>LR991083.1:24047500-34047500 GCA_905163515.2 Lymantria monacha | reverse complement strand
TTCACTATGCCTGCCTTCATTATGCAACCATAGACATCTGCTCCTAATAAAATGTCTATCTTGCGTGATGTGTTAAATTGCGGATCTGCCAAAACGAGATCTCATGTGTCAATCCAATTCAACGCACTACGGTCTATTGTTTGATCTGGTATGTATGAAGTAATTTTACTTATAACATATGCATTAAAATCTAAATTGAACTTATGGTCTACACAAGATTTGAGCTTGATATTTACCATATACCTTGCAGTCGTTGATTTTTGATCTAATCCCAACACGATACCTTGTATCGGAATTTTTGTAAGCCTTAAGTACTGTACTGTAGCTTCTGTTATAAAACACGCCTGAGAACCTTGAGCAAGTAAGGCTCTTATTACTTGGTAATTACCTGTCTTAGACTCGACTTTTACTAGAGACTCATTTTTTTTTTTTTTTTAATTTTCACTTTCCTATGGGCTAACCCAATAATACATTGAATAGGCCTTGGATTCAAACCGAGATATAACTGTCAGCAATCGTCGCTTTATACCTCTATATCAATGAGGCAAACCAGTATGCCGGATTGAAGTGTCGAATTAAGTTTAAAAGCAATCTAAAGGGATACCTATAAAATGTCCATTCATTTCCTGTAGCTTATCAAGTAAAGTGGTAATAATTTCCTGTCTGATTGTATATGGCCTTCGACGTTCTGACTTTTCGTAAGCTATGTGACACTTATCTGTTTTGTTAACTCGTTTGAGTGTAGAAACGTTTTTTTTGTTTTAGTTAAGAAGCATTTGTTTTTAAAATGTATTTACGTATTATACGCGTTACCATTTTTTTTTAAGAAGATATAATATTATTTATATACTAACGTCTCGTTAAGAAGATATACAATGCGAAAGTGGAAGAATGTAGGTACCGGGGGAGACCGAGACTCACCTACCTAGACCAGATTGGTCACGTACTGAAGGAAGGGGGAGTCAAGAGTCTCCGAAACCGGCGGGCGTGTATGAAAAGAATTATGAATGTTGAGGAAGCGAGTGAAGTATGCAAGGATAGAGTTCTTTGGCACTCTGTTCTCTCTGCCTATCCTGCAAGGGATATGGCGTGATAATATGTATGTATGTACCATTATTTATTTATTTTTAATTCTTTCGCTTTTGTAACCTATCGACAGAAGGGTAAATAGCATTTCTTAAGCAATCTTTTTACTCATCGTATTTTATTAATGGATAAATTCTAAATAATCAGTGCGGAGGAAAAGTACGATTTTTATCACTGCCTTCATTTCGCGTGGGTGATCTTAAAAGTCGACTAAGCGACGAAAGCAGATAACACCACTGCAAGAGATGAAAAACCTAAAGTACCTTTCACTAACCCTTCTGATCAGTGTGCTATAGTTAGTCAAATTTTCCTCCTCGCTATAGAGGAGGCTCGAGCCCAGGAAATGAGCTGAGGTGATAATGATGAAGTTCTAACTATCGGTCATTGCGAAAGAAATAAATATTTTATTCATCTATTCTATAAAGAAGTTATTTATTTTTTTAAAGGGAGACTGGCCGACCCCTGTTCAAATTATCCGAGGTAATAGGAGAGCAGCGTATGGTCCGTAGCTGTCTTGTTATCCGTCCCGGCTAATTGAGTGGACCCGATAGCAAATTCTTTTATTAATACTATATTGATCGTCCTTTTATAATAAAACAAATGCAATTTCAGATAGATTTTTAAAAGTTTATAACATACCTAATAATAAATAAACAGATTATTAAAAAAAAAACTATTTGGTGTGTTTTCTGCTTTTATTATTTTTTTCTTAGTATCTTTTTTAATATATACTTAACTACCTTGAATTAATATAATGATTTTATTTAGTGATTATAATAGTTTAAATATTTTTAATGACGTCTATTAAATAAATTGTAAATAAACAGTGTGTACGTAAAATAAATATCTATAGAACTCGCACATGTTTTTCTCGTAAACAAAAAGCTCTTAAAAGACGCTAAATTCAGCGCATTAGCCGTGGATAAAGGAATTCTCAGAATTGTACGCGATTCGCGTAATGAAATTTATTATCTGTTTATTGAAGGCATATCTTGATTTTCTTGAAAACAGGCAACTAATAAAGTAAATTACTCTATAAATATAATCTCAGTGCCAAAATTCTGCATAGATAGCATAGTGAATCTAAATTGACTGTACAAATGGCGTAGTGGTTAAGATACTGACCTTCTGTGCCAGTGCCGAGGGTTCGATTCCTATGCAGGACAATACTTTGTATGATACACAAAGTGTTGTTCTGAGTCTGGGTGTAATTTGTTAGCGTTAATTATATGTTTGTAAAGTCCCCCGCAATACAAGGATTAATTACTTAGTGCAGGATCTTTTTAAAAAAAAAATAGTGACCTATTATGTATATCGTGAGTTCCATTCTCATATACGACTGCCCTCTGTACGATCCATATAATCCAAATAATTGTTCCAAGTCCGAGTATAATTATAATGTAATTCTTATGTGTGTCACACCCCGCGACCCAAGGAATTGTCCTTTAGTACAAGGTGTTAAGTAACGTGCCCTGTATCCATTTTTTAAATATTTTCTTCCTCCCACGCATCGGTTACCATCCGTACTATATGCCAAGACTATCTAGTAGGCACGTAGTAAGTTATTAATATGGTTTTAAATCAGTTTTTGCAACGTTAAACAAGCTTGAGAATAAATGAATTTAGCTGGATTACGTGACAAGAACCTAAGACACTACACTGTGACCTAAAGAAGTATGTTTAAAGAGCAGCTCAGGTCACGTAATTTTTTATACGTAATATGTCGCCACCCCTTACTTTTCTGTGGAAATCGTAACAGCTACTTGTGGGATCACCAAGAGAATAGGTATTAGATTCGTTTTTGCCAACCTTTTTTTATGGAGATAGGCTATGGCCCGGTCACACCCCGGGCAAACCGCCTGGGGCGGCGAAAAGGAAGGCGTACAATACCATAACCTGAAAGACACGTATCTCTAGTCGTGGTAGGGCCACACAGTAAACAGTTTACTTTCCACAACCGCGGGTAGGCCCGTCCGTCGGCCACCGAAGACAAAGATCGGGTACCGGTAGCCCGCTCGCACGGCGAAGAGAGGTGTTTGCAGGGTGGGTCCATGGGGTTGCGCGCCGCCTCTTCCGTCGCCTTTTTTCGCAACGTGCGACCACATCCATGGTCCCATACGAAAAAAAAAAGTGTAGGCCCGTCCGTGGTACCACTCTCTCGCAGAAATCAACGTCTGAGCAGTGGCAATGTTTTGTCGTGCTTCGTTCGGTGAGTAAGAGAGCCGAAAATCCAACTTTCTGGTTTAAGTGTGCTGTCACTCGTTTGCCTCAAAGAGCAATAATAAAAAACAATTTATCGCAATTTGGGTGGGCCACCGTCACTGACTCATCGTCTACCCGACTTCCAAGCATAACGATTATGTCATTGTAACGCCATGAAGATACCCTATGTCCAATAGTGAAAGTATGGTTAATGGATGGCATTACCAAAATGATAGTGAGTTAAAGTATACACAAACCAACTGTTGGTCCCGAGCCCACGTAACAGCTAATATAGGGTTCCATTTGACCTTAACCTCACAGATAATGGAGCCTATATTTACTTCAACCAAATACGGTGTGTTGTATCAGGCCGCTTGTTACTGTTTGCTTAAAGGCTCTCTATACACGACGATGACTTATTTTCACTAATATTCAACGAGAAAAGTATTTATTTAGGTAAGGTACTCATTGTGATCACCATGCTCTTTTTCCAATATATTGACTGCACAGATGGCGTAGTGGTTAAGATCCTAAGACCTTCTCTCCCAGTGCCGTGGTTGTCGATTCCCACGCAGGACAATACTTTGTACAATTCACAGCAATACAAGGATTATTTCCCTAATGCGGAGTGGTGTCTTTTAAAAAAGAAAATACTGGTGATCCACGCAATATATAACCTACTTCCATTACAAATATTGCAAAGTATTGGCAATAGTTTTTTGACCGGCCGTGTGCCTGATGTCAACTCTGCTTGGAAATGTAATTGTTGACAAGACGGCATCAGATGGAGCCAACCAACGAGCAATATAAGAGTTGGTAGTATTCGTAGCCGCCACCACACAGCACAAGTGGGGTAATATTGAAGTTGTATTAGTAGAATAATCTATCCTAGGGTGACAAACGATCCGGGCGTTCCACCGAACAAAAGCATTCCGTACCAATGGTCTGACCAAATACTGAGATACAGTACAACAAAAACGCGTTAACCGTATCGCCGCCCCGGACGATTTGTGCGAGACATGACGGAAAATAGCATCTCACAATAAAAAAAGAAGACAAACGAATTGTTAGCAATATAAAGGACTTATGGCGGTAACGTGAAAGTATCACGTTGTGGTCTTGTATTATATTAAATTTCTTAGTATTTTTATACACACTATAATGTGTACACTGTACAATTCCCTGCTTCATTAGATGGGGGCGTTGTCTTTTAAAAAAAATCGTCATGCTCATCAACGGGGAAATAATCATATTATATTCTTCACCTGTCACTACATGGGTTTTTTTTTATACAAACACGTGTACAGCGAGCCTTTTTTGTCCCAATAATGGCAATGATAGCTTCATTGCCATTGTTTTCCTTTTGTTGTTAGCTTATACTTAATATAATATGTATAACATAGTGTTTAGCGATTGGATGTTGGCCTCTCGGACCGTTGCCTCGGTATACAGATTTTGTATGCTCCGGTAAAATATTTGCGAACGAACATTTGGTTGCGTAAATTGCAAATAGACTGCATAGATAGTGTATTGGTTAAGATACCAGACTACCATGCCAGGTCCGTATGTTCGATTCCCATGCAGGACAATAATTAGTGCGATCTCTAAATTGTTGTTCTAAGTCTGGGTGTAATTTGTGTCAGTTAATTATATGTTTATAAAGTCCCACGCACTACAAGGACTACTTCCTTGTGCAGGGTGTTGGCTTTTAAAAAAAATGTGACCAGTTATATTATTGTTTTATGATGGGAATAAGTGCCATTGGAAACCGTTATCCTATTTTTTTTCCATTAAGCGACAGTAAAAATTCAGAATGATCAGATGATTGACAACATGCTCGAACCCAGTAGTGGGACATAAGTATATGAGTCGAGATAATAATAATACATAATATAGTCTTTCCTTTTGTTTTTTAAATCAATTAATCGAAATTCCATGTTTTGTTAAGAGTTTCTTGTTAGTTTTTTTATAAGACAGCACAGATGACGATGTGCATATCACATCGTTAACGATTATCTGTTCTAAATATTGGGTGCCCTATTATATCTTTACACAAGACAAGTCTTTGACAATTATTGTTCTCGGTCTGGTTACTTAGGGCCCCTAAGTAACCAGACCGATTCATAAATTAAAAAATTATAAGGCGTTGAGGGCGGGAGTGGTGTTGACTGAATATTATAACTTCTTACTATAGGCTCCGGTTAGAGAACCTGATATTATTAAGTTATTAAATTAAAAATTACTAATGTTCAAAACTGTCATAGATTATTAATAAGATTAATGCTATTGCAGTGAGTTAATTATACATGTAGTAAGAAGATTGTAATAAAAGATATTTTCAGAATAAACGGAGTTATAATTGATCAATAGGGCCTTATCTTACAAAAAATCTTATTAAGGGGCAGGGGGGAGTAGTTGTAATCTTATGATGTCTTACGGAAGAGGGGAGGGGGCCAAATCATTCTTCAAAATCCCTTACGTAATTTATGAATGGCCCTTAGTGTCTTTTAATTGTATCTTTGTGGAGTCACCGGCGACGTAATAATTTACTAAAAAGGCGTGACACCTTAAAAAAATGTTCAAAAATGGTCGTCTAATATGTCGTCATTTCCACACAAAGAGAACCCGCATTCGGTACTAAATATTATTTAGACAGAAACAATAGGTGATTTAAAATAGTACTTAACTATTATATTAAGGTTTAACAACTTTGACGCCGAATACCTACGCTGTTTATTGTTAATTTCGCTTTTTTTTGTTAGAACTAATTCGTACAAATGTCATCAACATGTCGGTATATTAACTTATTTGGGTACATTTATCAGCATATAGGCATCCAGTACATAGGCTACTCCAAAGAAAGGTTTGTACCACAATAACATGCTTAGACAGCGTCTTGTCAATCGCATTTAAGCGTATAAGGTTTCTAGGTGACTACTCTTGCCCGTTTTGTTTCTAATTCCTTAGTTTTACGATTACATTATATTATGCTAATTCATTATATATTACGGTATTCTACGTAGGTATTGAGGGAGCAAGATAAGAAATCACCACTCATTACGTCTTCTTCTACGCCACCAGTGGCAAACGAATGGTTTGATTATGGTGTTCTACTGATGGCAGTTTTCTGTTTACAGCAGCGCGCCAGTCTTGTTGCGCTTCGTACGGTGAACGAGAGAATGGCTAACCCAATTTTCTGGTTGGGTTTAGGTTGGTAGGCATATACCTTTGGTATTGGTCCATGAGCGGCAGTAACGCTTACCATCAATTGTGCTGCTGTAAACAATTGCTATAAACAATAAGCAATAAAAAAATCTTTCACCGATCACTCACCAGTACTCCATATTTTTAATCCATTAACGCATATTATATTCCATTAACCCATATTCATAACGAATAACAATAAATTCAATTAAATTTGCTTATAATTTGATGTTTTTATATTACGATAGAACTCTACTTGAGCTTTATTTCCGTGCTCTGTGAATTATACTATTTTTTTATTTTTCATTTGGTTGCATTAAGTTATTCAGCTGTAACAATCGCTTACGTGACACGTTTGTAATTGAGTTTGTTAAGTTTGTTGCACCGCTTTGGCAATAGTTTAATAGAAATGTGTATAATTATTTTTTGACAATCCGCCTTTCCAGGTAAGTAATCACCAACATAACATATACTAAAACCTTCTCCGAATCACGCTGCATTTTATGGTATAAGTATTATGCCGATCGGTCCAGTAGTTTTCGCAGTACTTATAACATCAACGTATTCTTACTCCGTCACCACTCGGAAAGGTTATACTTTCCGAGTGGTGACGGAGTAGTGAACAAAAAAAACGGCTCTCCATTTATTGGTATAGATAGATATATAGCATTTGCTGTCAGAAAACAACATAGCGAACTAAAGATTTTATAATTTTTTTAACTAATAGATTTTGTGACTAATGAACTCAAATTACATCTTCACTCAGAACAACCATTTAGGGATCGATTAAAGAGTTATTCAGCGTGGGAATTGAACTCACGCCATTTGGCACCTTACATACTAAAACCCATTATACCATCAGCTAGCGTAGTCAAACAAGTAACAATGAAAAATTCTCTCAACGGTGGGACTGTGAAAAAACTAAACACTTACCTATAATTACTTAAACGACCACTTCTAAATGTCTATTGGCACATTCTATTTCGTCAGACGTCGTTACAGTTCATAACTGAATCTGTCAGTCGATATACAAGGACGAGACATCGATAACCAGTGAGATGTGACGCGGTGAGGGTTGCCAAATAGAAAAAACATTGGCACTGCTAATGTGTGGCAATACTCTCTCGAATTATATTTTTTTTTACATCTATATTTTATTATTTTTGAAATGAAAACTTATTTAGGTGCCTAAAGGGACATTTGTGGTATGGGTCAACTCCACTAAATATGCGTGATCGTCATGCGTCATACTCAAAATAGCTCGGCTATTGACGTCACTTGAAAGTGACTAGTAATCAATAATGTAAGTAAATGGCCTTAAGTTATCATCTGTTTAGGATCGTGGTTCGTATGCTTTTTTTTGGAAGACAAGCAATGGTATGGTCACCCTCCGCCCGATACGTCCGGGGCGACAGAAGGAACGGTGCGCGACCTCATGAGGTACCGTATACATATCTCTCAACGCCTTGTGGGCGGCCACGGGAACCCGCTTTTAGTTTAGTGTTGCCAAATCCAAGACCAAGACTCGCTGCAAGAGTCTCGCAGTACTCCCTTAAACATCATTTTACGATTCCTTTGGCAAAGAAAGGATTTTCAACATTTTGTATTTTTAATACCACACGGGGAATAATTTGATGTTATTTTAAACAGTCTCATGATATATAGGTGTGATTATAGCCCCACTCCCTTTAAATGGTATGTAACCAAATTATTGATAGTTGTACAGTTAGTGCCACTAGATGAATGGAATTTTATTAAATTAGTTGGATTTTTCATTTCTATGTAGATTTTTTATTTCTATCAAAACAAGTGATTCTGTGTTACTCTAAGAGGGAGATTGATTGTTCGATGTGCCCAACAGGTGGACTCACGATTCTCCCATAAACATTGTCAATACAAAAATGTATATATTATTAAACCTTCGCGAAACAGATCAAAGGTAATGCTATCAACAAATATTTGTATCTTGGTGTAATATATGTTGTTCCATAATTATATATTTAGAATTTATTTTTCAATTTCTTATAAGAAAATCTAAATGAATATATATTTTGCAGTAGCTTAATAGAAAAGTGAGAAATTAATCTTGCATTTCTATTGAGCCATTGCCACAGCGGTGCAATAAACTTGACAAACGCAATTAATAAAACAATTATCACGTTAACGATTGGTTATAGCTCAATAAGTTATTTAATAAAATTGCATTAATCATACTCTTAGCTATTAAACTATATTTGCAATAAATGTGAACAGATAGCAATTACGCTATCTAACTATTAGGTTAAGATACCTTCGCCCTAGCCGAGGCTTCGCAAAAAACCGCAAAAAAAACAAAAGTTTAAGACCTTTTATGCCAGTGCCGTTCTGAGTCTGGGTGTAATTTGTCTGCGTTAATTATACGTTTGTAAAGTAAAAAATATTTCCTCAGTGCAGGTAGGTATCTTTTTAAGAGAAAAAAAAAGGATTTTGGTGTAATTTGCGTTAATTATATATTTGTAATGCCCACAATACAGGGATTATTAGTGCAGGGTGTTTTATAAAAAAAAAACGAAGTACGATGTAATTTTAAAAGCGAGGACCGTAGGTATACCATATATCTGTACTGAAAACCGACAGTATAAACAGTTTAATTTTTTAACAATATTTATATATTTACGTCATAACATACATATATTATTATTAAGTGCAGTGGCACGTTCAAGGTTATAAAAAGTAGCATGGCGCCGCCGCCGCCTTATGTCGCGCGCTGAAGGCAACCTATAATTTTATTGCTGTTACGACTGATTAAGCATACTCTGTGAATAAAATCTCTTCATATTATGTATCAAAAATATAAATGTGAAAATGGCTAAGTTTAATTTAAGTTTAATATTATGATAATTACGGTTATTTACTTTACCAATATAAAACTTGTGATCTAAATGGATGCTATCATCTAGAGATAATTTCGATTTTATTTATTAGAAGAACTTATAACATTCTTAAGTGAAATTAAAACATAATCTCTTATCTATTTTTCTATTAGAAAATAATTTTTAACTTATAGATACTTATAGCTTTATAAATTTCAATAATCGAATTATTTATATAAAGCAAATAACTTATGGTCCATTGAACCTGAACATTTGACTTGACTAGAGTTTATAAATACCCGATACGAAACGAAAAATGATGTCACAAGCGGGGTTCGAACCCGCACCTATTGGGAATCCGGCCCAACCGTGCTGCCACTTACACCATCGTGAACTATTTTAGGACATGCAAATTTCGAATCATATTATATCTTACGTCTTCAAGGTGACGTATGCCATCTATCGGACAATGTTTACACATTGTATAGATATAAGCATATTAAATGCTAAAAATTTCAGTAATTTGAATAACAAGGTTGTGTCATCGTTTAATACAATTCTAACTGTAAAGTTTGAAGTATTAAGTCTATACAATGTGTAAACATTGTCCGATAGATGGCATACGTCACCTTGAAGACGTAAGATATAATATGATTCGAAATTTGCATGTCCTAAAATAGTTCACGATGGTGTAAGTGGCAGCACGGTTGGGCCGGATTCCCAATAGGTGCGGGTTCGAACCCCGCTTGTGACATCATTTTTCGTTTCGTATCGGGTATTTATAAATAATTAAGCATATTAAATGCTAAAAATTTCAGTAATTTGACTAGAGTTTTTAAATACTAGTTATTCTATTTTAGTTAATCAACTTTGTTTTTTATTAGTGGTAGTGCCAAACTGTTGACAGATATCTGTATATCTATCTACAACTACGAGCCGGTCTGTACAGGATGGTACCACATTCTCGCTGAAGGTTGACGTGTGAGCAGTGGCAATGTGTTGATGCACTTCGTTCGATGAGCGAGAGACACCAAGAAAATTTCTGGGTGCATATGCTCGAGCAAATGGCAGTGTACGAAGTGCGACTGATTTGTATCGAGAAATGTTAAAAAGGTGACATCTTTTTGAGAATCCTGACACATTAATATTGTTGAGATTTACTATCTAGTTAATTAATATTACTTTCTTATTATATTTTTATTGGTTACATGTGACCATTATCTATTGTCTTCTTCGATATATAGTCTTTTACCAGTCACGCTGTATATATATATATATATATATATATATATATATATATACAGCGTGTATATATATATATATAATAAATAATAATAATATTTTTCCGTGTGGTGATGGAGTAAGAATACTATTCACCACCCCATATCTTACCTATGGGTGATCGTACGAGACGACTAAGGGATATAAAACGCATATAACATCTATGCGAGAGAAGGAAAACTCGAAACAAAACCCTATACCAACACGTCTGACCAGCGCGGTATAGTAGGTTAGTTTCCCTCCCATTACGGAGGAGGCCCGAGCCCAACAGTGGGACATATATAGTTATACACAATAGAAATATATATTGTACGGTTATTAAGTCACATATGCAGGCAAAAACTAGCCAACTAACCAAATTTGGTGTTGAAATTTTCAGTTATGAAGTGGTATCTTTCATTACGGTAAAGGTACTCTATTCCTGAGAGATAGAATAATTGATTAACGATACTTATATTTACGCAAGCGAAACCCAGTTCATAATTAGTATTAAAATAAACCAAATTGCTTCCATCATGTATCACAAATTCTGAGCGCTTTTTACCCAGTCTTTTATTCAAAAAGGTTCTGTAACAAACGTCTTCGAGTTGCATTCATTGCGTGTCGCTAATATATGTGCGCATCACGCTAAAATAGAACCAAACAAATACAGACATTGACCAGCTTACATATTAATACGGGTTTCTTTGTTCTAGGTTGCACGTTAGTACCAGGTGTATGATCGTATGATCACGCGGTGAAGAACCTCGGCCGATCGTAATCGGTAAGTCATTGTATTTTATTTTTATGCATGTAGATTTCCGCTTCCACAAACTTTGTTCTTTGATGGAGGTAGGTGTTCCTCACATATCAGGGAATAGTACCGTAATGGTCCCGCTTAGCAGACGTATAAGCGCTAGCAGTGAGATGTTATATATGTCCGCTGCTCATTCTTCTGTGGCTTTTACGATTCTCGGTTGATTTTTACGTCTACCCACGGATAAGTAAAGGGCTTGCGTCAATTATACCCTCATCTCGTTGAGCGAAATGCTATTTTCCCCCAAAAGCAAACTATAAGTTACTGAACCAAATTTTATGCAATAACAACAGACGCTGTTTTGTACAAATATAAAGAAATTAAAAAAAATAATATCATAAAAACAGTTGGCTGCTATTAAGTACATATTAATGTTTTGAGAATCTGTTACCCACTTTATCTTCATAAAAACAGTTTAGAGAGAGAGATTTAGATGAGATAACAACTATTATTGATTAATTTCTAAGACGTTGCAAATCAATTTTTGTATATTCTCACAAAATATTGTTGACAATAAGCGAAGATATGCACCAACTTCATCATCATCACTCATATACGTCCTGATGCACTGGAGCCTCTTTCATAAAAAGGAATTTGATGTACCATAACCACGCTGATCAGACGTCAGACGTATTTTACGATGCCCACGGGTAATATAGGTGATGATAAATTGTATTCTTACTCCGCCATACAGAAAGCTAAAATATTACTTTTCTATATTAATTTAACGTCTACTTATATTTAATTTAGTACATCAGTATAGGGATTAATTATAAAGGTATTCCTTAAGGGACCGTCCTAGTTTAATGACGACCATAAATACAATATAAGCTTAAGAGCTTCATATACTTGTAAGTTAATCCGATTATGTTGAACTACCCTTGTGAATGTTATGATATTCAGAAAGGTTTCCTACAAACATATATTAATGTACTATGTTATATGATAGCTTATTTCGGCAACTATTTGACCTTATATTATTATGAATTGCTAGATTAGTGAATTATATAGGCGGACCCTTTTCTATATAACAGAGGTATCAAACTCAATTTGCAGAGGGCCGTATAATAAATACTGAATTCATAGGCGGGCCAGATTGACAATAAAAAAAAAAGAACTGAATTGTTATAACATATTATTTATTAAATTATATAGTAGATATATAATATACGGTTGTTAAAAACATTGCGATCGCGGGCCTTATTGATACGGCCCAGGAGCCGGATGCGGCCCGCAGGCCGTATTTTTGACATAATTGCTATAGAACGCTTTTTTTTAAAGAAACAACACACTGAGTGTTGCCTACTACGAGAATAATCCTTGTATTATGATAAATCTTACACAATTTATGGATCACAGAAAATATTGCGAAAAGCGAAACTGATAGGTACTCGTACGACTCCCATGGTGAACTAAGGGCTGGTCATACATTGTATTTTTTAAACCCATCACCACATGGGAAATTCATATAATATATGGATTTTATTCTAGGAAAAGCGGTTACTACATAAGAATTTTTCTTATATCACCAGTAGTGTTACCTAAATGCAAGACTCTTGCGAGTCTTATAAGTCTTGCAACTCTTGCTGTTAGAATAACACAGGGTCACTTCTTTTGATAGAAATGAACAATGTGTGATTTGAAATATGAAATTCCATTCATCTAGTGGCACTAACTGTACAACTATCAATAATTAGGTACATAGCACTTAACGGGAGTGGGACTATAATCACCCGTATATATCATGAGACTGTTTAAAATAACATCAAATCATTTCTCAGTGTATTGGTATTAAGAATAAAATGTTGTCAATCCTTTCTTTGCCACAAGAATCGTAAAATGCTGTCTAAGGGAGCACTGAGAGACTCTCGCAGCGAGTCTTGCTCTTGCATTTAGGTAACACTAATCACCAGTGATTTGATGAACCATTCATGAGGTGTCGAACTATGAATACAATAACCTTCTTTGAGAAGAAAGAGAAATGGCGTTCGAGGCAATCAGTTTAATCGATAGAAGAGTTTAGATCTACCCGACTAGAAATTTTTTCGTCTTCCTTAGCAGGACCGGACCGGGCATGCCCGATCTGGACCAGATAAGGTATATAACGCAGAAGATATATCTGGACCCGATCAGGAAAACCTTACCGGGTCCAGATCAGGCATTCCTGATCGGGTCCAGATCAGGCGTTCCTGATCGGGTCCGGATGAAATTTTACTGATCGGAACCAAATCAATCATCTGCGTTTTATATCTTGCCTGATCCAAAACGAGTATGCCCAGTCCGGTCCTTTTAAAAAACATGAACATCTTAAAGAACATGTTTAATAGGTAAAAATATAAATTAATATATGACATAGGCACCGAATGCAGTGCTATATTCTTATCATAGAGAGTCCCAGTGAGCCGTTCCGATTATGGAGCAACCACCAGATGCTAACGACTGCAACTGTCGTCTGAATTTCTCATTCATGACTTGATCGATCTGTTTTAATCTGATCCGATAACAACTAATTTAATATTAGGCCATGTCATTACGCTTCGAAGAATCTTAACATCGCGATTCAAATAATGACGTCATTTTACTAACGCCATCTATTTATTATGACCCAAAACATTAAATGTTAGAATGGCTGTTACAATATAATATTTCTATCTATCTATGTTTTCAAATGTTAGGTACATTTTTATATATATATTATTTATTTTTGTTTTTTACTTTAAATATAAATTATTTTTATATTATTAATTAAACATTATTATTATTATTAAATACATATGATTAATTAAAGATTTCAGATTAATCTCCTCTCATGCAAATACAATTTCGCCGTGGCATAATGCATAAATATGACAATCATGTCACTTTTTGGAATTTTGATTGATATTTTTTTGTGTTACGAAAACTGTTTCTGGTTCTGATATACTACAAGCCTTACTATATACTTGATAATATTTCACATCAGGCTATCCTTATTTGGTCCTGATCTGGTCCTGATCCGGTATGCCTTACCATACTTGATGTTATTTCACATCAGGCTATCCTGATCAGGACCAGACCTGGTCCTGATAGGGTTTGCCGGATCCGGCATGCCTCATTCTGTCCTGATCGGGTTCTGATCCGGTATGCCTTACCATACTTGATGATATTACACATCAGGCTATCCTTATTTGGTCCTGACCTGGTCCTGATCCAGTATGCCTTACCATACTTAATGATATTTCACATCAGGCTATCCTTATTTGGTCCTGATCTGGTCCTGATCCGGTATGCCTTACCATACTTAATGATATTTCACATCAGGCTATCCTTATTTGGTCCTGATCCGGTATGCCTTACCATACTTAATGATATTTCACATCAGGCTATCCTTATTTGGTCCTGATCTGGTCCTGATCCGTTATGCCTTACCATACTTGATGTTATTTCACATCAGGCTATCCTGATCAGGACCAGACCTGGTCCTGATCGGGTTTGCCGGATCCGGCATGCCTCATTCTATCCTGATCGGGTCCAGATACATGATCTGGTTGAACCATACTTGTTTTCTAGTCGGGTAGCAGTTTCCAAATTCCATAGAAGTTCCTTTAAGTATAATTGTATGAATATAAAACCTCCAATAAAGGGGAAAAAGTGTTAACTTTCTTTAATATCGAGTTTCTACAATATTTCTATTGTCCTAATCTAATTTAATGTTAATATAAAAACCCGATTACGAGCGAAAAATTATTGTCACAAGTGGGATTCGAATCCACACTTATTGGAAATACGTCCCAATAGGTGTGGGTTCGAATCCCACTTGTGACAACCATTTTTCGCTCGTAATCGGGTTTTTATAAATAATCAAGCTTATTAAATGCTAAATCTCAGTAATTTAATGGCATTAATTCATTTTAATTCCTATAACTCCTACTAATGGACCCTAATCTCCTCAACGATAGAAGGGAAATTGACCTACTATACCACACTTATTCACAAAAGTTGGGTTTAATATCATCTTTTCCTCCTATGGCAAACACATTATCAGTATTTTATTTCCCTTAGTCGCTTTTACGATACACCGGGCCGGCCACTGATAACAAGGAAGCGGTATAAGTAGCCGGCCTAATTGCGATGGGGAGGGAATACGGAGAGTTATGGGACCACGCGCCGTATTTCCGTCGCCGCGGACGGAACAGACGGCGTGTATCCAGACCATAGCCTGCCAAAAAGCCCCTTTTACGATATCCATAATTAAAAAATGAGGTGAATTGTATTCTTACTCTGTCATCACACAGATGATAGTAATTTAGAAAACAAATCGACCAAGTGCGAGTTGCACTCGCGCACGAAGGGTTCCGCACCATTATCTATAAAAAAAATCAAGTTGGTCGTATGAGAGCCCCCTTAAATATTTATTTTATTTTTAGTACTTGTTGTTATAGCGGCAATAGAATTACATCATCTGTGAAAATTTCAACTGTTTAGCTATCACCGTTCTTGAGATATACAGCTTGGTGACAGACGGACGGACAGCGAAGTCTCAGTAATAGGGTCCCGTTTTTACCCATTGGGTACGGAACCTTAAAATTACCTCTTCTATTTACGCCTTAAGAGCGTCTGTGAAGTCTAATTTGTACAGAAAATTAAATTTATCTCGGTCGAGATCTCACGTGGCTAACTAATGGCCGACCGTCTACTAAGTTATTCGTACCTCAAAACCTCAAGGCCTTTACTTAACTTCGTATTTATATTTCAAATGTATGATGCACTTTTGATACTGATTATTATTATTTTTATTATTGTGATTGTAAAGACTTTAGTGGTTGATTTTGATTTTGGTTACCGTGCTCACTCACTCAGCTAAAAAGAACAAAGAGAAAAAGTTATAACTCTTATTTAAATATATATTTCAACAACTATAAATATTTTTATAATTGCCATTCAAATGCGTAGTTATGAAGATAATTGTGGTAAATGTAGGAACAGAATAATTATTTAATAGTAATACTATGCGCGCACGCATCTTTATATTCTTTGCGTAATCATAGATTTAGAAAGTGTTCGTGTAAGAATAATTTTCTTTAAGCAATTCAAATAATATATTAAAAATTGGTAGGTAGGTACCTCATTTGAAATATTTTTTAGGAATATATTATTATATGGTGTGATAGCGGCTACGAATACGACCAATGCTTACTTTATTCGTGGATATCGTAATAGATGATTAAGAGCTTAATATCGATCTGGACGAACTCCAGCTGATGCCATTTGGTCAACAATTACATTCTTAAGAAGAGTTAACGACAGACAGGCGGTATGTCAGAAAACTATTGCCAATAACCTTTGCGATGGAAGAGTACATATTGTGTCGACCCCAAAGGATAAGGACTAGGACTAGGAAAGGATAAGGACAGGAGAAAGATGATGATTAATATTGTTCAAACCACAACCCCCAAAATTTTGCTATGAACTTATTATAAGATATCCAAAATTTACATACAGTCAGAAGCAAATAGTTAAAATTAAATGCTATATTATGCATTTTTGTCAAGCAAATGTTACTTACATGGTAAAGTTTAGAACAGATCTCGACAGAGTGTAATAAACTATATAGGATTATAACTATAACAAAATTACATGACAAAATACGTTTCATTTTTATCGACAAACAGAAAGCCTATCAATTGTAAAAAAAAAATGTGTTTTATTTACGGTATTGTTTCATATAATACTGTTTCTTATAATAGTGCTGTATGGTAGCGGCTACGAATACTACCAACCCTTACTATGCTCGTGGATGTCGTAAAAGACGAATAAGAGCCTTATTTCGACCTGAGCCAACTACACTTGATGCCGTTTAGTGAATAATTACATTCCCAAGGAGGGTTGACGTCTGGCTGGCGGCCGGTCATAAAATTATTGGCAATAACTTTAGCAATGTGTAAGAAGAGGGGCACATGTTGCGTCGATCCCAAGCCATTAGGATAAGAGCAGGAGAATGATGACTGTTTCATATAATACAACTTATAATTGCCATACATATGCGTGCGAATACATATTTCAAAAGTTATTGGCAATAGTTTTATCAGCGGTCATCTGCCTGATGTCAACTCTCTTTGGGAATGTAATTGTTGACCAAACGGCATCAGGTGGTGTTGGCCCAGATCTATATTAAGCTTTTATTCGTCTTTTATGACATCCACGATCAAAGTAGGGGTTGGAAATATATAGGGGCTACCGTACGGTGTCATGGACTGCGGCGACGCTGTTGGCGGGCGACCCGCCTTGGCCGTTAGTGGCAGAAGCTTTGGCGGAGGCCTACCAGATTCGCGTAGCGGCGCGGGCTGACGGCGAGCAAGTCTCCATAAGGGGATTGGGTAGAGCATTGGAAGTGGCCCGAAGGGGAGTCATCCGACGGTGGAGGGAAGAACTGGAGTTCCCCGTAGCAGGGCGGGGAACTGTGGAGGCGGTTGCGCCGTATCTCCACCGCTGGATCAACAGAAGGCACGGCAGCCTAAGCTTCAGGTTGGTGCAGGTGCTTACCGGACACGGGGTCTTCGGTAAGTTCCTGCACAGAATTGAAGAGAAGAGGCCCCAGTGTGCCATGAGTGTGGCGCGCCGCTAGACGATGTGTGCCACACAGTGGAGGTATGCCCCGCCTGGGGGCCCCAGCGCCTCGTCCTGTCGGCGGTCATTGGGCGGGACCTGTCGCTGTCGACTATCATCTCGAAGATGCTCGACAGTGACAGGTGCTGGTCGTCGATGGCCTCCTTCTGCGAGGAGGTTATCTTTAAAAAGGAGGCCGCGGAGCGGGAACGCGAGGCAATTGCGTCCGCAGACTCGCTCCGCCGGCGGCGGCCAGGGAGGAGGAGGCGCCGATATGCGCACCTTCTTCCACCACCCTGAATGACGACAGGACGTGGCCAGACGGCCAAGCGTTGGGGTGTCGGGGATAGAATGTCAGTAGACGATCTCTCCGGCACCCCTTAAAAGCGCGGCAGGGGCCGCTGTGGTTTTAGTGGGTATTCCGGTCGGTCATCTGGCCGGCGAGTCCCACACGTCCCCCCGTCTATCACATGCGGGGAAAGCGTGTAAATGCGTTTCCACAGCGTGAAAAAAAAAAAAAAAAAAAAAAAAAAGGGGTTGGAAATATTCGTAGCTGCTACCACGTGACATATATTACACGAGTGTAATTATAAGGTAATGAGCTGAATGAATAGATCATTGACACTGTGTACATAGTAACTTCTAGTGGTATATACAGAGTTAGCTACTCTGTATCACCGTCATCTCAGCTCATATATGTCCCACTGTTCGAGCCTGCTCCATAATGGGAGGGTAATTGACCTACTATACCACGCTGGTCAGACGTGTTCGAGGGTTTTATTTCAAATTTGCCTTCCCTCACATAGATATTATATGCGTTTTTTATCCTTTAGTCGTCTCGTACGGTCACCCACGAGTAAGATAGGGGGTGGTAAATTGTATTCTTACTCCGTCACCACACGGCAAACTACTCTGTATATAACTTATCAAACAAATCGAACAAACTGTACAGGTCGTGATATTTATCGAACGTGCTAAAACCTTTTACAATCTTATCTAGCATTGAAACCATTGTTTTAGATAAAAAATGACAAATTATATTACGTGGGTTCTAGTGTGTCACCTGTAGCAATGCCAAATACGAATAGTGGGTTAAAATACAACCTTAATATAAGGTGTTTAGTTTTACATACGTAGAATAAAGGAGTCTTGTATGGTTTAAGCTGAATATTAGCGCCAGGTGCTTGGAGCCGAGGTCCGTACCCCACAGTGGGTGCTCTTGGGATCGGTCGCTTAAATTTATCAGGTTAAGAGCCCTCAGCGCTTACCCACAGTCCGGGTAAAGTTGTCATAACCATCTGAGGCTAACAACTAAGTCACACACAAAAAAAAATCACTAGGACCAGCAACAATCGCGAAATCCACAATTACATGCTATGTATTAATTTATTTCATTCAACCTTTTTTTTTATGCCATATCTATTCTGGTATTTTTTGGCTGGAATTTATTTCCTACTGTCTACTATGTGTGTTTCATGATATCAGTAGCTAGGCTTTTCTACTCTCTTTCCTTGCTTTACCTAGTGAGTCATAAATACTGGCTGATAAATCACCAGTAGAATTAATACTGCGGGTATTAATTCTCATACATATTCAGCGATTTCTCAACACATTCTCGTACATATTTAGTGGTATAGGTCTATCCTCCATTTGTAATGGATAGAAGGATTATAACGTGAAATGTGAATATATTTACAACTCTGTTTACACATACAGAAATAAAAGCGTGAACATTTTAATTTCGTGCTCCAACAGTAGGTTCACTCAACGTGAGCTTCAAAGAAAGAGGGCTGCACTCATTTCACTGTATTTTCCTCGTAGCCTCTCGGGTATGAATAGCTATTCTGGTACTTAAATCTCACAAGAGTAGAATAATACTTATACGACTTCGTTATGGTTTCATTCATTCATTGAATTGACATGGCAATCTTCAGTGTATTATAATTTAAATGACGCTTTGCTTGCGGCTTCGTTCGCGTCATACACTTATGTTTCATTGAACGTATTTATGTTGCATTTTTATGTAAAACCATGGAACCTGAACGTCAAAAATGTCATAATAATGGTGAATTGTATTGGATACTATTTAAGTAATTGTGCATAACTACATCACTTTTTGTGCGGTACCATAACTGTTTCTCTTAATTATCGCTATCTTCAATTATTCTTAATAATCGCCAAATCGGTTCATATATTCTAGAGATAAGCTGTAAAAAATTAATTTAAACAAAACACAGGTTACATGGCCTAATGGTTAAGATAACGACTTTCCGTGCCAGTGCCGTGGGTTAGATTCCCACGCAGGACAATACTTTGTGCGATGCACAAAATATTGTCCTGAGCCTGGGTGTAATTTGTTTACGATAAATGCAGGTTTGTAAATTCGGCCGCAATACAAGGCTTATTTCCTTACTGAAAGCTGGTGATTAGACGAATTAAATTATGCTTTTTCTAAGTACCTATTTGTTAAAATTCTATAATTTTGACACTACAAATAGGCACGCCAAAATTTATCTGTATAGATCTAATTTTTTGATGCGATTGGTGCGTTCCAACAGTAAAAGGAAACAAAGGGCATACAGCCAAATCTAACATAGTTTGCATATATATTTTTAGTCATATATTTTTTAGTCAGTTTCTTCATACTGCATAGCTCAATAAATCAAGTTAAAATTGCCTACAAGCCTTGGCTACTCAATGCAAGGTTTGTCTAATTTTGGTCAAATATGATAATACGTATAATATAATTATATTATATTCATTCTAAACTTTAGCACTTTCTTTATATACACAAATATAATTAATACTAGTTATGACCGCTGCTTTGTTTACCTTGATTTCTTAGATATTTATTATTATGAGATTTATTGTTATTTTTAATCCTAATAAAGTAAAGTAAAGTAATTTTTTTCTAATCCTAATTGTCATTTTTTTATGTTCATGTTTTAAGTTAAACCTCTAATAATATATCGGTGAAAACTACATTCAACTTGGACTTTGACTGAATAGAACACAAAATAGTCTAAGTAACGACCCCTCCTCGTACTGAGTGTCTAGGTTCGATCCTCGCATAGGAGAGTTCTTTGTATGACACATAAACTATTGTTTCAAGTCTGGGAGGAACTTGTGTCTGTTCTGCATTGCATGCTACTGAAGTCCCCCGAGACTTAAGAATATATTAGTTAGTGGGAAGTATATTATAAAAAAGAAATCGATGTAGTAGTTTCGTATGCTGCGTATACCAACATATAGACAGACAAAAAAATTTAAAAGTGATACTTTTGACTGGTTGCTCTATTTGAAATGAAATTTATTGCATGAAATATGGTTTACAATATGCAGTTAATAGTGCATAAATAGGTCTCACATATTTCGTCGTTGACATTCACGACACACAATATTACATTTATAGTTTTGATTATTCTAAATTTGATTTCTAATAATCATTAATTCGATTTTTACAAACATTACATAATTCAAGTAAAATTATCATATATATTTTCACTTTAATGATTTATTAAATTTATGTCATAAAAAATGCAAATAGAATAATAATAATAAAGTTATACGAAAATAAAAATAAAAATGTCCATTATACCATGTCATGTAAAATTGTATATTATGTCCATTTCAAAATAAATTTATATTATACTAAAAAGTCATTTATAGAGTAAAAACATTTCTCAAGAAGCCACTTACATAGATTTGTCTTAAAAAGCTTAAGTAGCAGGTCTCTTATAACTTTTGCCAAATTATTATAGATTTTAATGATCATATAATAACAGCTTCTTTGATACAATGTTGTTGAACAACCAGGTGTGATTACTGATTAGTCTTGTTGGATCCCTACTTTTTACTACAGAATTAGTTTTTTCTTTAAATGTGCTAAAATATGAACTATGTTCTTTTACAAAGTTAATATAGTACCTTCACTTTTCTTTTGATATCTATAATGTGCAGACATAGTTCTGTTATAATTTTATTATATTATATAAATTATAATATAACACCATAAGACGCTAAAATATGGAATATAATTTTAGAACGCCAGATGACATGTTCATCTGCCCGCCAAAACTCGATAATAGATCTCAGCACAAAATGGTATATGAAAATTGGTAGGTACTCTTATTTTATAATTTCGAACAATTCGTCATAGATTATTTAGAGAATTATAAAACATGTAACTTCAAGACATTATAACAAAATTGCAACAATCACTGACAAATTACTGTAACAAAAACAAATAAACTCCAAAGCATAGGCAACATGACTTGGACATGCAATTACAGCTCGTTGTCTCTGCGTATGCACCGTGAAGCCATTATGTTTTTTTTTTTGGGTGCGTTTGTCCACAGTTGGTTGCGCATGACCCGGCTTTGAGATCAGCCTAACCCGTCTTGAATAGAAGACGATCACTGAAGGATGACTTTGATGAAACTTATGATTATAAATAATATACAATTAAGTTCGATTAAGTAAATTAGTATGTGTCAGATTACCTATTCATCATCATCATTTCAGCTCATAATATGTCCCACTATTGGACTCGAGCCTCCTCCGTAATGGGAGGGAATTTAACCTACTATACCACGCTGGTCAGACGTGTTGGTATAGGGTTTTATTTCGAGTTTTCCTTCTCTTGCATAGATGTTATATGCCTTTTGTATCCCTTAGTCGTCTCTTACGATCACCCATGGGTAAGATAAGGGGTGGTGATTTATATACTTACTCCGTCACCACACGGATTATCTATTAGCAGATCAGATTCAAGTCCAGTGGACCTCTAGGTGCCTAAAATACGAGATGTAAGTCTGAATTTAGAAACCTTTAAAAACCGAACCTTTTATAAACTATTTCCGAACACAATCGAAATATATTTAGACACAGTTTGGCGTTTCAAAAATAGTGAAGGTCTAAGGCCCTAACTTGCGGTAAGCTTGTTGTAAGTACTATTCTTATAACGCTATTAAAATCATATTTGTCATTGTGTCCTTTACGAACCCTCTATTCTTATTCACTGTATCCACGGCTGAATGATAATGGCATTTAGCATTGGAGCTAATCCGCTACTACGTGAGATTGGAACCTTTGATGACAGTTTAAGAGTATAATGTGTTGCCAAGACTTATATTCCTGTAGGTGTCATATAAGACTTCCCGCAACCCCAAGTAATTTGCATACGAACAGGATGATGATAGGTGTCAAGGGATTTCTATGAAGCTTATTCGTTATTATAAGAGAAGGAAAATTGGAAATTAAATATCTCTTTAATAAGTCTGACCTGTGTATGTAGACCGTTGGCTGCCATCATGAAGAAGGCTTGTGTTCAACATTGGAACTTATACTACATGACTTATATTACACGACATCTTAATATTTAAAGAAATTTTAGAAATTATACAATTTATTTTTTTAATTTAGCATTTAGCACTTTGCTTTTTACAAAACTGATTTATGAAGCGAAACAAAGATCACCACAGAGCGGACACTTTACCATGCTATTTATTATGTATATTTATTCCGACAACTCTCGTGAAGAGAAAATAGGAACAGTAAATAGATTATGGCAGATAGGCACCACACACACCGATAGTAACAGATTTTCAATAGGCTCCGAGTCCTCCCCAACGAAACACTAAGCAATAAATACTTATGTGATAAGGGACATTGCAAAGATGCGATTAGCGGATACAAAATACCTTCAGATTCAGAATAACGTCTATTGTATTATCTGCATAATCTGTAAATAAACGACTTTTATAAAAATATCTCTATATTCTAAGACATTTTAATATATCTTTTCTTGCATATTGGTTGAAGATTTATTTAAGGGCTTAGGGGTAGTCAGGATTTTCAAAAAATCAATTTTTTTTTTGCATTTTCGTTAAGTGTAATATCTTAAAAATATTCTCTGAAAATTTGAAGTTGATCAGATAATTACTTTTCGAGTTATTTGACAAATAACAAAGATCGCTCGGGCACTCCAAAACGCTCGGGAGTAGGTAGCTAGCGGAGGCTGCAAGCAACCAGTTTCTTGGGTTTTATTGTCATCCATGAACTAAACCTTTGATGTATGTAGTAGTTACCTAAATTTATAAATGCCACTTCCACAATGGCTGAAGAACTATTATATGGCCCAGGAATATATGACTCGGTGTAAGTGATTAAATAATTCGTATTTCTGTACGTAAATCTAGTGTGAAACTTTAAATGCGTTTTTCTCAAAACTATGTTTTTTGAACTGGTGACAACTGTAACTCGATAACCGCTCAGTAGATTTTAATGAAATTTGTACAGCCTTTAGAAATACATAATAAACTCGGGCCTGATCGAAGGATTTTACTTTTTCAAAAATTTCGATTTTTTAAGACCAATTAACTGTTGATTTTTTCCCGAAAATCTAGAAAAAAATTTCCTGAGGCCGCCATTTTGTTAATTTTTGAAAAAAAAAAGCTTCGATCAGGCCCAGAATTATCTATTTATAAAACTATTTTTTTTTTATCCGATTGATTTTAGATGAATCTCCAAGGACTTATGATAGTCACCGCAAGGACCTTTTTTTGAAACTGGGTCAACACAGACATCTATAACTTTGGAAATTATAATTTTTTCTTTTTCAAATTTTCGTGACTTCAAGTCAAAACATTGTATAATAATGCCATATTATTACTTTTGTAAAATAACATGATTTAATAGTAAAAAAAATTACTGAAAATTCTCATTTTTTCGTGTCTCTGACTACCCCTAACCCCTTAATCAATAGTAGCTACGTATTATTACGTGTAGGGCCCTTTATATGACTGCTGGCAGGCTTTCATTGCAAACGCCAGACCGATAAGCGGCTTACGTGACGAAAGCCTTGACTATACAAAATTTATACTACCTAGGGATACTATATATACTACTAGGGGTATAACGTCAATGGTGTTTTATCAAGCAAAAATGTCACCTAATAAACATGTTATTTTTAATTATTAAAATTGCATGCCTGGATTCTTGTTCAATTCAATTCTGATCAAACTTGATGGCTTAGAATTACTACAGTCTACGATTTTGTCACCAATTCAGTGTAGAGAAATCAGCTTTCAACCAACCTACAATTAATGCCATATAGTTAATCATTTTATAATTCTGTAATATTTATAACACACGTCTCCTTTATTTCTATGTTAAGTTCAGGTCTAACTCAGCATTGAAAGAGAAATTTATTAAATATACTAACAAAGCTTGCCAGACATATTAATATAGGATTTAATATATATATATATATATATATATATATATATATATATATATATATATTTCCTATTCTACTTCTACTCCCTTATCATAATAATATAACTCCTCGAAATGGAATGGTAATTGAGTAATCTTAATTTGTTGTTCATTTTGAATTCATTGGGATTCAATTCAATCCCAATGTTTTAAACATATTTTTTTTTTTTTATTTAACAATCTGCTATTAGTTACCATGAATTGTATTTTTTTTATTGCTTTTGGTGGCAAACGAGCAAGCAGCACACCTGATGTTAAGTGTCACTGCCGCCCATGGACCTTTGCAATACCTAAGGCTAGGCCGCTGCTTACCAATATAAACTCCGAACCCAGCCGTTTGGGCTGCCGGCTCACTCGCTCACCGAACGAAGCGTAATAGCACATTGCCATTACTCAGACATTGATCTTCTGCGAGAGTGTGATACTACCCCGGACGAACCGATCCGCGACTGTAGACAGAGACGGTCGACAACGTGGTCCTACCACAATAAAATATACTTGCTACAAATTTAAATAAGACTAATTTCCTCATCTAATGCTATAAATCCAAATCAAAAATAATATTTTAATTGGATTATAAAACTTTAACTTAAGGTAAGACTTTTAAAGATTCAAGAAAATAATTCTGTGATTATTAAGATGCATAATGTTCAGTCATAAAAATAAGTATTCCCATTCACCCACTCTAGTATTCCGTTAAATGAGGCATTACTCAACACGAAATATTGGGCAGCATACTCATAATGTTTTTATTACATTTGTATTGTCTGATTAAATGTATTATTCGTTCTCTTATTGTTGGCGGGTAGATTGTTTAACATATATTCACAATAAAGCCTTCAAATTGATTTTAGGCAATGTTACCGCAGGGAAAAGCGCGCTTTGTTTATTTCTGTAATTCGATTGAATACATCAAGGATTTCTTCTTTTTTTATTTTGTTAAATAAATGTTATAAACATTTATAGAAACTGAACCTAGATTTCTAACCATCATCATCATCATTTCAGCTCATATATGTCCCACTGCTGGGCTCGTACCTCTTTCACATTGGGAATCTACTATACCACGCTGATCCAGATGTATTTGGTATAGGCCTATATTTCGAGTTTTCATTCTCTTGCACTAATGTTACATGCTGACGTCCCTTAATCAGCTTTTACAATCACCCACGCGTAGGACGGGTTTGGTGAATTATATTCTTACTCCGTCACCACATGGAAAATCTAGATATTATCTATTTTGAATTATTTAATTCAGAGCGCGAACATAAATAGCAGTTACTATTAAAACTAATCCATAGAATAGGCATTAAGTAAGCATCCTACCTTACAGGATCAATACAAGGAAAAAAAATAGAAAAAGGAGATTCCCTTCTTTAAAGAAAATGTACAGGAATTGGGCGAACCGAAATAATTTTATAACAAAATGGAAGCTCGAAAAAAATAAAATAACATGTAGCAAATGCTTTCACAAACATCATACCCAATTATGGAATCCACTAATAATGTACCTACGTATGTAGATTATCATAACGAATTTCCTAGAGCTATATTCTCTCGCCTCTGAATATTGAAGTACTAGTGATTTCGTTGATAAAAAATGATTTTTCGTTTGCTAAGTTTACAGACTCGATTTGTTCTGTATGATTTTTCGTGATTCAAAAGTTTTCACGTTTGCCCGTCTGCTAAAGTATATACATAGAACAGCAATTTTACTCAAATTCTCTTTTACGGCAGTTCACCCAACAATTTTGTGTTGCGCTTGGTAAAAATTTCAAACAAAAAGTCTCGTTACCGCTTTAAAAGTTTAAGCTTCTTGTTTAGAGTTTGTAAAGGACTACGTGTTTGACGAAATAAAAGTTTATTTTTTTATTTACCAACGAATTTCTCTTTTGTGAGTTGAATACTCATCAACACTACATACATGAATGCTACATTCAATGTTTCAAGGTTTTTCGTTTAATTTTATCGGTGAATCAACATCGATGTGGATGTTTGAGGGCACTAAGTCTGATTATGGCTTAAATTCATTTTTATTTTTATTGTTACTGTAATTGCTTTAGCGTCAGGTATTTTGTTTTACGAATTTAGATTTTTCTTAAATCTCGCTATAATTAACTTGCATTGTATGTAACGGAATTAATTTGAAACTACATACGTTTTAAGGACGTATTATGCAATAATTTAAAATAATATTTCGTTTGCCTTATTTACCTTATACGATTAGCGATATTTTTATATCCATGGCTGAGAGTTTGGCGTTAAACTCGATAGATGTCGCTATATATTAATATATCATATGAAAATCGATATATTTTGAGTTTAAATTGAACTAAAAAGTTAATATTGGTTAATGATAGTTTTATTGATTGAAATATATTGGTAAACTTAGTTATTTTGAAAATATCTTCAAAAGTAGGAATTAAAAAACGTAACGAGGTCTCGATTCGATCACTAGATTTTACTCCTCAAATTTTTCTCATACCGGGCGCCTTATATAAAAATCGATTCTAAAACTCCAAAAAGAAAAAAAGGTTGTTGTCTTCATTAAAAAAATACAGCGTCTCTAATACAAACTAGATATACTCCACGTATAGTACTAAGATCATCTCCAATCTCATGTCAACGATCTCGTATGTCCTGTAATTTAGTATATGATAACCTTCAATTTACCAACTTTGTTGCCAAACGACCGTGTAATGAAACATAAATATAATAATCTGCTTAATGGATATAAAGGGACGTACTGTAAATTCATTAGGTAAGCCAACTTGTTTGTTTCAATATTGTATATTCTGTCCTTTTCCCATGCGATGATGCGAATAAAAATAGGTAGGTACTCATTGCCGGTTGCCGTTTGTAGGATCTGGGTCCAGTTCTATGTTATATAAATATCTTTTGTTTTAAAAAAATGTAGGTATCCTGGTTCGAAGGGCATCATACTAGATAGTATATGAATATTACTAAACATCTATATACAATTTTATTTAAAATACATAACTTTAAAAAATAACGAGACCAGGTCTAATACTTAAACTTTGCAGTTAGAATTGTATTAAACGATGCCACAACCCTGTTATTCAAATAACTGAAATTTAGCATTTAATATGCTTGATTATTATAAAAACCCGATTACGAGCGAAAAATGATTGTCACAAACAATGTCGGGTAGATGGCACACGTCTCCTTAAAATAACGAGCCCGCTGCGTTTTTTGTTTCTGGATGTTCTTAGCTTATGAATGCGTTCCGATTCAATGGTAGATTATTTTCAAACAAAATATAAAATTTAAGTGCCCTTGTCAGGGCTTATGCATGGATACGAACGTTGATGGATATGGTTGATGGATTGAGGATAATGAACGTTGTAAAATGTAATGGGAGGACTCCTTCCACGACCATGAACACTGTATAGTCTTCGAAACGTCGGGAAATTAATAATCAAATACAAACGCGATAGAGCACGTGAAAATAATTTGATTTGATCACTTTATCGTGAAAATTTTTCAAACCAGCTAAACGATCATCAGAAACATGGTCAGCCGCACTTACCTGTAAAACTTAAATGCCAATTGTTATCGCAAATACCCTTGACAAGTGTGAAGATTATGGAATAGTGGACGTGGATTAGTGAGTGGAGGATTGGATGTAAAGTGGAAAAAAACTTAAAGCGAAAAATTATTAACACACGTGGAACTTGAACATATATCTATTGCAAATCCGTTCCAAATACTTTTTTGACTACAGAGATGGTGCAATGGTTAAGATTAAGATCTAGTGTGTTTTGATTCATATATTATTGAATCTGGATGTAATTTGTGTCCGTTAATTACATGTTTATAAAGTGACCAGCAAAACAAGGATTATATCCTTAGTGCAAGGTGTTATTATGAAGCCTAGTACCTCTATAAATAGCATCACAAATGCTAAATTTCACTATATATACTATAGTTCTTTGCGTCTATGCTCTTAACAAATGGAACATGAGAGAAATGGGCCCCCAATGCTAAGTTTCCTAGACGAGTTGACTTGACGTCTTATATTAAGTTTTCCTTGTATTGCATTTACGTTATCCCATTAGTCATTTCGTTTGTCATTCGCAAGAATCCACAGTGCAAGCTGTCGCCATATAGACAACTCGATTGCTTGCGTAGTTAGATTTTTAAACTCTGACGTAATAAGGCCGAGTCTGTGACGTGTTTGTATGTCTGTCTGTATCATTGTAGCTCTTAAAGCGACGGTTTCAATTCGGCATTACATTAAAAAGTAAAAATAGTGGTAGGGCCAAACTGTTGATAGTTATATGTTACACCCATGGGCCGACCCATTCGAAGAAGTACCTACCACACTCTCGCAGAAAATAGACGTCTAAGCAGTGGCACTGCGCAGTTGCGCTTCGTTAGATGAATGAGAGAGCTCGAAACCTAAAATTTCTGGGTGAGTTTGGGTTGGTAGGCAACGGTCTGGCTGTTCCTCTGGTATTGCAAAAGTCCATGAGTAGCAACAACACTTATTATCAAGTGTGCTGCCTGTTCATTTGCCACCATAAGCTATTTAAAAAAAATGTCTTTTCTTTCTTGGTAGCAAATATAATTATTGGGTCTTTTCTTCGCATCTGAGACCTAACGAACTGCAACGGCTTCGTAGTATAAACATGTAAGAATAAACAGCCTTCATACCCCTTTAATGAAACTGTACTCAAATGCAATTTATCAGTATAACAATAAGCGTCTTTGTCATTCTTTAGACAACCTTGAGACGATGAAAAAGATACGTACTGGCTCTATCAACGTTCACAATATCAGTTTTCATTCAAGGTCTCCTGTCGTTTGTGTTCAATAAACTTAAAAGGGTCTATTCATAATAAGAGTACCTGAGAACTTGTAAATTCTCATCCATTACTAAAATTATATTACGTAGTATTTCAAGTTTAATTAAATTTTACTTTATCAAAGAGATTTTAAACGAAACTTCGCCTGACGAATTACGGGTGTTTTAATTTACTTACGAAAGCCGGTTTGATTTAATGGGAATTGCTTTTAATTAAGACTTTATTAAAATTATTAATATAAATTCGTTAAATCTGAACAATTGGAGCATAAAAGTAGTCATCGACGGCTTCTGCGCCGGATTATGACTATTACTGCTGGTGTACTAAGGATTCGGTACTCTCCACGACGTTTATCCTGAATATCAACGACATGCATCACATGTATGTATCTCTATAGAGAGTATACGTTGTTATGCGAATGACAGCACTGATGACGAGCGATACATCGAGCATCAGAATGTTCCTCGGAGTATGTTACAGTAAAGACGGGCTCAACTTGTGTCTAAAGTCAAGTGCTCTCTGGGTCGGGCCTCAGAGAGTATTGGGATCCTCGGCGTCGAACTGTTGAACAGTCCAATTTGGGAGACATTTGGAGGACAAAGTTAAATTGGCAAGCAAAAAGCTAGGTGTGCTGAACAGAGCTAGGCAGTACTTCATCCCGAGACGTCTTGTACTCGAGACAACGTCTTGTCTTGCCTTGTACTAAACACAAGTTCATCCTTACATGGACTACTGCTCTCATGCGCCTAAGTATAACCTATCACTTGACTCCCTACAAAGGCGTGCTGTTCGAATCGTAGATAATCCCAAACTCACGAACAGATTGGAGTCGCTGGAGCAGCGGAAAGTCAAGCAATATGTTTATAAAACCAATTTCCAATGATCTACTAAGCGTAGCAATTATATCATATTTCCATTTGAGAAGACTTATATTTGACTGATGGATAGACTGAGAAAGCGCCCTGACTGTGCTCTTGGTATCTAATAAGATCCATTAAGTGTGCAACTTGCTCTTCTATTATAAAAAAATAAATATATCCTAAATATTTGCAACAGAAGTTTCAGGTAAAATAGAGGGAAGAAATTATTCTCTTATATCTTAGTACGTTAGTTTGTTAACGTTTTATAGAAATACGGTGCGTTTTTAAAATAATTTGTGTGTCCAATATACTAGCTATTCAATTTCAGATAACAAATCGAAACTGAATGCCGTCTATACGTTTGTGTTCGCTATTTATACCCATTGTTCGCCATGAAACCACTCAACCGTAACTCCAAAGTTGCCAGAACACACTCTCGGAGTCACCATATTTGAACAATAACATTGTAAAATACTTGAAAACGCTCCCGTTTATATTTTGACCCAGTAGTTCGCTAATGAGACAGTGTTCACGGAAAACGCGCGGAATTGTTAATATGCTTTGTAATAGCTGTCGCATTTCGTGTCGCCCGTGTTATATACATTAGTAGCAGTACCATGTTGACGAAGTAATAATGCGAAACGTTTAATGAGAATACTTCGTTTCACTGTAATAGCAAGGACGAACTTTATGAACTAACCCGTTGGTGCAGTAATTGTAATTCTGGATTAAAATTAAACCGTGGAGTTATTTTAATGTGAAACTTCTTTAAGTGAACAGGATAAAAATGATTGAAATTACGATTTTTGCTACGGAAATTCGGTTACGCTGGATTACGATCCAGCTACTGCTTTTGCTTACTACAGCAACGCTACGGTGTTGCTGTAGTAATTTTTTTTTACGCAAAGAATGTACAATTGTGTCACCACCCTTTGACCACGGCCACACACGGCCCGGGTGCCACGACCCGTGTGAGTTGTAAAAGCCATCTGTAGGGCCTAGAGGATCCTATGAAGAAGAATTCCTGGGAAATTTAAACACTAAGTACTACCAATCCTTGACAGGCAATTTTGAAGGTCATCCTTACACGAGTATATACTTAATGGCGTGCAGAAAGCTTAGAATGATGCGCAAATTTTCTTAATTTTTAACTCTGCTTAAATTTATTAAAGAATGATTGAAGATATTGTACAAAAAAAAAGAAATCATTGTCAATTTCTTTACATAACACCGCATCTTTGTATGACTTGATGAACTGAAAATCTTAAGAACAGGAAGCACACATCCTACTCCAAAGCGGTAGTTCTCTATATCCATATATAAATTTAAATTCAATTTCTGAAACTCTAAACTAAAAAAAATAATTAATGCTTGAAAACTCTTATGTTGTTGCAGGTCGATATAGTTGGCAGATCCTTTAAACTGTCGTCATGACGTTACATTGGTGGATGCATTGGTTTTGGGTGACGACTCTGTTCATCATTGTTGGTAAGTTGATATCCTAAGCTATTAACAGATACAGTATCTTGACGCCCCCATGAATCCGTAGGCGATAGTAACCTTGAACAAGTTTTAAGTGGTCAGTCTGTACATTGGTAAAGGTTTAGTTATTTGCTATCTAAAGGTATCCATGAAAATAAACGTTTGGTTCCGATTCAACTAGATTATTGAATAATTGAGATTTTCTTTTGGTTCTATAATGTAATAAAGGAATTGTTTTGCCATTTTCTGGTGTACAATTCACCACAAGGAAAGCCGAGTACTACCTATATTGTCTCTTGTCCAGCATATTCCACTAGAGAGACACTTAGAGAAGGCCATTGCTCATAATTAGAATATACATATTAGCTGGAGAAGAAGACTATTGTTTAGTAACATGCTACCAAATATTAAGTATATACATATATATTATTCATTTCATTTTTTGTTTAGCAAGCTGTGTTATAGACATCATCATCCCGTGTCACGCATCGGCGTGTGGTCCCATAACCCACTGGGATCCCTCCCCAACGCCATTAGGCTGATCCCTGATACCGTTGCCTTGACAGCCGTGTCCGGGCCAGCGAATTAGATTCCACCTAAAGATCATACTGAAGAGTACGACTTGATTTATTGAAAGCATGGTTTACTTGATGAATGTAACAAATGAAAATGCCAATTTTGAAAGAGATTGATTCACGATAGCATCCAAAAACGTTACTTATTTTTATGCTCTGAGATCAATATCATTTTAACATTTGTTCTATTACGTACACACAAGAACTAGGTTTATAATTATTATTTGGCAGAATGAAAACAGACAATAAACTAAAATGTTAATGTACAAAGCAAATTCTGTTTAATGCTGATCTAGAATGAAATTTGGGACGCTTCTATTTAAACTAAAATAAATAAAGTATAATATTGCTTGTCTGAATATAATTTTTATTAAGGTTCTACAATGATAATTTATAATTCAATATTTACATAAAACTTCAAATATTAGGTCGTAGCTATAGTTAACCTTTTAAATCTTAACTATAATTAACTAAAAAAAAGAGAAAAATAAAAACAAATACTATTAGTATACCATTACAGTTAGGAAGCGATACCAGTGGCCGGCCCAATGGCGATGAGGAGGGAATACGGTAGGTTATGGACCACAGGTTGCCCTCCCGTCGCCCCGGACGAGGGGGCAACATGTGTTCACACCATAGCCTATCAAAAAAATATGAATCATGTAAATTACCTTCTAACTAATTATCATTACTGACGTCTTTAGCCCTATTTTACTATATCTCTTTTTCTAAGATATGTATGTTTCTATTGATAACACTGGCCAACGACGATTTTGGCGTCGGGGATTTTAGACCTGATTTTAAGTATGTCTTACATGGTGATATCAAAAATATTACCGGTTTTTTTTCTATCAGCTCTAGTTCTAGAGACAACTAGCAACTACTTGCAACTACTCCGCACAGCTTGACTACTTTCTTGTTAAGAGAAGTAAGTTGGGCTGTGTGAGGAACTGTAAGGTGGTGCCGGGTGAAGCACTTGTATCGCAGCACAGACTGTTAAATCAAATCAAATCAAATCATTTATTTTGCATAAGCCCCATAGGGGCACTTACATATTGTCAATTTTACATTGTTTTTTTATAATTAAATTTAATTAATCTACCACCGGATCGGAAAGCAGCCACATACTGAGAAGATCCGGCAAGAAACTCAGTGGGCTCGTCATTTTTTTTTATTATATTTTTCCACAAAAGAGTTTGGTTACATGTTTAATTTATGTTAGCTCCAGTGATATGCCCTTCGAGTAAAGATTCATTTTTAAAATTTTGTATATAATACAAAATTAAACTAAGAATATTTATAAAACAAAAAAGAAAGAAAAATGGCTGGACCAGATCCCACAAGCGGCACCCGATCACGAGTTAACTATTAGAGCAGCCATCACGCCCCTCAACCACATTGGAGGGAAGGGAGAGACCCGCTCCACGTAGCTACCGCAAGCAGAGACCTTTTCAGTGAGCATGACCACACCATAATCTATAAATTTGAAACAGATAGCTTGGATAATTAAATACATAACTCGTTAGGCAAAACACGCTACACTGTACAATTAAGATAATACAAATAATACAAGAGTAAGTGATAAACATTAAAAGGGCAATTGCTGAGAGAGGAGCTGCTCATAACCATTCCGTATTATCATTTAGATAATCCGAAATGCTGTAATATCCTTTTCTGCACAGTCTGTTTTTGATAGCCTTTTTGAACTTATTCATTGGCATATCTCGGATATCTTTAGGCAGTTTATTGTAAAAGCGTATACATTGCCCCATGAAAGACCTACTAATTTTTTGTAGGCGAGTATGATAGATAACTAGATTATCCTTATTTCTAGTGTTCACACGGTGTATATCACTATATTTATCAAATTCATTAATATTTTTTTTTACATATAGTATGTTTTCGAATATGAATTGTGATACAACGGTTAGAATGTTTATTTCCCTAAATTTTTCTCTCAGCGAAGCTCTTGGCCCTAGATTATAAATCGCGCGGACAGCCCGTTTTTGAAGAACAAAGATGTTTTTCAAATCTGCAGAGCAACCCCAAAGCAGAATGCCATAAGACATAAGACTATGGAAGTAGGCGAAATAAACAATTCTAGCCGTTTCAATATCGGTTAACATTCGAATTTTTTTTACCGCATAAGCCGCTGAGCTTAGCCTACTTGATAATTTTTCAATCTGAGGACCCCAATCGAGTTTAGTATCGATGGTAATACCCAAAAACGCCGTGGACTCCACAAGCTCTAGGGCCACACCATTCATTTGAACATTGGTTTCCACTAGTCTCACATTAGGTGTGGTGAATTTAATACATTTGGTTTTCTTTTCATTAAGAACCAAGTTGTTTGTACTGAACCAATGAACAACATTTGACAGAGCGTTGTTCACATCGTCATAATTAATCATTTGTCTTTTAATTTTAAACAATAAGGAGGTATCATCTGCGAACAACACTATGTTTTGGTTATCCCCTACATAATAAGGTAAGTCATTAATATATACAAGGAACAGAAATGGCCCCAGAATGGATCCTTGTGGAACGCCCATTTTTATAACAGAACCAGATGATCGTACACCATTAACATCGACCCTCTGAATTCTGTTGTACAAATATGATGTTAAAAGTTCGAGAGCCTTATTCCTGATCCCATAGTGGTATAATTTCTTGACGAGAATTTCATGGTGTACACAATCAAACGCCTTGGATAAATCGCAAAATATACCTAAAGCATCATGCGATTTCTCCCAGGCTGTAAAGATATTTTTTAATAATTCTACACCCGCATCAGTAGTAGAGCAATTCTTAGTGAAGCCAAATTGCTGTTTGTGAAATATATCATGTCTCTTAAAATGATGTAACATTTGACTCAGCATAAGTCTTTCAAAAACTTTACTAAGTGTGGGTAGTATGGAAATTGGTCGAAAATTATTAAGATCAGACATACTACCCGCTTTGAACAAGGGAATCACTCTACTAATTTTCATGAGATCAGGAAATACGCCTCGAGCAACACAACCATTAAACACAGATGCCAGATGGGGGGCAATAATATCAATTATAGAATTTACTGTCTTTACAGAAAACCCCATAAATCAGCTGTCTTCTTAACATTAAGATTTTTAAAAGAGTTTATGATATCTTTCCTACTGACATCTGAGAACTCAAAGGATGTGTCGCATTTTACAATACACTGTTTCAAGAGTGACTCGGCTGAAATAGGAGAACACATCAATGATTTAGTTGTCAGTAAAGGAATATTACTGAAATATTTTTCAAATTCGGTTGCCACTTCTTCGTCCGCACATATATTTTTATCATCATTAATTAAATTGAAGTCCTTCTTCCGTACAGTATTTTTACCAGTTTCACTATTAATCACGTTCCAAGTCATTTTAATTACATCACTAGATCGTTTGATTTTATTTCTCAGATAAATTGCTTTAGCAGAGGAACAGGCACGTTTGAATATTTTAGAATATTTTTTTACATATTCTAGGAACACTGGACTATGGTTATAAGACTTTTCGTCATAAAGATCACATAACCTTCGTCTACTCTTGTAGATACCACAAGTTGCCCATTCACTAAAGCCAGCAGGTACTCCAATTGTTACAGTTTTAGGTTTAAATATTTTACTAAATTCATCATCAATTATGTGAAATAGGGATGTATACAATTCATTGGGGTTATCATGAAAAGGCAATAGTGGTACTTTCATACTCAAATTGTGTCTAAAGTGCTCTAAGCGGCTGACATTAATAGGAACAAAGGTAATGCATTCTCGTGGAATCCTATTAGTTCTAGGAAGTACAACAAGTTGTCCGCAGTGATCTGATTCTAATGTGTTTATAATGGATTTACTAATCAGTTTAGCATTTATAAAAATATTATCTATACAAGTTGCACTCCCAGCAGTTATCCTAGTAGGTTCCAGGAAAGCATTATATAAGTTATAAGAATTCATTAAATTTTTAAATTTTTGTGTTATATTATTATTGTCTAATAAATTAATGTTAAAATCCCCGCAAATAGCAACTGTTTTATTTGAGGCCGAGGTTTTGAGTAAGATATCTTCCATTAATTTCTCAAAATCATCATATGGGGAGCATGGGGGTCTGTATACGCATACAACTATGAACTGCTCAGACTCAACACAAGCAATTTCAATAACACGTTCAACAGACAATCTTACAATATCTTTTCTTTCCTTAGATTTAATTAATTTATTTAAAATGATTAAAGAGCCACCTCGTATCATATTGGTTCTGTTGAACGAGCTAACAACCTGGTGATTGGGAAAATTGAACATTAATTGGTTGCCTTTAAGCCAGTGTTCAGTTATGCAGAGAAAATCTATATGACAACCATTCAAAAATAATTCAATCTCCAAATCTTTACCTAACATACCTTGAATATTTTGATGTACCAGACTAATTGACTTATATGTATTGTTATGGCTATTTTTAAAGCAAGAGGAATTCTCTATTGTCTTATTGAGTAATTTAAATGAATGTCATTATTTCCACAATTGGAAATGTTACAATTTAAATTAGTGATGTCAATATTATTTTGCTCAATAAAAGCAACATTTTTAGCCAAATTCTTGGCTGATGTAAAAAAAATAAGATAGCGAATCAGCTATCAAATTCTTAAAATATTTTGAAAGATAACAACTATCTTTTGTCATAAAAAAATTCTTATTAACATAACTGTTAATGTCAATAACATGCATTTTATTTTCTAAAATATAATTTGTTTTTGTTTTACTATTATATAATGTCAAATTTAAATTATAGATGGATTCATTTTCCATCTGTGTCAAACATGTCCTGTAAGGAAATGTGAACATAACAATTTTGTCTACATTTAATAAATTACTAAGTTTACAGTTATATTGTAATAATTGTTTCTTGCTCACATTTACTTTATTTCCTACAAGTATTAATAATTTACTACCAGGACTAAACTTATAATTAAATATTTTTTGCATTATATCATGGTAAGACAACCCCGGCGAACAGTTATTAACAATTGAATGTCCTTTATGTGATAAAAGAACACCCATATTTTTACCAATTTCATCACTAAACATGACAGTTGTGCTTTTAACACCTATATTTTGCAATTTATTTAAAGGTATGTGTGTAGTGGCTATCCGCAGGGAACCGTTAGTGAAAGATGAAGTATCAGAGCTTACAATAGTTTGCTCAGTTAATTGCTCAGACATATGTATATGAGAGGAATGTTCTAAAGATTTACAATTACTTACATTACTGGCTGATTCCTTACCCTTAGAACTAGAATATTTAATTGTCATAGCTTCCAATTTTTCTTGAAGACAGTTAATTTGTAATTGGAAGTTATGAACGTCACTTTTGTGTTGTGTAGTTTTATTTTCTAACTTACTTACATAAAAATCAAGTTTCTCAATCAGATGTAATCGTTCTCCTTTCCATTTAACATTTTTAATGAAAAACTTGTGCTTTTTAACCAGGTTTTGTGTTTTCCTTATATATTTATTTATTCTGACAATTTTCCTAAACTTTTTTAATGTATAGTTCCTACCGCACTCAGATACCCCCTCATTGCAAGATGGTAAAAAATCTTCAACTGTGTCAGTTGGTATGAAGGAAATCTCAGGTGCAGGAGAAACCAAGTTTGGAGCACTGGTAATCAGCTCATCAAATAGGCTTTGGTTTAGTGAGGCTGTCATATTATACTTGGCATTTTCAAACTCTTTTATTTGATTATTCGCCTCTTGTAGTTGGTGTTCAAGTGTATTTATGCGATTAAGACTGTTTATATATTCTAGACTACACTCTTGAAAACCATCCACAATAATTTGGAGGCTATCCCGGGCTTGTACAGCCTCACTAAGTTCAGTATGCAGCTGTGTCATTTCTAGTTTTAAGTTTTTATTAGAATCGAGCAAGTCTAACAGTTCCCTCTCGCTGTCATCTCGTTCCTTGCCTAATTCACTGCATAATTCCTTTGCTGCCTTCAATTCACTCAAAGCCAAATGGAGCTTAGTCTCCTCCTGGCGAGCGAAGGCCTTGCGGGTCAACATTATGTAATGTAATATTAGTTAATATCTTAGAAGCAAATGAGAAATGCAGCAAACACAGAAAGTTAAGGTAGGTAGTAAACGGTTACCTATTAAATTTTGAAAATTATGTCAATATATATACTACTACAGTACTACTATAATATAGCTACTATGATCACTATTTTAGTAATAAAATAAGTTACCTTATTATGAGACAACAACGAAAACAGCAGATTATATTACAAATCTAAAACACTGGTAAAAACAACACTGTCACCGACACTTACGAAATATTTATAAAGTATAGTTTTGACAACTAACTGGTGTTGGAAAAGCAATTAAACATTAAGTTGCTCTTTAAAGAATGCGAAATTGGTAAAAGAGTAATAAGAATAAGCTAAATTAAATATAAAATTAAAATAAAGTACGAGAGCAAAAACAGACACAGCTGATCGCTCAGTGTTGCCAATGCGAAAACCAGTTAGTGTTAGATACTGAGATAAAAATACGCTACGTTAAGACCAAAAACTGGCCCCCTCCTAGGTTAAAATGGGGCATGCTCGAGAGGAAAGAGTATGCAAGTAGATTTATACAAGGTGTGATAGAACAAATGAGTGGAATGAATGATATGAAGAGCAAATCTGTGAATGTATGATGGAATGAAATGGCTAGCTGTATTAGAAATACAGCTACAGTAATTTTAGGAAAAATGAAAAGAAAAGGTGTAATTGATAGGGATACGTGGTGGTGGAATCAAGATGTGCAACAGGTATTGAAAGAAAAGAAAAATATATTTAAGAAGTGGCAGAAAGAGGATAATGAAAGTGTGAAGAAAGTGATAAAGAGCGAATACAAAAAACGCAAGAAAAAGGCTAAAAGGGGTATAGCTACGGTGAGGGCTCAGGCCCAACAAAGGATATATAACTCCTTAAATGGCCCTCAAGGGCAAAAAGCGCTGTATCGCATTACAAAAGCACGGGAAGAACAAGCGAGAGATATTAGGCATGTAAAGTGTATAAAAGATGAAGCATGCAAGGTTCTGATGAAAGATGAGGAAATACAAGAGCGTTGGAAGGTGTATTTTGGAAGACTAATGAACGAAGGGAATGCATGGAGTGGAGATTTAAAAGATAAATCAGAGAACTCCGGCCTAGTGAATGAAATTACATTAGATGAAGTAAAAAAGGCAGTGATTAGTATGAAAAATGGGAAATCTGTAGGGCCGGATGGTATACCAGTTGAAGTGTGGAAGATTTTAGGAGAGTGTGGTTATGAGTGGCTGACTTTGTTCTTCAATAAGTTGCTGCAGGAAGAAGAAATCCCCGACGAGAGGTGCAATAGCACGTTAGTGCCCATTTTTAAAAATAAAGGGGATGTTCAAGACTGTGGCAATTATCGGGGAATAAAGCTCATGTCACATAGTATGAAAGTGTGGGAAAAAGTAATCGAGAAGCGACTGCGAGAGGAAAGTGAGGTCACTCAAAACCAGTTCGGTTTTATGCCGGGTCGTGGGACAACGGATGCCATATTTGCACTGCGTCAACTATGTGAAAAACTTCGTAGTGCACACAAAAACTTGCATATGGTATTCGTTGACCTCGAGAAGACATACGACAGAATATCAAGAACAGTTTTGCGGTGGTCACTGAAAGAGAAAAGTGTACCTGTGAAGTATATAAGGTTAGTCTGTGCTATATGTTCAGTGTTGGGGTGGGCCTGCATCAAGGGTGGGCGTTAAGTCCTTTCTCTTACTGTTGATAATGGATGCCTTAACATCGGAGATACAGGCAGAGGCACCCTGGTGCATGCTTTTCGCTGGCGACGTTGTTCTTATCGGAGAAAATGGGCTTGAGGTACAAAGCATGCTGGAAAAATGGCGCTGTAGATTGGAGAACGTTGGCTTGAAAATCAGCAGAACAAAAACAGAGTGCATGTTCTGCGATTTCGGCGGTCTCTCCAATTTTACACCCATATCTCTAGATGAAGTACCTATACCAGTATGCTCCAACTTTCGATACCACGTTTCGCTTATCCAAAGCAATGGCGAATTGGATGGTGCGGTGAAGCACAGAATTGATGCGGGATGGATGAAATGGCGGCAGGTCATAGGTACCATATGTGACTCTCAAGTACCCTTAAAATTTAAAAGTAAAATATACAAAACCTTAATAAGGCCTATGTAATAATAATAAATGGGTCAGCATGTTGGGCTACAAAAGCGACGGATGAGAGACGGCTGCATGTAGCAGAGATGCGAATGTTAAGATGGATGTGTGGCCTGACGAGAATGGATAATGTAAGAAATGAGTATATAAGAGGAAGTTTGAAAGTGGCGCCAGTGACGGAAAAGTTGAAAAGTGAACGCCTGACTTGTTATGGACATGTGATGAGACGAATTGAATGTAATGTTGGGAGAAGAGGTTTAAGTATAAATGTTGAAGGCTTTAGGGGTAAGGGAAGACCGAAGAAAAGATGGATGGTTTGCGTGAAACATGATATGAATAGAAAGTGAGTGAACGCAGAGATGACATCGGATAGGATTGAGTGGAAGAAAAGGACATATTGCGTCGACTCCAAGTAATTGGGATAAGAGCAGGGTAATTAATAAGCTCTAGTTCCAGAGATATAAAAAATACAGTTTTCAGAAGAAAAAAAGTTTTTTTGGTATTAAACATTAAGAAATTGCCTTTTAAGTGATTTTCTAGAATGAAACTGACGTGGGCCATCTGGCATGATTCCCCAGCAATAGTCGGCCATCACATGGGTCAGTCCCACACTTTCATTGGTATCTTTTCTCCATCGTTTTTATGTCTTGATGGAAACGTTCTCCTTGTTCTTCGCTTAAATCTCCTAAATTGTGTTGAAATTGATCTAGATTACTATTGGGATAGTATAATTTTATATTCATATTACAGCCTAAATGTTTGAAACGAACCAGAATTTCTTCTACTAATTCTACATAGTTATCAGCCTTATGATTTCCGAGGAAATTTTGCGCAATTGCTACAAAATATTTCCACGAAAGCCTTCCCAGATCATTCATAGAAGTCTCAAAATTAGTGGTGTCTTTCATTAACTGACGTATGACGTCTATCAAAGATAAAAAAGCTTTTAGTAAATTTTTATCAAATGAAAAAAAACTGTAATGAGCGTCGTTCTCTCATGCGATATGTAGACACTTGAAAATCTGAAGAAAGGCAATCTTTCTTTTAATCTGGACGCTCAGCACGTTCCTTAGAAAGTTCTAAGTCTCTGATGAGGTCATTAAGCTCATGTTGATTGATTATTTTTGTTGATGCCTACTATATTAGTCATACATATGTATGTAACAGTCGTCATAACAGTTTTTTTGTTCTCGCCATATCATAGGCTCTCCATACTTCAAAGACTTACGTATCCCTCTCTCCCATTGTCGCAATTGTTCAATGCATAGTTTACATACACTATGAGGCGCCCACACTTTGTCTTGGTGTCAAATTTCAATACCGAAGTAAGCAAAATACAAACAATTCACAGTGTATGTTGTCGATTTACGCTGATCTTTTAGTATGTATTCACCACAAACATAACAAAATGTATCAGGATTGTTAACACTACATCTGGACGTACTAGACATAACGATATAGTAACATAAAGATTATCGATTTTATTGTAATAATGACCTTTTACGAAAAAGACAGGCGAAAAAATTAAATGAGGTGAGGAGGAAGGTAAACTAGAGCTGTTGAGTAAAAATAAAGTATGGCAATATATTATACATTACCTACATTATCGACCATAGAGGCAAACAGAGCTGCACCAAAAAAAAATATATTTTTTGTAGGCCTGTGTAATTAACTAGATTTACTAATTTAGGTCCCTGATTATATCAGGGGTAAGTTAGCCTAAGTTAATAAATAACTTAGAAAAAAAATCTCATAATTTATATGTCTTGAGTAAAAAGTTAGACTAAGAATTCTAAAATCTGACGTTAGCTATTCACAGTTAAAAGAGCCACCAATTACAAAACTCTTCAAATGCAAAGCCTCAGCGAGTTTGAAGTGGCTCCCCCTTTATTATCTCTTCACAGTTGATTGCAAAGCTCTTTTCAAGGTCGAACTCGATAACCACTTCATCAAATTCTTGTTCACCATCATACTCATTGAAGAAAAGGTATTTTAGGTCAAGTTATATATTTATTCTCAGCATAGTTTTCATCATCTCAGCTCATATATGTCCCACTGTTGGGCTCGAGCCTCCTCCAAAATGAGAGGTAAATTGACCTACTATACCGCGCTGGTCAGACGTGTTAGCATAGGGTTTTGTTTCGAGTTTTGCTTCTCTTGCATAGATGTTATATGCGTTTTGTATCCCTTAGTCGTCTCTTACGATCACCCACGGTTAAGATAGGGGGTGGTGAATTGTATTCTTAGTCCGTCGCCATATGAAAATATGCTTTGTTCTATTGCAATTCTATTCAATATTACTAATTTCAATTTACCACTAAATCTACTCTGACTAATAAATACCCTTATTGTTGTAGGATAATTATTTTTTCCTCCATGATTTCAGAGAATCTATCACATCATCATCCTCATAGCGTTCGTTAAAGCTATTTATATTGCGGTCGGCTTTGTACTATTAAATAAATTGGACGGATTTCGTTTTTCTCTTAGCGATAACTATTTAGCGTCTGCTAAGGGGATCTTCCATGAGGTTAATGAATAAAAAAAAATATATTTTATAATACTATATAATTATTTCAACCTTTTACCGTCTATTTCTGGTCGTATGCTTCCCTCATAGTTCGTACTCATATGAGAGGTTGGTGCCGTAATTTCTGCGCTTGACAAGTGAGCTGGCTATCGCAATTAGGTGTTTTACGATTCCTTGTAGAGAGTTGCTTACCGCTTTCCTTGTAAACTGTTAACCGATTTTTACGATTCTTACAGGCAATTAAAGGGTGACGACAATTGTGTTCAATACTTGTACATATATTGTACATGTATACATAATTGTATAATATTGTATTCTTAATAATTTACAATCGCTTCCAATTATGCGAATATCGTAGAATCCTATTAAGCGACGTAACAATAACAAATATCGTTGCAATAGAAGAGTAATTCCGTAGTAAAATTTTGTATCACCCATCTAACTTAGGATCTGAGTTAAATATGGTACATTAATTAAGTTCTCATTATGGAGAATCTCACGTCTACAGTGAAATAATAATAGGCAGAAAATACCGTTAGTTTTGACTATATTCGTAGCGCCTTTTTTTTGGGTGAGCTACGGTCGGCGCACTCCTCGCATCACTCCGTCCGGGGCGACAGAGGAGCGTAAGTATGCACACCCGTAACCCACCCGTGACACCTCGCCTTTGCCGTTGGACCCACCACCGGAGCAGCGTGAACTTGACGTCAGTGGCCGGCCCGACGGAATACCTCCCTTAGACCGATGTAGCCCCTCCCCCATCGGGGAGGACGTCGGTCTTTCCTCACGCGGTCAGCCTCTCGGCGGATGACGGACTAATTCCCCGGTCCAGTCACTCCCGGCCTCAGCTAGGGCGGCAACAGGCGCAGGCGCGATTACCTGAATCGCGCCTGCGCCGCCCCAGTCGCCGGCGCCGGCTCGCGTCGCCGAGAATACGTTCCTCGCGCATGCGCTCCGCCGCATCCTTCCGCGAGACTACTGCCTCTCAGAAGGTCGCGACCGCGTCCCAGTTCCTGACGCTGTCGAGCATCGCCCTGGCGATAGTCGGCAGCGTCAGGTCGGCGCCGATGACTGCGACGAGTTCACGGCGCTGCACTGCCCAAGCGGCACAAACCTCGAGCGTATGCTGCGCCGTATCCTCGTCGCAATCGCAGTGGTGGCAGGACGGTGTACTCTCCCTCCGGACGACTGTGTGCAGGTATTTAGCGAAGCACCCATGTCCCGTCAAAACCTGCACCAGTGGAAAGGATATTCGTAGCGCCTAAGGAGTTTGTTGATTAACCACACAGCAGTAGGTGCCATTCCTTTCATGAAGTGCTAGCCTCACCAACGTCAGACGCAGCTAAACATTTATATTTATACGAGTATATTAGTCGTCGATAAGTGCACTATAGAACTTGTATTAGATTTAAAAGGAACTAACGTGTACTTATTGTATAAAAGTTCCTTAAAATAAATAGAAAAACAAAATTGGTGCAATTGGCGTAGATAAAGCTTTAGGTAAAGCTCTTAGTCAACTTTTAACAATACAACACACGCGAGAAATATTGTCGTTGATTATATTTATGGCCGATTTTCACTCTAAATGTTACTTACTTTCCTTTGTAGATAATGTCTTTTGTCATTTAGTACTATATTAGTGGTAAGGACCACACTGTTAATAGTTCTCTATCTACAGCCGCGAGCCGGTCCGTCCGCGGTAGCACCACACTCTCGTAGGAGATCGATGTCTGAGTAATGGAAATGTGCTATTGCGCTTCGTTCGGTGAGCAAGAGAGCCGGAAACAACTGGATGGGTTTGGGGTTTATAGTCGTGGGCAAGCAGCCTAGCTATACCCTTGGTATTGCAAAGGTCCATGGGCGGCTGTGACACTTACCATCAGGTGTGCTGCTTGCTCGTTTGCCACCGTAAGCTATAAAAAAATTTATAAAATAAATTTGAATTCCAGAAAAGTAACTAATTATTTTGAAATTAATTTTTTAAAATGTGAAATCAATCGACCTGTTGATATTATTTTTAAAAAGATGTATTATATAAACATATACAACGACGATAGTACTTTTGAATGTTTTGAAGCTTCGTACCACCAATCACAGATACCGGGCAAATTCAATAACAAACCACTAGTTCTGAACATTTAGGCCAAGGCTTACGCGATTCTATTAAGAGTCGAAAAATAATCAAACTTTGGAATAATACCGACTGACGTTTATGCAAGTATTATACACAAGAAATAGAATATATTTACAAAACTTTATCTTTTTATGTTGTACATAATTTAGACTTTGCGATCTCTCGTACCTTTCATGTTCACAGCTGAATTTTGTGACGGGCAAATTAGTAAATATGTTTTCTTTTTAATTTAAATCGTAAAATCATACGGATTCTTTTTGATATTGCTTTTGATGACAGGGCAGCAAGCAACGTACCCGATAAAAAGTGTTAATTAGTGTATAACACTACCCCTTCTTTTCCCGCCTACATTATATAAGTTAGCTAAGGATGTAAGGAAACGTACCCATACTAGGTGTTCTGTTCAAGTTTCTTCAAAATATCCACGCTTGGTTAAGCAGGCGAACTACACTCACTCAACTTAACTTATCATCAAACTCAATTACTTTTCTTGAACTTCATGTTTGCCAGATGCGGGTTCGACACTAAAAATCTTTTAAGCCATCGCATCGTTCTAAATGACGCATATATAAAGATGTGAAACCGCAAACTATATAACAATGCTTTATCAGCTAGAACCCCATTGCTATTTAATATTAGAGCGATATGTTTTGATTACTTTTATAATCGATTTCAGAAAAAAGTATATTTATATGATATCTACCTATATTTCTTTTTTTATATTCCGGCGTATCTCTATTTTTTGCTTAAAAGAGTTTCTTTTCTGAAATGATCCAATTTTACTTACACAAAGATGGAATGACTTTATTTTTGTTAATTTATTTTCCTACTTAGATAAAGAAAAACACTTATAAGATATTAAAACTGTAGTTAAAGCTGAAGATCAATAAAAAACTACTTATACTCGTATCTCAGGAGAGTGTGCGTGAGAGAATACTGACCGTTCACATAACAATAACCTTACTAGTGAATTGTTATCTTCTAAACTATACATAGAAATAAGATTGTATCGTATCTTATTTCTATCAACATAGTTCTCAATTCTTCTCAGCCCATATAGGTTTCTCTTTAATTGGTTTGTTAATCACACTGGTCATGTACTATCATTATTTTATATATATCCCACTGTTGAGCTCGATCTACCCGATGGGGAAGGAATACGGTGGGTTATGGGGCCACGCGCTGCCCTACCGTCGTCCCGGACGGAACGGCCGGTATGTGTGCGGACCATAGCCTACCCAAAAAATAAAAAAACTATTGAGCTCGAGCCTCCTCTGTAATTGGAGAGAAAAAGACTTACTATACCACGCTAGTTAGACGTGTTGGTGTTGGGTTTTTTTTTAGCGTTTTCCTTCTCTTGCATAGATGTTATATTCGTTTTATATCCTTTAGTTGTCTCTTACGATTACCCAAGGGTAAGATAGGATGATGAATTGTATTCTTACTCCGTCACTAATGCTATACCATAGTTGTATTTTAAAACTTGTTCTTGTCCCTTAATCAGCATTATAAAAATTCATCAATTCAATTCAAATGCAAAAGAAAAGACTAGTGAGACCGTACAAATTGATTCAATATCTGAGATAATATTATGGCCTGTAATTGATGAAGACATTTTTATTTTAGGTGTTAGTTTATTTTAGGTGTTAGTTTATTTATATTCGTATATAAAAAAAATATCAATACAGCGTGGTGACAGAGTAAGAACACAATTCACCACCCTCTTTCATGTAAGAGAAGGAAAACTTGAAACAATCCCTATACCAACACGTCTGGCTAGCGTGGTATAGTAGGTCATTTTCCCTGCCATTATGGAGGAGGCTCGAGCCCAACAGTGGGACATATACGAGCCGAGATAATGATGATAATGATCAATACAGCGTATATTGTGACTACTGAAATTAAATAAAATGTCACTGCGTAAACTTAGACTTAATCTTAACCACTAGAGGATGATGATACCATATACTTAGAGTCAGAAGTTCATTAAAAAAATATCATAATTTTGGAACTAAAACCAGGGTTTTCATATTTCAACAATAGCTCTTAATTACTGTGACAAATAGCTGCCATGAAAATATTTATTATCATCATTTCAGCTCATGATATATCCCACTGTTGAGCTTGAGCCTCCTCCGTAATGGGAAGGAAATTAACATACTCTACCACGCTGGCCAGACGTATTGGTATAGGGTTTTGTTACGAGTTTTCCTTCTCTTGTATAGATGTTATATGCCTTTTGTATCCTTTAGTCGTTACTTACGATCACCCACGGGCAAGATAGAGGGTGGTGATTTGTATTCTTACATCACCACACGGATGATAAAAATAATTATCTATTATTAAAATCTAGCATTTAAATTTACAGTCCATCACGACCCTTGTTAACGTATTGCTGTGTAGTAGTGACTACTAATACTACCAAACTCTACTGCCCTCTTGGCTATCATAAAAACCACTAAGAGCTTTACGTCGATCTAGGCCCACTCCATCTGGCCACCGAAGTTAAAAATCGAGTACCGGAGGTCCGCTCGCACGGCGAAGAGAGAGGAATTTTACGGTGGGTCTATGGGGTCACGCGCCGCCTTTCCGTCACCCCGGACCGATTCGGCGGGGCGAGACGCATCCATAGTCCACCAAAAAAAAAAAAAAAAGGCCCACTCCATCTGATTCCGTCTCGTCAATAATTACATTCTCAAGTTGGGTTAACGTTAGGCAGGTGGCCAGTCATAATACTATTGCCAATAACTTTTGCAATATGTTAGATGGAAGAGGAGTACATATTATTAGACATGTGTAAGTAATGCGAGTGATGCATCACACGTAATATTATCCGACCGCGTACTGTCATATTACACATTACGCGACTAAACATCACATCACATTAAACATCACACATCACATTAAACATGACGCGAACACCCGTGTAGTGTTCTGCATTTCTATAATGTTCGGTAATTTGGTGATGGACATTTTTATCTCTCTAACGCGCCGTGTAGGTCACACGGCGCGTTTCGGGAGAGTGAGAGGGATAGATCGACTGGACCGCGCTGCGCCTGCGGTCGATAAATATTTATTTTGAGCTTTATTTTCAGAAAAATTAAGGCTTATATTGAAGGAAATGTCATGTGTGATGTTTGAAGTGATGGTAAAATGTAATATTACTCGGCACGAATTGTAATGTCATAAAACATCACTTCGCTAAGTACTGTTTCACGCATGTCTACATATTATGTTGACCTCAAGTAATTGGGATAAGAGCAGGATAATGATTGTGATAATAATTAACTTATTTTCTTGAGTCAAAGCATTTTAAACATCCATTTTAAAAAAGATATAATGAAATATATATCGCTTGCCCAGAAGAATAGTGACACAATCCAAAAAAGCTAATTTTTTCAGGAGGGTCAAAATAAGTATTTCCTTTTTTTTCAGCTTGATTCAGCAGCGATTCCAAATGCAGGAACGTCAGCATAATATCCTTAAGAATGACGATGAAGAGTTGATAAGGAGAACTATAATATTAACACCTCTCCACCATCAAAAATTTAAATATAATGAAAATTTAAATTTTTAGAGTTGTGACACTATTCTTCCGGGCAAGCGATATGTATAACACACCTGGATGTAATATATTTCTTTCGAGATACTGAATCAATGTAACTATTTAAGGAGTATTACATTCGCAACACTTAACTTAGCTGTTATTAAAGTCAATACATAATTACAACTATAGTTATTAAAGTACTTTGAATCTTAAATTAACTTAATTGACAGGGTTAATTGTTAACTGCGACGAACCATTAACTCGTTAAATGTGTCCGTTCGTGTCCATTGCTCAACAATATGGAAGTGTCCCAAAGGAAATTAGACAAACATTATGTACGTGTGTAAGTATTTTTATTTGGTTTTATGAGTATATGCCTTCCGTTGGGAGAGATTATAAAAAAGTTAATCAACCGGGGTTTGAATATTTTATTTTAATATAACATTTAATATATTGCAATATTTTATATTTTAGAAGATATACAATACAAAAGTGGAAGGATGTAGGTACCGCCGGAACCGAGAGTCACCTATCTAGACCAGATTGGTCACGTACTGAAGGAAGGTGGAGTCAAGAGTCTCCGAAACCGGCGAGCGTGTATGAACAGAATTATGAATGTTGAGGAAGCGAGTGAAGTATGCAAGGCTAGAGTTCTCTGGCACTCTGTTCTCTCTGCCTACCCTGCAAGGGATATGGTGTGATGATATGTATGTATGTATATATTTTATTTCGATATTAAAGATATTTGTCATTTTGAAATTTGTCTGAAAATTTTTGAATAAGTTTGATCCTGCAACTTAAATACCTGTTCCTAATATATTTATGTATGACGGCAGAGTAAGAATATATATAATTCACCTCTCCTGCTTTCTCCTCGTAAAACATGAATAAGGGATGCAAAACTTGAATCAAAACCCAATGACATTCCGTCCAGCATATCATATGAAGCCATTTAGCCTGCCATCGAGCATGAGAACCGTGTCTGATAATGCAAAGTAATTATATTGTATAATGCCGATGATGAAGTGTGAGATATTTACTCATATTTTAATCTTAACAGAGAAAAAAAAGACCTGGAGATTTGGAATGTGAAAATGTTTAGTCAGTCTTAGTGTCATATTCGTTTATTGTTATACTTTAGCATTTTGTAACCTAATTACCGAGTAAAATGTAGTTAGGATGAAACAACAGTACTTTACGCATTGTTTCCATATTACACCAAAAATCTCTGAGCAATTTTTTTAGCGGAACACAGCTTTCGTATAACACGCGATTCATAACTTATAGAAGTGAAGTTATGAATCATATCATTCATAATTCAATCTAAGTCTCCAATTATATAATTGAACACTTAGCTTAATCAGGTCATACAATTTCTATATAAAATTCACTGAGGTTCGTTTGTACAAAGTAGTAGCTAGGCGTAGTTAGATATCCTAAAACCTATACCACCCGAGGAAATTAAGCTAGGTATTGTATTATTCATTACGCATAGTCGTGGAATTAACGCATTTTTAGACATGTCTTCTAATGCAATTGTATAATTCCACTTGATTAAATTGCATAGCAAGTTCTTAAGAAGTAAGAAATTGACTCCAAACTATTGTATTTTATTTCTTTGTGTGATCCATAAATAAATTATTCCGAGTCTATATATATATAGATGTAAATTGTGTTTTTAAATTAATTGTATGTTGTTAAAGTTTGTCACGACATAGATTTCTTTCTTAGAACGGACATTATTAATAAAAATACCAATAAACATTTAGTTCGACGAAGACATTTTAGATATATCTTAGTAAAATTTAAATTTTGCCAAAGATCCGTCTTTTTTTAATAACATTGTATATGAATGTTGTGTACACTTTTAGTTCCAACCTGTCAAATTGTGTTAAGGAATATCAATGTCACCCGAGACGATTTGCTTTCACAAAAGAGGTCGCTACCACTTTGTTGAATAATGAATGGCGGAGTTGTTTATGAAGCTCTTCAGCAAAACAGAGTAATCCTCTTTAAAATTTTACCAAATTTTATTTCTGCTACGAAAATATTAAGACATTTTCGTAGCAGAAATAAATGTTTTTTGTGAGAAATATTTATAATACAACTTGGCTATTTTTATATTACAACTAGCTGACTCGGCCACGCGTTGCTGTGGCTAAGGTAGTCTCAGTAACACGTGGTGGTTATGCTTATAAATTGTAGATTGTATGAAACGTTTTTAATTTTAACGTAGCGCCCTTTATTAAATACTTACTCAATCTAGTCAACAGATACCGCTATCTGTTAGATTCGTTTGGAGATAACAGATAATTGTGACTGTCAAGTAATAGACTAATAATTTGCAATAAAATGATATTACTATAAATTGAGATAGAAGCTATCCTATCTTTTAAGTTGGCTCAAACTACACATGCTGTGCAAATTTGATTCAAATCGGTTAAGTACTTTAGGAGTCCATCGCGGACAAACAACGTGACGCGTAATTTATATATATTAAGATAAATACATGGGACCCGTATAAAGGTACGGACTATGTATTTTTGTTTAATATATCAATCATCATCTCAGTTCATATATATCCCACTGTTGGGCTCGAGCATCCTCTACAATGGGAGCAAAATTGACCTACTGTACTAGACACCTACTAGGTCAGACATGTTGGTATAGGGTTTTGGTGCAAAGTTTCTCCATCCCTTAGTCGTCTCTTACGATCACCCATGGGTAAAAAAGGGGGGTTGTGAATTGTAGTCTTACTCGGAAATATATCGATAACTTTAACAAATAGAAAATTTATGCCCTTTTTTTAAGAGGAATTATTTTATTGAAACGCCATATCAGGCGGACGAAATCTTTATATTGGACTCCCTAGGATGTCTAACTTATAATTGTTAATTGCCGCGTTTCCTTCTGTCTACCTGTAAACAGAGGAGAAGACTATTCATCACATGCATTCCCCTATCATCTAGAATAAAGAAACTTACGTGGTAGTGTATTAGGCATTCTACTAAGCTAGAATTTCGTTGCATTCGTCAACGCGAATCTATAAAAGAATACCCATTCAAATTCAGACCCACATCATCTTCTAAGATTATCACTTGCTGCGTGGTAGCGGCTACGAATACTACCAACCCTTACTTTACTCTTGGATGTCGTAAAAGACGACTAAGAGCCTATAACGACCTTTTTTTTTTTTTTTTTTTTTTTTTTTTTTTGGTAGGCTATGGGTGCGTCTCGCCCCGCCGAATCGGTCCGGGGTGACGGAGAAGGCGGCGCGTGACCCCATAGACCCACCGTAAAATCCTCTCTCTTCGCCGTGCGAGCGGACCACCGGTACCCGATCTTTGTCTTCGGTGGTCCGCTCGGCGGTTTACCCTCGCGGGTTCCTCTCGTCGGCGCCCCGACAGATTTCGCCGTCGGGGCGTCGCCCTCATGCGGTGGCCTCGCGTCGGGTGACCGGACAATTCCCCGGTCCGATCACCCGAGGCCTGGGTTAGGGCGGCATCAGGCGCAGGTATTCGCGCCTGCGCCGCCCCGGCCGCTGGCGGCGGCCCGGGTCGCGGGAGTCCTCCCTGACTCGTTCCGCCGCCTCCTTCCGCGAGATGACAGCCTCGCAGAAGGCGGCGACCGCGTCCCAATTCCTGACGCTGTCGACCATCGCCCTCGCGACAGCCGGCAGCGCCAGGTCGGCACCGATAATAGCGACGAGGTCACGGCGCTGCCCGTCCCAGCCCGAGCATTCCTCGAGCGTATGTTGCGCCGTGTCCTCGCCACTACTGCAATGATGGCAGCCCGGAGTCCACTCTCTGTACACGACCGTGTGCAGGTATTTCCCGAAGCACCCGTGCCCCGTCAACACCTGCACCAGTCGGAAGGTGAGGACCCCGTGCCGCCGCTCCATCCATTTCATCAATACGGGCCGAAAGGCCTCGACGGTCACGATACCGTGTCTAGGCCTCTCCAGCCGCGTAACCCAACGGGCGATGACGTCTCGGCGGGCGTCCTCGCGCCAGGTGGCTATCTCGCTCAACGATGGGGAGCCACCCTCCTCGCGCACTGAGGTAACCCGCCGGTAGAGGTCGGAGAGCATCTCCGCCTCTAGGTCCCACGGGGGCGTCCCGGCCAATAGGCACGCCGCCTCTGTCGACACCGTGCGGTACCCGCGAATGGCTCTGACCGCCATGGCTCTCTGTGGCCTCCACAGAACCGCCCTGAGCTGGGCGTTCAGAGCCCTCGCCCACACGGGTGCGCCGTACATGGCCATCGAGCGGATGACCCCCGCATACAGCCGTCGGCCCTCGAAACTGGGTCCGCCCACATTCGGCATGAGCCGAGAAAGGGCGGATGCCGCGCCGACCAGCCGGGGAGCAATCTGTCGGAAATGCTCCCGGAACCACCATCGCCCGTCGAGCACCAGACCCAAGTACTTCATATGGGCCTGGATGTTGATCTGGATGGAGTTGACGACTAACGAGGCGCCGGTTGGCAGCCTTACGCGTGGCCCATGGAATAATAGGGCCTCCGTCTTATTTAAGGCCACCCTGAGCCCCAGCGCCTCGATTCGCCTGACCATCTCCTCGGTGCCGAGAGTGGCCAGGCTCGCCGCCTCTTCGAGTGTCCTGCCCCGGGCTGTGACGAGCGTGTCGTCAGCATAGCACACCAAGCTCAGCCCGGGGGGGAGACTCCCTCTCAACGCCCAGTCGTACCCGATGTCCCACAGAGTCGGCCCCAGAACCGACCCCTGTGGAACACCGCACGACATGGGCGTCCGCACAATGTCCCCTGCGGGACCCGCGCAGAGGATACTGCGCCCCTCCAAATAGTCTGCCACCAGCCGCCTGAGGTACAGGGGCACTCCATGGAACCGGAGCGCCTCCCTGATGCAGCTGAATGGCAGACTATTGAATGCGTTGGCGATGTCCAACGACACCGCCAACAGCACTCCCTTGCCGGCGACAGCCTCCGCGGCCGTTTGCCTCAGGCGTAGCAGGGCCCCGATGGTCGAACGCCCCCTCCTAAACCCATATTGAGCGTCCGACAGATCGGGCCCCACCTCCTCCAAGTGTCGGACGATGCGGGCAGCGAGGACACGCTCCAGCAGCTTACCCACATCGTCGAGAAGCACGATGGGCCTGTAGGCCGACGGCAAATCCGGGGGCCGTCCCGGCTTTGGCAGGAGAACCAACCTCCCCTCCTTCCAGCACTCAGGGAACCGTCCAGACGTCAGACAGGCGTTGAACAGTTGCCTGAGGCGAGGCTCGAAGTGCTCGAGGAGCGACGTCAAGACCCGGACTGGTATTCCGTCCGGGCCGGGGGCCGTGCTGGCGGAGCGAATCCGCGCCACTGCCGCCCCCACTTCCGACTCGGTCACGGGTGGAACACTCTCGTCGTCGGCCTCCCGGTCTTGATCTGGCGAAGCCATGACCGGGGGCGTGTGTCCCGACTGCCGTGGAAATAGCTCCTCGATCACCCTACAGAGGAAGTCGGGCTGGAGGGTCTCGGTGAGGGGGGGCCCTGCGCGCGAAGCTTGTTCAGCGACGCGCGATACGGGCGACCCCAGGGGTCACGGTCGAGACCGTCCAACATCTCCTGCCAACTCGCATCCTTGGCGGCTCGGATGGCCAGCCGAAAGGCAGTCCGCGCACTGCGGTAAGCCTCGTACAGCTGGCCCTCCCGCTCAGCGTCGCGGTGACGCCGCCGGCTGCGGGTGTAGGACCTTCGGGCACTGATACACGCCGCGCGAAGGTCCGCCAGTCTTGGGGACCACCAGTAGACCCCCTGCCTCGGAGGTAGACGCCGCACCCTGGGCATGGCCGCATCGCAGATCTGCGTTAACGCACTGCGGATGCGGACAGCCTCAGCGTCCACTCCGTCCGCTGGGGGCGGTGAGGACAGCCACGTGTGAACGATGGCCGCCTCCGCCAGTAGGTCCCTATCAAGACGACCCACAGCCCACCGCGGAAACGCGGGAGCTCCGTCCGCCCTGTGACCCCTACCGGGTTCCCGGGGGGAGACCTCCATCCGGATGTACCGGTGGTCCGACAGGGTCTCCGCCTCCTCCAGGACACTCCAGTTCCTCACCCGTGGCGCGACAGCGGGGCTAGCGAACGACAAGTCCACTATCGACCCGCCCTGCTGCCGCACACACGTGTTCACTGAGCCCCTGTTAACAACACAGAGGCCCAGTGAAGCCGCCCACTCAACGACCGCCCGCCCGCGGTCGTCCGTCATAGGGGACCCCCACGCCGTGGATTTGGCGTTGAAGTCCCCCAGGACCAGGACGAGGCCCGGTGCCAGTCGCCGTATCGAAGCCTCCAAGGTGGTGAGGGAGGCCCTGAAATCGTCCATTCTCCTGTTAGGGGAGAGGTAAACGCTGTAGAGTGTGACCCCTCCCCATTCCGCAGCGACAAATTCCTCGCCCCTATCCAAAAGGGATAAGGACGGGAAGTGCCGCTGCGTTGAGACGACGATTGCCGCAGTTCCGTTTCGGCTGACCACCCAATTGGGGCGATCAGGCACGACGTACGGTTCCGCGACTACGGCTGCACCAATCGACCACTCCGCCATGGATTGCAGGAGGAGATCCTGCGCTCCGGCGGAGTGGTTGGTGTTGGCCTGCAGGAGGTGAATGGATTCTGCAGCCATTAGTGGGCCGTATCCATCACCTCCACCTCGCCAGTGGGCGATCGGGCCGCGCTAGGAGCGGGAGCGGCCGTGGTCGAAAGGCCGCCCCGACCCTTTGGGGCCGAAGCAGGAGGTCTGCACGCCCCAGAACCCATGCGGTGCTTGGCGGGCTTATTGCCCGCCGCACACGCGGGGCAGTGGGGCGGGGCGGCGCAAGATGCCGCCACGTGCCCGGTCTGACCGCAGCGGAAACACAATCCGCCGCAGTCGAAGCAATTGGTGCATGTCGGTCGAGTGTGTCCGACCGCCATGCACTTATAGCACCTCGCAGGCCGGTGCTCAAGCACGGTTACCCGCGCCGAGCTCCAGCCCACAAGGAGCCTGCCTGAGCCGGCCAGTTGCCTGACCGACTCCACCGGGCACTGCGCCCAGGCAGCACCTACGCCACCCGGACCGGGACGAATGGCACCGACCCGGACGGTGTCTATGGGACACCCGGTTTTCGAGGCAATAGCCTCCCGGATGTCTTCCACCGTCACGGAGTCGTCCAGACCCGAAATGCGCATTTCGGCGCACTTGACAGGCCTGGCGATCCTGATGCCACCCTCCTCGGCGAACAGACCTCGCAGCTTCTCAGCTACGCTGTCAGCCGTCTTGGCGCCCTCGGCCCCTGGGAACTCGAGGATTCGAGCCCCCGTCCGGGCCTTGCGGGTCCTGGCTTCGACGCCTCCAATATCAGAGACGTCTAGCTCCCGCCGGGCCTTCCTCAAGACGGCCTCGTAGTTGAGGCCCTTCTCGGCCGCCTCAGGCAGCACAGTGATCACCACTGCGGCTGTCTTTGGCGGCTTGAGCCCCTTGCGCGACCTCTTCTTCTTGTCGCCAGCTCCTGCCTTGGGAGCGGAGACCTCAGCGGCGTGCTTGGCCTCCGCTCTCCTTCTTTGGCCGCGACTCCTTCTATCGCGCTCGGCCACCTGCCAACCCTCTTCGGGTACGGCAGTCGTGCCAGACGCGGAAGGCCTCGTCGCAGCCTCGCTGGTCGTCGCCGGCGGTTTCGTTGCGGGCGGCTTCAGCGGTCCGGCAGGAGCCGGCGCCGTCTTCCTCCTCAGGGCAGGTCCCTTCGGAGCGGGGCCGGGGCCTTTGGGCTTAGGCCCGGCCGCGGCCGCGGCGTAGCTCCCCACGCGGCCACCCTGACAAGGCAGCGGGGCGGGGGCTGGTGCCGTATGTGGCCGCTTATCTGCGGCAAGCGGCGGCCGGACACGTGGTTCTGGAGGCAGCCTTGCCTCCAGAACGGCGAAGCGCGCATCGACAATTTTGCCCACTGCGTCGATTATCGCGCGCAGGGACTCATCCGGCAATCCTCCCACCGCAGGGTTTGGCATCGGGGTCGGCAGCGGGGTCGGCGCCTCCAGTTGAGCCTCCACCGGGGCCCGCTCCGAGACGCTTGGCGACTTCGTCGCCGTGGCGCGAGTCGTCCTCCTCGCTACCGGGACAGGTGTCGGCTCGGTGGCCGTGACGGCTTCAGGCGGTGGCGTGCCCTCCGCAGCGGGGGGCGTCCTCCTCGCCGCAGGGACAGGTTTCACCGCGGCAGCTGTTTTGCGCGCCTTGGCCGACGGCTTTGGCGCAGGCGGTAGGAACTGCGCCATCTGGGCCCGCAGGTCGGCCATGTCTTTGGCCAACATGCGGTTTACCCGACGCACCGACTCCAGCTCGGACTCCAACTGGCGGTTCAGGTCCCGCAGGCCTGAGACCTCGCCACTAAGGCGGGCATTTTCAGCCTGCAAGTCCAGGGGGCCGTCGCTCGCAGCAGGCGCCACCTCACGCCGAGGGGTGGCCGACCTTCTTCCTGCTACTGCGGCCCCTCGCCCCCTGCGAGAAGCCGGCACCTTCGGTGGAGGCATGATGGTCCCGCTCCCCTCGGAGTCGGCGCCCGAGCTGCCTCCCTTGCTTAGGGGGCGCTTTCGCACCTGCGAGGGGAGGGCCTCCTCCCTGTTCTTCTCAGCCGTCGCCACAGGACGCGGCGACGACTTAGCGGGGGCTTTAGCGTCCGACCCGCTTTCTCCTCTGGACGGCCCTGCGGATACACCGCCCTCGTCCATCTTAGCGGCAGATCTGCTGCCCTCATCCACGGATTGCTCTGCGACGTCACTGTCGCCCTCGTCCGTAGACGGCTCTGCAGCATTTCTGCCACCATCCTCCTTTTCAGCGGCGGCAGCCTCTCTCCGCGCACGCCGCTCCTCCATCCTCCTCTTGTAGCTGGAAGCCTGCCCCCGGCTCTTCCTGGGCGACTTCCGCTTCACTTTTTGGGCCTCCAAGATTTGTGCCGGGCCCTCGGCGGACGCCTCAAGTCCTGAGGACGAGGCGTCGTTTAGGTCAGTTTTTGATCGGCTTAACCGGGCCTTGGGGTGAAGATCGCTACGATCCCCGTCGTTATTTATTTTTAATTTTTGCGTATCCATTATTGATCCCACGATTATGGGAGATACAATACGTCGACCCGGGCAGAGATCCCTTTACCCGGGCAAGCCTACATTTACCAACCAGGGGGGCAGCCGGTACCCTGGCTGGAGCGTGCTAAGAACAGAACAACCCATCTGCCATGCATCTTCTCGCCGCACGCCAGAACTTAAGATTCTGGGTGATTTCCGAGTCCGAATGTTACTTCGGACTCTTTATAGAGGTTGTCTTCCTCGCGGTCCGGGCGGTTAAGCCAAGACCCTCGCTCCTGAAGCTAAGACAAGCAAAGAATCAGGTTTACGATGTGTGGGCGGTGGCAAGTGCCTGCCCAGCCCTCAAATAAATGAGTGACTGAGCCCGTCCCGATATTTCGCGTCCTATAACCTCTACTACGACTGTAGTAGAGTAAGGAGCGAAATCGCGCAGATATTCGCTACGGACGACAGTACGACAGAAGAACTGGGGACCGCCGCCCGCACCCAGGGTACACCGCGTGGAGGTTTCTGGGATAGTACCCCGCCTATAACGACCTGGGCCAACTCCATTTGATGCAATTTGGTCACAATTATATTCCCAAGGAGGATTAACGTCTGGCAGGCGGCTGGTCATAAAACTATTGCCAATAGCTTTTGCAATATGTACTATGAAAGAAGAGTATATATTGTTTCGACCCCCAAGTAATTGGGATAAGAGTTGGAGAATGATGATGATCATCTTCTAAGGGTTAATCATTCGCCTTTTGGCCATGAGAACATCCTAATGGTTGGCCTAATAACCACGACCTGATGTCGCATTATCGTAGCGGAGAAATATAGCATATCTAATTAACCGTGTCTTTTATGTAAATAAATTCTCTGTGTATAGGTATTACTTTATAATATAATCTCATTTTATGAATACCAAGTCTCGTTGTGAACAAACAATTTCCTCGTACTTGATTCACGCAATTTTTCTCGAAGCGGTATGTTTTCATTTCAAAACTGAAAGTGATACCAAATTCAATCTTGTCGCAATACTCGTTCATTGCAAACGATTCCGTCGACCCAACTTTTCGTATTGTTACCACTGAATTTTTATATAAGGCTTTATATCAAAATTATAATACTGTTTATATTGTGTAGGTGTTTTATGAAAATTCGCTTTCTAAGAATACTTTTAATCATTGTGATTAAGTATACTGTTGTAAGAGATAAATCTTTTAACACTTTTTTGCTAAATGTTTTCTATATAACAACTTTATGGATATTTTAATTGACAATAACTACAAATGAGTCTGACCATTAACTTCCAAATTGCAATGAGATCTGCACAGATGGTTGACATTCAGTGACGGCCTGACACTGAATATCGTAATCTAATCTTACATCGTATTTTTTTTTTATTACTAAACATTTTTTTGGGGGTGGAGATATTACCAAACATTGTATGGCCACACCCCGCCCAATCCGTCCGGGATGATAGAAGCGACGGCGCAAGACTCCATAATCTACTACACGTCTGCTGTACACGTAGCCCTTAACACCACGTGAACGACTCATCTGTACCCAATTCTTGTCATCTTTGGCCAAGCCACAACTAATTTAATATATGGAGACTGCACAGACATATAATTATCTTACACAATTTACACTCGGAATCAGGTATCAGACCAACAATTTATAGATCGCAAAACGTATTGTCCTGCGTTGAAATCGAACTTATGACTCTGGACGGTAGTTCAGTCTCTCCTCCGAGTCTAAGAACATGGCTGTAATATGTAAAATGGTAGTAAATTATAGATGAAATTACTATAACATAATAATTTATACCTACGTAGATTTATAAATACCCGATACGAAACGAAAGTACGTAAAAAACTACGTAGATTTTCTTGTGGGTGGATTACGTTGCACACAAGGCCAATTTTTTTTTAATTTTAAGAATTCTGGTACTCTAGTGTAGTGTGCGTATACTAAGTAATAAGTAAATGAAAATTGACTAAAATACCACAGTCTTGACCTTCAACTAAGCCACAAGTCAATGTCGCTATCTACTCTTTCCGCTCAGCGAGTCCATTAATCCTCAAGTTTATATACTGTGAAGGTCGTTTCCCCTGAAAGGATCTCATGCGATGGTAGGTCAATGATCCTATATAACTCTTATATATTTCCTGACGTTTCATTTACTTCCTATGTAGACATTTCTTACAAAACTAACAAAAACTATTCAGCTACTACCGGATCGAAACACGGCCACACTGAGAAAGATCCGGCGAGAAAACTCAGGAGGCATGATACTAATTTTATTATTGAATTTTTTAAGGTAAAGTAGGCACTTTACCTTACTAAAATTAATTAAATTTTTTTTTTTTTTTTAACTATAATTGTGGATCAAATCTATACAATAAGTGCTCACAGTGTCTTGCAGTCTTGTGGTGGTTTTCTTAGTTTTATTTTTAGTTAAAGTATGCCTCAATTCTAAAGTGTATATACTTTTTGTAGTAATTATGTAACTGCTAACATCAATAATAATTAAAATATGTTTAAATTATATTTAACCACGTTCTTCTCTAATATATTCACCATCATCTTCATCTCAGCTCATAAATGTCTCACACTTGGGCTCGAGCTTCCTCCATAGTGGGAGGGAAATTGGCCTACTGTACCACGCTGGTCAGACGTGTTTGTTGGTATAGGGTTTTGTTTTGAGTTTTCCTCCTATGGCATAGATGTAATATGCGTTTTATATCCCTTAGTTGTCTCTTACGATCACCCACAGTCTAATATATTAGTTTACTCTAACTTACCATAGTAATACCACAGGTAACTACCATATAGTACCTACCATAGGTACTACTCCGAATGAGGATATCCATTTTTGGTAGTACCATAACTACAATTCCGAATAAGGCGATGGATGTATGATTTAGTTAGTCAGATGGATGGATGATTTAGTTAGTCAGAAAATTATCAGCAACGCGACCACTAACCACTAGACACACATACATGCTTTTATTACTTAATTACGCTATAACTAATCAATCGATGGTCTTGACATTTCACATACATTGGTCGAGAATCCAGAAAGGGTATAGGGATAATTTTCATTAAGAAATAATGCTACTTCCAAGAAATAGACAATTGAATACATTTTAGTGCCATAGTCTCATATAATCCAAGTAGAAGTTTAGTCTTCAAAATACATTTCTTTATGATGGGATCAAAATATAACGCGTTATTACTTCACTTAATTCGAGTAAGAAACGATTAAAGCATTAAGTAAGGTAAAATCTAACTAAAACTCGAAATAAAATCATGACAAGAAATCAGTTCTCACTCCTGAAACCGGTCAATTGATCAGCGCTGACGGTGATCTGCTCATTAGTAGGAGAAGATATGGAGGCTTATAGGACCTCATGTCGCCTATTCGTGGCGCTAGCCTTCTGGAACCTTTTAAAAGGGTCAATAATAATGTTATATGCGATAAAAGAATTTTGTTGATACACTTTCATTTGCAACCAATCTGTATCTATTACATAAAGTAAACGTGTCTTTTGAGGTTAATAATTTCTGAATTAACTGACTGTTGAGTTTCTTTGTAGTGGCTATCAATATTCGGAGCGTTAGCCTCTCTGTGTGATCAGGCGTGACGATATTGAGTTACATTAGTATGCAATGGAAGTCATAATGATCTTTATTTTATGTATATTATGTCATCATCATCTCAGCTCATATATTCCGTTACTGCCGGCCTCGAAGTACATTCAGTACATCATACAATGGGAGGGAAATTAAACTAATATACCATCCTGGTCAGACGATGTATAATGTTTTATTGCGAAGTATTTCTTCTTTTGCAGTGGTGTTAACTGCTAGGCTTAATCGTCTTTTACGATCAACTTTCTTTTTTTTTTTGCGGTGGGCTATGGCCGTGGTCGCGCCCCGCCAAATCGGTCCGGGGCGACGAAAAAGCCGGCGCGCAACCCCGTAGACCCACCCTGCAAGCACCTCTCTTCGCCGTGCGAGCGGGCCACCGGTACCCGATCTTTGTCTTCGGTGGCCGGAACACTCTATTCTTCAACAAAAGTTTTACGTCCCATTGCTGGGTCCGAAGCAAGAACGACTTACTATGGCCAGGCTTCTTTGTTTTGACAGGGTAAAGGTATGGGTCCGGTCACATCGCCTTCGGAAATGGAAGAAGCAGAGATTACGGCAAAATAATATAGATCTATACATATAATACTGTATAGTGATGAAGTAATAATTCAATTTTCTATCCCTTTCTTTCTCTTGAGTATCGTAAAAGACAACTAAAGGGTGTCATCATATAAAAAGGGAATATCAAAATACACCACTTTACCAATCCGTTTAGGTAGTGTGGTGTAGTAGGTGAAAATGCAATGTATATACCTAACTGAAAAAAAAAGGTTTGTATTTATTTTTTAACACATTGTTTTTTTGATGGTTTTTATGATGAAACTTTTTTAACTTTGCGCTTGGTCTCTATACCTGTGAGTCAAAGGCGTTATATTCAACTTTTTAAACATTTTTAATTAATATGTAAATTGGCAATGATATTAATATGTGTATTTTATCATACGTGACGTGATATTTAAAATATTTTTTTTAGGAAAAGTGAGTTTTATGTCATTTATAGTTAAAAATAAGGTGGCGAGAAATGAGGTATATGGCTAAGAATCGAGTTGTTGGAATTTTACGTGCGAGATTTAATGAGAATAATTCTATTGAAGTTGAAAACCGAATGTAATGTTGAGTTTTTTATGGAACTGTGTTAATAAAGTCCTTGAGATATTAATAATCTGGTCACTGTGGTTGATATCAATAAAACTAAAAAGTTTGTGGTCGAACAGATGCATAGTAACTCTACAGGTTTGAAATAAAACAATTTTTAAGGATTTTATCAAGTCCACATTTGAGTTCAAATTTCTCGATGTTTCGAACACGTTACAGCGTTAATAGTCAAGGGATGACCGCAACGTTCATGATCCTCCCCTGACCATGAACGCTGCAAATTTTATGCGATGAAATCCGTAAAAATAGTTTTATTTATAATGCGTAAACATCGGTAATAATTATACATATTACAGAAGCGTATTAAAAGTTTACCAGAAGAGTGTTGCAACCAAAACCACTTTACGACTCCCACATGAAAGTAAGGAGTGATGCCACATTGTATTCTAACGTGTCACACAAGAAAATCTCACTTCGACAACACAGATGGCGTAGTGCTTAAGATACTGACCTACCGTGCCAGATGTCATGGGTTCGTTACCAAACAGAACAATACTTCTTTTACAGGACAAATTGTTATTCTTTTCTTTTTTTTTATTGCTCTTGGTTACAAACAAGCAAGCAGCACAACTGATGGTAAGTGTTACTGCGGCCACCGAAGACAAAGATCGGGTACCGGTGGCCCGCTCGCACGGCGAAGAGAGGTGTTTGCAGGGTGGGTCCATGGAGTTGCGCGCCGCCTCTTCTGTCGCCCCGGGCCGATTTGCCGGGGCGCGACCATATCCATGGTCCACCTTGCGAGGGAAAAACAAATGGTAAGTGTTACTGCCCCTCATGGTCCTTTGCTATACCAGGGGTACAGTTAGGCCATTGCCTACCAATAAAAATCCCAAACTCACCCAGATAGTTGGGACTTCCGGCTCTCTCGCTCACCGAACGAAGCACATTGCCACTGCTCAAGCGTCGATTTTCTGCGTGAGTGTGGTGTTACCCCGGACGGACCAGCCCGCGCCTGTAGACAGAAAACTGTCAACAGTGTGGTACTACCTAGTGGTATTAAATTCTGAGTTTGATTGTATTTTGAGCTCGTCAATTATACATTTATAAAGACCCCCGCAATACAAGAATTATTTCCTAAGTACAGGATGTTGTTTTTAAAAACAGCATTACTATCTAAACATAGTGTTTCATGTGATAAAATAAAACAATATGAAAACGACAGTATCTACTTAAAGTTTGTTTATCTCAAAATATATTTCTTTGTTGTTACCCATATAAAGTAAGATAATGTCACGCCTAAAACTTTGGCTCTGTACAGAAGTATTCGAAACAAAAATAGCTCTTCAAAATTATACTCTGCGTATTCTCATTAAATAAGACATCTGTATACGAGTATCAGAGTGCCAGCAAGGATCGAATCTTTCTCTTTTCTCCAACGTAGTTGAAGTTGAAAGTAATGGCTGCTTTAGTAGTTAACTCGTGGTCGGCTGCTGCTTGTGGGATATGTTTCAGCTATAATCTTTTGCATTATATTTGAAAATTATAATGTACTTTGAAGGGCACGACACTGTAGCTAATAGTTACATCATCATCATCGTCATGTCAAAAAACCCATCGATAAGTAAAAAAGAATAGCTTCGAATTGTGTCTTTCATTTGGTTGTAATTATATCTTACCTTTTGAAATACAACTATTTTTGCGGATGCTAACGCGTTTGTATTTGATTATTAATTATATTAATAACTGTCGAATGGTCACGAAGTCCTCCCGGAACCACGAACTCTGTAAAGTATTCGAACTTTCGGGCAATTATAAATCCGTAATAATCGATTTATTTCAAATGTGTAATAATCGCGTAAACATCAGAAGTCATTATATATCTTACGATCGCACGTCATTATTTTATTGCAAAATATGAAAATCGTTTCTCATTTCAACGCTGCATATTCGTAAACAATTTTTTTGCCAAGGACACTTGTTTCAATCACGAACCAAAATAATTGCGTGGGACGAACGTACACTGAAATTTTGTTGGGATAATTAAACAGGAAATTGCTATCTCCACTCTCTGTGTCCTTGAATCTATATTGTATTGTCTATTTTTATCACCAAGGACGGCTGACATTATTTTATTTAATGGTATTGAGCCGGGAAGTAATAGTTCTAGTCAACATCTTTATATATATATAATGCTTTTATACATATTTATATGACTGAACTCCTCTTAAACGACTGGACCGAATTTGATAAGTTTTAGAGAATTAGATTAAATTATAAGGTTTTTTTTAAGATTGATTATTGGTAGAACAGCTAGTGTCTAATGGGTCAACCAGTAGTCTTATACAATTGCTAACTATACTAGTTATTTGAAAGAAAGAAAGAAAATATGATTTATTTATCATATTTTCTTACTTAGGTACTCGTTACTTCATAACGTATCATGACGGATAACCATTACAATGTTGTTCTTCTATCCTTGTCATTGAATTAGTATACGTTAGTCCAATCCTTTGCTGGCCAAAAAAATCGTTGGAAATTTTGAAGATTTTTAGGAAAAATAGCATTAATTATTTCGAAGCTTAGAATTGTCTCAACTCAGCGGTAGTTGACTCGCTTTCGATTGCGTATAAAAAATTATATGTCGAAATGTGGTCTGCTTACATATTTCTCAACTTTATCCTGCATGTCAATAATATCTCTATAGAAAATGCGCATTGCTATACGGATAACAGCATAGGTGATGAGTAATACACTGAGCAGTAGGCTGTCCCTAGGAGCATGTTAGAGGAAAGAAGGATGTGGGTGGGTTTTGATTCGTAGTCAGTGGCCTAGCTGCACCCTTGGTATTGCAAAGATCGATGAGCAATAACACTTACTATCAATTATACTGCTTGCTCATTTGCCATCATAAGCAATAAAAAAAAATATTAGAAGTAGGTTAAAATCGACTTGTAAATTTTATTATATAGTAATTACAAGCGAAGCCAATATAAAGCATATAAAAAGACTAAATTAATTAGATTCTTTTGTGCATATACTGTAACTATCAAACAGAATGAGTTATTATTAATAATGACATGAATATTGTGGGACTGATGGCCTTGTGCTCGATCTTCACCGACACCGCCAGAGATGTCGTCGACAAAGGAGCTGCTCTTTCGATAACCCACCGTACACGCCACCAAAATCATGACTTTACTTCTCATAACCCAGTTAATAAGCAAAGAGGGCAAACATTATTATTATTTTACCTCAAACCGCCCAGTAAGCGTCAAAGTGGGGCAATATTTACATAACCCATTAAGGATGTTATTATACTATATTCTGACCTAGGCTTTTTTTTACATAGTCCACGGTCTGGTCACTTGCCCAAATCATCTAGGCGGACAGAAGGGCGCCATGGGACGTCATAATAGTATCTTAATATCGGTGCCCCGCCAAGTGGATACCAATCTCTTCGACCACCCAGCAATAAAACATTGTGACGTCGCCCTCATACAATAACAGTTACGAAAATCAATTCTCATAACTACACTTGAGGTAATTTTTATTTTTTGCTAAAGCTCGTTTTTAGAGTAATCATTTTATTACTTTTATCTATTACGTTGAGTTGTTACCGTTTTCCTATAGTGACTGGATAAAAATACAATTATCCCCATACCTTATTTGAATCAAATCAAATCATTTATTATGCATAAGCCCTAAAAGGGCACTTACATATTGTCAATATTACATTTTTTTTTTTTTTAAATTAATCTACCACCGGATCGGTAAGCCGCCACAAACTGAGAAGATCCGGCAAGAAACTCAGTGGGCTCGTCATTTTTTTTTAAATTGTATGTTTTCTAATATTATTGGATACATGTTTAATCCCCATTAGCTCCAGTGAGATGCCCTTCGAGTAAAGATTTATTTTTTAAAAGTTAAATACACCATTATTAACAAAAAACACAAAAAAGAACAGAAATGGTTGGACCAGATTCCACAAGCGGCACTCGATCACGAGTTAACTACTAAAGCAGCCATCACGCCCCTCAACCACATTCGAGGGAAGGGAGAGACCCGCTCACGTAGCTACCGCAGGCAGAGACCTTTTTAGTGAGCATGACCACACCAAGATCTATAAATTACAATCAAATCGCTCAATTAAATCAATAAATAACTCGTTAGCCGTGCCCGTGCCCGTGGCGTTGCCCGTGGTAATCGTTAGAATCGATTGAGGATTCACCTAAAATCTGGGCACCTATACTCTCCTCTCATAACCCCCTAATCACCCAATGAATGACGTATTAGTGGTGTTGTGTGAGTAGAACTACGTCTAGAAATAGACGTCGAAAGGCTGAGTGATGAAGAGTCAATTTATTCTTTACATACTATACTCACACGACATTGCCATGCTGTGTGGTAGCAGCTACGAATACTACCAACACTTATTTTGCTCGTGGATATCATAAAAGACGACTAAGAGCCTTATAACGACCTGGGCCAACTCCATCTGATGCCATTTGGTCAACAATTACATTCCCAAAGAGGGTTGACGTCTGGCAGGCGGCTGGTCATAAAAATATGACCAATAACTTTTACAGTATGTACTATGAAAGAAAAGTATATATTGTATCAACTCCAAGTAATTAGGATAAGAGTAGGAGAATGATAACTCACACGACATTCAAGTCCAAAATTAGCATCGTACATATAAACCTTTGCATTTTTCTATTCAATCATGATAAAATCTAAATTAGTACACTTAATTATAATACCATTAATATGTCAACGTTCATCAACCGTTATGTAGCCAATTATTGTGTAACTAATCTCAATGAAAAGATCTGGGTTAACGACCGTCACATTCGTTCCCAATATAATGGCACCCAGCACCATAGGGGCACTGACGAATAACGTATTTAACTGTTCATTTAGGCAATGTACTGATTTTAATCTCTATAAGTTAATCTCAGATACCATTATTTCCTTTTTTCTACTTTTTTAAACGACATCCTGAGGAAATATTGGATACAAATTACATCCAGACTTAGGACAACAATTTGTAGGTCGCATAAAGTATTGTCCGACGTAGGAATTGAACCCGTGCCACTGGGACGGTAGAAGGCGATGGCCATCTTTCAACAATGAAGGTCGATAGGCTGATGGCTGAATTGACATTATTTCGAGCGCATGTGTAATGTTACGTACGATATGTTGTTACAGTCACTAATTATACCCAGATTTAGAATAAGTATTTGTGGTTCTTATAAGTTACTATACTTCGTAGGAATCAAATCCTAAATACTTTGTACAGGAAATCGCTACTTAAAAAACTGCATCACATATCGTGTTTTTTTTATTTGAACCTCTTCCTCCTCATCACGTAACAAATTAAGATTACCGAACAGTGTAAATTATCAGATTAACGAGTCTTACATTGTAATTCGAAGTAATTTGTAAGGAATTAACTTTTTGAAGTTAATGCTCGTGCCTTTAGAATTTTGTTTCGTAGACTTATTTTGTTACATAAAAATGCATTTATGCTAATACTTATTAATTATACAGTTATATCAGGATTGGAATCCCAAGAACAAGTTTATAAATATTTAATTAGTTGGAAAGCACTTAGCTTTCGTTTTTAAGAGTGCAGCAAAAACTCATTCATTGTATGGTTATATCTGGATTAAGCTGATTCCAAAAATGTGTTTATAGCTATTTAATTAGTTGGAAAGCACTTACTTAGCTTTCGTTTTTAAAAGTGTAGCAAATACTGATTATTCGTACAGTTATGTCTGGATTAAACTGATTCCAATAATATCTTTATAGATGATTATTAGTTGGAAAGCACTTAGAGTTCATTTTTAAGAAACATACCTATGTTTCTTTCTAAGTACACCTGTACTTTCAAACCAATTCTCATATGACGTCTTAATTTTTATTTAGTAATTCTATATAAAAAACGACCCGGTACAGTTTGGAGACACAAATAATGCCATACCATCGTAAAAATTACTGGTTACTTTTTAAAATAAGAGATGAAGTACAATGGATTTCTTTTTGGATTCTTTACAGCCAGCTACATGTAAAAAACAAGTTATAAGTCTTTATTTCAAACTTTCCTTCTTTTGCAGGTATATTATCTGTGCAACGTCCTTTAATAGACTGTTAGATGGTCCAAGGATTAAGACGAGGTGGTATCATGTACATATTCTTCTTTGACCACATTCTGAAACTATATAGATATACAATCCAGTCAAAACTGTACAGAGTCTTAGTGATCTTGCATGAACGCATTAAAATACCAGAACAACCAACTCGCATATTTGTTTATTGTATTTTTGCTCTAAATATTTAACCTAAATTCTTGTGTAATGTAAAAATAAAAGAATACAAAGTGTTCCATTTCATATGTCGACCCACTTGGGAGGTTTGCGATGCAGAAGTAACAAGAATTCTATTTTTGTGTACATACTATGCGCTGTAATCTTGTTAGCGTTCTAGTTTTAGACTTGAGTGACTGAATTCACTTGGATTTATTAAGACGTAGAAGCAATTAGAATAGCCGGAATTGAAATCTTGTACTATGTGTACATACACATAAAACTTAACCTCTAGAGTATACTTAAACTATGTCTTATATACAGGGTGGAAGTGGACCGCTCCCGAAAACAAAGACAGGTGACCCTACTAGTCCTACTTGTAATGATAGGCTAGAAAAAAAAATCGATCGGATGAAAAAAAAAATTTATCTCGAATTATCTCGAATTGAAAAGTCTATGTGTTGTAATGGAAATATAATAAATTAGTGATGAAAATTTGCATACATACCATGGCTACAGAAAAGAATATTGGTTACCTTTCATAAAGAATTTAATACTATTTCTAAACGATAGAAAATACCTTTTAGATAGATAGTAACTCTATCACTATCGTGAATAAATGTCTGAAATATATGTCTGTAAGGCGTTATTCCATGATGCCTAGGCACAGAAAAGGAAATGTGACTTTAGGCACATATCAGCAAGTAAATCTAACATCCTGTAATACAACCAGAGAGAAGACGCGACCAAAGACAAGTAGGCAATAAAAAAATCGATAATAGTTTACAACTAAAATAGCAGTCCATTTTTTACTATTCAAGACCTTAGCTTGAGTGGTCAAGTCATAACTGAAAAAAAAAACATAGGTATAATAGTGAAACTCATGTTGTAACAGTCGGTTATTACATTATAAATTGTGCCAATATTACAATTATATTACAAACATATCCCTTGCGGGCAACAATTTGAATTACGACTTCGTAATTAATCTTGTAATTACTTTGTGTTAATAATCCGTGGACCGTAACTGTTCTTTTTGCATCTGAATATATTTTAAAGTTGTGATACTGTAATAGTTTTTTTTTTCTTCTTCTTACTTCATATACTTACCATTAAAGCCATCTTAGGCAATGTCAGAGCCCTTGGGTACACTACATAATTTAGGCTCCATTGGGACAATAAAAAGTTAAAGAAGAACAAAATTTTCTTCTTTATTTTGCCGGTTATGATTTATTGAGACAATCCAACAATGTATAGTTATTGTGCTGAAGGTTTTTTACGGGTGTTTTTTCTGTCCATTCAAATTGATTTAATGCGGTTAAGGTGAACTTTTGGAGCCCTTGTCCAAACGAGGTCCTGAGTTTGGACCTGCGTGCTCTTATGTTAAACGCGGTTCTTTCAGCCATCATTGAATACGACTTTTTCAGAAAAGAAAATTAGCCAAGTTAGTAAATTAGATTAACATAAAATTTTAATACAAATCTCCTTTCTTTTGAAATAGAGTTATATCCTTACATCAATTATTGCAATACTAACGGCAAAAGAAGAGATTCTAGTTATTAGACAATTACACTTTAATATACATTAACTCAGTCATCAAACGGAAAGCTTAACAATAAAACACTTAAGTTCGCTAAATAACCCTACGGAGAAGTCCATTCATTCATCTATCAGACCGTCAACGTTCACTGGTGGACATAGACGTCTTAACGGGGTTTAATACCATACTCACCACGCTTGGCAAGCACGCATGGCAGTTGGTGTTATAAGTTTCCCCGGAATATACTTCTGCCCATTATCTTTGTGATCTTCTATCCATATCTTTGCACCTTGATCATTCGAACAAGTTCTCAGTACGAAACTGTCCAATGTGATAAATTGATATATAAGGCAAGTAAAAGTCTAAAGTTACGAGCAATAAAACTCTATAAGAATAAAGAAAGCTTATATATTATGTGTTTACTTAGTTTCGTTTTCACACATAAGACGTTGGGTTTCTATTAAGGAATTCTCTCTATTCATTATTATGGTTAACTATAAAAATATCAAAATAACCATCATAGTATTTGTTAGATTTATGCAATATTAAATGTCAGCATCATCATCTCTGCTCATATATGTCCCACTGCTGGGTTCGAGCCTCCTCCACGCTAGGAAGGAAATTGACCTCCAAGCTGGTCAGACGTGTTGGTATAGGGTTTTATTTCGAGGTTTCCTTCTTTTGCATAGATGTTATATGCATATTTTATCCCTTAGTCGTCTGTTACGATCACTCACGCCTAAGATAGGGGTTGGTGAATTGTATTCTTACTCCGTCACCACACGGAAAATATTAGGTGTAAATTGTTTTAAATCTTGGTACTAATATCTGCTAAGCCAGTGCCTAATTTAGAAGCAGTTGCTTGTTCGTGATTAAAGACATATATCGATTACTTGATATCTTGAAGAATTCCTGTGTCCTTCTTTCCTATATAAAAAAAATGTAAAGATTTTAATGCAGTATCAAAATGCCAAATGATAAATATTGTTTCTGTCCAACATTGCGTTAAAACCTGGCAAAGTCAAGGCGACGTGTACGTTGCGTTAAAACCTGGCAAAGTCAAGGCGATGTGTTCGTCTTGACTGACTATGGCGTTGTAACGCCATAACCTGTTGAACACGTACCTCTCTATTGCCATATGGGCAGGCCACCGGTATCCATTCCTTGTCATCGGTGGCCCATGCGGGTGGGTGAGACTGTCTTGTTTCCAAGCCCCGGCAACTTCTGATATCAGGGCGTAGGCCTCTCGGGTGAAGCACTAATACCCGGTTTGATCACCTGCTGCCTCGGGTCAATGTCAAGTTGGCGAATAATATCAGTTTATCCCTTGGAGTAAAGATAATACAATCTCTATGGTTTATTCGTGTCTATTTGCATTGCAAATTACTTGAAGGTTACCAACATCTAGAATAGATACGTTAACGTAATATAGATTTGAATAAAATAAAGAATATATATTGAAAATGAAAACGTATAGACGCTAGAAACCATAAACCCTCAAAATTAAAACTGTACATTAGACTAGAAAAATTTTATTTTTACAATTAAAATTTTATTACTTTCGTTTTTGTGAATCTAGAGTTGTCATTTTGGATAATATTTAAAAACGATAACTTTACATTATTTTTTTTTTTAATCTCTTTTGTTCGTTTTTTTTTTATTTTGTTGGTTATTATATTTATTCTTTCTAACATCGATATATATTAATTTTTATACACATTATCAAAGTTGCAGGAAACCGTTGGATGCAGGTGGCACAGGACCGTTGCATATGGCATTCTCATGGAGAGGTCTATTTCCAACAGTGGACGTTTACGAGCTGATGGATGGACATATTAATTTTCAATATCCATACCAATCGGATATTATAAAGGTGAACAGATGTAATTTTGATTTTAGGGGTAACCTAGAGCGCAACATATCTGATTTTAATTTTTATTCATTTATAGAAAGTCTCATCGTGTAGTTATGGGTTAAGAAAACTACGTATCACTACCCCTTTTCTATCGATTTTTAAGAAAATGGACAGCAGCAATTATCTAAGAAAGATATTCATTGTGATCGCCAATCCCGTTATTATCTCACTTTGGGGAGGCCTATCTTCAACATAGACATGGAAAGATAGAATACAAAGCCTTTGTCTGCGAGCATCTGCTATCTTTTATATATAGGAAAGATATGTAATGCTCAGGTTGAAACAGAAACCACACGTGTGGAGCTAGATGTAAAATCTTATAAGAAATAAAATATAAAAAGTATTCAGAGTAGCCAGTCCTAATTAAATTAACCTTACTCGATAAATCTTTGATTAATTTCAAGCAAACTTAGAATCAATTACTTGTAGTTCACCCGCATTGAAATTGGTCTTCGATAAATTTAATTAAAAGGTAGACCGGCTGCCAGTAGTTTGTCTAGGTTCTCAAACTTGTAAGTAATAAAATAATTCTTAATTATATAACAATAGCATTGCTCCGATTGATGAAATTATTATTTTTTTTTTGGCTAGAGAATAGTCCAATTGCATATCTCCCAAATCGTTCAAGGGGGGTGGGACGACGTGTAACTACATAATCTACCGTATTAACCTCTCAAACACCATTTGGGTAGACCACCGAGGCCTTTTCTACGATGAAGATAATCAGCCTAATATTATAATACATTCGGAAAGAAATTGCGAATAAATCAAAAAGTCCAAAAATATAATCACATGTTTTGCATTAACTTCAATGTTAATTTGAAAGTTTAGAATAAGAAAATATTTAAATAAACGAATATACCAATATAAAGGAAAATTGGAAAAGCTAAAAGCAAAATTTAACTCGTCTAACTTTCTAGAATTTAGGTTCTTATTTCCTCAAACTGTTAATCTGAATTAGAATTCTTGGCGAAATCCTTTAAATGACATTAAAAAATGAGCTTTCAAATGTAAGCGTATTTTTTAAATATGCTTCTAAAATAATCAACTTAAATAAAATCGTTTTAGACAGGATCCATACCAGCTATGTCTTCACAAAGTTCTTAACATCCTCGGACGTAAGGACTTCAAATTTATCTCCAAATTGAAAACATTTGAAATAAATAAAACTTCTCTAAAAGAAACTAACACTCTCATCTTATTATTCTTTTTATAAAAACGTTGAAAGGATATTAAAAAGAATCAAGTAAAACATACTTTTGCTTTGTAAAATGGTATTGATTCATAACAACTGCGCCATTGTAATGTCCCATTTCACTTTTATGAGTTTTATATTTTATCTTGATCTTACAAGATGAATATTTTGCATCGCTACAGCTGCCACCACGTGCTCTTAGAGCTATAGCCGACTTATTTGAGACATTCGAAGTAAATGGGATTCCAATTTTAAGTGTAGAGAGACGGTCGTAAGTATCAAATTGGAATATCTTCAAATCAGATTCCTAATTTAGCGTTTAGGAACTTTGAAAAGATTGAAAAGGCCTGATTATTAGCAAGGCACAATTATTTTATGTACTTAAAACTGCAACAGATTTTTACTTTTTTTAATACGTACGATGTTCATCAAAAATAAAATAGACATTGTTTCCTATTTAAACAGGAACTGCTCACAATTCTGTGGGTCTCCTTTTTTTTTCCCACGCACTGCGCACAAAATAGTAGTGGACTAAGTTATTTATAATATCAACTACCTTTAAGTGATACTCAATAAAAATGGTCCAACCGTTTTAAAGAATAATTCGATAGAAGCCAACGAAAATTTTAAAACTATTTTTATTATTATTTTATGAGACATATCTTTATTCATAGAAGCTATATTTTGAGATTACAGACACCTAAATTTTACTATTCGTATAGATATATTCGTATATCTACATAAATATTTCAAGCACTAAGTTACTTATGTTTTAGTATCTTACATACGATTTAATAAAACAAATGACCTTAGTAAACAAGTTTCACTTATCAATTCAGGCAGGGTCTTTAAAAGCCCTTTACTTATTCTACTTATACCCGACGATTAATCCCAATGGTATATCTGAATTTAGTATAGGTACATATTATACGCATACATTTTCTATAGTAGTTATTTATTACCAGCTGAGGGATTTCATGTTATGCTTGTCCTATAGAAGCTTTGATTATGTCGAGATAAAAGCCTTGTGCAATTTACCGCTAAATCTGTTAATGCATTTTTAGTGTTCCGTACCCGAAGTGTAAAACGGAACCCTATTACTAAGACCTTTGTCCATCCTTCCGTCCATATGTCTGCCTATTACCAGACTGTATCTGATGAACCGTAATAGTTACATAGTTGAAATTTTCACATATGATGCATTTCTGTTGTCGCTATAACAACAAATAAATGTTCAAGTGGGGTCTCATACAACAGACTTGATATTTTTTGCCGATTTTATAGATTACGGTTATAGGTAAGGAACCCGGAACCCTTTGCACTTAAGTAAGACACGCACTTGGCCGTTTTTTTTTTTATTATCAACTAGCAACTCAACGCTAATGATATTTTACGTAATGTCCGGTTGTTAGTACAGATGGTGAGTGGCGACCGCCATAAACTTCGCAGTAAGCATAGATCGATAACTGGTAACTGTTATAACTGCCTAAGCTTATAGTAATTACGAATGGTTGGTGTAGTGTTTAAGATAACGAGGTATCGTGCCGAGTGACGTAGTTTCGATGCCCACGCAGGACAGAACTTTGTGCCACAAATTGTTCTTAAGAGGTTATTTGTGTCCGTTGATTACATGTTTATAGTACAAGAATTAGTGATTTAGCACAAGGTGTTGTTTTTTTTTTCAATCTAAAACAAAATGGTTACCTATGTCAAGAAAATTTAAATTTATTTGTGCGTTTTATATGCATAAGACGATATCAAATTACTCTAAAATTATTATTATCATGTATAAATTGCCAAAATTCGTATAATTTAAAACTAAAAGAAGAAAAAATAACCTTTTTTTATGCATATAAAATGGTCTAATTAATTTCAATATATTGGATATTGAATATTTTTAAACGAACGATTCTTATATTATGATGTGTAAAATTTAGTATACCTACAGCATGTTTCAGGGGCGATAAATCGATCTAACTAGATTTTTACCTTACAAATTATATGGTTTTCTCAATGTTTTAGCTAATGAAAGTCACGAAGTCAAAGATCGGGTACCGGTGACCCGCTCGCACGGCGAAGAGAGGAGTTTGCAGGATGGGTCCATGGGGTTGCGTGCCGCCTCTTCTGTCGCCCCGGACGTTTTGTCGGGGCGCGACCACATCCATGGTCCATCTTGCGGAATAAAAAAAAAAAAAAGCTAATGAAAGTCAATGATTTCAGTAATTAGAATATAAAGGTAACTTTGGCCGCTGTTAAAAAGAATAGAAATAGCTCAGGTTGGAAATTGAGCAGTCTAGTCCAAACAGCCTCGGTTAGATCTTTGATTTTAACTTTCTTATTATTTAACCGTTTCTTATTTTACCAATTATTATTAATACATACATAGTTTCACGCCTGTTTCCCAGAGGGGTAGGCAGAGACTACGGATTGCCACAAGCCACGATCCTGACACACCTCCATCGCTTCATTCACACTCATCACAGTCTTCATGCATGCTCTACGATTATACATACTCTTAATATAAACTCTCGTCAACACATCTCCAACTTGGTCCAGAAAAGTATGACGTGGTCTTCCCCTTGTAGTCGTCCCATTCACGCTTCCTTTACATATTTGCTTCGTCAACCTCTCCTCACTCATTCTTTCTACATATCCAAACCACCTTATCATACTCTTTTTAATCTTTATCACTACTTCTTCATTCACACCACAGCGCTTTTTTAATATCTAAATGTATTTACCAAAGAATACTAAAAAGAAAATACCGAGCTAAACTAGGTCATCTAGATATTATTCACCTGAAGAAGGAGCAATATAGCTGTGAAACGTTGAATATGATCTGAAGGAATTTGCTCATTTAATTTTGACCTCTGAGAATGTTGTTTCTGATAAATATTTGATAATTAAGAAAATTGAATTTGGTCCTTATGCCAATGGACTGAGAATGCCATATTCACCGTATCTATGTATGTATAACTCGACTAAGAAGCATAAACAGATAAAATGACTACAAAAAAAGCATAATTCGAAGTAAAACCCTATTCGACTTAAGCTTTCCTTTCATTATGGGGAAGGAAAATAGTGATAGATATGGTCTGAAGAAGAAAAATGTTTGCGGAAAAGTAGAAAAAGAACGTAGGCACACAATACGTAAGTTTCACGGTGTCTCCGTATCGTCAAATCTACCACTAAATAGATACCCTATTTACACTAGCTTTCACGGACTATGTCAACTCATCGCTGTATGATACTAGGGGACGTCGTCCTATATATCTTGAGATAGATCTTAATTGAATTTGATACTCCTTGTGCGCGGGCAGGCGCCTTTGTGATACGGCCATGTAATAAGCGGCGTTAATTCATTTTATGAAATGAAGACCTTCATTTAAAAAAGCCTCTTATCTTCATTACCCACTCTCTAAAACAAATATATCATTATTTTCTTTGAGTTGCCTATTTTTTTAAACACCTCTCTGCACTAGGTAATAATTCCTTGTATTGTAAGGAAATTGAATGATCTTTTGCAGATCGTATAAAGAATTATGGAGATCACCTCAAAATAATACTAAATATATAATAAGGTTTATAAACTTTATATCCTTTTCGGGTAAAATAATATACTTACGATCTTACAATATAAGTAACAGGCAATTATTTATTTTGTAATAATTTCTGATGTTTACGCGAGTATTATACATTTGAAATAAATTTTATGGCGGATAGATATAAACCTCTGTAATAACTATGACTTGTTGGACGTCAGACATCTTAGTCCGCCCGAGCCCATGAACGCTGTAAAGTGTGGAAAACGTCGAGAAATAAAAAAATAAACATATATAAATGCGATAAAAGCCGTAAAAATAGTTTTATTTCAAATAATTTCTGATGTTTACGCGATTATTACACATTTGAAATAAAACTATTTTTACAAATTTTATTGCATTAGTATTTAATTTTTTTGACGTTCATGGCACGGGCGGACTCCCATGAATTCTGTAATGTGTTCGAAACATCGGGCATTTAAAAATCAAGTATAAACGCGATAAAATGTGTAAGAATAGTTTTATTGCTTCTGTTTTCGTGGCCATCATCGTTTCCTATACTAAACCAATATGAGAACTCATATAAGCGCTAACCCATATTATGCCTGCGCTCGTCTCCCCAAATAATTGCGATTCCAACGGAAACATTCTTATTAAATATGAGTTTCGCGTATACACTAAGTCGAATGAATACGCCTCTGAATTCTTTATATCATTCTACTGCTAGAGGCACTATTTTTCCACATATATAAAACAAATCTCTTATGAGAAGAAAGTAGTAACTACTCTATATACTATTTTTCTTAAATCTTACGTTTAATCTATTGGAAGTAATATGAACGAATAATTTCTTAGTTTACGGAAGTTATTGAACATGTGAAATATGATTTTTTATCGACATTATCTACTTCAGCATTGCTGCTACTCTAAATAAAAAAATACAAAACGTTGGACTAGCCATAACGAATCAAAATGCCATAAAGTTCTTTAAAAGATTTTCTTGTAATTCTAATAATAATACTTTTCTTACACACATATGTACAATGTACATATTTATTTACATACATAGTTTTTCTCAATGGGAGAAAACTGACATATTATCATTATAGTCAAATATACAATTCACCACGCCCTATCTTACCCATGGGTGTCGTAAAAACCACTAAAGCACAATATGTCATCATTCTCCTACTCTTATCCCAATTAGGTACTTGGGGTCGATACAATACTCTTCTTTCATAGTACATATTGTAAAAGTTATTGGCAATAGTTTTATGACCGGCCGCCTGCCAGTCAACCTTCCTTCGTATGCAATTGTTGACCAAGCGGCATCGGGTAGTGTTGGCCCAGGTCGTTATAAAGCTCTTAGTCGTCTTTTACGACATCCACGAGCAAAGTAAGGATTGGTAGTATTAGTAGCCGTTACCACACTGCGTTAATATGTACCTATATAATATTCAAGCAACAGAAGGTCAAACTCAAAATAAAATCATACGGTCCACCAGTCTGTCTGACCAGCATTCTATAGTAGGTCTATTTCCCTCCTATTGCGGAGGAGACTCGTGCCCAGCAGTGACACGTATATGAGCGGAGATGATGATGATGAAAACTTATTTTTTTTTTCTTTCCAGCAAGCAGTGGACGAAGCCACGGGGCACCTCAGTCTGAAGAACTGCAGCACGTAACTACTAACACAGAAATGGAGCATCGCCTAACAGAACGACAAAGTCGTGCTATGTACTATGCCAAAACCTCAATCACTACACAAAGCCCAAACATCACAATCAACCGAACGGAAAGAGTACTTACAAATATCAATACAACTTCATCAAATGAAACTATAGAAGCTCCACCCATGCAGTGGACGCCAATTAACGTCACTGAAGTAAACAACTCCACATCAAACGAAAACGTAACTGCAATACATATGGATGGAACAAATCTGACAGAAACGCAAAATGCAACGTTTGCCTCTAAAAAGCGCAACCTGACTAGACAGGACTTCGTTAAAGAGGGTGTAGGAAATGTAGCAGAGAGCAGAATTGTAACAGAAAAACCTCTATCTTTGGAGACTGCGTTTGTACAGACTAGGATACCACCAAATGTGGAATCCTCTAGAAGAATCATAGATCAAGGTGATGGTGGTATGGATACGGGTGCTATAGCGGGTATATCGTTTGCTGCGTTGGTGCTGGCTGCCTTGGCTGGCAGCACGGCGTTTGTATTGTACAGAAGACGGTACCTGAATAAACCCCAGACGTTGAACGATAAGTGTTCGAACCCTGACTCCAGTGGATATTTGGATGATAGTACTATAAGAGTAAGTTTTTTTTTTATATTATAAAATAGTACATGTAGTCAAACAATCCATTTGATAATATGAATCTGATATGGCCATTATTATGTATTGTGAATGACTAAGTAATATAATTGGGCAAGAACTTGTGCTGACAAATTATTAAATTTCCATCCTGTATGTTCAATGATGAGAGGTATGGACAGTGACAGACTAGGGTAGGGTTAGGTTTAGATGCGTTCTGCCCCGAAAAAAAAACGTGATACCAAACCCAAACCGCTTGTAAACTATTTCCAAACACAAATATTTTCAGATTGCTATTTTGAGGTATTTTGAAGTTCTAAGGCGGTAGTATGGTAATGATCCCTGCAAACATGATATCAAAAAGTATGACGCTTTGTGTTCCTAGATAGTAAGATATTATAGCGAGTTTAAGATCTGGCATCGATTGTGAACATTTTATTTAAGTACTAGCTAATCTAACAGAAGTTATTAGTATTGTATAGAAATAAAATAAAATTTCAATGCCTTGAAATCGATCGCAGCACAATCAACAAGTTCCAACTATTAAATTAAGCCATTTCTAATTCCCACCTGAACACGTAGAAAAATTGTCATCATAATCGGTCCAGCCGTTTAGGAGTTCAGTCACATATGTGTTGAAAAATTATATCTATAAAGATATGAGTGAATGTTTATAACATAGGAAAATAAGTTCGCTACTCACCTAGCATCAGAAATTAGACAAATATTTAAATGTAATTAAATTTTAAATATTCAGTGTATACTCAGTTTAAGTTATTTACTTTTCCGTGTTTTGTGTTGAATCCCAGCACTAGGTGAATATAATTTATATAATTCTAAATGAACTACTGGATGGTTGATTTATTATTACTACCTTACAAGGACCTTATACAAAAAGAGTATTATGAGTTAAAATATCGAGAAATGTAATACACAATCCCTTTCTTATTCATCATCTCATATATGTCCCACTGTTGGGCTCGAACCTCCTCCTTAATGGGAGGAAAATTTACCTACCACGCTGGTCAGTCATGCTGGTATAGTATAGGGTTTTATTTCGAGTTTTGCTTGTCTTGCATAGATGTTATATGCATTTTATATCTCTTAGTTGTATCTTACGATCACCTACGGGTAAGATAGGGGGTGATGAATGGTATTCTTACTCCACCACACGGCAAATTTCTTATTATCATACTGTATTTTAAATAACATATGATTTATTTCATTTTCAGGACAACTCCGAAGAGATGTACAGCTTGGACAACGATTCGTTCCTAAATTCTCTAGAAGCCATGACCATTCAGAACTATTGGACGGACACGGTCAAACACACTAAACTGTGATTGTATCATGCCAAATCACGTCACCAACGGTCTATTTGTTTACTAGAGTGTACTAATGCCTAATTTATACCAGGACTGGACAACTACAGGAAAGTTATGCTCGGAGGAAATTGAAAGAGTGTGACAAACAATTTAAAATTAAAGTGATTACTTTATGGATAGTTACTTAAGCCTCATTAAACGAAGATTAAAGTATTAATATGCAATAAATATTGACAAAATTAAAAAAAAAACTAAGACATTAATTGCCAATATTAGCGTTGTTTATCAGTGATTTATAATTTTTCAAATAAATTTTGTGATTACAATAAAAATAATTAATTAGAAGTACTCTAATTGTCAGCAATACTAATAACTTATTCAGAGTACAATTTATATCAATAATTGTGAAATTCAATGTATTAGCATAAAAAAATATACCTAGAAGTATTATATAACAGGCCTAAGACATATAGATTTATACCCAACAAAATTATAACTCAATTTGATCAATACATATATATATTATTTAAAAAAAATATATATTTCTATACAGAGGTCGATTTTATTACATATATATGTATGTCCACATATGGAATATGTGGAAAAAAAATGGTAAGAATGAAATAAAATAGATTTTTTTTCCAGCCCTATATGGTCCATGCTAGGGCACTAGACTCCTCCGCAATAGGAACAAAATCAGTCTATTAATACCATAATGATCAGAGTGGCATAATGATTTTTCTCCTATAACCGTGATAGTACCATATGTGTTGACTCTTACCATAACCCTTAGCAAATAAAAAGGTTGCTTTCATGTTTTTCACAAACCTTATAAATACTCCATTGCAGAGCAGGGGCAAAGACAAATTAACGAACTAGGTGTAGTAAGTTCATTTCTATTCTCAGATGGTGACCTGGCCTATTTGCAGAGCCAAAATTGACATTATCATATCTCGGTATGCCTCTTACCTCTGTCAAATCCTAACATTTGGAGTATCAGTGCTGACTGTTTAGTTTCTGAAGGATTGTTTTGATCCTCAGTTATATTTTAAAGTGGCTAATGCGACCAGCTTTGCTATTTCATGCTATATATTTTTGGATTATATTACAAAAAAAATATATATTATTGATGAAATTGAGTGCATGTTTGGGAAAATCATATATTATTTATGTAATTTCGAAACAAATTAATACATAGTGAGTATCCTAAAATGCAATCATATTATGATATAAGAATATTATTATGATTATAATTTAATCTTATAGTGAATAATTTATAAATAGATGTACTAATTGTTTTAATTTAAAATTGTACATACATTATAAGTGTTGTGATAATTTTCGTTTAAATATTATTTTTAATTTAAATATTGTGTCCCTATTTTCGTTTAATTAATAATAATGCCTTATTTTTTTAATCAGATTACAGTATTCATAATAAGCCAGCACCAAATTAAGATTTTTAATAATAGGTAATAATAATTCCTATACTTTATTAAGTTAATATGTGGGATATTTGGGTAATTATTAATAAAAAAAATATACTCTAGCAATGCCATATTGATAACACAACTTGTAAATCGGTAACATATTAAGAGCAACTTTATTACCAGTTACTGAGGCAATGATGTCAAAAAAACTTTAGTTTAAAGGAAAAAAAACGTCGAGTCTAGCACTTTTAAATTGATTCAAAATTAAAATACTTAAAATTGGTCTAGGTGCTCCGAAATTGATGAGCAAAGCCAAGATTAGCTAGTTATAAAAATAGTGTATTATTACATTATACATATTCAGATATGATTTGATAACTATACCAAAAATGGATTAAGTACATATATTACAAGCAAATTTTGTTGCATTGATTTTGTAACTGAATAAATGTCAAACTTAAGATTACCTTTAATAAAATCACAAGTTGTAAATTATCTTCAACTTATCCCAGTAGAAGTGTGTTAGATTCGTGTAAATTCTCTATTTTTTATATATCTAGCGAGTATTTTTAAGCTTTACGCCACACTTAAATGGCGGTAAATTACTTCAAGCGATTATTGACAGTAGTTTGAATATGGCGGCAAAAAAAATTAAATTGTCGTTCTGATTTGTCAATTTTTTTTTTTACTATTTATTTTTTATAAGTATTGATGCATTAATTCCATCACGGTTAATGTATCCGCAGTAAAATGGTGATTACGTTTGATCACAATGGCTTTATTTTATAATTATTTGCAAATATATATATTTGTACTAGGTATTTTCATCAATATCACAATATTAATATAATTGTGGTTAACCTTTTCAAACAACAAATATAAATATTTTGTATCTTGTGTTTGTCTTTTGAAAGTATCATGATAAATATCTACGCATATCTTAAATATGTTAGACGTATAAATGAACATCCAAACTTTCGAAAAACACGCTTATTAAAACAAAGCATGATACAAATATAAAAACAGTTTTATTAATTTTTTTAGAACTTCTATTGTATTTTGAAATTCTAAACATTTGGCTCTTCATGAAAGGTAACTCTAGTTTTATTATATGAATACCTAATATCATTATTCTCAATTAAAGTACGATACTGAATTGGATAGAACATGCACCTCACATGTTTATAGCAATGGTTAAAGATAATTTTGTCTATATTAAAAAACATATCCATATTAGTGTAAGTTATTACGGCTGTCATTGTTTTTTTTTATTATTTCATTGTTTGTCCTTTGTCAGTGACGCCATAATTTATCACACTGGTGCTTGTCTAGTTTTTCACGCCATCGAAAAATGCTTTTAAACAGTAATTCTCCAATACTTTAGTTTTCATCAAGCAAGCAATTATTAACTAATATCTTAGATTATTAATATTTCATATATATAATATTTGCGTAAATATTATAATTCAATATGGACCATGACATACAAGCTATAATTAAAAAAAAACAATTGTAAATATAGAATACAAACTTTAACAAAATGCACCAATCATGACGGTAAAATAAATGCAGTTGAATGAACAGAATGAATCTCACAAAAAATATAATAATCATTTATCAGATTGCTTCCCGAAAATGTTTCCCCAAAGAGCACCATATCCGGTCAATCATTGAAAGACTTATTGTCATAATCGCCACGCTTAATAAGCGTGTTGCTGATCACAGTAAGGTGTTATACGTTTCCCAGGAGTACTATCCTATTCCTCTGATGAACCCTCAGCCAATATTTAGGAGTCCCACGGCCAAGTAAGCGTTGATGACAACTATGTTCTTATCCATTCACGATGTAAACGTAATTTAACTAACTGTACCTATATCATTTGGTTTACGAACAGAGCTTGTAAAAAAAACCATTTTTTTATTCTTTGCAGTGGGCTTACCAAACGAGCGGATACAGATTTTTTTTTGATACCTAACGAAATGGTAGAAGTTTCAATCTCAGACGTAAAAGCCAAGTCTTCTCAGTTAAAAAAAATACCTTTTTTGAACTGATATGAGTAGCTATTCTATGTTAAATGGCCGTTTTAACGTGGTCCCGTGTTGCGTTAGTATTTGCCTATGGGTTATACTATAAGTATAATATGTATTAATAAAATGTATACTAAGAAGCGACATCACAGCATCAATCGATAGCTTTAGTAAATATCTGATCTCATCTATCTATGTGTGATAGTATTAAATTTTTTAATATTTAAAACCATCGTAATATCACATTTTGCGCTTAAAAGAATTCTTGTATTCTAATGACTTATGTTTTGTGCTATGATTGACAAGTTATAAATTGCTGTTCCTATATAAATATGTAATAATCAGTTTTTATATTAATACTATAAAATTGTCATGTCAACTTTATTTATACATATTTATTATTAAGTTCTCACATTTTTTTAGAAAGTGTAATTTTTATTCTAGATATACCTACATAATTATATCAAAGTATATTGGTACATATTTTTTTTTAATTTGAAGTTTAACTTCGTACTAGGTTTGAAATTCTGATCGGCAACCTTTTTGTGTAACGAAAATTTTAAAGTAAAAGAGCTTAAGCGACTGCCCTGTTGAGTACTTATTCATATCAGTTATGAATTTAAAAATATGTGATGGATACGGGCAAGAGCGTAATGTGGTATTCGTTTAAGCTTTTTTTTGTCACGATCTTCAGAAGAGTTAAATTCTGGCTTTCACACGTTTTTATAAATAAATGAATAGTAAACACTGTGCTATAGAAAAGTGATTAATGAATAATTAAAATGTATCCATGTAATATAAAAGAATTACTTCTATCGTATTTCTTTATGAAAAACATGGAGAATAGAGTAAGGAATAACATCTCAGTGTATTAAGAAGTGTCCAATGAACGGGAGCAAATTAAGGTGGCAAGGTGGCGCTATAGTAGCAAGTGGAAGCATCTTAAAAAGAGCGCCACAAATTTCATAGGTTCATAGGTTATTATTTATCAAATCACAGTTGACTACGTAACTCAGCACACTTCACTCTGCTTATTACTGCTACATTCATATCATTTCCACTTGCTACACTAGCGCTATTTCGGTGAGTGTTCGAACAATAATTTGCTGTTTACAAGTGGACACTTTTTTGACTAATCCCCCATACAAGATGGTATTCCTTAGTTTCTACCTTCCATAATGAAAAATCATATCAAGTTTTTAAATTTTTTTTTTATAACCTTAAATTAACACAGCGTTGACAGATTATATTAATTTATAATGATCTTTCCGTCCAATTAATTGCAATTGCCATTATTTTATTGTTATTTGGCAATTTCTACATTTATTTTATTATTTATTTATATACATATCCACGTTGTTTTTTTTTCTTTGCCATTCATATCGGTACTAGTACTACTTATCATTAGGATAAGTATCAAAGTTTCGATATTGTAACAGTTAAAAAGCCTGAATATAGTGATTAATATTTCCTGTGTCAGATCTATACGATAAACATCGTGCTATCTATTTGTAAATAAGTATTTTATTTAATTTATATAGCTTTTGAATTATCTATGTATTGTATACATAATTTAGTATTAATCAAGGATTGTAATGTTCGCGATCAGGCGATTGTAATGCTCACGATAAGTTCCAAAATGTACTTCCTCGAGTCTTAAAGGCCTCGGCTTTTCACCCATGATTTATTTGTCTGATATAACACCTACATAATCTATATGATATATCTATTTGGGAGTTTTGGCGGCAAAATTGAAATTTCATGTCACGCTCTTGTATTATATTCATTTCTTTAGTGTTTTGTAGTGTTATATTGAATAATTTTGCTGGTACTTTATGGAATATGATACAGTTAAAGTGCTGAAGTGTAGTGAATATGGTATAATAGTGGTTTACGTACTTTCTTAAAGAAACCATTAATTTGATTAATCAGCGTCAAATTAATGGTAACGACTTGGCTACGCAATATGAAGAAGTAATAAATAATATATGAAGAAAGTTAATACCTAAGACTAGACAGCATGGTCGACTGACTATAGCCTACCCATAAGGGCGAAGAAATAAATGAAAAAATGATGTTATATATATGTCACTTCACAAGCATTTTTTTTAACAAATTGCCTTAAGTGTTATCTAAAATTTAAGAGTCGGTGAAAACCGAAAGGCGTCATTGTTTGAAAAGTCGGTGCTGCGTCTAATTTTGCTTCGGTTTTGTCGAATTGTCGTCTCATAGAATAATGTACACGAGTATGCGTACGTATTTGCTCTATAAGGCCGTCGTGATCGAAATACTGTTACAATTTTATTAAATTCGTTTTGAAATAAAACTATTTTTACGAATAAAGTTTTATCTTTTATGTATATCGGCGAGCATTACAATCGTCAAATATTTATTATCATATAATTAATTCAATGTACTTTAATTACTAATATAAATGTGTTGTGAGATGAAAATTAAATACAAACAACTAGTTTTTGAAACTATAATTAGCAATCAGTACTTATATTTAGTGTTGCCATAGAAAAAAATAACTGTAAAAAGTATTAAAATATTGTAGCACCAGGTGCCAGGTAACGTGTATCAGTAGAATGGAACGTAAAACCCCCAATCTATAACTAAATAACAATTAATGTATGTGGTTAATAAGCCAAAATATATTAGTACATTTAGTACCATTAAATATATTTTTACTTGGACAACAAACTTTTATTTCTGCATCACATGCCTTCTGTATAGGCAGTTGCCTGCCTATACAGAAGGACTATATATATTATTAAATAATAATAAAATATACGAAGGTATATTTTATTATTATTTCAAAAAAATAATGATCTAAGTAACTCCATGACCAGTTTTGTGTTTTCGACGCATTCACGAGTAATATAGTTCTGAGTCTTGCTATTTTTCACCTAATTGCCATCGTCATAATCATTGAGCCTTTTTAGATCTGTCCACTGCTGGTCGTGAACGTTCCTCGTACAACTGTATATATACTTATAAGAGGGAATAGTGTCATAGTCGCTATGTTACGACTTCCATGAGTAATTAAGAGGTAGCGACAATTGTATTCTTATCCCATCGCGACGCAGGTTACATAAATATATGTTAACTAAATCTTACGCGGTACAATAATTTCTTCTTTGATGTAGAACAACAAGAAATTTCTGTTTTCAATTGTACAATGAACTAACAAATGTTGTCACCCTTAAACAAATTAGTAGTAATCTGATATTGACAATATAAAGCAATTTGTTGGGAATTGGCATATGCATAGAATTGCTAATTCGTTTTAAATTTGGTAAAAGATAATATGAGTTGCCCATTATTTAAAATCATTTTCTTTTTCTACTGTGAACTGATGATTGTCTCTAAATGTGGATTAAAATTAATAATTTACTATTGTATTGTATACTTAATTAGCAAAACTGTTGCTGACTGCGCAGATGGTGTAGTGTCAGTGCCGTGGGTTCGATTCCTATACAGGCCAAGACTTTGTGTGATCCAAGTTGTCTGCGTTAATTATATGTTTGTGAAGTCCCCCGCAATACAAGGATAATTGTCTTAGTGTAGGGTGGTGTTCTTAAAAAAAATCTGTCATCTGATTTATTGAACATCAAGTATTTTGGGGACCATCATCGTCATCCTGCTCTTATCTCATTACTCGGGGTCTATGCAATGTATGCTTTTCTTCCATCGTGTATATTGGAAAAGCTTCTGCAATTGGCAATAGCTTTATGACCGGTCGCCTGCCTTAAATCAATTCTCATTAAGCATGTAATTGTTGACCAAACAGCATCAGGCGAAGTTGTTCCAGATCTATGTAAAGGTCTTAGTCGTCTTTTACGACACCCACGGGCAATGTAAAGGTTAGTATTAATCGTAGCCACTATCACACAATACGGGATTATCCTACTAACTATAATATTACAAATATGAAAGTTTGTGAAGATGTTTGTTATTCAATCACGCGTAAACTGTTCAACAAATTTAGATTAAAAATGGGGATATATATAGACCATTTCTTGGACTAACAAATAGTTATGTATGTGTGCGTATTAACACTTAGGTACAGTGTATATCCCGTTAATATATTCCCTTGGGATAATAGTTCAACTTTGAAAAAGTTACGTCAGCGAAGGAGCTAGTTAATGCTTGAAACGAAATAGTAAAATGTAAAGTAAAACGCGATAAAATCTGTATTCATATTATTATTTATTATTCAACGCGCTAGGAAACGTTCGTACTGTCAGTTGTAACATTTAAATTAATCCAGTTGTAACATTTAAACTACCACCGGATCGGAACTGAGAAAATACCGCTACTGAGAAAATCCGATAAGAAATTCAGTGCCTTATCTATTACTATTTAACATTTTTTGTGATTTTTATATAAAATTGTTTAAAACGTTTAATAAGAATTAACTCCAGTGTAATATAGTATAAATTCAAATATAATGTAAAGTATTATGACATGACAAGATCCCACAAGCGACACCCGATCATGAATTAACTACTAGAGCAGCTATCACTCCCCTAAAGTCCCTTGGAGGGAAGTGAGTGACCTGCTTGCCGCAACCATCACAAGTAAACCTTTGAGTGAGCATCACCAACACCATGTGCTACAAACGCAAATCACAGTCATAATTGGTTAGGAAAACACGCTACGCTTTACAATTCAAAGTACCTACAAGTATTTATAAATTTATAGTCATTACAAAAAAAACAGTCTAGTTACAATAACAACAAAATTGCTGAATGAGGAGCTGCTCATAGCCAGTCTGTATTATTGTTTAAATAATCCGAGAATTTTAAATCCATTTGAAAAATATTTTGAGGAGAAGTTGCTACAAAACTTGTCAACACTAAATTGACATATGTCACTTTTAAATTAACATTAGGGATAGGGTCTATTTTAGGAAAACTTCGATTCATAAGTATTGATGTACGATAAACATCGATAGAAAAACATCGATGTTTTCGATAGTAATAAAAATTAAATTCATTTTCGCTTCACAAGTTTAGTCTCAGCATACGTACTCTTACAAGAATCACCTGGACGTTGAAGTTGACAGCATTTTAATCAATGCCCCAGGAAATGCAAAGGCCGGGCTAGCCACGGATGCCAAAGAAATGGCCAAAAAAAAGGAAATGCAAAATAGTAACTATTCGTACAGCTATCTCGGTTACGTCGATCAGTGTGGTCTAGTGTAAAATAGTTGTATTTGATAGCTAGTATATAGTCTAGTACCTACGTCCATCCAATTAACGCTAGATGTCCTTAATACTATATTGACGTTTCAATATTTTATGCTCTAAAAAAATTAAATTACAGAGCCATAAGCTTGACCAGTTTGGTAGCAAAAGTGTACGGTAAAATTATTGAAAGGAGAATGAGGATGGTGTCCGATAGTTTACTGTGTGAGACACAAGGAGGTTTCAGAAGTGGAAGGGCATGCATGGATCAAGTGTTCTCTCTGCACAACATTGTGGAGAAGCATCTGGCTCTAGGTCAGAGGGTTTTCTGCAGTTTTGTGTATCTAGAGAGAGCATTTGACACGATTGTACGAAAGGAACTTTGGGACATAATACCGGAGTATGGTATTAACGGTAAACTGCTACAGGCTGTGCAGTCCAGTTACATGGGCTATAGAGCCTGTGTGCGGCTGGATGATGGAATGTCACCTTGGTTTGACGTCAATATCGGCGTTAAGCAGGGGTGCGTTCTGTCAGCCAGACTGTTTATCATATAAGTATCTGGATATTTTTTTTTTTTTTTGGGCCTAACCCCACCACACATTCCCACCACTGTAACTCCTGTAACCCAGGATCCACAATGGTCTCCATAAAAGACACTGAGGTTTGACCCTCAGGAAGTCCCGGGAAACGCTTTTAATTGTCTTGGGACCCGCAACAAATTTAATTAGAAAAGAAAAACAGGAGGAGTTGAAGAATTTCCACTTCCCTCCTATGTAAAGCGGTCTCATGAAGCAAAATTGGCTAATAGGCCAATAGATAGAAGGATGTACTGACACGTGAAGCGTAGCAGTACAGCACCACGGATATGACAGAGCTTAAGGGGCCTATATGTGAGCCTTAAGTTTGATTACAATAGTAGGTATGGCAGAAGCGCCTGAACGCACGGAAATTTTCTCGAGTTGCTACAAGGTCCGTATAATATATACCTAACCCCCGACACGACTTGCAGACTGTCTAACATAAGATTGCGCTCGTTTTGCCAGAGACTGCACTCCCAGAGGATGTGATGGGCTGTTTGTTCAAAAGTGCAATTTGGTGTGGAACATCGACAAAATGGTGAATCTACTAGTTTAAAAAAGAATAATTTACTTCTAAAATTACCATGGCCTGTGAGGAATTGTGCTACATAGTGGTCAATTTCTAGCCAAACCTTCTCTAAACGCTCTCGAATAGATGGAAAGAATAGATATAGATGACGACCCTTCGTTGATGAGTCCCACCTTTCCTGTCATTCGGTCAGGAGCTTCTCGTACACAACGCATTGCGGCGCAAAAAGTCTAGTAATTTTAATACGATCGCGCGGTAAAAGAAAATTGGTGTTCATATTTTCCCTGGTGGAATAATACAATGACGCGCGCCTTTGTATCTCCAAGTCGACCGGAAGTACACCTGCAAGTACTGGTAAGGCTTCGGTACTAACTGTTCTATATGCTTTACATAGGAATATTAATGCTAATCGTTGACTTTGGAGTAATTTACGCCGTGCCGCGCCTATCGTAGTTCTGTCAGCCCAGGCTGGGGCACCGTAACATATACACCCCAGATATGTGGCTGTATATATGATTTTAAGTGTATTAAAACAGATGCCCCAGGTAGACGTTGAAATTCTAGTAAGAGCATAAAAGTTTCGTTTTGCCTTTTCACCCACAGTTTTAATATGTTCAATGAATGAGAAGTTTTTTTCTAAGACTAGGCCAAGATAACAAACTGACTCTTTCCTTTTAACTGTCGCATTATTAAATCTTATTGCGGCGTTGACTGCAAATTACCCTTTAATAAATAATGATAAGTTTTATGAGGAGCGAAATTTAGCCGATTTCGTGCGCCCCATTTAACTATTAAATTAAGACATGTATCCGCCAATTTCTCAAGTCCGTCTCTAGTGTTCAATTGTATGAGTAGAAGACCGTCGTCAGCGTAGCCGATCAATGAGCAATTTTGAGGTAGAGGGAGCTCAAGGAAGTCATCGAACCCTAAATTCCATAGATATGGGCTTAACACAGATCCTTGAGGACAGCCCATCGTTAATGATTTAGATACAGCATGGTGATCGTGGTCTCAGTGTGGTTGAACCTTGAAGAAAGTAAGACTGTATAAGTTGGTAGATGTTTTTGAAGCATCCACGAGCCTTTAGTTTAAGTAGTAACATCGGCCACCAGGATATCATATCTGGATAAATGTCTCCAAAGGTTGAACGATATGAATGTGGGAGTCCAGATGGGCGACTCGGTGGTCACTGCTCTGCTCTATGCAGATGATGCAGTCCTGCTGGCACAATCAGCGACTGACCTGCAGACCCTAGTCGATACAATGACAGAATATTGTAAGAAAAGGGGTCTACGCGTGAATGTGAGCAAATCCAAAATAATGGTCTTTGAAAGAGATGAAGCCAGAACAGATGTAAGAGTAACAATAGGTAATGATGTACTAGAGCAAGTGGATGAATTTGTATATCTTGGATGTGGTTTTAGCCGAGATGGAAGGTACACCACTGATATAGAGGGAAGAGTGAATGCGGGAAATAGAGTGAACGGAGCGTTGGGACAACCTCTCGGTAGCCACTACCTCAGCCAGAAGGCACGTGTAGCAATACATAACGCAGTGCTTGTCCCAACATTACTGTATGGAAACAAGAGTTGGGTATGCAGAAAAGAGTATGAAAGTAAAATTAATGCGGTCGAAATGCGATCTCTACGGCAAATCTGTGGAGTTAGGCTGATCGATCGCATTCGTAACGACGCCGTAAGAGAGCGAGTAGGTACGAAAGAGAGTATTGGTGTAAAGATGCGAATGGGAATGCTCCGATGGTTCGGACATGTGGAAAGAATGCCGAACGAACGTCTGGTTAAGAAGATATACAATGCGAAAGTGAAAGGATGTAGGTACCGGGGGAGACCAAGACTAACCTATCTAGTCCAGATTAGTCATGTACTGAAGGAAGGTGGAGTCATGAGTCTCCGAAACCGGCGAGCGTGTATGAAGAGAATTATGAATGTTGAGGAAGCGAGTGAAGTATGCAAGGATAGAGTTCTCTGGCACTCTGTTCTCTCTGCCTACCCTGCAAGGGACATGGCGTGATGGTATGTATGTGTAATATTTTATTCTCTTAAAAGCGATGTTATAGAACACTAAACATCGATATCAAAACATCGATTTTTCCAGCTTAAGATCGATATTTTTTCTCCATCGATGAATATCAAACATCCCTAATTCACACTGTCACTTGATGTTATCATTAATCTCTTAGGTTGAAGTTTATCGTTTATGTACTTCAAGGACGTTTCATAAAACTTTTTATATATCCCTTTATATTTAATACTTAAATATTACATTATCTAATCATGGTTCAAGCTTGGTATATGGACAACGAACATAGTGACCAACGTCTGGAACATCACAGAAATCCACCAGAATTCATATCCCTCGAGAATCTGTTCAAGAAAACTGGTGTTGAATATTTCAAAGTAGGTATTGCAATGATAAACAAATTTTCGTTATTTTAGAGTTGGTAATTTGTACCTCATAAAGTACTAAGTGTATTATTAAATTATACTCTGATGTATATAAATCTTTTTAAGCTTGTATGCGAAAACATCAACAAGTTCGTGTATACAAAGCTATATAAAAAATTCCTATATACAACGTTATTATATTTTAATATCTACATTTTTTCTACTTTTTATTTATTCAACCTTGGGTTCTCGATCTGCAGCTGAATATTTATGTATGACTTTACAGACACTTGCAAATTAGTGACATTATTATTTATTAAATTATTAAAATTTAAAATTAAAAAAAAATAATAATAATAATTGTCTACTGATAATAGCACTACAAAAAAAACTAAATTATCATTTATTATTGGTGATATGCATTTAGAAATTAAGACGAGACTTTAGTAAGTAATTTTCACAAGCTAATTTATTTAAAAAGTCAGCTTTGTTTATTTTTTTTTACTTAAAATTGCAATGGTCTAGATAACTATATAGAAATAAGTAATTGAATAATAATTTATATAGAAATAAGTAATTGAATTTATTAAATAATAATAATTTTCCATCTGGTGACGGAGTAAGAATACAATTCACCATCCCCTATCTTACCCGTGGGTAATCATAAAAGATGAATAAGGGATAGCAAATGCATATAACATCTATGCAAGAAAAGGAAAACTCAAAATCAAACCCTTTACCAACACCTCTGACCAATGCTGGTCCATTACACCATGCGGTGTAGTGAGTCAATTTCCCACCTAGTGTGGAGGAGGCTTGAGCCCAGCACTAGAACATATATGAGCTGACATGATGATAATGATTTGAATTTACATATCAATATCTTAACTAGCTATCACCTGGAACATATTACATTATGCAGTTACTTCCTTATATAAAGATTATGTATTAAAAAAAGTATTAAAGCTGACAAATTCTCCAAAATTCTTACAGTATCTTTTCAAGACTGTATTAAAATCAAGTATGAAATAAATCTAACATACGTAAATATCACCAAGTTTAAGTAACATTGCAATTATTACATGTATTGCGGTGGTTGGGTACACTCTAAATATCAAATAGCTCTTTCATTATGTTCTTTATAAAAAAAAAACATAAAAAAAGCACTAAGGAAATAATACTTGTATTGTAAGGTTACATTGGTTTATTATGGTAGATGTATGTATTGCGGTGGTTGGGTATACTCTAAATAACAAACAGCTCATTCATTAATTTCTTTAAAAAAAAAAAAACTTAAAAAAAAGCACTAAGGAAATAATACTTGTGTTGTACTTAACAAACATATAATTTAATGGATACAAATTACATCAAACATGGGATGATAATTTGAAGATCACAGTATGTCTGTGCATGAGAATTGAACATGCGACTCTTGGTATGGTAATCGTTATGCCATCCATGTAGTCACAATATTTATATACAAACTCTATAATACTTTTATATGTAAAATTACAGTTGAATGTTAATACTTATACTACTGATGGCGTACTAGATATACTTAAAAAAGAAAGAGGATATACCTATGAAGATCAGATAGTATGCTCTAAGGAATGCTTGCCTAATTATGAGGAGAAGATTAAATCTTTCTTTATTGAACATTTACATACTGATGAAGAAATTAGGTAAGGCTTAACTGTATCTTATTATTCTTACTTCAGATTATTGTATATAGCCTCATAGAGAGTCTTTTTTTTTATAGCTTTTAGTGGCAAACGAGCAAACCGCACACCCGATGGTAAGCGTTACTGCCGCCCATGGAACTTTGCTATACCAGGAGTATAGCTAGGTTGCTGCCTACCAATATAAACCCCAAACCCACCCAGTTGGGCTTCCGGCTCTCTCGCTCACCGAACGAAGCGCAACAGCACATTGCCGTTGCTCGGACGTCGATCTTCTGCGAGAGTGTGGCACCACCCCGGACGGACCGGCCCGCGGCTGTAGACAGAACACTGCCAACAGCGTGGTCCTACCACCATTAAGAGTCTCCTACAAAATGAGGAGGAAATATGTCTTCTATATTAAGCTGATTAAATACATTGGTATAGTGTTTGTTTTAAGGTTTCCTTTTCTTATATCTTAGTTATCAGAAAAGACGACGAGGAGTAAGAAAGAAACATAAATGCTTCCTGTTTCTCTATCATATCCAGCTTGTAAATATATGTAGCATCATCAAAATATTTTGGCATATTCGCAATGCTTGGAGTTTTTGGCAGAAACATGTAAGCATCATGTTGGTGGCTATGTATTATTATTCAATATGAATTGTTTAATATCATAGTTATATTAAATAATTTTGATGTTATTTTCTGTAATCTGATGCATAGGAAGTGCTAAGGTGTAGTAAATATGATGTAACAGCTGCTATACATATGTTTTAATCTTTCCACCAAAATGTTCAGAGAAGATACCATTAACAATGTGTGTGGCAATATTGAAGGCGACAATTGGACTTACTGATGGATAATGACTTTAAAATAGAGATAATTTCCAAAAAAAGTCTTATAAGCTTTTTTTATTTTTTCTGCAATGGCCACACTGCAGGGTTGGGCTGATTAAAATCAAGTGATTAAAATCATGATTTAAATCGCTTGATTTTTAAAATTAAAATCATGATTTAAATCATTTTTTTTCCTTTTTATTCAGAACCAGATAACAACATAACATAAAAGTTTTCTCAAAAATCAAAAGAAGTATCTGCTTTTAGCAAAAACAACAAAAAAGAAGTACATAATTCCAAATTCTTAAACTAAACGTAACACCTAAATTTTATTACCGTATATTTTCAGTCTATTCATTTTCGTTATACAATTTAAACAAAAACACGAGTTTTCCTCCTTTTTCTATGCCTAATCTGTTTCTAATATCCGAGTGTACAAGACCAAAAGAGCTAAATACGCGTTCTACTGAAGCTGAAGAAGCAGTTGCACACAGGAACTGTTTTATTATTGGCAACTGTTTCAAGATTTCCGGCTCATCATTTTGTGATAACCACCATTGTAGTCCGTTTACATTTTTTATTACTTCGTCCGAAAACATAACTTGCTTAAATGGAGCACTGCGGGCATTTAACTTTATTACTAAAGGTAACAATCCATTGTTTTCATGTAACTCTTTAATTGTTTCTAAAGCTATATTCTATTCTTCTGGTGTTAACTGGTATTTTGTTTTTTGTGGATTCAACATATACGCTATAAAATGATATGGCGTTAGTGCTTGTTTATATCGATTATTAAATTGTTGTGTTTTTTGTAATGGTAATTCCACAGATTCATCAAAGATATATTGTAAATGTTTCCACTGCTCTGCGCTTCCTCTGCACAGTATCAAGAGCAACTGATATAGGTTTTCAAATGTTTAAATAATCTTGCGCTGCATGTTTAATCGCAATATTTGAAACTTTTCGGTAAATAGTGGAATCAATCTCGTTTTTATTTTCTTCGCAGATTTTTAATATGATGTCCCACTGAGTGACATACATCTCCTAAGCAGTTGCCAAGGCTATTCCATCTCACATCGCTTGGAAGGACTAAAGCGCTGCCTCCTGCTTGACTGAATTTAGCTCTAGCCAAATGGTTATTTCGAAAATATTTAACAATTTGGACCACATGTTCTATAACGTCTTTAACTTGAAAGTCCTTGCACAGTAAATTAAAAATATGTGCAGAGCAGCCATAAGCTATAACTTTTGCGTTCGTTTTTTTTTTACTGTTTTTCTCATAAGTGTCATATTTGCGGCATTGTCTGTCACAAAAGATTTTACGGTACACTTGTATTTTAATTCACATGAAGAAATCAGGTCACAAACTATTTGAGTTAAATATTCTGAAGTATGTGGATTTCCTGATGTGTCTATAGTTTCGTATAGGAGGGCTTGTCCATCTTCAGTGGTTATCGTTGCGCATATCACTGGTTCGTTGTGCACGTTTGACCACCCATCAATTGACATATTTACGGACTGTCCTGAAAGGGAGGAGAAATATTTTTCTTTTTCCTCTTCATAGATTTCGTCCAAAAGACTTGTTGCTACCGTTTTTCTCGAGGGTGGTGTATAACCAGGCCTTAATAACTGAATGGCTTTTTTCACCTCTAAATTCTCAATACATCTGAAGCTCGAATTAATAGCAAAAATAGCCTTTGCTATTTGTTTGTCAATTTTATGTTTTTCAGCAGTTGAAGTCCGCATTACAAAACTACTCATGGTACTCATGGTTGGCTGAGTTTCGATTGCTTTCTTTTTTTGGACTGGCTCAAAAGTTGTTGGACTTGTTGGTGTTGGTACTTTCGTCATGAGTGAACTACAACTTGAGGCAGATGATGTGCTAGCAAAACTGTCAAGTGATATTCGACTCTCTGGAAAGAGACAAAACATAACTGAAAATTGATATTGATTAATTATAATTGATGATATATTGATATAGTATTGAATTATTGATTTTAAAATAAAGTTAAAATGTTCAATAGAGATGTAAAAGCAAATTTATTTTTTTAAGTTGAAAAAAAATAAAAATTAAGTAAGTATAGAAGAGTAAAGATAATCTTTAATAATTAACCTGGGAAAGGTCGCGTTAAAAAATTTACATTAAAGGCCACGCCGCGTGTTAGATTTCACCTAACATTTAAAAACAAAAAACAATCATATATGCCTAAAATATAAATAAAATAAAATTAATAATTTCATTACCTGTATTCCTCTCTTGATAATTACAAACATCGTGGTGTGCTTTAAGTCTTTGGACTAACCCTTGAATATCTTTCTTGCACTTTCTACAAATAGCCCTACACCCCAATTTATTTGGATTTGTTGTCTTAATATAGAACTGCCATATTGGGTCCTCTTTTCTTCCACTCATTTTACTTTATTTATATGTTTTCACTTCACTTAACTAACTTAACTAAACTAGCGAAATGCGCGAACGTCAATTTATAGGTTGAAAAGGAAAACAAGCCTCGACACGACACGACAGGAATATTCTTGCAAAAAGCACAACAAACGCGTTCGTGCCTCACTCGGCACTGTATAGTGAGTGAGTGTATAGGACAGAAGGAAAACAAATCGCGACAAGAATTTTCTTGCAAGAAGCAAGAAGCGCGACAAATGCGTTGTCACAAGTTTTTGAGGCGCAAATTGTATTATACTTTTTAGACTTATACATTAAAATAATTAACAATAATTTCAAAGAATCAAAATGTTCAAATTTTATGTTCAAATTTAAAAAATCAAAAAAATCAAATAAATCATGCTTTTTTAAAAAAAATCAATGGTTTTTGATTTTTTTAATATAAATCAGATTTTGCCCAACCCTGCCACACTGTTATAAGTATCTTATGGGAATTTTGATGGAAAACGAAAACGAGTTGTAAATAACTTTTATATGATATTCACTACATTCCAGTAGGTCCGCTGCATCACATTACATAAAATGCCATCAAAATTATCTAATATAACACGTTAAAACTCTAAGATATCGAATATAATACAAGAGCACCACATGACGTTTTCAAATTCCCGTCAAAAGTTCGTCTTATAACCTTGTCATTAAAATCCTTAAAAAGTCATATTGCTGTCATATGAGGATCAGATATCACTATTAGAAAACACCTGAAATTAATCCATATTGCCTTAATACATCAAGATTTATAATAATAAAATATCAAATTCTTTTTATGCCTTTCAATATTCTTGTGAAAGCAAATTTATTAACACTCAAAAGAACAGTTGGAATGAGATCCATTAAAACAAACCAAGCCTAACGGATATTTTCTCATATCTTTTAATTTTCTTTTTAATGGTTTATGAATCCGAAAGCATGCAGCAAGTTACAATAGAATTCAAAATCTAAAATATGACTGTAATTAAATTCCAGATTTGTTCTCGAAGGTTCTGGATATTTTGATGTACGTGATGGGTCAGATCAGTGGATACGTATTGCAGTCAGTGCTGGAGATATGATCATTATACCCAGCGGTATCTACCATAGATTCACACTTGACACTAAGGTGAGAATTCAGAGTCGAATTAACTAAGTTTCATCTAGCTGATTTAATTTAACCTTAAGTTTTGATGTTATGCCATTATTTTCTTGGGGAGGTCTACGTCACACATAGACCCTGTCAAGAGAACAATGCTATTATTGCCACTCTTGGTAAACGGATTTGTCATCATCAGTGTTCTTGCCGGCCTATGCTGGACTTGGTTATTCCTCATATAAGATATCTTTTGCCAGACCCAAAACCCAAGTCCAACAGTGACACTGTTGGACTTGGGTCTCCCCAATTTATATGGGGGTATTTAAATACGTTGCGTTATTGCAACGTGGTGCGCTCATTTATTGAAGCGGTTATCACCATAATCGCACACTTAGCAGGCGCTTTACGATCGCATTAAGAAACGTACATATATTACGTGACCCATGTTTAACAATTTTTAACTCGTCTTTATTAAGTTTTAATTTTCGTTCTCTTGCATAGATATTATCTGCATATTATATCCCTTAGTCATATTTTAAATGGTGAATTATATTCCTTCTCCGTTACCATACGGAAGAGGGTCGGTAAGAGAATATACCGCTTTTTTACAATTTAAACTTCAACCAATATATGCGGCCATGATTTTGTTCGCTTATGGTATTTTTGAAGAACGAACATGTCTAATAGTATGATGTCGATCGCGTCGCTACCTACACATTCTATTGTTAATTTAAACCATTCTGGAATGGATGCCATTTCTGTGTCTTTGTGACTTAACTCTACGAGCGAGGCGGGGAGGTGAGCGAGAGAGCCGGAAGCCCAACTGGGGTGGGTTCGGGGTTTGTATTGGTAAGCAGCGGCCTAGCTATATTATTGGCAAAGGACCATGGGCGGCAGTGACATTTACCATCAGGGGTACTGTCTGCTCGTTTGCCACCATAAGCAATAAAAAAAAACTTGCCACCCCTTTTACTTGTCGGCCAAGGGTTCACCAAGAGAACGAGCAACTGTCCCAAGTGTCCGATCTCAAACTGATACACTAACAAACAAATAAATGATATGGCAAGCGTAAGTCATTATGCAGAATACGATCGAGTACACCGTGCCACTCGCGAGCCTATACTGCCATGCGGATTTTTATTTGTGTCTTTTAGCTGTTAGCCGCAGATGGCTGTCACAGCTTAACCCGGATTATGGGTGATCACTGAGAGCTGTCAACCCGATTGCCAAACGGAGCTCACTCGCTTTCCTTTATACGTGTCTTAAAACAAGTTTGCGTGCTGGGGAGCGAATGATGCGCTAGTTGGCGTGGTCTTGAACATGTTGTTAACTTGTTTCCGTTTAGCATGTACCTACGATAAACGCAAATGCCGTCATATATATAAAGTCATTATTTCTCTGATTGCAGAACTACATAAAAGCGAAGAGATTCTTCATTGGCGAACCTGTCTGGTTGCCGTACAACAGACCTGCTGATGATATGGAATGTCGCAAGGAGTACGTGGACAAACTACACAAAGGATTCGCTGCAACCGCCTGTTAATGATTATACAGTTATATACGAAGACAGTCTCAATAATTATAAAAAATAAAAATAAGATTTATGATCAATCGATCACAGTGCTACCTACTAGGTCAATTCTTGAATCAAAGAAAACACATTTAAAAAGTTCATCAAGATCGGTACAGCCATTTAGAAGAAGTAAATCACATCACATTGTATGTATTACAAAAGAATTATATATGTGAAGGACAGCTGTTTGTATATCTATAATTTTTTTTGTTAAGTTTAAATATTTTATTATGTTTTGTGGTTATTAACGTGTTTAATAAAGCAAGGATGATGCTTGCATGCCTTAAATAAAAATAAAAGTATGAAAAAAAAAAATATATATCATCATTATTTGATGTGTGAAAGCGGCTACGAATATTATCAACCCTTACTTTACTCGTAGATGTCGTAAAAGACGACTAAGAGCTTTATATCGACCTGGGCTAACTCCACCTGATGCCGTTTGGTCAACAATTATATTCCCAAGGAGGATTGACGTCAGGCAGGCGGCCGGTCATAAAATTATTGTCAATAGCTTTTGTAATATGTAGGAGTATATATTACATCGACCCCAAGTAATTGGGATAAGAGCAGGCGAATGATGATCATCATCGTCATCATAAATGATACTCACCGTTCATTAGTAGGCCACACTGTCAATACTATACTCATTGTAAGGATTATTGCTATTGTTAATGAATTTTGGTGTTTATAAGAATGTTATTATTTAAATAAAACTATTTTTACCGATTCTATTGCATCTCTGTTTAATTTTTAATTGCCCGACGTTTTGAACACTACAGCGTTAAGGGTCATTGGAGATTTGGAGCACTGCGACTGCCTTGGGTACCATGTAGGACAATACTTTGTGCGATCCACAAAGCGTTGTTCCGAGTCTGGGTGTAATTTGTCTGCATTAAATGCATGTTTGTAAATTCCCGCGCAAAACAAGGATTATTTCCTTAGTGCAGGGTGGTGTCCTGGGGGGGCACACTTAAAACATTACTTATTTTTACTGACCGTCGCGCCGCCTACAGACTGGTTGTACAAACTTAGCTGCTGCCATTTTGTCCCGTCTGTCAAACGTTTGACAACTGAGAATTGTTATTTTTTTGTTCATAGTGTAGGTAGTTATTGTCATCGATCTATTTTCGATTATTGATGTACTTTCTGAAAATTATATCAATTTTCATTGTTAAACTTATATTATTATTGTTTCGATATCAGCCGATATGTTTTTTTTTATTTTTCAGGGTATATCTCATAGTAAAAGAATATTCTGTATAATTACACATACACATGTAGATATGTATATATATATCACTTCAACTTTAGTTCACCGCTTAAACTCTGGGCAGCAGCACTGTCCATACATGCATATTTTATCATCGAGTTGCCACTCTTTTTCAGTTTAATAACTTTACTCTTTGGTGGTGTCTGAAAAAATGGTTGTAAAGTCGGTTTACAGACAATAGTTTAACGTGACAACGTCATAAGAAAACATTGATGAAATGACTGCATACTTTTATAAATAAAATTGAATCATTTTTATTGAATGATCATTATTCTGTATGGATACAAAGGAGTGAAATGAAATCTACAATTACTTTTATTTGCACTCATTACACTACAAATTTACTTTTATTTGCACTCATTAATTCAAATATTTTAATTACTTTAACGAACAGACAGTAACGGGACAATAAGTCATCCTTTTACGTGCACGCAGCCAGCGTTCATCGATTTATTAGACGTTGTCACGTCAAAAAATAAAGAAAAACGGTATTATAGAGATTTATATCTACCCGCTACAGTATCAGTTAAGTTATTAGAAGTTACGGGAATGTATCCATTTTTACTATTTTTAAATAACATTGATAATAATTTAACTTTATAATGATTAAATAGTTTGAATTTTATTTCATATTTCTTTCGTGTTGCCACCTTGACGTTAGGCATAATCTTGACGTGGCGGCCATGTTGTATTTAGCAAGATGTCATCAACATAATCGTTTTTACCTTTCAAAACCTTTCATTTACCATCCCTATTATCTAGAAATAATATAAAACTGACCCACCATTATGGAACGGTGGCCATATAAAAATTACTGTGACATTATTAATTTTATCGATTTCTACTCTTTAAGCCTTTTCATTCGATCGATATGGGTATCGATCGAATGATATTGAGAGGATTGAAAAGAAAAAATAATCTGTCATCCAGCAACGGTATTTTAATTATTATGACAATGGGTACTACATATTTTATAGTTATCAGAACTAAAGCATGTATAAATTTCAGCTCAATCGAACATCAAAACTTGTGTCAAAAACGTGCAAAATTTGATAAAAGACATACGTATCATCACGCCATATCCCTTGCAGGGTAGGCAGAGAGAACAGAGTGCCAGAGAACTCTATCCTTACATACTTCAACAAACTTTGATTAAAAACAGACATGTAAATAAAATATTTAAATACAATTGCTTTGAAATGAACAACCCACAACAGAGAACATTTATATAGTTCCAACGAATATCTTTATATTTACAATAATATTTATTCGATAAACCTGACCACTTAGTGGTAAGACCTCACTGTTTCTCTGCCTACAGCCGCGGGCCGGTCTGTCCGGCGTAGTACGACACTCTCGCAGAAGATCGACGCCTGAACAGTGGCAGTATGATGTACTTCGTTCGGTGAGCGAGAGAGCCGGAGGCCCAACTTTCTTGGTGGATTGGGATTATTGGTAGGCAGCGGCCTAGCTATACCTCTGGCATTGCAAAGGCGACAGTAACACACACATCAGGTGTGCTGATTTCTCGTTTGCCACCAAGAGCAATAAAAAAAAACTAAATTAACGAACATTGAATGTCACTTTTGTAAATGTCCAAGCCATTTATATTAGGTCCTTACATATGAAATTGGCGTTTTGTACGGGAGAAATATAAAGTCTTTTTTTTTTGTAAAATATATTTAATTAATCAAAGTACGCACCGTTGTTATCTATGCACTTTTGTCATCTTATAGGTAGTTCATTGATTCTTTTACACTAAAAAAATCGCCCAAGTGCGAGTTGTACTCGCGCACGAAGGGTTCCGTAAAACTAAAAAAAATATTTATGCAATAGTTTTTTTTTATATTAATTCAAGTTTTTTTTTTGTGCTGTTTGGTAGCGGCTACGAATACTACCAACCCTTACTTTGCTCGTGAATGTCGTAAAAGACGACTAAGAGCTTTTAACGACCTGGGCCAACTCCATCTGATGTCGTTTGGTCAACAATTACATTCCCAAGGAGGGTTGACGTCTGGCAGGGGGCCGGTCATAAAACTACTGCCAATAACTTTTACATTATGTACTATGAAAGAAGAGTACATATTGTATCGATCCCAAGTAATTGGGATAAGAGTAGGAGAATGATGATGATGAATTCAAGTTTATTTTTTCTTTGATATTAATTCAAGTTACACCTATTTATTAAAACTACTAATTTTTAAAACATTTAATGTACACGTTTTTAAACTATTTTATTTATAATATTATATTATTAAATTATTATAAATAAATTTTGCAAAAATAAATAGCGAAAAGAGGTCGGCGGCGGTGAGATTCGAACTCACGCCTACGGCGTCTTTAACCAGCGCCTTAGACCACTCGGTCACGCTGCCTGTTCACTGCTAGTGCAAAATTAACTGCTGCTTGTTAACTATACACGTTCAAATGAAAAGTGGTAGTGAGCTTAAAATGATTAAATTTTTTTTTTTTATATGATGTAATCAAAAATTTACAGTTTTCACAATTTTTCCTTAATCTGTGCTATAAGACGTTGCTTCGTTCCAAATTTCAAGATTTTGAGTTCACGGGAAGTACCCTGTAGGTTTTGATTCCCTTGCGAGTGTCGAAAATTTTCAGAAATTTGCGACATAAATAGCTGTATCTTTTGATTGCGTTAGCTTAAAAGTTTGATTTTTTCACAGCTCTAAGGGACAGTAGACCTGAGTATTTGATATAAATTTCAGCTAGATACCTCCACGCGTTCCTGAGAAAAAGAGTCTTGACAGACAGACAGACGGACGGACGGACAACAAAGTGATCCTATAAGGGTTCCGTTTTTTCCTTTCGAGGTACGGCACCCTAAAAACCATGAGGGCGAGAATCAATAAACTCTTTGAAGGCGGTTTAGATTGCCGCATCGGAGTTAATTTTTTTCCTTATAAAAAGTTGTCCAAATTCCGGAAAAAATGGTAATCTGTTGGAGCAAGGTCCGGGGAGTACACTGGATATCGCAGACATTCCAATTGTGTTGTCTGTTGTGCAGTGTGTGGTCTCGCATTGTCGTGAAGCAGCAGTGGCCTAGAGCGATGGACCAATTAATCTCGGTTGTTTAGCAGCTAGTTCTTCCTTCATGGTTTGCAGTTATTGACAATAGATATCTGCCGTAATCGTTTGGCCAGATTTTAGAAAGCTGTAGGGAACAACACCAAGGCTAGTCCACCAAACACTCACAAGTAACTTTTTTTGAGTCAATTTTCGTTTAGACCAGGTTTTGGTTGGGTCTCCAGGATTCAGCCATTACGACGAGCGCTTACGATTATCGTACAGTATCCACTTTTTATCACAAGTAATGATTCGATTTAAAATCACTTCATTATTGTGTCGGTTGAGCAAAGTAACACAACAGTCGACGCGTGTTTGCAAGTTCGATTCACTCAATTCATGAGGTATTCATCGTTCAAATTTTTTACTTTCACGATTTGCTTCAAGTGGATTAATACAGTTTTGTCACTTACCCCGAGGCCTGCAGCTATCTTTGAAGTGCTTTGTGATGGATCTGCTTACACGACAGCCTTTAATTCTTCATTTTCCACTTTGGTCTCCAGTCGTCCACGGGGTTGGTTCGGAAGGTCGAAATTTCCAGAACGAAAACGTTGAAACCAAAATCGTACCGTGCTTTCTTTTGCGACACTAGCGCCGTACACATCGTTAATCCTTTGAGGTGTTTCTGCAGCACTGGTGCCACGGTAGAACTCGCACTCGTATATACCGATATTTAATGTTTTCTATTGTGCGGTAGGGATGTGAGGTTAATGGAAAAGAATTGATTAAATAAAAATCGATTTTTTTATTCAATATTAATCGATTTGCCAAAAATCGATTTTAATAAAAATAAATAATCGATTGCTAAGAAAAATCTATTTTACTATTATTTAAAAATCTACATGCTTTTTATATGCCAATAATAAATCTAAGAGATTCATATTAACAATTTATCAGATTAAAAAAAGATAAAGGTGCGTGTTTTTGCCAAAGTTTCACTTCTGACATGCGTACAAAGTATACATGTCAGAAGTGAAACTTTGGCAAACTAATTTTTAAATCTCGTTTACATACATCAACCAATAGCATGTATTTTTCTCGATCTCCCTTTCTTTCTAGCTCTCTCCCTCCTCTCGCTCCATGGCTATGTGTGTTACGCGACGTTAGCTCTATCTTACTCTCTCTCAATCTTTCTCGCTATCTCTCTTCCACCTTTCGCTTCATGGCACTGTGCGTGATGCGACGCGCTTGCTCCCTACTCTCGCTCCATGACTATGTGCTTCATGCTAAGTTCGCCCTTTCTCACTCTCTCTCAATCGGTCTCTATCGCTCTCTCCCTCTTTCTGGACAAAAATGTCCCACGTTTTCGTGTGGTGTTTCATCTGTAAAAAAATTACCCTCATGCGCGTAAAGAAGTTTCACTTCAACAATCAAATAAAATGATATAAATAAAAAAATACCAATTCAAAACTAAAAATCAAAAGGAATGTTCTTTTAAATTTTGAAGATAAGGAATAAGGAAAGCAAATGTTATTATTGATACAAATTTTCAGTACCATTAAACATTTTATGACTAACCTTAAAGACTAAAAATGTGAAGATATTCATAACTCGACACTGGCACCAATATATTTACGGTTAGAAGACATTTTTATTTTACCAACAACTATATTATTTCACTCTTGTAAATAATAATGAATTTACTTCGAATTTTATTCATCCGTCGCATAGATGGCGCAGTTTATAAAATCGATTTTAAAGCGTAATTTATATAATCGATTAATATTACTATGAAAATCGATTATTTTTTAACATCCCCATTGTGCGGTAATAAGCGACGCCAAAGAAAAAACAATGAGGGAAAACAAATGAATGACTGTTTTCAAAACTCTAATGTACCAGCTAAATGAATTTATACCTAAATTTAAATTTGTTATTCTCAACCAAAGAGGAGATATTTCAGATCAAAGTGGCACAACGACAAAACGCTATTATATGTAAGGAATTACTAATATTTCATATGTAAGGACCTAATATATTCTACATAATACTGTGTGTTGTTTCCATTTAGGTAATACAAAACCTGACGCAGTGTAACGCAGTGTTCGATAAAGCGCTTTCCATCAACGACACTGTTGAACACAGCCGTACACTGTTCGACACTCGAAAAAGTGGTGTTTGACAGATGCTTACCTACTTTCATAGGTTGCTTTCCATTTAGTTAACACAGAGGGACTCTGCGGTACATTGTGAAACACTGCCAAACACTGTGTAAAAGTTTAAATGAAACAGCTAGTTGTCTCAAAATAACACTAGAGTGCATCAATATCGCAAAATTATGGGCGTTGTATACCTAAATGCAAGTTCCTTGACAAAGTCTTGGCTCAATAATTTATAAACATAACCACATTATCAGGGCTCACTTCAATAGTGCAATATTTACATTTGAATATTTTTATTAAATTTAATTAGCAGTAAGAAGACAAGCTCAATTTAATAATCTCAAATAATACTACTAGAATATGCCGTAAATAAATTGCGAGGTTAAGTAATGATACTTAATTCAAGCAAAGTAGTACCTATATATTTAAAGTAGGTACTCTATGAAAGTAGGTAAGCGTCTGTCAAACACCACTTTTTCGAGTGTCGAACAGTGTACGGCTGTGTTCAACAGTGTCGTTGATGGAAAGCGCTTTATCGAACACTGCGTCACTTTTTGTATTAAATGGAAAGCACACATAGAGTACTTTAAATATATAGGTACTACTTTGCTTGAATTAAGTATCATTACTTAACCTCGCAATTTTTTTACGGCATATTCTAGTAGTATTATTTGAGATTATTAAATTAAGCTTGTCTCTTACTGCTAATTAAAATTTAATAAAAATGTTCAAATGTAAATATTGCATTATTGAAGTGAGCCCTGATAAAGTGGTTATGTTTATAAATTATTGAGCCAAGACTTTGTCAAGGAACTTGCATTTAGGTATACAACGCCCATAATTTTGCGATATTGATGCACTCTAGTGTTATTTTGAGACAACTAGTTGTTTCATTTAAACTTTTACACAGTGTTTGGCAGTGTTTCACAATGTACCGCAGAGTCCCTCTGTGTTAACTAAATGAAAAGCAACCACTATCGGACAATTCAAGTAATAAAGTTGCCAAACTACCTACAGTCTCGACTTTATTACATTCCCTTTGCAGACGTTCATTACACTAGAGTTTGTGTTCAGTACCTACCTACATAGCATTTAAATTAGTTTTCTGAGGATATTATAGAAGCGCAGGGCTCAAGAGTTGATATTTGAACAAAATTTAAATAATGGTTAAAATTTGGTATATTGACCATAACACAAACGACCAATATTTAGAATGTCATAATAACCTACACGAATATGTTTCGTTGGAAGAATTGTTTAAAAAAACTGGTGTAGAATACTTTAAGGTAAGAAATTTTAGTTCTATAAGTATCCATCTGGGTGATGATAGATGCCGATTAATAACTGAAATAGTCTTTCGCCTCAATTTGTTTTTAGTTTGTGACGATATAAGTATTCATTTCACCACCTTTTAAAATAAAAAAAAATATTTTAACTCGTGAAGCAGGACCGACACTCCAATTACAACGTTTACCCTTTATACTAATAATAATGATGAGTTCGATATATCAAAACGTAACTTATATCGGATATATGTTAGATATCATACCATATCGATATCTATATCAATGTAGCCGATATCACAAAAACTGTATCGAGTCAAAACTTCTACTAACATGCGATTAAGTCAAAACTTAAAACTAACGATGTGAACACGTACGAACAGAACGCAAACTTCACAAACGATATTGAGATATGAACCATATGCGCTACCTCTCGTTCTAAGTGTATGTTCTTTTATTAGTATAAAAGAGATGAAGAGAATATGAAATAACTTTAGCCATGTTTGCGTGGTTAATATATCTTACTGTACTAGCAATAAGATTTAGTTTCCATTGTATAGTTAAAGTTATGATAACGTTTCTGGCTGCTACGGTTACCTACTCGATATTAGTGAGACACTTAGAGCGGTTGCGCACTACGTCCGATCCGAATCCGATCCGAACCCGTGAAAATATGATCTGGCGTAATCGTAGAACTATTTCTATGGTAATTTACGCACTACATCCGATCTCCGTCATCCGATTTCTTTCCGTCATTCTAGAATCTCCGTGACGGAGAAGACGACGGACCGATGTAGCCATAGAATTATTTGTATGAACGCTCGCGCACTGCGCCCGATTTAAAGCCGAGTTGCATAAGAGCAGGGAGGCAACGGGGCGGGCGGGGTATGCGGCTGGGTGACGGGAAGTGGCAAGCATCCATCCCACTGGATGCTGCTTGCTTACATTTACGTACGTACGAACGTATGTCTACGTTCTTCGTACGTACAATACTATCTATTGCCAGAAGTTGACGTCGATTTAAAGGACTCATGATCAACGACGTGAACACTCTGCTGTGGCTCCGCGTAAAATCACGTAATTCGGTCCGAGTTTTCTTGACCTACATTTTCACGGGATCGCATCGGACAAGTGCGTAAGCAATATCCGAATTCGGTCCGAGCTTTCTAGATCCATATTTTCACGGGTTCGGATCGGATTCGGATCGGACGTAGTGCGTAACCGCTCTTACTCTACAAAATGGAACTAAATTTCGAAGTGATAAGGTTGAATTTGAGTTGTTACAACTGATATGGTTATTAAAAAACTGTTTTCGATATCGATATGCAAACTGTATATCGAATACATAACCGTTTGTGGCACAAACAGAAAATGCCCATATCTAACTAATAATAATATAAATAATATCGTATAATATTTTAAAAGCAAAATTAATGACTTTCACGTTGACGGAGAATGGGCGGTTTTTATAAAATGTAATGGTACCGCTCCCGACTTACCTTAATAGTCAATTATGATAATATCTATGTATTTATCGTGATTAATTAATTTTTACATAATCCGTGTAGTGACTGATTAAGAATACAAATCACCCCACCCCCTATCTTACCCACGGGTGATCGTAAGAGACGACTAAGGGATATAAGACACATATTACAGCTATACAAGAGAAGGAAAACTTGAAACAAAGCCAATACCAACACGTCTGACCGTGGTCAGTTTCCCTCCCATTATGGAGAAGACCCAACAGTGGGATATCCTCGTATATATTAGCTAAGATGATGAAGTGCATTCTATATCTATATCACTTACGATTTCGTAAAAACTGAAAAGAAATTATACGTGATATCTCGTGTGTTTCCAAGTTCCTGGGTAAGCTGTATTAGGTTACGCAGGATAGTGAATGAGGAAAGACCGACATCCCACCTGAGGGGGGTATGTCGGTCGAGGAGAGGGTACTCCTCAGGGGTATTCCGTCGGGCCGACCACTGACGTCAAGTCACTCTGCTCCGGTGGTCGGCCCAACGACGAAGGCGACGTCACAGGTGGGTTACGGGTGTGCGCGATTACGCCCCTCTGTCACCCCGGATGGAGTGGTGGGAGAAGTGCGCCCACCCCAAAAAAAAAAAAAAAAAAAGGATAGTGAATTTTATAAAAATATTAAAAACTAGCTTTTGCCCGCGACTTCGTCTACGCAGAAGTCATCTCTAACAGAGGTAAATAGAAAAAGCAATGCAAGGTGTTGAAGATTTGTCGCTAAGACGATGCTCAACAGCGTCAGAAACTGGGATGTGGTCGCCACTTTCTGCGAGTTAGTTGTCTAACGGAATTAGGCAATAGGGTGGGTCCGAGAGAAAATACTCTACGGTGACACGTTCTACCCCCGGTTGGTTTGGCGGCACAAGCGTGAGTACCTGTAGTAAGGTTCACTGTTTGAGCGGGCTTCAACTCGAGATGATACCCGAAAGAATAACCCACCGGACGGACCAACGCTTACATATATTCGGTTGCCGTGGCCCGCCCGCATGGCGTAGATGTAGGTGTACGGCGCGTTATGGGGTCACGCGTCACCTCGGACGTTTTAGGCGGGGTGTGTCTACCTATACCTATACCATAGCTGGTCACTAAAGAAAAAGGTTGTTCAAGGTTCTATTCATTCTACAAATTAAAATGCCTTAAATATCCTATTTACCTTATGGCGATGGGATAAGAATATAATTATCGCCACCCCTTATTTGATCGTTTTGTTTCACCAGCAGAGTTGGCCTTACTAGCAGAATATGCTGCAGCCTCTTCCTGGGAAACGTATAAGAACTCAGTGCTATATGTATAGCACTGAGTTCTTATACGTCCCCGCCTGCCAAGTGTAGCGATTGCTGCACTCGTCTCATCTGTGGGGTAGGCACACGTCCAATATAGTGAACGGAATATGGTCTATTTCTGTTGATTAAAAAGATTAACGTACATGTGTCAGTGTAGTCTCAGGTATTACTTCTCTGTGCAAGAATTGCCTTAGGCTAAGTTCAGAAGACCGCGCGGCGACGCGCGATTGGCTCGACGCGCGGTTTAAGATTGTAACAAATCAATGTTGTTGTGTACATGACCGTGCTTCACCGCGCGTGCCCGCGCGCACCGCCACGCATCGCGCGGAAGATCTTGTACCGCGCGTCACCGCGTGGCGACGCGCGGTTTGAGTTCTACAATCCTGTATGGATCTGTTCAATTGACCCGCGCGGTTTGAGGGGGATGGACACACGGAGCCACGAAAATGGAGGACTATTTTCTTTTGGTGATATGCAATATATTACAGCACCATCTGTAGGTTGCAAATCCTTTTCAACGCAATCATACAAAAAAGTCAAAGGATGGAATCAACATCCTAAAGTTGTTGAAAAATCGATCTTCGTGTAGTCTTAGTTTGGGATATGAAGTGACAAACAGGCTTAAAAAAAGTCTTTGACTCAAAATAGGGTGCACCCAGTATCGTCTTTGCTTTCGACGACGACGTCGCAGTTTGCGGTATAAAACCCACAACCAAATAGCCTCCTCCACGTCCATTATCACTGAATGTTCACGCTTGATTGCCGCGCGCAAGCCGCCGCCATCTGAACAGCTAAATCGCGCGGCAACGCGCGTCGCCGCGCGGTCATCTGAACTTAGCCTTACTGCTGGCGAAAATGGGGTTCAAAATAATTTTCATTATTTGTATTGTATGTTGCAAATATCAGAAATATTAAAACGATTTTCATTCCTCCATTATCTGCTCACTCACTTAGCTGCTGGCGGATTGTCAGAAATCTCAGAATATCTATTTTTAGTGAGTCTCAATATAATAAAAAAAAACCGACTGCGTAATAAGCGAACTAAACTACGTACATAATAAAAAACTGAAAAGAAAAAAACAAGCTTTTAGATGTCCGGTGGTCTAGAATTCTATAATATATTATTGAATGAATACTATTGCAGAAAATAAAATATATTTTAGTAATGGAACATAACAACTGAACAGTCGGGATCAATTATTCGATAGCAAATCTAATTTTTCAGTGGATCAGTTCAGTAGTTATATCCCATTATTAAAATATATTTTATTTTCTGCAATAGTATTCATTCAATAATATATTATATAATTCTAGACCACCGGACATCTAAGTGCTTGTTTACTCTTTTCAGTTTTTTATTATGTACGTAGTTTAGTTCGCTTATTACGCAGTCGGGCTTTTTGATTTTTTAAATTATTTTATTTTATATGTTTTTGTTATGAATACCTAGGTGGCTAGAATTATTTTATTTATTAATGAGTAGGTACCTAACTATACATATAAGTCTTTCGAATGAAGTTGAGTACTCGTTAGAAGTTGGAGATGGGCGACCGCGTCAGACATTAGATACTTTAGGTAGGACCTATGGTATATTGGTCTATATACCTACTAGATACCTACTTTAGTATATGTCCATCCACATGCACACGCACAGTCATACGAATTTTTCGTCTTTTCATCGTAAAATTCTACTGTCTAAAAACCTATATGTGAGAAAGGTTGTTACGAAACTTTAAATCGATATAGATCCTAAACGGTCAGTCGAATCGAAAAATGTTGAGAGAAAACTAAAAATGATTTTTAAATACCTATTCAACGCTACCCCACTTGACATAGTTTGTTGACTTTCATTTTTTTCATTTTCAAAATATGGCGTCCAGTAGTCGCCATATTGAATTTTCATTAACGTCATGTACTTTAGTGACACTCGCCGAACTAAGAGGAATCGATTGACGTGTGAATCGTAAAAATTGGTTCCGGCGTTTGGTTTATATAGTGCTTCAAAGGAACGTACAAACATACATACATACATAGACTGTTAAACACAATACCACTCCTTTGCGTCGCGCAGTCGGGTAATTAAGAGGCTATTTGATATTTATTTGTTCTATTTCTTAATCCAATAAGATTCAAATAAAAGTAGATATCACCGCAAAATAAAACTCCCTAATTTCACCTTCAGAGGATGAAAATTGCTCGTAACTTCGTTTCTCTAGAAATAAACTGTGACAGAGGTAAACAGAAATTTATATGTATTTCAATTCATTCTATAAACTATATTGCCTTTTATACAAGGGCGTACCCAGGATTTCAGATAGGAGGGGGCAGCTCATATGATGGTCATGATGGTCGGTCGGGTATATTGAAACAAAAAATCATGAAAATTGACTTTTATTATATATATATATATATATATATATATATATATATATATATATATATATATATATATATATATATTAATTTAACAGTAATCTTCTCGGATTTGCCTAAAATTTGTCTATGACAGTCCTTTGAATAAACTCACTGTTTTCTTTTACATAATTGCGATGTACGCTCATCAGACATAAACCCGTAAGCCTTTCTTCACCCATGGTGCTTCTAAGCCACGTTTTAACTCTTCGAAGCGTACTGAAGGACCGTTCTACGGTCGCCGTGGTGCATGGGATAGTGCTTAAAATAATCAACGCCTTTCTGACAACAGGGTAAAAAATGTTGGCTTTGTTGAACAGATCAACTACTTCTATGTCCCTTAATTGATTATCTGATAAAGCATTCTTCACCCATAAATTATGCCAAAGGTTCAGTTTTCCGGTGATATCCAGGTTATAAAATCCTTGAAATGATTCTGTGTTCTTGTGTAAGTCTATAATGCTGGTTTTGGTCATATACAAGGGATGTTGCTTACTTAAAGCAAACGCCGGAGTATTTTCTTGGGAGAATCGAATATTCAACGATGAAATGAGTGAATCAATGTATGGTATTATCAGGGAACGCCGCCAATATTCGTTATCATTGTCTGATGGCGGGTTACTTCTATGTGTTTGATTGTGAGCAAGACGTGAAAACGAAATTTCTATGTTCAAATCCATTGCAACAGATCGCCCTTTTTGAAGCATTTCATTCCTTTTTTTTGTCAGGAAACTCGCGGTCATTTCTGAAAATGTCCTTGATATTTTTGATGTGCTCCCCCACCGAGATCATATCGATCGATTTAGCTTGCAGTGCGTTAACTACTGGTTCTAAAGCTGCTGAATATTTGGCTATTGTTTGTAGAGCAACAATAAACACTGGTTGTGTAACGGCTGAATGCAACTGATATGCAGATTTTCTGGTGGCATAATTTCCCTATACAGATAACGTTTCTAGAGATTTCACAAGCTCTGGGAAATGTTGAGAAAACTTTCTGATTGATTTATATTTTTCGGACCATCTCGTCTCACAGAATCGTGATAGGTTTGGAGCGTAGTTTCGACGAGTAGTCGATTCTCTGAAAAACGTTATAACATCCTTTACAGTGGCGACAGTATTTCTAATTTCTGGCACTGCGTTCGCATCATTCACAACAAGGTTGAGTGTGTGACTTGAGCAATGAAAATATAAAGCACGAGGATATTTTTTTCTCAAAATGGCTTGTACGCCACCCTCTTTCCCTGCCATTGTAGAACAGCCATCGAATCCAAACCCTACGCAATCTTCGGTTGGGAGATTAAAACTAATCAAGAAATTGCCAATTGCTGCGGCAATTGCTGAAGCATTTTGTGCTTTTAGTTCAACGAACCCTACAAATTCTTCTCTGATTCTCCTTTTGCTTTCGTCGTAGAACCGCACGCCTATTGATAGCTGTTCTTTCCCAGCTACGTCTGCTGTTTCATCAGCTAAAACTGCGTAAGCCACGGTCTTCTGAACCTCACTTATTATATTCTCCTTAACAACTTCGCCACATAAATTAATCAATTCGTTTTGTATTTTTGGCGATGTGTAAACTGCATTGCGACGGACCTTTTCCAGGTGACTCTTTAATTTGTCGTCCCCTGAATTGATTCTCAACTTCAACAAATCTAATAAAACACCCTCATCTGCTTGTTTTCCCCTAAGAGGCATACCATGTGTACCGCAAAATACTATACAAGAAATAATTGATGACAATATTTGTCTGTTTTCATCGATTGCTTTTTGGTGTCCACTTTGCAGTTAAATATCTACAGGAACATTTTCAAGAAATTTTTTGCAGCATTTGTCGCTGTTAGGTGAAGGTTAGTCGTTGCATGCTTTCGGCAGTCTTCATGCATATTTTTGAACTTTATATATGGCCTGACCATAAATGATCCCAAAATTCCTTTCACAGTGCTGATGGGCGGAGTGAACAAAACACAATGCTTACAAAGAGCGCCTTTTAGTCGTCGTCTCCCTCTTCTTTTCCGTCGATAGCTGAGTAGCCAACCCAACATAACGACCCAGATCATTTTCATGATAGCCATCGCCCACTATAATTTCAGGATCGACGTTGACGCCATAAGTTTGTTGGGATGTCGATGGAGAAGAATAGTCGGCAACAGATATATTTACAGATTCTGCTGGAGAATGTGACGCTTGTCCAATGTTAGCATGCAATGATCTTGGCATTACATGAGTTTTATCACGGTTGTCATTTTCATCACTTCCACTGCTATTTTCCCGACCTTTTTTTCTTTTTTCGGTGTTGTCCCTAAAAAAAGGATACACAAACATAATTACTCTTACGGTGTTTAGGCATAGAACGAATAAAAAATTAATATACCACGTTTTTAAAACGGACTAAAAAGTATAAAATAATATTTTCTAATGCCATATAAATTGACCTAAGCATTTTTAATTTATAACAGTTACAGAAATTCTTGATAAATTTAAAACGAAAAACGTGGGGCGCATGAAATAGATAGATACCTAAATTACAAATTTTATTCTACTGCAAATATATATGCATAAAAAGTAGCAGTCAATGAGGAAGCTCATCTAACATGAGGTTTCTCAACGACTGCTACTTTTTACACTTTTTATCATTACCTATCTTTTTTTTTTCTTGCGCCCCACGTTTTTCGTTGTACTTTTTAGTCCGTTTTAAAAACGTGGTATATTAAAAAAATATTTATTTTTTTATTTTCTGCTTTTTAGTCATAAAAAATGTGTAATGTTTTTTAAACTTTCAAACAAACAAACAAGCAAACAAACGAACAAACATCCACCTCTGACCTATAGTGCTACAGTCAAAATTTCAAGTCTCTAGCTCATCGGGAAGTTAGTTTAAAATCAATTGCAAGATTTGTACGGAACAGACAAACAAACAGACAGACAAGAAAAGAATCTAATATTGTATTGTTATCCACTTCTGACCTACAGAAAATTTTAAGTCTCTAGCTCATGGAGAGATCGGGAAGTTAGTTTAAAATCAATTGCCAGATTTGTACCGAACAGACAAACAGACAGACAAGAAAGCGACCTAATAAAAACGTGGTAATAAATAAAGATCAAGATACCTATAAAAACATCACATTCAAATATCATTTACTTCCTATACACTTACAAGAGAGCCCCCCTTAAACAAATCAAATAATCATATTAGGTACATATGTGTTTTGTTTTGACTCACCTCTTTCAAAGAATTTCCTAATATCCATTTGACGGAGTAATATTTCCAGTTGTTGCGCAGTAAACGTAAATCTCGTGTCGCCGCAACTAAACTATAAGACACTATTATGGCGCAAGAAATATTCCCTCGTATTAAACTCCGAACTGAATTGAATTGTATTCGAAATTTCGAACTGAATTGACTTGCTCTGCCTCACGATCCCGCTTATATATTCAAATATTCTCGCTCCCGAAATACGTAGAAAATACTAGACTCTGTTTCCATCCTTGTCTCATACTTGCTATCACTGTCTTTCCTTTCTAGAATAGTCCATGCTAGAACGTTCTTCGTGGTATTGCTATTCAATACAAGATGTCGCTATTGACCGTATATTATAAAATAAATTGATGCTATTTCTCTTTACAGGAAAAAGTACTGTCGAGTGTCGTCCGTAACTAGATAGCGCTAGCGCTAATGTTGTTTTCTCCAAATTATATTCGGCTTTAATCCTAGATGGCTCTGATTATCACGTCGCGAGCGGAAACTACGAGATGCGACGGTTTCGCGGGAGATTTAAATTACATTGCGTCACTAACAGTATACTATATCGAATGTTGTAGAATATTTAATTATAGATAAAAAATATTAAATCAAAATATCTGACTGAAAAGATGTTTTGTTTCCAACACTTCATTTTGCGCAGAGTAGGTAACACGTTTTTAATCCCCATTTGCCAGGAAAATTGACGTTTATTTTATCTTCTAGCCTGCCCCTACCTGGGTACGCCCATGCTTTTATATCCTACGTTTTTGTTGTATAAAGATGTTAACGTACACATATATCAGTGCAGAACCTCTCTATACAGAACATTCACAGTATTACTTCCCAGTGCAAGAACTACCCGATTGTTGATGGAATTTATTTTGAAACAGGCCACAAAGAGTTGCCCGTTTGAGAAACAAACCTTTCTTAACTGACTCAAACTATTGTGCGACCTCGTTAGATATGATTTATCATTTGACTTATACATTTTTAAAGATAAACTTAACCTGTATCTTAAACCTTTAGTGAAGAACCTATTGCCGTCTACTATGTATATCGAGTGAGCTCTCACGCCGGCACTGGTCATCCCGGCGGTATTTGTGCGGGGTTGATAGAGAGGGAGGGAGAAGCACGTGTTTATTGAATTTTACCGAAGAATATTTGTATGTAATTTGAAAAGAATCGATAAAGATTTTTTTTCTCCCCATAAAAACTTTACCACTCTGTATCATCGTCCCCTTAGGGCCAGAATTTCGTAAAATCCGTTCTTAGGGGATCTCTATGTCATAAAAAAAAATACGGTCATAATTTCATGTCTCTCGAATCAGTAGTTTTGGCTCAGCGTTCATAGGTCAGTCAACGCACGTCAAGTAGTTTATTAACAAATACTCGATATCATTCTTTAAATTGGCATAACTTTTTTATTTATAAACAAATTGGCATGAAACGAGGACTAAATGTTAAGCGAAGCTTAGCACAATACAATAGTGAACCACGTTTGAATCGGATAAGCCGTTTCCGAGATTAGCGTGCACAAACGCACGGATAAACAGACAAACAGATAAAAATTTTATCAATCATTGTTTTGGGTGCTATTTGCGTTGATAAAAGTATCAATATATTTTTCCCATATATCTTTCCTGTACAGACAGCGATTCGTTATATTTTTATTATATGTATGTCTAATGTTTTTTTTATTGTTTATCATGGTAACAGTCCTCATACAAAATAGTGAGACCACCCGACAAGTCTAAAACAATTAATAGATGATTACAGTTCTCTATAATGGACTTATCAGAAACATGACTCTTCCTATTAATGTTTTTCCATTTTCCTTGATTTTTCTATGTGACCCCAATGTGAAAACCACGGACTTGTGAACAAAAATGAACATGTCCCACTTCATTTCTTTTTGTTTTTTTTTTCGGCCACGATCAAGGGCTCATTATAAACCTAACTTTCAGATAATCTGTATTGTTTTCATGGTTTTTGTATCACCCATCCTTCCCTCATAAATCCAAAAAATTACAGAAATCCTATTCATGAGTCCGCTTCAAAATCGATGAAGAAATAAACTAAGCCCTATGAACCCGTAAGGGATCATGGACGTATGGATATAAATTCTCGTGACCCCATATGGGTTTATAGGACTGTTAACGTATTATGGTGGCAAACGACCAAGCAGGATACCTGATGGTGAATGTTACTGCCACCCGGACCTTTGCAATAGCAGGGGTACAGCTAGGCCGTTGCTTATCAATGAATAGGCCAAAACTACCTAGAAAGTTGGAGTGCCGGCTCTTTCGCTTATTGAATGAAACAGAGTGTGGTACTATCTCAGATGGACCGGCCCGCGGCTGTAAATAGAAAACTCAGCAGTGTGGTTCTACCACTAATAGATATTCTTTGTCTTCTTGTCTTGTCTTGTTTTGTTTGCTGTTTTGTTTCAAGAGAAATGGACGACCTCGTGGCCTAGTATCATCATCATCATCATCATCATCATTTCAGCCTATTGCCGTCCACTGCTGAACGTAGGCCTCCCTCATTTTACGCCACAGAGTGCGGTCCTGTGCCGCCTGTATCCAACGACGCCCAGCAACCTTCACTAGGTGGTCTGTCTACCTAGTGGGAGGGCGTCCCACACTGCGTCGTCCGGTAGCGGGCCTAGTATGGCTCAAAGTAATTTGTTCTGCATTTCTTTTCTTGGAAATTTATAATACTAGATGTCACCTCCAGAATGTTCTAAACTACACAATTGAAATAAATGTTTGCCATGAATTTAAACAGAATTATCGAGTCATTATCGCTATTTGACCGTGTGTTTTTCTATTAATTCGCTTTCTTATGTCTGTCCTTGTTTTAAAATTATCTAAGTAGGTACTTAAAACTTGGATCGAAACTCAGAAGTTGATGATTGAAGTGGATGAAATGTGAAGAAAATAAGAAGAAAATGTATAAAATAATTTTGTATCTAACAAACAGACGATTGCGCAAAATTATATTTAAGTACTTATAATAATTAAAATTAATGGGTAAAAATAAGGAAATAACGTGTCGTAAAATACGGCTTAGGACTTATTGTTATAATTATATCTTACATCGATGGCAACTTTGGACCGACCCTCGGCTGTAGACAGAAAACTGTCAACAATCAGTGTGAAATCTATATATATATATATATATATATATATAAGAGATTTCCACCTATGTATTGACTCATCACGATATCTCTGGAACCATAAGGCCTACAAACCTCAAATTTGGTAGGAATATTTCTTTCGCCGAGTAGAGGTCAGCTAAGAACGGATTTTAAGAAATTATATCCCTAAGGGGGTGCAAAAGCAGGGCAAAGTTTGTATGGGACAACGTGATTCCTTGGTCCAATCTATTTCAAATTTTGCATAAACATTCTTTAACAGAATTGATGAAAGATGTGATTCATATTTTATTGAGATTTATCTCCTAACTGGGTTAAAAAGGGGTGGAAGGTTATTTTAGGGGTGATTTGCTTTAAAGTTGATATCAATACTTCTTCTTCTTCTTCTTATGTATTGGCAATCAGCTACATATACGAGCTATTGGTGCCAGTGTCAAGTTATAAATATTTTCACGTTTTTAGTCTTTCAAGTCAGTCGTTGTCTAAGTCAAATTGTCACCATTAACAGTGCAATGGCTACACTGTTAATGGTATCTTGTGGGAATTTTGATGGAAAACGAAAACGTTGTAAAGCACTTTTATAGGATATTCACTACATCCCAGTATTTCCGCACATCACATTACATAAAATGCCATCAAAATTATCTAATATAACACGTTAAAACACTAAGATATCGAATATAATACAAGAGCACCACATGACGTTTTCAAATTCCCGTCAAAAGTCCATCAATACTTCTTAGTGATTTTGATTTAAAAGACACTTTATTTTGACACATGTTTGAAAACTCAATTCGATTATATTCAAAAAACCGGCTAAGAGCGACTCGGACTCGCGCACGAAGGATTCCGTATCTACCATTATCTATAAATGGCAAAATAATCATGTTTCTTGTATATAATAAATTAAGAACACATATTACAGTTGAATGTGAACACTTATACAACCGATGGTGTACTAGACAAACTGAAGAAAGAAAGAGGATACAACTTTGAAAAAGAAGTTGTGTACTCCAAGGAATGTATGCCTAATTTTGAGGAGAAAATCAAGATAATATTTACTGAACATTTGCATGCTGATGAAGAAATCAGGTTAACATCTATGTTTATTTTTTAACTTAATAAGCTTAATATATGTAGATATTTAAGATATTTTAATTCGGCTAATATTACAGATTTTTCCTGGAAGGTTCTGGATACTTCGACGTGCGCGATAGTTCTGACCAGTGGATACGTATCGCGGTTACCGCCGGCGACATGATCATTCTACCCAGTGGAATCTACCACAGATTCCGTACTGACAATAAGGTTGGTGCGCAGGTATTTCGGTACGCACGGTGGCTGTTTTAAGCTTAAGCCCACGAGGCCCGGAATAAGGTCGGCAAATTTTTAAAGGCACCAAAATATTGGAAGTGGCGAAAATTTACAATCGAATTTATTTAATTGTAATTTCTTGCTTCTTATTTCATTTATAATAAAATCTTAAAATAACAAAATTTAAAAGACATAATTTTGTTCTTAAAATATCATGTAATATTAAAATTTAAATATCATGTAATATAAAAATTTAAAATACCTAACTAATACTAAAAGAGTTTTCATTAAAGTAATGCGATAGATTAGCCAATTATTATTCAAAGAGCTCGGCATGTATTGCCAATACTTCATCAGAAGATTTGTGGTAAGAATATCACGTTTAAGTTCATAACCACTAAAAGTCTAGTTTGAAATGAACTATACCATCGCTCGACTCATGCACTCACTAAAATAAATGAAATCTTATAACAAATAAACATTTTAAATTTATTAGTAGGTAATGGCATAATCTTATAAACAAGTTTTTATTTTGTTATGAAAGAGTATATAATGATTATTTTTCTGCTCTTATCCCAATTACTTGTGGTCGATGCATCCTACATATTGCACAAGTTATTGGCAATAGTTTTATGACCGGTCGCATGCCTGACGTCAACCCTTCTTGGAAATAATAATAATAACTCTATTGATTCCAACAACAGTGCTACAATTTGGCTAATATCTAATCATAATATAGTTAGTATGTATTTAATTGTTGTGGGTTTACCACCCACAGTTAGACATTAGCATAGTTGAGACATTAGCATGTATAAATCTTTGATGCTGGTTTAGAGCGTGAAATATTAAACTTACATACATACATATCATCACGCCATATCTCTTGCAGGGTAGGCAGAGAGAACAGAGTGCCAGAGAACTCTATCCTCGCATACTTCACTCGCTTACTCAACATTCATAATTATCTTCATACACGCTCGCCGGTTTCGGAGACTCTTGACTCTACCTTCCTTCCTTACGTGACCAATCTGGTCTAGGTAGGTGAGTCTCGGTCTCCCCCGATACCTACATCCTTCCACTTTCGCATTGTATATCTTCTTAACCAGACGTTTAATTTTAATTTTAATAATACATCTAGATGGATATTTTATTTTAACCTAAAATAACGCATAATTTATTTCATCACAGGGTTACGTGAAAATTAAAAAACTCTCTAAAGATGGAAATGTGTTACTGTCGCATATCCGTCCTGCGGATGATATGGAATGCCGCCAGAACTACTTGGAAAAAATTAAGAAAGGGTTCACTGCATACGCTTAGAATCTTTTAATTCTACTGCAAGAACCCAACACAATTAGCTGTTTTGATTACTTTGTATTTTAGAATTAAATATAGCCGCTTATACGAGTATATTATAGTTCTTTTTTTTCTCTCCGTATGGTGACGGAGTAAGAATACAATTCATCACCCCCTATCCTACCCGAGGCTGATTGTAATAGATGACTAAGTGATATAAAACGCATATAACATCTATGTAAGAGAAGGAAAACTCGAAACAAAACCTTATACCAACACGTATAGTAGGTCAATTACCCTCCCATCCCAGAGGAGGCTCGAGCCCATTAGTGGGACATATAGAGCTGAGATGATGTTATATTATAGCGCAGAAACTCTAGAACTCGGCTTACATAACCAATGGACTTGAATTATTACCGCTCTTGCTTAGATGCCAAAAGTATATTTGTCGTCTTATTAGTTCAAAAAGATTAGTAAATCAACAGTTAATTAGTTGTTTTACAATCTATTAGTACAACCTGGACAAATAATTCAACATTTATTTTTAACTAGCTGATGCCCGCGACTTCGTCTGCGTGACATTCAGTTTTACTACGTACCCCTATTTGAAACTTAAAAATTCAAACTCTGCCAAGTATTTCCGGCAGCCACTTGACCATTTTCATCAAGGAGGACGCTTTCTTCAATTTTCTTTAAAACATCGGCAAATTCTTAAGCATGTGAGTTAGTGTTGCCCAAATGCAAGACTCTTGCGAGGCTGGCAAATCTTGCAACTTTTGCTTTTAGAATAACACAAAGTCACTTGTTTTGATAGAAATAAAAAATCCCCATAGACATTAAAATCCAACTAAATTAATGAAATTCTATTCATCTAGTGGCAGTAACTGTACAACTTTCAATAATTAGGTACATACCACTAACGGGGCTATTATTCTTCCGTGTACTGGTATTACTCGTAAGAATACGAAATGTTGACAATCCTTTCTTTGCTAACAAAATCTTAAAATCATGTCTAAGGGAGCACTGCGAAACTCTTGCAGCAAGTCTTGGTCTTGCATTTGGGCAACACTAATGTGAATGGTGACCTTGGCTTTGCTTGCATGTTGATGGTTAGGGTCAGCTTTCCTACTTGGAGCCACAGATAAGAATACTTCAGTGAAGCATTGATCTCATCAGTTCTATTTCCTCGAGTTTTAACAGGAAGGATTTGTCGAAAATCTCCAAAGAAAAGCACCATTGACTTTTCATTACGATCTCGTAGTGCTCGATCTACGTCCTCTACGATTTTTTTTTATTTATCATTGTCCAATCAACGCAAACGGTTAGACAGCAATCCTTAATAAAAACACTAATAGTGGTAAAGCCACAGTTCATAGTATTCTTTCTACAGCCACGGACCGGTCCGACCCCCCAGTCGGACCTAGTACCCCACTCTTGCAGAAAAGCAACGTCTGAACAGTGGCAATGTGTTATTTCCGCTTCATTTCTGAGAGGCGACGGGAAGGTGCAGGCGCGATTACCTGCGTCTATTTGCCTTAGCCGTAGCCGTGGTTAACTGGAACAGGAAATAGTCCGTCACCCGCGGAGAGGCTGACCACGTGAGGGAGAAGCCCGATGGCCCGAGGCGTCATCGGGGATGGTACTCGAAAGGCCCAATGGTGATGGGGAGGGAAAACGGTGGGTTATGGGGCCACGCGGACGGAATGCAAGGTTTAACGTGTGTCTAGACCATAGCCTGCCAAAAAAATAAGTGCATGCTGCTTCCTCGTTTACCACCGTACACAATAAAACAAAAAACACTTTGAATGTGTCGCAGTTTGTGTTATTGAAAATCTCGGTGTTTCATTGCTTTATAAATCTATCGGGTTTAAAACAATGTGCATAAATCTATCGGGTTTTTAAACAAAGCTCTTTTACCACCAAGAAGTAATGCAGTTTCTGACGTAGTAACTTCCAAAGTTATTTTACGCTGTCTCCTCATTTTGGTAAGATTGCTCTGCTCAGATAAGTCTTTTCAGGGATACCTGGGGACATGGACATCTATCATCTCAGCTTATATACGTCCCACTATTGGGCTCAAGCCTCGTCCGTAATGGGAGGGAAATTGACCTACTATATCAAGCTGGTCAGACGTGTTGGTATAGGGTTTTGTTGCGAGTTTTCCTTTTCTTCCATAGATGTATGATATGTATGATGTCCTTTAGTCGTCTCGTGGGTGATCGACCCACGGGCAAGAAAGCTGTTGGTGAATTGTATTCTAACTGCGCAACCGCACGGATAAATATATAATAAATGGCTTTCATTATGAAAGAATTAATAAAAATGAATTTCTTGGTTCATGTCGCGTTTTAGTAGCGTAGAATATGTTAAGAGGGATATCTCTTATATTTTATAATAATGTCAAAGGATTTGAAAGACTGTAAAACAATAACATCATTAAAAGCAAAAGACTCAAACGAATGGGGCTATGACTGTTACATGGCCTACTCAAGGGTGTCATCTCAGCGCTGATTACCTTCAAGTGCTCTGTAAGCTGCTTGAAACGTACTCTATGCTATCGGCAGTGTATAAAAATGTAAAAAAGTAGGCCCTCGCACAATATGCAGCAACAGGCGGCAGTAACAGCACTATTGCTAAAGTAACTGGTGTAGTGATGGGGCTTCGGCGTGTACCTGCTCACGGTCGCAAAGAGGGAGAGCACATCGTCTAACCACTACCGTGATTGCGAGGTGGATACGGCGCTGCAGACGCTTAAAGTTTGCGTGGCCTGAGCAAAGCAGCGCCGCGCACTCATCGCAATCATCGGTGCCAAACTGGCACTGTCGACTATCGCGAAGACGATGCTCGATAGCTTCAGGAACTCGGACTCGTTCGCCGCCTTTTGTGAGACAGTCGTCTCACAGAAAAAGGCGGCGGAGCGTGTTACATAGGAGACTCTCCATGCTGACACACTCTGCCGCCGGCGCATCGGACGTCACAGGCGCGGTGCCTGCACCTGTTGCCATCCTAACTGAGGTCGCGGGTAGATGGACCATGGGAATTAATCTACCACCCGCAGAGACACCGACCGCGTGACGGCGATACAACACTGTTGTTTGCCGGGATGTAGACGGAGACGATACACCCCCGGACCGGTCACTGATGTCAAGTAAGCGGTACCAGAGGCCAGCCTGATGGTTTGGGCAGAGAACACGATGAGTTATGGGGCCACACGACGCCCTTCTGTTACCCCGGAAGAAATGGCCGTGTCCAGACCATAGCCTACCAAACAAAAACAAAAAAGGGTGCACTTTGCATACTCGCCCCAAAGTAGCATCTTAAATAAGAATGTACGTTTTGTACGCCCTATGATGTGGACTTTATTTTTCTTTTTCGTGTTTGACTTAGTTGTTAGTCGCAGATGGCTATGACAACTTTACTCGGACTATTAGGTGAGTGCTGAGAGATTTCCACCCAAAGTAGCTTTACTAAGTTCAAAAAATTAATGTACCTAGTAGCTTTTGAAAATGTAACGAAAAAATGATTTAGTTTTAAACTAAATTATAGCGCCATCTATTGCTCATTTAACAAACTAAATAAATCATGCATTTTATTAATTTATAGCTAAATTATGGGGGTACGGGTTACGGGTGGTAGATTAATTCCCATGGTCCATCTACCCGCGACCTCAGTTAGGATGGCAACAGGTGCAGGCACCGCGCCTGTCACGTCCGATGCGCCGGCGGCAGAGTGTGTCAGCATGGAGAGTCTCCTATGTAACACGCTCCGCCGCCTTTTTCTGTGAGACGACTGTCTCACAAAAGGCGGCGAACGAGTCCGAGTTCCTCAAGCTATCGAGCATCGTCTTCGCGATAGTCGACAGTGCCAGTTTGGCACCGATGATTGCGATGAGTGCGCGGCGCTGCTTTGCTCAGGCCACGCAAACTTTAAGCATCTGCAGCGCCGTATCCACCTCGCAATCACGGTAGTGGTTAGACGATGTGCTCTCCCTCTTTGCGACCGTGAGCAGGTACACGCCGAAGCCCCATCACTACACCAGTTACTTTAGCAATAGTGCTGTTACTGCCGCCTGTTGCTGCATATTGTGCGAGGGCCTACTTTTTTACATTTTTATACACTGCCGATAGCATAGAGTACGTTTCAAGCAGCTTACAGAGCACTTGAAGGTAATCAGCGCTGAGATGACACCCTTGAGTAGGCCATGTAACAGTCATAGCCCCATTCGTTTGAGTCTTTTGCTTTTAATGATGTTATTGTTTTACAGTCTTTCAAATCCTTTGACATTATTATAAAATATAAGAGATATCCCTCTTAACATATTCTACGCTACTAAAACGCGACATGAACCAAGAAATTCATTTTTATTAATTCTTTCGTAATGAAAGCCATTTATTATATATTTATCCGTGCGGTTGCGCAGTTAGAATACAATTCACCAACAGCTTTCTTGCCCGTGGGTCGATCACCCACGAGACGACTAAAGGACATCATACATATCATACATCTATGGAAGAAAAGGAAAACTCGCAACAAAACCCTATACCAACACGTCTGACCAGCTTGATATAGTAGGTCAATTTCCCTCCCATTACGGACGAGGCTTGAGCCCAATAGTGGGACGTATATAAGCTGAGATGATAGATGTCCATGTCCCCAGGTATCCCTGAAAAGACTTATCTGAGCAGAGCAATCTTACCAAAATGAGGAGACAGCGTAAAATAACTTTGGAAGTTACTACGTCAGAAACTGCAGCTGCATTACTTCTTGGTGGTAAAAGAGCTTTGTTTAAAAACCCGATAGATTTATGCACATTGTTTATAAACCCGATAGATTTATAAAGCAATGAAACACTGAGATGTTCAATAACACGAAACTGCGACACATTCAAAGTGTTTTTTGTTTTATTGTGTACGGTGGTAAACGAGGAAGCAGCATGCACTTATTTTTTTGGCAGGCTATGGTCTAGACACACGTTAGACCTTGCATTCCGTCCGCGTGGCCCCATAACCCACCGTTTCCCCTCCCCATCACCATTGGGCCTTTCGAGTACCATCCCCGATGACGCCTCGGGCCATCGGGCTTCACCCTCACGTGGTCAGCCTCTCCGCGGGTGACGGACTATTTCCTGTTCCAGTTACCCACGGCTACGGCTAAGGCAAATAGACGCAGGTAATCGCGCCTGCACCTTCCCGCCGCCTCTCACAAATGAAGCGGAAATAACACATTGCCACTGTTCAGACGTTGCTTTTCTGCAAGAGTGGGGTACTAGGTCCGACTGGGGGGTCGGACCGGTCCGTGGCTGTAGAAAGAATACTATGAACTGTGGCTTTACCACTATTAGTGTTTTTATTAAGGATTGCTGTCTAATCGTTTGCGTTGATTGGACAATGATAAATAAAAAAAAATCGTAGAGGACGTAGATCGAGCACTACGAGATCGTAATGAAAAGTCAATGGTGCTTTTCTTTGGAGATTTTCGACAAATCCTTCCTGTTAAAACTCGAGGAAATAGAACTGATGAGATCAATGCTTCACTGAAGTATTCTTATCTGTGGCTCCAAGTAGGAAAGCTGACCCTAACCATCAACATGCAAGCAAAGCCAAGGTCACCATTCACATTAGTGTTGCCCAAATGCAAGACCAAGACTTGCTGCAAGAGTTTCGCAGTGCTCCCTTAGACATGATTTTAAGATTTTGTTAGCAAAGAAAGGATTGTCAACATTTCGTATTCTTACGAGTAATACCAGTACACGGAAGAATAATAGCCCCGTTAGTGGTATGTACCTAATTATTGAAAATTGTACAGAAATTATTGCAGAGTGCAATACACCTTAGCACGTTTTTGCTATCATATTGCTTCACGGGGCAAAGGAAACTAAAATAAAATATTTTCCCACAAGAAACTTCATTAGGCTACTCTTACGTTCGACGCGATAATACTGGGCCTTAATTTACATGAGTTAATACCGAAGCATAAACTGGCGTTATTTCGTGGTAGTTTAAACTTTGCTGCAATCCGTTATCAGAACGACGTACCCTCTTCATTCCATGAAATAAAAACAGTTAAAAATATTTCAAATTAAATATATAGAACTATTCGCTTGAAATATAAAGAAATACAAAAACAATCCTTTTAAGTTTACTAGTTAATATATAAGTATTAGAATAATATAGTAATAATATTTAATATGTATTTTGAAATCAGTGTGGAAAGCTTTCAGAATGTTGAAAATATAGTCGGTGAGTTTTATATTATTTGTAAACTTATACACACATACATACATATCATCACGCCATATCCCTTGCAGGGTAGGCAGAGAGAACAGAGTGCCAGAGAACTCTATCTTTGCATACTTCACTCGCTTCCTCAACATTCATAATTCTCTTCATACACGCTCGCCGGTTTCGAGACTCTTGACTCCACCTTCCTTCAGTACATGACCGATCTGGTCTAGGTAGGTTAGTCTAGGTCTCCCTCGGTACCTACATCCTTCCACTTTCACATTGTATATCTTCTTAACTAGACGTTCGTTCGGCATTCTTTCCACATGTCCGAACCATCGGAGCATTCCCTTTCGCATCTTTACACCAATACTCTCTTTCATACCTACTAGCTCTCTTACGTCTTCGTTACGAATGCGGTCGGTCAGCCTAACTCCACAGATTTTCCGCAGAGATCGCATTTCGACCACATTCATTTTACTTTCATACTCTTTTCTGCATACCCAACTCTCGCTTCCATACAGTAATGTTGGGACAAGCACTGCGTTATGTATTGCTACACGTGCCTTCTGGCTGAGGTGGTGGCTGCCAAGAAGTTGCCCCAACGCTCTGTTCACTCTATTTCCCGCATTCACTCTTCGCTCTATATCAGTGGTGTACCGTCCATCTCAGCTAAATCCACATCCAAGATATACAAATTCATCCACTTGCTCTGGTACATCATTACCTATTGTTACTCTTACATCTGTTCTGGCTTCATCTCTTTCAAAGACATTATTTTGGTTTTGCTCACATTCACGCGTAGATCCCTTTTCTTACAATCTTCTGTCATTGTGTCGACTAGGGTCTGCAGGTCAGTCGCTGACTGTGCCAGCAGGACTGCATCATCTGCATAAAGCAGAGCAGTGACCACTGAGTCGCCCATCTGGACTCCCACATTCATATCGTTCAACCTTTGGAGACATTTATCCAGATATATGATAAACAGCCTGGCTGACAGAACGCACCCCTGCTTAACGCCGATATTGACGTCAAACCAAGGCGACATTCCATCATCCAGCCGCACACAGGATCTACAGCCCATGTAACTGGACTGCACAGCCTGTAGCAGTTTACCGTTAATACCATACTCCGGTAAAATGTCAAAGTTCCTTTCGTACAACCGTGTCAAATGCTCTCTCCAGATCCACAAAACTGCAGAAAACCCTCTGACCTAGAGCCAAATGCTTCTCCACAATGTTGCGCAGAGAGAACACTTGATCCATGCATCCCCTTCCACTCCTGAAACCTCCTTGTGTCTCACACAGTACACCATCGGACACCATATAAACTTATATTTTTTTTTAAATAGGTATATACATATACTCGTATGTGTATTTCATTATTTATTTTTATTCTTAGTGATATTTATTCGACTGTTTATTTTGTCGTGGCGGTCCGTCCTCAAAATAGTCTTGCTTGAAAATCATCGCCATAGCACCCTAGTGCTGTAACTTATGCTCAGTTTAGGACCTTTACCTTTTATAATATCGATAGTAAGGTACATACATTGTAACAAATGCTGTATTAACACTTTAAAATTTTGGCAGCTTTCTTGACTTTTATGATCACTACTCCGCTCAAATGACATCGCGTCACACTTCTAAATTTTGACAACTACATTGATAGTCACTACTCCATTCTTATAGACAATAAAGTTATGTTTTATAACTTTTCTTAATAATTGGATGTGGTGGAATGAAATATAAGCAATTAACATATACGAATATTGACTGCCCTTTAGCTTTTTTGAAGAAAACCTCAATAGTGCAATTTCAGATGGTAATATAAGTTAGGTGGTAAGTAAATAGTATTTTTCCGTTCCAACAGTTTATCCGCACGAGCAATTATAATGAGCCTGTAGATAGCATCTACAATTATACAGATAGCTTATTGGTTAAGATACTGACCTACCCTGTCAGTGTCATGGGTTCGATTCGTATGCAGGACAATACTTTGTGTAAAGCACAAATTGTTGTCCTGAATTTGGGTATAATTTGTGTCCGTTAATTTTATATTTTTGAGTCTCCAATAATACCAGAATCATTTACTTAATGAAGAATGCTGTCTTAAAAAAGGACCAATTATATTTTGGTCAAGACCAAATCCAAAGGATGAAAGGACCAATCATATTATGGTATAAATAATAATTGGCTTAGATGTCCAGGATTCAAGAGAAAATCTCCAAATAATTACTTAATATAGGGCCATCTTAATATTGCAGATTGTTTCTGGAAGCTTCTGGATACTTTGATGTACGTGATAATTCGGACCAATGGATACGCATCGCGGTGAGCCCCGGCGACATGCTCGTTTTACCCTGAGGCATTTATCACAGATTTAGCCCAGATACTAAGGTTGGTGTTGAGATTCCTACAGGGATAGTATTTTTCAATTTATTTTATTTATAGTAAACTGCCAATGATAGGGAATGTGTGTACAGTATTAGTCTTTCCATCTTTTTTTTTAATGATGTATCATGATGAATAGACTAAAATAACGATCATATTCTCCTTTTACAGGACTATGTGAAAATGAGATCATTCTCCAAAAGAGAAGATATGTGGGTGCCTTATGAACGACCCGCAGACAACATGGAGGGTCGCAAGACTTACTTGGCAAAATTACAGAGAGGATACTTTGCTAGCGCTTAGAGTTTTTAAAATGTATTGAAAGATTTATTAGTATTTTTTAGAACCGAGTGCGTTGTTTTTAGATAGATTGTAAGAAAAAAAAATTGAAACAAAAAGTGTGGGGCTCAAGAAAGGTGTGTAAACATGTAGTATATATTTTTTTTTCTTTAGCATGAATAAAAAAAACAGCGAAAGGTATTGAAATGTGATAATATTCAGAAATAAATTAACAATAGGATAATTTTTAATTAGAGAGAGATTAGAGAATTCTTCGTTCGAACTTCTATTTCTATTGCAAAACTGGAAGATCCAATTGAATTATATATCATGACCGTGGAGTGGAATTTTTGCAATTGTAAACTAAATTATGCTATTCTAGAGATGTCGTGACCTACTCTTTGGCTCTTCAAACTCTAGCTCTCAAATCGCTGTATTTAGATTTCGACTGATCGGCATTATACTAAAAGTATTTTGATCTTTTTTTATTGCTCTTGGTGGCAAACGAACAAGCAGCTTACCTTATGGTAAGTGTTATTACCGCCCATGGACCTTTGCCGTAATACCAGGGTATAGGCTTAACCGCTATCTACCAATGAAAACCCCAAACGTACTCAGAAAGTTGAGCTTTCGGCTCTCTTGTTCACCAAACTAAACACAGCAGCACATTGCCACTGCTCTGACGTTGATTTTCTGCGAGAGTGTGGTGCGAGAGTGTGGGCCCGCGGCTGTAGACAGAAAACTGTCAACAGTGATGTCCTAACAGGTAATCTCGAATTCAAATCGATAAAGTTATATGTTACAAGTACGATTTGTCCAGGGTAAAAATTATCACTCTACATCATTAGTATTTTTTTTTTATAAAACCCGATTACATTATCATATAGTTACATTACATTACATTACATATAGTTACATTACATATCATTAGTATTTATTTATTTTATCTATTCGTAATTATGTAAACTATTATTTAGTATCTAAGATACACCTTACAATTAATTTACAACGATTAAATAGAAACATAACTAGAAAAGGTAAGCGAAAAGCTGTGAGAACATCAAAAGTCAGTGCTGACAAGGTGAGTATATTCGTTAAATTAAAAATTATTTTTATGCCGATCAGATGATCGGCATAAAAATTTGTGAACAGATGTTCACAAATTGTTACGAACATTAACGGGCCGAGCCGAGGTTGCGATCCTTTCTTGTAATCTACACGTTCGATTTTTGACAAACATTTTAGCCAAGCAATTTAGCTCTTTTTTTTAGAGGCGGGCTACGGTACGTCGCCCTCCGCTAATCCGTCCGGGGCAACAGAGAAGTGGCGCTCGATCCCGTAGATACGCCCTACAATATACGTCTAAATGCCGTGCGCGTGGGTCACAGGAACGCGGTCTTTTTCTTCAGTGGCCCACCCGGCGGTCTACCTTCACGGGTATCCTCTCATGTCGACGCCCAGATAGCTCGACCAATAAGCCCGATCCGGTCACCCGCTGCCTCGGCTAGGACGTGCCAAACAATTTACCTTGACACTTTGTTAAAATTACTATATTGTTTCTTGACTATTTGTAAAAAATAATATAATAAATAAACAATAACTTTAAAACATTGCATAATTTTAATTGATGAAAATAAAAAAATTATAACATTCACTATGTCTATGGTCAGCATCTTCTTTTCTTCTTCTTCTCTTTGTGTATTGGCAATCAGCTAATTATACGAGCTATTGGTGCCAGTGTCAAGTTATAATTATTTTTACGTTTATAGTCTTTTCAGGTTAGTCATTGTCTAAGTCAAATCGTCACCTTCAACAGTGCTATGGCCACACTGTTAATGGTATCTTGTGGGAATTTTGAGGGAAAACGAAATCGTTGTAAAGCACTTTTATATGATATTCACTACATCCCAGCACTTCTGTCGCATCAAATTACATAAATTGCCATCAAAATTATCTAATATAACACGTTAAAACACTAAGATATCGAATATAATACAAGAACACCACATGACGTTTGCAGATTCCCGTCAAAAGTCCGTCAGCATCTTTGTCTGTAGTGTAGCGTTGGTTGTAATGTCAACAAATATCATGGCGGCTCTTATTGTAGTGTATTGTTTTAATTTGTTCATCGGGAAATGTGAACTACTTTACAAGAAAACTGTGCTTAATTAATCTAAGTTCCCGCTACACAACTTCCCCCTGGGGCCGTAGCTGATAGCTACGACGGGTATTCTGGGGAAGGTACTACACGGCCGGAACGCGTTCTTTTGGTCTTAATGGGCTGAGATAGTTCGTATGCGTAGCGTTAGTGTCCTTGGCGCTGTAAGTATCGTCGTCTCTAGCCAGGTAAGCAAGTTTGAGTCTGTCAATTGTAACCGTTGTCTCTCTACCTTGTACTTTATTTTAAAAGTTTGGTCGCCTCTTTTCAGTACCCTATGCGGTCCAGTATAGGGTGGCTTGAGAGGACGGCGTACTGCGTCACATCGCAGGAAGACATGTGAACATAAGAAGAGGTCATTAGGCATAAAGAATTTTTTTTAAGTGAAAACTTTTTTAGCGGCGTTGTGCACTTTTTTTGTGATGGGTAAAAAATGTAAAACTCACATCAGGACACGTGACCCTTATCGAAAATGCGTAAAAGTAGACCACCGGCACAGCGTCGTAGAGGAAGTATTTTAATATAGCGCCATCTACTTCTCGCATCTAAAGTTTTTGTTTAATTTGACACAAATAATGTCAATAAATACAACTAAATGGCATAAATTAATACTATACATATCTTATTGGCTCTTATTTTATTAAATTAGAATTTAACAAAATAATTTTCAATACAAAATAATTATTACCCTTACTTATGTCCGAATTGGGATTGTGTGGGTAGGAAATAATTATTGAATCAAGTAATAGATGGCACTTTCTTTCGACATAAGTGGTAAAAAAAATCGTGAGTGGGCTCTCTATTTCTACTATATTATTATTACATTCTATGGTGACTGCTGATAGCTCGACTGTCTGTATACTTATAAAATTTGTTTATATAAAGTGTGTAAAATATGTAAATTGAACAAAGTGCATCCATTGCTATTATTTATTGTTATCAATTATTCAATAGTTTTTTTTTGTCATAGGTTAAAGTTTTTATTTCTGCTGGGAGTTCCCATGACTGTTCTCCATGTCGACTTGCTGTTTCAGGTGGTAATTTTGCCATATGATGGCGGAGTCTCAATCCAAAGTCTGTAATCAACTGTGCTGGCAATGGAGGAGCGATGAACTGTCCAGGTAGGCGTAATAGCTCTCCATATATTAATTCAGCTGATGAAGTTTTGATATCCCCCTTCCAGGCGCTACGAATACCCAGTAAGACCAGTGATAGAACTTCTGCCCAGTTGGTGTGGTGTGGCACATGATAGCGGCCTTCAGTTGCCAAAGCAGACGTTCAAACATACCGTTGCAGATTGGGCTGTATTATGTGGTGCGTCGATGCTGGCAGCCGAGGATTTTTGAGATGGTGTGGAAAAGCTGGCTCTCAAACTGCTTCTCTCTATCTGTGGTAATGCGATGAAGACAGCCAGTACGGGACACCCAGCCGCTGATGAATGTGCGAGCACAAGTCTCTGCTGAAATATCTATGAGAGGATATGCCTCCGGCTACCGAGTGAAGCGATCAATAATGATAAGGCAATATCTGTAATTGTTAAAGATTGGTAAAGGCCCTATAATGTCCATGTGAATATGGTAGAAGCGTTGGAACAGCATTGGAAATTGATTTGTGGGAGACGAAGTATGCCGAATGTCTTTATTCTCCTCTACACATTCTCTGGTACAATCTCTGCAAATTTCTTTAAACGAGGCAAATAAAGCTGGTAGAAACTGCCAAGATTGCTCAGCTGATGAAACATGTTGAAGATTTGTTTCCTAAATGGCTCTATAAGATAAGGGCGAGTGTTACCAGTGAAAACATCATAGTAAAGCTCGGTCTTTGAGTCTTGAAAGCAGACTTTCCTGATCTGAAGAGATGACTTGTTGTTTGTCAGGATTTCTTGGAGTTCAGAGTCCTGAGTATGTGCCAGAGCTTTGTAATCTAGGTTAATTGCTACTGACTCCGCACGTGATAATGCATAACTGCAACCACATTGTCATTACCTTTTACATACTGGATATCTGTAGTGACTTGAGCAATATAATCAAGGTACCTCAACTGTCTTGGAGAGCACTTGTCGCGGCTGTGTGCATGTTCATATGACCTATATAGATGTGGTCTATAAAGATAATTAATGGTTTACCTTCCACCATATTTTGGAAGTACTTGACTGCTTCATAAATAGTTAAGACCTCCCTCTCATATAGATTATATATTTTTTTGAGTAGTGGATAGGTGTCTAGAAAAAAAACGCCAGGGGTCTCCATGCATTCTTTGCCCTCTGCTGCAGTACTGCACCAATTGATGAGTCAGAAGCATCAGTAAAAATAGCTATTTCAGCCTTAGGAAAGGGATTTTAGACTTTGCACGCATTAAAAGTTTCTATCATTTCTGGTGACATGATTATAGTTTGTGATCCTTTTGTCTTAGGACTTGTGTAGACAACATTAAGAGGTGATTGCAAGCGAGCTGCGTCTAGCACAAAGCGACGCTATATATATTAAACATACCCAGGAAACGGCGCATACCCTTGACAGTCTTTGGAGCTAGATGGTCCTGGAACAAACAATTAACCTTGCACTTTGTAAAAAATACTATATTGCTTCTTAACTATTTGTATATAATAACATATGTAATAAATAAACGATAACTTTAAAAAATTGTATAATTTTAATTGATGGCAATAAAAAAAATTATAACATTCACTATGTCTATGGTCAGTGTCTTTGTCTGTGGTGTAGCGTTGTGATGTCAATAAATATCATGGCGGCTCTTATTTTGTTTTAATTTAGTTATCGGGAATTGTGAACTGCTTTACATGGAAACTGTGTTTAATTAATCTAAGTTTCTGCTACAGGTCCATGGGCGGCAACACTTACCATCACCTGTTGGTACAGAGTACACCTGTACTGTTCAATCCTTTGCCACCAAGAGCAATAAAAATAAAATATTTTAATTACAAATTGAATTAACTATTTTTTTTACTAAAACACATTACATTTCATGAATCCTAACATTATAAGAAAATTGTCTGTACAATTATTTAAAATAGAAATAACACTAATTATGTATGTATATTTTGAAAATAAAAGTATGTTTAATTATCTGTTAGTTAATTATTGGCGTTACCTTGCCTTACCTCTTTCTGTTAATTATGAAAGCTTTAACATTGAAGTTAAAGAAGGATGCACTCTGGTGCATGCTGTTCGCTGATGATATTGTTCTAGTCGGAGAAGATGGACTTGAGGCACAGAGCATACTGGAGAAGTGGCGCTGTGAATTAAAGAACGTTGACTTGAAAATCAGAAGACTTAAAACAGAATACATGTTCTGCAATTTCGGCCGGTCTCTCCAATTTTACACCCATATCCGTAAAGAGCGTACCTATAACATTACGCTCGGCTTTTCGATACTTCGATTCCCTTATCCAAAGCGAGCTAGATCGTGTGATAATGCACAGAATTAATGTAGGGTGGATGAAATGGCCGCAGTTACAACCTGTGGAGTCAGGGTACCCTTTGAATAAAGGGGTAAAATTAACTTAATAAACCTTAATAAGGTTTGCTATAATGTATGGATCAGCAACTGGGGCGATAATAGCGGCGGATAAGGAATGACCCCTATTCCTCTTATACTTTATGTCAGCACATATTACCCAATCGACTGGTCATGAGTTTCCGAGAGAATTGTATAACTTGATCTTGATCCTTTCAACTACCGTTAAAAAATCAAATTACTGAAATTTAGCATTTAATATGCTTGATTATTTATAAAAATCCGGTTACGACCAAAAAATGATCGTCACAAGCGGGATTCGAACCCATTTGAAATCCACCTATTGGAAATCAGTTCCAATCGTGCTGCCACTTACACCACCGTGAACTATTGTAGGACATTCAATTCTCGCATCGTCTTATATTTTCGTCGTTTAAGGAAACGTGTGCCATCTGCCCGAGATTGTTAGATAGTAGTAGTATTATAAATACCGTTAGAAATAATTCTTCTTCTTCTTAATGAATGGCCTTTGTTAGTGATTAACCACAACTTCGCCAATGTCAAGTAAAATAAGTTTAAAAAATTATAATAGATTTATATTTTAGTCGTCAGTCATGTCGGTTCATTGTCTAATTCCAGTCAAAATCTAGAAATATTTTACAATTGATCGACCAACTAGTTGTTATGTCTGTTGACATTTAAATAAAAAAAATCCTGTCATATTTATTTAAATATATATCTAAAAGCACTAAGTTCTGTAGTTACGAAAATCGTCTGCATCGCTTGCCTTTTCTGTGTAACCCATGCAGATTCCTTTAGCAATATTCAAGAATAAATTTTAATAATAGAAATCATAAATAAATAGCTCATCAGAATCTAAAAATATACTAATCTTTTGTTCAGAAGGTATGTAGTTTTATAGTATATTTGATAGAGTTTATGAAAAATTATATTCTCCGTGTAAGAATACAATTCAGCACCCCCCTATCTTAGCCGTGGGTGATCGTAAGAGACGACTAAGGGATATAAAATGCATATAACATCTATGCAAAAGAAGGAACACTGAAAACTAAACTCTATACTATACCAACACGTCTGACCAGCGTTGTATAGTAGTCAATTACCCTACCGTTAAGGAGGCAGCTCGAGCCCCACAGTGAGATATATATGAGCTGAGATGTTGATAATAATGATGGAAAAATAAACTTTTGATAAATATAACTTTGAATTGAATTTATGATTCACTGTATCCTAAATTGCTGTAGAATTTCAAACGCAAACATATTTTCTTTTGACATACTACCGCTGTGGTCCCACTTCACCTGTCTGGATTGATGGAAGGGCAAGCTGTCCCATAAACTTTTACATTACCTTTCACCGTAATAATCGAACTAACAAGAAAAACAAGCTAAGCTAACTTTTAGATTTTTTATTCTATTTTAATGAGACTTGCATAATATCAGTTTGAGAATCAGATTTGCTCAATATTTCTCTACACAACATGCTCGTAATTTCACTCCCATGGTTCTGATCTGCAAACCAGCGCTGCAATGTCTTGGAACAGCCTATGCTGAAATAGGATCTCTTTCGGTCTCTCTATATACTAAAATTTTAGTTAACCTAGTGTTCTTTGTCTTGTATTTATAAGTCTTTGTCTTATCTTAGAATAGTCTATAGAACTTAAATTTTGTATGCATCTATTTTTTACTTTGAGATTGAAATAAACACGGTTTCATTCTTTCTTTCTTTGATAATGGAATTTGTATTTGAATTTATATTTAAAATTATTTTTCCGTAAGTTTATTAGGACATACATGGTACTATAGTCTATAAAATATAGCTTGATCTCTGTGACAGTTCTCACTAGTGCCGCACGCTTACGATGTAGTCCATATTTTTGTCGATATAATTCCTTATTTTTTAAAGTTATTTGCTACTGCAATTAAAAAACAATGTATGAAAATCTTATTGAATTTCAATCAAATGGATGGGTGAATCAATCATAAATGTAAAACAATCTATGATAATCTTATTGAATTTAAATCAATGGATTTAATTTAATTTAAACTAAAGCTGTTAATTATTTATTTTTATTATTCGAAAGGAGTACATACAAGTTCATCGTCACTATTATCATCATCGCTAGAGCATTCCTGTAGGTTGATGATGAGTTCTTGGTCATTGATTATTTCATGAATAATCACGTTTTTTTTACAAAAGAATTTATATTTTTAATATAATAGAAATAGTCTCATTAATATTATAACTGATGTCTGAATACTATATTAACACAATTTTCTTATTTTATAGAGTAACCAAGTGGTTTATATAGGTAATGATTTGTTTTTACTTGTTTTATAAATAGTTAATAAGAATGTTATCGATTTACGTTTGTCGATTGTCCCATCTCTATCTTATTCTCAGTCCAGCATGACCTTGTATTTGCGTAAGCATCATATTTTTATAAAATGGTTACTAAGTATTTTAAAATATATGAGGTACAAGTTTTAGTTTAAATATTCACATTTTTATATTCATAATTCAGTTGAAATATAACTGACACGTAAAGAGTAAGAATATAGGCGATCGTACTGGTAGGACCACGCTTTTAAGAGTTTTCTGTCTACAGCCGCGGGCCGGCCCGTCCGGGGTAGGCTAGTACCACTCTCTCGCTGATCGACGGCTGAGTAATGGCAATGTGCTATTGCGCTTCGTTCGGTGAGCGAGAGAGCCGACAGCCCAACTGGGTGGGTTTGGGGATTTTATTGGTAAGCAGTGGCCTAAGCTATATCCTTGGTATTGCAAAGGTCCATAGGCGGCAGTGACACTTACCATCAGGTGTGCTGCTTGCTCGTTTGCTACCATAGCAATAAAAAAAAATAGAAAATAAAATTGTAAACAAGACGCGTATTTAAAATTACTTCATCGGTTTTGTATCCATCTGTCACAGAGATCAAGCTATATTTTAAAGACTATAGCAATCTGTAGATAAGCCTTTTTTGCCATAGAGTTTTATACTCTAGTTTATGCTAGGTTCAAATAAAACAGTAGCGCCTAAAGTAATTACACGTGCAACAATGTGTCAAAGCTTATCAAATTGAAAATGTAAAAATACAATAAGAAAAAGCCAAAAAATGCTAAAAATATAATTAAAAATCATTTCTTATGCATTTTAATAAATTATTACAGGTAAGTAAATATGTATAAATGCTTTTAGAAATATTGGCTATTAAATACCTATAAGAAATTGAGTTCTTATAGGAGTGTATCGTGATGTCCCGTTATCGAAAAGAAGCTTGTTTTTAGACCTACATGTAAATTAATTTCACCATATGTTTTTATCATTATTACTCTAATAATCCAACATTAGGAAAACCGGAGAATTGCTGTTTATTATTCTAAAACTCCGCAATATCATCATTCATCATTCTCTTGCTTTTATATCAATTACCTTTGGTCAACGCAATATGTACTCGTGCATATTTCAATAGTTATTGGCAATAGTTTTATGACCGGTCGTTTGTCTGACGTAAACCATCCTTGGTGAAGTTAGCCCAGGTCGACGTAAAACTCTTAGTCATCTTTTACGATATTCACGATCAAGGTAAGGGTTGTTAGTATTCGTAGCTACTACCACACAATACCATATGTAATTTGAAATAGTAGACAGGCGTTTGCCGCTCATGTCATAAAACATAAGTAAGGGAAACACGTAAATAAAATTACTGCAAGAGAAGATAGACTTACTAAGCATAGCAAGGTAGCTGCCTCGTCACTTATGCCAAGGAAGCGGTACCAGTGGCCAGCCCAATGGCGATGGGGAGGGAATACGATGGGTTATGGGGCCACGCGCTGTCCTTCCGTCGCCCCGGACGGAACGGGCGACGTATGTCCGAACCATAGCCTACCCAAAAAAAAAATACGTAGCTGTCTCATGGCTTTCACTGTAAAACAAAGAGGAACCAAATGGATCTAGGACCCGTGGCACCCGAATTTTAGCGAAAACTATGCAAAAAAAACATATTTATGACGGCAACAAGTTTCAAATACTGCCGAGTCTTTTGGGACATATCTGTAAAAAAAATCTACATAAGATCTCAATTCTAACTTCGAATATCGATCAAAGTATATCTTAAAAGTATAGTCTCATTCGTCACACAAATATTTTTTTTAGGGCTGCGTAACCTCAGGCGTTCTAGGGAGCACAACTATTCTATAATTAATACACGTTTCATTTGTTATAGTGATAATGGCGGACCAGGAACAAACTGGTATTGTTGTGTTCACACTATGGTACTTGGCGATCGCAGTTAATTATATAATGTGAGTCTATTTTCTTAAATCATCATCCCACCCTAAGTGGGGTTAGTACATGTCCTTACCTTCCATAGACTACAGACCGATCATATCCTTATTCTTGCATCATCTTTCTTTTTGGATATCTTAAAATTATGTCCATCCACGTTCATATTAATAAGACTCCTTGTCACATGCCTTTCATACCTGCACATCACATATCCATACCATTTTTTTGCGGTGGGCTATGGATGCGTCTCGCCCCGCCAAATCAGTCCGAGGTGACGGAAGAGGCGGCGCGTGACCTTATAGATCCACCATGCAAACGGCTCTCTTCGCCGTGCGATCCGCCCGGCGGTTTACCCTCGCGGGTTCCTCTCGATCATATATCCATACTTAGAGAATCTCACGCTTCCTAATCTTTTTTATAACCGGTGCCACTTTTAGATTTCTCCTAATATAATTTTTAACATTGTTTATATGAATGTTAGGACCATAAGCTCGCATAATAAAACTTTGTATGTAATTTTATAATATTTAACAACAAAGCACTTTACCGCTTATTTTTCCATTTTTTTTTTATTAATTAAAGGTATATTTCGTTATTTAATACATAAATTGATACATAAAATTGACTAATATATACCGATGGACTATACCGATTCTAATTTATATTCTAAAGAGTCTGAATAAGATTATTAAGGCAATAATAATTCAATAAGGTGAACGAAAACCTTTTCAGTTAAAAGTGGACATAATTTTTCTTGGCGATTTCTTTACAGAATAGAGCAGCGTGAATTTATTTTTTTTTCTTATAAAAAGAAAATAAAATCGTTAACAAACACAAATAATTCATCATCAACATAATATGCAACAGGGCAGTATAATTTTCTTTTTACTTTAATATGTATTTACAAAAATAAACAAATAACTAAAAACTATTTTCAATAACGAAAACATGCGTATATATTTTTCGTAAATACTACGTGCTTCTTGGACAGTAGGTTTATATACGACAATGTTTCTTCTATATCTAAATTTATATTTAATGTAGCTACAACACAAAGTAATGCTACAGTCTAGGACACCATAAACATTTGTTAACAAAGCAATCAATGGTCTCTTTGGCCTTGCCATAACAATAGTAGAAGCACACAATACATGTTTCAAGCAATATTCGATATTCACCGTAACGTGAAGCTATTCACAGAATGTGGGTAGGTATTAGTTTGTAGTTATTTTAATTAGTTATAAAACAAATTGGGAATATTTGAAATAAAACTACTTTTACGGATTCTATCACGTTTGTATTTGATTTTTAATTTACCAATGTTTCGAACACTTTACAGAGTTTACAGTGATCATGGTCACGGGAGGACTAAGGTGTCTTACGTCCAATATATGACATATTGTTATTACAGAAATTTTATATCTATCCTATAAGATATTATATTAAATTTTGACCCACATTTTTAAAACAAATTAATACAAATTCATTGCCAGTACAAAAAGAAAATTATTCTATATATAAAAAAATATATTGTTTAAATTGGGAATAATGTATATTATGTAAATTTAAATTTCTATTTTTTAAGTAAGAAATACTGTAGGGAGAGACTTCACAAATATAAAATTGACGGACACAAATAACACCCAGACGCTGAATAATCCTTACTAATATTATAAATGCGAAAGTAACTCTGTCTGTCTGTCGCTCTTTCACGCCTAAACTACCGAACCGATCGAAATAAAATTTGGTATACAGATAGTCTAGAACCTGACAAAGGACATAGGCTACTTTTTAATGCAAAAAAAGGGTTGTAAAGGGGGATGAAAAGTTGTAAAGAAGTATCGTCATATTTAAAGCCACAAACTTTAAAGTTATTTTTAGGCTATTGAGTAGATATAAATAAATATGACACTAAAATTTGCAAAAAAAATACCCTTAAGGGGTAAAATAAAAATAGGGGATGAAAAACTTTAGGAAAGTAACCTTTTACGCGGGCGAAGCCGCGGGCAGAAGCTAGTCATTTATAAATGATGGTCATGGAAGTTCCCTCCTTTTTTTTGGTCTTTGGTGGCAAACGAGGATCTAGCAAACATGATTGTGAGTGTTTCTGCCGCCCTTTGATATCAAGGGTACAGTTGGGCCGCTGTTAATAAAAACAATTGTTAAAAAAAAGTTAAACTCAGTAGCTTAACTTTTTTTGTCAGTGCAAAGTCTTTGCCAGTGCAAAGAGTACTACTTAGAATGCTATTCGTGCAGTCGTATGAATTGGTTCAACATTCCTTAGTGATTTTTGTGCAGTTATTGGCGTAAGAGACCGAAGTCCGTTTTCAATAACCACCTTTAAATATTAAGTAACACCTAAGGCAGTATAAATAATGCATCACATTGATTTATTTATCATATTTATATTGCACTATTGGAGACCGAGACTAACCTACCTAGACCAGATCGGTCATGTACTGAAGGAAGGTGGAGTCAAGAGTCTCCGAAACCGGCGAGCGTGTATGAAGAGAATTATGAATGTTGAGGAAGCGAGTGAAGTATGCAGAGATAGAGTTCTCTGGCACTCTGTTCTCTCTGCCTACCCTGCAAGGGATATGGCGTGATGATATGTATGTATGTATATTGCACTTGCTTTTACCTAAAAGTAATGATTTTATGTGGTGACTGAAGAGGACTGAATACAATTCACCACCCCCTACAATGGCAATTGATATCGTAAACGACGACTAAGGAATATATAATAATACAGCTTGAACCTAAACATTGATAAATGTGTTGTAGTAACGTGTAGTCGTATTCGGTCCCCAATAAACTATAACTATCACATTGCTAGCAAACAACTGAAACGTGTTGACACCGTAAAAGATCTAGGTACATAGTTTGATAGCAACTGTACATTTAAAAACCATATTTCTAAAATATATGACCAAGCTAGGAGGAATTTAGGTTTTGTACTGCGACAGTCAAAAAATTTTAATAATAAATTAACATTTAATATTTTATACAATGCATATGTTCGTAGTTCTTTAGAAACTTTTTTGCGCCGCAATGCGTTGTGTACGAGGAGCTCCTGACCGAATGGCAGGAAAGGTGGGACTCATCAACGAAGGGCCGTCATCTATATCTATTCTTTCCATCTATTCGAGAGCGTTTAGAGAAGGTTTGGCTAGAAATTGACCACTATGTAGCACAATTCCTCACAGGCCATGGTAATTTTAGAAGTAAATTATTCTTTTTTAAACTAGTAGATTCACCATTTTGTCGATGTTCCACACCAAATTTCACTTTTGAACAAACAGCCCATCACATCCTCTGGGAGTGCAGTCTCTGGCAAAATGAGCGCGATCTTATGTTAGACAGTCTGCAAGTCGTGTCGGGGGTTATATATTATACGGACCTTGTAGCAACTCGAGACAATTTCCGTGCGTTCAGGCGCTTCTGCCATACCTACTATTGTAATCAAATTTAAGGCTCACATATAGGCCCCTTAAGCTCTGTCATATCCGTGGTGCTGTACTGCTACGCTTCACGTGTCAGTACACCCTTCTATCTATTGGCCTATTAGCCAATTTTGCTTCATGTCTCCCGCTTTGCATAGGAGGGAAGTGGAAATTCTTCAACTCCTCCTGTTTTTCTTTTCTAATTAAATTTGTTACGGGTCCCAAGACAATTAAAAGCGTTTCCCGGGACTTCCTGAGGGTCAAACCTCAGTGTCTTTTATGGAGACCATTGTGGATCCTGGCTTACAGGAGTTACAGTGGTGGGAATGTGTGGTGGGATTAGTCCCAAAAAAAAAAAAAAAGAGTACTTTAGAAACTAATGCTATTGTTTGGAATCCCAACACAATACAATTAACTCAAAAAGTTGAGAGAATACAAAAAACATTTATTCGTTACCTATACAAAAGAATTTATTTTTATTACCCCTCCCTATCTATACCCCACATTATATGTAATAGGTATGGTAGAACATCATATGTTGGCGACGCGTCGTAACACAGCGTTAGTAAAATATTTCTTCAGACTAATACGAGGTTCTGCCCACAATCCGTTACTTTTAGCAGAAATAAAATTCAATGTGCCTCGCCAGGTTGTAGGTAAATTGCGCGAGCGACAGCGACCTCTACTGGCGTCACATACGGCGCGCACTAGCATAGGTCAATTCGCACCGCTTCCTCGCGCATTACACTACATCAATGAGATACTAGCCTCTGAACCTTCACTAGACTTATTTTCTTGTACAGAGAGATGTTTTATGTCTGTAGCTGAGAAGTATGTGGAGGCACTGACCATTAGCAGTAGTATATATGTTAATCCAAGTTTATTATATTTTATCTTTATTGTAATTATTCAATACATCTTTTATAATATGTTATTCTCCGCAGTTTGTATAAAAATATTGTCTACTAGCTTTTGCCCGCGACTTCGTCCACGCAGAAGTCATCTCTGACAGAGTTAAATAAAAAAAGCTATGCAAGGTGTTGAAGGTTTATCGCTAGGATAATAATCAACAGCGTCAGAAACTGGGATGCGTTGAGGTGTTGATTCTGCGAGTTAGTTGTCTAACGGAATTAGGCAATAGGGTGGGTCCGAGAGAAAATACTCTACGTTGACACGCTCTACAGTCGGTGCTTTGGGCGGCGCAAGCGTGAGTACCTGTATCTAGGTTCACTGCATGAGGGCTTTGACTCGAGATGATACCCGGTTGCGGTGGCCCGCCCGCACAACGTAGATGTACGTGTACGGCGCGCGTGTGTCTATATACCATAGCCGGTCACTAAAGAAAAAGGTGGTTCAAAGTTCTATTATTTCTACAAATTATATTGCCATTAATATACTATTTACGGTATGACCATGGGATAAAAATATAATTATCGCCACCCTTTATTTGACTGTTTTGTTTCACCAGCAGAGTTGCGACCTCGTTAGATATGATTTATTATTTGAGTTATAGAGTGAACATTTTTGAAGCTAAACTTAACCTGTATCTTAAACTATTAGGCAAGAACCTATTGTCGTCTACTATGTGTATCGTGTGAGCTCTCACGCCGGAACTGGTCGCCACAACGGCACTGGTGCGGGGTTGATGGAGAGGAAGAGAGAAACACGTGTTTATTTATTTTTACCGAAGAATATTTGTACGTAATTTGAAAAGAATCGATAAAGAAATTTTCTCCCCATACACACTTTGCCGCTTTGTTACACCTCCTTAGGGGCGGAGTTCATAAAATCCTTTCATATTGAATCTCTATGTCATAAATAAAAACGTGCTTCAAAATTTAATGTTTCTAGCTTTAATAGTTTCGGCTTGGCTACCGCCAAACGTTTGAACGACTCATTACCATGAGTCGTTCAACCCGCTTCACAGGCCTAATTTACACAACCAGAGGATGAAAATTGACAAATGCCGGATATTACCCTAGAATATTAGATTCGACTCGTAATTTGAAAAGAATCAATAAAGATTTTTTTCTCTTCGTACAAACTTTGCCACTCTGCTCCACCCCCTTAGGGGTATAATTTCGTAAAATCCTTTCTTAGTGAATCTCTACGTCATATAAAGAAACGACAGTCAACATTTCAAGTTGCCAGCTTCAATAATATCGGCTTGGCGCTAATAATGATTTAATGAGTCGTCTAACCCGCTTTAAAAATTAGGCCTGCTAACTTACACCCCCAGAGGGTGAAAATCAACAAATGCTGAAACATGTGTTTATTTATTTTTACTGAAGATAATTTGTACGTAATTTGAAAAAAATCGATAAAGATTTTTTTTCTGAACATTTTTAAATTGACATAACTTTTTTTTTAATAAACCAATTGACATAAAATAAAGCCTAAATGTTAAGTGAAGTTTACCACAATATATTAGTGACAACCGCGTCTAAATCGGATAAGCCGTTTCTTAGATTAGCGTGCACAAACACACAGACAAACAGATAAACAGACAAAAATTTTAAAAATTATTGTTTTGTGTTCTATTAGTGTTGAAAAAGGTCCCAGTAATATTTTTTTTCATATATCTTCCATGTACAGATAGCGACCCGTTATATTTTTATTATATGTATAGAAGATAGATTATTGTGTATGGCACGCTGTTAGCAATAATGAAATTAAATATAAATAAATAAATAAATATGTATGTAATATCTATGCAAGAGAAGGAAAAGTCGAAATAAAATTCGAAAGCAACCCATAGGTCACTTTCCTCCCTTTTCTGAAGGAGACCCGTGCCGAGGAGTGGAACGTACTTCATCTGAAATGATGATGACGATAAGTTAGGAGCTGTCGGTAAAATTGTGGTGATTGGGTGCTATGATTTTTTTTAAGGCATCAACCCTGCAGTAAAGGAAAATTCCTTGTAAGTCTCCCACTTTACAAACATGCATTTAACGCAGACAAATTACACCCAGACTCAGAATAAAACTTTGTGGATCACATAAGGTATTATCCTGCATTGGAATCGAACCCACGCTACTGGCACGAAAGGTCGGTATCTTAACCATTATGCCATTTCTGCAGTCGTTATCAGTGCAGTAATATATTTCTCGACTATCTGCATTTTCGTCTGCAAAGTACCTGGAAAATGTACTTTTTTTAGAACTATGGTCTGACCGTACGACGTTTGGGCGAGTCAAACGTCTGAGACGACGAAATGGTGGCGTGGGTATCGCCTTGTAAGCTGCCTATCGGTACCTTGCCTAGATGGTGGATGCCATCGATGGTCCCCCAGATAGTAATGACCCGCCTCACAAACTACACATACATACATATCATCACGCCATATCCCTTGCAGGGTAGGCAGAGAGAACAGAGTGCCAGAGAACTCTATCCTTGCATACTTCACTCGCTTCCTCAACATTCATAATTCTCTTCATACACGCTCGCCGGTTTCGGAGACTCTTGACTCCACCTTCCTTCAGTACATGACCGATCTGGTCTAGGTAGGTGAGTCTCGGTCTCCCCCGGTACCTACATCCTTCCACTTTCGCATTGTGTATCTTCTTAACCAGACGTTCGTTCAGCATTCTTTCCACATGTCCGAACCATCGCAGCATTCCCTTTCGCAGCTTTACACCAATACCTCTTTCAAACCTACTCGCTCTCTTACGTCGTCGTTACGAATGCGGTCGGTCAGCCTAACTCCACAGATTTTCCGTAGAGATCGCATTTCGACCGCATTAAAGACCGCCTCACAAACTCTTTAGGTTTATAACATCGTCATTATCCTGCTCTTATCCCAATTACTTGGGATCTACGCAATATGTACTCCACTTCTATCGTATTATATTGCGAAAGTTGTTATCAATAGTTTTATGACCTTGACCTTTATGGCCTGCATGACGCCAATCCTCCTTAGGAATGTTATTGTTGACCAAACGGCATCAGATGGAGTTGGCCCAGGACGATATAAAAAGCTATTAGTCCTCTTTTATGACATCGACGAGCCGTATAATATTTGGTAGTATTCGTAGCCACTCACACAGCAAGTCACATAGATTCAATAAAATAAAGGATTATTAATTATTCATAAACTGTCAAAAGTTTAACAAATTAGTTCAATAAAAATATGACGCTTGGTATTTATGCTTGGTCACGGTATATTCGCTGCGCAAAAGGTCGCCACCCCGTTTGTGGAGGCCCACCCTTTGTTACGTAACATGACCTACATCTCGGCCTGAAGATGAATGAGGCCTCGTTTTCAATGGCGATGAATATTTGCGATGAAAAAGTGCAATGTGTTGTCTTAATAAGCGATTTCTCACGTTATTTATTACTGTTGTTGAAATATAATTACTTTTACGGATTTTATCGCGTTTCTATTTGATTTTTTACGAAAGGAAAAATCCACGCGAGGACAATTCTCCTGTGACGCAATGATAAAACATGTTAAGATGAGGGAGAGAGTGAGGGAAAACCCTGTGTGGTAACGGATCTTTTTTTGAAGTGATTACTTCTTCCGCTTCGTTACGTAACGCGTTACGGCACCAGACTGTCTGGCTTCTTTTTCTCTCACGCATACGGCAGTGGTAGGCAGGCTCCCTCTCTCACTATAACCCACAGCGCTAACCGTATTTCGGACAGACCAAGTTTTTCTGAAGTTAAGTTCATATACATACATACATATCATCACGCCATATCCCTTGCATGGTAGGCAGAGAGAACAGAGTGCCAGAGAACTCTATCCTTGCATACTTCACTCGCTTCCTCAACATTCACAATTCTCTTCATACACGCTCGCCGGTTTCGGAGACTATTGACTCCACCTTCCTTTAGTACGTGACCAATCTGGTCTAGGTAGGTTCGGCATTCTTTCCACATGTCCAAACCATCGGAACATTCCCTTTCGCATCTTTACATCAATATTCTCTTTCATACCTACTCGCTATCTTACGTCGTCGTTACGAATGCGATCGGTCAGCCTAACTCCCCAGATTTTCTGTCCATTTCGACCGCATTAATTTTACTTTCATGCTCAACAATTTCAATATTAAATAATTCAACTTACCGTCGAGCGTATTTTATAATATATATTTATGACTATTATAAAAAGCCATTCAGTCAAAAATATTGTTAACTTAATAACATAATGAAGTCTTGTACACTCTTCTTCGTAAGAGTAGTCTATTCATAATAACAGATCGTGTATCGTCGACCTCAACTAATTGAGATAAGAGCAGGATGTTAATGATGAATCATTACAACAGTTCGCCAGAAGCTCAAATCGACACCATTAATTGGGCGCTGACAATCAAAATGACTGACATTTTTATTAAACCATAAAAATACTATTATGTCATGTTTACAACACTTTATCTTTTATCACTTACTCTTTTTTTATGTATTACGTCACATAAAATACCAGCAAAATGCTTCAATATAATACTGTATAATACTAAAGTATTGAATACAATTTAGGAGCCGCTACATGACATTTTCATGCCAAAACTACTAACAGGCTAAGAATAAGATGTGTTGCCACTCCTCACTTTGCTTCCTCATGGGAATTGTAAAAACTGACAACGAAATTACCAGGGGAAAGGGCAGCAGCGTCTATCAGAGAAACTCATAATGGCACTGCGACTCTTAATCCGCCTGCTACACGTAACGATTATGACATTATCCTACCTTTAGGGTGGATCTATACCAACAGTAAACTTTAAAATTCTTACTTTGTATTTAACTTTCACTGTTCTTAATATTTTTACACCATTTTTAATGCGATTAAGTCATAAAAATTATGTCATCCTACTAAAATACATTAATACGCGGGTAATTATTAGAAATCATTATTCTTACTCCATCTTTAAACTCTAACTAGGTATTCTTAATCCGTCTACCATTCTAAATATTCTTACACCGTCTTTAAGGCGATAAAATTATAAAATTAGAAATAAAATATAATAATCCTTACATGTATAATATGCACGTAAACATTAAAAGTCACTTTTTTACTCCTTTAACCCGTAACTATTCTCACTTCATCTATAAGTCTAAATATTCTTACACCGCCTTTGATGCAATGAAATTTATAAAAATAATATCTTACATGTTAAATACGCGCGTAAACATTAGAAATAATTATTCTTACTCCGTGAAATTGAAAACTTACTGTATGAATAAAATAAATGTAGCTTATAATTAAAAAGATACGTGATTATATTTCGGCAACCATGAGATAATCTTGAATTGTGTGAGGGTTACGAATATTATCATACCTCTCATTGCTCGTGAGTACCGTAAAAGACGATTAAGAACTAAAAAACAACCTGGGTCAGTTCTATCTCATGTCAATTTTTCAACTATTTACATTCCCTATATTGATGTCAGGTAGGCGGCAAATCACAAAACTATTGCGAAAAAATTTGCAATATGTACGATGGAAGCAGAATAGGTACACATTGCAACGGCTCCAAGTAATTGGGCAAAGAGTAGGCTGATGATGAAGAGATAACCACAATAATAAAATATTATCAACGCGGAGTAAAAGCGCGCAAAATTGAACATTTTCACAGAGGTTTTCAGCTCAGTTGCTTGGGGAAAACGAGGCACTTCCATTAGTCAACTTCCCTCATAACTCATAAAAGATTTAACAAGATATCTTCAGTTTGTTGAGGTATATTTTATGTACAAATTCATAGAGGATAATTTGTACCGTGAGGTTTAAAATAGAAGGTATGGTTTTATTTATGCCGTAAATATTGACAGCATAGTCATCCATATGGTGATTTGTTAGAATATATTGTTTCGCAACCCCTTACGTTTTCGTGGTTGCCGTAAAAATTTGGGGGTTCACCTGCAGAATAAACACCAGTACCCGCTTGGAAAACGTATTACACATTACTGCAATGGCTAACCCACTTGCCAATCGTGACGATTTTGATAATAAAACTGCCAAAGAATGTCCGCGTCATACCTCTATAACAGTAAGTCTGCAGTCTGCAATGATGTATGGAGAAATGAAGTATTGAGGCATTTTTTTTAAAGTCGCACCGAAGGCATTTCATCATCATCATCTCAGCTTATGGACGTTCATCTGTTATACCCGAGCCTACTCCATAATGGGAAAGATTTTGTCCTACTATACCACGCTGTCGGGTCCACGCGGTCGGGTCAAAATTCTTTAAGGCCCGTCGCGCTACTAGAACTAAAAAGCTTTCTGACCAGACTCTTTAACTCATGGAGAGGAGAAAGGAAATGACGGTACAGTCTTCAGCCGATTGGTCCAAATTCAGGCAGCTTAATAGACAAATCTCTAAATCTATGCGACGCGATATTCGCCGATTCAATACACTGCGTATTGAAGAGGCGATAGAGCGAAATCGAGGCTCCAAAGTGTTCGCACGAGATTTGTCTATTGGGCAGAGCCAAATGACTAAGCTGAAGACTGATAACGGTACTGTCATTTCATCCCAGAGTGAGATCTTGGGAGAGGTCGAAAGGTTCTATGGGCAGTTGTACAAATCATCCCTGAATCCTGTTGTCAGCTTGGTCCAAGACCCCAGATCCAAGCTAACTCGGCACTATACCGAAGAAATCCCGGACGTCAGCTTGTACGAGATCAGAATGGCTCTAAAACAATTAAAGAACGGAAAGGCACCGGGAGATGACGGAATTACCACAGAGCTCATGAGGGCAGGCGGCAAGCCAGTTTTAAAAGCCCTACAGAAGCTGTTTAATTCTGTCATTCTCGGGGGCGACGTTCCAGAGTCGTGGACCAGGAGTGTGGTGGTGCTGTTTTTCAAGAAGGGCGATAAAACGCTCTTAAAGAATTACAGACCCATCTCACTCCTGAGCCACGTGTACAAATTGTTTTCAAGAGTCATTACGAACCGACTCGCGCGTAAGCTAGACGACTTCCAGCCGCCCGAACAAGCCGGTTTCCGAAAAGGTTATAGTACCATAGACCACATCCACACGCTACGCCAGATTATACAGAAGACCGAAGAGTATAATCGGCCTCTGTGTCTAGCGTTTGTGGACTATGAGAAAGCCTTTGATTCTGTCGAAACTTGGGCAGTGCTGCAGTCCCTTCAGAGGTGCCAAATTGACTATCGATATATCGAAGTGCTGAAGTGTTTGTATAAAGACGCTACTATGTCAGTCCGCATCCAGGATAAGAGTACGAAACCGATCCAGCTGCAGAAAGGCGTGAGACAGGGAGACGTTATCTCTCCGAAACTGTTCACCACTGCGCTGGAAGATGTCTTCAAGCTCTTAGACTGGACCGGACTCGGCATCAACATCAATGGCGAATACATCACTCACCTTCGATTCGCAGATGATATCGTAGTCATGGCAGAATCCCTGGAGGACCTTGGCACCGTGCTCAATGACCTCAGCAAGGTCTCCCAACTAGTAGAGCTGAAAATGAACATGGACAAGACGAAAATCATGTCTAATGCCCATGTCATTTCTGTACCGGTCCTGGTTGGGAATGCGATTCTCGAAGTTGTCGATCACTATGTTTACCTAGGACAAACAGTCCAATTAGGTAGATCCAATTTCGAGAAAGAGGTCAGCCGACGAATCCAACTCGGCTGGGCAGCGTTCGGGAAACTTAGGAGGATCTTCTCGTCTAATATTCCGCAGTGTCTGAAAACAAAGGTTTATAACCAGTGTGTGTTACCAGCGATGACTTACGGCACTGAAACGTGGTCTCTAAATGTCGGCCTCATAAAAAGGCTCAAAGTCGCTCAGCGTGCTATGGAGAGGGCTATGCTCGGTATTTCTCTACGTGATAAAATCCGAAATATGGAAATCCGTAGAAGAACGGGTGTAACCGACATAGCCCGAAGAATTAGCACGTTGAAGTGGCAATGGGTAGGCCACATCGCTTGACGAACCGACAACCGTTGGGGAAAAAAGGTTCTCGAGTGGCGACCACGAATCGGACGACGCAGCGTAGGATGACCCCCCACTCGGTGGACTGATGACCTCATCAAGGTCGCAGGAAACCGTTGGATGCAGGTGGCACAGGACCGTTATAGATGGCATTCTCGTGGGGAGGACTATGTCCAACAGTGGACGTTTACGGGCTGATGGATGCATACCACGCTAGCCAGAGGTGTTGATATAGGGTTTTATTTCGAGTTTTCCTTCTCTTCAGAGATTTCATGTCCATATTATGTATATCCCTTAGCCGTCTTTTACGACATTAACGGACAAGAGATGTGAATTGTATTCTTACTGCCTCACATGGAAAATACGTAACCACACTATCCTACATTATAACCATGAAACTTTATTAATCCATAATCATTATCACCATCATCTCAGCTCATATATTGTTTTTTTTTTATTGCTTATGGTGACAAACGAACAAGCAGCACACTTGATGGTAAGTGTTACTGCTGCCCATGGACCTTTGCTATACCGAGGGTATAGCTAGGCCGCTGCCTACCAATATGATCCCCAAACCCACCCAGTTAGGCTTCCGGCTCTCTCGCTCTCCGAACAAAGCGCAATAGCATATTGTCATTACTCAAACGTCGACCTTCTGCGAGAGTGTGGTACTACCCTGGACGGACCAGCCCGCGGTTGTAGACAGAGAACTGTCGACAGCGTGGTCCTGCTACTATTATTTATATCCCCCACAGTAGGAAGAAAATTGAACTATTGTGCACGTTGGTCGATGGGTTGGTATAGGAGTTTTATTTCGTGTTTTCTTCTCTTGAATACATGTTATTAGCATATTATATCCATAAGTCGTCTTTAAGGATAATTACGGAGAGATACGAGGTAGTGAATTGTATTTTTTTTTCGATCACCACAAGGAAAATTCATAGTAAGCCACTTTAGCCGATAGTATCGATTAACTGTGTCTCTTTCGTGACCTTGCAATTTATATATAAAATTAGTTAAGAGAGCGCAGGCGCGTATTGCATAACTCTCTTTGACAAGGCAGGAAGTGGGGCTTCAGTAATACCTAGGCTCATACAGATTGGTATATCGATCGGGGGCCACAGTTGTTGCGTAATCATTCAACTGCGGCGTATACGGTCACAGCGTCGATAATGATTATGCGAATTTTAATATCAACAAATAATGATCAACTTAATAATTATTATTATACGCAAAGGGCAATTGTTTAAAAATTTAGCATATGAAAATAAAAACGAGGTGTTATCGATATAAAAAAATATTCACAAAATAACAAGCTTTTTTTTTTTTTTTAAATCCGGTGTAAAGGATATATGATCCTTTTATAGTGGGAAACTTTTACAAATATATAGTTTATGTATATTTACACACAGACTCAGAATAATATAATAATTTGTGGATTGCACAAAGTATTGTCCTGGGAATCCAACCCACGACACTAGTACGGTAGGTCGATATCATAACTACTACGTTATCTGTGATTATAGACGATATGTTTGAGTAAATTTCAATTTCAGTTTAAGACACGTTGAGTCCTTAGTAAGCGTTTAATCTATCAGACTGTCGATATCCAACGTGGTATATAGGCTTCTCCAAATTGACATTATTATCTATGATATATAGCTGTGTGGTAGCGGCTACGAATACTACCAACCCTTACTTTGCTCGTGGATATCGTAAAAGACGACTAAGAGCCTTACAATGACCTGGTCCAACTCCATCTGATGCCGTTTGGTCAACAATTACATTCCCAAGGAGGGTTGACGTTTGGCAGGCGGCCGGTCTTAAAACTATTGCCAATAACTTTTACAATATGTACTATGAAAGAGGTGTACATATTGTATCGACCCCAAATAATTGGGATAAGAGTAGGAGAATGATGATGATGATTTCAGAATCGCTATCTATCGCCCGCTATGCGGGTGGCGATCGCATTATTGTTACAATTTTCTCTGATTTTTTTCCTGGTGAACTATCACCTCGTTTTTATGAATCCCACTGGAAAGCAAAGTATCCATATACCTAAATAAAGAATTTTGATCTGTATGACCTAAATGGTGTAATTAATTAAAGCCCATTTCCAATCATTATAACCAAGACTGTAAGTAGATCGAAGATATCGACAATTGATAAGAGTGTAATAATCTATCGACATTTAACACTTTGTAATCACTACGTTGGTTTTTACCACTCATCATCACAGCTCATACATGTCCCACTGTCGGGCTCGAGTCTCCTCCACAATCGGAGGGAAATTGACTTACTATACCACGCTGGTCAGACGTGTTGGTATAGGGTTTTGTTTCGAGTTTTCCTTCTCCCTTATAGATGTTATAAGCATTTTATATCCCTTAGTCATCTCTTACGATCAAGATAATGGGTGGTGAATAATATTTTTAGTCGGTCACCACACGAAAATATTTTTAATTAAAAACAATGTAACATATTTAACCTCTTCAAAAATCTATTCGTATTAACCAATAGCAAAGAGCACACAAAAACAAAACCGCCTGGAATAGCAACAATTACAGTGAGATAGATAAAGAGGCAAATGAGACAGGTACGGTGCGTGCTTCTTTGGCCCTGGTCCAGACTGCCCCGACGTTCCTGCCAATGTTTACAGTAACTGCTAACAGTTATATCTAGAATGCGCTCGCGTCGCGCTTTATTGGTTGGCTAAAATGGTGTAAGTAAAAGTCGTAAGCGAGTGAAACACATTTTATAGTGATGTACCTTTAGTGTTAAGACGACAGTTTTCTATCTACAGCCGCGGGCCGATCCATCCAGGGTAGCACACTCTCCACTTCAGTATCCAGGTCCATATGAAGTACTTGGGTCTGGTGCTCGACGGGCGATGGTGGTTCCGGGAGCATTTTCGCCGAATTGCTCCCCAGCTGGTCGGCGCGGCGTCCGCCCTTTCGCGGCTCATGCCGAACGTGGGCGGACCCAGCTTCGAGGGCCGACGGCTATATGCGGGGGTGATCCGTTCGATGGCCATGTATGGCGCACCCGTGTGGGCGAGGGGTCTGAATGCCCAGCTCAGGGCTGTTCTGTGGAGACCACAGAGAGTCATGGCGGTCAGAGCCATTCGCGGCATTCGCGGGTACCGCACGGTATCGACCGAGGCGGCATGCCTACTGGCTAGGACACCCCCATGGGACCTAGAGGCGGAGATGCTCTCCGACTTCTACCGGCGGATGACCTCACTGCGCGACGAAGGTGGCTCCCCATCGCTGAGCGAGATAGCCACCTGGCGCGAGGACGCCCGCCGAGACGTCATCGCCCGTTGGGCTACGCGGCTGGAGAGGCCTAGATACGGTGTCGTCACCGTCGAGGCTCTCCGGCCCGTACTGATGGAGTGGATGGAGCGGCGGCACGGAGTCCTCTCCTTTCGACTGGTGCAGGTGTTGTCGGGGGTGGCATGCCTATTGGCCGGGATACCCCCGTGGGACCTAGAGGCGGAGATGCTCTCCGACCTCTACCGGTGGGTTACCTCAATGCGCGAAGAGGGTGGCTCCCCATCGTTCAACGAGATAGCCACCTGGCGCGAGGAAGCCCGCCGAGAAGTCATCGCCCATTGGGCTACGCGGCTGGAGAGAACTTTTGCTTTTTTTATATTGTCGTCGGTCCTTGATACAAGGCCAAAGTTTAAATTTGACTGCTTTTGAAGTGCTTAAACATCGTGTTCAAAGATTCCGTTACGTTCACACAATTACGTAGGCGAAGCTAACAGATGCATGTTAAAAAAAGATTATTACCCCACAATGATTTAAAAAAAAACCTGTTATTATATCAATTAATTAAAAAGTAAAAATAAAAAAACATTCACGGCACTTGTGGTGTATTTTTTTTTAATTAAAACTCCTGGCGCTTATAGTTTCGCGTCTCTAAAATATTTGCTTTATTATTAAGTAATTATTATATGTTAGATAAGATTATGTTAGGTAAATTTTATACTACTCAATTATATAAGCACTTAATTATAAAATCCCTTAATTGTGTAATATTTTGCCCTTTGTGATTCTGGGACATTATTCATGAAGCAGAAATTATGAGCAGATTGTCTAACATCTATGCCTCTTATAACTTACACCACACATTGGTTTATTGTTCTTAACGACTAACGTCATTAACTGCTTGGCAATAACACATCAAAGAGCACCGCTAACATTTTATATTGAGCATAGGAACTGTAGTTTTCCTTGCTTGACAATCTTGTATTATTAGAAAATTATTAACTTAACTTTTACGTTGCCATTTATGAAAACTAAAGTCGGAAACTTTTTTAATTTTTGTGAACAATTTATATGAGAATTTTTCTACCTTTATTCTTTCAAATGTTCCGATGGCATTATAATTTGGATAAATATTCAAATGTTTAAATAAATTGTATAACATAAAAAATATATTTTATGTGGTATCCTGCTTTTACCTGTACGTCCAGAAAAGACAGAACTGTCATGAAAATCGGCATTTTCAGCATTCTTTGAAAATTATTAATAATGCTGATTTAAAAACGAGTCCTTTTTTTTTAAAAAAAAACCTGAACTTCTATGAATATTTTCTTTATACTATTAATAGTTTGAAATTTACCCGAAAAATAAAATTATATATATTATATATAATTAACTTGCACCCACTGCTTCATCTGCGTTGTTTGTTGATAAAAATGAAGCCTATATCCTTCCCCAGGCTTCAGTCCCTCACTCGGTGTCACTAGACGTCTCTCAATGGTTTAATTTTTTTAGGATGGAGCTCTATTTTTCTAATGTTACTCTTTATAACATCAGCTACCTGTCAGTGAAAGTCTCGTTAAAATCAGTCCAGCCGTTTCAGAGATTAGCCGGCATAAACAGCCGGAAAGAAAAATGATTTTTATGTAAGCACCGTATATTGTATATCATATACATTTAGTGAAAAGCTGTTGATTTGGAATTACAAACAAACACTTCAATTTTATATCTTATCTTAATATATATAAATTACGGGTCACGTTGTTTGTCCGCGATGGACTCTTAAGGTACTTAACCAATTTTAATCAAATTTGCACAGCGTGTATAGTTTGATCCAACTTAAAAGATAGGATAGCTTCCATTTCAATTTATAGTCGCAATATTATTTTATTGCAAATTATTTATCTATTATTTGACAGTCACAATTATCTATCGTCTCTAAACAATTCTAACAGATGGTGGTATCTGTTAACAGGACTGAGTAAGTATTTAATAAATGGCACTATTTTAAACGTACAAACGTTTCATATAAGCTACAATTTATTAGCATAACCACCACATGTTATTGAGGCTACCTTAGCCACAGCAATGCGTGGCTGGGTCTGCTAGTATATTTATAGATTAATAACACTTTTTTTCGTTTCGAAAACTTATCTTTTCGAATCCTAATAAACTACTGTTCATATTTTTAGGATCTTTATCGAGAATTAGCAAAGACATACTTGTTGATCAGACTATGATACAAGTGGCTATTTTAAATGGTTTCTAAGAGCTAAAGGGAAATCGATCTCCTATGACATTGAATCTTATTATCTTGGCATGCATTTAGGTTGATGTATACCGTACTATAAAATTAGATTGAGTTCGCACCTCGACGAATACTCTTAATATTATTATTATGTTTGTTATTCACGACACCGTATCGAATTCGTCTGAGAATTTAACCTCTTTTGAATTTCAAGGTACTGAAATTATTATTAAAAAACTTAATAACAAATTTGTGTATTTATCTTCCTCCAAATTAAAATAAAATATTTTCTCCATACGCTTTGAATGAACCTTGAACTTGGATGAAAGTGTACTCTTAATTGACGAGAGAGCCGGAAGCCAAGAATCCTTCCGTTGTAGCTATGAAGAAGGCATAGGCAGCGGCTTGGCTATACTCATGGTATTGCAAAGGTTCATGGGCGGCAGTGACACTTACCATCAGGTGTGCTGCTTGCTCGTTTGCCACCACAAGCAATAAAAAAAAAGACATGTCCAGATTGAATAAGCCTTTTGCGTCCTCATCAATCTTCTTTTTTAACCTTTAGATTGTAATATGGTTAGATAAGTTTTCAGATTTGGTGAGTCTCACTAACCAAGGTTATATTGACACTTAATTTAAATAATGCTTTTATTTCGTTGGATAGGCCTACAGTTTCACCTCCCCGTTATATAAAATTATATTTTTGTTGTTATATTGTTAGCTTATTACTTAGACTGCTTTCCGTGTGGTGACTGAGTAATAATAATAATAATAATTTATTTATTCATAACTTCAGAATACATTTTTATATAATCTCTGTCTCTTGAATTAGGTAAAAAACAACCTGTGTCTCAAGAGACAGTGTCTGAGTAAGAATACAATTCATCACCTTACCCTTAGGTGATCTTAAGAAACAGCTAAGAGATATGAACCACATATTACATCTACATAAGTGAAAGAAAACTCGAAACAAAACCATATACCAACACGTCTTACCAGTGTGGTATAGTAAGTTAATTATCCCTCCTATTTTGAGGAGGCTCGAGCCCAATGGTGGGACGTGTATAGGCTGAGAAGATTTAGACTGCGGCGGCAGGGACTCAGCTCATTGCGGGGGAAGCATAGCTCGATCTAAAAGACTCGAAGTAATATGAATGCCTGACGAGCAAAACTCCAAGCGTAACTATTTGTTAATAACATAACCTTTAACACATGATTTACTTTTGCATAAAAAGGTCCTAACCTTTAATCGCATTGTTGCAATGAACAGTTTAGTAATTATTTAGCGACGTAATGAACTTTTTCTTGACGTTTTTATTGATAGCAAATTAATTGTCGTTTATTGTTCGTCCATAGTAGCCATATATGCCAGTTTACGTCTGCCTGTTTGGGTTTTAAGTATATATAATAGGACCAATCCGTCTGTTATGCCAGGAATGGTGAAAGAATAAGTATCAAATTTTAATTCAAAATTTTCTTGTCGAAAAAAGGTTGATGCATTTAATTTTTAAATTAGGAATATGGTTGTGTGATTTTTTTTATTAAAGAACTATTTTTAAAAGAATAGAAACCCGAGCTATTGGTTGCTTTTCTTTTAATGCTTAATGTGGCAAACGAGCAAGCAGAACACTTGATGTTAAGTGCTACTGCCGCTTGTAGACCTTTGCAATGCAAGGATACAGCTAGGTCGTTACCTACCAATCAAACCAACCCAAAAATTTGGGCTTCCAGCTCTCTCGCTCACCGAAGCGCAACAGCATCACCACTGCTCAAACGTTGATTTTCAGCAAGAATGTGGTACTAATCCGGATAGACCGGGCTATAAACAAAAATTACTGTTTGCCTGATACTCTATTCACCAATACCAAGTGTACTTCTAAATTTAATTATCATTCTTGCCCCTTGACAACCGATGGCCTTTATATTAAAAAATAAAAAAGTACTGACAATATGTCCCGTTGCCAAAACGTAGGGATATTTGTTTTATTGGTGGCTACGAGTCCATTGTTAAACGATATTTAATTAAATTTAAATAATAAATAAAGATATTTAAGTAAATTTAAATTGCAATGTCTATTTGTAATATCGAAATTATAGTTTTATTAATGAACGCATACTTTATGCATTTAATAAAAAATATACAGAGATACATTTAATAAAAAATGTAATTCTAGAAAAAGAGCTAGAATATTACGAAAAATAAAAATAAAAACCCAGAAAATTGTGAACAATTTCCGAACCGGCTGAAATCAGTTAACGGAACTTTCACTGACAGATTCATAGCGCTACAAAAAATACTAAATATAGTAACTATTATTTTTGCAAAATAATTACAGTTACTTTTATAGTTACTTCCGTGTGGTGACGGAGTAAGAATACAATTCATCACCCCCTATCTTACCCGTGGGTGATCGTAAGAGACGACTAAGGGATATAAAACGCATATAACATCTATGCAAGAGAAGGATAACTCGAAACAAAACCTTATACCAACCAGTCGTATAGTAGGTCAATTTCCCTCTCATTATGGAGGAGGCTCGAGCCCAACAGTGGGACATATATGAGCTGAGATGATGATGAATTATAGTAACGAAAATAATACTACATAATTATTAACACACTCTAAAAAGGCTGGACTGATTTTGACAGAACTTTCATTAGCCAAAAACTGATATTACAAAGAATAGCTTAGGCTACTTTTATTTCGTTAAAATAATTAGATTTAGTTTGTCGATATAATTCCTTATTTTTTAAAGTTATTTGCTACTGCAATTGAAAAACAATGTTTGTAAATCTTATTGAATTTCAATCAAATGGGTGGGTGAATCGATAAAAAATGCAAAATAATCTATGATAATCTTATTGAATTGAAATCAATGGATTTAATTTAATTTAAACTAAAGCTGTTAATTATTTATTTTTATTATTCGAAATGCACGAGTATGCACTCCGCATACAAGTTCATCGTCACTATTATCATTATCGCTAGAGCATTTTTGTAGGTTGATCATGAGTTCTTGGTCACTGATTATTTCATGAATAATCAGGTTTATTTTATAAAAGAAATTATATTTTTAATATAAAAGAAATGGTCTTATTAATATTATAACTGATGTCTGAATACTAAATTAAAACAATTTTCTTATTTTATAGAGTAACCAAGTGGTTTATATAGGTAATGATTTGGTTTTACTTGTTTTATAAATAATTAATAAGATTGTTATCGATTTACATTTATCGATTGTCCCATCTCTATTTTATTCTGAGTTCAGCATGACCTTGTATTTGCGTAAGCATTATATTTTTATAAAATGGTTACTAAGTATTTTAAAATATATGAGGTACAAGTTTTGATGTAAATATTCATATTTTAATATTCATAATTCAGTTGAGATATAACTGGCATAAAGAGTAAAAATATAAGCGATCATTCTGGTAGGACCACGCTTTTGACAGTTTTCTGTCTACAGCCGCAGGCCGGTCCATCCGGGGTAGTACCACACTCTCGCAGAAGATCGACAGCTGAGTAATGGCAATGTACTATTGCACTTCGTTCGGTGAGCGAGAGAGCCGGCAGCCCAACTGCCACCATAAGTAATTAAAAAAAATGTAAAATAAAATTATAAACATGACGCGTATTCAAAATTACTTCATCGGTTTTGTATCTATCTGTCACAGAGATCAAGCTATATTTTAAAGACTATTATTATTAATAGTTGTACAGTTAGTGCCACTAGATGAATGGAATTGCATTAATTTAGTTGGATTTTTCATTTCTACCAAAACAAGTGATTCTGTGTTATTGTAACAGCGAGAGTTGCAAGATTTGCGAGACTCGCAAGAGTCTTGCATTTAGGCAACACTAACCGCAATATCATCATCTCAGCTCAAATATATCCCACTGTACAAGTTGAACCTCTTCCATAATGAGAATTGTATCTACTATATTACGCTGGTCAAACATGTTAGCATTTTTTTTTTTTTTTTTTTTTTTTTTTTTTTTTTTTTTTTTTTTTTTGGTAGGCTATGGCCCGGTCACACGTCGCCCGTACCGCCCGGGGCGACGGAAGGGCAGCGCGTGGCCCCATAACCCACCGTATTCCCTCCCCATCGCCATTGGGCCGGCCACTGGTACCGCTTCCTTGCCTTCCGTGGCCAGCCCGGCGGGTTACCCTTTCGGGTACCATCCCCCGTCAACGCCCCAGCTAACTGCCGGGGCGTCGCCCTCACGCGGTCAGCCTCTCTGCGGGTGAAGGACTATTCCCCGGTCCAGTCACCCGCGGCCTCGGCTAGGGCGGCATTAGGCGCAGATACTCGCGCCTCCGCCGCCCCAGGCGCCGGCGACGGAGCGTCTCACCGAAGAGGATTTCCTCTCGGAGTCGCCCCGCCGCCTCCTTCCGCGAGACAACTGTCTCGCAGAAGGCGGCGACTGCGTCCCAGTTCCTGACGCTGTCGAGCATCGCCTTAGCGATGGTCGGCAGCGCCAGGTCGGCACCGATGATCGCGACGAGTTCACGGCGCTGCTCTGCCCAGGCCACACAGACCTCGAGCGTGTGCTGCGCCGTGTCCTCGTCGCAATCGCAGTGGTGGCAGGACGGTGTACTTTCCCTCCTCACTACCGTGTGCAGGTACTTGCCGAAGCAACCATGCCCCGTCAAGACCTGCACCAGTCGGAAGGAAAGGACCCCGTGCTGTCGACCCAACCACTCCATCAGCACTGGCCGGAAGGCCTCGATGGTCCGAACACCGAACCGAGGCCTTTCCAGCCGGATTGCCCAACGAGCAATAACGTCACGGCGGGCGTCGCCCCGCCAAGCGGCCATCTCACTAAGCGAGACGGTGCCGCCCCCTGCCCGCGTCGCTGACACCCGCCGGTACAGTCCGGCGAGCATTTCCGCCTCCAAGTCCCACGGAGGTGTTCCGGCCAACAGGCATGCTGCCTCCGTCGCCACCGTGCGGTATCCGCGTATGGCCCTGACCGCCATTGCCCGCTGTGGTCGCCATAGTAGAGCCCTAAGTCGGACGGTCAGGGACCCCGCCCACACGGGTGCGCCGTACAGGGCCATCGACCGAACCACCCCCGCGTACAGCAGTCGGCACGTAGCGCTGGGTCCGCCTATATTCGGCATAAGCCAGGATAGGGCGGACGCCGCGCCGACAAGCCGTGGAGCAAGCCGACGGAAATGCTCCCGGAACCACCATCGCCCGTCGAGCACCAGGCCCAAGTACCTCATATGGGCCCGGATGCTGATGGGAACCGAATTGACGGTGATCGAGGCGTCGGTGGGTGGACTGGTGCGGGGCCCATGGAATAATAAGGCCTCCGTCTTATCCAGGGCCACCCTTAGCCCCAGCGCCTCGATCCGCCTGACAATCTCCTCGGTGCCAAGAGTTGCCAGGCGTGCCGCCTCCTCCAGCGTCCCACCCCGGGCTGTGACGAGTGTATCGTCGGCGTAACAAATTACGCCCAGCCCGGGCGGGAGGCTCCCTCTCAACGCCCAGTCGTAGCCGATGCTCCACAAAGTCGGCCCCAAGACCGACCCCTGCGGAACACCGCACGACATGGGCGTTCGCACAACATCCCCTACTCGGTTCTTATAGAGGACGCTGCGCCCCTCCAAATAGTCTGCCACCAGCCGCCTCAGGTATACAGGCACCCCGTGATACCGGAGTGCCTCCCTGATGCAGCTGAATGGCAGACTATTGAATGCGTTGGCGATGTCTAGAGACACCGCCAACAGCACCCCACCGCCAGTAACAGCCTCCGCGACTACGGCCCTCAGGCGCAGCAAGGCTGCGATCGTCGAACGCCCCTTTCGGAAACCAAATTGGGCGTCCGACAGATCGGGGCCAACCTCGCTAAGGTGTTGGCCGATACGGGCAGCCAGGATCCTCTCCAACAGCTTACCCGTATCGTCCAGCAGCACGATCGGCCTATAGGCCGAGGCCGAGTCCGGAGACCGTCCCGGCTTCGGCAGGAGTACCAGCCTCCCCTCCTTCCAACACCCAGGGAACTGCCCAGACGATAAACACGCGTTGTACAGTCCCCCGAGGCGTGGACCCAGATGTTCGAGGACCAGGGCCAGCACCCGGTCGGGTACCCCGTCTGGCCCAGGAGCGGTGGTCTTGGCACGCATTCGCACCACCGCCGCCCCCATTTCCGTCTCCGTAACGGGCGGAACACTTTCGTAGTCGGCCTCCCGGTCACTATTCGGCAGTGCCATGACCGGGGGCGTGTGTTCCGTCCGACGTGGGAATAGTTCCTCGACAACTCTGGTGAGGAGGCTGGGCTGGAGAGTCTCGGTGAGGGGGGGGCCCCGCGCGCGGAGCTTACTCAGCGCCGCACGATAGGGGCGACCCCAGGGGTCACGCTCGAGACTGTCCAGCATCTCCTGCCGACTAACGTCCTTGGCTTGACGGATGGCCAGCCTGAAGGCAGACCGCGCACTGCGGTAAGCCTCGTACAGCTGGCCCTCCCGCTCAGCGTCGCGGTGACGCCGCCGACTGCGGGTATAAGATCTCCGAGCACGTATGCACGCAGCTCGGAGCTCTGCCAACTCCCGGGACCACCAGGGAACCGCCCTCTTCGGGGGAAGACACCGTACACGGGGCATAGCCGCATCGCAAATCTGCGTTAACGCACAGCGAATGCGGCCAGCCTCGGCGTCCACCCCGTCCACCGAGGGCGGTGACGGCAGCCACGAATGCACAATGGCTGCCTCCACCAGTAGGTCCCGATCAAGTCGACCCACAGCCCACCGCGGAAAAGCGGGAGCTCCGTCTGCCGTGTGACCCCTGCTGGGCTGGCGGAGGGTCCGGGAGACCTCTATCCGAATGTATCTATGGTCGGATAGGGTCTCAACCTCCTCCTGGACATACCAGCTCCTCACACGTGGTGCGACATCGGGGCTAGCGAACGACAAGTCCACTATCGACCCACCCCACTGCCGCACGCACGTATGCACTGAACCCCTGTTCAGCAAACAGAGGCCCAGTGACGCCGCCCACTCTTCAACCGCCCGCCCGCGATCGTTCGTCCTGGGGGACCCCCACGCCATAGACTTGGCGTTGAAGTCCCCCATTACGAAGAGCTGGCGCGGTGCCAGTCGCCGTATCGAGGCCTCCAAGTTGGTGAGGGAGGCCCCGAAATCTGCCACACTCCTGTTAGGGGAGAAGTACACGCCGTAAAGCGTTACCTCTCCCCAGTCCGCCGCGACGTATCCATCACCCCTGTCCTTTAGAGACAGAGGCGGGGAAGGCCACGACGTTGAGGCGACGATTGCCACAGAGCCGTCACTGCTACTCAACCAATTAGATCGGTCGGGCACGCAATACGGCTCCGCGGCTACGGCTACACCTATCAACCACTCCGCCATAGCTTGCAGGAAAAGGTCCTGCGCACCGGCGGAGTGGTTGAGGTTGGCTTGCAAGAGGTGGATGGACTCGGTAGCCATTAGTGGGCCGTGTCCATCACCTCCTCCGCGCCGGCGGGCGATTGGGTCGCGCAAGGAGCGGAAGCGGCCGGGGTCGCCGGGCCGCTCCGCCCCTTTGGAGCCGAAGCCGGGGGTCTGCACTGTCCACCCCCCATGCGATGTTTGGAGGGCTTATTGCCCGCCGCACACGCGGGACAGTGGGGTGCGGCAGCACACGATGCCGCCATGTGCCCGGTTTGACCGCAGCGGAAACATAGTCCGCTGCAGTCAAAGCAGTTGGTACACGTTGGCCGGGTATGCCCGACCGCCATGCACCTAAAACACCTCGCAGGCCGGGACTCCAGCAGGGTTACCCGCGCCGAACTCCAGCCTACGAGGATCCTGCCTGAGTCAGCCAATTTCTTGACCGACTCTACCGGACACTGCACCCAGGCAGCACCGACGCCGCCCGGTCCAGGGCGAATGGCGCCAATCCGGACAGTGTCCGAGGCGCATCCGGTTTTCGAGACAATAGCCTCCCTGATGTCCTCCACCGTCACGGAATCGTCCAGACCCGCAATGCGCATCTCTGCGCACTTGACGGGTCTGGCAATTCGAACGCCATCCTCCTGGCCAAACAGCCCCCGCAGCTTCGTGGCCACACTATCGGCCGCCTTAGCACCCTCGGCCCCCGGAAACTCGAGGATTCGAGCCCCTGTCCGGGCCTTGCGGGTCCTAGCTTCGACGCCTCCGATGTCAGAGACGTCTAGCTCCCGCCGGGCGCGACGTAAGACGGCCTCATAGTTGAGGCCCTTCTCAGCCGCCTCAGGCAGCACAGTGATAACCACTGCTGCTGACTTTGGCGACCGGAGCTTCCTGCGCGACCTCTTCCCCCTCTTTTCGGCTCCTGCTTGGGGAGCGGTGGCCTCAGCGGCGCTTTTGACCGCCGCCCTCCGTCTTTGGCCAGGACTTTTCCTGCTTCGCTCAGCCACCTGCCAGCCCTGTTCGAGCATGGCAGCAGCACTGAGCGCAGCAGGCGCAGTCGTGGGCGCGCTAGCCGGTACCAGCGACGCAGGTGTGGGCACCGGTTGCGGCGTGGCCTTAGCAGGAGCCGGCGCCGATCTCGGCTTCTTAGCCGAAGCGAGCCCTTTGGACCCAGCCTTGGGCCCAGTCACAGCTGCGGCGAAGCTCACGCGGCCACCCTGGCAGGGTAGCGGGGTGGGTCTCGACGCTATAGTCGGCCGCGTGGTCTTGCTTCCGTCCGCAGCGAGTGGCGGCCGGAGACGTGGCTCCGGAGGCAATCTTGCCTCAAGAACCTCCATGCGCGCATTGACCATGACGCCAACAGACTCCATGATGGCGCGCATGGTTGCCTCCGGCACACCGTCCACCACAGGCAGCGCGGGCAGCGGTACTGCCGCTACTGGCTGGGCTATCGGGGCGCGCCTCGCAGCTCGAGCCGGCGCAATTGAGGCGGCGACAGAGTCGGACCTTGTCGACGGCGTTGTCGGCGTCAAAAGCGCGAATTGGCTCCGCAAGTCGGCCATATCTTTGGCCAGCTTGCGGTTTTCTTTCCGCACCGCCGCTAACTCCGCCTCCAGTCGGTGGTTTTGGTCCCGCAGACCTAATACCTCGCCGCTAAGGCGGGCATTTTCGGCCTGCAGGGCCTCCATCTGAGTGCCTGGGGGGTCGCTGCTCACAGCGCCCTCAGCTGCCGCCGCGCCAGTGGGAGGGATGTTGGACAACACCCTCACCATCCTCGCGGCGACTGCTTCATTTTCGGCACGCATGCGAGCCTCGGCCTCCCTCAATTGGCCAACCGGGGACGAAGCCGCCGATCTTGCCGCCACCGCGGCCCCTCGCCCCCTGCGAGAGGTTGCCACCTTGGGAGGAGGCATAATAACTGCACTCCCCTCGTAGTCGGACCCTGAGCTGCCACCCTTATTTAGGGGGCGCTTCCGCACCTTCGAGGGGAGGGCCTCCTCCCTGAGCGTCAAAGCCGCCGCCATGGTTGCCGCAGAACGCGACGATGATGCAGCGGCAGTCTCGGCAGCCGACATGCTGCCCTCCTCCATCTCCGACGGACCTGCGGCATCGCCGCCCTCGTCCTCTGTCTCCACGACAGATCTGCCGCCCTCGTCGTTGGACGGCTCTGCGACAGAACTGTCGCCCTCGTCCTTCGACGGCTCTGCAGCAGAACTGTCGTCTCCTTCATGGGTTGGAGCGGCGGCAGCCTCCCTGAGAGCCCGCCGCTCCTCTCGCTCCTTTTGGCGCCCCTTCGCGACGGAAGCCTTCCCACGAGTCGCCTTGGGTGGTCTTCCACGCCTCTTCGGCTTCGATTGGGCCTCCATGGGTGCCGGGCCCTCGGCGGGTTTGAGCGCCTCTAGTCTAGAGGACGAGGCGTCTTCTGTGCCAGTTTTATGGTAGCATGGCGAGGCTGTAATGTGGGAACCGCTAGGATCCCCGTCTGTAAGTGGTAAAATGTGATCCATCTTGTTCCCACGAGTAAGGGAGAAGTACACCGTCGACCCGGGCAGAGATCCCTGTACCCGGGCAAGCCTACATTTACCAACCAGGGGGTCGGCCGGTACCCTGGCTGGAGCGTGCTAACAACAGAACAACCCATCTGCCATGCATCTTCTCGCCGCACGCCAGAACTTAAGATTCTGGGTGATTTCCGAATTCGAATGTTAATTCGAATTCTTTATAGAGGTTGTCTTCCTCGCGGTCCGGGCGGTTAAGCCAAGACCCTCGCTCCTGAAACTACGCCTCACGACAATATGTCTTGAAGCGAGATATCAGGTTTACGATATGTCGGCGGTGGCATAAGCCTGCCCAGCCCTCAAATTAATGAGTGACCGGGCCCGTCCGAAATTTCGCCTCCTGTACCCTCTACAACTAGAGGGTCAGGAGCGAATTGGGGCTCAACCCATTGCTGGGGAACCCCCCCTCGCGCCAGAGATTCGCTACGAGCGACAATTCGACAGAAGGATCTGGGGGACTGTCGCTCGCACCCAGGGTACACCACGTGGAGGTTTCTGGCATCGTACCCCAAACATGTTAGCATAGTTTTATTTTGAGTTTTCCTTCATTTTCATAGATAACAATCTACAAATCATTACCCTTCGTCTTCTACGATTATCACGCACACGATATAGGGTGGTGGATTGTATTCTTACTCTGTGACCACACGGTGAATACAACATAGTACAAATTAATTAACTTTAACTGTTGAAATTAAATTGTTATCAGTTAATTTCCAAGCTATTTAATGAAACTGTTAATCTTATACTACAAATATATATTTTTCGATTTGTAAATTCGTTATTGTTATTTTTGCAATCCGATATTAAATGGTAACGTATAAGAGAATGGACATGTGACATTTGTTTAATGATGTTAGAATTTGGACGATATGCTGTCCACACAACACAGATTTATAACCGGCCTCGATATTATAAACGCTTAGCACTGTTGAAAATATCAATATAATAAAAATAAATTATTTAATATTAGTTTGGGTTGAACGCTGTGTGGTAGCGGCTACGAATACTACCAACCCTTACTTTGCTCGTGGATGTCTTAAAAGATGACTAAGAGCCTTATAACGACCTGAGCCAACACCATCTGATGCCGTTTGGTCAACAATTACATTCCCAGGGAGGGTCGACGTCTGGCAGGCAGCCGGTCATAAAACTATTGCCAATAACTTTTTTCAATATGTACTATGAAAGAAGAGTACATATTGTATCGACCCCAAGTAATTGGGATAAGAGTAGGAGAATGATGAGTTTATGTTGAAAAAAAAAATTAGGATACAATTACTAGTGCACGACAAGATATGTGCGTTGATTAGAAAACGAATTCCTCTCTGATTTGCCCTGTGTTATACTGCGATAACTAGCCTTGCAAAGGTGCCTAATGCCTTTTGCGCCTGCCTGCACTAGCTGTTTCCATTGTAGAATATTATAGTATCAATTACTTCGTTTCCTTTTATCAGATATAATCATGATCGCTGCCTTGCAAAGGGCAGCTAGTGCCTTCTACTTTTTGAAATTACCGTCTACTGATCAATGATTACAGAAAGTTCACGGTATAAAGGTACTTGCAGAAGCAACCATGGTCCAACAAAAAAAAAAAAAAAAAATTTGTACCAGTATAATGGGATGGAAACCGTGTTACTGTCCCAATCATTTTGCTAGCACCGGTCAAAGGGTCTCCATAGCCCCGACACCGAAGCGAGGCCCCTCCAATCGAATTGTCGAATACCCGATAAAGGGACAACGCCTTGTCTAAAGATTAACTGTCTGGCCGATAAACGACTTCCAAAGAGTAAAGTTATTAAACTGAAAAAGAGTGGCAACTCGATGATAAAATATGCATGTATGGAAAGTGCTGCTACCCAAAGTTTAAGCGGTGAACTAAAGTTGAAGTGATATATATACATATCTACATGTGTATGTGTAATTATACAGAATATTCTTTTACTATGAGATCTACCCTGAAATATAAAAAAAAACCATATCAGCTGATATCGAAACAATAATAATATAAGTTTAACAATGAAAATTGATATAATTTTCAGAAAGTACATTAATAATAGAAAATAGATCGATGACAATAACTACCTACACTATGAACAAAAAATAACAATTCTCAGTTGTCAAACGTTTGACAGACAGGACAAAATGGCAGCAGCTAAGTTTGTACAACCCGTCTGTAGGCGGCGCGACGGTCAGTAAAAAAAAGTAATGTTTTAAGTGTGCCCCCCCAGACGACTTCTTAGGCTAGATGACCGCGGACAGATTTAGCGGGGTGTGAGTTGTGACCACTCCATAGCCCGCAGCCAAAAAAGTAGATTATGGCATGGACACACGTCATCTATTCAGTCCGGAGCGACGGAAGGGTGGCGTGTGGCACCAGAACCCACCGTATTCCATCCACGTCGCCATTGAGTCGGCCACTGGTATAGCTTCCTTGACCTCCGTGACGAACCCGAAACAGTGTACCCCTACCACAACTAGAATATGATATTAATATATTAATCAACAAAATATTAAGCTAAACTTAAACTTATTTTTGAGCGTTAAGAACATTAAATATTAGATTATTACTATGTTAACCAAAAAACTTTAAGCTGTTATTAAGCATACTAATTTATGCTTAACAACACTAAGATTTCATTAAGCATTTAGTGTAATAATGTACTACTTATATGCAAAAGACATAATAAAATATTAAAAAAAAAGAAATAACTGAGAGAACGTTAAGCTATTATTATTTATGTATACGCTTTTATTAAGCTTTTGGACTGTTAATATGTTAATCACACAATTCACATATTTATTAAGCTTTTAAATTTTAATATACATAAATTACCTACTTGTCACGTTGTTTATCCGCGATGGCCTCCTAAAGTACTTAACCGATTTTAATCAAATTTGCACAGCATATTTAGTTTGATCGAACTTAAAAGATAGGATAGCGCCCATCTCAATTTATAGTCGCAATATCTTATCTTCATAATATATATAAATTACGCGTCACGTTGTTTGTCCGCGACGGACTCCTAAAGTACTTAACCGATTTTAATCAAAATTGCACAGCATGTGTAGTTTAATCCAACTTAAAAGATAGGATAGCTTCCATCTCAATTTATAGTCGCAATATTATTTTATTGCAAATTATTTGTCTATTATTTGACAGACACAATTATCTGTTATCTCCAAACGATTCTAACAGATAGCGGTATCTGTTGACTGGGTTGAGTAAGTATTTAATAGATGGCGCTATGTTAAACATACAAACGTTTCACATAAGCTACAATTTATTAGCATAACCACCACGCGTTATTGAGGCTACCTTAGCCACAGCAATGCGTGGCCGGGTCTGCTAGTTATTAATATGTTAACAAAAAGAAAGTAATTAAAAACGAATTCTTCACTAAAACACGATTAAACTATTGACGTATTCAACACAGAAAAACTATACTATGGTTTTGTCTTGCATTTATTTATTAACCGCATTCAATTATTCAATGTTTAAACGTTGTAAATATTTAGTTAAATTAATAAAATTAACAGACTGTAACGTAATTTCTTCATGTATATAAATATTTACGAATGTTTGCTAATGATGCTTGTAGATCTGTTTCTTTGGAACGCGCTTTTGTTATATCTACGTCAGACATAACACAATCTAAATCCTAGATTAAAAATATCTCTTATGGAAATGCATTAACGTTTCATGCCAGATCAGGTATCATTCTTCTTGGTGGTGACCTCCACAGCAGTAGAAGAGAAATTTGTTCTATTATTTATCACACTGATCTGATTCATTGACATTGCTTTTTGCCTTATCTTCAAAATAGTCGCGATGATATTAACTTTGTCTTCTAATGGCGTTATTCTATATCGTCACCGTCACATAGACGTCTCATACTATATCTGCGAAAAACAAAGGAGTGATGAATTATTGCTTTCTTCGAAACATGATAATTTGAGACATGGTAATCATTTATTTTTGTTTGAGTATTATCTAAAACCAAGGTCATTTTCTTTCACAGTATTAAATCTGGAAAGAAATTATATTTAATTTAATCTCTGTAGATTAATGTTGACAGTTTAATGATGTATAGTGTTGACGCGAGTATTACACATTTGAAATAAACCTATTTATACGGATTCTATCGCGTTTGTATTTGATTTTTAATTGCCCGATGTTTTGAACACTTTACAGTGATCATGGTCTCAGAAAGACTGGTCACAAATCAAATACAAACACGATGTAATCCGTAAAAATAGTTTTATATTAAATCTGTAGCAGTTGTTAGTATTATAGAATATAATAGCACCAAGCACCCTATTGGTGTCTATCAAAGACATTCGAGACTTTGCTAATAATGGTTTTTGAATGAAAATCCGATGTAAATAGTGTGACATTTTTTGAAGACGTAAATGCTTTTATCAGTGCGGTGACGGAGTAAGAATACAATTCACCACCTCCTATCTTACCTGTGGGTGAACGTAAGAGACGACTAAGGGATATAAAACGCGTATAACATCATGCATGAGAAGGAAAAATCTCGAAACAAAACTCTATAGCGCCGTATAGTAGGTTAATTTCCTTGCCATTACGGAGGAGGCCCGAGCCCAACAGTGAGATATATATGGGCTGTGATGATGATGATGATGAAAGGCTGTTATAATCACATTTGTATCGTCAAATACATTCTTTGAAATTCTCAAATATCAAAAACATTTAAATAATTACTGTTATTGTAGGATAGGATTTAATGACGATTGTCATTAAATAAGTCGTTTTCTGTTTCATTAAGATATGACAGAGTATCATTATACTGTCTGGCAGATAACACCTAATGACTCAGACTGGAACAATGTCGGTAGTCGACGGATGCACATATTATGAGGATACGTTCTTAACGCGAAGCGAATGGGTTTATTTGTTCTCTTTAAATATTATTCTTTTATTAAATCTGTGAAGTTAGGCAGGTCTATTGGGCAGAGCCAAATGACTAAGCTGAAGACCGATGATGGTACTGTCATTTCATCCCAGAGTGAGATCTTGGGAGAGGTCGAAAGGTTCTATGGGCAGTTGTACAAATCATCCCTGAATCCTGTTGTCAGCTTGGTCCAAGACCCCAGATCCAAGCTAACTCGGCACTATACCGAAGAAATCCCGGACGTCAGCTTGTACGAGATCAGAATGGCTCTAAAACAATTAAAGAACGGAAAGGCACCGGGAGATGACGGAATTACCACAGAGCTCCTGAGGGCAGGCGGCAAGCCAGTTTTAAAAGCCCTACAGAAGCTGTTTAATTCTATCATTCTCGGGGGCGACGTTCCAGAGTCGTGGACCAGGAGTGTGGTGGTGCTGTTTTTCAAGAAGGGCGATAAAACGCTCTTAAAGAATTACAGACCCATCTCACTCCTGAGCCACGTGTACAAATTGTTTTCAAGAGTCATTACGAACCGACTCGCGCGCAAGCTAGACGACTTCCAGCCGCCCGAACAAGCTGGTTTCCGAAAAGGTTATAGTACCATAGACCACATCCACACGCTACGCCAGATTATACAGAAGACCGAGGAGTATAATCGGCCTCTGTGTCTAGCGTTTGTGGACTATGAGAAAGCCTTTGATTCTGTCGAAACTTGGGCAGTGCTGCAGTCCCTTCAGAGGTGCCAAATTGACTATCGATATATCGAAGTGCTGAATTGTTTGTATAAAGACGCTACTATGTCAGTCCGCATCCAGGATAAGAGTACGAAACCGATCCAGCTGCAGAAAGGCGTGAGACAGGGAGACGTTATCTCTCCGAAACTGTTCACCACTGCGCTGGAAGATGTCTTCAAGCTCTTAGACTGGACCGGACTCGGCATCAAGATCAATGGTGAATACATCACTCACCTTCGATTCGCAGATGATATCGTAGTCATGGCAGAATCCCTGGAGGACCTTAGCACCATGCTCAATGACCTCAGCAAGGTCTCCCAACTAGTACAATATAATATAATACAATTCACCACCTCCTATCTTACCCGTGGGTGATCGTAAGAGACGACTAAGGGATATAAAACGCATATAGCATCATGCAAGAGAAGGAAAAATCTCGAAACAAAACTCTATAGCGCCGTATATTAGGTTATTTTCCTTCCCATTACGGAGGAGGCCTGAGCCCAACAGTGGGACATTTATGGGCTGTGATGATGATGATAATGAAAGATTGAATTATTATATGCATTTTTATTGAACTAAATAATAATTATTATTATTAAACAAAAATATTATAATATAAACAATTTTATAGACTAAAATTTAATTCTGATATCTACATTAATATTATACACATAAAATTCAACTATTTTTACGGATTTTATTAAGTTTATATTTGATTTTTCTTGCTTGACGTTTCGAATATCTTTTTAACTGAAAATGCTAAAAACTATGTTTTTTTTTTGTAAATTAAGACTATAAATTTAATTTTCAATGAATAGATTATGAATGAAAGAATGAAGCGGATTTATTCGAAGTGGTGCTGGCAGTTTTATTTCTGCAACTCTAAAACGATTGGCTCGCCGGAAGTAACCCTCCTTGGTAATGTAAATATTGACCTGGCGGCATCAGATGGAGTTGCCCAGGTCGATATAAAGCTCTCTTTTACGATATCCACAAGCAAAGTAAGGGTTGGTAGTATTTGTTGCCGCTACCACACAGGAGCTTTTTCTCTTACATATGTAATATGGATATTAATATATTATATCTCTTAGTCGTATTTTACGACATTCATATACAAAAGGAAGAAAATTGTACAACACTTGATCACATTCAAATTGCTAAGCTAAGAATGTATTTGACAAAAGAACTTTGTATCCATAGTCATAAATAAATATTATTAAAAAAATACCTGCGTACTGCCAAGTTTAGTTGAATATATTTCTGTAGTTAAAAAAAAAATAATATATCAAGCTCAATATAGAATTTGTGGATATTAGCCATCATATTATAAAGCGAAAGGTCGATTGCTCTATAAATAATGACAGTTACGTAGACTAGTGGTAATAATGTCAAGTTATGTCCATGAACTTCGAATACGTCTCATCTTTTTTCCTGGCAAAATAAGTATAATGGGTGACAGGTGTCACTAATCTATATCTATAAAAGAGCATGTTTGTATGAGATTTTTTTAATGGAATTAATTCCACCACAGATTCCCACCATTGTAACTTCCCTAAGCCAGGATCTACAATAGTCTCCATGTATTACACCGGGGTTTGACCCTCAGGCAGCCCCGGGATATGATCTTAATTGTCTTGGAACTCGCAACAAATTTAATCAGAAAAGGTTAAAGAGGAGAAGTTGGAAATAATGATTCCACTTCCCTCCTAGGCAATTTTATATAAGATTGCTAAACTCGGCAACTATTTGATTGATCATTATGAAATTTGATATGTTTGTGTATTTTTTCACGAAGATAGTTTATATGTTAATCGCTATTGATATAACTCACCACCAGGTGGCGTTGCGATATATCGACTTCTACAAACAAATCAACGAGCTGGGTTTGCTAGTCTATACTAATATTATAAAGCTATAGAGTTTGTTTGTTTAATCGTACTAATCTCCGGAAGCCATGCTCCGGTGGGACCACACTGCACTAGTGGTAGGACCACGCTGTTGACAATCTGTCTGTCTCTGCAGTTGCGGGTCGATCCGCCCGGGGTAGTACCACACTCTCGCAGAAGAGCGACGTCTGAATAACGGTAATGTGCTATTGCGCTTCTTTCGGTGAGCGAGAGAGCCGAAAGCCCAATTGGGTGGGTTTGGGATTTGTATTAGTAGGCAACGGCCTGGCTATACCCTTGGTATTGCAAAGGTCCATAGCCAGTGGTGGACTGCACAGATGGAGTAATGGCTAAGATAGACAGAACAATACTTTGTGCGATCCACAAAATATTTTTCTGAGTCTGGGGGTTATTTGTCTGCATTAATCGCATGTTCATCATCGCTATCCGTGTGTTGACGGAGTAAGAATACAATTCACCACCCCCTATCTTACCCGTGGGTGATCGTAAGAGACGACTAAGGGATATAAAACGTATATAACATCTATGCAAGAGACGGAAAACTCAAAACAAAACCAATGCGTCTGACCAGCGTGGTATAGTAGGTCAATTTCCCTCCCATTATGGAGGAGGCTCGAGCCCAACAGTGGAACGTATATTATGAGGTGGATAGATGGAGATAATCGCATGTATGTGAAGCCCCACGCAATACAAAGATTATTTCCTTAGTGCACGATGGTGTCTTTAAAAAAAAAAGTGGTCGCGCCATCTGTATAATTGTTAATCAATCGGCATCAGGTGGTGCTGGCCCAGACCGATATAAAACTCTAAGTCATCTTTTACGACATCTACGAGTAAAGGTTGGTAGTATTCATAGCCGCTATCACACACCAGAAGATAGTGTCTCTGTGTGGTAATTTTTATCCAAATATGTTCAATAGTTCACGCGTGATTGAGTAACAAACATCCAAACATTTTCAAAAACTTTTATCTGCCACAATAAAGTTGCAATATAACAGTAATTTATGAGATAAATGCAAATAAACAAACTATTCAGTTTCATAACGGTATTTTTACATAATATGAATCGTCGCAATTGGTCGTCTCAAAACGTCGTCGTCTCGATTATTATCTACGCGTCCGGTGGCTTGCACAACTGACTCATGTCCTTTGACCACTTCCTCAGTTATTAGGATACACTATATTATGCATCAAGTAGAAACAGTGAGTTTGTTACCAGTTAAAACCAATTGGAAGCGGTTATTGCTAATTTATTGACTACTAAATTCTGCCTGCTTAATTCGCCCACGTAAAAAAAGTAACTTTCCTAAATTTGAAATATTATCCTAAGGGAACATATCAGTGAGATGAAAATTATATCGTATGTCAATCCAGGAGATTATCTATTTACGTTCCAATTTTCATCCAAATCTGTTCAACGGTTTATGCATGATTGAGCAACAAACATCCAAACATCTTTACAAACTTTCGCATTTATAATATTAGTAGAAATAGAAAGTTGGATACACAGATGTAATGGTAAGAGACTGTACCAGAATGCGTAGTGGTTAAAATATCAAGCTATCATGACCAGTTTCGTAAGTTTGATTCTCACTTAGAACAGTACTTTTGGCGATTCACCGATTATGTATATGTGTAGTAATATGTGGTCATTTATCAACATTTATTTCATAGTGCGCGGCGTTTAATAAAAATAATAAATAATATGTCTTCACTCATAAGTTAGCACGGGTTGACTAATCATCCTTGAAGCGCCGAGACTATCCGTCTGATCTACGTAAAAATAACCATTACTCCCAGGGAAGGAGTAATATGAAAATAGCTAATTATTTTGCAACACTGTGCCAACGTTTTTCATTGGAGTGGACGCTCTATTTGTATTTAAAAGCGAATAAGCAGACCGCGATCCAGATACTTACATATTTATTCAAATAATATTTCCATATAGATAACCTTATTTTCATATTATATATTAATTTAAATATCATTTTCATATAAATAGCCATAGGCCTATAGGCAAAGATTTAAAAGCCTCCTAGATATTAGTAATTATTGGGGTACTATCCCAGAAACCTCCACGCGGTGTACCCTGGGTGCGGGCGGCGGTCCCCACTTCTTCTGTTGTACTGTCGTCCGTAGCGAATATCTGCGCGATTTCGCTCCTTACTCTACTACAGTCGTAGTAGAGGGTATAGGACGCGAAATATTGGGACGGTCTCAGTCACTCATTCATTTGAGGGCTGGGCAGGCACATGCCACCGCCCACACATCGTAAACCTGATTCTTTGCTTGTCTTAGTTTCAGGAGCGAGGGTCTTGACTTAACCGCCCGGACCGCGAGGAAGACAACCTCTATAAAGAGTTCGAAGTAACATTCGGACTCGGAAATCACCCAGAATCTTAAGTTCTGGCGTGCGGCGAGAAGATGCATGGCAGATGGGTTGTTCTGTCGTTAGCACGCTCTAGCCAGGGCACCGGCTGACCCCCTGGTTGGTAAATGTAGGCTTGCCCGGGTATAGGGATCTCTGCCCGGGTCGACGAAATGTATCTCCCATTCTCGTGGGAATCTAATGGATACTCTAAATTTAATACAAAAAACCGACGGGAATCCAAGTGATTCTCACCCCAAGGCCCGGTCATGCCAACGCAAAACTGACCAAGACGACGCCTGGTCCTCAGGACTTGAGGCGTCCGCCGAAGGCCCCGGCACAAATCGTGGAGGCCCAAAAAAAAAAGAGGAAGTCGCCTCGAAGGTCTCGGGGCAACGGCCTGAGCCACAAAAGGCGGCTGGAGGAGTGGCGAGCGCGCAGGGAGGCTGCTGGGCGACATGCTGGCGGAGATGCGTCGGGCAAACCGCCAGCTGCTGATGGACGTGGCCGACCTCAAGGCGCAAGTGGCGCTGTTCGTGTCGCCTGCGCCAGCCGCGCCACCGGCCAGGGCCGGCTACTCAGCGGCCGCTGCGGCGCCGACGACGTTGGGTGATAGCGTCACCGTCACACCCGTCCCCGCGGCGAGGAAGACGCCTGCCGCCGCGAAGCGCGCGTCGCCGGCTGACGCTGGCGCGGTCGTCGCGGTGAAACTCCCTGTCCCCGTGGTGAGGTTGACGCCTCTCCCCGCGGACTGCTTGCCGCCGGCTAGCGCCCCTGCGGCGCCAAAGCCGCAAAGCGCCGCGGAGCGGGCCCCTGGAGAGGCCCAGCTGACCCCGACGCTGGAGGTGGAAGGCTTCTCGGACGAGGCCCTCGCCAAAATCATCAACGCAGTTGGCAAACTCGTTGATGCGCGTGTGGTCGTTCTGGAGGCAAGACTGCCTCCAGAACCACGTGTTCGGCCGCCTCTAGCCGCGGATAAGCGGCCGCATGTGGCACCAGCCCCCGCCCCGCTGCCTTGTCAGGGTGGTCGCGTGGGGAGCTACGCCGCGGCCGCGGCCGGGCCTAAGCCCAAAGGCCCCGGCCCAGCTCCGAAGGGACCCGCCCTGAGGAGGAAGACGGCTCCGGCTCCTGCCGGACCGCTGAAGTCGCCCGCAACAACACCGTCGGCGACGACCAGTGAGGCTGCGACGAGGCCTTCCGCGTCTGGCACGACTGCCGTACCCGAACAGGGTTGGCAGGTAGCCGAACGCGACAGAAGGAGTCGCGGCTAAAGGAGGAGAGCGGAGCGGAGCCAAGTGCGCCGCTGAGGTCCCCGCTCCACAGGCAGGAGCCGGACAGAAGAAGAGACCACGCAAGGGGCTCAAGTCGCCGAAGACGGCCGCAGTGGTGATCACTGTGCTGCCCGAGGCAGCCGAGAAGGGCCTCAGCTACGAGGCCGTCTTGAGGAAGGCCCGGCGGGAGCTAGACGTCTCCGATATTGGAGGCGTCGAAGCCAGGACCCACAAGGCCCGGACGGGGGCTCGAATTCTCGAGTTCCCAGGGGCCGAGGGCGCCAAGACGGCCGACAGCGTGGCCGAGAAGCTGCGAGGTTTGTTCGCCGAGGAGGGTGGCATCAAGATCGCCAGGCCCGTCAAGTGCGCCGAAATGCGCATTTCGGGTTTGGACGATTCAGGGACGGTGGAAGACATCCGGGAGGCTATTGTCTCGAAAACCGGGTGGCCCATAGACACCGTCCGGGTCGGTGCCATTCGTCCCGGTCCGGGTGGCGTAGGTGCTGCCTGGGCGCAGTGCCCGGTGGAGTCGGTCAGGCAACTGGCTGGCTCAGGCAGACTCCTCGTGGGCTGGAGCTCGGCGCGGGTAACCGTGCTTGAGCACCGGCCTGCGAGGTGCTACAAGTGCATGGCGGTCGGACACACTCGACCGACGTGCTCTAATTGCTTTGACTGCGGCGGATTGTGTTTCCTCTGCGGTCAGACCGGGCACGTGGCGGCATCTTGCGCCGCCCCGCCCCACTGCTCCGCGTGTGCGGCGGGCAATAAGCCCGCCAAGCACCGCATGGGCTCTGGGGCCTGCAAACCTCCAGCTTCTGCCCCAAAGGCGCGGGGCGGCCCTACGACCACGGCCGCTCCCGCTCCTAGCACGGTCCGATCGCCCGCTGGCGAGGAGGTCATGGATACAACCCGATAATGGGTACACCATCCATGCACCTCCTCCTGCAGGCCAACACCAACCACTCCGCCGGAGCGCAGGATCTCCTCCTGCAATCCATGGCGGAGTGGTCGATTGGTGCAGCCGTAGTCGCGGAACCGTACGCCGTGCCTGATCGCCTCAATTGGGTGATCAGTCGAAACGGTACTGCGGCAATCGTCGTCTCAACGCAGCGGCACTTCCCGTCCTTGTCCCTTTTGGATAGGGGCGAGGAATTTATCGCGGCGGAGTGGGGAGGGGTCACGCTCTACAGCGTATACCTCTCCCCCACTAAGAGGATGGACGATTTCGGGGCCTCACTCACCACCTTGGAGGCCTCGATACGGCGACTGGCACCGGGCCTCGTCCTGGTTCTGAGGGACTTCAACGCCAAATCCACGGCGTGGGGGTCCCCTAGGACGGACGACCGTGGGCGGGCGGTCAACGAGTGGGCGGCTTCACTGGGCTTCTGTGTTCTGAACAGGGGCTCGGTGAACACGTGTGTGCGGCGGCAGGGCGGGTCGATAGTGGACTTGTCGTTCGCTAGCCCCGCTGTCGCGCCACGGGTGAGGAACTGGAGTGTCCTGGAGGAGGCGGAGACCCTGTCGGACCACCGGTACGTCCGGATGGAGGTCTCTCCCCGGGACCCCGGTAGGGGTCACAGGGCGGACGGAGCTCCCGCGTTGCCACGGTAGGCTGTGGGTCGTCTTAACAGGGATCTACTGGCGGAGGCAGCCATTGTCAGCACGTGGCTGTCCTCACCACCCCCAGCGGACGGAGTGGACGCTGAGGCTGTCCGCATTCGCAGTGCGTTAACGCAGATCTGCGATGCGGCCATGCCCAGAGTGCGGCGGCGTCCACCTCCGAGGCAGGGGGTCTACTGGTGGTCCCCAAGACTGGCGGACCTTCGTGCGGCGTGTATCAGTGCCCGAAGGTCCTACACCCGTAGCCGGCGGCGTCACCGCGACGTCGAGCGGGAGGGCCAGCTGTACGAGGCGTACCGCAGTGCGCGGACTGCTTCTCGGCTGCCCATCCGAGCCGCCAAGGGTGCGAGTTGGCAGGAGATGCTGGACGGTCTCGACCGTGACCCCTGGGGTCGCCCGTATCGCGCGGCGCTGAACAAGCTGCGCGCGCGCGCCTCGATAGTGGTAAACTCCATCCACATCAGCATCCAGGCCCATATGAGGTACTTGGGTCTGGTGCTCGACGGGCGATGGTGGTTCCGGGAGCATTTCCGACAGATTGCTCCCAGGCTTGTCGGCGCGGCGTCCGCCCTTTCTCGACTCATGCCGAACGTGGGCGGACCCAGTTTCGAGGGCCGACGGCTGTATGCGGGGGTCATCCGCTCGTTGGCTATGTACGGCGCACCCGTGTGGGCGAGGGCTCTGAACGCCAAGCTCAGGGCGGTTCTGTGGAGGCCACAGAGAGCCATGGCGATCAGAGCCATTCGCGGGTACCGCACGGTGTCGACAGAGGCGGCGTGCCTGTTGGCCGGGACACCCCCGTGGGACCTAGAGGCGGAGATGCTCTCCGACCTCTACCGGCGGGTTATCACAGCGCGCGAGGAAGGTGGCTCCCCATCGTTGAGCGAGATAGCCACCTGGCGCGTGGATGCCCGCCGAGACGTCATCGCCCGTTGGGCTACGCGGCTGGAGAGGCCTAGGCACGGTGTGGAGACCGTTGAGGCCCTCCGGTCCGTATTGATAGAGTGGATAGAGCGGCGGCACGGAGTCCTCACCTTTCGGCTGGTGCAGGTATTGACGGGGCACGGATGTTTCGGGTTGTACCTGCACAGGGTCGTGTATAGGGAGTGAACTCCGGCCTGCCACCACTGCAGGAGTGACGAGGACACGGCGCAACACACGCTGGAGGTGTGTCCGGGATGGGAGTGGCAGCGCCGTGACCTCGTCGCTGTTATCGGTGCCGACCTGACGCTGCCGGCCGTCGCGAGGGCGATGGTCGACAGCATCAGGAACTGGGACGCGGTCGCCGCCTTCTGCGAGGCTGTCATCTCGCAGAAGGAAGCGGCGGAACGGGCAAGGGAGGATTCCTGCGCCCCGGGCCACCACCAGCGGCCGGGGCGACGCAGGCGCGAATACCTGCGCCTGATGCCGCCCTAACCGAGGCTTCGGGTGATCGGACCAGGGAATTGTCCGGTCACCCGACGTGAGGCCACCGCGTGAGGGCGACGCCCCGACGGCGAAATCTGTCGGGGCGTCGACGAGAGGAACCCGCGAGGGTGAACCGCCGGGCGGGCCACCGAAGTTAAAATCGGGTCCCGGTGACCCGCTCGCACGGCGAAGAGAGAGGGGTTTTTACGATGGGTCTATGAGGTCACGCGCTGCCTTCTCCGTCACCCCGGACCGATTTGGCGGGGCGAGACGCATCCATAGTCCACCAAAAAAAAAAAAAAAAAAAAAAAAAAAAAGATATTAGTAATTATTTCGTGAAAATAATTTTAAAGCAAATTAAGCGCGTTATTTGAATCATGATATTTTTTAAGATTATCCGGACACCACTTACCAACCCCTGGTATAGATATACTATATAATATTTACTGTACAAATGGAGTAATAATGTAAACTCGCCGCAAATATTACAGATTGGATTCTCAAGCAGGAAAATTTGACCGACCCACAATTGAATAGACTGATAAAATTACGAATTTTTACGGATTCTAGAGCGTTATATTCTTTTTTTTTTTTTTTTTTTTTTTTTTTTGATCGCCAGGCCCGTCAAGTGCGCCGAAATGCGCATTTCGGGTTTGGACGATTCGGTGACGGTGGAAGACATCCGGGAGGCTATTGCCTCGAAAACCGGGTGTCCCATAGACACCGTCCGGGTCGGTGCCATTCGTCCCGGTCCGGGTGGCGTAGGTGCTGCCTGGGCGCAGTGCCCGGTGGAGTCGGTCAGGCAACTGGCCGGCTCAGGCAGGCTCCTCGTGGGCTGGAGCTCGGCGCGGGTAACCGTGCTTGAGCGCCGGCCCGCGAGGTGCTACAAGTGCATGGCGGTCGGACACACTCGACCGACGTGCACTAATTGCTTCGACTGCGGCGGATTGTGTTTCCGCTGCGGTCAGACCGGGCACGTGGCGGCATCTTGCGCCGCCCCGCCCCACTGCCCCGCGTGTGCGGCGGGCAATAAGCCCGCCAAGCACCGCATGGGCTCTGGGGCGTGCAAACCTCCAGCTTCGGCCCCAAAGGCGCGGGGCGGCCCTACGACCACGGCCGCTCCCGCTCCTAGCGCGGTCCGATCGCCCGCTGGCGAGGAGGTCATGGACACAACCCGATAATGGGTACACCATCCATGCACCTCCTCCTGCAGGCCAACACCAACCACTCCGCCGGAGCGCAGGATCTCCTCCTGCAATCCATGGCGGAGTGGTCGATTGGTGCAGCCGTAGTCGCGGAACCGTACGCCGTGCCTGATCGCCCCAATTGGGTGGTCAGTCGAAACGGTACTGCGGCAATCGTCGTCTCAACGCAGCGGCACTTCCCGTCCTTGTCCCTTTTGGATAGGGGCGAGGAATTTGTCGCGGCGGAGTGGGGAGGGGTCACGCTCTACAGCGTATACCTCTCCCCCACTAGGAGGATGGACGATTTCGGGGCCTCACTCACCACCTTGGAGGCCTCGATACGGCGACTGGCACCGGGCCTCGTCCTGGTTCTGGGGGACTTCAACGCCAAATCCACGGCGTGGGGGTCCCCTACGACGGACGACCGCGGGCGGGCGGTCAACGAGTGGGCGGCTTCACTGGGCCTCTGTGTTCTGAACAGAGGCTCGGTGAACACGTGTGTGCGGCGGCAGGGCGGGTCGATAGTGGACTTGTCGTTCGCTAGCCCCGCTGTCGCGCCACGGGTGAGGAACTGGAGTGTCCTGGAGGAGGCGGAGACCCTGTCGGACCACCGGTACATCCGGATGGAGGTCTCCCCCCGGGAACCCGGTAGGGGTCACAGGGCGGACGGAGCTCCCGCGTTTCCGCGGTGGGCTGTGGGTCGTCTTGACAGGGATCTACTGGCGGAGGCGGCCATTGTCAGTACGTGGCTGTCCTCACCACCCCCAGCGGACGGAGTGGACGCTGAGGCTGTCCGCATTCGCAGTGCGTTAACGCAGATCTGCGATGCGGCCATGCCCAGAGTGCGGCGGCGTCCGCCTCCGAGGCAGGGGGTCTACTGGTGGTCCCCAAGACTGGCGGACCTTCGTGCGGCGTGTATCAGTGCCCGAAGGTCCTACACCCGCAGCCGGCGGCGTCACCGCGACGTCGAGCGGGAGGGCCAGCTGTACGAGGCGTACCGCAGTGCGCGGACTGCCTTTCGGCTGGCCATCCGAGCCGCCAAGGGCGCGAGTTGGCAGGAGATGCTGGACGGTCTCGACCGTGACCCCTGGGGTCGCCCATATCGCGCGGCGCTGAACAAGCTTCGCGCGCGGGCCCCCCCCCTCACCGAGACCCTCCAGCCCGACTTCCTTCGTAGGGTGGTCGAGGAGCTGTTTCCACGGCAGTCGGAACACACGCCCCCGGTCATGGCTCCGCCAGATCAGGACCGGGAGGCCGACGACGACGAGAGTGTTCCGCCCGTGACGGAGTCGGAAGTGGGGGCGGCCGTGGCGAAGATTCGTTCCGCCACCACGGCCCCCGGCCCGGACGGAATTCCAGTCCGGGTGCTGACGTCGCTCCTCGAGCACTTCGAGCCTCGCCTCAGGCAGCTGTTCAACGCCTGTCTGACGTCTGGACGGTTCCCTGAGTGCTGGAAGGAAGGGAGGTTGGTTCTCCTGCCAAAGCCGGGACGGTCCCCGGATTTGCCGTCGGCCTACAGGCCCATCGTGCTCCTCGACGATGTGGGTAAGCTGCTGGAGCGTGTGCTCGCTGCCCGCATCGTCCGACACCTGGAGGAGGTGGGGCCCGATCTGTCGGACGCTCAGTATGGGTTTCGGAGGGGGCGTTCGACCATTGGGGCCCTATTACGCCTGAGGCAGGCGGCCGCGGAGGCCGTCGCCAGGAAGGGAGTGCTGTTGGCGGTGTCGTTGGACATCGCCAACGCATTCAATAGTCTGCCATTCGGCTGCATCAGGGAGGCGCTCCGGTTCCATGGAGTGCCCCTGTACCTCAGGCGGCTGGTGGCAGACTATTTGGAGGGCCGCAGTATCCTCTGCGCGGGTCCCGCAGGGGACATTGTGCGGACGCCCATGTCGTGCGGCGTTCCACAGGGGTCGGTTCTGGGGCCGACCCTGTGGGACATCGGGTACGACTGGGCGTTGAGAGGGAGTCTCCCCCCCGGGCTGAGCTTGGTGTGCTACGCTGATGACACGCTCGTCACAGCCCGGGGCAGGACACTCGAAGAGGCGGCGAGCCTGGCCACTCTCGGCACCGAGGAGATGGTCAGGCGGATCGAGGCACTGGGGCTCAGGGTGGCCCTAAACAAGACGGAGGCCCTACTTTTCCATGGGCCCCGTGTGAGGCTACCCATCGGCGCCTCGATAGTGGTAAACTCCATCCACATCAGCATCCAGGCCCATATGAGGTACTTGGGTCTGGTGCTCGACGGGCGATGGTGGTTCCGGGAGCATTTCCGACAGATTGCTCCCCGGCTTGTCGGCGCGGCGTCCGCCCTTTCTCGACTCATGCCGAACGTGGGCGGACCCAGTTTCGAGGGCCGACGGCTGTATGCGGGGGTCATCCGTTCGATGGCCATGTACGGCGCACCCGTGTGGGCGAGGGCTCTGAACGCCCAGCTCAGGGCGGTTCTGTGGAGGCCACAGAGAGCCATGGCGGTCAGAGCCATTCGCGGGTACCGCACGGTGTCGACAGAGGCGGCGTGCCTGCTGGCCGGGACACCCCCGTGGGACCTAGAGGCGGAGATGCTCTCCGACCTCTACCGGCGGGTTATCACAGCGCGCGAAGAAGGTGGCTCCCCATCGTTGAGCGAGATAGCCACCTGGCGCGTGGATGCCCGCCGAGACGTCATCGCCCGTTGGGCTACGCGGCTGGAGAGGCCTAGGCACGGTGTGGAGACCGTTGAGGCCCTCCGGCCCGTATTGATAGAGTGGATGGAGCGGCGGCACGGAGTCCTCACCTTTCGGCTGGTGCAGGTATTGACGGGGCACGGGTGTTTCGGGTTGTACCTGCACAGGGTCGTGTATAGGGAGTGGACTCCGGCCTGCCACCACTGCAGGAGTGGCGAGGACACGGCGCAACACACGCTGGAGGTGTGTCCGGGATGGGAGCGGCAGCGCCGTGACCTCGTCGCTGTCATCGGTGCCGACCTGACGCTGCCGGCCGTCGCGAGGGCGATGGTCGACAGCATCAGGAACTGGGACGCGGTCGCCGCCTTCTGCGAGGCTGTCATCTCGCAGAAGGAAGCGGCGGAACGGGCAAGGGAGGATTCCCGCGCCCCGGGCCGCCGCCAGCGGCCGGGGCGGCGCAGGCGCGAATACCTGCGCCTGATGCCGCCCTAACCGAGGCTTCGGGTGATCGGACCGGGGAATTGTCCGGTCACCCGACGTGAGGCCACCGCGTGAGGGCGACGCCCCGACGGCGAAATCTGTCGGGGCGTCGACGAGAGGAACCCGCGAGGGTGAACCGCCGGGCGGGCCACCGAAGTTAAAAATCGGGTCCCGGTGACCCGCTCGCACGGCGAAGAGAGAGGAGTTTTATGGTGGGTCTATGGGGTCACGCGCCGCCTTTTCCGTCACCCCGGACCGATTTGGCGGGGCGAGACTAATCCATAGTCCACCAAAAAAAAAAAAAAAAAAAAAAAAAAAAAAAGCGTTATATTCTTTTTCATTTCTACATATTTCGAAACTTTACAGCATTCGTGGTAACGGGAGGACTAAAGTGTATTACGTCCAACAAGTCATCGTTATTACAAATATTTGAGAAGAGATAGAAGAAAACTCTTTTCTTGCCAAATCTTTCTGTATAGCCGCGTACCGATTCAGTGGTAGCTAGTGGTAGGTAGAATTATTTTTTCAACTAACTAATTTTTCAACTAGTACATTGCAAAAATTATAAGAATTATCATAAATTAAATGGTTGCATAATAACTGATCATAAAGAATATAATTTTTGTTTACAAATGTTATAGTACCTGCTTAAACATTGTGCTAGACTGATAGAGATATAGTGTAATTTATTTTCGTTAAATTTATATTGTATTATATGACCTTGTGGTGATAATTTTGAAATAAAATATGTCATTATCGATAAAAGAATCAGCAACAGAATAGACAGCAGCACGGTCTTGTGTATTTTCATCAACTGCTGTGAACGCTAATCTGCCTGCCAAAACTGCATTATCTCTCTGTAAGAAAGTCTAAATAAACATCGATTACCTGATAAATGAATGAGGGATTTTTTTCTCATCATTCTCATCCTGATTTTATTCCAATATCAAGTAATTGTCGATGCAATATGGTTTCTGCTATCGTATTGTAATAGTTTTGGCAATATTTTTACAACTAACCGCCTATCTGACGTTTTTCTCCTTATAAATGTAATTATTGACCAGACGCCATCATATGGAGTTGACACAGATTGATGTAGAGCTTTTGTTTCTCTTTTAATACGATCACGACCAACGTATAGACAACGGGTAGATAGCATACCGTCACCTTAAGACGTAAATATAATACGAAATGAAATTTGCATGTCCTACAATTAGTCACGGTGGTGTAGTGGCAGCACGATTGGGCCGGAATCCCAATAGGCGCGGGTTCGAATCCCGCTTGTGACATCATTTTTCACTTCGTAATCGGGTTTTATAAATAATTAAGCATATTAAATGCTACATTTCAGTAATTTAAATAACAAGGTTGTGTCATCGTTTAATACAATTCTAACTGTAAAGTTTTAAGTATTAAGCCTATAACAATGTGTAAACATTGTCGGGTAGATAGCATACCGTCACCTTAAGACGTAAATATAATACGAAATGAAATTTGCATGTCCTACAATTAGTTACGGTGGTGTAGTGGCAGCACGATTGGGCCGGAATCCCAATAGGTGCGAGTTCGAATCCCGCTTGTGACATCATTTTTCACTTCGTAATCGGGTTTTATAAACGTATAGACTGTTAGTATTCGTGGCCGCCATCACACAGCTTTTCTACAAATACAAAATATTCTTAATGATTTCTAATGTTTACGCGAATGTAACATTTTAAATAGAAATATTTTTACTGATTTTACAGCTTTCATTTTTACGTGTTCCAAACCTCGAAAAACTAACACACACATACACACAATTTACACACAAGTTATTCTTTACATTAATCCGTGGCTGATGAAATGACAAACTGTTCCACATTATCTAGTAATTTTTTTTTTGGGGTGGGTTACGGTCGGTGCCCCCTTCGCACCACTCCGTCTGGGGCGACAAAGGGACGTAAGCACACACACTTGTAACCCACCCGTATTTTTTTTTTTTTTTTTTTGGGGTGGGTTATGGTCGGCGCTCTTCTCGCACCACTCCGTCCGGGGCGACAGAGGGGCGTACGCACGCATACCCGTAACCCACCCACGAACCTCGCCTACGTCGTTAGACCGGCCACTGGAGCAGCGTGAACTTGTCGTCAGTGGCCGGCCCGGCGGACGTCGGTCCCTCCTCGCGTGGTCAGCCTCTTGGCGGGTGACGGACTAATTCCCCGGTCCAGTCACCCGCATCTACTAACCTTGACATATGCTTTGATGTATACTAGTCACATTAATTGATAGAAATTCAATCGCTTATAATACGGGTACATTAATAAATATGGGGTACAGCCTCGGCTAGGGCGGCATCAGGCGCAGGTAATCGCGCCTACGCCGCTAACCTGTAACCCACCCGTGTCACGTCGCCTTCGTCGTTGGGCTGACCACCGGAACAGGATGACTTGACGTCAGTGGTCGGCCCGACGGAATACCTCCTGAGGAGTACCTTCTCCTCGACCGACGTCGACGTCGGTCTTTCCTTATGCGGTCGGCCTCTCGGCGGGTAACGGACTAATACCCCGATCCAGTCACCCGCATCTACTAACCTTGACATATGCTTTGATGTATACTAGTCACATTAATTGATAGATACTCAATCGCTTATAATACGGGTACATTAATAAATATGGGGTACAAAGTTAAATTAAATTAGATCTAGTGAATATGAGGGATTACTGGGAGCATTTCGTTGGAATTAAATATCTATTTGTTATTTTTTTTCAACCGAACTCTATGCTTAGGGAATGTCTATGTATTTCGAGTTACTTAATAAATATATATACAAACTAGCTTCTGCCCACGGCTTCATCCGCGTAAAAGGCTGCTTTCCTAAAGTTTTCCATCCCCTATTTTTATTTTACCGCTTAAGGGTAAATTTGTTATATTTATTTATATCTAATCAGTAGCCTAAAAATAAGTTTCAAGCTTCTGGCTTTAAGAATGACGATACTTTCTTACAACTTTTCATCCCCCTTTACAACCCTTTTTCGCATTAAAAAGTAGCCTACGTTTTTTATCAGGCTCTAGACCATTTGTGTACCAAATTTCATTTAGATCAGTTCAGTATTTTTATTGTGAAAGAGCGACAGACAGACAAGACTAAGCAGATCACCACAAGACAATAAAAACTTGTTCCAAATTCTATACCAATCCGCTTAGTGGGATATGGATTATAGTCTATTTCCCCTCTTATTTTAGCGAAAGCTTGTCCAATAGTGGGTGTATGAGCTAAATAAAAAAAAGCGAAGAGTGCATCTTTCATATTATTTAGAACTTTTATACAATGCCAGGCATTGTATATTTACGATTGTAAGGAAAAATAAACCAATGAATATTGAATGTTCGTAGATACATTAAAGCTAATTAGATGACACATAATATCATCGTCATCATTTTTCTGCTCTTATCCCAATTATTTGGGGTCGACGCAATATGTACCCCTCTTCCCACATATTGCAAAAGTTATGGGCAATAGTTTTATGACCGACCGCCTGCCTGACGTCAACCCTCCTTAGGTATGTAGTTGTTGACCAAACGGCATCAGGTGGTGTTGGCCCAGGTCGATATGAACCTCTTGGTCGTTTTTTACGACACCCACAACCAAAGTAAGGGTTGGTAGTATTCGTAGCCGCTACCATACGGCGAATTATTTTAGCGATTAGACGACACATAACACCAATGATTATTGTAACAATAATCTTATCAAACTGACTTTAGTATCAAGATGCCCAGAATATTCCAACTAAATTCTCGAATTCTATTCTATGTTTAACAAATTAATAGATTATATTGTCAACCAATCTAGTTTATTTAAAGACACGTGCTTCAACGTGACTAAATGCTAGAAGAGCTGAGAGATATTTTTGAATAGGTATTTGAAGCATTCTGTAAATTTGACTAATATTTCTGCTACTCTCAATAGAGAAGTACAGATCCGGTCGGAGGGAGGAACAGTGGAGCTGAATTAACACTTATATTTTATGAACATTAAATTTTTATACCTGACAAATAAAATGATAGCATGAATATATTTTTTAATCAAAGCATTGTGATGTGTTAAAAACTAATATATTTTCATCATCATCATCATTTCAGCCTATTGCCGTCCACTGCTGAACGTATGCCTCTCTCATTTTACGCCACAGCGTGCGGTCCTGTGTCGCCTGTATCCAACGACGCCCAGCAACCTTCACTAGGTCGTCTGTCCACCTAGTGGGTTAATATATTTTATTAACGAAAAAAATAAATAAGTCACATTATTTAGTCGGATCTTTAACTTTGCAATGCCATCTTATTAAATTACTATATAAAAAAATCACTCTGTCATTTTTAATAAAAATTAATTAAAAAATAAGATATTATTTATAGTTAAAAATGACTATACTATAAAATAATTAAGACATTCATAATTAACTAAGACATAATTGCAAGCAATTTTTCGTTTAGCCTCTCTAGTTTAGGTGTTATAAGATAAATATTTAACAAATTTTAATCGTACCTCATAATGCTAGATACTCAAGAAAGTCTACCAGCTTTCGGCCTAAAAGGATAAATTACGATTTTATCAAGCTAGTTTCTTATGTAAACTTGATAAAATAATCAGTGAATATATTAATATTCTATCAAAACACTAAATATTTTTAATATTATAAAATTCCTGATATATAAATACTTTTGACTGGTTCATGTGATACTTTTCTGTAACTCACGTGTTATAAATATATACGCAACAAAAATAAAGCGTGTTTTGTTATATTTAACATGCATTAATTTACGGCACGTGCCAACAGACCCATGAAATACGTAGACATAAGAGAACTTTCCAATTTTGCATACATAAAGAATATAATTTTGCATACACACAGAATCTCATTTTGCATACATACCGAATCTTATTTTGCATACATATAGAATCTCATTTTGCATACGTACAGAATTACATTTTGCATACATACAGATTCTCATTTTACATACATACAGAATCTCATTTTGCAAACATACAGAATCTCATTTGTATACAAAATCTCATTTGTATACAGAATTTCATTTTGCATGCATACAAAATTTGATTTTGAATGCTTTAAGGATATCATTTTGCATGCATATAGAATATACATATTTTTAATAAGCCCGTTTGTAACAGAATATTGCAATCCAATCGTAGCCATTAACGATGTCTCCACCAATGAAAATTGGCTGACGCTTGGTAGGCACACTTGGTATGCTGTTTTGCGATGGCACTTGGTGTTATGAGTTTTATAGGAGACTATTGCTACCTATTCCCTCTGTAATCCGTCAACAATTTTCATACAATTCGCTTAGGAAAATAGAGGGTAATACATTCTATGCTTAATCTGTTCCTTTACGTACCTGACGTTTAACAAAGGAAACTTGAAAAATATATTTCTTTTTAATCATTTTTAAATTTTTTTTTTACTTTCCATGTAGTGCTGGGTGGGTATCAATGTTTATTCAATTGATTTCACTATCATAATTATCTTATCCTTATTGCATAACATAGTATATACAGACAAAATAGAAGAAAAATAGAATAAGGTATAAAAGAGAAAAGGGTAATCAGGCATCGAAAAATTCCTCCGCTTCACTGTCCACCGGTAATGTGCCCCGAAGGCTGGCAGCATTAAGTTGAAAGGCATTGCTAACCTTTTGTGCAAAACATAGGCCAGCTCTCTGATCACATAAAGCAGCGATTAATCTTTCCTTATATAAAATGTGAGCATTCAAACCCCACGGGTCAAGCGTTTCGACTCCAAACGGCTCGAAAATACAATTTCCAACAAAGTTATTGTACTTTTGCCGCTTGAGTTTTACTGTAGATGCGGCAGCAGCACTACCTGACGTGATCTGAAGATGCGATGGCGCAAGGGTATCAATGTAAATAGCGTACCACACCAAAGGCCTTCCCATCCTCTAGCTAGGCCAGTAAAGACATGCCGTCTGGTTTCTTATCATCGTCGCGCACCAAACCGTTGGGTTCTTTAACAACCAGTATACCGGCAGTGACAAGAGCCAGGTGGATAATTTCATTAATATTAGCATGCCTTGATATTCTGCCTGCGCTCTTGCCGCACAGTAGGCCGTGGTGTCTGAGACCATCAACTTGCTCTCCACAGTGACATCGAAGCGTAGAAAGAAATGGAACACCCAAACGAAGGCTAACTGCAGTGCGGATAGCAGTATCATGTAGCGTAGCACCTATGCTGGGCGACGGTAGTGCCTGTATCCAAATACCAGATTCCCACACTTTTTTTTTTTTTTTTTGGGGTGTGGGTTACGGTCGGCACACTCCTCGCACCACTCCGTCCGGGGTGACAGAGGGGCGTAAGCGCGCACACCCGTAACCCACCCGTGACGTCGCCTTCGTCGTTGGGCCAACCACCGGAGCAGAGTGACTTGACGTCAGTGGTTGGCCCGACGGAATACCCCTGAGGAGTACCCTCTCCTCGACCGACGTCCCCCCCTCGGGTAGGATGTCGGTCTTTCCTCACGCGGTCGGCCTCTCGGCGGGTGACGGACTAATTCCCCGATCCAGTCACCCGCGGCCTCGGCTAGGGCGGCATCAGGCGCAAGTAATCGCGCCTGCGCCGCCCCAGTCGCCGGCGGCGGCTCGCGTCGTCGAGGAGACGCTCCTCGCGCACGCGCTCCGCCACCTCCTTCCGCGAGACTACTGCCTCGCAGAAGGATGCGACCGCGTCCCAGTTCCTGACGCTGTCGAGCATCGCCCTGGCGATGGTCGGCAGCGTCAGGTCAGCACCGATGAAGATTCCCACACTGAAACAAACAGCAAACGAGCAATTTTTTTTTATTATTTTATTAATTATATTTAAATATATCTTCCAAAACACAGTAAAGAAAATACCGAGCAATGCGGTCATCCAGATATTTAAATTTTAAGTCACATTTTGGATACAAATTCATTGCCAGTAGAAAAATAATAAGTCTCTATAAAAAAAATGTTGTTTTTGGTCGGTTATTACATAAAATTAAATTTATGGTAATTATTATATTATGTCAATTTATAATGCATTGCCAGTAAAAAGAATAAGATTTTGTATAAAAAAATATATATTTTTTTTGGTTGGTTTTTATTAAATTTATGGTAATCATTACATATATAATGACAATTTATTCATTTAAACCGGAAAAATCTAATGGCTCTTCGAAATGCTGCACAAAATAATAATACTACAATATTTATTCAATATTTATTAATGTGAGTTAAGTTGCCTCTTAAAACTTAATAGTAGTATTATACCTTCTGTCTTTTCTTACCGGATCTTTCATAGCGATGACTGATGACACAGATCCACCGGACACAGATCATGACACACCGGTCTGGCCACGGAAGTTGAGGATTCGGTACCAGTGGCCGGCCCAATGGCGATGTGGTGGGAATACGGTGGGTTATAGAGCCACGCGCCACCGCCCCGGATGAAACGGACGACGTGTGTCCAAACCATAGCCTGCCAAAAAAAGCGATGACGCAGATAATATCTAACGAAAAATGGTAGAAAAAAGCGTTTTGAGTCTGTTGTTAATGCAAGTAGCATTAACGTCTGAAATTATTTATCTGATATGTTTGTTCAGAGTATTCATCGTCATAATTTGAGTTCGTATGTGTTCTAAGGAGGAAGACACGAGCCGCGATGCTTTACTATCCAGACTGGTTAGACGAGTTGAGAGTTTTGTTTTGAACGTTACTTCTCATGCAGAAATATTGTCTACTTTAGTATCTTAAGCCTGTCTGCAGTAATGATCCAGACTTAAAGGGTAGTAGCACTTAGGAATTTAATTCTCTCTCTGTCTCTCTCTCTCGTGCCGCGTTTCAATTATAAAATTTTACCCTCCTGCGCGTAAATAAGTTTCACTTCAAAATAAATATGGCGCGTAACGAAAAAATTGACTTAGAAATAAAGATGGCGCGTAACAGAAAAACGCTTCAATTTTTTTTCTCCCATACTTCGATAAAGAAGTTTCACTGCAACAATGGAGACATTTATTTTTTTATTTGATAATTCATTACGTATCATTGAAAATTTTAAAGTAGTAGACACGAGTAGTGTCTACTACTATAAAATTTTATCTATTAATGTATAGTAAAACTTTTTCTATTTTCCGTGATAGAGTATGATGAAAATGATCACTTACCCTTTCCCTTTCCCTCGATTATGATAATCAATTAAGGAATATAAACATATAATTGCGTAAGAAGAAAAATTCAAAGTGTAAAGTTATATTACCACTTCCACTTCGTTCTGAGTGTATTATGTTAATAGCTCTTATCTGGATTCGTATTCGATACCCGTAACGAAAAAGTAAAACTGAGAAGAAAAGTCTTATTAAATAAGTCATGTTTTGCCCGATAGAGATCTTTTTCAAAACCAACACACTGCACTAATTAAGTAAATAATCCTCGTATTACATAGGACTTTCAAACATACATTCTACTGCTAGAAATTGAGATATCAGAGCTATATCAGAGAAATCAGTCCTGCTATGAAATCTAAACGAAAGCGGATTCGGTTATGGACCTTTTATTTTCTTAGCATTAAAGTCTTGATTCAATGATCAATCGGATGCTTCAAATTCGACACATTATATTTCGCTGTCCATTCGAAACGAATGGAATTGTTACTAAAATACTTTAGTGCTAGGTCTTCGGATGTTGAATGTCAAGTTTTCTGTTAAATCCAAAACTTTCCGTTCCATTACTTTTGGTAAATGAAATGTAGAAATCGATAAGCGATAAAATAACATTTTCCCAAAAGTGATAAGATATCTAATCAACACTATGAACACATTCGAATTAGTTAGATCAGCATCTAAAAAGATAGGTACAGTGAGTCAGGGAATATGTCAGTTAACACCGGTGGCGTGACAGTTATGTCAGTACATCACGTATTCGATAGGAAATATGTAGATAATTTATCCAATCTTAGATGAGACGTTAAAATATTCATCATCGTCATCATCATCTCAGCTCATTTATGTCCCACTGTTGAGCTCGAGCCTCCTCCGTAATAGGAGGGAAATTGACCTACTATACCGCGCTGGTCAGACGTGTTGGTATAGGGTTTTGTTTCGAGTTTTCCTTCTCTCGCATAGATGTCATATGCGTTTTATATCCCTTAGTCGTCTTTTACGATCACCCAAGGGTAAGACAGAGGCTGGTGAATTGTATTCTAAACTCCGTCACCACACGGATAAATATTAGTACTAACTTACTTAACAGACACGGTTCTGTAAAAATCTCAAATAAAAAAAATAAAAACTCACAGTTACACCTACTGGTTTCAATTATTATTAATAAAACATTCTTGACTACATCTGAACAGACACAAAAGTTGCATTAAAATTGATACAGCCGTTTTGGAAGAGTTCAGTCAAATACATAGGTACAATAAGCATTATATGAGTTTTTGGCGGGAATCTAAAACGTCATGTGGTGCTCTTGTATTATATTCGATATCTTAGTATTTAACGTGTTATATTAGATAATTTTGATGGCATTTTATGTAATGTGATGTGCCGGAACTGCTGAGATGTAGTGAATATCATATAAAAGTGCTTTACAACGTTTTCGTTTTTCATCAAAATTCTCACAAGATACCATTAACAATGTGGCCATAGCACTGTTGATGGCGACAATTTGACTTACTGACGGACAATGACTAATCTGAAGACACTAAAAACTTGAAGATAATTATAACTCGACACTGGCAACAATGGCTCGTTTAAAAAGCTGATTGCCAATACATAAAAATAAGAAGAAGAAGCATTATATGTAAAAACTAGCCATGCTCGCAGTTTCGCCCAGTTTAATGTGGCTTTTATCGAACAATTTTGGCTATTCTTTTGGAACAATATTTTTTAATAGCATCCTTTTCTGTATAATTGATACATTTTAGGCGACGAAGGCACCCAACCGGTTGAACGGAAGTTATAGCTTAAAAACTTAGCATATAAACTAATTTAGGATGGGATATGAAAATTATTATTAATTTATGATAGGATAGGACATTTTCACATTCTATTTTGCGTATAAATAGTACGATGTCATTGTACCTTTATAGAAAGTATTCCCACGTGGAACTCAAATCTCTGATAAAATGAACTGTCCTTCTCTTCCCCGTATCTTTATATCACCTATATTTATCCATATTATATATCATGAAACTCATTTGTGAACTGATACAGAGTTTACCAAGCGCAGGACTTAAACTCATGGAAATTCGCTCGAATTGCTTTACTATTTAAGCTACTGTCAAGGGCGTAGCCAGGATTTTGTATAGAGGGGGGCAGATTAAGAAAATCCTAGACTATATTGTTTTAATCGTGGTTTTTAACATATGAATATTTCAGTATCTCACATTAGTAGTGGAGGTGAGGTAAAAATTAAAAACAAAATATAACAACTAGAAACAGCTTCATTACTTTGACGAGTAAAATGCGCGGTTCTTCACAAAATCTATTTGAAACTTCTCTTACAATTTTTTTTTCTTGAATAATTTTCCGGTGTACGCTTAATATACACAGTACGTTTAAACGGTTTTCGGCCATCATAGACCTCAGCCACGTTTTGACACGTCGCAGGGTAGAAAAAGACCTTTTTATATTATTGCTTATTGTACACGGTTATGCCAACGAAATAATTGTGGCTTTTTTTGCTTGCCGGGAAGAAAGTGTCCGCCTCCTTTCATACATCAGTAAAGTCTAATTTTTCTAGACCTTCTCTTTCCATACCTTTATCCTTCCAAACTTTATGCCATAATTCCGCTTCATGCTCAAAAAGAGGAAGATCATAGTACTGGTAGAAATCTTGCGACGATGAATGACGCGCGCAGCTGAATCAGTTGCCTCCTCTGGATACGAGGTGAGCCCCGTATCCCACTCCGCTACTATCGCGAGGTATGAAGCTCGTGAGCATTAGCGACCGACTGTTCTTCTAGGGGGGGACAGCTGCCCCTCCCTGCCCGTACCTCGCTACGCCCATGGCTACTGTAGTAATTACGTGTCTAACTGAGTGTAATATCTGTTTTACCACATAACAATCATTTTGTTGATGCCAGTAAGTGAAGATACTGGTCCCTAAAATACAGCATAATTACGCTAGTTTTAGAGGTCAGAGAACTTGTCTATCAACAATAAATAAAATACCCAGTCATGTTTTTATCAAAAATTATTTATCACGCCATCTATCGGCCATATATACACGCATTGCTACGATCTATTAATTTTATTATGGGAATTATATTAAAAGATTTGCGTATGTTGATGAAGTAAGAATAAAATTCACTATCTCCTATTTTGCCCATAGATAGGTGTGTAAAGAACACCAATATGCATATGCAAGAAAATGTTCTCTAGAAATGAAAGTCCATATCGACCAGTTTAATGAGTTTGATATAGTGTATACCTAGTCCTAGCTGTGATGGAGGAGATTTGAGTTAAGCAATGGGTCGTACAAGTTAATGATTAAAAAGGAAACGAACGATTATTTTAAATGTCATCATCATTCTCCTACTCTTATCCCAATTATTTGAGGTTGATACAATATGTACTCTTCTTTCATTGTACCTAATGTAAAAGTTATTGGGCAATAGTTTTATGACCGGCCGCCTGCCAGACGTTAACCCTTCTTGGAAATGTAATTATTGACCAAACGGCATCAGATAGAGTTGGCCTAGATCGTTATAAGGCTCTTAGTTGTCTTTTACGACATCCACAAGCACAGTAAGTGTTGGTAGTAATCATAGCCGCTAGCACACAGCATATTTTAAATATGTTAGTGTCATTTTGTTGAATATACTCTCGGCTCATATATGTCCCAATGCTGGTTTCGAGCCTCGTCCACAGTAAGAAAGGAATTGACCTTCTACATCACGCTTAGCGAACGAGTTAGTATAGAGTTTTCCTTCTAGTTTTCTCTTACGTAGATGTTATTTACATATTAAATCCCTTAGTCGTATTTCACAGTACCAACGGCCAATATTGGGGGTGATAAATTGTATCCTTCTTCATCACAATATCATCATCATCACAGCCCATATATGTCTCACTATTTGGCTCGGGCCTCCTCTGTAATGGGAGGGAAATTAACCTACTATACCACGCTGGTCAGACGTGTTGGTATAGAATTTTGTTTCGAGTTTTCTTTCTCTTACGTATGTTATATGCGTTTTATATCCCTTAGTAGTCTCATACGATCACTCACGGGTAAGATAGAGGGTGGTGAATTGTATTCTTACTCCGTCACCACACGGATAATCACGGTTCATCACAACACTGAAACATATTATTATTTTATTTATTATTCATTCTATTTATTTATATGTATACAAATAAATACTATTAATATTATTAAACATGAACAAAGAAAATTCAAATAAAGAAAGCGTGTGAAATAACAGCTAACGGAAAGAGCTTTATAAAATATTTCAACTTAGTACCTACTCTTTATTTCGCCTTAGTGCTTCAACGTGGTGAACAATAGGTTTGCATGGGAATACGCCATCTGTGTGTCATGGCGAAGTATTTCTGGATATCTCAATCAATATTTGTTTCTTGGAGGTATCTGGAAATTTTATGATAACGTTAATATTTTACATATAGGGTGGGCACGTGGAATGTAAGAGGTTGTGAGTAGGGTAAGTTGCACGAGCTGATAATAGCGGACAAACAGCTAGACGTGCTCTACGTGGTTAACATCAGCATCCGAGCCCATATGAAGTATTTGGGCCTGGTGCTCGACGGGCATTGGTGGTTTCGGGAGCATTTCCGAAGGCTCGCTCCGCGGCTCGTCGGCGCGGCGTCCGCCCTTTCGTGGCTTATGCCGAATGTGGGCGGACCGAGCGCTACGTGCCGACAGCTGTACGCGGGGGTCATCCGGTCGATAGCCCTGTACGGTGTACCGGTGTGGGCGGGGTCCCTGACCGTCCGACTCAGGGCTCTTCTGTGGCGACCACAGAGGGCCATGGCGGTCAGAGCCATACGCGGGTACCACACGGTGGTGACGGAGGCAGCGTGCCTGTTGGCCGGGACTCCCCCGTGGGACCTGGAGGCGGAGATGCTCGCCGATTTATATCGGCGGGTGTCGGGGGTGCAAGCGGAGGGCGGTGTGCTCATTAAGAGAGCTCAACGCCTGGCGCGTCGCCGTCCGCCGAGATGTCATTACCCGTTGGGCAGTCCGGCTGAAGAGGCCTCGGTTCAGTGTGCGGACCGTGGAGGCCTTCCGGCCAGTGCTGATGCAATGGTTGAAACGGCGGCACGGGGTGCTATCTTCCCGACTGGTGCAGGTTTTGACGGAGCATGGATGCTTCGCCAAGTACCTGCACACGGTCGTCAGGAGGGAGAGTACACCGTCCTGCCACCACTGCGATTGCGACGAGGATACGGCGCAGCATACGCTCGAGGCTTGTGCCGCCTGGGCAGAGCAGCGCCGTGAACTTGTCGCAATCATCGGTGCCGACCTGATGGTGCCGACCAACGCCAGGGCGATGCTCGACAGCGTCAGGAACTGGGACGCGGTCGCAGCCTTCTACTAAGCAGTAGTCTCGCGGAAGGAGTCGGCGGAGCGCGTGCGCGAGGAGCGTCTCCTCGACGACGCGATCCGCCGCCAGTGACTAGGGCGGCGTAGGCACGATTACCTGCGCCTGATGCCGCCCTAGCCGAGGCCGCGGGTGACTGGACCGGGGAATTAGTCCGTCACCCGGCGAAAGGCTGACCGCACGAGGAAGGACCGACGTCCTCCCCACACGTCGCTCGCAAGGAAAGGGTATCCCTCAGGGGGTATTCCGACGGGCCGGTCAATGACGACAAGTTCACGCAGCTCCGGTGGCCGGTCCAACGGCGAAGGCGAGGTTCACGGGTGGGTTACGCGTGTGCGTGCTTACGCCCCTCTGTCGCCCCGGACGGAGTGGTGCGAGGAGTGCGCCGACCGTAGCCCACCCCCAAAAAAAAAAGACGTGCTCTGCGTGTATGAAGAGAATTATGAATGTTGAGGCAGCGAGTGAAGTATGCAAGGATAGAGTTCTCTCTGCCTACCCTGCAAGGGATATGGCGTGATGATATGTATGTATGTTAATATTTTAAGTTTTATCATTTTCAGTTTTTTTGCTGACTAGTGTATTGTTACACCGCTGCACCGGTGGCCATATTTGCGGGGATATAGATGCACTATGGGGATAGAGGAAGAAGTTATGAACGTCCACTTGCCTAGCGATCATCGTCCAAGCTCGTATATAATCCCACTGTTCGGCTCGAGCCTCCTCCGTACTGGAAGGGAAATTGACCTACTCTGGTCAGGCGTGTAAGTATAGGGTTTTGTTTCGAGTTTTCTTCTCTTGCATAGAATGTGATATGCATTTTATATCTCATTCGTTGTTTACGATACTCAGAGAAAGATGGGAGGTGATAAATAGCAGTATTACTCTGTCACGTTATCTTACACCTTCACACCACGAATTAAACATATTGGTAATAAGAATTCTCATCATCTCAGCTCACATATGCACCACTGTTAGGCTCGAGTCTCCTCCATAATAGACGGGCAATTAACCTAATATACCACGTTGGTCAGACGTCTTGGTAAAGAATGGACAGGAAATTGACCTAATATACCACGTTGGTCAGACGTCTTGGTATAGGATTTTGTTTCGAGTTTTCCTTTTCCTGCATAGATTTTATATGCGCCTTACATACTTTCGTCGTCTCTAACGATCGCCCACGGGTAAAATAGGGCATCATGAATTATATTTTTACTCCGTCACGATATAGATAATAAGAATTCTCAGAATAAGAAAAATAGAATATAGAATAGTGCATTAAGGGAAAGTTAAATTATATAAAAATCCAAACAGTAATACGTTTTACCAATTCCATCTAGAATTATCCTATCGTAAGATTCAAGAATGAAGCGTATTAGAAAATGTTAGACTTATCCCTATTTACGATCATTGGATATTTTTCGTGCCAATTTTATAGCGTTAGATATATTTATTCCAAGGCAAATAGAAATATTATCGACTTACAGGCTGAATGTTGTTAAAAATAGAATTTTCCTATTCTTTATTTTTTTGTTTCCTTTTTTGACTGGTTATTGTTCGACTTCACTCCGTCCGGAGCAACAGAATATTTATACAGGCCGTGTACTTACTATCCGTCAGTTGAGATGTACCCATATCCTGCTATCGATGGCAGGCCAAGCTCCAGTTCATTATCATTATGTCTCCAGTCTATTAGCACCATCTATTGCCACAGACACATTATATTTACGTGCCGATAACTGTACGCGGGGGTCGTCCGGTCGATGGCCCTGTACGGCGCACCAGTGTGGGCGGTGTCCCTGACCGTCCGACTCAGGGCTGTTCTGTGACGACCACAGAGGGTCATGGCGGTCAGGGCCATACGCGGGTACCGCACGGTGGCGACGGAGGTGGCGTGCCTGTTGGCCGGGACTCCCCCGTGGGACCTGGAGGCGGAGATGGTCGCCGACCTGTATTGGCGGGTGTCGGGGGTGCGAGCGGAGGGGGGGTGCGGTCTCACTGAGGGAGCTCACCGCCTAGCGCGTTGACGCCCGCCGACACGTCATTGCCCGTTGGGCAGTCCGGCTGGAGAGGCCTCGGTTCGGTGTGACCGTGGAGGCCTCCCGGCCGGTGCTGATGTAGTGGTTAAAACGGTGGCACTGGGTGCTCTCCTTCCCACTAGTGCAGGTTTTGACGGGACATGGGTGCTTCGCCAAATACCTGCACACGGTCGTCGGGAGGGAGAGTACACCGTCCTGCCACCACTGCGATTGCGACGAGGATACGGCGCAGCATACGCTCGAGGTTTGTGCCGCTTGGGCAGTGCAGCGCCGTGGACTCGACGCAGTCATCGGTGCCGACCTGACGCGGCCGACCATCGCCAGCGCGATGCTCGACAGCGTCAGGCACTGGGACGCGGTTGCAACCTTCTGCGAGGCAGTAGTCTCGCGGAAGGAGGCGACGGAGCGCGTGCGCGAGGAACGTCTCCTCGGTGACGCGAGCCGGTGGGACGGCGCAGGCACATTATCTGCGCTTGATGCCGCGGGTGACTGGACCGGGGAATTAGTCCGTCACCCGCCGAGAGGCTGACCGCGTGAGGAAAGACCGATGTCCTCCCAGAGGAGGGGAGACATCGGTCAAGGAGAGGGTATTCCGTCGGGCCGGCCACTGACGTCAAGTTGACGCTGCTCCGGTGGTCGATCCAACGACGAACGCGAGGTGTCATGGGTGGGCTACGGGTGTGCGTGCCCTACGCTCCTCTGTCGCTCCGGACGGAGTCGTGCGAGGAGTACGCCGACCGTAGCCCACCCAGAAAAAAAAAAGACACATTATATTACTTTTCAGTTACCTTATTATATAATGTTTTCTATAGTCTGTCTAATCTAAGAAGTGCACTTTGACAGCTGTCTGAGTAAGTTGTCTAGGTATGTGAACCAAATAATCGCTATCGAAAATATCCGATTTTACTGAGAAATCGATATTGATTCTTTATAATTAATAATCGGTTTATTTTTTATTTTTCAAAAAGGTGATGAATAAATTAAGTGCTAAATTAGTACTAAACAAATTTAATTATTTCAGGATAGAATCTATTCATCATATTTAGTAGGATTAAGTTAATTAAAAACAAAAACTGGATTTGAAAATAGCTATTTATTAAGAATTACTACTATTACTTGAATTATCAGCGTCGCGAACATTAATAATTATTTCCTCATCAATCAAAGTGTCGAAATGTACATCTCTGTCAAAATCTCTATTCGATTAATTGTATTTTTCTAATATTTTTACCGATTATTTGAATATTCATGAATTGGAAGTTGTCAAGCGCTATTGTATAGATCGTGATGACGTGACATTGTTAGGTCGTCACTAACAATTACTATTTACCATGTTATTTCTATTTTAAATTAGTTTTACGAGTTTCAACATTAGATTATTGTACAAGAAAGTCACCCGCAATGTTAATTATGTAAATAACTTAATAGTTGTTTAAAATTTCAGATTTAGTGTTTACAATCATGTGTATACGTTTGACCGAGGTTATTGTGTATTAAAAAATGCAAAATGTCAAAATGCACTTCTTAGATTAGATGAACTATAATGTTTACGCAAGTATTACGCATTTGAAATAAAACTAGTTTTACGGATTCTATCGAGTTTGTATTTGATTTTTAATTTCCCGATGTTTCGAACACTTAATTGCCCGATATTTTAACGTGACAAACACTTTACAATGATCATGGTCATGGGAGGTCCTCTCGTGACCATGATCACATCATATAAAGTGTTCGAAACTTCGGGTAATTATCAAATACAAACAAGATAGAATCCGTAAAACTATTTTTATTTCAAATACCTTATTATACCTACCTACAATTGTAAAATTGTAACCGATAACATAATGAATATTTATCTCTCTTTCTTTTCTTTAATACAATTATTATTTTACTAATAGTGATGCGACCGGGCACATAGCAACAGCCATATTAGTTAGCCCGTTACACCACAGGAACGATCCAAATGCGTGCGCGCGTCCCATGCGGCCACGGTCCACGTGTTACACTTTATTTGCATGGCGTAATGCAATAGGGTTGTCACCATAATTAATTTTATTTTATTTTTCTTTTGAAGTGAAACTTATCATGGCTTTTAAAAGTGTAACAAATACGTGGAATTATACGATATCACAACTTCATACTTATTTTTCAAATAAATGAAAAAATAATCACAAACTATGCTCTATATATGCTATGATTTTCTTTTGGCAGGCTATGGTCTGGACACACGCCTTCCATTCCATTCGGGGGACGGTAGGGTAGCGTGTGGCCCCATAACCCACCGTATTGCCTCCCCGTCGCTATTGGGCCGACTATTAGTACTGAATACTTGACAGCCGTGGCTAGCCCGGCGGGTTAACCTTTCGGGTACCATCCCTCACCGACACCCCTGCCTGCTGAAAGAAACCACCATCGCCAGTCGAGCACCAGACCCAGATATTTCGTTTGGGCCCAAATGATGATGGGGACCGAATTAACGGTGATCCACGCACCAGCAGTTGGACCATTGGGCCCATGAAGTTTCTATAAACAATGCCTCAGCCTCTTTTATAGAAACATTGTGAATTTCTTTTGTAAAAATAATATGGCTATTCCTAGTTTTCTATTTTCTCTTTTCGCCAACCATGGTGCCTAGGGATGCACTTATTCCGGGACACGTGGTATCCCGCCGCGCCTTACATGGTCACACCCGATTTAGATTCAGATTCTCTCGGCTCCCCTCTGCAACGACTAATTTTATCGCTGCAATAGCTGCCTCTAGAAGTAAGGATGATGAACTTCATATCTATTTTAAATCATACTTTTACTTTCTTTATTTTGGAATAGTGCACTGAGTGTTCGGGGAATTTCAATCTTATGCGTCAACTTATAATATTTTTTATATTGTTTTGACGACTATTTCACCATGACAGTAGTTTATTTGAACTTTATTTTGATATATATTTTAAGTTAAAAACGTATGCTAAGATATCAAGTAGTGACGCCTTTCAGATAACAAAACGCATGGTGTATTTTGCGTTAAAACAAAAAAAATATTACATCATTTGTGAAAATAGAGTTGCAATTCAAAATATTTTTTTTGTATTCAAGGGTGTGAAGGGGGATAAGAAATTGTGGTTTATTACATTTATGCTATACCAACTTAGTAACTGTGGTACCAACTTGTAGTAAACAAAAATTGCTCATTTCCTCTTTACGGAAGACCGCGGTTTTCTCTCTGATTTGTTTGTATATTATTCCGAATATCCTATCATCATTCTCCTGCTTTTATGTCAGTTAATTGGAATCGACGCAATATGTACTTGTACTCCTCTTCCATAGTACATATTGCAATATTTATTGGCAATAATTTTATGACCAGCCCCTGCTTGACGTCAAACCTTCTTGGTAATATACAACGGCATCAGGTGGAGTTGGCCCAGGTCGATATAAAGCTCTTAGTCGTCTTTTATGATATCCCCAAGCGAAGTAATGGTGATAATATTCATAGCCGCTACCACACAGCAATATTCCGACTAGTATCTAAAGGTTATAATCATAAAATAGTTTATTTATTATAGAAAATACAGGCAAGAGAAATGCCTATAAAGAAAAAAAAATAAAGAAAATGTGCGTTTGACTTAATTGTATTAATTAATAATATTAATTAATATTACTATTTGAATTGGAGGTAATCTAATGACAAGACGTTGTCTCTAAACCGGGAAAGAGAGAATTTAATTTTTACGAGAATTCGATTTGGTGTAGTTTGAAATCTATAATCTTTACATATGGTTATAGTTTGCAAGTTTACACGTGTCAACTAAAGCATACAACAAAGTTTTCAAGTTTTGTATATTTTTCATGCCAATTGTTTTTCCAAGGTATTTTCATGTATAATGATTTCACTCGTGACGTGATGACGTCATTCGTCACACAGCAACAGTGTCCAGCGGATGACCATTCGTCAAGCTGTCTGTCAAACATCGAACTGACCGCCAAATATGTTTCTTTTTTAATTTTACGCTTTAAAAACCGAAGATGACCATTCTGCCAATTGGATTGTTTACCTGTGTACATATTTTCGTAGTTATGATATTTATTTTAAGATTCTTTAAAATATATGTACCTATTCATATAGATGTATAATTGCTACAGTTATCTTGTATGTTTTCGTGAATAATACTTGTATATAGGTATATTTATTTCACGTATCTCGCAAAAGTTTCTTTGGTTTTTTTGTTCACGATTTTGTTCAAATTTAGTATTTTATTAAACAAGGACTTTTCTCTTATTTTATCTATGTATCTAGATTTTTTCCTGGACAACTATACTTTACTTAAAAGATATTTTTCGTAACTTCTAATATTGGTAGGACCACGCTGTTGACAGTTCTCTGTCTGCAACCGCGGGCCGGTCCGTCCGGGGTAGTACCACACTCTCGCAGAAGGGCGACGTCTGAGTAATGGCTTTGTGTTATTGCGCTTCGTTTGGTAAGCGAGAGAGCCGAAAGACTAACTGGTTGGGTTTAGGGATTTTATTGGTAGGCAGCGGCCTAAGCAACACCCTTGGCATTGCAAAGATCCATGAGCGGCAGTGACACTTACCATCAGGTGTGCTGCTTGCTCGTTTCTCACCATAAGCGATAAAAAAAATAATTAAATATGTAGTATTTAGTTATTTTTTTTTGACGTCATATAAAGTAATGAGTTTCTAATGTTTACGCGAGTATTACACATTTGAAATAAAACTAGTTTTACGGATTCTATCGCGTTTGTATTTGATTCTTAATTTCTCGACGTTTCGTACTCTTTACAGTAGACATCCGTCCTCCCATGACCATGAACGCTGTAGAACGCTATAGAATCCGTAAAACTATTTTTATTCATAATGTCATATAAAGTGCTAATCTTGAATATCTGAAAGGTTTGCCAAAAATAGTGAAAAACATCTCTTAATTCAGTGGGAGTATGTTTGTGTAAACTTGCAAGGGATATATAGAACCCCTCCATAAATAAATCTTTCATGAACACTCATTTCATAATAGGCATTTCAAACCTCTTTTATAATATATGTTTAGTTTATAATCTGCTTTAAATAAGCTATTATAGTAATTTATTTCTTTAGTTGCCGCCATTTTAGCTACGTGTAAGATTTATACCTTAAAATTTCCTTTTCTCAAACATGCTTGGAAATTTGAGCATTATTTTGTCAACCTTCTTCGAGATAAATCGGTATTGCTGTACTGAGCGAGCAGCAGCCGGCAAAAAATGTATGAAAATCCATATCTGTCGTGTTTTAGCGGTCAAATAAATATATATGTAAATTCATATCTATCGTGTATTTTAAAAATGAAAAAAAAATAACAAATGAACCCTTTAGTACGTGAAAAATGTTGTTCGTTGTTCGTCATGTATACAGTTCTACTTAGTACTACTTAGTTTTAATTTCCGCGCATTATTTAAGAAAAGCACTATACAAGCCTTGGCCACAACTAGGAATTGATGGACTCAAGTATGTGTGCCTCGGCGACGCCTCGGCCCACATTTATACGTTCGTCCATCAATGCCTCTTTTGCTGGCCGCTACAGTAATGTACTATTTTACCCGCTTAAGAATGTTTCTAACAAGTTTTTTAATATGTATAAAGACGGTTTAATTTATTTTGGTGTTAGAATATTTTTGCAATTTGTTTTGGCAAACGAGCAAGCAGAATACCTGATGGTAAGTGTAAGTGTTACCGCCACTCATGGACCTTTGCAATACTAGGAGTCTCGACTCTCTCATTTATAAAGGAAAAATACAATAGCCACTGCCCCTCCCTTTCCCATGCCCATCATAAAAATAAATTACGGATGCAATGTAAAATTTTGTCATTGCACTCTTGCAGTTGAGAAGGATATCTCGAAATGAAAACCTATTTCTATCCATTTCACCAGTTTAGTTTAGTCAGCTAAGCCTGATCTTTAGGACACCTATCTCCAAGATTGGAACGGATATCAGTCGGGAATACGAAGTTGTTTCAATGGCAAATTATTTATTTAATCTATTAAGGCACCGTTGCCAGCTCTATACTACAATATTTTATGCTTTGTCTGACCCGAAAATCAAAATTGTACTCTTCCACATTTACATACTTCATCATCACATCATCTTCATCACAGCCCATAAATGTCCCACTGTTGAGCTCTGGCCTCCTCCGTAATGGGAGGGCAATTAACCTACTATATCGCGCTGGTCAGACGTATTGGTATAGAGTTTTGTTTCGAGTTTTCCTTCCCTAGCATAGATGTTATATGCGTTGCGTTGCAAAAGTTAATAGTTTTTATCCGGTCGCCTGCCTGACGTTAACTCTTCTTGGGAATGCACTTCTTGACCAGACGGTATCAAATAGTGTACGAATGGATATTAATCTAAATTCAAATTATAATTAAACTATCAGTCCTCTGCACGCATAAGTAAAACGCTTTAGCAGTTAATTTGCTATTACATAAATAAAAGATTAAAGCTAATTAACTTATCCAATTTAGGGCAGCCACTTTGTTAAATCCAATTTGGAATATTGTTTGTAACGATACGAAGTGTGAAATCCACTTTTATCCAATAAGAATATTTACCTTCTTTTAAGGAAAGTTAAAAAAAGACAATCTGCAGGAACTGTGTCTTTATCTTTATATTAGGTCCTTACATATGAAATTGGCGTTTTGTACGAGAGGAATATAAAGTCATTTTTTTTTTGTAAAATATATTTAATTAATCAAAGTATGCACCGTTGTTATCTATGCACTTTTGCCATCTTATAGGTAGTTCATTGATCCCTTTACTAAAAAAAAACACGGGGGCGAGAATCAATAAACTCTTTGAAGGCGGTTTGGACTGCCGCATCGGAGTTGAATTTTTGTCCTTGTAAGAAGTTGTCCAAATTCCAGAAAAATGGTAATGTATTGGAGCAAGGTCCGGGAAGTACGGTGGATGTCGCAGACATTCCAATTGTAGCTCATCTACCTTACTGGTTGTTTGTTGTGTCTTGCGTTGTCATGAAGCAGCAGTGGCCTAGAACGATTGACCAATCTTGGTTGTTTAGCAGCAAGTGCTTCTTTCATGGTTTGCAGTTGCTGACACTAAATATCTGCCGTAATCGTTTGGTCAGATTAGAAAGCTGTAGTGAATGACACCAGCGCTAGTCTACCATACATTCACAAGTAACTTTTTCTGAGTAAATTTTCGTTTAGGGCAGGATTTGGCTGCGTCTCCAGGGTTCAGCCATTGCGACGAGCGCTTCCGATTATCGTACAGTATCCACTTTTCATCACAAGTAATGATTCGATTTAAAATCCCTTCATTATTGTGTCGGTTGAGCAAAGTAACACAGCAGTCGACGCGTGTTTGCAAGTTCGATTCACTCAATTCATGAGGTACCCATCGTTCAATTTTTTTTACTTTCCCGATTTGCTTCAAGTAGATTAATACATTATTGTCACTTACCCCAAAGCCTGCAGCTATTTCTGAAGTGCTTTGTGATGGATCCGCTTCCACAAAAACATTTAATTCTTCATTTTCTACTTTGATCTCCGGCTGTGCACGGGGTCGATTCTAAAGGTCGAAATTTCCAGAACGAAAACGTTGAAACCAAAAACATACCGTGCTTTCTTTTGCGACACCAGCGCCGTACACATCATTAATCCTTCGAGTTGTTTCTGCAGCACTGATGCCACGGTAGAACTCGTACTCGTAAATATACCGATATTTCATGTTTTCCATTGTGCGGTAATTAGGGACACCAAAGAAAAAAAATAATGAGCAAAAAGAAAATAAATGGCTGTTTTCAAAACTCAAATGTACCAGCTATAGTACATTACTGCAGCGGCCAGCAAAAGAGGTATTGATGGACGAACGTGTAAATGTGGGCTGAGGCACAGCCGAGGCACACATACGTAAGTCCATCAATTCCTAGTTGTGGCCAAGGCTTGTATAGTGCTTTTCTCAAATAATGCGCGGAAATTAAAACTAAATAGTATTAAGTAGAACTGTATACATGACGAACAACGAACAACATTTTTCACGTGCTAAAGGGTTCATTTATTTATCTTTTTTCATTATTAAACAGCTTTCTTTTCAAGCCAGTTCGAAATTTAAATAAAACTCTGTTAAGTTGCCTATATGGTTACTAGAATTTGAAGTAACAAATCGGTCCATTTTTAAAATACACGATAGATATGAATTTACATATAATTATATTTATTTGGCCGCTAAAACACGACAGATATGGATTTTCATACATTTCTTGCCGGCCGCTGTTCGCTCAGTATAGCAATTTCGATTTATCTTGAAGAAGGTCGTCAAAATAATGCTCTAATTTCCAAGCATGTTTGAGAAAAATGAATTTGTAAATTTGAATTTGGAATTCTTAACCAAAGAGGAGATATTTCAGATCAAAGTTGTCAGTACGACAAAACGCTAATTTCATATGTAAGGACCTAATATATATAATTCTTATGAACGTGTGTATGTCACTGAACTCCTCCTAAACAGCTGGACGAATTTTGTTGGAATTTTTTGTGTGTGTTCATAATTTCATATGGATTCGAGAATGGTTTAGATTCGCAATTAGACGCGTTAGGTGGCGCTGCGATCGAGTTGTGGGACTTACTTTTCGTACATTGAATGTTAGGCGGAACGAAGTTTGCAAGTCCGCTAGTATATACCTAAAGTTATTAAAATTATATAAGCGGAGAGTTTATTTCAATTAATTGTTAATGGTATATTTTATTTTAAATCACGCAAATAAAATTGTGGAAAGACTTAGATCACCCATATGAGCTAATATATGTAGATGTTACTCTTAAAATAGGAGAAGAGCGTGCTTGAATTAGTACAACTACTAATATGAAAAAAGGTGACAGACTTAATAAGTATTTGGAAACAATTTAAACATTGTATTTATAAAAAAGTTTTAATCTCGAAATACATTTTAATCGCATACAATTATTAAATTTTTCTTCAATCAATCTTCAATCAATCTTTTTTAAAGAAAAAAAAAAAAAAATTTGGTTATTAAGACTGAATGTATCATGTCGCCTGTGTCTTTTTACCCTACTGCGCGACGCAAAGGAGTGGTATTGTGTTTAACAGTTTATGTATGTATGTTTGTATGTTCCTTTGAAGCACTATACAGACCAAACGCCTGGGCCGATTTTTATGATTCACACGTCAATCGATTCCTCTTAGTCCGGCGAGTGTCACTAAAGACATGACGTTAGTGGAAATTCAATATGACGACTAGTGGACGCCATATTGTGAAAATGATAAAAATTAAAGTCAACAAACTACGTCAAGTGGGGTATCATTGAATAGGTATTTAAAAATCATTTTTATATCCATCTTTGTTCTTATAGAACACGACTAACTTGAAGTCAAAATGACAGATAGATATGACCATTACCGCTACATACAATTATTGAGTGAAATACGAAGGCGTTGTTGTAAGACGGATGTTACAAAATGTATCTCATTTGCTACAACCAGACGAGATAGATAGCTCGCGACAAATACTACTTCCTGCCATCTGCCTTTTGGAATGTATTATTTCTTGCTAAAAGGGCTATTCTTAAGTTTGATTTTTTATTTAATAATTTTTGAAAACTCTTATTATTTATAAAGGCTTGTTGTACTTTGACTATTAGAATCACAATTTTATTTTGTTCAATTCATGTTTTCTTTATTTTTAAAGGATCGTTGGTTTAAGAAACGAGTTCAATTAATTGCTCACCTGATTAAATTGTTGGTTCACCTGATAAGTTTCAAATAGTATACTAACCTTTTTTTTTTGCGTGGACTATGGAGGTGGTCACGCTCCGCCAAATCGGTCCGGGGCGACGGAAGAGGCGGCGCGCGACCCCACAGACTCACCCTGCAAAACGCCTCTCTTCACCGTGCGAGCGATCTTTGTCTTCGGTGGCCCGCCCGGCGATTTACCCTCGCGGGTTCCTCTCGAGTCAAAAGTACACTAATCTATGCGATACTGCCAAATTTTGAGTTGAATATTATAATAATGAAATTGGCCCTTCGATGAAATGTTGTTAAGCATTTCCTTTATTTTCTTCATTTTACTTACATTAAAGATAAATCTCTTTGCTGCAAGCTTTCACTACTCTGTAAAAACGACTTATCTGTAATTAGGGATTTATATTTACCCACTACTCCGTAATAACCATCTCTCTGTAATAAATCTCTGTAATAGCGATGACTTATTGGAAATGAGACAACTTAGTCCTCCCGTAGCCAGGAACGCTGTAAAGTGTTCGAAACGTCAAGCAATTAAAAAACATATACAAACGCGATAGACTCCGTAAAACTAGTTTTATTTTAAATGTATAATACTTGCATAAACATTCGAAATGTGTGGTAGCGGCTGCGAATACTACCAACCCTTTCTTTGCTCGTGCTCGTAAAAGACGACTAAGAGCCTTATAACGACTTAAGCCAACTCCATCTGATGCCGGTTGGTCAATAATTACATTCCCAAGGAGGGTCGACGTCTGGCAGGCGACCGGTCATAAAACTATTGCCAATAACTTTTACAATATGTACTATGAAAAAAGAGTACATTGTGCATCGACCCCAAGCAATTGGGATACGAGTAGGAGAATGATGATGATAACATTTTAAATCATTAAAATTCTATGCGTTCTGAAATTCAAAATTATAGACAATCTAAAATAATATGAAGTGATAGAAGTAAAGTTTAAAAAAAAAACACAAAGCAGTCATGAAGACTGCCGACAAAAGTGAAAACTTAAACCTATGAAAAAAAAGTTAACAACACGTTTTACGTGCTTGTGTTCAAGTGCCACGCATTCACTCTCGCTCTGTCTCTTCATATTTGGTAACGTTAAACGTTTAACGCAACCTTGTTGGAAGTAGCATTAGAAGTTTCACTTCAAAAAATGTTTTAATATTTATAATTTTATAGTTCTTATTCTAAAATAGATTGGAATGTAAATGTGTGTTCACACAAAAATAATTTTGGTGTCAAATGAAAACAAACGGTATGCCGAACTAAAGTTCAGTAACATTTTGTTTTGTCGTAAATATTAGTTGCAGAATGCAGCCGGTCTTGTGGGTGGATATCGTTACGAATGCATATAATGTATCTGCTCGTTACTGTACATTGACAATACTGATTTACTTACATTGGCTTACAGTTGAAGACGTGGGCGAGCCAATACATAGTACCTACTGCTTCGTTCCTTCATCATTAAAAACTATACACACTAGTTCAACGTTTAATAGAATCATTTATCATTTGAAATAAAAATATTTTTACTGATTTTATCGCGTTTGTATTAATAATACACAGGTTGCCGATTTAATTAGTAGAATCCTTGAAGGGGTTGTATCAGACCATAAAACACTATCCAAATCAATAAAAAAAAATAGTAACTAACTTTTGGTTAAATTGCCCTACTGATAAAAGGTACAACACTTGTACAATAAAAGTTCGATGTAGGCATATACTCATGCGTGTGATATTGAACTAGAAGGCAAATAGTCCGACTCTCGCTGCGCTCACCGCCGCATAGCTGGTCGAAATGTACCTACAGGTCAATGTACGCTGGCAAACCTACTGTTTTGATAAGAAACAAATCACTTTATCTCGGGATTGGGCAGAGCTAGGACTCTGCAACCAACTTTAATGTTTTTTATGACGTCATTCCTACACCTAGTTTAAGTTATTCTAGTAATAAAATCGGCACCCTGTATAATCACATATACACGTTAATCTTTAGGAGAAAACGTTTCGACTAAACATTAAGCATATGTAAAAATTGTGAGTCAAAGATTAATACCAAAATAAAATAAGATACTTAGATCTCTGTAATAATGATTATTTGTTTTAATTTATAATTATTTCGTCTAGTTAAAAAATAAGTAGCTATCGCGCAGCATGCTCATGGACCTCACGCCATCAGAGTAATTAATAATTCATGATTAGAGATTTGGTATATATAAAAACTTAATTACGAGCGAAAAATAATTGTCACACATGGTATTTGAACCCATACCGAAAATTGAATGTTATACAACAGTTCACGTTGGTGTAAGTGGTAGATTGGAACGTATTTCCAATAGGTGTGGGTTCGAATCCCAAATGTGACAATCATATTTCGCTCGTAATCAAGTTTTTATAATTAATCAAGCATGTTAGATGCGGAATTTCAATAATTTAACTTAGTACTTGTTACATATCTCTGTCCATCTATCAATTCTTACAAATTACTATACAAAACTAATCGCTTTAAATCATCATCATCATCATTATCCTGCTCTTATTCCAATTACTTGGGGTCGATGCAATATGTCCTTTTCTTCCACTCAATCCTATCCAATGTCATTTCTACGGTCACTGCCTTTCTATTCATATCATGCTTCACGCAATCCATCCATCTTTTCTTCAGTCTTCCCTCACCCCTAAAGCCTTCAACATTCGTACTTAAAACTTTCCTCACAACATTACTTTCATCCCGTCTCATCACATGTCCATACCAAGTCAGGGGTTCACTTTTCAACTTTTCCGTCAGTGGCGCCCCTTTAAACTTCCTCTCATTTCTTATCTTATCCATTCTCGTCAGGTCACACATCTATTTAACATTCGCATCTCTGATACATGCAGCCGTCTCTCATCCGTCGCTTTTGTAGCCCAATATGCAGACCCATACAATACGGCAGGCCTTATTAAGGTTTTGTATATTTAACTCTTAAATTTTAAGGGTGCTTACAAAACTAATCGCTTTAAATACGAAAGAAAAATATTATCAATTTATTTTTATATCCACGTCGTCGCCACGCTGATCCCATTTTATTTACATAACTGTAAATATATAGAAATATTCTATTGTATGGCCATCCGTCTCACCTAGCTGTTAGTTGAGGAATTAATGTGTTTGTGTTTGTTTCTAACAAAATAGATTCGGTTTGGTGACGGAGTAAAAATACAATTCACTACGCCCTATTTTACCCGCAGGTGATCGTAAGAGACGACTAAGGGATATAAAACGCATATAACATCTATGCAACAGAAAAAAAACTCGATACAAAACCCTTTACGAACACGTCTGACCAGCGAGGTTTAGTAGGTCAATTCACCTCTCATTACGAAGGAGTTTTGAACCTTACATTAAGACGTATATGAGCTGAAATGAATAAAATAGATATATAGAAGTTTAATTTAGTGTAGTGTATAAGTTACATTATTGTAACCGCAACGAGAATTCCAGACGCATGTGATACTAATCTTCAAGGTACAGGATAAAGTTTCATGACTTTACAATCATTGGATCTTAGTTGTTGTATTTTATAATGAAGGCGTTTTAAGTATTTGAATTATAAGGATTAGAGTATAAAAACAAAATTGCTATTGATTACTTAATGTAGTTTTAGTTATCATCATTCTCTTACTCTTATCCCAATTGCTTGGGGTCGATATAATATGTACTCTTCTTTTATAGTAGATATCGTGAAAGTTATTGGCAATAGTTTTATGACTGGCCGCCTGTCAGACGTCAAACCTCCTTGGGAATGTAATTGTTGACCAAATGGCATCAGATGGAGTTGGCCCAGGTCGTTATATGGTTCTTAGTCATCTTTTACGATATCCACGAGCAAAGTAAGGGTTGGTAGTATTTGTAGCTGCTACCACACAGCTAGTTTCAGTATTATAGGTACGTAAATATTCTAATATTTATGCAAATTCAAATTCAATAAACGCCGCGCGGCACTTACCATATGCACCCTGTTTCTTCTGGATGAAAGACACCCTTGTTGTCATAAATACTTTAAAAGTTTAGCTTAAATTAATGTAAAATTACCAACGGATCGGTATGCGACCATCATTGACAACATCGACAAGAAACTCAGCGTGTTTGTCTAGTATTTTTTAAGTGCATTTCTTCTTTCCTTTGGGACCCTGTTTCTTCTGGATGAAAGACCCAAGTTGTCAAGATTTAAAAGTTATTTTTATAAAAATTTATAAATACAAACATATTGAAGGAAAAAGGTTTATATTTACCTTCTTCTGTAAACTCTTTAACAAGAATGAAATTTTAAAATAATTAAATAACTTTGATTAAATAAGTCGCGATATCAAAACAAAGAAATAAACTCGCATTCGTGTGTATAGTATTAGTCGCTTTAATTTTAGCTATCTTCATCATCATCGTCACTCAGCCTTTTATCACCCATTGCTGGACGTAGCCCTCCCTCATTTCGCCACAAAGTGCGGTCTTGTGCCACCCGCATCCAACGACACCAAGCAATGTTCACCAGATCGTCGGTCCACCTGGTTGGGGCGACCAACACTGCGACGTCCGATACGTGGTCACCACTCGAGAACCTTTCTACCTCAACGGTTATCGGTTCGTCAAGTGATGTGGCTTTTAGCTATCTATAGACATAAAAATATAAATACAAAAGTGTTTGTATATATAGAGATCGTTGTAATATTGTAAACAACTTTACCATTATAAACCAAAATAAATCTATCCGCATCTAAAATTAACTACAAGGTAAAATCGTCTTGAAAAAGAATGGTATGAAATCGATTTATCGAATAAAAGCATATAAACTTAATATTTTGAAGTCTTACTAAATCATACATAAATAAATATTTCGGAATGGAATTCAAATTTATAGTTCGTATGATGCCAATATATAAAAAAATCAATCATTCAATCATCATCTCAGCTCATATATGTCCCACTGCTGGACTCGAGCCTCCTCCGTAATGGAAGGGAAAATTAACCTACTATACTATACTATGTATATGGTTTTATGTCGAGTTTTCCTTCTCTTACATAGATGTTATATACGGTTTATATCCCTTAGTCGTCTCTTACGATCACCCACGTTTAAGATAGCGGTGGTGAATTGTATACTTACGCCGTTACCAAACGGATGTTACAAAAATTATTAAATAAAAAAATTGCTGTATGGTGGTTATGTAATCACTTATACTACCAGCTCTTACAGTGCTTGTTGTTATCATAAAAGACGACTAAGAGTTTAACATAAACCTGAGCCAAATCCTTCTAATTCCCTCTGGTTAACAATTAGATTCCTGAGGAGAATAGAAGTCAGGCAGGTGGCCAGTCACCATTAATGGCTGCCCAGTCCACTCACCTCCTGCAGGCCAACACCAACCACTCCGCCGGTGCGCAGGATCTCCTCCTGCAATCCATGGCGGAGTGGTCGATCGGTGCAGCCGTAGTCGCGGAACCGTACTGTGTGCCTGATCGCCCCAATTGGGTGGTCAGCCGGAACGGAACCGCGGCAATCGTCACCTCCACGCAGCGGCACTTCCCGTCCTTATCCCTCTTGGATAGGGGCGAGGAATTTGTCGCGGCGGATTGGGGAGGGGTCACACTGCACAGCGTTTACCTCTCCCCTAACAGGAGAATGGACGATTTCGGGGCCTCCCTCACCACCTTGGAGGCTTCGATACGGCGACTGGCACCGGGCCTCGTCCTGGTCCTGGGGGACTTCAACGCCAAATCCACGGCGTGGGGTTCCCCGATGACGGACGATCGCGGGCGGGCGATCGTGGAGTGGGCGGCGTCACTGGGCCTCTGTGTCCTAAACAGAGGCTCAGTGAACACGTGTGTGCGACACCAGGGTGGGTCGATAGTGGACTTGTCGTTCGCTAGCCCCGCTGTCGCACCACGAGTGAGGAACTGGCGTATCCTGGTGGAGGCGGAGACCCTGTCGGATCACCGTTACATCTGGATGGAGGTCTCCCCTCTCCGGGACCCCAGCAGGGGTCACAGGGCGGACCGAGCTCCCGCATTTCCGCGGTGGGCTGTGGGGCAGCTGGATAGGGACCTACTGGCGGAGGTGGCCATCGTGAACACGTGGCTGTCCTCACAACCCCCAGCGGACGGAGTGGACCTTGAGGCTGTCCGCATCCGCAGTGCGTTAACGCAGGTCTGCAATGCGGCCATGCCCAGGGTGTGGCGTCTATCTCCGAGGCAGGGGGTCTACTGGTGGTCCCCAAGACTGGCGGACCTTCGTGCGGCGTGCATTAGTGCCCGAAGGTCCTACACTCGCAGTCGGCGGCATCGCCGCGATGTTGAGCGGGAGGGCCAGCTGTACGAGGCGTACTGCAGTGCGCGTACCGCCTTTCAGCTGGCCATCCGGTCCGCCAAGGACGCGAGTTGGCAGGAGATGCTGGATGGTCTCGACCGTGACCCCTGGGGTCGCCCGTATCGCGCGTCGCTGAATAAGCTTCGCGCGCAGGAACTCACCGAGACCCTCCAGCCCGACCTCCTTCGTAGAGTGGTCGAGGAGCTGTTCCCGCGGCAGTCGGAGCACACGCCCCCGGTCATGGCTTCGCCAGATCACGACCGGGAGGCCGTCGAGAGTGTTCCGCCCGTGACAGAGTCGGAAGTGGGGGCAGCCGTGGCGAAGATCCGTTCCGCCACCACAGCCCCCGGCCCGGACGGAGTCCCAGTCCGGGTGTTGACGTTGCTCCTCGAGCATCTCGGACCTCGCCTCAGGCGACTGTTCAACACCTGTCTGACGTCTGGACGGTTCCCTGAGTGCTGGAAGAAAGGGAGGTTGGTTCTCCTGCCAAAGCCGGGACGGCCATCGGATTCGCCGTCGGCCTACAGGCCCATTGTGCCGTCCAGAAGGACGATGTGGGTAAGCTGCTGGAGCGTGTCCTCGCTGCCCGCATCGTCCAGCACCTGGAGGAGGTGGGGCCCGATCTGTCGGACGCTCAATTTGGGTTTCGGAGGGGGCGTTCGACCATCGGGGCCCTACGCCTGAGGCAGACGGCCGCGGAGGCTGTCGCCGGCAAAGGAGTGCTGTTGGCGGTGTCGTTGGACATCGCCAACGCCTTCAATAGTCTGCCATTCAGCTGCATCAGGGAGGCACTCCGGTTCCATGGAGTGCCCCTGTACCTCAGGCGGCTGGTGGCAGACTATTTGGAGGGGCGCAGTGTCCTCTACGCGAGCCCCGCAGGGGACATTGTGCGGACGCCCATGTCGTGCGGTGTTCCGCAGGGGTCGGTTCTGGGGCCGACTCTGTGGGACATCGGTTACGACTGGGCGTTGAGAGGGAGTCTCCCCCCCGGGCTGAGCGTTATATACTATGCTGACGACACGCTCGTCACAGCCCGAGGCAGGACACTCGAAGAGGCGGCGAGCCTGGCCACTCTCGGCACCGAGGAGATGGTCAGGCGAATTGAGGCGCTGGGGCTCAGGGTGGCCCTAAACAAGACGGAGGCCCTACTATTCCATGGGCCCCATGTGAGGCTGCCCATCGGCGCCTCGTTAGTCGTCAACTCCATCCACATCAGTATCCAGGCCCATATGAGGTACTTGGGCCTGGTGCTCGACGGGCGATGGTGGTTCCGGGAGCATTTCCGTCAAATTGCTCCCCGGCTGGTCGGCGCGGCGTCCGCCCTTTCTCGGCTCATGCCGAACGTGGGCGGACCCAGTTTCGAGGGCCGACGGCTGTATGCGGGGGTGATCCGCTCAATGGCCATGTACGGCGCACCCGTGTGGGCGAGGGCTCTGAACGCCCAACTCAGGGCGGTGCTGTGGAGGCCACAGCGAGCCATGGCGGTCAGAGCCATTCGCGGGTACCGCACGGTGTCTACCGAGGCGACATGCCTATTGGCCGGGACACCCCCGTGGGACCTAGAGGCGGAGATGCTCTCCGACCTCTACCGGCGGGTTACCTCAATGCGCGAAGAGGGTGGCTCCCCATCGTTCAACGAGATAGCCACCTGGCGCGAGGACGCCCGCCGAGAAGTCATCGCCCGTTGGGCTACGCGGCGGGAGAGGCCTAGACACGGTGTTTTTACCGTTGAGGCCCTCCGGCCCGTACTGTTGGAGTGGATGGAGCGGCGGCACGGAGTCCTCTCTTTCCGGTTGGTGCAGGTCTTGTCGGGGCATGGTTGCTTCGGCAAGTACCTGCACACGGTCGTGCGGAGGGAGTGGACTCCGTCCTGCCACCATTGCAGTAGCGACGAGGACACGGCGCAACATACGCTCGAGGTTTGTTCGGGCTGGGACGGGCAGCGCCGTGACCTCGTCGCTGTCATCGGTGCCGACCTGACGCTGCCAGCTGTTGCGCGAGCGATGGTCGACAGCGTTAGGAATTGGGACGTGGTCGCCGCCTTCTGCGAGGCTGTCATCTCGCAGAAGGAGGCGGCGGAACGGGCCCGGGAGGATTCCCGTGACCCGGGCCGCCGCCCGTGGCCGGGGCGGCGCAGGCGCGAGTACCTGCGCCTGATGCCGCCCTAACCGAGGCTTCGGGTGATCGGACCGGGGAATTGTCCGGTCACCCGACGTGAGGCCACCGCGTGAGGACGACGCCTCGACGGCGAAAGCGGTCGGGGCGTCGACAGGAGAGGAGCCCGAGAGGGCATACCGCCGAGCGGACCACCGAAGACAAAGACCGGGTACCGGTGGCCCGCTCGCACGGCGAAGAAGAGGTGCTTGCAGGGTGGGTCAATGGGGTTGCGCGCCGCCTCTTCCGTCACCCCGGACCGATTTGGCGGGGTACAACGTCCATAGCCCACCGCAAAAAAAAAAAAAAAAAAAAAAGGCTGGTGGCCAGTCAAAAAATTATTGGTAAAACTTTTAGAATAGTATTGAAGATGAATACATATTGTATCGACCACAAGTAATTGGAATAAAAGCAGGAGAAAAACGATGAAGATGTTAGCTTAAAATTCTATTTTATATATATAATTATTTTGTATGTATGTGATTGCTCTCCTCTTAAACGGTTGAATCAGTATGATGATTTTTTTATGTTTAAGTGGATTCAAGAATGATTGTGATTAATAATTGGATCTCATGGTGTTACCATAGGCTTGAAGGCATTTTATTCTCATTTTTTAGATTATTGTTTTAGATGTGTTTGGTTTGATAGCTTGCATGCGCAAATAGATATACTGCGCTCGTGCCAATAGCAACGTCTATAAACATTAGAGAATACTGAAACAATTTACTGAATACAATTTATTCTTGCCACACAAATCAGTCGTTTTATGGTGCATTCAAACATTAAATCTAATGCAATGCAATCTGAATTTTATCTTATTTGCACAGCTAATGGCTAAACGTTTAAATTCCTTCAATGTTTTGTATTGAGCGTTTGATGAACAATGTAGTTTACATAATCTTTGCTGGAATGCAAACGCAAATTTTAGATTAGTGTTTTGGTCTTAAACAGTTAAATTTATTACTTTTTTCTTGATTTAGCATACGACACAATATATTTTTATAAAACTCATTTCTAAACCGAAAAATAGATTTAAACTATCTGTTTCAAATGAACAAGTAAAACTAAAATTGTCTAAAATATGAAAGCAATTGAAATTGCTTTCATATTTTAGCTACCGTGGCAGCTATCTTTAACACAACATTCGTAGCATACATTCTACGTTCATATTCTTATCTCTATGGCAGACTTTTTCTCTTATTTTACATGTATCTGGACAGCCATCCGTTGGACAAAAGCCTCCCCACAAATTAAATAATGCCATAACCCCACTATCAAATTAACTAGCGATAGCTGTTGGTTTTATAAGTTTTCTAGAACAGCATTTTCAGTTTTTTGTTTAATGCTTCCCATCGACTCCTTCCGCGAGATCAAGTTCTTGAGCAGCAACTTCGTACTGCATGAGATCGGCACGTTGTTGTTGGTACTTAAACTTTATGCCCAAAAAGGCAACCCATTAGATCACCGAAGTCAAGAAATTGGTTCTGGTGTCTTGCTCTAAAGATGGTGAACCAAAAAACATCAGGTTAAACATAACCAAAAAAAGCGACTACGTAAATTACTAAAGGCTCAAGACTTTGAAAAACATATCGACAAGATGTTTCTCGAAGACTTCATCGATCTTCATTGACGCTGCACTAAGCGCGAGCAAAACGTCCCCTTTTCAATTTGATCAAAAATACTTTCGTACGTCTGTCCAGATATCCGGCTGTTCTGAAGATATTATTTCTCAACCGATTCTCGTGCTAGTTAGATTTTAAATTAAGGCGATTCAGTCTTTTGAAAATCTGTTAAATGAAGTTTGAAAATACTTTTCGTACTTTAGTAATTTTAAAAATAATGAAAAATGTCATGTAACTTTAATAGCCTCGTGAAGTACTACACTACACTACGCTTCATAAAGCCACTAGTTTATTCAGTAAATTAAGTCTTGTTTTGTGGCTTAAAAGGCAAAGAAAAAAATGGTGACATTTGAATGAAGTCCAAACTCTATAAATACTTCCCTAAATCAGCTGTTCGGTGCTAACAGAAGATATAATATTAGTATACAACGTCAATAAAAAAACATTTGGCATTGTAAATATTACGGCTATCCCCTCGATGTAAACAAGCTATTTTTTACTCAATGTTCTCTATCAAATAAATAACAAAATTTTATTAGATGATATTCTAGATGTACTTGAAACTTTTGCTTCTCTGGAGTGCTTACGTGTTAATATTGCGTTTATAATAAGCATTAAAGCTCTTCTTTTTTCGTTCAACTGGTACCCGGTCATAAAGTTTCGTTTCGATTTTGGGTTAACATAGACATTTCTCGACAATTACATGCAAGGAAGTGATATTACATAATATATCTGTATCACATACTGCATTCTTTTTACCGATGTTTGAATGTTAAAAACTACTTTTTAAGTTAGTTATATATTGAATTAATTTTTTTATTACTGATGGTGGCAAACGAGCAAACAGAACACCTGATGGTGAGTGTTACTGCCACCCAGAGGCGGATTATTCTTAAGGTAAACTAGGAACGAGCCTAGGGGCGCGAGGACACAAAAGGGCGCGCGGGCAGAATTGTAAAGTAACTTCCATCACACATGTAGTAACGCCAATTACAGTTGTCAAAATTTTACTAATACTATGTACTTCTGGTTATTTTTTAAATCAGGGCGCCGATGAGATGCTTGCCTATGGCGCTCTCAACGTTTAATCTGCCGCTACTGCCGCCCATGGATCTTTGCAGAACTAGCGGTAAAGCTAGGTCGCTGGCTACTTATTCTTTTTCTTAGCTTAATGTCATTAGCATATCGATGGACAGGAGCTTATGTACCTCGCAGTGAAAGAAAAGTTGAACGTGTACCAGACTTATTAAATTTGAACGTATACCAGATTGATTAAATGGGTTGGTGTGTTATTCCGTGTGGTGACGGAGTAAGAATACTATTCACCACCCCATATCTTATCCGTGGGTGATCGTACGAGACGACCAAGGGATATAAAACGCATATAACATCTATGCAAGAGAAGGAAATCTCGAAACAAAACCCTATACCAACACGTCTGACCAGCGCGGTATAGTAGGTTAATTTCCCTCCCATTACGGAGGAGGCCCGAACCCAACAGTGGGACATTTATGGGCTGTGATGATGATGATGATGTGTTATACGGAGTTATATATTATTGGTTTTATATGAATCTTTTTTCATTTCCAATAATGTTATTTGCCTACATGCTTTAGCCCTCTTTTAGTATAAACTTTTGAACGGAAGGGATATACATTGTGATCCCAAGATTCGTTGTTTTCTTCTAAGTTAATATATGTTGATAAACCGTCAGACAATTATCAGCAAATATTATTTTTTAATATTATTTTGGATTCCAGGCACGTTTTTGCAAAGTTTGTTTTTACTATATTGGGTAGATTTATTTTTACTTACTAAATGTATAAAAAAAACTCTTTTGTTGAGAAACCATTGAACTAGTTTGGTTGCTGAATCTTATAGATCGTTCACGTTGGGTTTAAAACCTCAATAAATAGAGTATTTCTCCATACCTTACTATTTGCACTACAAAATACATACATACACATACATACATATCATCACGCCATATCCCTTGCAGGGTAGGCAGAGAGAACAGAGTGCCAGAGAACTCTATCTCTGCATACTTCACTCGCTTCCTCAACATTCATAATTCTCTTCATACACGCTCGCCGGTTTCGCAGACTCTTGACTCCACCTTCCTTCAGTACATGACCGATCTGGTCTAGGTAGGTTAGTCTCGGTCTCCCTCGGTACCTACATCCTTCCACTTTCGCATTGTATATCTTCTTAACCAGACGTTCATTCGACATTCTTTCCACATGTCCGAACCATCGGAGCATTCCCTTTCGCATCTACTACATACTACAAAATAATACTTATAAATTCAGTTTCTATACAAAAGAAATATTTGCTAAGATCACCATACCTACCATCGGATTGGAAAGATTTTTTACTTTATGACTAGGTATAAAACTTGAACGTAAGTCCATTTTTTTATTTTATTTTACTCGTATATTTATTACTTTTTTTTTCAGAATCGCAATGAATTAAAAGGTTTTTTTGTGTTAATTTATTGTTGTATTTCATTATTTTATTTTAATATATACTTATAGATTTCCGTTCTACTGTATTATATGTATTATATTATATAATAAAAAATCTAAGTGACATGTTTTTATTTTTATTTTTTTTTCATTTTCATACGATATTGCCTTAAAGGTATTTAATTTTGTTATTATGCTTTCAGATTACCATTATTAAAGTTTGAATTCACAAATGGCAAGAGATGCAATTGCGGTAGAAGTACGTGCTGTAAATCTGAATCTTCCGTAACGCTGTCGTCAGAATCACCTGATAGCCCCGACAACATGCAGGGCAATCTTGATACTACAGATGATGTGGTTAAAGTCCTTGATAATTTTAACGTATTGAATACGGTGCTAAATAAAGATGCCCCTAAAGCAGTAGTTAAAGAAACTAAAGTACTCACTAATAATACCGATGAACCAATAACAAAGGAATCCGATATATTAGGTGATAATAGTTATCAGGCGGTGAAGGAGGTATCTAATACCATTCTACTTGAAAATACCAACGAGCCAGAATTGAAGGGATCTGATGTAGTATTACCTAATATTGATGATGAGGCCGTATTGAAAAAATCTAATGTAGTATTATCAGACGATGGTTACGAATCTCTAGTGAAGGCACCTGATTTAGGGCTTCTGAACATCAGTGATGATTCTATAAAGAAGGTATATGACGTATTAACTAATTCTATGCACAAGACCATAGTGAAGGAACCTGATGCAGTGCTGCTGAATAATGGCGACGAGATTCTGGGGAAAGAATCGGATGCAATAATATCAAATAACACCGATGAGGCCGCTGTCAGTGAATCTGATGTAGTACCACTAAGTAATTCAAATAACATTGTAGTCCAAAATCCTAATATGATGGTACCTAATGATGTTAATGAGATAATAAAGGAGGCACTGATGGAACTAGACAATAACACCGACGAGAGAAAAACTGATGATGTCAATTTTGAAGAAGCGTTAGACAAACAAGAGACATAAAGACATCTTAGTTTAAAAAAAATGCAAACTTTGATGCCTAATTAAAAGCAAACATTTTTTTTAATAATTTAATTTTTTATAAAATTTAAATTTAAAATTTAAGAAGACGTTTTTGTATCTCTAAAAATAATGCCATAAAAATACAATCATATGTTTAAAAAAAAATATATATTTACGCTTTTTGTGTTTATATATAATATATATATTTATGTTCAACTCTGGAAATGTTATTTCAGCTGCTATTTCAATATTTTTATTTAATATAGTTTACAAAATTTCTGTGAATTACATTCATTGTTTCATTACTGACCTACTTTAAGTGACGTTATTTCAGTAGCCACATTTTGCTTGATAAGTCACGTAGGAAACTTAATGTCGTAACCATATCACATTACTGCATTATAAACATGTTCTTTGATTACTACTAAACAAATTACGATCATATTTTTCTCCTTATAGAGATCAAATTATAAATCGTCTAATGATTATAAGTCCTTTTTTAATTATAAATCCTGTATTGAAAATTATTTATGTGCATTCTAAAATATATCTTAGCTACTTTTGTTACAGTTAAATTTTGTTTGTCGGTTGATAATGTAGATGTATGGTGCACACTATTTGCAATGTTTCACATTTAGGTCTTGTTTGCTAGTGCGTTTATTAGCATTGACGAAGTGTTAATTCATTTAAAGAGGGAACGTCTAAATTAGTAATATTACTAAAATTGCACCAGGACGTTTATGTCAGGATATATTTATTATTATTTTCAATGGCCAGTAATTGTTAGTCCTTGTCCATATTACCAAACGGCGAGTCCATTTAGGCTGCAAATATTAAAATGGAGTAATAAGTTAATAGTTTTTAAGTATTTAAATAAATTTCCAAAAGAGTAAGGCTTCTTTCGGCTTGAGTGGGCGGCTTCACTGGGCCTTTGTGTTCTGAACAGAGGCTCGGTGAACACGTGTGTGCGGCGGCAGGGCGGGTCGATAGTGGACTTGTCGTTCGTTAGCCCCGCTGTCGCGCCACGGGTGAGGAACTGGAGTGTCCTGGAGGAGGCGGAGACCCTGTCGGACCACCGGTACATCCGGATGGAGGTCTCCCCCGGGAACCCGGTAGGGGTCACAGGGCGGACGGAGCTCCCGCGTTTCCGCGGTGGGCTGTGGGTCGTCTTGACAGGGATCTACTGGCGGAGGCGGCCATTGTCAGCACGTGGCTGTCCTCACCACCCCCAGCGGACGGAGTGGACGCTGAGGCTGTCCGCATTCGCAGTGCGTTAACGCAGATCTGCGATGCGGCCATGCCCAGAGTGCGGCGGCGTCCACCTCCGAGGCAGGGGGTCTACTGGTGGTCCCCAAGACTGGCGGACCTTCGTGCGGCGTGTATCAGTGCCCGAAGGTCCTACACCCGCAGCCGGCGGCGTCACCGCGACGTCGAGCGGGAGGGCCAGCTGTACGAGGCGTACCGCAGTGCGCGGACTGCCTTTCGGCTGGCCATCCGTGCCGCCAAGGGCGCGAGTTGGCAGGAGATGCTGGACGGTCTCGACCGTGACCCCTGGGGTCGCCCATATCGCGCGGCGCTGAACAAGCTTCGCGCGCGGGCCCCCCCCCCCTCACCGAGACCCTCCAGCCCGACTTCCTTCGTAGGGTGGTCGAGGAGCTGTTTCCACGGCAGTCGGAACACACGCCCCCGGTCATGGCTCCGCCAGATCAGGACCGGGAGGCCGACGACGACGAGAGTGTTCCGCCCGTGACGGAGTCGGAAGTGGGGGCGGCCGTGGCGAAGATTCGTTCCGCCACCACGGCCCCCGGCCCGGCCGGAATTCCAGTTCAGGTGCTGACATCGCTCCTCGAGCACTTCGAGCCTCGCCTCAGGCAGCTGTTCAACGCCTGTCTGACGTCTGGACGGTTCCCTGAGTGCTGGAAGGAAGGGAGGTTGGTTCTCCTGCCAAAGCCGGGACGGTCCCCGGATTTGCCGTCGGCCTACAGGCCCATCGTGCTCCTCGACGATGTGGGTAAGCTGCTGGAGCGTGTGCTCGCTGCCCGCATCGTCCGACACCTGCAGGAGGTGGGGCCCGATCTGTCGGACGCTCAGTATGGATTTCGCAGAGGGCGTTCGACCATCGGGGCCCTACTACGCCTGAGGCAGGCGGCCGCGGAGGCCGTCGCCAGGAAGGGAGTGCTGTTGGCGGTGTCGTTGGACATCGCCAACGCATTCAATAGTCTGCCATTCGGCTGCATGAGGGAGACGCTCCGGTTCCATGGAGTGCCCCTGTACCTCAGGCGGCTGGTGGCAGACTATTTGGAGGGCCGCAGTATCCTCTCCGCGAGTCCCGCAGGGGACATTGTGCGGACGCCCATGTCGTGCGGCGTTCCACAGGGGTCGGTTCTGGGGCCGACCCTGTGGGACATCGGGTACGACTGGGCGTTGAGAGGGAGTCTCCCCCCCGGGCTGAGCTTGGTGTGCTACGCTGACGACACGCTCGTCACAGCCCGGGGCAGGACACTCGAAGAGGCGGCGAGCCTGGCCACTCTCGGCACCGAGGAGATGGTCAGGCGGATCGAGGCGCTGGGGCTCAGGGTGGCCCTAAACAAGACGGAGGCCCTACTTTTCCATGGGCCCCGTGTGAGGCTACCCATCGGCGCCTCGATAGTGGTAAACTCCATCCACATCAGCATCCAGGCCCATATGAGGTACTTGGGTCTGGTGCTCGACGGGCGATGGTGGTTCCGGGAGCATTTCCGACAGATTGCTCCCCGGCTTGTCGGCGCGGCGTCCGCCCTTTCTCGACTCATGCCGAACGTGGGCGGACCCAGTTTCGAGGGCCGACGGCTGTATGCGGGGGTCATCCGCTCGATGGCCATGTACGGCGCACCCGTGTGGGCGAGGGCTCTGAACGCCCAGCTCAGGGCGGTTCTGTGGAGGCCACAGAGAGCCATGGCGGTCAGAGCCATTCGCGGGTACCGCACGGTGTCGACAGAGGCGGCGTGCCTGTTGGCCGGGACACCCCCGTGGGACCTAGAGGCGGAGATGCTCTCCGACCTCTACCGGCGGGTTATCACAGCGCGCGAGGAAGGTGGCTCCCCATCGTTGAGCGAGATAGCCACCTGGCGCGTGGATGCCCGCCGAGACGTCATCGCCCGTTGGGCTACGCGGCTGGAGAGGCCTAGGCACGGTGTGGAGACCGTTGAGGCTCTCCGGCCCGTATTGATAGAGTGGATGGAGCGGCGGCACGGAGTCCTCACCTTTCGGCTGGTGCAGGTATTGACGGGGCACGGGTGTTTCGGGTTGTACCTGCACAGGGTCGTGAATAGGGAGTGGACTCCGGCCTGCCACCACTGCAGGAGTGACGAGGACACGGCGCAACACACGCTGGAGGTGTGTCCGGGATGGGAGCGGCAGCGCCGTGACCTCGTCGCTGTCATCGGTGCCGACCTGACGCTGCCAGCCGTCGCGAGGGCGATGGTCGACAGCATTAGGAACTGGGACGCGGTCGCCGCCTTCTGCGAGGCTGTCATCTCGCAGAAGGAAGCGGCGGAATGGGCAAGGGAGGATTCCCGCGCCCCGGGCCGCCGCCAGCGGCCGGGGCGGCGCAGGCGCGAATACCTGCGCCTGATGCCGCCCTAACCGAGGCTTCGGGTGATCGGACCGGGGAATTGTCCGGTCACCCGACGTGAGGCCACCGCGTGAGGGCGACGCCCCGACGGCGAAATCTGTTGGGGCGTCGACGAGAGGAACCCGCGAGGGTGAACCGCCGGGCGGGTCACCGAAGTTAAAAATCGGGTCCCGGTGACCCGCTCGCACGGCGAAGAGAGAGGAGTTTTTAGGGTGGGTCTATGGGGTCACGCGCCGCCTTCTCCGTCACCCCGGACCGATCTGGCGGGGCGAGACTAATCCATAGTCCACCAAAAAAAAAAAAAAAAAAAAAAAGGCTTCTTTCGGCTTAAAACTTACAAGTAATAATAGTGGTTATATTTATATGTTTTCTTTTTTCCCTGTGTGCTGACGGAGTTAGAATACAATTCACCACACCCTATCTTGCCTGTGGGTGATCGTAAGAGACGTCTAAGGTATATAAAACACATATAACATCTATGCAAGAGAAGGAAAATTAGAAACAAATACGAAACTCTATACTAATACGTCTGAATAGCGTAGTATAGTAGGTCAATATCCTTACCATTATGGAGGAGACTCGAGCCCAACAGTGGGACATATATGAGCAGAGATCATGATGATGATCTCTATATGTATCTAAAATGTACCTAATAATGTTCATATTTTTGTCCATCCATCCATCCATCAGCTAGTAGACGTCCACTGCTAGACATAGGCTTCCCAACAATAATGCCAATCAAAACAGTCCTGTGCCACTTGCATCCAACGACTCTCTGCAGTTTTTGAAATGTCGTCAGTCCATCTAGTAGAGAGTCGTTCTACGCTGCGTCGTCAGATACGTGGTCGCCATTCGAGAACCTTTCTTCCCTACAGTCGTCAGTTCGACGAAAAACACTAACATCAAACTTTAAAAACCTTACAATATGCATTTCTTTTCAGAGCTTCTTATCTTAAAAATGAGAGCATAACAAAAGATAAGTGTCTAAGCTAGCACTGGCCACCGAAGACAAAGATCGGGTACCGGTGGCCCGCTCGCACGGTGAAAAGAAGAGTTTTGCATGGTGGGGTCTATAGGATCACGCGCCGCCTCTTCTGTCACCCCGAACCGATTTGGCGGGGCGAAACCGCGTCCATAGTCCACCGCAAAAAAAAACTAGCACTGCAAGCGAAATTTGTAGACTTGAACTGTCAAATCATATATTTATACTCTCATGATTTTGATTCCGAAGAAGACTCAAGTATGAAAATATAATTTGTCATGAGAATGGGTCGTTTCTTACGACCGACATGGAAAGAGAGGGTATAGTTAGTATAGTCGATTTACCCATCAATATATTGGCCACGTCAAAGCTCACTTTAGCTTGCTCTTGTTTACCCATTAATGCTTGAGTCTGGCCTAACTCCTCGCGCCATTGACGTCAATAACACGTAAATACAATATATTGTTCTTAAAATACTAAAATAATTTTCATACGCATCCATAGTATAGCTCACTACGATTGTTATAATTAAAACGTAAGTCGTAAACTAAGCCGTTTTATTTGTTAATATGTGACTTCATCACGTTAAACTTATGAATTAATTTGAATAAAACGCCTTCGTAGTTATAACTGAAGATCTGTTAGCCACAGCTTAACTTGGCAAATGAGCAGACAGCACACCTGATGGTAAGTGTCACTGCCGCCCATTGACCTTTGCTATACCACGGGTATAGCTAGACCGCTGCCTACTAATACAAACCCCAAACCCACCCAGTTGGGTTTCCGGCTCTCTCGCTCACCGAATGAAGCGCAATAGCATATTGCCATTACTCAGACGTTGATCTTCTGCGAGTGTGGTACTATCCCGAACGGACCGACCCGCGCCTGTAGAGAAAGAACTGTCCACAGCGTAGTCCTACCACAATTAAGACTGCACAGATGGCGTAGTGGTAGACATGCCAACCGTCCGTGCCATTTCCGTAGATTCAATTCCTATACAGAACAATACTATGTGCAATTCACGAAGTGTTGTTCTGAGTCTGGGTGTAATTTGTTTGTGTTAATTATGTATTCGAGAAAGGCTCCCGCAATACAATCATTTGTTTTTCCTTAGTGCAAAGTAGTATCTTTAAAAAAAAAGAACTCCTGTAAAATAGGGGATTAAATTTGCTTTGATTTTTATCTTTTAATTCAAAATATAAAAATAATTTTAAAGGTGAGGTCACAATTGATTTTTATGCGGACGCAATCGCGATCAAAAGCTGATGTATTATTACCTTATTTACCTTACCCTTACCTTAATTTGTGATTTAACAGTTATTTCTATTTGTTTGTGGTTTCCTTTTTGCATTGTTTTTATTGTTTCCTGTTTGCTTAATAATAAAATAACTGCTTATTGTCATTTTAAAGTTTCCTGAATATATTTGCCTGTAAACTTTGCGAGTATAAGGTAATGTGTCATCTGTGAAATATTACGTATTTGAGAAAATAATATATTTTCCTTATATTGATAGAATCGCGGTGTGGTAGCGGTTACGAATAATACCAACTCTTACTTTGCTTGTGGATGTCGTAAAAGATGACTAAGAGTTTTAATAACGACCTGGGCCACCACCTTATGCCGATTCGTCAACAATTACATTCCCAAGGAGGGTTGACATCAGGCAGGCGGCCGGTCATAAAACTATTGCCAATAACTTATGCAATAAGTAGGAAGTGGGGTACCTACATATTGCATCGACTCCAAGTGATTGGGATAAGAGCAGGAGAATGATATTGATGGAATAAGAATACAAAAAGTCACCACTTCTTAATTTATTATGATGATGATGAGTAAAAATTATCCATGTGGTGACTGAATAAGAATACAATTCACCATTCCCTTGTTGCCAGTGGATATCGTAAAAGACTACTAAGGGATAGCTCTTTTGCCACCACTAGCAATAAAAAAAATATAATAATATGTATAATATATATTGAAGAGAAGGAAATCTCGAAACAAAACCCTATAAGAATCTGTATGACCAGCATGGTATAGTAGGTCTATTTTCCTCTTATTATGGAGGAGGCTCGAGCCCATCACTGGTACCTATATGAGCTGAGATAATGATGATGATGATGATCGTAAAAGATAAATAAGTGATGCAAACGACGACATCAAAAGAAGGTAATCTTGCAATATATACAATAATATACATACATAGCCTCACCAGGCGTGAGGCTATACGTCAGAGACTACGAATTGCTAGAAGCCACGATTCTGGCACACCTTCATGCATGCTTTACAGTTAGGTGTGCTCTTAATATGACCTTTGACTAACACATATCCAATTTTCACCAGCAAAAATATAATATGGTCTTCCTCTTGTAATCGTTCCACTCACACTTGCTTTGTATAGGTATATAAAAGTTCTATTATTATTTTTTCTATTAAAACTGAAAATCCTGTATTACCATATATATACACATACATATATTGTTGGTGTGTGGTAGCGGCTACGAATAGTACCAACCCACTTTCACGTTACTTTGCTCGTGGATATCGTAAAAGACGACGAAGAGCATTATAATGACCTGGTCCAACTCCATCTGATGCCGTTTGGTCAACAATTATATTCCCAAGAAAGGTTGACGTCTGGCAGGCGGCCGGTCATAAAACTATTACCAATAACTTTTACAATATGTACTATGAAAAAAGAGTACATAATGTATCGACCCCAAGTAATTGAGATAAATGTAGGAGAATGATGATACACATACATAGATTGACCAGTTTGTCACAATATGTCAAATTTTCTTCCATTTTGGAAAAGTCTTGACCCCTTCAGTGACTTATATGAGCCGTGGTAATGACGACAATGCAGATAACTAATTAGTTGTAATAATGAACCAAATATCAGCCGGACGGAGGGGTGGTGTGCGGCCCCATAACCTACCGTATTCTCTCCCCATCGGAATTGGACTGATCTTTGTGTTCGCGGCCTTTATTTGTTAAAGGGTAAATCTCGGTAACTTAGATACCATTAGTAGATACAAACTAATCCCAAACAAGAACTGTTCAACGAAAACAAGGATCAGGCACCGGTAGCCAGGCCGTAAATCAGTAACTTAGATACAATTAGTAGATGCAAATAAATCCCAGACAAAAACTGTTCTCAACGAAGTCCCAGACCAGGTTGCCCGCTCGCAACGCGCAGAGAACTTCTTGCAGAGCAGGTTATGGAATCGTTTACTGCTCTCTCCGTCACCCCGGATGGATGGGGCAGGGTGTAACTATATCATAGCCTGTCATCAAAAACAAAAAAGGGAAGAACTATTATACCAGGATATTGAACACATAATACTAGCCACTATTAGGCCCCTACTTAGACCACTAGATCATCTGTGCGGTAGGTGTAGGGTCATTGTGGGTAAGGACTATATCTTAGCTCAGACTTTGATAAGTTAATAGTCATACGTATACTTCTGCGTCATCATAGGAAGAGAGCGTCAATTCAAGATAAGGCAACAATGTTCAGATCAGAAAAACGCCAGTATCGGTCGCAAGCGTGTCAAGCCTTGATTGGGGATACATGAATGCTGACGCAACTATCAACAACGCATAAAGCTCATTCGGTATAAAATATAATATTCGATCATACAGAATCATCATCATCATTCTTCTCACATCTCAATTACATAGTGTACGGGTCTTTCCCGTCATGAACGAGACGGTGCCGTACAGTTAAATATAATCCATTTCTTGTTGAGTCATTGGAATCGTTAATGGTTAAGAACTGCCTTCCAGAAACTTTTGAATAATTGTGACTCTGCTAAAGCCATTTGACCCACTAAATGGGCAAAGAAGTTTCTTGTACACAAACGAACAGACTGACAAACATAGCAAATTAATAACAATTGCAAACCATTCAATAATAGTTTCTAGCGATATATTTGATTGGAAATACACAGCACCATGTTTTCTTTTTAAGAGCATTTTTTTCTGGATCTTAGGGGATGGTTGCCTGTTGCGGAATTAAAGCCTATACCGGAAGCAGGAAATAAACCACCGGGACAGGGTCCGCCAGGAACGGAGAAATCTCATAAAGGACGACCTTCTCCCCCTGAGGCTAAAATCCCGCCCCCACCACCGCCGATCCCTGACACAAGAAATCCGTTACCACCTCCTGCAATGTAAGTTTGTTACTGTTATACATCAGTTTGAATTTACCCATTCAGCCATGTATCGACGTCCATTATGAAACATGGATTGTCCCCTAAAATGGATAACGCCCTAATTACCAGATTATAAGTTTACCAGGCAAATTGAAAAACTTATAACGTGGATGCTTCTATCTATTCTTCTGGTGAGCCCTAACCTGTTATTTATGCATACATACATACATATCATCACGCCATAGGGATATTCCTTGCAGGGTAGGCAGAGAGAACAGAGTGCCAGAGAACTCTATCCTTGCATACTTCACTCGCTTCCTCAACATTCATAATTCTCTTCATACACGCTCGCCGGTTTCGGAGACTCTTGACTTTTGTTATTTATGATTGCGTGTAAAGTGAGGAGATAACAATAAATTATCCCTCTTATATCACTTGTCAATGGGAGACATAAAAATCAATTAAGGGTCTCACTAAGAAAATATGCAGCAGGAATACCTTCTGGATAACAAATAAAACCTCATCATCATCATCTCAGCTCATATGTCCCACTGTTGGGCCCGAGCCTCCTCTATTATGGGAGTGATATTGACTGGCTATAAATACGCTGGTCAGAAGTGTTGGTATAGGTTTGTTTCAAGTTTTCCTTGTCTTGCATAGATGTTGTATGCATTTCATATCCCTTATTCGTCTCTTACGATCACCCACGGGTAAGATAAGATAGTGGGGTGGTGAATTGTATTCTTACTCCGTCACCACATGCATCAACAAATAAAACTTCACTGTGATAATATTATATCTCTTGCATTGCAGGTAACGAAATTAATTACACAGCACATTGCATATGGTTCTGAAAAATGTGACTTGACACGTCCAATTATGTCATCCTGACAAGGTTATATGAAATCGGTAAGTATATGTATACTTACCTAGAATCTAAATAACTTCTCGATCCAAGACTACAAGATTATTTTTATCAAAATAATTGCTTTTTTTTTAATTTTTGCCATTTATAAGGGTTTCTTACAATTTTCTCGGATTTGAAACAGCTTATGACTTAAGCACCCTTAAAATTAGTATTCACGAGATCAATATACATGAAAATTGAGCTTGTCTTAGACCCCCAATTTCTTTTTATCAAAAGATCCAATTTTCGCTATTTTTCACGGTTTTTCGCAATTTACTCGAAACTGGAGGGTGGACAGCTAAAACTGACTTGATATTTGTATTCCGCAGATCGAAAAACATGGCCGCAGATAGGTGGCGCCCATTGTACAGACCACTTTGTTTTTTTTTGTGTGCCGGTGTAATTGGTCTTGGCGATTTGTATTATTACTCTGTCGTTACAATAACTATGCTACTGTCACCCATCACTCATTCAATAGAAAAGAAAAAACGGGCCACGGCCATGCAGATTTTCTCACCCTATTTTATTTTACCATCAAAATATATATAAGCAACATCGTATAAATCGAGATTCACGTTATTATTTCTAATACAAAAACTATAATAGGTTAATACCTAAATAACCCCAGAACTTGTTAAATGAGACCTTTGGACCATTTTTTTTCTAATTGTCACGGTCTGGTGCCAAAAATGTTGTTTTCCTATTCAATTTAAAATTCACATTTTTGAATTGTTTTTATTATGTTTTTACCGGAAATTGTTAACAAGCCATGAACCTGTTACCAGTACAAGGTAAAGAAACTAAAACTAATGCCAAGAGAAGCTGAATTTCAGGCGTAAACAGCGATAACGTCAATTGGTTGCTATGAGAATTGTTGAATGGCTGAGTGTGACGTGAGTAGGCAGCCAGTCGAGAAGTAAAATTTTTAAATGATGGTTACTACAAAATAATAACAATGCAAAGAGTAGGAACTCTCGAAATAAAACCAACCCGTCTCACCAGCATAATAATCAATTTCCCTTTCATTATAGAAGAGGTTCGAGTCTAACAGTGGTAGGTACCTAACCTGAGATGAATAATCGGATTAAAAATATGCACTCTAGGCAATATTTGAATGACTAATTTTTAGTTTACAGACTTTAGTCAGTTATAGTTTTTACAGACGTCTACGTGACAAATAGCATTAGTCATTCTACAAGTACCTATCTATCTAAATCATTAATTCTTTACTAGGTCATGTCTCTAGGTCATTTTTTAACGCTAACTATGCCTCTATTACTTTGCTCGTGGATGTCGTAAAAGACGAATAAGAGCTTTTATATCGACTTGGGCCAACACCATCTGATGGCTTTAATCGTCAATAATGAACATGAACATTTCCAAGGAAGGTTGACGTGAGGCAGGTGGATGGTCATAAAATAATTGTCAATAACTTTTGTAATATGAACGATGGAAACAGTGTACATGTTGCGTCGACCTATTACTTGGAATTGGGATAAGAGCAGGATAATGATGATGATGGAATAAAATACACAAACTGATTTTAAAATTGACTTTTACGACATTAAATCAACGATTACATTCCCAAGGAGGGTTGACGTCTGGCAGGCGGCCGGTCATAAAACTATTGCCAATAACTTCTATAATATGTACTATGAAAGAAGAGTACATATTGTATCGACCCCAAGTAATTGGGATAAGAGTAGGAGAATGATGAATGTAGGGCTTGGTAGTATTCATCCTTCCATCACACAGCACAAAGAAATGTTATTTCAATAAGTGTAATATAAGTTTTTTATTATTTCCGTTATTTCAGTGTGATGAAGGAGTAAGAATACAATTCACCCCATATTTTTACCCGCGGGTGATCGTAAGAGATGACTAAGGGATATAAAACGCACATAATATTTAAGTAAGAGAATGAAATCTCGTAACAAAACCCTATACCAATACGCCTGACCAGCGTGGTATAGTAGGTCAATTTCTATGTGTATTCTCTCTAATCCCTTCCAATGTAGTAGGACAAATGGTGGTAGCACCACGCTGTTGACAGTTTTCTGTCTACAGCCGTAGGCCAGTCAGTCCGGGGTAGTACCACACTCTTGCAGAAAATCGACGTCTGAGTAATGGCAATGTGTTGTTGCTCTTCGATGAGCGAGAGAGCCGGAAACCCAAGTGGGTTTATATTGATACTGATGAGCGGCAGTAATACTTACCATCAGGTCTGCTGCATGCTCATTTGCCACCGAAACAATTAAAAAAAAATGTAAAGGCAGCTTGAGCCCAACAGTGGGACATTAAAACTGAAATGATTAATGATGTTGAATATAAGTTTTTACGTATATATTGAACGAGTGACTTTCAGAATACCTAACTGTAAAATGGTTTTAAGTGCATATTGCATAGATTTGATATTAGTGCAACCTCACAATGGTTTTTTTTGTGGTGCATGACTAACATCGAACAAAGTCGTTCCTTTCTTTAATTTTTCGACGGTGACGTTTTCTTTTGTAAGAGAAACCAATTCACCGTGACTATTGTTGTTTAATTTGAATTGTTCGAGAGAAATGGGTGCCGTGAAAGGTTTCCACTTTCACCGAGACATGGAATGTCGTCTGGAACTGAGTGGCACGAACTCGGTTCCATTTTGGTGAACTCATTTCGGTCGTCATTATTTATCGAACGATTTATTTGACTAAAGTATAAAAATATCTATGAAATAGTTTCTTGAAATTTAAATATAAGATTGTATTCGAAGCCGTTACGGCTTCGAATACTACCATCCCTTACTTCACTCGTAGATGTCGTATATGATGACTAAGAGCTTTATATCGACCTGGACTTATTCCACCTGATGCCGTTTGGTCATGATTACAATCACAAGGAGGGTTGACGTCAACCAGGCGACCGGTTTATCTTCTTATGAGAAGGTTTGCAATTTTGATCCGTAATCTGCTTGTGTAATAAAGATTCCCAATGACTTTCGTTGATTCTTTCCTTTCTCGCGGATGATCGTAAAACGCAAACAGATAACAATCACAGCATGAAAAAGAAAATTTGAAGGCAATTTTAGTATTAGACAGACAAAAAACGGATGCACAATAGTCTGTGGGCAAAAACTTTCAAATGATAATGACACTTACTCATTCTGAGTATTCAAAATGCATTTTCCTTGTATATTGGTTGCATATGCCGAATCTGGTTATGGCAATTTGTATTAATATTACCTTGTTTTTGTATTGTTATTTCCTTGAGATGCGGAATTGTTACGTCAAAAGGAAAACGTGTAAGATAATTCTGACGTAATATTCTTTTTTCTTTATTAAAAGACAACAACCGACGCTAAGGAAAATAAACTTTGCATTGCGGGGGACTTTACAAATATTCAACTTACATACATACATATCATCACACCATATCCCTTGCAGGGTAGGCAGAGAGAGCAGAGTGCCAGAGAACTCTATCCTTGCATACTTCACTCGCTTCCTCAACATTCATAATTCTCTTCATACACGCTCGCCGGTTTCGGAGACTCTTGACTCCACATTCCTTCAGTACTTGACCAATCTGGTCTAGATAGGTGAGTCTCGGTCTCCCCGGTACCTACATCCTTCCACTTACGCATTGTATATCTTCTTAACCAGACGTTTGTTCGGCATTCTTTCCACATGTCCGAACCATCGGAGTATTCCCATTCGCATCTTTACACCAATACTCTCTTTCATACCTACTTGCTCTCTTACGTCTTCGTTGCGAATGCGGTCGGTCAGCCTAACTCCACAGATTTTCCATAGAGATCGCATTTCGACCGCATTAATTTTACTTTCATGCTCTTTTCTGCATACCCAGCTCTCGCTTCCATATAGTAGTGTTGGGACAAGCACTGCGTTATGTATTGCTACACCTACCTTCTGGCTGAGGTGGTGGCTACCGAGAAGTTGTACCAACGCTCCGTTCACTCTATTTCCCGCATTTACTCTTCGCTCTATATCAGTGGTGTACCTTCCATCTCGGCTAAATCCACATCTAAGATATACAAATTCATCCACTTGTTCTAATACATCATTACCTACCGTTACTCTTAGATCTGTTTTGGCTTCATCTCATTCAAAGACCATTATTTTGGTTTTGCTCACAATCATGCGTAGACCCTTATATTATATATATATATATATATATATATATATATATATATATATATATATATATATATATATATATATATATATATATATATATAATATTCAACTTAACGGACATAAATTATCTACATGAGCGGTGTGGTAGCGGCTTCAAATACTACTAACCCTTACTTTGCTCGTGGATGTCGTAAAAGACGACTAAGAGCCTTATAACAACCTGGGCCAACTCCATCTGACGCCGTGGCTGGCAGGCGGCTGGTCATAAAATTATTGCTAATAACTTTGACAATATGTACTATGAAAGAACAGTACATATTGTATCAACCCTAAGTAATTGGGATAAGAGTAGGAGAATGATGATGGACATAAATTACATCCAGACTTTGAACAATTTGTGGATCGCACAAAGTATTGTCCAATATAGGAATTGAAGACACTGGCTCTGTAGGTCGGTATCACCACTACGCCATCTGTGCGGTGGATCATTATCATCAACATCATTTCAGCTCATATATATCCTACTGCTGAGCTCGAGCCTCCTCCATAATGGAAGGGAAATTGAACTACTATACCACGCTGGTCAGATGTGTTGGTATAGGATTTTGGTTCGAGTTTTCCTTCTCTTGCACAGTTGCTATACGCGTTTTATATCCCTTAGTCGTCTCTTACGATCACCCACGGATAAAATAGGTGGTGAATTGGAATCTTCTATTTTTTTTTGTTTACGCTGTGGAAATGCTTTTACGCACTATCCCCCGCCCGTGACAGACGGGGGGTTGTGTGGGACTCGCCAGCCATAGATGTTGGCGGCCGCAATACCCACTAAAACCAGCAGCGGTCCCTTCCGCGCTTTTACGGGATGCCGGAGATCGTCTAATGACATTCTATACCCGACAACCCTACGCTTGGCCATCTGGCCACGACCAGTCAGCCGTCAAGGTGGTGGGAGGAGGTGCGCGTAGCGGCGCCTCCCTCTCCCTGGTCGCCGCCGGCGGAGCGAGTTCGCAGACGCGAGTGCTTCGCGTTCCCGCTCCGCGGCCTCCTTTGCAGAGATGACTTCCTCGCAAAAGGAGGCCATTGACGTCCAGTGCCTGTCGCTGTCAAGCATCTTGTTGATGACGGTTGACAACGACAGGTCCGCTCCAAAGACCGCCGACAGGTCGTGGCGCTGAGGCCCCCAGGCGGGACATACCTCCAGGGTGTGACGCGCGTCATTGATTTGCGCGCCACACTCATGGCATCCAGGGGTCTCTTCACGTCCAATTCGGTGCAGGTACTTACCGAAAACCCCGTGTCCGGTAAGTACCTGCGTCAGCCTGAAGGACAGGTTGCCGTACCTTCGTGTCGTCCAGTAGTGAAGGTGGGGCGCTACCGCCTCAACGGTCCCCCGTCCTGCTACGGGGGACTCTAGTTCCTCCCTCCACCGCCGGACTATTGCCCTTCAAGCCGCTTCTTTCGCCCTACTCAATCCCCTCGTGGTGACGCGTTCACCATTTGCCCGCGCCGCAGCGCAGAACTGGTAGGCTTCCGCCTGAGTCCTAGCCTGAAGTGACCAGGGCGGATCGCCCGCCAACAATGTAGCTGCAGTCCAGGACACCGTACGGTACCCCCGTATTGTCCTCACCGCCATGGCCCTCTGCGCCTTGCGTAGTAAGGCTTTATTGGAGGCGGTGAGTGACTGCGACCAGATCGGGGCACCATACAGCGCCATAGACCGCAAGATACCGGCATTAAGCCGCCGGCAGGACGATCCGGGACCTCCAATATTGGGCAGAAGCCTACCCAGCGCCGCGGCCGACTTTGAAAGCCTAGGGACGAGCTGGGCAAAATGCGGCCCAAAATTCCACCTACTGTCCAGGTGCAGACCCAGGTACTTCATCCGGCTCTGCACCGGCACGGCAACCCCAGACACACTGAATTGTGCCCCTCGGGGAAGACCTTGGCTGGGACCATAAAATAGGAGGGCCTCTGTCTTCTCCAATGAGACCCTCAGGCCCAACTTGCCAATCCGGTCAACAACGAGCGCTACTCCGACTCTTGCCAGTCGGGCGGCGTTGCGGAAGTCAGCCCCCCTCACCGTGATGAGGGTGTCATCTGCGTAACAAATAATCCCCATCCCAGGGAGTGAATTGGAATCCTTCACCAACAACTTTCCATCACAGTTTCTCTAAATCTCACCAATGTTATGGCTCTGAACATGTTCTTGGAGTACCTTTTTGTGATTTACGATGTAATATGTATCTATTTGACAACAGCACATTGACACAATGATAGCGTCTGTTCGAATGGGCAAAGGGAATAAATCACATTCAACCTAATCATATATTTGTTATGTTACTTATATTTATCTCTGATTTTTTATTTTTATTGCTATTTTGTTTTGTACTTTTGGAATGTTTTGATATTATTTTTTTATTTTGTTTATATTTTTGTTTTAATGTACTATTTTAAGAATTCTACTTTTAACGTGACAGATACAATTTCCTTCTAATCTGTCATTGTTGTTTTACGTAGTCTCCGGTAATGAATGTGTTAACGAGTATGTACAACTTTTTATTTTATATTTTTTCAGTTTGTCATTTTCCATATATTCAAAGCGCACCTTGCTTTTTTGAGTCTGCTGTCAATCGCCACATCCTACAGGACGCTACGGAAGAACAGCGTTGTGGTTTCTCATATGAGCTACCACAACATTATGCTGAGTAGCGATCCTTTTCACTTGCTCGCGGTTGGGACACTTGCTCTTATGTGTTGTGTTATACATATCTCTCGTGTTATCTACTATTAATACCAACTATGTTATATACTTATGTGTCCCTCTGCGAGGGAGAAATAAATCATTTTTCTTTTCTTTCTTTCTTCTCCATCACCACACGGAAATATATTTTCTGTGCGGTCGATATTGTCTTATTATGTCATAATCTTTATTACTCTTAATAAACTGAGGAGTTTGTTTGCTTTAGCGTACTAATTTTAGTTTATTTAATTTCCAAAAATCTTGTCGTGTTATTTGGCGAGAAATCTTGATCTAACACATTACGTTGCTATAAATAGCAGCTGAGCATTGTCTATAGATGTTAACAAATTGGACAAAACTTAGTAATAATGACCGAGGTCTGCACTGTTGCCGTTATCACAGCAGCAACAAAATTTGTGATTCGTATATTATATTATATTTTATTAATATAGATATCACTAACTTCTGACTGCGGCTTCGGACGCGTAAAGAGTAACTTTCTCAAAGTTAAAACATTACCAAAATAAAATTTCTTTTTATGTGTTCATTCAGGAATTGGTCTATCTGTGTGCTAATTTTCATCAAAATTTGTTTAATGTTTTAGCCGCGATCGATTAAAAGACATCCAAACATCTTCACAAACTTTCACATTTATAAAATTAATAGAATAAGATAGTAGATTTTTTGACACCATCCTGCGCCAAAGAAACAATCCTTGTATTGCAGGGTACTTTACAAACATATAATTAACGCAGACAAAATAAACTCGGACTCAAAACAACACTTTGTAGATCGCACAAACTATAGTCCTGCATAGAAATTGAATCCATAGCACATGGTACGGAAGGTCGGTACTTAACCACTACGCCATATATACTACTACATATACATATATATATATATATATATATATATATATATATATATGTAGTCGATTACTTATGTCGCGGAACAATGTGAGTTTTCAAGCAACACACACACACACACAGAGAGAGAGAAAGTGAAAAAGAGAGAGAGATGCATACTCACACACTAATGGCGTAAACTGTTTATAGTTTGTTTTTATGAAATTCATCTCAGCTCATAATATATCCCACTATTGGGCTCGAGCCTCCTCCGTAATGGGAGGGAAATTAACATACTATACCACACTGGTCAGACGTGTTGGTACAGGGTTTTGTTTCGAGTTTTCCTTCTCTTGCATAGATGTTATATGCCTTTTAGTCTTCTCTTACGATCACCCACGGTTAAGATAGGGGGTGGTGATTTGTCTTCTTACTCAGTCACCACAGGGATTTTATGAAATTAACATTTTAAATTGTCTGGTCAACTATGACCTTCTACAGCTAGCGAGACTTCGCGAAAATGTGACGTACTGGCAAAGTTTATTGTTTTGAGTTTCCCTTCTCTTGAAATAATGTTTTCGCTTTGCATCCTTCAATTGTCTCGTACGACACAAGTAGAATAGAAAGGATTGATGACAAGAATGTATTCTTACTTTTTTTTTTATTGCTTATGGCGGCAAACGAACAAGCAACACATCTGATGGTAAGTGTTACTGGCGCCTTGGACCTTTGCAATACCAAGGGTATACTACAAAGCTAGCTACTACAAGGTTATGCTACAAGGCCAGGCCGCTGCCTACCATTACAAACCCCAAACCCACCCAGTTGGGCTTCCGGCTCTCTCGTTGACCGAACGAAGCGCATTAGGTTAGATTACATCGATGTACATGTATGTATAAACACGTGTTTACGATGAGTTATTCTTAGTAGATAAACATGTACTATCGATTATTTTTGTCTACCACAGATTTTATGATTCAATATTCAATTAGTTTGATGTAGAAAGAAATCCAACAGATTTCTGTTGTGTTTTTCTTTAAAGAGGGCACCTTGCGCTAAGGAAATAATCCGTGTATTAAGATATTATTTCATATTCTGCATCAATTTCCTTGCATAATTATTCATATAATTATTCTCTACGTTTTTATATCACTGAACTCCTAAAAACCTAAACCTCTGAACCGATTTTGCTTGATTTTTTATGAATATTCAAGTGAATTCGAAAAAATATATAAAGTTATCATAATTATTTCATAGAATATAAAGCACTAAAATTTTGTATATGTATATAATACGAGGACTCCAACATGGCATAATCACAGTCCCGGCAAAACTGAAAAAGAAACAAGATGTTAATAATTTAAAAAACAAAAATAAGAATATTGTTTGAATTGTGTAAAGTAAGAATATGTCCTGTATGATTTTTAAGACGCAGATCTAAGGTCAATGAAATAATCTCCTTTTGAACTAAAAAAATTTGTAAATTGCTTCACAGACAAAGAAATTACACCCATAAATCAATAAAAAAATATCAGTCGAATCGAGAAGCTTTTTATTCCTGCCCAAATAACGATGAACGCTAAAAAGTGTTCGAAACGTCAGAAAAAAGTAAAAATCAAATACAAACGCTAATAAATCCTTAAAAAATATATTTATTTCATATTTAATCCTAGTAATATTATAAATGTCAAAGTTTGTGAAGATGTTTGGCTGTTTGTTACTCAATCTCGCGAAAGCCGATGAACAGATTTGGATGAGTATTGGCACATAGACAGGCCATTTCCTGGATTATCATATAGGTACGATACTTTTTATCCCAATAAGGCGTTCCCTTGGGATAGTAGTTCAATTTCGGAAAAGTTACGTTTTACGCAGGCAGAAGCTAGTATTCTCATAAACATCAGAATCAAAATCCTTCTTCAAGTCAAATAATACCACAATTTGTGCCAACCCTATACTTACTTTCTCCAACGGCAAAACGACCAAAAAATATATGGTGTATATATTTTCGTCAGTGCATTGGACAGTGTGGAGGCGGGCCTGCACGCGAGTGCATCGGGTTCGATGACCGCGTACGTCTCAGCCGACTCACATGCACTTAAGTGCAACGGCCACGTCATTTGCTGTCGTACGTATTCACCCAAAGGAAGTACATTGATTATATCTATAGACAATGTCTCGCCTTTAATTCCGGTCCATTGTAATTTTTATTTAGACTTATGGTGTATTATTCGTATGGTGACTGGAACGTATAAACGGCATTCTTTCCACATGTCCGAACATTAAAGAATATAATATGCATATATCTATGTGAAAGATGGTAAAGTTGAAATAAAATCCTATACCAAGATGTTTCTCTCTCTCTCTCTCGCGACAATTGGCATGATACGTCGGTATCTTAACCATTGTGCCATTTCTGCAGTCATTAATAAAAATTAAAGTAATAAATAATAGAAAATAATTAAAATCTTCTATTCCAGGAATGACGAGGAGACTCATTTGCTGCGGTGACCATCACAAACGACGGCTTCAGTGTACAAATAGAAACGCTCCATCAGGACTAGAAACATTAAAGAAAACTTTCAATAAAAACATATATAAAATTTGTTATTGATTTAGGCACATGATAAATGGACAACAATGAACAATGAATTATAATAAACGTCTTTTTATTTCATTAATCACAGCAAAAAAAAAGCTTTTGTAATAAAAAAAAAATATATATATTTCAAATAATCTGTACTGTATGGATCAGCATGTTGGGCGACAAAAGCGATGGATGAGAGACGACTGGATGTAACGGAGATGCGAATGTTGAGATGGATGTGTTGTATGACGAGAATGGGTAAAATAAGAAATGAATATATAAGAGGAAGTTTGAAAGTTGCGCCAGTAACGTAAAAGTTAAGGAGTGAAAGGTGACATGGTATGGGCATGTGATGAGACGGGATGAAAGTAATGTTGTGAGGAAAGTTTTAAATATAAATGTTGAAGGCTTTAGGGGTAAAGGAAGACCAAAGAAAAGATGGATGGACTGCGTGAGGCGTGACATGGATAGACAGGGAGTAACTGCAGAGATGACGTCTGACTATGGGAGAAGATGACATATTGCGTCGACCTCAAGTAATTGGGATAAGAGCAAGATGATGATGATGATGATGTTTAAAATAATCACATCATCGTCTCAGCTCATATACGTCCCACTGCTGGGCTCGAGTCTCTTCTATTGTGGGTGAAAAATTGACTTAGTATTCCACGCTAGTGAAACGAGTTGGTATAAAGTTTTATTTCGAGTTTTCTTTCTCTTACAATGATGTTATCTGCGACTTTTGACGGGGACGTAAAAGCGTCATATGATAGTCTTATATTTAAATCTTAGCGGTTTAAAGTGTCATTTAATCATTTTGATGGCATTTTATATAATGCGATATGAAGGAATAGCTGAAGCATAGTAAATATGATATAAAATTACTTTAAATATCTTTTGACACCAAAATGCCCAGAAGATGCTATTATGTGTGATGATGACATTTTTATAGTGAGGATTTGACTTACTGACGAAGATTGATTAAATTAAAGAAGCTAAAAATGTGGAAAATCAGATATTTTTTGAAGAAAATTGTAACTCGAATGGCAACAATGACCTTGTATTATTGATGGCAACTATGAGCTTGTATTGCCATAAAAAAAAAGAACATTACTATCTGCTTACGTGCCTTAGTCCAATTATGCAATCATTTACAGAAAAGTAGAGTGATGACACGTTATACTCTTTCTCCGTCACCACACGGAAGAGAAGAATACAAACATAGGTATGCAAGAAGTTAACTGTAAAGGTATGCTAAAATGTTAGTAGGGTAACATCGCTCCACCGGGCTGACAAACGTCAAGGATTCGGTACTAGTGGCCGGCCCAACGGCGATAGGGTGGAAATACAGCGGGTTATGGGGCCATGCGCTGCCTTATCGGGCCACGCGCCGCCTTATCGGGCCACGCGCCGCCTTATCGTCGCCCTGGACGGAACGGATGCCATGTGTACAGACCATAGCCTGCCAAAAAAAAGGTAACATCGTAATTATTTATATATATAAATGTAAACTATAGTCCATAAAATATAGCTTGATCTCTGTGACAGTTGCCACTAGTGCCGCACGCTTACGATGTAGTCCGCATTTTTGTCGATATATTTCCTTATTTTTTAAAGTTATTTGCTACTGCAATTGAAAAACAATGTATGAAAATCTTATTGAATTTCAATCAATGGATTTTCTTTAATTTAAACTGAAGCTGCTAATTAATTATTTTTATTATGTGAAAGGAGTACACCCAAGTTCATCGTATTATCATCATCGCTGGAGCATTCCTGTAGGTTGATGATGAGTTCTTGATCACCGATTATTTCATGAATAATCATGTTTATTTTATAAAAGAAATTATCCTTTTAATATAAAAGAAATGGTCTTATTAATATTATAACTGATGTTTGAATACTAAATTAACACAACTTATTTTATAGAGTAACCATGTGGTTTATATAGGTAAAGTATGGGTTTTAATTGTTTTATAAATAATTAATAAGAATGTTATCGATTTGCTTTTATCGATTGTCCCATCTCTATCTTAGTCTAAGTCCAGTATGACCGTGTACTTGCGAAAGAATCATATTTTAAAAAAAATGGTTACTAAGTATTTTAAAACATATGAGGTACAAGTTTTGATGTAAATATTCATATTTTTATATTAACAATTCAGTTGAGATATAACTGGCACGTAAAGAATGAAAATATAGGCGATACAAAATAAAATTGTAAACATGACGCGTATTCAAAATTACTTCATCGGTTTTGTAGCTATCTGTAACAGAGATCAAGCTATATTTAAAAGACTGTAGTTGAACTGTGTTCTGAACAAATCTAAAAAACAGATAAAACAGGAATGCTTTCAAATCTATTCCAACGCTACCTATGGGACCAATTATTAACTATTCTTGAATCCACATATATAAAAAGAATCATCAGAATCAAATTTGCAAGCTTAAAAAATTGTTTTCGAATATGTGTAAAAAAATACTTGCTCCGTAGAAAACATTAAACATCTGGCAATTAAAACAAATAGCTGACATAACGACTATACTACTTACAATGTGAAATGAATCTGTATAATTATATTTTAAAAGAAAATGTTACAACTGACAGTGTTAAAATCCAAAAATATAATTACGACAGTGCTAATTGCACTCGGTGAATATTTTCCTCGTTTAAAATTTAGCAACTGATAATCAGAGATTAGTAAAATAAATTCTTTTTTTTAAATTAACCCTTTGCATCGAAATAAAAAACGTACGTTTTATAGTGTCTAATTAACTTTTTTTGTTTTTTTATTGCTTATAGTGGCAAACGAGCAAGCAGCACAACTGATTGTAAGTTTTACTGCCGCCCATAGACCTTTGCAATACCAGATATAACCAGATATATATTGGGATTCCGGCTCTCTCACTCACCCAACGAAGTGCAGCAGCACATTTCCATTACCCAGACGTCGATTTCTGCGAGAATGTGGTACTACACCAGATAGACCGGGTCTGCGGCTGTAGACAGAAAACTGTAAACAGTGTAGCCCCACCACACAAGTACACAGGTAAATTTAAATGGAAAATGCAGATCGGCGTTAAGCAGGAGTGCGTTCTGTCAGCCAGGCTGTTTATCATATATCTGGATAAATGTCTCCAAAGGTTGAACGATATGAATGTGGGAGTCCAGATGGACGACTCAGTGTTCAATGCTCTGCTTTATGCAGATGATGCAGTCCTGCTGGCACAGTCAGCGACTGACCTGCAGACCCTAGTCGACACAATGACAGAAGATTGTAAGAAAAGGGGTCTACGCGTGAATGTGAGCAAAACCAAAATAATGGTCTTTGAAAGAGATGAAACCAGAACAGATGTAAGAATAAAATAGGTAGTGATGTACTAGAGCAAGTGGATGAATTTGTATATCTTGGATGTGGTTTTAGCTGAGATGAAAGGTACACCACTGATATAGAGCGAAGAGTGAATGCGGGAAATAGAGTGAACGGAGCGTTGGGACAACTTCTCGGTAGCCACCACCTCAGCCAGAAGGCACGTGTAGCAATACATAACGCAGTGCTTGTCCCAACATTACTATATAGAAGCGAGAGTTGGGTATGCAGAAAGGAGCATAAAAGCAAAATTAATGCGGTCGAAATGCGATCTCTACGGAAAATCTGTGGAGTTAGGCTAACCGACCGCATTCGCAACGACGACGTAAGAGAGCGAGTAGGTATGAAAGAGAGTATTGGTGTAAAGATGTGAAAGGGAATGCTCCGATGGTTCGGACATGTGGAAAGAATGCCGAACGAACGTCTGGTTAAGAAGATATACAATGTGAAAGTGGAAGGATGTAGGTACCGGGGGAGACCGAGACTCACCTACCTAAACCAGATTGATCACGTGCTGAAAGAAGGTGGAGTCAAGAGTCTCCGAAACCGGCGAGCGTGTATGAAGAGAATTATGAATGTTGAAGAAGCGAGTGAAGTATGCAAGGATAGAGTTCTCTGGCACTCTGTTCTCTCTGCCTACCCTGCAAGGGATATGGCGTGATGATATGTATGTATGTCTGTATATAAATGGAGATTACGCACTTCAGAGCGTATGGTGAAGTTTCAAGCTTTGTGAATTTGGTGAGTAATACAACAAAATATAAAGTTTTATTAGCGTATACGAGGAGTGAAAAGAATAAAACCTTTTAAGGGTAAATATAAAGGCAGAATGCAGTAATACGGAAGATCGACGAAAAAATCTGTGCCAGGAAGTGACAAATGTAAAACGAAACATAAAACCTATTCATACTCTGTGTCTACACAATGAAAAACCTCTCGCTCACGCTGATGCGCGAGTACTTTATTTCATTGCACTGGAATTGACAAATGTCTCTGACTCGTGATCTTATCGGAAGGTAATGAACAATAATCCGTCAAATCTTAAATAATATTATAAATTACAATTTAAGTTTGTTCGTTTGTTACGCTTTCACGCTTAAACCACTACACCGATTTTAAAAATTAATTCAATGGAAAGCAACGATATAAGCGAGTAACATCCTACTTCCTGGAATAACTTCCAAATATAATTCCAAATTTCTATGTGGATATTGGTTGGTAGGTAGCGTCCTGGCTGTACACCTAGTACCTATTGCAAAGTTCCATAAGCAGCAGTTTCCATCAGGTATGCTGCTTGATCGTTTACCACCATCAGCAATAAAATGAAATACAGTTAGAACGCTCTTTAACTCAAGACCTATTCAGAATGAGCAAATTAAATTGAACTCCCACAATATACATTTTGCGCAGTATTTTTGTCACTTGTACAGTACAAAATAGGTAAGTAATAAAACTACTGGTGATTTTATGATATACAAACGCAGTTACCGCTTACACTGCCGTGGAAGGCGTAAAAAACGACTACGGATGGATAGTAGTAATAATCACCTAATAATCTAATAAGTAACCGGTTACGGAGTAAGAATACACTTCACTACCCCATATCTTACCCGTAGGTGATCCTAAAAGGCTACTAAAGGATATAAACGCATATAACATCTATGCCTCTTGCAAAAAGAAAACTCGAACAAAAATCCTATACCAACACGTCTGAATAGCGTGGTATAGTAGGTCAATTTCCTTCGCATTACGGACGAGGCTCGAGCCCACAGACCGAGACATATATGAGCTGAGATAATGATGATGACAAATCTAATAAAACCAACTACAATCTCCACAATTTGCCGAATGTGGCATTTTTAATATTATCCCTCCCTTAATGAGGCCTATATTCTATGTTACAAGGCAATAAGCTAATGAAGTTGGTTCATAGTCTCATTCTCGTTCACCGAGATATGATTTTTCAACTTTGGTTTTACAAGAAAGAAAGAAAGAAAGCAAGAAAGAAAGAAAGAAAGAAAGAAATAAAGAAAGAAAGAAATAAATAAATAAAGAAAGAAAGGAAGAAATTCTTTGGTTTTACAAATCTTACTTACAGTTACAGATAACCATCTTTAAGTGTTATTTTATTTTATTTATTATGGACATAAAACAGTTACATGTAACAACAGTGTTTCAGTAAAAATCTTAGTAAATAATTTTAGTTTACATATAATCCACACAAATATCCACATCATCATTCTACTCTTGTCCCAATTACTCGGGGTCGATTCAGTTTGTACTCTTCTTTCATAGTCTATATTGTAGAAGTTATTGGCAGTAGTTTTATGACCGGCCGCCTGCCAGACGTCAACCCTCCTTGGGAATGTAATTGTTGACCAAACGGCATCAGATGGAGATGGCCCAGGTCGTTATAAAGCTCTAAGTCGTCTTTTACGACATTCACAAGCAAAGTAAAGGTTACTTTACTTGCGCCTGATGCCGCCCTAACCGAGGCCTCGGGTGATCGGACCGGGGAATTGTCCGGTCACCCGACGTGAGGCCACCGCGTGAGGGCGACGCCCCGACGGCGAAATCTGTCGGGACGTTGACGAGAGGAGCCCGCGAGGGTAAACCGCCGGGCGGGCCACCGAAGTCAAAATCGGGTACCGGTGGCCCGCTCGCACGGCGAAGAGAGAAGGTTTTACGGTGGGTCTGTGGTGTCACGCGCCGCCTTTCCGTCACCCCGGACTGATTCGGCGGGGCGAGACGCATCCATAGCCCACCAATAAAAAAAAATAATAAAGCAAAGTAAAGGTTACTTTACACACATAAATATTCCATATTTGCATAAATGAAGTTAAAAACATGCATACATAACAAATTTCATACACTAATATTCACAAATTCATTCGTGTGGTTACGGAGTAAGAATACAATTCACCACCCTTTCTTACCCGTGGGTGATCGTAAGAGTCGACTAAGGGATATAAACACATATAACATCTATGCAAGAGAAGGAAAACTCGAAGCTAAATCCTTTACCAACACGTCTGACCAGAGTGGATATTATAGTAGGTCAATTTCTCTCTCATTACGGAGGAGGCTCGAGCCCAGTAGTGGGACATATGTGAGTTGAGATGATGATGATAATGATTCAAAAGTAGCACATCATTAATTAACCTTTTTTAAAAACTTATAATTATTTGAGAGAGTTATTTGATGGTGGCACCACACTTCGCTATGTGTTATTCGTTATGCGCGTTATTGACCGCATGCGACGAAGTGTGGAGGTCTCATTCGTCTATATTTGCTTTACGCGCACACATAACGCATAAGCACGAATAGCAAATACGCGTATCCATCCACTTGTCGGTTTTTCACACACTTCAAAGGACACAAATAAGCCAAATATGTGTGTCGACTGCCCACACTTCGTTCATTCATTCGTTATGTTCACTCGCTACGGCGCGGTCATGTCTACACGGTCTTTTTGTAACTTGGTACTTATACAACAGGTATTGGTCAGATGCATTGAAGTAAAAATAAGCTGCCGCCACAGTCAACACGTCCATTTTCTATTTATGTGTCGGCGTGCCAAATATTTGGCATGATGGCATGATGGCACGAAGTGTGGAGTAGCATATTCCTAATAATGTGTTTGTCAAATATTTGGGCAAATAAATAGTAGCCGCATAACAAATGACGCATAACGAAGTGTGGTACCACCATGAAAGATTAACATATTCTAGTTACAAAATATATCATCTCAAATTACGTGAATAGTTCTATACATAATGTAATAAATATGAATAAACCATTCATCAAAAACACTACGACATATTTCACAACAACTGCGTAAGATTGCGAATGCAAGATACCGTTATAGGAAAACCTAATCTCCATTCATCGTATTATTGAATCAGCTGTGACGTACAACTGGTTCACCTTGCGACGTAATTCAACGAATAACGTGTTTGATATTGTTTCGTCATAATATGCTGTATAATGACTGAACTATTAAAGTTCACGGGCAAGCATATAAAGGTAGACGTGGCGTGACGCATAATTTGCTTTGGAAGCTTTGGATTTCTGTTCAGTAATATTTTTTTGTGACGAAAAAATCATGAGGAAAATTAATAAGAGATTAGCTATATGATGTTCTTATGTGTGTTAGTTACGCACTTTCATATAGTCAAAGAATTTTACCATAGATTTTTATAGACTTATTTCAAATAATAATAAAACCTTTTACGGATTCTATCGCGTTTGTATTTGATTTTTTTTTAATTAAAATAAAATAAAATGAAATTATGACGTTTAAATAATTGAATAGACATACCTAATTGCACGCCCCACGGGTCAGAATATGATGTACCTAAATTTAAGTGTAACACCTGTATAACCTATATTTAAGCAAATAAAATGAATTGAATTGGAAAATAGAATTTCTTAAATTCGATCTCAGTGCCACCTACCGGGTCTTACTGTATTGTCTTAATAGTTTAAAACCATCTTTGCATTATTGTCTTTCTAATTAAACGGATTTAGAACACATTAGTAAGTTTGTTTCAAAGTCTATAAAAAATTAGGTAGGAGAGTTAGGTTTTAAGTGATAGGGCCACACTGTTAAGAATTTCCTGTCTACAGCCGCGGGGCAGGTCGTCCGAGGTAGTACCACACTCAGAAAATCGACGTCTGAGCAGCGCTAATACCTATTCCGCTTCGTTCGATGAGCAAAAGAACCGGCTGCCCAACTTTCGGGATGTATTTTTAGTACGTAAAGACGTAGCCATGGGTATTGCAAGGGCCTATGGGCAGCAGTAAAACTTATCATTAGATATTGCTGCTTGCTCCTTTACCATCATTAAAAAATATATATTATACCTACAGGTCAGACAACGTAACCATATCGCTAGACCCATTCTTTATACTTTTTAATTTATTTTATTGTATATATTAATGACTTACCTTATTATGTAGGGGATAACCAAAACATAGTGTTGTTCGCAGATGATACCTCCTTATTGTTTAAAATTAAAAGACCAAAGATTAATTATGACGATGTGAACAACGCTCTGTCAAATGTTGTTCATTGGTTCAGTACAAACAACTTGGTTCAAACCAAATGTATTAAATTTACCACACCTAATGTGAGACTAGTGGAAACCAATGTTCAAATGAATGGTGTGGCCCTAGAGCTTGTGGAGTCCACGGCATTTTTGGGTATTACCATCGATACTGAACTCCATTGGGGTCCCCAGATTGAAAAATTATCAAGTAGGCTAAGCTCAGCGGCTTATGCGGTAAAAAAAATTCGAATGTTAACCGATATAAAAACGGCTAGAATTGTTTATTTCGCCTACTTCCATATTCTTATGTCTTATAGCATACTGCTTTGGGGTTGCTCTGCAGATTTGAATAACATCTTTGTTCTTCAAAAACGGGCTGTCCGCGCGATTTATAATCTAGGGCCAAGAGCTTCACTAAGAGAAAAATTTAGGGAAATAAACATTCTAACCGTTGTATCACAATTCATATTCGAAAACATATTATATGTAAAAAAAAATATTAATGAATTTGATAAATATAGTGATATTCACCGTGTGAACACTAGGAATAAGGATAATCTAGTTATCTATCATACTCGCCTACAAAAAATTAGTAGGTCTTTCATGGGGCAATGTATACGCTTTTACAATAAACTGCCTAAAGATATCCGAGATATGCCAATGAATAAGTTCAAAAAGGCTATCAAAAACAGATTGTGCAGAAAAGGATATTACAGCATTTCGGACTATCTAAATGATAATACGGAATGGTTATGAGCAGCTCCTCTCTCAGCAATTGCCCTTTTAATGTTTATCTCTTACTCTTACTCTTGTATTATTTGTATTGTCTTAATTGTACAGTGTAGCGTGTTTTGCCTAACGAGTTATGTATTTATTTATCCAAGCTATCTGTTTCAAATTTATAGATTATGGTGTGGTCATGCTCTCTGAAAAGGTCTCTGCTTGCGGTAGCTACGTGGAGCGGGTCTCTCCCTTCCCTCCAATGTGGTTGAGGGGCGTGATGGCTGCTCTAATAGTTAACTCGTGATCGGGTTCCGCTTGTGGGATCTGGTCCAGCCATTTTTCTTTCTTTTTTATTTATAAATATTCTTAGTTTAATTTTGTATTATATACAAAATTTAAAAAAATGAATCTTTACTCGAAGGGCATATCACTGGCGCTAACATAAATTAACCATGTAACCAAACTCTTTTGTGAAAAAATATAATAAAAAAAAATGACGAGCCCACTGAGTTTCTTGCCGGATCTTCTCAGTATGTGGCTGCTTTCCGATCCGGTGGTAGATTAATTAAATTTAATTTAAAACACAATGTAAAATTGACAATATGTAAGTGCCCCTATGGGGCTTATGCAAAATAAATGATTTGCTTTGATTTAAATTCTTGTATTGCGGGAGATTTCACAGACTTACCACTAACATACTCAGATTACATTGTATTTAGTCTTCTACTAAATGTATTAGGTAAGTGCCGAAATGTCTGAGCGTAAATTATTCCTGGAACATATTTAACTTAGTCGGTTCGCGGTTGCGGGCGAGGCCGGAAATTGCTCGTATTCTTGAATGGGGACTGCGCCCTCTCATATCTACATAATACATACAATCATCATCAATGGACATACAAACAATTTTTAGTTTATCCACCAAGTAATATACAGAAATATAACATGGCCAGCATGTATTACGTGACATTCTCATAGGCAGGCCTATGACCAATAGCAGACGTTGATGAGCTGATAGATAGATAAAAGAAAGGAACTCGAAAGAAGCCAGGCAATATATATTAGGTATATACAAATTGGGCTACCGACGACAAAAATCGGATTTCGGTGGCCCACTCGCACAGCGTCGAGAGGCATTGCAGGGCGCGCCCCTTCTTTTATTGCCATGGACGGATTTAGCGCGGTGCAACCAAACCATAGCCCCCACGCAAAAAAAAAATAGGTATATACAAATTCAAATGTAACGTTGATTAATGCTGGGAGGTCAATGGTGATGACATCCGAAAGGACACCCACCGAGCTGGCCATAGATGTCAAGAAATCGATGCCAGTGGTCGCCAATGTCGATGAAGAGGAAACTCAGTGGGTTATGGGGCCGCGCTTTTTTTGATTTTTAAAGGACATCTTTTGGGTCAACTGGTAAAATAGAATTTTTGTGTACTTTGTGACTAAAAGGCTCTAGCACAGACCTACCGTGTCGGATGTCATGGTTCAATTACCACGCAGAACAATACTTTATTGCATTCACATATTAGTGTTCGGAGTCTGGGTATAAGGATTATTTTCTTAGTGAAAGGTGTTGTCTTCATCAGGCAATATAATTTGCGGGTGACTGGACTGGGGAATAGTTCAACACCCGCAGAGAAGTTGATCCGTGAGGTCGACGCCTCGGCAGCAAGCAGTGATGTCGGCAGGATACAGTACCCGAAAGAGTAACCAGCCGGGCCGTCCACAAATGTCAAGGATTCGGTACCAGTTGCCCGCTAAATGGCGATGGAGAGGGAATACGATGGCTTATGGGGCCACGCGCCGTCCTTTCATCGCCTCGTTCGGACGGAAAGGACGACGTGTGTTCTGACCATAGCCTGGCAAAAAAGCTATCTAATTCCAATTACATAACGCATCAGTTTTCTGTGTGGTGACGGAGTAAGAATAGAATTCATCACCCCTTCTCTTACCCATGAGGGTTCTAACATATAGGTATGCAAGAGAAGCAAATCTCAGAACAAATCCTTATACCAACACGTCTGACCAGCGTGATATAGTAGATCAATTGCCCTCTAATTGTGTAGGAAGTTCAAACCTAACATTGAAACGTAAAACGTAGGCTGAGATTATAATGAAACTGTTACCACAGGGATAGTCCAGCACGACATGATTTTACTCTTGTTGTGGCGAACTGAATAGCACTACAGTATTTTATTCCGCGTGTATCGTACAAGGCGACTAGAGCAAGGAGGGTCTTCGAACTCGGCATAATCGAAGACTTCCTCAGCTAGTTAATTACGATGTGGGACAACCACACGCTAGTTTTATTTTGTCATACTTTGAATATTTCGTCCCATCGCTTGAGGTCACTGTAATAATTTAAAAAAATCTAGGTACACCTTATTATTAATATTACCTTGCTATTAATCGTTTTCTGTTATGTAACCTGTTTAAGGATTTATTATTCTATCGTTATAATTACTAACATGACACGGCAACTCGAAGGAGCAGAGCAGTGAGCATAATTATTTTGACGAAAGTTAGAATAGCGACCGAATTAGAAAGATATTTAGTTAATTAAATCGTGAATTTGAACCATCCTGAATGCCTCGTTCAGAGCCGAAGCATATGTCAAAACAGTATTAGAAATTCTACGGCAATTTTTGTGTCTGTCTTTTAGCTGTGAGCCGCAGATGGCTGTCACAGCTTGACCCGGACTATGGGTCAGCGCTGAGGGCTCTCTACAGCAAATTACAAGGATTGGTTTTATTGCTTTTGATGGCAAATGAGCGAGCAATACACCTGGTGGTAAGTGTAACTGCCGCCCATGGATCTTTGCAATACCAGGGGTACAGCTAGGCCGCTGCCTATCAATGAAAAGTCCAAGCCTATCCAGAAAGCTGGCCTACCGGCTCTCTCGCTCACCATACGAAGCACAGAAGCACATTGCCACCGCTCAGGCGTCGATTTTCTGCGAGAGTGTGGTCTGTGGCTATAGACAGAAGACTGTGAACAGTGTGGTCCTGTGGGCTAGAAATAAGTTTCCTTATATCTTATTCCACCTCGATTATATCCTGCATTCGTATTTCTTTTCTTGGTGCATATATGCATACATGCATATATACATATACAGGGTGGAAGTGGACCGCTCCTGAAAACAAAGACAGGTGACTCTACTGGTCCTACTTGTAATGATAGGCTAGAAAAAAACATCGAATCGGAATAATGAAATATGTTTTTTTTTTTACAACGAATTGCCATGTAACGATAATTCCATAAAAAATACGTAACTTTACTCAGATGAGAAAAGACGCAATCTATTCAAAAACTCACGATCATATGTTCAAGATTTCAACGACCTCGAGTGGTGAAAAAAAATTTTTTTTCATCCGAATCGATTTTTTTTCTAGCCTATCATTACAAGTAGAACTAGTAGGGTTACCTGTCTTTGTTTTCGGGAGCGGTCCACTTCCAATAGCATCTATATAGGCTATATAGGATCTATATAGGGTGGAACCCTATATAGATCCTATATAAGATTAAGCGTGATAAAGTGATGGCTCAGCCTTCCCATCGTCTATTTCAAAATCATAATAGATTTCCGCCATCGCAATTCAATCAATTAAATATCCTTAATCTTTATATTTCGTATAATATCCATTCATCTGTCTATAAATCTCATCAGCTCAACTTTTACACGTCCTAACGCTGGGGCTCGAGTCTCCCTGAACATAGGAGGGAAATTGAACTGCTATATCACGCTAATCAGGCTGGTTAATATGTGGTTTTATTTCAAAATAACGTACTCTTGCGTAGATATTATTTGCATAATTATATACTTCTTTCTTTCTTCTTTTACACGGAGATCACAGACAAGAAAGGGGATGGTGAATTGTATTCTTATTTCGTCACCACTCGGCAAATCAGCCTGTCAATGTCCAATGTGGGTCATATTCCTACTCTTATGGATAGAATGCTTTAGTCGCTACACTTGGTAGGCGATTTGGTTTGGCAATACTAGTTTGTGTTACCAGTTTCCCAAGAACCTACTTTCATTATGTCGCTTTAGATAGTTTTCAGGACTTCTACGGACAAATAAAACAAAGATAAATTCTATTCTTATTCTTTCACCACATACCTATAAATTTCGTATATTAAACTGACGAAAAAAAAATCATTGACATAATCCACAGATAAACGAAAACCGTTACAGATAATGTCACAAATTAGATATCGCCACAGATAAGTAATCAGTTACCACTTAACATGTTGGTCACTATTGCAACATTATTCTTTAGACGTAAGATCAGAGTCTTGGCATTATTCTGCCTGTTATTTACACTTGTTTCAATTATCCGGCTGTCAGATTACAGGTGAGTGACAATATACCTACTTGTTATGAATAAAATAATCTATATATACGTATTACATATCGGTACAATATAAATATATTGTACTAACTAATGACCGAGGCTTCGCTCGCATAATATATAGAAATAGCGACCCGCCCTCACTGCTCTTCGGTTTCGGTCGCTCTGGCCTGCGTTTTCAATCTCTGATACCTTCAATGATATTTATTTGTTCCAAGCTATTTGTTCTATATTAAACGTGACTAACGTATTTAAATGAATAAGAAGTTATACTGTATTTTGAGAAGGAAAACTCGAAACAAAACCCTATACCAACACGTCTGACCAGCGTGGTATAGTAGGTCAATTTCCCTCCCATTACGGAGGAAGCCCGAACCCAACAGTGGGATATATACGAGCTGAGATGATGATGATGAATGTAGTTTTTAAAATAGCTGCGTAAACAACCATTATTTTTTAGTAATATATAAAAGATGCTTTTAGCCGCGAATACGTCCCCGTGGAAGTCGTCTCTGACAGTGGTAAATAAAAAAGCAGTACAGGATGTTGAAGGTCTGTCGCTAGGGCGATATTTGATACCGTCAGGAACTGAGACAGGGTCTGCATTCTGCGAGGTAGTTGCCTCGTGGAAGGAGGTGACAGGGCGAGTCTGAGAGCATATCCTCTATATTGATACGCCCTGTTGCTGGTGCATTGGTCGCAAGAGTGAATACTTGCACCAGAGGCCGGAGGTGGCTGGACCGGAGACTAGTTCGCCACCCGTAGAGAGGTTTACTACATGAGGCGACGCTCCAACAGTGAAAGCTGCCAGGACTTTGACTTGAGATGGTACCACAAAAAAAGTAACACGCCGGACGGGCTACCGATGAGAAACACGGGGTGTCAATGACCCGCCCATACGGCGTAGAGAAGCACGCGCAAGGCGAGTTATACGGTCGGGCGCTGCCCTTTTTCGTCGCCCTGGACAGATTGGATAGTGTGTGACTATTTATCATAGCCGGTCAACCAAAAATGATTGGTTTTTTGATCCTTAAACACTCAGCATAATTTTGTTTTTCTATTAATTTTACATAATATTCTAGTTACCCGTGAGAAAATGATATAAGAATATAATTATCACAATTTCATATTTGACCGTAGGAGTTAGTCTCACCAGCAGAGTGTACAGCAGCTTCCTTCTGGGAAACGTATAAAACCTCACTGCTGTTGCTAATTCACCTGACAAATGTACCGATTGCGGCACTCGTTCCTTCTGCGGGATAGGCTTACGTTCAATAGTGAACTGCATAAGAATTAATGAGGATAATATTCTGTTTCTATTGTATAAAAAGATTAACGTACATATAGTAGTAGAGTCTCAGCTATTATCAACACGGTGCAATTTTTTTTTTTTATTTCTCATTGTGGCAAACGAGCAAGCAGTACATCTGATAGTGAGTGTCACTGCCGCCCATGGACCTTTGCAATTCCAAGGGTATAGCTTAGACCGCTGCCTACCAATAAAAATCGCCAAACCCACCCAGTTGGGCTTCCGGCTCTCGCTCACCGAACGAAGCGCAATAGCACATTGCCATTACTCAGACGTCGAACTTCTGCGAGAGTGTGGTAGTACTCCGGACGGATCGACCCGCGGCTGTGGACAGAGAACTGTCAACAGCGTGGTCCTGCCACTATTAAATTACCTGACTGTTGTCGAAAATTAGATTAAACAAATATTATTTATGTTGTAGGGTGAGAAATATCATAAATATCGAACTAATCTTCTTCTCTTATTTACACATTATGTATATACAGATAATATCAATATTATCTCAGCAAAAGAAGGAAAGCTCGACATAATAAACCTGTACCAACATATTTGACTAGTGTGCGACAGTATATTAATTTCCCTGCCGTTAAAGAGGAGACCTGAGCCCAAGAGTAGGACTTATATGGACCGAAATGTATACAAGTTATTCTAGAATTAAACTATGTTAATTATTTAACAATTGAGAATAACGATTTGTCTGTAATATCAGATAAGTCATTCAAAACCACTGGTCTACCGCATTCTGGCAATGATTCTCGGTCTTAATTTACAAGAGTTAGATACCCTATAGTGTCTAACTAAGTATTTAACCGGCACTATTTTCGCATGTGACGAGTAGACCATCAATTAACAAATGACATTTACAAAACCTTCATACCTTAAAAAGATTTACCTACTTAATTTTAATTATTTTTTTAACTATGCTGTGTGATGGTGGCCACGAATACTATCAACCTTGCTCTTAGGCTTAGTAAAGACGGCTCAAAGCTCAAATCGACTTGGGGCCAACTCTCTCATCTGATGCTGAATTATGAACAATTACATTCCCATGGAGAGTTGACGTCAAGTGTCTGGTCATAAAACTATTTCCAAAGCGTTTGCAATATAAACGATGGAAAAAGAATAGATGTTTCGACGATCCTAAGTAATTGAAATGAGAGGAGATTTAAACTAAGAAATTAAAATAGAATTTTCTAGAAGTCTATATTAAACGATAATACTATCGCAATCTCCTTAGATACTATTATCATTTAAAGTGTCGATAAATATTGATAAACGAGGAAAAAGTTACAATATATCTACAACTTTAGAACTCGTCGAATCGATTAAGTGTGTGTTATCTTGTTTTGATGATTCAGAATGTTCGTCGGTGCTTCTTTCATATCTCTAACGCAATGGACATTGTATGTTACAAGTAGAATGCCTTACCTTAAAACTTTTCGATTTCCATCATTATTATGCTGTTATTCCAATTACTTGGGATCGATACAATATGTATTCCTCTTCCATCGCACCGCACATTTGTAATATACAAATAGTTATTGACAATAGTTTTATGATTTCTAATGTTTACGCGAGTTTACACAATTGAAATAAAACTACTTTTACGGATTCTATCGCGTTTGTATTTGATTTTTAATTTGGCGACGTTTCGAACACTTTACAGTGATCAGATCTTTACAATCCTCCCGTGACCATGATCAAAATAAAATGTTCGAAACGTCAGGAAATTAAAAATTAAATACAAACGCGATAGAATCCGTAACAGTAGTTTTATTTCAAATAGTTTTATGACCGGCCGTCTGCTTTGAACTGCTTAACAATTGTTGACCAGATAGCATCAGATCGATTGTCTCAGGTCGATTTTAAACTCTTAGTCATAATGTACGACACCCAAAAGCAGTGTATCTGTTAGTAGTACCTATTCAAGTCTGACCAGCCTGGTATAGTAGATCAATTTCCCTTCTATTATGGCGGAGGCTCGAGCCCAGCAACATATATAAGCTGAGATGATCATGATATTAGTAGTATTCGTGGTCGCCACCACATAACAAATATTCGATCATTATTTATTGCAATTGCATCTGCAATCAAAAAATGTATATTTTAATTGCATTTGGTGAACAGGCCTGCAACTAGTTTGATTATAGCTGCTGCTCATGTCCCTGTAATATTAGTCACGAGCATAGTGAAGTCATTGCCTACTGTAAGGTTGCCCCCAGCTCGCTTGCTTGGCAAACGAAACGCAGGCCGCTGCCTTCCAATACAAACCCCAAAACCACCAAGTTGGGCTTCCGGCTCTGTCGCTCACCGAACGAAGCGAAATAGCCAGTCAGACGTCGATTTTTTGCGAGACTGTGGTACTATCCCGGACGGACCAGCCCGCGGCTGTAGACAAAGAGCTGTTGACAGTGTGATCCTACCACTTATATATATTATTATTATGTATCTCCTTTTTATTCACGGGAACTTCCATAGGGAAGATGCCCGGTCCTTTGGGAGGCTTACGTGGGGATATGGATCCAACGCGCAGAGGCCTTTGGAGAAATTTAATCTAAATATTGGGATGGTACATCTACCGATGACATTCCACGTCTGCACATAACATACGTGGACTGCCAGCGGTTAATGTAAAACTATTGTGTGATGATGGTAGCTAATATCTGAATATGGGAGTGGGTGCTTAGTGGACTGGTTCATCTTAAATCTATGAAATTTTAACTGTCGTCTGCCTTCAAACCCATATTGAGAGATGAACGGTGGCAGACGGTGACTCGCTAACTCACTGAATGGGCCTCCTAAACAGTCGCTACAGGCACACAAGCCATACGGGCAATAGGAGGCAACATTGGTGCAAGTGGCTAATGGTGTCGAGCGGTGCGGCGCCGGTTTCACCGTTGAGTCTGTGATCAACAGAGCCATGGTTTCCCCGTAGTTATGCCCTTGAAAATGACACTGCCATCTCCCACCATATAGCTCTGGCGACCCCTCTCTGACCAGCTGTTTATTATGTATATTATTATTATTTCAATAGTCGAATGATAAATTTACGATGCCATGGCCGTAATTTCTTCTTACTGACCGACGCTGACGATGCTATTACAATCGCTCAAGAAAGAGCCTACACGGCCCACGCGGCCATAACACATAAATATCCGTGCTTCTGCCCCCACCGCCAGGGACGTAAGACGCGACGCGTAATAGTCAATAACTCAAACATGGGCACGCCCACTTTGCTATCAGAGACGCCCCGAGCCGAGGTTCGTTCTCCACAGGGAGAACCCTCGGGCGTTGTCGCTTAAAATTTCTACCGGGTTGAGAGCCCTCAGCGCTCACCCGTAGTCCGGGTTAAGCTGTGACAGCCATCTGCGGCTAACAGTTAAAAGACAGACACAAAAAAAAACCGTAATTTCTTAGGAAATTCTCACCAGCAAACTATGACCTAGTTTGGAATTATGCCCAATTCACGCCCATAGACTCGCTTCCTATAACATGGTACTAAAAATTGTTTGGCAAACAATAATACCAAATAATAGGAAATATGTTGTATGCGACAGTATCAAAATAGCCTAGGCGTATATAATTGTGCCAGAATATAGGTACCTAGTGAAAATGATGTTTGCTAGTCAAGCCATAGCATGCACAGGCCGCCCTCAAGTCTGACTTGCGGTTATGTAAATGTGAAACAGATGAGATAATTAATTCATATAATTAGAGATAAATAAAATAAAAACTTTTAAAATATTTGAATCTGAGCTGGACATCTCTGTCCCTGAAATTAGTTTTGAAAATTAATGAACGCTGATAGCTATTAGTGGAATCATTATTCAGTTCCGAGCCCCGGACTTTTGGAGTGCCACTCGAGCCCCTCCAGTCAAGTTCTATTCTAGTGTGTGATGTGTAACTGGATGTATTTACACACCTGCTTACCTCTTAGGGAATAAAACATAACAATATATAAAGAAAAGTGTATTTTTAAATTGAGTATAACTAAATGATTGTTGTAGTGAAAACAGATGTAAATTACAAAACGCTTTTAAACTAGAATATTAATTTTGTACAAAAATTCAATGTCACGTCGTTTATAAAATTTATTGTGTGTATTACACAAGAATGACTTATTTAATCTTAATGACCGTTGTTGGTTGTATGAATTCGCCGAATTACCATCGTCCTCGTCTAACTAAGGCTTAAGATATTACTTTAATCTGTCTACAAGTCTAGACTGCACGTCAAACACTTTTACTACTACTTTTTTTAAGAAAATCTTTCCACGCCAAGGCTGAAATTAATTTAATAAAAACTTCTTTCTTCATCTTCTACAAAATAATTCCGTCCATCCATCAACCTATATACGTCCACTGTTGAACATAAGCCTCCCTGCGGGAATGTCACTCAGAGCAAAATAATTATTGTATAATGACAGATAATAACTACAATGGTCATCACATCTTTCTTCCTTTCCTCATTTGCTTTTCAAATAAGGCCAGAAGTAAAATTTTAACACCTTTTTTATTTTTTTTTATTTTTGCGGTGGGCTATGGATGTCCCGCCAAATCGGTCCGGGGTGACGGAAGAGACGGCGCTTGACCTCATAGATCCACCATGCAAACTCCTCTCTTCGCCGTGCGAGCGGGCCATCGGCACCCCATCTTTGTCTTCGGTGGCCCATTGAAATAATATCCTAGGCAAACCCGTCTGATCAGTACGCAGAATTTCATCTGAAATAGGCCCATGCCTAACAATAGGGTCTATTCTGGCTTAAAAGACACACCTCACCCAAACCATTAATGATGATTGCGAAACGGTGTGGGGCTCCATAATCCATTGAGCAGGCTAACAAATATTCATAATATTTTAATGAAGATTTTTTGAATTTTTTTCTTTTAAACTAAAGTAATTCAATAAAGTATACATGAATCTAATAAAAACATTAATATGAGTGACAAATGGACAAAAAAAGAGAGGGAATATGGCTTTCGTCGCCCCGGATGGAACGAATGGCGTGTGTCCATACCATAATCTGTCAAAAAAAAACATTAAAAAGAAATTAAAAGCGTGATTCTTAGTATTTTTAACTACTTTCCATATTATTTGTAAAAACTTTTCTCCCTCTCTTCTTTCCCCTTTTTCCCACTCTCTCTCTCTTTTTCTTCAAAAAACGCTAATCTGATAATACTAGGACAAACTTTTAATTATTGTATTGCACGCCTCATAAGCGAAGCGTTGAGGTGATGCTCTACTCTCGATATATGAAAATCAAGGACTTTTCAAACTAAAAATGACTATTTTTCTCACACTGTACTTATAGAATAATATTATCATACATATATCAAGAAAAAATATTCGTGTAAACGTATTTGATATTTTTAAAAAGCAATTATTTTGTTTAAAGTAAGACAAAAGGTGATTAAAAAAATATTCGAGGACGTCCGGATGTTTTCGTAAGGATCTGGCACTCTCATGACCGTAAAAATTAATATATCGAAGTTTTTCTTTTATTAAAAGCTTTATAATCCCAACACGCTGTTTCCTTTCGAAAATGGCTTGGTAATTCTTTGTCGTTTAATTGCAATTACATAATAAAAAAAAACTAAACTGCTTAGTTTTTAGTGTATGTATACCTTATAAAAGTTGGGTTCGTTTACATTTCTTTGTTCATCCATTTGGACAAGCAAAGGAAACAAATCCCATACAGCCATGGATTCGTTTACAATGCTTGCAGCATTGTTAAACTTGTGTGCATGTTTAGCACTACGTTGAGAATGGCATGAAATTTCATAAGTATTTTTTTTCTTATGGCATTGACTAATTTTCATTTATGCCATTGACTAATAATGATAAATAATATAAAAGTTATGAGGCGTGTAGTTTTGGATTTTCCAAATTATTTTTGTCGTTTCTTGATAAGTGCGTAGAATTTCTAATTAATCGGACGCCAAAAATGAAGTTCAAAGATTCCGTTGGATAGGTAGGTATATGTATTATAAAGTAGCTGAAGGCATTACCAGTATTCTTCTATATTCCTACAAAATTCAATTTTTTTTTATGAAATTACTTGCGGTTTCTACAGTGCTAGTGACCGTGATTAAGTTATTCAACCATGATGTTCTGGCTCACTGTACTGTATAAAAAACTATTTACTTATAGTGATTTAAATGCGACGCTACAGCCTACAAGGTTACGTTTTAATTTTAAATAAAATTGAACGATTTATTAGTTTTATTGTTTATTAGCTGTGGCAGTATCTGAGCTTGCTTGGCATACATATTTAATGCTAATATTTTGTTGGGATTATTTTTTACATACATACATACCATATTACTATACATTCATAATTCTCTTCATTCACGCTCGCCGGTTTCGAAGACTCTTGACTCCACCTTCAGTACATGACCGATCTGGTCTAGATAGGTTAGTCTCGGTCTCCCCCGGTACCTACATCCTTCCACTTTCGCATTGTATATCTTCTTAACCAGACGTTCGTTCGGCATTCTTACCACATGTCCGAACCATCGATCATTCCTTTTCGCATCTTTACACCAATACTCTCTTTCATACCTACTCGCTCTCTTACGTCGTCGTTACGAATGCGATCGATCAGCCTAACTCCACAGATTTGCCGTAGAGATCGCATTTCGACCGCATTAATTTTACTTTCATACTCTTTTCTGCATACCCAACTCTCGCTTCCATACAGTAATGTTGGGACAAGCACTGCGTTATGTATTGCTTCACGTGCCTTCTGGCTGAGGTGGTGGCTACCGAGAAGTTGCCCCAACGCTCCGTTCACTCTATTTCCCGCATTCACTGTGGTAGGACCACGCTGTTGACAGTGTTCTGTCTACAGCCGCGGGCCGGTCCGTCCGGGGTAGTACCACACTCTCGCAGAAAATCGACGTTTGAGCAGTGGCAATATGCTGCTGCGCTTCGTTCGGTGAGCGAGAGAGCCGGAAGCCCAACTTTCTGGGTGTGTTTACGTGTGGTGGGTTCAGGTGGTGCCTGAAACTTGCGGTGGTGAAGTCTTGGTTGGGGCATTGAGCGTGAGAGGCTGACATGGGGTACAGGGAGACCCGGTGGGAATGGTCACCGCCGGCCACCTGCCGGTCAGCAGGGGACCCGAACCCAGGATTATCCTCCCTGGGAGGCTGTCCCGCCAACCGGCGAAAATCCCGCTGTGTAGTCGTTGTGCCGGAGCAGGAAACCGGAGTGGATTACGGCGACTGCGCGCGGGGGGGCACCGGGGGCCCTTCCGTGCTTCGTATCAGCTTCTCACAAAACTCACCCTCCAGCCATGCACTGTGCCCCGCACCTATTTTTTTTGGTACCACCGAATCTCATTATACGTATCCACACTCCCTTCCTCCTCTTCTTAAAAAAAAACCCGTATGAAAAGTACTAGAAAAAAGAGAAGGTTTTCTACGGCGGTCCCCTTATCCACATTTGATGTGGATTTTTGCAATATCAGGGGTTTACATAGCAATCTCGATGCCGTTCACCACCATCTCGAGACGGCGCGGCCTGCCTTGCTCTTTTTAACGGAGACACAGATAGGCGCTCCGAATGATATTTCGTACCTTAACTACCCTGGCTACGAGTTAGAGCACTCCTTCCGTCGTAAGGCCGGGGTGTGCGTGTTCATTCGGGGTGATATCTGTTGTCGCCGGCTTCGGGCCCTCGAACATGGTGACCTGTCTATCTTGTGGTTGCGCGTAGACTATGGAGGGTTTACCCGCATCTACGCGTGCCTCTACAGGTCGCATGGCAGTGATTCGGGGTCAACTCAGTTATTTGAGAACGTCCAATGGGGGATCGACGAAATATTGGAGCAGTGTCCATCAGCGGAGGTGGTGGTTCTTGGAGACTTCAACGCTCATCATAAAGAGTGGTTGGGGTCCCGAGCCACTGACCTCCAGGGTCGACATCTCTTCAATATGGTCTCGGCCTATGGACTCTCACAACTGGTGACACAGCCCACCCGTGTCCCAGACATTGAGAACCATGAGTCTTCTTTACTGGATCTTCTGCTGACTACACACCAGCAAGGATACCGGGTAGTGGTCGAAGCCCCTCTTGGGTCATCTGACCACTGCCTAGTCCGTAGCAGAGCCCCTGTTGCGAGGCCTAATCGCTCTACGGCGACTGGGACTCGCAGAGTCTGGCAATATAAGTCGGCAGATTGGGATGGACTTCGCGAGTTTTATGCATCCTACCCATGGAAGCGGCTTTGCTTCGCCTCTGAGGACCCTGGCGTTTGTGCAGACTGCGTAACCGAAACGATTATTATGGGGATGGATTTATTTATCCCCAATACTCAAATACCCGTCGGCGGCCGCAGCCGCCCTTGGTTTAACAAAACCTGCAGGACGGCTGCACGGCAGAAGCAGTCCACATATCGGGCCTGGAACCGGGCTAAAAACTGTCAAGACCCGAACGTCAAAGAGGTGAAGCGAAAATTTAACGCCGCTTGCAGATCTAGTAAGAAGGCTATCGCCAGAGCCAAGGCAGAACATGTTGCCAGAATTGGCGAGCGATTAGAGAGCTATCCTGCTGGGAGTCGTGCATTCTGGTCGCTCGCCAAGGCTGCTCAAGGCAACTTCTGCCGGTCCAATCTCCCACCACTACAGAAAAGCGATAGCAGTCTGGCCTACAGCGCAAAGGAGAAGGCCGATCTTTTAGGTCAATTCTTTGCCTGTAACTCGACTTTGGATGCGGGAGCTGCCACACCACCTACCATACCGCGGTGTGATAGCTCTCTACCTGAAATCCGTATCTCACAGCGTGCGGTCAGGCGAGAGCTGCGGCTTTTAGACGTCCATAAGTCGAGTGGGCCGGATGGCATCCCTGCAGTGGTCTTAAAGACGTGCGCCCCTGAGTTAACCCCCGTCCTCACGCGCCTATACCGTCTTTCCTACGATACTAATAGGGTTCCATCTTCGTGGAAGGTAGCTCAAGTCCACCCGATCCCTAAAAAGGGAGAACGGTCGGACCCATCGAATTACAGGCCGATTGCGATAACATCCTTGCTCTCCAAAGTAATGGAGAAAATCATAAACCGCCAGCTTCTGCAGTACCTTGAGGATCACCAGCTGATCAGTGATCGCCAATACGGCTTTCGACATGGTCGATCGGCTGGTGATCTTCTTGTGTACCTTACACACCGTTGGGCAGAGGCTTTGGAGGGCAAGGGTGAGGCGCTAGCATTCGGCCTAGATATCGCAAAGGCGTTCGATAGGGTCTGGCACGGAGCCCTTCTATCGAAGCTACCGTCTTATGGAATCCCCGAGGGACTCTGTAAATGGATCGCCAGCTTTCTGGATGGTCGGAGTATAAGAGTCGTCGTCGATGGCTCTTGCTCCGATACCATGACCATTAACGCTGGTGTACCACAGGGCTCGGTGCTCTCCCCGACGTTGTTTATCCTGCATATCAATGACATGCTCTCTATAAAGAGTATGCATTGCTATGCGGATGACAGCACGGGTGACGAGCGGTATACCGAGCATCAGAATATCCCTCGGAATATATTACAGGAAAGAAGGACTCAACTTGTGTCTGAAGTCGAGCGCTCTCTGGGGCGGGCCTCCGCATGGGGTGAACGGAACTTAGTCCAGTTCAATCCCACTAAGACACAAGTTTGCGCGTTCACTGCAAAAAAGGACCCCTTTGTCATGGCGCCTCAGTTCCAAGGAGTAACTCTCCAAATTTCCGAGAGTATTGGCATCCTCGGCGTCGAACTATCAAGCAAAGTCCAGTTTGGGAGTCATTTGGAGGACAAAGCCAAATTGGCAAGTAGAAAGCTGGGCGTCCTGAACAGAGCCAGGCGATACTTCACACCGAGACAACGTCTTGTGCTATATAAAGCACAAGTCCGCCCTCATGTGGAGTACTGCTCACATCTCTGGGCAGGCGCGCCCAAATATCAGCTAGACCCATTTGACTCCCTGCAAAGACGTGCTGTTCGAATCGTCGGTGATCCCAATCTCACGGAAGGACTGGAGTCGTTGGGGAGCCGGAGAGACTTTGGGTCTCTCTGTGTACTCTACAGGCTCTTTCACGGGGAGTGCTCTGAGGAACTGTTTGACTTGGTACCACCGTCACCATTTTATCACCGTACCACTCGACACCGCAGCAGGGTTCATCCATTCCACCTGGAAACGATACAGACGTCAACTGTACGTTTTCAACGTTCGTTTCTCCCACGTACATGCAAAATCTGGAACGAACTACCTGCTGCTGTGTTTCCCGAGCGCTATGACATGTCCTTTTTTAAACGAGGTTTAAGAAGAGCACTTTCTTCACGGTAGGCAGCGGCCTAGCTATGCCCTGGTATTGCAAGAGTCCATGAGCGGCAGTGTCACTTACCATCAGGTGTGCTGCTGGCTCGTTTGCCACCACCGGCAATAAAAAAAAAAAAAAAAAAAAAAAAAAAATTCACTCTTCGCTCTATATCAGTGGTGTACCTTCCATCTCGGCTAAATCCACATCTAAGATTGACAAATTCATCCACTTGTTCTAGTACATCATTACCTATTGTTACTCTTACATCTGTTCTGGCTTCATTTCTTTCAAAGACATTATTTTGGTTTTGCTCACATTCACGCGTAGACCCCTTTTCTTACAATCTTCTGTCATTGTGTCGACTAGAGTCTGCAGGTCAGTCGCTGACTGTGCCAGCAGGACTGCATCATCTGCATATAGCAGAGCAGTGACCACTGAGTCGCCCATCTGGACTCCCACATTCATATCGTTCAACCTTTGGAGACATTTATCCAGATATATGATAAACAGTCTGGCTGACAGAACGCATCCCTGCTTAACGCCGATATTGACGTCAAACCAAGGCGACATTCCATCATCCAGCCGCACACAGGCTCTACAGCCCATGTAACTGGACTGCACAGCCTGCAGCAGTTTACCGTTAATACCATACTCCGGTAAAATGTCCCAAAGTTCCTTTCGTACAACCGTGTCAAATGCTCGCTCCAGATCCACAAAACTGCAGAAAACCCTCTGACCTAGAGCCAGATGCTTCTCCACAAGGTTGCGCAAAGAGAACACTTGATCCATGCATCCCCTTCTACTCCTGAAACCTCCTTGTGTCTCACACAGTAAACCATCGGCCACCATCCTCATTCTCCTTTCAATAATTTTACCGTACACTTTTGCTGCCAAACTGGTTAAGCTTATGGCTCTGTAATTTGCGCAGTCATAATGTGAATTATTTTTTATTTATTTAAAAAACAATCTTATACAATTCCTTTAATATTTAACTTATAAATACGACAAAAGCTTATGTTGGCTTATACGCGTATTTGATTCGTCTTAGCAATTTAAATTACATTATATACAACAATGTTTTAAAATTAAGATAAAAATGTCCGCATAAAAACAGCAAACACAAAAAGACAGAGAGAGGGTAGTTGCAAAAATCATTTTTGTATTAATTGATAATGAATGTTAATACAAGTTCCTTCTATTAATGTTTTTTTTCGAACTTAATTAAGTTATTTAATGTGTTAATAAAATGTTGTCTTAGTTTATGTTTATAGTTGTTGTTATTCATTTAAGTTTTTAATGTAAATGGTAATTGCTAAATTAACAGGGGTATATTATAACTCAAGAGACGTTTCTCATACAAATTTTGGAAGCTTGGTGTTTCAAGTATTAACAAATGCTAAAAAAAAGATCACTTGATTAATGGACGTCCCCAAAGGTATATATAAAGATAGAATTATAATATATAACGCTGCGACAAATATGAGGACTTCGTGATTTTTCTCAACCCCAGAACAACCCCCCCCCCTCATAAAAACCTCAAGTGATTAATGGACGTCCTCTTTAGACTTTCTCGATAAATAACCAATCTAATACCTACAAGTGAAAATCGTTAGGTGTATAATCGTGGCAAACTTTAGATGGATACTATATATTATAGACATCAAACAAGCGACCCTACAGACGTTAGTTGCCAATATCCTCATGGAAAAATTATATTCCTCTGAAACCGGTAATATTAAATAGATCATCTCAATGCCCTTGAGAAAAAAAAGCAGTCCAAAGCTCAAAGCTATGAGCATATCTTATCGTCTGAAATTAGCGTATGAAGTATCTTTAAACATTTATAAAAAAATGTCGGTACGCACGTTGAAAAACTTTAGTAATAAACAAGTCCCTGTTACAAGGTTCAGCTTCGACACTGACATTGGCCGACCGTGACGAAAATAGGACAAGGTCAGGAGGAGCTTTTCCGTTATGTAAGATATATCACGATAAAGAAAATTACACGAATATTATGATTACCTATTGAAATCGGTTTACGAACTTTCATTACCTTCGCGTGCGGGGTACGTTTTATATTCAAATATAATATCTGCGTGTTTGTTTACGATACAATTTTCTTTTTTTATTTTTGGAACATTTTTATGATATCAATCATAGTTATAGGCATACAGCCAACAAAAATAGGCTAATTCGATTTGTTTCTTCGCATACCTTTGTCTACACCGAAATTTAAATCATACTTCAACGAATGTTTGAATACTTTAAAAACGAGTGACAAGTAAATATATAGCTATAAAATTCCAGGGCTTGAATCATAAGAGCAAGCCCTTAGAGTCCTTAGATCAAGAGACAATCATTATTCCTATCTTTTAACTGGTACTCCTTGACGACTAACATGTACAAACAATAAACAAATTCTAGCGTACTAACAGACCGTTTTATAAAATTAAATAATACATACATACATATCATCACGCCATATCCCTTGCAGGGTAGGCACAGAGAACAGAGTGCCAGAGAACTCTATCTCTGCATACTTCACGCGCTACCTCAACATTCATAATTCTCTTCATACACGCTCGCCGGTTTCGGAGACTCTTGACTCCACCTTCCTTCAGTACATGACCGATCTGGTCTAGGTAGGTTAGTCTCGGTCTCCCTCGGTACCTACATCCTTCCACTTTCGCATTGTATATCTTCTTAACCAGGCGTTCGTTCGGCATTCTTTCCACATGTCCGAACCATCGGAGCATTCCCTTTCGCATCTTTACACCAATACTCTCTTTCATACCTACTCGCTCTCTTACGTCGTCGTTACGAATGCGGTCGGTCAGCCTAACTCCACAGATTTTCCGCAGAGATCGCATTTCGACCGAAAAGATTAAATAATGATACTAATATTATTAGTATCTACTAATATTAATTAACTAATAATAATTTGTGTGTAACTATATAACTAATTTGTGTGTGCACTACACACAAAATTCTAATTTAAGAATTGTAACTAAGAATAAAATATATTTTATAATCAATAAAAGATTATATTAAACCTTCCCTTATATCTTACATAAAATTTAAGTAATAACCTAAGCTCTTCTCAAGTTAAACAATTTCAATATTAAATAGTTCAACTTAGATTAGTTTAAATTATCACTTCTGTTGGGCGTCCAGAGACGCGGATGTTTTTATGGTATTTATTTATTTTTTTGTGTAATTCATAATTGAGTGAGTATTCATTCACATTTAGTTTTATAAATAACAGCAGTAGTATCGATGAAATCCCATTACGTATATCTTCAACTTCGATATTTCGATGATATTTTTGAATGGATAGCTCAGTGAAATAAACAACTCATTTTAAGAAGCGATTTCAATTGTCGCGTTGAACACAAACTTATTAAAGTCACATGTTTCAAAGTTAGGCTTGTGATATTCAATGATCGATCGCACGTGTTATTGTACTATAAACTTCGATTCAATACATCAACGTACTGTAAACAAATCGAATCATAAAATTCGTCCCGTCATAACGATACGGTTGATTTGTCAGATCGCCAAACAAACAGCTGAGAGGCATCAACTATTTCAATTATTGTATAATAATGTACCCCGCCTATTTTATCTGTGGTACTTTTGATGCGAGTTTTTCGTTGGAGTTTTAATGGAAAAGGATGAGTGTTATGTAGTACTCTTGTATAATAATCAATATCTTAATGTTTTAACGTCTTATATTAAATAATTTAGATGGCATTTTATATAATTTGATGTGCAGGAAGTATACTGAGGTGTAGTGAATATATAGAACAGTGCCTTACATACGTTTTCGTTTTCTACCAAAATTTACAAAAGATACCTTTAACATTGTGGCCATGTCACTGTTGAAGGTGTCGATTTGACTTACTGACGGTTGATGACTTTAAATGAAGTTAATTTAAAAACCAAGAGTTGGCTCAAAGGTCCTAGTAACCAGCCATAAACTCCAAAGAAAGAGTTTTTCGTTTCAATAATGCTAGGGCCGCACCTGCGTGTATCGTCCCGAAGTAATGTGTGGCGAAGCTTCGTACGTTTTGTACACTAGAATGTTATGGTGATAATACTGTGATCCTATTAACGACTTCGGTATTTTACACGAAGTATCGTGCAATAATTAAAGATGGCCGAAATCATTTTCATGCATTTAACTATGGATGACAAATTGCTTTACTTTTACAGCTATATTATGCTAATAATTACATAATGACTTTTTTGAATCCCTTCATGGGTTCAATTTCATAATGGTGTAAAAATTCTAACACCATTCATCGCTCCACTCCATATTTATTGATTAACTGGAGATCCTCGAACGCGTCTACACACATCGAAAATTTCCGCCGAAATGAAAAACGCTAGTCTGACCACGCTGGCGCGCTAAAACTCTTTGACTTATCGCCACCCAAGCGATAACGCACATGAAGCCCGAACGCTCGCGACGATAGCCCATAATGACCGATCAAATCTGCGTATATCGTCTCATTGCACAAAGCTTCGTGACGATACACGCAGGTGCGGTCCTAGCATTAGTAGTTAGAATTATTATATAAATACATAGCTTCAATTATGGGTATCCGGATGGAGGTCTCCCCTCTCCGGGACCCCAGCAGGGGTCACAGGGCGGACCGAGCTCCCGCATTTCCGCGGTGGGCTGTGGGGCGGCTGGATAGGGACCTACTGGCGGAGGCGGCCATCGTTCACACGTGGCTGTCCTCACCACCCCCAGCGGACGGAGTGGACGTTGAGGCTGTCCGCATCCGCAGTGCGTTAACGCAGGTCTGCGATGCGGCCATGCCCAGGGTGCGGCGTCTACCTCCGAGGCAGGGGGTCTACTGGTGGTCCCCAAGACTGGCGGACCTTCGTGCGGCGTGCATTAGTGCCCGAAGGTCCTACACCCGCAGTCGGCGGCGTCGCCGCGATGTTGAGCGGGAGGGCCAGCTGTACGAGGCGTACCGCAGTGCGCGTACCGCCTTTCGGCTGGCCATCCGGTCCGCCAAGGACGCGAGTTGGCAGGAGATGCTGGACGGTCTCGACCGTGACCCCTGGGGTCGCCCGTATCGCGCGTCACTGAATAAGCTTCGTGCGCAGGGCCCCCCCCTCACCGAGACCCTCCAGCCCGACCTCCTTCGTAGAGTGGTCGAGGAGCTGTTCCCGCGGCAGTCGGAGCACACGCCCCCGGTCATGGCTTCGCCAGATCACGACCGGGAGGCCATCGAGAGTGTTCCGCCCGTGACGGAGTCGGAAGTGGGGGCAGCCGTGGCGAAGATTCGTTCCGCCACCACGGCCCCCGGCCCGGACGGAGTCCCAGTCCGGGTGTTGACGTTGCTCCTCGAGCATCTCGAACCTCGCCTCAGGCGACTGTTCAACGCCTGTCTGACGTCTGGACGGTTCCCTGAGTGCTGGAAGGAAGGGAGGTTGGTTCTCCTGCCAAAGCCGGGACGGCCCCCGGATTCGCCGTCGGCCTACAGGCCCATTGTGCTTCTGGACGATGTGGGTAAGCTGCTGGAGCGTGTCCTCGCTGCCCGCATCGTCCAGCACCTGGAGGAGGTGGGGCCCGATCTGTCGGACGCTCAGTTTGGGTTTCGGAGGGGGCGTTCGACCATCGGGGCCCTGCTACGCCTGAGGCAGACGGCCGCGGAGGCTGTCGCCGGCAAAGGAGTGCTGTTGGCGGTGTCGTTGGACATCGCCAACGCCTTCAATAGTCTGCCATTCAGCTGCATCAGGGAGGCACTCCGGTTCCATGGAGTGCCCCTGTACCTCAGGCGGCTGGTGGCAGACTATTTGGAGGGGCGCAGTGTCCTCTACGCGAGCCCCGCAGGGGACATTGTGCGGACGCCCATGTCGTGCGGTGTTCCGCAGGGGTCAGTTCTGGGGCCGACTCTGTGGGACATCGGTTACGACTGGGCGTTAAGAGGGAGTCTCCCCCCCGGGCTGAGCGTTATTTGCTATGCTGACGACACGCTCGTCACAGCCCGGGGCAGGACACTCGAAGAGGCGGCGAGCCTGGCCACTCTCGGCACCGAGGAGATGGTCAGGCGAATTGAGGCGCTGGGGCTCAGGGTGGCCCTAAACAAGACGGAGGCCCTACTATTCCATGGGCCCCGTGTGAGGCTGCCCATCGGCGCCTCGTTAGTCGTCAACTCCATCCACATCAGTATCCAGGCCCATATGAGGTACTTGGGCCTGGTGCTCGACGGGCGATGGTGGTTCCGGGAGCATTTCCGTCAAATTGCTCCCCGGCTGGTCGGCGCGGCGTCCGCCCTTTCTCGGCTCATGCCGAACGTGGGCGGACCCAGTTTCGAGGGCCGACGGCTGTATGCGGGGGTGATCCGCTCAATGGCCATGTACGGCGCACCCGTGTGGGCGAGGGCTCTGAACGCCCAGCTCAGGGCGGTGCTGTGGAGGCCACAGCGAGCCATGGCGGTCAGAGCCATTCGCGGGTACCGCACGGTGTCTACCGAGGCGGCATGCCTATTGGCCGGGACACCCCCGTGGGACCTAGAGGCGGAGATGCTCTCCGACCTCTACCGGCGGGTTACCTCAATGCGCGAAGAGGGTGGCTCCCCATCGTTCAACGAGATAGCCACCTGGCGCGAGGACGCCCGCCGAGAAGTCATCGCCCGTTGGGCTACGCGGCTGGAGAGGCCTAGACACGGTGTTTTTACCGTTGAGGCCCTCCGGCCCGTACTGATGGAGTGGATGGAGCGGCGGCACGGAGTCCTCTCTTTCCGGTTGGTGCAGGTCTTGTCGGGGCATGGTTGCTTCGGCAAGTACCTGCACACGGTCGTGCGGAGGGAGTGGACTCCGTCCTGCCACCATTGCAGTAGCGACGAGGACACGGCGCAACATACGCTCGAGGTATGTTCGGGCTGGGACGGGCAGCGCCGTGACCTCGTCGCTGTCATCGGTGCCGACCTGACGCTGCCAACTGTTGCGCGAGCGATGGTCGACAGCGTCAGGAATTGGGACGCGGTCGCCGCCTTCTGCGAGGCTGTCATCTCGCAGAAGGAGGCGGCGGAACGGGCCCGGGAGGATGCCCGTGACCCGGGCCGCCGCCCGCGACCGGGGCGGCGCAGGCGCGAGTACCTGCGCCTGATGCCGCCCTAACCGAGGCTTCGGGTGATCGGACCGGGGAATTGTCCGGTCACCCGACGTGAGGCCGCCGCGTGAGGACGACGCGTCGGGCGTCGACAAGAGAGGAGCCCGAGAGGGCATACCGCCGAGCGGGCCACCGAAGACAAAGATCGGGTACCGGTGGCCCGCTCGCATGGCGAAGAAGAGGTGCTTGCAGGGTGGGTCAATGGGGTTGTGCGCCGCCTCTTCCGTCACCCCGGACCGATTTGGCGGGGTGCGACGTCCATAACCCACCGCAAAAAAAAAAATAAAAAAAAAAAAAAAAAAAAATGGGTATTTTTGAAGTAAGTAGGTAGATATATAATTTGTAAGGCTACCTCTTTAGTTCAAATCATAAAAATTATCTTAGACATTAAAACAATGTGTATTAATTTAATGTTTTTATCCGCGTGGTGCCGGAATAAAAATGCAATTCACCAGACCATTTCTTAACCATGGGTATCGTAAAAGACGACTAAGGTTATAATATATAAGAAGAGAAGAGAAGGAAATCTCGAACGAAATCCACAACCTCAACCACCTCTTCTGTAATTGTATATTATTGTATATATAGTATTTTATAATCAGACCTTAGCCTGTCCCCAAACAAAAAGTTTGCTAACTATGAGATATTTATTTATAAGATTTTATCATTAAAAAACTCTAAAAAACTCGGAATTTCTCGATATTTCGAAAACTTTGCAGTGTTCATGGTCACGGGAGAACTGTTCTCCATAGAATACGTAAAAATAGTTTTATTTCAAATGTATAATACTCGTGTATACATCATAAATCTTTAATCGAATTCTAATTTTGTTAAAAATTATACTTTCGAAAAACCCTTAAAGCTTTAGCTGCCATATAAATATTAATTAAGGTAATATTTCTGTTTTAGCTGATTTTAGAATTAAAATCACACTACCTCTATTTAGGAATATAATAATTGTAAAGAAATTATCTAACGAAATACAAAGTTGATTCATTATAATAATGCTTAGAATGACATGTGATGCGTCAATGGTATTTTGCTGTTGTGATTATTATAATGCAAGATTTCCTGTAGTATTTGAAATTTAAGTTTTCTTATACTATGAATTTAAGAAACGATTAATAAATGTAAAAAGCTTTTTATTAATTATACTTTTTATATAAATATATTAATATTTATCTAATCTAACCTAGGTACTAACGAATAAATAAAGATAGGATATATCTAAGCAAATACACGAGGTCGTCATCAACATCACAGCTCAAATATGTCCCACTGCTGGACTCAAGCCTCCTCTACAATAAGAGGCAAATTGACTTATTAGCTTATTACACAACGCTGCAGCGCGCTGGTCAGACGTGTTGGTATAGGGTTTAATTTTGAATTTTCCTTCTCTTGCATAGATGTTATACGCATCTTTATCCCTTAGTCGTCTTTTATGATCACTAGCGATTAAGATATGGGGTGGTAAATTGTATTCTTACTCCATCACCACATGGAACACTGGCAGGCAAAATGGCCATACGAAAATCATACGGCGTACTGGTAGAGAAATTAAAAATCAAAGTCAAAAACCACAGATCAAAAAGCATATATTAATGCTGTCGATTATGACCATCTTATTCCAACTATTTGGGGTCGATTTAATATACTCTTCTACCATCGTACAAAAAGCAAAGGTTTTGACAATAGTTTTATGACCAGCCGCCTGCCTGAGATTTACATTTGCCGGGATTGTACAAGTTGAACCACATCAATAAAAACTCATCATTTATGATACTTACGCGTAAAATTAGGGTTGGTAATACTCGTACCCCTCACCACAGAGCATTTTCATATTTATAAAGGCTTTATACGCATGTATGTGTTGTTAAAATATTTTTCTAAGTTGGAAATATAAAGAAAATATTCAGTATAAAAAAGTGTTTAGATGGCTTTGAAATTCTATTCAGTTCAAGGTAAGAACGCTCGCCCTCTAAAGCCAGCCTTGAGCTAACTGAATACATATCTTTCCACGATGCGCTTTGTAGGCACGTCTGAAACTCGCAATCTTTAGAAAAAGTAGGTCAGGAATATATTCATACTTTCCGGTCTATATTGGCTGGCATTATAGCTTTGTGTTCCACATATATATACGGTTCATAAATTGTACACAAATAGAATATTGGAACCATAATGGTAAAAAGAAAATATGTAAGTAGGTAGCACAAATTATAGTAGGTGCATGGAGGTGATGATCGTGATGTTTTTCCAAATGTTTAAATAAAGAAGTCATAATGCATTATTACCCTTTTACTTAGTTAAAACCATTTTATTGCTTGGTGTCGTTGCGAAAGGTCCATAGGTAATTCATACTTTTTTTTAGTAGGCTATGGTCTGGACATACGCCGTCTGTTCCGTCCGGGGCAACGGATGGGCGGCCCCATAATCACGGTATTCCCTCCCCATCGCCATTGGGCCGGCCACTGGTACCGAGGTAATTCATGCTACCCTTAATATTATTTATACAAAGAGACTAAAATAATTGTCTGTGATAGTACATTACATTAAAGCTCATAAAGAAATAAAATAGTTTATTTCTTAATATTTTATGTTACATACAGTACACAGTACAGTTTTCACTATTTTATTATCTTCATAGTCCTGTGAATGGAAATAATACAATTATATATTATTACTTAACTACAATTTTCATCTTAAATCGAAAATAATCTTAACATTATCTATACAAAATCTAAATACAAATTCTTTAGTCTTGAACCCGCATCACAAGGCTGAACGGATCGTTGTCATTGCCAATGTCAAGGCTTGCCAGAAGTTTGCAATGTTATTCATAGATTTTTTGCGCTCTCGAATAATTTTGTTTTCAAATATGTTACGATTTGTAGACTAGCTTTTAGGACTTTAGAAAGAAGGACATACAGCCTTCTTTTGAACGCAAATTAATGCCACTGCTAGGTACATTGGCCAGATGTATTAGCATGGAGTTTTATTAAAAGCTTTCATATTTATTGTTATGCTCTGCTTTATGCAGATGACGCAGTCCTGCTGGCACAGTCAGCGACTGACCTGCAGACCCTAGTCGACACAATGACAAAAGATTGTAAGAAAAGGGGTCTACGCGTGAATGTGAGCAAAACCAAAATAATGGTCTTTGAAAGAGATGAAGCCAGAACAGATGTAAGAGTAACAATAGGTAATGATGTACTAGAGCAAGTGGATGAATTTGTATATCTTGGATGTGGATTTAGCCGAGATGGACGGTACACCACTGATATAGAGCGAAGAGTGAATGCGGGAAATAGAGTGAACAGAGCGTTGGGGCAACTTCTCGGCAGCCACCACCTCAGCCAGAAGGCACGTGTAGCAATACATAACGCAGTGCTTGTCCCAACATTACTGTATGGAAGCGAGAGTTGGGTATGCAGAAAAGAGTATGAAAGTAAAATTAATGCGGTCGAAATGCGATCTCTTCGGAAAATCTGTGGAGTTAGGCTGACCGACCGCATTCGTAACGACGACGTAAGAGAGCGAGTAGGTATGAAAGAGAGTATTGGTGTAAAGATGCGAAAGGGAATGCTCCGATGGTTCGGACATGTGGAAAGAATGCGGAACGAACGTCTGGTTAAGAAGATATACAATGCAAAAGTGGAAGGATGTAGGTACCGAGGGAGACCGAGACTAACTTACCTAGACCAGATCGGTCAGGTACTGAAGGAAGGTGGAGTCAAGAGTCTCCGAAACCGGCGAGCGTGTATGAAGAGAATTATGAATGTTGAGGAAGCGAGTGAAGTATGCAGAGATAGAGTTCTCTGGCACTCTGGTCTCTCTGCCTACCCTGCAAGGGATATGGCGTGATGATATGATGATGATGATGATGTTTAGCTCCCTTAGTTATTATATACAATAATCCTGACTATGTTAACGGTGACTACAAATTGTACCTACATTTATTTCATCTAAATGCTTCAGAAAATAAAAATAATCCTGAAATATTTAATAATTTATAATAATAAATATTTTACATCCTAAACCTTTAATTTTTGATACTATTTAGTCTAGAAAGGCTGTGTGGGCTTTTATCTTAGCATTAGCGTGATCAATAATTACCAACAAAAAAATATACCTCTAATTTCATAACGATTTCGTCACTCGTTCTTAGTTTAAGAACATTTTGCTACGGGGTTTTACCTCGTTGTTTTGAGAATGCATGAATCAATCGCGTTGCTTGCCCTCCATTCATTTTATCCTTAATGCATATGTAAAGTGTCCAAGTGAATTTAACTGACAAATGCCCGTTAAATTTAATTGAAGTTAACTTTTTTTAGAATTATGCTTAGAATAATAACATGCTTTATAATTCTAAGGAATTATATTATATATTCTAAGGAATTAGGTTTATTTTTTAAATTTATGCTAAACTAGCTTCTGCCCGCGGCTTCGCCCGCGTAAAAGGTTACTTTCCTAAAGTTTTTGATCCCCTATATTTATTTTTGACCGTTGGTAATACAGTGCAACGGTATTACAATACTCAGGGTTGGAACTTCATTACTGAACTGCTAGATGGCGTTGAAGAAGCTAGATTTTGAGATTTTTTGACAAACAATTTTTTTATTTTTCATATAAAAATTTAGATTTTTTTTTTAATAAAAGGAATCCTATGTTACTTTTAATACCTCCAAGAATATGTGTACAATGTTTCATGATGATCGGTTGAGTAGTTTTAGCGTGAAAGCGTAACAAACAAACTTACATTCACATTTATATATTACTTAGTAGGGATGTCAAATGCATCATCTCTACGAGCGTATTATATATTATTTCACAATTCAGTCATACTTTATTTCATAGACACAACAATTTTTGGGATCCTTAAGTATAACAAAATTAAAACCTAAAAAATAAAACCTATATTTCTATAGCAAAAGGCTATAATAATATAGGTATGTACCTATACTATATGGCAAAACACTAATCCCGCTATTAAATTTCATATCAAATCAATGATTTCTAATATTTGCATAAATGCCTTTTCATGAATATAACATCCTGCCCCAATGATTAAATGCTTGCACGCGGAGGACTTTACAAACATATACAATTTATACCTAGACTCAGAATAACCATTTGCACAAAGTTTTGTTAAACTTTTTTCTTGTCAATAATGACTAGCGTTAAACTTGACCCGGGAAAGTTTTATGGCTTCCTTCAGAGAATGTAGGTGAGAGAATCGACCGCCAGTAGCCCGTATTTCTAAGCTAAAGGTCAAGGACTAAGGCCAAAGGAGTAAGTATCGCTTACGCAATACTAGGAGTTTGTTATTTTTTTTTATTTTACATACATACATACATATCATCACGCCATATCCCTTGCAGGGTAGGCAGAGAGGACAGAGTGCCAGAGAACTCTATCCTTGCATACTTCACTCGCTTCCTCAACATTCATAATTCTCTTCATACACGCTCGCCGGTTTCGGAGACTCTTGACTCCACCTTCCTTCAGTACGTGACCAATCTGGTCTAGGTAGGTGAGTCTCGGTCTCCCCCGGTACGTACATCCTTCCACTTTGTTTTATTTACGTACAAATTAACTACCTAACTCTGAAAAAGTATACGAAAAAAGCTCCTTAAACGCTTCGTAGCAATGTAGTTGTAGCTGTTTGATTTTTTTTTTTTTTTTTTTTTAAATAAGACACCTCCCTGCACTAAGGAAAATAATCCTTGTATCGCGGGGGACTTTACAAACATGCAATTAACGCAGACAAATTAGACCCAGACTCAGAACAATACTTTGTGGATCGCACAAAGTATTGTCCTGCGTGGGAATCGAACCCATGGCACTGGCACGGAAGGTCGGTATCTTAACCACTACGCCATCTGTGCAGTCAAATTTATCACTACGAGTTCACGAAATTTACTAATTTTTTTATCTAAATTATAAGAATATATTAAATTTACGAGAATTATTAGGTATATTTAGATACGCAGCACGTACTTAGTTTTTGTAATCACCTCCTATAGAATAGAATAGAAACCCGCATACCTACCTATTATCTGCACCAAACCACATTCTCCTGCATACTTTTTTTTATTAAGATTACGATATAGTGAATCTTGTTGCTTGTATCTACTTTTGTAATTATTATTGATTAGAATTATTTAACAAATTAAAGTGTTCTTACGTCAATGTTATGCAATGAAAGTGAAAATAACAAACTTGACATTGGCATCATCCCGACACTCCCCACATTTAAATTGGACCCGTTCCAATTTTTGGCGCGAAAAAGAATCAGCAACGCTCTAATTTTAAATTTCTCACATTCGCTGATAACAAAATCTACCTACGTGATGTGACGCAATGCAGTATAATCGATCGATTACGATGATGATTAAATTATAACTCTCCACGTAATTATTATTGAAATAAAATAACACTCCTTTGTAAATATTTAATTTACTTTCGATTAAAATTACATTCAGCTCTAACATCTTTAAATATTTTGTATGTAGGCAGTCCTTTAAACTTTTTCTTTTCATGTCACAAAATCATGATTACTTAATAAATTTATTAAACAGTGCTAGACTTTTATTATAGTAATGGTATTTAATTTTAACATGACGTAGAACATTGAAAAATATTTTAACTAAACAAAAAATATGAATTATTCAATTAGGACACTACTGCCTCGTTAATAATACGAATTGTATTTGTCAAAATCACGGCCTGAAACTTGTCAAGCTGAAGAGTATGAGTAGGTATCTTCCGTGGCTCCCGCTGCTGGCCAGGCGGGCCAGGGAAGCATTATACCAACCAATGCCAAGGTTGGGGAAACGAGGGGTGCGGGACGATGCTACGGGCCGCGGGCTTAACGCTGAGCGCGAGCCCGCACCGACCATTCTGCACCTCGCAGTTGACTCTGACGGTTGTACAAGTGCAAGGTAAGCGGTGGTCACATAATCCTACAATAGATTTTAGAAGTATTCGCCTATTGCAAGTCTTAGCAATGCACCACCGCCGCGTTTTAAATTCAATAGAAATATATCGATTTTATTGTGCAATTGACTAAAATTGTTTCGATAAGTGCTTTGATAACGTCAAGTGTTTCATTTCAACGATAAGATGATACCATAACTGAAGATGCCGAAGTGGCATTCAAATATAATTTGCGAAGGTAAACGGGCTATAATCTAGGGAACTTTCTCTTCGAAAGTTTCAAAGTTGTTCCCGAAGGGCGGGAAGCGAGAGACAGCGTGCGTGCTGCGTGCCGCGCATCGATCGGGCCACCCCTCGATATCGCCACTCCCGGCTGCGATACATTCATTTAGACAAAATACCATTCCATCATTGCATTTAGTAATCCACGTATTTTATTTATTTGCTGTAGTTTTAGTGATTTAGTGCATGTTTAGCGGCTAGATAGTATTTGTGAAAATGGGTGGCTGTGCAACGAAAGAAAATAAGGAAAACAAACCGGCAGACGATGCCGACGGGTGCGTATAAATTCCGGCCGGCATTTATCTCCACGCTAAATATAAATGTGTCTATGTCAATATTTTGTGTTAAAATTTGTAAATTTGATGGTTAAAATTATTGTTAAATCTACCTACATAATCAAATTTGTGATCGATGCCATAAAAATTGAGTTGCTATATATACGGTATAAAATTTAACCTTTCTTATCTCGCGAGAAAACAGAAATGCTTGTTTCAATACGAGAAGTAGAATTAGACTGCTTATAAGTTACCGGCCTGGTTATTAAAATCATAACTGAGTTGCTACTCATTCATTTTATCAACATTTGTTGGTGCTGTTTTGAAAAATTGGATTATAATTCTTCTATATTATTTATTAACCTTATGGCTATTTATTGTAAATGCCACAAAAATAATCTCATGAAAGGTTTTATTTCTTACAATAAGAATATTATTGCACGTAATTAAATAATAAAACGCATTTATTAATTATTGTGCATCTATGTTAGGTTACTACATTCTGTAGGCATGTCATATCCACTCATATTCATATCAAATATCACGACTGATAGAATTCATGGAACGCTAAGCGGCTTCGGTAATTTGACGATGTATTAAAAATGCATTGCATTCATTACCTTCTCTGGTTGAAATGTATACAAAGTAACAAGAAACTTGCGATAATACGTTCATTCGTTGGTGACGAGTGGGAGGCAGGGCTGCGCACTACGAAGAAGCTCGGCTGCGCATTGGGCTGAAATATCCATTCGACTTGCGCGTTTCCGTCTAGGCGACCTCTGGTTAAATTACGTAATTCCATCACAAAACTAGTAGATCTCAGGGTGTGTACGGTCAAAAACAATCCGGGAACCAACAGTCCGCGCAACATCTTCCTCCATAACTGTGACCGTAACACCACTAAATCTTGACTTTGCATTCTATAACTAATTCAGTTACGTTCATCGAAATGAATTATAAGCTGAAATTCACTATACCTGTAGTGGTTTGTGGTGGAGCCGTTCTCGTGTATTACTTCATCAGACGGTTCGTAAACTTTGATAAAACTGTGTTTATATAATTATTATTTAGATTTTTTTATTGAAACCAATGGTAGAAATCGTTTAAAACTTTTTAATGTTATAAAATAGGTTTGCACTTCTGCCGCTCGATTCGGGAATCGATGGGTACGTCACTATTATTTCAAATTTAGCATTTAGTTCTCTCTGTCAATTATACAATCATAGGTCGTAGTTTATTTAGTGAATTGTTTCACATAATAATCAAATAAAAAATATTTTGAAATGTGTACTAGAGCGACATGTGCAGCATTAAAAGCGTTAGAAAAAAATCATAATTCGAGTGATAAAATTAATGAATATTCGCTTATTGAAATGTTGGTGTTATTACAGAAAAGCCGCAGCAATGGTGGACGCCGCAACCATCGAGAAGTTGGAGGCTGGTTTCAGCAAACTCGCCGCCTCCGACTCTAAATCGCTGCTGAAGAAATATCTCACTAGGGAGGTGTTCGACGCTCTCAAGAACAAGAAGACCTCCTTCGGGTCAACCCTTCTTGATTGCGTCCAGTCCGGTAAGTACCTACCTACTACCAATTACATTACAATATATCTCTAATAATAATAATCTTTGCTCCTATTCAATGTTATGAATCATCGAACAATATTTGATAAAATTATTATATTAATTTCATTCCATTCCAAACCATACATCCATATATTAACGTCCAATATATGCGATAGGCTTCTCTAACGAATGGACGATAATGAGACTTAATTTTACTCCCACGGGCAAATCGATTTGAAGATTAGGAACCTAGTACTTAGAAGTTATTGAATTTGAGTTATGAAAGATCCGCGATAAGAAGATATGTATTTGATTTAACAAAATCAATAATAATTTGTACCTACCAACTTTATAATACCTAATTATCATTTTAGGTGTGTAGATAGGTAGGTAGGTACCTAGCTAGCTAGCTACTAGTAGGCAGAAACATAAAAACTTACGTAAGACATTCGCTGCAATTATGTATCTACATATAAACATTTTTAATCTTTATAGGTTTCGAGAACCACGACTCTGGTGTTGGAATCTACGCCCCTGATGCGGAAGCTTACACAGTCTTCGCCGACCTGTTCGACCCCATCATCGAAGATTACCACAATGGTTTCAAGAAAACCGACAAGCACCCAGCAAAGAACTGGGGTGATGTTGAGACCCTGGGACAATTGGACGCCGCTGGCGAGTACATTATTTCCACCCGCGTGCGATGCGGTCGCTCCATGGAGGGATACCCATTCAACCCCTGCCTAACTGAGGCCCAATACAAAGAGATGGAGGATAAAGTTGCCAGCACACTCTCAGGCCTTGAAGGCGAACTCAAGGGTACTTTCTACCCCCTCACTGGCATGTCCAAGGAGGTTCAACAGCAATTGATTGATGACCACTTCCTGTTCAAAGAGGGTGACCGTTTCCTCCAAGCTGCCAATGCTTGCCGATTCTGGCCTACCGGCCGTGGCATCTACCACAATGAGAACAAGACTTTCCTGGTCTGGTGCAATGAGGAAGATCACCTCCGCCTTATCTCCATGCAGATGGGTGGTGATTTGTTGCAAGTTTACAAGAGGCTGGTGACCGCCGTAAACGACATTGAAAAGAGGATTCCCTTCTCGCACGACGACAGGCTGGGCTTCTTGACCTTCTGCCCCACCAACCTTGGTACTACTGTCCGCGCGTCTGTGCACATTAAAGTGCCCAAGCTGGCCGCTGACAAGGCTAAGTTAGAGGAGGTCGCGTCCAAGTACCACTTGCAAGTACGTGGTACCCGCGGCGAGCATACCGAAGCTGAAGGTGGAGTCTATGACATTTCCAACAAGAGGCGTATGGGTCTCACCGAGTACGATGCCGTCAAGGAGATGTACGATGGTATCGCTGAACTGATCAAGATTGAGAAGTCATTGTAAATCGTTTGAACGATCTCGCATTAACAGTATTTTTTTGTATTATTATTTATCGTTTTCACTTAAGTATTAATTGGATGTCAGATTGGTTGAGCCGGCGGACGGAACTAGTCAACGCACCGCGCGTGTGGCCGGCCACATAAGCGGCACTATATACTGTTTTTTCTATAAGGAAATGAAAAATAAAGACAGCTAGCCTTAAGACCAATATTGTCTATTATTTTGAATCCCCGACGCAAAGGGAGTGGTTGTTATTAGACATGCGCAAAACATTACTTTGAAATGTCATATCACATCATATTACATTACGCAGAACGTAATATTACTTTATGATATTACAAATGTGATACATATCACACGAGTTCGGTTCGCATAATATTGTGATCCGAATTTTGTAAATTAATATTTATTATTTTATGATATTTATCACATGTTACCTACATGTGTTAAATATTAAATTTTTACCCGATTTGCGTAATATGATTAATGTGTAAAATAGTCGATTGATTTCCCTTCATACTTTTCCACTGACAATCTTCATATATTATATAGTTTTTATTTTTTCTTTGTTTTGATAAATTGTAGGTTCAAGGTTATACAATAAGCCCATAAGCGCGATCATAGTATGGGTACATATACATACCCAGTCATTCTCCAATAGTGAATGAGAGAGGTAGATTTAAGAACTCTTATTTCGTACAATACATAAATCCGTTGAGGAATTAGCTAGCAACTCAAGCAAGCAAGCGTTACATTACGCGATATTCGGGCTAGAGCCAAGAGTGCATAGCATGACGATCGAGTAATGTATTGCGTGATGTGATGTGTAATTCCTCGGTGTGTCGCGTAATGTTTAATGTGATATTACCTGCCCGAGTAATATTACGTTTTGATATCAAGCGCTTTACTTACACATGTCTAGTTGTTATAAGTCTGTCTGTGGCATCGTAGCTACTAAACGAATGGACTGATTATGATATGGTTTTTGTTTGAAAACTGATGAGAGGAGGATTATAATTGCCAACCTGTATGGGGCCACTGCTGGACATAAACCTATTCTATTACCATCATCTTCCACGGCAAATATAAGGATGGAGCGTTACCACACGGGAAAACCTATTATTTAGCTTTTACTTTTAATAGTGCAAAAAGCCACTTGTATAAACTAGATAAAATACAAAATCAAGCCATGCGACTGATAGGTGGAATGATAAGGAGTTGCCCAATCCATGTTATGGAATGTGAAGTATGTTTAACACCTCTGTATATTCGCAGGCGATTTCTAGCTGCTAAGTTTTACCTTAAATCAAGGTCGATGCAAAATTGTGGCACTTTACATGTACTGAAGCAATTGGGTGGGCTTTGCGATAAGGCTTATTGGAGACAAAAGAAACTTCCCCTACTCATAGAAACACATAAGATGTATGAGAATACAACAATATATTCACAAACAGCTTTGCCGACTTATTGCTTCAATACATGGATCACCAATTATGACCTAGCTGAGAATGTAAATGTAGTAGTTGCAGGCATTACATGTACAAAGAAACGTATTCCTGCAGGACAACTACAAAGTATCTGCTCAGAGTTCTTGTTAGATTCATTTGACGCATATTATAAAATTTATACAGATGGGTCTAAGGATAAATATGGATGTGGAGCTGCCTTCTATGACTCGCAGACAGACACCAGCGCAAAGTTCAATATTAACACCAGAGCTTCCGTGATGCATTGCGAACTTATAGCAATTTCCGAAGCGTTATCTTACACTATATCCTTAAATTTTAACAAATATGTAATTCTGTCAGACTCTAGAAGTGCCCTCCTACACTTGGCTCGGCTAACCTCGAATATTCGAGGACATCCGATAGCCTACCATATCTTAGATTCCATTTGTAAGCTACGTGCACTAAATAAGGAGGTAGTTATCCAATGGATACCCTCCCACATAGGTATCATTGGTAATGAGAAGGCTGACCAAGCAGCTAAATTAGCAATAAGTGATGGTATTCCATATGATGGTCTACCACTACATAGCGAAATATTGAATTTAGCTAAAGTACAATGCAGGCAGTTATGGAATGAGTACTTTGATAAACGCTCCCTTACAAAAGGAATTTGGTACCGAACTATTCAGAATCAAACCCTTAGGGACCCATGGTTCGATTATCACCAACTGAGTAGGAAACAGATAGTAACGATTATGAGGCTACGTTCCGGACATATTCCATCACAAAAATTTAAATTTTTAATGGGAATTTCTAATTCACCCAACTGTTCAATTTGCAACATAATAGAAGACGTGCATCATGTGCTCATGGAATGTGTTCGTAACGAGGCTGTGAGACAGAAAATAAAATCTCAAAGTGATCAAAATGTGGGTATCTGCAATAGTATCCTTGCATACCCACTATCTGAAGAATCTAGTACACTTGTGGAACTATACATTAGAGTAAGCTAAAAGTGTTAAGTAATTTAGGTATTATATAGTTAAATAAGTGAAAATGTATAGATATATATTTTCTTCTTCTTCTTCTTCTCTTTGTATATTGGCAATCAGCTACATATACGAGCTATTGGTGCCAGTGTCAAGTTATAATTATTTTTACGTTTATAGTCTTGTCAGGTCAGTCATTGTCTAAGTCAAATTGTCACCATTAACAGTGCAATGGCCACACTGTTAATGGTATCTTGTGGGAATTTTGATGGAAAACGAAAACGTTGTAAAGCACTTTTATATGATATTCACTACATCACAGTATTTCCGCACATCACATTACATAAAATGCCATCAAAATTATCTAATATAACACGTTAAAACACTAAGATATCGAATATAATACAAGAGCACCACATGACGTTTTCAAATTCCCGTCAAAAGTCCGATATATATTTTATTTGTATACATACGGCGGTGACATAGTCACTGAGTGACAAAGCCCCTTTTCAAAAATAAAGATTAAAAAAAAAAAAAAAAAAAAAAAAAGCTTTTACTTTTATCTCGGCTTACGTCCTATTTGGCTCGAACCTCCGCGACGCTAGGCAGACAAGTTGGTATAGGGTTGTATTTGGTTTTTTCCTACCCTTGCATAGATGTTATATATTCTTTAGTTGTCTTCTACGATAACCACGAATAGTTAGGTGATAGTAAATTATGTGTTTTTTCCGTCACCATACAAAAAATCTTTACCTTTTACTATTTAATAGCAATCTTTATTTAGAATGAAAATGGCATGATTGCAATTTTAATACTTAACTGTTTAATTATCGATGTATTAAGCGGATTAAATTACTGTATTTAAAAGCAAATATGTAATAAAAGCTTCCCTACCTTTGGTATGTGGCAGCATGGTATATGATGTTGTCAGTATTGAATCTACTAGCCCGTGCGGTTTACCACTAAAGCGACAAAATGTTAGCAGCGGTAAGAAAATTAAACAGGATGGCATATTGGCCGTTACCGAGACAGTGCTAAAACGACTGACAGCGATCTTAACGGATAGCACCGCGAGACCTAGTTCTAGGACAATGGACCTATTAGTGATAGAAAAATTTTAAGGTCGACATAAGTCGTGATGCCTTTTTTGTGGCGGGCTATGGTCTGGTCACACCCTGCTAAATCCGTCCGGGGCGATAGAAAAGCGGCGCGCGACCCCATAGAAACAAATTATTTAACTTTTTCATATTTACACATACATACATATGTATATATTATCACGCCATATCCCTTGCAGGATAGGCAGAGAGAACAGAGTGCCAGAGAACTCTATCCTTGCATACCTCACTCGCTTCTTCAACATTCATAATTCTCTTCATACACGCTCGACGGTTTCGGAGACTCTTGACTCCACCTTTTTTCAACACGTGACCAATCTGGTCTAGTTAGGTGAGTCTCGGTCTCCCCGGTACCGGAAGGATGTACCTTCCACTTTCGCATTGTATATCTTCTTAACCAGACGTTCGTTCGGCATTCTTTCCACATGTCCGAACCATCGGAGCATTCCCTTTCGTATCTTTACACCAATACTCTTTTTCATACCTACTCGCTCTCTTACGTCGTCGTTGCGAATGCGGTCGGTCAGCCTAACTCCACAGATTTTCCGTAGAGATCGCATTTCGACCGCATTAATTTTGCTTTCATGCTCTCTCCAGATCCACAAAACTGCAGAAAACCCTCTGACCTAGAGTCAGATGCTTCTCCACAATGTTGCGCAGAGAGAACACTTGATCCATGCATCCCCTTCCACTTCTGAAACCTCCTTGTGTCTCACACATCAAACCATCGGACACCATCCTCATTCTCCTTTCAATAATTTTACCGTACACTTTTGCTGCCAAACTGGTCAAGCTTATGGCTCTGTAATTTGCGCAGTCATAACGTGAAGCCTTTTTTTTTAAACATAGGCACGATGACTGCGCTATTCCAGTCCCCGGGAACCATTCCCGAGCTCCAACATAAATTGAGGAGCAACAGGAACGCCTCCCAGACACAGGATTCATATTTATAAGATATATTAAGACTGGAGGGGTAATCTGGTCATATGAATAGATAAAAATTTGAATTTCTCACAAGCGAGATTGCTTCGTTCTCGAAGCCTCGTCGAGAATGGACCTATCCGGCTTGATAAAAGTTTGAATTATGAAAATGATATAAAATGCGAATGACAATAATTGCCCCTTGGATATCTAATCGGTCTCAATTTTTATTAGTAGCGATTATATATGTACGAGTGATAGGACACTGCGAGTGATAGGTCCGTCGGCGGTAGTTCCACACTCTCAGAAGATCGGCGTCTGAGTAAAGGCAATGTGCTTTTGCTCTTCGCTCGGTAAGTTTGTATTGGTAGGCGGCGGCCTAGCTAAACCCGCTTGGTATTGCAAAGCTCCTTGAGCGGCAGTAACACTTACCATCAGATGTGCTGCATGCTCGTTTGCCACCATAAGCAATAAAAAAAATACTAGTGATAATATACCTACGTATTCATATATGACATTCTATGAGATTGCTGGCAAATTAATTTTATGCGACATCTAGTGATTACACGCCATCTAATCAAAACTGCTCAAAAGTTTAACAGCAAATGTTTACTACCTAGTTGTGCCTATTAACGTAGAGAGGGCGCTGAAATTAATTGTCTATAAAATTGAACGTACTCATCATTATCATCCTGCTCTTATCCCAATTTATTTAGGGTCGACGCAATATGTCCTCTCCTTCCATACAACCCTATCAGACGTCATCTCTGTGGTCACTCCTTGTCTATCCATGTCACGTTTCACGCAGTCCATCCATCTTTTCTGGGGTCTTCACTTACCCCTAAAACCACGAAGTATAGACACACACACACACGTAAGAGAGCGAGTAGGTATGAAAGAGAGTATTGGTGTAAAGATGCGAAAGGGAATGCTGCGATGGTTCGGACATGTGGAAAGAATGCCGAACGAACGTCTGGTTAAGAAGATATACAATGCGAAAGTGGAAGGATGTAGGTACCGAGGGAGACCGAGACTAACCTACCAAGACCAGATCGGTCAGGTACTGAAGGAAGGTGGAGTCAAGAGTCTCCGAAACCGGCGAGCGTGTATGAAGAGAATTATGAATGTTGAGGAAGCGAGTGAAGTATGCAGAGATAGAGCTCTCTGGCACTCTGTTCTCACTGCCTACCCTGCAAGGGATATGGCGTGATGATATGTATGTATAGACACAAGGAGTATAGATTTTTCCATAGTATTCATTGACACAATAATGAACCCAGATCTTAGTTCTCTTTTTCTGCCATTGGCTGCGCTAGGTTTATTTAGCCGTTTAGGACGTACCGATGGTATTATTATTATTACACGTAAACACGCGTTAGCTCGTGAATGTTGAATTTAATTAATTTAAATATATGATTCCAGAGCTGTCAATATCAACAAGACATTGCAGTCAATAGAAACATAACTTCCCGCGTAAGGATGTAAACGAGTATTGCTTGAAAAGTGGCGCGCTCTACCGCCAAAAATTCTGTTGTATTCATTCTCGTCACAACGCACATCCATTTCAACATTTGTATCTCCGTTATATGTAATCGTCTCTCATCAGGACGACATTGACGACATTGACAGTTGTTTGTTAAGTGTAGTTGTTGTAGGTACTTATAGTCCTATTTGACTTAGACAATGACTAACCTGACAAGACTATAAACATAAAAATAATTATAACTTGACACTGGCACCGACTTAGACAATGACTGACCTGACAAGACTATAAACGTAAAAATAATTATAACTTGACACTGGCACCAATAGCTCGTATATGTAGCTGATTGCCAATATACAAAGAGAAGAAGAAGAAGAAGACACTGGCACCAATAGCTCGTATAAGTAGCTGATTGCCAATATACAAAGAGAAGAAGGTACTTTTTTTTTTTTTTTTTTTTGTTGTGGCTCTGTTTATACTTAAGCCAATGTCAAAGTTAAGTTGCAGCTTCTTCTTCTTCTTCTTTTTATGTATTGGCAATCAGCTTATACGAGCCATTTTTGCCAGTGTCGAGTTATAATTATCTTCACGTTCTTAATCTCTTCAAGTTAGTCATTGTCTGTCAGTCAGTCGAATTGTCGCCATCAACACCACAGACTATCAACACTGCTATGGTGACACTGTTAATGGCTGGGGGGGCACACTTAAAACATTACTTATTTTTACTGACCGTCGCGCCGCCTACATATTGGTTGTACAAACTTAGCTGCTGCCATTTTGTCCTGTCTGTCAAACGTTTGACAACTGAGAATTGTTATTTTTTGTTCCTAACGTAGGTACTTATTGTCATCGATCTATTTTCGGTTATTGATGTACTTTCTGAAAATTATCCCAACTTTCATTGTTAAGCTGATATTATGATTGTTTCGTTCTCAGCTGATATGTTTTTTTATATTTCAGGGTAGATCTCATAGTAAAAGAAAATTCTATATAATTACACACACACATGTAAATATGTATATATATATATATATACATATTTACATTTCAACTTTAGTTCACCGCCTAAACTCTGGGTAGCAGCACTTTCCATACATGCATATTTTATCATCGAGTTGCCACTCTTTTTCAGTTTAATAACTTTACTCTTTGGTTAATGGTATGTTGTAGGAATTTTGATGGAAAACGAAAACGTTGTAAAGCACTTTTATATGATATTCACTACATCCCAGCTGTTCTGTCGCATCATATTACATAAAACACCATAAAAATTATCTAATATAACACGTTAAAACACTAAGATATCGAATATAATACAAGAGCACAACATGACGTTTTAGATTCCCGCCAAAAGTCCGCAAGAAGGTACTTATAGTGCCACAAACTTATCTGACCCGGTGACAGCGTCGCTGTTAAATTAATTTATTAACGGCTATGGATACAAGTCCTTTAAGCAACGTCGCTGTTATCGCATTTAGTGCTGCCAGTAAAATTCCATTTGCAATAAAATCGGTAAGTACTTCCCCATGTGGTAACGGGTTTAGAAAACAATATTCAACTCCTTTGCAGAATTTTCTGTGGAAGTCATCAAAAATGGAATTATAGCATATTCACCCGTGGGCTCACGGATGGGAAGTAGATAAATGTGTTACAAGTATTAATGCTTATGAACACATTATATTATGCTTACTAGAGAAACAAAAATGTAGTTTTTATAAATAATTATATTTTAACACAATAATTATGATCTACAAATATAGGGCAAATTATTTGTAATGAACATATTTCAGGTATAGTCATTTGAATCGTCAGTCACTTCATCATATGAATCATCACTTTCAGTCTCACTGTCACTGTCTAAAGTCATAATGGAAGGCTCCTCTAAATATGTATCCCTTTAGTATTCGTTTTCAAATTTTTTCACGTGATTTCAGTGATTTTTCCATTCGTATATAGTTATTTTATTAATAGCCTCTGCAATTAATTTAGGTGTTGTTGAATTAGAGTTTTTAATATTCTGCTCTATTATGTTTCGTTTCATTGAGCTCCAAATCATTTCAATTGGATTTAATCGCAAGGGTATGGTAGAATGGATTTCGTCAATTTCATAACTTCGCTTAGGCTTGTGTCTTAATTATTTCATAAAGCTGCGCCTTTGTAAGCCGTTGATTCCATTTAAAATCTATCTCCTCTTGAAGTACATCATTAACTTTGAAATTGTGGGAATAATTTTTTGCACATTGTAAAATTGATGTATTTTTCGTCTATTGACAGCGAGATCAAAATCACCAACTTCAATTTTACTTTTCGTCCTCTTCAGTCTTTTTTTTTGGTCTAGAAATTTTTACTCCACTCTCATCGGCCTGTTCTTTTTTCCTTTACAAGTTTTCTTACAAATCGTTCTGCAACCCTTAAAAAAATATTTTTTCATTAAATACACATACATTTTCTGATCATAAACAGATAGATGTATACACAGAGATACATATATATACTAACGATGTACTTACAAGAAAATTATGTTACAGTTAATAACAATCAAGTACATTCATTACAATTAAATTTACATAAATAGAATACTATTGTATTATTTGTATAAATATATAATAATTATATTCAAAATATAATTAGACTCTAAGAACAAATTAATTCATTATATTTAACACAACAAATTATACATAATGTTTATTAATAGTGTTCTTTTTATTTCAAAAACTAGCAACACTAACCTGTGCCTGTTTATATAGAGTTTTGGCGCGAATGTGGAAATGTCATGTCACGCTCTTGTATTATATTCATTTCTTTAGTGTTTTGTGGTGTTATATTGAATAATTTTGCTGGTATTTTATGCAATATGGTACAGTTAAAATGCTGAAGTGTAGTGAATATGGTATAATAGTGATTTACATGTATTTTCATATTTGTCCAAAATTCCCAAAGAAAATCATGGATTAGGTTATCAGCGCCCGATTAATGGTAACGACTTGACTTACTGACAGACAATGACTATTAAGGCTACATAATATGCAGAAATGATGAAAAATGTATGAAAAATAATTAAATAAGACTTGGCTGTATGGCCTTTGATCCCTTTGCCTGTCCGAATGGACGAACAGAACCAAAAAAAAAAAAGCTGTTTATATAATTTTTCAAAAGGTATTAATGATGCCTGAAGGTGTTATTCTTCCTTCAATAAACTTAAAACTTGTAATATAACATTTACTGCATCACCTTTCGCATTTTAAAACCACAAAAAGTAAATAAACATGGAGTAAACAACCAACAACTGAAATATCAGCATATAGGGAAGACGATTGACGCACTAACGATGGGTAATTCGAATCGTTTAATTCGAATAACTCGAATAAGACTATTGACTCGTTCATTCGAATCGCCTTTGACCGAAACCGAATCAATTCGTTAACTCGCGTCGTACCTACTCGCAGCGCGGGCGACCGCTGCGGCGCAGCGATCAGTCGACTCGGCTTAATTGGACATTCGTTGATTCGCTCTCTCGTTCTAATACGGAGTCGAATAATCTAACGAATGAATTCTACGAGTGAGAAAATATGAAAATACATGAAATGTTCTAAGAATCACGAATTGGTTGGATACAATTCCATTCGTTTAACGTACCTATTACATTTGCAAAGAGTCGTCTAGTGGAAATAAAAGTTTGAACTGGGAGTTTTTTAATAAAAATGAAGATGGAAACAGTTTCGTGTAAACTATGTTCCTGTAGTTATAAATATTGGTAATACAACAAACAGTATAAATAATATAAAATGAATAATAACGTAAACGAGTTATAAACTCGCCAACTCGGCTTAACAGGCGGATGACTCGACATACGAGTACGAATTCGACTGTAATGCTTTCGCGAATTCATCGCGCGATTTGACGACTCCCACGTGACGATTCGAATCAATTCGAATTGTGATTCGAATCAATAATAATTTTAATTCGATTGATTCGAATTGAAAAAAAATACCATTCGTCTCATCGCTATGACGCACAGATTAAAGGATACTACGTATCAGATGGACATCTGGCGAACAAATTTACTAGACTTAAATTCTTGCTTGCTATTGGTTGAAACAAAAAGATGTATGACAGTTCTTTTTTTTATTTATAACATCTTTGAGCAAAGGAAACGTTTGATGATTATGCCAATATATATATATATATATATATATATATATATATATATATATATATATATATATATATATATATATATATATATATATATATATAATTTATATAGGTTATTTACTATTGAAACTATTTGTTTCAATTTTTTGAGCAAAGTTGCGGTCAACTACCGACAGGAACCTCAGGATCAAAATTTATATAAATTACAAATAAAACAAAATTTCAAATGTCATTTTTTTATTTTTAACTTTTTCTTATATTTATCCAATGCCTTTTTTTGCATTGGCGGGAGATTGGAGTTTTGCTGCAATCGAAAAATGTCCGTGTCTTTTAAAATTCTGTTAACACTGTTGCACCAATTGTGAATACATAATTTTATAGTTATAGTTAGCAAAGCGTGAACAACTTCATCACGGTGTCTTTGGCATGAAATTTGATTGAGCACATATTTACTTTCGATTACACTTTTTATATTTTCAGCGATATTAGAACTATGAGCATTTGCCTCCAAGTAAGTTTTCGCTTCCTCAAATATCATGCCAAAGTAACGTACTATTGTCTCAGCTGGGTAGGTTAGCCTATTTTTCGATTTTTTGTCATATTCTCTGAAATTTATCCAGTCGTGAACTTCTGTGCCCTTTTCGACTGTAAGGCATTTTTTACATTCCATACATTTGACATTAGAAATAATTTTTCTTACAACCCACCCAGCAGTATAAGCACGAGTTTGAATAGACAATCGTTCACGTCTTGCTATTTGAGAAACTGGATAATTCCCTACACAGGATTTATAAGTTTCACCACAGTCCTTATCATTGTCACCAATATTATTTGAAAAGTAATGATTTTATGTTTAAGAGTTGGTTGCTACTATCCATTTCACAATTGAACGATGAATGGTGAAACTTTATAAATCCTGTAATCAACAAAGATTTAAATGTTGAAATAAAATTTTGGCAAGTTGGATTGTTGTCTCTAACGTTATACGCGCGAACACGACCAAAGAAATTTTCTATAGCGTCCGAATTTAAATATCTAGGTCTTAGTACTTTAATATTATTGTCCTTAAGGACTTGCCATATTCTCTGCATACTATGCAGAGTAGTTATCCAGTTTCTTATGCTGGGCACAGTAACTTCGTTACCATTTTGATTAATATATTTGAGCCGGAGTAATTTTTCGATAGCCTCCCGCCAGAAAACATGGTGAAAACTATTTGCAGTAACTGTAGAACGCAATAATTTTCCGGTCCTTTTATTATTAATTTTTGTGGTACCATTTACACTGTCGAATAGATCGTCAAAAAATGACACAATATCAGCAGTATTTTTGATTGTGTCACTTACTGGTCGTCCATCAGCATAGTGTGCTGCAAAAAACAAAAAATATACGATATGAGTAAAATTTCTAATAAATACTTCACCATATTTTAACATACTAGCAGACAAATTTAAAATAAAGTCCTATCCTAATATTTTTCTCACATTTCGTCCAAATACATATTAGGGATCAATTACATTTTTATTATGTATATGATTGACTAAAGAGCACCAATACATCTATTACCAAGTATGGTGAAGGCCTACAAACTGTGAGTAACTATATCACTAGAGTCTTACTTAAATATAGAAGCTATTTACAGAAAATTTATTTATTAAGTGATTCAAAAACTTTGTATCCATTTTTTAAAAAATAATGATGGATATAAAATTTGATACACTTTAAAGTTTTGTATCAAGAATGAACAAAAAATCTAATATGTTTATATATATGAATATATATTAAAAATCCATTCATAGCTGCTGCACAAATTTTTATCATTGGGGTGTGTGTTGTGATTAAACATAAAAATGTAGTTGTTTTGCAAGAATGATTCTATCAACAATGTTTCAGTATTATTGAGATTTACTTATACTTACTATAAATAATTTTGTAACCCTAACAATGTACATTATATGAAGGAACGTACGCCACGTGCATACACATAATCTATTCATACACACGTATATAATATGTAAGTAGTAATATCTAATATTCAATAATAAGTAATATCTACGTAATATATTTATTTATAACACATTCCACATTAAGTAAAGATCTTTATATGAGAGCGGCCTTTGCAGGTATACAAACAACCAACACAAATACACCCAGACATAACAATAATTTGTGAATTGCACAAAGAATTATCCTGTTTGGATATTGAACCTATGACACTCGGCATGAAACATTATTAATTAAACCACTACATACACTATTAGTGTATTCACTTGTTAATATATATTAACTTTAAAAATGTAAACTTACAGAATGCTGCTGTAAAATTTAGGGCTCCCGCCATTGTTTTACTGAATACACGAACGCAATTCTTCACCTGTAATATAATAACATTTCAGTTATAAAAATAATACTCTCATCCCAATTTTCATGTAATTTTGTTATTAGCTAGGTTTTACATAATTATAAAACCTAATTTGTGGTCAATCACTGATGTCATTAACCACAAGTAAAATTGAGGCAGGAAGAGAGAAGAAGAATTAAGAAGAGAGAGAAGAAGAATTAAGAATGTATGGATGTATGTTAGTTACTCTTCGATTTTGATGAAACTTTACAATAATATAGCTTACAGATCAGAATAACATATAAGCTATAATTTATAAAGATATTTTATAACGATAACGACAGAAAAAAATCTGCCATCTGCGAGCTATTCTTGCATACGCTGTAAATATCTTAATATTTAGATGAATATTATGTATGGTGGAATTGTGCCTCTTAAATAGTTCAACAAAAAAGTCTGTGACAGCATTATAGTTAAATCTATGATCGCCGATTGTGCGACCCGAACACAAGTAGACGTGTGAGGCAGTCGTCGTTGATGATTGTTGTAATTTTCAAAAGCATGAAAAAAAACTCACTATACCTGTATACATAATAGATAGGTACTGGAAGTTTGTGATGTGAAACATCTTTTTGCGCGCCTTGGCAACAAAATTTTGTCGACTACCTACTGGAAATGATAGATTGGGTACTAAGGCAAATAATGAGACGCTGTCATGCCATGATAACCCTACTACGTCGCTATTCTCTACTCATGTGTGTGTGTGCGCGTGTGTGACAGGGAGTGACTGTCTAATATAAGTTACATTTAATCGTTAAATATTAAACATAAATTAAATTGTTTATTAATATTCACTCTTTTTTATTTATTAAAAGTCAATTATAATAATAAACAGAAATAACAAGTTACTTTTGAGGCGCGATTTACTTTTCTTTTTAGTTTATAATTATAACTATTTACAATAATATCTAACATGATAAATATGGTCATTTTATAAATTTTGTTTTCTATATTATAAAAATATTTTAATGCATTTACCTTCATCTTTTTTATTTTCTCTGGTAATACATGTTCATCGTTTAGCTCTGGGGGGTCACACTTAAAACATTACTTTTTTACTGACCGTCGCGCCGCCTATAGACTGGTTGTACAAACTTAGCTGCTGCCATTTTTTCCTGTCTGTCAAACGTTTGACAACTGAAAATTGTTATTTTTTGTTCATAGTGTAGGTAGTTATTGTCATCGATCTATTTTCGAATATTTATGTACTTTCTGAAAATTATATCAATTTTCATTGTTAAACTTATATTATTATTGTTTCGATATCAGCTGATATGGTTTTTTTTATATTTCAGGGTAGATCTCATAGTAAAAGAATATTCTGTATAATTACACATACACATGTAGATATGTATATATATCACTTCAACTTTAGTTCACCGCTTAAACTCTGGGTAGCAGCACTTTCCATACATGCATATTTTATCATCGAGTTGCCACTCTTTTTCAGTTTAATAACTTTACTCTTTGGTTTAGCTTGTGTAGCAATCGAGTTTCTGCATGCTGACAATCCGTTTTATATACATCTACAATATCCATCCATTTTGCAATTTTATTATTGTGAGATATATTTTTTGTAATAAAATTATTTCTTAATCCTTTAATTAGATGAGGTGGATCATATATGACACTCAAATTAAAATTTGCAATACATATAGTATCATCTGAAATATAATTAATACATTTACTTAAAAAATATCCAATTGTTTATTATAACGTGAATAACCAGCTATGCATAGTTTAACCACATGTCACCTTTATATGGAAGTTACTGTTATATGACAGGAACAAGAGGTATAGTTTGCCTTGCATTGCCTTGAACATACTGCTATAGTATTCTATAGCAAAATTCATTATGTTCTCGTACATTTATGTAGATACATTAAATTAATAATTTTTTACCTGTAGTTTTGTTTTCTAATATTTGAGCTCTACGGGTTTCTTCTTGAAAACTTCGCAAAGCTGCTTGAAATGCAGCTCCTTGGTCTGCTACTAGAGCCAAAGGTTTGAGGCCAGTTTCACCAACTGCAGTTACCACATCTCGCAATATTTGCTTTAATTTCAATGAGGTAGTTGCCCCTTCACAAAAATAATACGCAATTGGTTGCTGCCACTTTTGTACTATTCCTTTTATCATAAATACTAGAACATGGTCAGCAAATTGGTTTATTCTTTCAGGCAGTTCCACAAATCCACATATAACATCTTTATGGGTATAATTTAAGCCTGCCTGAAGTGCCATTTCATCAAATATGATAGAACAATATTTTTTTTCACTGCACCAATTCTTGTCCTAAAAGAAATAAAATACAATGTAATACTATTTAAATTGTATAGGTTAAGGAAAGGTACGATTCAAATAATTAAGTGTGAACTTACTACCGAATCTTTGATGGCTTTAAAAATTTGAACATTAATTCCAGAATCAATTTTTAAATGAGATACCATTTTTTTTAAAGTTGTTTCAGAAGGTAAGATAAAAATCTTCTGAAGAAATCTATAGCATTTAGGGCCTTGTTTTAATATACATAAAGCAATCAATTTTTCATCTAAAGTAAAACGCCTTCCCTTAACCTTCTTTGTACAAAGTTTAATTTGCATCCACAACATTTTCTGTGCTAGAGGGTTCATTCCCATTGAAAGCTTTTTAAATGAATCCTTCTTAGATAGTTTTAGAGCTTCTTTAGCTCTGCGCACAAAGCTGAGCTGTTTTCTTGATTTTCTGTACATAGTATAAAGCTTCTTGCACCTAGGTGTTAAATCATTAATATTTGTAAACCTTTTGCAACTTCTTGAGTTATTTCTTATCAAGTTGGTATCTGAAATCATAATATTAATTTTTATAAGAATATGTTGTTTGAAAGGATCCATTAATAATAATTTTATTAAAATAACTTTATCATTGCTTTAATAGCTACATGTCACTATATAGATGTAAAAGCTCATAAAGTAAAAGATATTAGCTCCCTATTATAGTTTGGTTGTCAATCCATTATGTATATTATTTTATATTAAGTTTTTCTTTTCTTGAAGGGATATTAATTTTAACATTGTTTAACGTCATGTGTTGTCAGCGCATACTACCAACTACCAAATAGCCATTATCAGAAGTTTTGTGGTGTTGTTTTTTTTAAGAAAACACCCTGCACTAAGGAAATAACCTTTGTTTTGCGGGGGACTTTGCAAATATGCAATTTACGCCGACAAATTACACCCAGGCTCAGAAAAATCTCACAGAGTATTGTCCTGCGTGGAAATCGCATCCACGACACGGGCACGGAAAGTCGGCATATAACCACTACGCCACCTGTGTTTGTATAGAGCTACCAACAAACGAGTTATTAAATAATTAATAAATCATTTATTAAAGCAACGCCTTTTATTTATAACTGAGTAACACGTGACACACACTGACACAAAATAAAGGGTTATGTAATTTACTAGAGCAAGTGGATGAATTTGTATATCTTGGATGTGGATTTAGCCGAGATGGAAGGTTCACCGCTGATATAGAGTGAAGAGTGAATGCGGGAAATAGAGTGAACGAAGTGTTGGGGCAACTTCTCAGTAGCCACCACCTCAGCCAGAAGGCACGTGTAGCAATATATAACGCAGTGCTTGTCCGAACATTACTGTATGGAAGCGAGAGTTGGATATGCAGAAAAGAGTATGAAAGTAAAATTAATGTGTATATCGTATAGAGTATGAAAGTAAAATTAATATATGGCGTACTTTACTCTAAAAATGAATTCGATGTTATTGTAATAAAAAAAAAAGATGCCATATTTTTAAATAATATTTCCATTTCTCATAAATAATAATCCTTTGTGTTAAATATTTGAAAATAAATTGCACACAATAAATCTATTTAAAGAAGGCGGCTGCTTTGTAGCACTTTTATTGTTTTCATAGTTGTAAATCTTATTGTATGCATTTAAAAACGACTTTATCGTTTTATGACCATACTGCCATTGTTACACAAAACAATGGAGGCAACTAAATTTTAAAACAAAATAAAATATTTTATAAAATTTTATCTTTAAAACTCATGTTTACGTATTCACTTTTACTGATTCTCTCGATAACCTTTGTATTATTATTATTGATAAAATCATTTTCACCTACTATCAATTTTTATTTTCAATTGAAACACTTTCATCTCCCATCTTTCAGTATCGTTTATAGTGTGGCGTAAATACTATTGGTGTCACACAGTGCGATAGTCATAACCGGCAAACGAATGGCCATTCCATTCGTTTGCCGGTTATGACGCGGGCCAAATGTGAGAAAAATATTAGAATAGGACTTTATTTTAAATTTGTCTGCTAGTATGTTAAAAGATGGTGAAGTATTTTTAGAAATTTTACTCATATCGTATATTTTTTTGTTTTTTGCAGCACACTATGCTAATGGACGACCAGTAAGTGACACAATCAAAAATACTGCTGATATTGTGTCATTTTTTGACGATCTATTCGACAGTGTAAATGGTACCACAAAAATTAATAAAAAAAGGACCGGAAAATTATTGCGTTCTACAGTTACTGCAAACAGTATTCACCATGTTTTCTGGCGGGAGGCTATCGAAAAATTACTCCGGCTCAAATATATTAATCAAAATGGTAACGAAGTTACTGTGCCCAGCATAAGAAACTGGATAACTACTCTGCATAGTATGCAGAGAATATGGCAAGTCCTTAAGGACAATAATATTAAAGTACTAAGACCTAGATATTTAAATTCGGACGCTATAGAAAATTTCTTTGGTCGTGTTCGCGCGTATAACTTTAGAGACAACAATCCAACTTGCCAAAATTTTATTTCAACATTTAAATCTTTGTTGATTACAGGATTTATAAAGTTTCACCATTCATCGTTCAATTGTGAAATGGATAGTAGCTACCAACTCTTAAACATTAAATCATTACTTTTAAATAATATTGGTGACAATGATAAGGACTGTGGTGAAACTTATAAATCCTGTGTAGGGAATTATCCAGTTTCTCAAATAGCAAGGCGTGAACGATTGTCTATTCAAACTCGTGCTTATACTGCTGGGTGGGTTATAAGAAAAATTATTTCTAATGTCAAATGTATGGAATGTAAAAAATGCCTTACAGTCGAAAAGGGCACAGAAGTTCACGACTGGATAAATTTCAGAGAATATGACAAAAAATCGAAAAATAGGCTAACCTACCCAGCTGAGACAATAGTACGTTACTTTGGCATGATATTTGAGGAAGCGAAAACTTACTTGGAGGCAAATGCTCATAGTTCTAATATCGCTGAAAATATAAAAAGTGTAATCGAAAGTAAATATGTGCTCAATCAAATTTCATGCCAAAGATACCGTGATGAAGTTGTTCACGCTTTGCCAACTATAACTATAAAATTATGTATTCACAATTGGTGCAACAGTGTTAACAGAATTTTAAAAGGCACGGACATTTTTCGATTGCAGCAAAACTCCAATCTCCCGCCCATGCAAAAAAAAAGGCATTGGATAAATATAAGAAAAAGTTAAAAATAAAAAAATGACATTTGAAATTTTGTTTTATTTGTAATTTATATAAATTTTGATCCTTAGGTTCCTGTCGGTAGTTGACCGCAACTTTGCTCAAAAAATTGAAACAAATAGTTTCAATAGTAAATAACCTATATAAATTATATATATATATATATATATATATTGGCATAATCATCAAACGTTTCCTTTGCTCAAAGATGTTATAAATAAAAAAAAGAACTGTCATACATCTTTTTGTTTCAACCAATAGCAAGCAAGAATTTAAGTCTAGTAAATTTGTTCGCCAGATGTCCATCTGATACGTAGTATCCTTTAATCTGTGCGTCATAGCGATGAGACGAATGGTATTTTTTTTCAATTCGAATCAATCGAATTAAAATTATTATTGATTCGAATCACAATTCGAATTGATTCGAATCGTCACGTGGGAGTCGTCAAATCGCGCGATGAATTCGCGAAAGCATTACAGTCGAATTCGTACTCGTATGTCGAGTCATCCGCCTGTTAAGCCGAGTTGGCGAGTTTATAACTCGTTTACGTTATTATTCATTTTATATTATTTATACTGTTTGTTGTATTACCAATATTTATAACTACAGGAACATAGTTTACACGAAGGCAGCAGACCAAGGAGCTGCATTTCAAGCAGCTTTGCGAAGTTTTCAAGAAGAAACCCGTAGAGCTCAAATATTAGAAAACAAAACTACAGGTAAAAAATTATTAATTTAATGTATCTACATAAATGTACGAGAACATAATGAATTTTGCTATAGAATACTATAGCAGTATGTTCAAGGCAATGCAAGGCAAACTATACCTCTTGTTCCTGTCATATAACAGTAACTTCCATATAAAGGTGACATGTTGGTTAAACTATGCATAGCTGGTTATTCACGTTATAATAAACAATTGGATATTTTTTAAGTAAATGTATTAATTATATTTCAGATGATACTATATGTATTGCAAATTTTAATTTGAGTGTCATATATGATCCACCTCATCTAATTAAAGGATTAAGAAATAATTTTATTACAAAAAATATATCTCACAATAATAAAATTGCAAAATGGATGGATATTGTAGATGTATATAAAACGGATTGTCAGCATGCAGAAACTCGATTGCTACACAAGCTAAACGATGAACATGTATTACCAGAGAAAATAAAAAAGATGAAGGTAAATGCATTAAAATATTTTTATAATATAGAAAACAAAATTTATAAAATGACCATATTTATCATGTTAGATATTATTGTAAATAGTTATAATTATAAACTAAAAAGAAAAGTAAATCGCGCCTCAAAAGTAACTTGTTATTTCTGTTTATTATTATAATTGACTTTTAATAAATAAAAAAGAGTGAATATTAATAAACAATTTAATTTATGTTTAATATTTAACGATTAAATGTAACTTATATTAGACAGTCACTCCCTGTCACACACGCGCACACACACACATGAGTAGAGAATAGCGACGTAGTAGGGTTATCATGGCATGACAGCGTCTCATTATTTGCCTTAGTACCCAATCTATCATTTCCAGTAGGTAGTCGACAAAATTTTGTTGCCAAGGCGCGCAAAAAGATGTTTCACATCACAAACTTCCAGTACCTATCTATTATGTATACAGGTATAGTGAGTTTTTTTTCATGCTTTTGAAAATTACAACAATCATCAACGACGACTGCCTCACACGTCTACTTGTGTTCGGGTCGCACAATCGGCGATCATAGATTTAACTATAATGCTGTCACAGACTTTTTTGTTGAACTATTTAAGAGGCACAATTCCACCATACATAATATTCATCTAAATATTAAGATATTTACAGCGTATGCAAGAATAGCTCGCAGATGGCAGATTTTTTTCTGTCGTTATCGTTATAAAATATCTTTATAAATTATAGCTTATATGTTATTCTGATCTGTAAGCTATATTATTGTAAAGTTTCATCAAAATCGAAGAGTAACTAACATACATCCATACATTCTTAATTCTTCTTCTCTCTCTTCTTAATTCTTCTTCTCTCTTCCTGCCTCAATTTTACTTGTGGTTAATGACATCAGTGATTGACCACAAATTAGGTTTTATAATTATGTAAAACCTAGCTAATAACAAAATTACATGAAAATTGGGATGAGAGTATTATTTTTATAACTGAAATGTTATTATATTACAGGTGAAGAATTGCGTTCGTGTATTCAGTAAAACAATGGCGGGAGCCCTAAATTTTACAGCAGCATTCTGTAAGTTTACATTTTTAAAGTTAATATATATTAACAAGTGAATACACTAATAGTGTATGTAGTGGTTTAATTAATAATGTTTCATGCCGAGTGTCATAGGTTCAATATCCAAACAGGATAATTCTTTGTGCAATTCACAAATTATTGTTATGTCTGGGTGTATTTGTGTTGGTTGTTTGTATACCTGCAAAGGCCGCTCTCATATAAAGATCTTTACTTAATGTGGAATGTGTTATAAATAAATATATTACGTAGATATTACTTATTATTGAATATTAGATATTACTACTTACATATTATATACGTGTGTATGAATAGATTATGTGTATGCACGTGGCGTACGTTCCTTCATATAATGTACATTGTTAGGGTTACAAAATTATTTATAGTAAGTATAAGTAAATCTCAATAATACTGAAACATTGTTGATAGAATCATTCTTGCAAAACAACTACATTTTTATGTTTAATCACAACACACACCCCAATGATAAAAATTTGTGCAGCAGCTATGAATGGATTTTTAATATATATTCATATATATAAACATATTAGATTTTTTGTTCATTCTTGATACAAAACTTTAAAGTGTATCAAATTTTATATCCATCATTATTTTTTAAAAAATGGATACAAAGTTTTTGAATCACTTAATAAATAAATTTTCTGTAAATAGCTTCTATATTTAAGTAAGACTCCAGTGATATAGTTACTCACAGTTTGTAGGCCTTCACCATACTTGGTAATAGATGTATTGGTGCTCTTTAGTCAATCATATACATAATAAAAATGTAATTGATCCCTAATATGTATTTGGACGAAATGTGAGAAAAATATTAGGATAGGACTTTATTTTAAATTTGTCTGCTAGTATGTTAAAATATGGTGAAGTATTTATTAGAAATTTTACTCATATCGTATATTTTTTGTTTTTTGCAGCACACTATGCTGATGGACGACCAGTAAGTGACACAATCAAAAATACTGCTGATATTGTGTCATTTTTTGACGATCTATTCGACAGTGTAAATGGTACCACAAAAATTAATAATAAAAGGACCGGAAAATTATTGCGTTCTACAGTTACTGCAAATAGTTTTCACCATGTTTTCTGGCGGGAGGCTATCGAAAAATTACTCCGGCTCAAATATATTAATCAAAATGGTAACGAAGTTACTGTGCCCAGCATAAGAAACTGGATAACTACTCTGCATAGTATGCAGAGAATATGGCAAGTCCTTAAGGACAATAATATTAAAGTACTAAGACCTAGATATTTAAATTCGGACGCTATAGAAAATTTCTTTGGTCGTGTTCGCGCGTATAACTTTAGAGACAACAATCCAACTTGCCAAAATTTTATTTCAACATTTAAATCTTTGTTGATTACAGGATTTATAAAGTTTCACCATTCATCGTTCAATTGTGAAATGGATAGTAGCAACCAACTCTTAAACATAAAATCATTACTTTTAAATAATATTGGTGACAATGATAAGGACTGTGGTGAAACTTATAAATCCTGTGTAGGGAATTATCCAGTTTCTCAAATAGCAAGACGTGAACGATTGTCTATTCAAACTCGTGCTTATACTGCTGGGTGGGTTGTAAGAAAAATTATTTCTAATGTCAAATGTATGGAATGTAAAAAATGCCTTACAGTCGAAAAGGGCACAGAAGTTCACGACTGGATAAATTTCAGAGAATATGACAAAAAATCGAAAAATAGGCTAACCTACCCAGCTGAGACAATAGTACGTTACTTTGGCATGATATTTGAGGAAGCGAAAACTTACTTGGAGGCAAATGCTCATAGTTCTAATATCGCTGAAAATATAAAAAGTGTAATCGAAAGTAAATATGTGCTCAATCAAATTTCATGCCAAAGACACCGTGATGAAGTTGTTCACGCTTTGCTAACTATAACTATAAAATTATGTATTCACAATTGGTGCAACAGTGTTAACAGAATTTTAAAAGACACGGACATTTTTCGATTGCAGCAAAACTCCAATCTCCCGCCAATGCAAAAAAAGGCATTGGATAAATATAAGAAAAAGTTAAAAATAAAAAAATGACATTTGAAATTTTGTTTTATTTGTAATTTATATAAATTTTGATCCTGAGGTTCCTGTCGGTAGTTGACCGCAACTTTGCTCAAAAAATTGAAACAAATAGTTTCAATAGTAAATAACCTATATAAATTATATATATATATATATATATATATATATATATATATATATATATATTGGCATAATCATCAAACGTTTCCTTTGCTCAAAGATGTTATAAATAAAAAAAAGAACTGTCATACATCTTTTTGTTTCAACCAATAGCAAGCAAGAATTTAAGTCTAGTAAATTTGTTCGCCAGATGTCCATCTGATACGTAGTATCCTTTAATCTGTGGTGCATTCGTTGGTACCGAATTGTTTTGATTTGATAAAAACGATAAATAATTACTAACATGAGTACACCAAAAGCCGAAAAAGACTTACATCTGCCATTGTCTAGAGTGAAAACTATAATGAAAAGTTCTCCAGATGTGGAGGCTGTGGGAGCCGAGCCTTTATATTTAGTCACTAAAGTTACTGTAAGTACTATTAAACAGTAAATTCTTTATAAAAAAAATCAACAACACACCAATAGGTGTGTTGTTGATTTTTTTCGCGCTATAATATCACATAATAATCTATAATATCACATAATAATCTATCACAAATAAAATAATAGTATTAGAATGTCAAATCAACACCAAGGCAATCATTTTCACCGGAAAGCTGTTTAACTTTTTTTTTCTATTGTAGTAATTTTTCTAAGATTAATGCAAAATTTCAATATTTGTTTTTTCAATTACAGGAGTTATTCGTCACAGATTTGGCGAAGAGAGCATTCAAAAATAGTAAAAATACATTTCTGGAATATAAACACATTGCAGAAATTGTTCAAGAAGATGACACTTTAGATTTCCTTAGAGAAATAATGCCTAAGAAAATTACTGTGAGACAATATAAAGAAATAGTGGCTAAGAAAGCTGCAAGAAACTTAGGATCAGATGAATCCAGTGAAGAATCATCAGAAGAAGAGAGCGGTGAAGAAAGCTCTAGTAACAATGAACAAGACTGATAAAAATTAAATTTTTTGCTATTACTTTTTGGTTAATATCTTAATGATGTAAGCTTTAATATAAAGTGTTTTAAGTGATAGACTTAGGTGATACATAGCGAAAATCTATTATTATTTTAAAATGTAGGAAAGGAAGGAAGACCACTTTGCCACAATTAATCAATATACCTCAATATCTTGAAGTGTAGAGTATATTGATCTTCCTTTCCTCCATTTTAAAATAATGAAGTATTTTTTTACAGCAGAGTTATGAATGCTATCAAATCTGACCCAGATAATGTTTATGCTTACATGATGAGAATTATTTGTAATATTTACTAGTTTCTATTTTTACAAATTTGTAAACAGGTACTAAATAATAAGTTTGGAATATATCTGATCAGATATAAATTTTTCCAAGTATAATAAAAATAATATTGAATAATATACTACTACTCCCGAGTAAAATCAATTGTAAATGCTGTCACTGATATAATATGTTTTTGGTCTTTTTATTAAGAATTGCTTATTATTTGTACCACTTTATGTATGTTTATACTGATTAATAGTTTTTGTTAAAAAAAATTGTTTTCTAAGTCATTCTCTAAAGAAGAAAAGAAATAGAAACAGCTGAAATGAAAATTTCTATGACAGCTCATTTTTTTTTCTATAGAATAATGATTACGAATGTTACACTGGCAAATGAGACAATGCGGATTTCAATGTTTATCAGGGGTGGTAAAATCGCTTGCACAAATTATCAGGGTATTCAATATAACTTTGGGACAATTTATTCCATTTTAGTTTTATAGCCATCATGATAAATGATGTGATGTGCGTTTCTTATTTCTGTGTAGCTAAATAGTTGAAAATGGCTTGCCTCTATCAAGGTTGAAATATAATGCTTTTTTATCATACAATATGTACTCTTCTTTCTGAGCATATATTGTAGAAGTTATTGGCAATAGTTTTATGACCGGCCGCCTTCCAGACGTCAACCCACCTTGGGAATGCAATTGTTGACCAAAAGGCATCAGATGGAACTCCAGTCCCTTTTGGTCAACAACAGGTCGTTATAAGGCTCTTAGTTGTCTTTTACGACATCCACAAGCAAAGTAAGGGTTGGTAGTAGGTGCTCGTAGACACTACCACATAGCTTTGAAATACAATGCTTTTTTATGCTTATGCTAATTGCTAATCTTTAAAATATTTATCTTAAGGTTAACATCTCATAGTTCAATAGCATTAAACTACTTTAACATTAATAAATTACAAAACTTGCAAATTAAAATATAATCTGTAAGAAGTAAGAGTTTTGAGAAGTAGTCTTGTATTATATTCAATATAATAGTTTTTTAACATATGGTACTAAATAATTTTGATGGCATATTAAATAATATAATGCAAAAAAGTGCTGAGGCGTAGTGAATGTATTATAACAGTGCTTTATGCTTATATAACATATGTTAAGGGGGTTTCAGGAATGGAAGGGGATGCCTGGATCAAGTGGTCTCTCTGCGCAACATTGTGGAGAAGCATCTGGCTCTAGGTCAGGTCAGGTTTTCTGCAGTTTTGTGGATCTAGAGAGAGCATTTGACACGGTTGTACGAAAGGAACTTTGGGACATTTTACCGGAGTATGGTATTAGCGGTAAACTGCTACGGGCTGTGCAGTCCAGTTACATGGGCTGTAGAGTCTGTGTGCGGCTGGATGATGGAATGTCGCCTTGGTTTGATGTCAATATCGGCGTTAAGCAGGGGTGCGTTCTGTCAGCCAGGCTGTTTATCATATATCTGGATAAATGTCTCCAAAGTTTGAACGATATGAATGTGGGAGTCCAGATGGGCGACTCAGCGGTCACTGCTCTGCTTTATGCAGATGATGTAGTCCTGCTGGCACAGTCAACGACTGACCTGCAGACCCTAGTCGACACAATGACAGAAGATTGTAAGAAAAGGGGTCTACGCGTGAATGTGAGCAAAACCAAAATGATGGTCTTTGAAAGAGATAAAACCAGAACAGATGTAAGAGTAACAATAGGTAATGATGTACTAGAGCAAGTGGATGAATTTGTATATCTTGGATGTGGATTTAGCCGAGATGGAAGGTACACCACTGATATAGAGCGAAGAGTGAATTCGGGAAATAGAGTGAACGGAGCGTTGGGGCAACTTCTCGGCAGCCACCACCTCAGCCAGAAGGCACGTGTAGCAATACATAACGCAGTGCTTGTTCCAACATTACTGTATGGAAGCGAGAGTTGGGTATGCAAAAAAGAGTATGATAGTAAAATTAATGCGGTCGAAATGCGATCTCTGCGGAAAATCTGTGGAGTTAGGCTGACCGACCGCATTCGTAACGACGACGTAAGAGAGCGAGTATGAAAGAGAGTATTGGTGTAAAGATGCGAAAGGGAATGCTCCGATGGTTCGGACATGTGGAAAGAATACCGAACGAACGCCTGGTTAAGAAGATATACAATGCGAAAGTGGAAGGATGTAGGTACCGAGGGAGACCGAGACTAACCTACCTAGACCAGATCGGTCATGTACTGAAGGAAGGTGGAGTCAAGAGTCTCCGAAACCGGCGAGCGTGTATGAAGAGAATTATGAATGTTGAGGAAGCGAGTGAAGTATGCAAAGATAGAGTTCTCTGGCACTCTGTTCTCTCTGCCTACCCTGCAAGGGATATGGCGTGATGATATGTATGTATGTATGTAACATATGTTTTTGTTTGCCACTAAAATTCCCAGAAGATGCCATTAATATTGTGGCCATGGCTCTCGTTGAAGGCAATGATTTGATTACCTAACAGGCAACAATTAAATATAGTGATAATTTGTAAATAGAAACTAGGATAAAGGTGTTAAAAATTATTTGTTTGTTCCTTAAGGTTTTGTAACTAGGTAGTATAAACTAGCTAAGTTTCTTAATATCTGATTAACAATATTGTGAGATCTGTATTTTTTTTAATTCCAAAAAGTAATTTGGTTAAGATACATAATGTTCTTCTGTCAATATCTGGATCTTTACTTTTTTTTTTATTGCCGTTGGTGGCAAACGAGCAAGCAGCGCAACTGATAGTAAGTGATACTGCTGCACATGGACCTTAGCAACACCAGGAGCACAGCTAGGCCGTTGCCTACCGTAAAGAAAGTACTCTCCTTAAACCTCGTTTGAAGAAGGACATGTCATAGCGCTTGCGAAACACAGCAGCCGGTAGTTCATTCCAGATCTTGCACGTACGTGGGAGAAATGTTCGCTGATAACGTACAGTCGAGGACCGTATCGTTTCCAGCTAAAATGGATGAACCCTGCTGCGGTGTCGAGTGGTACGATGGTAAAACGGTGACGGTGGTACCAAGTCAAACAGTTCCTCAGAGCACACCCCGTGAAAGAGCCGATAGAGTACACAGAGTGACCCAAAGTCTCTCCGCTGCTCCAGCGACTCCAATCTGTCCGTGAGATTAGGATCATCGATGATTCGAACAGCACGCCTTTGCAGGGAGTCAAATGGGTCTAGCTGATACTTAGGCGCGCCTGCCCAGAGATGAGAGCAGTACTCCACGTGAGGACGAACTTGTGCCTTGTATAGCACAAGACCCTGTCTCGGCGTGAAGTACCGCCTAGCTCTACTCAGCACGTCTAACTTTTTGCTTGCCAATTTGGCTTTGTACTCCAAATGACTCCCAAACTGGACTTTGCTCGACAGTTCGATGCCGAGGATCCCAATACTCTTGGAAATTTGGAGAGTTACTCCTTGGAACTGAGGCGCCATGATAAACGGATCCTTCTTCGCAGTGAACGCGCAAACTTGTGTCTTAGTGGGATTGAACTGGACTAAGTTCCGTTCGGAGAGAGGGCGCTTCTATTGTCACGTGCACGTATTGTCTGTAATAATCGAAGAAATAAAAATAGTATTATGTATTATTTTTAAAAGTAGAAGTGTTCAAATGGTGCCACGAGAGATTAAGAAGTTATATGGTTGTAGACAATTTGATACCTACAAGATAAAAACCGAAAATTTTAAAATAAAGTCATAAACGGATTGCATCAAAAACCTTAAATTGTGCAGGAATTTCGTAAGCCAAACTATCACAAACCTTATTCGCAGGTTAGTTGAAATTACAATTATAAGTGCAAGTAGTGGAAAAGTAATCCAAGAAGATTTTTTACAAAATTATAACATTTATAACCTAAAAACTTAATATTTTGAAAACATAATACAGAAAAGGCGTTAAGCAGCGCCATCTACTGGTGAGTGGAAGAGTAGAATATTTAACTAAGTAGTTACTACTACTTATTACTAGAGGGCATAAATTACTATAACCATGGAGGATATAATGAAAGTTTTGCAGGCAATACAAAATGACTTGTTATAACATAAAAAAGATATGAAAAACATGGAGGAGAATATTAAAATATCTATAAATGAAAATGTTAACGAAAAATTTGGTCTCATGGAAACTAAAACCAAACAGTTAGAGGAAAAAATTCTAAATCAAGAAAAAATTATAGATTCAATGGATAAACAGCTTAGAAAGAAAAATCTAGTATTCTTTGGAATAGAAGAAAAAGAAAAAAGTTATGAAGGGTTGCTTAATTTAATCATAGATATTTTAAATAATAGCATGCACGTGGCATGTCAGAAATGGGAGATCGAAACTGTCTACAGGTTAGGCAAAAAGTGTGAAAAGGTCAGACCTATAGTGGTAACAATAAGTACAATGGGTAAAAAAATTGAGATATTAAAAAAAAAGAAATCATTAAATAATATAAATATTTACATCAAAGAGGATTACTCCAAAGAGGTACTTAGAAAAAGAAGAGAACTACAAGAAGAGCTAAAAAGAGAGCGTGAATCTGGGAAGAGAGTTATTTTACGTTATGATAGAATAATTACATTGAAAACAGAAGGTTCCTCAAATCGAACAACAAAGGAAAGTAACTTAAACAAAAGAGTTCTATCTTCATCACCTGAAATAGTTGATAAGATAAACACCGGCGAGGAAATAGTGAAACAAGCTTCTAAAAAAAAAAAAATCATCAAAAGGAATATCAAGTTATTTACGCCCGTCCCAGACTAATCGCAATACTTGGCTACAACAGATCATGACCATGAAGAAATTAAAATAAACTAAATAGAGCCTCTCTGACCTCTCCACCTTCCCCAAGCCGGTTGGTCACCGTGGGGAAGTCAGACTAAATCCCCCTAAATTCTCAACAAATGAAATGTTGATAAGTAATAAGCACATAAGAAACAAAACAAAATATACAGGTTGATAAAAAAAAAAAAAAGCCTGAAGATATATTATACAGATTAGATGACAAATAGATAGACGAGCACGGCTACAGAATGAATACCAAGAGAAGGAAAAAGAAATTGAGAAAGACCTACGAGAAGATGGCGAGATATACGAGTATTTACAGATGTTTATGTACCAGATTGGATGAGAAAAGCGCGACAAAGAGATAAGTCGAGGGACTTAGGGGTGGCCTACGCCCTAGAGGCGACCGCTTCAAATTATCACAAATAAAATATAAGATTACTTTATATTACTATGTTTTAAAATATTGTGGTGGAAATAAAGGCTATTTTATTTTATTTATTTATTTTTATTATAAGTTCCGTTCACCCCATTCCGAGGCCCGCCCCAGAGAGCGTTCGACTTCAGACACAAGTTGAGCCCGTCTTTCCTGTAACATGCTTCGAGGGACATACTGATGCTCAGTATATCGCTCGTCACCCGTGCTGTCATCCGCATAGCAACGTATACTCTCTATTGAGAGCAAGTCGCTAATATGCAGAATAAACAACGTCGGGGAGAGCACCGAGCCCTGTGGTACACCAGCATTAATGGTCATGGTCTCGGAGAAGGAGCCATCGACGACTACTTTTATGCTCCGACCATCCAGAAAGCTGGTGATCCAATCGCAGAGTCCCTCGGGGATTCCATATGATGGTAGCTTCGATAGAAGGGCCTTGTGCCAGACCCTGTCGAACGCCTTTGCGACATCTAGGCTGAACGCTAGTGCCTCACCCTTGCCCTCCAAGGCCTCTGCCCAACGGTGTGTGAGGTACACAAGAAGATCACCAGCCGACCGGCCATGACGAAAGCCATATTGTCAGTCACTGATCAGCTGGTGATCCTCAAGGTACTGCAGAAGCTGGCGGTTAATTATTTTCTCCATTATCTTGGAGAGCAAGGATGTTATCGCAATCGGCCTGTAATTCGACGGATCCGACCGTTCTCCCTTTTTCGGGATCGGGTGGACATGAGCTACCTTCCACGAAGATGGAACCCTATTAGTGTCATAAGAAAGTTGGTATAGGTGCGTAAGGACGGGGGTCAACTCGGGGGCGCACGTTTTCAAGACCACCGCAGGGATGGCATCCGGCCCGCTCGACTTATGGACGTCTAAAAGCCGCAGCTCTCTCCTGACCGCTCGCTGCGTAATGCGGATTTCAGAGAGAGAGCTTTCACACCTCGAAATGGTAGGCGGTGTGGCAGCTCCCGCGTCCAAAGTCGAGTTACAGGCAAAGAATTGACCTAGAACATCGGCCTTCTCCTTTGCACTGTGGGCTAGACTGCCATCATGTTTCTGCAGTGGTGGGAGGTTGGACTGGTAGAAGTTACCTTGGGCAGCTTTGGTAAGCGACCAGAATGCACGACTCCCAGTGGGATAGCTCTCCAATCGCCCGCCAATTCTGGCAACATGTTCCACCTTGGCTCTGGAAGCCGCATTAAATTTTCGCTTCTCCTCTTTGACTTTCGGATCCCGACATTTTTTGGCGCTGTTCCAGGCCTGGTATGCGGACTGCTTCTGGCGTGCAGCCATCCTGCAAGTTTTATTAAACCAAGGACGGCTACGGCCACCGACGGGTACTTTGGTGTTGGGGATGAATAATTCCATCCCCGTAACAACTGTGTCAGTAACACAGTCCGCACAAATACCAGGGTCCCCAGAGGCGAAGCAAAGCCGCTTCCATGGGTAGGACGCGTAGAATTCGCGAAGCCCGTCCCAATCTGCTAACTTATATTGCCAGACTCTGCGAGTCCCGGTCGCTTTAGAGCGATTCCCGATATCCGTGCTAGTGTGTAGTCAGCAGAAGATCCAGCAAAGAAGGCTCGTGGTTCTCAATGTCTGGGACACGGGTGGGCTGTGTTACCAGTTGTGAGAGACCATAGGCCGAGACCATATTGAAGAGATGTCTACCCAGGAGGTCAGTGGTTCGGGACCCCAACCACTCTTTATGATGAGCATTAAAGTCTCCAAGGACCACCACCTCCGCTGATGGACACTGCTCCAATATTTTGTCAATCCCCCATTGAACGTTTTCAAATAACTGAGTTGACCCCAAATCACTGCCACAGGACCTGTAGAGGCATGCGTAGATGCGGGTATTCCCTCCATAGTCTACGCGTAACCATAAAATTGACAAGTCACCATGTTCGAGGGTCCGAAGGCGGTGACAACAGATACCGCTCCGGACGAACACGCACACCCCAGCTTTACGACGGAAGGAGTGCTCCAACTCGTAGCCGGGGTAATTTAGGTACGAACTATCATCCGGGACACCTATCTGCGTCTCCGTTAAAAAGAGCAGTGCAGGCCGCGCCGTCTCGAGATGGTGGTGGACGGCGTCGAGATTGCTGTGTAATCCCCTGATGATGCAAAAATCCACATCGAAAGTGGATAGAGGGACCGCTGCACTATGGTCAAGCCCCATACAAAGCCGTCTCAAAACCATTTCATGTGAAAGTCGTAATAGAATAAAATTAATAAATTAATATAGTCTAATAAATAAGCTATCTTTTCGCAATTTTTGTTTTTTTTTTATTTAATCATAATGTATATAAATAGGCATCAAAGCTAACTCATGTTTAATAACGTAATTTTGACGCAATACGTTACTACAATTCAACCCCACATTACTCAGAAGTTTTTCATATAAATATACAAGTACCTATTATACATTTTTGGAATGCTTATGATCTCCTCATAACGTTTCATAATTAATATTATAAATATTGGTTTAATAAAATACAATTAACCAATATAGTGTATATTATGTATATTTGGTATATTTTTAACCAATATATGGTATATTTTTTGTGTTCATTTTTTTTAACGAGACTTTTACCCTTTACCGCTGCTTGCCGCTGTTGAGATATTTATTGTTTTAAGATCTTTCTTTTTTTTTGTTCGTCAGCTACTTCACCTGAAAATAAAAAATCAAAGACGAAAAGAAAAAACTGGTGCAAAAGCGGTTTAGGGAAGAAATGGAACTGCTTGTCGATAAACCTCGTCAAGGCACTGGAAAATCTGGCAATAGTAATGACGGAAACACCGCTCGGACATTTTTTCAGAATTACTCGTGCTCTGCAAACATTATAGATGTAGACATAGAACTTATAAAACGAATGTACATAATACTACAAACTATGTCATCTGGAATGGCTATTGATTCAAAAAAGTTCGGTGAATACGCATATAGTACAGCTCAACTATACGTAAATAATTATAATTGGTATTATATGCCTTCTTCCATGCATAAAATACTTATTCACGGAGAAAAAATCATTGAGTACTATGCTATTTTACCTATCGGTCAATTGTCCGAAGACGCAAGAATCCCGAAATAAGGATTACAAAAAGTTTAGACTGCATCATTCTAGAAAGTGTTCAAGAGCGGCTACCAATGAAGACGTGTTCCATACCTTATTGTACACTTCTGATCCATATATATCAAGTTTGAGAAATACCTCAGAAACAATATCGAAAGAACTATTAGATGAAGCCAAGGCCCTTCTTGCTGTCAATGAAAATCTGTAGGAGCTTGCAATTGCAATTGTGTATATAATTTTTTTTTCTAGTTTGGTACTATGTTCTACCATTTTATCTAAATTAAACAAGCATATTTTTTTAATTTATATTTAATTTATTATATAAATAGAAGATTTAAAATCAAAGTTATTTCATTTAAACTTTAAACATTCAAGTATATGTGTGCAAAATTACAGCTCAATTAGTTTTGAAACAAGTGAGATACGGAGTTTTGAGACGAAACATACCCGTTTTTCCCACTAAGCGCCGTGTAAAAACTTCTCTTTTTGCATTTCCTTCTCATTATGGGTTTGTGTTAAGAAGAGGAAGGGAGTGTGGTTGCTTGCAATGCGGTTCGGTGACGCCAAAAAAAAAAGGTGTGGGGCACAGTACATGGTTTGAAGGGTGAGTTTTGTGAGCAGCTGACGGAAGCCCCTGGTCCCCCCCCGCGCGTAGTCGCCGCGCTCCACACCGGTTTCCTACTCCGGCACGACGATTCCGCAACGGGATTTTCGCCGGTTGGCGGGACAGCCTCTCAGGGAGGATAATCCTGGGTTCGAGTCCTCTGCTAACCGGCAAGTGGCCGGCGGTGACCATTCCCACCGGGACTCCCTGTACCCCATGTCAGCCACTCACGCTCAATGCCCCAACCAAAACTTCACCACCACAAATTTCAGGCATCACCATAAACCACCACACGCAAACACACCCAGAAAGTTGGGCTCCGGCTCTCATGCTCACCGAACGAAGCACAGCAGCAAAAAGCCACTGCTCAAACGTCGATTCCCTGCGAGAGTGTGGTACCTCCCCGGACGGGCCTGCCCGCGGCTGTAGACAGGAATCTGTCAGCAGTGTGGCCCTACCACGGTAAAACTTTATTTACTAATAAATAAACACTTTATTTACTAATATAGTATTAGTTTGTGTTAAAACTATAATATTCAGTTAAAACGGTCATGTACTGAAGGAAGGTGGAGTTAAGAGTCGCCGAAACCGGCGAGCGTGTATGAAGAGAATTATGAATGTTGAGGAAGCGAGTGAAGTACGCAAGGATAGAGTTCTCTGGCACTCTGTTCTCTCTGCCTTCCCTGCAAGGGACATGGTGACCGACCGCATTCGTAACGACGACGTAAGAGAGCGAGTAGGTATGAAAGAGAGTATTGGTGTAAAGATGCGAAAGGGAATGCTCCGATGGTTCGGACATGTGGAAAGAATGCCGAACGAACGTCTGGTTAAGAAGATATACAATGCGAAAGTGGAAGGATGTAGGTACCGGGGGAGACCGAGACTCACCTACCTAGACCAGATCGGTCATGTACTGAAGGAAGGTGGCGTCAAGAGTCTCCGAAACCGGCGCGCGTGTATGAAGAGAATTATGAATGTTGAGGAAGCGAGTGAAGTACGCAAGGATAGAGTTCTCTGGCACTCTGTTCTCTCTGCCTACCCTGCAAGGGACATGGTGTGATAGTATGTATGTATATGTTAAAACTATATGATTTTGAATTTACAATAATAAATTAAATATTTTGGAGTGGAACAAAAGTTCTAATCCAAAATTTAGGAAAGTCATGTGTACAATTTCCAATAGCATTTTTTTTAAAGACAACACAATGCATAATATAATAAATTTTGTCCCATTGGGCTTTACAAATATATAATTAACAAACACAAATAATATCTAGACTCATAACATTCATTTGTGGATCAGACGAAGAACTGACCAGCATGATATCGAACTAAGGGGCCATTCATAAATTATGTAAGGTGTTTTGGGTTTTAACTGAATATTATAACTTCTTACTATACTACTTCAGGGCCCTCCCTGGGGTAGTGAACCTGATATTACGTAAGATATTAAATTGCAAAATTACTAATTCTGGTCAACTGTGAGAGATTAATAAGATTAATGTTATTGCAGTGATTAATGATACCTACTTGTAGTAAGAAGATTGTAATAAAATACTTTCAGAATAAACGGAGTTATATTTGATCAATAGGGCCTTTTCTTACTAAAATTCTTATTAAGGAGAAGGGGGGTTTTATTAAGGAGAAGGGGGAGTTGCAATCTTGATGTCTTACAGAAATTATGTAGGGGGCCAAATCATTTTTCAAAATCCCTTACGTAATTTACAAACGGCTCCTTACTACACTCGAATACGAGGTCGCTACTAGACATGCGCGAAACAGTACTTCGCGAAGTGATGTTATATGGCATTACAATTCGTGCCGAGTAATAATACATTTTACCATCACTTCAAACATCACACATGACATGAAATGTCATGTGTGATGCGTAATGCGATAGCGCTCTATATATACAGCGGGCAGCGTCAAGAAATATAAGCCTTAACGATCTCCAAATAAATATTGAATTGCCAGACACCGAACATTGCAGAAATGCAGAACAGTAGACGGGTGTTCGCGTCATGTTTAATGTGATGTGTGATATTATTGTGATGATTTAATACTTTTGCTGTGGATGAACCTAAATAAATAAATAAATGTTATGTTTAGTCGCGTAATGTGTAATATGACAGTACGCGGTCGGGTAATATTACATGTGATACATCACTAGCATTACTTACACATGCATAGCTGGGCATTAACTCGTTAATCTGTTAATCGTTAATCGGTAAATAACGAAGTTAACATTTTGATTAACGGATTAACTTTTAAGTTAACTCTTAAAAATGTTAACGGACACTTTAACTTCCGTTAATATGCAGAAGTCCGTTAATCGTTAATCCAATGCCTAATAGTTACCGCACGGCACTGACAAGTGCCGGGTGGCGCGTGGCAGCGAGTGAAACAAAAACAAAACTAGATATATTTTGTCGGCGCGTGCGAGTGAGAAAGAAAACTGCGAAAAGATTGGTATCGTTTGATCATTTCTTTACTTCAAAAATTTAATGTTAATGTCCATGAAGGGGAATATGCATCTAATGCCCGACGATTAAATTACACATTTGAATTATACAAGTATTTTGTTAATAATGATGAAGCCAGAACAGATGTAAGAGTAACAATAGGTAATGATGTACTAGAGCAAGTGGATGAATTTGTATATCTTGGATGTGGGTTTAGCCGAGATGGAAAGTACACCACTGATATAGCGCGAAGAGTGAATGCGGGAAATAGAGTAAATGGAGCGTTGGGGCAACTTCTCGGTAGCTACCATCTCAGCCAGAAGGCACGTGTAGCAATACATAACGCAGTGCTTGTCCCAACATTACTGTATGGAAGCGAGAGTTGGGTATGCAGAAAAGAGTATGAAAGTAAAATTAATGCGGTCAAAATGCGATCTCTACGGAAAATCTGTGGAGTTAGGCTGACCGACCGCATTCGTAACGACGACGTAAGAGAGCGAGTAGGTATGAAAGAGAGTATCGGTGTAAAGCGAAAGGGAATGCTCCGATGGTTCGGACATGTGGAAAGAATGCCGAACGAACGTCTGGTTAAGAAGATCTACAATGCCAAAGTGGAAGGGTGTAGGTACCGGGGGAGACCGAGACTAACCTATCTAGACTAGACCAGATCGGTCATGTACTGAAGGAAGGTGGAGTCAAGAGTCTCCGAAACCGGCGAGCGTGTATGAAGAGAATTATGAATGTTGAGCAAGCGAGTGAAGTATGCAAAGATAGAGTTCTCTGGCACTCTGTTCTCTCTGCCTACCCTGCAAGGGATATGGCGTGATGATGTGTATGTATGTGTCTATGTGTTTTGTTGCTAACCTGTTAACTTCCAGAACCTAAACCAACAAGTTTTATAAGTTCACTAACGCAACGATATAAAGATGCAATTTTACACATATTAACGGATTAACGATTAACGTTAACTTGCGTTAATTCTTTCGAAATTTAACGCTTTAACGTTTAACGAAGCTAACTTTTTTTGTAGCGGATTAACGATTAACGAAGTTAACTATTTGATTAACGGTGCCCAGCTATGTACACATATCTAGTCGCTACATAGACCACTACAACATTAGTGCGCTCACAATCTAATACTGAAAATATATTTTGGGATTATTGGTTTTGGTAGTTCTAAGATAATAAATGAGATATCTAGTAATGTATTATTTTATTTCACAAATGTTTACCATTTAAAATATAATATATGATATTTTCATAGTGAATCGGTAACTGATAACAGCGCGCTCTATTAGAATTTTTGTGAACTAAATATCCAAATAGTCTTCTTAAAAAGCAATATGTGGCGGGGCAATTAATACTCTTCGGTATCAAGGGCAATGTTAGTTTCTTTGCAATATTATGCAAGTAATTAATTTTATCACTAAAAGACGCATTCATACTGGTTTAAAAAATTCTTAATGTTATTTTTACTTAATATTATCGACAACATTTAAAGTAAACAATTAGAAAACAAACCACTAGATGGTGTTATAAAATGTAATGTTTAAACCAGTGATAGGCAAAGTACGGTCCGCGGGCAAACTCCGGCCCGCAGAAGTATTTAATCCGGCCCGCCGATAGTCCATCCATCCTAAATATTCTAGTCAGCATTTTGGCGCGTAAAATAAAATCTGACGAATTTTTAATGAAACTTTAACTCATTTTCCGCGTTTAAAATCCATGTCACCAGTGAGTGAGAACAAACTACAAGAATTCAGTCAGGCGTTGAAAAAACTTCACACAGAATTTGAAACTAGGTTTCAAGATTTTAAGAACATTCAATCATCGCTAGATGTTTTCTCGATGCCTCTTAATGTAGATCCGGAAAATGTATCTGCTGATTTGCAGTTGGAAATTATTTAAATGCAGTGCAGTACCCATTTAAAGCAATTGTTCTTGAATTCCACAAAACTAGATTTTTATAGAGCACTACCGAAAGCTGAATTCCCAAAGATCATTGCTCACGCTCAGAAAATTATGGCGATGTTTGCGTCGTCTTATGTGTGCGAACAGACCTTTTCAACCATGAAATTGTGTAAAACTCAATCAGATACCGATTGACTGATGAACACTCTTCGCACTGCTGAAAGTTGCTTCGTCACAGATGGAACCTGCTTTGGAAAATATTATGGAAAAACAAAAACAATTCCATATGTCTCACACGCCTAACAAGGCGTAAAAGTAAAAGGCATTTTGTTTATTTGCATAAATGTATTTTTCTTCGTTTATTGCATAAATGTATTTTTTCTATAATTTTGGCCCTCCTCTAGAATTTCTTAAACTTTGTGGTCCGCCATTAAAAAAGTTTGCCCACCACTGGTTTAAACTGTCTTGTTTTAATGAAAACATTCACTTTAACATTATTTACTTATTGTTCATCATTAGAATACAAAATACATACATACATATCATCACGCCATATCCCTTGCAGGGTAGGCAGAGAGAACAGAGTGCCAGAGAACTCTATCTTTGCATACTTCACTCGCTTCCTCAACATTCATAATTCTCTTCATACACGCTCGCCGGTTTCGGAGACTCTTGACTCCACCTTCCTTCAGTACAAGAATACAAAATAACCGCCAAAATGGTGTATCACATATTAATATTGATACTGTATTATTGGGTAAACTTTACCTATATCTATAAAAGAGGATGTTCGTATACAGGGTGTCCCAAAATTCAACGATAAGCCGGCACCAGCAGGTGCACCTATATATGACTACTCGAGAACAAAAAAGAAAAAAATTCTACCTTGATTTTTTTTTTCATTACGACAAAAAAACCGATTTCTTTAAAAATCGTCATCTTTTATTATATTATTAAGTGCCATTGCTACAATTTTACAAGTAATTCTGTGATTTTTTTTGTATTGGCAAGGTAAGTAGCACTACTATCGATCACAATAATTAAAAATTCCAGAATATCTATAGTTTTTACACAAAAATCAACCAAAACTATGTTTTTTTTCATAAATTATGTAAGATTTTGACTTTCAGCTCACTTTCACTCATCACAGTGAAAAAAAAAAGTATGGACACTACTGTGGCAAATAGTATTAAAAATTGGCGCAACTAACTACAATTCTAAAATGGTATAACATTCTAGGCAAACTAGCCACAAAAATATACTTAGGTGTACTATTTCAAAATAACAACCATATTTCGAAAATTGTTAGTGTTGATAGTAATCACTTCTACTATGTAGCCAAAATGTTTTTGTTGCAAGTTCTCAGAATTTGAATGAGACATGTGCGTGGTCCATAAGATAACATAAGTTAGACAGAGATAGATATAGAGAGATTAGAATTTACTATATTATTAAAATTACAATAAATGTTCGAATTGTTTGCCATTGGCAGTAATGCAGGCACGACATCGCCTTAAAAATGAACGTTTTATTTTTCTTGCATATCTGATTCTGTTCATGTGATCCACAGCCTGAATTATTTTTTGGCGAAGCTCGTCCAAGGTTGCAATGGGTTTTGAGTAGACTCTGTCCTTTAGACCACCCCAATAGAAAAAGTCCAGGGGATTTAGATCGGGTGAACGGGGTGGCCAAAAGATAGGACCAAGTCGCCCGATCCAACGCCTTGGGTACTCTTGGTCTAAGTACTCTCGCACAGGGCGGGCATAGTGAGCTGGGCAACCATCGTTTTGAAACCACATGTTTTGCAAATCACTTAAGGGCACGTCTTCTAATAATCCTGGTAACTCATTTTGTAAGAAGTTCAAATAGCTATTGCCATCTATGTTTCCTTGTAACTCAAAGGGCCCTATCACTTTTCCATTTATTATGCCCGTCCATAGGTTAACCTTAAATTGATATTGGGATTTGTCTTCTCTCACCAGGTGCGGATTTTCATTGTTCCAGCTATGAAGATTGTGAAGATTTAAATAGCCATCTTTCTTGCAGGTTGTTTCATCCGACCATAAAACTTTGTCTAAGAATTGGGGATCTTCCCTGTGTTTTTGCAGCATTACACGGCAAAATGCGACCCGCAGTGGATAGTCCCGCGGTAATAACGCCTGCACGCGCCTGTAATGATATGGATGAAGCTGGTGACGTTTTAAAATTCTATGTGCAGTACTTTTTGGAATTCCCGTTGCTGCTTGTATGGCACGTACAGAGGTAGTTGTATCGCTTTCTATTTCATTGAGAACTTCTTCATCGTGTTCCGATCTAGGTCTTCCAGCGTTTCTCCTGTCAGATGGTATACGACCCTCCGAAAATGCTTGATGCACGTTAATAAATACGCGATAATCCGGATACCTTTGAAGAGTAGGGTACCTTGCTCGATATAATCTGCTAGCAGCGTTGACATTGCATCGGCATTCTCCATAAATTAGGTGCATATTAGCGTATTCTAACGCTGTATATGGTAGCGGCATAATGAATGCTAAACACTTGAAAATAAGGCAAAACTTCTTTAAAAAAACACAAAATCACAGTCTAAAATAATGCCAAGTCAGGTCAATTTCCAGGTCACTTAATTCAATCCAAAGTCGTTAGTACCAGAGCCACTTTAATTAAAACAGAATGGTGTGCAGTAAACAAAGAAGTAGAGCGTACTGACTTGCTGTGCTGCTGAGGACATTAATTACTTCTCTACCTGCATTAATGTTACTAAACAATTAGCATCTATCTATCTCCCTCTAACGTATAATCTCTCTATCTCTGTCTAACTTATGTTATCTTATGGACCACGCACATGTCTCATTCAAATTCTGAGAACTTGCAACAAAAACATTTTGGCTACATAGTAGAAGTGATTACTATCAACACTAACAATTTTCGAAATATGGTTGTTATTTTGAAATAGTACACCTAAGTATATTTTTGTGGCTAGTTTGCCTAGAATGTTATACCATTTTAGAATTGTAGTTAGTTGCGCCAATTTTTAATACAATTTGCCACAGTAGTGTCCATACTTTTTTTTTTCACTGTGATGAGTGAAAGTGAGCTGAAAGTCAAAATCTTACATAATTTATGAAAAAAACATAGTTTTGGTTGATTTTTGTGTAAAAACTATAGATATTCTGGAATTTTTAATGATTGTGATCGATAGTAGTGCTACTTACCTTGCCAATACAAAAAAAATCACAGAATTACTTGTAAAATTGTAGCAATGGTACTTAATAATATAATAAAAGATGACGATTTTTAAAGAAATCGGTTTTTTTGTCGTAATGAAAAAAAAAATCAAGGTAGAATATTTTTCTTTTTTGTTCTCGAGTAGTCATATATAGGTGCACCTGCTGGTGCCGGCTTATCGTTGAATTTTGGGACACCCTGTATATGCCATCGCTAAACTCAGAAACTATATGATTGATCATTATGAAAATTGGTACGTACAATGTAAATTTATATGTATTTTTTCACGCAGATGGTTTATATCCCCATTGATGTATTTCGCCATCAGGCGGCGCTGCGATATATCGACTTTTACAAACAAACCAACGGGCTGGGTTTACTAGTTAACACAATAAAACACTTCAGAACAATACTATAAAGAAATAATAATATGTCAATAATATGTCGAAATGCGATCTCTGCGGAAAATCTGTGGAGTTAGGCTGACCGACCGCATTCGTAACGACGACGTAAGAGAGCGAGTAGGTAGGTATGAAAGAGAGTATTGGTGTAAAGATGCGAAAGGGAATGCTCCGATGGTTCGGACATGTGGAAAGAATGTCGAACGAACGTCTGGTTAAGAAGATATACAATGCGAAAGTGGAAGGATGTAGGTACCGGGGGAGACCGAGACTCACCTACCTAGACCAGATCGGTCATGTACTGAAGGAAGGTGGAGTCAAGAGTCTCCGAAACCGGCGAGCGTGTATGAAGAGAATTATGAATGTTGAAGAAGCGAGTGAAGTATGCAAGGATAGAGTTCTCGGGCACTCTGTTCTCTCTGCCTACCCTGCAAGGAATATGGCGTGATGATATGTATGTAGAACAATAATATAAAGATCATCAATCTAAAATATGGATAGATTTGTGAATTAGCAAATCAATTCTTAAAGATTAAGTTAACTAACAATAAGTTTAGATGAAATCAGCCAAGTTTGCTATCACGCCAAAGATATTGTGATGGCTACATTAACCAAGAGGTAAACTACAAAATTAGTAACAAAGCAACAAAACTATACTTAATAATCTAATGAAAGAAGTTGTTAGAAAATTACCAATTTCTTCCTCGTAGATTCATTGTTGGGAATTAATACGTAAGGCTACGCTGCCTCTAACCGTTGGAGATGGCATTATGGTAATAAAGTTACTCAGAATCTCGTAGCTGCTCATTTTTATGAATAGCGTTTTCACATACTTACATATAGTTAATATATTGAGTTAATAAGTTAATATAATATATTATATATACCCTTTTCTATTTCGTCATATAAGCATACCTATACATTATCTTTTTTACCATAAAGCACGGTAAAAGAAATAACCTACAAAGGTCATCCATTTTTAATTTCTCTATTTGTTAGAATGGTGATGGTTTTAAATACACGAGAACTTTCGAAGATCAAATGTAATTGCCTCCATAGATCTGTTTTTTTTTTACATACCTATAATCTATGGAAATTTGAGAAATCATAGAAATATCTTTAAAAGGTGTTTAATATTTACTATCGTTTTAACTACCAAATTTCAATTCTATAAATAACAGAGAAATGTGAGTAGCCTTAATATTGTATTTTCTTTTTCTTAAGTCCTCGTGTATTAGGATGCAATTCTTAATTTAAAATATTTTTCAGAGCTCATTGACATATCTTGAAAATTCTAAGTCCTATCCCTTAGGATTGGGCATTTATTGGCATTTAATTAAAGGGTTGCTATAGACCAATTTTGTATATCTATCACAATTTAAGTAATGCTATTATTTTAATTTTTTAACGTTATTATTTTTAATTATACATAACATTTTATAATTAAAACGGCCACGCGTTGCTGTGGCTAGGTAGCCTGAGTAACACGTAGTGGTTATGCTTATAAATTGTAGCTTGTATGAAACGTTTTTACTTTTTACATAGCGTCATTTCTTAAATACTTACTCAATCCAGTCAACAGATACCGCTATCTGTTAGAATCGTTTGGAGATAACAGATAGTTGTGACTGACAAATAATAGACTAATAATTTGCAATAAAATGATATTACTAAAAATTGAGATATCCTTGACTTGACAAATGTTGTGCAAATTTGATTAAAATCGGTTAGGTACTTTAGGAGTCCATCGCGGACAAACAACGTGACACGTAATTTATATATATTAAGACGTAATTTATATATATTAAGATAAAACATATATTATATGTTTTGCCAGTACTCGCGGGTGTACCTACTTCCGGTTGACTGGGACATTTAGAGACGGCCATCAATGCATTACACCAGAAGGGAAACAATGAACACAGATTTTCTTCTACCGCGCTACCGTAATAAAATCGCTCGATTGTTTGCTCACAATCCGTTGTCTATGAAGATCTTTTACCTGAATGGCAAGAAAGATGGGATTCATCATCGAAGGGCCTTCACCTCCACGGCCATCACCACATAGGTACAGACCTTGTTACAACTCGAGAAAATTTCCGTGCATTTGAGCGTTTCTGCCATACCTACTACTGCAATCGCTCTTAAGGGTCACATCTCGCTGGCCTCGTTAAGTTATCCCGTGTCCGTGATGTGATAGCGTACCTACTGCTGCGCTTATCGTAGCTGTACACCCTTTTACTTATTGGCTGACTAGTCAATATTGCTTCCTGTCTCCCGCTTTGCCTAGGAGGGAAGTGGAATCACTCTTTTCCAACTCTCCTTTAACTTTTCTAATTAAATTTGTTGCGTATTCCAAGGCAATTAAAATCATCTCCCACGCCTACCTGAGGGTCAAACCTTGATGTCATAAGATATGTGATAAGATAGATATATGATAAGATTTTTTACCGTGGTACTCGTATTCCAAAATCAGATAATTTCAATGAAAAGTGGAATGGGAAAGGGGTCCGCCTTCGCGAGTCTTAATTTGAAACCCCTAATCTTTACATTTACTCTGAAAGAATGAGTGTGAAGTACCATGGAACTGTCAAGCCCAATTTTGCCTTCACACTAGTTTACAATCTATTGAGTAATGTCTGCCAGAGCTCCGACCATCTCACTTAACAGAAAGACGACAAAGGCCGTCAACTTTCTCGTTGAAAGACGAGTGGCATATAATAAAACATAATTCCAAAAATCTTTAGTCATCCATCTACTTCAAGATTAGCGATTTTTTTATAGCACTAGTACAATGTCAGACATAATATCAAAACGTAATTTTGAATGAAAATATGGTAAAAATATAGCAATAAAAATAATGTCATTTTTATTTTTAAATATTCGTTACGCAATTTGATTTAGAATACTGATAATTTCATACATTATTTGTCCACATCGAACTATCATATGAGAACATCAATAGATTTACATAAATAAATTTCGAAACTGTATTTTTTTCATAATTTCGAATATTGCAAAATTAACAAATATATACATATATCTATGATTCTTATTTTGACAGTTATGTCTTTTTATTTATACGAGAAATTTTCTATACCAGAATCTCAGTACGGTCCACCACTGCCGCTAAAACATGACCGTGCTTCTTCTCTGGCAATGCTTCTTCATACATATTTTCGAGACCGGAAGCTTATACCGTATATACAGTCAAAACAGAGTCTATATAACCTTATTCATACGACTTTTATGGCAATCTAAATCTAATTACTGAAATTTAGCATTTAATATGCTTAATTATTTATAAAAACCCGATTACGAACTTCCAAGTAGTTCTAATCATGCCTTTGAAACAATTTATTCTGTCAAATAAACAAATAAAAAGGAGGTACCCGTTTTTAGGTAATTTAAATACGTACTGTGCAAGGGCAAAAGGCTTACGTAGCTCGAGCCAGTAGAGTTTGTGGAGTTAGTTTATATTCATCATCATCGTCATCTTGCTCTTCCCATCCATCCCAATTACTTTCGATGTAATTGGAATGGATGGAAATTTCCTCTATCTTCTTCCATGAATTTCCTCTTGTTCCATAGAGTCCTGTCAGACGTCATTTCTGTAGTCACTCTCTGTCTGTCCATGTCATGCTTCACATAATTCAGTTAGTTTCATCGGCTTATCATCTCAGCTCATAATTATATGTCCCACTGTTGGGCTCTAGCCTTCTCCATAATGGGATGAAAATTGATCTACTTCACCACGCTGTTCAGACGTGTTGGTATAGGGTTTTGTTTCGAGTTTTCTTTCTCTTGCTATATGCGTTTATATCCCTTAGTTGTCAGTCAGTTAGCTTACATTATAGCTATCTAAAAAGGTAATTATTATTTTAGGTAGAATTGTTCGTAACCATCCATGTGTTGACGGAGTAAGAATACAATTTACCACCCCCCTATCTTATCCGTAGGTGATCATAGGAGACGACTAAGGAATATAAAACACATATAACATCTATGCGAGAGAAGCAAAACTTGAAACAAAACCCTATACCAACACGTCCATATCAAGACTGTAGAATTTCTAATTAACTATACCTAAATTAAGAGTAGGAAAATGTTTTTATTACTATATACCTACTATTGCTTTTCATTTGCACACTAAAGCCCCAAATTTGGATCATCATTCTCCTACTCGTATCCCAATTACTTGGGGTCGATACAATATGTATTCTTTTTTCATAGTATATATTGTAGAAGTTGTTGGCAATGGGAATGTAATTGTTGACACAAACGGCATCAGATGGAGTTGGCCCTGGTCATTAGAGAAGAGCCTTAGCTCTTAGCCGTCTTTTACGACATCCACGAGCAAAGTAAGGGTTGGTAGTATTCGTCGCCGCTACCACATAGGAAGCCCCGAATTTGGGTGTGTCCAAGAATATCAATATGCTTGTCTTAACTTCCTGCACATACAAAAAAAAGTTATCCTTCATTTCACAATCACTTCATTAATTCATAGCCAGGTAAGATAATAACTCTGTAGCTATAATTCATATTGTCTTCAAAATTAACGGACGTCATAGGGAATTTGAAATTTTCATTTAACATTTTTTAGTTCATTTTCGTCTTCTACGTTAATTCTTATACGTTCCACATTTGATCACTAGTCCTCTCTATAATGTGTGAGATATTAAGCTAATATACCAGGCCGGAACGACGAATTGGTATAGGTTTATATTTCAAGATATTTTTTCTATTACAGTGATGTTATTTAATGTCATTATATCTTTTAGCGATTACACCAGCAGGAGAAACAGTTATGTGTAACTCGATTTCAATTTAAGCCCTCTGATAATACCTAAGAGCTGGCTGTTATAAGAGCTGACTCTCATAAGAGCTAACTGTCATAAGAGTTGGCTGTCATAAAAGCTAACTGTCATAAGAGCTGTCTGTCATAAAAGCTAATTGTCATAAAAAGCGACTGTCATAAGAGCTGACTCTCATAACAGCTAACTGTCATAAGACATGACTGTCATAAGATCTGACTGTCATAAGAGCTGACTGTCATAAAAGGCGACTATCAGAAGAGTTGAAAGTCATAAGGGTTGACTATTATAAGAGCTAACTGTCATAAAAGGTAACTGTCATAAGAGCTGACTGTCATAAGAGCTGAATGTCATAAGAGCTGACTGTTATAAAAGACGACTGTCATAAGAGCTGACTCTCATAAGAGCTAACTTTTATAAGAGCTAACTGTCACGCCAGTTGTAAAATCTTTTTAATCACTCATACTGTATCGTTGCATAGGAGATGAAATATGTAACTACAACTGCAACTTAATAAAATATAGAGAAACTTATTATTATTATAAATATTTTTTTAATTTATATTCTCAGGATTGCAGTTGCATTATGGATATATAATTCGTGTATTACGACATTTTGCATTCGCCATCGGTGCATGTTCATATAACAGATTTAAATTATTTTCATAGGTCACTTGACTATTACGAAAATAGTTTTGAATCACTTTTACTAACAAGGTTAGGGGGCAGACAAAGATATGGCAATATTTTGAAAAAAAGACGTCTTTCAATTTTTATATTTATTTCTTCTTATATAAATAGCATAGCTTCTTTTTAGGATCATCTCGGCTCATATACTTACTGCCCACTGCTGGGCTCAAGCCTCCTCCACAGTAAGAGGGAAATTAACCTAGTGTACCATGCTAATCAGATGAGTTGGTATAGCCTTATATTTTGCGATTCCCTTCTCTGGCAAATATTTTATGTGCATATTATATTATACTAGCGGAGCCAGCAAACTTCGTTCCACCTAACCGTCAATGTACAAAAAGTAAAAATACTACAACTCGATCGCAGCGCCACCTACCGGATCCAATTGTGTTTTGAAATCATCCAGGGACCCATTGGAATATACATAGAAAATTTCGTCCCAATCGGTCCAGCCATTCGACACACCGGCAACGGCGCCACCTACCGGTACATTTATCTTCTTGCGCGTTGAATATACAGGGTGGAAGTGGACCGCTCCCGAAAACAAAGACAGGTGACCCAACTAGTCCTATTTGTAATGATAGGCTAGAAAAAAAATCAATTCGGATGAAATATTTTATTTTTACTACTTTTTTTTTATTTTTCTACACTCCATCATATTAGGACAGTGTCGTGTAGCGATAATTCCATAAAATACGTAACTTGTATCTGATGAGAAAAAACGAAATATTTTCAAAACTCAAAACCATATGTTTCATAGTACAACGACCGTAACCCATACTCCTACACGCCTTTGGTAGTGACCGCATAGTACCGCGCGGTAGGCATATAATAGCACTATATCATCATCATCATCATCTCAGCTTATATATGTATGCCCCACTGTTGGGCTTGAGCCTCCTCCATAATGAGAGAGAAATACTATAGCACGCTGGTTCGTTTCGAGTTTGCCTTCTCTTACATAAATGTTATATGCGTTTTATGACCCTTACCCATCTCTTACGATCACCCACGGGTAAGATTGTGGGCGGTGAATTGTAGTTACCACATCACCACACGGAAAAAAAAAAATATAATTATATATATATAGGATTGCCGGCATAATGCTACGTTTAAATATTAGGCAACATATAAAATAATAAATGAATATTACATGTTGATATTTATAATCAATCTGCAATAACTATTAAGAGAAAGTCAGATAAATTGCAACCGACATAATAGGAACCATTCTCCGATGACCCGTCCATATTTTAATTCAAATTCATTTATTATGTACTAGCTTCTGCCCGCGGCTTCGCTCGTGTAAAAGGTTACTTTCCTAAAGTTTTTCATCCCCTATTTTTATTGTACCCTTTAAGGTAAAATTTTTACGAAATTTTAATGTCATAATTATTTACATCTAATCAATAGCCTAAAAATAAGTTTCAAGCTTCTGGCTTTAAAAATGGCGATTATTCCTTACAACTTTTCATCCCCTTTTAAAATTAACTTTTTGCATTAAAAATTAGCCTATGTCCTTTATCAGGCTCTAGACTATCTGTGTACCAAATTTTATTTAGATCGGTTCAGTAGTTGTGGCGTGAAAGAGCGACAGACAGACAGAGTTACTTTCGCATTTATAATATTATTAAGGATAAGGATTAAGGATTAAGAATAAATCCTGCGAGGATTAGGCATTACATATTTAAGTTTTAACATTTTTAAATTAATACAATAAACTACCATCGGATCGGCATATAACTGGTACTGAAAATATCCGACAAGAAACTCAGCGGGTCTATCTATTATTATTTTATTTATTTATAACTTTTGCTCAAAATTAGCACAAGGCGGACTTAATGTCATAGGTATTTTCTACCAGTCGACCTACGGTGGAGCAGAAACAATGCGAAGTAGATGCAATTTAAAGTCGAGAGTAATATACAAGATACTAAAAAGACACTAAATTATTAAGTGTATATATTATACAGGGTGGAAGGGGACCGCTCCCGAAAACAAAGACTACTAGTCCGATTTGTAATGACAGGCTAGAAAAAAAATCAATTCGGATGAAAAAAAAAATTTTTTTTTCACCACGCGAGGTCGTTGAACTCTTGTACATATGATCGTGAGTTTTTGAATAGATTGCGTCTTTCCTCATCTGTGTATAGTTATGATTTTTTATGGAATTATCGTTACATAGCACTGTCCTAATACGATATAATGTGAAAAAAACTTAAAAATCGTTGAGAAACTAATTTTTTTTTTTCATCCGCATCAATTTTTTTTCTAGCCTATCATTACAAGTAGGACTAGTAGAGTCACCTGTCTTTGTTTTCGGGAGCGGTCCACTTCCACCCTGTATAATAAATATTCATACCAATACATAAACCTATATGTAAATAAATACATAAATAAATACATACACATGCAAATAAATAAATATATTATTTATTTACTGACTTTTTTATAAAGATAGTACAACATAATTAGTAATAATTAGCCCCAGTTTGATGCCCTTCGAAACCCGATACAATTTAAAATTTAAATACAATCTAAAAGATTATGGCTAGACCAGATCTCACTGGCGGCGGCCCGATCACAATTTATTTACTAGAGCAGCCATCGCCACCTTGGAGGGACCTTGGAGAGACCCGCACCACGCAGCTACCGCAAGTAGACCATTCAGTGAGCATTACGAACGCCATGTGCTACAAACACTAACAGTCATAATTCGTTAGGCAAAATACCCTACACTTTACAAGTATGTATAGTTGTTATAAAAAAAAGCTAACAGTTAACTATAAGGGTCATAGTCGACCTATACAGCAACACGGCAAAATTCAGTTTTTTTTTTTTTTTTTTTTAATTGCTTATGGTGGCAAACGAGCTGGTCACCGAAGACAAAGATCGGGTACCGGTGGCCCGCTCGCACGGCAAAGAAGAGGTGCTTGCAGGGTGGGTTAATGGGGTTGCGCGCCGCCTCTTCCGTCACCCCGGACCGATTTGGCGGGGTGCGACGTCCATAGCCCACCGCAAAAAAAAAAATGGTGGCAAACGAGCAAGCAGCACACCTAATGGCAAGTGTTACGGCTGCCCATTGACCTCTGCAATACCAAGTGTATAGCTAGGCTGCTGCTTACCAATACAAATCCCAAACTCACCCAGTTCGGCTTCCGGTTCTCTCGCTCACCGAACGAAGCGCAATAGCACATTGTCATTACTCAGATGCCGATCTTCTCCGAGAGTATGGTACTGTCCCGGACGGACCGGCCCGCGACTGTAGACAGAGAACTGTTTTATTTATGTGAACTTCTGAGCGTCTTCTGTAGACACATTTCAAATTGACAACAGTAATTAGCAGACAGCTAGCTATAAGCGAGCTTGTCGCCGTCGTATCACCTGATAGTTGACGCCACGCTTACCGCATGCTGGCCACGGGCTTCAAGCAGGTGGTCCACGCGATGTATGCACGGAGATTGCTCGCTTGATGCACGTTGCTATCTTGTACTTTGTTGCTATTCTGTATTTTATTTACTTGTCAATTTGAACAAACGATGATATAGTGTTGATGCATATGAAAATATAAGAATACTTTTTTTTAAAAATACGATTTGTGCGAACGTGTTAGTCGCTAAAAGCGCTAAACTACTGCTAGCTGTAAGCGCGGGGACAGCTAGTTGTCCGACAGCTGTAAGCGCGTGCACAACTGCTAGCCAGCTATCGGTCAGCGCGTGGACAGTAGGTAGTGATCTCCTTTTATGGCAGTGTTGTATGGGATCGGAGCGGGGCCGTATAAGTGAGCTACAACCTTAATAATGTAATTGATGAATAAGGACCTTGTCCCTAGCCAGTCAGTAATATTGCTTAGATAATCCGGAATTTTATAATACAGCCATGACAGCCCTTTAAACGTATTCACTGGTACGTCTCGCGCATATCTTTTGGTATTTTATTATAGAAGCGTATGTATACATTGCCCCTTAAATGACCTATTTTTTTTTTTTTTTTTTTTTTTTTTACAACACCCCCCTGCACTAAGGAAATGATCCTTGTATTGCGGGGGACTTTACAAACATGCAATAAACGCAGACAAATTACACCCAGACTCAGAACAACACTTTGTGGAGCGCACAAAGTATTGTCCTGCGTGGGAATCGAACCCACGACACTGGTACGGAAGGTCTGTATCTTAACCATTACGCCATCTGTGCAGTCTTATTACCTATTAATTCTTTCGAGATGAGTAGGTACTGCGTACAACTAATTTGTCCTTATTCCGAGTATTCACACAATGAATGTCACAATATCTTTCGAATTTAATGATATATCTTTTTACACATAATATATTTTCATGTATATATTGGTATTAGAGATGAGCGGACTATATTTTTAGCCGACTAGCTGACTAGCCGATTAGTGGGTTGTAACGAGACAGACTAATCGGCCGACTATCTGGCGAAGCCGACTATTCCATTAAGATTCATCAATGCCAAGTCGAAACTACTGAAGCTAGAAACACGAAATGTTTTAAAGTAGTTTATTTTTGTGACGTAGAGATACACTAAGAATACAATACAAATAATGAAAATCATTTTAATTAGATTTCCACCAGCAAACCGGCGATTTCCTGCACAGGGAGGTCATACCCGAGATTCTGCACTAATATATGTACTTTTTATACAACTGAATAGAATAATATAATCTTTAAGTTTTAGACCGTTCACTTTTAGACATAAGTCTACTCCACAGATGAGACGAGTGCCACAGTCACTCCACATAGTAGGCGGGTTAGCGATAGCAGTGAAGTGAAGTATACGTTTCCCAGGAGGTAAATGCTAAGACAAAGATCGGGTACCGGTGGCCCGCTCGTACGGCGAAGAAGAGGTGCTTGCAGGGTGGGTCAATGGGGTTGCGCGCCGCCTCTTCCCGTCACCCCGGACCGATTTGGCGGGGTGCGACGTCCATAGCCCACCGCAAAAAAAAAAAAAAAAAAAAAAAAAGGAGGTAAATGCTGCCCACTCTGTTGATGAAACCAACTCCTATGATTATAAAATAGATAGCGACAATATAATTGTTATCTCATCGTCGCACAAGTAAATAGATTAATTTTATTAAAGGCAGTGTAATTTATAGAATGAATAGAAATACACAAAAGTAGGTCGTTCGAGATCCAACGTACATTAAACACTCTTTTTTTTTTTTTTTTTTTTTTATTGGTGGGCTATGGGTGCGTCCCGCCCCGCTGAATCGGTCCGGGGTGACGGAAAGGCGGCGCGTGACCCCATAGACCCACCGTAAAACCTTCTCTCTTCGCCGTGCGAGCGGACCACCGGTACTCGATTTTAACTTCGGTGGCCCGCCCGGTACATTAAACACCCTGCATTGCTTTTTCTATTAATCTCTGTCAGAGATGATTTCTACACGGACATACGAGCAGGAAAGAGCTAATAATTTATAAATGTTTATTTTTCATATTTTTATTCTATTGATATGTTATGCTGTTTAATTTGATAATAAAGATACCAAATAATTTTGTATAATAAATAACGTAGAAATATTTTCTTTACAAGCAAGTACTTTTAAATACTGTTTAGAAAGATTACCAAGCTTTACAATACGAAATGAAGAATGAAAAGAATAAGACTGATTATAAAATAAAAATATTATTATACTATTAATGATTTTATTAAATGTAATCATACATTTATTATGTCCCTTTATACATATTATTAAGAAATTCAAACAAATATATATAATCGGCGACTAATAGTCACCGACTACGATAGTGGCCGTATAGTCAACTAGTGGCCGACTAAACAGTTTTAGATACTTATTCATGAACATGTCTAAAGCTAGTGCTTCCGATGTGGTACACTGCATTTATTTCACCCGATTACGATGAAATTAACAATAAATAAAAAACTAATTTATTAATTATCCGTGTGGTGACGGAGTAAGAATACAATTTTCACCACCCCCTATCTTACCGGTGGGTGATCGTAAGAGACGACTAAGGGATATAAAACGCATATAACATCAATGTAAGCGAAGGAAAACTCGAACCAAAATCCTATACCAACACGTCTGACCAGCATGGTATATTAAGTTAATTTCCCTCCCATTACGGAGGTGGTCCGAGCCCCACAGTGGAACATATATGGGCTGTGATGATGATGATGAAGAAATAATAACCGAAATGTTTTCTTAATAATGATTATTCGAGGAATATTAAAATTAGAATTACTCGATAACCCTACATACCTATGAGGTTAATAGTTCCAGAATGTTCTAAGGTACCTTACCTTAACTATGATTAAATCGTGCACTTAACCGCAGAAAGATGCAAAACCGTGACAAATTGCACAGTAACGCATAATTGTGTGGTCTACACACAATATGTGACATACTTATTTACAAACAAGAAACCAAGAAATAAATTAATGTTATAGTCAATACTTTGTCAGCATTTATGACAGCAAGACCTCTCACCTTCTCCTATATCTCTAAAACAAAATTAAAATCCAATAAATACTACCAATTTTGCTCGTGGATGTCGTAAAAGACGACTACAAGAGCTTTATATCGACCTGGGCCAACTCCACTTGATGCCGTTAGGTCAACTATTACATTCCTAAGGAGAGTTAACACACACACGCATATATATAATATCTGGATGACCGATTTGTTGTTAATTTGTTTTGGAATATATATTTAAATATAATGAAAATAATTAATAAAATAACAAAGAAGGCAAAAAATAATAAAAAAGGTAACCTAAAGATCCGAATGGAACTGCGGTTTGTCTGGATTAGATTGCTCGATTTTCTAATTGAATTCTCTATTCTTAATGACAGCGTCAAAATTTGCATTGATATTTTAATAGTTTTCAGCCTACGAATAATTATATTTCTTCATTGGCTGATATTGCCAAAACCCTTCATAATAAATTACATTTTAAATCAACATTCTCCATCCATCTCAGCCTCTGTCTTGACTTAAAATTAAAGTCCTTGACTTTCCACCTCCTCGTCCCCGTATGGCCAATAAACCATGTAATGGACAATAAACCGGCTAATTTATGGCCACAAATAGTCGTTAACGCGTATTTACCATACATCATTGATGATCATGTACCTATTATAGTTCTGCGTCTGGTTGCAATTTCCATCCATTAATTATCCTATTATTCAATTTATCGTGTATATTTCAAAGGACCGGGAAAAATCCAAATATCGAGAAATTCAAATCATTCAGTTTCCAATTATGAAGAGTCGATTGTAGTGTGATAAGCTTTAGAGAACGTCTGTAATTAAAACCTATGTGGAATCAAGTTTCTTCTAAACTTTTTCATGTTATTTAAAAATACAATGTTTAACCCCCAATGTTTAAATATGAAGATCCGGAAAAAAACTTAACGAGTTATTATGTTATCTTTTTTTTTATTATTATGCTTTTAATTATATTGTATATGTTTCGTAAATGTAATCTCCAGTGTGATGCTCTTCGAACGATCAACAACATCGATCTACTTTTTAGTCTATTGACGTCGAATGTTGGCTATAGAACTTCCCATGAACAGGAACAGAACTTACTTTTTGACCTCTTGTACGCCGTTTGCTAACATTTCACTTCATAATTCTTAAGAGTCCTTTTATAGACATACAGTCTTGCTGAATATAACTTATCAAAAAAAATAAATCATACCCGCTATTAATGACAGGAAATTAAAAAAAAAATTATTTCCGACCGCATTCGTAACGACGACGTAAGAGAGCGAGTAGGTATGAAAGAGGGTATTGGTGTAAAGATGCGAAAGGGAATGCTCCGATGGTTCGGACATGTGGAAAGAATGCCGAACGAACGTCTGGTTAAGAAGATATACAATGCGAAAGTGGAAGGATGTAGGTACCGAGGGAGACCGAGACTAACCTACCTAGACCAGATCGGTCAGGTACTGAAGGAAGGTGGAGTCAAGAGTCTCCGAAACCGGCGAGCGTGTATGAAGAGAATTATGAATGTTGAGGAAGCGAGTGAAGTATGCAGAGATAGAGTTCTCTGGCACTCTGTTCTCTCTGCCTACCCTGCAAGGGATATGGCGTGATGATATGTATGTATGTATGTGTATTAAAAAAAAATAACCACACTCGTAATCGTAACTACACAATCAGAACTTTTATTTAATGTGATTCACATAGGATTATCCATTAATCACGTGAGGTTCGAAAGGTAGTGAGGCGGGAAGGAGGCGAAAGAATATCACAAAGAGTGAGCAGGAGGGATATAGTGAGAAATCATGTGTCTTTAAAAGCGTGTCTTTGAATTTGTCGTTGTATGTGTAATTTCCAGTGGGTTAGCGGAGTACCCTTAGCGCCCATATCCCGGGCTAAGCTGTATAACCTTTTGCAGCTAACACCTAAAACACACGACAAAAAAGGCGATTCCTAAACAACTGAAAAACAGCTGACGTGCAAAATGCTTATCCGCCTTAGTATTGAATAAAGTCTTGTTAATCCATGGTCCCTGGCTAATGTGCATTAAATATGTTCACGTACCAGTACAATTGTACATTTTTCGCATGATTATACGTTTCCTCTATTATTGTTATGCCCACGAAAACGACCAGCAACCAACCTTATGTCTGTCTCTCTCCTTAATATTTCATAATTAAATTTGATCATATTTACCTGTATTTAATATTTTGAAACACGATGTTTTTGCGTCTTAAACCTGACCATTTATTATCAGAGGGGAGGGGAGTTAAAAATGCTAAATAAACATCACATGATTTATGGACGTAAATAAAGCGCGAAATTATATTCACAGCAATTTGACGGCTTTCTTTTTACATTTCAGTTTCTGTCTTGCTATGATGACACACCTTCTTTTTCTTCCTTTTTGAAGTGAAAACATATTTAGGCTTGCTAAACACTTTAGTTTGTGAATACTAAATGAGACTCAGCCGTCGCCCTAGTAATACTCGTTTCACTCTATAATATAGAATATATAGAGTCTATATGATATTTTAAATGTTATTACTTCATGAATATAGATCATAAACAGTATTTTGATATGTTTTTATTCGTTTCTTTTTCAGTTGTTTGCCACACATATCCTTAACAATTCGAACTAAATTATGGGTAAACGCTGAGGTCATTCAACGTGGTAAAGTCACACGGCGTAGAATTTATACAGCTATATCGAATAAGGTCATAGTTGAAATAAAACTATTTTTACTGATTTTATCCTAATTTCCCGATGTTTCGAACACTTTATAGGGTTTATGGTCATGGGAGGAATAAAGTCTTTCGTGTTCAAGTTATCGTTATTACAGAGACTTATATCTACTCGCTAAAGTGTTAGTTATTAACTTTTGATCACTTTTTAATAGAAAGTCATTGCCAGTACAAAATGAAAATGATTCTATATAAAATTTATATTGTTTTTGGCCAGTTATTATTAAATCATCATCGTCATCATCTCAGCCCACGTCCTTCTCCACAGTAGGAGGAAAATAAACCTGTAATAGGTTGTCAGTAGGGATTGCAATCCGGTGTTATTTTCAGTGCGGCCGGATCCAATCATCGTTCTACCAATCCGGCCGGATCCGGTTGGATACGGCCGGATTGATGAAATCAGAATGATTCACTTTTCGACTCAAAATGAGCAGTTAGTAAGTTAATCAAGTGCCATTGTAGTTAATATAGGTAATTTATAAAAAATAAAACATAATTTTATTTCCAAGCCCATGTTAAGATTAGACAATGAGCATCATCATTCTCCTGCTCCCATCCCAATCACTTGAGGTCTACGCAATATGCAACTCCTCTTCCTACATATTGCATAAGTTATTGGCAATAGTTTTATGACCGGCTGCTCGCCTGACGTCAAGATTAGACAAGAACGAACCAGTAAAATCTAGTAGTGTAGGTAACTAGTAAAATTTTAACTAATTAACGAGTAGCTCAGTCTTCCTAGATTTTATTTTCACAGGTAGATCAATTATTTTAGTACCTAAGTAATTTTATAAACAAGTGAATTATACGGATATATATGATATAGTCATAGTGGTAGGACCACGCTGCCGACAGTTTTCTGTCTATTGCCGTAGGCCGGTCCGTCCGGGGTAGTACCATACTCTCGCAGAATATCGACGTCTGAGTAATGGCAATGTGCTATTGCACTTCGTTCGGTGAGTGAGAGAGCCGGAAGCTCAACTGGGGTGGATTTGAGGTTTGTATTGGTAGGCAGCGGCCTAGCTATGCCCTCGCTATTGCAAAGGTCCATGGACTATGGATGCGTCTCGTCCCGCCAAAATCGGTCCAGGGTGACGGATGAGGCGGCGCGTGACCCCATAGACCCACCGTGCAACACCTCTCTTCGCCGTGCAAGCGGGCCACCGGTACCCGATCTTTGTCTTTGGTGGCCAACTACAATTACACCCAGACTTAAAATGACAATTTATGAATAGCACAAAGTATTGTCGCAAACATGAAATAATTTCAAATCAGTACTTCGTTAATACTTATACATAATTATATTATTTTAAAACTTTATCATTCACAGACCTTTCATTTTGTTTACATGCAACTACAAACCTATACCTGTTTGTTTAGATAAAAAAAAAGTTATATATGTTTGACCTTGCAGATCGCATTCTAGTCTCACTTCAAACTTTAAAGACAACTTCTTCTTAGTCGCAACACTATCGATGTTTCATTAGATATCTTTGTCCAAGATTAAAATCGCACAATCAACAGAAATCTAAAGAATTCTTTTGAAAAGACCATTTGAGAATTTAAACAATCTCTTTGCCTCCTTTTTGATTCATCATCATCATCATCTCAGCTCATACATGTCCCACTGTTGGCATCGAGACTCCTCCGTAATGGGAGGGAAATTGACCTACTACACCATGTTGGTCAGACGTGTTGGTATAGGGTTTTGTTTCGAGTTTTCCTTCTCTTGCATAGGTGTTATATGTCTTTTGTACACCTTAGTCGTCTCTTATGATCATCCACGGGTAAGGTAAGTAGTGGTGATTTGTATTCTTACTCCGTCACCACGCGGATATTCTCGCTCCTTTTGGATTATTTAATCTTATTTTATTACATACCCAACTCTTCGACGTACCACACAGTAATACAAACTATGCGCAGAACTCCATTATTAGCAGAATAAAAAGATGTTACATGAGTAAATTTTCTGATCTGGACATATTTAATACTAAAATAACTACGTATAAGGAACAGCTATTTGCCACTATTAGAGAGGAACTTATAAATATCCCATTTTCAACTTTAAAATAAATAAATATATACTCATTAAATGTATACAAGGGTGGAAGTAACTCGCACATAAATTAATAAATCACTACTCGTCTTTACACAAGAACACGCGCACACACACACACACACACACACACACACGCGCACACACGCACGCACACGCACGCACGCACACGCACACACACGCACGCACACGCACACACATGCACACACGCACACACATGCACACACGCACACACACATACACATTAGTTATGTTAAGTTTTTACTTTTAACGTCATTCTGTTTCCGCTAAAAAAGTGTAAAAAGTAAATTGAAAATCCGCAATTGGCTGTAAGATTAGCATTAATGTTACACATCATATGTAAGAGCTGTGGATTTTGTTAACTAATAAATAAATAAATAAATAAATAAATTATAAAACTGTGATGATATTGCCTTTGTCTCCATGAATTTCAAATTATTGAGAGTCGACTGTAACTTTAAATTTCATGGTTTATACTACTAAACTATTATACCTTCATTTTTTGACAGTGACAATCCAGGTTCACAAGCCGGCAAATACATAATCAGATATTTACCGATGACTTCATTGCACGTCAAGGTTCTTATTGTTATATTACTCGTAAAGTCCTTCCAAGTATACGCTCTGTTGATATTCGAATGTTGTTCTTCCTGTGATATATTAGCAAATATGTGTGAGTTCACATAGACGTAACAAATTAACGATTAGATAAAATAACTCGACACATTTGTGTAAATATATTTCAGTGAGCAAATGGCGAAGCGATCTATGTAATTAATTAACTGCCATGTCAGACGTGTGGTATAGGGCTTTGTTTCAAGTTTTCTTTCTCTTGCATAGATGTTATATGCGTTTTATATCCCTTAGTCGTCTCTTACGATCACTCACGGGTAAGATTGTATTCTTACTTCGTCATCACACGAAAATGTAAATATTATAATCTCAATTCTGCTATACCAAATTGAAGTCTGTGTGTGATGAAGGAGGCCCTAATATTAACAATTTTTTTTTAAATAACTCCTAAAGAATACGTTCATGTATCCCTGGGGACTACATACATATAATTTACAGACACAAAGAACATCCAGAATCGATCCTTCTGTGATCATGAGCGCTCAAGTTTTCAAAACGTCGGGTAATTAAAAAATCCATTACGAACGAGATAAAATCCTTAAAAGGGACTTTTGGCGGGAATCTAAAACGTCATGTGGTGCTCTTGTATTATATTCGATATTTTAGTGATTTAACGTGTTATATTAGATATTTTTTATGGTATTTTATGTAATGTGATGTGACTGAACTGCTGAGATGTAGTGAATTTCATATAAAAGTGCTTTACAACGTTTTCGTTTTCCATCAAAATTCCCACAAGATACCATTAACAATGTGGCCATAGCACTGTTGATGGCGACAATTTGACTTACTGACGGACAATGACTAATCTGAAGACACTGAAAACTTGAAGATAATTATAACTCGACACTGGCAACAATGGCTCATTTAAGTAGCTGATTGCCAATACATAAAAAGAAGAAGAAGAAGAAATCCTTAAAAATAATTTTATTTGAAATATGTAATATTTGTATCATTATTTGGTCTGTACAAGTGCCTCTCTAAGGAAGGAGGGCCTCTAAATAAATTGGGATTGCCAAGATGGCAATCAACCAGTCGGAGATAGAGGAATGAATGAGCTTGGCCCCTACACGGCAACAAAAAGTTTTCGAGAATCCATAACCGAATCTTGCCTGCCTATTAAAGACCCTAACGGGTTTTTGTCGAGTAAAAAAAACGACTTTGCAGGGAAACTTATAACTGCCATTGTCAACCCGCCTACTAATAAGAATTAACACGGTTGAAAGGCCTATGTTCAACTGTATACGTTAATTGACTGATACAGGGAAGGTTAGGCTAAGAAAAACTTGTTTTGCGAGGGAAAATGTGAGCAAAAATCCGTCCCAATCGTCGAAAAATGGCAGTAAATATCCGTTCCAATCGTCGTCGCGTCTTCTGCTTCTTCTTATGTATTGGCAATCAGCTACATATACGAGCTATTGGTGCCAGTGTCAAGTTATAAATATTTTCACATTTTTAGTCTTTCAAGTCAGTCGTTGTCTAAGTCAAATTGTCACCATTAACAGTGCAATGGCCACACTGTTAATGGTATCTTGTGGGAATTTGGATGGAAAACGAAAACCTTGTAAAAAACTTTTATATTATATTCACTACATCCCAGTATTTCCGCACATCACATTACATAAAATGCCATCAAAATTATCTAATATAACACGTTAAAACACTAAGATATCGAATATAATACAAGAGCACCACATGACGTTTTCAAATGCCCGTCAAAAGTCCGTCGTCGCATTTCCAACATATATAAGTTCAAATCCGACGTGTGTCAATTGCAAATTTTTCGCTTGCAACACATGGTTTTATATATAACCTAGAATTTTAAATGCTATATGTTAGTAATTAAGAAAAAGCTTATTGAAAATAAATAAATATGTAGATAGAAGATAATATTATCACAAAACAAATAGACATTGTAGATCGAAGTATTTGAGATGTTCTTACTAAGTAAACCGCAGGGTGTGGTATCTGCGTGTTATTTACATATTAAAATACATTTACTTGCATAATTATAAACACACCACATTATTTGGCTTAAAATGGTAATTGAGGTCAAGTTTACACCTATGTCATAATAGTTTTCAAAAATAATTCGCAATTAAGAAAAAAATAATGCATACGGCATGTACATAAGTATTAGGTAATGATTTAAGATGTTTAAATATTAAGTGGAAGGATGTTCCAAGACCCCGTACTAAAGTGTAAATCTCTGTATTGAAGCGGACTTTTTATACAATAGATACCAAGTAGGTATAGATTCCGAAGAATGTTTTATGGATTGTACTAGGAATCATCCTGAAGCATTATGGAAACCATGACATTTAGTACGACAGGTCGTGATATAAATGATTCGTTATCAACGCAATTACATATTAAAATATTGTTGTTAATTTATTATAATTATGTTTTTACTATCTCGAGGTTATATTTAAATTAAACTTATTTATGTAAATTACACTTTCGTTCACTATCGCATATATATATATATATATATATATATATATATATATAATGTTTACGCGAGTATTACACATTTGAAATAAAACTACTTTTATGGAAATTTGCTACTTTTTTTTAAATAAAACTATTTTTTTTTACTACATGGTCACGGGAGAACTAAGGTGTCTCGAAGTCAAAAATCGAGTACCGGTGGTCCGCTCGCATGGCGAAGAGAGAGGAGTTTTACGGTGGGTCTATGGAGTCACGCGCCGCGTTTCCGTCACCCCGGACCGATTCGGCGGGGCGAGACGCATCCATAGTCCACCAAAAAAAAAAGGACTAAGGTGTCTTACGTCCAATATGTCATTGTTATCACAGAATTTTATTTATATCTACCCTATTAGATAGCTATATATATACATAAGGCTATCTAATAGGGTAGCTATACCACTTTTTTATACAAAATTAATACAAATTCATTGCCAGTACAAAAAGAGAATGATTCTATATATAAAATTTATGTTGTTTATGATTTGTTATTATTAAAGTATTTAATTTATGATAATTATTATTGTGGCAATTTTACAATTTTACAAAACTAACAAAACTATTCAGCTACCACCGGATCGGAATGCGGCCACACTGAGAAAGATCCGGCGAGAAAACTCAGGAGGCATGATACTAATTTTATTATTGCATATATATATATATAATTCAAATATAAAAGGAACTTAGGATTCAGAGGAGTAGGTTATATGAAGGTTAATGAGGAAACTTTACATATTTACAAAGATTAAAATAAATTGATACATATTTACACAAAATTATAGTCTAATGTTATTATAATTAGGAAAAAATCTTAAACATTCATATTACAAGGATACTAAGAAAAAAGAAGGAAAGAGCTCATCATTCTCCTCCCTACTCTTATCCCAATTACTTGGGATCGATACAATATGTACCCCTTCTTTAATAGTACATACCTATTGTTAAAGTTATCGGCAATAGTTTTATGATCGGGCCGCCTGCCAGACGTCTCCCTTGGAAAAAAAGAAGGACAGACATATTTATAGAAAAAGGTATATTAAAAGAAATGAGTTCAATAAATAAATTTGAATGATCATACAATATACCTACATGAGAAAAAAAGATGATTTAAATCTCCAAACTCATCACAATCACAGCCTGGAGTAGAACGCATTTTCATTCTTGATAAGTGAGTAGGCACACAGGTTTTTTCCAAATCCATCCTTTAACTTTTTAAATGAGGAATTACAGAACTAAGGTTTTGAAGGAATTTCAGGTCAAATAATTTTATAATGCGAGCGTTTTTATTTACCCGCTATTTTCCAAATATCACGACATCAGCTTTTAAATATGAGCTAGGCATCTTTCTGGATATCTCAGGTGCTTTTGACAACGCCTGGTGGCCGATGTTACTACTTAAACTAAAGGCTCGTGGATGCTTCAGAAACATATACCAACTCATACAGTCATACTTTTTACAAGGTTCAACCACATTGAGACTCGGTCACCATGCTGTGTCTAAATCTCTGACGATGGGCTGCCCGCAGGGTTCCGTGTTAAGCCCATATCTGTGGTTTGATGACTTTCTTGAGCTACCTCTACCACAAAATTGCTCATTGATCGGTTACGCTGACGACGGGCTCTTACTCGTACAATCTAACACTAGAGACGGACTTGAAAAATTGACGGATATGTGTCTTAATTTAATAGTTAAATGGGGCGCACAAAATCGACTTACTTTCGCTCCCCATAAAACCTATCATCTCCTATTAAAAGGTAATTTGCAGTCAATGCCTCGCGTAAGATTTAATAACGCGACAGTTAAAAAGAAAGAATCGGTGTGTTACCTTGGCTTGGTATTAGAAAAAAACTTCTCGTTCATTGAACATATTAAGACTGTAGGTGAAAAGGCGTAACGGAATTTTTACGCACTCACTAGAATCTCCACGTCCACGAGGGGCCTACGTTTTAATACGCTTAAAATCATATATACAGCCACATATCTGGGGTGTATATGTTATGGCGCGCCAACCTGGGCCGACAGAACTGCGATAGGCGCAGCACGTCGTAAACTACTCCAAAGTCAACGATTAACACTAATATTCCTATGTAAGGCATACAGAACAGTTAGTACCGAAGCCTTGCCAGTGCTTGCAGGTTTACTTCCGGACGACTTGGAGATACAAAGGCGCGCGTCAATGTATTATTCTACCAGGGAAAACATGAGCACCGATTTTCTTCTACCACGCGATCGTATTAAAATTACCAGACTTTTCGCACCGCAATCCGTCGTGTACGAAAATCTCCTGGCCGAATGGCAGGAAAGGTGGGACTCATCAACTAAGGGTCGTCATTTATATCTTTTCTTCCCATCTATTCGAGAGCGTTTAGAGAAAATATGGTTGGAAATTGACCACTTTGTAGCACAATTCCTCATTGGTCATGAGAATTTTAGAGGTAAATTATTTAATTTAAACTTGTAGCTTCACCATTTTGTCAATGTTCTACATCTAATTGCGAGTTTGAGCAAACAGCTCACCACATCCTCTGGGAGTGCAGTCTCTGGCGTAACGAGCGCGATCTCACGTTAGACAGTCTGAAAATCACGTCTGGGGTAGTATATTATACAGACCTTGTATCAACTCGAGAAAATTGCCGTGCGTTCAGGGGCTTCTGCCATACCTACTGTTGCAATCAATGTTAAGGCTCACATATAGGCCCCACTAGCGTTGCCATATCCGTCGTGCTGTACTGCTGCGCTTCACGTATCAGTACATCCTCTTATCTATTGGCCTATTAGCCAATTTTTGCTTCATGTTTCCCGCTTTGCCTAGGAGGGAAGTGGAATTTTTTCAACTCCTCCTGTTTTTCTTTTCTGATTAAATTTGCTGCGGGTTCCAAGACAGTAAAAGGGTTTCCCGGGACTTCCCGAGGGTCAAACCTCGGTGTCTTATACGGAGACCAGTGTGGATCCTGGCTTACAGGAGTTACAGTGGTGGGAATGTGTGGTGGGATTAATACCTTTAATGCTAGTGTTAATTCATATAATGCAATAAAAATGAAACTGTTTCTAGAGTAAAGTAATATATTATATGCATATTGCAATATGCGAGCAGAGTCACCAATTGGGCTTTCAGATCATAAGTATAAATATTATATAGCAGTGGGCTCAAAACTGAGCCCTGTGATAGACCTTTACCAGTAATCCTCTATAAAAGTCTATATAACCTATTGAGATTTTACAGATGCAAAGCATAGTTTTGATAAAATTAATAAAAATAAATGGGATCTGAAGTTGACTTTATTTGTTGCATAATATTTCTCATATGCAGACATAACATCAAGAAATGTAGCAACTATTGAGTCATTATTCAAAAAGGCGATGCGAATATCTGTTGAAAACACACTCACACTATCAACTGCACTCCTTCCCTTTCTAAAGCTATACTGAATATTGGGTAAAATACTTTGATTTTCGATAAACCATTCAAATTTATTTTTAACTAAATGTTCAGCAATTTTAGAAATAACCAGCGGCAAGGCTACGTGTCTATATGATGTCGGATCTTCAGGATCCTTCTTTCATTTTAAGAAAGGCAACACCGTCTGCTATTTTCAATCCAATGGCAAGTCGCTTGTCAGAAGTCGCTTCGTTGTAATGATATTATAGAATTGATAAGATCGGGGAAAAAATTTAGAGCGCTATCACCTAAGTGTGAGAAAAACGAAAATCATAAATCTTCATCTGGTGCTGGACAAAACATCCTTTAGTTCATCCATCTTAAATAGAACATCAAGTCCATACGGGCATGAATGTAAGTTTTGCGATATAGGATTTTCTAACTCCAACTCTATAGCATTTTATTCTACGTCAAACCTCTGAAGAATGTGTATTAGCAGATTTAGAGGAACAGAATTTCACCCAACGCCTTAGTTTATTTTCTTTCAATTGCAGCTTACATTTAGAGATAACATGTATAAGTTCGTCTACCAAAAATAAATTAAAAAATACATTTTCAGATTCCCGCCATTATCAGTTTAGATTGATTATCATTATGCCACGGGCGAGTTTACAAACATATGTACAATTAACGGACACAAATAAGAACCATTCACATCAATTATTTGTGGGCATTAAACTCTTGACAGTCTTGACAATCAATTTTATTGTCGCTATTTAGACCACTGCGCCTTAGTTAACTTAAGTTAAAATGATCTGTGTTACGCAACAATGACAGTCATACGACCGTGAACGTCAATTGGCGATTGTTTTGTTTGTGGTCTGAAATTTAAAAAAAGAACGTAGTGGTCAAGATCAACTACCATATTTATAAATTGTTTTATTCCTTTTTTACGCAGTTTTAGCGGGAATGTGTTGTGAAATATCATGTGGCGCTCTTAAATTTAATATTTCAGTGTTTTGTAGTGTTACATTGAATAATTTTACTGGTATCATCTGTACAATACAAAGGATATGCTAATGTGTAGTGAAAATAAAATAACAATGTTTTACGTGTATTTTTATGTTATGTCAAAATTCCCAGGTGTGTTTCCCAATATGGTTGTCAGTGCCCAATTAAAGGTAATAATTTGACTTACTGGCGGACAGTGACTATGAGTAAGCTAGTCAATATGAATAAGCGTAATACATAACACCTGTGTATTTTGTAATTTCTTTTAAACTGATGACGCCATTGTCAAAGTTTCAATAAATTAAAAACAAAAAACATTTCTTCATGTTTGAAAACGTCGGCATCAAAAATTACTAATGATTAGTGATTATTATATATCATGAACAAAACTAGTTGACCTATTACAGAGGGCTAGTAAGCACTAAAGTTTCAATATTATAATTATGTATTACATTCCGTTCTCTTTACAGATTATTTAATAGCTCTAGTTGCAAAAAAACGTGACTACCGATATTGGCTCCCAGACAGGTGTTTTTGGTTAAACATATAGTACAAATGAGTTTATTCCTCCAACAAAGTTGGTATTATGGATGTTTGGATAATATTTTGGATACCATCCCGCTTACTTACGAATTAATATGTAGTCTTCATCCATAATGCAAAAGTTTGGCAGTACTTTTATGACCAGCCTGCCTGACATCAATTCTTCTTGGATAATACTCCTTGGAAATGATGAATTTAGATTATTTTTATTGCTTATGGTGGCAAACGAACAAGCAGCACACCTGATGGTAAATGTTACTGCCGCCCATGGACCTCTACAATATCAAGAGTATAGCTAGGCCGCTGCCTACCAATAGAAACCCCAAATCCATCCAGTTTGGCGTCTGGCTCTCTCGCTCATCGAACGAAGCGCAGTAGCACTGGCAATTACTCAGACGTGGATCTTCTGCAAGAGTGTGGTACTACACCGGACGGACCGGTCCGCGGCTGTAGACAGAGAACTGTCAACAGCGTGGTCCTACCACTAATATAAAATATTTTTTGGAATACAAATTGTACTTTAATAATTATTTTATCCAAATGGCATCAGATAGAATTAGTCAAGGTCGATGTAGATATTTTAGTAGCCTTTTGTGACATCCAAAAAAAGAAAAGATTTGGTAGTTTTCTTAGCTGCCATCACTCAGGAGTTGGGATACACGAATCAGAAATAATACAATGATATTTATTTGTCTAAACATTTGTAAAATAAGATGTGACAGTGTTTTATGGTCACTATATTATATGTTCTGTCTATTATAATCAGACATACAAAATTATAATAATTATATAGGCGTAGTACTAAAGCCAATAAAATTAATAATTTATTCATATTAGTAATTAAATGATATATTGAGTTGCCAAAGAATTATAATTAATTAATATATGAATGTCAATATTTAAATGAATTAATTTTGAATTTAATTATAACACAATTAATATAATGACAATTTGCAATACAAATTAATCATTAAAAAAGTCTTTAATTGTTTTTAAAATAAATATTTGTCAATAGACTTTATTTTTGAATCCAGTGACATTGATATCCTTTAAAACGTTCGATATTTTATATTTATGGAGGCCAAACAGATAACGCTCTTTCCTAAGAACGTTTTGATCACGTAGTCTATAATTGTCACGACGACTGCGAATACTGACGTCTGATATTTTAGGAAATATATGTAGATTTCATTTTACAAATACAGAGCTCTTTCATAAATATATCATCATCATCTCAGTCTATCGCCGTCCACTGCTGGACGTAGCCATAAATAGAGACAGAAGGGAAAACTTAAAACTATAAAAGAAATGTTTTATATAATGTTTAATGTTTTTTCATTATATAATATTAGTAATTAGTACGACAAACCGTTAACTACATACACTAACATTAAAATGTAAACCAAAATATGATTGTTAAAATAATTATTATTACGTATCAATAATAACAATTGGAAAACGATAATAATTAATTACATATAACAATTAAAAGCAATTGGAAAACGATAATAATTAATTACATATAACAATTATTACATATAAATTGAATATACACTCATTTGCAAAAAAAACGGGCACCTAAGCAATGAACCATTTCAAATGTTAATATTTCTTTGTTTGATAATTATAGGTAGTTTTATCCACACAATTTGGTAAATTAATAAGAAAATAATCGTTTTCATCAGTATTTCATAAAATTTAGATACAATTTATGGGAAATAATGCTAAACCTCGCTAGTAGTGTATATTCGCTAGTAGTGCATATGCTCATGAAGTAAAAATAAAAAAGTTTTTTTGTTTGTTTTTCTTTAATAAAGTAAAAGCAGATAAATGTTTAGTATCGAGTGTGACCCCCTCTAGCTAAAATCACAGCTTGAATTCGTCTGGGCATGCTAGCGAGTATATCCCGGATACTTGCTTGCGGAATACGTTCCCACTCCGCAGTAATCACATTCTTCAGCTCTCTGATGGTCTGCGGAGCCGGGTGTACTGATCTCACACGCCGTTTCAGAACGTCCCAGACATGCTCTATGGGATTGAGGTCGGGACTTCGAGCTGGCCAATCCAAACGACGAATGCCAACCTCTTGCACATACGCATTAACATCGCGGGATCGGTGGGCGCGAGCATTGTCGTCCATAAAAATCGAGTCTTCACCTAGAGCGGCCAATGCGGGTTGTGCATGAGAAATTAGAACTTCCGTTATCTATCGATGCCCAGTCAGTGAGCCGTTTTCAATGAAGACTAACTCTGTACGATCCATTGAATTTATTCCTGCCCAAAACATAACAGAGCCCCCACCATAAGGTGTGATTTCTTCGAAACATGCCTCTGCAAAGCGTTCTCCTTGTCTTCTTAGCACTCGCCGACGTCGATCTTCACCGAACAGAGATATCCTGGCTTCATCAGAGAACAAAACCCTATTCCAATCGTCTTGAGTCCATGATTCACAATTTCTAGCAAACCTAAGCCTGTGAACTCTGTGCTCACGGAGTAATTTGGGGCCGCGGGCCGGGCGGTGACTGCGTATATTGGCAGCGAGAAGCCTCCTCCTGACCGTCCATAGACTAATATGCACATTTCTTACTTCTTGGAGGTTGTTCTTAAGATCCACATACGAAGATTTGCGATTTCTCAATGCGCGACTCACAAGAAAACGATCATCCCGTGGTTGGGTACATGGTTTTCTTCCAGAACCAGGCCTTCTCTCGACGGAACCAGTCTCCTGATATCGCTGCCAGGGCCTTTGGACTGTCGAGCGACTAACATTTAGCCTCCTAGCCACGAAACATTGGCTGCAACCCTCTTCAAGCAGCGCGATAATTTTGGTAGCTTTTACCACTTTATCTACCATTTTTGATACAGCCAAACAGCATTAAATAAAGCTTTGACAGTCAAGGATATGAAATTAATCGATAAAAATTGAATAAAAGTTATGAAAGTCGATGTTAACTTCTGGAACTTCGCGCCAAAAATGTAGGATAAAAAGGGGTTTTCTGTAAAAATGAACATCAAATGAAAAATTGAATTTAGAACGTACTTTTTTAAATACCACAGCATTTTTAAAACCGGCCAGTAACGTGTACAAACGATTGAAACCTTTTTGGTATTGTATCTTTTTAAATATGAATGAAAATCAAAACCGCCCGTTTTTTTTGCAAATGAGTTTATAATAGTAAACACAGCGACACGGCAGTGAAGAGCAGCTGATTGTATCTTACTCGTTCGGGTACACGGCGGTCCCGAGTTCACCCGAAAACGTGACGGATCAGCCTCTCTTGCAGTCTACGAAAAAATCTGTACCGCCGAGCGGGCCACCGAAGACAAAGATCGGTGGCCCGCTTGCACGGCGAAGAAGAGGTGCTTGCAGGGTGGGTCAATGGGGTTGCACGCCGCCTCTTCCGTCACCCCGGACCGATTTGGCGGGGTGCGACGTCCATAGCCCGCCGCAAAAAAAAAAAAAGTGTACGAAAAAATCTGTGTGCGGTGTCAAAAGAAGTTTTCACTTCAATAAAAGCAAAGTCATAATTATATATATATTTGGAAATATGGTTTACAAAAATTTTCTATGACTGATGATGCCAAATATAGCACGAATGCGTCGTTTTTGACTCATTCATGATACGCTTATTCTCTTTTTTATGTATAGCCAATAAATTTAATAACGGATTTTTTACATATATACACCCCTTGACATAATTATACAAAGATTGAGTATGACTATTATGTCCACATATAAGCTCATCCACATATTTTATTAGATATTATTGTAATTTCCGAAATTACAATAACCAAATTATAGGTATTTTTAATATTATAAATTATTTTTAGTATACCTGGCATACTTGCTACCATGAATATAGAATCATTTCTGTGAGCATATAAGGTATTTGTCCTAAATTGCGTCAACGGTACGATTTTATCTATATAACAAACAAACCTAGGCAGTTGGTTTGTTTGTAGAAGTCAATATATATCGCAGCGCCGCCTCGCCCGGTGGCGAGTTACATCATTGGGCATATAAACCTTCTCCGTGAAACAATACATATACATACGAATTTTTATAATGATTGGTCAAATAGTTTCCGAGTTTAGAAATGTAAAATGTAATCTTTCCTTGTGATGACAGAGTAAGAATACAACTTACCACCGCCTATCTTACCTGTGGGTGATCGTAAGAGACGACTAAGAGATATAAAATTATGCATTTTTATTAACGTATATGCAAGAGAAGGAAATCTTGAAACAGAGCACTATACCAGCACGTCTGACCAGCGTAGTATAGTAGGTCAATTTCCCTTATATGGAAAAGGCTCGTGCCTAAAAGTGGGACATATTTGAGCTAATAGGATACAGTTCTCTGGCACTCTGTTCTCTCTGCCTGCCCTGCAAGGGATATGGCGTGATGATGATGATGAATACCGCATCTATAACTAGCTTATACATACAGTATCTATGTGCTTTTCTAAAATCTGACTCACATTTGCTATAACGTTTAGCAAAATATGGAATTAGGTTACTATTTATGGCGAACAAATTTATATGGTAAGGAAATTTTATGGATATTTGAACTAATTCTAATTGACTCACTAGAACTGTAAATTGTTAAGAACTACTACTTCCTATAAAGAAATACAAACGATTTGTCATTCTAGACCTTGCAGTAGGTCAAACAACTCGCCCACATGGTTAAAGAAATGTGCGCTGCATACAATTACATACGAATATTATAAAATAATATATAGGTATAATATTATTACGCGGGTACCGCACGGTGGCGACGGAGGCAGCGTGCCTGTTGGCCGGGAGTCCCCCGTGGGACCTGGAGGCGGAAATGCTCGCCGATTTGTATCGGCGGGTGTCGGGGGTGCGCGCGGAGGTTTTGACGGGGCATGGATGCTTCGCCAAATACCTGCACAAGGTCGTCAGGAGGGAGAGTACACCGTCCTGCCACCACTGCGATTGCGACGAAGACACGGCGCAGCATACGCTTGAGGTTTGTGCCGCTTGGGCAGAGCAGCGTCGTGAACTCGTCGCAATCATCGGTGCCGACCTGACGCTGCCGACCATCGCCAGGGCGATGCTCGACAGCGTCAGGAACTGGGACGCGGTCGCAACCTTCTGCGAGGCAGTAGTCTCGCGGAAGGAGGCGGCGCAGGCGCGATTACCTGCGCCTGATGCCGCCCTAGCCAAGGCCACGGGTGACTGGATCGGGGAATTAGTCCGTCACCCGCCGAGAGGCCGACCGCGTGAGGAAAGACCGACATCCTACCCGAGGGGGGATGTCGGTCGAGGAGAGGGTACTCCTCAGGGGTATTCCGTCGGGCCGACCACTGACGTCAAGTCACTCTGCTCCGGTGGTCGGCCCAACGACGAAGGCGACGTCACGGGTGGGTTACGGGTGTGCGCGTTTACGCCCCTCTGTCACCCCGGATGAAGTGGTGCGAGGAGTGCGCCGACCATAGCCCACCCCCCAAAAAAAGGTATAATATTATATCAACACGTAATATATACCAACACGTCTGACCAGCGTGGTATAGATCAATTTCCCTCCTTTTATGGAGGATGCTCAAGCCCAATAGTGGGATGTATATAAGCTGAAGTGAGGTGACAATGAAATAAAAACAATTCCAAGCAATTAAATTAACAAAATAATAATTCTTCTTCAAATTATTTATATGCCTCACTGTTTGTCACAGAAATAAATCTACAAAATGTGGTCAGACATTTTTTTTTGGGGGCGGGCGATGAAGTTTTCGCACCCCGCTAAATCCGACAGGTAAGCATAAGGTTTAATTAGGTATCTTTTTCCGTTTGGTGACGGAGTAAAAATATAATTCACTACCCCCTATCTTACCTGTGGGTGATCGTAAGAGACGACTAACTGATACAAAAGTCATATAAGATGGGACATATATGAGCTAAGATGAAGAGTTTTCTTTCTCTAATAGTGTATATCTGCTTAGACTTTACATATACACCCACACAAAAGAAAGACCGAGAGATAGACAAACAGAAAGAAACACCACACACACCTATTGTAATAAATAATAACCTAATATAAATAAACCAGAATACTATAACAATTCATTTAAATAAGTCCTAAGTGAGGCAAAGACACCAAGGTATTCATTCGTCAAAAATTCCACTTAACATTAGGCAGTTCCTTAACGGTATTAATCAATTATTTATTTGTAATACATATATTAAATTATTTAGTGGTACTGTGCGGTCGCGGCTACGAATACTACCAACCCTTACTTTGGTCGTAGATGTCGTAAAAGACGACTAAGAGTTTCATATCGACCAAAGCCGACTCCATCTGATGCCGTTTGGTCTACAATTACATTACACCCAAGGAGGGTTGATGTCTGGCAGGCGGCCGTTCACAAAACTATTGCTAATAACTTTTACAATATGTACCATCGTACATATTGTAAAAATTCCATCGAACAAGAGTAAATAAGTAAGCGTCACAGAAGATGACTATAAAACGTTCGTTTCAGATCTCAGCATATATCGACATATACATATATCGTACATAATCACAATGTTGCACTAGCCGCTATTTTGCAGACAAATTTAATTGACCTATCACAACGTGCTATCTAAACCAGTCAGCGTAAGATTTATATTCTTATTTTATTTCTCGTGCAATAATAATCTAACATTATCGTATACATATCATAATAATATGTTCTTATGTAATTTTTTTAATTTAATTTAACTGTTCTAAATTTGAAATATTTATAACCAACTGAGTATAGACAAAGGTTTTATGCATTTGAAAGATTTTATGCCTTTTTAAAGGTTTTTACCTATTAGGCTACAGTTTACTATAAAAAGAAGTTATAAAAAAAAACAAAGAGGACCTAAAAACCGGACGGATTATACACTCATTTGCAAAAAAAACGGGCACCTAAGCAATGAACCATTTCAAATGTTAATATTTCTTTGTTTGATAATTATAGGTAGTTTTATCCACACAATTTGGTAAATTAATAAGAAAATAATCGTTTTCATCAGTATTTCATAAAATTTAGATACAATTTATGGGAAATAATGCTAAACCTCGCTAGTAGTGTATATTCGCTAGTAGTGCATATGCTCATGAAGTAAAAATAAAAAAGTTTTTTTGTTTGTTTTTCTTTAATAAAGTAAAAGCAGATAAATGTTTAGTATCGAGTGTGACCCCCTCTAGCTAAAATCACAGCTTGAATTCGTCTGGGCATGCTAGCGAGTATATCCCGGATACTTGCTTGCGGAATACGTTCCCACTCCGCAGTAATCACATTCTTCAGCTCTCTGATGGTCTGCGGAGCCGGGTGTACTGATCTCACACGCCGTTTCAGAACGTCCCAGACATGCTCTATGGGATTGAGGTCGGGACTTCGAGCTGGCCAATCCAAACGACTAATGCCGACCTCTTGCACATACGCATTAACATCGCGGGATCGGTGGGCGCGAGCATTGTCGTCCATAAAAATCGAGTCTTCACCTAGAGCGGCCAATGCGGGTTGTGCATGAGAAATTAGAACTTCCGTTATGTATCGATGCCCAGTCAGTGAGCCGTTTTCAATGAAGACTAACTCTGTACGATCCATTGAATTTATTCCTGCCCAAAACATAACAGAGCCCCCACCATAAGGTGTGATTTCTTCGAAACATGCCTCTGCAAAGCGTTCTCCTTGTCTTCTTAGCACTCGCCGACGTCGATCTTCACCGAACAGAGATATCCTGGCTTCATCAGAGAACAAAACCCTATTCCAATCGTCTTGAGTCCATGATTCACAATTTCTAGCGAACCTAAGCCTGTGAACTCTGTGCTCACGGAGTAATTTGGGGCCGCGGGCCGGGCGGTGACTGCGTATATTGGCAGCGAGAAGCCTCCTCCTGACCGTCCATAGACTAATATGCACATTTCTTACTTCTTGGAGGTTGTTCTTAAGATCCACATACGAAGATTTGCGATTTCTCAATGCGCGACTCACAAGAAAACGATCATCCCGTGGTTGGGTACATGGTTTTCTTCCAGAACCAGGCCTTCTCTCGACGGAACCAGTCTCCTGATATCGCTGCCAGGTCCTTTGGACTGTCGAGCGACTAACATTTAGCCTCCTAGCCACGAAACATTGGCTGCAACCCTCTTCAAGCAGCGCGATAATTTTGGTAGCTTTTACCACTTTATCTACCATTTTTGATACAGCCAAACAGCATTAAATAAAGCTTTGACAGTCAAGGATATGAAATTAATCGATAAAAATTGAATAAAAGTTATGAAAGTCGATGTTAACTTCTGGAACTTCGCGCCAAAAATGTAGGATAAAAAGGGGTTTTCTGTAAAAATGAACATCAAATGAAAAATTGAATTTAGAACGTACTTTTTTAAATACCACAGCATTTTTAAAACCGGCCAGTAACGTGTACAAACGATTGAAACCTTTTTGGTATTGTATCTTTTTAAATATGAATGAAAATCAAAACCGCCCGTTTTTTTTGCAAATGAGTTTATATTACTAACCGCAGCTTCTCTCAGGTAAAAAGTAACTTGCCCAACTTAAACTATTAACACATTACTAGGATAAAAAATGTTAATACTGGAAATGATCTATCTATGTGCCTACGTGTTCTAGATTTGAAATATTTATAACCATTTTTTATGCGGTGAACTATGGAGGTGGTCACGCCCCGCCAAATCTGTCTGAGATGACGGAAGAGGCGGCGCACGACCCCATAGACCCACGCTGCAAAGCGCCTCTCTTCGCCGTGCGTGTGGGCCACCGTACCTGATTTTTGTCTTTGGTGGCCCGCCCGGCAGTTTACCCTCGCGGGTTCCTATCGCAGTGCCTTCACTTCGGGTGACCGGACTAGTCCTCGGTCCGATCACCCCATGCCTCAGCTAGGGTGGCATCAGGCGCAGATATTCGCGCCTGCGCCTCCCAAGGAGCTGGCGGTGGCCCGAGTCCGCGTGGAGAAAACCTTCCCGGACTCGTTCCGCCGCGTCCTTCTGCGAGATGACTGCCTCGCAGAAGGCGGCGTCCGCGTCTCAGTTCCTGACGCCATCGACCATCGCTTTTACGACAGCCGGCAGCGTCAGGTTGACACCGATGACAGCGACGAGGTCACAGCACTGTCGAAACCAGCTCGTACAGAACTCGAGCGTATGCTGCGCCGTGTCCTCGTCACTGCTACACTGTTGGTAGGACGGAGTCAACTCCCTCCTTACGACCGTGTGCAGGTACTTGCCGAAGCAACCGTGCCCTGACAAGACCTGCAACAGCCGGAAAGTGAGGACTCCGTGCCACTACTCCATCTATTCTATCAGTACGGGCCGGAGGGCTTCAACAGTAACAACACCGTGTCTAGGCCTCTCCAGCCGCGTAACCCAACGGGCAATGACGTTCCAGCGGGCGTCCTCACGTCAGGTGGCTATCTCGCTAAGCGGTAGGGAGCCACCCTCGTCGCGTACTAAAGAAACCCGCTGGCAGAGATCGGAGAGCATCTCCACCTCCAGGTCCCACGGGGGTGTTCCGCCCAATACACATGCCGCCTCGGTCGACACCGTGCGGCATCCGTGGATGGCTCTGACCACCATAGCTCTCTGTGGGCCCCACTGAAAAGCCCTGAGCTGGACAGTCAGAGACCTCGCCCACATTGGTGCGCCGTATATGACCATAGAGCGGATCACCCACGCATACCTACAGCCGTCGGCCTTCAAAGCTGGGTCCACCCACGTTTGGCATAAGCCGCGATAGTGCGGACGCCGCGCCGACCAGCTGGGGAGCAAGTCTGCGGAAATGCTCCCGGAACCACCAACGCCCGTCGAGCACCAGGCCCAAGTACTTCATATGAGCCTGGATACCGATATGGATAGAGACACCAGAGACCACAGACTATCGAGACACCGACAGGCGGCCTTATGCGGGACCCACGAAACAAAAGGGTCTCCGACTTATTTAGGGCCACCCTGAGTCCCTCGCCTCGATTCGCCTGCCCATCTCCTCGGTGCCGAGAGGGGCCGGCTCGTCGCCTCTTCGAGTGTCCTGCTCCGAGCTGTGACGAGCGTGTCGTCAAATATTTATAACCTGCTTAAGTATAGACAAAAGTTTTATACCTTTGTCTATACTCAGAAAGGCTAAGAAAATTGGCCATTATTTTACATTTTAATAGTGTTAGTTATTTTTTTGGTATATCTTTAAGTTATATTTTTGCCCTACATTAAGGAGCGAGAATTGTATTGCGGGTGAGTTTACAGACATGCAATTAATGAATACAAATTACATCCACACTCAGAACAACTATTTTTGAATCGTAAAAAGTATTATCCTGCGTGGAAAACAACAACTGAAGCACAACGCTATATATACATTTCTACCAGATATCGAATAAACTGTGATGAAACTGTTTAACACAAAATAGGTTAGTTAAGTAACACTTACATTCATATAATTAACTGTGTAGCTTTCTTAATACCCTGGTCCTAGGTTACGTAAAGACTGTAATAGTAGTTCCTGATTAAATTACATGTAACATATAACTGAGACTGGCCATTACAACATATCATAATTAAACTTTTGAAAAAAAAATGTAAACCGATTTCAAAATAAGATCAGCCAAAAACCGTACTTATTTAAAACACTAAAAACCGAAAAATAAGATGAATTGTTTAATTCTTGTCTAATTCTAATTATGTATTAATTTTTATGAAATATAATTAAAATGTATGCTAGAAATCCACTAACACGATTTGAAGTCGGTGCCAAGCCAAATAGCTAAATACTATATCGCATTCAAACCACGCCGTGCTTGTGACTGAAGTAATCTGAACGCGCAAGCGGTTAAGCGATTTAATCCATACGGGCAGACGTCGTTCACGGTTGTGTCAAATGGTATTAAAATTGTGGCGTTATAGTGTTCTGAATACATCTTTTAATTCTTATTTCCTTTAATAATTTGATTTTATTTATTTTTCACTCTGTGTGTATATTATTAAGCTTATTGTTTTTTGTTAATTTAAGCTGGGCACCGACTTTAAATCGTGTTAGTGGATTTCTAGCATACATTGTAATTATATTTCATAAAAATTAATACATAATTAGAATTAGACAAGAATTAAACAATTCATCTTATTTTTCGGTTTTTAGTGTTTTAAATAAGTATGATTTTTGGCTGATCTTATTTTGAAGTCGGTTTACATTTTTTTTTCAAAAGTTTAATTATTTTTGAATTTTTAGTGTAAATAATCGTAGTTAAGTAATAATTTTAACTAGTTCATATAAATTAAATTATTTATTAGATATAGCACTATGAGTAGATCGACTAACATCCACACGACAAGAGGAAGAATAGAAGTAGGGAATCAAAATAAAAAAATAAAGAACGTATTTGGAAAAAATGAAAACGAAATGTTGTATCTCGTGGCCAATGGATTAAATTTCACTGTTTCAGTCAATTCGCGTATACACCATATGTGCTATCGATGCGTCACATGAGGCAGCAACTTAGGTATGAGATACTACCAACATCCAAGTGATGTAAATAATTGTGACGGTTTGATGCAATTGTTAAAACTAGACAAAAGCTCCAAAGTCATGGTAAGATGCAATATCTCTGTCCTTAAGGGCTTGGTAAGCCGGGCAATAGGGATAATATCCAAACTTGTAAGGCTTCCCTTTCGTGGTGACCAAATTGAAACAGGCTAGTTACCTGATTTGGTTTTTATAAAATTTAATGACGACAATATTGGCACAAAAGTGAAAGACAGTGACGGGTTAATTGCCATAGCGCCTGTGTCAACCATATATCAGTCAACGAAAGGTTACGGGATAATGAACGGAAAATGCTTCCGCTAATCCTCTGTTGGGCGGTTACGGTATATAAACTCCAGGGTACTGTACAAAACCTTAAACAAAGCTGTCATTGATTTCGGCAAAAATAAATTGGCAATGATCAGTTTTATATTGCACTGAGTTGTGTAAAAACTCTAGGGGGACAGCTTTTTGCGACTTAGGGTCTAATAAACTACTCAATTCAAAAGACTGTACCAGGAGAAAGCGTAAGCCAAATTCAAATTCAAATTTAAATTCATTTATTATGTATAAACCCTGTGAGGGCACTTACATATTGTCAGTATTAACAATTTAATTTTAATCTAATAAACTACCACCGGATCGGAACTAGACCACTACTGAGAAGATCCGGCAAGAAACTCAGCGGGTTTGTCTTTTATTATTTCTTTTCATTTTTTTTATATATATAAAAAGAATGGTACATGAAAGAAATAGCTCCAGTGTGATGCCCTTCGAACCTAATAGTTTAAATACAATGTAAAATAGCCAATGGCTGGACCAGATCCCACAAGCGGCACCCGATCACGAGTTAACTACTAGAGCAGCCATCACTCCCCTCAACCACCTTGAAGGGAAGGGAGGGATCCGCTCGACGCAGCTACCGCAAGCAGACCTTTCAGTGAGCATGACCAATACCATGTATTACTAACGCTAACCAAAGTCAAAATTCGTTAGGCAAGACACGCTACGCTTCACAGGTATGTAAGATCATTATAAAAAAAAACATAAAACAAACAGTTTACAAAGACAAGGTAATTTCTGAATGAGGAGCTGCTCATAGCCAGTCTGTACTATCGCTTAGATAATCCGAGATTTTATAATATCCTTTCTTACAGAGTCTGTTCTTGACAGCCCTTTTAAATTTATTCACAGGTATGTCTCGGATATCTTTTGGCAGTTTATTATAGAAGCGTATACATTGCCCCATAGATGACCTATTAATTTTTTCGAGACGAGTCGTGTGTACAACTAATTTGTCCTTATTCCGAGTATTAACACAATGAATGTCATAATACCTTTCAAAATTATTGATATTTCTTTTTACATACAATACGTTTTCGTAAATATATTGCGATACAACAGTCAGAATATTTACTTCTTTAAATTTTTCTCGAAGTGAAACTCTTAGGCCTAGTTTATAAATTGCGCGGACAGCCCTTTTTTGGAGAACAAAGACACTACTCGGATCCGCGGAGCATCCCCACAGTAATATGCCGTATGACATAAGACTATGAAAATAAGCGAAATAAACTATTCTATCCGTTTCAATATCGGTCAATACTCGAATTTTTTTGAACACATAAGCCGCTGAGCTAAGCCTGCTCGACAATTTTTCAATATGAAGGCTCCATTGCATTCTAGCATCTATAGTAATACCTAAAAAAACGGTTGATTCGTCCAGAGCCACACCATTCATTTGAACATTGGTTCCCACTTGTCTCACATTAGGTGTGGTAAATTTGTAGTTGTGTAAAAAACACTTTGTTTTATTCTCATTAAGAACTAAGTTATTTGTGTTGAACCAATGAACAACATTAGACAGTGAGTTGTTCACATCGTCATAATTAAGCTTTTGTCTTTTAATTTTCAATAACAAAGATGTGTCATCTGCGAACAACACAATGTTTTGATTGTCTCCTATATAGTAGGGTAAGTCATTAATGTATACAAGGAACAGAAATGGCCTCAGAATGGACCCTTGTGAAACACCCATTTTAATAACAGAACCAAAGAATAAGACGGTTCTAAATAGGTACGTATTTAAATTAGAAAATTTTGATATTTTTTTTTTTTTTTTTTTTAAGACACCACCCTGCACTAAGGAAATAAACCTTGTATTGCGGGGGACTTTACAAACATGCAATTAACGCAGACAAATTACACCCAGACTCAGAACAACACTTTGTGGATCACACAAAGTAATGTCCTGCGTGGGAATCGAACCCACGGCACTGGCACGGAAGGTCGGTATCTTAACCACTACGCCATCTGTGCGGTCAAATTATCCAATACGGCTGGACAGCGTTTAGGAAACATAACATAACATATAAAATTTAACATATAAAATTTAAGGATACATAACATATAAAATTTAAGGGTTGCTCTCGATTGCCAAGAATTCCCATCATCAGATCATGATTTGGTGACAATGGGACCACCTCGGGATTTAACTTGAAAGAATACAGCTAAAAGTCTTTGCGTGCGTATGATATTTAAATAATTATCCTCCAACTCCTAACCGCTAAGGAGATGTACCTTCCATCATCAGCTCACCTAAATGAGTTTATCACTGCCAGATGCAAATATTTGAAGAGCTTTTGAAAATATTTGAGACACGTAATATGTGCCTATAAAATTTGTGGGTTGCCCTCGATTGCCATGACTTTCCATCATAATGATCATGACTTGGTGACAATGGGACCACCTCTGGAGTATACCCTTTGGAAAGAAAAAAGAATTTTGAAAATCGGCCCACAATTGACAAAAATATCGCTGAACATACATAAAAAAAAAATATATAAACATACAATAAATCATAGAACCTCCTCCTTTTTGAAGTCGGTTAATAACTAAAGTTTAACTCAAAATAAGAACGCCTTTTTATCTGATATTCGTTTGGACGCAACAGAACTAAGATTTGTAATGCGTCGTGTTTTTTTTTTTTTGTTGTAATTATTTGCATCATAATTTACATTATAACTCGTGTATAAAAAGATCCACAATGATTTAAGTAAATAATATGTAGATTTAAATTTCTAGAGGCGAGCGGGCCATCAAAGTTATAATAGTACTGTAGGCTCGCTCAGAAGAGGAGGGAAAATACACAACTTAAGCAGCCCTATGCCCATTCTGTCGCGCCAAAAGGCGGGATGGGGATGGCTTGTGAACCACAACAAATTTATTTAAAATTGATAAGGAGTTCCGTGAAGGAACGGAGTTAGAATACAATTCTCCACCACATCTTACCCGTGGTTGATTGTAAAAGACGACTAAGGGATACAATTTGCATACAATATCTAAGTAAGAAAAGGAAAACTTTTAAATAAAACCGTATACCAATACGTGTAATTAACGTGGTAGTAGGTGAATCTCCTTCTGTGTAGATGAGGCTTGACCCCAGCAGTGGGACATGTGTGAGCGGAGATGAAGGAGTTAAAAATCTATTCACTCACTTCTACGGTTTGAGGAACACAAGAAACGGAGGGACGGACGGTGACTAATTTGAGGAAACTGATGAATTGTGCAGAATATTGTAAATCGACACTGGCATCAATGGATTCGTATTAGTATCTAATTGTCATTAAAAAAGAAAAAGAATAGTCAAGCAATAAACATAAATAATTCATGGGACTTTTGGCGGGAATCTAAAACGTCATGTTGTGCTCTTGTATTATATTCGATATCTTAGTGTTTTAACGTGTTATATTAGATAATTTTTATGGTGTTTTATGTAATATGATGTGACAGAACAGCTGGGATGTAGTGAATATCATATAAAAGTGCTTTACAACGTTTTCGTTTTCCATCAAAATTCCTACAACATACCATTAACAGTGTCACCATAGCAGTGTTGATGGCGACAATTCGACTGACTGACAGACAATGACTAACTTGAAAAGATTAAGAACGTGAAGATAATTATAACTCGACACTGGCAAAAATGGCTCGTATAAGTAGCTGATTGCCAATACATAAAAAGAAGAAGAAGAAGAAGCTGCAACTTAACTTTGACATTGCCTTAAGTATAAACAGAGCCACAACAAAAAAAAAAAAAAAAAAAAATTCATGATGCCTGATATTTACACTAGTATTAAACCGTTTTCATAATTGAGGACAGCTATGTTCACACCATGTCCAGACCCTCTGGATGACAGAAGGGACGGCGTATGTAATCCCTTAACTTGCCGCACAGTAATTCTTAATCGTCATTTAGTTGGCCAATCGTATCGAGTCCTAGTCTTATATTTTGCTGCTTTTATCGAGTTTAATTGCGTTTTAACTACCGTGACCTTTGAAATATTTTACAGAATGCATGCTAAATAAACTATATAATTATTATTTCATGGTGATTACAACATTTTCCCTTAGGAGGTTTACATCCTAAATTAACAATCGAATTTATGAATAAATGTTTGTAGTCAAAAATTTAATAGTTGTTACAAACTTTTTTCTGTCCATTTCACTTATTTAGAGCTACATTTTATTATTATATATATTAATTACTAGAGAAAGTAGTATATAAAATTGTTGAATTATGTTTTAAACTAGCTGTTTCATGCATCGACTTCATTCTTGTAATATTTAACAAACAGTTTTTATTCAGTTTACAGGTTTTATGATTTTTTTTTTTTATTTTATATTTACAGTACTAATTTTTTTTGCATGTAAGCCTTTTTATATCCTAAAATAAAAATAGAATTTTTATTATAAGAAGAAACTTTTTGTGGTTACACGCCGGTTATGCCTGACTCTCTGACTGTTGGTGCTAAGCACCGCCTACTTGCTAGAAAATGGTAGTGTTCTTTCTGTCTACTTATTGTTATTTAGGGGTGACTACACTCATCACATACAAATCTGTTCCACCATTTCTGCCTGGTAATGCACCAGGCATGGTTTGGAAGATCTTAACCACTCAAGTGAAGCACGCCCAAAACACGTACGCTTCGCTGTCATGGGACTATTTCTGCTAGGTCATCGGTCTGCTCTAGGTTTAACCACCCTTTGCAACAATGTAGTTAACTCGTGATCAGGTGCCGCCTGTGGAAACTGGTCTAGCCATAATATTTATATTGTATTTGAATTTTACATTATATCGCAGTTCGAAGGGCATCACATAGGAGCTAATTCTTACTAAACAATTTATATATTTTTAAAAAAAAAAAAAAAAAAAATTTTTTTACACATAACCTGCTGAGTTTCTTGTCGAGTCTTCTCAGTAGCGGTTGCTTTCCGATCCGGTGGTAGTTCATTAGATTAATTTAAAATGTTATAACTGACAATATGTAAGTGCCCCCGCAGAATTTATACATAATAAATGAGTTTGAATTTGAAAGTACCCTTGTATATCACTGCACGTCATTTTACAACAGTTATAATAGCTATTATGATCGAATGGACAATAGTTCTGTCCAAAAACTACACTATTATGCGACAGAAGTATAGATATACAATAATACAGCTATAGACAGAATGTTAAAGGAGTTGGTGATGTTAGGTGATACCGGCATGACAATCTAACCCTAAAAATCTATTTCTACCGTCAGGGATATCACGCATATGTTCACATCATAGTGGAGTGTCAATAGGTGTAACTTGTTTTGCCGTCAGATTTGGCGCCATTCCAACAAGATGAACCGATACCGTTAAATAATTCATCATCATCATCACAGCCCATAAACGTCCCATTGTTGGGCTCGGGCCTCCTCCGTAATGGGAGGGAAGTTAACCTACTATACCGCGCTGGTCAGACGTGTTGGTTTAGAGTTTTGCTTCGAGTTTTCCTTCTCTCGCATAGATGTTATATACGTTTATATGCCTTAGTCGCCTCGTACGATCATCCACGAGTAAGATATGGGGTGGTGAATAGTATTCTTACTCCGTCACCACACGGATATATAACCACCAACAATTTAATAATTATTTAACCACCGTTAAATAATTACTAAGTCCAGTCAAAGTTACCGATATAAAAATTGTAATTTTTATTTTTTAAAACAGACTTTTATATATTGATGTTCGGAAAAAAAAACCAACTAGTCTTAAAATAAAATATGCCGCTATATCTATTAATATTATTAGGTTGCCAAAAGGTATTACAATAACCTACTTAATATAATTGATAATGCAATAACATATTATTTAGCACAAGTATGCGACGTGATTTATTTTATTTAATACCAAATGGTAATGAATTTGTCTAAAACATTATTGCGATTTGGAAAATCAAGGTAAGCGGCTGCACGCCTGCGAACAGCTGTCGCTTGATGAAAATTAAGTTAGCATTCGCAAATCGAACGCGTAACTAAACGCACCGACCAACTTTTAAAAAATAAATTCTACTGTTTGTGGTTTTTGCATTGTAGTTGTGTGTGTGTGTGGTTTAAAAATTAAATTAGACACATCATTATTTTTGTTTGAAAATGACTATCTACAGTAAAATTGTGCAAATCATTCTAGTTAGTGTGTAACAATTGCTGAAAGGTTTTTCTTGAAGGTTTGTAATTTTTTTATAATTAAATTTAGCCTAGTTTCAATCATATGATCGGAGAAAGATATTTCTTTAATTTGAAAATGCAAAAGTTGCCAATATATTTCACTAAGTAAAATAATGAAGGTAAAATAATGACGAATTATTAAAAACTATAAAATACCTTTATTAGAGTGACCGTGTTGAATGGCATTCTCGTGGGGAGGCCTATGTCCAACAGTGGACGTTTACGGGCTGATGGATGGATGGGTGGATGACCTTTATTAGAACATAGTACGTTAGTTTAAATAAATTGTTTTGTAAATGTATCCTTTGAGTCTGTAGCAATGACTTAAGTATTTTAATTACGCAATTTCCTTTCGAATCGCTCGAATATTTTTTATTAGTTATTAAAATGTTTTGGAGGGAACATTAAAATATCATGGAATTTATATTATATTTATTATTTTAGTAATGGCATTTTATGTAATGTCATGCAGATAAAGTGCTAAGGTGTAGTGATTGTGATATAACAGTGCTTCAGAAACTATTCTTTCTTATGTTTTATGTTCCTCGACAATTGTCACAAGATAATAATAATATTCCATCGCACTATAGACCGCGACAATTTAACTTATTAACTGACAATCACTTTAAACTTTTTCACATAATAATAATTGATCAATAAACAAATTGCCATAGAAGTCTCTGTAAAATCCCCGCGTGGCGAAGGAATAAGAATACTGATGTTACCACCATTTATTTGCCTGAACAGTCCAAAAAATTACCTGAAGGTCATCAAGAGACTGACTGACTGACTCCTAAAAAACGTATTATCTTTACTACGATCGTTAACGCACTTGCGTGGCAAGCGTGGCCTTAATAACCTTTTCAAAGAATAACCACTCCATGAGGTATCCTATGGGGAAGGCCTATGTCCAGCCGTGGACAGCGAAAGGCTGAATAATGATATGCTTTGGCTGCTCAATCAAATCTATTGAAATTCTGCATAAACGTTGTCAATTATATAGAAAAGACCACAACTTTTACGCAATAAAAACTTTTACTGGGGAATTAAAAAAAAATCATAATAAAATAAAACTGTAAGAAATAATTTTATTACATTATACAACTAATTTACAATTTTATGTACCTATTTAGTAACACTTAAATCTACAAACTCTATGCATGTGCGAACTAAATTCAACTGAACAATAAATCTTTACGTAGTGTAAAATAAAGTCGCTCTCACCCTATGTAAGCTTGCCCGCCGCCAAAATAAAAAAAAATAAAAAAACCCAAAAAATAATTAGTTACTTTTTAGAAAAAATATATAATGGTAATATGCTGATATGACATAAGAGGTACAAAAGAACCGTTTCCGCAGCACCTTGAACTTTGTTAACCAAAAAAATATTGAATAACAATTTTATTAACACTTACATCAGATACGTATGCTGATATTTAGTTGTCTTTCGAATATGCCTCAATCAATATATAAAGAATCAATCAATATAGGAAATCCATCCCAAGGTTGTCTGGAAAAATTGCAGTATGCGATAAGACCGGCTAATTGTTCAAATTGATTGATGTTAAAGATTGATAATCAAAAATTTTCCTTCTTTAATCATCATCTCAGCTCATATACATCCCACTGCTGGGCTTAAGCCAAACTTAATTAAGTTAAGCCCAACTTACTAGTGCTTAAGCACACGGAAAGAGAAGAATATTTTTTTTTTTTTTAAGCTAATAACAGTTGGTAAAGTTTTTAATGTAGTTAATACTTGGCCTATCAGTTTTGACTTACGAGCAACTCCAGTACTCGTAGACAACAAAAAGGTGTTACCTTTTTTTTGTTGCTTATGATGGTAAACAAGCAAGTAGTGCGTCTGATGGTAAATGGAAATTGCCGCTCATAAATCTTTCCAAAACCAGGGGCACAGCCAGTCTACCATGACGAAAGTGCTATCCCTAAACCTCGTTTAAAATAGGAACTGTAATAGCGCTCGGGCAACACAGCCACGAGTAATTAATTCCAGATCCTACTTATTATTTATTAGTTTTATAGATAATAAAATGAAGCATAATAATACGAATGTTAGTAATTTGTATTATAATTGATATGAAAAAAAAAACGATCTTTTTGCACTAAAGTGAATTTGACTCTGAACATGCAAAAAGTAAATGGCAAAAAATAACGTTCATATTCCGGTTGTAGATACACGATAACGACTACATATATGTATATAATAGATTTACCTCCAACTTTTTTATGAAGAGCATCAATCCACGGACAAAGACGTTGATTGGTATACAAGATAGCCGTTCGGTATACAAGCCGGATACAAGATACTATACATAAAAACAATAACTAACTTGTTTAATTGAAAACTTTTTCTTATAAGAAAAAGTTTTCTTTTATCTAACGATAAAAGAAAAGTTTTACGATAATAAATTAATATAATAATAACGATTAATAAATCTATCTAACTTTAAAATAATTTATTTTCAATTTAAATATTAATAAATTCTTTATGTAGGTATATCTTATTAGATTTAAGTGACTTCTAGAATGAATATATATTTTATATGTAACACATAGTCTTTTTATCCTGTCATAATTGACTGTTATTGTGATACAAAAATAAATATGCACTTGTCCTTCGCTGTCCACAGCTAAATATAGATTTCTTGGATTTACTTAGTGTGCCAATATTTAAAAAATGTAGATAGTCCTGAAAAATTTAAGAATGCAAATAATAAAAATATTTAGGTAATTAAATTAAAACAAACAAAATTGTCCTTTAGAACATACAAGCAAATCCAACCCGTTGGTTTGTTTGTAGAAGTCTATATATCGCAGCGCCGCCTGGTGGCAAGTTACATCAATAGGATTGCATATAAACCTTCTCCGTGAAAAAGTGCATATACCTACCAATTTTCATAATGCTTGGTCAAATTTCTAAGTTTAACGATGTCATATATACAAACATCCTCTTTTATAGATATAGATTAATAAAAAGAATATCCTTTACGTTATTAGAGATTTAAAATGTGATGGCAGAACGGTCGAAAAGGAAGCAAAGCGAAGGCGTCGCTACTCAAATAATTTATTTTAAAAAAACACAGTGTCAATCTTTAGATCCCACAGATACTTTAAATTACAGGCATAAAAACTCAAGCAGAATGATTATGTATTTTATAAGTGGTTTTAATATAAATATTATTTAAAGAATTTGTTATAAACGATAATGATACAGAAGTTTTTTTATCTATTCGACAATATAATAATTTACCGATTTAAACGTCAACGTGTTGACATTTTGGATAGATTTTTGAAACAGTACTGGAGCGACCTTTTCAAATATTGCTGTTGATTGAATTCTGCGGTTCAGTTGCAATCTCAGTAACAACCAATTTTTAATCGACATTTTGATGAAATATTAATTATTAACAGAAAACTACGCGATATTTTAGATTGGTCTAATGAGCATTAGTTTATGATAATTAGATATTTTAATTTCACTCTTATTTTAAACAAATGGTACTTGCATATTGTAATTAGATCGTTAAATAAAATATAATTATTTTTGATGTTCACGCAAATCATGAAAGTTTTAATTTTGTTTCTTCTTTTTGATCGATTTGAAAAATCTCTGAGATAATAAAAAGCAAAAAATAATACGATTTAGTATTTCATTTCTTTTTCTTGGAGACGTTTTTATTTATTTAAAAATTTATTATATGTACAGATAATTTTGTTGAGAATTATTTTATTCGTTTCGATTTAATAGTTTACAGCACACATGGTAAGCTTGGCTTTCTAATACTCATACCCACCTGGGGGCGAATTCTTTATGCCCCGACAACGAAAGCTGCCCGAAATCGGCTTGAGAGGTAACCCGCCGGGTGGGCTACCGAAAGCAAGGACCGGGTCCTTGCTGCTCGCATGCCGGTGACTGCCTCGCACGGCGTTGAGAGGTACATGGTAGGGTGGGTCTATGGGGGTGCGCGGCATTCATTCTGTCACCCCGAACGGATCGAATGGAACATACCCCGATGGTCATACATCAACAATACCATAACCAGATAAAAGCAAAAAAAGAAATGAACTACTACTAATTTCGAAATAATTAAAATGAGATAAAATATTTTTTAATTTAACGTTTTAACATTAACATGTAATAATTTAAACATCAGAAACATTACAAGCCATTAATAATTAAAACCTAGTAATTTCGCTCGCGCGCACTAACCTCTATTTAATATAACTTATTTTGCGTGCTACCAAAAAGTCTATCCTAATATCTCTTCGTGATCATCGTGCTCTCATCCCAATTACTCGAAGTCGACAGAATATGTACTCGTCTACAACTGTAGGCTGTCTACATGTTGCAAAAGTTTTAGCAACAGTTCTATGACCAGCCACCTGCCTAACGTCAATCCTTGGGAATGTAATTTTTACTAGTAAAACCTCAAATACAATTGGCCCGGGTCTACTCTAATTTCTATCTTTATCTACTCTTTTATTCGTCTTTTACGTTATAAGTATCGCGTAGAGTATTCTCGTATAACGCGCTTGTATGGTCCCATATAACGCGTTATGTACAAATGATTCACGTTTAACTTTTCTCGTTAAAGAGGATTTAAATAGAATATTAAGAAAACAAATATGTTATGAACGAAATATAACATGTGATATCTCCGCGTTTTATGGGGATCCGTGTTGTACGAGGGACTGAAATCGCGTAATATGAAAATGCGTTATAAACGTGTTATAAGGGGGATTACTGCATTATCTTCATTAGTAGTCTTATTCTTTTATAATAATAGTAGCAAATATATTATTTTTAGACGATCGTACTGTAAGAATAATAGTTTTCTTTCTTTCTTTTCTGTCAATGTAAGCGTTGGTAGTAATCAAAGCCGCCACAATACATTAAACTAACTAAACTAACATTTTAAATACAAGACAAAAAAATTTAGCGTAGTATTAAAAAGGCTTATGTACGTACATACTCTAATGGCAATGTCTTGTTATGTAGGGACATGCACGTGCACTTAGTAATAACCTAATATGTTCTTCTAAAATAAAAATTCACGCATGGTAATAGATTAAGAGTGCAATATACCAACCTTTTCTTTTCCATAAATTACATAAAATACGACCAAGAAACTGTGAGTCTTAAAATAAAAGCACAGAAGGATAGTTCGATACTTTAATTGTTCAAAAAAGTGAAGCCAAAAATTCTGTTAGTGTGCAAGCGATTACACGAGTATACACGCACACTACTATAAAATGGAACACAATGACCTTGCTCACACTACGGAACGGGCCGGCTTAGGATGACATTTCTATCACCAATTTAGTGGCCTCAAATTTTGTGCGTGGTATAGGTTTCTATATGTTATTAGTCTAAGCCCCAAGCATATAAGATCACTGCTACAGAAAAGTTCGCAATGAAACCTTTTACAGATCTGCCTATCAAAATCCTGCTATTATTCCAATAACTTGAGGTCGAATACATACTCTTCTACCGACGTAGGTACATATTGCAAAAGTTTGGGATTAGTTTTATGACCGGTCGCTTACCTGACAAGAACCCTCCTTGGGAATATAATTACTGACCAGACGGCATCATATGGAGTTGGACCGGATCGACATTGCTACTGCTTAAACGTTGATAATCTGCGAGAGTGTGGAATTACCCAAGACAGACCGGCCCGCGACTGTAGAGAGAATACAGTCAACAATGCAGCCATATCACTACTAAAATGGTGAAAGACTTAAGCCAAAATTCGAAGCATGAAGGCTTGACATGTTATATCATTTCCCTAGTCTATGGTTTCCATGTGTTAAGAAGTTAAGAGTAGTTATAGGTACTCGTATATTTTTCCCATGAGCGTTATAGAAGACGAATAAATGATATATAGAGGTCATTAACCCTTACCTTTCCAGTAGACATCGTACGATAATGACCTCACATATTTATGTGAGGATTAGACATGTATAAAACTATTTGTCTTCGTTCGATGAGCAAGAGAGCCGGAAGCTCAATTTGGGTGGGTTTTGGTGGGTAGGCAGCGGCCTGGTATTGCAAAGGTCCATTTACGGCTGTAACACTTACCATCAGGTGTATTATTTGCTCGTTTGCCGCCGTAAGCATTATATAAAAACACTGTTCTATATTTTGTGCAATCTAAAGCTAATATATTCAAAAAACTTGCGAAAGAACACTAACATTTTTTACTGATTTAGTTTGTGTTGCCCAAATGCAATGCAAGACCAAGACTCTATACAGTCTTGGTCTTGCATTGTTTATGTCCTATGTTATGTGCTATCTGAAGACAATATCTTCAAAAAACCTGCGAATGAACATTAACACTTTTTACCGATTCAGGATTCAAATACTTGATCAGTCACAAGCTTGTTCAACACTACAAAATCATCAAGGCAATCTTTAAATGCACGATTGTTTACCGTGTTTAAAGATCTCCTTAATTTTACTAAGAAAACTATACTGTTTGTATCATTATAATGCATTACACCGCGTTATCCAACAAAATACAACGATTCAAGGTTTCCTTGATTATGATTACCTGCGTGCTGATATCAAATTTGTATTGGCTTTAAAAAATGAACACAAATGTGTCTTAATTTAACTGTTTATGTATTTTCAATGAGCCTATAAATTTCATTCGTTTCTACTAAAATTATTATAATTATTTTTATTTTCTTCATTTACTTTGCTATTCTACTATACCACTTAATATAATAAATGTGAAAGTTAATAAAGATTTTTGGATGTTTATTACTCAATAACGCGTAAACCATTGAACAGATTTGAATGAAAATTCGTACATAGATAAAATACTTCCTGGAATAACAAGTAAGATACTTTTTATGCATTTACTTTTAAGCGGCCGAAGACACGAGAAGAAGCTAGTATTTAATATCTTCTTTATTCTAGTATTCTATTAAAATGTATTGTACACTCTGCAATTCTGTATAAAATTGCGTCACATACCTCTGCTAACCAAAGATCAACGTTGGTTACTAATAATTAATCAACATATAGCAGAGTTAAGATCCGATTGTAAAAAGAGATATAAAATGTATGAATTTATTTATTATTTCTAAAGTTATGATTCGTTTAATTAGTGTCCTTTTGCCATAATAAACGTATACTATCATACTTTTTCTCGGCTTCGTTAATTAAATCATACCTAAGGATGGAGGATCCTAGCTATTGATGGATAGATTATATCCATCCATTCATCAGGCTATCGAATTTGATATTTGAATATAGACTGCCCACTGCCCACAGAGGAATAATCATTGAACTTGACAAGTGAAATGACGATTAATACTGCTGTTATAATTTTCCCAGTAGTGTACTGGTGCTCATTCTCCTGGTAATCCTTACTAATATTATAAATGAGAAAGTAACTCTGTATGTCTGTCGCTCTTTCACGCCAAAACTATTGAACAGATCTAAATGAAATTTGGTACACAAATAGCCTGATAAAGGAAGGAAAGGAAGGCTACTTTTTAATGCAAAAAAGGGTTGTAAAGGGGGATGGAAAGTTGTAAGGCATTATCGTCATTTTTAAAGCCAAGAAGCTTGAAACTTATTTTTAGACTATTGATTAAGTGTAAATAAATATGACTTTATAATTTTGTAAAAAAAATACTCTTAAGGGGTAAAATAAAAATAGGGGATGAAAAACTTTAGAAAAGTAACCGTTTACGCGAGCGAAGCCGCGGGTAGAAGCTAGTTCAATATATTTTTTACCCGTTACCACACGGGTAATGTATAATGGGTGTTATTTGTCTGCGTTAGTTGCATGTTTGTAAAGTCACCCGCAATACAACGATTATTAAGGGTGGTTTTTTTGAAAAAAAAATTTATTATTATGTTGGTAACTATATATAAATTTGATTGCCGTTACTTCAGAGGCCATATCTTTCTAGTTTAGGTTTGACCTCCCTCCATTTACGTCGAATATGTACCATTAATAATATGTAGGTATGCTTTTGACAGGTAAGGATATCGTTTGATAAAAATCTGAAGGCCACAATTCAAACTATCAGATTTAACCACCAGACATTATTTAATTCAAACAACTCGCGAAAACAAAACATAATTTTGTAAAACAAAACATAATTTTGTAAAACAAAACGTAATTTTCTTATATATCGATAATAATCTATATGAACTTATAATTTAATGTAATCATTAACATTAATTAAAGTAAGCAGCGGTATTTTCTTCTTTTCTTGGGTACCGTATCCCGGAGTAGCTCAAGCCCCACTACTAATAGAACAACTTATGTATGTCTCTAACACTAAAAATGTACAAAATAACTTAAAATACTATCATTTGTATGTGCTATCTATTGATAGGTTTGAAGTCGGTGCCGGTATCGATATCTTTAGTGTAGGAATTTCATTATAGTAAGTACCTAAGCTGTTTATAATTTTGTTTAGGGCTAACACCGATTTCAAACCTATCAATAGATAGCACATACAAATGATAGTATTTTAAGTTATTTTGTACTTTTCAGTTGTTGAAGTCGGTTTTTTTAAATGTAGTTTTTTTTTATTTACTGTAAATATATCAAAATTGACTTATTCACAATTTATCATATTAATTTCAATGTATTATGTATATAAAGGACCTTATTGATTGTATACGTTTGACGATATCTACATTTGACTTGTAAATACCACATTTACTAACAAAAAGATTATTCAGATTATTTATTATTCAAATGTGTGCTGCCGATTGGCAGAAAAGTACACTCTTTTAAAAACTTTTAAAATAAAATAATTCAATACCTAATTATAACACAGGTAAATGCAGAGAAATTTCTGCTATTTTATTTATAAAAATGAAGTTACTCCACGTAGCCCAAGAACCTTGGGATGCAATGATAAGAAAGCAACCTTGCTTTTTATAACCACCGACACTGTTCGCTGGACAAATATATTTATTTTTTTTAAGTATATTTCACAACTTGACAACTTGCAATATTATTGTACTTTTAAGGAACGCCGCTGTGACGCGAAAACTCGTTACCCACGAAATTACTTTAGTATTACTTCAAAATGAAGAAACATCCTTTTATACTTGAAATTGGATGTATATCGGTCGCATTTTTAAATTATGTAATTAAATGAGCAATTATTGTTTATATGTTTATTTCGAGTTTCTTGGAAATAAACTTTTATATTGAGATTTTATCTTTGATGATTATTCATAAATTTACTTCTCTTTTAAAAGAGGAAGTTTTATAAATACTCGTAAAACGTTTCGAAAATTTAGATATAAAAACTAACTTTCAATATAAATATTTGGAAAATCTCTCACTATTTAACAAACAAAAAAAAAATAATTTTAACGCCATCTCTTAAACCTTTAAGGTACTAATATTGATTAACGTTTTGCTTTTTTAAAATTCTGAATATCGTCTACAAAGATACATTTTAAGAAACAATGAACGTCCGTCACTCATTCACCCAGATCATCGTCCTACACTGATCGTAATTAGTTAGGGTCGACGCAATATGTATTTGCCTCCCATTGTACATATTACAAATGATTATTGACAATGAGTTTATGACCAGCAGCAGTAATATTTAACTGAATGACATCAGATGGAATTGACCTAGGTAGATCTTTTTTTTTTGCGATGGGCTATGGACGTAGTCGCGCCCCGCCAAATCGGTCTAGGGTGACGGAAGAGGCGGCGCGCAACCCCATAGATCCACGCTGCAAACACCTCTCTTCGCCGTGCGTGCGGGCCACCGATAGACCTAGATCGATCTATATCGTAGAAGTCTTTTACAATTCCCACGAGCAATGTAAGGGTTAGTAATATTCGTAGCCGCCACCAATTTGAATGTAAACAATTAATGTAAAAATAACGACTAATAATTAACGAAATATATTTTTCTTATCTAGCTGTGTGGTAGCAGTTACGAATACTACCAACCCTTACTTTGCTCGTGGATGTCGTAAGGGATGACTAAGAGCCTTATAACGACCTGGACCAACTCCATCTGACGCTGTTTGGTCAACAATTACATTCCCAAGGAGGGTTGACGTCTGGCAGGCGGCCGGTCATTAAACTATTGCCAATAACTTTTACAATATGTACTATGAAAGAAGAGTAGGTACACATTGTATCGACCCCAAGTAATTGGGATAAGAGTAGAAGAATGATAATTGTTTTTTCTTATCACGCCATATATGTATACGCGACCCACTATTGGTTTCATGCTTAATTTATAATGGGAATGTAATTGGCTTGATAAGTACCCGCTATTTTTTTTAAATTTTTCTTTTCTTGCGATGACAATACCTGCTTATGTCACTGAGTCAACCGACGCCCACAGAAAATGGTGAGGTATTGTATTATTACTACGTAATCAAAAGTACTTTAGACGCATTAATGCATGAGCTAGCTGCCTATACGGTATCAGAACTGTAGATTAATTTATAACAGTTCTGAATGTTGTTTTCCTAAACTACTTTCAGCAAAGTATAGTTACTCAAATTGAAATTCATTTATTTATGCTTTTACCCGCGGCTTTGCTCACGTTGAATCTCTTAAATAAATATCTAAGATCATTCCAATAGAATTGTTTGTCAAAAAAATTGAAAATCTAGCAATTTCAACGCCAATAAAGTGCAAACCCTAGGTGATCTATTACCGATTCTTTGTCGTTTAATTGCAATTATAGTCCTTAAAATATAGCTTGATCTCTGTGACAAATAGCGACAAAACCGATGAAGTAATTATGAATACGCGTCATGTTCACAATTTTATTTTGTATCGTCTATATTTTCATTCTTTACATGTCACTTAATTCAGTTGAGATACAGTATATCAGTATATGTGTGAGTCAACTGAATTATGAAAATAAAAATATGAATATTAACACAAAAATTTGTACCTCATATGTTTTAAAATACTTAGTAACCATTTTATAAAAATATGATGGTTACGCAAGTACAAGGTCTCACTGGACTGAGAATAAGATAGAGATGGGACGGGACAGTCGATAAACGTAAATCGATAACATTCTTATTAATTATTTATAAAACATGTAAAAATAATACATTACCTATATAAACCACATGGTTACTCTATAAAATAAGTAAATTGTGTTCAATTAATATTCAGACATCAGTTATAATATTAATAAGACTATTTCTTTTATATTAAAATTATAATTTCTTTTATAAAATAAACATGATTATTTATGAAATAATCTGTGAACAAGAACTCATCATCAACCTACAGCAATGAGCCAGCGATGATGATAATATTGACGATGAACTTGGATGTACTTCGTTCGAATAATAAAAAGAATTAATTAACAGCTTTAGTTTAAATTAAATAAAATCCATTAATTTAAATTCAATAAGATTTTCATAGATTGTTTTAAATTAATAATTGATTCATCCATCCATTTGATTGAAATTCAATAAGATTTTCATACATTGTTTTTTAATTGCAGTAGCAAATAACTTTAAAAAATAAGGAATTATATCGACAAAAAATCGGAATGCATCGTAAGCGTGCGGCACTAGTGAGAACTGTCACAGAGATCATGCTATATTTTATAGACTATAATAAAAAAACTCAACTGTTTAGTCTTTAGTGTAGGTATACCTTATGCAAATTGGCTTCGTTTACATTTTTTTGTTCGTCCGTTCGGACAGGCAAAGGGATCCAATCCCATACAGCCTCTACAGCTATGTTTAGCACTACGTAGAGAATGGCACGAAATTACAAAAGTATTTTTTCTTTTATTTTCATTTATAGCATTGACTAATTAATAGTAAATGATAAAAATTATGAGGCGTGCACTTTTGGATTTTCCAAGTTATTTAATTTTCTTTTCATTATTTTATTATATTTAAATATAGGTATCTTTCAAAACACACAAAAAGAAAATAGCGAAATAACCGAGCGAAACTCGTCATCCATATATTATAGATTTATGTAGCGCTAAAATGAGGCATATATCATTTTTCAAGCTACGAGTAAGTTACCGTGACTATATTAAGAAATAGTATTCATTACGAAAATGTGTAATAATATACATTATGTCAGTGAGTCATAACTATTGCAGTACAGAGTACTACAAAGTATGAGGTACAATTTAACATACATACATACATACATATCATCACGCCATATCCCTTGCAGGGTAGGCAGAGAGAACAGAGTGCCAGAGAACTCTATCTCTGCATACTTCACTCGCTTCCTCAACATTCATAATTCTCTTCATACACGCTCGCCGGTTTCGGAGACTCTTGACTCCACCTTCCTTCAGTACATGACCGATCTGGTCTAGGTAGGTTAGTCTCGGTCTCCCTCGGTACCTACATCCTTCCACTTTCGCATTGTATATCTTCTTAACCAGGCGTTCGTTCGGCATTCTTTCCACATGTCCGAACCATCGGAGCATTCCCTTTCGCATCTTTACACCAATACTCTCTTTCATACCTACTCGCTCTCTTACGTCGTCGTTACGAATGCGGTCGGTCAGCCTAACTCCACAGATTTTCCGCAGAGATCGCATTTCGACCGCATTAATTTTACTATCATACTCTTTTCTGCATACCCAACTCTCGCTTCCATACAGTAATGTTGGGACAAGCACTGCGTTATGTATTGCTACACGTGCCTTCTGGCTGAGGTGGTGGCTGCCGAGAAGTTGCCCCAACGCTCCGTTCACTCTATTTCCCGCATTCACTCTTCGCTCTATATCAGTGGTGTACCTTCCATCTCGGCTAAATCCACATCCAAGATATACAAATTCATCCACTTGCTCTAGTACATCATTACCTATTGTTACTCTTACATCTGTTCTGGTTTTATCTCTTTCAAAGACCATTATTTTGGTTTTGCTCACATTCACGCGTAGACCCCTTTTCTTACAATCTTCTGTCATTGTGTCGACTAGGGTCTGCAGGTCAATCGCTGACTGTGCCAGCAGGACTGCATCATCTGCATAAAGCAGAGCAGTGACCACTGAGTCGCCCATCTGGACTCCCACATTCATATCGTTCAACCTTTGGAGACATTTATCCAGATATATGATAAACAGCCTGGCTGACAGAACGCACCCCTGCTTAACGCCGATATTGACGTCAAACCAAGGCGACATTCCATCATCCAGCCGCACACAGGCTCTACAGCCCATGTAACTGGACTGCACAGCCTGTAGCAGTTTACCGTTAATACCATACTCCGGTAAAATGTCCCAAAGTTCCTTTCGTACAACCGTGTCAAATGCTCTCTCCAGATCCACAAAACTGCAGAAAACCCTCTGACCTAGAGCCAGATGCTTCTCCACAATGTTGCGCAGAGAGAACACTTGATCCATGCATCCCCTTCCACTCCTGAAACCTCCTTGTGTCTCACACAGTAAACCATCGGACACCATCCTCATTCTCCTTTCAATAATTTTTCCATACACTTTTGCTGCCAAACTGGTCAAGCTTATGGCTCTGTAATTTGCGCAGTCATAACGTGAACCCTTGTTTTTAAACAAAGGCACGATGACTGCGCTATTCCAGTCCCTGGGAACCATTCCCGAGCTCCAACATAAATTGAGGAGCAACAGGAACGCCTCCCAGGCACAAGAGCCACCAAGCTTGATCATCTCGGCAGACACCATATCAATGCCCGCTGCCTTACCATTTTTCAAACTTCTTATCGCCCATTCAACTTCATCCATACTGATGCCATCGGAGGACGCCGTTGTCGAATGTTGATCTACTAAACCACATCCAACACCGGCGCCAACCGTAGCATCCGCATACATATCGCCAAAATATTCACTCCATCGGCTTAACACGTCTTGTGTTTGTGTAAGAATGTCTCCACCTTTAGACCTTATTTTATTCATTCTGAAGGCTGACCAACCACCCCGAGACTTCTTCACCTCCCTCCAAAAGAGTTTGGTGTTACCCTCGAAGTTTTTAGTCAGCCTATCTTCTGCACTCATACTTGCTCTATCACGTTTCTCTTTCACTAAGGCCTTGGTGTCATTCTTACATTGCCGATATATTTCTTTCTTCTGTTCAGTCATACTGTCATTCAGATTCAAAGAAGAGACATAGTCCAGCCACGCTTTCTTCTTTTGCTCTACGGAAGCTGCCACTTCCGCATCCCACCATGCATCACCATTTGTTTTTCTATGCTTCTTTGAACTTCCACATACTTCTTTCGCTGTATCTACCATACTCTCTTTCAATACTCTCCAGCATTCTTCAATGTCCGATTGCGGCTGGCTTGCCATCGTCAGCCGTTCTCGGACACCCTCTGCATACTTTTCTCTTACACACTCTTCTTGCAACCTTTCAACCTTTATTCTTTCAAGCCCTCCGAAGTGGACACGCTCTCGCCAGTGCCTCCACTTTCTGAACAGACCACTAAGTCTCGCAATAACGAGATAGTGGTCCGTGTCGACTGTGGGGCCCCTGTAGGCTCTTGCGTCCAATATTTTGCTTCGGAGGCGACTGTCTACCAAAATTAAATCTATTATGCTTTTCTGTTCATTCCTTCTCCATGTATACATATGGATGTCCTTATGTTGGAAAAATGTGTTTGACACAATAAGGTTTCTCTCCATGCATACATCCGCTATGAGCCTACCTGCGTCGTTCACTCTCTTATCACCAAATGGACCAAGTACGTCCTCATAGTCGGGACGCTTGGTCCCCACCCATCCGTTCAAATCTCCGCATACAATCACGCGTTCACTGGTTTCTGCCATATCCAGAACTTCCCTAACATTGTCCCAAAACTTCTCTAGGTCTGATGCCACCGAGGATCCTACGGGAGCATATGCTACAACCATGAATACCTTGGTGACACCTAGTTTTATACGGACCCAGAGAAGTCTGGGATCATACATTCCGTAATCCTTCACACCTGAGGCCAAGCGAGAGGACAACAGCACTCCTACCCCCATGCTGGCTCGATCGCTCTGTGGTACACCAGACCACAGAGCCATCCCGCCACCAGGAAGATCGCAGGCGTCGCTGCCCCTTCGCTTGGTCTCTGTTACACAGAGCACGTCTAGCTGTTTGTCCGCCATGACGGATATCAGCTCGTGCAACTTACCTTCCACACAACCTCTTACATTCCACGTGCCCACCCGGCACTCCGTTCTCCTCGACTCGCCTAACTGGGCAAGGCGTGATGGGTGGCGGCCCCCATCGCCGCAACTGCCGATGTTCGTACCGACGGGGGCGGGTCGGTACGCGTCGCCTCCGGGGGACGCCCTAACCCGCATTGCGGTACGCATTTCGATTAATGTACCTCATATCATTCATCATTCTCCTACTCTTATCCCAATTACTTGGGGTCAATACAGTATGTACTCTTCTTTCATAATACATATTGTACAAGTTATTGGCAATATTTTTATGACAGGCCGCCTGCCAGACGTCAACCCTCCTTGGGAATGTAATGGCTGACCAAACGCCATCAGATGGAGATAAATCTCTTAGTCGTCTTTTAAGACACCCACGAGCAAATACAAGGGTTGGTAGTATTCGGAGCCGCTACCACACAGCAGTTTTATTAATTATTAACATCAGTAAATTTATATTGTTATAGACTCAAACGAGTTAATAGGACACTAATAGAAGAGTTCAATCCGTGTGATGATGGTAAGAATACTATTCATCACCCCAATCATCATTCTACTCTTATCCCAATTACTTGGGGTCGATACAATATGTACTCTTCTTTCGTAGTACATATTATAGAAGTTATTGGCAATATTTTTATGACCGGCTACAGTCTATATATAATAATATTATTTTGTAATTGCAATTGAATACTACCAACCCTTAGATTGTTCGTGATCGTCGTAGATGATTGACAGCTTGGCAGACGGCATGAGATAGAGTTGACTCAGGTCAATACCTGAGTCACCTGTATCCGATGCCGTCTGGTCAATAATTACATTTCCCCACTCCACGATTTCATTTTAGTCTAATCAATGCATATGTTTAAAAATTGTATATTTTAAAAATATCATCTTTTGATATATGTACTTACATTAATCTATAATACAGTGCATTTTTAGGAATTTATGTGAGCATAGTTATTTCCATAAATTGAGTAAGTTTTGAGTTACTTTATGTCAAAAATATAACAATGTATACATATTGGTACCCATGACTGTATCTATTTAATTATTTTTTAGCTTTTAGTACATTAACTGCAAAATTCCATGACTGTTTACAATAAAACCTTTTAACTTAAAAAAGAAAATTATCTTTTTTATTTTTATTTTTATGATCACCAACAAAAGATACACAAACATACAATTTAATAAAAAAATATTGGATCATGTTTTGTGCTCCTTAAATTATGAGTAACCACACATAACTAAATGTTATTTAAACTCTTTCAATCGATTTTCTTTCTTCTTTTAAAAAAGTAAACAAAATTTGATAAAAGCTATGAAAGAAAAGTAGATACTGCGTCGACCTCAATTAATTAGGTTAAGAGTAGAATGATGATGATGATTGCAGTAGGTTTCCTTGATATTAAACATCATTAAAATAGCAAAATAATATGGTAATAATGTTTACTGGCTATGGGAATAATAAAACATCATTATATCGCTTCGAATATAAAAACAATACCTGAGAACTTTATGCGTTTATAATTATTTTTCTAAGATTGAATTGTCCATTCAAAAGAGTTTTTATAGTAGCAACCACGTTTTTTTTAAATGCAAACCAATATTTACTTGACGTCAAGATCGTTACGTTGGAATTGATTAGATACGAATGAGTGAAACGCTATTATTTCAGTCTTTTTTTTAAAGTAAGGAATGCCAGGTGTAGAAATATGATATCGGCACTTTCCTATAGATGGAGTTAGCCGTCAGTTTATTCAACGTAAGACCCCTTCTAAAGTGATATCATCTACCTCGAAAAACCGACGAAGATTTCCAATAAACAACTCATTTTTTAAAATAAAACTACTTTTACATATTCTATCGGGGTTCCTATTTGATTTTTTATTTTCCAACGTATCGAACTCTGTAATGTAATAGTCGAGTAAACATCTACAAATCATTACACAAGAACTCAAGTTTTATATTTTTTGACAACCTTAAAGCTATTAAAAAAAAACTACCAGTTTTGTACCTATAAACTATAATTCTCGGACAACATTGATTTTCTGTTCTAATTTAAAGAAAACTGCTGCAGAATCGCATCGAATCATGGCTCGTGAAATATGATCTAATTCATCTGTCATCATTGTCTCAGCTCGTAGAACTCTCACACTCCACAGTAGGAGAAAAAAATTTACCTATCACGCTCATCAGACTGATTGGTTAAGAATTTTATTATGAGTTTTCCTTCTCTTGCATAAATTTTATTTGCATATTATATCCCTTGATCATATTTTACGACGATGAAGGAGAATGAGGATGGTGTCCGATGGTTTACTGTGTGAGACACAAGGAGGTTTCAGGAGTGGAAGGAGATGCATGGATCAAGTGTTCTCTCTGCGCAACATTATGGAGAAGCATCTGGTTCTAGGTCAGGGGGTTTTCTGCAGATTTGTGGATCTGGAGAGAGCATTTGACATGGTTGTACGAAAGGAACTTTGGGGTATTTTACCGGAGTATGGTATTAACGGTAAACTGCTACAAGCTGTGCAGTTCAGTTATATGGGCTGTGGAGCCTGTGTGCGGCTGGATGATGGAATGTCGCCTTGGTTTGACGTCAATATCGGCGTTAAGCAGGGGTGCATTCTGTCAGCCAGGCTGTTTATCATATATCTGGATAAATGTCTCCAAAGGTTGAACGATATGAATGTGGGAGTCCAGATGGGCGACTCAGTGGTCACTGCTCTGCTCTATGCAGATGATGTAGTCCTGCTGGCACAGACACAATGACAGAAGATTGTAAGAAAAGGGGTCTACGCGTGAATGTGAGCAGAACCAAAATAATGGTCTTTGAAAGAGATGAAGCCAGAACAGATGTAAGAGTAACAATAGGTTATGATGTACTGGAGCAAGTGGATGAATTTGTATATCTTGGATGTGGATTTAGCCGTGATAGAAGTTACACCACTGATACAGAGCGAAGAGTGAATGCGGGAAATCGAGTGAACGGAGCGTTGGGGCAACTTCTCGGTAGCCACCACCTCAGCCAGAAGGCACGTGTAGCAATACATAACGCAGTGCTTGTCCCAACATTACTGTATGGAAGCGAGAGTTGGGTATGCAGAAAAGAGTATGAAAGTAAAATTAATGCAGTCGAAATGCGATCTCTACGGAAAATCTGTGGAGTTAGGCTGATCGATCGCATTCGCAACGACGACGTAAGAAAGCGAGTAGGTATGAAAGAGAGTATTGGTGTAAAGATGCGAAAGGGAATGCTCCGATGATTCGGACATGTGGAAAGAATGCCGAACGAACGTATGGTTAAGAAGATATACAATGCGAAAGTGAAAGGTGTAGGTAGGAGAGAGCAGGGGAGAGGGAGAGGAACAGGGGGAGAGCGAGACTAACCTACCTAGACCAGATCGGTCATGTACTGAAGGAAGGTCAAGAGTCTCCGAAACCGGCGAACGTGCATGAAGAGAATTATAAATGTTGAGGAAGCGAGTGAAATATGCAAGGATAGAGTTCTCTGACACTCTGTTCTCTCTGCCTACCTTGCAAGGGACATGTTGTGATGGTATGTATGTATGTATGTGTGTATCTTCTACGACAATACTGGCCAGAATGAAAGTGGTGAATTTCTTTTTGAGTGGCATACTCGTGAGGAGGCCTATATCCAACAGTGGATGTCTACGAGCTGATGGATTGAATACAGTTCATCATCTCAGCTCATATATGTTCCACTGTTGGGCTCTAGCCTCCTCCATAATGAGAGGGAAATTGATACCACGCTGATCAGACGTGTTGGTACAGGTTTTTATTTCAAGTTTTCCATCTCTTCCATAGATGTTATATGCGTTTCATATCCCTTAGTCGACTCTTACGATTACCCACGGGTAAGTTAGGGGGTGATGAATTGTATTCTTACTCCGTCATCACACGGAATATAATTCACATTGTACTAATACAATTAGTAAGAACACATTCCTACTCCATCATAACACTTTTTTTTTATTTTTGTGGTGGGCTACGGTCGGCGCACTCCTCGTAGCACTCCATCCGGGGTGACAGAGGGGCGTAAGCACGCACACCCGTAACCCACCTGTGACTAGGTATGCGTCCGATATATCAAAACGAATCTGAAATCGGATTTCAGTCAGAAATTGTATCGTATCGATATTCAACACTATACAAACTGATTTTAGAAAACGTATTTCAGCAGAAACTAAATCAACACATATCAAAACAAAACGACGAAAACGCAAACTAATAATAAATCTAATCATCGCGCAATCGTTTTCTATTGCTAGTTTTGCAAACCAAACCAATATTTGAAAACTTACTAACTATCTCTTTCACTCCGCTAAGCGATCGCTTAGTCAGAATGAGAGAAAGCGAATTTCATTAAAATTCGCCTCCTTTCATTCTAACTAAGCGATCGTTTAGTGCATTGAAAGAGATGAAGCGAATTGTCATCTGTTTTGGAATTTGGCGGTTTCTAAGAAACTCAGAATGGCAGATGGAAACGAAACAGAATTACAAGAGTCAGGGAATAAGATCTATATTAGAATGCAACTACTTCCATGATAATATTACACAATACTTAATGATAGTACCTAGTTTAAGTTTTGTGTTTGTTAAATAGATTTTTGAATTATGGGAGAGTTTTTGCACACTTGACCTTGATAATACGTGCGGTGTGCGCGTAATGTTATTTTTGTGATCTCGTGAACTATATAATTAGATAGGTATTTTACGATTCAATACTATACTAACGTATGTTAGTATCATACATACGATTTGATGATAAATAAGAAATAACTATTTAATGTAAAAAGGTAAGATTTTCGCTTCGTAATCGGGATTAATAAAAAAAACCATACAAAAAAAATGTACATTATATAATATAATCATGAAATCATTGTAAATATGACGATTTTTAAATACGCAAGAAAGTTTTGTATCATATCCAAAACAAAACATTTTTGCTAGTCTAGTACTCTAGTTAAGCCTAGATAAAGCATGAAGGAAAATCGTACACCTAAATCCAATCAACAAAGAAATTATAGAAAAATATTTTGAATGCGTTCGTTCGATTGCGTTTTTTGTTTGCTACGCTAAAATAACTAAAAACATCGAATATCGATCGAAACTAAAGTAAACCCGCTCCGTCAACCGCTCTGGAAATCGATTTCTGAAATCGGTTTTTAAAATCGATTTAAATATCAGAAATCGAATTTGTATCGGTTTGCGTAAAATCTGAAAACGCCCATTTCTACCTGTGACGTTGCCTTCGTCGTTGGGCCGACCACCGGAGCAGAGTGACTTGACGTCAGAGTGGTCGGCCCGACGGAGGGATACCCTCTCCTCCGTACACAATCGGGTAGGATGTCGGTCTTTCCTCATGCGGTCGGCCTCTCGGCGGGTGACGGACTAATTGCCCGATCCAGTCACCCGCGGCCTCGGCTAGGGCGGCATCAGGCGCAGGTAACTCCATCATAACACTAAGACTACGTAAAATAATTTAATCAAATCGCAAACGTTGATGTAATATCGACTCTTCAATTAAAAAAAGCGTCCGAACAATTTAGACCACATCATGTAAGTATTCGCGACTAAATTAAGTCATATTTCATAAGTACCTACTATTACAATACTAGTACTATTGCGGTTAACGGAAACTTAACCGACGCAATCCATTTTAACAATTCGTTTTGTTGGTTTTGTTTTACACCAAAACATTTGTATCCATTGAGCAATAGAGGCAATTGCTTTAATATAAATACAATGTTTCAAATAGTATACAATGTATGATCCCTCTCTGATATTTAATTAATCATGGGGTTACAAAATATACCAAGCGTCATTTACACAGCATAATTAAATGCTTCGTAGATGTTGTTGGCTTATATATATGACTGACAATCATAAGGTTCTATGCTGGGGAAAATAAATAAAGACATTGTTTAGGTATCGATTTTTGAATATCATTTTCTTAAAATCTTAATAGGAATCTCGAAGTGCTTAGCCCTCTATTACGTCCAACGCTCATTCACGAAGAGGGGTACATCGGCAGGTCGTGCCGGCAACCAACCGACCTTTCTTTGTTATTAGGTTTTTAAAAAGCTCTCTATCACACGAGACTAAAAATTACAAAATGTGGAGAATAGATTTAACTATAAAATAAATTATTATATATAAATAGCTTCTGCCCATGGCTTCGCTGCCGTAATATAGAATAACCATAATTTTACCATCCCATAGTATTCCAACCTTTCAAAAAAGTTGTCAATTATTGTCGCCAGAGACCCATCTATCGTTGTATCAAAATTCATCAATATCGGTTTGGTTTAGGCGTGCAAAAATTACCAAAATACCTAAACCATTTTCGCATTTGTATATTAATAAGAAAAGGATTATTATTAAAAAAGAAAGGGATTATAATTGAATTTATATATTTATCAAAATAAAGATTTTTAAGACTAACAGGCAATGAATTCTGATTTTCTAAAAATAATAGCTATCAAGCTTAGAAAATCTATAATGATGCATTATATCCAAAATACATTATGCATAATTTCATCAGTCTAGTCATAATCTATAAATTATTATGTACATTTAGATTCTCCGTGTGGTGACGGAGTAGAATACTATTCACCACCCCATATCTTACCCGTGGGTGATCATACCAGCCGACTGAGGGATATAAAACGCATATAACATCTATGCGAGAGAAGGAAAACTCGAAACAAAACCCTATACCAACACGTCTGACCAGCGCGGTATAGTAGGTTAATTTCCCTCCCACTGCGGAGGCGGCCCGAGCTCAACAGTGGGACATTTATGGGCTGTGATGATGATGACATATAGATTAGCAAGAAATCATCAACATCAATCCATCATAATCCATATTCAGTCAATTGTAATTAAAATAGAACAGAACTATTTTTATGGATTTGTCGTGTTTGTGTTTAATTTTTAATTTCCCCGCGTTTCAAATAGGTACTTTTGAAAAATTTAAAAAACATAAATATAATTTTATTTCAAAACAAAACAATTTTTACAAATTTTATCGAGTTGTGTTTGATTTTTAATTGCCCCGCGTTTCAAGCATTATTGAAAAAGGAAAACCCGAAATCCATAATAATAGTTTTATTTCAAATATCTAATATTCTCCTAAAATTATTACCGAATTTTGGAAAGACGATATGCTCAAAGGTTGGAGAAGGATATTGCTGGATCGCTACAAATATAGGAAACTTGAGAAGGTCTAGGTCGTAAGACAGCCTGACCCAATTAGTGATTAGAAAAGGAATAAACAAAAATACTAATTGATAAATTTACATACATACATATCATCACCCCATATCCCTTGCAGGGTAGGCAGAGAGAACAGAGTGCCAGAGAACTCTATCTCTGCATACTTCACTCGCTTCCTCAACATTCATAATTCTCTTCACACACGCTCGCCGGTTTCGGAGACTCTTGACTCCACCTTCCTTCAGTACATGACCGATCTGGTCTAGGTAGGTTAGTCTCGGTCTCCCTCGGTACCTACATCCTTCCACTTTCGCATTGTATATCTTCTTAACCAGACGTTCGTTCGGCATTCTTTCCACATGTCCGAACCATCGGAGCATTCCCTTTCGCATCTTTACACCAATACTCTCTTTCATACCTACTCGCTCTCTTACGTCGTCGTTACGAATGCGGTCGGTCAGCCTAACTCCACAGATTTTCCGCAGAAATCGCATTTCGACCGCATTAATTTTACTTTCATACTCTTTTCTGCATACCCAACTCTCGCTTCCATACAATAATGTTGGGACAAGCACTGCGTTATGTATTGCTACACGTGCCTTCTGGCTGAGGTGGTGTCTGCCGAGAAGTTGCCCCAACGCTCCGTTCACTCTATTTCCCGCATTCACTCTTCGCTCTATATCAGTGGTGTACCTTCCATCTCGGCTCTATTGATAAATTTTAATTATTATTATATATTTTATTTATGTACCTATATAAGAAAAGGGGTTTATAACGACCTGAGCCAACTCCAGCTGATGCTGTTTGGTTAACAATATAAATGAATGTATAAATGAATGTAATATTCCCAAGGAGGGTTGACGTGTGGCAGGCGGCCGGTCATAAAACTATTGCCAATAACTCTTAAAATATGTACTATGAAAGAAGAGTACATATTGTATCGACCCCAAGTGATGGGGATAAGAGTAGGAGAATGATGATAATAAAAGGGGTTTAATGTAGGTCAAAGACATAGACAGACAAAGTATATTTTTGTTTAATTAATTTTTTTAATATTCGCGTAAACATTAGAATTCTTTGAATAGTACATTATCTATGAATGAGGTCGATAATAAAAAAAACACAATCGTAACAAATTTCATAGAGCAATTCTATATTTTTATCCTTACATCAAATCTTTTTTTTTTTTGTTGGCCAATGTAATAAAGTAATTACACTTAATATCAACATGGCCGAAGTGACCAGTGACACAACACGCTTCATTTTATGTTCCAATACACATTGTCATTATTATGTAAGCTAGTAAGTAAATGGTGTTTTTCGCAATCGCTTTTTAACCCATGGTCCAGTAGTTAAAACACAATGCGACGTAAAGTTGAATAATTTATATTTCAACCCAACGTTTTTTTTTTTCCATTCACTACACATTTTAATTTAAAAATAAAATCCTATGTAAAGCTGTTTCTTGCCAACGTTAGACCAATTGAATTTATAATGTGAAAGAAACCTGTACCCAGTAATCGAAACGAGAAGGTACATCATTTTTAGATAAGACTCCTATATTTTAGATAACAAGTAAACGAAAGGAAGTTTGAAAGTTGCGCCAGTGACGGAAAAGTTAAGGAGTGAAAGGTTGACATGGTATGGACATGTGATGAGACGGGATGAAAGTAATGTTGTGAGGAAAGTTTTAAATATGAATGGTTAAATTTTTAGGGGTAAAGGAAGACTAAAGAAAAGATGGATGGACTGCGTGAAGCATGACATGAATAGACAGGGAGTAACTGCAGAGATGACGTTTAATAGGACTGTATGGAAGAAGATGATATATTGCGTCGTTGCAGCGTCGACCCCAAGTAGGTAATTGAGATAAGAGCAAGATGATGATGATGATGAAGTAAAACAATATAAATGACGCAAGACATTAATGTAATGTTTTATTATATTAATTGATTTCATTTAATTTATTGCACGCCTCATAAGCGAAGCGTTGAGGTCTTGCTCTACTCTCGATATATGAAAATCAAAAACTTTTCAAACCTAAAAATGATTGTATTTTTCTCACATTGCACTTATAGGATAATATTATCATACATATGTCAAGAAAAAACATTCGTTTAAACGTATTTGATATTTTTAAAAAGCAATTATTTTGTTTAAAGTAAGAAAATGGTTGATTAAAAAAAATATTCGAGGATGTCTGGATATTTATTCTGGATCTGGCACAATTATGACCGTAAAAAAATAATGTATCAAAATATTTATTTTTTTAAAAGCTTCATAATCGCAACGCGCTGTTTTCTTTCGAAAATGGCTTCGTAATTATTTGTCGTTTAATTGTAATTAATAAAAAACTAAACTGCTTTGTCATTAGTGTGATACCTTATGAAAATTGGGTTCGTTTACATTTTTTTGTTCGTCCATTCGGACAGGCAAAGGAAACAAATCCCATACAGCCTATTGTAAACGAACAGCTATGTTTAGCACTACGTCGAGAATAGCACGAAATTTCAAAAGTATTTTTTTTCTTTCATTTTCATTTATGGCATTGACTAATAGTAAATGATAAAGAAAAAAAAAATTATGAGGCGTATACTTTTGGGTTATCCAAATTATATATTGTATTAGTGTGTTACCTAACTATTACTGTGTTTGCTGTGCGGCTACGAATACTATCAACCTTTACTTTGCTCGTGGATGTCGTAAAAGACGGCTAAGAGCCTTATATTATAACGTCCTGGGCCAACTCCATCTGATACCATTTGGTCAAAAATAACATTCCCAAGGAGGGATTACGTCTGGCAAGCGGCGGGTCATAAAACTCTTGCCGATAACTTTTACAATAGATACTATGAAAGAAGATTTCATATTGTATCGATCCCAAGTAATTGGGAAAAGAGTAGGAGAATGATGATAGTGTGTTACGTAAAATTTATGAAACTTTGATGGAAACGAACATTAATATGTAATACATAAGTAAATCGATTTTCAACATATCCCCAATTCTATTTAACCCAGTTAAACATATCATCTAGCCGTTCTTGAACAATTAAATAGCAACCATTCACCCACTCTTAATTTGGTCGCAGCTTTAAATCTAGTAAATATATATTACCATTTAATAAACACAGAAGGTATATAGGCTAAGGACAAATATATAATTATCTTGTAAACAATCAACTGATAACAATAAAACAACTTAATTAGATGCAAAGATAATTCTAAACATGAAAGAAACCACTATCTACAAGTTTGATAAAATAATATTTACACATTTTTTTTTTGTTCTGTACGTCCATTCGGACAGGCAAAGGGATCAAAGTCTATACAGCCAAGTCTTATTTAATCATTTTTCATATATTGTTCATCATTTCTTCATAATATGTAGCCTTAATAGTCATTGTCTGTCAGTAAGTCAAGTCGTTACCATTAATCGGGCGCTGATAACCTAATCAATGATTTTCTTTAGGAATTTTGGGCAAATATGAAAATACACGTAAACCACTATTATACCATATTCACTACACTTCAGCATTTTAACTGTACCAAATTGCATAAAATACCAGCAAAATTATTCAATATAACACCACAAAACACTAAAGAAATGAATATAATACAAGAGCGTGACATGACATTTCCACATTCGCGCCAAAACTCTTCTAATATTTAGACAGATACATAGGCTTTTTTTTTAATTGCTTATGGTAACAAACGAACAAGCCGCATACCTGATGGTAATTGTTACTACCGCCCATGGATCTTTGCAATACCAAGGGTATAGCTAGGCCGCTGCCTACCAATACAAACCCCAAATCCAACCAGTTGGGCTTCCGGCTCTCTCGCTCATCGAACGAAGCGCAATAGCTCATACTCAGACGTCGATCTTCTACGAGAGTGTGGTACTACCACGGACGGACCTGTCTGTAGTTGTAGACAGAAAATTGTCAACAGCGTGGTCCTGCAACAAATTAAGGTTATTTGATTTTTGAAATAAAATTAGTTTTACGCATTCTACCGCATTTGTATTTGATTTTTAATTTTCCGACGTTTCGAATACTTTACAGCGTTCATAGTCACGGGAAGACTTAAGTGTCTCATTATTATTAAGTAATAACTATGACTTATTGAACGTGAGACACCTCCCGTGACTATGAACGCTGTTAAGTGTTCGAAACGTCGGGAAATTAAAAATCAAATACAAACGCGATAGAATCCGTAAAAATAGTTTTATTTCAAATGTGTAACACTCATGTAAACATTAAAAATTATTATATTTGATTTTTGTAATTTGATTTTCAGTATATTTGTCCTTATGGTCTAATATACGGACGAATAAAATAACTAGTAAGAATACCATGGTCACCACCCCTTCTTTTGCCGTTCGTGAGCATAAAACTAAAGGACGGTTGGACGTAAGACACCTTGTTCTCCCGTAAAGATGAACGCTGTAAAGTGTTCGAAACGTCGCGCAATTAAAAATCGCGAGAAAGCTTGAAATAAAAATATATACCAACTCGTCTGTTCAGCATTGTAACATCATTAGCTCAGCCCACATATATCCCACTGTTAAACTGGGGCCTCCTCCACTATAGGCGAGAAATTGACCTATACGGTGGTCAGACGTGTTTTCATATTATATGCATAAGCATGATATATTAAGACATTTTACCTCTCGCTATACAGAATACTCGAGCCTAGTAGTAATAATAATATAATAATAATTTATTTATTACTCAAAAACAAAACATTACAAAATACTCAAAGTCACAATAAAAATCCAGTGGTACAAGAGAAATACAATAGAAATTGATTCACAGATGTTTGACGAGTTACAATTTTGAGTTGTAAAACCCTGTCTCCTAAACTAGGCCAAGAGGCTTGTATCTTAGGAAACAGTGCTCGGCCTAATCATAATAGATGTGATTTAGTAGTGAGACATATAAGAGCTCATGGGGTGGGTAATGATGAGATATTTAATGATGAACATGGCGACTATGGTCTATGGACTTTGTTATAACCTAATTACCTTAAACATATAAAAATTTCTATTGTTCACGCGAGTATTAAACATTTGAAATAAAACTACTTTTACGGATCCTATCGCGCTTGTATTTGACCTTGAATATATGTTGAAGTAATAAGAATATGTAGGACATGTAGGTACACCGGCGTCGCGTCGTAAACGATATAATGAGTCTTCTTCTAATTACACTGATAACAAAATTAATTCATAAAAACCTCGTAAAGTAATTAATATACCTGAGTACCTTTAATTTTATAGAGACGTTAAACTTTGTAATTAACATAGAACCAAACGCTTATATTTAGCATGAACTTCTAATTACATAAATTTTCCAAAGCGTAGGCATTCCGTTAGTAGGTTACAGTTTTATAAGTTATAAATCTTCAACAATTGATGTGAAATATTCATAAAGCTTCTACTATATAGTAGTATATTTATATTTCACAAAAAGATTACTACCATTTCACTAGTTTTCAGTGTGGTGACGGATAAAGAATACAATTCGCCACCCCCAATCTTACACGTAGTTATCGTAAAAGAATACTAAGCGATATAATACGCATATAACACCTATACACGTAACGACCTGGGCCAACTCCATTTGATGCCGTTTGGTCAACAATTACATTCCCAAGGAGGATTAACCTCTGGCAGGCGGCCGGTCATAAAACTATTGCCAATAACTTTTAGAATATGTACTATGAAAGAAGAGTACATATTGTATTGTCTCCAAGTAATTGAGATAAGAGTAGGAGAATGATGATAATAATACTATAAAAGGGCAACTGGGCATTAAACCTTACACCAATCTGTCTGACCAGCGTGGTATAGTAGGCCAATTTTCCTTCTATTTTCGAGGACACTCGATTCTCACAGTAGAATGTATCGGAACTGAGATGATGATGCCAGTTATTTTATTGGTTTAAAACAGTTTTCATAGTTATAGTTCATTCTGGAGTGCAATGCTACCACGGTAAGCTACCTTAGCTGCTTAGTAGGTCAAATTTCTTATTGCGGAGTACCAGGCGCGGCTCAAGCACATGTAACGCCCGGGTGCAATCAATAACCTTGCGCCCTCTTGTACCAAAGTGGGTGAACAAAATGGGTAATAGGTTGATGGTTACAAGCGGCTCTCGGCGCCCCCTAACACCCCGCGCCCGGGTGCACCGCACCCTCTGCACTATAGGTAAAGCCGGCCCTGCGGAGTACCGCCCAATCTGAACATTAATAGAGTTAGAAAAAAATATTTTACAAAACGGTAACAATTATCATTTACGAGGGTTATTGAACTTGGAATTACGTCACATACTATCATGCTATTGACATGTTTATTGCTAAAAACAAGTTTAGTGACGACGTGGAAGTTTGATTTTAAATATAGCTGCTACGAAAAAAAATCATAAACATCAGATCAGCTTATATATTTCCCATTGTTGGGTTCGAGCATTGTTTACAAGAGGTGTGAAATTGACCTACTATCAACTGTCGCTGGTCAAACAGGTTGGTTATACCTAACGTGACCATTTATTGACTCGAAACGGGACATTTTAAAAATATACCCGAAATGTTTAGTTGTATTTTATTTATCAGAAGAACAAATTTGTTTTAAAATAACTGGTGAACATTTTAAGTAAGAATCAAACATTTGACCCATTTTTTTATATTCCTCTTAATTATCAACATGGCCTTGAGAACTGAAATTTGTAACTGGGTTTTCTCGTATGGCGACAATTTTTCCCTTATAGAAAATACTCTTAAACAAATAGCGAGAAATGAGAGAACGAAAAATCTGTCAAATAAATTAGTCAACGTACGCTCTCGTACCTACACTGCACGCGACTGGCCGGCCGGCTCGACTTCTGAAATTTTTGCGCAATTTCCGAAAACGGGACAATTTTGCATCCCAGAGTTCACACCGGGACGCGTTATTATAAAAAGGGACATTCCCGTTCAAAACGAGACGTCTGGTCACATTAGCTATACCTCATGTATTTATTTCCAGTCTACTTTCTTTTGCATATACATAAATATAATTAATATAAACCCCAAACCCACCCAGTTGGGTTTCCGCCTCTCTCGCTCACCGAACGAAGCGCAATAGCACATTGCCATTACTCAGACGTAGATCTTTTGCGAGAGTGTGGTACTACCCCGGACGGACCAGCCCGCGGCTGTAGACAGAAAACTGTCAACAGCGTGGTTCTACCACTAATACTCAAACTTCGATATTTTGCTAGAGTATGATACTTCCCTAGACGAGCTGCAGACACATAACTCAGTACCCTAGGCCGTATCGTTAGATAGACGAAATTTCTAAGTAGTGTCAATTATTACAAAAGATAAAAAGTTCTATAGTGTATATTATCTTTTAAATATATGTGGTAGCGGCTTCAAATACTACCAACCCTTACTTTGCTCGTGGATGTCGTAAAAGACGACTAAGAGCCTTTTATCGACCTGAACCAACTCCATCTAATACTGTTTGGTCAACAATTATATTCCCAAGAAGGGTTGACATCTGGCAGGCGGCTGGTCATAAAACTATTGCCAATAATTTCTACAATATGTACTATGAAAAAATAGTACATATTGTATCGACCCCAAATAATTGGGATAAGAGTAGGATTATAATGAGTGTTTATTATCTTTTGTAAGATTAACTAGCAGTAGTTATCTGATGGTAGGTAGGTAATATACTGAAAATAAATAATATATATAAGTAATAAATTTCCGTGTGGTGACGGAGTAAGAATACAATTCACCTTAACCGTGGGTGATCGTACGACACGACTAAGGGATACAAAAACGCATATAACATCTATGCGAGAGAAGGAAATCTCGAAACAAAACTCTATACCAACACGCCTGATCAGCGTGGTATAGTAGGTCAATTACCCTTCCATTATGAAGGAGGCCCGAGCCCAGCAGTGGGAAATATATGGGCTGAGATGTTGATGAGGTAATATTAGAGGATTCGATCCCAGGATCCCAGATCTCGGAATCCCGGGATCCCGGTCATATTTTAGTCCCGAAATTTTCGGGATCAAATTCAATGAATCCCGGGATTTTCGGGATTGAGACATTTTTTTAAATTAATCAATAAAAATGTGCGTGAGACGAAACGTTTGATTTCACGTTTTAACAGCCACCTTGTTTACACGGCTGATTTCACTTAGAATACACAATTGATTCATACTAAGTAATTTCATTTGTTTTGTTAACGGCCGAATTATGCGTAAAAGTGTGTAAAAATTTAGGCTTCACTTCGTGTAAGTATTGATATTTTTTCTGTTAATTGGAAATAATCAAATGATTAAAAAGCAAAAATGCATTAATGATTTAATTTTCGTGGTTTAAATAAGTAATCTATGAAGTTTCGGTTCAATTTAAATATAAGTACCCATAAACATAAGTAGAAAGAAGTTGATTTTTAGCAGTTAATACAATTTATGAAACCAACAATAGTTGGTTTCATAAATTTTTTACAGAAGTGCCTAATTTGTTTATTTTATAAGAAGAAAGTTTATAAAAAAGTATAATTTTGTTTAAACGCCTTTTTGGAGATTTATAACTTAAATATTCTATGTCCTCAAAAATTGATTCTGATATGTTTACTGACTTTTTGTTACCATTTTCCATTACCAATACAATCCCGGGACTATCCCAGGATCCCGGGATTAACTGTAGATAATCCCGAAATTCCGGGATTAGAAAATTCGACCGGGATCGAATCGTCTAGGTAATATACTCACGGCATCGAATCGCGACAGTTTTAAATACCTATTAAAATTTTATTTATATGACGAGGTGAATCGTAGTGATAATATCTGAGCAAAAATTTTGTTTCACAATTTTTTAAAGCAATTCCTTGTATCGTATACTAATTAACCTCAATTTAAATCATGGCCATAGGATTGTTTTTGAGAAATGTCCTTTATAATGTAAATTAAATTAGATATTAAAGCTACATATCATTAATTAATTTTAACTATGCAAATATTGTAAGTGCAAATTTCACAAACTTATGATAATTTTATGCTAATTTAAGATTAACTATATAGATTTTTGGATTACAAGGATAGTAGTAACGACAATCTAAGCAACTAATATTACTTGAAATCTTATCCTACCGTAATAAGATTTTGCACGCTTCATAAGCGAAGCAGTTTTCAAACCTAAAAATTATTGTATTTTTCTAACATTGCACTTATAGGATAATATTATCGGACATATGTCAAGAAAAACATTCGCTTAAACGTATTTAATATTTTTAAAAAGCAATTATTTTATTTAAAGTAAGAAAAAAGTTGATTAAAAAAAATATTCGAAGACGTCGAATAAAATATTCTGGATCTGGCAAGAATACGACCGTAAAAATTTATGTTATAAAATATTTCTTTTTTTAAAAGCTTCATAATCGCAACGCACGGTTTTTTTGTCGTTTAATTGCAATAAATAAAAAACAAAACTGTTTAATCTTTAGTGTATGTATACCTTATGAAAATTGGGTTCGTTTACATTTTATTGTTCGTCCATTCGGACAGGCAAACAAATCCCATACAGCCTATACATCTATGTTTAGCACTACGTCGAGAATGGCACGAAATTTCAAAAGTATTTTTTTTTCTTTCATATTCATTAATGGCATTGACTAATAGTAAATGATAAATAATACAAAAAATATGAAGCGCGCACTTTTGGATTTTCCAAATTATTTATAAATACGCTTGCCTCACAAAATTGACAGTTAGAAAATGCATGTATTTGTGGCAAGCTATGGTTTGAACACATCTCGCTCAAACAGTCCAGAGCGACGGAAACTGCGTGCCCATAACCCGTCGTATTCTCACCCCATCATCATTGGACTGACCACTGGTACCTACTGATTTCTTGACCTAAGTGGCCAGCCCGGCAGGTAAAAAATGCAAAAAGTCCTGTTTTCTACATAGAGTACAAAGAGGATTAAATAAATATAAGCTAAATTTATCATAACGAATGTATTAGAAAAATAAAGGTACTTATTTTAATACACGAAGGCGATACGTCCCGGCCCTTAGTTACCGGGGTGTCGACGCAGATTGTTATCCAAAAGGACATCGTAGTGGGTAGACCAACGAAATCGAGGCAGCGCTAACGGATGTCCCGGTGGTGGAGACATAATATGGCAAATTATGAGATCGTCATACGGCGGGATGTAATCCGACCCATAGCCTGTCTAAAAGAACCTGCTGCTGCTCAATTTTCATAAAGCTTTTGAAATATAATGAAATGTATAATTAGCATATGAAATTGGTATATTATTCATTATTATCCCAGCCAATATAAATAGCACTGCTGGACTCGAGTCTCCTGCACAATGAGATGAAGTTTGACCTATAACGACCTATTAAGACGCTGGTCAGACGGATTGGCAAAGGGAGCGTACTTTTCCATATATACATACATACATATCATCACGCCATATCCCTTGCATACTTCACTCGCTTCCTCAACATTCATAATTCTCTTCATACACGCTCGCCGGTTTCGGAGACTCTTGACTCCTTGAGTTCCATATATACGAACTGCATAAATATCGTTTAGTGATCTTTTACGACAGCCTCGTGAAAGAAAGGGATGGTGAAATGTATTCCTACCATATAATAATAATATAAGAATCGAAACGACGATCCATCACTAGGAAGACAGATGACATCTCAAAAGTCGTAGGAAGCCGTTGGATATAAATGGCGCAGGACAGGTCTGAGTGATATTCTCGCGAGAAGGCCTATGTCCGATAGTGGACGTCTACTGGCCGATGGATGGATATATAAAAACGTAATTGTATTCTGCGATTTCATCACACGGACAGTTTATATTATAATTGTTATATATATTCTTTAGTATAAATATGTATTAAATTTATTGCAGGTAGAATGTTGGATACGGCGGAAGGTAGCGCGGCGCTTGCGTGGCGTCTTCTTGCCACATTAGAAGGTGGATCATTACTGCTCGCCATTTCAGCACTTGTTGCTTATTCCGTGAGAAATAAAATATTCAGTCAAAATGAGATCAGGAGGACTGTTAAAACCGTACTGGTACGTATATATGAAATTTATTTGTATTCATTGCTTTAAATCGTTATAGTGAGGCATATCCTTTATTTCTAAAGTAATTCGTAATTATTAATTACAAGTTTTAGTACATAAGACGTTAAGTGTCTAACGTCTTAATTTCGGCAATGATCTATGATATTGCTTTAATTTCTCAAATAGTACGATTATTTAAACAAATACGTGTCTTAATATCTATAATTTTATATTGTACAAATATTTTTTTATTGCTTAAGGTGGCAAACGAGCAAGCAGTACACCTTATGGTAAATATTACTGCCACCCATGGACCTTATATACCTTAATATTAAGGGCACAGCTAGGTCGCTGCCTACCAATGAAAACCGACCCAAAACATTGGGCACATTGCAACTGCTCAGACATCGATTTTCTGCGAGATTGTGGTACTACTAGAATGGTATAATTTAACTACGGTTCGTTCTAGAGTTTGTTGCTTATATGGTAAGTCCAGCTTATATATAGCGTCGTCATCCCCAAAGGAGGGTCATCCAGCGATGGAGGGAAAATCTGGGGTCCCTTGTAGCAGGACGGGGGACTGTGGAGGCGGTTGCGCTACACCTCCACCGCTGGCTCACGAGAAGGCACGGCAACCTAACATTAAGAACGGTGCAGGTGCTTACCGGACACGGGGTGTTCGGTAAGTACCTGCATAAAATTGGAACAGAAGGGGCCCCAGGATGTCATGAGTGTGGTGCGCTAATTGACCATGCACGCCACACAATGGAAGCAATGGGGCATACCCCATCTGGGGGTCCCAGCGCCACGACCTGTCGGCGGAATTAGTTTAATTAGTTTTTGATGGGATACCTACCCACCAAAAACAAGTTTTAAAATGTGAGCCAAGAGTTAAGTTGACTAGGTGACTATGACTAAGTAGTCAATTTCACCGAAAAGACTTCAGATCTAAATGGGTGCCAAGTTCTGTAGACCATCCTGATTATATTTCTTTTTTTATTAAAAACGTAAAACATTCGGAACATAAGGAAATTTAAAACAATTCCTTATTTTTTTTCTACTACAAAAATTTTTGCTCTTTGTAATTTTTTATTCTTAATAACGTATAACAATCTTAAGGAAATTTAAAACAAATTCTTAATTTTTTTCTATTACAAAAATGTTTGCTGTTTATAAACATGTTCCTAATTTATATCTGCTACAAGAATGTTTGCTCTTTGTAAATTGTTTTTTTTTGTAAACATTTTTTTAACATTACAATAGTTCGACTATTATTTACGTAAAGCAAACAACTTTTGATCTATTGAACCTTAACATTTGACGGCTAGTTTTTACCAACAAATCAAATATTCACAAGAATAGTTCCTTACTTGTATATAACGTAAAGATTGTAAAATAATTAGCTAAGTGTCTAGTATCTGAAAGAGAAGCTATGTCTAGCCCTAAGGCCTAAAGGTTTCCGGTGGCTCGCTCGTATGGCGTGGAGAGGTACATGTAGGGCGGGTCTATGGGGTTGCGCGCCGCTTCTTCTGTCGCCCCGTGCGGATTTAGCGAGGTGTGAGTACACCATAGCCCAAAAAAAAGGAGCCCTAAAGGTTAGGTTTATTTATTTTCGTAATATATCTATATTTATAGTCTTATATTTTATTCATCTACCTTTATAAAGGTTAACCAGTTTTTTACTATTCTATCTCGTTTTGAGTGAGCTTATTACCGTTTACTAACAATAGTTCCAAATTGTATGCAGGGTTTGAAAAATTATTGACGTCAGACTCGTGTCTGTAAACCAAAGTACTTTATAAGATATGTACTATATCTTATATAATTTCAATGGGTCGAAGATCAGCATACTATATTAAAAAATATATTAGATGACTAATTTTAATAAGTTCTTGAATATTTGTATTAAGTTGCACTTGCACTATAGTACCTACGTGATAAAATGTTTAATTGACTACTGAAAAAAATCATTTATACACACATACATACATATATATATGAATAAAAGGAAAACTCGATGAATAAAGCGGTTTCATGTATTCCTTCAAGTATTAAATAAAGCGCTAAAATCAAATTATAAAAAGAAGAATTTGTCGGGTAAGTTCGTCATATTTTGCCATATTTCGCCATTCAGGGATAGAAAACACATACATGACTTTTAAAAAAATGGTTTATTTTGGTAAATCAGTCTTTTTGAAGTAGACATTTGACATAAATCACAAAAAATATGCAGCCACGAAGAAAATGCAACACTTCAGTCGAAATATTAATAGACTAAATTAAGAATAATATGGGTACATATTACATTAATAACGGAATTAGCAATTAACATAAAAAAACAGATAACTTCTCTTAACTAATACCAAGATAAAATAATCAAAATGCACCATGTTTAGCAGTAGTCCGTGATAGTAATAAGGGGTATTTTATATATTTTCGAAGCTTGGTAACCGCTCATGCCATTTTCAAATTCTCGTACTGCTTCATTCAAAGTCGTCTTAGAATAAGTTGCTCTGTTAGATGTTCGGTGAAATTTCTCCATAGTTTTATTTTGAAAATGGAACCTAAAAATAGGAAAAAACTAAATTAATAATAATCACGTCAAAATCAAATAAGGTGCTGAAACGGAAATCATTATTCTTATAACATATAACTGCATAGCTGGGCATTAACTCGTTAATCCGTTAATCGTTAATTAACGAAGTTAACATTTTGATTAACGGATTAACTTTTAAGTTAACTTTTAAAAATGTTAACGGACACGTTAACTTCCGTTAATATGCAAGAAGTCCGTTAATCGTTAATCCAATGCTTAATACTTACCGCACGGCACTGACAAGTGCCGGGTGGCGCGTGGCAGCGAGTGAATCAAAAACAAAACTAGATATATTTTGCCGGCGCGTGCGAGTGAGAAAGAAAATTGCGAAAAGATTTGTTTCGTTTGATCATTTCTTTACTTCAAAATGTTAATGTTCATGAAGGGAGATATGCACCTACCCGACGATTAAATTACACATTCGAATTATACAAGTATTTTGTTTTGTTCCTAACCTGTTAACTTCCAGAACCTAAACCACAGGTTTTATAAGTTCACTTACGCAACGATATAAAGATGAAATTTTACACATATTAACGGATTAACGATTAACGTTAAATTGCGTTAATTCTGCCGAAATGTAACGCTTTAACGTTTAACGAAGCTAACTTTTTTTGTAGCGGTTTAACGATTAACGAAGTTAACTATTTGATTAACGGTGGCCAACTATATACAGGGTGTCCCAAAATTCAACGATAAGCTGGCACCAGCAGGTGGACCTACATATGACTACTCGAGAACAGAAAAGAAAAAAATTCTACCTTGATTTTTCTTTTCATTACGACAAAAAAACCAAAATCTTTAAAAATGGACATCCTTTATTATATCATTAAGTGCTATTGCTACAGTTTTACAAGTAATTCTGTGATTTTTTTTGTATTGGCAAGGTAAGTATCACTACTATCGATCACAACCATTAAAAATTCCAGAATATCTATAGTTTTTACACAAAAATCAATCAAAACTATGTTTTTTTCATAAATTATGTAAGATTTTGACTTTCAGCTCACTTTCACTCATCATAGTGAAAAAAAAAAGTATGGACACTACTGTGGCAAATAGTATTAAAAATTGGCGCATCTAACTACAATTCTAAAATGGTATAACATTCTAGACAAACTAGCCACAAAAATATACTTAGGTGTACTATTTCAAAATAACAACCATATTTCGAAAATTGTTAGTGTTGATAGTAATCACTTTTACTATGTAGCCAAAATGTTTTTGTAGCAAGTTCTCAGAATTTTAATGAGACATGTGCGTAGTCCATAAGATAAAATAAGTTAGACAGAGACAGAGAGATTATACGTTAGAGGGAGATAGATAGATGCTAATTGTTTAGTAACATTAATGCAGGTGGAGAAGTAATTAATGTCCTCAGCAGCACAGCAAGTCAGTATGCTCTACTTCTTTGTTTACTGCACACCGTTCTGTTTTAATTAAAGTGGCTCTGGTACTGACGACTTTTGGATTGAATTAAGTGACCTGGAAATTGACCTGACTTGGCATTATTTTAGACTGTGATTTTGTGTTTTTTTTTAAAGAAGTTTTGCCTTATTTTTAAGTGTTTAGCATTCATCATGCCGCTACCATACACAGCGTTAGAATACGCTAATATGCACCTAATTTAAGGAGAATGCCGATGCAATGCCAACGCTGCTAGCAGATTATATCGAGCAAGGTACCCTAATCTTCAAAGGTATCCGGATTATCGCGTATTTATTAACGTGTATCAAGCTTTTTCGGAGGATCGTATACCATCTGACAGGCGAAACGCTGGAAAACCTAGATCGGAACACGATGAAGAAGTTCTCACTGAAATAGAAAACGATTCAACTACCTCTGTACGTGCTGTACAAGCAGCAACGGGAATCCCAAAAAGTACTGCACATAGAATTTTAAAACGTCACGTCGTCGTGATGAAACAACCTGCAAGAAAGATGGATATTTAAATCTTCACAATCTTCATAGCTGGAACAATGAAAATCTGCACCTGGTGAGAGAAGACAATCCCAATACCAATTTAAGGTTAACCTATGGACTGGCATAATAAATGGCAAAGTGATAGGGCCCTTTGAGTTACAAGGAAACATAGATGGCAATAGTTATTTAAACTTCTTACAAAATGAGTTGCCAGGATTATTAGAAGATGTGCCCTTAAGTGATTTGCAAACCATGTGGTTTCAAAACGATGGTTGCCCAGCTCACTATGCCCGTCCTGTGCGAGAGTACTTAGACCAAGAGTACCCAGGGCGTTGGATCGGTCGACTTGGTCCTATCTTGTGGCCACCCCGTTCACCCGATCTAAATCCCCTGGACTTTTTCTATTGGGGTTGTCTAAAGGACAGAGTCTACACAAAACCGATTGCAAACTTGGACGAGCTTCGCCATAAAATAATTCAGACTGTGGATCTACGGACTACGCACATGTCTCATTCAAATTCTGGGAACTTGCTACAAAAACATTTTGGCTACTTACTAAAAGTGATTACTATCAACACTAACAATTTTCGAAATATGGTTGTTATTTTGAAATAGTACACCTAAGTATATTTTTGTAGCTAGTTTGCCTTGAATGTTATACCATTTTAGAATTGTAGTTAGTTGCGCCAATTTTTAATACTATTTGCCACAGTAGTGTCCATACTTTTTTTTTTCACTATGATGAGTGAAAGTGAGCTGAAAGTCAAAATCTTACATAATTTATGAAAAAAACATAGTTTTGATTGATTTTTGTGTAAAAACTATAGATATTCTGGAATTTTTAATGGCTGTGATCGATAGTAGTGCTACTTACCTTGCCAATACAAAAAAAATCACAGAATTACTTGTAAAACTGTAGCAATAGCACTTAATAATAAAATAAAAGATGTCCATTTTTAAAGATTTTGGTTTTTTTGTCGTAATGAAAAAAAAAATCAAGGTAAAATTTTTTTCTTTTCTGTTCTCGAGTAGTCATATGTAGGTCCACCTGCTGGTGCCAGCTTATCGTTGAATTTTGGGACACCCTGTATAAGCACACCCATCCATTAGCCTACAAGCATCTACAGTTGGGACATAAACCTACCCAAATTAAGAGTAACGCCATAACCGCTACGCTTCGTAGGTGGGTTGGCGATCGCAGAATGGCGTTATATATTTTTCTGAAGAGTGCTACTCCTCATTCTTCTAGTACCCTTAGCCGGTTTTTACGACACCCAAAAAAAGGGGATGACACATTGTTTTTTTTTTAATTTTTTACTTTTTTTTTTTTTTTTAAAAGACACCACCCTGCACTAAGGAAATAAACCTTGTATTGCGGGGGACTTTACAAACATGCAATTAACGCAGACAAATTACACCCAGACTCAGAACAACACTTTGTGGATCACACAAAGTAATGTCCTGCGTGGGAATCGAACCCACGGCACTGGCACGGAAGGTCGGTATCTTAACCACTACGCCATCTGTGCAGTCATGTATTTCTTAGTCGGCACTTTGTGCGATGCTGCTATATAATAATATGTATATAATAAATTATTTAATTTTAGTTTTTTGATGTCTTCAATGAATTCACAACAACGTTACAGTAAATATAGTTCAAAAATTTGTTTAATTGGTAAAGCTTTGCAATATCTGCAAACGGCGGAGACCATGGCCTTCGCCTCCGACTAGACTAGACGGACTTCCCCACTATTGAACTTTGATATTTGACTTTTTCCATTAGGTTATTTCAAAATTTTAATAGTGTATATAAATAAAGCAATTATTAATTAATAAAGTTAATAAACTTATCTGCACAGATTTGTGTAACGGTATCAAAAACCTATAAAAAAAAATTTTTTTTTTTAATTGTTCATACTTCAAAATGCAAGTTTATAACCCGACTATATTTAAAGTGTCATTTTGAGCTTTCTCCCTCATAAAAATGCCATTTAACGCTAGAACTGTTGGATGATTGGGTACAACTGGGTGCCATCTGTCTATCTATTCAAAATTCGTCGTATTCATTCCTCACTCATCATCATCATCTTGCTCTTATCCCAATTTATTTGGGGTCGATGCAATATGTCTTCTTACATACAACCTTATCAGACGTCATCCTTGTTACATTGTCTAGCCATGTTGTCGTATATCTTAATACGGTTTTAACCGGCAGACGGTCTTTGCCCCAGTGACCTTATCAATAATGTAATAAGAACTGGTTTTCTGTGGATATACTCTCTCTTAAACGAGGTAGACAATTTTATATGAATTTATTAAACTTAACTGTGTTAAATACCTTTCTAATTCAAATTACTGAAGTTTAGCATTTCATAAGCTTGATTATTTTTAAAAACCCGATTACGAGCGAAAAATAATTGTTACAAGTGGGATTCGAACCCACATCTATTGCATCACATGCTGCCACTTACACCACCGTGAACTATTGTAGGACATTCAATTCTCGCATCGTATTATATTCTCGTCTTTTAAAGAGACGTGTGCCATCTACCCGCCTTGTTTATATGATGATGCCAGTCCTACCGATTTCGGTAAAGGCGACCGCTTTAACTCCTAGTTTATTTGTCTTTGGTGTGCTTTGGTGTGGCTGACGTATCCGATCTTCTTATTGAAGATCCGTCCGCAAGTAGGGCACGAGAGCACACCGTCCACGTAATTATAGGTTATAGCCGCTGGTGGTCGGGCTTTCAGCTCATCACGCTTAGCATCCAGCTCGATAAGCCTATCATTTTCGAATGTATGTACTTTGGTCTTAACCAAAGCCCTCCACTCTGGCCGTTGTGCCGCCAAATTCTCCCATTGTGCCGGATCTATTTTACACCTCTTCATGTGCCGCTTAAGCACATCCTTATATCTGAGAAGTTGTCCGCCCTGCTTGCGCTTGCCCTTCTCTAACTCGGAATAAAAGATGCGCTTAGCGATGCGTTCGTCCGCCATACGTGCCACATGACCGGACCACCGAAGCTGTCGCCGCATGAGGTAAGCCTCGATGCCACTGACATTAGCTCGTCGCAGCACCTCAGTATTTCGCACGCGATCCGACCAATGGACCTTTAATATTTTCCGAAGACATCTCAGGTGGAATTGATCTAAGGTGCGGATATGTTGACGGTACATGGGCCAAGTTTCAGCGGAGTATAAAAGATTTGGCAGCACAATTGCCATGTAAACCGAGATCTTTGTAGCCAGCTTTAAGTCGTGTGACCGGAAGACCTTGGTATCCAGCTTGCCAAATGCCGCTGCTGCGGCTCCTAGCCTGCTGTTGATTTCAGCAACAAGGTCGCACTTTGATGAAATAGTGCTCCCCAGATATCGAAATTTATCGACCTGCTGCAGTACGTCCCCTCCAAGTTTAAAAGTCAGCGTCTCATGACTGTGGATATCTACAGACATCACTTCCGTCTTCTTGACACTGATTTTCAGGCCGAACTTCTGGCACGACTTATGGAAGAGAGACATTAGCTGCTGCAAGCCATCTGGGGATTCCGCTGCAAAGCATAAATCGTCCGCATACATGATCTCAGTGATCACGGCGTTCGATACTTTTGTATGTGATTTAAGCCTAGCTAAATTGAAAAGCTTGCCATCAGTGCGGAAGCGGATGTGAGCTCCTTCAGAGGAACCATGTAAGGCATCCTTAACTACAACTGCAAAGTACAATGCAAACAGTGTGGGTGCCAATACGCACCCTTGTTTCACCCCACAGGTAACGGGAAAGAAAGCTGACTGTCCACCATCGACTCCAACACAACATTCCATGTCATCATGCAGGAGTCTAAGTAGCCTTACAAATTTCTCCGTGCACCCCAGTTTGCTAAGAACCAACCAGAGAGCTTCTCGAGGCACACTATCAAAAGCTTTCTCAAGGTCAACAAAGCAGAGGTATAGCGGCTGACATTGTTCCCGGCTTTTCTCTTGCAGTTGACGCACTGAGAAGATTGCATCACATGTGCCTCGGGCAGGCCGGAAGCCAAACTGGGTCTCAGGCAAGAGCTTTTCAGAAAGGGTCAAAAGGCGGTTTAATAGTACTCTGGCAAAGGCTTTTCCAGGGACCGAGAGAAGCGAAATTCCGCGGTATGAGTTGCAGTCAGAGCGGTCGCCTTTGTTCTTATAAAGGGTACTGATGCGAGATTTTCTAAAATCAGAAGGAGCCCGCTCCTCCTCCCACATACGAGTAAAAAGTTCTCGTATCCACGACTGCAACTGATCACCGCCACACTTTATCAGTTCCGCTGGTATACAGTCAATGCCCACCGCGCGCTTGTTCTGAAGTTGTTTCAGGGCTTGGATAACTTCATCATGCGCTAACGGCTCGTCGAGCTCATTAGCAGTAGGGTGCTGTGGCAGTAAGCGAATGTGCTGTAGATCAGCTGAACGATCTACGTTAAGCAGATTGTTAAAGTGTTCTGCCCATCGACTAAGGATGTCTTCTCTGCTCTTTAGAAGGGCTTCGCCGTTAGCAGTTTTCAAAGGCACCTTAGAACACTTCGCATTACCTACCAACTTACGCACCTCGGCGTGGAACTCGCCAAGTTGGTTAGTATCGTAGAGCCGCTGCACATGCTCAGCCTTCTCTAGCCACCATTTATTTTTGGTCTCCCGACATAACTGACGCAACTCACGGTCACTTCGCTTGATCTCCGCTGAGTCAACGCTTCGATTTCCACTATTTCGCTGAAGGCAATCTCGATGCTTGCCGAATGCCGCTGTTAGAATCTCACAATTCTCATCGAACCAATCTTCATTCTTTCGGACCTTGGAGCCCACTATCCTTGAAGCGGTATCTAATATGTGAGAATTGAGAGCCCCCCAGTCAGTTTCAACATCATCGGTTGCTCTATTGATAGGCGTTGGCGAACTTGTTAAAGCTTTGACGTACTTTTCCTTCGTCTCGAGGTCATTTAGCCTTTCCACGTTTATGCACGCCGGCTTTACTGTACGAGATCTCAGAGGCTTCCGAAGGCGGAGACATAGCTTGGTGACTACGAGGCGGTGGTCGGTCCAACAATGCGCTCCACGCATGACACGGGTAACCTGGACTTGGGCAACGTCGCGTTGCCGAACAATAGCATAGTCTATGAGATGCCAATGCTTGGATCTTGGGTGCATCCATGTAGTTTTGTGCTTAGCTGCGAGTCTGAACATAGTGTTAGTAATGGCAAGATGGAATTGTGCACACAAACTAAGCAGTAACTGTCCATTGCTATTCATGTTACCAACGCCATGTCTGCCTAGAATTTTTGGCCAGGCTTCATAGTCTCGCCCGACTCTGGCGTTAAAATCGCCCAGAAGAAGGATCTGTTCTCTGGGCCGTATGGTATCTAAGCATCGAGTCAACTCCTCATAAAACTTATCCTTGATGTCATCAGACTTGTCTAACGTTGGAGCATAGACACTGATAACATCAAGAAAGTTATCATTGTCTAGATGAAGGCGTAAAGTAGTTACGCGATCAGAAATATGTACAGGATATTCCTGAAGACGCTTCACTAGGTGATTTTTGATCGCGAATCCAACACCTGACCTTCTTGGTTCTGAGGAGGTGGTACCTTTCCAAAAGAAAGTATAGCCACCACCGTCTTCTACCAGCTCACCTTCATCAGCAAGATGTGTTTCGCTGAGTGCAGCCACATCAACGCAATAGCGATGAAGTTCCCGAGCTACTATGGCAGTTTTCCGCTCCGGACAGGCATTATCATTACGGTCAAGAAGCGTCCGTACGTTCCACGCACCGAATGTTATTTTAGGTGTTATTAATATTTTATTTTTCTTGTAGCGTCGACCACGAGTTAAGATGCAGAGGCAGCCGTGGTTACTGCCTTCCTTTAGGGGTTAGGGCAAGCATTTGTTTGGGACACCTTTTCTAGTCCCCTCCCCGGCTGAGCGGGGAAAGCAGTGCCTCCCTGTAAAGGGCTGCTTTGTCACTCCAGGTGCTGCCGAATCCACTCTGTTACCCTAATGCAGAGCAGAAGCGACCACGATGCTCTTACCGCACCCCTAGAGCCGCCTGTGTGCAGGTTTCAGACAAAGCCCAGCTTACATCAAACCAGACCTCTCTACCTCAACCCATCGCCACAGGACTCTCACTTACTCGGAGTCCAATGAACGAAAGCAGTCAGGTGCGCAGGAGATATTAAAGTGCACAAGCGTACGCGCAAACGCAGATGCACTCACTCGTCCCACCCCTTCTGAGCCCAGTGGAACGGAGACCGCTACGACCGGAGAAAGGGTTGGATGCTGTGTCTGGCCGAAGGTTGCTTTTGCCCTCTACCATCGCCCTAAGCCATTCACGTTGCCTTGCTGCCCGCCGAGTCCGCCAATCCCATTACATATCTGTGTTGGGTCGCCTTCCGCGCCGGAGCAGACTTTTTTGTGTGGTCTGCGTAGGAGGGATCCACGCTATGTGGTGGGATAGGTGAAAGGGAGGGGGGATATTTGGGCTGGGAGTAATAAGGGTTGGGATACCAATGTTACGACAAAGGATATCAGGGTCATGTAACATTAGTAGCTCGAGGAAGCCGGGGCCGCGTACCCGAATACTCAACATTTCCACCGGACAGGTAAAAATGCTGAAGTACCCTCTGGCCTTTATATATTGTACAGGCTTAATACTCAAACTTTGCAGTTACAATTGTATTAAACGATGACACAACCCTGATATTCAAATTACTGAAATTTAGCATTTAATATGCTTGATTATTTATAAAAACCCGATTACGAGAGAAAAATAATTGTCACAAGTGGGATTCGAACCCACACCTATTGGAAATCCTTTCTAATCGTGCTGCCATTTACACCACAGTGAACTATTGTAGGACATTCAATTCTCGCATCGTAATATATTTTCGTCTTTTAAGAAGACCTTTCTAATTATTAACAATAAAAAAATTCATATCAGTTTCTTAAACGTTTAAATCGCTTAAGGGGTTAGGGGTAGTCAGGATTTTCAAAAAATCAATTTTTTTTGCATTATCGTTAAGTGTAATATCTTAAAAATATTCTCTGAAAATTTGAAGTTGATCAGATAATTACTTTTCGAGTTATTCGACAAATAACAAAGATCGCTCGGGTACTCCAAAACGCTCGGGAGTAGGTAGCTAGCGGCAGCTGCAAGCAACCAGTTTCTTGAGTTTTATGGTCATCCATGAACTAAACCTTTGATGTATATAGTAGTACCTAAATTTATAAATGCCACTTCCACAATGGCTGAAGAACTATTATATGGCCCAGGAATAGATGACTCGGTGTAAGTGATTAAATAATTCGTATTTCTGTACGTAAATCTAGTGTGAAACTGCGTTTTTCTCAAAACTATGTTTTTTGAACTGGTGACAACTGTAACTCGATAACCGCTCACTAGATTTTAATGAAATTTATACAGCCTTTAGAATACATAATAAACTCGGGCCTGATCGAAGGATTTTTTCTTTTTCAAAAATTTCGATTTTTTAAGACCAATTAACTGTTGATTTTTCCCGAAAATCTAGAAAAAAAATTCCTGAGGCCGTCATTTTGTTCATTTTTGAAAGAAAAAAAAAGCTTCGATCAGGCCCAGGATTATCTATTTATAAAACTATTTTTTTTATCCGATTGATTTTAGATGAATCTCCAAGGACTTATGATAGTCACCGCAAGGACCTTTTTTTGAAACTGGGTCAACACAGACAGCCATAACTTTGGAAATTATAATTTTTTTTTTTTTTAAATTTTCGTGACTTCAAGTCAAAACATTGTATAATAATGCCATATTATTACTTTTGTAAAATAACATGATTTAATAGCAAAAAAAAAATACTGAAAATTCTCATTTTTTCGTGTCTCTGACAACCCCTTAAAAAAAGTGTAAGGAAACAGCAATAATGTAAAAAAAAATTGATTACCGTGATGTAGCAATATAATACTCAGCAATTAAACATCTTGTTTCCTTAATAATATCTTCAAGCTACTAGTACGTAATAATATCTATGTAATGATTAGTTTTTTGCAGAGATCATCTTGTGATTTGTATTTATTCATAAATCTATTGCGAAGCTTCGCTCATCGTAGCTGGTTTTGAGACATCGACTGGTGGATATTACCTACACAATTAGGCATGTATTACTCATGGCGTGACGTAATATTTTTTTTTTTACAATAATCATTGTGTTCTGAATGTTCTGAACGTTCTATAAACTTCAAAGGAGTAATGAAATGTAATCAATTAAATAATACATATCATCATCATCACAGCACATATATGTTCCACTGTTGGGCTCTGGCCTCTTCCGTAATGGGAATGAAATTAACCTACTATACCGCGCTGGTCAGACGTATCGGTATAGGGCTTTGTTTCGAGTTTTCCTTCTCTTGCATAGATAACATCTGTGTCATAGATAACATATATATATCATAGATAACATGTCATATATATCATAGATAACATCTATGTGTTTTATATCTCTTAGTCGTCTCGTACGGTCCCCCACGAGTAAGATATACCTATACATATAGCATTTAATTATGAGTTCTCAAGCTGTGATGGTATAAAAATAAAACGTCATCATCATCAATGACATTTTGGGACGTTTTATTACCCGACTGCAAAGGAGTGGTATTGTGTTTAACAATCTATGTATGTATGTATGTTTGTATGTTCCTTTGAAGGTATATATAATACCAAACGCCTGGGCCGATTTTTATGATTCGCACGTCAATCGATTCCTCTTAATCCGGCGAGTGTCACTAAAGATATGACGTTATTGAAAATTCAATATGGCGACTACTGGACGCCATATTGTGAAAATAAAAAAAAATAAAGTCAACAAACTATATCAAGTGGGGTATCGTTAAATAGGTATTTAAAAATTATTATTAGTTTTTTTTCAACATTTTTCGATTTGACTGACCGTTTAGGATCTATATCGATTTAAAGTTTCGTAACAACCTTTCTCACATATAAGATTTTTAGACAGTAGAAATTTACGATGAAAAGACGAAAAATTCATATAACTGGATGTGGATCAACATATATTGAAGTATCTAGTAGGTATATTGTCCAATATACCATAGGTAGTCCTACTTAAAGTATCTAATGTCTGACGCGGTCGCCCATCTCCAATTACTAACGATATTGTACTTTACTTCAGTCGCAAACTATATATAGTTAGGTACTTACCTACTTATTAATAAATAAGATAACTATAGCTACCTAGGTATTTATAACTAAAAGTATAAAATAAAAAAAAATGATTAAAAAAATCAAAAACCCGACTGCGTAAAAAGTCACCAAAACTACGTATGTACATAATAAAAAAAAACTGAAAAGTATAATATATTTTAATAATAGAACATGACAACGGAACAGTCGGTATCCTTTATTCGACAGCAAATCTAATTTTTCAATGGATCCCGACTGTTCAGTTGTCATGTTCTATTATTAAAATATATTTCATTTTCTGCAATAGTATTTATTCAATAATATATTATGGAATTCTAGACCACCGGACATCTAAGTGCTTGTTTTTTTCTTTTCAGTTTTTTTTTATTATGTACGTAGTTTTGGTGACTTTTTACGCAGTCGGGTTTTTGATTTTTTTAATCATTTTTTTTTATACAATTTCTGTATAATATTTTGTGCTATAATAAAATCAAGTGCACGTTGTTTTGTAAATCGATATAATGTGTAATCGTTGTCCGGTAGATGGCACACGTTTCCCATAAAGACGACAAAATAATACGAGCGACAATTTGATTATCATACGATATTTCAGACTTGTCTAAGTGGTGCAGACCCAGATATTTCATCTGGGCGGCATCCAGCACTGGCACGGCAACCCCAGACACACCGATGTGTGCTCCTCGGGGGGGGCCTCGGCCTCGGCCATGAAATAGAAGGGCCTCGGTTTTCTCCACCGAGACCCTCAGGCCCAACATGCCGATCCGGCCCACGACGAGCGCAACCCCCTCTTCTGCCAGTCGGGCAGCCCCCCGGAAGTCGGACCTCCTCACTGTGATGAGGGTATCATCCGCGTAGCAGATGACCCCCATCCCGGGGAGAAGCCGACCCCGTAGGAACCAGTCGAAGCTGACGTTCCACAGGACCGGACCAAGGACCGAACCCTGCGGGACGCCACACTCCACCCGGTAGCGATGTTTTCCCCCTGCCTTCCCTCGAGGTACGCCTCCAACAGCCTCCGGAGATACGGAGGCACTCCATGGTACCGAAGCGCCTCCTTTAATGTCTCGTGTAGGAGACTGTTGAAGGCGTTTTTTATGTCGAGCGAGACCGCCAGGAGAACTTCCTTTTTGGCCACCGCTTCGGTAGCCAGGGACTTCAGGGCGGCCAATGCGTCGATTGTAGACCGGCCGCCCCTGAACCCATATTGACTCTCTGATAGTCCCGGCCCGACTTCCTCGAGGTGCTGAACGAGACGGTCCGCGAGCACCTTCTCGAACAATTTGTCCGTTTCGTCCAGCAGCACCAGTGGTATGTATGCGGAAGGGGAGTCGACTGGGCGATCCTCCTTTCGCAGCAAGCATAGCTTACCAACCTTCCATTCCTCCGGGAACTGCCCGGACCTCAAGCACGCGTTAAGCAGTTCCCGGAATTCACCCCTGAGGTATTCCGCGGCGATGCCAAGCACAAGCCCCGGGACGTCGTCGGGACCAGGCGATTTCCTCTTGCCCCGAAATCGGGAGAGGGCCACTTCCATTTCTTGGTCGGTGATGAGTGGGACCAAAGTCTCCACCTCCATCTCCGACTGAGGAGCCATTCGGGGGGGAACGTGTCCCACGGAGCGAGGGAACAGTTCCCCCATTAACCTCGACAGGAGAACCGGATCCATCGATTCGATGATAGGGGCGCCACAGGCGCGGAGTTTGTTCCGCGCCCGGCGATATGGACGCCCCCACGGATCCCTGTCAAGGCTCATAAGAAGCTCCTCACGGGCCCTCTCCTTCGCCTGGCTGATGGCCAGTTGCAGCGTTTTCTTGCTGGTGTTATACACCAACCGCAACTGACCCTCAAGGACGTCGTCCCGGTTAGTCCGCTGTCGGCATCGGACGTAGGCACGCCGCGCCCGGTTGGCGGCCACCCGGAGATCAGCAATCTCAGACGAGCACCAATACACCTGACGACGCGGCGGCCTTCGCCGAGCCCTCGGCATCGCCGCATCACAGATCACCTCAAGGGCACTTGCTATATGGCCTGCAAGCCCCACCATATCAGTGGGTAGCCGTCCTGTGCCACCCCAGCGCTGCACTATGGCGGACTCCCGAGCCATTTCGGGCGCCGCTAGACGATGTGTGCCACACAGTGGAGGTATGCCCCGCCTGGGGACCCCAGCGCCTCGTCCTGTCGGCGGTCATTAGGCGGGACCTGTCGCTGTCAACTATCATCTCGAAGATGCTCGACAGTGACAGGTGCTGGTCGTCGATGGCCTCCTTCTGCGAGGTGGTTATCTTTAAAAAGGAGGCCGCAGAGCGGGAACGCGAGGCAATTGCGTCCGCAGACTCGCTCCGCCGGCTGCGGCCAGGGAGGAGGAGGCGCCGATATGCGCACCTTCTTGCACCGCCCTGAATGACGACAGGACGTGGCCAGACGGCCAAGCGTTGGGGTGTCGGGGATAGAATGTCAGTAGACGATCTCTCCGGCACCCCGTAAAAGCGCGGCAAGGGCCGCTGTGATTTTAGTGGGTATTCCGGTCGGTCATCTGGCCGGCGAGTCCCAGTTGACGTTGAGTTGTCTAAGTGGTACGACGATTGGAAAGGATTCCCAATAGATGTAGACTCGTATCTCACCTGTAGCTAGGGTTGCTACCTTTTTTTATTGCAAATAAAGTACATTGGTTGTTATGGGTAAGAAAAAAAAGTACACAGTATCAAAATAAAGTACAATTTATTTTTATTTATTATCAAGTTTAAAGTCATCGTCATAAAAGATATTTTGCATAAAATTGCTATAGAGTAATTTTTGTCGGATCAAGGAGCTTATCGTATTAGTAATGAATTCATGCGAGTATTTTTTTTTATTTTAAAAGACACTAAAGAAATAAATCTTTGTATTGCGGGGGACTTTACAAACATGCAATTAACGCAGACAAATTATACCCAGACTCATAACAACACTTTATGGACCGCACAAAGTATTGTTCTGCGTGGGAATCGAACACACGGCACGGAAGGTTGGTATACTACTATTACACCATCTGTGCAGTCAATGAATTTTAGTAATAATTATTCGTGTGGTGACAGAGTAAGAATACAATGCACAACCCCCTATCTTACCCGTGGGTGATCGTAGGAGACGACTAAGAGACAAGAGTTCAAGTATTTAGTTAGTTCAAGTAGTAGTTCAAGTTCCGGGGCGACGGAAGAGGCGACGCGCAACACCATAGACCCACCCTGCAAGCACCTCTCTTCGTCGTGTGAGCGGGCCACTGGTACCCGATCTTTGTTTTCGGTGGCCCGCCCGGTGGTTTACCCTCACGGTTTCCTTTCAAGTCGACAGCTTTGGGCGTCGGAGCATCGTCCTCACGCGGTGGCCTCACTTTGGGTGACTGGACTAGTCCCCGTTCCGATCACTCGATGCCTCGGCTAGGGCCGATCAGGCGTAGATATTCGCGCCGGCGCCGCTCGAGGCGCCGGCTACACCCCGAATCAGGGGAATCCTCCCGGACTCGTTCCGCCGCCTCCTTCTGCGAGATAACTGCCTCGCAGAAGGCGTCGATCGCGTCCCAGTTCCTGACGCTGTCGACTATCGCTATCACGACAGCCGGCAGCGTCAGGTCGGCACCGATGACAGCGATGAGGTCACAGCGCTACCGAGACCAGTTCGTACAAGACTCGAGCGTATGCTGCGCGTATCCTCGTCACTGCCGCACTGTTGGCAGGACGGAGTCAACTCCCTCCTTGCGACCGTGTGCAGGTACTTGCCGAAGCAACCGTGCCCCAACAAGACCTGCACCAACCGGAAAGAGAGGACTCCGTGCCGCTGCTCTATCCATTCTATCAGTACGGGCCGGAGGGCCTCAACGGTACGAACACCGTATCGGGGCCTCTCCAACCGCGTAACCCAACGGGCAATGACGTCCCGACGAAAATATAAGGTATATTTTCGTCATATCAGTAAACTACCGTGTAAGATTAATATTAATACAGATAAAATATTTACAAGAAATATACGTATTGCGAGTTTACTTTTTTTCAAACAATAAACAATAGAACCTTATTGCAACTAAACACAAAATAAAGCACTTATTTATGTGTATTAATAAAGAATTTATTTAGAGATCTTTGCAAAGCCCATTTGCTTACAGAGTAAGGAAGCGGGCAGTTATTATTATTACTTATTAATTTTAAAACCATCAACATCATAATACGATTCGCGATTGTTAAAAATAATTGCATATGTTTTGAACAATGATGTCATAATGATAATTAGTTTACAACTTTATTCTCAGTGATCTATCATTTTCATTATTCTTATCCTTATACGTAATCGTAGATTCGCGATCAATTTATGTGTCTTTAAAAATGTAGTAAAAATCTATCTATATCAAAGCCAAACAGGAAAAGTTAAGGAGTGAAAGGTTGACATGGTATGCACATGTGATGAGACAGGATGAAAGTAACGTTGTGAGGAAAGGTTTAAGTATGAATGTTTAAGGCTTTAGGGGTAAGGGAAGACCGAGGAAAATATGGATGGATTGCGTGAAACATGACAAGGAGTGACCACAGAGATGACGTATGATAGGGTTGTTTGGAAAGAGAAGACATATTGCGTCGACCCCAAATAAATTGGGATACGAGCAAGTTGATGATAATGATCCAAGCCAGACACGGATCTCCTTTACAATAGAAGGGAAATTAGTATGCAATGTCACAATCGTCTGAAGGGTAGGGAGCTTTTTGTCTTTTATAGTGATATTACTTGATAAGCTGAATGATGTCATGATCAACACGTTCTCTGTGGACCGATGACCACAGAGTGTTCCTGCCCATACTCGCGGTAAACTCTGTAACAATATATCCTTAATTTGTCACGTTTTGCGCACATTGCAATATTTTTTTTTGTATTGAAAATGCTGTTTTTTTTAGTTATGAATTATTTTACAATAATATGTACATTTAAAGCTAAGATTTAAATTAAAATATTTACAGAAACATCATTCTCCTACTCTTATCCCAATTTTTTGTGGTCGATACAATATGTATTCTTCTTTCATAGTACATACATACTGTAAAAGTTATTGGCAATAGTTTTATGACCGGCCGCCTGCCAGACGTCAACCCTCCTTGGGAAAGTAATTGTTGGCCAAACGGCATCAGATGGAGTTGGCACAAGTCGTTATAAGGCTCTTAGTCGTCTTTTACGACATCCACGAGCAAAGTAAGGGTTGGTAGTATTCGTAGCCGCTACCACACAGCAAATATAATAAAATATTTACAGAAACAAATAGAATAAAAATAGAATAGGGAATAAAAAAAACAAAAATCCTAATCATCATCATCGTCACAGCCCATAAATGTCTCACTGTTGAGCTCGTGCCTCCTCCATAATGGGAGGGAAATTAACCTACTATACCGCGCTGGTCAGACGTGTTGCTATAGGGTTTTGTTTCAAGTTTTCCTTCTCTAAAATCCCAATCAGGCATCGAAAATTTCCTCTGCATCACTGTCCACCGGTAATGTGCCCAGAAGGCTTGCAGCATTACCACGTATTTTTGTATTTGTCTAATATTATTTTTACGACTGCACATATGGCGCAGTAGTTAAGATATCACCTGCAATACCAATATCGTGGGTTCGATTTCTACGTGACAATATTTTGTGCGATTCACAAATTGTTGTCCTGGGTCTAGGGAGCAATTCTTACTCATAGAAATAGACCACTAAATCTACAATAACAATCGTAAATCAAAATATCCATGGCGCAATTCCCGTTTTCCTGTGAGTGAAAACTGTCTTAATGGTTATAGTACAGGATTCGAGAGATAGATCTTTAATTAAAGATTATCTCGAAGAGAATGAGAATTGCCTCTCTTATAAGGTCCGCCGCAATACAATGATTATATTCTGCAGGAACACCAAAATCACCGCCTTGATGTTCCCTAATGCATAGCAACTGCTGGCATAACAAAAACTATGATTAAATTATAATAGATGTTATTAAATTTAATATATTTATTAATGCCACGATTTGAGTGTACAAACAAAACGATAATGTTAAAGACCATGGTACTTTATTCACGCTAGCGATGCTGCTAGCACAGTTAGTCCCGAGTTGACCCGATCGAGCCTTTCGCCTCAGAGCGTGACGGATCAGCCTCACTCACAGCCTACAAAAATTTGTGTGCGATACATCAAAAGAAGTATCCAGTTAAAAAAAATAATTTCGATACTTCCAAAATGTTGGCGCTTCTAAAAATTTCCTGGCAGGCCTAAACCGAAATCCGTCACTATATAAAAATAATTTGGAAAATCCAAAAGTGCACGCCTCATAATTTTTATATTATTTATCATTTACTATTAGTCAATGCCAGAAATAAAAATAAAATTAAAGAAAAAAGCCTTTTCTAAAACTATACTTTTATTATTTGCTAATAAAATAAAATAAAAAGTTAAAAATAAATTAACTCTAATAAGACATATAACACTTTATAAGTTCATTGTAACCTTTAACGATAATTAAGCTTCTTCGTCTATTACAAAATAATTCAATATCGTACATAATTATATATTTTTGACACTAAAACTAAATTATGGACTAACCATAATTATTAAATCTGCCCGTTTCTATCACAGACCCAATTTTATAAATAAAATTGTTACATTTTGATGGTATGATTGAGAACATTTAGCACCTTCTTTTTCCTATGGCCAGCTTCCAGATCCAACATAAAACCCTGGTTACCATATAGTATCAAAGTACTCGTCAAGACGAATCAAAGAGTCCAAACTCGATGGAGTTTCGTCGTTTAATTACGGAGTTCCTATGGCCCGCTTCTAGGTCGATCGTTAGACCCTAGTTACCATGTAGTATCAAAGTACTCGTCAAGACGAATCAAACGAGCCCGAACTCGATGAGGTTGCGTCGTTTAATTACGGAGTTACTATAGCCAGCTTCCAAGTCCATGATCAGACCCTGGTTACCATATAGTATCAAAGTACTCGTCAAGACGAATCAAGTGAGCCCAAACTCGATGGGGTTGCGTTGTTTAATTACGGAGTTCCTATGGCCAGGTTCCAGGTCCATCGTCAGACCCTGGTTACCATATAGTCTCAAAGTACTCGACAAGACAAATCAAAGGAGGCTAAATTCGATGAGGTTGCGTCGTTTAATTACGGAGTTCCTATGGCTAACTTCCAGGTCCATAATCAGACCCTGGTTTTCATATAGTATCAAAGTACTCACCAAGACGAATCAAATGAGCCCAATTTTGATGGGGTTGCGTCGTTTAATTAAGAAGTTCCTATGGCCAGCTTCCAGGTCCATCATCAGACCTTGGTTAGCATATACTTTCAAAGTACTCGTCAAGACGAATCAAAGGAGCCCAAACTCGATGGGGTTGCGTCGTTTAATTACGGAGTTTCTTTGGCTTGCTTCCAGGTCCATCGTCGGACCCTGGTTACCATATAGTATTAAAGTAATCGTCAAGACAAATCAAATTAGGCCAAACTCGAAAGGTTTGCGTCGTTTAATTACGAAGTTCCTATGGCCAGCTTCCAGGTCCATCATCAGATCAGCTCTATGTCACAATAATATTACATTGTTATCCGATTTATATATGGATGCAAAATTTCAGCTCCATCAGAAACCGGGAAGTGGATCAAATTTAACTTGCAAGATTTAATTACACACAACGGGACAGGTGAAACTAAATATATTATAAGCTTGTAATGAAAGAAAAGAAATACTTTTGTTTTGTGCCATTCTCGACGTGTAGCTAAACATAGCTGTCTAGGCTGAATGGGATTTATTTCCTTTGCCAGTCCGAATGGACGAACATAAAAATGTAAACGAACCCAATTTTCATAAGGTATACATACACTAAAGACTAAGCAGTTTAGTTTTTTATTAATTGCAATTAAACGACAAAGCATTACCAAGCCATTTTCGAAAGGAAACAGCGCGTTGCGATTATGAAGCTTTTAAAAAAATAAATATTTTGATATATTCATTATTACGGTCCTAATCCTGCCAGATACAAAATATTTTATCCAACGTCCTCGAACATTTTTTTTAATCAACTATTTTCTTACTTTAAACAAAATAATTGCTTTTTAAAAATATCAAATACGTTTAATCGAATGTTTTTCTTGACATATGTATTATAATATTATCCTATAAGTGCAATGTGAGAAAAATACAATCATTTTTATGTTTGAAAACTGCTTCATTTTCATATGTCGAGAGTAGAGCAAGACCTCAACGCTTCGCTTATGAGTCGTGCAAAATAAAGCAATATAAAACAACACAGAATAGAGCATTACGTTATTTAAGTAAAACTTGACCAGTGTCATACGTAGTAATTTGTATAGTATCTGCGCTTATATCAAAATGGCAGTTTCCACTTCAGTTACGCAATGACGTAACTAGTTTCCAGTACAAATACTTCACAACCAATACAAATACTTCATTAAGACGACTAAGATACTTTAAAACAAGTGTCGGATAATATTTGTTTGATATTTATTTACAATTATATCGTGTGTGTGTGTTACTAGTTATTTCAATAGATAACGGTCGCTACTGTGAATATGAACGTTATAATTCCTTATCTATCATACTACATGAGCTATGCAGATGCCGTAATGTTTAAGATGCCGACCTAACCCAAGTGGTCTAAATTGTAGAAATTTATTGTGCCGAGTCTGGGTGTAATTTATGTCAGTCAATAATATGTTTTAAAGTCGTTTGCAATACAAGAATTTATTTCCTTAGTGCTCTCTAAGACAAATTTTAGACAACACTGCAGTATTTTTATTAAAAAATACTTAATAACCATAACAAAAAGGCGCTAAAATTCAAATTCAAAATAATTTATTACACATAAACCTCACGGGGGCACTTACATATTGTCAATTTTAATATTTTACAACTTAAATTAATAGCCGAAGCCGAAGTTCACCGAAGCGAGTACAGTAATGAATTGTTACTAGTTAAACGTCAATATACTGCGAGAGTATGGTACTACCCCGATAAAGTCGGTCCATAGACTACTCAGCAGTGTGGCTCTACTGTGGCCACCGAAGACAAAGATCGGGTATCGGTGGCCCGCTCGCACGGCGAAGAGAGGCGCTTTGCAACGTGGGTCTATGGGGTCGCGCGCCACCTCTTCCGTCGCCCCTGACTGGCGAGACCACCTCCAACAGTTGAACGCAAAAAAAAAGGTGTGGCTCTACTGTTAGATATATGAGCGAACTTGAATCTTAGAATTATATTTTGATGAATTTATGAAATGAGACCATTTTCACGGATTTTATCCTTAAAATTTGATTTATTTCGTATGTGTATGGTACCATATATGTATTTAATTTTTCGTAAACATTAGAAATTATATTGAAGAATTTTCTTGTTATTTTTACTATTATCTTCTAATATTTTATTGCCAATAAAACGGACTTCAATACACATACTTATATTTACTATATAAACTGTTGCAGGTAACAGACATCACTAGCTCATTAGGAAGAGAATTGAAGAAGAAGCTGGAAGAACAAGGCTGTGTTGTGGAGACAGCGCCACAGATAGGCGGTGTCACGAGCGACGCGAGTAGCGGCATTGATAGCATAGCGTGTGTCAAAGTAGACGCAATCATAGTTATCGGAGCAGAACCTAATGTTGACAATTTAGATGGTATATCTAATCTTGTCACAGAAGACGTATACCACAACTTGAAAGTGAGTAGGTACCTCAATATTTCATCATCGTCATCATTATCTCAACTCACATATTTCCTAATGTCCAAGAGCCCTCTTCAATATAATGAAAATTGACCTACTACCACGCTAGTCAGGTGTGTTAGGATAGGGGTTTAATTACGAATTATTCTTTTCATATGATGATTTTATCTGCTTGCGTCACTTAGTCGTCTTTTAAGCTCAGATACGAGAAAGAAATGAGATGGTGAAATTCATTCTTAACCCAAAACCACACGAGAACCTCAAAGTCTATTATAATCTAAATTAATGACGTCCCTGTGATGAAGGAGTGAAAATTATTTATTATGCATAAGCTTCCCTCCAGCGTAATTGTATATTGTCAAACTTTACACTTTACCAATAACTGCTGCATTGGAGCTAACGCAACCGCACTGAGAAAATCCAGCAAGAAACTCAGTCGTCATCATCATCATCCCATCTCAGCTCATATATGTGCCACTGTTGGGCTCGAGCCTCCTCCGTAATGGGAGGTAAATTGATCTACCATATACCATGCTGGTCAGTCGTGTTGATTTAGGACTTTCCTTCTCTTTGCATAGATGTTATATGCGTTTTATATCCCTTAGTCGTCTCTTACGATCACCCACGGGTAAAATATGGGGTAGTGAAATGTATTCTTACTCCGTGACCACACAGAAAGAAAATCAGTGTGTTTATCTATTTTTCTTTTACTAACTTCATGATGGACCAGATCCTACAAATAAAAATACAATTCATCGCGGGACTCGTTATCATATGCAGATAATATCTAAATATGCAAGAGAATAAAACTCGATACAAAACCTGGTATCTTCTTACTGGCGTGGTATAATAGGTATATCCGCAACGACTAAAGGACGCCGTGGAACTCTATGCCCTGTCACGGGTTGAGAGCCCTCAGCGCTCACCCACAGTCCGGGTAAAGTTGTCATAGCCATCTGAGGCTAACAACTAAGACACACAAAAAAAAAAAAAAAAAAAAATCTATGCCCTGTTGAATTACCTCTTTGCTAATGGTATGGGATCACCATAACTGATTCTTTATATCCATGAGCTTTGTAATAAACGAATAAATGAACGTAAACAAATACAATTACTGCAAAATAATGCTATTCATATTTAAAATATTATGTTAGCTTATCCAACCAGTGTGGTATCTCCAATTTCCTTCACCTTGTATTAGAAATACGTTTCAGACATTGAAAGATATATGAGCTGTAAAGAAGGAAAGAAGGTTTAGCTTCTATTATTCTCTTATTTGACCTTGAAATTAAAAAAATCTGGAGCTTGTTAGGATTGAACCTAACATCCTAAAAGTGGTAGGACCACGCTGTTTACAGTTCTCTGTCTACAGCCGCGGGCCGGTCCGTCCGGGGTATTACCACACTCTCGCAGAAGATCTGAGTAATGGCATTGTTCTATTGCGTGTGTATTCGTAGGCAGCGGCTTTATAGCTATACCCATGGTATTGCGAAGTTCCGTGGGCGGCAGTAAAACTTACCATCAGGTGTGCTGCGTGCTCATTTGCTACCATAAGCAATAAAAAAAACATCTCTTATCCAGGATGTAACCATAGTATACGCAGTGAAAAAAATGAATACAATACCTAAAACTTGATAGCATAGCATATTGGTTAATTTACTAAACTAAACGCAAAACGTTAATGCATCAATCAACATTTAGGTCACGCGTGTAGATGTAATAATGGAAGTAAGCGTAAATATATGACCTACTTTCAATTATTCTCCAACTGATAATGACATCAACTTAATTGCTAATAATATATTCAGTTGTTTGCTTTTAGACTGGACTATTTTGATCGAAAAAACTATCAACGCTAACATATTAGGGGCCGTCCATTAACCACGTGAGGTTTGAAAGGGGGAGAGTGGTTTGACTAAAATCACGAAATATCACAAGGGGAAGGGAGGGTGTAGTAAGATATCACGTGTATTTATTTTTCCGTCAAACACTGCGATTTTTAAACTATAAAACGGCGTGTGGTGTGACTTTGACTTGCGGTTGCCAGGCAACGAACGACAGTAGATGATCTGCATAAAGACCTTTTTGCTAAATATAAAAAAGCAAAAAACCAAGAATATAATGAGCTGTGGGCTACTTCTTTGTAAGTACTAAAAAATCACGTGATGTTGGTGGGGAGGGGGGTCATAGTCTTAAACCTCACTACGTATCACCTAGGGAGAGGAGGGTTCAAAAATGCTAAAAAAAGATCACGTGATTAATGGACGTTCCTTATTCAAGAGAACGTGCAACGTAAAATTTTTAATATAGAACCAATAAAAGAGTCAAAGAATCCAGTTCATTTGTTAGTTGATTCTTTTCATGATGGAATAAGAGATAACTCATAAATATAGTTACTGGATATATTTCTGAAGTTATACTTCTTTTGGCGCGTTAGGGAAAAATGATGAGAGTAAATTTTTACGAAACGCGTGCACACCGTCACGATAAACCGACACCCTGAAGTTAGCTATAGTCAACATTTTAGTTTTTTAACTAGATAATGCGTTATAATAAAACTTTCAATGTGTAAAAAACGACACTAACAATAGAAAAAAGGTATTTAACCTTTTTTCTATTGTTAGTGTCGTTTTTTCTATAAACGTAGAATAAGGCGAAAAATAAAATATTTGAAAAGATTTTTATCTTGTTACGCCAAAGAATATACTTAACAACTTTTCTAGTGTGTGTACATAAGTACACACACTTTTTTTTTTAAAGCTTAACGTATTTATTCTTCGTTTCTCTTGCAACTTAACAGAAACAATTTCGTCAACGTCCAAGTAATATTGTCTTAAAGAAGGCGTTCGAGTTAAAGTATATCCTATAGTATATCGAGACGTAATTACGTTTGGAATCGATGTATATAAAATTACAAAAAAAAAACATAAAAAGAACTTATTTCCATTGGTAACAATCCCTACAAAACGCATGCATATAATTATTATTATTTGGCACAGACAAATGCGTTACTTAATCCATAATTACGATAGCCAAAGTCAAGGTGAACATCTTGCGAATCGAAATGTATGACCTTCGACTCTGCTTGACCTTTCATATACTGCTAATTAAATGCAAAAAACATTAAATTCTTTACTTGTAGATTAATTTATAAAAATATATACCGAAACATTATAACTGAAACAAATGCAATATACACTGCTGTGTGGTAGCGGCTATGGATACTACCAACTCTTACTTTGCTCGTGGGTGTCGTAAAAGACGACTTAGAGCTTTATAACAACCTGGGCCAACTCCACCTAATGCCGTTTGATTAACGATTACATTCTAAGGGAGGGTTGACGTCTGGCAGGCAGCCGGTTATAACTTTTACAATATGTACTATGAAACAAGAGTACATATTGTATCCACCCCAATTAATTGGGATAAGAGTGGGAGAATGTGGATACTGAACCGTTACTATTATAATAATAATACTACGTTTAGTAAGACCACACTGTTGACTAGTACCACACTCTCGCAAAAGATCAACGTCTGAGTAATGTCAATGTACCATTGCGCTTCGTTCGGTAAACGAGAGAGCCGGAAGCTCAACTGAGTGAGTTTGGGGTTTTTATTGGCAGGCAGCGGCCTAGCTATTCCCTTGGTATTGCAAAGGTCCATGGGCAGCAGTAACACTTACCATCAGGTGTGCTGCTTGCTCGTTTGCCACCATAAGCAATAAAAAAGAGCAACTATAGCAATCCAATTATTTGTTCTTGATATGGATAAATTATTCATTATTATTACAAGTATAACTTGATACATGACGATACTCTCAACCTCAATGGTCGACACATTACTCATTAGACCTTAATTAAACATAATATATTACTGTACATATGTAAAGATGCGAAAGGGAATGCTTTGATGGTTCGGACATGTGGAAAGAATGCCAAACGAACGTCTGGCTAAGAAGATATACAATGCGAAAGTGGAAGGATGTAGGTAATAGGGAGACCGAGACTAACCTACTTAGACCAGATTGGTCACGTCCTGAAGGAAGGTGGAGTCAAGAGCCTCCGAGGTATCAGGCTGAAATTTATATCAAATACTCAGGTCTACTGTCCGTTGAAGCTGTAAAAAAATCAAACTTCTAAACTAACACAATCAAAAGATACAGCTGTTTATGTCGCAAATTTCTGCAAATTTTCGACACTCGCTAGGGAATCAAAACCTACAGGCTACTTCCCGTGAACTCAGAATCTTGAAATTTGGTACGAAGCTACGTTCTATAGCATAGATAAAGGAAAAATTGTGAAAACCGTAAATTTTTAATTACATAATACATAAAAAAAAGTGTGCGTGTCAGCTCCGACACACGACTGGAGTTTACTCCTTAAGTACGTTTATCAAAACAGGCGCAAAAAAGCTCATTTGACTAAAAATAATATATATATATATATATATATTAAAACTGTTCAGTGAAGTATTATCTCACGTCAGAAAGTGAAAGGTGCGCAGAACAGGTTGCGCACCAAAAACGTAACGAGGTCATTCGATCACTAGATTTTACTCCTCAAATTTTTCCCATACCGGGCGCCTTATATGAAAATCGATTCTTAAGGAGTAAACTCCAAAGAACTCCAAAAGTTTTTAATAATTTTAAACTCATTACCCCTTTCCTCCTTAACGTGTAGAGGTATCAAATTGAAATTCATATCAAATACTCAGGTCTATAATACCTTTAAGTTGTTACAAAATCAAACTTCTATGTCAACGCAATCAAAAGAAAGCAAGGGAATCAAAACCTAAAGGATACTTCCAGTCGATCTTGAAATTTGGTATGAAAATATGAAGCAATGTTTTATAGCACATATAAAGGAAAAATTTAGGAAACCCTATATTTTAGTTACATCACATTTTTTTTTAGTTTTACGGAACCCTTCGTGCGTGAGTACAACTCGCACTTGGCCGATATTTTTAATCAATTTTCTCTTGCTTTACAGCCAGGTTGACTATTATATTACGTGCTATATTTTACTTTATTAGATGCTAGAGTCGATGTCAGCGCGAGTTTACCAAGGAGGGTATATTGCTTGGGCCTGCACTCGAGACGGCCACGCGCCAGTAGGCTCCTTCAGGGACGCCGGAGCCGCTTTCGACACTGTCATCCGAGCGAATGTACTTCATTTAGCCAAACGGTAACTACATTTTGTTGTCCTTATTTTGTGCGCTCTTAATTATGTTAATATTAATTTTAAATCCCAGCTCATTGTAATTAACTCACAGATAAATTTAATAATAATAATATGTCTATAAAGTACCTATTACTACATGTTTTTATTTGAAATCATGATTTGGACGATTTTTAAATGTTGTTTCAAAATTAATTTGTTATTATTATTTATTTATGTACATAATGTAATGAAAGAAGAAGGACGAAGAAGCTTGTTAGTTACAAAGGTGTCCTGATTAATATTGATTGTGCTTTCGCTTATTACGAAACCAGAGGACAATACTCGTCATACGAATAGATAACGAAATCGAGACAAAAATAGAATTCGAACTTTGTACGATCGGAATTGATTCTCGAAGAGCCTTCGAGAATGGCAAACTAGGGAGATAATTCTCGTCATACAAATTTTATCTCGATTTCATTACTTAAACTTTTCTCAACTGAAATTGGTTCACTCTCGAGTCTTCGAGAACGAACGAAGTGATGTTTATTTTTACATCGTATAATCTCTTTTATCATAGCAGTAGAAAAGAAAGAGATGGTATCTTAGTGGTAGGACAACGTTGTGGACAGTTTTTTGCCTACAGCCGCGAGCCGGTCCGTCCGGGTTAGTACCACACTCTCGCAGAAAATCGACGTCTGAGTAATGGCAATGTGCTACTGCGCTTCGTTCGGTGAGCGATAAAGCCGGAAGCTCCACTGGGATGGGTTTAGGGTTTGTATTGGTAGGCAGCGGCCTAGCTATACCATTGGTATTGCTTAGGTGATGGGCCATGGGCGGCAGTGATACTTACCATCAGGTGTGCTGTCTGTTCGTTTGCCACCACAAGCAATAAAAAAAGATGGGATGATAATATGAAGTAAATATAAATAAATATCTTCACCATCTTGTCTCTATCGATTGAACGAAATGTCAATCATCAGTTAAGAAAGTACATTTAGTTCGCCAACTGTACGGCAGCCCAAAAAGAAGCTTAAGCTTGCCAGTACGTTTATATATCCGCGCGAGAGCCACACGGTCCATTTTTTTAATATCTTTTTCTTTTCGAGACCGTTGAATGGGATGTTAAAACAATGTGCTTTAAAAAGATAGCACATTATCTAATTCTATTAAACACAGAATAAACATTACATACATTCCATTCACTACTTTTTTTGACAGGCAATGGTTTGGAGATGCCCCTTCCGTCCGGGACGACAGAATGGCGGTGTGCGGCCCCGTAACCCACTATGTTTCCTCCCCATCGCCATTGGACCAACCACTGGTATCGCTTCCTTGATCAGCAATATTCATGGTCGGCCCGGCAATCCTTGTACCTACTACTACTATAAATTATAAATTAGTTACTCCGTGTAACTAAGTTCACAATTCACAATACTTTTATAGTTATATTATACTGATATTGATATTCCAAAACAAACGACTGCTGTGTGGTAGCCGCTTCAAATACTACCAATCCTTACTTTGCTCGTGGATGTCGTAAAATAAGACTAAGAGCTTTATATCGAGCTGAGCCAACTCCATCTGATCCCGTTTGGTCAACAATTACATTCCCAAGGAGGATTGACATCAGGCAGGCGGTCGGTCATAAAACTATTGCCAATAACTTTTGTAATATGTACGATAGAGGAAGCGTATCTACATATTGCGTCGCCACAAAGTAATTGGGATTAGAGCAGGAGAATGATGATTTCAAAAACAAACGAAATTAATCAAATACAAAAGATACTTTTCTGTTTCGTTCAAATAATGTACGTAAAAATATTTCAGTTATAACATAGTAATTTCAAACTGTTTGATTTTAGACGGCACTGCGTACCGATCTGGGTAGGTCGATGTGAGAGTGCTGAACTGGCAGCGGAGCGCACTGTCGCCTCGATACTGTCCTACACAACCCAACATGACTCCAGGTTCTCTATCAGGTATTAAAACACTTTAAGCGGCATGCATATCATAGAATTGATCTGTATGATTGCACTAAAATACAGACCTAACGTACCAGCGTCTTGGGTTCGATGCCCACGCAGAATACTTTATGCGATCCACAGACTGTTGTTCTGTCTGGGTGTAATTTGTGTTCATTGTGTGTTTGTAAAGTCCGCTAGAATACAAAAATTTACTTAGTGCAAGGTACTGTTTAAAAAAAACAAATATTAGCAAGATACTACTGACCTCCCTTGCCTACTATATAAATTCAAGGTGGGTAGGTACTTTCGGTACAGAAAAATATTAAAGTATGTATTAATAATAAAATAAAAAAGCAATGTACCTACCATGTTTTTTTATAACGGACGCGTACAGCAGGGAATTAATAATGATAACTTTTAGTCCCTTATAAGAACGTGGTACTTTTTTGTAATTATTATTTTCTGCTTTTTAGAGTTATGTAATCAGAATTTTGGAATTGATCTAAACACTACTTTATTTTTTAATAATTGTTTTTATTTCTTCTTTTTCATATTTTTATATATTGCCATCCACTTCTAAGCTATGGTCCGCATTACGAGTATCTAGCTCAACGGGAAGTTAGATTAAAATCAATTTAAAAAAATCTACCCTGACAGACATACAAGAAAGTGAGTTAAAAAGCATAGTAACATGACAAACAAATGCGAGTTGTACTCGCGCACGAAGGGTTCCTTATCTATAAAAACCTCTTTTATTGTATGGGAGCCCCTTAAATATTTATTTTATTTTATTTTTAGTATTTATTGTTATAGAGGCAATAGAAATACATCATCTGTGAAAATTTCAACTGTCTAGCTATCACCGTTTTTGAGATACAGCCTGGTGACAGACGGACGGACGGACAGCGAAGTCTCAATAATAGCGTCCCGTTTTTACCCTTTGGGTACGGAACCCTAAAAAAAAATCAACAAAATGATGAATTAGAATTAATCTGCACCATATATTGCTACACTGACACACTAACACACTATCGGAAAGAATATTTACTTTTAGAAGTAAGGACAGGTATCGCTACTATCTTCTTAAAAAAATGTAACTCCCGCTGGTATAGGTACAAAAAGCCTTGTTTATTTCCAATATCAAATTCTCATGAAAGGTGTTACTACTTGATAAAATTGACACGAAATGTGATAAATATGAACTATAAATATGAAGTTAGCTAGTGGAACTGTATAGTTTTAATCACGATATCTATACTTTGTGGTTTTAATATAAGAGTAACGTGAAATGACGTTGCCATACATAAAAACCAGTTCCAAGTATAAAAAAATAGTTCTGGCTTATATTGCAATTATTAGTACATGCGTTAAAAGCGTTAGGTAGCGTTTTAATGGTGACAGCGGCCATCTATAGAACTACACATATCGGCAGTAGTGTGGGCGCAAATTAGATTAACACAGTAATGACTTTCACACTGCAAGTTCCGCGTGGTGACGGAGTAAGAATATTCTCACCACTCCTTTCCTTTGCCTCGGGTATCATAAAAAACGACTAAAAAATGTAAGTCATGCTATCATGACTGTGAAAGAAAAATCTGTCATTTTTCTACGGGCCAACCGCCGTACGACCATTACAATCCAAAGAAGTAACCATATTTTAGGAATCTACCAGATCTCAAGCAAATGTTATTAATTCCAGAAACACGGCTCATCGTTTACGGGAGTATCTCGACAGATGGCTAAAAATTATCACTTGAGTGCAGCCTCTTTGCCTGGGATCATCATCATTTATATATAGCTGTATATAATAAATACTTTCATTATCATTAAATGTGCAATACATATTATTTCTAAGTAAGTTAAGTATTCTTAGTAATATAGTTAATAAAAAATATTTTACAAAAATCAGCTCTTTTATTACCATGTAGTTCTCTGACACTCTGTTCTCTCTGCCTACCCTGCAGGGGATATGGTGTGATATGTATGAATGTATTATTACCTTGCAGCAGTCAGTCACTCCTCTTAAAGAATAAAAGAAGATAGAAACCAGGATAAAAGTAAAATTAATGCGGTCGAAATGCGATCTCTACGGAAAATCTGTGGAGTTAGGCTGACCGATCGTATTCGTAACGACGATGTAAGAGAGCGAGTAGATATGAAAGAGAGTATTGGTGTAAAGATGCGAAAGAGAATGCTCCGATGGTTCGGACATGTGAAAAGAATGCCGAACGGACGTCTGGTTAAAAAGATAAACAATGCGAAAGTAGAAGGTTATAGGTATTGGGGGAGACCGAGACTAACTTACCTAGACCAGATTGGTCACGTTCTGAACGAAGGTGGAGTCAAGAGTCTCCGAAACCGGCGAGCGTGTATGAAGAGAATTATGAATGTTGAGGAAGCGAGTGAAGTATGCAAGGATAAAGTTCTCTGGCACTCTTTTTTCTCTGCCTACCCTGCAAGGGATATGGCGTGATGATGAGAAACCAGTTCCAGGCTTGTACTTTTACATTTACACTATATTCCCAACCCTACGTTTTTTACATTTACACCACATTTCGTCGGCCACCATATGTCAATATAATTGTGTTTATGTGCCTATGGGAGTCGTAAGAATCGGCTAATTAATTTCACCAGGAGTGCGAACAGCAACCCTGTCCTCAGAAAGGTGTAATACCTTACTGCGATCACCAACCCATTTACCAGGCGTGGCTATGAAGACTGACGAAAATGACATTATATTCCCTCATACGTGTGACATAGTGAAAACTGATTCCAAACACAGCTCCGCTATCCTAAGGGTCTTTGAGTAGCTGGCCCGGTAGCGGTGGAATAGGGATTTGAAGAATTGCCGACAGTGATCCGGCTAGTACAAAAAACGAGGGTTGCCTCTGGTAACAGCCAACATTCGGACCCTTAATACTAATGAGAGGGTCATCGAGCCAAATGAGAAGTTGAACAAAAATTAATGGGCTAGGATGGGATATTGTCAGAAATACGACGAGAAATTAAGGGCACGATAATCCTTTGATCTAGAAACTGGCTTGGAAGAGGGCAATCACCGGTTCCAAGACGATGTAGAGTTTATCGTTCATACATACATTTGTTTATTGCATTTGCACTATTTCTGCAATATGATCAAATTTTCTATTACCGCAGCAAACAAAATATAAAGAATACTCTTAATTTACTTTCAACGTGCTTTTTGGTAGCTAACAATAGCTTCTCTAATTTGCAGTATATTATCTATGATAGTAATACTACTTCACTTATTATACCTACTAATCATAACACGAAGTTACTTTTTTTTCATAAATGACGTTTACAAGATTTCGTCAATAACTTAATATACAATATATTAACAGTTATAGGAGTTAGGAAACTAAGTTCTAAGAACACGAAGTTACTTTCAACATTTGCTAATTGTAGGTTTGGCAATAAAATAGTTAAATTGTTTTCTAAAATTTAAAAAGCTTTTCGGTAACGCCTTTTGTGGATTACAATGAACCCGCATTTTCACCTCAACTCTTTTATCGTCAGGTAACGGAATCAAATATAGACAATGGTCATTAATCCTTTCTTTCTCGTGGTTATTGTAAGAAGCGATAAGGCTTGTCACGTTGTTGTTTGTTGTTTCGTTCAAATAATTGACGTAATAATATTTCAGTTATAACAAAATAGTTAAATTGTTTTCTAAAATTTAAAAAGCTTTTCGGTAACTCCTTTTGTGGATTACAATGATCCCGCATTTTTACCTCAACTTTTATATCGTCAGGTAACGGAATAAAATATAGACAATGGTCACTAATCTGCTGCTGCAAACTGGGAGCTCAAGCTTCGTACATAAAAGGCGAATGTACAAACTATATCACGTCAGTCGGTGTAGGATCTTATTTCATGTTTTGCTTTTCTGGCATCGAAAGAACAGCAATTAAGTGTGAAGTTTTAAATCTCTTAGACGTAAATAGGTTCATTCTAGCTAACTAGACGGGTTAGCTCATATAGTGATTTTATATATCCATATTCTTCTTCTTCTCAGCGTAATGTCCCACTTTGGAGTACTGAAAAGCCAGGTGAGTGAAATTAGTCTAATAGACAGCATAGTTTAAATGAGTTGGCGTTGTTATATTTTCCGTGTGGTGACGGAGTAAGAATACTATTCACCACCCTATATCTTACCCGTGGGTGATCGTACGAGACGACTAAGGGATAAAAAAATGCATATAACATCTATGTGAGAGAAGGAAAACTCGAAACAAAACCCTATACCAACACGTCTGACCAGCGCGGTATAGTAGGTTAATTTCCCTCCCATTACGGAGGAGGCCCGAGCTCAACAGTGAGACATTTATGGGCTGTGATGATGATAGTTGTATAAATTTGAATAGATTTTCATTCACATTACACGGGATATAGACCCCAATAACTATTTAATGCGATAAAACTTTGTTAAAGTACTCTTTGTAGCGAAGAACAACAACAACATGAAATAACAAATAATCTACATTGCCAAAAGTCAACAGTCTATTTGGTATTACAGTCTATTTGGTATTATTAGCTTACACCAATTTTACTATATTCTTCACATCACGCTAACATTAAAGCTAAAGTTTTACAATTTTGTATATTGTGTAGGTATATAAAAGTTTTATTAAATTTAGAATACTGTTAGTTATGGTTTAACCACTATAAATATTTTTAACCATCTTGCGCATATTTTCGACTACTTTCCATAAACATTAAAATTTTAATTTATTTTCTTTAATTAATTTACACCATTTTCTTAACTAGCAACACTGAATTAGAGAAGCTGTCATTTTCGCAATGGAGTGTCGGACGTGTCCGTAACAACAAAATTTCCTTTTTATTTACTTGTAATGCTGTCACCACTTTAACTGTTATTCCACATACCATTTACGATTATGTTAAGTTCATGTAAAGTTTTGTTTAGTTCGTATTCGCTGCTGAAACATGGAAGAGGTAGGTTGTTAGGTTACGATTGTTGCCATATTTTTGTTGTGTCATAATACAACCAAGTTATCGTGTGATTATTTTGTAATTGTTTGATTTTTAGGAACTTAACGAGCATGATTTGGAGGAACGGCTTTATGCTATGTTGCATCATGTGGATGAGACGGAAACAGACTTGACATCTAAAGAAAATGAGTGTACAGGATTGCTTATTGAGGAGAACGCGCCGAAAAGTACAGTGCGTCGCTATTGGCGCACCAGTGAGCCCACCAATCTATATCAAAAAGTAAACACACCAAAAGAATCTATCAACACTCCACTCAGCAACAAATCTGTTACAAACCAAACACCAAAGCCCAAAGAAGAAAAATGTAGCTCTACGAAGTCAACACCATCTGTCGACCTCTCTATATTCCACTCTCCCGTACCACATAACATTAAAAAGACCATTGAAATCATTGAAGATAATGAAAGCGAGCAAGTGGTGCTTGAATCAAGTGACGAAGATGAAGTTGTTGAAGTTGCGCTACCGCCTAAACCTACTATTACTATTGAAAGTTCCGATGATGATGAGCTTACTATTATTAATCCCGTTACATCAAAAAATCAGACCAATGTGGAAAATAAATCACAGTTCGGTAGCGGGAGAGATGTGTCTGCAAGCCCAGCACCGTCAGCTGTTTCATCAGTGTCCGACGAATTCATCCGTGGTGATTGCATAGCATTAAACATATCCTCCAGGCATCCAGACAACCCAAGTTTTGATTTTAGTCTACATGGATCTGATCTGCTGGTACAAAGTACTCCAGCAAAAAAAAAGAAAAAGAAGAAATCTAAAGATACTGTTACATCTACACCAGTTCTTGGAATGACATCAAACAAGGCTGTTAATGATGCATGTTTTGCAACACCAAAAAGTAAAAATAAAAAACAGAGAACCAAATTGTATTCAGTAACCGAAAAAAGTATACCGAATCCAGATGTCTATGATTCTGATAGTAATCAGTCCATTGATATTAACAAGAATAGTAATTCATACAAAGTTACAGAGAAGAGTTTGCCAAACACTGATGTATATGAGTCTGACTCTAATCTATCGGAAGGTACAAAAGATACACCAAAAAAATCAGTCAATAAAGAACATGGCAGTGTAGAACACAGCATAACAGAAAACACACTTAGTCTAGAAACTCCAAAAAGAAATGAAACAAGTGTAGCCAACAAAACATTTCCAACAATCTCTTTTGTTGACTTAACTGACAGTGATAGATTCATGACCAGCGGAGACATTGATGATTCAGATATCACAGAGAATATTGTTATGGGTAATGTATCTGGATTTACAGAAACTGATGACTACAATGATGAAAGCATATCTGAAAATGAGGTTTCCAAGTATGGTTCCACAAAAATACCAGCAATATTAAATGAGGACCTTGATTTTGATAATTTGAAAGGCAAAGACAAGGTTTGCAAACGACGAAGATACTCTCTGACAACTCTTCGGGCTGAAATGGAGAAATTCTACAATGAGAGCTGGGGCGGAGAGAATTTCAATCACAGGGAAATACAAAAAAATATGTCACGTAAGTAAATATATTACTCTTATTTTTAGAAAATGTTCATCTTTGTTCTAAAACCTTTTGAGTGCAAGACTTTAATTGAAAGTAAATTATCTATTATACCTATATAAAGACTATCTATTAGACCTATATAAAGTTTTTTAAACCTAGATGGTTTCATCCAGAAAGAAAAATCCAGAAGTGGCTGAATCTGAAATATTCTCTTTGTATTAAATATTTATTTATAAAGAAAGTAACTGCATTTAGATTATAGTTTATTATTCTGACTAAAACTGCAGTGACCATAATTATCAACCTATCTAGCAGTATGTATCATCATCATCACAGTCCATATAAGTCCCACTGCTGGGCTCGGGCCTCCTCCATATTATGGGAAATTAACCTACTATGCCGCGCTAGTCAGACATGTTGGTATAGGGTTTTGTTTCGAGTTTTCCTTCTCTTGCATTAATGTTATATGTGTTTTATTTCCCTTAGTCATCTCCTACAATCACCCATGTGTAAGATATGGTGGTGGTGAATTGTATTGTTACTCCATCACCACGCGGATTAGCAGTATGTATAGATTATAATAATATTAAATCTTTACTTAATTATGTGAATATAATGATTGAGGTAAGTATACAATTCACAACCCCCTTATCTTACCTTTTGGTAATTGTAAGAGACAACTAAGGATATAAAATGCATATAACATCTATGTAAGAGATAAAACTTGAAACAAAACCTTATAACATGTCTGACCAGCATGGTATGATCAATTTCCCTCCCACTAGCAGAGCCTCAAGCCCAACACTGGGATATATATGAGCTGAGATTTTGATAATTATAGCTGATTTTGATAATTATATTGAGATTTTGATAATTATAGCTAATGTTATGATGAAATTTCGGAAGTGCCTGTTTTTTTTGTTGATTTTCGGTAGCGCTTTTAACAAGTAAAAATTCATTTTAAATATGTGCATAATTTAAATAACTGTGACTCATAAACATGCCTGTAATAGCTAATTACTTAGTTAAATTTAGGTAAAAAAAATCTCACAAGATGCATGCATAATAGCAATTACAATTTATGTAAAAGTATTTCTTAATTACTGATTATGATAAAAGAATTTATGATATTTAAATTTAGCAGTCATTTCTAATAGCACTTTAAGTTTATCATGCCATTATGATATTTTTATTAAAAAATAATTAATATTCTTTTTTTTTAGGTGATAAAAATTTGTGGGTAATTGATCCTAAAGATAGGATGCCTGCATTAAACAAAAAGAAAGTGATGTGAGTATTATAATAATTATTTGTGTGTTAATTAGTTAATGGTTATCCATTAAGTAATTAGATATTATTAATGTATATTATTATAATAAGTATTAATTTACAGTTAAAATAAATTAACTTAAATTGAAATTCATTAACAAGATTTTATCATTATCATTTATGCCGTTTGCCATCCAATGTTAGATATAATCATAAAAGGGGATAGTGACGTAATCACCATGTTTGGTAGGCAGGTTGACAATCCCAGTGAGGTGACATACATTTCCCAGAAAACAGCTGTCGGCTCACACCCCTAGTGAACCTTTATTACGATTTTTACGATTCCTACAGACAAGTAGGAGGTGACAACAATTGTATTTTATCCCCATCAGTGCATGGGGCTTCACAAATATATCATATATTTCATTTGATTAGAGACTGATTAGATTATTATTTAAAATATTTCACAACTGATTGTAATGTGAAACTTCAATAAAAACAATATGACGAAAGTGTAATATATTTTTATATTTATAAACATTACTTAAAACAAAGAAATAATATTAATGACCTATCCATGTGGTCACGGAATTTAAATACCATTTACATCCACTTTTTTGTTTGTGAGCGTTATAGAAAATGACTAAGGTATATACATATACAAGTAAAGTCTATGCAAGGGAAAAAACTCATAATAAAACTTATACCCACCTGTCCAACCAACATGATACATACACATACATACCATCACGCCATGTCCCTTGCAGGGTAGGCAGAGAGAACAGAGTGCCAGAGAACTCTATCTTTGCATACTTCACTCGCTTCCTCAACATTCATAATTCTCTTCATACACGCTCGCCGGTTTCGGAGACTCTTGACTCCACCTTCCTTCAGTACATGACCGATCTGGTCTAGGTAGGTTAGTCTCGGTTTCCCCCGGTACCTACATCCTTCCACTTTCGCATTGTATATCTTCTTAACCAGACGTTCGTTCCGCATTCTTTCCACATGTCTGAACCATCGGAGCATTCCCTTTCGCATCTTTACACCAATACTCTCTTTCATACCTGCTCACTCTCTTACGTCGTCGTTACGAATGCGATCGGTCAGCCTAACTCCACAGATTTTCCGTAGAGATCGCATTTCGACTGCATTAATTTTACTTTCATACTCTTTTCTGCATACCCAACTCTCGCTTCCATACAGTAATGTTGGGACAAGTACTGCGTTATGTATTGCTACACATGCCTTCTGGCTGAGGTGGTGGCTACCGAGAAGTTGCCCCAACGCTCCATTCACTCTATTTCCTGCATCCACTCTACGCTCTATATCAGTGGTGTACCTTCCATCTCGGCTAAATCCACATCCAAGATATACAAATTCATCCACTTGCTCCAGTACATCATTACCTATTGTTACTCTTACATCTGTTCTGGCTTCATCTCTTTCAAAGACCATTATTTTGGTTTTGCTCACATTCACACGTAGACCCCTTTTCTTACAATCTTCTGTCATTGTGTCGACTAGGATCTGCAGGTCAGTCGCTGACTGTGCACCAGTACTGCATCATCTGCATAGAGCAGAGAGCTGACCACTGAGTCGCCCATCTGGACTCCCACATTCATATCGTTCAACCTTTGGAGACCAACAAGATATAGTAGAACAATTTCCCTCTCATTGTAGAGGAAGCTCAGTCTCAGGAGTGAGATGTATAAAAGCCAAGATGATGATGAATATATTCAGCATATTACAATTTCATCATCATCATCTCAGCTTATAAATGTCCCACTGTTGGGCTCGAGCCTCCTCCATAGCGAGAGGGAAATTGACCTACTATGCTTATACTACTACATTTATGCCAGTTCTTTTATAGTGCTCATTCCAATAAATCATTAAAAAAATAAAATTATTAATTGTTTTGAATGGCAATTAACCTACTATTCCACACTGGCCAGATAGTTTGGTTTGGGACTGTTTTAGCTGCTATTTCTTGCAACTATGTTATTGCCTTACATTTCTTAGCGTCAAAGGACAAGGACAATGTTGAAGATGTCTCTAGATGGAATAGTCCAACAATTTGGTTGACTATCATTGATTCCAAGCATACATTGCACCTTTTGATACCAGAAATACTTACTAATGAGCCCTCCTAATCATTACTATGAATACTACCAATCCTTACATTGATCATGGATGTCGTAAAAAAGACCAAGACTATATCGATCTAGGCCAACTGCATCTAATGTCGTCTGGTCAACAATTACATACCCAAAGAGGCTTGAAGTCAGGCAAGTCAGTCATAAAACCATTCCCAAAATTTTTGCAATATGTACTATAGAAAAATAGATATTGCGTCCACTCCAAGAAATTACGATAAGAGAAGTATAATAAGTAAGAAATATGTATATAAATAAGGACCTCTATAATAAACATTCATCATCATCTCAGCTCATTAATGTCCCACTGTTGGGCTCAAGCCTCCTCCATAATGAGAGGGAAATTGACAAACTATTCCACGCTGGTCAGATGTGTTGGTATAGGGTTTAGTTTCGAGATTTCCTTCTCTAGCATAGATGTTATATGCGTTTTATATCCCTTAGTCGTCTCTTACGATAACTCACGGGGAAGATAGGGAGTGGTGAATTGTATTCTTACTCCGTCACCTTATGGAAAATTATATACATTAGTAACTTAATAAACATTAATTTTAATTTATAGGTGCAACTACTGTAATCGGCCTGGTCATCGTGATGATACCTGCCGCATGAAGCCGCCTGTCTGCTACATGTGCGGCCTCACTGGACACCTAGAGCCACGCTGCCCTAGAAAAATCTGCGTCAATGTATGTATATCAAATATACAATCCTCTTTTTTTATATCTTAAATGATCTTATAAATGCGAATTTCTGTTTACTTATTTGTTAGTTTGTTACGCTTTCTTGCTTTAAGGCCTGGTGCATATGTACAACTTTCATATAAACCGAACTGTTTAGTCTTTAGTCGAATAGTGTATTTGTAATAAATTCCACAACAAAATCATTTAGTTGCTATAAGTCCGCATATATTTAATTTAGTTGTTCTTCTTCGATTTTTCCAAATCCACCAGTCTTCTTTCGACAACGAGCTTGACTAGCTCGTTGTCGATGCTGTGTGCTACAAACTATTTAAATTGACAAAGAAATAATAATTTGTTTCTTGCTTTACGAAATAGTGGAGATGCGCCAAATAGATTGATTGATCTATTATTTTCAGTTTTTAATTAAAAACGATGCCATTTTTGTTTTTTTTTTTGCCTAACAAATATTGAGTTGACAGTATGTGTTTGTTCTAAACAGTTTAACCAATACAAAAGTTGTATGTATGCCCTGAGTTACAATTCTAGTCATACGAATATTAATAATTCCGAAATTTAGGTAGAAATTTGTATACGAACTTTGCACAAGTCATTGCCGTTCTCGAAGGCTCATCAAAAACAGTTGGTCCGTTCCCGCTTAAGAAAAGAATTACGAAATCGAAATAAAATTCGAATGGCGGGAACTGTCCCTACTGGTTATCGACCAGTACGGGCCTAGTCGCTGGGAGTCCATACAAATTGCGGAGAGCTTTTACTCTATGCAAATGCAAGTTTCGCTGTCTCCTATGCTTTCACGCCTTAACTACTAAACCGTTTATTTCACAAACGGAAAGTTACATTGTCAACGAATAATATGGCCTATATTTTATATCCATATCCGCACGGGAACAGCAACAATGCCGTTAAAAACGTTGGAAATAGCTATTATTAAATAAAACGATTATTCAGCGACTAAGTACGGCTTAACTACACCTATTGCTTTGAAACACGTACATTTTGTCAGAGATACGCTGAAGGTATATCCTTATATATCAAGTACCTTTCACTCAAGGAAAAATACTGTTGTTTCATATTGCTGTGTGGTAGCTACCAATACTACCAAAACTAATCTTGCCTCTGGGTGTCGGAAAAGGAGACTAGGAGAGACATACACCAGTGTCAATTACAATCTGATGCAGTCTGATCAATGATTACGTTCGCCAAGAGAGTTCACATGAGACAGATGGCCGTTCATAAAACTATTATGATTATATTCCATTGGGACTGGTTTACATAGTATTATTTGTTATAGTGTGGCTCTCCGAACTACATGTACTCGTCCATGTGCCGCAACTGCTGCAACTGGGGCTCCCTGAACTGCGCCGAGTGTGGACAGAATGGACATCCCTCTTCGCATTGCCCAGACCTCTGGCGCCGGTATCATAATACGGTAAGTTTCACTCGATTATATTATGTGATACGAACATCTTTTCAAAGTAGAAAGCAGGCATGGGTCCTTTGGGGTTGAACATTATAGATTCTTTCTTCTTACTACTTCTTTCTCTACTTGAATAACCAGTTACCGTTGCTTGACAGAAAAAATCGATCAATCAAAGTGAACTTCGTGATTGATAGGTTTTGACCCTTATTAATGTAGGTAACACTTACGTGGTGGCCCTTCAATCTATCCATTAACCTATCAACGTCTTCGCGTTTGGACACAGACTGTCCCGTTATATATAAAATACTAGCTTTCGCCCGCGACTTCGTCCGCGTGGAATGGTTACTTTGGGCTAACGTTAACTTCAACTCGCGAATTCGTTTACGTAAAAGGTGGAAATATTTTTAAATAATACATACGTTAAAGATGTTTTAGGTACCTACATGACCCTTTTATTAGTAAGAGTAGAACATTAAACCTTAAGTAAAAGTATTGGGTCTTATCTATACTTTCTATAGATATACCATATACAATGTATGTATATTATACATATATACATACATACACTTACGCCTATTTACGATTACACATACTTTTAATGTGTATGACATCGCTGTGTGGTAGCGGCTACGAATACTACCAATCCTCACTTTGCTTGTGGATGTCGTAAAAGACCACTAAGAGCCTTATAACGACTTGGGCCAACTCCATCTGATGCCGTTTGGTCAACAATTACATTCCCATGGAGGGTTGACGTCTGGCAGGCGGCCGATAATAAAACTATTGCCAATAACTTTTATAATATGTACTATGAATGAAGAGTACTTATTGTATCGACCCCAAGTAATTGGGATAAGAGTAGGAGAATGATGATGATGATGACCTCTCGTGAACAAATCTCCAATTTGGTCCAGAAAAGTATGACGTGGTCTTCCCCTTGTATTCGTCCCATTCACGATTGCTTTATATGTTTGCTTCGTCAACCTCTGCCCACTCATTATTTCTTCCACTTCGTGTCCAACCCACCTCAGCATACCAGCGCTCTTTTATAACATTATACCTAATTTTATCTTTCAGACTTACATCACACACGTTACGAAGAGCTGTCAGCTCTACAGCATTTATTCTATTTTCATGTCTTCTCCGCCAAATCTAACTTTCACTGCCATACATGAGGGCAGGCACTAATACTTCCTATACTTATTATTATTATTTAGGATGTGTAAAGCCGACGGAAGGTCATGAGAAGAAAACAAAACTAAAAATGTAGTGTGTGTAGAAGTACTTTGAAATAACATTAGTTTGAGTTTTTTTTTAATATAAGATTATAAGACCCAGTATTTTTATCGTAAATGCGCGCCCGGTACTTGATCATTATTTTGCTGCGATGTTATTTTTAAACTGCGATATTTCCTAAGATATTCATTGAAATCAAATAATGTAAAGAGCAATTTTGTTTTAAATTAAATACTTGTGATGAATAACTCATTTATTTGGATAAGGATTAATATTATGTTTATAAAAACACCTTCGAAAATATCATATTATTTTAAAACAAATTTGATTAGCATAAAAAAGGTTATAGTGAGCCAATCTTAAAAGATAGACATATGCTGTCGCGGACTTTTATTTAGAACTTTGAAAGGGGAACAATTATATAGTACATAATTTTTGCGCAACTTTAACCGTTTACGCAGCGGAAGCTCTCAAAAGGAAACAAAAACCCGATTTTTACACATTCATCATTGTTGCTCTGCTCCTATTGGTCGCAGCGTAATGTTGTATAGCCTAAAGCCTTCCTCTATAAATGGACTATCCAACAAAAAAAGAATTTTTCAAATCGAACCAGTAGTTCCTGAGATTAGCGCGTTTAAACAAACAAACAAACTCTTCCGCTTTATAATATTAGTATAGATTTATTTATTTTTCGTTATTAGTAGGAAATAAATCTCAAAATGGCGTATTAATAGTACATTACTGCAGCGGCCAGTAAAAGAGGAATTGATGGACGAACGTGTAAATGTGGGCCGAGGCACACATACGTAAGTCCATAAATTCCTAGTTGTGGCCAAGGCTTGTATAGTGTTTTTCTCAAATAATGCGCGGCAATTAAAACTAAGTAATACTGAGTAGAATTGTATACATGACGAACAACGAACAACATTTTTCGCGTACTAAAGGGTTTATTTGTTTTTTTTTCATTATCAAACAGGTTTCTTTTTCAAGCCAGTTCAAAATTTAATAAAAAAATCTGATAAATCGTCTCCTCGGTGGCCATGTTTTGAAGTAAAAAATTGTTCCATTTTTAAAATACACGATAGATATGAATTTACATATTATATTAATTTGGCCGCTAAAACACGACAGATATGGATTTTCATACATTTTTTGCCGGCCGCTGCTCGCATGTATTTCTTAGTACAGCAATATCGATTTATCTCGAAGAGGATTGTGATATTATTAAAAAATATTTCATATGAATAAAAGTACACCTTTATACTATAATAATTAAGAAATATTTTTTTAACTTTATTTCTTAAATAACAACTTGGCACTAAGAAATAAATCCCTTTGTAGCAGTGACTTTACAAACACATAATCATCTATAATAGATAAGTCGCTATCAGGGCATCTGTGCAGTCAAGTTTAATGACTTTAAATTATTATGAGTTTTGTCAGCACAATGTTTCTGACCACTAACCTAGCACTCCTGCACTATAACCCTGCGCTCACACAGAAAAATAAGAAGTGGTGACACAACGTATTCTTAGGGGCCGTCCATTAATTATGTGAGGCATTTTCGAGTATTTTTTGACCACCCCTTGGTGAGATGTATATTTTTTGTCGATCCCCTCCCCTTCCCCAATCTAACTTGAGATTTTTCAAAACTTGTACTTGGGTATAAAGGTATTAGATTTATTTAAAATAAAAACCCAATTTGCTTAAATACATTTATTTAAAAAAATAACAATTTGTTTAATTACTTTTATTTAAGACTAGCAAGGACTAGTATTTGCGAATATTGCTGTAAACTTAGGTGTTCGGCACTGCGGGACGCTCCCATAATTCTGTCAGATTTTACCATATTTTATTGAAAACACTTTTTTACTTTCATTTAACTTAACTTTCAAGCAGTTTGACATCGTTTACTGTAAAAAAAATTACGTGATATTTACCAAGACCTCTCCCTCAAGTGAAATTTAGTAAGATTTAATTCGACCATGAATACCTCACGTAATTAATGAACGCCCCCTTAATCTCCACTTGGTGATTTGAAGATTGAAGAAACTAAAAAATATTTTTGTCCACAGATTGACAACAATACTACTTTAGAAAAATGCAGTCAGACCAAGAAACACTATCAAATGTATTGCAGTGGTTGTACGCGACGCGGTCACCTCATACACACATGTCGTATTACGTTACCTTTCTCTGGCCTACCCATCAATTCGCCATATGTCTGCATATACCGACCCATACACCCACCAAATCCGAACACGCCGAATGTCAATCAGAAGAACCAAAGGAACTCACAAGATACCGTTATATCAGCGGTCAATTCAACTCCAAGAAACGACCACAATAAACGACAGTCCAAATCACCGATCATTCACGAAACACACATGAATAAGAAGAGAAATACAATGTCTAATAGTGAAGAGACTGAACGACGGAACACTAAAAGTCCAGTCACAATACCGCAAAGAAAATCTTCCGTGAGCAAAGAAGATGAAGGGACGAAAGACCAAAACAAAACCGTTAATGATATAATCAAAAACCAAAGTAGTATAGAAAAGGCGCCCAATTTCATTCCAATCCCCTCGGCAAATCATGATAGGAAAGGTAATATGATCCAGGACAATGAAATCTCAGATACAAGTGATGCCGTCACTTCTGCTAGGATCTACGTTACCCCCGATATTATAGAAAAGCTTAAAACTGACGATGGTAAAGAATGGTTAAAGACGACAACGGAGAAACATAACGTGGAAGTGGAAAATACACAGATCAATTCCTTTTTAAGTATTAAAGGTAAACTTGGTGATCAGGAAGCTTTTCAAACTGAACTCAGAGACTGGGCGAAACCTCCACAGCGTAATAACGCTGTTAAACCAAGTACAGAAGGTGATGTACAAGATGATAAAAGTGATCAGTATGTAAGTGTCATACCGAAGAACCGTAATAATCTATTACGTCAACTGAGTAAAGCACTGGAGTCTTTGAAGGAAGACTTTGGAGATCCTAGCGCACTGTACAAAGAGTTAATGTATTTACAGAACAGACATCAACAGCTTCTAAATCAAAAAGTTGTCAATCCGAAGCAGGTGACTAACAATAGAGGTTATATGAATCAAATGCTAAAGAAGCTTAATATGGTGTTACTCGGACAAGCCGGACTAGCCGATGGCACGGAACATATAAGTGAACTCTATTCATTTCAAGAGAAACTAATGAACTCTAGACAAAAGAACATACCTACCGATTTAAGGAAGGAAATCGGGCAACATTATATCGGTATATTTACCGCTGCCCCTAGAAATGATTACACGGATTTACTCCAAAAGTATCAAGTATCAAAACAGTCTACACTGTTGAATAATAAAAAGAAAAAGAAAGCTTTAAAACTTAAGCCTAAAGTGAACAGATTACAGAAGAAAGTGTACAGCATTCCAACACAGCAAATACAAAACACAGATATGGAATATAATATAGTAGGTAAGGAAGTTGCGTCAAATTATAATCCGCATATGATGCAAAAGTTGGCATTCTATCATAAAAGGATATTAAGTACGCGGCCTACGAGCGCCGCCCACAAGAAGACACGACTCGACCTAGTAAGGAGACTACACTCTTTCATCGCTTCTATGTTTAGAAAAGAGAATATATCATCGAAAGCGTTGAAAAAAATGAGAAAAACACAAGAGCAAGCGCAAATGTTCTTGTCTAATGTATAAAATATAATTTAGGAGTTAAATACTTTATGTTGGCGCCAATCGAAGGCGCACAGAGGTGGTGTTAGACGAGCTCGCCGGCATGTGCCCGAAGTTCCCTAATTCATATTGGAGCACTGCATGGATGTAATCCCATGCTCTCTTGTTCGTCATCACTCGCCCGTTTTTGTGTAATGGCACTTATCGTGCGTGTGAATTATTAAACTTCTTAGTGTAAAGCATTTATGTTTTTGATTTTATATATTACCTCATTATCAAATTTAAAACTTTCTAATAAGTCTTAAGCGTAACGAATAAATTTCACTTTCGTTAGATAAATAATAAGGAGAACGAATTGTATGTTCTCACGTACAGCCGATATTGCACGAAAAACTTAATATATCTCTTAGTTACGGATGTCAACTAATCGACACCGGTAGTCATCCCAATAGCGCCGAGAAGGGAAGACTGGGTATGACGCACATGATGGCCTTCCATTACTCCGGACGGACTGTGCGCATACCATACCCTGCCAAAAAAAAATATCTAACGCCCCATGGGACTTAATTATGTTATTGTCTAATAGCGAGTATAGATGAACAATGTAATACAGAAAAAACGAATAACTATTTAATTTTTTTATAAGGACGGGCTGTTAGAGCGTTGCGCTCTTTCCTTCTGAACCAAAAAAAATCATTGGCTACCCGCACGATTTAACAGTAGGTACCTATGGAATTTGTATCTTAATATACAAGTGTTGTATTAAATAATACTGATGACATTTTATATAATGTCATGCAAAAATGCTAAGATGTCAATATATCATCATCATTCTCCTACTCTTATCCCAATTACTTGGGGTCGATACAATATGTACTCTTTTTTCATACTACATAATACATATTGTAAAAGTTATTGGCAATAGTTTTATGACCGGCCGCCTGCCAGACGTCAACCCTTCTTGGGAATGTAATCGTTGACCAAACGGCATCAGATGGAGTTGGTCCAGGTCATTATAAAGCTCTTAGTCGTCTTTTACGACATCCACGAGCAAAGTAAGGGTTGGTAGTATTCGTAGCCGCTACCAAAGATGTCAATATACATATATATATATATTATTATTATTATAGCTCTTGGTGGCAGACGAGCATGCAGCACACCTGATGGTAAGTGTTACTGCCGCCCATGGAACTTTGCAATACCAGAGGTATATCCAGGCACCGCCTACCAATAATACCAAAACCAACCAGAAAGTTTGGCTTCCGGCTTTACAGAGCAGGCACAGCAGCATACTGCCACTACTCAGGCGTCGATTTTCTGCGAAAGTGTAGTACCACTGACGGACCGGCCCGCTGCTGTAGAAAGAACCGTCAATAGTGTGGTCCTACCACTTTTTAAATATAACTGTGCTTTATATATGTTTTCATTTTCCACCAAAATTTATAAACATACCATTAATATTGCGGTCAGGCCTAATTGGATGCAAAAATGTGACTTAGTGACAGACTGATTTTAAATGAAGCTATAATGTATAAATGAAGTCGAAAGAGAAACTGATAGTCTGTGAAAAACATTGTGTAAGACTTGACTGTATGGTCTTTATTCCCTTTGCCTGGACGGACTAATAGAACCAAAAAAAACTTATAGTCTCTAATAGCATACGTCATCAAAATACGAGCTAAACGTCATATGTGATAATTGATAAGCTCAGTAAATATGTACTTGTTGAATTGGTAAAATCATTTTAGTGAATTTAAAAACAAAACTACAAATTGGTGCTTATAAATTTTAGAGATGAAGTTTTATTTATCTAATCAAATGTCTATTTTCAAATTGCTAGTTTTATTGTGCATCATAAACTCAATTTACGGACGAATGGTACGAGTATTTACAATATTTATTAAATAAACATATTATTTAAAATCTATTTAGTTATTTAAAAATCGTTTTGTTACTGTATGCAGTTTGGTGAAGAAGGCTTTTATCCTGCCAACTTATATGAAAATCAGCAAGCTCAACAGTTGCAATCAATTAAACTTGCAATAAATAAATTAGAGAATGGTCAGTATTTATTAATGTGCTCGGTTGTTTCATCACATTTATATTATAATTTTATTCATTTTTTTTAATATATTGCGCACAAAGTTTTTGAATTAATAATTACACCTTAATAATATTTATCAATAATACAAATACAATTTTTGACAGTCAATTAATATTATAACACTATAATTAAATAATAATGTATTAATAGTTACAGTATTAATATGATGTATTTTTATACTTAGGATTATTATTTTTTTTACTATGATCACAGATAAAAACATCTTAACACTAGATAATTGAAATGATTAAAATCTCTGTATAGTTCTCGTCTTGCACCATAAAAATTAACGAAATAACTTTCACTTTACATTCTTTCGTTGATGTTAATTACTGAATTTTAATTCAGCTCCAGAATGGGTGAACAACTGGCCGAACTTGAACATAAAATTAGGTCAAGTGTCTGGATTAGCCATAGATAATGCTGGAAGACTACTAGTATTCCGTAGAGCGGATCACGTTTGGGATTCAACAACATTTAATGAACGAAATGTATACAATTTTATAGCAACACCAGCTATAAAAGACCCCACAATTCTTGTATTAAATGATACTGGTGAACTCGTAGATGAATGGGGACAAAATCTGTAAGTATACCTAAGTATATAGATATATCTAAGTTACTAGATGCAAAGCTAATACATACTTACCACTGCTGTCAAGAGATCAGTACCAGAGGTCAGGTCTGTAGAGAGGTATTACAGTAGGTTATAGGACCCATACTATCATTCCATTGTCCCAGACAGATGTGGCCATTATCCGTTCAGACCATAGTCATCAATCATCGAAAAATAGTGCTTAGTATTTGATTTAAAACGTTATAGTAGTGTGATTATTACTCACAACAGCCTTGATTCATACTACTGAAGTTTGTAAAGGACTGTCAATCTAAGTACTAACTAGAGCGAGACAGCCGGAATCCCAAATGGGTGGGTTTGGGGATTTTATTAGTATGCAGCAGCCTGAGCTATACCCTTGACATTGCAAAGTGTCCATGGGCGGCAGTGACACTTACTTTCAGGTGTGCTGCTTGCTCGTTTGCCACCATAAGCAATAAAAAATATATTCCTAAATTACTTTCCAGGTTTTACATGCCTCATGGTATAACAGTGGATAAAGAGGATAATGTTTGGGTGACAGATGTAGCAATGCATCAAGTTCTTAAATTTACACCTAACAATAGAGAGAAACCAGCTTTGGTTTTGGGACAGAAGTAAGTCTCTTTAAATACCTATAATATATTTTTTTAATATTATATTTTTTTTAATAAACCATAAATACAGAAGTAGGTTTAATATTCATCATTCTCTTACTCTTATCCCAATTACTTGGGGTCGATACAATATGTACTCTTATTTCATAATACATATTGTAAAAGTTATTGGCAATAGTTTTATGATCGGCCGCCTGCTAGAAGCCAACCCTCCTTGGGAATGTAATTGTTGACCAAACGGCATCGGGCGGAGTTGGTCCAGGTCATTACAAGGCTCTTAATAGTATTTTACGATATCCACGAGCAAAGTAAGGTATATTATAAACCATAAATACAGTATCTCTCAATCTGTCTATTTGTATGCCACAAATAGACAAATTGGTTTTCAAGATATAGATCGTTTAATGGCTGAAATTTCAACTAGACATTGTTTTTAAAATGTTTAAGAACTTTAATTAATGTATTCATTGATTTTTCCATGTGGTGCCAGAGTAAGAGTACAATTCAAAACCACCTATATTGACCATGGACTTTGTAAAAGACAACTAAGGGCTAAAACATGCAAATAATGTTCATGCAAGAGAAGGAAAACTCGATATAAAACCCTATACTTACTGAATGATGTAGTGTAGTATGTAAATATTCCTGCCCATTGTGAAGGAGGCTTGAGTCCAGCAATTTTTATATACGCCGCTATGATGAAGATAACATTTTACAGGTTCATTCCTGGTGAAGATGATTCTCACTTCTGTAAGCCGAGTGCGATTGCAGTATTAGCTAACGGAGATTTCTTTGTAGCAGATGGGTATTGTAACCACAGGATATTAAAATTTTCCAGAAATGGCAGTATCATATTGCAATGGGGAACTAGTAAGTGAATATTGAATTTTTTTTTTACATTAATGCAAATGGAACTACTAAAATGCAACGATATTTAAACAATGTCTTGTTGACTAGTAAATGTTGCACTCAACATGAATGTGCATAGATTCTTAATCAGTTTGGTTAAAAAAGTCAGTTTGGTTTCGTATGTAAAGCATTAAGTTCTCTGAACAATTGCCCTGCTATTGTGTATTTTCATTTCAAGAACTTGTTTTTAATTTTCAATGCCCTGCACCAAGGAAATGATCCTTGTGTTGAGGGTCCTTTACAAACATGCAATTTATACACGTATATTACACCCAGGTACGGGAAAAAATGGTGGAGTGTATAAAGAATTATCACTTTGTGCTTAGGAATTGAACCCATAACACTTATTTATAACTAATACAACTTCTGTGCAGTCGATTTTTTTGGCGATTCGATTCGATATGTGATGAGCCTTGATAAATTGAAACTGCACAGATGGCGTAGTGGTTAAGATAGCGAACTTTCATGCCAGTGCCGTGGGTTCGATTCCTACGCAAGACAATACTTTGTGCGATCCACAAAGTGTTCTGAGTCTGGGTACACCCAGACGTTGAGTTACCATTTGTCTGCGTTAATTGCAAGTTTGTAAAGTCCCCCGTAATACATGGATTATTTCCTTAGTGCAGGGTAATGTCCTTTAAAAAAAAAAAAATAATCTTCCTCATGAATCACTCTTGACTCTACCTACTGCTGAAAACCGCTTGAAAATCCGTTCAGTAGTTTTTGAGTGTATCTTGAACAGACAGACAGATGCGACGTTGGACTTTGTTTTATAATATGTATTTTTATTTATCTAAAGGTACCATTTGACCGTTTAAACCATTTGTCATTTGACAAGTCATTAATTTTTCTGTGGTAGGTTATGGCCTGGGTTGACTCCGTCCATAACAGCGTGCGGGCCTATAATTTGCCGTATTACTTTCTCATTGCCTATGGACTGACCACCAGTATTAATTTACATCTACCACCATTCACTACTTTAACCTTGATGGAGCCAGGTCATTCTTCAGTACATTATACACTATCAGGCGGTTCGCTTACAAGGCAACTGAAGTTATCAGTGACCCTCTAGGCCCCCGCCACAAAGTATATAGCTTTAACCTTGCAAAAACAAAGTTATTAATGTAATTAATATTTTAATGAATAAGTATTATTTCTTTTTGTTACGGGTGTAACTTGAATATATTACTTATAATATATTTACCTTAGAATAAAAACATATAGAAGGATAATTTCGGTTCTTTAATTGTTTATAAAAGTGAAGCCAAAAATGCTGTTAGTGTGCAAGCGATTACACACACACACTACTATAAAATGGAACGCAATGACCTTGTACAATACGGAACGGACCTTAGGGTGACATTTCTGACACCAATTTAGTGACCTCAAATATTGTGTGTGGAATGGGTTTCTATGTTTTATTATTCTAAGATATTTACATAAAAGTAAATAAGAATTGTCTATGTTCAGCCTACCCGGATCCTAAGAAAGAAGGTATGTAATAATAGATAATGTAAAGCAAAAATTTAAGTTCTTCTTTTTTGTATTGGCAATCAGTTAGTGGAGTCCATTGTTGCCAGTGTTGAGTTACCATTTTCTTTACAACTTAACAGATTTTTTTCTAACTTTAGTTTCCTCAAGCCTTCAACGTGTCAATGGTCCCTTACAGTTAGGGGGCCACAGTGAAACCACGGTGGTCGTGGATTTACCGTGGATCTACAATGGAACCATAGTGAATCAAGTGTGGTTTTTAAGCCATTTTGCCATTACGGTTCCACCGTGGTTCAGTAGTGGTTTCCTTGTGAATCTAATGTAGATTCATTGTGGCTCCACCGTGGTTAATGTGTACTAAATTACCACTGGGTAACCATAATGGAATCAGTGTGGAAACACGGTGGCAAAATGCCCGAAAATCCACGCAGTGGACCCACGGTGGTTCCTTTGTGGATTCTTCATGATTCCATTGTGGATCCACTGGAGCCCATAAACTACGAGGGGTATCCATTGGATTTTTTTTTAAGAAAACTGAAACATCTTTAAAGAACTTTATCATAATCACACTTCAGCAGTTCCTCCGCATCACATCACATAATAAAATGTCATCAAAATTATTTAATACCACACGTTAAACACTAATTTGAATATTATACAAGACTCCATCACTACATGACACTTACACGTTCCCGCCAAAAAGAATACGTATAAGTTTACTTGCTCAGTACTTGTGTCATCGATTAATATAAAAGGAAATAAAAATTAGCCTTAATAATAACTGTATTTATATTAACTTGGGAATTATTTGGAGCTGTCAATATAAAATTGGGTAATATTTCGGAGCTATCAATATAAAGTATCGCACATAAAAAGAGTAGCAGTAGTTCCAGGTTGAAAGCCCTCAGCGCTCACCCATAGTCTGGGCTAAGCTGTAAAAGCCATCTGCGGCTAACAACTAAAAGAAAAAAATGTTAATGTGCAGAGCAACACTATGGACTGGTTGTTGATTTCTATCGCTGTTGCCCAATAATTTTAATTTATATGTTGAAAACGATTTTCCTTTAAAAGATCGTCGGTAGAACGAGAAATCAAGGTTTTAAAGTTTCCTGCTTATGTCATTATTACTTTAAAATTGTAATTTGATTTTTCTTACTTAAAAAATATAGTCAGTACTTAACGATGGTGAAAAATATATTGAGAGTATTTCTATTTGCATACCTTAAGCTTAGATTTTTTTTTTAATTATTGCCCAGGCAGGCAGGCTTAGTCAGTCGACCTTACTGCCTTGTCTTCCGTATTAATTTTCTTCATATATTATTTATCACTTCTTCAAATTGTAATTAGTTCTTGATAGTCACTGTCCGTAAGTAAGTCAAGTCATTTCCAAAAATTCGGCGCTGATAACCAATGTTTTTCCGTTGGGATTTTTGGAAAAACACGATAATAAACATGACCACTATTATACCATATTTGCTACACTTCAGCACTTTAACTGTATCATATTCCATAAAATACCAGCAAAATGATTTAATATAACACTACAAAACACTAAAGAAATGAATATAATACAAGAGCGTAACGTACTGCGTCTCGTTCGATGAATTGAGAGTTGGCGGTCTAAGGCGCTTTCTCCTCCCTTCCTATCCCAGTCTTCCACCTAATGTAGGCATCAATTTTGCTGTATTGGAATTTGATATGTATGTTCTAATATTATGAAGAGCGGCATATACTGCTGAACCTCACATCCCTTAGATCTCTTCTTTTACCTGCGGGCAAATTATGAGACATATCCTTAGCTCGCCATCACATGATTCTCAAGACCATTTTTATTTGTTTAGGTCATGGTTCAGCACACTTCAGATTCAACGTGCCTCATGCTTTAACGTTAGCTGAAGACCGTGGCCTAATTTGCGTGGCGGACAGGGAAAGGGGTAGGGTGGCGTGCTTCCGACACGATAACGGCTCTTACGTCAGCAGCTATAGCAACTGGCTTATCGGCGGTAGGCTGTTTAGCGTCGCATACGCGCCCGTACATGGTAAGTAAATAGAAAAATAATATAAAAGTCTTGCACGAGAAATTTGTATATAAGGATATATAATTATATACAAATTTATTATATAATTTTAAACGAGGCACCTATATAGAGTAATGATCCGAGTTATTCGAGTTCGCTTCATACGCGCATAAATATTTGCTACATTTTTTTAAAAATAAATGCATTTTTAGGTGGCCGCTTATACATAGTCAACGGTCCATCCGAACCAGTGCCTGTTCGTGGTTATGTTATAGAATTTGAATCTGGGCGTCTGATCCAGACATTTTCTACCGACGATGGACTACAGAACCCTCACGACATCGTAGTGACTCCTGATGGGGCTAATGTATACGTTGCCGAGTTAAGCCCATACAAAGTGCATAAATTTGTGGACGAAACGTTAAGAAATGAGAGCATAGCAAGAAAAAGTATACATGTGAAGCCCACGGCTACTGTCGGTAAGTAGGCTCGTGTGTTCCGGCCTTTTTTTTTATTAATTTTGTATTGTCTATGGTCAGAATGGCAGTATGCCTATTGCAGAAAAAATATAAAAAGAGAAATGAACATAGAAAATCATTAATCTTATTCTCTTCACAACATTGCTCAAAGGTTTATTTCTTTTTGCGCACAAATGTACTCGTTATCTTAATACTCATTTTTTTTCTTGCCCCACTCATTCTATTCATGTTTTTTGTAGCATCTCTATTACTCTTATAGCCGACGTCATATTTAAATCGTTTTTAAGAACATTACTCTCATGCCGTTACATCATATGTCCGTAGCATGACATTCATACTTGCTCTATTATACTCATTACTTACTATTCATTCTCGTCACACAACATCATGCAAACATTTGTTTCCCAGAGAGGTAGGTAGGGAGACTACGGGTTGCCATAAACCACGATCCTAGCATACCTTCGTCGCTTCATTCACACTCATCACAATCTTTATGCATGCTCTACGGTTCCGGGTACTTTTTAATACGAGTCTTCTTGTAAGAGAGCCTCACTCATACTTGCTTTATATATTTCTATCAATAATTGTGCTAATATCCCGAGATAGCTTATCATGTGAAAAAAAGTCCAACATATTGCATTTTTAGCCATATGCAAATCAATCTTGAGAAATTTATCAAATGCATTGTGATGTCACAATCATAATATTCTACACTAAATTTGAGGTAAGTGGTTGCTTGGTGTGGTACGCAGAGGCGGTGGGTGGCGCAAGTGGTGGCGGCTCGTGGGGATGGTGGAGCGGCGCGGTAGGAGGTGCGGGGGGCGCCGCCGCTGCCGCTCTTTTGGCCCTGGCTGCACTCGCGCTACTGCGCGCTAGGAACACCGGTAAGGGGTACGAGGCACAACCTCTTGTGCCATAAACACCATACCTACCTCAATAAACATGTCAACCACGCATACATCGTATTAAAATGGTTCTCGTGTTACATAAAATGAAACAGGATTTATTTATTTATTTTAAAAGTAATTTTTAAAACCGTAAAGAAATGATGCCTTTGTATCGTGTATGAAAAAGTCGATTTACCATAAATACAACATACATGTCTTATACTCAAATCTTACACGAGTATTGTTTTTGTTTTATTGTTTAGCTTATCTATTAAACAAAACCATCTTATACTGAAATATTTAGACGAGATAAGATTACAAACCTTAAGATCTTAACTGTAAGTATTTCTGAACATAAAGGTCAAGTTTTTAAATGGAACGAGCAAGAGCATATAAAGATATTTGTCATGCCAATGTCGAAACTGCAATACACGAAGTATAGATACAAGGGGTCCGAATATAATGTTGAAAGAATGATGTCAATTTAGGGAACAGAATATTTGCCGATAAAGCGCGCCTCTTTTCAAGAAATATTCGTTTAAATCCTAACGCGGGAAGTTTTGTTGCTATTGACAGCTCTGGAATTTTATATTTAAATTAATTAAATTCAACATTCGCGAGCCAACGCGTGTTTACATGTAATAATAATAATAATAGCATCCGCATCGGTACGCCTTAGGACGTACCGATGCTATTATTATAGCGCTGCCACTCTGGAATGTTTTGTTGCTATTGACAGCTCTGGAATTTCATATTTAAATTAATTAATATGAAATAATTACTATGGAAAAACCTATACTGTTCGGACACCTGGTATCTATACTTCGTGCTGAAATAGATAAATATATATACCGGGTGTAACAGAGAATGGAACAGCTGCTCAGATGGGTGGTTGGTAATGATGGTAGGAACCCATAACAAAAATATGAAGGGAAAGTGTCAAGGTTATTGACTCGTCAGCTGTTTGTAAAGGCGACGTTTCTCATACTGTAGCAAATGTAATCCTTGATTTATTTAGGTTCTAATGAATATTTAAGAAAGTATGAGTGTGTAACAGATTATTTATCATTTACTTGGTACATTACATTCAGTTTCAAAGAAAAAGCGATGACATAATTGAAAATTTGAAATGCTTCTAATTCATTAACGAATCGACATTTTGCCTTAAAATTTTTATTATGTGTTCCTACCATCATTATCTACCACCCTTCTGACCAGCTGCTCCATTCTCTGTTACACCCGGTATATACTTCTTTTCTGCGTAGACCATTCCAAAGTAATATCCAGTTTGCATCTCTTTCAAACTATTGTTGGCTTGATTTACTTTCTTAATTCTTCTCTTAACATACATCTTGATTCGTAACAATTTTAAGTCAACGTCTCATCATCGCCAAGAGGCCGACACAAAAAGCCTAGTCCGTTTATATGAAACAGATTAAATAATCGTTAAATTAAGATAGTTTATTGAGAATCGAAATATCTCACAGGAGGTATCTGTTTGAGAATAAAGAAAGCTGGATAAAATATTATACCTAAGTTATATTTATAATTTTAATTTGACCATTCCAATTAGTGTTGTTTATTAGTATATAATAATAATTTAATATTGCATTTATAAGGGATATCATTAAATAAATCATAATTATACCTATTATTGAATTATGAGTAAATAAGCTTCATAATATTTAATTAAACCTAGCGGCACTGGGCTGACCACAGCCACTAAAGCCCGTAATATAATAAAAAAAATACATTTTCTTATCTATATTATAAAGAAAATGCTAATCTTTTTGAGTTTTATTAATTATATAGGTAATTATATAATATTTTGGGTATCCATTCATTTGAAACGGACGTAATTTATTGTCTTTAGTGTAGTTTTATTTTTCTTAATTACTTAAATATTAGAATTACTTGTTTATATTCTGTAAAGATCTCCAATTTTTTTTATATTTAGAAAGGATCTGTATTTGTAAGTCTCAAGTCTGTTTAGCAGACCCGTATTGCCCGTCCATTTCTCAACGAATAAAGTGACTTTTAAGACAATCTAATTTAGGATTTATAAATATATAAATAAATTGGCAACTGAATTTATTTAAGATATGTAATTAGTATATATTTACACATTATTATCAACACAAAATTAACAAAATGGCGCAATGTCACCTGTTTTTTTTTTATTCTACTTGGTGACTTCTTTTTTATTCTACTTTTTTTAATGGTCCACGGGGTCGACAGTTTTCAGTCTATAGATTGTCTGTCAAATTACATTAAATTATTATCGAGCTGTGAATATTTCAACGAATTTGAAATTTATATACCTAAACCCTGTAGTACTTTTGCTAATAAAGTTTTCACCGATCTGAACGATTTATCTGTCACAAAAGAATGTTTTTTTACTAAATGTTACTTTTGCTTGTTATTTTTAGTTGTTATTTTAGTAGTTAATAGCTCAAATTGTAGTTGATCTATTTTTTTAATAGCTGATCATGATTAATTTTTTTTTGTATTGTATATTATCATCAATTAGTTATTATACTGTAGTACTGAATAAGTATGCTAGCGATGCCGAAATGAGATAATATTATTTACACCACTTACAATCATTAATTTTCATTCCATTAGATTATATGTAGTTCCCAAATCACAAATTGTTACTGCTTATGGAAATAGAAAAAGTTATTCTGTTTCTATTATATTATTATATTATATTTCTCTATATACATGCATTTCTTTAGTTAATAAAAATACCGCTCATTCTGGAATAGCGATCATCTTTTGTCGCTCACGTTAACCTTAATTCCACACATCATTAGCGTACGTGGCAACACTACACCAATGAAGCCTAAAGGAGTTTAAGTTGCATTTTAAGCGTGCTCAATGGTCATTAAATATTTCTTTTTAATGATCACCTATTTTATTGATTATTCAAAATAACTTTTTTAAAATGTAATCATAATGAGTAAAATTCAGTCATAGAATGATGTCTTAGATGTTAGAACATACATACATACATATCATCACGCCATATCCCTTGCAGGGTAGGCAGAGAGAACAGAGTGCCAGAGAACTCTATCTCTGCATATTTCACTCGCTTCCTCAACATTCATAATTCTCTTCATACACGCTCGCCGGTTTCGGATGTTAGAACTAAAGTTAAAAGAAAGGTTGGTGTGAGCAATGAAACTGTCACTGTCATAGATGTCGAAATAGATACTTTAGCTATTAAGATATAGCGTACATATTTACTATTATTAAAAAGATACAAAGCTACAGACATTAAAAAATCTAGATTTGTCAAGTGCTTTTTCATATAACCAGTGATTTATCTTAAAATTTAGGAAAAGATATTGAAATTACAAAAGACAATTTAAAGTTACTGTGATAAGATAACGTATAACGTAGCAATAGATACAAAAAATATTGATTTACCCAAGAATAGCAAAATACTAAATTTTACTTAATTCTAATGGTGGCACCACACTTCGCTATGTGTTATTCGTTATGCGGCTACTATTTATTTGCCCAAATATTTGAGAAACACTTTATTACGAACATGCTACTCCACACTTCGTGCCATCATGCCAAATATTTGGCACGCCGACACATAAATAGAAAATGGACGTGTTGACTGTGGCGGCAGCTTATTTTTACTTCAATGCCAATACCTGTTGTATAAGTACCAAGCAAAGAGTAAAGTTATTAAATTGAAAAAGAGTGGCAACTCGATGATAAAATATGCATGTATGGAAAGTGCTGCCACCCAGAGTTTAGGTGGTGAACTAAAGTTGAAGTAATATATATACATATCTACATGTGTATGTGTAATTACATAGAATTTTCTTTTACTATGAAAGCTACCCTGAAATATAAAAAAAAAACATATCAGCTGATAATTAAACAATAATAATATCAGCCTAACATTGAAACTTGAGATAATTTTCAGAAAAATATCAATAACCGAAAATAGATCGATGACAATAAGTACCTACGCTAGGAACAAAAAATAACAATTCTCAGTTGTCAAACGTTTGACAGGCAGGACAAAATGGCAGCAGTTAAGTTTGTACAACCAATCTGTAGGCAGCGCGACGGTCAGTAAAAATAAGTAATGTTTTGAGTGTGCCCCCCCAGGTACCAAGTTACAAAAAGACCGTGTAGACATGACCGCGCCGTAGCGAGTGAACATAACGAATGAATGAACGAAGTGTGGGCAGTCGACACACATATTCGGCTTATTTGTGTCCTTTGAAGTGTGCAAAAACCGACAAGTGGATGGATACGCGTATTTGCTATTCGTGCTTATGCGTTATGTGTGCGCGTAAAGCAAATACAGACGAATGAGACCTCCACACTTCGTCGCATGCGGCCAATAAGGCGCATAACGAATAACACATAGCGAAGTGTGGTGCCACCATAACACATTTAACTTATAGACAAAAATAACCGTACCAACTACACAGATTGTGTATTGGTTAAGATACCGACTTTCCGTGCCAGTGCCGAGGGTTCGATTCCCACGCAGGACAATATTTTGTACGATCCACTAACTGTTGTTCTGAATTTAGGTGTAATTTGTCTGTGTTAATTATATGTTTGTAAAATACCTCGCAATACAAGGATTATTTCCTTAGTTCAGGGTGGTGTCTTAAAAAAAAACTAGAAGTACTACCTATTCCTACATATTAAATTATGTTAATTAAACATTATATTTTGTTTGCGCTTTCATATTTTTTTGTGATCAATAGAAATTGTGATTCATGCTAGAAATTTTATTGTATAAATATATTTATTTTGAAGCAGCTTTTTTGTATTTTATTTTCAGCACCTATGCATGTTTACCTTTATTTTATCTTATTTGCTTATAATAAACAATGATATAGGCTTAAAAATTGTTGAATATGTAGTCTACCTTGGAATGTTTTAGCGCTTCTACCACTCACATAGTTACGTGCATCACTATAGTAATTGTATTACTCTGTATCATCTTTGTACTATGTGATATGGAGGGTAAAAACTAAGGAGAACCATCTTGTATGGGGGATTAGTCCAAAAAGTGTCCACTTGTAAACAGCAAATTATTGTTCGAACACTCACCGAAATAGCGCTAGTGTAGCAAGTGGAAATGATATGAATGTAGCAGTAATAAGCAGAATGAAGTGTGCTGAGTTACGTAGTCAACTGTGATTTGATAAATAATAACCTATGAACCTTTGAAATTTGTGGCGCTCTTTTTAAAATTCTTCCACTTGCTACTATAGCGCCACCTTAATTTGCTCCCGTTCAATGGACACTTCTTAATACACTGAGATGGTCCTCCTTAGTTTTTACCCTCCATATATGTGAGTATAAGGTAACGTACCCATAATACGTTAGTATTAGTTACTTTCCAGGTTTTACTCCCTCCCACTAGATTTCTATGTTCAATATACTCCAATCCTCTATCGCCAATAGGTGCTATAGTATTCACGTACATAGTAGTTAAAAATCTTTAAAAAAAAAAAAAAAAAAATAAAAAAAAAAAAAACATGGTGTTAACGATTTTTTTTACTCAGAATTCATCACTATGAATATTAAAATGCATCGTTAATTTATAAAAACCCGTTGACGAGCGAAAAATGATTGTCACAAGTAGGATTCGAACTCACACCTATTGGAAATCCGTTCCAATCGTGCTGCCACTGACACCACCGTGAACTATTGTAGGACATTCAATTCTCGCATCGTATTAAATTTTCGTTTTATCTTTGTTCATTTCGTATTAAGCCTGTACAATGTGTAAACAATGTCGGATAGACCAGGGCACCGTCTCATTAAAAAAGACGTAAATATAATACGATGCGAGAATTGAATGCCCTACAATAGTCCACGGTGCCGGTGATGTACGTGGCAGCACGATTGGAACGGATTCCCAATAGGTATGGGTTCGAATCCCACTTGTGACAATCATTTTTCACTCGTAATCGAGTTTTAATTAATCAAGCATATTAAATCCTAAATTTCTGTAATTGGAATCCATCATTCATGTTGTTTTTTTTTTACTTTTCATATGCAACTTACCATTAGTTTTGAATATTAATGCCGTTTTACATATAAATTGCATTAAACATTGAACTTTCCTCATTGTACTGACACTTCGGTTTCATATTCTGTTTTCGTTACAATTTAAACATCTGTTTCTGTTATAACGCTTCTAGAAGCGTAGATATACCACTAGTAATTAACTTAATTATTCAAGTTTAAAGTGTATTTTATATTTAAGCATTCCGCATGCAAATATTTTGAACAAATAATTAGAGTCAATAATGTAGCCTATCTTTGGTAATTCTGAGTCGTACGTCGTGGATTAGATCTCCATGTAGGGCATTAAGATAATCTTGAAGATGACTATTCCGGGTGTAGGTATAATTTGATCCGTTAATTACATGTTGGTAAATCCCCAATCACGCGAACCCACTTCACAGATAGTCATTCCTTAGTGGGGTGTCTTAAAAATGTAACTAAACTGAAACTACCTGTTTGAGTTACAAAATGTTGCCATTATTGTGAATACTACTATTTTATTTTTTTGTGTAGACCAAAACAACAATACTAGTAAAATTACTTATAATAAATTTCTAATAGGTATATTTTAATGCTTACGTGATATTTTTAATTGGATACATATCTATTGAGTCTATTAATTTTTGTATTTTGGATAACAGCTTTCTCTAAAAAAATATTATAATAATTGCTTTAATAGTAACCAAAACTGGTACAAATATTTAGATTTTTTTTTCTAAATATAATGCTGGTTTTTTTACGTTGCAATTATTTGGGTATATCCAAAGCAATTAAAACTGTTACTGATTGTAGAAACCCTCTGTATGTATCTACTTTAAGCTTTGCGTGGTGAGTAAGTAAGAGTAAAATGTGTCCCTTTTCCTAAATCTTAATCAAATAACATCACCGAAAGATGAGGAAACCTGAAATTGAAACCGTAACTCATATGGTTGACAAGCGACGTAGCCGGTATGCCTTTTATTATTAAAAGGGCTCGTGGATGCTAAAATGCTTTATTTTTCTTTTCTGGCAAGCCATAGTATGGACACATCCCGTCCAATAAGTTCGGGGGCGACGTGTGAATCCATAACCTATCGTATTGCCTCCCCATAGCCACAGGAATGACCGTATGGTACCAATTCCTTAACATTGGTGGTACAGTGGTAAGCTTAAGTGCTGAACAAAAATAACAATATAGATGTCTAATAAGTACTTTAGTCCTCCCTTGATTATATTAATGTTGCTGGTATCATGGATACATCCCAATACATGTTGAGGAAGCGAGTGAAGTATGCAAAGATAGAGTTCTCTGGCACTCTGTTCTCTCTGCCTACCCTGCAAGGGATATGGCGTGATGATATGTATGTATGTATCATGGATAAAAAATATATAAATATTGTTAATAAATGTTGGAAGCGCCTACGCATATCTCTATAGCAAAATGTTCTTCGAGCCAAATGCTACAAATTAACATGGATCCAAGAAGTATTAATTTAATGAGGTTACATTTTAAATTCACTACGATGCATGCATTAAAATATATAACTCAATAGTTGCATTATTAAAACTACTCTAAATTACATGCTCAAAATTATAGAACTTCTACGAGTATGTACGTACATACTCGTAGAAGTATGTATAAGACGAGTATGTACGTACATACTCGTACGTATTCACTGTACATAAAATAAGCATGGATTTAGTCAGAAATCATAAATGCTCAGAAATTAACATTATTTTTCTAAGCTCATACATAGTTATAAGGACGTCTGACTGTTAAAAGCGAGGCTTAATCACCGAAGCCAAGGACTCATAATCGGTGATGCGCCACGACCCTCAGGACGCCTTAGGCAGGATGTGTCCGAACTAGTTTTATATCCTATACTTAAAAAAAACGGCAGAGAAATTGACCTACCATACCATGCTTGTTCTATGTGGTGACGGAGTAAGAATACAACTCACGACCCTTATATCTTGCCGGTGGGTGTCATAAATGACTATTAAGATGACTAAGGGATTTTAATAAACGTGCATCTGAGCAAGAAAAAAAATTGTTAAACAAAATTGTATGCCAACCTCTCTGACCAGCGTGGTATAGTAGGTCAATTGCCCTATTATTATAGAAAAGATTCGAGCCCAGCAATGGGACATATATGATATGATGGTACCACGCCAGTCCGGCCTATTAATATGGAGAATATTAATAATAATAAAATTCTCTCTCATGTATAAAGAGATTAATTTCCATGTTTTAACAACATAATACTACTTAGGTCGTAAAGGTGGGACCCGTCGCCGCTGGGAATACGGCCACGGAGAGTTCAAGCTACGGAGATTATTAGAAAGGCGAAGGTTCACGCGTGTACATTCCGACGACTCAGACGAAGAGCCTGCGCCGATGTTGCCACAAAGTCTTCCAGCTAACGCTTGATGTATCCACCAATGTCAAATGTGAATGTGAAAATGTTACAAGATCTATCAGATAATTCTAAACCAGACACTTTCTCAATAGTGAATTTTGGAAAAGCTTTGATTAATAAAAGTTTGGCCGTAGGATTTAAAATAAATGTACCTGGCAACATTAAATAAGTTTAATTTTAAACAATGGCTACATTAGGTAAAGATGTTATGTTTCGTTTTATCCAATTGTTTTTTTTTTAAACTTACGGGATATAATATTTATCATGTAATACAAGTCTCAAATATATTTTCTTATTAAGAACAAAGAAAAAATTCGATTTTAGTAAAAAAAAATAATTAAAGTACTCGTGTACTTATTTACATCATTATATGATAGTAACCGTATTTTTAAAGATTTTTTTAACTTAGGCTAAACTTTAGCTAATCAGAGTTTTTACATTCCATAAATAAAAACACAAATTGAATTAAAACTTGATTGATTGAATCAAATGATATGAATGAACAATTAATCGTCAGTTGCACTACAAACACAAAAAAATGCACTACAAAATTAAATTAATTATATTTTTAATATACAGATTAATTCAAATGTTGCCATGTGCGAGTTAATCTCGACTTACAGAAAAAATATCTGATGGTCTGGATTATTATGTTTATTGAGTTTTCCTTCAAGATATATAATTATCCACACCTCAATCATGAACACAGTAAATGCCAATACATTTGTTCCCAATTAAATGAGACATAAAAAGTTACAGACGAGGTATGACTTAACAATCACTCATCACCTCTGCTTACATCTTTGTATGTGAGGCGAGGTATTTATAAGAATACATACCTAGTACAATTATTCATCACAAAATAAAGTTTACGTGTAAATAAATATTTTCCTCCTCATATTAGCTATGCAGATTAGGAAGGTACCCATACTGCGTGACTTATACAAAGGGGAGGAGTCTTCAAAAATTGCAAAAAAAATGGGTTACGTAGTTTGGGTACGTGCCCTTATTCTTGTACATATAATTGATTCAATACATGGAACTACTTGCAAACATGATGCTGTCAATTGTACCTATATCTCGAAAAGTATTAGCAAAAATGAAAGATGCCATTTGGTCTAGCTCGTATTTTGTGCGAATTTGCTCTTAAAAACTGTATACGATATATCGTTGTAATAACAATAGAAAATGAAATAAATAAGCAATGATATGTCTCAAGGAGATTATTTTAAAAGATATATTTATGTACCTGATAAATAAAATAACATAATTTCTAAATTTAATACATTTTAATTAAAAATATTTGTGCCGTCATTCCTATTGTCTTGTAGCGATTATTATATGATTTCGTGGCGACAACTTAGGGTCAAACACAGGACGAATCTCGCAAGAAATATCTGAAATGGTAAAATTATATTATCTGAGAATGAACAAAGTTCAAAAATACATACTTTGAATCAATGTGGAAAAACCAAACCAAAAATTTTTTTTTTTATTTTACGTACAATAAAAATATATGTTTTGGTTTAGTTTTTTCAAAATATGTTTTGGTTTATTAATGAGTATGCCATTGAATTAATCATAATTTAATGGCGAAATTTTATTGTATATAAAAATTAAAATGAGTTTTGAGTTACGAAGTTTCACCACAATAGCACTGATGATTTGAAGTTTATGATGAAACATTGAAGTGGTTTTATTAGCAAATTTTAGTTAACTTAAAATCATTGCAATAACATGCCAAATATTATAATAATTAATACATTGATTATAGTTTTCAGAATAATCATTTCTTAATGGTGATATACACCAATAGAGCAAAAGAAAATGAGCATATTTTTATCCTATAAGCGATATTCACTTCATTCCATTTTACTCAAATAATATGGAGAATTCAAAATTCATCATTACCAAACTAATTTTGAAGAGAGCGCTAATAGTAATAATAGTATCGCTGAGGGAACGTACCCATACCACATGATCTATTCAGGGAGAACGGGATCTTCAAAAATACTAAGTTTGGTCAAAATTGGGTCTTGGCTGTATTTAGTGGACATTGAGGTGGGGCAGGGGGTTAAAAAATGTAAAAATGAGTCATATAGTATGGGTAGTTCACTAATGTGGTATTTTGTATATGACCTGTATTCTAAACATCGTAAATCTAATTAATTTGTGCCAAATGTAACACTAGTCATTATTATAATAATTTATTTTTGTGTAATTAATTAAGTATGCCTGAAACAGTCTGTACATATAAATATATATATGTATAAAATAATAAATGTTAATGTGTATTTTTTATCTTTAATTTTAAACAAATGTCCTTTTATATTTTCTTTTTTTTTTAATATAAAGATTATAGATGTTGCGGATATGATATATCGCATTTGAATACGGATATCCGAATAATATTATACCGATTACAATTAAGGATATGAAAATATTTCAAATTAACCGATAGTTTCGGATAGTTTTGTTAATGCGTCTTATATAGACATCAGCGTTATCCAAAATTATTTAAAATATTTATATGTAAGTATATCGGTTTCGGATATGTTTTTATTTCAGATATCCGTTAGTTCCAATGAAAGTTATGTAGGTTCATATGAGGCTACTAGAACCAGAGTGCCCTAACTGCATTTTTGCAACTTTTAACCTAATTGCAATTTCGTAACTTAAAAATGTTAATCTAAAAAGCCATAGCGACCTAAAATGGTTTACAATTTCTTAACAATAGATGGCAGTACAAGTACATTTTCGGCTTATGTTTAAATCGATTGAATTTAATTTAATTTTAATTCCCTTCATATTATAAAACATGGTTCTTATAGTTAGGCCGCTCTGGTTCTAGCAGCCTCATATTATACCTAGTAGAGATTGTAAATATAAAAAATGTCACTGTTACCTCTTTCTAAAACATATAACACCCTATCAAGCAATATCACGGTCTCAACGAGTGGAGCGAGCATAAGTCTAAGGGTGTACAAAACGACCACACGGCGCCATTGGTCCAAATCTTCACAACCACGAGACCAAGCTGCTGATGAAGTTGGTAGAGGCACGTTGAGACGCTCCAATGCCAAGGCACAATAACTGTAACAATTTTTTTTTAAATTTAGTCTCTCACTATTTATTCCTTAAGCTGTAAAACAGTTACGTAGATCAAATCGCATTTCGATGTCCCATGCAGTAACGAACATAGGCTCGCCAGGCCCTAGCCTAGAGCGTCATATTTTTAAAGACGTCAAAATTTTGGGATTGGCAAAATTTGAAATCAATTTTTTTATTAACTGTACCTAAGACCTTTTTCTTTACTTATTTCCTTTTACAATTTTAAAATATGAAATTTAAAAAGTAAAATATTTATATTATTAAAATGATCATGTAAGTCACAAAGTATGTATCTATTCTTCGTGACCAGCACCACAAAGGAATAACTTACTTTTCAAAAGTCATAGTATCAGAATGCTTGATGCTTCTAACTGGTGCATGACGCAGTTTCCGATCATGTTCAATTAATATCCTTTCCAATGCTGCTCTAAATGCATGAATCTATAAAAGAAAAATCAAACAAAATGCTTTACACAGGCATTCATAATTCCTATGTACTAATTTTAATTTCCCCCATATGGTCCTCACCATTTAGTTAAGAATGTAATGGGTCAAGCATACAAATTAATATCTTGCGATACTAAAAGAGTGAAGAACCTATTAGGGAACATACTCGAACTACCTGACCTATTCTTATGGCCCTAAAAATATGCTTCATTATTTTATCATTCATCAAGCTCACTTTACACAGCATTAGCACTTTTTTTCTGTGTGGTGATGGAGTAAGGGTCTGTTTACACCGACCGGCTTGGAGAGCATCAGCCCGTTCTTTTCTTTTCACACCGACCGGATCGTATACGCTTGGAATCAGCAGGAGCGAAGCCGCCAACTATTTCACATAGAACGGCTGGAAGAGGTCTGAAAGCGGATGCGCTCGGAGCCGGTCGGATACACTACAAAGGCAGTACCAGTATTCCATGCAGTCCAAGTTTTGTTTTCGGTGTGTTAACGTGTGCTTTTCGAAACTTAGATTTAGATAGCTCCGATGAAGAAATAAATTTGTTAGCACGATTACTTGAAGCAGAACAAAACAAACGAAAGCGCAAGCGCACGCATTCGGAGCCGATCGGCTGCGCGAGCGAAAAAGAGCACGCATTCGGAGCCGATCGGCTGCGCGAGCGAAAAAGAGCACGCATTCGGAGCCGATCGGCTGCGCGAGCGAAAAAGAGCACGCATTCGGAGCCGATCGGCTGCGCGGGCGAAAAAGGGCACGCATTCGGAGCCGATCGGCTGCGCGAGCGAGTAAAATCACTCAATTGGAGGCGATCGACTCCTCTTATTTCACACGAAGCGCGTTCAAGGGTTCTTAACGACAAAAGTGCACATGCAAAAACAAACCTTACTATAATCACTCAAAACTCTGTTTCCAACGTGATAAAAATCTGCTCTGCTCTCCTCTCTGAGCCGGTCTGTGTAAACGGACCCTAAGAATCCTATTCACAACCCCCTATCATACCCATAGCTGTCGTAAGAGAGAACTAAGATATAAAACGCATACAACATCTATGCAAGAGAAGGAAAACTCGAAACATAACCTTAAACAACACGTCTGACCAGCATGGTATAGTGAGTCAATTGCCCTCTTAATGTGGAGGAAGTTTGAGCCCAACAGTGGGACATATATGAGCTGAGATGGATAGCTCTTTTTAACCTCACAGGTAGCCACCCTGATGTACATATACATAGACATCTTGTGTGAAGTACCTAGTAGACCTATTGCATAGTATAACCCGTCTTATATATTGTATTGAAAAGGGACACTTAAATATGCAGGTAATATGTTTGCCACTAGTAACCACCAGTTGTGGTCACTGCTCTGCTTTATGCAGATGATGCAGTCCTGCTGGCACAGTCAGCGACTGTCCTGCAGACCCTGGTCGACACATTTTTTTTTTTTTTTTTTTTTTTTACACACCACCCTGCACTAAGGAAATAATCCTTGTATTGCGGGGGACTTTACAAACATGCAATTAACGCAGACAAATTACAACCAGACTCAGAACAACACTTTGTGGAACACACAAAGTAATGTCCTGCGTGGGAATCGAACCCACGGCACTGGCACTGAAGGTCGGTATCTTAACCACTACGCCATCTGTGCAGTACACAATGACAGAAGATTGTAAGAAAAGGGGTCTACGCGTGAATGTGAGCAAAACCAAAATAATGGTCTTTGAAAGAGATAAAACCAGAACAGATGTAAGAGTAATAATAGGTAATGATGTGCTAGAGCAAGTGGATGAATTTGTATATCTTGGATGTGGATTTAGCCGAGATGGAAGGTACACCACTGATATAGAGCGAAGAGTGAATGCGGGAAATAGAGTGAACGGAGCGTTGGGGCAACTTCTCGGCAGCCACCACCTCAGCCAGAAGGCACGTGTAGCAATACATAACGCAGTGCTTGTCCCAACATTACTGTATGGAAGCGAGAGTTGGGTATGCAGAAAAGAGTATGATAGTAAAATTAAAGCGGTCGAAATGCGATCTCTGCGGAAAATCTGTGGAGTTAGGCTGACCGACCGCATTCGTAACGACGACGTAAGAGAGCGAGTAGGTATGAAAGAGAGTATTGGTGTAAAGATGCGAAAGGGAATGCTCCGATGGTTCGGACATGTGGAAAGAATGCCGAACGAACGCCTGGTTAAGAAGATATACAATGCGAAAGTGGAAGGATGTAGGTACCGGGGGAGACCGAGACTAACCTACCTAGACCAGATCGGTCATGTACTGAAGGAAGGTGGAGTCAAGAGTCTCCAAAACCGGCGAGCGTGTATGAAGAGAATTATGAATGTTGAGGAAGCGAGTGAAGTATGCAGAGATAGAGTTCTCTGGCACTCTGTTCTCTCTGCCTACCCTGCAAGGGATATGGCGTGATACGTTTGATTATATGTATGTAACCACCAGTTGAAATATTGCCAAGTAAAAAACTTACCTTTAAATCTTTGTAGCTACCACTTCTCAGTCTATCGCAGTATACTTCAATAGCATGACATGCTATTTCTCGGCTAGGATAAGAGAGTTTGCTGTCTAAATTCTTCGTAAAAGTGCTCATTGGATATCCACCATCCTCCTGTCCACATGTCAACTTCATATAACAACAGCCAACAACACATAAAAATTTCACTTGATCAGATTCAACAAAGTGCTTCAATAGAAGCGGTCCTAAATCACCACAAGGATGCAATCCTATTAAACCATAGTTTTTCATATCATTAGGTAATGGTAAATCCAGTAATTGATGGTAGTTAGTTAATTTAATGTTAAAATGTAAAGGTCGCCTAAGCTTAGACATGGTTTCCGTGGAAAGTTGTTTGCTGACTGTATATTCCAATTCCAAGTCAAGATTGCTGAAATATAAAAATAAATATTAATAATGATTTCTTTTAATAGTTTATTTTCATAACTTACATAAGGAAATATTATCTTAGGTATATTATCTAGTAAGGAAAACCAGGCAGTAATTTTATGTTATACAAAACAAGTCTCCGTTAATAGAAGTACTTAAGATCACTTTTCAGTATAAATAGTTGTATAGATTATTAAGACCATGAGGAACAAGTTTTCTTAACTAAGATGTTGATGTGATTAATTTTTCAAATATCTCAAAAGTTTGGGCATTAGTTAACTGCATACATACCAAGAGTACAGACCTAGCCACTTGTGTGAGTTGACTTTGGCACTCAATGCCAGCTGCAAAGAAGTTATCTCTATATGCCAGCACTCTAACCAGGTGCCCCAGACCAGAACCAAAGTCTATGACAGCATCACAGTTTGTTCTCACTGCTGTATCCACTACAACATCAGCCATCATGGTTATCTCATGTCTCTTCTTTAATTTTACATGTTTCAAAAATAAATTCTGTAATTTTGGATGATTCTTCAAATTATCTACACTTTGCGTATCTTTTTTCTTAGTTTGATTAAACTTATTTTGCCTTGGTATGCTAAGCGCCTCTACGCATTCTATTAATGCTAGAAATGATAGGGGTAACAGCTGTCTAGATGTTCTTTTAGCAATTATCTCCGCCAAATGCTGAGGGTCCATATTTTTGAAACTTGTCCGCCATGATTTTGGCAGTTTTTCCCAGTGATCATCAACAAAGTAATCCTAGAATTATTTAAATAAATAGAAACGAAATATTTACAATTTTAAAGGAAATATATTTCCAAACTTACCAATACATATAAATCTAATAACCATTCGTACATCCGTATAACTTTTAACGACATCTCAATATGAGATTGAATTATATCTTTTTTTAAATTACTCATTACAGCAATTAATTATTGTATCACAATCTGAAATGCATCCACGTTTTCACATTTGTTTACAAATTTAGTTTTGACTAGTGTTGCATATCGATAGTCTACTATCGATAGACAATCAATTGTCTATCGATAGTTTACGTATAAGCAATAGTATCAATAGTATATCGATTGTATTGTAATACGTCAATACTATCGATACTATCGATAGTATCGATAGCTCTCTACGAGCAATACTATCAATAACAACGATACTATCGATAGTGATTCATTCGATAGTATCAATACTATCGATAGTATCGCTAATACCATTAGTTTTAACTCAAAACTATCGATACTATCGATAGTATCGACTATTTTGGACTATCGATAGCAAGCAACTATTCGATAGTATTGTTGTCTAAAGTTATGTTATGTGGTAAGCCAAGTACTGACATTATTATTAAAGAAATTTATTTAAATTTGCGTCATCATAGAGTAGAACAAGACGACTTTTGACGGGAATTTGAAAACGTCATGTGGTGCTCTTGTATTATATTCGATATCGTAGTGTTTTAACGTGTTATATTAGATAATTTTGATGGCATTTTATGTAATGTGATGTGCGGCGATACTAGGATGAGGTGAATATCATATAAAAGTGCTTTACAACGTTTTCATTTTCCATCAAAATTCCCACAAGATACCATTAACAGTGTGGCCATTGCACTGTTAATGGTACAGTTTGACTTAGACAACGACTGACTTGAAAGACTAAAAACGTGAAAATATTTATAACTTGACACTGGCACCAATAGCTCGTATATGTAGCTGATTGCCAATACATAAGAAGAAGAAGAAGAAGAGTAGAACAAATTTTAGTCAGGTGAATAACATTAAATTTGTGATACTAACAAAGTGAAACAATTATAATAGCAATACTTGCTGCTGTCAATATTTCTTGAGTTTCGGTGGGAATGTGGAAGTATTATGTCATATTCTTGGATTATTTCATTTATTTATTTTCTTTTTGAAGTAAAACTTCTTTAGGCGCGACTAGGGAGTAACACAGATTTTTTTAAATAGGATCATAATTTATTACTAGATGGCGCTGTAACAAAGTTAATGGATTCTAAGAGGATATGTATTAGAGTCTAAATCGCGCTATAGTAATTTTTGCAAATTTTAACTATATATATTAAAATTTATAATAAACTACTGTACTTGCTTAGATTACCTGTTTCGAATGAACAATATTAATATAACATTTGTAATAATCATTGTAAAGCACATGAATAATAGATATAATTATAATATAATATTTATTTATTTAAGTTAATATTTAATCATTTCAGTGATATATGTCGTCAACGCCAAAGAAGTTTTACTTCAATCGCGCGTAAAGGTTTACACGCACACATTTTTTTTTTCTTTTTGTTAAAATGGGTCAATCCTATGAAGAAATTCGACATATTTTAAAACTTTATTACAAAAAAGATACATGCAACGCAAGCTGTGAACAAATTGTGACGTTTATGGACCTAATGTGGTGTCAGAGAGAGTAACACAATGGTTTAAATGTTTTCAATTCGGGAATTTTGATGTCAACGTTGCATCTCGCTCATTTCATTTTCAATTGTATATAATATACAATTAAAAAATTATTCTGGATTCAGTTAGATATATATTTCTATATCCCTATAATGTGAAGTTACATATATGTAAGCATATTTTTAATAGAGCCTTCTAGATGGATCACATTGCAATCGAGCATACAGAGAACTTATGTTTTTCGGACCCTGTTAAAACTTCACTAGATTAATATCGCTAAAAATACAACAAATCTAATGACTAATTACGGCCATAATTCTGTGTAGAATTGTAACTCAGAATTCTTGATTATGTTTTTCATAATTTTGTTTAACCGAAACTTTCAAAGCTAATAATTACACTAAAATTTTATAGTAATAGACATTCTGAGTTTCATTAGTATACTGGAACAAACCATTTTTTTTCATTTTATTGCTTATGGTGGCGAACGAGCAAACAGCACACCTGATGGTAAGTGTCACAGTCGCCCATGGAGCTTGGCAATACTAAGGTTATAGCTAAGGCCACTGCCTACTAATAAAATCCCCAAACCCACCCAGTTGAACTGCCAGCTTTTTCGCTCACCGAACGAAGCGCAATAGCACATTGCCATTACTCAGACGCCGATCTTCTGCGAAAGTGTGGTACTACCCCGGAACCACCGGCCCGCGGCTGTAGACAGAAAAATGTCAACAGGGTGGTACAAGTACAAGGTACCACTTACATTCATTCACACATTCCGACCCAATTGTCCAGAAGTCTCGCAGCATTATAATTTTACTCAACTTTCAATGGCTATTGATCTTAACCATTATTAGCTAACTTGGGCTTCAAAGTAAGAACGCAAATGCACGTTACTGCTAGAAAAGTCACCACAAAATTCACTGAAAACAAGCAACAGGGACACAACTACGTTATTTATATTTTTAAGCAATACTATTGAAAATTTTCTGGCAATCGATAGCCCGAAATAGTCGATACTATCGATAGTATCGATAGTTTTACGCTAAAACTAATGGTATTAACGATACTATCGATAGTATTGATACTATCGAATGAATCACTATCGATAGTATCGATAGTATCGCCGTTATTAATAGTATTGCTCGTGGAGAGCTATCGATACCATCGATAGTCTCGATAGTATTGATATGTACGATACTATCGATAGTCCTATCGATAGTATGAATACTTTTTGAGGTTAACTATCGATAGTCAAACTATCGATTTTTATGCAACACTGGTTTTGACATACAGTATGACATTTTCCCAACTATAGTCTGTCTAATCTAAGAAGTGCACTTTGACAGCTGTCTGAGTAAGTTGTCTAGGTATGGAACCAAATTTCTTTATAATTAATAATCGGTTTATTTTTTATTTTTCAAAAAGGTGATGAATAAATTAAGTGCTAAATTAGTACCTGGGGGGCACACTTAAAACATTACTTTTTTTACTGACCGTCGCGCCGCCTACAGACTGGTTGTACAAACTTAGCTGCTGCCATTTTGTCCTGTCTGTCAAACGTTTGACAACTGAGAATTTTTATTTTTTGTTCATAGTGTAAGTAGTTATTGTCATCGATCTATTTTCGATTATTGATGTACTTTTTGAAAATTATATCAATTTTCATTGTTAAACTTATATTATTTTTGTTTCGATATCAGCTGATATGTTTTTTTTTTATATTTCAGGGTAGATCTCATAGTAAAAGAATATTCTGTATAATTACACATACACATGTAGATATGTATATATATCACTTCAACTTTAGTTCACCGCTTAAACTCTGGGTAGCAGCACTTTCCATACATGCATATTTTATCATCGAGTTGCCACTCTTTTTCAGTTTAATAACTTTACTCTTTGATTAGTACTAAACAAATGTTGCTATTGACAGCTCTGGAATTTTATATTTAAATTAATTAAACTCATCATTCGCGAGCCAACGCGTGTTTACGTGTAATCCCTCGCAACCTTGTGCTTGAGATCACCGTGGAAACACTGTGTTTGTGAAACATCTTGTAATCTGTAAACATCTTGTAATCTGTGCAGTTTCCACAGTGGATTTGTTCCATTATTCCACCGTGTTTCCACAGTAGTTTTTTGCTGCACCCACGGCGTTTACATCCAAACAATAGATAATGAAACAAGTTAGTTTGAAAAGAAAATCTGAGTGAATGTTCCGTGACAATTAAAAACTACCTACGTATAAACAATATAACTTAACGTATACAATGAAATAACAAATAAAACCAGTGAAAAATCTTAAACAGTTAAAATATAGACATAATTCATCAATATTTCTGTACAACAAAATAATAAAGTGATGCCAACCAAAGTCAACATAACGGTCAAAACATTAACATCTTACTCACTTTATACTAAAAATTAATTAGCATCAAATACTTACCAATTTCGTTTTCTTATTTAATGTTCCTGTGGCGTTGGGGTAGGAGAATCTAATTTTGATTACCCGTTAAAATGAACGGTCGTGGTTTCGAATCCTGGTTCTCTCTCAACGTAATTATTAGAAATTTGTTTACAAAGACATTTGGAAGAAATTGTTCGATTTTTCCACCGTGTTTCCACAGTACAAGTAGTGGAAACACTGTGGATCCATCGCGATGGAATCGTACACAATTTCCATTTGTACACGATGCATCGTGTACAAATGGAAATTCGCCGCACACAGGCTCTACAGCCCATGTAACTGGACTGCACAGCCTGTAGCAGTTTACCGTTAATACCATACTCCGGTAAAATGTCCCAAAGTTCCTTTCGTACAACCGTGTCAAATGCTTTCTCCAGACCCACAAAACTGCAGAAAACCCTCTGACCTAGAGCCAGATGCTTCTCCACAGCGCAGAGAGAACACTTGATCCATGCATCCCCTTCCACTCCTGAAACCTCCTTGTGTCTCACACAGTAAACCATCAGACACCATCCTCATTCTCCTTTCAATAATTTTACCATATACTTTTGCTGCCAAACTGGTCAAGCTTATGGCTCTGTAATTTGCGCAGTCATAACGTGAACCCTTGTTTTTAAACAAAGGCACGATGACTGCGCTATTCCAGTCCCCGGGAACCATTCCCGAGCTTCAACATAAATTGAGGAGCAACAGGCACGCCTCCCAGACACAAAAGCCACCAAGCTTGATCATCTCGGCAGATACCATATCAATGCCCGCTGCCTTACTATTTTTCAAACTTCTTATCGCTAATTCAACTTCATTCATACTGATGCCATCGGAGGACGCCGTTGTCGAATATTGATCTACTAAAACACATGCGACACCGGCGCCACCTGTAGCATCCCACCATGCATCACCATTTGTTTTTCTATGCTTCTTTGAACTTCCACATACTTCTTTCGCTGTGTCTACCATACTCTCTTTCAATACTCTCCAGCATTCTTCAATGTCCGATTGCGGCTGGCTTGCCATCGTCAGCCGTTCTCGGACACCATCTGCATACTTTTCTCTTACACACTCTTCTTGCAACCTTTATTCTTTCAAGCCCTCCGAAGTGGATACGCTCTCGGCAGTGCCTCCACTTTCTGAACAGACCACTAAATCTCGCAATAACGAGATAGTGGTCCGTATTGACTGTGGGGCCCCTGTAGGCTCTTGCGTCCAATATTTTGCTTCGGAGGCGACTGTCTACCAAAATTAAATCTATTATACTTTTCTGTTCATTCCTTCTCCATGTATACATATGGATGTCCTTATGTTGGAAAATGTGTTTGACACAATAAGGTTTCTCTCCATGCATACATCCGCTATGAGTAGGCTCATAGTGGGCTCAGAGTGAACGACGCAGGTAGGCTGCGTCGTTCACTCTTATCACCAAATGCACCAAGTACGTCCTCATAGTCAGGACGCTTGGCCCCCACCCATCCGTTCAAATCTCCGCATACAATCACGCATTCACTGGTTTCTGCCATATCCATAACTTCCCTAACATTATCCCAAAACTTCTCTAGGTCTGATGCCACCGAGGATCCTACGGGAGCATATGCTACAACCATGAATACCTTGGTGACACATAGTTTTATACGGACCCAAAGAAGTATGGGATCATACATTCCGTAACCCTTCACACCTGAGGCCAAGCGAGAGTACAACAGCACTCCTACCCCCATGCTGGCTCGATCGCTCTGTGGTACACCAGACCACAGAGCCATCCCGCCACCAGGAATATCGCAGGCGTCGCTGCCCCTTCGCTTGGTCTCTGTCACACAGAGCACGTCTAGCTGTTTGTCCGCCATGACGGATATCAGCTCGTGCAACTTATCTTCCACACAACCTCTTACATTCCACGTGCCCACCCGGCACTCTGCTCTCCTCGACTCGCCTGACTGGGCAAGGCGTGATGGGTGGCGGCCCCCATCGCCGCAACTGCCGAAGTTCGTACCGACGGGGGCGGGTCGGTACGCGTCGCCTCCGGGGGACGCCCTAACCCGCACTGCGGTACGCATATCGAGCCGGATTAGCAGTCTAATTAGACTGGCAGGGGACGCGACGAGCACGCTCCGGACTATGACCCCTATGCCCCCCTATTTATGACTAGTCATGTGTAAGTAATGACAGTGATGCATCATATGTAATATTACCCGACCGCGTACTGTCATATTACACATTACGCGACTAAACATCGCATCACATTAAATATGACGCGAACACCCGTGTACCTGTTCTGCATTTTTGCAATGTTCGGTAATTTGGTGATGCACATGTATCTCTCAAACGCGCGCAAATTACTCGGCACGAAATGTAATGCCATATAACATCACTTCGCGAAGTACTGTTTCGCGCATGTCTATTTATGATGTTAACGCGAGTATGAGGTACATAATAGAAATAAAACTATTTTACGGATTCTGTCGCGTTTTAATTTCACGTCTCGAACACTTTCCATGACACTGCGTACTTTGATTTTTATATCATAATCACTACATCCCAACAGTTCCGTCGCACCACATTACATAAAATGTGATCTAATTTATCACGATAAAAGATTAAGATATAGGGTAAACGACCCATATATTGGCACTTTAAGACATGGATGACAAACAAAATAATATAGTGATGTATTTACAGTACTTAGGTCGATGTTTATTTCGTTTTAGTATTCTCCATATTATCTTATTTCAAGTCCATGTACGAAATGGAACTTGTTTTATCAGGTAAAATTTAAAAAAAAGGTTGTGCATGATATAGTAGAAATACCAATTATTGGCACATATAACCCTAATTATTGGCATGATTAATACCAATTATTGGCACTCTTAATTATTGATGTATTTTTAGAAATCTATAGGTAGGTATTAAATAAATTACGAAAATAATATGTTAATGAGCAATGAAGTAGATGGTAGTAGTTATATTCAAAGACAAAAATATCTTAAAAAGCACAATAGTAGCCTTAAAAAATATTGCACTTGTTTATCAGTCATCATCCGAATCAGCCAACATATCAAAAATTTGTGTCGCTGTGTAAGCCTTATGTATAATCCCACTTGAAGTAGAAGCAATTATATTATCATTATCATATGTTTCGTAAACAGTTTTCTCTTCATTTAATTTTAGTTCTAATTTTTTACAGGTATTTGCCACAACATTTCTTTTTTCATCAGTTTTTATTGGATCTGGCAAATAAAACTCCTTATTTAATAGATTTTTCTTAACATTTTTAACGTTATTTCCTTTGCCTCTTTCTGTGTGCTGTTTCTTGGTTTTCTGCATAAGTATTTTTTTTTTGTTCTCGTTCTAATTTTCTTTTTTTAATCCCTTCTTTTAACTCTTTTGCCCTTTTCTTTTCTATATTTATTCGCTTCCATTCTTCGGAAGTTAAGACAAACGGTGCCTTTTCAGAATTTTTGGTACCCTTTCGTTTAGGTGTTTTGAGCAGTACTAAAATATCGTTAAGATCGACAGGTGTTAAATTTAGCTTACGCGGAGTATTGGGACGTTAAGCACATAATGTAATAACTTTTGGTAATTCCATGTCTCGTATGTTATATATTTTGTCATCTGTAGGTACAATAAGATCATTTCCAATGTTTAATTGAAGTGGAGAGAGAACTTCTCGTTGACGGGGGTTAAGTTCCGGGGTATTTTCAATTTCATGGGAAACTGCAATAGAAGTCTCATTAATTGGTTCATTTAAGTTATCTGCTATAACTACCGGCATACTACTAATATTTAATTGTCCTTGGGAGAGAGAGTCTAGTTCTCTAGAATTAGATGTTTCTATGTTCCTTGTTTCATTAAAATACATCCAAATGTGTTTAAGAAATTTTGACGCATTTGGTATAATGTCTTGATCTTCTTGATTAAGTTTATTTATATTCTCTACTCCAATAATTTTATAAAATCTTTAGTTATTTGTCGATCGTAATTACTATTTTTTGGAGTTTGAGCTAGACAAGCCTCTTTTACCTTAGATTCACCTAAACATTTTGTGAAGTCCAATGCATCGGCATTCCATGGCTGCAGACCACAAGCCCTGAATCCATTTTTAATGGTTTCACGTTTCAAAGAAACCTCCATTGCAGTTTTTAAAATAGGTATAAATTCGGTTTTTGTTAATGCTTGTGCTGGATGGTTCCGTCGCCATTGAAGAACACTTTGCTTCCACGCACATTTTAAAGGAAAAAATGCGGCTACATCAGCAGGCTGTAAAATTCTAGTGCAATTAGGGTAAAGAGCGATAAGTATAATTTTTAATTCCGTACAAAGTTCACTGACTTGCAGCGTTAGACGAGTCTTATGTCCATCAACAAAGAAAATGACGGGAAAGATTTTACCCTGCTTTATAAGATATGGGTATAAGACATTATTGATATGTTCATAAAATAGGTCCGCCTTCATCCAGCCATTGTCACTTAATCCAATGCCCCATTCTTTTGGGACTTTAAAAGCTATTTCTCCAGGAAGACGCTTATAGGGTAAAATTACCATAGGAGGCGTTATGTCGCCTTTTGCACAAAAAGTAAACATTACGGTTACCTATAGCAGATTTTGCTTGACCTCTATCTATTTCATAAACATTTTTATCACTTTTTAATGCTAAAACCACACCTGTCTTAGGACACAACAAAAAAATAGTCTCGTCGCCATTAAAAACTCTATTAGGGTTTGAAAGAATGTCAAAAAAGCCATTATCTTTTAAATAACTTTCAATATTATTAAACCATCCTTTGATATCGCTTTCTGATACTACCGAACTTGCAGCCGTCACAGATTCTGGAGAGCGTATGGTAATTTCAGGATGTCTTCTTAAAAATAATTTTAGCCACTTATCACCTGGAATATTATTTTTGAAAGGATTTTGCCTATTACTTTTTTTTAAAAAATCAGATACACTATATTGAATATCTTCTTTCCGGCGAGGAAATCCCTTTTTGGCACTTTGTACTATCCAATTGACTAGAATTTTTGCAGCTTTTTTCTTACTCATGCCGTTTTTAACAGCATTTAAGGCCTTCTTTAAGTTCTCAGCGCCATATTTCATTCTTTTGTCTTTGCTTTACTGGTCTTCATTTTAGTCTTCTTTTTTTTGCTGTAATAAACCATTTATTGGCATATTATACACCCAATTATTAGAATAGTGTCCATAATTGGATTTAGACTTATTGGAAAATGCAACTTTAATGGTATTAAAAGACAATGAAATGCAAAAAAAGCATGAAGTATTAAATAAATGAAATGGCTAATTATTGGCACATGGTGCCAATAATAGGACGGTCACCTATTTGACAACCATTATTTGGCACCCCCTATTACAAACAAAAACACAACATTTTGTCACTTAAAATCATTACCATCTTACGCTTTAAGCATAATATCATGTTGAAAAAGTACAAACATCAAGATTCTAATTCAGATAATAGCAATATAAATATATTAACAATTGGCTTACCTTAAGAAAAGAAGAAGAAAAACCTGTTTCCGTTGAGCGCAAAATTTTTAACGAAACCTTTTGACGATTTAATTCGAAATGACAGTTTGAGTGTTGCCACAACAAACATTAAAATATTTCTACTATCATTTTATTCTTGTCAAAGTGTTGTAGAGCATGAAAAAATGTTATTTTTTTAAATAATATGCTTTAGTGCCAACGATTGGGTCGACTACCCTATCTATACTAATATTATAAAGAGGAAAGGTTTGTATGTATGTTTGTAATGAATTGGCTCAAAAAGTACTAGACCGATTTAAATAATTCTTTCACCATTTGAATGCAAAATTATCACTGATTATTATAGGCTGTTTTAATTGTAAGAAAAATATAAGGATCCCTACTAAAATTACAATAATGTTACCCAAGGTGTAAAAAAACGCCCATAAAATATCTTTCATCGCATGTGCTGCGAAAACTATTGATAATAGAACCAAAAATGTTCCACAATATTAAAGAACATATCAATATCTACAAAAAATGTCGCGATAGCATCTATCTAACTATTGTAGTTATGTCACTCTAACTACTTTTTAACATTTTAAAATTTAATAGAAATTTCAACCATAATCAGACCAAGTTATTTATACCTTTGCCTTAATCCTTACCTAAATAAATGATTTCTCAAGCAAGGCTTTTTAAATACCTGTAAATAACTTTTTATTTTATTAAAATCGGACACTCCATTCGAAAGATATTACGAGTTTAATAAAATTGAAATAAAATTAATTCGCCGCCGTGACGCGCCGGTGCGGCGGGGGCGGAGTGCAGGAGAGGGGCACATCTATGAAATAGGTAGCCACGCGGCCCGCTCTGAGAAATTTAAGCCCTCCCAATATGTGTAATGGAACAAGACTTTTGGTTATGGAATTGCGAGACAATGTGATTGTAGCTACTGTCATCACCGCCCCGCAGCCGGACAGCTTGCTCACTTTCCGCGGATCCCGATGATACCGACGGATTGTCCTATATCTTTTAAAAGATTACAGTTTCCTGTAAATATATCGTTTGCCCTTATAATAAATAAATCCCAGGGACAAACTTTTTCTATGGTTGGCATCGATCTAAGAAAAGAGTGCTTTTCTCATGGCCAACTATATGTTGCACTTTCTCGAGTAGGGTCTCCTGAAAATCCATATGTTTTATTGCCATCTACAAATACCACTGCTAACATAGTGTATAGTGAAACATTAAGGTAAAAATGGAAAATTAAAATAAAAATCTAATAAAATTTAAAAGTCTTTAAAATAAAAGATGTACTTGAATAAAGAAATGATACACAAATAAAAAAAACTACATTAAAATAAATAAAAAATATAAATCAAAAAGGAAAAATAAATGTAAAAAAAAACTTAGCACATAAGTCGGGGTGCTATATTTTTTATTCTATGAAATATGTGATAATCAGTACTTATACAGTAATAGTAGGTATATAATGTATCTAATTATTATTAGTATACCTATACTCTAAACCTCAGTGAAATGTTTTTAAAAATTACCAGTTGATGTCATTTATTCTGTTTACTCATTTTGTTTTCAAACATCAACCCAAGGGAAGCCAGCGATACACTATTGCTAAATACATTATTATTTAGGTATGTCCTGCATTTACTGTACGTTTATGCCAAAATGTTTAATAAATAAATGTTCACCCGTGCGAAGCCGGGTCGGGCCGCTAGTATTGAATATAACACAATGATACTTTCCTATTGCCGCCAAAAGTCCAACAATAATTTTATGCTCGTAAATAATATACAATATATCACTTTTTTAGCATGTTAAATGCTCTAAATCTCAGTAATGTATCGACTGAAGCTGCGTGTTATTCATACGTATAATTTTATAGTTTCATTTTTGTGATTTCAAATCACTTCTCAGTCTATAATTATAAACTCCACTGTTGGGCTCGAGGCTCATCCCCAATCGGAGGGAAGTTGACCTATTATACCGCGCTGCTCAGACCTGTTGATAGTTTTCCTTCCCTTTCATAGAACATCTATATGTATACTGTAATGCCGTAATCATCTTTTAAAACACCTATGGGCAAGAGAAGTGAGATGAATTGTATGCTTACTCCATCACCACATGGAAATTAGTTACATAGATACCCATAAAATTATTTTTGTTACAGAGGAAATGCACACCTTTTTTTTTCTCCTTTTGACTATGGATGTGGTCGCGCTCCGACAAATCGGTCCCGGGCGACGGAAAAGGCGGCGCGCAACCCCATAGACCTACCCTGCAAGGACTCCTCTCTTCGCCGTGCGAGCGGGCCACCGGTACCCAATCTTTGTCTTCGGTGGCCAGGAAATGTACACCTTGCCATGTCTTCAGCGGCGTAGGGTTGCCACGAATTTTGCATGACGTGTGAAGAGTATTTATATAAATATAAATTCTCTGTTGTACAAGGGAATGAATTTAGAAAGATCACCTCTTTTTTTTTGGCGGCGGGCTATGGTGTGCTCGTACCCCGCTAATCCGTCCGGGGCGACAAAAGCGGCGCGCGACCCCATAGACCCGCCCAACAACGTACCTATCGACGCCGTGCCAGTGGGCCTCCGGAACCCGATCTTTGTCTTCAATGGCCTACCCGGCGATCTACCCTCGCGGGTATCCTCTCGAGTCGATGGCCCGCCAGATTTCGCCGTCGGGGCGTCATGTCATTCTCACGCGGTGGTCGAGTTGGGTTATACTAGGCAAAATCAGACACTAGATATCACAGCGACAGTGATTTAAAAATACTAGTGTCAGTTAACTGTGATAAAATACTAGGCAGGTAGTTGTTTCACCACCGAAATTAAAATTGAATAGTTAAAATTATTAACTATATATTAATACTAGCTGTCCCGGCAGACGTCGTCCTGCCCGGAAATGCTTTAAGCGATATGCCGACAGCAGCGCCACGTATCGGGTTCATTTGTTTTAAAATCATCCAGGAACCCATTGGAATATACATAGAAAAGTTCATCCCAATCAGTCCAGCCGTTTGACATAACGACAACGGCGCCACCTATCGGGTCCAATTGCGAATCTAAACTATCCTCAATTCCCCTCGAACACACATAAAAAAATTCAAAAAAATCCGTCCTGCCGTTAAGATGGAGTTCACTGTCAACACACGTACAGAAGAATTATATGTAATATAAAGATTATATTGTTATTATTAATTTTGCAACAATGTGACAAACATAATATTTTGTCACAATCGCTGCGTTTTATCAACTACGAGACTGCTGCGTGCGTCATAGTCACAGTTATATTTATAAGATGTATCGTCAGATCACAGTCGCTGCTGCTGGTATTTGGTTGTCACTGTTACAAGATGTGATTTTAAATTATCATTGATATTTCACAGTGACGATAAATACGACTCACCACTAGACTGGCCTCTCTCTGGGCGATCAGATTAATCACCGGCCCGGTCACCCGAGGCCTCGGCGAGGGTGGCATCAGCCCAAAGCGGCGGCGGCGGTCAGAAAGATAATTTTGTAACATTTCTGTAAGGAATTATAGTAAAAGCTGTATGTATGATAAATAAAACTGCATGTCTTCATTGTCATTTTATTTATACAGATATAAATAAAACATTTACTTTTTGTAGCCAAACATTTTGGCTATTTATTTTACATATGATAAAATATCTAAAATCCAGTATTCATTCGCTTAATTTTTGGTAGATAAAATATATAGGCCTCTATTTAGGTACCTAAATAGAGTTAAACGGAGTGAAGAATTGTGTATTTTTATGTCAGCAACATTCTCTCACAGTTATTGTTTGACGCAAAATTTTGGCGGGAAAGTAAAACTAGTGAATGAATATGGCGCTCCTAAAATGTGTACTTTATTAGTGATATTGAATAGTTGAAGTGGTAAAATTGAATAATATATTATGTGAAGGAAAGACAAGGTATAAGATTGCTACGCTTGATATCTATACTAATTTTCACACTGGCAAAATTTCCAGAGGAGCCGTTAATTGGTTTCTCAGATGCTGCCTTATCGACAGACAGTGTGATTTTGAATAAACTAATCAATATAAAGAAACTGAAATAATATTTTATCTATTGAGTCCGTTCCAAAGCAAATAGAAAAGTATTTTGTTTTCGTAAGTGGTAAAACTATTGCATTAGAACGGCATAGCACGATACACACATACATATCATCACGCCATATCCCTTGCAGGGTAGGCAGAGGGAACAGAGTGCCAGAGGACTCTATCCTTGCACACTTCACTCGCTTCTTCAACATTCATAATTCTCTTCATACACGCTCGCCGGTTTCGGAAACTCTTGACTCCACCTTCTTTCAGTATGTGACCAATCTGGTCTAGGTAGGTGAGTCTCGGTCTCCCCCGGTACCTACATCCTTCCACTTTCGCATTGTGTATCTTCTTAACCAGACGTTCGTTCGGCATTCTTTCCACATGTCCGAACCATCGGAGCATTCCCTTTCGCATCTTTACACCAATACTCTCTTTCATAACTACTCGCTCTCTTACGTCGTCGTTGCGAATGCGGTCGGTCAGCCTAACTCCACAGATTTTCCGTAGAGATCGCATTTCAACCGCATTAACTTTGCTTTCATGCTCTTTTCTGCATACCCAACTCTCGCTTCCATATAGTAATGTTGGGACAAGCACTGCGTTATGTATTGCTACACGTGCCTTCTGGCTGAGGTGGTGGCTACCGAGAAGTTGTCCCAACTCTCCGTTCACTCTATTTCCCGCATTCACTCTTCGCTCTATATCAGTGGTGTACTTTCCATCTCGGGCTAAAACCACATCCAAGATATACCAATTCATCCACTTGCTCTAGTACATCATTACCTATTTTTACTCTTACATCTGTTCTGGCTTCATGTCTTTCAAAGACCATTATTTTGGTTTTGCTCACATTCACGCGTAGACCCCTTTTCTTACAATCTTCTGTCATTGTGTCGACTAGGGTCTGCAGGTCAGTCGCTGACTGTGCCAGCAGGACTGCATCATCTGCATAAAGCAGAGCAGTGACCACTGAGTCGCCCATCTGGACTCCCACATTCATATCGTTCAACCTTTGGAGACATTTATCGAGATATATGATAAACAGCCTGGCTAGATATCGATAAAACGTAGCAAATACTTAACTTTATGGTAAAAAAACAGAATTAAGGTTGATAAGCTGCCTTTGATAGTGCAGATTATTGCCATTAATCTCGTTTTACAGGCATAATAATAAATCCTAACCTAAATCTATATATATATATATATATATTTATATCTATGGAACCATAAGGCTGTCGTGAAAGAAGACTATGGCAGATAACATGCAATCGATGATTAATAGAAAACAATGAAAAAAGTTTCAGCTTATAGTGGGTAGGGTCTCACTATTGACAGTTCTATGTCTATAGCCGCGGGCCGGTCCGTTCATTAAAGTGCCACACTTTCGCAGAACATCGACGTCTGAGTAATGGCAATGTGCTATTGTGCTTCGTTCGGTGAACAAGAGAGCCGGCAGCACTACTGGATGGGTTTGGGGTTTATATTGATATGCAGTGGCCTAGCTATACCCTTGGTATTGCAAAGGTCCATGGGCGGCAGTGACACTTATCATCAGGTGTGCTGCTTGCTCGTTTGCCACCATTAGCAATTAAAACATTTAAAAAAAATAGTTTTGCGCCTAAGTATACAACTGCATGATCCACAGTGCCGACATATCATTTTTATCCACCCTAATGCCATACAGTTCACGGCGCGCTTTAATCTTTTACCTTAACTTGGGTGGTGTACCGCCAACGACGTATTATTTTTAGCCACCCTAACATCACATAGAGGACTATGTCATCGACACGATACGAAATCTTGACTTGGGGGTGAGAGTTTCAGATATTGATTTTGTAAAGAGGACCGTATTCTACTTATCAAGCCCTTTCATTAAATACCCATATCAATGGGATTGAAAAAAAAATTGATTATCCGCCATTTTGTAGCGGCGGTCATCTTAGATTTTGATTTTGTATAGTGCACTGTATTTTACTTGTCAAGCCCTTTCATTTGATACCCACATTGATGGGATTGAAAAAAAATAGATTATCTGCTATTTTGTAGCGGCAGCCATCTTGAATTTACAATAAATTTTAGTATACATAATTGTATTGTCACCAGAATCAAAGGCCTATACCAAATTTCAGATCAATCGGTTGTCATGAAGAGGGTGAAATTTTAGTTACTAAATTTGACCCAATAAAAAAAAAACAAGTGGAGTAAGCTAAAAAAAAACCGTTTAAAAAAATACATAATATGGCTTTAAGGACTATGTATACAACAAATCCTTTTGAAATGAGTTTTGTTATAACATTTAAAACTGTAACTCGTTGGGATAATGATAGGCGATTTGAATTCCTTATAAACATATGCGTATAAGATTATTTTCTCGTATATTAACTTAAATTGAGCATCACTAAAAAGTATATTTAGGCGGTACTTAATTATTTCAGCATTAGTAAATTTGACTAGGACAATTGTGTAAAAACACTTACGGACGATATTTATCACTAGGTTTAACTCTATATATTCTTAAACAAAACTGTTGTAAGAAACATGAGATTCTTTGTACTAAAGTAAGATCTACAGCCCGAGATACATTTGTGAATAAATAATTATTTTTGAGACAAAATTGGTCATGTACCGTGGGAAATTTTGGAAATGCTTCCGTACAAAAATGGGGGTAGTACGAAAATTCTTCAACAAGCTGGAAGTACCGATATTTTTTTGCTGCGGTACGAAGATTTTGCTCTAAAGAGCAAGGAGATGCGATATAGAATCTATATTTCTTCTTGTAATCATGTAATAACATCTCGGCATTGGTTAAAACCTCGTCTACTTTATAGAACAAATCATTCATAGGTAAAGATCCATATTTATGTATGAAAGTACTAGGAGCTAATCTATACTTCTGACCAGTCTTCTTATCTTGCCAAATTTTATTTGTACTTTCTAACTGAAGTAAAAATGTAGGTATACTATAACTGTGGGTAGTTATAACATGGGTGTGAACGCCATAGTTATTTTTAATTTCGTGAAACAGGCTATTAGCAAAGGGATAAATGCCACCCTGATGGATAAAACCAAAGAAGATCGTCAAAAACACATTAAAACTATACCAGGTAATGCGAAGGATGGTTTTGAGTCTTCTAATTTTTGGACCATCTGTTTCATTCGCATGAAGATGATTGCCGTAAAGATATATTAGTGGTATAAGGACAGGTATTATGAAGCGCGCCTCTTGATGCGGGAAGAGAGATAAACCAATTATCGGTAACACCAGTGAAAACAGCATAAGGCCTGTGATGCTCTGTATTCTCGGCAGCTTGCTGTACTGGCCACGTATGAATCTGTAAATGACAACATGAAATTTTATCGAAAGTTCCTTTTTCATTATCACTTATTTTCAACGGTAAAGAAAAGTACAAAGGAAACCAGTGTTAATAAATGTCATGATTATGGAAAAATTCTCTGATATCTGTGGTGAAGAGTATGTCAACTCTAATATTTTTAAAAATTTACTTTATCTATGCTGTGAGAATCGGACGGAAATTGAACGGAATACAATGTGTCATTATTTCTTCCTTCCGTGGGGCTGTCCTACATTATAATATAATTTCAAGTTTCGAAATTTTGCTTTGGTACCGGCTACTCCTACTACTACCAACCCTTACATTTCTCGTGGATGATGACTTAAACTAACATCGACCAAAACCAACTTCATCTGACGCTGTCTGATTCTCAATTTCATTTTCAATGATAGATGACGTCAGGCAAATAGTCGGTCATAAAACTACATACTGTATCGATCCTGAGTAAATGAGATAAGAGCTGATACTGTATCATATCGACCTTAATGAAATAGGATTAGAGCAGGTTGATGATTATTTCAAGTGATTTAGTAGGTACACTAATTTATCTACTTTTATGAAAAGCAAGTGCTAAAATTAACGTAAAAGAGAAAAATAAAATTAACGTAAAATACCTACTCGCTCTCTTACGTCGTCGTTACGGCGAGTAGGTATGAAAGAGAGTATTGGTGTAAAGATGCGAAAGGGAATGCTCCGATGGTTCGGACATGTGGAAAGAATGCCGAACGAACGTCTGGTTAAGAAGATATACAATGCGAAAGTGGAAGGATGTAGGTACCGGGGGAGACCGAGACTAACCTAACTAGACCAGATTGGTCACTGAAGGAAAGTGGAGTCAAGAGCGTGTATGAAGAGAATTATGAATGTTGAGGAAGCGAGTGAAGTATGCAAGGATAGAGTTCTCTGTAGTCATGCGCAATATGTATCACTGCGCTGAAAATAGTTATATATTTTCACTGTAAAGTTATATATCACTCATTTAGCTCATTAACTCATTTAGCTCACTTAGCTCAGTAGTCAATCATCATTATTAAATCACTCCTCTAGCTCACTTTCAAAGTTCGCTCACTTTAAATCAATCGCTCAAACGAATCTATCACTCATTTTCCCATGATGCGCTTTGCTTTTTAAAAGCACTTTAAATTATAGATTGTCGATAGTAAAACTTAACGTTCTACAAAAACACTTAAGCATACAGAGAATTCTATTTAGATTTTTATTACTAGAGAAAAAAGGTCCTACATAAACAGTAACGCATATAATTTAATCTATTTACAGTTCCAATAATAGTAACTAAAATCTAATAATGATTAAAATCTATATAAATATTTCCGCAAATAAATATACAGTTTTATTACTGAAAACGTCTATAAAAGTAAGTTTTATTCAACACTCGGTCACGTATTTCCAAGATACCCCGGGAACAACTAATTACCTATAAAAAGAATTTCAAAATACTTTATCGCTATAGTATCATAATATCAAAAAAGCAATACGAGTTGGTTATAATAAAAAAATACAAATCTATTTCCTAATAATAAATATTAATTATTAAACTTTATATGTAAAGAAATAGAGTGTATTCTCTTTTGACAACCTAATTATATCGATACGAAAACAGTGTGAAATATCATTCTCGTCGGCGAGCTACGCAGCGCACCTATCTCGCTCATTTTTCGTTACCTTGTGAGAGTGAAACATTCTGCGATGCGAAGTGAGCGATGAGCTAGTGAGCTACTAATATGTTCGGCGGTCAAGTGAGTGAGTGATAGATTGTGTCTATGTGAGTGATATAGCTCTTTTATATCACTCACTCAGGAGCTACACAACTTTAGTTCTCTGGCACTCCGTTCTCTCTGCCTACCCTGCAAGGGATATGGCGTGATGATATGTATGTAAGTGCTAAAATTCGCACTTGAATGAGCTATCAAGCTAGGAATTTTAGGTTACGGTGTACTGTAGCCCAAAATTTCCTAATTCCGAGTAAAACTCATGCTCAATAAATAGTTAAAATGTTTGAATGAATAGGGACAATTCACATGAATTACACGCTAACATAATACTAGAGAATTTCGTTACACAGTTAACAAGTTGTAGATTCATTATGTACCATTGTGAATGGCAAAGTTAACTAATCCAAAATCATGTTTATACACTTATTATGAGAACTACATTACCCAGTTCCTGTAATCATATATTGTGTTCGTTAAGTGACGATAGAATAGACATAAGTACCTATGTATTTACGTTAAATATCTAAGCTCATTAGCTTTGCCCGTTGCTTCGCTCACGTTAATGTAGGTTTAGTCAGTCATTCTGTTTATCTCTCAGCAACAATATTTTTTTCCTGGTTGAAAGGTAACCCTATAGTCCTTTTTTTGTCCCTGACGTACCTATATGCAAAATTTCAAGACGATCGCAATTTCACGCGTATGTGAAGATACAAACTCACAAGCCCGTTTATAATAATAGGATTGGCATTGCTGTATTGAAATGCTATTGAAATATGATTTATTTACTAACTAGTGCCCAACACTTCGTCCGTCTGCAGCAGTTTTATTGCGCACACTCGTTCAACAAATTGAAAAAAAATCATAGCGTAATTTCAAAGTGCGAAATTTTTATATTAAAACATATTTTGGCGCCCTCAATCATTCATTCAGCTAACGTATGGATTTAATTACTTTGTAACTACACTACTATTAACTAGTTAAAACATTTTTCCTACATAACATTAGATAAAGCGGTCATTTTGAAACGACCTTATTTGACCCCGATCTGATAATGTCATAATCAGCACGCTTGGTGATGATTGTTGTGTTTTAAGTTTTCTTGGAGGGCGCAGCTGCTGCCTATTCCGTTAAGAATCCCTTAGGTCGTGTTTACAACTCCTCAGACAAACAAGAAGTGATGAGATATTACAATGTATTCTTAATATATAAAGCTAAGGTTGAAAGTTGAAAGGAGAACACTTTAAGAAAACAACTCTAGCTTTTATCGCCAACCTAGCATGATAATTATGGCAATATTTGGAGTTATGAATGGATAGAATTTGCCATTGCAATCTGTAGCTTGAGATTAGAGCTTAAATATTAATTGTAATATGAAATAAAAAAAAACCTTACCTGTATGTGTTAACAGTGAGCATGACGAAAGCTAATATACCAAGAACATTGAATAGCAATGGTACATTTACTGCCAAATGCAGCCACCGTGGATGTAGTCCATGAGATGTCAATTTTCTCATATCAGAATTATACCGTAGAAAGTTCAGTGGAGTCACCACCCAGTTGCTCCATGATAATTGAAACAATTCAACATCGGCCATTGTTATATACCCATAGTATCCAGAATCAATTAATATAAGAAGTAAAGCGGTTGGGATTCCACACATAATAAATGAGAGAATTCTATAATGAAATTCTTTGAAACCTACTACTTTAGAACCCAGTCCTCTATAGAGCCAGAAAAATATCGGTGGAAATGCAAAACCTACAAATGTAGGTCTATTAAAAATACCTATTACTACTACTGTGGCTAATAAGATTACACGGTTCAAGTTATGACCAGGTAAATGTGTAGACAACTTGAATATTTTAACTTTTTCTACAACAGTTTTGGCTTGCTCATACTTCTCGTTGAGAAATTCACTATGATAAATAACTTTATCAGATTTTAACATACATTCGGCAACTAGGAGAAGAAGTATTGAGAAAAATATCATTTCAAATGTATTTGAAAAGCTTCTGCAACAGTAGGTGAATACTACATATGAGCTAGCAAATATTTTTAATCTGTTTCTAAAATTTTGTCCGTATAATAAACAAATTTTATAAAGACAGTAGTCATTTATAAGTGATAGTAAACATATGAAGAGTCGTGGTAGCATTAATAAGTAGTATGGAGTCTTTAGATCTATATTTAAATAATATTTAGTAAAAGGATTCATTAAACGAATGAGATGAAGAGGTGGGCCAAAAACCATTTTAGGGATAAATATGTTTCTAATCGGAAACTTTGGATTAAATTCCCATGTCCGTGAGATGTCAACAGTAAGAATATCCCCTGAAACAATATAATAATATTTTTATGTGAATACAGTTTTAATAATAGTAGTATATATTTATTTGCATGTGCTTACAACACATACTATTTTTGGATGATGCTTAATATCTTGTTTCTTTATTGAGATTAAAGCAAACTTTTTATCAAAGAGACACCCTGCATTAAAAACAAAACTTGTATTGTAGGGGAATTTACAAGCAAATAATGGACACGATTTATACCCAGTATTGTCCTACATGGTAATCACACCTGCGAGACTTGGCATGGTGAGTCAGCACTTTAGTCATTCACATAGGTGAATGCATATAGGTGTAGAGTAAGTATAGCCATCTGTGCAGTGAAACTGCTTCAAAAGAACTCTTTACAATCATTATGAGAGCCATATGGACTGATATCAAATTACAATATTATATTGAATTATATAGACAATCTCAAAATAAACCTGCTTGATAATAGATTACCTTTTGGTAGGAATTAGTTAACTTTATAACATTGTTTAGTCATTTCCACCCATCCTTATTCGGCTATTAATTAAATTAGACATATAGAAAAAAGATATTTATTTTTCTATATATTACAGCAAATATATTAAGCTTACCTGCGATGACTTCAATATTTTGGAAGAACTCATCTGGATGAATATAACCGGACTGCGGTAATAATGTAAGGGCAAATCGGCAAAACACTAATACCCAATACGAAAAAGGTAACTTGAGCGGCTCCTTTAATGAAATAGCTTTAAATATGTTCTTTTTTAAAAATATCTTCATTTTGCACTGGTATTACTAGTGATAATGATAGCATTTAATAATCATTTGTCACTCATCGTTATAGTGGCATAGCACGTTATTATTAACTATTTACTTCCTGCCATATTATATGCGAGACATGTACAAGACGAGCCTGCTGCGATTGGCGATAGGCGACCGGGATATTTTGACAGTTGTATTTAGACTTGTTAATAGTGATGTTCCATATTCATGCACGTTAAAAAACATCGATATTTAAGGGGAAATATTGATTTTCAATCCTCTTAAATAACGAAACATGGTTAGCTTGAGTGCAATATTTAAACAACGCCATTGCCTTATTCTAATTTTTGATCATACAGTAAAATTTCAAGGTGTTTTATATATCTAAATCATACTAGATATAGTCTCTGATTAATATAATCTTACCGATTAACATGTAAATGCACAAAATATTAACAGGGTGACTGATATAGACATTCAAAAACTCAACGCCTAATTTTTATCAATTGCTCGTAGGCACAACAAAAAATACGAGGCATGTTGAATTTCTTATTTTAGATAGTCAAGTCATTCAGTCATCATCATTTCAGCTTATAAATGTGCCACTGTTAGATTCGAGCCCCCTCCATAATGGGAGAGAAATTAACCTAGTATACCTACTACGCTAGTCAGGCTTGATGGTAAAGGGTTTTGTTTCGAGTTATCCTTCTCTTGCATAGATGTGATATGCGTTTTGTATCCCTGTAGGTTAATACTTTGTGCGATCCACAAGTGTTACAGTTCAGAGTAATATATATATATATATATATATATATATATATATATATATATATATATATATGTATATGTATATATATATATATATATACATATATAGAATATATGTATAATAAAAGTAAGACGTTAAAAAGTAAGACACAAAGATAAAAAATGAGAAAACGCAAGTGCTGATGCAGTTCTAGTCCAGCAGTTTACGAAATCATGGATGAAACGATTGGCGGAGGCTATTGTTGAAACAATTATCTGCTTCACTACCAGCAGTGCTAAGAAAAAATTTAACCTATATCTTAGTAGGTAATTAGATTTATTTCTTAAAGAAATTGAATAAATGCGTGTGTTGTAGGGTCTTCACAAACACCAAATTAACGTAGGGTACGTTGTTGAACAGTGAACCAAGCTTTTTTCTAAGTCTTATAACGTGCTAGAAAACAAATCTAACAATCTCATTTATGTGCCATCTCTTAGGTAATTTCATATGGTTTATCAGAATTAGGTTTTTAGAAGGTCAGAGAAACAAACATGCCATAAAAAATGTTAAAAAAAAAAATTGGCTCACTGTGTACTATGGGTAGTTTACACTGAACCACGCGTATTAACAGTGAACCATAATTTTACTATTAGTTTATTATTATTTTCATATTATTACATTTTTCTATTTCACTCGTTTCACTGTCTCCGTCTAGTATAACTTTTTTTTATTCTTTCTCATATTTTGCGTTTTTCGATTCTTACTTGTTGATGAAAGCATTCTATTTCCACAATCCTGTAGAACTTTTCTCTTATACCTTTTCTTTTTCTGGCGTATCCGTTGCTATGATGCTTTTGCCTAGTCTGTTTGTTGGAACGAGGACCAGCCTTAAGTTGGGGCCGAAACATTAGTTCAGTGATGATATACTTCTTACTTCGTAACGATGATGTTCTTCTGATAATATAGATGGACTTTCTCGATCAGCAATAACAACGGTATTATAGCTTGAATAACGTGTTTCTATCGGAGTCGAGTCCTGGGGCTGTTGATTACAGTTTCTATTAATCTGAAGAATTGCATAATCTTCAGTATCAGGCAGTTTTGGCGACACCGCAGAAACGGGGCGGTCTGTCACGCTACTTAACATAAAGTCTTTATTGGAGAATATATCCTTATTATAGAGGAAAATTCCACATTTGGCAAAATCTGTTGATATATTTAGTGGACTCATGGATCTGGGATGAGCATAGTCAATAAATCTTGCTATCTCTTAGATTGTGACTGGTCTCTCTGAGTTATATAGCATCCATGACTCAAGCGCAGAATAATAATAGGTCTTTAAAGGGCCCATTAAGAACCACATCTAAAAGTTGCAATTTGTTCGTAGTGTGAGGATGAAATGTGAGAACCACAACACCAGACTTTTTCGCCAAATCTAGAACTTTAATGGATAAATGTGACTTATGATTGTTGACCTCCGTGGCCAGCCCAGTGGTTACCCTTTGTTATAGGGTACAAGTGATATATTATCATCATGTTCGTGTTTATATTGAACATAACGGCGCAATATTTTGTAGGCTTTTGCTGCCGTCGTAATAGAATCACAATTTTCTGTCATTTGTAAAGCTAAACCATATCGTCTTTCTTATGTTACACTATTTTTCCTTCTTATTTTTTTGGACTGGGTGCCACCCTTAAAAAACAAAAATATTATTGATTTGCAGCAGTATACCTTCAAAGAACAGAGAACCATATCGTAAGGCAGGCGCGGCTCAAGCACATGTAGCGCCCGGGTGCAATCAATAACCTGGTGCCCTCTTGTACCAAAGTGGGTGAACAAAATGGAATAGGTTGATGGTTACAAGCGGCTCTCGGCGCCCCCTAACACCCGGCGCCCGGGTGCACCGCACCCTCTGCACTATAGGTAAATCCAGCCCTGTCGTAAGGTACACAATGAACCGGTTCACTGTGTACTATGCGGACCTGGTTCACTGTTCAATACACATAATATTCAACTTATAACATAAAAAAAAATAGGTTATACACTGAATTGGCACGATGCAATAAGCTCATAAAATAACAAAATCCACGAAAAATTTAACACCATATGGTTTTTGTTCTTATAATTAATAGCAAAATATACAAAAATTGAGACACGTGAAAATACTATGTCGGAAAACAAACAAATGGCTGTCATACATTACGCTCTAGCTGCGGCCGCCGGTTCACTACGAGAGAGGGGAAAGGTGCCTACGAAGCATGTTTTAACATGATCAGTCAAATCGCCAACTTCTCAATTTTTAAATATAGCGGTGGTTCAGTGTATCTGGTTGGTTCACTGTTCAACTACGTACCTACCCTATATAAATTACCTCTAGTTTCATAACAACCTTTGAGTATCGCACATTTCTTAGAAATATCCTGCTTAGACTCGGCACGTGGAGTCAGTACTTAAGGCAAATCCGCCTTCTGCAGTCAGTTATATGAAATTGATAGCTAATCACACTACATATGATAGGGTAGCAGTTATAAAGACCACTCTTATTCGGGCCTACTGGGTTCCATTTTGCACTACTTATTAGTCTTACAGGAAATTGAAATAGATACTACCAAATGGTCTGGTGAAACTGGTTTTTATTGAAATTTCTTGACGTGTGCTTCCTATAGTATTTGTTTCTTCCTCATCTTCATCAACCCATTAGTCTAACAACTTTTATTACTAGATGTAAGGCTAGTGAAGGTGGGTAAATGTCATAGCTGCCTGATACGATAATCGTAGTTGCTGTCATGAATTTTCCAGTAGAGTCCAGTTGTCATTAAAATCAAGGAATCATTACCGATGGTCAGGTCAGTTGGCGATAGCAGTACAGTACAGCAATTAGGGGTTACAACTCGCCATCCCGAGTAGTTTGGTCGGGATGCGGCTCGATCGTATCCTGTCCCCAAAAAAATAAGAGGACTCTAGCTGCCCATTGGCCTGGTGCATCTAAGTTAATTTTTAAGACTCGTATGAAAAAGCAGAGATATATTTTTATTACACATACCCACCTGTCACCACAGAGCAACATTAACACATTATCATACAGGTCCCTTCATTCATATTATGAAAGTATTTAAGGAAAACAAGTAAGATATATGATATGATTTAATTATTGTTTCATTACCAAATATTACAAATTAGAAAGTCATTTGGCACCCACGCCATTACTTTATTGTTAAATACAATGGATTAAATACAAATGGAAATATAAATACTTGAAGTATTTTAAAATGTAGTACTTTTAAAGATTAGGTCTATTATAATTACAGATTAATTAAGCTGAGATTTATTGATATGATGACAGATCTATATATATTTTTTAAATTCTTTATAAATTATGTTATCCATATATATAAGCCACATTTTTTCAGTAGCATGCGCCACTGAAAAAAAAAAGACTATCTGACAATTTATTGGGTATCAAGTCCTATCCTGTTTCTTTTTTTTTTTCAAATCTTAAGAAACGACAATAGTGCCTATAAAACTTAATAAAATTCAACACAACGCTAACTTATTTTTTATTGGTAGACACAAAGTTAACCACCCCATAACCCACCGTATTCCCTCCCCATCGCCATTGGGCCGGCCGCTGAAAGTTGTTGTATCCTAGATTACAAGTGAAATAAATGCGATTAAAAGGCACCATAGCAGTTTGCGTAGTTATAGTTAAATTAGATATTTAAAATTAATATCACACATTTGCGTGAACGCGCGTGTATATGAAATTCATATATGTATTTTCGGCATCTTCCCTGGAACACCCATTTGTCGCTATAATATCGGACAAGCTTGTCTTTTTACTCCGGTGTGTAATTAATAATCGGTAATGAACAATTCAATAAAGTGATCAAATATGCAGGCGTTTCAAAATATTAGGCCTAAAATATTATTCTACATATAAATGTAAATAAAAAAATACTTGTCAGCAAGAATATCTATGGCCAAAATGTTAATGATTTGGCGCATTTACGTGTATTCCCAAAATGCCCAACGAAACTATGAGATTGGTTATCAGCGGCCAATTAATGGTAACGACTTGACTTACGGACGGACAGTGACTATCAAGAACTACGAAGACGTGATAAATAATATATGAAGAAAATTAATATTGAAGACAAGACAGTAAGGTCGACTGACTATAGCCCATAAGGGCGATATATTAAAAATAATATTTGGCGCCTATTTTTTGTTGCCTATTGCTAGGGCCGCACCTGCGTGTATCGTCACGAAGCTTCGTGCAATGAGACGATACACGTAGATGTGACCGGTCATTATCGGCTATCGTCGCGAACATTCGGGCTTCATGTGCGTTATCACTTGGTTGGCAATAACTCAAAGGTTTTAGCGCGCTAATACATCGCGCTCTGTGGTCACACTAGCGTTGTTAATTTCGGCGGAAATTTTCCATGTGTTTAGACGCGTTCGAGGGTCTTCAGTTAATCAATAAATATGGAATGGAGCGATGAAATGGTGTTGCAATTTTTACACCATTATGAAGCTGAACCCATGATGAAATCCAAAAAAAATCATTATGTAATTATTAGCAAATTAAAGCTGTAAAAGTAAAGCAACTCGTCATCCATAGTTAAACGCATCGCAACGCGTCTAAACACATCGAAGATTTTCCGCCGAAATGAAAAACGATAGTCTGACCACAGAGCGCGGTATATTGGCGCGCTAAAACCCTTTGACTTATCGCCACCAAAGCGATAACGCACACGAAGCCCGAACGTTCGTGACGATAGTCAATAATGACCGGTCACATCTGCGTGTATCGTCTCATTGCACGAAGCTTCGTGACGATACACGCAGATGCGGCCCTAGCATTACTCACTGATAATATAACTTTCTATCGGTGAAAGAATTTTTGAAATCGGTTTAGTGATTTAAATGTGAAAGCGTAACAAACAAATAAACAAATTTACATTCGCATTTATAATATTAAAATACGAAATGCACTGCATTTTTAAGCACTTGCTAAATATAATAATAATTATTATTCTATTTAATTGCAATTAAAATAGAATGAGAATAAATGTGGTCTTTGTATCACCATATACCATATCCTACCACCGCCATCATCAATCATCATATAATGGCTATAAGACAACGATAAATAATTTAACAGTCAAAGTGATATTCCCGCCGCTAAGTATATAAATAAAACTGGCCAAAAATAAAATCCACAGTTAACTATAAATACAAAAAACAATGTACAGAAGTATACATAATTATTTACATAAATATACAAAGTTTCTCATAGCACGCTGTGCTAATAAATTGTATTTTTATAGGTACTATAAATTCTAAATATATTTCTAAGTAAGTCACAGGTTACGAATACTGTTGAGCGTATATTTTTAAGCCTAGCTTGAGGCTGGTGGCACTTGGAAGGCAATTGTAACTTTCATTTTGTAGATTCTGGGCGCTACCACCGTCTTTTAAAGCAATCTTATTTCAATGTTACAATGCAATTTATTATCATGACATGATTAGAGTAAGCTTACCTTGTTCATCACAAAGATTAAGCAATTTTGTAATGACTATAGAAATCTGTAATTCTTGTGAGACAGAGCTAATAATATTATGGTGAAATTATAGTATTGTCTCGTTTACTCATCCACATATCAACTCATATGCGCTCTCCTGCTACGCTCAAGCTGATCAGACGTGACGGTATAGGGTTTTATTTCGAGGTTTTTTTCTCTTCCATAGATGTTATATGTATTAATATTATACCCCTCAATCGTCTTTTATGACACCCGCGGGTAAAATAGGGTGTGGTAAATTTTATATTTTACTACATCACTTATTTTATTTCATCATCATCATTAACATCATCACTTATGATTATAGATATTTACTCATACAGTATAAATATGGTCTATTTTAAAAACATCACTATGACATTATTTAAAAAAATACTTTTGGAGGTCATGCTACAAAACTGAGCAAAGTATTATTTTAAGATTGATATAAAAACGTTTTTGAAACATGATCGTTTTATAAAACTTAGTGATAGGCCCATTGGAAGAATTCACAGATCAGTCGGTCCACTCTCACAAAAAAAATGGTATGATGAAATATAAGAACCAAATTGCGATCGTATTGACTTGTTACTATATTGACAGGTCGAATTTAATTATTAATTAAAGATTTAATTTCCATTTGATGGCTGAAGTAGAATCGATTAGTTTATTTTTAAACAGACATTGAATACAAGAATACAGTTTGAAAATCAGAGTTGAAATAGGTAATAATTATTCTATCTGGATATAAAGGAACATATTTTTAAAATCTGTAACAATTACAAATATTATTTAAACTACACCTAACTAATTACGCCTGTAGACCGTATATTTATAAAAACTAGGCCAAAAATGCGCGAACAGATAGAAACAAGTCTACCAATTATTACTTAATTTGCAAAACATTAACTTAATTTCTAGGAAAGAAGACCGCCTGTATAAAACTCATCTAATTTGACATATTTGCGACTAACGATTTTGAATTAATGCATTTAAAATAGCGATAATAATTATTAAATTACATAATATTAATAAAAATTAGTACTTTGTGGAGAGATTAGTATAAAATTTATTAGTTTGAAGTAAGCTCAACTCTAAAATATGATGGTGCAATTCACATGAAATCGAACACTGTTAATAATTTTAGTCACTGGAATGTTTTATTTCTAGTCTAGACATAAATAAAATCAATTACAATATACTAATTAGTTACTTTATAATCAATTTAAATTAAAATATCAAATGTTATATACTTAGTGACGGATTTAGATTTGATGGCGCCCTAAGTCCAAGTTTATTTGACGCTTAAATAACGGCAGCGTTTTAGTACCTATTTGTTAGATATTTTGAATTTTTGTACATACATAATTAATGAATTTAACAAAATATGCTACCTTTTAAAATTTGACATCAAGTTTGTAAAAGAAAGAAAGTAAGGTTAGTCTTTATTTTCTTTCTTAGTTTGGTCTTACAGTTAATAAAAAAGGAATTGTTTTTACCGCTTTGAAAATTTTGGCACGCTTTAAATTTGCCGCCCTTGGCCTAAGGCTAAATCCGTCACAGTATTTAAGTAAGATGTTTTATAGTCTGTCTAATCTAAGAAGTGCACTTTGACAGCTGTCTGAGCAAGTTGTCTAGGTATGTGAACCAAATAATCGCTATCGAAAATATCCGATTTTACTGAGAAATCGATATTGATTCTTTATAATTAATAATCGGTTTATTTTTTATTTTTCAAAAAGGTGATGAATAAATTAAGTGCTAAATTAGTACTAAACAAATTTAATTATTTCAGCATAGAATCTATTCATCATATTTAGTAGGATTAGGTTAATTAAAAACAAAAACTGGATTTGAAAATGGCTATTTATTAAGAATTACTACTATTACTTGAATTATCAGCGTCGCGAACATTAATAATTATTTCCTCATCCATCAAAGTGTCGAAATGTACATCTCTGTCAAAATCTCTATTCGATTAATTGTATTATTCTAATATTTTTACCGATTATTTGGATATTCGTGAATTGGAAGTTGTCAAGCACTACTGTATAGAACGTGATGACGTGACATTGTTAGGTCGCCAATGACAATTACTATTTACCATGTTATTTTTATTTTAAATTATTTTTACGAGTTTCAACATTAGGTTATTGTACAAGAAAGTCACCCGCAATGTTAAGTATGTAAATAACTTAATAGTTATTTAAAATTTCAGATTTAGTGTTTACAATCATGTGTATACGTTTGACCGAGGTTATTGTGTATTAAAAAATGCAAAACGTCAAAATGCACTTCTTAGATTAGATGAACTATAGTTAAACATCACTTTCAAGTTTTAGTTTTTTTTAGTGTAGTAATTCTCAATACATATTACATTACCATTCAAGATATTGTTATAAATTTTCCAATCAATTTTTCCTTTAATATATTTTCAATAGCATAATCAAAATTTACAAAGTAATTCGATAATATTTTTTCAAGATTCGTGAGTCAAAAATTGTGATGATTATGATACATTTTCATGTATTTTTAAACTTAGGAGAAACAACAACAAAAATGTTAAATAGTTCCTATTTAATAATAGGTTGCGATTTAATTAAAATTATAGTTATGGCGATATTTTTGTCCTCTATGGACAGTGCAGCTTTAGGCGGTTAAAATGTGTTAAAATTTATACAAAACGCACAAAAACATATTATTTCAACAACATTTTCAAAATTAACATAAATGTTTTCTTTTTAAAAACACGTTATTAAAAATTTTGTCTTGACTATTCACAAAACATATTATAACTACAAAGCAAATATTTAATAATATCATAAAATCAATGATAATTAAATTTTTATAGTTAATTAAAATGAAAATAAAAACATTCAACGACAGCGACATATTTGCCACGTAATTACTGTGACATTTATATCGCATTAGGTGATACCTAAAATTTAAGGGTTGTTGATGAAAATGGACATTAGACTTTTAGTTATAATATGTATGTGTAATAGAAAATATTAAGATTGTTTATGCACAGACTGATTTGGAATAAGTGTATTTCCCTTTAGTGTTCTAATTATGAAATAATACCAACGGTATTTTTTTAACATTAATAATAACAATAAAAGAAAATTTGATAATTACAGAATTATTAAAATACAATAGAAAACTGACATTATTACATTTTGTAATGTTTAATTTCAAAATAATTGAATATGTTATTTTACCATACCTGAATCCAAAATAAATAAAATAAAAAAGGGCGTGGAACAGATTACGCTCCGCCCACTACGATAATTTTAGTTAGGAGGAATAAAAAGCTGCCATTTTTAAATCCAACTTCATTACGCATTACTAAAGGGAAATACAGCGTATCCAAAACATGATTCATATTTATTGCATCTGTATGTCAGTCTTGTAACACCATGGCATGTCTTCACCGAATTTGTGCTTGTGTGCGTTGTTCTTCGCGTCATAGAGTAGTGCATTATCCACGTAGGAGTCGCAAACGTTGCACCACACGGATAAATCGACTAAGGACAGCACTAGCGCGTGGTCTGTGGCTTTATGGTGCGCTTGCATGTGCCCGTTGACGCTGCGGGAACACGCCGTCTAGAAAAAAATATAGAGCATGCTTATATAACATTTTTATAGTAGTAAATCAGAATGTGAAAGGAAATAGAGGTAAATGATTAAGATAAAAATAGGAGACGAATTATGATGACTATGTAAAATTTCCTAGTTTATTTTAAGATATTTTATTATTAGAATAATTCTTGTAACTGCAGCAAATGAGCCGTCTAACATGGTTCATGAACTTATCAATAGAAAGGACAGAACCAAGTCATACTATGCTCAAGAACATCTGGAAATATGAATTGTTTGCGCTAACATTTCTAAACGAATCTTTAACTCAATTGAATACAATTTCAGTGCCATCACTTCATATTATTTCATCAACACTTTATATTTAGTATAGTAGTCCGAGTATCGACATCTCAAATCTTCAAACCATGAGGTAGCGGATTCATAAATAAAAAACCACACTCTGCATTCAGGAAATAACCCTTTTATTACAGACACAAATTACATCCAGACTCAGAATAACAATTTGCGGATCACACAAAATATTGTTTTGAAAAAATATCTATATATAAAAAAAAAGTAAATACTACCCTGCATTAAGTAATAAATGCTTGTGTTGCGGAGGAAAGTCAAACATAATATGAACAAACACAACACAAAACTCGGAGCAATCATTTGTGGATATCGCACTAATAGCTTGTAAGAGGATCAAACCCACGGTAGTTTGTTGTTAAGGCCAACCACACACAAATGGTGTATTTGTGGAAACTGTGTGGTCAATGGTCAATACAAATTGTGTGGTAAAATTTGTCAAGTTGATATCCCCAATTTGCCTCTAATAAGGAGTCAATGAAGGCTCTAATTTCAATCATCTCTCATTTCAGATCACATAAGTACCACTGTTGGGTTACGGCTGCCTCCGCAGTGAGAGGATCTGTAATACTACTATACCACGCTGATCACAGTTGTTGGCATAATGTTTTATGTCGAGATTTCCTTCTCTTGCACTAATATTATCTACATATATATCATATCTCTTAGTCGTCCTTTACGACACCCATGGGCAAGAGAGATGATAGTGAATTATATTTTCACTCCATCTGCACATGGAAAGAAATGAAGACATATATGTATAATTTCAAAGAAAATGACTACACATAATTTCAAAAACAATATTAATTACTTACCACATAACAATGCAAGCAAATCCAATTCTCTTCGGTATGTTCACATTCTATACACTTTACGCCCTGTTCAAACTTAACATCGCTGGGGATCGCATACAGCGATTCCAAGTGCGGACACCATTCCAATGGAATCACAGCAAACATTTCACCATCTACAATGGCTTGCATATTTTCTGCTAAATAATCGACTAAAGTTGCGTTTCCGGAACCACTTGAACTTTGTTCAGGATTATCTTTGGTAATAATATTTAGTTTTTCCTTTTTATTTGCAAGAGTTTCATCATTTTCTACCTCATCATCGGTACCACAATGAATACCATCTGAACACTTCATATCAATGTTAAGATTGGCCATGCCCGCTTCTAGTGATGTTTCTAATCGACTCGAACCTTTCGAATCGAGCGATTTAGTCGATTCATTTAGTGAACTCGTAATGGTATCTTTTTCGTCTATATTCAAACCTCTTGACGGTAATTGTGGCCCCAATATATTTTCCGATGGCAATGCCAATTGAAATTTAAGATTTTTCCAATATTTTTGGTGGGTTCTAATGACATCATTGATGCTGTCTATAGCTGTCCAATGACAAACAACATTGGGATCATAATGATGGTTAATCGGATCGCCAAGTAATGCTTTCGTACACATAGTCATGGCGTAAGATATGCTTGTGATATTATAACCTCCTTCGAGACATAAGATAACACGACCGCCGGCCAGTCCACGCAGTAATTGCGTCATACGACCATAGCATTCAGGAGTTACTTTGCAACCTGAAAAAAAAAAGAGAATTTTATCTACTTTATAATCGCAGTTTTAGCGACAATGTGAAAATGTCATGTCGGTGTCTCAAATTATATTCGATATTTTATCGTGTTATTTAAATAATTCTGATAGCATTTTATATGATATAAAATAGAGAAAGTGTTAAATTTTTGTGAATGCAAATAATAGTACTTTCGCATGTATTTTTGTATTCTGCTAAGATACCCAGATAATTTTTGCTCATTGCTTTATAACAACGGTCAACGATTGATTTACTGAGAATGAATTTAACTAAAAATACAACCTTGAGAAACAAACTCACTCGTTAAATTAGTATTACTAAATTATTTCCAAAATGAAAAACGTAGAAGCAGCCCTATGGTCACTTTATATGTAAAAACAAAAAGGCGGTTTGGTTTTAAGGATGTTGAGAGATTGCAGTAATTGACTCACCTCCAAGCGGATCGCCCACACACGCGTCGAAGCCAGCCGACACGATCACGAGCTCAGGATTGTATTCGTATGCAATTGGCAGAACCACTTGCGTAAATGCTGCTAAATATTCTGCATCACCCATACCGCGCTGAAATGGTATAGCTAGTAGTAGTATAAAATTGCTCGCATGTGGTGACAGAGTGGGGATATAATAATCACCATCCCTTCCATTCTCGTTTAACACTCATAATATCAAGCTCGGAAGAATGGAAGGATGTAGGTACCGGGGGAGACCGTGACTAACCTACCTAGACCAGATCGGTCGTGTACTGAAGGAAGGTGGAGTTAAGAGTCTCCGAAACCGGCAAGCGTGTATGAAAAGAATTATGAATGTTGAGGAAGCGAGTGAAATATGCAAAGATAGAGTTCTCTGGCACTCTGTTCTTTCTGCCTACCCTGCAAGGGATATGGCGTGATGGTATGTATGTGTATATCAAGCTCAATCTAAACTTATGGTATTGGTCTCTAGCTCTATCACTTATCAAACCAAGAGCAGCAGCAAAGTGATACTTATTAGTATCATACATCGTATACATCTTATTAGATGTCAACATTCTGCGAGAATGTTGTCTGAACTAGTCAAGCTATTGACAGAGTGAATCCACCACCTTACAAAATCTTTCTTTTCTTTTGGTCTTTTGTAGAAAGCAACCTAACTATTGATAGTACTACAACAATGATTGTAATATTAGATTAAGAGATAACAGCATAAGATCAGCCGTAAGAGAAGCAAAACAACACACAAAAAAGCAAATTGGCAACTGTTAATTTAATAATTAGTTCATACCTTATTCCAGGGTACATTAACATTGAATCCCTCGCCCTTATCAACTCCTACCGCGGTGTGATCAGCGTCCTTCGAATAAGGGAAGAAAGATCCATTGTCATAACGATGTATTGAAATGTACAGGATCTGTGAAAAGAAGACCAGATTTATATTTCCATTATTTTATCCATTTATAGAGAAATTCTTATCCGTCTGGTGATGGAGTAATGCAGCTTAAGTCTTCCTATTTCCAAGTCCAGGAGATCATTCTTAAATATGAAAATACCATTGACTCCCTACTATGGTTTTTATTGAGCATTTATTATAGTTGACTATATAATATTCATTCATTTATCAGCCCAAGTACACCGTGAGCAAGACTTCTCCAGGAAGGCATTAATAGCCACGCTTGCCAGGTGAGTTGGTGATCGCAGGTACAGTTACCGATTCTGTTGGTACTTTGGTAGTCCCTCTGGCGGTTTTTACAACTGCCACGTGAAAGTGTGACGAAGTGAATTGACCATGCGGGGAATGTGATAAAATGTAATCCATCACTTAGATCATGGATTCTGTAATCTGAACCATTCAGATAGCAAGAACCAAATTAAACACGTTGAAATTTCTATGAATATTTTTAGTTATTTGTCAAATTAATGGCGGCAATCGGCTATCAATTATTGTTGGATACACTTAAAAGTTGTCTGTGTGATGACGGAGTAAGAAGATAAATCAGCACCCCTTCCTTGCCCGTGGGGATCGTAAAAGGTGACTTAGAAATATACTATGTATGTAACATCTATGCAAGAGAAGGTAAACTTAAAATAAAATCCATGACCAACACTTCTGACTGCCTTGGTATAGTAGGTCAATTTCCTCCCTATTGTGATTGAGGCTCGAATCCAGCAGTGGAAGGTATATGAGCCAAGATAATATAATAATAATTAACTTTGACTTAGGCCAAATCATTATTAAATAATTATCTAGTCGAATTATTGAATCGGCATATATGGACACCTCACCTTATTATCGTCATAAGTGATCTTCTGCGTACCATTCCCATGGTGAACATCCCAGTCCAATATGAGCACCCTGGTAAGTCCATGGTTCTGTATAGCATACTTAGCGGCGGCTGCCGCATTGTTTAGGAGGCAGAATCCACTGGGGACTTCTTTGTCAGCGTGATGCCCCGGTGGACGTATTACACATACTCCACTGCCACACTGATTTGCTACAACCGCGTCTATCATCTGTAAGAAAAAAAATTTAAACGCTTTATCTTCCATTATCATCATCCAGTTCTTAGCCCAATTACTTGAGCTTGACGCAATACGTACTCTTCCTCCATCGGAAATATTGCAAAAGTTATTGGCAATAGTTTTATGATCGGCGACTGCCTTACGTGAAGATGGAGTTGGCTCAGTTCTATATAAAGCTCTTAGTCAGCTTTTGCGACATCCACGGACAAGAAAGTGGTGGAATTGTATTCTTATTCCATTACCACACGGCAAGTGAGATATTGTTTATAAAAGAAATAAAGTTAGTATCCGTTTTTTTACTATTGCTTATGGTGGGGCAAACGAACAAGTAGCACACTTGATGGTAAGTGTTACTGTCGCTCATCGACCTTTTGCAATACTAGTGGTATAATTAGGCCGCTGCCTACCAACTAAAACCTACATCGAAAATTGGGTTTCCAACTCTCTGGCTCACCAAACGAAGCGCAATAGAACATTGTCACTGCTCAGACGTCGACTTTCTACGTGAGTGTGGTACTACCCCGGACGGACCGTGCCTCGGCTATAGACCGAAATCTGTCAACTCTATAGCCGTACCACTACTAGAATAGATTTGAATAGGTAACTCAGCACAAGCAATAAACTAACTTGTAACACGCAGCCCGTAGCTGTGGTGGCACTCTCCAAGGAATCTGGATGAAAATATATTGAGTCATACTGATTTTTCTGATTATGTAACTCTCGCAGTTTTGTCGACGCCAGCTCTTTTAATCTGGAAATAAATATTACCGTTTAAAATATAGTACATTACTGCAGCGGCCAGCAAAAGAGGCATCGATGGACGAATGTGTAAATGTAGGCCGAGGCGTAGCCGAGGCACACATACGAAGTCCATCAATTCCTAGTTGTGGCCAAGGCTTGTATTAGTGCATTACTGCAGAGGCCACCAAAAGAGGCATTGATGGACGAACGGGTAAATGTTAGGTATGCGTCCGATATATCAAAACTAATCTGAAATCGGTTTTCAGTCAGAAATCGTATCGTATCGATATTCAACACTATACAAAGTGATTTTAGAAAACGTATATCGACAGAAACTAAATCAACACGACATATCAAAACAAAACGATGAAAACACAAACTAATATAAATCTAATCATCGCGCAATCGTTTTCTATTGCTAGTTTTGCAAACCAAACCAATTTTTAAAAACTTACTAACTCTTTCACTCCGCCAATCGATCGCCTATTTAGAATGAAAGAAAGCGAATTTCATTAAAATTCGCCTCCTTTCATTCTAACTAAGCGATCGTTTAGTGTAGTGAAAGAGATGAAGCGAATTGTCATTAGTTTTGGATTTTGGCGGTTTCTAAGAAACTAAGAATGGCAGATTGAAACGAAACAGAATTACAAGGGGCAGGGAATAAGATCTATATCAGAATGCAACTACTTCCATGATAATATTACACAATACTTGATGATAGTTTAAGTTTTGTGTTTGTTAAATACTTTTTTTGAATTATTGGAGATTTTTGATGCACACTTGACCTTGGTGACACGTGCGGTGTGCGCGTAATGTTATTTTTGTGTTCTCGTGAACTATATAATTATATAGGTATTTTATGATTCAATACTATACTAACGTATGTTAGTATCATACATACGATTTTATGATAAATAAGAAATAACTATTAAATGTAAAATGGTAAGAAAAAAAACCATACCAAAAAAATGTATATTATATAATATAATCATGAAATCATTGTAAATATGACGATTTTTAAATACGCCAGAAAGTTTTGTATCGTATCCAAAACAAAACATTTTTGCTAGTCTAGTACTCTAGTTAAGCCTAGAAAAAGCATGTAGGAAAATCGTACACCTAAATCCAATCAACAAAGAAATTATAGAAAAATATTTTGAATGCGTTTGTTCGTTTGCGTTTTTCGTTTGCTATGCTAAAATAACTAAAACCATCGAATATCGATCGAAACTAAGGTAAATCCGCTTCGTCAACCGCTCTGGAAATCGATTTCAATATCAGAAATCGAATTTGTATCGGTTTGCGTAAAAATCTGAAAACGCCCATCCCTAGTAAATGTGGGTCGAGGTGTAGCCAAAGCACACATACGTAAGTCCATCAATCCCTAGTTGTGGCCAAGGCTTTTATAGTGCTTTTCTTAAATAATGCGCGAAAATTAAAACTAAGTAGTACTAAGTAGAACTGTATACATGACGAACAACATTTTTCACGTGCTAAAGTGTTCATTTGTTTCTTTTTTTCATTATCAAAGAGGTGTCTTTTTCAAGCCAGTTCGAAATTTAAATAAAACTCTGATGAGTTGCATATTTGGTTACCATGTTTTGAAGAACAAACAAATCGTTCCATTTTTAAAATACACGATAGATATGAATTTACATTTATATTTATTTGACCGCTAAAACACGACAGATGTAGATTTTCATACATATTTTGCCGGCCGCTGCTCGCATGTACTTGGTCAGTACAGCAATTTCGATTTATTTCGAAGAAGGTTGTCAAAATAATGCTCAAATTTCTAATCATGTTTGAGAAAAAACTATTTTTACGGACTCTATTGCGCTTGTGTCTGATTTTTAATTGTCCGATGTTTGGAACACTTCACAGCGTTCATGGTCACGATAAAGTGTTCGGCATCGTTCAATTCTATTTCAAATGTGCAATGCTCGCGTAAACATCAGAACAGAAGTCATTAAATATTACCATGAAAATTAATAAATTTTCCAGTTTAATAATTTTAAGTCCAAGGGTCATTGTTAACGTCGCCCATTGTATCCTGTCTAAGGCAACTGGTCTCTAATAAAATGTTTATAATGGCTATTATTTTCATTTAATTTATTATTATTATTTCATTCAGTTTTAGGCTGTCTTCCTATCTTTAATATCAGACTGTCTTATCATATTTAAGTGCCTGGCATTGGTACATATGCCTTATTCCTTCTCTTGCATTTTTTTTGTGTGTCTTAGTTGTTAGCCGCAGATGGCTATGATAGCTTTACCCGTACTGTGGGTGAGCGCTGAGGGCTCTCAACCCGAACCTTCTCTTACAATGATGTCATCTGCTTATATTCTTTAGCCTTTTACGATACCCGCGACAAAGGCAGGAGTTATAAATTACATTCTTACTCCCTTATCAAAATCGGTATATCTAATAATAAATATTTTCTAATTTCTCATTTACCTGTCGAGATATTCTTGTGTATGCACCGCTAGTATCTCGTTGTCGCTGGCCTGTCTGGCACTAAGCTCGTACAGTCGCGGCAATAACGCAAAGTCCCTATGCCGCTCGTGTATACGCTGCACTCGCTCTGGACATTCTACGTGACCACTGCATACCAAAAATGAAAAATTAGTAACATATTATGACTGCACCAGATCCCATAAGTGGTTCACCAGTGCTAAGAACTCAGGATAGAAGATCTACTAAGAAATTGGAAGAGGAGAGGATTGGTATGCGGAGGAGGCTCGAGCCCAGCAGTGGGACATATACGAGCTGAGATGATGATGATAATATAATTAGTACTCACGGCTCACAAATATTCTTATGCTTCAGCATAGCTTGATCGTAAATGTAGCCGACAGCATGCTGCGGTACTGATAAGTCCGTCACTATAACAAGAGTTTCGAACACTTCAATCCGACAATTAATTCCCCAACACAAATAGACATATCTATAAAACATAAATAAAATAATTTAAAAAGGCATAAAGAAAGATTTTTAGATGGAAAAAAAAGGTGTATGACTCGGGACGCCCGACAGAAGTGATAACTTAAACTAATCTTGATAGAAAGTTGAACTATTTAATATTGATATTGTTTAATGGGAAAAGCTTAGGTTCTTACTTAAATTTCAATCTTATAACATCAAATCTCAATACGGCTAGAGCTGTGGGTTAAAGTGCGAGAGGAGGAGCCTACCTACCGATGTCGTATACGTGAAAGAGAGGGAAGCCAGACAGACGCGCCGTTACGCGTTACGTATCGAAGCGGTTTACCCTTCCTTAAGAAATTATCAACTCATAAACAAAACTTACGACATTAAAACGTGCTATGATTAAAAAAAACGAAATGCAAATAAAATTTATAACTATTTAAAAAATCCTCAATATGTTTTTCTGTTTGCCTAACAAAAATATAGTACTCTTAAAGTTATTATATTAACTATATAAATACTTTAAAATTATAAAAAACTGAATCTCTAACATAATTACCTGATCGTAAATAATCCAGCCTCTCCACTATCCGTCTGCGGGTCTCATTATCCTGAACCGGATAACAGTCTCTCGTCAAATTGATTTCCGGCCTGGTCTCATCTCCCTCCCACCTCAAGGTGACGGTGTGTTTCACCTTGTTCACATCGCACACGTTAGGCGGAGATGATGTGGAGTACGTTGGTTGAAACGTGTAACAGTTCCAATACGGCCTCTGTGCGTATATGCAGTTCAGGATTGATTCCCGTATTCTGTTAATTAAAAATATTTTAATATAAACAGTCAAATTAACAACTAGAAATGAACTTCAAGAGAACTCCCATATTTATATGTATATCTGTAGGTATTTATGTTACTGAATTCTCCCTAAAGAGCTGGGCCCATTTTGATAAATTGATTTTGTGTGTTTAGAGGATTCAAGACCGTTTTAGTTCGACAATTGGACTCAACTTATTCTAATTTTTTTGTTGGCAGTACTTATAAAGTTAGGACACTCATGGAGTTTCTACTGAATCAGCGAATACTCAAAGGCAGTATGCGGCTGTATATCTAGAGAAATGATTAATTTTTAACCAGACAAAAAATATGTTAAGACTGTGGGCAGTTTTATTAATTGACCAATAAATTTACTCGAGAAAATATTATGTTGACGATTCATCATATAATATGTTTATTTCTTGCCACTTTTTCTAACCATATTTTGATAGAAATTTATTAAAAATTCGGTATAATTTTTAAAAAATAACGCTCGTCTGCTCTCATTGTCTATCTATGATCAAAAACGGCAATGTCCGTACATTTTAATCGAAAAAAAATAACCATTTATCTTTACTTCATGAAAAATTATATTAATAATTGAAATTCGATTCCGATGGTGTAATGGCATAATTGTGACTGAAATCAAGGGTTACAAATTTAGTCTATGGCAAAAAAAAACAACTAAAATACACGAACACTATGAAATATTTCTTATTATTACTCACGATTCACTAGGTTCTGATAGATTTTCAAGTTTGGGCGGTGAATGACCAAGCAGGGTCCGTAGAGTAACAGCAGCGCCCTCTGCTAGAGACTGGATACAGTATCCCCCTTCTAATACCATACATATACGCGGGCATACAGACATTAACATGTGAAGTAAATGTCCATAGCACGCCGGAGTAAGTTCCATTTCGCCCTGTTGGAATATTGCCTCGTATGATCATAAAAGCATTTATTTGGAGGGATAACCCATCAGACAAGCGTTCATAACAACCTAGACCAAGGGTCGGCAACCTTTTGAGTCAGAAGTTTTTAAAGAGCCACAATTTTTTTTTTGCCTACAATTATATGTGCCTAATCCTCGTTATTCAATTCAAAAGCATTTTTAAATGTTTTCTTTATAAAATATTTTTTTCGTAAAGAACTAAGAACCGCAATTTCACATCCAAAAAGCCGCATGCGGTTTGCGAGCCGCTGGTTGCCGACCTAGGATCTAGACTGATAGCTCAACATCCATCCATCCATCCATACACTATGATTATTAAGAAATTATATATTCTTAAGAAATTATATATAATTTTTATCGATGAAGGAAGCAATTTCTTTAAGTTATAATAATTCTCCTGCTCTTATCCCAATTATATGGGGCGACGCAATATGTACTCCACTTCCTTTGTACATATTGCAAAAGTTATTAGCAATACTTTTATGATCGGCCGCCTGCCTAATGTCTCTTTAGGAATGTAATTGTTGACGAATCAGCATCAGATGAAGTTGGCCCAGGTCAATACAAAGTTTTTAGCAGTCTTTTACAATATCCACGGGCAAAGTAAAGGTGGGAATTATTCGTAGCCGCTACTACACAGCACTTATTCTTTAGGACATATTCCAATATGTATAGATTTTTTTCACAATGAGAGGGAAATATACCTAATATACACGCTCAGAATGGTCATTATAGGGTTTTATCTCGAGTTTTCATTATCTTGCAGTGCCGCTAACTCTGCTTATATCTCTCAGTTACCTCTTACGAAACTCACGGCAAATAAATAATTAGTGAATTGGATTGTGACTCCATTACAACACGAAAATGATAGAAAGCCGACGATTTATAAAGCAAATATGATGTGAGTTTTTTTTTGATAATAGTATATATATGAATGAATATAGATAGGCAACATCATCAATTAGCTTGCAACCCACAACATTAATAATGATAAAACCCAACTGCAAGCATAAATCAAACCTTTTCATCGCCTAATGCGGAATCGAAGCCGGCCGACACGATAACGAGTTCAGGTGAGAACTGAAAGAGACAGATATATACTAAACACTACTGTTAAAAACAGACCAATATATATACCTCAGGGCATCCGAAAGCAGCGTCATATCCGGCCGATATAATGATGAGTTCTGGCTGGTACTGTTGTGAACAGAAACTTATAGTGAAAAACGTTTAGTTCGTTTGAAAAATAGTACGATATTGGTGGTTAAGATGCCGTCGATTCCCACGCAGGATATTACTTTGTGCGATCGACAAGTTTTGTTATGAGGTCGTTAATTGCATGTTTATAAATTTCTCCGCAATACAAGGTTTCTTTAGGGTTCTTTAAAAAGAACAGACTGTTGTCTGTAAAGTCGGTTCATGGACGATAATTTCAGGTGATAATGTCATAAGAAAACATTGATAAAAAATTGGATACTTCTATGAATTGAACAAACATAAATAATGGAAACCATATTAACTTTTCATTTCGCTTTATAAAAAGTTGACGAAACAAATTAATTCAGCATTGTTGTCTATTGATAGATGTAGGCTTTACTAAGATATAGCATGGCAGTCGTGATGACGATCCCATTAGTATCTAATATAGTGTTTCCCAGTGCTGCTGCTCATTTCCGTGATGCTTTGCCGGTATGTACAACTGTTAATATTGAAATAGAGTATAGAATAATACGTATGACTCTGGCTGAATAAACAGAAAAACAAACTCTTTTTTAATTAGAAAATCTCAATAGCAACACGAAATATAAAACTGCATAATTGAAGACAACAAAAGGTATCCTATTAACTAGGTAAAATTAAAAAAGTTACATAATGATTGGAGGTTTTTATTTCTTGGTAACGCATTTTAGACTAATTAAGGAAGTATATAACAAGAAAAAATATCTTATTTTTAATGGCACCATTTTGAAATAAATCTTTTTCATACTAAAAATAGTTTTACAAAACTGTCAGATTTAATTATCTATTTCAGAATCTCTTTATAAAAAAAAAAACAATTAAAAAGGAGTTAGAATAGAGCAGCGATAGGTTGGGTACGATATAACTCACCTCTAACGCCATAGGCAATAGTAACTGCATCCATATTGCCAGATAATCAGCATCCGTCATACCAGTTTTGTTTAATGGCACATTAAAGTTGTAACCTTTGCCTTGCCCGGTGCCAATATAGTTGAAATTTGATTGGCGCAGATTCGGCCAAAACGCCCCGTGCTCGTATCGGTGAATAGAAAAGTATACAACTCTGAAAATTTTGAATTTGTGATGTAGCAACACTATTTATACTGATTTAGTTTATACAGTATTCACTAGATGGCGTTGTGTTGCATATAGTTACACTACGTATTTCTAAGTTAAAGTTTCTTACTTAAGTTATACAAGCTCATTAATAACACAAATATCATGTCCTTATTAAGATATTGCTACTTGACAGCATGAAGCACTTAGCTCGTAACTTTTAGTGTTTATCGTAACACTTAGTGATCTAAATATCCAAAATACTTACCTAGGGTCGTTGTAAAACATCTGTTGTGTAGCTTGCCCGTGATGCACATCCCAATCTACAATTAATATCCTGTAAACAGATAATAGAAACATTGGACTTTACTGAGATACGCCAAAACGTTTCCTAAGCATGACAGTTATAGGATTATTCCCTGACAGGCCTGTATCCAACAATACGACGTAACCTTGCTGGATGGACACATAGCGTGAGAAGATACCCTCCGGACGGGTCACAAAAGACAAGGACCGGTTGCCGATGGTCCCTTCGCACGGCGTTGATAGCTACTTGTAGGGCGGGTCTATGGGATCGCGCGGTTTTTTCTGTTGCTCCGGAGGATTTAAAGGAGTGTGATCACACCATAGCTCGCTGCGATCCGACGTCCTCGACATGCACTGACCGACGCTGACTATGAAATCACAATCGCTCAAGAAAGAGCCAACACGGCCCGCGCGGCCATAACACATAAATACTCGCGCTTTCGCCTCCACCGCCGGGGAAGGAAGAAGCGACGCGCAACAATCAATAGTTCAAACGTGGGGACGCCCACTTTGCTATCAGCGACGCCCTCAACCGAGGTTCGTTCTCCGCAGGGAGAGCCCTCGGGCGATGTCGCTTAAAACTTATACCGGGTTGAGAGCCCTCAGCGCTCACCCATAGTCCGGTTAAGCTGTCAAAGCCCTCTCGGTTAACAGCAATCGCAGTGGATACGTTTTAGTGGGTAACCTAACCCTAGACTAGGAGTCCCACACTGCCCGTTCCGGAGAGTAAGTGCGTAACGCATTTCGGACCACTGCGTTATGAAAAAAAAAATCCATAGCTCGCCGCCAAAAAGCTTGAGAAAATATTTTATGATGTTTTCATCGTAATCTCAGTCCATATATGTTCCAGTGCTGGGCTCGAGCCTCCTCCATAATGGGAGGAAAATTGACCTACAACGCTGGTCAGACGTGTTGGTATAGGGTTTTGTTTCGAGTTTTCCTTGTCTTGCATAGATGTTATAAGGATTTTATATCCCTTACGATCACCCACGAGTAAGATAGGGGGGGGGGGGGGGGGAATTGTGTTCTTACTCCGTTACCACACGTTTTTTTTATGATATAATCTATACAAGGTGGAATTGCTGTTTAAGTTTACCATTATTTTTATAATAATTTATTCGTATGTAATAAAAACATTAATCAAACATATATCGTTTATGCTCCGTTAATAATTTTTATTATTGCTAGTGGTGGCAAACGAGCAAGCAACAGACCTGATGGTAAGTGTCACTGCCGCCCATGGACTTTTGCAATACCAAGGTTATAACTAGGCCACTGCCACCAATATAAACCCCAAATCCACCCAGTTGGGCTTCTGGCTCTCTCGCTCACCGAACGAAGCACAATAGCACATTGCCATTACTCAGACGTCGATCTTCTGCGAGAGTGTGGTACTACCCCGGACGGACCGGCCCGCGGCTGCAGACAGAGAACTGTCAACAGCGTGGTCCTACCACTATTCAATTATTTAATAATATTTTTATTTCCTCTTAAAATTTTACATTTTGCTTGTGATTTCTCTGACTCCTATACTAGACGGAAAGCTAGTGTTTAAAATCCTTAAAAAAAAAAATTATATTGAGAATATATGTAATTTTATTTTGGATATGAAGCGCTGCTGCCTTTATTCAGGCAAAATTAAATCCGACAGGTTCTTACCCAAGCTATGATAATTCAAAATGAAGCCTACACTCTAAAAAAAGGAGAGCAAACCTTTTAAGTCCTCTTTTATCAATGGCATGTCTGGCGGCCAGCGCCACATTGTTATAAAAGCAGTATCCGCAGGGCTCATCCCACATGGCATGATGTCCAGGCGGACGGACTAGCGCAGCGCCGTTTTGGAACTCGCCCGATATCACTCTATCCACCAAATCGATTGTAGAACCTGCAGCTAGGAGAGCCAATTCCTGTGTGCTCTGGAATATATATATATAAAATATTCATGATGTTAAGTTTTCTTGCATTTCATGATCTTTCACAGTGTTGCCACGCTACGATCCGGTAGTAGCTTAACAGTTTTTGTTGATTTTTAAACTAGGATATTGCCATAATATAATAATTACCTATCATAAATTAAATGTTTAATAATAACTGGCAATAAATAATAAAACTTTTATGTAGAATCATTTTTTTTCTGTACTGGCAATGAATTTGTATTAAAAATACGGTTCATAATTTAATAACTAATACTGTAGCGGGTAGATAAAAAAAAATGTGAAAAATTTCGTAGTGCACACAAAAACTTGCATATGGTATTCGTTGACCTCGACAAGGCATACGACAGAATACCAAGAACAGTTTTGTGGTGGGCACTGAAAGAGAAAAGTGTACCTGTGAAGTATATAAGGTTAGTCTGTGCTATGTACCGGCGATGTAGGTCGTACATAAGATCAGCTGTTGGAAACTCCGATGAGTTCAGTGTTGGGGTGGGCCTGCATCAAGGGTCGGCGTTAAGTCCTTACCTCTTCCTGTTGATAATGGATGCCTTAACATCGGAGATACAGAAAGAGGCACCCTGGTGCATGCTTTTCGCTGACGACGTTGTTCTTATCGGAGAAGATGGGCTTGAGGTACAGAGCATGCTGGAAAAAATGGTGCTGTAGATTGGCTTGAAAATCAGCAGAACAAAAACAGTGCATGTTCTGCGATTTCGGCGGTCTCTCCAATTTTACACCCATACCTCTAGATGGAGTACCTATACCAGTATGCTCCAACTTTCGATACCTCGGTTCGCTTATCCAAAGCAATGGCGACCAGGATCGTGCGGTGAAGCACAGAATTGACGCGGGATGGATGAAATGGCGGCAGGTCACAGGTACCATATGTGACTCTCAAGTACCCTTAAAATTGAAAAGTAAAATATACAAAACCTTAATGAGGCCTGCCGTATTGTATGGGTCAGCATGTTGGGCTACAAAAGCGACGGATGAGAGACGGCTGCATGTAGCAGAGATGCGAATGTTAAGATGGATGTGTTGCCTGACAAGAAGGGATAAGGTAAGAAATGAGTATATAAGAGGAAGTTTGAAAGTTGCGCCAGTGACGGAAAAGATGAAAAGTGAACGCCTGACTTGGTATGGACATGTGATGAGACGGGATGAATGTAATGTTGGGAGAAGAGTTTTAAGTATGAATGTTGAAGGCTTTAGGGGTGAGGGAAGACCGAAGAAAAAATGGATGGATTGCGTGAAGCATGATATGAATAGAAAGGGAGCGAACGCAGAGATGACATCGGATAGGATTGAGTGGAGGAAAAGGACATATTGCGTCGACCCCAAGTAATTGGGATAAGAGCAGTAATGATGATGAATGGTGACTGTAGCGGGTAGATATAAATCTCTGTAATAACGATGACTTGTTGTACGTGCGTAGCGTGATGTTATATAGCGTATAGCCTTCCAAGATAATCTATCCAACAGTAAAAGATTTTTTAATTAGAATCAGTAGTTTCTGAGACTATTGCGCTCAATCAAATAACCACTTTAGGTCAACACTATTAGTATAGATGTATATATAATTTCCGTGTGATGACAGAGTAAAAATACAATTCACTACCCTTATCTTACTCGTGGTTGATCTTAAGAGACGACTAAGGGATATAAAACATATACAGGGTGGAAGTGGACCGCTCCCGAAAACAAAGACAGGTGACCCTACTAGTCCTACTTGTAATGATAGGGTAGAAGAAAATCGATTCGGATGAAAAAAATATTTTTTTTTTCACAACGAATTTTAAGTTTTTTTCACATTCCATCGTATTAGGCCAGTGCCATGTAACGATAATTCCATAAAAAATACGTCACTTTGCTGCAGATGAGAAAAGACGCAATCCATTCAAAACTCACGATCATATGTTCAAGAGTTCAACGATCTCGCGTGGTGAAAAAATTTTTTTTCATCCGAATCGATTATTTTTCTAGCCTGTCATTACAAGTAGGACTAGTAGGGTCACCTGTTTTTGTTTTCGGGAGCGGTCCACTTCCACCTTGTATAATACATATGCAAGAAAAGGAAAACTCGAAGCAAAACTCTATACCAACACGGTCTGACCGGCGTGGTATAGTAAGTCAGTTCAATTATAAGGGAGGACCAAGCCCAACAGTGGGACATACATGAGCTTTTGTTTTTTTTTTTATTTTATTGGTGGGCTATGGGTGCGTCTCGCCCCGCTGAATCGGTCCGGGGTGACGTAAAGGCGGCGCGTGACCCCATAGACCCACCGTAAAACCTCTCTTCGCCGTGCGAGCGGACCACCGGTACTCGATTTTAACTTCGGTGGCCCGGACATACATGGGCTGAGACTGACAATGATGATATATATAATGGTCAACACTATGTATCATACGTACCGGATGTATATAAATGCCGTCATACTTCGAAGAGAGCTCTTCCAGATAATTGATATCTTTGTTCTGATGGGTGGTCTCCATCAGGTCGTATACGGATGGCGAGTGGAGAGTGAACAACTCTTCCTTCGTCGCCGATCTCGGTGGGAATTGTACGCATTGTTCAATTAGATTTAATTCATGGCACCTAAAAGAAAACAAAATCTGTATTGATATTATTATTTTATAATCATTTAACTTTTCCCCTTCCACTGTTAGAACTACGTGAGGGTATGGTACCGTTATCGCCACTTTTGTTGGGTGGATTCGCAGTCGCGACGTGGTTACGATTTTCAGAAGAGAACTTCTGCCTACTTTCCTGGAGAGACTCTTAGCGGATTTTTACGTCTCCCATGGACAAGTAAAGACTGGCAAATATTTTATATTGCCCCGTCGCTATAGGTGGGGATATGATGACATATAAAAATTATAAAATTGAACCTATATACAAGTCGTCAAAATGAAAACTACTAAATAAATAATAATTCATTAAAATACCTTTTAATAACACTAGTTAGTCGTTCGGGACATTCTGGATAGTTCTCGTCCCATAAACAACGATGCTCAGCCATCCGAGGCTCGGTCACAAGACCCGTCGGACCTTTTACTTTAGTCTTCGAATCCATTGCCTAAAACAAAAAAAAATTGCTATACATCTTTGATATTATTAAAATGTTGGAATATATGAATATATCCATTTTTTTTACTGGATAGTAAGAAATTATCTCGTTTTCGACTCCCAAGTGAGGACAAAGTAACAATAAAATTTAACGCCCCCTTACTTTCCCTGGGGATTTTCCCCACTAGGGATGTTATGAAGCTCAGTATCCTAACTATCGAGTATTCGAATATCGGATTCGTCTCGATTCGAATTAAAACGTCCGGTGCCATAAACGTACGATATACTGTAATCGAATTCGATATTAAAGTTTAAAATAATGTTGGATAGAGGGAGAGATCAAAAGAGACACATTACATTGTAACTACCAAATTTTAATCTAGACATAAATTCAAATTTAGTGTTTTTCTTTTACAATTGCCTAAAATGTTTTCTAATATTTACACGAGTATTATACATTTGAAATATAACTATTCTTACAGATTTGATCGCGGTCCTGCCGCGACCATATGAAAGTGTTCGAAACGTCGTCGTCGAAAATCAATCCGCAAGAATAGTTTTATTACGAATTCCTTAAAAAAATAATATACTGAACTGAAAGTATCGGATAATCCGAAATAATTTGATATTCGTAATCGTATTCGAAGCCTATATAATGTTATTTTAATATTTGTGTTCGTATTCAGATCCAAAATTTTCAACATCATTAGAAAACACGACTAAAGAACACGAGCTGAAACACCAAGACAAAGAAAACTTGACTATTTCAAATATTCTTTCTCTTGCAATGATATTTTCTGAATTAGCTTACGTTCTACTGTTGGCCCCAGGCCTCTCGAAACGAGAGGGTAATTGACCTACTATCTCGCGCTGGTCAGAGGGGTTGACATAGATTTTTCCATTAACTTTTCCTTTTCTAGCATCGACGTTCTCTGCATATCGTATACCTTAATAATCTTTTAAGATATCTACGGAAAAGGAAAGGGTTGGTGGATTACACTCTTACCACACGGAACCACCTAAATTGATTTAACAAATTTTAATAAAATTTACACAAGTACCGATATAAACATAATTTTAATTTTTATTAAAAATATATAAATTCTCAAAAAATAAGTGATTTATGATTAAACTTAAATAGTGTTATAGTAATAAATTCAGAATTACCTCCATGGAATATGTTATCTAGACTATCGGCACAGCAACAGATGTCAAAACTATGCCGGCGGAAATATTATCATTACATAAAAAGATATATAATTAAATATGATAACACAATATTTAATCTATTACAAATAATGATTTGCTATCTATCAATTACAATTCAAATATACCCATGATACATAATTTAAGCAATCAATCACTTCGCACAAGTGTGTACCCTACCTATGCAAAATTAATCGATCCAAGTTCATCGACACGAAGTTATAGTTTTAAATATTTGCTAGACCCGTGTGGTGTACCTGCTAAACGTTTTATTTTTCCATCTGTCATATCATAATACAGAGTAATTTACTATGACGAATTTAATTTATACTCAATAATAAGTGATTAATTATAATGAAAATAAATAAATTACAGACTGTATTTATTAATTTATCAATGTGTTCAATTAAAGATATAAATTCAGAGTATGTAACCTCAAGGTAATTCTAGGCAATAATAAAACGCATGGCTTACCTATCGATATCGCCTAGGTCTCAACTGCGCAAGTCTAACTAGTGATGTGTTGAATCTATGTATTAGATGTGTACTTTAAAACCTAGGTATATGTATAAGTAAGCAAGTAACTTGTTGGTTTACTCGGTAGCATGTCATGTTAAGAAATGGCGGTAATTTTGTAAATGTGTTAGCTTCTTATTTTTATTTAAGCAGTTAGTCTTCGATTAAATATATATAGCTTGAGCAATTTAAACTTGTGATGGGAATAGACTCGCCTCCTATTTAAGGCGACTAAGGGCTACACGGTGAAGCGTCATTAAGGCACACTTATAGCCTTTTATATTTATTGACAGGTATGGCCACAATACACCCAATCTATCCGGGGTAACAAACTGGAAGCGGGAGGCCCCATAATATGTCTCATTTGTTCTTTCCACTTGTTAAGTCAGTCATGAAAATAGATTCCTTCAAGCTTGGTGGTCTGTCCTGTCCTGTCGTCTTGAAAATACAGCAACAGAACGTCGCACTCAAATGTAGACCACTTGAGGGCGACATTCCGTTGACATATCCCGTTCCTACTAACTGCGGCCTCGACTATGGTGACTTTAAGCGCAGTGGAGCAGGTCAGCAACGAGGTTGTTCTCCCTAAACTACACGAACGTCTCCTTCATTGAGACAAATGCCTCACAGAAATCGACCAAAGTCACATTTGTGCCGCTTGCATTTCTTTTAAAATTGGAGGGCGAACCACCAGCCTTGTGAGGATATATCCTCGCTGGGCTCGCCGGATTACCCTTTCAGCTACACCCGCCTTAAGCAACGTCCGGTCATTGCAGAACGTGGTACTAACGCGGTATATCTTTATATGGGTGGCAGACTAAACGGGTATCAAAATATCATCAAACGCTGATGTTATTTTAATCCAACACAAAGTGAAACTGATGTTATTATAATTCAAGACACAAGCGACTACGCCGATCCGATATCCATCCATCAGTTTAGCGAAGGCTGCAGTTAGACAAATGACCTCCCTAGAAGGGAAAATAATGTCATAATCTGGCCATGCTGGGGATAGCTTAACGATCACATTTGGCCTGTTCTCCTCGTGATATCTTAGTCGATTTCACGACTCCTACTAATGATTAAATAGTGGTGATACATTCCATTTTTTTTTTGCTTATGGAGGCAAACGAGCAGACAGCGCACCTGATGGTAAGTGTCACTGCCGCCCATAGAACGTTGTAATACCAAGAGTATAGCTAGGCGGTTGCCTACCAATGCAAATCCCCAAACCCACCCCAGTTGGGCTTCCGGCTCTCTCGCTCACCGAACGAAGTGCAACAGCAAATTGTCATTACTCAGGCAAACTCTTCTACGAGAGTGTGGGACTACCCCGGATGGACCTGCCCGCGGCTGTAGACAGAGAACTGCCTACAGCGTGGTTCTACCACTATTAATCCTAAGCCGTCAACTACAATTTTTCTTTTTTTTTTTTTAATGCTTATGGTGGCAAACATGCACACAGCACACCTGACGGTAAGTCTCACTGCCGCCCATGGACCTTTGCCAATGGTATAGCTAGGCCGCTGCCTACCAATACAAACCCACCCCAGTTGGGCTTCCGGCTCTCTCACTCACCGAACGAAGCGCAATAGCACATTGCCATTACTCAGACGTCGATCTTTTGCGAGAGTGTGGTACTACCCCGGACGGACCGGTCCGCGGCTGTAGACAGAGAACTGTATACAGCGTGATCCTACCACAATATTAAAACTATCTAACATACTTAATTAAAAAAAGCATCAACTGTAAAGACCATAACCCACACTCGTCCAATTGCTAAGGCGGTCGGAACAGTTTTCCAAATAGTCTTGGGCCGAGCAGGTCACCAATGAGAGCACTCAACTTAGTTCGCATTCCAATGGCGAACTAGTTCGCTCTATTATAGTTCATCTAATCTAAGAAGTGCATTTTGACGTTTTACATTTTTTAATACACAATAACTTCGGTCAAACGTATACATATGATTGTAAACACTAAATCTGAAATTTTAAACAACTATTAAGTTATTTACATAATTAACATTGCGAGTGACTTTCTTGTACAATAATCTAATGTTGAAACTCGTAAAACTAACTTAAAATAGAAATAACACGGTAAATAGTAATTGTTAGTGACGACCTAACAATGTCACGTCATCACGTTCTATACAGTAGTGCTTGACAACTTCCAATTCACGAATATTCAAATAATCGGTAAAAATATTAGAAAAATACAATTAATCGAACAGAGATTTTGACAGAGATGTACATTTCGACACTTTGATTGATGAGGAAATAATTATTAATGTTCGCGACGCTGATAATTCAAGTAATAGTAGTAATTCTTAATAAATAGCTATTTTCAAATCCAGTTTTTGTTTTTAATTAACCAAATCCTACTAAACATGATGAGTAGATTCTATGCTGAAATAATTAAATTTGTTTAGTACTAATTTAGCACTTAATTTATACATGATCTTTTTGAAAAATAAAAAATAAACCGATTATTAATTATAAAGAATCAATATCGATTTCTCAATAAAATCGGATATTTTCGATAGCGATTATTTGGTTTACATACCTAGACAACTTACTCAGACAGCTGTCAAAGTGCACTTTTAGATTAGACAGACTATAGTGCATTAGTTCTTTTTTTTTAATAATGTAGTAAAAACAATAAATGAAGACCCGATACGAAACGAAAAATGATGTCACAAGCGGGGTTCGAACCCGCACCTATTGGGAATCCGGCCCAACCGTGCTACCACTTACACCATAGTGAACTATTTTAGGACATGCAAATTTCGAATCATATTATATCTTACGTCTTCAAGGTGACGTATGCCATCTATTGGACAATGTTTACACATTGTATAGACTTAATACTTCAAACTTTACAGTTAGAATTGTATTAAACGATGACACAACCTTGTTATTCAAATTACTGAAATTTTTAGCATTTAATATGCTTAATTATTTATAAATACCCGATACGAAACGAAAAATGATGTCACAAGCGGGGTTCGAACCCGCACCTATTGGGAATCCGGCCCAACCGTGCTACCACTTACACCATAGTGAACTATTTAAGGACATGCAAATTTCGAATCATATTATATCTTACGTCTTCAAGGTGACGTATGCCATCTATCGGACAATGTTTACACATTGTATAGACTTAATACTTCAAACTTTACAGTTAGAATTGTATTAAACGATGACACAACCTTGTTATTCAAATTACTGAAATTTTTAGCATTTAATATGCTTAATTATTTATAAATACCCGATACGAAACGAAAAATGATGTCACAAGCGGGGTTCGAACCCGCACCTATTGGGAATCCGGCCCAACCGTGCTACCACTTACACCATAGTGAACTATTTTAGGACATGCAAATTTCGAATCATATTATATCTTACGTCTTCAAGGTGACGTATGCCATCTATCGGACAATGTTTACACATTGTATAGACTTAATACTTCAAACTTTACAGTTAGAATTGTATTAAACGATGACACAACCTTGTTATTCAAATTACTGAAATTTTTAGCATTTAATATGCTTAATTATTTTTCGTTTTCATTTTTCGTTTCGTATCGGGTATTTATAAATAATTAAGCATATTAAATGCTAAAAATTTCAGTAATTTGAATAACAAGGTTGTGTCATCGTTTAATACAATTCTAACTGTAAAGTTTGAAGTATTAAGTCTATACAATGTGTAAACATTGTCCGATAGATGGCATACGTCACCTTGAAGACGTAAGATATAATATGATTCGAAATTTGCATGTCCTAAAATAGTTCACTATGGTGTAAGTGGTAGCACGGTTGGGCCGGATTCCCAATAGGTGCGGGTTCGAACCCCGCTTGTGACATCATTTTTCGTTTCGTATCGGGTATTTATAAATAATTAAGCATATTAAATGCTAAAAATTTCAGTAATTTGAATAAATGAAGAAAAAAATATATGATTATTGCAAGTTGTGTTTATTTTTATTTAAGAAGTACAAAGTATTACATGTAAAGTTCACACGTCTATTTATGTAACATATTTTTTATTATTTAAATAATAATGAAAAAACAATTATTTATATAATATAAATAATTAATCAACAACTGGTCTCCCTCCTAGTATAATACGTAATCATATTATAATACTAGAAACGTACGAATATTTACAATTAAAGTTGTTGACATTTTTCTTATGGCAGTATGGCACGTAAAATCTTTTACTTAAATAAAAATGAAAAATAAAATAATTTATATTAAAATTTTAACCATAGGCTAAATTATGATGATTTTTATACTTTAATAAGAAACCTGGAATGATATATGATATTTATTTATTCACGTTAGTTCAAAACATTTACTTAAAATCCATTTTTAGATGTGGATGTGAAGTTGTTTAGTATCGAATTATCGATATCGATACATCAAGGCACGCACAGTAAAAGTAAATAACTCTGTTGGTCACATAGTGCCACTGTCTAGTAAAGTGGACGCTAAAAAAATATAAATAGAACTTAGAACGAGATAATCGATGAGCTAGTTCGCATGATCGCTTGATTGATTGATGAGCGCTTTTCCCACCTAGGTCGTTCGCGAACTACCCAAGACTATTTCCAATAGATATGGTCAAATCTCGCGTGTAGTATTAATTTATCACTCGGAAATATTTTTTATAAATAGCCTATTATAGCTATAACATTTCAAATGCTAAATCTGCGTAATTTACTTTCTTAATTATATGTAAACTTACGTATTCCATTTTGTATGACAAATAAATTATACGTTACGATAAAAACCTACCTTTTTGTTATTATAGCGTGCGACACGATAATTCTATGTTTCACTTACAACTGAAAATTTATTTACAAAGGAATAGCAGATAACAGTTTAAGTATTAACTCACTCGTGTATAAGATAAGAGAACTATGCTCACTACATATTATATCTAATATGTAAATAATAGATATAATATTATCATATATGTAACTTCATAAAATGTAATAATCTTGTACTGCTCAAGACATTGTAGCGATGAAGATGAAAACACACTAAAAATTAAATTCTAAAGAATAAAAGATTATTTTTAAATTAAATCTATTATTTAACTTCATTTGCATGAATATCCTGGAATTTTTAATAAATATTTCACGCGTGACAATGAATGCTGTAAAGTATCGAGACGTCGGGAAATTAAAAAATCAATAAATACAAAAGCGATAGAATGCGTAAAAGTAGTTTTATTTCGAATATTTCACCCATTTCTAACTTCAATCAAAATTGAGCCGAAAAATTACACAGTATTATAGCTTAGCTTATTATAGCTTCCTTTTACTAAAAAAAATATAATTTTATTATCTAATCCAGTGGTTCTCAAACTTTTTTGGTGACGGAACCCTTTTGGGAAGCAAAATACTTGATGGAACCCTACAATAAAACAATAGTTTTTAAAAGTGTATTCTTGATTAATAAGCACAATAAAAGTACAACGTAACAGTTACTAATTATTACTTACTTTACCACATGGCAAGTACAATAATAGAAGATATTAAAAAAGAAAAATCTAACTAATGGGAGGTATGAAACTGTTTTTTATTTTTCATCAATTGGTTGATATCAGATTTGATAAAAGACAGTTGAAGTCTCATATCAGGTTCGGCGTCCAGTCTATTGTGATATTTTGATTTCGTGGCTGCATAGGTTGAGAATCCTGTTTCGCATAAATAGGTATGTTGTTGGGAACGGGAGAAGAATATTCAGAGCCATTTTGCCAAGCATTGGATATTCATCACGGATTCTGCACCGAAAACCGTTGAGAGGCGTCGTTTTGAACAGTGACTCCATACTTGTGTCTGATGACATTTCTAAAAGAGATTCATATATCTCGTTTGACATACTTTCGGACTTTTGCAAGTTGGGTAAAAAGGATTATGAATCCATGAATTCAGTTTCATTTTTGTATTTTGTTCTTCGGGCAAATACTTTTCAAAAGATGCGCGCATCGAACTGAGATATTGGATCAATTCTTCAAACACATCATCTTGAAACATTTCTGAGTCGTTATCGCTAACAAACTCACTGAGTGACGTAAAGCTTTTTATTTCTTTCTTACCAACGCAAATAATCCAAAATCTAACTTTCTTCTGAAGGCAGTTATTTTGTTATACACCTGAAACACTGTTGTCCGTTTACCTTGCAATGATAAATTCAATTCGTTCAGTTTTTGAAAGATATCCGCCATAAAAGACAATCGGAACAACCTAGTTTTATCATACAAACGGTCCTTCAAATTAAAAGAAGTATCTGCTGAAAAAAACATTTGTAACTCAGCTCTAAGTTCAAATAGCCTTGTTAAAGTTTTACCCCGAGACAGCCATCGCACTTCTGTTTTTTTTTTGTGTGTCGTAGTTGTTAGCCTCAGATGGCTATGACAACTTTACCCGGACTGTGGGTGAGCGCTGAGGGCTCTCAACCCGTTCGCACTTCTGTATGGAGCAGCAGTGTGTTATGTTTGCTGCCATAATCTTCACACAATAATGAAAACAATCGGGATTGTAGTGGTCGTGATTTGATAAAATTAATTATTTTTACCGCTTCATCCATAAATAATTTTAGATTTGACGGCATTTGCTTCATCGCAAATGCTTGTCTATGCAGATTACAATGGCTGGAACTACAATTAGGCGCTTTATTTTTTATTCGTGACACTGCTCCTGCTGTTTTACCTGTCATCGCCTTGGCCCCGTCTGTACAAATGTCAATGCAATTGTTCCAACTGAGATTATTTTCTTTAAAAAATATATTTATTTTATTAAAAATTTCTTCCCCGGTAGTGTTTGTGAGCAGCGGTGAACACATAAGCATGTCTTCTTCAAAAGAACTTTCATATGGATATCTCACGATAACCAGCAAGATCGTCAAACCAGCGACATCAGTCGACTCGTCCATTAGCAAGGCGAATCGTGTTTTTTGTAGACGTGTAACTAGTTCTTGTTTGACGTAGCTTGCCAGATCATGGATTCGCCGTGAAACAGTATCGTTTGATAGCGCACAGTAGAAAGATGCTTTGCAGATTTTTCATCGAGCATTCATTTTGTTGTGTCTAATACACATGGCTTTATTAAATTCTCAGCGATAGTGTGCGGTTCACATGCTTGTGCAATGCGATAGCTAACTAAATATGATGCCTCCGTGGCCTTTTCGATGATAGTTTGTGTTACATGCATCATATTTTTTTGACTTTCCAATAACTGATCTTTTTTACGAACACAAAATTCTTTATTCTTGTCTTTAGACTCGGGGCATTTAGAAACTGTACACAGTTTCTAAATGTCGGCGCAATATGGTAGGTGCCATGGAACTATTAGGAAGCAGTTTACTACATAGCATGCAGAGAGGTGAGCCGTTGGAATCAACAAATCCGAAACTGATATATGATTCATCATACTTCCTTTTTTTCGTCTTTGAAACCGTCGAGCTTAACGTCGTAGCTTCATCGTCTGGATCGGTGATTGCTATATTCTCCGTGCGTACTGCTTTTGAACATTCAGCGTCATTAGAAGATGTTGTTGCAACACGTTTAACACCTTTAAGCCAACGTTCCATTCTTCTTTATTTATAATGTTACACGTCAGGATGGTGGGGTCTAAATAATGCACAATCGTTACTGCGTATAAGAGACTAAGTTTAGTACAATGAAGAAATGTATAAAACTGAGACAACAGAATACAGCAGGCAGTAGAACAATGAGCACTAGTGTCTTGCTAGCGAGCTTGTAAGTAGGTAGGTAGGAAATTATCGCTCCGAACGCTAATCGTCAACTGACTGACGAGGCGCGACTTTTTTGTTTTTTTGTGTCTGTCTTTTAGCTGTTAGCCGCAGATGGCTGTCACAGCTTAACCCGGACCATGGGTGAACGCTGAGGGCTCTGAACCCGGTAAAAATTTTAAGCGACAACGCCCGAGCCCTCCCCCTTGTGAACGGACCTCGGCTCGGGGCGTCGTTGATAGCAAAGTGCAGTTTTTGCAGCCGGTTATGGTCTGGTCACACCCCGCCAAATCCGTCCGGGGCGACAGATGAAGCGGCACGCGACCCCACAGACCCACCTCGCAATGTATCTCTCCACTCCATGCAAATGGGCCACCGGAATCCGGTCTTTGTCTTCGGTGGCCCTGCCATATACTACCTAAGGGCCAGTCCAACATCGGTGGCATCTATGGAGATTACTGCGGATCCTCCCTTACAGGGGTTAGAATCATTGTAATGTGTGGGTGCGATTAGTCACAAAAATAAAATTTGCTTCAAAACAAAACATAAAACTAATTCTTATGTACGTTTTTAAAAATACATTTACTTGATCTACGTTATCAGCTCTTTCAGGTCTAATGTACCAAAATACATGAAAAATAACCACTATAGTAAGTTGACACACTTTAAAATAGTTTAAAACAAGAATATAAAAGGTACTCGTACGGAGACCGAGACTAACCTACCTAGACCAGATCGGTCAGGTACTGAAGGAAGGTGGAGTCAAGAGTCTCCGAAACCGGCGAGCGTGTATGAAGAGAATTATGAATGTTGAGGAAGCGAGTGAAGTATGCAGAGATAGAGTTCTCTGGCACTCTGTTCTCTCTGCCTACCCTGCAAGGGATATGGCGTGATGATATGTATGTATGTATAAAAGGTACCTATTTAATGATTTCTAATGTTTACGCGAGTATTATATACCTATTTGAAATAAAACTATTTTTACGGTCTCTATCGCGTTGGTATTTGATTTTACGTTTCTTTTGCCGTACGTTTCGAATACTTTACAACGTTCATGGTCACGGGAGAGGACTAAGGTGTCTCACGTCCAATAAGTTATCGTTATTACAGATATTTATATCTATATATTTGTATATTTTTATAGTTACTAAATTAATTGTTTTAGTAACAAAATGTGCTGCTGTATGCATCTAATAGTACTACCAATCCTGATAATACTCGTGAGTTCTTAAAATACGACTAAGAACTAAATGTAGACCTGGAACTCGCATCTAATGCCGTCGAGGTACGAGAGCAATATTATAATCATTATTTATTTATAGTAACGAAATAAAATATAAACAATAAAAAATAAAATATAATAATATATTAATCTAATATATTTACTCTCCATTTATACAAGACATTTTGTGTACAACTTTGTTGTTTTAATTCATATTGCAATGGCATTTAGCATATTTTAGAGAAGCGTTCCCAAAAACATGTAGAATTTTGATGTAAATGCATCTTTAGTCCACTATTTGGCGGGTAGATAATCTACTATAATTTTATTAATTAATTTAGTGCTAAAAGGAAGTAGTTAACTCGTGATCGGGTGCCGCTTGCGGGACTTAGTCCAGCCATAATCTATTACATTGTATTTCAATTTTACATTACATCGAGGTTCGAAGGGCTGACTGGTGTTAATTCTACCTAAATATGTTTTTTATTGTACTACTATTTTATAGAAAACTCAGTAAATAATTTAAAATAATAGATAAACCTGTTGAGTTACTTGTCGGATTTTCTCAGTAGTGGTTAGGTGCCGATCCGGTGGTAGTTTGTTGGATTAATTTAAAAAGTTAAAATTGACAATATGTACTTACATAACATATAAGGGCACTTGCCCTTGCAGGGTTTATACATATTAATTTGATAAGAAAATGCGGAAAGTAGATACGTAGAGCATTGCTCCCTTCACTCCTAAAATTAATAAGGATGACTGCACAAATGGTGTAGTGGTTAAGTTACCGATTTAGCATGTCATGGATTTGATTCCAGCAGAACAATGCTAGAGTTGGGTATGCAGAAAAGAATATGAAAGTAAAATTAATGCGGTCGAAATGCGATCTCTGCGGAAAATCTGTGGAGTTAGGCTGACCGACCGCATTTGTAACGACGACGTAAGAGAGCGAGTAGGTATGAAAGAGAGTATTGGTGTAAAGATGCGAAAGGGAATGCTCCGATGGTTCGGACATGTGGAAAGAATGCCGAACGAACGTCTGGTTAAGAAGATATACAATGCGAAAGTGGAAGGATATAGGTACCAGGGGAGACCGAGACTAACCTACCTAGTCCAGATCGGTCATGTACTGAAGGAAGGTGGAGTCAAGAGTCTCCGAAACCGGCGAGCGTGTATGAAGAGAATTATAAATGTTGAGGAAGCGAGTGAAGTATGCAAGGATAGAGTTCTCTGGCACTCTGTTCTCTCTGCCTACCCTGCAAGGGACATGGCGTGATGGTATCTATGTATGTATGTAAATCATTTGAAATACGGAAATCCGTAGAAAAACGGGTATGAACGACATAACCCGAAGAATTAAGACGTTGAACTGGCAATGGGCAGACCACATCGTTCGTCGAACCGACAATCATTGGGGATTAAAGGTTCTCGAGTGGCGACCATGAATCGAACCACGCAGCGTAGGACCACCCACTAGGTGAACTGACAACTTCTCGAAAGTCGTAGGAAACCGTTGGATGCAGGTGGCACAAGACCATTCCGATGGGTATGCTCGTGAGGAGGCCCATATCCAACAGTGGGCGTCTACGGGCGGACGGGTGGATTATACAACTCACAAATTCTTATAATTAGAAGGAAAGAGTTTTGTCTTATATAAACCTCACATATTTTATTTGTCATGGCTAACATCACATTTATTGTTATGCGAGGGTAACGGCTACGAATATCATCAACCATTACTTTGCTCGTGGATGTCGTAAAAGATGACTAAGAGACCTGAATCAACACCATCTGATGCCGTTTGGTCAACAATTACATTACCAAGGAGGCTTGACATCAAACAGGCGGCTGATCATAAAACTATCGCCAATAACTTTTTGCAATATATACGACTAGCTTCTGCCCACGGCTTCGGCCGCGTAAAAGGTTACTTTCCTAAAGTTTTTATCCCCTATTTTGATTTCACCTCTTAAGGGTAAATTTTTACAAATTTTTAATGTAATTATTATTCATATCTACTCAATAGCCTAAAATAACTTTCAAGTTTCTGGCTTTAAAAATGACGATACTTCCTTACAACTTTTCATCCCCCTTTGCAGCCCTTTTTTGCATTAAAAAGTAGCCTATGTCCTTTGTCAGGTTCTAGACTATCGTGTACCAAATTTCATTTAGATCGGTTCGGTAGTTTTGGCATGAAAGAGCGACAGACAGACAGAGTTACTTTCGCATTTATAATATTAGTAAGGTTTGAAGAGGAGTACATATTGCGTCGACCACGACTAATTGCAATAAGAACTGGTGAATGATGATGATTTATGGCTTATATAAATGTATAAGCTCCTACAATGTATAGACACGATAGAAACTATTACGTTAAAAGTATAATATTTATATATGTGTGATAATTATGCGTGGTGACGGAGTAACAATGTATGCGTAATAGAGATGCAATGCATAGGAAACTCAAACTTTCACCCAATGACACTACTCTTCATATCACCTACTGTAGATATAGAAATTTCTGTACAAAAATCCTTAAAAAAGTTAAAAGAGAACATGAGACATTAGAATTAAAACAAGCTGGTAACAACATTAAAAAAGTTTGGCAAATAGTAAGAAGAGTCACCAATACTTCGAAACAAAGAAATTCTGCTATAGACCTAATCAAACTCTCTGACTTTCCCATGCAAGCTGTTAATAAGGTGAATAATTTCTTTATTTCTATTGGTACGGCGATTTCTGAAGAAATCAAACAGTCAAACAATGTATGTAACATTAAAACAGATTGCTTCTATAAGACTTCGCCTCCACTTCAATCATTTATAATGCTTGATACAGATGAAAGCGAGGTCCAATCTATAGTTATGTCATTAAAAGCTGATGGCTGCCCCTGGATGGGATAATATCACTACCAAATTCCTCAAAACGTATCAGCATCTGCTAATTCCACACTTAACACATATTTTCAATATTTGCCTCAATACCAGTACTTTCCCTAAATACTTAAAAAAGGCTACAGTAGTGCCAATACACAAGGGTAGCAACAGAAACTGTATCAATAATTATCGTCCGATCGCTTTATTACCATCTATTGCAAAAATACTAGAACGAATTATCAACAAAAGACTGATTAAATATCTTGAAAAATTTAACATGCTATCTAAAAATCAATTCGGCTTTAGGAGCAATCAATCTACTAGTAACGCAGTTTTAAAATTAACTAACTACATAACAAAAAAGCTAGATACCCAAAAAAAAGTATTATCTATATTTCTAGATTTAAAAAAAGCATTTGATACAATTTCTATTCCTAAACTAATACTAAAATTAGAAGGGCTTGGTATTCGTGGCCGCCCTCTGGATATGTTTACAAACTACCTAAATAACAGATCACAATGTGTAAAGATTGAGAATTACATAAGTACTGAACGTCCAATTATAATTGGTCTACCTCAAGGTAGCGCAATCAGTCCTTCTCTATTTCTGGTATACATTAATCAACTATGTGATCTTCACCTCGAAAATGGAAAAATTATCTCGTTTGCAGATGATACCGTTCTCACATTTTCAGGAGACTCTTGGAATGACACTTTTAATTCAGCACACACACACACACACACGCACACGCGCACGCGCACGCACACACACACATACACACACCCACACACACTTTTCGATTCATTATTTTTAATTTAAACTTTTCAATTCATTATTTTTAATTTTTATTTCACCAAATGTTACCATATAATTGCTCATTATTTAGAAGGACGAACTGGTACCTTTAATACAAGTTGCTACAACAGCTTAGCTAATGTACCAGTCACCAGATATATATGACAAATGAAATAAGATAACAGTTGTAATAATTAAATAAATCAATAAATAATATAAATAAATTGTTATCATTTTTTTTTTATAAACAATACAATTCACCACCCCTTATCTTGCCCGTGGGTGATCGTAAGACTTAGGCATATAAAACGCATTTAATATATATGCAAGAGAAGAAAACATCGAAACAAAACCCACCACGTCTGACCAGCGCGGTATAAAAAGAAAGAAAATTGAAAGAAAGTCAATTTCTCTTACATTGTAAAGGAGGCTCGAGTCCAACAGTGGGACATATATGAGCTGATGATGCCAATTCAATTCAGAAAAAAAGTATAATACAAAAATTTAAGTATATTTGTAGTGTAGTAATAAACTAATAAAATAAATCTTTTACACACATTGTACGGCTCATTGTTAAATAATAATAAAAGACTTAACATTTAGTTTGATATAGATCTATATAATAAAAGAGATAGAACGCATTAAAACTATATCTCAGGTACTATTCACACATTACTGGGTCTTCCGTATGATGTGTCAGGTACGTGGCAGTGCCACGACCGTTGTTTTTTGTTTAAATGATGACAGGAATACCACCGGGCCGTGTACGTACTGTAGCCTACGTTTAAACTGTGCAACTGAGACGCCTTTTTGAAAATTACGCAATTTCCGTTATAAGTGAAGTTGACAAAACAATTTATCATTTATATTATTCAAACAAATTCGCATATAAGAGGAAGTTTGAAAGTTGCGCCAGTGACGGAAAAAATAAGGAGTGAAAGATTGACATGGTATGGACATGTGATGAAAAGGGATGAAAGTAATGTTGTGAGGAAAGCTTTAAGCATGAATGTTGAAGGCTTAAGGGGTAAGGGAAGACCGAAGAAAAGATGGATGAACTGCGTGAAACATGACATGGATAGACAAGGAGTGACCACAGAGATGACGTCTGATAGAGTTGTATGGAAGGAGAAGACATATTGCGTCGACCCCAAATAAATTGGGATAAGAGCAGGTTGATGATGATGATTATTCAAACAAATTCGCAAACGTGCAGTGAAAATATCGGACTAAAGTTCGGTTTCGGTTCTACTGGGAAAAACATTCAAAAACCTAATAGTAGGGCCAGAGCCGCACTATTGACAGTTTCCTGTCTACAGCCGCTGGCCAATCCATCTGGGGCAGTACCACACTCTCATAGAAAATCGATGTCTGAACAGTGGAAACATTCTTTTACGCTTCGTTCGATGAGAGAGTAAGCTGGCAGCGTAACTTTCTGGGTGGGTTTGGGGGTTTTCGTTGATAGGTAGCGCCTGAGCTGTAGCTCCTGGTTTTGCAAGAGTCCATGGGCGGCAGTAACACATACCATCAGGTGTTGCTCGTTTGTCACCATAAACAATAAAAAAATATTCTATGACAAATTATTTGTTTTCCTAACGACGGATCCGGCGCTTGCGATTTGACACATATTCCTTCGAACTAATAATTATGCATTCAAAAGAAAAGGTAACTGAAATGTTTTAGTGGTAGATTTTTACACGATGAGCGCAATCTTGGTTTGGATCCGAGACGTTCACTTTAAAATGTGTATAGATGGCGCATTGATCTAAGTACAGACCGCTCATGCCAAGTGCCGTGAAACCGATGCCCACGCCAAGGGCGGCTTCACCTGTAGTGCAGAGGGTGCGGTGCACCTGAGCACCGGGTGTTAGGGGGCGCCGAGAGCCGCTCAGGAAACATCCACTGTAATGCTCCGCACGGGGCGCGCACACCGAACGCAGCGAGTGCCTAACCTTCTATAAACGTAGTGAATGCGTTATTTAACAGGTTTGGGTAGGTTGGTTTGTCGTCATGCTCACTGTAACTTCATAATCCGATCGCGTTTACCTGGTTTCGTGTTTTATTTTTTATTTTATTATCCTTAATCTGGGTGTTATTGTGTCCATTTATTTTATGTTTATAAAGTTGCCAGTGGTAAATCAATTTATTCTTTAGTTTTTTAAAGACCACTTCGGTGTTTTATATTGAGGGTTTTGAAAAGTAATTATTCATGCATAGACTTACGATTTGATAGTGATCCCTTAATTCTGTGTCAAAGTTATGCTTCTTTTTTTGTTGAGCCTTCCGTTTTGCAGCGACTACTGATGCTGATGCCTGCAACGAACAACATTTAATTAGTTTTGCTTGAAATATCACAGTAAATGTAATGTAGACTGCAAAAATGGCGTAGTGGTTAAGATATCAACCTACTCTCCTAGGCGTCATGGGTTCGATTCCCATGCAGGACAATAGTTTGCAATTCACAAATTGTTATTCAGAGTCTGGGTGTAATTTGTGCATGTTAAAATTTTAAGGTAAAAGATAAAAACAACAAGTTCAAATTTAGCTGTCTTCAAGTATAGCACTGAATCTCACCTGTAGCTGCGATTTTTTTTAAATGACAACACCCTGAGTTTATGAAATAACCATTGTATTGCGGTGGACCACACAAAGTATTTTCCTGCATGGGAATCAAACCCATGACACTGTGTCTTAACCACTAAGCCATCTGTACAGTCAAAATTTTATCTAATGTGGATACACCATAGTGTATGCTGTAAGGTGCATGAAAGAATTTGATGTCGACAGACAAAACAAAACACAAATCAGTCAATGGACTGCCGACAGAAGTGAAAACGTAAACCTATGAAAAGAAAAAACAAATACAAAAGAATACAAAACCATGCCCCACATATTATGTATGGGTGTGACTATACAATAAATACACATATAAAATATATTATATTATACACATATTATATTATTACTTCCTCTCCTACAGTCTACTCTCGCTCTGTCTTACGATTTTGTCTCCTACGGTCTACTCTCCCCATGTCTTATGAATTTTCGATCAGGTCACATGTCCTCACACAAGTGTAACATTTTTTACCCATCCCAAAAAAGTGCATAATGCTGTTAAATAAGTTTTCTTCACTTCAAAAAATGAGAGAGTTAAGTCTCCGGTGGGGTAATTTATATGACACACATCTACATAAAACCAATGGTGATATAGTAAGGATACAATTCGCTACATTCTATCTTACTCATGAGTGTTTTAAATGATGACTAAGCAAAGAACTTATATTCAAGAGAACAAAATCTGGAAATAAAACCCTATACCGACTTGTCTAACCAGCATTGTATAGGTCAATTGCCCAACTTTTGTGAAGGAGGCTTGAAGATGGCAGTTGGATATATATGATCTGAGATGATATAGGAGAAAAATCAACCTACTGGATTAATAATTTGGAATATCTACACACATCCCTTAGCCACCTCATAATCTCATATACCCAAAATAAAGGTAAAGGTGGTAATAGAATGTATTCTTAATTTATCTCTCACTTAAAACAATACTTATTGAGTCTATTTTCATAAAAATTGTAAATAGATAGTTAAAATGAAAGTAACAGAATAAATCAAGAATTATAATTACCTAACAGCGCAATTATAGTAGATTTAATTATTAATATTAAACTAGCATATAATTTAAATTACTGAAATTTAGCATTTAATATGCTTAATTATTTATAAAACCCGATTACGAAGTGAAAAATGATGTCACAAGCGGGATTTGAACCCGCCTATTGGGATTCCGGCCCAATCGTGCTGCCACTACACCACCGTGACTTATTGTAGGACATGCAAATTTCACTTTGTATCATATTTACGTCTTAAGGTGACGGTATGCTATGTACCCGACAATGTTTACACATTGTGATAGGCTTAATACTTCAAACTTTACAGTTAGAATTGTATTAAACGATGACACAACCTTGTTATTTAAATTAATGAAATTTAGCATTTAATATGCTTAATTATTTATAAAACCCGATTACGAAGCATTAGCATTTAATTATTCAGATAAGATAACTCGCAGACAACTTCACTGATGATAGGATATTTATTTTAATATGAGATGTTATATAACATTATTAGGTTCAATGGAATAAAAATGCCATTGAAAATCATAGCATAGGTTTACATTCAAAATAAGAAAAAATATAATTTTAGGTTTCATTACCAAGAAACCAAGTCAAATCAAATCAAGAAAATAAGAACCATAAAATATTTGATGGATTTTTTTTTTAATTAATATGATTATTTACTTGTTGTATCTGTAATTTAATTCTTTGGTCAGTAAACTTTTTTTTGAGGTAATAATGATCAAAAGTTGTTAGTCTAATAGGTATTTAGTCTTATATAATCTGTATGAGTTAGCTTAGTGAGTGTGTACTTGCAAATTGGTATTTTCACTTATATTCTAAGTAATATACTTCACCAAGTATATTAATATTATTCTTAATTATTTTTTTTACGTTTCTATAATTAGTATTTTAAGCTCTGGCTGAAAAGGCATATCTCTAATAATATTCTTTTAATTTCTCAGCTATGAATAATTTCTATTTATAGTTTTAAAAAGATTACGATATTAGTGTAGGCGGTAGTCACAATACATGGCTACCTTGACACCTGCAGACATAGCGCGAGTTTGAATTTTAGCCTTGCGTGCTCCATTCCTGGTCACGACGTTCGACGACAACGGAGGAGTCGCTTTCTTATTCTCCCCTGATGAGCGACGCTGCTGCTGAGGCAGTGGAGTAGACTGTAACACATATTCAATACACTTCACAATAAAATATATCTAGCAGCCAAATAACACGTTTATAATAGAAGCAAAAGTTTAACCTTACCATGATAATATTATTGAATCACATAGGTATGATAAAACACATAAATTTTCACATTCACAGATTGTTTTTGGGGCTAAGTGGTCATTGTTTATTGTTGAGAATATAATAAACAAAACAAAACATTCAAAATATATCAAAACACATTGCGGTCAACTATGACTGTAATTCACTGTAATTATAGCAGATAGAATACTAAAAGAACATGAAAGTCTGTAGAAAAATACAGCACTACCTGTTGTTTTACTCTATAAAAAACATATTTTAGTTAGGTAGAATGTTAATAGATGACGCTAGTTATATTATTTAACGAGCAGAGCGGTGGTTAGGACCAAGGACGGGGTCTGTTAGGCTCAGATGGCTATGACAACTTTACCTGGACTGTGGGTGAGCGCTGAGGGTTCTCAACCCGTAAGTGTAAGCCTTATGTGGTGATCTTGTATTATATTCAATATCTGGTGTTTTAAGGGGCACACCTAGTGTGAAATATTAAAAAAGTCGTTTTCTTATTATTTCATATTTTGATATTTTATATTTTTAAAAATAACTTACTAAAATTTCCAATCGATATCTCAAATAGGTTTTGAGTTACAGGCAGTTAAAATGTAGCCGCTCGGCAGTTGGTGGCTGCATCAGTTACGGGAGGTATCTGAGACGTCTGCCATCTCTTCCAAGCATTATAATACGATTCCAGTTTCTATTGTAGCCTTTCAGGTATACAGAAATATATTAGTATTGTAACTTCGTTTACTACCACGTCATGTATTTTTAGCGCCATATAAAGCGTCAGGGCGACGCCCCAGCTAACTGCTGGAGCGTCGCCCTCACGCGGTCAGCCTTTCTGTGGGTGACGGTATATTCTCCGGTTCAGTCACCCGCATTGAAATACAGCCTAGCATAGCTTTAATTCCCTTTAAAATTTGTTTCTAAAATATTATTTTATAAAAGAACGATAATAAATCATTAAAAACCATAATAAACGAATTAAATCGAGATTCAAAATAACTATTTATGAAAGACACAACATGCACACTCGTTCTGCCTGGATGTCAAACCCATGCGTATTGCATGGTATGTTAATACTCAGATCACTCCTGAATTTATAATAATAAAATTAGTTAAATCAAGTGGATATATTTTACTTATACGTAACAAGGATCTGTGAAGCTAAAAATTGTATTACTGTGTGCTTTCCATTTAATACAAAAAGTGACGCAGTGTAACGCAGTGTTCGATAAAGCGCTGTCCATTAACGACACTGTTGAACACAGCCGCACACTGTTCGACACTCGAAAAAGTGGTGTTTGACAGATGCTTACCTACTTTCATAGAGTACTTTAAATATACAGGTACTACTTTGCTTGAATTAAGTATCATTACTTAACCTCGCAATTTATTTACGGCATATTCTAGTAGTATTATTTGAGATTATTAAATTGACCTTGTCTCTTACTGCTAATTCAAATTTAATAAAAATGTAGAATGTAAATATTGCATTATTGAAGTGAGGCCTGATAATGTGGTTATGTTTATGAATTATTGAGCCAAGACTTTGTCAAGGAACTTGCATTTAGGTATACGACGCCCAGAATTTTGCGATATTGATGCACTCTAGTGTTATTTTGAGACAACTAGCTGTTTCATTTAAACTTTTACACAGTGTTGGCAGTGTTTCCAAATGTACCGCAGAGTCCCTCTGTGTTAAGTAAATGGAAAGCAACCACTATAAGGTATATGCAGTTCGTACAAAACATGTTATTTATTTCTGTATTATTTGTATTAACGATATGTAGGTTTTATCAACAGATGTCACTACTTAATTGACAGTTGTAAGTAGCATTATTACAGTTACAATCCGCTAGGTGCTTTTAACAAAAAGTAATGATAGGAAGAGAGACGTAGTCGTTTCAGTCCCATTCGTAATTAACTATTTAGTTTCAGCACTTATGTTTTTATTTGAATTGATTACACAGTTTATTAGTTGGCTCTAGGCGTAGTAGTAAAGATATTAATCTGATTAAGTTTGTTGGTCAAGTTGCTCTGCTTGCTAGAGGTACTTAGTTGGCACTCTTATAAATGTTTACTATAAATAAAGCACTAACCCGAACCAAAATATTGTAACAAAAGCGAAAAGATGTCTTATTTTAAATTAGTTTCTATCAGTAGTTGATTGCAAATTTGCCAATAGTCAATATTTAACTTGTCACCGTGTTTAAGATCCTTAACTTCCTTAACTGTAGACAAGATCATAGATCTTGTCTGATTTATTTAAAATAAAATAGAGGCCAAAAAATATAGTAACATTTTTTGATTGAGCTATTAATTGTTATAATTATTAGATTATTATTGTTATCAATTCAAATTCAATTCAATTCAAATTCATTTATTTACTAGAAGTGTGGTTACATGTTGGTGGTCAATAAAATTGTACAGTGCCGTTACACTCTACCATAACAATGGTGTGTAAATATTAACCTTATAACTAAGTTGATTCTAAATTTAAATGTCTACGGGTTAATCAATTAATGTCAAAAAAAATATAATAATAAATAGAAACGAAATTAAATAAATTGAAATAATTATTATAATAAATGTCAGGGTAAAAATATTTTGAACGGTCAATAATAAAAATCTGTCAGTGTCATTGATTGGTTTTTTTTTTTTAACATTATTCAATTATAGAAATTATTCATTAGTTCATTATTTCCGTATGTGTCATATATTCATTTAAGGAATAAAAACTTTTTTCTATTAGCCACAATTTTAATTTTCGTTTAAATAAAGCTGAAGGTAATTCCTTAAATGTATTTGGTAGTTTGTTATATATGTCTATGGCCTTTATGTAGACATTATTCTCATAAATATATAGTCGGCACCTAGGCCGATGAAGTTTATATTTATTCCTGGAGTTTCTAGTTATAACTTCCGAATGTAATTGAAAATATTGTGGAAATAGTTTTACAAAAACACAAAGTTCCTTAATATACATGCAAACCAGAGGCAGGATATTTAATTTTCTAAACAATGGTTTACAGCTGTCAGTGAACCAGGATCCACAGATCGCTCTTACACACTTCTTTTGAATACGGAAAACTTTTTCAATCTCTACTGAGTTTCCCCATAGCACTATACCATATGAGAGCACAGAAGAAACGTATCCATGGTATGCAGTTAGAGCGGCTTCCGATGAGACAGTTTGTCGCAACCGATGGAGAGCGAAAACAAAACGGTCGAGTTTATTGCAAACGTATTCAACGTGAGCCTTCCAGTTACAGTGTTTATCAAGCACTAATCCCAAAAATGTTGTCTCGTTTACTACCTCTACTTGATTGTTGTTGTAATTGATATTTAAGTCAATTGGTTGCCTTTTAAAGTTTTGAAATTGTATAATGTGAGTTTTGCTTACATTGACTTTTAAATTATTATTAGTTAACCAGTTGATCGTCTTATGAATAGTTAAGTTTATATCATTTTCAAATGTTGTTTTATTTTCACATTTAACAATTAGTGTAGTGTCGTCCGCAAATAAAATAGTTTTATGGTGAGTTATATTTGGAAGGTCGTTGATATACATCAAGAACAAAAATGGACCCAGCACACTGCCCTGTGGAACGCCAAATCTGTTGATTTTGAAATCAGACCTACTTATAACTTTTATGTTATTTTGTATTTTGGATATTTCAACACACTGATAACGATCCTTTAAATAACTCCTTATCCAATCATTAGCCACTCCTCGAATACCGTACTTTTCTAATTTAAACAGAAGTAGTTTGTGATCTACGAAATCGAAGGCTTTGCTCATATCGAGAAATACAGCAGTTACTGGTATTCGTTCATTGATAGCTTCAGTAATTTGCTTAATTAGATTAAAACATGCTAATGAGGTATTGCTGTTTTTTCGAAAACCAAATTGTTGTTGTTGTTGTATCTCTATTTATTCACGGGATCTTCCGTAGGGAAGATACCCGGTCCTTTGGTAGGCTTACATGGGGATAAGGATCCAACACGCAGAGGCCTTTAGAGAAATTTAATCTAAATATTGGGGTGGGACACCTACCGATGACATTCCACGTCTGCACATAACATACGTGGAATGCCAGCACTAAGCGTAAAACTATTATGTGATGATGGTTTCTAATATATGAATATGGGGGTGCGTGCTTAGTGGACTGGTTCATCTTATATCTATGAAATTATAAACTGTCGTCTGGCTTCAAACCCATGTTAAGAGATGAACGGGGGCAGACGGTGACTCGCCAACTCACTGAATGGGTCCCCTAAATAGTCGCCACAGACACACTAGTCATATGGGCAACAGAGGGCAACATTGGTGTAAGTGGCTAGGAGTGTCGAGCGGTGCGGCGCCGGTTTCACCATTGAGTCTGCGATAAACAGACCCTTGGTTTCCCCGTAATTATGCCCTTGAAAATGACACTTCCACCCCCGAGCATATAGCTCTGGCGACCCCTCTCTGACCAGCTGTTTAAGGCAAGCCAGAGCTGAGAGTCCTTCGGGCACTCTTCGGTTTCCACTCTAGCCAGCCAATGAAGGCCAGCTGGAGACGAGTCCCTGATCGACTCTCTGGAGTATTCAGGACCGCAGTGTCGCCACTCACATTCAGCTCGCCACAAGCTGCCCTGCGGTTTATTGGCTTTCCTGTAAATCTTGTGATACATTTTTTTTATATCAAAAGAACTTAAGGAGCCATATAATGTTCCTCAGAGTTTTGCGTTAGCCTCATGGTGAGGTAACGACTGGCCCGGAGGTACATACATATCATCACGCCATATCCCTTGCAGGGTAGGCAGAGAGAACAGAGTGCCAGAGAACTCTATCTCTGCATACTTCACTCGCTTCCTCAACATTCATAATTCTCTTCATACACGCTCGCCGGTTTTGGAGACTCTTGACTCCACCTTCCTTCAGTACCTGACCGATCTGGTCTAGGTAGGTTAGTCTCGGTCTCCCTCGGTACCTACATCCTTCCACTTTCACATTGTATATCTTCTTAACCAGACGTTCGTTCGGCATTCTTTCCACATGTCCGAACCATCGGAGCATTCCCTTTCGCATCTTTACACCAATACTCTCTTTCATACCTACTCGCTCTCTTACGTCGTCGTTACGAATGCGGTCGGTCAGCCTAACTCCACAGATTTTCCGAAGAGATCGCATTTCGACCGCATTAATTTTACTTTTATACTCTTTTCTGCATACCCAACTCTCGCTTCCATACAGTAATGTTGGGACAAGCACTGCGTTATGTATTGCTACACGTGCCTTCTGGCTGAGGTGGTGGCTGCCGAGAAGTTGCCCCAACGCTCCGTTCACTCTATTTCCCGCATTCACTCTTCGCTCTATATCAGTGGTGTACCTTCCATCTCGGCTAAATCCACATCCATGATATACAAATTCATCCACTTGCTCTAGTACATCATTACCTATTGTTACTCTACATCTGTTCTGGCTTCATCTCTTTCAAAGACCATTATTTTGGTTTTGCTCACATTCACGCGTAGACCCCTTTTCTTACAATCAAAATAGCCTAGCTGTACCATTGGTATTGCAAAGGTACATGGGCAGCAGTGAAACCTACCATCACGTGTGTTGCTTGCTTGTTTGTCATCATAGAGGTATCAATATGTCAGTGTTTGCCACCATCAGCAATAAAAAAAAGTGCATCGATTATTGTAGGCAGGGGCGGCTTTACCTATAGTGGAGAGGGTGTGGTGCACCCGGGCGCCGGGTGTTAGGGGGCGCCAAGAGCCACCCAGGACACATAGAGCCTCCACTGTAACGATCTGCACGGAGCGGGTGCACCGTACGATGCGAGTGCCAAACCATTGATAAACGTAGTGGGTGCGTTATTTGACTAAGCATGTCATACGTAGCAAGTGAAACATCATATGTAAACATTATTCATACGTCACACTTGCTACTCGCATTAAAAACCATATGAAATGATTTTTCATACGTCACACCTGTTCGCCATCGTTATCTAACCGTTACAGTATAAAAATAATCGGATGCAAAGTCAGTCAGTCATCGTCCTCACTAATGTCCGGTTTTAGTATAACACTTAAAATAGTGGCCATTCTATAAAAAAAATTCATAAACTTTTTTTAAAACAATCTAGAAGTTATGAATTCATGATTTCGTTTCATTTGTATTTTTGTAATTATTCTTTAATTAAAATGCTATTGAAATTAATATGACCCTTAAATTAGCATCAATTTATAAAACTAACATAAAAAAAGCAATCTGTTTATTCCCGCCAAAGAGCTAATGATCTAATTCATATTGTAGCGCCATTAATCATAAATAATTTTGCATTTGTAATAGCAAACGTGTAGTAAGTGTGACATTAGAGCATTGTTAAAAAAATCATTGGATATGATATTTCACACGTGAAATCATAGTGAAAAATAAGATAATTTCACCAAATGAAAATGAAATGAAAGTAGCAATCATTTCCATGTCTATTTTTGACAGGTTTGGGTGGGTTGCTTTGTCGCTATCATGGAGACTAGAGTAAGGAGTACCATCTTGTATGGGGGATTAGTCAAAAAAGTGTCCACTTGTAAACAGCAAATTATTGTTCGAACTCTCACCGAAATAGCGCTAGTGTAGCAAGTGGAAATGATATGAATGTAGCAGTAATAAGCAGAGTGAAGTGTGCTGAGTTACGTAGTCAGCTGTGATTTGATAAATAATAACCTATGAAATTTGTGGCGCTCTTTTTAAAATTCTTACACTTGCTACTATAGCGCCACCTTAATTTGCTCCCGTTCAATGGACACTTCTTAATACACTGAGATGGTACTCCTTACTCTAGTCTCCATGGTCGCTATGCCCACTGTAACTTCATATTCCGATCGCGTTTACCTGATTTCGTGTCAAAACAAGGACATTAAGCATGCGACAACGCATTCCAGCGAGGTTCGGAGTTTAATCTATTTAATTTATTAACTATCAACCTATTCCATTTTCTTCACGGATTTTGACACAAGAGGGTGCCAGATTATTGATGGCACCCGGGCGCTACATCTGCTAGAGCCGCCCCTGATCGTAGAATTCCCCAGTTGAAGTAAATGACTTGAACGGGGAAATCCCGCAGCCCACGTATCGATGTAGGGAGTTGCCAACTTTTGAACGCACGCTTTACGCGGGGAAAAAGAAATTGCTTTTTTTTTATTAATGCACGTCGGGGGCCCTGTGGCCCAGGGGTCCCACATAATTGATACAGCAGATACGACCACAAATTATAAAGTAAGTAGATACGACGACGGTAGCTATGTCCCTGTCTCATGCCTACTATTCACTGTCACTAGTGTCACTGTCACATTATCTTTAAGTGTAATAATAAAAATAATATTGAATTGTATGTAAAATAGGTATGTAATTATGTATGTATTTTAATTTTATGTAAGTGTTGAAGTTATTACCTTTTAATTTAAGTCTTCATTCATAAAAACCGCGACCAGTTTGCATTCTAAGAAACTAGGTAGATAATTGGTCAGTTATTTGATTACTCTTCGTCTTATTTTTAACCTCTAAAAATAAGACTGAAAATGCCATATAGTGATATCTTGCACAATAATCTACGACTTTCTCGTGCTTTCTGCACTTTTATAAAAGGAATAACATTCGATCCTATTTTGCAACCAATATGCTTTAAGGATGACGAAATAGTACTGAATGCAGATGGATACTGCTTTTGTCTATCTAGGTCTACTACTGAATAAATAAAGCAACTAATTTTTCTTAGTTAAATAGCTTATTAATATTATTTAAATAATTATTTCAATAACCAAATAGACCAATTTTTATTCACAATTGTTCCAAGTATTCAGGCAGTAAGTTTTATTGTGTGTTACTTTCACTTTTCAGCCATAATCCAGTAGTTAAACTATATCTGTCCATTTCTATAGCAATATAAAAATATTATATGCATATTTAATGTACACTTTAAAGGGTTTGTTTTCATGTATGCACTAAAATCAATTACTTTTATTATAAAAACCCGATTACGAGTACTTTTAGTAATTGAAAAAAAAAAGTTATAAAGTTAAACAAAGATAAAGTTGTCTGTGGTGATGGGGTAAGAATAAAATGCTTATGAAATTTTCCTTTCCCGTGGGTACTTGTGAAAGGTGACGAAGACGTTGCAAGCAGATAACATCACTGCCAGAGAAAGAATTTTGAAATAAAACCATATACCAACCTATTTGACCAGCATGCTATAGCAGGTCAATTTTCCTCGGACTGTGAAGGGAGTTTAAGTCCAGCTACAGAATAAAAAAAAAATTATGGTCATGTAGAAAAAGTTATGCCATAATAACCTAGTGTTTCTAATATTCTTCAAAATGAAATTAATAATTACAGTTTCACTTTTTATAATTTTAGAAGAATTAACAACATGAAAATATTAAAGCCGCTGTGGGTGTTAAAACATGGTCGTAAGAAGCCAGGCCATGGTGTCAGCACATGGTCTCCATTAGCCACTGCTTTCAACACCAGACCAACATCAAGACCAGTGTTTGACTCGCTCAGGGAGAGGACTGTAAGTGCAATATAAATATTGTAATTCACGCAGAATCAAATATTTATTTTAGTATTTTTCATTTTGTTTGTATGAAATATAAGAACGAATATGTAATTTTATTGTTCATAAATTACTAGCTGCTCTGCCTCATTTTGTCCACTTACTAAAAGATGTCAAGCTGGAGCCAATTAAACATATTCATCAATACCAATTTATTTTTTCAAATATATAATAATAATGGACCTTCGCTATACCAAGGGTATAGCTAGGCTGCTGCCTACCATTACAATCCCCAAATTTACCCAGTTGGGCAGCCGGCTCTCTAGCTCACCGAACGAAGTGCAATAACACATTGCCATTACTCAGACGTCGATCTGCTGCGAGAGTGTGGTACTTCCCCGGACGGACTGCCCCGCAGCTGTAGACAGAAAACTGGCAACAGCGTGTTCCTACCACTATTAAACCACTGTTTCTCATGTAGTGTAGATATTTAATTATAATATTTTGTCTATTCCAGGGACTATTTAATAAACCAGAACTAGTAAGTTTTGAAGGTTTCTATGCATTAAAAGATCAAGCCATCACAGCGACAGACCGATTGATAGAAGAAGCTACATCAAATCCAACTAGGCCTATGGTGGAGATTTTTGATGAGCTCTCAGATACATTGTGCAAAGTGGCCGATCTTGCTGAGTTTGTAAGGATTGCTCATCCGCAGTCACACTTTGCCAGTGCCGCTGAGGAAGCTTGCATCAGTGTTAGTGGAGTTGTGGAAAAGTAAGTTACTTTATACTAGTAAGTTATTTTATGAATGAGGCGATGGAGAAAAATAATACAATTAAACTTTTCTTATCTGAATAATCTGAATAATCTTTTTATTAGTAAATGTGGTATTTACAAGTCAAATATAGATATCGTCAAACGTATACAATCAATAAGGTCCTTTATATACATAATACAATAAAATTAATATGATACATTGTGAATAAGTCAATTTTGTATATTTACAGTAAAAAAGTGCAAATTATCAGTCTTATATTTACGTGCAATCAGAAACTATACATTTATAACTGTTATATAATAAAAAAAAAAAAAAAAATTATATTAACTTGGGAACAAAATTCTCAAGTTGGTAGAAGGCATTTTCAATCAGCCATGTCTTCAGTCTACTCTTAAATATAGTCAAATTCGGTGCATCAGTAATATATACTGGCAGCTTGTTATACAAAGTGGGGCCCATTACATGTGTTAATTTATCAGATCTGGCAAGTCTGCGGGGCAACTCAGCGAGTTTTCTGTTACCGCGCGTGTTATAGCCATTAGAGTTGTCTCCACGAGTCTTGAATGAATCAAGATTTTGTCTCACGAAAACAACGATCGAAAATATTACGATTGAGGGCAATGTGAGTATACGCAGTGACCTAAAATAGGGTTTAACCGAGGTCTCCTGTGTCACTTTTGCAATCGTTCTCACGGCTCGCTTCTGCATTCGAAAAACTCTCTCTCTATCGGCGGCGTGCCCCCACAAGTCTGCGCCATATTGCAGCACCGACTGTACAGTCGCAAAATAACAAGTGCGGACCACGTCAGCAGACACCACCCTAGATAGTCTTGAAAGCGCATAGCATGCACTTCCCAGTTTTGCACATAGTCTTTCTAGCGTACCCCATGTAAGACCACGGTCGATGTAAAAACCTAAAAATTTAGTCGACGATTCTTGCTCAATGCGTACGTCATCCACTGTTACAGACATAGTTCTAACTTGTCGACCAGAGATACAGAAGTGAATAAAATGGGTTTTCTTTAGGTTTAAGGCCAATCCATTCCACCCAAACCATTGCGCCAGCCGGCGGGCCGCACGATTCAACCGCTCCTCTAGCCGATCCAGTGTCTGATCACTTAGAACGATAGCTACATCGTCCGCGTACATAAAAACTTCACCTTCACTCATATGCTGGGGTAAGTCATTGAGCATCAGAGAGAACAGGATATTCGATACCGACGATCCCTGTGCTACGCCCATTGAATTCCTTAGAGCTTCAGATCTAGTCGCACCACCATCACCAACTACCACCTGGGTCCTGTCGTGCAAGAGATCCGTGAATAGTGAGTGTGCCCTACCTCTAATACCGTAGTGCTGGAGCTTGGCGGATAAAACAGTGTGATCGGCAACATCAAAAGCTTTTGATAAGTCGCAGCATAGCACAGCAACTTGCTGTTTCCGTTCACAAGCCTCTGTTACTCGACGAATGACTTCGCGAACCAATGAAGTGGTGGAACGTCCACTGCGATATGCATACTGGCGTTCTGATATTGCCTCGTTTGCTACGAGGAACTCAGTGAGACGACGACTCAACCCATTCTCAAATACTTTGGCAATTTCTTTCTTATTATTGTCTTATATAAATAAGGCAACTTAGAAGTAACATCAATGCAAGAAAAAGAAAACCCTAAACTAACTCATCTGAAAGTTTAAGTACAGTTGATTAACGCACAACTGCAGCAGTAGGACTTGAATAGGTTTTGAAGATGAAATCAATTAAAAAAAAACTTTAATAGTGGTAGCACATTTTTGACTGCGGGCCGGTCCGTCCGGGTAGTACCACACTCTCGCAGAAGATCGACGACTGAGTAATGGCAATATGACGGACTATTCCCCGGTCCAGTCACCCGTGGCCTCGGGTGGCATCAGGCGCAGATACTCGCGCCGCCCCAGGCGCCGGCGATGAAACGTGTTGCCGAAGAGGATTTTCTCTCGGACCGGCCCGCTGCCTGAAGACTGTCTCGCATAAGGCGGCGATTGCGTCCCAGTTCCTAACGATAGGTCGGCAGCGCCAGGTCGGATTACCTAACATCCTAATTGTATTTTTGCTATTTCGAAATTGATTTCCATATTTTTGATACTATATATATTTTATACATACATATACTTAGAAAACCTGATACAAAAGTTTCATATTATCTAGATCATCTAAATAGATACTGAATTAATAAATTCATTCAAATATTTATAAAAATATACATATATTTTTAACATTATATATATTTATAAACCTAAAATCGTAATTATATATTTTTGCTTAAATATATATACTATAATTATATTTAGCTGGCATTGCCACACTTAGTGCTTGGCCAGACTGGCAGCGCGGTGCGGGGAGCGGCGCGGGTGCGAGAACGCGCGCGATTGTGCCTGTTCGCAGTCGACCGCGGCAACAACGCGCGCGGTTAGCTCGAACTAGTTTGAGATGCCCGCTCCCGTATGGGTTGACTCTTGACGTCCGCGCACACACTGCGGCCACTTGTATGAACTAGGGATATTCGATATACATCGATGCATCGAAAACATCGATGTTTACAATGCGATACATCGAATCGATCCGATGTTTTGAAGAGCTATCGAAATACTCGATGTATCGATGTTTTTTCATAAAACATCGAAACGATGATAACCAGTAAATGCCACAAAAAAGACCTTTTTTTTTTTTAGAAATCTGTTTGATAAGGGACTGTGGAATAGGTATAAATGCCACAAAAAAGACCTTTTTTTTTAGAAGTCAGTTTTATAAGGGATTGTAATAGGTATAAATGCCACAAAAAAGACCTTTTTTTTTTTTTAGAAATAACACTTTTGATATGACTTTAGAAAAAGTACTCGATGTTTAAAAACATCCATGTTTTTTTCATCCGATACATCGAAAGACATCGATGTACAGTTTCGATTTATCGAATCGAAAAAAACATCGATGTTTTTTCAAAGTGGACACCCCTAGTATGAACGAACTATGGCGCGAGTTGCCCGCGCGCTCCCCGCGCCACTTCCCGCTTCTGCGCCGCGCCCGCTTGTCCACTATGGACACTCAAATCACATGAATAGATAAACGTACAGAGACAAACCTTCAAACAACCGCGCCACGGTAGGTACATCACTACAAGTATGACGCGTGTGTGTGCGTGAGCACTGGAGGCTCGTCACGTACGGAACGAAACCTGTTTAGGCTGGTTCGGCCAGTGCTCAAACAAAGGGCACACTCACCGCTCGCTGTGCATCGCTTCATGCGTGTTTGTTTAAATTTGAAATATGAATTAATTAGAAAGAGTGTAAATATGGTTTATTGTACTGTGTGCATGAACAACAATCGAAAATATTTCGATCTAGAAATAAATATTGTTAATATTGGTAGTGATATACTAAAACTTATACAAGGTTGTAAATTTGATATGCCATGCAAGTGCTTTCACATTGATTATTTAAAAAAACTTTATATTAAATTTAGAATTTATTATTCGATTAAGAGATATAACAAATTATTAAAAATCAAAAATACCAAAAAAAAATCTATTTAGAGTAAGCAATTTGTAAAATATATCCATACATAAAAAAGCTGACAAACGTTTTGTGTATTTATTTTCATCCTCATGTGTCAACCCTATCAGAATAGGTAATAATTTTGCTCGCTCCTTATGGTGGCAATACACGCTAGGTTATGCATGATGGTTTTAACTGTGCATGCATAACCGACAGGCATGCCCTAGCGTGTGTGTGATAAAACTGTACAGTTATCTTTGCATGTACATGCAACCGAGTAAATATCAAAATTGATATTTTTGCCGCTCGGTTATGTTTGCGCGCGAGCATAACCGAGCGTGTGTGGCGGTCCGGCGAGCTCGCCTGACACAGTTCTCTGTTTTTAATTGTCGTACTACGTAGTTCAACTGTGAAGTAGGCATCCTACACATACCGTCACGTAGCTCAACTGAGATTTAATGGCAAAACTGCATGCAAACCCTAACGTGTATGTGTAATATGAAGCTCGGTTATGCCTGTTGGGTATGCATGCACAGTTAAAACCATCATGCAAATCCTAGCGTGTATGGCCACCATTAGAAGCTTAGTCTCTGTACTTTTATTTACTCCTGTGCTCAAATGAAGTTCTTATGTTTGCAGTCTGGCCTCACACTTTAGGTCGTCATATTAACTGACTTACTGACTAGATACAGACTATATATATTTGTGATAGGGAAAACGCATGTATACATCCTTAATTCTCATTATTAACGACAAATGCACAATGGCAGCAGAACATATTGGCGCGGTCGCCAACTTTTGCGTGATCGTGTTCTCGTGGTTTACCGCACTTCTTTGGTTGGCTCGTATCAATTCAGGTGATAACTTTTAAGTCGATTCGATCCAGTGATAGGCCGTGAGGACCTGTAAGCGGTATTACCTGCTCTCGATGCTACCGAATGTGCTTGATGACATGTGTAAAATTAATTTGTTTCATAATTTATATATATTTTTAGGTTAAACACACACAAGGGCCTCTATGAAGCTTTACGAGACTCAGTAAGTAGAGGTACATCAGGGGACCAGCATTTAGCAGAGCTGTTCTTGTTTGACTTTGAGCAGAGTGGCATACAACTGGACGAGGAACGACGACGTCGTGTTGTGGGACTCAATGACCTTATACTACAGACGGGACAGAGGTTCATGGCTGGAGCCGCTAAACCTAGGAGAGTGCCGAGATCAGCTGTTCCACAGAATGTCAGGCAATTGTAAGTAATATGCATGTTACCCCTTGCTAGTGGTTGAGCAAGTAGCTCACTTGATGGTAAATGAAAACCAGCGGTTTTCGTGGATCATGATGAATCATGGATCTCAGTAATAACAATGGCACAATTAAGTTGCCGCCTGCCGAGTGAAAAGAGCTTATAAACCTGGTTTAAAGTAGGACATGTATCATGTTTATTCATTTACAAATTTTAATACAAATATTTTTATAAATTTCTCACCCATGAACATAGGTTCATAGGAGTTTATATCTAACTATGGAGGAATTTAGATTCGTCCATTGTTAGACATAATCACCTGATAAGGGGAGCTAAAAGTGTTGCTGCTGTGACTATTATGGTTAATAGGTGATAATACTTTATACTTATAGGCCGTTTCCATATGGATTATGTTTCTTCATCATTTCAGCCCATATATGTCCCACTGTTGGGCTCAGGCCTCCTCCATAATGGAAGGGTAATTGACCTACTATACCACGCTGGTCAGACGTGTTGGTATAGGGTTTTGTTTCGAGTTTTCCTTCTCTCGCATAGATATTATATGCATTTTATATCCCTTAGTCGTCTCGTTCGATCACCCACGGGTAAGATGTTTGATGACGGGTGGTGATTTGTATTCTTACTCCTTCACCACACGGAAAATTGTCGGTTACTGTAGCATTAAATGAGTTGCTCGTTTGTTGAGTCACTTAAGACAATAAAAAGTATTATTTATTTAATTTAAATTATTTATTTTATTATTTATTTAATAATCACATGTGGAAAGAATGCCGAACGAACATCTGGTTAAGAAGATATACAATGCGAAAGTGGAAGGATGTAGGTACCGAGGGAGACCGAGACTAACCTACCTAGACCAGATCGGTCATGTACTGAAGGAAGGTGGAGTCAAGAGTCTCCGAAACCGGCGAGCGTGTATGAAGAGAATTATGAATGTTGAGTAAGCGAGTGAAGTATGCAGAGATAGAGTTCTCTGGCACTCTGTCCTCTCTGCCTACCCTGCAAGGGATATGACGTGATGATATGTATGTATTTATTTAACCTTAAATTTGTTCTATTTCAGTTTCAGTAGTGAAGGCGACAATATAATAGTGAGCGGTGTTTATGCCGAATGTGGTGACGCAGCCGCAAGGGAAGCCGCGTATAGGCTGTACTTAGCACCGGATAAGAATCAGCACCAGTTGTTAACGACCACACTCGATGCTAGACATGAAATGGCGTCTATATGTGGCTTTAACAGCTACGCTGACAGGTAAAGATGATGGTGATTCATCATCGTATTGTTGACCTTCTTTATCTTCTCCATTTTTTCATAGGCACAAGCTTTCTTTCTCATTTATATGACTCTTTTTATCTTGTCTTTTAGTAATTGTTTATCTTTTTGTTATCCCAAGGAAATATGTGTAGTATACTACGTCTTCTCATATGTGTAGTATACTACGTTCCAGTGCTATAAATATTTTAATGCTGAATAAAAATTATATCTATACCTTTTCGCTATTATTGGAGAATTCTTCTGGTACCCCACAAACAGACTTCTACGGATGCTGAAATGCCTTGATATCGGCGATAATTGGATGGTCTTCGTTTCTTCTCAGTGTAAAATTAATGTCAATGGCCGGTTCAAGACTCGTCCTTGAACTTTTTCCTTGCATCACATAATCCTTCAGTCCCCTCCTACACCCCTCTTCGTTAGAATTACTTTACTTGTAATCATACATTTTTTCATTAATCTATACTAAATGTATTTACAGAGCAATAAATGCAAGTGCAATGGAAACAGCAGCGAACGTGCGACAGTTTTTGGATATACTCTCGGACAATCTTCATGATAGAGCTAAGATTGATTTCGATGCAATGCTCAAGATGAAGAAACAGGAAACTCCATATATAGACAGGCTCATGTGCTGGGACACGCCGTACTTCACACATAAAGCAAAGACACAGCTACTTAACGTGGCCAATACGGACTTCAGTCCATACTTTTCACTAGGAGGATGCATGGAAGGATTAAATATGTTATGTCAAGAATTATACGGTATTAGTTTGAAGTCTGAAGAAATGTTACCTGGTGAGTGGTATAATACATTAATTGCACAGTTGCGGTAGTGGTTAATACTGTTAGTAGATTTTATACAATAGAGAGGTTCAATTCTATGCATAACAATTGCGCGATAAATAAATAGTTTTTTTTAATAAAAGACTAAGAAACGGGTTGAGAGCCCTCAGCGCTCACCCACAGTCCGGGTAAAGTTGTCATAGCCATCTGAGGCTAACAACTAAGTCACACAAAAAAAAATAAAGACTAAGAAAATAATTCTTGTGTTTTGCCAGGGACTTTACAAACACCTAATTAACACAGAAAATTACAACCAGACTTAAAACAATAATTTGTAGTTTGCACAAAGTATTGTCCTGTGTAGGAATCGAACTCATGATGCTGTTATGGAAGGTCCATATCTTAATAAAATATTCTGAGTTTGGGTGTTTATGTAGCGTTTATTGTATGTTTGTAATGTGCAAGCTTATTGTTTTTGTACTGCGGGTGATATATTTTTTTTTTTTTTTTTGACGCCATCCTACACTAAGTATTATATATAATTCTTGTATTGGAGGCCTTCAGAGATAGACTCAGAACAACAGATTGCGAATCGCACAAAGTATTGTCCTGCGTAGGAATCGAACCCACCACTGTGGCACGGAAAGTCCGTATCTTAAACATTGTGCGCTGTACAGTCGATTTTCGGTCGTTATCTAAACTAGTGGCCATCTATGCCTAGCATATTTTATTTTTATGTAATTTATTTCAGGCGAATCGTGGTCACCGGATGTATATAAACTAGCGGTGGTACACGAAACAGAGGGCCTGTTGGGTTATATATATTGCGATCTGTACGAGCGGCCCGGTAAACCGCATCAGGATTGCCATTTCACTATACAGGGCGGCAAGCTGTTGCCTGATGGCACTTATCAGGTAAAATGAATCGCACGTGTTTTGTATATTTAATAAAGCGCCATCTAGCCAAAAGTAATACCAACCTAATTTATTTGGAATAGAATTACGTAAATAATGTTCTTACAATCTACTCGATGGTAAGTGGTGTTCATAGAAGTCTGTATTACCAAGCGCATAGTCAGATCTCCAGCTGACCAAACATAGGGTCACCACCCAGGCGTCGATTAATGAAAGTATTGTGTGCTTTTCATTTAATACAAAAAGTGACGCAGTGTAACGCAGTGTTCGATAAAGCGCTTTCCATCAACGACACTGTTGAACACAGCCGTACACTGTTCGACACTCGAAAAAGTAGTATTTGACAGATGCTTACCTACTTTCATAGAGTACTTTAAATATATAGGTACTACTTTGCTTGAATTAAGTATCATTACTTAACCTCGCAATTTATTTACGGCATATTCTAGTAGTATTATTTGAGATTATTAAATTGAGCTTGTCTCTTACTGCTAATTAAAATTTAATAAAAATGTTCAAATGTAAATATTGCACTATTGAAGTGAGCCCTGATAATGTGGTTATGTTTATAAATTATTGAGCCAAGACTTTGTCAAAGAACTTGCATTTAGGTATACAACGCCCATAATTTTGCGATATTGATGCACTCTAGTGTTATTTTGAGACAACTAGCTGTTTCATTTAAACTTTTACACAGTGTTTGGCAGTGTTTCACAATGTACCGCAGAGTCCCTCTGTGTTAACTAAATGGAAAGCGACCATTGACATACGTCAATATATACACTTGGCGATTGAATATTGGTATTGTTATGTGTAATTAACGGGCCGCATTCTCTTATACAGTTTGCCAATTTAATTAGTAGAATCCTTGAAGGGGGTGTATCAGACCATGATACACTATCCAAATCAGTAAAAAAATAGTACCTAAGTTTTGATTAAGTTGCCATACTGATAAGCGGTCAATACACTTGTACTATAAAAAATCGATGTAGGCATATACTCATGCGTGTAACATTGAACTTGTAGGCAAAAAGTCCCGTTCTCGCTGCGCTCAACCCCGCACAGCTGGTCGAAATGTACCTACAGGTCAATGTACGCTGACAATTCTGCAAACCTACTGTTTTGATAAGAAACAAATCACTTTATCTCGGAATTGGGCAGAGCTCTCTCTCTCTCTCGGAGTCTGCAACTAACTTTAATGTTTTTTATGACGTCATTACTACACCTAGTTGAAGTTATTCTAGTAATAAAATTGGCACTCTGTATATGTACTTTAGTATCCCATACTTTCCTCATATTTCATTCTCATCATTCCCCTACTTTAGTAGTTGCTAGAGCTTTGTAATGAATACTACAATTATACTAGCTCTCTGAATATAAGTAACATTTTAGTAAATCTTACTAGTTATCATTTATTCTTTCGCACACAGTTAATTAACCCAACGAACACAAACGCTACACCTTCCTTTTCCATAATCATTGTAAATTACATGCAGAGGAGCTTTATATTATTATGGAAAAAATGCAACAAAACTATCTAATATAATTTAATTTTTCATTAGAAGATTGGATTTTATTTTAGGTATACTTATATGTATTAACGACGACGGCTTTATTTAATCAAATCACAATTGCCGTAAAAATACTATTAATTACTTCCCTATGCTATATGGTAGCGGCTACGAATACTGCCAACCGTTACTTTGCTCGTGGATGTCGTAAAAGACGACTAAGGGCCTTATAATGACCTGAGCCAACACAATCTGATGGCGTTTGGTCTATAATTACATTCCCAAGGAGGGTTGACGTCTGGCAGGCGGCCGGTCATAAAACTATTGCCAACAAATTTTACAATATGTACTGTGAAAGAAGAGTATATTGTATCGCCCCAAGTAATATAAACAAAATAAGGGATAAGAGCAAGAGAATTATTGATAATTACTGCCCTATTTTTCGAGTTGAAACTTTCTTACAAGATTTGATTGAAAAATATTGGTCGTTTTCGGAGACTAATGTGGACGTTCAACCTGACACCAGATTGTTATATGTATATTTCAGAATCCTATCGTGGTAGTAATGCTGTCATTGAGCGGCGGTCACCGCTCAGGTCCGGCGCTATTGTCGCCGGGCGGTCTCGACAACCTGTTCCACGAGGTGGGTCACGCCCTGCACTCGATGCTGGGCCGCGCGAGACACCAGCACGTAGCCGGCACGCGCTGCGCCACCGACCTGGCCGAGGTGCCCAGCGTACTCATGGAGTACTTCGCCAGTAGTCCGCAAGTAATATCATTGTTTTATTTACGATTTCATCCTCAAAGAAGTATATGAGTTTACTATATCCTGTTAGCGCTCTAAGAAATGACCTCCCAAGTCGACTGTCATAGGTTCGATACCCATGTAAGATAGATTTTTGTGTAGAAATTATTGTTCTAAGTTGGAGTGCGATTTGTGTGCATTAATTGTATGTTTGTAAACTCATTATCCGTGTGGTGACAGAGTAAGAATACAATTCACCACTAAGGAGACCACTAAGGGATATAAAATGAAGGGAGATGAGAAGGAAAACTCGAAAGAAAACCCTATACCAACACGTCTGACCAACGTGGTGTAGTAGGTCAATTTCCCTCTCGTTATGGAGGAGGCTCGAGCCCAACAGTGGGACATGTATGAGCTGAAATGATGAAGATGATTGTAAAGTCATCTGATGCTTTCTATGTGGTGTCGAAGTAAGAATATAATTCACCAACCCTATCTTGCTTACAAAAAAAATCATCAAAATCGATTCAGTTATTTAGGAGTTCAGTCACATACACATACAGAAGAATTATACTTATAAAGATGTATGATTGTTAGTTATGGTATATGGTTCATTCGGTAGTTTTTATTAATTAGATTATTTTCTTTACAGGTAGTTAGCAGATTCGCTCGTCACTTTCAGACCCGGGAACCGATGCCAGAAGATATGCTACATAGATTATGCGCTTCTAAATATCTATTTGGTGCCAGTGAAATGCAATTACAGGTGATTATTATACAGACTTGGAGGAAATATTTGGAAGTGGCAAACATACATTTTTTTTAATTTCATTTTCATCCTGCACTATCCCAATTACACAGTCAACCCAATATGTACTCTTCTTCTTTTGAATATATTTTTTAATGTTAGGGCCACATTGTAGACAGTTTTCTGTCTACAGCCGGGCGGTAGTACCACAGACGGACCGCAAAAAATCGACGCCTGAGCAGTGGCAATGTGCTGTTGTACTCCATTCGGTGCGAGGGAACCAGCAGCCCAACTTTCTGGATATAGGGTTTTCATTGACAGACAACGGTCTAGCTGTACCCCTGATATTGCAAACATGGGCGAAAGTAACACTTACCATCCGATGTGCTGCTTGCTCGTTTGCTACAATCAGCAATAAATAGAAAGAATAGCATATATACTGTTTACGGGTTGAGAGCCCTCAGCGCTCACCCACAGTCCGGGTAAAGATGTCATAGCCATCTGACGCTAACAACTAAGTCACACAAAAAAAAAAAAAAAAAAAAAGATACTGTTTATCACTCGTTTATTTACATAAAATTAGGAAAGAGCCGTGTTCCTCACTCTGCTCAACTTCACAAGAAAAAAGCTTATACAAGTAGACTTTAAAGTAAATAAGTTTGTAACAAATACGCGTATAATACAGTAGTCACTCCAGCTCTTTTTCATCACAGAAAAAGATCTCCTATTTAGAATTTCAAAGCTCTCCCATAAAACGTTACACTTCAAATTACTACATCCTTTTTTTTTTGGTGAGATTTAATTGTTAGCCGCAGATCGCTGATTATAACTTTACCCGGACTGTGGGTGAGCGCTGAGGGCTCTCCAACCGAAGTGACCATGTGCCTAGCGGTGTCTTTATTAAAGGTTTGGTGTTGTTTAGGTATTCTACTCGGCGTTAGATCAACAATACCACGGTCCAAACGCGTCGTTCGACGGTCGTACCACACAAGTGTTACAGGAGGCTCAAAAACAATATTACGGATTGCCATATGTCGAAAACACGGTACGTATTTATTGCATTTACTAGCTTTTGCCCGCGACTTCGTCCACGCAGAAGTCATCTCTGACAGAGTTAAATAGAAAAAGCAATGCAAGGTGTTGAAGGTTTGTCGCTAGGTAAATAATCAACAGCGTCAGAAACTGGGATGCGTTGAGGTATTGATTCTGCGAGTTAGTTGTCAAACGGAATTAGGCAATAGGGTGGGTCCGAGAGAAAATATTCTACGTTGACACGCTCTGCCGTCGGTGCTTTGGGCGGCGCAAGCGTGAGTACCTGTATTTAGGTTCTCTGCATGAGGGCTTCGAATCGAGACGATAACCGGTTGCGGTGGCCCGCCCGCACAACGTAGATGTACGTGTACGGCGCGCGTAAAGAAAAAGGTGGTTCAAAGTTCTATTCATTCTACAAATTATATTGCCATTAATATACTATTTACGGTATGACCATGGGATAAAAATATAATTATCGCCACCCTTTATTTGACTGTTATGTTTCACCAGCAGAGTTGCGATCTCGTTAGATATGATTTATTATTTATTTTTTTAGTGAATATTTTTGAAGCTAAACTTAACCTGTATCTTAAACTATTAGGCAAGAACCTATTGCCGTCTACTATGTGTATCGTGTGAGCTCTCACGGCGGAACTGGTCACCACAACGGCACTGGTGCGGGATTGATGGAGAGGGAGAGAGAAACACGTGTTTATTTATTTTTACCGAAGAATATATGTACGTAATTTGAAAAGAATCGATAAAGAAATTTTCTCCCCATACACACTTTGCGGCTTTGTTACACCCCCTTAGAGGCGGAATTCATAAAATCCTTTCATATTGAATCTCTATGTCATAAATAAAAACGTGCTTCAAAATTTTATGTTTATACATACATACATACATACATATCATCACGCCATATCCCTTGCAGGGTAGGCAGAGAGAACAGAGTGCCAGAGAACTCTATCTCTGCATACTTCACTCGCTTCCTCAACATTCATAATTCTCTTCATACACGCTCGCCGGTTTCGGAGACTCTTGACTCCACCTTCCTTCAGTACATGACCGATCTGGTCTAGGTAGGTTAGTCTCGGTCTCCCTCGGTACCTACATCCTTCCACTTTCGCATTGTATATCTTCTTAACCAGGCGTTCGTTCGGCATTCTTTCCACATGTCCGAACCATCGGAGCATTCCCTTTCGCATCTTTACACCAATACTCTCTTTCATACCTACTCGCTCTCTTACGTCGTCGTTACGAATGCGGTCGGTCAGCCTAACTCCACAGATTTTCCGCAGAGATCGCATTTCGACCGCATTAATTTTACTATCATACTCTTTTCTGCATACCCAACTCTCGCTTCCATACAGTAATGTTGGGACAAGCACTGCGTTATGTATTGCTACACGTGCCTTCTGGCTGAGGTGGTGGCTGCCGAGAAGTTGCCCCAACGCTCCGTTCACTCTATTTCCCGCATTCACTCTTCGCTCTATATCAGTGGTGTACCTTCCATCTCGGCTAAATCCACATCCAAGATATACAAATTCATCCACTTGCTCTAGTACATCATTACCTATTGTTACTCTTACATCTGTTCTGGTTTTATCTCTTTCAAAGACCATTATTTTGGTTTTGCTCACATTCACGCGTAGACCCCTTTTCTTACAATCTTCTGTCATTGTGTCGACTAGGGTCTGCAGGTCAATCGCTGACTGTGCCAGCAGGACTGCATCATCTGCATAAAGCAGAGCAGTGACCACTGAGTCGCCCATCTGGACTCCCACATTCATATCGTTCAACCTTTGGAGACATTTATCCAGATATATGATAAACAGCCTGGCTGACAGAACGCACCCCTGCTTAACGCCGATATTGACGTCAAACCAAGGCGACATTCCATCATCCAGCCGCACACAGGCTCTACAGCCCATGTAACTGGACTGCACAGCCTGTAGCAGTTTACCGTTAATACCATACTCCGGTAAAATGTCCCAAAGTTCCTTTCGTACAACCGTGTCAAATGCTCTCTCCAGATCCACAAAACTGCAGAAAACCCTCTGACCTAGAGCCAGATGCTTCTCCACAATGTTGCGCAGAGAGAACACTTGATCCATGCATCCCCTTCCACTCCTGAAACCTCCTTGTGTCTCACACAGTAAACCATCGGACACCATCCTCATTCTCCTTTCAATAATTTTTCCATACACTTTTGCTGCCAAACTGGTCAAGCCTATGGCTCTGTAATTTGCGCAGTCATAACGTGAACCCTTGTTTTTAAACAAAGGCACGATGACTGCGCTATTCCAGTCCCTGGGAACCATTCCCGAGCTCCAACATAAATTGAGGAGCAACAGGAACGCCTCCCAGACTATGTTTATGTTTATAGCTTTAATAGTTTCGGCTTGGCGGTAATGAGTCGTTCAACCCGCTTCACAGGCCTAATTTACACAACCAGAGGGTGAAAATTGACATATGCCGGATATTAACCTAGAATATTTGATTCGACTCGTAATTTGAAAAGAATCAATAAAGATTTTTTCTCTTCACACAGACTTTGCCACTCTGCTCCACCCCCTTAGGGGTATAATTTCGTGAAATCCTTTCTTAGTGAATCTACGTCATATAAAGAAACCACTGTCAAAATTTCAAGTTGCCAGCTTCAATAATATCGGCTTGGCGCTAATGATTTAACCCGCCCGGTCGTCCAACCCGCTTTGCAGGCCTAATTTACACCCCCAGAGGGTGAAAATCAACAAATGCTGAAACACGTGTTTATTTATTTTTACTGAAGAATATTTGTACGTAATTTGAAAAAAATCGATAAAGATTTTTTTCTCCGAACATTTTTTAAATTGACATAACTTTTTTTTTTATAAACCAATTGACATAAAATAAAGCCTAAATGTTAAGTGAAGCTTATCACAATATATTAGTGAAAACCGCGTCTAAATCGGATAAGCCGTTTCTGAGATTAGTGTGCACAAACACACAGACAAACAGATAAACAGACAAAAATTTTAAAAATTATTGTTTTGGGTTCTATTAGTGTTGATAAAGGTCCCAGTAATATTTTTTTTCATTTATCTTCCATGTATAGACAGCGACCCGTTACATTTTTATTATATGTATAGATTATTGGTATAGGCACCCAACAGTGTGGTGACGGAGTAAAAATTGCACAAGTGGCGTGTTGGCTAATATACTAACCTATCGTGAAAGTGTATGTGGGCGCCTGTATAGTGTAGGGTACCTTTGAGTTACGCTGCGCGAATTTAGCTTGATGATGAATGTAACCCACGCCCTTGTGTGCAAGGTATTTCTCAAGACCCCCCTGAACAAATCACGTAGTTTGGGTATATACCCTTACAAGCATTTTGATTTTCTTTAAATTAGCAATACTAACAACGTGACGTCATTGTTGCAATCTCCATATTATAAAGAATTTTCCTTATATCCTATAACTTTATCTCTTGAGGTGTGCCGTATAATGATTAATCGTGAAAGTGGTGGGTCTCTTTTTATACCCTCCATATCAAACTAGTAAAAGCAATCATCATTTCAACTGCTATATGTCACATTGTTGTCCACACCTCCATAAAAATACGGAAATTGACCTACTATACCATGTTGGTCAGACATGTTGGTATAGGGTTTTGTTTCGAGCTTTCTTTTTTTTTTGCATAGATGTTATTTGCATTTTATATCCCTTAGTCGTCTCTTACGATCACCTACGGGTAAGATAGGGGTGATAAATTCTATCCTTCCACCGTCACCACACGGAAATAGAGTAAAGCAAATATGTATCGCCTAATTCAATTAAATATTTAATTACCTCAATTTTTAATAAAACTGTTATTTTATATAACTTGTTACCTCTTCAAAAATGTCTGTATAATCAATTAATGTCTGTCACGCTCTCTCTTTCTTGATGATGATGTATATTTACAGGCTTGGCAGCATCGGTTCAGTCACTTGATAGGTTACGGGGCTAAGTACTACTCGTATCTGATCTCGCGCGGTATAGCTTGGAGCGTTTGGCACAAGCACTTCGAACGTGAGCCGCTGTCGCGCACCGCTGGGGACACCCTCCGGGGCCGTCTCTTAAGGCACGGGGGCGCCGTGCCGCCACAGGTAAATTCATAATTTTATAAGCTTCAATAGCTTATAAAACTAATTATAATAATTACTAAAATTTAACATGCTTGATTATTTATATAAACTTGATTACGAGCGAAAAATTAATGACACAAATGGGACTCAAAGCCACACCTATTGGAAATCCGTTTCAATGTCGTGTAAGTAGTAGCAAAAAAATTGGAACGGATTTCTAGTAGGTGTAGGTTCCAGTCCCACGTGTGACATTCATTTTTTTTTAAATTGAATCGGTTATCTTATATCACATCATGTTTCAATTTCAATAATGATTTCTGATGTTTACTGTACTGATGCGTTGTATTACGCATTTAAAATAAAATTATTTTTATGTATTTATCGCGTTGAAGGGTATTGTATTTATCGTGTGGGATGTCGTAGAAGACGACTAAGAGCCTTATAACGACCTGGGCCAACTCCATTTGATGCCGTTTGGTCAACTATTACATTCCCAAGGAGGGTTGACGTCTGGCAGGCGGCCGGTCATAAAACTATTGCCAATAACTTATGTACTATGAAAGAAGTGTACATATTGTATCAACCCCAAGTAATTGGGTTAACAGTAGGAGAATGATGATCGCGTTAAAGGAGAGTGGCCACTTCTTCCATAACTATGAATGTTTTAAAATGTTTAAAACGTCAGACAATTTTAAAATCAAATACAAACACGATAAATATCTGAAATAAAACTACTTTTACGGATTCTATCGCGTTTGTATTTGATTTATAATTTCCCGACGTTTCGAACACTTTACAGTGATCATGGTCACGGGAGGACTGAGGTGTCTTACGTCCAATATGTCATTGTTATTACAGAAATTTATTTATATCTACCCTATAAGATATTAAATTTTGACCCACATTTTTATACAAAATTAATACAATTCATTGCCAGTACAAAAAGAGAATGATTCTATATATAAAATTTATGTTGTTTATGCTTTGTTATTATTAAGGTATTTAATTTATGATAATTATTATTATGGCAATTTTACAATTTTTACAAAACTAACAAAACTATTCAGCTACTACCGGATCGGAACGCGGCCACTCTGAGAAAGATCCGGCGAAAATGTGGGTCAAAATTTAATATCTTATAGGGTAGATATAAATAAATTTCTGTAATAACAATGACATATTGGACGTAAGACACCTCAGTCCTCCCGTGACCATGATCACTGTAAAGTGTTCGAAACGTCGGGAAATTATAAATCAAATACAAACGCGATAGAATCCGTAAAAGTAGTTTTATTTCAAATGTGTAATACTCGCGTAAACGATAAATATCTGTTAAAAATTTGGTTAATTTAAGCATGTTTTAAGTTAAATCTGCTATTACGTGGTAGCGGCTACGAAGGCTACGCACCGCTTACAATGCTCGTGGATGTCGTAAAAGACAACTAATCTATCTGGGCCAACTCTACCTGACGCCGTCTGGTCAACAATTACATTCTCAAGGAAGGTTGATGTTAGGAAGCCGGCCAGTCATAAAACTATTGCCAATAATTTATATCTTACATTTAGCATATTATTTATTTATTTCCAGATTCTGCTCCGCGACTACTTGGACACGGAGATCACACCGCACATACTAGCGAATGCGTTAGCAGAAGAACTGGATTATCACAAGGATCATTTAGATAGAGTATTCAAAATATTAGATAAATGATCCTCATTTTAGTTCGTAAACGTCCCACGGCTGGGCTAGAATCTCTTCCACAATAGGAGGGCAATTGGTTTATACCACGTAGGTTAGACGGGTTGGTATAGCATTTTATTTCAAGTTCTCCTTCTCTTACATCATTTCATATCGTAACCTTTGGTCGTTACGACACCTACGGCCAAGATGGGTGGCGAATGATAACAGTAAATTAGCTCAATTAATACAGATTATGAGGCTTGAATATTTTTTCGGAGACGAAATCTTTTCCTTTGGCTGGGCCAATTTGAGTGCGAGTCTAAAAATGGTCTTTGGATAAATAACTAAATCTATTAGATGAGGCTTTCTCCATTTTAATATTATAAATATGAATGCGAGTTTGATTGTTATGTTTTAATGCTTTAAATATTTAATTGATTATGTGATTCGCGTACACGTTCTCAGGGATACGAAAAGGTTGCTTTTGACGTGGCTTTTGTATCCGAAAAGGTAACTCGTCGTTCGTTTGTCAACCTTTTGTTCCTTGTGACTGAAGTAATTTGCTGTTGTTTGGACACACTAAGAATCTTTTCTTTGTATAATTTGCGAACATTTATCCAATCTAGTACAGTACTTTCGGCGTAAAAGTATAAAAAGCAAGGATTGCTCCTTGTTTTCTTTTTACTCGCTTTCTAATTTTCGTATTTAAAATAGTAGCAATGCCTGAATTATATTGTAATACAAATTTAGATCTATTATAAATAAAAATAAAATGTATATAATGTGTAATTTAATGTTAAATTATTTTTTTTTTAATGTAAGTAGTTTTGTTCAGTATTAAACTATCGAATCTAAAATGTGGAACAATTTTTTATAAGTATTTTGTTAATAATTTAATGTTGAATAGAAATTACATCATTAAGGAAGTGTCTTTTTATTATTCTTTTTTAAAAATGTTTAAATAATAACCCTGTTCCTAACTGACAGACACGGTTAAGATAGTTTAATTATTGCATTATCTGGTTTAATTATTGCATTACCTGGCTCACGATTTAAACTTGGACTTTTTATTAAAATATTAGCTGAAGTATCCGTTCAGAAATTGTTTCGCCCAGATGGAGGCATACACAGCCCGCGCGGCCCTGACAAATAAATATCCACGATTCCGTCCCCGCCGTCGGGATCGGCAATCGTGTCGCGTTCAAATCATAAACGTGGGTGAACCCACTTTGCCAGCGACTCCCCGAGCCGAGGTCCGTACCCCACAGGGGGTGCCCTCGGGATCGGTCGCTTAACTTTATCGGGTTGAGAGCCCTCAGCGCTCACCCACAGTCCGGGTAAAGTTGTCATAGCCATCTGAGGCTAACAACTAAGACACACAAAAAAAAAAAAATCAGAAATTGTGAAAATTGGAATAAAAGGATAAATTTTAAAATATAATAGGTAATTTTATTGATGTCTATGTTTCAGAACATTCGAAATTTTCTGGAATTTTTCACAATGATGTAGTATTTTTTTCCGAGCATTCCAGATCATTTCTAAACATTACACCCCTTATATCTTTACTAGCATTTGCCTGCGATTTCGTCCGCGTAGAAGTCGAAAATGGTTCTAATAGGGTTTTTGGTTTGCTTTTCAACGTTATTATATGTACATACTAGCTTCTGCCCGCGGCTTCGCCCGCGTAAAAGCTTACTTTCCTAAAGATTTTCATCCCCTATTTTTATTTTACCCCTTAAGGCTAATTTTTTTTTTTTTTTTTTGTGTGTCTTAGTTGTTAGCCTCAGATGGCTATGACAACTTTACCCGGACTGTGGGTGAGCGCTGAGGGCTCTCAACCCGTAAAAGTTAAGCGACCGTTCCCGAGGGCACCCCCTGTGGGGTACGGACCCCGGGGGGTCGCTGGCAAAGTGGGTTCTCCCACGTTTATGATTTGAACGCGACACGTATTCCGACCTCGACGGCGAGGGCGGAATCGTGGATAATTCTTTGTCAGGGCCGCGCGGGCTGTGTATGCCTCCGTTTGGGCGAGCGTGATAAGGTCGTCGGGTTCGTCGAGTATTAATCGCGGTTGGCGGATCGCGGATATTTTAGATGGGGTATAACTAGACGCCCTAACCACTATGGGATTAGGGTGAGTAGCGGCAGAGTCGAAGTAGCGGCGAGAGCACTGCTTCATGTACTACCGGATGGTCGGCAGGCCGATCTATGTGAAGATCCACATTGCGCATATACCACGGTGCTCCCGTCGCACGGCGCATGAACCTATTCTGTAATGATTGCAAACGGTGTAACCGGAAGGGTTTCGCTTGTGTAAACACAACACTAGCGTACGTCATGATGGGACGTACGCAAGCGGTGTATAATCTAACTTTACTACTAAGTGATAGCTTGGCTTTGGCATGCAGCAAGCTGTGAAGGCGTCCTAACACTAAAGCTGCGCGCGCGCGGACTCGCTTTATGTGAGGACCGAAGGACAGACGATTGTCAAGGGTGACGCCGAGATATTTGACCTGTTTAGTCCATGGGATGGACTGGTCGGACATTGTTATTGGAGGGAAGGAAGCCATTGGATGTAGGCGATCCGTCCACCGGTGGAACATGATCGCTTGGCTTTTTGTGGGGTTGATAGTAATTCTCCACTTCCTAGACCATTTATCTAGGGCGGTAGCCGCTCGTTGGAGATTACTGATCACTGTCTCTATAGAACGACCTGCATAGAAGATGGCAGTGTCGTTGGCGAATAGTGCAGTTTGCACATTCTTAAGCTGTGGGATGTCGCTGGTGTACAGCGTGAACAAGATTGGTGAGAGCACCGATCCCTGGGGGACGCCGGCTTTTAATGAATGCGGTGCGGAGAGAGTACCTTTACCCTGTAGCGGAAGCTACGGTCGGTTAGAAAGTCCCTAACTATTATAACTAAGTAACGGGGTATACCTAACTTGATTAGCTTGAATATAAGGCCATTATGCCAGACTTTGTCAAACGCTTTTTCTACATCGAATAGCAGCATACCAGTGAAATAGCTATGTTGTAGCTTAACACTGGCATACTCGACTATTCGATGTACTTGCTGTACGCAAGAGTGTTGCGTGCGAAAGCCGAATTGAATCGGCGGGATAAGGGCGTTAGCCTCTGCGTATGTTCTTAGGCGGCTAAGAATTACGCGTTCATATATTTTTGCGAAACTATTAAGTAAGCTAATAGGGCGGTACGAGGAAGGTTCGGTACGCTTCTTGCCGGGTTTGTGTATACCAATTACCACGGCTTGTTTCCATTGAGATGGAAAGATACGGTTAGTTATTGCGGCGTTAAATATAGATGTTAATATAACGAGTAATGAGAGGGGGAAGAGTTTAATTACTCTGTTTGTAATGCCATCCGAACCTGGGGATTTCCTAGGGAGGAGGGCCTTGACAATCGTTCCCACCTCGTCAGTTGTTACTGGCGGGGGGGGTTCGTCGGGTGTGTCGGTAATGGTGGGTGTGTCGGTAATGGTGGGTGTACGCGACGTACAACGCTCTACCTCGCTATTTACTAGTTCGGTGTGTCGCGCGTCTATGTTTTGAGTGCTCGACGTACATTGCTGCTCAAGGCTAGCTGCCAAGCATTCGGACTTTTCTTCGTCCTCGAACGCTGGCAGTTGGTTAGGGCGGGTGAGTGGAGGCATAGTGGACACTGTGTCCTTTTTGAGTGAACGGGCTAGTTGCCAGTAGGCGAGGTGAGACGGCTCAAGCTCGCTTAGCGTGGCATCCCATCTGTTTTGCCGAACTTTTTGGACGGCCTGTTTGACCGCCCTCTGCAGTGACCGCATTCGAAGGCGGTTGTCTTCACAGGGGAAGCGGTCATAGGCTCGAATTGCTGCGTTCTTTTGCCTTAACAGATCACGTACGTCAGCGGGTAGGCGCCATAAACGATCGCTCGTGTCTGGCACCGTCCGTGAACAATCACTAACTAGTGATTGTACGTGATTTGTTAGGGAATCGATCGCGGACGTGACGTCCTCTTGGGAGTTTATATTGGTGGGGATTTGATCTAGGTGTACTGACGAGGAGGACTGAAGTTTGACCTTCAGTTGATTCCAGTCCGTACACACTTTTGTGGTGGGAGGGTTTGGGCCTGAGGGGCCATAGCGCGGGGAGAGTTCTACTACCACCGGACGGTGGTCCGAGTTAAGCTCGTGAAGTACTTCTATCGAACTTAAACGTAGGTTTATGTTCTTAAGAAGGGCTATGTCTAACACGTCGGGCCTGTGCTCGACGTTGTAGGGGTAATGCGTTGGTTCAATAGGCGCTATGATATCGAAACCAAGCCGGGTGGCGTAAGTCTCCAGGGCCCTGCCTCTGGTGTTGTTGGTGTGGCTATTCCACGACTTACTCTTGGCGTTTAGATCGCCTGCTATGAGCACGGCGTCGCCGAGGTTTAATAGCGCTTGTAAATCGCTTTCTAATAGAGGGTTGCTCCCGTTGTCACGCGATAAACTGATGCTACAATCAGTGGCTGGTGGCCCGTGAGGGCCTGCCGACAGACCGAGGCTTCAATGTACGTCATGGGTGGGGTGGGGATTGGCGTGCAGTGCAGCGACCTTTTATAATAAATGAGAGTCCCGCCTAGGCGGGAGTGTACCCGATCGTCGCGCACTATATTATAGTTTGCGATTTTCGGGTCTTTGTGGTAGGGCTTTAAGAAGGTCTCCTGGACCAGAAGAAGGTCGAGCTGCTGGTCTTGTAGCAATGTACCTACTTCGTCTCTCTGTCGGGAGAGACCGTCCGCGTTAAAAATCCCTAACTTGAGGTGTCGTGTTTTAACTCTGCCTGGTGTGTGCCTATCCATTTCTAAGCCGTGAATTTGTTAAGATTCTCGAGGACGGACGAGAACTTAATAGCGGTGTTTAGTAACGCGATGCTGTTGCCTTGGTTTTGGCGCAGTTCGGCTGCGACTTCGCGGATTTGATCCACGTTTATTATTGCCGCGAAGCTTTTCACTAGGGCGAGATCCGCATCAAAGCCCGTAGTGAATGCCGCTTGTGAGTTAGGCGATCGGTTGCCCTGATGGGGCTTAGGGAGGCCCACGGTGGGCGGTTGTTTATGCCCAACGGTTGGCGCTTTTGGTAGGCTATTATTGATCGACGGCGGTGTCGCGATCGCGGGTGCCGGCGCTATATTTCTGTTTGGCAGTGGTGGGAACTCCACACTGCTAGTTGTCTTAACCCACGGGTTTTTGGGTGGGGTATAGGGTTTGGGCGGGGGTTGAGGTACCGAGGGGTACCTAGGGGGAGGGCGGTGGTCTCCTGATCACCGGCCGTGGTGCGCGTGGACAGCCACGGTAGTTTGCAGGATGACCCACCTCACCACAGAGTACACACGACGCAGGGGTCGCACTCTTGTTGGGGTCGTTGGCCTTAGGTCTGGCGCAGTCCGCCGTTGCGTGGTCTTCCAGGCACTTTACGCACCTTGGCCTCGCATGGCAGTTGCGCGATGAGTGGCCATATAGTTGGCACCGGTGGCATTGCGAAAGCATGCCTTTACGGTGAGGGGGTTCGACAGTTATGCCGGAGAGTCCGCATACTGTTGTAATACGGTAAATATCTTTACCGGTCTTGGTAAGGTCCAGTACGGCCATTACCATTTCATAGGGGGCGCGGGTGTGACCTCTGACCATGCGGTGAACCTCGATCACCGGCAGGTTTTGGTCGAGCAGTGATTCCTTAATGGAATCACTAGATAGTTCTACGGGTACGCCTTTTATTACGACCCGTAGTTTACGTTCCTCGGGAAGAGTGAACGTGTGATAAGGGATGCGCTCGCGGAGGAGCATCGCAGTGAGTTTGCGATGGTCATCTGATGTCGCGAGGTTTACTCGTATGCCCTCGAAGGTCGAACGGGCCGAGCGGTAGTTCACGCGGTTGGTATTACACCACGCGGAGATTGGTAGCCACTTATCCTTGTTGCGGATGACAAGGGGTGGCGGGACGGGGGGCTTGTAGGCCTGAGGGGCGGGTTGCGGGGCGGGCTGCGATTGCAGTAAGGCTAATTAATGTTATATTTCTTTATATCTAACCAATGGCCTAAAAATAAGTTTCAAGCTTCTGGCTTTAAAAATGACCATAATTCCTTACAACTTTTCATACCCTTTTTGCATTAAAAAGTAGCCTATATCCTTTGTCAGGTTCTAGACTGTCTGTGTACCAAATTTCATTTAGATCGGTTCAGTAGTTTTGGCGTGAAAGAGCGACAGACAGAGTTACTTTCGCATTTGTAATATTAGTAAGGACTTTGTATTTATATTATACATATTTTGCAATGTAAGTAACCAGTTTTACTATACTAGTAATCGAACCATTTTTGTCTTTCTCTTGTAGTGACAATATCTGCCTAGGTGCCATAGTCGTCTTGTACGACATATGCGAGAAAGGAACGTTACTTGTCACAAAACTGGGTGTTATATGTTTGTGAAGTCCACCGCTATAAGATTTATTTCTTAACCTTCGTGTTCACTTTGAAAATAGAAAATATTTGATACAAGTCCAGTGCAGTTCACTAATTTAAGATCATCCAAACATTTTTCATTGCTTTTATATAGAAAAAAAATTATATTGGCAATAATGCCTTATATATTATATATATAAAAAGATTTTCTATATTAAGATTATGAGTGGTTTATTATAATAAAATATAACTCTATGGGTTATAATAAAAAAGAAATGTAGCTGCCAAGTATTGAAATAAATATATTATAATGAAGAACACTGTATTTCAAATCAATCAAATAATAACTTTAATTTGTATAAATTAAATTTGATGACTTATTAATCTACAATGTATAATCTTTTAAGTATCCGATATACATCCGCATGCCAATTGAAGGAACAGAAATATTATAATATTATAGCCCTAAACTTGTATTTCACGAATGCAAAGTTCCTATAGAATGTAAATTAATAAAAATGTGTGTAGGTCACGAGCAGAGGAAAAACCACAAAGGACCTCTACTCTAGAATCACTATACAGTTTCACACGACGCATATTTTCTTAGCACGGTGTTAATACTGCTAAGAATACATCGGGCAAAAATATTGTATTATAATATATTTTTGTTATGTATTATATTATAATTTGGTATTAAGAATTTTATGGCCCTACGATGAGACTGCCCATTAGATCGTTCCCTACCAACACCGTCGTATGCCATGTACAGAGCGTTAAGTCGGTGAGAATATTTCACTGTTGCTGATAAGGTTCGTTTTAGTGGACATACTCCATGTCGTGTTTCTCTTCGTGCCTGATCCGTTTCTAGCATATATCGTAGTATGAAAAGGTGTAGTGGCTAGACATCTTTAGGCGTACAAGCAAGCAAAAATTATATACGTATAGTCTTATTCTCTCATAAGACTCACTAGACGTATTTTTTTGTTTTCTTTTAGTGTTGTATTTTCGTTTCATTGATATAAAAATCATAACGGTGACTCTGTTTTTACTTTAAAAATACGTCGATTAAAAATATTAAAATGAATATTTGCACCAATTTTTTAATTCCTCATTTGCCTTATTGTCAAAATGTATTCAATGAGTGCTGCTTAAAACTAATTTATACTAATGGGTATAAAATTTGTTTGTATGCATGCTTGAACTTTTATGCATTTAGAGGAAAGACAAGAAAAACATTCTTATGATTTCACTAAAATATTACAAGGGTCCAATATTCTTTTTTTTATACATTGGTGTTTCAATTTAATAGATTAAGTTTTATCCTACGCATCGATAGATGGTGCTGCAGAAAAAAATCCATTATATTTAAGGTCACTGAAATTTTATATCCACATATTTTGTACAAAATATTATCATAATACCAAGGCTTCTTCACTAATAATCACATATACATTCACATAATACTTACGATTGGCTTGCCATTAAACAACCACGGTCATCGATGTGTAAATATAGAAAAAAATATAAATTACTTATTATTGATTTAGCATTTAATAAGCTAGGATTTATATAAAAACTCATTTGATAACGAGAAAATTACGCGTCAGCCCAAATCTATTTGCAACCTCTTTCAACCGTACACCAATTAAGCTAGCATGGCAGGTAGATGGAGTCACAAAATAAAATAAAATCGGTAGATGGTATGGTAGAATATCTTCCACAAAGTCATCGGCGAGTTGATTACTATAATATAGATGGCGGCAAATAACTTGACAAATGTCAAAACCTGCGCAGTGATCGATTTTCAGATCCTCTAAGCGGGGAGTGGGGCGCGCGACGGGTATAGTAGTCGTATCGATTGCGTTATTGGTTGATCAGTCGAACTCTACCTCACTTCATGAATGACCAATGTCTGCACATGCGCGAAACTTTCCCTACCACTTTGATTTGTGTTCAAGTTGTTTGCCGGTATCTATACCTGTATTACATTCTCTCCAAATTTCGTTTTATTGATTTACATAATGCTAATAGTGTATTTTACATTTTAAAAACACGAAATTGATCACTATACGTAGTTGCTATGTCAGCTTAATTGATATAGCGATTGGTACGGATAGATTAAGTAATAATTTCCCTTTGGCAAATAAATTTTTAAACTAAATAATTGTTATTGCATTGAAACAAGCTAGGTTCATTATCAAAATCGACACCACAGTATATTTAATAATTGGATATGCTAGATGTTTACAGCAGATTAATTAATAGTGACGATGGCTACGGTCGCTGTTCTCGGGGTCCAAAACCTCATATGGGGGATGTCCACATCATTACGCCACGTAATTGTATTGGTTGGGATTGTCTTTGTCGCGCTCCATGTAGTCACGATCGATTAGAGACTCTATACGCTTCTTCAAATCGGCCGGCTGAAATCAATCGGTTTGATAATTAGATGACTGCACAAATGGCGTAATGGTTAACCACCGTGTCCGGTGTCGCTGGTTCGATTCCGAAGAATGATAATACTTTGTGCGCTCCATAAATTATTGTTATGAGTCTGGGTGCAATTTGGAAATATAATTAACGAATTATATGTTTGTATTTTCTGTGTGGTGACGTAGTAAGAATACTATTCACCACCCCATATCTTACCCGTGGGTGATCGTTCGAGACGACTAAGGGATATAAAACGCATATAACATCTATGCGAGAGAAGGAAAACTCGAAACAAAACCCTATCTACCAACACGTCTAACCAGCGCGGTATAGTAGGTTAATTTCCCTCCCATTAATATCCCATTATTATTATTTTAAGGTGATGTTTCGATCTCAAATTCTCTTGCAAGTTGATCAACTATTTTCACTCTAACCAAGATATTAATTAAGATTGTAATTAAGTTTTAACTCTAAGATATTAAGTCACACCTAAGGCAATATAAAGATATGGCATATATCTAAATGTTAGGTTTTACCAAAAAAAATATGGATTGTTGGTAAAAACAGGCATAAACATACCAATTTTGTAAAACTTCTAAAGTAATATAATCCTAAGTAACTAATATAATAATAATCACCAAAGTTGGATAACTGAATAACAGAAATATAACTGCACAGATGATTAGTATATAGTATTGGTTAATATACTAACAGTAGGTTGGCAGTGCCATGGGTTCGATTCCCGTGCAGGACAATATTTTGTGTGACCTACAAATTGTAGTTCTGAGTGTGGGTGTAATTTGTGTTGCTTAATTATGTTAGTAAAGTCCCATGTAATGTAAGGATACATATATACGTACATAGAAAGATACATACATAATAGAAAGTAATAAGGCGTAGTTGAGAAACATTCTGTGAGAACTGAAGTTCATACCTTAACGGGGAACTTGAGTTGGTTGTATAATTCTGAAATGAGCAGATTATGTGACAGAGCCTTGCGCATCTTCATCACCCTGACGATGGCCGCGTCGATTTGGTACTGTCGGTCTTGGAACACACGCTCTTCCGTCGCCTTCTGTTCCTCGCTCTGAAATAATTATATTAGAACATTATATAGAGAAGAGAGGTCTCATTTCAGGTTATAGGTAATTCTTTTTATTATTTCAATAGACAAAATGCCGCAGTAACGAATTAATTGTTGTCAAATTCATTTATTATGGATGCGACTTACATATTTTCAATTTTAACATCATCATCATCATCTCAGCTCATACACATCCCACTACTGGGCTCGAGCCTCCTCCAAACAGGACGGATATTAACCCACTATACCACACTGGTCAAGTGTGTTGGTATAGATGTTTTGTGTCGAGTTTTCCTTCTCTTGTATAGGTGTTATATGCGCTTTATATCCTTTAGTCGTCTCTTACGATCACACATAGGTATGACGGGATAGCGAATTGTATTCTTACCCCTTCACTTATAGATTATGGTGTGGTCATGCTCACTGAAAAGGTCTCTGCTTGCGGTAGCTACGTGGAGCGGGTCTCTCCCTTCCCTCCAATGTGGTTGAGGGGCGTGATGGCTGCTCTAATAGTTAACTCGTGATCGGGTGCCGCTTGTGGGATCTGGTCCAGCCATTTTTCTTTCTTTTTTGTTTTATAAATATTCTTAGTTTAATTTTGTATTATATACAAAATTTTAAAAATGAATCTTTACTCGAAGGGCATATCACTGGAGCTAACATAAATTAAACATGTAACCAAACTCTTTTGTGAAAAAATATAATAAAAAAAAAATGACGAGCCCACTGAGTTTCTTGCTGGATCTTCTCAGTATGTGGCTGCTTTCCGATCCGGTGGTAGATTCATTAAATTTAATTAAAAAAAAAACAATGTAAAATTGACAATATGTAAGTGCCCCTATGGGGCTTATGCAAAATAAATGATTTGATTTGATTTGATCACCACATGGTAAATTTTAACATTTTAAATTAATCTAATAGACTACCACTGGATCGTTTACGGTATGAAAAATTTAACATTTTAGTGGTTCACTAAAAAGCAACTTACAGTTTCTTTCATTTGTATCTGGTTGATCTTGATGCGGAATAGTTTGTTGGTGAAATCCCCATTGAATGCAAAGAAATCTGAGTCGTCCACCTCCCTGCCGCGTGGTGACTTGGTCAGTACGCGCGCCTTGCCACACGCAAGCGACTGTAGTGTACGACGTAGTTCACCTTCCTGGAATAACAATTTGAGGAATGTTTAGTTAATAGACATAATCGCATGGGGGATAATTTTATAATCGTTACGTTTGATAGGCGGACTGATGGTCGCAGTAGATGTTATAAAGCTGAAGCGCTGCTACAGATTCCTTTAATGATCCTTCAGCCGTTTTGGTGACACATCATATCTTTAACGACATCACACAAGAAGGTCTTATAAATTAAGCAGTAGAACGACAGGCTTCCATTATCAAGTTGTAGAATTCCCATTTTTTCTAGGAACTTAACATCGAAGACTAAAAAATACACAAAGAAATGTGTTTTACCCCTTCGGAGATGAAAGCGCGATTATCATTATTTATACATGTCTTTCTGGATCTCGGCTGGAATAATCTTCACAATGGGATAGAACTGATTTTTGGGTTGGTTTGAATTTTATTTTGTGTTTTTCTATTCTTGCAGTCCTGTTATCTATTTACGTTTTTAATGGTCTTTTATGAAGGAAACCCACAGGAAAAAAAGGGTTAGTTACACATAGTTTTCTTAATCCGTCATCACACGAAAGGCGTAATGCTATGATTAAAAAGAAATTAATATGTTCTCTTACCTCAATATTTGTAGCTGTTTTAAGATCTTCAAATGATAGGTTATCGCCGTCGTTGAAGAGCAACAGCACTAGTGCTTGAAATAGAGATACCTGTAGTTCTTTATTACCCTGGAACAATTATATGTTCATCAATCGTTTTCTATGGTATGGTATAGACATTGGATACGAGTTCTTCTCAAACAAAGGGTAAAACCCTCTCAGAATAAGGTTTAAATTGGAAATACGCAAAAATAATACTCAAAATAGCAGCTTTCAATGATGTAAAGCATTTCAAATCCATTAGTGTTATTCTATAACAAGCCCTTTTCAAACAAATAGAAAAATCACAGGTTAAATTTACACACAGAGTTAAGATTTGGGATATTGGTAATAGGGATTGGGGTAATTATATTTCAAAAAACAAATGTGAAAATGAGTGCTTTCAACTATTTAAAAGATTTCAGATCCATTTCATTGCAAGTCCTCTTTAAAACAAAGATTTAAATCCTCATAAAGTAACAGTGATACCCCCAGTATTTGTTTTGCAAAAACGTAAAAATAACAGTGAAATAGATATAAAAGGTAAAGGATATCAGATCCATTAATTTTATTGTAATACAATCCTGAAATAAAACTACATTTACGGACTCTATCGCGTTTGTATTTGATTTTTAATTTCCCGACGTTTCGAACACTTTACAGTGATCATGGTCACGGGAGGACTCCCGTAAAAGTAGTTTTATTTCAAATGTGTAACACTCGCGGAAACATTAGAAGTCATTATAATACAATACTTTTAATAATTAAATCTGTGTATCTTTAAGTCTGGCTAAAGTAAGGATGTGTATGTATTATTAATCATATTTTTTTACTAATAAGAAGTAAATTATCTCTAATTGCAACAAGGTTATCTTTTATCATGCGAAACCATCTCACATGAAGAGAAAAATAAAAGCAGACAAAATCTGGTTACATACCTGTGTAAAATGCGCTCTGAGCACACAATGACCAAGTGTGGCCTGCCACTGGAGCTTGCGGCCCGAGTGTTTTGCGAGGTAGAACTTGGTAAAATGGTCCTGCTGGCGCGTCAAAGCGACCGGCAGGCGCACCTCCACGGGGGGATAGCTCGGCCAGAAGCCCATCGTCAGTATGTACACCGACAACTCTAAACCACCAGCATCCGAAGATGCTGCTAAATGCTGTGAAGTAACAACAATTATTTTATTATCATAAAAACTTGCTTCTATATCTATTGCAATATGATATAGCTAGGAAGAAAGACTGAAAGAGATTGTATATGAATATTGATAGTAAAATCAATATTTCTATAGAATAACAACATAAAATATCATTGTTCTGTTTGAAATAAAACTATTTTACGGATTCTATCATGTTTGTATTTCATTATTAATTTCCCGATATTGCAAACACTTTACAGCGTTCATGGTCACACGAGGACTAAGGTGTCTCACCTCCAACAAGACATCGTTATTACAGAGATCTCAATCAAAGCTGTGATAGAATTCGTATAATTAGTTTTATTTTAAATGTGTAATAGTAAATATCAGAAGTCATTACATTCTTCTGTTCTTAATCTAATAATATCTTTCATATATTGAAAAACAGTATTAACATATATATAAATTTACAGCTTTCTCATATTCAAAATTATTAATATTTATAATTATTTATTATCCTGATATAATTTTTAAGTGTATGGATTAGACTTATAATACTATCTGCAGGCAGATACTAATGTAACCACTCCTATATATTGCTTGTGGGTATCGTAAAAGACAACTAAGAGTTTTACATCAAACTGGACGAACTTCATCTGATGCCGTCTGGTCAACAATTATATTCCTAAAGATGGTTGGTGTGAGACAGGTGGTGGGTCTAAAACTATTCCTAAAACTTGCAATATTTACGATGTAAGTAGACTACATATTGCGTCTTAAGGAAACAAGCAGGTTGATGATGATTACATAAAAAGTCAGAGCTACTTACTTGCTTATATGTAATATTTATATCCTTTGATAGCTCCATATCCTTGAACATCCCTTCTAACTTACAAGTAAATCCACCTCCGCATTCCTGCTTAAGTTTACTGAGCATAGATTTCTCGGCGTCGACGGATGCCGATTTACCGACCAAAAGTCGTTTAGCCAAGTCCTTCTTATAGAATGCTTCAAATACATCCTTGCCATGGATAAATCTGAATAGTACCATTATCTTATCGAGTAGGCGTTCTAACTCTTCCTCTGTGGCCTCTTTGTTGCCGGCACGGAGTTTCACATCCACAAATTTAGCTGTGAAAATATTTTGTAAGTTTATAGATAACTGTGGACTTCACAAATATACAATTAACAGACACAAATTGCAACAAAAACACCGTCTGACACTCGGTTAAAATTGGTACCTATATCAGGTGCGCGCAGGAGCATACATCTAACAAACAAATATATATTTCATACATATACATTACACTAAACTATTCTGCAACAATGAGCATAGGAAAATTTTCCTAATAAACAATATTCGCAATAGTGAGTTTCACATGATTTTTTCAGGTTTCTTTGGCTTACTGATAACAATTCATGTTGTTTAGTTGGCATCTACAACGTCCACGGGTAAGGTATTATAACACATTCCCATCACTGTCATGCTTATGATTTCAGTGGTGCCTGTAGGGTAGATTTTACACAACTATGGAAACATTTGCACAGAGCAGCTTCCGTTGGGTCGGTTGGTATATATACCTAGAGAATTTTTAAGCAGTTCTCATCATATATAGACCTTAAAATCTAGAGTACAGTACCTGGCTATACATTTATTTTTGTTGGAAAGAGGCAATCGGTTAATTTCGGCTTTGTTGAGTATTCTCTATCGCACACTACATGTATGACTGTGCAAGAAAGTACATACAGTTGTTTAAACAGCAATAATTTAGAATAGTTATATTTTATTTAATAACAAAAACTCATATTATATCTTACGTCTTCAAGGTGACGTATGCCATCTACCGGACAATGTTTACACATTGTACAGGCTTAATACTTCAAACTTTACAGTTAGAATTGTATTAAACGATGACAACCTTGTTATTCAAATTACTGAAATTTTTAGCATTTAATATGCTTAATTATTTATAGATACCCGATTACGAAACGAAAAATGATGTCACCCCGCTTGTGACATCATTTTTCGTTTCGTAATCGGGTATTTATAAATAATTAAGCATATTAAATGCTAAAAATTTCAGTAATTTGAACAAAAACTCAATTGTTTTGACAAGCTCTTAATAGATACTAGAATATTAGTGCGTCGTGCGACGTCATACAAATAGTGTGCCAGAGACGACGATGTACGGTAGCCGAATCTTCCCATTTAATAGTGGTAGGACCACACTGTTGACAGTTCTTAGTCTACAGCCGCAGGCCGGTCCGTCCGGTGTAGTATCACACTCTCGCAGAAGATCGACGTCTGAGTAATGGCAATGTGCTATTGCGCTTCTTTTGGTGAGCGAGAGAGCCGGAAGCCCAACTGGGTGGGTTTAGGGATTGTAATGGTAGTCAGCGGTCTAGCTATATACCCTTAGTATAGCAAAAGTCCATGGGCAGCAGTGACACTTACCATCAGGTGTGCTGCTTGCTCGTTTGACGCCATAAGCAATAAAAATAAAATAAACCAATGAGCAATATTTATTGTCGTGTACTGTATGTTATAGAATCAAAACTCGAGACTACTTGATGGCAGTCTATTGCCCGTCTATCTTTAAATATACATACCAATAAGTTCAGCCGGTTTATTCTGGCGTTGATTGATGAAGTATTCGAAGGCCTCCCGCATAGAGTACAAGAACTTGTCGTTACGTTGGAAGCAAGTGCTCACTATATGATCCAATTGCTCTTTGAATTCCAATAGTTCACCTACCATGGTCTTGTCGCGTTCAGGCTCTATTACTATCGTACGACCTTTTTTCTATTAAAAAAAATAAAATTATACTCTAAATGATTCGTATTTTTTCTGGTCAGAATTCCAAGAGGTCCTGGTACTAAAACATTCCTAGTGTGGTGGTTATGGGATAACAATACAATGTGCGACTATCTATTCCTTTCATGTGGGACTCCTAAAAATCGACTCAGGTTTCGAGAAATTATGCAGCAGCATACGCCTGGTTAACTTATAAAAGGGGGTCTTACCACAGAAATGATTTAAGTCTTCCTAAAGTCACCGGAGTCAAGGAATTGGTACCGGTGGCCAGTAAAATGAGAAAATGATACGGTAAGTTATAGGGCCGCATTCTGCCTTTTCGCCACGTCGGGCGTAATGGGCGAGGTGCGTCCCGACCATAAGCACCTCAGCTCATATTGTTCCACTGCTGGGCGTGAGTTGCCTCCATAATAGGAGGGAAATTGATTTACTATTACACTGGTCAGACAGGTTGATATGTGGTTTTATTTCGAGTTTTTTCTTTTGCATAGATATTATATGCATATTATAGCCCTTACTTGTCTTTTACGACACTCGCGGGCAAGAATGGAAGGGAATTGTATTCTTACTCCGTCACCGCACATAAAATAGTTCAGACCATAGACTGCTATAAAGAAAAGGTATCGCTAAACAAATGGTTTTGAAGGATTATGTTATAGGTAGGTTGGCGATCACAGTTGATGTGATCGCCAACCTGATATGATGATGATGATAATTGTCAAGGAGAGCAAGGAGAGGGCAGCTATACATTCCCCTAGTAAACTTTCAGCCAGTTTTCACGATGGGAAAGTAAAGAGGGCTTACATTTTTATTCTTAAAGGAGCCTGTCTGCCCACAACACCATTTCATACTATGGTCCGGTGCAATGCGTCTAGACTATAGTCTGGTACAAAAAATAATGTTTTATTATTTGTCACTCTCTTAATATTCCGGACAAACTGGAATATTTATGGATCCAGACAAAATTTTCAGCAGTCCCTACCACTAACTTGCTTAGTTAAAATTTATATAAAACTTTGTAAATAACCTTTTACTCACTTTTATATATGCATTAAAATGATTGCACAACTCAATAAGTCCGTCTTTGACCCGACTAAAGAGACAGTACAGTGTTGTGAGGTCCGACAACCGGGGTCCGTCCATTAATGCTTCTAAACCTTTACCTAGTATACCAGTGAGATGCTCGCTCAGCAATTGTCGTTCTATTGTGTGAATTAATTGCCATCTGAAAACAAAAAATAATTATACAGGCGATTGGAATTAGGTCTTGTAAATGTTTAGCTTGTATCTTCTCTTTTAAGTCATATTTTTCACTGTTAACTCTGTTTCAGGTGAGAGAAATTAGCCTATAATATCACGTTGGGCAAATGTGTTTCTTTTTTGCGTGTCTTTTAGTTGTTAGCCACAGATTGCTGTCACAGCTTAACCCAGATTATGGGTGAGTGCTGAGAGCTCTCAACCCGAAGCCAAATGTGTTGGCGTAGGCGTCTACGTGTGATTACCAAACCCGTCTGCCAAACATGACAATTATTTTCACGCATAGGAAGGCCTATATCCAAGAGTGGACGTCTGCGAATAGGTTAACGATGATACTATATATATTTTTAAAAGTGTGTCTGATTGAAATTTAAGACTCATGACTTCGATGTTTGTAATATTGGTAAATGGAGATACTTATCCTTAAGCATTGAATATCTTACTTAGTAGAAGGATCTAAATAGTGTAACAGTCGTTCGTTTTCTTCACGCAGTCTTTTTTCTACGTGCGCCAAGTATTGAGGTACGGCCAGCTCACGCATCAGACGTTGACCCTCTGCGGCGTACAGCCTCTCCGTAGCTTGGAGGAATCTGTGAATAAGTTCATAATATATTTAATATTTAAAATTCTCTAATTTTGTTATTAAGAATCATATTGAAATCGGCTTTAAGATCTTGCCATCAGGATTCTGACATTTGGAATTATTTTTGCACAAGCCAGATAAGTTTAGCAAGCACTCTCAGTGACATGTACACAATCTAATTGATATTAATTCAATACAATCCTTCTAATTTAAATATCTTTTTGCAATATTTATGGTATAATTAATAAACCACAAGTCTTATTTTATGGTAAAAATAATAAAATTAAAAAGGTAAAGCTATTAAAAAAAAAACATATTAAAGGATAAACTAATCATTTCAAAATCAAAATGTGTAGTATTTTTTTTTTTTTTCGTAAAATACGTAGTATACGCGTGGTGTATGAGTAAGAATTCATCTTTTGCGTGTGGATGTCGTAAAAGAAGACTATTGGATATTGCATGCAGATAACATAAATGCAAGGTAAGAAAAATTAGACATGGAAGACTATATCAATATGTCTAACTAGGGTTATATAGAAGGTCAATTTGTCTCTAATCTTGGGAGAAACCTGTGGTCAAAAGTAGGATATATATGGGTTAAAATTACTATATTTATTCATCATCATCCTGCTCTTATCCTAATTACTTGGAGTCGACGCAATATGTCATCTTCCTCCATACAGTCCTATCAGACGTCATCTCTGCAGTCATTCCCTTTCTATCCATGTCATGCCTCAAGCAGTCCATCTATCTTTTCTTTGGTCTTCCTTTACCCCTAAAACCTTCCAACATTCATATTTAAAACTTTCCTCACAGCATTACTTTCATCCCATCTCATCACATATCCATACCATGTTAACCGTTCACTCCTTAACTTTTCCGTCACTGGCGCAACTTTCAAACTTCCTCTTATATGTCCATGATGAAAATTACTATATTTATTATTTTATTTAAATAAAATTCAACATGGACATTTATACCAGGACATATTTTGGAAATTAAATACGAAAGGTAATAGAATAGCATAATCTGGATCTTGCATATAGTGTGTAAGACATGATTCTGTAACATATAATTGGTTATAAAGTATACATACTTATGTTCAAAAGCGTCTTGATATATTTGTAAGTCTGATAACATTCTGAGCAGACTCTTGAGCAGCGATATGTCGACAGCGTCACCACCTCTCTCCCGTTCGATGAGAAGCAACAAGCCGTCCACAGTACGCGTCTGCACTAGCGTATTCATTGCTATATGATGACGGAATAGATCTAAGCCCATATCCCTGTAAAAAAGTAAGAGATTAATTGAACAATTTTATTTTGTTTTATGTTTTGATAGTTAACTAGCTGTGTGGTAGTAGCTACGAGGTACTTACTAACCCTTACTTTGCTCGTGGATGTCGTAAAAGACGACTAAGAGCCTTGTAACGACACGGGCCAACTCCATCTGATGCCGTTTGGTCAACAATTACATCCCCAAGGAGGGTTGACGTCTGGCAGGCGGCCAGTCATAAAACTATTGCTAATAAATTTTACAATATGTACTATGAAAGAAGAGTACATATTGTATCGACCTGAAGTAATTGGGATAAGAGTAGGAGAATGATGATGATGATGTTTTGATAGTATCGTATTCTTATGTCTTCATGAAATTAAATACTTTCCGAGGCTAGTATTTATTATTAGCCAGCGGAGTGTATTAGGGAGAATCTCCACGACCAGTTCGAGTATCAGTCGGCTATATGTAGGGTTACTGACCGCGTGAGGGTAATGCCTCGACACTTTATTGGCGGGACGTCAATGGGGGTAGGTACTAGAAAGGGTAGCTCGCCAATGTCAAAGAATCATTTCTGGTGGTCCACTTAATTTTGGGTAAATTGGGCGGCGTGTGATCAGACCATTGCTTATCAAAAAATATCTTTACTATATTAATGTCTAGTTTAGAAAAGCATTTCAAAATAACTAATGAATTATTCCCATTTCATTGATCTTTGTGGTTAGAGAGTAAGAACACAGAAGATTAATTCTAAATAATCTATGGTTTAGATCTCTCTGCTATCTTTATATCCAATAGTAATGAAAAACTATTTAATGTTATAAATACTGAATAAAAATTAGACTATTGTTTAATGTACACTAAAACATTTACTTTCTTAGACATGGTCTGTGTAAATAGTATATTTGGATAGAATAAAAATTGGGCTATAGCCTATTTTTTTTAAGTATTGTAACACTGAGGGATTATATAACCTCTTATTAGTAGGAGACTTATGGAAATTAGAAACATTGTCCCAGATATTAGCAAGCCCTACATTCAAACTTATCAACTATAAAATTAAAAATAGATATCGTGATATATTTACTTAATCAAAAAGATTAAAAATTATCAGTGCGACATATACTAGTTTTGTTTCTTTGCTCACTTTTGTCCCAAATACTTAAGTCTTTTCAGTTTATCCTCTTTAAAAACTCCAATAACATATAGTTCCTTTTAAATCAGTCAATATTTAATTTACTTACCATATAGAATGTATACCAGGATTTTGTAAAACATAGGTGCGGTCTAGATATAAGAAGATACTACGGATCATGATCATCTGGCGGCAGTGAGCTCTCCAGCAGTCGTCCATTCTTTTAAGGAATACCTGTCGGTCCATACTCTCCGACAGGAACTGCTCAATATTAGCCTTTACATGAGCCTCTACTAAGTTTGTGAGATTTACATACAGCTGTGAGGCCATCTGTAAAGACAATTAATATGAGTATTAGCATATATTAATATATTATTTTAATATTAGCATATAAATATTATAGTAGTACCACACTCTCACATGCGAGTAATGGCAATGTGTTATTGCGCTTCGATCGGTGAGCGGGAGAGCCGGCAGCCTAACCAGGGTGGGTTTGGGGTTTATACTGGTAGGCAGCGGCCTAGCTATACCACTGGTACTGCAAAGGTCCATGGGCGGCAGTAACACTTACCATCAGGTGCCCTGCCTGCTCGTTTGCCACCATAAGCAATAAAAAAAAAACTTTATTTTAAAAGACGACACCTTGCACTAAGTAGAAGATAATGGTCACACAGATTGGCAAGCACTTTTATGTCGAGTTTGTCTTCTTGTATCAATGTAATCTGCATATTATAGATTAATTTATGGACTGGTGAAAGAATTATCCTATAAGGGAATTGAACCCAAATATCTTAACTACCACATAACCTCTGCAGTCAGTTGGTGTCATATATAATACTCACTATATGTGTTTAGTCTAATATATTAGCCATGTTTTTTAATTAAATACTATTTGTCTATTTTATCATGTAGTATTATTTATGTAATACAAGAAATGCACCCTTCAGTGGAACTGCACTATCTAAGAATGATTAATATGATCTGCTTGTCTCTATATTTGTGCCTATGCTGTACTGCTTATGACACTTTTGGTGTCAAAAATATTTTTTAAAGTGATATTATAATCCAAAGGTATACTTTAAATTTGTTAAAATATTTGCATATATATAGTAGAAGAATTGTGGATAATAAATATTATTGATTAGTGCATTCAAAGAATAAATTATTAATTAGTGCATTAAAAGAAAGAATTATTAATTAGTGCAGTGATTGGCAACTTTTTGGCAGGCAAGGGCCGCAAGGTGGAGAAATAAACTAAAGACGGGCCACCCTAGTGATATTAGCCTTAGAATATACCATATATGGTCGATCGCGATTCATTCAAGCATTTATTTTGATTTTTATAACTCATTTTCAAAACATTCACGGGCGTGTGTTGCCGACTGCTGGATTAGCGTATTAAAAGGAAAAAGAATGAAGTAGTTAGTAATCTGTGTTGTTTACTTTCTCTTATATTTGTGCACCAAATAAGATCTTGGTAATTATCTGCTATGTAACCATAAAAAAATTGTTTCAAAGAAATGAACAAAGTTGATAGAATCCCCCAATTGTATTATAAGAACTTATTAAATATATTATTTCTAGAGATATGATCATCATTCTGCTCTTATTCCAATTATTTGAGGCTGAAACAATATGTACCCTTCTTCCATAGAGCATACTGAATATGAATTTTATATAACTGGCCAACTGCCCAATGTCAAACTTTTTCAGTAATGCAATGATTGACTAGATGGACAGTATATTGCCTAAGGTAGATAAAAAGGTAAAGCCCATAGCTCTTTATAATAGTCATGAGCAATATATAGGGTTGGTAGTATACATAGCCATCACCACACATATTATACTTAATGTATACAATTTGACTGATTAAAGCAGATCATAGGTAACTTGAAAAATCATTCTGAAGTTTATTGCACACACAATAAGCTCCCTGATCCAACAAATGTTATCCTATCACAATTTAATGTTTCTGATACCAAACATGTTTATGCATGTTGCAACTAGTTACATACTGAATAGCTTTTGCCAACAGTAAGCTATAACTTCTCTATTGTAATGTGACATTTCCATATGGAAAGATAGGTTTAATAGTGGTAGGACCACGTTGCTGACAGTTCTCTATCTACAGCCGCGGGCCGGTCCATCCGGGGTAGTACTACACTCTCGCAGAAGATCGACATATGAGTAATAGCAATGTGCTATTACGCTTCATTCGGTGAGCGAGAGAGCCGGAAGCCCAATTGGGTGGGTTTGGAGTTTATATTGGTAAGTAGCGGCCTAGTTATACCCTTGGTATTACAAAGGTTCATGGGCGGCAGTGACACTTACCATCAGGTGTGCTGCATGCTCGTTTGCCACCATTAACAATAATAAAAAAAAAAAGATGGACCATTAGATATTTTTCAGTATAAAATAAAGAGAAGGGATAGCGATATGCCTTTAGGCATCCCAAAACCTTATAAGTGATATTCACACGCATAATTAGACTAAAGTTCATTATGTATTCAGTTAGAATTGGTTAGCTTTAATTTTTTTGTCATGTTATACACTGCTTTATACTGGATGGTTGATTACAATTTTTACAGAGCAGTCTCACATTATGAACTGAAAAAAATCTATTCAGTGACTTATTTATAAAATATGGTCTTCGAAATCCAATTTAGAAATATGTATTTTGAAATGCTTTTCACGATTAACAGATGTGTACATGTAAGGCTTCCAATAAATACATATTGATCACCTTATGACTACACATATTCTCGACGGCCTGGTACAACTCCTCGAGCGAATATGCAATGGCCTTGGACGTTTGGATCGCGATCACAGCTTCTCGTAGTTTGCTCCATGTCGTCTCCTGGTAGTTTTCTGGAAGGTTCGGTTTACCTGAAAATGTACTTTCATTACCACTGCAAACTAAATGTTAAATAGGTTATAATTATGACGATCGAGATAGTAGCGTAAACACACTTTTAAAATTTTTTATAATTAATTTCTTTGTCGTTGCTCCAGGTTTATTCATTGATGACGACGTCAGTTTTATAGTCCCATTTGAATACGGTGTTAATAAGGAAAAATTTGATTTCTTCTCGTTGGCACTCATATCGTCCGATTTTGTTCTTTTATTATTGCACTGTTCGCTAGTGTTGAGTGTACGTTTTCTATTCTGATTTTTTCCACCCTCTTCTACCAAAACTGGTGTTTTAGCTATTCCCGACATAAGAAAGCATGATATGGCCGCGGCCACTATATTAAAAACTATTATTAACGCTTATTAATTACAAAATACAAATAAAAATAGAAGCTATCAGTCGGTAGTTTACTAGAATCACCACCATTACGATGAGTTTTTAAATTTTACTGACAGAGGGCGCACGTGCAAGTCGAATGTCAAAATAATGTCAAAGAGATTTTTTTTTTTTTTGGTTCTGTTCGTCCATTCGGACAGGCAAAGGGATCAAAGCCCATACAGCCAAGTCTTATTTAATTATTTTTCATACATTGTTCATCATTTCTTCATATTATGTAGCCTTAATAGTCATTGTCTGTCAGTAAGTCAAGTCGTTACCATTAATCGGGCGCTGATAACCTAATCAATGATTTTCTTTGGGAATTTTGGACAAATATGAAAATACACGTAAACCACTATTATACCATATTCACTACACTTCAGCACTTTAACTGTACCATATTGCATAAAATACCAGCAAAATTATTCAATATAACACCACAAAACACTAAAGAAATGAATATAATACAAGAGCGTGACATGACATTTCCACATTCGCGCCAAAACTTCTGTCAAAGAGAAAGAAATCGGATACGCGCATAGAGATAGAATTTGACGACAAAAGATTATTTTGATGCATATATTCAAAGAGGTTACAAATATTTTTTTTATATATTAATGGATAAACAAATTGTTAACTATTAACTTCTAGTGACAGGATTAAAAAATAATTTGGAAAATCCAAAAGTGCACGCCTCATAATTTTTATATTATTTATCGTTTACTATTAGTCAATGCCATAAATGAAAATAAAAGAATAAAAAATACTTTTGAAATTTCATGCCATTTTCGACGTAGTGCTAGACATAGTTGTTCTGTGTTGTATGGGATTTGTTTCCTTTGCCTGTCCGTATGAACGAACAAAAAAATGTAAACGAACTCAATTTTCATATAGCTATTATGGAGGAATACCATCTTGTATGGGGGATTAGTCAAAAAAGTGTCCACTTGTAAACAGCAAATTATTGTTCGAACACTTACCGAAATAGCGCTAGTGTAGCAAGTGGAAATGATATGAATGTAGCAGTAATAAGCAGAGTGAAGTGTGCTGAGTTACGTAGTCAACTGTGATTTGATAAATAACAGATGTAGATGTGTATATATATCACTACAACTTTAGTTCACCGCCTAAACACTGGGTAGCAGCACTTTCCATACATGCATATTTTATCATCGAGTTGCCACTCTTTTTCAGTTAAAATAACTTTACTCTTTGTATGAACCTATGAAATTTGTGGCGCTCTTTTTAAAATGCTTCCACTTGCTACTGTAGCGCCACCTTGCCACCTTAATTTGCTCCCGTTCATTGGACGCTTCTTAATACACTGAGATGTTACTCCTTACTCTATTTTCCATGATAGCTATATATGTCGGCGTTTCGCCAGGAAATTGGGCGTCCATAATAAAATAGCGAATATGCAATTCACGGTATTTATTTAGAAATTACTGCCGGAGAACTCGGTGAGGTGAAGCGAAGTAAACAGAATTTTATTCCAATCTTACAACTTTACAATGAAATGGTCACGGTCTTAGTAACTACAACTACTTATTATAACAAACGAATAAATCTTCTTTAAAATAATTATCGAAATATTGCTAAATAATAATGACAAACATTTTAATACATTTAACACAATTCCAAATAGTCTATTTTACGCAATTTACATTCGTGTAATTAAAGGAAATATTATTCTTACATATTGTTCAACAAATGGCGCTGTGGGTAGAAATAAATTGAGATGTTTATTACGTAAAAACAACTAAACATGGTTACAAATAATTACATTAATACTTATAGATTTATTTTGAGCATTTACATAATAATTTAAATATTTAAACAATTAAATCTGTTCTCTCTGCCTACCCTGCAAGGGATATGGCGTGATGATATGTATGTATGTAACAATTAAATCAAACATTTCTAGAATGTTTGATTTAATTGTTTAAATATTACACAGTCATATATATCCATGGAGACTAGAGTAAGGAGTACCATCTTGTATGGGGGATTAGTCAAAAAAGTATCCACTTGTAAACAGCAAATTATTGTTCGAACACTCACCGAAATAGCACTAGTGTAGCAAGTGGAAATGATATGAATGTAGCAGTAATAAGCAGAGTGAAGTGTGCTGAGTTACGTAGTCAACCGTGATTTGATAAATAATAACCTATGAACCTATGAAATTTGTGGCGCTCTTTTTAAAATGCTTCCACTTGCTACTATAGCGCCACCGTAATTTGCTCCCGTTCATTGGACACTTCTTAATACACTGAGATGGTACTCCTTACTCTAGTCTCCATGTATATATCACATATTAACAGTCAAAACAGTATCTTCTAAATATCATAGCATAATAAATAGCAGTGCTGTCATTACAAATAATAAAATAATAATCATTTAAACTATAATTGGCAACACACACCAATAATTGACAAGTATTGCCGATAGAGGGCGATTTGCGTCCATATATACATACACTAAAGACTAAGCAGTTGAGTTTTTTTTCAATTGCAATTAAACGACAAAGATTTACCAAGCCATTTTCGAAAGGAAACAGCGCGTTGCAAATATGAGGCTTTTAATAAAAGGAAAACTTTAATACACTAATTTTAAAGGTCGTGAGATTGCCAGATCTTTACGGAAACATCCGGACGTCCTCAAATTTTTCTTTTAATCAACTTTTCTCTTACTTTAAACAAAGTAATTCATCATCATCATCATCATTTCAGCCTATTGCCATCCACTGCTGAACGTAGGCCTCCCTTATTTTACGCCACAGAGTGCGGTCCTGTGCCGCCTGTATCCAACGACGCCCAACAACCTTCACTAGTCGTCTATCCACCTAGTAGGGAGGCGTCCCATACTGCGTCGTTCGGTACGTGGTCGCCACTCTAGAACCTTTCTTCCCCAGTGGTTGTCTGTTCGCCGAGCGATGTGGCCTGCCCATTGCCACTTCAGCGTGCTATGTCGGTTACACCCGTTCATCTGCGGATTTCCGTATTTCGGATTCTATCTCGCAGAGAAATCCCGAGCATAGCCCGCTCCATAGCACGCTGAGCGACTTTGAGCCTGGTTATGAGGCCTACATTTAGGGACCACGTTTCCGTGCCGTAAGTCATCACTGGTAACACACACTGGTCATAGACCTGTGTTTTCAGACACTGAGGTATGTTGTATGAGAAGATCCTCTTACGTTTCCCGAACACTGACCAACCGAGTTGGATTCGTTGGCTGACCTCTTTCTCGAAATTGGATCTACCTAACTGCACTGTTTGTCCAAGGTAAACATAATGATCGACAATTTCGAGAATCGCATTACCAACTAGGACTGGTACAGGAATGACTTGGGCATCTGACATGACTTTCGTCTTGTCCATGTTCATTCGTAAACCCACTAGTTGGGATACCTTGCTAAGATCGTTGAGCATGGTGCCCAGGTCCTCCATGGATTCTGCCATGACGACAATATCGTCTGTGAATCGAAGGTGAGTGATGTATTCGCCATTGATGTTGATGCCGAGTCCGGTCCAGTCTAAGAGCTTGAAGACATCTTTCAGTGTAGTTGTGAACAGTTTCGGAGAGATGACATCTCCCTGTCTCACGCCTTTCTGAAACTGGATCGGTTTCATACTCTTATCCCGAATACGGACTGACATAGTGGCGTTCCTATACAAACACTTCAGCACTTCGATATAACGATGGTCGATTTGGCACCGCTGAAGGGACTGCAGCACCGCCCAAGTTTCGACTGAATCAAAGGCTTTCTCATAGTCCACAAACGCTATACACAGAGGCCGATTGTACTCCTCGGTCTTCTGGATAATCTGCCGAAGCATGAGGATATGGTCTATGGTGCTATAACCTTTTCGGAAGCCGGCTTATTCGGGCGGCTGCAAGTCATCAAGCTTGCACGTGAGTCGATTGGTAATGACCCTCGAAAATAACTTGTAGACGTGGTTCAAGAGTGAGATAACAAAGTAATTGCTTTTTAAAATTATCAAATACGTTTAAACGAGGGTTTTTCTTGACATATGTATGATAATATTATCCTATAAGTGCAGTGTGAGAAAGATACAGTCATAGTTAGTTTAGAAAAGTCCTTGATTTTCATATATCGAGAGTAGAGCATCACCTCAACGCTTCGCTTATGAGGCGTGCAAAATTGAAGGTCTATTGTATGACGATCTGGACGAGTCCAACTGGACTTACCCTCAAAAATCGTGTTTATTTAAATACAAAAAAAACAAAAAAGCACCATCTCTTCCTTTCAGAGATTATTCTTTATGTGAATGTGGGCTTGACGAAGGTCCCATAGATTACATTTTGTTTTCTCGTTCAAAATTGTGCCTTTCTCTCTATAATTATCTTTCTCCTGGTATGTTCCAGCCTACAAATTCATTTCTCTTACTATAGATAGTTTTTACCCCATTTCATAAAATATTTGCCTAATTTATGAAAATCAGTCATTTTAAGTTTAATTTCGAATACCGATTAACATGCATCTCTTATAACTCCACACCTCATAAATACTCTATGCCGCTGAACTCATAACAAGATGTAGAAGTAAATTTCTGGTATTTTGTTATTTATTTAGCAATATTTACAGCCTAGTCACGACATGCCTACACTGTTTAGCCATAGTAGGTATATACCTTCTTTTACATTTTGCATCGCTTTAATACAATTAATAGTGTTTTTAATTTACCACGATTGAAACGTCCTTGATCGTCTTTATTTATCCATGAGCCCGTAGTAGGTCACAGTTGGATATTAGTCTCTTTACAAGAATGCCGCTTACAGAGATCAGTCCTGTACCCAGTGCCGGTTTTAACACTACCAGCGCCCTGGGCGAGATTTTTACAGCGCCCTCCAACTGCAATTCAAGACTTTACGACTAAGTAGACCTCGAACTATGAGAATGGTCTGCGGCGCCCTTTTTTACCCGGCGCCCTGGGCGGTCGCCCAACCTCGCCCTACCCTAACACCGCTACTGCCTGTACCGCCATACATATAATAGGGTTTCATGATTGATATCTAGGCTACTGCGTCGGGGGTGTCATTGATGTCTAGGCTATAGGTATGTCAGAGGGTTAAACACTATTCAAATAAGCAGGAAAATCTGTTTCAGTTCTATATACGTGTCTGTTTTCATTCTTAGAAATCTTAGACATAGGTAGCAGTAGTAGCCAGCTTTAGGTAGCCTAAGTGTTCTTTGGAATTACCGACTTCAAAGCAGAAGTAACTAGAGGTCTGGTCATCATTCTTTATAGTATGCAATGGCGAGAAAACGGAATTATTTGCTAGAATACTTGTGACCGTATGATTAACGATAATCTATCTTTGTTTAAATCAAGATTGAATGGACATCTAGTTAGTGCGTTTCAACATCTAAGATTACATTGCCATTATCCATGGCTTAAGTAAAAAAAAAATAGTGCAAAATGACGTGTGACTGGCTAGAGTAAGCGTGTAACTAAGACCGATGTCTTTGTCGTGCTACCATAGCCATATTAAGCACGTCTGGTTGTCAATTATAATATCGCATAATAACCTGTTTCACCTCAAGTGTCGACTCGTCCACGTTAATCGTCTTTTACAACATCTACGGACAAGACAGGTGATGGTGAATTGTATTTTTACACCAGTTGGTTTGCTATATAATTTACCACGCATATACGATTGAATAAGTTAATAAAGACTATGGTGGCAGACGGCCAATAAGGCAATGTAACTTTGTCTTTTACCAGAACATATTTACGCTAAAGTTTTATTGAACTAGATAGATCAGAAGTAGATATTTTCGCATATGGCACTCGCTATGATACTATTTGAAAGAGATCATAACGTAATTTTGTCATGATTGTATTTGAATACCCATATTTTAAGCTTTATTCTAACATGCTGTGGCATGACCACATTTCGCTCATACTGTCCTGGGCGAAATACATTTTTATTATGTCTATTACCAGGCTAACGACTTCGCTATTTCAATTGCTTTGTAATACTACCTCGATATTTTTATCTTACAAAGTCTCAATAAATATTTTTTGCAATAAATAGGCGTTAGTTAATATTTAGAGCTATAATTCATTTAATGCCGTCATCATCATTTCAGTTCATATATGTCTCATTGTTAGACTCGAGCCTCCTCCGCAAGGGAGGTAAATTAATCAACTATAACATGCTAGTGAGACGAGTTGGCTGGTTTTAGTTAGAGTTTTCCTTCTCTTGCATATATAATTATGTTACCTGCATTTTTTTTAAAACACCACTCTGCACTAAGGAAATAATCCTTGTATTGCGGGGGACTTTACAAACTTACAATTAATGTAGACAAATTACACCCAGCCTCAGAACATCACTTTGTGGATCGCAAAGTATTATCCTGTGTAAGAATCGAACCCACGGCACTGTCACGGAAGGTCGGCATTATAACCATTATGCCATCTGTGCAGTCTGTATACCATAATCTATAAGTCTTTAACCATACCAGCAAGATAAGGGAGTGGTGAACTGTGTTCGTACTCCGTCACCACACGCAAGTTTTGTCAATTACGATTATAATTTGTAAATATATGTACATAGAATTATAAAAATAACGAATCTAGTGATAATTATGATTCAGTATTGGGTTTGAAACAAACCCTAATAGCCATAGCCTTTTTTAAATGTATAATTTACAAAACATAGAGTAGGTAATCTAATCTTTTGTTTTAACTTTCATTTTAATAACGAATAGCTTTTTCAGTCCATTTACATGGTTAATCGGTTATATTCTCAAGTAATGATAGATGATAGCTTAAATTTGTGAATGTGAAATGGAAACTGTGTAGATATCTTTCTTATTACGAGGGGAATAATATAAAATTAATATATAGAATATTTACAAATCTAAGCATTTCTACTATCCCTCTCTATCTATCCAATATTATATTCTCTATCTAATATTTAAGTTAATATTTAAGTTAACAATCCAATAAAATCTAATCGTTTACTGGGCATAAGTCCTGTGATAGTACTTAGGTACATAATACCAATTTTACATTTTAAAAACACTTCTCTAAGAAAATAATCCTTGAAATAAAACTACTTGTACTGATCCTATCGCGTTTGTATTTGATTTTTAATTTCACAACGTTTCGAACACTTTACAGTGATCATGGAAAGTTTGACCCACATTTTAATCCATGTATTTTAATACGTTTTAATACATGTGTTAAAATGTGGGTCAAACATTTAATACAAATACAAGCTGCGAAGATCCGACAAGGAACTCAATGGATTCGTATTTTTTAAGTTAATTTCTTTTGAATAAAATTTTATACATATTTAATATTAGCTCCTCTGATGTCCTTCGATTCTTAACATACCTATTTCTTATTTTTTTTTATAATTTAAAAGTAAAAACATGGCTGGACTGAAGCAGAAAATATATTTACAAGTTGTGTCATTTTATTTATGGAATAGGTACTGAAAAAAAAAACCAAGCACGAAACTTGTAGCATTTATACATTTGCTCCAGGGCCGAGGAATTAATCCAAAGAAGTAAGAACAAATAGTGATCCTTAAAACCCTTTTGCCATAAGTTACACCGAAATTATCAATCATGGAGACTTCTTCATGGAATCTTCAATGCGATTGAAATTGTTTAAAAGTTCATATCGACCAACGCAATGTTCAAAGTGTCTGATTATACCTCTACCCAATTGTTTGCCCTAGTTATTGTCGCACAAAAGGCGTGTCCCTCTAAGGAAATTCGACCTCACTTTGTAATATCAGAATTGTGTGTGAGCAGAAAAGTAGTAATTAGGCTGTAAATAAAACCCCTGTATGCCGATGAAAATAAAAAATAATAATAAATTATTTAAAATTAAAAAAAAATATTTTTACGTAACTAGATTTCCGTGTGGTGACGGAGTAAGAATACATTTCACCATCCCCCTATCTTACCTGCGGGTGATCGTAAGAAAGGACGAAAGGATATGAAACATATATTACATATTACATATAGATATAGCAAGAGAAGGAAAACTCGAAACATAACCTTATACCAACACGTCTGATCAGTGTAGTATAGTAGCTCAATTTCCTTCCCATTATAGCGGAGGTTGAATCCCAATAGCGGGACATATGAGCTGAGATGATGGTAATTGAGTACAATTTCTTGCCTGTTTCGTAAAAGACGACGGTATAGGATAGGCAGATAAAAATTATGCAAGGAAAGGAAGAGTTGAAATAAAATCCTATATCTATCCACATGTTTGATAGTAGATTTTCGGGTTGAGAGCCCTCAGCGCTCACCCACAGCCCGGCTACGCTGTAACAGCCCCTAGGCTAACAGCAATCGCAGTGGAAGGAGTTTAGTGGGTATTCTAGCCCCGTGGCTAGCGAGTCCCACACTCCTCGTCAGTTTTTTCCGACAGGCGGGGGTAAGTGCGTAAATGTATTCTTCGCAACCACTGCGTTACCAAAAGAAAAAAAAATCTGATAGTAGATCAATTTTCTTGCTATTGTGAAGGAGGCATGTCCTCAGCAATGAGAAGGATATGACCTGAGGACGTAGGTAAATACCTTAATAATGACACTACAAGGCATATTTGTGTTGTCGCAAACATGCCCAATAATTCACCGCTTTCAATATATATAGCTAATAATATCTGCACGGGGCGGACAATGACCTTTTTTATATTTAGAACATCACTAACCGCCATTTTTCTTGTTATCTATCTATGCTTTTGATGCTTTCAATTATTAAAGATAGAAAAGTCGAACCTCTTGTATTTACTTTCATTTCAAAAGATATTGAAGATTAGCTTACATATAAAATCATCGCCGTTTAAAATACATTTACGGTTTTTGATAGAGTTTTTTAGCGTAAGAATACAATTCTCCTTTTTTACCAGTGGGTTCGTAATAGAAGGCTAAGGACACAAGCAGGTAATATAATTGAAAAGAAAACTTGAAATAAAATCCTATATCAATCCATCTGACCCAAACTTGACACCAAACTGGTGTCAAGTTCCCTTCTAATGTGGAGAAGGGTCCACCAGAGAAGACATATATGAGCTGAGATGATGGTGATATAATTGATTGAATTCGATTCAATTGAATGCCATGTAACGGCAAAATCAATTTCTATTTTGAAATGGACTACAGGAAAGGGAAGCCACAAAATAATTTTCAAAGAAAGAAAGAAATACGGAATGGGATCAAGGTGGAATAAGATATAAGGAAACTTCTTACTCCTTTATGGTGAGCAATTTCCACAGCTCACAATTTGCCGTTGAATTTCGAATATTGATTCGGCACGTGTATCGCCAACTCTCTCATTGAATTCAAAATAATAATTCAAAGGAATTGCACTGAGAAGATTTTTCCAACAATCAACATCCACACAAACATCCTACACTTAGGAAATAATCCTTGTTTTGCGGGGGACTTTACAAAAATTCTATTAATGCAGACGAGTTTCACCCTGACTTAGAACAACATTGTGGCTAAGTTTTGTCCTGCGTGGGAATTTAATCCACGGAACTGGCACGGAAGGTTGGTACCATAACCACTCCGTTACGCCATCTGTACCTACAGATAAAGACTATATATGTATATTGTCATTAATGATAATCGAGGTTAGCGATCTGTCTATGATCTCAGATATGTGATTGAAAACGGCCATTAGTAGATAAACGATTAACTTGCGAAGAAGGCCACTCTATTACTAGATAAAGTTATATACTTACTTGAGCGTTCGGTAAACTTTGTTATTGATCTGTTGAAAGCTCTACAAACCTCATTGGATCACCCAGATTTTAACACTTTTTCAGTGCTGAAAGCAGTGGCGTAACTATATTAAGGACTGTAGCAAAATTAGTAGGATGGGGCTCCTAAAAATCGTCACTTGAGGATATAAGCTGACAGTATTATTAATATAGTATATCTATTTTAGTTAAATATCTAGTAAATTTTATTTTCAAAATAATAACTATAAATTTTTTTAAAATGTTTGGTTACTTTTGAGTTCGCGACCACGCGGACTATGAGCCTTTTCGGTTTAGGGACCCGTGGCATTTTGCTAGTCCTGCAGCCTATAATTACGCCATTGGCTGAAAGAAGGATGCCAAAAGACCTTACAGTTTCCTACATAAATATTTGTCGTATCTATTGTGAAAGCTAACCATATGCATCATTGTAACATAACTATGCGTAAAATTGACTTGTATCAATTGAATCTACAGTCATCAATATACGATGATTTGTTGTCAACCTGGACAACCTAGGAGCGTGAGGACTCTTAGTAGCAAACCGAAGAAAACCTATCATCTAGGCAGCAATTATATTACGCCCATGTCGTGCGGTGTTCCACAGGGGTCGGTTCTGGGGCCGACTCTGTGGGACATCGGGTACGACGGGCGTTGAGAGCGAGTCTCCCCCCCGGGCTGAGCTTGGTGTACTATGCTGACGACACGCTCGTCACAGCCCGGGGCAGGACACTCGAAGAGGCGGTGAGCCTGGCCACTCTCGGCACCGAGGAGATGGTCAGGCGAATCGAGGCGCTGGGGCTCAGGGTGGCCTTAAATAAGACGGAGGCCCTATTATTCCATGGGCCACGCGTAAGGCTGCCAACCGGCGCCTCGTTAGTCGTCAACTCCATCCAGATCAACATCCAGGCCCATATGAAGTACTTGGGTCTGGTACTCGACGGGCGATGGTGGTTCCGGGAGCATTTCCGACAGATTGCTCCCCGGCTGGTCGGCGCGGCGTCCGCCCTTTCTCGGCTCATGCCGAATGTGGGCGGACCCAGTTTCGAGGGCCGACGGCTGTATACGGGGGTCATCCGCTCGATGGCCATGTACGGCGCACCCGTGTGGGCGAGGGCTCTGAACGCCCAGCTCAGGGCGGTTCTGTGGAGGCCACAGAGAGCCATGGCGGTCAGAGCCATTCGCGGGTACCGCACGGTGTCGACAGAGGCGGCGTGCCTATTGGCCGGGGCACCTCCGTGGGACCTAGAGGCGGAGATGCTCTCCGACCTCTACCGACGGGTTACCTCAGTGCGCGGGGAGGGTGGCTCCCCATCGTTGAGCGAGATAGCCACCTGGCGCGAGGACGCCTGCCGAGACGTCATCGCCTGTTGGGTTACGCGGCTGGAGAGGCCTAGACACGGTATCCTGACCGTCGAGGCCTTCCGGCCCGTATTGATGAAATGGATGGAGCGGCGGCACGGGGTCCTCATCTTCCGACTGGTGCAGGTGTTGACGGGGCACGGGTGCTTCGGGAAATACTTGCACACGGTCGTGTACAGGGAGTGGACTCCGGGCTGCCATCATTGCAGTAGTGACGAGGACACGGCGCAACATACGCTTGAGGAATGCTCGGGCTGGAACGGGCAGGGCCGTGACCTCGTCGCTATTATCGGTGCCGACCTGACGCTGCCGGCTGTCGCGAGGGTGATGGTCGACAGCGTCAGGAATTGGGACGCGGTCGCCGCCTTCTGCGAGGCTGTCATCTCGCGGAAGGAGGCGGCGGAACGAGTCAGGTAGGACTCCCGCGACCCGGGCCGCCGCCAGCAGCCGGGGCGGCGCAGGCGCGAATACCTGCGCCTGATGCCGCCCTAACCCAGGCCTCGGGTGATCAGACCGGGGAATTGTCCGGTCACCCGACGCGAGGCCACCGCGTGAGGTCGACGAGAGAAACCCGCGACGGTAAATCGCCGAGCGGACCACCGAAGACAAAGATCGGGTACCGGTGGTCCTCTCGCACGGCGAAGAGAGAGGATTTTACGGTGGGTCTATGAGGTCACGCGCCGCCTTCTCCGTCACCCCGGACCGATTTTTTGGCGGGGCGAGACGCACCCATAGCCCACCGATAAAAAAAAAAAAAAAAAGGCAGCAATTATATTTCGCGGAAGGCGAATACAACAGGAAAACACGCGGAATTTATATACCATAGAAATTAATATTATTTTTCTTAAAAAAAAAAAAAAAAAAACAGCTTAGGTATAATACCTACCTTTATCTTAATATAGGTATATAAATCACGCGTCACGTTGTTTGTACGCGATGGACTCCTAAAGTACTTAACCGATTTTAATCAAATTTGTATAGCATGTGTAGTTTGATCCAACTTAAAAGGTAGGATAGCTTCCATCTCAATTTATAGTTGCAATATTATTTTATTGCAAATTATTTGTCTATTATTTGACAGTCACAATTATCTGTTATCTCCAAACGATTCTAACAGATGGCAGTATCTGTTGACTGGATTGAATAAGTATTTAACAGATGGTGCTATGTTAAACGTACCAACGTTTCATATAAACTACAATTTATTAGCATAACCACCACGTGTTACTGAGGCTACTTTAGCCACAGCAACGCGTGGCCAGGTCTGCTAGTATTATATATTTATTAGGTACTTAATTAATATTTCTGTTATTGTAGTCTATTTTCATCCTATACTCCTTAATTTTATGTAATACCTAAGATGATACAATGACATAATATAAATATTATGTATGTTATTTATATTGTGTTAAGTGACCTTTTAGTTACCTACACTTTAGCGTTCGGTGGAAACAGGCATTAGTATCTCACATAAGGGCAATGTTTAAACACGATGGTTGACTGAAAATTCAATATGAAATTGTTATTCTGTGTGTTACTATGACAGCAGAGATTTTTATACATTACCATTTACAGTTACTGCTCGAGTCATATGTGGTAGTTTTATAACTTTTGTCAATAAACGGACATAGTAAAGCCTTAGCAAAGCCTTAAACATAGTAAAGCTTTTTTAAATCCAACAGACAGTTCTTAAGATTAGCAAATTCAAATAAAACTCTTTAGATTTATAGTAACATAATATAAGAACTAACAAGTAAATGGTTTCCATTGGCATTAGAACTGATAATCTCCAATGAACTAGTTTATAAGTAAACCTTTAGTAAGATTTAGTATTATATCCTAAATGATTAATGGATTTACGAGCGACAGAACGACAGTAGATCTAATCAAATTGAGATCCTTAGACCAACCACACTTGATTGGACGCTGACCTAGTTTTTTGACAACACGATAGACATCTTTAACCATAATGACTTACGAAAATACCCCCCTTTTATCCTACTTCAAGATAAACAATAAGTTTATTAATAGGATGCGAGTGGATTATTTTATTTGGGGACATGTTTCTGTCCTTAAACAGACGTTTAATAATAGCGTGAAATTGGTTTATGAAAGGATGAAGTAAACAGATCTTTTTTGCTAGTCTAGTTCTATTCTTTTGTTTTTATTGGTGGCAAATGATGAAGCAGCATACCTGATGGTAAGAGTTACTGCCGTTCAAGGACATTTGCTACAGCCAGGCCGCTACCTACCAACCCAATCAGAAAGTTAAGCTTCTAACTCTTTTACGAACACTCACCGAACGAAGCGCTTTGCCGCTGCTCAGACGTCGATTTTCCCCTAGCCGAGGCCGCGGGTGACTGGATCGGGGATTTAGTCCGTCACCCGCCGAGAGGCCGACCGCGTGAGGAAAGGCCGACATCCTACCCGAGGGGGGGACGTCGGTCGAGGAGAGGGTACTCCTCAGGGGTATTCCGTCGGGCCAACCACTGACGTCAAGTCACTCTGCTGCGGTGGTTGGCCCAACGACGAAGGCGACGTCACGGGTGGGTTACGGGTGTGCATGCTTACGCCCCTCTGTCACCCCGGACGGAGTGGTGCGAGGAGTGTGCCGACCGTAACCCGCCCCCAAAAAAAAAAAAAAAAAAGACGTCGATTTTCTGCGAGAGTGCGGTACTATCCTGGACGGACCGGACCGCGGCTGTAGACAGAAGACAGTCAACAATGTGGCCCTACCACTATTAAATTATTCAGTTCAATTAGTAACACATTACAATTATATGAAAATGTTTATCTTTTCTTCATCCATTTAGCTATCATTTTGTAGATGTCTGCTGCTGGACCTACGTCTTCCCACGAAACTACTCAGAACGGTCCCATGCCACGGTTCTCTGGAACTTTTAAATTATTTAAATTTCAGTAATTTAAATAAAAAGGTTGTGTCATCGTTTAATACAATTCTAACTGCAAAGTTTGAAGTATTAAGCCTATAACAATGTGTCAAACATTGTCGGGTAGATGGCATACCGTCACCTTAAGACGTAAATATGATACGAAGCGAAATTTGCATGTCCTATAATAAGTCACGGTGGTGTAGTGGCAGCACGATTAGGCCGGAATCCCAATAGGCGCGGGCTCGAATCCCGCTTATGACATCGTCTTTTGCTTCGTAATCGGGTTTTATTTTAAATTATTATCAGTTCACTTAGTGGTTGGCCGTTCTACTCTCCGTGGCCGCTACTCGAGAAAGTTTCTTTCCCAACGGTTTTCAGTGCTGCTTTAGCGTACTAATTGTTTACGCTTCCCTTTGCGCTTTATTTATGTGCCAAATTATTTTGAGGGCATAACGCGTTAGTTCATTTCTAATAGTATGAGTGAGAAATAGATTATTTAATATTATAAACTGTGTGAACGAATAAATGAATAATAGTATGACTATTATTCATTTATTCGTTCACCTCAACTCATACACATCCTTTTATTGGGCTCGGGCCTCCTCCAAACTGGAGGGATATTAACTTTGTAAAAGATGTTGGTCAGGTGCGTTGGAATAGGTTTTTTCCTTCTCTTATATCTATATGTTATATCCCTTACACTTACGATCACCGATGGGTAAGACAGGGGGTGGTGAATTTGTATTCTTACTCCGTCACCACATGGTAAGTGTGACTATTAGTTATTGCTATTTTCATTTCTGTCATTATAATTCACGTACTTATTTACACTTTATAGGGTTCTTGAGCAATCTCTTTTATGAGCCGTCGGAATAATATTACAATATATTAGATACAAAGGACTTGTAGTAGAGTACTTGTTTAGAACAAGGATTAATGGACAGTTCACTAACATTAAATGAATGTTTATGCATAAACCCCGCAGGGGCACTTACATATTGCCAACTTTAATATATTATTTTAAAATAATTCAATAGACTACCAACCGAATTGAAATGTGACCGCCACTGAGGAGATCCAGCACGGATTTCATTGGGTTTGTCTATTTGTTTTTTCATTACTGATTTCCTTTATATGAAACTAGCTTCTGCTCACGGCTTCGCCCGCGTAAAAGGTTACTTTCTCAAAGTTTTTGATCCCCTATTTTTATTTTTGACCGTTGGTAATACAGTGCAACGGTATTACAATACTCAGGGGTGGAACTTCATTACTGGACTGCTAGATGGCGTTGAAGAAGCTAGATTTTGAGATTTTTTGACAAACAATTTTTTTTATATTTCATATAAAAATTTTGTTTTTTTTTAATAAAAGGTATCCTATGTTACTTTTAATACCTCCAAGAATGTGTACAATGTTTCATGATGATCGGTTGAGTAGTTTTAGCGTGAAAGCGTAACAAACAAACTTACATTCACATTTATATATTAGTAGGGATTGTATACATGTTTAGTACATATATACATTATTAATTTATTATTATCTCAGCAAATATATATTTCAATGCTGGACTCGAGGTTCGTCCGCAATAGGAGAGAAATTGACCTACTATATCACGCTGGTCAGACGTAATGGTATAAGGTTTTATTTCGAGTTTTCTTCTCTTTCATAGATATGCGTATTAAATTCATTAGACGTCTTTTATAACACTCGTGGGCAAGATAGGTGTGCTAAATTTGTATTCATACTTCGTCACCACACGGAAAAATAGGTATTCCTCTCAGCCCACATACGTCACACTAACGAGCTTGAGGTACCTCTAAAGTATGAGGGATATTAACATACCCACGCTGGTCAGACGGGTATAGGGTCTTATTTGGAGTTTACTGCTCTTGGTGTTATATGCATCTTGTATCCTTCAGTAGTGTCTTTTACGACTGCTACGGTCAAGATAGGCGGTGGTATCTTGTATTCTTACTCCGTCAGCACACGGACTGGTAGTTAGTCAGATCATGCTAGTGTGTAAATGCCCTTTGAACTACGATATATTAAAATTCTTAAATATAATATGAAATATTATGGTTAAATTAGATCGTACAAGCGACATCTGATCACGAGTTAACTACTAAAGCAGCCATCATGAATAATGATTTTGATGTATTAATGATTTTTTGTTCATCATTGTGGTTCGAGATTTTAAGAAGTATTTTGGTCTTTTTAGCCTGTTTTATAATAGAAGTAACCTCCGCGGCTTCGCTAGCCCAGATTAAATTTCGAGTAACCATGGTCTTTATAATGAATCATAGTATTTTTTTTAAATAATAATGAGTATGTAATATTTCAAAGACAATTTAAGAGGAATTTGAATTCATATTCCCGCTAAAAGTCATGTCTTTAGTTATTATTTTGGTCGAGAAGTAAAGATAAAAAATAAACAAAACTGAAATAAAAATATTTATAGGTAAATTGTAATATGTAGTTTACAATAGGTAGGTATATTCTTATTATAAAATAATTAATATTCCATCATCATCATCATCACAGCCTTATAGGCTGTGATGATGATGATGATGTCCCACTGTTGGGCTCGGGCCACCTCCGTAACGGGAGGCAAATTAACCTACTATATCGCGCTGGTCAGACGTGTTGGTATAGGGTTTTGTTTCGAGTTTTCCTTCTCTCGCATAGATGTTATATGCGTTTTATATCCCTTAGTCGTCTCGTACGATCACCCACAGGTAAGATATGGGGTGGTGAATAGTATTCTTACTCCGTCACCACACGGAAAAATTAATATAGGTATACATAAATAAAAAGAAATCTAATGAATAATACAAATCAAATATTTTGTTAATATGTATTTATATTATTGTTACTATAGCGGCCAAAAATATTAATATTATTATTTCAACTATCTTTATGCAATGCTGACAATCTGGTGGCAAAGAAATTTTAACTCGAAGTAAGTGGGTAAACCTCAACTTATTTAGAGTTTAGATGCTCAGAAAGAAATGTAAGTGTTACCTCTATTTGCATAGTGCTAAAAATTACTTCGCGAAATGTGTTATCCCTCTATTTACGTAAGGCTGAAAATGACGTGGCGTAATGTAAGTGTTAAATCTCTGCTTACTCTTTAGGGGATAAAAGGGTGGGGGTTATAAATAAAAACATTTCTTGTGTTAACCTCCTGAAAGTTATTCTTTATTATACGCTTGTAATAACAGATATATATAGGTGGCCGGCTGTGGCGAACGACTTCAACTTACGTTAACTACGGTCCCTTAACTGAAGTGTAATGTTAGCACTTTTCTAAAGCACCCTTTACGTTGTCACGCTTTTATACCACAAAATATAAGGCAGTGTGTTGTAGTTGATAGTGAATATTTAGACATGAAATATCGTAAATATTTCGTCGAAATTCGTCTCCCGTAGACATTTTTTTTCTGTGAAATGACTCAAGAGTCTCCGAAACCGGCGAGCGTGTATGAAGAGAATTATGAATGTTGAGGAAGCGAGTGAAGTATGCAAGGATAGAGGTCTCTGGCACTCTATTCTTTCTGCCTACCCTGCAAGGGATATATGGCGTAATGATATGTATGTATGTATGAAATGACTCATCTGTGGTCAAAAGGTTGGTTTACATTTATATTATAGAAATTGCTATTTACCCTAATTTCTTAATTTAGTTCTGCTAATACTAATCTACAGTAGTAGAGAAGTAGTTAAGCTTACTATACTGAGCTAGCGCGATTGACTAACTAACTTTTGATATACCTATATAAAATTTTCTAAATATTGTAGACAATTTTATTTATGTATACTTGTATGTATGCTTACCTAGTAAGTATCAGCTAACATAATTCTCAAACATAATACAAAAGACTATGTCTAAACCAAATTCTACAAGCGACAACTGATTACGCGTTAAATACTAGAGTAGCTATCACTCCCCTTAATCTTGGAAGGAAGAGAGATCTACAAATGGTTACTTTCAGCAGATCCTTCAGGTGGGACACAGCATCCTTTCTTTTGCGTTACTAAAAGTAATTTGTAAAATATGTAAATGCATCTTCGATAAAGTATAGAGTGATTATTGTGATTTTGAAACGCAAGTAGTATCTTTACTTATTTGTTAATAATTGATGATATGTATCTGATGAAGCACTATGTGATCTTAGGTAGGTTATCGGCCATACGATTTTATTTATACCTACTCTTTTTATATCAATTTACTACGTGAACTCAACCAAAGTGTTATTTACGCGGACATTGAGTAAGTAAATTGAAAATCATTGTACAAGGGACAAGTTTTTTGAAAGGATAAATAAGTTTTTTTTATTTCTTATGGTGAAAGAAAGAAAGAAAGAACAGCATTTATTTTGCTCTCATACATTACATCTAAAACATTTGGAAGAAAACAGAAAAGTAAAACAATGATAGCTTATGTATGTACTAATAAAACTAAAAGCATATATATTCTGAGAGAAAAAAAAGATCTTAGCTCAGTGATTGTGCTACTTCATTTCGTTAAAGCAACGCTGATATTCTGCTAAGACCTAAAGACATGACATGACTTATGGTAAATAATGCACGATTTTCATAAACAAAGACTAATAAAATCTTATTATATACATACATACATATCATCACGCCATATCCCTTGCAGGGTAGGCAGAGAGAACAGAGTGCCAGAGAACTCTATCTCTGCATACTTCACTCGCTTCCTCAACATTCATAATTCTCTTCATACACGCTCGCCGGTTTCGGAGACTCTTGACTCCACCTTCCTTCAGTACATGACCGATCTGGTCTAGGTAGGTTAATCTCGGTCACCCCCGGTACCTACATCCTTCCACTTTCGCATTGTATATCTTCTTAACCAGGCGTTCGTTCGGCATTCTTTCCACATGTCCGAACCATCGGAGCATTCCCTTTCGCATCAGACAGTTACAATCACAATAAAATACTAAATACAGTTACAAGTTTAGGATCTTTATAACTGAGTGTATATTGTTGAGTTATATTGGTGGCAAACGAGCAAGCAGCACATCTGATGGTAAGTGTCACTGCGAGACATGGACCTTTGCAATATCAAGGGTATAGCTTAGGCCGCTGCCTACCAATACAATCCCCATCCACCCAGTTGGGTTTCCAGCTCTCTCATTCACCGAACGAAGCGCAATAGCACATTACCATTACTCACACATCGATCTTCAGCGAGAGTGTGTTACTAAAGATGGACCAACCCGCGGCTGTAGACAGAAAACTGTCAACAGCATGGTCCTACCACTGTTAAAACTAACAACTAACAAGTTTATAAAACCCGATTACGAAGTGAAAAATGATGTCACAAGCGGGATTCGAACCCGCGCCTATTGGGATTCCGGCCCAATCGTGCTGCCACTACACCACCGTGACTAATTGTAGGACATGCAAATTTCATTTCGTATCATATTTACGTCTTAAGGTGAACGGTATGCTATCTACCCGACAATGTTTACACATTGTTATAGGCTTAATACTTAAAACTTTTAACTAACAAGTTATTTACATCGTGGAATTATACGTGCTTTTCAACGTATGATAATTCGCAAATCCTAGTTTTTATTTTTTTATTTTGTTTTTAATTGATTGAGCGTGATTCGCTCATGCGTATTCGTCGTCAAAATGATTAAAAAATATCAATGCAGATTTTTTAATCTGTAATGTAGTGAGTTGAGGCCGTTTTTTGACGTGCCAGCTGCACACAGAATTTATAGCTAAGTCAGTTTCCTTACAATGATTAACTTTATAATTAATCACAGATGGTTGAGCAGGTAAGATATCGATTGTGACCATATTGACGCCTGTCATTTTGGCATTACTTCATTCGTTCAGGTGCAATTGTTGTCAATTTATCCAGTTGTGGACTCTTTATCTAATCAATAGCAAAGGATCATTATGTAAGTTATTTACGCATAACTCCATTGCAATTGTTCATCATCATCATTTTAGTTCATATATGTCCCACTGCGGGGGTTTAACCCCCTTCATAACAGAGGGAAATTGATCTACTATACCACGCTGATCAGATGTCTTGGTATAGAGTTTTATATTGAGTTTTCCTTCTCCTGAATAGACGTTGTAGACATATTATATTCCTTAGTTATCTTTTATGACATCAACGGGTAAAACAAGGACGGTTTTTGTATTCATCCACTAACACCACAGGGAAATGTAATTAAATAAGAATGTGAAAATGTAATTATTGTTACGTTGTATTTATTTATTTTACATTAAGATTATCATTCAACCTTTCGGTGTCCACTTCTTGACGTAGGCTTCCACTACAAATGAAAGGATAGTGCCATAATCGCTAACACTTGATAGACGGGGTCGGCGATCACAGTGAGGTGTTATACGTTTAAATTACTGAAATTTAGCATTTAATATGCTTAATTATTTATAAAATCCGATTACGAAATGAAAAATGACCGAATGACGAATGAAATCCCGCTTGCGACATCATTTTTCATTTCGTAATCGGGTGTTATACGTTTCTCAGAAGGACGACTCCTATGGGAAAGTAAGGTTTGGCAACAGTTGTATTCTTATTCCATCGCCATATGGGCTTACTTAGGTGATAAATACAAATATAAAATTAATCCAACGCTGCACTTATTTATTTTAATTTTTATGATAAACGCTTAATAGATATAAAATTCACTTATGTATGTATGTTTTGTTATTTTATAGTTTACTCCCCTATCTATACTATTTATTTGGAGCCCCAAGGGATTTTATGAGTATGGTTAAAAAATTTAATATGGTAACCGCTCATCTAATTAAAGTGTATTGTAACAGTAGTGTGCCAAGTTAGCGATTTGATTACACCCTTGCTGAAAGTACAGGTTCCTATCCCGGGGGCGGGGTGTAACAAGTGTCGGGCGCTCGGGACATGTGCGGCGCCCCTGCCATTCATTCGTTCTTCATTCACCCGCTCGCCGGCATTGCGAGCTTGACGCCCGCACGTACCGTGTCGTTTTTATAGCGGTAATACTCCGTAACGTTGCCGCAATAATTCGCGCGTGATTTGAAATTTAAAAAATGCATAGACTATAAAATTTATTATTTTTTTTTGTTTTAAAATGGGTGAGCAAACGTTTAATATTACAGACGAAAATTTAGAACAGCACATAGTTACTTTGTTTGAAAAATTGGAGTGTTTACGGAAGGATACGAACTCTCACGGTGATGGGGGTTTGTCAGGTAGAGTTCCGGCGAGATTGGAAGTAAGGACGTTATCATTGTGGAAAGCAGTGGTAGCGGAGTGTGCGGCGTCTTTTCTTTATGTGTTCATCGTGTGTGGAGCGGCAGGTGGAGCGGGCGTAGGAGCGTCCGCTTCAGCTGTTCTACTCTCCACCGCGCTTGCTTCCGGCTGCGCTATAGCGACCTTAACTATGTGCTTTGCTAATATATCTGGTGAGTTTATCAATAAAATGTACTTCAGATTTTATTACCTATATTTTATTTAATATTAGCCTGATTAATGAAGTTGGAAAGGTTAGAACATGTAGGTATTATCTCAAGAGGATCTTGAAATAAATGTCAAAGTTTTAAGTACCTATTAATTTCACCACAATATATCATATTTCTAATTCGTGTGAACCAACTATGTAGTACCTAAGATCCATAATGATGCATATGTATGACATCGAAGCTTAAACCTCGGGTAGTCCAGAGAAGGGCTTATAATTGCTATGAGATCAGCGGCAACTTAATTAATTAAAATAAAATAAAACCGGTACTCGGGCGTAGTGTTTATTAAGAGAAAATAATAACAACTTGCCACTAATTACCGTGGGAACTTGTTGTAACTTTTAACATCAGCTACGAGAAATAGTCAATTGTTAAGAACTGAACACTCGTCTGTTTGTGCCTTATTATTTAGACTATAAAGTTTAAAATGAGGTCAAAAAGAGGTGTAAATGTCGCCTTATCCACAATATGATACATTAAGAACAGGATTTTCAAGAGTCCTATCATTGATATGAAACTATTTAATTAATTATTATCGTAAAGGATACTTTTGTTTATTAACATATAATTTTGGGAGTTATTACTATCAGCAGTCTTAATTATATAAAAAAAGATACTGGGTCCTTATAAGAAATATCTCAATTTTTTTTTCGTTGTTTCAATGGTTCTCGTCGATCCGGAGCCCTATGTAAAATAGGGCTCCGGATCGCGATGTTTTTATTTTGATGGTTTTATTTTGAGCTTTTTTTCTATTACAATGTTAATCTATTTAAATATCTAAAGTGATTCTTACGATATCCACGTAAAAGGAAGGTGGTATTCATTGTATCCTTACTATTTTACCGTCATCACACACAGGAATGAGCCTGTCCCTATTATTTGGAACTATGTATATCTATTTTGAAATAAAACTACATTTACGGATTCTATCGCGTTTGTATCTGAATTATAATTTCCCGACGTTTCGAACACTTTACAGTGATCATGGTCACGGGAGGACTGAGGTGTCTTACGTCCAATATGTCATTGTTATTACAGAAATTTATTTATATCTACCCTATAAGATATTAAATTTTGACTCACATTTTTATACAAAAATTAATACAAATTCATTGCCAGTACAAAAAGAGAATGATTTAATATATAAAATTTATGTTGTTCATGATTTGTTATTATTAAGGTATTTAATTTATGATAATTATTATTGTGGCAATTTTACAATTTGTACAAAAACTAACAAAAAGTGTGGCCGTTTAAATTACTGAAATTTAGCATTTAATATGCTTAATTATTTATAAAATCCGATTACGAAATGAAAAATGATGTCGTAAGCGGGATTCGAACCCGCGCCTATTGGGATTCCGGCCCAATCGTGCTGCCACTACACCACCGCGACTAATTGTAGGACATGCAAATTTCACTTCGTATTATATTTACGTCTTAAGGTGACTTAAGGTGAGGTTTCATTTCGTAATCGGATTTTATAAATAATTAAGCATATTAAATGCTAAATTTCAGTAATTTAAATAACAAGGTTGTGTCATCGTTTAATACAATTCTAACTGTAAAGTTTGAAGTATTAAGCCTATAACAATGTGTAAACATTGTCGGGTAGATAGCATACCGTCACCTTAAGACGTAAATATAATACGAAGTGAAATTTGCATGTCCTACAATTAGTCGCGGTGGTGTAGTGGCAGCACTATTGGGCCGGAATCCCAATAGGCGCGGGTTCGAATCCCGCTTGCGACATCATTTTTCATTTCGTAATCGGATTTTATAAAAAAAAAAGTGTGGCCGTGTTCCGATCCGGTAGTAGCTGAATAGTTACATTAATACATTACATTAATTATTCAGTTTCTTGTCTCTAATAAGTAATATTATTTTACTATTATAATGACGTCATAGAATGTACAGCATACTAAATTGTATCGTAAGACTGAAATAGGTTTGTAAAAAAGATGGCCGTAGCCCCACTGTGTAAATAGCAGAGAAAATAATATTACATACATAAATACAGACTGTACATATACATAAAGTTCTCTTTTTAAAATTAAATAATAAATACACATATTTTACCATTTTTTTTCTCTTTTTGAATATCCATTCTATTTTTGAATGTATATTTGTTTATGGATAATAGACATGACTCCTTTGTATATTAACCAATAGATGTTTTTTGTTTTTTGGATATTTCCAGTGTTTTAATTTCATTAAGTCCAATATTTTGTTTAAATTGTAAAAGATTAGAAAATCACAAATTCACAAATATTCTCACACGTTATTTGTCGTTTATTATTTAGGGTTAAAAACTTTGCTTTGTAGTCACATGATATAATTGACCTTATATCATCGGGGTAATTTATACCGCTCGCGAGCTGTTCAGATACACTTCGGATGAGTTACCGCCCGCGCTCTCAACGTGCAGATGTTCATAATTATACGCTTGTTTTTTTAAGGACCGGCGGCTGCGAAGCGAAAGTCTAATGTTTTTGAAGTCGTCAAGTCAGTTATTAATTTCTGTTTTGAAACATTGATGATTTACAGTAAAGAGTAATAAAAAAAAATCAAAATATAAAGAATATTATTTTCTATAAAATATATTTTATTTTGGTTTTTCTTCGAATTTAGGAATCTATGATTAACTCAGCATATATATGATAATCAAGTTTCTGAGTTGAGATGGCTACATACGTAGAGATAGATCTAGATAGATCCTTTGCTGTTTGCAAAGGGCTCTTCGCGACAAACGCAGGAGGTATTATTGATGAATGTCATAAGGGATTACTGCAGGGTATTATAGATATTTTTTACTTCGCTGGTGGGCAATTATCCTTAAAACCTTTAATACCGAGGTCTAGTAATGAAGACCTGAGTTGTGACACAATGACAAGTAACCTGTCTGAAAGATAAGTAAGAACGATGGCCGAAATCTCCACAGATCGAGTTTTTATTTGAATAAGGCAACATGGTTGCTGCGGTCCTTACCTGTATCAAATGGTAAAAGAAGCAATCTGCTGTTGATACGAGTGTGTACAAAACTATGGATATCGGACATAGGATGTCCAAAATGGATAGCCAACTGCTGAATCGAGAGTCGTATCGCGAGAAGGGAAACCTCAGGGGAGCCACAATACACAGATAGATAAAATTAACCCTTTTCGACTTTTGGTGTGAATATAAAAGTGTCATGTGGTGGTCTTGTATTATATTGAATATATTAATGTTTTAACTTGTTATATGAAATAATTTTGATGATATTTTATGTAATGTGATGTGAAGAAACTGCTCATATGTAGTGTATATGATTAAATGGTGCTTTACAATATTTTCGCGTTCTACCCAAATTACCAGAAGGTACTATTTAACAATGGCCATAAATAACACTATTGAAGTATATTTCGGTATTGACTAATATGAAGAGACTAAAGCATGCTGTGTGGTAGCGGCTACGAATACCACCTTTATTTTGCTCGTGGATGTCGTAAAAGACGACTAAGAGCCTTATAACGACCTGGGCCAACTCCATCCGATACCGTTTGTTCAACAATTACATTCCCAAGGAGGGTTGACGTCTAGCAGGCAGCCGGTCATAAAACTATTGCCAATAACTTTTACAATATGTACTATGAAAGAAGAGTACATATTGTATCGACCCCAAGTTTTTCTTATTGCTTATGGCGGCAAACGAGCAAGCAGCACACCTGATGGTAAGTGTTACCGCCGCCCATGGACCTTTGCAATACCAAAGGTATAACTAGGCCGCTGCTTACCAATACAAACCCCAACCGCACCCAGCGGGGCTTCCGGCTCTCTCGCTCACAGAACGAAGCGCAATAGCATATTGCCATTACTCAGACGTCGATCTTCTGTGAGAGTGTGGTATTATTCCAGACGGACCCGCCCGCGGGTGTGGACAGTCAACTGTTAATAGCGTGGTCCTACCACTATAAGTAAGTGGGATAAGAGAAGGAGAATGATGATGATGATGATGATTACGAAGAGACTAAAGCATGAAGAAAATTGTAACTCGACACTGGCAACAATAGCTCTTACGAGTACAAGTAACTGATTGCCAATACAAAAAAGAAGAAGAACAAAACTACATTTTCGACAGTCTTAAAAACTATGGCAAAGTAGTTATCGAATGAAAAAACTAATTATCATATGACTTTTCTTATTTAAACACTCATAATTAAAGAGTATATAAATAATGGGAGCCCGAATCGTGTCTTTACTCAACTATACACATTTAAATGATCTATGGATATAACTTTGACGTCACTTTCAATAAACACAACATTAGGCGGGATTATAATAAACCTACTGCCTACAACACGTGCACCCTTCACCCTTCGTCCCCTTGTTATAACTTTATAATGGCGATCACATGATGTCGGGACAATGACATTTTAAATTATATCATAATAACAATGAAGCGGAGAAAGCTCGCCTTTACAATCAGGCACTAATTCTCGGGATCTATAATGTTCGCAAGTATAACCGTGAACAATTTTTAAAATACACCCCCGACACGACGCCCTAATTTTCACTAATGGCTGGACAAGTGGCGATTTCTATCTATTTCGAGAACAGAGATAGCTTCCACGTTTGCAAAAATTAAAAAAAAATAATGCGATTGAGGTTATCTATATTTTTTTAAATTAAGAACTTCGTTTTGAATTCTGAATGTCAGAGGCAGAGCGTTGGTGTTTTGTGAAGCACAGGCACTATTGTTAAGAATCCTTTTCATGTTCTTACTACTATTTACGAACGTTTTCTTTTAAAACGAGTATGTATGTTTTTTTTTTGAATGCTCGATGTTGTATTCATTTATCAATGCGTTCCCTCAGGAAGTAGATACTGGTTGAGTTGTATTGAAATGTATTGTCAACTCAGTTTCCATTGTAACATGTCAGACATTATTTAAAATTTGAATACCTACTTAATTCCTTTGTTTTAAAATGTTAAATGAAAGAAGCCCACGCTTTCTAAGAATTTCGTCCTTGCGATCAATCAATTTGAAAATCCGTTAAGCTTAATAAATTAATGTTTGGGTAATTAAGTTTCTACTTAATTATAGATAAATTTACATATTTCATTTTCGTTTTAATCGATTTTTACATTTTATTGACTTCAAATAGCCCCACACTACTTATACTGTGTGATTATTTAAGACCGCGTATTGTATCGCCGATATTCTATGAAGTTCGTGACCACAGGTAAACATCCGAATGCCGGATAACTATTGTGCTTTGCCTTTTTTGTGTCGAATATTTGAACCGAATACTAAGTTGGTACGATTTTATAGAGGCATTAAATATCCGTTATTCTCCTTGCATAACAGGGAGCACCGATATGTCTTTTTCTTGGTAATAATTATAGTATCCTCAGATAAGTAACAGCTGCATGGCGAGGGAACGAGATTCGGGCATTAATACCGTAGAATCCATTTATTTACATATATTTGACTGTCTTATTACCTCAGTACCATAAGTTTGTTAATGCAAGCATGATTAGTCCTGGTTTTGAGTTCAAGATCTGGCAAAAAGTGGGGTGCACTGCAGATGGCCTTGTTTTTCACAGGTTTTCTCAGCAATAAGTTCAAAGTTGAATTAATATCATTTAGTTCGCCTACTATTATATGGGGCTAAAGTTGTGTCGTGAAATGTGGATGTGGTTACAGCTTTACGGACCCTTTGGCAATATTATCCTGAGACTATAAAATAAAAATATAATATTTAGAGTAGTTAACTGATCCAAAATTGGCTTTCTTCGCCTGATATTTACATTTATTAGTAGCTGTGGAAATATTGTTGCGTGATGTATGGATTTATTAAAATTTTCTTTCTTTGAAGGTCCTCTATATCCCATTGTTAGTCATTAGAGCTGCTCAAAAAGTGTAACTATGTATATCAATATAAGATACCTATTAATATATATACAGTAGAAATCGGTTATAATGACATTGAAGGGAAGTGACAAATCCTTCACACTAAGCGGACGTCATACAAAGCGGAAAGTCTCAGAAAATGCAAAACTTTTGAAATAAAACTATTTTTACGGATTCTATCGCGTTTGTATTTGATTTATAATTTCCCGGCGTTTCGAACACTTTACCCCGACTAGAAATTTTTTCGTCTTCCTTAGCAGGACCGGACCGGGCATGCCCGATCTGGACCAGATAAGGTATGTAACGCAGAAGATATATCTGGACCCGATCAGGAAAACCTTATCGGGTCCAGATCAGGCATTCCTGATCGGGTCCAGATCAGGCGTTCCTGATCGGGTGAAGACCAGGCGTTCCTGATCGGGTCCGGATGAAATTTTACTGATCGGAACCAAATCAATCATCTGCGTTTTATATCTTGCCTGATCCAAAACGAGTATGCCCAGTCCGGTCCTTTTAAAAAACATGAACATCTTAAAGAACATGTTTAATAGGTAAAAATATAAATTAATATATGACGTAGGCATCGAATGCAGTGCTATATTCTTATCATAGAGAGTCCCAGTGAGCCGTTCCGATTATGGAGCAACCACCAGATGCTAACGACTGCAAATGTCGCCTGAATTTCTCATTCATGACATGATCGATTTGTTTTAATCTGATTCGATAACAACTAATTTAATATTAGGCCATGTTATTACGCTTCGGAGAATCTTAACACCGCGATTCAAATAATGACGTCATTTTACTAACGCCATCTATTTATTATGACCCAAAACATTAAATGTTAGAATGGTTGTTACAATATAATATTTCTATCTATCTATGTTTTCAAATGTTAGGTACATTTATATATATATATATATATATATATATATATATATATATATATTATTTATTTTTGTTTTTTACTTCAAATATAAATTATTTTTATATTATTAATTAAACATTATTATTAAATAATAATTAATCATATGGATTAATTAAAGATTTCAGATTAATATCCTATGATGCAAATACAATTTCGCCGTGGCATAATGCATAAATATGACTTTTTTGAATTTTGATGGATATTTTTTTTGTGTTACGAAAACTGTTTCTGGTTCTGATATACTACAAGCCTTACTATATCCTTGATAATATTTCACATCAGGCTATCCTTATTTGGTCCTGATCTGGTCCTGATCCGGTATGCCTTACCATACTTGATGTTATTTCACATCAGGCTATCCTGATCAGGACCAGACCTGGTCCTGATAGGGTTTGCCGGATCCGGCATGCCTTATTCTGTCCTGATCGGGTCCTGATCCGGTATGCCTTACCATACTTGATGATATTACACATCAGGCTATCCTTATTTGGTCCTGACCTGGTCATGATCCGGTATACCTTACCATACTTAATGATATTTCACATCAGGCTATCCTTATTTGGTCCTGATCTGGTCCTGATCCGGTATGCCTTACCATACTTAATGATATTTCACATCAGGCTATCCTTATTTGGTCCTGATCTGGTCCTGATCCGGTATGCCTTACCATACTTGATGTTATTTCACATCAGGCTATCCTGATCAGGACCAGACCTGGTCCTGATCGGGTTTGCCGGATCCGGCATGCCTCATTCTATCCTGATCGGGTCCAGATACATGATCTGGTTGAACCATACTTGTTTTCTAGTCGGGACAGTGATCACAATAACAATGACATATTGGACGTAAGACACCTCCGTCCTCCCGTCACCATGATCACTGTAAAGTGTTCGAAACGTCGGGCAATTAAAAATCAAATACAAACGCGATAGAATCCGTAAAAGTAGTTTTATTTCAAATGTGTAATACTCGCGTAAACATTACACAAGCCACGATCCTGACATACCTCCATCGCTTCATTCACAATCATCATGCGTACTTTACGATTACGCATACTCTTAATATAATCGCAGATGATTACAGGAATACCTTTTAATTATTCATCAATCATTATTCGTGTGATGACGGAGTAAGAATACAATTCACCACCCCTATCTTACCCGTGGGTGATCGTAAGAGATGACTAAGGGATATAAAACGCATATAACATCTATGCAAGAGAAGGGAAACTCGAAACAAAACCCTATACCAACACGTCTGACCAGCGCGGTATAGTAGGTTAATTTCCCTCTCATTACGGAGGAGGCTCGAACCCAACAGTAGAACATATATGGGCAGTAATGAAGATGCTGATGATTGAATAGGATGTATTGTGGTTTTTTATCTACCCATTTTCATTTTTGGACATTGGCCTTTCCACGAGAATGCAACTTAGAACGCCCCTATGCCACCTGTATCCAATTTGTTAGATTAGATTGTGTTTATCATCCACTTCTTTGCATAAAATTATGAAAGCGGGAAAAACGTACGTCTCATTCTTCTCAAGTACGCCATAAAAAGAGCATAATCAACACTATGAAATATAGTAGTTCCTTAAGCTCTTTTTGCAGACTGATCCTCACATAAAAATATCGTGGATAAGAATTGCAAAACCCTCTTATAGGAAGTTTCATTATATCAATGATGGTTTTAAATTCGATCTCGCCCCTTTTTTTATTGCATATGGTGGTAAACGAGTAAGCAGCACACCTGATGGTAAGTGTCATTGCTGGCCATGGACCTTTGCTATACCAAGGGTATAGCTGGGCCGCTGCTTACCATTACAATCCCCAACCCAACCAGTTGGGCTTCCGGCTCTCACGCTCAGCGAACGCGCAATAGCACATTTTCATTACTCAGACGTCGATCTTCTGCGAGAGTGTGGTACCCTGGAGGGACCGGCCCGCGGCTGTAGACAGAGACTGTCAATAGCGTGGTCCTACCACTAATAAAATGTGGGCCCTAGGCATGGGCCTATATATCAACATGAGCTAATAAATATAATGTTTTACTTATATAACTAGCAAACTCATGCCGTTGGTTTGTTTGTAGAAGTCGATATATCGTAGTGTCGTCTGGTGATGAGTTACATCGATGGAGATAGCATATAAAACTTCTCCGTAAAAAGATATATATATATATACATATAAATTTTCATAATAATTTCTGAGTTAAGCGATGTCATTTAAACAAGCTTCCTCTTTTATAGATAACGTAACGAAAACTTTTTTAAAACCAATTTGTTACATATTTTAATTTTAAGTACTTACATGGTTAATTAATTGAAGAAAATAATTTTACCTTTTAAATTTTGCTACTTTAAAATTGTAAAAAAAAGTAGATTAAAAAGCGTAGCAAAAAAATTTGTCAATAAAAAAAAATTGACGCCAGTTCCGAAATGTTGGTGCCTTTAAAGATTTGGCGTCATGGGCTTGAAGCTCGGCTGTCGCCAGCAAAGGAGTGCTGTTGGCGTTGTCGTTGGACATCGCCAACGCCTTCAATAGTCTGCCATTCAGCTGCATCAGGGAGGTGCTCCGGTTTCATGGAGTGCCCCTGTACCTCAGGCGGCTGGTGGCAGACTATTTGGAGGGGCGCAGTGTTCTCTACGCGAGCCCCGCAGGGGACATTGTGCGGACGCCTATGTCGTGCGGTGTTCCGCAGGGGTCGGTTCTGGGACCGACTCTGTGGGACATCGGTTACGACTGGGCGTTGAGAGGTAGCCTCCCCCCCGGGCTGAGCGTTATTTGCTGTGCTGACGACACGCTCGTCACAGCCCGGGGCAGGACACTCGAAGAGGCGGCGAGCCTGGCCACTCTCGGCACCGACGATGGTCAGGTGAATTGAGGCGCTGGGGCTCAGAGTGGCCCTAAACAAGACGGAGGCCCTACTATTCCATGGGCCCCGTGTGAGGCTGCCCATCGGCGCCTCGTTAGTCGTCAACTCCATCCACATCAGTATCCAGGCCCATATGAGGTACTTGGGTCTGGTGCTCGACGGGCGATGGTGGTTCCGGGAGCATTTTCGTCAAATTGCTCCCCGGCTGGTCGGCGCGGCGTCCGCCCTTTCTCGGCTCATGCCGAACGTGGGCGGACCCAGTTTCGAGGGCCGACGGCTGTATGCGGGGGTGATCCGCTCAATGGCCATGTACGGCGCACCCGTGTGGGCGAGGGCTCTGAACGCCCAGCTCAGGGTGGTGCTGTGGAGGCCACAGCGAGCCATGGCGGTCAGAGCCATTCGCGGGTACCGCACGGTGTCTACCGAGGCGGCATGCCTGTTGGCCGGGACACCCCCGTGGGATCTAGAGGCGGAGATGCTCTCCGACCTCTACCGGCGGGTTACCTCAATGCGCGAAGAAGGTTCCCCATCGTTCAACGAGATAGCCACCTGGCGCGAGGACGCCGGTCCGGTTTGTCCGGTCACCCGACGTGAGGCCACCGCGTGAGGATGACGCCTCGACGGCGAAAGCTGTCGGGGCGTCGACAGGAGAGGAGCCCGATAGGGCATACCGCCGAGCGGGCCACCGAAGACAAAGATCGGGTACCGGTGGCCCGCTCGCATGGCGAAGAAGAGATGCTTGCAGGGTGGGTCAATGGGGTTGCGCGCCGCCTCTTCCGTCACCCCGGACCGATTTGGCGGGGTGCGACGTCCATAGCCCACCGCAAAAAAAAAAAAAAAAAAAAATGGGCTTGAAGCTCGCGGGCCTAAATTTGTCACTGGCTACAAATTGTTATAAGTAAAAAGATCGATAACTCTGTAAGTGAAAAACAGTTGAATAATGTAGTAAGTTAAGCAAAATAAACATTACCTATCCTTACTAATATTATAAATGCGAAAGTAACTCTGTCTGTCTGTCGCTCTTTCACGCCAAAACTACAGAACTGATCTAAATGAAATTTGGTACACAGATAGTCTAGAGCCTGATAAAGGACATTGGTTACTTTTTAACGTAAAAAAGGGTTGTCAAGGGTGATGAAAAGTTGTAAGTAAATATCATCATTTTTAAAGCCAGAAGCTTGAAACTTATTTTTAGGCTATTGATTAGATATAAATAAATATGACATTAACATGTTATAAAAATTTACTCTTAAGAATAAAATAAAAATAGGGAATGAAAAACTTTAGGAAAGTAACCTTTTACGAGGGCGAAGCCGCGGGCAGAAGCTAGTAGTCTATAAAATATAGCTTGATCTCTGTGACAGTTGTCACTAGGTTTGCACGCTTACGATGTAGTCCGTATTTTTGTCGATATAATTCCTTATTTTTTAAAGGTATTTGCTACTGCAATTGAAAAACAATGTATGAAAATCTTATTGAATTTCAATCAAATGGGTGGTTGAATCGATTACAAATGTAAAACAATCGATTAAAATCTTATTAAGTTTAAATCAATGGATTTTATTTAATTTAAACTAAAGCTGTTAATTAATTCTTTTTATTATTCGAAAGGATTACATCCAAGTTCATCGTCGCTATTATCATCAACGCTGGATGGAGCATTCCTGTAGGTTGATGATGAGTTCTTGGTCACAGATTAATTCATGAATAATCATGTTTATTTTATAAAAGTATTTAATATAAAAGAAATGATCTTATTAATATAATAACTGATGTCTGAATACTAAATTAATACAATTTACTTATTTTATAGAGTAACCATGTGGTTTATATAGGTAGTATATTGTTTTTACTTGTTTTATAAATAATTAATAAGAATGTTATCGATTTACGTTTATCGATTGTCCCATATCTGTCTTATTTTCAGTCTAGTATAACCTTGTACTTGCATAAGCATCATATTTTTATAAAATGGTTACTAAGTATTTTAAAACATATAGTTTTGGTGTAAATATTCATATTTTTACATTCATAATTCAGTTGAGATATAACTGACACATAAAGAATGAAAACACATACACACATAAAGGTTACATAAAATCACAAAATTTTCATGCAATTATTTTCGAATTGTCTAACTCAAAACTAATTCAAAACTTTGCAAAAGCTATTAAAACAAAGAAACTGCTACTGCATCGTCATTGTTTTAAAAAATGTACCTTAATAGCAAAACCAGCTCGTTAGTTTGTTTGTAAAGTTGATATATGCAGCGCCGCCTGGTGGCAAGTTACCTCAACGGCCATATAAACCTTCTCCTTAAATAAATAGATGTACATACCAATTATCACAATGATCGGTCCAATAGTTTCTGAGTTTAGCGATGTCATATATACAAACATCCTCTTTTATATATACCTTATAGACATTTTTATTAGGTAGAGAATTGATTTTCTTGCAGTATAGTAATGTGAAGGCATAATTAAGATGTCAGCTTCGGTTCCTAGTACAGGGAATGTTTTATTTAATATTTCCTTTCTACCTTTTATTATTTTGTTAATTTTTTTTATGTACTGCACTTAAGTATATGAAAACTAACGCATCACATAAAAGTATTAATGGAAGATCAACGTCAGTTTTTGCTTACGATGGCAAACGAGTAATCAGCACAGCTGATGGTAAGTGTGCAAATGAGCAAGCAGCTCACCCGATGGTAACTGCCGCTGAAATTTTGTAATACCAGGGGTACAGCCAGGCTGCATACCAACCAAAATCCACCCAGAAAGTTGGGCCAGCGGCTCCCAAATGAAACGCAACAGTACAATGTCACTGCTCAGCAGTCGATTTTCTGCGAGAGTGTTGTTGATGTTATACTACCCCGGATGGACCAGCACGCGGATGTAGAAAGAGAACTGTAAATAGTATGGCACTATCGTTATCAGTAACTGGCTATAAAGCCAACATACTACAGGGTTAGGACCGGGTTCCACCGAAGACAAAGATCGGGTACCGGTGGTCCGCTCGCACGGCGAAGAGAGAGGATTTTACGGTGGGTCTATGGGGTCACGCGCCGCCTTCTCCGTCACCCCGGACCGATTCGGCGGGGCGAGACGCACCCATAGCCTACCAATAAAAAAAAAATAAAAAAAAAAGGGTTAGGACCGGGTTGAGGCAAAAACAGTAACTATACATGATTTCTATAATCATAATCATTATTTCTAAAGATATGATTTATTTAGTTAGAGCCCTGTTGCCATACGTATTCTATTCTATTAAAAAAAAAACTGAAATTGAATTTGTTCGTCCAGAAATTTTCGCTCATAGTACTCATTAGAGATGTTCCTAATAAAGGGTAATATGCTCGCTGTAACTTAAATAAAGATAAAAAAAAACATAGTAAAGGATTCGGAAACAAGGGCCTAAATCTAAAACCTTTGAATAGTCATGATATCGCTGACCCGCATATTGTTAAAGGTTATCTGTCCTACGATATTCCGGGAGTAAGTATCGCGGTGCTTTTGAGATACATTTCATAGTCAGTTTTAAGACTTGGCTTTTTATTTTTAGTATAATGCCTTTCAACTCCTAAACGGTAAGCAAAGTATATATTGACTGTACATATGGCGTAATAGTTAAGAGACCAACCTATCGTGCCAGGTGTCGTAGGGTTAGATGTCCATACTGGACAATACTTTGTGCGATCCACATGTTTTGAGTCTGGGTGTAATTTGTGTCATTTAATTGTATGTTTGTACATGGATTATTTAAAAAGAATTGAATTAAATCATGATGATAATGATTAATATTTTGTATCATCAGGTGCTCACGTAAACCCAGCAGTATCTGCCGCTTTGTGTGTAAGAAGACGAGTTTCCCCGCTTCGAGCTGCGTTGTACGTTGCGGCTCAATGTGGGGGTGCCATTGCAGGAGCAGCCGCTATTTATGGGTAAGTAACTTTATATAACCTTTAGTGATGTTATGAATTTTCATATTCTGAATCTCATATTTTTATTTTTAAGACTATAATCAAAGGTTTATCGTCTATTGTCTATCTATTTAGGAATGTCAACACGACTATATTTCATTCTTTTAAAACTGTTTCCGTGTGGACGGACGGTATAAGAATACAATCCACTATTTCTTATTATGGGGGACGGTCTCGTAAATGTCTACTAAAGACTTAACATCTAAGCAAAAGAGGAAAATCTCAAAATAAAAGCTTCTACTTTACGATTAGTATGGTGCTATAGGTCAATTTCTCTCGTTTTGAGGAGGAGGAGCCCAGCAGTGGTAGGTTTATGAACTGAAATTACGATGAGGAATTATGTATGATATAATTATCTATAAAATATATTACCAAATATAAATGATGTTACAAGTGATGGTAGTGGAAACTAGAATCTTATGGTTACAGCTGAATATATGTTTAGGTAAGTTTACCATAAATTCAAAATGGTTTTTTATAAATTATTATAGTGAAACCTTATAGAAACTTATATATTGTCATTTTGGTATTATATTAATCCAATTAACTACCACCGAACCGCCACTGAAATGATCCAGCAATAAACTAGTGGTACGTTTCTTTAGTTTTCATTTTATTTTTATGTATATATAAAGCTTTATTTATGGTCTAGGTAGGTTAGTCTCGGTCTCCCCCGGTACCTACATCATTCCATTTTCGCATTTTTTTATCTTCTTAACCAGATGTTCGTTCGGCATTCTTTCCACATGTCCGAACCATCGGAGCATTCCCTTTCGCAACTTTACACCAATACTCTCTTTCATACCTACTCGCTCGTATACAAAAGATTTAATAAGTATTAGCTCCAGTATCATACTCTTCATAATAATGGAATACTAGAACTACTATACTGCTATATTTTAAGACGAGCAAAACTCTATACCAAATTGTCTGATCGTAGTACCATAAAGTTATTTTTTTTTGTATTGAGAACATGCTTAGTACAAAAACATACAATTAACAGGCACAATTATATTCATTAATTTGTTTATTGTTCTGTATTGGTACTGTAAGTCAGGTCATCTTTGGATTAATTCAGTCGAAAATTCTTGAAATACAACTTTTTGCAAAGAAGTGTCTTTTCTATCCATCCATCCATTTATTACCCCTACCCCCTACCTACTGACTTCTAATGTTCTATCATAGATATTGTTACAAATAGGAATTGAGGTCGTAATATGCAGTGGTGCATTTTATTTAAAGCGTTAACCGTGCACTCGGGGCAAGGTCAGCGCGTAGTTACTTACACTCTATTTATTTAATAATTAGATGTCCCAATATAGTATTAAACTTTAGTTAGAATAACAATTAGAATAAACGTTTTTGGAGTTTACTCCTTAAGAATCGATTTTCATATAAGGCGCCCGGTATGAGAAAAATTTGAGGAGTCAAATCTTGTGATCGTATGACCTCGTTACGTTTTTGGTGCGCAACCTATTCTGCGCACCTTTCACTTTCTGACGTGAGATAATACTTCACTGAACAGTTTTAATAAATGTAAATAAAGATATATATATATATATATATATATATATATATAGATGTATATATATATATATATATATATATATATATATATATATGTATATATATATATATATATATATATATATATTATTTTTAGTCAAATGAGCTTTTTTTGCGCCTGTTTTGATAATCGTACTTAAGGAGTAAACTCCAGTCGTGCGTCGGAGCTAACACACATACTTTTTTTCTTTTTTGTTTATCGGTATTGTTGTTTTTTAGATATATGTATAATAGTTAAAACAAAAGGCGAGAAGTGATTACTACAAGGATTTGAATCCACATCTATTGGAATTCTGTTCCAACCGTTTTATCAATTAAGTAACCGTTTTATCAAAAAATTAACGATTAATCCACTTTGTTGATTTGAAGAATGATTATATTACGCGGTATTCATTTTATAATCACATCGTTTTTACTTAAGTTAACTTTAAGATCTTAATTTAAAGATTTATTTTTTCTAGTCTAGTAGATTTTATCACCAAAAAGTTAGACAAAGGTGTATGTAATATACTTACTTTCTACCATGTAACATTTAGCTGCAAATTGTAGGGTGCAAGCTTATTATCATTTAATCTGATACTATGCCCGTAGTGTTAGACTTTGTCCCCGTTATTAAGATTTTCATTGTGTAAAACAGCAGTGACTATTTTTTGAAAGTGTTTCGGTAATCACGATTTTAGAAGTTGTTTGTCAATCATCTTGAGATCTAAATTTCTAAACCTGGATTGAATATTATTGAATTTTGTAAGAACTTTCCGGCAGCAGAAAATTGATAGAAGATGTTAACGACGCCTTTTTTATTACATATGACTTAAAATGTAACGAAGTTCTTCTTTATATTTCGTAAACTCTTTTCGCCGCTAAAAGCTTGAAGCTATATGGCCAATAAAGGAATATATAATATCTGAAAGCAGAGAAATAAAGTTTCTAAGCTTCAGATACTTTCGCAACATAAAAATTGTTGGCAGGCGACAAGTAAAGTAATCTAAAAACGTTACCCAGTGTCATAGAAATAAATATCTTCCGTTATTACCATGTTTTATTCTGTTGTTATGTTCTGAATTTTTGTTATGTTAGAGAAGAATACTGTTTATAATATACCCAATGAGTAAGGATGATATATATAGTTAATTTTTAATAAGGCATGTTACATTGAAAATCTATTTAACGATGCGCTTACCTTATTACATATTTAAAAAATGATTTCTGATGTTAATGCGAGTATTACACATTTGAAATGAAACGCTGTAAAGTTTTTGATACATCCGGAAATTAAATATTATATACCAAATCGATAAAATATAGTTTTATTACGAATACATATTTATATTCAGACCCGTCTTAAACCATGGCGTACCACGGCTTGGGCATATAAAAAAAACACGTTTAAAAAAACCGACTTCAAAAACTGAAAATTCAAAATAACTTAAAATATTATCATTTGTATGTAATATCTATTGATAGGTTTGAAATCGGCAATAGTATTATTTGCAAACATCTGTGGGTATAATTATAATGAATAACCTATATCAAGGAATATGGCATCAGTAATAATACAGCAATAATTATATTGTTGCTTTGAACGACAATATAATCACCTGTATTCCACTAAGCCAACCGCACCTGCCTAATAATCAACAATTCAATTACACACGTATTTGTTCTATATTATAATATCTTATATAAAATGTTTCTCTTTTATTGTTTTTTTTATATGTTTACTAACTACATATAAAAAAAACGATAACAGAGCAATCACGAAATTATAGTTAAGTTTATAATCATGTATTTAATTATTAAGTTAAAATCATATATAACTATGGTGATGGAATAAAAATACAATTCACTACTACCTATCTTCCCCGTGGGTTTCGTAAATGATGACGAAGCGATATAATACGTAGATAACATCTATGCAAGACGACAAAATTCGAAATAAAATTCTATACGAATTCATCTTATTGGCGTGGTATAATTAGGCCAACCTCCCTCCAATTGTGTGGAAGGCTCGAGACGAGCAGTCAGACGAATTGAGGTGAGATGATGATGAAGAAGATGAAATAAATGTTACATGGTATTTTTTTATTTATTGCTTTTAGGTAGCAAACGAGCACTCGCACGGCGAAGAAGAGGTGCTTGCAGGGTGGGTCAATGGGGTTGCGCGCCGCCTCTTCCGTCACCCCGTACCGATTTGGCGGGGTGCGACGTCCATAGCCCAACACAAAAAAAAAAAAAAAAAAAAGGTAGCAAACGAGCAAGCAGCACACCTGATGATAAGTGTTACTGCCGCTTATGTAACTTTGCAATACCAGGCTATAGCTAGGCCGCTACCTTTCAATAAAAATCCATAGAGTAATATTTAAAAATAATATTTGTTAGAACTATTAATTAAAATTTTGGTTATTCATAAACATTAGGAACAATTCAAGTTTATGGTACAGTTTAGAAAATAATTATAATGTAAAGGTATACTTTTAATTGCTAGCCAAAGAGCTTGGAGATGGATATTTTTATGGGTTGTTAGCTTTAGAAAATTCGGAAATGAGTAAGGCTTTCATTTCCCGTAAACCTTCTGAAAGGCTACATTTTCAGGGATCATGTAACACGTTTATTTTAATTTCTAAACGAAAGGTCTGTTATAAATTTTCATGAGAATAAACGGCTTTTATGCAAACATAGATAATTTTTTTATTAAATATTTAATTAAATATTTTCTAAGAATTTGTGTCTAATAGAGCTTTAAGCGAGGTAGACTGCCCGCAGTCAATCTGCTACGGCAATAATAGGTACCGTGTAGGTGTAGTTGTGAAGAACTAGAAAGCGTTAGGACATCTAATGCTGCCCTGTTCCACCCTGCTGTCACTCTATGCGATGAAATAAGCTTCGGTCAGACCATAGCATGTCAAAAAAGAAACAAAAATTGGGCGTTGTATGACCGCGTCAAACTAACGGTAGCTACTAACATTTACTAGCTACAACAACCAATACAAATTGTTTTGTCGAAATTGCCATATTTTTTGTAATAATTCTAAACATATAAACAAATTAGACTCTATATAATAATGCAATAAGAATATATATTAGTACGCCGTTCTTTTTTTGGGAGGGAAGAAAATTTTGAAACAGGCCAATCGCAGACCGTGTGATCAGTATGAGTAGGTAAATTTCCTTTACTATATGAATGAGTCTGTACCTAGAAACCTTAACCTCTCAACTGATGCGTTTAATAACGAATATAATTTGTTATTTATATACTTTGAATACAAAAATAACTTACCCTTTTCTTCCCTTTTTAAATACTGACCCCTGTGAGAGCAGAATAAATATTACGATGGTGAATTTACCCAATTACGATCATGGTCGCATGAATTAGGCGAAATCCTTGAAAAATAATTGAGGGTATTTATCGTCAAATATCAACAGAATTTTCTGTGTGGTGACGGAGTAAGAATACAATTCACCATCCCCTATCTTGCCAGTGGATGATCGTAAAAGACGACTAAGGGATATATAAAATGCATATAACATCTATGCAAGAGAAGGAACACTTGAAATAAAACCCTACACCAACATGTCCTACCAGCGTGCTATAGTCGGTCTATTTCCCTCTCATTATGGAGGAAACAGAAGCTTAACACTGGAACATATATGAGCTAGATTATGGATAATGATCAACAGAATTGCCTGTATTTGTAGCAAATGTATTTTCTTTCTTTTATATTTTTATTGCCATGCAATGACGCTATAGAAATGCAATTCAACATACTATCATCAATCGTGGGTTTCGTAAAATATCATTAAAGAATGAACGAAAAAAATATCAAAGAAAGAAAACATTTCTTTTTCTCTCGTTAAAAGCTAACACAAAAAAAAAACACCAATCAAAAAACTCGCACAGATGGTGTAGTGGTTAAGATGCCGACTTTCCGTGCCAGTGACAATACGAGTATTTGCAAATACAAGGACAATACTTTGTGCAATCCACAAAGTGTTGTCCTGAATCTAGGTGTAATTTGTCTACGTTAATTACGTGTTTGTAAAGTCCCCCGCAATACAAGGATTATTTCCTTAGTGCATGCTGGACTTTTTTTTAAAAAATTACTTTGATATAAAATAATCAAATATAAACGAGAAACAAAACATGCTTTTAGCTCAGCTTGTACTATTTTGTTCATATAAAATAGCATTAATATTCTGCAACGTCTGGTACATTTGAAACAAAAATATAAAAACTTGACTGTTATATCACTACGAGAGAATAAAAACTCGAAAGAAAAAACAATGCCCATCTGACGGGCGGTGTGCTCAGCATAGAAAATCAATTATCCCCTTTATTTGGAAGTTCGAAACTAACAGTGCGATATATATATATATATATATAGTAAACTGAAACTTGCTATGAATGATGATGATTATTTTCTCTATGCTCTTATTCCAATTATTTGAAGTCGACGTAATATGTACTCCTCTTCCATCGTACATATTGCATACTAGCTGATGCCCGCGACTTCGTCCGCGTGACATTCAGTTTAACTACGCACCCCTGTTTGAAACTTAAAAAATTCAAATTCTACCAAGTACTTCTGGCAGCCACTTAACCATTTTCATTAAAACATAGGCAAATTCTTAAGCGTGAATTAGTGTTGCAACTTTCGCTGTTGAAATAACACAGTCGTTTATTTTTTCATAGAAATAAAAAATCCTCATAGAAATGAAAAATCCAATTAAATTAATGAAATTCTATTCATCTAGTGGCAGTAACTGTACAACTATCAATAATTAGGTACATACCACTTAACGGGAGTGGGACTATTATTTCTCCGTGTACTGGTATTAAGAATACAAAATGTTGACAATCGTTTCTTTGCCAAGGAAATCGGAAAATGCTGTCTAAGGGAGCACTGCGAAACTCTTGCAGCAAGTCTTGGTCTTGCACTTGTGCAACATGAATGTGAATGGCCACCTTGGCTTTGCTTCCATGTTGATGGTTAGGGTCAGCTTTTCTACTTGGGCCACAGATAAGAATACTTCAGTGAAGCATTGATCTCATCGGTTCTATTTCCTCGGGTTTAAACTGGAAGGATTTGGCAAAAATCTCAAAGAAAAGCACCATTGGCTTTTCATTACGATCAATATTTCGTAGTGCTCGATCGGCGTCTACGACTTTTTTTTTATCCAATTATCGCAAACGATTAGACAGCAATCCTAAATAAAAACACTAATAGTGTAAAAGCCACAGTTGATAGTATTCTGTCTACAGCCACAGGCCGGTCCGACCCCTCAGACGGACCTAGTACCCCACTCTTGCAGAAAAGCAATGTCTGAACAGTGGCAATTTGAAGGAGGCGGCGGGGCAGCGCAGATGCGATTATCTGCCTCTAATGCTGCCTTAGCCAGCCGCGGGTAATTGGAACGCGGAATAGTCCGTTACTCGCAGAGAGGCTGACCATGTGAGAGCGACGCCCGGCCGTTGGCGTCAACGGGGGATGGTATTCGAAAGTCCCAATGGCGATGGGGAGAGAAAACGGTGTGTTATGGGGCCACGCGTACGAAATGGACGGCGTGTGTCCAGACCATGGCCTGCCAAAAAAAGAAGTGGGTGCAGTTTGCTCGTTTACCACCATACACAATAAAACAAAAAACACTTTAAATGTGTCGCGTGTTATTGATATTGCTTTATAAATCTATCGGGTTTTTAAACAATGTGTGAGCTGTTTTATCACCAAGAAGTAATGTAGCTGCAGTTTCTGACATAGCCACTGCCAAAGTTATTTTACGCTGTCTCCTCATTTTATACCTGGGGTATCTAGGAAAAATGGCTTTCTATCATCTAAGCTTATATACGTCTCACTATTAGGCTCAAGCCTCGTCCGTAATGGGAGCGAAATTGACCTAATATACCACGCTGGTCAAATGTGTTGGTATAGGGTTTGGTTTCAATTTTGCCTTTTCTTCCATATATGTAATATATATTTAGATCCCTTAGTCGTCTTGTGGGTGATCGACCCACGGGTAAGAAAGGGGGTGATGAAATATATTCTAACTGCGTAACCGCACGGATAAATATATAATAAATTGCTTTCATTACGAAAGAATTAATAAAAATGAATTTCTTGGTCCATGTCGCGCTTTAGTAGCGTAGGACATCTTCAGGTGGATATTTTTATTATAATGTCAAAGGATTTGAAAGACTGTAAAACAATAACATCATTAATAGCAAAAGACTCAAACGAATGGGGGTAAGGCTGTTACAGGCCTCCTCAAGGGTGTCATCTCAGCACTGATCACCTTCAACTGCTCTGCAAGCTGCTTGAAACGTACTCTATGCTATCAACAGTGTATAAAAATCTAAAAAAGTAGGCCCTCGTTGTGCGAGGCACAATATGCAGCAACAGGCGCGCTGTGTGGTAGCGGCTACGAATACTACCAACCCTCCAACCCTTACTTTGCTCGTGGATGTCGTAAAAGACGACTTAGAGCCTTATAACGACCTGGGCCAACTACATCTGATGCCGATTGGTAAACTATTACATTCCCGAGCATGGTTGACGTCTGGCAGGCGGCCGGTCATAAAACTATTGCCAATAAATTTTACAATATGTACTATGAAAGAATAGTACATATTGTATCTACCCCCAGTAATTCGCATAAGTGTAGGAGAATGATGAGGCGGCAGTAATAGTATTCACTATTGCTAAGGTGACTGGTGTAGTGATGGGTCATGGTTGCTTCGGCATGTATCTGCTAAAGGTCACAAGGAGGGAGAGCATACCATCCAACCACTACTGCGATTGAGAGTTGGACACGGTGCTGCATATGCTCAAAGTTTGTGTGGCCTGGGCAGATTAGCGCCTTGAACTCATCGCAATCATTGATGCCAAACTGGCACTGTCGACCATCGCTAAGACGATGCTCGATAGCGTCAGGAACTGGTACTCGGTTGCCGCCGACAATCGTCCCACAGAAGAAACAGCGGGGCGTGTCACAGGGAAGACTCTCCATGCTGACACACTTTACTTCTTTTTTACTCTACTTTTTTTTTGCTGTCGTCACGTCGGGCGCATCGGACGTTATAGGCGCGAGTACCTGCACCTGTTGCTATCCTAACTGAGGTTGCGGGTATATGGACCATGAGAATTAATCTACCACTCGCAAAGACACTGACGACGTGAGAGCGATACAACGCTGTTGTTTGCTGGGGAGTCGATGGTGGCGATACCTGAAAGGGTAAACCCCGGACCGGCCACGGATGTCAAGTAAACGGTACCAGAGGCCAGCCTGATGGCGATGGGGAGAGAACGCGATCAGTTATGGAGCCACACCACGCCCTTCTGTTGCCCCGGAAGGAATGGCCAAACAATAACAAAAAGGGTGCACTTTGCATACTCGCCCCAAAGTAGCATCTTAACTAAGAATGTACGTTTTGTATGCTCTATGATGTAGTAACTTTTGAAAATATAACGAAAGATTTAAACTTAATTTTCAGCGCCATCTATTGTTCATTTAATTAACTAAATAAATCATGCATTTTATTAATTTATAGCTAAATTATATACTATTAACTAATTAAAACATTATTTTTCATCACAAATAGTTTTAATATTTATTTTGACTACTTGACCAACATTATATAGTATGTCAACTTCCGTTCAACACTGCAGGAGGTTTGAGCCCAGCAGTGGGATGTATATGAGCTGAATTCATGAAACTACTACATATTAAGTAATACAAATGTTTTCCTTACGTTATAGATAGATTAAATAATTATTTTGAATTGAACCTTCTAGTGACGTAAAAGGCGAGCGGTGATTTTATAAACTTAAATGACCATAACTTTTTTTACAGACATCAGATTTCAATGAAACAAAGACTAAATGTTGCTCTGAATTGGGCTTAATCTTCTTATCAAAACTGCGAAACAATCCATTCAGTAACTTCGGAGATTAGCGATTACAGACATACAGACAGACAAAAAATTCCAAAAAAAGATTTTTAGTTTCTGTTAGTGTTTTCTTATTGCCTAGATTCATTTTTTAATAAATTTATCAAATGTACAGACACGGGTTTTCTACTCATTTATTATATGTATATAGAAGTCATTAGCAATAATTTTATGACTAGCCGCTTGTCTGTCATTAACCCTACTTAAGAATATAATTGATGATCGAACGGCACCAAGTGGAGTTGGCCCAGGTCGATATAAAGCTCTTATTCGTCTTTTACGACAGCCACAAGCAAAGTAAGGGTTGGTAGTATTAGGAGCCGCAAACCACATATTGTATAATTATAATTTTTTACTGTTGTATAATTATAACTTTTAAAAGTATTAGCTGATATTCAGCTAAAATGGTTAAATATGGTTTTCATTACTTATATTGTGGGGTGAAAAATATCAGACCAAAATTCATACCCTTAATATATATATATCCTTTGAGGTGAGGCTGATTTTTAAAATATTTTTTCTATCCTAAGTCTGCACATTACAAAAGTATGACACTGTCTTCTACTTGTTTGTGCTAATTTTTGATGCAATAAGAATCTCAGTAAAATTATCATCGCCTAATTTAGTTCCTTATTTTATACTAATTTTTAATAAAGATTAGGAAGACGTAGCAAATAAAGTTAATTCTTTTCAGTATTTGTGCATTTAGCTATTTAGTATGAGTTTTGTTCATAGTGGAAGGGAAAATCTAATATATCAGAGACATCTAATATAAGCGGGCTGGACGAGTCCTCTTTATCAAAGATGTCAGGATATTTCAAGATACTAACTACCTATATCAACTGTCAGAGATATTTACGATAATAACGGCTTAACGTGAGCTCGCAGGCAGAAATGTGGCAGCGGGATTTTTTTTAAAGAGCTTTTAGATATTTTTATTGAACAAACTCCTTAAAGCTATCACTTATTCACGTACGGATTTTGGAATTTCTTCACAATTAAATATAATTTAAGAACATTCTAGAAAACGCGTTTTCCTCTGCGCAAACGGTGCATATATTACTCTTAGCAATGCTATAACGAGAAAAAATATTCCCTAAAAAAATTCGAGAAAAGTTACCTTAATTTCAGCTCATCCTCTCTCATCATCTCAGCTCATCATCATCAAAAACGGTGCGAAGCAGAATTTTAAAATTCTCCCGTTTTTTTTTTTTTTTTTTTTTGGGGGGTGGGCTACGGTCGGCGCACTCCTCGCACCACTCCGTCCGGGGTGACAGAGGGGCGTAAGCGCGCACACCCGTAACCCACCCGTGACGTCGCCTTCGTCGTTGGGCCGACCACCGGAGCAGAGTGACTTGACGTCAGTGGTCGGCCCGACGGAATACCCCTGAGGAGTACCCTCTCCTCGACCGACATCCCCCCCTCGGGTAGGATGTCGGTCTTTCCTCACGCGGTCGGCCTCTCGGCGGGTGACGGACTAATTCCCCGATCCAGTCACCCGCGGCCTTGGCTAGGGCGGCACCAGGCGCAGGTAATCGCGCCTGCGCCGCCCCACTCGCCGGCGGCGGCTCGCGCCGTCGAGGAGACGCTCCTCGCGCACGCGCTCCACCGCCTCCTTCCGCGAGACTACTGCCTCGCAGAAGGTTGCGACCGCGTCCCAGTTCCTGACGCTGTCGAGCATCGCCCTGGCGATGGTCGGCAGCGTCAGGTCGGCACCGATGATTGCGACGAGTTCACGACGCTGCTCTGCCCAAGCGGCACAAACCTCGAGCGTATGCTGCGCCGTGTCTTCGTCGCAATCGCAGTGGTGGCAGGACGGTGTACTCTCCCTCCTGACGACCTTGTGCAGGTATTTGGCGAAGCATCCATGCCCCGTCAAAACCTGCACCAGTCGGAAGGAGAGCACCCCGTGCCGCCGTTCCAACCACTGCATCAGCACCGGCCGGAAGGCCTCTACGGTCCGCACACCGAACCGAGGCCTCTCCAGCCGGACTGCCCAACGGGCAATGACATCTAGGCGGGCGTCGACGCGCCAGGCGGTGAGTTCCCTCAAAGAGGCCACACCGCCCTCCGCGCGCACCCCCGACATCCGCCGATACAAATCGGCGAGCATTTCCGCCTCCAGGTCCCACGGGGGACTCCCGGCCAACAGGCACGCTGCCTCCGTCGCCACCGTGCGGTACCCGCGTACAGCCCTGACCGCCATGGCCCTCTGTGGTCGCCACAGAAGAGCCCTGAGTCGGACGGTCAGGGAAAATTCTCCCGTAAGAAGTTACCCTTCAAAAAACCCCATAGAGAATTTTACTCACTCGTTATTAAAGTGATAATATCTGTGTGGTAGCGGCTACGAATACTACCAACCCCTACTTTGCTTATTGACGTCGTAAAAGACGACTAAGAGCCTTATAAAGACCTGAGTCAACTTCATCTAATGCCGTTAGATTAACAATTACATTCCCAAAAAGGGTTGATATCAGGCAGGCGGCCGGTGATAAAACTATTGCCAATAACTTTTACAATATGTACTATGAAAGAAGACTACATATTGTATCGACCCCAAGTAATTGAGATAAGAGCAGTAGTATGATGATTTCAGCTCATCCATGTCCCATTGCTGAACTCGGACCTCCTTTGCAAAAGGAGGGAAATATACCTACTAAACCACGCTGATCAGAGGGGTTGCTATAGGCTTTTATTTCATGCTATCCTTGATGTTGATACATATTTAATCCGTTAGTCGTCTTTTACGACATTCACGGGCAAAATAAGGGCTGTTGGATTCTATTATTACTACGCCATCACATAGAATCATGAGAAAGATACTTATTAAGTCAGCTAATAGCAAGTCTGTCCAGCTATCAGTCTATCGACGTTGACTATTGGGCGTAGGCCTATCCAATGAGGACAATTTGTAGTAGTAGAGCCACTCTGTAGATAATTTTCTGTCTGCACCCGCGGGCTGGTCCATTAGGGAAACAACACTCGCAGAAAATCACGTCTGAGCAGTAGTAATATGCTGTTGCACTTTGTTCGGTGAACGAGAAAGCCGGAAGACGAAGTTAGGTGAGTTTTGTACGGTAGGCAGCGGCTTAATTATACTCCTAGTATTGCAAAGGTTCATAGACGGCAGTAACACATACAATCAAGTGTTTGCTTGCTCGTTTGCCATCATAACTAATAATAAAAAATATAATGGCAGCATAATGTCAAAATCATCACGCTTAATAAGCAGCTTCGCAATTGATGTTCCAAGTTTCCAAAAGAGTTCTGCTACCGTTGGTATTCCCTAAAAAGATTTTACAATTCCCTTAGTAAAATAGGTAAGAGATGGCACATATTGTATTCTTAAACTGTCACCATAAGGGAAACTAATATCAAATGATATGTACCAATTTTTAATCTCTCTTGTCACTATAGATTTATATTCACTAGTACTTGGTTTTATGTTAAAGTGAATTGAGTACTGCAATAACTTATCAAAAAGAATCGGCTATAGGGTAAACGTTGTTTATGTAACAAAAACCATTTTCTTCAACGGAGGAATAATATTGAGTTCCAAACCGTCTTGACCTTCAGACTTTCTAATTGCGTTTTTAATTTCTAAACGTTGAAGAATGTTTAGATAAATCTGTATATTCTTTCGTTCATTAATCATTTTATTATTATTAAATAAATGTTGTCTAATCAAAACTTTTTTCAAAAAAGAAATGTTTTATTTTATATGCTTAGGCTTTCTATAAAGCGGGGCGGGCCGCCGATGACAAAGGTCGGGTACCGGTGGCCCGCTCGCACGGCGAAGAGAGGTGTTTGCGGGGTGGGTCTATGGGGTTGCGCGCCGCCTCTTTCGTCTCCCCGGACTGATTTGGCGGGGCGCAACCACGTCCATAGCTCACCGCAAAAAAAAAGAAAGCTCTCTACAAAGCCTAGCATATAAAAGATTTCTTTTTTTTTCTAGAGCACATACGTTTACTATTAATTATGGGCTACTACAGTTACAAGTGAATTGTTTAATATATTATACTGTCTATGCTGTGTGGTAGCGGCACCAACCCTTACTTTACTTGTGGATGTCGTAAAAGACGACTAGGAGCTTTATAATGACTTGGTCCAACTCTATCTGATGCCGTTTGGTCAACAATTACATTCCCATGGAGGGTTGATGTCTGGCAAGCGGCCGGTCATAAAACTATTGCCAATAACTTTTACAATATATACTATGAAAGAAGAGTACATATTGTATCGACCCCAAGTAAATGGGATGAGAGTAGGAGAATGATGACTGTCGATACTGTTCTAAAAGTTGATATAACGTTTTATATCGATTCTTTAGGTCTTACAATAGCTATTTCTACTGATACTGTCGCGTTTGTCTTCGATTTTCAATTTTCCGACGCTGGAAACACTTTACAATGTTCATTGTCAAAAATTAATAACTAATACTATAGAGGCTAGATATAAATATCTGTAATAACGATGACTTGTCGGACGTGTGACACCTTAGTTCTCCTGTGACCATGATCACTGTAAAGTGTTCGAAACTTCGGGAAATTAAAATCAAATACAAACTCGATAGAATCCGTAAAAATAGTTATATTTCTAATGTGTAACACTCGCGTTAACATCAGGAATCTTTACAATAGCTAATTTAATTATTGACACTTAACCACAGTATGTGCCGTTATGATGATAAAAGATTTTGATTTTTGCAAACATAGCGTTACATAAAATATAATAATCAGAACCAGAATGAGCCTTAGTGAATCACCACACCTTATCTACTTCACTTCCAACTTTTTAATATTGTTTAGTCAAATATAGACTATAGCTTGAAAAAATCGTAACTATATAACCTAAAAAAAATTCAAGGCATATAATATTGTGTATGTTTTCGGGTTTAGTTTACTACTTTTTCTGATATATATTTCTATTATACTAGTTATGCTTTTGTTCACTCAGCATCATCATGATCTTATCCCAATTACTTGGGGTAAGCGCAATATGTCATCTTCTTCCATACAATCCTATCAGATGTCATCTCTGAAGTCACTCCCTATCTATCCATGTCATACTCACGTAGTCCATCCATCTTTTATATGGCCTTTTTACCCTTAGAGCTTTAGGACCTTCAACATTCATACTTGAAACTTGTCCTCACAACATTACTTTCATCCCGCCTCGTCATATGTCCATATCATGTCAGCCGTTCACTCCTTAGCTTATCCGTTTTTCGTCTTTTGTTCACAATCGTCAGAGGAAAAAAATATTGTTACCGTCATGCACTTTCACTGTTGAATACATTACTTATATAAAAGTTACGTATTTTTTATGTGGATGGTAATATGTATATACGAAGTGCTTTTATACATTAAGTAGGTATTTTCTGAATTAGTCTCTCAGAAGCTTTATGGACTCAGCGGCACATCTTTACATTTGGATATTAGGGACGAGAAAGTACTTTGCCGTAGTGTTCAAACTATAATAAATTGTTGCATTTAAAATAATAACTGTATGACCGAGCTTTGCTCGGTATTTTCTTTATAGTATATTTTGGATGATATATTTAAGTATAATAACAATAAAATAATATTCAAATTACTGAAATTTTTAGCATTTAATATGCTTAATTATTTATAAATACCCGATACGAAACGAAAAATGATGTCACAAGCGGGGTTCGAACCCGCACCTATTGGGAATCTGGCCCAACCGTGCTGCCACTTACACCATCGTGAACTATTTTAGGACATGCAAATTTCGAATCATATTATATCTTACGTCTTCAAGGTGACGTATGCCATCTATCGGACAATGTTTACACATTGTATAGACTTAATACTTCAAACTTTACAGTTAGAATTGTATTAAACGATGACACAACCTTGTTATTCAAATTACTGAAATTTTTAGCATTTAATATGCTTAATTAATAATTATGCGTATCGGGTATTTATAAATAAAATAATATAAAAATAAAGAGAGAAAAATAAAAAAAAAGTGAAATTAAGGATCCGAGCTCCTGTTTATCTGGATTAGATTTTAGATTACTCGATTTTCCAATTGATCTGCCTATTCTTGATGACAGCGTCAAAGTTTGCCTTTATATTTTAATAGTTTTCAGACAATGAAATTTTCATTGCCTGTAAATATTGACAAAACAATATTTTCTACAAATAAAACCTAGCTAGATTGTTAATCGCTCTTGGCACCCCTTGCCTGCTAAATATCATGAAAATCGTTGAAGCCTCCATAGTAGATTATTCTATCTGAAAAACAGATGCTTTCAGATAAGACTATATTTTAGTCTACAAATATATCTGCATTTGCTTTAAAATATTAAAAGGTTGACCTATAAGTCAAGTTTAAAAATGCCAACACCCTTATTTTTCAAATATTTAGATACGTAGGTATCAACAAAAATAAGAAAGTTTATTTTTTTTAAATAAACATGGATTGATAAAATCAACTATAAAGTACAGTTGATTTTTTCAATTCATAAATAAGATAAAATCCACGACAAACTCATTCGTATTATCAGCAGCGGGTCAAAGTTATACGAGCTTGACATGTTTACTTTTTAAATTGATATATCGAAATAGTTTCACAAGTGATAGTTTGATAATATTTCATCTATCATTTAATATTGTTGACAATGAAATTACATTCGTCACTTATATTCACGAATACATTAAAAGTTTTTACATTTTTCTGTTGTATATATTGCATTTTTTGTGTGGTGACAGAGTAAGAATACAATTCACTATCCCAATACATAAGATAGGGGCAGTGGCGGTGTAAGAACTAAATTTGATGTGGGCAAGATCCATTTTACGGGGCCCTCTGTTGATGCAAGAAGACGGATTGTTAAAATGAAAAAAAAAAATTAAACACTTGACATTAAGAAATTTTTATTCGTGCAAAACCAACACCAAAAAATAAAAAAACAACTAAGTACCATTAGTACCAACACCAAAGAACATTTCCAAAAATATAAAAGACAGAAATTTGAAATTTTTCGCAAATAAAAGTTTTTGACGCGTTCGCGGCTTTTAAGTAATGCATAAATTTTCGGGGTGCGAGGCTCCGTGGGTCGCGAGGCCGTAGGCGGTGGCCCACGTCACCCACGCCTTACGCCGCCACTGGATAGAGGGTATCGTAAGAGACGATTAAGGGATATAAAACATGCATGTAACATCTATGCAAGAGAAAGACAACTCGAAACTAAGTCCCATACTAACACGTCTGACAAGCATGGTATAGTAGGTCAATATTCCTCCCGTTATGGAGGAAGCTCGAGCCCAACATTGGGACATATATGACCTGAGATGATGTTGTTTATTTTTTGCGTAATATATAAATCATCTTGGTTGATTTTTAACAAAAAATACAATTTAAAGCTGTAGTAAATATCCTGCAACCCTTTCTTAAAAACATAATTATAACCAAAAAAAAAACAAAAAACAATTGTAAAGCAAATCGACCTATCTTTGGACGATTGCATAATTTTATAATTAATCTATTTGTATGGTCTCGATAGTTCATTTTGTTAAAGAGATATAACATAAGGAGATATAACATAAAGAGATATAAACTGCCAGTGTTTTTTACGATCGTGGATTACCTTGAGAAATATTTGACTTTATTTTCGCAAACCACTAGATCTACAGGTTTAAATTTCGAGCACTTCGTGGAATTATAAATCATTACTTAAAGTCAATATTAATAAAGAAAGAAGATCTGCTCGAAGTCTTGTAATGTTGATCAATTCGTATTAGCGTTTGCATACTACCTAAACCCCTCCTAAACTTAGAGAAGACGCCTGTCGGATAATGGTAAACAAGTTCATAATGATACGTAGCAAAAACCGATCTGAATCCTTTCATTACAGTTTGAGCCTTTCATATAGGACCTATAACAAGGAAAGAAGAACAAAGGTTCATATCGGTAAGCTCACACGACACCCAATATTAAGTTAGTAGTATATTAAGGTTGATATTTACGAAAAAAGGTTTGATTACCTTTTCAAATTAGATTATTGGAATTTCTATCCTTTTGGTATAAAAAGACATTTTATTTTGGTAGAGCAATAATCAAGTACTTTATTTTACCCTTTTTTTTTTCGGATTGCGTTCTCAGTCTTGGAGGTTTGTTCATTCTTTTAAGTTACGTAGTTTATATGTTAATGTTAAAAACTAATAGTTTCGAATAGTGATCTCAAATTGAAGATGTAGCGTAGGATAACTCTTCCTACCACCATCACCAACTGATGGACTAACGACATCTAAAAAGCCGTAGGGCGCCGTTCGATGCAGGTGGCATTAGCACTCTCGTGGGGAGGCTAATGTCCAACGTCTACGGGCTGATGAATGGAAATACTAGTTACGTTTCAGTATTTAATTGAATTGAAACTATTGTTATGGATTTTATCGGGTTGATAATGGAAATAAATAATATTTTAGTAATAATTTAATAGTCGTAGGACCACGCTGTTGACAGTTATTTGTCTACAGCCGCGGGCCGGTCCATCCGGGGTAGTACCACACTCTCGCAGAAGATCGACGTCGGAGTAATGACAATGTACTATTGCGCTTCGTTCGGTGAGCGAGAGAGCCGGAAGTCCAACTGGGTGGGTTTGGAGATTTTATTGGTAGGCAGCGGCCTAAGCTATACCCTTGGTATTGCAATTGGTATCCGTGGAGTGGCGGCACGGAGTGCTCTCCTTCTGGTTGGTGCAGGTCTTGTCGGGGCACGGTTGCTTCGGCAAGTACCTGCACACGATCGTGCGGAGGGAGTGGACTCCGTCCTGCCACCATTGCAGTAGCGGCGAGGACACGGCGCAACATACGCTTGAGGTATGTTCGGGCTGGGACGGGCAGCGCCGTGATCTCGTCGCTGTCATCGGTGCCGACCTGACGCTGCCGGCTGTCGTGAAAGCGATGGTCGACAGCGTTAGGAACTGGGACGCGGTCGCCGCCTTCTGCGGGATGGTCATCTCGCAGAAAGAGGCGGCGGAACGAGTCCGGGAAGATTCCCGTGACCCGGGCCGCCGTCAGCGGCAGGGGCGGCGCATGCGCGAGTATCTGCGCCTGATGCCACCCTAACCGAGGCTTCGGGTGATTGGACCGGGGAATTGTCCGGTCACCCGACGTGAGGCCACCGCGTGCGACGCCTCGACGGCAAAAGCTGTCGGGGCGTCGACGAGAGAGGAACCCGAGAGGGTATACCGCCGGGCGGGCCACCGAAGACAAGGATCGGGTACCGGTGGCCCGCTCGCAAGGCGAAGAAGAGGTGCTTGCAGGGTGGGTTAATGGGGTTGCGCGCCGCCTCGTCCGTCGCCCCGGACCGATTTGGCGGGGTGCGACGTCCATAGCCCACCGCAAAAAAAAAAAATGGTATTGCAAAGGTCCATGAGCGGCAGTGATATTTACCATCAGATGTGTTGCTTGCTCGTTTGTCACTATAAGCAATAAAAAAAAATGGGATAAAATAAAATTAATTTAGTTTATTCATTCTATATCTATTATTAAGGTAATTTTAAGTCAGGGACTGCGTTTATTTCAGTGGGTATATGTAGCAATCTATTTTAGAATATGTGTAAATATTTACCAAGAGGCCCATTCATTTACTTATTAAAGCTATCGTATAGCATTCTCCATTTGAGGGTATTTGTCTCACTTACCCACACTATCTAGATGGTTGCTATAGGACTAATACGAGATTTTCTTCTTAGTAACATCAATCTATATATTTGTAAATGAATGGATAATTTCATTCGTAAAATTGTAAAATCTTCAAAGCTTAATAACTCGTCATTCTCCTGCTCTTACCCCAATTACTTGGGGTCGATACAATATGTACAATTCTTTCATAATACATATTGTAAATGTTATTGGCAATAGTTTCATGACCGGCCGTCTGCCAGACGTCAACCCTCCTCGGGAATGTAATTGTTGCCAAACGGCATCTGATGGAATTGGCTTAGGTCGTTATAAGGCTCTTAGTCGTCTTTTACGACATCCACGAGCAAAGTGAGGGTTGGTAGTATTTGTAGCCGCTACCACACAGCTTAATAACTATAAAGCGAAAACTTATAATTGTAGGGTTGATGCAGTAATTTTTTTTTAAAGACACCACTCTGCAGTAAGGAAATAATCCTTGTATTGCGGGGGAGTTTACAAATATGCAATTAACGCAGACGAATTACTTCCAGACTTAGAACAGCACTTTGGGGATCGCACAAAGTATTGTCTTTTCTCTTGCGTGGGAATCGAACTGACGCTGGCACGGAAGGTCGTTATCTTAACCACTACTGTGCATTCAAAGTAATTAAATCTGTGACTTGCTAGGGCTAGATATACATCCCAATTTATTGGGTTTAATTCGAATTTCCCTTGGTTGGCCTTTTAGTTGGCGTTTGAAATTGGTGATATAAGTTACCAAGAGAATACTACAGTGCAACCGTTTGATAAACTCAAAGCCGGGTTTTACGTCTTCCACAGAAAAATAAGAGGCGATGATATATTGTTTTGATAACCTATCACCACACGGGGAATCTTCTACAAAAAGTAAAGCAGCTGTATATTATACTTGACTGCGGAGACAATAAGCTACTTTTAGACGTAATCATTGTCAATCATCTTTCATTTCTTCTTATTTGCCTCACATTGACTCCAAATATGATTTATTATACTATAGATACTCCTTATTGTGAAAGACCATTTAAAAAACTTGAAAATATAAATCTGGCCATACTTTTTTTATCTTTTGTAATAAAACTATTTTTACGGATTCTATCGCGTTTGTATTTGATTTTTAATTTCCCGGCGTTTCGAACAATTTACAGCGTTTATGGTCACGGGAGAAAAGGATCAAATACAAACGCGATAGAATCCGTAAGAATAATTTTAAACATGTAATACTCGCGTAAACATTAGAAATCATTACACTTTTATTTGTTAATTGAAAGATTTTCTTGTAGGATACCTTATAGAGGAAATTGTGATAAAAAAAAAGGACAAAAATAATTAGGTAACGAATAAGAAGTAACTAGTTAATGAGTTTAATATAAATATGCTGATGTTGTAAAGAATTTATGGTTAGTAATAACCGGTTCTTGGGACCATATTTCCTTCACTTACAATATTCCCACGCTTCAATACAAACGCTGCCAAGATTTCTCGATAGAGGTGTATAAAGGTGTTTTCTCTGGAATTTGTATAACAAAGCGATCGATTCTTTGTCACATGAAATTTTGTCCGAAAAACTGCATTGTTTATTATACCAATGCACCACTTGATTTATATGTGACATTGTGTAACAAAATAGTTTTAACGTTCTCGTTTAAAATAACAGAAAAAATGGCATACCATTCTTGTGCAATGGGTGTCTCTACCTGAACCCAATTTATGCGCTTCAATAAAGTTTTAGAGCCCGAAATACGATAGGACGAATATTTTTGATTAATAAAATTGCACAGATGGCGTAGTGGTTGAGATGTGGGCCTTCCTTACCAGTGAACTTTCGAACCCACGTTCATTTCCTACGTGATTTGTGGAATCCACAGAGTGTTGTTCTGAGTCAGTGAGTCTGGGTGTGATTTGTCTGCGTTAATTATATGTTTGTAAAGTCCCTCGGAATACAAGGATTATTTCCTTAGTGCAGAGTGATGTCTTTTGAAATAATAAAATAATAAATATGTCTTTTAAAAAATATAATATGTATATTAGGGTGGTCGTTAAAAAATAAATTTCTGGCGGCGCCCCCTAAAAAGCTTCCTTTTGATGAAAAAACACTGGGAATTTTTTTTATAATTTTTTTAAGTCAAGACAACACGTGCCTCAATATGATTTAAGTTAACTTTTAGGTATAATCATGTTTTTTGAAGATTTTTAATAATAAATACAATTTCATACAAAATATAAACAACCACAGAATCAAAATTCATGAGAATACAATAGTTAATCAAAATAACAATAAATTTTCCAAACAATATGGTCTGTTAATTAAAAAAATCATTGATGTTTTAATTAATATTTTTATTTTATTACAAAATTAATACAAATTTACTTTTAATCTCTAGTTTTTTTCATTCCAATCCTTAAGTAAACTTTCTTTCGTTTTCTTAATGCCTTTGCTTCTGTAGGAATTGCTTTTGTAATATATATTGATATTACCCAAAAATTAACTTCAATCGTCTTGAGGCACGTGTTGTCTTGACTTGAAAAAATTACAAAAAAATCCCAGTGTTTTTTCATTCAAAGGAAGCTTTTTAGAGGGCACCGTAAGAAATTTATTTTTTAACGACCAACCTAGGCGACCACCCTATATATACATATATATAAATTACGCGTCACGTTGTTTGTCTGCGATGGTCTCCTAAAGTACTTAACCGATTTTAATCAAATTTGCACAAAAAACGAATGAATATAATTATTTCTTGATGGCGGCTACGAATAACTACTACTAATTTTTATAATATTTGTGAGTGTCGTAAAAGATGACTAAGACCTTATATCGGACCTGGACTAGCTCCATCCTCAGCCTTCTGATCAACGACATAATTCTAGTGTAGTAAATTTCTCCTTCTCTCGCATAGATGCCATATGCATTTTATATCTCTTAGTCGTCTCTTATGATCACCCACGGGTAACATAGGATGTGGTGAATTGTAATCTTACTCCGTCACCACACGGAAAGGAGGCAGGTCATTATGTAAGAAATGTACATATTTCGTCAACTCAAAAATATTAGGATAAGATGATGATGGTTATATAACTAAGAATACTGTGATAAGAAAACAATTTTCAGCACAATTATATAAAGCAATCGTAAGATAATAGACTTAGAAAACAATGTAGAATACAATATTGACTGCACAGCTGGTGTAGTGGTGAAGATACCGACCTTCCGTGCCAGTGCCCACAGGCGGCTTTACTTATAGTGCAGAGGGTGCGGTGCACCCGGGCGCCGGGTGTTAGGGGGCGCCGAGAGCCGCTCGAGACACATAGAGCCTCCACTGTAACGTTCCGCACAAAGCAGGCACACCAAACGCAGCGAGTGCCTAACTAATAACCATCTATAAACGCAGTGGGTGCGTTATTTGTCAGGTTTGGGTAGGTTGCTTTATCGCCATGCACTGTCACCGCCTGTCACTGTAACTTCATAATCCGATCGCGTTTACCTGGTTTCGTGTCAAAACAATGAGACTAAGCATGTGACAACATATGTCAGTGAGGTTCAGAGTTTAGTCGAACGTGTTGTAACTATCAACCTATTCCATTTTGTTCACGTATTCTGATATAAGAGGGCGCCATGTTATTGATTGCACCCGGGCGGTAGATGTGCTAGAGCGGCCCCTGCCAGTGCCGTGAGAACGATTCCTATGCAGGACAATACTTAGTGCGATCCATAAACTGTTGTTGTGAGTTTGGATGTAATGTTGTCTGCGTTAATTATATTTTTGTAATGTCCCTCGTAATACAAGGATTATTTCCTTAGTGCAGGATGGTGTCTTTAAAAGAAAAACATATATTACCATCCTTTTACAATCTTCCCGTTCTTGTTCTATTCCAATAGATAAAATCATCACAGGAAATGGAAAGTTTGAAATACGAGGTAACCTATTCTATCCTACTGTAGCTATTAAATTACCGATGCGGGAGTTCGTGGCCAATGGCAGAACGTAGGTAACATGTAAAGGATAAAAAGAAGATTTTTTTATGTAAACCAAAAATAAAAAAATGATTTTTGAAGGCTCTATAATCACTTGGAAACAAATACTAATTAAAATGCGATAAAAATCGTAAAAATACTTTTATTTCATACTAGCAAATCCAGCTCGTTAGTTTGTTTGTAGAAGTCGATATATAGCAGCGCCGCCTGATGGCGAATTACCATAACGGGGATAGCATTAAAACCTTCTCCGTGAAAAATACAAATACATACCTACCAACTTGCATAATGTTTGGTCAAATAGTTTTTGAGTTTAGCGATGTCATATATACAAACATCCTCTTTTATAGATTTAGATATTTAATTCTATCGTAAATAAAAAATATGAAAAGCTTTGTTTATTTTATATGTCCTATTATAAAGAGAGAGTTTGTTGATGTCACAATCAGCATATGTATATCTATTGCAACACTAAATACGCAGCATGAACTCGTGGGCATCAAACAAACTTTGCACCAGGTGGTCGAAAGCTTGTTTCAAAAAGCGTCAAAACCAGAATGCGAGTGACAATTTGGTTAATGCAAGTAACTATTTACGGTGGCTTAATTAGTAAGATGATAAAGTACCACATGCGGTAGGATAAGCGATAGTTCAAGGGAGCACAATCTTATTCTCGCTTATAGAGGTTTCTCACTAACCCGAGTTTCTCGCTAATGCAGGTACATAGTTAGCGTTTCTCTCTTATAGAGGTACGCAGCAATAACAAGTCACAGCAAGTACGAATGTAGTAAATATGTAATATCATAAAATTATGTGCATAATATGCACAACATATATTATGTACATACATATATATTTTTAATAGTGTGTATATGTTACGTTCATTAGATTTCGACATATAAGTACTTTATAAGGGTAGGTATCAAGATGCTTACGAAAACAAAACAAAAATTCATGCACTATGTAATTTTATTTTATTTAGAACTTATTTACACATTATTTACACAATGGTAGGCAGTTCCACGAAAGTTAAGAATGAGTCATAAAATAGCAGATGTTAAATTTGTAATTTGTTTTGTCATTTGTTACAGTATGTGTGTATCTTTTATGTATGTATGTATTTTTATTGTAGCTATAGTTCCTTCTAAATAATATAAATTAATAAAGCTCGAATGTCGCTTATAGAGGTGTAGATAAGTAGCAGTCTCACTTACGGAGGTCCATGAGGGAAAAACGACTCTCTCTTACAGAGGTTTCTGTTTCTCGCTAATAGAGGTTTTGGGAGCTTAAAATGACGGGTCCTGGCTATTACTCTCACTTATATTATAGAGTTTTCTCACTTACCCAGGTTTGACTGTATATATATATATATATATATATATATATATACATATATAAAGATTAGTGTAATGTTCGCGTTATAATCTGTGACGTCATTGTGACTTATGAAATGTCAGTTCAAGCGTAACAGCTTTAATAGACAATACTAATATAACACAAACCCAAGACCCGCGATAATCTTGTACAATTTGTATATTATTATTTGACAATTCATTGCCTAAATTTTAGATAAGATACTATTATCTCATACAAAGAAATGCCTTTCATATTTACAAAAGTTTCTTTACCATATTAATTCATATAAATACGTCGCACTGCCAGGTTTCTAATTCTTTTAATATTTTTTTTGGGCTATGGTCTGGTCACAACCTGATAAATCCGTCCGGGGCGACATAAACCCACTCCGCAATGTACCTCTATACGCCGTGCGAGTGGGCCAGCGGAACCAGTTCTGTAGCTTTCTCCACAATAGGAGAAAAATTATCTTACTATATCACGCTGGTCAGACGGGTTACTGAGGTTTTATTTTAATTTTTCCTTCTGTTACACAAGGTTACATTAATAGTAACATTCATCATCATCATTATCCTCTTAACCCAATTACTTGGGGTCGACGCAATATGTTTTCATCTTCGATCGTAAATATTGTATAGAGCAATAGTTTTATAACCGGCCATCTGCCTGACGTCAACCTTGGTAATATTATTGTTGACTAGACAGCATCAAATTGAGTTGGCCCAGGTTGATGTAAAGTTCTTAGTCATCTTTTACAACACCCACGAGCAAAGTAAGGGTTGGTAGTATTCAGCGTTAATGTATTCAGTTAGTATTATTAGTGTATCATTGTAAAGACGTAAATATTTAAATTAAAATTTAATTAAAATACATACATACATACATAGCCTCACGCCTGTTTCCCAGAGGGGTAGGCAGAGACTACGGATTGCCACAAACCACGATCCTGACATACCTCCATCGCTTCATTCACGCTCATCACAGTCTTCATGCATGCTCTACGATTACGCGTACTCTTAATCTGACCTTTCACTAACACATCTTCAATTTGATCCAGGAAAGTACGACGTGGTCTTCCCCTTGTAATCGTCCCACTTACACTCGCTTTGTATATTTGTTTCGTCAACCTTTCTTCACTCATTCTTTCCACGTGTCCAAACCACCTCAGCATACCCTTTTTTATTTTTGTCACTACTTCTTCATTCGTACCACAGCGCTCTCTTATAACACTATTCCTAATTTTATCTTTCAAACTTACACCACACATACTACGAAGAGCTCTCATCTCTACAGCATTTATTCTACTTTCATGTCTTCCCTGCCAAATCCAACTTCCACTGCCATACATGAGAGTGGGAACTAACACTCCCTTATGTACAGCTAGGCGTGCCTTTTTAGATACATTCCTACTCTTCATAAAAGCGCTTTAATGCTAAACTAAAATTATCATTGGACAATGGAGACTTTCTTTATTGTTGTTGGTGGCCACGAGCAAGCAGCACACCTGACACTAAGTGTTACTGCACCCATGGAACTTTACAGTAACAGGATACAGCTAGGCCACTGCTTACAGAAATTTGGGGTACCGACTCTCTCGCTCACCGAACGAAGTGCAAAAGCACATTGCCATTACTCAGACGTCGATTTTTGTACTAGCCCGAACGGACCGGGTGGCTGGAGACAGAAAACTATCAACAGTGTGGCCTTACCAATATTAAAGTTAAAGTTAGACTTGAAGTAATAAATATATTTTTCCATATGGTGTCAGAGTATGAAGTAGGACATGTCATCACTTCTTTCTCGCCGGTTGTTGCAAAAAAAACAACAGGCAGTCATGGGGACTGCCTATAGAAGTGAAAACTATTAACTTAAGACTAATTGAAATAATAATAATTTTCTAATTTTTATATAAAAATAAAAACCTATAAGTTTTTCCCCTCCAAAAACGCCCAACGCGCCTAAAGAAGTTTTCATATAGCTATAGATATACTATTAGCATTAGCATGTCGGTGACGCGAACCTATAAGTTTTTCCCCTCCAAAAACGCTCAACGCGCCTAAAGAAGTTTTCACATAGCTATATATATACTATTAGCATTAGCATATCGGTGACGCGAACCTATAAGTTTTTCCCCTCCAAAAACGCTCAACGCGCCTAAAGAAGTTTTCACTTCAAAAAATTGCTACAAGACGCAAGCTATCTATTTGCGTCTCTTCACATAACATTACAAGACAAGAAATTCTCGAAATAAAACCCTATAATAAGCCGTCTGATCAGCGTGGTATATAATCTATACATAGCTGATCAAATACTCTCCATATAAAGGTGAATCTCAAGCCCACCGGTGGGATGTATATGAACTGAGATTCATCATCATCATCACAGCCCATATAGGTCCCACTGTTGGGCTCGGGCCTCTTCCGTAATGGTAACGAAATTAACCCCCTATGCCACGCTGGTAAGAGGTGTTGGTATAGGTTTCGTTTCGAGTTTTCCTTCTCTTGCCTAGATGTTATATGCATTTTACATCCCTTAATCGTCTCTTACGATCACCCACGAGTAAGATAGGGGGTGGTGGATTGTAATTCTTACTCCGTCACCACACGGATGAGCTGAGATTATTATCATTAAAAATATATACTTCAAACTTTTTTCGTCTTTTGAGTTTCCAAACCCCAGTAAGCAACATTACGCTTTGACAATGTATGTAGTGCAATGAAAATTCTTGTTCTGTCATAACAGGTTCATGCAAAACTTTCTCTTTAAGTAATGTGAGCGTTATGAATAACATTTCTGGAATCTTCCTTGCTCCAATCTTCCTGCAATGCTATTGTCATATACCTAAGTTGTTTGCGGTTAACAAGAATTGCTCGTATTAATCATTTCTTTTTATATGGATTATATTGTTGTTTTGCTATGAGATTGATCAAAACAAGTCTGGCAATTTGAATACTTAAGAGTTGTTGTTCAGATAAGTTATAAAACGCTTAAGCATACTTAACTTTTACAAGTTCAATAAGCGTTATCTCCTGGGAACTATTGGGTTTGATCGCGATTGGGAAATATAAACATAAAAGATAAGTTTATGGATATAATATTACACCAGCCGGCATCCGCATTGATATTCGATGTTTTACTGATACGATCGTGGATTCAAGATACATGTATGAATACAAACTGGATGCGTTCACCTCGGGCTATTGGAAATACACGTAAATAACATAACGCCATTAATATTACCATAATTAAGATAAGATTATTCATTCTATTATCGCTATACTAATTAGTTTTCTATGTTGAGTGAATGTACAATGCTTTGGGTGCAATTCTTTCTTTGTGATCACGGAGTAAGATATTCAACATTCTTATTGCCAGTGGGTGTCGCAAAAGACGATTGAATGACGCAGGTAGATAACATCTATGCAACAGAAGGAAATCCCAAAATAAAACTCTATTTTAAGTTATTTATTGATTGTGGTATTGTGTGTATATAGGTAAATTTTCATCTTAATGTGAAAAAGGATTAATTCTAATAGTGAGATGTACGAGTATATGAGCTGAAATAGGCATTTTTTTTTTATTCGTGGTTGTCGAAAAATTAAAAAAGTGACTAAGGAATGCATGTCTATACGTAGTTGGGTTATTCGGCGAGCTATTGCACCTCACGCGGCCCTTACATCGGTCTAGACGGCTGGAAAAAGTTGGACTATATGCAGTAATAAAAGTAGTATTTATCATCATTGTAAGAAAGGAAATCAGAAAAATCCATATACCAATGTGTCTGGCGTGGAATAAGTATCTAAAGTTACTTGCCGAGTGTCGGGGGTTCGATCCCTATGCAGGATAATTATTTGTGCGAAACGTAACAACTAAATGGACTGAGGGTATGAATATTCCTTTTTTATTTAGTACATACATAAAACATTTATATTATCATCATTCAGCTTTTTGTCATCCGTTGCTGGATGTAGGTCTTTCCCAAATTTCGCCATAAAGTGCGATCTTGTGCCGCCCGAAATGAACATTCATATAATGTGTTTGTATCTGAAATTTTATCAAAGAGAAGTTGCTTGGCATTCGGACATTGGACGATAATTTATAATTGAATTCCTTTCCTGAAAACCAATTACCCTTTGAGTAACAAGTTATAAAACTTTAGCGTTATCAAATCTGATTAAGAATTTATATTATGCTGTAGAGAGCCATTCTTTTTTTTTTGACATACCTGGCCATGTCTAACTGAAAGATTTCGAGATAACGGAATGACGTGTGTCTTCATAGTTATCTTATTTTCTTTTATTAAGCAGACTGTACAAATCGATTCTTTGAGTTTGTTATAGAAGAAAGAACAGTGTCATCATATCCGTTTATATACATCCCACTGTTGGGTTCGAGCCTTCTCCACCACGGAAGGTAAAATAGTCTAGGCCACCGAAGACAAAGATCGGGTACCGGTGGTTCGCTCGCACGGCGAAGAGAGGAGTTGCACATGGGTCTATGGGGTCACGAGCCGCCTCTTCCGTCACCCCGGACCGATTTGGCGGGGCGAGACCCATCCATAGTCCACTGCAAAAAAGAAAAGGCTAAAGTAGTCTACTTTATCACATTACCAACGGGTTTGTATAGGGTTTTATATCGAGTTTACTATTCTTGTATTGATGTTAATTCATCATCATCATTCTCCTACTCTTATCACAATTACTTGGGGTCGATTCAATATGTACTCTTCTTTCATAGTACATATTGTAAAAGTTATTGGTAATAGTTTTATGACCCGCCGCTTACCTTTTTTTTTTTTTTTTTTTTTTTTTGGGGGCGGGTTACGGTCGGCACACTCCTCGCACCACTCCGTCCGGGGTGACAGAGGGGCGTAAGCATGCACACCCGTAACCCACCCGTGACGTCGCCTTCGTCGTTGGGCCAACCACCGGAGCAGAGTGACTTGACGTCAGTGGTTGGCCCGACGGAATACCCCTGAGGAGTACCCTCTCCTCGACCGACGCCCCCCCTCGGGTAGGATGTCGGCCTTTCCTCACGCGGTCGGCCTCTCGGCGGGTGACGGACTAAATCCCCGATCCAGTCACCCGCGGCCTCGGCTAGGGCGGCATCAGGCGCAGGTAATCGCGCCTGCGCCGCCCCAGTCGCCGGCGGCGGCTCGCGTCGTCGAGGAGACGCTCCTCGCGCACGCGCTCCGCCGCCTCCTTCCGCGAGACTACTGCCTCGCAGAAGGATGCGACCGCGTCCCAGTTCCTGACGCTGTCGAGCATCGCCCTGGCGATGGTCGGCAGCGTCAGGTCAGCACCGATGATCGCGACGAGTTCACGACGCTGCTCTGCCCAAGCGGCACAAACCTCGAGCGTATGCTGCGCCGTGTCCTCGTCGCAATCGCAGTGGTGGCAGGACGGTGTACTCTCCCTCCTTACGACCGTGTGCAGGTATTTGGCGAAGCATCCATGCCCCGTCAAAACCTGCACCAGTCGGAAGGAGAGCACCCCGTGCCGCCGATTTAGCCACTGCATCAGCACCGGCCGGAAGGCCTCCACGGTCCGCACACCGAACCGAGGCCTCTCCAGCCGGACTGCCCAACGGGCAATGATGTCGCGGCGGGCGTCGACGCGCCAGGCGGTGTGCTCCCTCAACGAGACCACACCGCCCTCCGCTCGCACCCCCAACATCCGCCGATACAAACCGGCGAGCATTTCCGCTTCCAGGTCCCATGGAGGGGTCCCGGCCAATAGACACGCTGCCTCCGTCGACACCGTGCGGTACCCGCGTATGGCCCTGACCGCCATGGCCCTCTGTGGTCGCCACAGAAGAGCCCTGAGTCGGACGGTCAGGGATCCCGCCCACACCGGTGCGCCGTACAGGGCCAACCCGCCGCTTACCTGACATCAAACCTCTTTGGGAATGTTAGTGTTGACCAAACGGCATCAGATGGAGTTGGCCCAGGTCGTTATAAGGCTCTTAGTCGTCTTTTACGACATCCACGAGCATAGTAAGGGTTAGTAGTATTCTTAGCCGCTACCACACAGTTTGATGTTAATTACATATATCTAATAGTCATCTTTTGCGACACCCGGGGGAAAAAAAGAGGATGGTGTATTGTGTATTGTATTCTTAACCTGTCATCACAAGAGAACCTTGTTTGCTCAGTCAAAAATCCATCTTTATAGACGTTTTCATCTTAAAAATATAAGCACTTATCACTATAATAATATCTATAATAAAAACACGTCCATAAAATTTCTTAAGCTTAGATGTTATCATCTCTAGCCGAGGCAGCGGGTGACCGGACCGGGGATTAGTCTGGTCGCCCCGAAGCGAGGCCACCGCGCGAGAACGATACCCGACGGCGAAAGTTGCTGGGGCGTCGACTCGAGAGAGATACCCGCGAGGGTAACCCACCGGGCGGGCCACCGAAGACAAAGACCGAGTTCCGGTGGCCCGCTCACTCGGCGTGAAGAGGTACTTGTAGGGCGGGTCTATGGGGTCGTGCGTCGCTTCTTCTGTCGCCCCGAACGGATTTAGCGGGGCGTGACCACTCTATAGCCCGCCGTATTCGGGTTTTTATATCTGTAGATACTATTTTAATCAATCAAATTGTACCGTCGTATAGGTAAAGTAGGTATAAATACTTAAGAAACGCCTAAAGAAATATTCAAGTGAATTTTATTATAGGAGGGAAATTCTGATCTACAATTTTGTGACGGAAAATTCGAGTGAAAAAGAGCTTAACCGACTGATTTATAGCGTACTTATGCATAGTTGTCACATAATTTTAAACAATCATAATTTTATGCTACTTAAATATGATTTATGTTTAATTAAAATGGTTTCAAATTGTCAAATTATTTTTTTTAAAGATTCAAATTCATGTTTTATGTATAAACCCTACGAGGGCACTTACATATCGTCAGTTTTAACATTTTATATTAATTGAATAAACTAGGTGGATCAGTGCGTAACCGCTACTGAGAAGATGCGGCAGGAAGCTCAACGGGTTTGTCTATTATTATGACTTTTATATGATCAATAGTAATTAGACCCAGTGTGATACCCTTCTGGTCCAAATATAATCTAAAAGAAGCTCTTGGCTGGACTCAGATCTCACAAGCGGCAACCGATCACGGTCTAAAATTTCACTTCTATCGTTTCTTTAAGAAACGTTACATTTGGGTTATTTTTTTATTTAATTAATAGCACCTACTGTTTAGGATGTAGGTACCGTGGGAGACCAAGACTAACCTACCTAGACCAGATTGGTCACGTACTGAAGTAAGGTGGAGTCTCCGAAACCGGCGAGCGTGTATGAAGAGAATTATGAATGTTGAGGAAGCGAGGGAAGTATGCAGAGATAGAGTTCTCTGGCACTTTGTTCTCTCTGCCTATCCTGCAAAGGATATGGTGTGATGATATAAAAAAAAACTTACTATTTTGTATGTTAAAGCAATTTCATAAGTTAATTGACAAATCGGGCAGATACAAATACATATAAATCACTTGAAATTCTAACTGTTTATACGATCTATATTTAAAACGCACCCGGCAGATATGACACGTTTAAATATTAATTATAACTTCCTTCAGTAATACTGCAGACCTCAGATGAGTTGAGAAGCCTTTGGGGATAGGTGCAGTGACCTTTAGGCGACAGATGCGCAAGAGCATACACGTGCATCAGCATGACGTCACAGCACGTGCAGATAATGTGTAAGACGTTCAACTACATGATAAACTTTATCATCGTTGTAATAAGAATCAAAATCATAGACAACTAAATGCTGTCTACAAATCCTTTTCTGTTTTATTCGAAGTCTTAAGCTGCATAAAAACAAATTTAAAATTAAATTAATTACTACCCATTTAATTGACCGTGAATTGTGTTAAGATTAAGGAAGGGAGACAGTTGTCAATAATATTTACAAAATGAAAAGTATTTGTCAATGGTTTAGATCAAAAGAAAGTAACGTTCTTTTTCCTTTTTTTTATTGCTTATGATGGCAAACGAGCAAACAGCACACCTGATGGTAAGTGTCACTGCCGCCCATGGACCTTTGCTATACCGAGGGTATAGCTAGGCCGCTGCCTACCAATAAAATCCCCAAACCCACCCAGTTAGGCTTCCGGCTCTCTCGCTCACCGAACGAAGCGCAATAGCACATTGCCATTACTCAGGCGTTAATCTTCTGCGAGAGTGTGGTACTACCCCGGATGGACCGGCCCGCTGCTGTAGACAGAAAACTGTCAACAGCGTGGTCCTACCACGATGGTATGTATGGTAATTATTTGGGTTATTACTTCTTCTTTTTATGTATTGACAATCAGCTATTTATACGAGCTATTGTTGCCAGTGTCGAGTTATAATTATCTTCACTTTCTTAGTGTCTTCAGATTAGTCATTGTCCGTCAGTAAGTCGAATTGTCACCATCAACAGTGCTATGGCCACACAGTTAATGGTATCTTATAGGAATTTTCATGGAAAACGAAAACGTTGTAAAACACTTTTATATGATATTCACTACATCCCAGCAATCCGTCACATCATATTACATAAAATGCCATCAAAATTATATAATATAACATGTAAAAATACTAAGATATCAATTTTAATACAAGAGCACTACATGACGTTTTATCTGTGTGGTGACGGAGTAACAATACAATTCACCACCCCCTATCTTGCCCGTGGGTGATCGTACGAAACAACTAAGAGATATAAAACGCATATTAGATCTATGCAAGAGAAGGAAAACTCGAAACAAAACCCTATCAACCAACACGTTTAACCAGCGTGGTATAGTAGGTTAATTTCCCTCCCATTACGGAGGAGGCCCGAGCCCAACAGGGGCATATAATTATGGGCTGTGATGATGATGATGATGATGTTGATGACATGGCGTTTTATATTCCAGGGTTATCTTTATTAGCTACGGCCATACTGAACACACATGTACATTCTATATAAATATATTTATATTAATAAAAAATGACTGGTTGACTAAACAAGTATCCAAAGCGAGTGTGAGTGGGACGACTACAAGGGGAAGACCACGTCTTTCCTGGATCAAATTGAAGATGTGTTAGTGAAAGGTCAGATTAAGAGTACGCGTAATCGTAGAGCATGCATGAAGACTGTGATGAGCGTGAATGAAGCGATGGAGTTATGTCAGGATCGTGGTTTGTGGCAATCCGTAGTCTCTGCCTACCCCTCTGGGAAACAGGCGTGAGGCTATGTATGTATGTATGTAATATAAAATGAAAAAAGTGCATTCATAGATGGCACAGCGAGTCTAGTAATATGACGCATACCGTTATTATCTGAATAGAGCTTGCAAAGAGTAATTAATAGACAGCTTCGGCTGTTATCTTAAGAGATGAAGTTACGAAGTGGAAAAGTGGTTAGATTATACTTCCCTCTTCAAAATTAAGGGTGAGCGGTGAATTGAATATTTTAAACTTTTAAATAATCTTGCGTAAAAGAGTTTTCTTTTAAAAGCGTAAAATTTGTGAAATTCTGTATCAAAGAGTTCTTTATTCAAAGAGATATATGCTATTCAATTGCAATAGGTAAATGCATGGTGATTGGAAACTTAGTTAAGAAATAATTATAATTTATTGAACTTATAGTCCTAAGATTAAATAAGCATTTTAAACCCATCGATGCAATCTGTCATTTGAAATAAAACTACTTTTACGGATTCTATCGCTTCTATACTTTATAGTGATCATGGTCACGGGAGGACAGTCCTCTCTTGACCATGATCCGTAAAAGTAGTTTTATTTCAAATATGTAATACTCGCGCAAACATCAGAAACCTTTATAATCTATCATTTCCATTATAGTTTTGTGATCTATTGTAATCTTTAACAAGAAATTATATAACTGAGGCTTCGATTAGTCTTTCGTTTTGAAATCATATTAATTACTTAATGTAAAGTATTGCTCCATGGAAGGTATTACCAGTATTGCTAATGGGTTGGGTTCTAATAGCAGAGCAATATAGGGTGCCACAACTTGTGGTGCGATATCTTTGACTTTTGGGTGGACTAATACAATCATCATTATTCTGCTCTTAACCTAATATTTGACTTTTGACGGGCATTTGAAAACGTCATGTGGTGCTCTTGTATTATATTCGATATCTTAGTGTTTTAACGTGTTATATTAGATAATTTTGATGGCATTTTATGTAATGTGATGTGCGGAAATACTGGGATGTAGTGAATATCATATAAAAGTGCTTTACAACGTTTTCGTTGTCCATCAAAATTCCCACAAGATACCATTAACAGTGTGGCCATTGCGCTGTTAATGGTGACAATTTGACTTAGACAACGACTGACTTGAAAGACTAAAAACGTGAAAATATTTATAACTTGACACTGGCACCAATAGCTCGTATATGTAGCTGATTGCCAATACATAAGAAGAAGAAGAAGAACCTAATATTTTTTCTTTTCCCATCGTATATATTTCGATAATTTTATGACTGACCGCTTGCGTGTTGTCAATACTCTTTGGGAATGTCATTGTTGGCCAGACGGCATCAGGTGGTTTAGGCCTAGGCCGATTTAAAACTCTTGTATTTTACGACATTTTCATGAATGCCGTAAAAGATGGGGTACTATCCCAGAAACCTCCACGCGGTGTACCCTGGGTGCGGGCGGCGGTCCCCAGTTCTTCTGTTGTACTGTCGTCCGTAGCGAATATCTGCGCGATTTCGCTCCTTACTCTACTACAGTCGTAGTAGAGGGTATAGGACGCGAAACATTGGGACGGGCTCAGTCACTCATTCATTTGAGGGCTGGGCAGGCACATGCCACCGCCCACACATCGTAAACCTGATTCTTTGCTTGTCTTAGTTTCAGGAGCGAGGGTCTTGGCTTAACCGCCCGGACCGCGAGGAAGACAACCTCTATAAAGAGTTCGAAGTAACATTCGGACTCGGAAATCACCCAGAATCTTAAGTTCTGGCGTGCGGCGAGAAGATGCATGGCAGATGGGTTGTTCTGTCGTTAGCACGCTCCAGCCAGGGTACCGGCTGACCCCCTGGTTGGTAAATGTAGGCTTGCCCGGGTAAAGGGATCTCTGCCCGGGTCGACGTATTGTATCTCCCATAATCGTGGGATCAATAATGGATGCTGGAAAATTAATTAAAAAAAACGACGGGGATTGTAGCGATCCTCACCCCAAGGCCCGGTCAAGCCGATCAAAAACTGACCAAGACGACGCCTCGTCCTCAGGACTTGAGGCGTCTGCCGAGGGCCCGGCACAAACCGTGGAGGCCCAGAAGAAGAAGAGGAGGTCGCCTCGAAAGTCTCGGGGCAACGGCCTGAGCCACAAAAGGCGGCTGGAGGAGCGGCGGGCGCGCAGGGAGGCTGCCGCCGCTGAAGAGAAGAAGGACGGTAGACTCGCAGCAGAGCCGTCGACGGACGAGGGCGACAGCGATGTCGCAGAGCCGTCCGAAGACGAGGGCGGCGGATCTACCGTCAGAATGGACGAGGGCGGTGATATTCCCGCAGGGCCGTCCAAAGAGGAAAGCGGGTCGGCTGGTGAAGGCCCCACTAGGTCGTCGGCGCGTCTAGCAGCAAAGACGCCGCCGGCGACCGCGACTAAGAAGGAGGAGGCCCTCCCCTCGCAGGTGCGAAAGCGCCCCCTGAGTAAGGGAGGCAGCTCGAGCGCCGAAACCGAGGGGAGCGCGGCCAACATGCCTCCACCTAAGATCATGGCCTCCCGAAGAGGGCGAGGGACCTCGGCTGTAGAAAGGGCGGCGGCGGTCGCTGTCCGCGCCGGTGACGCCACGGATCTGCAGGCCGAAAATGTCCGCCTTAGAGGCGAGATGTCAGGCCTGCGGACCCGAAACAGGAACCTGGGCGACATGCTGGCGGAGATGCGTCGGGCAAACCGCCAGTTGCTGATCGACGTGGCCGACCTCAAGGCGCAGGTGGCGCTGTTCGTGTCGCCTGCGCCAGCCGCGCCACCAGCCAAGACCGGCTACTCAGCGGCCGCTGCGGCGCCAAAGCCGCCTCGCGCTGCGGCGCCGACGACGTTGGGTGATGGCGTCACCGTCACACCCGTCCCCGCGGCGAGGAAGACGCCTGCCGCCGCGAAGCGCGCGCCGCCGGCTGACGCTGGCGCAGTCGCCGCGGCGAGACTCCCTGTCCCGGTGGTGAGGTTGACGCCTCTCCCCGCGGACCGCTTGCCGCCGGCTAGCGTCCCTGCGGCGCCAAAGCCGCCAGGCGCCGTAGAACGGGCCCCTGAGGAGGCTCAGCCGACCCCATTTGAGGTGGGAGGCATATCGGACGAGGCCCTCGCCAAAATCATCGGCGCAGTGGGCAAGCTCGTCGATGCGCGCTTCGCCGTTCTGGAGGCGAGGTTGCCTCCAGAACCACGTGTCCGACCACCTCTCGCCGCGGACAAGCGGCCGCATGTGGCACCAGCCCCCGCCCCGCTGCCTTGTCAGGGTGGCCGCGTGGGGAGCTACGCCGCGGCCGCGGCCGGGCCTAAGCCCAAAGGCCCCGGCCCAGCTCCGAAGGGACCCGCCCTGAGGAGGAAGACGGCTCCGGCTCCTGCCGGACCGCTGAAGTCGCCCGCAATAACACCGCCGGCGACGACCAGCGAGGCTGCGACGAGACCTTCCGCGTCTGGCACGACTGCCGTACCCGAACAGGGTTGGCAGGTGGCCGAGCGCGACAGAAGGAGTCGCGGCCAAAGAAGGAGAGCGGAGGCCAAGCGCGCCGCTGAGGTCCCCGCTCCACAGGCAGGAGCCGGACGGAAGAAGAGACCGCGCAAGGGGCTCAAGTCGCCGAAGACGGCCGCAGTGGTGATCACTGTGCTGCCCGAGGCGGCCGAGAAGGGCCTCAGCTACGAGGCCGTCTTGAGGAAGGCCCGGCGGGAGCTAGACGTCTCCGATATTGGAGGCGTCGAAGCCAGGACCCGCAAGGCCCGGACGGGGGCTCGAATTCTCGAGTTCCCAGGGGCCGAGGGCGCCAAGACGGCCGACAGCGTGGCCGAGAAGCTGCGAGGTTTATTCGCCGTGGAGGGTGGCATCAAGATCGCCAGGCCCGTCAAGTGCGCCGAAATGCGCATTTCGGGTTTGGACGATTCGGTGACGGTGGAAGACATCCGGGAGGCTATTGCCTCGAAAACCGGGTGTCCCATAGACACCGTCCGGGTCGGTGCCATTCGTCCCGGTCCGGGTGGCGTAGGTGCTGCCTGGGCGCAGTGCCCGGTGGAGTCGGTCAGGCAACTGGCCGGCTCAGGCAGGCTCCTCGTGGGCTGGAGCTCGGCGCGGGTAACCGTGCTTGAGCACCGGCCCGCGAGGTGCTACAAGTGCATGGCGGTCGGACACACTCGACCGACGTGCACTAATTGCTTCGACTGCGGCGGATTGTGTTTCCGCTGCGGTCAGACCGGGCACGTGGCGGCATCTTGCGCCGCCCCGCCCCACTGCCCCGCGTGTGCGGCGGGCAATAAGCCCGCCAAGCACCGCATGGGCTCTGGGGCGTGCAAACCTCCAGCTTCGGCCCCAAAGGCGCGGGGCGGCCCTACGACCACGGCCGCTCCCGCTCCTAGCGCGGTCCGATCGCCCGCTGGCGAGGAGGTCATGGACACAACCCGATAATGGGTACACCAGCCATGCACCTCCTCCTGCAGGCCAACACCAACCACTCCGCCGGAGCGCAGGATCTCCTCCTGCAATCCATGGCGGAGTGGTCGATTGGTGCAGCCGTAGTCGCGGAACCGTACGCCGTGCCTGATCGCCCCAATTGGGTGGTCAGTCGAAACGGTACTGCGGCAATCGTCGTCTCAACGCAGCGGCACTTCCCGTCCTTGTCCCTTTTGGATAGGGGCGAGGAATTTGTCGCGGCGGAGTGGGGAGGGGTCACGCTCTACAGCGTATACCTCTCCCCCACTAGGAGGATGGACGATTTCGGGGCCTCACTCACCACCTTGGAGGCCTCGATACGGCGACTGGCACCGGGCCTCGTCCTGGTTCTGGGGGACTTCAACGCCAAATCCACGGCGTGGGGGTCCCCTACGACGGACGACCGCGGGCGGGCGGTCAACGAGTGGGCGGCTTCACTGGGCCTCTGTGTTCTGAACAGAGGCTCGGTGAACACGTGTGTGCGGCGGCAGGGCGGGTCGATAGTGGACTTGTCGTTCGCTAGCCCCGCTGTCGCGCCACGGGTGAGGAACTGGAGTGTCCTGGAGGAGGCGGAGACCCTGTCGGACCACCGGTACATCCGGATGGAGGTCTCCCCCCGGGAACCCGGTAGGGGTCACAGGGCGGACGGAGCTCCCGCGTTTCCGCGGTGGGCTGTGGGTCGTCTTGACAGGGATCTACTGGCGGAGGCGGCCATTGTCAGTACGTGGCTGTCCTCACCACCCCCAGCAGACGGAGTGGACGCTGAGGCTGTCCGCATTCGCAGTGCGTTAACGCAGATCTGCGATGCGGCCATGCCCAGAGTGCGGCGGCGTCCGCCTCCGAGGCAGGGGGTCTACTGGTGGTCCCCAAGACTGGCGGACCTTCGTGCGGCGTGTATCAGTGCCCGAAGGTCCTACACCCGCAGCCGGCGGCGTCACCGCGACGTCGAGCGGGAGGGCCAGCTATACGAGGCGTACCGCAGTGCGCGGACTGCCTTTCGGCTGGCCATCCGAGCCGCCAAGGGCGCGAGTTGGCAGGAGATGCTGGACGGTCTCGACCGTGACCCCTGGGGTCGCCCATATCGCGCGGCGCTGAACAAGCTTCGCGCGCGGGCCCCCCCCCTCACCGAGACCCTCCAGCCCGACTTCCTTCGTAGGGTGGTCGAGGAGCTGTTTCCACGGCAGTCGGAACACACGCCCCCGGTCATGGCTCCGCCAGATCAGGACCGGGAGGCCGACGACGACGAGAGTGTTCCGCCCGTGACGGAGTCGGAAGTGGGGGCGGCCGTGGCGAAGATTCGTTCCGCCACCACGGCCCCCGGCCCGGACGGAATTCCAGTCCGGGTGCTGACGTCGCTCCTCGAGCACTTCGAGCCTCGCCTCAGGCAGCTGTTCAACGCCTGTCTGACGTCTGGACGGTTCCCTGAGTGCTGGAAGGAAGGGAGGTTGGTTCTCCTGCCAAAGCCGGGACGGTCCCCGGATTTGCCGTCGGCCTACAGGCCCATCGTGCTCCTCGACGATGTGGGTAAGCTGCTGGAGCGTGTGCTCGCTGCCCGCATCGTCCGACACCTGGAGGAGGTGGGGCCCGATCTGTCGGACGCTCAGTATGGGTTTCGGAGGGGGCGTTCGACCATCGGGGCCCTATTACGCCTGAGGCAGGCGGCCGCGGAGGCCGTCGCCGGGAAGGGAGTGCTGTTGGCGGTGTCGCTGGACATCGCCAACGCATTCAATAGTCTGCCATTCGGCTGCATCAGGGAGGCGCTCCGGTTCCATGGAGTGCCCCTGTACCTCAGGCGGCTGGTGGCAGACTATTTGGAGGGCCGCAGTATCCTCTGCGCGGGTCCCGCAGGGGACATTGTGCGGACGCCCATGTCGTGCGGCGTTCCACAGGGGTCGGTTCTGGGGCCGACCCTGTGGGACATCGGGTACGACTGGGCGTTGAGAGGGAGTCTCCCCCCCGGGCTGAGCTTGGTGTGCTACGCTGACGACACGCTCGTCACAGCCCGGGGCAGGACACTCGAAGAGGCGGCGAGCCTGGCCACTCTCGGCACCGAGGAGATGGTCAGGCGGATCGAGGCGCTGGGGCTCAGGGTGGCCCTAAACAAGACGGAGGCCCTACTTTTCCATGGGCCCCGTGTGAGGCTACCCATCGGCGCCTCGATAGTGGTAAACTCCATCCACATCAGCATCCAGGCCCATATGAGGTACTTGGGTCTGGTGCTCGACGGGCGATGGTGGTTCCGGGAGCATTTCCGACAGATTGCTCCCCGGCTTGTCGGCGCGGCGTCCGCCCTTTCTCGACTCATGCCGAACGTGGGCGGACCCAGTTTCGAGGGCCGACGGCTGTATGCGGGGGTCATCCGCTCGATGGCCATGTACGGCGCACCCGTGTGGGCGAGGGCTCTGAACGCCCAGCTCAGGGCGGTTCTGTGGAGGCCACAGAGAGCCATGGCGGTCAGAGCCATTCGCGGGTACCGCACGGTGTCGACAGAGGCGGCGTGCCTGTTGGCCGGGACACCCCCGTGGGACCTAGAGGCGGAGATGCTCTCCGACCTCTACCGGCGGGTTATCACAGCGCGCGAGGAAGGTGGCTCCCCATCGTTGAGCGAGATAGCCACCTGGCGCGTGGATGCCCGCCGAGACGTCATCGCCCGTTGGGCTACGCGGCTGGAGAGGCCTAGGCACGGTGTGGAGACCGTTGAGGCCCTCCGGCCCGTATTGATAGAGTGGATGGAGCGGCGGCACGGAGTCCTCACCTTTCGGCTGGTGCAGGTATTGACGGGGCACGGGTGTTTCGGGTTGTACCTGCACAGGGTCGTGTATAGGGAGTGGACTCCGGCCTGCCACCACTGCAGGAGTGACGAGGACACGGCGCAACACACGCTGGAGGTGTGTCCGGGATGGGAGCGGCAGCGCCGTGACCTCGTCGCTGTCATCGGTGCCGACCTGACGCTGCCGGCCGTCGCGAGGGCGATGGTCGACAGCATCAGGAACTGGGACGCGGTCGCCGCCTTCTGCGAGGCTGTCATCTCGCAGAAGGAAGCGGCGGAACGGGCAAGGGAGGATTCCCGCGCCCCGGGCCGCCGCCAGCGGCCGGGGCGGCGCAGGCGCGAATACCTGCGCCTGATGCCGCCCTAACCGAGGCTTCGGGTGATCGGACCGGGGAATTGTCCGGTCACCCGACGTGAGGCCACCGCGTGAGGGCGACGCCCCGACGGCGAAATCTGTCGGGGCGTCGACAAGAGGAACCCGCGAGGGTGAACCGCCGGGCGGGCCACCGAAGTTAAAAATCGGGTCCCGGTGACCCGCTCGCACGGCGAAGAGAGAGGAGTTTTACGGTGGGTCTATGGGGTCACGCGCCGCCTTCTCCGTCACCCCGGGCCGATTTGGCGGGGCGAGGCTAATCCATAGTCCACCAAAAAAAAAAAAAAAAAAAAAAAAAAAAAAAAAAAAAAAAAAAAAAAAAAAATGAATGCCGTAAAAGATGAAACGCACGATGTCAAGGTAAGGTTTGGTAGTATTTGTAGCCGTTATTACACAGAAAATATTTGACGTAACATTACAATATGGTTGTTTATTTAATTTTAATTTTCTGCTCGGGTCTTATATAGAAAGAACGAAGGTTGTATTACAAATTTAATATATTGAAAAACTATTAGAATGACGGAAATACAATCATACTTCCGTCGTTCTATTGACGTCCAGTGGATGGAAATGCTATCTCCCATTGGATCCTTATAATGCCATCTTTTTAAGGAGAATTGTATCCTTACGCTTGGCGGATGGGTCGGCGATTGTAGCTGGTGTTGTAAGTTTCCGAGGAGTTTTGCTTTCCCCATGTTCTTGGTTTTACCTAAAACCAGATTCCTACGGTAAAGTAAATGGTAATGAAACGTTATATTCTTCACTATATCATGCGATGATAATAGGTATAATGTTATATACATATCTCATCATGATATACATATCTCATATACATGTATATCTCATCATCACAGCTCATATATTGCCCGCTGTTAGGCTCGGACTTCCTCCGTAATGGGAGGGAAGTTAACTTACTATACCGCGCTGGTCAGACGTGTTGGTATTGGGTATTGTTTCGAAGTTTCCTTCTCTTGCATAGATGTTATATGCGTTTTATATCCTTTAGTCGTCTATTACGATCACCCACGGGTAAAATAGGGGGTGGTGAATTGTATTCTTACTCCGTCACCACACGGATAATATATTCACATACATACATACCATCACACTATGTCCCTTGCAGGGTAGGTAGAGAGAACAGAGTGTCAGAGAACTCTATCCTTGCATACTTCACTCGCTTCCTCAACATTCATAATTCTCTTCATACACGCTCGCCGGTTTCGGAGACTCTTGACTCCACCTTCCTTCAGTACATGACCGATCTGGTCTAGGTAGGTTAGTCTCGATCTCCCCCGGTACCTACATCCTTTCACTTTCGCATTGTGTATCTTCTTAACCAGACGTTCGTTCGGCATTCTTTTCACATGTCCGAAGCATCGGAGCATTCCCTTTCGCATCTTTACACCAATACTCTCTTTCGTACACCTACTCGCTCTCTTACGTCGTCATTACGAATGCGATCGGTCAGCCTAACTCCACAGATATTCTGTAGAGATCGCATTTCGATCGCATTAATTTTACTTTCATACTCTTTTCTTCATACCCAACTCTCGCTTCCATACAGTAATGTTGGGACAAGCACTGCGTTATGTATTGCTACACGTGCCTTCTGGCTGAGGTGGTGGCTACCGAGAAGTTGCCCCAACGCTCCGTTCACTCTATTTCCCGCATTCACTCTTCGCTCTATATCAGTGGTGTACCTTCCATCTCGGCTAAATCCACATCCAAGATATACAAATTCATCCACTTGCTCCAGTACATCATTACCTATTGTTACTCTTACATCTGTTCTGGCTTCATCTCTTTCAAAGACCATTATTTTGGTTTTGCTCACATTCACACGTAGACCCCTTTTCTTACAATCTTCTGTCATTGTGTCGACTAGGGTCTGCAGGTCAGTCGCTGATTGTGCCAGTATGTACTGCATCATCTGCATAGAGCAGAGCAGTGACCACTGAGTCGCCTATCTGGACTCCCACATTCATATCGTTCAACCTTTGGAGACATTTATCCAGATATATGATAAACAGCCTGGCTGACAGAACGCACCCCTGCTTAACGCCGATATTGACGTCAAACCAAGGCGACATTCCATCATCCAGCCGCACACAAGCTCTACAGCTCATGTAACTGGACTGCACAGCCTGTAGCAGTTTACCGTTAATACCATACTTCGGTAAAATGTCCCAAAGTTCCTTTCGTACAACCGTGTCAAATATCTCTATCACGTTTCTCTTTCACTAAGGCCTTGGTGTCATTCTTACATTGCCGATATATTTCCTTCTTCTATTCAGTCATACTGTCATATAGATTCAAAGAAGAGACATAGTCCAGCCACGCTTTCTTCTTTTGCTCTACGGAAGCTGCCACTTCCGCATCCCACCATGCATCACCATTTGTTTTTCTATGCTTCTTTGAGCATCCACATACTTCTTTCGCTGTATCTACCATACTCTCTTTCAATATTCTCCAGCATTCTTCAATGTCCGATTGCGGCTGGCTTGCCATCGTCAGCCGTTCTCGGACACCCTCTGCATACTTTTCTCTTACACACTCTTCTTGCAACCTTTCAACCTTTATTATTTCAAGCCCTCCGAAGTGGACACGCTCTCGTCAGTGCCTCCACTTTCTGAACAGATCACTAAATCTCGCAATAACGAGATAGTGGTCTGTATCGACTGTGGGGCCCCTGTAGGCTCTTGCGTCCAATATCTTGCTTCGGAGGCGACTGTCTACCAAAATTAAATCTATTATACTTTTCTGGTCATTCCTTCTCCATGTATACATATGGATGTCCTTATGTTGGAAAAATGTGTTTGACACAATAAGGTTTCTCTCCATGCATACATCCGCTATGAGCCTACCGGCGTCGTTCACTCTCTTATCACCAAATGGACCAAGTACGTCCTCATAGTCGGGACGCTTGGTCCCCACCCATCCGTTCAAATCTCCGCATACAATCACGCGTTCACTGGTTTCTGCTATATCCAGAACTTCCCTAACATTATCCCAAAACTTCTCTAGGTCTGATGCCACCGAGGATCCTACGGGAGCATATGCTACAACCATGAACACCTTGGTGACACCTAGTTTTATACGGACCCAAAGAAGTCTGGGATCATACATTCCGTAATCCTTCACACCTGAGGCCAAGCGAGAGGACAACAGCACTCCTACCCCCCCGCTGGCTCGATCGCTCTGTGGTACACCAGACCACAGAGCCATCCCGCCACCAGGAACACCGCAGGCGTTGCTGCCCCTTCGCTTGGTCTCTGTTACACAGAGCACGTCTAGCTATTTGTCCGCCATGACGGTTATCAGCTCGTGCAACTTACCTTCCACACATCCTCTTACATTCCACGTGCCCACTCGGCACTCTGCCCTCCTCGACTCGCCTGACTGGGCAAGGTGTGATGGGTGGCGGCCCCATCGCCGCATCTGCCGATGTTCGTACCGACGGGGGCGGGTCGGTACGCGTCGCCTCCGGGGGACGCCCTAACCCGCACTGCGGTACGTATTTTTCGAGCCGGATTAGCAGTCTAACTAGACTGGCAGGGGACGCGACGAGCACGCTCCGGACTATGCCCCCCACACACGGATAATATATTCACAGATATGTATATATTAGGTAGATACCTATACGGATATACATATGATATACATATCCACCTATACGGGATATACATATCTACATCTATATTAGATTGTATACGGAATTCAGAAAACCATTATTCTTAGTTTTTTGTTGTTTAGTAAACAATATCTTCTTTTCATTATCTTATATTCTATTATATTTACAACAAAGGAATTATACAAAATTTATTGTGTGGTAATATAATGAATACTTCCTCATGAGATGGATGGATGGAAGCGAATAAAAGAAAATTGATTTTCTTTTACGAAAATATGCTTTGATAGATTAGAAATATTTAGTCGTCTTTAAAATTAATGTTTCAATGTTAATTTTTTTAATTGCTTATAGTGGCAAACGACCATGCAGCATACTTGATGGTAAGTGGCACTGCCGCCCACGAACCTTTGCAATACCAAGGGTATGGCGTAGGCCGCTGCCTACCAATAAAATCCCCAAACCCACCCAGTTGGGCTTCCGCCTCTCTCGCTCACCGACCGAAGCGCAATAGCACATTGCCATTACTCAGACGTCGATCTTCTGCGAGAGTGTGGTAATATTTCGGATGGACCGTCCCGCGGCTGTAGACAGAAAACTGTCAACATCGTAGTCCTACCACTATTAATTTAATAACATATGATGGCTAAAAAGATAATAATGAAAAAAAAACAAGTACAACGATACAAATGATTTAATTAAAACTTGTTTCATAAATAACACTCATACCAAGGCACTCATGTCTACTTTGGGGAACCTACAATCTTAGATGTGTTACCCCATCCATCCATGAATGAGCCCGTAGATGTTCACTGTTGGACATAGCCTCCCACAGGAATGCCAGTCACAACGGGTATTATCATCTGTACCCATTATTACGCTGCGACTTTTAAAAATGGCTAATAAGTGGCCTTACTACTCCGCTTAATATGATTCATGGTCGCTACTCGACCTTTTCTTGCCCAACGGTTGCAGTTCTAAGTTCTAAGAGCCTATTCATTGCCACTTCAACGTTCTAATTCTTCGGGTTAGGTCGGTTGCCGATCGGTTGCGGTTAATCGTGCCAAGCCCTAAACAAAATTATAAACAGCTTACTTACTGTAATGAAATTCGTACACTAAAGACACCGGTACCGACTTCAAACCTATCAATAGATAGCACACACAAATGATAGTATTTTAAGTTATTTTGTACTTTTCAGTTTTTGCAGTCGGTTTTTTTAAACGTAGTTTTTTTTTATTTTTACTTTTTAGTGTTACAGACACACATAGGTTGTTCTATTAGTAGCGGGGTTTGAGTTACTAGTTCATTTGTCGCACACATACTTAATGCTAAATTTAGACTTATATGATTTTCTCATGGGTGCCATTGTCAGAACTAGACCAAATTAAAATGGCACCACAAGGAAAGCACCAGCTTTCAAATAAAAAAAGAATCATTAAAATCGCTTTGCCCAGTCGAAAGTTATGAGGTAACAAACATAAAAAAAATGCAGGCGAATTAAGAACCTCCTCCTTTTTTGAAGTCGTTTAAAAAGCTATATTTAAAATTAGATGGTATTGTAACAAATAATAGAGTAAAAGCCGCCAGAAATTTGTATGGACACCCATTAACTAGGGACGTCTTAAGATTGATTTCAATAGTGGGTATGATAGATCTTATATATTTCCATAGCACGCTGAGCCACTATGAACTCTGTTATATCGACAGACTGGTTATTAAATAGCTGAAAATGTAATAGCAATCTGAAAGAGAAATATTACATTTAAATGTAAGTTCAAATGTACAAATGTTTACTATTTGAATTAAATAAAAGTCCAGTGGTCTAGTATCCCCTTGAGTACCTACTGCAACAGTTTATTTTATTTCTCATTTCTCTTGGGATGGAAAGTTTTGGGAGTTTATTATGAAATAACGTTAAAGTGATTACAAGTTTCATGTTAGGATTTCAGACTGAAAAGGTTTAGGTTTTGGTTTTTGTCTATTATATATAATGTATTATCTGCCCAAGCATCGTACTCTTCCCAGTCGTCTCAAAGTAAAATATTTGGATGATTTTCTTTTTAATTTCAATAGTCTAGAACTTTCAACTTTGCTATCCAATCTATATCTATATACAGGTATTTGCATAGGCAAATACAATATGTAAATTCAAATTCAAATTCTTTATTTGCTTAAAATAGGGTTTACATTGGTCTTACAAGCTTTTCGAAAATAAATTCAATTTTATCGCCTATTTGGCCATTACATAATAGCATGCAAATTTATAATAATTCTTATGAACCTTATACCTCATTCCATACTACTTACTCTTTATACTCTAAATATTGTTCGACTGAGTAGAAGGCCTTTTCTAAAAGCCATATTTTTAATTTTCTCTTAAATATATTTATTGCCAGTGCTTTCATGCTTTCTGGGATATTGTTATAGATATTTTTACACATGACATAACAATTTTTTTACATTCGACAACTTTTTGGAACCCCTTCTAAAACTAAGCGATTTGGATTTCTCGTGTTACTTCTAATACATCCTGCTGACGTATATATACCTATATTTATTTTGGTGAATACTGCACATTCAAATATATATATACATGGCAATGTCAATATTTTTAATTTTATAAAATAGGAATAGTAGTAGTTTAATAGCCGAGATGGAAGGTACACCACTGATATAGAGCGAAGAGTGAATGCGGGAAATAGAGTGAACGGAGCGTTGGGGCAACTTCTCGGCAGCCACCACCTCAGCCAAAAGGCACGTGTAGCAATACATAACGCAGTGCTTGTCCCAACATTACTGTATGGAAGCGAGAGTTGGGTATGCAGAAAAGAGTATGAAAGTAAAATTAATGCGGTCGAAATGCGACGACGACGACGATGACGACGTAAGAGAGCGAGTAGGTATGAAAGAGAGTATTGGTGTAAAGATCCGAAAGGGAATGCTCCGATGGTTCGGACATGTGGAAAGAATGCCGATCGAACGCCTGGTTAAGAAGATATACAATGCGAAAGTGGAAGGATGTAGGTACCGAGGGAGACCGAGACTAACCTACCTAGACCAGATCGGTCATGTACTGAAGGAAGGTGGAGTCAAGAGTCTCCGAAACCGGCGAGCGTGTATGAAGAGAATTATGAATGTTGAGGAAGCGAGTGAGGTATGCAGAGATAGAGTTCTCTGGCACTCTGTTCTCTCTGCCTACCCTGCAAGGGATATGGCGTGATGATATGTATGTATGTTAAACAGAATAATGTAGATATAGCTATTGATGGACAATTATTACAAAATATAAATAAAACAACATTTCTCGGGATCATTTTAAACTCACATCTAAACTGGAAGGAACATATAGAAAGTGTTACTAATAAAATAAATAGATTTTCTTTTGCTTTATATAAATTATCAATAATGACAAATAAAAATACCGCTATGACTGCTTATTTTGCATATGTGGAATCCATATTAAGATATGCCGTAATGATGTGGGGGAATGGAACAGACATAGTTAAAGCATTTATTGCTCAAAAAAGGTGTATCCGTTCGATGTGTGGGATTGCACCCGATGTGTCCTGCCAGCCCTATTTTATACATACATACATACATATCATCACGCCATATCGTAGGCAGAGAGAACAGAGTGCCAGAGAACTCTATCTCTGCATACTTCACTCGCTTCCTCAACATTCATAATTCTCTTCATACACGCTCGCCGGTTTCGGAGACTCTTGACTCCACCTTCCTTCTGTACATGACCGATCTGGTCTAGGTAGGTTAGTCTCGGTCTCCCTCGGTACCTACATCCTTCCACTTTCGCATTGTATATCTTCTTAACCAGACGTTCGTTCGGCATTCTTTCCACATGTCCGAACCGTCGGAGCATTCCCTTTCGCATCTTTACACCAATACTCTCTTTCATACCTACTCGCTCTCTTACGTCGTCGTTGCGAATGCAGTCGGTCAGCCTAACTCCACAGATTTTCCGAAGAGATCGCATTTCGACCGCATTAATTTTACTTTCATACTCTTTTCTGCATACCCAACTCTCGCTTCCATACAGTAATGTTGGGACAAGCACTGCGTTATGTATTGCTACACGTGCCTTCTGGCTGAGGTGGTGGCTGCCGAGAAGTTGCCCCAACGCTCCGTTCACTCTATTTCCCGCATTCACTCTTCGCTCTATATCAGTGGTGTACCGTCCATCTCGGCTAAATCCACATCCAAGATATACAAATTCATCCACTTGCTCTAGTACATCATTACCTATTGTTACTCTTACATCTGTTCTGGCTTCATCTCTTTCAAAGACCATTATTTTGGTTTTGCTCACATTCACGCGTAGACCCCTTTTCTTAAAATCTTCTGTCATTGTGTAGACTAGGGTCTGCAGGTCAGTCGCAGACTGTGCCAGTAGGACTGCATCATCTGCATAAAGCAGAGCAGAGACCACTGAGTCATCCATCTGGACTCCCACATTTATATCGTTCAACCTTTGGAGACATTTATCCAGATATATGATAAACAGCCTGGCTGATAGAACGCAGCCCTGCTTAACGCCGATATTGACGTCAAACCAAGGCGACATTCCACCATCCAGCCGCACACAGGCTCTACAGCCCATGTAACTGGATTGCACAGCCTGCAGCAGTTTACCGTTAATACCATGCTCCGGTAAAATGTCCCAAAGTTCCTTTCGTACAACCGTGTCAAATGCTCTCTCCAGATCCACAAAACTGCAGAAAACCCTCTGACCTAGGGCCAGATGCTTCTCCACAATGTTGCGCAGAGAGAACACGTGATCGATGCATCCCCTTCCACTCCTGAAACCTCCTTGTGTCTCACACAGTAAACCATCGGACATCAACATTCTGTTTAAAATTGTTAAAATTCATTAAATTTGTTTTAGAAAGATTAATTTGTAAATTATTATTATGTAACCAATTTATTATTAATGTCAATGTTTTGTGGATGTCATATTTATGTTGTTCTAAGACGAGAAGTAAAGACATATTATAGGAAAAATTAGAAAAAATATTCATAAACCCTCACAAACTTTCGCTTTTATAATATACTAGTAAACCCAGCCCGTTGGTTTGTTTGTTAAGTCGATATATCGCAGCGCCGCCTGGTGGCGAGTTTCACTAATGGTGATATAAACTTTCTCCATCAAAAAATACATATACAGACAAATTTTCATAATGATCGGTCAAATAGTTTTTGAGTTTAGCGATGTCATATATAAAAACATCCTCTTTTATAGATATAGATATTAAGATGCAGGAAAAAATATTTTAACTACTGTTGAATAAACATTTTCTGCTATGAATAATGTACTGTTTAACGTTATATTGGATTCTGTGATCTTAAATAAATGTAAAAATTAAAATGGAATATTGAAATTGATGAGAGATTTTACTTTACTACTTCATTTAATATTAAACATTTTTTATTAATCCTAAACAATAAATATAAATAAGAACGTGGCTTTGTTTGAGAAAATCTCACGCTTCAACTACTAAATTGACCGTCTTATAATTTCGCATATGTTGTCAGAGTTACAGAAAATAATACATACATACATACATATCATCACGCCATATCCCTTGCAGGATAGGCAGAGAGAACAGAATGCCAGAGAACTCTATCTCTGCATACTTCACTCGCTTCCTCAACATTCATAATTCTCTTCATACACGCTCGCCGGTTTCGGAGACTCTTGACTCCACCTTCCTTCAGTACATGACCGATCTGGTCTAGGTAGGTTAGTCTCGGTCTCCCTCGGTACCTACATCCTTCCACTTTCGCATTGTATATCTTCTTAACCAGACGTTCGTTCGGCATTCTTTCCACATGTCCGAACCATCGGGGCATGCCCTTTCGCATCTTTACACCAATACTCTCTTTCATACCTACTCGCTCTCTTACGTCGTCGTTACCAATGCGGTCGGTCAGCCTAACTCCACAGATTTTCCGCAGAGATCGCATTTCGACCGCATTAATTTTACTTTCATACTCTTTTCTGCATACCCAACTCTCGCTTCCATACAGTAATGTTGGGACAAGTACTGCGTTATGTATTGCTACACGTGCCTTCTGGTTGAGGTGGTGGCTGCCGAGAAGTTGCCCCAACGCTCCGTTCACTCTATTTCCCGCAGTCACTCTTCGCTCTATATCAGTGGTGTACCTTCCATCTCGGCTAAATCCACATCCAAGATATACAAATTCATCCACTTGCTCTAGTATATCATTACCTATTGTTACTCTTACATCTGTTCTGGCTCCGTCTCTTTCAAAGACCATTATTTTGGTTTTGCTCACATTCACGCGTAGACCCATTTTCTTACAATCTTCTGTCATTGTGTCGACTAGGGTCTGCAGGTCGACATTTCATCAAGAGAATGAGCAAAAACCTCTCTTTGGTAAACGCATAACAACAATTGACTGCGATCACCAACCCTTTTATCAAGGTGGTGAATGTGGCAATAAATCTTACAATGAATAATCGTAACGTGTGACTTTCTAGGGCAGTCTATGTCTAGCAATTGATGGCCAAAAATTGAGCTTTTTTTGGTTTGTGTTGTCGCCGATGTTTTTTACAGCTTTGCTCAGACTGAGTGACTACTGAGGGTTCTCAACCCGGAAAAAGCTTTAGCCAAAAGCTGAATGATGTTGAATATATATATATATATATATATATATATATATATATATATATATATATATATATATATATATATATATATATATATATATATATATATATATATATATTTGTGTGTTGTATATTCTAGAAATCCAGGTGCGTAGCTCGTAGAACATTAATTTGTAGTCTTGGCGTAGCGCAGATACGATGTCACGTTCTGTAAGCCAATAGAACAGTAATGTAAACCACAGTATATAATATAATAGTAGTCAAATGACAGTGCGCTTTATTTTTTAATTAATCATTTCGGAACTGGTATATTTCAAAATAAAATAAATATATTACAGTACTTGGTTGTTCTGTGTTATGTATTCTGGGGTAATATTTGATCACTATTTTGTTAAAAAATATCTCCCGGTAAATCACAATAAATTGACAAGTAGAAAACTTTATCTACATACATTTTATCACACAATATCCCTTGCAGGGTAGGCAGAGAGAACAGAGTGCCAGAGAACTCTATCCTTGCATACTTCACTCGCTTCCTCAACATTCATAATTCCCTTCATACACGCTCGCCGGTTTTGGAGACTCTTGACTCCCCCTTCCTTCAGTACTTGACCAATCTGGTCTAGGTAGGTTAATCTCGGTCTCCCCCGGTACCTACATTCTTTCACTTTCGCACATTTATCTACACTGTTTTAATTTTTTATAGGTATTGCCAATAATTATTATATTGCTAGAGAAGGTTTAAGTTAGTCGATAGCCAATAATCAAACCTTAAAACCGTCTATTTCTCTTTCACCCAGTGGTGCATTCGCCTCATATTAGGCTATTTAATTTTTGCCGCATTTGACAATCACATTAATAACTTTTTATTAGTTAATAAAATTTAAATTCTGTGACGAGTGCTCTATCTTCATTTTTCATCAACTTTTGAGACAAATTTGCCGCCTTCCCATATTTGCCGTTATTGGCCTGTCCAGCTAACTAGTAAATCCGCCATTCTTTGTACCTATAATAAGATTACTTAATTGAAAACTTGAGTTATAAAAAACATGTCCAATATATTGGTGTATTAAATAATTTGAGTATTAACCGTAGAAATATTTGATTACATAATTGGCATTGCACCACTGAATTTTTGTTACACTGTGACCTATATTAGTTGTTCGAGAATATAGAGAAGGCATGTTACATCACAAAGGACAGTGTTTGTTTGTTACATTACATTACATTATATTATCCCCCTTTGTTTGATGTAACTTGTATATTGTTTAGTGTAACAGGAAATTAATACTACATAAGAAGCGAAACATATAAATAAAAGATTATTATAACAAGCAAATATACGTCTAATAAAAATGTTTATTTGAACACGTCATAGATATCATTTGTATTTATTTAATTTAATAAACTGTTTAATAAGATAGTATTGGTGTAATAGCATATTAAACAATTGTATTTTGGGCAAAACTCACGCGTTAGAGTCGATTATGTCGACCCGGGTTTCGAGTATGTCCGATGCCCTTCATCAGGGCGAGTGCGGAGCTGCGTCTGCGAGCTCCCGACGTGCACTGCTGATTCGGGGGCTCGCAGACGCAGCTGCGCACTCGCCCTGATGATGAGCATCGGACATACTCGAAACCCGGGTCGACATAATCGACTCTAACGCGTGAGTATTGCCGAAAATACAATTGTTTAATATGTGTCTAACTCACAATAATTTTAATAATAGATAAGCATATTGTCAAAGTTAATTAAGCTAATAAATAATGTTATTAAATTTGACCTAATATTGGTAAGGCCACATTTTTGAGTTTGCTGACTACAGCCTCAGGTCGATCCATACGGGGTAGTACTACACCACAAGATTAATGTTTCAGCAGTGGCAATATGGTGTTGTGCTTCATTTGGTTATAGATCGGAAGAGCCGTGAGCAAAACTTGGGTGGCTTTGGTTTGGTCACCAGCAAATTAGTTATATCTCTACTATAGCAAAAGTCCATGGGCAGCAGTAACACATACCATCAGGTGTGTTGCTTCCTCGTTTGCCACCCAAAGCAATATAAAAAACACTAAAACATAATAGGTTATTTAGAAAGATATTTTCAATAATACTCTTAATCCAAATACATCAGATTCGTGGTGAATTTAATGTTTATTTAAATTGCTCTAACAAACAGCATATGAATTATATTCTAGAAATCAGAGATTTAAAACGCGGAGACAAAGCGACCGAATATCGAAACACAGCCAAGGCGGGTCGCTGTTATTATATAAAATAATTAGGAGCTATTAAAAATAAATAAATGGGTATTGCGAAATAACAACTTAATGCCCAGGCAAACCTAGAAGACCATTTAAAAAAATAAATAGGCTTTATAGGATACTCAATTAATGCTTAGGCAAACCTAAGAACGTTATTAAGGCACATTATTAAAATAAAAGGTTATTCTCAAAACCATAATAACATACATCTCAGCCCGTATTATATTTTCGTCTTAAAAAGGGACGTGTGCCATCTACTCGTCAATGTTTACACATTATACAGATTTAATACTCTAACTTTGCAGTTAGAATTTTGTTTTACGATGACACGACCCTGTTATTCAAATTGCTGACATTTAGCATTTAACATGTGTAATTATTTATAAAAACTTTATTACGAGCGAAAAATGATTGTCACAATTTTGTGTGTGTGTGTGTTTGAATTGATTTGATTTGAATAATAACATATTTAATATTAACCATATTAGTAGTAGTCTGTCTATTTATTTTTACTCAATCAAAAGTATATTTATGTCCATAAAACTTTATGCCATCCATAATTCTTGGTGTTTGTGTAAAAGTTCCAATGATGTGCAATTTGTACCGCTCAAGAAACTATCGCTATAAGATAACTTTAAAAGTTTATTTCATTTAAAACTCAGCCCTCAGAGTAATAAACTAATAACATTGAAAAGTGCCTGAACTTTATTTTTATTTTTACATTATCTATGAATATTTAAGTTCATAAAAATTCTTAATCTTAATAATCTAAGTGTAATTTTATTTAGTTATTATTCAATAAAATAATTATGTCTAGAACAAATGGCCCCTATGAAGATTAGGTAATCAAAATCATATTGAATCAGAAAAGTAACCAAGAAATATGATCTATCTATCTATCTATCTATCTATAAGCTTGTTGACGTCTAATGTTGAATATAGTGTTGATCCAATATATTTTAACTCTGTTTCAAAGGAAAGCAACTACGTTGTTGTATTCGCAATATAAAAAAAAATAGTTTGTAATTTTCTCCCGCCGGACTAAAACAAAATATAATTTTGTATTTTAATGTGAAATTTAGAGATGGCGATTATTTCCAAAAAAGGTGGATCCACAAAAAAATATTCAAAGTCTAAAAATCGATACCTTTATGTTTTTTTTTATTAATTTTGTAAAAAGGGATACTTTGCCATATGCCTTTGAGTAATAGAATTCTATGAACAATTGTCCATGCTTGCCACTAATGAGTTTCAAGTATTAGGTAAGTTTCAATGCAAACATTCAAGTAATTGTAAATATTTTTATAGTTCAATTAAAACGGAAATTATGAATTATCGATTTTTAGGATGAAATATCAATGAATTGGATCGATTTGGCACCGAATATAAGATCATGAGGCATGTGTTTAAGGACTAATTTTCATAAAAACTTGAAAAAAAATACAGTTACATGAACTTTAACTAGACTATTTATATATGTAGGTATGTATCTCGTAAGGGGTGCATATAATTTAGCGAAAATTTGAAAGCAGCGCCATTATTGGAAAAAGATGAGAAGAAATCGCGTTGCGTTTATTGATATTTAATGCGGCGTGATGAAATTTATTTGAGGAAGTAGATGAAAGATTAAGCGTAAAATAATATAAAACCAGAAACAGAGAAAAGGTAGGGCGTGAAAATCATTGAGACTGGAAATCAACGTTGACAGTTGTCCGCTCCAAATGCAGAAGACGTACGCATAGCATGCGATGGCTTTTTTTTTTGGGCGGGCTATGATGAAAGTTGGTAGTACCATGGCTAGCCCTTTAAATTATTAGTATACTTTAAATTATTAAAATTACTAGAGATATAAAGACAAATATCAAAAGACAACACAGATTTTTTATTATTATGTCGCGGAAAACTTTAAAAAAATATATAAAAAACGGACGCAGACAATATTCAGAGGCAGAAAAGTCATTTGTAGATCAGACAAAAACTGTATGGGTATCGAATCGATACACGGCACGGCACCAAGCCATACGCATTACGCTATATATGTAATAGATTAAGCCGAGTTTAAAAAAATGGGTGCTTTTAAATGACCGCACATTGTAGAGATACCGAAGAACTTTAATAGCTTAGTTACAATTCTATTTGAAGATGCAATAAAACTTTAATCGGTCATATCATTTATGTTACCAGGTCACCCAGTCACCGAGTGAATGTAATATCAGTTATTCAGCTGTGATTTGTGATGCTTCAGATAGAAATAATATTATAGAACCGAAGTTAGTGACTCAAGATGCCATTAAAAATTACTTAGTTTGCCATTTGCCTTGCAAGCGCATCATTACCTTTTAACATAAAATGCCAACGCATAACCATCTGAAGTAACTATGCAGCCTGTATATGCAAATTAAATGACTCTCAGTTCCTTGTTTTTGATATTACAAGTACTTCTTAGCGATTTTGTAAAGCTATATTATTACTTCTTAACGATTAAGTGAGTCGCTATTGAGCGAGCGAACGAGCGGTTCAGAATGTTCATGGAAAAATACTGTCCTTTTATAGAAGTATATTTTGAGACTAAAAGTTTTAGATAAATATTTATAAAATTGAGGTATTTTCGTGTGAATTAGATAACAGTCTATTACTTTCATATTTTTATGCGAATATTTACAAAGAAGAGATCTTGTCTTTTTTTTATTTCAAACCTTTGAGGTCATGGTTCTTGATATTGTTTATATCTTTTTTCTTTTGATCGGCTGTAGTCTATCTGTAAGGCCTTAGAATAATACAGTAGAACCTCGATAAGTTAAAGTCCAAGGGAAACACAAAATATTTTAAGTTATAGAGGTTTTAAGTTATCAAGGGTCTATGTTAGGGATAGGCTTTTAATTTATCAGCGTATGTGAGTGTTGTTAGTTTTCTTATTGAACTCATTTTAAGCCAGTTTTATCACACAGTAGGTAAAGTGATGTTTCCAGGACAATAATCAAAAACTTATGATCCAAGTAAGCCGTTGTCTTAAGGCTAACCGCCGCAAAGCTTTAGATAATTACGAAGAAGCAAAAAATAGGTGACATATGTATTGTTTACGTTAACAATTTAACTAGTGAACACGGGCAAGCAACAAATACCGAAACCTTTTGTTTTGCACACTCTTTAAAAATGACTTATTGGCAAACAATTTTATGTTATAGAGGTTGTGGAAACATTTCTTTAAGTTTCCAAATTACTGAAATTTTTAGCATTTAATATGCTTAATTATTTATAAATACCCGATACGAAACGAAAAATGATGTCACAAGCGGGGGGGTTCGTTTCGTATCGGGTATTTATAAATAATTAAGCATATTAAATGCTAAAAATTTCAGTAATTTGAATAACAAGGTTGTGTCATCGTTTAATACAATTCTAACTGTAAAGTTTGAAGTATTAAGTCTATACAATATGTAAACATTGTCCGATAGATGGCATACGTCACCTTGAAGACGTAAGATATAATATGATTCGAAATTTGCATGTCCTAAAATAGTCCACGATGGTGTAAGTGGCAGCACGGTTGGGCCGGATTCCCAATAGGTGCGACCCCGCTTGTGACATCATTTTTTCGTTTCGTATCGGGTATTTATAAATTTCTTTAAGTTACTGAGGGCCAATACACAGATTAATTATTTAAGTTATAGAGGTTGTTTATTTTAAGTTATAGAGGTTTTGGGCTCTGATGGGAAGGGAACATATTATTTTTTGAAGTTATAGAGGTTTTCAAGTTACCGAGGTTTGAGTTATCAAGGTTCTACTGTAATATATAAAAACCTATTCCACGTACAAAATTTGATACGCCTATGAATTGTATTCTTACTCCGTCACCACAAAGAGAAGTTTCCTCTATAATAATATTAAATTATACATCCATTTCCAGAAAGTTCTCAGTTTCATTGTTTTAATATTTATTCATTAATAAAATAATTTCGTAGCGAGCTCGTTCCATATGCAACTAAATGTGATTGCAAATGGAGAGGTGGGCGACCGATCGATGCAGCAACCCATTCTGTTCACGAATTGTTCGAATTTCATTATACTCACTATGAAATATTGTGAGAGACCTGTGGAGTCAACGAATTGGTAATTTATTCAATACTTGCTTATACACTTTTGTTTTTGCTAATCATTTGTATTTTAACTAGATTTTTTTTTAGTTCAATGTGATACAGTACAGGGACTAATCACACCATACTTTTTCACCGTTATAACTTCTGTAAACCAGAACCCACAATAGTCTCTATAGATGACTTCGACGTTTGATCCGCAAGTAATCCCGGGCAACTGTTTAAATTGCCTTAGGACCCGTAACAAATTTAATTAAAAAAAGTTATAAAAGAGGAGTTAGAAAAGATTGATTCTACTTCCCTCCAATGCAATGCGGGAGATGTGAACAAAATTGACTAGTTAGCTAATATGGTTTTTCTAGTAGTTAGCTCGTGATCGGATGCCACTTGTGGGATCTGGTTCAGCCATAATCTTTTACATTGTATTTAAAATTTACATTAAATCTGGTACGAAGGGCATTACACTGGAGCTAATTCTTACTAAGCATATTGTATTATTTTTTATAAAAAAAGTCAGTTAATAAATAATAATAATAAAAAAACTCGCTGAGTTTCTTATTGTCTTTTCTTATTAGCGGTTACGCTCCAATTTGGTCGTAGTTTATTGGATTAATTTAAAATGTTAAAATTGATAAAATGTAGTCCTCGCTGGGTTTATACATAATAAATTAATTTGAATAAATAAGAGGATGTACAGTTAATATAAGCGCAGCCGTACAGCGGATATGGGGATATACACTACGGATATGGAGAGTTTAACCAGAGCAATATGTGAGTGAGTCTTAAGATTAATTGCTATAATATAACATATATTATAATTTAATAGAACTTTTATGAGCTGAGAGGCTGAGCTTAACCTGTCCGATCCTTCCGGGTTAATGGAAAGGCAATATGTAGCTTCATAGCCTACCACGTCACCTCTTCATCGTAATTGAGTTGAGTTGATCAGCGTCCTGTCAGATTATATTCATTTTTGGAATCGAGCCTTTTCCATAATTAAAGGGAAATTGATATATACCACGCTGGTCAGCCGTGTTGGTATATGGCTTCATTTTGAATTTTCCTTCTCTTGCATAGATATTACCAGCATATTATATCCCTTAGTCATCTTTTACGACATTCAGGGACAAGAAAGGGTCATTATTCTCCTGTTCCACACTCTTGGATTCGACACAACACATATTTCTCCTATACATTGCAAAAGTTATTGGTAATAATTTTACGACCGGCAGCCTGCCTGACGTCGACCCTTCTTGGGAATGCAACCATTGACCAAAAGGTATCAGCTGGTATTGGCCCAAGTCGATATAAATGGACATGAAAGGGTATGGTAAACTGTATTCAAACTCAGTCACCACACGAAAATTATTAGTGAATACGACGGCAATAATTAGTGAATAACACAAAATATTATTTGACGTGGGAGTTCAACCTTACACTTTGTTTAGTCAGTCGGTATCTAAACCACTACACCATCTGAGCAATCAAAGATATATATTATATTCTATACAGAAGTTTGATATTTAATCTAGCTATTGTATAACATTCGAGGGTTCTACTATTTTGTTATGATCGGCACGTCTCTCGTGACAATGAGGAGAAAACAAGACTAATATTTTGGTAGAAACAAATTGGTGTCTTCGTTAATAACATTGACAAATGTTTCGCGAAGAGTAATGTCTTTAATTATGTATAACATTGAAGAAACAAGCATTTATTAATAGTAATAAGATTTTATTAGTCTTTGTTTATGAAAATCGTGCATTATGTACCGTAATGCATAAAATACTAGCTACTGCGCTTTTAAAAAGTTATTTTTCCAAAGTTAAACTTTTATCCCAAAGAAACATATTCATCATCATCATCATAGCCCATAAACGTTCCATTGTTGGGCTCGGGTCTCCTCCGTAATGGGAGGGAAATTAACCTACTATACCACGCTGGTCAGACGTGTTGGTATAGGGTTTTGTTTCGAGTTTTCCTTCTCTCGCTTAGATGTTATATGCGTTTTATATCCCTTAGTCGTCTCGTACGATCACCCATGGGTAAGATATGGGGTGGTGAATAGTATTCTTACTACGTCACCACACGGAAGATTTATAAATAGTAATAAGATTTTATTAGTCTTTGTTTATGAAAATCGTGCATTATTTACCATAATGCATAAAATACTAGCTACTGCGCTTTTAAAAAGTATTTTTTCCAAAGTTAAACTTTTATCCTAAAGAAACATATTCATCATCATCATCATAGCCCATAAACGTCCCACTGTTGGGCTCGGGTCTCCTCCGTAATGGGAAGGAAATTAACCTACTATTCCGCGCTGGTCAGACTGGTATAGGGTTTTGCTTCGAGTTTTCCTTCTCTCGAATAGATGTTATATGCGTTTTATATCCCTTAGTCGTCTTGTACGATCAACCACAGGTAAGATATGGGGTGGTGAATAGTATTATTACTCCGTCACCACACTGAATGAAAGAAACATATTACCAGGATAAAAAGTATTCTTTGTATTAATCTAGGAAACGGTCTATCTATGTGTCAATTTTGATCCAAATCTGTTCAATGGTTTAAGCGTGATTGAGTAACAAACATACAAATACCTTCACAAACTTTCACATTTATAATATTAAGTTATATATTATTTAGTTATAATAAATATATCAGTCTCTCCACCCTCACTGTTGGACTTTGGGATAATACTTATATTACGTGTCCCATTCTTTACAATACCATCACCTCCCCCCTTCCAAGATCACTCATAGTATACGACCAATACCAATTTCGTTCCAGCATAGTATTCACCTTCCCCTGAACGAGTCATGAAGTATGGTTATGACTCTTAGGCCTCCCTAAATGTAAATAATGTCACAATCGACACATCTGGCAGGTAGATTGGCGATTACACCTCATGTTATAATTTTCCTAGGAGAGTGGTACTATGGCGAATGAAGTCACTGATTCGGTACCGATGCTCCAATTGGCGGTTATTCAGGTATTATATCGGGTTATCGGACCATACGCCACCGTTCCATCGCCCGTCAAAAAATATGCAAACAATATCAAGAACCGCAAACATTTCTCATCAAAAACGAAGGTTTCTTCTTTTCTTTTTTCGGTGCTCACTCAGTTGGTTTTTATAATTACCGCGAGCAGAAAAATGGTGGCACATTGTTTTCTTAACGTATCAGAATGATTTCTATTTATAACTAGAAAATAAGATTAAATGTACCGAAAATATTATCTTGTCTCGTCTCTGTTTTATATTTCACGTAATACTAGGCATTTATTAGCTTTGTATGACAATGTATAACGAAAAAAAAATTCGGTGTTACACGAATGAATATTGGTTTTGCCGCTATGGGCTAACGCATCATTGACACATATCTAGCCCAAATATTTACTTGTATCAAGACAAAGCTATTACTTCCAATTTTCCCATGGCCGTAAGTTTGTGTATTGGAAAATGTCTCTGACATGAGATAGCGTTAGATATATAGACGTTATCTGAATAGTAAAGAATTTATTTAGTTGAATTTTATGTTATAATTGTATTTATTTTTCTTGTAAGTATATTATATTTTTTTTTGTAATATTAATTAAATGTGTATGCGTATGTAGTTAGTAGTTTACGTAATAACGTGTCTGTCATTCCGCGTGGTGACGATCTTCGAGTGATCGTAAGAGACGACTAAGGAATGTAAAATACATATAACATCTATCCAACAGAAGGCAAACTCGAAAGAAAGCCCTATACCAACACGTCTGACCAGCGTGGTATAATGGAACAACTTCCCTCCCATTATGGTGGAAGCTCGAGACCAACAATGAGACATATATGAGCTGAAATGATGAATTAATGTTGATGTATAATGATGATAATGATAGATAGATAATGATGATGATAGTAAAATTAATATAATTTATTTTATCGCTTTTTATCTATATTTCTTTTCGATGTTTTTATATGCCACTGCATGCTTTAAGCCTCTTTTACAATAGGAGGGAAATTGATTTACCACCACGCTGGTCGGACAAGTTGGTATGAGATTGGCTGCCTAGTCAGATGGGTAGGGTAGGTTTTTATTTCGAATTTTCCATCTCTACTGCTTAGGCGTCGATTTTCTTTGAGAGTGTGGTACTACCTCGGACGGACCGGCCCGCGGCTGTAGACAGTAAACTGTCAACAGCGTAGTCCTACTACTATTTACTTTTTCAGGTTATGATTTATTACGATATGCTATTATGTTAAAGATTATATGCACTCTTGCCTAGTATTATAATATAAACAGCATTGAACTAACTCGTATATTCAGGCCAAATGTAAGCATTTCGCATTCGTATTTAGCGTGCAACTTACTCTAGGCTTAATATCAAGTAAAATTTACATTTTCAGCTTTAATAAATAAAGTTTAATGTGGGCCCGTAGCGCAACAATGGTGACGTGCCATCATTAACTATCTTAATTACGTTGCGACCCAACTCGTTTAATAATAATATTGGTACGGTCTATGTACATTTGCGGCTCAGCCGTGTGAATGTGTGGACGATAACCTGTAATGTACTAGAATACTTATTCCCCTAACATTTATAAAGCAATAAAATCCTATGATCATATTATTTGGTGTAGCAGAATAGAATAGAATAGTATAATTTTATTTGTATAACATAGGTACATACATAAATGATCTTAAAACAATAATTAGTTCACTATGTTTTGCCTCTAGGGCATACAAATTTGATAAAAACATACATACATATCATCACGCCATATCCCTTGCAGGGTAGGCAGAGAGAACAGAGTGCCAGAGAACTCTATCTCTGCATACTTCACTCGCTTCCTCAACATTCATAATTCTCTTCATACACGCTAGCCGGTTTCGGAGACTCTTGACTCCACCTTCCTTCAGTACCTGACCGATCTGGTCTAGGTAGGTTAGTCTTGGTCTCCCTCGGTACCTACATCCTTCCACTTTCGCATTGTATATCTTCTTAACCAGACGTTCGTTCGGCATTCTTTCCAAATGTCCGAACCATCGGAGCATTCCCTTTCGCATCTTTACACCAATACTATTTTTCATACCTACTCGCTCTCATACGTCGTCGTTACGAATGCGGTCGGTCAGCCTAACTCCACAGATTTTCCGCAGAGATCGCATTTCGACCGCATTAATTTTACTTTCTTCTTTCTTTGATAAAAATTCATCTTTATATTACACAAGATAAATATAATTTATTAATAAAAACAAAACATACACCATTAAAATCAAAATTGCAATATAAAAAGTATAAACAATATTGGATCTATATTATTAAAGATGTCATATAAATAGAAAAATTGTCAGGTTATGTAATATACGCCGGGCGGGCCACCGATGACAAAGATCGGGTACCGGTGACCCGCTCGCACGGCGAAGAGAGGTGTGTGCAGAGTGGGTCTATGGGGTTGCGCGCCGCCTCTTCCGTCGCCCCGGACCGATTTGGCGGGGCGCGAACACGTCCATAGTCCACCGCAAAAAAAAAGGTTATGTAATATAAAGAATAAATAAAAAAAATCGGATTTATATTATCAAAAATGTCATGTAAATAAAAATAAAAAAAAAAGATCACGTTATTAAGATATCAATCATATTATTAAAAAAAATGTCTGAAACTTAAATTATCTTTAAAGTACAGTAAATAATAACTTTTTCTTACTAAAAGCAATCATCCTTTTAGTGTTTATTAAACTCGATTACATTTTGTCAATTTCTTAATATAACCAGACCTCTGTGGTAGGACCACACTTTTGATAGTTTTCTGTCTACAGCCGCTGTATGCTGTATGCTGAGGGTCTTGGGTTGGATTGCCGCGTAGAACAGTCCTTTGTTATTTTTTTACATTCAGCCTTTTGATTTACACTATTGGGCGTAGGTCCGGAATAATACCGTAATCGCCAGGTAAGCGGGTTGGTAGTTAGACATGTGTAAGTAATGCGAGTGATGTATCACACGTAATATTACCCGACCGCGTACTGCCATATTACACATACATATACACGACTAAACATCACATCACATTAAACATCACACATCACATTAAACATGACGCGAACACCCGTGTACTGTTCTCCATTTCTGCAATGTTCGGTGTCTGGCAATTCAATATTTATTTTGAGCTTTATTTTCAGAACGTTAAGGCTTATATTTCTTGACGCTGCCCGCCGTATGTATAGAGCGCTATCGCATTACGCATCACTTCAAACATCACACATAACATGAAATGTCATGTGTGATGTTTGAAGTGATGGTTAAATGTAATATTACTCGGCACGAAATGTAATGCCATATCACATCACTTCGCGAAGTACTGTTTCGCGCATGTCTATTGGTAGTAGGATAGCAGTTCTGTTTTACGTTTTCCACGAGAGAGCTGCTGCCCGCTCTCCAAGTGAGACCCTTAGTAGATTTCTACAACTCACACGACCCGTCCCGTGTCCTGTGCCACAGAAAGTATTGTTTTTAGTCTGGATGTTATTTGTATCCGTTAATTGAATATTTTTATGACATTCCTCGCGACTTAAGGATTTATTCTTTAAGGCAGAACATTGTCTTTAGAAAATGACTATATAGAATAAAATTATTTTTACAGATTTTATCGCGTCTATATTTGTTGAACTTGCTCAATGTTTTGAACAGCTTATATTATTCATAGAAATTTCATAGAATTATATTATTCATAGAATTATTCCCGAAAGTTTGCAGCAGTCTTGCGGAAAAGTGTTAGAAACGTTAACAAAGTGAGAATCAAATATAAACGCGATAAAACCCATAAAAATAATTTGTTTTCACTCATAAATTTCACACATAAAAACTCAAGTAAACATCAGAAATGATTACAAAAAAGGCAACCTGGATGTGAATATGGTACCTATGTATTAAAGTCATCATTGGAGTGCCGCTAGGTCCTTCAACTATTCCGTAGTAAGGACTTACGAAATATTTATATGTCACATAGACTCTGCAAGCTGTGTCCTAATTTCAAAATACGATAAAATTGTACGTCAACAAGTGCTTCGCTTACGACGACCTCTTTGTTCCACTTGTGTAAATCTCTAATGTTTCAATATGTCATGTGTAGATATAGAGAACAATTAAATATTATCCATGTGGTGATGAAATAAAAATACAGTTCACCACTCCCTTTCTTGTTCATGTCCGTGTGGTGACGGAATAAGAATATAATTCACCACCTATCTTACCCGTGGGTGATCGTAAGTGACGACTAAGGGATATAAAATTCATATAACATGTATGCAAGAGAAGTAAAACTCGAAACAATCTTATACCAACACGTCTGACCAGCGTGGTATAGTAGATCTATTTCCCTTCTATTGTGGAGGAGGTTCGAGCCCAACAGTGGGACATATATTAGCTGTGATGATGATGATTCCCTCTCTTCACTCGTCGTTACGACAGTAAAGACGAGTTTTTTTTTCGAAAGTCTACGATATAATTAACCCCCCCTCCCGATTCCTCCATCGCGCTCGCGATCTGTCTCTTCTTGGGTGATGGACTAATCCTCGTTCCAGTCACTGGCTGCCACGACTAGGGCGATATCAGGCCCAGGTAATCGCATTTGCATGATATTTTAAGCAAATTTTCTTTCTTTCATTTTTAACTGTTATTAATGAGCTCAGCAGAGAGAGTGCGGCTCGTAATCGGATATTGCAATCAACTCTTTAAAATAAAAGATAGTAAAATATTTATTTTGATTTCTTATAATTACAAAATTTATATTATTTATGGGCGGTAATTAAAAGAAATATAAAATGAAATAATTTCTAATATAAATTAATTCAAGTTTAATAGACGACAAAGAACCGAGAGACCGTTCGTTCAACTTGGCCAAAATGGACATAATGCTTGCTTGATACGTAGATGAAATTAGAAACTCAAAATTAGTAAATCTTGCACTGTATGATGTACATCATCAAGTGGTTACAAGGTAATTAGCTTTTTTACACTAACTAAAACAGCATTTCATATTAAAATAATACGATACATAATGACTTCTAATGTTTACGCGAGTATTACACATTTGAAATAAAACTACTTTTACGGATTCTATCGCGTTTGTATTTGATTTATAATTTCCCGACGTTTCGAACACTTTACAGTGATCATGGGAAGACTGAGGTGGTAATAACAATGACATATTGGACGTAAGACACCTCAGTTCTCCCGTGACCATGATCACTGTAAAGTGTTCGAAACGTCGGGAAATTATAAATCAAATACAAAGGCGATAGAATCCGTAAGAGTAGTTTTATTTCAAATAATACGATACATTAAAAATTGGTACAAAAATTCTACCAATAATGTGGATATGTTTTGAAATTTACTTTTTTTTTATTGCTCTTGGTGGCAAACGAGCATGTAGCACATCTGGTGGTAAGTGTTACTGTCACCAATGGACCTTGCAATAACAGGGTACGCCTGGTATTGCAAGGTATAATAACTGGGAATGAAAACGCCAAACCCACCTAGAAAGCTGGTTGCCTGCTCTTTCGCTCACCGAACGAAGCACAACAGCACATCGCCATTGCTCTGATTTCGATTTTCTATGAGAATTTGGCACTACCCCAGAGGGACCAGCTCGCGACTGTAGACAGAAAAGTGTCAACAGTGTGGTCCCATCACTAATTTTCTAGTAGGAGCTATTATCTGATTTTGGCAGTCAATGTTGTCATACAAACAGTTTAAACTTGTTTTATATTTTTTATTGTCTTTGGTTACAAACAACTAAGCTGTTCCCTGCTTAAATAACAATGTTTTTTTTTTTTAATTTGGTAGCTAATATGCGCATTTATGTTTCTATAAATATTATATACCCAGTATATATACTAGTTTATTTATGAGAACGCAACCAGTGTTGAATTTTGTGTGGGAATACGCGTGGGTGAGTGCATATTCTTGGGAGCAGACAGGTATCGACCCGTTGTATGCAGTACCATTTAGAATGCGAGAGATAATAATAAATTGTTGTATAGTGGTTTCAACTTCGAATCTATACTATAAGCTATAATTTTGAAGTTGTTCATTTTTAATGTTCATTATTATCTTCAACGGTTGCCGTTATGACTTGATTACATTTATTTTTATTGCTTATGGTGACAAACGAGCAAACAGCACATCCGATGGCAAGTGTCACTGCCACCCATGAACCCTTGCAACACCAATGGTATAGCCAGGCCGTTGTCCATCAATACAAACTCCAAATCCACCCAGTTGAGCTTCCGGCTCTCTCTCAATGAACGAAGCACGATTGCATATTGTTATTACTCAGACGTCGATCTTCTGCGAGAGTTTGGTACTGTCCCGGACGAATCTGCCCGCGGCTGCTGACAGAAAACTGTCGACAATGTGGACTTACTACTTTTAAATAAACTACTCTTCTTAAACCTCGTTTAAAGAAGGAAATATCATAGCGCTCGAGAAACACAGCAGCAGGTATTTCATTCCAGAACCCGCACGTACGTAGGAGAAATAATAGCTGGAAATTTATAGTTGAAAAACACAATTTTTAAGGTGAAATGGATGCCTCTGTGTCGAATGGTCAAGTTGAGACATCAAATAGAAAAACTGGCATCACCTTCTACTACGGTCGCCATTCGACCCACTAAGAGTGGCAATTACGTTTTTATTATTTTCATTTATAGTGGGTTTATATGCAACAAAAAACTGCAGTAGGTTGATGGATGGAAAGGCTAAAAAGAGAATGTCGTAAAAAAGCTTGCGTACAAGAGAGTATTTCTCTATTGTATGGCCAAGATTATGATTCCTTATTGCTCAGTATTGTGAACCATGGCCATTTTGTACGAACATTTATATCATCAATCATCATCATCATCTCAGCTCATATATGTCCCACTGCTGAGCTCGAGCCTCCTCCACTTGAGGAGGGAAATTGACCTACTACACCACGCTTGTGTTTGACCAGACCAGACCGTGTTGGTATAGGGTATAGTTTCAAGTTTACCTTCTCTTGCATAGATGTTATATGCGTTTTATATCCCTCAGTCGTCTCATACGATCACCCACGGGTAAGATAAGGGGTGGTGAATTGTATACCAAGACAAAAATCATGTCAAATGCCCATGTCATTCCTGTACCGGTCCTAGTGGGCAATGCGATTCTCGAAATTATCGATCATTATGTTTACTTTGGACAAACAGTCCAGTTAGGTCCAGTCCGATCCAATTTCGAAAAAGAGGTCAGCCGACGAATCCAACTCGTTTGGGCAGCGTTCGGGAAACTTAAGATGATCTTCTCATCCAACATACCTCAGTGTCTGAAAACACAGGTCTATGACCCGTGTGTGTTACCAGTAATGACTTACGGCACGGAAACGTGATCCCTAAATGTAGGCCTCATAACCAGGCTCAAAGTCGCTCAGCGTGCTATTGAGCGGGCTATGCTCGGAATTGTTGCACTCTTATGAATAATATAAAAATAAGCTATTTAACAATAAGATTTTATAGATTCCAACTGCTAGTTCCTAAGATTAGCGCTTTCAAACGAATTAATTTCTTCAGTTTCCCTTTCTATTCTTTTTTATTTCTTTATTAAATGTTCTTGAAATATTTCGTTTTATTGCCATAATAAACTATGCATAGAATGTTATTGAAGTAATTGGTTCTTAAATTGCGAACTAAACTAGATAAATACAATAAAAATGTATAGAAGATACTCCAAAGCTTTATTTATCTGTACACCAATACGAATAGAGCACCATTCGTCAGTTCGAACTTCATAATTGATCTTAATACGTTTTCAATGTAAAGGGAAAATAAAACTTTTTGTGTTGGCAAGAGTTTCAATGGCGGGATACGCTGGAGGCGCTGCCGTGGTTTTGTTACGCGAATGTCGTTCCTTGTCAACAAGCGGACTCAACTTTTTTTGTTCATGTTTAGCGAACGGTGGTGAGCGATTTCACATTTTTACTAGCATTGAGGTTTTTTAATATTAAAAAAAAAATCTCAGCCGTCAGTGGCAGAGCCTGAGTGACGTTTAATCTATTTTCCACGACAAAAACTTAATTTCTGTACTTGAAGCGTTCAGCAATGTGTACTTTTTACGCTATATTTGTTCACTGTTGAAGATTTATGACGATAATTTTTTTTTTGATATTTTTATACAAAATTTCTGTATCCATCCATTTGCCTCATTGTGGAATAAAACATTTTCATTTTATAAGTAATCATAATGTTATATTACTTTAAATATATATACTTATATATCGTATAAGATGGAAAAAATGTCCACTGACATAGGTATACTCGTATCATATAATAATTTCCTTGGTGCGAATGTTGGATCTGACCTACTTTTATTAATTTTTCTCACCTAAAATTTCTCAATTATAATTACGAGGCCTGGTACTCCGATAGATTTCAACAGAAATGAATAAATACGGTTATCTTTATAGCGTACCTATTCAGAGATAAATGCGTGAGTCTGAATCAAAGAAACGATTGGCTATTGTTGGTCTCTATTGTTTTATCTCATGTAAGAATAATGATCTCAGGTTTGTGTGTACATACAAGCGTATTAAGCTTCATAATGCTGCCTTTGATCGGTAGAATTAACAAAGCATTGAGATAGTTAGATGATATATCTCAAATTATTTTCCTACAACAAATTACATAGAAAATACATTATGAAATGTAAAAAAACAACAACAACTCACCACAAAAGACATCGTTTTATACAAATTTAAATAATAAAAAGAGATTTCCTTGAATCCATCACAGCTCGATTGAGTGTCATTGTTAATCTAAGCTATGTTTTTAATTCACCTGAACATATAAAATATAAAATCATCAAAATCGGTCTATCCGTTTAAGATGTGCTCAGTTACATACATACGTTTAGACATTTTATATAAAAAGAATTAACCTGATCTGCTACATTTACAGAAGACTTCGAAAAAAAGGGACTTGAATCAACAAACTTTTAAAATACTAATCCACAGGTGGCGCTTAAATAAAAAAAAATATGAAATTCTTTCCAATTGTTTTGTGCAATTAAACTAACATAGCAAGGTACCTGTAGTGATCCAATTCAATTTTACTTTTATCTCGAGATAATGTTCTCGTTATTTCTTAGGTGAAGATTACGAACCCATTGAGCTTCAAACAGTTTTTCATAGCGGTACAGTGAATATTTGAGCTGTTATGTATCAACGCCTGGTTGATGTGAATCTTGGAATAGTAGTGAACTCTTTATATGTAGGCTTGATTGGATTGAACTGTGCTCGTGTAATTGTTTCTTTTTAAATATATTTCGGCCTTAGATAAAAAGCAAAGTTCTCAACTTTTCAGCATATTTTTTTTTGGTTCTTATATCTCGTATCGTAAGAACTTATCGTAATAAGTACTACATACAGTTGTGAGATACATTGTTTAAAGATATAAGATTTAGATACAGTTGTAAGATACGAGATACCCTGTTTCGTAGTGCCTTTACGTGCTGATATAACCCATTAATAAAATTTCACATTAACACCTACTCATAATTAATTAATTATAACATCTTGTTAAAAATCCATTCGTCCATATTTATATGATCTATCTTTTATTATACATATACTAGACGTGCTAGCAGCTTCGCACGGATAGTTTAATTATACTTATATTCAATTAGTGATTAGGTGATCGGACCGGGGAATTGTCCGGTCACCCGACGCGAGGCCACCGCGTGAGGACGACGCCTCGACGGCGAAATCTGTCGGGGCGTCAACAGGAGAGGAGCCCGAGAGGGCATACCGCCGAGCGGGCCACCGAAGACAAAGATCGGGTACCGGTGGCCCGCTCGCACGGCGACGAAGAGGTGCTTGCAGGGTGGGTCAATGGGGTTGCGCGCCGTCTCTGCCGTCACCCCGGACCGATTTGGCGTGGTGCGACGTCCATGGCCCACAACAAAAAAAAAAAAGGTCGTCATAAGGCTCTTAGTCGTCATTTACGACATCCACGAGCAAAGTAAGGGTTGGTAGTATTCGTAGCCGCGCTACCACACAGCTAAATTCCTCCAGCTATAATATGTAGTAATATAGATTTTGAAATTAATTTCATATTTAAATTAATTTTACATCAATAAATATTGAGCAAATCACGAATCGAAACAGAATAAGTTAATAATATATACGAGTATATTAGGCGGGAGTTCGTTAAAAAGGTATCCATGAATGTACAAAATTACACCTCACAAATTTAGTTAATCCACTAAGCTTGTGAATATGTCAGAAAATATATTAGCGGGTATATTAACCAAATGTATTCAGTAACTGCTATATGCCTTTTATATTATTATAGATTCTTGTATTTATTTCATAATTCTGGATAATAAGGTGTATAATATGTAATCTACTATCACAATTTTGGGGGTCTTTAAATTAAATTTGATTTATATAATACTTCTGCCCACGGCTTTGCTTCGCGTAAAAGGTTATTTTCCTAAAGTTTTACATCCCCTATTTTGGTAAATTTTTACGACATGTTAATGTCATGTTTATTTATATCTAATCAATAGCCTAAAAATAAATTTCAGCTTCTGGCTTTAAAAGTGACGGTACTTCCTTAAAAATTTTTAATCCCCATTTACAACCCGTTTTTGCATTAAAAAGTAACCTATGTCCTTTATCAGGCTCTAGACTATCTGTGTATCAAATTTCATTTAAATCGGTTCAGTAGAGAGTTACCTTCGCATTTATAATATTAGTAAGAGTTAGAAAACAGATTAACTAAAAGAAAATTGTTTTTAATATATTATTAGACAAATAAATTGTTCTAAAATATACATATTATTAGACGAAAAAATTCGATGAGTTCTCGAATTCGAAATCTCAATCAGTACTTCGAATTTCTAGAAGTTGTATATTTTTTTTAACGACGCGCGACGAGAGAAAAATTGTTACTTAATTTCAACGATAGAGATGTTTTTTGCATTGTATGAAGTGTACTAAATCCACACTAGTCTAGTATGAGAATGGCTTAAAAAGTTCATCGTTCTGGGAGAATTTACATTGTTTACAATGCTGATCTTTAGATCAGGACTGGTAAAATGAATGATTAAAATTATATATTATTGTTTAATATAATTGTTCTTCTCAATTCATTTACCACTTTTGTATACGAACGTTTTTTCTTAATGGGAAGGGCAAAGGCCTAATATAGTAATGAAATCTTCGCATAGGTTTTCAATTTCCGCTATTTACTTATAGTGATGCTATCTATAACAGTAATGAAACCAATCGTGCTGCCACTTACACCACTGTGAACTATTGTAGGACATTCAATTCTCGCATCGTATTACATTTTCGTCTTTTAAGGAGACGTGTGCCATCTACCCGACTTTTTTTACACATTGTGCAGGCTTTCGTTCGTAACCCGCGGCGAGGAAGACGCCTGCCGCCGCGAAGCGCGCGTCGCCGGCTGACGCTGGCGCGGTCGCCGCGGCGAAACTCCCTGGCCCGGTGGTGAGGTTGACGCCTCTCCCCGCGGACCGCTTGCCGCCAGCTAGCGCCCCTGCGGCGCCAAAGCCGCCAGGCGCCGCGGAGCGGGCCCCTGGAGAGGCTCAGCCGACCCCGACGCTGGAGGTGGGAGGCTTGTCGGACGAGGCCCTCGCCAAAATCATCAACGCAGTTGGCAAACTCGTTGATGCGCGTGTGGCCGTTCTGGAGGCAAGACTGCCTCCAGAACCACGTGTCCGGCCGCCTCTAGCCGCGGATAAGCGGCCGCATGTGGCACCAGCCCCCGCCCCGCTGCCTTGTCAGGGTGGCCGCGTGGGGAGTTACGCCGCGGTCGCAGCCGGGCCTAAGCCCAAAGGCCCCGGCCCAGCTCCGAAGGGACCCGCCCTGAGGAGGAAGACGGCTCCGGCTCCTGCCGGACCGCTGAAGTCGCCCGCAACAACACCGCCGGCGACGACCAGCGAGGCTGCGACGAGGCCTTCCGCGTCTGGCACGACTGCCGTACCCGAACAGGGTTGGCAGGTAGCCGAACGCGACAGAAGGAGTCGCGGCCAAAGGAGGAGAGCGGAGGCCAAGCGCGCCGCTGAGGTCCCCGCTCCACAGGCAGGAGCCGGACAGAAGAAGAGACCGCGCAAGGGGCTCAAGTCGCCGAAGACGGCCGCAGTGGTGATCACTGTGCTGCCCGAGGCGGCCGAGAAGGGCCTCAGCTACGAGGCCGTCTTGAGGAAGGCCCGGCGGGAGCTAGACGTCTCCGATATTGGAGGCGTCGAAGCCAGGACCCGCAAGGCCCGGACGGGGGCTCGAATTCTCGAGTTCCCAGGGGCCGAGGGCGCCAAGACGGCCGACAGCGTGGCCGAGAAGCTGAGAGGTTTGTTCGCCGAGGAGGGTGGCATCAAGATCGCCAGGCCCGTCAAGTGCGCCGAAATGCGCATTTCGGGTTTGGACGATTCGGTGACGGTGGAAGACATCCGGGAGGCTATTGCCTCGAAAACCGGGTGTCCCATAGACTCCGTCCGGGTCGGTGCCATTCGTCCCGGTCCGGGTGGCGTAGGTGCTGCCTGGGCGCAGTGCCCAGTGGAGTCGGTCAGGCAACTGGCCGGCTCAGGCAGGCTCCTCGTGGGCTGGAGCTCGGCGTGCTTGAGCACCGGCCTGCGAGGTGCTACAAGTGCATGGCGGTCGGACACACTCGACCGACGTGCACTAATTGCTTCGACTGCGGCGGATTGTGTTTCCGCTGCGGTCAGACCGGGCACGTGGCGGCATCTTGCGCCGCCCCGCCCCACTGCCCCGCGTGTGCGGCGGGCAATAAGCCCGCCAAGCACCGCATGGGCTCTGGGGCGTGCAAGCCTCCAGCTTCGGCCCCAAAGGCGCGGGGCGGCCCTACGACCACGGCCGCTCCCGCTCCTAGCGCGGTCCGATCGCCCGCTGGCGAGGAGGTCATGGATACAACCCGATAATGGGTACACCATCCATGCACCTCCTCCTGCAGGCCAACACCAACCACTCCGCCGGAGCGCAGGATCTCCTCCTGCAATCCATGGCGGAGTGGTCGATTGGTGCAGCCGTAGTCGCGGAACCGTACGCCGTGCCTGATCGCCCCAATTGGGTGGTCAGTCGAAACGGTACTGCGGCAATCGTCGTCTCAACGCAGCGGCACTTCCCGTCCTTGTCCCTTTTGGATAGGGGCGAGGAATTTGTCGCGGCGGAGTGGGGAGGGGTCACGCTCTACAGCGTATACCTCTCCCCCACTAGGAGGATGGACGATTTCGGGGCCTCACTCACCACCTTGGAGGCCTCGATACGGCGACTGGCACCGGGCCTCGTCCTGGTTCTGGGGGACTTTAACGCCAAATCCACGGCGTGGGGGTCCCCTGCGACGGACGACCGCGGGCGGGCGGTCAACGAGTGGGCGGCTTCACTGGGCCTCTGTGTTCTGAACAGAGGCTCGGTGAACACGTGTGTGCGGCGGCAGGGCGGGTCGATAGTGGACTTGTCGTTCGCTAGCCCCGCTGTCGCGCCACGGGTGAGGAACTGGAGTGTCCTGGAGGAGGCGGAGACCCTGTCAGACCACCGGTACATCCGGATGGAGGTCTCCCCCCGGGAACCCGGTAGGGGTCACAGGGCGGACGGAGCTCCCGCGTTTCCGCGGTGGGCTGTGGGTCGTCTTGACAGGGATCTACTGGCGGAGGCGGCCATTGTCAGCACGTGGCTGTCCTCACCACCCCCAGCGGACGGAGTGGACGCTGAGGCTGTCCGCATTCGCAGTGCGTTAACGCAGATCTGCGATGCGGCCATGCCCAGAGTGCGGCGGCGTCCACCTCCGAGGCAGGGGGTCTACTGGTGGTCCCCAAGACTGGCGGACCTTCGTGCGGCGTGTATCAGTGCCCGAAGGTCCTACACCCGCAGCCGGCGGCGTCACCGCGACGTCGAGCGGGAGGGCCAGCTGTACGAGGCGTACCGCAGTGCGCGGACTGCCTTTCGGCTGGCCATCCGTGCCGTCAAGGGCGCGAGTTGGCAGGAGATGCTGGACGGTCTCGACCGTGACCCCTGGGGTCGCCCATATCGCGCGGCGCTGAACAAGCTTCGCGCGCGGGCCCCCCCCCTCACCGAGACCCTCCAGCCCGACTTCCTTCGTAGGGTGGTCGAGGAGCTGTTTCCATGGCAGTCGGAACACACGCCCCCGGTCATGGCTCCGCCAGATCAGGACCGGGAGGCCGACGACGACGAGAGTGTTCCGCCCGTGACGGAGTCGGAAGTGGGGGCGGCCGTGGCGAAGATTCGTTCCGCCACCACGGCCCCCGGCCCGGACGGAATTCCAGTCCGGGTGCTGACGTCGCTCCTCGAGCACTTCGAGCCTCGCCTCAGGCAGCTGTTCAACGCCTGTCTGACGTCTGGACGGTTCCCTGAGTGCTGGAAGGAAGGGAGGTTGGTTCTCCTGCCAAAGCCGGGACGGTCCCCGGATTTGCCGTCGGCCTACAGGCCCATCGTGCTCCTCGACGATGTGGGTAAGCTGCTGGAGCGTGTGCTCGCTGCCCGCATCGTCCGACACCTGGAGGAGGTGGGGCCCGATATGTCGGACGCTCAGTATGGGTTTCGGAGGGGGCGTTCGACCATCGGGGCCCTATTACGCCTGAGGCAGGCGGCCGCGGAGGCCGTCGCCGGGAAGGGAGTGCTGTTGGCGGTGTCGTTGGACATCGCCAACGCATTCAATAGTCTGCCATTCGGCTGCATCAGGGAGGCGCTCCGGTTCCATGGAGTGCCCCTGTACCTCAGGCGGCTGGTGGCAGACTATTTGGAGGGCCGCAGTATCCTCTGCGCGGGTCCCGCAGGGGACATTGTGCGGACGCTCATGTCGTGCGGCGTTCCACAGGGGTCGGTTCTGGGGCCGACTCTGTGGGACATCGGGTACGACTGGGCGTTGAGAGGGAGTCTCCCCCCCGGGCTGAGCTTGGTGTGCTACGCTGACGACACGCTCGTCACAGCCCGGGGCAGGACACTCGAAGAGGCGGCGAGCCTGGCCACTCTCGGCACCGAGGAGATGGTCAGGCGGATCGAGGCGCTGGGGCTCAGGGTGGCCCTAAACAAGACGGAGGCCCTACTTTTCCATGGGCCCCGTGTGAGGCTGCCCATCGGCGCCTCGATAGTGGTAAACTCCATCCACATCAGCATCCAGGCCCATATGAGGTACTTGGGTCTGGTGCTCGACGGGCGATGGTGGTTCCGGGAGCATTTCCGACAGATTGCTCCCCGGCTTGTCGGCGCGGCGTCCGCCCTTTCTCGTCTCATGCCGAATGTGGGCGGACCCAGTTTTGAGGCCCGACGGCTGTATGCGGGGGTCATCCGCTCGATGGCCATGTACGGCGCACCCGTGTGGGCGAGGGCTCTGAACGCCCAGCTCAGGGCGGTTCTGTGGAGGCCACAGAGAGCCATGGCGGTCAGAGCCATTCGCGGGTACCGCACGGTGTCGACAGAGGCGGCGTGCCTGTTGGCCGGGACACCCCCGTGGGACCTAGAGGCGGAGATGCTCTCCGACCTCTACCGGCGGGTTATCACAGCGCGCGAGGAAGGTGGCTCCCCATCGTTGAGCGAGATAGCCACCTGGCGCGTGGATGCCCGCCGAGACGTCATCGCCCGTTGGGCTACGCGGCTGGAGAGGCCTAGGCACGGTGTGGAGACCGTTGAGGCCCTCCGGCCCGTACTGATAGAGTGGATGGAGCGGCGGCACGGAGTCCTCACCTTTCGGCTGGTGCAGGTATTGACGGGGCACGGGTGTTTCGGGTTGTACCTGCACAGGGTCGTGTATAGGGAGTGGACTCCGGCCTGCCACCACTGCAGGAGTGACGAGGACACGGCGCAACACACGCTGGAGGTGTGTCCGGGATGGGAGCGGCAGCACCGTGACCTCGTCGCTGTCATCGGTGCCGACCTGACGCTGCCGGCCGTCGCGAGAGCGATGGTCGACAGCATCAGGAACTGGGACGCGGTCGCCGCCTTCTGCGAGGCTGTCATCTCGCAGAAGGAAGCGGCGGAACGGGCAAGGGAGGATTCCCGCGCCCCGGGCCGCCGCCAGCGGCCGGGGCGGCGCAGGCGCGAATACCTGCGCCTGATGCCGCCCTAACCGAGGCTTCGGGTGATCGGACCGGGGAATTGTCCGGTCACCCGACGTGAGGCCACCGCGTGAGGGCGACGCCCCGACGGCGAAATCTGTCGGGACGTCGACGAGAGGAACCCGCGAGGGTGAACCGCCGGGCGGGCCACCGAAGTTAAAAATCGGGTCCCGGTGACCCGCTCGCACGGCGAAGAGAGAGGAGTTTTTACGGTGGGTCTATGGGGTCACGCGCCGCCTTTTCCGTCACCCCGGACCGATTTGGCGGGGCGAGACTAATCCATAGTCCACCAAAAAAAAAAAAAAAAAAAAAAAAAAAAAAGGCTTTCGTTCGTAATCGGAGTTGTTATAAATAATCAAGCATATTAAATGCTAAATTTCAGTAATTTGAGTAATGAAAGCAGTCTATTTACAAAAATCTCAAAAAGGTAAATACTCAAATATCTATGCGTTATAGGTATTTGCAGATTATTTTTAAATGCTTTCTATGATAAAAGTCCGATGTAAAAATTATATATAAAAGAGGATGTTTGTATATAAAACATCGCTTAACTCGAAAACTATTTGATCGATCATTATGAAAATTGGTATGTATATGTATTTTTTCACGGCGGTTTATATGCTATGGTATTGTTGTAACTCGCTACTAGGTGGCGTGATATATCGACTTCTACAAACAAACCAATGGGCTGGGTTTGCTAGTGTAAAATATTCAGGGCCGGCTTTACCTATAGTGCAGAGGGTGCGGTGCACCCGGGCGCCGTGTGTTAGGGGGCGCTGAAAGCCGCTCGAGACACATAGAGCCTCCACTGTAACGCACTCCACACGAAGCGGGCACACCGTACGCAGCCAGTGCCTCACCATCTATAAACGTAGTGGGTGCGTTATTTGACAGGTTTGGGTAGGTTGCTTTGTCGCTATGATCACTGTAAGTTCATAATCCGATCGCGTTTACCTGATTTTGTGTCAAAACAACGAGACTAAGCATGCGACAACGCATTCCAGCGAGGTTCGGAGTTTAGTCGAACGTGTTGTAACTATAAACTTATTCCATTTTGTTCCCCATTTTGATACAAGAGGGCGCCAGGTTATTGATTGCACCCGGGCGCTACATGTACTAGAGCCGCTCCTGAAAATATTAATGAATATATAGTACAGAAACCAATAAATAAAGATACTATTGATCGCAGTAGTAAGTGAGTATATAAAGTTTGAGTTATAATCGCTAGTCCTTTACTTGTTATTACAAAACAAACAATCTCCTTCTATTGATAGTCTGCCTGCTGCTACGTGACGTTGTGGTTAACCATCTAGAAAAGCCGTTTATCAATAATTGAATAAAACTGGGATGGTATAGTTATATTAGATTTATTGTTTGATCTTCTTTATTTTGATTACTTTAATAACATCATCATCATCATCATTCTCTTACTTTAACCCCAATTACTTGGGGTCGATACAATATGTAGTCTTAGTTTTATGACCGGCCGCATGCCAGACGTCAACCCTCCTTGGGAATATAATTGTTGACCAAACGGCATCAGATGGAGTTGGCCCAGGCCGTTATAAGGCTCTTAGCCGTCTTTTACGACATCCACGAACAAAGTAAGGGTTGGTAGTATTCGTAGCCGCTACCACACTGATATTATCACTTTAATAACGAGTGAGTAAAATTCTCTATGTGGCTTTTTGAAGGGTAACTTCTTACGGGAGAATTTTAAAATTCTGCTTCGCACCGTTTTTGTGATAAGAAGAAGTAAGAAAAAGAGTTTAATAAAATGTTGAATCGCGCACTTACTCTTATTCGTCATACATTTTGAAGTGAAAAGTCTATGACGAATATGCCTTTTAAGTCCGTTAAGCTCTTTTTCTCGCGAACTTGGGAAGAGTGAGACACTTTCTCTTTTCGTTTTCATAATTTTATGTAAATAAATGACAAGTAAACGTAATCCTTTTTTAAGCGGTGGGCTATGGTGTAGGCACACCCTGTTGCTTCCGTCCGGTGCGATAGAAAGAACGGCGTGTGATCCCATAAACCCACCCTTCAATTATCTCTCGACGCCGTGCGAATGGGCCTCCAGAACCCGGTGTTTGTCGTCGGTGGCCCACCCGGCGGTCTACCCTCACGAGTATCTTCTCAAGTCGATGCTCTGGCAGCTTTCACCAACGGGACACGTCCTCAAGCGAATTAAACATAGCCTAAGCTATTCTAAAGAAATTATTTAATAATTAAAATGTTTCCCAGTAATATATAAGTATTCAAAAGACACACGATAGAAATATAGTTTTTTAATTAACTGCAAAGTTTAGAAGGTGACTATTTCTACTTCATTTTTTAAACATATCTTTAACCTTTGTTTTTTGAGTATATCATCACAGTCCATAATAAGTGCTATATACATCTATAGACATTCTTTACAATGGGAGAGAATATGAATTAATATTCCATGAGATATATTCAAATGGTTTCTAGATTTTCCTTCTCTTGCGTCGATGTTATCTGTCCTGTCTTTTATAACACCCACGGGCTAGAGGTGGTGAATGGTATTCTTACTTCGTTACCACACGGAAAGGTTTTTAGGTAAACGTTTCAAACAAATTTAAAAATAACTTGTGTCAGTTTCATAAATTAATGTGCTGTGACATAATTTCTTGTACGTTTTTAAGAATAATCTACGCGCGGAAGAGGTGTGATATGTGCATAGATAATATAATATAAATTAGAGATATGTGTTATAAATATATTTCATTAAAATAAATAAAATATTCATAAATTTCATTGTTTGCATTCATATTTTAAATGGGTCAATGTGATTCGCCTAGGTAGTTCTTTTTTATTCGCTTAATGTGTTTAGCCAAGCAAAGGAACAAAAACTGTAGAGCCGAATGTTTATTTTTTTATTCACGAGGGATAGAATAGTAGGTATTTTGTTAATATCGGCATACAACTTCGAAATATTAGAAAACTACTTAATAAATGTTGCAGAAACAGTTGTTTGAACGAGTTTTTACATTATTATTATCAAGTTGGCGAAGAGCACGATTACATAAAAAGATGGGAAACCGCAGATGACCTCATAATGTAGGGACCCTTTGAAAGCAGAGCCTTTAAGGAATTCATTACAGAATCCTTTACACGTAGCTGACACAACTACAGTAATTAGAGGTTGCGGTATTTACATAAGTATAACATAATGCGTATTGCATGTGTAAATGGAAATTTTCAAAGTTTACTATAGTAAATTATGAAGTATACGTTATGTATATAATGATAAAAGAATGAATGGAGTTACCTTTTTTTTAAAAAGTAATTTGGCTAACGTATTTTGTGTTGTGATAGGATAGATTATTAAGATTCATAATCACTGAGATCATGAATCTTAATAATATCTATTCGGTGTAAAATGCATGCAGGAGCTCCTTTTAAATCCGTAAAACTAGTTTTATTTCAAATGTGTAATACTGGCGTAAACCATCAGAAACCATTACGATAACGTTTTCACTCAAGTCTAGTTTCGGCCTACTGTGTTATGGGGAGAAGTTCACCTATTGCACCACACTGGATAGACTGGTATAAGGTTTTAAGTCGGGCGTTTTTTATCCCTTAGTCGTCTTTTCGGCTCGTGGATGTCGCAAAAGACGACTAAGAGCTTTATATCGCACTTTGATCAACTGCATCTGATGCCATCTAGTCTACAATTACATTATCAAGGAGGGTTGATGTCAGGTAGGCGATCATAAAACTATTTTCCATTAAATTTTGCAATATGTACGATGGAAGAGGAGTACATATTGTGTCGACTTCAAGTAATTGGTATAAGAGCAGGATGATGATAATGATGATGGGCAAGAAAGAGGATGTTAAGATGGTGAAGAATTGTATTCTTCGTCATCACAAGATATAATATACAAAGTATTTTGCAATTATTGCACGCCTCATAAGCGAAGCGTTGAGGTCTTGCTCTACTCTCGACATATGAAATTCAAACTCTTTCTCAAGAAAGAGAGGGGGAAAGAGAGAGAGTGAGAGTGGGGGAGAAATAGGGGAGGAGGGGGAAAGAGAGAGAGGGGGAGAGAGAGAGAGAGGGAGGAGGGTGAGATATAGAGGGGAGGAGAGAGAAAGAGCGAGAAGAGAGAGATTTTTATTTTATTAAGTGTACTGTCATAAAAACGTAACAATAAAACTGTGTGAGTTTTCTTAGCTTTTCCGGTACTCTAATTGAGATTTTTATCATTTCATTTGAAATCTGATCTGGTCCAGGAGCTTTGTTGTTCTTTTGACTGTTGACAGATTTTTCTATCTCTGATTGTAGGAAAACTGGTATGTCTTCATCCATGTCGTCATTATCGAGATTTATACTTAAGTCTCTAATTTTTCGTTCTGTTGCATAAAGTTTTCTATAGAAGTCAGTTGCTGTCTGTATTATAGCTTTTCTTGTCGTTTGTTGTTTTCCTGCTTTATTTTTAATGTTTGGGATCCATTTTTTCACTTCTATAAGTTCTTTCAAAGCTTTTTTAACTCCTCCTGTCTTGTTTATATGGTACATACATACATACATACATATCATCATGCCATATCCCTTGCAGGGTAGGCAGAGAGAACAGAGTGCCAGAGAACTCTATCTCTGCATACTTCGTACGCTTCCTCAACATTCATAATTGTCTTCATACACGCTCGCCGGTTTCGGAGACTCTTGACTCCACCTTCCTTCAGTACATGACCGATCTGGTCTAGGTAGGTTAGTCTCGGTCTCCCTCGGTACCTATATCCTTCCACTTTCGCATTGTATATTTTCTTAACCAGACGTTCGTTCGGCATTCTTTCCACATGTCCAAACCATCGGAGCATTCCCTTTCGCATCTTTACACCAATACTCTCTTTCATACCTACTCGCTCTCTTACGTCGTCGTTACGAATGCGGTCGGTCAGCCTAACTCCACAGATTTGCCGCAGAGATCGCATTTCGACCGCATTAATTTTACTTTCATACTCTTTTCTGCATACCCAACTCTCGCTTCCATACAGTAATGTTGGGACAAGTATGTATTGCTACACGTGCCTTCTGGCTGAGGTGGTGGCTACCGAGAAGTTGCCCCAACGTTCCGTTCGCTCTATTTTCCACATTCACTCTTCGCTCTATATCAGTGGTGTACCTTCCATCTCGGCTAAATCCACATCCAAGATATACAAATTCATCCACTTGCTCCAGTACATCATTACCTATTGTTACTCTTACACCTGTTCTGGCTTCATCTCTTTCAAAGACCATTATTTTCGTTTTGCTCACATTCACGCGTAGACCCCTTTTCTTACAATCTTCTGTCATTGTGTTGACTAGGGTCTGCAGATCAGTTGCTGACTGTGCCAGCAGGACTGCATCATCTGCATATAGCAGAGCAGTGACCACTGAGTCGCCCATCTGGACTCCCACATTCATATCGTTCAACCTTTAGAGACATTTATCCAGATATATGATTAACAGCCTGGCTGACAGAACGCATCCCTGCTTAACGCCGATATTGACGTTATACCAAAGCGACATTCCATCATCCAGCCGCACACAGGCTCTACAGCCCATGTAACTGGACTACACAGCCGGTAGCAGTTTACCGTTAATACTATACTCCGGTAAAATGTCCCAAAGTTCCTTTCGTACAACCGTGTCAAATGCTCTCTCCAGATCCACAAAACTGCAGAAAACCCTCTGACCTACAGCCAAATGCTTCTCCACAATATTGCGCAGAGAGAACACTTGATCCATGCATCCCCTTCCACTCCTGAAACCTCCTTGTGTCTCACACAGTAAACCATCGGACACCATCCTCATTCTCCTTTCAATAATTTTACCATACACTTTCGCTGTCAAACTGGTCAAGCTTATGGCTCTGTAATTTGCGCAGTCATAACGTGAACCCTTGTTTTTAAACAAAGGCACGATGACCGCGTTATTCCAGTCCCTGGGAACCATTCCCGAGCTCCAACATAAATTGAGGAGCAACAGGAACGCCCCTAGACACAGAAGCCGCTAAGCTTGATCATCTCGGCAGACACCATATCAATGCCCGCTGCCTTACCATTTTTCAAACTTCTTATCGCCCATTCGACTTCATCCATACTGATGCCATCGGAGAACGCCGGTGCCGAATGTTGATCTACTAAACCACACGCGACACCGGCGCCAACCGTAGTATCCGCATATATATTGCCAAAATATTCACTCCATCGGCTTAACACGTCTTGTGTGATGCGAAAGGGAATGCTCCGATGGTTCGGACATGTGGAAAGAATGCCGAACGAACGCCTGGTTAAGAAGATATACAATGCGAAAGTGAAAGGATGTAAGTACCGGGGGAGACCGAGACTAACCTACCTAGACCAGATCGGTCATGTACTGAAGGAAGGTGAAGTCAAGAGTCTCCGAAACCGACGAGCGTGTATGAAGAGAATTATGAATGTTGAGGAAGCGAGTGAAGTATGCAAGGATTGAGTTCTCTGGCACTCTGTTCTCTCTGCCTACCCTGCAAGGGTCATGGCGTGATGGTATGTATGTATGTTATATTTATCGTCTATTTCGTTTTTAGGTGTATTTATGAAACATTGTTGTTGTGTATTTATAAAGTTAGCTTTTGCATTGAATTTTTTTCTATTCTTTTTAAGTTCTGTGTTATTTATTACTGCTCTCACTATCCGGTGGTTGGTATTAAAATTAAATTGGATTAAAATGTTTATATCATGAAAGAACATTTTTTTGTTCGTTGCTATGTAATCTATTTCGTTTCTGTATGATCCATCTGGAGATAACCGGGTCCACTTTTCCTTCGGGTCTTTTTTAAAAAAACTGTTCATGAATGCAAGATTGTTTTCCAATGCCATTTTAATCATTCTTTCTCCGTTTTTACGTTTTCTACCGTAGCCAAATTTACCTATTTTATTTCCTTCACCAGTTTATTGAGACCCTATTCTACCATTAAAATCTCCTATGACCATAACGTATTTGTGTGCATCTTGTAAAACTGATAACAGGTGATCATAGAAGATGGCTTTAACCCGTTCGTCTTGTTGTTCAGTGGGAGCATATACTTGAATAATCGACCATTTATGTCTGTAGCCCGGCAGACGCATGTTGAGTACAGCTATTCTTTCTGATATACCTATAAATTCTTCAATATTTTTTTCTAAGCGTTTTTTCATCATGAAGCCGACACCGTAACTGCCCTTTGTTTCCCCTTTATAGTATAGGACGTATTCCTTTCCATCTTCAATGCTTTCACCTAATCTTCTTACTTCACTTAAACCTATTATGTCCCATTTTATTTTTGAAAGGGCTAACTCTAATTCGTAATAGTTATCAAATAGTTCTCTAATTTATATATATATATATATATATATATATATATATATATCCTTACTAATATTATAAATGCGAAAGTAACTCTGTCTGTCTGTTTGTCTGTCGGTCTTTCACGCTTAAACTACTCAACCAATCTAAATTAAATTTAGTACACAGATAGTCTAGAGCCTGTTAAAGGACCTAGGCTACTTTTTAATGCAAAAAAGGTGTTGTAAAGGCGGATGAAAAGTTGTAAGGAAGTATCGTCAATTTTAAAGCCAGAAGCTTGAAACGTATTTTAATGATGATAATGATGATAGTGGAGGAGACTCCAGCCCAACAGTAAAACGTATATGAGCTACGATGATGATGATCATGATGATGATGTGGTACTTTGCTGGTAACCCGGCTCTTTCATGCCTATAAGGACAAAATTGTCGATAGCATGGTCTTACTAGTTTTGATCATCACTTGATCGAGACAATACATGTCCCGATAAATACTTAAATGAAAATATCAGAAAAAATTGTTCACTAAGTTTGAAAATATTATAACTGATTCATTAGTAATATTAGTTGAGAAACGTAATAAACTAAATCGTAATTTATATTTTTCTTTAACCTGATCTACAAATAAAGATCACGAGCGATTATACTGTCTTTTTTTTAAATTAATTGCCCTTACGGACAGGCTATAGTCATCGACCTTACTGCCTTGCCTTTCCGTATTATTTTTTTTCATATACATATTATTTATCACTTCTTCAGATTGTAATTAGTTCTTGATAGTCACCGTCCGTCAGTAAGTCAAGTCATTACCATTAATTCGGCGCTGATAACCAAATTAATAGCTTCGTTTTAAATTTTGGGAAAAACACGAAAATACATGTAAACCACTATTATACCATATTCACTACACTTCAGTACTATAACTATATCATATTCCATAAAATAGCAGCAAAATTATTCAATATAACACTGGAAAACACTAAAGAAATGAATATAATACAAGAGCATGACATGACATTTCCATATTCGCGCCAAAACCGATTATAACTTTTACATAGTTTTAAAACAAATTGGACCTTGCAACACTATATAAGGTATAGGTACGTATGTCAAATTAAGTAAAAGTTTATTTCTTCTTTCTGAATTTGACTAGCAACTACTAGTTATTGTGTGTCTAGTGAGACTGTCATTCAAGTTGGCTTTGCTCGTAGGCTTAAAATTATTGTCTGTCAGTAAGTCAAACTGTCGCCTTTAAAACTACAATACCAATAAAGGAATTCTCAGAAAATTTTAGCGTGATTAGAAAACTTTTTTATTATTATCTATGTTTCCTTTTGTTATATTACTAGTAATTAATTAACTATTGTATTCTACTATTATTTATATATCAATGTGGTTAGCAATAAAATATTATTATTATTAACACATAAGCCAGTGTTATGAAAAAGAATATGGTAAAGGCTAATTAATATGAATTATAGTCTATCTAATCTAAGAAGTGCACTTTGACAGCTGTCGGATTAAATTGTCGAGCTATGTGAACCAAATAATCGCTATCGAAAATATCCGATTTTACTGAGAAATCGATATTGATTCTTTATATTTAATAATCGGTTTATTTTTCCTTTTTCAAAAAGGTGATGAATAAATTAAGTGCTAAATTAGTACTAAACAAATTTAATTATTTCAGCATAGAATCTATTCATCATATTTAGTAGGATTAGGTTAATTAAAAACGAAAACTGGATTTGAAAATAGCTATTTATTAAGAATTACTACTATTACTTGAATTATCAGCGTCGCGAACATTAATCTGTTCTCTCTGCCTACCCTGCAAGGGATATGGCGTGATGATATGTATGTATGTATGTAACATTAATAATTATTTCCTCATCAATCAAAGCGTCGAAATGTACATCTCTGTCACAATCTCTATTCGATTATTGTATTATTCTAATATTTTTACCGATTATTTGGATATTCGTGAATTGGAAGTTGTCAAGCACTACTGTATAGAACGTGATGACGTGACATTGTTAGGTCGTCATTAAAAATTACTATTTATCATGTTATTTTTATTTTAAATTAGTTTTACGAGTTTCAACATTAGATTATTGTACAAGAAAGTGAATATAATAAGCAATGTGAAATATGCAAATTATGTAAATAACTTAATAGTTGTTTAAAATTTCAGATTTAGTATTTACAATCATGTGTATACGTTTGACCGAGGTTATTGTGTATTAAAAAAAGCAAAACGTCAAAATACACTTCTTAGATTAGATGAACTATAAATGTTTTTATATTATATGAATTACCAAAATAAAGAATTCTACTTAATGTGTCGTTTACTTTTTAAAGACAATATTGATATTGTCCATAACATTGTAGGTATATCGTGGATGGATTGATGAATCAAAGCCATATAGATAAATAAAAATCAAATTAAAAATAGAATATGCACCATTTTTTTTAGGAACACATGCATATTACAGTCTGTATACACATATACATTGTTTAAACACGTTCTTTGTTCGAAGGATTTTTATAAATTTGTATTTAGTAAAACAAATATTTCGGGACAGAGAATATTGATGACAGTGATCGCGTTTTACACGATTGGAAAAATTCCTATGTATTTTACGGGTAGATGGTCCGTTTTTATTACTGATACGCCTGTTGGTATGTCTGCCTTCGTATATCTATATATCATTTATTTTTATCCAACAATATTTTCCAGCTAATATATATTTTTTTATTCTGTTTATCAAACGAACTAGTTTCAGAACCTATTTGGATTTTTTTATTTCTATTCTATTTTTAAATCTATATAGGTAGTAAAATGAGATTTTTCTGTGTTATTATGTAGCGTTCAAATATAAACCATACTGGATGTGTAATATATAAAATATTTTAGAACCAAATTTATTCATTTTATATCATGCCGTATTTACTAGATTTCTATCCTATTTTTTTAATAGTTTCTAATTTGTTAAGTGTCATCAGAAAATAATTTACTAATATCTATAGAAGTCTCCTTTTCATCGAACAAGTGGTTTTGCTGATTTCATTACTATATTCTCGAGATATGTTAAGATACTTCACCAAGAAGGCTGTGTTCGTAAATATTTAATAGGCTCTCGATACCAGCTTGCCGCCATAACTCAAGTTCAATATGATGGGTTCTGTTACATAAATATTTAGTTTCAATATTTCAAGCTCGCATTTCTTTTCAAGCAAGATATTTAAATATCAATGCGTGTTTTTCTAGAATATTCTTAGGTTTACGTAATATTATTTAAACGCAATACTTGGAACGGTCTGCGTATAAAACGTTGCCTATTAAAGGCAATACATTTATACTGCAAATGATACGAAAGATTTAAAATAAGTATATTCAGAGGTTTCAGAATAGTTGAAAATTTTCAAGAATAATAAACATTGATTTAACTACAAATCAAAATAATAATAATAATATGAATGATTGTCTAATCATCGTTATCATCACAGCTCATATATGTCTCACTACGGGGCTCGAGCCTCCTCTGCAGTAGGAGGGAAATTGACCTAAGTGACCAGCGTGGTGTAGTACACCACGCAGGTCTGACGTGTTGGTATAGGGTTTTATTTCGAGTTTTCCTTCTCTTACATAAATGTTATATGCATATTTTATCCCTTAGTCATCTTTTACGATCACCCACAGGCGAGACAGGGGTGGTGAATAGTGTTCTTACTTTGTCAGCAAACGGAAAATTTGACAAATAACTAGGTATTTTTAATCGACTTCAAACGAAAAAATTCCTAATCCGGATTATGCCTTTATATTTTATGTATCTTCGAGCATAACTCCATCATATGTAGCCGGATTTACAAAATCCTTTTTCTTATTTGAAAAAGATTTGTTGCCGTAATGATCTCCAAATTTCGAAAAGATCTAATGAGGTCACTTATTTTTTGTTAAGATATTTTTTTTATAGATTATGGTGAAAAAAATATTTGTTTGTTTACTCTGTGAGAAAAACCGATATTATATATCGTTATCAATTAAAAATTAAGTTTGTTTTTTATGCCTGCAACACATACACGGTGTCGTAATATCGACAATGTTAAATAATTTAAAAATCGTGGGAACGGATCATTGAAGTAGGTACTTTAATCACGTAATTGTATCAATGATCAATTGTGATGAATCGTTTCGAATAGTTCCAACTGTTTTATACTTGTTTTATTATTATTAACCACTGCCTTAAGCGTAGGTATCTGTGTTTTTTTTATTTCTTTTGATGGCAAACGAGCTAGCAGTACACCTTATGGTAAGTGTCACTGCCGCCCATGGACCTTTGCAATACCAAGGGTATAGCTAGGTTGCGCTGCCTACCAATATAAACCCCAAACCCACTCAGTTGAGCTTCCGGCTCTCTCGCTCACCGAACGAAGCGCAATAGCACATTGCCATTACTCATACGTCGATCTTCTGGTTTCTTACTTAGTACTAAAGTTATTAAATGTATCTATATGTTTTTGACTGACTAATTACCTATACTTTTTAGAGGACTGGCTATGATATAGTCACATTCTGCTTAAATCGTTTGAGACGACGCGACGTAAGGGACGGCACGTGAGCCTATAGCCTGCCAGACATGTACCACTCTACGCCGTGCGGGCAGGCTACCGCAACCCATTGTTTGTCTTGACTTGCGCTACCACTCCTATTAGTTTTGAAATTATGTTATTTTAAATTTGTATAGTTCAATTTGTAGACACATTTACTATTTCTAATGATATTATTAATACTAATTCCATACAGAAATATATTACTGTGTACATTCCTTAATCTGAAGTTTAAACAACATCTTAATAGATATCCCATTAGATTGAAATTATCAATCACTGGGCTACCATTGCAAAAGTCAGTGATGTGCCAAAACTTAACTTCTCTAATTCTCAATAAAAAATTCAGACGCTCGCTGTTGCGAGAACTAATTATTTATTTATAAAGTTCATTTAAAAATCAAAGTTAAAGTATTATGGACTTATAATTATACTTAATTATATATAAGCTTGAATATGCTGTATGTATTTGTACATATTGTCGTTTAAACAGAAAAGTGACATTAATCAAACAAACTAAATTTTAAAGTAGTTAAAGTGGAACTGAAAAGTTTTTTTTCAACAATCAAAATGGCGGTTTAGCACAGAATTATCGTGGTAGGACATTTTAGACAGTTTTCTCTTTACAGCTGCGGGCCGGTCCATCCATGGTAGTACCACTCTCGCAGAAAAATGACGTCTTAGCAATGGCAATGTGGTGCTGCGCTTCATTCGGTGAGCGAGAAAGCCAGATGTCCATTTTTTTTGTTTGGGTTTGGAGTTTCCATTGGTAGGCAGTGACTTGACTGTACCCTTGGTATAGCAAAGGTCCATGAGCGGCAGTAATACTTACCATCAGGTGTGCTGCTTGAACTTTTGCCACTATAAAAAAAGAGAATAGCTTTTGACGTCGTTTACTTTGATTATTTTTGTATTAAAATTTAACATACATACATACATATCATCACGCCATATCCCTTGCAGGGTAGGTAGAGAGAACAGAGTGCCAGAGAACTCTACCCTTGCATACTCCACTCGCTTCCTCAACATTCATAATTCTCTTCATACACGCTCGCCGGTTTCGGAGACTCTTGACTCCACCTTCCTTCAGTGCATGACCGATCTGGTCTAGGTAGGTGAGTCTCGGTCTCCCCCGGTACCTACATCCTTCCACTTTCACATTGTATATCTTCTTAATCAGACGTTCGTTCGGCATTCTTTCCACATGTCCGAACCATCGGAGCATTCCCTTTCGCATCTTTACACCAATACTCTCTTTCATACCTACTCGCTCTTTTACCTCGTCGTTACGAATGCGGTCGGTCAACCTAACTCCACAGATTTTCCGTAGAGATCGCATTTCGACCGCATTAATTTTACTTTCATACTCTTTTCTGCATACCCAACTCTCGCTTCCATACAGTAATGTTGGGACAAGCACTGCGTTATGTATTGCTACACGTGCCTTCTGGCTGAGGTGGTGGCTACCTAGAAGCTGTCCCAACGCTCCGTTCACTCTATTTCCCACATTCACTCTTCGCTCTATATCAGTGGTGTACCTTCCATCTCGGCTAAATCCACATCCAAGATATACAAATTCATCCAAAATTAAAATTTAAAAGGTTCCGTTTTTATAAATTATATCAATTTACAATTTTTTTGAAGAATGGCACTCTTCTTCTCAACTAACAATATATTCGTTTGGTAACAACATAAGAATACAAGGTGTCTTCGTCTATTTCTATCTTGTCGATGATCGTAAGAGAGGATTAAAAGACGCAAGCAAATGAGATCATTGCAAGAGAAGTAAACCACGAAATAAAACTCTATCTAGGCTTTGGTATAGTATTTCAGCGCCTCAGATGGTTCGAGCGGGGTGTGACCGGACCCATATTCTGTCAAAACAAAGAAGGCTGGCCATAATAAGTCGCTCTGAAGTTCGGACCCAGGAATGGGACGTATATGAGTTGAAACGTTGACATATAAATACAAATACTAATTGTAAGGTTTGTAAAACCTAAAATTCGTAATATATACTCACCTTGGGTGACCACCACCTATCTGAATAATAATTTAACCCTACCTTACCCTACCTACCTATCTGAATAATAATTCCCATGGAGAGTTGAATGGCATGTAGCTAGCTGCTTATAAACTTTTGTTGAAGAATCATTATCATCACAGCCCATATATGCCCCACTATTGGGCTCGGGCCTCCTTCGTATTAGGATAGGAATTAAGCTACTATACCGCGCTGGTCAGACGTGTTGGTATAGGGTTTTCTTTCTAATTTTCCTTCTCTAGCATAGATGTTATATGCGTTTTATATCCTTTAGTTGTCTTTTAAGATCACCCACGGGTAAGATAGAGGGTGGTGAATTGTATTCTTACTCCTTCATAACACGGATAGAATAGAGATTTGTTGAAGAATATAGTGTTCAATTCTTTTATAAATCTAGAGGATCTTCCTTTTATGTATCTTGAAGTCTCTAAAAATAGTTTGCCGACTTTATGTTTAACTGGAAACAACTTTTATGAAGTAGAATGTCGAATCATTACTTATATATTCGATTTATCCATCCGTCAGCGTATCAATAACGCCTGTTGGATAAAAGCCTTCATAAAAGTGATAATAATATAATTGCCACGCTTTTCTTTTTCTTGGCACACAACAGGAGAACTGTGAACCCTTAGCCGATTTTTACGACTCCCTCTGGAACCTAAGCCGTGCTAGTATAGTGTATTCTTAAAATATTACGACATGAGGCATTAGGTAGTAACTCTTAAATATAAATCTATTTTTGCCCGTGGGTATCGTAATAGACGACTAAGAAATATCTCTAAACTTCTTAATATGCAGATGATATTTATGCAAGAGTAGGCGAACTAAAAATTAATTCCTGTACCAACCCGTCTGACTGGCGTGGTATAATAGCTTAATGTCATTTTAATTTTGGCGATGTTGTCTTGCGTGGGAATCAAACCTCAACACTCAGCACGTTAGGTTCGTTATCTTAACCATTACGTCATCTGTGAAATCAATTTCGTAAGAAAAGTATATAATAAGTAAACAGAATAGAGCCAGCCAGTTGCTAAATAAAGACTTTTTTAAATTACCTATTCGTTTTATCAAACGCCGTGGGCACTTATAATACGGATGCAGATGCATACTGTGGATCTAAGTACTAGAGTGTAAAGCAAAAGAAGCTAACAGCAAAGATACAAAGATGCACCTTTGTTTTATTCTTTGTGATGTCCTTTTATAGCTCCCTTGGGAAGTAATAGGGGCGGTGTCCTTTGTACGCTTTGCTCGTTACCACAAAGATTACATATACACCTCCTACATAGAACTGTATATTTTTTTAATTTCATGCTAAGAATTAAATCTTTCTATCGGAATACTTTACAAACAGACATACGTATGACAGTATTAGCTATTAAGACCAATACCCCTTCTTTTTTATTATTTTTTTTGTTGCCTATAGCGGCAAACGAGTAAGCAGTATAGTTTATGGAAAATTATATAATACCAGCGGAGTGTCAGGTTGCTGCTTACCATGAATAAAGTACTCTCCTTAAACCTCGTTTAAAGAAAGACATGTCATAGCGCTCAGGAGCATTGCAGCAGATAGTTCATTCCAGATCCCGCACCTATGTAGAAGAGACGATCGCTGAAAATGTATGGATAAAGACCGTAAGTTTACCAGGTGAAATGGACGAACCTGGCTACGGTGTTCAGTGGTACGTTGGTAAAACGATGATACTAAGTCAAATAGTTCACACATCTATATAGAATACTAGGATTTTTTTTTATATAGGGTCGGAATAAGAATACATATTACAACTCCTTTTCTTGGGTGCGAGTACCGTAAAAGACTATGGGTATGCAGATGACATTTATATAATAAAAAGGAAACTCGAAGTAAATCGCTATACCAAACCGGTCTGATCGTATAGTGAATCAATTTCCTGCCATTTGTGGAGGAGACTTCAGCCTAGAGTGACGTATATGAGCTGTAATGATGATGATGACGATGATTAGTAGTTCTATGAAACAATTTTTAAGAACTTTATCCTGTTTCCATTTTATTTTTTCTTCTGCTATTTCGACGTTTTGTATACTTCATGCACTCCTCGTCACAGGCGCAAACTGTCAATTCGTAAAATTAAAATTAAAATGTATTAGATTCTTTATTATAATCACGATATTTAAAATTGAAACTTAATTAAAAAGCTTCTTATAGAATCTCTTCACATGTTACAAGATCATAAACAATGGCCGCTGTGATTATTTTTCTGCGTCATGTGCCACACATGTGGTTGATGTGTGCCCGAATGTGCCCGTTTGCGCCTTTATGTGCCTCTAATGATACCCACACAAGCCAGAATGCATGTGTAACGTTTTATGGTTTATTTTTATTTAACATAAATGCAGTGAACTGACAAAGAGCACCGATATATTCTATACAATATATAACTTAATATTCAGGGAAAAAAATTGGATAATATTTTTTAAATTTTTTAGCGAAGTTAATTAAAGTCGGTATCTATATTTTTTTTTTTAAGAATAGCGAGGTACTTTCATCATCTCATCATCATAATCTTAGCTCATATATATGCCACTGCTGGGCTCGAGCCTCCTCCATAATGGGAGGGAAATCAACCTACTACACCACGCTGTTAAGATGTGTTGCTATAGGGTTTTGTTTCGAGTTTGCCTTCTCTTGCATAGATGTTATATGCATGTTATATCCCTTAGTGTTAGTCGTCTTTCACGATCACCCACGGGTAAGATAGGGGGTGGTGAATTGTATTCTTACTCCGTCACCACACGGAATGCGGGGGACTTTACAATTTTTTTTTTTTTTTTTTTTACACCGCACCCTGCACTAAGGAAATAAAAACCGGAGGTGTCAAGGGACACCCGGATGGAACGAAGTTCTATTTTAATTATATAATTTTTTTCTGCCTTAAGCGATTTTTATCGTTATATTTTAGCCAATTTGCAAAATATCTTTATAAATTATAGCCTATGTGTTATTCTGATGTGCAAGCTATATTACTATAAATTTCATCAAAATCCATTCAGTAGTTTTTACGTGAAAGAGCAACAAACATGTTCACATCCATACATTATTACAAACTTTCACGTTTATAATATTAATAATAGGATATACAATTCCACTAGACTACCAAAACTTTTCGGCCCCGAGCTCGAACGCGAGCCGGCCACGCGGCCCGGTCACGGGCGAAAATAATTTCGTTGCGCATTATTTTGATTTTGCTATATCTCTTAAGGTATTGATTTAATTTGCATGGTCTGAAGGAAAAAAAATATCTTCATGAAATGCTCAAGCCAACTAATGTATTTAAAATGATAAGGATTAATACAGTATTTGTGTAAATAGCTTTTCAATTATCGTTTTATAATAGAACATTTTTTAAAGTATTAAAATGGATATAGTATGTTATCCTTAAGAGATAGATATATACCATCGCGGACTTTTTTGTAGGCCTTTTTAAGCTGTATAATACTGTAGTACTTTATTTTGATCTATTTCGTAGGGTTCAGCCAGCGTTTGCAATGTAAGCGCAAAATAATGTGTTTATTTACGACATCACATTAGAAACCTCTAAAATTATCAGTGTTTCTCTAGTACATTATGCATATATTATACATATAAACCTTCCTCTTGAATCACTCTATCTATAAAAAAAATCGTCGCGACACCACACTGTTCAATGCGAAATAGAAATGAAAATATCTGGCTTGCTTTCTATAAGAGAACCGACGAGCGACGCCGCACAGCTTACAATAGCTTACTATAGCAAAAAGTGTCGTGACAACTTTTCGTAAGAATTTTTTCCGTCTAGCCCCCTTTCACAACGCGCGATAAGGAACTTCGTTCCAATAAACCTTGTATTGCGGGGGACTTTACAAACATGCAATTAACGCAGACAAATTACACCCAGACTCAGAACAACACTTTGTGGATCACACAAAGTATTGTCCTGCGTGGGAATCGAACCCACGGCACTGGCACGGAAGGTCGGTATCTTAACCACTACGCCATCTGTGCAGTCAATATATAATTAACGGACGTAATTTACACACAGACTCGGCAGAATTATTTGTGCATTGTACAAGGAGTTGTTGTTGTTTTTGTTTAACCCATGCGCACTATTGAGTAGAATATCTCTCCGAATTAAGATGAAATTGACCTACTATCCCTTCTACTTACAAGAGGTAGGACAAAGTTTTGTTTCGACATGTTTCTCTTTATCTCAGCTTGTGTATGTAAGTCACAAGGTTAGGGTCGAGCCTTTTTCAAAATAGGAGGGAAATTATACTACTGAACCAAATTGGTCAGAATAGTTTGGTTTTATTCTATTTCTCTTATCTTTCAGTGATCTTATTTGCTTGGGTCTCTTATTCGTCTTTTGCAAATACCTACACGTAAAAAAAGGTGGTGTTATATTTTTATTCTTATTCTATCACCACAGGAATACGCTTATTTATTGCAATAATATTATTTGTTTAAATTTTTTATTCGTGTTTTTAAACTTGCTTGTAGAACACAATAAATAATACAATTTGTGACATAATCGGTAACAATTTTTGTTTTTCACTCTATTTTCCCTATATTTGAATTGGTTCGCAAAAATGTTTGGACTATAAAGGTATGCAATTACACAAAGCCGAAGGCGTTTTCGTGTTCTCATTAATTTTGATATTTACAACCCTAAGGTAATTACTGAAGCTAATGCTATTAGATACCATAATAAGAAAAAAAATCTCAACGAAGGAGGCAGTTTATCCCTCAATATTTTTTCCTGTTTGAGCAACAGGAAAGTTTCTTACGAAAACATAGAGAACTGTTATGCGAAACAGCGGTATGCATAGGAAAACTCATATGATTAATAAAGGGTAATATAAAAGTCACTGAGCTATAAACGAAAGCATTACGCATGATTAACTTGTATATACGTAAGATTTGAAAGTGTAGTAGCTGTGTGGTAGCGGCTACGAATACTACCAACCCTTACATTGCTCGTCGATGTCGTAAAAGACGGCTAAGAGCCTTATAACGACCTTTTATTATATTTTTATTTTTTTGCCTATGGACGTGGTCGCGCCCCGCCAAATCGGTCCGGGGCGATGGAAGAGGCGGCGCGCATCCCCATAACTTCACCCTGCAAACACCTCTCTTCGCCGTGCGAGCGGGCCACCGGTACCCGATCTTTGTCTTTGGTGCGCCCGGCGGTTTACCCTCGCGGGTTCCTCTCGTGTCGACGCCCCGACAGCTTTCGCCGTCGGTGCGTCGCCCTCACGCGGTGGCCTCATGTCGGGTAACCGGACTATTCCCCGGTCCGATCACCCGAAGCCTCGGTTAGGGCGGCATGAGGCGCAGATATTCACGCCTGCGCCGCCCGTGACGCCGGCGGCGGATCGAGTCCGCATGGAGGGAATCCTCCCGGGCTCGCTCCGCCGCCTCCTTCTGCGAGATGACAGCCTCGCAGAAGGCAGCGACCTCATCCCAGTTCCTGACGCTGTCGACCATCGCTTTCAAGACAGGCGCTGCCCGTCCCAGCTCGTACATACCTCGAGCGTATGTTGCGCCGTGTCCTTGTCACTACCGTACTGGTGGCAGGACGGAGTCGACTCCCTCCTCACGACCGTGTGCAGGTACTTGCCAAAGCAACCGTGCCCCGATAAGACCTGCACCAACCGGAAGGAGAGGACTCCGTGCCGCCACTCCATCAGTACGGGCCGCGTAACCCAACGGGCGATTACGTCCCGGCGGGCGTCCTCGCGCCAGGTGGCTATTTCGCTAAGCGATAGGGAGCCACCTTCATCGCGTGCTAAATTAACCCGCCGGTAGAGGTCGGAGAGCGTTTCCGCCTCTAGGTCCCATGGGGGCGTTCCAGCCAATGCGCATGCCGCCCCGGTCGACACCGTGCGGTATCCGCGGATGGCTCTGACCGCCATGGCTCTCTGTGGGCGCCCACAGAAAAGCCCTGAGCTGGGCGTTCAGAGCCCTCGCCCACACGGGTGCGCCGTACATGGCCATTGAGCGGATCACCCCCGCATACAGCCGTCGGCCCTCGAAGCTGGGTCCGCCCACGCTCGCCATGAGCCGCGATAGGGCGGACGCCGCGCCGACCAGCCGGGGAAGCCTTATAACGACCTGGACCAACTCCATCTGATACCATTTGGTCCACAATTACATTTCCAAGGAGGTTTGGCGTCTGGCAGGCGGCCGGTTATAAAAACTATTGCCGATAACTTTTACAATATGTACTATGAAAGAAGAGTACATATTGTATCGACCCCAAGTATTGGGATAAAAGTAGAAGAATGATGATGACGTAAGAGTAGTAAGTGGGCAACTGAAGTCAAGATATCGGTATCGGTGACCCATTCAATTGAGGGGTTACATCAGGTAATGGGTTTGTTCTCCGCTCTCTAGTGGCCCCGGACATCTAGATCATAGCCTGACAAAAAAGGTAGAAAGTGTAGGTACACGCGATCGTTAGTAGCGGTGAACAGCTAAAAGCGTCCGAATTATATTTATATCCACAGATATCCAAAACGACATTCATGTACGGTCGTTGGACCACCGATTCTGAACTGGACGCCGCAACCATTTACTGCACTTAAATTTATTAAATTGACCAATGGCTTCGAAGACCCTGTGTAATTGTGTATAATATGAAAGTATAATCCTGAAATAAGAAATTTAATATCAATTCAGTGAAGGGAGAGAGTGGCATTCGTGAAAATCGTTCAAAGGAGTGGTGTTTTCCTAAGAATTATATCACCAATTTCTGGGAAATTATGGCCTTATTCTATTTATGTGAAAAGACATATACCGAATAATGTCAATTAAAATGATTAATATTTGCCGTTAAAGAAATATAAGTATAATGTTTTCTAGCCATACAAATTCACTATTATCTTTCGGGGATTAGGCATACGGGGGATGGTACCCGAAAGGGTAACCCGCCGGGCTGGCCACGGATGGCAAGCGGTACCAGTGGCCGGCCCAATGCCGATGGGGAGGGAATACGGTGGGTTATGGGGCCACGCGCTGCCCTTCCGTCGCCCCGGACGGTGCGGGCGACGTGTGACCGGGCCATAGCCTACCAATAAAAAAAATAAAATAAAAAAAAAATAAAAAAGGGGATTAGGGATAAATTTATAAATTGCTCTTCTCCACCGAATTTGATCCTTTACCTGATCGGATAACCGCATTAATTGGCTAAGGGCAAGCTATCCAAGTAAATAACATCAAAGCAAAATTATTAGGTCGCCTTCAAAGACCGCACTGGCTACTTTTGCGCGTATGTATGTATATGAAAAGTCATTACTTAGGTTTAGTAGTATTAATTTTCTTACTTTTTTTTTAATAAACAGATTGGCTCTTTAATTGAGTAAGGAACTGTGACTGATATTGTTATTTCAAGTTCAAATGTTGCGCCAGGTAATGAATTATTTTGAAATTTTTAACCAAAAAATGTGTATAAAGTTAGGCAAAGCTCCGATTACGATACTGGACTAAAAATTAGCTATACACAATATCTTGGACGTGTCCCTGGTATTGCAACGTTAGTTTACTCATTTGTACCCAGTAGTAAAATGTAAAGTGACCTTTTTTGCGGTAAATTGCATATATTCAATAGATGTCCATCTAGTCCATATATTACTTAGATTCGGAGCAGTTAAATGTGGATTGCATAAAAGTTGCCTGTGTGGAAATTGAATCCAGAACACTCGTTATGGGACATCGCTAGTTGGAGCAATTTGTTTATTCTGTATGTTATATATATGTCTAGCTTTTGGGTTGCATGAGCGTGAATATACTAAACAAAAATATTCAAGATGAAAGAAATGGAGCGAATTTTCTCGTTCATTGAACGTCGTGCAGAGAAATATAAACATATCTACGAACATGTAATATTGATCAAAGCTGCATGAAGAATATATTTCTTTTGTGGATAGATTTATATTTGAACCATATTTTTTTTTATTGGTTTAGGTGGCAAACGAGCAAGCAGCAAACCTGATGGTAAGTGTTACTGCTGCCCATGGATCTTTGCAATACCACCTTGGTATTGCAAAGATCCTAGATCCCATCTATCTCCTATAGCTAGGCCACTGCCTACCAATATAAATCCCAAACCCATCCTGTGGGGCTTCCGGCTCTCTCGCTCACCGAATGGAGCACAACAGCACATTGACATTACTCAGATCGTCGATCTTCTGCGAAAGTGTGGTACTACTTCGGACGGACCGACTCGCGTCTGTAGACAGAAAGCAGCGTGGTCCTACCACTATTAAAAATCATCCTGCAGTTTTCATTAACGTCGATAATTCTAGCAATAATTGCCCTAATTACCTAGGGTAATTAATGTTATACTTATCATACATACATACATATCATCACGCCATATCCCTTGCAGGGTAGGCAGAGAGAACAGAGTGCCAGAGAACTCTATCCTTGCATACTTCACTTGCTTCCTACATACATACATACATATCATCACGCCATATCCCTTGCAGGGTAGGCAGAGAGAACAGAGTGCCAGAGAACTCTATCCTTGCATACTTCACTTGCTTCCTACATACATACATACATATCATCACGCCATATCCCTAGCAGGGTAGTCAGAGAGAACAGAGTGCCAGAGAACTCTATCTTTGCATACTTCACTCGCTGCCTCAACATTCATAATTCTCTTCATACACGCTCGCCGGTTTCGGAGACTCTTGACTCCACCTTCCTTCTGTACATGACCGATCTGGTCTAGGTAGGTTAGTCTCGGTCTCCCTCGGTACCTACATCCTTCCACTTTCGCATTGTATATCTTCTTAACCAGACGTTCGTTCGGCATTCTTTCCACATGTCCGAACCATCGGAGCATTCCCTTTCGCATCTTTACACCAATACTCTCTTTCTTACCTACTCGCTCTCTTACGTCGCCGTTACGAATGCGGTCGGTCAGCCTAACTCCACAGATTTTCCGCAAAGATCGCATTTCGACCGCATTAATTTTACTTTCATACTCTTTTCTGCATACCCAACTCTCGCTTCTATACAGTAATGTTGGGACAAGCACTGCGTTATATACATAACGCCAGAAGGCACGTGTAGCAGTATTGCTACACGTGCCTTCTGGCTGAGGTGGTGGCTACCGAGAAGTTGCCCCAACGCTCCATTCACTCTATTTCCCGCATTCACTCTTCGCTCTATATCAGTGGTGTACCTTCCATCTCGGCTAAATCCACATCCAAGATATACAAATTCATCCACTTGCTCTAGTACATCATTACCTATTGTTACTCTTACATCTGTTCTGGCTTCGTCTCTTTCAAAGACCATTATTTTGGTTTTGCTCACATTCACGCGTAAATCCCTTTCCTTACAATCTTCTGTCACTGTGTCGACTAGGGTCTGCAGGTCAGTCGCTGACTGTGCCAGCAGGACTGCATCATCTGCATATAGCAGAGCAGTGACCGCTGAGTCACCCATCTGGGCTCCCACATTCATATCGTTCAACCTTTGGAGAATTGCTTCCTCAACATTCATAATTCTCTTCATACACGCTCGCCGGTTTCGGAGACTCTTGACTCCACTTTCCTTCAGTACATGACCAATCTGGTCTAGGTAAGTTACTCTTCCCGAGGGGGGGATGTCGGTCGAGGAGAGGGTACTCCTCAGGGGTATTCCGTCGGGCCGACCACTGACGTCAAGTCACTCTGCTCCGGTGGTCGGCCCAACGACGAAGGCGACGTCACGGGTGGGTTACGGATGGAGTGGTGCGAGGAGTGCGCCGACCGTAGCCCACCCCCCAAAAAAAAAAAAAAAAGGTAAGTAACTCTTATCGATGCTGTAAAAGTCTATTAATGAAGATCTATACATTGTCTTGATTTCATATAATCGACGTGGCTATCTAGTGTTTTATCCTTGACTGGTCTTTATAAAATCATCTCAGCTCATATATGGGGGCGTTCAAGTATTACGTAACGCAATTTTTGAAGATTTTTGATCCTCCCTCCCCCACATGTAACGCGCCGTAACGCATGTCTATACCCCCCCTTCCCCCTCCCTGAACGTTACGTAACACCCAAGTGACCGTTTTTAAACGTGTTTGGAAATTTAATTCCCTAGTTTTTTATTTAATAAAAAAACAATGCTACGTAATGCGTTTTTTGAATAACACCAACCCCCCGCCCCCTACCGGCTATGTAACGCATTGTAATATTTGACAAGACCCCCCCACATTGCGTTACGTAATACTTGAACGGCCCCTATGCTCTCGGTTCAAGCTTTATCTATAATTGCAGGATGGTCTACCCGTTGCATCTAGGTAGTGAATGGGTTGATATGGGTTTATATTTACGGTCAACATTCCGTAATATAGATGTTATCTGTATATTATATCAAATAATTATCTTTTACAATCAGTCACATATAAAAAAGGGTTGTAAATTGAATTCTTACTTCATTACCACACTGAAACTTTGTAAAATATAAGTTAGAGTGATGCAAACCCTATCTCGAAATAAAAAAAGATAATGAAAACTTAAAGAAGACTCAAAATAACCCAGTGTGCTATGGAGATGGGTATGCTCGGTATTTCTCTACGTAATAAAATCCGGAATTCGGATATCCATAGAAGAACGGATATAACCGTCAAAACCAAAAGAATTAGCAAATTGAAATGGCAATGAGAAGGTAACACTTTCTTCAAGCTGATGACCCTTGAAGAAGAAAGGTTCTCGAATGACAAGCACGATGACGCAGCGCAGGACGACCCTTCACTTAGTAGAATGATGACATCTTAAAAGTCACTGGGAGCCATTGGATGCGAATGACACAGGATAGTTCTGAATAGCATTCTTGTAGGGAGACTTATGACTAGTAGTGGACATAAACGTGTTATTATTATAGGCTATATATTATAGATAAATAAGCATACGAATATTCCGTGTGGTGACGGAGTAAGAATACTAATCACCACCCCATATCTTACCCGTGGGTGATCGTAGGAGACGGCTAAGGGATATAAAATGCATATAACATCTATGCGATAAAAAGAAAACTCGAAACAAAACACGTCTGACCAGCGCGGTATAATAGGTTTATTTCCCTCCCATGACGGAGCAGGCCCGAGCCCAACAGTGGGACATTTATGGGCTGTGATGACGATGATGATGAACTTAACTTGATACGAAACTTATTATTTTTTTCACTAAAATCTCTTTAGCAATATTCTTATTTTCTCTACCTGTGCTGATGTTTAAGAGCTGCTGTTTGGTAAATTCAACTCATAGATTTAGCATTAGGCTACTAAGTTATCACAGATAGTAAAAAAAAATAAAAAAGATCAGTTCTAATGTTTATTCTATGGTATTGTTTGCACAATATGTCGTGAATTGAAGTTGTATGGGTACGCTGGTCGTCCGATGTTGTACAAACAGGCTGTAAAACCGAGCGGTTATCTGCACCGCTGCGCCCAAAATTATTACGGTTTCGCTTTGACTTTCTGTTTGCTTCAACAATACGTGTATAGCTAAAACGTTTTTTTTTTAAATTGCCTCTGTGTTATTTTTTGTCTAGCTTATGCATGTTAATAATAGCGTATTGGATCTAGGCAAGCATTTAAAACGGAATTTCCGTATGGTGAAGGAGTAAGAACACAATTGAATAGCTCCTATCTTTTTTTTTATTGCTGATGGTGGTATGCAAATAAGCAGTACACCTGATGTAAGTTATTATGCCGCTCATGATCCTTAACAATACCAAGGCACAGGGCCCGCTGGCTATCTTCAACAAAGTGCTAAGTGACTCAAATGTGGTAGGACCATACTGATGAGAGTTCTCAGTCTACAGCCGCGGGCCGGTCCACCCGGGGTAGTACCACACTCTCGCACAAAATCGACGCCTGAGCAGTGGCAATATGCTGCTGTGATTCTTTTGGTGAGCGAGAGAGCTGGAAGCCCTTCTTTCTGGATGGGTTTGGGATTATTGGTTGGCAGTGGCTTAGCTGCGGCTGCTTATGGGCGGCAGTAACACTTACTATCAGGTGTGCTGCTTGTTCGTTTACCACCAAGAGCAATAAAAAAAAAGTGCTTTTGGTGACCCTCATTTATAGAAGGATATATTATAATAGCGCTCGGGAAACTGCAGCAGGGAGTATCTTACTATCAGGACTGATGTATCATGGATGTCGTGAAAGACGACCAAGGTGTATAATATACATATTTCATCTAAGCAAAAGAAGGAAAACTCGAACTGATGTATATCAAGCCGTCTAACCAGCTTGGTATCATCATCATCATCACAGTCCATATATGTCCCACTGTTGAACTCGGGCCTTCTCCGTAATAGGAGGGAAATTAACCTACTATTCCGCGCTGGTCAGACGTGTTGGTATAGGGTTTTGTTTCAAATTTTCCTTCTCTTGCAAAGATGTTATATGCGTTTTATATCCCTTAATCGTCTCTTACGATCACCCACGGGTAAGATACGGGGTGGTGAATTGTATACTTACTCTGTCAACACACGGATAAGATAGCTTGGTATAGTAGGTCAATATTTCTTTTCTGTTGTGAAGTAATCACGAGCCCAGCATGGGACCGTATATGCACTTAGATGATCATGACCGAAGTTTTCATTAATCTATCTATATTAAAAACGTATACTGTTATTTTTTAATTGCCATTGCCGGCGAACGTGTACAGCTCCTGGGTAGTAAGTGGTAAACTGTTACTCAAAGACTTCTGCAATAACTAGTCGGTCCAACGGCGAAAGAGAGGGAGCACGGTCATTTATGGGTTGCACGCTGCCTTTCCGCCGCCTCGTGCAAACGTAAACAATGGAAACCAAATTAACTTTTCACTTCACGTTATAAACGTCAAATTCTTAAAAAGCTTTCTGAATGCAAGAACGCTTAGGCTGATCGTGCCTCTCTATCATTTGTTCCGCGCTCTCGCTTGCACGTTCGGCTCAGGCGGAACGTGCGGTGCTCATAGATACATAAGACGTTATTACGTCAGAAAAGCTATAATTGATATATATTCATGATGATGTAGCTACCATACATTTTTTTTTCTTTGCGCTGGGCTATGGAGGTGGTCGCGCCCCGCCCAATCGGTCCGGGGCGGCGGAAGAGACGGCGCGTAACCCCATAGACCCACCCTGCAAACACCTCTCTTCGCCGTACGAGCGGGCCACCGGTACCCGATCTTTGTCTTCGGTGGCATAGTTACCATACCTGGGTGATGGTGTAGCGATCATACTATATAGATCTTATAAGTTTCATAGCAGAGTGCTTGCTGCTTATTCTCTTGTTAAACTCGACACCACTGAATTTACAGCAGGCAAATGATTTTTTATTAAAACAAAATCTATAGTTTAGTAAAAGTTATTTTTTTAAACTTAAAAATATAATAAGTTTGGCGCAAAAACCATTAGGTAAGTCAACATGAGGTGAGGATTATAATGCCATAAACAAACACCACTAGATGAAAGAGTTGTTTAAGCTTGATGCTTGTAACTAGACCTTTGGACTGTAGTATAGTAATATAGATCGTTTTATAGTAGTTATTTGCCGTGTGGTGACGGAATAAGAATACTATTCACCACTCCATATACCCGTGGGTGATCGTACGAGACGACTAAGGGATATAAAATGCATATAACATCTATGCGAGAGAAGGAAAACTCGAAACAAAATCCTATACCAACACGTCTGACCAGCGCGGTATAGTAGGTTAATTTCCCTCCCATTACGGAGGAGGCCCGAGCCCAACAGTGGGACATTATATATTATTATATATATTACATAATAAAAAAAAATTAAATCCATTCACTCTGCAACCTATGAACGTTCACTCTTGGACACTCAACATCATTGAAATCAAGGAATCGGTACCGTTGTTTAGCTCAATAGCCACAGGGCGGTAATATAGATTATATTTTCCAAGGGGATACCCGTAAGCCACTGATGACAAAGACTGTGTTCCAGTGACCCACCCGCACGACGTAGACAAGTAAGTTGCAGGTAAAGTTATAGGGTCGTTCGTCGCCCCCTCCGTTGCCCCGGACTGATCGGTTTTGGTTGGTGACTATACCACAGCCCGCTACAAAATAAAGGGGATCTCTGGAGGGTTTGACCAGGATGTGTCCAATTTATAGCCTACCTGAAGAAAATAAGTAATTGCCACCCTTAGCAAACGGATTTTTTTTATGGCTTATGGTGGCAAACGAGCAGACAGCACACCTGATGGTAAGTGTCATTGCCGCCCATGGACTTTTGCAATACCAAGGGTAAAGCTAGGCCGCTGCTTATAAATACAAACACCAAACCCACCCCAGTTGGACTTCCGGCTCTCTCGTTCACCGAACGAAGGATAATAACACATTGCCATTACTCAGACGTCGATCTTCTGCGAGAGTGTGGTACTACCCCGGACGGACCGGCCCGCGGCTGTACACAGAGAATTGTCCACAGCGTGGTCCTACCACTATTGACTTTTGACTTGATTGTCATCCTAGTTGGTGTTTTAAGTTTACCAAGAGTATGCTCTTACCCAGTTTCCTGGTGATCCATTAGCTGGTTTTTTAGCATCCGAATTAGTGGTTGTGATATTATCTTATTGTTTATAATGACAACGACTTTCTATTTTATTTTCGTGAGAAAATTTTAATCATATATGCTATGTGATAAATTTCTTGTGATATAAACTAGGTATGTCTAGTATAAACATTATAAGAAATGTTTCCTTAAAGAAAGGAATACATAATTTTCAGTTAGGGTACGAAGTAAAAATACAATATTTCACCAACCCTTCTTTTCCCACTGGTGTATTAAATAACGATTATTGTCTGAAACTGTCAGTAAAAATGAATCTATTTAGTGAGCGTAAAATGAATAGTGTAATTTCTCTCTCGTGACGATTAATATGACTTAGAAGAACTGTAAAAGGAAAATATGAACGATTTACAAACCGGATCACCATTACTCTACTCTTATCCCATTTACTTGGTGTTGACACAATAGGTATGTGCCTACTCCTCTTCCATCGTACACATTGCAAAAGTTATTGGCAGCAGTTTTATGGGTGGCCGCATGTATAACGTAAACCCTTCTTGAAAATGTAATTGATGATCAGACGACATCAGGTAGAGTTGGCCTTGGTTAATATAAACCTCTTAATCATTTTTTTTTTTATTATCTTTATATATTTAGGGGCTTTTATTACATAGTAATATGTTAGCCCCATCGTACCTTAATCACTAATGTTATTCTACGATAATACAGATTGATGCAGTTTTTGGTATAGAGGTATATTAGGTAAGATATATATATATATATATATATATCTTAAACAAGCCTATAGCGACATTTGATGTTGGGTCTGCCAGGATGCTGGTAAACATTCCAACATCGTACAAATTCAAGTTAAACTTAACTAACAATAGTTCTCTCCACCTCTGATATTTGTCACAGTCCATCAGTAGGTGTTGGACATCATCAAGTGTACCACATAGATCACAATTTGGTGATTGCACCTTGTTCATGAGGTGTTCAAACTTCCTGTTTGGGTCATTACCCAAACAGGAAGTTTGAACAAATTTAATTGTTATCGCACATAGATTACGTTCAGGTCATTACCTGAACGTAATCTATGTGCGATAACAATTAAATTTTTGCTTAAACTACTATTAGAGAACCAAGGTACACGAGTGGGCTGATTTTGTATTGTTTTATACCAGATCCCTTTTTCTTTACTTCTTTCGTCAAAATACTCTCTAAATTTACCGAAACATATTTGTTTTATTAGGTTAAGATGTTCAAGAAATGATAGTTCAATATTACATAAAACTCCATTACAGGACGCCAACTTAGCTAACTTATCAGTCTGTTCGTTACCCCAAAGTCTAATGTGCGATGGAACCCACTGCAATCTCAGAGACTGCCCGTGGTTTTCCAGATGATGTATTTGCTTTAGAACATCGTAAGCTATCGGTGTACCTCTAAAGTTAGAGACACATCGAGCTATGTGTTGTAAAGCACTCTTGCTGTCAGTTAAAATAGCTATTCTCTGGTAGCTTCACTTAGGGCCTTTGAGATTGCAAGGAGTTCCAAGGTCATAATCGAAGTTTCACAATGCACTTTAAACATGGCTGATGTCCCATTATTGGCATCATAGTATGCAGCGCCGTTACCCTTATCATTTTTTGAGCCATCAGTAAAGAAAAGATGCCATCCACTGTATTTTTCTTCTATCTCTCTAATAATTTCACATTTTAGTGTTAATGGTTCTAAATATTTTTTAGCTACTTTGACTGAGTCTAATTGTACTCTTAATCATATTTTACGAGATCCACGAGCAAAGTAAGTGTTGACAGTATTCGTAGCCGCTGCCACACGGCAAGGTGAGCCTGATCATTTGTCATTATTATCATCATCTCACCATACAGCATATAATTAAGGTTCTTTTTATTGCTTATGGTGGAAAACGAGCAAGTAGCACACCTGATGGTAAGTGCTACTGCCGCCTATGGACCTTTGCAATACCAAGGGTATAGCTAGGCCGCTGCCTACCTATACAAACCCCAAACCCACCCAGTTGGGCTTCTGGCTCTTTCGCTCACCGAACGAAGTGCAATAGCACATGGCCATTACTCAGACGTCGATCTTCTGCGAGAGTGTGGTACTACCCCGGATGGACCGGGTCACGTCTCTAGACAGAAAACTGTCAACAGCGTGGTCCCACCACTAAAAAGAAGTATTAGTAGTACGTCTCTTTGTATAATAAATTATATGTCATCTTTCGTTGAAAATTCTAAAATAAATAAATATGGTTAATGTTTTATTTTATTTCTTTCAGGTAAATTCCAAGGCTTGTATTCTTAAAAAGGCAAAATGTAAGTAATTCCTTGTAAGCAGTTCCTCTAAGTGGCAACAGAATAAAATACAATTCACCACCCCTTCCTTTCTCTGCGAATATCGTAAATGATTTCTAAATGATTCAAACTGATAAGGTTACTGCAAGACAACCAACCCATCTAACCAACGTGATATACAGATCAATTTCTATTCTGTTAAGTCTGTCAAGAAGATCGACGTCTGAGTTATGGCAAAGTACTGTTGTGCTGCTGCGAGAGAGCCGTAAACCCAACTGGACGATTTTGGCGTTTGTAGCGGCCTGGCTATACCTCTGGTATTGTAAAAGTCCATGAGCGGCAGTAACACTAACCATCAAGTGCGCTGCTTGCTCGTTTGCATGAGCGCGAGACTACTGTCTCGCAGAAGGCTGTGACCGCATCCCAGTTCCTGACGCTGTCGAGCATCGCCCTGGCGATGGTCAGCAGCGTCAGGTCGGCACCGATGATTGTGACGAGTTCACAGCGCTGCTCTGCCCAAGCGACACAAGCCTCAAGCGTATGCTGCGCCGTATCTTCGTCGCAATCGCAGTGGTGGCAAGACGGTGTACTCTCCCTCCTGACGACCGTGTACAGGTATTTGGCGAAGCATCCATGCTCCGTCAAAATCTGCACCAGTCGGAAGGAGACCACCCCGTGCCGCCGTTCTAACCACTGCATCAGCACCGGCCGGAAGGCCTCCACGGTCCATACACTGAATCGAGGCCTCTCCAGCCGGACTGCCCAACGAGCAATGACGTGTCTCGGCGGGCGTCAACGTGCCAGGCGGTGAGCTCCCTCAGTGAGACCACACCCCCCCTACGCTCGCACCCAACTTAATACACATTTACGAGGGAATGTTCGGATTGAAAATTGTAGCAATTAGTGTCTGTATCTAACAAAACAAAACCTTTATATACTTACATTGTTGAGATTCTGAAAGTGGATATAACAATGTATGTATTATATCTTCATTGTCAAGAACACAAAGAACAAAATATAATTATCAGTTACTTCAAAGACGTAACAAAGTTTAACTTCTGTGTATTATCTTTGAAATAATTACATTTAGTTTCAAAGTAATTCATCTGAACTCATTGCAGAACTGAATTATCAACATGGCAAATATAATTACAGCGAATATCTGTTTTATAATAATATAAGTAAATCAAAAGTATATTTTTTATAAAATTATTTTTATGTGGTTTGTACTTTTAATTTGATTATGCCTTGATGAAATTCTCTTAGTAAGTTTCTCTAAATAGCAAATTCTTAGATTAACAGATTGATTCGGTGGCCCACTTGTACAGCGTCGAGAGGTACATGTAGAGCGGGTCTACGGGGTCGCGCGCCGTTTCTCCTGTCGCTTCGGGTGGATTTAACGGAATGTACCACTCCATAGAGCAGCGCCAAAAAAAAAAAGACTAGCAGATGGATCCGAATATTTCTATAATCTATTGAAACTGAAAAGTACATGCTATACTGTGGGTAAATCAATTTGTAATATACCCATTGGTTTACACTTTCGGGAACAGGAAGACATAAGACTATAAGCACTGAAGGCAATGCAGCATTTTCAGTGGTCTACTAAACGATTGGGGAGGAAAAAATAGATAGATATAAGCCTCCCACGCCGTCACTTCGTAGCTAGGCAGTGTAATAACAGCTAACTCGAAAAAGTCATCGCCCCATATCTTACTCGTGGATGTCATGAAAGATAACTAAGGGTTAATTATGTTTATAAAATTTATAAATGAAAACTCATACTAAAATTCTATACCAACCGGTCCGACTAGCATGGTGCTGATAGGTCAATTTTCCTACTATTGTGGAGGAAGTTTGAGGCCAATAGTGGGACGATATAAACTGAGCTGATGATAATGAAAGTTATATAATAAAACAGTATATTAAAATTGTTTCACATTTAAAAAAAAAACTCTTACCTATATAATATACGAAATTATTGATTTTATACAAATTTTGTTAAGTCCTACTGTGAGCTCGCTGAATGAACATCCTTTAAGTTCTGTGACAGCCCGTTGACATAAACCGGATTTAACAGATACGGTAGATTTAAACACATGCACAGCTTCAATCCGATCTATAAAATGACAGAGGGATTACGAGTACCTTTCACAAAAGCTGATCTAGCAATACTTACATTCGTTAATCGTGAGAAGATAACCGCTGTCAAATTGTTGAATGAATAGAACAAAGACATTTGATATTCTATCAACTGTAATTAACAACTAAAATACTCTGTAGTATAACATTTTCTAAATTCATTAGGGTATTAAAATATATTAATTTTAATACCCTAATGAACTTAGAAAATGTAACGAAAATAAACTTAGATAATGAGTTTAAGCTAAATAATAATCTGTGACAAAGCGCCTACTCCCTTTATCGTTATGTTAAATCCTTACTAATATTATAAATGCGAAAGTAACTCTGTCTGTATGTCTGTCTGTCGCTCTTTCACACCAAAACTACTGAACCGATCTAAATGAAATTTTGTACACTGATAGTCTAGAGCCTGATAAAGGACATAGGCTACTTTTTAATGAGGGTTGTAAAGAGGGAAAAGGGTTGTAAAGGGGGATGAAAATTTGTAAGGAAGTATTGTTATTTTTAAAGACAGAAGCTTAAAACTTAATTTTAGGTTATTGATTACATATAAATAAATATGACATTAAAATTTTGTAAAAAAATTACCCTTAAGGGGTAAAAATAGTGGATGAAAAACTTTAGGAAAGTAACCGTTTACGCGGGCGAAGCCACGGGCAGAAGCTAGTAACAAAATATAATCTATATCTTACAGATAATTCGTTCTTGCCGACTATTAAATCTTAAATCACAAAACAATATCTAGATTAACGTAGAGTTGCTGAACGGCCATCGCTAAACTATTCCTAGATGTACCGAAACCGATTTTCAATTCGAAAGTGTTTGCTTAGAAACTAAGAATTCCGAGTGAAGTGGGCCGGACTTAATTGAACGACAGAGACTCTGACCAAGTTTTAATTAAATTAGAAATTGCTCTAATTAAGAATTTAAATGGCCCCTTCGAATGATTCCGTTTCAATATTTGCTGACTTTAATGTCTACGGGGTTCACTTGATTTATTGACATTGGGACATAGTTGCCAAAGTATTTTATGGATTCAATTGATGTAAGAACTTTTTTTTTATATTTGCAAAGTTCATGTTAACGAGACCCATTCGAAAGTTAGTGCGTTATATAGAAAACGTGACTGCGTCTTGTTTTCTTACGCCATAGTAATCGTTTTTGTTATTGACTTTTTTGATATTTAAATATACTTGTTACAGTATACTACTTCCTACTAATAATAATAATTAGACATTCATCCACTCACATACATAAATTTACAGAAAGCAGTTATTCTAAATACATGTAGAATCGTTAGGAAATTCTTATCATTAGATTCACCTACTACCTTTGTGCTTGGCTAAGGCCCGCACAAAAGTGCAGAAATTACCTCTTGGAAAAGAGAGAAGCAAAAATTTATAAATATAATTATAATAATAATGTAATAATAATAATCTTTATTGAGTCGAAAAAATAGGGTTACAATAATCTCCTTATATTAGATATTTGAAATACACAGCAGTGCTTTGGCATTCGTACTAGGATACCCTGTGTCACGAATGCCGTCACCTTCCCTCGTAATCCACTATCCAAGTACTAATATTATAACTGTGAAAGTTTGTGAAGATGCTTGGATGTTGGGAGGTTAGTTTGTTTATCACACAATCACGTGTAAACTGTTTAACAGATTTAGATGCAAATTGACACATAGAGAAACCATTTCCTGGATTAACACATAGGATATTTTTATATCGATAATGTGCTTCCTTAAGATAATAGTTCAACTTTAGAAAAATTACTATTTACGGGCAAATCCACGAGCTGAAGCTAGTAAGTAATAAGGACGGATAATTATATCCTTAGCTACAATAATATATAAATATATTTTTATTTTTATTTTACACAGAAGCTAATACAATAATTAGATATCGTCATTAAGAATTAGGAATAAGTTCCATTCAGAACAAAAATGGCTTAAGCGATTGTTATATCGTGTACCTACTTACGCGTATTCGTTGAACGTACCACAATTTGAAATAAAATGTTTGTGATGAATGCATGTAAATACGCCACATAGGAGTCGCTTAAGCTTTTTTTCTCGTGAGCTTGACGAGAACGAAACATGCTTTGATCTTTCCAACATAATTTTATGTAAATAAATGAATGATAAACATAATCTAATAAACGTAATACCATTTCAAATTAATTGATGAATTGAAAAAAATCTCTGAAATGGAATATCTACCAATTAATGACAGGACCACACTGTTGACAGTTTTCTGTCTACAGCCGCGGGCCGGTCCGTCCGGGGTAGTACCACACTCTCGCGGAGACGTCTGAACAGTGGCAAAGTGCTTAGTTTTTCATTGGTTGGTAACGGCCTAACTACACCCCTGATATAGCAAAGGAGCGGTAGTAACTTTTACCATCAGGTGTACTGCTTGCTTGTTTGCCACCATAATAAAAAAAAACAAAAATTTTCACTTTTATTGTTTGTTTAGACTTACAGGGCTTGTCACAATATCTTACTTTTTTAAATCCTCGCGCCTTTATTCCCTGACTCATTCTATCACGGGCGAACTATGGTCAAACCGTCCAACTGCCTAGTATAATAGCAGGGCAGCAAGCAGCTCGATAAACCACCGTAACATCAATGACAGACCCAGAACTCCTCAAACAAATTAATGCTAATAATGCCCAATTGAGTGAACACGGATAATATAAGAAGTTTGTTTTGATTAGAAACCATGAAAGAACTGTTGAACCCTTAATTCGCTTCAATCGATTTTTATGACTCCCACGGGATTGCAATGAGTGGTAACACATATGTTTCACAAATTAAGCATTTATTATGCTTGATTAATTATAAAAAACCCAATTACGAGCGAAAAATGATTGTCATAAGTGGGATTCGAACCCACACCTATTGGAATTCCGTTCCAATCGTGCTGCCACTTACACCACCTTGAACTATTATAAAACATTCAATTCTCGCATCGTATTATATTTTCGTCTTTAAGTCTTTTAAATTTAGCATTTAATATGCGTAAATTTTAGTAATTTGAATAATAGGCTTGTGTCATCATTTAATACAATTCAAACTGAAAAGTTTGGGTATTGAGCCTGTACAATGGGTAAACAATATCGGGTAGATGGCACACGTCTTCTTAAAGATCCCACTTGTGACAATCATTTTTCGCTCGTAATCGGGTTTTTATAGATTATATACCTTCTATATAAATAATATTTTTATATAGATTATTGTTTAATTTTGATATTTGGTGAAAACACTGAGTATACAGGAACATGTCATCGGTTAGTTGTCCGAGGAAGTGAGATTCGTTGCGAGGTTCTGTCATCCTTTCAAAGAGAGCATTCATGAGCCAACGTATTTACTTACCCTGAGGCAATTTTATTTAGAACACATTTTTACTATAATATCCCCTATATATTCCACAGATACTTTTTATAAATCTAATGGAATAAATAATTCTATGTCAGAATTAATGACCATGTTTCTTAGAATTATATTTACCTGTTATTTGATGTTGAAAGTTATCTTTAAATTACTTTTATTCGTAAATTTACATAGTGACCTTTAAAATGTTTCTAACCTTATATTATATGACTATTTTGTTTAGCATTATCCTTTTCTTTGAAAGTTTCAATTAAGTTTTTTTTTTTTCATTATAGCGTAATGCCTTTAATACTGAATGCTATGTCACTGTGCCTATGTCCAATTTACAATAAGGAATTCTATGTAATATTGAGCGAGATAATAACTGACTTCATTCGAAAATTTGAGTGAGACTTGAAGATGGAATAAGAATACAATGGGTCACTACCCATTCCTTTCCCATATGTGATTGTAAAAGATGACTTCCCACATGAAAAGATGCCTAACTGATGGATATAAGATAACATAAAATCCTATACCCGACCTTTCTGAACAGCTTGGTAACGATTTCTTTGGTACTGAGGAGGAGCCTTGACCCAGCAGACGTAAATGGGCTGACATAATGATAATTGGAGGGTTTCATAAGAAAATTTTACAATTAAATCTAATAACGTTGCAGCATTACTTCAGTTAGGATTCCAATTCACGACCTTATGGTCAACAGTCACATGCTTATACCAAGTGGTACGGTGCGGTCATGCCCCGCTTGTCCGTCCGGGGCGACGGGAAAAGCGGCGCACGACCCCGTAAACCCGCCCTACAACATACCTCTCGACACCGTGCGGGTGGGTCACTGGAACGCGTTCTTTTCTTCAGTGACCATGCTTATACCATAAGACCACGTTAAAACTAAACTGGTCTCAGACTCGATTAAAATAATTATTAGGTATACCTAATAATATACCTAAATTATAATATAATATCATCATCTTCATCTCAGCTCATATACGTCCCACTGTTGGGCTCGAGGCTCCTCCATAATGGGAGGGAAATTGACCTACTTATACCACGCTGGTCAGACGTGTTGGTATAGGGTTTTGTTTCAAGGTTTCCTTCTCTGGCATAGATGTTATATGCATTTTATATCCCTTAGTCGTCTCTTGCGATAATTCACGGGTAATATAGGGAGTGGTGAATTGTATTCTTACTCCGTTACCACACAGAAATTATATAACTAAAATATAATATACACAATTTATCCGTGTGGTGACGGAGTAAGAATAAAATTCACCGCCCCTTATCTTAGCCGTGGGTGATCGTACGAGACGACTAAGGGATATAAAACGCATGTAACAGCAATGCAAGAAAAGGAAAACTCGAAACAAAACCCTATACCAACACGTCTGACCAGCGTGGTACAACAGATTAATTTCTCTCCCGATGTGGAGGAGGCTCGTGCCCAACAGTGGGACAAATATGAGCTGAAATGATGATGATGATAATATAAACCATATAATATAACTAAAATATAATAGAATGTAACTAACATATAATATAAATAATACAACGAATTCATAAAAATAATTGTTTATTTTACACAATAAACGTACGTATCATTGAAGCTAATTCAACCACTCATAACAATTTATGATAGAATTATCCTGCCTGGAAGCTGGGCTCTCCACAAAGCACAACGATTTATTTGTTCTCCGCCAGTGCTGCTTGTAAACAAAAATAATGATGATTAAACCGAAATTTAGTAAATGTGAATGACGAATGTACCTTTATTTGCATCAGTTTAATAATAAAACTAATATTAATTATTAACCAAACGTGATACTGCCGCTGTTTATACACTTATAGGAATCAATGTCCTTGGCAAGACGCTGTAAAAAGTACCAATTTTGTTTATACGTTTATAAAAAGTATCAATTTTGTTTTTACTGATTTTCTTGATAGTACTATTTTTAGCTATATATTTTGCTACGTAATGAGAATTCAGCGTTAATCTCGTTTTAAGATATAAAAGGAGGTTTAATACTTCGCTCAATATGTACTTTGTAGTTAAATAGCAAACCTAAAATTCGTTTAACTTTAATAGTATACTAGATTAAGTAATACTAGATATAGTAGCCAGTATTATTCTCCTATTCTTATTCTAATTACTTGGGGTCGATACAATATATACTCTTCTTTCATAGTACATATCGTAAAAATTATTGGCAATAGTTTTATGACCGGACGCCTGCCAGACGTCAACCCTCTTTGGGAATGTAATTGTTAGCAAAACGACCAAGAGCAAAGTAAGGGTTGCTAGTATTCTTCGTAACCGCTACCACACGACCTATAGTAGCCAGTAGTATATTATTAATTTAATTTACAGTTGTGTTACTACTTTGCACTAGTCACCTTATGGTCACGACATTCATATCTTCAACGTTTTGCGACGGGATAAAAATACAATTGTCAGTATCTTTTGCTCGTCCTTGAGAGCGGTAAACATTAGCTAAGGGTCCCTTTAAGCGTGTGGGTAGCAGCTTCCTAGGTAACGTATCACTGCGATCGCCAAGTGGCCAGCCTAACGTTGTGATTGCGGCATTATGCCCTCATTTGTGAGGGAGGTCTACGTCCAACAGTGGATAGTGAAAGACTAAAGGAGATAATGGTGCTGATAATCCTACATAAAAATTGCTTCTAAACATTATAAAATAAGTTACAAAAAACATATCTACAAAAAAGAAATATTTTATAATATTTTAAAAGTTGAATATATTAGAATACTTTTAAAATATTTAATTTTTAAAATAAATTGATTCGATTTCATATATGCATTTAGTACTAAAGTTATAGTTGGAGAGGTACCCAGGTTAATCAGGCTGCCACCGAAGACAAAGATCGGGTACCGGTGGCCCGCTCGCACGGCGAAGAGAGGAGAGTTGCATGGTGGGTCTATGGGGTCACGCGCCGCCTCTTCCGTCATCCCGGAATGATTTGGCGGGGTGAGACCACGTCCACAGTCCCGCACAATAACAAAAAAAGTTAATCAGACTATCTTTGGTATAAAATTTCATGATGATCATGATCATCTAGACGATTTTTATTAAAATGTATTTACTTCTTATTATTTTCGTGTATTTATTATAAAATAATCGCAGTAAACTATGTATAAAGAATTTTATAGAGGTACTGTGAAGATATTATTCGCAGCGGAGCTGACTGAAGCATCGTGGCTTTTTAGTGCAAGAACAATAAGCTTTTAGTCGTTGGATCTCGCGATTTAACATCCACGCGAGCGTACAAAGCCATAAACTTACATGAAGATCGTATCGAGAGATATCGTAAAAGGCTTTTGAATATTGACATGTAATTAGTCCGCATTGCGACTTGGGGCCAAATATAAATATAAGATAATGAAAAATAATGATATAATGTGAATTATCCTCTTCATTCAGATATATTGAAGATAGGTGACGGTTAAAAGTGGTATATGCTAATATATTCAACCGTAAATAGGAGTTAGAAGTAGTATTTGATCACCAAATTAGTTAACACAAGCGTGATTACTTAATTAGATCATTATCGGGTAAGAAAATATCTTTTTTATTTTATTCGAAACAAATTAATCTCTAATTTCTATGAACTTTTTAATCTTGAATTATTTATAGAATTTTCACTGATATCTTAGTGAGAAGTTGAAGTGATTTTGATAACAAAGTATTGAGTTCAAATCCCAGTCTAAAATCTAACCTTGAATCTAAAGCACATATTAAAGGAGTGAAGGAATAAAAGCCACAGCAGTGTTTGCTGCATGTGTGCTAATACCCTATGCATCTCTGAATATATCCTGCTCCACCTTGGTAATTATCGTTACTGGATCTTAGCTAAAATAGTAGGAAGGATATCCATCCATCTATCGGCATCTCCAAATTCATTATTATGCACAGGCCTCCTAAAGGCGGGGTTAATATCATAATACCCACGTTGCAAACGAATTGGTGGTCACAGTTTAATATTAAAATTTTCTCAGCTGATTGGTGAAAGAATGAATGGTGATACATTATATAGTTGATCATCACATGGGGAAAACAATAATTACCACTCATCTTATGACAGTCAACGTTCATAATATGTTCAATAAGTGAAATTGAATAAATTGATGTTGAATAAATTGAAGAGCGAAAATGTAATGATGAAATAAAGGTTATTTGATTTGAAATATCGGTCAATTATAGTCCATTTAATAGAGATATACATCATAATAATATTGCAAATATATCAAACAACTACCTACTACGCTTTTAATAACTTTCATAACATTTAGAATAAATGATAAGCGGTCTCCGTTGAATAAAAATACTTTGTTGGTTTATTTCTTGTGTTGGGTGTTCGTTCGCAATAAAAGGTCGAGAAAAATATGAACCAGAAATATTTTTGACGGAAATCTTACATATTTTATTCTGATACCGTACCAAGAGCAATATTAGACACATTGTATTCCAACATTTCCTAGACAGACCTGACTTTAATACGACGTGTGGCGTTCTTCATATATATTACTTTAGACTTGTTACTGTACAGCACAGTGATTATAGAGAACGCTTCGCCTCTATCTAAGTATTAAATGACATAGGTTCTATATTCGCATATAAGGTATTATGCATACCTAGTTTCATCTCAGCTCATACATGTCCCACTGCTGGGCTCGGACCTCCTCTACACTAGGAGGGAAATTGACCTACTATACGATGCTGGTCAGACATGGGGTTTTATTTCGAGTTTTCCTTTTATAGCATAGATGTTATATGCATATTGTATTCCTTAATCGTCTCTTATGATCATCCACGGGTAAGATAGGGGGTGGTAAATTATATTTCTACTCCGTCACCACACGGATATCTGGATCAACAGTTTTAAAAAAGACTCGTGCTCAAGATTGCTTACTGAACGAAAAAGAATAAGAAATTTCTTACATCAACTTTGTTTTTTTTTTTGGTCTATGGTCTGAGCATACCCTGTCCCTGACGTCCGGGGTGGTAGGTGTCCTTCCCATTGCCATTGGAATGACCACTGATACAGATTCTTACACATCCGTGGCTAACCTGGCAAAATTTGAACCCCGAAACTACACAAATAGCAGTCATATATTTATACCACCAAACATATGATATGGGCCATTAAATACTGCAAAATAAGCTCTCATATATTTTACTCTAAATTCACAGCCGTAAATTTCATTCCGGTATGATTTAAATTACATATATCCGTCCCCGTATGATTTAATCTTTGTAAGCTGAATGTTGAGTGTAAGCCATCCGTTTGTATCAGTGGCAACGATAACCCGCATCTGTCGTAACTTTAACTCTTTCATTTTTATCGCGGTTTGATTACGGTACGAAAATTTAGTACCGCTTTATTCTGCTTAGTTTAAATTTAATATTTAAACTCTCGCATTAGATAACAATTAGTATAAATAGTGAAATATTAATAACGTTATTTAATATCTTAGCGCATTTTATTTGAAATTATATTCCAGTTGTGGTGGCAGTTACGACAACTGCCAACCCTACCCGTGGGTATCGTAAAAAACAATTAGAATGTTTACATCGTCCTGGGCCAGCTCTATCTCATTAGATTCCCAAAAGGTTTGACGTTAGGCAGAATACCGGCCGAAAATTTATTGCCAAAACTTTTGCAATATGTACGATAGAAGAAAAGTAGGATCGACCCCGATAAGGATGATTTTATTCGAAATTAATACTTAAAATATCTCATCTAATTTTATGTCGTTTACTCATCATGGTAGTGATGATAATGCATAGTCAAACGGGTTAGAACATTTTTACTTTTACGATGATATTATTTGCTTACAACCCTGAATCAACTCTTACGAAAACGACGGGAATGAAAGAGGTGGTAAAATATATTCTTAATCTGTCACCAAATGAAATACCCTTATATCTTCCAATATTATTATTATGGCCGTCCTCCTTAAAGGGATAGAAAATAGCCGACGAAATGCCTTCTCAAGAGGATATTCTTTGAATTATTACTAATATTACATCGGTAAATAATACGGTTGGTTAATTTTGTAATAGATTGTCAGGTTTCGGTTTAAAATTGTGTTCGGTTTTTTAATAGATTTCTAAGATAATTCTCTATAGGAAAACCGATTTATGTCTCAGTTGGCTTACCTCTGCTTACCTCTTCACGGATGATAAGATGAGATAAATAAATACTAAATGCTTATATACAATGAGAGGAAGAAGAAAGTATTTTACAAGAATGTAAATGACATTAATTGTATAAGGAAACAATGTTAAGAGATACAAAGTAATTTTATATTGTATCATCGTAAGTAAATTTGGAAGATGGCTTTTTTAAATATCAAAGAAAATACCTTTGGCTTTTATTAGTTTTTTTATTAAATTTAGTTTAATACTTTGTATTTTAAGCATATTATAGACAATGTAAAAGTTGGGCCAGGGAAGGAATAGTTAAAAAACTAAAGGTTTTTTTTTCCACATGCTATTATGGATATACCTACCCTTCTCGTACCATCTAAGGCGACGTATCTCTCCCATTGTTACCCATTTGTACTGACCACCGGTAGCAATTCTTTAAGATCAGTGATCCGACCAGCATGTTTCCCTTTTGGGTGTCATCCCTAAAGAATGAACGCCTGACTTGGTACAAACAGGTGATGATACGGTATAAAGGCAATATATAAATTATTATTTCACTTACAATACAATGCGAAAGTGGAAGGATGTAGGTACCGAGGGAGACCGACACTCACCTACCTAGACCAGATTGGTCACGTACTGAAGGAAGGTGGAGTCAAGAGTTTCCGAAACCGGCGAGCATGTATGAAGAGAATTATGAATGTTGAGGAAGCGAGTGAAGTAGGCAAGGATAGAGTTCTCTGGCACTCTGTTCTCTCTGCCTACCCTGTAAGGGATATGGCGTGATGATATGTATGTATGTATTATTTCACTTAATGGTGAATCAGGGCTCTGATATGTCGTCAGTCGTAATTCTTTATAATTACGGAGTGACGGTTCAGCTGATGTTCTTGCTCGTTTATCCACAGCTAAGGCCGAGCTCCCGTTTGATACATGACGGTCCTACCCCTGGCGTACGTGCTATACATGAAAACGATCGGCCATTCATTAGATTTCCCTTCACGCTCATGTAAGAATTATTAGGCAACTTGCTTACTTGTACTACAATTTACAGCCGTAGGATTTGTGAGGATTTTTATAGTCTCATACCTATATCCCTAAAGAAGTAGGTAGAGGTGTTATTAATACTATTTTCTATATGGTACCGATCAAGAATGTTATGGAGCTACATAACCTTAATTGAAATAAATATCGAAAACGAAAAATAAAATTTTTGATTAATTTTGGTTAGGTTTGGGGTCTGTATGAGACACGTTATGATAGGTTTTCTTTCTTTCTTTCAACCAGCCGAACTGATCACCTGAATGTAAGTCTCTCCAAAGAGAAATAATACGATAATCACCATATTTTAACATTTCCGTTTAACAATTCCCTAAAAATCTAATATCCGTAAGCAAAACTATCCCAAACTATCGGATAACCTGAAATAATTTTATAACCGTAACCGTTTAACCGCAGATTTATATCATGGTTATTATTATGAATGTCCGTATCCAGATCCGAAACTCCATATCCGCTACATCTCTAGTAATGAAAGACTCATTACTTTTCGCAGAATGTCGTATAAATTACTGAGACCATTACCAGGAGAATCGATAGTAGAAATCTTTCGGGAAATTTATGACATTAATTACGATTGCCAGTCCACCTATCAAGGTTGATAATTATACCATAATACTCATGCAACAAACATATGATAGGTTGATATTGATTATTTTATCATTGGTAACTTTTTAAATGTTCGATAAAAATCAGCCATCCTATCGTCATCCAGGCTGGCCACGGATGGCAAGGAAGCAGTACCAGTGGCCGGCCCAAGGGCGATGGGGAGGGAACACGGTGGGTTATGCGCTGCCCTTCTGTCGCGCCGGACGGAACGGGCAGCGTGCGGCCGGACCATGGCCTACCCAAAAAAAAAGCATATAAACCCTAATACCCAAAAAAAAAAATAGTCATCTGTCAGATACAAAGGCGAATATTCTGCGTATTAAAAATTTCTTCATTAAAAAGTTCAATAACGATGATGATTCAAACTCGATTCAAAATTCGTTATCATTTATGACTTTTAGATCATGCCTCACAGGACAACGATGAATATGTGTGGTGGGATTAGACTCAAGAAATAAAAATAATATCGAGATTTCACACAAATTTCAAACCCAGAATCTAAATCAAATCAAATCATTTATTATGCATAAGCCCTATAAGGGCACTTACATATTGTCAATTTTATATAATTTTTTAAATTAATCTACCATCTCATCACATATCATAGTCCCATAATTGTCCAAATATACCGATGTCTTCTTCAACCCATGTATGATATATTAATAGTTATGGACTTCTTCCAAAATAAGATTGAAAGTAACCTATTATATCATGCTTGAAAGACGGTTTCCTATAGAATTTTAATTCAATTTGTTATAATTAATTAATACATGTGGCCACGCAATAAGAATACAATTCACCACCTCCTATCTTACCCTTGGGTGATCGTCAGAGACGACTAAAGGATATAAAACGCATATAACATCTTTGCAAGAGATGGCAAACTCAAAACCAGACAATATACCTACACCTCTGATCAGCGTATAAGCAGTATAATAGGTCAATTTCACCCCCCTTACGGAGGAAGCTCGAGCCCAATAGCTGAGCATATATGAGCTGAGATGATAATTTATTTATTTAAAAAAAAAACATGTTCTGAGGCAATAATCCTTGTACAACGGGAGTTTTTACAAACACAGTTAATGGTCACAAATTAAAGCCAAACTAAGAACAATTATTAACAGATGGTACAAACTATTGGCCAGCATAAGATTCTATCGTAGATCGTATCTTAAGCACTATGGCACCTATACGGCTAATATACGGTTAATATTAATGTGCGGTTAATATATCAACTACTATATTATATCAAGAATTATACAAACTAATTAATGAATATTGAACTACTCTATTATAGATATTAATGAACAGCCTCGACTACTAATAATGGCCTTATTTACTTCAAACTTTGGCTAAGAACACGAAAAAAACTATATTTTTCTACAAATTGTCTTGATATCTCGAGAGATTCTTAAGAACAATCTCGAAGTTCAGAATTGTATCTGCGTAAGTTTGAAACGACGGGTATTTGTTACTCAATCTTGACAAAATAAATGAACGGATTTGGATGAAATTTGTTTCAAAGAAAGACTAGAGCCTTTTTATTCTGCATAAATTTACAATTCCCTTGAATGAGATTATATTTAAAAAATCTGTCATAATATAATCGAAATCACATGCACAAATATGAAAATATACGGAGCGAAATGTGTATGCGTTACACATTTTACTACTTCGGTGATGGATTAGTGATACTGGATAAAGATAACTGGACTATATTATATATATATATATATATAAATTAGTTTGTCTTCAGCTAGACGTCGAATGGTAATTCGTAGGTATGAGTGACGAAAGCGTCTTCTATAATGATTTACGTGAATATTTGAATAATACGCAGCTTTAAACGCATTGAAATAACAACGTACCCTACTTATCCTAAGGCCTCATTTCCTTTTATTATTTAAGGATCGTAATATTAACAACAAAGTCGTTTTACGGTTGAAGCGTGGATTAGTAAGTCAAAAGTCATAATTTCAAATCGTAAGGCAATTTTAAGAGAAAAACATCTTCTTCTTCATCATCCCATATAGGTAATACTATCAGGTATCTCCACCAGAAAGTATAGGAAAATAGCCTACTATTACACGTTAGCAAGGCATTGGCCAGTTACCTGCTGTACACGTATCTTTCTAGCACTATGTCTGCGGATTACCCGATCTTGTCCTCGGCAGCCCAGGCCTATATCTCCGCGAGTGAGCTGCTTAGATTCCTTAGAGGTTTTCTTACTCCATCACCACATAGAAAATCATTTTTTATTCTAAATAGTATTTGACAACGAATGTGATTACAGTAGTATAGAGTAGGTATTCAGTAGAATAGAGACAGAAAAGTCATACTATGAACTGGAAAAAATGGTAATAAATATAATAAATACATACATAAAAATTTCATGTGACACTTAACAACATAGAAGCTGTTAGAAAGCTGGGGAAAAAGGGTGAAAAAGTTCGACCGATAGTAATAACATTCAATATTTTAGGTTACAAATTAAAAATACAAAAAACAAACATAACCTTCTAAATACTTCCTATTACATAAAAGAAGACTACCCAGTCGATGTCTTAATTAAGCGTAAAGAGCTACCAGTCCAACTACAGAAAGAAAAAGATGCAGGAAACACCGCTTTTATAAAATATGACAAAATTATTATACTGAGCAACAAAAAACCTCTACAGAAACAGTCAAGCAAAATAAACCTATCAGAGTACCCGAAAACGCTCCACCCTGACAACCAAATTGTTCAACAGACTAGTAAGCAACCACCTAAGTAAAATAAAGGGGACATGAAGAATTATATAATACAAAAGCCAAAACTAATTCTCGCTCAGACAGAACCAACTCAACGCCATTCGACGACATCAGACCATAACACAGCATAGCAATCAAAATCGGACCCTCTTCCAACCGCTAATCTCCCAATACGGCCGGTCACTGCGGAAGAGTTCGCCCAAAACCCCCCAAGAACAACTATCAAAACGAAAAATACCGTCTACATTTGCACCCTCAACGTAAGATCATTATCTTCTGATCAAAAATATATTGAGCTCAAAGCTGCACTGGATGATATTAAACATGATATAATAGGTTTGAGTGAAGTTCGCCGCCTAGGCGAAAAGACAATCGAAGACGACGAATACATCTTCTACTACATTGGCCAAACAAAAGGACTATATGGAGTAGGTTTTCTAGTAAGGAAGAAACACAAAAATAGCATCATAAAATTTACTGGAATATCTGAAATAGTATGCGTACTGGAAATTAAAATAGAAAACCTGTGTTTTACAGTATTTCAAGCGTACGCTCCTACTCAAAACTCATTACAGGAAGAAATAGACAATTTTTACGAGGACTTAGCGAAAGCTCATGATTCCACATCTAATGAGTGCGTATTCTCTATAGGCGATTTTTATGCTCAAATCGGAATTCCAGAAAAGTACGAACGTCCCGCTGCAGGAGAGTATGGTTACGGCAACAGAAGCGCTGGGGGCACGAGACTAATTCAATATGCGTAAGAGTACAACCTAAAAATCATGAATACAATGTTCAAATTAAAACCAAAAAACCTCTGGACATGGATCTCTCCAGATAAAAACACAAGAAATGAAATTGATTATATCATGACCACGAAGCACCACATGATCTCTAAATATGAAGTACTATCTTTCTCGTTTGGATCGGACCATAGACTACTAAGAGCAACAATACACCTCAATTCAACAAAGAAAAGTAGGCGTAATTTTTCTAATACATCCACTAAGCTAAAAACTCTAGCGGAGCAGGAAATGTACCTTACAAGCCTCAATTGCTTTATACCAGAACTTATAAAGAATCAAAACAACTACAATGTGGAGGAGTACTACCAACAAATCATGCACTACATCAAAATAAGTCTAAAAAACATAAAAGGAACATATAAGAACAAAATCCTTTCCGCGAAAGGGCTAGAACTCATGAAAGAAAGAAGCGAACTACAAAATAAGCCCAAATTAAGCGTAGCTGACAAAGAAAAACTAAAAACTTTGTATAAACTTACCAACAAGGAAATAAAAAGGTGCTACGTTACCTCAGAACAACAATCATACAAAGACACCTCAATAATACTAGATCTGCCAAAAAAGCTTATAAAGAGCTAAACCAAGCCAAAACATGGGTTCCTTTTCTCAAGTCTGGCAATAACAAATACAAATCTCGCACAGAAATCATAAATGCTGCTACTGACTTTTACGCTAATCTATACAAACAATCAGACACACAAAATCAAAACATGGTTTCCTATAGCTACACAGATACTTCTCCAATACACCAGTTTACAGAAAATGAAATATCGAAACAAATAATGAGACTTAAGCCAGAAAAAAGCCCAGGACCAGATGGAATAATCACCAACGAATGTATCAAGGTTGCGATGGCTCTACTATTAACACCAATCACTATCCTATGGAACAAAATACTTGACGAAGAAGCTGTACCACATCAATGGATGACATCGGAAATTATTCTACTATATAAAAAAGGTGACCCAGCTGATATAGGCAACTACCGTCCTATAAGCTTAATGCCTTGTTTTTATAAACTGTTTGCCTCCAGTCTACTTGAAAGGATAGGCCCAGTTATCGATGCTTACCAACCGATCGAACAAGCCGGTTTCAGAAGAGGTTTCAGCACGATGGATCATATCCAAGTGGTTGACCAGGTAATAGAAATATATTCAGAATTTAATGAACCTCTGTATTTAGCTTTCATCGACTACAAAAAAGCTTTTGATTCAATCTCACACGAGAGCATCTGAGAATCGCTAAAAGCACTAAACACAAATGAAAAGTATATCAATATCCTAAAAAATACTTATTCTAACAGCACAAGTAGAGTCAAGCTGGATAGAGTTGGCGAAGTAATCAACATAGAGAGAGGTGTTAGGCGAGGAGACTCGACCTCACCAAAATTATTCATAGCCGTCTTACAACACGTAATGGGAGAGCTGCCATGGTCCCACCAAGGTATTAATATAAATGGAAAATTTTTAAGTCACCTCAGATTTGCCGATGACATAATTTTATTTTCAAAAACCCCTCACCAATTAAACAAAATGGTAAATGAATTAAACCAGGCTAGTATAAAAACTGGTTTGGAAATGAATCTGGAAAAAACTAAAATTATATATAATATTATATTATATGAATATTATAGGTTAATAAGTTACCAAATTGTTATCGTCTAAGTATGTATTTTTTCATGGAATTAATTAAAGCTTTATTATTATTTTATTATTAGAATAGAGTATGTTTGGTAAAGGTGACGCCTTGCCGTGCTGAGTTTTGGAGATTAGATTACAAGGCACCGTATTCAGTTATGCCTTCCTAAACTGTCGATTCACGCGTGTTGATAAGGTAAGAATACAATGTGTCATCATGTTTCCGTAGGAGTCGTAAAGATCGGTTATGTAAACCAAGGGAATATGCAGACAATCTGCTTTGAGAAACTTTTAGCACCAATCAATTAGGCTTACTAACACACTGTGCTAAGAACGTGATTATGTGCTTATCCCTCCATCGTAGGGAGGTCTAGGTATATCTAGCCTATTGCTGTTTCAATTTACTAATATCATAAATTATGTAGATCCGTTTCTGAGCTATTTGTATCTAAGTTTGTCCTTTAGAGAAACTTCAAAGAACCACTCGCTCCATCGCGTACTAAACTGTAAATGTATGGATTAAATTATTCAAAAGTTATAACTATATACTAAGTTATATTTTATTATAAAGTCTTTGTCCTTGACGGTGTAAGTAGAGACGTGATTGAACAGACCAAAGACTATACTGACAACCACAAGGACCTCTATATGTACCTCTCTTTCGCCTGGTGAGTGGGCCACTCACACAGAGAGGTATATATAGGGTGAGTCTATGTGCTTATCCCTCCATCGTAGGGAGTAGATATGAAAGAGAGTATTATTGTAAAGATGCGAAAGGGAATGCTCCGATGTTTCGGACATGTGGAAAGAATGCCGAACGAACGTCTGGTTAAGAAGATATACAATGCGAAAGTGGAAGGATGTAGGTACTGGGGGAGACCGAGACTAACCTACCTAGACCAGATTGGTCACGTACTGAAAGAAGGTGGAGTCAAGAGTCTCCGAAACCGGCGAGCGTGTATGAAGAGAATTATGAATGTTGAGGAAGCGAGTGAAGTATGCAAATATAGAATTCTCTGGCACTCTGTTCTCTCTGCCTACCCTGTAAGAGATATGGCGTGATGATATGTATGTATGTATGTCTATGGGGTCGCACGCCGCTTCTTCTGTCATCCCGGACGGCTGTAGCAGGGTGTAACCACTCGCCCGCCATAGGCCGCGCTAAAAAAAGATTGACAACCCCACTTAGGTTTATTGTATTGGTCCCGGCACGTTACTCAAAGAATAGATACCAGAAATACACTAAACTAGCTCTGACTATCTCTAAAAATCTCCACGGCGCTGGTGTTGAGCTCAATAGGCGCAGAAGGTTAGCATGATGAGTGATATAGATTCATCCCGCGATACTGTTGCCGCAGCTGACCAGTTGGAGTGTGGTTAGACCAAGCAAACAACAAAATATTGAAGTAAGAAGAATAATATCATCACTATTCTCCTGCTCTTATCCCAATTACTTGGGTTTGACGCAATATGTACACCACTTCCTACTTATTGCAAAACTTATTGGCAATAATTTTATGATCGGCCGGCTATCTGACGTCAACTCTCCTTGGGAATGTAATTGTTGACCAAACGGCATCAGGTGGTGTTAGCCCACGTCGAAATGGGGATCTTAGTCGTCTTTTAAGACATCCACGAGCAAAGTAAGGGTTGGTAGTATTCGTAGCCGCTACCACACAGCCAAGTAAGTAGGTATTATTAAGGTAGGTGGTGGTAGGTTATTATATAGTAAGGAGAATAATAATACCACATTTAAACAGGTATTTTTAGTTATAAGAGATAAGAAGCAAGCATATTATCTACTGGCGACACTTACATATTGTAATGAGTTTTTTAAATCTTTAGAAAAACTCAGAAATAATTTTTGGCTCATCTACGAATCAACAATTGCAACTCAGAATCGGTAGTCACATAATTCTACCATAGTATGTATTAATAAAACAAAGAGATATTTATAAAATGGTACATTAAATTCATTGCTTTTTCATTTTTTAAATGACTTCTCCGCTTTCTGGAATACGGCAACTTCAATCAACTCGTTAAATAGTTTTTGCATTTACTTCTATACATTTAGCTGCGCTCAGGAATGTTGAAAAAAGAGGTCATCAGCTGGCCGGGACGTCGATGTAACTATGCAAAAAAAAAAAAGAAATAAAAACGACGGTGCAATTTACTATGCACCCCTATTATGTTAGATATGGGTCGTATGAAATGGTTTTTATTTTTTGTTAGAATATAATTTCGTATTATATTCTATTATAGTGAATATTTTTTTTTACTAAGAAATCATTTCCTGTGGAGATTCATTTTTTTAAAGACAACCCTGCACAAAAGAACCAATTCTTGTATTGCGCGGTACAAACATTTTTAAAGGAATTTTCTAGTTATATATGTTTATCGGATACACATTACACCAACAATTTGTTTATCTCACAAATTATTGTCCTGCTTGGGAAATAAAACCGCGACACTTGGCATTGTACGTCACTATGCCATGTGTGTAGTGTGTAGTATATGTGTATTAATACGTGTCACTAATTTTATTTGCAACTTATAAAAAACTGGCTCAGGAATCTTCAAGGGAATGTAGTAGCATTCTTCTAGGAAGCTGTGATTCCCAAATTACCTACAAACCGCGACGAACATGGCATTTTCTTTCACGGGATCGCATATGACACACAGTGAACGTTGAAAAATTGATGTTAGTTTGTTGATAATTTAAGACGAGATGATACAACATATCTAGCCTATTTGGGCATCCAAATTATTACGCTACGTGCATAATTAACGAACTATGTAATCTTTTAATGAATTAAATTATCAATGTTTATAGAATCTTAGTACTTCTGATAAGAATCTTATCATAGGAATATATCCATATAGTTAGTTTGTATGTATATTTGTATATACATACAAACTAACTTTTGCTCGAGAAGAAATCATCTGTGGCGTCCTCGTTAAATATCACTATCATTGTTTTAGCTTGAAAAGTGAAAAATATTGAAGCGAAATTCACTCCCTATTTGCACCTTTAGGAAGCAATATAATTAACTGCTTTTTTTTCTGCTTATATATTTTGCCACTGCGTTTCACCGCTTATAGGATTAAAATTCGTTAAATAATTTTTACAATAGTCTTTACGTGATAAAAAATTAAAATTTCATGTTTCTAGTTTCAGTAGTTACCACTCGACGTTGATTAATTAGGCAACCTCTTTAGGTATATAGATAAAGCTATATCACCATCATCCTATTCTTTTCTGAATTAATTGAGATATTTCCATCGTAGATATTGCACATCGTTTTGGCAATAGTTTTATGATCGGCTGCCTGACGTCAAACCTCCTTGACATCAGATGAAACTGGCCCAGGTCGACGAGAAAGCTTATAGTAGTCTTTTACAGCACCGTTGAGCAATGTAAGTGTTAATAGTATTCGTAGCTATAATTACAATTATTAACTTAGCAATAATGTAAGGATAGCAAAATTATATTTTCTGTTAATTTATAATACGATGTCATGAGTAACATTGTTGCTTGTCTAATTTTGTAATACGAGGTAAACGAGTTTGAGAAAAAAAAAAGAGGATTGTGATATCTTTGCAGACAATTTAAAAGTTCTACTTTTTCCGTCTCGTTTTACGTGCATTTGTTATTTGTCTTTATTTGAGTTGGTGTAAGAACGAAATTGGTCTTTACTTGCATGTCGTAAAAAAGACTACCGAATATAAGTTCATAAAATAAACAGCGAGAGAAAATATACAAAAGACCCAGCCAAGTGCGAGTCGGATTTGCGTACGAAGGGTTCCGTACCGTTATCTTATAGATTATCATTAGTAAACGCCGAAATTTTTTTGAACTCTGTTTTCTATGTTGGACTAAAACGAGCAAAAAAATCTAATTTGTTGCATGGGAGCTCCCTTAAATATTTATTTCATTCTGTTTTCTAGTATTCATTGTTATAGTAGCATATGTATATTCCCGTGTGGTGACGGAGTAAGAATACAATTCACCACCCCCTATTTTACTCGTGGGTGATCGTAAAAGACGACTATGGGATATAAACGCATATAACATCTATGCAAAAGAAGAAAAACTTGAAACAAAACCTTATAACAACACGTTTGACCAGCGTATAGTAGGTCAATTTCTCTCCCATTATGGAAGAGGCTCGAGCCCAACAGTGGGGAATATATGAGCCGAGATGAGTGAATTAATGTTATAGCGGCAACAGAAATACGTCAACTGTGAAATATTCAACTAATTATCACAATTTACGAGATGTGCCAGATAAAGACGGACAGCGGACTTTTAGTAATAAGATCCCGTTTTATCCTTTGAGTACGGAACCCTAAAAAAACTACTGAACTGTTTGGCCTGCTCGGTATATTAGGTTACTGCCGTTGCAATTGCGATTAAGGCCTATAATTAGAAATTCTAAAATATAAAATCGAAAAAAAAAATCTTAATAATTATATCTTAGGTACGTTTATGTGATAACATTAACATGATACTTGGCAGAGAGGCGATCATATGTATCATATAGCGATCTTTTTTTTTATAAAGACTATATCTAACACTAAGGATTCCTTGTATTTCAGACACTTGACAGACATATAATTAACTAATATAAATTACATTCAGAAAACAACAGTTTGTGGATCGCAATATTTTTAATTAGTGCCCGCGATATTTGGTATGGTAAGTTAATATCTTCACCAGTGCGATAATTGTGCAGTCGTTGTTGTTACAAGTTCTCCAGAAGATTGCTATTTACTGCCTGTTGCCTTAGATGATATCTCAACCGATTTCTATGGCTGCCATGAAAGAATAAAAAAGATGTTATTGGTAATATCTTTTTATTGGTCTGGGTGGCAAACGAACAAGCAGCACACCTGATGTTAAATGTTACTGCCGCTTATGGACCTTTGCAATACCAGATACAATTAGACCGCTACCTACCAATAAAAAACTCTAAATGCATCCAGAAAGTTGGGCTGCCGTCTCTCTCGCTCACCAAACGATGCAGATTGGCACTGCACACACACTGCTCGTCGGTTAGCTGCGAAAGTGTGGTACTAATCGAACGGATCGGTCCGCGGTTATCAACGGAAAACTGTCATCAGTTCTGCCGCTAGATATAGTAATCTAGAATATGGGCTTTTGACGGGTATTTGAAAACGTCATGTGGTGCTCTTGTATTATATTCGATATCTTAGTGTTTTAACGTGTTATATTAGGTAATTTTGATGGCATTTTATGTAATATGATGCGGCGGAACTACTGGGATGTAATGAATATCATATAAAAGTGCTTTACAACGTTTTCGTTTTCCATCAAAATTCCCACAAGATACCATTAACAGCTTGGCCATTGCACTATTAGTGGTGACAATTTAACTTATACAATGACTAACCTGAAAGACTAAAAACGTGAAAATATTTATAACTTGACACTGGCACCAATAGCTCGTATAAGTAGCTGATTGCCAATATATAAGAAGAAGGAGAAGAAGAATAGTAATATATTCGCTTATAGCTTATAGCTGCTTGTTGAACACTACGCATAACAACGCAATACATCAGAAACTTTTGTAACTGTCACAAACCTACACCGACAAACTGCCTCCGATTTTGTTTTGTCATACAGTATAATTTAAACGCACAAACATCTGAATAACTTATTTGAATTGTTTCGAGCTATCCTCTGATTAACTAAAAGTACTGAAATTTAAATTAAAATTTTGATTATATGTTAAAAACTTACGTATAATAATCATCTTATCGTCATCATCATCGTCATCTTAGTTCATATATATCCTACAACTAGGCTCGAGCCTCGTCTACAATGGTAGAGAAACTGACCTACTATACCACGCTGGTCAGATGGACTGGTATAAGGTTTTATTCCGAAATCTCCTTTTCTTGCATAGATGTAAACTGTATATCATGTACCCATTTTTTTTATTTTTTGGCTGCGGGCTACGGAACGGTCACGCCCCGCTAATCCGTCCGGGGCGACAGGAGAAGTGGCGCACGACCCCGTAGACCCGCCCTACAACATACCTCTCTACGCATTGCGGGTGGGCCACTGGTACGCGTTCTTTTCTTCAGTGGCCCATCCGGTCTACCCTCACGGGTATCCTCTCAGGTCGACGCCCTGGCATCTTGACTAATATGTCTCTATGTCAGGGCGTCGTCTTCACGCGGTGGCCTTTCTCCAAGGGTGACCAGACTAATCCCCAGTCCGGTCACCATGTACCCTAGTCATTTTTTATAACGTCGACAGGTAAAAAAGGGGAGTGTAAATTTGTACTCCGTCACTGCACGTGTAATGATAGATAAAGGATCACTCGTACTCACTGAATATAATAACTTAACGTAAAATAACTTATTTTATTACTGTACCTTCCTGATTTATAGGCGTCATAGGAGACGTAGATAAACACATTTTTTCTATTGTAAACGTGCAAGCAGCACACAGATACCAAGGGTATAGCTAGGCCGCTGCCTACCAATAGAAATCCAAACCCACCCAGTTGAGCTTCAGGCTCTCTCGCTCGCCGAATGAAGCGCAATACATTGCCATTACTCAGACGTCGATCATCTGCGAGAGTGTGGTACTACCCCAGGTGGACCGGCCCGCAGCTGTGGACAGAGAATTATCAACAGCGTGGTCCTACCACTATTAATGGAACACATTGAAGGAATTTTCTTTTTGCAATAGTTTTATGACCGACCGCCCTTTTTTTTTCTAGTCCACTATGGAGGTGATCGCGCCCTGCCAAATCGGTCCGAGGCGACTGATGAGGCAGCGCGCAACCTCATACCTATCTGCAAGCACCTCTCTTCGCCGTGCGATGAGGCCACCGGTACCCGATCTTTGTCGGTGGCAATGACCGGCCGCCCTACCTAGCATTAATTCTCCTTAGAATGTAATTATTGATGAGACGGCTTGAGATAGAATTAGCCTATGTCGATGTAAAAATTTTAATTATCTATTACGACATCCATGAGCAAAGTAGGGTTTGGTAGATTTGGCAGCTGCCGCCACATAGCATGGTTTGAGGAAAATTTGAGATAAATCCATGTAAGTTGCTATATGAAACTAAAATAAATAGAAATTCAAAGAAGTGATTAGTCACGATTAGATAAACATCTGCAGTTTAAGCGAAATTTGTGTCACAAAAACATGTGGCGTAATTAAGCGTAAATTTCGCAAACACAAAAACATGTGGCTTAACGTAAAATTAGCAATATATTTTCATCCAATTTTGAGATTAAAAAGCAAAATGTATAAGCTAACATAAAGTTCTAACCGAAAGAGATAAGCACGAACTTAATTTAAACTTCGATAAGATGGTTTAATTGTTATGTCTTTAGTGGAGTTTGGAATTACTCTGTAGCAGTCTTTGTCTAGAAATAACACTACTTTATATTGTATATATTTTTGCTAAGTATTTTTATATTGCTGACAACCGTTGGGGTAAAAAGGTTCTAGAGTGACGACCACAAATCGGACGACGCAGCGTAGGACAACCACCCACTAACTAGATGGACTGATAACATCAAGAAGGTCGCAGGAAACCGCTGGATGCAGGTGGCACAGGACTATTATGAATGGCATTCTCGCGGGGATGTCAGATAAGTTATTATAGGGTTTTATTTCGAGTTTTCCTTCTTTTGTGTAAATGTTATATGCATATATATTTAGTCTTCTATTAAGAAACCCACGTGTAAGAAAGAAGGATTTTTATTTTTACATGTTTATAATACTCTTTAATTTTTAGTTATGCTTGAATTTTAAAATTTCCTTTTATTAATGAACAAAATATAAATATTTTTTATATTTTATTCATTAATAAAAGGAAATTTTATAAACTAAACAATTATAATGTTTTATAAAAAAAAATATTAGGTTAGGTCAGCTGTTTCTACCCTATACCTTGGATCATCGTCACCATCTTTAATTTATATTAAAAAAAATCTCTTCAACTTGACCTAATAAAACCTCTGCATTTGATGGCAAGGAAATCTGTAAGATTAGTGTTACAATACAGATTAAAAACCAACAGCCATTCCATTTCCTTTCTAATGAATTCACTGAAAACCTGTTAAAATCGTAAGATATTCCTTCCATCTGCCTATTACCGGATAGAGAGCTTCAATCATCGCGTTTATTTGTGTACTTGTGACAGGTTTAGCAAACACACTCAGGTTGGAATGCCTCGGCCACCGAATACAAAGATCGGGTACCGGTGGCCCGCTCGCAAGGCGAAAAGAGGTATTTGCAGGATGGGTCCATAGGGTTGCGAGCCGCCTCTTCTGTCGCCCCGGACCGATTTGTCGGGGCGCGACCACATCCATGGTCCACCTTGCAGAGAAAAAATAAAAAAAAAGGTTGGAATGCTTTAACCTTCTACACTGGTCTATAACTAATGAATATAAAAAGTCGTACATTCGTGATCATTTCATTCCCAATCCTCTTAACGTATGAAAATAGCGTATTAACATTCAGATCCGTTTCGTGAAAGACAACAGACGAGGTGTTCAAAGAGTCACCGAGAAGGAATCATTCCCACTTAAGAAAAGTTTGAATTGGCCCTCTATTCACACTGGATATACTAAAATTAATTGTTTCCTTATATACATAAAGCTTAATACAGTAAATCTTATTCTAATCTAAAGCTGCATGCATCTAAAACTAGATAGAATATACAGACACGAAGGCGTTTTCTATTTTTTAAAAAAGCTGTTGTTACAATTCTCGCATTTGTCATGTTTATATAAATTTCTAAGGCAGCCTTCAGCATCGTTCCTTTAACCTTTTCAGCATGAGTTGAAATCATTGTCAAATCTAATTTAGACTCAATTTGTTGGGGCCCTATGTACTTATTTTGTTAACGTTACGTTATTTTATCAATTTGTGAGTCAATGTCTAAGTAAAAGAGTTCATGTTCAGAATAATATGATTGACGTATAAAAAAAATATTACGTTTTCTTTTTAAGAAAAATAATATGGACTCTTTTTGTTTTAATATTTATTACTATTTTTCGTCAACTCTTATTTTACTCTATGGTCCGCCCATACTCGCTTGTCTATTGGATATAAGATATTTTTTTCCACAGCAGACCATGTTATACCAGCCTGTAAAATTGGGATTGTATAAGATTTTATTTTAAATTTTATTCTTGCTATGATATGCCATACTTAAGATTTTTCCTTCATAACCCTTTGATCGAAATATACATTAAAGAAAAGTAATAAATAAAGAAGAGAAAAATATAAATAAAGGAAATAAAAAGTAATCATTGCAATAATGATATAAATAAAACCATTCAATAAAATGTTAATATAATATTAATAAATAATAATTTCCATACACAATTTCGCGTGATCGTAATTACATTGTCTTATTCGTCAAGATTTACTTTTATCACTGTTTCATGACAACATAATCAACAGTATAACATCAACCCTTCGTATCGTCGCGTCAGTTGAATGGTTCTATTGTAGTAAATAAGTACACCTATTATTTAATACTACAAGGCTTTTAGCAACAAATGCTGAATAAACAAAATGAAGTATATTAGATAATATACCTTTCGTAAAGCATCATAATAAGAATAGAATAGATAAAGTTTTAATGTCTGTCCCTCGCTAATGTATCGAGTAATAAAATAATAACTAATGTAACCTAAATACGTGACGCTGATAAGACAATACTGACCTAAGTAAATTTAGTTCGTTTAAATTTGTACTACTTATGAAAAGTCAATAACGTTTTGACTTGATCATTTAAAGACTAACCATTTTTATGACTTAGATTCTATTAAGACCTAATCCATGAAATTCCATACTACGGAGAGACCAAATGTAGATAATTCAACTGACCTATCTTGATGAAATTTTATATTAGACTAGCAAACCCAGCCCGTTGGTTTGTTAATTAAAATCGATACCTCGCAGTGCCATCGTCATTAAATCAATGTGGATAGCATACAAATCTTTTCTGTAAAAGATGCTAATCATCACACTGGAGCTATTTCTTTCATGTACCATTCTTTTTATATATATAAAAAAAATGAAAAGAAATAATAAAAGACAAACCCGCTGAGTTTCTTGCCGGATCTTCTCAGTAGTGGTCTAGTTCCGATCCGGTGGTAGTTTATTAGATTAAAATTAAATTGTTAATACTGACAATATGTAAGTGCCCTCACAGGGTTTATACATAATAAATGAATTTGAATTTGAATTAATGCTCGATAAAATAGTATCTGAGTTTAGCGATGTCATATATACAAACATCCTCTTTTATAGATATAGATTTTAAATGCGCCTAATATATGTATATTCAATTATTTTTTTTTTCCTTTAAGGGAATCCTTAAAGAATAAGACTACGTATACCCATTAGAACATTAATTTCATCATCATCATCATCATCACAGCCCATAAATGTCCCACTGTTGGGCTCGAGCCTCCTCCGTAATGGGAGGGAAATTAACCTACTATACCGCGCTGGTCAGACGTGTTGGCATAGGGTTTTGTATCGAGTTTTCCTTCTCTCGCATAGATGTTATATGCGTTTTATATCCCTTAGTCGTCTCGTACGATCACCCACGGGTAAGATATGGGGTGGTGAATTGTATTCTTACTCCGTCACCACACGGAAACATAGAACATTATTTTATGGTTCGGTAATTTAATTAATGTAGGAACCCATGACACTGATCATGAGAGAATGATATTTAGCTGGTTAAGCCAACTATGCATTTAGCACTTTTATGAACATTCTTTTTGTCAAGATGATTTGACACTCAATTCAATTTATAACAATGGCTGTACCTATAATAGTCATCATCATCGTTATCACAGCCCATATATGTCCCACTGTTGGGCTCGGGCTTCCTCCGTAATGGGAGAGAAATTAACCTACTATACCGCGATGGTCATACGTATTGGTATAGGATTTGGTTTCTAGTTTTCCTTCTCTTGCATAGATGTTACATCCGTTTTATATCCCTTAGTCGTCTCTTACGATCACCCACGAGTAAGAAAGAGGATGGTGAATTGTATTCTTACTCCGTCACCACACGGATAACGTATAATATAGCCTATAATAGTGCCTAGCTACAAATATATATCACCGAAGACAAAGATTGGGTACCGGTGGCCCGCTCGCACGGCGAAGAGAGGAGTTTGCATGGTGGGTCTATGCGGTCACGCGCCGTCACTTCCGTCACCCCGGACCGATTTAGCAGGGCGAGAAGCATCGATAGTCCACCGCAAAAAAAAAAAAAAAGCTACAAATATATATTCGATTAGATTACCAAGCGCGGGCCTGAATCTCGTATATTCACTTTCTCTAATATTGAGACAGCATAATATCTTTTTACATTCTACTGAGCTTTATACGTCTTTCAAAAAACGTGTAGACGCGACGTCTCTGTATTGTAAAATCCAAAAACGTTTATGTACTGAATCTTTATTGAAAGACACTGAATTTGTCTGGGATACGAATTTAATCAGTAAAAATCGAAACAGTACAGGGAAATTCAATTCCATAATAGACTGAGACACAAATATGTTGGAATTCAATTGTGAAAAAAATAACATTCGCTACAAAATGTAAGCAATTGCATATTTTTGTTCATATTTAAATCAAAACTAAACTTGACTTTTAAATTTATTTCTTATTTCATTTTAAATGGTTTCATATTTTCTTTTCATTTATAACCTCTGTAGGTCCAGTTATTGAGACAAATATTCCTTAATTTCCCGACGTTTTGAACACTTAACAGTGTCACATTCAGTCCACCCGTGACCATAATCACTCTAAAGTGTTCGAAACGTCCAGAAATTAAAAATCAAATACGTCCGAAGCCGTAAATGTAGTTTTATTTCAAATGTGTAAATATTTAGTGTATAGGGTTTCGTTTCGAGTTTTCCTTCTCTTGCATAGATGTTATATGCGTCCCTTAGTCGTCTCGTACGATCACCCACGGATAAGGGGGTGGTGAATTGTATTCTTACTCCGTCACCACACGGAAAATTATTCCCTATTTAGGAAAATTATTACATTCCAATTTTTTTTTTTGCGTATGGCTATGGTATGGTCACCCATATATACTCTTTTTACCATATATTCACTTTTTATTTTTTGTATTTGTTTTTTTTTTCATTACTTTTAGTATTCACTTCTGTCGGCAGTCCTTGTTACTGCTTCTTTTATTATTCTTCTTCTTTTCTTCTTAGTCTATCAACGTCCAATTATCGAATAGGTTTCTTACAGATGAAGAAAATTAGCCTACTATACCACGTTGGTCATACGACATTGATTTTATTGTGAATTTCATTCTCTTTCAGTGACTCTATCTCTGTGAATAAATTTATCGATCCACAAGAAAGAAATGGGTAATTAAGATTGCATTTATATTCCTCATTTCTCTTCCTTATTTCTCTTCATATTCTTCAACATCATCATCATTCTCCTGCTCTTGTCCCAATTACTTGGGGTCGACGCAATATGTACCCCTCTTTCTACATATTGCAAAGTTTATTGGCAACAGTTTTATGATCGGCCGCCTGCCTGACATCAAGCCTCCTTGGGAATGCAATTGCTGACCAAATGACTACAGGTAGTGCTGGCCTAGGTCGATATAACGTTCTTAGTCGTCTTTTACGACATCCACGAGCAAAGTAAGGGTTGGTAGTATTCGTAGCCGCTACCACACAGCATATATAGTCTTCAACATATGGATATGATAATAACTTGTTTAAGGACAGAGTTAATGTTTTATAGTCGCAAACAAATCTACAATTTACATTCAGATGAGTAACTAATATTTGTTGATCTCACAATTGTTTGTTCTGTGTGGGAGTTGAACCAACCACATTCAGTGTAGGAGGAGGTGTTTATAAAAAACTTTATGTTAGCTAACTAACTAACTTTATATACTGAACAGAAACTATGCGGCATGTACTGCCCGTACCTGTACATTATCCGTGTGGTGACGGAGTAAGAATACAATGAATTGTAAGGTAAAAGAAAGATAGGGGGTGGTGAACCACCCCTATCTTACCCGTGGGTGATCGTAAGAGATGACTAAGGGATATAAAACGCATATAACATCTTTGCAAGAGAAGGCAAACTCGAAACTAAATCCTATACTAACACGTCTGACCAACGTGGAATAGTAGGTTAATTTCCCTCCTATTACGGAGGAGGCCCGAGCCCAACAGTGAGACATATATGGGCTGTGATGATGATGATATGTATATAGAAAGTGGTTATGCAGATCCGCGACATATTCACATTTTGTTATAATACATTCGACTAGTCCATTGTCGCTAACTGCTTTTGTGAATTTTCTTAGAATTATATTATTCTTGGGCGTGCATAATTTTGAAACTTCACAGTATGCTGATAATTGAAGATGACAATTTATTATTTCTCAAACGTGCTTTTTGTCTGTATGAAATATCTCCCATCAACTCAGCTCATATACGTCCCACGGCTGGACTCGAGCCTCCTTTTTTCTTTCTTTATTGCTAGTGGTGGCAAACTAGCAAGCAGCGCATCTGATGGTAAGTGTCATTGCCGTCCATGGACCTTTGCAATACCAAGGGTATAACTAGGCGGCTGCAACTAATATAAACCGAAACCCACCCAATTGGGCTGCCGGCTCTCTCGCTCATCGAACGAAGCGCAATAGCAGGTTGCCATTACTCAGACGTCGATCTTCTGCGAGAGTGTGGTACTACCCCGGACGGACCGGCCCGCGGCTGCAGACAGAGAACTGTCAACAGCGTGGTCCTACCAATATAATCCTCAATAATATACAATAAGCCTACTTCACAATAGGAGGCAATTGACTTACTTTATCATACTAGTCAGATAGATTTATGTTTTATTTCGAGTTTTCCTTTCCTTATATCTTCCATAATATTATTGTATGAATTCTTATATTTGACAAGCCATTTTGAAGAATATTTAATATAAAATAAGTAAATATATTAAAAGGAATGTTTTAATTAAAAAAATAAAGTTTATTTTTTCCATTACAACACGCTATCTTGCAGTAATTTGTTTCCTTTGACTAATTTAAAAGTTAAAGATGTCTTAACATTCACATTTTTTTGGTAGAATTTTAACTAAAGTCCGGAAGTAAATTTGTAATATAATTTACATATAATGTCCAAAATAAAACCTGTACAACAATTATATTCAAGATTTTAATCTTCTTCTTCTCAGGCCATATATGTCCCACTATTGGGCTCAGGCCTCCTCCATTATGGGAGGGTAATTGACCTACTATATATCACGCTGGTCAGACGTGTTGGTATAGAATTTTGTTTCGAGTTTTCCTTCTCTCGCATAGATGTTATATGCGTTTCTATATTCCTTTGTCGTCTCGTACGATCACCCACGGGGAAGATCGGGTGGTGAATTGTATTGTTATTGCGTCACCATACGGAAAAGATTTTAATATTAAGTAAATAATATATATTGATTTATTTAGTATTTTCTTCATAAACCCCATTTTGCTGCGAACGCTTAATAACATTTTTTTTTTGTAAATATATTTAAATTTCTACTCTCACATTTTCATATCATATCTTTTTTTAAAGTCAACACTCGGCTCCAGGGAAATAACTCCTTGTAGACCTTGTAGTACGAGGGGGACATTAAAACTATTCAATTTAACGGACACAAATTAGACCTTTTTTTTGTGGGGTGGGCTACGGTAGTCGCGCTCCTCGCACCACTCTGTCCGGGGCGACAGAGGGGCGTAAGTACGCACACCCATAACCCACCCATGAACCTCGCCTTCGTCGTTGGACCGGCCACCGGAGCAGCGTGAACTTGTCGTCAGTGGCCGGCCCGACAGAATACACAAATTAGACCTAGACTTGTAACAACAATTAATGCATCGTACAAAATATTATCCTACGTAGGATTCGTATCCAAGTGCTATGTGGTATCGGCTACGATTACTAATAACCCTTATTTTGCTCGTGGATGTCGTAAAAGACGACTAAGAGCCTTATCACGACCTGCGCCAACTCCATCTGATGCCGTTTGGTCAACGATTACATTTCCAAGGAGAGTTGACGTCTGGCAGGCGGCTGGTCACAAAATTATTACCAATCACTTTTATAATATATACTGTGGAAGAAGAGTACATATTTTATCGACCCCAAGCAATTGGGATAAGAGTAGGAGAATGATGAATGATAAAGGAATCGTAGCCAAGACACTGGCACAGTAAAGTGGTATTTCAACCACTACGCCATCTGTGCAGTCATAATAACATATTTATAAATAGATATTGTATTTAAAATTATACTATAGGTAAAAAAATGGTGTAAGACCCGCAAAAATTGTATGAACACTCACCGTCTAGGCCTCCCTTAAACATTAAGCAGCAGAGAGAACACGAGTGCCAGAGAACGTCCTTGCATACTTCACTCGCTTCCTCAACATTCATAATTCTCTTCATACACGCTCGCCGGTTTCGAAGACTCTTGACTCCACCTTCCTTCAGTACGTGACCAATCTGGTCTAGGTAGGTTAGTCTTGGTCTCCCTCGGTACCTACATCCTTTCAATTTCGCATTGTATATCTTCTTAACCAGACGTTCGTTCGGCATTCTTTCCACATGTCCGAACCATCGGAGCATTCCGTTTCGCATCTTTACACCAATACTCTCTTTCATACCTACTCGCTGTCTTATGTCGTCGTTACGAATGAGATCGGTCAGCCTAACTCCACAGATTTTTCGTAGAGATCGCATTTCGACTATATTACTCTTACATCTATGAAAGAGAAACAAAACTTAAAATGGAACCCTATACCAACACATCAGACTAGCAAGGTATAGTAGATCAATCTTTCTTCTATTTTGGAGGTAACCCAAGCCCATTATTGGGACGTATATGAACTGAGATGTTATAAACGAACGTTTATTTTATTGTAAAAAATAGACGCTATTAATTACTGTTAGTTGACTTATTTTAATTACTTGTGTATGGTTTTTCAATACTGCCTCTTGAAACGTTTAGTCATGGATAGATTAATAGAGAAATATAGTTTACAGCTTACTAGTTTATTGGCTAGTAATTACTTAACTCAAAATAACGAGAGTTAATCCATTATAAAGAAACGAGATTTTGAGTATTTCAGAATGAGCATTAAACAATACTTAAATTACTGAAATTTAGCATTTAATATGCTTAATTATTTATAAAATCCGATTACGAAATGAAAAATGATGTCGCAAGCGGGATTCGAACCCGGCGCTATTGGGATTAATTGTAGGACATGCAAATTTCACTTCGTATTATATTTACGTCTTAAGGTGACGGTATGCTATCTACCCGACAATGTTTACACATTGTTATAGGCTTAATACTTCAAACTTTACAGTTAGAATTGTATTAAACGATGACACAACCTTGTTATTTAAATTACTGAAATTTAGCATTTAATATGCTTAATTATTTATAAAATCCGATTACGAAATGAATTGCATGTCCTACAATTAGTCGCGGTGGTGTAGTGGCAGCACGATTGGGCCGGAATCCCAATAGGCGCGGGTTCGAATCCCGCTTGCGACATCATTTTTCATTTCGTAATCGGATTTTATAAATTAAACAATACATCAATTCCGTTACGTTTCTTTGATGTGATATGATATGCCGGTCTATGCAAGAGAACGATATCTCGACATACAACTCTATACTAACATGTCTAATCAGTATAGTATAGTAGGTCAATTTCCCTCCCACGTGAAGAAGACCCGAGCTCAAAACTGGGTAATTATGGACTGAAATGATGGTTATGAATAAATAAATTATTTAAAACCATTTTATTTTAAATTATTTAAGTTTTACAGCGTTAAATCCTTCTTTATATTCTGTCATTGATCTAACGTAACGTGACAATATATGTATATGTAGCTATATTACCTTTACTCTTTCATCTCAGTAAACATTAATAAATCTCAGGTGTTCAAGAAGATATAGAATATAAAATATTTTTGATTTTAATCTTAAATATATTTATGGTCTGTTATCCGTTACAATCTCGCCATTTTGTGAAATATTACCGTTATCACAATCCATCCATCATATCTGTGAAGATGTTATTTATATACCTTAATATTTTCCAATAAAACAGCTCAAATAAATAAAAGTTGCATGGAAGGTATGTTGGATTGAAAATAACTAATAATTATATTGCATTTCAGAGAGTTTAGATGTACAGTAAATTTTATTTTTAATATACACCTTTATGCACTTAAAAGTAGTAACAAAATCAACGTAAGAAACCCTACATTTCCCTTATTAACTTTTTAAATCATACTCTAGTAATAGACGCAACATCTTACTGCTACCTAATAGCAAGGCTAGCACGTAGTACAAAATAACATGACATGTAAAGAAAACAAAGGATCTTTTTTGTTACCGAATTATGTAAAGTGCGAGGCGTTGTCAAACTTAGACTTCGTCGTAAGTAGGTATCATTTAGAATAGCAGCGTGGATTTAATTTTTGCCCATGTATTATATGCTATTAAAAATCGAGAAACGAAGTAGCAATTAAATAATTATCATCATCATCATGATCTAAACTCATATAATTTTAGATTCTGCACTAGAACCTACTCTATAACGGTAGGGCAATTTACCTAGCCGGGCGGGCCACCGAAGTTAAAAATCGGGTCCCGGTGGCCCGCTCGCACGGCGAAGAGAGAGGAGTTTTACGGTGGGTCTATGGGGTCACGCGCCGCCTTCTCCGTCATCCCGGACCGATTTGGCGGGGCGAGACGCATCCATAGTCCACCAAAAAAAAAAAAAAAAGGGCAAATTACCTACGCCACCGAAGACAAAGATCGGGTACCGGTGGCCCGCTCGCACGGTGGAGATAGGTGCTTTTCAGGGTGGGTCTATGGGGTCGCGCGACTACTCTTCCGTCGCCCCAGACCGTTTTGACGGGGCGTAACCACCTCCATAGTCCACCACAAATAAAAAGGACAATTTACCTACTATACCACGCTAGTCAGACGTTTTATTAAAGACATATCTACCGAAAAATTAAGGCGGATGTTATATGTTAAAACCGCAACCGTGATTCATAACATCACGCTACTAGTCAAAATTTAGTAACCAAAAACTCTAATAACGCCTGCCGCAAATATACAACGAGGGACACGATATCCCTGACTCTTCAGCTACTATTTGCAATAAAAAATATCGTATAATTCTTATATGATTTCGTACCGACCGGATGTCAGGATAAAACAGAACGTCCCCGTGATCGATTGAACAAATGTTGTAGACGATGCGTTACCTGTATTTAAAGTGAAATTTATAGCTGTATAAATCTGTCAGCTTACATATTCAAAAGAATTTATGTTTTGATATGAAATTTTGCGTTATATATATATAATATGAGCCATTTTAAAATGAAAATATTTATGTATTAAACTTAGTATATACGAATTTCATCATTCTTCTACTTTTACCCCATTTAATTGGGGTTAATATAATATGTAATCTTGTTTTATAGTTCATATTGTAAAAGTTATTGGCAATAGTTTTATGACCGGCCGCCTGCCAGACGCCAACTCTACTTGGGAATGTAATTGTTGACCAAATAGCATCAAATGGAGTTGGCCCAGGTCATTATAAAGCTCTTAGTCGTCTTTTACGACATCCACGAGCAAAGTAAGGGTTGGTAGTATTCGTAGCCGCTACCACACAGCTTATATACGAATTAGATATTTATGTGAGTATTACACTTTTGAAATGAAACTATTTTTACAGATTCTATCGCGTTTGTATTTGATTTTTAATTTTCTGACGTTTCAGATACTTTAGCGTTCATGGTCATGGAAGTAATAAGGATTTTCCCGTGGATGTCGTAAAAGACTAAGGAATATAATATGTATACAACATCTATGCTTACCGACCGCATTCGTAACGACGACGTAAGAGAGCGAGTAGGTATGAAAGAGAGTATTGGTGTAAAGATGCGACAGGGAATGCTCCGATGGTTCGGACATGTGGAAAGAATGCCGAACGAACGTCTGGTTAAGAAGATATACAATGCGAAAATGGAAGGATGTAGGTACCGAGGGAGACCGAGACTAACCTACCTAGACCAGATCGGTCAGGTACTGAAGGAAGGTGGAGTCAAGAGTCTCCGAAACCGGCGAGCGTGTATGAAGAGAATTATGAATGTTGAGGAAGCGAGTGAAGTATGCAGAGATAGAGTTCTCTGGCACTCTGTTCTCTCTGCCTACCCTGCAAGGGATATGGCGTGATGATATGTATGTATGTATCTATGCTTGAGAATAAAAACTCGAAATATAACCCTATCTCAAACCTGTCTGAACAATCTGTATTACTGTCTGTGTAAGTGGCAGCACGATTGGAACGGATTTCCAATAGGCGTGGATTCGAATCCCACTTGTGACAATCATTTTTCGCTCGTAATCAGATTTTTATAAATAATCAAGCATATTAAATGCTAAATTTCAGTAATTCGAATAACCTTCACTTTGAACAATTGTTGTCCAATAGGATTGATACCGTTAATTCACAATCGCTAGAAAGAACTTACTGTTTGCTATTTCATTTTCCTTTCTACTTTTGAACTTGTATTAACATTCTATCCAGCTGTATAAACTTGATGCGATAACAGTATTCAACTACTTTTGTTACAATATATTTTGGAGCCCGGTTTGAGAGCCTTGCCACAGACATTGACGACGGTCAGCGGGTTTCTTTTGCTGTGAGTTATAACTCTTACAGAATTTATTATGTATATAAACTTACATGCAATAACAGATTTTGATAGTGATTAACTAAACTAAGTCTATTATTAATAAATAATTAAAATAATTTTTATGTACCGTGACAAAGTAACAATACAATTTATCACCCCCTCGGCCAAGATTGCCGTGAGATTCGTGAGAGACAACTATATATATATATATATATATATATATATATATATATATATATATATATATATATATATATATATATATATAGCTTGGAAGAGGACCGCTCCCGAAAACACAGTCAGGTGACCCTACTAGACCGACTTGTAATGATAGGCTAGAAAAAAAATCGATTCGAATGAAAATTACACGGCACTGTCCTAATATGATAAAATGTAGAAAACGCAAAAAATGCTGTAAAAATATAATTTTTATTATTCATCCGAACCGATTTTTTTTTCTAGCCTATCATTACAAGTAGCACTAGTAGGGTTACCTGTCTTTATTTTCGGGAGCGGTCCCCTTCCACCCTGTATATATGTATATATATATACAGATAACGTCTATGGAAGAAAAGGAAATCTCGAAATTAAACCCTATACCAATATATCTAACTAGCAAGGTAGCAGTGGTTTTTTGCGACACCCACTGACGCAATAAGAGTAAATTGTTAATCCGTCACCACGTGGAGAAATTAAACTGCCAGTTAGATTCCCAAAAATCTTGTTACGTTTAATAGGCTGTTTATCTAGAAAGATTTAATTCTATAGTAAATAAAGCTGCAATTTATTTTATTACTTATGACGGCAAATGAGCAAGCAGCACACCTGATGGTAAGTGTCACTGGTGCCCATGGACCTTTGCTATACTAAGAGTATAACTAGGCCACTGCCTACCATTACAATCCCCAAACCCACCCAGTTGGGCTTCCGGGTCTCTCGCTCACCGAAGGAACCGCAATAGCAAGTTGCTATAACTCGAACGTCGATCTTCTGCGAGAGTATGGTACTACTGTGTAGACAGAGAACTGCGTACCACTGGTCTCCTACCACTATTGATTTAATAGAAGGACAGCAGCGTGCAGCAATAGGACAGCACGTTAGATCTTCAACGCAGTCGCCGTTACATGTCAACTGCTGAAATAACATGAATTGTATTGTGGATGTTTAATAACATCCACGATCTATATAAAGGTTAATAGTATTCATAACCAACACAGTAGAGGTATGAAAGAGAGTGTTGGTGTAAAGATGCGAAAGGGAATGCTCCGATGGTTCGGACATTTGGAAAGAATGCCGAACGAGCATCTGGTTAAGTAAGTTAAGTAAGTACAATGCGAAAGTGGAAGAATATAGGTACCGGGAGAGACTGAGACTAACCTACCTAGACCAGATTGGTCACGTACTGAAGGAAGGTGGAGTCAAGAGTGTCCTAAACCGGCGAGCGTGTATGAAGAGAATTATGAATGTTGAGGAAGCGAGTGAAGTATGCAAGGATAGAGTTCTCTGGCACTCTGTTCTCTCTGCCTACTCTGCAAGGGATATGGCATGATGATATGTATTTATGTATATATAACCAACAGCATTTAGTAAATATATAAAACCGTTCCAATATGAAATCTGTTTATAAAGCTAAGCCATTAATTAGATCATAATTAAAAGTTAAAGTTAGTATGTATGATCCTAAGTTAGTTAACGAACATCCAATAGGAACAACATGGTAACTCTATTATTTTCGTGAACATCTCTAGTTTGTAATTCAGTTTTCAACTGAGGTGAATACGCTTATGTGGTATACGTATATAACTCGTTATATTCAATTATAACTTGGAATATAGCACAACGGTTAATTCCAGTTGTGCATTCAGATAAATTCAATCATCTTTCTGTTGATTGCCAGGTAATTCGACCGTACAAATTTGTATGTGGTGACAAACTTTTATCTGTATACAATTAATTATCTCCTTCACTCACGAGAGAAAATAGGAATCTGTTTATATTGTGCGGTTTTATTAGTACTAATTTATTTATCATCTTATATCTATAGGTCTACAGATGACCTCCTTTTGCTCACCTATCTGTAGGGATAAAATGACCTTGACGGGGCATAGTTTAGGCAAGTCCTTGCATACGGGCTTAAGGGAGGGAGGCTACCGTCTTGCCACCATTGCGATTGCGACGAGGACACGGAGCAGCATACGCGTATACGGTCTAGGAAGTGCCGTGAACTTGTTGCAAGCGTCGTTGTCCACTTGACGCTGCCGACCATCGATAATTCGATGCTCTATAGTGTCAGAAACTTGGACGCGGTCGCCGTTCTTCTGCGATGCAGTTTTATCCCAGGAGGCAGGCAGCGGGGCGTGTTAAAGATATTCCACATTGATGCACTACGCCACCGGCACATTAGGCAGCTTAGGCGTGAGCAGCGGCGTAGCGCACCTGATGCTGCCCAGCTGAGTTTGCGAGTGGACGGACTGTGGATAATTCCGCCACCCGCAGAGGTCAACGGCGTAGGCACCCTGGCAACACGACACAGTCGTTTGTTGCGGGGACATCGATGACAATGATACTCGAAAGGTTAACTTGCCTGACTGGCCACGGATGTCAAGAAAACTATACCAATTGTCGGTTCAATGGTGGTGTAAATGGCACGGCCGTCCAGTCACTCCAGACGATATATGCGGGGTGTGTCCAGGCCTACCTCACAAAAAAAGGGTTAACATGTCCCAATGGCATTATCTATAAAGTCATTGAATTGTACAAAAATTATGAGACAAGTGCGGCTCGTATTTACTATATTTCCGCCGTAAGTGGCCCTTGTCTACTAAAAGATTGTCGACCACTGCATTAGACCCTTGCAAATTGACATAACACATCACTTTACGTGTACACTTGGCCATCTTTTTTATTTTTACACGTGTAATATATAAAATATTGGCACAAAATAAGTAGCCGTGAAAGTAAAATGTACAAAAGTTAGCCCTCTCTTGTACATTAATTTAGTTATCACGTTGTTTACTTCTTTATCTACAATTTACGACAACATCTCAATGTAATACGAAAAAATAACATTATCTTTTTTTTTTACTGTCGTTTCAAACCTAAATTTCTACGTCACAAATTTTAAAATAAAACGAAAATTTTGCCGCGTTTCACTGAAAACACGTCTGCAGGGTGTTTTTCCTTTTTTTTATTTAACAAATTAATTCAAGAATCCCAAACAAAATGTATTGTGGAGGAGTCCCTGACCTGGCCACAATTACCCTAGCGCCTTTGAATTTTTAAGGGAAATTGTCTTAAAAGGTAGATAGATGCGCATTTCGTCGCCAGTAGCAACCTCGAAACAAAAGTACGAAGTTACGCACCGTGACATTTATTCAACGACTCCGTCAGCCAGCTAGATGGTAGCGAATTTTAAAATAAAGTACAAAATAAAAATACTATCATTAGGCTCATCAGTGAACTACGAGGAAGTGTTTACATTAAAGTATGATAAAGCAGTCATTAAGAGATACTTGTTAGCTTGAACAACTTTGTAGATATAGTTTTATATGATAGAAGAAATACGTCTTTCTATCTTATTTTTTTTTCTGGTCTATGGATGCGTCTCGCCCCGCCAAATCGGTCCGGGGTGACGAGAAGGCGGCGTGTGATCCCATAGACCCAACGTAAAACTCCTCTCTCTTCGCCGTGCGAGCGGACCACCGGTCTTTCATATATCTAGAGTGCATTCATCCGATGAAGCTGTATAATAGCTGTTATGAGTACTACCGACGACCGACTAAGACTTTTATATTGACCTGGGCTAATTACATCTGACGCGGTCTAGTCCACAACTTATTACGTTTCCGAGGAGGGTTGAAGTCAGACAGGCGACCAGTCATAAAACTATTGCCAATAACTATTGCAATATGTGCGATGGAAGAGGAATTCATATTGTTTCGATCAGTATACCGATGAGTTTAGTCCTCAATCAACCAATCTATCATCATCTCAGCTCATATATGTCCCACTATTGGGTTTGAGCCTTCTCCATAATGGGAGGGAAATTGACCTACTATACCACGTTGGTCAGAAGTGTTGGTATAGGGTTTTGTTTCGAGCTTTCCTTTTCTTGCATAGATGTTATATGCGTTTTATATCCCATGGTCGTCTCTTACGATCAGCCACAGGTAACGGGGGTGGTGAATTGTATTCTTACTCCGTCACCACACGGCAAATCCTATCAATCTATATCCTCTTCCAAATATAAAACTTCCCAAAATTAAAAAAAAATACAATCGCCACACTTCACATGCGTTTTAGCGAGAATATATGGTATCAGAAATTTCCCTTTAGTAAGCTGATTCTCTTAACGATCCCTCAAGCAGTTTCTATATTTTAATACGAGACGATTGCTTTCCTTTTCTTTTCACCTCACATACGTCCACTTTTGTTCTCAGAGCATCTCTACGGTTGAAAGGAAATTGACTTACTATGCCACACTGGTCAGATGTCTTGTCATAGAGTTTTATGTCGAATTTTCCCTTCTCTTTCAAATGCTTTCGAAAACCTATGTACACTCATCATCATCATCACAGCCCATAAATGTCCCACTGTTGGGCTCGAGCTCTGCTCCGTAATGGGAGAGAAATTAACCTACTATACCACGCTGGTCAGACGTGTTGGTATAGAGTTTTGTTCCGAGTTTTCCTACTCTTGCATAGATGTTATATGCGTTTTATATCCCTTAGTCATCTCGTTCGATCACCCACGGGTAAGATATAGGGTGGTGAATAGTATTCTTACTCCGTCACCACACGGATAATGTATACCCAAATAACACCTAAATTTAGAGGTAAAACGACATTGTTCATTTCTGTCTGCAATCTTTTTTTTTTTTTTCGTAACGCATTGGCTAAAAAATGCATTTTTCGCATGCCCGCCCGGGTGGGGTATGTGGGACTCGCAGGCCCTGAAGGGGTCACTGAATACCCACTAAAAAGACCAACTGCGAGCTGTTAGCCGTTGGGGCTTTTACAGCTGAACCGGACTATGGGCTATATATTTTATTGTGGTAGGGCCACACTGTTGATAGTTCTCTATCTACAGCCGCAGGCAGGCCCGACCGGGGTGGTACCACACTCTCGCAGAATATCGACGTATGAATGGTGGCTTTTGCCGCTGTGCTTCGTTCGGTGAGCGAGAGAGCCGGAGCCTAACTTTCCGGGTGTGTTTTCGTGTGGTGGGTTCTGGTGATGCTTGAAATTTACGGTGGTAAGGTCTTGGTTGGGGCATTGGGCGTGAGGGGCTGATATGGGGTACAGGGAGACCCGTTGGGAATGGTCACCGCCGGCCACCTGCCGGTCAGCAGGGGACCCGAGCCCAGGACTATCCCCCCTGGGAGGCTGTCCCGCCAACCGGCGAAAATCCCGTTGCGGAGACGTCGTGCCGGAGTGGGAAACCGGAGTGGAGCCCGACGACTACGGGCGGGGGGGCACCGGGGGCCCTTCCGTGCTTCGTGTCAGCTCCTCACAAAACCCACCCTCCAACCATGTACTATGCCCCGCACCTTTTTTTTTTTTTGGCATCACCGGACCCCATTCCACGAAAGTACACTCCCTTCCTCTTCTTATACAAAACCCATGAAACGGAAACACAAAAAGAGAAGGTTTTACACGGCGGTCCCTCTATCCACATTTGACGTGGACTTTTGTAACATTAGGGGTTTACACAGCAATCTCGACGCCGTCCACCAACACCTCGAGACGGCGCGGCCTGCCTTGCTCTTTTTAACGGAGACGCAGATAAGTGCCCCGGATGATATTTCGTACCTGAATTATCCAGGCTACGAGTTGGAATACTCCTTCCACCGTAAAGCTGGGGTGTGCGTGTTCATCCGGGATGACATCTGTTGTCGCCGCCTTAGGGCCCTCGAGCATGGTGACCTGTCAATTTTATGGTTACGCGTAGACTATGGAGGGTATACCCGCATCTACGCGTGCCTCTACAGGTCCCATGGCAGTGATTCAGGGTCAACTCAATTATTCGAGAACGTTCAATGGGGGATTGACGAAATATTGGAGCAGTGTCCATCAGCGGAGGTGGTGGTTCTTGGAGACTTTAATGCTCATCATAAAGAGTGGTTGGGGTCCCGAGCCACTAACCTCTTGGGTAGGCATCTCTTCAATATGGTCTCGGCCTATGGTCTCTCACAACTGGTAACACAGCCCACCCGTGTTCCAGACATTGAGAGCCATGAGCCGTCTCTACTGGATCTTCTGCTGACTACACACCAGCACGGATACCGGGTAGTGGTCGAAGCTCCTCTTGGGTCATCTGACCACTGCTTGGTCCGTAGCAAAGCCCCTATTGCGAGGCCTAATCGCTCTAAAGCGACTGGGACTCGCAGAGTCTGGCAATATAAGTCAGCAGATTGGGATAGGCTTCGCGAGTTCTACGCATCCTACCCATGGAAGCAGCTTTGCTTCGCCTCTAGGGACCCTGGCATTTGTGCGGATTGCGTTACCGATACCGTTATTACGGGGATGGAATTATTCATCCCCAACACCAAAATACCGGTCGGTGGCCGCAGCCGGCCTTGGTTTAATAAAACCTGCAGGACGGCTGCACAGCAAAAGCAGTCCGCATACCAGGCCTGGAATAGGGCCCAAAACTGTCGGGACCCAAATGTCAGGGAGGAGAAGCGAAAATTTAATGCTGCTTCTAGATCTAGTAAGAAGGCTATTGCCAGAGCCAAGGCGGAACATGTTGCCAGAATCGGCGAGCGATTGGAGAGCTATCCCGCCGGGAGTCGTGCATTCTGGTCGCTCGCCAAAGCTGCCCAAGGCAACTTCTGCCAGTCCAATCTCCCACCACTGCAGAAAAATGATGGCAGTCTAGCCCACAGTGCAAAGGAGAAGGCCGATCTTTTAGGTCAATTCTTTGCCTGTAACTCAACTTTGGACGCTGGAACCGCCACACCACCTATCATCCCGCGGTGTGAAAGCTCTCTGCCTAAAATCCGCATTACGCAGCGAGCGGTGAGGCGGGAGCTGCGGCTAATAGACGTACATAAGTCGAGCGGGCCGGATGGCATCCCTGCAGTGGTCCTGAAAACGTGCGCCCCCGAGTTGACCCCCGTCCTCACACGCTTATACCGACTTTCCTATGATACTTGTAGGGTTCCATCTTCGTGGAAGATAGCCCATGTCCACCCGATCCCGAAAAAGGGAGACCGGTCGGATCCGTCGAATTACAGGCCGATTGCGATTACATCCTTGCTCTCCAAGATAATGGAGAAAATAATCAACCATCAGCTTCTGCAGTACCTTGAGGATCATCAGCTGATCAGTGACCGCCAATATGGGTTTCGTCATGGCCGGTCGGCTGGTGATCTTCTTGTGTACCTCACACACCGTTGGGCGGAGGCCTTGGAGGGCAAGGGTGAGGCGCTAGCGTTCAGCCTAGATATCGCGAAGGCGTTTGACAGGGTTTGGCACAGGGCCCTTCTATCGAAGCTACCATTATATGGAATCCCCGAGGGACTCTGTAATTGGATCACCAGTTTTTTGGATGGTCGGAGTATAAAAGTAGTCGTCGATGGCTCCTGCTCCGAGACCATGCCCATTAATGCTGGTGTACCACAAGGCTCGGTGCTCTCCCCGACGTTGTTTATTCTGCATATCAATGACATGCTCTCCATAGAGAGTATTCGTTGCTATGCGGATGACAGCACGGGTGACGAGCGATACACCGAGCATCAGTATGTCCCTCGGAGTATGTTACAGGAAAGACGGGCTCAACTTGTGTCTGAAGTCGAGCGCTCTCTAGGGCGGGCCTCAAAATGGGGTGAACGGAATTTAGTCCAGTTCAACCCCACTAAGACACAAGTTTGCGCGTTCACTGCGAAGAAGGACCCTTTTATCATAGCGCCTCAGTTCCAAGGAGTAACTCTCCAAATCTCCGAGAGTATTGGGATCCTCGGCGTCGAGCTATCGAACAAAGTCCAGTTTGGGAGTCATTTGGAGGACAAAGCCAAATTGGCAAGCAAAAAGTTGGGCGTGCTGAGCAGGGCCAGGCGGTACTTCACGCCGAGTCAACGTCTTGTGCTATATAAAGCACAAGTTCGTCCTCACATGGAGTACTGCTCTCATCTCTGGGCAGGCGCGCCTAAATATCAGCTAGACCCACTTGACTCCCTACAAAGGCGGGCAGTTCGAATCGTCGGTGATCCCAATCTCACGGACAGACTAGAGTCGCTGGAGCGGCGGAGAGACTTTGGGTCACTCTGTGTACTCTACCGGCTCTTTCACGGGGAGTGCTCTGAGGAACTGTTTGACTTGGTACCACCGTCACCATTTTACCACCGTACCACTCGACACCGTAGCAGGGTTCATTCATTTCACCTGGAAACGATATGGTCCTCGACCGTACGTTTTCAGCGATCATTTCTCCCACGTACATGTAAGATCTGGAATGAACTACCTGCTGCTGTGTTTCCCGAGCGCTATGACATGTCCTTCTTCAAACGAGGTTTAAGAAGAGCTCTTCCTTCACGGTAGGCAGCGGCCTGGCTGTACCCCTGGTGTTGCTGGGTCCATGTGCAGCAGCATTACTTACCATCAGGTGTGCTGTTTGCTCGTTTGTCACCGTAGACAATAAAAAAAAAAAAAAAAAAAAAAAAAAATGGGCGAGCCTTATGGGCTCTCAACCCGAAGAAGGTAAACTAAGCGACTTCGCTCGAGGGCTCCCCCGAATGGGAACGGACCTCGGCTCGGGGCGTCGCTGGAGGCAAAGTGGACGTGTACACGTTTGGGTTGGTTATTATTGCGCGCCGTGTTTTCGCACCTCGACGGCGAGGACGCAACCGCGGATATTTGAATGAGATGGCCTCGCGGCGGCGTAGGCTCTTGTTTGGGCGAGTGTTATTTGATCGTCATCGTCATTGAGGACGTGACGCGGACGTCGAATTTTCGATATACGCGATGGAGTATAGGAAGCCGCCCCGCCCCAACCACTAGTGGGTTGGGGTGTGTCACGGCAGAGTCTGTCTACAATCATAAATGAACTGGTTTATATAGGATACCCCGAGACAGTGACTTGCCTATGTCTATAGTATTGCAGAATTCCATGATAGACAGTTAACACATACATGTGGACTGTTTATTCGTTTCCTACCGAAGGCAATGGAACGGCTTTTTTTTTTATTTTTTTGTAGACACCATCCTGCACTAAGCAAATAATCTTTGTATTGTGGGGGACTTTACAAACACGGAATTAACGCAGACAAATTACACTCAGACTCAGAACAATACTTCGTGGATCGCACAAAGTTTTGTCCTGCGTGGGAAACGAACCCCGCCACTGGCACGGAAGGTTGGTTTCTTAAACACTACCGCCTTCTATAGAATCAATTGATGTGTGCCGTGCGGTAAGATTACATGATAGAAGTGAAATCTTCATCAAGGCAAGGTTAATGAGGCGGCGGAGCGCGTGCGCGAGGAGCGTCTCCTCGACGATGCGAGCCGTCGCTGGCGACTGGGGCAGCGTAGGCGCGATTACCTGCGCCTTATGCCGCCCTAGCTGAGGCCGCGGGTGACTGGACCGGGGTATTAGTCCGTCACCCGCCGAGAGGCTGACCGCGAGGAAAAGACCCCGAGGGAGGGGATGTCGCTCAAGAAGAGGGTACCCCTCGGGGGGTTTTCCGTCGGGCCGGCCACTGACGACAAGTTCACGCTGCTCCGGTGGCCGGTCCAACGACGAAGGCGAGGTTCACGGGTGGGTTATGGGTGAGCGTGCTTACGCCCCTCTGTCGTCCCGGACAGAGGAGCGCGACGACCGTAGCCCACCCCACAAAAGAACAAAAAAAGGCAAGGTTAATAATACGAGACACCAATATTTTTTCTTCTATATCCATAAAGTAATAACGTTTACATTATAAATAATTATAATTTAGTAAATTTTGTTCAAACTGATCGTCATTTTTGTATCGTATTCTAAAAATGCTGCCTTAGAGACCCGACTTTACATAAATGAGTGTTACATAGCAAAACGTGACGGCTAACCTTAAAGTACGTATTTAAATGGAATACCTTAAAGTACGTATATTTCTATCTTTCTTTTTCGTTTTTGGCGTTTATGACTTGGTTACTAATACATTTAAACCATATCTTTGTTTATACACGTTAAAACACTAAAATATTAAAAATAATACAAGAGCACCACGTAACACTTTTCCTTTCCCGCTAAAACTCGCCCTATTTCTATCTTTCATTTTTTTTAGAGCTTATGACTTGGTAACTAAGACCTTTATGCCAAATCTTTGTTTACAAAGTAACTTCATTTAAACTCATCGTCTGTCAGTAAGTCTAATCGTCGCCTTCAACAGTGCCATGGCCACACTGTTAAAGGTATCTTTTGGGAATTTTAGTGGAAAACGAAAACCACTGTTATATCATATTCACTCCACCTCAATACTACTTGCGCTTCAAATTACATAAAATGCTACCAAATTACTTAATAGAATACGTTAAAACTTATTGAATATAATACAAGAGCACCACATGACACTTTTCCTTTCCCGCTAAAACTCTCCATATTTCTATCTTTTTTTTCAATATCCACAGAATAAAAAACATAGCGCGCCTAAAGAAATTTCACTTTAAAAATATATTCTTTTTGAATATTGACGCTCGCCTTTCTAGCCACATATTTAATTATTAAAACAGTTAAGCATATCATTCCATTATGATGGTAACATTGATTAATGACATACGAGTAAATTATGTTAGGAAATTGAGCAATAAAGCTTAGATTATGGTCTGAACTTAAATATGTCGAGTTGAGTGGGGTCGCGTACGTGAAGTCAATTAGTGACATAAGATACTATGTTTATAATTATAATATGTTGAGTTTAATGTATAATAATAAAGTCTTGATAACTCTATTTCGGCTAAGGCAGCCACTACCTGCAATATCTATGGATATCAACCAAAAATACCGCGATGAATGTCTATGCAGGTCTATACTTTGTACGATCCACAAATTGGTGTAATTTGTGTACGTTAATTTTGTATTTAATATATAGGATTATTAAATGTCGAGCTAAAGTAAAACTTGAAAGAGAAGATTTGCCCGTACAAACAGGATTCAGACAAGGTGATCCAATTTCTCGAAAATGTTAAATCTCTAAAATTATAAAGAATGAAAGAGATAAAACCAGAACAGATGTAAGAGTAACAATAGGTAATGATGTACTAGAGCAAGTGGATGAATTTGTATATCTTGGATGTGGATTTAGCCGAGATGGAAGGTACACCACTGATATAGAGCGAAGAGTGAATGCGGGAAATAGAGTGAACGGAGCGTTGGGGCAACTTCTCGGCAGCCACCACCTCAGCCAGAAGGCACGTGTAGCAATACATAAAGCAGTGCTTGTCCCAACATTACTGTATGGAAGCGAGAGTTGGGTATGCAGAAAAGAGTATGATAGTAAAATTAATGCGGTCGAAATGCGATCTCTGCGGAAAATCTGTGGAGTTAGGCTGACCGACCGCATTCGTAACGACGACGTAAGAGAGCGAGTAGGTATGAAAGAGAGTATTGGTGTAAAGATGCGAAAGGGAATGCTCCGATGGTTCGGACATGTGGAAAGAATGCCGAACGAACGCCTGGTTAAGAAGATATACAATGCGAAAGTGGAAGGATGTAGGTACCGAGGGAGACCGAGACTAACCTACCTAGACCAGATCGGTCATGTACTGAAGGAAGGTGGAGTCAAGAGTCTCCGAAACCGGCGAGCGTGTATGAAGAGAATTATGAATGTTGAGGAAGCGAGTGAAGTATGCAGAGATAGAGTTCTCTGGCACTCTGTTCTCTCTGCCTACCCTGCAAGGGATATGGCGTGATGATATGTATGTGTGTATGTATGTATGTCTAAAATTATTTTCTGAAGTGTTTGAGACAGTATTGAGAGTTAAAAATGGAATATATAATAATAATGATAATAAGATGTAGGTACCGGTGGAGACCAAGACTAACCTACCAAGACCAGATAGGTCACGTACTGAAGGAAGGTGAAGTCAAGAGTCTGCGAAACCGGCGAGCGTGTATGAAGAGAATTATGAATGTTGAGGAAGCGAGTGAAGTATGCAGGGATAGAGTTCTCTGGCACTCTGGTCTCTCTGCCTACCCTGCTAGGGATATGGCTTGATGATATGTATGTATGTAGAATGGAATAAATATAAAATTGGAAATCGATGGAGAGTTTTTGAGTCACCTTCGTTTTTCAGACATTGTAGTATTATGGAAGCCATACACGCTAGGTTATGCATGATGGTTTTAACTGTGCATGCATAACCGACAGGCATGCCCTAGCGTGTGTGTGATAAAACTGTACAGTTATCTTTGCATGTACATGCAACCGAGTAAATATCAAAATTGATATTTTTGCCGCTCGGTTATGTTTGCGCGCGAGCATAACCGAGCGTGTGTGGCGGTCCGGCGAGCTTACCTGACACAGTTCTCCGTTTTTAATTGTCGTACTACGTAGTTCAACTGTGAAGTAGACATCCTACACGTACCGTAACGTAGCTCAACTGAGATTTAATGGCAAAACTGTGCATGCAAACCCTAACGTGTATGTGTAATATGAAACTCGGTTATGCCTGTCGGTTATGCATGCACAGTTAAAACCATCATGCATAACCTAGCATGTATGGCCTCCATTAGCGGCAAATGCAAAATAATTAGAAACCACAAAGAAGGTGAGTAAGACTATCGATAAAACCATACAAGAACAAAATACAAAAAGAAATTGTTGAAATTACAGTAACAGGAAGGATGTTATAATTAGTTCAGACAGTTTATTTCTTTTGTTTATTTTGCAGTGTAGTATTGGGGATTAAAAGAAATAATAAAAATTAATGATATCGTCACTTGATAAGCTATAATTACCAAGCGACATATTAATTAAAATACAGTTATTTTTATAGTCGCTTTGTTCGCCGAAAATTGTGTTATTGTGATTATTTTTAGCAGAAGCGTCTCTAGCACATGTAGCGCCCGGGTGCAATCAGTAACCTGGCGCCCTCTTGTATCAGAATGCGTGAACAAAATGGAATAGGTTGATACTAACAAGACGTTCGACTAAACTCCGAACCTCGCTGGAATGCATTGTCACATGCTTAGTTTTGTTGTTTTGACACGAAACCAAGTAAACGCGATCGGATTATGAGGTTACAGTGAACATGGCGACAAAGCAACCTACCCAAACTTGTCTAATAATGCACTCACTACGTTTATAAATGGTTAGGCACTCGCTGCGTAAGGTGCTTACAGGTGTTACAGTGGAGACTCTATGTGTCCCGGGCAGCTCTCGGCGCCCCCTAACACCTGGCGCCCGGGTGCACCGCACCCTCTGCACTATAGGTAAAGCCGGCCCTGATTTTTAGTTACCAAGCGACAACAAAACTCTTCCTAGCGGTATCACAGTATGACCAGTCGACGTAATTTTATATTGTGATTTCATTAGTGTATGTAAATCAATATCGCTTGGTAATTGTTGCCTTTTAAACGTCGACATAAAAATGGAAATTTAAATGCTTTAATTTTTTTATATATGTCAAACATAACGTAAACCTCGCGATATGCCAATAAAATGAAGAGAGGTACATTAAGAATAAACACTATAAATAAAATAAATAGTAAGCTCGTCATCATCATCATCATTCTCCTGCTCTTATCCCAACTACTTAGGGTTGACGCAATATGTAATCGTACATATTGCAAAAGTTATTGGCAATAGTTTTATGACCGGCCACCTGCCTGACGTCAACTCTCCTTGGCAATGTAATTGTTGACCAAACGGCATCAGATAAACTTAGCCCAGGTCGATATAAAGCTCTTAATCGTATTTTACGACAACCACGAGCAAAGTATGCGTTAGTAATATTCATAGCCGCTACCACGCAGCAAGAAATAAGTAACAGTAATAAACACATAATAAAACAGAAATAAAAGATCTTAAGTAAAGAATACGACTACTTAAATGGAATTGAGCTAGACCTTATGGAGATTAAAAGAGAATAGATCGATCTCTTGTATTATATTATTGGAATGGGTACCAAGGAAAATTAAAAGAAATCAAGGAAGATGGTGAGACATATTTATGCACGACACGGATATGTGTTGAAGGATATAGGGGAGGCCTACGACGTAGAGTCGACTGCTACAGATAATTAAAAACATCATAAAAAAACTTTTTTATTAGCATGTACATATAAGTGTTTAAATGTTTTGGTAGAAGAAAATCATTTTTATTTTATTATTTATATGTGGAATATAACAAAATATAAACTATATTATTCGTAATAATCTAGCTTTCCATTGGTGAAAGAATTTTAAAATTGGTTGAGTGGCTTAGGCGTGATGGCGTAACAAACAAAGTTACACTCACATTGATAATATTAGTTAGGATTATATTTTATAATTTTATGTCTGTAAAATTTCCCATAATATAAGAATTAGTTTCTTGTACAAAGTTAGTGATTTCTGTTTTATTAATAATAATAATTTGCAAATATAAATAACAAATCAAAAATAATTAAATCATCATTATTAGCTCGCTCTCATAAATGGGGTCAGCACAATATCCTGCCGTCCATAAGCTCCTGTCAGCCGTCATTCATATCTGCACTCACTCACAAAATTAATTAAATAATAAAACTATTTTTACAGTACTTTGCGTTTGTAATGACCGAACTGGCCTCTAAGGTCAAGGAGTCGGCACTAATAGTCAGCCCAATGTCAATAAGGATAGAATATGGAAACAAAGCCCACCTCTCCGTCGCCCCGGTAGAATTTGTCCAGATCGTAACTGCCAAAAAAAAAGAAGTGAAAAAGGCTGTCTCTATTTTTCATTCACCGTTTTAAACAAAAGTTCGTTAATTATAAATATTATCCGACAAATATTTTTTGTATAAATAAACATAGGCTTTGGCTGGGTTGCCTCAAATCTTTGAATAGGCACTCTAGTATGTTTCCAATAGCCTTATTCATGTATAAGATATATATTAGGTAGGTAGGTACATGAAACAACATATATCTTATTTATATATATATATATATATGACGGAGTAAGAATTCACCACTCTCTATCTTACCCGTAGGTGATCGTAAGAGACGACTAAGGGATATAAAACGCATATAACATCTATGCACGAGAAGTAAAACTCGAAACAAAACCCTATACCAACACGTTTGACCAGCGTGGTATAGTAGGTCAATTTCCCTCCCATTATGGAGCTCGAGCCCAACATTGGGACATATTAAGAGCTGAAATGATGAATGAATGAGACTTGTTCTCATATAAAATATACGTACCTACATGAAACATATCAATAAAATAATTATGTACAATTTCTGTAAACATTTCTATTAGAACATGAGCGTACACCTTATTCATTGCGTAAACAGAATTAACTAAACAAAATATGAATACATATTGTACAAATTGCTTTTAGTAAATTGATAAATACACCAGTCACGTTCAAGATATCTTAATTTTGAGAAACATTACGGTTGTAATAAGAAATTTATTTCTTATTTTTATTAAGGATACCTAACCTTTTTTTTTGTTTATTACAAACCCATTTACAAATTAAATATATATATATATATATTATTTTTATGCTCAGCTTAATATTAATACATAAAACTTTAGTATTTATTATGTAAAAAGTCCCGGGTGATTACAGTTTAAGGATATAAATAGTTCTACAATTCCTCACTTTCCTGTGGATGTCGTAAAAACCGGTTAAGAGAGCACCAAAGGCCTGGGTAGCGACTAAGGGATAATAAGCATATGACATCTATGCAAAAGCAGAAAATGTTGAAATAAAACCCTATACCATCATGTCTGATGAGTGTGGTATGTGGGACAATTTCCTCTTCGTGGTGAAGGCCTCGAACCCAGTAGTGACATGTATGAGCTGAGATGATGATACTATACAAAATACGAGGGGTCCGTTCGAAGGCAATGAGTATACGGGTGAGGTCAGACTATGAGCTCTCAAGAAAAAAACAATAATAGCCATTTGTAACCCATTTGTAATTGCGAGCGTGTATGAAGAGAATTATGAATGTTGAGGAAGCGAGTGAAGTATGCAAGGATAGAGTTCTCTGGCACTCTGTTCTCTCTGCCTACCCTATAAGGGATATGGCGTATGTATGTAATTGCAATTAACAAAAAGCCAATAATAACCCCGGAAATTGCAATTATTCGCTATATTTTATGTTTCCTGTGATTTCGACTTCGCTATATTTTATTATTAGGTACATTAAAATTTATGATTACTCCAACATATCTCAACATACCTCTTGCAAATATTTTAAGATATTCTTTAGTTTTCTATTAATTTCTAATGTCATTTCTATTTTTTTAATTATAATAATATAATATCAGACGAAATATATTCAAGAGAAGAAAATTGATACTCTCCGTGTCTTCATTTCTATTGTTTATTAGCTTTTAGAGTAATTTAATTTCCATTTTAAATATTTGAATTCATTGTAAGCAATTATGATTGATATTATAAGTTAAGTGAATAAAATGCAAATAAGAATAAAATAAATGGTTTCATTAAAGAATATTAATATATTTGAATAGTTTATTGAATTTCTGAGCTTGAATAGATTACGTGGCAGTCTGTTTATCGGTTAGATTTCCGTTCAGGACAATTATTTGTTATCTATATAATTATTTGACTACTACTACTTTTCCTCTTAATTATATGTTTATAAAGACACTGATCATTATTATACTACTCTTACCCAATTTTGTCTCTCTTGACTTTTGTTTCCTCTTACTGTGCCTACATTTATCATCATCATCAGCAGGTCAGCTCATATATATCACACTATTGGGCTCGAGCCTCTTCTATAATGGGAGAGAAATTGAGCTACTATACCACGCTGGTCAGACGTGTTGGTATTTGTTTTTTTTTTAGACTTGTTGATATAGAGGGTTTTGTTTCGAGTTTGCCTTCTCTTGCATAGATGTTATATGTGTTTTATATTCCTTATTCGTCTCTTACGATCACCTACAGGTCAGGTAAGGTAGGTGATGAATTGTATTCTTATTCCGTCACCACACAGCAGGCTAATTTTACTTCCACCCCTCCACAACATATTTCAAGCCTTCACTTCTTAATCAAACTTTCTATAGTATTATATAATAGAGAAACAATGAATGAATGTTTATTTATTCCTTGTTTTATCCATTCTCGTCACACCGCATATGCATCTCAACTTTCACATCCCTTTTACCGCATATAGTCTCAGTCTACTATATAAAATCACTCAAGATACAAAAAGAAATATTCCTAAATGCAGATCACGCCATTAATAAAACAAAAATAATATTTTTAAAATGTAAACGAATAAGTAAACTATGTCGCCATTTTGTATATCTTATACCTTGAGCTCGTCGAAGAAAAACAACATGCAAATATATCACCTGAATAAGAAAAACACTTAGTATATTTCAAGTATGGAACAATATTGGTGTAATGTAAAAAGAATTCTCCCGATAACGGAGGGAAATGTCTTTAGGGAAAATAACGAGGATATTACAAACATTGAATTTGTAAAGTAAATCCCAATTCAGATTGTAACAACACCGGGTCATATTACTTTGTAATGTAAACATCAGTGGTTAATAAATATCACGCTTTATATATTACATCATCAACTAAATCATTATCATACTCTTCTTATCCTATTTACTTGGGATCGTTCGAAGTATGTTCTGTGTTTCCATACAACTTCATCAGATGTTATTTCTGTGTTCATTCATTTTCTATCCATTTCATGCTTTACACAACCCATTCATTTTTTTTTTAAATCTTTATTACTTTTAACACCTTCGACATTCATACATAAACCTTTCCTCATAACATTATTTTCATTCAGTCTTATCACATGTCCATACCACTTTAGACATTCACAATTCAAACTTTCTCTAATATGCATTATATCACCAATACGTATATTGCATAAAATGTGTGTGTATGTGTGTGCTGTATGGTAGCTGCTATGAATACTATCAACCCTTACTTTGCTCGTGGATTTCGTAAAAGACAACTAAGAGCCTTATAACGACCTGAGCCAACTCCATATGCTGCCGTTTGGTCAACAATTACATTCTCAAGGAGGATTGACGTCTGGCACAGTCATAAAACTATTGCCAATAACGTTTACAGTATATACTATGAAAGAAGAGTACATATTGTATCGACCCCAAATAATTGGGATAAGAGTAGGAGAATGACGATGATATTATATTATATAAAATCTCGGAATTTAACAGAATTTTATAATGGAAAGATAGGTAAGTTAGATATTATAAAAAAAAATATCATTGTACTGCCAAATACGGCTATAAATTCAATCCATTTATTATGAATAAATCCTTCAATAGTATTTATATTATTATCAATTTTACATTTGTTCTGAAATTAATTCAATATTTAACCACTGGATAGTAATACGACCACAACTGAGAAGATCGTTTTATACAAAATTCATTACATCATGCTTAGAAAATATTAGTTCCAGTGTAAACCTCTTCGAAACAAGATATATTTCTTTATTCAAAATATAATACAAAATTGTATGCCTGGATATCTTACAAGCGGTACTAGATCGCATGTTAAAAACTAAAACAGTCAACACTTTCATCAACCACATTGAAATGAAAGAAAGAATCTTGCAGAGTAATACACATAGGTAGGTAAATGTGAAAACATAGAAAACAAACAAATATATCTAAATTAATTAATACAAAGGAACAATCTATCGTCGATTGTAAATGAACGTTCATTAGTTTGACCCGCAAGCTCAACAGGATATTTCAATTAAGCTACAATATCTCATTTTGTTCTCATGCGGGCCCACGTTCAAATTTAACTTGCACGGCAACTGAAACAGAGTCGATTCATTTTACTTAATTCCCTACCAACTTAAGTAGATTGCATCAATTGAGCATTGATTTTATGTGACTAGAGTCTCACGCAAATAGATCTGTCCTTTTATTTAAAAAAAAAATATTCTTTTAATTAACGATTACTTTTGTTAATTATGCTTTTGACATGCAAACAGTCCATATTAATTTAAAAATAGGTAATAGTTGGGTTTAATCCTTACTAATATTATAAAGGCGAAAGTAACTCTGTCTGTCGCGCTTTCACGCCAAAACTACTGAACCGATTTAAATAAAATTTGGTACACAGATAGCCTAGATCCTGATGAAGGACATAGGTTACCTTTATTGTGAAAAAAAGGGTTGTAAAGGGGGATGAAAAGTTGTACGGGAGTAATTTTTAAAGCCAAAAGCTTGAATCTTATTTTTAGGCTGTTGATTAGATATAAATTAATATGATATTAAAATTTCTTAGGTTAACATATACTTTTATCCTTTTATCTCGGTTTCTTGGGATAATAGTTCAACTTTAGGAAAGTAACTTTTTACGCGGGTGAAGCCGCGGGCAGAAGCTAGTAATAATATAAATTCAAATTTAAAAACGTTTCATCATCACAGCCCATAAATGTCCCCCTGTACTGGGCTCGGGCCTCCTCTGTAATGGGCGGGAAATTAACCTACTATACCGCGCTGGTCAGACGTGTTGGTATAGGGTTTTGTTTCGAGTTTTCCTTCTCTCGCATATATGTTATATGCGTTTTATATCCCTTAGTCGTCTCGTACGATCACCCATGGATAAGATATGGGGTGGTGAATTGTATTCTTACTCCGTCACCACACAGATTTAATATAAACTCATTTGCAAAAAAAACGGGCGGTTTTGATTTTCATTCATATTTAAAAAGATACAATACCAAAAAGGTTTCAATCGTTTGTACACGTTACTGGCCGGTTTTAAAAATGCTGTGGTATTTAAAAAAGTACGTTCTAAATTCAATTTTTCATTTGATGTTAATTTTTACAGAAAACCCCTTTTTATCCTACATTTTTGGCGCGAAGTTCCAGAAGTTAACATCGACTTTCATAACTTTTATTCAATTTTTATCGATTAATTTCATATCCTTGACTGTCAAAGCTTTATTTAATGCTGTTTGGCTGTATCAAAAATGGTAGATAAAGTGGTAAAAGCTACCAAAATTATCGCGCTGCTTGAAGAGGGTTGCAGCCAATGTTTCGTGGCTAGGAGGCTAAATGTTAGTCGCTCGACAGTCCAAAGGACCTAGCAGCGATATCAGGAGACTGGTTCCGTCGAGAGAAGGCCTGGTTCTGGAAGAAAACCATGTACCCAACCACGGGATGATCGTTTTCTTGTGAGTCGCGCATTGAGAAATCGCAAATCTTCGTATGTGGATCTTAAGAACAACCTCCAAGAAGTAAGAAATGTGCATATTAGTCTATGGACGGTCAGGAGGAGGCTTCTCGCTGCCAATATACGCAGTCACCGCCCGGCCCGCGGCCCCAAATTACTCCGTGAGCACAGAGTTCACAGGCTTAGGTTCGCTAGAAATTGTGAATCATGGACTCAAGACGATTGGAATAGGGTTTTGTTCTCTGATGAAGCCAGGATATCTCTGTTCGGTGAAGATCGACGTCGGCGAGTGCTAAGAAGACAAGGAGAACGCTTTGCAGAGGCATGTTTCGAAGAAATCACACCTTATGGTGGGGGCTCTGTTATGTTTTGGGCAGGAATAAATTCAATGGATCGTACAGAGTTAGTCTTCATTGAAAACGGCTCACTGACTGGGCATCGATACATAACGGAAGTTCTAATTTCTCATGCACAACCCGCATTGGCCGCTCTAGGTGAAGACTCGATTTTTATGGACGACAATGCTCGCGCCCACCGATCCCGCGATGTTAATGCGTATGTGCAAGAGGTCGGCATTCGTCGTTTGGATTGGCCAGCTCGAAGTCCCGACCTCAATCCCATAGAGCATGTCTGGGACGTTCTGAAACGGCGTGTGAGATCAGTACACCCGGCTCCGCAGACCATCAGAGAGCTGAAGAATGTGATTACTGCGGAGTGGGAACGTATTCCGCAAGCAAGTATCCGGGATATACTCGCTAGCATGCCCAGACGAATTCAAGCTGTGATTTTAGCTAGAGGGGGTCACACTCGATACTAAACATTTATCTGCTTTTACTTTATTAAAGAAAAACAAACAAAAAAACTTTTTTATTTTTACTTCATGAGCATATGCACTACTAGCGAATATACACTACTAGCGAGGTTTAGCATTATTTCCCATAAATTGTATCTAAATTTTATGAAATACTGATGAAAACGATTATTTTCTTATTAATTTACCAAATTGTGTGGATAAAACTACCTATAATTATCAAACAAAGAAATATTAACATTTGAAATGGTTCATTGCTTAGGTGCCCGTTTTTTTTGCAAATGAGTGTATATATAAAAACGTTTATTATGTATAAACCCTGTGATGTACTTAGTTATTGTCTATTTTACATTTTAACTTAAATTATTCTATTTAACTGCCGCCAGATCGGAACGCGGCTGCCACTGAGAACGTCCGGCAGGAAACTCAGAGCGCTTGTCCTTTATTTTTGTTTTCTTTAATGACTTCATTCGAAACAAAAGTTGTATAAATATTTAGTATTTTCAAAATGTAATATAAAAGATCGGCACGTTGCACAAATGGCACCCTATCACGAGTTTACTACTGGAGCAGCCATCACTGCCTCAAACTTGAAGGCAAGGGATAGAACTACTCGTACTTCACGTTATTGTCGGACACTGTTGTAAAACTAAATTATCGCACTAACTTTGAAGAACAACATTAGAATATAAACACTATTGAGTAATAAAATATAGGTACTATTACTATTATCTTTTTACCGTGTGGTGACGGAATAAGAATACATTTCTACACTCCCTATCTTACCCGTGGGTGATCGTAAGAGACATCTAAGGGATACAAAAGGCATATAACATCTACGAAAGAGAAGGAAAACTCGAAAGAAAACCCTATACCAACACGTCTGACCAGCGTGGTATAGTACGTCAATTTCCCTTCCATTACGAAGGAGGCTCGAGCCCAACAGTGGGACATATTATGAGCTGAGATGATGATGATACGATCTATGGAAAAAGAAGGACAACTCGAAACAAAACACTACACCAGCAAGTCTCAAAAAAAATTCCAACACATCCGACCAGCGTGGTATAGTAGGTCAATTTCCCTCACATTATGAATGAGACTCGAGCCCAAAAGTGAGATATATATGAGCTAAGATGCTGAAGATGATGATGATAACTATTGTCTTAAAAAAACAATGAATAAAGTAAATGGTAAATAATGAAAAATTATTTATAAAAAAAAGTAACTAGCAACATTTTACTGTATATTTTCCAAAGATATGATTTTCGAAGTATTATGGTAATCCACCTTTTTTAACAGGCTACAGTCTGGTCACACATCACCTCAAAACATTTGGAACGGAATCGCATAATGTACCGTACGGTATTGCCCTTCAGGCCTAGCTAACGGGCCGTTGGCACTGATTCCTTGAGTTCGGTTGATTACAATCCACGTAACTACTAAAGTATTCGTTAGTTATTATATTTTTAATTAAACTTTAACAATTTCGTATCCACATTTACGATTTAGACAGATTACGTAGATACAAAGTACCTATTAGCCTCTAATCCTTTACTCAGAATTAAACATGTTGAAAATAGCCATTTCTCAAAAATTCATTTCTTTTCGGTGTGGTGACGGAGTAAAAATACAATTCACCAACCCCTATCTTACCCGTGGGTGCTCGTAAAAGACGGCTAAGCGATATAAAATGCATATAACATCTATGCAAGAGAAGTAAAACTCAAAACAAAACCCTATATCAACATGTCTGACAAATGCGGTGTAGGAGTTCAATTTCCCTCCTCTTATGAAGGAGGCACGAACCCAACAGTGGGCCATATATGAGCCGAGATGATAATGATGATTTCTTAAAAAAGAACATTCTTAACAAATATATCTATTCCAAAAAGCAACTATACGCAAACGGAACTTTGCACTCAAAAATAAAATTACAATAAATCTACAAAGTTTAGACAGGCCTGCATTACTTTTTCCATTATCGCAAAGCGTTGTAAAATCTACCTTCTAATATTACCGTCCAAAAGCTGAAGTAAGATACTGATAGATATGTAAATAAGACCATCAGCTGTGTGGTAGCGGCTTCGAATACTACCAACCCTTGCTTGCTCGTAGGTGTTGTAAACGACGACTATGAGCCTTATAACGAACTGGGCCAACTCCATCTGATGCCGTTTGGTCAACAATTACATTTCCAAGGAGGGTTGACGTCTGCAGAGGACAGGAGGAAGCCGAAATGACAACCTAAATGGGAGACAAAGTACGCTTCCCCCAGGCGAACTTGAACCACTGCGCCGGGGCTCAGGACCTGCTACTGCAGTCCATGGCGGAGTGGGACATAGATTTGGCTGTAGCCTGCGAGCCCTACTTTGTCCCCCACTCACCCAATTGGGTGGGGGATAATAAGGAAGATGTGGCTGTCCTGTCTAGAGGATGCGCCGGCCCTCCCCTCTCTACACTGGAGAGGGGTAATGGTTATGTTGTGGTGGGGTGGCGAGACTTCGCTATTATTGGCTTATACTTTTCCCCCAACCGCCGGCTGGCGGAGTTCGAGTTATTCTTAGACTCCGTCAGTGCCGCGGTTCGCCGTCAGTCGCCGAGGAGAATTATTGTCCTCGGCGACTTCAACGCAAAGTCTCGTGCGTGGGGGAACCCCGCCACAAACGCCAAGGGCACGGCCGTCGAGAGATGGTCCTTACTCTCTGGTCTGTCCCTCCTGAACAGAGGGACGGTTCAGACCTGCGTGCGACATCGGGGAGGGTCCGTGGTGGATCTATCGTTCGCCAGCCCTAGTGTTGCTCGCTGGGTGAGCGACTGGAGAGTGGAAGAAGGGGTGGAGACTCTCCCGGACCATCGTTACGTGCGATTTGAGATCTCTGCCCCCAGGGGATCACCAGAGCCCCGGCGCGGCAGAAGGGGTGGACTCTCAAAATGGGCCCTTGGCCAATTCGATACTGAAATGGCCCGGGAGTCTGCCATAGTGCAACGCTGGGGCGGGGCAGGACGGCTTCCCACAGATGTGGAAGGGCTTGCAGGCTACATAAGGAGTGCCCTTGAGGCGAATTGTGATGCGGCGATGCCGAGGGCTCGGCGGAGACCGCCGCGTCGTCAAGTATATTGGTGGTCGCCCGAGATTGCCAATCTTCGGGTGGCCTCTAACCGTGCGCGGCGCGCCTACGTCCGATGCCGACAGCGGGCTAACCGGGATAACGTCCTTGAGAGTCAGCTGTGGACGGAGTATAAGACCAGGAAGAAGGCTCTGCAGCTGACCATCAGCCAGGCGAAGGAGAGGGCCCGTAAGGAGCTACTTGCGGGCCTTGACAGAGATCCGTGGGGACGCCCACATCAACGGGCGCGGAATAAGCTCCGTGACTGTGGCGCCCCCATCATCGAGTCAATGGATATGGGTCTTCTGTCGGGGCTCATGAGGGAACTGTTCTCATGCTCCGTGGGACACGTTCCCCCCCCGAATGGCTCCTCGATCGGTGGTGGAGGTGGAAACTTCTATCCCACTCATCACCGACCGAGAAATGGAAGTGACCCTCTCCCGACTTCGTGGGAAGCGGAAATCGCCTGGTCCGGACGGCGTTCCGGGGCTTGTGCTCGGCGTCGCCGCTGAATACCTCAAGGGTGAGCTCCGGGAACTGCTCAATGCGTGCTTGAGGTCCGGGCAGTTCCCGGAGCAATGGAAGTGGGGCAAGCTCTGCTTGCTGCGGAAGGAGGGTCGTCCAGTAGACTCCTCTTCCGCATACAGACCGCTGGTGCTGCTGGACGAGATGGCCAAATTGTTCGAGAAAGTGCTCGCGGACCGTCTCGTCCAGCACCTCGAGGAGGTCGGACCGGGACTGTCGGAGAAACAATATGGATTCAGGGGCGGCCGATCTACTATTGATGCGCTGGCCGCCCTGAAGTCTTTGGTCACCGACGCGGTGGCCAATAAGGAAGTCCTCCTGGCAGTTTCGCTCGACATAAAGAACGCCTTCAACAGCCTTCCGCATGAGACGCTAAAGGAGGCGCTCCGGTATCATGGGGTGCCTCCGTATCTCCGGAGGCTGTTGGAGGCGTACCTCGAGGGAAGGTACGTGCTCTGGGAGGGGGGCGACGGGCGCATTCATCGCCATCGGGTGGAGTGCGGCGTTCCACAGGGTTCGGTTCTCGGTCCGATCCTGTGGAATATCGGATTCGACTGGCTCCTACGGGGTCGGCTTCTCCCCGGGATGGGTGTCATTTGCTATGCGGATGATACCCTCGTCACGGTGAGAAGGCCCGACTTCTAGGGGGCTGCCCGATTGGCAGGGGAGGGGGTTGCGCTCGTCGTGGGCCGGATCGGTATGTTGGGCCTGAGGGTCTCGGTGGAGAAAACCGAGGCCCTCCTATTTCATGGCCCACGTCGAGGTCCCCCCCGAGGAGCACACATCGACGTGTCTGGGGTTGCCGTGCCGGTGCGGGCCCAAATGAAATATTTGGGTCTGCACCTTGATTCTAAATGGAATTTCGGGCCACACTTTGGCCAGCTCGCTCCGAGGCTCGTTAAAACAGCTGCGGCGCTAGGTAGGTTTCTGCCAAACACTGGCAGTCCCGGGTCGTCCTGCCGGCGTTTATACGCCGGAGTCGTGCGGTCCATGGCGCTGTATGGTGCCCCTATTTGGGCGGACTCCCTCACCACCCGCAACAAGGCTCTTTTGCGACGTCCGCAGAGGGCCATGGCGGTGAGGGTTATCAGGGGCTATCGTACGGTGTCGTGGACTGCGGCAATATTGTTGGCGGGCGATCCGCCTTGGCCACTTGTGGCTGAAGCACTGGCTGAGGCCTACCGGATTCGCGTCGCGGCGCGAGCCGACGACGAGCAAGACTCCGTAAGGGGACTGGGCAGAGCACTGGAAGTGGCCCGAAGGGGAGTCATCCGGCGGTGGAGAGAAGAACTGGAGTCCCCCGTAGCAGGGCGGGGACTGTGGAGGCGGTTGCGCCGCATCTCCACCGCTGGATTAATAGAAGGCACGGCAGCCTAAGCTTTAGGATGGTGCAGGTGCTTACCGGACACGGGGTCTTCGGTAAGTACCTGCACAGAATTGGAAGAGAAGGGGCCCCAGGATGTCACGAGTGTGGCGCGCCAGTAGACGATGCGCGTCACACTCTGGAGATATGCCCCGCCTGGGGGCTCCAGCGCCACGTCCTGTCGGCGGTCATTGGGGGAGACCTGTCGCTGCCGACTATCATCTCGAAGATGCTTGGCAGCGACAGATGCTGGTCGTCGATGGCCTCCTTCTGTGAAGAGGTCATCTCTAAAAAGGAGGCCGCGGAGCGGGCACGCGTCCGCAGACTCGCTCCGCCGGCGGCGGCCAGGGAGGAGGAGGCGCCGGTATGCGCACCTCCTTCCGCCGCCTTGAATGGTGACAGGACGTGGCCAGAAGGCCAAGCGTTGGGGCGTCGGGGATCGAATGTCAGTAGACGATCTCTCCGGCGTCCCGTAGGCGAAAGGAGGTAAAGCGCGGAAGGGGCCGCTGTGGTTTTAGTGGGTATTCCGGTCGGACTGTTCAGTTGGCCGGTGAGTCCCACACTCCCCCCCGTCTGTCACAGGCGGGGGATAGCGCGTAAACGCGTTTCCACAGCGAGAAAAAAAAAAAAAAAAAAAGGAGGGTTGACGTCTGGCAGGCGGTCGATCATAAAACTATTGCCAATAACTTTTACAATATGTACTATGAAATAAGAGTACATACTGTATCGACCCTAAGTAATTGGGATAAAAGTAAGAGAATGATGATGATATATATAAGACCATCATGGAAATACATTTTAAATATGTAAAGGGTTAGTATCCCTCTTAACAACAGACAATCAATTTTTAGCTTGACATCCATATAAATTGATGTATCATATTAAATTATTATTCGCTATTCAGAATTATTGGCACATTTATATTACGCATATTACGGTAAATTAACTCTATTGATATATAAGATTCGAAATGGCTATTAAAACATTTTAGGTATCTCCATTTGCTTTTAAGCAAAAAGGCACAAAATGGCTGCCGATTATACGGCCTTCGCACTTTTGCAGACAACTTACACTTTATAACCCAACATAATGATCTTAAGAAGTAAATTGATGTACATTATTTATATTATATATATATATATATAACTTTCGTTATAAAACAAGAATACCATATTATAGTTACGAGGATACCATTTTATAGTAAAAGCATGTGTAGATTATATGAATAATTCATTAATTAAGATTTAAAGGAACTGTTTACGTACTTGTTTGGTTTGTTTTTTTTTTCATAAACAAAACATTTTCTTGTTTTATTTATTTGATATAAAAAATCTAACTATAAAATAATGACTCCACAGAGTGATTAAGATATCGTCTTAACGAGTGAGTTCGTTTCCTATACAGGCAAAAATTTTACGCGATCAACAAAAGTTCTGAGTCTGGTTGTATTTTTTGTACATCAATTATATTAATTTATTTCTTTAACCTATTTTTGTAAAATGACATTTTTCTGATTATGTATTTTTTTTTCTTCAGTCCATGTAAGTGCCACTACTAAACATGCCTAAATGGGACTGAAATCTACACTACAACAACCTGAATAAACTTTTTGTTAGTTGGAAATAATGTCATTCCAAGTTTTCTTCTCTTGCACTAATTACAACCCCATCTCGTCTTTCATCTTTAATGACGTCAACAGGTAACGAAGGGTTGAATAACTGTATACTTACATTTACAAAATTCCCACAACATTTCCATCAATAATATAAAATTATAAATTTTAAATAATCCTCGACATAAAAACTACTCTAATGAACAGAATTGTTAAGAGGAACACAAGGAGTCCAAACTTGATGATAATTAGATAATCAAGGAATTTGTCTCCTAATTTAATGTTCCATCATCAGAGTAGCTCAGCAGTACCATAATACAATGTTGTTGTAAATGTTTAATCCGTCACTACACGGCAAGTCATTATATTACAAGAGATAATTTATTATCACCGTTATTGAGACTTAAACACTCTGTATATCCCTGTATTGCTTAGCTAGCACTTAACGCTACTAAATCCTCATTAATGCACAAGTTATCGTCGAAGAGGATTTCAGTTTAAGCCACAACGCGATTAAATTGAATTGTACTTCACTGAATCGCACCGAGCTTTTCTCGTATCGTATTTTAAATGTAATCGATCTTTGTCATTGCGAACGACGTGCGTATGTGGATACTTATAATCTATATATGTATATATGAAACACAAAAATGGTTTTTACATATACCCGTTATCGATTTAGAAATCATCCAACCGATTTGCCCCCGGTTTCGTTAGTAAAGCAAAAATGAGAAAATAGTTTTAAAGTTATTAAAACAATGTATATTTAGTCCTTTTAAGTCGATTTTCCATTACATTTGTCATTAAGATAGAAAAGAAAACAAATTTTTTTTCCAAAAAAAAAAACAAAATGTATTTATTTATTTTTTAACGTAGTGCTACTACGTTAAAAAACGCGAGAATTCGGTATTTTTGTTTTAAATTAATTTTGTGAATAAGAATACTTAAATAATGTTCTTTAACTTAAGGATAAGAAGAAAAATAAAACTTATCCACCCACCCAATAGCTTACCGACGTCCATTGTTGGACATGGATATTTTCCAAGGGGGGTAATTCTTTAATATACGCGCTAATTTAAATAAGTCTCCCAGCAAATTGCTACTGCCTTCAACCGAGTTTTATAACGCCCAAGGGTAGGTAAGGGGATAATGACATCTTATATTACTACTTTATAGTACATTTTGTAGCAGTTATTCGTAAAATAAGACAATACGAATACTACCAACCCCTTCTTTGTTCGTGGATGTAGTAAGAGACGACTAAGAGCCTTATAACGACCTGGGCCAACTCCATCTGATGCCATTTGGTCAACAACTACATTTCCAATGAGGGTTGACGTCTGGCAGGCGGCCGGTCATAAAACTTATTGCCAATAACTTTTACATATTGTACTATGAAAGCAGAGTACATATTGTATCGTACCTAAGTAATTGGAATAAGAGTAGGAGAATGATGATTTGTAAAATAAGAATTTTGAGTGAATCATAGAAACCGCGTGTAGCTTCAGTATACTATATATATAGTAATTTATCCGTTACGATAAATCATCTCTAAGCAACTTCCCGTCGCATCTGGAACGGTGTTCATTTTACGTGACGCCGGTTTTGAACCATCTCTCCGGGACCTCAACTAAAGTAACATCAAGCAGGGCAGAACCTCGCTGACTCACATTTCTGAGATAATAAACTCTTAGAATAGTAACTTAAGCATTATTTTTTCAGAATGCATTATGATATTCTATTCCGGTAGATGCTTCATCTCTTTGTATACAAACAGACGTTTGCATACTGTCATGAGCAGGGCCGGCTTTACCTATAGCGCAGAGGGTGCAGTGCACCCGGACGCTGGGTGTTAGGGGGCGCCGTGAGCCGCTCTGGACACAGAACCTCCACTGTAACGCTCCGCACGGAGCGGGCGCACCGTACGCAGCAAGTGCCTAACCATTTATAAACGTAGTGGGTACGATATTTGACAGGTTTGGGTAGGTTGCTTTGTCGCCATGCTCACTATAAATTCATAATCCGATCGCGATTACCTGGTTTCGTGTCAAAACAACGAGACTAAGCATGCGACAATGCATTCTAGCAAAGTTCGGAGTTTAGTCGAACGTGTAGTAAGTACCAACCTATTCCATTTTATTTGCGCATTTTGATACAAGAGGGCGCCAGGTTATTGATTGCACCCGGGCGCTACGTGTACTAGAGCCGCTCCTGGTCATGAATGAGTATGGCGTACTTCATGTAAGTGTAATTGGGGTAATCGGACATTTGAAGCTAATGTAATTTACCACAAAGTTAGTATAAATATGAAAGTTTAGTACATAAAAGTTTAGTAAATAAAAATTTCGTACAAATTACCACAGACTGCACAGATGGCGTAGTGGTTAAGATACCGACCTTCCGTACCAGTGCCGTGGGTTCGATTCCTACGCAGGACAATACTTTGTGCGATCCACAAAGTGTTGTTCTGAGTCTGGGTGTAATTTGTCTGCGTTAATTGCATGTTTGTAAAGTCCCCCGCAATACAAGGTTTATTTCCTTAGTGCAGGGTGGTGTCTTTTTTAAAAGAAAAAAGAAAGATAATGAAATAAAATCACACTTGAATGAATTACACTTGAATATAACATTTAATGGCGTGCTCTATAGTTAGTACTTACCTAAGATCATTCACACATATACTTCCTAATAATATACCATACCATACTTCCTCATAATTTTTAGCTTTTGTAAATTAAAAAAATTCAAGTATCTGTGGTATATATAAAATTTTATATTTACAAAAAAAATCTGTTATTCGCTTAAAATCTAAAACCCACTATCATTTGTTTAGATTGAAATACTGAATATTGTAAATAGAAGCTATGAAAGTAGGTACTGCAATGGAGACAACTTTGTCTCATCTTCTATCTCTTGAACCCACGTATCGAATTAAATAACATATATTATATTCTCAACTCATATATGTCCCACTGTTGAGCTCAAGCCTCCTTCATAATAGGAGGGAAAATTGACCCACTTATACCACGCTGGTCGGGGGTGTTGGTATAGGGTTTTGTTTCAAATTTTTCTTCTTTTGCATAAATGTTATATGCGTTTTATATCCCTTAGTAACTCTTACGATCACCCATGGGCAAGATAGGGGATGATTCGTGCGGTGACGGAGTAAGAATACAATTCACGAACCCCCAATTTTTTTTAAATTATTTGAATTGTCCTTTGTTTTAAAATAGATAACTCTCTGACGATTTTAAATAAACCTTACGCCTGCTTGCTATTTAATGTATTTATAACTCATTTTAATTAAAGATACAATGTTATAACATAGGAGTCATGTAAATTGTTAAAAGTTTTCGAATTGAAAATGAAACCGAAACTAAATTCATGGATACTGACAATTTATTTAATAAGTAAGTTTTTAAATATTAAATTACTTGAGGACAATATTTAATATACGAGAGATTTTATCGACATATATAAAAATTTGTAAAGTATTTAGCTATCTGTGTGGTCAACGATAAAAAATACAATGTCTTGCAATGTCTACCGGAATCACGGATGTAATATGTGGCGAGTAAGGCACAAAATCATATAAAATGATTCCAATAGAAGAAGAAATTGCAGTCTAATATACTCCTAGCCGGTTTGCTTGCTGTTTTGGGAGATTATTTAATTGTTCTTGTGCAGGAAGCTCAACTACAGTAGCAAGTAAATATGAAAGAAAGAAGAAGAGACATTTATAAGTTGAGGAGGCCTGTGTCCAACAGTAGACAATGATAAATGATGGATGGATGGACGGATGAATGACTGAATAGATTAATTATTCATTACGGAGATCAATCGCCCCACCGCTCAATAAATATGGCTGGAAAGCGTAATTTAATGTTCAATTTTCGACGCCTGTTCGCTACGTTCCTTCGTATCGAAGTATTTTTATTTTATGAATTCACAACAAGAATATTAGAGTCAAAATTAAAGGTAAGTAACAAGATTATAACTATTAGTTAACTCAATCACAATAAGATCTTAGCTTAATCATTATCATCATTTCAGCTTTTATATGTCCCACTGTTGGGCTTCAGCCTCCTCCACAGTGGGAGAGAAATTGACCTACTATATCACGCTTGTCAGACGTGTTGGTATAGGGTTTTGTTTCGAGTTTTCCTTCTCTTGCATAGATGTTATATGCGTTTTATATCCCTTAGTCGTCTCGTACGATCACCCACGGGTAAGATAGGGGGTGGTGAATTGTATTCTTACTCTGTCACCACACGGAAATACACTGAGCTTAATATCGTATAAATTTTATGATTAACTAAGTTTTACATTTGAAGTAAAAATATAATCTAAAAAGAATTATTTGTTGTATAGAAGAAAATAATCTGTACAGCTTACAGAAATCATCCTTATTTAAAAAGATAACTATGAAGCACTTGTTAAATTTTTAGTGATTTAAATTTCTACGGCCTTGAAAATAATCTGACAGTGAAAAGACATCGCACCTATATTCTGTTGTAAATACAAACTATAAGTTTACACTTATACTAGCTGTACACACGCCTTCGTCCTTTGTGAATTTTGTATTTAAATTACTAAGAACTATTATATAAAATTATTTTAGCTGTATATTTTGATGAATTATTGTCATTTGAAATTTCAAGAAATACGACGTAGTAATGATCAAATACGAACGAATAACGGTCAAATTTCATAAATAAAACAACTATTTTCTCAAATCTTTTCAATGTTTTTCTCGTTTATTTCGCTTCAAAAGCCATTGTGAAACAACGACACCGAGTAAAATCCATAACAATATCGAAATAAAGACCTCAAACCCACAAAAATCATAACATACGCAAACACCATCTGTGAAGCGCATCTTCTGCTAACAATCCTACTAATGCGAGCGCAGACACACGCAATAAAAACCATTTCAAACACAATACATGTTAAAATATATTATACATATTTCATCCATTATTGCAACCATTCATTATTAATATAGATACTATTATGTAACCTTTATTCCTTAGCAATAAAGTTCAAACTATAATCACCAATTTCGAAAAGTGTAGGTGCCTTTTGGCGGTCACTATTTGCGGCTTCTCACGACCGCGGTGTGACGACATGTGTTGCGAAGGGTTAACTTAAGGGTTAAAATACTGTTGTTTTCTTTATGGTTTAGCAAAACAAAGGGCAAAGGGTAACAAGTTCGCGCCTACCGCCCGCTGAGCGATGCGCTTTTTTTCCTATCAAAACGGATTAACTACGGAAAATAAATTTGACATATTTATTTCAAATATTATTGTTACATTTGAGGTAATAATGACTAATAAATTGTTATATTTCTTTCTTTCTTCTTATAAATACTGAGAAACTAGTCGAAGACCACAAATAGTGTATTAGAATAGATTTATAGAACTAATGACTATATTGAAAATATACATGTGTACAGAATATACTATCAATTCAGCAAGTATAGGGCTCGCATCTTTACGCACTACTTTCTATAATACATTTTAAATTTACATTTGATAAGAAAAGTGCTTATAAAAAACATACTGTAATGTAAAATAAGCAAGGTATAAATTGCAACGGTGATCGTTTTTTCAAATCAAATTGTTGGATAGTCAGACAAGTGGTACTTGAGGACAATTGAATTTTCAATAACAGTACCCGATATACCCTCTCGAATATATTTTTTAACAAATGTCGCGGCAGATTAAAGTAATACAACATGATAGTGATATAATACAGCAGGGTCCGCCATATTGGGGTACTTTAAAAACTCATCTGTAAATTAAATGTAATTGTTCGCTTGTTAACTGTGTGATAGGGGGATATCAGCTTTGTATCTTTTTTTTTTGTATATTTTTATACCAAATGTTTCCGCCTATTTTGTGGTAACATAGTGACTTCGAATAAAAATGTAATATAATTTGTTCGTGATAAAAAGAAATATAACTAAAGGTTTTTAGTAGGTTCTTTTAGATTCCACTTTCCAAAATAGCGGCATAACGTATATAACTTATATAAGTTGAACCCAATATCATTTTGGTTTTACAGTTATTTTTTTCTTCATTTTTATAACGTCATTTTTTTTTATAAATATATAAAGATCTTGTCTTTCTTTCTTATTAATATTATTATTGATTAATTTCTTAATGTTTAATATAAATTTTATTGGTGTCTAAAACAATGGCAATACATAATATTATTTTGTATTATAAATTTCATCATGATACTGTATGTTTCATTGGATACAATATATAAACATCACAGCAAGTTTGATCACTGAAGAATGGAAATAAAATCCTTCTACATTTTATCAGCTAACTGCGGTGTGGAAAGCCAAACTCCGACCTAATATGAAGGACTTTTGAAACCCCAAAATTACGAAGTTACTAACTGTAAAAAAGAGGACGAAATAGAAGAATATATTTATAGAAACATTGCACTATATATAATTAATCTATTTTTAGCGATCATTCCCAGTTCTCCAAGTGATGGTTTTCTCATCTCAAAGTGTAAGTGATTAACAATTATTTTTGTAATACAAGTAATTTCAAAATCTACTTTTGTATCATTTTCTATTTCATGAAACTTTAAAAGAATTATATTAAAGGACAGTTTTACTACTTAATAGGTTTCACTAGATTACGTAGTAGTTGTTGAGAATCCTCTAAAAAAGACACGTATATAAAAGATCCTAAAAAAGATACCCATATTTTTTTTGTTCGACACGGAAATAAGTCATGACATTTGTAGTCGCTTGGTTCTACCACTAAACTAATCAGACAATCATTATTTACATGTATACATAATTTAAAAAAACATCTAATGTTAAAAATAAAAAACCTTTTTAAATAAATAAATAAATTGATAATGAATTTCCTTGCCGTTCTACTATAAAATTGCTCAAGATATTAATTAATTCTGACATTTACGTCTTCGATTTTACGACCTCGAACAGACATTAACAGAAAATAGAAGCAAGAAAGCTCGTTAAGTCATTATTGAAAAGCAGTCAATTATTTTTTTATATTTCTTTATTAGAAATGACCAATTTAGTGCAAATCGAAAAAAACGATTAAAAGTTACCAAAGTCGAAAAAAAAACCTTATTTTTATTATTATACATACATACCATCACGCCATGTCCCTTGCAGGGTAGGCAGAGAGAACAGAGTGCCAGAGAACTCTATCCTTGCATACTTCACTCACTTCCTCAACATTCATAATTCTCTTCATACACGCTCGCCGGTTTCGGAGACTCTTGACTCCACCTTCCTTCAGTATATGACTGATCTGGTCTAGGTAGGTTAGTCTCGGTCTCCCCCGGTACCTACATCCTTTCACTTTCGCATTGTATATCTTCTTAACCAGACGATCGTTCGGCATTCTTTCTACATGTCCGAACTATCGGAGCATTCCCTTTCGCATCTTTACACCAATACTCTCTTTCATATCTACTCGCTCTCTTACGTCGTTTATTATTATAATGTTATATAATTAATGTACGTATCGTCGGCTCAAAATATCTTTCTTCCATACATAATTGAGGTATGAACAATAAAATGGCGTAGTTTTAGATACTTTTTATAACGGCCAACGGCTTGCTTGTCAGGCGCCTGTGTGGTAGCGGCTACGAATACTACCCTTACTTTACTCGTGGATATTGTAAAAGATGACTAAGGGCTTTATATTGACCTGGACTAACTGCACCCGATGGTGTTTGGTTAAGAATTACTTACATACCCAAGCTAGGGTTGATGTCAGACAGGCAGCCAGTCAGAAAACTATTGCCAATAACTTTTACTATATACCTATGTGCAATTAGAAATTTCGTCGAACCCAAATAATTGTGATAAGGTCAGGAGAATGATGATGACTGCTTGTCAGATTACCTATTTTGAATGTAACATTTATATATTTATCGTGCGTGGCCATAGAACTTAAGATAATCTGCACAAGTTGTTATTTAAATTTCTATGCTAGTATCCATAGTATGCATCAAGCTATCATCGTGTATTGTTAGACTAGAGAGACTAGTCTTGGATAATGTTGTAATGTTGAATAATGTTGTATTCTGTGTGGTGACGGGGTAAGAATACAGTTCATCACTCTCTTTATTGCCTATGGTTGTAGTAAAATATGACTAATGAGTTTTGCTCATTAATATTTTCTCACATTTAGCTTTTCCCTTTCAAAAACTGCGCAGATGGCGATTTAACGGCACAATAGTTGAGATGTATACTTGCTGCACTAGTGTCGTGAGTTCCATTCCCACGTAGGATAATATTTTGATCCATAAGTTATTGTTCTGAGTCTGGGTGTAAAATATTTCCATCAAATTATAAGTTTGTAATGTCCAGATACAAAGATTATTTGCCTAGTGCCGGGTGATGTCTTTAAAAAAAAACCAACCAAGTAGACGTAAGTAGTAATGGTATATATGTTAACTAGTTATTATATTGTTAAAGATCATACGATACAGTTTATATTTGGCAATTTGTATTTGTTACATGACCGACTGTGACCTCGTAACAATGGTATAATGACCATAACTCTAGGCGTAGATGTTAGCGTCCGGCGATTTTATTTATAATATACTCGTGATAAAATGATCAGTCAAACAGAGCCACTGTTGCTATGTAGAAGACATTAATCTATATATAGAATGAAACTGGTTAACTGATTTATCAGGCAGGCTGAATCGAAATTATCGGCACTATAAAAATGTAATTTTGACAGTAGTTTCTTTTTGAGACGTAGATACTCAAACAAAGGATTCTACGAAATCGTAGTGACAAAGTTTGTAAGAGAAGAAAATTCTTTTCATCGTCTTTAAATTAAGCTTATATTGTTGTTCATTAAAAATAAGTTCTTTCTAAGATTTGAACTTGATTTAACTTGATTTCTTATTGGATTAAAAATACCAGATAAGCAGTCAGAAGATATTTTCCTCTGTAAGAGAAGTTTGCTTTGATATTTTTATCGTAAACCACAAATATTAATGGAAATAATATTTCAAAGGGACGTTTGACATGATTTCCGTGTGGTGACGGAGTAAGAATACAATTCACCACCATCTTGCCCGTGGGTGATCGTACGAGGCGACTAAGGGATATGAAACGCATATAACATTTGTGCGAGAGGGGGGCAACTCGTAACAAAACCCTATACCAACACGTCGAACCAGCGTGGTATAGTAAGTCAGTTACCCTTCTATTGTGGAGGAGACCCGAGCCCAGCTGTGGGACATATATAGGCCGAGATGAGATGAGATGTTTGACATAATTTCTACACGCACAAAGTCGTGAGCAAAAGCTAGACACGTCATAAATTCATAGAGTTATTGTTATTTCTCAAACCTACTATTTCTTGAGAATGTAGCTAGAATTTTGTATTAACAAATAGATTTTTACTCAATTTCCTTTTTTTTTAAAGACCATATTCTAAGAAAATATTCCTTGTAATTCGACGGACTTTACAAAGATAATTAACGAAGATGGTAGATATAAACATGCGACACAGGTGGTGGAAGGGTCAAATACCAACCTTTCATGGCGTGGTTCATGAATTCAATCCCTAAACCAAACAATTATGTGAATTAATAATTGTTATCAATTATGCAACGAATAATTATTCTGATTTTGTTTGTTATTTGCGTCCGTTAATTATGTTTGTAAATTCCGCCCAATTTAAGGATTATATTCGTATTATAGGAGGGCTTATTTTTTAAATCTAGCGTTAGAAGTATTGAAAAAAAAAAAAACTATATTTTCCTTAAAAAAATTAAATTATAAAAAAAGTGATCTAAAATTAACTTTTACATGGAATAACAGGCAAATATAATTCTTAAAAAAAAAAAAAAAAAAAAAAAATATTAATAAATAATTTCTGACATTTTAGAATTATATCATTAGATTTATACGAGTAAGTTGCCTCGGTGTGAGTGAATACTGCGGCTCATGAATGCTGAATCATGAAATGAAAAGGATGCGAGAATCTCGCGACGTAATCCACTTCCTCACACAGCCAGAACAGTGACGTATTCCTGTATCATCATTCTCCTACTCTCATCCCAATTACTTGGGGTCGATACAATATGTAACTACTCTTATTTCATAGTACATATTGTAAAAGTTATTGGCAATAGTTTAATCACCGGCCGCCTGCCAGACGTCAACCCTCCTTGGGAATGTAATTGTTGACCAAACGGTATCAGATGGAATTGGCCCATGTCGTTATGAGACTCTTAGTCGTCTTTTACGACATCCACGAGCAAAGTAAGGATTGGTAGTATTCGTAGCCGCTACCACACAGCAAATAACGTATTCCTGTATATAATATTAAAATTAAATTGTTAAGGTTATATAAAAAGGTGTGATATATTCTTAAAGACTACACTGGTTTTTCATTCATTATCCATCAGCCCGTAAACGTCCACTATTGAACATAGGTGCCCACCTAAAAAGCCCACCAGAATGCCATTCAAAACGGTCCTGTACCACCTGCATCCGTTGGTTTCCTGCAACCATCACTCATTTTAATATGTATCTATTTATTGTATGTTCGTGAAGTTCTTTACAACACAAGAATATATACGACCTTTATCTTATAAAAATGTCATATATATTATTATCCGAACATATAAATAGATAAACATATGTATATATAAACCAAATGTCCCTAAATATTAATAGATATTTTTTATACGTAAAAAAATCCGCCATCTAATAAGCCTATTGTGTGTAAGTGATAAGCAAATATGTATTGCATAAACCGACAATGGTCAAAAAAGTCCAAGCGAACGACATAAGGTGTGAATGTTCACAAATTTGTGGCCATAGAGAGCAAATATAAAAGATGCTCCCCATATAGAATACAATGGGGCGTTCCATTTATGCCCACTTGACCCTAAGCCGCGCATAAATTACGCATAATCATCTACCAATATCGATTGCATGCATGTATGCGCATAATATTCGTATCAATTTATCAAATAAATGTTTTATTATTGACTTGCACTTTGTAAATTTTTACTAAAGTTAATTTGACTTGGCAGCGACCTAGCTATACCTTTTGTATTGCAAAGGTCCATGGGCGGCAGTGACACTTGCCATCAGGTGTGCTGTCTGCTCGTTTGTCACCCACATAAGCAATAAAAAAAACTATTTTTTATTTATATAAAAATATTTATTACAATAGAAGTGTACAATATAAAAATAATAACTTGAATGTGACATAAAGAATATAAGTTAAAATTAGCTTAATATAAAATAACTGGTAGGTATCTGAAACTAGTCAAGTGAAATGTGGAGGTTTCAATAGATAATAAATTATTTGTTTTATGTCATATTCAAAAACTATTTTTGTTGTTGCAGAAGATAGAGTTACTTCGATCGATGTTACTTTAGTCGCCTTTATCAACACCCACGAAAATTTTTAAGTATTCTTAGTCACCACCATACATCACTAAATTAAAATCACTCATCATTCTCCTACTCTTATCCCAATTACTTGGGTTCGATACAATATGTACTCTTCTTTCATAGTACATATTTATTATAAAAGTTATTGGCAATAGTTTTATGACCAGCCGCCTGCCAGACGTCAACCCTCCTTGGGAATATAATTGTTGACCAAACGACAACAGATAGAGCTGGCCTAAGTCGTTATAAGGCTCTTAGTCGTCTTTTACGGCAAAGTAAGGTAAGTTGGTAGTATTCGTAGCCGCTACCACACAACACTAAATCACTCAAATACATATAATTTAAATAATATAAACATGAGCCCTCTAATACTAAATCGCTTTATCAAACCGAAAATCTCTTGTTTTCCCCCAAAATTTGTTCTCACGCATGAATACTAATGCCGCGAAAAAAGCTCTTCACCGTATAAAAAAATGTTTACCGAATAAAAGCTCAGTGAATAAAAAAAGGACTTAATGGGCATTAGAAGCAATGTTAGAATTTGTTTTGGCGATGATATCTAACGCAGGTGCACAGCTTTGCATACGTTAGTAAGCTTAGTGTTAAATTTACCGAAAGTTTATTAGAAATATAGCTTTTGTTAGCTACGGGGCATACACTTTAGTGAGAATTTGAAACTTTTGAACGGATAATATAATTTCACTAAGTATTTAACTTTACAATCCGTTGCTTTTGTTAGCATATGAGGTTTACGCAAATATAACACATACGAAATAAACTAATTTTACAAGTTTATCTCGTTTAATTTTGTGGTTACGACCACTAATTTCAGCAGTTTAGTGACGGTTTAAGAATCTAATGTATCACCATCATTAACGGAGTCGTAAAAACCAGTTGAAATATCATCAGAAGAATGAGGAGTAGCTCCTGGGAATAGTAATTCATCCACCGTCATAAAATACGTAAAATAAATTTAATTTTGCTAATAAATTCACTCGGTTATTGTAACATTCCTTGTGAACTGTTATAGCGTCATTTAGATAAAAATGTATTTTGATTCAGGTTCTACTGTTAGTAGATTCAGGTAGTAGAATAATACACATTTAATTATTGTTATTATATATCCTCTATTTATTTGCTGTGCGATAGCGGCTACGAATACTACCAACCCTTACTTTGCTCGTGGATGTGGTAAAAGAAGACTAAGAGCCTTATAACGACCTGAGCCAACTCCATCTGATGCCTTTTGGTCAACATTTACATTCCCAAGGTGCGTTGACGTCTGACAGGCGGCAGGTCATAAAACTATTGCCAGTAACTTTTGCAATATATACGATGGAAACAGAGTACATATTGCGTTGACCCCCAAGTAATTGGGATAAGTGCAGGAGAATGATGAGCATACTCGGATTGGGGGTGCCGGGGATCGAATGTCAGTAGACGATCTCTCCGGCTCCCCGTAAAAGCGCGGCAGGGGCCGCTGTGGTTTTAGTGGGTATTCCGGTCGGGTTCCAGCTGGCCGGTGAGTCCTACACTCCCCCTCGTCTGTCACCGGCACGGGATAGCGCGCAAATGCGTTTCCACGGCGATAAAAAAAAAAGGAGAATGATAATGATGATGAATGATGATGATCCTCTATTTATTTGGAACGTTCTTTTTCTTATATTGATGTTATCAGCTTCTATCTCTTAATTTACCCCCGGAAATGGAAGATCAGGTAACGATAGTACGCTTTATCACCTCTGTCACCATATAGAAATAAATTTATACTACACTATATAAAGTTAATAGAAACCTTACCTTCCTTACCTACCTTATTTTACGTAGTATTAATCCGATTGAGTCCATCCGTTCCAAAAAGTAATCCAATCAATATTTCTTATTAATTTTTTCTAAAGATCATTAAACTGGCTTACTTAAAAATATCTCATTTTGTTTAATGAAATCTTTCAGACGCCATTAAGCGAACAGCGCAAATTGGTCGTATTTTCTCTTTATTACAGTCCTCTCGTAAAGATCTACCAAGATGGTGTTTTAGTAAAACACTAAATGCAGAATCTGTTTTAACGTCTTTATGATCACAAATTAAGAATATGGTGTCCTTCTTATCCTTTTAATCGTGGCTGTCATAATCTAAGCAATATTGATTGACTGCAGAGACGGCATAGTGGTTGAGATACTGGTTGTCTAATCTTGGGGTTGTCTAATACTGGGTGTCTAATCTTACGGGTTCGATACCCATGTGGGATAATGTTATCTACAAATTGTTGTCCTAACTCTATGTAATTTTTGTCCTTTAATAACATGTAAGACTCTCTCAATACAAGGATTCATTTCTTAGTTTCTACCAGAAACGACGACTGGTCAGTCAGTCAGTCGGTCGGTCAGTTGTCGTTGCTGGTGACGAACTGATGTCCGGTGTTGTAAAATTCTGACTCCTAAACCTTAGACACCAGAAAAAGTTTAACTGACTTTTAGAGTTGAGTTTTAAACCGACAATAATTTATTGATATAATTAATTTCTACATTAGTGCGTGTGAAACTGCAGGAATAACTTGCAAAGCAATAAAGGGAATGGCTTCTTAAGTTCATTTAATTAAGAGCCATTTACTTCTACAATATATAATGAAATTGCAACTTATCATGAGTGGGAATAAAATAGTAAGGTAATGTTTGGTATTATTTTTTTGAGAGACAGGATATGATGTGATTATACTCTACCCAAATGATCCGAGGTGGTGGAAGGGATGTTGGCAACCCCATAACAGCCGTGAACCTCTCTATCGCTATTTTGGCGAATCACTAATACCGGGCCCTTACCTTTGGCAGCGTATTTGTTTCTGTAACAGTGGGGATATTTCCAAGGGTGGATTTTATTTAAAAACGAAGGATGACGTATACAAGCGAGGCTATGCTAAGATGGTTTGGACAAGTTGAAAGAATGACTAAAGAGCGGTTGACGAAGCGAATATACAAAGCAATTGTGAGTGGAATAATTAGAAAGGGAAGACCATGTTGTAGGTTTCCGGATCAAATTGGAGAAGTGTTGGCTAAAAGTCATCGCAAAGGTAGTGTTTGCCTACCCCTCTGGGAAACAGACGTTAGGCTGTGTATGTATACGAGAGACAGAGCCTCTGGAGCATTTCTCTGACTCTCACATTAATTGTTCGCAATATTTTTTTTTAGAATTCGAGTTCTTAGTAAGTGCTTCAGATTAGCGGTTTTAAATAAACTTTTCAGCTTTAAAGTGTATAGATGGCGTAGTATTTCAGATATACTACCATATGTCCTGGGTTCAATTCCCATGTCAAATAACAATTAATGCGATCCCTAAATTTTATCGTTCTGAGTGTGGGGTGTAATTGACGTTCGTAATTATGTATTTGTAAAGTACCTTGCACTACACCAATTATTTCCTTAGTGCCGGGGTATTAAAAATAAGGGATATCCCACGGATGTGAAAGCATCGGAAGCAGTGGTCGGTCCAATGGTGATGGGTAAGGAACATGGTAGGTTATTGGGTCCGCCACCCTTCCCTCGCTCTGGACGGAATGAGCAAGATATTTCCAGACCATCATCATTCACCTACTCTTATCCCAATTACTTGGGGTCGATACAATATGTACACTTCTTCCATAGTACATATTGTAAAAGTTATTGGCCATAGTTTTATGACCGGCCACCTGCCAGATGTCAACCCTCCTTGTGAATGTAATTGTTACTTTAGAATGTATTGACTCCTTGGGAATGTATTGACCAAATAGCATCAGATAGAGTTGACCCAGGTCGTTATAAGGCAATAGTGGTCTTTAACGACATCTACGAGCAAAGTAAGGGTTGGTAGTATTCGTAGCCGCTACCACACTGCCGTGAAAATATAGTTACCATACTTCTTAATAAATCAGTAATAATTTGCAATGAATTATCGTATTAATTCCTGACAATTAATTATATCAAAACTAAAACATAACAAAGACATATTTAACATAAGTCTTTGTTATGGTACTAGGCATGGAATGAGGTCAAGGAATATATAGCTACATGTACGAATTAACGACACAACAGATGTGACTTACGACGTACTAAACTATAACTAAACTGTTTTGTACTATACTCTACTTTAAGCCAGTGATTTTGAAGCTGTGGGTCGCGACCACTACGAGCAATAATCGGTAGGCGTTGATAAAAAGCAAGTATTTCCAGATGTTAGCCTATAATAAAAAACACATTAAGTGCCCATTATAAGCTAGTATGGACTTATTTATTTACCAAAAAACCCTTGTGTTGTCTTATTTATATGATTACTAGCTGCCCGCAGCTTCTCCCGCGTAAGAAGTGGCTTCCATAATATAAATTTTTATCACTAAATCATCTCAAAAAATTTTATCACTAAAATATCATCAATATGTTCCATATTACCGAGATAAAAAGTATCCTATGTTTATTCAGAAAATTGTCTATTTCTAAGCCAATTTTCATCCAAATCTATTCAACGGTTTACGCGTGATTAAGTAACAAATATCCAAACATCTTCACAAAACTTTCACATTTATAATATTAGTACGATAAATAATAAAAAAAAGCTGCCCATCGACTTACCTAATACTTTTTTCATAACTCTCGCAGCTTCTTTGCAGAAAATAAATACCTACTTGATTGTCTAATTAAGTTTTAGTTTCCAAAAGCATTAAAAGTATAAATGGAAAATTTGAAATCACTCTAATTTTGTTTAGTAACGACCTTAGGTATTGCTAGGATTTTTTACCTACGTTAGAGGATGAAGGACCCAAGATATTTATGCCCAAAATAGAAAGAAAATTGACCTACTACACCACGCTGGTCAAACGGGTTGGTATAGGAATTTATTTCGAACTTTCCTTCTCTTGTATAAGTGTTATTATATTATCGTCCTTAGTCGTATTTTACGACACCCACAGTTTGGAAAAGTGGTTCTTATTCTTGGTAAAGCATTAATATTCGTATTACAAAACAGTTAGCCGATGAGTTATTTAGTAAACAGCTACCTAACTGTGTTAGCTTGCTATTGTATACTTAGAGGCTGACCTCTCAGTATGAAGTGTTACCTTAATTTGCATTTGCTCTTAAGTGCAGCTGTTTCGCTTAAGACAATCTTAAGATCTGTATTAAGATGAAACTATACAGTCGAAATATACAGAAATTTATTAAAATGGGGTAAATTCTGTTTTTGTGAATGTGCGGTATCAGTCCGGGCGAGCTGGTCCTTATATAACTGCAGCCACAAAATTATCGTAGATCAAATGAAACTATTATTTTGTTTTGTAAATGAATATTAAAATAACTTGGACAAGTTATTTCCACAGCTCACACGCGTTTTACTACTGGGTACGAGCCTCCTTGATAATAGGAGGGAAATTGAGCTACTGTACCACGCTGATCAGACGGGTTGGTATAGGCTTTTATTTTGAGTTTTCCTTCTCTTGCATAAATGATATAAGCCTATCATCACTTACGTGTCTCTTACGTCACCCAAAGAAACGAAAAGGTATATGATTTCTTTCTAAATCCGTCATCACACAGAATACTTACAGGGGTGTAAATCATTCTAATGAGAACCATCGTATCAGCTTTCAACCAAAAAAAAAATCTCTTAAAGATCTGTCCATTCGTTTAAGTATTACGATGGCACAGATAGATATATAGACAGGCACGTCAATCTTATAAGACCCCTCTTTTTGCGTCAAGGTTTAAAAGTAATCTAATTAAAAGTAATTATATAACAAACATTTAAAAGTAAATCTGAGCTCGACTCAAATGTAATTTCATTTCGTTAATATATTTATAATTAAAAGAGAATTTAATACATTAAATTTTATTTCATATTTAAAAACTTAAGTTTTAATTAAATAAATATGAAACCTTCATAAAAAGTAGAAACAAGAGTTAAACGAGACCCCTAACATTCTGCGTAAGTGCGTACATTTGCGCAATAATTGCCTACCACGACTCAAAGTATTCAGTGAAGCTCCACACATTACTACTTCGTAATGAACTTTTCTTCGTTCTAATACTTAGTAAGTACTTTGTCATTAACTTGGTTTCTTATAATCACTAAATACGTGCAGTAAATAGTTATATATCCAGTATCATCATTATCCTGCTCTTACCTCAATTACTTGGTGTCGACACCATATGTACTCGTCTTCTATTGTACATATTGCAAAAATATTGACAATATTTATGATCAGCCACCTGCCTAACGTCAACCCCCCCTTGGGAATGTAATTGTTAACCAGACAACCAGTAACAGGCATGTCGTGTTTGGATTCACAAAAATTGGTTGCATTACTAGTTTGTATTAAATACAAAATTTAAAAAAATATATCCTTACTCGAAGGGCACTGGAGCTAATATAAATTAAACATATAACCAATCACTTTCGTGAAAATATATAATTTAAAAAAAAACGAGCCCACTGAATTTCTTGCCGGATCTTCTTAGTTTGTGGCTGCTTTCCGATCCGGTGGTAGATTCATTAAAATTAATTATAAAAGATAATGTAAAATTGACAATATGTAAGTGGGGCTATGGGGGCTTATGCATAATAAATAATTTTATTTGATTTCTTGAAGCTGAAACCTAATATTCTAATATTCTAATTGTTTGAAAGCTGACGTGATCGAGTGATATTATATCGAAACACTGCAGAAAGTTTGTAGATCTTTGTAAGATTTTATGTATTGTATGTATGAACTGGTCATACATATAAACTGCAGCATTTATAGATTTTTAATATGTCATCCTTAAAATTGATAGTCTGATGATTCAGAATATTAGTTAGACGTGGAATCACTATCTAAATCTGATTAATCCAAACACGAACAACCTGTAATTAAATAGGTCAATAACCTTAAGTGACTTATAATTTGTATAAGTGCCTCTATGTTTTAACTATTATTTACTCATATTTATACAAAATAAAGAATTTTTTTTTGTTATGTTTTTAAATTAAACCTACTCATTTTCAGGGTAGCTCGTATAAAAAGATACTTGATTATATTAACGCAGATAGCCGATAGATAATAGCACATCACTATTTATGAATTGCAAAAAAACTGATAACACACGTAATGTCAGTTCTAGTCTCTGAAATTAAAAAATGGGCTATAGTAGATTTTCTATTCGTTATAACTATGTAGATATAACTAAATATAATACTCCACTTAGCAAATCGCCGACTGGGTAATGCTCATCTTCCAAATATGAATAGGTTCTTTTAATCAGTTAAAAGTTTTAGACTCTAGAGTTAAGAGCTATTTTAAGTCGTGAATTTTCTTTTAATGTTTTAATTTTTTTTTAAGTAACGAAGAAAATTACTATAGAAATAATAAGAATGTAAAGAACAAAAAAGCTATATAGCAATTGTTTTTAAAACTTTTGAAGAAAAATGCCTTAAAATTTTCGATGAGTTTTTGAAACTATAATTAAACATACTTAGGTATAGGATACTTACCAGATACGAATAAACATTTTACTTTATGAAATAAAGGAGTCAAACATATACGAAATGATAAAGGAATATTCTTTTTAGTTTCGAAATAAGAAAAAGATATCTTCTTATTTGTATATAAATTGAAAGTAAACATCTCATTTATAAACAAAAACAAGAACTTGGCAAAAGGTAGAAGCACCCTAGAATCAATTAGATACTCCCAACTAAAAGATCTTATCGCAAATAATTATTCTGTATATTGCATTGTGAACGTTATTTTATTAGTATTCAACGGTATGCATGGTTCATTATAGTCTGGCGTGGTCTCGTTATTACACTGATGAAAGAAACTGAGGCGGAGAACAATTTAGCGGTTTTTAATTAAAAATTAAAAGAGCGACGACGGCCACCACTTGTTTATGAAGCCAAAGAAATTAGAACAGTATTTTTTATTTATTTCTACATTGTAGGCATATAAACTTAACCGTAATATTGTTTTAATTACGAAGTTGTAAGGCGGATACCGGGAAACGTTTTTGAAAGCTTTATCTCTATTAATATTATAAAATTAAACAGTTTGGTTAAATGTACAATTTTCAGTATTAATGACTGCACAGATGGCAAATTGGCTAAGATACCGACCACAATGCCAAGTCGCGGGTACAATTCCCACACAGACTAATACGTTGTTGTATTTTATAATATGTACAGTAAAAGCTCTTTATTCACGGAGTATGTGTTCCATAAATATGCAGCGAATACAGAAACCGTGAATATGGAACAGTAATTTATATGGGATTATAGGGGATACGTTCCTAGGTGAAAAAATAAAAAACAAAAATATATGAAAAATCAATTTAATTGAAGTTTTTAAACATTTCGATTATAATTATCTTAAGCCTTAAGATAAAATTAATCAAAATGTTTAAAAACTATTGCCTAAATGGTTTGAAGAATTTTGTAATTTTTTCTTGCTTGAGTTTTTAAAAGCTCCTTCAATTCAGACTGATACGCAGCAGTCGCATTAGCAATTTGCCTATTAAAAATAAGACTTCGTAGGCAAAATTATAATAAGATCTATTTTACTTTTTTATTAGTCCATTTGACGGCATTTACAAAGGATATTGGGTTGGATACCTATTAGTATCCTTTTAGTTTTATGTATGTACTTATTAGATCCGCGAATAAAGAAATTTTTAGCCGCGAATATAGAAATTGACTCGCATTTTTTTAATCTGCGAATAGTGAAAACGCGAATGTAGGAAGAGCGGATAAGGAGCTTTTACTGTACTAGCTTTTACCCCGGCTTCGTTCGCGTTGAAGCCCTTAAATAAATTTCAAAGATTTTACGGAGACAAAAAAAATATTTTGGCAGACTTGATTGTATGTCAAAAAATTTGAAAATCTAGCAACTCCACCGCCATTTAAGTGCAAACCCCTAGGTGCTGTATTACCGACGGTCAAATTAATGTTATTGACTACAGCTTCAGCTATCATGGCTGCCAAAATAAATTTATTTACCTTCAGTAATTTTTTTTAATATTATGTATCCTATGTCCTTTCTAATACTTCGAAGACTATGTGTACAAAGTTTCATGATAATCGATTAAGTAGTTTTGGTGTGAAAGCGTAACAAACAAATTTACATTCACATTTATAATACAATAATAATAGTAGGGATTTGTAAATTCCCTCACAATATATGAATTACTTTGTTAGTGCAAGGCATTGTCTAAGAAATAGTCTGAAATCGTTTCCGTTAGACAATATTAGTACATATACCAAGTTGGAGGAACGGAATGATATGAGAGTTTGCTTTCTATTGCAGTGATACTATATACCTTAGTCGCTTCTAACAATACCTGAAGGTGAAGAGCTAATAAACTTAACCTCTCTAATAGACGGCCATTATATTACCACCACATTTGACAGGTGGGTTCGAGATCAAAGTTAGTTTTATAAGGAGACTGCTTACAAGTAATTTTCCTGGCGACCTCTCAGCCAGTTTTGACAACGCTCACGAAAAAGTAATGGTTGGTGAAATATTTTATTAGCCGTCTATCACTCGCGGCAGACACCATGCGGCATTATACTCGTTAACTAATATACGTAATTTAATAAGGAAAATACACATTCAGTGTAAAACTCTCTTTATTTTTTCGGGAATAAAGGGATTAGATTCTTTTAAGAATTGATTTCTGATGTATATGAGAGTATTACATTTGAAATAAAACTATTTTTGCTTAATCTATTGTGTTGGTAGTTGATTTGAATTTTCCGACGTTTCGAATAATTTAGTGTTCATGGTCACTGGAGAACTCTATTAAGAAGACTTTTTTAAGAAGTAAATAAATGACAAGGTCTTGATCCCATATTTACTGGAAATTCCATATATGTTGCTTCACTCTTTATCACAGTCAAATCAATCAAAGCTTTATCAATTAAGTTACATACATATATGTATATTTATATAGATACATGTAGTAACTATTTTAACCGACTTCAAAAAAGAAGGTTCTCAATTCGATTGTATTTTTATTTATGTGTTCTACTGGGTGTCCCATAAGTCATGTGAACTGAAAACAAAATATAACAAAAAACTATGTACAATCTGATTTTTTATTTATTGTTTAATAATTTACATTAAAAGGAATATTTTTTTAAAAATCACTTCATCTAAATGGGCTCCGTTTCGATCTTGGCACTCCTGTAAACGACGACTAAAATTTTCTATCACTGCACGGCAAGTACGCTCTGAAATGGTTGACATTTCTCACCGGGTATTTTCTTTTAGTTCATCAATTGACCGCAGGTTTGTTTCGTAGACTTTAGACTTAAGGTAATACCATAAGAAAAAGTCTATTGGACTTAAATTTGGGCTACGTGGTGGCCAGGGAATGTCTCCTCTTCGAGATATCACATTGTTAGGGAAAAGTTGACGGACGACGGGCTTTAAGTCTATTGGTAGGATCACTATCTTATAATTCCTGTACTAACTGAATTTTGTATGGATGAAATTTCTTATCATTCTTTAAAATGCGCTATAACGTCGATCTATAGGGTATATTTAATGCACTGGAACGCTTACGAAGGGATTGGTTAGGATTTTCACGAACTGACTTTTGTACTACGTCGATGTTTTCTTCCGTCCGTGATGTCCTTGGTCAGTCCGATTGTTGTTTATCCAACGTAGAGCCAGTCTCCTCGAACTTTTAAACCCTATTCTTAATCGTTTGAGTACTAGGACAGTCATGTGCGCAAAAAAAATTTACGCCGCGCAATGGTGGCTGAACCGTTGTAGCGATAAAAATCACGCACACAAAAAGCACGATTCGCTCCGGTGAAACGCTCCATGGCAACTGAATTCCGAAAGACGAACGGTCTTTGCTTCCCCCGCACCCCGCGCGCCGTTTGAATTTTATTCGAAATTTAAATTTCAAAGGACTTATGGGACACCCTGTAGACCCTGTTCACCCTTCAGAACTTTTTCCTAGGCGTGCCAATTTTAATGAATCTTTTTTCATTTGAAAGCTGGTACTTCTTACGTAGTCCCATTTAAATTTAATCAAGAACTGGCCAGTATTTTTTGAGCTATTTTCAATAATTCGTATTTTGGAGTCGGTTTTTTTTTTATATTTCATATAAAATAAAACATTTTTTTATGATTTCATTGTGATCTCCTTCATTATAAGATCAGTGCAACAATGTGATGTATATGGACTGATAAAAGAGAAGAAGACCTAAAAATAATATTCTATTTTTGTCTTTCAGAGTAAGCGTGCCAGGATATGCGGGTGGCTTGTCCGCATCATTGCCTGGAGGTGGTGCAGCAGCTTGGGAACGGTTAGGAGCGGAGCTAGTGCTGTCAGCCCTAGTGGCAGCAGCGTACTTTGCGGCTATGGAACGCCGATGGACTGGCGCTGCCCCAGCACTACTCGGTGCTGCCTACTGTGCTGCTAGTTTTGTATCTGTAAGTATTATATCTATCATCATCAAACTACGTCTACAGATGTGAGCTCGAACTCGAGCTAAATAGGGACTTCGAGTATCGATTTTTATTAGTTCGATATCCACCAAGAGCATTTGATGATCCATAGTCAATAATAATATAATAATAGTTTAATTAATTTCTTCATAATAGAATATAGTAGAAAATATGAAAACGTACATAAGAAACATGAACCTGAATAAAGTAATTCAGTGTTTCAGGTATAACGGGCAAAAATTTGAGTAACAAAATAATTTGTATATTAAATTTACACACAAGTTAGAAATTAATTAACATAATATAAACTGTCTCTAAATAATTAATCTGATAACTTACATTAATTTTATTAACTTTTCTAAATCTTCATAAGATATTTTTTGTAATGCTTGTCTGTGAGTGTATTTTTAAATATTGTAATTCATGCTGTAGATATTTGCAATGCCATTTAGTTTATTATAGAGTAACTGGATGGATGTGGATTTATAATCCATTATTTTTTTTTATAAAATCATGATTAGCTGCACATTTTTGAGGATAGATTATATGTTACCTGCTTTTGATAGTTCATTCAGTGCTAAAAGTCAAAGTTGTGTCTATTTTAGTATTTGTCGATAATAAACTGATGAATTGTTAGTACACGCCAAACATTATAATAGGGAAAAGAAAGAGCCGGTATGTAAATACCAGTTGTCTGACTTTTTAATTAAAATTAAATCGATGCAATTTTTATATTTTTTTCATAGAGCAACTATTGAGTTGTATGTGCTGCTTCTAAACAGCTCAGTCGCTACAAAAATTATATGTATGCTTATACATCAAAAGATTCATCCATAAAAACTTTAATAAATCTTAAGCGGTAGACATACGAGACTGTACAATCGTGACTTGAGGTCCTGCTATTGTCTGCATTGGTATTGGGTATTAAATAGTAGGTAGATAGGTAGGTACCTGCCTTTTGTGCACAAATCCTTATGGACAGCTGCCTCATTGTAAACATCTGTCTTCGAACAAAGTGTACATGAAAAAATACTACCTACGCAATATCTGTTATCGTCTATTCATCATATATTTCTTTGCAAATCTGCCTTAAGCGGTAGACAGTTTCATTAATATGTATAAAATGTTATATTTAAAGAGAATGAGTGTAACCACCTTTTGTGATCTAAAAGCTGTTGAGTTTTATTCATAAAATAGTTACTGTTAAATATACCTAGCTAAATCTTACCGTGTAAGAGAAAGAAAACTCAAGAGAGAGAGAGAGAGAGACTCAAGAGAAGGAAAATTCGAAACTAATCTCTATACCAACACGCCTGTGCAACGTGTATTAGGCCCTCCCGTTTGTAGGAGGCTCGAACTCCAATAGTGGGACTTGTATGAGCTGAAATGATGATGATGACGATGATGAAATCTATTCAATAATATATATTTTTAAATTAATATAAGAAAAATTGAAATAAATCCTAAACCAATAAAAATTAAGAGAATTAAACTCACAATATCCGTCCGATAAAAAACCCCTGTAGAAAACCGACGCGGTGTAATGGCTTAATTTCTCTCCCGTTCTAAAGAAGGCTTGAGTGCAGCAATGAGTCGCATATGAGATGATGATAATTAAAATTCTATTTAAATAATGGAGAAAATAAATAAAATATCAGAAAGGTGTTAGTAAGATTTGAAGGAAATTCGAAGATAAAGTGAGGTACCTACATGACAATGTTTTTTTAAATATTTTGGGTACTTCTCGATGTTGGTAATACTATTATAATACACTAATCAGCTAAGTTAAGTTTTTAGTCTTTCTAACTTGCCTTCAGCTACAGTAACCATACTCCGTAACATGCGTATTATACGATATCCACGGGAAAGCAAGTGGTCAAAACACATTACGTAAGCATACTTATTGCACTAATTTAAAAAAATATAATTTTTATTTTATTAAATATATTTTGATATAGCAATGAAATAATTGCCTTTTAATTACAATTATTATTATAATCGAATTGCTTTACTAATATGTGACCCTCCCTTGATTTACAAGTTGGATACACGTCTGATTCCGTCCAATAATAAGTAATAATTACTGCTCATGAACTTATACAATACCGCAGGTACAACTAACCCATTGTCAAGTATAAGGTGGGCTTTGTGCCTTTTATTGTCACCGAGCAAAGTTCTGAAAAAAAAAAATTAATCTATTACTCATATATTAATTTTCTGCGAGTGTATGGTACTTACTTATCCTAAACGAGCAGACCTATTTATGATGGCAGCCAGAAAACTTTGAGTTGTTTGACTCTACCACAGAGTAGTTAGAGATATTCTTACGTAACACATTACCTAACTTCACAAAGTCTTACTTAATTTGTTTGATTAATTCTAGATGCCATCATTGAACCCTGCAAGGTCGTTGGGTCCCTCGTTCGTGCTGTCACGATGGGATAGTCACTGGGTATGCTGGGTCGGCGGTTTGGGCGGCGGAGTTGCTAGCGCGCTGCTTCACGAATGGGGATCTCGACGCGGTCCTCGTGGAGGCTCATCACGAGCCTCTTCTCCTCGAGACCTTGACGAGCTAGATAAGCCCGTATTCCCATCACATACGCACTACCGTCACGCGCCGACATATTGCGCTGCGTCTGCTCCACGACCCGACACTTCAGAGCCTCTATATTCTGGCACTAAGTCCCTCTACTGCAGATCGCCACCGCCTGCACGACATGGTTTACATAGGTATGTAACCTTCATCTCATAAAACGTAATTATCCATAAAGATTTTTTAATTACAATCGCACTGGAGTCGGCTATTGTTACCGGTTTTTTTTACAGACTAAACCCACCACCGAGGAATAAACCCTTGTGTCGTAAGGAACTTCATAAACATACAATTTGGAAACGGAATCTGATCAGCTACAATAGATTGGGACTTTTCTGAAAACACTGCTGTCGTTTCCTTCATGACACAAAATATTCACATTCTAGGAATGAAATCATCAGAAGTAGGTTACTTTTCTTTGGGAACAGGTTTTATAGTGCCTTCATATATCGCTCAAATCACCTGGGAGGTCGAAGGGACGGCTTGCAAGCTCATAAACTGTCGTATACGACCTCTTTATCGCCATTTAAGTGAACCGCTGATATCGATTTCTTAATAAATAGCGGGCGCAGATTTACAGTTTCCAAGCAGGACAATGCTTTGTAAAATCCAATAATTGTTATACTGAGTTTGGGTGCAATCATCAAAAAAAAAAAGGTTACACAGCTTATTAATGTTTAATGCATTAAAAAGCTACTGTGTCCTGCGCTACATGATACCGCGTGGACTGAAAGTCGTCATTTTAATGTGCTCTCCCATTCACAGATTTCACAAATTTGAAATATGGATGGTGATGATCGTTAATAATAAGTTTGAGTATGTATTATTTTATTCAGGTCACAATCCGTATACAGTAAAGGCAGTTCAGCAACGTCAACGGGCGGCGTCGTTGGCACCGGCTCAGTGACGGCAGGGAGTGGGGGCCCGCTGGTGGGTGCGCAGTCTTTGGTACTGCGCCCGCCTCATACACACGCACACCATTCGTTAGCACACAATCAAAACGCACACAACGCCCAACGAGACCCACCTTATGGCACCGCAAACGGTGTACGACCTGGACCCGCAGGTAATTTGCAATGATCCAATTAAACCAAAATCAGATTCATCAGAATAATAATCATCAGATAAAAAATAATCAATATTAAACTTCAGAGTCTAATGTCTGACCAAACAAAAAGATAATTACCGATATGTGAACGAAATTAAATCAGACGTCATGGCCATGGTGCTTCCCCGTGAAACTCGTAAAAAGAAAGCCAAGCCTAGAGAGCGGGAATTCTTTTAGGAAACTCATATCATCAACCGTGATCACTAACCTGTCTGCTAAGCGTGCCGATTATGGCATTACCCCCTTTTATTTTTTACCCATTATTTTTTTATTTTTTACCCATTTGGCATCACCCTTTTATTGTTGGGAGTTCTATGTAAACAGTGATTTAGCACTGATTCCGTTAAGGATGCCTGGGTCAGCTTCTACATCGACTGCTACAGAATTTGAGAACTGCCTACAAACTAATATTCATCAATATTTTCCCTCACATGTATATGCTACTGCTAGGCACAAAGCTCTTTCAGACGAAGGAAAATAGTCCACGCCGTAGAGGCTGGCATAGAAGTATAATTTCGTGCTTTCCACTCATGCTATATGCTTACATCACCTAAGCGATTTTTAACATACGGAAAAGGAAGGTATGATGACCGTATTTTTACTACGTTATGGCAAATTCATCAATCATAAATTTATTACTATAGCATGTCTCAGCAAAAATAGAAACCCTTTTCTTTTCGTAATATTTCAAGATTCTGACTAGATAACAATTTATAGAGATATCGTAAGCTGACCTCAACTTGATTTACACTTTTTGTCTATCTAATATGTCGCTAAAACTAGTTAGTATACATAATATAATATTATTTTTTAAAACAGTTGTTTGAGGATTAATTTTCCCTGGTAAAAACTGAAACGGTTACTCGTAAACATTTTTTAAACACGAATTAATAAAAATCTCAACATATAGGTGAATATAGAAGTGACATTCTAACAGAGAGTTTAATACATATATATTACTATTTATATTATATTACCTTGTATTTTCCAGGTGCTGCGGCGCAAGGCCGACGTGATTCCGTATACTCTGGTAGTACAGCAGGCACGACAGGTGCAAGCGTGAGTGTAGCAGGTAGCATCGGTGCGAGGCGGACAGGGGGCACTCTAGAAGAGAGTGCTTACGGTACTTACGGGCGAGCGCCACCAGGAGGCGCTGCACAAGGAGGTGTGGCTCCCCATTACCGCGGGCCCCACACGCCGACGCACGCTCACGAACACTACTAGCGACGCGCCTCGCACCACAATATCGCGCTGCTGTTCGACGTCTGAACCAGCTTTTGTGTGTGCAAGCTAAACTGGACTTTATTACAACTAAAGTAGTGGCTTCATTATTATAACTACTTATCTGTGGACGTAAAATAGCCTAATTGGAAATTATAACAACTTGAGGAGCTCCGCATTCATAATCATAACTATATATACGAAATATATCCGAGAAAAACGAGATTCGAATAGAAACGGAGTTTGAAAGAGACACATTATGTTGTAGTACCTACCAAATATTAACCTAGAAATAATTAATTATGCACTTTGTATTTTTCTTTTAAAATTGCCCAAAAATGGTATAGAAATCGGATAATCAGAAATAATTTGATACTCCTAATCATATCCGAAATCGCTATAATGTTGTTCTAATATCCGAAACTTAATATCCATGACATTCCTAGTATATACTAATCTTATCCCACTTCTGCATTAAGGAAGAATATAGACTGCAGCGACCGCGTGACTGCACAATTGAAAAAAAAGCTACATCATAATATATTATATGAAGAGTATAACTATGTTAAATATTGGCTCAATATTCTTATCAATCAATCAAACTTCAAGTCAATTGATTGATATCATTGTATATGAACATTATAAGTTAGTATGATCAGAACCCCAGTTAAACGAAGGTGTATTTTAATTCGTATCACTATATTAACACAGTATTGTAGGATAGTGCTTCAATCTTAGAATAAAAACACAGAAGAATAGTTCGGTACTTTAAGTGTTTAAGAGTAGCCAAAAATCCTATTAGTGTGCAAGCGATCACACGAGTATACACGCACACTACTATAAAATGGAACACAATGACCTTGCACACTACGGAACGGGCCGGCATAGGGTGATATTTCTGTCACCAATTTAGTGGCGTCAAATATTGCAAGTGGAATTGCTTTCTATGTGTTATTATTCCAAGGCTTCAATATATTCCGTTCCAGCGACATTGAAAATAGCATTGTTTTTATAACAATTATATGATTAATATTAGATGTAGTTAGAAAAGAATAAAGTGAAACGATATGTTAGCGTAATATCAAGATGGGTAATTATGCTTCAATTATGTATAATTATGAATTTTATTTTAGTAGGCTTTTGTAAATAATTAGCAACCATTATTACTGCAGCGTGCTAAAAAGTACCTAAAATAAATGTCATATGTCGAATATTAACGTTTTACAAAAATATTTATAACATGTTTGTACTTTACGAATAGTTTAATTTCAATAATATTATATTATTCGATATACTTGAAATATAAACAATAAATTTGACAAATAACAAAATTATTATAAGAAATAATATAGAAAATTAATATTAAATTTAAGTGTTGATAACTTTTCATCGTATATAATGAAGGTCTCATCATTTATTCGCAAAACAAGATTATTACAAAATATTTTATATAGAAAAATAAATAAAGCCTATTTAAAATCACACCGAATAACAATATTTAGATAACAGATATGTCATTAACCAAGTATATAATAAGGATTCACATTTATATTGTGTAGTTCTGATCTGTTTTATGCTAAGAATACCAAACTGTATCAAGACATCTATCTATATATCATTATTAAAATAATAATAAACATAAAACAGTGCCAAAGAATGCCTCAAGATTGAGCCTTATAACCAGCAATAGTACTCTAAAGTTTGCTATATATATTTTGTGTTTTTTTAAATTTTTTATTGCTTATGGTGGCAAACGAGCAAGCAGCACACCTGGTGGTAAGTGTCACTGCTGCCCATGGACCTTTGCAATACCAAGGGTATAACTTAGGCCGCTGCCTACCAATAAAATCCCCAAACCCACCCAGTTGCGCTTCCGACTCTCTCACTCACCGAACGAAGCGCAATAACACATTGTCATTACTCAGACGTCGATCTTCTGCGAGAGTGTGGTACTACCCCGGATGGACCGGGTCACGTCTGTAGACAGAAAACTGTCCTACTACTATTGTGTGGTCAGTAATTTGCTAGAATAGAAAATAATACATATTAAATAAACTCATTTGCAAAAAAAACGGGCGGTTTTGATTTTCATTCATATTTAAAAAGATACAATACCAAAAAGGTTTCAATCGTTTGTACACGTTACTGGCCGGTTTTAAAAATGCTGTGGTATTTAAAAAAGTACGTTCTAAATTCAATTTTTCATTTGATGTTCATTTTTACAGAAAACCCCTTTTTATCCTACATTTTTGGCGCGAAGTTCCAGAAGTTAACATCGACTTTCATAACTTTTATTCAATTTTTATCGATTAATTTCATATCCTTGACTGTCAAAGCTTTATTTAATGCTGTTTGGCTGTATCAAAAATGGTAGATAAAGTGGTAAAAGCTACCAAAATTATCGCGCTGCTTGAAGAGGGTTGCAGCCAATGTTTCGTGGCTAGGAGGCTAAATGTTAGTCGCTCGACAGTCCAAAGGACCTGGCAGCGATATCAGGAGACTGGTTCCGTCGAGAGAAGGCCTGGTTCTGGAAGAAAACCATGTACCCAACCACGGGATGATCGTTTTCTTGTGAGTCGCGCATTGAGAAATCGCAAATCTTCGTATGTGGATCTTAAGAACAACCTCCAAGAAGTAAGAAATGTGCATATTAGTCTATGGACGGTCAGGAGGAGGCTTCTCGCTGCCAATATACGCAGTCACCGTCCGGCCCGCGGCCCCAAATTACTCCGTGAGCACAGAGTTCACAGGCTTAGGTTCGCTAGAAATTGTTAATCATGGACTCAAGACGATTGGAATAGGGTTTTGTTCTCTGATGAAGCCAGGATATCTCTGTTCGGTGAAGATCGACGTCGGCGAGTGCTAAGAAGACAAGGAGAACGCTTTGCAGAGGCATGTTTCGAAGAAATCACACCTTATGGTGGGGGCTCTGTTATGTTTTGGGCAGGAATAAATTCAATGGATCGTACAGAGTTAGTCTTCATTGAAAACGGCTCACTGACTGGGCATCGATACATAACGGAAGTTCTAATTTCTCATGCACAACCCGCATTGGCCGCTCTAGGTGAAGACTCGATTTTTATGGACGACAATGCTCGCGCCCACCGATCCCGCGATGTTAATGCGTATGTGCAAGAGGTCGGCATTCGTCGTTTGGATTGGCCAGCTCGAAGTCCCGACCTCAATCCCATAGAGCATGTCTGGGACGTTCTGAAACGGCGTGTGAGATCAGTACACCCGGCTCCGCAGACCATCAGAGAGCTGAAGAATGTGATTACTGCGGAGTGGGAACGTATTCCGCAAGCAAGTATCCGGGATATACTCGCTAGCATGCCCAGACGAATTCAAGCTGTGATTTGAGCTAGAGGGGGTCACACTCAATACTAAACATTTATCTGCTTTTACTTTATTAAAGAAAAACAAACAAAAAAACTTTTTTATTTTTACTTCATGAGCATATGCACTACTAGCGAATATACACTACTAGCAAGGTTTAGCATTATTTCCCATAAATTGTATCTAAATTTTATGAAATACTGATGAAAACGATTATTTTCTTATTAATTTACCAAATTGTGTGGATAAAACTACCTATAATTATCAAACAAAGAAATATTAACATTTGAAATGGTTCATTGCTTAGGTGCCCGTTTTTTTTGCAAATGAGTGTATAATAATACAATCCTTATTCAAAATATTTGTTGATACTAGAAGTACAAAGCAAAAATAAAAACTTCAAGTATTTAATATACCTTCGTCTCAATGCATCATCACCTTTAAGCCTTTTTTTTTTTTTATTGGTGGGCTATGGATGCGTCTCGCCCCGCCAAATCGGTCCGGGGTGACGGAAAGGCGGCGCGTGACTCCATAGACCCACCGTAAAATCCTCTCTCTTCGCCGTGCGAGCGGGCCACCGGTACCCGATTTTTGACTTCAGTGGCCATCACCTTTAAGCCTAAAGAATTAAAGACATGTTAAAATTTCGTGACGTTATGTCAATTAGTAATACCAATATAAAAAAGTTATTATTAATAAATAAATTACGTCAGATGTGATTCATCATCATCACAGGCCATAAATGTCCCACTGTTGGGCTCGGGCCTACTCGGGAAATTAATCTACTATACCGCGCTGGTCAGATGTGTTGGTATAGGGTTTTGTTTCGAGTTTTCCTTCTCTCGCATAGATGTTATATGCGTTTTATATCCCTTAGTCGTCTCGTACGATCACCCACGGGCAAGATATGGGGCGGTGAATAGTATTCTTACTCCGTTACCACACGGAGTAAAAATTACATCAGCTGTGATTAAATTATACATTTAACTAACAGTTTTTTAATTCATCGCACTGCGATTATATAACGAAAATAGACGCTACACGCATTACTGATACCAAGGGTCACATCGTTGGCCCAGTGGACCAAATCACAGCAAAAAGCTAATCTTAATCCTTCATAAAATAGTTTAAGAATCTTTAATTAAAGTATAATGTATTATATTGTGCCATATTAAATATCAATTTACTTCCATTCCAATGTAAAATAAATAAACTTTTAAGATAATCTCTTTCTAGATAACGATAAAAAGACTTATTAGTTTAGATTTAATACTGTATATAAATATATGTATAGAGCAGACACTTTCAAATACTATTCACATTAAAATTGTATTAACTTTCTTGTATTAAATACAACATAATCATAGCTTTAATTCTGTAAACATCAGAGAATTACTCTGTGTCTTTATCTATATCTAGTACTCAAATAATTAAAATTAAGTAAAAGCATTTGTCGTATGAATCATTATGTTTATATCTTGAGCCTCCTTGTTCAAAAACATTTAGCTTGGATAGGTACACATATGCTTAACGATCAAGATGTTTTAAAGTTGAGGTTGACATATTAAAATTAATTTAGAAAGGTGTAATATATGGCACTCGTTTTCTTTTTTTTTTACTTGTCCGCAATGGGCACATTTATAATTAAACCATATGCAATAGTGTGAGAAGAATATTCACTTATATAATATGATAATTTCTCTGTAATATGTAGACCTAAATTTTGTAAATAGATTTGAAATAAATTCATCTAAAGTTTTATGTTTTTTAATATAACCTTAATATATTATGAGTATGTATTTTGTTTATCAGAAGACTTAACTAGCCTGGATTTATATTAAAGATGCAATATATTTCAGCTTTAACTTTCGCAAATGCGACAGTTCTACAAGTGCTTCAACATCTCTTTCCATTTCCACGCATTGTATAACGGTGATTTATATGGAAACCTACTTTCAGGGGGAGAATGCAGTCCAATTATGTCATCAATGTTAGAACCTATCAACGTGATTGTTATATGAATGTAGCCAAACTATTTTTCACAAAATATAACCTATCACTATTTAATTTGAAATAATAGTAATAATAATTTATAATAATACTACGAATACTACCAACCCTTACATTGCTCGTGGACGTCGTAAAATACGACTAAGAACTTAACATAAACCTGGATGCCGTCTGGGCAAAAATAACATTCTCAAGGAGGGCCAGCGTCAGCCAGATGGCCGGTCATAAACTATTGTCATTACTTCTCCAATCCACGGCGGCAGCAAGATCGGCGGCTTCGTCTCCGGTCTGCCAAGTGAGGGGGGCTGAGGCTCGCTTGCGCGCCGAAAATGAAGCAGTCGCCGCGAGGATGATGAGGGTGTTGTCTAACATCCCTCCCACCGGCGCGGCGGCAGCTGAGGGCGCTGTGAGCGGCGATCCCCCAGGCACTCAGATGGAGGCCCTGCAGGCCGAAAATGCCCGCCTTGGCGGCGAGGTATCAGGTCAGCGGGACCAAAACCACCGACTGGAGGCGGAGTTAGCGGCGGTGCGGAAGGAAAACTGCAAGCTGGCCAAAGATATGGCCGACTTGCGGAGCCAATTCGCGCTTTTGACGCCGACCGCGTCGTCGACACTCTGTCGTCGCCTCAATCGCGCCGGCTCGAGCTGCGAAGCGCGCCCCGAAAGCCCAGCCAGTAGCGGCGGAACCGCTGCCAGCGCTGCCTGTGGCGGACGGCATGCCGGAGGCAACCATGCGCGCCATCATGGAGTCTGTTGGCGTCATGGTCAATGCACGCATGGAGGTTCTCGAGGCAAGATTCCTCCGGAGCCACGTCTCCGGCCGCCATTCGCTGCGGACGGAGGGAAAACCATGCGGCCGACTATAGCGTCGAGTCCCACCCTACCGCTACCCTGCCAGGGTGGCCACGTGAGCTTCGCCGCAGCTGTGACTGGGCCCAAGGTTGGGTCCAAGGGGCTCGCTTCGGCTAAGAAGCCGAGATCGGCGCCGGCTCCTGCTAAGGCCACGCCGCAACCGGTGCACCTGTGTCGCTGGTACCGGCTAGCGCGTCCACGACTGCGCCTGTTGCACTGAGTACTGCTGGCATGCTCGAACAGGGCTGGCAAGTGGCTGAGCGGAGCAGGAAATGTCCCGGCCAAAGACGGAGGGCGGCGGTCAAAAGCGCCGCTGAGGCGACCACTCTCCAGGCAGAAGCTGGAAAGAGGGGGAATAGTTCGCGCAGGAAGCTCCGTTCGCCAAAGTCAGCAGCAGTGGTTATCACTGTGCTGCCTGAGGCGGCTGAGAAGGGCCTCAACTATGAGGCCGTCTTACGTCACGCCCGGCGGGAGGTAGACGTCTCCGATATCGGGGGCGTCGAAGCTAGGACCCTCAAGGCCCGGACAGGGGCTCGAACCCTCGAGTTCCCTGGGGCCGAGGGCGCCAAGGCGTCCGATAGCGTGGCCACGAAGCTACGGGGGCTGTTTGGCCAGGAGGGTGGCGTTCGAATTGCCAGACCCGTCAAGTGCGCAGAGATGCGCATTGCGGGTCTGGACGATTCTGTGACGGAGAAGGACATCAGGGAGGCTATTATCTCGAAAACCGGATGCGCCTCGGACACTGTCCGGATTGGCGCCATTCGCCTTGGACCGGGTGGCGTCGGTGCTGCCTGGGTGCAGTGTCCAGTAGAGTCGGTCAAGAAATTGGCTGACTCAGGCAGGATCCTCGTAGGCTGGAGCTCGGCGCGGGTAACGAGTCCCGGCCTCACGCGGCCGGAGGTGTTTTAGGTGCATGGCGGTCGGGCATACCCGGCCAACGTGCACCAACTGCTTGACTGCAGTGGACTATGTTTCCGCTGCGGTCAAACCGGGCACATGGCGGCATCGTGTGCTGCCGCACCCCACTGTCCCGCGTGTATGGCGGGCAATAAGCACGCCAAACATCGCATGGGCGGTGGAGAGTGCAGACCCCCAGCTTCGGCTCCAAAGGGGCGGAGCGGCCCGGCGACCCCGGCCACTGCCGCTCCTAGTGCGACCCAATCGCCCACCGGCGCGGAGGAGGTAATGGACACGGCCCACTAATGGCTACCGAGTCCATCCACCTCTTGTAAGCCAACCTCAACCACTCCCCCGGTGCGCAGGACCTTTTCCTGCAAGCTATGGCGGAGTGGTTGATAGGTGCAGCCGTAGCCGCGGAACCGTGTTGCGTGCCCGACCGATCTAATTGGTTGGGTAGCAGTGACGGCTCTGTGGCAATCGTCGCCTCTACGTCATGGTCTTCCCCGCCCCTGTCTCTAAAGGACAGGGGTGGTGGATACGTCGCGGCGGACTGGGAAGAGGTAACGCTCTACGGCGTGTACTTCTCCCCTAACAGGAGTGTGGCAGATTTCAGGGCCTCCCTCACCAACTTGGAGGCCTCGATATGGCGACTGGCACCGCGCCAAGTCTTCGTAATGGGGGACTAAGGATGTTAGTCGGCAGGAGATGCTGGACAGTCTCGAGCGTGACCCCTGGGGTCGCCCCTATCGTGCGGCGCTGAGTAAGCTCCGCGCGCGGGCTTCCACCCCTCACCGAGACTCTCCAGCCCAGCCTCCTCACCAGAGTTGTCAAGGACCTATTCCCACGGCGGACGGAACACACGCCCCCGGTCATGGCACTGCCGGATAGTGACCGAGAGGCCGACTACGAAAGTGTTCCGCCCGTCACGGAGACGGAAATGGGGGCGGCGGTGGTGCGAATGCGTGCCAAGACCACCACTCCTGGGCCAGACGGGGTACCCGACCGGGTGTTGGCCCTGGTCCTCGAGCACCTGGGTCCACGCCTCAGGGGACTGTACAACGCGTGTTTAGCGTCTGGGCAGTTCCCTGGGTGTTGGAAGGAGGGGAGGCTGGTGCTCCTGCCGAAGCCGGGACGGTCTCCGGACTCGGCCTCAGCCTATAGGCCGATCGTGCTGCTGGATAATACGGGTAAGCTGTTGGAGAGGATCCTGGCTGCCCGTATCGGTCAGCACATTAGCGAGGTTGGCCCCAATCTGTCGGACGCCCAATTCGGTTTCCGAAAGGGGCGTTCGACGATCGCAGCCTTGCTGCGCCTGAGGGCCGTAGTCGCGGAGGCTGTCACTGGCAGTGGGGTGCTGTTAGCGTTGTCTCTAGACATCGCCAACGCATTCAATAGTCTGCCATTCATCTGCATCAGGGAGGCACTCCGGTATCACGGGGTGCCTATGTACCTGAGGCGGCTGGTGGCAGACTATTTGGAGGGGCGCAGCGTCCTCTATAAGAACCGAGTAGGGGACATTGTGCGAACGCCCATGTCGTGCGGTGTTCCGCGGGGGTCGGTCTTGGGGCCGACTTTGTGGAGCATCGGCTACGACTGAGCGTTGAGAGGGAGCCTTCCGCCCGGGCTGAGCGTAATCTGTTACGCTGACGATACACTCGTCACAGCCCGGGGTGGGACGCTGGAGGAGGCGGCATGCCTGGCAACTCTTGGCACCGAGAAGATTGTCAGGCGGATCGAGGCGCTGGGGCTAAGAGTGGCCCTGGATAGGACGGAGGCCTTATTATTCCGTGGGCCCCACACCAGTCCACCCACCGACGCCTCGATCACCGTCAATTCGGTTGCCATCAGCATCCGGGCCCATATGAGATACTTGGGCCTGATGCTCGACGGGCGATGGTGGTTCCGGGAGTATTTCCGTCGGCTTGCTCCACGACTTGTCGGCGTGGCGTCCGCCCTATCCTGGCTTATGCCAAATGTGGGCGGACCCAGCGCTACGTGCCGACTGCTGTACGCGGGGGTGGTCCGGTCGATGGACCTCTACGGCGCACCCGTGTGGGCGGGGTCCCTGACCGTCCGACTTAGGGCTCTCTTGTGGCGACCACAGAGGGCCATGGCGGTCAGGGTAATACGCGGATACCGCACGGTGGCGACGGCGGCAGCATGCCTGCTAGTCGGAACACCCCCGTGGGACTTGGAGGCGGAGATGCTAGCTGGACTGTACCAGCGGATGTCGACGACGCGGGCAGGGGACGGCACCGTCTCACTCAGTGAGATAGCCGCCTGGCGGGGCGACGCCCACCGTGACGTTATTGCCCGTTGGGCAATCCGGCTGGAAAGACCTCGGTTCGGTGTTCGGACCATCGCGGCCTTCCGGCCGGTGCTGAGGGAGTGGTTGGGTTGACAGCACTGGGTCCTTTCCTTCCGACTGGTGCAGGTCTTGACGGGGCATGGTTGCTTCGGCAAGTACTTGCACACGGTCGTGAGGAGGGAGAGGACACCGTCCTGCCACCACTGCGATTGCGACGAGGACACGGCGCAGCACATGCTCGAGATCTGCGTGGCCTGGGCAGAGCAGCGCCGTGAACTTGTCGCAATCATCGGTGCCGACCTGGCGCTGTCGACCATCGCTAAGGCGATGCTCGACAGGTCAGGAACTGGGCCGCGGTCGCCGCCTTCTGCGAGACAGTTGTCACATGTCGTGTAGACATGACAAGTAACTGGGATAAGATTAGGATGATGATGACATTAATAAACCGTATGCAATATTAGGAGTGATAGGTAGTACCACACTCTCGCATAAAATCAAGCCGGGCTATACAAGGCCGGGCTATACAATGATATTGCAGTAGTCCATGAGAGCTGTAACAACATCAAGTGTGTTGCTTGCTCGTTTTTCAACATAAGCAATCAACCGTTGAAATTTTACACACCCTCACAGAATCTGATGACTGATTTGACAAGTAGCTCCTGTGTTAATTTTTTACACTATTTTTGCTTATAACAACAGCCAGTATTCTCAGTAGAGATGGATTATGAAAAAAAGGCAATATTCAAAATAGAAAACTGTATTTATTTTATTATGTCGAATATTATAAGAAAAAAAAAATATATTTTAATATAACTAAAATATAAACTTATTATTATTTATTTATGATTTAATATACCAAAATACAAAAACTTAATTTTATTATGCTAAAAATAAAATTTGTAATTTTATTATGTAAATATCTTGTATAGATTCAATTCATAAGCTATCCCTATATTCAATACATAACTAAAAATTGATACGGGAGGATCGATTTACAAAAATAAACCTAACGTTTTCTTGAAATTACCCATATTTGTTTATTAGTACAATCTAAATATATGAATAGTTTCTGTTGCTAGAGATAAACAAATCCAGTTTTAATCATCGCCATTATTACTCTAAAATGCAAATTGTGGATACTCCTCCTTTTAATAACGTGTATATTTAAAAATCAACAGATCACAAATATAGTAAGGTAATGAAATTTCAATCATCTGAATGATGAAATGATGAACTTATATTTCGTTTAGCGAAAGAGCGTTTTTCTGTCCGAGAACGAACATGCGATGAGACCAAAAGCGGATTGAAACAAAAATTCTATAGCGGCCAAAGTTTACAAAGATGATAAATGCTAAAATTAAGCAAAATGTATGTTTGTACTAAGTCCAGGCAGTGAAGGGTCCATATTAAGTCCTCTATGGATCCGAAGATTATCGAAGACTTTAGAGGTAGATACAGATAACAGTGGTGGAATTAAGTTTAAAAAAGTGATCACAAAGATAGATGACAGGAACGTTATGTTTCCTTGTTCTTAAACTCCTCCTTGTTGCAGCATATGATGCAAGCCTAGTTCACGCACAATAGCCAGCAAAGGATCTCTATACAGCTGAAATGCTGCGTCGATTCTCTGTGGACAATATTATTTTTATTTAATAACTTCTTTTAATCATTTCTTCTTCTTTAATACATATTATTCCAACAATTGGGTATGGGCCCTGTCCACAATAAGAGAGAAAATAGCCTACCATTCCACGTTGGCTACAAAGATTGGCATAAGGTTAAATTTCATGTATTTCTGTCCTTGCATTGATTTTTGAAGTTATACTTCTTTAGGCGCGTAATGAAAAATTTATGAGAGTGAAAGTGAGTTTTAGGATGCGCGCGCATCACTGTAACACAAAAACACAGTAACAGGTTGAAGCTGACCACTAAACCACTGATTAATTCTCGCCAAAAAGCTACAAAAAAGAAATAGAACATCTTTCTAGTTTCTATATGCACAGTTAGTTTCATACAAGAGCAAATAATATATGTGCTAATAAATTATAATCACTAGTGATTTGAATATTTTGATTAATATTATTTACTATTCGTAAATATTAGTGAAAAAAAACCTGCTTATATACTTTTTCAAGTGCTCCAATATAATTAAGGTTAACTATGCGTATGCATTATTTGTTGATATAAATTAAAATATTATTTTTATTGCATATGGTGACAAACGAGCTAGCAGCACACCTGATGGTAAGTGTTACTGCCGCCCATGGAAGGTGCAAGGTGCAATGCCAAGGATTATAGCTAGGCCGCAGACACTTTCAAATACTATTCACATTAAAATTGTATTGAGGAAGGTTATATTAGAAAGATTACATTATATAGAAATTACATTAAAGGAAGTTTGAAAGTTACGCCAGTGACGGAAAAGTTAAGGAGTGAACGGCTGACATGGTATGGACATGTGAAGAGGCGGGATGAAAATAACGTTGTGAGGACAAGTTTATGCATGAATGTTGAAGGCTTAAGAGGTAAGGGAAGATCAAAGAAAAGATGGATGGACTGCGTGGGGCATGACATGGATAGTCTGAGAGTGACTGCAGAGATGACGCCTGATAGGATCATATGGAAAAAGATGACATATTGCGTCGACCCCAAGTAATTGGGATAAGAGCAAGATGATGATGATGATGATTAAAATTGTATTGACTTTCTTGTATTAAATATTAGGGGGTAAACTATGAAATTGTCGTTTCGTACTGATCAATTAAAACCATTTTTTTGTGCATAAAATAGACTTCTTTAGTCAAAGTATTTACTCTCGTTATCTATACTTATCTGCCATTTAATTGGAAGATCATTTAAAATTTTTATCATCTAATTGGAAGATCATATCATTTGCGATAGAACTCTGGGGTCGTGGACTCCACAAACTGTGTGAAGGTACTTTGTACTGCTTCCTCGGAAGAAAATTTTTATCCGTGCAAAAAATTGTCCAAATCGCGGAAAAAATGGTATTCGGTTGGGGCAAGGTCTGGCGAGTACGAAAGGTGACGTGTAGTTTCTAACTGCAGGTCTTGTAGTGTTAAAACAGTTTCTCGAGCAATATGAGGTCTTGCGTTATCATGGAGCAACAATGGTGAAGATCGATTGACAAGTCGGGGCTGTTTTACTACGAGTTTTGCCATCATTGTTCGGAGTTCTGCACAGTAGACATCTGCGTTTATTGCTTGACCAGATCTGAGGAAGCTGTAGTGAATTACACTATGAAGTGACCACCAAACAGTTACCATCAACATTCTATGGGTAAGCTTCGCTTTAGGGCATTGGACTCGTATCGGCTTCCACCATCACCTTCAATTCATCTTTATTTACCTTAGTGGGTGGTCTTCCTTGTGGTTCATTCTTCAAGTCCCAGTTTCCACTACGAAAGCGGTTAAACCAAAAACGCACGGTGCGTTCGTTAGCTGTATCCTCTCCAAACACAGCATTGACATTACGAGCCGTTTCTGCCGCGTTTTCAAAAATTACTCTGATTTTCGCCGTATCCATGTTCAATTCAAAAGCCGAATGTAAAAACAATTGAACGTCGAACGATCAAATGTCATACATTTTTTAACATTAGAATTTTATAGTTTTCGTTTGATAACGGTTTCACTTTGATATCTGCCACCATGCAGGTTTCATTTTCATTCAAAGTGTCTAGTACGTTAAAACGGCAATTTCATATTTAAACCTCTATTAAAACATAATCACAGCTTTAATTCTGTAAACATCAGAGAATTACTCTATCTTTCTCTATATCTAGTACCTACTCAACTAATTATGTAGTTAAGCATTTATCGTATGAGCCTTACATTACGTTTGTATCTTGAGCCTCTTGTTCAGAAACATTTAACTTGAATATGTACACAGATGCTTAACGACTAAGATGTTTTAAAGTTGTAAATGATATTATAAAATTAATTTAGAAAGATGAAGTGCACCTGTATTTATAATTAAACTATATGCTATTATTGCATATGAGAAGAATATTCATTTATATAATACGATAATTTCTTTGTAATGTGTAGACCTAAATTTTGTAAACGGATTTGAAATAAATTCATCTAAAGTTTTATGTATTTTAATATAATCTCAATATATTACAAGCATTTTGTTTATCAGAAGATTTCATCATCTCAGCTCATTTAAGTGCCACTGTTGGGCCCGAGCCTCCTGGAGGAGGCTATGGATAATGGGAGGGAAATTGACCTACTATACCACGCTGGTCAGACGTGTTGGTATAAGGTTTTGTTTCGAGTTTTTCTTCGTTTGTATAGATATTTTTATGCATTTTATATCCCTTAGTCGTCTCTTACGATCACCCACAGGTAAAATAGGGGTTTCTAAATTGTATTCTTAGACCGTCACCACATAGAAAATTTAAACTGGATTTATATTAGAGGTGCAATAGATTTTTGCTTTAGCTTTCGCAACTGCGACGGTTCTACAAATTCTTTGACATCGCTTATGTTTCCACGCATTGTTTAACGGAGATTTATATGGAACTCTACATCCAGGGAGAGAACGAAACCAAACTAAGTCATCATCAATGATGAATTCAGCATTGTAAATGTTAGAACCTATCAACAAATGTTACTAGTAAATGTAGCCAAACTACTACTTTTCACAGAACCTACCATTATTTAATTAGAAATACTAATATGAATAAAATTTGCATGTAATAATTTTTCGTTATATTAAAACCTCTACTTCATCATTCTTTTCCGATTACCGTTATAATTTAATTTACATACTAGGTTTCCATTACGAAACTTTTATTGCATCTGTGGTCTATACTTTGTGCAAATTTACACATAATCGATCAGTAACAATGTACTATAGTGCTTCTTTTGGTTGTTTGGTAACGACCAGGCTATAGATCTTGTATCGCGAAGATATGTGAGCGCAGTAACAACATCAGGTGCGCTACTTGCTCATTTGCCACCAAAAGCAATAAAAAAACAATCAGACCTTGTTTGTTGAAGATATGCTAAGATTTATTTATAACTTAGTGTAGAGATTGGATTATGAAAATAAGACAATATTCGAAAAAGAAAAACTGTATTTATTTTATAATGTCAAATATTATAAGTAAAAAAATATTATTTTAATATAACTAGAATATAAACTTACTCCTATTTATAGTAGATTTAATATGCTAAAATACAAAAATTGTAATATGCGAAATAATAAACATAATTTTATTATGCCTAAAAATTAATCTTATTATGTAGGTATAAATGCATTAAAATATCTTATATAGATTCAGTTCATAAGCTATCCGTTTTATTTATCAAAAGATTAGATAGTAGCTATCTAAAGATCCTACCAAAAAATGATACGGGTGCTTCGATTTCCAAAAAGAAACCTAACAATTTCTTGAAATTAGCCTTTTTTTATTAGTACAATCTAAACAGATGAATAGTTTCTCTTGAAAGAGATAAACAAATCAAATTTTAGTCTTCGTCATTATTACAATAAATGTATGAAAATATGAAATGCAAATAATTGATATTCCTTCCTTTAACAAAGTGTGTATTTAACCCTCAATTATTGTTATTTATTCCAATAGTTTACTTTAATTCTTGGATCTAACAAGCCGTTTCTGACATTTTGTTTTTTTTTTTTGGCGGCGGGCTACGGTACGTCAAACACCGCTATTCCGTCCGGGGCGACAAGAAAACCGCCGCAAGACCCCGTAGACCCGCCCTACAATATACCTCTCGACGCCGTGCGGGTGGGTCACTGGTACGCGGTCTTTTTCTTCAGTGGCCCACCCGGCGGTCTACCCTCACGGGTATCCTCGCTGATGTCGACGCCCGGACAGTTTGCACCGTCGGGGCGTCGTCCTCAGGCGGTGGCCTCGCTCCCAGGGCGACCAGACTAATCCCCGGTCCGGTCACCCGCTGCCTCGGCTAGGGCGGCATAGGGCGGAGGTTTGCTCATGGTATTAGGTGACCAATTAAATGTTAGAGATTACATCTGCTAGACCTATAACGACTTTGTGATTGGCATTCCAATAGAAAATATGTCAGTTATATTATTGTAAATCTAATGGCGTCGATAATTCCTTCTGCTATCAATAGTGGATGCTTTATTATTGGACATTCTTTTTTTTGCTGTACATATTTAATGCTCCAAATAAAATCTTAAAATCAGCAGATTACAAATATAGTAGGTAATAAAATTTCAATCATCTCAGCAATTTTACGCTCTCAAAATGAAGAACAGTGTGTAATTATTTGGTTGTGTGTTTTGGTACCTATATTTTGTTCAGCGAAAGAGCGTTTTTCTGTCTGGGAACAAACATGTGATGAGTCCAAACACGTATTCAAACTAAAATTCTAGTTCACAAATATAATAAATGCTAAAACTAAGCATACAAATTTATGTTTGTACTGTTTAGGCAGTAAAGGGTCCATATTAAGTCTTCTTTGTATCCGAAGATTGTCGATGACTTTAGAGGTAGATTAACAGTGGTGGAATAAGATTTAAAATTGAAAAAGTGATCAAAAAGATGACTTATGACAAGAACATTCTGTTTTTCTTGTTTTTAAACTCCTTGTTGCAGCATATTATACAAGCCTAATTCACGAGCAATAGCCAGCAAAGGATCTCTATACAGCCGAAAGGCTGCGTCAATTCTCTGTGGACAATATTATTTCTATTTGATAATTTCTTTCCAATCATTTCTTTTTCAATACATGTACTGCCTACAATTGAGTATGAGATTGTCTGTCCATAATGGGAAGGCTATGCACAGGTTAATGTTTAATCACACTTCGACCAAACCGCCTGAAACGCCTGACAATTCTATAAATTGATGTACATGTACCTCTAACGTTATTTGGTGGGCCACCGGTACGAAGTCCTTGTCTTTCGTGTACTGCTCACAATTCTTAGCAGTATTTTATGACGGCCGAGGGAAAAGAATATAATAAAACGTATAAGCCTTTGTTGCAATTTAAAATCGAATCTGAGACAATCGAGAATTATAATATTTGATATATTATAATTCTGTAAATTCAGAAATGTTGTAAAATAATATATTCAGAAACTAAGAGTTTCTTAACAAAGCGAATATCAACATTCCAAAGTACTGCAATATTAGTTTAAAATTTGTGAATAAAGAAGTAAACTTACCTTCTTGAGATCGTCTAAATATTCATCGTCATCATAGGCGCGACCGCGGCGTCTTTCACCAAACATGCTCAATGCCTTACGCTTCGATGTGTCGTGATAACGCGGCAATAAACCAAACACCTGTGAAACAATCCATATCATAACAACGACTTAGCAAATGACTACTGTAGGATTAGCAAGTGAAGTTAGTGCTATTAAAATTTACGTGATATAATTATTTTATTGCAAACATGTCTTTCGCTTTTAGGTAGCACGTAAAATACTAAATTTAATTACAGACTACAATATAAGATTAATTATTATCATCATCATGGTCGTGATTACCATCATCATCATCAGCAGCAACTTACTAGATGCTTATTGTTGGACATGGAACTTACCACGAAAATGGATATTAATATAATCGCCCGCTTGACAGACGGAAAAAGTGTATTCAGTGCAGTTTATAATTGGCAATTACCCTAATTACCCTACTTTTTCTCGGATGATAGTAGACCTCTTAGTATTTTTGACAACGGGTATGCGAAATTTCAAAATGATCAGACGAGTTAAGAAGTGAAAGCATAATAAAAGAACTTAGTCACATTTATAATATTATTAGCAAATTCCCGCCGTTTCACCAGTTTAGTTTTTTTTTATTGCTTATGGTGACAAACGAGCAAGCAGCACACCTGATGGTGTCACTGCTACCCATGGACCTTTGCTATACCAAGATAAGATAAGATATTTATTCGCTTAGAATATGGTACAAAGATATATAATTACAAAGTAGAAGCCCGACATATTCGCCTTTAAAAGGCATGCGAATTTTTGAATATTAAATTCATATGTACATAACAATAATAACAATATATAACTTAATTTAAATTTTATAAATTAAATGATTTTCTGTTAACTGGCCCGCGGCTGTAGACAGAGAACTGTCTACAGCGTGGTCCTACCACTAATAAAGTACGAGTTCAGTTGGAAGTACATGGATATATTATTGCTTGCGCTACACGCTGATAACGTAGTTTTCCACTATTGAAGAAATTTTTCAAATTGGTTTACTTGTTTACGCATGAAAGCATAACAAACAAACAATTTCACATTCGCATTCATCATATTAGTTAAGCTAATTCTAATGAATGATGTATGTAAATGAATCTCACAATACCTTAATAATAAAAGGTGCAACGAGGAAGGAGGCCAATGCTGGTTGGCTGTGTTTGTCCATCCGTCGCGTGTACTCCGCAAATGAGATCTCCACGGACTGTTCGTTGTTGAATTTGTTGATCTTCTTCAACTCCTCGAAACGAGTCTCTAATTTCTATTAAAATTAAAATATTATCTTTTAACGGCGAACTAAGAATATATGTTGAGGTTTCAAATAGTTCATAGGTATATACTTTAAAAATATTAATATAGCAAAACATACATTTTTCTTGTTTTAATAGGCTATGTTCAGGAAACGACGCCCCTAACGTTTGAATAACAGAAGGGTGTGCAACTTACGACATAAACTATCATATTAGGAAACGTACCAATACTGACTTGACCTGATCAGAAGGAGAAGCAACCACGCTGGAACAAAATGGGATCTTGGCCGTATATAACGGATGATCACTGAATGGAGGAGTTAAAAACTTTAAAACACTAACAAAAATCTTAATCACTTAATATGGGTGTTCTTACCCTCCCATCGCCATTTGGGCTTTGCAGAGATGATAAGTAAAAAAAATCTGTATTAACTGTACACAGGATTTACACGGGTTTTCTAAGAAGGAACGACGCAGCGAGGCGGGTCGCGGAGTAAATCCTCTACGCTGATACGCACCGCCACCGGTACGTCGAGCAGCGTAGGCGCGAGTACCTGCATCTGGTGCGGCCCTAACGAAAGTGGACTGATCTGGCACTTAATTACTGAGCGTCATGGGACGGTACCCAAAGGGGTAACCTTCCAGACTGGCTACCGATGTCAAAGAATCGGTACGAAGTGTTACTGTAAATTATGGATTCGCACACCGACTTTTCATCGCCGCGGATGGATCAGATGGTGTGAGCTTGCCAAAAAAAGATCAATATTTTTTTACCTCGATAAGTTGTTGTTTAAAGTCATCCTCTTCGCTCTCGATCCTGTCAGTAAGAAACTGCCCAATAGCGAGTTCTCTACCATCCCCGTGGAGTTTCTCCAAAGCCTTGGGATGGAAGCAGCAGGCTTGTGGGCCCCACGCGGAAGATACGTAGTTGTTGTAAATGTACTGAGCCACTTGGATGGCCCACATGTTATTATTGAAGTTTGACTTTTTGAAATCTTCATAATAAATCGCGATATCCTAGCCAAATAGAGAATGTAGTAAAAATATTGTTGCCATATTTTACAATTAACTAAATCTACAATAATACAAATAATTAAAAAATATTTTGATATCAATATTTCAGCTTCTATACTTCTCACTACTGACCTCCAGCCTCCTCCACAATAGCAGAGAAATTGCCCTACTAAACTACGCTAATCAGACGAGTTGGTATAAGATTTTATTTCGAGTTTTCCTTCTCTTAGATAGACATAATATGCATATTACATTCCTTAATTGCCTTTTACGAAACCTCCGGACAAGAAATAGTGTAGTGAATCGTATTCTTATTCCATCAGCACACGAATTAAAAATTACTATATTAAAAATATTTACTAATAACTGTGATAGAATTGGATCATGTAATTGCTGAGACCTCTTAAGACGTGTTGAATTATGTCCTTTGCTTGCATATTGCAATTTCAATAAGTAAGCATTCATCATGCAGGAACAGATTTAAAAAGACATCTCTTACTCGCCCGTGGGAGTTTGAAAATCGGATGAAGCTTTGCAGGATCTCTGAACAATCCAAGAAACTTATCGCAACTGTGTTTGCCAATCTACCTACCAAGCCCGAGCGCATTGTCACTTAAACAGTTTTACGTCCAGCAGTGGATATTAATAGGCCGATGGAGCTTATACTTACTAAACATGCTATTATATATAGCATTTATTATATAAAACAGTCGTTTAAAACGAAAGACAAATCTGAGGATTATCTTTCTTGATCTTCTCAGTTGTGGCTACATTGCAAACCGATTGTATATTATTTCAGATAACATTTAAAATTGACAATATGTGTCTAAGCTGGGTTTGTACATAAATGATTTAAATTTTATATATTCATACTCGTGTATTTAATTTCTAAATAATTACGATACCAGTTAATACAATGAAAGCCCCGCCCATCAAGAAATGCCCGAGTATAGGATAGTGATCATTAAAATAGATTGTATTTTACTTGCTCATTTGGTCACTAAAACCGTTTCTATATCAATTCTAGAGAACTTAAAGGTAGTCGACAGGCATAAAACCGACAATTTTTAATTAGAATTTAATTAAACCAATAGTTCACTTCGTAAAAATGGGTCACATACAAATCAGCTTGGCGTCGATATAAAAAACTAATGCTTGGTTTGATTTAAAATAATCATGTGAATTCGTATGTTAGGAATCAAATGAATTGTATATTATATATTCTAGTAATTTAGCAACAAAATATACCAACACTAGCCTGATTGAATTGTTGTTTTAGTCGTTTGTGCATATGAAGAGATCTAAGAGCAAAACTAATTAACGAGTGATTTATGCATAGTTTTGGTGGTGTATTTATAGTATTATTGACATCAAATAATCACACGATAGAATACAATTATACTTTAATGAATCGTAAAGGTAACCATTACTCTTTTTACCAAAAATCTAATCAAATATGTAATTTTAAATAAAGTTTTTATTCCAGTAAATGTTTACATTATAGTACGGGCAGTTTCTGTAACATGAACGGGTTATACTGGTTATACTCGTTCATGTTACAGATAAAAGTACCCGGCAATACGTTTTTGGATATAAAATCTTAGAAAGAGACAATCGACTAATTTCGGCTTCGCAGAGCATTGTCCCTGTCGCACACTACCTACGTAACGTCACGTGAAGTACTAGTATATATTAGGTATATATAGATATACAGCTGGTATATATTAGGATCTTAAAACGTTTTTTTTTATATGTAATTTTACCCGGATATATTTTTGAACTGGATGCAACCACGTACTCTCGCACTTGTGCAGCAAGTGACAAATGTTATACAGTTAGTACGGGACAGAGACAACACTCTACGACGCCAATATTCACCGTTTTGTTCTTTTCAAAGTGCGACGTGAAATATTTATCGCCGGGTACTATTACTCCACAGTCGATTCGAGACTATAACCTTTATTTTAAGAAAATAATCTGTAATCTATTGCACAATATACATATTCATTTATTGTGCAATAGATTACAGCTTATTTATTAATAAAAACTACTAACTTATCTCCTTTCTGCGAATTACTTTAAATATATTACAGAATAGATTTAAAACCGTAACGATCTTTGAATCCTACGAACATGTTTAACAACACTTCTACGCATCTTAGATAAATGTTCATCCACAATAGAACGTACTTGCTTTAGATGTTCAACGTAGGAGTCTTCTAATTCCTCAGTGGGCCGGTTTCGATGCGATTGGAAGTGTTTAAGGGCTTCTGCTAGAGCCTTCTCGTGTTGTGCGTTGAGCACGTCCGAACTGACGCCCGTACGAGTTAGTTCGTCCTTCATACGCGACATATAAATCTCTCGCGCTTCCAATGTTGCAGCTCTGTTGTTCTGCTCATTTACTGTACGCAAGTGCTGATAAAACTGCTCCAAGTCCTGAAATATATAAATATAGTAGTAAAATCATAAAGCCTACAGTCAATGACACCATATTTCTCTACGCAATAAAATCGGAAATATAGAATGTGCTAAATGTAGCACGTTGAAGTGACAATGTGGATGCCATATCGCTCGTTCAACCGACAGCCATTGAGGTAGAGAGATACTTTCAAGTGGGGACCACGACTCAGTGTAGAGATTTCCCACTAAGTTGACTTAGAACATCTTAAATGTCGTAGAAAATGGCATAGGTCCGTTCTGAATGTTATTCGAGATACAGAGAGAGAGGCTTATTTCCACGTTCAACAGTAGACGTGTTCGGACTGATGGAAACATAAAGAAAAATGGCACTGTATCAGATTTGTTACAAGGCTTGTACTTATTTACACGTAAATAGTTCGATTCCTGCGCAGGATAATACTTTGTGCGATTCACAGAGTGTTGTTCTGAGTCTAGGTGTAAATTCTCGGCGTTAATTATATGTTTGTAAAATCCCCCACAATACAAGGATTATTTCCTTAATGCTTGGTGATTTTTTACAACTAAATAAATGTTAAGTATGAAAGTGTTCCAAATTTTGGAGAAATACCACAACCGTATATATTTTAAACATATAACATAGTGCAAATGTTCTCCAAAGGAAACACAACTAAATGTATTTTCTTAAACACATTTTATCCATCTCCTCCTCAACTGATTCATGAATGAAAAATGAGACATATCATTACTTTTCCAACTATTTTATTAAACTAGTTCATGATTTAAAAATAATACAAGTTATTAAAAAAATAAATTGATGTTCTATTAATTCATCAATTTGTCTCATTAGAGCAATTTTATTTAAAGAAAAACTCTTAATGAAGCCCTATGCCAACCCGTCTGACCAACGTGATATATCAATGTATGTGGTAGGTCAATTTTTCTGCTATTGAGGAGGGGCTATCCGTGTGGTGACGGAGTAAGAATACAATTCACCACCCCCTATCTTACACGGGTCGTAAGAGACGACCAAGGGATATAAAACGCAAACAACATCTATGCAAGAGAAGGAAAACTCGAAACAAAACCCTATACCAACACGTCTGACCAGCGTGGTATAGTAGGTTAATTGCCCTCTTATTACGGAGGAGGCCCAAGTCCAACAGTGGCACATATATGGGCTATGATGATGTGGAGGGATTCGAGGCCAACATTGGCACGTATAAGAACTGAGATGATGATGACGAAAAATTATTTTGTGGCGATTTGAATACAAAGTAGGAACTTTTATTTGCGGGAACGTGAAAGTGTTATGTAGTGGTGTTGTATTATATTCAATATCTTAATGTTTTATCGCGTCATATTATATAATATTGATGCCATTTTATGTATTTTGATGCAGTACCTCGGCATGCCTGCTGGGATATAGTAAATATGATATAAAAATGCTTTGCATTGCAAACATTTTCGTTTTTCGTCAAAATTCTCCTAAGAATTTTAATGGTATTAACACTCTGATCATAACACTATTGCAGGGTACGATTTGAGTTACTGGCGGACAAACACTAATATGAAGAAAATAAAGATGTGAGAGGCTGATCATTTTTAAAGAAAATTGTAACTCGACACCGGCAAATACGGGCTCGTATTAGTAGCTAATGCCAATAAAAATGAGGAGGAATATGATATACCTTAAATATGTATGCTACCGTTTTCTTTGGATAACATACAACACGTGTTATTTAAACTGTGCAAAAGCTACTGATATGACATAACACTTGTGATATTATTGCAATTTTTTTTTTTTTTTTTAACGACACCACCCTGCACTAAGGAAATAAACCTTGTATTGCGGGGGACTTTACAAACATGCAATTAACGCAGACAAATTACACCCAGACTCAGAACAACACTTTGTGGATCACACAAAGTAATGTCCTGCGTGGGAATCGAACCTACGTCACTGGCACGGAAGGTCGGTATCTTAACCACTACGCCATCTGTGCAGTCGCAATTTTATGTGACTATCGAGAAACAGAGACATTCAGTTTAAAAAGGTCGTAACTGTTACATAAATTGATCGAAAACTGATGAAATTAAATGATAAGAAAAGAGACAAGTAGTTTATATACCCTTAATACACATACTACTTTTATATTAAGTGAAACCCAAAAGGATAATCCGTCGGGAGGGCCATTAAAATCAAAGGATCGATACCAGTAGCAGGATGAAGCCAAGGCGCCAAAAAGGCTATTTTAATGCTGCCTAATTAATATGAATTATTGTTTATAAATAAAATAGTTCACGCAAACGAAACTGTAGGAGTTTTATAATACCTGCAGTAAAACAGCTCTTTCTTCATCCTGCTCCGATGGGACCTGAGTCCTGGCCTGCTGGTATACGAGGAGCGCATCCTGTAAGGCTTGTTGGTGCAAAGTCTCCAGGTCCCGCTCATGCAGGCACAATCGCGCCTGAACCTCAGATACAGCTGCCATTGCGTCCTCGTATGTCTTCTTGGCAAGCGATACTGTGTTGCGTACTTTCGCATCATTCTGCCACATAAATAGTGATAGGCGGGCTTCCAACTCCTGAAATAGTTATTTAAGTTTAAACATCATCATTCTCCTGCTCTTATCCCAATTACTTGTAGTCGACGCAATATGTACACGTACATATTGAAAAAGTTATTGGCAATAGTTTTATGACTGGCCGCCTGACGTCAAACCTCCTTGGGCATGTAATTGTTGACCAAACGATATCAGGTGGAGTTGGCCCAGGTCGATATATAGCTCTTAGTCATATTTTACGGCATACACAAGCAGAGTAAGAATCGGTAGTATAAGTAGCCGCTACCGCAAAGTCATAAAGTTTAATCGTGGCCAAAAATAATCACTAATATCTTAATCAATTGGGCTTAGACAGCGTGATGTTAGATAAGAAACCTATAAACTACAATTAGTCCCATAAATAGATTTTAAGTGATTGATGTAAGTATGCAAAGATTCCAGAACGACCCCACAATGTACCTATTTATTTGACATTTAGAATGTTTTGTTATATACATTCGCATTATCAATCGATTTAATGATAAACAAAAAGAAATAGCATTTGTATTTGATTTTATTTTTCCGGCAATTTAGTCATTTAACTTTTTAGTGGTAGGACCACGCTGTTAATAGTTCTCTGTCTACAGCCGCGGTCCGGTCCGTCTGTACTTGCTCGTTTACCGCCACAAGCAAAAAAAAATGTACACTTTATAATAATTCATATAAAAGTATTTTTATATGAAGTTAAATCAGTAAAAATAGTTAAAAAGGTATTATTATTTTCTATGTTCACCATATACATAAATAAGTTTAATTTAAGTTAGTCATTATAGTGTTTAATATATTCACTTTTAATGTATACACACATGTATACAATATACATGCTGGTCTATCCGTAATTGGCAACTATATCAGCCTATATGCCTAAATTGTAATTATTTTTTGTGGGGTTTTAATACTTTTGGTGTGGATGAACCTAAATAAATAAATGTTCTAAGAAAATCTCTACACTATGATATTCTGAAGGAAATATTTTTGAAGATGTGTTCAATCCATATCTTAGAGCTTATTGTGTTGTCAATTTCGACTCTTCTGACATTCGATTTTTATAAGACGCTCAACATATTATGGAGGAACTATGCTAAGGTTTTTCTGCGTGATAGTTTACGAAATACAAAAATCCGTAGAAGAATTTGAAGGACTTAACACGAAGCACGTAAAGAATGTTCTCGAGTGGTCACCATGTATAAGATGACGTAGTGTTGGATGCCTTCCACCAACAGATGAATTGACGACTTGGTGAAGGTTGGGAGTCGTTGAATGCGGACGGCATAAGACCGCGTTGTGTAGTATTCTGTGAGAAAGGTTTATGTCCAGCAATAGACGACAAATAAATTCAATCTAAAAAATAATGTTAGTTACGAACGCCGCTAAAATAACTATGATTATTTTCAAAGTCCCCTAAAATGAAATTGACCAATAACAGCACTGCATTTGAAACACGTGACTAGTAAAACTGTATGGCGATATTATTGGTTTTGAGTTGCTCGCGGATTTCAAAAGAAAAAAATTAAAAATTATGAAAGACCTAGCACAGCTTGTTAAAAAATGTGATATCAATGAGATGTTAGACTAATAGTTTTATAAATGTCTGCTAACATATTACTAAAAGTATTTTATCAGAAAAAGTATTTATAAAATACTAGGACACCAAACAAAAGGTATCTAAATACAAGATACAAAATGTTTTTTTAAAAAGTACCTATCTTAGATACAAGATGGAAATACCTATCTTGTATTTGTATTTCAGAAACTTGTATCATAGATAAGTCACATCTCTGCAAAAATATTCATGAATTCTAAAGCTTCTGAAAATAATATTTTATAAAATCATTATACCTTTTGGAAACTTTCCAGATGATTTTCAGCATTCTCTTGTGAGCCAAGCTTCTTTTTGCCTTTGAAGTGCGCGATGGCAGCAGCGACAGCCTCATTGTGCCATTCATGTACCATGGCAGTGGATACACTCTGATCATCAACAACTTTGCTTTCCATCTTACTCTCATAGCATCCTCGTGCTTCACGAAGAGCTGCCATCATACATGCGTCTGCTGTAGCCTGTATTTCAAGATAGATCCTATTTATTTACTATCTGATACGACACACATTGTTCTAGTCAAATTTTAATTAAATTTTTATAAAAATAATGATTGTAATATGGCAAATAGCATGATTTATCCTTTCAAAACCTTTCCGTGTGGTGACAACGTAAGAATACAATTCACCACCCCCTATCTTACCCGTAGGTATCGTAAAAGACGATTAAGGAATATAATATGCATATGGCATCTGTGTAAGAGAAGAAATAAAACCCAATGCCAATACACCTGACCAGCGTGGTATAGTAGGTCAATTTCTCTGCCTTTGTAGAGGAAGCCCGAGCCCAACAGTGGGACATATGTGGGCTGAGATGAATGAATGAATGAATATAAAAAGCTGGTTAACTGATATCTCAACGTCGAGCAGAGATTAAAAATAGTTAGGGAAAACCAAAAGCGCACGTCTCATACCGCTCATTCGTCACAAAAAAAAATAAGGCCTATTCACAAATTCGGTAGAATTTGGTGCCAATTAATCATTTTTTTTAATTAAAGTACATTAAATTAGACGGTATTTTTTTATAAGCTATTACTCAGAATGATACTGAAGCGAATGAAATGATATGGTCCACCTGATATGGTCCATGGTATTTATGTATAAATGTCTATAATAATGAAGGCTAATTGAGTTTCCGTAAGAAGAAAGATCGTTTATGAGTTCGACACCTGTATCCGAGAAAAGAGTACCGTTACATTTTTTGCAAAAATCGAACAAAAAAAACCTATTGTTATCACTTGAAAATAAGGCATGATAAAGTATAAAAATGAAATAAAAGTCTTATGTAAATAAATAAATAATATAAAACCTGAAAGAGTGTAGTTGCCTGAGGCAAATCATCACTGTTGAAGACATCTACGTACTGTTTGAAATATTCAAGTAGTCCTTGCGCTTGAACTTTGTCACCGTTAATGATTTTTGGAATGAGATTCATGGTATCGAATAATGATGGCACCAACTCTAGCAGTGCCATCCTAAACTCTTCTCTGATATCTGAAATAACAAGTACAATATATAATAATTATTTAACTTAATTTTGCTTATGATGACGGTGTAGATGTAATTCATTATCCTTTCTTTCCCCGTAAGTATCGGAAAAGACTGATACTCCTTGTCACCAACGATACAGTAACACCTAAAACAATATAAAAATCACACAATCAATCAATTTTAAATAAAACATACATCGCTTTAAGTGTTACCTAATACCAAAAAAACAATCTGTGCGGAGACGGAGTAAAAATACAATTAACTCATCATTCTCTTACTCCTATCCCAATTACTTGGGGTCGATATAGTATGTACTTATCTTTCATAGTACATATTGTAAAAGTTATTGGCAATAGTTTTATGGCCGCCTGCCTAACGTCAACCCTCCTTGGGAATGTAATTGTTGACCAAACGGCACCAGATAGAATTGGCCCAGGTCGTAAGGCTCTTAGTCATCTTTTACGACATCCACGAGTAAGGTACAAAGTAAAGGTTGGTAATATTCGTAGCCGCTACCACACAGCAAAATTAAGTATTAGGTGTTACCTAATCCCAAAAAAAATTTTGGAGACGGAGTAAGAATACAGTTAAGTAAGTAGTTAAAGTACATTATTCGTTGTTTTGTCATGGGACGTATGGGCTGCGGAAGAATAGGCCGCAATGTTACACCCTTACATCCATCACATAGTAGACAATGAAGTGAGAATTAAAATAACCACATCTACCTTTTTCTCAAGTACCTCTCAGTAGTCTCATATAGAGAGTGCTAAATGACGTAAACCAATAACACCAGTACAAGAGAAATAAAACTTGAAACAAATCCTTTAGGCAACCCATTTCGCCGGTGTCTAAAATATACTTGAAGATCACATGGGTCACCTGAACAGGTGCATGTATAATTGTATATGTATTAGAAAGAAGAAAGAAAAAGAAGGCAATTTTATTTTGGACTTAACAATACAAACTCACCACTTAAACGTCCTCTAAAGTTTGGATCAGCGACAGCGAGACCTGGATGAGGCATCAGGAAACATTCCAGCTTCTCGAAACAGGAGTCAATATGGTCGCGCACCTCTTGCAACTGTTTCTTTTGATTCGATTTAGTCTGAAATTAATTAATTATAAATATAAATAGATACATTTAAAAAATCAAAGGATATGGATAAATAAATGAACTGAGAAAAGGAAGAACTGCATAGGTCAATTGTCTGAAGAGTGAAAACTCGAAATAAAACACGACGCGGTAACATGGGCTAATTTATTGCGTACAATATTGACTTTTACAATGGACTAATGCCAGGTACCTAGGCGTAGCGGAGGTAAGTAAAATTTTTGAATCAATGACGGTGACTAAAACAGAGCATCATGTATTAAAGGATGTTCAGGCAATGTTAAAAAACGAATATCTTATAGAGTCGACACATTGTCTTTTAAAAAAATAACGTTATGTCAACATTATGCCAGTGACAATATATTATACAAACTGTACAGATGGTGTAGCGGTTAAGATAGCTACCTACCGTGCCAAGTATTGAGGGTTTGATTTCCATGCAGGACAATATTTTGTGATGTCCACGAATCTTTTCGCTGCTGGATATAATTTGTATCCTTTAATTATATATTTGTAAAGTCCCCCGCAATACAATAAAGTATGGTGGTTAAAATAATTGCTTTTAATGAAAATACTGCTAAATACTGCTACTTATCGGATTAAAAAAAAAAATATGCTTCCTATTTAAGTTCATCTAATGTCATGTCAGCAAATGATGTGCAATTTTTAACGGCTTGGCTTTACTATGTGGTTGATAACTACAACCTAAAACTAACAAGAAAATAATATATCAGTTTACCTGAAGTCTTTTATTTAACAGCGCTTGTCCGCCGCTGTAACCGTATGGATGTTCGTAAGGGCTCATCCAATCCCTAACGAGGAACTTCAATGTTTGAAATGCTTTTTGTTCTTCACCGCAAACTAATCTGCCGTACTCTGTAAATAACTGTTGCAACCAAAAACTCATTATATTACATGGTACAATTTATGTATTTTTCGAAGTATCAAGTACAATCTATGTTCAAATTACTGAAATTTTTAGCATTTAATATGCTTAATTATTTATAAATACCCGATTACGAAACGAAAAATGATGTCACAAGCGGGGTCATCAACATCATTTTTCGTTTCGTAATCGGGTATTTACAATCTATGTTATTTATTATCTTTAGAATTATTTTGGAGACCTAGTCACATTTGACAAAGATTTATTTCGGAAAAGATCTTCAAAATACAATAATTCTAATCTAAGACGACCATGAGGACTAAGATTCTATACATTCACAGCATATATTATTTGTAACTTCTTTTAAGCTTTTATAATTTTATCATGGCACAGTCAGCGACTGACCTGCAGAGCCTAGTCGACACAATGACAGATGATTGTAAGAAAAGGGGTCTACGAGTGAATAAGAGCAAAACCAAAATAATGGTCTTTGAAAGGGATGAAGCCAGAACTGATGTAAGAGTAACAATAGGTAATGATGTACTAGAGCAAGTGGATGAATTTGTATATCTTGGATGTGGATTTAGCCGAGATGGAAGGTACACCACTGATATTGAGCGAAGAGTGAATGCGGGAAATAGAGTGAACGGAGCGTTGGGCCAACTTCTCGGTAGCCACCACCTCAGCCAGAAGGCACGTGTAGCAATACATAACGCAGTGCTTGTCCAACATTACTGTATGGAAGCGAGAGTTGGGTATGCAGAAAAGAGTATGAAAGTAAAATTAATGCGGTCTAAATGCGATCTCTACGGAAAATCTGTGGAGTTAGGTTGATCGATCGCATTCGTAACGACGACGTAAGAGAGCTAGTAGGTATGAAAGAGAGTGTTGATGTAATGATGCGAATTAATGGTTCGGACATGTGGAAAGAATGACGAACGAACGTCTGGTTACGAAGATAAAAAATGCGAAAGTGGAAGGATGTAGGTACCGGGGGAGACCGAGACTAACCTACCTAGACCAGATCGGTCATGTACTGAAGGAACGTGGAGTCAAGAGTCTCCGAAACCGGCGAGCGTGTATGAAGAGAATTATGAATGTTGAGGAAGCGAGTGAAGTATGCAAGGATAGAGTTCTCTGGCACTCTGTTCTCTCTGCCTACCCTGCAAAGGACATGGCGTGATGGTATGTATGTATGTAAAGTTTTATCCTTCGGCTTGTTTTAATTTGCTTAAATACTATTAAATTAACTTAAAGCGCCCCGCCTTCACCGCTGGATGACACGAAGGCACGGCAACCTGTCCTTCAGGCTGACGCCAGGTACTTACCGGACACGGGATCTTCGATAAGTACCTGCACCGAATTGGACGTGAGGCCCCTGGATGCCATGAGTGTGACGCGCGTCACACCCTGGAGGTATGTCCCGCCTGGGGACCTCAGCGCCACGACCTATCGGCGGTCATTGGAGCGAACCTGGCGTTGTCGACCGTCATCAACAAGATGCTTGACAGCGACAGGCACTGGACGTCGATGGCCTCCTTTTGCGAGGAAGTCATCTCTGCAAAGGAGGCCGCGGAGCGGGAACGCGAAGCACTCGCGTCTGCGAACTCGCTCCGCCGGCGGCCACCAGGGAGGGAGGCGTCGCTACGTGCACCTCCTCCCACCGCCTTGACGGCTGACACTGGTCGTGGCCAGATGGCCAAGTATAGGGGTGTCGGAGATAGAATGTCATTAGACGATCTCTCCGGCATCCCGTAAAAGCGCGGAAGGGACCGCTGCTGGTTTTAGTGGGTATTCCAGCCGCCAACATCTATGGCCGGCGAGTCCCACACACCCCCCGTCTGTCACTGGCGGTGGATAGTGCGTAAAAGCATTTCCACAGCGTAAACAAAAAAAAAAAAACAAAAGGAGGGTTGACGTTTGGCAAGCGGCCGACCATAAAACTATTGCCCATAAACTCTTGCAATATGTACGAGGGAAAAAGACTACGCATTTCGTCGACCACAAGTAGTTGGGATAAGAGCAGGATAATGATGATCTTACATTAGTAATATCTTTCCTATTAAACCATTAAAATTAACTCAGCTCAATTGCATCAAAATCATATACAAAGCCAGAAAGAGTACAGCGTTAACTGAGTGGGAGACTGCTAGGTACATCGAGGTATTGTACATCCCTCCCCACGATGTGCATCTATGACTTTACGGAGTTGTGTGTGTAATCTATGACTTCTAAGCGACATTTCGCGCGCATTTTGATTTGACGACCTATAATTAGGGACCTTTTTGGCGGCAGGCTACAATATCGTCACACCCTGCTCGATCCCTCTAAGGCGACGAAAGAAACAGCGCGCGACCCCATAACCCACCCTTCAAGTATTCCTCAATGCCATGCGAGCGGGCCACCAATACTCAGTCGTTGTCTACGGTGGCCCACCGGCGGATTACCTTTTCTGGTATCCCCCTTTATTATTGACTCGATTAATAATTAGGGACTCTAAAAGGCTTTCTATGTTACCATTATTACATATTAAGTTATCTGTTATTCAGGATAATGGTCCTTGCATACTAAGCGTAGATAATAGCGCGTATTAGGCAAATCGTATTTGGATTTTTTAATTTGGCCTCCGTCATTAATAGTTCAGTATGAGTTCACCTGTAAATGTTGAAGATCGTCCTCTCCAATATTGGCTCGAAGATTGTAAATCTGCACGGAGGATAACAAAGTGGAGAGTGCAAAGATAGTTGAGTTATCACCCATATCGCTCTCTGTATCGAACGTGCCTTGAGTATCCATCAAAAGAATCGCCACCTACAAGTAAGCTAGTTTTAGTATCGACATATAACAATATAAGATCTATATATACGCTGTGTGGTAGAGGCTACGAATACTACCGACCCTTACTTTGCTCGTGGATGTCGTAAAAGACGACTAAGAGCACTATATCGATCTGGGCCAACACTACCTGATGCCATTCAGTCAGCAATTGCATTCCCAAGGTGAGTTGATGTCAGGCAGGCGGCCGGTCACAAAACTAGTGCCAATAACCTTTGCAATATGTAGGAAGAGTGGTACATATTGCGTCCACCCCAAGTAATTAGGGCAAGAGCAGGAGAATGATGATGATATATATATATATATATATAATAAATTTTCAACAAATAAACCTGACTTCAAATTACCGAGTATATCTCCGAAATGAAAGTCCCAAAACACTAATAAAATATAAGAAGTTTGAATATGAGAATACATCAGATATTCGTATTTCTCGTAAGCCTCTACTTTCGTAAGTAGATGCTTTCGAAAGTCAATCAATATAGAAATGAATGTGTGGCTTCTTAAACTCGATCAAAAAAATCCTTAACAAATCAATTTATAAGTAGTTACTGCGACTATTACAGAAAAGTTAGAATAGTTTTGTGTACTGTGAACACTCATCGCCAAAAGATAGTAACCATACTTTATAGGCACTGATAAATAAATTTGACGTGTGTCACGGAGTAAGAATACAATGCAGCATCCCCTTTCTCACCCATAGGTGTTGAAAATAATTATTAAGGAATGTAATATACATTAAAATCTATGCCAGAGAAGGAACACCAAAAATAAAACCCTATATCAAGCCGTCTACCCAGCGTGCTATGGTAGGTAAATATCACTCTTGTCTTATAGGAGGCTCGAGCCCAGCGGCGGGAACATATATGAGCTGAGATGATAATGATAAATAAATTTTATTAAATAATATTATTAAAAGAGAGTAGAGTTAAAGAGAGAGGGAATACACCTAAAAAAAGAGAAGTCGTTTACGTCATACGACAGATGATAATAACTAGGGTGTGAACAAAGAACTAACTAAAAACAAAGTATTCTGAACATCCTGATGAAATTAAACTATTTTCTTTAGATTTTTTCGGTATTTCATTCACCATCGTCGTTATCATCATCTCAGCTCATACACGTCCAACTGTTGGACGCGAGCCTGCTTCAAACGGGAGGGAAATTAACCTACTACACCACGCTGGTCAGACGTGTTGGTACAGGGTTTCGTTTCAAGTTTTCCTTCTCTTGCATAGATGTTATATTCATTTTATATCCCTTAGTCGCCTCTTACGATCACCCACTGGTAAGATAGGGAGTGGTGAATTGTATTCTTACTCCGTTACCACACGGAGAGATTTTCACTACAATTTTTCTATTCCAACGCGAGATAGTAGAGTTATAAAAAAGCTGTACTTTCTTGTATAGTTTCAGATTTTGGAATAAAACCTTCCTAAATACAAAACCTTAAAAAAATAACCTACATCAACGATTGATCTTGGTCATTGTTCGTTTAAAATTAATAGAACAATGGAGAGATATATGAAAATACAAATGTTTCGCAGTTCTTCCTTACGTAAATAGTATACAAGTATATGAGAGCACACAACTACCTTTTCTCCTGTCTGTTCAATAGTGACGATGATCGGTTCTGGCCACAAGTGGATACCTTTAGTATTGCTCTCACCACCGCCACGCCAATCAAATCCTTCTAAAAGTTCGTCTTCTCTTCCCAACCATTCCTTACTTAACTGAATCGAACGCTAACAAAGAAACAATTTTATTTATTATCAATTAAATTATTAATTTCATATTTTTTATCGAGAGTAGATATATTATTGCCATATTCATGAAATGTCAAATGATATGTTACACGCATAGCTGTGAAAGTAAGAAATGAACACATTAAAGAAAGTTTGAAAGTTGCACCAGTGACGGAAAAATTAAGGAGTGAACGGCTGACATGGTATTGGACATTTGAAGAGGCGGGATGAAAGTAATGTTGTGAGAAATGTTTTAGGTATGAATGTTGAAGGCTTAAAGGGTAAAGGAAGACCAAAGAAAAGATGGATGGACTGCGTGAGGCATGACATGGATAGTCTAGGAGTGACTGCAGAGATGAAGTCTGATAAGATCGTATGAAAAAAGATGACATATTGCGTTGACCCCAAGTAATTGGGATAAGAGCAAGATGATCATGATTATAAAGAAAGTGTGTGAAGTGAATTTGGTTACTGCAGAGTATTGGGTACTTTCGAGTACGACATTATATAAATCAATAGTGAGTAACAGGCAAACATACCACTAGAAATAAATTACTGTAGGTAGGTACTCAAAAAGGACAACATTAGCGTAGGTATGTTTTTAAAGATTGACTTGAAAATCCAAAAGTGGTAATTATGAATGACCTTCTTGATTTTCAAATGTGGTATAAAAGTAAACATTATTTGAAAAGGTGTTTTACTAATATACCAGGCATTAACATTTTATTGGAATAAATATGTTATAATAGAGTATCTAATTTCGAGTAAAATTGAGTATTACACCATATAATTTAAATAAATATCTTAGGCAACAAAAGAAAATTTTAGTGGTAGGACCATGCTGTTGACAGCTGTCTACAGCAGCGGGCCGGTCCGTCCGGGGTAGTACCACACTCTCGCAGAAGATCGACGTCTGAGTAATGGCAATGTGCTATTGCGCTTCGTTCGGTGAGCGAGAGAGCCGGAAACCCAACTGAACGGGACCAACCAAGCCGGAACCAACCAAGTGGGTTTGAGGTTTTTATTGGTAGGCAGCGGCCTAGCTATACACTTGGTGTTGCAAAAGTTCATAGGCGGCAGTAACACTTACCATCAGGTGTGCTGCTTGTTCGTTTGCCGCCATAAGCAATAAAAAAAAACCAAAGGAATTAAAAATTATACGGCTAGTTCATTGTATAATATCCATCTATTTCAAGAAATTAAGGGACAAGATTAAATAGAGATGATAGAATACACTAAAATAAATAAAAAATCATAGAATATTTAAAGTGGATAAAATTACTAGAGAATTGTGCTCATTACTTACCGGTGACGTGAGGTATCGTAGAAAAAAGTCGAGGATGAATGATTTGCCGCCACGGTATGCGCCCGCCACACTGACAACCACTACAGGCAAATGACGTACGTCAGGACGTAGCAACACGCTGGACAAAGCATCGACGTCTACTTCGTAGCGCTGCGCCGGGTTCTGCGACAGCTTCACCACTTGCAACCCGGTCGGCTTCTCAACGTTACCACCACTCATGTTATCTACAACTAATGATTAATTTTTCCAACTTATTCAAATCTTATATTACATTAGTCGCAATGTTAGTAGACAAAAGTATAATAATATATGTATTATATTAGCAAACGTGTGAACGAGACAGTGCGACAGACTTTAGACACCAGATAAACATATAAATCGAAGCATTACAGTATCTTATCTACGACATAAATTAAAATATTGATTATAATTATCATATTTTATAATTACACTACCACCGTAATTGTTTTTAGAAATATTTATATGTTAAAGCATAAAAACTGTAAACCGTTCAGTAAAATTTGTGCGTTTCACTCCATAGTATCTCCTCACCATGATTCTACTGTTATTCCCATTAATTGGGGTCGACGTAGACAGTAATGGCTTCTTTTTCCACATACGCTATCAAATTTGATCATTGTATTCACTATTTTCCATCCATGTCACGCTTCACGCAATCCCTAAAGCCTTAGGACTTTCTCTCTCTTTTGATGTGAAACATCTATAGGCGAGGGGTAAACTGATTAGACGTGTAAGACGGGCGGCCGTGGCGAGCGACGCATCGACGCGCTATATGATGCAACTTTTTAATTTAAATATTTTATTTTTCTCTATATTATGATCATTATTTTAATATATTTAAAATATTTTTATAATGATAAAGTTGTATCTATAAATATTTCTAATTTACAATATTATTGATAATTATTAATTTATATTACCTATATTATTGATATATACATTTTGTTATATACATATTTATATATACATTTTCTTATTTATTATATTTATAGTATATTAATTTAATATATAAAATATTATGTTATAATTGTACATCGCCGAGATTACCTACTTAATAATACGTATATTTTACTCTTTTATATGTTAACGGTATATTATGCGTTTTTAACCGACTTCAAAAAGGAGGAGGTTCTATGTTTCATTGTATGTATTTTTTTTTATGTATGTTCAGCGATATTTTATTGTAATACTATTATATGTTACTCGTATTTGTCCTGCTCATGATTAATACAACCAGAAATAAATAATATTATAATTAATATTGAAATAAATTATTATTTTTGTATTAAAATAATATTATTATTTATTAATTGTCTTAATATTAATAATTTAGATATATTTTATCTTAATGACTACATTTATATTAATTTTAATTTATTAATTTGTTATGTCTAATACTTTGTAATATACTTCAGTCATTATCGACCAATTGTCACAGTAATATCATCAGAGGCAACATCGAATATAACTATTACACAAGTTACTGATGAGAATAATTAAGTTCTCGCGGTTTTCAATAAATTTTGAATTATTATTTTTTTTATATAAAGAAAATAAATGTATATGTAAATAAACTGTCATCATTTTCTGGAGAAAATTCATAATATTGTATTTTTTCAACATGTCATATTAAATTTCTGTCATAATCTGTACATTTATGCCTATCACTGGTACAAAATAATTTCGATGTTTCACATCTGCCAGCAGTCACGTGTTCTACTAAAGGTAAGCCTTTGAAATTCATAGTTAAAGCTTTCTATATCACTAAAGACGTTCACTGTCTTTTTTGCAGCTAATAACTCAAAGAAGAAAAATTCAGAAGGATGTTAGTTTAATCTGCATGTGGTTTTATTATATAACCTTTACACCGAATGATGATACCGTTAGTATGCTAGTATTCCACACGGATGATGCTGAGTCCAACTAAAGACGAAGAATTCTCATCCTATACACATCTCCAACGACGAAGGCGAGGTTCGCGGGTGGTTTATGGGTGTGCGCGCTGACGCCCCTCTGTCGCCCCGGACGGAGTGATGCGAGGAGTGCGCCGAGCGTAGCCCACCCAAAAAAGAAAGCCTATACACATCACTGTCGCACATTAGTCTCCTCCAGATGAAGGCAATTAGCCTACTATAGTTCATCTAATCTAAGAAGTGCATTTTGACGTTTTACATTTTTTAATACACAATAACCTCGGTCAAACGTCTACACATGATTATAAACACTAAATCTGAAATTTTAAACAACTATTAAGTTATTTACATAATTAACATTGCGGGTGACTTTCTTGTACAATAATCTAATGTTGAAACTCGTAAAACTAATTTATAATAACAATAACATGGTAAATAGTAATTGTTAATGACGACCTAACAATGTCACGTCATTACGTTCTATACAGTAGTGCTTGACAACTTCCAATTCACGAATATCCAAATAATCGGTAAAAATATTAGAATAATACAATTAATCGAATAGAGATTTTGACAGAGATGTACATTTCAACACTTTGATTGATGAGGAAATAATTATTAATGTTCGCGACGCTGATAATTCAAGTAATAGTAGTAATTCTTTATAAATAGCTATTTTCAAATCCAGTTTTTGTTTTTAATTAACCTAATCCTACTAAATATGATGAATAGATTCTATGCTGAAATAATTAAATTTGTTTAGTACTAATTTAGCACTTAATTTATTCATCACCTTTTTGAAAAATAAAAAGTAAACCGATTATTAATTATAAAGAACCAATATCGATTTATCAGTAAAATCGGACATATTCGATAGCGATTATTTGGTTCACATACCTAGACAACTTACTCAGACAGTTGTTAAAATGGGGACTTTTGGCGGGAATCTAAAACGTCATGTGGTGCTCTTGTATTATATTCGATATCTTAGTATTTTAACGTGTTATATTAGATAATTTTTATGGTATTTTATGTAATATGATGTGACAGAACAGCTGGGATGTAGTGAATATCATATAAAAGTGCTTTACAACGTTTTCGTTTTCCATCAAAATTCCTACAACATACCATTACCAGTGTCACCATAGCACTGTTGATGGCGACAATTCGACTGACTGACAGACAATGACTAACCTGAAGAGATTAAGAACGTGAAGATAATTATAACTCGACACTGGCAAAAATGGCTCGTATAAGTAGCTGATTGCCAATACATAAAAAGAAGAAGAAGAAGTTGTTAAAATGCACTTCTTAGATTAGACAGACTATAATTAACGCGATATATAAACTAGTCAGATTAATAAGTATAAAATTCTTTTTGATTTTTCTTTCCCAACGTATCGAACACTTCTCAACGGTCATGATTACGGGTCGTCAAAATGCGTAAAAATTCTATTATTTCACATGATACTTCACATTGAATTTCTATAAATAACTTAGCCTTCACTGCGTGTAGCGTTAATGCTAGGGCGCACCTGCGTGTATCGTCACGAAGCTTCGTGCAATGAGACGATACACGCAGATGTGACCGGTCATTATTGGCTATCGTCGCGAACATTCGGGCTTCGTGTGCGTTATCGCTTGGGTGGCGATAAGTCAAAGGGTTTTTTTATACGCACGCTAATATATCGCGCTCTGTGGTCAGACTAGCGTTTTTTGTTTCGGCGGAAATTTTCGGTGTGTTTAGACGCGTTCGAGGATCTCCAGTTAATCAATAAATATGGAGTGCAGCGATGTAATGGTGTTAGAATTTTTACACCATTATGAATCTGAACCCATGAAGGGATCTAAAAAAAATATTATGTAATTATTAGCATAATATAGCTGTCAAAGTAAAGCATTTTGTCATCCATAGTTAAATGCATGAAAATTATTTCGGCCATCTTTAATTATTGCACGATACTTCGTGTAAAATACCGAAATCGCTAATATGACTATCGCGATAACATTTTAGTGTACAAAACGTACAAAGCTTCGCCACACATTACTTCGGGACGACACACGCAGGTGCGGCCCTAGCATAGCTGTAATACAATTCAATTCCAAACCATATTGCACTCTTTACTCTTATAATTTTCCTTTCTAATATTCATTTCTAGGTTAACATTTTGTAGATACTACAAGGTAATGTGTTTTTCAGTCTCTATCTATCCGCCTCTACCCAAAATTATTTCAAACTTTTATATCGTATTAGGGTCTCGATATTTTCTTTTTGAATATCCGATAATGTCGGTATTGGTTACCATAACAATACTGGTATCATCCTACTAATTTTACAAATGTCACAGTTTGTGAAGACGTTTGTATGTTTGTTACACAATCATGCGTAAACCGTTGAACAGATTTGGATAACAATTGGCACACATACTCCAAGCGCCGTAGCAAAAAAAGTAGGTTTATAATGCAACGTACGGGACCTGGTATTTTTTTTTTGAATATGTTCAAGGTTGTCCCCTGATTGTAAATCCAAGTTGGCGCGGCGGGGGAGGGTTCACTTCAGCCGCCATCTTGGAAAACACGTTTTATTGAATATCTCGCGAACCACGCATCGTACGACAAAAATTGTAGAGATTATTATTGTAGATAATAATATTTGCCATCTTTTTTATTTGAAACTTTTTTTTGTATAACACATAGGTTTTTAATTATAGCGAATCAAACTTTTTACAATATGGTTTTTACTAAATATTTATTTAATGGTCAATGATAAATTAAAAATAATGGTAACTGAATTGTAGAGCATGAAATTACCTATAAATTTTATAAGAAACTTTTTCTCGTAGCATTTATAGTTTAAGAGCTATAACGCTGTAAATGACATTATAATGCTGTATATTCAATTATGTCCTTATAAGTTGTAGTATATATTTCGGGTCGTTCGGAATTTCTCCCTCTTAACATTCCAACAGTATTCAGGTATAAATTCCAACCGTTTTACAAAATCGGAAGTCTCTATTAACTCGCTTCGCTACAAATGCTTCGGGAAATGGGCGAGAAAGACAAGGTTGAATTTATCACTTCTATCTCCAACACAAGATACGGCACACTACCATTCTTTCAGAGTATACCACCAGGTTCAAACTTGGCTTGGATTTTATCACGACGCTGAAAAATGGGGTTGGAAGCGAACTGCACAAGGGCTTGAACCAATTCGAACTGCTATGGCTCCTGCACCGTCGAGTTTGTTGCAAATAATATCGTGCAAATGCACCAAAAATTGCGGAGCTGCCTGCGGATGCCGAAAAGCTGTTCTCAAATGTTCGATTATTTGCTCCAATTGCAGCGGCCAAACATGCGACAACGTGCCAGACATATTAGATGCCATCCCAACCGAAGACCCAACCTTTGATTCGTCTCCTTCGGATATGGCGGAAGCAGAAGAGATAGATCCACAAGACGATGAGTGTCTTCCCTCGACATCGAAAAAAATAAGACTCGCACCGTAAAATAATGCGCCACTTTTTGTTTGTGTAACCAAATGTTTTTTCCGTTTTTTTGAAGTAACATTCGTAAAATTCTTTTCATTTTTGTGATTTCGATAACAATTGGAGATACATAATAATAAAAATAATAACTATTACAATTCTTACGATGTAGCGGGATGTACTATTGTTTTTTGCTACATAGACAATCTTTTATGATGATACCGTTTTAAGTAACAATAAAGATCGACAAATTATTAGTTGTTCTCCACATTATTATTATTATAATTTTAATTGATTTGCTGCATAGCTGTATTGACATTTTTTTGAACACTTTATGCCATTTTATGCGTTATGAAATGGTTTTCGTATACAGCGAGCAATATTGCCACTGATAATGTACGAGGTGCAAGTTTTACTAAGCTGCAGCTCTTAGACTATAAATGCTACGAGAAAAAGTTTTTTATAAAATTTATAGGTAATTTCATGCTCTACAATTCAGTTACCATTATTTTTAATTTATCATTGACCATTAAATAAATATTTAGTAAAAACCATATTGTAAAAAGTTTGATTCGCTATAATTAAAAACCTATGTGTTATACAAAAAAAAGTTTCAAATAAAAAGATGGCAAATATTATTATCTACAATAATGGTCTCTGCAATTTTTGTCGTACGATGCGCAGTTCGCGAGATATTCAATAAAACGTGTTTTCCAAGATGGCGGCTGAAGTGAACCCTCTCCCGCCGCGCCAACTTGGATTTACATTCAGGGGACGACCTTGACCATATTCCCAAAAAAAATACCAGGTCCCGTACGTTGCAAAAAAAAAAAGACCCGGCGCTTGGCCTAATAAATAGACAATTTTCTGGATTAACACATAGGATACTTTTTATCCTTGTATTGTATTCCTTAGAATAATTTAGTGATAAATTTCTATGTGAGTCACTTTTTAAGCGGGTGAAGCGTGCCGGCTTATTTAAGCATTTACACACACCACACACCCTTTGCCTTTTTTTAAATATAAGAACTGTTCATAAAACATGATATGAAACTTTATTACATGTGTATTACATCATAGATTAGATATATTACTATTTTCTTAAATGATGCTACGTTGTTTAGGTTATAAGACTAAACAAAGGATTAACTATACAGAAATAGGTATCTTAAAAACATTGTGGCATTCCGGTCTTGTGTGATCACCATCATTGTGCTCTTATCCCAATTACTTAGTGTCGACGCAATATGTACTCCGATTCCATCGTACATATTGAAAAATTTGGCTTTAATTATATGACCGGGCGTCTGCCTGACGTCAACCTTCCTAGAGAATGTAATTGTTGACCAAACAGCATCACATCAAGTTGGGCCAGGTTAATGCGAAGCTCTTAGTCGTCTTTTACGACATCCACGAGCAATATAAGTGTTGGTAGAATTCGTACAAACAGTACAGATATTTTACGGTAGATTATCGTCTAAAATCATGAAATGAAGTAAATCGTAATATATGTATAAATATTCGATACAAATGCCTACATTTTTCTACATACAATAACCAATACCTATGGTTTGGTACTTTACACAAAACAATGTACCAACTACCAAACATGTCGATAAAGAAGTCTACAGCAACGTGTTCTCACAAAGCAAATAAGAACAATAGAAATGTTCTAGGTACATAGTTATTAGTTATGTATGTGATTAGATGTTTTAAAAGATTAATGTACATACAGATAAAACGTAAAATAAAACGCTTATTACATTTATCTATTGTCCATAAATACTCAAGCGTGTAGATGTCCAGAATACAATGTCTTACCATGCCTTACTTTTCCGCGGGATAAAAATCGCCTGAGTTATCAATGTCAAGATAATAAAGCAGCAGTGCTATGTTGCCGCTATTACGGCATCATTCCCATATAGTGAGGCCGTTAGAATAAAAACACATAGAAGGATAGTTCGGTATTTTAAGTGTTTAAAAAAAGTTAAGCTAAAAATCCTGTTAATGTGCAAGCGATTACTCGAGTATACAAGCTACCATAAGATGGAACACAATGACACTTTACACACTACGGAATGGGCTGGCGTAGGGTGACATTTCCGACACCAATTTAGTGGCGTCAAATATTGTGCGTGGAATTGGTTTCTATGTGTTATTATTCTAAGGTGAGACCTATGTTTTATAATGAAGGTCGAGAGAATAACAGATGTTTCAATTGTACAAACAATTCAATATAAAAAATCGGCCAAGTGCGAGTTGTACTCGCGCACGAAGGGTTCCGTAAAACTAAAAAAATATTTATGCAGTAGTTTTTTTTTTATATTAAATCAAGTTTTTTTTTTGTGCTGTGTGGTAGCGGCTACGAATACTACCAACCCTTACTTTGCTCGTGGATGTCGTAAAAGACGACTAAGAGCTTTTAACGACCTGGGCCAACTCCATCTGATGTCGTTTGGTCAACAATTACATTCCAAAGGAGGGTTGACGTCTGGCCGGTCATAAAAATATTGCCAATAACTTTTACATTATGTACTATGAAAGAAGAGTACATATTGTATCGATCCCAAGTAATTGGGGTAAGAGTAGGAGAATGATGATGATGAATTCAAGTTTCTTTTTTCTTTGATATTAATTCAAGTTACACCTAAATTAGTAGTAAATAAAAATTAGTAGTTTTAATAAATATTAAAACTACAAATTTTTAAAACATTTAATGAACACGTTTTTAAACTATTTTATTTATAATATTATATTATTAAATTATTGTAAATAAATTTTGCAAAAATAAATAGAAAAAGAGCTCGTCGGCGGTGAGATTCGAACTCGTGCCTACGGTGTCTGAAACCAGCGCCTTAGACCACTCGGTCACGCTACCTGTTCATTGTCAATGCAAAATTAACTGCTGCTTGTTAACCATACACGTTCAGGTGAAAAGGGGTAGTAAGTTTAAAATGATTAAAAATATTTTTTTTATATGATGTAATCAAAAATGTACAGTTTTCACAATTTTTCCTTAATCCGTGCTATAAGACGTTGCTTCGTTCCAAATTTCAAGATTCTGAGTTCACGGGAAGTACCCTGTAGGTTTTGATTCCCTTGCGAGTATCGAAAATTTGCAGAAATTTGCGACATAAATAGCTATATCTTTTGATTGCGCTAGCTTAAAAGTTTGATAACAAAGTGATCATATAAGGGTTCCGTTTTTTCCTTTCGAGGTACGGAACCCTAAAAATGCTAAAAGCGGCCGGTAGTTCGATTAAGGAATTACCATAAATCTTTGTTCAACGGACCACACATTACGAAGTGTTCTATTATGAGAACGATCTATGATACATAATAATTATTTTAACCCTTTCCCTCCTTACGGTACTTAGAAGTACCTCCACATTTTTCGTCTAATAACATAAGTTCGAAAACACTTTAAGCTAACTGCAACTGGCAAACCTTTAGAGTACCGTTCTCGTAAGTCAATTACGGCGCGTTATTTGAATTACCGCGTAATGCTGCTTCAAAATTTGAACATCAAGTTACAACCTGATGAACATTTTGTCACTTCGCTGTGCTGTGTAATTGGAAATGTTTTATAAATAGAATATCATAAGTGCTATTTTTTTTACTATTTACATTGTTTATATTATTAACTACATTTCTAAAAACTGTTATATTGTATTATCACTTTATTTTATATGAATAATTGATAAAAACTGATGAGGACTTAAAAGTACCGTCAGGTGATTTTAGTCTCAAAAATTATGGGTGTTATATTACACATACTCGATGATTTTTTTATATTTTTATTATTATTCTGACATATTTTCTTACTGTTTTAGCCATTGAGATGGATATTACAAACAATACTGAACCACGAAGAGTCTGATGCAGGTGTGTCCGATGATGAAGTGGAAAATTTTGAACTACCCTCACCAAGAGGCTTCGATGAGGTTTTTGAAAGAGCTCTAGACAGTGTTTTTACCCAAGTTCCACCATCGTCGCCGTCAAATGAAAATGTATTAGAATGCCCTATATATCAGATACCCACATCTCCAATACCTGGATCTAGTGTTCAGACTGATCTAACGCCTGTAAATACGTCTTCACACGGAACTAACCAGCGGTTACCTGAACCAAACCGTAAATGAAAAAAGAGGAACCTATAGTCAATAAAATATAGCATGATCTCTGTGACAGTTCTCACTAGTCCCGCACGCTTACGATGCAGTCCATATTTTTGTCGATATAATTCCTTATTTTTTAAAGTTATTTGCTACTGCAATTGAAAAACAATGCATGAAAATCGTATTGAACTTCAATCAAATGGATGGATGAATCGATTTTAAATTTAAAACAATTTATGAAAATCTTATTGAATTTAAATTAATGGATTTTATTTAATTTAAACTAAAGCTGTTAATTAATTCTTTTTATTATTCGAAAGGAATATATCCAAGTTCATCATCACTATTATCATCATCGCTGGAGCATTCCTATAGGTTGATGATGAGTTCTTGGTCACAGATTATTTCATGAATAATCATGTTTATTTTATAAAATAAATTATCTTTTTAATATAATCGAAATGGTCTTATTAATATTATAACTGATGTCTGAATACTAAATTAACACAATTTACTTATTTTATAGAGTAACCATGTGGTTTATATAGGTAATGTATTGGTTTTACTTGTTTTATAAATAATTAATAAGAATGTTATCGATTCATGTTTATCGATTGTCCCATCTCTATCTTATTCTCAGTTCAGTATGATCTTGTACTTGTGTAAGCACCATACTTTTATCAAGTATATTAAAACATATGAGGTACTAATTTTGGTGTAAATATTCATATTTTTATATTCATAATTCAGTTGAGATATAACTGGCACCTAAAGAATGAAAATATAGGCGATATAATCAATTATGGTGGGACCACGCTGTTGACAGTTTTCTGTCTACAGCCTCGAGCCGGTCCGTCCGGGGTAGTACCACACTCACGCAGAAGATCGACGTCTGAGTAGTGGCAATGTGCTATTACGCGTCGTTCGGTGAGCGAGAGAGCCGGAAGCCCAACTGGATGGGCTTGGGGATTTTATTGGTAGGCAGCGTCCCAAGCTATTGCCATAAGCTACCCTTGGTATTGCAAAGGTTCATGGGCGGCAGTGACACTTACCATCAGGTGTGCTGTTGCTCGTTTGCCACCATAAACAATAAAAAAAAATACAAATTAAAATTGTAATAATGACGCGTATTCAAAATTACTTCATTGGTTTTGTCGCTATCTGTCACAGAGATCAAGCTATATTTTAAGGATTATAGATACAATTTTACCGGAATATATTGCAGATACTGAAGTAGTAGAAGACTGTTTTGCTCACTGTACCACACCGACTGATATATTTTTAGTATTGATTGAAGATATTATTGACAACATTGTGTACCAAAGTAACCATTATGCTACTCAGAAAGGCAAGGTATTGAACCTAAAAAAGGAGGAACTTCTAACATTTATTGGTATGAACTTTTTTATGGGTTACAATACTCGTCCGGGGTGAAGAGACCATTACTCTTCGGCACCGGATCTCAACAATGCACTTATTTGGAAAACAATGCCAAGAGACAGATTCGCTATTACTTTATCGCATCTGCATTGCAATGATAACTCCCAAATGTCCAAAGACTGCAAAGATAAGATCAATTTTCAAATCTAGACATTGGATATTGGAAATGGAAGGATAACAAAGTGGTTCATTTAGTATCTAATTTTCATGGGAACCAAGAGGCAACTGTGTCACGTAAAGAAAAAAATGGATCCAAGTCCGCTATTACATGCCCTGTAGCTGTCAAGGATTACAATAGTTATATTGGCGGCGTAGATACAGCTGATCGTTTGAGAGCCCTTTACTGTATAGATCGCAAATCCCCGAAATGGTGGCACAGGTTGTTTTGGGGTCTTTTGGACATCGCATTTGTCAATTCATATGTCATTCATGGACTTATAATGGAACAGACCACCGTAAAAGATTTTCGACGCTCTGTTACTCAAGGCTTGATGACAATGAAAGATGCTAGTCAGAAAAGAAAGACTTCTACTGATAATAGTGCGAAAACCGGCCCTTCGAAAAGGCGCAAATCTGACTATTCCACTATAAAAGATGTCGCTTGGGTAACAGAGGCATCCATTGGCCTACGTTTGTAGAGAACAGGGGAAGGTGTGAGGTTTGCAGTTTGAAGAAGATTTAGTCGAAACCTCATAGTAAATGTTCGCATTGCAACGTGTTTTTGTGTGTAAATGAAAAGAAAAATTGTTTTGTTGAATACCACGAGGTTAATCTGTAATTAAAACCGATTAATTTAATTCGTACTAAGTCAATATTGGATCTCATTACTTTTGTAGTTTCTATCAAAGTTCCTAACATTGAGATAACACGAAGTTCCTGACGGTACTTTTAAGTCTAGGTCTTGGAAATAGTACTTCTAGGTATAATAAAAATCTAAAAAAAATCTGTGCATTTCCTTTTACCTACCTTATTATAATAATAAACTTCAACAGCGGAAATTCGTTAAAAATCACTACCCCGGGGGGAAAGGGTTAAACCACTGACTGATTTTCATTCAATACGTACTTGTGCATTAGGTGGTTTCTCATTAAATCTTGATATAATTTTTATAAAAATTATATATATTACGAATAAATCAATCGTCGAATAGGTACTTACATTTTTGCGGTGATCGTTAGAATGAAAACGTTCACAAATTGAAACTCAACTTTTCATATAAAATTTTCAATTAAAAATATATTTTATCTCAATATAACACTACCTCCTACAACTAAATTTGACCGAAAAATACTTAAAAGTAAATTCGCAAACTGTTTTTGTCCATCCACACATCAGTAGCAGCTTTAAATTGTTACATCAAATTATCGTGAAAACCAAAAATAAATATTTCTATTAACAACCGAAACAGCTACAAAATAAAGTAGATATTGCAAAATTATCATACATTTCTTAGGGCTATACAGTCCTAAGAATATGCTCGGCATATAAATAGATACGATAAGCGGACTATTCACGAGCTAAAACCAATGTAGCCAAGTAATGATTTTAATACTGAATTAGTAACATCGCACCTAACATTATAAAGGCGAATGAATTCGTTCATTTGTTTGTTACGGTTTCTTGTCTTAACTGTGCCACCAATATTGAAATTTTGCATACCTTAGCAACAGGTGATACGCACATAAAAAGACACACAAAGTACCTATCTTATCCAGAAAAAGTACCTATTGTTGCTAACATACATACATACATATCATCACGCCATATCTCTTGCAGGGTAGGCAGAGAGAACAGAGTGCCAGAGAACTCTATTCTTGCATACTTCACTCGCTTCCTCAACATTCATAATTCTCTTCATACACGCTCGCCGGTTTCGGAGACTCTTGACTACACCTTCCTTCAGTACCTACATGACCGATCTGGTCTAAGTAGGTTAGTCCCGGTCTCCCCCGGTAACTACATCCTTCTACTTTCGCATTGGTTATGGCAATATTGTTGCTAAAATATAGAAAAATAACGTTTAAACAGTAATACGTCAAAAGACCTCATCCTTCCAGTGTGAATAAATGGCAATGTAAAATCTGGAATACCAAACAAGAAAATGGACACGTCCTAACCCGATAGAAAATTCGATGTCCCGAATATAATTGTATTGTATGATAAAATATCCCTTACCAGCATTTTACCTAATTACATGGCTCTTCTTTTACATTGGGTACTCTGGGCACGTGAGCACTCTGGGATCCATAGGGATCTTCTATTTCCTGCCCATCACCAAATGATAACTGAAATTTATTATATTAAGTCATAGGGTTCCATTATTCTAATGTGGCTAAAACCTCCAACAGGTTAAGACGGCCCGGTCTCTGACCTGTCGTTCAATCACTCTCAGTCTATATTTCTGACACTATATTTAATTGACGTCATTGGTTTGACCTTGGACTAGATTCGCATACCTACCCCGGTGTACCGTTGCAACTTTGTTAGAATAGGTAAATGTTATAACCTACTAGCTTCTGCCCGCGGCTTCGCCCGCGTAAAAGGTTACTTTCCTAAAGTTTTTGATCCCCTATTTTTATTTTTGACCGTCGGTAATACAGTGCAACGGTATTACAATACTCAGGGTTGGAACTTCATTACTGGACTGCTAGATGGCGTTGAAGAAGCTAGATTTTGAGATTTTTTGACAAACAATTTTTTTTATTTTTCATATAAAAAATTTGATTATTTTTAATAAAAAGTATCCTATGTTACTTTTAATACCTCCAAGAATATGTGTACAATGATTCATGATGATCGGTTGAGTAGTTTTAGCGTGAAAGCGTAACAAACAAACTTACATTCACATTTATATATTAGTAGGGATGTAATTTTAGTATGTATTTGAGGTTACATTATTATGGTATTTTTTTTTAGACAGCTATGATTCAACCACACGACTTTACTTACCGTGCATCCTTGCTGCACTTTTAAGCCATTGTTGATTGATTCAGTAGTTTTCACTTTAAAACGTTTTATACTTAAGGTTCAGCATCATAGATGCGTTTTACTCCCATAGCAAACGCGACATTAAATTTCTTGTCAATAATCTTTTAATTAACATTTATAGTCTTCTTCTTCTTCTTAGTGAATGGCCTCTGTGAGTGATTAACCACAATTTCGCCAATGTCAAGTAAAATAAGTTTAAAAAATATAATGAATTTATATTTTAGTCGTCAGTCATGTCGGTTCATTGTCTAAGTCCATTTATAGTCTATAAAATATAGCTGGATCTCTGTGACAGTTCTCACTAGTGCCGCAAGCTTACGATGCAGTCCGTATTTTTGTCGATATAACTCATTATTTTTTAAAGTTATTTGCTAGTGCAATTGAAAAACAATGTATGAAAATCTTATTAAACTTCAATCAAATGGATGGGTGGATCGATTATAAATTTAAAACAATTTATGAAAAACTTATTGAATTTAAATTAATGAATTTTATTTAATTTAAACTAAAGCTGTTAATTAATTATTTTTATTATTCGAAAGGAATACATCCAAATTCATCGTCACTATTATAATCATCGCTGGAGCATTCCTGTAAGTTGATGATGAGTTCTTGGTCACAGATTATTTCATGAATAATCATATTTATTTTATGAAAGAAATTATCTTTTTAATATAATAGAAATGGTCTTATTAATATAATAGGTAACTGATGTCTGAATACTAAATTAATACAATTTACTTATTTTATAGAGTAACCATGTGGTTTATATAGGTAATGTATTGGTTTTACTTGTTTTATAAATAATTAATAAGAATGTTATCGATTTACGTTTATCGATTGCCACATCTCTATCTTATTCTCAGTTCAGTATGATCTTGTACTTGCGTAAGCACCAGACTTTTATAAAATGGTTACTAAGTATTTTAAAACATTGAGCTACTAGTTTTGGTGTAAATATACCTACATATTTTTATATTCATAATTCAGTTGAGATATAAGATATGGCACCTAAAGAATGAAAATATAGGCGATATAATCAATTGTCTATGTGCTTGGTATTGCAAAGGCTCATGGGCGGCAGTGACACTTACCATCAGATGTGCTGCTTGCTCGTTTGCCATCATAAGCAATAAGAAAAAAATACAAATTAAAATTGTATATATGACGCGTATTCATAATTACTTCATCGGTTTTGTCGCTATCTGTCACAGAGATCATGCTATATTTTAAGGACGGTATAAATTTGGACACTCAAATTATTGTACTTCTTTTTTACAAATTATTGAATTTATTTATCACGTACCTCTTTATACTTACATACAACATATAACAAATTTTTTCCAGCACTTACAATTGAAAATAATATTTAAATAGCAAAGTATAACTTCTCTATAAATACACAATAAAAAAATATATTTTTTTTTAGTATAAAAAAATACAAATAGTAGATTTTAAAATGTTAGTATGGTAACACATGGCTTATCTCGGTTGTTCCCCTGTTTTACGGATGTAACATCGACTATATAGTGATTCATCTAGATTGAGGAACGAATCGCAAAAATCATTATGCACACATTATAATATATAATTTAAACCGTCCACTGCCGTCGTAGGCGACTCGGAAACAGGTTTGGAATATATTGTCTAGTCAATGTAGCTTTTACAATGAAGTGCTTTCTTGCTAATTTTCAATGACACCGACCACCTTTAAAGCATGGTCAATATTTGTATTTGTGTGCAACAATTAAATAATATTAGTGTAAGTATTCAAGGAGATACGGAATGTTTTAACTTCGTATCTAAACTTTCGAAGTACTTACTAATTTGAAACTATTTTTCTATTGGCGGCATTTATTAATGTAAATAATGATGTCGTAATGATATTGTCGATAGTTTTCAGGTCTCACGATATTATGCCGAAGATAGAGATAATAAACTCAGACCCATTTAGTCCGTCCACCAACACGCCGCTGCGCTGTGAGCGGCGTAGCATGGTGCGGTGAGCGTCAAGAACACATTTTTTGTTCCTCCAAGTAAAAAGTATTCAAAGGTAAGTAATGATACCAAGTACTGTCATAATTTTTACATTTTTGAGTAGGTACTGTTAGGAATAACGTATCAGTTACCACCTAACACGCTTACCTCACCTCTTCGAGATTTATCTCGGAAGAAGTATCCAGTGTGCATGTGTAATTATGATGAAATCAGCACGCGACAGTTTCAAAATACTGTCGCAATTAGAATGAAATTGTAATCACGCAATAATTGCGCAATTGTCTATAAATTAAATATTTTCTGATACAACACGTTTAACATCATCTCCACTCAAATAAGCCCTACTTTTGGGATCGGTCCTCCACAATAGGAGGAAAGGGAAATTGTTCTACTATACCACAATGTGCTGTTCAAACGGTGATATATGTAGTTTATTTCCAGTTTACATTCTTTTACATAGATTTTAATGCATATTATCGCTTACTTATGTTTTACGACATCCACAGGCAAGATGAGAGGGTCGAGACGTCATCGCCCGTTGGGCTACGCGGCTGGAGAGGCCTAGACACGGTGTCGTTACCGTTGAGGCCCTCCGGCCCGTACTGATGGAGTGGATGGAGCGGCGGCACGGAGTCCTCTCCTTTCGACTGGTGCAAGTATTGTCGGGGCACGGATGCTTCGGCTTGTACCTGCACACGGTCGCGTATAGGGAGTGGACTCCGGCCTGCCACCATTGCAGCAGTGACGAGGACACGGCGCAACATACGCTCGAGGTATGTCCGAGCTGGGACGGTCAGCGCCGTGACCTCGTCGCTGTTATCGGTGCCGACCTGACGCTGACGGCTGTCGCAAGGGCGATGGTCGACAGCGTCAGGAGCTGGGACGCGGTCGCCGCCTTCTGCGAGGCTGTCATCTCGCGGAAGGAGGCGGCGGAACGAGTCCGGGAGGATTCCCGCGACCCGGGCCGCCGTCAGCGGCTGGGGCGGCGCAGGCGCGAATATCTGCGCCTGATGCCGCCCTAACCGAGGCCTCGGGTGATCGGACCGGGGAATAGTCCGGTCACCCGACGTGAGGCCACCGCGTGAGGGCGACGCCCCGACAATCTTCGGGGCGTCGACGAGAGGAACCCGCGAGGGTAAAACGCCGGGAGGGCCACCGAAGTCAAAAATCGAGTACCGGTGGTCCGCTCGCACGGCTAAGAGAGAGGAGTTTTACGGTGGGTCTATGGGGTCACGCGCCGCCTTTCCGTCACCGCGGACTGATTTGGCGGGGCGAGACGCATCCATAGTCCACCAAAAAAAAAAAGGCAAGATGAGAGGGTGGCAACTTGATGATGATGATGAATTTTACTTATTTAATATTTATGTATCTGTAAACGTTGCTAAATATTTGAAATAATTATATATTGATAAAAACAAATAATATCATAATTAGAAACAAAGCCCCAGACCCAACCGCCTGGTCAACGTGTTGATTTAGGCGAGATGTAGACTGCTCCGTAGAACGCCACAAAGCGCAGTCTTGTGGCGCCTGCATCCAGTGACTCCTTGCGACTTTTACAAAGATTCATTTGTTGGAAACGTCCCACATTGCTTCGCATCGTCGCGCGTCGCCACACGAGCACCATTTTGCCCCAACGGTTATCAGATCGCGCGATATGTCCATTGTCATTTCTGCCAGTCAGTTACACATTTTTATACAGATTTCTGTATTTCATTATTATAAACGTTTTAGTTATATACTGATAAATAAAGCTATAAACCGACACGAATTATTTAATAACTGGGATATACCTATACAATACTATACATTTATTTTAAAAACAAACAAAATCTTATTGTAATCAAAACGCATTTATTATTTAGAACATCATGCTATTTTTTTTTTTTATACAAAACAAAAGTTTCTCTAAACGGCAATAAAGCATTAAACCACATCGCGATATGGAGTTTAATAAAAAGTACAAATTTATTCGTTATAACCAGCATAAGCCGAAATACTTATGTAAAATATTGTTATTATAAACCCTTTATATTATGAATGCGGTGTCTAGTCAGTACAAGATAGAAATTATTTATTTGACAACGAGGTTTCGTCGCAAAATGACACGTATTTTATGTGTTTAATTAAAGTAAAATGTTCACACATTTTACTAATATTTTATTTTAAAATTTACTTGTGTTTACGTTGTTTTAATCAATTTTGCGGTATGAGTCATCTTGTGACTAAACCATCGCAGTGTTTAATATAATGACAAAGAGATCCTCTGTATAAATGACCCCAGTTATTCCCATCTACTAACCGCATATTATTAATAATGTGTACCAGGCACATCTATTTTCAGTTCAATGTTTTTTTTTTCTCCCTAAAAAGGAACTATAAATTCTTCTACCACTTGCAAGGGATGTAGTTATAATAACAAGTAGGTATAAGTATACTTAAATTTTAAGTTTTAATTAAAACAAAATATTTAAACAAGGAACTGTTTTTGACATTATTCAAATTAAAGAACATGACAAATTCAAAATCTTTTTAGAAAATATTTAAACAAGGAATTATTTTTGACATTATTCAAATTAAAGAACATGACCAATTAAAATCATTTTAAAAAATATTTTAACAAGGAATTATTTTTGATATTATTCAAATTAACATGACAAATTAAAATCTTTTTAGAAAATATTTAAACAAGGACTTATTTTTGATATTATTCAAATTAAATAACATGACAAATTAAAATCTTTTTAGAAAATATTTAAACAAGGAATTATTTTTGACATTATTCAAATTAAAATCCGTCACATATTATGAATTCTTTGCATTTTAATTTTTAATTGCTATTATTGTAGTAATGGCCTATTCATATTCAGTAATGGCCTATTAGTCACAGTTAACATTATAATTAAGCACCCGACACCCCTCTACGGAATGTTTAAAATTGAGCTTGCAAACATTAAAATCGTAGTAACATTATTTGATTTACATTTGTAGTATTTTCCTGTATCCTGTAAATAAGCATTGTAACTTTCCACACAATATCGGTTCACGTTAAATAAATAGGATTATATATCTGAATGCAATACCGGATAAGTTTCTTTAGCTAATTATAAACCAACAATTATGACACACAGAAAACATAAAAGTAATAAGTCTCTATAGATTTCCTTAAGACAACATATTTGCATGACACGATGAATCTTATCCAATCCATTTTCAATCCTAACGTATATAAGTCTTATCTTGTCAATCTAGATATTAGATTTTGATATACATAAACTATTACTGAATTATAAATCTGGTGTTGTTCTTAGTGGTAATAACATTCATTAATAAGAAAATATATTCATAAAATGAAAACCACTGGGCCAAACTTCGTTAATTTTTTATGGGACCAAATGGACTATTCCGCATCAAACTTAAGAAGAATCACGTAAATCGGATCATAAATCTCAGCGTTATCGGTGTACATACTAAAAAAGAAAAATACCAATCGAATTGAAGACCTCCTTTTTGAAATCGGTAAAAAAAAAAAAACAACTGCCCGTAGACTTGTCAATTCTATTGCTGCTGCTACTGATGAAAGCTGATAATTAAAAAATATATATTTATAGTTCCTAATATTAGATACAAAAAGTGACTTTTTTATGATAAAACAAATTTGCATTACTGAATTAAAATAGTCAAAATTAATCTGTAACAAATAAAATCAGCAATTTTGTAAATTATTATTTGAAAATGTCATTTTTAATATCTAACGTCAAATGCATCCAATTGTTATAAACATATGGTATGGTACATACATGGGTATTTCATATAGCTGATACCTAAATGTGAATTAATGAAACAGCTTGAGACAATGTCAATGATTCAGAAAATGTTGGAATCCAAATTCAAGATAAAACGAATATTCAATGCAAATGCAAATCTAGTAACATTATATAACCAGGATGAATGAGGAACATAATGACAGAACTAAATCATTCCGACCCCAACTTCACGAAGGACAGACAATAATGGTAGTTACAGCGAAAAGAACATTATTTTCCATGACTTGTAAAATCTTAGAATACCCTAAGTGAAAGAAAATAGCTATAAAAACCTTTGGGGAGTAAGCGTGTACCATTTAGATTGTTTAGTTTCAGAGGAATATATACTAGGCACTATAAAGACAATTTTGGTATATTTTATTATGTATAACTAATAATGTACAATTCTAAACTTGTAACAACGCCACTGGTATTTCATTAAATCAATACTCGAATCGACAAAAATTTGTTGCATTTGAGTATTTCGAAACTCATATAAAAAAAATTAAATACCTAAGGTATACATAATTAATTACACTATCATAAAACGACAATAAATAAAACAATAATTTTATTATTCGAAATAATTATATGAATATATCAAGCAATTTTAGTGACTATGTATCCATTTTTAATAAGACAATAAAATAATTCAGAAAGGTAATGTGGTTCCGTATGCGTCAAAAATATCAATGTGTAAGCGAATAAAGTGTTTACTTATTTATTACTATTTATTTTTAAGCAACCATTAGTTTTTTTTTGCTTGCTGGGTACCTACATAATCAGCAATAGATGCTCCATGACAATGTACATAATGCATCCTGTAGCTTAAATTACAATAGGTAATAAAAAAAATGTTAATTGATTTGGTATCAAAATACGGCAATAAGGCGAGATCGAGAAAATGCCGAGAATATTTAAAACATACAATTAAAACAAATACAATAAACTATGTACATTAAACATTATAATTGAATCTGACGCAATCTTCACAAGTATTTAATTAATCCATATAAAATATTTAATGAGTGCAATTAAAATATTATTAGCGAAAATATTTTTTACAGTTTTCATAAAGTTTCATGACATTGTGCACTTTCGAAGACTGTTTATAAACCAAGACATGCAATGCATAATAATGTCGGTTAATTTTTATACATAAAATCCGCGTGTAAAGTAATAATAACTCTTCCTTGTAGAGAAAGTTCGCGCGGTACAAACAGCAAAATATCTCGCTGCAATTGCGATTATTAAACTTATCAAAATGTGTCCTGCAAGGCACAATTAACGACGAATACTCGAGCCAAATTTGAAGCTAGTCCTCGAACATTTGTTATTCAAATTACGATTACATGAATGAACAATATTGTTAAAAAATGGTTTAATATAATTTTTAAAATAAGGCAACGTTTATTAAATCCACTAGCGTATAAGATTTGTGAAAATAGCGTCAAAACCAAGAGACGTAAGGCTAAAACAAGAACATAAGTAAAGCCCCGTCATCACATACTTTACACACATCGTTTCTATAAACACCATCGCATATTATAACAATTTTCGCCAAGTATGCAATGTGAACTACTTTATTCAGTATTACCACCAACTTGAAATAATTACAGTAGCGAATATTTTCTAACCCAATAACTAATAAAACTTTTTTTACGGATTCAATCGCGTTTGTATTTGATTTTTAATTGCCTACAGTTTCGAACGCTTTATAGTGTTCATGGTCGCGGAAGAACGACAGTCCAACACACTTTACAACTCGAAACGTGTTCGAAACATCGTGAAATTAAAAATCGAATACAAACGCGACAGAATCCGTAAAAATAGCTTTATTTCAAATGTGTAATACTCGCGTAAACACGAGAAGACATTAAGTAACTAGTACTCAACATTCGCCGATCTGTATACGTACGGTTGACGCTATTAAACTTCACATTAGCATATTACTTGAAGCGAGTTGATATAATGTACGATGATCCTAACACTGCCCGTCACATACCCCGTCCCAATAACTGAAAAGCTTTATAATAAACCTAATAATGCTACAACCTGACTCATAATTTATAATATGTAGAGTTTACGACTTCTGAATTTGATTTTACTTAACGTTTTTTGTTGCGTTTGTATGTACCTATATATTATAATTGCCCGGCATTTTCTACACTTCGGCATTCAATTCGAAACGTCGAGAGAGTAAAAAAGCAAATACAAACGCAATAACAACCATTAATTTAATTTATGTTTAGAATAAAAATAAATACACAATATAACAACATTTTAAAAATAACATAAAAGCACTATGGAATTTTATCGAAGTGATGTAAATGAAAAATATTTATATATTAGCCAAAAACAATAAATTAATATACGATGTTTTAGAAAGAATACGAATATATAGTTGAGGCCCAAGTCCGCTATCCTTAACTGTAATATGATGCGTAATTATTGCCTTCAAATTTACACCCTAACAATGCATCTTAAAAATGCGTTACAGTTACAAATAGCAAGTCTTAGGCTAGAACAAAAAAAAAAAGAAATGCGGATTCCATTTTAAGGAATATAGGATTAACACAATGTGATTAGATATATTAGCAGTCAGTAAATGTTATATTCGATACATATTAAAAAAAAATATAGAGTTATTTGCAACCTGCTTTTAACATCTTAAAAAAAATAAATTACAGTATTTCATATCTTCAGGATATGAAATACTATAATTTATTTTTATCATAATTCATTTGTCAGTTGTAAGCATTGTAATGAATGGAATGAGTACATTTTGATTAGTTGAAGTGAAAAATTACGTTACGTAGTCAACTGTTTTCTTTTTTTTATTTCACAGACAATTGGGTAACAAAAATTTGGAGCAATAAAACTAATGATGTTTTAGTGATGTATCGATACACATTGTGCGTTTGAAGCGGTGCTGGGGACAGCAGGGGTGTGAGGACAAGTGTCATGAGGTGAGGGCGCCCCACGCTCAGCACACGCATCCACTCTCGTTGCCCTCTTGCTCCGATCCCATAGGTGACTGCGTCTGCAAATCCACAGCTATTATATAGAGTTAAGGATTTGGTTTCGGTACGGTGTCAATTAATTATAAATGTTGAATCATACAAAAAATTACTAATACAGAAACGGTACAGTCTACTGGATATTAAAATTGTACGAGACTGTGGCAAATAATTATTTATATATTGCCAACATTGCGAATAGTTTGCTTTTCTTATTCATTTGCTCATGTGGTCATTCATGGATAGTTAGCATGTTATAATAGTCTAGAATTTTCCACGTAGAATAAACATTAGGATTTCGAAAAAGCATGTTTTTAATACGGAACTATATTTTTGTCAAAGTACAACTGGCATTGTTAGTTACTAAGATATAGCATTTAGGTATCACAATAATACAAGGTATCACAATATGAATAAATAATGATACAAAATATACTAGTTAAAATAAAATATTTCTTGAATATATGAAATAAAAAAAAATATTTTAACAAATATTTTCAAGTTACTCTAAAATATCTGTTCCTTTCTTAGCTAAATCTATTTTAATCTACATGATGTAAATAATATAATATTACTCATTAGATATATGATAAATATGCATTACTTTTCTATCTATTTGTTCATACAAAAGGTGTAACAGAAGAGGATATAATTGTACAAAAGTTTGTTTCAAATTAATATAATATAAGATTTTTTATAAATAAAAATTGAAATTTAGTGTTTTAAATATTTTATTAAAAATAAATCAGCGTGATACGGATATTTACAATTTCAATACGGAAAGAACAAAGTATAACCAGCACTCCGAATATTTCATTATTTGTTACCTCAAACTATTTGCTTTAATTTTACATTAAATAATAATTGTTTAGATCTCCTAAGTTTACAATGTAATAATAATTACATTTATGAAATAAAAAATATTTTCAAGGATTTTATTGCTATTTCATTAGTTATTTCATAAGTTTTATAGATAAATTTAGCTTTTCAAAAAACACAAAATATAATAAAAGCACAGTTTTCAAATATGCGATTAACAGTTACATAATTTGTCAATGCATATAATGAACTGTGCTAAATTAAAATATGTAACACAAAAATGAAATATAAAGTGCTATAGCTTGTAAATTATATATATTATGAGGCTCTAATACATATTAGTATGGGTCACTGGCTGACAAGAACGTTGTCTATTGCAAATAACTAAATATTACAGCGATTATGACAATTTTACGATAAACGAAATTCAAGATACGCGACACGTTTTATAAATTATCAAATTCAGACCAATCAGTATTGATGGGCGACAGGACAACCCTAGCGAGGCTCAATAGATTGAATCTATAAACAAAAAAATATTTGACGTCATAATACTTTCGTTGTAATATTTAATTACGTATTAAAAATATTCTTATAAAGCTCTATAAAATCTTTTTAAAATATTGCACCAAAAATATTTCTTTTTTTTTTAATAAGCATTAAGAATTATTGAATATCTGTTAAGTGGCCAATTTTTTATATATTACGTCATTAACAAAGCATATTGGAATGATATTTGTAAAAAAAAAATGTCACATTTATATATAATATATAGATCGTCCCCCATATAGGCACGTGAAAGCTAGCTGTGAAAATCTCACTAATAATATAAGAATTATTTTTTTGCACCTAAGCACTAAGTAAATAAATAATACTAATGTACAAAGACCGCGGGATTTCATATCGTTCAGAGCATTTTACACGACCTTAGGCGGTAAAGAACAAAAATTTATTGATAGCAGTAGTTTGATATAAGTATGAAAAATTTATATAACAAAATCTGGTTTAGCAATTAAAATATAAATAAGAAATCACGCGGCGATATACTATGTACAAAATACAGAGCAGCTCTCTTTTTTTTTTTAAATAAAACAAAATGTAAGTACAGTCGAAACATTAATACACAGATTAAAATGAGATCATCTTACGGCAGAAGACCATTCTTGAGACAGTAAAACTGTCTGTATTTTTTTTTATATCTCAATGAGCAAGATAACATACACAGCAGTATTTCTTAGTCCATTTGAAATGGCTAAATCATATTATTGGAGTCACGATTGAATTGAGGCAACACGAGATGTTAATAGTTTTGTCTACTAAGAGATAAGTTATTGTTCAACTTGTTGGCAAGTGTAATAGGAATTTCATAATATTTGTAATGCATAGAATATGTTAATATGCACTTTTACTTAGCAAATTTACGAGCGAGATAGAATCTGTAATACGGCAATTTGCAGATGAACGGGTGTAACCAACATAGCACGAAAAATTAGTACGCTGAAGTGACAATGGGGAGGCCACATCACTCGACGAACCGATAATATAATCATTGGGAAGAAAAGGTTCTCAAGTGGTGACCACGTATCGCACGTCGCATATTGGTTCAACAAACTTGCAATGGTAGTTGCACACATCTGTCTTTCGTTAATTCCCCCAACCCCCAAATTATCTGCATTCGATGCAAACTCCTTAAACAAATGTATGTATACAAGTATAATATTAATGTTCCGATTGTACGTCTTTCTATATAACAATATTAATTCTCTCGCTGTAACAACATACACGTCATTTCGTATAAGAAACACTGCTTCACTCCCATCAAGATGATTCTTAATATTCTATGAAGTTTCGCAGTTTCAGTCTCATACGAACTTAAAATATAAAGAATTTGTTTATTAAAATTCAATATACATACATATTTCATAATCAATTTGATAAAAAAATGAAGGAATTTAATTTTCACGTTTCCATAATTTATTCTTTTTTTTTATTTAGCTTAAGAAAGCGTCAGCACTAATAATCTCGGATATTAAGGAGCTCATGAGCGTAAAGTACTCGTGATAGGTAAAGGTTTAATACTAGTGGTTCACAAACATCACTAATGCAGCGTCGTGATAAAAAAAATTCCCACATAATTACACGTATTCCTAGTGCGGCTAATTTAGTAGTGCTTTTGTGTAAATGCATAGTCAAAATAACACACAACTGTTTTATATAGACCTTCACATTTTTACCTAAGTCCTCACAACCGCCCATTAAAAACTAGTATAATTCGTAGTATCAATTTTACTTAAAGTACACAGATATGGCATTGTCCGAGATATAAACGCTAATAAAGGCCTAAATAAAACAGCATCAGTCATATACAGTACCCGACAATAAATAATGTACATCGTTCTTTGGAAAGAGGCAATCGGTTAATGCCGATTTCGTAGTTTTGTCTCTGTCGCACACTACCTGTGTGATTTATCAGTATGTACTCAGTCAAGTAAATATGTATATAGAATCGTAGAAACCGTAGCAATTTAGAAACAAAATCTTGAACAATATTTTATTTAATAAGAAAAAATCAGTGCAACGTACAACGTCACACAATGTACAACAAAGACGACGGTCTACGAAGCCGATAAAAGTCGAATGTCTCTTTCCAAAAGTCGAAGTAAATTATTCATCGCCGGGTATGGTAAGTATTATGCCTTGTTTGTTTCACTTTAACTACAGATACATTACAAATCTAATATCACTGTAGACACACACAAAAGCACGATAGCACATCATCGTTACAATCAGACCGTGCGCGCGCAATGTCATCATCATTTCACTGTCATTACTGTTACATTATAGTCGAAATTAGAACTAAATAAATACTATCACTTTTTAATTAATTAAAAAAAAATAGCAAAGTATTCTAACACGCATCTTACAGAATAATATAGAAAATAATATAATTGCAATGTCATCATAGATTGTGAAATTTTAAAATAATTTTTAATTTTTACAAGCGTACAGACGATATCAAACCATGACGCAATTGATTGTCGTTTCGATTCCATGAAAACAAGTGATTCGACTTAAATAGCGATGAAATGGCAATGTTCGACTGTAGATATAAGTATAACTACAAGATACATAGCTTGTATGCGTGACAGAATTATGACAGTTCGCATGATGACAGCACGCACACGGGTCTCGTCGCCAACCGGTGCGGGGGCGGATTCGCGCGGGCTCCGGGGCGTAGAATCACACTTAACAGGCGCAGCCACTGTCAGGCTCCTTGCTGTCGCCGGGCGCCTGTCGCAGTATCACCTCGTGCACTGTACACATATCGCATTAAGGAAAATAAAACCACTACTATAACGTGGATTTTAAAAGCAATGGACTTCAAATATACGGAACTCGATAATATGCAAACGGCTTCATTGGCTATCAAGAATTTTAAGAAACATAAGCCACGTCAGACAAGCAACCAACTTGTAATTTCGAAAATACATCACCGTGATGAAGCAATAGATATATGCAAAGCCAACGATATCCTAATTAGTAGAGCGAAAGAAAATAGTTAAGCTGTAAGACTTTCAAGTGAAAAAAGAATAGTAATATAGTTTTCCATCCTAGCTTATCGAGATCCAATGTTGGGTATAGGCCTTTATCGCTACGCTTGGTAGACGGTTCGACGATCGTCGTTGCAATTATTAATTTACTAGGAGAGCAACGTTGATGGCTCTGTCAGCCAGTTTTTATGACTATTACGGTAAATTGTGGTGTGAGTAATTGTGCGGCATTGTATTTTTAACTTTAGAGACAATTAGAAATTGATATTTTTTTTTTATTAATTGGAGACGCACTCAAGTTAATCGTTACACAATGCGTGCGATAGCTAATTAGTTGTAATGAAGCCGATTACTAATCGAGTTATATAACATATGTGGACAGATGTCAGTAAACTGTTTATTGTATTTATACTTTCTAATAATGCGAGGAGGGGATTATTCAAATTTATATAAATTAATACATAATCAAAAAAAGTAATATAATTTCGTCACAAAGACAAATGGTAAAGTTACTGTGAAAGCTTTCCTTTATATTATGTTCTGTTTTAATCTGAATTTATTGTATTGTAATTATATTGATTTTAACACGAATAAATTTTAGAATTACTAATAATTATTTTCATGTCCTAGCATAGATGAAAGGGAATTTAAGTAAACTCCCAAAGATTTCGGCACAACCAAAGGAATCAAATTTCACTATTAATAATATAAATAAATGAACAATATTCAGTTTACCGACATCTTCATAAAATAATCGCATTGCCGACATAAGATAAGTAATTTAGAAATTAATAAGTTTGATATAACTGTTGTCATAAAATCACCGTGCATTCAGTTACCAACATGCTTTAATCAGTAGAACAGTGTATAATTTATGAAAATGTACTCGAAAAGCGCACAAATAATAATCATATAAAGTTATAAAAAATACATATAATTACATATTTAGCAAAAGATTTTATCAGGCAAATGAATTGTTCAAGTATGTACAGTCAGCCAAAATTAACTTATAAAATAACAAGTATTGAATTTGACAATATATTATCAAAATATATTGCTTATAATAAATATAAAAGTTGATGAGCCCATAGTATCATATAGGCATCGTTATAGAACCTCGATTTATTTCAAGGGTAAATTATTAATTTATTTTTATTTCAAACTTTCAAAGTATTCAAATAACTTACATACAAATACGCTGACTGTACATTTCAATAACGATACATGGTTATAAAGCAATAAATACTATATGAAACAACCTCAACAATCTCCTTAGAAGAAATCGGGTGAATAAAAAACAAACAGTAATGAATAATTAAAATGTAACCGATATAACCGATGAATAAATACAAAGGAATTTTAGACGGAAACCGAATATAAATGAATCTGTTATAGTTTCAGAATAAAATTTTAGTCAAAATTTGTGATTTCTTGATGATGATAATGATAAGAGATGGTGTGATAACAATTAGAGATATGACTATAAAAATCATTATATCAATAAGCCACATATATATAAGCAGGAAAACATATTACAATAAAATACCATGAGGATTACTGTTTGCAATATAGATGTCTTTTCCTAGTCTTCCATTGCTAATGGCAAAATACTGTGAGTTAGAACTATAATTACGTCAAATCTTTACTAATATTATAAATGCGAAAGTAATTGTCTGTCTGTCTGTCGCTCTTTCACACCAAAACTACTGAACCGATCTAAATGAAATTTGGTACACAGTCTAGAGCCTGATAAAGGACATAGGCTACCGTTTAATGCAAAAAAAAAGGTTGTAAAGGGGGATGAAAAGTTGTAAAGAAGTATCGTCATATTTAAAGCCAGAAGCTTGAAATTAATTTTAAGGCTATTGATTAGATATAAATAAAAACGAGGTTAACATGTTGTAAAAATTTACCCTTAAGGGGTAAAATAAAAATAGGGGATGAAAAACTTTAGGAAAGTAACCTTTTACGCGGTCGAAGCCGCGGACAGAAGCTAGTTTAAAATAATTGCTTTAAATTCTTTAGATTTTTTTATATTGTCTTAGTAGACGAGCAAGCAGACCACTTGACTGTCAATAAGTAACTGCCATTCATGGGCCTCTGAGAAAGATAAACTGCCTACCACGAAGGTGAGTTGGGACCTCCACTCTATCGTTCACCAAAAAAACCGCGGTAGCATATTATTACTAATCAGACATGTGATAAAGCCTGGACATTTAACTTACTGATGGGCTGCAAACCTGTTAGCAGCGTGGCTCAACACAACTAATAATTTAATATTGTTTTTATTATATTGCACGATTTGACTATTGCAAAACTTTATGTTAGCAAGTTACCGAATGGATATAAGAAGAGTAAAACTTGAATTGAGCTCATAAAGCATCTGGAAGATACTGGATACGGTAAGCGAAGGACTAGATGTCGAAATGCAAATTAAGAAAACCATGTCCAGTAGTAAAATATAGGCTATATTATATTAATTGACTTTATCGATAATACACCTATGAGTTTTTATCATCACAATCAAAAATTAGACAAATTTGTAATTACTGACATTGTTTATTATTTTTATTAATCTGGCTTTCTGTGCGGTGACCGAGGAAGAATACAATTCACCACCCCTATCTTATTTGTGGGTGATCGTAAAAGACGACTAAGGGATATAAATTGTATATAACATCTATGCAAGAGAAGGAAAACTCGACTATATGAAACACGCCTGACTAGCATGGTATAGTAGGTCAATTTCTTTACCATTATGTAGGAGACTCGAGCCCAACAGCTACATATATGAGCTAAAATGATGATGATTAATCTAGCTGTACATCCGTGTGTTTCCATAGCGTTAATGTAGATTTTGTGAACAATTTTTCTATCCTTCAGAAATATTACTAACAAGTTGTATGAATGGTATTCTATACCCATGACGTTTAAGTGACATTGATTGATTAAATTTCGTGTAGTGAATAAAATTTACCACCCGTTATTTTTCCCGTGAGTAATGCAAATGAAAAAAAGCTCGAAATAAAACCCTATTTCGAACCGTGTGACCAGCGTGGTATAGTAGTTTAATTTCCCCCTCACAATAGCCTCTTAAATCCTATAGTGGGGCAAAAATTACTTAAGATGAAGCGAAATTCAAAGACAATTAAAGGAATAAATAAAGCATGAACATGTTTTCAACAACAAATGAACTTAAGGCATTTATAATATTAATCAGATACGATAAACTCTTTGTCACTTGCAGAGACGTTACACGATACACGAGACGTTAGACGATTATACTATTTTACTTTTTATATTTTAATAATATTTTTTTAATTGGGCAATAGTACTAACACCATAAGTAAGCAATACATGGAGATGACATATATACCGTTCCAAATGAAACTTAACAAACCAAACATACAAAAATGAATATCAATTCATATAGAATTATCGTCAAATATGTTTTTGGGTTTATGATCAGTGACATTTAGAACGGTGTGTGTGTGTGTGTGTGTGTGTAACAATATAGATGTAGAATATTAGTATCGTTAAGTTTACTTACAAAAACAGACGTTAGACGTTATTACAACCACCACCATCTCCAGGACACTCACTATTAATCATGAAACGTACAACGGAACAGTGTGAAATTAGCTACGGTATCATATAATACTTAATTATTACAAATTCAGTGTAATAAAACTCATATTTCTCAAGAATGTAAATAGCAGAGATACCCAATAAGAACTGAAACCATTTCTATTTTGTTTTATATAAAAACATCCGCGTTAAGCAAAAAAAATCTTTTATCGCATGGGCTTTTTAATTTCTCGACGTTTAGAACAATACAGCGTTCATGATCACGGGAGGGTTAAGGTGTCTCACGTCCAACAAGTCATCGTTATTACAGAGATTGATATCTACCCGCTACAGTATCAGTTATTAAATATTGACCTATATTTTTAATACAAATTCATTGCAGAATTAATAAATACAAATTTCCCATAATAACTATTTGCGGATCAAACAGAGAATTCACTACTTTTTGTGGATTACGGTAAACAAATTAAAAGTATATATCGCTGCGTGGTGATGGCTACTACCATACCATTTCTCGTGGGTGTTATAAAAGACGAGCGTAACAGAAACCAACACTATCTGATGCCGTCTGATCAACAATTACTAAGACTGCACAGATGGCGTAGTGGTTAAGATACCGACCTTCCGTGCCAGTGCCGTGGGTTCGATTCCCACGCAGGACAATACTTTGTGCGATCCATAAAGTATTGTTCTGAGTCTGGGTGTAATTTGTCTGCGTTAATTGCATGTTTGTAAAGTCCCCCGCGATACAAGGATTATTTTCCTTAGTGCAGGGAGGTGTCTTTTTAAGAAAAGAAAAAAAATTACATTTCCAAGGACGGAACGTCAGGCAAGCGGCCGGTCATAAAACTATTTGCAATATGTATGATGAAAGAAGAATACAAATTGCATCAACCCCAAGTATATTGATAAAGCAGGATGATGATGGTGGCATTAAAAGTACATATTGCGATCGCCAATCCATCTGCTGAGCGTAACGAGTAACACTTGCTGGATATCAAGTCATAACCTATTTATGCTCATTTTATCATGACTTAATTTTAATTTACATAGATTTGTTGCTACAATGTAGTCTCCCAATATAAGTTAATGGGAAAACATCCACAATGAACCACAAAAAATAAATTCTATTTTAAAAATGCTAAATTTCAGTAATTTAAATAACAAGGTTGTGTCATCGTTTAATACAATTCTAACTGTAAATTTTGAAGTATTAAGCCTATAACAATGTGTAAACATTGTCGGGTAGATAGCACACCGTCACCTTAAGACGTAAATACAATACGAAATGAAATTTGCATGTCCTACAATTAGTCGCGGTAGTGTAGTGGCAGCACGATTGGGCCGGAATCCCAATAGGCGCGGGTTCGAATCCCGCTTGCGACATCATTTTTCATTTCGTAATCGGATTTTATAAATAATTAAGCATATTAAATGCTAAATTTCAGTAATTTAAATAACAAGGTTGTGTCATCGTTTAATACAATTCTAACTGTAAAGTTTGAAGTATTAAGCCTATAACAATGTGTAAACATTGTCGGGTAGATAGCACACCGTCACCTTAAGACGTAAATACAATACGAAATGAAATTTGCATGTCCTACAATTAGTCGCGGTAGTGTAGTGGCAGCACGATTGGGCCGGAATCCCAATAGGCGCGGGTTCGAATCCCGCTTGCGACATCATTTTTCATTTCGTAATCGGATTTTATAAATAATTAAGCATATTAAATGCTAAATTTCAGTAATTTAAATAACAAGGTTGTGTCATCGTTTAATACAATTCTAACTGTAAAGTTTGAAGTATTAAGCCTATAACAATGTGTAAACATTGTCGGGTAGATAGCACACCGTCACCTTAAGACGTAAATACAATACGAAATGAAATTTGCATGTCCTACAATTAGTCGCGGTAGTGTAGTGGCAGCACGATTGGGCCGGAATCCCAATAGGCGCGGGTTCGAATCCCGCTTGCGACATCATTTTTCATTTCGTAATCGGATTTTATAAATAATTAAGCATATTAAATGCTAAATTTCAGTAATTCTATTTTAAAATCCTACAGCAAAATAATAGTGCCACATTATTACATGCCATCAAACGGGGAATTATTTATTTTTATCGCAATATCATCAATAAGATTATAAATTAATTGTTTGTTCCACAATAGGTTGTTCCGAATCTGGGTGTACATAATTTGTGTATGACCATTATAATTTCGTAAATTCCCCCACGATACAAGCATTAATTCTTTAGTGCGGGATCATTTTCACTTATAAATAAAACAAAAACAAAATAAAAGTGGTTTCATTACTTTTTTTTCAATAATTTAATTTTTATATTGCAATTTGCTCTATAATTCTATCGGCAGATTGCTGTGTAATATTATATTGACCTCTCACGCCAAACCAAGGACAAGGTTATTGACCCGCATTACAGGTCATAACACCATACAGCGTTAGGCTCTATTGCGTTAAATAAAAAGCCTTGCATAGCTTATAAATGTGAGAACATTAATAACATTCCATACAATTGTTTTTTTATTATGTATAATGGCAGATGCCACTAATTGAACTGACGGTAAATGATTACTATCACTCATAAACTATCATATAATATCAGTGATACAGCCAGGTCGTTATCTAGCCTGATAAAACTAATCTTTTTTTATTCTAGTTAACTATAGTGCACTGAGTTAACTTCTCATGAAATAGTTCAATAAAATGATTATATATAACGAAACTTTTAGTTGACACGACTAAAGTTTCCAATTCTGACAATACGGGTTCCACTTTAAAGAAACTCTGAAGAAGAAATGAAATACTTCGGATATTTATATACATTCTTAAAATTTGTCCTAAAATAATTGCTAATACAAGTTATTTTTTTAACAAGAAACTAAACCGTAGCTAATTCCACAGAACATAAATTTTATAATAAAAAAGAAAAACATAAAAAATAGACGCCAATGCCTCGAAAATCCGTTCAAAACAACATATTCTAGCGATTATGATCTGTGTAAACACTAAATAATATATTTACTTATATATGTCATTATGTGCGCGTGAGAACGACGAGCGTGGCGCATATACGTGTTTATGTGTATGTGTGTGTGAGACTTTTTTAAAACGTTGGTAGTAACTGTTTAAAACATCGCAAGGTTGGCAACACCATCGGAGCACACGAGTTATTCAATATTAATTGTAGCATTGATTGGTGAACGCAAAACCTTTTTAAATATTCAATATTTCTTATAAGTTATTATATGTCTATATCATCTCATTGCAATAGGATGGTCTCTACCTAAGATCAAATTTTTTTATCAAAATACAAAAGAAATTGATTTTGAATAGCCATTTAAAAACCAGTTAAATTGTTTAGAGATTATTTTCCAAATATATTTTTCTATAATTGTTCTCGGTCTTCATAAATTATTAACTTTAACTAATTAGGCGTATGTATAAAACCCCTGCAATACAAGGATTATTTCCTTAGTGCAGGGTGGTCCATAAAGCCGAGCGGGCCACCGAAAACAAAGAACGGGCACCGGTGGCCCGCTCGGCTCAGAGAGGAATTTGCATGGTGGGTCTATGAGGTCACGCGCCGCCTCTTCCGTCACCCCGGTCTGATTTGGCGGGGCGAGACGCATCCATAGCCCACAGCAAAAAACAAAAATGGTGGTACATAAAAAAAAGCTAATTTCAACTTGATATTAAGTGTGATTAGATTTCATTCTAACAATAATATTTTCATGTATCTAGAATGTTCTGCCAAGGCATCGTCTAATTGACAGTTAAATTTTAATTATTATTACATAAATTATAGATTTTCAATTTCAAATATAAATTCACTGCATATTCTTAGTGATCAATCATAAAAATATATGGTGTAAAATCAATTATGCTACATTTGTGAATAAATTTTTACTAAGTCAAATTACTAAAATATATCAAACATATTAGATTATACAAGAGAAGGCAAACTCGAAATAAAACCCTAAAGCAACACATCTGACCAGCGTGGTATAGTAGGTCAATTTCCCTCCCATTATGGAGGAGACTCGAGCCCAACAGTGAGCATATATGAGCTGAGAAGAATTAGATTATATAAATTTGATACAATTACATCTGAATTTACTAAATTTAAATAAATATCAAATAGAGTCATATTAGGCACCTTTCAATCTGTTAATATCGTGCTATATGTCTAATCATCAAATCTTCTATATTAATGATTCGGCTCGAATAAATGCTATGAGATTTTTATCGGACACCCTGTTACAAATAAGCATAGTTTTAGAAGGCTTGCGTTCAACAATAAACACTAAGACCACAGGCTCCCCATTCCATGCAAGTTGCAACGTTCCAATGAGTGACGTCACCGATGACGTCACTCGCCACATGACCCACTCCGAGGCATGCGTTGTACTTATGTGGTATGTGTAAAGGATACTGTCTTCCGGTGGCTTGTTCTCCGCGGAATCCATACCAGGCAGCGCGGCTGCTACTCGCCGGAACAACTGTAAAATATTAAGAAGAATTTATAATACTCGTTTTTTTATATTAAATATTATTAGTTGTCTATAACGTATACCCACTCACAAAATAAACGTCAAAAATATAGCTTTTTTTACAGTATTATAATGCAAATAAATATATATGAAGGTGCTATAATCTTTCAAATGATCTCATACTTTCACCTAGAAGGTACTACGTGCATCGCCAGCGACATTTTGTCTACTCTTCTGCCCCACGTAATAAAGTGGCAAGCGTATGCTATATAAATATATACAGTGCTCTGAGATATATACTGATGATTTCTTGATAACAAAAACCAAACACATGAGAAAAACAAATATAACAATGTTAGAATTATTGACAAAAACATTGCCATGATTTTTGGATTTTTTGTCTATTTGCTCACAAAAAAACTACCATGTGAAATATTATTGTTTGGTATCAAAATAATAGTTTTATAATAATAATAGTTTTTTATTGTTTTCTTCCACAAAGGTATCTCATTAATAATGTTACAAATTAACTAGAACGAAGATAATAGAATAATTTTACCGGTTAAATCGTGAAATATTGCACAAAAAGAAATTGTAGCAGATGGTCGTGGTCACAGGTGTATAACTGTCGACTTCTTTAAAGCGAAACTTAAAATGACTAAGAACTTGACCTCGGCGCGAAGGGCATCAGCCAAGATGTACTACGCGTTGTTGCGACCTTTTTTATGTACTTATTTCTCATATGTAATATTCTATTTTAGATGGAAACAAACAACAAAATGCATCATCTTAATTTATTTTACCCGTGTGGGTTAAAGATACAATGTATTATAATCTCTTACTTTCTTATCATTCTCACCTCATAAACATCCCACTGCTGGGGTCAAGCTGTGTCTAGAATAGGAGTGAAACTCACCTGCAATACCGCGCTGGTCAAACGGGTTATATTTCAAGTTTACTCTTGCATAGATGTTATATGCATATTATATCCCTTAGTCATCTTTTACGACACCCACAGCGGTGGTGGTACCAAAGGGGTGGTGAATTGTATCTCTCCGTCACTACATGGAAATACTTTCTAAGCATCTAAAATCGGCAATCGGAAATAACCACAGGAGGAGGCAGCAGATCTTTCCTGACATATTACACCAACCCGCCTGTCATACGTAGCGATCAAGCCATAATTCGTGGCCAGGTCTAATGGATAGATTGAAGATATTTTTGAAATAAAATAATTTCATAACTTATTTCTAAAGCATAATTCTGTTCTGTGTAATAATTTGACGTATTAAACTCGTTTTAACGTTGGTACGATAATTAGTAATAATTGCATACAAAATTTATATGTAGATTATAGTAATATATTCTAATTAAAGTTAATATAAAAAACAGGAGAACGAGCGTCAGTAGAAATGTCTCAATACAAGAGCTCGCATAATTTTTATTTTCACCGTTTCTTATGTTAATTTTAATTTTCTATTCTATTTTTACAATAACGCTCAATTATCTCTAAGGGGTTAGGCAGAAGTGTAACACAATCCTACCACATAATTATTGAAATGGTAAACAGTCCAAGATAAAATTAAATACAGAAACAAGTACATATTTACTAATTTCTAGAGTTCTAAAAATAAGTTTTATGTAAATCTTCATCTAGTTTACGAAATAGTGTCCTATATGATATGATTTCTTTCAATTACAAATAAAACATGTTCTCTGATATATTCATTTAGTTGTGTAATTACCAAAACCGACTTACTTTACATTTTTTAACAAAAAACTACCAGATCAATATCATCAAGTATCAGATTAGAACGATTTAAAAATTATAAGCTATATTAAAAACCCCAATACCCGTTCTACATACATTTAAATCGTAGACAATTTATATTTGTAAATTTTGTTAAATAAATTATTTATACCTAGATTAATTTAAGATAATATTATAGGCAAAATTTTCTTGGTGGTATTACGAATACAGGTAGTATCTAAGAGTTAAAATACAATTCACCACCATATTTCTTGCTTGTAGTAGTCTTAAAATGACGGCTGGGGGATAAAATAACGATGAGTAATAAAGATACTGTAACGATAGTTGTGCGTATGACAAATAAAAAATAAATAAATAATATGTATCTGAAAACATATATTCAAGAAAACAAAATTCGATGTAAAGCCCTCATACAAAGCCGTCTGACCACTCTGGTATAAAAGATCAATATCCCTCCCATTATGGAACAGGCTCAAGCTCAGTAGTGAAGTATATATGAGCTGAAATGATGATTACAACATTATGGAGTTTACCATACATCTTAATTTATGCATAGCAAAAAGTAAATGAGTACAAACTAGCCGAGCTATATTAAATCAGAATCGTATACTGATGTAGACTTATCCAAATGAAATAACGACGTCTAGCAGTTAACAAGCTAGTTCGTTAATTAAACGATTAATTAGTGAGTTGGTTTGGTATGCAAGTATTGGAAGCAAACAAATCAATATAGAGAAGCCGAACTCAGCGGACCGTATTCGCTAACAAGAGTTATAGATAAAAAAAATCTACAGCTAGTACCATCGTTTGTTTAACCAGATTAAAGGTAATATACATTATCTGGTGGTAATTAATGGCATTATAGTCCTAGATTGTAAACTACAGATTCTTACATCACCATCATTCTATATACCACGCTGGTCAAACGTGTTGGTATAGGGTTTTGTTTCGAGTTTTCCTTCTCCCGCATAGATGTTATATGCGTTTTATATCCCTTAGTCGTCTCGTACGATCACCCACGGGTAAGATAGGGGGTGGTGAATAGTATTCTTACTCCGTCACCACACGGAAAGATTCTTTATAGTCATTCAATCTTGTCAGATTGTGAGCAGATCGAAATTATGACATTCAAATCTTACTAATATACATATATAGGCGCATTTGATGCCGAAACGTCCTGAGGATGCCTCGTTTAAAGGCGTCGACGAACACATATCGAATCATTATTAGAATTTCTGCGGAAAGTTGAAGTTCTGGAAGCCTGCTCATCACATAAGAGTAAGACTTCCTTACATCCTATTGCACCTTGATACTATTACATATTCCTTTCTGGTATCTTGAGGTGTGCGGTATATTAATTAATCGCGGGAAAGTGATGAGTCTCCCTTCTTTTATACCTTTAAAATTTTAAAAGTATCTTTCTAAAAGCTTGGGGAAGACTAAAAAAGGGATTAGTTATTTATGCAATTAACTTATGTAATTACAATTAAGGAGTAATAAAAAAACAACTAACTATCAATTAATCAACGCATTTTTTTATTCAACATTTTAGCTATATATGCCATAATATCTACATCCCATTATTGTGCTACAGTCTCGTCCACATTAGAAGAGAAATTGACAGACGAGTTTGTAAAGGGTTTATTTTCGAGATTTCCCTGTCTTGAATATACGTTATTTGGATATTATATGTATTTTTTACTACACCTACTAGCAAGATAGGAGGGTGGTAAATTGCATTCTTTATTTGTCACCATACGAAGAATACATATCTATTTATAATAGAATATTAAAATTACCTGTTTAACATTGTATCCGGCTTTAGCACTGGTCTCGATGAACATCACGTTCAGCTCCTTGGCTTTGCGATCACCGTCCTCGGTGGACACCTGCCGCTTGTCAGAGAGATCCGTCTTGTTACCAACGAGCATAATAATCACATCGGAGCCACGCTCCGTGCGTACATCGTCGATCCATTTAGACGTTTGGTGGAATGAATTGGCATCTGAAAAAAAAACATGTTTATTTGTAAGAATTTTAAAGATAAAAGTACCATTTAATTACTTTACAACCGCACAGATGGCGAAGTTGTCCAGAGTCTAAGTCTAATTCTTATGTAAGACAATTTAATTATGCGATCCTCCCAATATATGATTGTTTCGAGTATGGGAGAAATTCATGAATATCCCACCGCGAATAATTTATTCATTGCTATGGGCCGAAAACTGTGCCAGCAGGTCAAAAATACTATATGTTGCCGCCCCATAATTATGGGCATCGGCCAATTGGCCGATGGAGTCATAAAAACCCACTACATGGGAAGAACTATATCCAACAGTGGATGTCGATAGGCTGGCAGATGAATAGTTTCTTCATAAATAAATAACTATTGAGTACACCTTTTTTGTAACAGGGCCTATTCTAGTCATAACTCTAGTGTACATGTCTGCCGCCATTTCGGCCTAAAACACTTAGATTCGAAACAAATAACTATTACACATGACGACTTAATGAAGCCACTCACGTTAATTAACTAAGTCGTTTTGTCGAATAGTATAGTATCCGCCGTATAATTATCGTACTTTATTCTTTTTAGAATAGAAGAGATGGCGAAGCAGACTAAATACCGGCCTCACAAGTCCAATGCCAAAAATCTATGCCTTAATGCAAGATATTTTCTCTTAAAAAAACTCAAATCATAAATCTACAGATGATATCAATCTCATGTTATACTGAGCTTCACGATCATTGTTTTGGTACTGAGCATCATCATCAGCCTGCTCTTATCCTATTTAGATTTTACTCAATATATACTCTACTTCTAAATGACATCGCAATAATTTTTGGCAATAGTTCTATGACCAGTCGTCTACCTGACGACAACACTCCTTGTAAAGGTGATTTGTGAACAGAAGCATCAGATGGAGTCGATGTAAAACTCTTGTTTGTCTATAAAGACAACCACAGCCAATGTAAGGTTTGGTGCTATTTGTATCCGCCACCACAGAGCATACTTACAATAATATATTATGCCGTTATACTTAACATAATATAGTCTTGTAAATTAACTAAAATTTAATCCAACGTTAAAGAAAATTTAATTAAAGCCAGAAAGTATGAACTGGTTCATACAAATTTAATTAAATCTCGGTATAATCCTGTAAATCCTTCAATTTCAAAAGCTTGACGCTGTATACATTGGATATAACAAGTTTTGTCTAAGTAAATAAAAAATATATTGGCCATGTGGGGACGGATTAAGAATACAATTTATTGTTACTACCATCACTGACTAAGAGGCGACAGCAGATAACATCCCTTGCAACAATTCACCTCGAAATAAAACCAGGCAATTATTTACATGTTTTAATTTTATGTTTGTAAAGTCCCCCGCAATAGAAGGATTGTTTTCATAGTGCAGGGTGGTGTTTATTACCCTAGCCGAGTCTTCGGGTGATCGGACCGGGGAATAGTCCGGTCACCCGACTTGAGGCCACCGCGTGAAGACAACGTCCCGACGGCGAAAGCTGTCGGGGGGTCCACCCGAGAGGAACCCGCGAGGGTAAACCGCCGAGCGGGACACCGAAGACAAAGATCGGGTACCGGAGGCCCGCTCGCACGGCGAAGAGAGGAGTTCTTGCACGGTGGGCCTGTGGGGTTGCGTATCGTCTCTTTCTCGCGCGACCACGTCCATAGCCCACCGCAAAGAAAAAAAAAGAAAAGAGGGTGGTGTTTATTAAAAGAAAAATCAAAACAGACACTGAACAGGTGGACTAGTGTCGTATAGCTAGCTAGCCCAAAATATCCTGTCCTTTTGTGTAGCCGTGTCTTGTGGTCAGCCACTATCGTCCTACTGGAAGGGTATGAACTGAAGAAGCCAAAAAATATCTGTGCTGTAATATATGTGCCTTTTTAATTGAAAACATTAACAACAGCCGTATTTATTTATAAGGTGAATAGTAGACAGGTCTATATATCAGTTAATATTGACTACCGGCTAGTATTAAAGTTATTTTTAGAATACGAAAAAAGGCTTTTTTTATTATAGACTAGCTTCTGCCCGCGGCTTCGCCCGCGTAAAAGGTTACTTTCCTAAAGTTTTTGATCCCCTATTTTTATTTTTGACCGTCGGTAATACAGTGCAACGGTATTACAATACTCAGGGTTGGAACTTCATTACTGGACTGCTAGATGGCGTTGAAGAAGCTAGATTTTGAGATTTTTTGACAAACAATTTTTTATTTTTCATATAAAAATTTTGATTTTTTTTTACTACTTTTATACTTTTTATTAAAAAGTATCCTATGTTACTTTTAATACCTCCAAGAATATGTGTACAATGTTTCACGATGATCGGTTGAGTAGTTTTAGCGTGAAAGCGTAACAAACAAACTTACATTCACATTTATATATTAGTAGGGATAGGGATTATGAATCCGGACACACTCCGCCCGTTCCGTCTGTGGCGAAGCTTTCTTCGCCTATATACATATATAATATGCCAATATCTCCTCGTTTCCCGTGGGTGTCGTATGGTGAGAATTGCGGATGTTATCTTATACCATTACTATGACAGAAAAAAACTTGGAATGTAACCTAACTTTAATCCGTCTGACTAGGATGTTTTAGCCAATTTTCTCTTGGGTTGTCGGGAGGCTCTTGTCTGTGGAACTTATGTGAGTTTAGAAAAAGACAAAGCATCCTTATGAAAGCATTGCAATCAATTAAGAACCTACATAGATTGCTATTATATTATGTTGATTACACTTATAACTGCATCAACAACGTTTTGAACACACTTTACAGCATTCATGGTCGCGGGAGAACTAAGGTCTCACGTCGAACAAGTCATCGTTATTACAGAGAACTACATCCACCCGTTATAGTAGTAGTCATTATTATATAATAATTTCGAATTAAATACCTACAAACGCGATAGAATCCGTAAATATAGTTTTATTTCAAATGTGTAATACTCGCGTAAACCTCAGAAATCAGAATGCAAAAACAGATTTTTTTTCATTCTCGTTTTTAGAGAAAAATATCAGTAGGTATTACAATAACATGGCTTTTTTAATTTCATTAGTTGGTTATACGAAATTCTCATGAAGCCTTATAAGTAAGTACCTACTGTCTAAAATAGGAGATTAACACACAAAGAGGTCGTGATATTTGATTCTTACTCACGCACATTGCGTAGGCGAATATGTAGATATATTATAGATTGATATATAAACAACATCATAAAGAATTAATTAGTTTTTCATTTGACTATGTACGGACATTATGAAAAGGATACGTGGACTTTTTTTTTTAAATACAACACCTCGCACAACGAATAGCTCCTAAAAACTATCCATCTAATTCTGTTAAGTTACAGCTCACTCTCTGATTGGTCTTTTCCATGTGCTGATAAAAAAAATACAATACAGCAAATTTTCCCAAGGGTAGTGTAAAAAATTCAATGTATTGTATTTTATTAACGACACCTAAATTTTAGGTTAGGGGACGTATCTATACTACGTGAACTATTTTTTACAACACTTCACAGATGTATATTTGATACGGGTAGCAAAAAAATAGGATGATTGTGACATTTTATAATGAAATCAAAATTTAATTGTATAATCACAGGACTACTATATTATCCGTTTGGAGACGAAGTAATAATACAATTCACCAGCCTATCTCCCCCGTGAGTATCGCAAAAGACCACTAAAGGATTAAATAAACATATATAATATCTATGTAAGAGAATAAATAACCATATACCAAGTCATCTGACCAGCGTGATATAATAGGTAATGTTTTTCCTATTGTGGAGGAAGCTCGAACCCAGCAGTCCAGGAATGGAGCGTATATGAGCTGAGATGATGATGATAAGAATATTAAAATAATGGTAATTAAAAATATACGTCAATAGCTATAACTAAAAATGATATCATCCTTAGAGCTAACAATTTCACACGCACATCATAGAACCCCACCATCACGTCCAATGTAGTAATGAGTTTCACACTACACAACGGTTGAAGGTCTCACCTGGCCACTGACCTTAGCACCGTAACATCGACACAAAATAATTTACAACGCTTATACAAACATGCGCAAAAGCTACGCAAACGCAGTTTTCCTTACGTTTTATCGTTCGCGTCCAGTGACTTTACGAGCAATTAGATGGCTTTATCGCTTATCTAGACTTTAGCTCTCGTTAAATCTTTCTAACAGTCTGTCAGATTTGTTTCATGACTTTAAGCACGTGATTTGTAGATTAAAACTTTACTGCCTAATTGCAAAAATATATGTCACTATTCTTTCATGTGGTGACGGAGTATGATTCACTATACACTTTCTTGTCCATTAATGTATGGTCTGGAGTAGGTATAATTTGCAGATAAAGTCAATTAAGGAAAGGAACAGTTCGACGTAAAACCCTACGCCTACTTGTTGGACCTGAATTGTATAATAGATCTATTTTGCTCAACAACGGAGCGTATATGGATTGAAAAGAAAGATATTACTACCGCTTTGCCCGCATATTCACTTGCTCCGTGATTCAATATGTTCTATTGTAGGTATGTTTATAGGTATGTGGCATTTTTGTTAGGTAACCAAATATTAAAGGTCAAAAATTTAAGAATGATGGATTATATTGGTTGCATAGGTACTATGTGAGTAGTTATTCTCAAACCTTCATAATTTCATGAAATTAATTTTTCGGAAACCCTTATAACATCAGCTATCGAACAGTAAAATGGAAGGGACCATCAATTTCTTTTTAATCGTTTCAGAGATAAGCCGGAAACAAACAAACAAACAAGCAGACAAACCGACAGTGTGCCAGAAAAGGCTTTAAGTTACTTTAATATCGTATTATTGTCAAATTTATCTTCGTCATATGCATCTAGAAAAAAAAAATCTATTTTGACATTACGAGTAGATATTTCAATTTTATTTATTCGTGACTGTATACTATTGACTAGCGGACTCGACAGACGTTGGCTTATCCAAACGTTAGCTTGCTTATAACGGGTTCAGAAAACGTTTCTTTGTTATTCTAATATTAGATAAACTACATATAACTAAATGACATTCTACAATTGGTTGTTTGATAAAATTACGAATCCAACAGTTTAAAAACATCTCAGTATAAAGGGGAATTTTATAGTATTTCCCTATTCGGATCGTAAACCGTAACCGTGAAAAAATAAAATAAAAACTTTCGTACGAAAATAAGGATGCCAGAGCACTATCGCAGTGCTACTGAAAGGACCCCAATTCAATATCTAAATTATCCAGGGAAGGAGGAAAGCGATTTCGATATTGATTAATTTTAAAGATCACATGTGTACAGTTGTTAAATTAAAGAATTTAAAAAAAAGGCATGTATGTATTGGAACAATGAAAACAAATGAAAAGCCATTTATTGTTGCTAAATTAATTAGTGAATTAATAGTGCGAATCATTATGCTTCTAAATTTGACGTTCAGGTTAATAATGCTTATCGCAAATCGAAATTATTTTATAAGCGCTCCATATTTGTTTTTAGATAACACCCGACGCTGAAGCATTAATCCTTGTATTGCGGGCGACTACAAACATACAATTAACAGACACAAATTGCACCTAGACTCAGAACAACAATTATTGCAAAGCACAAAGTATTGTCCTGTATAGAAATCGAACCCACGACACTGGTTTGACATGTCAATATCTTAATCGCTACGCCATCTGCGCGGCATAATAAAGCTACCTGTTCTCTAAAACACAATTCAGTAAAATTCAATCAACAATTAAGTGTCATGTCATTAAGATTTCATATAAGGCATTTGACTCCTACTACGTCACGAGTCAATTCTAGGATGGGAGGGAAATTAACCTACTATGCCAAGCAGAGGAGGAAGTATAGCTTAAGGATTTGCTTGGGAATTAGCATCCATTTATTTCGTATTGTATTTTGAAAAAAAATGTAGCTTAGTTCGAAGACCAAAGTTAAACTTGTTATATTCAAATTTATTTAAAAGAAGTAATTTAAAAAATGACGAGCCCGCTTGGTTTCTCGGAGTATATTCTCAGTTTGTAGTTTTTCGATCTGGTGGTAGATTATTAGATTAATTCAAACAAAATGTAGAATTAAAAATATGTAAGTGCTTTAATGGGGTTTATGCATAATAAATAATTCAATTTGATTAATTAGGTTCTGTAATTGTTTTAACCCTTTATAGGGTAATTAATTAAAGGTGAAGTTAAACTATATTTCTATTCGGTCACAATCAACACTTCATCTATATCATCATATTGAAGTCCTCTGTTGGTCATAACCACCACAAGATGTGATAATGTCAATTGGAGGTATGTTGCCTAGGAAACCGCTGCTTACTTTCGCCTGATAATTTCTCAGCGGATCTTTACGATTCCTACGGGACCATTAACACAGGAGGTTAGGCTTGCTAAATAAATAATCATCTCGTTGCTTTGATATTCGTATTTTGGTCTATAGATTTAATCACATCTCCACTTGATCAAAGTCATTAGATGTCTCTTAAACAGTTATGAGAATCATCATCTCAGGTCATATACGTCCCACTCCTGGGTGCGAAACTCTTCTACGATCACCACCTAATATACCACGCTGGTGAGACGGTATAGTTTAATTTCGGGTTACCCTTCTATTACTTTCCTTTAGTGGTCTTTTACGACACCCACGGGCAAGAAAAGGAATGGTAAAATGTATTCTTACTCCGTCAGCACACGAAAAACATAAGTTTTGTGAATAAAGGAACGATATCACTAACGTTTAAATGCCTAAAATGGTTAAGTTCGCATAATTACTCGTTAGATTACAATCATATGTAGTGATACGATATCATTAAAGTAATAAATACGCTTGTAGAGTGATGGCATTTAAAAGGTTTTTAATGATTTTCGATGTTTACGCGAATGTGAGTACATGTTGTACATATAATGAAATAAGTATTTTATCTATTTTTAAGAATTTTATAGCGTTTAAATTTGTTTTTTACTTGTCCACCATTTCGAACACTTTACAGCGTTCATTGTCATAGGAGATTTCATTTGCGGTGGCTTATGGAATTGGTCACGCCCCGCCAAATCGGTCCGGGGCGACGGAAGAGGCGGCGCGCATCCCCATAGACCCTGCAAAGCGCCTCTCTTCGCAGTGAGAGCGGGCCATCGGTACCCGATCTTTGTCTTCGGTGACCCGTCATAGGAGAACCTAGGTACCTTAAAAATATTTCTTAGTTTATTTAGATACCTACTAAATGTGTTGTTGCCGACGGTGACAGATTAATAATGAAATAACACCGCTTCTTTTTTGGAACGTCGATAAGCAGTTGACCGATGTAAGCACATAAAATGAATACAAAAATTCTTTGGTATTTATTCATTTTAACTGCTTGCATTTCCTTAGTGCAGAGTTCCTTACAATTATTTCCTTAGTGCAGGGGTGTTATCTATTTTTTTTTTTTTGAGATGGTCAGGCGAATCGAGGCGCTGGGGCTCAGGGTGGCCCTAAATAAGACGGAGACCCTATTATTCCATGGGTCACGCGTAAGGCCGCCAATCGGCGCCTCGTTAGTCGTCAACTCCGTCCACATCAGTATCCAGGCCCATATGAAGTACTTGGGTCTGGTGCTCGACGGGCGATGGTGGTTCCGGGAGCATTTTCGCCGAATTGCTCCCCGGCTGGTCGGCGCGGCGTCCGCCCTTTCGCGGCTCATGCCGAACGTGGGCGGGCCCAGCTTCGAGGGCCGACGGCTGTATGCGGGGGTGATCCGTTCGATGGCCATGTACGGCGCACCCGTGTGGGCGAGGGCTCTGAACGCCCAGCTCAGGGCTGTTCTGTGGAGACCACAGAGAGTCATGGCGGTCAGAGCCATTCGCGGGTACCGCACGGTATCGACCGAGGCGGCATGCCTACTGGCCGGGACACCCCCGTGGGACCCCCCCCCCGTCTAAACCTACGCTGTCAAAAATCGGGTACCGGTGGCCCGCTCGCACAGCGAAGAGAGAGGATTTTACGGTGGATCTATGGGGTCACGCGCCGCCTTTCCGTCACCCCGGACCGATTCGGCGGGGCGAGACGCATCCATAGCCCAGCAATAAAAAAAAAATGGGGTGTTATCTTTTTAAAGAAATTGAATGCAAAAGAAAGCAAACTCAAAACAATCAGCATTGCCTGATATAGTAAGCCAATTGCTGTATGTACTGTTATAGAGAATATTTTTTTTTTTTTAAGTGTTCAGGGGTGAGGGGATCGAGCCGAATCTTACTAAATCTCACTTGGGGGTGAGGGGAGATCTTAGCAAATATGACGTAATTTTTCTAGCAGAAAACGGTATGAAACTGTGTGAAAGTTAAATTAAATTATAGTTAAATGAAATATAATGTATGCAATGATATGTATGTATGTAAATGAAATAAAAAAGGGTCTTGAATGAAGCATGGCAAAATCTGACACAATTATATTTATTGTATTTGTTTCAACACTACAATAAATATTTTATTTTCGTTTAAGTATTTTTCTATCTAATTCATCACTGTGATTTAAAATTACAGCAATATTCTCAAATACTAATCCTTGCTAGTATTAAATAAAAATAATTAAACAATTTTTCTTTTAAATCCAATGCTTTTATACGCATAATACAAATTTTGAAAATCTCATGTGAGATTTGGGAAGAGGGGAGAGGCCGAGAATAATCTTATAACGTCTCACCTAGGCGGGTTTGGGGGCCAAAAGTCCTCAAAAATGCCTCACGAAATTAATGGACGCCCCTAAGGCTTTTTATGGTGTTTTATTTTTAATCCTCCTATTCACGTAACGTCAAAATTTTTTGCGTAAAAGCCAACCCAGATCAATAAAAGCAAGATGGTAATAATGAGAACCTAAATAAAATTTTGAATTTCTTTCATATTGTATGTGAAATTCATCCTTGTTCCAGTCAGTACATCTAATTCATAAGCAAGGTTCCGAAGGATTTATTTTTTTATTACTTATAGAGATTTTACATTTACCCAGTTGCTTAGCATGACAGTTGTTTTATTTATAGATCCCACTGTGAGTTATACAAAAATATTGCCTAGAACCTTTATTTAAAAAAAAATCAAATTCTAAGTGTAAAAAAAGCATATTAAGTTACCTACTACACTGTTATTGAATAAACACGTCTTAATTTGTTAAGACCTAAAACCTAATAAATTGTTCCACTTAACGTGTTTTCGAGTTACAAAATTCCAATTATAAAGAGCAAAAAGGAACAAATTAAGGTTCAGTTGGAAATTCTCAATAATAGAGGTATTTCAATGCAAAATTGCCGGGACCTAGTTGTAATCCTTACTAATATTATAAATGCGAAAGTAACTCCGTCTGTCTGTCCCTCTTTCACGCCAAAACTACTGAACCGATTTAAATGAAATTTGGTACACAGATAGTCTAGAGCCTGATAAAGGACATAGACAACTTTTAAATGCATAAAAAGGGTTGCAAAGGGGGATGAAAAGTTGTAAGGAAGTAACGTCATTTTTAAAGCCAGAAGCTGGAAACTTATGTTTAGGCTATTGATTAGATATAAAAAAATATGACATTAACATGTTGTAAAAATTTACCCGTAAGGGGTAAAATAAAAATAGGGGATGAAAAACTTTAGAAAAGTAATCTTTTACGCGGGCGAAGCCGCCGCCAGAAACTAGTTATAAATAACAGAGTTTTCTCACATATCCACGTTTTAGTGTATAAAGTAATTTAACATTTTAATAGTTAAGAACTACCGTTATATTTCATAGTTAAGAAATGCGTTATATTGGAATCACACTGTTAACACTTTTCTGTCTACAGCCAAGGGGGGCAGTCCGTCCGGGGTAGTACAGGGTAGCACACTTTCACAGAAAATCAAAGCCTAAGCGGTGGCAACGTGCTGTTGCGCTTCGTTCGGTGAGCTAGAGAGCCGACAGCCCATCATTCTGGGTAGGTTTGGGGTTTTCATTGGTAGACTGCGACCACTGGTATCGCAAACGTCTATGGGCGGTAATAACACTTACCATCGGGTGTGCTGCTTGCTCGTTTACCACCGTGAGCAATAAAAAATATACCATTTTAATATTACGATTAAACTTTAATAACGTTTACGTATTTACGATACAAATATATGTACAATAAACATATTACCTTGAGAAATAGAAACATAAGCAGTAATACTTTGTGAATCATTGACATTTTCAATCGATATTACGAGCGACTCGAAACATATCATGTATCATGGTTTGAATGAAGTAGAACTGGACTTCATTATTACTGCGACGGTGCCGTAATAATTTGATCACGAGTCTAGAAATCTAGGCATGGGACAAATATTTGCCTATATTAATGCTAATAATTACAATTACATATTTCCTTCTGTGTAGTGGTCGCTACGAATACTACCAACCCTTACTTTGCTCGTGAATGTCATGAAAGAATACTAAGAGCTTAACATCGAACTAGATCTGATGCCATCTGGTCAACAATTAGATGCCCCAGTAGGCTTTAGGTTAACCGAGGCAGCGGGTGACCGGGCCGGGGATTAATCTTATCGCCCGGAAAATCACCGCGTGAGGACGATGCCCTGACGGCGAAAGCTGCCGGGGCATCGACACGAGAGGATACGTCAGGGTAAACAGCCGGACGGGCCCCCGAAGACCGGGTACCGGTAGCCCGCTCGCACGGCATAGAGAGGTACATGTAGGGCGGGTCTATGGGGTCGTGCGCCGTTCTTTATGTAGCCCCGGACGGAATTAACGGGGCGTGATCACTACATAGTCCGCCGTCAAAAAGTAAGTAAATTGGTATAAAAGTAGGGTGATGATAATGATGATGATGAATTACCATTACTTATCTCCAATCTACATGTGTTACAAGAACTTACTTCCATCTATATAGTGATAGAATAAGAATACAATTCGACATCCTCTATCTTGGCCATGGGTGTCGTAAAAAACCCACCAAGTGATATTATATGCATATAAAATAATTGCGAGAAAAGGGAAACTTTAAATAAAAACCTCTACCAAAACGATTGACCAGCATGGTAGGTCACTTTTCCTCCTATTGTGTAGAACATTCGAGCTCAGCAGTGGAACGTATATGAGCTGAGATGAATCTAGAAGTAACTTAAACCAAAACTCGGTAACTAACATCTTGACGTAATTTTGAAATTTAAGCAAATTTACGATTCTGCATACGCATATCAAAAATCATACTTCTAGTCCTTTGTCATTCATCATCATCATCTCAGCTCATATGTCCCACCGTTGAGCTTGAACCTCCTCCATAATGGGAGGGACATTGACCTACTATATCACGCTGGTCAGCCGTGTTGATGTATAGGGTTTTCTTTCAAGGTTTCCTTCTCTCGCATATATGTTACATGCGTTTTATATCACTTAGTCGTCTCTTACCATCACCCACGGGTAAGATAGGGCGTGTTGAATTGTATTCTTACGCCGTCACCACACGGACGTTGTAATTAGTTCCTTATTAACTCCAATATATTTCATTGGGAATTCTATTTCTTTTAGTTTATTAAGACCTATAACTATATACATATTAAACTTTCTATAAAATTAATTTATGACTTGATTCCAAATCTGCTGGTTATCCATTCTAAACACATTACGAAGAACCATTTATCGTTTTTTAGACACGTTTTACTAGCTATCTATCAGGTGCGTTTGAACATTACACCTACAAGTAGCTCCTATAAAAATCATATATCAGACGTGCGATTTGTTTATTGTAATTTATTGCTAAAAAATATGGGGAGCTAGTTTCTACACTATACTCATAAGTCTTGACATAGAGTAGAAATACAAAAAAAAATTAATAGTACTTGTACACATACATACATATCATCACGATATATCCCTTGCAGGGTAGGCAGAGTGAACTCTATCTTTGCATACTTCACTGGCTTCCTCAACATTCATAATTCTCTTCATACACGCTCGCCGGTGTCGGAGACTCTTGACTCCACCTTCCTTCAGTACATGACCGATCTGGTCTAGGTAGGTTAGTCTCGGTCTCCCCCGGTACCTACATTCTTCCACTTTCGCATTGTATATCTTCTTAACCAGACGTTCGTTCCCTTTCGCATCTTTACATCAATACTCTCTTTCATACCTACTCGCTCTCTTACGTCGTCGTTACGAATGCGGTCGGTCAGCCTAACTCCACAGATTTTCCGCAGAGATCGCATTTCGACCGCATTAATTTTACTTTCATACTCTTTTCTGCATACCCAACTCTCGCTTCCATACAGTAATGTTGGGACAAGCACTGCGTTATGTATTGCTACACGTGCCTTCTGACTGAGGTGGTGGCTGCCGAGAAGTTGCCCCAACGCTCCGTTCACTCTATTTCCCGCATTCACTCTTCGCTCTATATCAGTGGTGTACCTTCCATCTCGGCTAAATCCACATCCAAGATATAAATTCATCCACTTGCTCTAGTACATCATTACCTATTGTTACTCTTACATCTGTTCTGGCTTCATCTCTTTCAAAGACCATTATTTTGGTTTTGCTCACATTCACGCGTACGCGTATAGTACTTATATGGCGTTCTTAAATGAATGGTCAAAAAAGGGTCAATCAATATAATGATATATTCAACTTACTTCAAGACACTCAAGGCCATCTGTTTATTTTTTCATTTAATCTTTGTCATTTAGAACTCTGATTAAAATCAATTTAGATACATATTGGTATCTATACTAAGTATACCGTTTATATATCCTTACTTACACACATACATACATATCATCACGCCATATTCCTTGCAGGGTAGGCAGAGAGAACAGAGTGCCAGAGAACTCTATCTCTGCATACTTCACTCGCTTCCTCAACATTCATAATTCTCTTCATACACGCTCGCCGGTTTCGGAGACTCTTGACTCCAATTTCCTTCAGTACCTGACCGATCTGGTCTAGGTAGGTTAGTCTCGGTCTCCCTCGGTACCTACATTCTTCCACTTTCGCATTGTATATCTTCTTAACCAGACGTTCGTTCGGCATTCTTTCCACATGTCCGAACCATCGGAGCAATCCCTTTCGCATCTTTACACCAATACTCTCACTTCCTTACTAATATTATAAATGCGAAAGTAACTTTGTCTGTCTGTCTGTCTGTTTGTCGCTCTTTCACGCCAAAACTATAAAACCGATCTAAATGAAATTTGGTACACAGATAGTCTAGAGCCTGATAAAGGACATAGGCTACTTTTTAATGCAAAAAAAGGTTGTAAAGGGTGACGAAAAGTTGTAAGGAATTATCGTCATTTTTAAAGGCAGAAGTTTGAAACTTATTTTTAGGCTATTGATTAGATATAAATAAATATGACATTAACATGTTGTAAAAGTTTACCCTTAAGGGGTAAAATAAAAATAGGCGATGAAAAACTTTAGGAAAGTAACCTTTTAAGCGGGCAAAACCGCGGGCAGAAGCTAGTGGTATATGTAGTTTCGATTTATTTTAACTAATGCTTTTTTTTATTATTATATTTCCAATTAAATTAGAAAAGGTCCACACAAGGAAAAAATCTGGCATAGCGAGAGCCTTCACATACATGCACTTAAATTACATATTATATTACACAAATTAATAATTCGTGGATCACACAAAGAATTTGAATTCACCTAGCAATCAAAAGTATAGCACTCGCCACAAGATACATATATTACGTCTTTGAAGTAAATCTATAAGAATAATAAATTTATTAAAAACGTTCAACCATATTACCCAGTCAAAATATTCGCGTTAGATGCAGTCGAGATATAATTGCCATAGCCAACTGCGGCTAGCAACTATAGTCACAACAAACAAAGAAATTGTTATGTAATACTTATCTCTATTGACTGTGGACGATGCTAAGCTGAGATACATACATTCGAGATGCCCGCATGTAACATATTAATGAAACGAAACTATCGTATCAAAATTTCATGTAACCAAAATGATATGACGTGAAACAAATGTTTGCATAGATTTTCAATGTAATATATAGTAACATCTACCCAATAATACAATAGACAAATCCTTTATTTCGTGTCTGTATAAAATAAAACAGTATTACTGTATTACAGTGTGCGAGTAGCTCGAATATATCAAGTATAACCAGCCCCAGCCAACAAGGTCAAACGCCCATCCCGCCTGGAGCAAATATTTGTTACCAACAGACCACAGAGCCTCTACCTCCAATATTGACTTCCACCCTCCGACATACAGTCTATATTTGTTTGTACATTCACAATTGATTTAATTAAACATTTCAAATCGTATTCAATACCGTTATGCTAGTTTAGAAGTAATACATTTTCAATAGTGATGATATTGGATGTGTTGGACGAATGTTGGACAAATTCGCGAGATGTGGCAGAATTTCTCAGTTTAATAGTTAAAATATTTTACGATCAGTGCGAACAACATAATAAATATTCTCAATGTACGTAGGTATTACCAACTAGACATTTTTACAACGCTCGCAGTAATAAATTCGAGTTTATCATTGGATAATCAAAAAGTTACATAAAACTAGCTGTGCCGGCAGCTTATCTTGAGTGAATAACTTATTTAATGCTACTATTATGTTGTTTGAGCACCCAGGGTCTCCCACGATATTAGTATTAGTATCAACATTATAAAAATCCGTAACATATCTTTTGTTATCACAGCAGTTATCATGAAAACGGCGAGTGCGCCTGACGGCTGATAATACTTATATTTTACCCGCTTTACTAACATTCATAGACCCTTTTTTTTTTCTTCGCAAGGTGGACCATGGATGTGGTCGCGCCCCGACAAATCGGTCCGGGGCGACAGAAGAGGCAGCGCGCAACCCCATGGACCCACCCTGCAAACACCTCTCTTCGCCGTGCGAGCGGGATTCATAGACCCTGCCATACTCCTATTTATAGCAGTGTTATGTATTATACCTTACAGCCTTTCTTGATAAACAGGCCATTAAATACAATAGTAAGATTTATTTGTAGAATCCGGATAGTTCCTAAGATTAAGGCATTCAAACAAAGAAACTCTTCAGCATTACAATAGCATAGAATAATTCGTAATCTATTTATTATTTATTTTTCTTCACATCGCCTTACTATAAATTGAATTACTACAGTGCGAATCGGGTTGAGAGCCCTCTGTGCTCACCCACAGTCTGGGTAAAGTTGTCATAGCCATCTGAGGCTAACAACTAAGTCACACAAAAAAAAACTACAGTGCGTTGGTTAGATAAATGGACGTAGAAATTCTTTCTGGATGTCCTTCTTTTGATGTTTCTTTTCCTTTTGTTTTTATCTATTTGACTCTCTTAGGACACTCGGCCGCTGTCTTGGAATCTTCTGCTTTGAGGCACTCAAAAAGCTCTAAGGAACTCGATTCCATGCTTGTAGGTCAAAAAAGAGATCGATCAAGACTCACATGTCATTGAACCAATAAAAAAAATAAGCCGTAACGTTTAAGTCCTATGCAATAAAAATCCTTGTTCAATCTGGTGCTACTATTGACAAAAAAATCCAAATTTTGCGCAAACAGAAAATAAACTATATATACTAAAGCAACTAGGCAGATTCGCTGCAAGCACGCATCAAATTTTCATATAGCCGAGTTGTAGACGAAAATCGTACAGGTGCAAAAATCAATTTTTTACAGTAACCTCAACGTCGGCCGCGAGCATTCGCAATTGGCACACTTTCAGGCGGCGAAGTACACGCCACGCGAAACTGCTGTAATCAGTATTTATTTCCACCTTGCACAATGTTTTATTTTATGAAACGTATTAAACCTAGTGCCGTCTACTGTAACTGAAAACTATTTCATTGTAACTAGGCTATTTTTATTTTATTGCATTCACACGACTTCATCAATATCATAGTCGTTGTTGTTTGGATAAGCGAACCTACCCACAGTGCATGACCCATATTTTACAATTTTTAAAACACCATCTATTGATAATTGCCTCAACAATGCTCAAGATCATATTTTAAGGCCAAGATTCGAAGCCACAATACCACAATTGGCAGCCATGCTTATGGTCTGGACCAACGAAGAGTGCATATTTTAATGCCTGTAGCGACAGAATGAGCCTAACTGATCCATGACCTATTAACATTCACTATTTGACATAATCTTGACCCTGAGAATGGGAATGCAAGACGCATTCCGATTCGTTCAACGGATCTCTGTGACTTTTATCTTTCGTCAGTTCTATACGGCGTCTGATCTGTGGTCGCCACTTGACAACCTTGCCGCCCACCTTATAGATAGATAGATAAATGTTAACCGCTACTTATGAACTTAACAATGGCAGAGCCAAAACGATACCCACCTTGAATATTCAGTAATGCATCCACTGTTAATCAGTTTTATACTTAATCTAATTCCCATACGAAAAGTGCTGTACTGGATTTCGTTCCGTAAAGAAAGCATTTTCATTCTAAGTACAGTGTACAGTACGTCAATAATAAGGATTTAACACTTAACGATGTGTCCCTTGTGCCTGAGTTATGTATTTTTAATACAACGCGTCACCACCCTTTACTTTCACGTGGTAGTCATGAAAACTAGCTGAGGGTACACCAGAAGTATGAAAGCACATTTCTAAGAAAAGAAAACTTACTGTCAGCCGTTGTGATTATATCACCAAACCCTATTGGAAGGGACTATATTCAGGATTGAACGTCGATAGGCTCATGGATGAATGGACGGTTCAAGAATGACAATGCAATAAAGAAGAAATCTTCGCTTCCCCTCCATAATAGATGAAATCTATTAAAACTGATATGCGGTTACGATTTCATTAGACCAGCTTCAAGGTGCTGTATGATATAATCATGCTTGCGGTTTGAAATATATGCGAAATGTCAATGTCAAGCGTATGTTGTATTATACTGGCAGTATATAACTACTTGTAAGTTATCACATAATCACAAATGAAGATTCATCTTGTTCTTCTGTCTTTATACGCCTCCCGTTTGGACACGGGCCGCTTTCAGATGAGACATTAAGCAACCACCACGCTAATCAGACAAATTGCACATAGCATCTCAGTGCTAATTTCATTAAGATGCCTTTACTCGTTCTGACGTGATGGAGTCACAAACCTCCATCCAAACTGCTGCATTCATAATATTAGTAAAATAACTACTAATGTTTTCAATAGATTTAATTATTTGGAATATGAAATGGTAATATAATCACAATAGTTGCTTGAGTTAACTCTCAAAGAAAAATATCTAGGGACCCTAACAAAACATAGACAAACTATTCCATCACAAGATTGGCAGGGCAGATTTATTTTACATTACAAAAAGTAAAAGTGCATTTTAGCATAAAAACTTGTTGTGGCATAATAAAATCACTTCATTCGAATTTCTAATAAACTGCATTTAAAAAAATAGAAAGCATCCTTGACAACATTTTATTAGAGTGATAAATATTCAGTTTGATTAATGCGCATTTATAATATCACTTCAATTATCATAATCTACAAAAGGATGACAGATCTACGAATGGAGATAAAACAGAAAGGAATGAACTTCGTTAGATCTTATTGACTTTGTTATAAACTTCAGTGATAAATCGTTCCAAAAAAATTAAATAATGTTATTAATATTATCAATAGGATGATATTGTTATCGAAGCAACGATAGTCGAATGGGAACAAAGACTACGAAATTTGGTGCGAGACTTCAAATATTCGGGTTGGCCACGGATATCAAGGAAGCGGTACCAGTGGCCGGGCCATGGGGAGAGAATACAGTAGGTTATGAGACCGCATGCCGCTCTTCCATCGCCCCGGACGGAACGAACGGCTTGCGTCCAGACCATAGACTACCAAAAAAAAAAAAAAATTCAAATATTAATTACGCACACGCATTTTACTTCTGAACAAAGCATCTCTGAAACGGTTTGACTATGAGCGATAATTTGTTTTGTTTTTAATGATCTGGCTACGATACTCTGTCCAATCTGAGACGTGTTTTATATGTATAATATTCACGTAAACATCTTACGCTAGTATTCATTAAGTATTATTTTATAAATATTTTATTAGAAAGTCTGAGGAGGTCACTATTAAAAAACAGTTCGCGACCAAGTATACTTTAACGTTAAATTTACGATGTTCTTTAACGACCCATGAGTGCAGCTAGGTGTACATCCCCCACTGAACGTATAAGACAGGCCTATATGAATGTACAACACATAAAAATCTAATAACATTACTTTACTCCAGATGCGAGCGAGACCCGTCGGTCTGAAATTCTAAAATATCGTTACCTCGGGATTAAATTCTCGTAATACAGTTGGACGAGAACGATATTTTATATACTTTAAGTTAGCACGAACAAATAATAGGAACGCCGCTTTTTGAAATTGTTTAATATAACGAACGCTAAAATTCGTATTAAATATTAATTACAAAATCAATTTGTCACAGAAAGCAGTTGGATGCAGATGGAACTGAACCGTTCTGAGTGGTATTTCGTGGGGAGGCCTATGTCCAACAATGGACGTTTACGGGCTGATGGATGAATGGATGGACAAAATCAATATATGTATCATTACTCGCATACTAGTTGACTGGAGTTGTAGGAAAGTGATCTACTGTTCCACACATCTATCTGACGTTATCTTTTAGCTCTTCCCGTTTTGCCCATATCTCCTTTAACGATAGAAGAGTAGAATGGAATCCCATAACCTATACAATCCTTCTGTCTATTTAGAGGGCTGGTACCTCTGTCATTTCAATAGTAGTCCGCCCGTCGGATTCACCCTTCGAGTACTGCACTCGTCATTTTCGTGGTCTTCCTTTACATTTTAACCATCCAAATGTATATCTATCATTCTTATAGTAAAATTATTTTTGTGCCTACTCCTTAAATGTCTGTATCACATTATGTGCTCAAAGTAAGGTACATACCTAGATAAATATTATTATTACAAATAAATTATTCCGGAAGAAGAATGAGCAAAACGGACTGGATAAGTGTGATTGATGTGCATTATAAATTTCGCACGAAAATATTCGTGGATATGTTATCGGCCCCAACATTCACCATTGGTCATAGATCTCAACACGATAAAAAGGCATAATCGCCGCACTTGACGGGCGTGTTAGCAATTGCAGTTATATATATTAGAAATTTTCCAGGAGGGTTATTAATTAGGAGAGGGTACTCCTCAGGGGTATTCCGTCGGGCCGACCCTGACGACAAGTCACTCTGCTCCGGTGGTCGGCCCAACGACGAAGGCGACGTCACGGGTGGGTTACGGGTGTGCGCGCTTACGCCCCTCTGTCACCCCGGATGGAGTGGTGCGAGGAGTGCGCCGACCGTAGCCCACCCCCCAAAAAAAAAAAAAAAAAAAAAGGAGGGCTATTAATATGCATTCACCGGGAGATGATCATCCGTGTGGTGACGGAGTAAGAATACAATTCACCACACCCATCTTGCCCGTGGGTGATCGTAAGAGACGACTAAGAAATATGTAAACGCATAACATAACATCTATGCAAGAGAAGAAAAACTCGAAACAAAACCCTACACCAACACGTCTGACCAGCGTGGTTATAGTAGTTCAATTTCCGTCCCATTATGGAGGAGGCTCGAGCCCAACAGTGGGACATATATGAGCTGAGATGGGAGATGATCGCTAGTCTGGTTTTTACGTCTTCAAGAGAAAGGTAAAGGATGAATTGGTGATATATCGTATTCCTACCAGGTCCCCACACGAACAAATACTTATCCTAAATCTTTTGTATATATATGTCTAGCTAATTATTGAAAATTAACTTAAAATTTGAATGGACTATTTGTTCTATTATTTAACGTAATATTTTTCTCGTCCGCGCGGCCCCTCAACGCGGTACCTAGAAATGCTTTTATTGTGCTAAACACTCAGAATAAACATTGCCAATATGTATTACACGTTAAACCCATATTTATTTATTCAATCATCATCTCAGCTAATATTCGTTCCAACGCTGAGACGACTCGGCCATTACCAGGTGAGCGCAATTTTTTCTGGGTATCTTTCAACACAAACTGCAATTGCCGGCCAGGTAGACTCGCAATCACCAACCGTGGCGATTAGTGTACTATATCTCGTAGGGAATTCGTGGCTAATAGTGAATGTTGATAACAGGCTATCGTATGAAATATTATAAGACAATTTTCCCTTATCAGTATAACGTATATGAATTAAAAAAATAAATCGATCCTAGTTTATAAAAACATAAAATACTTACTAGTAATATCATAAACCACGACTGCAACAGTGGAATCCCTGATGTATGAAGGTATGAGAGATCGGAATCGCTCTTGACCCGCAGTGTCCCACAGCTGAAGTCGCACCGTTCGGTCTTCTAAGTACATAGTTTTCGACAGAAAGTCGATACCAATTGTTGCCTGGTAAAAGAAAACAATACATTAGTTTTCATTTAAAAAAAATACAGAATTTTGCAAAATAACTACACAAAGTTTTCTGCTTCGCCTCTATTTGTTTAGCCGTGGTAGGACCATGCTGTGGACAGTTCTCTGTCTACAGCCGCGGGCCAGTCCGTCCGGGGTAGTACCACACTCTCGTAGAAGATCGACATCTGAGTAATGGCAATGTCTGTTGCGCTTCGTTCGGTGAGCGAGAGAACCGGAGGCCCCACTGGGGTGGGTTTGGGCTTTGTATTGGTAGGCAACGGCCCTTGGTATTGCAAAGATCCATGGGCGGCAGTGACACTTACCATCAGGTGTGCTCGTTTGGCACCTAAAGCAATAAATAAAAAAAAGCCGGCCACGGTCTGCAACAGGGCAATCATTTAGCGGGCCACTGGTACCGCTGCTTAAAATTCGCTGTGCCTCGCCAGCAAGTAATATAGTTATTTATTGAGAAAAGTATAGGCTAAATATAAGTATATAGCGATGCGAAACATAGGTGCGGCCAAGAGTGTCTACGTATAAATGTTAGGAAATTAAACATGTTTTTGACAACAATGGGACACGTACATCGTAGCATGGCAACTTCTAAGATAACAAAAATGATAATAGATGTATTGTGATGTTAATGATGTTGAAACAAATGTTCAAAAAAGAATTATAACATTAAATATATAGGAATATATTGGAATGCCGAACGGACGTCTGGTTAAGAAGATATACAATGCGAAAGTGGAAGGATGTAGGTATCGGGGGAGACCGAGACTCACCTACATAGACCAGATTGGTCACGTACTGAAGGAAGGTGGAGTCAAGAGTCTCCGAAACCGGCGAACGTGTATGAAGAGAATTATAAATGTCTGGCACTCTGTTCTCTCTGCCTACCCTGCAAGGGATATGGCATGATGATATGTATTTATGTATGTAATATAGTATTTAATTGGCCAAAGCGAAGCTGCTGGCACAACTAATTATTAAGTAAACATCCTTAGGCCGATACATTTACTGTTCAGAAATCGTAGATTATTGAATATTCATAAGTTATTGCTTTTACTCGGCCCGCTTGTAATTAATGCCAGCCACAGGAATTATGTTTTCTAGAAGAAAACGAATCACGAAAATTCACACTAGTACAATTTACTACACATTGGCAGTAAGCAGTCGTTTACCAACACGAAGCGGATCGCCGGATATTACCGTGCTATGTTAACTCTACATGAGGTAAGAGGATTGTAATAATCATCATCTCCTAGATTCAGGGAGTCACCGGGCGGGCCACCGAAGTTAAAATCGAGTACCGGTGGTCCGCTCGCACGGCGAAGAGAGAAGGTTTTACGGTGGGTCTATGGGGTCACGCGCCGCCTTTCCGTCACCCCGGACCGATTCAGCGGGGCGAGACGCACCCATAGCCCACCAATAAAAAAAAAATAAAAAAAAAAAAAAAAAAAAAAGATTCAGGGAGTCAAAAAATTTCACTAACATTCAAACCAAGCGTTATTGTTATATATTGAGTTGCCCGTCAAAATGTTTTTAATAAATAACACGACGTATGTAAATGGTCCTAGTAAATGCCAAATAAGGTTGACTGCTATTATGTAGGCTTAAGTTCCACCCATTATCCTATCGATATACACTGTCAAACATACGAGTAGACCTCCACACTAAAGAGAAATGCCATAATCGCTACACTTAGCCGGCAGGTTGGCAAACGCCCTTAATAAAGTTTCCCGCTGCCCGTTCTCCTGGTGATCCTATACAATACCGACGGGAAAGAAAAATGTTGTTACAAATTGTATTCTTAAACAAGGGACTAATAGTTACATGAGTGGATATTATACACATTTGCCTACTTCTTCCTAGATAAAAGCGTGAGACTATAAAAAACATTTTAATTAACGATATTAATATTTAAGGAAGCAAAATATACGTAAAGCTGTTGGATTATATGCAACATAATGAGCACGAATATGAAGGCCTTCAATAATTTTAAATTTATTTATACTGTAATAAAATAAACCAAGGGCAATTGAGACTAACGCTCAATAATACTTTCAAACAATACAGTAATTTCACACATCATAATATTATCACTTCAGGAAACTGCTCACAGGTAATCAATTTATACCAGTTTTTTAAAACCACCACCGTACGACCGCACTAAAGAAATAATTCTTTTATTGCGGGAACTTTAGGGGAAGGTCGGTATCTTAACCACTCCGTGCAGTCCGTCATCAATGTGTGTTCGTCCATTTATAACTACATAATTCTCCTTAATTCAAATAACTGCCACTACAGTAAGACTGGAAACTGGGCTTAGGTAATCAATTTATACCATTTTTTTGAAACCACCACCGCAACGACCGCACTAAAGAAATAATGCTTTTATTGCGGGAACTTTAGGGGAAGGTCGGTATATGAACCACTCCGTGCAGTCCGTCATCAGTGTGTCTCCGTCCATTTATAACTAATTCTCCTTATTTCAAATACCTGCCACTGCTGGGAAGATTAGAAATTGTTCAAAGGTAATATTACCATTTATAACTAAAGTCTTCTCACTTCAAATTCAGAACTATTGGGAAGAAGTAGACTTCTTCTTCTCCATAATAGAATTTGGACTACTCTCCTATACTGACTATACGGTTTGTCATAGTTGTATTGCCAGTTTCTTTTGCTTAAAGTCACCTGCTTAGATCCTTTAATATCATCTCTTACGATATTATCAGAAAAATAGCTCCTCTTAAGGAGTTTTAAATTGTAATCCTGACTGTAGTGATTAATACTCACGTCGAATTCTGATGTTAATAATAATATCAGCATTAATATCCATTTTTTTCTTGTGTGTTTTAGTTGTTAGCCTCAGATGGCTATGACAACTTTATCCGGACTGAGGGTGAGCACTGAGGGCTTTCAACCCGAACCTAATATCCCCAATACATCAATCCCTTTATTTGATGGTGGCACCACAGTTCGCTATGTGTTATTCGTTATGCGCATTATTGGCCGCATGCGACGAAGTGTAGAGGTCTCATTCGTCTATATTTGCTTTACGCGCGCACATAACGCATAAGCACGAATAGCAAATACGCGTATCCATCCACTTGTCGGTTTTTCACACACTTCTAAGGACACAAATAAGCCGAATATGTGTGTCGACTGCCCACACATCGTTCATTCATTCGTTATGTTCACTCGCTACGGCGCGGTCATGTCTCGACGTGTACAGCGTAGGTACTCTGGTCACAAGAGTACACGTCGAGACATAACTAGCCTAGTGTGAGAAAATAGAGTGGACGAACGATAAGGTTATGCAGTTTCTAGAGTTGTATCAGATGCAACCTTGCATCAGGGTGGGACCCAAAAAATGCTTGCCATAAGGTAAAAATAAAGATAAACGATGCCTGGATTGAAATAAAAAATAATATGGGAAAACCCACATGTGTAGTGAAAGGCGTGCCAAATATTTAGCATGATGGCATGATGGCACGAAGTGTGGAGTAGCATGTTCGTCATAAAGTGTTTGTCAAATATTAGGGCAAATAAATAGTAGCCGCATAACAAATAACGCATAACGAAGTGTGGTACCACCATGAGCATAATCGTTTATGCGCAATGTAGTAACTAAAAACTTTTCAACTTTGCCCAATTTGCTAATATTCATAGTCGCTGCTCCAATTCTATTTATCGCAGCGTCATGTATTATATATGACTTCACAGATGACCTAGTGGTTAAGATACCGACCTTCCGTGCCAGTACTGTGGGAATCGATTCCCACGCAGGACAATACTTCGTGCACAAAGTGTTGTTCTGAGTCTGGGTGTAATTTATCTGCGTTATTGCATGTATGTAAATGCAATGCAATAAAAGGATTAATTACTTAGAGCAGGGTCTTCTTAAAAAAAAACTACTTTTCTTGATAAACAGGCTCATTAAACAACTGTTTTTTGGAATCCAAGTGTACCTACTGAGATTATTGCGTTTAAACAAAGAAACTCGTCAGGTTAATAATATTTATGTATATAATAATTAATTTGTGCGTATAAGTGTGATTGAACTGATCTAAACGGCTGTACTAATTTTGATGAAATGTTGTTTTGTGTTCATGTGATGGTTTAAATTATTATTTGGAATCGGTAGTTAGGGCTGCGGTCTATTTCAATAATATCTTAATTTGATATTTATTTACTTTTAATTTTGATACATACTTAAATTATATTTAATGAAAATTCGATATGACAACATTTATGCTAAGTATTACAACGCATCGTAGCGCGCGCGTAAAACGTTTCTGTCGTCCCGGCTCAGACACGTCTCATTGCTGGGCTCGAGCCTCCTCCGTAGTGAGAAAGAAATTGACCTGTGTACCACGCTAGTAAGACAGGTTGGTTTTATATAGACTTTTTCTTCACTTCAGTGACGTTATCTGTTTGTGTCCCTTAGTTGGCTCTTACGATCACCCACAGACAAGAAAGGTGGTGGTGAATTGTATTCTTTCTCCGTCAACAAACGAATAACGCAAAACGACTTATCATCAATGTCACTTGAATATTGTCACAAGAATTTTGTGAAATTAGTTAAAAAAAAATATGATTATATATTTTTGGGCACTTAAAAATATTTACAAATTATAGTTATGCTATAATCTGTATGGATCAGCATGTTGGGCAACAAATACGACGGATGTGAGACGACAGCATGTAGCGGAGATGGGAATGTTGAGATGAATATGTGGTGTGACGAGAATGGATAAAATAAGAAATAAACACTTAAGAGGAAGTTTGAAAGTTGCACCAGTGACGGAAAAATTAAGGAGTGAAAGATTGGCATGGTATGGACATGTGATGAGACGGGATGAAGGTAATGTTGTGAGGAAAGTTTTAAGTATGAATGTGGCTTTAGGGGTAAGGGAAGACCGAAGAAAAGATCGAGATGACATCGGATAGCGTTGTATGGAAGAAGACATATTGCGTCGACTCCAAATAAGTTGGGATAAGAGCAAGTCGATGATGATGATAATGAGTTATGCTATAATCTGGCAAATTAGTTAAATCACCGCAGAATTGCATCATAAATTATCCGATAGATTTGCCGTAAAACTGTAACAAATATACTTACATATGTTCGCTTTTAGATAATGTAGGTAAGTAATGTAGTAATATATAAAAGAATCGTAACCTAATACTTCACAATTTCTTGCTATTGTATAAAGAATTGTATTCTTTCTTTAGAAAGCGAAGACATTCAATGACCATATGGCGCTGACCTAAGTGTGGATTGCTTAAATTTGCTACCGTTACCCAATCAGTAAATGCAATTCTAGTTTTCAGTACAAAACAAGCTTGAAAACGATATTTAAGCAATGATTTTGTTGATAGCGAAGTACATATTTAAACTGATAATTTAACATTTTTAAAATGTTGTAGATCAAAATTATCATCAGGTTATATGCGGTTATATGTTCTATACGATAATAACCGACTTCACAGATGGCGTAGTGGTTAAGATACCGATCTACCGTGCTGAGCATCGCGGGTTCGACCCTCAAGTAGGACAAACATTGCGTCAAAGATCGGGTACCGGTGGCCCGCTCGCACGGCGAAGAGAGGAGAGTTGCATGGTGGGTCTATGGGTTCACGCGCCGCCTCTTCCGTCACCCCGGACCGATTTGGCGGGGCGAGACGTATCCATAGTCCACCGCAAAAAAAAAAGGACACTGCGCGACCACCGAAGACAAAGATCGGGTACCGGTGGCTCGCTCGCACTGCGAAGAGAGGCGCGTTGCAGGGTGGGTCTATGGGATCACGCACCGCCTCTTCCGTCGCCCCGGACTGATTTGCCGGGGCGTAACCACCTCCATAGACCACCGCAAATAAAAAAGTACCTACATACATTGCGCGATCCAAAAGTTGTTGTTTTGAGTCTGAATGTAATTTATGCCCATTAATAACATGTTTGTAAGTCCTCCACAACATAGTTATTATTTCCTTTACCTGAAAATTGTCTTTAAAAAAAATTAGGTTCATAAATAAAAGCGTTTTGAAAATAGGCCTAATAATATTTAATTTGCATCCAAAAATGTTATAATCACTAAGAAAGATATGTATGATATTTTTTTTTACAAATTTAATGAAAGCGCAAATTATTTACACATAAATATTTTTCATAACTAAAGTAGTTTATTATATTAAATTTAACCTCGACAAATAATATTTTAACTTAATTTAGAATAAAGCGAAAACTAGTTAATAATAATTCTTGGCCTGATTTAATATATTTGTTATATAAATAATATTTTTTTAATAATTATATTACTCAATGTTTATATATTAATATTTCGTTGGTTTAGAGGGCGATAGTGTTTTCTTAGGCCGTATTCTTAGAGCGCGAAATCAGATAAAGGAATTTGTATCTAAATACGACTCTTTTTTGAGGTTATACTTCTTTTGGCGAGTTAGGGAAAAATGATGAGAGTAAATTTTTACTATGAACGCGCACACCGTCACAAAAAGCCGACACCCTGAAGTTACGAGTAGCTATAGTCAACATTTTAGTTTTTATTTTTAAATAATCTTTATTTAACTAGATAATTCGTTATAATACAACTTTCAATGTATTAAATACCTTTTTTCTATTGTTAGTGTCGTTTTTTTTTCAACAAACGTAGAATAAGGGAAATGATAAAATTTTTGAAAAGACTTTATATTGTTATGCCATAGAAGTATAATTTCTAACGGGTGTACATAAGTACACACACTTTTTTTTTTATTCTTTTTTGGGTAGGTTATGTCCCGAACACACGTCGCCCATTCCGTCCGGGGCAACATAAGGACAGCGCGTGGCTAGGGATATTCGATATACATCGATGCATCGAAAACATCGATGTTTACAATGCGATACATCGAATCGATCCGATGTTTTGAAGAGCTATCGAAAAACTCGATGTATCGATGTTTTTCATAAAACATCGAAACGATTGATAACCAGTAAATGCCACAAAAAAGACCCTTTTTTTTTTTAAATATGTTTTATAAGGGACTGAAATAGGTATAAATGCCACAAAAAGGACCTTTTTTTAGAAGTCAATTTTATAAGGGATTGGAATAGGTATAAATGCCACAATAAAGACTTTTTTTTTTAGAAGTAACACTTTTGATATGACTTTAGAAAAAGTACTCGATGTTTAAAAACATCGATGTTTTCATCCGATACATCGAAAGACATCGATGTTTTTTCAAAGTGGACACCCCTACGCGTGGCCCCATAACCCACCGTACTCCCCATCGCCATTGGGCCGGCCACTTGTACCGCTTCCTTGCCACCCATGGCCAGCCCAATAAATATAAATAAATAGTAAATACGACTCTACAAGTAATTAATAGACTCTAAAAGGACAATAAAGAATTTTGAGAACATCATTCTCCTGCTCTTATCCCAATTACATGGGGTCGACGCAATATATAAACAAACATATTGCAAAAGTTATTGTCAATAGTGTACTCTCTGCCTACCCTGCAAGGGATATGACGTGATGATATGTATGTATGTATTGTCAATAGTTTTATGACCGGCTTGACGTCAACCTTGATTGGGAATGTAATTAATGACCAAATAGCATCAGTTGGAATTAGTCTAAGCCGATATAAAAGTTCTTAGTCGTCTTTTACGATATCCACGAGCAAAGTAAGGGTTGGTAGTATCCGTAGCTACCATACAGCATTATAAATAATTTTAATAATAGATTGAGTTCAATGATTTATGTTTGAAATTATTACTTTTATATAGTTTAAAAGGAATGGTAGAAAGGAAGATTCAATTTCTTACGGCTAATTAATATACCGCACACCTCAAGAAAGGAAGGAATTTGATATTAAACTACTACTGGAATAGGATATAAAGAAACTTCTTAGTACTATATGATGCAGCCCTCAGTACAGCAACTTACATACATACATATCATCACGCCATATCCCTTGCAGGATATGCAGAGAGAACAGAGTGCCAGAGAACTCTATCTCTGCATACTTCACTCGCTTCCTCAACATTCATAATTCTCTTCATACACGCTCGCCGGTTTCGGAGACTCTTGACTCCAACTCTCTCTCTCTCCAGCAGGCAGCAACATACAAATTTTAAAAAATCTAAGGAGGAGTGGTAGTGTTTCTTTTCATTTAAGTTATATTTTTTTGAGTCTAAGTCCTTACTAAATAACACTAAGCTGCACTTATCCCAAAGCAGTAAGTATCAGTTTACTCCTCTAAATAATTGTATAAAAAAATTGCTACACAAACTGTTTTCTGCAAGATGTATTAAAACTAATGAAGTCGTTCTTGCTAGCTTTATTTTTAAATCCTTTAATTGGATTTTATCTCAGTCGTTACTACTGAAGTGCATTTGTTAAAATATTTCATCAGTTCTTTACTGGCATTAAACAACACACAACTTCGCATATTCCGTCGAAATGCGTTTATATGTGTAATATTACCCTTAGGAGTAAGAAGTGAAGACATGAAGACTCAATTTTTTTATAGCTCTTGGTGTCGAAGAAGCAAGCAGCACACCTGACGGTAAGTGCTACTGTCGCCCATGGAACGTTGCAATAATAGAGATACAACAGGGCTCCTGCCTCCCAATGAAAAGGCCAAACCCACCCAGAAAGGTGGGCTTCCGATTCTATCGCCGAACGAAGCACAATCGGATCAGGCCGCGGCTGTAGACAGTTTTCTGTCAACAGTGTGGTCCTGCCACTATTAAAAATAAAATGTGTAGTATTTTACATAGGAGTAAGAAGTTTTCTTATATACTATTCCATCTTGATCCTATCTCGTATTCTTTCCGTTCTTGAAGCGTGCGGTATATTCATTAACCATGGAAAATTGGCGAGTCTCCCTTCCTATTCTCTAATTCAAAATAATATATTTCGATTAGTTTTATTAAAAAAAAAAAAAAAAAACAACACCCGGCATTAAGGGAATAATCCTTGTCATGCGAGGGACTTTACAAAAATATAATTGACGGACACAAATTACACCCAGACTCAGAACAATAATTTATGGATCTCACAAAATATTGTCCTGTATGGGAATCAAACAACACTGGAACGGTAGGTCATTATCTTAACCATTACGCGATCTATACAGTCATAAATAAATTTATTAATAAACTTATGCAGCAACGTTTTGCTTAATTTAGTTGCACAGGCAGTCTACCGGCGAAATCGATCAAATTGATTCAAATTCAATTAGGAGCGCCCGTAATTTTATTACTATCCATGCAATTAACAGTTTCGGGAGCTAAGAGAAAATAAGGATAGATTTTATTGGATAGATTCATGCCTAAGTTCTTGATAGTTATTGTGAGTTATATTCCATATTAAATCTCTTTATATTGTCTTAAAAATGTTTAAAAATTTCTTGTGTCATTATCATCGTTATGTTGATCTTATGTGAATCTTAAGATCATAATTATTGAATCGCTGATTACGGCTTGTTATCATTGCTCAACTAAGTACCAAGATAATAGGTACATGAATATAAATACAGAAGAATAGAGTTGTTTCCTTGTAAAATACTCCCTTTTAGTATCTCTGCATTCTTAAACCCTAATATCATATTTAAAGTATCGTCGAGAACCTCGGAAAATCAATAAATCAGATTGATTAAAAAAATTATAAAACGGTATTCTAGAGAATTGACCTAACATGACTGCACAATGGGTAAATGAAAGAGAATGTAAGCAATTTCAGCGGGCCTGTATGACGTATCATATGGAGGCCGGTCATATAGTCGTACTTTTATTCTAGGATGATATATTAAGTAATTTTCATTACATTTTATGTTTATGTCTCGTAATGCAAAGAAAATGTTAAAAAAGAATTGTAAAATATAAATTTGAAATGACAATGTGTATTTTTATTTTCTAACGTTTTACAGAACGAGTTTTAGTAGCATTATTCTATAAATGAGGATTTTACTTATCAACTAGCAATAAATTCAAACTAACAAACAAAATCAATTTACCAAAAGAGTTTTTTACCAAAAGAGAGGTGGTCTGCACTAAAGATAAACGCTTGCTAAATATCTGACATTATTTTTTATTTTTTTGGGGGCGGATTACGGTTGGCACACTCCTCGCACCACTCCGTCCGGGGTGACAGAGGGGCGTAAGCACGCACACCCGTACCCCACCCGTGACGTCGCCTTCGTCGTTGGGCCAACCACCGGAGCAGAGTGACTTGACGTCAGTGGTTGGCCCGACGGAATACCCCTGAGGAGTACCCTCTCCTCGACCGACGTCCCCCCCTCGGGTAGGATGTCGGTCTTTCCTCACGCGGTCGGCCTCTCGGCAGGTGACGGACTAATTCCCCGATCCAGTCACCCACGGCCTCGGCTAGGGCGGCATCAGGCGCAGGTAATCGCGCCTGCGCCGCCCCAGTCACCGGCGGCGGCTCGCGTCGTCGAGGAGACGCTCCTCGCGCACGCGCTCCGCCGCCTCCTTCCGCGAGACTACTGCCTCGCAGAAGGATGCGACCGCGTCCCAGTTCCTGACGCTGTCGAGCATCGCCCTGGCGATGGTCGGCAGCGTCAGGTCAGCACCGATGATTGTGACGAGTTCACGACGCTGCTCTGCCCAAGCGGCACAAACCTCGAGCGTATGCTGCGCCGTGTCCTCGTCGCAATCGCAGTGGTGGCAGGACGGTGTACTCTCCCTCCTTACGACCGTGTGCAGGTATTTGGCGAAGCATCCATGCCCCGTTAAAACCTGCACCAGTCGGAAGGAGAGTACCCCGTGCCGCCGTTTTAGCCACTGCATCAGCACCGGCCGGAAGGCCTCCACGGTCCACGGTCCGCACACCGAACCGAGGCCTCTCCAGCCGGACTGCCCAACGGGCAATGACGTCGCGTGCTAAATATCTGACATAGCGTTATACGGAATTAATCCGATGAGTCTTTTTTTTTTTCACAGGCCATGATCGGATCACACTTCGCTCGAAACATTTGTGATCACGGAAGGGCAACGTGCAGCACCATAAGCTGCCGTATTAACACTCAACAGCAACTGAGTGGGTCACTCGTAATGGTACCTGGACTTCAGTGAGCTCAGTAGGCCTAGTACCAACGTTTACAAAGCAATTATATTTCAATAACATTTTATTTTAATATTGCAAGACTGCTACAAGAGATGTCACTCTCCAGTTATGCATAGTAGTTACGTTTAGGACAACAGGGGCTTAAAAACAAAATTTTCCGTGTGATGTCAAGATTATGAACACAATTCACCACCGCCCTTGGGTGATATAACATTGATACAAAGGAAGAAAAACTCAACACGTGTGCGACCAGCGCGACATAGTAGGTTAATTTCCTTCACATTAGGGAGAAGGCTCGAGCCCAACAACTGGACTTATGAACAGATGATGATGAAAATAAAACATAAATCATATCAGCTTAAGGTATGTCCCACAGCTGAGACAGACCCTCCTCCACAGTAGGAAGTAAATTGCCCTACTACAACACGCTGGTCAGACATGTTGATATAATATTTTGAGGCTACCTTCTCTTGCACAGCTTTTTTTTTCTTCTTTTTTTATTTTATTTCCCGTGTAATATAGGGGGTGGTGAAATGTATTCTTACACAGTCACCATACGGAAAATATATATTTATATATGGCATTAACATTTAACGTATTGCGATTTGCGAATCGTTTGATAATCCCTACATGATGATAACATAAAAGAAAACATTACCACATAACATGCTAGTTAATGTTTAAATGTCTACCAGTCAGTTAACGCCTTTTGGTCACGCTATAAAGATTATTACATATGATGAATATCTACAGTAACAACATAAATTAAACACAATATTTTTTATTTACAGTTCAAGCGGATAGCCTAATAATAAGTAACAATTTTTTTTTTATATTACACTAGCTTCTGCCCGCGGCTTCGCCCGCGTAAAAGGTTACATTCCTAAAATTTTTCATCCCCTATTTTTATTTTACCCCTTAAGGGTAAATTTTTACAACATGTTAATGTCATATTTATTTATATCTAATCAATAGCCTAAAAATAAGTTTCAAGCTTCTGGCTTTAAAAATGACGATACTTCCTTACAACTTTTCATCCCCCTTTACAATCCTTTTTTGCATTAAAAAGTAGCCTATGTCCTTTATCAGGCTCTAGACTATCTGTGTTCCAAATTTCATTTAGATCGGTTAAGTAGTGTTAGCTTGAAAGAGTGACAGACAGACAGAGTTATCTTCGCATTTATAATAGATATTAGTAAGGATTTAATGTCACACTTATGTTAGACGGCTACAGCTGTCACACGCGCGCACACACAAATGAATAGAGAATAGCGGCGTAGTATCACGGCATGACCACATTTGCCTTAGTACCTACCTAACCCAATCTATCATTTCCAGTAGTCGACATAATTTTACTGCCAAGGCGCCCAAAAAGATGTTTCATATCACAAAATTTCAATACCTATCTATTATATACAGGTATAGTATGTTATTAACAAATCGATAGTGCGGTCAAAAATACAACAATCGTCAACGATGACTGCTCTCACGTCTTTACTTGTGTTCGGGTCGCACAATCGGCGATCATAGATTTGCCATATTTCTGTAGTGCGCCCGGTTGCTGCCTGACCACAGCACTGCGCACTCTTATCGTTCTAACTTTTGAAACATTGTACCAAACGACACGCGGTAAAAAGCAAAAAATATGTACTTTAAATATCGAAAGCAATAAAAGCATTTGTTTGCATAAGAATGAATTTGTTACTATAAAATGTGCATCGGCAATAAATACCAAATTATTTAGAATTTTTAATTTACTATTTTAACGATAAATGCTTAAATATTAAAAATAGATATATGCTGTCGAGGACTTTTTTGTAAAACTATTTAAGAGGTACATTTCCACAATACATAACATTTGTCTAACTATCAAGATCTTTGCAGCGTATGCAAAAATAACTCGCAGATGGGCGATTTTTTCTGTCCTAAGCGATTTTTATTGTTATATTTTAGCCAATTTACAAAATATCTTTATAAATTATAGCCTATGTGTTATTCTGATGTGTAAGCTATATTACTGTAAAGTTTCATCAAAATCAATTCAGTAGTTTTTGCGTGAAAGAGCAACAAAGATGTTCACATCCATACATTATTACAAACTTTCACATTTATAATATTAGTAGGATATGGTGGCAAACGAGCATGCAGGACACCTGTTGGTTAGTGATACTGCCGCTAACACACCCAAAAAGTTGGGTTTCCGATTATCTCGCTCACCGAATGAAGAGCATTGCTAATGCTCAGATGTCGATTTTCTGCGAATGTGTGATACTACCCTGGACGGACCAGCCCGTGGCTGTAGACAGAAAACTATCAACAGTGTGGCCTACCACTATTAAACTAGTGTAACTAAAATCGGTCTCGTTATCTGTTGTAATGTTATTCAACATAAAAAATCCAATCACCGCCTGTCCAACATATCTAGCTAGCAAGCTGTTTTCCTTCAGTCTGTAGTTATAAAATGTGTCCGCACGTCCGAAGTAATATTAAACTCGCTGAAAATCGATGGCTATTTTCTACTATGCTTCGTTCGGTGAGTGAAAGCCGGAGACCTAAACCTTACCTTAGCCAGGGACCTAGGTGTGCCTTTGGTAACGTAAAGATCCATGAATAGCATTTACCACTTACTATTACGTGGGCTACTTTTTGTTTCGCCCCCAAATGCAATTAAAAATCGTCCATTAACTATAATAAAGATACTAATAAAGTCTACACTTAAACAAAGAATAATAACCAAGGAGATTAACAGTTTGCTGTACAAAGGTCTCAAGTTGTAATTCCACACACAAATTTTTTGGTAGTTGTATGTTTTATTCAATCATAAAATGTTTAATTACGATTTAACGATGAGAGGATTCACCGAGAGGCAACTTACAAATATTCTATATAAAAATGTTCTCAAATATATATGAAAACCGTAACTCAAGAAGCACTTGAAAATACGAGGGAAAAATTATACGAGTGTACTTTAAAAATCTGTTATCACTAGAATTCTGACCCAAATACAATTGCGAATAAGAAAAGTTCGGCGGTTGGAAATCTAAATCTACAGATGGTGAGTGTTAGAAGCTGAATTTTAGAGAACTTAAGAGAGTATACGGAGAAAATGCATGATGTATAGACGCCAGTTACATAGCAGAAAAAAAAACTATTAAATTAATCTCAATAGATAATGCGTATCGCACACATTATTTGTAGTACCGGAATAACAATACAACGTCACATACAACAACACACGTCAAAACCCACATTATTTGCAGTGAAGGAATAAGAATGCAACGTTATATACAACAACATACCAGATCCACAACACACTTGCAGGGCCTAGATAAGAATTTCAACGTCACAACACACATTATTTGTAGTGCCGGAATAGGAATACAACGTCACATACGACACCATACAACGTGACAACATACATTATTTGCAATGCATGATTAAAAATACAATCCCACATATAACGTTGTATTCTTATTCAACACAACAACATACGAGTACATCCACAACACACATTTGCAGTGCCGGAATAAAAATACAACGTCACAACACATATTTGCAGTACAGGAATAAGAATACAACGTCACAATAAACATTGTTTATAATGCCGGATTAAGAATATAATTTCCCTTCAGGTCGTAAACAGATAACATCAGAGATGAAAAGAGACAAGGAAACCTTGAAATAAAACCCGATGCCACCCCGTATGGTTAGCGTAGCAGCATACCAATTTCCTTCCTATTGTGAATAAAGTTCATAGTCAATCAAAATGCTTACCTTTTGATGTTAAGGAGGATGAATGAATGACAAATAATTATAATGCTTTTATCCGTGTGGTGACGGAGTTAGAATACAATTCACCACTCCCTATCTTACACGTTGGTAATCGCTAAAACCGACTAAGGGTTGCAATGTGGGTATAACATTTATCCAAGAGAAGGAAAACTCAAAATAAAACCCTATACCAATACGTCTGACTAGAGCGTGGTTTAGTAGGTCAATTACCCTCCTAGTGTGGAGGAGGCTCGAGCCTCATCAGTGGCACATATATGAGCTGAGACGATGATGATGAATAATGCTTTTATTTATCATAACCAGAATCGAAATAAAGCTGAAAAAAAGTCACAAAACTACGTAAAGAAAAATATTTAATCTAGCCATAGCCACGATATTAAAAATTTACAATTGGCAAAAAAAAAAAGAAACAGTCTATTCATCCAATATTTTAACGCAACGCAAGAAAAGGGACTTAATATTTAATTTAGTAGCTGTCAGAACAAGTTCGAGTAACGTCCTCTGGGAATTTACGCTAACGTATCTTATTCAGGTAAACACATGTTTATAAAAAAATACATGTATTAAGCACGAATCTATTGCCATTTAATCGGCACTGGGTAATACTGAAAAGTTTTTACCTCACACGATTTTTGGCATATTACACAACGAGAACATGTTGAATATACTTTGTGGGGACTTCGCTCCCTGATTCTTGTTTATGTTTATTAAATATTGGAGTTTCGATCGGGTTAGATTAGGTTAGTTTCGATTGTGATTTCAAAATTTGTTTAGTATGCTGGTGTTTGCCGAGACATATCATTAATGGGGCCACACTGTTAACAGTTTTCTGTCTATAGTCGCGTGCCGGTACTTTCGGGTTAGCACCACACTCTTGCAAGAAATAGCCTGAGCACAGGCTATGTGCTGTTGCGACACACAATTACAATTTATTAAGTTATAGTACATTACTGCAGCGGCCAGCAAAACAGGGATTGATGGACGAACGTGTAAATGTAAGCCGAGGCGTGGCCGAGGCACACATACGTAAGTCCATCAATTCGTAGTTATGGCTAAGGCTTGTATAATGCTTTTCTCAAATAATGCGTGAAAATTAAAACTAAGTAGAACTGTATACACGACGAACAACATTTTTCACGTGCTAAAGGGTTCATTTGTTTTTTTTTTCATTATCAAACAGGTTTCTTTTTCAAGTCAGTTCGTTTAAATAAAACTCTGATAAGTTGCCTATTTAGTTGCAATATTTTGAAGTAACAAATCGTTCCATTTTTAAAATACATATACCTAGTTATGAATTTACATATATATTTATTTGGCCGCTAAAACACGACAGATATGGATATTCATACATTTTATGCCGGCCGCTGCTCGCATGTATTTGGTTAGTACAGCAATTTCGATTTATCTCGAAGAAGGTTGTCAAAATAATGCTCAAATTTTCAAGCATGTTTGAGAAAAAAAAATTTACATATCCTTACACTTAAAGAAAAAGTACGCTAAATTTTATTGGATATTATTCAATAAGCTGCTGCTTAACCGTGCCCATAATTATACTGAAGTCCTGGAACAACAGTTATCACTTAATATCCGATGCTTGCTCGTCTGCCATCGTAGGCAATAAAAAAGTAGTTTTTCAATGGCTGGTTGATCTGCAATGGTCTTCTTTCGAGACCGTAACGATTCTGAATTATATCATGTAGCAAGTACCTGCTGTAAAAGCCTATAATGATATACTTCCCAAGCGACGGACAGAAAGCAAGTACAGAGTTTGCGGGCGCCTTATCTGATAGTTTGACATCAGATCATCATCAATAGACCAACCGTCCGTATCAGAACCGCATACCTAAAAAGTCAATATTAGCATCTCGCAATACACGTCTATGTACTATATGTACGTGTGGTCTCTATTGATTTTAGATATTTCGATTCAGATGCCAATCTGACTCGGCGAATCCTACATGTCTCATTGCTTTCGCCTACTGGGAATGCGTAAACATATTGATCTAGAAAATATTTTATTAGTTGAAGTAATAAATTAACGGATACGACTTCAATAATTTCACTATAAATAGAGTTGTGTATATTTTATAACTAGATACCTAAAATGGTTATTGATTTCGTTTTCTTATGAGCTGCACCGCCATTGAAATTTTATAGGTATGTGTGTGTAGTGGATATTTCAAGATATCTAATATCATCATAATCTCAGTTCATATGTGTCCCACTGCTGGGCTCGAGCCTCCTACATAATGGGAGGCAAATTCACCTACTATACCAGGCTGGTCAGACGTGTAGAGTTTTGTTTCGAGTTTTCCATCTCTGGCATAGATGTCATACGCGTTTTATATCCCATAGTCGTCTCCTACGACCACCCACGGTTAAGATAGGGAATGGAGAATTGTATTCTTACTCCGTCACCGCACAGAAAACTAACATAACTTACTATTTACTATTTTCTTATCTATAAGAATATGAAATTGAATTAATTTAAAATTGTCAAGTGCCCATATTGAACATAGGTAGGTTCAATATTATAAAATATACTCGAATAGATATTTATCAATGATATAATTTTTTTTTTGTTAGTATTGGTGTTAAGAAAAATCATTTTGATAGACCTATAATAACTCCAATTTACTTCAGAACTAAGCAATTACATTATTATGATTTTTATTTAACGGCTTGAATTAAGCAAAAGTGAACGTTCAACGCATGGGTGATTCGAGACAACTTTTACTTGAAAATTGATCGAAAAAATATAACAAAGGTGATGAGTGGAATGTTATAAGCTATCAAATATCTGTACACATATTTCCGTGTAGTATCGGAGTAAGAATGCAACTAACCACATCTTACCCGTGGGTGACCGTAAAACACGACTAAGGGATAAAATATGTATAATAATAACATATATGCAACAGAAGGAAAACTCGAAATAAAATCCTATAGGTACCAACACGTCTTACCAAAGTGGTGTAGTAGGTCAATGTCCCTCCTAGTGTGGGACATATATGAGCTGAGATGATGAGAAGATACACAGAAAACAAAAAAATGTCCGCTATAAACATTGAACCGAGATGTGCCCCAATCTGTTTTTTTTTTAAAAAGTCAATAATGAGAAGATGGTTGTTGATATTGGCAGCTCTGTGGTAGCGGCTACGAATACTACCAACCCTTACTTTGCTCGTGGATGTCGTAAAAGACGACTAAGAGCCTTATAACGACCTGAGCCAACTCCAACTGACGCCGTTTGGTTAACAATTACATTCCCAAGGAGAGTTAAAAAAATGGGTTAAAATAATTATTCCCTTACTTTATTTTTTTGTGTGTGTCTAGCTGTTAGCCGCAGATGGCTTTGACAGCTTTACGCGGACTATGGGTGAGCGCTGAGGGCTCTCAACCCGTGAAATTATTCCCTTACAGATGAAATACTTTGAATTTGTAATACAGATTTCCGTGTGGTGGAAGGAGTAAGAATACAATTCACCACCGCCTATCTTAACTGTGGGTGATCGTAAGGGACGACTAAGGGATATAAAACGCATATAACATGTACGCAAGAGAAGGAAAACTTGAAACAAAACCCTATACCAACACGTGTGACCAGCGTAGTATAGTAGGTCAATTGCCCTCCTAGTGTGGAGGAGGCTAGATCCCAACAGTGGGACATATATGAGCTGAGATGATGATGTAATACCGAATTTACTACCGTAAATCAATGGCAGACAATAGTATCTAATAAGCACCGGGCGTTCTAGACAAGTAGTTCAGCGCATCATCTTTTATCTCAACCAGTATATCGCTGATCCACAAGAAAAGTGACACAACTCTAAAAAATCTAAGTTTTGCTGGAGGCTCAAAATAAGGATTTCATTTTTCAGCTTCCTGAAAATACAATTCCAAAAGTACGAACGTCTACATAATTTCCTTAAGAATGACGGCAGAATTGATATTGAGAACTTATAACATTAACACCCCCACCAGCATCAAAAATTTAAATATAATGAAAATTGATTTTTTTAGAGTTGTGTCACTGTTCTTGCGGGCCAGCGATATAGACATCCCATTATGTGGCTGAAACCTTCTTCACTATACTAGGAAGATTGATCTATTGTATCATAGTAGTCATACTGATTTTTTTATTTATGTTATGTATGCTACATAGTCCTTGGTTGTCTCTTATGAACGCGCTGGAGAAAGCTGTTATCTTGAACTTTTATCTACAAAATAACTCATCATAAATTAACCAATATCATCTAATCTACAATGATATTGTTGAAGCTCATGATTGTTCAAACACAAACTATTTGGACTGGAACATAGAACTATCATCTAATTTTGAATGAGACATCATCATCATTCACGGGTAATTTAAAATGTACATATACCTTTATTGCGGGACCGTAGTTAAGCGATAGTATGCAGCATATTACACATTTCATACTTTTTTAAAAAAAATCGTTCGCAATGAATTACTAAGGGCAGTTAGTCGCCTATTTTCTTGTTCGTGGGTGTAATAGTACAACTAAGAACTTTAAATCGACCTGGGCCAACTCCATCCGCTGCCGTCTGGTCAATAATTTCATTTCCAATAAGGGTTGAGGTTAGGCAGAGGCCCGGTCATTAACTGTTGCAATGTGTAATGATTTCTGATCTTTAGGCGAGTACTACACATTTGAACTGAAACTATTTTTACGGATTCTATCGTGTTTGTATTTGATTTTTAATTTCGCGGGAGTACTGTACTCTGTTCTCCCGTCACCATGAACGCTATAAAGTGTTCGAAACGTCGGTAATTAAAAACCAAAAACAAATGCGATAGAATCCTTAAAAATAGTTTTATTTTCAATGTTGCAATATGTACCTATTGTGGAAGGAGTACATATTGCGACAACCTCAAGTAATTGGGATAAGAGCAGGATGATGAGTTAGAGCAACCTCTTTCTGCCTATTTTCCTAGATATAGACAACTTAGTGGCCACAGACAATGATTGCCATAACGGCAGACGAGACTTATTTATTGATCAGTAAAAATATATTTTAACGTCTTAACTGTCGCCTATGTACAAATTATAATAATAAACCAATGTAGTTAGGAATTACTTTACCTTATGATGATTTTATTAACTATTATATAATACGGGAATACCTTTTAATACCAGACAAATTAGTATTGTGTGTGTGAATATTTTGTAATAATAAATAGCTCATGAATTTCTTTCCGCTTGGTGACAGAGTAATAAGATTTTTTTTAATTAATTCATCATTCCTTCCATTACCTTGTGTATTGTGAAATATAAAAAAGGCAGGTATCACAATGCAAGAGAAGGAAAATTCTAATCAAAACTAAATACCATTCCGTTTGGCGAATGTGATATTATTACCTTGTTATCCCATTGCGGAGAATATATAACTTACATGTAGGCTGCAGTACAAGAATAAGACTCAAAATTTGATGAATATAATGAAAACCCAAATCATAACAATCCGGACATAAGCAGGAAGGATAATTAATATTAGTTACTTCGTTGATCTAATGGCATAGCATTCCCATGTACGATTTCTTTTTTGCCTTAAGTTTTACCGTATTATTAATGCAGTACCTATAATAATTAAAATGCAAGCTCAGAGTTTGAAATTGTGTCCTTTACGGCAATATACTCTATTACGTAAGACTAAATATTACATGTCAAATAAAATTAATCTACCTCTCTTTACTTCTCCGAGGTTTAAGTCGTGAAATTATAAAAAAAAAAGGAATACTGATGTAATCCTAAATAATAATATTAATATGCGTTTGTGTGTTTTAACTACACAAACTATCATCATGAAATATTAAATGCACATTATCATAAAGCACCTACCTTCTAGAAAAACTACTGCTCTCGATGGACGGAATAAAATGTCTTAAAATCGATCGCAGCACACCATATAGAGTACTAATGCATTATTTCAGTGGTCTAATTCTGTCTTCGCATTCTTGCCTTTCCAATGAAACCGGTTAGTGGCACATAAGTAAGATGGTTTGAAAATCGTTTACAGATAAACGTAGATAGAATTTTTATATACCTATATATAGATAGATCAATCATCGACAACGATCGATCTATTCTCTATCTATCAGCCTTATGCCGTCCAATAACAGCTACCTTTAGAATTTCACACAGCGCATATTGTGCAGCCTACATCCAACAGCTCATTGCCTATGTTGACCAAGTCGTCGGTTCATCTAATAGGGAACTGGACAATACCTGTTCGCCACTTGAGGACATTATATTCCGAGCAGTAATGGGCTCATAGAGTGATATGATCTCATTGGCACAATAGCAGACATAATATTCGGGCTATATTGTTTACAACCGTTCATCTAATTATGGCCATATTACAGTTTTTATCTCATTACTAAATCTAGAGCTTAACCTCCTCTATAGCACTTTAAGACTATGAAAGATATTAAACGGTATTATCAATGAAAGTTCGACAGATATAATAATTTACGGACACCAACAACAGAGTTAACTGTCATTTAATTGTACATGTGAATTGGTGATAGTGAACAGCTGATAACGGTATCAAACTTTACAATCCAACCATTACCAAATCAGATAAAGATAACATTGTTTTTATTTAAACAAAATATCGCTGGTCTGTTTTAGGCATTATATGTGCATATAGGAAGTAAATTGACAATAATGGATTTAGTAAATAGGTAGATATTTTATCTTTAAGTATTGAATTTAAAAGCTATCATATAAATTATTATATTTTACACCTAAATTATATCTATGTATGTATATTATTTTTTATTGTTATAAAATATAAATATAAAATATAAATAAAATAAATTTAAAATTATAATTATCTATGTGGTGATGGAGTAAAAATACAAATCACCACCTCTTATCTTTCCTGTGGGTGATCATAAGGGACTACTAAGGTTATAAAACGCATATAATATCTATGCAAGAGAAGGAAAACTCGAAACAAAACCCTATACCAACACGTCTGACCAGGGTGATATAATAGGTAAATTTCCCTCCCATTATGGAGGAGGCTCGAGCGCAACAGTGGTACATATATAAGTCGAGATAAAATTTAAAATTGACTTATTTTTTCTCCTATCAATCTGTTGATCCATCCAATTTGACGATTTTATCAAGAAACACAATCGAAAACTTAAAATTTGAAACCAAACCCATATAACACCAATAGACTACTATTACATAAAACTAAGAATTAGGATGGAAACTATTTTACACCTCTGGTCTTTTCTACAAAAATAAAAGTGCAAATGAGACAAAAATTTAAAACACAAGCTTCCGACATTATATAAAACAAAATGTTTAAATTCCTAAAAATAAAAAAAACTTATGTCACAGTATTGTAGAGATCAATCGGGTTCATTAGGAATCCCATTAATAAGCAATCAAGCCATTAATGCCACAAAAGTTATATCATCTGTACACAATTAGTTTAATGGTTCCACACATTTTAAAATTTTATTTTTATCAGTTATTCTTATGTATATAACCCATCAATAAAATAATAATGTTTATATTTAAATAGATTATATCATGCAATGTAAGAAGACAAGCTCTGTTTAGTCATAAAAAGCTGTTGTTAATCATAAATAAAATCTAATCTGTTTAACCATAAAAAGCTGTTGTTAATCATATATATATATAATCTAATTTTATTGAATATATTATCACTGGCTAGTCACATGATATGTGGTAGCAGCTATAAAACTATCAACCCTAATGCAACTCTCAAGTTTCACAATATCATGCATTGTGGTTAATTGCGTTCTCGGGGTCGACGTCAGTTATACTAATTAGCAAAAAACCTGTGCAACTTACATAATCTTTTGCGATCTCTACTAAAAGAAAAGTTTGTCTTGTGTCACCTACATATAAGTCGAGATGATGCTCGATTCTTTGTGACTTTCAGATACAAACGTTGAAATGGGTATATCACATTAATACACGAGCACATTGCAATTGTTCACCAAGAGAAACTTTATTTTTGTTCACCTGTTAATAGTGCAGCATACAAGTTCATTAATATCTACCCCAGGCTTGCATCTTGCAATTAAGATTTTTATAGGCAAAGAATAATAAGACACTTCTTACCTACATTTAACCTCAAGAATGACAGTGAAATGGTCACCACTATTTAAATTAAAGATAATGAAATAAATAATTATAGCGGCAAAGAAGTAACATTTAATTAAAGACTTATAATTTTTTTAATATATCAGCATGTGACCCTATTCATACCAAATTTGTACAAATAACAACTGTAATAAACTTTTTTCATTCATAAGATTTCGATGAAGATTTCATTATCCCAGTGTTCCATGCTAGTATTTGGAACTACATACAAACATATCATCACGCCATATCCCTTGCAGGGTAGGCAGAGAACAGAGTGCCAGAGAATATCTCTATCCTTGCATACTTCACTTGCTTCCTCAACATTCATAATTTGTTACATATTTGGAATTACAGTGTGAACTAATCCTGTGATCTCATCAAGAGGAACAATGACAAAACATAGTTTTATTATAGTAAAGAGGCATGCAATGGGATAGTTTACATACAGTTTAATACACAGTAATGTATACTCTCATGTATACTCTCAACTCTCTATCTCACTCTAATTAGATTTAGCTACCTAATACTTTAGAACATACCATCTAACAAAAGTGTATAAAATCCCTGACATATGATTGATAATTTCAACACTCAGTCTTAAAATCAGATCTTAAAAGACATTACCTCAAAAATTTCATATACATAATACTGAAACATGTATATAATGAATTATATTTAGCTTTCACTCCTCAATACCTAATTGCTTTAAATTTTGATGCATACAAAAATTGTATACTAATATATAATTAATTTATAATATAGAATATAAAATTACAAGATATCAAAGTAAAAATAAATTAAATAGCTGTTATGCAGAATATTACTAAATATTTTAATATTCAGTAAACAATTGTTAACATTTTTGATTTTGTCTAGAAAAAAAAATACTTTCAGTTTTGAGCTCAGTCACTTTCATTACAATTCTCATTTAGAGCAAAAATTATGACTATAATCTTGCTCAGGTGTTATGCTGATACAACACAGTATTCCACATACATATTCATGAGGTTAAATGACTAGCCAGTGATGTAATTCATAACTGGACACAAACCAGACATAATTGCTATAAGATTTCAATTAGATTTGTCTGAGTCTATCATAACTGTCATAGAAAAACGATGACTCACCTGATAAGTGTTGTCAAAGCTATCATACATGAACCTAGTGATGAGCGACGTCTTTCCCACTGAAAATTACAAATATTCATGTCAGTAAACATAAAATTACTTCATGACTTCTTTAATGAAATAATACTACTTATTGATAACGACAAATCCGCGTGAGAACATAGTATACAAGCGGTTAACGCTCACATTGTATTCGGAGAGTGTAACCTACATCTAAGTTCGTAATTCGGCACATAGACGCGGCAGACGTAGTTACGGCTGCAGAGTATTGGCATATTACCTATAGAGAAAAACTGCATCTTGCGTCTTCTTCGATGTAAATAGGTCAGTAATTCGATAAAGTCTAGACGAATCTATACTTATACATCGTAAATTCAGAAATATGTATTATTAATGTACGACAGGCGAGAACTCGCCCAAGACTTACCACTTTGTTCCCCTAGGAAAACGAGCTTGAACTTGCGTAAAGGGTTACCGAATTCACCCGAGGCGGACATCGTGAATGTGTAAATTAGTTCGCTAAACTATAATTTCACAGTAATTCTTATCACAGAAAACTACATGAACAATGACAGCTCGAGCCACTGAGCCACTCCTGCAGCACACACACGAGCGCAGCGCCGCCACGTTACGGCAGACTGACGGTACGACGCGCAAGCCAACTCAGCAAAATGAGTCAGAAGTAAAAATATTGCATTGCAAATATTGGATTTAAATAGTATTTCAGAACATATTTAAAAAGTTAAAAAAGAAACTGATTGTTGTAACATTTTATTCTTATTGCTGCCAATAGAATTACAAATTACGAAATATTTTCTTGAAAATATAATACAAGTTTCCGAACGTATTCTCGGGGCTGCCCGTATGCAATATTTTTTATCTCTCTATATTTTAGAGATGGTCGTTGCGCAACTTAGCTGGTTATTGAAACTATCTATCGGCACAATAGCGGTTAGATAGTTTTGTCGTACTACAATAACCTGCTAACAGCTATTAACTCAATCATGTTCGGTAATACTCGATCGCTATCGGCAGCTAACAATCGCTACTCGCTATTGTAGCTAGTTATAGCTAACAACAACTCTGTGGCTAACAGCTATCGCGATCGCGACATGGCTGGGACATCGGTTCTTTCATCAATGATCATTTTGTCTCTTTCATACACACACACGCCAAAGCTGCGTTTGTCCTTTGACTTTAGCCCTTAGAGCCTTTGAAATAAGATGCATTTTTTGGAAGATTATTTTTGTTATTCGTCATTAGGTACTTAGATAATTGTTAGTTGCAGGTTGATGCCTAATTATGTGGCCTTGAACTAATCATTATCTAATTCACGTGTTTAGCGACATTGTGTATTATAGACGTGTCGCTTACTTTTGAGTATAAATATTAAATTTGATAGTCCCAGAGTATACTCACACAGTACAATTATTTGTATGATGTACACAGTTATTTGTATTGCGTCTGGGTGTTTTTTATCTATCTATCTATCCATCAGCCTTTCTCCGTCCACTGGTGGACATAAGTCTCCCCCAAAGAACGCCACAGCGCGCGGTCCTGCGCCACCTGCATCCAGCGGCTCGCTGCGATCTTAATTTTTACATTATGTTCCTGTCACACTATTTTAATTGAAAAGTTCAGATACATTAACGATATACCTATGCAATGAATATTTCGCTTATATAGATAGTAGATACGATTCAATACACATAGGTAGTCCGAATATGTTACCGAAATATTGACCGCGACGCTCGCCCGTTCGTGTGCACGTTAGTATAGTAGCAAAAAAAACCCGCTATTGAAATAGCGTGTTTCAAAAACCGCTATTGGCATTCGATAGATAGTTTCGTTTCGTTAACCAAATAACCCGCTACAGCCCATCGCTACTATATTTATCGTAGTATTTTTTTGCTATGCGTAAATTTGAATAGGCAAAGGATACAAAACTCATACAGCCAAGTAAAACATTTTTTTTCACAATACTACTTTTTACGGCTTTTTTCACTTCGTAATCGAGTTTTATAAATAATTAAGCATATTAAATGCTAAATTTCAGTAATTTAAATAACAAGGCCGTGTCATCGTTTAAGACAATTGTATTAAACAGTTAGAATTTCTAACTGTAAAGTTTTAAGTATTAAGCCTATAACAATGTGTAAACATTGTCGGGTAGATAGCATACCGTCACCTTAAGACGTACATAAGATACGAAGTGAAATTTGCATGTCCTACAATTAGTCACGGTGATGTAGTGGCAGCACGATTGGGCCGGAATCCCAATAGGCGCGGGTTCGAACCCCGCTTGTGACATCATTTTTCACTTCGTAATCGAGTTTTATAAATAGTTAAGCATATTAAATGTTAAATTTCAGTAATTTAAATAACAAGGTTGTGTCATCGTTTAATACAATTCTAACTGTAAAGCAAAGAGTAAAGTTATTAAACTGAAAAAGAGTGGCAACTCGATGATAAAATATGCATGTATGGAAAGTGCTGCCACCCAGAGTTTAGGCAGTGAACTAAAGTTGAAGTAATATATATACATATCTACATGTGTATGTTATTACATAGAATTTTCTTTTACTATGAAAGCTACCCTGAAATATAAAAAATAACATATCAGCTGATAACTAAACAATAATAATATCAGCCTAACAATGAAACTTGAGATAATTTTCAGAAAAAATATCAATAACCGAAAATAGATCGATGACAATAAGTACCTATGCTAGGAACAAAAAATAACAATTCTCAGTTGTCAAACGTTTGACAGGCAGGACAAAATGGCAGCAGTTAAGTTTGTACAACCAATCTGTAGGCGGCGCAACGGTCAGTAAAAATAAGAAATGTTTTAAGTGTGCCCCCCCCCAGCTGTAAAGTTTTAAGTATTAAGCCTATAACAATGTGTAAACATTGTCGGGTAGATAGCATACCGTCACCTTAAGACGTAAATAAGATACAAAGTGAAATTTGCATGTCCTACAATTACTCACGGTGGTGTAGTGGCAGCACGATTGGGCCGGAATCCCAATAGGCGCGGGTTCGAATCCCGCTTGTGACATTATTTTTCACTTCGTAATCGAGTTTTATAAATAATTAAGCATATTAAATGCTAAATTTCAGTAATTTTAAGCTTTTTTCAAGTTAAGCAATTTCAACATTAAATAGTTCAAACTAAGATTACTTTAAGTTATGACTTCTGTCGGACGTCCCGAGTCACACACTAGGATTTTTATTTTGTCGAACTGATTATCTTGCGATAAATATAACATTCCAGCCTATTGATGAAATTACTATCTGTAAGGTTGATGAGATCATTAATATTCTAAATTAGGAAAATGAATTATTAAGCTATATAATGAAGATCTGTTTGTGGTGTAATTTTCCTTTAAAAAAAGTGTCTCATTAAAGTATATGTTTGGCTACTGCCTAATAAAGTAGCTCATAGTAATACAAAATAAAAAAAATGATTAAAAAAATAAAAAAGCCCGACTGCGTAAAAAGTCACCAAAACTACGTATATAATAAAAAAAACTATATATTTTAATAATAGAACATGGCAACTGAACAGTCGGGATCCATTGAAAAATTAGATTTGCTGTCGAATAAAGGATCCCGACTGTTCAGTTGTCATGTTCTATTATTAAAATATATTTCATTTTCTGCAATAGTATTTATTCAATAATATATTATGGAATTCTAGACCACCGGACATCTAGGTGCTTGTTTTTTTCTTTTCAGATTTTTTTTATTATATACTTAGTTTTGGTGACTTTTTACGCAGTCGGGTTTTTTATTTTATACTTTTTAGTTATAAATACCTAGGTAGCTATAGTTATCTTATTTATTAATAAGTAGGTAAGTACCTAACTATATATAGTTTTTCGACTGAAGTAAAGTACAATATCGTTAGAAATTGGAGATGGGCGACCGCGTCAGACATTAGATACTTTAGGTAGGTTTACCTATGGTATATTGGACAATATACCTACTAGATACTTCAATATATGTCCATCCACATCCAGTTATATGAATTTTTCGTCTTTTCATCGTAAATTTCTACTGTCTAAAAAACCTAGATGTGAGAAAGGTTGTTACGAAACTTTAGATCGATATAGATCCTAAACGGTCAGTCAAATCGAAAAATGTTGAAAGAAAACTAATAATGATTTTTAAATACCTATTTAACGATACCCCATTCGATTAGTGTTGCATATCGATAGTCTACGATTGATAGACAATCAATTGTCTATCGATAGTTTACGTATAAGCAATAGTATCAATAGTATATCGATTGTATTGTAATACGTCAATACTATCGATACTATCGATGGTATCGATAGCTCTCTACGAGCAATACTATCAATAACAACGATACTATCGATACTATCGATAGTGATTCATTCGATAGTATCAATACTATCGATAGTATCGCTAATACCATTAGTTTTAACTCAAAACTATCGATACTATCGATAGAATCGACTATTTTGGACTATCGATAGCAAGCAACTATTCGATAGTATTGTTGTCTAAAGTTATGTTATGTGGTAAGCCAAGTACTGACATTATTATTAAAGAAATTTATTTAAATTTGCGTCATCATAGAGTAGAACAAGACGACTTTTGACGGGAATTTGAAAACGTCATGTATTATATTATCTTGTATTATATTCGATATCGTAGTGTTTTAACGTGTTATACAAAGAGTAAAGTTATTAAACTGAAAAAGAGTGGCAACTCCATGATAAAATATGCATGTATGGAAGGTGCTGCTACCCAGAGTTTACGCGGTGAACTAAAGTTGAAGTGATATATATACATATCTACATGTGTATGTGTAATTATATAGAATTTTCTTTTACTATGAAAGCTACCCTGAAATATAAAAAAAACATATCAGCTGATAACGAAGCAGTAATAATATCAGCTTAACAATGAAAATTGAGATAATTTTCAGAAAGTACATCAATAACCGTAAATAGATTGATGACAATAAGTACCTACGCTAGGAACAAAAGTAATAATTCTCAGTTGTCAAACGTTTGACATAAAGGACAAAATGGCAGCAGTTAAGTTTGTACAAACAATCTGTAGGCGGCGCGACGGTCAGTAAAAATAAGTAATGTTTTAAGTGTGCCCCCCCAGGTGTTATATTAGATAATTTTGATGGCATTTTATGTAATGTGATGTGCGGCGATACTAGGATGTAGTGAATATCATATAAAAGTGCTTTACAACGTTTTCATTTTCCATCAAAATTCCCACAAGATACCATTAACAGTGTGGCCATTGCACTGTTAATGGTACAGTTTGACTTAGACAACGACTGACTTGAAAGACTAAAAACGTGAAAATATTTATAACTTGACACTGGCACCAATAGCTCGTATATGTAGCTGATTGCCAATACCACGAAGTATAGATACATGTATCTATACTTCGTGGCCAATACATAAGAAGAAGAAGAAGAGTAGAACAAATTTTAGTCAGGTGAATAACATTAAATTTGTGATACTAACAAAGTGAAACAATTATAATAGCAATACTTGCTGCTGTCAATATTTCTTGAGTTTCGGTGGGAATGTGGAAGTATTATGTCATATTCTTGGATTATTTCATTTATTTATTTTCTTTTTGAAGTAAAACTTCTTTAGGCGCGACTAGGGAGTAACCAAAGAGTAAAGTTATTAAACTGAAAAAGAGTGGCAACTCCATGATAAAATATGCATGTATGGAAGGTGCTGCTACCCAGAGTTTACGCGGTGAACTAAAGTTGAAGTGATATATATACATATCTACATGTGTATGTGTAATTATATAGAATTTTCTTTTACTATGAAAGCTACCCTGAAATATAAAAAAAACATATCAGCTGATAACGAAGCAATAATAATATCAGCTTAACAATGAAAATTGAGATAATTTTCAGAAAGTACATCAATAACCGTAAATAGATTGATGACAATAAGTACCTACGCTAGGAACAAAAGTAATAATTCTCAGTTGTCAAACGTTTGACATACAGGACAAAATGGCAGCAGTTAAGTTTGTACAAACAATCTGTAGGCGGCGCGACGGTCAGTAAAAATAAGTAATGTTTTAAGTGTGCCCCCCCAGGGAGTAACTCAGATTTTTTTAAATAGGATCATAATTTATTACTAGATGGCGCTGTAACAAAGTTAATGGATTCTAAGAGGACATATATTAGAGTCTAAATCGCGCTATAGAAATTTTTACAAATTTTAACTATATATATTAAAATTTATAATGAACTACTGTACTCGCTTCAATTACCTGTTTCAAATGAATAGTATTAATATAACATTTGTAATAATGAATAATCATTGTAAAGCACATGATTAATAGATATAATAATTATAATATAATATTTATTTATTTAAGTTAATATTTAATCATTTCAGTGATATATGTCGTCAACGCCAAAGAAGTTTTACTTCAATCGCGCGTAAAGGTGGTGCGTGTAGCACACATTTTTTTTTCTTTTTGTTAAAATGGGTCAATCCTATGAAGAAATTCGACATATTTTAAAACTTTATTACAAAAAAGATACATGCAACGCAAGCTGTGAACAAATTGTGACGTTTATGGACCTAATGTGGTGTCAGAGAGAGTAACACAATGGTTTAAATGTTTTCAATTCGGGAATTTTGATGTCAACGTTGCATCTCGCTCATTTCATTTTCAATTGTATATAATATACAATTAAAAAATTATTCTGGATTCAGTTAGATATATATTTCTATATCCCTATAATGTGAAGTTACATATATGTAAGCATATTTTTAATAGAGCCTTCTAGATGGATCACATTGCAATCGAGCATACAGAGAACTTATGTTTTTCGGACCCTGTTAAATTTACTTCACTAGATTAATATCGCTAAAAATACAACAAATCTAATGACTAATTACGGCCATAATTCTGTGTAGAATTGTAACTCAGAATTCTTGATTATGTTTTTCATAATTTTGTTTAACCGAGACTTTCAAAGCTAATAATTACACTAAAATTTTATAGTAATAGACATTCTGAGTTTCATTAGTATACTGGAACAAACCATTTTTTTTCATTTTATTGCTTATGGTGGCGAACGAGCAAGCAGCACACCTGATGGTAAGTGTCACAGTCGCCCATGGAGCTTGGCAATACTAAGGTTATAGCTTAGGCCACTGCCTACTAATAAAATCCCCAAACCCACCCAGTTGAACTGCCAGCTTTTTCGCTCACCGAACGAAGCGCAATAGCACATTGCCATTACTCAGACGCCGATCTTCTGCGAAAGTGTGGTACTACCCCGGAACCACCGGCCCGCGGCTGTAGACAGAAAACTGTCAACAGGGTGGTACAAGTACAAGGTACCACTTACATTCATTCACACATTCCGACCCAATTGTCCAGAACTCTCGCAGCATTATAATTTTACTCAACTTTCAATGGCTATTGATCTTAACCATTATTAGCTAACTTGGGCTTCAAAGTAAGAACGCAAATGCACGTGACTGCTAGAAAAGTCACCACAAAATTCACTGAAAACAAGTAACAGGGACACAACTACGGTATTTATATTTTTAAGCAATACTATTGAAAATTTTCTGGCAATCGATAGCCCGAAATAGTCGATACTATCGATAGTTTTACGCTAAAACTAATGGTATTAACGATACTATCGATAGTATTGATACTATCGAATGAATCACTATCGATAGTATCGCCGTTATTAATAGTATTGCTCGTGGAGAGCTATCGATACTATCGATAGTCTCGATAGTACTGATATGTACGATACTATCGATAGTCCTATCGATAGTATGAATACTTTTTGAGGTTAACTATCGATAGTCAAACTATCGATTTTTATGCAACACTGCATTCGATATAGTTTATGGACTTAATTTTTTTTTATTTTCACAATATGGCGTCCAGTAGTCGCCATATTGAATTTTAAATAACGTCATATCTTTAGTGACACTCGCAGGATTAAGAGGAATCGATTGACGTGCGAATCATAAAAATCGGCCCAGGCGTTTGGTATATATAGTGCTTCAAAGGAACATACATACATAGACTGTTAAACACAATACCACTCCTTTGCAGTGGGGTAATAAGTACCTATATATTTAAATCATGGAGACTAGAATAAGGAGTACCATCTTGTATGGGGGATTAGTCAAAAAAGTGTCCACTTGTAAACAGCAAATTATTGTTCGAACACTTACCGAAATAGCGCTAGTATAGCAAGTGGAAATGATATGAATGTAGCAGTAATAAGCAGAGTGAAGTGTGCTGGCTTACGTAGTCAACTGTGATTTGATAAATAATAACCTATGAAATTTGTAGAGCTCTTTTTAAAATGCTTCCACTTGCTACTATAGCGCCACCTTGCCACCTTAATTTGCTCCCGTTCATTGAACACTTCTTAATACACTGAGATGGTACTCCTTACTCTATTCTCTATGTATTTAAATAATCTGAGGGACTTGGCGGAAATCTCAAAACGACAATTGAAACCACATTAACTTTTCAGTTCACTTTATAAACAATTTGTTCACGTGTAGGTTGTGTGCTGCCGCTGTCTCTCTTCTGCTCGGACGCATCGGCCGATGGAGTGGAAGGGAGATAGATACGTCACAAGCCGAGCGCTTAGGCCGATCATGCCTCTATCGCTTGTTCCTTGCTCTCGCTTGCACGCTCGGCTTAGGATGGTGGACACTTTCTCCTAATCACCAATACCTGATGTGTTTTTGGAACGAAGTTCCTTATCGCGCGTTGTGAAAGGGGGCTAGACGGAAAAAATTCTTACGAAAAGTTGTCACGACACTTTTTGCTATAGTAAGCTATTGTAAGCTGTGCGGCGTCGCTCGTCGGCTCTCTTATAGAAAGCAAGCCAGATATTTTCATTTCTATTTCGCATTGAACAGTGTGGTGTCGCGACGATTTTTTTTATAGATAGAGTGATTCAAGAGGAAGGTTTATATATATAATATATGCATAATGTACTAGAGAAACACTGATAATTTTAGAGGTTTCTAATGTGATGTCGTAAATAAACACATTATTTTGCGCTTACATTGCAAACGCTGGCTGAACCCTACGAAATAGATCAAAATAAAGTACTACAGTATTATACAGCTTAAAAAGGCCTACAAAAAAGTCCGCGATGGTATATATCTATCTCTTAAGGATAACATACTATATCCATTTTAATACTTTAAAAAATGTTCTATTATAAAACGGTAATTGAAAAGCTATTTACACAAATACTGTATTAATCCTTATCATTTTAAATACATTAGTTGGCTTGAGCATTTCATGAAGATATTTTTTTTCCTTCAGACCATGCAAATTAAATCAATACCTTAAGAGATATAGCAAAATCAAAATAATGCGCAACGAAATTATTTTCGCCCGTGACCGGGCCGCGTGGCCGGCTCGCGTTCGAGCTCGGGGCCGAAAAGTTTTGGTAGTCTAGTGGAATTGTATATCCTACTATTAATATTATAAACGTGAAAGTTTGTAATAATGTATGGATGTGAACATGTTTGTTGCTCTTTCACGTAAAAACTACTGAATGGATTTTGATGAAATTTATAGTAATATAGCTTGCACATCAGAATAACACATAGGCTATAATTTATAAAGATATTTTGCAAATTGGCTAAAATATAACGATAAAAATCGCTTAAGGCAGAAAAAAATTATATAATTAAAATAGAACTTCGTTCCATCCGGGTGTCCCTTGACACCTCCGGTTTTTTTTTATTCATTCTAATGGGCTGTACCTGACAACTGAATTAAAGAAATAGTTACATATTAAATTTTTTTACTTTAGGAATTTTATCCTCCTTTTCTACATTAATAGCAATAATTCACTATTTAAGGCAGATACAATTATATATTTTACCATTATGTGATACATGCTGAAAATCCATTTCAGTTTGAAATTGAAGATAGTTATTTTGAAAATACAGCATACCTCCAAATAGTAGACAATACAAGTAAGATAAAAGGAGTATAAACCTTATAGGGGCTGCCTGTGATGAGTGATTTCTTTGATGGATGAACCAATAACCCGCAACTTACTGTAAAAATGTGTATGGAAATAAAAAAATAGGAAATTTGTGTTATACTACAAAGATATATTATTTCTGAGATTTTTTACAGGCAAAGTCCTAAAAATATATTTTAATTAGAACAAAATATATGTTATATTTAATAGAATGAAATACCCTCATAAAAATACCTCAAATAAAAGATTGTCTATAAACATTTTTACAGATCTTACCAATGATAAGCTTAGTATAAATATTATACAAGACATATTAAATATACATTAGCGAAGTTAGATAAATACATTTTCTGCTTCTTGAGACATTATAACAAAAAAATAAACAAGTTTTTATATAATTATTTCAATTTGTACTTTCTTATTCTTCGCCTAATTATTTCCAAAACTCTTTGGTCAGCAATTTCATCACCTAGGTTTGCATTTTTTTGTATTATTACAATTTTATGTTATAAATGTTATTTTTAATCAAGTATATTAATGGAATATGACATCAACATTAGACCTGTTTATAAATACATGTCACAATAGAAATACAACCATAGCTTGATCCCATAACACAGAATACATTATTTGCTAAAATAAATAAAAATATGCAAACCAACATTAACTCCATGGAACATAGACTTAATTAAAATTAATTTTAATGATTTTACCACATTTAATATTTCCCCTTCATATTAAATAATTCCTTATTAGTTGAAAATTTAAAAAGTTGTAAGAATATCCTTAAAAGTTGAATATTTTAAAGTCAGTTTTTTTAAACAAAATTAATAATATAACATTTCTTTCTATGGATTATAGGTTTTTATGGCAAATTAAATAAATCTATATTATATATCTATTTACTATACACAGAAAAATCTAAAACAAATATTATTCAAGGGGCATGCCTCCTAGGTGGGAACATATTTTCTTCAACAACTATAACACCACAAAGTAAATCATAACCTGTACGGTTATGTCGAAAAACAAACAATATAACGCAAAGTGGAAACAATAAGGATATAAGAAAGTTCTTCATTAGAGATCTAAATAGTGCAGTATTAAATGAAAGTGGTCTGCCGGGGTATAACAATACAGTTTCTCTTGGTCTTCCTTCAACAGGGATAACAGCAGAAGCAGTAACAACTCGGAGGCCAAGCAATGCTTTGCCAGGGGTTGCACCACCTGTACGCCCTACACTACCAGATAAGCAGAATGCCTGCAAAATTAAAGTTACATATTAAAACATATCTTAGTAATGATAAGGTTTTATTACTTAAATAAAACCAAATTATAATTATTGATTGATTTTACAATATTTTTATATTCAATTAAAATACTTTGTAAATGTTTCAAATAAAACTATTTTTACAGATTCTATGGCGTTTGTATTTGATTCTTAATGTTCTGACATTTTGAACACTTTACAGCATTCATGATGATAAGAGAATGTTTGAAAGTAGCACCAGTGACGGATAAGTTAAGGAGTGAACGTTTGAGCTGGTATGGACATGTGATGAGACGGGATGAAAGTAATGTGGCGAGGAAGGTTTTGAGTATGAATGTTGAAGGCTTTAGGGGTAAAGGGAGACCAAAGAAAAGATGGATGGACTGCGTGAAGCATGATATGTATAAACAGGGAGTGACTACAGAGTTGACGTCTGATAGGGATGTATGGAAAAAGAGGACATATTGCGTCGACCCCAAGTAGTTGGGATAAGAGCAAGAGAATGATGATACAGCATTCATGACTGGAGTACAGCTCACAGGAGGGCTGTCCTCCCATGACCATGAACACTAGTGTTCAAAACTTCGGAAAATTAAATACTAATTCATCATTGCTTTGTAAGTGACTTAAATATCTTACCTCAAATATGCAGACAAGTATTCTGTATATAATTTCCAGAAATAATATTTCAGATGTCAATTCCATTGCATATTTATAATCATCGTAATGTTCACTGAATTTATAAAAGTCAAATTTTTCTAAGTCTCTGAAAAATAAAGATATTAAATAATTTAATTATATTGGAAATAGTTTTCCAATCTAACAAAAAACTTCAGAACATTTGATGCTTTTTATACATTATTTTATTATTTACTTTATACCCAGCAACTATAAATTACAAGATTGTATTTTTAAAACTGTGGTGTATTTAGGTATAGTGAAAAGTGTGATTATAAGTACTATGTGACACTGTTACGCAACAAACTTGGTCACAAAATTTGACATGAATTACAGTGGAAACTTGATTAACCAGACTAATTGTTGTCGTTAGGCATTTGGATAATTGTAAATCCGCATTCTATGATGTATGACAAAAAGCTGTTTTTATACATATTGCATAATATTATGTAGTAGTTAACAATATTGAATCATGTGGAGCATAAAGATCATGTAAAGCGCGGGCGAATAATGCCAGTTCCGAAATATTCCCTTGCATTATTAGACTTGTATATGAAAGTTCATGATTGGTAGTCTAGATAATTGAATCGAATCCGTATAACTGAGGGCTGGATAATCGAGTTTCCATTGTACTATATTATAAAGCAATAGAATTTTAAAAAATCTTATTAAAGGTTTAAATGTAATATCATCAATATCATTCATGTGGTTGACACTACAAGGGTGAGAATACAATGCACCCAAGGATCAACATCCTTGGGTTAGTTATCTTTTACAACTAAAAGATAACTAAGAAAGAGATTGGCGCAACTATTGAGCAGATGCCACTGCAAGAAAATGCAAATCTGAGTTAAGGTCCTATGCTAACTTATTTAACAATTTGTCTTATAGTAAAAAAGGCCAACAGTGAGGTGTGTTGAAAAGACCTCAAAAGTATTTTAAAAATTATGAGTTTCAATATCTTTAAGCAAATTTTAAAATGATATATATATTATGAATGTTGAGGAAGCGAGTGAAGTATGCAAGGATAGAATTCTCTGGCACTCTGTTCTCTCTGCCTACCCTGCAAGGGATATGGCGTGATGATATGTATGTGTGTGTATATATATATGTGGATTAATTAAAAAACAATATATACATGAATGCAATATAAAATTTAGTTTTTTCAAGTTAATAAAGGTCTGTAAAATATGACTTTATCTCCTACTAGAAAAATGTTATATACCATATTAGAAAAATGTTATATAGCTATAACTTTAGTAATAATATCCACAATGTCAAAAAGGCACACACACATATAATATATACATATATATACACACACATATATATATACATATATATATATATATATATATATATATTTCTTTATTTACGATCGATTTATTACTAAGTTTCACTAAATAGCAAAATGAATATGCTAACTTTTTATTCCAATTATTTGAATAAAATCATAATCGAGAAATATTAAGTTCATATAATAAAATTGATTGTAGATACTCACATTAATTCAAACATGTCAACAGCAATAAAAGTGACAATCAATTTTAGAATAAACAATAACAAAAAATCAATAAACTCAGCAAAAAGCCTCTTATGTAGTGGTGGTATAACATATTCATATCCACCATGACGTGCAATCACTGCAACAATAAACAATATTATTATAAAACAATAGTGGCCTAATTATCAACACATTGTAGTGGTGGCAAAAAAAAATTAATACCAAATTCAATTTTAAAATATATAATTACAGTACATTTTGCAGAAAGCAGACATTAAATTAATATCTATAATATATAACTTTTAGCTTACTACCTTCAGCTGGTATAATAGGTTCCACCTGTGGCGGAGTGTCTTGAACATTTCGAGGCGCGTTTGGCACCTGGAAGGGAAAATGTTGTCCTTGGAACTGATAGTTATTATTCAATAATGGTACATTCGTCTGATTGCTCTGTAACCCTTGGAATGTCATCATGTAATACGGAAAACAGGTAGATAGATTCTGGTACATTTGAGCTTGTTGAATCCATAATCTAAGAGCTTGAAAATATGCATCTCTTTCGGACGCTGCTGTGTTTGTGTCGTTATTAGTATCACCTCTGCCATCAAAAGCATCTGTAGAAGGTGATTCTTCATTCCTTACAAGTCTTTCTGATTCAGACATTATTAATTGAATATATTATATTACAAATTTTGTATTTCTATCTCCAAAACCCAACTGATATTTCTGAAGTACACGTCAGTTTGTTGACAGATAATATATATATATTTTTTTAATTTATTGCCCTTATGGGCAGGCTATAGTCAGTCGACCTTACTGCCTTGTCTTCCGTTAAGTTTCTTCATATATTATTTATCACTTCTTTTAAAATTGTAATTAGTCCTTGATAGTTACTGTCCATCAGTAAGTCAAGCCGTTACCATTAATTCGCCGGTGATAATCAAATTATAGTTTCGTTGGGAATTTTGGGCAAACATGAAAATACACGTAAACCACTATTATACCATATTCACTAAACTTTAGCACTTTAACTATAACATATTCCATAAAATACCAGTAAAATTATTCAATATAACACTACAAAACTCTAAAGAAATGAATATAATACAAGAGCGTAACATGACATTTCCATGTTTGCGCCAAAACCTCCAGAAAATATTAACAGAATTGGCTGCTGCTTGCGTTATCTATGGTTCAAAATTTTGTATTTTTTGTTAATTTGACGATCACTTGTGCTCGCAAGATACTTTCTTCCAAGTTCATCACATTCTGATGCTTTTATGACAATTTACTTGGAGTCGATGTAATGTGTTCGCCTTTTCCATCGTACATATTGCGAAAGTTATTGGCAATAGTTTTATGATTGGCCGCCTAATGTAATTATTCACTAAACGGCTTCAGGTAGAATTGGCCAAGGTCGATATAAAATTCTTACGCACCTTTTATAACATCCACGAGCAAAGTAAGTAAAAAGTATTCGTAGCCGTTACCACACAGCTCTATGATATGTTCTAACTTACCAACAATAAAATTTAATACAAGTTTATTACTAGCAGCGCAGCTAGTATCGTCGTATAGTGTTCGTAAATTGGAACGTGAAATACTGGAACATCACATAATCTGCGTTACTCTATTCTCCATGGTTACAATAAGAAGCATTTTATTTATGTTGCTAGTAAGTAAAAAAATCTTAAAATACGGGAGAATTCTTTTTTATTTATCAGCTTCCTTTAAAAATTCTAGGTATTTTTTTAAATTAATTCCTACACAAAGTCTATTCTTACCTAATTTAACTTATACAATCTGTAACTATTTTCAAATATTTTTGATTTTTTAATCTATTAAGCAAATTAATCAAGGATCGGTTTTTTTTTAGTAGTAAAGTATTATTAACTACGAATACATATAGTTTTATATGCATTACAGCAATTATGATCTTGGCTCAATTAGGTTTGAAATCCAACGGGAGTATAATTAACATTTTCTGTGTGGTGACGGAGTAAGAATACAATTCACCGCCCCCTATCTAACCCGTGGGTGATCGTACAAGACGACTAAAGGATATAAAACGCATTTAACATCTATATGAGAGAAGGAAAACTCGAAACAAAACCCTATACCAACACGTCTGAACAGCGTGGCATAGTAGGTCAATTACCCTCCCATTATGGAGGAGGCTCGAGCCCAACAGTGGGACATATATGAGCTGAGATGATGATAATTAACCTATTGTACCACGTTGGTCAAATGGATGTGATGGTATGAAGTTTCATTTGAGTTCGTCTTCTCTTGCATAGATGTTGTTTCCATATTGTATCCCGTGGTAGTCTTTTACGACACCCACGGATAAAAAAGAATTTAGTGAATTGCATTCTTAACGTAAACGGTAACGGAGTTACCTCGGAGGAAAAATCACAGTAATACTTAAGGTAAAATCTAAATTACTGACTACAGTGAAGATAATGCTTTCTTATCTCTTATAATGGAAAACACGTCATTGTATTAAGAAAATAGCCTTGTAGGCCTGCGTTTAAACGGCTGTAAATAACAAGAATGCTTAACTTTTACATGAAATTGTTTTTAAGACCTACCACAACATTGTTTCCGACTTGCAAATTTTCAGCATTCACTTGTCTGGACCAGTTATGAAAGCCTTAATATACATACATACATACATACATATCATCACGCCATATCCCTTGCAGGGTAGGCAGAGAGAACAGAGTGCCAGAGAACTCTATCTCTGCATACTTCACTCGCTTCCTCAACATTCATAATTCTCTTCATACACGCTCGCCGGTTTCGGAGACTCTTGACTCCACCTTCCTTCAGTACATGACCGATCTGGTCTAGGTAGGTTAGTCTCGGTCTCCCTCGGTACCTACATCCTTCCACTTTCGCATTGTATATCTTCTTAACCAGGCGTTCGTTCGGCATTCTTTCCACATGTCCGAACCATCGGAGCATTCCCTTTCGCATCTTTACACCAATCTTATCTTTAATATATCAGATTCATACAAAATATGTTTGCAAGTAATACGGGTGAAATCTTCTTAAGATAACGATGCGAACGAAATGATGACAACCTACCTATTACTATCATACCTATTACTATCAAATCTTTTCTGTATATTTCATTTTAAACTAACAGCATTTTATTTGCAATGTAAGTAAAATCAAATAACTTTGAATAATATGGCAACATTTCTTTAAATTTTATTCTGCGTAATCGTGGTCGTTTGTGACGTGCGGTTCGTTTGCCGAATGGCTGGTTTGCTAATGTGCGGTTAGAATATTGTGGACGTTAAGAGACTTATTAATGCTTGCGCAAAAAATGGATAAGTGAATTGAGTGGTCTTGGATCGAAGATTATCGTATATGTTTCAAAGTTCATTCTTATTTGATAGTTTTTGTTGTCGCTACAGTGACAATATTACTTTCGGGTGTCTAGTATTTTTGCACTAAAAAACGTTGTTAACAATCAGCTGTATATTAAAGGTAATTTTGAAAAAGTATTTTACTTGTAGTAATGCTAAGTGCTCTGTGATGGACCTGTGAAAATATAAAGATATCTTAGCGTGGTAATTCAACTTGTTTTAACTGTAAGTATTTATGTTTTTTATTTAACATCTTTGTAAAGGCTGTTTTCCGGTTTATTTAGGTTGCCTTTTTTTTATAATTCACTGACGCTTTATCGTATTATTAACGTGTTGCAACTTGGATAGCAGTTTTTAAGATTCTGTAATTATTTTAGTAAAATATGTAAGGTATTTTAGCTTACTATGAATAAGTAGTGCCATAGATTTGATAAGGTTAAACAGTTATAGGTAGTTATTATTTTAAGTGAAATTTTGAAGTGAACCTTTGTTCCAGTATTGAAAAAAATGCAGAATTAATGGATTAATTGTTTTTGTATTTCCAATTGTGGGTACTAATATTTTTAAGTAGCTGAAATGATCACACCAATTACTAAATCCAAAGAGGTTACTCTTTAGTTTAATTTTTCATTAATTTATATGTCAGTAACTATGAATTTTTCATTATATTATTACAGTAATAAAATTCACCACTTAAACATTTAAGTATGTAGTTTTAATTTAGTATTTTCTAAAGATATAAGTAATAATTTGAATTTAGTTATAATTCATGACCAAGAGCATTCTATTCCATTTGACAACGTTGAAACATTTTCTGCAACTGGTATGTTATTAAATATGACTCCTTTTTTTCTAAGGCATTGGATGTTTAAGATCTTTATTGCCTAGTGTTTATTATTTGAAATTATACAATGTCTTATCAAAATTGCCAACTGTATAACTAATGAAGTTTATTTATTCTTAAATTGAGTATATTATATATATTAACGGGGCCCACCATTTCAGCTTGTATTAGTACCATTTTAAAAAATGGACAGTCTCTATATAAACACAGCAATTGAGGAAATACTATATGGCCTATTATAATTAGTAAAGCTTTTAAATAATATGCATTTATTCTTTGCTCTAAATTAAAGTGACAATATGAACCATTATTGTTTATTCATCGCCTTGCATCAACCTTCCAACATTAATATTTGGAACTATATAGTTTACCAATTGCCTCAGTTTGCCAGAAGACTACTGCTGCCGACTGTTGATATCTATTTAATATTTGACTTGTATTTTATTTCTTATCAATTTGCTTTAAAACATTGGCAAATTATATAACATAAACAAAAGTCTAGGGTCTGGTCTTCAAAACAATATGAAATGTGTATTGTACTGCCTGTGTATATTTTCTGTGTGGTAATGGAGTAAGAATACAATTCACCACCGTGAATTGTATTCTTACTCCTTACGTAAATGTGTGGTAAGAGACAACTAATGGATATAAAATGCATATAACATCTATACAAGAATAGGAAAACTCGAAACAAGACCTTATACCAACATGTCTGACCAATATGGTATATTAAGGTCAATTTCCCTCTCATTATGGAGGAGGCTCAAGTCCAACAATGGGACATATGTGAGCTGAGATGATTGTCCTTCACATTTAACTATTATTTGAGTACTATGAGAACGAACAAACGTCTGGTTAAGAAGATATACAATGTGAAAGTGGAAGGATGTAGGTACCGAGGGAAACCGAGACTAACCTATCTAGACCAGATCGGTCATGTACTGAAGGAAGTTGGAGTCAAGAGTCTTCGAAACGGGTGAGCGTGTATGAAGAGAATTATGAATGTTGAGGAAGCGAGTGAAGTATGCAAGGATAGAGTTCTCTGGCACTCTGTTCTTTCTGCCTACCCTGCAAAGGACATGGCGTAATGATATGTATGTATGAGTGTATTTAAATGTGTGATGTATATTTGACTAGTCTGCTTTTGCATCCTGATTTGCTTATGGTGTATAAGTATGTTGGAGATGGGAGTTGCAAAGGGCTCTCTTGCTGGGCAAATTTACTGTGGTGCAATACAGAGGTACAGGGTACCTACTGGATTCAGTATTCAAATCATAGTGATATTCTGACTAATACAAGTGTAGATTAGTAGCCACACTGTTGAGAGTATTTTGTCTACAGCTGTAGGTTAATCTGTTTGGGATAGTACCACACTCTCGCAGAACATCGACGTCTGAGCAGTGGTAATATGCTGTTGCATTTTGTTTGTTGAGCAAGAAAGCCAAAAGCCCAACTTTTTGCGTGGGTTTGGGTTAGCAGACAATGTCTACGCAATAGTCTAGTTGTACCATTGGTGTTGAAAAAGGTCCATGAGCGGCAGTGACACTTATCATCAGGTTTGCTGCTTGATGGTTTGCCATCATATGCAGTATTTTTCGATTGATGCAATCACCATCGGGGCACGGTTGCGATGAGAGGACGACAAAAAAATACTGCATGCGCCCAACACTGTTGTAGCCAAGATATTGCGCATTATAGGTACTCTCGCGGTTTGGATAGATTACATAGCGAGCCGGATGAACCTCCGAGTGGTCCACCAAGGTGGTCGAAGTTTCGGGCGAACTAGGATGAGATTATCATTTTCATCGTTTACTAGAGTGCTCTCGAAAAAGAAGCGGAGTACTGACTCTTAAAGAAAATCCTTGACGTTGAAGCGCCTATTTCTGGCACCCGGAGCAGATTAAACGTAAATAACTGCAGTTGATGCCGCCTTAATTCTACCCACGGGTGGATGAGCTGTTGGACTAACCAAAATTTATAATTTTCATAACTTGAAAATGTATACTGACGAAGTATAAGATGAAAAGCATAGTAATAGATAAAATATTCTCTTCTTTTGAAATAAATGTGGGTCAAAATTAAATAACTGATACTGTAGCGGGTAGATATAAATCTCTGTAATAACGATGACTTATTGGACGTGAGACACCTTAACCCTCCCGTGACTATGAACACTGTAAAGTGTTCGTATCGGCGGGAAATTAAAAATCAAGTACAAATGCGATAGAATCTGTAAATATAGTTTTATTTCAAATGTGTAATACTCGTACACGTCAGATATTATTATAATACCCTCCTCTTGCAATTTAGACCTTATTCTATTTAACCTTCATTTATGTAAACTAATATTTTAATTATTTCAAGCTCGTTCTTGCAAACACTACATAGCTGAGAACCGGCGCCATATCAACAACATACGGCTAATTATTATTTATACCGCATACTGTAGTGTTGCATTTGTTCAACGGCCAGGTATTCTCCATACGTAGCGAGGACCATAGTTAAATTGATGTCCAAACGTTATTTAAGGTCATGATTACCATGGCACGTATTGGACTTCATGTAACATTAACATCCATAACTTATGTATATAATAAAATCATCCATAACTTGTATATGATAAAATGCCTGTTGAACATGTTACGCATTCCACTGACAGCTCTATTAAAATGTTGGTTATGTTTGAAAACACGACATAATGTTACCTACAGGTATTTTCATTATGAACTTGCGTTTAGCGTCGTTGCGGCCATTATACGGTGAATTTGAAAATGGTCAATTAGGCACTTTTAAATTGCATGAGAGGTAATATGCGAATTTAGATATTATGACAAGTGTATATGGTTAATTGTTTTAATGTATAGTTTGCGGTACTTTAAATGTAATATAATGATATATAATGTTTGATAGCGCCTTTGGTAACACTTTTTTTGTGGTGGGCTATGGTTTGTACGTCGTTTGGTCCGTCCAGTGTGATAGAAGGGCGTTGTGCGGCTCAATAATCTACCGCATCATCTTCCTCACTATTAGGCTGACCATCGGTTCAGATCACCAACCAGTCACCAACACTTAAGATCGTTCTAAACAATGCCTTGCGATGCGACAGATTTTATACACACCATTAATAACCACAAATTACTCCTGAAAACAATTATCATCGTTGAAAATGCGACTGGCGGTGGCCTTCATAGCAACTAAAGCTTTAGGAGCTCTTATTAAAAAAAATGCCTGCATCATGAAATAAATATCGAAAACAAATCGTCTTATTACGAACACCGACCTAAATTGCCACGCCTATATCTGTTTCATTTATGCGTTTCCCTACATCAAAACGTTGCTCTCAAGTTCCGTATCTCAGAAATCCGTAGCTACTTTCATTATCTTTCAAATTACGTATAGAATATTACACCATTTAATGGCGCCGAAGTATTTACCAGTCTTATATTCTATATAAAATTAAACGTTCAAACTTAGTATCAATTTGCTGTCTTCTGTGTTCTTCTGTGTGGTAACATTTTTTATAATTACCATCCCGTCCATGAGCCTAACAAAAAGAATGCCGCTCAGAACGGTCCTGTGCCACGTTTATCCAACGGGTCCTTGCGACTTTTATTATGTCGTTATTTCAACTGGTGGTGGGTTACATGAGGAAGCGAGTGAAGTATGCAGAGATAGAGTTCTCTGAGGAAGCGAGTGAAGTATGCAGAGATAGAGTTCTCTGGCACTCTGTTCTCTCTGCCTACCCTGCGAGGGATATGGCGTGATGATATGTATGTATGTATGGTGGGTTACACAGCTTTCTCCGATTCATGCATGTCACTCGCGAATTTTTATTCACCAAACGGTTGTCATTTCGATAAGTAATGTGACCTGCCCATTGCTACCACGTAAAGAAATTGCGAGCATAGCTTTGTCCATAGCAGGCTGAATAACGTTGAACCTTGTTTTGACCCTGAGAAGAGTTATAATCACACATTCTTCAGTGTTATAATCAGATGCTAACATACCAAACTATTGTTAACAGACACTGCGGCATATTCGACGAGATGATCCTCCTTGGTTACCCGTATTTTATCTTAGTTATATCTGCAGTAGGTATATATCGTAATATCTGATATGAAATAAGTCTCTATCACATGAAACAAGTCTCCTATACTTAAGATAATTACGATATCAAATAGGATAACAAGTGGGTTAGTTAACATCCCCTCCCGCTTAATTTGATCGCATGATTACGAAATTGTATTCACTAATTTATTCTTCTATAGGCTGATCATTATGTTGGCATTTTTTTGTCTATACTGTTGGCACGATGCGAGGGAAATCAGTTGCTGCCTTGGCTTACGACTTTTATTCTGTTACTTTTTGTAGACGTTATCTGCTTATGACCGTTTAGACTTGTATGTAGCTATTCCCAAAAGGTGATTATTCTTGTTCGGAAAATTTACATTAAATTCTATTTTACATTAAAATATGTCTATATACCTTTCAATAGTAATTTTATTTTAACCATATTCTTATATGCCAACGCAGTGATAGCAAATCAGTTTCTTTACTATTCTGGTAGAACACTTAATCTGGCCGTGTGATTTTATGTAGGCTGAAAAAAGATAAAGGGCTACTTTATCCCCGAATGGCAGTCCTTGTTAATTAATAAGGGATCTCACGTAGGAGGCGATAGTGATAGGCGATATGGAGGGAGTAGGAGTTGGTTGCTTAGCGGAGTCACTGCCGCTAAAATGTCAACATCTGTTTTTTGAATATTTTGTGCGATATTTTTTTTTAAAGGCACCACCCAACGTTAAGGAAATAATCCTTGAATTGCGGGGGACTTTACAAACATGCAATTAACGCAGACAAATCACACCCAGACTCAGAACACTTTGTGAATCGCACAAAGTTTTGTCCTGCGTAGGAATCGAACCCACGATATTGTCACTAAAGGTCGGCATCTTAACCACTACGCCATCTGTGCAGTTAATTTCATCACCCTTTAACTTTATCGTCGTAAAAATCGGCTAAAGGAACATCAGTAGAGTGGTTAGTAATATTCTACTGGAAAATATAGCAACTGCGATCCAACTCTCGTGCCAAGCATAGTGAGTATCCCCTCGTGGGGAGGCCCCTCTTTAATAGGAAATATCGATAAGTTAAGATGGATGGGTAGATTATTTTTGAAGATCGTAATCATCTGGTTGTTTATTCGAATTAATATGAGTCAAATCTTGTTATTCTTGTTTTATAGTACCTATAAGGTGAATTGTATAAATAAATTTCTTAGATATCAACTTAACGTGACTTTAAGAAATTTACTTGCGCACCATTAAGACTCCACTTAACGCCATGAATCAGTCTGGTCAGTGTAGTCCGCCTTCTATCTGATCTGACTCATTGGTCCTATTTGCTTTGCGTGCGAGATTTCATCGCTAAGTGATTAGTCACAGCTGCGTCGGCATTTTACACAGGCCTAGGAATGTGTTTAAAATAGATAAAGATAATAAACTCTGTAAGGGCTATAGCACACACGCTGAACGGCGATTTAGTTTTTAGCAACTCGATGACGCGAATGAACGAGTAGTTTCGTTTTAGAATAAGTTTCGTTTCAAACACAAGACAGGATCCCGCGGGTGGACTTATGAATATAATTTAAAGTGCGAAGTATGCGGTGACGTAGGGGTTAGTTATCGGAAAGGGTAAGCTATATGGTGGTTACCGAAGCAGGTAGTGGTAGGTACTTTCGACAGAGGAAATGTGGGCATATATTAGGTTGTAAGACTTCATGGCAATTATACTGCTATACTGCACTGTTACATCCCTAATTCCAATAGTATGTTGCTGACCTGCAATAATCACCAATTGAAGTCAATAGAAATGAGCTGATCAGCAATAACCGGCTGTATAACCCATTTTTTACCAATTATTACTCGGTGTATAATTCTCTAGTTAATTGTTGTTAGCAGCAGACCTGGTTTTAACCGCTCGGTCTGGCCTAAAACAAGAACACTAGAGCTATAGGCGCCGGATTGTTTCTTCCCCTCACTAGGGTATCGGTCGAGAGTGCAAGCCAAAGTTGTAATAGTGAGTTGTAGTAACTCGTATGTTGTAGTATATCGTTAATACAATTACAAAAGTAGTTTTTTTTTATAACTGTCGAATTGCGGGATGTAACAGAACGCTTAAATATGATGCTAAATCGATACAGATATAAAATCGCCAATCACTGATGTGCTATGGCGGCCTTAACACATTATAATATTTCACCTTCCTACGCTGGAACAATTTAAAGGTTTACGCCTTGTGTCCAGTTATAACACCGCGTTTGTAGAAGCCAAGTATTTAAAGTATTCAGCCGTCTGCTGCGTCATCCTATACTGAGGCAGATATTTCCCACGAGTGATACAAACTAATTTATCCCTACGCACCAAGGATTAAAGTTGTGATTGGTATGTGATTGCTTTGCGCCGCTCCCTACGTTGGCGACAGTACAGGCGGCCACGATAATTTGTTCCGCTTTATTTGCCAACGTACTCATCTCTGCCACACTTATAATATGTTATAATATATGGCATATGTATATGTGTTTACTCGCACTACAAGTACGAATGCTCTGTTATTTAAACATTATCTACTTATATTTGCGTGATGATCGACCAAAAATACTACTAAAATTATCGAGTAGATATAATTGTGGTGTACATGAAGACGACTTCAAGCAATTTTCTAAGACAATCTCTGGTTAGAATCACTCTAATGGGTAGCAAAGAACGTAAAGATTTTTTTAAGAAACTGAAGAACGTTTCATTATCCGTGTGGTGACGGAGGAAGAATACAATTCACCACCCCTATCTTATCCGTAGGTGATCGTAAATGACGACTAAGGGATATAAAATGCATATAACATCTATAAGCAAGAGGAGGAAAACTCGAATCAAAACCCTATACCAACACTATTTCAATTTCCCTCCCATTATGGTAGAGGCTAGAGCCCAACAGTGGGACATGTATGACCTGAGATGTTCATGATGAAGAACGTTTATACATATGTATACCATAAGATGGGAGTTGTTCTTTGAAGAACTTTGAAAGAATTTTTGTTCACCTATTAGCGAAGTCGACACATATCTATGTCATTAACTATTTTGTAAGTTTTTTTTGCTATCCACATTTATGTTATTGATTGGATACGTATTATGGAAACTGTGTATAATTGTATATCAAATATATAAGAATATGTAAATAAATCTAATTTAGTCGCACTTTGACTGGACTCGTTAAGGTGCCAAAGAAACTTTACGAGCTGTCGCTACTTCAAGAAAAGTTGGTACTTTATAAAAGCTGTGCATAAGTATTCCTATCACGTTCCGGTCTCACGTCCTGCCGTAGCTGACAAAGTTCGAGAGCATAAAGATTAGGGAAGGTTCTTGCCGTGAACCGGGCGTAACATTCAATATATTTAAAATTTTAAATTATCTCAGCCCGTATAACACGGGTGCACTCGAGCCTTGCCAATTAACCAATCACGCTGGTCAGACGTATTGGTATAGGGTTTTTATGTAAAAATACGCTTATTATAAATAAAATATTAAAAATTATAAACATTTTTTTTTAATATTAAATACGTTTATATCTATATAAGGCAGATATTAGATTTTTAAATGAACAATAGTTCAGAATCTGGCTCCAGCGATTTCCATAAAATTTAGTATGCAGGACGAGGGCAGAAGAGTCGAGGTTTCAATTTTAGAAAATATACTTTTATAAGTATTTTCAGACAACGAAAAATTATAATTGGAATATAAAGGTAAATTTAGCCACTTTCACCAATAACAGAAATAGCTCAGTAGCGAAATTGAATATTCACATAATCCAGAGAGCCCCGGTTCGATCCTTTGTTGGCCATTTTTTATTATTTTCTTTTATGTATATATATTTTTTTCATTATTTCATCAATTATTTAGTAATATCTAAATATATTTATAACCTATTCGTGTACCTTTTTTTATTTTTCCTTTTTATTTTTTTAAGTTTTTCGTTATTTCATCAATTATTTTTTAATACCTATCTAAATATATTTTCCAAAAAATACATTACAACTAAATACCGAGCCCATCTAAATATTTAAAGTACTTTTGTGAAGTATGCAAGGATAGAGTTCTCTGGCACTCTGTTCTCTCTGCCTACCCTGCAAGGGATATGGCGTGATGATATGTATGTATGTAAATATTTAAAATTTAATTGAATGATAATTTCAGACCTATGTGTCCAATACAAATAAATATCCAAATTTTTATAATACATATTTGTATTAGGAATAGCTAAATAAACAGTTATGTATATGCATTCCGAAATATATATTTCGGTAAACTTTGATTAAAACCCTTGCCGTAATTAATATCACAGTAATTGGAATAAACATTGGAAAGGACATGAGAGCATTTGGAGCGAGCTACAATTGGTCCCGGGTGAAAAGCCAAACCGTAAGCTATTGGGATAGAGGGGACTGAATGTCAGGCACAGTCATCAAGTATTCATGAACGACGGTATCCGCTGCGGGCTCGCACCCGAATTGATAAAAATACCTTTGTAATCTATCACGAGCTTGAGCTATTTCTTTTGTACGAGTAAAACTTTATTATTGCCGTAATTTTGATCGTGTTTTGACTGCTTATGTATATATGCTAAGAAATTGAGTATTTCTTTGCAAATGAAGTTGAAAGTGAATTTAAACATATACCTATATAGATAAATATATATATTTCTTGTTGTGAACACACTGAAAAGGCAATGGGCAGAATAAGAGTGAATATCCTATCGACATCCACTTTTGGACATATGGTTACTAAAGAGTGAATAATGTCGTCACACTTGGAGAAGGGTCCAGTATAATGGTTTTACGGGCTTTTAAGTACCGTTGCAGTGCGATAGGCATAATGACTGACGGATCCTTGACTTTATTGTCATGATTAGATTAGGCTTGGCCTTTCTTTGGGAATAGATTGTATCGTTCCTTTCATCATCATCACAGCCCATATATGTCCTACTGTTGGGCTCGGGCCTCCTTCGTTTTGGGAGGGAAATTAACCTACTATACCACGCTGGTCAGATGTGTTGTGGTATAAGGTTTTGTTTCGAGTATTCCTTCTCTTGCATACATGTTATATGCGTTTTATATCCCTTAGCCATCTCTTACGATCACCCACGTGTAAGATAGTAAATTGTATTCATACTCCGTCACGACACGGATAATCGTTCCTTTATAAGGGTCCATTGTTTAAGTGTGGATTTTTGTTTACATGAACTAGAACAAAAATGACTCTCTTTTACAATATTTTAATCTCAATCTTTGCACGAGCAATTCATCTATATTTGTATGTTTCTAGGTTTCATATATTTTTATTATTATTCCTTCTAAATATATATATTACTTTTATATATGATTTTTTTTCATTATGTCATCAATTATTTTGTAATATCTAAATATATTTAATATTTATAAAAAAATATATATTATATCCTAATCAGTAATATGGACTATAACAGAACACTAAATGATAATCACTAATTGATTCATCATACGCAGACACAACTACACGCACATGTACACACGCGTTGTAAAACGCTCATAGCAGAGAATTAGTTTCATAATAATTAAAAAATAAAAAAACCCGACTGCGTAAAGAGTCACCAAAACTACGTACATAATAAAAAAAACTGAAAAGAAAAAAACAAGCACTTAGTTGTCTGGTGGTCTAGAATTCCATAATATATTATTGAATAAATACTATTGCAGAAAATGAAATATATTTTAATAATAGAACATAACAACTGAACAGTCGGGATCCTTTATTCGACAGCAAATCTAATTTTTCAATGGATCCCGACTGTTCAGTTGTCATGTTCTATTATTAAAATATATTTCATTTTCTGCAAAAGTATTTATTCAATAATATATTATGGAATTCTAGACCACCAGACACCTAAGTGCTTGTTTTTTTCTTTTCAGTTTTTTTTATTATGTACGTAGTTTTGGTGACCTTTTACGCAGTCGGGTTTTTTGATTTTTTAATTATTTTTTTTATTTTATACTTTTTAGTTATAAATATACTGATATAGAGCGAAGAGTGAATGCGGGAAATAGAGTGAACGGAGCGTTGGGGCAACTTCTCGGCAGCCACCACCTCAGCCAGAAGGCACGTGTAGCAATACATAACGCAGTGCTTGTCCCAACATTACTGTATGGAAGCGAGAGTTGGGTATGCAGAAAAGAGTATGAACGTAAAATTAATGCGGTCGAAATGCGATCTCTTCGGCAAATCTGTGGAGTTAGGCTGACCGACCGCATTCGTAACGACGACGTAAGAGAGCGAGTAGGTATGAAAGAGAGTATTGGTGTAAAGATGCGAAAGGGAATGCTCCGATGGTTCGGACATGTGGAAAGAATGCCGAACGAACGTCTGGTTAAGAAGATATACAATGCGAAAGTGGAAGGATGTAGGTACCGAGGGAGACCGAGACTAACCTACCTAGACCAGATCGGTCATGTACTGAAGGAATGTGGAGTCAAGAGTCTCCGAAACCGGCGAGCGTGTATGAATAGAATTATGAATGTTGAGGAAGCGAGTGAAGTATGCAGAGATAGAGTTCTCTGGCACTCTGTTCTCTCTGCCTACCCTGCAAGGGATATGGCGTGATGATATGTATGTATGTATGTAGTTATAAATACCTAGGTAGCTATAGTTATCTTAGCCATTAGATACTTTAGATAGGACTACCTATGGTATATTGGACAATATACCTACTAGATACTTCAGTATATGTCCATCCACATCCATTTATATGAATTTTTCGTCTTTTCATCGTAAATTTCTACTGTCTAAAAAACGTATATGTGAGAAAGGTTGTTACGAAACTTTAAATCGATATAGATCCTAAACGGCCAGTTAAATCGAAAAATGTTGAGAGAAAACTAAAAATGATTTTTAAATACCTATTTAACGATACCCCACTCGATATAGTTTATTGACTTTAATTTTTTTTATTTTCACAATATGGCGTCCAGTAGTCGCCATATTGAATTTTCAATAACGTCATATCTTTAGTGACACTCGCCGGATTAAGAGGAATCGATTGACGTGCGAATCATAAAAATCGGCCCAGGTGTTTGGTATATATAGTGCTTCAAAGGAACATACAAACATACATACATACATAGACTGTTAAACACAATACCACTCCTTTGCAGTCGGGTAAAAAGTTTATAAATATCTGATTATAGGTAATATTGCTTATATGTATTACAAGTGTAAAACTATTTTTGGTACATATTTTAGGTACATAAACTATCCGTCGTATTCAAATATATGTTATAAGAGCTCTTCAAGGACAAAAACATTGTGTTAAACATTATTTCCGTCTATTGCAAGGAATGTACGTCGTAAAAATATTTCTCTGAGATCTGCTTTTTAGTCCATCTATAGTAGGACTGTTTCTACGATATTCTTAAATTTGGCAATCCGTAAACAGCTCTATTTAGCCATGCCGCCACTAATTCGTGTGATCATAAAGATATTCAAAAATAAATTATCTAAATTTTGTCATAGCGACTCTGATTCCATAATATGCGCCGTACTATATTTAATTATTTGGTCGTAGCCTATACGTAGAGCTGGTTTTATATGATTGTCCTTCCCTCTGGCATTCGATCCTTCAACATATATCCGCGGTTGACAGTTGTCTGCACTAACAATGACGAAGAGATACCAGGAAGACGGAAAAATTACAGCTTTTTACTACTAAAAATTAACATTCCCATCGAGTAGTGGTTTAAAAAATATTGACTTTAAAGAATGCGCGCGCGAACTTGGAACAGGTTATATTGCTCCATGGACACTCGATGCGACTGTTGACGTCATACGCAATCGAGTACGGAGTGCTTGTCGTCATACGTCATACACAGAAGGCACTATGTTGCATAGATATATGTATCTCATCAACTGCCGTATGTTTTATACTCATAAGATCACAATTGTTTTTACGTATTTTAAAACCGTTTCGTTACACATTGTTAAGACATGGTGTTATTGCAATTTGTAATTTAACAGAAACCGGCCTGTTTGTTGCTTAATAACTCTATTTTAATCATAAAACAATGTTTCGGTGTTTAGGGCTAGCCAAATGCTTCTATGTTGAATGTCATTCACTTTGTTTTTATGATCACCATTAGGACATGTTGGATCACATTATCTTCTTATATCATTGATAGTGATCGATATATTAATATAAACTTATTTTTATAGTTAATAATACAATGCATATTGTTTTAACTAACAGTAGACCAGTCTGAAGATATAGTTCTTCCTATCATTACTAATGACCTATATATATATAATGCCTAATATGAGATTTTTAGCTTTTTAATATAATCGCGGTATTACCTACTTATCATGTGTATTATTTTAATAGATAACATTTTAAAAATGTTCATAATATAGTCTTTCGATACTGTTCATAATCTCATTTAGTTCTGGCAATATAAAAGATCGTGATAAAAAAAAAACTTAAGGTATCACACGTCTTTCTTCGTTTAGAAATCGCGCTGTATGTGATTAATGCCCGATCCCTAGTTGGTATTTTCTCTGACATAACACCTAGTAACACACTACTAAGCTGGAAAAAAATATTTACTTATTATTTACATTCTTTTACTAAAACATATTCAATATATCTACTCGATTTTCTTTGGTGACATCTGTGACACAAGCTCTGCCCTAATTCGCCGATGATATATCAAAAAGATGTTCAGAATGCGAAAAGATATCTGTCAAAATATTGTCACAAAGAAAGTAAAGTAAGTTTATTTGATCATAACGACAACCGGCCTCGGTTGTATCACATGGATCTGTCACATTTTTTTTAAGTCACGTTACAAGGTAACTAGCGATGGTTTTCAAAACTTTAATACAATCCCATCTAAGTTCACCGAGGCACGTGTTCTCCTACCTAGAGGTTATGAAATTGCTTTGGTGTTCGATAGCTTTGAGAATATTGTTTCAAAGAAGTTTTTCTTGTTGTAAGAAACCATAAAGTTTTCGCAATCAAACAAATGCGTACCGAATAATTTTAGTTTCATTTAAAGTACTTTTGTTAAAATGTTAATGTTAAAATCTAATTTCATATTTGGTATTATGCATATTAACGCTGATAAAATAATATTATGATAACTGTTGTAGTAGTTAATATATGTATTAAATTTCTTTAAATAATGCACATACATACATACCATCACGCCATGTCCCTTGCAGGGTAGGCAGAGAGAACAGAGTGCCAGAGAACTCTATCCTTGCATACTTCACTCGCTTCCTCAACATTCATAATTCTCTTCATACACGCTCGCTGGTTTCGGAGACTCTTGACTCCACCTTCATTCAGTACGTGACCAATCTGGTCTAGGTAGGTGAGTCTCGGTTTCCCCCGGTACCTACATCCTTCCACTTTCGCATTGTATATCTTTGATTATAACATAGTTTGATAATGTCTAGTTTTGTTACTTGAATATGGCGTTAAAGAGAAATAAAATCTAGGCGACGGAATAATTTATATAGTACCTCCAAGACGATAGTAGAATTAAAAAAAAGGATGGCTGTTAATAAAGTCGGTTTACAGACGATAATTTTACGTCATAACGTCATAAGAAAACATTGATGAAAAAATTACACACTTTATGTATTCACCAAACATAAACAATGGAAACCCTGTTAACTTTTCACTTCACTTTATAAATAGTTGGTAAACAGTTCAAGTCGAATTCTTAAAATGCAAGAAGGCTTATGCCGATCGTGCCTCTCCATTGCTTGTTCCACGTTCTCACTTGCATGCACGGCTCAGGTGAAACGTGACATTTTCATGCGTGCACCCGGAGTTCATCGATTTATAAGACGATATCACGATTTAAAAATGAAAGCTTTTATTTAAATGTGCTAAAAAGAAAAAAAAAGCTTACTTTAAAAATTTCGCTATCAAATTAAAACGTCATTATACAATTTATATAACTTAAAAGCTTGTCGCGAGATTAAAGTAGGTACTCGCGTTTTCTTGGTTTGAAAATTTTAATAGCTAAAGTCATTCACATCAAGTTATTTAATTTACTTGTTTATCTACACAAGTAAATATCCTCCTCCAAAAATTTATAAATGGTAAATTGACCCACCACGCCGGTCAGACAGGCTGGCATAGGGTTTTAGTTCGAGTTTTCCTTATTTTGCAATGTTGTTATCTGCATATCGTATCCCTTAGTCGTCTTTTAGGACACCCACGGGCAAGAATGGGAGTGGTGAATTGTATTCATACTCCGTCACCACACAGAAAATGCGATGTATACGAGTCTAAAAAGATCTTTATCGTTCAAGATTGAATTACAATTACAGTCGCGTAATTTATCTTGCAGTGGTGACCGGTTAAGAAAACAATAAAACGTGTCACCACCCTTCATTTTACCTTGGAAATCGTTAATACGGATTACACAATAATAATTGTAAATGGCCGCGTCCGTATCCGTAATACGGACCGGCCAGGCGTAACGATAATGGCGTGGATATGGATTTTGACATTAACATATGATTATGTTTGGCAAAAGCTATTAGCCATAATTTTACACACCACAGTAATTTTTTTACTTATATTAAATCATTAGTGATAAGTATCTCATAAATGTATAGTACCCGGCGATAAATAATGCACATCAACCCCTGGGATGAAACAATCAACTAATTTCGTAGAGTGCTGTCTCTGTCGCACACTACCTATGTGACATTGCACTCTGTACTCACACCGCCTTATTACAAAACGTGGTCTAAGTTATGGTTTAAACCTAGACTAAAAAGTCTAGGTTTGTTACGGTATTAAAGTTTATACAAGTAGTTAGTCTTGACTTTATTAGAAATCGAAGACTAATCCAGGATCAACTGATACCAAAGATAGTCCCTGGACCAAATAATTTCCACAGATTCTATACAAAATTGTTAGTTAATTTTGACGATGTCGTTCCTTTTCATTGCAATAATTATTTACAATTGTATTTCCGATCGAAAATAAAACGTTATTACTTTCAAAAACGTTATATTTGATGAATTATTAAGAAATATTACATAATTTATAAACAAAAATTATATTTTACTCAACTTTATAATCAATGTTTTTATAAGCTACAACACGTAACTGCGAGGATCGGCACGTTAAAATGTGTAATTTTAGGCGCCTAATTTGAGATTCTGCAAACAATAAACTACCTATTAGTTTGATGTCTAAAAATACTCAAATTATACACGTGTCGGTACTTCAACTTGTTTAAAACTGCACATTCAGCACATTAGTTAAATAAACTCTCAGTCAAGTCAACGTCTCATTACAAGTGCCTAGTGTGCTGTAATTCGGACCTATCATTAATAATATATTTATTTATAACTTTCATTATTTATAAATTTATTTATATAAACCTATATTTATTTCGAAAATCTTCATCATGGAGTTCAAATGGATCCACCCTTACCCGATGTTTATTCGGCCGGCGGACTGTCTCTAATAATTTTAAATCTTCAAAGTCCATTAAATCGAGAGAATCTGTATCCATTTTAATTGATTTTACAATAAACTAAAAATCGAGCGGGGTACTTTAATTAAAAGTAAGTAAAGATTATAATCAAACAACGAATAAGTTAACCTCAAACTAGAAAACAAACAAGTGTCAATCACACTAGTACCATAGTTAAACTAGGCTCGGCTGTGGTTTATTTTTAGTACCATAGATGATCCACGATTTAGCGATAAATCTCGTTTTGTAATAACAATTCTTTTTGATACCTGGTTTATTACCGGTACTTTAGTTAGTCTACGTTTTGTAATAAGGCTGACACAGTCGGGTATCGATTAAGAACTGTTAAAACAATTATGATTTTTTGTTACTAAATAAAATACAAGTTTTTCTAAATTGGATGCGACATAGATCGTGTATTACGAAATCGAAATAAATCGAGTGCCTCTTTCCAAGGCTCGATTCGATTTATATAATCTTTTACTGTGCCAAATTTCACATACGCATGCTCGCAATTTTCCTAAAACGGTACCCGAAATTTTTATATCGAGTATTAATATATGTATGATAAACGTAGCTATGTCAACGCAGCGTAGATGATAGTACAAATAACTGTACACGCAATATTGCTTACATGGATATTATTTATATAGAATTACTATTACGTTCAGCACCTACGAAGTGCCATAAAATCCAATGTTGTAAACAATATTGTGAGCGTCAAACTCCCTTATAGTTCCCAATACAACCGATTCAATACTCTATTTCAGTTTAGAACTGTATGGAACGATGACACGATCCAAATATCTGAATTACTCAGATTTAGCAATTAACATGCTAAAGTTAAATGAAAAATCTCAGTAATTTTTAACGACACAAATGTTGTAAAGGTTTTTGCGATAGATGGCGTGTGGAACGTTCTCATAAAAACGAAGATACAAGCGAAAAATTTTATATTCGTTGTGCCGTTCGTCTAAGTTGGTAAGATTAATTGGAGCAGAATTCCGGTAGATGTGGATTCCGTACACACGTACGGAAATGATTTTTCGTTTGTAAAATATTTTTTTATTAATAACTGGCCATGTTAAATAATATTTTTTTGGTAATTTAGACGACGTAAGAGAGCGAGTAGGTATGAAAGAGAGTATTGGTGTAAAGATGCGAAAGGGAATGCTCCGATGGTTCGGACATGTGGAAAGAATGCCGAACGAACGTCTGGTTAAGAAGTTATACAATGCGAAAGTGGAAGGATGTAGGTACCGAGGGATACCGAGACTAACCTACCTAGACCAGATCGGTCATGTACTGAAGGAAGGTGGAGTCAAGAGTCTCCGAAACCGGCGAGCGTGTATGAAGAGAACTATGAATGTTGAGGAAGCGAGTGAAGTATGCAGAGATAGAGTTCTCTGGCACTCTGTTCTCTCTGCCTACCCTGCAATGGCGTGATGATATGTATGTATGTAGACTTTGTACAGCTTTAAACGTATTCTAAACATTTATGTGCCAGCAAAAGAATTGAGATGTCACAAATTACCTTATATATTATTACCTATATCGTATTTATATATGGTTATGCTTCTGGAATGTATAGATTAGATAACATAGGCGTGTGTGTGCATATTCACTCGTTGTATTCGAAACTTGTGCGTCACAGAATATAGCATTAGAGTGTCACTCATGATTCTTGAATAATAAACTAAACAAGTTATTATTTATTGTGGACTCGTAAATTTATATATTTTTACCTAGAAATCTTCTCAGCCCTTGTATATTTGCCCATACCTTCTCCCTTCTCTTGCATCTGTATTGACTGCATATTATATCATTTATTCGTATTTTTCACACCCAGATTAACAATCATCACCGAAGACAAAGACCGGGTTCCGGTGGCCCATTCGCACGGCTTCGAGAGGTACATGTAGGGCGGGTCTATGGGGTCGCGCTGTTTCGTCTATTACCCCGGACTGATTTAACGGGGTGTGATCACAACATAGCCCGCCGCCAATAAAAAAAAAGATTAATAATAATGTTTTTAACCCGACTCAACGTTAACGAACGCTTATGAATTGCCTCTATACTTTAAAACTAATTTATATGTCTTACTGCCGGACAAAATACATTTTATAAATAAAATAGCCCTGCTGTACCACAAAGGCAGGTTGGCATGTAATAGATATTTCTACGATAGGTAAATTGTGATTAAATACACATATAACATTGAATAGAGTTCAGTGGCGCAGCGCTTTGAATACAAATTCGAGGCGTCTAACGCCATTAATATAAATCCTTTATTTCAATTTGTATAGAGACATTGTTAAGATTAAAAGCTATGCATTTAAATAAACAGTTACCATAAACTTAGCTTTTAACTTAAAATTAAATTTCATGACGTAATTTAGTTATTTTTTATTGGTTTCCAGTGTAACAAGTATATAAATTTCCAAGGTAATTATTTTATCATGACATTAACTTAAACTATTAAACGATAAATATACGAAACTTTGAAGGGAAAAATAATTAAATACTATATTATACAACTATCCGTTCCCCGTGTGGCTAAAGAATAAGAATACAAATATCGCCATGAGTGTTTCTCTAAACAAATTTATCATGTTGCAGTGTTTTACTTTTTAATACCCACATTTTTCGTGTGGTGAGGTAGAAATACAAAATACGATCGCCTTTCTTGCCCGTGGTTGTTGTAGATGATGACTAAGATAACATCTATCCAAGAAATCTCGAGGTAAAAACGCAATACCGACCCGTGTGATTAGCGTGCGTATAAGAAGTTAATTTACCCCCTCTTATATTATGCAGTAAAGTTAGTAAATTTGAATGTAGGACATTCAAATTTACTAACTTTACCTCTTTATAATATTCATTATCAACATTTTCTTGCTCTTATACCAATTATTTGGGGTCGACTCATTATGTAGGTACGCCTCTTCTTACATATTGCAAAAGTTAATGGCAATAGTTTTATGACCGGTCGCCTGCCTGACGTCAACACTCCTTGAGAATGCAATTGTTGACTAAACGACATCAGGTGGATTCGGCCTAGGTCGCTATAAAGCGCGGGCCACCGAAGTTAAAATCGAGTACCGGTGGTCCGCTCGCACGGCGAAGAGAGAAGGTTTACGGTGGGTCTATGGGGTCACGCGCTGCCTTTTCCGTCACCCCGGACCGATTCGGCGGGGCGAGACGCACCCATAGCCCACCAATAAAAATAAAAAAAAAAAAAAAAAAAAGGTCGCTATAAAGCTCTTAGTCGTCTTTTACGACACCCACGAGCAAAATAAGGGTTAGTATCTAGTGTTCGTAGGCGCTACCACACAACACCTTTATAGTATTTTATAATATTAGTAAATATTACCATCATCATCATCATCACAGCCCATAAACGTCCTACTGCTGGGCTCGGGCCTCCTCCGTATTGGGAGGGAAATTAACCTACTACCGCGCTGGTCAGACTTGGTTGGTATAGGGTTTTATTTCGAGTTTTCCTTCTCTCGCATAGATGTTATATGCGTTTTATATCTCTAAGTCGTCTCGTACGATCACCCGCGGGTAAGATATGGGGTGGTGAATAGTATTCTTACTCCGTCACCATACAGAAAAAACATAGCTTTATTCTACTGCTTACTTACTTCCGCGTTATGCAACACTAGGTATAAATGTTTGCGCGAATATCCATTTGATATATAAATATCAGTGATAATTTGTTATCACAATTTTGACAGTGATTAACAGTCACTTTAATCCATTCAATGCAAATAATGTTTATGACCAATTTTGTTACATGGAGTACATATTTATAGCTATTATTTTATGTCTAGTTTTTACCAACCATTCGTGTATTTAAATAAATAAAACCTTATAATATAAAAATTATAACTTGCAAGTAACCAAGATCATCATTCTCCTATTTTTATCCCAATTACTTGGGGTCGATACAATATGTAATCTTCTTTCATAGTACATATTGTAAAAGTTATTGGCAATAGTTTTATGACCGGCCGCCTGCCAGACTTCGACCATCCTTGGGAATGTAATTGTTGACCAAACGGCATCAGATGGAGTTGGCCCAGGTCGTCGTCGTCATAAGGCTCTCCGTCGTCTTTTACGACATCCACGAGCAAAGTAAGGGTTGGCAGTATTCGTAGCCGCTACCACACAGCACAAACATGCATGTAACAAAGATGATAAGAAGTAAATCGACTGCACAGATACCGTAGTGGTTAAGGTACCGACGGTTCGATTCCTACGTAAGATAACACTTTGTGTGACCCACAAATTGTTGTTCTAAGGTGTAATTTGTGGCCGTTGAATTAGGTGTTTGTATTAGGGTTGTAACGGAGGCCTTCTTAGCGGAGGCGGAGGCGAATGCGGAGGCGACGGGTTTCACCTCCGCGGATGCGGAAGTTAACGGAGGCGGAATAGTACACTTACATACATACATACATATTATCCCGCCATATCCCTTGCAGGGTAGGCAGAGAGATCAGAGTGCCAGAGAACTCTATCTCTGCATACTTCACTCGCTTCCTCAACATTCATAATTCTCTTCATACACGCTCGCCGGTTTCGGAGACTCTTGACTCCACCTTCCTTCAGTACATGACCGATCTGGTCTAGGTAGGTTAGTCTCGGTCCCTACATCCTTCCACTTTCGCATTGTATATCTTCTTAACCAGACGTTCGTTCGGCATTCTTTCCACATGTCCGAACCATCGCAGCATTCCCTTTCGCATCTTTACACCAATACTCTCTTTCATACCTACTCGATCTCTTACGTCGTCGTTACGAATGCGGTCGGTCAGCCTAACTCCACAGATTTGCCGCAGAGATCGCATTTCGACCGCATTAATTTTACTTTCATACTCTTTTCTGCATACCCAACTCTCGCTTCCATACAGTAATGTTGGGACAAGCACTGCGTTATGTATTGCTACACGTGCTTTCTGGCTGAGGTGGTGGCTGCCGAGAAGTTGCCCCAACGCTCCGTTCACTCTATTTCCCGCATTCACTCCTCGCTCTATATCAGTGGTGTACTTTCCATCTCGGCTAAATCCACATCCAAGATATACAAATTCATCCACTTGCTCTAGTACATCATTACCTATTGTTACTCTTACATCTGTTCTGGCTTCATCTCTTTCAAAGACCATTATTTTGGTTTTGCTCACATTCACGCGTAGACCCCTTTTCTTACAATCTTCTGTCATTGTCGACTAGGGTCTGCAGGTCAGTCGCTGACTGTGCCAGCAGGACTGCACCATCTGCATAAAGCAGAGCAGTGACCACTGAGTCGCCCATCTGGACTCCCACATTCATATCGTTCAACCTTTAGAGACATTTATCCAGATATATGATAAATAGCCTGACTGACAGAACGCACCCCTGCTCAACGCCGATATTCACATCAAACCAAGGTGACATTCCATCATCCAGCCGCACACAGGCTCTACAGCCCATGTAACTGGACTGCACAGCCTGTAGCAGTTTACCGTTAATACCATACTCCGGTAAAATGTCCCAAAGTTCCTTTCGTACAACCGTGTCAAATGCTCTCTCCAGATCCACAAAACTGCAGAAAACCCTCTGACCTAGAGCCAGATGCTTCTCCACAATGTTGCGCAGAGAGAACACTTGACCCATGCATCCCCTTCCACTCCTGAAACCTCCTTGTGTCTCACACACCACACAGTAAACCATCGGACACCATCCTCATACACTTAAGTTAACATATAAATAAACATTTCCTTCTAGTAATTAAAATTAAGGAGAGGCAGAGATAAATGACGTTTGCATGCCCCCGGCCCACCCCAACCGCGTTCCCGCCACGCACGCGTTGATTCTTGTTCATTTGCCACACTCAACCGGCTGAATCGTCGCGAGCGTCGCTACTTGCGTATGATTAGTAAATAAACCTCCGTTATGACTCCGCAAAAATTACACGGATGCGGAGGCGGAGGCGGAGGAACTGCCGCAGTAACGGAGGCGGAAGCGAAGTTCCGTTACAACCCTAGTTTGTATAATCCCCCGCAATACAATGATTTTTTATTTCCTTAGTGCCGGGTGTCATTCAGTCATCAGGTAAATAAACGTAGATATGTGAGAACTTGTGAAATCAAATGTTGACGTTCAATAGATTATAAGTTATTAGGTTTATGTAAATAATTCGAGTACGAGAATTTAACAAGTTATAATAAATAAAACATTTTTGGTATTAGAAAAATAAACAAGAAATTATGTTTTTAAATTACTTAAAAATATTAGGTTGTTCTAATAAATCAATCTCAGGATTGTCTATAGAACTTGGCGTTCGTTTAGATATCAAATCTTTTTTCGGTAAAATCGACAATCATACAATAATGATTATAACATCAAACTGTATCATTTTCACGTTCACGTTTTGATGGAATTAATAATATCTATAATACCTACATCATCATTTAGCCTTTTGTAATGCACTGCTGGATACAGGCTTCTCTCATACAGGACATACAGCGTTCATTGGAGGGTCAGTTACCACGCTTGAAGCAGGTTGATAATAACAATTAGATGTTATATGTTTCCTATAAGAGCACTGCTGTCCATTGTTCCGCGATCCGACGTCGCTGACATTTACGCATTGAGACAGAGGATGACATTACAGTCGCTCAACAAAGAGCATACACGACCTCGCAAGGTTATTACACGTAAATGTCCGCGGTTTCACCCCACACTGCGTAATAGTAAATTATTCGATCGTGGGCATGTCTATCAGCGTTCACCCGTAGTCCGGGCTATTCTATGAAAGCCATCTACGGCTAACAGCTAAAACATATACAAAAAAAAGCTGCTGTCCATTCTCATAATGATCCCTCAATCGATTATTACGACTCCTTAGGAGAAATAAGGAGCGTTGTAGCTCCTTCCCGTCCCATTAAGCGGGAAAGTATTAAGTATAAGAATCGGTGAATATCTTTGCTTATCTCAGCAGTTGTTATAATAGCGTGACTGCGCAGAATGCTTGACGTCCATTGTTACTTTATTTTGCCTGATTTGTACATTTATGGTCATTGCAGCGGTCTTATTTGACGCAGCATTATGTTTTATAGTCTGTAACCTGCCTCGATAAACAGAATATCTGTCAAATAAGATTCTTTGGAAACCAACTGATAATTTATAAATACCCGAATACGAAACGAAAAATTATGTCACAAGCGGGGTCCGTCCGTCGTGACACCCCGCTTGTGACATAATTTTTCGTTTCGTATTCGGGTATTTATAAATAATTAAGCATATTAAATGCTAAAAATTTCAGTAATTTGAACCAACTGATAAGTCCAGAGAATACCGCGTAAAGAGAAACTCTTGCATACTATATTCTATATACACGGCTGGCCCTATTTTGATGAAATTTTCAGTCAAATTTCTGATTAGTCTAGGTAGTAACAAAAAATAATTCTGTGAAGTTTCCTATCGATCGGATCAAAAGTTCTTTTTTTTTAATATTTTTCTTTTCATTACGAATACTGTGCTGTTGATCGGCTATTGTTTTTATAACTGCTATTATGTCGAATAAATGCATTGTATCATTTCTTATCTTTTCAATTGATTGATTAAGCAAGATATATCAAAATGTATATCGTTAGTATTTTTTCTTATATGTTTTTTTTTTTTTTTTTTTTCCAAACACTCGTATGCTTGGGCTACTATCTCCCCTGACATGATCAGGGACCTTGTTTAGATTTGATTACATTACAATACGATACAATTTACAAGTTGAAAAGAACAGAAAGTACAAACACTAAAGTACATACAGAACGTAACTATATATTAGATTAAGGTTAAACTATTAGAAAAGTAGAATACAGGAAATTAAAACTAGATAATGAGGGAGTAATTAACTATTATTATTATTTATATATTTCTTTTTTTTTTTTATTATTATTATTTTATTTACTTTTTTTTTTTTTTTTTATATTTTTTTTTTTTTTTTTTTTTAATTTTTTTTTTTTTTTATTATATACCTTTTTTTTTTAAATAATAATATATGAAGAATTTATAAATAGTGTTATTTAAAGTGATAAATAAACAGAAAGTACAGACACATACGTACGCAGAAAACAAGAATTTCATGATAAGGAGTAATATAAATTTGAAGTTAGAAAAATAAACAGAGTTTTTTATTAAAAGTAAAGAAATAAAACTAAAGACATGAGGTAGAAATAGAAGAAAATAAAGAAGTGATAGAAAGTTTACAACTTTTTTATACTAGTGCCATCTGTATATAAGACCTAACTTATCCTAACATAATGTGGTGGTGTAATGATGCGATGTGTAAGTGTATGGATGTGTTATTTTGTTCTGTTTCTTTTGATGGCAATGTTTGCGACTTTTCTACAATAGTCTAAAAATGTTTGTCTGTTGTCTCTGTCAGTCAGAAGTTGTGGGAAGTTGTCTTCAGTTATTGTAATGTCAGTCTCCTGTTCTAAATTGTATCGGTCCTTATTGTTGATCGGGCATTCTGTGATTATGTGTATTATTGTTTCTGTGGCGCCGGTGTTGCAGGGGCAAAGAGGGTTCTCCTTACATTTAAAACGAACAAGATAGTCGGAGAACCCTCCATGGCCCGTGAATATTTGTGTTAGTGTGCTGTCAATTTTGATGTTTTTTAGTGTTTTGTGAGCCATAATGGTGTTGGGGAAAAATTTTTTGGTGGTGTTGCCGGTATTTGTGTTGGTGTACCTGTCACTCCATTCTTTACTAGAATTTTGTCTGAATTTTGTCTTATATGTTGAATATGGGCACTTTAATGTGTAATCATAATTTAAAATTTCTACACACGAACAACATAATACCTTTTTTATTGCTTTTGGTGGCAAACGAGCAAGCAGCACACCTGATGGCAAGTGTCACTGCCGCCCATGGACCTTTGCTAGAACCAAGGTCGCTGCCTACCATTACATTCCCCAAACTCACTCAGTTGGGCTTCCGGCTCTCTTGCTCACCGAACGAAGCGCAATAGCACATTGCAATTACGCAGACATCGATCTTCTGCGAGAGTGTGATACTACCTCTGATGAACCGGCCCGCGGCTGTAGACAGAGAACTGTCAACAGTTTGGTCCTACCACTAAATGTGTCCGTCTTTTAGCTGTTAGTCGCAGATGGCTGTTACAGCTTAGCACGGACTATGGGTGATCGCTGAGGGCTCTCAACCTGGAATTGTATAAAGTAATATATATTTTCTTCTATATTGACACATCTCGTAGACATAGTTTTATTATTAAACATTATAAATGTGAAACTATTGATGTTGTCTATCTATTCAACTGTTTGTTAGCACCAAATTTATCTGTATCCTTCCTACGATAATAACAAGTAGATAACAGTAATGTTTTATATACTCAGTTACTGTATTATCAGTGGTTCAACTATTCTGACGATAACAATAATATCTATTTTAGTGAGCAAGTAGTGTCAAGTACATATATATGAAATGTGTTCATGTTATTAGAATACTCTCTGTTCAACCCGCGCCAAAAGTAACATTACAAAAATGAAATTTTACGTCAAAATTATGGTAACGAAACCAAAGTGATCTAAATTTGCATTACCGCCACCTAGTGAGGCAATTGGAGCTAAAATCATAAATAATGTTGCCAAATTAAAATTCAATTGAAATATTCAAAATGAACTCTTTCCTATGGGGACACGTCATCGGCATTACCGCGCGTTCTATGGCAGTGCCATTTATTGATAAAGTTCAGAACGTAAGGTTTTGTTAAATTAACATTGAAATTGAACTATTATCTTGAGGCAAAGAATCATCCGGATAAAAAGTATTCCATGTGTTACCTCTAACAATTGTCTATATGGCAATTTTAATCCAAATCAGTTAAACGGTTTTCGCGTTTAAGTAACAAACATCCAAACATCCTCACGAACTATCACGTTAATAATATTAGAAGGATAATAGTAATTATTGTTATAGAAATAAATGATTATTATTATTGTTTTATTTCAATTATAATATTAGTATCCGAACGGATTGAGCATATAAAATGACAGTACCCTTTTCTTATGATACCTATGATGCTATTTTTACAGATCTTATCGCGTTTGTATTTGATTTTTACTTACACAACATTACTAGCACTTTCCAGCGTTCATAATCACGGGAGGACGTTGGACGTGACACACCTTAGGTGTGTCACGTCCAACAAGTCATCATTATTTCAGAGTTTATTATATATTCGCTACCGTATGAGAGTATAATAACTAATACTGTAGTGAGTACATTAAAAACCCATAATTATGTAATTCAAAATCTAATTTGGGTCAAAGTAGAATCGTTTTTCTAATTACCATTATGTGAAATACAATCAGGCGCCACGATTTTCAGGTAAAAAAATACTTTTGAAGAAATATTTCTCGCAATAAATGTCACAATAGTCGAAGTGTTTTGCATTTACAAATAAAAATATTCTTCAAAGACTACACGTCTTTCGCAATTAGCATACACATATTTACATGTCTATTGTAGACGCTTTGCTGTCAAATACTTTCTATATTACTGTGTCAATGGTTTGTTGATACCTAAATTCAGTTAAACTAATCAGGTCATTTAAGACAAAGATTTGGTACCGATGGCCATCTCAAATGATGGAAGAAAGGTACAATACTACCGTATGGTATCACTCTTATGGGCCTGCATATAGAGGATTCGATCCCGGTCGATTTTTGTAATCCCGGGATTATCTACAGTTAATCCCGGTATCTCGGGATAGTCCCGGGATTGTATTGGTAATGGAAAATGGTAAGAAAAAGTTAGTAAACATATCAATATCAATTTTTGAGGACATAGAATATTTAGTTTAGAACATTAAAGCAGAACAGATGTAAGAGTCATCAACATCATCATCATCACAGCCCATAAATGTCCCACTGTTGGGCTCGGGCCTCCTCCGTAATAGAAGGGAAATTAACCTACTATACCGCGCTGGTCAGACGTGTTGGTATAGGGTTTTGTTTCGAGTTTTCCTTCTCTCGCATAGATGTTATGCCCGTTTTATATCCCTTAGTCGTCTCGTACGATCACCCACGGGCAAGATATGGGGTGGTGAATAGTATTCTTACTCCGTCACCATACGGAAAATTGATGTAAGAGTAACAATAGGTAATAATGTACTAGAGCAAGTGGATGAATTTGTATATCTTGGATGTGGATTTAGCCGAGATGGAAGGTACACCACTGATATAGAACCGTCCATTCTGTTGTCGTGGCCGCCAGACGGTTCGAGCAGAGTATGACCGGACCATAGGCTGTCAAGTAGCTATTCAGGTTACACAGTTCTTATGTCTTTGAAAATTTAATGTGGTATAGTCATTTAGAAAAATTTGTCTCTTAGTAAGTAATAAAGATTTTTAGCACGTAATGTAAAGAACGTGGCATCGTCATGGAAATAAATTAATCTTGATTTTATATCAAATGGATGAGTTATTTTGATTGCTATCGATGTATATTATTTTTCCTAGATAAGGTAATGGAGTAGAGTAAGGTAGTAGAGTAAGGTAATGGATCTCTTCATATTTTCAGTTGTAATTTTCTTTATTCAATTAACTACTACTTCTAGGAAAATTTTACATTGAAATATTTTGATGTGTGTTTATTTATTTTTAATTATATCTAAAGTATACCTAATTATCTAAAGTACACCTAATTATACCTATAACTAAATGTAAGAAGCATAAACAGCATTTTGTAAGTGAACGCGTGTGGTTTGATTACCGGTGATTACCTTGATTTGCCGTGATGGCAATTAAAGTGAAGAATGATTATTAATTTGCACGTGATATAATTGTCAAAGTATACAAATGTTTTAAACAACTCTACCATCTACTCGGTCAAAGTATTATATGCATTACAAAAATTTGGCATGCGCTCTCTTAAAAAGTGCGAGTGAGAATATATTTTATATAAATGTAGGCAATTGCCTAAGTGTATAGAGGAATTGGAGCAAACTGTTTTCGTGACTTTAAACCTTTATATATGTAGACTCACACCTGTTGCCCTATCGGTAGGCAGAGAGAGACTACGGGTTTCCAGAGTCGGTCTCGGCCTGCCAAGGGTGTGATGGTTCCCCAGCTCGCTGTGCGATCTCGACACTTCAGTATTAGTATAGGATCCCGATATACAACGACCTTCACCGAGATGCTTATTTAATGAAACGTATTTTATATATTATTTAATAGGCTAATAAATATATTCCATATGGGTTACCTAACAAATTTCAGTCCAGAGTCATCATCATCATCTTGCTCTTATCCCAATTACTTGGGGTCGACGCAATATGTCATCTTCCTCCATACAGTCCTATCAGACGTCATCTCTGCAGTCACTCCCTGTCTATCCATGTCATACCTCACGCAGTCCATCCATCTTTTCTTTGGTCTTCCTTTACCCCTAAAGCCTTCAACATTCATATTTAAAACTTTACTCACAACATTTCTTTCATCCCGTCTCATCACATGTCCATACCATGTTAACCTTTCACTCCTTAACTTTTCCGTCACTGGCGCAACTTTCAAACTTCCTCTTATATGCTCATTTCTTATTTTATCTAATCTCGTCACACCACACATCCATCTCAACATTCGCATCTCCGCTACATGCAGTCGTCTCTCATCCGTCGCTTTTGTCGCCCAACATGCTGATCCATACAGTACAGCAGGTCTTATTAGGTTTTATATATTTTACCCTTTAATTTAGGGGGTACTTTGGGGTCGCATGTTGTACCCGTGACCTGCCGCCACTTCATCCATCCCGCATCCATTCTGTGTTTCACCGCACGATCCATGTCGCCATCGCTTTGGATAAGAGAACCGAGGTATCGAAAATCTGAGCATACTGTTATAGGTACTCCATCTAGAGATATAGGTGTAAAATTGGAGAGACCGCCGAAATCGCAGAACATGTACTCTGTTTTAGGTCTGCTGATTTTCAAGCCAACATTCTCCAATTTACAGCGCCACTTCTCCAGCATGCTCTGTACCTCAAGTCCTTCTTCTCCGACGAGAACAATGTCATCAGCGAATAGCATGCACCAGGATGCCTCTTCCTGTATCTCCGATGTTAACGCATCCATTATCAACAGGAAGAGGTAAGGACTTAATGCTGACCCTTGGTGCAAACCCACCTGCACACTGAACTCGTCGGAGTCTCCAGTCGCTGATTTTACGTACGACCTAGATCGTTGGTACATAGCACAGATTAACCTAGTATACTTCACAGGTACACTTTTCTCTTTCAGTGCCCACCACAAAACTGTTCTCGGTATTCTGTCGTAGGCCTTCTCGAGGTCAACGTATACCATATGCAAGTTTTTATGTGCACCACGATATTTTTCGCACAGTTGGCGCAGTGCAAATATGGCATCCGTTGTCCCGCGGCCCGGCATAAAACCGAACTGGTTTTAGGTGATCTTGCTTTCTTCTCGCAATCGCTTCTCAACAACTTTTTCCGACACTTTCATACTATGTGACATGAGCTTTATTCCCCGATAACTGCCGCAGTCCTGAACATCACCCTTGTTTTTAAAAATGGGCACTAGCGCACTACTGCACCATTCATTGGTAATTACTTCATCCTGCAGCAACTTATTGAGGAACAAAGTCAGCCACATATATCCATCCTCACCCAAAACTTTCCATACTTCCACTGGTATACCGTCCGGCTCTACAGACTTTCCGTTTTTCATACTTATCACTGACTTTCAGTCCAGAGTATTTTTAATTAATAATTAGAACATTTTTTTTTTTAAACATTCCACCCGTGTGATTATTAGATAAATTCGATACCAATCGAAAGTATGAAGCCCATAGAATATGCAAACGTTAGGTTGCCTATTCTTTTCCTGTCACAACTATCAGGTTGCCAGGTGTAAACAGGTAAATCTATACTAGCATTTTGCAACGGTCTGATTATTGAATCAAACTTCAATAAAATGAAAGATTATTTTATTATGATCACGGTGGTATAGGGTTGCCTGCGAAAAATCAGTCCCGAATTACGGTTGTCGAATTTTAATATATTACCGAACAGTCTTTTGTTTTACCTATAGATCATACCAAAAGAGGCCCCATATACATACATAAAATATTTCTAACCGTTAGCGGAGAAGTTATTAAGTATATACCTGTAACTGGTATGTTTATTATACAGTTTTATAAACCCGCGCTTTTATACGTGAATATGCGAAACAGTCCGTTGTCATCAGATGGGGTATTCCAGTAAAATAAGTTTTATAATGCAATTTTCAACGTAGCTATTTATTTTGAGAAGTTTCGTTATTTGAGGGTAAAATATATATATTCAAAATAGTGTATCAAACAACAATATTAATGCAGTATTATGGGTGAAGTTCCGTGTGGTGACGGAATAAGAATACAATTCACAAAACTCTATCTTGTCCGTGGCTGTCGTAAAAGACGACTAAAGGGAATGCATATTACATTTATGCAAGAGATGGGTTAATTGAACCTACCTATATATTGAGAATTGACCTGCTATAACGACTCGTTACAGTAGGTCAATTCTCTCCTATTGTGGGGCCCAGCGGTAGGACGTACATAAGTTGAGACGAGACGATGATGATTATGATAAATATTTCATAAATAAAAAAGAAACTCTGAAAAATAACTATATTAAAAAAGTTAAAAGTTAACTTTCTGTAAGAAAATTGTTCATTGAATTCTTTATCATTTAAATACAAAGAAAGTGGTTTCTTCCGCTATTTAAATACATCAACCGTGTCAGACGAGTGGCCATAGCGACATAAACTTTATAAAATCCTTTGAAACATTTATCATTTTGTGTTGTATTGTTTGTTGTACGTGTTTCGGTATCCTGCGAACCGTTAAAAACGGCCCCATGCCATTACGGAATCTACCACAAAATGTCATATACAGTATACATAATAAAGTAAAATGGATTCATGTTGTAGACCCTCGAGGTTTATAGCCGATCGTTTTATTAATAATATTTAATCTTTAAACAACTGAAACTTATTTAAATTCATGTTTTTATTATAATTCACTTCTCCTTCGTATATTCATTCATCATTCATGACAGTGTCTGGATTAACATGGAATAGTAAACTTCCTTTTTGTTGAAGTCACTTTGAAATGAGTGACGACGTTATTGTATATTCCTGTTCATAAATCGTGGACATTATGGCACATTCGATCACCGTAAATTGTTTATTGCTTGAAGCTAATTTCGTTGCTCTCAACTCCGCACAGATTGTTAGAAAAGACTACATTTTTATAACAGTTCTTTGTTATAGGTTTTTTTATAGCTTTTTGGCAGTATCTGTCTAACGGCTTGTGGCAGCTGTTACGTAGACAATAGCTTAGCCGATACTTACCTTAAATTTACTGGTCTATAAGGAGACTTATAAAGAACGCTGGTCTGTAAAATATCAACTTTCTTTGAAGTAGCAAACATATAATTTAAGATGACATAAAATCTCTATATATTATTTCTGGTGTTTATAAAATTTCTTACATAATGTTTGATGCATTACTTTGAAGACTATTTTCTCTTTTAATGACGGAAACTAAGTAAATATGTCAAAACGAATATTGTCATTAAAGTAAAATCTATTTACCTACATGTTACATGTTAGCACTGCATCTGGTGGTAATTTGTTCACTTTAAACTTTGCCGATAAAAAAAGGTTTATATTAAAAAAATAAGTGTCGCTATCTGTTAGCAAATCCTAATAACCGTTACAATCTTCGTATAGTAGTAGTAAAAGTTAGTAGTTTCCCCCTTCCGGGCTGGCCACGGAAGGCAAGGAAGCGGTACCAGTGGCCGGCCCAATGGCGATGGGGAGGGAATACGGTGGCTTATGGGGCCACGCGCTGCCCTTCCGTCGTCCCGGACGGTGCGGGCGACGTGTGACCGGGACATAGCCTACCAGAAAAAAAGAAAAAAAATAGTAGTAGTAAAAAAAGAAAAAACGCCGTAACGGTGCTAAGTATTCGCACGGGTTTTCTAATTATTATTTGTTACATATTTGTGATTCATATTTTTATTCTTCCAAGTAGATATCAAGTTCATTGGTTTTCAAAAACATCATAGGTCATTAATTTGTGGTTATAGCTTTTATGCTAAAGATCTTATTTCTTATGACAGCCGCGGGCCGGTCCGTCCGGGGTAGTACCACACTCTCGCAGAAGATCGACGTCTGAGTAATGGCAATGTGCTATTGCGCTTCGGTCGGTGAGCGAGAGAGCCGGAAGCCCAACTGGGTGGGTTTGGGGATTTATTGGTACGCAGAGGCCTAATTAATAATTGCTATTGCAATTTTCGCTAATTTTGCTATGCCTTGTCTCCCTAAACTGTCTTTCTTGTCGATTATGCTATGATTAGATATTGATGAAGAATCTCTGCGTGTGCGCTGAGATCATGACATGATACATGACTCTCAGGTTTTACCTGAATTCCATTAAGTCTAATAAAGTTATATGACTCGTTCCGATGTTAATATAATTAATTATCTACCTATATATTGTTATCATTATATAAACTAATAAAAAGCTTTTTAATACTTAAGTATAAAAGAATAATTAGCACGTTGAAGTGGCGATGGACAGGCCATATCGCTTGTCGATCCGACAACCGTTAGGAAACGAAGGTTCACGAGTGGCGACCACGAAACGGACGACGCAGCGTCAGCCGACCCCCTACTAGGTGGACTAACGGCATCTTAAAAGTAGCAGGAAGCCGCTGGATGCAAGTGGCGCAGGACCGTTCCGAGTGGCATTCTCATGGGCATTCCTATATCTAACAGTGGACGTCTTCGGGCTGATGGATGTAGGAATAAATCTCTCAAGTTTAGACTTGTAAATTATCTTTTGTAGTGTAAAGCATTATACTCTGCGAGTGCTATAGCTAATATTTAATCCCGGACTGTCATGGAGAAAGGTCATTCTTCATTCAAAGAGAAAAATCATCCGTGCAGAACCTCCAGCTCAATCTAGCACAAGTTATTATTCGGTCAATTTCAATTCAACGATTATGGTGGAATATTTAATTATAATATGGCGTTATCGTTAAAATTTATTTATTAAATGTAATATTTCCTTTTACATGTATGTCATATGACTTTAAAAGGAAAATATCGAGAGAAACACGTAGTTGTTATCCAATTACAGGTGGATTATCGTTATTGTGAATTGTATTTTTACGACATACAAAGTTTGAACAAATAAAAGATTCTAACAACTTCAAACAATACATAACGTACAACGTGAATTTATTCCTTTTTAACACGCTTTTATTAACTTGGTTTGTATGTAACGGAATTGAACTTAATTTGAATGTGATTTTCACTCCCTTCTAAACGTCGGATTTATCTGAAACTGCGTATGTACTTATCAAGGACTGACAATGCAATTACTTAATTACTTTGCCCATTATCTTTGCAGGATTAGTGTTTTTTTTATATCCGCGTGGTGACATTTTGACGTAACTCGGTAGATGTCATCTTTTCCTATTTTTTGCATCACAACTTCATGTGAAAAATCGATATTTATTTTGAGTTTAAATTGCACTAAAAAGTATAAAATAAATAAAAAAACACTCTTTTGTAAATAACACAATTAAAAATTAGAATATAATTTTTGGAATAAAATTAAATTAAGAATACATTGATAAAGAAAATGCATATTTTATTGTAAAAAAGGGTAGGGTAGACGAGGCTGTATGGTTTAAATTTTTGAAGTGAACATTTTTTTGTGGCGTTGTGCACTTTTTGGGATGGGTAAAAAATGTTAAAGAAGCGTCAGAACACGTGATCTGATCGAAAATTCGTAAGACGGAGGGAGAGTAGACCTTAGGAGAGGAAGTAATAATATAATATGTGTATAATACAATATATTTAATATATGTATTTATTGTATGGTCACACCCATAAATACTCCCTGGGGCACGCTTTTTATTTTTTTTGTATTTGTTTTTCTTCATAGGTTGAAGTTTTCACTTCTATCGGCAGTCCTCGTGACTGCTTTGTGTTTTTCATTTGGAATGCAACCGTTGACCACACAACACTATGTGGAAATGTCCCAAGTTTATTTAAAGCTCTTAGGTTGTTTTACGATATCCATGAATAATATTAGGGTTGGTATTAAAGTTGTGTAGCTCCAGAGTGAGTGATATAAAAGAGCTATATCACTCACATAGACACAATCTATCACTCACTCACTTTACCGCCGAATATATCATTAGCTCAGTAGCACAGTTCTAGCTCATCGCTCACTTCGCATCGCAGAATGTTTCACCTCTCACAAAATGAGCGAGATAGGTGCGTTGCGTGGCCGGCCGACGAGAATATTTCACGCAGTTTTCGTATCGATGTAATTAAGTTGTCAAAAGAGAGTACACTATTTCCTTAGCTATAAAGTTTAATAATTAATATAGATTTTAGAAAATAGATGAATTTGACAAAATCTTCTAAAAATATAATTTCTGAAAAGTAAATTCGAAACATTATCAAGCTAATGCGAAAAATGAGTTAAAGATTTGTTTGAGCGATAGATTTAAAGTGAGCGATAGATTTAAAGTGAGTGATAGATTTAAAGTGAACGATCTTTGAAAGTGAGCTAGAGGAGTGATTTAATAATGTGGTTGACTGCTGAGCTAAGTGAGCTAAATGAGTGATATGTATCTTTACACTCAAAAGATATGTATCACTCTTTTCAGCGCAGTGATCTATATTGCGCATGACTAGTTAGTATCCATGTCCGCAGCCAGGTGGTTTCACATTCGTCTGTCATTAGGAGTGTGTTGATAGATTATACCTCCTATTGTGGTGTTAGAGCGGAACAGGCACTAGTCTTTGCGCTTGATACAGCTTTAAGCGAGGTCATGGGTGGTTGGCCAGATGATCAATACATCACCAGTACTCAGCTTGCCGCGCTGATGTGTCGCGACTTTTGTTTAGGGGTGCGGGTACCTGAAATTATCAACGGTGGGTCATAGCGGTATGTGTTGCCCTTGTAACGCCATGAGTGGTTAGATGAGATATTGCCAGTTTATGCCGACTAAGCAAAAGATAGTTGTGGTGTAATAAGATATAATTTTCAGGTAAGCGTGAAGATTAACCTATAGATTTTGTCTACTTTGTAAAATACCTTTAAGTATTTGTTTTAAATTTAAAAAATAAATTGAAAGCTTTATTTATATTTTATGCGTAAGTAACAACAAAACAGATTGCGAAGTCAGCTTTGTCCATTAAGCCTTTAAAGGCAGATCGCTTGTGAACAACGATTAAACATCCACAATGAAATTTCACTGTGCCGTATTTATTTACGACATAGTTAAATTGTCGTCTCCGTTTAAAACGTACATTACGTGGAACGGAAATATACCGAAGCGTAACCCATTAGTAAAAATAACATTTTCGTGAAATTTTCCATAAAGCATTTAACTTTACCTCCTCATAAGATCAAAGAATTATAGTGATTGATTAAGGTCGCAATGTGTCACGACCCCTTCCTTTTCTACGGCTGTCCTATACACCTACTAAGAATCATAAGTAGATGACATTGTAAGATAATGTACCTGCCATTATATTTTGTATGCTTGAAAACAGTTATTTCTTTCCTGGATGAAGCGCGCAAATAGATTTCACTGTATCTTTGAAAATGTGTAAGGGAAATGTCGAAGACGTTCTCTTTAGGACATGAAAACAACAATAAAATAAACAAACTCAGCACTTATACTATTTGTAAGAATAGGTACATATTGCGATATGCAAAATGTCCTGGTTTATATTCTAATCTGTCTTAACAATGCTACTAATGAGAGTATATGTACATATATGGTACGTGGTATAATTGTATTAACGTTGTTCGTATTGAGAGCCCTTAGCGCTCATCCAACAGTCCGGGTAAAATTGTTATAGCCATCTGCGGATAACAACTATAGTCATAACAATAAAAAACACATTAAGAGAACTTCCACGCAACAAATTACATGTTCGTAATTTGTTTTCAAATGATGTCTATTTAGCTTAGATGATCAAGTATCTCTACATACCTACCTATTATTTTCCAAACAAGTTTTTTTTTTAAATATCTCATAATACTGGTCTATACGCTATTTTACATACACATACATACATATCATCACGCCATATCCCTTGCAGGGTAGGCAGAGAGAACAGTGTCAGAGAACTCTATCCTTGCATACTTCACTCGCTTCCTCAATATTCATAATTCTCTTCATACACGCTCGCCGGTTTCGTAGACTCTTGACTCCACCTTCCTTCAGTATGTGACCAATCTGGTCTAGATAAGTTAGTCTCGGTCTCCCCCGGTACCTACATCCTACGCTATTTAAAATAGTATTTTTACATCTAATGACGAAAAATAAATTAATATTTTAATAGTGATTTATTTGCCTAACTCTATCTGATGCCGAATTTTGTATAAACCTGAGTCAATAATTATATTCTCAAAGAGTCTTTTTTTTGAGACGGTTGGGATCCTTTATTCGACAGCAAATCTAATTTTTCAATGGATCCCGACTGTTCAGTTGTCATGTTCTATTATTAAAATATATTTCATTTTCTGCAATAGTATTTATTCAATAATATATTATGGAATTCTAGACCACCGGACATCTAAGTGCTTGTTTTTTTCTTTTCAGTTTTTTTTATTATGTACGTAGTTTTAGTTCAATGTCACACGCACGAGTATATGCCTACATCGAACTTCTATATTACAAAGTGTATTGACCGCTTATCATTAGGGCAATTTAATCAAAAATTAGGTACTATTTTTTTTACTGATTTGGATAGTGTATCATGGTCTGATACACCTCCTTCAAGCATTCTACTAATTAAATCGGCAACCTGTATATAGTTTTTCGACTGAAGTACAATATCGTTAGAAATTGGAGATGGGCGAGCGCGTCAGACATTAGATACTTTAGGTAGGACTACCTATGGTATATTGGACAATATACCTACTAGATACTTCAATATATGTCCATCCACATCCAGTTATATGAATTTTTCGTCTTTTCATCGTAAATTTCTACTGTCTAAAAAACCTATATGTGAGAAAGGTTGTTACGAAACTTTAAATCAATATAGATCCTAAACGGTCAGTCAAATCGAAAAATGTTGAAAGAAAACTAATAATGATATTTAAATACCTATTTAACGATACCCCACTCGATATAGTTTCTTGACTTTAATTTTTTTTATTTTCATAATATGGCGTCCAGTAGTCGCCATATTGAATTTTCAATAACGTCATATCTTTAGTGACACTCGCCGGATTAAGAGGAATCGATTGACGTGCGAATCATAAAAATCGGCCCAGGCGTTTGGTATATATAGTGCTTCAAAGGAACATACATACATACATCGACTGTTAAACACAATACCACTCCTTTGCAGTCGGGTAAAAAAAAAGATAGAAGAAGGATACATATTACCTCAGCCGCAAAGTAATGAGAGCTAAGACTAGGATGGTGGTGAAAAGAATCGTCATTCAGCCCTTCACCGTTCACTGCTTTCGCCTTTTGTCATTCGTTGGTGAGGTTATTACTATAATCGCCACGCTTTTTGAGCGAGTTGGCGATCGCAATAAGGTATTATACGTTTCACATGAAGGCGCTGCTGCCCATTCACCTAGGTATGCCTCCCCCTTTATAACTACTATGAGCAAGTAAGAGGTGACGACAACCGTATTCTTATGCTTTCGCTACACGGTGGAAGAAAATTCTATTGATTCTCTCACATGATTAATGAATGGTTTTTCTTTTACCTTGAGAATGTTCACCTTAAGAACGTCTGTTTTGAAGCCGAACCGCCCTCAGGATGCCTAGTTTAAAGGCGAAACACGGGTCGAATCATTATTGAAGTTCTGCGGAAAATTTTGAAGGCTGCTCATCACAGGAGTAAGATTTCCTAATATCCTATTCCACATTTATCCCGTTCCGTATTCCTTTCTTTCTTGAGGTGTACGGTATATTAATTAACCGTGGAAAGTCATGGGTCTTCCTTCCTTTCTTTCAACATACTGTTGCTAGGTTACAGTTATACCTATACGTAACAAAATGCTTCCTTACTTATTATTAAACATGCTAAATATTTTTAAACAAGAGTGTATCGGTTTATAAGAATAATATTATTTCAAAATACCATTTTAAACAATGTCTATTTTCGTCTACATTCATATGTCGCGGTTAAAGGAAAAAAGCTATTAATTTAAATTGTTTGGAAGGAAGCGAGTGAAGTATGCAGAGATAGAGTTCTCTGGCACTCTGTTCTCTCTGCCTACCCTGCAAGGGATATGGCCTGATGATATGTATGTATGTATGTAATTTAAATTGTTAATATTTGCTGTTATATAATATATGATTAACTTAATTATCAAAATGTTGAACAATATGCGTAGGTATATCATTTGAAATCATAATTAAAATGGACAACGGCGCATATAAGTACTAATTGGGTCAATTTAGCGTTTATAAAATCATCTATGGTTATAACCTTGACCATAAAAAGATGCGCCTTGACACTGTCGGCGCGGCGCACCTGTTCGTTTGACGCCAACTGGTTGATACTATTTATAAAATTACACATTTTTTATTTATTTTTGATGAGTAAACTATTTTTGTAACACTGTCGCTAAATAGGTTATGTGTGAGCTTGTCATCTTGTAAAAAAAAAACAACGTTACTGAAAACCATCATTATCTTGCTTATTACAATTTACTTGGGGTCGACGCGATAGAGTACATATTCCATCATACATATTAGTTTTAACAATTATTTGCTATGTGGTAGCGGCTACCGAATACTACCAACCCTTACTTTGCTCGTGGATGTTGTAAAAGACAACTAAGAGCCTTATATCGACCTGGGCCGACACTACCTGATGCCGTTTGGTCAGCAATTGCATTCCCAAGGAGGATTGATGTCAGGCAGGCGGCGGTCATAAAACTATTGGCATTTTTTTGTGTGTTTTAGTTGTTAGCCTCAGATGGCTATGACAACTTTACCCGGACTGTGGGTGAACGCTGAGGCCTTTCAATCCGTTAAAGTTTAAGCGACCGGTCCCGAGTGCACCCCCTGTGTGGTACGGACCTCGGTTCGGGGGGTCGCTGGCAAAGTGGGTTCACCCACGTTTATGACTTGAACGCGACACGACTTCCGTCCTCGACGGCGGGGGCGGAATCGTGGATACTTATTTGTCAGGGCCGCGCAGGCCCTAACCACTATGGGATTAGGGTGAGTGACGGCAGAGTCAAAGTAGAGAGAGAGCACTGCTTCATGTACTGCCTGATGGTCGGCAGGCCGAGATCTATGTTTAGATCCACATTGCGCATGTACCACGGTGCTCCCGTAGCACGGCGCATGAACATATTCTGTAATGTTTGCAAACGGTGTAACCTGAGGGGTTTCGCTTGTGTGAACACAACGCTTGCGTACGTCATGATGGGACGCACGCATGCGGTGTATAATCGAACTTTGCTACTGAGCGATAGCTTGGCTTTGGAATGCAACAAGCTGTGAAGGCGTCCTAGCACAAAAGCTGCGCGCGCGCGAACTCGCTTTATGTGAGGACCGAAGGACAGGCGATTGTCAAGGGTGACGCCGAGATATTTGACCTGTTTAGTCCATGGGATGGACTGGTCGGACATCGTTATTTGAGGAGGGAAGCCATTGGGTGTAGGCGATCCGTCCACCGATGGAACATGATCGCTTGACTTTTTGTGGGGTTAATAGTAATTCTCCACTTCCTAGACCATTTATCTAGGGCGGTAGCCGCTCGTTGGAGATTACTGATCACTGTCTCTATAGAACAACCTGCATAGAAGATGACAGTGTCGTCGGCGAATAGTGCTGTTTGCACATTCTTGAGCTGTAGGATATCGCTGGTGTACAGCGTGAACAAAATTGGAGAAAGCACAGATCCCTGGGGGACGCCGGGTTTTAGTGGATGCGGTGCAGAGAAAGTGCCTTCTACCCGGTAGCGGAAACTACGATCGGTTAGAAAGTCCCTAACTATTATAACTAGGTAACGGGGTATGCCTAACTTGAGGAATTTGAATAAGTAGGAAGAGGGGTGTACATTCCGTTGACCCCAAGTAATTTGGACAAGAACAGGAAAATTATGATGATATTAGTTTTAAGAAATAGTGTTATGACCGGCCGACTGTCTGACGTCACCCCTCTTTGGGAATGTAATTATTGATCAAACGACATCAGATGAAGCCAAATCAGGTCCAGGTCGATGTTAAAGTTAATATCGATCTGGACCTAATCTGACTAAGAGCTTTAGCTCTTAGTCATTAAACAATTGTGTTGCTTAACGGTTCTAGTTCGATGTCATTCTTTCACATGATGAGTAGCTTGCCAAAATCAACCAGTATAATATTTAAAATAAGTTCTCTATGGTATTATAAGTTGCCACCGAAGACAAAGATCGGGTACCGGTGGCCCGCTCGCATGGCGACGAAAGGAGTTGCACAGTGGCTCTATGGGGTCACACACCGCCACTTCCGTCACCCCGGACCAATTTGCGGGGCGAGACGCATCCATAGTCCACTGCAAAAAAAAAAGATACTAAAAGATAAAACCTGTCGCTTTACTTGATTGTAATATCAGTATTCATATGGCAGCTACAGTCGTGTAAATGCAAACATTGGTTGATAATGGCCGGTCGGATTAAACTGCTCGGTGTGCTCACGTTAGATATCCCTGGATTATAAAGGTTTCAAGTGAATACCAAATTCATGAATGAACATCTAAAATTCTATATGTTTTTCTTTGATAAACTGTACATAGCCGATACCACATTAAAAAAAAGAGTTTTAGTGGCAAAGGAAAAGTGTCATTTGGTGCCCTTGTATTATGATCAATATTTTAGTGTTTTAACGTGTTATAATAAGTAATTTTGATGGTATTTTATGTAATTTGATGCGCAGGAAGTACTGAGGTATAGTGAATATGATATAAATGTGAAAACGTATATGAGATATACGTTTTCATTTGCCACCAAAATTCCTTTAACAGACTGGCCATGCCAGTGTTGAAGGTGACGTTTTAACTTACTGACCGACAATGACTTTATATGAAATTAATTTATCAACAAAGATTTGTCTTAAAGGTCTTAGTAACCAAGCCATAAACTCCAACAAATAAAAAACATCTACAAAAAGATTGTGTGTATTTATTTAGCTGTCAAAGTAACGGATCAAATTATTAAGTAACGCAATTCATGAATATATGTATACATGTACCCAACATCATGTTTCTGCTAGGCTGTATAAGCGTTGGCCACCGAAGGCAAAGACCGGGTTCCGGTGGCCGGGTCTATGGAGTTGCGCGCCGCTTCTTCTGTCGCACCGGTCAGATTTAGCGGGCTGTGACCACTCCCTAGCCTGCCGCCAAAAAAAAAAAAGGCTGTATAAGCGCTAAGTGAGAGTCTATAAAATTAAAAATCTTTCTGCTTTTACTTAAATATATGTACATGGGATTTGTACTAACGTGAGTAGAACAATTGCGGCTTTCAGTGTTATGCCTTTTTGTCCTAGACTTAACTTGCAATAAAATTCTAATCTATTTTGTAATAGAGTTTTTCTAATCCGTGTGGTGATGGAGTAAGAATACAATTCACCAGCCCCTCTCTTACCCGTGGGTATCGTAAAAGACGATTAAGGGATATAATATGTATATGGCATCTGTGCAAGAGAAGGAAAACTCGAAATAAAACCCTATACCAACACGTGTGAACAGCGTAGTATAGTAGGTCAATTTCCCTCCCTTTGTGGAGGAGGCCCGAGCCTAACAGTGGGACATGTGTGGGTTGAGATAATGAGATGATTCTGTAATTGGTACAAATATTCAATTTACTTGCTTTAATTTTTAACTGAGGTGGAGATGACACGATGACGTAAATAAACTTTTTAAATTGCTAATACACATAAAGCATCGTAATACAAAATATATTTTTACACGTTTTATATACACATATGTTTTCTCATACAGTATTTCATTTAAATTCTTTATTATCATATTGAAACGATTTCCATATTAAAACAAACGAACCTAATTTTGACCAATGAAATCTGGACTGTATTAAATCGTCCCAAACCAACGAAATAAATCATTTTTAGTGAAATTCATTAAATAATAGATCAAAGCTAATTTGAATTTCACGAATAAGGTCGGGGGGTCAGTTTATTTGTTTTGATGTGAAACGTGCCATATATTGTTGGAGTAGACTCAGAATAATTCCTATTTGAAATACCTACGAGATATGCTGAGAATATAATACTATATTTTTTGTTCATGTTATTATGTGGCATTTATTTAGTTTGTTAGTATGTATGATACAAAATATTATATTGAAATATGCTATAGGCTTATGGGCGTATAGTGTTTTGGCTCATATCTTAGTCAATGACAAAGTATTTAGATAGACCAAGGCAATACAATACTCATGTGGCGGCAGGTTAAAATATAATGTGTCACCACTCCTTACACTCTTAGAAGCTGTAAATACTGTCTGAGGGATCATCAGGAGAATGGGCAATATCGCTGTCCTAGGCAACCTGTATTACTAACTGTTATTACCCGTTTGCTAAGCGTGGCAATTGTGGCATTATCCCTATTATGAGAAGGACTATGTCCAATTCTGTATATTGTTAGGCTGTTTATGATGATCTGTGGCATAAGACTTTAATGAGAATGTTGCATAGAGTTATAATCTTTTGTCTTGAGCCTTTGGTGTCAGACGACCAAGCAGTCTCTAGGTCTGATAGTAATTGGTCCCTGCCATGGCTCTGTATTATAACAGGGCACAAGCCGGTGGATACCTACCGTAAGGTGGAGCTTGGTCCCCTGGCCGTCTCGCTCGTCGAAGAAAGCGTGTTGTAACAAATTGCTACCATTCTTACGTCAATTTTCGCATGGTGACGGAGTAAGAATGCAGTTTAGGATCCTTTTTTACCCGTGGGTGGCGTAAAAAACGACCAAAAGACATAATATCCAGATAACAACTATGTAAAAGATGGAAAACTTGAAGCAATTTCTATAATAATTCGTCTGATGAGCGTAATAATGTAGGTAGAGATGCATCGATACTACCGAGTACTCATATGTTATCGATACTCTCCAATCGATACTACCACTAGTAGCATATAACACTAACATTCGATACTGAGTACTGGTATCGAATGAAAACAGTAGTATCGTATAGGAAGGCATCGCAATGGTATTGGAGCGCGACACCCGCCTCGCTACTTCGCTGCAGGGTGCACGCAACGAGCGTAGTATCCCTAAGACGTCTGTGGCAGCAACGCGCTGGCAAGTTTATATTAGTTGTCACTTGTCGCTGGGCGTTCCGTCTATGGAGTACAATTTGTTTTAAAGTGCATTATAGACAGTTTACAATTAAGTTCTCAAACTACCTACAGTAGTATTTACGGAAAAGAAAAAATGCCCCCTCTATTACCTAAAGTGTAGTAATACTCTCTCGTGTGTGACAATACTCTCTCGTCTCTTTTGAGAAATTCAAAATTTTATAAGTACTCAAAAGTATCGATACTTTAATATAGTATCAACTGTGGTATCGATACTTTGATTCGATGCTACTATCGAGTACTAGTATCGAAGAGAGAATAGTATCGTTTCATCCCTAATATTAGGTCAATTTCCCTCCTACTCTTGAGGAGGCTCGATCTAGACGTCCATATTCTGCGACATTGTAGTAATGCCTCTGACGAGCCAGGTTATTTATGCCTGAAACTGGCAGGAAACTAAACTAAGGCAAAAAAACTGTCAGCGACATGGACTACTATAAATATTACATATTAATAATTGTAATTACAAAACGCAACCCGGTACGTCCGCTATATCGGGACAAAATCAACAATGCTCTCCCATTGTTATGAAACCGGGCATCGTCTACATTATACATTAGCACTATTGTCCTGATGTAAGTACGTGAAGTAATTTGTCGCCGCTGCCGGCTGATTACACCCTGGTATACATAATTCATGGCCACGATTCATCAGAAACGTCGTAGTATATACGTCATAATATTATACATACAATAACGAAAGTCTTTGATGTCTTGAAATAAATATTACGACGTATTTCTTTTTTTTTTTTTCGAGGTGCCTCCTTTTGTACGACGTGTTGATTGATTTATTTGTCTGGAATGCTCATTCACAGAACTAACCACGAGCGATATAAGTCTATCAATAGCGGAATTAATCACATAAAGGCAGTGGCAAGTCCAGCCTTATAATAGCTAGACGAAATGTTAAGAATATACTCGTATTCGTATATTCTATTGATATTGATCTCCAGTTCACGGTTTTGACTTTGAGTCTAAATAATTACTGGAATATTTTAACTTATTTTTTTAGTAGTTACAGTTTGTATAATATGATAAAAGTAACTAACTATAGTTTTACAATCTGATTTTAAAGTAGTATTTTTATACAGTGCATGTTTATATTACTGAGTTAACGAGAAAATCAACGATTTTGAATAAGTGCCGTTTTATATGTTTGTAATGTACCTTTCTCTGTTATGGTAGGCAACGATTTGCTTGCATTCTGATTGCATTGCGCTTAAGTCCATGAGCGGCAGTTATCTTGTTGACTACTTCTCTTGTTCGTCTTCCATGCAGGCAATAAAAAATATTCTTTTACTACCTCATTTAATATTTAATCATTAATGCCATATCCACGCGGAGGTTTATTTAAACTCTGTATAATATAGATTGTTATCGCCGCCTATCTCATTCATTGCAACATAAATTGTGATACTATTATTAAATAGGTTACTAAAAATCTAGTTAACTGTTTTGTTAATACAATGGCATGCATCTATCTTCCGGTCCTGTGGCCGAATCCAGGTTCAAGAAAAACTGGGCGGTTTTTTTTGCAGATTTTTTTGATTATCAAATATTTTCTTAAGCAATTCTCAACAACATTTCTCAAGAAACTGATTAACGATAATACGTCTGTCACCTAGTTAGGTAGAATTAGTAATTAATTGTCATAATTTAGGTGTGTACAAAGGTGTTTGTTGAGCGCTAACGCGCATATAAACAATTTTTAGTTCATCATTTTTATTTGGTGTGGTTTATATTTTTGTTGAGAAAGACTCAATATTTACTCGACAGAAAAATCAGAAAGCTGCATAGATTTCTTTTGATTAAGTCGGACAACTGAGGATCAAATGCATTATTTCTATTGCAGTGTATTAATGTAACTTATAAACTAGGGTGCCTCAACATAAATCGCAAAGTGTTATCATCTCAGCTCATATATGTCCCACTGTTGGTCTCGAACCTCCTCCATAACGAATAGGAGGGAAATTGCCTACATTGACACGCTGGATAGACGTGTTGTTATGTAGGTCGTGGCTTTTGTTTCGAGTTTTCCTTCTCTTGCTTCCTTATAGATGTTATATGCATTTCATATCCCTTAGTCGTCTCTTACGACCACTTACGGGTGAGATAGGTGGTGAATTGTATTCTTCCTCCGTCACCACACGGAAAAGAGTATAGGATATATACAATACATATTTCTTTACTTTAATTTATCCATAAAGAAGAGAACAAAATAGAACTATCTTGTTAATTGATATTGTTTCTAGCACATTGATTAACGCATTGACGAAGAAAGACTAGCCGATATGGGAAAATCGATGATTGATTAAATAATTGGTGTGCATACCTATAACGACTAAATGGTTTAGTTATGAGGAATTTATGAGACACATAATACGACTGAAACGACTTGCTGTACGGTAGCGGTTACGAATACTATTAACCTTTACTTTGTTCTTGGATGTCGTAAAAGATGACTAAGACCTTTATATCGACTTGAGCCAACTCCAGCTGACGCCGTTTGGTCAACAATTATATTCCCAAGGTGGGTTCAAGTCAGGCAGCGACCAGTCATGAAACCACTCCCAATAACTTTTGCAATATGTACGATGGAAGAGGAGTACATATATACAACTCCGAGTAATTGGGATAAGAGCAGGATAATAATGATGACAAAATACGACTAAACAGTTTCATCAATATAAAAGTTGTTTTTGCTGGGCCTTTCTAGCAAAAAAAAGGTTTTTTAAATAAAGAAGTCGAGCTTAACAGTTAATTTCAGGACCATTTTATTTAGTCATCTTATTATCTTGTTTGTGTATTGCTTTTATGTCTATTTTGTTATCCTACTTTAAATGGTAATTTTGTATTTGTATATTCCTTTGAAAATTTAAAGATGTTATCATACATAATAATGTTTATTAGATTATATAATATGTGAACAAAATTGAGAGGATTTTTCTTACAACGAGCTTATTAGATTTGCGTGCAAATATTCTTTTATGAAAGTAACTATGTTATTCTCGGGTCTTAGGCTTGTATTAATGTGTATTATTTTAATCTTTTTATTTTTACTGGATGGAAGGCAAGCGAAATATCAAAACGATCGCTTTAGTGGTTAAGACGTGAATGCATAACAAATAAAAATAAATATCATTTGCATTTTTTATATTAGTTAAGTGGTTAACTTAAGATTTTAAATCTGAAACTGTTTGAAGTAATTGAACGGTTTGAGTAAGTATTAATTCTGTTCTAGGTGATGAAACTTCGGAATTTCGGGATTTTAATGGTCCGATAAAAATGTGTCGGTCTGCTAAGTTTTTTTGTAATTATCATCCAACTAAAATCTTCCCTTCTCTTTCTATTTAAATAAACGTGCATTAAATATTTTCATACACAAAACAACCGCAAGAAAGTTTATACGTGGTATAGAGATGTAATAAGAAAAGAGTTTTAAGAAAAGTTTTAATTATGAATGTTAAAAGCTTTAGGGTTAAGGGAAGACCAAAGAAAGTATGGATGGACTGCATGAAGCATGACAAGGATAGACAGGGAGTGATAACAGAGATCATATGTAGTAGAGTTATATAGAAGGAGAGAATATATTGTATCGATCCCAAGTAATTGTGATGATGATGATGAGGTATGATGACAACTGCGAAGAAGACAGACAGTGACAGTTTGTTATAATCCGTCGCCACAAAGACATAGGTTTACTAACACAGCTAAGAATGATATCTTTAATGGATGTTAACGGGTCTGTATAATGATTGCATAGATGGTAATTTGGCTAGCGGCGGTTCGATTCTCACGCAGAGCATTTTGTTGTTTGATACACAAATTATTGTGCCGAGTTTAGATATATTTATTATCCATTAATTTTGTTTATAAGGCCCCGCGACACCATTATTTATTCTAGGATATATTGGTATGTTATTATTCTTCTGTTCCTTTAACTATTTTAGTGTTTAAATTACTGAAATTTAGCATTTAATATGCTTAATTATTTATAAAACCCGATTACGAAGCAAAAAAATGATGTCACAAGCGGGGTTCGAACCCACGCCTATTGGGATTCCGGCCCGCTACCGCTTGTGACATCATTTTTTCGCTTCGTAATCGGGTTTTATAAATAATTAAGCATATTAAATGCTAAATTTCAGTAATTTAAATAACAAGGTTGTGTCATCGTTTAATACAATTCTAACTGTAAAGTTTGAAGTATTAAGCCTATAACAATGTGTAAACATTGTCGGGTAGATAGCATACCGTCACCTTAAGACGTAAATATGATACGAAGCGAAATTTGCATCTCCTACAATAAGTCACGGTGGTGTAGTGGCAACACGATTGGGCCGGAATCGCAATAGGCGCGGGTTAGAATCCCGCTTGTGACATCATTTTTCGCTTCGTAATCGGGTTTTATAAATATTTTAGTGTTTTTTAATAATATAAATTTTTGAATTTATTAAGGGGGATATGTTCTATCCCTTTCTCGCACAAGGATGTTTGTTTAGGACGGACGCAGATTAATGGAGATTGCGACATTGACGTCACATTGTGTTGCTCTTTCTAATTAATAAACTTTTCCGTGTGGTGACGGAGTAGGAATACAATTCACCACCCCCTATCGTACCCGTGGGTGATCGTAAGAGACAACTAAAGGATATAAAAAGCATATAACATATATGCAAGACAAGGAAGCTTAACATAATTATATGTCGTATGAGCGGAGATGATGGAGTCAAAGATTGACATGGTATGGAGATGTTATCAGATGGGATGAAAGTAATGTTGTGAGGAAAGTTTTAAGTATGAATGTTGAAGGCTGGACTGCGTGAAACATGACATGGATAGACGAAGGGTGACCACAGAGATGACGTCTGATAGGGTTGTATGGAAGGAGAAGTTATATTGCGTCGATCCCAAATAAATTGGGATAAGAGCAAGTTGATGATGATGATGATGATGAGCTGAGATGGTGAAGATTAATAAAATAGTGAATATTTCAATTGTGAGCGACTTGACTAGACGGACGCATTAGGATATTGATAATACTATGACTTGGCCATGTCGCGGCACTTATTATTTTTCTAATGTAGGATACATTAGAAAAATAATAAATAAAAAAGAAAAAAAGTTAAACTATTTATTATTCTTACAAACGTTCTATATATAAATATATGTAGCATTATAAAGCATGAAAACCATATTAAAATCCGATGCGTGGCTAAGAAGTAAGCTTAAAAAACACATAGATTGCGAATTTGTTGGATAATTTTCAGGGATTATACCGACTTGGATTTTAAATATTTCTTTTTAAAAGCAGCATACTGCAATAAAAAGATATTTTATACGACTTGACATGAATTGAATGACTTTATTAATATATAATTACAACAATCGAAAATCTGTACCTATAATATGTAAAGCTTGTCGGGTAAATGGCACACGTCTCCAATAAAGACGACAAAATAATACGAGCCGCAAATTGTATCTTATATGATAGCTCACACTTGTCTAAATGGTATGACGATTGGAACGGATTTCCAATATAGGTGTGGGCTCGAGTCCCACGTGTGACATTCATTTTTCGCTCATAAAAAGCTTTTATAAATAACCTAGCAGAACATGCTAAATTTTAGTAATGTGTATAACAATTATTTGTTGATCGTATGAAGAATTCTTGTATATTATTTTCCTACTCTTATCCCATTTACTTGGGTTCGATACAATATGTACTCTTCTTTCATAGTACATATTGTAAAAGTTATTTTTATCACCGGCCGCCTGCCAGACGTCAACCCTCCTTGGAAATGTAATTGTTGACCAAACGGCATCAGATGTGGTTGGCCCAGGTCGTTATAAGGCCACAAGACATCCACGAGCAAAGTAATAGTTGATAGTATTCGTATATAGCCGCTACCATATAACTTATGAAGAATTCTTGTATGTGGAATTAAAATCCATAACACTTAACATATGAAGTTACTACTTAGCTTATTATGCTACATATGTACAGAAAATATGACATGAATGTATAATGGACACTAATAAACTCACACCGACGCCGTTCGCTCGCAAACACTTGCCCGTGTTTAACGCTTGCCCGTCTAACATAATTGTGTTTTTATAAAAAACATAATTAGAATTAGGGGTCGACGATTTTATTATTTTCTCGTCCCAGTGTTTGCGCTCAGCCTATGGTTAATAACGTTATTTAACGCGGCTGACTTTAGACGTAACGTGCAGCTCAGCGTAAATATAATCTAACAATACTAAATATTATAATTATTTTTTTTTGACGGGTTAAGGTCTTACCTGACCCTCTGATATCTCTTCTAGTGTTTTTCCAGCGTCAAATCAGGGTACCGTGATCAGCTTTTTGCTATTGCTTATGATGGCAAACGAGCAGGGAGCGCACTGATGGTAAGTGTGCCGCTTATGGACCGTTGTAATATAAAAGCAAGGCCGCTGCCTACCAACCAAAACCCGTCTAGAAAATTGTGCTTCCGGCTCTTGATCATCGAACGAAGCGTAACAGCATATTGCCACTGCTCAGACGTCGATTTCTGTGCTAGTGTAATACTACCCCGGACGGACCTAAACGGCAGTAGACAGAAACCGTCAACAATGTGGCCCTCTTACTACTAATGAGTTACTAGCTTTACATTGTTTGATCACTGGATACAGTACGTGTTTAAGCTGATATCAGACGGTTCACTCGAGTGATTGTTCACTCGAGTGATGGTTCATTTTTCTTTCATTTTATGTTCACACGGCTAAGAGGGAATGATTTAAAAATGAACATTCACTATTTATTTCTTTCAATATATCATCGAATGAAGTCGTGCGTCTTGGAATTACTTTAATTTATGATCATTTAATCAATTTTTACTGATATTTTTTTTAGTGGTAGGACCACGCTGTTGACAGTTTTACATCTAAAGCCGTGGGCCGGTTCATCCGGGGTATTATCACACTCTCGCAGAAAATCGTCGCTTGAGCAGTGGCAATATGCTACTGTGCTTCGTTCCGTGAGTGAGAGAGCCGGAAGCCCATCTTTCTGGGTGGGTTTGGGATTATTGGCAGGCAGCGGCCTAGTTATACCTCTAGTGTGGTAAAGATCCATGCACGGCAGTAACACTTAACAACAGGTGTGCTGCTTACTCGTTGCCACGTTGCCACCAGAGCACTAAAAAAAATCAAAGAGTTGACAAAAAAGTAGTAAAGAAAACGTCGACGGTGATGGGTGCTACCATGGATTGAAAGAAAAAATATTAGCAGCATCAAATACATTGTTGAGAGAACTAGCAGTTGAAGATCCTGATTCATATTGTAATAATCTTTTTAAAGTTCTCCAAAAAATGTAATGTATTTTGATCGATTCACTCGATCGATCAATACACACACAGACACACATATTTGCCGCGTGCGACCAGTGCAAAGCAGCGCAGAAAATTATCAACACGGGACGTCCTTCGGCTACAGAACTTGAAACAAAATGACCGGACCCGAATGAAAGTTCTCTCAGTGTTCAGACTGTTCATTTCTTGTTCACTCGGAGTGCGAGTGAAAGATGCCGAATGCCAATATCCAACACTGTTGGATCGTTTCACTAATGAATTCATTCGGCACTAATGTTTCATTTTGTGTTCAGATGCGTCACTTCGAGTGAAAGATGCAAAATGAAAGACAAAAATGAACAAAAAATGAACCGTCTGATATCAGCTTTAGGAGTTAGGTCATAAATAAAACTCGTCAAATTGTTTAGCTCTCTGATGATTATTATAAGCCCATTAAGAATTTAGTGGTTGAATAGCCGCTATGAAAATGGCGTAACCTTCTAGAACATTTTTTAACGGTAAACCGTCTTTGAACTTGTTATTCCCTGTGTCACTTCCTTTTACTTTCTCGTAAACTAGCTAAAAGAACAAACACCAAAAATGCGTCACAGGTCTATCTAGCGGAATTGATAATCCGTTATACGATCGCCTTGGTCTCTTTCTCTGCTGTTAGGAAAGTATGGTTTAAGCAGTAACTAATTGTGGCAACATTATTATGCCTCCTTCGCACTGGCCTTTCCATTTGATCTGGAAGTGCCATCTCTCATCCCATCACTTTGTTCACACTGTTTTATTTTTACTAACATTTATCTAATATTTCTTTTCCACCAGACCTTGTGTATTTCCTGCATTCATTATTATCACATCAATGGACTGGCATTGAAACAATTATATTTATAAAAATATCCGCATTTTTCAAAAATAAAGGAATCCGAATAGGTTATATTATTGTTTTAATACATAAAAGTAACATTTTTTTAAAGACTGCCAACCTCTCTGCTCTAAGGAAGTAATCCTTGTATTGCGGGAAACTTTACAAACATATAATTAACGCAGGCATATTACACCCAGACTCAGAACAACACTTGGTGGATCGCACAAAGTATTGTCCTGCGTAGGAATTGAACCCACGGCGCTGGCACGGCAAGCATCATAACCACTAGGCCATCTGTGCAGTCATTCTAGTGATAGCGATCTTATTTAATTTTATGTCTGTAGATGTTTAATAAAAATGATGATGATTAATGACATATCACCACCTAAACAAATCATCACTTTACCTAACTAATCCGTTCGTTGGTCGGATCGAGGGATAACTTTTGGTGTCTATAAACAGATAAACCATTGTGTACTTGCTAAAACCCCCCATATCCCTTGTAACTAACCCTTGCTAGAGCGAGGATTACGCATTTTCATTCATTATTATACTTACAATTATAATTTTATTAAATCGGCAAATATATTAGCTCTAATAGAAAAGACATTCTGTGATAAAACTTTATGAAACATATTTATTCGTTTTATAGCCAATATACGTTATTATAGAAATTAACTAATACGTTATTATAGAAATTAACTACGCTGCCATATGTCACCTCAGTCCTTTTAAATGATATAAGATCTGTTTCACTGTAAATACGAAACAATAATTTGATATTAGCACACATTATCTTGCTACTTACATAGATGGTTTAGCGGTCTACGTAATGTCCGCACGTGTCAAGTATATTCCCACGCCATATAGAATCACTGTTACTGCGATTCATAAATAATGCCGAGTGTTGTTCTTTTCTGGCAGACTATGGTATGGACACACTCTATCCATTCCGACGACAGGGCTGCTTGCGGCCCCATACCTCACCGTGAGCCCTACCCGTCACTATTGGGTAGAGCACTGGTACCAATTTCTTGACCTCTGTGGCCAGTCATAGCTTGCCTGGGAAACGTTTAACACCTTACACCTACCTGCTTGCTAAGCAGAGTGGCAATGGCGATATATATTACTGTTTTATATACAGAGTAATAAAATGAAGTGAATAGAAAATAGATCTAGTTTAAAGCTGATATCAGACGGTTCATTTTTTGTTCATTTTTGTCTTTCATTTTGCATCTTTCACTCGAAGTGACGCATCTGAACACAAAATGAAACATTAGTGCCGAATGAATTCATTAGTGAAACGATCCAACAGTGTTGGATATTGGCATTCGGCATCTTTCACTCGCACTCCGAGTGAACAAGAAATGAACAGTCTGAACACTGAGAGAACTTTCATTCGGGTCCGGTCATTTTGTTTCAAGTTCTGTAGCCGAAGGACGTCCCGTGTTGATAATTTTCTGCGCTGCTTTGCACTGGTCGCACGCGGCAAATGTGTGTGTATGTGTATGTATTGATCGGTCGAGTGAATCGATCAAAATACATTACATTTTTTGGAGAACTTTAAAAAGATTATTACAATATGAATCAGGATCTTCAACTGCTAGTTCTCTCAACAATGTATTTGATGCTGCTAATATTTTTTCTTTCAATCCATCGTAGCATCCATCACCGTCGACATTTTCTTTACTACTTTTTTGTCAACTCTTTGATTTTTTTTAGTGCTCTGGTGGCAAACGAGTAAGCAGCACACCTGTTGTTAAGTGTTACTGCCGTCCATGGATCTTTACCACACTAGAGGTATAACTAGGCCGCTGCCTGCCAATAATCCCAAACCCACCCAGAAAGATGGGCTTCCGGCTCTCGCTCACGGAACGAAGCACAGTAGCATATTGCCACTGCTCAAGCGACGATTTTCTGCGAGAGTGTGGTAATACCCCGGATGAACCGGCCCACGGCTTTAGATGTAAAACTGTCAACAGCGTGGTCCTACCACTAAAAAAAATATCAGTAAAAATTGATTAAATGATCATAAATTAAAGTAATTCCAAGACGCACGACTTCATTCGATGATATATTGAAAGAAATAAATAGTGAATGTTCATTTTTAAATCATTCCCTCTTAGCCGTGTGAACATAAAATGAAAGAAAAATGAACCATCACTCGAGTGAACAATCACTCGAGTGAACCGTCTGATATCAGCTTAACGTAACAGTTTTCATGTTCCGCAAAAAATTCCAGAAAAAAATTCGGTAAGATGCCTTTCTCTCTAAAGAAAAAGAAAATTGTTCCAAATAAATATCTTGTCAACAATAAGCTTGTGTTAGTAGGAGCTAATTGCCAGCGAAAAAAGAAACCATCTTCCAATATATTTTTAATGTAATATAATAATTTTCGCCTGTATCAATATTAGAAATTTCAATATTTCAGATGAGATCCCCTTTTCTCCTATACAAATACATTATTGAAATAGACACTGGGTAAATGGATTGTGTAATCATATGTACATTGTCGACATTATCATTCATTCATTGTTAATTAAATAAAGTTTTATTATTCGCATGTCGTTCGAATTATACAAATGTTTGTAATGATTATGGATAATCACGCAGCATTAATCTAATTGCTTACCATATTATGATGGAAAAGAATACAATTTACCACACGCCTTCTTGCCTGTGGTTGTCTTAAAGTCGAGTAAGGATTATGATATGCGTGTAACATATAGATAAATGCAAGACATGCAAAATTTGAAATAAAGTTTTAGTGGTAGGACCACGCTGTTGACAGTTCTCTGTCTACAGCCGCGGGCCGATCCGTCCGGATTAGTACCACACTCTCGCAGAACATCGACGTTTGAGTAATGGTCATGTCCTATTGCGCTTCGTTCGGTGAGCGAGAGAGCCGGAAGCTCAACTGGGTGGGTTTGGGGTTTGTATTGGTAGGCAGTGGCCTAGCCCTAGACCCTTTGTATTGCAAGGGTCCATAGGCGGCAGTAACACTTACCATCAGGTGTGCTGCTTGCTCGTTTGCCGCCATAAGCAATAATAAAAAAAATAACGCTCCACACCCAACTCATTAGCGCGTTATAGAAGGTTGACCTACTATTTTCGGCGGAGGCTGGAGCTCAGCTGAAATAAGCTAAAATAATTACTGTGAGAAAAGTTTTATTCTATATTTATATATCTAGACGTTTAGGTAGAAGTACCTACATAGCATTCAACAAAAATAAATGAATAAGACTGCTTTTCTCTATGCTAACAGAGTTATTATCCTCATTCTCGTATCCCAAATACTTGGATTCGACACAATATGTTCTCTTCTATCGTAAAATCTAATCAAATATGTAATTTTTGTGCTGACTTTCCATGTTAATGCTTTGCATAATTAATTATTTTTTTGATCTGAAATCTTCTACATTCACACTTAAATCATTTCTTATACATAAAATTTGCTTGCGATGATGGAATAGGAACACAATATGTTATCAGAATCATATTAAAAAAAAAGAAACCATAAATTGATAAGAAAATCACAATTTATTGGAAATTATGATATCATTTAAAGCTATATGAAAGTGTGCGTTATTAGCAGTGGTACTGAAACGTAGTCTCTAAATGACGACTTCTTAAGGTAACTCTTTGCACCATAATACTTGCATACATAGACTCAGTCATTTAAATAATAAAATTCAGAATGCGACAACCCGAAGAAAGAACGGGTTTATGATTATTGTACGTGGCATTCTCGTGAAGATAAGCTGATGAATGGACGAGTGGAGGAAGAAATGTCAACTCTTTCGCTCCAACGGTGTTATTAACACAATGATTATTACCGTAGGCTCGTATTAGGTAGACCTTACTAACCTTTAAATCCGAACTACTATTATATAATGTATAGTTTCAACTTTCAATATTTGGGTCCAGATGTTAATATTAATATAACCCACAGTGTTTCCAATCGTACTTTTAGTACTTTATTTTTCTTGTTTTTTTCTGGTATGTGATATTTTTGACTCTACTCTTATATAAGAACAAATGTATGCATTAGATTTGTTATTCTTTCTAAACTTTTCCTTTTTTATAAATCCCTCTATCAGTTTATCGACCTTCAAGCTTGGACCTAGAACTACCCAAGTCGGGACAATATAATTGTCAGATTTAGCCAGTGTGTTATAGATCGCAGGAGTGTTGCCGCTACTTGTCCTGGTGAGCCTTCAAGGCTTTTACCGGTGGGCCACGGATGCCAAGGAAGCGGTACCAATGGTCGGGGCAATGGCGATGGGGAGGGAATACGGTGGTCCATGGGGCCATGCGCCGCCCTTCGTCGCCCCGAAAGAAACAGATGGCGTTTGCCCAGAATATAGCCTGCCACAAAAAAAAGAGGCTTTTACCGGTAAGTCCAGTAAGTTCGACAGGAATGGAGAGCTTTAACTAAGGAGACTAAAGTTTTTCGTCTATAATTATGCATTGACGCTAGGCTCTGAGTTAGATACAAAACTATTATAGATGAATGATAACGCCGACTATCTGCGGTTATCATTTATACATACATACATACATATCATCACGCCATATCCCTTGCAGGGTAGGCAGAGAGAACAGAGTGCCAGAGAACTCTATCTCTGCATACTTCACTCGCTTCCTCAACATTCATAATTCTCTTCATACACGCTCGCCGGTTTCGGAGACTCTTGACTCCACCTTCCTTCAGTACATGACCGATCTGGTCTAGGTAGGTAAGTCTCGGTCTCCCTCGGTACCTACATCCTTCCACTTTCGCATTGTATATCTTCTTAACCAGGCGTTCGTTCGGCATTCTTTCCACATGTCCGAACCATCGGAGCATTCCCTTTCGCATCTTTACACCAATACTCTCTTTCATACCTACTCGCTCTCTTATCATTTATAATTACAATAATAATATGCTAACATGCTCGCAATGTGTGTGTAAGCTTCTCTAATAAGATTAGGTAATCTTTAGCCAGCTCAGGGAAGCTGAAGTAGTTGCCATGTCTGAAATCGTATCACATCATCGAAGTATGCCTTAACCAGGGATTTTATAAATATTTAAGATTTTATTACATATTTTATAAAATAAATAAATTTTCTTACTGAAATTAAGTGCTTTAACGTATTCCGTTCAATGATTAAACATTCATAGAACATATAAACTAGTTTTATCTGCGTTTTGCACATGGCTAGTTGTCGGCTGATAAACATCGGCGTTTACGTATATTGCAAAATTAACTCGAAATTATGGAGCTTTGATTACTTAATACTGATTTTATATTGATGGTAATTGTGGATAAAACGATTGCTTGATGTTCGTTTACTAGAAGTTATAGAGATCAGCTCTTGTATTCAATTCTAAAATTTCTTGTATTTATTTAATTCAGTATACTACACTTATATTACTTCAGACTGTAGTTATAACGGAAGATATACTGCGTTATTTTAGCAGGTAAATTGTAGTGGTGGGAGTCCGGTATAACTCTTTTATCCGGAGGGAAGAGGGTATCCATAAAAGGTTCCTTCACGTAACAAAAAAGAGCTTAACACTATTATGGCAGAAGTAAAAAATGCTTTTTGCTGGTTAGTTATGGTCTTTGTATGGCTCGAACGGTCGGATTGCAGCAGTGGAGCATAGGGCTATACAACCTGCTAGGCCAGCGCTAACGCTCTCAGCTAATAACAGACTAAAGTCGTGGTTAATGACGCCAGTAACACGCCTTATCCTAAGCTTAACCATCTGACCAATGTGACGTAGTAATATTTTTAATGGTACGGCCACACCGTTGACTGTTTTCTGTCTACCGCCGCGGGCCGGTCCTTCTGGGGTAGCACCACACTCTCGCAGAAAATCGACGTTTGAGCATTGGCAATGTGGTGTTGCTTTCGTTTCGTTCGTTCGCTGAGCGAGGGAGGCGGCAACCAACTTCTGGGTGGGTTTGGAATTTTCATTGGTAGCAGCGGCCTTCCCGTGGTATTTCGAGGTCTATGGACGCCAGTAACACTTACCATCGGGTATACTGTTTGCTCGTTTACCACCAGTAGCAATAAAAAAATCCCTTATCTGAATGATGACTGTATTCAGTTATTAACGTATGCATCCATACGGTCTGAGAGAAAAAAAAGATAAATGCGGCTATTTTGTATTATTTTGCCCAGATTTATTGGACTAATAAAAATAACATATGGATAAGAAGAAATTACTTTATGTAGATATACAAAAAGAATATTATTACGCGTATATTTTATTCATTTTGATTTACGTTCGAAGAGCTATACTCTGATAGCTGTTATAGATATGTTGTAGTACCTACTTCAAAGTTCAAAATCACTTTCACTTCACTCCCACAAGAAAATCGATTTGTTCAAGCAGTAGCTGATTCAAGTTTGTCAAACCCTTGTCTGCAAATTATTTCCGTACACCATGGTTTCATAAATACTTTCAAAATTAATGACGTTTGTTTAAATGGATTAAATTTATGAAACATTTAATTTTGTAAGTTAATGAATTGTTTATCAAATAATATATTAGGTAAGAGGATTGACATTTCGTATGGTTGATATATGTATGTTTCCGTGTGGTGACGGTGTAAGAATACCATTCACCACCCCTATCTTGCCCGTGGGTGATCGTACGAGACGACTAAGAGATATAAAACGTATATAACATCTCTGCGAGAGAAGGAAAACTCGAAATAAAACCCTATTCCAACATGTGTGACCAACGTGGTATAGTAGGTCAATTACCCTCCCATTTCGGAGGAAGCTCGATCCCAACAGTGGGACATATATGAGCTGAGATGATGGTGATGATAATATATGTATTTCAAAAAAAAATCTTATGATATATGTAATATTAATGCAAGGTCGATAATACTTATCTAATGAATAGTTAATTAGCTTCTTACTGCCCACAGCTTCGCCTAAAAGGTTACTTTTCTAAAGTTTTTCATTCCTTATTTTTATTTTACCCCTTAAGGGTAAATTTCTACAAAATTTTACTGTTCATCCACCTTTACAACCTTTTTTTAGCATTAAAAAGTAGCCTATGTCCTTTATCAGGTTCTAGACCATCTGTGTACCAAATTTAATTTAGATCGGTTCATTACTTTTGGCGTGAAAGAGCGACAGACAGACAGAGTTACTTTCGCATTTATAATATTAGTAAGGATTAAATAATAATGTTGATTGAGTTGTTACTTCGCCTTAATCATTGGTATTTAGTTTTAAAATGAGTTGGATTCGCATACAATAAACGCGCATGTCGGACCTGTTGCGACTCTCTAATGAATAACGATTGTGCAGTACGATCTGAACGCGTTCTGCATTCGTTCGCAGCTACACTCGTGTGCATCGTGCATACAATTTAAATCTATGTACCTAAGATCTGCATCACCACTGTTTTAACCTTTGATAATTTATGACTATGTATGGGTTTGCCGTCTATGAACTAACAAATGAGCATTGCGTGCTTCTTGCAGCAATCTGTTTTGAGTTTTCGTTGGTAAAGTGGTAGTGTCATATGGACGTCTTGTGTTATGTTATGTATATATAGAACGCAAACAAAGTACTAAAGTGTAGTGAATATGATATAACAGTGTTTTACATTTGTTTGTATGTTCCACGACATTTCTCAGAAGATTAACAGTGTGTATGATACTTTTAAAGGCGAAGATTTGACTTACTGACTGACAACAATCTATAAATTAAGTTATAAATGAAAAAAGAAAGACTTTGCAAAAGATTTTTTACAATGCCATAAAATTCCTTAAAAGCAGTCTGATATGAACATTTAGTTATTTTTTTTATCTCTACTATGGCTACTGGGTATTTAGTTGAAGCACGGTGAACTTGTCCACTTACTACTCTCACTATTTTTTATGGAATCAAATAAATTAAAACTATTTCTAAAATCCCTCTGAAAAGTATACGAAATGTCGGAATAGTAACCAACGTGATAAAATCTCTAAAAATAGTTATATTTTATATGTGTAATACATACATACATACCATCACGCCATGGCCCTTGCAGGGTAGACAGAGAGAACAGAGTGCCAGAGAACTCTATCCTTGCATACTTCTCTCGCTTTCTCAACATTCATAATTCTCTTCATACACGCTCGCCGGTTTCGGAGACTCTTGACTAGTCTTGACTCCACCTTCCTTCAGTACATGACCGATCTGGTCTGGGTAGGTTAGTCTCGGTCTCCCCCGGTACCGACATCCTTCCACTTTCGCATTGTATATCTTCTTAACCAGACGTTCGTTCGGCATTCTTTCCACATGTCGAACCATCGGAGCATTCCCTTTCGCATCTTTACACCAATACTCTCTTTCATACCTACTCGCTCTCTTACGTCGTCGTTACGAATGCGACGACTACGACGACTGTATGTAATATTTGCGTAAAAATAGTTTTTTTTTAATAGAATCGTTTTATAGAATTTGTAAGGCCTTTCCAGACCTGATCAAATGGCATTTATGTCACAATTTTTATGTAAGTCCTACTATCTTTAGACTTTATTCGAAACTCGTGCACGGTACGACTTCGGACCTTCAAAAATACCTATAATCGATATAGTTTAAAGGTATCACAATTTCTCTATTCAAGAATTTTTTTTTATTGCTAGTGGTGGCAAACGACCAAGCAGCACACCTGATGGTAAGTGTCACTGCCGCCCATGGACCTTTGCTATACCAAGGGTATAGCTAGGCCGCTGCCTACCAATATAAACCCCAAACCCACTCGGTTCGGCTTCCGTCTCTCCCGCTCACCGAATGAAGCGCAATAGCACATTGCTATTACTCAGACATCGATCTTCTGCGAGAGTGTGGTACTACCCCGGACGGACCGGCCCGCGGCTGCAGACAGAGAACTGTCAACAGCGTGGTCCTACCACTACACTAGAATAGCATCACATTAGGAAAGATAGTGTAAAACTAATCAGTTTCCATTGAGCACATTAAATAAAATATGTAGTGATCACGGGTGGTCACGAGAGGACTGATGATCACTGTAAAGTATTCGAAACGTCGGGCAATTAAAAATCAAATACAAACGTGATAGAATCCGTAAAAAGTAGTTTTATTTCAAACGTGAAATACTCGCGTAAACATTAGAAATCATTAAATTATAAAATAAGTGAATGAACGAACAGATAAACGAAAAGGTAACTGCAAGATTATTATCCAGTACAATAAAATTGATTAAACAACATCGTAAATTTGGCGCAGCTATCGGTATTAGCAATCTCTTTCAGATAATTTATACGGAAAATATAAATGTAAAAGATATTAATGAAAAGGTCTTCTATCAGCATATCCAAGTTCACTGTTATACTGAATACACTTTTTTTTAATTTTTGCAACACGGGCTCTTTCCCTACTATTGTAAAACAATCGAGATTAGTTGCGTATACTATAATGTAAAAAAATAATACGAATAAAATTAAACACAAATAAATTACATAAGATTGTTTTTTTTTTATTTGTTCGTTTGGTTAGGCAACGGGAACAGAGCTTATACAGCCGAGACTATTTGGCTTTCTTCAGAATTTCTCCTTTAAACTCCAATTCCACTTTCTAAAACATTAAAGTATTTAATATTCTATAAGACCACCACAAGACACTCAGAAGACCCTGGCAAAACATTCATGCATGAATTAGTATTACGGAGACCTAAATATTAACTAATATTCCAGTGCTCACGGCAATACCGAACTTGTAGATATCCAATCCTGTTTATATATGTTTAAAAAATAGAGGGCACGATTATGTTGCCTCTAGGGGAAAGAAAATAAAGTCCTCTGGTACGAATAAACGTAACATGTCGAGGGTTGACTAGGGTTGTCGTTTGTCCCTTAGGATCACTGAATATACATGTTGGTTCACACTTGTTTGTTGTTTATTAGGAGCAGCGCAAATGCATGTGTTTTTGACCGCAAATTGTAAAACAGCTACGTATTTGTATTAATGAAACTGAAGCCTCTTTTGTTAGGAATACGAATGTTAAATTCAATAGCTTAATTCCGAGTCTAAGCTTGTTTGCGAAATTATTAATAAATTCATTTATTTTTATAACGACGATAGGACATTGCATGTAAGATTGTCTCGATCTCGTGTCATTTTTATTGCGTATATTGGCCCAGCTTAGTGAAATATAACTTAAAACTCTTAAGCAAAGACGTAGCGACAATATGGAGACAGCTATAAGTTCAGTTATTGTTAATAAATATATTTCGTTTTGCGTGTAATAACAATCAAATTTGCTGCCTTTGCAGCTGATTATGAATAAAAGATATGCCACTGTATATGAATAACAGAAAGAAAATACACAATATTAACTCTATACCGGCTCGTCTAGCCGGCGGAACTAGTTAGTATGTTCATTTAAAAAAAAATCTAGTGAAATAATATCCTGCACTAAGGAAATAGTCCTTGTATGTTAAGGGACTTTACAAACATACAAAACGAAAACAAATTACACCCAGACTCAGAACAACTTTTTTTTGATCGCACAAAGGGCACTACATGGCCCGATAAGTCGGCATCTTAACCACTACGTCACAGTTGCAGTGAAGAGCAATACTTCACTGGTTGACTTGTATGTAGGTCGTACTCCATAAAGTTTGTCATTAAATACATTCACAGGATTTAGGATTTTGCATTTCTATGGTATGTAATAAGATAAGTAGAATTTTGAAGTAACGACTTAAGTCAAATCATTATTCTCCTCATCTTATCCTTATTACCTGGGGTCGGCGCAATATGTACCTACTCACATATATTGTAAAAATTATCGGCAATAGTTTTTGATTGGCCACCTTGGGAATGTAATTCTTGATCAAACTGCATCAGATGGAGTTAGCCCAGATCGTTAAAAAGCTCTTAGTCGTCTTTCACGTCATCCACGAGCAAAGTAATTATTGGTAGTATTTGTAGCTGTTACCACACAAAACTTACTATAAAATGATAACTAAAATTATTATATAACATGTAATATCGTAGTAAAGAGCGGGTCAGCCTTCAAAATAGTGCCATAAATGTTAACATTGTAACATTTATGGCAGCCCTAACCTTAAGGAAAGGTCGGTTATTGGTTTTCTCCGGTAAATGCCTCGCTTGGCATTGATGTAAGGAAATCTAATAACAAGAACGGAGATGACGTATGTTTGCGATATATAACATTGCTGTTACTGTGAACATGATTGTTAGATCTCTGATGCGTATACGGGATCTAAACATTTTGAAAATATCTAATGTTTATTGGTAAACTCAATTTTAATTACACATTTATGCTCATGGTTATATAGATACGTTTCTTTCTTCTACGAACTGCGTGTTCCGGAATAAAACGTAGATTTTTCTTGGCCTATATCATCATCATCTCAGCCCATATGTGTCCCATTGTTGGGCTCGGGCCTCCTCCATAATGGGATGGTAATTGACTTACTATACCACGCTGGTCAGACGTGTTGGTATAGGGTTTTGTTTCGAGTTTTCCTTCTCTCGCATAGATGTTATATGCGTTTTATATCCCTTAGTCGTCTCGTACGATCACCCACGGGTAAGATAGGGGGTGTTGAATTGTATTCTTACTCCGTCACCACATGGAAAATCACGGTAAGTCTTGGCCTATATACCTACATCCAATTATTGGGCCGAGGTTTTGTACAGAGAGCGAGTAATCTGGTATATCACTAGCCAGAACTGCGTTATAGTTTTGTTCAGCTTTTCTTGTCTTAAAATCGACGTTTCGAACACTACGACGTTCTTGTCATTCTTAGTCAGTTCTCCCGTGACCATGAACGCTGTAAAGTGTTCGAAACTTCGGGAAATTAAAAATCAAATACAAACGCGATAGAATCTGTAATATAGTTTTATTTAAAATGATTAATACTCGCGTAAACATCAATAACAATTTTCTTTAATAGGTTTTTATAATACTCCAGAAACAAACATGGAACACCTACTTTCGTCACAGTAGTAGAGAAAATGACCTAACTACTATGTCACGCTAGCTGGAGACAGATGCGTCGGAATATTTTTTGTGGAGTGTGCCATCTCTTGCACTGATTTTACCTACATACATCTCTTAGTTGTATTCTAAGATACCTACAGGAAAGTCAAAATGAATTGTGTATTAATACTTCATAAATAATCGAATAATTAGTCAAAATGAATCGAAACGGTAGCACGATTATTGTGCCCACTAGTTCGGTGTCCTATATTTCTCGTACATTACATTTTTCGTGTACCTAACTCTAGCACTTTAATTTTATTTATAATAAATATGGTTAACCTTGTATTAGACAAATACTGTGATACATTCAATCGTAATAAATTGGAATTAATGTATCTAATACCATTTAAAATATAAATGAATTTCTGATGAACGATAAAAACTAGTTGTAGTTGAACTAATATTTTAACTAACCCATTAAACTTCTAATAACGCTTATTAGCGTCAAGCAAGTATTCAAGTTCTGCTTTTAAGAGACTTTTTTTATATATCTCTGTTTACTAAAAGCGAGTCTTATTACGTAAATGTTGTTTTCTTGACGTAGTTAGTTCGATTAAATGTTGCGATTAGAACAGGTTTTTATCTATTCGTTTTATGTTTTTACGCTAAATTTACTTTGATGTGTTTAAAAGCGGGTGATTTACGTCATTATGGACTTAAGTCTCGGTAAATTACCATAAACTTCTAATAAACGTTAGAATTAAGCTTCTTGGTATTCATTTTTCTTTTATTAAATCTTAAAGAATATTTTTAAACGTATATGAATCTTTGAATAACTTTTGACGTTGATGTAGAAAACTGGAGCGTTATAGAAAATTATTTTTGTTTATTATAAGAAACAATATTTTGAGTAAATTGGTTCTATATATCAAATAAAGTAATATTGGTATTACTTTAAGAAAAACCAATGATCGGTTAGTATATTATGAGTATTTACCATGTAGACAATATATTATATGATAAACAACCATTTATTTCACTTGTATTCACGTGGGTGATCTCGGGCAGATTGGCTTAAAATCCTATTCGCCCGTCATCAGAATTTCTTACCACGCCCTTTGACCGTCTTAAATTTACTAAAAAATCTTTGATATTTCATGACTACAATAAAAATTTATTTTTTTAAATTTCGCCACGTCTACACCTGACGTTGAATAAGACAGACCCAACTCTATATATATATATATATATATATATATATATATATATATATATATATATATATATATATATATATATATATATATGTAAATTACTTATTTACTATTATGTACGTATTTATTTTGATTGAAAAAAAAACAACTTCGCCTTAAAAAAAATATTCTTATTATGTGCGTGAGTGACTTTACAAAACTGCAATTAACGGACACCCGTTGCACTCAGACTTAGGACAAATAAATGACATTCGACTCCAGAGATCGCTATTTAGACAATTGCTATTCATGACTCCATTAGGTTATATGAGTAATATTGTTCAAACATTTGCTAGTCTATTGTCCCCTGTTAAACATAGGCGTCACAGAAAGAGATAATACCATAATACTTTGGCCAGGCAGATTAGTAATCGTAGTTGGTGTAGTGAGTTACCTAGAAGAGCGTCACTGCCTACCCTTTTGGTACTCTTTCATCTGTTTTTTTTTGTGGATTTTAGACCTTGAGAAAATTAGCACACAATTAATTATTCCTAATCCTCATTTAATTTTTTATGTGAACTAATTTGTTTTTAATTATTTTTTTCTTTTTACAGATTGATGCAGGCCTTTGCTAAGTGTAATTTGGGGTCCGCCCGCGCCGCCTAGCCGCCTTTTAACCGTACGTAAGCCATTAATTGTTTCTTGTATCATATTGCTTAATCGAGTGAATCGATCGTCGTACGAGGATATACATATAGATAATTGTTTGACTCAAGCACTTTAACTAAGTGAGGGTTAGAAAGGAAAGTAGTAATCAATAGCACATGGTTGATAGTATTGAAAGGAATCTTCTTATCGCCTCATATTGTGCTTATTTTGGGCATGATGCTGGTGATTTTCAAATGGGGACAGTTAGCATATTACACCACATGGCCTGATATGCATTTATAACAGTTTAAAATTTAAAATAGAACTATTTTTAAACGTTCTATCACGTTTGCATTTGATTTTTAACTTCCTGACGTTTCCAACACTTCGTGTTCATGATTATAAAGTCAATGAAATAAAATGTAAAAACGCTGTAAATACGCTGTAAAGCGCTGTAAATACAAACGCGATAGAATCCGTAAAAATTGTTTCATTTGAAATTTATAATACTTACAAATCAGTATTTTCAATACAACTAATTTAAATAAAAACAAATTCTTTGATGCTAATAATTTTATGATGACTCGTACAGAATTCAAATCAATCTATAAAAATTATGAGACATAATTTCTTACTCGTGTACAAAGTACGTAAATATGTATTCATGTCGTGACATCAAACAGCAATTTGAGTTTGTAATCACTAATATCACTGGTTATACAATTATATGTACGAGTACGTATCATTTTACGTTATTATATAATGGACGCTTTGATGTTGGCTCGGTCGATATGAACATTTTTTAGAGACTTTTGGGATATGATTACAAAGATTATATCAAGACTTTTTTGAATTATTACTTCATTTAAATTAATTGATAAGAAGTAATTCAAATCGTCGTCATGGCCACACTGTTAATAGTATCATCTGGAGCAGGCCTGAGGCGTTAAATTCAGACCTCCTTCATCTCTGTTGAATTACACAATGATTTCTGAAGTTTATGCGAGTATTACGCATTTGAAATAATTTTAAGGATTCTATCGCGTTTGTATTTGATTTTTAAAAGCCTTTGCCAACGTCTGTAGTGGTAGGACTACGCTGTGGACAGTTCTCTGTCTGCAGCCGCGTGCCGGTCCTTTCGGGGTAGTATTACACTCTCGCAGAAGATCGAAGTCTGAGTAATAGCAATGTGCTATTGCGCTTCGTTCGGTGAGCGAGAGAGCCGGAAGCCCAATTGGGATGGAATTGGGACTGGTAGGCAGCGGCCTAGCTATATCCTTGGTATTGCAAAGGTTCGTGGGCGGCAGTAACATTTACCATCGAGTGTGCTGCCTGCTCGTTTGCCATCATAAGCAATAAAAAATAAGTAACCAGCCCGGTATAGAAGGTTAATTTCCCTCCTATTGTAGATTACGCTCGAGCCCAGCAGTGGGACGTATGTGAGCTGAGATGAATGATGACAAAAAAGTTTATATAGAATACATTACAAAAAGAATCTCTTCATATAACTCACAAAATTAGTATAACTCTTACATTTATTTATATTGATAACATGGGTGATTCTATGCTTAATTTCATTCATTTATCTCAGCTGATATATGTCCCACTGTTGGGCTCGAGCCTCCTCAGCAATGGGAGGGCAATTGACCTACTAGACCACTCTGGTCAGAGATGTTAGTATAGAATTTTGTTTCGAGTATATCATACTATACTTAAAATTATATTGTACCTTAAACTATTTTTGTAAATATAATAACTTTAAGTGCCTTTTGAAAATTCATGAGTGGAATTTAAATGAGTTAATATGGTTAACATAGGGGGACATTAATGGATATCACTTTTCTTTCATAAATATACAGTTACTTCTTAATATTTTACCGGATTTCTATTATCTAATAGACATCGTACATTATAACGGACTTTGAATAGCATCTAATATACAAAGGTACTTTATGCGTATTTTTAAATATTTACTGCACTGATGGTGTAGTGGTTAAGATACCCACTTTCCGTTTCAGTGCTATGGATGCGATTTTTACGCATGAAAATACTTTGTGCGAACCATTATTCCAGCAGTTACTATGAAAACGGTAACTGTGCGGAATAATTGACGCATCCATTAAAGGACCTCTTAAATGATTTTAAATTTCAAAGTTAAGAGAAGCGGTACACTTGAGGCTGTAGGTTTATTTGTCGCCATTAGTCGGCACGATATACTTCAAAATGCGAGGTAATTTAATAAACTAATAAAGAAGATCTCATGGAGTGATAGAAAAACAGGCTAAACAAATAATGTACTAAACAGAGAGGCTAAACAAATAACTGCACAGATGGCTTAGGAGGAGGAGGTAGGATTAAGATACCAATCTTCCGTGCCAGTGCCGTGTGTTCAGTTCCTATGCAGGACAATGCTGTGTGTGATTCACAAAGTGTATCGCATCTAAGTATGGGTGTTAATTTTCTGCATTAATTATGTTTGTAAAGTCCTCTACAATATAAGAATTATTTCTATAGTTCCGGGTGTTTTTTTTTTTAAAAACACCACAAAGCAGTCATGAGTACTGCATATATATATATATATATATATATATATATATATACACATATACACATATGGGTGTGACCATACCATAGCTACTCGTCAAAAAAGAACTATTAATAGCTATTGAATAATTGAGAATAATTAATAACAATTATTACATATAGTAAACAGTAAACACGTCGACACAGCAGTGAAGAGCAGCTAACTATGTTTCTCGCTCGGGTACACTCGGCAGTCCCGAATTCATCCAATCGAGCCTTTCACCTCAGAGCGTGACAGATCAAAGGCTGACTTAAGTTTCATTGCCGTGCATTACGTTCAAACGCGGCCGCGCGCGTTTTTTAACGATTACGACTGTCCCGCGTGGCCGATGCGACAATAGTCAAAGAATGAAGATGTATGGCGCCATTTTCGAGGTTCGCGACAGTCATAAGCGACGAATGACGTGAGCTGGGCCTTACATATTCATACATTGGCTATTGTCGCATGACTTGCGCGCGTTTAAACGCTTACGACTGTCGCGCGCAGCCGCGTTTAAACGCGACGCATGGAAATGAACCTTTAAAGCTTACGAAAAAGTCTGTGTGTGGTGCGCCAAAATGAGTTTTCACTTCAAAAATATAACAAATAATATATAAGATAAAGATAACGTTATGTTTATATAGCTTTGTGTGTTATTTCTTACTGAATCTTATTTTCGGTTGACGCCTTGCGTAACATGTTAATAAATTATCAAACTTTCTCGGTTAACTTTGAAATTGTATATATTTATTAAATCCAAACATGCACTCTGAACAATCTTTATATCGTTTCAGTTTAATCTCGACGTCATGCGAAATGCTGTTACTTGAAGCGATATTACAAACTGTTATTGTTTTAGAGATAACTGTTATTATATCCTTTGCTACGCTAACTTGAACATCTACCAACGCTTATGAAAGTAACTGACTGTTTGGTTATATTTTTGAAAGTTAATATGAAATTCAAAGAGTTATTTGTACAGGATAATATGTAGTTAACATATTGATTTCTGATATTTACGCGAGTATTATATTTTCATTTGAAATAAAACAGTTTTTAAGGATTCTATCGCGTTTCAGTCAGTCCTTTCGTGACCATGAACGCTGTAATGCAGTGGTGGGCAACCTTTTGGCAGGCAAGGGCCGCAATGTAGAGAAATAAACTAAATGCGGGTCACACTAGTAATATTAACACTAGAATATAACGTATATGGTCGATCGCGGTTCGTTCATGCATTTATTTTGATATTTATGACTTATTTACAAAACATTCACGGGCCGCAAAGAAGACGTTCGCGGGCCACGTGTTGCCGACATGTGCTGTAGTCTTCGAAAAGTTGTGAAATTAAAAATCAAGTACAAACGCGATAGAATTCATAAAATTAGTTTAATTTTATTGGTGTAAAGATGCGAAAGGGCATGCTCCGATGGTTCGGACATGTGGAAAGAATGCCGAACGAACGTCTGGTTAAGAATATATTCCAGACATTGAGAGCCATGAGCCGTCTCTACTGGATCTTCTGCTGACTACACACCAGCACGGATACCGGGTAGTGGTCGAAGCTCCTCTTGGGTCATCTGACCACTGCTTGGTCCGTAGCAAAGCCCCTACTGCGAGGCCTAATCGCTCTAAAGCGACTGGGACTCGCAGAGTCTGGCAATATAAGTCAGCAGATTGGGATAGGCTTCGCGAGTTCTACGCATCCTACCCATGGAAGCAGCTTTGCTTCGCCTCTAGGGACCCTGGCATTTGTGCGGATTGCGTTACCGATACCGTTATTACGGGGATGGAATTATTCATTCCCAACACCAAAATACCGGTCGGTGGCCGCAGCCGGCCTTGGTTTAATAAAACCTGCAGGACGGCTGCACAGCAAAAGCAGTCCGCATACCAGGCCTGGAATAGGGCCCAAAACTGTCGGGACCCAAATGTCAGGGAGGAGAAGCGAAAATTTAATGCTGCTTCTAGATCTAGTAAGAAGGCTATTGCCAGAGCCAAGGCGGAACATGTTGCCAGAATCGGCGAGCGATTGGAGAGCTATCCCGCCGGGAGTCGTGCATTCTGGTCGCTCGCCAAAGCTGCCCAAGGCAACTTCTGCCAGTCCAATCTCCCACCACTGCAGAAAAATGATGGCAGTCTAGCCCACAGTGCAAAGGAGAAGGCCGATCTTTTAGGTCAATTCTTTGCCTGTAACTCGACTTTGGACGCTGGAACCGCCACACCACCTATCATCCCGCGGTGTGAAAGCTCTCTGCCTAAAATCCGCATTACGCAGCGAGCGGTGAGGCGGGAGCTGCGGCTAATAGACGTACCTAAGTCGAGCGGGCCGGATGGCATCCCTGCAGTGGTCCTGAAAACGTGCGCCCCCGAGTTGACCCCCGTCCTCACGCGCTTATACCGACTTTCCTATGATACTTGTAGGGTTCCATCTTCGTGGAAGATAGCCCATGTCCACCCGATCCCGAAAAAGGGAGACCGGTCGGACCCGTCGAATTACAGGCCGATTGCGATTACATCCTTGCTCTCCAAGATAATGGAGAAAATAATCAACCATCAGCTTCTGCAGTACCTTGAGGATCATCAGCTGATCAGTGACCGCCAATATGGGTTTCGTCATGGCCGGTCGGCTGGTGATCTTCTTGTGTACCTCACACACCGTTGGGCGGAGGCCTTGGAGGGCAAGGGTGAGGCGCTAGCGTTCAGCCTAGATATCGCGAAGGTGTTCGACAGGGTTTGGCACAGGGCCCTTCTATCGAAGCTACCATCATATGGAATGCGAGGAAACCGAGGGACTCTGTAATTGGATCACCAGTTTTTTGGATGGTCGGAGCATAAAAGTAGTCGTCGATGGCTCCTGCTCCGAGACCATGCCCATTAATGCTGGTGTACCACAAGGCTCGGTGCTCTCCCCGACGTTGTTTATTCTGCATATCAATGACATGCTCTCCATAGAGAGTATTCGTTGCTATGCGGATGACAGCACGGGTGACGAGCGATACACCGAGCATCAGAATGTCCCTCGGAGTATGTTACAGGAAAGACGGGCTCAACTTGTGTCTGAAGTCGAGCGCTCTCTAGGGCGGGCCTCAAAATGGGGTGAACGGAATTTAGTCCAGTTCAACCCCACTAAGACACAAGTTTGCGCGTTCACTGCGAAGAAGGACCCTTTTATCATGGCGCCTCAGTTCCAAGGAGTAACTCTCCAAATCTCCGAGAGTATTGGGATCCTCGGCGTCGAGCTATTGAACAAAGTCCAGTTTGGGAGTCATTTGGAGGACAAAGCCAAATTGGCAAGCAAAAAGTTGGGCGTGCTGAGCAGGGCCAGGCGGCACTTCACGCCGAGTCAACGTCTTGTGCTATATAAAGCACAAGTTCGTCCTCACATGGAGTACTGCTCTCATCTCTGGGCAGGCGCGCCTAAATATCAGCTAGACCCACTTGACTCCCTACAAAGGCGGGCAGTTCGAATCGTCGGTGATCCCAATCTCACGGACAGACTAGAGTCGCTGGAGCGGCGGAGAGACTTTGGGTCACTCTGTGTACTCTACCGGCTCTTTCACGGGGAGTGCTCTGAGGAACTGTTTGACTTGGTACCACCGTCACCATTTTACCACCGTACCACTCGACACCGTAGCAGGGTTCATTCATTTCACCTGGAAACGATATGGTCCTCGACCGTACGTTTTCAGCGATCATTTCTCCGACGTACATGCAAGATCTGGAATGAACTACCTGCTGCTGTGTTTCCCGAGCGCTATGACATGTCCTTCTTCAAACGAGGTTTAAGAAGAGCTCTTCCTTCATGGTAGGCAGCGGCCTGGCTGTACCCCTGGTGTTGCTGGGTCCATGTGCAACAGCATTACTTACCATCAGGTGTGCTGTTTGCTCGTTTGTCACAATACAAAAAAAAAAAAAAAAAAAAAAGATATACAATGCGAAAGTGGAAGGATGTAGGTACCGAGGGAGACCGAGACTAACATACCTAGACCAGATCGGTCATGTACTGAAGGAAGGTGGAGTCAAGAGTCTCCGAAACCGGCGAGCGTGTATGAAGAGAATTATGAATGTTGAGGAAGCGAGTGAAGTATGCAGAGATAGAGTTCTTGGCACTCTGTTCTCTCTGCCTACCCTGCAAGGGATATGGCGTGATGATATGTATGTATGTAAAACATATAAGTTAGGACTGTCCAAAATAGAAAGACTGTCCGAAGAAAAGTCTCTCAGAAGCATACATAGATATTTCAAATTTTCTGATACGACGGATATTTATTTGCCTATCAATTTTGTAATAAATTTGTTTATGGTTTTTTGAATTGTTTGAATTAACTGAAATTTAAATTTAATATTTTATTTTGTTCAAATTAACCAGATTTTAGTATTTAATTTTCTTTTAAATTTTAGAGTTATATTTATATTCTATAAATAAATAAAAAACCGGAGGTGTCAAGGGACACCCGGATGGAACGAAGTTCTATTTTAATTATATAATTTTTTTCTGCCTTAAGCGATTTTTATCGTTATATTTTAGCCAATTTGCAAAACATCTTTATAAATTATAGCCTATGTGTTATTCTGATGTGCAAGCTATATATATATTACTATAAATTTCATCAAAATCCATTCAGTTCAGTAGTTTTTACGTGAAAGAGCAACAAACATGTTCACATCCATACATTATTACAAACTTTCACGTTTATAATATTAATAATAGGATATACAATTCCACTAGACTACCAAAACTTTTCGGCCCCGAGCTCGAACGCGAGCCGGCCACGCGGCCCGGTCACGGGCGAAAATAATTTCGTTGCGCATTATTTTGATTTTGCTATATCTCTTAAGGTATTGATTTAATTTGCATGGTCTGAAGGAAAAAAAATATCTTCATGAAATGCTCAAGCCAACTAATGTATTTAAAATGATAAGGATTAATACAGTATTTGTCTAAATAGCTTTTCAATTACCGTTTTATAATAGAACATTTTTTAAAGTATTAAAATGGATATAGTATGTTATCCTTAAGAGATAGATATATACCATCGCGGACTTTTTTGTAGGCCTTTTTAAGCTGTATAATACTGTAGTACTTTATTTTGATCTATTTCGTAGGGTTCAGCCAGCGTTTGCAATGTAAGCGCAAAATAATGTGTTTATTTACGACATCACATTAGAAACCTCTAAAATTATCAGTGTTTCTCTAGTACATTATGCATATATTATACATATAAACCTTCCTCTTGAATCACTCTATCTATAAAAAAAATCGTCGCGACACCACACTGTTCAATGCGAAATAGAAATGAAAATATCTGGCTTGCTTTCTATAAGAGAGCCGACGAGCGACGCCGCACAGCTTACAATAGCTTACTATAGCAAAAAGTGTCGTGACAACTTTTCGTAAGAATTTTTTCCGTCTAGCCCCCTTTCACAACGCGCGATAAGGAACTTCGTTCCAAAAATAAATATGTATGCCCATTGTTCGTATTAGAGATGTTATGGAGCTCCGTAACCATAACCGAAACTTTCGGTTATCACGAACCGTAACCGAATCTAAGAAATATTTTGGATAGGTTCAGCATCTGTATGAACACTTACAACAGGTTTTCTTAGAACCGGTCAAGCCGATAGTCGAAACATAAGCCTCTCCAAAGAGGAATAATGCGATAATCACCACGTTTAGCCCCCCTTTTAATTTGCCTCAAAATCCTACTATTACTAATCAGAAATATGAATTAGGAACAAAAACTCTAATTAGAGATAATCACTATGAAAACGAGAATTGTGCCTCCATATATGAAAGACTTATCGACAACAGACTAATCCCGCTTGCACCAAGTTCGAATACTACTTTTTATCTCGATTTCGTAATTAATTCGTAGGAGAATTTGCATCCCTGTAGTTAAATTCCACAAAAAAGTGATTTTAATTCTTGCCTGCCTTTTTTCCCTAAAGATTACATTTTCTTTATGAATAATAAAATAGCCAAATGTGAAAAATAATACATTTCACTTTTATTTAGTCACATAAAATATGTACTGCAGCACCCCCTTCCTTTTGATAAACATACGTTTTTTTTTATTGCTTATGGTGGCAAACGAGCAAGCAGCACGCCTGATGGTATATGTGTCACTGCCGCCCAATGGACCTTTGATATAACCAAGGCTATAGCTAGGCCGCTGCCTACCATTACAATCCCCAAACCCACCCAGTTGGGCTGCCAGCTCTCTCGCTCACCGAATAAAGCGCAATAGCACATTGCCATTACTCAGACGTCGATCTTCTGCGAGAGTGTGGTACTACCCCGTACGGACCGGCTCGCGGCTGTAGACAGAGAACTGTCAACAGCGTGGTCCTACCACTATTGAAACGTAAAAGATGATTAAGATATATGTAAGCAGATAATATCACAGCAAGAGGAAGAACATTTGGAACTTAAAAAAAATATGTCAATTAGTTCGACTATCGTAGTATACTAGTCTATAATTTGCCTGCATCTGGGAGAGACCCATGGTCAAAAGTTCTGTTTTATTGGTCATTTATTTTATACTTCAGAAGACCATTAACTATAATGTCGTAATCTAAATGTAAAGAGAATGCTAAATTTGATTTTCTCGTCCTTTCTCCATTAAGTGAATATACTACAGCAACGTTCCATAATGGATACGTTCAAAAAACACGTGAATTCAATTTATCTTTACTTCCACGAAGTCAACACAACACATTGCCGGATTGTGTTGCTTAGATAAATTGGGTTTTGTCATAATATCGGAGTTTTGTCGCGAAAAAGGTGTTAATGTTTAGTGAATATAATATAATTATAAAGTAGTTTACGTATATTTTCATGTTCTGCCAAAATTCCTAAAGGAATTGTATAATTGTAATTTGGTTGTTAGCGCCCAATTAATGGCAACTACTACGAATAATGATTATGAAGAAGCTTCAGTTCAATTTGAAGAAATAGAATATTATTTTAAAATTATAATGAAAAATTTATAAATTATATCAGGATTGTTAAACTAATAGTTTATTCGATTGAAGAACTGTAAGGACTGTATGACTGAACGTACAATGTACATGATCATGAATAAAGATTATTGAAAAAAAAATCTATACAAGTAAATGGAGAGCCGGTTTATTTGTTTGGTTACACTTCTAAAACTACTGAATCGATCAGAATAATACTTATACCATAAAATGCAGTGTATTTCGGAGAAGGTTTTAGTATATGTTATGTTGGTGATTACTTATCCGAAAAGGAGGGAAACAGGCGCGGCAGAGCTAGTATCAATATATCACAATGGTTTTTAATTTAAAAAAAATAATAATCTTAAGGAAGATTGGTGCTGTTTGGTGAAATACATTATTGTTTATTTAAATTTGTAAAATATAATCAATAAATTATATTTAGTAACAATTTTTAATCTTATCGCTTTCATTGATATATTTCAGATAATCTTTATTTTATTGGAGCGAATACTTTTTTACGGTAGGGAATGTCTTAGCATTCCAATACACTAAATTGAGACGTTTGTGTATCGAAAATAATGAAACACTCACAAGTCTCTACACTTAAGCAGATTTAGGCACACTGCCAATTGAATAATCGTTGTAATTTGAAAGACAGCGCCCGCTTGTTTTGTTCTATAAATCCCAATACATAACACGAATAATTCTCTTTCATGATATAATAATGGTAATTTATGTCGAGAGCAATCTATTCGCGAGTATTGTATTGCGAACTACGATTATTGCCAATAGTATTATATTGAGGATAAAATATAAACATATGATGTTAATTTATTAGTTAACCGGTTTATTATTAATTCGTTTTCAAACTCGTTTGATCTATAATAATACTTTCTGTTCTCTCTTTTCCGTGTGGTGACGGATTAAGAATACAATTCATCCATCGTGAGTATTAGTTATATCGTAAGAGACGATTAAGGGATCTCAAACGTATATAAGAGAAGGAAATCTCGAAACAAAACACTTTACCAACACGCCTAACCAACGCGATATAGTAGGTTAATTTCTCTCCCGTTGCGGAGGAGGTTGCCCAACATTGGCACGTATATGAGCTGAAAGGATTCACCTTCCTTTCCTAAGCTGTGGTATATTAATTAAACGTAAGAAAATACTGTCTACTATTTCTTTTCTCTAATTGAAAATAAAGCATTATTTTTAAACTAAATTTACACAATGTATGTTCCCTATGATTTTATTGTTCTAAGTATAGATAAGTATACTTGAACACTAAAGCTGTCTAGTTCGAAATCGATACCACTCGATTCCAATTCAAATTGTTCAAGTTGCTCTCATAGAGTAATCCGATTAGTTAATGAACGTTCCGAGTATATGAACTAATTCCTAGTATACGTATTATAGTAGTCTGTATTGGAATGTCGGCGCCAGACATTGGCGGGACTGAACGTATTTTCACAACAGCTTCTATAATGTCATCGACATCTATACAAATAAAATTAACTGTTAAAATAATATTTTTTTTATTTAATGCATATGAAAGTGCAAAGTACGTGAGTACCTAAAAAAAAATATTATAAATGTTTGTCTGTTTGTTTGTTTTGGCTAATCTTCGCAATAGCTGTATCAATTTTGTGAGAACCTTTAGTTGTAGCCAGCTCATATTATAAGAAATAACTCAGGCTCTTTACAATCATTAAAATGAATTCTAGTTAACTTTTACAAAATTTTCTTCACATAAATTATTTAAGATTTTTAAAAACGCAACTCATAAAATTTATTTTATGTAATTATTGTTATATTTTTAAAAAGGCAACGCGAAATTAAGTACATAATCCTAGTATTGCGGGGGACATCACAAGCATATAATTTGGCAGACACAAATTATACCCGGACTCGGAATACCAATTTATAGATTGCACAAAGTATTGTCTTGCGCGGAAATCGAACCCATTAAACTGGCACGGTAATTCGGTATCTGATACACTACGTCAACTGCACAGTCAAATATCTAGTATATGTAGGTATGTATTTACAGTTATTGATAACCTATCAAAAAAAGTTTGCAACATAGGCATAGTCAGAGCAAACTCTTTGTATTCCTTGTTGAAAATAAAATTATGTTTATTCCTAGCACTTGCCGGGCTCTACCGGCGGGTGTAAGCACTTCCTTTTTATAATTTACTAAATATCTGAAACTTTCAGATAATCCGAAATAATCTCATGTCCGTGACCATATCCAGATCCTATAGTTGTAGACCAGCCCCCTTACCACAAAAACTTATGTGCATCGTTCTGTGAAACGGTCCATAAAATGCATTAATCGATTATATGATATTATTATTTAGATAAATATGTGTATATATAGTTTTCACATACGATCGTATAAATTTACCGAATAAAGCAGATTTTGCGGTTAGCTAAATAACTCACTGTTAAGTTCACGTTTTATTACTGTAAGGCCCCCTAGTTCAATTCTTCACTTATTAATTTATAATTTTCACTGTTCTGTTAGTAAAGCTAACAACAGTAAAGTAACAGCTGTGTGACAGCGGCTACGAATACTACCAATTTAACCCTTACTTTGCTCGTGGATGACGTAAAAACCGACTAAGAGCCTTATAACGATCTGGGCCAACTCCATTTGTTGCCGTTTGGTCAACAATTTCATTTCTAAGCAGGGTTGACGTCTGGCAGGCGGCCGGTCATAAAACTATTGTCAATAACTTTTACAATATGTACTATGAAAGAAGAGTACATATTGTATCGACCCCAAGTAATTAAGATAAGAGTAGGAGAATGATGATTGTTTTGTTAGTAAAGCTACTTATGTCTGTGAGCTGCAAAGTTAATTGGATTTGAAATAGTTTGTTCTGAAGAAAATCTGCAAAACTTTACACAAACGTTACAAAAAACATTACTTAACGAATTACAATTGTACTACACCTCTGCTTACCGCTTATTGAGGGTATAAATACATTTGTAACAAACCAATAGTATTTATCCACGGTATGGAATTTGAAAGGTCTCTACACTTATACTTTCCTATTGTCTGAGTAGTGAATGAAATTGTGTCTGTAACGTGATTATCAATATTTGATTGTATTATACTCAGGGTTGATCGATTAATTACTACACATGCCTGACGACGACGATGAACCGATCAATAGAAACTACATATTTTCTTATCACTTTTAAATTTGTAAATTACGTTAATTTGGAGTTCGGTACTATAGATTCTGTGTGGTCTATCTGTTAAAACCGGTGTTCTATATAGTTAGATATTAGTCTGCGAGAGGGTTGTACCCCCGTACCCATCGTATTAATTCTTTATCCCCATTTTAGAGGAGTCTCCTCTTATTCTTAATTACTTGAGTTCCACGCAGTATTTTCTTCCGCACACATCTAACAAATATCATTTTATTTTCACTATTCCCATGTCATGTTTCATATATTTCATCCTCCCAAATCTTTGACATTTATAAGTTACAACGTTCGTACTTTCGCATTATAAGTCTATATATACTACGGCAGATGTTCATTCTTCTACGAAATTTTCTTTAATATGCTAATTTCTTATTTCAATTCTCGTCACACCACACATCCCTTTCAAAATTCCCATCTGCACGCAGCCATTTCACATCCATTGCTTTTGTAGTCCAACACGACAACACAAGATTGATAAAAGATTATAAACAGTTGTATTTTTTTATATTTTATAGAAACTTTGGCAACGGAGCGATCCGTTTTAACAAATTATCAAATTCACAAGTCTTGTACGTTAATTTTCTTTATAATTTAAAGAAGAAAATTATACTTCTTCACTTCGAATAACTTATTCATACACATTCGTCAGTAAGTCAAGACGTTGCCACTAATTGGGCGCTGACATCAAAATTACAACTCTTCTGGGATTTTTGGTGAAACATGAAAATACTACTGTATTTTTCCACTAACGTTATGTCATATTCACTACACCTTAGCATTTTCTCTACATACATTTATATTATGTAAAATACCAGTAATATTATTCTATAAAACACTTAAATAAAGAAAAAAAAATAAGAACGCCGTATGACATTTGCGTATTCCCATAAACAATTGTATTTACCCAAGCATAGAGAAATATTTGTCGACCACGATAAACACAAACAAATGTTTATGTAACTATGTATATGTGTTTATGTATGTTGAGAGTAAACTGTCTGATATTAAAATTGTTCGATGTCCCAGTTTCTTGCTATTTACGTAGTGCTCATGGTATTTATAGAGCTGTATACATGTCTTAATGTCGATGCATCAACTTGTATCCTTTATCGGTGAATTGACACTATTCCAACTAATCGAGACATATAATTTGATCATGTATTAACTTATTTTTTTTTTAATTTATTTAGTGAAGACTTTGTCGCTTAGCTATAACACTGCCACAGTTACAGAACTCAATAAATATTGTACAAGTATTGCATAGTATTCTATTTCATCATCATCATCTCAGCTCATATATGTCCCACTGCTGGACTCGACCCACCTCCGTAATCGGAGGAAAATTGACCTACTATACCACGCTGGTCATACGTGTTGGTAGGTATAAGGTTTTATTTCGAGTTTTCTTTCTCTTATGTAGATGTTATATGCGTTTTAAATCCCTTAGTCGTTTCTTACGATCACTCACAGGTATGGGGGTAAGATATGGGGTGGTGAAATGTATCTTTTACTCCGTCACCACATTCCGCATTTTATATTGCATGGATCTCTGTATGATGAAGTCAACTTCGCAATCTACATACTAATTTGCATCTGCCCTAAACAAGCATCGTTTGGCGAGAAAGGAATAGAAGGTTAACAACACTAATTAATTGAAAAGCTTGCAAATTCCCCGAGTATATTTTTTAATCATTTTTACACATTGCTCCTTAAAATTGTAGTTAAAATTTGTATAAAAATATTAATAATTTAATATTTTAATAGAAGTTACCTACTCGTTATTAATAATTGCGAACAATATTTGACTGTTAATAACTATTCCAATCAACAACAACTTCACCCAAATAGTTAAACCTACACTAAAATTCTATAAATATGAAATTCACTAATGAAATCTTAATAATATTATCAACCCTCCAGTTCTCCATCGGCACTCGATATAATTAAGTCGAGATACCATTAAAAATTAATTAGATATTACAGGCATTTACAGCACGTTAAGTTGCTGCAGCTTTCACACCAATAGAGGACGTATTTGTGAAGTAATAAAAGCTAAGATAGAGCACATCAAAAGGGTACTTCGGCTTTTATTGATTGAATAGATGTTCGAAGGATAACGCTGTACGCGAGTGACGGTAGTCGATAAATTAACGTCATAACGTTTGCAAGATCCTTATCTACGATATTTCATAGAGCATCATCGCCTAATGTATTTGAAGTACTGCGACAACTACCATTATATGACGGACTATTTGAATTTTATTAGCGTTTTGTAGCTCCATGTTACTACAGCTTATTAACATTATCACAATGAAAGTAGAACACATAAAGTTTATGTTAAACTTTTTGATGATTGAAACTAGAGCGTAATAAAATAAATACTTAGCTGTTAGCTATACTAACTAATTATTAGCGATGTTGTGGAAATGAAGTTTCGTATCTGGATACCAATATTAGAATATTGTTATACCGGTTTCAGATATGTTTACGGATATGAAATTATTATAGATTATCCGATAGTTTCGGTTGTAGATATTGGATTTTGAAGGAATCATAAACAGGAAATGCTGAATGTAATGATAGTCATATATTGGCTCTTTGGAAAAGCTTAAATTAGTTGGACTAGTTGAAAGAAAACCTGTCGTAATATGTCGTCCAAACACCGAACCTATTTGAAAGTATTTGAAGTTTTTATATCTGTTTCGGATATCCGATAGCTTCGGTTACGAAGTTCCACAATACTCCTACTCAGTACCATCACATAGAGTACCGAAAGCCAGAAGACTTCGAAGTCAAGTAGCCAAGGTCGCATTTCTGATTGTACCCTATTAATTCTTTTTTGATTGTACATAAATGTAATTATATATCTATTGTTATCTGCGTAAAGTGTATAAGTATATACATATTAGTGTTTTTTTTTCTTCTTTCTGATTTTTCGGTCCTATCGTGAAATTTTGTTGCATGTACCCAAAAAAGAATTGCCTGAAAGTTTGGGCCCTTAATATTAATATTAAGTCCTCGACCAAGGCGTGTAAAGATTTTCCATTAAAAATACACTGAAACACTGATTTTTTTATTTACTTTACAGTTAGAATTGTATTAAATAATGACACGACCCTATTATCTAAATTATTGAAAATTAGTTAACATACTAGTCATTTATAAAATTTTCTCTCCAAACGTTTCCCTCATTTATTACTTTTTCAAAAAACCTAGTTATATATGTAACGTAATTCTCCAAGCTAACTATCTACGTCCGTAGTCTAATTACGTAGCGCTACGAACGTAGACGCGTAGACAATTTAGAATTAAGGTTAATATAATAATGAAAACGCTAAGAATATCTTATTATTTTTAATTAGTCGCTTGTATTCGCTTAAATAAATATCTATATTTCTATTTGAAGTATAATCAATTGTGTTTTTCACGTGTATTTTCATATTCTAGGACATTGAAAATGATTTCGTTTACAGATGAATAGAAAGGTACAAAGCGAAGAAAGATTCTAACTACCAATTGTTTGCATAATTTATCTCATAGTTATGTGGTCATTTGAACATGGTTAAAAGAAATAAACATATGATATATAAATATATAATAAATAAAAATATTATATATAAATATTTACATATGAATAGTACTATAACATATGTTTTCATTATACCAATAATCTGTTCTTATGAAGCCATCAAAATGGTATTCTTATGAATAGGGTACGGCCCCATACGTTTGGTATTTATCGTGCATCTATCAGTCAACCGAGGTACAGTGTGTAGACAAAGTTTACCGCGTATAATGGTCTTACCATCTGCAGGTAAAGGTTCCCTCCGACTTTTATGAAATCGTTAAACCAGCTAGTGGTAAGTCGGCCGCTGCGTCGTACGGACCGTGGTAGCGATTCCGAAAATTACGTTTCATCGAACGACCTAATATGCTCATTGCCACCTCTGCCTTACAATTCTAGGGCTTAAGTCTTTATAAATGTTTTTCTAAGTATTTCAGATTAAATTTCTTTAAAAAGTATAGATTTTAAGCATAGATTCGTCCATGCATGCATCAGCTCGTAGGCGTTCACTGTTGGAACATAGAAACCCACTCAGACCGGTCCTGTGCCATCTGAATCCAACAGCTTCCAGCTACTTTCAAGGTGTCGTCAGTTCACCTAGTGGAGGTTACCTTACACTGTGTATTATCGAGCGTTGATTACAATAGAAAAGTGAAACTGGGCTTCCTTATGAAATTAACATATTGAAACTACGTTTTTGTATTGTAAATTATATCTATAGAATCTATACATTGTTTAGTGCATTCATATCTCTACATACATACGTTAGAACTTCATATTTGGATTTTTATAATGAGCAAGTAGGTTGTATATCTTGGATGTGGATTTAGCCGAGATGGAAGGTACACCACTGATATAGAGCGAAGAGTGAATGCGGGAAATAGAGTGAACGGAGCGTTGGGGCAACTTCTCGGTAGCCACCACCTCAGTCAGAATGCACGTGTAGCAATACATAACGCAGTGCTTGTCCCAACATTTCTATATGGAAGCGAGAGTTGGGTATGCAGAAAAGAGTATGAAAGTAAAATTAATGCGGTCGAAATGCGATCTCTACGGAAAATCTGTGGAGTTAGGCTGATCGATCGCATTCGTAACGACGACGTAAGAAACCGAGTAGGTATGAAAGAGAGTATTGGTGTAAAGATGCGAAAGGGAATGCTCCGATGGTTCGGACATGTGGAAAGAATGCCGAACGAACGTCTGGTTAAGATGATATACAATGCGAAAGTGAAAGGATGTAGGTACCTGGGGAGACCGAGACTAACCTACCTAGACCAGATCGGTCATGTACTGAAGGAAGGTGGAGCCAAGAGTCTCCGAAATCGGCGAGCGTGTATGAAGAGAATTATGAATGTTGAGGAAGCGAGTGAAGTATGCAAGGATAGAGTTCTCTGGCACTCTGGTCTCTCTGCCTACCCTGCAAGGGACATGGCGTGATGGTATGTATGTATGTATGCAAGTAGGTTGTAAATAAAGCAACCTCTGTACCTAATTATCCACAACACAACCTTTACCCCTTAATATAATAATAGGTATATTTTGATTTCTACTTTAAAATAAAATAACACAAGTTTTAGTGCTATCAAATACTTATAACAACTAATTGTTAAGTCTATAGTTTAGTAGTTTCAGAGTTAAGGATAGCCAAAGGCAAATTGCCATTGGGAATTCCCAATATTGTTATTTGCGGAGTACGTATACTATAAAATAAATAACACTTAATATTCACTATAATAACATCTTTAAAATATAATTGACAAAAATATTATATTTAATAGTGGTAGGACCACGCTGTGGACAGTCCTCTGTCTACAGCTGCGGGCTGGTCCGTCTGGGGTAGTACCACACTCTCGCAGAAGATCGACGTCTGAGTACTGACTATGTGCTATTGCGCTTCGTTCGGTGAGCGAGAGAGCCGGAAGCCCAACTGGGGTGGGTGTGGGTCTATATTGGTAAGCAGCGGCCTAGCTATACCTGCAAAGGTCCATGGGCGCCAGTGATACTTACCACCAGGTGTGCTGCTCGTTTGCCACCACAAGCAATAAAAAAAAATACTTTATTTTGTAAAATATGTTAGTTTAAAAAATATATTATACATCTCATATTTTCGTACTTTGTAAGTCATCTCTAGCTGAAATTGTATTTTATAGTGTCTTTGATGTTTTAGTTAATAGAAAACGGTACCTAATGATGTTTTTCATGTAAATTTAACTTATTTTTTTAATTAAGACCAGCTATTTGTATTTAGTATAGCTGGTTTGTTTATCAGCTTAATATACATGGTTTACTTACATACGGGCAACACCAAGTTTCTTAGAATAAAATTCTACTAAAATTAAAAATGCGAAAGTTTTTGAATATGTTTGGATGTTTGTTTTTCAATTATCAATCAATCATTTTGTTTATAACTTAATTATGTAATGTATTCCCTTGGGTTAATATACGTCAACTTTAATGTTATTTTAATAAAACTCTAGTTTGGAACTTTATCAACAAATGGCACTGACTTATCCATAGAACGCGCTATAATCCCGGTAGTGCATTCCCGTGAGATAAGAATTTTCATATTCTATGAAATGTTATTATGATTATAGTTCCGATTGTCTTGCTAGATAGCGTTGACGTCGTTAGATGCACCGTCTTCTATTCTATTCTAATAAGCAGTTGAAAAAAAATGTTCTTTTCGGTTTCGTAAAAATAGTTTTTATTTCAAATGCGTAATACTTGCGTACAAAATGCAGACTACGGGCTAAGAGAAGAGAGAACTGGAGGAATCTGGGGGAAGCCTACGCCAAAGACGCGACTTCCACAAATCTAGGTTAAGTAATACTTTTATTTTTAAATTAGTTATTATTTTAATACTATTAAGGCAAGATTGTGGTTAGAATAAAGGCTATTTTTATTTTATTTTATAATACTTCCGAAATATTAGAAATTAATTTAATAGGGCAGTTTAAAATAAATTATACTAGACATGTTATCATGTTATCCTTCAATATTGTTTACAAGCTACATCGTTGATGATGATAATTAAATGCAAAAACACGTTTCACAAGCAATGACTTTGTCAAAATCCCTAAATTATTCGTATAATTTAACGAACATTCCTTAGGCACGTCGTTTAAGCCAACAAGGTAACCCCCATAACCCTTAATGTAATTTAACAATTTGCTGATAAACTCTTGCGTTGTATGCCGAACATGTACCAAGGTAAATTCAATTTATGTTAATCCATATTACAACGGACATAAACTTTTATAGAGATATTTATAATTTTATTATCAATATAAAACTATATTTCCGTATATAATTCCGTGTGATGACGGAGTAAGAGTACAATTCAGCACCCCCTGTCTTGCCCGTGGGTGATCGTAACAGACGACTAAGGGATATAAAACAAAACGCAAGAGAAGGTAATCTCATAACTAAACCCCATACCAACACGTCTGACTAGCGTGGTATAGTAGATTTTAATTTCCCTACCGTTATGGAGGAGACGGGGGATGGTACCCGAAAGTGTAACCCGCCGGGCTGGCCACGGATGGCAAGGAAGCGGTACCAGTGGCCGGCCCAATGGCGATGGGGAAGGTATACGGTGGGTTATGGCGCTCTGCCCTTCCGTCGCCCCGGACGGAGCAGGCGACGTGTGTCCAGGTCATAGCCTACCCCAATTAAAAAAAAAACACCAACACTTCTGACCAGCGTAGTATAGTGGGTCCGTTTCCCTCCCATTATTAAGGAGGCTCGAGCCCAACAGTGGGACATATATGAGCTGAGATAAATGATGTAAATCATATTTCATTGTGTGTCATATTTTATTTGTGTGTAATTAGGTTATTATTTTCCGTGTGCTGATGGAGTATTATACACTCCCTTTCTTGCCCGTGGACATCGTAAAATACTATTAAGGATGATATGCAGGTAACATCGATGCATGAAAGGGAAAACACGATATAAAATCCTAACCCGTTTGACCGGGGCGACTTCGGGTTGAAAATTCTCAGCGCCGAACTAAGCTGTGAAAGCCATTTCTGACGTACTGCTAAACACAATAAAACCTGTTGTGGCGTAGTAAGTCAATTTCCATTCTCTTGAGATCTAAGCTTGCGAAGAAATAAAAAAGATATTTTTACTGATTTCTTTTTATTGATTGGGTGGTTTTTATTTTCGAAGAGGATTTAGCATTGTACATGACAATCGATCTTTTTAACCGGTAGGTATATATACTGATTTCGAGCTGCCTCCATAATAGGAGGTACATTGACCCTGATTGTGCCACGCTGGACAGACGAGTTGGTATAGGGTTTCAGTTCGAGTTTTCCGTGTCTTATATAGATGTTATGATCGTGGGAATCGGGTATAATAAGCCTATGTTGATATAAAGTTCTTAGTCCTCTTTTACGACATCCACAAGCTTAGTAAGGATTTTTAGTATTCGTAGCCGCAAACCACAAAGCATACGGCAGAAAGCAACAGGCAGAATATATAAATAAAATACATTAATCATATTAACAGACTCCGTAGTGTTATTAAGCAGTTCATATACATTGTATAACCTAATAAAGCTTTGCTCGACACGGCATAGAAGCCTAGACATCACGTCATTACACTAATGATATAGTGACTAGGCTTTATTTAAATTATTCAGTATACCTATTGTTAATTAACATTTCATGTCTAAAACGGTAATGTATAAAAATTATTATGATATCATTTCAGTACGATGTCGAGGGTTCTTTAATCCAATACGCCGACCTAGATCACATAACCTGGCGTACTTAACACGATGTTGAGATAATCTCGTAAATATATACGTTTCGACATATTTCGCTGTTTTATTATGTAATACATATATATTTATTACTAGCTCTTTGCTCTTAATCCGTCCCTCCATTATGTATTATTGTATATATATTTATGTCATATTCTTCGTTTGATAACCGAGTTAGTATACAATTAACCACCCCCTCTTTTTACCCGTGAGTGTCGTAAAAGATGACCAATGGAGCAAATATGCATATAACATCTATGTGAGAAAGAAAGAAAAGATTTTTATTTGTTTTTACAAAAAAAAAAATTATACAAAATAAAAAAAAGTATTTAAACGTAAAAAAAATGGTGTTGGGCTCAGTAGGCAGGAATGCAGGTGCACCTCAGTCGTTGATTTTTAGCCCAAGCAATGCGTAATAAGTAGATACACTTATATATGTATGAAAATGTGTAAAAAAGAGCGTTATTATATATGTCAGAAAATGTCGAATACGTATTCAGCACAGAATAACAGTTGATTTTTATATTACCATTACAGTAAAAGCATTATAAAAGGTGATACCGTGTAGGGTCTATGTACTGAAATAAATTACCACATACTTCTCATCTGCCTTCAACGAACTCAAGGACGGATCCTACATTGCTGTCGCGGTTATGTAAGACAAGGTCTTGATATCGGTATTCTTCCCAAATGGCAGCATAGAGGTGCAATACGGTGTTCGCCCTGTCGTTCCGGATAATTTGAGCACGGCCTTTTCTTTCATAATACCTATGCCGCCCGTTTTTCCTTAGATGTGAAAACCCGTAATGCGTTCCAAGTCGCCGGAAGAGCGAAGAAGTAATGCCGGACTCCCCGTGGTCTACCTGCTAAAGTCGCGGTAAATGTGCGCGCTTCTCCTTTGACCACCCTAAATATTTTCCTCAACATTTTTATCATATATACCCATAATGTGGCCACACTGCATATAAAAAGCACTGAAGGCGACCCAAGGACAGTGTTTGACCATCGACACTGTCCTTGAACGTACTCTAAATAAAATCCCCAGATAGCGCCTTAAGCGGATATATTACGTACACAATCTAAATATCTATTTACCATGCTATTATCTGCCATTATATTTTCTCAACACAAACATGTATTACACTAGACTTGTTACCGTAAATATAAATATTTAGATAACATTTAGCGAGATGACAGACGGCTTAGCAGATGTGCGGACTGAGGCCGTTACTACACGTGTTTTGTCTGACGTGTGTACGTCAAGTCGACGCCTCGCCTTGATATACTTATGTACGTTGTTTGTAGCATCACGTGCGGCTCTTATTGATATAGACTATTAGTTAATCCCACAAATTTGTAACTATTGAAAACTTAACTCATATTTACGTATAAACACCACGGGGTACTTACATAATAGAAAATTTATATTATCATCTCGGCTCATATATGTCTTACTGTTTGTCTCGAGCCTTCTCTATAATATGAGGGAAATCGATCTTCTACACCACGCTGATCTGATAAGATATTTAGGGATTTATTTCAAGTTTTCCTTTCTATGGAATAGATTTTATATGCATATCATATCCTTTAGTCGTGTTTTGGGAGTCCATCATTCGATTAGGTGTTATTACTTCATCACCATATGACAAATTATACATTATATCATGTAGTTATATATCTATCCGTGTGGTGACGGTGTAAGAATACAATTCACCACTCTCTATCTTACCCGTGGGTGATCGTACGAGACGACTAAGGTATATAAAACGCATATAACATCTATGCAAGAAAAGGGAAACAAAACCCTACCAGCGCGGTATACTAGGTCAAATAGGAAGGATACTGTTACGGAGGAGGCTCGAGCCCAACAGTGGGACATATATAAGCTGAGATGATGATGATCATACAGGTATAATAAATTAATTCAACATCTAGTATGCCTTCCGAAGACAGATACTATTAAAAGCCCTTTAGTGGTAACGCCACACTGTTGACAGTTTTCTGCCTACGGCCACCGGCCCGGCCGGGGTAGTGCCACTCCGGCCACCGAAGACAAAGATCGGGTACCGGTGGCCCGCTCGCACGGCGAAGAGAGGTGTTTGCAGGGTGGGTCCATGGGGTTGCGCGCCGCCTCTTCCGTCGCCCCGAGCCGATTTGCCGGGGCGCGACCACATCCGTGGTCCCACATTGCGCAAAAAAAAGGGTAGTGCCACTCTCTCGCAGAAAATCGACGACAGAGCATTGGCCATGTGCCGTTGCGCTTCGTTCGATGAGCACGGGAGCCGACAGCCCAATTTTCTGTAGCGACCTAGCTGTACCCTTAGCTTTGCAAAGGTCTATAAGCGGCAGTAACATTTACCATCTGTTGTAGAGATGGGCGTTTTCAGATTTTTACGCAAACCGATACAAATTCGATTTCTGATATTGAAATCGATTTTAAAAACCGATTTCAGAAATCAATTTCCAGAGCGGTTGACGGAGCGGGTTTACTTTAGTTTCGATCGATATTCGATGTTTTTAGTTATTTTAGCGTAGCAAACGAAAAACGCAATCGAACGAACGCATTCAAAATATTTTTCTATAATTTCTTTGTTGATTGGATTTAGGTGTACGATTTTCCTTCATGCTTTATCTAGGCTTAACTAGAGTACTAGACTAGCAAAAATGTTTTGTTTTGGATATGATACAAAACTTTCTTGCGTATTTAAAAATCGTCATATTTACAATGATTTCATGATTATATTATATAATGTACATTTTTTTTGTATGGTTTTTTTTTTATTAATCCCGATTACGAAGCGAAAATCTTACCTTTTTACATTAAATAGTTATTTCTTATTTATCATCAAATCGTATGTATGATACTAACATACGTTAGTATAGTATTGAATCGTGAAATACCTATCTAATTATATAGTTCACGAGATCACAAAAATAACATTACGCGCACACCGCACGTGTCACCAAGGTCAAGTGTGCAAAAACTCTCCCATAATTCAAAAATCTATTTAACAAACACAAAACTTAAACTACTATCATTAAGTATTGTGTAATATTATCATGGAAGTAGTTGCATTCTAATATAGATCTTATTCCCTGACTCTTGTAATTCTGTTTCGTTTCCATCTGCCATTCTGAGTTTCATAGAAACCGCCAAAATCCAAAACAGATGACAATTCGCTTCATCTCTTTACACTTCACTAAACGATCGTTTAGTTAGAATGAAAGGAGGCGAATTTTAATGAAATTCGCTTTCTCTCATTCTGACTAAGCGATCGCTTAGCGGAGTGAAAGAGATAGTTAGTAAGTTTTCAAATATTGGTATGGTTTGCAAAACTAGCAATAGAAAACGATTGCGCGATGATTAGATTTATTATTAGTTTGCGTTTTCGTCGTTTTGTTTTGATATGTGTTGATTTAGTTTCTGCCGAAATACGTTTTCTAAAATCAGTTTGTATAGTGTTGAATATCGATACGATACGATTTCTGACTGAAATCCGATTTCAGATTCGTTTTGATATATCGGACGCATACCTAATCTGTTGTGCTGCTCGCTATTTTATCATCATCTTACTAATCCTACTATTCCTGTTAATATTATGAATATTAAAGTTTTGAAGATTTTTGAATGTTTGTTACTCAATCATGCGTCAATCTTTGAATAGATCTTGATGAAAATTGGCATACAAAATAGACCATGTCCTAGATTAATATATAGGATATTTTTTATCCCGTAATATGTTCCTTTTGGGGTATTTTGTGATATATTTGTATATTGTGACAATCACTTTTTACTTGCACGAAGCCGCAGGAAGAAATAAGCTAGTAAGTAATAAAAAAGACTCTGCGAGCACTTGGAGAAACTCTTAACATCAACTGTAATTGCTAATCCGACTGCACGATGAGTACAGCATTATCACCTTTGTGGAGTGGCCTTTCTAATGGACTTCAATAGCCTGATAGATTGTTTATAAATCTGTTACCTAAATAACAAGTTATTCTTTAAATTAATTCACGATTTCCCTAGAATTCCTTTAAATAACATTTATATTGACACATACACCAGTCTTTAATCAAACACGCGGCTCATCACAACTTTTCATTAACTCTCCGTTCAAAGAGAATTTAGTCGTCATTGATACAATCATTGCTCTTCATTTTATAAATTAGATATAATTTGGAATCTTAAATGGAAGCCGTGATTCTACTAATTAAGATACTGAATGAACTTTACACGCGGAGTTTTTTTGTTTTGTCAGAATGTGTATAGTAAAAATAGCTTATAATATTTCAAGGAAATCTGTTTGTAATATAGATAAATAGTTTTCGCCATAAGAACATAAATGCCAATACTAAATCCATCTTACGCTCTCCAATAAGATTTAGTACAGTTGAGCGTTAACGTAGATCGTGAGAATACTCGTGTTTGACTCCAAACATAACAAACATCGTCTTTTATAAACTGACCTCGTTCACTTGTAATCTATGTTTAGAACATGTGGTCCGGTATCTGGTATGGTGACGTCCTTATATGCGCCTGCGCCGAATTATCACGTTATTACCGTGTGCTTGATATGGATAATTTTTAAAGCCATATTTGCCTGTAGATTGAATTTACAAAACCTTTGTATGGATTGTAACAAGTGTAGCGAAGTATATAAATATATATCTTACATGTAGTTTTTGTGATTGTTGATCAAACAGTATCAGCTGAAGGTCGATATAAGTCTCTTAGTCTTTTACGACATCTACGACCAAAGTAAGGATTGGTTTCTTCTAAGCCTGCTACTACATAGAAAATTATATATAGAACACATATAAGGTATAAATAAACACAAAATTAATTAATTTTTGGGCAATAGGAAAGAGCATATACTCGTATTTAGAAATATATTAATAATATAGAAATTATTTTGAAGTCTGAAAATTATTGCTCAGATTATTTTTGGCATACAATTAGAATAAACTAACTCTATTTATCCAAACGTTATTTTGCTCCTGTTATATTTAGAAAACAACTGGTTTTACTAAACAATTCCATGTTGCTGTTTAACTATTCTTGGTACAGCGTTACAACATTCGCTGTAGACTGAATTAAACAGTCGTTCCACACTATTTTATGACGCACTGAATACATGTAATAATTTGAAGCAATTGCAATAAAATGTTTGTGATGTGTATACGCTTGTTCCGTATTGCGAATTCGTATGGAACTTCATATGCGTATACGCTCGTAATACTACTACTTGAAATTTTGTAAATTCTGTACATAGATATGGAGTTAGCGAAAGTACCTCTACTTTTGGAAGATCCACGCATTCATTAATTCATTAATTTCAGCTCATATATGTCCCACTATTGGGCTCGAGCCTCCTCCATAATGGGAGGGACTACGCTGGTCAGACGTGTTGGTATAGAGTTTTGTTTCGAGTTTTCCTTCTATCGCGTAGATGTTATATGCGTTTTATATTCCTAAGTCGTCTCTTACCATCACCCACGAGTAAGATAGGGGGTGGTGAATTGTATTCTTACTCCGTCACCACACGAGAGAGATCCACTCATTTTACAAATATTTTATTTTTGATAACCATTTTTTTTTCTCTAAAAAAAGACACCACCCACACTAACTAAACTACTAACTACTAAACATGCAATTAACGCAGACAAAAAACACCCAGACTCAGATCATTACCTTGTGGAGCGCACAAAGTATTGTCCCACGTGGGAATCGAACCCACGGCACTGGCACGGAAGGTCGGTATCTTAACCATTGCGCCATCTGTGCAGTCGAAACACACGAGAGTCGTCGCTGTGAGTCGTGTTTGAATTGTTTATTACATAAAAATAAACACGATCAGGGTTTATTATTATGTAATAAGCAATGTTTTTGAGATAAGTCGAGTTTATTTTAGTCTGCATGGATGATTAAAAAAAACTAATAACGCAATATGAAATAGAACAAGCTTGAAATCTCTATATAAATTGTGAAATAAAGAAAAAAATGTCGAATCATTAAGAAATTCGTAATATTATTCGTAAAAAATAATAATATTTATTTTTCTTCTTCGTAAATTATCATGAGAACTGAACAATGTGATTCTAAAGGAAATGGTTCTAATGCAGCTTGATGATGATAATTAAACTAGTTAGTATAATTAAATAGATAGTTACCTATCTTATCTTTTAGCATAGATCTAGTAGATAGTATCTATCTAAGTTAAATGAACTGTTGTAATCTAAAGTAATTTATTGATGTTGTTAATGGCATGTCATATTGCGACGAAAAATTGAAACAATCTTAAAGCGCTTTTTATCAAACCACTGCGAATGTTTCACATACATATATGCGCTTTATATTTCAAACCACGTACAAGCACTATATAAATAGTGCTTATCCTGCATAGCAAATATTTTCACGGCTTATCCTGTATAGCATCGAAGCAACGACATCCACGTACATAGTTACACTCGTTCAATTAGAATTTGTCTATTTATGTATAGAGAAAGGACCCGCATTAGCCAGACCGTCGTCATTTTATAAACGCTGAAAATTTGTCAGCGCATACCCGCAACACAGATGGGAACGATGACCGACAATGAAACTTGGTCCATCGTGGATTTGGCAGCTGTCAGGTAACAAAGTTATATAAAATATAGAAACTTACTTTAAAGTATTAAGTACAGGACCTTCTCTGACGTTAGTGTTAGAACTGACGATTTTTAGCTTCTATAAAATGACGAACGTTCAAAGAATCGTAGTCTTTAGACTATTACTAAATGACGTAACTATTTATAGGCATTAGGCATGAATATATTACAACTATGAATGTAAAAGATAAACCAGCATTTATGTGCTGTATAAAGATAACACATAACGTTTTTTATTTTTTTTTTATCGTTCAACCTTGGAAATAGAATATGTGTTTTAGCCATATAACCTAACAAATTATACCTGATGTTGACAATAAAATCTATCCAATATAAATATCTTTACTCGTGGTTTTGCTCGCTTGTTAGCACACAGGTAAATGAGTTATTTTTCTGTATAGTATTGAAAAGCTTCTTCTATTCTCAGCCCATACTCGTCCCCCTGTTGAGCTTGGCTTGTAGCGGTATATAATTTCAGATTTACTACTAAAACAAGGTCACAAACAACTCTTTCGTATAAACATTATTCATTTCATTCATCCTTCAGTTATATTGTTCAATGTGTTTTCTTATAAACATTAAAAATGTGTGTATATGTATGTATCTTTTGACATTTAAGCGTCGCAAAGACGTCTTTTTACCCGACTACGCGACGCAAAGGAGTGGTATTGTGTTTAACAGTCTATGTATGTTTGTATGTTTCTTTGAAGCACTATATAGACCAAACGTCTGGGCCGATTTTTATGATTCACACGTCAATCGATTCCTCTTAGTCCGGCGAGTGTCACTAAAGATATGACGTTAGTGAAAATTCAATATGGCGACTACTGGACGCCATATTGTGAAAATGTAAAAAACAAAAGTCAACAAACTATGTCAAGTGCGGTATCGTTGAATAGGTATTTAAAAATCATTTTTAGTTTTCTCAATATTTTTCGATTCGACCGACTGTTTAGGATCTATATCGACTTAAAGTTTTGTAACAACCTTTCTCACATATAAGTTTTTAGACAGTAGAAATTTACTATGAAAAGACGAAAAATTCGTATGACTGTGTGTGTGAATGTGGATGGACATATACTAAAGTATCTAGTAGGTATATTGTCTAATATACCATAGGTAGTCCTACCTAAAGTATCTAATGTCTGACGCGGTCGCCCATCTCCAACTTCTAACGATTTAATACTCAACTTCAGACGAAAAGCTATATATATTTAGGTACCTACTTATTAATAAATAAAATAACTATAGCCACCTAGGCATTCATAACTAAAAAGTATAAAATAAAAAAAATAATTACGAAAATCATAAATTCCGACTGCGTAAAAAGCGAACTAAACTACGTACATAATAAAAAACTGAAAAGAAAAAAACAAGCACTTAGATGTCCGGTGGTCTAGAATTCTGTAATAATTGAATGAATACTATTGCAGAAACTAAAATATATTTTAATAATGTAACATAACAACAGAACAGTCGGGATCCATTGCTGTCGAATAATGGATCCCGACTGTTCTGTTGTTATGTTACATTATTAAAATATATTTTATTTTCTGCAATAGTATTCATTCAATTATTACAGAATTCTAGACCACCGGACATCTAAGTGCTTGTTTTTTTCTTTTCAGTTTTTTATTATGTACGTAGTTTAGTTCGCTTTTTACGCAGTCGGGTTTTTGATTTTCTTAATTATTTTTTTTGTAACGTTTTTAATCATTAACATCTGGATGTACTTAGCTTAAATTCGGTATTTTCTTCTTATTATTTTTCGAGCAATATATTTAGATATTAAAAATGTGCTGTGTGGTAGCGGCTACGTAATACTACCAACCTTTACTTTGCTCGTGGATGTCGTAAAAGACGACTAAGAGCCTTATAATGACCTGGGCCAACTTGATCTGATGCCGTTTGGTCAACAATTACATTCCCAAGGAGGGTTGGCGTCTGGCAGGCGGCCGGTCATAAAACTATTGCCAATGACTTTTACAATATGTTCTATGAAAGAAGAGTAGATATTGTATCGACCCCAAGTAATTGGGATAAGACTAGGAGAATGATGATATTTAGATATTAAAAATAATTGAAAATTAAAAGGAGAAAACAAAGTTTCGAACCGGAGTTATAGGGATGACACTACTCGAGTTCCCAACTGAGCTATTTCTATTCTTGTTGACAGTGGCCAAATTTACCTTCATATTCTAATTTTATTATATTTTTCATCGCCTGAAAATACTGACGAACCGATATTTTATATAGATGGAGTTTAGTTCTATCAATTTATGGCCGCAGAAACCTCCGACATACTAAATTTAATAGAAACCGCTGGTGCCGTTGCCGAGATTCTAAAAATATAAAAATACATAAAGAATGGTTCGTTTAAAGATATTAGATCAATCACTGCTTATTTAGTACAAAGCTTTATGTAATATCCTATATTGTAATGATTTTAGTCGTTATGCGAGTATTAAACATATGAAGCCCTTTCATGTGAGGTTTTAATTCACGTATCTAATTATCATCGTTCGTTCTTATCTCAATTACTTTGGGTCGATGCAATGTGTATCTACTCTTACATATTGCAAAAGTTATTGACAATAGTTTTATGATCGGCCGCCTGCCTGACGTAAACACTCCTTGGGAATGTAATTGTTGAACAAACGGCATCGGGTGGGGTTGGCCCAGATCAGTATAAAGCTCCTAGTCTTCTTTTACGACATCCTTAAAGTAAGAGTTGATAGTATTCTCAGCCGCTACCATAAAGCAACGTTACCGTATCTTTGAATTAAAAAAATCTCTTCGTGAATTGAATAAGCGCTTTTTGCTTGAAAAGACATCGTGCCTTGTAGTATTTATATATTTGCCGTTAAAATTCTGTTCTAATCTCTTACTCTACGTCTAGTAACTTGATATCGTATTGTTGTGAAATCGTAATTTAGTTAAAATGGATTGATGATTAGAATCTAATAAAATGTAGCAACTCACCTTGCCTCTAAATTGTCTATTTCACTCAATAACCGTTTCAAATTTAAATAAGTTACAGACACTTCCAAGTTACTGGAATGAAGCCTCCTTCGGTAACAACTATAAATTGAAATATTTAATTTAGGTCGCAGTTTGCCGCTGTTTAAATTTGGGTTTGCCCGTTAGTCGTGGCTATTAAGCCTCGAAGGGTTTCTGTTTGTTCCAATTTTCTCTTTCCACTTTGAGCAAGCAGATCGATAAGTAATTAAAATCCGTTTAGCTATATTGGATACTAAAATTTGAAACATTACCAAACTTAAATGTTCGTTGATGTTTAAAATATTCTACGAAGAAAGTTTATTTCATACAATGTCTCATTATATTTCTTATTACATTTAACTAATGTTGAACATAGGCACATAATCGACATGTTTGGCAGGCGCTTGACTCTCGTAATTGGTGTTATAAGTTACTTAAGAGGCTCATTCATCCGATCCCTGGGGCGGTTCATACGGCTTCCACATGAAAATGCATGGATGACATGACAGGCATGGTGACACATTGTATTTCTTAATCCGTCACCGTGTCACAACATGTTAAATTAAAATCTTTTCGTATTATATTTTACAATTATACTATAACATGCTTCAAAGGGCATCACATTTAAGCTTATACTCACTATCAGCTCAATGGCCATGTACGGCGTACTTGTGTGGGCGATGTCTCTGACCGTCCAATTCAGGGCTTTCCTGTGGCGTCCACAGAGAGCCATAGCGGTCAGAGCCATCCGCGGGTACCGCACGGTGTCCACCGAGGCGGCATGTGCATTGGCCGGGACATCCCCGTGGGACCTGGAGGCGGCGATGCTCTCCGATCTCTACCGGCGGGTTACCTTAGTACGCGACGAGGGTGGCTCCCTATCGCTTAGCGAGATAGCCACCTGCGTGAGGACGCCCACCGGGACGTCATCGCCGGTTGGGTGACGCGGCTGCAGAGGCCTAGATACGGTGTTGTTACCGTTGAGACCCTCCGCCCCGTACTGATAGAATGTATGGAGCGGCGGCACGGAGTCCTCTCTTTCCGGCTGGTGCAGGTCTTGTCGGGGCACGGTTTCTTCGGCAAGTACCTGCACACGGTCGCAAGGAGGGAGTTGACCCCGTCCTGCCAACAGTGCGGCAGTGACGAGGATACGGCGCAACATACGCTCGAGGTCTGTACAAGCTGGGACCGGCAGCGCCGTGACCTCGTCGCTGTCATCGGTGCCGACCTGTCGCTCCCGGCTGTCGTGAAAGCGATGGCCGACAGCGTCAGGAATTGGGACGCAGTGCCACCTTCTGCGAAGCAGTCATCTCGGAGAAGGAGGCGGCGGAACGAGTCCGGGAGGATTCCCTCGACTCGGGCCACCGCCGGCGCCCCGGGCGGTTCAGGCGCGAATATCTGCGCCTGATGCCGCCCTAGCCGAGGCATCAGGTGATCGGACCGGGGAATAGTCCGGTCACCCTGAAGTGAGGCCACCGTGTGAGGACGACGCCCTGGCACGAAAGCTGTCGGGGTATCGACTCGAAAGGAAGCCGCGAGGGTAAACCGCCGGGCGGGTCACCGAAGACAAAGAGCGGGTACCGGTGGCCCGCTCGCATGGTGAAGAGAGGTGCTTCCAGGGTGGGTCTATGGGCGCGCCGCCTCATCCGTCGCCCGGACCCATTTGGCGAGGCGCGACCACCTCCATAGTCCAACGCAACGAAAAAAAAAGCTTATACTTACTGGTTGCTTTCCATTTAGTTAACACAGAGGGACTCCGCGGTACATTGTGAAACACTGCCATACACTGTGTAAAAGTTTAAATGAAACAGCTAGTTGTCTCAAAATAACATTAGAGTGCATCAATATCGCAAAATTATGGGCGTTGTATACCTAAATGCAAGTTCCTTGACAAAGTCTTGGCTCACTAATTTATAAACATAACCACATTATCAGGGCTCACTTCAATAGTGCACAATATTTACATTTGAACATTTTTATTAAATTTTAATTAGCAGTAAGAGACAAGCTCAATTTAATAATCTCAAATAATACTACTAGAATATGCCGTAAATAAATTGCGAGGTTAAGTAATGATACTTAATTCAAGCAAAGTAGTACCTATATATTTAAAGTACTCTATGAAACTAGGTAAGCATCTGTCAAACACCACTTTTTCGAGTGTCGAACACTGTACGGCTGTGTTCAACAGTGTCGTTGATGGAAAGACCTTTATCGAACACTGCGTTACACTGCGTCACTTTTTGTATTAAATGGAAAGCACACACTATATGCTATGTAAAAATTTATATAAAAAGATGTCGTAAAAATAAGACATGAACGCTGAATTTTCTTACCGTATCTGCACTGTAGCGATCGCGTTCGGTGGTAGTTTATTAGATTGAAATAAAATATAAAATTGACAGTATGTTAATGTCCCCGCGGGGTTTATAATTACATAACAAATGATTTTGCGGTGTACGTAGTGGAGTGAGAATATCACGCTCTATTTTGCTCGTGGTTGTTGAAAATATGACTAAGAGATAGATAAATAACATCTATGCAAGAGAGAGTAAACTCCAAATAAAATCTTATGCTATCACGGTTGATGCATCTCTAGTATAATGGGACATACGTGCATGGAATAGTGGGATAATTTCCCTCCTATTGTGGCGGAGGCTTGAGCTCAGCAGTGAGATCTATATGAACTGAGATGATTATGATAATGAAATAATTTTGAATTTAAATATTTTGGTCAATACAGTGATATAGTTAGTATAGTATACCCATTACGTTCTAGTTTACTACAACACCCAGGCTAAATTGTTTGAATTTATTCCTGTGAGAATTACTTATTTAAATAGACTATAAAATAATTAATTATTTTTGTTTCCGTTTACAAATTATCTTATTATTTTTGTTTCCGTTTACAAATTATTGAATTTGAGAGTAAGAAGATACATTATATGTTTATAGGAAATACAAATTAATTTGTTATGTTTAAACCCTGCGCGGGCACTTACATATTGTCAGTTTTTAACATTTTAAATTAATCGAATAAACTACCAACGGATCGGTATGTAACTGCTACTGAGAAGAACGAAATTCAGCGGATTTGTCTGTTAATATCATTTCTATGTTTTTGTTTTATAAAACTGTACAATATGATAAGTAATAATTAACTGCAGTGTGAATGAATAATGCCTGCGTTGCCGTTCCAGGGCGTAACCATACTACTGCTAATTGCAAAGTAGTGTTCGTATCTTAGTTCTGACAATTATTTTATTCAGTGCTTTCTGCAGCTTTTTTTTAAAGAACCCTGTTCTAAAGTATTAATCCTAATATTGCCGAAAAATTTACAGATAGCATAAAATATTCTGTGTGGGAATCGAATTTACGCCACATGTACTGTTATTGCATTGTACAGCCTTGACTGTTGAGGATTTTATCAAAATATTCTCAATAGCAAAACCGACAATAAATTTACAGTTTATTAGTGTTTATAAATTATATGGCAAATATAAGTATATTTTGTCTCTGCTTAAGGTCTGATTAAGGCGCGAATCTATAAATTTAAAAAAGAAAATATATTCCATTCACGTTATTACTTTGGATCTTAAAATATAAAACTACTTTGAAGATGGTATCGACGAATTTTGCTCTATTATATTATTTTATGATGTTAGATCTGCAAAGGGAAAATGTATTAGAGGAATGGCCGACCGCCCGCGTACGAGCCCATACCTCTTAAATCTAATAATAACATCCAATGTGAGGAGGCACATGGCTGATGCTGAGAAACCAGAAACACATTCGTTATAAAAGTCACTCTTTTGATATTTTTGCACGTTTTATGTGCCCATAACGTTATTATTACGGCGTAAAGAAAAGGGTATTAAATTCTTAGTACGGTTGGGATGTTATAGGGCTATTATTAATACTACCCATGAGGATTTATGCTTGCAATATAATGAATAACTATAGAAGATGTTAGAACGTGCTCTCAATTTATTTGACTACAAAATGATCTTGTAAAGGAATTTTATTAGCAGTAAGCACCTCTTATATCTGAAGAAGCCTTTCAAAAAAGGCTTTCTTTTAAATTTTGCATAGCGCTCGCAATATTCTGCTTGAAAATGTTAAGTATGTCTTGAAGACGTTGAAGATAATTATTATTCTGACCTGGTTAGAGTTAAGTACAATTGTATTCTTACACCATATTTTGGCCGTAGTTATTTAAGTCTAAATTCTTACATTGAACTTTCATGAGTTAGATTAAAATAAATAGTAGCGCATAGTTTATTTGATAAAAAGCAACACGATGTATTTAATACTCTAACTTTGCAGTTAGAATTGTATTAAACGATGACACGACTCTGTTGTTCAAATTACTGAAATTTAGCATTTAACATGCTTGAATATTTATAAAAACTTGATTACGAGCGAAAAATGATTGTCACACATGGGATTCGGACCCACACCTATTCAGAGTATTAAATCTGTACAATGTGTAAACAATGTCGGGTAGATGGCACACGTCTTCTTTAAAGACGAAAGTATAATACGAGGCGAGAATTGAATGTCATACAACAGTTCACGTTGGTATAAGTAATAGCGCGATTGGAACGTATTTCCAATGGTGCGGATTTTTATAAATATTCTTTTGTTTCTTGATATTTAAATTGAATCATTACGATAGATCAAATTATTAAATATTTATTTCCATGTGTATAGCTTAAGTATGCCAAGTATTGTGATACTTACAGTGTACCCTATATTTTTTTATTTTTTTTTATTGCCGGTGGTGGCAAACGAGCCAGCAGCACACCTGATGGTAAGTGACACTGCCGCTCATGGACTTTTGCAATACCAAGGTATAGCTAGGCCGCTGCCTACCGTGAAGAAAGTGCTCTTCTTAAACCTCGTTTAAAAAAGGACATGTCATAGCGCTCGGGAAACACAGCAGCAGGTAGTTCATTCCAGATCTTATTTATTCTTAAAGTTCTACTAAAGTTTCGTTTAGCTTATTTGAAATATAAAAACGAAATACCGGCAACGATTTTACCGCGCGCTTCCACCAAACGTTCGATTTAAGAATAACATTTTCTCATCACAGGCAGCTCTTTCGTTACACCGTTCATAAATACTGCTGAGACAGTGGCAGTTACTCATCATCAGTTTGGGCTCTACATGGCCACTACTATTCTGACTAATATTATAAATGCGAATGTGAGTTTGAATCTGCGGATATTTGCTATTAGATAGTAAAAAGACAGATGTAAATGTGAATGGGAACCATCGGAGGCATAGACTCCATATTGGAGGTCAGACCAAATGGCAGCGGAGAGATACAATACTGCAGTATATGTGGCTGCACGCCCCGGACGTATTGGTCGGATGTAACCGTACCATAGCTTATCCCAAATAAAAAAGATTTATCATAACATTGGCATCATGTTATTACTACACTTCTTATCGTGTCGCGTGCGTTAGCATTGCGCTAATTCTACTAGATTGGCATAGTTACTCAAACAGTACAAATATTGTAATCTCAATAAAAAGTTGTTTATATGTAATTTATGCAAATTCCTTGTGTGATAACAGGTTAATAATATAAAGTATTCCTGTGGTGATGGCGATAGAGTACCATTTCCCACCTGATGGGGTGATCATAAAAGACAACTAAGGGATATAATGTGGATTTAACATCAATGGAAAAGAGGGTAAATTCGAAATAAAACCCAACACGTCTGACTAGCATGCTATAATAGGTCAAATTCCCTTTTAATGTGGAAGAGGCCTGATCCCAATAAATGGACGTATATGAGCTGTTTATGATGATGATACCCTTCGTGGAAATCATTAAAAGGAAGCAGAAAAAGGCAAGAACTAATTAAATATGTTTTGAATTTACCTCATGTTCTTGTTACGGAATCCTCGTTGCAATATCTCTTTTTACTGATAAACATTTGATAGTTGCCTGCTGTCAGATGCCGCACGTGGTCGGTGACGTTTATGAAACGCGCTCCCGTTTTATACCTTTACACGTTGGAGCAACAGGCGTCTTTTTATGCTTTTTATAATTATATGCTTCAGGGGGATATATAACAACATTTAAAGACGAGTATTGCTGTAGGATAGCCTTTGAGCACAGAAAAGAAAGTACAAAATTTATTTATGACAACGATTTTTGATGTTTACATACATACATACATACATACATATCATCACGCCATATCCCTTGCAGGGTAGGCAGAGAGAACAGAGTGCCAGAGAACTCTATCTCTGCATACTTCACTCGCTTCCTCAACATTCATAATTCTCTTCATACACGCTCGCCGGTTTCGGAGACTCTTGACTTCACCTTCCTTCAGTACATGACCGATCTGGTCTAGGTAGGTTAGTCTCGGTCTCCCTCGATACCTACATCCTTCCACTTTCGCATTGTATATCTTCTTAACCAGGCGTTCGTTCGGCATTCTTTCCACATGTCCGAACCATCGGAGCATTCCCTTTCGCATCTTTACACCAATACTCTCTTCCATACCTACTCGCTCTCTTACGTCGTCGTTACGAATGCGGTCGGTCAGCCTAACTCCACAGATTTTCCGCAGAGATCGCATTTCGACCGCATTAATTTTACTATCATACTCTTTTCTGCATACCCAACTCTCGCTTCCATACAGTAATGTTGGGACAAGCACTGCGTTATGTATTGCTACACGTGCCTTCTGGCTGAGGTGGTGGCTGCCGAAAAGTTGCCCCAACGCTCCGTTCACTCTATTTCCCGCATTCACTCTTCGCTCTATATCAGTGGTGTACCTTCCATCTCGGCTAAATCCACATCCAAGATATAGAAATTCATCCACTTGCTCTAGTACATCATTACCTATTGTTACTCTTACATCTGTTCTGGTTTTATCTCTTTCAAAGACCATTATTTTGGTTTTGCTCACATTCACGCGTAGACCCCTTTTCTTACAATCTTCTGTCATTGTGTCGACTAGGGTCTGCAGGTCAGTCGCTGACTGTGCCAGCAGGACTGCATCATCTGCATAAAGCAGAGCAGTGACCACTGAGTCGCCCATCTGGACTCCCACATTCATATCGTTCAACCTTTGAAGACATTTATCCAGATATATGATAAACAGCCTGGCTGACAGAACGCACCCCTGCTTAACGCCGATATTGACGTCAAACCAAGGCGACATTCCATCATCCAGCCGCACACAGGCTCTACAGCCCATGTAACTGGACTGCACAGCCTGTAGCAGTTTACCGTTAATACCATACTCCGGTAAAATGTCCCAAAGTTCCTTTCGTACAACCGTGTCAAATGCTCTCTCCAGATCCACAAAACTGCAGAAAACCCTCTGACCTAGAGCCAGATGCTTCTCCACAATGTTGCGCAGAGAGAACACTTGATCCATGCATCCCCTTCCACTCCTGAAACCTCCTTGTGTCTCACACAGTAAACCATCGGACACCATCCTCATTCTCCTTTCAATAACTTTTCCATACACTTTTGCTGCCAAACTGGTCAAGCTTATGGCTCTGTAATTTGCGCAGTCATAACGTGAACCCTTGTTTTTAAACAAAGGCACGATGACTGCGCTATTCCAGTCCCTGGGAACCATTCCCGAGCTCCAACATAAATTGAGGAGCAACAGGAACGCCTCCCAGACACAAGAGCCACCGAGCTTGATCATCTCGGCAGACACCATATCAATGCCCGCTGCCTTACCATTTTTCAAACTTCTTATCGCCCATTCAACTTCATCCATACTGATGCCATCGGAGGACGCCGTTGTCGAATGTTGATCTACTAAACCATATCCAACACCGGTGCCAACCGTAGCATCCGCATACATATCGCCAAAATATTCACTCCATCGGCTTAACACGTCTTGTGTTTGTGTAAGAATGTCTCCACCTTCAGACCTTATTTTATTCATTCTGAAGGCTGACCAACCACCCCGAGACTTCTTCACCTCCCTCCAAAAGAGTTTGGTGTTACCCTCGAAGTTTTTAGTCAGCCTATCTTCTGCACTCATACTTGCTCTATCACGTTTCTCTTTCACTAAGGCCTTGGTGTCATTCTTACATTGCCGATATATTTCTTTCTTCTGTTCAGTCATACTGTCATTCAGATTCAAAGAAGAGACATAGTCCAGCCACGCTTTCTTCTTTTGCTCTACGGAAGCTGCCACTTCCGCATCCCACCATGCATCACCATTTGTTTTTCTATGCTTCTTTGAACTTCCACATACTTCTTTCGCTGTATCTACCATACTCTCTTTCAATACTCTCCAGCATTCTTCAATGTCCGATTGGCTTTGATGTTTACACAAGTATTAAATATTAGTACAAAGATTTAGATGCCGGTATTTTTGTTTTTACTGTTTTAGAAAATACATTAAGATATTAAAAAATATATATATAAAGTTATGAAATGAAATGAAAAATAATAGAAAAGGTAAGACGAAGGATCGAACCGGAGCTGTTTGGATTAGACTGCTCGATTTCCCAACTGAGCTATGATTATTTTAAAATATATTGGTCTTACAGTTAGTTAGTAAAAAAATGATTTGAAAATTTCGCCACATCCAAACTTTTAGCGTCTTTATAAATTTGCCGCCTTTGGCCCGGGTCTCGCGGGCCTATTCAAAAATCCGTCACTGCTAGTTAATTAAAATATATTATGTCTGTATGCCTATGCTTTTGTTATAATGATGTATAATAACTCATCATCCATCATTCTCCTACTCTTATCCTAATTATTTGGGGTCGATACAATATGTACTCTTCTTTCATAGTATTATACATATTGTAAAAGTTATTGGCAATAGTTTTTGACCGGCCGCCTGCCAGACCTCAAACCTCCTTGGGAATGTAATTGTTGACCAAACGGCATCAGATGGAGTTGGCCCAGGTCGTTATAAGGCTCTTAGTCGTCTTTTACGACATCCACGAGTAAGATTGGTAGTATTCGTAGCCGCTACCACACAGCACTATGTATAATAACTATATGTTTATAATATGATTATGTTATTATAGGCTAAATAATTTACAAAATGAATTAGTGTAATGGACTCCTTTCTAATCGATAAAATAATTACAAATTAATAAAGAAAGTCTGTTCATAATTTGATCTTATACGTAGAACTTATATTTTAAACAATTTCAAAGTTTAAATATTACCTACTTTTACCCAAAACAAAGATATCACATTTTTCTTAACTTAAAACCGTTGAAGTTTTATTTCAAATTGTTAATAATACCGTAATACAATCATCATTCTCTTGCTCTTATCCCAACTACTTGGGGTCGACGCAATATGGCCTCTTCTTCCATACAGTCCTATCAGACGTCATCTCTGTAGTCACTCCCTGTTTATACATATCATGCTTCACGCAGTCCATCCATCTTTTCTTTGGTCTCCCTTTACCCCTAGAGCCTTCAACATTCATACTCAAAACCTTCCTCGCTACATTACTTTCATCCCGTCTCATCACATGTCCATACCAGCTCAAACGTTCACTCCTTAACTACAATATGATTTATAATATTAATTTAATTACTATAGTGGAGTACCGTTACAAAACATATACATAATAAAGCTTTGAAGGTTCCTCAATATTGAGTATTTCGTTTCTCATTAGCAAACAACAAAGTTGATCCTATATGAAAATAAAAAATGTAATATAACAAAATTTTGTACCAAAAAAAAAGGTGATCCGTCACGTCTCGAATATCGACATAATTACGCGACCACGATATTTTATTTTGCATTTGTGGAGTGAGGGGAAGTGTTGTTTATGGAAAACACGAAGGATTTAACCCCTACTACGGTCGCAGTCTCCCCTCAACTGGGGAACACCCACTGATCTCTGACGGATGAGGCCTGCTTCTGTAGTGTATTAAAAGCGAGTCACAAACACAATGGGATGAAGGTTTCAACCCGCTCACAATTTTTTTTTCTCGTTAATTGATTAGGGTTGTTACATAAAACGAACACAAACGTTAATAAATGTGATTAATAACGTAGGTAAATGTTTGTGTTTATTCTGATAGTTGTTTTAATTCAAAAAAGGTAGTTTGATGTAAGGGATATTACCAACCCTAGCATTGCTAGTGGGTTATGTAAGAGTCAATTAAGACGACTACTATGTCCTGTGCTACTGCCACCTCATTCAGTATTTAATGGCTTCATAGGGTTTGACGTCAGGCAAGGGGCTAGATAATTGCCATTGACGACAAGAACCGGGTACCGGTGGCCCGCCCACACGGCATGAAGAGGTACGTGTACAACAGACTATAGAGTCGCGCACCGTCTATTCTTTCGCCCCGGAAGGATCGGGCGGAGTATGATACCTTTTTTTCCTTTTTTTTTTTCCCCCCCGCAGGGTGGACCATGGATGTGGTCGCGCCCCGACAAATCGATCCGGGGCGACAAAAGAGGCGGCGCGCAACCCCATGGACCCACCCTGCAAACACCTCTCTTCGCCGTGCGAGCGGGCCACCGGTACCCGATCTTTGTCTTCGGTGGCCCGTACCATGTCTACCCTACCCCTATAGCTTAAATCCTATAGCTTAGTTCTTGTATGCAGTAGAGGAAAAAGAGATACTCTGCAGACATCATATAAATTAATTTATGGTTAGAGAGATGATGATTTTAAATACTGTCGCGTAGAGGTCTCGGGTGGACAATCTGGCTTTTTGAATTTAGTTAATATTTGTCTTAAACCATAAAACTAGATAGATTGAAGACGTAACAATTAATGATAAAACTTAAAAGGAATTTGCTGGGAATGCTTCGATGCAAATGACACACCACTAATCTGACATTCTCATGGAAGACTTGTCTTTAACAGTGATCGTCAATAGACTGATGGACGGAATCATAACAGATTGTTGTTTGTTTTGACAGTGCAAGAAAATGTCATAAAGAAAAAATGCCAAGTCTAAGGTTCTATAAATATATTTTCAAAGATATGTGATATCATTGCTTAGGATGATATATAAAGCTGTCAGTCTCGGCTATCATGAATATTTATGACGGTATATGGGATGTCAGTGCCCTTAAATATCCTAATGTTTGTACTAATGCAAAAATAATATTACCACTAGGGATGGAAGTTTAGATGGCAGTTCTTTAGCGAGATATTATTCTGATGATGCGACATCACCTTTAGAAATCAGAAACTTTATTTATCAATTTCAATTTAGAAATAATAAAAGATTATAATTTGATAGTGAAGTACTTTTCCAATAATATACAGGTAACGAATTCTTGAAATACAATTTATAGAATATATTTTGACATTATTCGTAGTAATAGGCGCGACTATTTGCGCCTAATGACGTCCTAGAGGATACCGTGAGTCCTAGTTGGACCAGGAATTAGTCGGACACTGGTAGGGAGGCGACTTTACCGATAACAAAGATCGGGTACCGGTGGCCCACTTGCACGGCGAAGAGAGGTGTTTGCAGGGTGGGTCTATGGGGTTGCGCGCCGCCTCTTTCGTCGCCCCGGACTGATTTGGCGGTGCGCGACCATAGCCCACCGCAAAAAAAAAGGAAGGCGACTTTACAGCGATTTGTTGCTGGATTGGATAAGATTTAGGATCAATAGGAATACGAATCTGAAAGAGTAACGTGACCCACAGGGCATCTACGTTAAGGAATCATTGGCGTTCAATAGGCGGAGAGGAGAGAGGAGAAGGAGAAAGGAAAGAAACGAGGTGTGGCTCTAGCCAAGTCTACCATAGTCTTATACATATACTTACTCTTAAATAAAAGTCGTGATCAAATTCATTAATAAGACCGAATGCGGCGGTCAGTTTTATTCTTGAAAATGCATCTTTTGGTGCCTCAGAAAAGGCAGATTCGAAGAGTTCTTGTTTAGTATTAGGTGAATGGATATTCTCACACAGATCTATAAGAATATTCCACATACTGTCTACCGTTTAAAACCAAAGGTAAAAAGGTTTTCTATAGCCGGTATAAAGAAGAGATAACAGTTAAACTGGCGTGACTTAACCGGAGGGCTCCTGTAATCTTAATTTCAATTTATACCACTCAATGTACGTATATAAATACTAATAATGACGACTGCATGTAGTGAAGATGAGAATGTTGAGATGGATGTGCAATATGACGAGAACGGATTAAATAAGGAATGAAAATTTGTAAGGGAAAGTTTGAAAGTTGCGCCATTGATCGATAAGCGAAGGAGTGAACGCTTGACGTGGCATAGACATGCGATAGGACGGGATGAAAATAATGTTGTGAAGAAAGTTTTAAAATGTAAAACGTGGCAAGCTTTAAGGGTAAGGGAAGAAGAAAAAAAAAGATGGATATCCAGGGAGTGATCACAGATGACGTCTGATATGGTTGTATATAAGGAGAGGACATATTACATCGACCCCAAATAATTGTGGATGATGATTTGGGATGTCTGGGATAGAATGTCAATAGACGATCTCTCCGGCACCCCGTAAAAGCGTGGAAGGGACCGCTGTGGTTTTAGTGGGTATTTCGGTCGAGAAGTCGGCGAGTCCCACACAGCCCCTCGTCTGTCACCGGCGGAGGATAGTGCGTAAATGCATTTCCACAGCGTGAACAAAAAAAGTGTGTGTGTCAACTCCGACCCACGACAGGAGTTTACTCCTTAAGTACGATTAATAATATATATATATTTTTATTTACATTTATTAAAACTGTTCAGTGTAGTATTATCTCACGTCAGAAAGTGAAAGGTGCGCAGAATAGGTTGCGCACCAAAAACGTAACGAGGTCATTCGATCACTAGATTTTATTTCTCAAATTTTTCTCATACCGGGCGCCTTATATGAAAATCGATTCTTAAGGAGTAAACTCCAAAAAATAGGATGATGATGAATGTACGTAGGTAAAAAAAAATATTTGATATAATCGTAATCAAGTGTTTTACATGTGACATGTAAATATGTTAAATATCTAGTCCAAATATATGTACTTTATGTATTATGTAGAGTGAAGCAAGTGTGACTGAAAATGTCAGGTGAAGGTTGCCTTCAATATTTATTAGATACCTCATGATTTTAAATGTACTGAATTGCTTTTATACTTGTTTAATATACGAATTGATTATTAATGATATTGTATGAATTAATCGGAATAGAATTACAGTTTGCTGGGCGTGTTTTGATAAACAATATTAAAAAGATTTTGTTTTAGTTCATTTCTTCATTTTTAGTTCATTAACTTTAAATGTAAAAAAATGGCAATATGTAAGTGCTCTCGCAGGGTTTATGCATAATAAATGAATTTGAATTTAATTTCGAAAACCAGCATGCTATTTGGAAATATTTTTAGCACTACTGTTAGAGCCTTTTTATTTAGTATCAGTTTTCGCTGTAAATTTCGTCATATCGTTTATTTGGTGATGGAGTAAGATTAGATATAATTTACCCCTTCTCGTGATAGATAGCGGTTCTGGACAGTGTTTTTTTTTAATATTACATACTTATATTTATATACTCTAGCAACGCATACTTATTTCTTAATGTAACGTATACGGCACTCAATGGTGGATTTGCTTTTTTCTAACGCCGGGATTAAACTTTATGATCAATAATAACATGCGAAGCGACTAGAACATCGTTACATTAGATATATAAATTGGAATAATGAAAATGGTTAAATAAAATACTTTAGTAATAAATCTAAAACTAATTTGCAGATAATAAATTTAAACCGTAAAAGTATTAATATTATATTTTTATTATTTTATAAAAAAAAAAACTAATTTAGAAAGTGCAAATTTCGAAAATGATCAAACGTCTTGAAACCAGCAAATGTTAAATACACATATATGTATATAGGTCAAGATTATAAAAGCGTATTAAAATAGATTAATAACTAGACTTCAAATAAAAACTATCAATATAAATTGAAAGATATATATCTGATCAATCATAAAATAAACAACGTTTGTGAGAGGCTATCACAGTCGTTATCAGTCACCACTACTTGCTAAATTACACGACGATTGGTTGAGAAAAACGCGCAAAACTTCAATCAAGGCAATGTCGGTAGGTTGACGTGCAATCCAAGGGAATGAGATATAAATGGAAAAGTAAACAAGGCGATGACGGTCAGTGGCGACCCGCCGCGTCTGCGGTGACCATGCTTGTGGCGTGAAAGTCCACTCCCAGACAACGTTTATAAATAGCTGAATAAACATTTGATGAGTGATGCTTATTGCGTAATATCATTATTGATTTCAAACATATACTGAAGTGTCTTGAAGCTTAAACTGATTATATATATTAATATGCCATAACAATGAAACGGTATGACGTTTATTAATGCCGTCACGCCCACGTTAAATTTCAAATATTTGTTATATATATTAAATAAACTTATTAACGAGACTCTGTTTTTTTTTAAATGACCCAATATTTATAATGTCTAATTTTTTTTAGCGTTTTTTGGTTTTGATGTTTCATGTATTGTAATAGATTAGTTTGTTTTCATTTTATAACTTTACATTTCAATTTCACATTTATACATCTTTTAACGCGTTTATATTGCGTAGCGCCCAAAAGAGCACCGACCTATCCGCTTATGCTCCTGTGACGGATTTTACGACTCCTACAGGCAATTAATAGGTGGCGACACAATGTCTTTTTATTTTATTACTATTAGGTGTTTCACCTTGCACATATCAAATATTGACTTCGTCTATAGATCCATCCATCCATCCAATAGCTCATAGACTGCCATTTTTGGACATAGGCCTCCCAACGAAAGTGCCACTCAGAACGGTCCTGTGCCACTGTATCCAACGGCTTTCTGCGACTTTTGAGATGTCAATTGTTCACAAAATTAATTCGTCTATTAAAAGTTGTGCATTTTTGTCGGTGTCGGCTAAGTTTTCTTGTTTTTCTGAGGTAATGCACCTATATTTTTTTTTTTTGGTATGCTATTATCCAGACACACGCCGCCCGTTCTGTCCTGGGCGACGGACGAGCAGCGCGTGGCCCCATAACCCACTGTATTCTCTCCCCATCGCCATTGGGCCGGCCAATGGTACCGCTTCCTTGTCATCCATGGCCATCCCGGCGGGTTACCCTCTCGGGCACCATTCCCCGTTGACGCCCCAGCTGGGGCGTCGCCCTCACGCGGTCATCCTGTCTGCGGGTGACGGACTATTCCCCAGCCCAGTCACCAATATATCTATATGCGTTTTAATGAGAAACACCACCGTGCTATACCTAACTCAATAACTAGAACTGGTGTGGGTTAGCAGAGGGAATCATTCAGATTTGCCATCATCTCATTATGTCATTTGAAATTAAGAGTTGGTGTCCAATTTTACCTTTAGTCCGTAATCACACGGTTTTCTTTTAAATCTTTTTATCAAACGATGTTATGCCTTTTTCCATTTTAATTAACTAAAAGCCTTGAAGTTGTCCCCTTCAGCATCGTAAACTATATCGAATATCACCTTCATGAATGTGAATGAAATTGAATGCGAGAGTTTTTAACAAGTCCCACATTATCCGGGCGGATGGAGACCTCCGGTTGCTAGGACGGTTGGTCGACAATCCGATTATATGAGGCCCGACGTCGTCGAATGGACCGGATCTCTGTAATCATGGCAGTGTCAATTCCCATCAAATACTTATTACCTATACCGGCGAATACTAACGTTATATATAAAAAGGACAGGGTATAAACAAGTTACGTATATATTGATAAAAAAAAATAATATCTTTTCATCATATCAAGTATTGTTAATATAAAATCCTATAAAAATACTTCTTATAATATATTTCAATATCGTTTTATCAATTTTAAGATAAAGGTTGTTTGGTAGACGTCTGTGTTTTTTATATTGTTTTATAATTTTTATTTCTTTGCTATACACGTTTGTTTAAGTATATTTATACATATATAGAGTATTAAATCGGTACAATTTGTAATCGTTGTTCCGGTAGATGGCACACGTCTCCCATAAAAACAAAATAATAGTAGCCACAATTTGATTATCACACGAAAGCTCACATTTGTCAAAGTGGTAGAATTGGAACGAATTTCCAATAGGCGTTGGTTCGAGTCCCAACATGACAATTATTTTTCGTTCATAAACAAGTTTTTATGTAAATTTATTTTGTTTATTTATTATAGCGTTTATTTAATCAACCCTTTTGATCACTTTGGAATTGGAATTCTATTTCTCACCCTCTGTGGAGGAGCCGAGCAGGCAGCATATGAGCTGTGATGATGATGACAGTGTTTATTTATTGTCTGACGCCTTTATCTCCGAATGAGTAAGCGGAGATGCGAGATATTCAGATATCGCTATTTATTGCTTATATGTATTCCAAAATTCGAATCGATAACCTCAATGTCGACATTTTCATTTTTATACTACTTAAATACGTTGTCCGTGTAGTGACAGAGTAAGAATACAATTCACCACCCTCTTTTCTTAACCTTGGGTGATCATAAAGGACGACTAAGGGATATAAAATGCATATAACATCTATGCAAGAGATAGAAAACTCGACAATAAACCCTATACCAACACGTCTAACCAGTGTGGTAGGTCAATTTCCCTCTCATTATGGAGGAGGCTCGAGCCCAACAGTGGGACATATATGAGCTGAAATGAAACGATGAAATACGTTGAGGTTTATATAACTGCCAAATTTCTTGAAAAGTACATACATACATACATAGCTTCACGCCTGTTTCCCAGAGGGGTAGGCAGAGACTACGGATTGCCACAAACCATGATCCTGGCATACTTCCATCGCTTCATTCACACTCATAACAGTCTTCATGCATACTCTACGATTGCGCATACTCTTGAAAAGTCCATTGTATATAATACAGTGAATGCTTATCTTACAAGAATAACTAAAGATTTTCGGCGAAAGTTTTTATATACCTTTCTAAACATTTATCATTTACATACAATTGTAAAGAAAGCTGTGTAAATTTCCACCAGAGTATTAGTGTATAATAAAATAGAATTCGAAAACATAATTCCAAGAAACCTATTCGCAATAGCCATTGTATAGAGAATCTACATATATCAAAGAAATCAAATAGCCCTTTCATATATAATTCCCGATTAAAAGGAAATGATTTACCGACGGGATACTATTGTGTGTGCCGATCGACGCCTACGTGATTATGTACAGTCCCTCCCAAAGGGATTACATTGTTGAGGCCTTTAAAAAAGATCGCCTTGTTATCTCGATACATTTTGCATAGCCGTAATCTTGAGTGTTTACAGCCGTGATTATACGTATGTATTCGTTAGGCTTTTTAAATAGGTTATAACTTCAGTGCCTAAAGTCTTTATTTTAATCAAGTCGCTTCCTCCTGTCTGTACGCTTAAATTTTAAAATTACTCAACGGATTTTAATACGGTTTTCGTCAATAAACATATAGTGATTTAAGAAGAAGCATGTTTTAATAGAGAAAAGCTTAGAATTTGATAGAAGTAGAAACGGTATGCTTATTTATATTGCAAACGCTGGTTATTTTTACCAGATAGATCAAGATAATTTAAACATTAAATACGTTTTGATTTAATATATATCAAAATGGCTACTTACAGCATGTCATTAAAATTAATATGTTAGAAGTTATTAGAGATTGAAGCGCCGAAACTGAAACGAGGGTATATTATAATAGAGAGGCGATATTATAAATATATTAGCATATCCAACAGATAAAAAAAAACATAAAAAAAGTAACGACGACGTAAGAGAGTGAGTAAGTATGAAAGAGAGTATTGGTGTAAAGATGCGAAAGGGAATGCTCCGATGGTTCGGATATGTGGAAAGAATGCCGAACGAACGTCTGGTTAAGAAGATATACAATGCCAAAGCGGAAGGATGTAGATACCGGGGAAGACCGAGACTAACCTATCCAGACCAGATTGGTCACGTACTGAAGGAAGGTGGAGTCAAGAGTCTCCGAAACCGGTGAGCGTTTATGAAGAGAATTATGAATGTTGAGGAAGCGAGTGAAGTATGCAAGGATAGAGTTCTCTGGCACTCTGTTCTCTCTGCCTACCCTGCCAGGGATATGGCGTGATGATATGTATGTATGTAAAAAAAGTAAAACAATATTCATGACTTTCACACGCTTTTGTGATCAACTATTCATGTGCTACAAGTATTTTTTTTATTTATTTTGCTAACAGACGAGCGAACAATCAGGGCGACAGTCAAGTCGCTATCTAATGTAAGGTGGAATTTGACCCTTCCTTTTTCATTCACTGAACTAACGCCCACTAATAATTTGCTACTATTCAAGCATTGATTCTTTGCGAGAGTATGTTATTACTCCGGATAAGCCGACTCATTTATGGCTGCAACCACAAAACTATCAGCAATGTGGTGCCACTGGAAATATTGTTCTTTCATTTTAAAAAAAGGGTAACTGGTATGTAATAGTTTGGTGTTATGTTCTTTTGGCAAACAAATTTAAAGCAGCGTTTCTAGGAAGCCCATTGAATAGACGGAGAAAGGAAACGCGTTGCGTTTTGGACCCTACGGCGCCGAAAATGTATTTAGAACTCGATCCCAGTGCTACTACACCGGTGTAATTGCGGTTCTAAACCATCCATTTAAAAAATCAAAGAAACAAAAACAAAGCAACAAAATCTCTTCATTTGATTTTGTTATTTATGAGTTCAATTAAATCTCGTTGAATTTGTAATCAAACCTTAAAGGAAATTTTTACGTTCTTATTCTTTAAAGAATTTGGTGTTCGTGATTGTAATAGCATTATATAAATTTTAAACATAAAATGTGTTTATATAATATTTCCTTGCTCATAAAATTAAGTTTAATTACATTTGGTAATGTTAATAGTCAATTAAATATAATTAAAATTTTATGTAACACCCAAAGACAACGGGAGGACGTTTCGAACACTTAACAGCGTTCAAGGTCACGAGAATGCTTTCGTGACCATGAACGTTGTACCGTTCGAAATGTTGACAAATTAATAATCAAATACAAACGCGATAGAATCCGCAAAAATTGTTTTATTTAATAGTGGTAGGACTATGCTGTGGACAGTTCTCTGTGTACAGCCGCGGGCCGGTCCGTTTGGGTTAGTACCCCACTCTCGCAGAAGATCGACGTATGGGTAATGGCAATATGCTATTGCGCTTCGTTCGGTGAGCGAGAGAGCCGGAAGCCCAACTGGGGTGGGTTTGTATTAGTAGGCAGCGGCCTAGCTATATTTTGCAATACCCTTTTGCCGCTATATTTTGCAATACCCTTTTGCCGCCCAAGGACTTTTGCAATACCCTTGGTATTGCAAAAGTCCTTGGGCGGCAGTGATAATTACCATCAGTTGTGCTGTCTGCACATTTGCCACCATAATCAAGAAAATAGAATGTGTAAATACTAGTGTGAACATCAGAAATCATTATGGAACAACGTTATTTAATATAATTTATGATACTTTTGCGGTTGACACACAAAACGTTTCACTTGTTGCGTGAATATATTTTGTGTATGTCTCTATACTATATAGTTAGTAGGCATATAACTAGGTGTTTGGTGTCGGTTTCCAGTTCTTACGTTACTTGAGTTACGCTGCGGCTGTCACTGCCACCTTGACAAATGATACACGTGAATAAGGTTACAGAAAGTTTTGTTATGATTGTATTGATCAAGATATTAGTTTTTTATTTATAATGCTTGCAGTAGCAAATGAGGAAGTAGCACACCTGATGGTTAGTATTACTATCGCCCATGGGCCTTTGCAATACTAGAGATAAAACTAGGCCGCCTCCTACCAACCAAAACCTACCCAAGTTAGGCTTCCGGCTCTCTTGCTCACCGAACGAAGTGCAACAAGCACATTGCCACTACTGAGACGTCGAATTTTTTTTTTTTTCGAGAGTATGGTACTAGACCGGATGGACCGGCTCGCGGCTATAGTCAGAGGACTGTCAAGAGGGTGGCCCTACCACTATAAAAGTGGAAATGTTAAAATGTTATTATTTATAGTGACTAGTTTAAGACAAGAAAAATAAGAACCGCTATCCTTTACTTTTCCATAGAAGTAATCAAAACCGGCTGAGAAACTCTACAACCTCCTTTTTTTATCACGCATACGTGTAAATGCATTTACGCACTATCGCCGCACCTGTGGAGATGGGGGATTTGTGTGGGAGTCACCGGCCGCCGCACGACCGAAATACTCACTACAACCACAGCGGCCAGTCCGCGCTTTTACATGGTGCCGGAGAGATCGACTGATGACATTCAATCCCCGACAGGCTGAGAAACTCCTAACGCCAACTGCAATCGTTTATGGTGGCCAACCAAACATTGCGTTTATGTCATTATCATCCCTTTGTGGATAGCCTGATCCATCCATCCAGGATGGATTGGGCGGTGCGTGACCAAACCATAGCTCATCCTAAAAAAAAAGCATTACACAGAGATCATATCTTATATTAATTAACAATATAAAATGCTCCGATGGTTCGGACATGTGGAAAGAATGCCAAACGAATGTCTGGTTAAAAAGATATACAATGAGAAAGTGGAAGGATGTAGGTACCGGGGGAGACCGAGACTAACCTACCTAGACCAGATCGGTCATGTACTGAAGGAAGGTGGAGTCAAGAGTCTCCGAAACCGGCGAGCGTGTATGAAGAGAATTATGAATGTTGAGGAAGCGAGTGAAGTATGCAGAGATAGAGTTCTCTGGCACTCTGTTCTCTCTGCCTAACCTGCAAGGGATATGGCGTGATGATATGTATGTATGTCTATATAAAAGTCAAAATATTAATATTGTTCTTAGAGTCCTTACATAAATTATTATTACACTTTTAAATGAATCAGGTGCTTATTTATAAATGTTCTACTTCATAGCTAATAATTATATGTGGAATACAACATTTGAAACACTATCCGCAGGGAAATTCAGTGCGGTACCATATTATTTATAATGTTGATTGCGTGAAAGTAAATAGTTCGCAATAAGCTTTTCTCATATGAAAACTAATATGATTGTGGAATTAAATCCCTAGACAATTTTATGTTGCGAATTTATACAACTATCATTTCATGTAGACAATGCGACGTGACGTGTCTCTAGAGGGTGAACCCACGTAATATGTCCATATATAAACTGGTGTTGATACTGTTGGATTTTTTTTTACATATTAATCGATTAGAGAAATATTTTGCTTGTCGATCTCATTGAGCTGTTTCATCTGATACCTATCAGGAAGAAGACAGGCATTAGTTCGAAACGCTTTGTCCTTGGGGTCCAAATGCGCACATTTTATTTAAAGAGATCGCAAAAAAAATAATCGCTGCTTCACGTGATCAGAGGGCTGGCCCATATTTTGCACAAAAGGTGCGCATTGCCATTCAACATGGTAATGCTGCCAGCCTTCTGGGCACGTTACCGGTGGACAGTGATGCGAAGGAATTTTTTGATGCCTGATTGCGACTTTTGTTTTTTCCTTTTTATTTATTTTTCTATTCTTTATTCTATTTTCTTCTATTTTTCTGTAAATATTTTAATTTAAAACTTAGCGTTAAATGTACATATTAATTTAATATATTAAAGGCATTGGCATTAGTTAATAACTAACCTGCTATAAAACTTGCCTTTTTTATCGGGAACGTGATGCCGTATGACGAAATTCAATTAAATTCAACAGTTTAGTATTTTTTTGTAACTAATTTTAATGTTGTCATCATCATTGTCCTACTCTTATCTACTCTTATCCCATTTACTTGGGGTCGATACAATATGTACTCCTATTTCATAGTACATATTGTAAAAGTTATTGTCAATAGTTTTATGACCGGCCGCCTGCCAGACGTTAACTCTCCTTGGGAATGTAATTGTTGACCAAATGGCATCAGACTGAGTTGGCCTTTTTTTTTTTGGCGGCGGGCTACGGTACGTCAAACCCCACTATTCCGTCCAGGGCGACAGGAAAAGCGGCGCAAGACCCCGTAGACCCGCCCTACAATATACCTCTCGACGCCGTGCGGGTGGGTCACTGGTACGCGGTCTTTTTCTTCAGTGGCCCACCCGGCGGTCTACCCTCACGGGTATCCTCCCTGATGTCGACGCTCGGACAGTTTGCACCGTCGGGGCGTCGTCCTCACGCGGTGGCCCCGCTCCCAGGGCGACCAGACAAATCCCCGGTGCGGTCACCCGCTGCCTCGGCTAGGGCGGCATGAGGCGGAGGTATTCACGCCTCCGCCGCCCCAGTCGCCGGTGGCGGCGCGAATCCTCGAAGAGAAGTTCCTCTCGGATTCGCTCCGCCACTTCCTTCTGCGAGATGACGTCCTCGCAGAAGGAGGCGACCGCGTCCCAATTCCTCTCGCTGTCGACCATCGCTTTCACGACGGCCGGCAGCGAGAGGTCGGCAGCGATAGCAGCGACAAGGGCACGGCGCTGCTGAGCCCAGGTCACGCAGACCTCGAGCGTATGCTGCGCCGTGTCCCGGTCGCTGCCGCACTGTTGGCAGGACGGAGTCGTCTCCACCCTTGCGACTGTGTACAGGTACTTGCCGAAGCAACCGTGCCCCGTCAAGACCTGCACCAGCCGGAAAGAAAGGACTCCGTGCCGCCTCTCCAGCCACTCCATCAGTACGGGCCGGACGGCCTCGATGACTCGTAATCCGTATCGAGGCCGCTCCAGCCGCGTTGCCCAACGGGAAAGAACCTCCCGGCGAGCGTCCTCACGCCAGGTGGCCAATTCGCTAGGCGAAACATCGCCACCTTCTTCGCGAGTTGAAGACACCCGCCGATATATTTCGGCGAGCATTTCCGCCTCCAAGTCCCAAGGGGGCGTTCCGGCCAATACGCATGCAGACTCGGTCGCAACCGTGCGGTATCCGCGGATAGCCCTGACCGCCATGGCTCTCTGCGGTCTCCGCAGAATAGCCCTAAGGCGGACGGTCAGAGCTCTCGCCCACACGGGAGCGCCGTACAATGCCATTGAACGGATCACCCCCGCATATAGCTGTCAACTATCGAAGCTCGGTCCGCCCAAGTTCGGCATCAGCCGAGATAGGGCGAACGCCGAGCCGACTAGCCGAGGAACAAGTCTACGGAAATTCTCCCGAAACCACCAGACTGAGTTGGCCTAGGTCGTCTTTTACGATATCCACGAGTAAAGTAAGAGTTGGTAGTATTTGTAGCCGCTACCACACAGCTAATGATGTTGTATGTAATGTAATGCAGAAAAAATGCTAGCGTGTATGTAATATATAACATTTTACTTGTATTTTCAGTCTTTTAGTAAAGTAACAGTCAAGACAAAAACTAGCTACTAACTTTATTATTAAAAAGAAACTTGTGTGCAATTAAGTTGGGACCAATTTTATTAGTTTTATTTTATTGTGTACAATATATTGGAAAGCCTTAATCAATCAGCTTGCTGTAATTTCGTTGCCAGTCCTTTTTTAAAAGAAATATCATATTATTTTATTTTAATTGTTAGATAGCAGACTTGGTAGTGTGTAACCGGTATAGCCTGCAGCATTAGCACGCTGAAATAACAATAAGCGGGAACTAACGCTCAACGAGCAAACAACCGTAGGTCAAGAAACTCTTTAGGAAGACTGACGACATTGTAAAAATTCAAAGGAACCGTTGATTACGGATAGCACTGTACAAATTAGTTTTTGTAAGACGCCACATATTCAGCAGTGATTTATGATGGCTGATGAACTCTAATTTTTACCCGACTGCGCGACGCAAAGGAGTGGTATTGTGTTTAACAGTCTATGTATGTATGTATGTTTGTATGTTCCTTTGAAGCACTATATAGACCAAACGCCTGGGCCGATTTTTATGATTTGCACGTCAATCGATTCCTCTTAATCCGGCGAGTGTCACTAAAGATATGATGTTAATGAAAATTCAATTTGGCGACTACTGGACGCCATATTGTGAAAATTAAAAAAATTAAAGTCAACAAACTATGTCGAGTAGGGTATCGTTGAATAGGTATTTCAAAATCATTATTAGTTTTCTTTCAACATTTTTCGATTTGACTGGCTGTTTAGGATCTATATCGATTTAAAGTTTCGTAACAACCTTTCTCACATATAGGTTTTTTAGACAGTAGAAATTTACGATGAAAAGACGAAAAATTCATATAACTGGATGTGGATGGAGATATACTGAAGTATCTAGTAGGTATATTGTCCAATATACCATAGGTAGTCCTACCTAAAGTCGCCCATCTCCAATTTCTAACGATTTAGTACTCAACTTCAGTCGAAAACTATATATAGTTAGGTACTTACCAACTTATTAATAAATAAGATAACTATAGCTACCTAGGTATTCATAACTAAAAAGTGTAAAATAAAAAAAATATTAAAAAAATCAAAAAACCCGACTGCGTAAAAAGTAACCCAAACTACGTACATAATAAAAAAACTGAAAAGAAAAAAACAAGCACTTAGATGTCCGGTGGTCAGAATTCCATAATATATTATTGATTAAATACTATTGCAGAAAATAAAATATATTTTAATAATGGTACATAACAACTGAACAGTCGGGATCCATTATTCGACAGCAAATCTAATTTTTCAGTGGATCCCGACTGTTCAGTTGTTATGTACCATTATTAAAATACATTTTATTTTCTGCAATAGTATTTATTCAATAATATATTATGGAATTCTGACCACCGGACATCTAAGTGCTTGTTTTTTTCTTTTCAGTTTTTTTATTATGTACGTAGTTTGGGTTACTTTTTACGCAGTCGGGTTTTTTGATTTTTTTAATTATATTTTTTGCATTTACTGAAAAACAACCTTAGTAACTCTGTATTAGCTAGATAAACTCAAATTAGTTCTATTGTATTCAAGTCTAGCTTTGTGTATTATAAATTAGTAAGCAGTGAAGATGTTCAAAGGAAATTGAAACAATTGTATGTTACGGCCTCATTACGGCGAGGTGTTGTAACACTACAGAAACAATAATGTCTTGTGTTTATTCACTACGGGCGAGCGAAACTGTCACGTCTTGTTCGCTTCTTATTCAATGTTTACTTGATTTTATCAGTTTCTTAATTATATTTGGAATTTATAACAATATCCTCTACAAGTATGACCAATTAACGGTGTGCCTTCATTAATTATTGTATAATTTGTTTTGGTCTTGGAATTATTTTATCGTAAGTCGGAGAACATAAGGGCACTTGTAGTCTTATGTTTTTGTTTTTATAGCTATTATTGTTTTATCATTTATGGATAAATTAGTCATACATACAATTTCTTCGCAAGCATCTTTTAAAAAATGATACGTTTATATTATTTTAGTTCACATAATTGTAATATTAGTTGCTTTTATGTGCCTCTCTCAATACATGCATTTATTCCTTAGAGCGGGATGTATTCTATAAAAATATTTGAGTAAAATATACTAGAAATGTAAATCAAATTTCGAGACACTGTTTCTCGGATTTGTGTTAAAAGCGAAAACAAATCCCGGCTACTAAATCTACAGGTATTTTACTATTAGCAGGGTGTTTAGCGTTTCATCGTTGTTAAAGATATTTTATGAAAATTTATCGCTTATGAATTACGGTGTATAATCTCTTTTGATGCCTTAGTTATATTTGCTGTTTATCTATAAATGAAAGATTCAATCTGTGTTTACGTTGGGACCAATAACAGTTTGATGGTCTATGTGTTGATGTTTGGCAGCAAACTCCATTAAGCGGCCGCCCTGCTCTATAGCTCTTACGTCTGCATTAGTTCGTAGCAACATGAAATAGGGACGTGTTGATTTGCTTGGTCTTTGCGTCATTGGTATTCTCAACAACCTTGGTAGTTAAATGGTTTGTTACTATTATAGACGATGAGACTGTATCTGTATTGATAGAAATTACTGAATGATTTTGTTCCTGGGGCGCAATAGATCACGAAATCTAGATAAAGGTTCGAATTTGAACTTTGCACAAGCTTCACGGGGCCAATCCCGCTTCAGAAAAGTTTGAATTACGAAATCAAGTTAAAATGCCGGGCACAGTCGAACTCGTGCGATCAGCCTCTCTACGGACTATGGACTAATCTCTGCTCCAGGCACCCGAGACTTTAAGGCATGGCGATTCAATGTATTTATTATAGATTTCACATACAATACAGCTACATTTCAGTTACTTGAGAGTTTCGGTCGGTATTTTATTGCTAAATGGTATTATTATCGATAAAGATATTTAATATTTCATTTTAGGGTTAATATATACTAGTACCTCAAAACTTGACGAGATTGGGTTATAAAAATGGTTTCTTTTTGTGTTAAAGCGAGTCTTCATTTCGGGCCAAGGCATTTTCATAATAACTTTGAAGCAAAATCCTATCGAAATATAAAATTTTAATGAATTTTGTTGTTTCAGGGCGGCGTGGCAGCGCAGTATTAGATTGTAGCGGGGGAACGCACACCCTGGAGCCGCACTGGGGTCCATGTAAGTATACATTCTGTTGACTTGACTCGCTTTAACAGCAGCAGGTGGCTTATTTACCGTCCGACCATACCGTCTCTTGAACGGACCACTGGAATTTAGATATGGGTATTTAATATTCCTTATTCTATTGATGTATTTTGTTGTAGTTTACTCTCTTAAATGATGGTTTGCGTTTAAACTTAAACTCATCATTATCATTCAGCTTGTCGCTGTCCACTGCATCCCCCGTAAAAAGCCACACGACATGGTAATTTTTTCAATGGTGTTCAAATGAAATGATTTCTGCGCCTTGATGGAGTGGAGAGTGGAGAAATACAGTTTACCGCCTTGTTTTTGGACCATGTGTGTCATAAAAGACGATTAAGTAATATAATATACTGTCAAAATCTATGCAAGAAAATCAAAGAAAATCTCGAAATAGAACCTTGTCTGTGTAACTAACTAGGTAACCTACCAACCCGTCTGACTAGCATGGGATAGTGAGTCAATTTGCCTTTTATTGTTGAAGAGGTTCTAGCCCAGCTGTGGGACATAATGACAATAAAATGGACATGATGAAATAATGGATGGACATAATCGACTTATTATACCAGACTAGGTATAAGATTTTATGTCGCGTTTTCCTTCTCTTGCATAGATGTTATCTGCATATCAAGCGAGGAATTTTCCGTGTGGTGACGGAGTAAGAATACAATTCACCACCCACTATCTTACCCGTGGGTGATCGTACGAGACGACTAAAGGATATAAAACGCATATAACATCTGTATGAGAGAAGGAAAACTCGAAACAAAACCCTATACCAACTCGTTTGACCATTGTGGTACATACATACATACATATCATCACGCCATATCCCTTGCAGGGTAGGCAGAGTGAACAGAGTGCCAGAGAACTCTATCCTTGCATACTTCACTCGCTTCCTCAACATTCATAATTTTCTTCATACACGCTCGCCGGTTTCGGAGACTCTTGACTCCACCTTCCTTCAGTACATGACCGATGATACTATACCAGTGGGGTATAGTAGGTCAATTACCCTTCAATTATGGAGGAGGGTGAATTTACTCCGTTATTTTATATATGAAAAATAAAAGTGTGTATAATATTTCACGTTAGGAAGATTAAGCGCCATTCGTAATATTTAAAACATCAAAAACCTGTATTATTGCAACCGGTAAATAGATAACATGGTACGGTACATATTCATTAAAAATTCTATTAATACATCTCGTATTTTAATTAAGTATTCATAATGTTAGTTAATTCATTTAACTTTATTCAACTTGAGGGTCGAAATTCCCTTAGCGTTACTTAACGGAGAACAACGTTAATTATGGAGGTAACTAGATTTTGTATGGGGTTTTTGTGTGCATTGAAATTGTGAATATTATATTTAATATTACTCGCTGTGTGGTAGAGGCTACAAATACTACCAACCCTTAATTTGCTCGTGGGTGTCGTAAAAGATGACTAAGAGCTTCATATCGACCTGGGCCAACACCACCTGATGTCGACATTGACAATTACATTTTTTGGTTGACGTCAGGCAGGGAGTGGCAATGTGCTGTTGTTGTGCTGCATTCGATAAGTGAGAGAGCCAGAAGCCCAACTTTTCGGGTGAGTTTTGGGGTTTTCATTAGTAAGCAGTGGTCTAGCTGTAGCAATGGTAGGTCCATAGGCGGCTCTAACACCTACCATTAGGTGTATTGATTGCTCGTTGGTCACCATTGGCAATAAAATAAAGTGATGTAAAAAAACGTAATTTTATGCGCATACAATAGAAATGGTGGCTGAACCTTATATATCAAAATAATATACTACGTAATTCATTCCCAAGGAGTGTTGACGTCAGGCAGGCGGCCCGTCATAAAACTATTGCCAATAACTTTTACAATATGTACTATGAAACAAGAGTACATATTGTATCGACCCCAAGTAATTGGGATATGAGTAGGAGAATGATGATGAGACGACAATCTGTTGTGATATCTGTGGCAGATAGCGTGTTAGTAAGTTATATGTAGTTATGGAGGTTTAGGTGTACATATATCTATGTCATTTCTTTGGTATACTATTATAAATTTGATAATACTGTATTGTTTAAAATTGTTTCTTAAATAACCAATTATTTTAGTAATGTGTATAAATAAACCTAGTTACTGTAGGTTATCCTTAGGAGATAGATGTATATTATAGCAGATTTTTTTTTTGATATTTTTAAGATATACAATTATAGTCCAAGAGCCAGTAACAGATATATATGACCAAGTTCCTCTCAAGTGATAATTAGTAAAATGCATCAGAAAATGGAACCATAAAGTCTCGTGAACGTCAGCTAAGGCTCGTTGTTTTGGATGAGCAGTAGAAAAAAAAACATTCACTCATTTCCTCTCGGCTAAAAATTTATCAAATTATAGCTAACCCAATATCTTAACAAAAAAAAAATCAGCTGGCTATAACATAGTGTATTGTACGTCAGCTGATGTCTCGATCATGAAAAAAAAATCTTCACTTTCAGTGATATCCTCTCAAATAAAATTTTACCTGATGATAGCTTATATGTAACTATTGATAAATATATACGTCAGCTGGCTGTATCTCGGTGGAAAAATCGTCAGCTGATAATTTGAAGGTCGTTACGTAGAAGTTAGCCAGAAGCATTTACTGACTGCTGCATTTACTGACTTCTTATTGTAATTTTTCATAATTTTTTTATAATAAATATATTTTATCAAGTAACTAGTTAATTTATACTAAGCAAATAGATTATTCAAATATTGGAATAGAACTAAAATTATTTGAATATACACGTATAAGTTTAAAAAATATTGATACGGAATATTTGTTTCACCTCAACACTCATATTGGAGTGCTATGCCGAATAATTAAAGAGATGTCATTTCCTCCCACATGAAAATTTGTGAGCTGATTTTAAATATGTTTCTGTGATAAATAAATAAAATCAGCTAGCAGTAAGTCGAGGGAAACTTAGCTGATGCATTTAAATAGTCAGTAAATGCTTCTGGCTAACTTCTACGTTACCTTCAAATTATCAGCTGACGATTTTTCCACTGAGATACAGCCAGCTGACGTATATAGGTATTTATCAATAGTTACATATAAGCTATCATCAGGTAAATTTTTATTTGAGAGGATATCACTTTGATATAATTAGCCGAGAGGAAATGAGTGAATGAATTTTTTTTTCTTCGAGCGTGGGAGGTTACAACTGCTCATCCCCCCCACCGTGCTGCAGCTGACGGTCATAAGGCTTCATGATACTATTGTCTGATGCGTATCACCAATTATCTCTCGAGAAGAAATAATTAACCAAATTTTCACCTGGCTCTCGGACCATTACATAGTATATTATTTTAAATATTTTGTAAGGTTTAGCCAACGTTTGCAATGTTTGCATAAAAAATATGCTTTTTACGATATCACATTCCATTTTTTTTAAATTCTCGATTTTTCCTACTTAAATATTCATTTATTATATATAAAACTTGCCATCATCATCATATCTATTGAAGCAAAGCCCATTACAATTCATTGCGTAGTTTAAAAGATCTGAGCGTAACAAATGTGGCAACTTTATACTGTGTATACAGGATGCCGATTTTATTACTAGAATTACTTAAACTAGGTGTAGGAATGACGTCATAAAAAACAATAAAGTTAGTTGCAGTCTCCTAGCTCTGCTCAATCCCGAGATCAAGTGATTTGTTTCTTATCAAAACAATAGGTTTGCCAGCGTACGTTGACCTGTAGGTACCTTTCGATCCAGCTGTGCGGCGGTGAGCGTAGTGAGAGCGGGACTATTTGCCTACTAGTTCAATGTCACACGCATGAGTATATGCCTATATCGAACTTTTATAGTACAAGTGTATTGACCGCTTATGATTAGGGTAATTTAATCAAAAATTAGCTACTATTTTTTTACTGATGTGGATAGTGTATGGTGCGATACACCTCCTTCAAGGATTCTACTAATTAAATCGGCAACCTGTATACATAATTCAATATTATCATCTGAACTCATATACATTCCACTGATAATCTCGAGCTTCCTTTACAACAGGAGAAAAATTAATCTACTATATCACGTCTATTAGACGTGTTTTTAGGTCTTTCTTCTCATGGTGGCAATCAAGCAAGCAGCACGTCTGACGATAAATGTTACTGCCACCCAAGGATCTATACAATACCAGCGATACAGTAATCAGAGCATCAAAATTTAATGAATGATTTGTATCAAAACTGGTTGTTCGAAACTTTCATCATCATCATCATTTCAGCCTATTGCCGTCCACTGCTGAACGTAGGCCTCCCTCATTTTACGCCACAGAGTGCGGTCCTGTGCCGCCTGTATCCAACGACGCCCAGCAACCTTCACTAGGTCGTCTGTCCACCTAGTGGGGGGGCGTCCCACACTGCGTCGTCCGGTACGTGGTCGCCACTCTAGAACCTTTCTTCCCCAGCGGTTGTCGGTTCTTCGAGCGATGTGGCCTGCCCATTGCCACTTCAGCATGCTAATTCTTCGTGCTATGTCGGTTACACCCGTTCGTCTGCGGATTTCCGTATTTCGGATTCTATCTCGCAGAGAAATCCCGAGCATAGCCCGCTCCATAGCACGCTGAGCGACTTTGAGCCTGGTTATGAGGCCTACATTTAGGGACCACGTTTCCGTGCCGTAAGTCATCACTGGTAACACACACTGGTTATAGACCTGTGTTTTCAAACACTGAGGTATGTTGGATGAGAAGATCTTCTTAAGTTTCCCGAACGCTGCCCAACCGAGTTGGATTCGTCGGCTGAGACTTTAGAAAAAACTCGAAAGAAAGGCTCGAAACTTTAGAAAATTAAAAAACCTTATTAAAAAAGGCTTGCCTTTAAAAATTAAAACATTTTTACAATTAAAACATTTTTAAAATTAAAACATTTTTACAACAGAAAAACCCTCAACCCTCCTTGGGAATGTAATTGTTGACTAAACGGTATCAGATGAAGTTGGCCCAGGTCGCTATAAGGCTCTTAGTCGTCTGTTACGACATCCACGAGCAAAGTAAGGGTTGGTAGTATTCGTAGCCGCTACCACACAGCTCAACACACACACAACAGAATGCCATCTACGCTTTTTTTTTTTTGATAACGCAGTGGTCCGATATGCTTTACGCACCACCCCCCGGAACGGCGAGTGTGAGACTCTCTTAGCCTCGGGGCTAGGATACCCACTAAAACGTATCCACTGCGATTGCTGTTAGCCGAGAGGGCTTTGACAGCTTAACCGGACTGTGGGTAAGCGCTGAGGGCTCTCAAACCGGTATAACTTTTAAGCGACATCGCCCGAGGGCTCTCCCTGTGAAGAACGGACCTCGGCTCGGGGCGTCGCTGGTAGCAAAGTGGGCGTGCCCACGTTTGAGGTATTGACTGCTGCACGTCGCTTCTTCCTTCCCCGGCGGCGGGGGCGAAAGCGCGAGTATTTATGTGTTATGGCCGTGTTGGCTCTTTCTTGAGCGATTGTAATTTCATCGTCAACGTCGGTCAGTGCATGTCGAGGACGTCGGATCGTGGATATTTTTGATAGGGTGTAGTTAGCCGCCTCAACCACTAATTGGTTGGAGTGAGTCATGGCAGAGCCGTCTATGCGCTCGTTACTGCCATTTATACCCGCTTTAGCCACAAAACCACTCAACCGTAACGCTAATATTGCCAGAGCACACTCTTGGAATCGCTACCTTTCGATGGGCGATAACATCTGGCCGCCCTGTAGCGGCATCCGTCCCATGATAGTTCACTGCGCTCGCTGAGAACAAAATCATCATCATCATTCTCCTGCTCTTATATCAATTACTTGCGGTCGACGCAATATGCACTTCTCCTCCATCGTACATATTGCAATAGTTATTGGTAGTAGTTTTATGACCGGCCGCCTGTCTGACGTCAACCCTGTCTGGGAATGTAACTGTTAATCAAACGATATCAGGTATGTGGGCCCAGGGTCAACATAAGACGACCACCGAAGACAAAGATCGGGTACCGGTGGTCCGCTCGCACGGCGAAGAGAGAGGATTTTACGGTGGGTCTATGGGGTCACGCGCCGCCTTCTCCGTCACCCCGGACCGATTTGACGGGGCGAGACGCACCCATAGCCCACCAATAAAAAAATAAAAATAAAAAAGCGTCAACATAAGACTCGTATTCGTCGTTTGTGATTTCTAAGAGCAAAGTGAAGGTTGATTGTATTCGTAACTACTACCACATAGCATTCGTAAACCATCATAATATATAAATAATACAAAATCGTAAACCCTCGTTAGCAATGCCTTGTCTTTCAATCTTGCTAACTCTCGTAATTGCTACCTTTCGATAGGCGATAACAAATTAAACATTAGATACGTGGTGCATTTAAGATATATTAAGATTGCCCTTCACGCCATATCATTAAAATAAATATCCTAGAAGTTATCACAATTTTTAACGCGGGTACAGAAAGATCGAATACCGGAGCGAAGCGAGGGCGGGTCGTTAGTATTATACAAATAACTAGCTGTCCCGGCAAACGTCGTCCTGCCCGGAAAAGCTTTAAGTGAAATGCGGACAGCAGCGGCACCTATCGGATCCAATTGTGTTTTGAAAACATCCAGGGACCCATTGGAATATACATAGAAAATTTCATCCCAATCGGTCCAACCGTTTGACATACCGACAACGGTTCCATCTACCGGGTCCAATTGCGAATCTAAACCATTCTCGAATCCCGTCGAACGCACACAAAAAATTTCAAGAAAATCAGTCCAGCCGTCACTGTCAACACACGTACAGTAGAATTATATATATATATATATATATATATATATATATATATATATATATATATATATATATATATATATATATATATATATATATATATATATATATATATATATATATATATATAAATGCAACTTGCATTACCCGTAATTAGTTTCTATACATATTCTCTATACTGCAAGAACAATACAGTGAAATATATATATTGATGTGTCTCTCACGTCTCGTGTTAAAATAATAGTGTTAAACAGCCCGAGAATGTTTATGTCTTTATGATACTCGTACTACTGGGGCGTGTGGGTTACACTAAATCGGAACACGAACTTCCGTCGATAGCGGAAAATACTCCGTATCTCCTACAATCTAGATGAATTCCGTTTCATTCAGCTTCGATAGAGCTAATGATTTCTAATGTTTACGCATGTATTACACATATGAAATAAAACTATTTTTATAGATTCTATCGCGTTTGTATATGTAAAGTTTTGGAAACGTCGGAAAATTAAAAAGCTAATGCAAACGCGATAGAATTCGTTAAAATAGTTTTATTTTAAATTCGATAGAGTTATTAATAATATTATACACTTTAATTGCTTTATTTATTAATTACGCTCGCGTGAATTCCATATTTATCAGAAATTCAATAGGTATTTTATAAATAAGTTTGTTCCACTGACATGTTAAATTAATAAAGATGGTCTATATATATTACAATACTATAATACAATGAAAAATTCGGGTTACATATTAAAAAAAAACAAATTGCCAGGGTCTTTTTTGGTGGACTATGGTTTGGATACACGCCGCCCGTTCCGTCCGGGCCGACGCACAGTGGGAAAATCGCGTATGTTTCGTCTCAAAACTCCGTATCTCAGTTGTTTCAAAACTAAATGAGCTGTAATTTTGCACACATATACTTGAATGTTTAAGGTTTAAATGAAATAACTTTGATTTTAAAAATTCTGTTTATAAATTAATTTAAAAAAATAAAATAAAAAAGACATGCATTATATAAGAAAAAAATACAAAATATGCTTGTTTAATTTAGATAAAATGGTAGAACATAGTACCAAACTAGAAAAAAAAAATTATATACACAATTCAGCAAGCTCCTACAGATTTTCATTGACAGCAACAAGGGCCTTGGCTTCATCTAATAGTTCTTTCGATATTGTTTCTGAGGTATTTCTCAAACTTGATATATATGGATCAGAAGTGTACAATAAGGTATGGAACACGTCTTCATTGGTAGCCGCTGTTGAACACTTTCTAGAATGATGCAGTCTAAACTTTTTGTAATCCTTATTTCGGGATTCTTGCGCGTCTTCGGACAATTGACCGATAGGTAAAATAGCATAGTACTCAATGATTTTTTCTCCGTGAATAAGTATTTTATGTATGGAAGAAGGCATATAATACCAATTATAATTATTTACGTATAGTTGGGCTGTACTATATGCGTATTCACCGAAGTTTTTTGAATCAATAGCCATACCAGATGACATAGTTTGTAGTATTATGTACATTCGTTTTATAAGTTCTACGTCTACATCTGTAATGTTTGCAGAGCACGAGTAATTCTGAAAAAATGTCCGAGCGGTGTTTCCGTCATTACTATTTCCAGTGCCTTGACGAGGTTTATCGACAAGCAGTCCCATTTCTTCCCTAAACCGCTTTTGCACCAGTTTTTTCTTTTCGTCTTTGATTTTTTTATTTTCAGGTGTAGTAGCTGACCACTTTTCAAAAGACAAGTTATAGGAAATGTGTAAGATCATCTCCATACTCCTAATCCAGGCATGTAGTGTTGACAGTCCGTATTGAAATGAACTTTCGTTAACATCTCGTGTCCTAACTGCCTAAGTTATTCATTTGCCGAGGAGTAGCTCCACAAACTGTACAAGAAGTGCTCGAACGAGTTTCAGTTAAAACTTGTGCCACTTTACCATCAATAATGGTTAAAAATAGGTCATGCGTAATTTCGATTACCTCACCATTCTTATTTATCAGGGAAGGAGACAGTTTTTTTTTTATCGTTAATATCAGCCACAACAGACGTGGTTTTTTCAGGAGTTTCTTTGGCAAACTCTAACAATATAGGTCTGCAATATCTAACAGATGAGCAGGTTTCAATCTTCCAAATAACAGTATTAGTTGTCTCATCTATGAGTCTAATGGGTACAAGTGAAGCAATAAAAAGGTTTGTATCTGATATAAAATCGCTTTCTTCGGGCAAAACTTGCTTGTATTCACTCTGCCCTGATGACCCGTCACAACCCCATTTACAGAATAGTTTCAACTTTCTTAAACCGTTTTTATAAACTGAACCAATTTGTAATATACGTGCCACAGTATGATCTAACAAGTCTTGCAGATTCACTTTTGCACTTATGTTAGTAATGGTTATGCTCGAATCTGGTGGGTAACACATCTTCTTCGCTTCGAGTAAAGTTGGATAAGAAGGAAACACTGAGCAGTTTTTGTCCTTCAAACAAAGTCGAAGTTTCCCATACTGTTCTTTGTTAAGGTCTAAGTCAATAAATGTCCGTAGTGCTTCTTCCTTTGTAAAAGGTGTAACGTCTTCAGGGTTCTCAGTTATATATTTAAGAAATTTGTTCTTATCATTTCTTGATGAAGTTCGTATAATATTAACGATTGTGGCCTCCTCCGTCTCACCCATAGACCGTAACTCTTGAGCATATGCATTGAGCACACAGTCCAGTCCGTACTCTTGTATCAATTCCATGTTTTTTCGTTTCTTTGTTTTTTCTGAAGATGCTTCGTATGGTTTCGAAGGTCTGCCACCACCACCACTTCCAGGCGTTTTAGGGTCAGTAACTGTGACTCGACACTCTAGTGGAACATGAAATTGACCATCTAACCAGTTGGCGTTCTTACTTTCAAAGCGTTCTTTTATTCGAGATGCATTTCTCCAGCGTTCGTTACATTTAGATAACAAGTTTCTTTGAATGTAGGAGACCACAGTAGTCATATCCTCTGGTGACAGATTGAAATTTTCTTGTATGTAGTCTTCTATGTTATGACCATTTATCAATAAATTGCACAACTCTCGTTTGCTACAAACAAGTTCACCCATTTTTCAAATCAGTCAACTTCTGCCAATATTTGAAAATAAGTGCTTCTGCTTTTTAGGGCAACTGAATGTCTAACCAACAACTCAGAATGTTTCAAGGTCCGCCTTCCTTTTATAGGCCAATGAAATAGTGATATGTGCAAAAACTACTAACTTGCACTCTTCCCATAACCTGTTTTCAATTTGACCTTAATAGATAATAAGTGACCATAAATTATCAAGTAAAGTGGTCAAAACTGTATCAAAACCACAAAAACTGCACTGTAATCAATTCGACCTTAATAGATACACAATAATTTTATGAAAGATAAAACAAAATTGATATTTATTTTTTTATTACGCGATATGTTTTGGCCCCGTGTGTAAAAAGGAGCAAGTATGAGCAAAATTTTTTTTTCGCCTTGCATTTACTAATGTATAAAGATCTTAAAACAATAAATATCTCGACAGCGGCAAGCAGCGGTAAAGGGTAAAAGTCTCGTTAAAAAAAATGAACACTAAAAATATACCATCTTAAACTATGTTGGTTAATTGTATTTTATTAAACCAATATTTATAATATTAATTATGAAACGTTATGAGGAGATCATAAGCATTCCAAAAATGTATAATACTTGTATATTTATATGAAAAACTTCTGAGTAATGTGGCGTTGAATTGTAGTAACGTATTGCGTCAAAATTACGTTATTAAACATGAGTTAGCTTTGATGCCTATTTATATACATTATGATTAACTAAAAAAAATTAAAAAATTGCGAAAAGAAAGCTTATTTATTAGACTATATTAATTTATTAATTTTATTCTATTACAACGCCTTTCACATGAAATGGTTTTGAGACGGTTTTGTATGGGGCTTGACCATAGTGCGACGGAAGGACGGCGCGTGGCCCCACAACTCACCGTATTCCCTCCTCATCGCCACTGGGCCGGACACTGCTACCGAATCCTTGACGTCCGTGGCCAGTCCGGCAGACTTAACCAAGCCAATTTCTCCAAATCTCTCCCTAATAAAGAAGTGGAGATGGAATTGACTATATACAGATTAAAAAACACTAAGACATTTTAGAACGTTCTTATATTTACTACCAGACATTTTTATCAAGTTTGTGATGGTTCTTATTTATTAATTATATTCTTTATTATCCGTGTGGTGACGGAGTAAGAATACATTTCACCACCCCCTATCTTACCCGTGGACGATCGTAAAAGACGACTAAGGGATATAAAACGCATATAACATCTATGCAAGAGAAGGAAAACTTGAAATAAAACTCTATACCAACACGTCTGACCAGCGTGGTATAGTAGGTCAATTTCCCTCTCATTGTGGAGGAGGCTCGAGCCCAACAGTGGGACATATATGAGCTGAGATGAGATGAATTATATTCTTTCATTCGTTCATCAACCATTCTAGGTCTAATGCTGCACATAGGCCCTTCAAAGAGGAGATAACGCCATAGTTTCACACTAAATAAAAGGTTTGTCGATCATAATGCTCCTTCAGACAATATTTATGACTCTTGTATCAAAATAGAGTATGGCCATACATATTGTATTCTTAATCCGCCATCATACGAAAGTTTCATGCAGTGGATGCAATATTAAACACCTTGGGTATGGCAATAAACAAATACTTGAGCTGCTGTTTAAATAAAACACGTACATAGCTACTAAAGTTTTGAATATAGTCTAAAGGTCGTTCTCCTGTATGAAATTATATACTCACTCGATAATCAATAGCAATGAATAATTTAACTATAAGGTAGTTGTTTTTTTAACAATCATAAACTCTTTATTTTCCGTGTGATAAAAGAGTGGGTCATATCGCCCCCGATCTTACCCGTGGGTGATCGTAAGAGACGACTAAGGGACATAAAACGCATTAATACCTACCCTATACCAACATGTTTGACCAGCGTGATACAGTAGGTCAATTACCCTCCCACTATGGAGGAGGCTCGAGCCCAACAGTGGGACATATATGGGCTGTGATGATGATGATGATAATGAAACTCTTTATTATTTTTAATTGAGGAAGAAAATTTTATATCTGGTAGGATGACACTGTTGACAGTTTTCTGTCTAAAGCCGCGGGTGAGTCCATCCAGGGTAGTACCACACTCGCGCTGAAAATTGACGTCCGAACAATGTAGTACATTGCGTACTGCTGTGCTTCGTTGCGTAAGCGAGAGTTGGCAGCTAACTCTCTGTGTGGGTCTGGGGTTTTCATTGGTAGGCAGTAGCCTAGCTGGGCAGCAGTTACACAATCAGGTGTGCTGCTTGCTCGTTTACCACCATCAGCAATAAAAAAAAAAGGAAATGACAAGTTTTTTATAGGTTATTGAAATCACGATAATAACGAATAATTTATCAACATTTAGTAAATGCAATAATGATAAGATCTTTTGAAATCGGCCGTTAAATAATCTTAACAGTCATTAGAACATGTACTCAAATATAATGTATAATATAATACTAAGTAAGTATATTTTATTTTCATAACATTGAAGGTACGTGAAGGGGAAATATGCGAGAGTTATTATTAAATACGTCAGCCTCGTATTCCCCTCGGGGGTCTTGTTGTCATCTCAAATAATACCTTATAATTCAGTGCTACGTAGAATGATTGAGAGTAAAATTACTGAACATTTTTTTTTTGGATCCGAATTGGATATTATGGTTTCGCGTTTTGTTACAATAATTTTTGATCATTTCGTTGTTAATGGAAATCGGAAAAAGCTTTGCTTGTTTTTTGATTAATGTCGACATTGTAGATGAAATAAAATACATGGTAAGTATTAATAGAATTTTATGACCGTGGCCAAAGTTATTGAATTATAAAAAGATAAAAGAAACTAGCAATTGCCGTGTGGTCAAATTGCGGCGTGGTCCTACCACTATTAAGTGGATATTAATTATCCACTTAATAGTGGTAAGACCACGCTGTGGACAGTTCTTTGTCTACAGCCGCGGACCGGTCCGTCCGGGGTAGCACCACAATCTCGCAGAAGATCAACGTCTCAGTAATGGCAATATGCTATTGCGCTTTGTTCGGTGAGCGAGAGAGCCGGAAGCCTAACTGGGGTGGGTTTGGGGTTTGTAGTAGTAGGCAGCGGCTTAGCTGTACCTTTGGTATTTCAAAGGTCCATGGGCGGCAGTGACACTTACCATCAGGTGTGATGTTTGCCCGTTTGCCACCATAAGCAATAAAAAAAACGAAATATCAACATCTTCCACAGGGGAATAAAAGGTGGACATATAGTGTTTTTATTATAGATTGTGTTTCTAATATAGATTTACGCGAGTATTACAAAATTCGGACATAACTGTTTTTATTGATTTTAACGCTTTTGTTTTTTAATTTTCGTTTCGAACATAGATGTTGAAAAGTGTTCGAAACGTCAGGAAATTACGAATATACAAATACGACAAAATCCGTAAAAATAGTTATAGTAACACTATTTATTTTAAAATTTAGCTTTTTATTATGACGTAGTAAGTTTGTCGACGTAGAATATTCTATATCCTGTCACATGAACGTAAAAAGCCAATAAATTAATGAAACCGAGATTAGCTAGTTTTTATTTTGAACAATAAAATGTGCTCACATTTTGTCACCGCCAATAACAAATAGACTTCCCCAGAGGAAAGCAGTTCATGAATACTACACAATATTGTTTTCCCAATACCTAACTTATATTTAGAGCAAGCAGTAATTCACTAATATAGGCTATACAAATCACAAATACCAATTACACAAAATGTAGGCACATTGTAAATAACATAATTTCATATAATTATTATTCTGACATTAACAGGTGATTCTTTGACATTCAGTAACCACCTGCGTTTAGTGATTTTATGGTTTACTATTTTTCTCATCATCATCATTTCAGCTCATATATGGCCCACTGCTGGGCTCGAGCCTCCTCCGTAATAGGAGGGAAATTGATCTACTATACCACGCTGGTCAGACGTGTTGATATAGGGTTTCGTTTCGAGTTTTGCTTCTCTTGCATAGATGTTATATGCATTTTATATCCTTTAGTCGTCTCTTACGATCACCCACGGGTAAGATAGGGCTGGTGAATTGTATTATTACTCCGTCCACCACACGGATTGTATTTTTCTATATTGTGTTAATTATAATTGTTATTATATTGTTAAATTGCGATAATTACATACATACATATCATCACGCCATATCCCTTGCAGGGTAGGCAGAGAGAACAGAGTGCCAGAGAACTCTATCCTTGCATACTTCACTCGCTTCCTCAACATTCATAATTCTCTTCATACACGCGCGCCGGTTTCGGAGACTCTTGACTCCACCTTCCTTTAGTACGTGACCGATCTGGTCTAGGTAGGTTAGTCTCCCACCGAAGACAAAGATCGGGTACCGGTGGTCCGCTCGCACGGCGAAGAGAAAGGAGTTTTACGGTGGGTCTATGGGGTCACGCGCCGCCTTTCCGTCACCCCGGACTGATTTGGCGGGGCGAGACGCATCTAAACTCTATCTACGAAATATGCGATAATTATATTATAATAAATCGAATCAAGATGGTTTTTATGCAATACTGTTAGTTTTAATGCAATAGCACCACTATTAAGGTAATAGAGTACGAGAATGATGATGAGTGGTGAATTGTATTCTTACTCAGTCACCACACGGAAATCTATAAACTTTATTTCTCGTTATTCAAACGTGCCAAATTTGATACTGTCGTTTCTTATTTGGCTAATCGTCAGATTTCATTAATTGTTATTGCCAATACCGATTGAGTAGACGTCATTTTATGCGTAGTAACGCGGTAAAATACAAAATAAATCCATGTGGCAATCCGTTTACATGATATAATAAATCATTAGCGATCTCTGCGGAAAATCTGTGGAGTTAGGCTGACCGATCGCATTCGTAACGACGACGTAAGAGAGCGAGTAGGTATGAAAGAGAGTATTGGTGTAAAGATGCGAAAGGGAATGCTCCGATGGTTCGGACATGTGGAAAGAATGCCGAACGAACGTCTGGTTAAGAAGATATACAATGCGAAAGTGGAAGGATGTAGGTACCGAGGGAGACCGAGACTAACCTACCTAGACCAGATCGGTCATGTACTGAAGGAAGGTGGAGTCAAGAGTCTCCGAAACCAGCGAGCGTGTATGAAGAGAATTATGAATGTTGAGGAAGCGAGTGAAGTATGCAGAGATAGAGTTCTCTGGCACTCTGTTCTCTCTGCCTATCCTGCAAGGGATATGGCGTGATGATATGTATGTATGTATGTATTAGCCCTTTTATTTTGGAGAAACGCCGTGCCTTATAATCAAATCGTATTGAAAAACAAAAAGGAAGTTTCTGTCTCGTTTCATATGATCCTATCAGAAAAGTAATACTCGGTATACTTATTCTTACTCTGCTAAATATTTGATATAAAATTATTACTAACAAAGTTTTTGTTATTGAATAAAAAAGTTTTAATTAATGTTGTGTGTAATTAATGTAAAACTGTTATTTCTATAGTGACGAGGAGGGCGCGGCGGCAAAATGGACGACGCCGGCAGCAACAAACAACGTCAGGCAACGCGAGTATTCAAGAAGAGCTCGCCAAATGGCAAGGTAAAACTTATTTAATTTTATAAACTTTATTTATTCCAGTTCCTCATTCTTCCAATCTAGTCCAGTTCCTCATTTTTTAATCTTATTATAATCTGCTTTATACTTACTATATAAGTGACTAATACTTTTTAAAAAATAGGTATAAAAAGAACTATAAGTTTCAGAGCTTTCCGATTCATCTTATCTGTTATAATTATATATAATAACTTTACTAAAGTCTGAAGATTTCTATAGTGCTACGTTTAAAAGTTGAAACTATAGAAATTAAATCTTTTTAAAGATTTTATGAATACCTTTAGAAAGTTGTATAGTCCGTACGAACGTTTCATGAATTTCTAAGTATTTTTCAAACGTATATCTACTAATTCAATGTAAATTCCTAGTATAATGAAATATCCAAACTTGTTCAGAATTAATTCTTTAGAACATTCATTATCTTCAGACAACTTTCTTTTCGACCATTTTAATCAAATAGCTCTTTTTTAATCATTCTACGCGCGTTCTTTTTTAACCTAAGGGCTTCAACTTTTAGTTTAATTATACGTATAATTTGCGAGTAACTAAATTAACATAAAACCATTTCTATGTAGAAAATAATAGAATAAAATTGAAATGTTTATCTCTGACGAAGAAATAACAAACTGTTTCAAAATATAAGCGATTATTTGTCTCAAATAGATCAATCTTTATAGGAATTTCATGGCCTGATATGTCCTAGATAGATCATGTGATCTAATAAGGAATATCTTAGTCTGTTCATTTCCAAAGGGAAACAAGAATTAACCTAAAAAAAAATAGAATCGTTAAAATAAGAAAAAGCGACTAAATCGGTTATATTAACTTTTACTGCAAGATTTTTTGAGTTAATGCAAGCAGTACCAACTTTAGATTTAGTAATTATCTTTGATTTTATCGTTATGCTTCGCTACATGCGCATACAAACCCGGTATCTTACAATGTAAAACACCGGGTTTGAACCTCGAATAGGGTGGCAGGTGCTATATAATAATATTTTTCTGGATGAATTTTAATGGGTAGCGGTTGCTATAGGTTGAGGCAATAAGCTTTTCTGTTCGGTGACGAATTAAGAATATAATTCACCATTCTTGCTCACGATTGTCGTAAAAGACGACTGTCAGAGGTAAGAAGATTGCTGAAAACATGAATACAATAGACATAGTATCTAAAATGAAATCGGTTTGACCAACGCGGAATAGTAGCTCAATTTTCCTCTCATTTTTGCTTAGACGAATGTGTTAATTTTTAATGGTGATTTGCTTTACACAATCGGTGTGTATTTTTTTATATGAAATCTGTCCCTAGTTTAATTTAACAAAATTTATTATTCACACATCATACACTCTTAGGAATGACAGTGCTTAGTGTTCCGTGAAAGTACCGCCGTTTCATTTTTTATTTTGTGAATGTTTTTTTTTATCGCATGGCCTTCACAAAATTGATGATATCACATTTTCTTTACAGATCACGGTATACCTAGGGAAAAGAGATTTCGTAGATCACATCACGCACGTAGACCCGATTGGTAAGTAAAGTTTGTTATTAATATTTCATAATCTACACTAAGTTAAGGTTACCATTAGCTAGTTTCTCGCCTGAAATTTAATGAGAGAGTACATTTTATAGGTTTTCGTATTCTTATTCTGTGTTGCTTTTGACTTTATCTACGGTAAAAATGATATAGGTACCTTGGATCTGAATACGGATACAGATTTTAGAATAGAAATGTATCTGTTAGGGATTTGTTGACGGATATCGAATTATTTCGGAATATACGATGGTTTCGTTACTATTTTAACATATGTTTTTCAAAGTCCGTCAATATATGAAACTCTTATTACGGATTCGGTTACGTTTTCAGATATATTTTATTTCGGATATCTAATAGTTTGGTTCCGGCTACGGAACTCCTTAACAGCCATTGACAACATGACGTCTGAGCAGTGGCAATGTTCTGTCGCGCTTTATTTTTGCCAGAGAGCCGACAGCCCAACTTTCTGGATGGGTTTGGGGTTTTCGTGGGTAGGTAGCAGTTTAATTGTACCCCTGGTATCGCAAAGGTCCATGGGCAACAGTAACACTTAACACTAGATGTGCTGCTTGCTTCTTTGCCAACATACTTGATCTGTATTATTAATATTGAAGCATTTCCTAGAAGCGCATATAGGATTTTTTTTTTGTTCAATAGTTAATTTCTATTCACTTGATATTATTTTATAAGAAAATTAAAATATATTGCCTCGTTTCTTTATACATATAACGAAATAATACACCTGCATGACAATATATACACCGGCCGGCAAGGAAGCGGACCAGTGGCCGGTCCAATAGAGATGGGGAGGGAATACGGTGGGTTATGGGGCCACGCGCTGCCCTTCCGTCGCCCCGGACGGAGCCCGGATGTGTTCGGGCCTGTCAAAAAAAAGTACGACAATATATGTATTATTGTTGGACAGTTAAAGGCACACACACCGTAATTGTTATTTAAGGACGAATGCGCTTTTGTTTTTAAACGTTAAAAAATGGAATATAATTTATTGGCGAGCTTATCGTTGTGAATAAAATTTTATTATTTTTTTCCAAATTATGAAAACTACTATTAAGCTTCGGTTGAAATAACAATTGAGAACCTCGTTCATTAAAAAGGATTCGTCTTACGCCCAGGCCTTTTAAAATCACTTCGACAATAAAACTCAATATTTATTTGTTGATAGAACTAAAAGGAATCAAAATATTGCGAACTTATATATATATGTATAGATTAATAAAATTTGCTAAAATACTGGTCATATTAATGTAAACTTTGTAAAAAGTATGTGGACCAGAGTACCTATGACAGGAAAAAGTAAAGGAAAGTAGAGGAAACTAGAAAGTAAGAGCGTACAATAAAAATAATAAAAGAAAACTGCCTTTTAATAGCCGTAAATTACAAGTGACGAAAAGTAACATAAGATTGAAAGCACATTGGTATGACAAAAAGGATTCACAGGGAGAGTAAGAACGATTAAAAGATAGATAGATGGATATGTGATCCTATGATCAGCTAGCTGTCTAGGTAGGATATACAGGGTGTCCCAAAATTCAACGATAAGCTGGCACCAGCAGGTGGACCTACATATGACTACTCGAGAACAGAAAAGAAAAAAATTCTACCTTGTTTTTTTTTTTCATTACGACAAAAAAACCAAAATCTTTAAAAATGGACATCCTTTATTATATTATTAAGTGCTATTGCTACAGTTTTACAAGTAATTCTGTGATTTTTTTTGTATTGGCAAGGTAAGTAGCACTACTATCGATCACAACCATTAAAAATTCCAGAATATCTATAGTTTTTACACAAAAATCAATCAAAACTATGTTTTTTTCATAAATTATGTAAGATTTTGACTTTCAGCTCACTTTCACTCATCATAGTGAAAAAAAAAAGTATGGACGCTACTGTGGCAAATAGTATTAAAAATTGGCGCATCTAACTACAATTCTAAAATGGTATAACATTCTAGACAAATTAGCCACAAAAATATACTTAGGTGTACTATTTCAAAATAACAACCATATTTCGAAAATTGTTAGTGTTGATAGTAATCACTTTTACTATGTAGCCAAAATGTTTTTGTAGCAAGTTCTCAGAATTTTAATGAGACATGTGCGTAGTCCATAAGTCCATAAAATAAGTTGGACAGAGATAGAGAGATTATACGTTAGAGGGAGATAGATAGATGCTAATTGTTTAGTAACATTAATGCAGGTGGAGAAGTAATTAATGTCCTCAGCAGCACAGCAAGTCAGTATGCTCTACTTCTTTGTTTACTGCACACCGTTCTGTTTTAATTAAAGTGGCTCTGGTACTGACGACTTTTGGATTGAATTAAGTGACCTGGAAATTGACCTGACTTGGCATTATTTTAGACTGTGATTTTGTGTTTTTTTTTAAGAAGTTTTGCCTTATTTTCAAGTGTTTAGCATTCATCATGCCGCTACCATACACAGCGTTAGAATACGCTAATATGCACCTAATTTATGGAGAATGCCGATGCAATGCCAACGCTGCTAGCAGATTATATCGAGCAAGGTACCCTAATCTTCAAAGGTATCCGGATTATCGCGTATTTATTAACGTGTATCAAGCTTTTTCGGAGGGTTGTATACCATCTGACAGGCGAAACGCTGGAAAACCTAGATCGGAACACGATGAAGAAGTTCTCAATGAAATAGAAAACGATTCAACTACCTCTGTACGTGCTGTACAAGCAGCAACGGGAATCCCAAAAAGTACTGCACATAGAATTTTAAAACGTCACGTCGTCGTGATGAAACAACCTGCAAGAAAGATGGATATTTAAATCTTCACAATCTTCATAGCTGGAACAATGAAAATCTGCACCTGGTGAGAGAAGACAATCTCAATACCAATTTAAGGTTAACCTATGGACTGGCATAATAAATGGCAAAGTGATAGGGCCCTTTGAGTTACAAGGAAACATAGATGGCAATAGTTATTTAAACTTCTTACAAAATGAGTTGCCAGGATTATTAGAAGATGTGCCCTTAAGTGATTTGCAAACCATGTGGTTTCAAAACGATGGTTGCCCAGCTCACTATGCCCGTCCTGTGCGAGAGTACTTAGACCAAGAGTACCCAGGGCGTTGGATCGGGCGACTTGGTCCTATCTTGTGGCCACCCCGTTCACCCGATCTAAATCCCCTGGACTTTTTGTATTGGGGTTGTCTAAAGGACAGAGTCTGCACAAAACCGATTGCAACCTTGGACGAGCTTCGCCATAAAATAATTCAGACTGTGGATCTACGGACTACGCACATGTCTCATTCAAATTCTGGGAACTTGCTACAAAAACATTTTGGCTACTTAGTAAAAGTGATTACTATCAACACTAACAATTTTCGAAATATGGTTGTTATTTTGAAATAGTACACCTAAGTATATTTTTGTGGCTAGTTTGCCTTGAATGTTATACCATTTTAGAATTGTAGTTAGTTGCGCCAATTTTTAATACTATTTGCCACAGTAGTGTCCATACTTTTTTTTTTCACTATGATGAGTGAAAGTGAGCTGAAAGTCAAAATCTTACATAATTTATGAAAAAAACATAGTTTTGATTGATTTTTGTGTAAAAACTATAGATATTCTGGAATTTTTAATGGTTGTGATCGATAGTAGTGCTACTTACCTTGCCAATACAAAAAAAATCACAGAATTACTTGTAAAACTGTAGCAATAGCACTTAATAATATAATAAAGGATGTCCATTTTTAAAGATTTTGGTTTTTTTGTCGTAATGAAAAAAAAAATCAAGGTAGAATTTTTTTCTTTTCTGTTCTCGAGTAGTCATATGTAGGTCCACCTGCTGGTGCCAGCTTATCGTTGAATTTTGGGACACCCTGTATATGAAAGTAATATACAGCAAATAAGTATGGAATGGGTCAAAATAACACTCTCTATGTTACTGTTACTCTATGTTAGCCCTATTCTCATAAGTAGTGGGTAAACAAGTAACGGTAATTATTCTAAAATAAATCCTTGTATGTAATCATATAAAGTATGGGCACAAATTTCACCCACAAATCTGAGCTCTGTGGATCATATAAAGAATTGTTGTGGGGGAATCCAAACCACGACACTCTGAACGGGAGGTAAATTTACTTGATACTTAAACCAACTATTTATTCAGTCAGCAGCGTCAATTTAGAATGAAACAGCGCTAAGTGCAAATAAGCTCCTAATTAGTCGCTAATGAATTGAACTATAATATAATTCATTTAATTTGAAATCCTAACTGTGACAATTTAGCTAATCTAATATCTATAATATCATTACTATCTATCCATCGGCTTATTCATGGTAAATAGGACCGCGGGTGAATAGAGCTATAACCGCCATGTTTGACAGGCGAGTTGACGATCACGGTTTGTGTATACCTAGATGAATGCTGATGGCCATTCTTCTGGTAATCTTATAGCCGGTTTTCACGATTCTCGTGGGTGACACGTTTTCTTCTTAACCTGTCACAACTAGACCAATATAATCTTTGTCAGATAGCTAAACATTTTCATATAACTGAACAATAGTCGTATTTGTGTCTAGCAACGATAAACCTGTTTGATTGACGTGCTATGTTATAATTTGTGACTCATTATGACGCAAAGTTGATCTGTTGAATGGCATTTATATAGACATAACAAATATTATAACATGAATGAATGTTTATTGTATAAGTTCCTCGAAGCGACCGTACCTTAGAGTTTACTAAGTGCGGTTACCTTATGTGATGTGCGTCATGTCGCTATGTTACAAAAAGTCTTATGATTTTCCTTCACGAACATTTTTATTTATACAGAGTTAGGAAGGACGGAGTTCAAGTGTTCATTAGATCTGGGTCTCTGTTTATGTACATATTCACGTATCCTTTTAAAGTGTCTCGCCATTACGAACTTCTCTATAACTAAGGCAATTTTAGCGTACAGTGGTTATGGTGGAGCGAGTACATTTGATAACAACTCCTTTTGTTTTAACCGACTATGGTCTGAGCACATTCCACACAAACGGTTTAACCATCTGCAGCTACAGAAGGGTAGAGCATGACTATAACTTACCGTATTACCACTTACCACCAACCCCTAACCACCTGATCCGAATTCATAACTTTGTTTGAGGTCCGCTTAAAGGCAAATCTAATGTACCTATTGAGTATTTAATTTTACATTGTGGAAAATATTTATATGTTACCTTCTACTTATTACAATAAAGTGGTATATAGAACTCGCCCACGCAGAATACGGCTTTAATAACAAATACATAGTTCCTAAAAATTAACAGTGGTCCCATTTCCTAGTCTGTTATACATACATACATACCATCACGCCATGTCCCTTGCAGGGTAGGCAGAGAGAACAAGAGTGCCAGAGAACTCTATCCTTGCATACTTCACTCGCTTCCTCAACATTCATAATTCTCTTCATACACGCTCGCCGGTTTCGGAGACTCTTGACTCCATCTTCCTTCAGTACATGACCGATCTGTTCTTGGTAGGTTAGTCTCGGTCTCCCCCGGAACGTACATCCTTTCACTTTCGTATTGTATATCTTCTTAACCAGACGTTCGTTCGGCATTCTTTCCACATGTCCGAACCTTCGTAGCATTCCCTTTCGCATCTTTACATCAATACTCTCTTTCATACCTACTCACTCTCTTACGTCGTCGTTACGAATGCGAAAAAAAAGGGACTGTTATAAAGGACCATAGAATAAATGCGACAGCTTTCGGGTATGCACTTAGATGCCTTGACGCTCGACCACGCCACTGAATTATGGTATTATAACTGAGGGAATCGCGTATAGCCCTTGTGCCACCCCCCTCAGCGTATTAGGATATGGAAGTATAATACCTACAACGACGGCAACGGTGAAACTATCCAATGTTTCACTATTAATAGTACAATCCACTCACTACCGGATTATAATATAGTAGTCGATTTTTTTTTGTTTTGAGTTGTATTAAAGAAGCAAGGTATCATCCACGTTTGTTTATTTATCACCACTGGGTGTAGTAAAAAATAAATATCTGCTTGCTACTTATGAGACGTAAATATAATATATGAACGTAAATATATATGGACGTGATAAAATCTCCATCCAGGCGCGAATATCTGCGCCTGATGCCGCTCTAGCCGAGGCATCGGGTGATCGGACCGGGGAATAGTCCGGTCACCCGAAGTGAGGCCACCGTGTGAGGACGACGCCCTGGCAGCGAAAGCTGTCGGGGTATCGACTCGAGAGGAACCCGCGAGGGTAAACCGCCGGGCGGGTCACCGAAAACAAAGATCGGGTACCGGTGGCCCGCTCGCACGGCGAAGAGAGGTGTTCTTGCAGGATGGGTCTATGAGGTTGCGCGCCGCCTCTTCCGTCACCCCGGACCGATTTGGCGGGGTGCGAACACATCCATAGTCCACCACAAGAAAAAAAAGGGAGAATCTTTGAAATTGATTTTCACCTCCATCTAAACGTCGGATTGATTTGAAACTTTGCACCCTTTGTAAGGACCGATGACAATTAAGTAATTGCGATTATTTAGTGGCTTACTGCCTTTAAGATATTTACTTTTACCAATATCTATTAATAAAAGATTAATAAAAATTGACATGGAGTACAAGTTCCTCTTCCTACGTTTTATTACAATAAAATCTATTTCTTTGTTAATCTATCTTTATTACAATTAAATTCTTAATTTAAATTTATTACAAAAAATAGTTTCTTCTTTTAGTTTTGTTATCTACTAAAGTGCTTTTTTTAAAAGCTATTAGTTATTTTTAATTGAATATTAAATATAGAATTTGTTGTTAATTATATAGTTACGCTATAATTTTAATGTCCTACTGCTCTGTACAAATTAAAGGAAAAACAAAATTGGAATTCGCTAAAATCGATCGCAGCGCTACTATCCAACCAATACGATTTAAAATATCAAAAATACTTCATTACTTGAATAATTCATGAATCATATATGAATAGCCATTTTCTACAATTACAGACGGCGTAGTATTAATCGATCCGGAATATGTGAAGGACAGAAAAGTTTTCGGCCACGTGTTGGCCGCGTTTAGATATGGCCGGGAGGATCTCGACGTATTGGGACTTACCTTCAGAAAGGACCTCTATCTGGCTGCCGAACAGGTAATTAAGATTCATGATTGGGCAAATTTCTTTGCAGAATAGAAAAAAAAATTCAAATTTCTTTGCTTTTTTTTCCGCTTGGTGACGGAGTAAAAGTGCCATTTACCACCTTTTCTTGTTCGTGCTTGTCATAATTGCTAAGGAATATGATATGCGTATAACATCGATGCTAGAGAAGGAAGACTTGACATAAAACCTTATACCAATCCCTCTTATCAACGTAGTATATTAGCAAAATATTTCCTCTTATTGCGGAGGAGGTCAAAAAATCTAACAATAGGACGTGTATAGGCTAAGAACAAGAAGATTTCTTAGAATAACGATGAAACTAGGTTTTGGCGGAGGTACACAGAACCATAGCTAAAACTATATTTATCAATTTTAGCAACTGTATACCATAAATTTAATATTTAAGATATCAAATTTGTGGTTCAGCGTTTACACTGCAATTTAGATTTATCAGGAGATTTCAAATACAAGTGTAAATAATAAGAGTATCTTCATCATCATCCTAGCTCATATATGTCCCACTGCTGGGGACGAGCCTCCTACACAAGGAGGGAAATTTACCTACTATAGAACACTGGTCAGACGGATTGGTATAAGATTTTATTTCCAGGTTTCATTCTCTTGCGTAGATGTAGGTATAACATATTATATCCATTGAGTAATATTTTACGATCACCCTTAGGCAACAAATGTGGTGGTGACTAGTATTATTACTCCGTCACCACACGGAAGGAGTATGTTTTCGTAAATTTAATAATAAATCATCATTTTATTAAAAATCACAAAATTTTCTTGTTTGAAATATTATGAACTGTTACTTCAATCTGTAACCTACTCATATTGAAGGTCTTCGATAAATATTGCGACTATAACGGATGGCTTTCGTATAAGCAATATTAATATTTTGTATTCAAAATTATTTCGGTTACCTTGGCAAAGGCCAAAACCCCGAGATACCAAAGTTATTCGCTTCGTCTTTTATACGGTCTGCCTTTGTGTAGCTAAATTGTAACCAAAAGCTTTTATGTGACTAAAATGTATTCGTTTATTCCAATACAATCGTAAAATACAATTTTCTGTATTCCCACACAATGGCTGTTGCTCGTTTCCCAAACCATCAGATATAATGTGTTGCCAATTACTCAATTGGTTCCGTTTTCAGTACTTTTTTCACACCTATTCACGCAAGCATTAGGGTAATCGATTTATATATATTTGGTAGTTTATAAATATATTTTAAAACACGTAACGATTAAACACCTATTATTTTTATTTTGATTTGGTTTTATATAGATAACAGACACGAAAGATTTTTGATATTGTTTTTTTTAATTCTGTTGTTATTGTTCTTATATCAATAGCGACAGTGCGTAGCATTATAAATGTTATACGGCAAAGCGTTTATAAATGAGATTGAGCTATTGTCTTATTATTCACGTATTATATATGATAAGAAAAATATTAAAAATTGATAAAAGTGCTTTTTTATTTTTTTAATTAGCATATATTATAAATTCTAATTTTGATAGTTATATAAGAAATATTTTTGTTAGGCTCACGCATGGATACTTTGTGACCTGAAATAGCTCTAATAGGCTTCAAACCTCAAGTTTCGGCCCTGTTCTCGCACAATATTAAAGTTTTTAAGATCAATGTTTCTATTTTTACATTGTTCAATATTCCTTTTATGTTTAGTCTTTTATAATTTTGTTTAAATTTATGTAAGATATTTTATTTTCTTTATTTATGTATTTATTTTATGATAATAATGTTTTTTTTTTATTAACATTTTTTATACACCTATTCCAATTTTCTGTTTCGAATATATTCTAGTGAAACGTATATGTAAATGTTAGCCGTTGCCTATCTTAAGTTGTAGCTGAAAATCCGCGTTGTATTTATACGCAGTACAGAGCTATGAGCCTTTCGATAAATGCCACACTGAGTTTTCTTGTAAGGTTATATATTTGCCTGTATATGCATAAAGTATAAATATAAATATGACCAGCCTCCAAGTATTTAGTGTTCAAATGTATTTTGTAATATATATTTTTTTAATTCATATGTATCTAAGCATTATCATATAAATGGTGTGTGGCTCATCACCGAATAAAGTACGTTCTCTTTCTTTCTTTCAATAATGATGTTTTCATTGATACAGATATATCCAGCGACGAATACGACAAAACGACCGTTGACACGGTTGCAAGAGCGTTTGGTACGTAAGCTGGGCGCCGCCGCACATCCATTCTACTTCGAGTTACCGCCGCATTGCCCCGCCTCGGTCACGCTGCAGCCTGCCCCCGGGGAGACTGGCAAACCATGTGGGGTTGACTACGAGCTGAAAGCGTTCGTCGCCGACACGCAAGATGATAAACCGCATAAGAGGTTACTGCATTAATATATATTATTTATATACATTATTCCTTACGTCAAGACGGACAAACTATGAATATATGTAGGCTTTTCTTAGAGTATGCTATGAATTATTATTTCTGGAGCAACGTGTCCAGCCCATATTAATAGATTAATTGTATATAGATTCCCCTACTAAAAACAGCGATAATCGAGACAGAAACCAATAGGGGACTAACGCTGAGTCCTCAAATTCGATCCTAACGGCGCACAGCTACGGTTTTAGCGAGTTGTGTTTATTTAAATCATAAATTGTTATTAATTCTCACCTTGCATACCTATATGCATATTATGACAGAAGAAACTCATGTAGCTGCCACTGCTGAGTCCGTACCTCCGCCACATTAGTAGGAAAATTTCATCTACTATGCCATTCTGGTCAGATAGTATGATATAGGGTTTTATTTTGAGTTTTCCTTTCTTAGACTTTCAGCTCACAATATACGCTTGTTAAACCGAAATGTTTTTATTATTTTTTAATAGTTTATTTATTTTCTATTCTCTGTCTTGTTTTGTTCGCTTTAGTGTATTACTTTTAAATTGCCTTTTTTGCGGTCGGCATATTTATTTTAAATTATTTACGTTATATATGTTTTCCGTGTGGTGACGGAGTAAGAATACAATTCACCGCTCCCTATCTTACCCGTGGGTGATCGTAAGAGACGACTATGGGATATAGAAAGCGTTTAACATCTATGCAAGAAAAGGAGCGTTGGGGCAACTTTTCGGCAGCCACCACCTCAGCCAGAAGGCACGTGTAGCAATACATAACGCAGTGCTTGTCCCAACATTACTGTATGGAAGCGAGAGTTGGGTATGCAGAAAAGAGTATGATAGTAAAATTAATGCGGTCGAAATGCGATCTCTGCGGAAAATCTGTGGAGTTAGGCTGACCGACCGCATTCGTAACGACGACGTAAGAGAGCGAGTAGGTATGAAAGAGAGTATTGGTGTAAAGATGCGAAAGGGAATGCTCCGATGGTTCGGACATGTGGAAAGAATGCCGAACGAACGCCTGGTTAAGAAGATATACAATGCGAAAGTGGAAGGATGTAGGTATCGAGGGAGACCGAGACTAACCTACCTAGACCAGATCGGTCATGTACTGAAGGAAGGTGAAGTCAAGAGTCTCCGAAACCGGCGAGCGTGTATGAAGAGAATTATGAATGTTGAGGAAGCGAGTGAAGTATGCAGAGATAGAGTTCTCTGGCACTCTGTTCTCTCTGCCTACCCTGCAAGGGATATGGCGTGATGATATGTATGTATGTGTAAGAAAAGGAAAACTCTAAACAAAACCCTATACCAACACTTCTGACCAGCGCGGTATAGTAGGTCAATTTCCCTCCCATTATGGAGGAGGCTCGAGCCCAACAGTGGGACGCATACATTGTATGTAACACTTCAAGCGCCAAAAATAAATTACAGTTAAATAGATACTATGTGGTTAGATTCTTTAAACCTTTTGACTTATTATCTAGTTCGTAAAGCTAATATAGCGTAATTATATCAAGCAAAGTTAATTTGAGTGATTTATGTTGCTAACCTATATTTAGTGACGATGGAAAATCAGGGACATCTAAATTACAATTAAACATAATTACTTGAGGCTCTTTTGGGGTTGTCACAACCTTTTATCGTAATTACTTGTTGTTTGGTTTTAAATAGATTTAAATGATATTATTACATTTGTTTTTTGTTTGGCAACATAGAAAAAAAAAATATACCGTTGATATATATATATATATACAGGGTGTCCCAAAATTCAACGATAAGCCGGCACCAGCAGATGGACCTACATATGACTACTCGAGAACAAAAAAGAAAAAAATTCTACCTTGATTTTTTTTTTCATTACGACAAAAAAACCGATTTCTTTAAAAATCGTCATCTTTTATTATATTATTAAGTGCCATTGCTACAATTTTACAAGTAATTCTGTGATTTTTTTTGTATTGGCAAGGTAAGTAGTACTACTATCGATCACAACCATTAAAAATTCCAGAATATCTATAGTTTTTACACAAAAATCAACCAAAACTATGTTTTTTTCATAAATTATGTAAGATTTTGACTTTCAGCTCACTTTCACTCATCACAGTGAAAAAAAAAAGTATGAACACTACTGTGGCAAATAGTATTAAAAATTGGCGCAACTAACTACAATTCTAAAATGGTATAACATTCTAGGCAAACTAGCCACAAAAATATACTTAGGTGTACTATTTCAAAATAACAACCATATTTCGAAAATTGTTAGTATTGATAGTAATCACTTCTACTATGTAGCCAAAATGTTTTTGTTGCAAGTTCTCAGAATTTGAATGAGACATGTGCGTAGTCCATAAGATAACATAAGTTAGACAGAGATAGATATAGAGAGATTAGAATTTACTATATTATTAAAATTACAATAAATGTTCGAATTGTTTGCCATTGGCAGTAATGCAGGCACGACATCGCCTTAAAAATGAACGTTTTATTTTTCTTGCATATCTGATTCTGTTCATGTGATCCACAGCCTGAATTATTTTTTGGCGAAGCTCGTCCAAGGTTGCAATGGGTTTTGAGTAGACTCTGTCCTTTAGACAACCCCAATAGAAAAAGTCCAGGGGATTTAGATCGGGTGAACGGGGTGGCCATAAGATAGGACCAAGTCGCCCGATCCAACGCCCTGGGTACTCTTGGTCTAAGTACTCTCGCACAGGGCGGGCATAGTGAGCTGGGCAACCATCGTTTTGAAACCACATGTTTTGCAAATCACTTAAGGGCACGTCTTCTAATAATCCTGGTAACTCATTTTGTAAGAAGTTCAAATAGCTATTGCCATCTATGTTTCCTTGTAACTCAAAGGGCCCTATCACTTTTCCATTTAATATGCCCGTCCATAGGTTAACCTTAAATTGATATTGGGATTTGTCTTCTCTCACCAGGTGCGGATTTTCATTGTTCCAGCTATGAAGATTGTGAAGATTTAAATAGCCATCTTTCTTGCAGGTTGTTTCATCCGACCATAAAACTTTGTCTAAGAATTGGGGATCTTCCCTGTGTTTTTGCAGCATTACACGGCAAAATGCGACCCGCAGTGGATAGTCCCGCGGTAATAACGCCTGCACACGCCTGTAATGATATGGATGAAACTGGTGACGTTTTAAAATTCTATGTGCAGTACTTTTTGGAATTCCCGTTGCTACTTGTATGGCACGTACAGAGGTAGTTGTATCGCTTTCTATTTCATTGAGAACTTCTTCATCGTGTTCCGATCTAGGTCTTCCAGCGTTTCTCCTGTCAGATGGTATACGACCCTCCGAAAATGCTTGATGCACGTTAATAAATACGCGATAATCCGGATACCTTTGAAGAGTAGGGTACCTTGCTCGATATAATCTGCTAGCAGCGTTGGCATTGCATCGGCATTCTCCATAAATTAGGTGCATATTAGCGTATTCTAACGCTGTATATGGTAGCGGCATAATGAATGCTAAACACTTGAAAATAAGGCAAAACTTCTTTAAAAAAACACAAAATCACAGTCTAAAATAATGCCAAGTCAGGTCAATTTCCAGGTCACTTAATTCAATCCAAAGTCGTTAGTACCAGAGCCACTTTAATTAAAACAGAACGGTGTGCAGTAAACAAAGAAGTAGAGCGTACTGACTTGCTGTGCTGCTGAGGACATTAATTACTTCTCTACCTGCATTAATGTTACTAAACAATTAGCATCTATCTATCTCCCTCTAACGTATAATCTCTCTATCTCTGTCTAATTTATGTTATCTTATGGACTACGCACATGTCTCATTCAAATTCTGAGAACTTGCAACAAAAACATTTGGGCTACATAGTAAAAGTGATTACTATCAACACTAACAATTTTCGAAATATGGTTGTTATTTTGAAATAGTACACTTAAGTATATTTTGGTGGCTAGTTTGCCTAGAATGTTATACCATTTTAGAATTGTAGTTAGTTGCGCCAATTTTTAATACTATTTGCCACAGTAGTGTCCATACTTTTTTTTTTCACTGTGATGAGTGAAAGTGAGCTGAAAGTCAAAATCTTACATAATTTATGAAAAAAACATAGTTTTGGTTGATTTTTGTGTAAAAACTATAGATATTCTGGAATTTTTAATGGTTGTGATCGATAGTAGTGCTACTTACCTTACCAATACAAAAAAAATCACAGAATTACTTGTAAAATTGTAGCAATGGCACTTAATAATATAATAAAAGATGTCGATTTTTAAAGAAATCGGTTTTTTTGTCGTAATTAAAAAAAAAATCAAGGTAGAATTTTTTTCTTTTTTGTTCTCGAGTAGTCATATGTAGGTCCACCTGCTGGTGCCGGCTTATCGTTGAATTTTGGGACACCCTGTATATATATATATATATATATATATATATATATATATATATATATATACACTACCGTCCAAAAGTTTGGAAGCACACCTGTTTTCAAACAAAACAAATAAATGCCGACTAATAGCGGTAAAAATTAGCAATAATCTTAAGTTTTACAACCTTTTACGACTGTCTACACAAACACAAAAGGATTATTATCCTACATTCATCAAGTTTTATGGAATTCCTTAATATTGACGAAACACGTGTTTTATGACTTAATCCGTCGGCTACTTTATCCTATGCAATGGTGTAGTTTTATTGATAATGTTTGCTGGTTTTAACTTTTTTAGACCTTATTCAGTCGCACTTGAGCATTGGCACGTGAAAGTTGTGATATTAACATTGTCTGTATTCGAAAGATATCGGCTACTACTTTGACCGTATTTTTTCTTCTGAAAATGGCAAAACGCAAGCAAATCACGCTTGAACAGCGAAGCGCTATTTGCACTCTACGCGAGGAAGGATACAGTGAACGTCAAATCGCAGAAAGGCTCGGAATTTCTTGTAAAGGTGTCCACTATACCATTGCTAGAAAACAAGAAACGGGGAAAAATGAAGATAGAAAGAGATCTGGTAGGCCCAAATCCACAACAAATCAAGAGGACAACTTCATTAGAGTTCTTTCTAAACGGAATCGACGCTTAACTGCACCACAGATCACTGCAGCTCTGAATGATACGCGAGAAACACCCATTTCAACAACTACTGTTAAAAGACGCTTACTGTCTGCGGGATTAAGAGGATGTGTTGCTGCTAAAAAACCCAAACTAACAAATCGACATAAGAAAAATAGACTAGAATGGGCAAAAGCGCATAAAAACTGGACTATAGAACAATGGGAAAATGTCCTTTGGAGTGACGAATCAAAATTTCAGATTTTCGGATCCAATAGACGTGTCTTTGTACGCCGGTCAAAAGAAGAGAGGGCTTCAGAGGCATGTACAGTGCCTACCATCAAACATGGTGGTGGTAATGTCATGGTTTGGGGGTGTTTTGGCAACAGTAAACCCGGCAATCTTGTGAGGATAACCGGAAAATTAAACAAGGAAGGCTATTTAAAAATTCTCCAAGATTCTGCCATACCCAGTGGACTAAGTCTCATTGGTTCTGGATTCATTTTTCAATAGGATAATGATCCTAAGCATTCGTCTAAATTGTGCCAGAACTTTTTAAACAAGAAAAAAGCTGAAAACATTTTAAACATCATGCAATGGCCATCTCAATCCCCTGATCTTTCTCCCATTGAACTTGTTTGGGATGAACTTGACAGGAGGGTGAAAAGTCGTTGTCCTACGAGCTCAGAACATTTGTGGCAGCTATTAGAGAACGAATGGAACAAATTAGATAAAGATTATTTTAAAAAATTGATTAATAGAATGCCCAGAATATGTGAGAAGATTATAAAGGAGAAAGGTGGACACTTTGATGAAGCTAAAATTTAATCTAATTTACCATTGTATATTATTTTTTTATTTTGTTTAAGTTAGTTTCTGTTTGTTCTTTATTTTTTTATCAATACATTTAAATTTAAATGACTTAGTTTGGTTTTATTCGATTTTACCTTGCTGCTTCCAAACTTTTGGACGGTAGTGTATATATATATATATATATATTCGTGAGGTAGTTTAGCATTTTAGTTTTATAGTAAAGTTAAATAATGCGTATTAAAAAAACTTAACGCATTTGAAATAAAACTACTTTTACGGATTCTATCGCGTTTGTATTTGATTTTTATTTTTTTATACTGGCAATGAATTTGTATTAAAAATGTGGGTCAAATTTAATATCTTATAGGGTAGATATAAATTTAAGACAACTTAGTTCTCCCGTGACTATGATCACTGTAAAGTGTTCTAAACGTTCGGGAAATTAAAAATCAAATACAAACGCTATAGAAATCCGTAAAAGTAGTTTTAGTTCAAATGTGTAATATTCGCGTAAACATTAGAAATCATTGAATCTTAACGCTTTAAGAAAACTTCACCCGATCACTTTAATTAAAAGAGAGTTATGAGACGGAGTAAATTCTTGGGATCAAAATAGATCACTTACGACAATTTTTTTTTTAAGTTATTCCACAGACTTTCTTTCCGTGCTCTTTTTATATTTAATTTAATTTTTATGATGGTTTGTTTACAAAATTAATTTTCTTGAAGTGGCTTTATTACAGTTGGTTAAGAGCGCAAGCGGTTGGCTTTAAGAGCGCAATTCATGTGTCATAGAGTTAAGTGACTACATGTCTTTTTGGGGTTTCTTCTTGGCGCTGGTGGTCTTATTATTTGTGAAACCCTTCTACTTGTAGATGTTGTTCTCCGTGTTGTTGACATATTATGCTCTAATAGATAAAATATTTTTTATATAACGCATCGCAATAACACAACAACCAAATATTTAAATTATTAAAAAAAGCTGATTATTTCAGAATTAGGATTATTATTCTCTCCGGAATACAACGCCTTAGCTATGCTATTGGCGCTATTAAAGTGGTTAACACCATCAGATCTGTCTCTGACCTAATAACAATTTTGTCATAATTGTTTTCTAGGAATTCCGTGCGGCTAGCAATCAGGAAGATAATGTACGCGCCGAGCAAACAGGGCGAGCAACCATCAGTAGAAGTCTCCAAGGAGTTTATGATGAGTCCCAACAAATTATATCTCGAGGCGTCCTTAGACAAGGTAACAAAACATTTGCATTAAAAAATAACGCCCGTTTAATATACTAGATATAAACCGAGTATATATTTCTAAAATATCCTTACTTCCTCACTAATATTATAAATGCAAAAGTAACTCTGTCTGTCTGTCGCTCTTTCACGCCAAAACTACTGAACCGATCTAAATGAAATTTGGTACACAGATAGTCTAGAGCCCGATAAAGGACATAGGCTACTTTTTAATGCAAACACGGTTGTAAAGGGGGATGAAAAGGTGTAAGGAAGTATTGTCTTTTTTAAAGCCAGAGGCTTGAAACTTATTTTTAGGCTATTGATTAGATATAAATGAATATGATAATAAAATATTGTAAAAATTTACCCTTAAAACTTTAGGAAAGTAACCTTTTACGTGGGCGAAGCCGCGGGCAGAATCTAGTATATCATATATTACGGTGTATATCTCCATAAATGAAGAGCATCGTGAAGTATATTTAGGGAGAGCATCGTGGATCCTGGCTTACACGAGTTACAATGGTAGGAATGCGTGATGGAATTAGTCCCAAATAAAAAAGTTTATACCGAAATATGGCTGACATTTTTTATTGGTCTTGGTGACAGGTGTATAGCTAAGCCGCTGCCTACCAATAAAAATGTTAAAACCCATTCTGAAAGTTGGGTTGCCACCTCTCTCGTTTACCGAACGAAGCACAGCAGCACATTGACACTGCTCAGACGTCGATTTTTTCGAGAATGGTATTAGACAGAAAACTGTCAGTAATGTGGCCCTACCACTTTTCAGCTTATATACACTATTGACAAGAAATTCCATCGTATGAGCGAAATCAATCTGCTACAACAGGCTGACATTGTTTAACTCGTATAATTTTTACAACACTGTACCTCCAATACATATGAGTTTTATTTCGTGTTATCCTTCTCTTACATTTATATTATGTGGTTAATCATCATTCTCCTACTCTTATCCCAATTACTTGGGGTCGATACAGTATGTACTCTGATTTCATAGTAATAATAATAATAATAATTTATTGCCTTTTCAGAACTTAAACTAAAAACTAACAATTATAATAAACAAAATTAAATCTAGTAGGCAAAAGGAATTGGCTCAGCTTCATAATACATATTGTAAAAGTTATTGGCAATAGTTTTATGACCGGCCGCCTGCCAGACATTAACCCTCCTTGGGAATGTAATTGTTGACCAAACGGCATCAGATGCAGTTGGCCCAGGTCGTTATAAGTCTCTTAGTCATCTTTTACGACATCTACAAAGTAAGTGTTGGTAGTATTCTTAGCCGCTACCACACAGCTGCAGTAGTTATGTTATGTGGTTACATATTTATATTATAACTTGGTCCATTGAAATTTTAAAGTAAACACATTATATATTATAATCCTTCTTTCTTATATGTATCGTAAGTTATCACTATAAATATAAGAGGGTTAACTCTAGCTTGCGTGAGAAAAGTAGGCGTTCCTTGGAAAAATGATAGGCTGGATTTTTGTTATACTATTATAAAAAAATTACGCCTAATAATAAATTGAAGAAATATATATCAAATAATTTATTATATATACGCCCAATGAGGTTACTTACATATTGCCATTTTACATTTTAATCCAATAATCTATCACAGGATCGGTCTTTTTTTTTTGCGGTGGCCTATGGACCTGGTCACGCCCCGCCTAATCGGTCCGGGGCGACGGAAGAGGCAGCGCGCAACCCCATAGACATACCCTGCAAACACCTCTCTTCGCCGTGCGAGCGGGCCACCGGTACCCGATCTTTGTCATCGGTGGCATCACCGCATCGATCTGCCGGCCGCAAGTTGAGAACATGCGGTGAAAGACTTAACGGACTTTTCATTTTAAAATTTCTTTAGTATAAAATTCCGTTCCATTGCTTGAAGGCGTTGCGGGAGACGAATAAGAACTACATCCTACCTAGGTGAAGTACATCTATTGTTGTCAATAATGACAGTCCTAGTTACGGTTGATCTCAGGCAGGTGGCTTGTCATAGAACTATTACTAAAATTTTCGCAATACGTATGATAGAAGAGTATATATTGCATCGACTCTAATTAATTGGGATATGAGTAGGATGATGATGATGATGATGTTTACGTCATAAGACTTTAGGTGTTACCTAAAATTTGGAGCACATTGGTGAAAATAGGCACAATTACCCTCGTCCATGTTTTAACAGAAGTATTAAGAAGAAGTATGTTACCTATCTACCCCTACTAACTACCTACGCGTGTGGTGACGGAGTAAGAATACAATTCACCATACCCGTGGGTGATCTTAAGAGACGACTTAGGGATATAAAATGCATATAACATCTATGCACGAGAAGGAAAACTCGAAACAAACCCTATACCAACACGTTTGACAAGCGCGGTATAGTGGGTTAATTCCCCCCCATTACGGAGGAGGCCCGAGCCCAACAGTGTGACATTGATGGGCTGTAATGATGATGAATGATATTAATGTGAATGTTATTAACAGGAATTGTATCATCACGGCGAGAATATAGCAGTGAACGTGCACATAGCGAACAACTCTAACAGATCAGTGAAACGTATCAAGGTTTCGGTGCGCCAATTTGCCGATATATGTCTATTCTCAACCGCACAGTACAAATGCACAGTCGCTGAGACTGAGAGCGAGTAAGTACGATTTATCGTCTTTCATTTAACTGAACTTCGCTAGAGGTGTACGTGTGACGTGACTTAGATTTCCACGTAGTACGAGAATAAACCTTACACAAGAGACGGTATCTGTTTCATTCATTATGTGTGAAGTTACCTGAGATACAAAGATTCTTAGTCAGGAGTCTGTCTATAAAAAAAAAGAGTGTTTTCCCTAGCGTGAAATTTTTTTAAAAAAAACAACACCTTTATTCCTAATTTAAAACTGAGCTATAACAAACTCTGTGTACAAATTCTTCATTGCCCATTATAGAAAGTAGAAGCTTTCAAAAAAAAAAAACCGTTAAGTAACATTATGCCGTTTATATCCGACCGCTAGTCATTGCCATTTTAAGAACAAGACTATTTTGCTAATATAAAACTAAACAGATTTGTTTATTTAGATTATTCTAAAGAATTATCAATCTATTTAATGAATGTATATGTATCTAATCTATATATGAGTTCTATATCATCTATTACTTAACGTAGACCATTACAAATGTTATATATAAATAGTTTTAATCTACCGCTTACAGACAAAACGCTAACTAAATTCGAAAAAATAATTACACAGCATGTTAACTGACAAAGTTTTATAGCTTATCTATTTAACATTGTATATAGCATACATAATAGGGGAGCAGTGACTATATATTATCAAAACAAAAAAAAATACAACCAATCGCTATTGCCGTTATTTTCTGAATATTATATGTTTCTGTTTAGGAAACCAAAATCGACGAGATATTTTAGTATACCATTCATTGGTATATTGAATAAGAAATATTGTATGCAGCCCGCGTAAGTAAAGTGTGCATACGAAGCATGGATTTACTGGAATTGAACCCACATACATGTGTATTATGTTTTGTTTGAATTGTCCAGTCACAAAAATAATACATATACATAATATACACAATATACAAAAACTGCCGCCTTTGAAAAGTACTATTATTTGTATGTCGCTCCCATCTCGGCTAGTGTTGCCCAAATGCAAGACCAAAACTCGCTGCGAGAGTCTCGTAGTACTCCCTTAGACAGCATTTTACTATTCCTTTGGCAAAGAGAAGATTGTCAACATTTTGTATTCTTAATACCAATACACGGGGAAATAATTTGATGTTATTTTAACAGTCTCATATGATAGATAGGTGTGATTATTTACATTTTATTACTCCCGTTAAGTGGTATGTGCCTAATAATTAAAAGATGCACAGTGAGTGCCACTAGATGAATGGATCTTCATTAATTTAATTGGGCTTTTCATTTCTATCAAAACAAGTGACTCTGTGTTATTCTAACAGCGAGAGTTGCAAGACTTTCGAGACTCGCAAGAGTCTTACATTTGGGCTACATTAATCTCGGCTCATATACGCCCCACTGCTGGGTTTGAGCCTTCTCAACAGGAGGCAAATCAACCTTCTATATCACGCTGGTCAGACGCATTGATATAGGGTTTTATTTCGAGTTTTCCTTCTCTTGCATAGATGTAATATGTATATTATATCCCTTAGTTGTCTTTTATGACACCCAGGGTATTATAATTGGTGGTATTATATAGGTATTATAATTGTGGTGAATTATGTTCTTACTATGTCCAGCAGTGGACGGCGATGGGCTGAAATGATGATGATGATGATGTTCTTACTCCATCACCACGCGAAAGAAATTTATGTCGCTATACAAATAATATTTTACCTGAAATAAAACTATTTTTACGGATTCTATCCCGTTTGTATTTGATTATTAATTTCCCGACGTTTCGAACACTTTACAGCGCTCATAGTTACTGGAGGACTAAGGTGTCTAACGTCCAATAAGTCATTGTTTGTTAAATTTATATCTACAGTACGCTACAGTATCAGTTATTAAATTTTAACCCATATTTATTATTGACTCTCTATTTATTATTTACTCTACTCGCATAAACATCAGAAACCACCATATTTATGATACAAATTCATTGCCGGTACAAAAAGAAAATAATGCTACTTCACACTAAATTCATTAAAATGTAGAATAACAATGAGTCCGGTATCTAAGCAATGACAAATGTATTAGTTTTGTGAAGACAGGCAACTAGTACTTGTATTTTTATGATGATATATACTGATATGCTTATGAGATATTGCCAAGGATACATAGGTTAAATTTTAAAGAAATGCAATCAATCAATTTGTCAGTTTACACATACACTGCATAGTCATAGAATTAATTACATTTCAACCAAATAAAATTAACAAAATGCAATTTATAGCTATACGGTAATTGATTTTTTAAAAGCTTTCTCAAAGATAAATGAAACTGGCGACATATGCTTTTAATTCACACTTTAACCAAACGTAACCAAATAGAAATGCCATACCTACGTTTCATACATTTTGAAGCGAAGGTGTTGATTGAGTGTGACTAATTTTTGCCAATTTTTGTGATATTTGATTTGTGGGTTTTTAGTGAACATTTATATTTTTTGAATTATTACTATTTGGATCGACCAGGTTATCCATTGAATACGTAATTATTGAGGTTATATTGTCCCAGAGAGATGGCGAATTTGTCCAGTTCATATGAACCTTACTTACCTTAAAACTTAAATATGCATACATACATATCATCACGCCATATCCCTTGCAGGGTAGGCAGAGAGAACAGAGTGCCAGAGAACTCTATCTTTGCATACTTCACTCGCTTCCTCAACATTCCATTCATAATTCTCTTCATACACGCTCGCCGGTTTCGGAGACTCTTGACTCCACCTTCCTTCACTACATGACCGATCTGGTTTAGGTAGGTTAGTCTAGGTCTCTCTCTCTAACTTAAATATGTTAGCTGTATAATTCAGGATACTGAGAATTCTATTTGCATTTAAAATTTCCCTCACATCTGTTAAGACCTGACAGTGGCCAAAATAATAATCACACACTAAATAATCGATCCATTAGCTTATCACCTTTCCTATCTATTAAGGAAGTTAACGATATAATCGTCACACTTGTCAGATGTGTTGTTGATCGCAGTTAGAGTAAAAAAAAAATTTCAAGACAAGCGCTGACACCTACAGTACTTTCCAGTGAGAATCGTAAAATCTCAGCCGGGTTTTACAACTGCTACGAGACAAAAGTTTAGTTCAATTGGATGATTATATTGTTACAGATAACTTTCTTTTAGGTCAACTTTGAAACCAAATATTTATGTTGTTGGCTCAAATATTAATCCAATATATCCCCATCTTAAGTTGTATTGTTGAATCATTGGTTGGCACATATGTTTATTCAATGAAGATCTAATTATTGGTTTATTCATCGAGCCTTTTTTGATATATGGATGTAAACTTTTTGCACATATACCTATTGCCTATTATTTGTGCATCTCTTACTGTTTTTACATCTCAAACATCTGTTGATTTCTGTGTACACCATAAACAATATCATATTCCTAATATAACTCCAAATATGTTTCATGATGTATTTTAAATAGTCTGAGATTTATATACACCTAAATATTATTTCCCTTATCTGTTTTATCTGCCAAGTAAATATGTTTCATAATTCACTATAAAAATTAATGATTGAAATAACATTTTAAATCATGTTTTCAGTTATACACATAGTTATAATGTTAATATTTTTGTTAAGAAAACTTTGAAGTTATATGATTTCAAAAAGTAAACCTCTCTTTTAAAGTCATTTTATAAACGAGTGACATTACTACAGGGAGGATTTGAACCGACTTTTATTGGAAATGCATTACAATTGTTTTACATCATTTAATCTCATTATAATTTAATCTCTCGGTGCCTACTTGAGAAAGAAAGAAACGTATTAAATATATATTTGCAAGGCGTACCATAAAATATTATTAATAAACAGTAATTAAGATAATCAAATTATATGCCTCACACGCTATGAAGCAAAGCCATAGGAGATTGCCACACATTTTCAACCTAACATTCGAATGATTAATCAGGCGACTATCTAACAGGCACTATAAACCAGTGCGTTCGAGGAAAATATATAAAAAGAAAATAACCCGTTTTGATCAATTTGACTTATACATTCTCATCTTTAAGGAAAAAAGGTTTATTATTGCGGCATTTTTTTTATTTATAATAGGTTTTTAATCACGCCATCTATTGGATTTCCGTTCTAGCTTTTTACCTAGATTTGTATTAAACGATTCCTCGACTCGTTTTTTGATTACTTTATTGATTTAGAATTTCACATGCCATATATAGGTTTTTTCTAAAATCGAAACGCCAAAAAAAAATATGCATTTATTTATGATATTTATTTTAACATATTATTACTATAGTGTTTGATCACGGTCCTATGCGTTATAATATGTATGCATAGGTGAGCAAGTATGTTTTAAAGTTAAGGAGTTGCAAGTTATGATGCATCGTGTCACATATTTGTCTTACAGGACTCGAGCGAGTTGCAGCCAGATTACAACTCGCTCAAAAAGTTAGCTAGTATCTTAGATATAAATTAGATACACTACAAAAACTTATAATAATATTAAAGTCTACATCATCATGTATTTTCAGGGAAGGATGCCCAGTGGGGCCGGGTTTCACGCTAAGCAAGGTATTCACGGTGACGCCGCTTCTCGCCAACAACAAGGACAAATGGGGTCTCGCACTCGATGGACAACTTAAACACGAAGACACCAACCTCGCATCTAGCACCTTGTGAGTTATTTTAGTCCGTATTCATGACTATAATACTATTTGTAGAGAAAATTAATAGGAAACAATTCAAAATAATCTGCTTGACCAACGTCACGTTCAGCCGTCAGTCAAGCCGATCAGCGTAGTTGTAGTAAACTAATTTTCCTTTCGTTTGCAGAAAGCTCATGTGAAACCGTATAACATATATGGGTGCTAAGAAAATTGTGGCAGCATCATTATCATCCCAACTCATATCGCACCAATAGATTAGAACCTCCTTCACAATAGGGGTGAAATTAATCCTCTATATCACGCTGATCAAACCAGTTCTTATACGGATTTTACTTCGAGTTTTTCTTCTCTCGCATATCATGTCATCTTTTACGGCTCCTAATGACATGAAGGGTCTTCCATCACTAAAGGATTTTTTTGCAATTTAATTTCTTAATATAAATTTTATTTGATCAAGTTGACAACTTTCCATTTATCATCGCAAACGGTGACCAATGCTAAAGTCCGAACAAGTTGATGTTTTTATTTTACTTATGGTACACATATGTGAAAAAATAAACACACCAGCATCATTTGGCACCTTCTCGTGTCTGATATATGCTGATAGACTGAATGAAGGCACAAAATTTCAATTAATTTTATACTCTCATCGTATCTACGAACACAATAAAAATAATCTTCAAAATTAGTCCTGCACGGAGTATCTTCATCCTTTTTTATTTCGAAGCTTCTTAATTACCTATTTTACTTAATAATGTTTAAATGTGGTCTGTTTCAGAATTGCTGATCCTTCGCAGCGAGAGAATCTAGGTATCATAGTGCAATACAAGGTGAAAGTGAAACTATGTCTCGGACCACTTGGCGGGTGAGTACTTCTGATTTTTGATACATATTTTTGTCTGTCTGGTGACGTAGTTAGAATACAGTTCACTAACCCCACTTTCTTGCCCTTAAGTGTCGTAAAAAAGTACTAAAAGATTATATGCATATAACAACTTTTTTTCTCTTGCGGTGGATTATAGATGTGGTCGCGCCGCCAAATCGTTCCGGGGCGACGGAAGAGGCGGCACGCAACCCCATAGACTCACCCTGCAAGCACCTCTCTTCGTCGTGCGAGCGGGCCACCGGTACCCGAACTTTGTCTTCGGTGGCCCGCCCGGCGGTTTACCCTCATGTGTTCCTCTTGAGTCGATGCCCGACGCCAAAGTCAATTCGGGTTTAGTAGACTAATCCCCGTCCGATCACCCCAGCATATAACACCTGCAAAAGAAGGAAAACTCGAAATAAAACTATACCAATCCGCCTGACCAGCATGGGATAGTAGGTCAATTTCTCTTGTATTGTGGAGGAGATTCAACCCCAGTAGTGGAACATATATTAGCTGAAAGAATGATACCAATTCAAATTGACGTTACAGATATCAGGGATACTGGAATAGATTTCTTTTTTCTAGTGACCTGAGTGCGGAGCTGCCGTTCATACTGATGCATCCTAAGCCGGAGGACGAACCGCGCGCCGCACCCGATCTCCCGCCGCGGGCCACTGACCACGACCTCATACAACTCGACCCACATCCGTAAGTATATTTATTTATAATATTTTAATACTTTTGAAGTTACGTAAAACGTAGTTAGATATCCCTCCTGCATGATGAAGGTGAGGAATGTTGTGGGACTGAACCAACTTAGATAAGCATCTGCTTCAGAATATTTACTAAAAATCAACAGCACCTCCCATATCCTCGTCTCTCGTAGAGGTCAAAAGTTCTGCCACTCCACAATGCCTAACTCTCACATTGAAGGGAGGCATGCATATGCTTGAAGGTGTGCATAGCGCCTACGCGTCTTACCCAGACACCAGGACCAGCTTTACCTAAATGAGTGTGTGTGAGTGCAGAGGGTGCGGTGCACCCGGGCGCCGGGTGTTAGGGGGCGCCGAGAGCCGCTTGTAACCATCAACCTATTCCATTTTGTTCACCCACTTTGGTACAAGAGGGCGCCAGGTTATTGATCGCACCCGGGCGCTACATGTGCTTGAGCCGCGCGTGCCAGACACCACCAGCAAAGCGCTTGCCTCTTTAGTTGTTTTTTATGTTTCATCTATCTTTGTTCATCAGATCATAGCGTTAAAGACAGCTAGCAAATCTGCACCTGCAACCCTTCATGACAGTTCTCACTATTTCTGATCTATTTTTTTACTTTTCTTTCAGAGACGAGAATGGCCAAGAGCAAGACGACGACATAATATTCGAAGATTTCGCGCGTTTGCGGCTCAAGGGCGCCGATGCGGACGCTTGAGATATCACAAACTATCGTATGCACCGCACATACTGTATCTGAGGCCGGCGATGATAGCTGTGACTTATAAAACCTCTTTACATGTTGTATAACTACCAAAATATATTGACAGTAGGTAACGTACCAACCTCCCTCCTATAATATAGTAGAATTAAATTTTAATAACAGTAATTGACTTTGGTAATACAGAATAAGTAATTCTATGATAATATTATAGTAATGGTAGCGTGCTAAGGTCCGCCATAGCACGCTACCAGATATGGTCTTTACGACACAGCCTATCTAGTTTTTTAATTATATAAATATATCTTGATGTTATATCGATTAAATGTTTTAATTAGTTGAAAATAATTAAATTAAACTGTGAAATTTATAACAAACTACCAAACGTGTGATATAAATTCACGGTATTTTGGTAATGCAGTCTAAAAATGCTTTAACAAACTGAACTATATTGGTAAGTAACCTATATCTATATAATTTGGCGCCTTTACATGTGACGTCACAACATATATCGCCCCCGCCTCAGCTATAGTATCGAACAATATCGATTCGTGCTATATTATATGGAGATTAATCAAATTTACGGTCTAGAATACTATTGAAATTATAGCTTTCGTAAGAGTCGATGGTGTTGATAAAAAAAAAACTGTAATTACAAAATATGTCATAGGGTGTTGTATGAAAATTGTAAACGAATGCAAAAACACAAATCTGTCCGTGAACACTCACAATCCCCTGTACAGTGTATAATGTTTTTAGAGGATTGGACTATTCACAATATGATGTGGGCGTCTGTCGGGACCAATGACCGGTTTATCCTAAAATAAACTCATTTGCATGAAAGCTTTATCAATACATCCATTCATTACCCCATTGACGTCTTTCGTTGGACATAGGCCGCCGCGAGAGCATAATGCCATCATCGTCACACTTGGCTGGGGAGTTAGTGATCCCAATTGGTGTTATAATTTTCTTAAGAGAGTCCTACTCATTCAACTGCTGCTCTTTAATCTGGTGGTCGCTGAGCACATAACATAACCTGTCTGCAGAAGGGAAAGTTTAAGTTTCTGTTAAAAATATTGAAATTTTATAAATATATACAACTATAGTTTTGAAATAGAGGGTAGTTTGAATTTAAGTGTTATTGTTGGAGTAGTTGGACATTATGTTGAATGTACCGGATATTTTATTCTTTATGTTTAACATGTTTTTGATGTTGATAAAGCGCTCATTCGAATGAGGCAGTGGCATTGTACACGACTTCTCTATGGTAATACGTTGTAAAGTGATAATACCTATATAGCCGTGCAAACAATGTTGAGATTACTGAAAGACGTTGAATAACCTTTTATTGTTGCACCGATTGTTTAATTAGCATTGCTGTATAAGTATATAGGATTAATTTTATCTATTCGATTAGTCGAGCATTTGTCATTGTAAAGTCTGAGAGTGGACTGCTTTTAAATATCTGCCTCGAACTGCACCAGTCGGTAAGTATGGTTGAATGTATCCGACAGCCGCTCACGAAATCCTAGCGTACTATTATAAAGAATTTTATATTATATTCGATGTATATTGTATGTGAAAAAAATATTTTAATAGTTGTCTATTGATCAAATAATCGAGTACAAGTTTATTTTTCATTATTTTATTTTTATATCATTGATCATTAATTTTTAGGAGTGTAGTACAATGTTCGACGAAATGCATTTAATAGTATAAAATATAAATGTTTTCAATATAAAACTAATGTTTGATTCGGTGGCAGTGTTTTCTTGTTGTTGATGTTGGAGATTTTTAACTATTATAGCGACTGTGTTGACAAAATGTATTTATATACATAAATATATGTATTTAATGTCGAATGTTTCGCTTTTTCAACAGAGTTACACGTAGTGTAAAATGACGGGCGATACATGCTACTGTAGCGTGTAAAGCTCGAGTGACTGTCAGTCATAATATTAAGTTTGACAACCACTCGCATTGTATTCACACAAAAGTTACTCGCTCGTTATTTTGCCTTGCCTAGCTCTGGAGTGGGTGGTATTTTGATTGGCACCTCCTCTACCCTCAAAGCAAGTACATATATATTGGATCTATAGCAGTCACTATACATAGGTGTTAGCGACAGTGGCGAGGAGCCCGCGGCCTCCACACACCCCGCACGTGGCCTTCCTAACAGAATTTAACAACATTTAGATCAATTATACTCTATTTATAATTCATTACAAATTTTACCATTTGTTATCTGGTTGTTCTTGCGATTGAGACAAATATATTGTGGAATCTACGTAAGATGTTACAGTTTATCAATTGCTCGTAAGCTTTATACATATCGTCATCATATACTTTTGCAATTTTAATCACAATAAATGTAATAATTTAATTTTTAATCACGTCAAAGGAATATTTTTATACATAACGCTGTTTAGGATTACTTTTTTTTATGTGCTGAATGTTGAATGTGTTATTAGGCTGCGACAAATATTGCCAGCAGAAAAAAATATATTCATAATATCATCATTGCTGTTTCTATTTAAATTTAGATTGTATAATGCAGCTCCGATTACCACCAATATGTGTAAGCACGGTAACAAAAGTAAATAAAAAAAAACTACTTACATTTTAGTATTGTTAGGTTATAGCTTGATCCGTCTGTGTACTGACACGGCGGCTAACTTTGGCCCATTATATGTCGAGTACACACAAATTGTCTTATGATATTCATTCTGTGACTATGTACATTATTTTTTTCTGTGTATAATAGTTGTGTATATTATGTGGCATGTTTTAATGTTATGATAAGCTTTAGTATTATATTATGTACACCATGGCGGTATATTAATTAACAAGTCCATTTAATATTGAACACAAATATCAGTGTGAATAAATTTTATTGAATGAGATCTTTTTGGTTTACGCTTCTGGATCATTTTTTTTGTAACGAAACTTTAGGACATTTTTTTTTAATATTTTTAACGTCCCTAAGCGTCTCTGTATAATAAAAAAATTCACACATTGTTCAATAGTAATATAATTTTTCGAAACAATAATAAAAGTGCTGAACAATCCATTAAATATTTCAATGTTTATGTTATAATTAATTGTATTATTTGTGTATGTATTTTTAAATGTAAGTATTAATTAAAAAGTAACAGTTTGTAATATTCATATTAGGAACAAAGTATGAAAAGACGGAAACAGTGGCATTTACAGCCAATGGGTAGTTATATCTGGCCTATGCTGGCATAAATACTCATAAGTACAATTAACCAATTATTAAGATACTTGTGTAACCTAAAGGAGTTTAACTTTCTTTGCACAAATTAATTTACATTTAAGACATAAGCATTTTCTCCTTTCTACCACTTGGCTGTAAAGATAACTTTGGAACTTTAACTTGTAGTTTTCAAGATGTAATTAACGAGGTACATATATCGGCTAGGTTGAACACACGTCTTTAATATGGTTTATTTTGCTAAAGTAATATTAAAAATATACTGTTTCAACCCTGGCTGGTATTGTAATCGTGACTTCGTTCAACAATGGTAAATCGCACACCTTCTTTTTTAATTTTACATCGAAAACTTTTTGATGTATACTTTTTTCAATAAATAATATGTAACCAAAAGGCTTTTATTATTGACCTATTGTTAACAAATATATTCTAACATTGCTGGGCAAGTAGGAATGTATATAAAAAATGGAAAATATTTCTGTATATTTTTTTTTTAAATTGGCAATTCACATTGCCATCTTAGATCTATAAACGTTCGTTCGACATGAGATTATGGTTATGCACATTTTATTATAGTATTTATAGCCTTTACGCTTAATAAGAACAAAGTAATCCGAATAAAAGTTCGGCAAATCTAGCAATATTTTCTTGTCTAACCAGTTAAGCAGGGAGTGGCAGGGACGCGATTACTGTTCGCAGCTATATGCATTTGACTGCTGACAAATGTGAAAAAGAAGAGAGCGTTAGACAATATTGGCAAACAGCGCTCCACTTTTTACTACTTTTAGTCTGTGGGGGGGTACTATTCGTTATTGGTCATCCCGAAGTATAGATACAAGGAGTCCGAACGAAATAAACGTATAAAGGTTGCTTTGCAGATTTGAATAACATCTTTGTTCTTCAAAAACGGGCTGTCCGCGCGATTTATTTATCTAGGGCCAAGAGCTTCACTAAGAGAAAAATTTAGGGAAATAAACATTCTAACCGTTGTCTCACAATTCATATTCGAAAACATATTATATGTAAAAAAAAATATTGATAAATTTGATAAATATAGTGACATTCACCGTGTGAACACTAGGAATAAGGATAATCTATTATAGTTATCTATCATACTCGCCTACAAAAAATCAGTAGGTCTTTCATGGGGCAAAGCTTTTACAATAAACTGCCTAAAGATATCCGAGATATGCCAATGAATAAGTTCAAAAAGGCTATCAAAAATAGACGGTGCAGAAAAGGATATTACAGCATTTCGGATTATCTAAATGATAATACGGAATGGTTGATATGAGCAGCTCCTCTCTCAGCAATTGCCCTTTTAATGTTTAGTTCTTACAGCGTTCTGACGCTGATCCTCAGTGTCGTCTGTTACTCTTGTATTATTTGTATTGTCTTAATTGTACAGTGTAGCGTGTTTTGCCTAGCGAGTTATGTATTTATTTATCCAAGCTATCTGTTTCAAATATATAGTCATGCTCACTGAAGAGGTCTCTCCTTGCGGTAGCTACGTGGAGCGGATCTCTCCCTTCCCTCCAATGTGGTTGAGGGGCGGGATGGCTGCTCTAATAGTTAACTCGTGATCGGGTGCCGCTTGTGGGATCTGGTCCAGCCATTTTTGTTTCTTTTTTGTTTTATAAATATTCTTAGTTTAATTTTGTATTATATACAAAATTAAAAAAAAATAGGGGGGCATAGTCCAGAGCGTGCTCGTCGCGTCCCCTGCCAGTCTAATTAGACTGCTAATCCGGCTCGATATGCGTACAGCAGTGCGGGTTAGGGCGTCCCCCGGAGGCGACGCGTACCGACCCGCCCCCGTCGGTACGAACTTCGGCAGTTGCGGCGATGGGGGCCACCACCTATCACGCCTTGCCCAGTCAGGCGAGTCGAGGAGAGCAGAGTGCCGGGTGGGCACGTGGAATGTAAGAGGTTGTGTAGAAGGTAAGTTACACGAGCTGATATCCGTCATGGCGGACAAACAGCTAGACGTGCTCTGTGTGACAGAGACCAAGCCAAGGGGCAGCGACGCCTGCGATCTTCCTGGTGGCGGGATGGCTCTGTGGTCTGGTGTACCACAGAGCGATCGAGCCAGCATGGGGGTAGGAGTGCTGTTGTCCTCTCGCTTGGCCTCAGGTGTGAAGGATTACGGAATGTATGCTCCCAGACTTCTTTGGGTCCGTATAAAACTAGGTGTCACCAAGGTATTCATGGTTGTAACATATGCTCCCGTAGGATGCTCGGTGGCATCAGACCTAGAGAAGTTTTGGGATAATGTTAGGGAAGTTCTGGATATGGCAGAAACCAGTGAACGCGTGATTGTATGCGGAGATTTGAACGGATGGGTGGGGCACAAGCGTCTCGACTATGAGGACGTACTTGGTCCATTTGGTGATAAAAGAGTGAACGACGCAGGTAGGCTCATAGCGGATGTATGCATGGAGAGAAAGCTTATTGTGCCAAACACATTTTTCCAACATAAGGACATCCATAGGCTCTGGCGAGAGCGTGTCCACTTCGGAGGGCTTGAAAGAATAAAGGTTGAAAGGTTGCAAGAAGAGTGTAAGAGAAAAGTATGCAGAGGGTGTCCGAGAACGGCTGACGATGGCAAGCCAGCCGCAAACGGACATTGGAGAATATTGAAAGAGAGTATGGTAGATACAGCGAAAGAAGTATGTGGAACTTCAAAGAAGCATAGAAAAACAAATGGTGATGCATGGTGGGATGCGGAAGTGGCAGCTTCCGTAGAGCAAAAGAAGAAAGCGTGGCTGGACTATGTCTCTTCTTTGAATCCTGAATGGCAGTATGACTGAACAGAAGAAAGAAATATATCGGCAATGTAAGAATGACACCAAGGCCTCAGTGAAAGAGAAACGTGATAGAGCAAGTATGAGTGCAGAAGATAGGCTGACTAAAAACTTCGAGGGTAACACCAAACTCTTTTGGAGGGAGGTGAAGAAGTCTCGGGGTGGTTGGTCAGCCTTCAGAATGAATAAAATAAGGTCTAAAGGTGGAGACATTCTTACACAAACACAAGACGTGTTAAGCCGATGGAGTGAATATTTTGGCGATATGTATGCGGAAGCTACGGTTGACGCCTGTGTCGCATGTGGTTTAGTAGAACAACATTCGACAGCGGCGTTCTCCGATGACATCAGTATGGATGAAGTTGAATGGGTGATAAGAAGTTTGAAAAATAGTAAGGCAGCGGGCATTGATATGGTGTCTGCCGAGATGATCAAGCTTGGTGGCTCCTGTGTCTGGGAGGTGTTCCTGTTGCTCCTCAATTTATGTTGGAGCTCGGGAATGGTTCCCAGGGACTGGAATAGCGCAGTCATCGTGCCTTTGTTTAAAAACAAGGGTTCACGTTATGACTGCGCAAATTACAGAGTCATAAGCTTGACCAGTTTGGCAGCAAAAGTGTACGTTAAAATTATTGAAAGGAGAATGAGGATGGTGTCCGATGGTTTACTGTGTGAGACACAAGGAGGTTTCAGGAGTGGAAGGGGATGCATGGATGAAGTGTTCTCTTTGCGCAACATTGTGGAGACGCATCTGGCTCTAGGTCAGAGGGTTTTCTGCAGTTTTGTAGATCTGGAGAGAGCATTTGACACGGTTGTACGAAAGGAACTTTGGGACATTTTACATTTTACCGGAGTATGGTATTAACGGTAAACTGCTACAGGCTGTGCAGTCCAGTTACATGGGCTGTAGAGCCTGTGTGCGGCTGGATGATGGAATGTCGCCTTGGTTTGACGTCAATATTGGCGTTAAGCAGGGGTGCGTTCTGTCAGCCAGGCTGTTTATCATATATCTGGATAAATGTCTCCAAAGGTTGAACGATATGAATGTGGGAGTCCAGATGGGCGACTCAGTGGTCACTGCTCTGCTTTATGCAGATGATGCAGTCCTGCTGGCACAGTCAGCGACTGACCTGCAGACCCTAGTCGACACAATGACAGAAGATTGTAAGAAAAGGGGTCTACGCGTGAATGTGAACAAAACCAAAATAATGGTCTTTGAAAGAGATGAAGCCAGAACAGATGTAAGAGTAACAATAGGTAATGATGTATTAGAGCAAGTGGATGAATTTGTATATCTTGGATGTGGATTTAGCCGAGATGGAAGGTACACCACTGATATAGAGCGAAGAGTGATTTTGGGAAATAGAGTGAACGGAGCGTTGGGGCAACTTCTCGGTAGCCACCACCTCAGCCAGAAGGCACGTGTAGCAATACATAACGCAGTGCTTGTTCCAACATTACTTTATGGAAGCGAGAGTTGGGTATGCAGAAAAGAGTATGAAAGTAAAATTAATGCGGTCGAAATGCGATCTCTGCGGAAAATCTGTGGAGGAAGGCTGACCGACCGCATTCGTAACGACGACGTAAGAGAGCGAGTAGGTATGAAAGAAAGTATTGGTGTAAAGATGCGAAAGGGAATGCTACGAAGGTTCGGACATGTGGAAAGAATGCCGAACGAACGTCTGGTTAAGAAGATATACAATGCGAAAGTGAAAGGATGTAGGTTCCGGGGGAGACCGAGACTAACCTACCAAGACCAGATCGGTCATGTACTGAAGGAAGGTGGAGTCAAGAGTCTCCGAAACCGGCGAGCGTGTATGAAGAGAATTATGAATGTTGAGGAAGCGAGTGAAGTATGCAAAGATAGAGTTCTCTGGCACTCTGTTCTCTCTGGCTACCCTGCAAAGGATATGGCGTGATGATATGTATGTAAAAAAAATGAATCTACTCGAAGGGCATGTCACTGGAGCTAACATAAATTAAACATGTAGCCAATCTCTTTCGTGAAAATGTATAATTAAAAAAAAAAATGACGAGCCCACTGAGCAAAGAGTAAAGTTATTAACCTGAAAAAGAGTGGCAACTCCATGATAAAATATGCATGTATGGAAGGTGCTGCTACCCAGAGTTTACGCGGTGAACTAAAGTTGAAGTGATATATGTATATACATATCTACATGTGTATGTGTAATTATATAGAATTTTCTTTTACTATGAAAGCTACCCTGAAATATAAAAAAAACATATCAGCTGATAACGAAGCAATAATAATATCAGCTTAACAATGAAAATTGAGATAATTTTCAGAAAGTACATCAATAATCGTAAATAGATTGATGACCACAGACTTTGATGACAATAAGTACCTACGCTAGGAACAAAAAATAATAATTCTCAGTTGTCAAACATTTGACATATAGGACAAAATGGCAGCAGTTAAGTTTGTACAAACAATCTGTAGGCGGCGCGACGGTCAGTAAAAATAAGTAATGTTTTAAGTGTGCCCCCCCAGCCACTGAGTTTCTTGCCGGATCTTCTCAGTATGTGGCTGCTTTCCGATCCGGTAGTAGCTATTAATTAAATTTAATTTAAACTACAATAATGTAAAATTGATAATAGGTATGTAAGTGCCCCTATGGGGCTTATGTATAATAAATGATTTGATTTGAATGTTGAACGATTGGTCTCAATTTAGGGGACAGAACTTTGCCGGTAGAGCGCGCCATATTTCAAGAAGTACTTGTTTAAATCCTTGCGCGGGAAGACTTGACTTTTGCCTGGGGGGCACAGTTAAAACATTACTTATTTTTACTGATCGTCGCGCCACCTACTGATTATTTGTACAAACATAGATGCCATTTTGTTGTAATTGTCAAAAGTTTGACAACTGAGAATTATTATTTTTGTTCCCAGCGTATGTACTTATTGTCAATAATCTATTTTCGGTTATTAATGTTCTTTCTGGTAATTATCTCAATTTTTATTGTTAACTTTATACTATTGCCGTTTTGTTAACGGCTGATATGTTTTTTTTATATTTCAGGGTAGGTTACATAGTAAAAAAAAATCCCATATAATTACATACACACACATGTAGATACGTAGGTATATATGTATATTACTTCAACTTTAGTTCACCACCTTAGCTCTAGGTAGCAGCACTTTCCATACATGCATATTATACCATCGAGTTGCCACTCTTTTTCAGTTAATATAATTTTACTCTTTGACTTTTGCTCAGCTTTCTTCTTCAAATGAACTTTCTGATACACGTATATATTACCATCTTTCAAAATCTCTCGATCACTTTTAATCACATCCTCTGGATTAAAATGTAATTCGCAAATAAAACTAATTGGTAGCTTTCAATTTTTAGCCTAGAGCAGAAATCCATTTACTTCGCTGTTCTACATCCTTAAAAATAAAAATATATATTTCAAAGCTTATATAAAAAATTCAAATTTTAGTTATAAACTATTTGTTCTTAACACAAATTTTTAACAGATATTATTTTGAAGTAGGTACTCACTTTTGGTGCTTTGAATTGTGCCACTTTATCTACACTTTCACTTGCCTTTCGGCCACTAACACAACCATGAACAGTACAACACCTTCCCATTTCTTTTCATTACAACATATTTTAAATAAATTCATTAAAATGTTATATTTAAATTAATTAAATTCAACATTCGCGAGCTAACGCGTATTATAGTGTAATTATAATAATAGCATCGCGCATCGGTACGTCCCAAATTCTAGCGCAGCCAGTGGCAGAAAAGAGAACTAAGATCTGGGTTTATTATTATGTATATGAATACTATGGAAAAGCCTATACTATACCGTCCGGAGTGCTTCTATCTATACTTCATACCGGTCATCATGTTGAATTTTAAAGGAATCTTATAAGATAATTATATAGAACTTTATGCCAAAATTTTGTTGGTTATGAGATAATTATAAAAGAAAATGCCAAGTTTTTTTTTTATGATAATACTTCATCTATTGTCCGTCACCACGCGAGTCATTGCTTCGCAATTTTTTTAATGGCTCTGGTGCAATAATTGGTGGTGTCTCTTTTTTTTTTTTTTTTTTTTGCGGTGGGCTATGGACGTCACACCCCGCCAAATCGATCCGGGGTGACGGAAGAGGCGGCGCGCAACCCCATTGACCCACCCTGCAAGCACCTCTTCTTCGCCGTACGAGCGGGCCACTGGTACCCGATCTTTGTCTTCGGTGTCCCTTGGTGGTGTCTCTGAAATTTTGTCAACATAAAAATGAATATAAAGCTGCCATTGGCTTTGTCCTCCATGGCTCTCAAACTGATCTTTATTCGATAGTTAAATGCCAAAGATCCCAATATTCTTGGAAATTTGGAGACTTATTGTTACTTATTACCTTGGAATTGAGATGCCATGCTGAATAGGCCATTCTTTGCAGTAAACGCGCAGGCTTGCGTCTTTTTGGATTGAACTAAACTGAGTTCCACACCTCACCCTGAGACTTCATCTAGAGAGAGCTCGACTTTAGACTAGTTCAGAGGTAAGTTGAGTCTGTTTTTCACATCGATATATATGTACTACGTATTAGATTTCGCGTTCCGAACACTTGCTTTGTTCGACTAAGCAGTACTGCAATCCGTACACCTTACTTTAGTGTGACTGCAACCATCATGGACTGTGGGTGTATACAGAGCAGCGTTGTTAATACGATAATTCGAATAATACCAATCAAAATTTGCACATGTGGATATGAATAAAAATTCTTTATTTAACTAAGTAAAATGTTTTGTTGTTAAAGTGTACAAATATGTAATAATATCGAATTAGCACAATAAAAAATATATTCTACATTTAAATGTCACACCATCTTTGATAATAGACTAAAGCCCGCAGATGTTCAATTACACTGGTTGGAGGTAAAAATGTGTGACTATACACATACTTGACGTAGTGTCTAGAAAGTATTTTGATTATTTATATTCTTTTTTCCTTTAGTTTATGTTATCAGTTAATACTTATTTGTCAAAGATCAAACAGGTTGGTATAGGGTTCTGTTTCGAGTTTTCCTTCTCTTGATAGATGTTATATGCATATTATATCGTTTAGTCGCCTTTTACGATATCCACGACCAAGACAGGTAGTGATGAATTGTATTATTATTCCGTCATCACACGGATATTCAAAACTATTGTCGTATGTTAAAGCAAAGTTTATATAAACATATAATAGTTCATTTTCTTTTATAATTTACTATTATTTTTATTTATTTAACTACTTAATAATACTCTTTGAAATAGAGTATGCTGTATGAGTTCTAATGAATCTTTGTAGGTACAAAAAATGTGTCACTTCTGCGGTGTAAAGTCTATAGTACCACGCTTTGTTACATAACGTTGAACGAAACGCGTAAGTGCGCATGAAATGCCTACATCTTACGACGTTTTGGTCGCGAGAAAATTACAACTATAAAGCGATCTAGCGCTGTGTGCTTTAATGTTCGCGTTAGATTACCTATTTATTCTTTTGGCGCTGCAGCGGACTTTAGTTTAACTGTTACCAAAATGGAACAAAACATTTATTCGGGAACTCGGGATAGCTTCTCTATACATATAACTCTATGGTTTTTCATGTATCATATTCGTGAAGGATAATTTGTTGATGACTGTTCGGAGTTTTTTTATATATTCAAATTATGGCGGATGTTGTTATTTTATTATGTTATTATAAAATAAAAATATTATTACGAATACACAAACTCATTCTATCATCGTTCCCTTCAGTTTATTGAAGAAAAATTATTAAAGTATAATGTGTACCTATGTACATATAATGTCGCTTCTTCTTATTTTAAATTCACATAATTATATTTTTTCTGTTTTGTTTGGTCTTATATTTATCGTGCTAGTGTTTGAACATGTTGTATTAAATAACTTCGTTTAGATTTTATGTAAAGCAATAATTGTTTTACTTAAAATCTAAACGAAATTATTTCTTCAATTATTGAAGAATGTGTTAAAGTGATATTTCTTTGCGAATTTTGGCTAAACATAAAGTTTGGCAAAATTAGTCAACAACAAATTTGCGAGCTCAGCAACCAATTAAAGGAAACTTTTTACTATTTAACTCATAGAAGAATGAAGAAACCATGTTAAATAATGATAAGGTCTAAAGATCTTTGTAACCATGCCAAGAAATTTCTTAAAAAAAAAGAACGGCAACAGATAGGTTAAGTTGTTGTTTTAACAAATAAATATATTTCTAAATTTCTACTAGAAAGTGAAGTAAAATACATTCTATATAATGAAATGGGTTTACAATTGACAATGACAAGTTTGGTGGTATAATGAATGTTTCTTTTATGATTAAAATAAGTATAAATAGGTACTAAATATTTTAAGTGTTAAGATGAGCTCGCGAGGTCTCACAAAAAGGGAACTCGAAGAGCTAAGGAAGAAAGAAGAGGAAGAAGCAGCCGCTCATGTAAATACCACAACATTTAATTTCAATTTGAGCATAAAATATAGTTAATCACTTTTGTTACCAAAGCTGCATTCAACAGAAACAAGACCATAGCAGTAAATTATTAACATTACGAGATAATACTTAATGTGGTGTTTGAAACATACAATCAACATAGATATAGAAATATAGAGTAGAAGATCAGTGACATAAAATAATACAGTAATTAGTAACTTTCTGTTGAAAGGTCAATTTAGAAATCCTTTACATTAATAAAGTGTTAGGAATATAATGAATTTATGTGAATGAGTAGTAGTAGTGGGTCAGTGTTTTAGTAGTATATCATTTATAGTTTCTAATAACTTATATAGGTAGACAGGAATCTGTAGCAGGGTGAAAAAATTGGTGTCTCAGGCGAGACTGTTGTTAGTGAAATTTTATTTCTAATCTGGTATCAATGTTGTCAATTAAAAATATATCTGTGATTTTTATGTTTACAATGTCTCAAACACTTCAACATTATGTTTACAGCAATTTCCAGCCAGTACTGATAAACATAATGATTTCTGATGTTTTATGCATGTATTACAAAATAAAATGTGAAAGAAAATAATGCAGGTTCCGAACCACCTGCATTATTTTGTTTGTCACTGTGCAAGGAAAAATGAAATGCAGAGGCAATATAATTCATAAAAATTAAAGTTGTGTAGCTCCTGAGTGAGTGATATAAAAGAGCTATATCACTCACATAGACACAATCTATCACTCACTCACTTTACCGCCGAATATATCACTAGCTCAGTTCTAGCTCATCGCTCACTTCGCATCGCAGAATGTTTCATCTCTCACAAAATGAGCGAGATAGGTGCGTTGCGTGGCCGGCCGACGAGAATGATATTTCACGCTGTTTTTGTATCGATGTAATTAAGTTGTCAAAAGAGAATACACTCTATTTCCTTAGCTATAAAGTTTAATAATTAATATTTATTATTAGAAAATAGATTTTAGAAAATAGATGAATTTGACAAAATCTTCTAAAAAATATAATTATCTGAAAAGTAAATTCGAAACATTATCAAGCTAATGCGAAAAATGAGTTATAGATTTGTTTGAGCGATCGATTTAAAGTGAGCGATAGATTTAAAGTGAGTGATAGATTTAAAGTGAGTGATAGATTTAAAGTGAACGATCTTTGAAAGTGAGCTAGAGGAGTGATTTAATAATGTGGTTGACTGCTGAGCTAAGTGAGCTAAATGAGTGATATGTATCTTTACACTCAAAAGATATGTATCACTCTTTTCAGCGCAGTGATCTATATTGTGCATGACTAATAAAAATTGTTCTATTTCACATTTGTAATACCCACATGAATATTAGAAGTTATTATGATATTGGTGTAGTTATATAGGTTTTTGTTTTCAATATGATAAGTTAAGCAAGAGTAACAATACCTACTTCCGCATTTGGCACTTCAAAATTTTTTAATATTTTCATTGCAGGTATTCAAAGAGTTTGTGGAGACCTTCCAAGAGGTCCCTAGTTCCACCAGCAAGGTTTGGGTGAAGGCTGGTACATATGATGCAGGAGCAAGGAGTTAGTATTACAATATTTTGATTACTATTTACTACTTTTAAATTTAATAGTATTAGCACAATATAATTATGTTTGAAAATTAAAAGTCCCACACGGAACAATACTTTGTGCAGTTTACAAATTGCTGTTCCGAGTTTGGATGTAATTTATGTCTGTCATTTGTAATACAAGGATTCTTTCCTTAGCATTGGTTGTTTGTCTTTTTTAAAAAAAGAGCAGAGAAATAACTTGGTGAGCTATTAAAATTAATTAACTAGATATTTCATCTGTTCCTACACCAGCCTTATTGTTGAATGTAGATAATTGTCAGATATTTGGTGATAGCAGAGGGTGCTGTAAGTCTCTATCCACTAGAGAACTACTGACCGCCACTTAGTGCCGGTTTTTAAGAACCCCATAGGCAAGTAATGGATGATGACACATAGTATTCTTGACCTGGCATAGCACACAGAATATCTTTCATTATGTGATATTGAATAACTATTGGGATTTATTAACAGAGGAAGACACCTCAGAGCGAGGTAAGCTGTATAAACCAGTATCCCGCCTGGATGAGAAACGGAGCTCATCCGAAGCTGAAGTGGTGCGAAATCTAGTCCAAAGATCTGAACCACCTGGTCGACCACATCCTAAGAAGAAAGGACAGGACAAGAAGAAAAGTAACTTAGAACTATTTAAAGAAGAACTTAGGCAGTAAGTTCTATTCTATACTTCCATTATTAAATCAATCAATAGCCACAGTAGTAGGTCTTCCTGTGAAGATGGATAGGGGAACTTACTCATACTACATAGGAATCTACAACATGATCTAAGAGGGGATCACATTTAAGATTGCAGGTATTGACCCGCTGGAATAAAATTGGCTGTGGGACGTATACTGCGGTTGATCATCAAGGGGAAGGGTCTAAAATTGAAAAGAAACGGCCGTGTAACCGTTTTTATCAATCAATCAATCAAATAACAGCAATCGTCAGCCTCAACAACGTCAGTCAAGACTTATGTTTTAATACATTGACTGACATTTTTGAAGCTGACGATTGCTGTCCGGAGGAGTGCTTTATTGTTTACTTTCTTTAAATGAACAGAATTCAAGAGGAGAGATCAGAACGTCACAAATATAAGAATGTGTTAAGAGAGCGAGGGGTTGTTGGTGTTGAGCCTACGCTTGATGTTATACCTGACGTTGGATCCTATGACACCGGTGATCCTAACACTACTAATTTATATTTGGGCAACTTGAATCCAAAGGTTAGTTTAACATACAATGTTCATAGCGTAGTATTTTTTTCTTCATCATTATTATTTTAATTATATTCGATCTTGAAATTTGACATGAAGCAATGTTTTATAGCACATGTAAAGGAAAAATTCAGAAAACCTTAAATTTTTAGTTACATCACATATTTTCTTTTAATTTTACGGAACCTTTCGTACGCGAGTACAACTCGCACTTGGTCGATTTTTTATTTTCTTTTCTGTTAATATGTATATACATGAAATGTTTAGTAAGTATTTGTTCACAAATACAATTCGTACTACGACTTCTGTGAACTATACTTCTCTAACATAAACTAAAAGATTAGGGCCGAACTAGATGCCACAATCGACATTCGATCACGAGATTATTATAGCCCATCATATTGTCAATAAAACTTGCTTTTTGTTTAGATAACAGAACAGCAATTGATGGAGATATTCGGTCGCTATGGTCCCCTGGCTAGCATCAAGATTATGTGGCCGCGCTCGGATGAGGAGAAGGCGCGCGGTCGTAATTGCGGCTTCGTCGCGTTCATGTCCAGGAAGGATGGAGAGAGAGCACTTAGATGTATAAATGGTAAGTATATGAAATATACTAAAAACGCAAACATTTTTATTACTAAGAGCTTTATATCGATCTGAGTCAATTCCATCTGATACCGGCTGGTCAACAATTACATACCCGAAGAGGGTTGACGACAGACCAGCGGCCGGTCATAAAACTGCTATCAAAATCTTTGCGATGTGTACAATGGAAGAAATGTATATATTGTATGAACCCTCAGTAATTGGGATAGGAACAGAACGAAGATCAACGATCTATTTTAGTTAAATTATTTGAACAAATTCGTGTTTAAATCTAATCTATTTGTGTTAAAAAGAACTCCAACAAAGAAGAGTATTCAGATATTAAATAATTAATTTCATATATATTTTAGGCAAAGAAATAATGACATACGAAATGAAGCTGGGTTGGGGCAAGGCGGTTGTTATACCACCTGTGCCTATTTATATTCCTCCTGCGCTGCAAATGCCCAGCAAACCGCCACCGCCATCCGGTCTGCCCTTCAACGCACAACCGCCCAAGCATCTAGTTAATAAGGTACAGTCATAATCTTGTAAATACGACTTTTTCTTACTATTTCATCCTATCTTAAGTAAAATTGGTTATGTAGCTTGTTTATATTCTGGATTAAAAGGTATGCTATAGTAAAATCTCTCGTAGAATAGTAATAAATACTTAGATACGAGGAGATTTACTTAGTAATTGTAATTAATTATATATGCAATGCTGGAAGATTTTCGCATGAATTTTTCAACAGCTAACACAAAGTTTGACTTGGCCATAGGTGTCAAGGAATAGTTACCAGTGGTCGCATCAATGGCTATGTCAAGGGAACACGGTGGGTTATGGAGCCGCACACCGCCTTTCCGTTACTCCCGACGGAATGAGTAGTGTGATTATAGTACAATGCATGAACTACTAAAAACAAAAAATAGCTCAGCGCAAAGGATTAAAGGAATAAAAGGATTTTTTGTAACCTTTGACCATCTCTTCGAAATACTTTCCAACTGCTTTAATTAATCAATATAGCTTTACCATTATATACGTCTATGTTTTTAAACTATTATGATTAATAAAAACTTTTTTATGAATTAAGAAATGAATGTTTGACACAGGTAGGCCTCGAACCCACACCTATTGGAAATCCCTTCCAATCGTCCTTACTACACACACCTCCCATAAAAACGACAAAATAATATGAGGCCTAAATTGAATGTCATACAACAGCTCACACTTGTCTAAGTGGAAGGATGATTGGAATGTATTTCTAATAGGTGTGGGTTCGAGTCCCACGTGTGACAATCATTGTTCGCTAGTAAAGAGTTTTTATTATTAATCTAGCATATTAAATCTTAATTATTATTATTAATTGAAGAAAAACTCTAAATAAAACCCTATACCAACACGTCTGGCAAGCGTGGTATAGTAGGTCAGTTTCTCTCCCATTATGGAGGTGTCTCGAGCCCAATGGAGGGACATATATGAGCTGAGATGATGATGATGATGGTGATCATTATTAATATATTTAATCTTGCATATATACTCGTATTTGTAAATATGCTGAAACTTCATACAATTTCGATTTATTCAGATACCTCGGATTCGACCTGACGAATATTATCCAAGCGATCCGGATGATAAAAACCTTTATGAACAGGTAAGTATCTTTTTTTGAATACAAAACATTTTCAGACTATAGTCTCTTATAAGAGATGGAGTAAAAGTAACATCAAGAAATGTGTTATCTTCTTGTTAGTGGGCAAGGATTCCATACATGGACGTGAGTAGTTAACATCACTGAAGCGAAACTCTTAATAAAACAAAACCTGCCTAACCCACCAGAGAGGTGGGCGTAAGACGCTCATGACCAATGTTAAGACGTATATGGGTTGAGAATATGATAATATAAATATTCATTTATTTATACACAGATTTTTTTATGAAAATCTTTATTTGCAGATACTGTCTCAGTCAATTGTAAGGGTTGTTATTCCTACAGAAAGGTACGTGTTGTTTCTCCATGTATTACATTCATTGATGTATTAAAAAACCCAAGATACACACTCAGCGACTCAAAACCGTCCGCATAAAAAGAGCGCATTATTTGAAATTATGCGCTCTTTTGAAATAGTCTTGCGTCGCTCGCGTCTGTTTGCGCTCGTTAAAAATGCCGAAGTGTTCGATGAGAAATTGTAAAAATATTACGTCAAAACGGTTAAAAAAGGATGGGATATCGTATTTTCGGTGAGTAAAAGATTTTGTTGATTTGTTTTTGTTGTTTTTATGACTAAATACAGGACGTAATATCTAATTTTGATTTAATTTGTTTAAAAATTTCACTCACGGTCCAAATATAATACGACAAATTTCAATGGCCGCTTTTTCAGTGTAAGAACGACTACTACACGGCCTTTTATTTTAGTCGCATAATCCAAACGACCCTGTTCTTTTTTAATGGAGTCGATTTTTTTTTATTGTATTTAATTTTTTAATTAATAAGTTTATTCACTTTGAACTTTTTTGTATTTAGTTTTTAATAAGTATTTATACGTTAGAAAATATATTAGAATAATTATATTGTTCTTAATCGAATACATACATTATAATAATTATATTGTTCTTAATAGAATACGGGTGACTATTGAACAAGACGAGTTGTTTTATTTGCATATTTTATTTCTAATTTTTATATTTTAGTTTTCCTCGTGACCCAATACGATGCGGAGAATATTTATAATGTATAAAAAATGCTGAACAGTTTTGATAGTTTTTGTAAAATTGTAAATTGCCACAATAATAATTATAAATTAAATGTTTTAATAATAACAAATCATAACACAAATTCATAAAAAAAATGTATGTTATTTTATGTATCATTCTCTTTTTGTACTGGCAATGAATTTGTATTAATTTTGTATTGAAAATGTGAGTCAAAATTTAATATCTTATAGGGTAGATATAAATTTCTGTAATAACAATGACATATTGGACGTAAGACACATCAGTCCTCCCGTGACCATGATCACTGTAAAATACCATGATCACTGTAAGTTCGAAACGTCGGGAAATTAAAAATCAAATACAAACGCGATAGAATCCGTAAAAGTAGATTATTTCAAATTTAAATAAATGATTTTACGAGTTAATATTTGTTTCATTGATGTACACATGTCCTTCCTGCCCAAAAACATATTTACGCTCAGGTAAAAGTATAATGGGTTTAGAACACAATTTAACTAACTCTTAAAATACTAACTCAATGTCTTATAATAAAAAAAAATATACAAATATTCGTCTTCACTCCATGTCCTGTCCTGCCGGCTAACTTCGGTCGTAAAAAAATGATAGGTTATTGAACACTGCTTTGTAATAACAACTTTAATAAATGCGCGTAAGATTGAATTTGCAAAAAATATGTTTATAGCAAAACTATAACTACGTGGGTATAACCATTGAGTGTTTGGTGACAGTTTGGAGTGCTACTTTTGTTTGAAACTGTGCATCTTGGGTTTTTATATATCAATGATTACATTACTTTATTAATGTATAATATCTAGATGACCGAGCTTCGCACGATATTTTCTTTTTGTGTGTTTTGAAAGATATATTTAAATATAATAAAATAATGAAAAAACAAACAAAATTAAAAAGGCAAAAAAATAACAAAAAAGAGAAACCCAGGATCCGAACGGGAACTTGTCTAGATTAGACGGCTCGATATTTCAATTAAGCCAAGTCTATTCTTAATGAAAGCGTCAAATATAGCTTTAATATTTTAATAATTTTCAGCCAGGGAACAATATTTTCTATAAATGACACCTAGCTAGATCGATTAATCGCCCCCGAAACTCCTTGCTTGCTAAATTTCATAAAAATTGTTGGAGTCGTTTCCGAGATCCAGATTGTATATATATGTATATATACAAGAATTGCTCGTTTAAAGATATTAACGTATATAAATAATATGCCGTATATAGTTTTATTAAAAAAAAACGACTAAAATCATTTTAAGGTTATTAATTCATCATATTGTAAGAAATGGATAATAACATTGATGAGAATAAAACATTGTAATGTATGGGGCAGCAAAAGAAATAATTAATATACTCGTATATATAAAGCTAAGAATTATCTATTTTAAAGTACAATACCGCCAGAATTCCTTTGAAACTGCCTGGTTATATCTAAAAAAAGCATTCGTCCAAATCTCCCAAAGAATTGATACAATAGTTTTGTTTATACAATTAACATATACCAGGGGAATGATTCGTTTTGAGATCAAATAATCTGGTGAGGGGAAAGGCTTTCTTGAACAAAAATATTATTAATATGTCGTAGAATCCTTTTCTCTTTAACCATTGAATACCGTTCTAATTAAATTGACTGCACAGATAGCATAATGGTTAAGTGACCGATTTACCGTGCCACGTGTCGTATATTTATAATTTTCTTTCATATAAACGACTAAGGGCAACCTCTTAGTCGTTTATATGAAAGAATATGCAAGTAACATATAGATGTACTACCTACCTACCTAACCGTAGGAGCGTTAGTTTCGACTTTTTCTTCTCTTGCATAGATAAGAGATGAAAAGTCGAAACTAACACTCCTGACCAGCGTGGTATAGTATGTAAGTCTTTCCTTGTTAATCTGGAGAAGGCTCGAGCCTAGCATTGCCAATTTTGTATCTATGTAACGACGACAAATTGATTAATAAATAAATAACTCATCTATTCTGTGATCATCCCTGATAACATCCACTGTTGGACAAAGGACTTCCTAAGGGGAGGATTGCCATAAAAACCGCTAAATACGCTAACGCAGTTTTTTCATAGAAGCAACATATGATTCTTATGATATTATTCATATGATGTCTTGCTTGGGTATTGAACCCACGACTCTTGGCACGTTAGGTCGGTATCTTAACCCCCATCTGTATAATCGAGTTAGAAACTTCTAACTCGATTATACAGATGGGGGTTAAGAGGAGGAGGAGTCTAGAGGAGATTTTGTCGTTCATTCTAATAGTGATCTCTCTTCCGGTTTTTACGACTAACATGTCCAAGTAAGGGATGGTGACAATTCTATTCTTAATCCGTTACCATAGGGGTAATATTGTAACAAATAGAGATAAAAGCATACGATGAAAAATCTAACGTAATGATTATTCTAGGAACATTCTAATGCTGATTCACCGTATGGTGGAATTTGTGATCCGCGAGGGTCCAATGTTCGAGGCGATCATTATGAACAAAGAGATCAGCAATCCGTTCTTCCGCTTCCTATTCGAGAACCAGTCACCGGCGCACGTTTATTATAGATGGAAGCTGTTCTCTATGTTGCAAGGCGACTCGCCTAAGCAGTGGTCACTCGAAGACTTTCGTATGTTTAAAGGTACACAATTTATTTCTGTATATCCATTTGACGAACAGGCATGATTCTAGCTGTGGTAGAATCGTATATGATTTAAGACGATGGTGGTGATGATAATTCTCATTAACACGATGCAGGACAGTAATGATCTTTAATTTTTTTTTATTTTTTTATTTTTTATGGTGGCAAACGAACAAGCAGCACACCTGATGGTAAGTGTCACTGTTGCCCATAGAGCCTTGCTATACCAAGGGTATAGTTAGGCCGCTGCCTACCATTACAATCCCCAAACCCACCCAGTTGGGGTTCCGGCTCTCTCACTCCCCGAACGAAGCGCAATAGCACGTTGCCATTACTCAGACGTCGATCTTCTGCGAGAATGTTGTACTACCCCGGACGGACCGGCCCGCGACTGTAGACAGAGAATTGTCAACAGCGTGGTTCTACCACTTTAAAAAAATATGTGATACGGCAGTAAAATTTTGTGAACAAATTCGTACTACGGTAATTTTCGTAGCTTAATCTAGCAACACTAGACGACTATTAAATATGGAGGTACTGCTAGAACCGGACACCGGATCGTGTGCTAAGATTACATTTGAAGAATCTGAACTAGTAGATAGACAATAGATAGTCACTGTCCGACCCATGCTCTCCATCGTGCCACCGAAGACAGAGACAGAGATCGGGTACCGGTGGCCCGCTCGCACGGCGAAGAGAGGTGCTTGCAGGGTGGGCCCATGGGGTTGTCATATAAGTACATGTTCTTCCATCGTACATATTGAAAAAGTTTTGGTAATAGTTTTATGACCGGCCACCTGTCTGTCGTCAACCTACCTTGGAAATGTATGAAATGGAGGGGTGGACATGAGATGATATAATGTTTTCAGGTGGTTCTGTATGGCGGCCGCCGGTCATGAACCTGTATACGGCCGGCATGCCTGACGAACTTGTCGAGGAGGAGGACGCTAAAGAGAATATTAGGGGAACATTGTCTAACAAGTAAGTAAATAATATTTGAACATAACGTATATTTCAGTGAGATTTTGTGTAGACATCCATACCTTTATAATAAGCTTAGTATGGATTTCGTAGCAATTAAATGGTACTATTACTTAGATTGGTGTATATATATTTCAAAACCCGCAATGAAATATCTTTCTAGTAGTGGAAAAAGAAGTATGTAAAAACGTCAGCTCTTAATATTAATATTTAAAAGTAGCTAAATGTGAATTTTTATTTTAAGTTTAAATAATATGGAAAAAGATATTTTGAGGGAAATTAAACGCTTAAAAAAAGGTATCTTACGTTTTTTTCGTAAGTACACTTCTGTGAGAGTTATTCAAATTTAAACTTTAACATGCAATCAGTTTAACTTATTTTTTCAATTATGATATATAAATAAAGTTTATCACTATAGTCCTTAAAATATAGCTTGATCTCTGTGACAGATAGTGACGAAACCGATGAAGAAATTATGAATACGCGTCATGTACACAATTTTATTTTGTATCGCCTATATTTTCATTCTTTACATGCCACTTAATGCAGTTGAGATACAACTGAATTATGAATATAAAAATATGAATATTTATACAAAAATTTGTACCTCATATGTTTTAAAAAACTTAGTAACCATTTTATAAAAATATGATGGTTACGCAAGTACAAGGTCTTACTGGACTGAGAATAAGATAAAGATGGGACAGTCGATAAACGTAAATCGATAACATTCTTATTAATTATTTATAAAACATGTAAAACCATTACATTACCTATATAAACCACATGATTACTCTATAAAATAAGTAAATTGTGTTCATTTAATATCACTGTGACCAAGAACTCATCATTAACCTACAGGAATCCGCCAGCGATGATGATAATATTGACGATGAACTTGGATGTACTCAGTTTGAATAATAAAAAGAATTAATTAACAGCTTTAGTTTAAATAAATAAAATCCATTAATTTAAATTCAATAAGATTTTCATAGATTATTTTAAATTTATAATCGATTCATCCATCCATTTGATTGCAATTCAATAAGATTTTCATACATTGTTTTTCAATTGCAGTAGCAAATAACTTTAAAAGATAAGGAATTATATCGACAAAAATTCGAAACGCATCGTAAGCGTGCAGCACTAGTGAGAACTGTCACAGAGATCATGCTATATTTTATAGACTATAATTATCATGTTTTTGTTTTTTCAATAAAGTGATACTGATCGTTGTTCCGGTGATATTTGTGCCGAATTATGGTAAAATTTCAAGCGTGATGTATTTATTATATAATAATTATTCACAGCCAACGTGACCGGTTAGAGGAGTTGATTCGTGGATTGACCCCGTCTCGTGTGAGCGTGGGCGCGGCTATGGCATGGTGTTTGGAGCACGCGGAGGCCGCAGGCGAGGTGGCCCAATGCGTGGCTGAAGCTCTGTCGGGGGAATCAACGGCGCCGGCCAAGCGTGTGGCGCGACTCTACCTCGTCTCCGACATCCTGCATAACGCTGGCGCTAAACTCACCAACGCCAGCGCTTATAGGAACGCGTTAGTAATTAACTCATTTAACTTCTGCTTTGCTTAATACAATGATATTTAAAAGTAGCAGGGATCTGTTAGATGTAAATCCCATAGTGCCGTTTTAAGTGGTATTTTCACGGGGAGGTTTATTTCTAGCAATTAACGTGCATATGGGTTCAGTTATGGATTGCAATAAAATAGAATAGTTTGCAAGGAAAAGTAAAAAAAAAAAAATATGACGATGGAGTAAGAATATAATTTGTCAATCTTTTCCATGGTGTCGTAAAAAGTGACTAAGATAATATAACTGTAGCCTACAGCAGTCTGAAAATGCCTACGGGCCGTTGTATAGATGAAGACTAAATAAAAACTCTACGCTAAGTCCTCTGATCAATGTGTTATAGTCATAGCTGGGCATTAACTCGTTAATCCGTTAATCGTTAATTAACGAAGTTAACATTTTGATTAACGGATTAACTGTTAAGTTAACTTTTAAAAATGTTAACGAACACGTTACCTTCCGTTAATATTCAGAAGTCCGTTAATCGTTAATCCAATGCCTAATAGTTACCGCACTGCACTGACAAGTGCCGGGTGGCGCGTGGCAGCGAGTGAAACAAAAACAAAACCAGATATATTTTGCCGGCGCGTGCGAGTGAGAAAGAAAACTGCGAAAAGATTTGTTTCGTTTGATCATTTCTTAACTTCAACGTATTAATGTTCATGAAGGGGAATATGCACCTAATGCCCGACGATTAAATTATACATTTGAATTATACAAGTATTTTGTTTTGTTCCTAACCAACAGGTTTTATAAGTTTACTAACGCAACGATATAAAGATGCAATTTTACACATTAACGGATTAACGATTAACGTTAACTTGCGTTAATTCTTCCGAAATGTAACGCTTTAACGTTTAACGAAGCTAACTTTTTTTGTAGCGGATTAACGAAGTTAACTATTTGATTAGCGGTGCCCAGCTATGGTTATAGTAGACCAATTTTTCAATCTCAAGATTGTGAAGGCGGCTCGAACTCCTTTACAATATGATTTATATTGATCTACGGCAATGATTGTTATTGTATATACGCCTGGAAAAAGACAATGATGACATAACAGCCACGTTCGGCAGGTGCGTTAGCGATCGTGTTTCGTGTTATAATAATTAAACTAGCTTTTGCCCGCGACTTCGTCCACGCAGAAGTCATCTCTGACAAAGTTAAATAGAAAAAGCAATGCAAGGTGTTGAAGGTTTATCGCTAGGACGATGATTAACAGCGTCAGAAACTGGAATGCGGTCGCCGTCTTCTGCGAGTTAGATGTCTAACGGAATTAGGCAATAGGGTGGTCCTGAGAGAAAATACTCTTCCTTGACACGCTCTACCGTCGGTGCTTTGGGCGGCGCAAGCTTGAGTACCTTTAATGAGGTTCACTGCATGAGGGCTTCGACCCAAGATGATAACCGGTTGCGGTGGCCCGCCCGCATAATGTAGATGTACGTGTAAGGTGCGCTATGGGGTCACGCGTCACCTCAGACGGATTGGGCGCGGTGTGTCTATAATTCTATATACCATAGCCGGTCACTAAAGAAAAGGTTGTTCAAAGTTCTATTCATTCTACAAATTATATTGCCTTTAATATATCTACTATTTACGGTATGACCATGGGATAAAAATATAATTATCGCCACCCCTTATTTGACTGTTTTGTTTCACCAGCAGAGTCGCGACCTCGTTAGATATGATTTATTATTTGAGTTATAGAGTGAACATTTTTGAAGCTAAACTTAACCTGTATCTTAAACCCTTAGGCAAGAACCTATTGCCGTCTACTATGTGTATCGTGTGAGCTCTCACGCCGGCACTGGTCGCCACGACGGCACTGGTGCAGGTTTGATGTAGAGGGGGAGAGAAACACGTGTTTATTTATTTTTAACGAAGAATATTTGTCCGTAATTTTAAAAGAATCGATAAAGAAATTTTCGCCCCATACACACTTTGCCACTTTGTTATACCCCCTTAGGGATGGAATTCATAAAATCCTATCATATTGAATCTCTATGTAATAAAAAGAAACGTGCGTCAAAATTTAATGTTTCTAGCTTTAATAGTTTCGGTATGGTGGTAATGAGTCGTTCAACCCGCTTCACAGGCCTAATTTACACAACCACAGGGTGAAAATTGACAAATGCTGGATATTACCATAGAATATTTGATTCGACTCGTAATTTAAAAATAATCAATAAAGATTTTTTCTCCCCATACAAACTTTGCCACTCTGTTCCACCCCCTTAGGGGTGTAATTTCGTAATATCTTTTCTTAGTAAATCTCTACGTCATAGAAAGAAACCACTGTCAAAATTTCAAGTTGCCAGCTTCAATAAAATCGGCTTGGCGCTAATGACTTATTGAGTCGTCTAACCCACTTCGCAAGCCTAATTTACACCCCCAGAGTATGAAAATTAACAAATGCTGAAACACGTGTTTATTTATTTTTACTAAAGATAATTTGTAAGTAATTTGAAAAGAATCGATAAAGATTTTTTTCTCCGAATATTTTTTAAATTGCCATAACTTTTTTATTTATAAACTAATTGACATGAAATAAAGCCTAAATGTTAAGTGAAACTTACCACAATATAATATCGAAAACCGCGTCTAAATCGGATAAGCCGTTTCGGAGATTAGCGTGCACAAACACACTGACAAACAGATAAACAGACAAAAATTTTAAAAATCATTGTTTTGGGTTCTATTAGTGTTGATAAAGGTAAGATTTTTTCTCATATATCTTCCATGTACAGACAGCGATCCGTTACATTTTTATTATATGTATAGATAAGGCAAGTGTTGCTGTCTTTTCTGGGAATTCCTCAGTCGATTTTCACGTCTCCCTTAAGAATGTAAGGGGTGATGATGAATGATGACACGTTGCAACCTTAAAAAAATATATTGTAGAGATATATAGTTACAGATCATAAATACTAATTATGTCTACAGTTTCCAGCAACGGCTCGCTGAAATAATGCGTCACTGCCACTTGGCTCTCACACGGATGACGTCACGCCTGCAGGCTGAAGGTTTCCGTGCTCGCGTCACTCGCATACTGCAAGCGTGGGCCGACTGGGCGGTGTATCCCACCGACTTCCTATTACACATCAACGATGTATTCCTCGGACAAGATAAGGTGAGTACTTCTGTCATATGACAGAATAATTAAGTTTTTATAAGATTTCTATTTTTATTGACCACCTATTAACCCGATTACGAACGAAAAATGATGTCACAAATGGGATTCGAACCCACACCTATTGGAAATCTGTCCCAATCGTGCTGCCACTTACACCACCGTGAACTATTGTAGGACATTCAAATCTCGCTTCGTATTATATTTACGTCTTTAAGGAGACGTGTGCCATCTACCCGACAATGTTTACACATTGTATGGGCTTAATATATTTCGGATTTCCAATAGGTGTAGCAATAGTTAAATTTAATGTAAATGTAATTATAGCATCTTTATCTGATGATGAAGTATGATTTTTTCTGTTATTATCGCAATTACCTGGGGTCGGTGCAATATGTAGTTGGTAATAATATGTAGTTGGTAACCCTCCTTGGTAATGTAGATATTGACCAAACGACATCAGGCGTAGTTGGCAAGTAAAATTAATGAATGGAGACATCTACGAGCAAAGTAAGGGTTGGTAGTATACGTAGCCGATATCACTTAGCATTAGTTGTAATTACAATACAAGAAAAATAGTAAATGATAATAAGGCATTTCAACAGTATTATTACAATACAACACATTACATCGCTGAATTTTGAATGACTATTTTAATAATTATCCGTGTGGTGATGGAGTAGGAATACAATTCACCACTCCCTATCTTACCCGTGGGTGATCGCAAGAGACGACTAAGAGATGTAAAATGCGTATAACATCTGTGCAAGACATGGAAAACTCGAAACAAAACCATATCTATACCAACACGTCTGACCAGCGTGGTATAGTGGGTCAATTTCAGGCTCGAGCTCAACAGTGGGACACATTTGAGTTGAGATGATGATGATGATTTTAATAACGCATATATTTTCCATGAAGTTTAATAGTTTGTACAAGTGTAATACTTGTACGCGGCATAATATTCGTAAAATTACTTCTTACACATAATTCTCGTACTAGTTTCATTAGTTTCCACGTAGCTTTAAGTCCTGATTGCGGCGTTAATTCCCTTTTTTCTGATCTGTAGGAAGTGGAAGGCGGTCAGCTGCAGTTGTCCGAGCCGTCAACTGTAGTCGCAACCCCTGGTGAAGGCGGTGGCGGAGGATCGGAAGCTGGTTCGCCAGCACGCTCGTCTGCTTCAGAGGAGTCGTGGGCGGGCGGCGCACTGGACGGGGCGGCACTGCGTCGACTTGCTGCTCAGCAAACACACGTGCACGTCCAACAACCAGACGTGTTACCCGATGACATAGATGGAGTCCCTGGTACATATAACGGATCGCTGATATCAAATATATATATTTTTTTAAATTATAAAATAGTTTCTCTACTTCGTTAGAATTTAATGTTGGATATGTTTATGAACTATTTAATTAAGAACTTACAATCATTCATATTATAGTGGATGAGGATATCGACGGTATCCCGTTAGAAACGGAATCAGAAGCCAACAGCCTTCGTGTGGCGGGCACGTTTGTGCCTTCCCGTTGGGAGACCGTGGAGCCGGACGCAGTGGGTGGAGACAGCGACAATTGTACAACACCCACGTTAGGCGGGGCGTCTTCGTCGTGGCCACGCCCCACGAGTGATGATGATACTACACCCGCCAACACTACGCCGTTGTCGACTACACATCATCACGACAGGTAAAAACTCATCACATATGAAAAAATCATATTAGGATATTTTTCACTTTATGTAGTGATCGAGAAATTATGTTTTGTTTTTTTTTTGATAATGCACAATAATATAATATATATTATACAAGCGAGTTTGATGAATTAATGCGATATAATGTGACATTTTTTTTATGGCATTTGGTGGCAAACAAGTCAGCTGCACACCTGATGGTAAGTGTTACTGCCGCCCATGGACCTTTGCAATACCAAGGATATAGCTAGGTCGCTGCTTACCATTAGAAACCCCAAACCCACCTAGTCGGGCTTCCGGCTCTCCCGTTCATCGAACGAAGCGCAATAGCACATGGTCATTACTCAGACGTCGATCTTCTGCGAGAGTGTGGTACTACCCCGGACGGATCGACCCGCAACTGCAGAGACAGACAGAATGTCAACAGCGTGGTCCTACCACTAATAGATAACTCAGTGTAGTTAAATATAAAAATTCAAATTTATATTTTTATTAGTTACTTTTTATTTATTTACGAAACTTAAAGATAATAGTATATTTATAAAACCTGATTACGACATGAAAAATTGTGTCACAAGCGGGATTCGAACCCGCGCCTATTGGGATTCCGGCCCAATCGTGCTACCACTACACCACCGTGACGGTGTCACAAGCGGGATTCGAACCCGCGCCTATTGGGATTCATCATCATCATCATTTTTCATTTCGTAATCGGGTTTTATAAATAATTAAGCATATTACCTAAATGCTAAATTTCAGTAATTTAATAGTATATTTTTACATCGACCGCAGAATTGGTTGACAAAATCAGATCTGTATAGATTTCATTTCAAGTCTTTCTGCTCTTAAGTAGATTTTGTAGACATCATATCCCTTAGTCGTCTTTTATCCATGGGAATGATTGGGGGATGGTGAATTGTACTGTAAATATGGAAAATCTCATCATTCATCATTATCATCATTCAGCCTTTTGCTATCCACTGTTGTATGAAGACCTCCCTCATACTTCGACACAAGGTGTGCTCCTGTGTCGCCTGCATCGAATCACTCCCAGTAACCTTCACCAAGTCGTCGACCAACACTGCGTTGTTCGGTACGCGGTCGCCACTCGAAGACCTTTTTCCCCTTCGCTTATCAGTTCATCAAGCGATGTGGCCTGCCCGCTGCCAATTCAGCGTAATAATTCTTCGCGCTATGTCAGTTACCGTTTTTCTGCGGATTTCCGTATTGGCGATCTATATCTCAGAGAAATTTCGAACATAGATTGCTCTATGGCCTGCATATAAAAACACGAATAGAACATAGCCGGCTCCATAGAGCAAGCTATGTTCGGTAAGGGCGCTGGGCGACTTTAACAGCTTAATAATGAGGCCTGCATTTAGGGACAACGTTCACGAAAAATCCAGTTACAGTTAATATAAACGTAACTCTGTTTTGTGGTGTAGTGAGGAGCAGTCGCTGAAGCGTGAGACGTTGCGTGACATTGAGGTGCGAGTGCTGAAGTACGCGGACGAGCTCGAGGCGGGCGTGCGCGCACGACGCGCCGGACTGACGCACGCACAACAGATACAACACTACCGCAGGAAACTTATCAAGAAGGTAACATCCATATTGCATACATATATTATTATTATTATCTTTGTCAATAAGCGGTAGTCCATTAACCATGTGAGGCTTATAGGGGGAATACTACATAGAGGGAGATGTGGTGTAGCGGGATATCACATATGGATGGATGGATGGATCCTTTTGAGGTTGAGAGGTAGAACCCGCGATTTTAAACAACTATAAAGCGGCGTGTTTTCTTTACTCGGCGTTGCTGAGCAATGATGCCCCGTGTGCGGTGTTTAAAAATTATAAAAAGTCGTCACGTAGTGACTGACGACCTTTTAAGACTACCTTCATCATCATTATGTCAACTCAAATACGTCCTAATGTCGGGCATGCCTCACAATATAAGGCAAATCGTTCTACACTGGTTAGATATGTTGGCTTTATTTTCAGTTTTCCTTCTCTTGAATAGATGTTACGTATGTCTCTCACGACACCCACGGTCAAGAAAGTTGGCGTAAGGTTTAACTTGGCGGCGAATTGTACTTTTACACCGTCACCACACGAAAAAAAAAATGCATTAGCCGTAAAGCATTTCGCCACTCCCTTCGTAGTCCCAGACGGATCGGGTGGTTTGTGACTATTCCAGAGCCTGCCGCAAAAAAAAAAGACTGGCGTAATCGTATAAATTATTAAACTGGCTTTGCTTAGTCATTATAATGACTAATTTACAAATCCAGGATGAGAGTCCTCGGCGCTCACTTGGGATAAGTTGACTAAGCCGTGTGTACCACTAACAACTGTTAAACAACTAAAATAGACATGTCATACACACATCGATCGATAATTTTCTTGTATATTTATTAGTATACAAACAAAATATTTTTATACATAATAAAATTTATAAAGAATATTCAAAGAGAATTTCTTAAATAGAATTTTTATCATAAAAACTTAATTATCATGATTGATTGCATCCAAAAAAAATCCTTAATAAAACTGTCGTATTCTCTTTTAATAATATAATATATATCTCCTTTAATAATAATTTATAATAATAATCTTACCTTACCTTATACTAGGCATTAAAGGAAGCAAAAGAGGCGAGTGTAGAGATACGAGACTCGCCCGATGTCCGAAGGAGATCACCGATTGAAGAAGACACGTACTCAACGTATGTTCATTACTCATTATTATTATACTTACATATCCATCCGACCATCCTTAAGCTTATAGAAATCCGCCACCGAAGACAAAGATCGGTTTCCGGTGGCCCACTTGCACGGCGTGGAGATGTACATTGCGGGGCCGGTCTGTGGGGTCGTGCGCTGCTTCATCTGTCGCCCCGGACGGATTTAGAGAGGTGTAACCAGACCATAACCCGCAGCAACGAAAAAGGGTTATCGAAATCTGTTGAACAACATAGGTTGTTGCAGCATTGTACATTTGCAGTCTCTGGCAAAACGAACGCGATCTTATGTTAGACAGTCTGCAAGTCGTGTCGGGGGTTATATATTATACGGACCTTGTAGCAACTCGAGAAAATTTCCGTGCGTTCAGGCGCTGCTGCCATACCTACTATTGTAATCAAATTTAAGGCTCACATATAGGCCCCTTAAGCTCTGTCATATCCGTGGTGCTGTACTGCTACGCTTCACGTGTCAGTACATCCTTCTATCTATTGGCCTATTAGCCAATTTTGCTTCATGTCTCCCGCTTTGCATAGGAGGGAAGTGGAAATTCTTCAACTCCTCCTGTTTTTCTTTTCTAATTAAATTTGTTGCGGGCCCCAAGACAATTAAAAGCGTTTGCCGGGACTGCCTGAGGGTCAAACCTCAGTGTCTTTTATGAAGACCATTGTGGATCCTGGCTTACAGGAGTTACAGTGGTGGGAATGTGTGGTGGGATTAGTCCCAAAAAAAAAGCGTTGTACATTTAAGTTGTCTGGCTATTAAACCATTTCATACTATGACCGTGCTAGGAATGTGTTAGGCAAAAAGATATTCTTTGACGCTAAAAAACATGTCACTATGACACTAAACCGTCATCCACCGATATCGTCGCATAACACGCTTAAATCGACGGGTATGTTTTGCAGGTGTCACTACACTCCGTTCTAGTACGCTGTTTCGTCTTTCTTTCTGTACCTTATATGTATCACACAACACGTTCAAAGCATGAAAAAGTGTAATGGACAAACACCTTTAATAAAGGTAGTATCAATAAAGCATTCCATGAGCACAGCTGTTAACTCATTCATCAAACATTCAATACTAATATTTTATTAACATTTAGAACCCTGCTAGGTCACCCCAACGAATCCCGTCCTTCGAGCCAGATCATATAATCCGGCTCGAAGGACTTATTATACAAATTAGATTTGCCAGTTTTGATGACGTTTTTGATTGTATAACTTACATTTTATGTGTACCTTAATCGAATTTTTTGTACTAATTTATTTAAATTGTCCATTTGGACAGCGTTGGTCGTAGGCACATGGATCTTCATAAGCTTAAAACCAAGCCTTGATGGCCACGTTGGCCCCCATTCTCCTGTTGATCTCTCGGGTTCATACGACTTCCACGGGAAAATAAGAAGGCTCTTTTATCCCAAAAAATTGCGTGTCAAAGTAAAGTTTTGTATATTCCTAAAGTATATATCGTATTGACGACTATCCTAGCTATTCATGATACACATTATGTTTGTCTTTTCTTGAGTCTTCTTGTATTAAAACCTTGTATTCATTTGCATATTGCTGTAAAACTTTCCTACAGTATAACTTTCAACAAATATTTGTATTACAACAGACACAAAACACATACCATCACTGTTACCTCTTTAAACGTTTCTAATATAATTGTTTTGCCCTCGTTTGTTTTAGGCATACCCATTTCCAGATTTGAATCAGTTGAATGCCAATAAGATAAATATTAAATATGTTCAAAGTATAAATATGTTGTTTGTTTATTTCCAGGACGTCTAAGAAATCTAAAAAGTCAGTCAGAGATCCATCAGTGTCGCCACCACCAAAAAGATCTAGATACAGGTAATACTAAATAATGTTACGTTATGTTTAAAATATATAGCTATTAATTTGTAACTTAAATCCCTGTTGTTTCGCAAGAAACGGCTAAATACAGTACTTTGCCATATTATTAGACCCAAGTATAAAATGTTCGTTATTTTAATAGGGAATATGCACGTGACTCCAAAATGAACAAAATATTTTATTTTTGTAATCTTTATTGCTTAAAAACATACCTATACAATCACTTGAAATTCATCATTATTTAATAGTGAAATTTAATTATCAAAAATCGGCTTTTTTGAAATTAGCTCGCAAATTTCTAAAACGCGACGCGATTGGTTGTTCAAAACGTGACGTCATCGTACACTCGAGTCTTCTGGTATCAAGGTGTTTCTATAGTGATTATTTTCTATCGTTACCCAGTTATTTCATGAGTTATTAGTTTTCTGTGTTCAAGTATTAATCCTTGTGAATGAGAGACTTAACAAACGTCACTTTTTGTCCCTGTTCTATTGCCATTATTTTGTATTGCATATAATTCTCTGTATCTGAAACCCAATATAAAAATGAATAATAAATAATTTCAAACTTTTCTCTTACTCTAATAAGTTACATGTTTTCATTCATAGGTATCATAGATGACTAAACATATATTACTTTTAGACCCATGTACCTATTACATATTGAGAATATATCTTTAAGAACTTTACGTAAACTAGGTAGGTATGTGTACGTCGAAGTTTGTTAATAAAACAAGTATGTACATGTAATTAAGGAAAAATGATTCTTTTATGTACTCATCACTTCTCTAATGTGTTTACTTACGTTAAAAATGATCTTCACAACAGTATAAATTGCTCAAACACAACACATTGTCGTTTCTCATCGCCTCGCATCATTTTTTTCTTATTTATTACATTTCTCGGCATAAGGTAATATGCTTTGTTAGGTACAGTTTTGATAATATTTTGGCACATAGGAACGACACAATATTTATAATACGGTTTTCTGTTCTTTTCCATGGTAATAAGTTGACTTTATACTCCCTTTTTTAATTTTCAATAACTTCGTGTACCAACCATTTCGTTATTGACATCCACCTTGTGTGTGTATTCTGACGTCACAGAAGCGCGCCATAATAGCCGCGTTTTTATCGCCCAAAAAAATAATAGTGGTTTTAATATTTTATTTTTAACTTAATAGTTTATATTTTGGATGTGTTATATTTACATACATACATATCATCACGCCATATCCCTTGCAGGGTAGGCAGAGAGAACAGAGTGCCAGAGAACTCTATCTCTGCATACTTCACTCGCTTCCTCAACATTCATAATTCTCATTTCTCTTCATACACGCTCGCCGGTTTCGGAGACTCTTGACTCCACCTTCCTTCAGTACATGACCGATCTGGTCTAGGTAGGTTAGTCTCGGTCTCCCTCGGTACCTACATCCTTCCACTTTCGCATTGTATATCTTCTTAACCAGGCGTTCGTTCGGCATTCTTTCCACATGTCCGAACCATCGGAGCATTCCCTTTCGCATCTTTACACCAATACTCTCTTTCATACCTACTCGCTCTCTTACGTCGTCGTTACGAATGCGGTCGGTCAGCCTAACTCCACAGATTTTCCGCAGAGATCGCATTTCGACCGCATTAATGTATTGCTACACGTGCCTTCTGGCTGAGGTGGTGGCTACCGAGAAGTTGCCCCAACGCTCCGTTCACTCTATTTCCCGCATTCACTCTTCGCTCTATATCAGTGGTGTACCTTCCATCTCGACTAAATCCACATCCAAGATATACAAATTCATCCGCTTGCTCTAGTACATCATTACCTATTGTTACTCTTACATCTGTTCTGGTTTTATCTCTTTCAAAGACCATTATTTTGGTTTTGCTCACATTCACGCGTAGACCCCTTTTCTTACAATCTTCTGTCATTGTGTCGGCTAGGGTCTGCAGGTCAGTCGCTGACTGTGCCAGCAGGACTGCATCATCTGCATAAAGCAAAGCAGTGACCACTGAGTCGCCCATCTGGACTCCCACATTCATATCGTTCAACCTTTGGAGACATTTATCCAGATATATGATAAACAGCCTGGCTGACAGAATGCACCCCTGCTTAACGCCGATATTGACGTCAAACCAAGGCGACATTCCATCATCCAGCCGCACACAGGCTCTACAGCCCATGTAACTGGACTGCACAGCCTGTAGCAGTTTACCGCTAATACCATACTCCGGTAAAATGTCCCAAAGTTCCTTTCGTACAACCGTGTCAAATGCTCTCTCCAGATCCACAAAACTGCAGAAAACCCTCTGACCTAGAGCCAGATGCTTCTCCACAATGTTGCGCAGAGAGAACACTTGATCCATGCATCCCCTTCCACTCCTGAAACCTCCTTGTGTCTCACACAGTAAACCATCGGACACCATCCTCCTTCTCCTTTCAATAATTTTACCATACACTTTTGCTGCCAAACTGGTCAAGCTTATGGCTCTGTAATTTGCGCAGTCATAACGTGAACCCTTGTTTTTAAACAAAGGCACCATGACTGCGCTATTCCAGTCCCCGGGAACCATTCCCGAGCTCCAACATAAATTGAGGAGCAACAGGAACGCCTCCCAGACACAAGAGCCACCAAGCTTGATCATCTCGGCAGACACCATATCAATGCCCGCTGCCTTACCATTTTTCAAACTTCTTATCGCCCATTCAACTTCATCCATACTGATGCCATCGGAGGACGCCGTTGTCGAATGTTGATCTACTAAACCACATGCAACACCGGCGCCAACCGTAGCATCCGCATACATATCGCCAAAATATTCACTCCATCGGCTTAACGCGTCTTGTGTTTGTGTAAGAATGTCTCCACCTTTAAACCTTATTTTATTCATTCTGAAGGCTGACCAACCACCCCGAGACTTCTTCACCTCCCTCCAAAAGAGTTTGGTGTTACCCTCGAAGTTTTTAGTCAGCCTATCTTCTGCACTCATACTTGCTCTATCACGTTTCTCTTTTACTAAAGCCTTGGTGTCATTCTTACATTGCCGATATATTTCTTTCTTCTGTTCAGTCATACTGTCATTCAGATTCAAAGAAGAGGCATAGTCCAGCCACGCTTTCTTCTTTTGCTCTACGGAAGCTGCCACTTCCGCATCCCACCATGCATCACCATTTGTTTTTCTATGCTTCTTTGAACTTCCACATACTTCTTTCGCTGTATCTACCATACTCTCTTTCAATACTCTCCAGCATTCTTCAATGTCCGATTGCGGCTGGCTTGCCATCGTCAGCCGTTCTCGGACACCCTTTGCATACTTTTCTCTTACACACTCTTCTTGCAACCTTTCAACCTTTATTCTTTCAAGCCCTCCGAAGTGGACACGCTCTCGCCAGTGCCTCCACTTTCTGAACAGACCACTAAATCTCGCAATAACGAGATAGTGGTCCGTATCGACTGTGGGGCCCCTGTAGGCTCTTGCGTCCAATATTTTGCTTCGGAGGCGACTGTCTACCAGAATTAAATCTATTATGCTTTTCTGTTCATTCCTTCTCCATGTATACATATGGATGTCCTTATGTTGGAAAAATGTGTTTTACACAATAAGGTTTCTCTCCATGCATACATCCGCTATGAGCCTACCTGCGTCGTTCACTCTCTTATCACCAAATGAACCAAGTACGTCCTCATAGTCGGGACGCTTGGTCCCCACCCATCCGTTCAAATCTCCGCATACAATCACGCGTTCACTGGTTTCTGCCATATCCAGAACTTCCCTAACATTGTCCCAAAACTTCTCTAGGTCTGATGCCACCGAGGATCCTACGGGAGCATATGCTACAACCATGAATACCTTGGTGACACCTAGTTTTATACGGACCCAAAGAAGTCTGGGATCATACATTCCGTAATCCTTCACACCTGAGGCCAAGCGAGAGGACAACAGCACTCCTACCCCCATGCTGGCTCGATCGCTCTGTGGTACACCAGACCACAGAGCCATCCCGCCACCAGGAAGATCGCAGACGTCGCTGCCCCTTCGCTTGGTCTCTGTTACACAGAGCACGTCTAGCTGTTTGTCCGCCATGACGGATATCAGCTCGTGCAACTTACCTTCCACACAACCTCTTACATTCCACGTGCCCACCCGGCACTCTGCTCTCCTCGACTCGCCTAACTGGGGTGTTATATTTATTTTTGGTAATGTAATAACTAGTAGAAACATTTTAAAAAAAAAAATCATGCATATTCCCCATTGCCCATGTTTGCCACAATTTATAAAAAAGATTTAAAATAACAAAAATGTTATACTTGGGTCTAATAATATGGCAAGGTACTGTAATATTGAAGAAAAATAAACAAATTTCGTGATAGTACTTACAATTGTTTACGAGGTGAAAAGAGAAATTTTGCATATGTCTTGACCGTTAGGAATAATTTTATAAATGTTACTCAAACACGACAACATTTTCTGGTCGGTGACTACTGTCACCCATTGTGTATAGGCGGTGTTCTTAACTTGTGTACCGCCTGTACGTTTTGTGGCGGGTGACTATAGTCACCAATGGTGAAAGAAGCGAAAGGGTTAATATACTTTACATACATAAAGAAAGGCAATCGTAACTGTAAGCAAGCGTCGTTTAGCTCACAGCCAAATCAGTGCGTTTTGCATCACGAGGTGAAACATAAAAAATTAAACATATTTGATTAAGCTTTTTAAAAAAAAATATTTTTATAATTGTCAAAAATATATTTTAAAATAATGTGCTGCCTGTATTACTTTTATTTTTTTCTATTAAGTTACCAATAGTTTGATCTTCATTTTCATTGTCAAATTCTTAATTTGATATCTTTTAAATTTTTCTTGCTGGGCAATAATCGTTAGTCTATATGCGTGCGCAATTTATCATAATGTAATTTTGTTTGTAGCGACCGCAAGTCGAGATCTCGTTCGCGTTCGCGCGATCGTGACAGGGAGCGGGATCGTTCCCGTGACAGGGAGCGAGACAGAGACAGAGAACGTGACAGGGACAGAGATAGGGATAGGAGGCGCCGCTCTCCGGTCACACCTCCTAGCCATCATCACCGCAAACACAGTAAACATGCCAAGTATAAATATTGATCTTGTGTGACTGAACATCATTGTGAATATTTATTTTAGTAAATAAATATATATTTACCAAAGTTGTTTTTTTTTACCACAATCATGTACAATTTCTTTTTGACAAAGTAAGAAAGTAAATTTCGTGGCTGTCGTAAAAAACGAGGGATACAATATGCAGATAATATTTATTCAAGAGAAGGAAAATAAATAAAACCCTACAGCAACTCTTCTGATCAACTATTGCAAAGGAGACACGAGTAAAATGGATCTCGGATGATGAATCATATGCATACAAAAATATTACATTAGGCCCCTTTTCCTGGCAAGGTATGGTCTGGACACAGCTACCCACTCCGCCGGGGGAGACAAGGGCGGCGTGCGACCCCACAGCCCACCTTGTTCCCTCCTCATCGCCGTTGTACCGATCACTGGTACCGATTCCTTGACATCGCGGTCGGCCCGATATTACACCAAGGCCTAGTCAGGCATAATTTTCCTAAGCAGGATTTGTGTCGATAGTTATTTCACTTTCGATGTTTTATTTTCTGTGATGACGGATTAAAAAGTACAATGTTATGTATTGTAGTAATATTACCCACTTATTTTGTACAAGTATAGATGCTTGATACTATTTGTACAACTTGGGAAGGAAAGATTCATCATCAATTCACCTAAGTCCAACTGTTAGGAGCTCGAGCTTCCTTCTAAATGACAGAGCAATTAACCTGTTATACGGCGGCCACACTTATCCGGCGGATTATATTTTGAGGTAGAGGCATAGGATTTCATTTTGAAATAACCTTCTTTTGCAGTGACGTCATTTATTTACGTCTCTGAGTCGTCTTTTACTATCATCACGTCATATAATAATTTTATTTTAGTATTTGAAAAATCCCATGCCAACTTGCCAAGCTATGCTAGCTTCTATCGTCTGAAAAGCAAAATAGGATTGTTTATCTCCCATCATAAGAGATTTGCATATTACAACGGTACACAATAAAGGTTCTAAAGCTGTTTGCCAAATAATATTTATGATGAAAAATACTGTGCTGTGTGGCAGCGGCTACGAATACTACCAATCCTTACTTTGCTCGTGGATGTTGTAAAAAGACGATTAAGAGGTATACAAGGTGGAGATGACAATAAATGAAAACACCGGCAATACTAGTGTATAGTATTTTGAAACTATCAAAGTCCTCACATGGCAATTTAAAAAATAATATTTTCAAATAAACTTTTATCATAAATATGGAATCAAAATAGCCGTTTGTAAATATTAGTTCACTAACACTAAATCTGATGACACAGTTTATATGGATCTTATGCATTAATTTGTATTGCGTTTGGCGAAGACCTGAAGTGGTAAAGTGGCGATATGTACCTAGGTACCTACCTTCATATTAGTTTATACCGATGCGTCGCAGGTCTTTGATCTCTTAGTGATAGCCTAATAATTTTAAATTTTAATACAGAGGGTGGAATATATTAATAATACAAAGTAATGTTCTGTGGCTAAACTATACGACATATTATATTCAAAGTTTCTATACAGGCTGGGCAAGTCATCAGATACACTAAATTAAAATTATTGTCGCATGGTCATCTCCACCCTGTATATCGGATTGGGCCGACTCCACCTGATGCAGTTTGGTCAACAATTACATTCCCAAGGAGGGTTGACGTCAGGGAGTCGGCCGGTCATAAAACTATTGCCAATATGATTTGCAATATGGTACGAGTACATATTGCGTCGACCTAGGGATAAAAGCAGGAGAAGTGTGATGATACTGCAAAAAAAATCCATCTTACGTATTGTATAAATTTATTTATTAAACAACTCATTCACATTGATCAAGATAAAAATCATAAAACACAATTATTATCACTAAATAATACATAATAATAACACAAACAAATGAGAACACAAATTGTAATATTTTATATATAAAAATTCATATATTTTTTCAAACACATTAGTAACACAAAATAATACCTAATACGCAATGTCAATGTTTTTCATTTTATCTACAATACTGCATGTTATCTAATAGGCATGTATCAATTTAGCTACAAATAAATGTCTAAAAGACGATAATTATTTTTTACAACATATTCTTCAAATAATCTAAGGGGACATCTATTAAACACGTGATCTTTTTCTTAGCATTTTTAACCTCACGTGATTAATGGACAGAATATTTTGGTTGATCAAGATTGAAGAGTTATCAAGGCTTCGGTAACATTTGCAGATTCGATGATATTCATAGAGTAAGGACTCTTTTATTTTTAATCTACAGGTTTTTCATAAGGGTTCATCATAAGGTACCTCAACTTCACAACCCATTGAAAGCCTGAAGGCTTTCTTGTGAGCAGGAAGTAATTAGTAACTATAAGAAATGTTATTGATAAGGAATTCGCTGACAAAAACTTTGGATATCAGTTTTTACGATATTTCTTTGTATAAGGTTGTACAGTTTTATAAAAAAGTTGAATGACTAGTTCAGTGGGCAAGGGCCAATGGTAGTTCAGTTTATAAATAAAATTTCCTTTGATAAATCTATATTAATAAACGTAATTATGTTTTCATTATCAAGTATGGTATGGTACGGTTTAATACAAACCGTAATGTAAATTTTTCAGTATTTAATAAATAAAATGAATATCATTGACATAACACATTGAGACGCGCCGTTACTCTACATGACTAGCTGAGGCTTTAGCGCATAATTGTTAAAATTATATACACTTTGAATTCATATAACAATTTAGTCAATTAAAATTTAAAAAGTAAGCTACCGATATTTTAAATTATTTTGTTACAATCGGATCGATTTCAGAAATCGATAAGAATAATATAATTTGTAAACCAATTATTTGATAGACATATATGAAGCATCATTATAGCATATATTATTGAAAGTAATTATTGCAATCTTTGAACATTTTATTGAGGCAATATACGTTATAACATATAGATATATTTTTATATTATAAAGCTTTTAGTATTTATTATAGCCTCGCAAGCATCATCTAAAACCTGCATTCGACACACCTCAGTATACATACGAAAATTTTAACTTTACATTGATTTGTGATTCCATCTAAATACAACTATACTTAAAATAGAAAATAAAAACATTTAAAATATTAATACTGAAATACGCATTGGGGGAAGGACAACACAAAATAAACTTTCAACTATTATAAATAAAATTGATATTTGCTCATAATTCATAGCCCGTCGTGTGCTTACGCTAAAGTTAGTCATAATTATAATATAGTCGTATAAATTTAATTCTACATAATTTGACCTTTAATTATTTTGACTAAATAATGTGATTATAATATTATGTCTACGTCACTATATCTACCCGTAGCACAGGAATGTACAAAAATATAATTAACTATTCGATTAATCACAGACATAATCATAATTGATGTATCGGTTCTAAGTTTTAGTAGTGGAGATATTACTGTTGATAGCGAACCGTATTGCTGTTACACTAGATCCGTCACACGATTTGTAAAGTAAAAATTAGTATTTTAAGAAAGGTATTTACTAATATTAGGGATAGTAAAATTGTTACCTGTGTGGAACTAGCCTTATTGTCTTTATCACTAGTAGGTACACAAACTATTACAATTGTTATAAAATTTCAGTACAAACACGAAACCGTTAATTTCACTCTACACAGAAAATAATTCTGCTAAATATTATTACGTGGTTTTTAACACATTGAATGTCTAAATGTGTTTCTTTAGGCAGCAAAATAAAATGTCTAGAGATCCGCAATATAATGTTTACCCAGAATACCTGTTCAAACATTTACCTAGAATATTTATTTATAATTAATGTAGTTTTATTTCACATCTTTTATTAATTTCAACAAGTATTAAAAATACGTACTTTATATATTTTAGGTTTTAAAGTAACCCATAATTTTTAAGTTTTGTGTATTTGTATTTGGGTCCAAATTGATAAAAAAATGTAAGTACATTGATAGAACATAAAAAAAATATTATTACGAAATCTTTGCAATATTATCTGTTATTAAGCATTTTGTTCTTTAAAAATATCAATCGTATCATGAGAAAAATTGATACAGTTCAAGTAAAATAGCCCATTTTATTTGTACTGTATGAGTTTTTTCATGATCGGGACGTTGATCAGGTATTGTGCGTATAATTTGGCATGATACATTGGCTTCTAAATGATCTACGAATCATTGGTGCATATGTACAACAATATTAGTAATATCTAAATACATACTACATACTTAAATAATCACAGGTGTCTAGCTAAGCTAAGGCCATTAACATGTATAATATAATTGATTAGTATACAGTAAGGTTTTCCTACTTTTCCAACAGATATACAGAAAAATGCTATTTACTTAAATTTGGACATTTTCGCACAAGATTCAGAACATTTAATTATTTTATCGGACGACTTGATGTAGAGTGGATTTTCACTCGTATTTTTTGTCCTACATTCTTCTGTCCTACAAGGTTTTGAGTCATTGCTCTTAACATGTACAGAAAGAGAAAGTAATAATTCGCTTTGGTCGGTGTTATAATTCGATTATATAAAATCTTCTCTAATCAGAGCGTGATTCTTTCAAGGAGGTCATAATCCCTTTAATCCTCACAGATTTTCGGGGTTGTCAAGTATAGTACCAGCAATAAACTTAAAACTTTACGAGGAATAAGTGTGACTTGAGAAAAAAATGTTATCTTTTTAAATCAGATAACAAATAGAACACATTCTACTTCTCACAGTCGAAATTATTATGAAATTTAAAATTCCTAATTAGAAAATGCTAGCTGAAGTAGCTATTTTTCTTCACATCGAGCAATTTTCTAAATTCAAGTGTTATTTTTCTATACATATCTAGATTTTTATTCTAACAATAATAATTTATTATGAATATGAAGGCCATTTTTCTAGCGGTACTGTTCTCACTCTTCGTTATTAACACTTACAGATACAGTTCTCAACTAATTTTAGTTCTATCATAATTTATGAAAAAATACTGTCGAATTTGGACATCACTTCGTCACAAAAAGAGCTGTAGTGTATTTGTAGGCCACAGAATAATTATATCAATTATTTCAACATAGTAAATAAAAATTGCAATATTTACGATAGCTTTTCTGTGCTTTAAAAAAGATGTTATATTAAAGAATTTCCAGGTTTTAGTTACATAAGTTTTAGTTACATAAAGTACGTACTTACTTAATGAGAATCTAAGGTGCTTTGATATATTATTATCCCCTTATTTAATATTGAATGAGCGGTATAAAATTTTACTCAATGATTTATCCAGCTGTAATTTGCAGCTGGAGCTGAAATTCTAATCTATATTTAATGTTTCTACAGTCTTTATATTAATTAAAAATTATATTAATTATTGGAATGCCTATTGTCTTCGATGTAAATATTTATTTGACGTTAGTCATAATACAAGAAATTTATTTTAAGTTTATTTCATTCCTGTTTATGACAATTACATGCAATGCTAACGTCGTTATATATTTAACAGAATGTTCATAATTATTTAGCTTAATCATAAATTTATTCTTATATAATGTTATATACGTCATTTACGAGATCAAACATATGCTTTAATAAGTCAAAAAAGAACTTACATAAACATTATAAGTTCTTTTTTGACTTATTAAACGTTTATAGACGCCATGTAGTCATACTTCGAAATTCAAATTCGAATTTGATCGAATTGCGAATTCTTTAAATGACATTTGCAATTTATAATTCAAATTTCAATAACAACCGCTAAGCTAGAGAATAGGACAACGAACCAATTCTTTTACAATAAAGTTCGTTTCAATGATTCAACGCTTAATTTTACTTCTAAATATTTTTACTCGATCGATTTCCCTATATCATATGGAAAGTATGAAGTACAATTTCATATTAAAACCGGTTATTATATTATAAATAAAATCACGATATTTGTTTATGCTATTTCAAAACTAAAATAAAATTTTGTGATTGGTTGAGTTAGTACAATACACAGTTACATGTTTACTATAAGATGTATAGTAATTAGTACAGAATCAAGTGACGCGTATCTGAGTTATAATATTTACTATAGTAAAAGTTTTGTATGGGAATTTATATCGAGATTTTTAAATGCTCATTTTGTCTGTTCTGCCTGTTATATTTTACTTTTTTACAGGATTGTAATATTAATGGCTTTATATATTATTTATCAGGTTGAACGTTGGAACTTTTTAAAAAAAGAGCCCGTTAAAAAGCATTGAAATGAAACATGTCAAACCGAGCATTTATTATATGTTCCTTTTTTAAAATTCGCGCATATTTCTTTATCGATCTGTGTTTGAATTTATATGTTGGACGTTAGGTTAGTGATGTACCATTTATAACGCGCGGATTGGTTTCATTTCAATGTTTTTTTAATGGATTTTAATAAAGATCTATGTGTGAAGTTTAGTTTGCATTCGTTGGCGAATACTTATTGCTTATTGATTTATAGCCATAATAATATTATAAAAATACTGAAAAACTTATCTATACAAAGTTGAAATGGTTTTCATTGTACCACCGACACGACCACTTACGATCGTTTGCTATCAGCAGATAGAAAGTGGTTGTTTTCTTAATGAAAAAAAAAAATACTTTACGGACGATGTTTGCAGGTGTAAAGTATCAGACGAATGATATTTGTGAGTTGACCCACAATCACCGCCAGGCGCGTCGTGTTGGGGTCACGCTGGGGGCGGGCGTTAAACGGGGTTGACGGGGCGAGGAGGGCGTGCTCGGGGCGGAGCACGCGCTCGTCTGTCACCTCGTCTTGCGCAAGCGGAAGCAGCGTATTCGACCGTCACTGGAATATATAGTTAATAATTAATACATAGTGGCACATGCAGTTCATTAGACGTTCAATTTTCTATGCATATCGTATTATCAATGTGAATGTGAGTTTATTTAGTAAGTACAATTTGAATTAACTAACTAGGCGTAGTTAATAAATCACTTAAAAACTTCGCCTACAGCTTAGGGTGTACCTTCAGGGAAGTGTTCTCTACTGGATAGAAAGATTGTTTGACAAAATGAATAATAGCTAGGTAATATATAAGGCATACATTTTTTTATAGATTTAATTATAAAATACCCTTGTGGCCGGCTTAATGGCGATAGTGGGGGAATATGGGTTATGGGGCCACGTGCCGTCCTTTCGGTGCCCGGGACGGAATGGCTGGCGTGTATCGAGAGCATAGACTGCTAAAAAAAGTCAAATAACCTTTTATTAAAATTAAAACTTAAATTTAGAATATCATTATTATGTATTTTGATTTTCAGATGCTAGACAGCGGTTACTCTGTGGAAATTGATATTCTGTCCAATACAGCACACGTATTATTCGATTATAGTCGCGCTACTATAGCGTGTAAAGCGCGCGTGGCTGTCAAAAAGTACAAAGTTTTATAACTACACGCGCTGTCGTGTTACGTAAATGTCACATTTTCGCATGTTGGAAATAAGACTAAAAAACTGCTCAGAATACACTAGGGGCTGTTACTACTAGACATTAACAGTAGCTTAAAATTTTCGGTTGCGTCTACAAATGATAACTATGAAGCAAGATACTTGTAAAAGAATAAAACTATTCAATCTGTTTATAGTGAAATAATAATATGATTTGATGATATTTTAATCGTAAACATATTGTAAATACATATTATATAACAATTGCTGTGTGGTAGCGGCTACGAATACTACCAACCCTTACTTAGCTCGTGGAGGTCGTAAAAGACGACTAAGAGCTTTATAACGACCTGGGCCAACTCCATCTCATGCCGTTTGGTCAACAATTACATTCCCAAGGGGGGTTGACGTCTGGTAAGCGGCCGGTCATAAAACTATTGCCAATAACTTTTACAATATTTAGGTACTATGAAAGAGGAGTACATATTGTATCGACCCCAAGTAATGAAGATAATAGTAGGAGAATGAAAGGTGATGATTGTAAATATAACAATTAAAGCCAGGTTAGTAGATAACTTTGTTTAGCACTAATTTAATTGAGAACCCATTCGATTATTCCCGATGGTTATCTAATTTCTAAATGTCAGCATTAAATAAGTAGCAATAGTATAGTAAACAATAATAGTATAATAATAATAATAATGGTAGAGCCACACTGTTGACATTTCTCTGTCACAGCCGCGGGCCGGTCCATCAGTACCGCACTCTCGCAGAAAACCGACGTTTGAGCCGTGCACTTCGTTCGGTGAGCGAGAGAGCCGGTAGCCCAACTTTCTGGGTGGGTTTAGGAATTCTATTGATAGGCAGCAGCGTAGCTGAACTCTTGGTATTGTAAAGGTCCATGGGCGGCAGTAACACTTACCATCAGGTGTACTGCTTGCTCGTTTCCAACCAAGAGCAATAAAAAAAAATAGTTAACACATATTTATTATTACCTTAACTATAATATAGTAGATTATAATATATGACAAAGATGAATCACCAGAATTGTTTTTAGAAATCGTGACGTCAGCATCGCTGACATCACGACTCATATTCTCACTATTCATTATTAAATAAAAGTTATCCAACGGTCAATCAATTTTAATAAACCAAATATTACTACCGTTATTCACTATTAAATTTTCCTTAAACAAACCATGAAGCATAAATATTACAATGTTAATCAGTTTAATCTAATATAGAGATACAAGAATTACAATTACAACAATATATAAAAGTACTTAACTTAGGATTCGATACGTCCAAAACGGCCCAACGCTCCAACAAAAGTGATCCCATTTTTTAGCCGCTTCAAAATCAACGAACTTTTCCGTCCGCCTCACAAGCGCCGCCACGCGGTCAACGGAAGTTGTGGACTTTGCAGCGACTTTACAAACGTTATTAAGATATTGCATCCTGTTTGTTATGTAATAAATTCTTATGTAATTAACGTAAATTAATGAACGTTACAACATTTTATAAATCTCTATTTTACAAACCGGATGCACAAGGAACGGTATTACAAACGCGCACTACTATTGCGCGTTATTTCAAACTGTTAAATTACATAGAAAATCATCATTTAAAATCTAAGTTGTTGTTACAATATTAGTTATTTATTGAGAGACCGTTTTAAAATTAAACATAATAATTTTAGAATATTATAACTAAACTTCCGCACGAGTGTCTATAGAATCGCCGGCAATACTTATTAATTACTTTTAATGGCAGATGTCCTTAGTTATTATGAAACGAGCTTAGAAATATAGATTCCTATTGAATTAGGATTTAAGATGATTATTACAAGACGTATTTTACACTTTAAATTGTGCAGTGACGTAATCGCGCCGACACGGCCATACTGATAGGCAGTGCGAGCTCTGCACTAGCCTTTATCTGAAACGATTAGAAATTTTTGTTTGAGACAGGCATCTGTAATAGCCATTTCCTAAAATTTTAAAAGACATTAAATTATTTCATGCGCCGTCTTGTGGCAATGTAAAAACATCAACAGTGATGATTTGATGTAAATTGAATGATATGATCTATGCCATCGTTCGACCAACGTGGCATAGTAGGGCAATTCCTCCCTTATTGAGATGGAGCCCGAAGCCAAGTGTGAGGTTTATATGGGTAAATGCGATGATACGAATGTTATGATTCTTATGATCATTTTGATTGCTTCAAATATGACAGTACTGTGCTCTAGGCGGTCTCGTACGCCGTGGTACACAGTGCTCAGTTGTGTAGGTTATGGTTATTATATTTGTTGATAGCTCAATAGCTTTGTTTATTGTTATTAATGACACTGTGCTCTGGGCGGTCTTGTACGCCGTGGTACACAGTTACACTATGCTCTGGGCGGTCTTGTACGCCGTGGTACACAGTTACACTATGCTCTGGGCGGTCTTGTACGCCGTGGTACATAGTGTTTTATATAACTTCACAATAGTAATTGACTTCTAACTAAGCCAACAACTTGTTATTTATATTATTATAACTATTGATATATTGAGATGGAGAGGCTCTGGGCGGTCTTGTACGCCGTGGTACCTCAAGGATATAGGAATAAGAGAAAGGTCGATGCTGTGCTCTAGATCTTATGATCGTGGTACACAGGGGCTCTGAAAAATGTATGTCATCATGAAATGATGTTTATATTGTTTATAGCTGTTGGGTTAAAATGATATGTATGGAGTACAAACTGAATATGGATGTTGCTCACCTTTGTGATGGTATCTCTACTTAGACGAGTTAGTTGCCTTAGTTCAGGTCATCTCGTGACGGCAGTGGCTCGTCATTTTTATCCTCTTCCGTCGGTGCTTGTATTGAAAGATTAGCTTGCGAGGGTATCGCCGACATGGTTGACTGATGGCCCGGTGCTGGTGCTGCTCGTAGCTGGTCGTGGGCAACTTTGCGTGGTCGTCCACGGCCAACCACTTTCTTCACCAGGTAACGGTCGTTATCCAAGACTTTATATATCTCATATGCTTCGCTAAACTTTAAATCAAGGCATGTTTGATTACGAGGATTATTTTTTATCAACACGTAGTCTCCTTTTTGGAAAGGACGTATACGAGCTTTGCTTCTGTCGAATCGTTGTTTTTCACGTTCGCTTGCTGTTAGCATTTTCTGGCTTACGAGGCGTTCCAGTTGGTCTATATCTACAGTTTCGTTGTCGTAGTTAACCAAATTCGCCAGTTCAGGTGGTACGCAGTGCTTGCGTCGCGTAAGCAAGGTGAGTGGTGCTACGCCAGTTGTTTTATGTGGTGTACAATTGAGAGCTAACTGTAAACTATCGAGAGCTGTATGCCAATTTTGAGTTTCGTAGTTATTAATCATAACCAGAGCGTTTTTAAGGGTACCGATTATCCGTTCAGCTTGCCCGTTTGCTCGGCTAATTCCTGGTGAAATCGAATGAATATTTATACCTATTTGGTCACAATATTCTTTGAACTCGCCGAGAAATTCTCGACCTCCATCAACGATAATCTGGGTCGGTGTTCCGAATATATGCACGGTTCGTTTAAGCGCTGCTAGAGTACACTGTGGATTTTTATTATTGCAATAATGAAGTAATACGTATTTACTAAAGGAGTCTACAGTAACGATAACGTATTCGTGGTTAACAGTTGTGCCTAATTTACCGGTAATGTCCATGTGTATAACTTCGAACGCGGAATTAGGTTTCTGAATAGGATGAAGTTGTACTTGTGTCGCTCCTGATGCACCTTTTGATGTTCTGCATACGATGCAGTTGTCAACGAATGTTCTGATTGTGGTACTCATTTTGTCAAACCAATAGGAATCTTTTATTTTCTCTAACGTTTTCTCCCAACCAGGATGTTTCAAGGAGTTATGATATGTATTAATAAGACTCCATTGAAAAGCCTTTGGTACCACGATCGTTTTCTGCTCACCAAACGTGGGATTCACACAAATTCTTTTAAGGAGGTCATGTTCTAACACGTAATTGTCGACCTGTTCTCCGCGTGATAAATCATCAATTATGGGTCGCAATACATTATCTCGGCGCTGTTCCACCTTCAGCCACTCTATATCGCGAGTCATAATGTTTACTTGCAACGGAATGGGATTTCGGCTGAAGAAGTCAGCATGTTGAATATATTCACCTTTTCTGTATTCAACCTCGAAATTATAATTTTGCAAGAAAGCCCACCAGCGATATACTCTTGGCAGTAGTTCTTTCTTGTGTTTGGAAGCTTTTAGGGCATTACAGTCCGTTATAACTTTAAACTCTCGTCCATATAGGTATTGTTTAAAATGTTTAATTGCTCTCACCACCGCCAGGGTCTCCAGCTCGTAGGAGTGATAACGGCTCTCCGCGTCCGTTGTTCGCATGCTCATGTAAGCCACGGCATGGCGACGTCCATCGATAACTTGTACTAGCACGGCGCCGTATCCTAGGCTACTAGCGTCGGTGTAGAGTTCTGTGGGCGCATCTTCCTGAAATAAAGTTAGTACCGGGGACGAAGTTAACCGTTCAATAATTATATTACGTGCTTGTTCATGTCGTTCGTTCCATTCCCATTTTGCGCCCTTTTTAGTTAATTCATACAAAGGGATCATTGTACGCGAAAAGTTGGGAATGAAACGACGGAAGTAACCAGCCAGTCCATTGAACTGACGCACCTGTTTAACATTATTGGGTATAGGAGACTTGAGCAGCGCGTCTACCTTTCGGAGACTGGGACTGACCTTCCCGTCTGAAATAACATTACCGAGGTATTCTATGGACCGTTTAAAAAACGAGGACTTTTCCACATTAATAGAAAAACCCGCGCTTTGCAATGCTAGGAAAATTCTTTCGATATCAGATATCCCTTGAGTGAAATCAGCGCATTTATTAAGTACGTCATCCACGTACACCTGAGCGATGCCTGCACCTCCCAGCAGTGGTTGAAGTGCTCTGTTAATGCACCTCTGATACACAGAACAAGCATTGCTCAGGCCAAAAGGCATAGCCAAATATTCGTACAAGCCATCTGGCGTGACAAACGCAGTTTTCTCAATCGATTGTTCAGAAATCTTAATTTGGTGGAACCCAGCTGCCATATCAAATGAATTATAATAGTAACCATTAACTAATTGATCGATTTGATCAGAAATCAGCGGTAGAGGATAGTGATCCCTTAACGTATTGGCGTTCAATTCACGGTAGTCCACGCATAGTCTATCGTCACCGTTCTTCTTTTTAACGAGAATAATAGGGCTGGAATAGGGTGACTTGCTTTCGCGGATAATATTATGTGCAAGTAATTCATTGATTATTTTCTTAACCTTTTCACGTTCGGTTGGGCTCAAGCGATATGGCCGCCGCTCTACATATTTATCAGGGTTTTTTAATCTTATTTCTAACTCACCCGTATTCACTCTAGTTTTAGGAAAACCGCGTATAAATAGATGTTCATATTTATTTAATAATATGCGCAACTGATTAATCTCAGATTCATTCTTAAGGTCACAGTCAATCTTATCAAATAAAGCATTGTTTGATTTTATGTGTAAAACTGATTGTTTCTGAATCAGCTTCGCACTTTTTAATGTCACTAAAACGCTTAGTGAGGAGTTTGAAATTAAATCCATACCTATCAAAATATTTGTAGTCATCTCACAGTCTGGCACTACACAAAAACTAATTTCTACGTTAATATTGTCTATCTCACAAACCGTTTGTAGTTTAAATAGCGAAATTACGGGAAAACGTCCAATACCTCTTAGGTAATTAACACCTTGTAACCTCTTACCCGGTAATTTTTTCGCTACCGATTCGCACATAACTGAACAATCGGCTCCACTATCAAAGGTTGCTTTAATTGAATAATAACCGATTGTTATGAGCATCGAAGTCGTTTTCGAATAACCTATGCAGTTAACGTTAGATACCATGGACCGCTCGCGTTTAAAACATTTATCGTATGAATGCCCAGTTTTCATACAAAACGTGCAAGTCGGTTTATTTTGTGTCGGACTCGACGCCTCGCCTTGTTTAGTTTGAGAAACTTCTCTACTATGGGGAACATTATTTTCTAAATTCTTAAAGCGGCAATCGCGTGTGCTGTGATTATTTTTCTTACATATGCGACATTGGACCACTGTTTGCGGGTCATTTGGTCGCAGTCGCTTGTTAGGCATTTGTGACTGCGTATTAAAGATAGGGCGCTTTTTACGTATAGACGACGCTACCGATATCAACTCGGGAACCGATGTCGCACGTGCATTCATGAGCTCGATTCTGAGACGCTCGTCGTTAACACAGCCAATAACGGCTTCAACAGCGTCATCATTACCAAGCCTGTCTTTCGTTAGGCGTCTCCACAGTACCCAAGCCTGGGACAAGAACTCTGCGATATCTTTAGTTTGGTCATAAGAATGCTCGCGAAATTTAACTACATCACGCGAGTATCTGTTTTCCGGTTCGAAAGTCATGATAAGGTTATCGCGTAATTCCTGCCACGAGCGCGTTGTTACCAACCAATTATCAACCCACAATTTTGCCCGACCTTTTAACAAACTACCTACTTTCATTCGTATTTCGTAATCGTTTAAGTCATAAACATCAATTGCCTTATCGAGGTGTTCACACCATTCGCGAACGCTCACGTTATTATCCGGATCGAATGAGGGTAGGTAGATATCGTTTATTTTAACCTTTTCAATTCGTTGTGAAGACAAACGGTCAGACATATGCTTCATGGTCTGCATCATTTGCATAAAGAAATCTACTGGCACGTTGCCTGAAATCGACCGACTGTCAGTATTAACCACGTGTTCTTCTGAAGGAACCGTGGCACCAGGACATCCGGCAGAAGTGGGTGGGCATCCCACTTCTGATGACAAAGATGAATCACCAGAATTGTTTTTAGAAATCGTGACGTCAGCATCGCTGACATCACGACTCATATTCTCACTATTCATTATTAAATAAAAGTTATCCAACGGTCAATCAATTTTAATAAACCAAATATTACTACCGTTATTCACTATTAAATTTTCCTTAAACAAACCATGAAGCATAAATATTACAATGTTAATCAGTTTAATCTAATATAGAGATACAAGAATTACAATTACAACAATATATAAAAGTACTTAACTTAGGATTCGATACGTCCAAAACGGCCCAACGCTCCAACAAAAGTGATCCCATTTTTTAGCCGCTTCAAAATCAACGAACTTTTCCGTCCGCCTCACAAGCGCCGCCACGCGGTCAACGGAAGTTGTGGACTTTGCAGCGACTTTACAAACGTTATTAAGATATTGCATCCTGTTTGTTATGTAATAAATTCTTATGTAATTAACGTAAATTAATGAACGTTACAACATTTTATAAATCTCTATTTTACAAACCGGATGCACAAGGAACGGTATTACAAACGCGCACTACTATTGCGCGTTATTTCAAACTGTTAAATTACATAGAAAATCATCATTTAAAATCTAAGTTGTTGTTACAATATTAGTTATTTATTGAGAGACCGTTTTAAAATTAAACATAATAATTTTAGAATATTATAACTAAACTTCCGCACGAGTGTCTATAGAATCGCCGGCAATACTTATTAATTACTTTTAATGGCAGATGTCCTTAGTTATTATGAAACGAGCTTAGAAATATAGATTCCTATTGAATTAGGATTTAAGATGATTATTACAAGACGTATTTTACACTTTAAATTGTGCAGTGACGTAATCGCGCCGACATATATAATTCACTAAATATTGTGTCATCTATAGATACAGGCCAGAAATTAATTATTAAAAAAATAAAGAATTTTGAATTGAAACTTTTAATGCAAGGGCTTTCAAAGTATAATTAGAAAAACAATATTGAGAGAAAGAGCTAAGACTTATATATAATTAGATAATTACGTGTATTTCTCACAGTTTTTTAAACAAGGAAAAGTGATTGAAGTATACTTAATTAAAATGTTTCTCTGTAGTACAAAAGTTTTATTTCTATTGAATGTCTTACAGACACATCTGTTTTATTTTTACGAAGGATCTATTGGATATAAGACGGTGAGATTTGATTCTTAATAAGTTTAATAAAATTACACACCAGTGCGATCACACTTATTAAACGAGTGCGTTGCATTTTTATATAAAAGAAAAAGCTGTCACAACATTGATAAAATAATAGTAGCGTTTATAAGAGAAGAGCAGATGTGTTAAAGTGAAAAGAAGAATGACTAAGCGTAGTATTGGCTGTGTGAGTGAGACAGGTGAAGCGGCGGCGGCGTGTGCAAGCGAGACAACCGCCGCATCCCTATTGACGATATCTATTATAACTGTAGTGACGAATGAAAAGTACAATAAACATCTTTTTAATTTCCTTGTATGTTTTAAAACATGATTAGCGGTGTAATTTGATAACATCACTGCTGGTGAAGGAAATCTCAAAAAATATCTTCAAAAGACCTCTTTGGAGAGGAGGCTTTTGGAGGACTTTTATGGCTATTCAGACTTATCAAGTGTATCAACGGGAATTATTAAAATACTTCTCATTCTCATAAATAAATAGTTAGAACATTTAGAAATATAAAACTAACCCTACACTGAGTGCTGGTAACAAAATCTTCATGTGTTCTAATAAGTCTAAATAATGTACCGAATTTTTTTTTAACCTAATAAATACACTACACACAAGAATACTACAAATATAAAAAAAAACTATAGGGTAAAATAACGATATGATAATAAGATGAGTAATTTAGTAGTGGTGGACTAAGAATATATATAGTCATTAGTCTCACTAAAATACCAAGCAGTCAAAGGAATAAGCCTGTGCGTAAAAAAAAATTAGAAAACCCTAATTCAAATATCAATTAGTCTCTAGTTTTACAAAACCTAGCATAGTATATAATACTCTTCATTCCCAGTAAAATAGTACTTATCAATCCCTTTTTTAAGAGTATGTATATATAGAAAATTTTAACTATAAGACCAGCATGCTGCCTCTACTCTACATTCCCAGTAAAATAGTACTTATCAATCCCCTTTTTTAAGAGTATGTACTCGTATATATAGAAAATTTTAACTATAAGACCAGCATGCTACCGTTAGTTCTTTGTAAATGTTATTTTTGACTAGATACTTGACTCGATTGGACTAATTAATGATAGGTCGACAGTATTCACGACCTATGTACTTTAGGATGGATATATGATAATTGATTCTTATGAGCAATATTACAGCTTGGTTAATATGAGCAACATGTAAAGCTATTATGCTATAGTGGACACGATGCACGTGTCTTGGGTTAAATCGCGTACGTGGGCACCTGTATGACGCGGGCGAGCGATGCGTGCGCTTCGTTCGGAGCGCTCACTGTTCCACGGTGATCCGCCACGATCGCACTTCACCGCCGCTGCAACACACTCATATTTCACATGTCATGTAACATTGACCTACCAATTTATATAATTAGCCAATAAAATATAATTTTCCATAAACACTTTTGTGAACATACAATGAAAAGTGAAAGAAGATTTTTTAAATCTTCTTTCAGAATATTAAAACTATTTTATGTAATTTCTCTCTTAATCGTTTGATGTAAATTTTTCAGTGTAATTTTTATTCTACTATTAAAGAATAAATAATAAAAAAGAAATACAGTATTAAATTATGTAAACAGATAGCATTAATTCAAGTCAACATTAATCCTGGTATATTTTCACTCAACTAGAGGAGGTCACGGTAGAGGTATTCCGTGTGGTGACGGAGTAAGAACACTATTCACCACCTCATATATTACCCATGGGTGATCGTACGAGACGACTAAGAGATATAAAACGCATATAATATCTATGCGAGAGAAGGAAAACTCGAAACAAAACCCTATACCTACACGTCTGACCACCGCGGTATAGTAGGTTAATTTCCCTCCCATTACGGAGGAGGCCCGAGCCCGACAGTGGGACATTTATGGGCTGTGATGATGAGAGGAGGTCCAAGCCCAACTGAGTTGTACATGGCCCGGAAATATGTACATACTTGATAGACGTGTGTACTTCATAACATAAATATATACACAATATTATAAATTTAATTAGCAAATATAGTTGCTGCAAGCAAGAACAGTAGGTATAAAATTTGTATTCCACATTTATGCTAACATACATTTCGTTTTTTTTTTCTAAATGTTTACAGAAATAAAATGCAAAGAATTATCACATCTATTCCATTTAATTTTTTTATTTGAGATTATTATAGTTTATCTGAGATGATTGCAGGCAGCAACATATAAAATCATTGTAAGTCAAAAGAAAATCAAATACCAAACTGACTAGCAAGTCTGGTAAATAAGCTGTAAAGAAGGGGAAAGGAAATGTAGACATAAAATAACCAGTAGGTACGTATACTACGGTTAAGACTACACAACTATCAATTGGACTAGACATAGATGTTAAAGAGTTAAGAAGACTGCACAGATGGTGTGGTCTAAATAGGTAGACCCGGCACTCAGTATCATAGGCTTGACTTCCACGTATTCGTGGGTTATTTGTGCGACGCACAAATAGTTGTTTCGTGTTTAGTTGTAAAATTGTATCAGTTGATTGAATATTTATAAAGTTAACAGCGATGCAAGGATATGCGAATTTCTTACTGCAGTGTTATTTAAAATTGAAGAAGGCTCACTTTTTTTTTAATAAATAATTATAGAATGGAAACGGATTTTCAACGGACGTGGATTCAGGTCTTGCCGAATATCTTTTTTAGTTGTGATATAAATAAGCTTTATATAAATTTATATAATAAATATATCAAATGCTAAATCAATTAAAAGTAATCAATAATTTAAAGATATCTTTTTTAAGTGAAGTATTTTTAATCCTCCATATGGTGACGGCTTAAGTACCTAAACGATGTGTCACCATTTCTTAGTCTTGTGGGACTCGTAAAAATCACTTAAGAGACCACAAAGGTAGTCAGCAGCGTTTTCCTGGGAAATTTATAACACCAATTAAAATTGCCGACATGATTGACATTGCCGTGGTGATTATGGCATTGTCCACCTCACTGCGAAGAAGGCCTATTTCCAATATGAATGGATGATGTGAATATTTATTATAGTTGTAACTAGGGCCATCTTATGCTACGCCAGAGTTATTGGGCATGCAAGAATTTTAGGCCCAGTGCGAGAATAAAGAGATTTTTCTACAAAACCTATATATATTTTTATAGATTGATGTAAATGAAAAGTATGTATCTTGTTCATTAGATAGACAGCATATATGAATTGCTTACGATTAGTTTTTACTGTTGCCCGAACATTGAAGTAACAAAGTATAGTATAAATTATAGTATAAGCGAAGATCCTGTACATTCGAGGTTTTTGTCAGTGTGGAGTCTTGGACGCGGGACTCACATGCCTATGATATCGAGGCTTACCATGTAAGCAATGAAGTTCAGAATGGACAGTCAAGCTTCACGTAAAATCTGCTTTAATTTGTTAAATTATAATTTACGGCACGTCGTTATATAGAAAAATATATAAACACAGTGCTAATGTAATTTTAATGATACTAAATTAACTGATTAAAGTAGGTAATTTTATGGGACGTTACACCTTTTTGTGTATGTGAATAGTTATTAGGCGCTGGATGGCTTTGACAATTTGAATTATGAATGAGCGCTAACAGCTTTTAAACTGATTCTCATGTTTTTGACTAAGTGCCCCTTGTTGGTTTCCGTAGGGCGTGGCGACCGGACGCCACGCCCCAAGCCATAAAAGTGGGTGTTTCCACATTTGCCTTAATGACTTTATCGCAGCATGGATTCGCAACTCAACGGCGAAAACCGTGTTGTGGTCGAGTTAATTGTGTATACTTTTAGCTATGCAAAACATTGTTACTCACTTGCCGGCGGTGTACATAGCGCGGAGATGTTGCTGCGGATGTGCCCGCAGTGCGTGAGGTAGATCGGGCAGGTGTGCGGGTGCAGCGGCCGGACGCAAAGATGAGCTCCAAACACGTAGAGATGCGTCTCTGCCGCAGCTAGCAACCAAGTTCTCCGAACCACCACCAGCGCCAACTACGCACACGCCCGTCACCCAGCCCTTGTGTGCGTTTATTACACCCTATAACACAATAATTATATCAATCAATCAATCAATCAGTTCATTTATTGCGAATAAGGGTACATAGGATGTTACAGAAAATAATGGTCTCACCATAGTCGACCTTACGGCATGCAATTATATAACAATAAGAAAAAATAAAAACATAATAATTATTAACAATCAATGAAATACAATTAAACAAATATAATCAAATAAAATGTCAAAATTAAAGTCTGTCATTAAAAAAATCTGTTAATGAATAATATTCTTTTTCGATACATAATTTCTTAAGGGTACATTTATAGTCATGCATATTAGAACAGTCTCGAATTTGCTTTGGCAGGTGGTTATATATTTTTGGTGCCATCGCGTAAACGCTTTTTTGAACAAGCGTGGTCTTTGCATTTAATGATTGCAGTTTATCACAACGACGTCGGCTTTCTATAAATTGAAATAAATTAACATTGGACTTAACAAACATACCAACTTCGTATATATACAATGATGATAATGTCATTAAATTTAAACGCCGAAAATGTGTTTTACAAGTATCTGTGCGGTTCAATTTACAGATCGATCGTAAGCACTTTTTTTGAGCCACAAAAACGTCGTGATTTTTTGTAGCGTTACCCCAAAATATTAACCCATATCTTAGTGTAGATGAAACATAACCATGGTACGCCGCAAGAAGTGCATTAATATTGACTATCCTATTTAACTTATATAATGCATATGCAAATTGATTTAATTTATTGCACACAATATCAATCTGTGTTCTCCATGACATATCTCTATCAATATGTAAACCCAGAAACTTGGTGATACTTGTTTCTTCTATGATTTGTCCACTATACATAATATGCTGATGTGAAGTCCATTTGTGTCTCATTTGAAAATTCATGACTTTCGTTTTCTTTATATTAATTCTTAGGTTATTTAGAGTTAACCAGTCAATAATTTCAATAATTTCAGTATTAATATTATTTACCGTTTCATGCATCGTATTACCTTTATCAAAAGTAACTACACTATCATCAGCAAATAAAGACATTTGGTTTTTTGTAACAGATGGAAAGTCATTGATATAACAAAGGAACAATAACGGTCCTAAAACGCTGCCCTGTGGCACTCCATATTTAACATCCCTAATGGCAGAGGAATATGTAGTTTCCGATTTAGTCCTAATGTTTAAGGTACTTATCTGTGTTATTTGCTTTCTGTTATCTAGGTATGATTGCAATAAATCTAGTACATTGCCTCTAACACCATAACTGTACATTTTTTTTATCAATATTTGGTGATCCACATAGTCAAATGCTTTTGTCATATCCATATATAAGGATATGACTGGCTGCCGATTATCCAAATTATGATGAATTCCTTCAAGAAATTTATATAAAGCCATGTTGATGGTTTTATTTTGCCTAAAGCCCATCTGTTGTTTACAAATAACGTTATTCTTTTCTAAGTAATTATTTAAACTACCGTAAATAATTTTTTCAAAAATTTTGGAGAAGATAGGCAACAATGCAATGGGTCTATAATTGCACATGTCGGCTTTTTCACCATTTTTAAATAAGGGTTTGATAATGGACATCTTTAGTTTATCTGGAAATATTCCATCTAGCAGACATTTATTAAAAACGTCACAAAGAACAGGTGCTATAATAGGTCCTATAATTTTTACTATATTAGTAGTGATTTCATCGTGGCCTGTACTATTTGTATTTTTTAAATTATTAATAGTTACTATGATATCATGTGGTGTAACGGGATTAATAAACATAGATTTAAATGTATTAAAATTAAATTTAGATGTGTCATATGTATTGCTGTCTTTAGTATTAGTATCAATTTGGTCTACGAAGTAATTATTAAACTTTTCTGCTATTAATTTGGGATTAGTAACACTTTTGCCATTTATGGTTATTTTTTTGATACATTCTCGTGGAATATTATTTTTTATTGAATGTATTATTTTCCACGTTGCTTTAGACTTATTTCTACTGTTTTGAATAAAATAACTATTTTGTGCCTTTTGTGTTAGTTTTAATATTTTCTTGTATCTTAGATTATAAAGCTTAAAATTCAATTTCGCGTCTTTATCTTTTGTCAATCTATACTTCCATAGCAATTCTCGTCTCCTTTTACTACAGGATTTTAAGCCACGTGTGATCCACTTCGGTCTCGTTCTAGTATGTATTTTACATTTAACAATTGGAAAACACAAATCATAAAATAATTTAAATAAGTCAATAAAGATGTTAAAGCTTTTATTACTGTTTCTGGTTTCGTAAACTTCAGAAAAACTTAAACTGTCAATGCATTTTATAAAAAGATTACGATTCTCTTTACTATAATCACGTTTATAAATGAACCAGTATTTTAGAATGCAAGTTTTTTTTTTTTATAAATACCCTATACGAAACGAAAAATTATGTCACAAACGGGGTTCGAACCCGCACCTATTGGGAATCCGGCCCAACCGTGCTGCCACTTACACCATTGTGAACTATTTTAGGACATGCAAATTTCGAATCATATTATATCTTACGTCTTCAAGGTGACGTATGCCATCTATCGGACAATGTTTACACATTGTATAGACTTAACACTTCAAACTTTACAGTTAGAATTGTATTAAACGATGACACAACCTTGTTATTCAAATTACTGAAATTTTTAGCATTTAATATGCTTAATTATTTATAAATACCCGATACGAAACGAAAAATTATGTCACAAACGGGGTTCGAACCCGCGCCTATTGGGAATCCGGCCCAACCGTGCTGCCACTTACACCATTGTGAACTATTTTAGGACATGCAAATTTCGAATCATATTATATCTTACGTCTTCAAGGTGACGTATGCCATCTATCGGACAATGTTTACACATTGTATAGACTTAACACTTCAAACTTTACAGTTAGAATTGTATTAAACGATGACACAACCTTGTTATTCAAATTACTGAAATTTTTAGCATTTAATATGCTTAATTATTTATAAATACCCGATACGAAACGAAAAAACGAAATTTGCATGTCCTAAAATAGTTCACAATGGTGTAAGTGGCAGCACGGTTGGGCCGGATTCCCAATAGGTGCGGGTTCGAACCCCGTTTGTGACATAATTTTTCGTTTCGTATCGGGTATTTATAAATAATTAAGCATATTAAATGCTAAAAATTTCAGTAATTTGAATAACAAGGTTGTGTCATCGTTTAATACAATTCTAACTGTAAAGTTTGAAGTGTTAAGTCTATACAATGTGTAAACATTGTCCGATAGATGGCATACGTCACCTTGAAGACGTAAGATATAATATGATTCGAAATTTGCATGTCGTAAAATAGTTCACAATGGTGTAAGTGGCAGCACGGTTGGGCCGGATTCCCAATAGGTGCGGGTTCGAACCCCGTTTGTGACATAATTTTTCGTTTCGTATCGGGTATTTATAAATAATTAAGCATATTAAATGCTAAAAATTTCAGTAATTTGAATAACAAGGTTGTGTCATCGTTTAATACAATTCTAACTGTAAAGTTTGAAGTGTTAAGTCTATACAATGTGTAAACATTGTCCGATAGATGGCATACGTCACCTTGAAGACGTAAGATATAATATGATTCGAAATTTGCATGTCCTAAAATAGTTCACAATGGTGTAAGTGGCAGCACGGTTGGGCCGGATTCCCAATAGGTGCGGGTTCGAACCCCGTTTGTGACATAATTTTTCGTTTCGTATCGGGTATTTATAAATAATTAAGCATATTAAATGCTAAAAAATTTCAGTAATTTGAATGCAAGTTTTTTTCACTGGGCATTTCAAAATTTGTGCTATGTGGTCAGATACACCTAGTTCTAATATTTCACCCTTACAACCCTTTATGTTATAAAGGATATTATCTAAGCAACTATTGCTAACCGGTCGAGTTGGTTCACTGACTGAAAATTTTAAATTGAATTGTTTTAATAGGCGTTGAAATTGTTGCGAATGTTTGGTTTTTTTTAGAATATCAATATTATAATCACCACAAATAATTAACCTTGATGAATTTTTAGAACAAAAAATCTGTAAAATGTCGTTAAGTCTCTGAAAGAAGATATCTATCTTGCTTGGAGTAGGAATTCTGTATATGCACAATACCGAGATCTTATAATCAGTCAATTCAACCGCACAGCATTCAAGTACATTAGGAATGCTAAATGATTTCACAAATTCAATGACTGTATAATTTAAGTTATTTTGCACTAATATACAAGATCCACCATTACGGTTATCTCTAGCAAATAATGTAGCCAACTTATAATTCGGTAAATTAAGATAATCTGTATCATTTGTTGTCATGTTATGTTCAGTAAAACATAAAATATGAATATTTTTACTATTACAAGCTAAAGTATCTAAACATTCCGTAATAATATCACATTTGTTTAAAAGTCCATTTATATTTTGATGCATAAAATATAAATTATTATAAAAGAAAAAAATCTTGATTTACTGGTGTCTCCTCTTCAGAATTGGAAATTAAATCATGTGGATTATTTATGAAGCTACTAGTGCTTGGATTAGTATGTAAAGATTGCGCTTCTAAACTCTTAAAGTATATAATTTTAATTGTAGTGTTTAAGTCTTCCACTATATTTTTAATCCCATTACGTTTTATTTTCCCTGTTACAGACGAAAACATGTCATATGTTAAATTCTTATTAGAATCTAGTACATGAGTATACTTGTTTGTCCATGCATCCATAGTTAGTAACGAATTAAAATTCTCTATTCGACAATTATAAATATTCGCTCCACATATATACATATGTCGGTAGTGTAATTATTACATTTGTATGTTTCAATTCCTCTAATGAACTTTTTATTTGATAAATAAGAGATAGATAATTTTGCGATTGTTTAAAGTCTGCTTCGCCAATCATGATAACACATACATCCTTTTTTGTAAATCCTATTAGCTTTATTTTTATGTCAGCTAATAAATTTTGAACTCCAGCTCCTGTTTTTAAATAATGAAAATATGCATACTCGTTTATTAATTCAGTATCTTCTAAAATATTTATCAGTTTGTTTCGTTTATCACTGCTTATTATACATAGTTTCTTTTTATTTTGTACATTATTTACATTTTTACTCTTACTCATGCTATGTATGCATGTATTATTAGATATATCATCATATATTGTATTAATCTGACTTAATGGACTATTTGATTGTGATGTCAAAGCTATGTTTAATGAGTTAGTGTTAGTTACATTATCCCTTTTAGGTAGAATAGCATTTTGATTTAAACTCTTTCTTCCTTTTGGACCTATTATATTAGGAGACCCAGTGCAAATATTTTTCAATTGATCTATCGTGTTTGCCTGATTATGTACTTTTCTTGTAAGAGAATTATTTTCTTCGAGTAACTTCTCTATTTCATTGTCAGCACTTTTTAACTGCTTTTGTAGTTTCTCTATAACTTCTAATAGTTCGTCAACATTACGTCCAATAGTCAAATCAGGTAAGCTTGATGACCTTAAATCGGACATAGTGGATGTGAAAGACTCTTGTGAGAAATTTAAAATATTACCCTTCGGAACTTTTCTTATAGTTATATTTTCCATAGACATCCTGAATAGTATTTATAATATTAAGTATTAATAATCCACTAAGTTGCGAATATATTTATAAATATATTTTGGCCTGGGCAGTTGTTCTTTCCTCGAATTCAGGGTAAAACACCTTAGTAGCAACACTGAATATCCCAGATTAGCAAGCACACAAGCACTATATTTTAAAACGATAATTCAATTTATTTGGCTGTATGGGCGTTGTTCCCTTTGCCTGCCCAAACGGACGATTAGCAATAACAGATAAAAGTTTACAGGTAGGTAGTTGTCACTGAATTTAAATAAAAAACGACATTCAGTAATATAGTTAGTACAATATTTGAAAGCAATAGTCTATTTTGTTTCGAAATCAAATTCGTGCTGTGATTACAAACCGTTATTTGGATATAAGAAAGATGTTATAGTTCACTTAAAGTTGTTGCTTCTGAATAACATTGAAATGTTTGATGTTGATAGCTGGTATAGTGTCCGTATATTCATTTAATTCATCACTTATTATATTGCAAACGTTTGTTGAGTTTTATTATTAGTCTAAAAGTTTCATAAACTACTTTATCACATCTACAAAGCAATGTTTATATTTTTAATTTCACAAAACAATTGGCAACTACTGATCACTTCGGCAACTGTCACGAAACTGTCACGAAACTAATTGTAAATAATATGAACCTTTAAATAAAAATAGAAAATATAACTTGTGATCGGGTGCCGCTTGTGGGATCTGGTCCAGCCATTTTTTTATTCTTTTCTTTTAAATTTTATTTAACTTTTAAAAAAAAAAAGCTAAGCTATAAGCTCATATTTTGATATAAAACAACTGTTAATTGTTATGTATTTATATCTATCAGCTTATGGAGGTCTACTGTTAAGCATAGGGATCCCCGATAGGACATAACGTCGTAACCGGCACGCTTGGCAGTCAGGTTGGTGGTCGTAGATGATGTTATCATTTGATTTATCCTAGAACACTGTTGCACACTCTAAAGTTGCTTTCATATTCAGTTTTATGACGTTCCGTCCTTCTGAAGATTCCTCAAAAAGTTTTTACGATCCCATGGAAGAGTTTTTATTTTTCCATTGTAACACATTGTATCTTTAACTCGTCAAACAACCATCGGTAAATATATTACAATGTATTTATAATAAAAACCTCTATTTATCTATGTATAAAATCATAAATGAGTCAATACATTATAAGCCCACGTAACGGTAAGTAGGAACTGCCTAGCGTAACAGAAAAAGATTGGAGGTAATGGAATGAGGGTAGGAAGGTAGCGTAGGAGGTTTAATCCTACGGTTCTCATGGTGAGCGAACGAGTTACAGAAGCAAATTGTTACTTATCAGAGGTTGTTTTCCTACGAGACTGTGGTATTGCCTCGTATGACACGTCACATTTATATTTGCATACAGAAAATGCCAGCAACATAGCATACCAATACAATTTAAAGAATTAACTACTGAAATACTGGCTTTAAAATCATTAATTAAATCATAAAACTTTATTGCTAAGTTAATATTTTATATACAGGGTGGAAGGGGACCGCTCCCGAAAACAAAGACAGGTAACCTACTAGTCCTACTTGTAATGATAGGCTAGAAAAAAAATCGATTCGGATGAAAAAATTTTTTTTTACCACGCGAGGTCGTTGAACTCTTGAACATATGATCGTAAGTTTTGAATAGATTGCGTCTTTTCTCATATGAGTATAGTTACGTATTTTTTATGGAATTATCGTTACATGACACTGTCCTAATACGAATGATGATGATGGAATGTTAAAAAAAAAAAAAATTCGTTGTGAAAAAAAAAAAATTATCCTATTCGTTTTTTTTCTAGCCTAGGGGGCGTTCAAGTATTACGTAACGCAATTTTTGAAGATTTTTGATACTCCCTCCCCCCATGTAACGCACCGTAACGTTTCTCTGTACCCCCTTCCTAAACGTTACGTAACACTCTAGTGACCGTTTTTAAACGTATTTGCGGCAATAATAAATAAAAAAAGAGCTTCCAAACTCGCAATACATGTGTATATTGATTATTCATCATCTAAAAAATAAAATTTTTTGGCAACTTGGGAAATTTTAATTCCCTAGTTTTTTATTTAATAAAATAACAATGTTACGTAACGTGTTGTTTGAACCCCCCTCCCGGCTATGTAACGCATTGTAACATTTTACAATACCCCCCATCCCCCCAAATTGCGTTACGTAGTACTTGAACGCCCCCCTATCATTACAAGTAGGACTAGTAGGGTCACTTGTCTTTGTTTTCGGGAGCGGTCCACTTCCACCTGTATAATAGATTACTTACATGTGTAAGTGTATGATCTGTAAGACTCCATCGCTTTAAGCTGGTATCTCTTGAAGCGCTGTACAGTACTGTATCATCATCCGACAGTGCTAACGCTTGCACGCCATCGTAGTGCGGCGGCTCTAATAACCAACGGTTGCTTGCTTCCCAGCTACCTGAAATTTTACATATATAAATTATGTTCTCAGGAAGCAGCTCTCAACGTCAGTCTCGCATGTTTACGTCACGTCGTCAATTAAGCACGTTCACGTCGAGTATTGGACAGACCTCCCGTGAAGGGCGATGTATACTATTATTTCTACGCTAGGCAAGTGTATTCGGTCGCAGTTAGTGTTATGAATTACTTATGACTTGGTGATGACATTTTATATTAGCAAATAGTTTAAATTAAAAAATATAAAAGTAATTTATAGTAAAATATTAATAAAATCAACCATAATATAATAACTAACCAGTGTCCTGAGATTGCATGTCAAGTGTTCTCACGTAGTGGTCCTTCGAACCGGTTGCGACAAGATCCCCTTGTGGCGCACGGCCCAGCGCCAAGCACATAACGGCTGCCGCATGACCTGTCCATAGCTTGGATACGCACTCCATCCTGAGGTATAACATGATATTGATTCAACATCTCAGCTCATTTACGTCACACTGCTAGGCTGGATTCACCAATAGGAGGAAAATTGATCTACTATACCAAGCGGATAGTTCAGGTTTGTTAGAGGTCTGCATATCTTGGATAGAAGTTATATATGAATTATATGTGTTAGCGATGCGATGCCTATAGGTAAAATAGGGGATGGTGAATTGTATTGTTATTCAGTCATTACATTAAAGTTTAATATTTCAAAATATATGAAATATAAGACAATAACGAAAACATCATCGAATTAAATTTTATGTGGGGTAGTATGATCTTCAAATTAGAACAGTTCATTTAATCTGGGGTGCAAAGCAGAGTGACAGATCGTAAAATTTCAAAAATGTTAATATAAAGCAGATTTGAAACAGTTTAATAAATAAATCAAAAGGAAGTTTAAAGCAAAGTGCAATGCACGAGTATAACTGGAGGTCTGGAGAAACGCAAACTTAGAACTTGGAATAGGTTCCCAATCAAATTGGAATGTGGAATAAGATTTTTTAATCATGTATTTAATTTAAAGAACATACCGCATATTTTGTGATTAATATAATTTTAACAAAAGACGGACTTTGGAGACGTGGTAGGTAGTAAGGGAAGTTGGGGTTAAGAGATATGAGATAACCTAATTTGGACGACTGTCTTTACCTTTACAATATATTTCAAAATAGATTCACAAGTTTAAGAATAAATGAGCAATCGATCCTATAATATCCAAAGCCTCTATCGAACGAATGCTAGTATAAATGGTTGAAAACTGCAAAATCATATATTTAAATTTTCAATTATTTTGAATCTTATAGACTACAAAAAATAAATACGATTATTTTCTAATATGAGATTTTCCGCCAATCTTACATGCGCAGATCCCACAGTCGAAGCTTATCCCCTGCGGCGGTGTACAGTCGGTGCGCTTGCGCCAGTGCCAGCGCTGTGACTGCTACCTCACCGCCTGTGCCGCGACTGGTGGGGCATGGTCCTGTCGCGCCCGATGACCTACGAATAACATAAATTAAAGATCGGAATTCCAATAGAAAAAATAATGTGAAGAGAAGGTAGCTGCATTATATTTAACGAATTTCGACCTCACAGTTCCTGGCAAAGTCATTGAGTTTGGATATACACCATATAAGTAGTTAGCTCAAAAGATGTAGACCGAGTATACAGAGTTTAAATGACTAACAGTAACTTGCAGTCAGACTACGGCCTGAGAGCAGAAAAGGGAGAAGTAGCTACTGTGTTAGTTGAATATAGTTTATTAAAAATGATAATGGTAACAATAGAATACATATTATTTAACCAATTGATGGTTAAAACTTTTTTACCAATATTTATTACTGGCCATTTCAGTGGCTGGCCACCTGAGTCCTTTTTGGTATTACCAATAATCGTTATTCAAAATCACCCTTTTCCTCTGTTTTATTAACCAGGCTTATGGTCTGAGTGTATCGATTTCCATTGATGTGACAGCCAGGCAAAGATTTCTTACATACATACATATCATCACGCCATATTCCTTGCAGGGTGTCTACCCTAGATAGAACAGAGTGCCAGAGAACTTTATCCTTGCACACTTCACTCGCTTCCTCAACATTCATAGTTCTCTTCATACATGCTCGTCGGTTTCGGAGACTCTTGACTCCACCTTCCTTCAGTACGTGACCAATCTGGTCTAGGTGGGTGAGTCTCGGTCTCCCCCGGTACCTACATCCTTCCACTTTCGCATTGTATGTCTTCTTAACCATTCTTTCCACATCAGAGTATTCCCTTTCGCATCTTTACGCCAATACTCTCTTTCATACCTACTCGCTCTCTTACGTCGTCGTTGCGAATGCGGTCGGTCAGCCTAACTCCACAGATTGCATTTCAACCGCATTAATTTTACTTTCATGCTCTTTTCTGCATACCCATACCCAGATTTCTTACCAAGGAAGAAATACAAAGAAAATACACTAGTTTCTTCATGTTGGAACTTCAGAAATTGGAACCTCCTACCTGTAACTCAAGTGCTTCGTTTTAGACATCTTATACTATCCTAGAGTATTCATAAGTTGAAAATGTTACCAGAGCGTAGTGAGGGGTGTCCTAGAACGCGTGTCGAAGAGTCTGACTGCAGCGCCAGCGGCCGCGAGTACAACACGTCCGTCTGCGTGGCCGGCCGCGAGTGCACTGACGCCTCCTCCACACCAACCGCGCCACGCCTCCGCCCCCACAGTGAAGTCCCACCCACGCACCGTACGGTCTGTTACACAATAACAATATGAAGATGGTTGTATAATTTCTTATTAATTATATATTATGTCAGGTAGACCAGATTAATATTAGGTAGATTAACAGGACGACCTGGTGAAAGTTGCTGGGACTACTTGGATGCGGACATCCCTTAGTGGTTTTTGACGATACCCGTAGTTGAGAAAGAGGCGGCATATTGGATTCCTATTCCATCACCACAAAGAATCTTTTATTTGTTTTTGTTTCATTGTTTTGTAGGATGAAATTTGATTGGCAGAGAATGCTTTTAGAATTAAGTTGGCCATTGTATATTTCTGTATGAAGTTTACATAAATAAAATTATACTATTACCTTACGAAATGTTCTTTATTATGTGTATACAATGAGTTGAGGGTTTTAGAATACAATATGTCACCTCCCCCTAATAATCACCTGACAATCGTAGCGATTCCCATGTAAAAAAAAATATTCAATAATGTACGATACGATAGGCCGATGTAAGGATACTATACATGAGTTCTCTCTTCGATAATGGCGATGTCAACAAAGCTGTAGGTACTAACCAACTCCACCGCTGTATAGCATATCATTGGTGGCTGCCAGGGCGAGCGCTGCACCCGCGTGACCCTCAGCTACGTGGGTACATTGTAGCCAAACGCCTGTGTTACTGCCACCGCTGCCACTTACACGCTAAAAGTAACAACAACAATAATTATAGAAAAAAATAACAAAATATGGTCTTATCGTAATGCCTTATAATTCCATTCCTTACATCGCTCAAACTCTGCACCGATTTTCAATTCCATTCAGTGCCACGTGATTAATGAATAGATTTTGGCGGTTAATTGTCAAATTTATCAAAAACCTGCTCCCATTGTGCCACTTGCGTGATATTTGCATCGCCATTATTCTGCATTTTTTCCAATTACTTGTCGACTCAAGAAAGTAAGTACTCTTCTTACATCATAAATACTGCAAAGTTTTCTGACCGGCCGTCTGCTTGACGTCAATCCTTCTAAGGAATGTAATTGTTAATCAAACGGCATCAGATGGAGTTAGTCTAGGTTGATATATATCTCTTAGTCGTCTTTCGCGACACCTACCAAAAATGCAAGGTTTAGACCTGCGCTGAAATTACGAGTATATAGGTAAATTAGGATAAAGGTAATTGATTACCATTGAACGAAGATCAAAGTAGTATAGTATCAGTATTACCTTAAGCGCAATCTCTTTGACGGTTCCTTGAGGCGTATTATCGTGTCCAGCGCCAGCCAGCCGCAGGAACACGTCGTCGTCACGCGCCCGTCGCGTCGCACCCGGTGACGCTGGCGGTGTGTTCGACCCGGATGTCTCTCTGCGTTAGTGTTAGCATTAACACGGCAATAATTTCATGTATATTTAGATGCATCACACAATGTTTGTTAGACAGCGTGATTGTGTTTGTATAGCTTGCCGTGTTCGGTTAGTAAGCTACAGAGCACTTGGAAGGCACAAGTGATTGAGTGTTTGTGGTTAATCCCACAGCCAGCATTCATTCAGCTTGATTGAAAAATATTAGTTATGTGTGAAATACATTATTAATAAAAAAATAATAATATGAAAATGTTACACTATGATACATTGAAGTTTTTTAAACGCCCATTCACGTGTTGGAGTAATAGCCTATTTGTGAAAATGTAATTTAAGAGACACAATTCGTGTTATAAAAATAATTTCTGAAAGTCGAAAAAGAGTTTAGAATTATTTTAATATATTGAAATATATACGTACTTACAAATACTTTTATATATACAAAGTAAATTAAAAAAGTAGCATTGGAATCGAAAGATGTTGGTGCAAGTCTGTGTAATATGAGATTTCAAAATTGGAACATACACAACAATAGAATTTTTTACAACTTTTGAGCCGCCATTTTGTGAAACGAAGCGGTCATACATTTTTATTTAATTTATATTTCAATAAACTTATATCTTTCTTAAAATATACATAGATGTTGATTTTTAGGTTTTACTGTTGTTACTGTATAGTGAAATGTGATGAACATTTATATGTGAATGTATTTCAGCAACCAGATACCAATGTTTCGCGACAGACAAAATGTTTTTAATGGAACACATGGTAGCTCATTCCATGTCATGATTGTTTAATGACGTGATGAGCACATAACATAAATTATATACTTACAATGTCCAGCTATTCATATTTCATACGTCTAACTCAATCTTGAATTGTTTCACTATCATTTTTTCGTTGTTTAGTAAATGGTTTAATTCAAAAATACAACAATAAGTATTAGGTATTAATAAGACATAATATATCTTTAATACATCAAAATTTTAATACAAAACTTGCACATTTCGTCAAGCACTTAGCTATTATGCACTATAATCTAACATACCTATTTGTATAATCGTTTTTATTTGCTTCATCAAATTGTGGAGTTTAAAAGTCCGATTATGGACCCTTTACACTGATTAACATTTTTGATTACCATTTAATTCAAGTTTGTATTAAAATATCTGTAATATTTTTACAGTAAAATATAACCAAAAGAATAATTTAAACAACTAACTGGGTCTCTATTTTTTTATACAAAAGAAATACCTATGCTTTAACAAAAAAAAAATTAATAACAGCAAGCTGATAAATACCAAATTATATACAAACAATAAACATTTCATAGATAATAATTAGTCTACAATAAATATAAATTGCATTTACTAGCGTAATATATAATGCATAGAATTCATGCAGTAATTTACTATATACAACTCGACGGATATAAAAAAATATTTTATCCTGATCTATGTGACATATACATTAGAATAAATAATTTATCTATACTAATATAATGAATGCTAAAATTAATGCGGTCGAAATGTGATCTCTGCGGAAAATCTGTGGAGTTAGGCTGACCGACCGCATTCGTAACGACGACGTAAGAGAGCGAGTTGGTATGAAAGAGAGTATTGGTGTAAAGATGCGAAAGGGCATGCTTCGATGGTTTGGACATATTGTAAGAATGCCGAACGAACGTCTGGTTAACAAGATATACAATGCGAAAGTGGAAGGATGTAGGTACCGAGGGAGACCGAGACTAACCTACCTAGACCAGATCGGTCATGTACTGAAGGAATGTGGAGTCAAGAGTCTCCGAAACCGGCGAGCGTGTATGAAGAGAATTATGAATGTTGAGGAAGCGAGTGAAGTATGCAGAGATAGAGTTCTCTGGCACTCTGTTCTCTCTGCCTACCCTGCAAGGGATATGGCGTGATGATATGTATGTATGTAATATAATGAAGTTGAAGAGTGTTTGTACGCGCTAATTTCCAGAATTGCTGGTTCGAATTAAGGAAGGCTATATAAGGTCGCGTTACGAACAATATGAGAGGACCAGCAATGAAACTTTTTTTTTTCAAAGCGTATAACTGCCTACAATGATCTCTCTCTAATTCTTTCTCTCTTATTTAACGTTGTACGGTTGAAGTTATACGGGTCAGCTAGTGTTATTTAAGTGAAAACGTTCAAATCAATTCAAATTAGCGCGGTTAATTTTAATGAATTGGCGACTTTTAATTTAAAATATATTAAGTTCCAATTTCAAATTTTGTAATAACGTGACTTTAAACATCAAATATGGTAATATAAAAAGGATTTTCCCTCTCTCTCTCTCTCTCAGGTGTGGCGCGTTCCTCATGTGGGTTTCATCTGTAAAAAATCTACCCTCATGCGCGCAAAAAAGTTTCCCTTCGAAACAAGATGGCGCGTAACAGAAAAATGTGACGGTAATGTTTTTTCCAACGCCGATAAAGAAGTTTCACTTCAAAAAGGTTTTTTTTATAAACTTCAATATCGTACAATATTACGAACTATTGAAAATTAATAATAATTAAATTGATGTTGACCGATTTAAACTATTTTGGTAAATTCAAAAACATAGTACTGATAAATTACCTATATCCGTCGCATTGTAAATAGCGTGGGTGCACCATGCCGGTATAGAACAAAACACAAGCTGTATTGCATCTATTTATTGTGCCTACAGATATACAGACTTAGTACATACAGAATTAGTTCAAGTTAAAGCTTAAGTTACATTTGTGACCATTACTTATCTAACTACATATTCGTTTTGATACAAAGTGTACTTCTTTCTGTACATGTATTAATAGAGGAATAGAATAAAACTAAATTTACAAAGGCCGTGATCAGCAGTCAGGGAAACATGATATAATATTCTATCCATTCTTTAGGTAATAGATCCACTGTCGCATATAGGATATAACATGGAGGGTTGGCGATCATATTTGGTGTTAAAGATCCACTAGTTTATTCACCTCTCACAGGTAAATAGGGGTGGGGGTGAATTGTATTTTTTAATCTCACCACATCGTCATCATTTCAGCTTATATACTGAGCTAGACTCCCACTGTTGGACTCGAGCCTCAATAAGTCGGTAATTAACTATATCACGTTTGTCAGATGTGTTGGTACAAGATTTCATGCCGAGTATTTTATTTCTTGCATAGATGTTATATGTAAATTATATTCTTTAGTTGTCTTTGATAATATTCACGGATAAAATAGGGAGTGGAGAATTATATTCTTACTTGGTTACCACACGATAAATTCTCACCAATTGATGACTTTTTGATTTTATCGGAACTGCTCTTCAAAAATAGCGGGCGGCAACGATAGTTCAAAATCAGAACATAAGAAATATAAACGTTTAAATTAAATATTGAAAGAGATAATACTTATTTTTGTAATGTTAAAACAGACAAATGTCTTACATTTGGTCTTACTTTACATTTTACATTAGGGCACCTAAATGATTTACGAATTTATAGAGATTGAAAATTATTTAGAAGTATCATTGCACTTGCGGTATGAGACTTCTAGCCGAGTTCAAACTGTGAGCCAGATGATATTAGATTTCTCTGTTAGCAAATTCTATAAAAATATTACAAACTCGCGAACGGGGTGGTTGGTTGACATAAAGAGGTATTAATTGGTAGGCGGTATTAAACTTCACAGATGACAAAGGTCGGGTACCGGTGGTCCGCTTGCACAGCGAAGAGAGGTATTGGCAGGGTGGGTCTATGGGGTTGCGCGCCGCCTCTTCCGTCGCCCCGGACCGATTTGGCGGGGCGCGACCAGGTCCAAAGCCCACAGCAAAAATAAAAAAAAAACGATGAAAAAAAGAAGGCCGTATTAAACTTGGTTATTTAATATAATTATAATATTACTATTACGTATTCATTTCATGTTTCGCATAGAAGGTAAGTGGCGTTTTTAAGTCCTAATGATATTTACTATAGTCTATCTAATCTAAGAAGTGCACTTTGACAGCTGTCGAAGTAAGTTGTCTAGGTATGTGAACTAAATAATCGCGATCGAAAATATCCGATTTTAGTGATAAATCGATATTGATTCTTTGTAATTAATAATCGGTTTATTTTTTTATTTTTCAAAAAGGAGATGAAAAATTAAGTGCTAAATTAATAATAAACAAATTTAATTATCTCGTCATAAAATATATTCATCATAATTAGTAGGATTAGGTTAAGTAAAAACAAAAATTGTATTTGAAAATAGCTATTTATTCAGAATCACTACTATTACTTGAATTATCATCGTCGCGAACATTAATAATTATTTCCTTATCAATAACATTGTCGAAACGTACATTCGCTATCAAAATCACTATTCGATTAAATATATTAATCTAATATTTTTACCGATTATTTGGATATTCGTGAATTGGAAGTTGTCAAGCACTACTGTGTAGAACGTGATGACATGACATTGTAAGATCGTTAACAATAATTACTATTTACCATGTTATTTTAATTTTAAATTAATTTTACGAGTTTCAACATTACATTATTGTACAAGAAAGTCACCCGTAACGTTAATTATGTAAATAACTTAATAGTTCTTTTAAATTTAAGATTTATTGTTTGCAATCATGTGTATACGTTTGACCAAGGTTGTTGTGTATGCGAATGTGTTGTTGTACATGCGAAACGTCAAAATGCACTTCTTAGATTAGATGAACTATAATTAAATTGTTTCGATTCATAAAATAATTATAAGCGTATTTCGAGACTTCCTGATAGTCAAACCTCGGTGTTATTTTTGAAGACCATTGTGGAACCTGGTTTATAATTATATTTCCGGTAATGTGTGATCTGATTAGTCCCAATAAAAAAAAATATTTTATATTTAGGAAAAAATCGTATGATAAGTAAAAATACAATTCAGCTCCTTCCTTTTCTGCGGATGTTATAAAAGACAACTAACTAGGGAACTAAAGATATAACATTACTGCAAAAGATAGGAAACACGAGAGAAAACCCAACGCAAACCGGTTTAATAGCACAGTAGTCCCATTTCCCTACTACTATGTTTAATAGTGGAACGTAAATATTCCAAAGAAGAATGAGTAAAAAAAAACTTATTAGTTTAACTTTTCAGTAAAAAAAAAACATTTAGTCACTCCTTTTCATTCATGCACAGTGGACGAAAATCTAGTTTAGTGTAATATTAGTATTATTAATATTTTAAACAAAATTGCATATTCCCTTCACAAATTATTAACTACAAAAAAAAATATATCACAAATTGTCAAATAATTTTTGTGGTATCCAGTGTCTTTGGAATCCATTTGGTTTGATACCCGTACATCCATTAGAAAAAAAAACAATTACTACTTCATACTGTTATTTATAACAGTTAATGTATATATTACAATTCATGCTTGCGCAGTCTGTACTCATATTACGTACATCAAGCGCATAATAAAATTACTTAATAAATACAGAGTTTTCACAAAATACTTGTTTTTTTAATTTATATGCACAATATTTTCCTACTTAACACACTTAATATTATCCAAGGAGCCATTAAGATAGTCGTATTTAATTATTGTATTTTACTATATTCGTCATCGTTCAGATAGGCCACAAATACTATATAGTATATTCATAAATTTTCCATATAAAATATCTCTAAATTAATATTTCTTATAATATATTTAATAATGTTTTTATAGATCGCATTTATAATAATAGAAGAGTGAAATTTATGGTGACATAACGATTTTTTTTTAAATATATGAAAGAAAAGAAAACAGGCGATTTTTTTTTCTTAGATTGTTATTAACTGGAGACAAAGCTTTTATAAATATATTGTAGAAGATCAAGTATTTTGAGAATACGTTATAAATGTACAAGTATACGTATGTTATACATATAAAGCAATAAATAGAAGCATGCATCGGCGTCGTGTTGTTAGGGATAGTGACAGTTCGTGGCAGCCATCTTGTTGTGACGTCAGTCCTCCACTATGTTGAGCTCAGTCAGCAGGCTGGAACAACATTAGCGTCAGCCCGCTAACCCAACCCACCCGGATAGCAATCTATGTGTTATTGTATGTGCTACTCATATTGCTCGATTTAGAAATAAGTGAAAACAACTACATGGCAGAGTGAATAGAAAGTAGATGCTTTTAAATAGAAAATCATGTAAGGAATTCAAATAATAAATTCGACATTATTACTGTTAAAGAGCCTGAATAATATACAGATAGGGAAATTGGTGAGACTTTTCTTCAAACATTCCGCTCTTAGTGGCTCAGCTCACATCCATTGTCACACTTATTGTAGAGGTTCATTATTTTTTGGCCACTATATTGGAGAAAACTTTGTCTAGCGGTATACTTCCAATGTATGTGTCTCGTGAAGAACTTTTAAGAATTAACTCACTTTCCTTCTCCATAATTTTCGTAAAAATAGGTATATATCAAGAAATATGATAGTTTGGTAGGCTCATTGATAAAATAATTGAAAAGAATAATATATTTTTTTTATAGATAATAAATAATTTGCACATGCAATAACACGATATAACTAAATACTTAAATCTATAAAACATATAAAATAATAAACACAAGTGCCCCTACTTGAAACTACCTCACACCTTTACTCAGTGTAGCACATATAACCCAAGCAGCGTACCATGCAGAAAGGAACGGCGATATTGAATAGTAACGAGAGTGAAATAGAAAGACAATAACTACTCAAGCGCCCTTCACAATATCTACACAAAAACACCTTAGAAGAAATAATATAGCAGTGGCAATTGTCTAAAAACACTATATTAGGGTGTATTAAGTAAAATAAATAAATTATTATCTGTTCCAAATATAAGTAAATTGATGAAAATATTGAAACGATACAGATATGAAAGACCAATAACGTTTTATTCACTTAAATATATTATCAATATGAATAAGAGAGAGAGTTAAATCACGAATTCTTCAACAATTTCGTATTATATTTTAAGGTTAATTAGAAATATCTACATATATTTGGAACAGTGTTGAAAAAGTATAGCATTTAAAAAGTATACAGAAATAATGGCTGTAAAAACCGAAAGTGTAAAACTTCAGTGATATTATTTTTGGTAAGACAAGAAAATGAAGTCTTTGCTTGATTATATCCCACCTGATGGTAAAGTAATTTTTAAGACAAAGCAAAAGCACGATTTGTATGACAAATTTACAAAGATTCTAGTATGCACCCAGAATTAAAGAGATTGCTTTTGTTCTCATAATAAAACACAATCATAGACAATATTGTTTAGCTTTTCATTTCTGGTTTATAAGAGTTCCTTTTTGGTTTTCTTAAAATCGCAATAATTGCGGTCAACACTGATTTTATAGAATTCTTGTGAGCATGAAGAATTATAATCGTCACTTCTTACCATTAGATAGAGTATAGTCAAAACACGGCTATGAGATTAAAAATATATAAAAAAATCTTTGTTCTGATAGGCCTTTGGCTTTCACACACCTGCTTGCTGACAAGCGTCTTGTTTGAACGGAGGAAGCGTAAACCAGATAAAGTTACAATTTAGAAAATTTAGCCAATTTTGAATTTAAGTTTCTTTTTCATATACCTATATGAAAGACAAATATTAATAATGCATATGTATTATTGATATTTGCCTGAACTGTGACTCGTGGAGTCTGACCGAGTCTACGAGTTTGAGACTCTGAGTCGATGGTAACTGGCTATATAACTATATTCGAAGTGTATGCAAATCATATCCTATTGCCTTTAAAGTCACTCACATTGCATTAGATTAAAATGCAAATTGAATAAAAACTATTAAACCCTATTTGAGTATTATTTGCAAGGATAGAGTTCTCTGGCACTCTGTTCTCTCTGCCTACCCTGCAAGGGATATGGTGTGATGATATGTATCTATTTGTACTCAAAACATTTGAACAAAAGGTATGTAATTATGTATGTATAGAATTAAGGAATTTTATATTGTAATATAATTACTCTTTCGATATTTCGCAGCCTGTATCAAAGTAATGCTTATGTAAAACTATGTTTACGTACAATGAGGCAGGTTTGGTAAGGTTGTGGTGTCGTCGAGGCAGACGAGGGCTCTCTGGCGGTTGGGGCGGTCGACGGGCGGCCACTGGGGACGCAAGTAAACCGCCTGTTGCGTTTATTGGTTGAAGCCCCCTGAATAAGCCAGAATAGTCATTTTAAGCAGAAATATATACAAGAACTATGCGCGTACAGATTAAGCACTGATATTTTAAGCATTAAGTACAGTGATAAAAATATTAGACTAATAGTTTAACGTTAATAATAAATTTTATGTTTTGTTTTATTCTTCTTTCCTGAAATTTAATGTTATTTGGCATAGTATAAAAATATACTAATATATACTAAATAAATTGTTAAGCACAGATATTAATTAACTATAAGAGTAACAATAACAATTACATATACTCTAAAAATACCTAGAAACACCTTGTGTCTTTTCTTTTGTCTGTCTAGCTGACATACCAACCTGAGGTGAAACTTTACGCTTAAGCACTGGTATTAGACTGCAACTTTGAATACAATCTATCTGGCGTTCTAATTTTTGCGTCTATTAAGAGTTTTGGAGACTCTTCTATTTGTATTGTATCATGGTAAAGTTAATCGGGTTACTCGATGAACTACTATATATAATAACGAACGCTAATGAAGTCGGTTAAAAAATAATTGATTATACTTCTAAATTGATTGATACTGCAATGTATTATTTAGGAAAAAAACTATTTGTGTAATCATGAATTGACTACATAAATGGCATATTTGTTAAAATAACAGCAGTTTCGAGTATCGTGGTTTTGATTCCCCATACCAAACAATACTTTGTGCGATTAATGAATTGTTGTTCCAGACCTGGGTGTAATTTGTATAAAATAATTGCATTTTTGTAAGTACCTCGCTATACAAGGATTATTGTTTATCGCCAATGCTCTGGCTAACCTCTAAAGATTCACATCACTCAATGCTGAGGTAACATGGTTATCCTGATATAAAATAATGTCCGCGTCTTCCACATATACTTGAACCTAACACTAAAATGTTCTCTGGAATGATCGACACAGCCATCACACTCTTGCAGAAAATCGACGTTTGAGCATGTGCTTTTGCGCTTCATTCAGTGAGAGAAGTGAGAGAGAAAGCTGGAGGCTCAACTTTCTGGCTAGGTTTTGGTTGGTGGATAGCGGCTTAACAGTATCCATGGTATTGCAAAGCAGTACCACTTAACATCAAGTGTACTGCTTCTTCGTACCATCATAAGCGATAATAAAAAATTATTAATATGTTACCTTAAGCTGCCAGGTGCGCTAGGTACTCGGCTGAGTGGTATCGGACGCGGCGAAGTGGGTTCTATCATGGACTGTGTCATTGGATCGTGGTTCTCTTCGCGAGCGATCACGCCCAGGTCGCGGAGACGTACCGAGCCCCGACGAACACTGCGATTAGAAAGATACTTTATCTTAATCACATCAATTATATATACAGGTGTTCCATGTTTCGATTTATTACTCCTTTATTTAGTCTTAATGATTTCAGTGGTATTCAAGCAAATGGCTAAGTTCTTATAAAAGGCTTGTATTAAAGGTGTTATGTTGCCCTCCTGAATGAGGAGCAATCAACAAAAGGAAAAGTACTTCTCAGTTATAATAATATCCATCTGTTGTTATATGCTTAAGGAAAATAAGCAACGAAAAAAAAACAAAGAGAATAAAACATCCAAATAAAACGTTATTCCAAACTATCATTACTTTTCCTTCTAGTCTTTTTTCATGTGTGCTTAGAGAGGAAAGACTTGCTGTGTTGAAACTTTTTTAGATAAAGATAAGACTATTAAAATTATGATGTTGTTTGCTTATTTACGTGTTTCTTTGGAATGGTGAATTAAAGTTGTCATCGGGCGGAGATGTAGGTGCTGTATTAGTTTCTCGCATACCATTCGGGGGTCGAGTGTCTAGCGTTGTACTGTAAAAAAATCATTTAATAGTTCACCGTATCATAAATAGGCAATTCGCGTTTTTTTAAAGATGATAGTCGGTTCTTTTTTTTTTTGTAGGCCACGGTCTGGACACACGCCGTCCATACCGTCCGGGGCGACAGGACGGCGTGCGACCCCATAACCCACCGTATTCCCACCCCATCGCCATTGGGTCGCCCACTGGTACCGCTACCTTGACATCTATGGCTAGCCCGGCGGGTTACTCTTTCGGGTATCATGCCCTGCCGACGTCCCGGAAGCAGGCCGGGGCCTCGCCCTCACGCGGTTACGATATCCGGCTCTAATGCATCAATAACGGTTTACTAACACAATAATCAAGGAATCAATCAACAACTTTGATTTCAGCCATTTCTTTTAATGATTACATTTATTTATGAACATGGATACAAAGTCCTTTAGTCGAAATAGATTGTCAGTTTAATAGCTTATAAGTACAAACTTGTGATGTAGCGAGGGGTCGACTGGCGACACGGAGCGGGTGGATGTGCCAGATGAGACGTGCGCTAGCAGGGCCTGTAATGCATGTGGGACAAGCGGTGCTGCGGTGGGGATACCTGTACCACCCCACGTGTTCAGGTTCTGTTCTCCGGCCGCACGCAGTGCACTCGCTGTGCGAGCACTAGTCTCCTCCAACTGTAATAATTAATTTACGTATAATATATGTACATATATATATATATATATATGTATATATATATACGTATATATATATATATATATATATATTTAATTAGCTGTATAATGACGGGTCATTAATACAACATATTAGTAGTGGCAGGGCTACACTATTGAGGTGCGGTGTGCGAGAGAGCCGGAAGCCCAATTTTCTGGGTGGGTTCGGTATAAAATGCAATGGCCTAGCTGTACGTACCGTTGTTATAGCAAAGTTTAATGAGGGGCAGCAAAACATCGGGTGTGCTGCTTGCTCGTTAAAATGATCGAGAAAGCAAACTCGAATTAAAAACTTATACCAGCTTATTGGGCATGGTATTGTAAGTGGATTGCTGTCGATGGTGTAGTACATGAGCTGTGATAATGTTAATCAAAGTAGAGAGTGACCTCTTTGAGTTGTGCGCGTGTATCATCAAGCACTTTGAGGTGTCGTGCTGCGTCCTGTGCATGCTGTAGAGCGAGCGCGGTGAGACGCTCCATTGAGTAGCGACCCGCTGCCGCCGATTCGATGTTGTCCAGTAACCGAGGTAACTCGTTCTCGTCGTTTTCCTCCTACACATATACATATATACTTTAGTGCTATACTTATAAATATCATAGTTTCTTTTGTGTGGTAAAATAATAAGAATTAATGAAGGATAAACGAATATATTAAACAAAATGCATTTTTTTATTTTCTATTTAGGTATTTGTTACATCATTCAACTCTTATAAAATACTCTTAGCATTCTCCAAATACATTCTTAAAATAATATTGAAAATATTGATGAAATTTGATCTGTTTGAACGCCTATTTCGCGGGTCTTGGATGACGTCACATGCCACGATTGTGTATGTTTACATAAGTGTCACAGTAACTTTTTACTGATTTTCAGTTTGTCTTTGCTATTCGGCCATGGATAAAGCTAAAAAACCATTTTATAGATTACCACCTTATACTTTAGTGTAAAAACATAAGAAGTACACACACACACACAAAATATTTTTCATGTTTGGAACAAGAAAGCGTTCTAAGAAACCTTTTCCCAGACTAGAAAAGGTTTCTTGAAGCTAACTAGATATATATAGACTAGAACTACTATCCACTACAATGTTAAAATTGCATACGCTAGTTAAAAAGAAACAGGTACATTTAGGAACACCAACAAAAGCTCTTTCTCTCCGTTACAGTAGAAGCACACACTATGAATATCGGCACCGAACAAATGATAGAATGTGCAACGTGACGTCACGCTTTGTTTCAATTAATAGGAAAGTATTTATAACAAGTTAAATTTCCCTCTCTTAAGTTGAATATTTTCATATATTTTGCAATTAAAGACAAAGTAAATAAGAAAATAAATGTTTGGGTATATTGTCTCGGCAACAAAAATCCTAAATTCTTTCTTGGATTATCATGTAAATTGAAATGTCATGCATAGTTCCTATTCATATAGTCTCCTGTCTGTTGTCTGTGGGTTTCATATAATGGACGTGAAGTCATCATCATTTTAAAAGCAACAACCTTTTTTTAGGGAGAAGCTATGGTCCGATCACAAGTCCGTCCATACAGGTCAGTAAAGAAAATACCCTGCACTAAGAAAATAATAATTGTATTGCGGTGATTTTACAAGTATACATTTGACAGACACATATTATATTCAGATTCTGTGTGCTAAGCGTATCTTCGATACTTGGTGATACCTACCACAGGTAGGTATCACCAGTACGCTATCTTTACAGTGAGATATAAGTTAATAGTAAAGAGATATTATATTTGTTTCCGTGCGGTGACGGAGTAAGAATACAATTCACCACCCTCTATCTTACCGTAAGAGTCGACTAAGGGATATAAAACGTATATAACATCTACTCGTATACAAGAAAAGGAAAACTCGATACAAAACCCTATACCAACACGCCTGACCAGCGCAGTATAGTAGGTCAATTTCCCTCCCATTATGGAAGAGGCTGAAGCCCAACAGTGAGACATAAATGAATTGCTTTGTTATACCTCAATCTGCATGATCTGCGCCTGTGTGTCGGCGATGGCATCCCGCAGGTATGCGAGCAGATGCTGTGAGTCGGGCTCTGCGTTTGGTTGCGTGGCACGCTCGCGTTGTCTTAGTAACCGCTCCAACGCCGCCTCCAACTCGGCTAGCGTACAGCGCGCGGCGCACGTCCGCGACACCCAGCACTCCAGCTTCGACCACGCCTCGCGATACGCACCGCGTTTACGTCCACGTAAACCGTCTACAATAAGGAAGTTGAATCAAAATAACGTTAAATTAATACTAATATTTTAAAAATTATATTATATGACTCAATCTTGGTGACGAAATAAGTATACATTCCTCATACACTTTCTTGTTCGAGGTGTCGCCAGAAAATGCAGTTCTATGCCGTCAGCATCCAACGACTCCCGGCATCCTTCACCATCGTTCCTCTTGGTGGAGTTCTACACTGCGTCGTTCGATATGCGGTCGCCACTTACTTTTCTTTCCCACAGGCTATTAGTTCGTCGAGCGATTTGGCTTGCCCACTGCCATTTCAGCGTGCTAATTTTTTGTGCTATATTATTGCTTGTATATTATCTCGCAGAGATATCCCGAGCGTAGCCAGGTCCGTAGCCTGCTGAGGTTTAGTCATGAGGCCTACATTTAGGGACCATGTTTCTGTACCATAAGTCGCGAATACCACACTAGTCATGGGTCTTTTATTCATATAATAATAGATAATATTAAATCCAGTTTAAGCTGTGTCGTGGTGACTACGAATACTACCAACCCGATAACTTTGTTCATAGGTGGCGTAGTTCACGTTTATGAGTTTTACATATATCTGAGCGAACTCCTTCTGATCCCGTTTGGTTAACAATTATATTGTTGATCTAAGGCAAGTATGTCGGTCATCATCATCCTCCTACTCTTATTCCAATTACTTGGGGTCGATACAATATGAACTCTTCTTTCATAGTACATATTGTAAAAGTTATTGGCAATAGTTTTATGACCGGCCGCCTGCCAGACGTCAACCCTCTTTGGGAATGTAATTGTTGACCAAACGGCATCATATGGAGTTGGCTTAAATCGTTATAAGGCTCTTAGTCGTCTTTTACGACATCCCCGAGCAAAGTAGGTGTTGGTAGTATTTGTAGTCGCTACCACATAGCAATTATGTAGTACACCCAGTAAGGCAAGTAGGTCGGTCATAAAACTATAATTGGTATAAGAGCAGAATGGCGATGACTAAATAGACTTTATATTTTTGACATTTGTCATTTTAAACCTACGCCATTTTTATTAATCTCGTATTAACACCAACACAATAATAGTTATAGTAAAATATACCTATTGTATGGTTGTGATGATAATGATGTAAAAGCTAAAAGCTTTAGTCATTTATTCATAGATGCAGGTGTTTACAGAAATAAATATTTAAAAGTGGTTACCACGCAGCCTGCCAGCGGCTTTGCTACTAAGCTTATCGCGATGTCCTCGTCGCAGTAACGATACCTCCTCCTGTTTGCGTTTCAAAACCTGAAAGTAAAGCAATAATTACTATTCTTTAATACGGAAGTAATAAAAGATGTTTAAGGAACGTCACAGCAAGAGATACAAACTTAAAAAAAAAACAAATGGTAAAGTCGGTTTACGGACGATAATTTTACGTGATAACTTCATAAGAAATCATTGAAAATTTGCATAGTTTTTAAGAATTGAACAAACATAAACAATGAAAACCACATTAACTTTTCACTTCACTTTATGAACAGGACAAACCAGTGATTGATTTTGATTTTGTCCATAAGCTATTATGCATCAGTCAGTTGGTTGGTTATTCGGACAACTCCGTCATTTCAATCACAGTTGTATACGTTGTATAAGTCGGATGAGCGTTTACTAAGAGAATTGACAGCAGCTGGACAACTTATAACAAATATTACGATCACCATTCCGGGTGCCAAGCGATTATGGCATTACTCCTACTTTAGAAGGTCTTCGTTGCAAGGTTAGATTAGTATTTAAAATTGAACTCACAGCCTCCTTCATTTTAGTTTCGGCTTCCAATGATCTTATCAAGTTGGCATTCTTACGGGACTCTTTGCGAAGCTGTGCCACCTAGAATAGAAAAAATACTTATTACGTATACCTGCCAAGTCTATTAATAGTAATTTTGTTAAATTTTTATATGGCCTGATTAGTATGGTATAGTAGATCATTTTTATTATGGAGGAAGATTGAGCCTAGCAGAAGGACGTATATAAGACAAAATAATAATGATGATTATACCTCTTTAGCTCTGGCTGCCTCTGATTGTGCGTGACGTTTGGCTTCCTCTCGCATTCGCTGTACCAATTTAACCTATATATAACATCAAAAGTTTATTTAATAACTTACATACGTTAGAATTATAGAAAACTGTGTAATAGCGGCTACAAATACCACCAACGCTACATTACTCGTGGGTATGGTAAAAGACGACAACGCTTAACATTGACATGGTTCGACTTCGTCTAATGTCGTCTGATCAACAATTACATTCACAAGGATGGTTAGAGTCTAGCAGGCGGATATAAAACTATTGTCAATAACTTTTGCAATATGTACCTACGATGGAAGAGGAGTAAATAATGCATGGACCATAAGTTAGTGGAATAAAAACAAGTTGATGATTATACATACGAAATTCTTATACCTATCACATATTAAATTTATCTTTGAAATCTTAAGCTTTTTTTTTTTTTTTTTTTTTTTTTTTTTTTTTTTTTTTTTTTTTTGGTAGGCTATGACCCGGTCACACGTCGCCCGTACCGTCCGGGGCGACGGAAGGGCAGCGCGTGACCCCATAACCCACCGTATTCCCTCCCCATCGCCATTGGGCCGGCCACTGGTACCGCTTCCTTGCCTTCCGTGGCCAGCCCGGCGGGTTACCCTTTCGGGTACCATCCCCCGTCAACGCCCCAGCTAACTGCCGGGGCGTCGCCCTCACGCGGTCAGCCTCTCTGCGGGTGAAGGACTATTCCCCGGTCCAGTCACCCGCGGCCTCGGCTAGGGCGGCATTAGGCGCAGATACTCGCGCCTCCGCCGCCCCAGGCGCCGGCGACGGAGCGTCTCACCGAAGAGGATTTCCTCTCGGAGTCGCCCCGCCGCCTCCTTCCGCGAGACAACTGTCTCGCAGAAGGCGGCGACCGCGTCCCAGTTCCTGACGCTGTCGAGCATCGCCTTAGCGATGGTCGGCAGCGCCAGGTCAGCACCGATGATCGCGACAAGTTCACGGCGCTGCTCTGCCCAGGCCACACAGACCTCGAGCGTGTGCTGCGCCGTGTCCTCGTCGCAATCGCAGTGGTGGCAGGACGGTGTACTCTCCCTCCTCACGACCGTGTGCAGGTACTTGCCGAAGCAACCATGCCCCGTCAAGACCTGCACCAGTCGGAAGGAAAGGACCCCGTGCTGTCGACCCAACCACTCCATCAGCACTGGCCGGAAGGCCTCGATGGTCCGAACACCGAACCGAGGCCTTTCCAGCCGGATTGCCCAACGAGCAATAACGTCACGGCGGGCGTCGCCCCGCCAAGCGGCCATCTCACTAAGCGAGACGGTGCCGCCCCCTGCCCGCGTCGCTGACACCCGCCGGTACAGTCCGGCGAGCATTTCCGCCTCCAAGTCCCACGGAGGTGTTCCGGCCAACAGGCATGCTGCCTCCGTCGCCACCGTGCGGTATCCGCGTATGGCCCTGACCGCCATGGCCCGCTGTGGTCGCCATAGTAGAGCCCTAAGTCGGACGGTCAGGGACCCCGCCCACACGGGTGCGCCGTACAGGGCCATCGACCATTGAAATCTTAAGCTGGGGATATAATACAATTGCCGTAAATTGTTATTGGTCTATAGGAGTTGTAAAAATCTTCTGTATAGGAGTTGTATATCTTCCCTCCCATTATGTAGGAGGCTCTAGCCCAACACTGGGGCATATATGAGCTGAGATGATAATGAGCTGTAAAAATCAGCTAAGGGTCTAGAAGAGTAGTTGGCACAGAACTATTCTAAGTGATATTCTCGTAGGGAAGTCTAAATCCAACAGTGGGTCTATGGACTTGTGGATGGATGGACACTACTATCTTCATTTACGATATCATTTGTGAGTACGTCCAGAAGTATATCTGACAAAAGGATATCTAGCTAAAGGCCAAAGTATTTATGGAAGGCGATTCACACACTGCTCCATCCGCCTGGCGCGGAGTGGCAGATTTTAATATTGTATGCAATTACATCGATTAGTATAGAAAACACGCCAGATTGAACACACCGAAAATGCTGTAGAAGTCATGAATATCATCTGAGGGATCGCTCATACAAATTAACGGGTTCAAATTACACATAGACCCAGAACGACAATATTGTTAATGTAATATTATGAGTATAGCTCTATAGAGCATATTTCCCATTCTTTTTGAGTTCACGACAAAAATAACTTAAGCGAATACTACAATGCGTACTTACATACGTATTATATTCTTACTTTTCACATCTTTGTGTTATAAATACTTAAGTACACGAAGTAGGATCCACTTAAGCTCTTTCTCTCGTGAACTATTCGCCACTAAAAAGATTGGGGATCAAAATTTCAATTCCGTCTTATAAGAAGTTTTATTTCAAAATAGCAAAATGTGTTCAATACCTTGTCGCGCTTCATATTCTGCAGTTCGTTGCGTAGTGTTGTTATTTGCGCTGCGGTGTGCTGCTGTGAGCGCTGCAGGCGGGTGTGCTCCCTTTGTGCTGCCTGCAGCCGCTTGAGCTCACGCGACATACCAGCTACACGACGTTCGTACTCATCCTTCACACGTTTTAACTTGTCACTCGGCGGAGATGGTTGAGACGCTATTTAACACATTAAAAGATTATTTTGTTATAAATCACGTCTTACATATATATATGGTTATATGCCTTCGTGTGGCGATGAAGTAAGAACACAATACATCATTCTCTTTCTTGCCCTCTGTGGGTCCAACTCTGTGAAAAAAGACGACTAAGGGATATAAAGATATGATATGCATATAATAACTATTGCAAGAGAAGGTAACTTTGAAATAATACCCTACACGTCTCAACAGTTTTTTTATGGTATGGTATGTACTTTTTTATGGCATACCATATATATTAAGTAAATTGCCCTCCTATTTGGGGGCGTCTATTAATTGCGTTAGGTATTCAGGGAGGAGGGGGATAGGGGGAGGCGTTTGAGCAGAATCTTACTAAATCTCACTTGCGGGAGAGGGGGGGTCTTGGCAAATATCACGTAATTTATTTCAGCAGAAACTGGTGTAAAAGTACATGAACGATAAGTTAAATGGAATTAAAAACCCTTTATACCCAAGTACTAGGTTTGAAAAATCTCACGTGAGATTTGGGAAGGGTTGAGGGGATCGAGAAAAATCTTACGACACCTCACCATTGGGTCAAAAATGCCTCACGTAATTAATGGACGCCCCCTTATGTAGGAAGCTCGAGCTTCCTACAATGACATGAAGAACGTATGAATAGAAATGATGTGGTTATAAACCAATTATTCGAGAGGCACCTGGTGATATAGGGATTTTCGATAACCACCACAGGTACCAGCGATCTTTAACTGATTTTTTAGTTCTCAAGACTGATTTTGTTATTAATATAAGTGTTATTAATATAAGTGTTATTAATAAAAGATAGCCATTATTATTATTTCTATTAAACCATCAGCCTATCAATATACGCTGTTGAAAATAGGTTTCACCAATTACGAATGAAAGAAAAAACCACAATGTTACTGCGACACCATATATGATCAGCTCCGCGGTATTAGGCCTAATTGGCCAGTTGCCAGCCAGTAAATAGGCTGGCTGGCATTAGGTTAAGTTTAAGATTTCGTGTTCATTAACATATTTTTTATCGAATATCCTTACAAACACTTTTTGTTCGATCTAGGTATGAACGGAGACCTTGCATATGACATGCAACAAACGAATTACTGCTTATCCTATCTTAACCTAACCCAAAATACGCTGTTTTATACAATTCTAAAAAAAAAATAATTACAGTACCCCTTGAAATCATTTTTGAACCACCGTTTTTGAATCCACCTAAACATAGACAATAAATTTGATTAAAATCGGTCCAGCCGTTTAGAAGGAATTTAGAGACACAGGTACAAAAAATTATATAAATGTAGATTACTGTACCTCTTTATAGTTTTTAATTACACACACATACATATCAGCACGCCATATCCCTTGCAGGGTAGGCAGAGAGAACAGTGCCAGAGAACTCTATCCTGTTTCTGTATTTTATTTTAGTTTTTAATCGACAGATAGAAATGCCCAAATTTATTAATCATAGTAGTAAAACAAATACTAACTTAACGAGGTGAGTACTTTGTCCCTCTCATCGTTTGTAGCTTTAATTTGATGGTGAAGTGTGTCGAGTCTCTGCTCATAATGTGTTTTCAGCGCGGCCAGACGTCGCTGTGACAGCTCCAGCTGTTCTATGAGGCGAGCCTTTGTATCTATATCTTCGCTTAGGGCCGTCAGTTGAGCTGTCAGTACCCGTTGACCTGTTCAATAAAATGTACTGTTATGTATTTCAAATAAAATCAAACCATTTATTATCTATGAGACCTTTTTGATTTTTTTTTCAAATTATCGTCTGACCACACCCCGATCGCTCCATCAGGGGCGACGGAAAGGCCGTCTGTGGCCTTATAACCCATCGTGCTCTCTCAATCACCATTCGGGTTGAGAGTCCTCAGCGCTCACCCACAGTCCGGGTAAAGTTGTCATAGCCATCTGAGACTAACAACTAAGTCACACAAAAAAAAAATCGATCACCATTGGGCCAACTACTGGTACCGATACCTTAACATTCGTGGCTGGCCGGATACTTTGAAATAGCTTTTAACTGCTTTTCAGATTCAAAGTCAAGCTCTTTTGACTTGAAACTGTTGAAACAATATATCACCAATTAACTTTCTCTACAGGGTACTAAATAGGACGACGAGGAATTCGGACTGATTCTTGCCTCTTGTCTTTTAATTCAAGTTAAATAATTTTAATACGCGGTATATTACCCTTAGTTTCTGAATCTTCATCCTCCGAGTCGCTTTGATCTCCCTCAGCATCGGAAGGTTCAGAATCTTCAGCACTCTCACCCTCAGCCCTTTCCCTTTCACCAATGGGTCGATCATCTACCGCACTGGTCATACTCTCGGTCATGTTCAATTTGCGCTGGAACTCCAGCTCACCCATACTACGTGCTAATAGTTCCTTTTCCTGTAAAAATATTGATGGTAATGCTTAAGCATGAAATATATCACGAGTCTTCTTTCCTGTCGTAGGAGATGTCAAAAGTAACGGTTAATGCAAGATAAAGAAAACTCTATGAAGACTGAAGAGAATGCCAGTCCATTTGGCTAGCATAGTAAACAACAATTTTTCTCTCATTGTGAAGGGATCTTATTTCCCCACAGAGATGGACGTTCGTAGGCTCAAAAATATATTTGGAAGATATTGTATTAAAATGTATATAGCATTGTTTTAGATTGGACATTTAAACATGAAATCTGTTATTGAAATAGGAGCTGTAGATTGTAAATGTCTGGAGACGTAGCGTATGCAGACGTAGCGTATGGAGACGTAACGTAGAAATATGGCCATTCCATGCACGATCTAATATAAGAAATGAGGTTGCATAAGTTAAGGGCGCCGGCCATAATGGCTTTGGTATAGTTACAGGATATTACCGAAAGTATTATTAACTTAGTAATTGTATTGAAGTCCAAGCAAATAACGATCATTGAGCCGATGTTGTAACAAAATATAATTTCCATAAACAATTGCATTAATTATTGCATAAAATTATAATTTTATTGCAAGTAGCGATAATTGTAAGTAGAATTATTATATTTGTAATCGTGTGTAAATTTATCGCCATTTCGGATTAGTCCCGCCAAATAGCATTATAATATACAGTGCAATTTCCATAATTCGAACCTTGTAAGTCGTAATACTCAAGAACATGTCATTCCCTAAATATGAGATAATTCGAATTATTTCGACTTTGTAACACGAATAAAATTTTATTTCGCTGCGAGTTATTGATAGTATATATTTATATTACACAAACCGAATTTTAAAACGCAGACTCCGTAAGACGTTAAATAAAATGACGTCTCACTTAAAATGTCCTGGAGTCATAGCATTCAGACCTAAAAGGAATGTTCAATGCTTGTAATTGATTTTGTGATTGGTTCATATACAAACATTCATTCAATTTTCCAAGCAAATTAGAAACTACCCATTTCTAAGTTAAAATTTTACCGATTATATCTATATGTCTAACTACTTATTAAGTTGAAGACCCCCTAACTTGCGTTTTCATGAGAGTTATCGATATTACATACAGTAGGTATTGCCATATCATATTTTAGCTATAAACCAATTGTAATATTACCTTATACAATTCTCGTTTAGCGTCATCTATGACTGCAGAAGGGTCGTGTACAGAGTCGTGCCGGGTTCTTGCAACGGTCGCTTCCCGCCGTCTGCTCGCTTCGTACATAGCATTTGATTCCATTAATTGAGCTCTCAAATCTTCTATTTCACTCACATAACCCTATAAGGAAAAGCAATAGTCTATTTTATTATGAAGAAATTCTAACCTTCATAAAATAACAATGGATTTTATGTACCTCTTTCTTTTTCACGAATGTTTAAAAAGACAAACGAATGTTATCAGACAATATTTATACATATTTGACTTTCAATTGACATTGTATTGAGTAATTTATATTTCAATATTTTAATAATCATGGCCAATCTATTAAATTATCATACACCTTCAAGACTAGCTATAGGTAATATGCTGTAGCAATAAAATTGCATCAAAAATTACCACGCCATACATATATGGCAGAATATGATGGACTATGTAATACATTGACCTATTATAACCATATTTTTGGAAATAAAGATTATTATTATTATTAAATGTCAAATCATGAAATTGTTTAGGCAGCGAGATATAGCAGACAAAGTTCTGTTGTGGAGAATAATCGATAACCGATTACGTAAAAAAAAAACGGGACATATAGGTTGCAAAGAAAGAGAAAATAAATTACCTGTACAAGTGAAGTCAGTGAACAGTCATTAGTATCTGGACTGCCATCCTTCGGTGCCCAGTTTCCTAATGCCTTCTCAGCCACCAATTCACTGTTCCTCGCTGATAGCTGCTCAATTGTGCCTTGCATAGCTTTCACTCTGCGCCGTAAAGATTCCACCTCTCCTGTTAGAATGGCATTCTCTTGGACAACGTCGCTCCAACCTTCTTCACCGTTTTCTGATACAATACGTTTACCCTGAAAATTTATGTAATATAAATTCTTGACATCTTCGGGCATATTACAGATAAAATAAAACTATTTTTATGGACGTCAAGCAGGTGGGCGGTCATAAAGCTATTGCCAAATGTTTTGCAATGTGCACGATGGAAGAAGATTGCATTATCGATCCCAAGCAATTAGGATATGAACTGGATAATGATGATTATAATATGACTATACATATATGTATCTTTTGTTTTGAAATTAAATATAATGCTATAGGGAAACAATTGCTAAATGTGTTGCTATTTTTAATTAATCGTAAACTTTTTCTGATTTATCAAAGTAGTACAATACACCGTAGTTATGCTTAGAAACATTTTAATTCTTCTTCTTTTTCTGTATTGGCAATCAGCTACTTATAAGAGCCATTGTTGCCAGTGTCGAGTTATAATTTTCTTTACGTCTTCAGTCTGTTCATGTTAGTCATCGTCCGTCAGTAAGTCAAATCGTGACCATCAACAGTGCTATAACCACACAGTTTATGGTATCTTCTGGGAATTTTGGTGGAAAATAAAAACGTTGTAAAGCACTTTTATATCATATTCACTACATCTCAGCAGTTCCGCCGTAACACATTACATAAAATGCCATCAAAATTATTCAATTTAACACGTTAAAACGTTAAGATAATGAATATAAAACAAGACCACCATTTGACACTTTCATATTCCCGCCAAAAGGCCTAACATTTTAATTCGCTTAATTCAAATTTAATTATAGATGATTTTTTTTTACCTGTTTATATTCAGCCAATTCTAATTGTAACCTCGCCACTTCTTGCCTCAATTGATGAATAGTTCTCGAAGTCAGATCCTGGTTTACGACGCATCTATTCTTAATATTTCTCGCCCTATTGGCGTATTTCAGCGTGTTGAGTGTTTCCATGAAGTCCCTATCGCTAGGCGAGACACACGCTATCATGACCGTATTGCTGTTCCCTCCTAAGGAGTCTTGGAGTAATCGAGTTAGTTTCGAGTCTCTGTACGGCACATGTAGTACTTTTCGAGATTTGTCTCCAAGAGCTGATATGACGTTACCTAAAGCTAATAGGCCGCAATTGATCGATATGCCTTCTTTTGCGCGTTCCCCTGTCGCACCTGTAGTAAAATTACGATGAATGGAGAATTTATACAATTTTATTATTTAAATTTGTATTTAACGCTAAATGGTAGACTAGGTGGTTAAATAATATAACTAGAGTGAGTTGAAGGTATTTGCCCGACACTGAAATTATCAGGTAAGGACCAATTTTTTAATCGTTATATATGAAATCCGTAGGCCACAGTGGCGGGCACATCGGGGTCAAACAATCGATATCAGTGGCCATTGCAACGGTGATAGGGAGGGAATGAAGTGGGTTATGGGGTCGCACGCCGCTCTTTCGTTGACATAACGGGCAGGGTGTGTCCAGACCATAGCTTACCGTAAAAAGGGGGGGCTGAATGACGTGTTCGATGCTATATGAAATAGAATAATACTGTTATATAACCCATGTATGTATAGTGTTTCGATTACGACACCAATTTGCAGAAAAAAATATATTGAAGATGTCTAAGTACTAAAAAATGAATCAAGATTTTATATTTTCATGTTGACTGTATTGAACTCTGGTTACTTAATTTTTTTCCAGCGGTTCTTTAAAATTATCTTTGCTCATAAATCAAAGGAGTCTCAAAGGATGCTCGAGTCCAGCATTGGGTTACATACCGAATGCTGGAAAGGAGGCCCGCTCCTTCATAGTGGGAGGAAAATTGACTCACTATACCACAGTTGTCAGATGTGTTGGTATAGGGTTTTATTTCAAGTTGTCCTTCTCGTCTATTTGGGATGCATCTATATGGAAGGCAAAAAGAAAGAAAAGTTAAATTACCTGTACGTTTTAACCTTTCCGAGCCAGCCAGATCAACAAAATGGAACTTGGCAGTCAACGTCTCGTACTGCTCAGGCGCTTCTGTTTCCGATTCTTTGTCAGCAACTTCTTGGTCCGGTGCTAGCCTTCTTTGTCTTAATAGTAAAGTAAATACAGCATGAGATCTAGAGGATGATGAGTTCATGTTAGTTGCTGCCGTTGTCCTTGCCAAGGCACCTGCCCTTAAAGCTCCTAAAGCTTCCCTAGCACCGCGTACTGGTCGCATAGAAGCACCTACTATACGCACTCCACCGCATCCGTCTTCTGTTATCCTCAAGGCACCCTGAAATCAATACATTTTTATTGTAACTATCATGTCTAATCCCTCCACTAGGTGGACTGACGACATCTTGAGTTTCGTAGGAAGTAGCGGAGAAACCTATGGCCAACAGTGGACATCTACTGGCTGATGGATGAACGGAATATCTGATCCATGTCGTGAAAAATAATCAATGTACACCCATACCTTTTCTGTCCCACTTTCATCGCAAGAGTCTAAAGTCGATTTTTGTCAATGACTCCTAAATTTTTAGGTATCACCCAACACACACAATGTTCCAATATTGGGCTCGAGCCTCCTGTGCAATAGAATGGAAAGCAATCTACTACTGCTCTAGTCACATGGTTTACTTTAGCGTTGTATTTCGAATTTTCCTTTACTTAAATAGATGTTACCTGAATATTTATATGATATTAGTCGTCTTTTACGACACCGTTGGGCAAGAGAGAAAGTGCTGAATTGTATCCTTATTTTATCTCTACACGGAATGTATAGTTTATACAATAATTTATTATACAATAATTTGTTTATCATATATCTGGATAAATGTCTCCAAAGGTTGAACGATATGAATGTGGGAGTCCAGATGGGCGACTCAGTGGTCACTGCTCTGCTTTATGCAGATGATGCAGTCCTGCTGGCACAGTCGGCGATTGACCTGCAGACCCTAGTCGACACAATGACAGAAGATTGTAAGAAAAGGGGTCTACGCGTGAATGTGAGCAAAACCAAAATAATGGTCTTTGAAAGAGATAAAACCAGAACAGATGTAAGAGTAACAATAGGTAATGATGTACTAGAGCAAGTGGATGAATTTGTATATCTTGGATGTGGATTTAGCCGAGATGGAAGGTACACCACTGATATAGAGCGAAGAGTGAATGCGGGAAATAGAGTGAACGGAGCGTTGGGGCAACTTCTCGGCAGCCACCACCTCAGCCAGAAGGCACGTGTAGCAATACATAACGCAGTGCTTGTCCCAACATTACTGTATGGAAGCGAGAGTTGGGTATGCAGAAAAGAGTATGATAGTAAAATTAATGCGGTCGAAATGCGATCTCTGCGGAAAATCTGTGGAGTTAGGCTGACCGACCGCATTCGTAACGACGACGTAAGAGAGCGAGTAGGTATGAAAGAGAGTATTGGTGTAAAGATGCGAAAGGGAATGCTCCGATGGTTCGGACATGTGGAAAGAATGCCGAACGAACGCCTGGTTAAGAAGATATACAATGCGAAAGTGGAAGGATGTAGGTACCGAGGGAGACCGAGACTAACCTACCTAGACCAGATCGGTCATGTACTGAAGGAAGGTGGAGTCAAGAGTCTCCGAAACCGGCGAGCGTGTATGAAGAGAATTATGAATGTTGAGGAAGCGAGTGAAGTATGCAGAGATAGAGTTCTCTGGCACTCTGTTCTCTCTGCCTACCCTGCAAGGGATATGGCGTGATGATATGTATGTATGTATGTGTGTAATAATTTATATTAACGATTAGAACAAGACAGGTAAATTAATTTGCTAATGAGATAATTTAAATATTCAAATGTGATTAAATACATTTGGAATTTTAAAACGACTATCAAATCTTAAGCTTTTTAATAATCAGATCCACGTTTTCTCATTCGTTATCTGTATGAACCAGTTATGAATTAATAAATAGAGACACTATAGTTTTAGAAGAATTTTATTGAATTTAAAGTTTGCTAAAAGCATTTTTTTATAATAAAATATCTTATGTGGCACAGCTTAGTTCGCGTTAATGTAGATTTTGCTAATCAAACATTTGCCGTGGGCACTGTATAGTTTTTCGAGATATAAAGGGTCAATCTATGGACTACTCCAGGCTATATATCTCTTTCCAAAATTTTTGTTTGTTCTTCTTTAAATGTTTCATATATGCGTGTCATATAAGCTGAGTACCAGCGCCACGGTTCTGTCTGGCAAATGCTGAGCGAGATTTTTTTAGGATAGTCGCGAGGCACAAGAATTGTATGTGTTATAGACAGATAGTTAATTAATTTAATTCCTTTTAATTACATTTCTTTTTATTTAAACTTTTTGTTATATTTTTCTGTCGTAGCTATTCTTGTATTTTTACTTAGTATACAATTTTTATATACCTAGTATGAATTTCCTAGCTTCCATCGCTAAGTAAAATATTTCATTCCTTCTTCTAAATTTAATCCAATTTTGTTCAGCTGTTTTAGCGTGATTGTGTAATAAACATCTATTACAACCTCTTGAACTTATAAAGATATATGTTCCAGTTATTCCTATGTTATTTTCTTCTTTAGCATTAAAGCGTGCCTCCATGTAGCAGATATATTTACTACCATACAGTAACCACACACGAAAATAACAAAAAAAGTATATATAACTGTATAAAACAGTTATAATGTTATATTTAACGATCCGTTTGTGATGTCATTAACATTTCATATCCTGTTATCAACAGAGTACTTAGCGTCACTGGTACACATGGCCGATATATTTATAAGCACGTGGAGATAAACCCGTTCAATTGATTTCCAAGGAAACGTGTTCACATTTATTAGTTTAGATAGGATATCGACGATCCGAGGATTCCGTGTTACGCATATGAATTACGAAAATTAATAAAGTCATATTTCTTTTGAGAGAACTTTCAAATTTTGATTTGGCGCCTTTTTATAGGACGAAACGTTTCTTTTTTTTTAAAGACGCAAACGCGGCATTAAGGAATTGATCCCTGTAGTGTGGGGGACTTTACAAAACATATGATTATTAGGGGATCGCACCAAATGTTTTTTTCTGAGTGAAAATCGAACCCACGGCACTGGCATGGTAGGTTGGTATCTTAATCATTACGTCATTTATGTAGTTTTCAAGAAAGAGAGATTAAGCTAGTTCTACTAATGTTTTACACGTGAAAGTTTGTGAAGATGTTTGGATGTTTGTAATGTTGTATATTGTTGAACAGATGTGGATGAAAATTGGTACATAGATAGGGAATTTCCTGGATTAATACATGTGATACTTTTATCCCGGTTATGTTTTCCCCTGGGATAATAGTCTAAATTTGGGTACGTAACTTTTTAACGCGGGTAGGTGAAACACTAATATATGAAACATCGACATCTTTTTTCATGTAATAGAAAAAAATGTTTAGAGGAATGTGGCTATATATGCATTGACCTACTGCAGTAGACTATCACATTTTGATAAAAAAAATGTTATAAGACTGGCTAATGATGATGAGTGTATACAAACCTTGGCAAAAGGATCTTTAGCTGGATCAAGCAGATCTACGATGTCCTCGTTATAAAGCTCTATGAATTGCGCTTGGACAGAGAACTCTGGTGGGAGTTGACCTTGTGCACGTGCTTCGTCAGCTCTGGCTTCTGCACCAGAGAACAGGTCACGGATAGCGCGGGGAATGATCCCTCTTCTCTCTTCATCGCCTTCGCCTTCACCTTCCCAACCGCTGCCCATCGTATAGGTCTTGCCGGAGCCAGTCTGTAAAAACGAAAAATATAAGTTATTTTTGGTTTTATTATTATCTTTCAATGATTTGTGATTACAATCCACCATGTTCTACCCGTATGATATAGTGTTAAGAACACCTGTTAAGTTGCTGTGCCTAACAGGAGAACCAGTTGAGAGATCGCCAAGGAAATAAGCAGAGACTCTCTCCTGAGAAACTTATAACACCAATTGCAATTACCAACCTCATGGCTTGTGTGGTAATTACAGCATTACACCATCTTATGGAGATTTACTTTCAACAGTATCCACTATTGATATGCTGATGGATGGATATCTTAAAGCTTTAATTGCACAGTTGTCGCAGTGCTCTAAGAAATGACTCCCTGTCTTGGAATGTCAAAGTTTAAATTCCTATGCAAAACGCAAATATGGGGCAAATGGTTATTGTGAGTATGAATTTAATTTTTCTTTAATTTTGTTTAAAGCACCACCACCCTGCACTAAGGAAATAATTCTTGTATTGCGGGGGACTTAACAAACATATAATTAATGCAGAAAAATTACATCCAGACACAAAACAACAGTTGGTGACAAAAGCGACGGATGAGAGACGACTGCATGTAGCGGAGATGCGAATGTTGAGATGGATGTGTGGTGTGACGAGATTGGATAAAATAAGAAATGAGCATATAAGAGGAAGTTTGAAAGTAGCGTCAGTGACGGAAAAGTTAAGGAGTGAAAGGTTAACATGGTATGGATATGTGATGAGACGGGATGAAAGTAATGTTGTGAGGAAAGTTTTAAATATGAATGTTGAAGGCTTTAGGGGTAAAGGAAGACCAAAGAAAAGATGGATGGACTGCGTGAGGTATGACATGGAGAGACAGGGAGTGACTGCAGAGATGACGTCTGATAGGACTGTATGGAGGAAGATGACATATTGCGTCGAAATAATTGGGATAAGAGCAAGATGATGATGATGACACAAAACAACAGTTTGTGCATCGCACAAAGTATTGTAGGTACTGTGTGGTAATCGAACGACAGCAACGGCACGGAAGGTCCGGTATCTTAACCACTACGCCATCTATGCCGTGTGTTAATTATATACTTGTAAAGTCCCTCACGACAAATAATATTTAGAAATCATTTATTTCTCAATGACTTGAAAAAAGACAAGTGATTTGCCAGATTTCATTACATTGCGTCGTCGAGTAAGTAACTTCCATATGCCGATTTCGTGCACGAATTCCGTGTGGTGACGGAGTAAGAATACAATTCACCACTCCCTGTCTTACCCGTGCGTGATCATACGAGACGACTAAGGGATAAAAAACGCATTAATATCTATGTGAGAGAAGTAAACTCGAAACAAAACCCTATACCAACACGTCTGAACAGCTTGGTGTAGTAGGTCAATTACCCTCCTTTTTTTTTTTTTTTTTTTTTTTTTCACGCTGTGGAAACGCATTTCCGCGCTATCCCCCGCCGGTGACAGGCGAGGGTGAGTGTGGGACTCGCCGGCCAGCACCCCAACGCTTGGCCATTGGCTCACGCCCTGTCGTCATTCAAGGCGGTGGGAGGAGGTGCGCATATCGACGCCTCCTCCGCCCTGGCCGCCGGCGGCGGAGCGAATTTGTAGACGCAATTGCCTCGCGTCCCCGCTCCGCCGCCTCTTTTGTAGAGATGACCTCCTCGCAAAAGGAGGCCATCGACGACCAGCACCCGTCGCTATCGAGCATCTTCGAGATGACGGTCGACAGCGACAGGTCCCCTCCAATGACCGCCGACAGGACGTGGCGTTGAGGCCCCCAGGCGGGGCATACCTCCAGTGTGTGGCGCGTATCGTCCACTGGCGCGCCACACTCATGGCACCCTGGGGCCTCTTCTCTCCCAATTCTGTGCAGGTACTTACCGAAGACCCCGTGTCCGGTAAGCACCTGCGCCACCCTGAAACTTAGGCTGCCGTGCCTTCTGTTGATCCAGCGATGGAAATGCGGCGCGACCGCCTCTACAGTCCCCCGCCCTGCTACGGGGGACTCCAGTTCTTCTCTCCACCGCTGGATGACTCCCCTTCGGGCCACTTCTAATGCTCTGCCCGGTCCCCTTATGGAGACTCGCTCGCCGTCGGCCCGCGCCGCAACGCGGATTCGGTAAGCCTCCGCCAGAGCCTCAGCCACTAACGACCAAGGTGGGTCGCCCGCCAACAACGTCGCCGCGGTCCATGAAACCGTACGGTAGCCCCTAATAGCCCTCACCGCCATGACCCTCTGCGGTCTTCGCAAAAGGGCTCTGTTCCGGGCGATCAATTACCCTCCTATTATGGAGGAGGCTCGAGCCCAACAGTGGCACATATATGAGCTGAGATGATGATGACATGCCGATTTCCTCAAAATTATATCTTCACCGTTTATAGTAAAAGAATATTTACGATGCTTATGCATGATACATAATCACTAAAAGTCAGATGAGTGCCTTGAACTCGAAAGTCATAACTTCACTAACGATCTCGGTACTTGAATTTACTTTACACGAAAGATGAAATTATCTTAAGCTATTATACTAGCCAAATGGCTATCCTCCGTCTATATATAGCACACGGAATCTCCTTGTACTGACGGATTAAAAATACAATATCAATCCTAATTTTTTTTGTGACAATCGTAAAAAAAAATAAAAAAAAAAAAAAAAACGGAGGAAATCACTAATGCAATGGACAGCAATCATCTCAGCTCATATACGTCCCACTGCTGGGTTGAAATATCCTCCACAATAGTAGGTAAATTGACCCACTATAACGCTGATTAGACGGGTTCGTATAGGGTTTTTATTTGGGTTTTTTACATAAAATCCCTTAGTGGCCTTCACGATATTCGCGGTCAAGATATGGGGTGGTGAAATGTATTATTATTCCGTCACCACACGGAAAGGTATTGCGTCTTTTTAGGGCAATATTAACATTGATTGCTTTATAGAATTATTGCTTGTTTCTTTTTTTTAATACATTGTTAACTATGGCCTCCTGTATCTGAAAAGCGTCTTTTTCTTGAATTAGTTTATTATTATCGTAACCGCTTCTTTCGTGCGTTGCTTTAACTAACATAATATATTCTAAAACATGTGAGATAATATACGAGTAGCTGTGATTTAAAAAGTATATGTACTTAAATCTGATAAGTACTTATAACGGAGAAATAATATAAACAGACTGATAGACGTTGAGATACATTGAATTTTATCTTATCTTTCTTGATATATAACACTCACGTGTTTACTATGTTCATTCAAACTGATCTCTAAAACTGCTCAGCCGATTTCAATAAAATGTTATAACTATTATTGTAACGGTAGTGGTAGGACCACGCTGTTGAGTTCTGTCTACAGCCGCGGGCCGGTCCGTCCGGGGTAGTACCACACTCTAGCAGAAGATCGACGTCTGAGTAATGGCAAAGTGCAATTGCGCCTCGTTCGCTGAGTAAGAGAGCCGGAAGCCCATTTGAGTGGGTTTGTGGTTTGTATTTTTGTATATGTTATTATAGGCAGCGGCGTAGCTATACCCTTGTTATTGCAAAGGTCTGTGGGTGGCAGTGACACTTACCATCAGATGCGCTGCTTTCTCGTTTGCCACCATAAGCGAGAAAAAATAATGTGTAAATATTGTGTAATATATTTTGTTTCAGTTGAAAATAGTATGATTTTAGTCAAAACAAAAAAAAATACCTTCAAAAACATCCCGAATCAGTGGGGCAATTAGCAGAGGTAACTCTAGGTACAGAAATTAAGACGTCATTTCAAATATCAAAACTGTTGAAATAAATAAAAACGTGATAACAATATATATATATACTATGTATTATAATTAAAAATTACAATGGTTTTTTTTTTCATTACAAAATTTTGCCAATATTAATATTATAGTTTATAATCATTCTCCTACTCTTATCTCAATAACTTGGGGTTGATACAATATCAACAATATGTACTCCTCTTTCATAGTACCTACATATTGTAGAAGTTATTGGCAATAGTTTTATGACCGACCGCCTGCCAGATGTCAACGCTCCTTAGGAATGTAATTGTTCACCAAACGGCATCAGATGGAATTGGCCCAGTTCATTATAAGGCTCTTAGTCGTCTTTTACGACATCCTCAAGCAAAGTAAGGGTTGGTAGTATTCGAAGCCGCTAACATACAGCAGTATTTTTAATATTATAGTTATTAAATGTTTATTATATACATTATTTCTCTACCGTACAGCTATAAATATGCATAGATTTCTTTAGTTTGTTTATTTAAATTGGTTATCGATACCATAAAGCAAACGAAATGCAGCGTAAAATTTTATCTAAATGGCAAATTAATCCGTGAAAGCGTGAGAAACAATCGTTGTACAATCAAGTAGTTGTTTCTTCGTATAAGATCACACAGACATCGCAGCCTAACATCCAGTGGCATTCACTGAAGTGTTGCGTTAATTACTTAATATATACACGTATGGGCGTGAGTAGACTAGGTTCACATAGTCACGGTGTGTAAACATCAAACTCACTTTCTATACGCATCAATTTACTTACTAGTTTGCTATGGAGTGGGTTACTTAGTCCCTTTTTTTTTTTTTTTGCAAGGCGTACCATGGCACATCCACGGTCGCGCCCCGACAAATCGGTCCGGGGCGACAAGAAGAGGCGGCGCGCAACCCCATGGACCCACCCTGCAAGCACCTCTCTTCGCCGTGCGAGCGGGCCACTGGTACCCGATCTTTGTCTTCGGTGGACCGGCGGTTTACCTTTACGGGTTCCTCTCGTGTCGACGTCCCGACAGCTTTCGCCGTCGGGGCGTCGCTCTCACGCGGTGGCCTCGCGTCGGGTGACCGGACAATTCCCCGGTCCGATCACCCGAAGCCTCGGTTAGGGCGGCATCAGGCGCAGATTACTTTAAGTCTGACGCTTTTATTTCCAAAGGGTTTAGCAGAGAAGGAAGAGATGTAGACCGCAAAAATAATGGGATGATGATATTAGACAGGTAGCAAGAGTCATGTGAAACAGAGTGGTTCAAAAAAAGAAGTAATGGAAAAGGTTGGAGACCTTTGCCGATTGGCAAACAGATCTAGGAAAGATAAGCATGGAATAGATTTTAGTTTCAATGTTTAGTTTAAGAAGTCCAGTCCGTGTAAGATTTCTTTTGTACTTTTAAAAGCTTAAATTCATTGTAATTATTTAAGAGATCTGAATAATAGGCTACATTATTATTATTATAAGCAGGGGTGTTTTCCGTGTGGAGACGTGTGGTAGCGGCTACGAATACTACTAATCCTTACTTTGCTCGTGGATGTCGCAAAAGACGACTAGGAACCTTATAACGACCTGGGCCAACTCCATCTGATGCTGTTTTGGTCAACAATTACATTCCCAATCAGGGTTGACGTTTGGTCATAGAACTATTGCTAATAGCTTTTGCAATATGTACTATGAAAGAAGAGTACATATTGTATCGACCCCAAGTAATTGGGATAAGAGTAAGAGAATAATAATGAGACGGAGTAAGAACACAATTCATCGCATTCTTTATTGATCGTGGATATTATAAAAGGTGAGTTATGAATTCAGGATGACCTCTACTTGCTTTTATAGAGATAATAGAGGTGACACCAATCCTAGAGTATTATTATACCTCTGAGTGGCGAAGGTCTGTCTCCGTGGAGTAATAACATTTATCCAAAAAAATTTAAGCTAGAAGCTGATCCAAATACAATTGGTAATGATAAAGACACAGAACCCACAGATGTGTAATGCTCTAGATAGCTTTGTTTATAATAATACACGCGTATAAACAAATATTTCATTCATGTGCATGATTGAAAATACTGATAACTCACATGCCATCAATTCATTCAACGAAAGTATAATAACAAGTATTTCTTCTTGACCAACTTAATTTGAATATTCGGGACATCACAGCTTAAATCAAAAGTTCGCCAGGTGATGAAATACAAAAAAAAAGAAACAAGTTTCAAAAGGAAGGTGCCACGTATCCGAATATGGTTGTCGACCACCGAACGTGTTGGCCGCAGTTCCATTTAATGAAGATAACGATCAAGTTTAACACTTATATGTACGTACGTACACTAATAGCTATTGTTGAATCGTTCGTACGTCGGGGCGTCAGCAAGTCTGCTATGATCGCCGAGTGCGTGATTGTAATACATATCAACTATTGCTATTAATATCTATCTATCTTTAAACGAGCTATTCTTATATATTTCTATAATTTCAGATTCCCAGTAACGGCATCAGTAGTTTCCATCTAATTTTGTATGCAGGAGATTTCAAATTACTGAAATTTAGCATTTAATATGTTTGATTATTTATAAAAGTTTGATTACGAGCGAAAAATGATTGTCAAACATGGTTGTGTGTTACAATAATTTTTCACTCGTAATCAAGTTTTTTTATGCAGGATGTTTTACGTTTATGATAAATCGATCTAGCTTTATTTATGCAAAATATCGTTTTGTTAGTGTTTTTAGCCAACGAAAAAAAAAATATTTTTTCGTTGACTGAAAACTATTACTCACCATCATCATCTCAGCTCATATATGTCACACTGTTGGGCTCGAGCCTCCTCCATAATGGGAGTGTAATTGACCTACTATACCACGCTGGTCAGACGTGTTGGTATAGGGTTTTGTTTCGAGTTTTCCTTCTCTCACATAGATATTATATGCATTTTATATCCCTTAGTCGTCTCGTACGATCATCCACGGGTAAGATACGAGGGTGGTGAATTGTATTCTTACTCCGTCAGCACACGGGAAAACTATTACTATATGAAGTCAAATTTGGCCGCTATCATTGAGTCTGAGTTTTCACTGACATAACTCGGTTGAGCAATTAAATAGTCTAATCCGGATACCTCCGATTTTTTATATTGTTTCCTTTTTTTAATTTTCATTATTTTATCAATGATTTTTTTATTTAAATACATATATTAAAAAAAATACCGACCCAAGCTGATGTCCTAACGGTTTAACAGAAAGTCCTAACGGGTTAAGAGAGTTAATCTTAATCCATTAGGACATTTGTCACTACTCTTAAAGGTCCGTGGGCGGCAGGATCACTTACTCTCAGGTATGCTGTTTGCTTGTTTGCCATAGGCAATAAAAAAAAAGAAAATGTACAGACGGACATGAATTGGGTGAAAACGCCGGTCTCAACATAGTGGTAATAAACATTATTAAAATTCACGTCTGTCACTCAGAAAAAATTACTTCATAATAAAAGTATACTTGTTCTAAATGTCAGCTCTCAATATAATTTTTAATTAACATAATTAGCAGATTATTATTTAATTAGCAAAAAGGAAAATCTCAAAAGTACTCGTGTCGTACTGAAATTCACAAAAATATATTTGTAGATCCGACATTGTTGATAAAGACCGGCAAAAGGTCATTTCTTTTAGAAGATTTATACGAAATGCGTGGGAAAAGGTCACGTCGAATAAGTTTTTTATACATTGCCCTTTGCATCCAGATTATACCGTTTCACTCATATCCTTACTCTGAGGTTTCACTTTTCGTTTGTCCATTTGCCATAGTACACTAAAATATTAATATAAAAAAAAATATCTTTTTATGAGAATTATATGGCATGGCTACAAATCGTTTTAAGCCAGGTCTTTAGCGATGGTTACATTATTTATTAACGGTTTTGTCCGTGAATTTTAGTAAAACAAAAAACACGTAATTTCGTATTAATTACACCTCACTATTTTCTTATTACCATTTTATTTTAATTAAAATTTAGTACTTTCTCTCAATATTACATAAAATGCCATCAATATGATCAAATATAACAATCTAAAACACTAAAATATTATATCCTAAATAAACTTATAGGTGCAGATGTGTTGCTTTGATTCTCTTTCACGCATGTGAAAAGTTAATCTTCCCAATCACGTCTTGTAATTTTGCACACACTTTGGCTGATACAGAAAACGGTATAGAGTAACTTTCATCTGCGAGGGGACAGACCAGACATTAGTCCGCCATCCGCACAGAGTAGGACAGTAGAAGGACGACACCCTAGCAACAATGTTGTTTGTTGCTGACGTGTGGATGAGAATGGTAATGAAAGCGAAACCTACTAATCCAAGCCACGGATGTCAAGGCATCGCTACCAGTCGTTGACCCAATGATTGTGGGAAGGGAATATGATAGGGTATGGGACCGCACGCCGCCCTTCCGTCACGCCGTACGGAATGTATCCAGATTAGAAAAATAATAAAATTGATTAAAAATTTTATACTAGAAGCGAAGCAGCAAGTATAGCGAGTATTATATTATAGCAACATGATAATGTACATAACGAAGAGAGAAAGTACAGAGCAGTGATGCGTCACTTGTGATATATTTTCATAATTGTGAGATAGAACGGACAAACGAGGGGTGGGACGATTTCTAGATAGACATTTCAAAGATGACCGAAACAATAGTAAGAGAGATAGGAAATGTCTGTTATTTTGCTATCGTAATAGTTGTCTTGAGAACGAGGATTATTAGGTAGATTTAGATAAAATCGCTTGACTCTTAGTTTCGCATTAGATAAGTAATTGTCATCTCAAACAATTACCTAATTAGTACATAATAAGTGTGTAGATAAATCAATGTGAATTCCCATTCAGAATTATTTCTGAAGTTAACTGGCAATTAAATCTGTGAAATAATATTATTTTTAGGTATTTTCATCATAATCATCTTAGCTAATTAATATACGTTCTACTACTAGTCTGGAGGCTCCTTCCCAATAGAAGAGAAATTTACCTAATACTTGTACCACGCGGGTCAGACGTATCGGATCTTCGTATTCGGATAGACGTATCGGGATTAATTGCCAGTTTACCTTCTCTTGTATAAATGTTATTTGCAGATTATATTTCTTTAGTCATCTTTTACAACAGCCATGGATAAGATAGGGAGTGTTAAATTATATTTTTATTTCTTCACCATATGGAAAACGAGCGACTTACGGAGTAGTATGTTAATTTTGTTCTTACTATTCCGATGATTTATTAGCTGTGTGGTAGCGGCTACGAATACTACCAACCCTTACTTTGCTTGTGGATGTCGTAAAAGACGACTAAGTGCTTTATAACGACCTGGGTCAACTCCATCTAATGTCGTTTGGTCAACAATTACATTCCCAAGGAGGGTTGACATCTGGCAGACAGCCGGTCATAGAACTATTGCCAATAACTTTTGTAGTATGTACTCTGAATGCAGAGTACATATTGTATCGACTCCAAGCAATTGGGATAAAAACAGGAGAATGATGATATTCCGATGTTTCAAATAAATTTCATTAATCATTAATCTTCTTGTGACTACGAAATCCGTAAAAACAGTTTTATTCTAAATAACAATTTCATGTCTGTATTAGGTGTTATAAGATTTATTTATCATAAGATTATCAGTAGTACATACATACATAGCCTCACGCCTGTTTCCCAGAGGGGTAGGCAGAGACTACGGATTGCCACAAACCACGATCCTGACATACCTCCATCGCTTCATTCACGCTCATCACAGTCTTCATGCATGCTCTACGATTACGCGTACTCTTAATCTGACCTTTCACTAACACATCTTCAATTTGATCCAGGAAAGTACGACGTGGTCTTCCCCTTGTAGTCGTCCCACTAACACTCGCTTTGTATACTTGTTTAGTCAACCTTTCTTCACTCATTCTTTCCACGTGTCCAAACCACCTCAGCATACCCTTTTTTATCTTTGTTACTACTTCTTCATTTACACCACAGCGCTCTCTTATAACACTATTCCTAATTTTATCCTTCATACTTACACCACACATACTACGAAGAGCTCTCATCTCTACAGCATTTATTCTACTTTCATGTCTTCCCTGCCAAATCCAACTTTCACTGCCAAACATGAGAGTGGGAACTAATACTCCCTTATGTACAGCTAGGCGTGCCTTTTTAGATACATTCCTACTCTTCATAAAAGCGTACAGTGCCCCATTCACTTTATTACCAGCATTCACTCTTCTTTCAACATCATCATTATTTTTACCATCACTAGTAAATAGTACTCCCAAGTATACAAATTCTTTCACCTGTTCCAATCCCTCACCATTTATAAAAATGTTACATTCCGTCATACATTTATCCTTTTCAAAGACCATTACTTTCGTCTTACTTACATTTACTTTCATGCCTTTTCTTTCAAAAGCATCATGCATAGCAGTTACCATCGCCTGTAAGTCTTCAGCCGACGATGCAAGTAAAACCTAATCATCGGCATAAAGAAGACATTTGACGAGTAACTCATTCATTCTTAAACCACATTCATTATTTTTCAAATCTTGCAAACAGCTATCCATAAATAGGTTAAATAGCCACGGTGACGCTACACATCCCTGTCTAATACCTTTATCAATGTTAAATCATTCAACGTAGGACCCGTTTATCCTAACGCAGGCTCTGGAATCCTTATAGATGGATTTCAGCGCCTGAATAAGATGGCTATTTACCCCATACATAGATAGTACCGACCACAGTTCATTCCTCCTCACTTTGTCATAAGCCTTCTCCAAATCAATGAAAGCGCAAAAGACTTTCTGACCTTTAGCCAAAAATTTTTGCGCCATGCATAGTAAAGAGAACACTTGATCCGTGCAACCCATACTCTTTCGAAAACCCGCTTGTGCATTCCATATTTTCTTTTCGGTCACTTTTACTACTCTTTCAATCAACACTTTCGCATCATACAGTTTGCCGACAATGCTAAGGAGGCTAATGCCCCTGTAGTTTCTACAATCTTGCCGTGAACCTTTACCTTTGTAGAGAGGTACGATTACCGCCTGACACCAGTCTATAGGCACTCGGCCATTCGGGAGGATTTCCGTGACCCGGGCCGCCGCCCGCGGCCGGGGCGGTGCAGGTACTCGCGCCTGCACCTGATGCCGCCCTAACCGAGGCTTCGGGTGATCGGACCGGGGAATTGTCCGGTCACCCGGCGTGAGGACGACGCCTCGACGGCGAAAGCTGTTGGGGCGTCGACAGGAGAGGAGCCCGATAGGGCATATCGCCGAGCGGGCCACCGAAGACAAAGATCGGGTACCGGTGGCCCGCTCGCACGGCGAAGAAGAGGTGCTTGCAGGGTGGGTCAATGGGGTTGCGTGCCGCCTCTTCCGTCACCCCGGACCGATTTGGCGGGGTGCGACATCCATAGCCCACCGCAAAAAAAAAAGAAGAAAAAAAAAAGGCACTCGGGCCATTAGTCCAGCAAAGATTGAAGAGCTGGTATAGGATGTTAGTTGTAATATCTTCTCCAGCCGTCAGCATTTCAACTGTAATACTGTCGTATCCTGCAGACTTACCCGCTCTCATACCTTTCAATGCATTTGTAATCAGTATCAGTAGTTTTACACTATATTAGTGTAAAAATGTAACAGAATTGTAAAATGATTTTAAAGATATCATATTAAAGGTATATTAGTCTATGAAACCACGTTAGGTATACGAATTGGTGTTTGTATAGGGTTTACTTCGTACTTTTCTTTTCTTGCAGTGATCCACTAAAGGGTGTCATGATTTGTATCATTCTTAACGTTTAATCACACGCACATATAATATTTTGGATTGTACCGTTCGAAGCGCCAGAAAGGCAGTATGCAGCTCCATGGTCATGTTAAGAAATAGACTAAAAATTACTGACTACCGATATCGATTCCTTGAGATTGGTGGACCCCCGTGCGGGTTACCCTTTACCTGCTTCCTACTTTACCCTTGATATAAGACTTGAGAGTTGTCTGACGCATTTCAGAAGCATGCGTTTCACTTATTAGGAAACACGACTATGCAGTATCAACATACACATTGTTCTTCGAATTTAGGTCTAAATGCTATGACGTCACAATACCGGGTTAGGTTAGCTATTGTTTGACACACAATGCTGAACAGCCTAGGTGTTGCAGGAATTACATTTCTCAAATATTTATTACATTATGATTCTTGAAATAAAATTAAGTACAAGCAAAATGGCCACCAAAGACAAAGAACGGGTACCGGTGGCCCGCTCGAATGGCGAAAAGAGGAGCTTTGCGGTGGGTATGGTGGCTCTATAGGGTCGCGCGCCGCCTCTTCCGTCGCCCCGGTCCAATTTGGCGGGGAGAGAACACATCCATAGTCCAAAAAAAAGGTACAAGCGAAAAATATACCTGAGTATTTTCTTTACAAATACAACTTTACCAACTTAGGTATTATAATTCAAAAGTATGTGCATAGGAATAGCTGTCCTTTATTTCCTAGACTCATAATCCGCTGGCATGAGAGTTGAATACGACGCCGCGATGCCGATGATGTTATCTAAATATACTTTAGTTTTCTCCTATATTTCTAAGAAAACTTACAGCTAATGCAAAGTATATGAATAAATACGAGTCATGACATAATCAAAGTTAATTAAATGGTGTTCTGTATTTTACAAAATTAAGGTCGATGGTTTTTTTTGTACATCTACTGCGTGAATTACGTGATATTCGGACCATACAATAGTATTAAATTAGTCGTGATCTATGACGTTTAGGGTTGGCACTTACAATATTTATTTTTTAGAAATTTCCGTTTTCATAAACCTTACGGTACATGAACAGGGTAAATACTTAACATGGCCTGGTAGATCTTGCTGCGTTTCGTTAAGTGTATATTCGGTCATAGAGTCCGTAGAGGATACTATTTATAATTTAGATGTATTTTGGTAAGATGTGTTATAGATTTTTGAAATAACATATATATAAATTATTTCTGTAACATTGTGGAATATTTGCAATGCTTAAAAGCCCATGTACCAAGAACTAGAAAAAGATCTACCTGTTTACACCTATATACCTTCGTAAGAAAATGGTTTACTACATACATATATACGATATATACATAATACGATAAATACATATATACATAACGCAGTGCTTGTCCCAACATTACTGTATGGAAGCGAGAGTTGGGTATGCAGAAAAGAGTATGAAATTAAAATTAATGCGGTCGAAATGCGATCTCTTCGGAAAATCTGTGGAGTTAGGCTGACCGACCGCATTCGCAACGACGACGTAAGAGAACGAGTAGGTATGAAAGAGAGTATTGGTGTAAAGATGCGAAAGGGAATGCTCCGATGGTTCGGACATGTGGAAAGAATGCCGAACGAACGTCTGGTTAAGAAGATATACAATGCGAAAGTGGAAGGATGTAGGTACCGAGGGAGACCGAGACTAACCTACCTAGACCAGATCGGTCATGTACTGAAGGAAGGTGGAGTCAAGAGTCTCCGAAACCGGCGAGCGTGTATGAAGAGAATTATGAATGTTGAGGAAGCGAGTGAAGTATGCAGAGATAGAGTTCTCTGGCACTCTGTTCTCTCTGCCTACCCTGCAAGGGATATGGCGTGATGATATGTATGTGGGGGGCATAGTCCGGAGCGTGCTCGTTCGCGTCCCCTGCCAGTCTAATTAGACTGCTAATCCGGCTCGAAATGCGTACCGCAATGCGGGTTAGGGCGTCCCCCGGAGGCGACGCGTACCGACCCGCCCCCGTCGGTACGAACATCGGCAGTTGCGGCGATGGGGGCCGCCACCCATCACGCCTTGCCCAGTTAGGCGAGTCGAGGAGAACGGAGTGCCGGGTGGGCACGTGGAATGTAAGAGGTTGTGTGGAAGGTAAGTTGCACGAGCTGATATCCGTCATGGCGGACAAACAGCTAGACGTGCTCTGTGTAACAGAGACCAAGCGAAGGGGCAGCGACGCCTGCGATCTTCCTGGTGGCGGGATGGCTCTGTGGTCTGGTGTACCACAGAGCGATCGAGCCAGCATGGGGGTAGGAGTGCTGTTGTCCTCTCGCTTGGCCTCAGGTGTGAAGGATTACGGAATGCATGATCCCAGACTTCTCTGGGTCCGTATAAAACTAGGTGTCACCAAGGTATTCATGGTTGTAGCATATGCTCCCGTAGGATCCTCGGTGGCATCAGACCTAGAGAAGTTTTGGGACAATGTTAGGGAAGTTCTGGATATGGCAGAAACCAGTGAACGCGTGATTGTATGCGGAGATTTGAACGGATGGGTGGGGACCAAGCGTCCCGACTATGAGGGCGTACTTGGTCCATTTCGTGATAAGAGAGTGAACGACGCAGGTAGGCTCATAGCGGATGTATGCATGGAGAGAAACCTTATTGTGTCAAACACATTTTTCCAACATAAGGACATCCATATGTATACATGGAGAAGGAATGAACAGAAAAGCATAATAGATTTAATTTTGGTAGACAGTCGCCTCCGAAGCAAAATATTGGACGCAAGAGCCTACAGGGGCCCCACAGTCGATACGGACCACTATCTCGTTATTGCGAGATTTAGTGGTCTGTTCAGAAAGTGGAGGCACTGGCGAGAGCGTGTCCACTTCGGAGGGCTTGAAAGAATAAAGGTTGAAAGGTTGCAAGAAGAGTGTGTAAGAGAAAAGTATGCAGAGGGTGTCCGAGAACGGCTGACGATGGCAAGCCAGCCGCAATCGGACATTGAAGAATGCTGGAGAGTATTGAAAGAGAGTATGGTAGATACAGCGAAAGAAGTATGTGGAAGTTCAAAGCAGCATAGAAAAACAAATGGTGATGCATGGTGGGATGCGGAAGTGGCAGCTTCCGTAGAGCAAAAGAAGAAAGCGTGGCTGGACTATGTCTCTTCTTTGAATCTGAATGACAGTATGACTGAACAGAAGAAAGAAATATATCGGCAATGTAAGAATGACACCAAGGCCTTAGTGAAAGAGAAACGTGATAGAGCAAGTATGAGTGCAGAAGAGAGGCTGACTAAAAACTTCGAGGGTAACACCAAACTCTTTTGGAGGGAGGTGAAGAAGTCTCGGGGTGGTTGGTCAGCCTTCAGAATGAATAAAATAAGGTCTAAAGGTGGAGACATTCTTACACAAACACAAGACGTGTTAAGCCGATGGAGTGAATATTTTGGCGATATGTATGCGGATGCTACGGTTGGCGCCGGTGTTGGATGTGGTTTAGTAGATCTACATTCGACAACGGCGTCCTCCGATGGCATCAGTATGGATGAAGTTGAATGGGCGATAAGAAGTTTGAAAAATGGTAAGGCAGCGGGCATTGATATGGTGTCTGCCGAGATGATCAAGCTTGGTGGCTCTTGTGTCTGGGAGGCGTTCCTGTTGCTCCTCAATTTATGTTGGAGCTCGGGAATGGTTCCCAGGGACTGGAATAGCGCAGTCATCGTGCCTTTGTTTAAAAACAAGGGTTCACGTTATGACTGCGCAAATTACAGAGCCATAAGCTTGACCAGTTTGGCAGCAAAAGTGTATGGAAAAATTATTGAAAGGAGAATGAGGATGGTGTCCGATGGTTTACTGTGTGAGACACAAGGAGGTTTCAGGAGTGGAAGGGGATGCATGGATCAAGTGTTCTCTCTGCGCAACATTGTGGAGAAGCATCTGGCTCTAGGTCAGAGGGTTTTCTGCAGTTTTGTGGATCTGGAGAGAGCATTTGACACGGTTGTACGAAAGGAACTTTGGGACATTTTACCGGAGTATGGTATTAACGGTAAACTGCTACGGGCTGTGCAGTCCAGTTACATGGGCTGTAGAGCCTGTGTGCGGCTGGATGATGGAATGTCGCCTTGGTTTGACGTCAATATCGGCGTTAAGCAGGGGTGCATTCTGTCAGCCAGGCTGTTTATCATATATCTGGATAAATGTCTCCAAAGGTTGAACGATATGAATGTGGGAGTCCAGATGGGCGACTCAGTGGTCACTGCTCTGCTTTATGCAGATGATGCAGTCCTGCTGGCACAGTCAGCGATTGACCTGCAGACCCTAGTCGACACAATGACAGAAGATTGTAAGAAAAGGGGTCTACGCGTGAATGTGAGCAAAACCAAAATAATGGTCTTTGAAAGAGATAAAACCAGAACAGATGTAAGAGTAACAATAGGTAATGATGTACTAGAGCAAGTGGATGAATTTGTATATCTTGGATGTGGATTTAGCCGAGATGGAAGGTACACCACTGATATAGAGCGAAGAGTGAATGCGGGAAATAGAGTGAACGGAGCGTTGGGGCAACTTCTCGGCAGCCACCACCTCAGCCAGAAGGCACGTGTAGCAATACATAACGCAGTGCTTGTCCCAACATTACTGTATGGAAGCGAGAGTTGGGTATGCAGAAAAGAGTATGATAGTAAAATTAATGCGGTCGAAATGCGATCTCTGCGGAAAATCTGTGGAGTTAGGCTGACCGACCGCATTCGTAACGACGACGTAAGAGAGCGAGTAGGTATGAAAGAGAGTATTGGTGTAAAGATGCGAAAGGGAATGCTCCGATGGTTCGGACATGTGGAAAGAATGCCGAACGAACGCCTGGTTAAGAAGATATACAATGCGAAAGTGGAAGGATGTAGGTACCGAGGGAGACCGAGACTAACCTACCTAGACCAGATCGGTCATGTACTGAAGGAAGGTGGAGTCAAGAGTCTCCGAAACCGGCGAGCGTGTATGAAGAGAATTATGAATGTTGAGGAAGCGAGTGAAGTATGCAGAGATAGAGTTCTCTGGCACTCTGTTCTCTCTGCCTACCCTGCAAGGGATATGGCGTGATGATATGTATGTATGTATGTATATACGATCTACCCAATAACTAGAGCAAGAAAATTAAATAATATAGGAAGACTTAAAGTTAGTTTACTGCTGGTTAGAGTTTATTTAGACCTGGGATAACTCCATATGAGGCCATCTGGTCAATAACTACATTCCTAAAGAGAGTTGACGTCGGGCGAGCCAGTCATAAAACTAGCGTAAATGTTTGCAATATATACGATAGAAGAAGCATTACTTGGGGTTAACGTATTATATACTAATATTGCGTCCACCCCAAGTAATTGGAATAAGATGAAGGTGACGATGATGTTTCAAATTTTTTTTTCATAAAAGTGCGACAACCCTAATCTGTTTAATGTCTTGAATAAATAGTAGTATATGTGGTTATTTGCAAAATAATTAACAATTCGTTGCGAATACATATTGAATAAACATTGGATAGAAGGCCACTGGAACTAAGACGTTGCTTCAGTTGCAAACACAACTCATTGAGGCAACCTATTGGTTTTATAACTAAATTACACGTATGGCATAACTGCATTGCAATATTTACCGAGTGATTGCAAACTAAGAATAAAGTAAATCGCGTATTTGTTTCTTTTATGATTGATAGCTGCAGCTAGGCTAGGTAGCCAGCTAGGTCGGGCGGGCCACCGAAGACAAAGATCGGGTACCGGTGGCCCGCTCGCACGTCGAAGCGAGCTGTTCTTGCAGGGTGGGTCTATGGGATTGTGTGCCACCTCTGCCGTCGCCCCAGACTGATTTGGCGGGGCGCGACCACATCCATAATCCACTGCAAGAAAAAAAATAGGTAGTCAGCTGGGTTTAAGAATACAAAGTGTAGCTACACGTTATTTTTCTGTGGCAGTAATAGACAAACCAGCTAAGGAGCACCAGGGTAGTAGACCGCAGTGTTAACAAACGCGGTTTGAAAAGTGTGCCTATTATGGCTTTACCCATCCTATATCGAGCCATAGCTTACTTTATAGCAGAGTTGATGGATAGAGCGATACAATGCAATTATCTGTTTATTAGTGAATTTACTTATTATTGATGAAATATTAGTCTTAAATATTAGAAAATAAATTACGTGCGTGTGTGCTTGGTGGGAAGCAAGGAATAGGTGAATTAAGTCGGTCATATCATATTTTACACGGCCAGGTCTGCAGATAACGATTGCAACGGACAAGTGATCCTTGAGAGATGTCTGCGTTCAACAAAGAGCTCTTAAGCGAGTGTCGTGCCGGAATAAGGGTGTAGCGGAAATGGCTCAAAATTTTATAGAAACATTTTTCTTCGCCACTAAGTATATATACAGGGTGTCCCAAAAGGTTACGTAGCTGGGAAGGGGGGTGATAGGGGTGGTCACAAGGGTCACCAGAAAAATAAAAATAAAATTCCCCTCTGGGTATTTAAAAAAATAAATAGAATTTTTTAAAAAACTAAAAATTTTACAACTTGTGGGGCTATTTTGCTAACTGTACCTACAAATATTGCTTTATTAAAAAAAAAAAAGCTGTTATGTAATTGTCAATAACCCTTTATCAAATTGAAATAAAAAAACAATACATATCTAACCAAGATTTTAAAGAAAATTAAGTTCTTGTCCAATCAAGGACTTAGTAATTACGATTTCACTCAACTTCCTCCAAGTGTACTGAAAAAAAAAAGTACTATGCAGCTCCGGCGAATAACTTAAAAAACTAGGTAATTTTATTGCAATTCCAAAATGGTATAACACTTATTTAAAAAATTCATACTAGGACATTTAAAAATAATTTTCGCCAACAATACCCCTACAAAACAAAACATATCAATAAAACAATAATCCCAAATTCGTACGCAAATACATTTTTAAATGTCTATTCTGTTCCTTTGATGTTACTACCCGTTATAATTCTCAAGATTGGAGTACAGACATACCTCAAACACTCAAATACAGTCTAGGCCAGATCAACCGATCTACGCGAAAGTTGTAAAAATATGGAGTTTGATCTGGCCTAGACTGTACAAAAGCAAATGTTGGTTGAAATAAATGGCTTACTTATCCATCTTAAAGCACATAAAATTAATTCCTTTAACAGGCAGGTACCCCTATCATACCGTTAGTCATGGGCGAGAACAATTAAACCAAACAAAAGAAGTTTGGTGAGTGAGAGAGACAGGTAGATACTAGTACGATATTAAGGAAGAGAAAAGTAGGTGTGCTATCTCTGGTTAGTCAAATTGTCGGTCAGTACATTAAGCTCTTTCGTTTATTGCGCATCCTTTGTATTCGTTTGTGTTCATTTTGTACTAACAACTTTGCTTCGCTTTCTGGACTTGATTATCTTTGTGATTTGGACATTGTTTGTGATTTCTTCCAACGACCCGGCTTTCTCAAGGACTAAAGTGTGTGATACAGTGCCACCATGCCACCTACGTACACTCCACAAGAATATGCGAACATGCATCTCATTTACGGCGAATGTAGATGTAATGCCGGTGCTGCAGCAACACTCTACCGAGAAAGATATCCGAACGCCGTACGTCACCCGGATAGCCGTGTTTTCGTCAATGTCCACTGACTATTGTCTGAGGGTCGATTTCCACATCAAGCGGTCAATGAAGGCAGACCTCGGTTCAATGTCGAAGATGAAGTGCTTCAAGCCGTCGCAGACGACCCGAGTACTTCAGTTCGGGCAATTGAAGCAAGTACAGGTGTACCAAAAAGTACTGCTCATCGCATATTACAAGCTGAGAAGTTCCACCCGTACCACGTGCAACGCGTACAGGGTCTGTTACAACGCGATTATCCTGCGAGACTTGCATTTTGTCATAGGATGTTGCGCATGTATAGGGAGGACTCTCAATTTTTCAATAAAATATCGTGGTCCGACGAGTCTACTTTTAAAAAGGACGGATACACGAACCTACACAATTTACACGAGTGGCACGTAGAAAATCCCCACCTACTTAGAGAAAATCAGTCCCAATATCGTTTTAAAGTGAACATGTGGACCGGAATACTGAATGGTAAAATAATCGGACCCATTGAGCTACCTGAGGTACTGACTGGCGAGGCGTACTTACACTTCTTACAAAACGAATTACCAAATTTATTGGAAGATGTGCCGCTGGAAACAGTAAGGAATATGTGGTTCCAGCATGATGGGTGCCCAGCACACTATGCACGTCCTGTAAGGGATTTCCTAGACGAAGAATACCCTGGTAGGTGGATGGGAAGGGCCGGTGCTATAGCGTGGCCAGCTCGTTCACCGGATTTAAACCCGTTAGACTTCTTTTACTGGGGTGCTATAAAAGAAAAAGTTTATGGAAAACCCATCAGGGACTTGGCTGACGATGTAGGGCGTGTATTTATGTTGGTGGTAGACATTTCGAGCATTTTATTTAAATAAATAATTACAATTTTGTTTTATTTTCGAGTTTCATTTAAAACCGAACTGTAATGTACAGTCTAAGACACGGTAAGCTGTGACTGTTATGAAACTAATTTAACCAATCTTTTTTGTATGGAAATAGGAATGATTTTTTTCTTTGTTATTACAGCTTACCTAGTCTTAGACTGTACAGGGTAATAGATGTCTATGGCCTATACTGAAATGATGAATATTACCAAAATTATTTTGAGGATGAGCTGAAACTATAAATAAATAAGCTACTTTTAGGGTAGGTGTCAGCTGGATAAGCCAATCAAATCAATCAACCTTTGCTTTTGTACAGACGAGACAAAATGAAGCTTGATCCTTTACAACTTTCGCGTACTTGAGTAAATGCAGTAAAGGTTATTTTCCCTGTCATATGGTAAAGCTTGATCTGGCCTAGACTGTACTTGAGTGTTTGAGGTATGTCTGTACTCCAATCTTGAGAATTATAACGGGCAGTAACATCAAAGGAACAGAATAGACATTTAAAAATGTATTTTCGTACGAATTTCAGACTATTGTTTTATTGATATGTTTTGTTTTGTAGGGGTATTGTTGCCGAAAATTATTTTTAAATGTCCTACTATGAATTTTTCAAATAAGTGTTATACCATTTTGGAATTGCAATAAAATTACCTATTTTTTTAAGTTACTCGCCGGAGCTGCATAGTACTTTTTTTTTTCAGTACACTTGGAGGAAGTTGAGTGAAATCGTAATTACTAAGTACTTGATTGGACAAGAAGTTAATTTTCTTTAAAATCTTGGTTAGATATGTATTGTTTTTTTTATTTCAATTTGATAAAGGATTATTGACAATTACATAACAGCTTTTTTTTTTTAATAAAGCAATATTTGTAGGTACAGTTAGCAAAATAGCCCCACAAGGTGTAAGATTTTTAGTTTTTTAAAAAATGCCATTTATTTTTTTAAATACCCAGAAGGGAATTTTATTTTTATTTTTCTGGTGACCCTTGTGACCACCCCTATCACCCCCCTTTCCAGCTACGTAACCTTTTGGGACACCCTGTATATATATCGCTGTCAGATTATATGTTAAGTAATCGAGAGTTTTGAGATTTAGTTAAATCTTAGATACTGAGCTACAGTGTCCCTGTCGTCGGTTCGATTCCTACGTAGTGTCCTACGTTTTGCTATCGATAACTTTTTGTTCTAAGTCTTGGTGTATTTTGCACCAGTTAAATTGAATTTTTGTCAAGTTCCCATCATACAGAGAATTACTTTAAAAAAAAAAAGTAAATAACATAAAACCACATATTAAAAAAAAAAACAATTCTATTACGAGTCCGTCCAGTCGTCATAATTAAGCAATTTGTTAATTTCTTTTTCATGAATCAAAGGCAATGAGGCATACATTTTTGCTATTAAAATTTTGTAACGTGATTTTCTTGTACATTCTCTTTATGTTAATTACTTAGGGTCGACGCAATATGTACTCCTCTTCCATCGCAAATACTGCAAAGGTTATTGGCAATAACTTTGTGACAGGCCGTCTGCCTGACGTTAACCCTCCTTGGGAATGTAATTGATAATGATTAATAATGTAATAATTAAACGGCCCCAGGTCGAGTTGGCCTAAGTCCATATAACGCTCTTAGTCGTCTTTTACTATATCCTCTAAGAAAGTAACGGTTGGTAGTGTTCGTAGCCACTACCATAGAACAAAAAAAGCCCTGCTAGTGGTGGGAGTACCCTTTTTAGTGGTAGGACCTCGCTGTTGACAGTTTTCTGTCTACAGCCGCGGGCCGGTCCGTCCAGGGTAGTACCACACTCTCGCAGAAGATCGACGTCTGAGTAATGGCCATGTGCTATTGCGCTTTGTTCGGTGAGCGAGAGAGCCCAACTGGATGGGTTTGGTTTTTGTATAGGTAGGCAGCGGCCTAGCTATATTCTTGGTATTGCAAAGATCTATCGGCGGCAGTAACACTTATCATCAAGTGTGTTGCTTGCGGTTGCCACCATAAGAAATAAAAAATATACTACTAAAATGGACATAATAATTCTATATCTATTATACCTAATTCGATTACATTTTTTTTTATTTAAAAAGGCACCTCCCTGCACTAAGGAAATAATCCTTGTATTGCGGGGGACTTTACAAAGATGCAATTAACGCAGACAAATTACACCCAGACTCAGAACAACCCTTTGTGGATCGCACAAAGTATGGTCCTGCGTGGGAATCGAACCCACGGCACTGAAATGGAAGGTCGGTATCTTAACCACTACGCCATCTGTGCAGTACATTAATAGATACATGCATAGCTTAAACTAATAAAAGCGTATTAATAAAACAAGCAGTTGTATATATGAGCGAGCGATTCATCGAACATAAAAACATTTTGTTTTCAAATTCTATTTACTTATGGTATTAATTTACTAAGCTTGTTTTATTATTATGATACTCCTACGTACATTTATACAGTTGTAGGTCAAGTGTTAATAGTCTTTTTTTACGTAGTATTTATTATTTATTATTATATGTATAGATTTGAATATTTCTCTTTATAAATACCCGATTACGAAACGAAAAATGATGTCACAAGCGGGGTTCGAACCCGCACCTATTGGGAATCCGGGCCAACCGTGGATTCCCAATAGGTGCGGGTTCGAACCCCGCTTGTGACATCATTTTTCGTTTCGTAATCGGGTATTTATAAATAATTAAGCATAGTAAATGCTAAAAATTTCAGTAATTTGAATATTTCTCGTTATAGATGATGAGTGATGACCGGCTGTTCATTAATTAAAGTAAAATACTCTATTATTGTTGTCATTAAAGTCTTCGTTTTGGGTGGGAAAAAAATCAACAAGAAGGAGGGGTTAACATTACAAGAGAAGAAAAAAAAATCGAAATAAACAACGATGTCCGATGTTTAGCAAGTCTTATACATTTGATACAAAAATATTTTTACAGATTTTACTACGTATATGTATTAGTTATGGTGACTTTTTATAGCTTATGGTGACACAAGAGCAAGCAGCACACATGATGGTAAGAAGTTACTGCCTCTCATGGACCTTTGTTTCATCCAAAGGCAGCAACAACTAGGCAGCGGCTCACCAACCCAAAATCACTCAGCAATTTGGGCTGCCGGCTCTCTCGCTCACTGAACGAAACCCATCAGCACATTTCCATTACGTTTTCTGCGAAAGTGTGGTACAACCCCAGCCGCACCAGCCCGTAGTTGTAGACAGAAAACTGTCAACAGTGTGGCACTACCATTAAAACAATTGTTGAAAAACAAATATTTCGTACAATTTTCTGCATTTATCGACACAGGCAGACGTAATGAAGCTCTATAATAACCCGTCTTATAAGATTGATATGGTAGGTCCATTTACCTAATTTCATTCTCATTGTAGAGAAAGAACCTACCAAATAAGGAGACGGACAAGAGCTACGATCGGAAGTAATTATAATTCGTTATTAATCAGGAATAGAAGTACCGGTTCTTTTTATAATGGGCAAACACCTCTGCATGTCAATATATCGAGGTCATTACAAGGTGAATATATTAAATAACTTGCATAGATTAATTTCATGGTATTTAATTATATTTCACAAATGGCAAAAGCCAATAAAATATGACAATTATAGGTACGAGTAGTTACTTTGTAGATCCATGTGGAGATCCATGTTAATCAATGCTTACATATGTATAATTCCATTCAGACAAAAATGATTAATATGAACACCATTCAAAATGAATAGACCGGTTTAAACCGATTTTAGTGAAAATATATTTTTTCAAAGTTATTAATCTACAGAAGAATGGGTGTAACCGACAACATGAAGAATTAGCACACTTAAGAGGCAATGGGTATGGCCACATTGCTTGACGATCCAACAACCGCTAGGGAAGAAAGGTAGTTGATTGGCGACCACGTATTGGACGACGCAGTGCAGGAAATAAGGTTGACCGGCGACCTGGTAAAACTTAATTTTATCGCGCTAAAATTGTTTTAATTCGTATATGTAATATTTGCGTAAACGTTAAAATACAAATTATATTAATTTACGTAAAGTAATCATACCCGTATAATGTGGTAATCTATTATTTATATGGAGACTAGCATGTTTATCTAAATTGGCAGGTGCGTAATCAATTAGGAGTCTATGAATGTTCAAGGCACAAACAACATTTTTTCAAAACCTGTTTACATGCTGCTCCTTTATCAATATTTGCCTAATTCACGTGATTTAAGTTAAAAGCGATAAGCAGATATTTGTTATTTTATTAATGGCTTCACGTTCGTAGATTAAATAATTTATATACTTATTAACTAAATCCTAAAATGACGGTTAGGCGTTTGAGCTGTATATCTGTTTTGTTCAATGGTGACTACCCAAGAGCTCAATTTTTCAAGGATTTTCATATGTCATTAGATTCGTCTTGATGACCTAAATGTTCAACGGGTAGATTAAATTAAAAAAAATTATAACGACGGATGTTATGTGCTACAATGTGCGACTTAAAGTTTTTTTTTCAAATATCTTCGAGTAGAAATGACCTTACATCTTTAAATGACAAGTACAAAAAAAATCTAATCCTTACTAATATTATAAATGCGAAAGTAACTCTGTCTGTCTGTCGCTCTTTCACGCCAAAACTACTGAACCGATCTAAATGAAATTTGGTATACAGATAGTCTAGAGCCTGATAAAGGACATAGGCTATTTTTTAATACAAAAAAGGTTGTAAAGTTGTAAGGAAGTATCGTCATTTTTAAAGCCAGAAGCTTGAAACCTATTTTTAGGATATTGATTAGATATAAATATGACATTAACATGTTGTAAAAATGTACCCTTAAGGGGTAAAATAAAAATAGGCGATGAAAATCTTTAGGAAAGTCACCTTTTACGCGGGCGAAGCCGCGGGCAGAAGCTAGTATCATATATATATTGTTTTTGCACTGCGGCCGGTATTTCTTTTAATTAATAATATTTTTTTTATACTTATTAAATTTTTTGAAGTTTAGTATACGGTTAAGGCTTACCTGATTGTTCTTGCAGCATGATAGCTACATGAACAGAACTGGTAATTACAACTGGCACTGTCTGAAGTCTTACAGTTACAGAAACGCAACATCTAGATAAAATTTTTAGATGTCATTTAATAAAATCGCTTGTCGTTTATGTTTTAAAAATACCGTCAAGGGCTGAATGGTGTGCGACTGTGCGTACAATCGTTTATTTACTCTGATGTCACCTGCGCGAAACGGGTAGACATGAGGTGGAAATATAAATAAATTAAAACACCATATTTGAACAATTATTGTACTTTATTGTATATAGCAATTAATTAAAAGTAAAGATAAAATTTATTAATGGCACAAATCTTGAAACGACAGACGATAAGAAACCTTCCTTCCTATTTTTATACTGAAGAATAATTGCAAATTGGTTGACCAACATGATTCTTGTTCGAAGCGAATTATGTGTAGAATGAACCGTTTGTATTTTAAAGAGGATTGCATGGTTAGGTTTTGAAGCTATTCGTCGCTTGGATGTGTTTTCATTTCTCATCCTACCTTTACTTTTTCTAAATACCTTACTACTCTACTCTTTGAAGTGCAAGAATGTTCAATATAACAAACACTATAGAAAAATATTGAATTCTGTTTCCTAATTATTATTATCACAATAATAATTTATGGATTACTGATGTTTACACTACACATTTGAAATAAAACTATTTTTAAGGATTATATAACGTTTGCACTTGATTTTTAATTTCCTGACGTTTCGAATACTTTAAAGTTTAATTCATTATCGTTTAGTTCATCATGAACGCTTTAAAGTTTAAAGCGTTCATGATCACGTGAAGTCCTCACGTATCTATGTCCTACAGCGAAAATTTGCCAATATAATTGTAATAATATTAATTAAAAAAAATACTACTCCTTTACGATTTTTAATTTCCCAACGTTTCGAACCTCCAGTCCAGTTTCCCCGTGACCATGGACTTTGTAAAGTGTTCCAAACGTCGGGCAATTAAAAATCAAATACAAACGCGAAAGAATCCGTCAAAATAGTTTTATTTCAATTTATGTTTTTTTTTTATTATATGCATAGAGCAATCAACCTGAGAATATTATCCAATAGGAATTTCACGGTCAACTCTTTTCCCTAAAGAACCGCAAAATGGATGGTTTAAATTATTATACAATATCCAATATACTATAACCATTTTATTTATCAACAGGTATTCTAGAGAATAATCGAATAATAAAATACTTGTTTATGTAAAACACGACTTGAACAATAATACATCGTACGTGTAATGTACATAATTTATTTATATTCAAAGTCTCAGAGTACTCGTGAACGAACGTTGAGAACATAAAACATTCAAGTTATATCATACTCAACAAAAATAAATATTTATGAATCTACCGCGTCAAAAGTGAAATTTATTGTATCTCTATGCTTTATAAATTCTAGCTTTTTCGACGATTCTATTTCTGAACTAAAAAAGAAAAGATTATACGTAATCTTTATGAATCATTATCATTTGCCTGCTTTTATCCCAATTACTTGGGGTCGATGCAATATGTACTCCTCTTTCATCGCACATATTGCAAAAGTTATATTATTGTTATACGATAGTTTTGAATGATCAATCATCAGGTTGATGTCGACCCTCCTTGAGAATGTAATTATTTACCCAACGGCATCAGGTGGAGCTGATTCAAGTCGATATAAAGCTCTTAGTCAGTCTTTACTACATCCACGAGCATAGTAAGGGTTGGTTGACAACGAATACTCGTTGTTGCACCACACAGAAAAAAATATATTCAATATAAAACTAATTTTACTATGGTTATAAAAGGACTGTCGTCACGAGACCATGAACGTTGTAAAGCGCTTGAAACGTCGGCAAATTAAGAATAAAATATAAGCGTGATAAAACCCGTAAAAGTAGTTCTTTAATGCAAAAATTACCGTCGTATACATGTAATGTTTGCGATGATGATAAGTATTTTGACGAGATGTATATATATTTTTTTAAATGATGTATACTTATATCAAAATTAGGTAACTAATCGGAATGAATTACATGAATTTATGTAAACCTTTGTCTGACAGAATAGCCGTCATATTAAGAATTTATTTCTGCCTTAAAATAGGTAGATGTTGTTCTATCGTGTAGATATATCTAGCTAATCTATGACACAGCCCTAAAATAAAGAGTTGCTTTTGCGACGAATCAGACTTCCTGACATAAAGAGATATACTTTGCCGATGTATTTTGAGCTACTGAATCGATATTAGAAATCAGAACTAAGATCCTGTGTAACATTTCTTTTTATAGATATATATGTATATAACCGGCGAGCGTGTATAAAGAGAATTATGAATGTTGAGGAAGCGAGTGAAGAATGCAAAGATAGAATTCTCTGGCACTCTGTTCTCTCTGCCTACCCTGCAAGGGATATGGCGTGATGATATGTATGTATGTATAAGGCTCAGAAGTGACTGAAACTTGATAAAAATATAAATTATAAAAATAAAGGCATAATATGTATATGTATTTGCATAGTTTTCGCTAAATATTCGGTTTCCACCGACCCTTTTTTTTTGGTGGATTATGGATGCGTCTCGCCCCGCCAAATCGGTCCGGGGTGACGGAAAGGCGACGCGTGATCCCATAGACCCACCGTAAAACTCCTCTCTCTTCGCCGTGCGAGCGGGCCACCGGTACCCGATCTTTGACTTCAGTGGCCGTTTCCACCGACCCTGGATTAATTTCTTTAGGTTTATAAAGTTTTAATAATTCTAAACTAGTCTCAATATGTGAATATTTAAGTGTAAATAACACCAATGGACTCTCCCAAAACGATCTAGTTGACGCTAAATAAGAATAATAAAGTTTTGAAATGATTAAAAAAATGGTACACAGGATCTTAATTCTAACTTCAAATATCGATTCAGCAGCTCAATATACTTTGGAAGTATAGTGTTATCCGTGTGGTGATGGAGTAAGAATACAATTCACCACCCCCTATCTTACCCGTGGGTGATCGTACGAGACGACTAAGGGATATAAAATGCAAATAACATTTATGCAAGAGATGGACAACTCGAAACAAAACCCCATACCAAACAAGTCTTACCAGCATGGTATAGCGGCGGCAGGAGCCCAACAGTAATACATGGGCTGTGATGATGATGATGATAGTGTGATTCGTCGCATAACCAACTCTTTTATTGTGGAATGTTATTAGTGCAAAACTCGCGAAAATGTAAGTAATATAAGAAATAGTTAAAATCAGGATGTAGTCTAGCCTCATGGAATTACGAAGCTATCATAAGCTATTTTATTACCCATAAGCTATCACACCATAAACTTATAAAATAAAAACCCCATAAACCAGACACATACCAAACCACCTTGAATCATAAAACCGATCGGAATCATGATAATTAAATTGTAAATGTTTCTATAATTATATGTATGTATAAATTTAAATAATACGATGCGTATTGAATATCGTGATATAATCATATCTAAGCAAATATAGGTGTCAACTGATAAGAGATGTGAAATGGCGATAAACGCTTACTGTGTGGGGATTGCACAGATAGCATTTATAACTTTTATGGATCGAGTTAATTATTTTAATTTACGCATTTCTTTCCTGTAGGACAACTTATGCTGAGTATTGCTAACTTGCTACCTAAGATATATATTCATATTTTATTTTCTTCTTTATAAGATAACAGGGCATTAAAAACTTCTTATATTACGGGGGACTTTTCGAAACATGTTTTTTTTATTGATTATGGTGGCAAACGAGCAAGCAGCACACCTGATGCTAAGTGTCACTTGACCGCCCATAGACCTTTACAATACCAAGGGTAGCTTAGGCCGCTGCTAACCAATAAAATAACCAAACCCACCCAGTTGGGCTTTCGACTCTCTCGCTCGCCGAACGAAGCGCAATAGCACATTGCTATTACTCAGACGTTGATCTTCTACGAGAGTGTGGTACTAATCTGGACGGACCGGCCTGCGGCTGTAGACAGAAAACTGTCAACAGCGAGGTCCTACCACTAAACGGACACAAGTTACACCAAGACTTAGAATTAATTTCGTACGGATCGAACCTACGACACCAGCACGGTAGGTCGGTTAACCACTACACCATCTGTGCAGTCAGGTTATTAGTTCAGTCATTATTATAACTGTAGACAGAATTGAATAAATTACTGGATAAATGGGTTAATGATCTAAAAAGCGATGTTCTGCGTATTTCAATTCCAACACAGAAGGATATTTTATGCGATATTACATAAAAATCTTACTAAGCTTATTTAGTAACCGTATTCTGTGAATCCTATACGTAATAATATTTTCAGGTATCAGCCTTTCTAAATATAACTTCTTCAATAACTAAGTTTTCTGTATATAAAACGTATGACCTTCAAGTAACTGCCGACTTATTTCATTTCGTAATGAGATAAGTTTGGAGATCTAAATCTTTTGTTTTAATACCTATATTCGTAAATATTTTTTTCTATATAATTTCTGTCATAAATTTTCATAAGTTATAAATGAAGATATCATATATCTATGATATCATCATCATCATTTCAGCTCATGTATGTCCCACTACTGGGCTCGAGCCTCCTCCATACTAGGAGGGAAATTGACCTACTACACCACGCTGGTCAGACGTGTTGGTATAGGGTTTTATTTCGAGTTTTCCTTCTCTTGCTAGATGTTATATGCATATTTTATCCCTTAGTCGTCTATTACGATCACCCACGGGTAAGATAGGGGGTGTTAAATTGTATTCTTACTCCGTCACCACATGGAAGATCTATTATATACAAAATTAAAACTATTTTCACGTATTTTATAGCGTTTATATTTTAATTTTAGCATGTTAGCACGTTTCGAACACTTTTCAGGCGACCATGAACGCTGAAAACTGCAAGTTAAAATCTGTAAAAAGAGTTATTTTACATGTACAATTTCTGATTATTACGCAAGTAGCGTAATAATTAGAAATAATTAAGATTAGATTACGAATAAGTATCTATCATTTTCAAAGGTCAAAAAAGTTTATATCGATCTGGAAATACTCCACCTAATGCCGTCTGGTCAACAATTACATTCCTAAAGAGAGGGTTGATGTCAGACAGACGGCCGGTCATACAACTAATGCCAACAACTTTTGCAGCATATACGATGGAAAAGGAGTACATATTGTGTCGACTACAAGTAATTGGGATAAGACCAGGGTAGGTGATGATTTTCAACGGTTCAAACAAGATGATATATAATTTTCCTTGGTGGATGATGTTTTAGGAATATTATACGTATTTTTGTTGTATTTATCCGGGCACTTGAGACTTAAACTGCCAAACTTGGCATGATCAGAGTTTTCGTTGCGTATCTGATTACAAGAGTTAGCGACTTTTGTTTTTATTTATTAAATACAAATTTGTTTTTATCATTCTGGTTATAATAGCTATACGGTATTGATGCAGCTGGTCTATAATTAAGTTAAGTTTTTTCAATAAATACTGTGAGTCATAAGAATCGACTATGGAAGCAACAATAGAGTGGATAGCAGTGCTCTGCCAGGCTACTGATAATGTCAATTGGGAACGCCAACCCGCCTGCTAAGCATGGTGAGTATGGGATTAAATTACCTCCCTGGTATATGCCTAGTAGTGGACGTTGATAGACTGTTGGAAAGTAGCTGAAAGTGCCAATTTGTTGGTAGATTATTGGATTAATTTAAATGTAAAATTGGTAAGTGAAATTTATTTTTAATGAAACTTTCAACAGCATAGAGCAATATGATTTTAACATTAAGCATGACTTGAAGAGTAATTTATCGTAATAAAACTTGCAAGACAACGAATCTGAAATTTGTTACGTAAGACATTTGCAATATCACAGCAGTGGATTAGCTTGCTAAGTGACGATTATCCCAGATACATAAAAACTTTCTATTGTTTCTAATATTTTGCAACGCATTTGATATGAGTAGTTTTTCACACGCGCTTAGCTTGCTATCAAAATAATGCAATTGTGTGCAATCGTCTCATATCGTAAAAGGCTTCATTATTTGACCAACTGAGAATTGTACAAATATTTGTATTGATCAAACAGTGACCCTCTCACTGTGTAGTCAGTGAGTGAAGTAATAAAATTTCGTCGTCCACAATCTCAAGCTGATATTGGAATGGTATCATCGTTGATAACATTATCATATACATATATTAGTTTCCCTTGGAATATTAGATTGATTGATACTGTAGTGTTAGTGCTACACTGTTCAAAGTCTGTCGTCTGCAGCCGTGGGTTGGTCCATCCGGGGTAATACAAAACTCTAGCTGATCTGTAGTGGTCCACTGAAGTCAAAGATCGGGTACCGGTGGCACGCTCGCACGGCGAAGAGAGGAGTTTTACGGTGGGTCTATGGGGTCACGCGCCGCATTTCCGTCACCCCGGACCGATAAAAAAAAAAAAAAAAAAAAGGTGATCTGTAGTGGCAGGGCCAAACTGTTCAAAATTTTCCGCCTGCAGCTGCGGGCAAGGCCGTCCGGATTATCACCATACTTTCGCAGTAAAAAAGGCGTATGAGCAATGGCAATGCGCTATTTATTACGTTTCGTTCGGTAAACAAGGGAGCCGGAAGCCTAATTTAAGTGGATTTTGGTAGGTAGCCAGCGGCCTACCTATACCTCTGGTATTGCGCCAGTAACACTACTTACCAGCAGGTGTGCCGCTTGTTTGCACTTCACACTTTACAAAATTCTAGAATATTCCAGGACGTTCTGAATGGTTTTATAATATTACCTAATATTCTCTAATGGTCTGAAATAATTTAGGAAGCCTTTATATCTATAAGAACATCTTTTCATACCTAAAAGGGAGCCTTCTTCATGGTATAGAGGATAGAGATTGAGCCATCACACTATATAGGTAACTCCTTTGATCGTACCGAGGCTCGTTTTCAAGTTTCAACGCATTTTATTTTATATAATAACTAGCAGACTCGGCCACGCGTTGCTGTGGCTAAAGTAGCCTCAGTAACACGTGGTGGTTATATCGCCATCTGTTAGAATCGTTTGGAGATAACAGATAATTCTGACTGTCTATTAATAGACAAATAATTTGCAATAAAATAATATTGCGACTATAAATTAAGATGGAAATTATCCTATCTTTTAACTTGGATCAATCTATAGATGCTGTGTAAATTTGATTAAAATCGGTTAAGTACTTTAGGAGTCCATCGCGGACAAACAACGTGACGCGTAATTTATATATATTAAGAAGATATATTAATTAGTTATAGTAAAATTCCCGATTAAATGACGTATAAAAACCACGATCGTAAACAGATAGATTCCATTGATACATTTCTTACCGATGCATAATTGTCACTACAAAGTATATTTGTTTAGGTGTAGTCAATTCTTCCGGTAACAGGTCTTTAGTGACCATGGTGGATTCAAACCTGCTTGTAATGTTCAAATATATATCTTACCTACAAAAAGACAAGGTCTATAATAGTATTAACAGGTGTTATCTACGTATATTTGCAATATTTATCTTGTATAAGGATTAAAGACAGCGTTGAGTAGGTGAAGTTTGATTGTTATCTTTTGTTTGGCGCCTAACAATGACTCAAATGTTGTGATATGAGATTACGAGGCCTGTGTACATGATGATAGGGAGTTTGTTTATAGATTTAAACGACCTTGCATCTGAACCCCAAAATTATTTTCTTGCGTAAAAATATTGTTTTAGACATATGATAGCAGTGTAATAATTTTCTTTTAACAAGTCGCATCTGAGATCAGAGCTGGATACGGATTACTAGCCTAACTAAAGCCAGCAACAAAATATGAAATAAATAACATATTTTTATGCGGCAGCGACCACAAATAATACTAATCCTATCATGTGTCAAATTCAACTAGGAGCGAGATTAACGATGCCATTTCCGAGGAGGGTTGATGTCATACAGGCGAACTAAATATAAAACTTAGCCTTTATTTTATACTATATTTTTGTCTTCTTCCACTTATGCTAGAAGAAAAGGATACGCTGTGACAATCCTTACTAATATTATAAATGCGAAAGTACCTCTGTCTGTCTGTCGCTCTTTCACGCCAAAACTACTGAACCGATCTAAATGAAATTTGGTACACAGACAGTCTAGAACCTGACAAAGGACATAGGCTATTTTTAATGCAAATAAAGGTTGTAAAGTTGTAAGGAAGTATCGTCATTTTTAAAGCCAGAAGCTTGATAATTATTTTTAGCCCATTGATTAGATATAAATAAATATGACATTGAAATGTTGTAAAAATGTACCCTTAAGGGGTAAAATAAAAATAGGGGATGAAAAACTTTAGGAAGGTAGCCTTTTACGCGGGCGAAGCCGCGGGCAGAAGCTAGTATTATATAAATAACATAAGGGCAGTTTGATGAGAAAACTATTCCATTTAGTAAAATTGATAAAAGATGCACTTAATACTTTAAAAGAAAATTATTCGTAAAGATTTATAAGAAAATCTTTTAACATCTAAGACTAGGTATAATATTATGCAGCTTTGTGAATATTATATTATTTATCACAGTTCTCCCATGACTATAGGTGCCATGAAGTATTAATAATATAGCAATAGTAAAAACCAATTTAAACGATACGAAAGGCATAAAATTAGTTTTACATCATTATATTTATTTCGGTTTGAAAATTAATAGCATAAACAATCAATTTTGAATGCAATATTTCGGTTACCAAAACCAATTATATTTTACTAGAGAAATCAAAGAGAAATAGTTTAATTTTTTTTTCGTGTGGTGAGAGAATAAACATACAATTCATCATCAATTTTCTTGATGTGATATGAATGTAACGTGAATGCTAGCCAAGTAAACTCGATAACCTTATGCCAACTCGTCTGATCAGCGTGGTATAGTAGGTATGTCATCTTCCTCATATTGTGGAGGAGACCTGAGTCCAGCGGTAAGGACGGACATACATGAGTTGAGAAAATGTATTATTGTTCTACAATGCCAGAGCTATTAGTGTATAGTATGCCGGTTCGCCCAAAATGCGGAAGAGACGCAAGTTGGGTTGTAAGTTTCTACGCCGTATTCTTTTTCGCCAGTCCCGGTGTGTCTAAATGAAACCAGTAAATATACTGAGGTTATTAGTTCATCTTTATATATCATTGTAACGAAGTCTGCTTTTAGTTTTTACGAACTTCGATATAGTAACAATTTTTTGACAAAGACTGCCACTGATCTCTGAACAGACAAGGCGATAATGATATTTCAGGGTGTGGAGAGCCTGATATTTGTGGACACTGTCTAAACATGCCTAACTAACATAAATGTATCTTTATCTTTAATCAAATCTTTTTTGTTTTATTACTCTAATGACAAATCATCATTCTCCTACTCTTATCCCAATTACTTGGGGTCGATACAATATGGAGGTACTCTTCTTTCATAGTACATATCGTAAAAGTTATTGGCAATAGTTTTATAACCGGCCGCCTGCCAGACGTCAACCCTCCTTGGGAATGTAATTGTTGACCGGCATCAGATTGAGTTGGCCCAGGTCGTTATAAAGCTCTTAGTCGTCTTTTACGACATCCACGAGCAAAGTAAGAGTTGGCAGTATTCGTAGCCGCTACCACACAGCATTATGGATACTCTAATGACATATATGATAACTAAATTATGGTTTAATATATGAAACCAGACGTTACTTAACCGGTGTTGGTACTTACATATTTTTATGTATCCGTTATTAAACGGTTAATAATGCCTGCCACATCGCGATAAGATTACGCAATAAACTTTCAGCGACAGAAAAGATTGTATTATCTAAGATTCTTCATGATTTATCCTTTCACTTTATATCAAGGCTAAAATATTATTAGAAACAAAAAAGTTTTACTTTTGTTTGAGTTAGGCGAATACATAATTAGAATTGTTTTTTGACGGCAGCCTGATCTGTCAAAAACAGCCAGTATCGCGTGTAAATATGATATACATGACTTCTTTACAGCCAAACATCATTTTTAGCTAATTCGGTTTATATATATTTATTTAAAAAACACACAACGATCATAGATCTAATAAAAGCCATTTTTTTATTTGAAATAAAGCTATTTTCATAGATTTTTTTTATGTTTGTCGTTCACTTTACAACGTAACCTATATGGTCACGCAAGGACGAAAGAGTCCTGCTGTAACTAAAATTAAATTCTTATAAATCATTTTATTTCAAATTTGGAACTATCAGAAATTGTTATGTTAAAACATATCTTATTTAAATTATTTTGCTTTTCTTTCCCTATATAAAAATATATTTTTATTTAAAGATAGGTAGGAAGGTGTGGTGGCACTGTATGCTTACTTAATTACTACATAAACAACCATTATTTTATGATTCACTTAATTATCTATTTAAAAAACTGCTGATACTTAATCCAATTTTTTGTAGTTTATCATGATTGTATTTATAAATAAGAACAAATTGTTGCATGAAGATTAGTTTTGCAATAAATCCGGACCTTGCTTTGCCGAATATTGTAAGCATTCTGTGTGACAGTAGGGGAAAGTGAAGACGAAGTCTTCCCCGTGTAACAATTGTTCTCAAACTTGAATATAGTTCTGGGACCAACATTTTCTCTTGAACAACCTTTTTTTCTCTTTTTCCCCGCAAGGTGGACCATGGATGTGGTCGCGCTCCGACAAATCGTCCGGGGCGACAGAAGAGGCGGCACGCAACCCCATGGACACACCCTGCAAACACCTCTCTTCGCCGTGCGAGCGGGCCACCGGCACCCGATCTTTGTCTTCGGTGGCCACTCTTGAACAACAAACTGACATTTGAACGTAGACGCTAAGAAAGATATTTACGGAAGCTCTTCATTAATATGGAACGTATACAAAACATTAAATCACTCTATAAAGTATTCAAGTAATAGCAAAATAACCATAAATAATCAAACAGGCCATACATTTTTCTACCTATTACGTGAGTAAGTTGACAAAGAGCAACACTTTAAAAGGCATGAAATGGGACCATGCCATTTACATATTAAGAGAATGATTTAACACAAACTAAGGTTTGTGGCACACTGTTCGCAACTATTTATGTAATAGATTTTATTACGCACTGTTATTAGAATGTACCGAGATAAAAGGTAAGTGTGTAATTGAAAGAAAGAAAGAAAATATAATCATTGCAACAAACATATTTGCAGGTCACAAAAATAAATATAAACGACGAAAATTGCTGTTGGTCACAAAACACATCAATCTTATCATATTAGCAGGTTAAAAGAACCTGCACTGACCTTCCGTGGATGTGCTTTAATGACGTCACATATATCAACTACACAAAACTAACGCATCAAAATTTAAAAATAAATAAATGCCAAATAAAAAACACAATAAAATATAAAACTAATAAAAAGCAGATTATAATGTAAAATACCTATACGATTGAACTGCATCAAATAATAAAAAAAAATGTGTGTGTGTCAGCTCCGACGCACGACTGGAGTTTACTCCTTAAGTACGATTATCAAAACAGGCGCAATAAAAGCTCATTTGACTAAAAACAATATATATATATATATATATTTTTATTTACATTTATTAAAACTGTTCAGTGAAGTATTATCTCACGTTCGAAAGTGAAAGGTGCGCAGAATAGGTTGCACACCAAAAACGTAACGAGGTCATTCGATCACTAAATTTTACTCCTCAAATTTTTCTCATACCGGGCGCATTATATGAAAATCGATTCTTAAGGAGTAAACTCCAAAAAATATCGGTAGTATATATTATGTAGCGTTGAATTGGCCTTTTGAGTTAATAGACATGGATGGCTACATTGTCCAAAGCGTCTTGGGTACGGAAGAGCAGCGTTGGTCCCTATAATAAGCTGTAGGTATTTCTCTTAAAGGCTTACAGAGTGGACTACCGTCACTTAATCCTTGACTTCTACGGTAAGTGTACAATTAACTTGCAAAAAATGTATACAATGTCACATTTTTCTTATGATGGGTATAGGTACCATGAATGTATTTTTTTATTTAAGCTGCTATGGCAAATCGCAAGCGTCGGGTCAATAGTTGAATACGAAATATTTTGGTGCTAAAGAAACATGAATGACCCTTAATCGAATTATTCTTTTTTGTCTTTAGTAGCAAACGAGCTAACACTCCAACTGATACTAAAAGTAAGCTGCCGCTTATGGACATCAGTAATACCAAGGTCACAGGCAGGTCGTCGCCTATTTTAAAGACTGATATTGATTGGAATTTTGAAAAAGGATCCCAGGTTTAAATAGTGGTAGGACCACGCTGTTGACAGTACTCTGTCTGCAGCCACGGGCCGGTCCGCCCGGGGTAGTACCACACTCTCGCAGAAGATCGACGTATGAGTAATAGCAATGTGCTATTGCGCTACGTTTGGTGAGTGGGAGAGCCGGAAGCCCAATTGGGTGGGTTTGGGGTTTATATTGGTGGCAGCGGCCTAGTTATACCTTTGGTGTTGCAAAAGTCCATGGGCGGCAATGACACTTACCATTAGGTGTGCTGCTCGCTCGTTTGCCAACGTTAAAAATAAAACAAAAAAGATTTTCAGTCCGATTGGATATCACAATAGCATACGCATACTTTGCACAATCCAGAAACTGTTGTTCTGAGCCTGGATATAATTTGTATCCGTTAATTGTATGTTTGTAAAGTCTCTAGCAATGCAAGGATTATTTCCTTAGTGTGGAATGAAATATAAAAATGACCATGACTGAGTCGAGACCGTCGAGACATACTTGACAATTACTGAGACAGAAACGTTTCAGAAAACCTTCAATAATAGTGATCACGGATTCGATTTGCAGCGTAGATGATGACTATCAAATAATAAAATCCAAGGATAATAGTTGATATAGAAACGGCAGAAAATCGACATGTCACGACTAAAAATATCTATCTATACAAAAATTACTGCGCATAATTTAATGCATACAATGCTATTCATTCTATATGCTTCATTGGACCTATAGCATAACTAATGATAAAAATATGACATAAAAATATTGATGTATGCGTTAACACCCAAGGTTTGAATTTCCAGTTAGGCAAAATATGTTATTAAATTTTTCTTCTAAGACCATGTCAAGAATAAGCTTGAAGTCTGAACAGTTCCAGTTTAGTCATTAACAATAAATCTATTCTTAATTTAAGACAACAAAGTTATATAACGATGTACTTTACACTTACACCCAGCCTTCATAACATTGTCAAATAAACTAACCAATAATAACCAGTATAGATAAGGTTTTTAGCCTAGAGATAAGTTTTAATGATTTTTAATGTGCCTTAGAAAATGTGTATTATGATGGCATATAAACATTAAAAATAAAGATTTTTCTGACACATACGTAACAGAATACTAACACATATCATAGTTTTTTAAATACTTGAATTTTGAGGCCGAGTTGAGGCTTATCTGCGCTAGGATCACAATAAATACACTAAAACCTTACATTATCGTGATTAGATTTAAAAAAATATATATTAATGAAGTAAAATTATTATTAAAGGACACCTTTAAACCGAAGCACGTCTCATTATAACGGAAAGGAAGAAATCACAAGTGCTTAATTAGAAAAATCTAATCATTGATAAAATCACTTGCTTTACGTATTCGAATGCATCGTCGACTGTAAATGGTGAACTACATTACCTTTCATGGTTGAATGCACTACGTTCTTGCATGCACCTATTAAAGTATGTAGGAAACGAAACGGTTCGGTATGCGCAAACGCAACTGATATAGATCAGAGGTGCGCGCCGCTCAACCATTTACGGCGCAGGCGCTAATGCTGTCACCGGCTGCCTTTTAACGTTCAACATGGCGTTTACTACAAGTTCATATTTGAAAAACAAAAGTAAATGCTAGTTTAAGTAGTAAACTTCCAAATCGAAAGTCGGTGGATCAAGTCCTATGCAGATTTATTCTTTGTACAAATGGTTATTATGTTTTAAGTTTATGTTAATTAACCAGGTTTGCCGCGTGGTGACCGACGTAGTAAAGATGTCACACCCTTTCTTACCCGTGGGTGTCGTATAATACGGTTAAGGGATATAATATGCATATAAGACGTTATATGCATATTATATCCCGTATATATAAATAGACGTATTTAAGACCAAGAAAACTCGTAATGAAAACCTATGCCAACTCGTCTGACCGGCGTAGAAAATTAGGGAAAATTTTTCTACCATTGTATAGGAGGCTCAACTCCGAAATGAAATGTATATGAATTGAAATGATGATGAATTGTATCTTTCTAAGGACCCTCACAATACAAGACTTTATTTATTTAGTGTACCTAGTAGTCTTTAAGACCAAAACGTTGACATCAATCGTTCTTTATTTATTAACTAACATAGAAGTTGTGTAATCTATTGATAACTTTAGGCAATAAATGCGTTTCCTAACGTTATTTATGGATTATGCAATATCTATTACTCTATATAAAGACTCGCTGAAATATTAACCTTTATAAGCTAATTTTGCAAATATAACGCCTACTTAACTTGCCATCTAAATGGTTTCCAAATTCAGACAAAAAGTAGTTGACAATCGAAATATCTACAAACGGAAATCGTATCTAAGTCAATATTTATTTTCTGTTCATTAATACGAAGTCGTAAAAAAGTATGTTTGTTTAAGATTTTTGAGTATTATTGAATTCTAATATTTCGAAACATTTTTGCCAGCGAAAAATAATTATCACATGTGGGATTTGAACCCACATCTATTGGATATCCGTTCTAATCGCCTTACCAGTGATAGTGTGGGGAGGTACGTATGATTACAAAATTATAGGTAGCATTAGTCTTAACGGAGCGCTGGGGCAACTTCTCGGCAGCCACCACCTCAGCCAGAAGGCACGTGTAGCAATACATAACGCAGTGCTTGTCCCAACATTACTGTATGGAAGCGAGAGTTGGGTATGCAGAAAAGAGTATGAAAGTAAAATTAATGCGGTCGAAATGCGATCTCTTCGGAAAATCTGTGGAGTTAGGCTGATCGATCACATTCGTAACGACGACGTAAGAGAGCGAGTAGGTATGAAAGAGAGTATTGGTGTAAAGATGCGAAAGGGAATGCTCCGATGGTTCGGACATGTGGAAAGAATGCCGAACGAACGTCTGGTTAAGAAGATATACAATGCGAAAGTGGAAGGATGTAGGTACCGAGGGAGACCGAGACTAACCTACCTAGACCAGATCGGTCAGGTACTGAAGGAAGGTGGAGTCAAGAGTCTCCGAAACCGGCGAGCGTGTATGAAGAGAATTATGAATGTTGTGGAAGCGAGTGAAGTATGCAGAGATAGAGTTCTCTGGCACTCTGTTCTCTCTGCCTACCCTGCAAGGGATATGGCGTGATGATATGTATGTATTAGTCTATATGGGAGATATTTTACATGTCATCTATCCGAAAATGTTTATATTGTTTCGATTTAATAACGTGGCGTGTAAAACGTCTTCCGTAAAGACGATAAAGTCAGTCATAATTTGGTTATCAAATACTTAAATCATCATCTTCATCATCACAGCCCATGTATGTCCCACTGTTGGGCTCGGGCCTCTTCCGTAATGCGAGGGAAGTTAACCTACTATACTACGCTGGTCAGACGTGTTGGTATAGGGTTTTGTTTCGAGTTTTCCTTCTATTGCATAGATGTTATGTGCGTTTCATATCCCTTAGTCGTCTCTTACGGTTACCCACGGGTACCCAGTGGTGAATTGTATTCTTACTCCGTCACTATACGGATAGCTTACTTACTTAAATACACTGGCTTAATTGGTTTGGATTTCCAATAGATCTATGCTTAATTCCCATGTTTACTAATTATTTTTCTTTCGAAAATAAGTTTTTATAAATAGCCTAGCATGCCAAATTCTAATTTATATTTACTCCGAGTTTAAGTCTAGCCCGAATATCCATGATGCGGGCTAGGTTAGATTACCATAATTTGTCGTGAGTCCAATCTTTAGGGTATATATTTCTGAAGCGATAATCTTATCTCATTTCACTACGTCGCATCTAAGAAAGCTCAGTAGGTCTTAACATTCCGGCTACATTTAATGGTGGTGTGATTTGCTTTTGATTTGTAATTTGATTGCAACTTAAAGTAAATGGCGAGTAATGAAATCAAACTACCTAAATTATATTGAGTATACAGCTACAGATGTGCCATGGTACTGGTTGCAATAACATTTACAGCGCCTTGAGCATTATTTGAACAGCAATATGAAGAAACAATCAACGCCAGTCTAGCGTGGCATAAAATAACTGAAGGCTAAGCGTGCTGCATTGCAAATTGGATACACCGCCGGAGTTATACCCGGGCCCTTAATGCAGATGACGGATAATCCTAAGTTCCCCTACCCGTGAGCGCAGAAAGAACATCATATATGAAAGTGAAGTTGTACAGCCAAATTTTCAAAGCAGATCAAGAAGGCTTAATCTTTTTCAGCATTATTTATTCAGTCCTGTCCAAATCATGGTTAAAGATGATTTTGCCTAGCTTAAAACTTCATTTTCTATTTCCCCATTCACTATTTTGATCCTTTACAAGAAACCTCGAAATAGAGTCCTATCTGATCAGCGTGGTAAGTTAATTTCTCTCCTATTTTGGAGGAACCTCGAGGCCAAACAGTTCGACGTAGATGATGAAGATAGTTATTTTAAATTAATTCCATTTTTTTAAAGTCTGCAAAAGAATTCTCATATGTCGCGGACATCGGTTATTTAAATTTATTGCGTAGGCAAGCAAGTTACCAACTTGTTCGGATCCGGCAGTTATGATATTCGTCCATTTATGACACGCGTAATGCTATGGGTCAATAACACAGTGTAATTTATATATTTGATCGTGCGTGATCGACCTTTTGTAACAAATTTTTTATTTGTATAAGTAAGCTTTGATTTCATAGTCCAGACTTGTTTTTTTAAGCAATTGCGTATATTATTTCTTTATAATTTATATTTATACAATTGCGATGACCGTGAACTTCTCGAGTTCAATGCGGACGCTTTAAATTCTGTTTGATGTTAATAGAACAGAGGCAATTTCAATTGGTTTTGGGTTGGAGAAATTATTACCATATGCTCAACCTATACTCCTTCCGATATAGGTAAATAGCTCATGTATGCACAGGTATAAGCAAGTGAATGGCACTAGAATGCCGTCATAATTCTTTTGCCCGTTTGGCGCAGGGTACCACGTAGTTTTCTCGCGAAAGTAGAATAGCAGATTATGGCGAATAAGGTTTTGGCTGAGTTTTATGACCGACCTCTCTGATATCAAACCTCCTTGGGAATGTAATTGTTGACTACTTGTCACTGGGATGGAATGAAAAATGGTAGTAAGCTTTTAGGAAATAAAAAAAAAATAAAAAAAAAAAAAAAAAGGAAATTCAAATTAGTATACTTCGTGGCCGCCATCGTATAGAATTTTCTTATCTTTTCATGAATATAGTATTTAAACTGCATGTTAAGCCCAAATATACTACTACGTATAATATAGACATTCATCCCTACATCAGCTCATCGATAGCCACAGTTGGTTATGTTCAACTAAAGTGGGACAATCGCAATTGGGGTTATAAATTTCACAGGAGAGTGCTACTGATTACTATCCACAGCCTGTCGAAAATAAAGGATCCCTGTTTTTTTTTTTTTTTTTTTAACTGTATTTTTCGAGGGACTATGGGTCAATACATCTGTTTTATACGGGGCCATAAGACCACTCCTTGATTTCACTGTCTTTTCCTCAAAAATTCGTAACCACACTGGAAATATAAACATTTACATGTCTTATTATAATAAGTTTATACATTGTTCCGTATTAATTTTAATATTACACAATTGAAACTACATAATCATGTCTGATGAATGTAATTCTCAATGAATATTCATTTGTGTTCTTTGTCTATGGATATTATCGGCGGATATCCGGTAGTATAGTGACATCTTTTGTTAGACTGATAAAGGACAAGGTATTTTGAATTTAGCCCTTTAGTGTTGGCATTATATAATTATTTATTAATATATATAACTTTATGATTGCGTTTTGTTTCGTGTGGTGATGGTTTAAGAAGACGATTCGACACCTCCTTTTTGCCGTGGATGATCGTAAAAGACGATTAAGAGACGGATGCAGATAACGTTATTAAAAGAAAAGGAACATGTGAAATTAAACCGTATACCAAACCGCTTGACCTGCATGGTATAGCTTGCATATTAACGCAGACTAATTACACCCAGATTCAGAACAACACTTTGTGCACAAAGTATAATCCTGCATAGGAATCGAACACACAGAACTGGCACGGAAGGTTAGTATCTTAACCTCTACGCTATCTGTGCTGTGAATTTTAAGACGTTTGTATTTCTTAATATCCCGACATTTCGGACACTAAAAGCGTTAATGGTCACGAGAGGACAGCAAAAATAGTTTTATTTCAAATGTGTAATATTACTCGCGTAAACATCAGAAATCATTAAAATCATCTTATTTTAAGGTAAATTTTAAAGTAAAATAAATTATGAAAGGCAAACGAGTTTATTGTGACAATTATGAATATGTACGGCGACAAGATAAGATAACCCAGTTTAGAAGTGTAACGTCTTCAAGTTCACGCACGAGGTCAGTGATCTGCTAATCTGCTCAATTGATGATCACATTTGACCGTGTCGTATCATGAATAGTCTCGGTTGCAAAATTGCATTAGTCTTTTGCGAGGAAATAACTTATTTAACAATAAAGAGTTCGGTGAAGGTGATGATAAAAAGATAGTAGATGCGGTGTTTGCAAATTGCTCAAAAGACAGATTGCACGGGAGGACCCAGGACCATATAGACCATATGGGTCTCCCAGGACTGCCTGAGGGTCAAACCTCGGTGTCATTTATGGGGACCATTGTGGATCCTGGCTTATAGGAATTACATTGGTGGGAATATGTGGTGGGATTATTTTCAAAAAGTCTGCTATCACAATAGAAGATAAGAACTTAATACGGTGGCCCGCCCAAATGGTAATAAAGAGACAAAGTACAAATTATATGCGTGCACGCCATCCTTTCCACTACGAAGAATAGATACAAATAATGTTAAATAAAACGTAATGTTGACCGAATGGTCTCAATTTAGGGGACAGTTTTTTTGCCGGTTACGCGGGAAGTTTTGTTGCTATTGACTGGAACGTTTTGTTGCTATTGACAGCTTTGGAATGTTTTGTTGCTATTAACAGCTCTGGAATTTTATATTTAAATTAATTATGTGTTAACGTGTAATAATAATAATAGCATCGATACGTCTTAAACCTAACGTAGCCAGTGGCAGAAAAGAGAACTAAGATCTGGGTTTATTATTGTGTCCATGAATACTATGGAAAAGACTATACCGTTCGGACTCCTTGTATCTATACTTGGTGCTTTCCACGGCTCTGAGCGATTTCGACGGGGTGTAACCAAAACAAAAAAGGCAGTTAGGCAGTTTAAGTCCATCAGCAAAAAAAATCAAATACATAAGCAATAAAATTCATAATAATAGTTATATTTCACCGTACATGTGTACGATTGCTTGCGTAAATATCAGTTATCATTAAAAATAAAATGATTTATGTCATAGTACTGAAACCTTCATAGACTTATACCTGATAATGGCTTTAAGTGTTTGAATAGAAAATATTAGGTTTTAAAATAAAAAAAATGCTTTATAGTTATTATTAGATATGTATAATTAGAGAAGAAAAATTCGAAAGAAAACCCTATGCCAACATGTCTGACTGGCATGGTATAGTAAGTCAATTTCCCTCCTATTGTGGAGTAGGCTCGTGCTTTTTTTTTTTTTTTGTGTGACTTAGTTGTTAGCCTCAGATGGCTATGACAATTTTACCCGGACTGTGGGTGAGCGCTGAGGGCTCTCAACCCGTAGGCTCGTGCCCAGCAGTGGCACATATAAGAGCTGAGATGACCATGATGTAGGTATTTTAATTATTACATATGTTTAACAAGACATAGACTAATATCATCATCATCATCATCCTTTTCCTTCTCTTGCATAGATGTTATATGCGTTTTACATCCCTTAGTCGTCTCGTACGATCACCCACAGGTAAGATATGGGGTGGTGAATTGTATTCTTACTCCGTGATCACACGGCAAACTAATATTTGATAAGTAAAATGTATAATAATAAAAGTTTTGAATATTCTAAACTTCTGAGCAATAAATCGCGATAAAAATTACCAACAATTCGTATAAGACAATAAAAAGTACTTTATCATAATATTTAATTATTAAAAATAATTAGAAGTATATTTATTTTGGACTTGAATTATAGACTTGAATTTTAGCTGTTAGCCGCAGATGGCTGTCACAGCTTATCCCGGACTATGGGTGAGCGCTGTATAGAAACTCCAATCCATTTCATTATAAAGGAAATAATGCGAAGATAGTTTTGAACCACTGAAACAATGCATTAGGACTCACCAAGTGGCGCTGCGATCGATTGAAAAGAATTCAATTTATATTTTATCTTGATCTGTACAGAATAGCACATCGTCTATTGGGTTAACTAGTAGAATATTAAATTGCTAACCATAAAACAAATTGTTTTAACTTTATACCGTAAAATATCGTTTGGCCTCAGCTAAGAATAAAGCGTCGTCATTGCCCGTGGGTGTCCTTACATTGTTATAGTACATCATTTCATGAGGATGGACATCAATATATTAAACTACCATTTAAATATAACGACCAGCCCGACGAAGAGATGAATGGAATAATAATATATATATATATATATATATATATTGTCTTATTCTTGTTTTTTAAGTGAAAAATTCACTTAATATCTTTTCCTATCTTTTCCAAATATACTGATATCCAATTGCCGGACTCGAGTCTCCTCTAGAATAGGAGGGAATTTGAAATATATAGTGTTGAACACACGGGTTGGTATAGGGTTTCAATTTTCTAACTATTTATTGTGGCCATAGGTTAACATTAACTTGTAAATAATTAGTAAGGTTATCTATGTCCTTCTACACTGAGTATACAATATTAATGAGTAATTATTGAGTAATATACATATATCATTTATTAGCTAGGTTCTTGAGTTGCGACTACGTATCCGGTGTTCAGTGTCGATCGCCACCAACCAGATGGACCGACGTCCTGGTGAAGGTTCCTGGGAGTCGTTGGATACGGGCGGCAAAAGACCGCACTTTGTGGCAAAATATGCTGTAGGCCTACGTCCAGCAGTGGATGACACAAGGCTGAATGAAGATCGTTAATTAATTCATTTATATTAATTATATAAAATATATTAGGTTTTATTTTGAGTTTTACCTCTCATCTTTGTATATATATTATTTGCATATATTTCTGTGCCGTATTTTACTACATCTTTGCTAGAAAGAGGTTGGTAATTGTATTCTTACTGTCACGAAACGGCAAGAGTCGATATATTTACTGTTAATACCGTAGTCAACAAGTGCGAGAAGTAGAGAAAGGGGTTGTGATATAAAGTATTTTTGTTCTGTTACAAAATAGTTAATTGTTTATTCAAATGAGTTGATATTGCGTAATTATTATATGTGTGTGTTATAATATTTCTATCAAAACAGCCAAGTAGATGAGATAATTATTATCATCTCAGCTCATGTACCTATTACTCGACTCTACTCTAAAGGACTTTTACTACTCGACTCTAAAGGACTTTTGCAGATATTATCTGCATATATGCCTTACTCGATATTTACGGTCAAAAAAGGTGATGGTGAATTTTAGCTTTGCTTACTGCACACGGAAAAACAAAAAAAAAAAACAATCGGCAGTCATGGGGACTGCCGATAGAAGTGAAAACTATTAACTTAAGACTAATTGAAATAATAATAATTTTCTATTTTTTATATAAAAATAAAAAATATTATCGAACATCTAGGAATCGGTTTTACCACGCTAGTAAGATAACCTTTAAACCACAATGATACTATAGATATACTATTAGCATTAGCATGTCGGTGACGCGAATCTATAAGTTTTTCCCCTCCAAAAACGCTCAACGCGCCGCGAAGTTTTCACTTCAAAAATATATTATATAAAAATAGTATAATTTATATTATGAATTAAAAGCATTTCCATATTATCTGGTTTTTGGTAGTTAGTTTAACTAAAGCCGTTATCTAACAAGCTATAAAATAATATGTTAAGAATATCGTGATTATAAACCAAAGTATGGGTGGTACAATCGTAAAGGGAAGCGATCACCAAAGATAGCCTTGAAAGTATAAATATTTGCTTCTTCAACTACCGGGTCGTTAGTACTCCGGAACATTAAATAAGCGTATAAACTAGAGCACAGTTTAATTGTACAATCGATTAGTTATATACGAAGTTTGATAAATGTATGAGAGATTAAAAATAGCTTTTGATTTTATTGAAATAATTTTACTTATTATATTTGCAAAACGGTTGCATTATAATTTTCCAAACCAACATTATTTTAATGTATTAATCACTTCAAATCAATCGTGACACGTTATAACCGCAGATTTTTTTAATCTTTAAATTCTATTATTATATGGTTTGAATTGGCTTAATGCTCTGGGAGGCTACGTATGTCGTAAAAGACGACTAAGAGCTTACATCGACCTGGTCCAAGTCCATCTGATATTGTCTAGTTACAATTACATGCCGTTATAAAACTATTGTCAATTTTTTTTGTAATATCTACGATGGAAGGTAAGTACAGTATGTTGGAAGTAACAGTACTAGGGGTCGACACAATACGACCCCTAGTAATTGAGATAAGAACAAAATCACGATGGCATGGATTCAATAAGCTGAGCTAGCAGCTTTGTTTGTGTTATTATTTTGTTTCAATACTCATCCCGTGATATTAAAAATATAAAACCCATCAATAACCATTTTTGTTATCTCAACAATTTCTATGACCACAAAGAATGCGAAGAACTCTTGATGAGCCATTCCTCATTATATTGCGCTTATTATTACTATATTTTAGTCGATATATTAACATTCACATACCTTGCTCCGTACCTTATTATTATTATTTTATTGCCTATGGTAGCAAACTGATAACTTTTCAGCTTTATAATTAAAATAAATAGTGCTATATCAATTTAACAATCCTGTCAACTTACAACTTACCTTATTAAGAAATGCACTTTTTATTGTAAGTATAATAAGCACAGATTAAACACTTAATACAAAGCAATTATGTTTGACCGGGTGCATAATTAACAACGTGGTAGGCATATAGCATAATTAGCATTTTACAATCGACGATACGATGCCGATATAAGCTATACGACTTGCGAAAATATTCAGGTTAATTATGTAATTTAATAAAATAAGCTTCAAGCCCTTGCTATTAAATTCTATGTTTCTATGTAGAGCTAATTTTAATATAGTTTTGGGCTGGATCTTAAAGAAAATAATTTGCGTCGTTATCCCCTTTCGTCCGATTTATATTTAAATCAGAACTAAATGCATCGATGCTTATTATAGCGTAGGATGTTCCTATTCCAAATGTTTACAGCAACGCAATTTATACTGAGCAATGTCCCTTTTTGAAAAATCTTACAACATTCACTGTATTTTAAATTCAAAATAATTATACTAATCACAAAATAAAAGGCCCGTTTTGACAGTTCACACCCAAGAAGTTCTCTATTTTTTACCGATCGAAATGTTCTAAGGTATTTTTACATTTTTCATTGATGGGTACCGCCCACTCGGCTAAGTGCCGTTCATAACGATTTTTTCATATTCTCCACAGACTATTAATAATCGGGTAAAGAAAAATAAATCGATCAAATTATTTTCTTTTAAGGTGGCCTCGCAGTTGGGGTACGATGTCAGAAACCTCCACGCGGTGTACCCTGGGTGCGGACGGCGGTCCCCAGTTCTTCTGTTGTACTGTCGTCCGTAGCGAATATCTGGCGCTTCGCTCCTAGCCTTCTATCCGTAGAAGGTGACCGGACGCGAATCCGCGACGGGCTCAGTCACTCATTCATTTGAGGGCTGGGCAGGCATGTTCCACCGCCACCGTCGTCAAATCGTAAACCTGATTCATTGCTTGTCTTAGTTTCAGGAACGAGGGTCTTGGCTTAACCGCCCGGACCGCGAGGAAGACAACCTCTATAAAGAATTTCGAATGTACATTCGAATTCGGAAATCACCCATAATCTTAAGTTTTGGCGTGCGGCGAGAAGATGCATGGCAGATGGGTTGTTCTGTTCTTAGCACGCTCCAGCCAGGGTACCGGCTGCCCCCCTGGTTGGTAAATGTAGGCTTGCCCGGGTACAGGGATCTCTGCCCGGGTCGACGTCATAGTTTCTCCCACACTCGTGGGATCATTATGGAAACTCTCAATTTTAATAATATTTACGACGGGGATCATAATGATTCCCACCTCAAGGCCCGGTCATGCCAACGCAAAACTGACCAAAACGACGCCTCGTCCTCGGGACTCGAGGCGTCCGCCGAGGGTCCGGCACAGCACATGGAGGCCCAAACAACACCGAAGCGGAGGTCACCCAGGAGGAGCCGGGGGAAGACCTCTAGCTTCAAACGGCGTTTGGAGGAGCGGCGAGCGCGCAGAAAGGCTGCCGCCGCGGAAGCGAGGAAGGACGGCGGTAGAGCCGAAACGGAGCCGTCGACGGACGAGGGCGACAGCGATGTCGCAGAGCCGTCCGGGGAAGATGGGGGTGGCGGTTCTACCGCCAAAATGGACGAGGGCGGTGACATTCCCGCAGGGCCGTCCGAGAAGGATAGCGGGCCGGCTGTTGAAGCCCCCGCCAGGTCGTCAGCGTGTCTTGTGGCAAAGAGCCCGGCGGCGACAGCGACAACGCTGACGACCAAGGAGAAGGCCCTCCCCTCGCAAGTGAGGAAGCGCCGCCTAAGTAAGGGTGGCAGCTCGGGTGCCGACTCGGAGGGGAGCGTGGCCAGCATGCCCCCACCTAAGGTGCCGGCTTCCCGAAGAGGGCGAGGGGCCTCGGAAGAAGAAAGGGCGGCGGCGGTCGCTGCCCGCGCCAACGGCGACCCCCCCGACCTGCGGGCCGAAAATGCCCGCCTTAATGGCGAGATGTCGGCCATACGGACCCGGAACCGGCAGTTGGGGGACATGCTGGCGGGGATGCGGCGGGCAAACCGCCAGTTATTGAAGGACGTGGCCGACCTAAAGGCGCAAATGGCGCTGCTCGCGCCGCCTGCGCCAGTTGCGCCACCGGCCAAGGCCGGCCACTCAGCGGCCGCTGCAGCGCCAAAGCCGCCTCGCGCTGCGGTGCCGACGACGCTGGGCACTGGCGTCACCGTGACACCCGTCCCCGCAGCGAGAAAGACGCCTGCCGCTGTGAAGCGCGCGTTGCCGGCTGACGCTGGCGCGGTCGCCGCGGCGAAACGGGTCCCCGTGGTGAGGATGACGCCTCTCGCTGCGGACCGCATGCCGCCGGCTGGCATCCCTGCGGCGCCAAAGCCGCCAGGCGCCGCGGAACGGGCCCCCGAAGACGCCCAGCCGACCCCGATACTTGCGGTGGGAGGCTTACCGGACGAGGCCCTGCGCCAAATCATCGACGCAGTCGGGAAACTCGTCGATGCGCGCGTGGCCGTTCTGGAGGCAAGGTTGCCTCCAGAACCACGTGTTCGGCCGCCTCTCGCCGCGGACAAGCGGTCGCATGTGGCATCAGGCCCCGCCCCGCTGCCTTGTCAGGGTGGCCGCGTGGGTGGCAGCTACGCCGCGGCCGCGGGTGCGCCCAAGCCCAAGGGGCCCGCGCCGAAACCTAGGAAGAGGACGGTACCGGCTCCTGCCGGACCGCAGTCATCGTCGGCAACAACACCGCCGGCGACGACCAGGGCGTCAACGACTGCGCCTTCCGCGCCTGTCGCGCCTGCTGCGCCCGAGGGTTGGCAGGTAGCCGAGCGCGACCGGCAGAGTCGCGGTCAGAGAAGGAGAGCGGAGGCCAAGCGCGCCGCTGAGGTCCCCGCTCCCGCTCCACAGGCAGGAGCCGGTAAAAAGAAGAGGCCGCGCAAGGGGCTCAAGTCGCCGAAGACAGCCGCAGTGGTGATCACTGTGCTGCCTGAGGCGGCTGAGAAGGGCCTCAGCTACGAGGCCGTCTTGAGGAAGGCCCGGCGGGAGCTAGACGTCTCCGATATTGGAGGCGTCGAAGCCAGGACCCGCAAGGGCCGGACAGGGGCTCGAATCCTCGAGTTCCCCGGGGCGGAGGGCTCCAAGACGGCCGACAGCGTAGCTGACAAGCTGCGAGGTTTGTTTGCCGGGGAGGGTGGCATCAGGATCGCCAGGCCCGTCAAGTGCGCCGAAATGCGCATCGCGGGTCTGGACGACTCCGTGACGGTGGAAGACATCCGGGAGGCTATTGCCTCGAGAACCGGGTGTCCCATAGACACCGTCCGGGTTGGTGTCATCCGCCCCGGTCCGGGCGGCGTAGGTGCCGCCTGGGCGCAGTGCCCGGTGGAGTCGGTCAGGCAACTGGCCGGCTCAGGCAGGCTCCTCGTGGGCTGGAGCTCGGCGCGGGTGACCGTGCTTGAGCACCGGCCTGCGAGGTGCTATAAGTGCATGGCAGTCGGACATACTCGACCGACGTGCACTAATTGCTTCGACTGCGGCGGACTGTGTTTCCGCTGCGGTCAAACCGGGCACGTGGCGGCATCTTGCGCCGCCCCGCCCCACTGCCCCGCGTGTGCGGAGGGCAATAAGCCCGCCAAGCACCGCATGGGCTCTGGGGCGTGCAAACCTCCAGCTTCGGCCCCAAAGGGGCGGGGCGGCCCTCCGACCACGGCCGCTCCCGCTCCTAGCGCGGTCCGATCGCCCGCCGGCGAGGGGGAGGTCATGGATACAGCCCGTTAATGGCTACACCATCCATGCACCACCTCTTGCAAGCCAACACCAACCACTCCGCCGGTGCGCAGGATTTACTCCTGCAATCCATGGCGGAGTGGTCGATTGGTGCAGCCGTAGTCGCGGAACCGTACTGCGTGCCTGATCGCCCCAATTGGGTGGTCAGCCGAAACGGAACTGCGGCAATCGTCGTCTCAACGCAGCGGCACTTCCCGTCCTTGTCTCTTTTGGATAGGGGCGAGGAATTTGTCGCGGCGGAGTGGGGAGGGGTCACGCTCTACAGCGTATACCTCTCCCCTAACAGGAGAATGGACGATTTCGGGGCCTCCCTCACCAACCTGGAGGCCTCGATACGGCGACTAGCACCGGGCCTCGACCTGGTTCTGGGGGACTTCAACGCCAAATCCACGGCGTGGGGGTCCCCTATGACGGACGACCGCGGGCGGGCGGTCATCGAGTGGGCGGCTTCACTGGGCCTCTGTGTTCTTAACAGGGGCTCAGTGAACACGTGTGTGCGGCAGCAGGGCGGGTCGATAGTGGACTTGTCGTTCGCTAGCCCCGCTGTCGCACCACGGGTGAGGAACTGGAGTGTCCTGGAAGAGGCGGAGACCCTATCGGACCACCGGTACATCCGGATGGAGGTCTCCCCTCTCCGGGACCCCGGTAGGGGTCACAGGGCGGACGGAGCTCCCGCGTTTCCGCGGTGGGCTGTGGGTCGTCTTGACAGGGACCTACTGGCGGAGGCGGTCATCGTTCACACGTGGCTGTCCTCACCGCCCCCAGCGGACGGGGTGGACGCCGAGGCTGTCCGCATCCGCAGTGCGTTAACGCAGATCTGCGATGCGGCCATGCCCAGAGTACGGCGGCGTCTACCTCCGAGGCAGGGGGTCTACTGGTGGTCCCCAAGATTGGCGGACCTTCGTGCGGCATGTATCAGAGCCCGAAGGTCCTACACCCGCAGCCGGCGGCGTCACCGCGACGCTGAGCGGGAGGGCCAGCTGTACGAGGCGTACCGCGATGCGCGGACGGCCTTTCGGCTGGCCATCCGAGCCGCCAAGGACGCGAGTTGGCAGGAGATGCTGGACGGTCTCGACCGTGACCTCTGGGGTCGCCCGTATCGCGCGTCGCTGAACAAGCTCCGCGCGCAGGGCCCCCCCCTCACCGAGACCCTCCAGCCTGACTTCCTCTGTAGGGTGGTCGAGGAGCTGTTTCCACGACAGTCGGAACACACGCCCCCGGTCATGGCCTCGCCAGAACAAGACCGGGAGGCTGACGACGAGAGTATTCCGCCCGTGACGGAGACGGAAGTGGGAGCAGCTGTGGCGCGGATTCGTTCCGCGACCACGGCCCCCGGCCCGGACGGAATACCAGTCCGGGTGCTGACATCGCTCCTCGAGCACCTCGAGCCTCGCCTCAGGCAGCTGTACAACGCCTGTTTGGCGTCTGGGCGGTTCCCTGAGTGCTGGAAGGAGGGGAGGTTGGTTCTCCTGCCAAAGCCGGGACGGCCCCCGGATTCGCCGTCGGCCTACAGGCCCATCGTGCTCCTCGACGATGTGGGTAAGCTGCTGGAGCGCATCCTCGCTGCCCGCATCGTCCAACACCTAGAGGAGGTGGGGCCCGATCTGTCGGACGCTCGAATTCGGTTTTAGAAGGGGGCGTTCGACCATCGGGGCCCTGCTACGACTGAGGCAGACGGCCGCGGAGGCTGTCACCGGCGGGGGAGTGCTGTTGGCGGTGTCGTTGGACATCGCCAACGCATTCAATAGTCTGCCATTCAGCTGCATCAGGGAGGCGCTCCGATTCCATGGGGTGCCCTTGTACCTGAGGCGGCTGGTGGCGGACTATTTGGAAGGGCGCAGTGTCGTCTGCGCGAGTCCCGCAGGGGACATTGTGCGGACGTCCATGTCGTGCGGCGTTCCACAGGGGTCGGTTCTGGGGCCGACTCTGTGGGACATCGGGTACGACTGGGCGCTGAGAGGGAGTCTCCCCCCCGGGCTGAGCGTGATATGCTACGCTGACGATACGCTCGTCACAGCCCGGGGCAGGACACTCGAAGAGGCGGCGAGCCTGGCCACTCTCGGCACCGAGGAGATGGTCGGGCGAATCGAGGCGCTGGGGCTCAGGGTGGCCCTAAATAAGACGGAGGCCCTATTGTTCCATGGGCCACGCGTAAGGCCGCCAATCGGCGTCTCGCTAGTCGTCAACTCCGTCCACATCAGCATCCAGGCCCATATGAAGTACTTGGGTCTGGTGCTCGACGGGCGATGGTGGTTCCGGGAGCATTTTCGCCGAATTGCTCCCCGGCTGGTCGGCGCGGCGTCCGCCCTTTCGCGGCTCATGCCGAACGTGGGCGGACCCAGCTTCGAGGGCCGACGGCTGTATGCGGGGGTGATCCGTTCTATGGCCATGTACGGCGCACCCGTGTGGGCGAGGGCTCTGAACGCCCAGCTCAGGGCTGTTCTGTGGAGACCCCAGAGAGTCATGGCGGTCAGAGCCATTCGCGGGTACCGCACGGTATCGACCGAGGCGGCATGCCTACTGGCCGGGACACCCCCGTGGGACCTAGAGGCGGAGATGCTCTCCGACCTCTACCGGCGGGTGACCTCACTGCGCGACGAAGGTGGCTCCCCATCGCTGAGCGAGATAGCCACCTGGCGCGAGGACGCCCGCCGAGACGTCATCGCCCGTTGGGCTACGCGGCTGGAGAGGCCTAGACACGGTGTCGTCACCGTCGAGGCTCTCCGGCCCGTACTGATGGAGTGGATGGAGCGGCGGCACGGAGTCCTCTCCTTTCGACTGGTGCAGGTGTTGTCGGGGCACGGATGCTTCGGCTTTTACCTGCACACGGTCGCGCAAAGGGAGTGGACTTCGTTCTGCCACCATTGCAGCAGTGACGAGGACACGGCGCAACACACGCTGGAGGCGTGTCCGGGCTTTGACCGGCAGCGCCGTGACCTCGTCGCTGTTATCGGTGCCGACCTGGCGCTGCCGGCTGTCGCGAGAGCGATGGTCGACAGCGTCAGGAACTGGGACGCGGTCGCCGCCTTCTGCGAGGCTGTCATCTCGCAGAAGGAGGCGGCGGAACGAGTCCGGGAGGAGTCCCGCGACCCGGGCCGCCGTCAGCGGCCGGGGCGGCGCAGGCGCGAATACCTGCGCCTGATGCCGCCCTAACCGAGGCCTCGGGTGATCGGACCGGGGAATTGTCCGGTCACCCGACGTGAGGCCACCGCGTGAGGGCGACGCCCCGACGGCGAAATCTGTCGGGGCGTCGACGAGAGGAACCCGCGAGGGTAAACCGCCGGGCGGGCCACCGAAGTTAAAATCGAGTACCGGTGGTCCGCTCGCACGGCGAAGAGAGGTTTTACGGTGGGTCTATGGGGTCACGCGCCGCCTTTCCGTCACCCCGGACCGATCCAGCGGGGCGAGACGCACCCATAGCCCACCAATAAAAAAAAAAAAAAAAAAAAAAAAAAAAAAAAAGGTGGCCTCGCAGTTGTCCGGTTTTATTAATTTTAATACTAGTGTTTAGAATACCTGAATTTCACCAGCTGTGTATTGATCTTTACTGAAAGTTATAAGTTTGGAGCTAACAAAGTCACAAATTGGGACAATGTCATATTTGTCGAAGAGATTTGGCTGAACTCGAATCATACCGTGCCACAGTCGTGGACGGACGATACCAAGGCATCTTGCTCAAAAGTGCCAATGGGAAATGGCGGACGCTTAATAATCTGCCACGCTGAATCAGCCGGTGGGAAGTTTTTTTTAATGATGCCTTGCTTGCAATGGAGTCTAAAAGTACAAAAAAATATCACGAAGAAAAGGACGCAAATAAATTCACAGAGTGGTTCATCATGGACACAAAATGATAAGAGCGCCACCATACCATTGTAAGTACAATACTTTGATCTGGGCTCAAATGAAAGGATACGCAGCACGCCACAATACAAAGCCGCCATTCTCCACTAAGAAAATTATGACATTGTTGAATGAAGCTTGTGCCAAAATTACTAAAGAAGGCTGGACAAAAGTGGTAGAAAACTCGAAAAATAATTAAGGAAGACTATGATAGAGACATCAATATTGACAATATAATTGAAAATGAAATAATTATAGATGCGGGGTGACGATAGCTCAACCGACAATTTTGGCTCATCATTTGAAGAAAATGAAGAAATTGAAGATTCACTTTTTCTCGATTTTTTATTTTGTGATTGAGTGAATGTTATTGTAACACAAATATGTATATAATGATAGAAAATTGACCTTTCATAACATTGTGTCATTTCAAAATACCCATAATATCAAAATTTTAACTTAAATTTTCAAATTAGAACTTTAATCCAATGCACTTTACAATACATATTTAAATCGATTAAATACTCACGCAAACTTGAATCGATATATCGTGAGTATCGAGTACCGAGTCGTATGGTTATATCACTATATCCATCAATAAGACAAATGTCAAAACGGGCCTTTTATTTTGTGACAACTGTAATTATTTACAATTTTAAAAATTTTACGATTCAATGTTGTTATACTCTTAAAATTAATTTGTTCTTTCTTTCTTTATCCTGCAACACAAATATTTAAACATGTATTAGTGCAGAGTGTGTTAAAAACAAAATCAAATATGGCTGTTTCTTATGAGAACGCAACAGAAGCAAAATCTTCATCAACACGGGGCTAAGAATATAACTATTTTTTTCTCTATATTCATAAAATAATAACATTTATAATATATGTATATAGTTACATACATATGTATATGATTTCTGATGTTTATGCGAGTATTACATATTTTCACACTGTAAAGTGTTCGAACGTCGGGAAATTAAAAATCAAATACAAATGCGATGGTATCCGTAAAAATAGTTTTATTTCAAACATAAATATATGTAACTGATTATATCGTGTATAACTTTCTACATTACTTATTGTAATTCATTGTCATTTGTATGGTACTCTAAAATGCTCCCTTAATCATCGAAAGCCGACTTTATTCGAACGAGCCTTACATAGCCGAGCGTGACGGCACAGTATCTCTCAATACGCACAAAACAAAATACGTAGCGAGCCTAAAGACGATTTAATTTCAAATAAGGAAAGTCACGTTTGCGTTATGTGTAGTATAGCCAGAGTTCACAACAAATCGTGTAATATAAAAAGTCATATGGCAACGGGGTCGACGTGGGCGGGCGCCGCGGCAAGGACCGACGCCTGCGCAAATAAAGTGTTCCGTTCAACTTTTATTGTTATTATGACACCGCGCGCTAAGCATAATACATTCTGTCATTGAGTTTTTATAACGTAATATAATTAGTGCTAACACGTGGGCAGTCAACGAGTTAGTATAAACATATATGGCGATACCACTTTATTTAACGAATATAAAAAATAAAACTATTTGATTTTATGTATAGTGCAATAGTTTTAAGTGGTCACACTGTCATTAGATCAATCATTAACAAATATTTTATATTTTTCCATGGTGTCTGAGTAAAAACACAATTCGTCATTCTTTCCTTAAATATCTGGAAATCGTAGTAGATGACTGGCATGGGCAGCAGACAATAGTAAGAGAAGATTCCGAAATAAAACCCAATATTTGTTCATCTGTCTGACCAACGTAGTATAATATGCCATTACCTATTATGCAGTAGGCCGTGCCCATTTCTGTGACGCATACGGGCTGAAGTAATGGCAGCAAAATTTGTGTATTCCCCAAATAGTCGTATACAAATATAGAGCTTGTTATTAAGACATAGTTACTCAAAATCATAAAGATAAAATCTTTCTCAATAAATAGTTATCTAATCAGTTTTTTTCATGTCGGACCTGTAGTTTCTGAGATTATCGCATTCCAATGTATTCTTTGGCTGCACAGTAGTAGCAGATAATACATAATAACATATTATGTTTTATCGTATTTAATTGTAGGACAATTTCTTTACTATAGGAAAAGTCATTGGCGTACCGCAATACGCCAGGCAGATGAGTGGGCTTAGAATTTTGTTTCAAGTTTTCTTGCAGTGGTGCTTTTATATATCTGTTAGTGGTACCTGCCATAGGATATCTGTTTTGACAGGCTATGGTCTAAAGTCTAGACCATAGTCTGTCAAAAATAGAGTAGTCTAGACTCTAGATACACCTCAGCCATTCCTTCCAGGGTCATGGAAGGGTAGCGTGCAGTGCAGTGTTGCCGATATATTGTTGACATAACGGTCTAAGTATGGTAAAGTTCAGGTGTGGTTGGTGGCCAGGTGTGGTAAATTTCAAAGTGGATTAATACAATACATCACGATAAGCGTTTTTCTTTTACAATTTTATATATATTCAATCATCATCATCATTCTCCTACTCTTATTCCAATTATATACTTGGGGGTCGATACAATATGTTCTCTTCTTTCATAGTACATATTGTAGAAGTTATATAGTCAATATCTGTAACTAAATTTATCCGAAACTGTCAGATAATACGAAATAATTTCACATTTCTAAACTTATTTAAAATCGATATAGCGTTAATCTAGCTAGATCCGAAACTTCATGTTTTTTGCAGATATCATTCTCAGAAATACAATCATTGACTAAGTACGTAATAAGCGTTTTGTCGTGGTATTTTAAAGTTCTTATCTGAGAGACTAATACATGTTAAAACAATAGAGCAAATATTAACTGGAACGGCGACTGTCATTTAAATACTTTTTGCTTCTTTTCTGCAACTTCTGCAACTATGTAAAAATCAATATAGGACAAACTTTATTTGTTTTATTGTCACATTACCGTACGTTAAATGTCAACTTATGACACATAAATTAACAAATACAAAGTTAAAATGGTTACGAGTATTTCACAAAAATGTTTGAAGTAATAACACAAGCACTATTTTCCCCCTCTGGGCTGTCGACGCTTCCTGTCAATTAAATCCATAAATAAAGCGTAACGTGTTATTCTGAAGGGATAAACATTTGAATCATAGTGTGGGACATAATATACGTAACAATGTGAGGTCGATTAGAATATTTTTAACAACAATTTCATTCGTGAATAAATCCTACACTTGAAGAAATTTTACCAAAAAAATCGTTTTAAAAAAGTGAATAAAATATATAGGATAAAGATAGAGTTCTATATGATCCCTTTAAGCGATCCGTCCTGGCTATCATGTATATCTATGATAACGGATATGAGCAGTTAGTAGTTGTTTTTCTTTTTTGACAGATTTTGGTCTGAACACACCAGACTGTCCGGGTTGACTATAGGGCGGCTTGTGGCTACATAACTGGCCGTATAAGCACATTGTAATATGATCGGGTTACCAGAAGCGATTATTTGACTTCAGAGGCCCATCAGGAATTAAATAGCAGATACTTTCAGCTAGCATAAAATTTGATCGAATACTAGGAAAATCGCTAAACTCCTGGTTAGATTAGAAAACCAACCAATATGTTTAGAAGCAATACAATAGCTTTTTACCTTTGTGTTTTAAGTTAGACTTTATTTGGTAGATAAGTTGGTGATGGATACCAATTAAATATTTGACACATAATGGAGTGGTCTAAGTCCGCGATACAGCCATTTTTTTTGAATGCAGCGTGCTATTTAAAAAGAAATGCTATAATAAGCATACATCACTTATAAATATTATCTCGAACACAGATAATTAAAATCACACGGCACATCTTTAGTTCAAAACAGATAGTGTACATATGAAACAGGTCGGAACGACTACAAATTGACCATGATACAGCCAATAGACCGTTTGATGGCATTCATTACAATAAATTCTTGATGTCGACAAGGACAGTGATTATGAAATCAATCCTTTGCATATATAGAATGGTACATATACAAGTAATAAATAAATCAAATCAATGGCGTACCTCAAGGCTCAATACTTTTACCGCCAATGCGATTTTAACAAACCATGAAACTTTAATAGGAAGGTAAAAACCTCATTAGAACTGTAATTAAGAATGGACGTTAAGGCGTTTATTTTTTATTAAGACCTCTTGGCAACAAACTCCAGATACAGTCTATCGATAACAATGTATTGTGGAAGTTTTTACTGTGTAATTTGTGTGGGGTATAGTGAGGTCGGGCACGCAACATACAAAGTTAGGGAGCGGTTCATTAGTCCTTTGACCTGTCATATACACGCGCAGGTTGTGGGCCTTTCTTGGAGGATGTGTATTAAGTAGCAAGGCTTGCTAGTAAATTATATTTTTGTTGGTGCAAATTTTATAAATGAATCAAAGTATTATAATTATTTTTATTATTTTTTCCTTGTAATAAAGAAATAAGACTACAATACCATTGATTCTTGCGAGTTTCATAGAATATAACTAAAGAATAGAACTTTACTGTAAGGGAAGGAGGGAAGGGGGGAAGTTTTCCGTGCGGTGACGGAGTAAGAATACTATTCACCACCCCATATCTTACCCGTGGGTGATCGTACGAGACGACTAAGGGATATAAAACGCATATAACATCTATGCGAGAGAAGGAAAACTCGAAACAAAACCCTATGACAACACGTCTGACCAGCGTAGTATAGTAGGTTAATTTCCCTCCCATTACGGAGGGACGTTTTCGGACTGATGGATGGATGGATGGAAGGAAAACTCTAGATAAAATCCCATGTCATACAATATGGTTAACAAGAGAAGACCACTTTCCCTTACATTGTTTACCTTTTGTTCATATAATATAATAATCATACTGAAACAGGTTACAATTTATTGAAGTAACTTGTTAATCTGTTGTTAGTTTTTATTAAATGTTATTAAAAAGGAAACACCGTTAAGGGGAAAATTCTTTATAACGTAGGGGACTTTAAACGCATATAATTATTTTTTGATCGCATAAAATATTGTGCTACGTGGGAAACGAACATACGATTCAGCACGGCAGGTAAGTATTTAGAGCGTTCTGTCATCTATGCAATAGCAATTAATAACTTCTATTATTATTACTGAGCATGTATAAAAATATATTGAGATAAGCTGAGAATTTCTTCAACAGTGGTAGGATCACGCTGTTGACAGGTTTCTGTCTGCAGCCGCGGGCCGGTCCGTCCGGGGTAGTACCACACTCTCGCAGAAGATCGACGTCTGAGTAATAGCAATGTGCTATTGCGCTTCGTTCGGTGAGCGATAGAGCCGGAAGCCCAACGGGGTGGGATTGGGATTGTATTGGTAGGCTGCGGCTTAGCTATGCCCTTGGTATTGCAAAGGTCCATGAGCGTCAGTAACACTTCTCATCAGGTTTGCTGCATGCTCATTTGCCACCATTAGCAATTAAAAAAAATATTTTCTTTTGTAAAAACATAGAGAGACGTCTAAGAAATACAAGAAGTTTATATGAGCATAAATCGTTTTTGTTTGTTGCCTTTAATTTCGAGTTAGGCCATTCATAACATATGAAAATATCACATTGCAGTAAAAAATATATTTATAAGACAAGTATAAAAAAAATGTATAAGTCCATACAAAAAGGAGCTTAGAGCACGTACGGCTTCTCTTGGGATTTATTTCAATATCTACTTTCAACTATTGAATTTCGAGAAATCACATTAAAAAGTTAATATATAAAAACTGTATACGTTAACATTTTATTTACCGACTTAAAAACTGTGATTCTCAAATAATCACCCATCATGACTTTTCACTTAGATATCATCATCAACATGTTCTTATCCCAATAACCTATGTAATCTTCTTCGATTGTACATATTGCAAAATATTTGGCAATAGTTTTTTATGAGCATTCTACTGTGTACTTGTCAACCATGCTTGGGAACGTAATCGCCGACTTAGGCGGCATCAGATAGAGTTGACCTAGGACTATAAAGCTCTTAGTCGTAGTCTAGCTACGAATACTGCCAATCCTTATATAAGGATTGGCAGTATTCGTAGCCGCAACCACACAAATCAAATATCGTAAAAGGAAAGCTTCTTAATGACTTCTAATGTTTACGCGAGTATTACACATTTGAAATAAAACTACTTTTACGGATTCTATCGCGTTTGTATTTGATTTATAATTTCCCGACGTTTCGAACACTTTACAGTTATCATGGTCACGGGAGGACTGAGGTGTCTTACGTCCAATATGTCATTGTTATTACAGAAATTTATTTATATCTACCCTATAAGATATTAAATTTTGACCCACATTTTTATACAAAATTAATACAATTCATTGCCAGTACAAAAAGAGAATGATTCTATATATAAAATTTATGTTGTTAGGAAAGCTTCTAATAAATTTCTATATCAATTTGTGTGACCAGCGTCGTAATAGTAGACTAATTTAACCGTGCTTAAAATTCCGACTTCTAAAAGCATTATTATTATAGTTGGCTGCCTATAGTTTGATCACATTTTGTTCGGCTTGAATTCGGCCCCATCACCTGTATTGCGATTTAGGCTCACGCTTATTTGACAGTGGCCCACTTTGCGACCGATTCAAATACCTGTCTTCTAAGTGATGTTATCTTGACCGACTTATATGATTCCATTACAGCTGTCACTTTTAATAGATATCATACTTGACTCTATCCCGCCGCTCTCATATTCCAATAGGATAATTTCGACAGAACTAATATTAATGACTTATACGCCCTTTGTATAACGAATACAAGTGATTACGAATAAATGCCTAAATATACTAGAAACGCTTTGATAATCTTGGACCCTTAATAGAGAATCGAATCAGATACTTTAAGATTTGTAGTAAAATCAGCGTCTGGTGGTCGGTCCTGAGATTAGTCTGCCACTCGCCGAGATTGTCCGCGTGACGTCGACGTTTAATTGCTGGGTGTCCTTGAGGTATGGTATCAAAGTCAAAAAATCAGTACTGGTCGCTCGCTCGATTATCTTTGAAGGATAATATGGCAGAATATAATATTTTCCTTGTGGTGACGGAGTAAGAATACACCACTTGCCTATCTTACCCGTTGTTGATCGTAAAAAAAGGTTAAGCGATAAAATATGCATATAATATCTATGCAAGAGAAGGAAATCTCGAAATCCTACACGTCTGACCAGCGTGGTGTAGTAGGTAAATTTATCTACTTGTATGGAGGAAGCTCGAGCCCAACAAGGGGACATATATGAGCTGAAATGATGATGATGGCAGCCCCCAACCAGAACTAATGTCCGGACGATAAAATATAAACTCATATATATTAAAAAGCATTATGAACTATTGGAAGTATAAGCGTCTAATAAGCTAAATTATGGTATAATTTGAAGGTATTATTTCATAAAACCTACGTATACACTATATGTACCGCGTACAATTAATGTCAGGGGTCGGCCTTCACGGTGTTTTATTAGCATTCTTGTAGTAATTGTATACCTTATGTATCTATTTACCTACAGGGTTTTGCTTACTTATACTCTCTACTAGGTATTCGCCTAAATAGCGCGCGGGCATTCAAAAACCTAATATTATAAAATTATATTTAAAATAATTATAACTAGTTAAAAATAAATACATATAACTTTTTAACATTGTGAGAATTGAATATATAATATAACTTAAAAATGCTGTACTGAAAAATACGAAAAATATAGAGTCGCCTTTATTGATAGGGACCGGAAAGAAAAATGTAAAATATCACAATTCTAAATATAATATAACTAACACTTTATTTATTTTACTGTTATTTATTTTTTAAACTCTTGCTAGAATAAAAAAAAAACTAGAAAGGTTCAACTCTATATGATAAATACATATATCTTCATTAATACACAAAATTGTTTTTGACGAAGTAAGAATAGAATTAACCCCTTATCTTACGCGTAAGTGTTATAAAAGATGACTTATATATTAAATATGCGTATAACATCTACGCAAGGTAAGGAAAATTCGAAATTAAACGCTTTACCAATACGTGTCACTATAATAGCTTGATGTAGGAAACTTTAATTCGTTGTTTAATTTAGGGTGATTCTATTGTGTAGAAGCTTAGAGCCCAGGTGGGACGTATATGAGCTGATAAAATAAACATAAAGATGGTGACAAAATTGTAGACAATCTAATGTGTCTTTAGTGAGTTTAATCGATTCCCACACGAATGTTGGAGATGTACCTACGTTATATTCTCTCACTACAAAGCGATAAATATCCTATTTATTATAAATAAGTAACACTTTCACTTCATTTAGTGATGCAAAACATATAATTCTGTATAATATAGCAGTGGAGTGAAATATAGTCAACTCGTCACGAACGCCGCGAGTGATTCATGGGACTAACCCATTGCAATTAGTACCAACATGCACGTAAAGTGCATTTTAATAATGCACGGGACACCACGATTACGTTATGGTGTTTGACATTTTCCGTGTGGTGCCGAAATAAGAATTCAACCCCAAGTTTTTCACTTGTAGTTGCTGTAAAAGACAGCTAAGGGATATAAAATGCAGACAATAACAATGCGAGGGAAACCTCGAATTATAATCTGATTTGATCAGTGCGATATAGTAGGTCAATGTCTACAACTTCAAGAACATAAAAATCGGGAGGATACAGGAGGACTCCCGTGACCATGAACGCTGTAGTGCTCGAAACGTCGTTCAATTAAATATCAAATACAAACGCTATATAATCCGTAAAAATAGTTTTTATTTCAAATGTGTAATATAAATTTAAATTAAAGTAAGTAACCTTAACCCGTGTCGAGGTAGAAGCAGACAATGCCCTGTCGACGAGAACGTCGACATCCGTCAACATCTTGGCAGCTACAATTGCATGCTGTTATTCACACCATATTTTTAGCACAACTACCAACTAGGTCAAAAGTAGTTCGGAACGTGTTTCACTTTGAAAACGCAAGCTTACCAGAGACTAAAAGTTTGTATGACAATAATAATATTGGAGAAACGGAATAGTCATATTAAAACTTTCTTTATAATTACAGGTCGTTGTACTTTTCATATAAAGATGTAAAAGTTATAAGTATATCATTTTTAATGCGTTTAAAAGTATGATTATATTTTTGTATAATTTTTTGTTGAGAATTTTATACGACTCATGTTAATGAGTTTTAAAAAATATAAGACATGTATGTACATAATATTTATTATATGTATATAGTATGTCTAAAGTAATATTACATAAAGATTACGCTTGCTTTCTTAATTATAATTAATTATGTCAGCAAATTAAATACATACATAGTAACACGCTGGTCCGACGTGTTGGTATAGGGTTTTATTTTAGGTTCTCCTTCTCTTTTATACATATACATCATATGAACATTATATCTCTTATTCGTTTTTTTTACGATACATACGGGCAAGATAAAGGTCGTCACCACCAGAAACTATAGTATGAATTATTGACGACGAGTTATGATATTATTGGCCATAAAGTTTGTTATGCCACTAGGATTTATTGATTATAAACTTAAGGTTGTTTTTGCCCATAATATGCAAAGTAAATAGTATTCGAAGTGTAAATATAAGTTATGATTTTAACCAGATTCTTAAACAAATCAAAAACCATGAAAATATTAATTTCAATCTTTAAAAACATATTTACATGTAAAAACTATTATTTATAATCAGCGTTGTTCAAACTAACCTGCCCATATGCGAGCACCGTTGCATTATATCCATCCAGGGCTGATTCCACCAGTTTTCTGACACAGACGTCGTATACATTTTGCTGACAACACGACGGGTCAAATGCAAAGTTGAAGGTGAACGCGCGCTCCGAACCGAGAGCAACACCGCCCTCACCTGCTGGACCTCCAGCCCGGGCACAGATCCCACATCCTTCAAGGATTTCTCCCGGGGTCTGCGGCCGAATCCTGAAACAAATAAATGGATTACGTAAAGATTTTTAATAGGAAAGGTACAGTAAATTACGCCCGACAATAGATTTATTTACCGTTTAATTTGGAGTGAATAAGGTAATAAATAAAAAAGAACACTAGTTTTAGTAATAAAATTAAACTGTTTTAGTTTCTCTAGTCTAGTCGCATAAAAATTTATTTTGAGCGAAAAAAATTGAAAAATTGTAGTCCAATTTTCGTCCTACTGTAAGAGGAGGCTGGCACCCAGGAGTGGGAAGTTATATGAGTCGAGATGAAGATGAGATTCATGATCATCATATTAGCCCTAATCTAACAGACAGTGTAACCTTAAGATAACAAACATCGATGTAATGATTGCGTCAATTGAACCAATTTTTACAAAATACTCTAGAACTATCCGTATCATTTAATTTCAAATATACCTTGAAAATACGAATACTTTTATCAAAAACCAGTGACCAACATGTTTTGTTACATAGAGTTTTAGTTAAATATTTCGGCCATCGGACGTCAGTTAAAAATCAATATTGGATTATACTTTAGTGCATAATGATTAACACACAGACGCATGCATACGTTAAGAACCATATAAACAGTATAATATTCGTTCGTTACGAAGATGGTTACGTGAAAATGTGCAAATTATATTTATTTTTAAAATTAATACAATCGCTAATAATAAATAATAGGTATTTTTTTAAACAACACCCTGCACTAAGGAAATAATCCTTGTATTCAAATCAAATCAAATCATTTATTATGCATAAGCCCTAAAAGGGCACTTACATATTGTCAATATTACATTTTTTTTTTAAATTAATCTACCACCGGATCGGATATTGCAGGAGAATTTACAAACATATAATTACACGGACACAAAATACACCTAGACTCAGGATAACAATTTAGGATAGGATAGGATACAACGCTCGCACGGCGAAGAAGAGGTGCTTGCAGGGTGGGTCAATGGGGTTGCGCGCCGCCTCATGAGGAAATAATTATTAATGTTCACGACGCTGATAATTCAAGTAATAGTAGTAATTCATAATAAATAGCTATTTTCAAATCCAGATTTTGTTTTTAATTAACCTAATCCTACTAAATATGATGAAGAGATTCTATGTTGAAATAATTAAATTTGTTTAGTACTAATTTAGCACTTAATTTATTCATCATCTTTTTGAAAAATACAAAATAAACCGATTATTAATTATAAAGAATCAATATCGATTTCTCAGTAAAATCGGATATTTTCGATAGCGATTATTTGGTTCACATACCTAGACAACTTACTCAGACAGCTGTCAAAGTGGACTTTTGGCGGGAATCTAAAACGTCATGTGGTACTCTTGTATTATACTCGATATCTTAGTGTTTTAACGTGTTATATTAGATAATTTTTATGGTATTTTATGTAATATGATGTGACAGAACAGCTGGGATGTAGTGAATATCATATAAAAGTGCTTTACAACGTTTTCGTTTTCCATCAAAATTCCTACAACATACCATTAACAGTGTCACCATAGCACTGTTGATGGCGACAATTCGACTGACTGACAGACAATGACTAACCTGAAGAGATTAAGAACGTGAAGATAATTATAACTCGACACTGGCAAAAATGGCTCGTATAAGTAGCTGATTGCCAATACATAAAAAGAAGAAGAAGAAGAAGCTGTCAAAGTGCACTGTGATATATTTTTTGAGTTTATATTAGGACTTTTGACGGGAATTTGAAAACGTCATGTGGTGCTCTTGTATTATATTCGATATCTTAGTGTTTTAACGTGTTATATTAGATAATTTTGATGGCATTTTATGTAATGTGATGTGCGGAAATACTGGGATGTAGTGAATATCATATAAAAGTGCTTTACAACGTTTTCGTTTTCCATCAAAATTCCCACAAGATACCATTAACAGTGTGGCCATTGCACTGTTAATGGTGACAATTTGACTTAGACAACGACTGACTTGAAAGACTAAAAACGTGAAAATATTTATAACTTGACACTGGCACCAATAGCTCGTATATGTAGCTGATTGCCAATACATAAGAAGAAGAAGAAGAGTTTATATTACTTCTTTCAATGCTTTTTTTCAGGCTGTGCATTACTGGGAATTTTTTAACACTCTTTAAAACTGTTTCGACAGACATTTGAATTTGAATAATTTCTTTTGGAAATCGAAACTGCAGTAGTTGATCTCTTACGCTGTTTATGAGTTGAATGGTATTCGCTACTGTAGACACGTTGGCGCCACAATATGTAAACAACTCTCACATGTAGCGGCTGATCGACCTCAGATAGCATTCGCCTATCTATAACTATGTAGGTACATACTTATAATAAAACTCAGTCTATCTATCTGTCTGTTTACTTATGTTTGTTTACACCGCATGAGAACTCACGGTAATTTAATGTTTTTGCAATTATAACTGAGTTACCTGGCGTTCAAATTAATTTAATATTTTGGTACATAAAATTAGACAACAGAAAAAGTAAAGTAAGTATGTGAATATTTGTGAATTAAGATATAAAAAAAAAAATAACAAATAGTCTATCTATCCCAAGGTGGTCGCGAGCAATGTTAACCAATAAATCGATGCACATCTCGGCTTCGCAAAATCGTTAAAATTAAAAAGTTTTTTTTTTTGGCAGGCTATCGTCTAGGCACACGCCATACGTTCCGTTTCGGGGTGACGAAAGGGCGTCGTGCGGCTCCATAACCTACCGTATTCATTTCCCATCGACATTAGGCCGTCCACTGGTACCGAATCCTTGACGTCCTTGGCAACCTTGGGGTAACCTTAGTCGTCTACCGAATAAAGGAATTAGTTCAAGGAATTTGTTTGGTTTAAGTAATACGACATTTTTATATGTAAGGATATATTAATTTGTTGTAACAAACAAAGACAAACGTCTTTATATCTTCTCAGACAGAATATATTCCACTGTCGGGCACGACTCTCTTTGTTAAAAGGAAGGAACCGCCCTATTATACCATATTAGTCGAACGTGCTCTTCGTGTCGTAACAGTTTAAAATACAATCTGTCACCAGTATTCAATTTTTCATGAGAATTATAAAGCCGGTTGAGCGATCGCTAGGATAATGGGCACTCTCCTGAGAAACTGCGATAGCCAATCTGTCTGCCAAGCGTGGAGTAATCGCTACTAAATAGCCAAAACTTCCCATTGGAGAGGCCTATGTTCAACAGCCCATCGACGGATGATTTTAAAGACAGATTGGTCTTATAGTTCATAGGTGGTTATGAGATAAAATAAAATCTTATTTGAAATAAAACTATTTTTAAACTTAATAGCGTTCATGGTCACGAGAGGACTCCTCCAGTGACCACGGACGCTGTAAAATGTTCGTAATGTCGGGCAATTAAAAATGAAATACAAAAATAGAATCTTATTACTAACATAGTGATATGTTTACGTGCCTTTCATCATCTCACATAAAACCTAATGGAGGAGAAAGATTGGTACGTAATTCGTAATAATAGTTTTTATTCAGACATCTATAGCATCTAGTATAATTACTAATATATAATTTAAATAATAAGACGACTGAATGTAACGGAGATGCGAATGTTGAGATGGATATGTGGTGTGATGAGATTGGATAAAATAAGAAATGAACATATAAGAGGAAGTTTGAAAGTTGCACCAGTGACGGAAAAGTTAAGGAGTGAAAGGTTGACATGGTATGGACATGTGATGAGACGGGATGAAAGTAACGTTGTGAGGAAAGTTTTATATATGAATGTTGAAGGCTTTAAGGGTAAAGGAAGACCAAAGAAAAGATGGATGGACTGCGTGAGGCATGACATGGATGGACAGGGATTGACTGCAGAGATGACGTCTGATAGGACTGTATGGAGGAAGATGACATATTGCATCGACCCCAAGTAATTGGGATAAGAGCAAGATGATGATTATGATATAATTTATTCTGTCAATCAGTTAAAATAGTCACGTAATATTTCTAACATTGACATGCATACGAATGTGTCAGCTACGGTGTCTCGTATATGTAAATAAACTGTTGTAAAGGCAATAACATAATTTAATATTTGTTCTTTTGTATATTGTATTAATAACAATATATTTTTGCAGCTGTTTAAATAAAAAGTTTGCATGTTTACCGTTTAAAGGTTGCATAATTAATATATACAAATATGTTTTATCATTGAATATATTCTGTTTAGTGACAGCTGTGGTAACGGTATAAACATACAATGTGTTTCTTTATTTGTCCGCGGAAGTCGTTAAATCCAGCTCCAAATCAATAGGAGATTTGATAACAGCAACACAATTTCTGGGCTGTTTATAGATAGATACGAATATACTCTGTTTGGTAAATACAAAAAAACAATAGTTATAAAATTAAAAAAAGGGTGATAATTAATTTTCTTTTTCAACTGTGATCATCATTATCTCAGCTCATACTCGTATATTTTCAGCCTCGTACATAGCGGGAGGGAAATTGATCTACTATATCAGGCTGATTAGATATGTCGGTATAGGGTTTTATTTCGAGATTTCCTTCTTTTGTACAGATGTTATATGTATATTATATACCTTAGCCGACTTCTAAGATAATCGCGAATAAGATATGGTGCGGTGAATTATATTTTCACTTCGTTACCACACGAAAAGTCATTTACTCAAAATACAAAACTGTCACAAGGAGGTTTCAGGAGTGGAAGGGGATGCATGGATCAAGTGTTCTCTCTGCGCAACAATGTGGAGAAGCATCTGGCTCTAGGTCACGAGGGTTTTCTGCAGTTTTGTGGATCTGGAGAGAGTATTTGACACGGTTGTACGAAAGGAACTTTGGGACATTTTACCGGAGTATGGTATTAACCGTAAACTGCTGCAGGCTGTGCAGTCCAGTTACATGGGCTGTAGAGCCTGTGTGCGGCTGGATGATGGAATGTCGCCTTGGTTTGACGTCAATATCGGCGTTAAGCAGGGGTGCGTTCTGTCAGCCAGACTGTTTATCATATATCTGGATAAATGTCTCCAAAAGTTGAACGATATGAATGTGGGCGTCCAGATGGGCGAATCAGTGGTCACTGCTCTGCTCTATGCAGATGATGCAGTCCTGCTGGCACAGTCAGCGACTGACCTGCAGACCCTAGTCGACACAATGACAGAAGATTGTAAGAAAAGGGGTCTACGCGTGAATGTGAGCAAAAACAAAATAATGGTCTTTGAAAGAGATGAAGCCAGAACAGATGTAAGAGTAACAATAGGTAATGATGTACTAGAGCAAGTGGATGAATTTGTATATCTTGGATGTGGATTTAGCCGAGATGGAAGGTACACCACTGATATAGAGCGAAGAGTGAATGCGAGAAATAGAGTGAATGGAGCGTTGGGGCAACTTTTCGGTACCCACCACCTCAGCCAGAAGGCACGTGTAGCAATACATAACGCAGTGCTTGTCCCAACATTACTGTATGGAAGCGAGAGTTGGGTATGCAGAAAAGAGTATGAAAGTAAAATTAATGCGGTCGAAATGCGATCTCTTCGGAAAATCTGTGGAGTTAGGCTGACCGATCGCATTCGTAACGACGACGTAAGAGAGCGAGTAGGTATGAAAGAGAGTATTGGTGTAAAGATGCGAAAGGGAATCCTCCGACGGTTCGGACATGTGGAAAGAATGCCGAACGAACGTCTGGTTAAGAAGATACACAATGCGAAAGTGGAAGGATGTAGGTACCGGGGGAGACGAGAGGGTTAGTCTCGACTAACCTACCTAGACCAGATCAGTCATGTACTGAAGGAAGAGAATTATGAATGTTGAGGAAGCGAGTGAAGTATGCAAGGATAGAGTTCTTTGGCACTCTGTTCTCTCTGCCTACCCTGCAAGGGATATGTCGTGATGATATGTATGTATGTACAAAACTGTCCTTAATATTGCCACTACAATCTATGACAAATTAAATTAAATTCTGTACTGGGTGTGTAATTTTGAAGGTTCTCTAGCGTAGTTAAGTTAAAAAAAAACAAGATCTCGCGAAGGTAGTAACGGTAGTTACATCTCAAGGTCATTGGATTTTGCAACGCCCAACTGATTAATGTAAGATAAAACCATGTTTGTGGCCTAAACGTAAACGTGTTTTAAAATCATCGACATGTTTAAGAAATAAGATTAGATTTCATATTTGGTAAGCTTACTCGTACTTAATACAAGTAAGGTTACTTTTGTATTAGTGTTTACGTTGACAAGTGGTCAAACGTAGTAAAAGAAAAATCAATTACAAATTTTAGTATTAAAGTTATGGTGAGTTTGACACAGATAGGTATATAAACGAAAATAAATAGACTCATGCGTTAGAATCGATTATGTCGACCCGGGTTTCGTGCATATCGGATGCTCATCATCAGGCGAGTGTGCAGCCGCATCTGCGAGCCTTCGGCGTGAATTGATCAATTACAAATGCAATAAAATCTGTATTTTTTTTATTATACCATATATCTATGTATACTTGCGTAAATATTAGAAATCATTACAATAAGCTGTTTGTTATCCATAATGAAAGTGAAGCGGCGTTCTCTGAACGGACGCATCGAGCATTCTGAATGGGTAATTAATTATGTCTTGGTATATCGCATTTGGAAATAAATATGTAGTGTATATAGTTCATATCTGCAGATCGTAAATATTTATGATTGATGAAAGAATATTGCCGTATCCATAAACGAAGCAATAATTTATGAGTACACAGATGCCGTAGCGAATGAAGACTTATATCAATGTAAGGGGTTCGATTCCCATGCAGGAAAATACTTTTTGCGATCCAAAAATTGTTCGGGTCCGGGTGTTTGTGTTCGATAATTATATGTTTATAAAGGCCCCCAGAACATCGATTATTTCCTTAAAGGCACCCAAATTCTAAGAAAGTTCGTTGTCTTAAAAAAAAAAATGGTCCGTAGTTTTTGGTAGTTATTACATAATGAAAAATTATCTTTGACATATTGGAATTTGAAGTCATCCCATTATCCTATCAGCATATCAACTAACTATGGCGGTTTTTATGATAATTTTAATGAAAAATGGGGAGGCAATATATCCATCCACCACATGGACTATTGCTTTATAAAAACATTATCGAGTAAATATCAAATTGCCTGCAGTGAAAGGAAGGATAAGTAACAAGTACACTATAATTTTGGATACATTATCTGTAATTATATATTTTTTCATGAATACATTTTTATAATTCTTTTGAAGTCTTTATTTGCGAAGATCAAAAAGAAATATGTATATGCAATTAGGATATTTGTCATACTGTATTTTCTTGTTCGCAGAATCATTTCATATTTAGGTCGAATGACGTGTATCATACATGTGGAATAGGTGCAAACATTTCAAGATTTTATCGTCGATTTCTAAGATTTGTCCATACCTTGAAGACTAACTGCAAAATTCGTTATTATATTCTTTTTAAGTCTAATGCCAAGAATTATTTATTTTATTACGGAACTATTAACTATTAACGAGGTCATTCGATCACTAGATTTTACTCCTCAAATTTTTCTCATACCGGGCGCCTTATATGAAAATCGATTCTTAAGGAGTAAACTCCAAAAAATATTAGACTATATATGGTCTAATACATTTTTTATTAGTTTTTATATGTTTTTGTTTATAATCTCTTATTATAACAAAATTGTATTCATATATTTGCTCTATTTCAACAAATTTGTCACTAAGAAATTTTTTGTATAGTCCAGTGATTGTATTTATATTTAGCAGTTGTGAGGCCATTGTGCCGATTTGGTTACACAATGGTGGGACACGCAAGCGTCCGTGTGGTAATACTGTAACATGCCATGCCACCAACACTTGACCCAAGTACATTTTCAACGCATATAAAAATACCTATTCGATATAAGGCAATTTATAAAATACAATATTTTTCAATTTATAGATTTGGTCACAATCACAACACAATTCTTTGGCCGAATCATAAATAATTCTTTTCAGTCTGCATATAAATTGTGACCGATATTTTTTTTTAAGTCTCAATGATAAAATGCTTCTTTCCTTAGAGAACATACTCATTCTACATGACCGATAAAGGAGGGGAGGTCTTTCAAAATGCTACGCTTGGTCAAAGTTGGGTCTCGGCCACATACTATGAATAGCCACCAATGGGGGATAGAAGATTAAGAATTGTAAAAAAACGCAGTAAGGCTACGTTCTCTATAATAACATGCATTATAAAAAAGTCGCATTTAATATTTGCAGTTCTAACGTGTTAATGTTTCAGTTGTATGCAATTTTGATTGGAAACTAATAAATTTCTTTATAAATACGTGTCGAAATCATTATCACAATACGTTTAGTTGAAATACAAATTCTGTACTTGAGGATTATAAGGATGGAGTCGGAAGTATTATTAGGATTTAGGAAATATTAATCGCAGTCACGTAAAATAGGATTTATAAAAACAACACAGTGTTTTAAAAATTATTATATATAAAATTATTTTTACAGATTTTATGGCATTTGCATTTGATTTTTAATATCCCGACGTTTCGAACATTACAGCGTTAAAGGTCATGGGAGGACGTCCTCCTATAGTTCTATTTCAAATGTGTAATACATGAGTATTGAGATATCTAATGTTTATATGAATAAACATTAGATATCTATAAAATAAGTGTTCTTCTAATAATTATAACTGCTTATTTGAGATTTTTGGTATTAAGGTGGAACAGATATAAAAAATGAAATATCTTCTTAGACTCTAATCTCTAAGACTCTATCGACATTATAACGTAAATTTTCTGAAAAACATTTTTGTTACTAAATTTTAGTACAATATTTTTTATAGTATAATGTGCAATTAACTTCACACCGTTAGATATAAAAATAATCTGTTGCACTTAGTTACATGAATAGAAAACCAATCACGCAACCTTTAGGTCAATGATCTAAGAATGTACTTGATGTCTGGTCTTACATTCACCAAATTGCACTTTCTTGAAGATTACTTTGACTTTCATTTATTTCCCGCGCTTGAATTCACGAGTTATAAACTGTAATAGTTTCATCGCGTTAATGGTATCGCTGTATATGAAATACTATTTGTTAAATAAATATTTTCATCCGTGTGGTGACGGAGAAAGAATACAATTCACCACCGCATATCTTAACCGTGAGTAAAAGACGACTAAGAAATAAAATATAGGTACATATAATATCTATGCAGGAGGAGATAAACTCGAAATAAAACCCAATACCAACACGACTGACCAGCGTGATGTAGGAGGTCAATTTCTCTCCTAGTGTGGAGGAGGCTCGAGCCCAGTAGTGGGACATATATAAGCTGAGCTAATGATGACAACAAAATAAATATTTTAAATAGACACCTAATTATTTGTATGATCCACAACTTATTGTTCCGAGTTTGGATATAACTTCTTTTTTATTGCTTATGGTGGCAAACGAGCAAGCAGCACACCTGATGATAATAGTCACTGCCACCCATGAACCTTTGCAACCCAAGGGTATAGCTAGGTAGCGACCTAGCATGTAATGGTTGATCTAGATAAATCCCTAAAACCCACCCAGTTGGGCTTCCGGCTCTCTCGCTCATCGAACGAAGCGCAATAACATATTGCCATTACTCAGACGTCGATCTTCTGCGAGAGTGTGGTACTACCCCGTACGGACCGGCCCGCGGCTGTAGACAGAGAACTGTCAACAGCGTGGTCCTACCACTATGAGGGACTACTATTACTTGTGTCATGACGTCTCCGTAATAAAATAAATATTTCTTGGTATTAGATATTCACTTAAAAATAATAAAATAATTCATTTCGCAGTTAGTCTTCGTAGAATTAATGTTTTCTTAATTTTTCTAATAATTATTGGCATCTAGTGATATCTTGTCGGTTTTAATGATGTAAAACTTCTGTTTACATTTTTCTATTTCAAAATAATAGTATCTAATTGTTGTGATCGACAGGACGATAGCTAGAGGTGGTCATCATCTAATAATGGTGATATCATTATCTAACTGCTCTTATCTCAATTACTTGGAATCGATGCAATATGTACTCTTCTTCCATCGTTTATATTGCAAATAGATTTGGCAATAGTTTTGTGACCGGTTGCTTGACTGACGTCAATCCTTTTTTCCCAATGTTAATATTAACTTAATATTAACCAGACAGCATTATCTAAAGTTGGCCCAGATCGAAGTAGGTACAGCTATTATTCAAATTTTACTATATCCACGAGCAATGTTAGGGTTGGTATTATTCTTAGCCGCTACCAAACAGCATGAGTGGTAATGGATTATTTTATTTCGAACAATACTGTAATATAGTTGGTAGTTAGTAGTGTAATATAGTAGTAGTAGACCAGCCAGCGATCCACTTAAAGCTAAATGGTATTAACATGAGTTGCGATAAAAGCTAAAGCAGATTTAAAAAAAAACCAGCAGCCAAAAAAAAAATGTTTTAAATTTATATAAAATTCTTGTGTATTCTTTTACTCTTCATATATTGAGCAGACCACCGAAACTAATTCCTTAAATTCGACGACTGACTTGCCTATCCTTGCTTCTTGTGATAGTCTAAGAAAGGAATAAAGAAACAAACGTTTTGAATAGTTAGTTCCACACAATTAGATTGAATAAATTTTAAATGGTAGATTTTCAATAGTAGAATAACTAAGGGATTTAACAAGTGTGTAGTAACACTAGAGCAATATGGCCATGGCATAATTGTGAACAAGCGAAGCGAATGTGTTTAATATGTAATATGGTACGAATACCCTAACGCGACTGCATGTTTTTTTTCTTTGCATTTGTAACAAATCAAATTACTGTAATACGAAATGTGATTCCTCCCAGGGCCGGCTTTACCTATAGTGCAGAGGGTGCGGTGCACCCGGGCGCCGGGTGTTAGGGGGCGCCGCATCGGGTGCCTAACAATCTATAGTCGTAGTGGTTGCGTTATTTGACAGGTTTAGGTAGGTTGCTTTGTCGCCATGCTCACTGTTACTTCATAATGCGACCGCGTTTACCTGATTTTGTGTCAAAAACTTTCAACCTATTCCATTTTTTTCACGAATTTTGATACAAGAGGGCGCCATGTAATTGATTGCACCCGGGCGCTGCATGTGCTAGAGCCGCCCCTGATTCCCCCTGTACCTTTCGACGTTCACCGATCCTCCCTATATAGGAATAACAATGCTATAATCTGCGTTTGGCAGGCGAGTTGGAGATTGCAATTGGAGTTATGAGTTTCTTATGAAAGCTGTTTTTTCTTGTTTATGAAAGCTGTACAGCTAATGTTGCCAAGTCCAGCTGTCAAGTCGCTACATATTGTGAATGAAGAGCTCTTCTTAAACCTCGTTTGAAGATGGATAAGTTATAGCGCTCGGGAAACACCACAACAGGTAGTTCATACCTAGCTGCTGTAGTTAATTACTACCTGCTGCAGTGCCGGTATGTGCATACAATTAATGAACACTGAAAATATTCAGTCAAAGACGATATCGTTTCCAAATGGTATTGATCAATCATACTTTTTTTTTTTTTATTAACGCAAGGTGGACCATGGATGTGGTCGCGCCCCGACAAAAACGTCCGGGGCGACAGAAGAAGCGGCACGCAACTCCATGGACCCACCCTGCAAACTAGTCTCTTTGCCGTGCGAGCGGGCCACCGGTACCCGATCTTTGACTTCGGTGGCCCGCCCGGCAATTGATCAATCATACTGGGGTGTCCAGTGGTATGATGATAGAAAATATCTCATTAAAGAGTCGATAGTAGACAGAAAACTGTCCGGAGGACCTACCATTTTTACAGTTAACTTATAACATTAAATGTAATACCATAGCTGCCTGCTAAGAGTGGTGATTTTTTTATTGCTTATGGTGGCAAAAGAGCAAGCAGCACACCCGATGGCAAGTGTTATTGCCGTCCATGGATCTTTGCCATACCAGGGGTACAGCTAAGCTGCTGCCTACCAATGAAAAACTCAAACCTATCCAGAAAATTGGACAACAACACATTGCCATTTTACATTTGACGTCGATTTTCTGCAAGAATGTGATACTACACCGGACAGACTGGCCCGCAGCTGTAGGCAGAAAACTGTATACATTTTTTTTTTTTGTAGTTTATGGCTTGGTTACTTAGACCTTTAAGCCAAGTCTTCATAGTTTAGACACTTCGTCAATACTTCTTCATTTTGTCTAGTCTTAATAGTCATTGTTCGTCAGTAAGTCATGTCGTTACCATTAATCGGGCGCTGATAACCAAATCAATGGTTTTCTTGGGAATTTTGGCAAAATATGAAAATACACGTAAACCACTATTATATCATATTCACTACACTTCAACACTTTAACTGTATCATATTCCATAAAATACCAGCAAAATTATTCAATATAACACTATAAAACATTAAAGAAATGAATACAATACAAGAGCGTGACATGACATTTCCACATTCGCGCCAAAACTCCACGAATGAAAAACTGTATACAGTATGGTCCTAACATTACAATGATGTGCCCCTACCACATTAATGGTGATTAAGTCATAATGCCTTCTTAGGGAGACCTTTGCACAACAAAGTACATCGTTAAAAAAAAAATGTCAGTACAACAATTGTCCTTAAATTAACAACAAAGGATCAAACATTTTATGTTAACGAACTCGTGGGAAGTGACGTCTCAATTTACTTCATTTCCCGTTTCACCGTATAACTGTTGCTGCTATTATAAATATCGGCTGAGTCATATAAAATTACTTAAGCCGACAAATTGTTGAACATAAACATTATTAAACACTACAATACGTATAATGTACATATACTCAATATCCGATTTTGCTATTGTGGTAATAAAGCTGAGTAGTCTATTCTGAGGCTTTTGTGATATCACACAATGGGCTTCATGCAGCGTATTTTTACTCATATGTAGGAAACAAGCTGGAACTTGGAATGGAAAGGAGAATTTTGAACTCTATATCCGTACTGTCTCTCTCGAAATTACTAGACTATTTTGGACTTCCTAAAGAAAACGAAAGAAAATTAGTTTAAAAATATAATTTTCTAATAGTTGTAGTATGTAACTACAATTTGACTATTGGTATTCTACTATCATAATATTTATTTAACATAAAAAAAAATATCACTAATATTTTTATAGTGTAGGTACCTAAATTAAAAATTCCCAAGGAGGGTTGACGTCGGGCAGGCGGCCGGTCATAAAAGCATTGCCAGTAACTTTTACAATATGTACCATGAAAGAAGAGTACATATAAAGAAGCAGATAGCAAAGATCTTTAGCATATACACTACCGTCCAAAAGTTTGGAAGCAGCAAGGTAAAATCGAATAAAACCAAACTAAGTCATTTAAATTTAAATGTATTGATAAAAAAATAAAGAACAAACAGAAACTAACTTAAACAAAATAAAAAAATAATATACAATGGTAAATTAGATTAAATTTTAGCTTCATCAAAGTGTCCACCTTTCTCCTTTATAATCTTCTCACATATTCTGGGCATTCTATTAATCAATTTTTTAAAATAATCTTTATCTAATTTGTTCCATTCGTTCTCTAATAGCTGCCACAAATGTTCTGAGCTCGTAGGACAACGACTTTTCACCCTCCTGTCAAGTTCATCCCAAACAAGTTCAATGGGAGAAAGATCAGGGGATTGAGATGGCCATTGCATGATGTTTAAAATGTTTTCAGCTTTTTTCTTGTTTAAAAAGTTCTGGCACAATTTAGACGAATGCTTAGGATCATTATCCTGTTGAAAAATGAATCCAGAACCAATGAGACTTAGTCCACTGGGTATGGCAGAATCTTGGAGAATTTTTAAATAGCCTTCCTTGTTTAATTTTCCGGTTATCCTCACAAGATTGCCGGGTTTACTGTTGCCAAAACACCCCCAAACCATGACATTACCACCACCATGTTTGATGGTAGGCACTGTACATGCCTCTGAAGCCCTCTCTTCTTTTGACCGGCGTACAAAGACACGTCTATTGGATCCGAAAATCTGAAATTTTGATTCGTCACTCCAAAGGACATTTTCCCATTGTTCTATAGTCCAGTTTTTATGCGCTTTTGCCCATTCTAGTCTATTTTTCTTATGTCGATTTGTTAGTTTGGGTTTTTTAGCAGCAACACATCCTCTTAATCCCGCAGACAGTAAGCGTCTTTTAACAGTAGTTGTTGAAATGGGTGTTTCTCGCGTATCATTCAGAGCTGCAGTGATCTGTGGTGCAGTTAAGCGTCGATTCCGTTTAGAAAGAACTCTAATGAAGTTGTCCTCTTGATTTGTTGTGGATTTGGGCCTACCAGATCTCTTTCTATCTTCATTTTTCCCCGTTTCTTGTTTTCTAGCAAGGGTATAGTGGACACCTTTACAAGAAATTCTGAGCCTTTCTGCGATTTGACGTTCACTGTATCCTTCCTCGCGTAGAGTGCAAATAGCGCTTCGCTGTTCAAGCGTGATTTGCTTGCGTTTTGCCATTTTCAGAAGAAAAAATACGGTCAAAGTAGTAGCCGATATCTTTCGAATACAGACAATGTTAATATCACAACTTTCACGTGCCAATGCTCAAGTGCGACTGAATAAGGTCTAAAAAAGTTAAAACCAGCAAACATTATCAATAAAACTACACCATTGCATAGGATAAAGTAGCCGACGGATTAAGTCATAAAACACGTGTTTCGTCAATATTAAGGAATTCCATAAAACTTGATGAATGTAGGATAATAATCCTTTTGTGTTTGTGTAGACAGTCGTAAAAGGTTGTAAAACTTAAGATTATTGCTAATTTTTACCGCTATTAGTCGGCATTTATTTGTTTTGTTTGAAAACAGGTGTGCTTCCAAACTTTTGGACGGTAGTGTATATATCATCAATTACATTCGCCTGAACAATGGCCGATGAAAAAGGGCAGAGATTTAAACATCGTAATTATTTATACACTCGTAAAATACTGATTGACAAGTCAATAAACTCTATTTAGTCAATTTTAAACAACAAACACAATTTTTTTTTGTATGTTTAAACAACAATAAGTAACAATTTTATCACTAGAAAATACTAAAACATGAAAGAAGAAATCCGCACAATTTATCTAATTTAAATTGCGTCATAATTGACATGATACGTTTGTGTCAAAAAATAAATTATAATAAAATGTTAATTAAACATTAAAACAGTACTAATTATAATTGTATAACAATTATAATAATGATTGGAACTAAAGTTGACTACACATTGAATTGTAACGTCGCCTTTGTTGTGAAACTTGATATCACGCGATTTTTTTTTTCCAATTCAGTGGTATCGAATCTTAAAACAGCCTAATCAAGATTATTTAATATTTGACAAGTAGTAGACTTGGGGAAGAAAATAAACACTCAATATCTAGTATATAAGGTTACCATTTATGGACTGAAAATCAAAGAAAAGAAGACTTACGTGGGATTCAAATTTACAGAATAAAATATAGATATTTTGCACTCCTATTTACCAACAGATAAGAGTGAAATAAACTATTTTTACGGCTTTTATCACGTTTGCATGTATTTGATTTGAGATTCTATTTGACTATGTTTAGAAAAATCATCATCTTTATTCTATTCTAACCCCATTTACTTAGGGTCGACGCAATTTGTTCTATTTCCATCGTACATATTGTAAAAGTTTTATGAACGGCCACCGACCAGATGTACGTTGGCAATGTAATTGTAGACCAAACGTCATCAGTAGTAGTTGGCCCAAGTCGATAAGCTCTTAGTCATTTTAGTATTCATAGCCATACAGCACTATTAGAAAAATGGATGGATGTGTGGGGTGACAAGATTAGATAAGATACGAAATGAGTATATTAGGGGAAGTTTGAAAGTAGCACCAGTGATAGAGAAGTTTAGGAGCGCGAGATTGTTTTGGTATGGACATGTGATGAGGAGGGATGAAAGACATGTGACATCCTTGTCACCCCTCCTGGGTTATCAATATGCTTGTGGATGGGCGTAAGAATCGTGGGAGACCCAAGAAGAGATGGATGGATTGTGTAAACGAGGATATGTGTATGAAAGTTGTGAGTGCAAATTCATACGGCTGATAGAAGATTGTGGAAGGCAAGAACATGTTGTGCCGACCCCACTCAGCGTGGGATGAGGGCAGACAAATGATGATGATAGAAAAAAATAGAAAAACTATTATAAAAAATCAAATACGATAAATTCTACACAAATATAACAATATCCATATTTAATACATGTAATACTCGCCTATTATAAAGAGGCGAGATTAACAAAATATAAATTTAAGGCATTCTTTATTACACATAATATCAAAGACCTCCTTTGTTAAATATCCATCAAAACAAGATTAATAACACTATAACGGACTTGAACGTAAAAATATATATCCATATTCAAAGAGCATATGGTAAGGTGCACAAGGCAAATTAGAACACTCGTGGGCCGATTATATACCGAAATATTCTGCGAAGTTCGCCCACGACACATTCCCACCATTTGTGGGTAGACAGAAATCTATAACCTTTGAATATATTATAATATTATAACGCATAGTTGCAATAGTTTCGTAAAGCTATAGTTTTGCGATAAGCGACACCTTTTTAGGACACTTGTTTGAAGTTAATAAAGCTATATTTTAAAGCATATGTAAGTGTAAACAGTTTGAAAGTTGCGCCAGTGACGGAAAAGTTAAGGAGTGAAAGACTGATCTGGTATGGACATGTGATGAGGCGGGATGAAAATAATATTGTGAGGAAAGTTTTAAGTATGAATGTGGCTTTAGGGGTAAGGGAAGACCGAAGAAAAGATGGATGAACTGCGTGAAAAATGACATGGATAGACAAGGAATAACCACAGAGATGATGTCTGATAGAGTTTTATGGAAGGATAAGACAAATTGCGTCGACCCCAAATAAATTGGGATAAGAGCAAATTGATGATGATGTAGGTGTAAATATGTTTTAGAAACTGATTTTTTTCAAACTAAACGAACGAAAGATAACCTCAATCTTTCTAGTAGTAGACGCTGCTAATCATTTTCTGTTTACAATTATAAATAGTCCGCACGTCTAGAGTAGTATCATGCTCACGTAGAAAAACGTTTAAGTAGTGCCAATTTTCTACCACGCCATATACCATTTAGTTAAGGAAGAAGAGAGTTAAAGGCCCTTATTTTTTTGGTATTCCTAATGTAAATAAATATTACTACCATTTTAAAATCTACGATTATTGATCCAAGGCCAGTAAGAGTGGGAAGCAGGTGACATTATTTCAAGGGAAGGACAACTTGATATGAACACTTAGACAAGAAGCATGCAGCTCAATGAAGCGTTCAATAATAAAGCAGCCTTCGAGAGATGAAATTGGGTTAAAATTGGTGTTCAGTGCCTGGTTCTTGGTGATTACGCGAAAGTACAACATATAATGTGATGCACTAATACATATCTAGTGTGTTTGAATCATTTCTAAGTGTCCACACAATAAATACTGGAATTAACTTTTTTATTTCTATCGCATCAGATGAACAAACATTGTACCTAATAGTGAGTGAAAACTATATTTTATAGATTTTAGAATTAGTAAGGGTATTTAAAGTTACTGTGAAAGTACTTTTCTCGTTAGTGCTCGGCAAGTTTAGCAGTAGGTAGTTTATTGAAGAGCCTGCAAGTGCGTGGGAGAATTGAACGTTGAAAACATATTATACGATATTGTTGTCTGGTGACTCCTGGCAATATCAAATGCTACGGTGGTGAAAGGCGATCATATACTTATAAAGTCAAGCGGCTCATCAGAGACCATCCCTTAAAATAATCGTTATGTTAAATATTGTGAATGTTAAGTAAATAGCATATTGACTTTTTGGCATTTAATTACGAGTTATTAATACAGAACGTTTTAGCTCTCAGCTTCAGCTTACACATATATATCTATCTTCCTTTTGAGAGCAATCATCCTTCACAAGAAGGAATTTGGCTTTATCATGCTGGTCAGTGCTCATACCGGATAATGGAAACATTTTACAAAAACAAACCCAAATAAATTCATGTATGCACATTTTAAAATTAATATATCGTGTCAACATCTATTTACTTTTAAGTGGAAGTCGTAACAACTAGAGTGATGAGGGCATTAGTAGCAGTACTTTTCTGAGAAACTTTAACACCAACTACGATATCACCAGCTTGACTGCCAAGTTTGATGATGACAGTATTATCCTTCCTTAATGATGCCTAGGTCTAATATCATCATCATCAACTTGCTCTTATTCCAATTTATTTGTGGTCGACGCAATACGTCTTCTCCCTCCATACAACCCTATCAGACGTCATCTCTGTGGTCACTCCTTGTCCATCCATGTCATGTTTCTCGCAATCCATCCATCTTTTCTTCGGTCTGCCCTTATCCCTAAAGCCTTCAATATTCATATTTAAAACTTTCCTCACAACATTACTTTCATCCCGTCTCATCACATGTCCGTACCATGTCAACCTTTCACTCCTTAACTTTTCCGTCACTGGTGCAACTTTCAAACTTCCTCTTATATGTTCATTTCTTATTTTATCCATTCTCGTCACACCGCACATCCATCTCAACATTCGCATCTCCGCTACATGCAGTCGTCTCTCATCCGTCGCTTTTGTCGCCCAACAGGCTGATCCATACTATATCCATAATGGTAGGGAAATTGACCTACTATACCACGCTGGTCAGGCGTGTTGGTATATATAGGGTTTTGTTTCGAATTTTGCTTTTCTTACATAAATGTTATATTTACTTTATATCCCTTAGTCGTCTCTTACGATCACCCACGGCTAAGACATGGGGTGGTGAATTGTATTCTTACTCTGGAAAACTCGAAAAGCTAATACGGAGAAGAAAAAAAATGAAAACAGAACAAAATTATTTTAATAAGTGTTAAAAATCCATTCACAAGTAACCGTAAGGAATTAATTTACGAATAGCACAAACCATATTTGGATAGCGTGATCGATCCACATTCTCATTCGACAATGCGAAGGTGGGTCGATTCATTTGCAATCAAACGTGAACTAGATGCAACGGGACATATACAATAGTTTTATATTCAAAATTTGCATCGAAAATATATAACGTATTACCTTGTATAAAGAATGGGTTACTATAACGGTTATTAAAATTTTTAACATGCAATGAATGCATAATAATTTAGGCACAGTTTAGTTCTGTCTACCCGAGGTTTCGGGTTCGATTTGTACGTACAACAAATTCAGAAGAAATCAGTAATGTTAGTTGATATTTTTAACTCATAAGTATAGATTAGTCAACAAGTCAAAAATCGAAGCTCTTTTTTTATTTTTTGGGGGTGGGCTACGGTCGGCGCACTCCTCGCACCACTCCATCCGGGGTGACAGAGGGGTGTAGGCCCGCAAAATCCTCGTTGGGCGTCTCGTTCAGCACCTTGAGGAAGTCGGTCCCAAGCTATCAGATGCGCAATTCGGATTCAGAGCAGGCCGGTCTACAATCCATGCCCTAGCAGCTCTAAAATCCCTGGCCACGGAAGCGGTAGCTGCAGGACAGGTGGTACTGGCAGTCTCAATTGACATCAGTAACGCCTTCAATAGTCTCCCTTACGAGACGTTGAAGGAAGCGCTCCGTTACCATCGAGTGCCCTCGTACCTCCGGAGGCTGTTGGGGGCGTACCTTGAAAATAGGTATGTACTCTGGGAGGGGGGCGATGGGCGTTTGTTCCGGCGTCGCATGGAGTGCGGTGTTCCACAGGGCTCTGTGCTGGGTCCAACCTTGTGGAACATCGGATTTGACTGGCTCCTTCGAGGTGCTCTTCTTCCCGGGATGGGGGTAATTTGTTATGCAGATGACACTCTCATCACGGCGAGGGGTGGTAACTTTGAGGAGTCGGTGCGCTTGGCGGAAGTCGGAACTGCGCTCATCGTTGACAGAATTGGTATGCTGGGCCTAAGGGTCTCCGTACACAAAACAGAGGCTCTTCTTTTCCATGGCCCTCGCCGAGGTCCCCCTCGTGGAGCACGCATTACTGTGCAGGGAATTGATGTGCCAGTACGGGCCCATATGAAGTATCTGGGCTTGCTTCTAGATGAGAGGTGGGCCTTTGGGCCACATTTCGCACAACTGGCTCCAAGGCTTCTAAAGACGGCTGGGGCTTTAGGAGGACTTCTGCCTAATCTGGGAGGACCGGGATCATCTTGCCGATAGCTATATGCTGGAATCCTGCGGTCCATGGCACTGTATGGTGCCCCTATCTGGGCGGATAAACTCACAACTCGCAACAAGGCTCTGTTGCGGAAACCGCAAAGGGCAATAGCGGTAAGAGCTATCAGGGATTATCGGACGGTGTCATGGACGGCAGCAACACTGCTAGTGGGCGATCCGCCCTGGGAGTTGCAGGCGGAGCTACAGGCAGAGGTCTACCGTTTCCGCACCTCGATGCAGTCTCAGAGCGAGCGGGTCACCCACGGGGAGTTGGGCAGTATAAAAGCGGTGGCCCAGCGGGCCTTCATCCATCCATGGAGTGAAGACCTCATCTCTCCTGCAGCTGGTCGAGATACAGTGACTGCGGTTGGTCCTCATCTCCACCGATGGTTGAAGAGGAGACATGGTAGCCTGAGTTTTAGGCTGACGCAGGTACTTACTGGACACGGATGTTTCGGTAAGTACCTGCATCAGATTGCCAGGCGAGAGGAAACCCCCGGCTGCCATGAGTGTGGCGCATCAATTGACGATAAGCGCCACACTCTTGAGATATGCTCCGCCTGGGGGCCAAATCGGCACGCCCTGGTGAATGAGATCGGAGGAGATCTGTCACTGCAAGCTGTCATCGGCAAAATGCTCGACAGTGGCCCATGCTGGTCGGCCGTGGCCTCTTTTTGCGAAACTGTGATGTCGCGCAAGGAGGCTGCGGAACGACAGCGTGAGGCAAATGCCGCCGCCGACACGCTGCGCAGGCGACGACCAGGAAGCCGGCTCCGACACTACGCGCGCTTTCTCTCACAGTAGAATAATACCAGGGCGAGGCTAGCAAGCCTACCGTTGGAGCGTCTGAGTTGAATGCCGAAAGGCGACCCTCTGACACTCCACAAATAACGGGGAAGTGGAGCCGCTGATGATTTTTAGTGGGTATTCCGGTTGGCTACTAAGCCACCGCCGAGCCCCACATACCCCTCCAATACCATCAATGGGGGGCATGCGTAAATGCATTTTATATCAGCGTAAAAAAAAAAAAAAAAAAAAAGGGGTGTAGGCACGCACACCCGTAACCCACCCGTGATGTCACCTTCGTCGTTGGGCCGACCACCAGAGCAGAGTGACTTGACGTCAGTGGTCGGCCCGACGGGAAACCCCTGAGGAGTACCCTCTCCTCGACCGACGTCCATCCTTCGGGTAGGATGTCGGTCTTTCCTCACGCGGTCGGCCAGTCGGAGGGTGACGGACTAATTACCCGATCCAGTCACCCGCGGCCTCGGCTAGGGCGGCATTAGGCGCAGGTAATTGCGCCTGCGCCGTCCCAGTAGACGGCGGCGGCTCGCGTCGTCGAAAAAAAATCGAAGCTCTATTCCTAAGCATAAAATTTAGGCCATATTATGTACATATTTGAATTAGTTGTATAAATGCAGTTCATATAAGTACTCCTATTGAGCACGGGTGTATTTCATAATTAGAAAAGAAATTGATCGTGGACAGATTTTTTAGCTGTGTGGTAGCGGCTATGAATACTACCAGCCCTTACTTTGCTCTTGGATGTCGTAAAAGACGACTAAGAGCCTTATGACCTGGGCCAACTCCATCAGATGCTGTTTTGTCAACAATTACATTCCCAAGTAGGGTTGACGTCTGGCAAGCGGCCGGTCATAAAACTATTGTCAATAACTTTTACAATATGTATATACTATGAAAGAAGAGTACATATTGTATCGACCCCAAGTAATTGGGATAAGAGTAGGAGAATGATGACTTAGGGTATTCCTTCTCTTGAAAACATGTTACCTGTTTATAAAAACAATAAACACTAATTACAATCAAACAGAACAATAAACACAAAACATAAATATAAGGCTGCACAGATGGCGCTTGGCGTAGTGGTTAAAATACCTACCGTGTCAGCGTCATAGGTTCGATTCCCACGCAGCATAACACTTTATACGATTCACAAATAGTTATTCTGAGTTTAGTTATAATTTGTTTTTGTGAATTAAGTTTGTAAAGTTCTTCGCAATACAAGAATTATTTCCTTATTGCAGGATGATGTCGTTAAAAAAATCCTTAGGTGGGAATTGAACGGCACCGAAGACAGAGATCGGGTACCAGTGGCCCGCTCGCACGGCGAAGATAGGCGCTTTGTAGGGTGGCTCTATGGCGTCGCGCGCCGCCTCTTCCGTCGCCCCGGACCGATTTGGCGGGGCGTGATCACCTCTATAGTCTACCGCAAAAAAGAAGGTGGGTATTGAACCAACTATATTCGGACATAGACAGTTAGCAATCGTCCACTAAGCCATCTGTATAGTTTAAATAAATGTTATCCTACTCTGTTACGCTAGTTAAATATTATAATAAATTCAGCCCGTCAAAGAATTCATATTCTGGTACGATGCTAGGTAAAACTAAACCACGAAGCAAGTACGCTTAATAAAGATAATAATCTATGCCCACATTGCTAATTAGCATCACATAGAAAGCTTTGCAGTACTAGGTTTTTAGAACAAAATATATTTAGCAGTGTATTTACTTGTAGCTAGAACATGCCCTGTTTTAGCTGTACCTACACTGAACCAAAACGAATACGGATATTAATATGTATGAGAGTATTAACCAACTAGCAGCCCGTCCTGGCTTCTCACGGAGAAAGGATTAATATCAAAGTATAAAATTTATACTTTGATATTTTATTTAATAAAAGAACTTTTACTTTTATTTAATAAAAGAACTTTTATAGCGGTGGTATTTGAATATATTTTTTAAAATGAAAAAAAACTTATTGTGACATAACTATATTAGTTAGACATAATTATGCTGTCGCGATATTTTTTGTAGATAATTATATGTTCTGCAAAGTTGTACATTATTTTGTTCTATAATCAATAGTTTTTGCAGCGTACGCGATGTAAGGAAGATTTTTGGTAATTTTTCACACTTTGGGTTACATTATTGGAGTTTTAGTATGGGTCCCTAACTTTTTTGAAAATTAAATATACCCTATGTTCACCGGGGATAGTGTAGCTTCCCAACAGTGAAAGAATTTTTCAAATCGGTCAAGTAGTTTCGGAGCCTATTCAATTCAAACAAACAAACAATCAAATTTTTCCTCTTTATAATATTATATTAGTATAGAAGTATAGAAAACAATATTATGTCGCATTATAATTCTAGTTCATAGGACATTTTTTTGTGATGGGTTAACAATATAATCTAAAGACTATTTATTAATTGACTAAGGTAATCGTATAAATAATTGCTGCATTTTCCCTCAGAAAGTTATAACACCAACCAGCGATCGCCAAACCGATTACCAGAAAAGACTTGTAAGTAAGTATGGTATGATATACATATTCTAATCTTAGTCTGCAGGGCATATTATTAGTTCTACGCAAACAATATTACATCAGAAAAAAAAAAGCTATGACTCGTAATTTATGTTTACTTGCACTAGATTATACATACGTACATAATTATCAATTTCTCTTGCCCGCATAATAAAGTAGGTGTGCCCGTGATAAGAATTATACAAATACATAACGACTTCCACTTTATAATAGCTCAATGAACTTCTGTTACTTTTAAATTGTCAACGGTAGGAGACAAGGCTTTTATCGAATGGTGACAAATGCAGGTATGAATAACCACTCTTACTTTAAAATGAATCTTGTTTGAAAAGACTAAGGGGCACAAGCATATAAGGCATCACTGAGAAAAATATCCAACAACAAAATCCTATGCTAAAATATCCTAACTAACTAATTGCTACTGACATAGGCTCAACTTTCCTTTATAGAGGTGGCTTGTGCCTAAGAGTCGGGCCTATATGAAGAACAACAAAAAAGGAAGCAAGGCAGTGAAGCAAACGCAACTGATGGTCATCATCATCATCATCACAACCCATAAATGTCCCACTGTTGGGCTCGGGCCCCCTCCGTAATGGGAGGTAAATTAACCTACTATACCGCGCTGGTCAGACGTGTTGGCATAGGGTTTTGTTTCGAGTTTTCCTTCTCTTGCATAGATGTTATATGCGTTTTATATCTCTTAGTCGTCTCGTACGGTCACCCACGGGTAAGATATGGGGTGGTGAATAGTATTCTTACTCCGTCACCACACGGAAACTGATGGTAATTCATCCATACTAAAAAATTAAGGAGAATTGTTAAAAATCCATCAACACCTAGCAGCAAACATTACATTATAATAAACCTAATAAGTTTTACTAAACCTTATCGTTCTGCTCTTATCTCTATTACTTAGAGTCAACTTAACATATATTCGTCCATCATACACATTGAGAATGTTGGCAATAGTTTTATAACAGGCCAATTGCCTAACGTCAACCCTCTTTGGGAATAAAATTTTTGACCAGACGGCATGAGATTGAGTTAACTTAGGACGATGTAAAACTTTTATTCGTAATTTAAGACACCCGCTAGCAATGTAAGAGTAGGTAGTATTCGTAGCCGCCACCACACAATAAATAAATTAATAGACTTACTAATACGAAGTAATAAATTAGCTTAGTAAAAATTTACTAAAGGTTAATTCAATTTCTAGTGAATGAGTGTTGAAAATTCAATATACCTATAGCCTTTTTTGTAGCTATAATACTCAGAAATAAGATGATAAGTTAACGCCCACAGGACTGAGCGCACTGCGTGACGTCGGTCATGGGGTTAATTATTCAAAAAATAGAGGCCATAATATTTTACATGTTTACTTCTTAACTAAAATGTTTATTCATAAAAATACTAGTGGCTTATACACGCCTGATCTGCAGGAAAAAATAAATAAATTAGTTATTTTGAAATTTATTAAATTAATATCCGACACAAAATACACTGTGCAGATCAAAAAAAAAATTAAAATAGAATTCCTTGATTTCGAGCGTAGCGCCTTCTATCGGATCCAATCGTTAATGTAAATTATCCTTGAACTCATCGGAACACACACAAAACATTTCATCAAAATCGATCTAGCCTTTTAGGTTTCAGTTCAGTAATATATATATATATATATATGCAGAATATATAGTATATTATAGGTATATGCACAGAAGCGAATATGTAAAACTTTTGAAGCCCAAAGCCTGGATAAAACTATGAGGATTAAGAATATAATTAAATATAAGTGAACCTTCCTTTAAATAGTCAGAAACTTTAAGAGAAATAATATGATCTTACGGATAAGCATTTGATAGGGCCACACAGTTTTCTGTCTACAGCCGTGGACCGGTCCATCCGGAGTAGGCATTACCATGTTCTCGTAGACGTCGACGTCTGAGCAATGGCAATGTACTTGTCACGCTTCGCTGGGTGAACGAGAGAGCCGGGAACCTAACTTTCTGAGTGAATTTTGATTGGTGATCCATGAGCGACAGTGACACATACCATCAGGCGTACTGCTTGCACGTTTGCCACCATAAGCAATAAAAAAAAAGCAGAAGAAGGTTCGTACCCAAGAGCGTGATCTAAAAAAAAATATCACTATGTACTTTTATACGTGTAAACGAACTATACATCAAATCGTACAGTCAATAATAGTATAACTCCAGTCAGAATCTAAAATTAAATCAGGAATAGGATGAGGTCGACACTGGGTTAATGCAATGTAATAGAGCTGCCACATCCCCACAAATAAATGTTGGTCATAATATTAATACAGTAAGTCTGTACGCAGAGATTGTTCGCCGAGATATTCAGCAGACGTAATGACTAACAGCTGTACTCAATAATTATATATATCCTTCGTTCCATTTACTAAAGATAGGGGATTGTAATTTTTATCCCTATTTTTATTTCCAGCTTTGGGCCAATTTCGCCTGATGTTATGTGATCAACAATTACATCCCCAAAAAAAAGTTGATGTCAGACAGGCGGTCGATAAAAGCAGGTGAATGATGATTTTGAACGTCAACTGCTCGGTAAAACCATACCCATGAAAGGTATAATTCCTGAGCTGGGCACTGGGTTTGATTATGGCAATTTATGTTATGAATTACTCAAGAGTGATGCTCCCCATTTATTTACGACTGCCACGAACGTTTAAGGGGTGATTAAACTTAGGTTGAGAGTCCTCAGAGCTTACCCACAGTCCGGGTAAAGTTGTCATAGCCATCTGAGGCTAACAATTAAGACACAAAAAAAAACAAAGGGTGATTAAACATTGCTGTTAATCAGTACTTCAATACGTCTCTCGGTGGCGGCAGAAATATTAATTGCCGAGATTATCTCTTTCTATTGTCACAAGGATGTAGGTAACGGGGGAGACCGAGACTAACCTACCTAGACCAGATTGGTCACGTACTGAAGGAAGGTGGAGTCAAGAGTCTCCGAAACCGACGAGCGTGTATGAAGAGAATTATGAATGTTGAGGAAGCGAGTGAAGTATGCAAGGATAGAGTTCTCTAGCACTCTGTTCTCTCTGCGTACCCTGCAAGGGATATGGCGTGATGATATGTATGTATGTATTGTTATCTTTTTCAGACTGTATTTGTCCCACTATTGAGCATGAGTCTTAAATACAGTAGAAAAAAAATAGAACTAGTATATCATGCTGGTCAGACGGATTGCTGTATAGATTTTTTTAGACGAATTTTAGTTCAGTTCATAACGAATTTATCGAATTCATTATTATACTGATACTAGACATGCGCGAAACAGTACTTCGCGAAGTGATGTGATATGGCATTACATTTCGTGCCGAGTAATATTACATTTAACCATCACTTCAAACATCACACATTTTGCGTAATGCGATAGCGCTCTATATATACGGCGGGCGGCGTCAAGAAATATAAGCCTTAACGTTCTGAAAATAAAGCTCAAAATAAATATTGAATTGCCAGACACCGAACATTGCAGAACAGTACACGGGTGTTCGCGTCATGTTTAATATGATGTGTGATGTTTAATGTGATGTGATGTTTAGTCGCATAATGTGTAATATGACAGTACGCGGCCGGGTAATATTACGTGTGATACATCACTCGCATTACTTACACATGTCTAACTGATACATCATTGTACTCTGACTAAAATTTATTTATATTATGTTTAAACAGTTAATCCATTATTACAACAAAGGAAGTAAACAACAAATAGATAAGTATCGGATGTTTATCATCCTGTCGCCATTAAGTTATTCCCTGCAAGTGGGTCAGCCTGGCGTGAAGACCAACGTACACAATACAGATTTTATTCACAATAGCTAAGCCACACGATTAGTTTTGTAAGGCTCTAAAGTATTATAAACTTAGCTGAAAATTATCATGAGTTGCATTTTTAAATATAAATTGTTATTTCTTCGAGAATTTTGGTCTCGCTAGATAATTAAAAGATTATTTTGAGTTGAAACGTATTTTTTGTCCGTTAGTCATTTCGATTTCGCAAAGATATAACCAACGTTGTTGGGCTAACAGAATATAAATTATCTATGCTAATGTTATAAAAAGGAATTATTTGTATTTTTGTTTTTGATGAGTAAGCTCAAAAACAATTGTACCCATTTTAATATTAATTTTACCATAAGCGATACTGATAATCAAATCAATTAACCCAAGGTATAAATAAAATAAAATTTATTTCAAATATTTCATTTTCATTAACAAAGAGATAACTTTAATCATTTATTAAAATGTAATTTTTGATAAATATAAAACCGCGCGAAGCCGGAACCAGCTTCAGGTCTTATAGAAAAGTTAACAATGTGTAAATCTAATAATAAATGTTTTAATCAATACGAAATTTAAGTGTGTAACGATCCTTCGCTCATCGCCTACATATGGACAGACGATATGAAATATTTAAAATAGCTGAATACCTAATTTCAATGGTGACCTTAATGTACACTCATCGATCGCATACACGTTACGTACCTAATGATTTGGTTAAAGTAGTTTGATGTAAAAAGATAGTTAGCTTTCAATAAACTGATAATACAAAACTTGCCTTCTTATCTTATTGTTAAGTTATGATTTAAGAATGTCTTTTTTTTTTCTTTGCGGTGGGCTATGGTGTGATCACGCCCCGTCAAACCACATCACACGTCCACAGACTCACCTTGCAATGCACCTCTCTTCGCAGGCCACCGGAACCTGATCTTTATTTTCGGTGAACCTGATCTAAGATGTCTGCATAATGCAAATTGAAGCGCCAATAGCTTGAGCTTAGACTTTGTCCATTGAAATTTTATTGCCTTGATATAAACTGTGATGTCGGATTAAGAATACAATCTGTGTCCTCTCTTCACTTTTTAATGGAAGGCGTAAATATTAATCGTAATATCACCGGGAAAAGGTAAAATCACTTTCACTGGAAAACTTATAACAACAGTAATTATCAAATGGAATAGCAAGCGTGACGATTGTTGCAAGAAAGAACGAAAGGCAGAACTCATTTCATTTATGCGAGTACAGTAAAATAATGAACTACATATGGAGTTATTGCATAACCGTAACCAAAGATATCGGATATCTGAAATGAAAATAAATCCGCAACTGTAACCGAATTCAAACGTTAGTAGTTTTAGTCTCGAATACGTTTTCCGAAGACTGAATGTCTGACACATATCTTTATAGTATCTAGCAATTATTTACACATACATACATACATACATATCATCACGCCATATCCCTTGCAGGGTAGGCAGAGAGAACAGAGTGCCAGAGAACTCTATCTCTGCATACTTCACTCGCTTCCTCAACATTCATAATTCTCTTCATACACGCTCGCCGGTTTCGGAGACTCTTGACTTCACCTTCCTTCAGTACATGACCGATCTGGTCTAGGTAGGTTAGTCTCGGTCTCCCTCGATACCTACATCCTTCCACTTTCGCATTGTATATCTTCTTAACCAGGCGTTCGTTCGGCATTCTTTCCACATGTCCGAACCATCGGAGCATTCCCTTTCGCATCTTTACACCAATACTCTCTTTCATACCTACTCGCTCTCTTACGTCGTCGTTACGAATGCGGTCGGTCAGCCTAACTCCACAGATTTTCCGCAGAGATCGCATTTCGACCGCATTAATTTTACTATCATACTCTTTTCTGCATACCCAACTCTCGCTTCCATACAGTAATGTTGGGACAAGCACTGCGTTATGTATTGCTACACGTGCCTTCTGGCTGAGGTGGTGGCTGCCGAAAAGTTGCCCCAACGCTCCGTTCACTCTATTTCCCGCATTCACTCTTCGCTCTATATCAGTGGTGTACCTTCCATCTCGGCTAAATCCACATCCAAGATATACAAATTCATCCACTTGCTCTAGTACATCATTACCTATTGTTACTCTTACATCTGTTCTGGTTTTATCTCTTTCAATTATTTATTAATATAGAAATGAAGTTAAATCATTATTTTGTATTCCCCTTATAAAATTTCCTAAAAAAATCCATAATCTTATCTGAAGCCCGTATAATATTATTCTAATAGCCGCCTCTGTATACAATAACAAATTATTATTATTATTATTATACAGATCACTTTACATCCGCAACAGATGTTATATGCATATCTTTTTTTTTTTTTTGTGTGACTTAGTTGTTAGCCTCAGATGGCTATGACAACTTTACCCGGACTGTGGGTGAGCGCTGAGGGCTCTCAACCCGTAAATATGCATATCATCCCTTAGTCGTCTTTTACGACACCCACGCGCATGATAGAGTGTGTAGTGAATCGTATTCTAACTCCATTACCACACAGCATTAATATGTTCAAAGTAAATAAATACATGAAATAGAAAACAATAGAAATATATGAATAAGCACTTGTGATGCATTAGATAGTAAACCGCGTTATCTATCTGAGATTATAGTTTGATGGTTGTTTATCTAGAATATTTGTCGCCTCAATAATGGACTAAGGAAATGAAATTTCGACCTTCGAAACTTTGGCAGTTGATCTGAATACTACAATAAGTAAAATTGATCGACTAGCAATTTTTCTTTAGGTAAACTTTGCTATAGCAAAGTCGACGTCAAAGACTCTTTTATAAAAGAGTCTTTATATATTTTCATGAGTTTGCGTTTTCCTTTATTTATTTTTGAGGAAAGCATGTTAGATGTATAAAATACTTGCTTCCCTTAAAATGACGACAGAGAATTTTTCTTGAGTGAAATATAACTACTAAGAAAAATCTTAACTAAATAGTTAAGATTTACGTAATATATTACGCGATATAAGTAATTATTTATCTAGATTTCCCTGTTTTGCTTGCATTAATTACTTAGATATTTATTATATGGAGATTTATTGTTATATTTATCTAAGATGACACTTTCTATTGAATGAATTAATTCCATTCAGCAGTTTTTGGGTTATACATGTAAAAACATACAGACAAAAATTTCAATAATTGTTTTTTAGCGTTTTTTTTATTTTAATAAAGCCCCATGTTAGATTTTATATATCTTTGATGCATAAATATCGATAAGAGATCGTAAAAAAAAATAGAAAATATAATTTGTATAAACTAAATGTCCATATGTAAGTAAGTAATAAGTGCGTAGTATGTATATGTACAGATAAGCTTATATTGGTTCATACATAGTTTTGGATGTTCATTTCTTAGCAAGATTTTCTGGGATTATTCCCTTCTAGAGTTATTGTACGTATAAAGCCAAATAGATAGGCATCGTATTTTGTATGTTCATATCTTACCAAGATTATCTCGGTTATGGCCTTGCTTTCCTATTGACGAGTTAATCACGAGATAGAAACTTTTATTAGGATTATACACAAAACAAAATTATGCAGTATCAACATTAGCTCATATGTGTGCCGTCGCTGTGTGGTAGCGGCTACGAATACTATCAACCCTTACTTTGCTCGTGGATGTTGTAAAAGATAATCAAGAGCCTTATAACGACCTGGGCCAACTCCCTGATCTGATGCCGTATGGTCAACGATTACATTCCCAATGAGGGTTGACGTCTGGCAGGCGGCCGGTTATAAAACTATTGCCAATAACTTTTACAATATATACTATGAAAGAAGAGTACATATTGTATCGACTCCAAGTAATTGGGATAAGAGTAGGAGAATGATGATGATGATGTGTGCCGCTACTAATCTTAAACATTCTCCACAATGAAAGCAAAATTCACCGACTACACCACTCCGATTAGGCGTAGAATTTTATTTCAAATCTTCTCTAATAATTTGTAATGATTACGAGAGTATTATACATCAATTGAAATAAATGCAGACTGCACAGATGGCGCAATGGTTAAGATACCGACCTTCCATGCCAGTGCCGTGGGTTCGATTCCCACGCTGGACAATACTTTGTGCGCTCCACAAAGTATTGTTCTGGGTCTGGGTGTAATTTGTCTGCGTTAATTGCATGTTTGTAAAGTCCCCTGCGATACAAGGATTATTTCCCTTGTGCAGGGTGGTGTAAAAAAAAAATAAAATCTATTATTATGGATGGTGAACAAAAACGTTTCCGTGTGGTGACTGAGAAAGAATACTATTCGCCACCCCATGTCGAGCCCGTGATCGTATGAGACGACTAAGGGATATAAAACACATATAGCATCTATGCGAGAGAAGGAAAACTCGAAACAAAACCCTATACCAACACGTCTGCCCAGCGCGGTATAGTAGGTTAATTTCCCTCCCATTACGGCGGAGGCCCGAGCCCAACAGTGGGACATTTATGGTCTGTGATGATGATTTTTTTTTTTGGTAACTCAGTGGTCCAGGAATGCGTGACGCACTTACTCCCCAGATGGGAAGTGTGGGACTCCTAGCCTAGGGCTAGGTTACCCACTAAACCGCATCCACTGCGATTGCTGTTAGCCTAGGGGCTGTTACAGCGTAACCAGGCTGTGGGTGAGCGCTGAGGGCTCTCAACCCGAAAAAGATGATGATGATGAACATAAACGCTTAAAAATGTTTGCATCGAAATCGAGAAATTAAAAATGAACCAAAACCGAAAAATTTCAATCTTGATAAATTCGATAAAATCTATAAAATAGTTTTATCGTGTCTTCTTTCTCTTCTAGTAATATTATTATTCAAAGACGGCTTTTTTATTATCATCGGTGGCGTATGTGCAAGCAGTAATAGCGGTGGGACCACGCTGTTGACAGTTCTCTGTCTACAGCCGCGGGCCGGTCCGTCCGGGGTAATAACACTCGCAGAAGATCGACGTCTGAGTAATGGCCATGTGCTATTGCGTTTCGTTCGGTGAGCGATAGAGCCGGAAGCCCAACTGGGTGGGTTTGGGGATCTTATTGGTAGACAGCGGCTAAAGCTATACTCTTGGTATTGCAGAGTTCCATGAGCGGCAATGACATTTACCATCAGGTGTGCTGCTTGCTCTTTCTCCACCATAAACGATAAAAAAAAACACCACTTGATTGTGCAGATGGCGTATTTACAAGCAGACTAATTGATTGTAGGTGGCTGCTGCTTCTGGACTCCTAGAATATCAGGGGCACAACTTCTGTGTTGCTTCTGGTGGTTTAACCTTTTCAATACCCTTCGACATGCCAGCAACGGCGTTATCCTTGCAGATACCGTACTAATTACTGACTAAAACTGGAACGTCGATTAATGGCCTGTATCTATACATTTTTTTATACACATACATACATAACAACACGTCATATCCCTTGCAGGGTAGGCAGAGAGAACAGAGTGCGAGAGAACTCTATCCTTGCATACTTAACTCGCTTCCTCAACATCCATAATTCTCTTCATACACGCTCGCCGGTTACGGAGACTCTTGACTCCACCTTCCTTCAATACGTGACCAGTCTGGTCTAGGTAGGTTAGTCTCAGTCGCCCCCGGTACCTACATCCTTCTTTTCTAAAGGCTTAACTTTTTTTTATAAAGGCGTGATATTCCATAAAATTTATTAGAATAGTGCTTGTAATCTTCACTCGTTTAAAGCACATCAATTTAATTTGTTAAATGAAAGATTGATTGATGTTTAAGTAGATATTAATAACCACAACGTGTCAACCATTATGTCATTCAAAGCCGCTTGGACAAAGAGCTTGGTTTAATATAATATCCCTTTAATATTCGTAAAGAGAGTAACTCGACGACTACCTTTGAATATATCGGTATAAAGACAATATATTTTCACAAACACTACGTGTGCGACATTAATGGTTTCTCTGCTGGTTTGTTTTCTTCTATTTTTCAAACCGCTTCGTCTGAGGCGGAAGCGTGGGGCGATTTTTTACGGCTTCTTTTTGTTAAACCTAATTTAGTTTCGAGAACATTTTAGTGTTAAAGATAATAGTTTCAAACTCCGCGATCTTATGCAAATGTACACAATATATGTACATAAACATAATAAATAGTACGAAATTCTTTGTTCAATTTTTGTTAGACGCGAACCGTATAGAGAAGGGAGATTAGTTTACTACAGCACGCTGGGTAGACGGGCTGGTATTAAGGTTTTTTGAGATTACCATCTTTTGCAGTTGATATTTGCTTATTATCTAACCGAAGCTCCATTCTCAGAAGTAGGACATATATACAAACAGAAAAAAGAAAGGCAAACAGATGTGGATAAGGCTGTTAATAATCGGTTGTTTTAGAGTCAGGTTTCTATTCATTGTTTGATTGTCTTTTTATAGTTTTAATAAGGATATCATCAACAGTTCACAAAAAAAAATCAATGTTGAATTAATGGCTTCTTTTTCAAATATTTTATCCGACAAAAATAAAAACGTCCGGTTACATAAATCATTATCAAACAAGCTGCATGGGGGGAAATGTAAATTTGTCGTATAATAAAACACTTAATGTATTCCGATTGGTACTTCCGACCAATAACGGAAGACATCTAATAGCTGATTATAAATTAGGCCCTTGATTGAGGTCAGTGTCCCTAGCGTAACTGTTTCTATAAGCCCTCAAACAGATAAGCTACTGCTATATTTTCCTTCTTTATGTGTGGTGATAGAGTAAGAATACAATTCACCACCCGCTCGCCCGTAGGTGATTTAAAAACGACTTTTAAACGACTTTTAACGGGAAAATATGCATACAGGGTGGAAGTGGACCGCTCCCGAAAACAAAGACAGGTGACCCTACTAGTCCTACTTGTAATAATAGGCTAAAAAAATTCAAATCGGATAAAAAAAAAATTTTCACAACGAATTTAAGTTAATGTGAGCAAAACCAAAATAATGGTCTTTGAAAGAGATGAAGCCAGAACAGATGTAAGAGTAACAATAGGTAATGATGAACTAGAGCAAGTGGATGAATTTGTATATCTTGGATGTGGATTTAGCCGAGATGGACGGTACACTACTGATATAGAGCGAAGAGTGAATGCGGGAAATAGAGTGAACGGAGCGTTGGGGCAACTTCTCGGCAGCCACCACTTCAGCCAGAAGGCACGTGTAGCAATACATAACGCAGTGCTTGTCCCAACATTACTGTATGGAAGCGAGAGTTGGGTATGCAGAAAAGAGTATGAAAGTAAAATGAATGCGGTCGAAATGCGATCTCTTCGGAAAATCTGTGGAGTTAGGCTGACCGACCGCATTCGTAACGACGACGTAAGAGAGCGAGTAGGTATGAAGGAGAGTATTGGTATAAGGATGCGAAGGGGAATGCTCCGATGGTTCGGACATGTGGAAAGAATGCCGAACGAACGTCTGGTTAAGAAGATATACAATGCGAAAGTGGAAGGATGTAGGTACCGAGGGAGACCGAGACTAACCTACCTAGACCAGATCGGTCAGGTACTGAAGGAAGGTGGAGTCAAGAGTCTCCGAAACCGGCGAGCGTGTATGAAGAGAATTATGAATGTTGAGGAAGCGAGTGAAGTATGCAGAGATAGAGTTCTCTGGCACTCTGTTCTCTCTGCCTACCCTGCAAGGGATATGGCGTGATGATATGTATGTATGTATGAATTTAAGTTTTTTTCACACTCCATCGTATTAGAACAGTACCATGTAACGATAATTCCATAAAAAATACGTAACTTTAATAAGACGAGAAAAGACGCAATCTATTCAAAACTTACGATCATATATTCCAGAGTTGAATGACCTCGCGTAGAGAAAACAATTTTTTTTTCATCCGAATAGATTTTTTTTCTAGCCTATCATCACAAGTAGGACTAGCAGGGTCCCCTGTTTTTGTTTTCGAGAGCGGTCCCCTTCCACCCTGTAACATATATGAAATAAAAGGTAAAATCGAAATAGAAGATTATATCAAACCGTTTTTTAAATGTGACTTAGTTGTTAGCCATAGATGTCTATGACAACTTTACCTGGACTGTGGGTCAGCGCTGAGGGCTCTCAACCCGAATATCAAACCGTTTGACTATTGATCAAACGGATTAATATGTGGTTTATTTTTAACCAATCTGATCAAACGTATTGGTATAGTTTTATATCCAGTTTCCCTGCTCTAGTGATGTTATTTAATTGCCTCACTTAATCGTCTCTTAAGATCACCCATAGGTAAGAAAAGGAATGGTGACTTGTATTCTTACTCCTTCACCACACGGATAAAATAATTTTATGGATTTTAGCGCGGTTTCTTTTTGTTTTGTTTTATTTTTCCTGCATTTCGTTACACTTAATGGTCACGGGAGTCCTACCTCATTTTTTAATTGATTTTTTCCTCAGTGATCACGTTCGAAGTTCTGAAGTGTGTGAAACAATACCTGTATCTTTATCGTGAATGAATCATAAGTAATTGTAACGTGTGTAATTAATATTAGCTTGGCCGAGCGTGTCTCTTTATCTCGTTGAATATTGCGGTCACTGAGAATGCATTATATCAACTTAAATATTAAATAGGTTAAATTCATTGTTAGATAAAAGATTCGGATCGCATGCTGTAATACATATTTAGATAAGTTTCTCAACAAAATTAAACAAGTTTAAAATATACGTGTATGGTTTTGCGAAATACAGGCAGTAGTGTAATAATCTAAAAAAGACCGGGTTCAGAACCCGCGCGCACGGTGTAAAGAGGTACGTTGGTAGTTGTAGAGCCGCTCGCCTTATGTAAATGTGTGACCACAGCCTGACAAAAAAAAAGGAACAATCTACAACTACTTAATATCATTAAACGAGTAATTCTTGTATATTAATTCATTCATCTTCAAAAACTCGGCAACTAGTAACAAGTACCTAATTATATATTTTAATTTAATAAATATAGCTAGCAATGTTAAGAGAATGACCATGGCCGTATGCCACTTAATCCAAAGCGTCACTTACTGCTGTTTTTCTTTTAAATTGAAAAAGACATATATCAATTTGTAAAAACCTATCATAATCATAATCTCAGTTCATATATGTCCTTTGTTTTTTTTTATTTTTTTTGCGGTGGGCTATGGACGTGGTCGCACCCCGGAAAATCGGTCCGGGGCGACGAAAGAGGCGGTGCGCAACCCCATAGACCCACCCTGCAAGCATCTCTCTTCGCCGTGCGAGCGGGCCACCGGTACTCGATCTTTGTCTTCGGTGGCCCGCCCGGCGGTTTACCCTCGCGGGTTCCTCTCATGTCGACGCCCCGACAGCTTTCGCCGTCGGAGCGTCGCCCTCACACGGTAGCCTCACGTCGGGTGACCGGACAATTCCCCGGTCCGATCACCCGAATCCTCGGTTAGGGCGGCATCAGGCGTAGATATTTGCGCCTGCGCCGACCCGGCCGCTGACGGCGGCCCGGGTCACGGGAATCTTCCCGGACTCGTTCCGCCGCCTCCTTCTGCGAGATGACAGCCTCGCAGAAGGCGGCAACCGCGTCCCAGTTACTGACGCTGTCGACCATCGCTTTTTGCGACAGCCGGCAGCGTCAGGTCGGCACCGATAACAGCGACGAGGTCACGGCGCTGCCCGTCCCAGTTCATATATGTCCTCTATACTATATACTGTTGGGCTCTACTAACCTTTTCCATAATAGGACAGAAATTGACGTACTATATTATGCTGGTCTGACGTGTTGGTATATGGTTTTGTTTTGACTTTTCCTTTTCTTGCATAGATGTTATATTCGTCTCTTACGATCACCCACAGGTAAGATATGATGATGGGATGAAAAACCTACAAATAAATTAATGTAAATCAAGATATGTTGAAATTAATTAAATATTGCAATTACAGACAATACATCTCATAATATAAACAGCTAATAAGAATTAGAGGGCATAATTATGGCGGCAAGAAACTACAGAAAAAGTTATGACTAATTTAAAGCGCGTTTTTTAAGAGCAGCGACGGCTGATACTAACAGCTATAATCATTAAAACTGGCCTTAGCAATGGAACAGTGCAGACAATTCTACCAAAAAAAAACTAAATTGGTTTTGGTGAAGACCACGGAACCGTGCAATTATATCGGACAGTCTTTTATAGACACCGTTTTGTTAAATATTCATATGACTTTAGATTCTGAAATTGGATGATTTCTTTTTGGAGGATAGTTTTATTTTGGGGTTAAGAACTTTGGTCTTTGATGGTTGTACGTGTTTTAACTTTCCATATAAAGAAAATCAGCCAGGTGCGAGTTGTACTCGCGCACGGAAGGTTCCGTATCTATAAAAACCTCTTTTATTGTGTGGGAGGCCCCTTAATGATTTATTTTATTTTAAATAATTATATTTAAAGAGAACATAAAACTCAATATTCTGTGATTAGTTAAAGCGTCTACCTGTCACCGTTATTAGTACCGAGCAAGAAACGGTAAAAAATCAAGTTTGTTGTATGGGTGTCTCCTTAAATATTTATTTTATATTATTTTTAGTATTTGTTGTTATAGCGGCAATAGAAATACATCATCTGTGAAAATTTCAACTGTCTAGCTATCACCGTTCTTGAGATACAGCCTGGTGACAGACGGACGGAGGGACAGCGAAGTCTCAGTAATAGGGTCTCGTTTTTACCCTTTGGGTACGGAACCCTAAAAAGTATGTAGCCTTAACTCACACAGTTTCACAGATGGCATAATGATTAAGACCGACCTAAAGTGATAATACTTTGTACGATCCAGAAATTGTTGTTTCGAGTCTGGATATTATTTGTGCCCGTTAATTATATATTTGTAAAGTTTCCCATCATATATGCATTAGATCCATAGTTTGCGTTGTCGTCCTTAAAAAATATAGTAATAATAACGCAGCAGTTTCAAAGTTCGCCTAGTTTATGTGCTCTATGTCTTAAATTCAATCACGATAGATATATCCAATACTTTCAGATTAAATTATTGCTTGTAATATATGCATTGTAGATGAAACTAAGCCATTATTTACTTTTTTAAATTACAACAAATTAATTTTGAATTAAAACTATTTTTGCGGATTCTATCGCGTTAGTATTTAATTTTTAATTACCCGACGTTTCGAACATGTTCAAAGTTCATGGTTATGGGGAGGACTAAAATGACTCACGTCCAAGTCATCGTTATTACATAGATTTATAGCTACAGTATCTGGTATTAAACAAATTAAATCAAAACAAAAGTTGATATAAAAATGACGCTACCAAATTAAAATTCATTTAAAAAGCTTTACCTAAAAGAGAATATAACATTATTCTTATACAGAAATGTATAGAAAAACAAGTAATAAGGCAAAGCCGGACAGCGTAAGAGTACCGTAGTACGGAATGGTCCCGTTAACAGTTGGTAACTCTCAATAAGGCTTTATAAGTTCTATCACGAAACCGAACTGTATCAGAGATGATAAAATGATTACACTGATGCGCTCAAAGGCACTTTTTTATTACCAGGTAATTTAAGTAGCTCATAAAAAGCTAATATTTACCTCGTGTTATTTATATAAATAAGTACTAACCGATTTAACAATGGGTTTATGTTTGTACTAGCTTTTGCCCGCGGCTTCGCCCGCGTGTTTTTTGATAAAGGAAGGACACACCTTCCCCAGGCCTCAGTCGATAATAGGGTCGTCCATTTTCCAAATTATGAAATTCTAATACATAATACTTTTCTGGGAAAGAGGTAATAAAATAATAATTTATACCAAAACATCCGATATAAAAAAGTATTTATAAAAACAAGTTGTTTTCAGCTATGTTAATAACAGTATTTGACTGATTAAAAAAACAAACAAAAACTTGAAGGCAAGATACTGCACGGGAAGCACTCTAATAAGTATCATCATAATTACAACTTTTAACCATCGCAGTTGGTGTTATAAGTTTCCCAAAAGAGAGATACTGTCCTTTCACTTAGTCATCTCTTAGCCGGTATATATGGCTTCCATGTGAAATCAGGGGGTGGTGATGTATTGTATTGTTCACTCTTCACCATCCCCTAATAAGAATCACTTGCTTAAAATCTAACAATGATACTATTGGGTGACGCAATCGTAACAATTCTCTGACCTTTTTAACACTTAGCGAATAAACACACAAAGATTTCATTGCGCCGAGAATCAGGTCAACAGCGTATGAAGTTGAAATAAAAAAAAATGACAATAGATAAAGGCTATTACAGTAACAGGCTCTACTATGTGTCGGGGACAATTTAATGACTATAAACTTATTAGCTATGGCCGGCGCTCACACCGTATTATAAATAAATTTAGTTTACTAAAAATTTCAACAATTATACTAAATTAATGTTGAGGACAGACGTCATTCTTCAAACCCTTATTGGATTACCATCATCTCAGCTCATATATGTCCTACTGTTAAGCTCGAGCCTCCACCATAATGGGAGGGAAATTGATCTACTATATCACGCTAGTCAGACGTGTTGGTATAAGGTTTTGTTTCGAGCTTTCCTTCTCTTGCATAGATATTACATGCGTTTTATATCCCTTGGTCGTCTCTTACGATCACCCACGCGAAAGATATGTGGTGAATTATATTCTTATTCCGACACCACATGGACGATTAAGAGCATTATATCGACATGGGTCAACTCCATCTTATTGGATACGAATTTCTATTCTCATTAGTTTTATTAGAAAATTATTATTGCCGGAGCGCTGCTGCCACCTGACCATCCATCCAAGGCGATAATATCATTGAAAGATCAGACCAAATATCTGAAGATACTCAAGTATCTAAATCTGAGGAAAACCTGAATAGTTGATGTGTAGTAGCGGTTACGAAGCTTACTTGTGGTTGACGCAATAATATAATCCTCTCTTCTCCTCCTAAATATTGCAAAAGTTATTGGACGTTGTTATATGACCATTTTTTTTTTTTTGCGGTGGACTATGGACGTCGCACCCCGCCAAATCGGTCCGGGGTGACGGAAGAGGTGGCGCGAAACCCCATTGACCCATCCTGCAAGCACCTCTTCTTCGCCGTGCGAGCGGGCCACCGGTACCCGATCTTTGTCTTCGGTGGCCCGCTCGGCGGTATGCCCTCTCGGGCTCCTCTCCTGTCGACGCCCCGACAGCTTTCGCCGTCGAGGCGTCGTCCTCACGCGATGGCACGTTGTTATATGACCAGCCCGCCGCCCAACGACAACTCGAGAATGTAATTGTTGACCAGACGGCATCAGGTGGTGTTGACCCAGGTCGATATAAAGATTTTAGTCGTCTTTTACGACACCCACCAGCAAAGTAATGGCTGCTAGTTTTCTTAGCCGCCACTATACAACAAGCAACATACATAATATACTAGATATAATACATACGTGTATTGTAACGTAAAACTTTTTTGTTCTCTTGTTTCGTATATTTTTAAATAATTTAATATTGATACAGGATGTATGCCACGTGTTATCCGGTTATATATTTACCTATATGGATCCTCAAGGGACTCTTTTAGTGTTAATTAATAAATTCTTTCATAAAAAAAGATTAAGAGATTTTTATTTGTTTAATTTATTTGAACGTAAAACGGTTTACATTAAAAACAAGTTGAATTTAATTTACAATTACTTAAATAATTACTGTGCTGATTAAAAAACTTTATTTTCTATTGTCTTTTATAGAGAAATAATAATAAAAACGACGTAACGACGACGTAAGAGAGCGAGAAGGTATGAAAGAGAGTATTGGTGTAAAGATGCGAAAGGGAATGCTCCGATGGTTGGGACATGTGGAAAGAATGCCGAACGAACGTCTGGTTAAGAAGATATACAATGCGAAAGTGGAAGGATGCGAGGGAGACCGAGACTAACCTACCTAGACCAGATCGGTCATATACTGAAGGAAGGTGGAGTCAAGAGTCTCCGAAACCGGCGAGCGTGTATGAAGAGAATTATGAATGTTGAGGAAGCGAGTGAAGTATGCAGAGATAGAGTTCTCTGGCACTCTGTTCTCTCTTCCTACCCTGCAAGGGAAATGGCGTGATGATATGTATATATGTAATAATAAAAAAATTGTGGTAGGACCACGCTGTTGACAGTTTTCTGTCTACAGCCGTCGGCCAGTCCGTCCGGCGTACTACCACACTCTCGCAGAAGATTGACCTCCGAGTAATGGCAATGTGCTATTGTTATTATATTGCGCTTCGTTCGGTGAGCGAGAGAGCGGGAGGTCCAACTGGATGGGTTTGGGGATTTTATTGGGAGGCAGCGGCCTAAACTAAACCCTTGGTATTGCAAAAGTCCATGGGCGGCAGTGACACTTACCATCAGATGTGCTGCTTGCCCATTTGCCGAGAAAAAAAATGATATAGGTATTTATATTTATTAATAATAGGTTTACAATATAATAATAAAACTTAATTCTGATTATATGATGGTCATGCATTAGCATATGACCATCATATAGCATATGGTATAGTTCATGTCGGTATACATAGTTCATGTCTGCATAGGTCATGTAAAATTTATTTTATGCTTGCAAAATTTGTCACTCATGGAAACCCACGCTTGTGTAATTTTCTATATGTTATTAATGAATAAAAAATATTTAAATTACAAATATTATAAATCGTCTGAAGCCACCACAGTTATAACTATTAATAGTTCGTTAACAATCAAATTAAAATAACAAGTTAATCGTTAAGTTAACGATAACATCGTTAAATAATAGTTAGTGAAATTTAATTTAACCATTAAAATATAATTTGATAATATAGCTGAGGTATATTCTATGGTATATATCCCTTTCCTTTCAAATCGATTGAAAAATAAAAACACGAATTGTTCTATCATAAAATCATATTTTATGCAAAAAAAAACGACATGTCTTTACCAAGTAAAATCGATGTGTTTCACAAAGGATACAATCCACCCTTGTACCTGTCAACCCTCACCCTATAAAACGGTATAATTGCCTAAAAAATCTATGAAAGTAATAATAAATGAATATCAGGTGTAAGTTCCGGGGTTAAGTTTTAACGGCATTGTGTTTAAAAGTACCTAGTAATTAGATCAGCCGGTTTTATTCAGATAGCTAGTTTTATTCGATATTTTTCAATAAAATATAAAATTATGAGCCACACCTATATAAAATACATACATACATACATACATATCATCACGCCATATCCCTTGCAGGATAGGCAGAGAGAACAGAGTGCCAGAGAACTCTATCTCTGCATACTTCACTCGCTTCGTCAACATTCATAATTCTCTTCATACACGCTCGCCGGTTTCGGAGACTCTTGACTCCACCTTCTTTCAGTACATGACCGATCTGGTCTAGGTAGGTTAGTCTCGGTCTCCCTCGGTACCTACATCCTTCCACTTTCGCATTGTATATCTTCTTAACCAGGCGTTCGTTCGGCATTCTTTCCACATGTCCGAACCATCGGAGCATTCCCTTTCGCATTTTTACACCAATACTCTCTTTCATACCTACTCGCTCTCTTACGTCGTCGTTACAAATGCGGTCGGTCAGCCTAACTCCACAGATTTTCCGCAGAGATCGCATTTCGACCGCATTAATTTTACTATCATACTCTTTTCTGCATACCCAACTCTCGCTTCCATACAGTAATGTTGGGACAAGCACTGCGTTATGTATTGCTACACGTGCCTTCTGGCTGATGTGGTGGCTGCCGAGAAGTTGCCCCAACGCTCCGTTCACTCTATTTCCCGCATTCACTCTTCGCTCTATATCAGTGGAGTACCTTCCATCTCGGCTAAATCCACATTCAAGATATACAAATTCATCCATTTGCTCTAGTACATCATTACCTATTGTTACTCATACTCTTACAAAATATATATTATAAAATATATACACATAAACTGAATGCGTCCACCACGTGGACCGATTTGGTTGGTGCGAGTCGTTGGTTGCGGGTGGCACACGACCGCACTTTATGGCGAAGTATGAGGGAGTCCTACGTCCAGCCAGTGGATGGTAAAAGGCTGAATGATGATACATAAAATATGCAAAAATATAAATACATAGATATATAAACAAAATTCTGATCCTTCATAAAAAAAATACCAAAAGTAGCGTTTTTATTAAGCCCGTTTTTATGTCCAAATAGGTCGGCAGAAGTATAAACAGATTCTAGTGTCGCCACGCAAGTGCATTTTAGGTACGCAATAGTACTTTCTTTCGCTCTCATATTCTAATTACGGCTTATTCAATAGCGCACCTGTGCTCGTACATTCAATTTACAATCGAATGCGTAAGTGTATTCCTGCTTAGTGTGTATGTGACTGAAATCATAATAAACGGCCGGACAGATTTTAATAAACATTTTTTGTTGAGTGGACCCTTGAATAATTTTGATTTATAATTAGATCCGGTAGGTGACACAGCGATTCAGTTCCACAAAATTTTGTCTTTTTTTATCTATACAGAACAACGTATGTTTAATACAAAAATCAATTACAATGCCTTATCTTACAAAAACTTGAGAAGGGTTTGAATAGCCTTGGTTTATTTTTCCATTCTGTCCGTTTTAGTACCTACTGGCGTGGTTTATTTGTAAAACTTTTTTAAATAGTATTGGTTTTTCATTTTTGTTAATTCTAATCAGTAATTTTATACGAAAAATATTACTTGGATTTAGGAATTGACAGGTTAATTAAGACGGTCAATTACTTATCAAGACTTACAAATAAACTATTTTAAATGGTATGTAGTTAATTTAGTAATTACGTTAGTATTCCTTTCCTTCCTCCTCCTTTAAGCACCACTGCTACCTGCTCTATTAAAAAAAAATCACAGATACAAAGTTCTCTACTCTATATTATTTAATAAGGCGTTTAAAAATTTAAGAAACGGGCGCATTATTAATATTTCTACTCTTACATCAAAGACGAGTATATTTTTAAATCGCAAGCTAAAGAAACGCTTCGGTGTAATAGGTGTTTCGATTCAAAACGAGGATAGGTCGTGGCTTGTCCTCTTAGACGATTGTTTCAGATTTGACATGGCACAGTTCAAGGAGATTGCAACGATTTTGCAATGTCTTGTCTTGTCAACTAAGTCGTTTGGCTACTTTTAATTAAAATTATAATTGAGAAATAATGAGAAACCGATATGATCTTTCGGTGACGGAGTAAGGAGTTTACCACCCCCCCGTGGTGGTCGTATAAAACAAATAAGGGATATAATACACATATAACCTCTATTCAAGAGCAATATAACTCGAAATAAAACCCTATACCAACCCTTCTGATCAGTTTGATATTCTATGTCAATTTCCCTCTTCTTGTGGAGAGGCTCGAGCATGGGCTCTGTTGGCAGTAGGCCTTATTGTGGAGGAGGCTCGTGCCTGGACTCTGCTGGCAGTAGGACTTATATGAGCTAAATTGTTTATGATATGAATGTTAAATATATTACAATCATCTTTTTCCTGCTCTTATTTTAATTACTTGGCGTAATATGTACTTATTGTACACGTACATATTGCGAAAGTTATTGGCAATAGTTTTATGACCGGCCGCTGCCTGAATACAACCCCCCTTGGGAATATAACTTTTAACAGCATCAGTTGAAGTTGGCCCAGGTCGATAAGCTCTTAGTTGTTTTTTAAGACATCCACGAGCAAAGTAGGGTTTGGTAGTATTCGTAGCCGCTACCACACAGCAAATTAAATATGGTAGAATATTATAAAAAATATCTCATATATAAAATTCTTGTAAAAAAAAATCTGTAGACAATTCTAACATAATTCATTTTTGTAAACATTTGGACAATTTTATAGATTCAATACAAACATTATTTATTAAGAACATTAGTACAAAAACTACAAGACGAAAAAAACATCTCATCAGTCACAGCTAGCAGGATGAGAACCGGTAATTTATGGAAAATATCATATGTAGGTACTTATATTGATACATTACGTATGCTTCGCGCGTTACAAAACACTGTAAACACTTAACCAAAATTGTCAAGAGTATCAAATACGTGTCAATTTTGATGTTCAGATTGCATTAATCGATGGCAAATTACAGAAATTTCGTAATGTTTTATTTTTATTGCTTTTGGTGGCAAACGAGCAAGCAGTACACCTGATGGTAAGTGTTACTGCCCCCCATGGACCTTCAGGGCCGCTGCTTAACAATACAAACGCCAAACCCACACCAGTTGGGCTTCCGGCTCTCTCGAATTAATCTTAGAATTAATTTATGTGTATGTCCTACTGTTTGAAAAAGGTCGTCTTCACTAAGTTAGAGAAATAGGCTAACGAGACACCGACGGGTTAGGATATCGTTTGATTTCTCTACATCAGTGGTTCTTAACCTGTTTAGGTACGATACCCTTATGTCCTAACTAGGGTCACTGATTTTACCCTTCCTCCCAACGATGATCTCAAAACATTAGGTGTTAATACAAATACGTAGACTTTATTGAACATAAAAACAATTGCACATGAAAAATTTAGATATTTTACTCTAAATTACATTTATAAGCTAAGTTTAACTCAATATTTTTTTTATAGCTTTTGGTGGCAAACAAGCAAGCAGCACACCTGGTGGTACGTGTTACTGCCGCCCATGGACCTTTAGGGCCGCTACCTACCAATACAAACCCCAAACCCACCCATTTGGGCTTCCGGTTCTCACTCACCGAACGAAGCGCAATAGCACATCGCTATTACTCAGACGGCGATCTTCTGAGAGAGTGTGATACTACCCCTGACGGACAGGCCCGCGGCTGTAGACAGAGAACTGTCAACAGTGTGGTCCTACCACTAAAAGATAATATATAATAACTAAAAAAAAAATTACCAACGATATGATAAAAGTTTAAGACAAACAGAGAGACAACAACCAGCTCATTGTTACCCCAGCGAAATTCAAATTTTTTAATTACCTCCAGGTTAGGAACCCAGGCTCTACATGTATCACCGAAGACAAAGATCGGGTACCGGTGGTCCGCTCGCACGGCGAAGAGAGAGGAGTTTTACGGTGGGTCTATGGGGTCACGCGCCGCCGTTCCGTCACCCCGGACCGATTTGGCGGGGCGAGACGCATCCATAGTCCACCAATAAAAAAAAAATAAAAAAAAGGCTCTACGTGTATACAACATGTAAGAAAAAGGGGGTAAATTATTTTCTTAGTCCGTCACCACACGGAAAATCAGTTTTAATATTGAACATAATTTGTACCCAATTCATCACAATTTTATAGTCACTATGGAGCTTCACGGCCAGACAAATCAGAGTTAAGGAACATGATAATCAGTTTTTAATCACCGTTTCAAGTTTTACTAGCTGCAGAACTTAGATTTAGATTACTGTTTCGCGTGATGGTTCCCTATACACGATATTATTATAATAATAATGACAATAATATTTATAGTGCACGAAATACAAACATCGCGAATGATGAAGGTTGATACATTATTTTTTACGGATTCTATCGCGTTTGTATTTGATTTTTAATCAAATCAATTCAAATCATTTTTATTTTCAAAGAATACAGGTGTAACCAGATAACAAAAAAAAAGTGTGTGTGTCAGCCCCGACGCACGACTGGAGTTTACTCCTTAAGTACGATTATCAAAACAGGCGCAAAAAAAGCTCATTTGACTAAAAATAATATATATGTTTTTATTTACATTTATTAAAACTGTTCAGTGAAGTATTATCAGATCACGTCAGAAAGTGCAAGGTGCGCAGAATAGGTTGCGCACCAAAAACGTAACGAGGTCATTCGATCACCAGATTTTACTCCTCAATTTTTTCTCATACCGGGCGCCTTATATGAAAATCGATTCTTAAGGAGTAAACTCCAAAAACGGTAGATTTTCCTGCCATATTCTGCCTTTAAGACATGCAAATATTGACACATTTTCAATTATTAATTAATTACTATAACCATAACTATACATATTAAGATGTGTAATTAAATAAGATCATAATAGGTATATAAATCTCAAATTACAATTTATTTAAATGTCAAGTGATTATTATTAATTTTTATATGTCATATATTCGGATAAATTTATAGAAATTGTAGCTGATTAACCATTGTCGTAGTTTTAATTTAAAGTATTTCTGCGGGAGCTCTCTTAAGTCTCTAGGTAATTTATTAAATATCCCAACGTTTCGAGCACTTTACAGTGTTCATGGTCACGGGAGGACGAGACATTTCTATAGCAAACGACTCAAAGCAAAGAACTGATTGTCTAAATTTTATTTTCGCTAATGACTTAATGTTTGCGCGAGTAATACACATTTGAAATAAATCTATTTTTTACGGATTCTATCGTTTTGCAGGATCAGTCTTCCCGTGACAATGAACGCCGTAAAGTGTTCGAAACGTCGCGAAATTTAAAAACCAAATACAAACGCGATAAAATCCGTAAAAGTAGTTTTACTACAAATACTTTACAAATATGTATATTTGTTATTGTTGTGTTAACAAACATAAATTACAGTCAGACCCAGAACAATCATTTGCGGACAAGGAATCGTATTGTGTGGGAATCAAGCCTGCGACACTCAGTACATGAGGTCGACACTTAAATCACTTCACCGTCTGTGTAATCAATATTTTAACGTATTAATTTAAAACAAAGACAGCCATAATTTATATAAAAGTAAATCAATCTTACATAAGCTAATAAATTAATATAAATGCGTTAATTAGTTGCGATAATATTTATTTTTCTTCACATTGCGTTAAATAGCGTACAGATACGGATACATTGTCACGGAACGAACAAAATAACTTGTGTAATACGAGCACGACATTTTAAAGATTTTTATGTGTGATTGTGCAAATATGGTGATGACGGCCGGCCTCCTTAAATATCCCCAAGGTCGTGATAACATAGCACGATTGACATCGTGTCGTAAACTTACACATATTACATTTACTTACCATAGTCGTAGATTATTCTACAGTTATGGAGACGAATGCAAATAAACTAATAAGTTTATTGTGAACTTCAAGAAGAATTTTCGACAGAGCGACTGCAATCTCATCATAATTCTCCTACTCTTATCCCAATTACTTTGGGTCAATACAATATGTACTCTTCTTTCATAGTACATATTGTAAAAGTTACTGGCAATAGTTTTATGACAGGCCGCCTGCCAGACGTCAACCCTCGTTGGGAATGTAACTGACCAAACAGCGTCAGATGGAGTTGGCCCAGGTCATTATAAGGCTCTTAGTCGTCTTTTACGACGTCCACGAACAAAATAAGGGTTGGTAGTATGACTTGACTGCCGTGTAACCTACAATACGGCAAGATATTTCTTTTTTATTGACTGTGGTGGTAAACGAGCAAGCAGCGCGCCCAATGGTAAATGATATCAATCTTAGCAATGCCAGAAGCACACCCAATCCGGTGCCTACCGTGAAGAAAGTGCTCTTCCTAAACCTTGTTGGAAGAAGGCAGTGATACCATGCACATACGTGGGAGAAACGATCGCTGATAATGCACAGTTAATGAAGATGTTCCATGAAATAGATCAACCCTGTTACGTCATCGAGTGGTACGGTGATAAAAATGTGACGAACACTAGTTACTCCAAGTATATCATAGGCAATCAGTATACTATTAAATAATTGTAGAGTTACAGAAACGTAAACAAATAAATTAGTTAATTATAAGCTGGCAGAATGACCTGATAATAATATGTATATAAAAATAAGGAGTCTTTCGAAATAGCCTAACACATATATTATTTCCAAAAGGACGCGATGAACAGTTTATGATTACTGTCGCCCGCCGTTGACGTCATACCTAATCTCCTCTAATGTACAAAACGAGACAAAAATAAACGTGAATGTTTACCGCTTCTAACGGTAGAAACTGGAAACTGTTTGAAAGGGAAATGTAGGGAATGGATTTGGCCTTTTATGTTGTTTAGTTGTCAGTGTCAGTGAATCAAATTGCGTATGTAATTACAACAGTTCGCGTTTTATTTGTATATTTTTAGTTATAGATTATTTGAATATGTATGTGTAGTTTGATCCAAACTATGAATGGGAGGGTTCGCGTAAGATTAATTATTCATTCATCGAGTTTTATTATTTCTAATCGTATGCTTTTTTTTTTTAAATCGCGATACAAAAAGACGGGTGTTATAAGTTGGACCTTTCAGTATATTTGTGTGTCCGTCTGGGGCATAGTAGCTTCTAAATGAATGGTCCGATTATACTGCGACTTATTTGCGTGAAAGTTGACGCGATCGAGATGGTATTTGATGCTTTCAAGATCATCAGCTTTCTTTGTGTATTTACTTTTAAACATATATGTGATTAACCATTTGAAACACCTCTTATCACTAAGCTATTCTGATGATGGAGCTTTAAGGCAGTAGACGAAATCCTGGATTGTCCTATATATCCATCAAGTTTGGGCTCATTAGATTGATCTTAACTAATTTTATTCATTAGAGATTTTTTGTCAGCCGGGTACATATTTTTTTTTTAATTTGTGTTTTGTCTGTGGTAGTAAATAATTAAACAGCATACTTCTGTTGGTAAGTGATAGCACCGCTCATGAATATTAAGTATAACCAAGAGCATGGCAGTATCTATCGTTCTTCTTACTCCTCATATAAAGGACATGTCATCACGTCCAAGTAACACAAAGGCGATGACATTTCCAAATATATATTTTTAATTAGATTTAGAATTAAACTTATAACTTCGAACCTAACTACCTATATGGCATGTGAGATATTAACTTAAAAAAAAAACAGCCTAAACAAGCGGTGTCCCAGTTTTCTTAAGAAGTTAACATCTCAAAGATCTAGATGAGATACATACAAATGTGAAACAGCGTAATACAGTCAGTAAGTCGACTCTTGTTTCGCTCAAGAACACATAACCTACTGTAAGAATACTAACATTGTTACGTAACATTAAATTATACTGTGACTTTGTTACGAGCAAAGAATTTACTTGCTTTTTTTTCTAGCGCCGTCATTAATACACTGAAGTCGAGATTTTTGACATATTAAGGTAAAGCCGGTCACTCCTCAGCCAAACTGTCTAGGACGACTGAAGGGAAGACATGCAGACACATAACCTGCACAATTGTACATTTTTGCCGCTACCGACCGACGATTAAGACCGAGTTTTCATCTTCGGTGTCGTAGTGATAACTCAAAATAGAATGGGTTATTATTATACAACCTTCTTTTCTTATTGGTGTTATAGATGTGTAATGCTTAAAAGCTGAACATCACTTTAAGAGAAAGACATCTCGAAATAAAATTATACTAATCAGACCAGCATGGCAAGCAAACATTTTTCCTAAATTACAATTATCATTTATCATTCTACTGCTCTTATCCCAATTACTTGGGGTCGACGCAATATGAACTCCTCTTTCATCGTACATATTGCAAAAGTTATTAGCAACAGTTTTATGACCAGCCGCTTGTCTGAAGTCACGTCGATGTCCTTGGAAATGTAATTGTTGAATCGTCTTCGACGTCCTTAGGAATGTACATGTTGAACTGGCGGTATCAGGTAGAGTTGGCTCATATCAATATAAGGTTCTTAACCGTCTTTTACAACATCCACGAGCGAAGTAAGGGTTGGACGTATATAAATATTTATCGCCGCTACCATACAGCAATCCTTCTAAATTAAGAATTAATTTGATTTTTAATTTCCCGACGTTTCGAACACTTTACAGAGTCTACAGTGATCATGGTCACGGAAGGACATGATCCCTGCAAAGTGTTCGAAACGTCGGGAAATTAAAATTCAAATAAAAACGCTATAGAATCCGTAAAAGTAGTTTTATTTCAAATGTGTAATACTCGCGTAAACATCATCATTCATCATACAAACTACTTGAGAAAAAAACTTAGTAGTCAATGTCAATTGGGACGGCCGTCAATTATATTTCTATAGTCACTCGCGCGATAAAAGAATTTAATGCTCAGGTCTTGTACTTCTTCACATAGATCTCGGCCTGCCGACCATCAGGCAGTACATGAAGCAGTGCTCTCGCCGCTACTTCGACTCTGCCGCCACTCACCCTAATCCCATAGTGGTTAGGGCTTCTAGCTATACCCCTTCAAAAATTGCCGCGATCCGTCAACCGCGATTAATACTCGACGAACCCGACGACATTATTACGCTCGCCCAAACGGAGGCATACACAGCCCGCGCGGCCCTGACAAATAATTATCCACGATTCCGTCCTCGCCGTCGAGGTCGGAAGTCGTGTCGCGTTCAAATCTTAAACGTGGGAGAACCCACTTTGCCAGCGACCCCCCGAGCCAAGGTCCGTACCCCACAGGGGGTGCCCTCGGGAACAGTCGCTTAACTTTTACGGGTTGAGAGCTCTCAGCGCTCACCCACAGTCCGGGTAAAGTTGTCATAGCCATCTGAGGCTAACAACTAAATCACACAAAAAAAAGGGTCTTGTACCTCTATTCCTTACAGGTTTAAAAAAAAACAAAATGTAAAAATATCATCTAATATTTATGTAAGATACATTATAATGCATTACGGTGACACAGTTACTACACAGTTGCAAACTCGAGCCAGTTAATTTTTCAACAAGTATTTAAAAATGTTTGCATTATTGAGCTATTGGCACCTATTGTACAATATTATTGGCAAAAAATACACGCCATATTTGCATATATTTTACATCACTATTATTACTGCTAAAATATTCTTAGGTACCTGTTAGAAATGAGAAATTACCGTTGATTGAATAAACCTTCTAACTGAACCTTCTTTATATAGTATAAAACAATGTCGCCGCCGTTTTTAAACTATTCATCGGATTTGAATACGGTTTTTGTCAATAGACAAGTGATTCTAGAGGAAGGTTTATGTCATCATCATCATTCTCCTACTCTTATCCCAATTACTTGGGGTCGATACAATATGTACTCTCCTTTCATAGTACATATTGTGGAAGTTATTGGCAATAGTTTTATGACCGGGCGCCTGCCAGACGTCAAACCTCCTTCGGAATGTAATTGTTGACCAAACGACATCAGATGGAGTTGGCCCAGGTCGTTATAAGGCTCTTAATCGTCTTTTACGACATCCATGAGCAAAGTAAGGGTTGGTAATATTCGTAGCCGCTACCACACTGCTTTATGAGTAAGGTTTATGTATAATAAAACATATTATAGTAAAAACGAGAATTTTAAACGTGTTATGTGATGCCGTAAAAACATATATTTGTGTGCTTATACTACAAACTTTAGCTAATCCTTAGGGAATGTACCCATACTAGCAGACCCATTTGTTAGAATTTTAAACTTCTCTTCCCTCACGTTGACTATCCGTAGTACGCGGCCAAGATATAATTTTGATCTAGCATTGCATTTTTAGAGAACCCTCAAACAAGAAATTACTTTGAAAAACTGTTTTAAACATATCTTTGGAAAACGATTACAAAAAAAACTTAATTATTCAAATATTAAATTCGCCATTAATAATTACAAATTATATAATACAAAATATACAACATTAGGTACAAATAAATGACATGATTAATGAACTTACTTGTGCAGAGGGATAGCGCTGTTCATAGTGATAGTGACGTCACCAAGTCATGATTAATGTCCATTAGAACAGTGACATTAGCGCGATTAGGATAGATAATACACAAAAACATTATTTTTTAAGTGAAACATTATGGGGCAGAGTTTTAAAATCCTGATCCACAAACTCTTTGTACGAAGAAAACTGGTGACGTAAATACTGAGTCAGGTATTAGAGAAAAGTGAAACATACGGTCTTGTTTCACAAAAAAATCTATGTTATACAAAATTAATTGACGAATAATCAAAATATTTCACTGTAATACTAAACTTTTACTATTTTCGTCTTTAAGACACACCCTGTCCAATATTTTAATATAGCTTGTTTGCTATTTATATCTTAGATAGTAGCACGAAGACTTTTTTACTCCAAATTAATAAGATCGCGGCGCTATTTCATGGTTGAAAGAAATATTAATAGACTTGAAAAACTTTTTTCCAAACCGAGAGAAACGTCTCGCAACGTTTGACGAATATAGCTTAAGGTAGTATTTATATTAATTCTTATATATATATATATATATATATATATATATAAATTACAAATAAAAAAACCAGGACATGTAAATAATATATTAATAATAATTATTATATGATGATTAATTAACTATACAATACAATGTCAGCCACTTATTTTAGTATCATCAGCCACATATTTCGTCAAGTATCAGCGGAGTATAATGTCTACTCTAGTTTTTAACTAGGAATGGAGCTTTTCATATGCATTTTTGATATTAGTGTTGGCAACCAAATTGGCTTCCAGTGGCAATTAGCAAAAACTGAATGAATACGTCCGTATAATGGCCACCGCTATGAAACGGTTTAGTCTATCAGCAAACATAGGATATTTTTAATTAACATGCTTACAACGGGACAGATAGCTTGGAAAACAAACTGTCTCGCCCATAGACACGTATGGTTACGTTATGTTTACAAATAAGCAATAAAAATGAGAAAAACATACCTGACGGCAACGCGCACACTGGACTCGTCGGCGGTCATGGCTGCGATCGCGGACCTGTCAGCAATACATCAGCATTAGAAATTGCCCTCACACACCTATTGCCTACACCGTCTTAACAGGTTTACTATCCCAACTCTTTTCCAAATTATTATACATGATTATTTTGGGTAGTTATATTCTATAGTTTATGTGACCAATAAGAAGGCAAAAATACTTTAATTCGCGATGTTTGGTTTCTCAGGAATTAATTATTAATATTGTTCACAATTTTCCAAATTAGTGAAAGTTTATTTTATATTCGCATTCGGTTCTCGCCAGTAGAACATTAACAAAAAAAGTATTTCCTATAATGAACAAAATGCTTCTGAATCTGTTAAAAATAAATTATTTATTAATTTAGTTTAACAAGGCATAAATTCTTCGTAGGTAACTAATTCAGAGCTTATAACAATTATATGTTAAAGTTGCTAACAGTAATAAAAATGATTTTTAAGCCAAATAATGATGTGAAGTTACACGCATTTTATTTTCAGAAAACATCATCATCATTCTTCTACTCTTATCCCAATTACTTGGGGTCGATACAATATGTACTCTTCTTTCATAGTACATATTGTTAAAGTTATTGGCAATAGTTTTATGACCAGCCGCCTGCCAGACGTCAGCCCACCTTGGGAATGTAATTGCTGACCTAACGGCATCAGATGGAGTTGGCCCAGGTTTATAAGGCTCTTAGGCATCTTCTATCACATCTACGAGTAAAGTAAGGGTTGGTAGTATTCGTAGCCGCTACCACACAGCTATTTTGACAAAACATATTTTTTTAATTTTTGTGGCTGGCTATTTATAGAATTAATTCTTAAATTGCTCTTGGTTATCGTAAATGACGACTAAGTTTTGTATCGATCTGGGTTAACTCATCTCATGCCGTCTGGTCAACAATTACATTCCCAAGCAGGTGGCTGGTCTTAAAACCATTACCATTGTATTGAGTCCACCTTAAGTAATTGGTGTAAAAGTAGAATAACAAGATAATACTTTTTTTACTGCCTCCTTATTCAATCAATTACATCAAAAATGGTGGCAACACTACACACTGTGTATGGTTTATTGTCATTCGGTCAATTGTCAGTTTATAATATGTACATGTATTGGCCATAGATAATATATTATAAAATAGAAATTTAAAAAATAATTGTTATTGGTTTGGCAATTGCAGTTGGTATTATAAATTCCCAGGAGACCGCTCTTGTCGCCCCTTCTTCGGTGCATTCCCATCCGCTTTAAACGAACTCTAAAAAAAGTACTTAAAGCACATATTCGATTCTTAAATCGTCACTATGTAAGTAAGAATATTTTAGTTGATAAAAACCAGTGATGCTGGTCAAGAAATTATAAACAACTATGGTAGCAATTGGATGGATGAGGGATTAGACCGCCTCCCGCAGAGAGGTTCACCACATGAGGACAACGCCGTGGCCCTATGTTGGGTTGCTATTTGTACGGATAATCCGCTGATGGTAATCTCAAATAAGGAGGCAATACGGTAGGTTATGGGGCCGCATGCCGCCCTTCGTCATCCCAGTCAGGACGTTAAAAAAAAGCTCTATAAATATGTAACACGAATACGTATTTACAATAATATTTGCTGTGCCAACATTTCTTTTTAGTAATTGAATTAAGAACGAAGTGTTATGACCTCGTGTATTATATGCGTGTTATCTTCGGTAGCAAAGCGAATCAGGACTGTACTCACTGAGTACAAAAACATGTTTGCGATATCATAACGATACCAGCGTAGAATTGGTGTACGCTATGGCAACATTTCCGTAAATATTTTTATTCTTTTGAATTCCGAGCTTGTTATGAATTGCCACGTTATAGGTGTAAACTCAAGTGATGTAGTGAATAAGGGCCAAGAGGCAACAGTGCAGGTCATTTATGAGAGATGCGCAACCCAATTTGACACTGTACCACGTCTAGCGCTGAGATCAATTTACTGATTTGATAGTTGCGTTTTCCACGTTTATCTAATATATTATATTAATTAAGCGACAATTAATGCTGTGATATAAATTAAATTTTGAGATTGGCTCTAGTCGGGTATAGGGAACCATCTGGGGTGATAGAAGAATGACGTGGGTCCTCTTTTCGCTTTTTGAGCAGACCAGACTTCGGTGACTTCGTGGAATGCATCGTACTGTGCAGGTAAACTACATCTGATGACCATTTGTTGCCTAGGCTTCACATGCAATATAACGCGCGACGTAACTTAATAAAAGGTCTTTCTCACACTGATGTTATGTGTGGTTGTCGATCTTAGTGCTTATACCGACAATTTGTCCTTCGCATTTTATGCTACGGTAGTACATAGTCATTTCAATTACTCTTGCATGTTGTATCTCTATGTACTGTGTACAAAATTTACTTGAATGGGTTTTTGTTCAAGGTGGTCCGTGGAAACAGCACTGGATAGCGAAGAACCGTTGAGGGATTTGTATAGCAAAGCAATAATTACTTTACTTGTGTACTAATACAGAATAATATTGTATAAAAATATTTTAGTATACGTATCGCATGTCCACCCCTATTATCGAAGATGAGTAGACGAGAATTGAAACTTATAATATTGAAATTCTCACATATTCCATTTGATCTTGACAATGTCTATGGCAAACTGCCTTAACAATCGCCACAAATACAAAGTAAAGGACTATATAGATGACGTAATGTTTTAAATAGCAAATTCCCATGCTGAATGTCATGGTGTGTATTCCCACGTCGGACAATTTTGTGTGGGTTTTACAAAATGTTTATTCTGAGTTCGTGACTAATCTGTGGCTCTTAAATATATTTTGTATTCTTTTACAATACAAGGGGTTTCTCTTAGTGTAGGGGTGTGTTACCTACACTACTGTTTTAATGAATATATCTGCAGCAAATAATATTTATATAAATTATATGCTTTTATTGCTCTATTATAAGATTTTTAATAAGAATGTAAGATTATCTGAAAACTGTTTCATTTAATTTTTATTTTGGTAGCCTATGGCCTGGACACACTCCGCCCGTTTCAGGGCAGGGTTGAGGCGACAAAAGGGCGGCGTGTGACCCCATAACGCACTATATTCTCTTCCTATCGCCACTGGTACTAAATCCTTGACGTCCGTGGCCAGTCAGGCGGCCGGGACGTCAAGGATTAAGTACTTTTTTCGGGTACCCCATCGACGCCCTGGTTTGCTGCCGTCGTCATTTATTTAAATATTTACTGACCAATTATAATGACCAATATTAGATACTTTTGTCGCTAAATATGACAGACATAATCATGAAAATTATGACAGGTGATCATGAATTCTATCATAATAATACAAGAAAATACATATTGGTATAAAATATGCAAGTATGATGTGTGACAAACATCACGCTTCGTAATTACCAAGCTTGGCAGGGTATTGGCAATCAGAGTGAGATGTTATGTGTTTCCCAGGAGCAAGCTGCTTTACATTTTTTTCGTAACAGTCTTAGATGATTTCTATGACTTCCACGGACAAGCAAGTGGTGACAATTGTATTCTAATTCATTCATCACATGGGTAGTTACCACAAATAAATTATCAGTATATTTTATTAAGGGTTCTTTCTACGCGTGAATGTGAGCAAAACCAAAATAATAGTCTTTGAAAGAGAGTCTTTGAAGCCAGAACAGACGTAAGAGTAACAATAGGTAATGATGTACTAGAGCAAGTGGATGAATTTGTATATCTTGGATGTGGATTTAGCCGAGATGGAAGGTACACCACCGATATAGAGCGAAGAGTGAATGTGGGAAATAGAGTGAACGGAGCGTTGGGGCAACTTCTCGGTAGCTACCACCTCAGCCAGAAGGCACGTGTAGCAGTACATAAAGCAGTGCTTGTCCCAACATTACTGTATGGAAGCGAGAGTGGGGTATGCAGAAAAGAGTATGAAAGTAAAATTAATGCGGTCGAAATGCGATCTCTACGGAAAATCTGTGGAGTTAGGCTGACCGACCGCATTCGCAACAACGACGTAAGAGAGCGAGTAGGTATGAAAGAGAGTATTGGTCTAAAGATGCGAAAGGGAATGCTCCGATGGTTCGGACATGTGGAAAGAATGCCGAACGAACGTCTGGTTAAAAATATATACAATGCGAAAGTGGATGGATGTAGGTACCGGGGGAGACCGAGACTCACCTACCTTGACCAGATTGGTCACGTACTGAAGGAAGGTAGAGTCAAGAGTCTCCGAAACCGGCGAGCGTGTATGAAGAGAATTATGAATGTTGAGGAAGCGAGTGAAGTATGCAAGGATGGACTTCTCTAGCACTCTGTTCTCTCTACCTACTCTGCAAGGGATATGGCGTGGTGATATGTATATATGTATGTAAATATTTAAAGCTAACCTGTATGTACATATATCTAGATATTATTATGGTGTAAAGTCTGTAAATACCTATTATACCAATGTTGTAAATTGTAAACTAAGTCCCTTTCACTTTGATAGAAGCTAGACTCACTTTATTAGGCACATAAGTCTGTATATAGGGTTAGGAAAAAACCGTTATTAATGATGACACTCCATATTCAACAGAAAATCAATACAACTTCTTCAATACTGATATTAAAACTATAACTATTATATTTTATTATGATGAAGATATAATAAATTATGACAATTTTTATTTTCTCTGTACTTTGTATATTTGTATACATGTCAGTCATGTTGAACTTGTCATAAATGGCTGGACAGATTTCGATGATTTTTTTTAATGTATAAAGGTATATTCAATAATGGTTTTGATGAACAATCAGAACCAGTAGGTGGTGCTATGATAGTTTTCTAGGAAGACTTCCTATTATATTTATATTTGTACAGCATTCATAATTATTTTTATATTTGTGCAGACAGTGTCTGTTGCATCAGCTAGCATTATTATAAAATATATGGCCATTTAGTTTAGCAACCTGTGTAGTGACAGATAAAGCATACAATGTGTCTCCATCCTTCAGTTTACATGGTTGTCATAAAACTAGCTGAGAATTACCAGGCGAATTTTCAATTGTACTCCCCTGAGAAAGTCATCCCCTATCTAGGGATGTCTATAGATTGAGGGAGGGATCAATTGTCTAGTGATATAAATATACAAATGATTGAACTGTGAGAGTTTAATGACAGAATGTGGAAAACATTAGGTTCTTCACCTAAAAAATCTCAAATGTCCAAGTATTTGATTGATAAGTAAAGAGAAAAGTACCAGCAAAAATCTTAATTCAAGTTTTCAGTTAATGTATCTTAAGTCTTCGGTATTTCATATGTATCACAAATTAAAGACAATACAGATATATAAACTTTTAATGTGATTGAGAACAACAAATTATTATTTATAACTTCAAAACCTTTTAACAAATTGTATAGGTATTACATAACATTTTATGTATAAAAAAATACTATTATTTGTCATTAAAAAAAATGTATTAATTAATTTTTACAAAAAAATATATAATATATATTAAAATCATTTTTACTAAATGTATATTTGCAAATTTTCACTAACTACATCTCCTTTCCAAATAGATCCTATAAAATATATATTAAATCATACAATACACATTAAATATATATTGTACTGCCCATTTTCACCAACAAGATCTAGATTTTAAGTATCACCCAAGACAATTTAATCATCAATATCAATTATTGATATTATGTATCATATAAAAAGCTTTTAGTTATTAACTAAAATTTAAATGTAGTGGTGAAAACAAGTATTAATATATTTTAAATTTCGAACGATAAATTTCTAAGTATGATGTTTGTTCTTATCAAAAAAGTTACAATTTGATAATTTTATATAACTATTGATATCTGATTCAAGAAAATGCAGATGTTTAGACTGCACTATATCAAGAAATACAATGACTGGTCTTAGCATGTATTTACAATAACAATTTATGATGTTTACAACTGACCTTAAATGATAAAAATAAAGATAATTGTTACGTATTATTTTATCGTGTTAATAGTCGATATTGGCGTAGTTTTTAATGGATAAGAGCGTAATATTTATTGTTATTTCTCTTCTCTATAGTAAATAACACTGTTTTATTTGCATAACACGCTTCATAAACCTGATATATTCGGCGAAAGTTAAGTTAGACGCTACAATCCAGCAATAAATTTCTAATAAATACATAATAATACTCACTGCGGTTACAATTTGTTTTATTTCCGATTACACTTAATCACATTCCATATAGCGTCAATATCAAAACAACGGACTAGATCGACAACGACCGATATTTACGTCCATCTTTCACCATTGTAATAAGATTTAACGATTTTTAATGGTCAAATTTTCGAATTTGTAAAGATTTTCGGTTATTGTAGCTTATATTCATCATATGTTAACGCAATTTTTTATGCGTGGCTTATAAATATGTTATAATTAATCGTATCCAATTAAAACTGTAATTATGATACCGCGCTGTTTGTTACTCACGGTCATTCCATTCGAAAAAACGATTGACAAACAACTGATTCAAAAACTTGACAAAGTAACGATGTGACGGATAGGATAGACAGGCAGACGCACGCTGTCATTTTGAGTTTTGACATAAAATGTCTGAGTTGCTAGTATGAATATGTGTTAACTAAAAGTGTAAAGTAATGACAAAACAGATTAACATAAATAAATGCCTTGCAGCAATTTACTACTAACTAAATTAAATATATTACATCCTATATATTTTTATTGAAAATAATATATAAAATCCCGATTTGTCTTGTAATAGGTACATATGTCTTATATGTCATATGTGATAACGTTTGTTCTAATAAAAAAATAAATAAATTCTAGTAATTAAGGTATAGAAATAAACCATCTTTTAGTTAAGATAAATCTTGATATTCAGCAGTTTTAAACTTAAAATGCAACAAAAATAATAGGTACAAAGATAGTAAAATAATACGTTATTAAAGTACTGTTACAGTCTGGCAACATTTAGTGTTTGCAGCGCCATATCGTCATATCAAGACATTATGTACTTTATTGGAAGACACATGTTGTAAGTAGTGCCGTATACCGACAAGAGGTGGCATTAAATTAATGAAATTCATTTGTATCAAATGAAGAATGGTACTATAGTAGGTAAATAGTAGAAAGCACTAAAAAGTTTTAACTAAGATTTTTATTATCATAAGATTATAGTTATTAATATAAACGAGTGGTTTGGGTCTAAAAAAATATTGTAAATAGTTTTTTTTATTAGGTATACCTTGCCATTGCCATATACAATAAAAGTGCGGGGACAAAACAAATTTATTATCTCGTCCTAACCCAAAACATTACAAAATCACTGATAATAAAGTATATGTACTTGATAGTTCTAATATCCACATAAAGCGCGGCAAGTTGTCAATTAACAGTTATGGACTGCTAATAATCGTTTTAGATGCGTCATTTCATCTAACGGGTTTATTTAATTAGGTAGTGCTGCAAAGATTCCTGTCTACAATTTGTTCAAACTAGCTTTTGAAATACGAGTCGGAGCGAGTGAGTCACTGTTAACAACAACCTATTCAAATTATATTCATACAATATTAGAGTGCTTTTTTTGCGAAATACTTCTTGTAATGTTGGGATAATGACATAAGTGAGACAGCTTTACAGATGTATGCTTGCTATGAATGTTATAACTATTTACTAAGACAGGCGATACAAATTATTGTGTAGAAGCTAACAGGTTGTACCTATACGGTGTGAAGGTAGACATACGTGACTCATTCATTTGAAAATAGCTGGCGGCATCTTTTAAATTGGAGTCGTGTTAGTTGAACATATATAAACGTCACGAGTTCAAATAGATTGTAAATATAGTTTTTAAAGAAAATTTTCTTTAAAGTATGATTGCCTCATTGATCTAGAGTTTTTTTTTTTTTTTAATATGTACCTACTTTTTGTTAATATGTACCTACTTTTTATGTAGGTATTATCTATCTGTCCGTAGACGTCCACTGTTGAATAAAGGCCTCCCCACAAGAATAGCACTCGGAACGGTTCTATATCATTTGTATCCAGCGGTTTCCTGCCTCTTTTGAGACGTCGTCAGTCCACCTAGTGGGGGATCGACTTATGTGTGTGTGTCGTCCGATACATGGTCGCCACTCGAGGAACTTGTCTTCTGGTGGATGACCAATATCATAATCTGCAAGCCTGTTGCTACTTCAACATACTAATACTTCGAGTTATGTCGGTTACAGCTGTTCTTCTACGGATTTCTGTATTCTGACTTTTATTACGTAGAAAAACATCGAGCATAGCCATGCAAAATTGCTACTTTTTAGCCTTTTCATGGTGCCGCCATTTAGAGACCACGTTTTAGTAACGTAAGACATAGCTGGTTAGACACTGCAGCAATATTGGACAATAAGAACCCCCTAAGTTGCCCGAACGCTGTTCAGCCGAGTTGGATTCATTGGCTGACTTCTTTGTCCCAGGTAAAAATGCGATCAATAATGTGAAGAATTGCATTTCCAACTAAGACCGGTATATAAATGACATAGGCAGTAGACATGGCATTCGTTTTGTTCATGTTCATTCGTAAACCCACTACGAAACCCTGCTGAGGTCAAAGTAGCCTTTCTATACAAACACTTCAGCACTTCGATGTATCGATAATCAATTTGGCACCGCTGAAAGAACTGCAGCATATGTACCTATACTATGAAATAAATACTGTATACAAAACGGGAGGTGCCGGATTGGAATAGCTATTGGTTTTGATGATATCTATGGATTATCTATCATGTCTCATATCATGATTATGTGTCATATAGATGTAGTAGAAATATTACGGATATGAAGATTTGGATCTGGATAGCGATTCGGATATTAGAATAATATTATACTGGTTTCAGATATAATTATGGATAGTGATGACTTAGGTTCGATGGGGTTCTAGGCCCAAATTAATATGCCTTAGCTAAGGCATCGGGTGACCGGACCGGGGATTAGTCCGGTCGCCCGGAGTGAGGCCACTGCGTGAGTACGACGCCCTGACATCAAGACTTATTGGTCGAGATGACTGGGCATCGAGTAGAGAGGATACCCACGAGCGTAGACCGCCGAGTGGGCCGCCGACGACAAAGATCGGTTTCCGGTGGCTCACTCGCACGGCGTGGAGAGGTACATTGCGGGGCGGGTTTATGGAGTCGCATGCCGCTTCATCTGTCACTCCGGACGGATTTAGCGGGGTGTGACCAGACAATAGCCTGCCGCTCAAAAAATCCAAATAATATTAAATCCTAGTATACTTATATGATTACTCTTTTTACCGAAAAAAAAACCTTTTAAATTTCGGCATTTCTAGACTGTAAAAGCAAGAGGTGGTCTTTACAGTTAATAACGCCTCTAAAGATTTGCTGCCTTATGCCCGGGCGTCGTGGGTCTTTTTTGGTGGGTTATGGTATGGTTAAGCCCCGCTCAATCCGTCCGGGACGACGTAAAGAGCGTCACGTACCCCGTCCTTTTCAACGTCGTGCGAGCCACCGGTGCCCAGTCCATGTCTTCGGCAGCCCGCCCAGCAGATTACAATTTTTGAGTATCCTATCAAGTCGACGCCCTGACAGCTTAACCTAAGTCTCGCCGTCGGGTCGTCGTCCTCACGTGGTAAGCCTCACGTACGGATGGCAGATTAATCCCCGATCCAACCAGCCTCTACATCGTATACTTCTAACCTCATAATATCACAGCTTTTATTTATAACACTTTTGTACGCTAATCCAAATTGATAAAAAGTAAATAACCCACCCAATTATACTTAATAAAAAAAATATATGTATGTACATATTGTATTGTCAATATACATAGATTGGCAATACAAGAAGATTCGTGAATCTCTGCCTACATAAAAAACCATATCGTTCTGCTTCAAATATCATACCAGGATTAATGCTTTACATAACTAAAAATATAAATATGCAAAGAAATAACAAGGTCTTTAAATAACAAGTATTAGTACAAAGTCATCGTCGATATTTTTTTACTTTAATCTTCCTCTGACACCTAAATAAAAGATTGTATTTCTTTATATTTTGTGGCAACAAAAAACCTTGTTTGTCGTCCAAAATTAATTTTGCCAGTGTAAATTTGAACGACGGGTCTATTACTGTTAACAAATTTGAGTTGGTAAGCGTACACAGCGTAAGAGTGCTAATAGATTCCACAAGATGAGGGGGATTATGTTAAAGCATTATTTGTTATAACTTCATTTCCAACAGACATGTCATTTTGTTGAAATTGTTTTATACCTGACGATGTTTTTCAGATAGTACTACTTTATTACTATCATCTTCATGCAAATTGGTAATGGATTATTACGAATATTTAATACCACTTTTCCACTCTCGTATAGCATTATTAACATCTTAATACATTCTTCATCCTATTAGGACGTGGTAAACTATATAACTAATGTTTCAAGTTTTTTTTTTAAATTCAATCCATCCGTCAGCTGATTAAAATCCACAGTTAGACATAGGTCTATGCAAGTATTTCCAACTCCTATTTAATTTGATTTGGGCTTTATTTTGGTCCCATGATAATTAAAAGCATCTTTTCAAACCGGAGTTACAATGGTGGGAGTAATACGTGTTTACTATGTTTCTCCAGCAGTTTTACCGTATCTTTAGTCGGCTACCACTAAAAAATAAACCTCATATTATGTTATAGAATTTTTAGTCGTATGTCACAATGTTTGTTGTTCTCCACCTAGATAACATCTGGTAAGTTATTGGTCGACACCAAAGACAAAAAGCGGGTTCCGTTGGCCCTCTCGGACGGCGAAGATAGGCAGGTACTTGTAGTGCGGGGTCGCGCGCTGTTCTTTCTGTCGCCTCGGACGGAATTACTGGAGCATGATCACTGCATAGCCCACCGCCAATAAGAAAAAAAAGCTCAAAGCAGCCACGAGGACTGCCGACAGAATTGACAACTTAAACCTATGAAAAAAAAAACAAATACAAAAAAATAAAAAGTGGGCGTCATGTCGTATGTATGGAAGACAAAGACCGGGTTCCAGTAGCTCGCTCGGCGAAGAAGGGTACATATAGGGCGGGTCTATGGGGTCGGGCGCCGCTTCTTCCGTCACCCCGGACGGATTTAGCGGAGTGTGACCATTCCATAGTCCGTAGCCAAAAAAAATAGCGTATCAAGCGACCATACAATAAATACACATATTAAATATATTATATTATACACATATTACATTATTACTACCTCTCCTACGGTCTACTCTTCCTCCGTCTTACGAATTTTCGATCAGGTCACGTGTCCTGACGTGAGTTTAACATTTTTTACCCATCCCAAAAAAACGCACAACGCCGCTAAAGAAGTTTTCACTTAAAAAAAATAAGTTAAGTTATTGCTTATGTTAACTATAATGAAGAGGCTTGAGCCCAACAGTAGGACACATATGAACCGATATGAGATGATATCGAGCTTCATGAAAAATAATATGTAAAATGAATCCATGTAAAAATGTACCACATATCAGCTATTTTAATAAATTTTTATTTACATAAAATATTGTACGTAACTATATGTCTGTATGTAACTATATGTTACAATTTAATCTGTAATCATATATCACTTGGCTATAGATCACACCACTTGGCCAGTAGAGGTAAATAAATTATTTTTCAGTTTGAATATTTCAATTTGTTAGATTATCAAATTTTCACAGACACAATGAATATTTAGATAATAGATTACACTTCGTTGACGTAGCTTTTGATTTTGAACATCAAATAGACAATGCCTGGTCCACAGATCTCGTTCCCAAGAGAATCGCCTAATCCAATTATTCTACTAAATGGACTTCAATTGTCTAGTATAACGTTTGTGATGACAGTAAAATAGCTAAGGGAGATAATCAACAGCCTCCACAGGGACTTAGTGGACCAGATATCTATATTTACCTATAAGAAAAGTATATTTTAATTGTGTTTCTCATCACAATATTTTATGTAAATAAAAATTAATTAAAATAGCTGATATGTGGTACATTTTTACATGGATTTATTTTACATATTATTTTTTATGAAGCTCGATATCATCTCATATCGGTTCATATGTGTCCTACTGTTGGGCTCGAGCCTCTTCAATAATGGGAGGAAAATTGACCTACTATACCACGCTGCTCAGACGTGTTGGTATAGGGTTTTCTTACGAGTTTTTCTTCTCTTGCATAAATCTTATATACGTTTTATGATTACGCACCGGTAAGATAGGGAGTGGTGAATTGTATTCTTACACCGTCACCATACGGAAAACGGAAACTCGACAGCCCGCTTTTAAATATAAATTCGTGTATTGCGTGGCATTTTACTCAACTAATGGATTGGAATTGTAAATGAGTACAGTATAACCATTTGTGTAAAAAAGAATTATCGTGCATGGGAATCAAACTCACGATATATGGCATTGAAGGTTTATACTTAAATCACTACAATAACTGTACAACAATTTCAAGGTGTTATCTTGGATAGGAACATTAGGAACGAATTTAAATGCTGTATTCACCGTTAGGTAAATCTTTTACAAGAGGCATATACATACATACATACATATCATCACGCCATATCCCTTGCAGGGTAGGCAGAGAGAAAAGAGTGCCAGAGAAATCTATCTTTGCATACTTCACTCGCTTCCTCAACATTCATAATTCTCTTCATACACGCTCGCCGGTTTCGGAGACTCTTGACTCCACCTTCCTTCAGTACATGACCGATCTGGTCTAGGTTGGTTAGTCTCGTTCTCCTTCGGTACCTACATCCTTCCACTTTCGCATTGTATATCTTCTTAACCAGACGTTCGTTCGGCATTCTTTCCACATGTCCGAACCATCGGAGCATCCCTTTCGCATCTTTAGACCAATACTCTCTTTCATACCTATATAGGTATATATAATATTTAAAATAGTGGTGGTAGAGCCATACTACAGACAATGTTCTGTCTACAGCCACGGCCTCGTTCGTCAGGAGTAAGTACCATGCTCTCGTAGAAAATACGACGCCTGAGTAGTGGCAATATGCTGTTGCAGTTTATTCTGTGTGCGATAGAGCCAGAAACCCAACTTTCCGGGTGGGTTTGGATTTTTTATTGGTAGGCAGCGGCCCAGCTATATCCCTAGCATTGGAAAGGTCCATGGACGGAATTAATAGTTACCGTCATGTGTGCTGCTTGCTCGTTGGCAACTATAAGCAAAAAAAAAAAACTTTCTTACTTTCTTTACTAGTAAACTGTAACCACGCAATGGTCACTCATTAATATGTTAACTAAAAAAACCTAATAAATAATATTTAAGAATACTGACCTTTTAATTAAAGTTTTGTCTTAATTATTTATATTATACTAGCAAACCCAAGCTCGTTGGTTTGTTTGTGGAAGTCGTTATATCGCAGCGCCGCCTGGTGGCGAATTACCTTAATACGGATACATGTATACCTTATCGTGAAAAATTACATATAAATACCAATTTTCATAATGATCGATCAAATAGTTTCTGAGTTTAGCGATGTCATAAACACAAACATCCTCTTTTATATACATATATACATACATACATATCATCACGCCATATTCCTTGCAGGGTAGGCAGAGAGAACAGAGTGCCAGAGAACTCTATCCTTGCATACTTCACTCGCTTCCTCAACATTCATAATTCTCTTCATACACGCTCGCCGATTTCGGAGACTCTTGACTCCACCTTCCTTCAGTACGTGACCAATCTGGTCTAGGTAGGTGAGTCTCGGTCTCCCCCGGTACCTACATCCTTCCACTTTCGCATTGTATATCTTCTTAACCAGATTATTTATTTATTCTTCTTTTATACATATATATAGATAGGTATACTAATAGTTTTGTATTTGAATATTTAGAGCGTAATAAATTTACTTTTTTACATATTTCTGTTATCTATTAATGTATTTGAAATAAAGTATATTGAAGTCGTATAGGTTTTTTATATTAAATATTTATATATGATAAATAAAATATTTTACAAATAAATTTATCGAATTAGTTTATTATACAATAAATAAAATGTTTTTCGATTCTAATAGGTTTTCTCACGTGCGAATTTATATGTATTTGATTCATGAATTAAAGTCTGTCGATACAATATTGAAATAGGTAATTATGTATGTATATGTATATAAAATAATTTTTAATGTACATATAAAAATACAATAAACTTAAATTTATTGCGAAGATTTTATTGCGTTTTAATATTTGTAGTAAACCCTTCTTCTTCTTCTTCTTCTTATATATTGGCAATCAGCTACATATACGAGCTATTGGTGCCAGTGTCAAGTTATAAATATTTTCACGTTTTTAGTCTTTCAAGTCAGTCGTTGTCTAATTCAAACTATACCATTAACAGTGCAATGGCCACACTGTTAATGGTATCTTGTGGGAATTTTGATGGAAAACGAAAACGTTGTAAAGCACTTTTATATGATATTCACTACATCCTAGTATTGCCGCACATCACATTACATAAAATGCCATCAAAATTATCTAATATAACACGTTAAAACACTAAGATATCGAATATAATACAAGAGCACCACATGACGTTTTCAAATTCCCGTCAAAAGTCCTGTAGTAAACCCAATATGTTATATTTCTTCTTGTCAACCAGAATAGCGAAATATAAGGTCGACGGAATAGTTTTTTAGGGTTCTATATGAAAATTCAAGACGTTTGTTTTTCAAAGTTTATTTAGATTTAATTAAAATATATATGTACCATTTTGTTAGATGACTGTAAGCCATCTGCGGCTAACAGCTAAAAGACAGACCCAAAATAAAAAGAAGATCGGAGTGCATTTGAAGCCGATTCGTCCTGAGGATGCCTCGTTTAAAAGCGAAACACGTGTCGAATCATTATTCCAAGTTCTGCGGTAAATTACAAGTTGAAGTTCTGGAGGGTGCTCATCACAGGAGTAAGAATTTCTTAAATCCTATTCCACTTTGATCTCATCCCGTATTTCTTTCTTCCTTTCTTGAGGTGTACGGTATTTTGATGGTGGTAGGTCTGCCTTCATTTCCTCCATTTTAGAATATCTAGCGTTATCGTGATGAAAGACCCACACCCTTTCTGTTGAATAATTTCGGCCGTTTTTCTCAATTTCTTGCTTTAATCTCATCAGTTGTTGGCAGTAGAGATCTGCATCGATGGTTGGTAAAAGCGGCAGTAAAAGCTCATAATCGACAATAACCTTCCAATCCCACCATAAACACAACATCACCTTATTGCGAGTTAGCCCGCGTTTTGTCACAGTCTGTGATGCCTGACCGACCTTTGACCACGACCTTTTTCGCACGTTCTTATCGTAAGTGATCCACTTTTTATCAACAGTTATAAATCTCTCCAAAAATTGTTCGATTTCATTACGTCTCAATAAAAAAATCACAAATGAGTACATGGTTCATTAGGTTTCTTTCAGTGAGTTCGTACGGCACCCGAATATGGAGATTTATTTTAGCCAGTTTTTTAAAATGGGCCAAAACTGTTTTGTGGTCAATTCCCAGATCTTTAGCTACGTCATAACTAATGATATGTCGATCTGATTATATGCACCACTATTCAAAAATGGAGTCCATTTTATCAGTGACAGGACGACCAGGATGAGGTCCATCTTTGACATCAAAATTCTTGAATTGAAAACGTTTAAACCAAATTTGTGCTACTCTTACTGACACTGCATAGGTCCATAAACGCCACATTTTTTTTCACAGCTTGCGTTGCATTTATTCCTTTTTTGTAATAAAATTTTAAAATACATCGAATTTCTTTATTAGTTCACTCATTTTGACAGAAAGAAAAACAAATGAAAAACGGCGGGCAACAACATTTTAGTAAATTGTTTCTTTTTTTGAAATATAACCTTTTTAATAGTATACAACCTGCCAGATACAACTAGCACAACCAAAGAGATTTTATTAAAAGTTTATACAGACTATATGCGAAAAGATTTTTCCCCGACCTATTATGTATTTCTGAAACATTTTTCAACCGGAGGAGATAAGATATTTTACCTCCAACAGGTCAATTTCATACAATAATAATCATCATCGTCATATCGCATCATAAGGCTTTGTCTCTTAAAATGGGTCTTTGTCGTCTTTTAATAATAACATAATCCTAATCAACTGGCCAAGACCGCTATTATAAATCGGCGTAAGGCGACAAGTAACCTGCTAAGTACTTCTATATTTGAGTAACTTAATACCGTAAAAGGTATTAAAAATATCTGCTTAAATTTTAACAGGCAAAGTTTAATTTAAATGAATTGAAAAGATTCTTAAGACGGATATCTGTTATAATCTTGAAACAGTTTTAAAGCACAATAACTGTAATGTTATTAACTTTTTTTTTCACTATTGAAAACTCGTTGCTCTGTTGTGTTGACTACGAATACTACCAACCCTTATATTACCGTAATAGACGACTAGAATCTCTACAGTAACCTGGGCTAACTCCGTCTGATGTCGTTGGGTCAACAATTACATTCTCAAGGACGGTTGACGGCAGACAGGCGGTTCGTCATAAAACTATTGACAAATCTTTTGCAATATGTATAATGGAAGAAAGTACAGTTGCGTTGACTCTAAATAATTGAGATAAGAGCAAGCTGATGATAATGATTAAGAATTCGTATACTTGTCCTACTCTTATTCTGTCCGTAATGCTTGCTCCGCTATGAATGAGAGTTTGGCTTATTAAGCCGTAGAGATCTTATTCTGATCTTTTTTTCTTACATAAGTGCGCAAATGCCTCAGAGACTTTCACGATGTGGTCATGCCATCTAGCCTCCTACTGCCTACCTAGGCACTATAAGCTACGTGGTCAGATACGTGATCACTCAAGAACCAGTTCAGATGAACTCATCATGTGGTACAAGACTTCAGAGTATTAACCAATCCAAAGCGATAATATAAATGTACTATACAAATAAAACTAAATTGCGTATTTGTGATTTAACTAATTATTTGTGATTAGCTTTTGCTCACGCCGTTGACTGCGTAACTTTCTTAAAGTTGAACTTTTATTCCAAGGGAACGCATTACCGGGACAAAAGTATCTTATTTATTAATCCAGAACATGGTTTATCTATGTGCCAAAAATCATCCATTCAAACATCTTTACAAACAAATTAGTAGGATATAAAATATCTTCTTATATTATAATGACCTGGGCCAACTCTACCTGATGCCTTTTGGTCAACAATTACATTCCCAAGAAGGGTTGACGTCTGGTAAGCGGCCGGTCATAAAACTATTGCCACTAACGTTTACAATATGTACTACGAAAGAAGAGTACACACTGTATCGACCCCAAGTAATTGGGATAAGAGTAGAAGAATGATGAACATATCTTCTTATAGAATATCAAAGAAATTTGCTATTACATAGAGTATAGTTTACTATTAAAAAAAAAAACAATTCTAAAATATTCTAGTTCTATGCTTGTTCTGCTAATCTCTTTTTTTTTTTTTCACGCTGTGGAATCGCATTTACGCGCTTTCTCCGCATGTGACAGATGGGGGGCGTGCGGGACTCGCCGGCCAGATGACCGACCGGAATACGCACTTAAATCACAGCGGCCCCTGCCGCGCTTTTACGGGGTGCCGGAGAGATCGTCTACTGACATTCTATCCCCGACACCCCAACGCTTGGCCGTCTGGCCACGTCCTGTCGTCATTCAGGGCGGTGGAAGAAGGTGCGCATATCAGCGCCTCCTCCTCCCTGGCCGCCGCCGGCGGAGCGAGTCTGCGGACGCAATTGCCTCGCGTTCCCGCTCCGCGGCCTCCTTTTTAAAGATGACCTCCACGCAGAAGGAGGCCATCGACGACCAGCACCTGTCACCGTCGAGCATCTTCGAGATGGTAGTCGACAGCGACAGGTCCCACCCAATGACCGCCGACAAGACGAGGCGCTGGGGCCCCCTGGCGGGGCATACCTCCACTGTGTGACACACATCGTCTAGCGGTGCGCCACACTCATGGCACCCTGGGGCCTCTTCTCTGCCAATTCTGTGCAGGGACTTACCGAAGATCCCGTGTCCGGTAAGCACCTGCACCAACCTGAAGCTTAGGCTGCCGTGGCTTCTGTTGATCCAGCGGTGGAGATATGGCGCAACCGCCTCCACAGTTCCCCGCCCTGCTACGGGGAACTCCAGTTCTTCCCTCCACCGCCGGATGACTCCCCTTCGGGCCACTTCCAATGCTCTACCCAATCCCCTTATGGAGACTTGCTCGCCGTCAGCCCGCGCCGCTACGCGAATCTGGTAGGCCTCCGCCAAAGCTTCTGCCACTAACGGCCAAGGCGGGTCGCCCGCCAACAGCGTCGCCGCAGTCCATGACACCGTACGGTAGCCCCTAATAGCCCTCACCGCCATTACCCTCTGTGGTCTTCGCAAAAGGGCCCTGTTGCGGGCGGTGAGGGACTCCGCCCAAATGGGGGCACCATACAGCGCCATGGAGCGCACCACTCCAGCGTATAATCGTCGGCAGGACGACCCAGGACTGCCAGTATTTGGCAGAAACCAACCTAACGCAGCGGCTGTCTTGATGAGCCTTGGGACGAGCGCTGGGCAAAGTGTGGCCCGAATTTCCATCCAGAATCAAGGTGCAGACCCAGATATTTCTTCTGGGCCCGCACCGGCACGGCAACCCCAGACACACCGATGTGTGCTCCTCGGGGGGGGGGGGGGGGCTCGGCCTCGGCCATGAAATAGGAGGGCCCCGGTTTTCTCCATCGAGCCCCTCAGGCCCACCATGCCGATCCAGCCCACGACGAGCGCAACCCCCTCTTCTGCCAGTCGGGCAGCCCCCCGGAAGTCGGACCTCCTCACCGTGATGAGGGTATCATCCGCGTAGCAGATGACCCCCATCCCGGGGAGAAGCTGATCCCGTAGGAGCCAGTCGAATCCGACGTTCCACAGGACCGGACCAAGGACCGAACCCTGCGGGACGCCACACTCCACCCGGTAGCAATGTATGCACCCGTCGCCCCCCTCCCATAGCACGTGCCTTCCCTCGAGGTACGCCTCCAACAGCCTCCGGAGATACGGAGGCACTCCATGGTACCGAAGCGCCTTTAATGTCTCGTGTGGGAGACTGTTGAAGGCGTTTTTTATGTCGAGCGAGACCGCCAGGAGAACTTCCTTTTTGGCCACCGCTTCGGTAGCCAGGGACTTCAGGGCGGCCAATGCGTCGATTGTTGACCGGCCGCCCGTGAACCCATATTGACTCTGTGATAGCCCCGGCCCAACTTCCTCGAGGTGCTGAACGAGACGGTCCGCGAGCACCTTCTCGAACAATTTGGCCGTTTCGTCCAGCAGCACCAGTGGTCTGTATGTGGAAGGGGAGTCGACTGGGCGACCCTCCTTTCGCAGCAAGCATAGCTTACCAACCTTCCATTCCTCCGGGAACTGCCCGGACCTCAAGCACGCGTTAAGCAGTTCCCGGAGTTCACCCCTGAGGTATTCCGCGGCGATGCCAAGCACAAACCCCGGGACACCATCCGGACGAGGCGATTTCCTCTTGCCCCGAAATCGGGAGAGGGCCACTTCCATTTCTTGGTCGGTGATGAGTGGGACCAAAGTCTCCACCTCCATCTCCGACTGAGGAGCCATTTGGGGGGGAACGTGTCTCACGGAGCGAGGAAACAGTTCCCCCATTAACCTCGACAGGAGAACCGGATCCATCGATTCGATGATAGGGTCGCCACAGTCGCAGAGTTTGTTCCGCGCCCGGTAATATGGACGCCCCCACGGATCCCTGTCAAGGCTCATAAGAAGCTCCTCACGGGCCCTCTCCTTCGCCTGGCTGATGGCCAGTTGCAGCATTTTCTTGCTGGTCTTATACACCATCCACAGCTGACCATCAAGGACGTCGTCCCGGTTAGTCCGCTGTCGGCATCGGACGTAGGCACGCCGCGCCCGGTTGGCGGCCACCCGGAGATCAGCAATCTCAGACGACCACCAATACACCTGACGACGCGGCGGCCTCCGCCGAGCCCTCGGCATCGCCGCATCACAGATCACCTCAAGGGCACTTGCTACATGGCCTGCAAGCCCCACCATATCAGTGGGTAGCCGTCCTGTGCCACCCCAGCGCTGCACTATGGCGGACTCCCGAGCCATTTCGGGGTCAAATTGGCCAAGGGCCCATTTTGGGAGTCCACCCCTTCTTCCACGCCGGGGCTCTGGTGGTCCTCTCGAGGTGGAGAACTCGAACCGCACGTAGCGGTGATCCAAAAGAGTCTCCACCTCCTCTTCCACTCTCCAGTCGCTCACCAACCGCGGCACTGACGGAGTCTAAAAATAACTCAAACTCCGCCAGCCCGCGGTTGGGGGAAAACTAAACGCCGATAATTGCAAAGTCACGCCACCCCACCACAAGGAAACCATTGCCCCTCTCCAGTGTAGAGAGGGGAGGGCCGGCGCATCCTCTGGACAGGACTGCCACGTCTTCCTTATTGTCCCCCACCCAATTGGGTGAATGGGGGACAAAGTAGGGCTCGCAGGCCACAGTCAAATCTATATCCCACTGCGCCATGGACTGCAGTTTCTGCTAATCTCTAAAAAAATAATAACATGATTATGAAGTTATTTTGCTGGCAGATAGCTGATACTATAAGAAGCAAATTAGACCAATAAATGTCGTTAAAAAGAATGAGCTCGTTCCAAAAACGAATACCGATGAAAATAGTGAACAATTGCTATTTAAATAAAGAAGTATAAAACAAAAAAAAAAAAAAAAAAAAAAACCACTTTATTGGGTTGAGAGTCCTCAGCGCTCACCCACAGACCGGGTAAAGTTATCATAGCCATCTGAGGCTAACAACTAAGTCACACAAAAAAAAAAAAAAACAAATACAAATACAACTTTTGACTTGATGTTAATAAAGAAAAAAAAAAAAAGTTATCAGTGCGGTGACGGAGTAAGAATAAAATTCACCATCCCCTATCTTTCCCGTGGGTGATCGTAAGAGATGACTAAGGGATATAAAACGCATATAATATCTATGCCAGAAATGGAAAACTCGAAATAAAACTCTATACCAACATGTCTGACCAGCGTGGTATAGTAGAACAATTTCCTTCCTAATATGGAGGAGGCTCGAGCTTAGCAGTGGGACATATATGAGTTGAGATGATGATGGTTCTTTTTTTTTATTTTTATTAGTGGCAAACGAGATAGCGGCACACCTGATGGTAAGTGTCACTGCCGCCCATGGTCTTTTGCAATACTAAGGGTATAGTTAGGCCGCTGCCTATCATTACAATCCACAAATCAACCTAGTTAGGATTCCGGCTCTCTCACTCACCGAACGAAGCGCAATAGCACATTGTCATTACTCAGACGTCGATCTTCTGCGAGTGTGGTACTACCCCGGACGGACCGGCCCGTGGCTGTAGACAGAGAACTGTCAACAGCGTGGTCCTACCATTATTGGTGATGATAATTAAAAATAAGAAAATAGGACATAAATACTTATATAAGAATACCAGCTTCTATCCGCGACTTCGTCTGCGTGGAATAGTCGTAAGTTAGCGTTAATCCAAAGTAACTATTCCTCCTATAATATTTCATCCCCATTTTTAACCCTTTACAACGCTTTTTCTATATGTATGTATGTACAACGCTTTTTCCAATTAAAAAGTATGCCTATGTCCTTTCTCAGGCTTTAGACTATCTGTGTATCAAATTTCATTTAAATCGGTTCAGTAGTTTTGCCGTGAAAGCGAGACAGACATATAGAGTTATTTTCGCATTTATAATATTAGTAAGGATAACTGAGCTATGACGTAAGCAAAGCTCTAATAACTTAATAATAATAACATTTACTAATTAGAGATACAAACACATCAATGATCTATTAAATGTATGGGTAATAGCTGAACTAGTGAACAATGGATTTGCTTATCTACCGGTATATTCATGATTGTTAGATATACTTTATTATAGGTAACTAGCTCTTTGCCTACGGCCTTAATCGAGCTACAATTCAATTATATGCCATTGTTTGCATTTATGTCCCACTTATTTTGGTATACTAGAGATTTAAACGTTAGGTACATACATACATATCATCACGCCATATCCCTTGCAGGGTAGGCAGAGAGAACAGAGTGCCAGAGAACTCTATCTTTGCATACTTCACTCGCTTCCTCAACATTCATAATTCTCTTCATACACGCTCGCCGGTTTCGGAGACTCTTGACTCCACCTTCCTTCAGTACATGACCGGTCTGGTCTAGGTAGGTTAGTCTCGGTCTCCCCCGGTACCTACATCCTTCCACTTTCGCATTGTATATCTTCCTAACCAGACGTTCGTTCGACATTCTTTCCACATGTCCGAACCATCGGAGCATTCCCTTTCGCATCTTTACACCAATACTCTCTTTTATACCTACTCGCTCTCTTACGTCGTCGTTACGAATGCGGTCGGTCAGCCTAACTCCACAGATTTTCCGTAGAGATCGCATTTCGACCGCATTAATTTTACTTTCATACTCTTTTCTGCATACCCAACTCTCGCTTCCATACAGTAATGTTGGGACAAGCACTGCGTTATGTATTGCTACACGTGCCTTCTGGCTGAGGTGGTGGCTACCGAGAAGTTGCCCCAACGCTCCGTTCACTCTATTTCCCGCATTCACTCTTCGCTCTATATCAGTGGTGTACCTTCCATGTCGGCTAAATCCACATCCAAGATATACAAATTCATCTACTTGCTTTAATACATCATTACCTATTGTTACTCTTACATCTGTTCTGGCTTCAACACTTTCAAAGACCATTATTTTGGTTTTGCTCACATTCACGCGTAGAACCCTTTTCTTACAATCTTCTGTCATTGTGTCGACTAGAGTCTGCAGGTCAGTCGCTGACTGTGCCAGCAGGACTGCATCATCTGCATAAAGCAGAGCAGTGACCACTGAGTCGCCCATCTGGACTCCCACATTCATATCGTTCAACCTTTGGAGACATTTATCCAGATATATGATAAACAGCCTGGCTGACAGAACGCACCCCTGCTTAATGCCGATATTGACGTCAAACCAAGGCGACATTCCTGATGGAATGTGGATGATTCCAGCCGCACACAGGCTCTACGGCCCATGTAACTGGACTGCACAGCCTGTAGCAGTTTACCGTTAATACCATACTCCGGTAAAATATCCCAAAGTTCCTTTCGTACAACCGTGTCAAATGCTCTCTCCAGATCCACAAAACTGCAGAAAACCCTCTGACCTAGAGCCAGATGCTTCTCCACAATGTTGCGCAGAGAGAACACTTGATCCATGCATCCCCTTCCACTCCTGAAACCTCCTTGTGTCTCACACAATAAACCATCGGACACCATCCTCATTCTCCTTCTCCTCATTCTCCTTTCAATAATTTTTACGTTAGGTAATAAACGTTAGGTCATCGAATTTATTAAAGATTAGCTTTTACCAGCTGCTTCTCCCGCATGGTTTGTTAATAAAAAATAGCTTATGTCCTTTCCCAGACTTCATTTGCGCATTCGGTGTCACTCGACGCTTCTCAATGGTTTAAATTTTAGTTTTGCGGAACTCCATTTTTTTTTCTAAAATAAAAATAGCCCCAGTTACTCCTTATAACATCAGCTACCTGCCAGTGAAAGTCCCTTTCTGTCCCATGGGTCCAGCCGTTTCAGAGATGAGTCGGAGCAGATAGACAGAGAAAAATTTCAAAATAGATTTAATATGTTGGTAGCATATATACTTTCATATGCATTTAGTGAGTAGCTGTTAATTTAAAATTACAAACAGACACTTCAATTTTATTTATATGTATAGATATTAAATGAATACCTATATATTATTCACAATTTCATGGATTAATTTTTAGGGTTCCGTACCTCAAAAGGAAAAAACGGAACCCTTATAGAATCACTTTGTTTATGTGGGACTTACTATAAATTGTTTATTGAATTAAAATGTACTTAACCTATCCCTTATACAATCACTTATCTGTAAGTATCAGAACAGCCGTTTCGAAGACTGCTCATAATTTTACGGGTTAATTTTTTTATTAATTATCATCATTACAGCTCATATATGTATATCCCACTGCTGGGATCAAGCCTCCTCTACAATATAGGAAAATTGACCTAATACCTAATATACGGCTGCTCGGTTCTAAGGTTTTATTTCAAATTTTGACTGACATCCACGGGTAGAATAGGGGGTGATGAATTGTATTCTTACTCCGTCACCACACGGAAGAAAATATTGGAGAAAGTTAATTATGTTTCTAAAACAAACGAAGTCTCTATTACCTACTCCTTATCACGTAAGCTATCTGCCAGTGGAAGTCTCTAAAATCGATCCTGAGATTAGCTGGAACAGAGATTAGCTTCAGAGATTAGCTGGAACAAACTGACACACAGACCAACAACATTTTAAATAATGTTCATTTTTGTTTTTTCTATTTTTGTATTCTCCTATATGCGTAGCTTCTATATGCCTAATACGTTGGATGCAAGCGGCACAAGACCGTATTCTGTGGCGTAATATGAGGGAGCCTACGTCCAGCTATGCACGGCGAAAGGCTGAAATGATGATGATGATGATGACTTCTATATCAATAAAAAAAGAGGAAGGACAAGAATTCGACATTACATATAGACAAGTTAATTCTATTTATTATAGGTACCTATAATATACTCGCTTTAGCTGATTCAACATACACTGTTCTGTAGAAACCTAAAAAAAAATAAAAATATAATACAGTTCCTTCAAATCGATCGCAGCGCCATATACCGGATACAATCATTAATCTTAACCATTCTTGAATACACCTGAAAACAAAAAAAAAATATCATCAAAATCGGACCAGCCATTTACGAGGACTGTATGAAAAGATATATACGTATGTATAAATTGCCGTTATATTTATAGCATCAGGTTTTCATAAAATCTAAGATTTGTATTAAAGTTTATTAATATTGTAATTCTACTGTTATTATAATGAGACAGAATCTAATACAGTACATGAATGTTTTATATAGCTTACTAGCAAATTCAGCACGTTGGTTTGTTTGTAGAAGTCGATATGTCGCAGCGCCGCCTGACGGTTAAGTTACGTCGCTTAAATAAAACAACAAGTTTAATAAATATTAGCTTTAGTATGTTGCCTTATAAATTACGACGTATTTCAAAATATAAAACTAAAAATAGTTATGGCTGGACTCGATCACACAAGCAGCGCCAAATCGTAAATGATCCTCAGCCTCATATCTTCACACCTCATCTTGTTATATCCACCATTTCATTACATTTTTATGGAAAACATTTTATAAATTGTATTTTATAGAAATTTGACTCACTTCTTTACTGGAAGCCTCAGAATCACTACCAGAGACATCTGAAACAGAGATGTCACTCTTGATATCCCAGATCGGTTAAGCCAATCGGCGATATTCATTAAACAAAGAAATGCGCGCCGCTCAAATGAACAGAAGAAACACAACGAAATAATAGTAATACAACAATTCTACTGAAGTATTGTTAAACATAAGCAAATGAGCGTAACAATATTATGAAACACTAAGTATTCTGGACCATGACTGCCGACTGCGGAACTTTTCTCAGTAGTATCCAATTACCATAAAAATAATAGTATTTTCTTATGCGACAATACCATACAATCATTTCTTAGGTTCGTTCTACCCTGGTCGCACGGCGTTCAGCCATGCGTGACGGGGCGAACGCACTTACAACAAACAATGCCACACTTTTATTATTTCTACCACACTTTGACCTGACTACAAATGTAGTTATATGCGTATGTTATCTCTAAAGGTGTCTGTCCACTATACATTTTAATAATATGTACGTCTTAAGCTTAGAAAGAAACGATATGGACAACTATACCTACTATATGAAGGCTTAGCGGTTTCGGGATGATTCATTGACTCATAGCTGGTACGTACATGGCACGCGACGGTTTTGGTCGGTGATGGAATAGAGTGGACATCATCATTCTCCTACTCTTATCCCAACCATTTGGAGTCGATACAATATGTAATCTTCTTTCATAGTGCATATTGTAAAAGTTATTGGCAATAGTTTTATGACCGGCCGCCAGACGTCAATCCTCCTTGGGAATGTAATTGTTGACCAAACGGCATCAGTTGGAGATGGCCCAGGTCGTTATAAGGCTCTTAGTTGTCTTTTACGACATCCACGAGCAAAGTAAGGGTTGGTAGTATTCGTAGCCGCTACCACACAGCGGCGAATAGTCTAGTGGACATAGTCTTATAATTTTCAAGAAAATTCCAAGCACGTATCTTGAGCTTAGAACGTTGTAGTGTGTGAACGCCTTAAGCTTGCATAGTTATAGACAAGCTTTGGTCAACTAGTACAGCCGATATCCATTCCAGCTGAGATTCGCACAATTTTACGAGAGATTAGACAGTTTAAATTTCTTATTTGTTTACTTTAATGATATTTCGCAATTGATTACTGTGGTACATATTTGAAAATTAGTTTTTTTTCTTAATTTTTACAAGAAAAGTTGTCCGATTTTTGAGAAAATTTTCACTAATAACACTAAAACCAGTTATATAGCACACGACATTATGTGTCTTTCAATATGTAAACCTAGCTTCTGCCTATGGCTTCGTCCGCGTAAAAAGTAAATTTCCCAAAGATGAACTATTATGAACAAGGGGACACATTGCTGAGATAAAATTATCTTATGTGTTATTACAGGAATTTTTCTATCTACGTGCTATTTTTTAACCGACTTCAAAAAGGAGGAGGTTCTATGTTTCATTGTATGTATTTTTTATCTGAATCCGTTTAATCGTTTAAGCGTGATTAAGTGCCAAACACTCGTTTCAAAAATTTTTAACATAGTAGCATTGTTCTGTAAATTTACCATTCTTTTTCCCAAGAGACGATTAAAGTAAACAAGTATAACCGATAAGATCAATGTAGAGAAGGAAAACTATACATGAAACCTTATGTTAACTTATTTGGGTAGATTGAGGTATTAGAAATAAAAAAGTAGCTAATTGTCTGCCTATCGTAAATAGTACTCGGTAATGGTGTATATATACAAGCTGTGATGATGAAGAAGGAGGAGTATTATGAAATCAAAATTAAAAAATCGGCCAAGTACGAGTCAGACTTCCGCACGAAGGGTTCCGTACCATTATATATAATAACGATAAATAAATCACGTTTGTTATATGGGAGCCCCTCTTAAATATTTATTTTATTTTATTTTTAGTATTTGTTGTTATAGCGGCAATAGAAATACATCATCTGTGAAAATTTTAACTGTCTAGCTATCACCGTTCTTGAGATACAGCCTGGTGACAGACGGACGGACGGACGGACAGCGAAATCTCAGTAATAGGGTCCCTTTTTTACCCTTTGGGTACGGAACCCAAAAAAAGGAATTTTCAGTCACCATTTGGTAAACAAATAGGTATTTTTATACTGGTAGGACCACACTGTTGACAATTTACTGGTTGTAGCCGCGGGCCGGTTCGTCCGGGGTAGTACCACACTCTCACAGAAAATTGACGCCTGAGCAGTGGCAATGTGCTGCTGCGATTTTTATGGTGATGAAGAGAGCCCGACTTTCTGGCTGGGTTAAGGTTTTCACTGGTAGGCAACGGCTTAGCTGTAACCCTGGTTATAGCTAAGGTCCATGGGCGGCAGTAACACTTACCATCAGGTGTGGTGTTCGCTCGTTTGCCACCATGAGCAATAAAAAATAAATAAGAATAAATGCTATAAATTATGGTAGATCTGAAAAACCACGATGTGTCTCGTTTATAGCGAATTGAAGTGGAAATACCTATAAAGTCGTTTACTGAATTTCATCAGCAATAAACCGAAGGCGGAAGCTTCGCTTGTATCGATCCAATTTGAATTACATCACTTTCGACAAATTGTGAAGTTGTTTTTATAAATAAATATATTTCTTCTACTAGTGATATTAGTGATATTAATTTCTTTCATCTAAGCATTGTCCGTGTGATGACGGAGTAAGAATACAATTCACAACCCCCCTATCTTACCCGTGGGTGATCGTAAGAGACGACTAAGGGATAAAATATGCATATAACATCTATGCAAGATAAGGAAAACTCTAAACAAAACCCTATACCAACAAGTCTGACCAGCGTGGTATAGTAGTCAATTTCTTTCCTATTATGGAGGAGGCTCGAGCCCAACAGTGGGACATATATGAGCTGAGATGATGAGATGAGGTATTCGACTAGCATCTAGCAACCGTTCAATAGGAGAAATAATCATCCCAGTTAACAGATGGTATGACAAATACTATTAATCAAATTACTGAAATTTTTCAATTAACATGCTTGATTATTTATAAAAACTTGATTACGAGCGAAAAAATATTGTTAATTTGTGATTGATCCTTTGTGTGACAATAATTTTTTGCTCGTTATCAAGTTTTTATAAATACTATTAATGCTGGCCATTATTTTCGTGATCTTTCAGCCGGTTTTAGTGATCTCCACAGGGCAATAAAACTTGCTAATTCATTATATTTACATACATTATTGTATTTTTTTTGTTATTACCAATATAGCAATCAAATCACTGTAAGAAGAAAGACTGTAAGAAGAAGAAGAAGAAAAGCGTGGTATATAATACATAATTTACAAATTTCACTTCCATTGTGGCAAAGGTCTACAAATATTATACAGACTTCTATAGTTGGAGACGAAAAATCATTTATTCGATATTTCTTTTCAACATCCAGCAAATTCATCTACAATCATTTTCATACGAACATCAAATGAATTTTTTTTTTTTTTTTTTGTTGTCTACGGTGACAAACGAGCAAACAGCACACCTGATGGTAAGTAATGCTGTTGCACATGGACCCAGCAACACCAGGGGTACAGCCAGGCCGCTGCCTACCGTGAAGGAAGAGCTCTTCTTAAACCTCGTTTGAAGAAGGACATGTCAGAGCGCTCGGGAAACACAGCAGCAGGTAGTTCATTCCAGATCTTGCATGTACGTGGTAGAAATGATCGCTGAAAACGTACGGTCGAGGACCATATCGTTTCCAGGTGAAATGAATGAACCCTGCTACGGTGTCGAGTGGTACGGTGGTAAAATGGTGACGGTGGTACCAAGTCAAACAGTTCCTCAGAGCACTCCCCGTGAAAGAGCCGGTAGAGTACACAGAGTGACCCAAAGTCTCTCCGCCGCTCCAGCGACTCTAGTCTGTCCGTGAGATTGGGATCACCGACGATTCGAACTGCCCGCCTTTGTAGGGAGTCAAGTGGGTCTAGCTGATATTTAGGTGCGCCTGCCCAGAGATGAGAGCAGTACTCCATGTGAGGACGAACTTGTGCTTTATATAGCACAAGACGTTGTCTCGGCGTGAAGTACCGCCTGGCCCTGCTCAGCACGCCCAACTTTTTGCTTGCCAATTTGGCTTTGTCCTCCAAATGACTCCCAAACTGGACTTTGTTCGATAGCTCGACGCCAAGGATCCCAATACTCTCGGAGATTTGGAGAGCTACTCCTTGGAACTGAGGCGCCATGATAAAAGGGTCCTTCTTCGCAGTGAACGCGCAAACTTGTGTCTTAGTGGGGTTGAACTGGAGTAAATTCCGTTCACCCCATTTTGAGGCCCGCCCTAGAGAGCGCTCGACTTCAGACACAAGTTGAGCCCGTCTTTCCTGTAACATACTCCGAGGGACATTCTGATGCTCGGTGTATCGCTCGTCACCCGTGCTGTCATCCGCATAGCAACGAATACTCTCTATGGAGAGCATGTCATTGATATGCAGAATAAACAACGTCGGGGAGAGCACTGAGCCTTGTGGTACACCAGCATTAATGTGCATGGTCTCGGAGCAGGAGCCATCGACGACTACTTTTATGCTCCGACCATCCAAAAAACTGGTGATCCAATTACAGAGTCCCTCGGGGATTCCATATGATGGTAGCTTCGATAGAACGGCCCTGTGCCAAACCCTGTCGAACGCCTTCGCGATATCTAGGCTGAACGCTAGCGCCTCACCCTTGCCCTCCAAGGCCTCTGCCCAACGGTATGTGAGGTACATAAGAAGATCACCAGCCGACCGGCCATGACGAAACCCATATTGGCGGTCACTGATCAGCTGATGATCCTCAAGGTACTGCAGAAGCTGATGGTTGATTATTTTCTCCATTATCTTGGAGAGCAAGGATGTAATCGCAATCGGCCTGTAATTCAACGGGTCCGACCGGTCTCCTGAAATATTCCTTATTGGAAGTAAATGGAGATAAGTTAGCGTACATTCAGACCGTATTATGTAAATTTTATATCCATATTTATATAGTATTTTGTTGCCTATATCTTAAACAATTCTCTTGTCTTTGATTGAACAGTATTATTCAAACAATTATTCGAATCAATAGAATCTAGGATTCACAGAGAATTAGCAGTTTGATAATCCTAACAATTAGGGACATAAATTTGAAATAATACATTTTCTACGGATTCTATTGCGTTTGTATTGGATTTTTAATTTACCGGGAGGACTACCATGACTGCTGTGTGTTTTTTTTTTGCGGTGGACTATGGACGTGGTCGCGCCCCGCCAAATCGGTCCAAGGCGACGGAAGAGGCGACGCGCAACCCCATAGACCCACCCTGCAAACACCTCTCTTCGTCGTGCGAGCGGGCCATCGGTACCCGATCTTTGTCTTCGGTGGCCCGCCCGCGGGTTCCTCTCGAGTCGACGCCCCGTCATCCTTACGTGGTGGCCTCACATCGGGTGACCCGACTATTCACCGGTCCGATCACTCGAGGCCTCGGCTAGGGCAGCATTAGGCGCAGGTATTCGCGCCAGCGCCGCCCGAGGCGCCGGCGGCGCCCCGAGTCCGCATGGAGGGACTCCACCCGGGCTCGTTCCGCCGCCTCCTTCTGCGAAATGACAGCCTCGCAGAAGGTGGCGACCGCGTCCTAGTTCCTGATGCTATCGAACATCGCTTTCGTGACAGCTGGCAGCGTCAGGTCAGCACCGATGACAGCGACGAGATCACAGGTGTGTTCGAAACGTCGCGTCGGGCAATTAAAAATCAAATACAAACCGCGATAGAATACGTACAATAGTTCTATTTCAAAAGTGTGATACTCCCGTCAATATCAGATGTCATTGTAGTGACACACAGCACTGGGCTTTTAATTTACTACACAGATTCACCAAATTTGATTTAATCACTGCGACATACTTCATCAATTACTAAAATACAGGTATTTTGTATTCCATAATAATATTGCTGCCGCCTCAAATGGAAAACTTTTACTACGTCAGCCTTGCGAATTCGAAATATTTGTAACATTTCGTTGCTATTTATATGTGATCAAAATTCTACAGTTGTTTCACTTGGGTACATACGTGATATTTCGTTTATAGGTTTCAAGATACTAAAGAAATGGTTTCGCTTGTAATATTTGACTTTTACTTTATCCAATTTCCAATATTTGTAGTTTAATTATATTATTTTTCCATAAATATTAAGTGAAATAGATAGTTTTAATGAAATCTTTGTAGTTTTTATCTTGGTAGCAAATATGCTTGATATAACTTTGCTAAGTTAGCCTTATTGGACTTATTTCATGTCAGATTGCCATTATCGCCAATATACGTTTTGGTTCAAGATACGGATTATACGAGTCAGAATTTCGATTTACTATCTAATCATAGCCAGCGATATATCGCAGAATAAATGGATAATAATCCAATCAGTTTTGTTTCATTTTAGTCTTATCGTACAATCGACTATCGAAGTTAGAATATTATTCAACCCCTCATCATCGTATTGATTTATTTTATTATTTTTTTATATAACGAATTGATTTATTAGTTATTTAAGATTTTTTTTTTTGGAGTTTATGCCTTTGTCACTAAGACCTTTAAGCGAAATCTTTGTTTATAAATTAACTTCATTTAAAGTCATCGACCGTCAGTGAGTCAAATCGTCAGTTTCAACATTGCCATGATCATACTGTTAAAGTTATCCTTTGGAGATTTTGGTGGATAACGAAAACGTATGTAAGGCACTGCTATATCATATTCACTACACCTCAGTACATACTGCGCATCAAATTACATAAAATGCCAACAGAATTATTTAATATAACACATTAAAACACTAAGATATTGAATATAATACAAGAGCATCATATGACACTTTTCCTTTCCCGCTAAAATCATAATTAAAAATATTACAGTAAATGCTTGCTCGTTTGCCACGATAAGCAATAAAAAAAATGTTTTTTTTTCTAAATCATTGTGTAGCGCTTAATTACTAAACATAGGTACATTGTTAAAGCAATGTTTTCGCTACATTGTTATTGTGCATGTTTCAATGTATTGAGTAAACTCATAAAGCGCAATATTTGCTGAACTAAAATCCCGGAACAAAAGTAGTCTACCGCTAGTTTAAACATTTAATGTTTGCGGAATATTTCACGTTCAATTTTACTGCTTGGAAAGAAAAAGGATATGTTTTATATGCTAATAAAGCTAGCTGCTTGCTTTTTTATTTTTGAACCGACTTCAAAAAGGAGGAGATTCTCAATTCGACTTCATTTTTTTCATATTTGTTACCTCAGAACTTTCGACAGGGTGAACGAACCGATTTTGATTAATTTTTTTTTTATTTGTATGCTGGTGTTTTCCGAGTCATCGCATTTCAATTTAGTCCACTGGTTCCTAGAAGAAGTCGGTTTACTTTTCTTAAAATTTTTGTATTTTTTAAACAATAATATCTTGCACTAAGGAATAAATTCTTGTGTCGTTGGGATTTCACAAATATACAATAAACGAATTACTAATTACACCCAGCCTCGGTACAATCACAAGTACATAAAATAATTGTGAAGCGTGGGAATTGGAATCCACGATACTGTACTCGTACATAAAGTCACCGTTATATCATTGATGCAGTCATATTCTGAGAGCATAGCTGATCGAATACTTTTTACGAAGGCTACAAATACCACGAGCCCTTTCATCGTGTTGTAAAAAAAAATGACGAAAACCTTTACATCCTCTCGGACCAACTCTATTTGATGCCGTTTCATCATTCAATCAATCATCATCAATTACATTCTCAAGGAGGGTAGAAATCGGTCATAATGCTATAGTCAAAACTTTTATAACATATGCTTGTATTGTGTGGGATTTTAAACATATAATTCATCATCATCTGTAATAGAAGGGAAATTGATCTGCAATACCATGCTCGTCAGACGTATTGGTATAGGGTTTTGTTTCGAGTTTTCCTTCTCTTGCCTAGATGTTATATGCGTTTTATATCTATTAGTCGTCTCTTACGATCACCCACGAGTAAGACAGGGGGGTGACGAATTCTATTCTTACTCCCTCACCACACGGATATAATTAACTGATACAAATTACACCCAGACTCAAAACCACAGTTTGTGGATCGCACAAAGTATTGTTAGGGAAATGAACCCATGCCGCTTGGCACGAAAGGTAATCTTAACCGCTAAGCCGTATGTGTAGTTAATCACGCATCATTATGTAAAATACGCTAATCCCATCTTTGATATATTTTCATCAAGTACCAGAGTTATTTTAAATTTATAACGTAAGCTTATTTGCTTATAATATTTACATTATTTGACGTTCAATAGGTGACAGATTTAGGTAGCCCCAGATCATTAATATTCCTTGACTAATATGTAGGTATTACGAGGGTGATGTTAAGAATAGAAATACGGATCAATATTATTGTCTAAAAGACGGTGAATTTGAAACCAAACCAATATATTTCACGGCGAACCAATTTAACTTTTTCGTTTAAATCTATATGCAACGTATTTATTTTCAAATTATACATTACCTGATCAGAATATCAGTTTTATGTTAGTCTAAGCTACTGACGGTTTTCTGCCAACAGCTACAAATGGGCAGGCTCATCCAGGGTAATAGACTTTTATTGTGGTAGGATCACGTTGTGGAAAGTTCTTTGTCTACAGCCCCGGGCCGGGCGGACCGGCCCGCGACTTTAGACAAAGAACTGACGGATAGTACGGATAGAAGATCGACGTCTGAGTAATGGCAATGTGCTATTGCGTTTCGTTCGGTGAGCGAGAGAGCCGGAAGCCCAACTGGGTGGGTTTGGGGTTTTTATTGGTAGGCAGCGGCCTAGCTATACCCTTGGTATTGCAAAGGTCCATGGACGGCAGTGACGCTTACCATCAGGTGTGCTCGTTTGCCACTATAACCAATAAAAAAGAAAAAAAAAGGACTTTTAAGTAGTAGCAATTTACTACTGCGCTTTGTTGGGCGGGGAAGCAAGCTTACATTACTAACCTAATTCCATTCATTTCAATCCTTTCCTTATTAGGGTAGACAACAACATGACTGAGTCTCCGATATTGATTAAGTACCTGAGTGATACTCACCAGGTGGACTGCTTGATCATTTATACTTAAAAGTAATAAAAAACATTGTGGAGTAAGAATGAAGGAAGCCACAGCTCTGATGATATAAACTATTAAGTTAACTGTGATTGGAAATACGCTTATTACAAATCCTGTATATTGTACTGACTTTTTTTTTGCCGCTGTCAAGGGTCTGGTTACATCCCGCCAGATCCGTCCGGGGCAACAGAAGAGACGGCGCGCGACCCCATAGACCCGCCCGGCTATGCGTCTCTCTTCGCCGAGCGAGCGGGCTACCGGAACCCGATCTTTACTGACTGTGGTGACGTAATAAGATTACCATTCACTCCCTATCTTGCTTTGCAAGGGTTATAATTTTTAAATTAAATCTATTCCTACAATAGAAGGAAATCTAGAAATAAAAATCAATACCAACCCGTCTGATCAACAATACAGTAGGTAAATCTCTTTCTTATTATGGAAGAGGGTCGAACCCATTAGAAGGACTTATATGAGCTGAGATGATAATGATGATGATGAAGTGTTGTCTTCTCCATATTGTGACATTGTAGTATGAATATTATTAAAGCTTTAGATTACGAAGAGGTCAAGATGCATTAAAAAATATTTGTAAATCTTTATAATAGACACATAATAACTTTTTGTTGTATATATTATTAATTTGGTAAGAATGTAGGTACTGGGGGAGACCGACACTAACCTACCTAGACCAGATTGGTCACGTACTAAAGGAACGTGGAGTCAAAGGTCTTCGATACCGGCGAGCGTGTATGATGAGAATTATGAATGTTAAGGAAACGAGTGAAGTATACAAGGATAGAGTTCTCTGGCACTCTGTTCTCTCTGCCAAGGGATATGGCGTGATGATATGTATGTATTTTATTAATTTGCTGATTTGGGGTAGTGACTACGAATAATACCAACTTTGTTTGTGGATTTTACGACTATAAGATGAGTATGATTTATATAGATCTGGGCCAACCCTACCTGATGCTATCTGGTCAACAATTACATTCCCAAGGAGGGTTCATATCAGGCAGGTGGTCATAAAGTTATTGCTATTAACTTTTACAATATATACGATGAAGGAGTAGAACGTACAGCGTCGACTCCAAATAATTGGCATGAACTCATCATATATGTTCCACTTTTGGGCTCGAGCCTCCTCTATAATGGGAGGGTAATTCACCTACTTTACCACGCTGGTCAAACGTATTGGTATAGCGTTTCGTTTTGAGTTTTCTTTGAATAGATGTTATAAGCGTTTTATATCCCTTAATCGTCTTGTACCCACGGGTAAGATAGGGGGTGGTGAATTGTATTTTTACTCCATCACATAATACACACGGAAAATAAAAATAACTGGAGTAAGAGTAGGAGAATGATGATTATTATTTTGGAGGAATGACTTCTTATTTTTATCAGAGGAATCAATTAAATGTCTTGGCAACAGATTAAAGATATCAACTTTATCTAGTCTATAACTTACTCAAACCAATAGAAAGGATTTTCTATATTTACCCTGACAAGGGTTAAATTCGGATAAAGAGATGGATCTCTTGACTCTTTGGAATATTCTTTCATGAGACATATTTATAGTTATTTAGAACGCATTATTCCAAGATAAGTATTTCAATAAAGAATAGATTGTTCGATATGACCTATCAGTGGAGAGGCTGATGCCAACAGTGGACAAATACTGTCCTATTGTGTGTGAACGCATATATAAATGTAATAAAACCGAATGCAACCGGATGCGCGTGCTCAGCTAGTATATATTTATACATAACGCGCTCCTGTCAAAGTTCGTTAACAATAGTCCCGCATCGGTCTACCGCAGGCGGATGAATATGCAAAGGCTTCTCGCCACCTTTGTGATACAATTTAAAAATTACACTGTGGTTTACTGTTTTAATTATTTTTTTCATTGTATCGAACTTTTTTTTCGTAACTAATGATTTATGCAATAGTTTAAAATCCCTCTCCCATATGCCGACATATCTAATCAGCGTGGTATAGTAGGTTAATTTCCCTCCCATTATGGAGGAGGCTCAAGCGCAACAGTGGGAAGTGTATGAGCTGAGATGATGATGATGATGATGATTAAGATCCAGGTATTTAATTGACATCTTAACATCTATTCATACATCAAGTTATCAACGTCTATTGTTAGGCATCTACATAGAAGGAAAAAACTATTATAGCCATGCTTGGTAGAAGATTTGATGATCAAAGTTGGTGATACTAGTTATCAAGAAGAATGTATAATCCTCTGGTGTTTTATTAACCAGTTTTTTTTTACTTTACGACAAAGTAAGCGGTGGCGACAATTTATATTTTTAATTCTCCACCGAAGAATTAACATACGATCTTCGTATCCTTAATGAGTGATTATTTACTGAGAAATATTCTGAATTAATAGTTAACACGAAATAAATCTCGAGGTAAAGAACAAATTCAAACCATTTGGCGTGCGAATTGTAAGGTTACGTAATGACTAAGCTAGTTGTAGAGCTGTATCAAAAAATAGTGTGTGTGTCAGCTCCGACGCACGACTGGAGTTTACTCCTTAAGTACGATTATCAAAACAGGCGCAAAAAAAGCTCATTTGACTAAAAATAATATATATATATATATATTTATTTACATTTATTAAAACTGTTCAGTGAAGTATTATCTCACGTCAGAATAGGTTGCGCACCAAAAACGTAACGAGGTCATTCGATCACTAGATTTTACTCCTCAAATTTTTCTCATACCGGGCGCCTTATATGAAAATCGATTCTTAAGGAGTAAAAGCCAAAAATAGAAAGATTTTCCGTTTTTAGATATTTTTTTCATAAGAACATTATAGAGTTTCATAATATGAGAAAAATAAAAGTAAATTAATTAAAAAAATATAATTCAGTAAGTAATATATATATATTTATTTACATTTATTAAAACTGTTCAGTGAAGTATTATCTCACGTCAGAATAGGTTGCGCACCAAAAACGTAACGAGGTCATTCGATCACTAGATTTTACTCCTCAAATTTTTCTCATACCGGGCGCCTTATATGAAAATCGATTCTTAAGGAGTAAAATCCAAAAATAGAAAGATTTTCCGTTTTTAGATATTTTTCTCATAAGAACATTATAGAGTTTCATAATATGAGAAAAATAAAAGTAAATTAATTAAAAAAATATAATTCAGTAAGTAATTAAATTCTATAATAAAACTTGTCACAAGTTAATGATAAAAAAGAGTTAGTTGTATATCTTATCATTTGATATTTAGCTATGCTAATTTTATACTATTACTTACTATTTTCATCAAAATAAATCATCATTCTCCTACTCTTATCCCAATTATTTAGGGTCCATACAATATGTACTCTTTTTGATGTGAAACATCTATAGGATCACTTGTAAACCGAATTGTTGGCGTGGCGACGTTTGCCGTGGCGACGGGTCGCCACGCTATACTAAGGTATACATATATATATTTTATGTGTAGTAGAGTGTACGGTGTGGTGACGGGTCGCCACGCTATACTGAGGTATACATATATTATATATTTTATGTGTAGCAGAGTGTACGGTGTGGCGACGGGTCGCCACGCTATACTGAGGTATACATATATATATTTTATGTGTAGTAGAGTGTACGGTGTGGCGACGGGTCGCCACGCTATACTAAGGTATACATATATATATATTTTATGTGTAGCAGAGTGTACGGTGTGGCTTCTCACTCAGTTCGACGTTGTTGTTTACTACGGTACACATAACCTGCGTTTTATTTAATTTTGATGTGAAACATTTTTAGTTTATTTTTTTTATATCACATGTAAATAAATGTTTATTAAATAAAGTTACCATTTTCTGTAAGAAATTCGTAATACTTCATTTTTTCACTAGGCTATATTTAATTCCTGTAATAATATTATCTTTTATGCATATTACTTGTACACACACGATGTTTCATATCTGCCAGGCGTCCCATGACGGCTAACATTTTTTTTCATAGTACATATTGTAAAAGTTATTGGCAATAGTTTTTTGACCGGCCGTCTGGCAGATGTCAACCTTCCTAGGGAATGTAATTGTTGACCAAACGGCATCAGATGGAGTTGGGCCAGGTCGTTATAAGGCTCTTAGTCGTCTTTTACGACCTCCACGAGCAAAGTAAGTTAAATACCTATATGTGCATATAAAAATGTTATATCTAGTAAATACTAGCAAATGGTAAAATAGCTAGCAAATAAAAATTAAAAACTAAATATTCTACCAGTATTTTTCCCAATTTGAATGTGTATTTTCTTTAATGTAGAAATATTCTTTTAAAACTTATGAGATTATTTTGAGAGCATCATGTAAAATTACGTGTAATGATACAAGAATAAAAAGTTATTATTCGTTTAATCCTTCACTTACAATAATCGAATTCGTGAACTCGTAAATTATTTAAATTCACTCATGTTTAAAACGAGCGAAGCATCAAAATGAGCAATCTAAAATCACTTACGTATTAATATGCTCTTATGAATATCTGATTAAATATGTCATAATGTCAAAGTTAGTTGTAAACACGCCACTAAATCACAAAATTTGCATTATAAATATTCAGTGTTGACTATTTATTGCATTTAAAATAAGTCAAACAGCTGGAATGTAAATGAAGATAAAAATTATTTTACGTGTTTTTGTGCGAGAATATTCGTTGCCAATTACAAGTCAAGACGAATGCACAAAGTGGACAGGAGTGCATGCGGTTTGCGGGCGAGTGGCGACCCAACCGTAGCCGTAGACCTGCTACGTCTATAATAAAATAAATATATTGTAGCGGTAAACGTTTTATAGGCCCGAGGGTGTGCGGGACGAGGTACACGGGCGCGGGGCGGGTGTGCGTTGACCTCGGGGCCAGCTTTACGAGTGCATTTGCACAGTGACACCCCTCTCCCTCTGCCTCTTGCACACCTCCCGCCGACTCCATGCGTGCACGCACCATTCTCGAAATCGCAAAGAGCGACCAATTATGATTGATACGGTCAAGATTCGACGTCATTTCGAAAGATAAAAACGAGTCTGTTTGGTTCATTAGCGTCGTCTAGACTCGATAAAGCTCTTTTATTTAAAAATTGATTGATTTCTAACATCGATTTAATACTGGTGAATATTCTTTTGAATAGGGTTCACGCGAATATATGTATGCTATTGTAAGCGTTGAATGTCTTGTTACTTCCTGATAGATATGGGCGTATAATAACCGTGACACGACAGTAAACCTATTATAATAGACGCTTCTATGGCACATTTACGACATATGTACAAGCATATCTACAATATTTCGATGTCTTTGCACAATATTCAATGCAAATATAGCTTCTATTCAAATAAACATTTTACATAGGGAATAATTACATTTTTATGTTCCAATATCTCATAAAGTTGAGTAATATATTTTATTGCGAATGACATCACGCAAACCGGTTAACTTATGGTGATCGGTCCACTATTCACGGACTTGACAATTTCAAGGGTCAAAGTCGAATTATTTCCCAAAATGAAGAATCACTCATTTCGATCAAGAAGATATTTTATTAATATTATATTTTATTAATTTATATGATATTTTGTATGATATTTTATTAATTAATTATATGATATTTTATTAATATTACAATTAATAGTTTAACTCTAAATAATGTTTCAACATTGTCAAAATAATTTTGAACTTATGATATATCTTTTTTCCTTTGTGTATACTATAAAATAATGTTTATAAATTTAAATAGCTTTTTATTACATACATACATACATATATATCATCACGCCAAATTCATTGCAGGGTAGGCAGAGAGAACAGAGTGCCAGAGAACTCTATCCTTGCATACTTCACTCGCTTCCTCAACATTCATAATTCTCTTCATACACGCTCGCCGGTTTCGGAGACTCTTGACTCCACCTTCCTTCAGTACGTGACCAATCTGGTCTAGGTAGGTGAGTCTCGGTCTCCCCCGGTACCTACATCCTTCCCTAGAAAGAATATTATTAGCCAATAATCGCCTATAGTGCTGCGACAAATAGGAGCTGAGTACTGTCTATAAATGTTAACAAAACAGGAAATATTTAATAAAATTTAAATATCACGCAGCAAGGGTTCAACCTAATCACCGTTATCATAACAACAGCTGTGATAACGAAAATGGTGATTAATGTATTATGAATGTTAAGTATTTATATTATTATAAGAACTACGGGACGGTATTCAAACAGAATGACATTAATTAGATATGGTATCTAGGCAAGTGAAGCTGCTGGCATAGAAGTTATTCATAGACGTAACTTTTCTTTGTAATTTGTACACTGAATGATTTCATATATTATAAGACGCTTTATTGTATTAATGAACGCAGGATCCAAAGAAACTCGACTCCTTGTTTGTGTATCTTTTAATGTTTGAATTTTATTATCTGACTCGTTTTCAAAGATTTTATCATTTAGAATATATTATCACTTATTTTAATGTCTTCATCATTTAATGAATTGTATAAGAGATTTTATTATCTAGACGGACTAGAAGGACAGAGTAAGAATATATTTCACCACCTCCTATCTTACCCGTAGGTGATCGTAAGAGAACTAGTAAGGGATACAAAACATATATAACATCCATTCAAAGAAAACTCGAAAGAAAACCCTATACCAACATGCGTGACCAGCGTGGTATAGTAGGTCAATTTCCCTCCCATTATGGAGGAGGCTCGAACCCAACAGTGGAAAATATATGAGCTGATATTGATGATAAAGATATTTATTTATAGATTCTTTATTGTAATGATCTCTTGCCAACGAAGAGACTCTTCTTTTAATGTGGGTAAATAAATAATAATAATGGAAAATATAAAGTTTTTAGATAACGGACCAGGCACCGAGTTGCCCGCTAAATCCAGTCCCCGAACAGGTCTTTTATAATAAATATTTATTTATTATAAAAGGGAATGCTCCGATGGTTCTGACATGTGGAAAGAATGCTGAACGAACGTTTGGTTAAGAAGATATACAATGCGAAAGTGGAAGGATGTAGGTACCGGGAGAGACCGAGACTCACCTACCTAGACCAGATTGGTCACGTACTGAAGGAAGGTCTCCGAAACCGGCGAGCGTGTATGAAGAGGATTATGAATGTTGACGAAGCGAGTGAAGTATGCAAGGATAGAGTTCTCTGGCACTCCGTTTTCTCTGCCTACCCTGCAAGGGATATGGCGTGATGATATGTATTTATTTATTCTAAGCCTGGATATTTATTTATAAAGAATAGTTATTTGTAATAAATTTTAGTAAAATTTATGGACGAATAGAACTTGCTATTGCTTCAGAACCTTACTAATGTAGTGCTAAATTATTAATATACGCTCAGTCTGCAGTAGCCATAATTTAATGGTAAGCTATCCAGTAGAAGTCTTAGATTGGAACCCAATTTAATATAACTCGACATACTCTATAACTAGCTGACTATCAACATACTTCTCATCATCATCATCTCAGCTCATACATGCAAAATACAGTGGGACATCCCACTGTTGGGCTCAAGCCTCCTCTCTGTAATGGAAGGGAAATTGACCTACAATACCATGCTGATCAGATGTTTTGGTATAGGGTTTTGTTTCGAGGTTACCTTCTCTTGCATAGATGTTTTATGCGTTTTATATCCATTAATCATGTCTTACGATCATCCACGGGTAAAATACGGGTTGTTTTTTTTTTTAAATAAATCAAACACTTGTATATCCAAGTACATGTTTTGAAAAATGTAACGTGAGATTGGGTCACGGCGGAGGAATTCGAGAAAAATCTTTCGACATTTCACCAACGGGGTGTTTCAAAAATCCTCAAAAATGCCTCACGTAATTAATGGACGCCCCTTATTAATATTTATACAATTATTAATACTGCAATTATGACTGTACAGACGGCGTAGTGGTTACCATAACGACAGACCGTGCCAGTGCATGGGTTCGATTCCCATGCAGGATAATACTTTACGCGATCCATAAATTGTTGTTCTGAATCTGGGTGAAATTTGTATCCGTTAATTATATGTTTGTAAAATCCCTCGCTATAAAAGGATTATTTACTTAGTACCGACTGTTGTCTTTAAAAAAATACCAAGGGTTTAAAAAATGCTGAATACCACAATCAAAGCTACTAGTACATTTAATCCTTACTAATATTATAAATGCGAAATTAACTCTGTTTGTCTGTCGCTTTTTCATGCCAAAAAAATGTGAATGTGAATAAAATTTGGTACACAGATAGTTTAGAGCCTGATAAAGGACATAGACTAATTTTTAATGTAAAAAAGGGTTGTAAAGGGGGATGAAAAGTCGTAAGGAATTATCGTCATTTTTAAAGCCAGAAGCTTGAAACTTATTTTTAGGCTATTGATTAGATATAAATAAATATGACGATGAAAATTTAACCTTAAGTGGTAAATTAAAAATAGAGGATGAAAAACTTTTGAAAAGTAACCTTTTATACGGGCTAAGCCACGGGTAGGAACTAGTATTAGATATAAGAACAGACTTAAAAAAAAAACGAATGTGAACAATTCGTTAAAATAAATATCTTTGTTTATACATATGCAAGACATATTGTGTAAACGTGAACAAACTACCGTGTATCAAACGCCTTAAGCCAGGAAGGTGCGTGCACATTAATGTATAACCTTAAAAGCCCCTGGAACATTTGTTCAACCGCCCATCTCGGTAAGTGTGAAGTGAGGCCACACACAACGCTTTCGATTCCAACTATAACGACTTATGCAAACTTAACGCTGACTAATGGAACGAGATATATATATTAATAGAAGTAGTTATTTATACAAGTATGAATATAATCCATACTTATTGAAATATAATTTTCTTCTTCTCAATTCATCTCTGCTCATATTGACCTCGAGCCTCCTCCAAATAGAAGAGATATTATATTAATATTGATGTATTACACCACGCTAGTCAGGCTCGGGTTGAGAGCTCTCAGCGCTCACCCACAGTCCGGGTAAAGTTGTCATAGCCATCTGAGGCTAACAACTAAGACATACAAAAATGCTAGACAGGTGTGTTGGTATAAAGTTTTCTTTCGAGTTTTCACAAATGTTATACTCGTTTCGACCTCTCTTACAAGCCGCGGATAAGACATTTTAAAGGTATTCTTACTCCGTCACCACACGCAAAATATTATCTCAATTAATATGCGTAAGATAGGGGTTTGTCGTTGCACTATGAGAGGGAAATTAATCTACTATATATACTCTGTTTAAAATGTTTAGTATAAGATTTTATTTCTTCATAAATAAGGTGTTAGCCATAAATAAGGTGTTGCCGTACTACGCTAAGTAGATGGGTTGAAGATAACAGTAACGTTTAATATGTTCTTCAGGAGCTGTGATGTCTATTTAACTGGTGAGAGGTTTAGCCGATTTTACGACTTTTCCAGTAAAGAATGATGATAATTGTATTTTTTTTCTGTAGCGATATGAGGGAAGTTCTTTTTAGTCTTTTACTACAACTGCGAAAATAAAAATAAATGTGAATTATATTACACCACTACTATACGTAAACTGTCCATTCGTCTGTCGAAATTTCATGGAATCCATCCATTCATCCGTCAATTTACCACCCATTAAAGACTACTAAAGGATTAAATATGAGTATAACAGAAGAGCAAGATAAGGTAAGCTAGAAAAAAGTCCTATACCAATTCGTCTAACCAGCATATTGCAGAAGGTAATTTTTTTATTGCTATTTTTGGTAAACAAGCTTGCAGCACACTTGATGGTAAGTGTAACTGCCGCCCATGGACCTTTGCAATACCAAAGCTAGGTACCTTGTACTATGGAGGAAGGTCGAGCCTAAGAGTAAGACGTATATGAGCTGAGATGATGATAAACCGTCTGTAAGCCTACCAACATTCATTGCTGTATATAAATTTTCGTACATTCTCATGCAAGGGAGATTATTCTAAGATTTTAAGGCTTGGGAGGCGGGTTATGAGTTACTCAGGAAGTTATATTATGTTATCCGCAGAGCCTTTGAGGCAGTTTTTACAATCAAACAAAAAACAAAAGAAAGTAAGTGTGTGTCATGTGCCCCTACATAGTATTTTTAGCATTTTGAAATGAATACGTGCTTAAATGATATAATGATTGAGATTTTACTTAATAAGCCACTATTTAATTGGAAATAGTGATATAAATTCAGGAGATATGGCGTGATGATATGTATGTATGTATGTATGTAATTCAGGAGATAAAAGGCAAATAATATGACTTGAAAATCAAAAGTGCAACTTAGTTCAAAACTGATATAAGAAGAATGGTGGTTGACGCAATATGTACTCGTACATATTATAATAGTTATTGGCAATAGTTTTATGACCGACCGCCTGCCTGAGATCAACTCTCCTTGGGAATGTAATTGTTGACCAAACAGCATCAGTCGATATTGGCCTACATCTATATAAAGCTCTTAGTTGTCTTCCGACAGATTTCGGATTCGGATTTCGGAGCCACTACAACACAGCACAAAGAGTGTTCTTTCCTTGAAGAATGAGGGAGGGAAATGAGGGAGGTACCATTTCTGTTTTATGTAGAGAATACCACTCACTAAGGGATCAATACTTATCAGCATACTAGACTTCATAAACATATAATCATAATAATCAGCCGGTCATAAAACTATTGCCAGTAACTTTTGCAATATGTCTGAGTACATATTGCGTCGATCCCAAGTAATTGGGAGAGGAGCAGGCGAATGAAGATATCTATCTGTACTCGGATTTCTACTACAACTCAGCAAGGTTATTACGTGATACAAAATGTCGCATGTTAGGCTCTCAAAAACTGGTTTTTGTCGCGCTATAATGACATGGCAATGCGAGGAACTGTCAATATTAGTGTTTAAATTATTATTCACGCTTCAAATGCTACGGTTGCGTTATTGTGTAACTATTTATGGGTTATTGATCCATATTCCATTTTGATGATGACGAGTTAAGTTGACATCATCTTTTACTTCGATATTGCAGTCGTAAAAAACTACTACGCGATCCTTTTGTTACACCATCATGGCGAGGTCATAACACCAAATACAATCGCCAACACAATCATGCTGTTTATGGCGTTATGGGTTGATGGATAAATGGATGAAAAAGCTAACAGATTTTATATTTAAACTCAGGCTTTTACAATTAATATAATTAAGACACTAAAGCATTGAGCAAGTCAAAGGTATTCTATCCAAGTTTAATTCTTACAATTCTCGATAAGATTAATTACATCGTTTCAGATCTCGGCTAATCCGAGTTCTGACAAAGACTGTCGTATTCCATGGGGTCTTTATAATTACATGGTGTATTTAACTTCTGTGAACCTTCAAAGGAAATTTGGCAGTGAAATACTCTAGACAAAATGGCACTGTCATGATGCTAATTATAAAGGAAACTCTTTTGTTCCGCATGTTATTCTGATGCGAACAATTAATCCTTACTAATATTATAAATGCGAAAGTAACTCTGTCTGTCTGTCGCTCTTTCACGCCAAAACTACTGAAGCGATCTAAATGAAATTTGGTATTTGGTAGATAGTCTAGAGCCTGATAAAGGACATAGGCTACTTTTTAATGCAAAAAAAAAGGGTTGTAAAGAGGGATGAAAATTTGTAAGGAAGTATCGTCATTTTTAAAGCCAGAAGCTTGAAACTTATTTTTAGGCTATTGATTAGATATAAATAAATTAGTTGTGTTATTATTTATTATTGTTCTGTTCTCTCTGCCTACCCTGCAAGGGATATGGCGTGATGATATGTATGTATGATATGTATGTATGTATGTATAAATAAATATGACATTAACATTTTGCAAAAAAAATATCCTTAAGGGGTAAAATAAAAATTTAGGAAAGTAACCTTTTACGCGGGCGAAGCCGCGGGCAGAAGCTAGTAAATAATAATTTTAAAATCAAATTAATATTATAATAAAGCCTGCTGGTATAGTGGGCTAAATACTGCCTTACTGTAGTATTATTAATTCGATTGAAATTTTTTTTTTATTGTAAATTTGGGTGTAATTTAAATTTAATAATTGTATGTGCGTTTTCTCCATATTGTTTGTTTTTAAATGTAATGTCGTGTACTAAGGAAATAATCATTGCATTGTGGTGTACTTTATGAAACAATAAATTATCGGATACAAATTAAATCTAGACACAATACAAATTGTGGATCGCACTAAGTATTGTCGTGCATGGAAATCCAACCCGCGATACTTACTATGGCAGATCTTATTCATTAGACTATCTAATACTTGGATTATTTATATAGTGCATTATGCACTAGAACACTTTAAAAAATCTATAATGTACTATAAAATTCAATATCTCGCTGTCTATCTAATTATGTTTCTTCATGCGAGAACCATTTATTTAATTAAACTAGTTTTAAGTTCATAAATATGATATACTAGCGGCCCGACCCGGCTTCGCACGGGTGAACATTTATTTATTAAACATTTTGGCATAAACGTACAGTAAATGCAGGACATACCTAAATAATAATGTATTTAGCAATAGTGTATCGCTGGCTTCCCTTGGGTTGATGTTTGAAAACAAAATGAGTAAACAGAATAAATGACATCACTGATAATTTTTAAAAACATTTCACTGAGGCTTAGAGTATAGGTATACTAATAATAATTAGATACATTATATACCTACTATTACTGTATAAGTGTTGATTATCACATATTTCATAGAATAAAAAATATAGCACCCCGACTTATGTGCTAAGTTTTTTTTTACAAGTTTTTTTTACATGTTTGTTTTTTTTACACAAAAGGAAAAATTCCTTTTTGATTTATATTTTTTATTTATTTTAATGTAGTTTTTTTTTATTTGTGTATCATTTCTTTATTCAAGTACATATTTTATTTTAAAGACTTTTAAATTTTATTAGACTTTATTTAAATTTTCCATTTTTACCTCAATGCTTCACTATACACTATGTTAGCAGTGGTATTTGTAGATGGCAATAAAACATATTGATTTTCAGGAGACCCTACTCGAGAAAGTGCAACATATAGTTGGCCATGAGAAAAGCATTCTTTTCTTAGATCGATGCCAACCATAGAAAAAGTTTATCCCTGGGATTTATTTATTGTAAGGGCAAACGATATCTTTACAGGAAACTGTAATCTTTTAAAAGATATAGGACAATCCGTCGGTATCACTGGGATTCGCGGAAAGTGAGCAAGCTGTCCGGCCGCGGGGCCGGTGTTGATAGTAGCTACAATCACATTGTCTCGCAATTCCATAACCAAAAGTCTTGTTCCATTACACATATTGGGAGGGCTTAAATTTCTCAGAGCGAGCCGCGCGGCTACCTATTTCATAGATGTGCCCTTCTCCTGCACTCCGCCCCAGCCGCACCGGCGGCGGCGCGTCACGGCGGCGAATTAATTTTACTTCAATATTATTAAACTCGTAATATCTTTCGAATGGACTGTCCGATTTTAATAAAATAAAACGTTATTTACAGGTATTTAAACAGCCTTGCTTGAGAAATAATTTATTTAGGTAAGGATTAAGGCAAAGGTATAAATAACTTGGTCTGATTATGGTCGAAATTATTATTAAATTTTAAAATGTTAAAAAGTAGTTAGAGTGACATAACTACAATAGTTAGACACATACTATCGCGACATTTTTTGTAGATATTGATATGTTCTTTAATATTGTGGAACATTTTTGGTTCTATTATCAATAGTTTTCGCAGCACATGCGATGAAATATATTTTATGGGCGTTTTTTTACAACTTGGGTAACATTATTGTAATTTTAGTAGGGATCCTTATATTTTTCTTACAATTAAAATAGCCTATAATAATCAGTGATAATGTTGCATTCAAATGGTGAAAGAATTATTTAAATCGGTCCAGTACTTTTTGAGCCAATTCATTACAAACATACATACAAACCTTTCCTCTTTATAATATTATAGTATAGATAACTCATTAAAAATATATTTAATCATAACGGACTAAATTAGAAATTATAATGGATAAAAAGTTTAGATAAAAAAGAATCTCTTAGGAATACTACTCTTTTCTGGATGAAACAACGTGAACGTAAAATTTTATAATTATCACCGGAGTAGATGAGGCGTGATAAACAAAGTAACATTTATATACTAGTATTAAACTAGCATCTAATACCACCCATGTTTTAAGGTCAAAAGAGGTAAAAAACTAGTGGTAGTATGTGAGAGTCCAAGTAGCGGGTTTGTTTGTGTAGCTAGCGGCGCGCAGTTGAGTTTGTCGAGCAAATATGAACGCGGCCGCGTGACGCGATGTCGCGACCTCCCGACTAAGCCATTGTTGTCTCTGCTGCGCCTGGGCATACATACACGTAGACACAAAACACAAACTCACGCGAGTATTACATATCTATACCATTTAATATTGTAAAGCTGAAGAGTGTTTGGTTGAATGCGCTAATCTCAAGAACTATTGGTTCAAATTGAAAAAATCTTTTATTGTTGGATAGACGTAACGCTATGACTAATAGAGTTGGAGCCTCAAGGACTACTGTTGCCAAAAAAAAAAAGAAAATTTATTTATTTTGTGTGCTTTGGTTGTGAGTGCTGAACATTATAGGAGACCACACTAATCCACTCTTTCATAATAAATATGTGACGCATATGAAGTTGCACGAGTCAGCTGGAGTAATATTTTTTTTTTTTTGTGATTTTTTTTTAATTCGAAACGTAGAAAATTAAAAATTAAATTCAAACGCGATAGAATCCGTAAAAGTAGTTTTATTTTAAATGTGTAAAACTCGCGTAAACATGAGAAATTATTAAGAAATAGAGAGCTTAAATCTAAGCCAAGTGAGATATTATAATCATTTAAATAAAAAAAAATACTCTTCTTGTAAAAAATAATACATATATCATACTTTTAATACTACCAAAGTATTACCACACTATTGACAGTTTTCTGTCTGCCGGGGAGCGGTCAGTCCGAAGTAGTACCACACTCTGCAGAAAATCGAAGTCTGAGCAATGTCAATATATTTTTGCACTTCATTCAGTGAGTGAGAGAGCCGGCAGCCCAAATTTCTGGGTAGATTTAGTGGGCTACCTATGTATTGCAAAAGTCCTTGAGCGACAGTAACGCTGTGAAGGGTAAAAGTGTTGTTAGTTTGCCACAATAAGCAGTAATAAAATATTTCACCAGCGCCTATCTGGCTTGCGGGTGGTGTAAATTACATACATACATACATATCATCACGCCATATCCCTTGCAGGGTAGGCAGAGAGAACAGAGTGCCAGAGAACTCTATCTTTGCATACTTCACTCGCTTCCTCAACATTCATAAATCTCTTCATACACGCTCGCCGGAAAAATAAAAATTAAATAAATAAAAAAAATAAATAAATTGTAAATTACGACTAGGAGATATAATATATATCTAACATCTATGCAAGAGAAGGAAAAATTTAAACAATATCCTATACCAGGGGTCGGCAACCTGCGGCTCGCGAGCCACATGCGGCTCTTTGGATGTGAAGTTGCGGCTCTTTAGTTCTATATGCAAAAAAATATTTTATAAAGAAAACATTTAAAAATGGTTCTGAATTGATTAACTAGGATTAGGAACAAATTATTCTCGGCAAAAACAAATGTGGCTCTTTAAAAACTTTAAACTTTTGTAAATTCTAATTTTTGGCTCTTCCTACTCAAAAGGTTGCCGACCCCTGTCCTATATCATAACCCTTCTGACCAGCGTGGTGTAGTAGGTGAATTTTATACTATGAGGTAGGCCTGAACCCAGCAACATCATCCTACTCCTATCAGAATTACTTGGGGTCGATGCAATATGTAGGTATTCTATCGTAACATATTGCAAGTTATTAGTACCTAATAGTTTTATGACCGGCCGCCTGGTTGACGTCAATCTTGGGGAATGTAATTGTTGACCAAAAGTCATCAGGTGGAGTTGGTCCATGTTGATATAAAATTCTAAGCCATCTTTTACGGCATACACGAGTAAAGTAAGGGTTGGTAGTTAGTATTATTAGCCGCTACCACACAGTAATATCCGAATCAAGCAGTAGGAGGTGAGCTGAGATGATAATAATAAAATTATGAAATGATAAGAAATTTACAATACTGCAAACCATTTATTGTATAATACATAAGCCCTGCAAGCGCACTTATATATTGTCAAATTTTACATATTACCTTAAATTCATTTAAATAACTGCCACCAGATCAGAACACGACCGTAATACTGACTGTGAGCGCCAACCTGCCTATAAAAAGTGGCAATTATGACATTGTTCTTCTCTTGTAGGGCCTATATTTAACAATGCCTTTTGGTTGTCTAGGAGATGCACTAGTGCAAATCTCAGAAAAAAAGATCTGGACTTTATAGTCATTTAACCAAATAGTAAAAATTAAAGCATATAAAATTGGTCACTATTTCATATTAAGAACCATCATATTTAGTTTGGGAGACTTTAGTAGACATCGAAAAGCTGACAGATGGATCAATAGATTCATTTTAAATATTTTATTAATAAATAAGCAAAACTCGGTTAATTTTGACTTAGCAACTTACAACACGTTACTTTAACAAACTTGTTTTTTAAAAAAAAACACAAGTGACCAAAGTCGCTTGGTAACGGAAACATTAAACAAAATGACAGAGCGTAAAAAACCAAGTCAAATTATACTAATAATCTTCCTGGCATAAAATATAATCGCCGTCGGCTTCATTTATTCGCGAAATTATTTTTTTCTCTGGGTCATTAGTTTATAATTCAGTCTGAAAGAATCGGAATGGCATTCAACTTAGTTAAGTAGCATTATCCGTTAAGAGTACCCTGTTTTAGCGGGGAATCTCCTTGTATATATTTCACAGTTTATTTGAGCAGCTCATGGCGGCTATAAAGACAGTTTGTTGTTCTTAGAACGCAACGAATCTATAAAGTTGCTGTGGGTAATTTAGAATACTTACTTTAATTTTTCATCATTAAATTTTTTGCTATCCACTGCTGGACGTAATTCTTCCTCATAAATCGTAACAAAGTGCAGTTATATGCCGCCTACATCCAACTTCCAGAAACTTCCACTAAGTCGTTGGTCCAACTAGTGGCAATCTCTGTTCTCAGCGGTTTAACGCCAAGCGATGTAGTCTCCCCATTGTTACTTCAGCTTGCTAATTCTTTATACTATATGAGTTACATTCGTTCTCCGTATTTTGGACTCTCAAAGAAAGTCCGAGCATAGCTAGCTTCATAGCATGCTAAGCAACTTTGTGCTACGCAATATTAGAAAACAGACATCTTCCGTCTAAAGCTCTCTTGATATCAAGTAATTTTAATAATCATGTTGGTTAATAATAATCATCTTGTGTAAGTTGATTGGTATTAATATACACAATACACTTTTTTGTTTCTTTTTTATAGGCATATATACTTTTTTGAAAATCTTAATATATATAAATTACGCGTCACGTTGTTTGTCCGCGATAGACTCCTAAGGTACTTAACCGATTTCAATTAAATTCGCATAGCATGTGTAGTTTGATCCAATTTAAAAGATACGATAGATTCTATCTCAATTTATAGTCGTAATATTATTTTATTGCAAATTATTTGTCTATTATTTGACAGTCACAATTATCTGTTATCTCCAAACGATTTTAACAGCTGGCAGTATCTGTTGACTGGATTGAGTGAGTATTTGATAGATGGCGCTATGTTAAACGTATATACGTTTCATATAAGCTACAATTTATTAGCATAACCACTACGTGTTACTGAGGCTACCTTAGCCACAGCAAAGCGTGGCCGGGTCTGCTAGTACGTAATATATTTTATTATTACTTTGAACTTAGTTTAATGAATCAACATATTTCAGATTCTTTTTCCTTAAAGGAAATTTAAAGGTAAAATATAATGGTGTCAAAATAAATGAATAAAACTGAATAAACCTTCTAGCACATAGGTTATTAAAAAAAAATCCTTTCAAATATTCCTTTTATAAATCGCACTCGTTCGGCACTAATTCTCCAACGCCAAAATAAATTTCCGACGAATTGTGTAAAGAAGTTTTATGAGATGTTTCTCAGCTTTTGATACCCGCATTTTAATGAAGCTCATTATAAAGCTGGGTTCAATGTAAAGGGAAGGTTTGTAAGATTCTATAAGATTTTCTCAAATATTAAAGTAAGATTGTGTTTTGTAGTACCTACCTACAATGGATTTTAATTACATTATTTTTTAAACATATCAATTGAATATTTCGTTTCATGAAGAGCCGTGTGGTAGCGGCTTTGAATACTAATATAAGTAAGGGTTGGTCCCTTACTTTGCTCGTGGATGTCATAAAAGACGACTAAGAGTCTTATAACGACCTAGGCCAACTCTATCTGATGCCGTTTGGTCGGCAATTACATTCCCAAGGAGGGTTGATGTCTGGCAGGCGGTCGGTCATAAAATTATTGCCAATAACTTTGAAAATATATATTATACTATGAAATAAGAGTACATATTGTATCAACAGCGCGCCGAGGGCACCCCTCAGGGAGCATTCCGTCGGGCCGGCCACTGACGACAAGTTAACGCTGCTCTGGTGGCCGGTCCAACGACGAAGGCGAGGTTCACGGGTGGGTTATGGGTATGCGTGCGTACGCCCCTCTGTCGCCCCGGACGGAGTGGTGCGAGGAGTGCGCCGACCATAAGCCACCCACAAAAAAAAAAACATCATCATTTCAGCTCATATATCTCCCACTGCTGGGCTCGAGCCTCCTCCATAATAGAAGGTAAATTGACTTACTAATTTTGACTTTTGACTTACCACGCTGGTTAGACGTGTTGGTATATAATATAATTCATTTATTCGAGTAACCAAGACTCATTGTGTTAGTATACTTAAAACTATGTTACAATACATTACTAATAAAATAAAAGAAAATACATAACTAACAACTAAATAACTAAATAGGTATAGGGTTTTGTTTCGAGAACTAGTTTCCACGAATCTTATGAGCTCAAAATTGACGGGTTACGTTAGGTAATTCAGGATTTCGCCTCCTATCTTCATGCTCCATCATCAGAGTAGCTCAGTTGTAACATACTTGGGTCTTTCAAATGTTAAGTCACATATATATTTAAAAGTAAAGTAAATGCTCGTTATACGTGTAATATTCTTACGGCAGCTAATAAAGACTTGAAAATTATAGTAAAGAACAATCTTGTTCATATCAGCTTTCAAACAAAAAAAACCGCATCATAATCGATCCATTCGCTTAGGAGCTACGAAGCCATAGTCAGACATACAGATATGTTAAACTTACAACACCCTTCTTGCGTAAGATCTTTAAAGCTTAATCGATACTTTTACTTGATTTTACTAAAGAGAATGGAAGGATGTAGGTACCGAGGGAAACCGAGACTAATCTACCTAGACCAGATCGGTCATGTACTGAAGGAAGGTGGAGTCAAGAGTCTCCGAAACGGGCGAGCGTGTATGAAGAGAATTATGAATGTTGAGGAAGCGAGTGAAGTATGCAGAGATAGAGTTCTCTGGCACTCTGTTCTCTCTGCCTACCCTGCAAGGGATATGGCGTGATGATATGTATGTATGTATGTAGAATACAAGATTTCATTCAAGTTCATTTACTAAAGATAGAATACAAGATTTCATTTCAAGATTCACTTACTAAAGATAGAGTACAAGATCAACTATGTGGTAGCGGCTACGAATACTACCAACCCTTACTTTGCTTGTGGATCTCGTAAAAGACGACTAAGAGCTTTATAACGACCTGAGCCAACTTCATCTGATGCCGTTTGGTCAACAATTATATTCCCAAGGAGGGTTGACGTCTGGCAGGCGGCAGGTCATAAAATTATTGTTAATAACTTTTACAATATATACTATGAAAGAAGAGTACATATCGTATCGACCTCAAGTAATAGGGACAAGAGTAGGAGAATGATGATGATGAGAATAGAAGATTTTAAATGAACATCGTGATAGTAATAAAAAAGTTATTTATTACCGTAGAACTTAAAGTCCCAGTAAATGAAGCACCAAAAATATATTTGTTCAATATTTTTCTCTTAAGTCCAGCTTTGTCTCGACACGTTAATGTCAAGCTATGTGTTCCTTTCATGTCTCGAGTACAAATAGAAACGGCAATTTCCGGTCGTCATTCTCAGGGGAATATAGCAAAAATTATCTCGAAAGTGATCAAAATGACAGTTTGGTTTGAATTTTAATAATTCTAACATTTATTAAGTTGTAAATGTCTTAAATTATGTCATTTAAACATTTTGTTATTAATAAAACGTCAAATGGATTTAACTAAAATTTATGAGAAGGGCTAGAGCCTCTTCCACATTGGGAGAGAAATTGATCTACTATACCAGGCTGGTTATCATTACATTTAACTGAATACCGTAATTAATTGTAACTGAAACTGTCTCTGATCCCAGTCTACGTCTTAGCAGAATACCAGCGTTACTTCAAAGCAAAGACGTATCACAAGCTGCGCTAAGATTATTTTTGTCTCTCAGCATATATTAGTTTTTAGCTTTATTGATGTATAAGTTATTATTGTTTTTAGTTTTTTACTATTTCCTTCTAAATGTTTTATATATAATATATGAGAGCAAAATAGTTTTCTTTCTTTTTTCTTTCTTTCATTGCATAGCCTTTTGAGGTTAAAGGCATAGCTATGAAGACTATAGAGAAATAAAATAAGAATTTAAAAAAAAACAACACTGGTTATATTTTTTGCAGACCTAGAACTTTCTGGTCATATCGCGGCTTCACTATCCAGAGCGACGACGGAAGAATAACCCACCACTTTCCCGCGTTACCAATAAAGTGGGCCTCTCTTATCTGAGAGCTTAGGTTAAGGATAAATCTTTATGTGTGGAGGGTTTTAAAAATACACTGTTAACATATAAGAACAACACTAAGGCTCGGAACAATCAATTATAAACATGTCACAGAGATATTTAGTCTGTATGAGTTTTCGCGGGTGTTTCTGAATTTAAAAGTGAGCTAGGTTTATTTACATTAATATACTAGCAGCCATTAAAGCAAATACGTCTACTCCGCTTTCTCTTATTACCGGTACTTTACTTTCAGCAGTCGTTGGCTGCACTTGTCACACACGAAGACAATAAAACATCTTTATGTACCACGTATTTCTTCGACTCTACAGTCTATGGTTTTTACTTCGATGTAATTAATTGATATTATGACACCATTATCTATTACTTTATAATGAGTTTAAATTATAACTCTGTGTTTGCAGTTTGTGTCATAAAGACGTTTGATTTCTTACTCCTAGGTTTTATTCCATAATTATAGTAAATAGTTCTTGTTTGTAGTTTCACTCGCGGAATTTCAGATGTCAGATTTTCTTCTCGAATAACAGGTATCTTTTTTGTACAATATAAAATAATATAATGAAAAATGTCTGTAAAGTTTTCTACCCCTTTCTGTACCATTATAACCTCTTTTGTACCCGTAACAAAGTTATCCCGCTCTTTTGGTTCTACGTCTAACAATGGGCGTTCATTATTTGATGGATTAATTGATGTAAATACCCCCAAAGTGATCCTAAAATTATAAATTTTTGAGTAATTTAAACAGGATAATAAAAATGTATTTAAGATTCTGACACTAATGCCTCAAGAGGCACTACATTTGCTAAGAATTATTTATCACCGTTTTCTTTACGGCAAACTTAATGTCACTTTAATGGCATTTATATGTTACAACTCGCTTTATACTACCAAACTTGAACAATTTTGTTTTATAGTTCCTTGTGTGTGTTCAACGATATGTAGGCGGAGAGACAAACACTTGTAAAATCTAGCAATTTAAACAATAATAAAAGGTAAACTATTGTAGTTTCTAAATGAATTTATAATCTCATACCTCGAGGGAGTAAAAACGGGCACGTTATATATACGCATAGCTTAAAAATAATCGGTTAAAATATCGAAATTTCAGGTACCTTATTTAGAAATTCCGAAGGAAATCACTGTAATATTGTGAAAATCTCAGTAAAAACTATCATTATGAAAAACAACAATAAAAACGAGTACCCAATATTAAATAATAAAGAGAAACCTAAGTATTTTCTTAGTGGATTGAAGTCTTAGGGGATTACGTTAAGTAATCCACATGTAAACGTCGCGTCGCCGAGACCGCTGTCACACTGGATAGATAAAAATGTGAAAATGTAGGATCAGGTGTGGACGTGTCTTCAAGACGCGAGTGAAAACATATATCCCAAGAATGTAGACATACCGATGGTAATACATCCAACATTTTTCATCTGAAAAGGTTAACTGTGTTTCAGTGTACTACATTTTTTTTTTCGAGAATCTTTCGCCCATTTATTTCTTTTCTCGTAAAACATTTGAGAAATGAGATACTCGCCAAGGCGGTTCAATTATCTTAAATAGTTTTAGTAAAAAGTAGAATGTAATACAATATATTATTTTACTCTATGATGTAAAATTATATTCAAAGTTATTTCAATAATGTGTCTATGGTCCTTGCCGAGTATCAGATGTTCGTACAAGGTATTAAAAGATATGAGAATTAATGGTTGTTAGACTAGCATATTGCAATCAATTACTAGCTTCCTATATTTTATTGATTTATTTATTACATCCTCATATAGTAACATAATATTTTTTTAATTACTAATTAGAATGTGTGTAATCGCCCCAATTATTTGCCATTTTGACAGACGATAATTAAGTTAAAAATAAATTAGTCATCAACATTATCATCATCACAGCCCATAAATGTCCCACTGTTGGGCACGGGCCTCCTCCGTAATGGGAGGAAAATTAACCTACTATACCGCGCTGGTCAGACGTGTTGGTATAGGATTTTGTTTCGAGTTTTCCTGCTCTCGCATAGATGTTATATGCGTTTTATATCTCTTAATCGTCTTATATGATCACCCACGAGTAAGATAAGGGGTGGTGATTAGTATTCTTACTCCATCACCACACGGAGAATAAATTAGTCATATTAGTATCCAAATATTTAAATACATTTTAGAACATAAAGGAATATATATTTTTTTCGCAGATTTTTCTGTAGAATAAGACCTTTAAAGCCGTAATATATTATTTTGGTTTAACGCTAAAATTTTTGTAATGCACGCTAACACAAATTTCTTTTTTTTATGCTTTGGGTGACAATATTGTAATTTCCTGAAGTATTCATATTTTTTGATGAGAAACATTTATTACGATGTGTGCGACCGACTTTTGACGTGCGACGCGTCACCACGCTATATGTGGAAAATCTGATATAACTCTACTCATTCTAGAGTTTATATATTGTTATTTATAATTTAAGATTTTAGTAATATATTGCAATAACTAGTTATGCTGTGTAGTAGTGGCTAAGAATACTATCAACGCTTACTTTTGCTCGTGGATGTTTTAAAACATGACTAAGAATTTTATATCGATCTCTCTTTTTTTTGACGGCAGAGGCGGTGCGCAACCCCATAGACCCACTCTGCAAGAACTCCGCATTGTCCTCACGCGGTGGCCTTACTTCGGGTGACCGGACTATTCCCCGGTCCGATCACCCGATGCCTCGACTAGGGGGAACTTTATATTGACCTGGGCCAACTCCACCAGATTCCGTTTGATCAACAAATACATTCCCAAGGAGGTTTGATGTCAAGCAGGCAGTCAGTCATAAAACTATTGCCAATAACTTTTACAATATGTACTATGAAAGACGAGTATATATTGTATCGAGCCCATGTAATTGAGATAAGATTAGGAGAATGATGAACGATGATGATTTTAAGGCTTGAACATCTTCTATGTATTTTCCGTGTGGTGACGGAGTAATAACACAATTCATTATCTTACCCGTGGGTGATCGTAAAAGACGACTAAGGGATAAAATATGCATATATTATCTATGCAAGAGAAGGAAAAAATCGAAATAAAACCCTATACCCAACACGTCTGACCAGCATGGTATAGTAGGTCAATTTCTCTCCTAGTAAGGAGGAGGCTCGAACACAACAGTGGGATATGTATGAGCTGTCATGATGATGATGACATCATCTACGTATATAAGTTTATTACTAAAAGATATATGATCTTCTTCTTCTTAGCTCATATATGTAAGTGATGTAAATCTCGGAATGCCAAGCAGGTGAGAAACACCGAATTTACTTTGTAAAGTAATATAATATTTGCATAAAAGGATAGTTTATAACAGGAAATAAATATGGCATAGTGAAAAATTTATTTCTTATAGTTTTTATTTAAGAAAAAGATGAGTGTTTATTTAATAAAAATATAAAAAATATGTATGTAAAATAATATACAAAAAAAAAATAACATGACCTTAATATAAATATTAAACTCAAGAATTTTAGCTACTTATTCCAATCATCATTCTCCTGCTTTTATCCCAATTACTTGGGTGGACGATATATATATTCTGCTTCTATCGTACATACTGTAACAAGTTATTGGCAATAGTTTTATGACCAGCCACCTGCCAGAGGTCAACCCTCCTTGGGGAGATTAAAATATGATAGCAATATATTCAGAATCAGTTATCTAGCCATATTATAACTCTATTTTATCAATAAACATAACTTTTATAAAGTTATAATTATATTCAAATTAATTCATAAACTTTAATAATACAAAGCTAGGCTTGGTATTAATAACGTAATAAATATATTCATTATATATCCATATATTTATCCGTGTGGTGACGGAGTAAGAATACAATTCACCACCCCTTAGCTTACCCGTGGGGGATCGTAAGAGACGACTAAGGGATATAAAATGCATATAACATCTATCTAAGAGAATGACAACTCGAAACGAAACCCTATACCCAACACTTCTGACCAGCGCGGTATAGTAGCTTAATTTCCTTCCCATTACGGAGGAGGCCCGAGCCCAACAGTGGGACATATATAGGCTGTAATGATGATGATGATGAAATATATTCATGTTATAATTATTTATTTACGCTATACTCTTAGTAATACGACGTAAGAGAGCGAGTAGGTATAAAAGAGAGTATTGGTGTAAAGATGCGAAAGGGAATGCTCCGATGGTTCGGACATGTGGAAAGAATGCCGAACGAACGTCTGGTTAAGAAGATATACAATGCGAAAGTGGAAGGATGTAGGTACCGAGGGAGACCGAGACTAACCTACCTAGACCAGATCGGTCATGTACTGAAGGAAGGTGGAGTCAAGAGTCTCCGAAACCGGCGAGCGTGTATGAAGAGAATTATGAATGTTGAGGAAGCGAGTGAAGTATGCAGAGATAGAGTTCTCTGGCACTTTGTTCTCTCTGCCTACCCTGCAAGGGATATGGCGTGATGATATGTATGTATGTGTACTCTTATTTATTTACGCTATACTCTTATTAGCTTTATAGCATCTCATCATCTCAGTTCATAAACGTCCCACTGTTGAGATCGAGCCTCCTCCATAATGGGAGGGAAATTAACATACTATATATACCACGCTGGTCAGACGTGTTGGTATAGGGTTTTGTTTCTTGTTTTCTTTCTCTTGCATAGATGTTATATACGTTTTATATCCCTTAGTTGTCTCTTACTATCACTCATGAATAAGATAGGGGATGATCAATTGTATTCTTAATCTGTCGGATAATATAGCATGTTATTGTTTGCAAAAGAATATTTTGGTTTATGAAATTATGAAGGCTTCAATTTATTATATAAGTACTACCGGACCCAGCAAATTTCGTTGCACCAAACAGTCAATGTATGAAAAGTAAAAATTCTACATCTCGATCGCAGCGCCACCTACCTGGTCCAATTGCGAATCTAAACCATTCCCGAATCCACTTGAACATACACAATCAGGAGGGAGTTCAGTGACATTCACGCGTACATAAGAATTATATAATATACTAGCTGTCCCGGCAGACGTCGTCCTGCTCGGAAAAGCTTTAAGCGATATGCCGACAGCAGCGCCACCTATCGGGTCCAATTGTGTTTTGAAATCATCCAGGGATCCATTGGAATATACATAGAAAAGTTCATCCCAATCGGTCCAGCCGTTTGACATACCGATAACGGCGCCACCTATCGGGTCCAATTGCGAATCTAAACCATCCTTGAATGCCCTTGAACACACATAAAAAAATAAAAAAAAAATCCGTATAGCCGTTTAGGAGGAGTTCACTGTCAACACACGTACAGAAGAATTATATATATCGCTTGCCCAGAAGAATAGTGACACAATTCAAAAAGCAAAATTTTTCAGGAGCTCCAATATAAGTATTTTCTTTTTTTCAGCTTGGTTCAGCAGCGATTCCAAATGCATGAAAGTCAGTATAATATCCTTAAGAATGACGACGAAGAGTTGATAGGGAGAACTTATAATATTAACACTCCTCCACCATCAAAAATTGAAATATGAAAATTGTAATTTTTATAGTTGTGTCACTATTCTTCTGGACGAGCGATAAAAAAGATAATTTGGGATAGATTAAGCTATAATTTAATTATATGGGAGTACTATCAATAGGATTAACACTAATTTGATTTGTCTGCAACAGTTTAGCTGGTGTGAATACACGAATTCGATATTAATGTAAAATGACAGCAAATTCTTGAATATCATTCATTCACTATTGGACATAGATCTCCTCATAAAGGTATTCCCTTGGTATATTGCAAAGGTCCGTGGGCGGCAGTGATACTTACCATCAGTTGTGCTGCATGCTCGTTGCTACCATATGCAAAAAAAAAAATTAGAGTCATGATTTTCTTAGGAAGCGCCGCTGCCCGCTCACTTGGTGTTCTCTGAAACAGTATTTACGATACTCAAGTAAGGGGGTGACGAGACATTGTATTCCTAATATGTCACTATACAGGCAATATATCTGTTTTAATATTTTTTTCCATTTGCTTACATTCAATAAAAAATTATAAAAAAAAATCCAATGAAATGAAAGGACTATATTATAGAAAACATAATTAACTGAACTAATAGATTCCTTCAATAAAAATCTCGAAATAATTTAATACATTTGCATGGTGTAGGAATAATAATTATGTTCAATATCATTTGCTTTCCAGTAATTATAAAAATCGGTTAAGAGATATAAACAGATAAGACATGTAAGAGAAGACATACTGGAAATAAGATTCGTCGTGGCCATCGTTGTATTATATAGTTCTTAATACTTTTAAATTCCTTAGCAATGGACTGAACTCGATACATTGAATCTGTTCTTTTTTAAACAATTTAAAAATTAACAACCCGTTAATATAAATAAAATGCACATATGAATGTGCACCTTTTTTTTTAAACAACCTTTTCAAAATTAAACACAGTAACAGAAAGATGACAGCGACTTTGTTTTATACTTCAAATATTTTTAAAACAAAAATCGCCTTCACATAAGCAGCGTTATAACATTTACAGAATCGTATAACTTCTGGATAAAATCATTTAGAGAATTGTCATTTATGTAAATACCGCGAATACAGACGGCAAAACGATCCGACTTGTATCGACCGAGCCGTGTAGTAAAGCCGTTATAATTGGCAAAGATTATCTGTGGCGTAAATTAATGGCGGCAAAATCATTGACAATCTAGATTAGGACTTATATGTACCTATATATCTAGCAAATACATGTGTATGGAATTTAATTTTTGCATATGAATATTGATGAATCAAGAGTTTTTATACTGATTTCAGTGTCTCATTGGTTCTTTATTCATTTACATTTTTCATTCTAAATAAATTTAAAACAAAGGATGGAAACTTTTGTGGTAGTCCTTCTTCTTTTTTTGTATTGGCAATCAGTTACGAGTCACTATTGCCAAGTTTCATGTTACAATTTTCTGCACATCTATGGTCTCTTTATATTGGTCATTGTCCGTCAGTAAGTTAACCGTAACTATCAACAGTGCTATGGCCACACTGTTAATGGTATCGTCTGGGAATTTTTGTGGTAAACGAAATGGCTTTCGAACGAACGAATTCGCAACACATTACATAAAGTGCCATCAAAATTATTTAATATAAAACGTTAAAACATTAAAATAACGAATTAATACAAGACCTCAGCATGACATTTTCATATTGCCGCCAAAATCCATTTGTGGTTCATATGGGCTAATAACTCAGATTTATGCGTGGTAGTACTGTACGCACTAGAAAACATCAATCAAATGTGTATTTTCACTAAAATATGACCGCTGTCGATGCCTCGCAAATGTCCAATCTGAAATAAATACTTAACACATGTCATATTATTTTGATAATACGCTCTTGGGAGCTGCTCCTTGATATTCCTTTACCCTTTTAGAATTTATAAAAGATTTCATATTTTTTTTAGAAAAACCACATGTTACTTTCCGTTTTAGCTTCCATATTAGTTCCAAGCCTGCTCAAAAATGGAAGGGAAAATGGCCTTCTATGTCATGATGATCAGATGCTCAATAACGTTGTCATCTTTAAAGATATATTATCTGTGATTAAAAAAATTGGTGATGACGCATGGAAAAATGACGATATTTGTAAGAGCTTATCGTCTTCTATAAACTTAATTAAAATATGTTTTATTTTCATAATTAGATAATTATTCTATTTTATAATGCATAATAACAATATGAGGCACGTAAATAAATATATTTACCCAGTATGTCATGTGAATGATCTAATAAAGATTACATTAATTTACTTTAAAGATATAGGTAAATGTTGAGAGAGAAAAGACCTTTTGATTTACTATTCTATTGTTTCATCTCTGATGGAAATTCTTATACTTTTCTGTTGTACCCGAATTGCTCGTTATATGTACCTAGGTATATAATATAAAAACTTTTACTGGGACAATGGGATATCAACCTATTGTACTATTTCATTATTTACCAACGTATATTTCAGGTTACACGTATATTTTTTTTTGGGAATTATCATGTTTTAGTTTAGTCATAAATTTAGTTATCATTTAGAAATAGAAAACATCGATTCAATCATCAGAGTAGGTAGGTATGACATCACTGTATTAAACATTTTTTATGAAATCACTATCAATCAGCAATCTTAAAATGATAGGTTCTCACGAACAATTTATTATTTTGTTCACGGTTTGTCGATATATAATAAATATGTTGTTACGCTTAAATAATATACATGTTGGATAACAGTTAGAAAGTATAAAAGCACGAAACGAATCCAGATTTAACGCGAATGTTGGAACGCACCGTAATCGGTTTCTTGACTTATTTAAATGTTTTAGTTTTAAACGTTGTTCGAATGCAATTTGATTTAGGAACGAACGACAAAAGTACGCGTACACACGCACAGTTGTATGTGTGTATGTGTGTTTGTCGTGTAACTGGTTTTAACATGGGAGTGTGGACGATCGTTTCAAAGTGTGTCACGCCGAATGACTCCCGTGAAACTGCAATTCGCAATTTAGATCCTTTTTTGTTTATGTTTCGTTATTATGACTCAACATTGTATTGAATTTTTGATTTTATTTAAGAAATTGAGGCTCGCTAACGAGTTAGATTTCACTGATAAATATTTATGTTGATTTGGCACTTAAATTTTGCTTAGCTTTAAAGTCACATCTTTTTGGATTTTATATAACATAAATGAAAATATTTCACCTGATGGGAAAACTACAGTAAGCTAAATGGCGCGGTAGCACGATAAATATTAATCTATTTAGCATTTTCTCGTGGTTATTGTGCGACATTTTGCACTAAGTACGTGATAGGTTTACTGATTTTATTAATACGTTAAATACTTATGCAGTCACATGTACGCACGTGGAGTCCTGTCATAAAGCTCTTCATGGGTAAAGTGATCTAGACATACAGAGGAATCAAGTTAAAGTGTCTGTTGCGAATGTTCAAATAACATTTTCTAAATTTATTTTATATGGCACTATATTAAGAAAAATCAAAATATAGAATATTTAGTTGTCTGTCTACTAAGCAAACAAAAAGTTTATTGTGATTTAATATTAATCTCGGGGAAAAATATGTCAAATGGCGGGCAATGATCGAAGTTTTTGACATAAAAACGCGTTCCAAATTTGAATTGAAAAAAAAATCAGAACGTTTTTTGTTTTAATAATATTTATGGCTAGACTAGTTATATATGTTGCGTGATGATGAGTTAATAATACCATTCACACAACCCTTTTCTTAACGCTGAGTGTTGTAAAATTGTATTCCTTAGTCACAAACCATATTGAATTATTGATACAGATATTATATTGACAATGTGAGAGAAGAAAAAATCGACAAAAAGGTTTAACATATTGATTTAGTCTAGCTCTTCTGACTAGTATGGCTTAATAGTTCGATTGCCCTCTCACTATGTGTTGAGAAAATGAAGAATATAAAAGAACAAAAACTCATAATAAAACTTTACAGGTAATAGGTCGTATGATCAGCATGCCATTCTAATTTCCTCCAATTGTAGAGAAGGTTTGTAGAATTGTAGAGAAGCACAGCAGTAGGATTTATATGATGATGAATATATCTCTGGACCGTAAGAACAGTGACACAACTCTAAAAAATTTAATTTCTATTATAGTTCAATTTTTGGTGGTTGTGACAGGTTAATATTATAATTTCTTTCTATCAACTCTTCGTCATCATTCTTAAGGGAATTATGCAGAGGTTCATACATTTGGAATCGTATTTTCAGGAAGTTGAAAATAGGAAATCGGTCCTTGTTTTTAGCCTCATGAAAAATTTAGTTTTTTCGAGTTGTGTCATTTTTCTTATGTGCCAGCGATATAAATTCAGTAAAAATTTATCATTTGGACATTATAAGCAAACGCTTCTATTGTATTTATTTCTATAGATGGAACAAATCTCTACATGTCGCAACTGGTATGGCTATATTTCAGAGTAAGCGATGACTTTGCCAACAGGAATTTTCATTATATCATCGATATTTTGGTGGTGAATATAGTTTATATTCACTGTTGTTTATATTATACTGTTTAAAGCAACTATTAATCTAAGGATATCTACTGCCTCATAGATAAGTTATATACTCATCAGGTGAGGTTGCCAACTTTTTGTACAAGAAAAAGTTTATTAAAGTTGGATACAAAAAAAATGTATTAGAAAAATTATCAATGTATTTTTTTTAACTGTTATCCGTCCGTTAGTCCTATATCTACTGTTGGACATAGTTCGTTTGACGTGAATGGACTGATGGACGGATGAATGGAAGCTATTGCTACCATGTAACATACTGCTAACGAGACACGTATAACTTTTTTTAAAATTTATAACGTTTTTATAAAAATATATATTTATACTTGATGTGGTGGGTTATGGGGCCACGTACCGACCTTCCATCGCCTCGGACGAAATGGAAGCCATGTTCCAGACCTGCCAAAATACTTATGATGCCACATCATGTGCAAGATCTGGAATGAACTAACTGCTGCTGTGCTTCCCGAGCGCTATGACATGCCCTTCTTCAAACGAGGTTTAAGAAGAGCACTTTCTTCAAGGTAGGCAACGGCCTTGGCTGTGCCCCTGGTATTGCTAAGGTCCATGTGCAGCAGTATCACTAACCATCAGGTGTGCTGCTTGCCCTTTTGCCACCAAAAGCAATAAAAAAAACATGCCGTCATTCTGTCGTCTTCGATGGCACGGGCTGGGTGTATATGTATACCGACGATGGCTTAAAGATTCAAATTTCTTTGATATTTACTTATTATATATTTATTATACATGGATAATAAGGTAAAAAGATTATATTAATAAAATGACGATTATTATTATAACTAATATCAAGGAATTGATGGCGCCGACCAGATCAAATAGGGTAATCCGCAGATTATGAAACCTTACTCCAATTTTTGGGCTCTCTTCGTCTGAATACACCATCATCATCTTAGCTTACATATGTCCCACTGCTGAGCCCGAGCCTCCTCTTCAGAATGGAAAGGCCAATTACCTAATATACCACGCTAATCAGACGCATCGGTTTAAGGTTTTATTTCTAGTTTCCTTTATGTTGAATATATATTATTTGTATACCCTTCAGTCGTCTTTTACGTCACTCATGGGTAAGGAATGGGGGAGTGAATTGTATTCTTACTCCGTCACCACGCGGAAAACGCACCATATCCTGTAAAAAAAAAAGTGTCGTCTTAAAAAAATATCTTCTCCCACGAGGTCATACATATGTTGGCATATAATCGTGTGTAAATGTCAGCTCCGTCATTGCCGGAAGAGGACGGAGTATTTTTTTGGTAAGTAATTATAATTGAACATAATTAGGTAATGTTTTTAAATATGTAGTTATTCGCTTTGTTAGTGCTAGCTTATCAATTATAGGCTAATATTTCCTGTTTTAAAATGAGTCTGTTTTTTCATATGACCTTTTTATTTTTATTGCGTAATAGCTTTTGAAAAATAATACATATTTTAAAATGTTTTTAAGCATAGCTACTTCTAATTATTTATCCATCAACTATTTCATATCCATTATTGGACATATGTGTCACGATGAGAATACGAAACTTTGGATATATTCCTCACGATGAGAATTCCACTCAGAACTTTCCTGTATCACCTGCAGGCAACGGTTCTCTAAATCTTTTACGATATTGTCAGTATACCTAATATGGATCTTTCCTGTACTGTGTTACCACTACAAAACCTATCTTTTCCATTTATTATTAATGTATCGATGAAAAAGAAAAATAAACCTACCGAGCTAAACTTGGTCACCCGGATTGAATATTATTAAACGTTAATTGCAAATAAAATATGTTAATTATTGGTCTTTCTTATAGATAAAATTTGTATGGATTAAATTTTCTTGGTTCTTTTATTTTTTGACTTTTTGAGCGAACTATCATTTTTCTTCAAAAAAACCTATAAATAGGGCTTGACATGTTTGCTGTAACTTAAATGCGTGATTCAAACGTTGTTATTAAGATCAATTATGAAATAAAATATTCTTTTCGAATTTAATAGTGTATTAATTTGTTTTTAAACGAATTACTGAAATTTTTAGCATTTAATATGCTTAATTATTTATAAATACCCGATTACGAAACGAAAAATGATGTCACAAGCGGGGTTCGAACCCGCACCTATTGGGAATCCGGCCCAACCGTGCTGCCACTTACACCATCGTGAACTATTTTAGGACATGCAAATTTTCGCTTCATATTATATCTTACGTCTTCAAGGTGACGTATGTCATCTATCGGACAATGTTTACACATTGTATAGACTTAATACTTCAAACTTTACAGTTAGAATTGTATTAAACGATGACACAACCCTGTTATTCAAATTACTGAAATTTTTAGCATTTAGTATGCTTAATTATTTATAAATACCCGATTACGAAACGAAAAATGATGTCACAAGCGGGGTTCGAACCCGCACCTATTGGGAATCCGGCCCAATGGTGCAGCCACTTACATGTTTTCTGTAACTTAAATGCGTGATTCAAACGTTGTTATTAAGATCAATTATGGAATAAAATATTCTTTTCGAATTTAATAGTGTATTAATTTGTTTTTGTACGGCCGTCGAGGTAACAGCAGGGCTCTCTGACAACACAGATCACCGTTTTAAGGAGACCATGGATATTATGAGTATGTAATTAAAATTGACCTACTATACCACGCTCGGTCGACTAACATGTCTATGTTGGTATACGGTATTGTTTTGAATTTTCTTTCTCTTGCATAGATGTCATATGCATTTTATATCCTTTAGTCGTTTTTTACAATCACCCACGGGTAAGATAGTGTGTGGCTAATTGCATTCTTACTCCGTTACTACATGGAAATAGAATATTATATAAAGTTAAAATGATAGGATATGTTTGTAATAAGTTAAGATATTAGTCCCTGAAAAATGGTATACTTATTCTAGTTTAGGTGCCAAATAATTAGTATATCTGACGTATATTCTTATCAATATAGAATTATTATTATTAGTCTAATAAAAAGAAGAAAGAATGCTGTTATAATAGGTTCACAGAACGTTAATGGATACTTAAATATTAAATAAATTAGATAAACATTTCTATTAGAAATTTAAATTAGTAATTTGATAAGATGATTATGCCGTCATGAGATTTTATAATAATTTTATTTATGTGTCTGGAATAGATTTTGCTTATTAGAACATGATACTTAATAACACCTATTTAATGAAATCTTAAATAAATTAGTTTAAAGAATCTATTTTTATTAATTAATAATTCATTAGATTACACATTAATTAGATAAATAATTTATTTACGTACATATGTTTGGTGATAAAAACAAAATGATTGAATGCCGAACGAACGTCTGATTAAGAAGATATACAATGCGAAAGTGGAAGGATGTAGGTACCGGGAGAGACCGAGACTCACCTACCTAGACCAAATTGGTCACGTACTGAAGGAAGATGGAGTCAAGAGTCTCCGAAACCGGCGAGCGTGTATGAAGAGAATTATGAATGTTAAGGAAGTGAGTGAAGTATGCAAGGATAGAGTTCTCTGGCACTCTGTTCTCTCTGACTACCCTGCAAGGGATATGGCGTGAAGATGTATGTATAAAAACAAAACATATATGTACGTAAAAAAATTGAAAGTGGCGCCAGTGACGGAAAAGTTGCAAGTGAACGCCTGACTTGGTATGGACATGTGATGAGACGGGATGAAAGTAATGTTGGGAGAAAAGTTTTAAGTATGAATGTTGAAGGCTTTAGGGGTAAAAGAAGACCGAAGAAAAGATGGATGGATTGCGTGAAGCATGATATGAATAGAAAGGGAGTGAACGCAGAGATGATATCGGATAGGATTGAGTAGAAGAAAAGGACATACAATTTGCGTCGACCCCAAGTAATTGGAATAAGAGCAGGTTAATGATGATGATATGTTTGGTGATAATTTTTTATCATATAAAAATTAAATAACTGGTATATTACCCAAGGATATATTACGTTGACTCAGGTTTAAGCATCATCACGGGCCGTCAACAAAGCGAGAGCGCTGTCGCGTCTGTGAATTTCTCTAAAGATATGGCGTTAATTTATAGAGACTTGTTTACTCAAAACAAAAGACAAATGCCGTTTTTAATTACAAGCAAGCTACCAAAACGCGAAATCACTCTAAGTATTACAAATTACTGTAACACAGATGTGTTTTCATGCCTAATTTTCTACAGGGACGTGACAAAGTCGAGATAGTTAGGCTATGTCGAATTATTCTCGACTCAATTAGCATAACCTAATAGATAGGTGCTCTACCTATGGATCATTGAATTTTGGACAATTATGAAAATACACGTAAACCACTATTATACCATATTCACTACACTTCAGCACCATGTCATAATCAGCACGCTCGTTCAGTTTGTTTGTCCGTTCGGACAGGCAAAGAGATCAAACCCCATACAACCAAGTCTTATTTAATCTTTTTCCTGTATTATTTATCACTTCTCTATATTGTGTAGCCTTAATAGTCATTGTCCGTCAGTAAGTCAAGTTGCTCCTATTGATCGGGCTCTGATAACCAAATCAATATTTTTTTTGTGAATTTTGGCAAAATATGAAAATACACGTAAACCACTATTATATCATATTCATTACATTTCAGCACTTTAACTGTATCATATTCGATAAAATACCAGCAAAATTATTCAATATAACACTACAAAACACTAAATAAATAAATATAATAAAAGAGCGTAACATGACATTTTCATATTCGCGCCAAAACTCGATACCATAAACAATCATGATTATACCACGTAGACTTATTTCAACAATTTCATTTGAACTCGTGAACTTGGTAGTCTCTAATTTAAATTTATTATTTCTTAAATATTCAACTATTCATAATTTAATCAAGTACAATCTAAATACATTTAATCCTCGATTTATATTCACAATATTTATTTTTATATAATATATTAATTTATTTGATTTGCTTTTAGTAGTCTACATATAATATTTGGTATTAAAAAAAATGGTACAAGGATTTTAAAAATCAATATGACATTCATAATACTAAACATGATGCTTTACGACTTGACAAAGAATAGTCTCGATTTTAAGCGCTTAATTAATGGCTGATATTTTAGGTTTTTGTTTGTATAATTATGCTAATGGTTATAATTCGCTTGCTTAAATTATTAGCATAAAATATTTTAAATAAATTTGAAGTATATAGTGATACAAGTTCATATCTCACACAACACGTTTTATTGCTGTGTTTTGCAAATGGACCTGTCTATTTCATGATAATTAATAGAAGAGGTTTTCGTAGAAATTTAAAAAATATCGTGCGGCGATGTTATCTAAACTTTATAATAAAATTGTGTAAAGAATTTTATAAGGGACTAAAAATAAATAATTTAACACATTCAAATTCACCCAAACACACATTCATATTCAAAATCACACACAAAAAAAAAACATTTTTAAAAATGTCTGTCTGATTGTTAGTTGCACGTATCACTGCAAAAGTATCGAGTTTGTGTGCAAAAATCAGCAAAGAAATAATAAGTTATTTGCAATCTTTATTTAGTTTCTCTTTGTCCGTATCTGTTTGTTACAAATGATAAACGTTAAAAATATAAAAAAAAAAAGAAAAGCCTTCAAAGTAATCTTCTACCAAAATTTTTAATTTTTAGTTCTTTTTTTAACTAAATAAAAGCTTGTTATTTTTTTTGCATAAATTTAATTTTCTTTTACATGTATTTTTTGTGTCAAAAGTTATTATAATCTGAATTACGGCGAGGTAAATAAGAGAGAAATAGGTACCTAAATGAATATCACTGTTTTTTTAAACTTATTTATAGTGATAATATAAGGTAGGTTAAATATTTTTTAAAATGGATATTGTTAGTATATTTATAGAATCTTCTTAAGGGGGCTAATGTTCATCTTACTGAGAACTTGGTATCTACTTACAGATATATTAAACATAAAGAAATCGAAATAAGTCTGAGTAGCACAAGTGGACTGCAATCGGCAAGTTACAGAAAAACTCCAAATTCGCATCCCGTTCCATATGTGTTTATTTTCAATTTATCCACTTTTTATTGAGAGAAATATTTATTTAATACAACACTCTTTTTTATAAATAAGCATAAAAGCTAAAAGAAGGCTATTGCTCAAATTATTAAGAATATTTTACATACATACATACATATCATCACGCCATATCCCTTGCAGGGTAGACAGAGAGAACAGAGTGCCAGAGAACTCTATCTCTGCATACTTCACTCGCTTCCTTAACCTTCATAATTCTCTTCATACACGATCGCCGGTTTAGGAGACTCTTTTATTAAAGAAATATTATAGTATTTTTAAATCATCTACAATATACAATCCGCTTAGTGACATATTATAAGGATTGGAGTGATACCAATCATATCATAAGGATTGGAGTGATGGCATTTAGTGGAAATTTATTCTTTCGGATACCTTTTTTTGGCAGGCTATAATCTAGACACACCTCGCCCGTTCCATTCGTTAAGATGGAAAAACGGGGTTCGGCCCCAAAATCACCATATCCCCTTCCCCATAGCGGACCACCGGTATCAATTCCTTGACATCCGTGGCCAGCTTGAGCTCTTTTACCACACTAAGGATATAATATTATATGTATCTAAGTATAGAGATATCTTCCTTGCGGTGACGAAGTAAGAATACAATATACCACCCCTATCGTGACCGTAGGTGATCGTAAGACACGACTAAAGGATATAAAACGCATATAACATTTATGAGAGAAGAAAAACTCGAAACAAAACCCTATACCAACATGTCTGGCGAGAGTGGTATAGTAGGTCAATTTCCCTCTCATTATGGAGGAGGCTCGAGACCAACAATGGGACATATATGAGTATATGATGATGACTATTACAAAGATACCATAGGAAAACGTAACTACATTGTAGTTGTGCTAGTCACTGGATAGTATGCCTTAGAACTCGCCTTATTTTGTTGCGTTGGGCTATGGTGTAGTCACGCGCCGCCAAATCGGTCCGAGGCGACGAAAGAGACCCCATAAACCCACACTTTTTTTTTTGAGAGGGTCTGTGGAGGTGGTCATGCCCCGCCAAGTCGGTCCGGGGCGACGGAAGAGGCGGCGCGCGACCCCATAGACCCACCCTGTAAAGCGCCTCTCTTTGCCGTGCGAGCAGGCCGTCGGTACCCGATCTTTGTCTTCGGTGGCCCCGTAGACCCATCCTGCAATACACCTCTCATCGCCATGCAAGTGGGCTACCGGAACCCGATCTTTGTCTTCGGTGGCCGCCTTAGATCTCACCTAGGTCTGCATCAGACATAGAAACTTCCTCATACGTCACTCTGCGTATAGACACATAATAATTTGTTACTCCGTCATCTGAAAATGGAGGATAGTTATTAATATATATATATATATATATATATATATATATATATATATATATATATATATATATATATATATATATATATATATATAAATAATGGTCTTTGAAAGAGACGAAGCCAGAACAGATGTAAGAGTAACAATAGGTAATGATGTACTAGAGCAAGTGGATGAATTTGTATATCTTGGATGTGGATTTAGCCGAGATGGAAGGTACACCACTGATATAGAGCGAAGAGTGAATGCGGGAAATAGAGTGAACGGAGCGTTGGGGCAACTTCTCGGCAGCCACCACCTCAGCCAGAAGGCACGTGTAGCAATACATAACGCAGTGCTTGTCCCAACATTACTGTATGGAAGCGAGAGTTGGGTATGCAGAAAAGAGTATGAAAGTAAAATTAATGCGGTCGAAATACGATCTCTGCGGAAAATCTGTGGAGTTAGGCTGACCGACCGCATTCGTAACGACGACGTAAGAGAGCGAGTAGGTATGAAAGAGAGTATTGGTGTAAAGATGCGAAAGGGAATGCTCCGATGGTTCGGACATGTGGAAAGAATGCCGAACGAACGTCTGGTTAAGAAGATATACAATGCGAAAGTGGAAGGATGTAGGTACCGAGGGAGACCGAGACTAACCTACCTAGACCAGATCGGTCATGTACTGAAGGAAGGTGGAGTCAAGAGTCTCCGAAACCGGCGAGCGTGTATGAAGAGAATTATGAATGTTGAGGAAGCGAGTGAAGTATGCAAAGATAGAGTTCTCTGGCACTCCGCTCTCTCTGCCTACCCTGCAAGGGATATGGCGTGATGATATGTATGTGTGTATGTATGTATGTACATAAAAAATATTTTGCAACGAACTTATTACTCATTTTATTCTGTCAAGGTTTTTATAAGAACCAGTATATACAACGGAAGTTAAAATGTTACCATTAGATTTTTTTATACATTTGATTTAATTAACTTTAGTAAAAACTGAATATTTCTTAGTGTGGACAACTATTTACAAGATATGGAGTCATCAATAAGAAAAAAACAAATAATTATTGATATCATTATTTGTTTTTTACGAAAATAAGGACTTACATAAGTTGAGATGATTCTCAACTTATGTAAGTTCCACTATTTCGTTCGAGACTCCTTAATTCTATTTACTTTTTAATCTCTACTATAAGAGGAATATTGATCTCTTTAGTTAAAGCGATTGATATATAAGGTTTTATTTTGATTTGTTTCTTTTGCCACTGTAAAGTACATTACAATGCTATCTACATAGTTGACCAGACGGCACCCGATGTAGTTGGCTGCGGATGATGTAAAGTCGTCTTTTACGACGAGTAGATAGTGTAAAATTCCATAGTATTCGCTACTGCATTGCAATGCTCAATGCATTGCCTTCCTCCATCTATTGAATTAAGCCATCATTCATGAAGCTTATCAATTCAGAATAGGATTTATTTTTGAGTTTTCCCTACCTTGTAGTGCGTTCACTGACTGTTAAGGATAATGATGACTCTACTATCATCATCATCATTCTCCTACTCTTATCCCAATTACTTGAGGTCGATATGATATATATATATATATATATATATATATATATATACTCTTCTTTCATAGTACATATTATAAAATTTATTGACAATAGTGTTATGACCGGCTGCCTGTTAGATGTCAACCCTCCTTGGGAATGTAATTGTTGACCAAACGGCATCAGATGGAGTTGGCTCAGGTCGTTATAAGGCTTTTAGTCGTCTTTTGCGACATCCACGAGCAAAGCAAGGGTTGGTAGTATTCGTAGCCGCTACCACACAGTATGATGACTCTATTATAACACGATGACTCTATTATATATACTTAAAAAGGCTGTACGTGACTTCATCTGTACTTCATCAACTCAGCTCATAGATGTCCCACTGTTGGGCTCGAGCCTCCTCCATAATGGGAGTGTAATTGACCTACTATACCACGCTGGTCACACATGTTTGTATAGGGTTTCGTTTCGAGGTTTCCTTCTCTCGCATAGATGTTATATGCGTTTTGTATCCCTTAGTCGTCTCGTACGATCAGATAGGTACGGGTAAGATAGGGGGTGGTGAATTGTATTCTTACTCCGTCACCACAAGGAAATACACACATCTTCACTTACTTAATTGTAATTACTTACATCCATTCCTATTTATTGTGAGATTGTCTGTAAATTTACTATTAAATATAATTAGAAAAAAATAATCCTGCTAACATTTATATAATATTGGTTTGCATATTAAACGGTATCTATTCTATCGTATTCTTTCCTTTCACACGACGAAAAAATATAAGTGGATGTAATTTATTAGGCGAGAGGAAACATTGGATGATAAAAAACTATGCCTATGTAATGACATAGAAGATAATGATCCTCGCAATTATTACACGCTTAAAGTAGGCTAGTAGCAGTTATGTAATGAGTTATACCTACTCACCAAAGAACTATAAGAATCTTTTAACAATGGCAATTCAAAAGTTCATATCATATTTTATAATAACTATTTTTTTGGTTAAATATCAATCGGCAAACAATCACCATAGTTTTTCATTAATATCTTATATATTACGAGATTTTTGTTTACAAACTTACAATTTTTCTTTTAGCAACGCCCCACACGAATGAATAATTTTAATACCGTTTGATTTGATATAAATAACATTCACATTCAAAACTTACACCTTAACTCAGAACAATCATCCTGTGTGATATTCGAACCCACGATTTGGAGCAAAAGATTTTTGGACAACTCAACGAGGCTACCACCAGTCACCCATCATTATCTCTACACTTAAGTTTATTGAATCGAGCAATTCTTGTGAGCGTAATCTGATATAAAATAATATAAAATTTTAAAATGTAAAAATCGTCTCTACTCACTAAAGAAACAGCTTCAATGTAAATGTATTCAAACTTAATTCGCATTATCTGCGAAAACGTAAACAGGTTGTAAAACTTGTCTGAAGCTCGATTAAACTCAAGTACCAACAAAATATTCCCGAAACAGGAGCCGAATGGAATATTTAAGATTCGGGTGCGGACTACCTGTCCGTCGGGCGGTGGGTAGTTGCAAAAACTGCGTCCGCGCATTGCTCCCACGCTCACCGAACAAGGTCGACGACCTCACCGCCTTGCATCGATGCTAATTTGACGAATATTAACCATGTGTGATAACGATGCTCCTCGACGTCTCTACGCGAATTCCAATCGACGATTAATCGATACGTGGTATTTGTATTTTTATCGATACCTACGTATTAAATAATTTTTGGAATTTTATTTGCATTTTTCGCAACAATGTTGTATTCAACATTTTTCAATTTTGCTGTAATTTAGAGAATGCATGGATGATATATTGAACAACGACGATGAAACTTAAATGATTAATAAATCGACATAGAAACAGTATTAGTACTGCTTTCAAGCTGATTACTGTGTATGATTGGCGTGATTTGATCGTGGTTTTACCAAAATGGGTTCTTATAAACTTAGCTGTGTGGTAGTGGCTACGAATACTACCAACCTTAACTTTGCTCGTGGATGTCGTAAAGGACGACTAAAAGCCTTACAGCGAGCTAAGCCAACTCCATCTGATGCCATTTGGTCAACAATTACATTCCCAAGGAGGGTTGACGTCTGGCAGGTGGCCAGTCATAAAACTATTGCCCATAACTTTTACAATATGTACTGTGAAAGAAGAGTATAAATTGTATCGCTCCCTAATTGGGATAAGAGAAGGAGAATGATGAAGGCCAGGCTAATCATGGTACAGACAAGACGAGCCCCTGGGGACCCCGGGACTAATATCTATTTTCAATAATGACTCCTAAAATTAAAGTTGAAACAAAAATGACACTTAAGGTTAATGTCATGTGTTATTTATTTTGCTTTAAGGCTCAACCTAAAATAAGGATTGTTGGTGATAATATCGGGCATAAGAGAACAAGATTAAATATGGATATAGGATATCTATATGATATAGCTATATCGATTTATCATATAGATCATATATCTAGATGATCTATATGATGCCACCGAAGTCAAAAATCGGGTACCGGTGGCCCGCTCGCACGGCGAAGAGAGAGGATTTTACGGTGGGTCTATGGGGTCACGCGCCGCCTTTCCGTCACCCCGGACCGATTCGGTGGGGCGAGACGCATCCATAGCCCACCTATAAAAAAAAAAAAAAAGATGATCTATATGATAGATGGATATAATTTTACCATGCCCAACCCTTCAGAGTAAAGGCGTGTAACTAAAACGTCTTTATGATTATGCATACAATATAAGTAATTAAGACTTACCCATATCTTACCCGTGGGTGATCGTACGAGACGACTAAGGGATATAAAACGCATATCACATCTATGCGAGAGAAGGAAAACTCGAAACAAAACTCTATACCAACACGTCTGACCAGCGCGGTATAGTCGGTTTTCTCTCCCGTTACGGAGGAGGCCCGAGTCCAACTGTGGGACGTTTGTGGGCTGTGATGATGATGATGATGACTTTAAGATTACAATTAAAAATTTGCCCTACAAAATAAATTTCTGTTAACTTTATGAATCTTTTTTTAAAATATTTTTCTTTAAATACACTGCTAAATAATAATGGGACTTTTTGCGGGAATCTGAAAACGTCAGATCTTAGTATTTTAACGTGTTATATCAGATAACTTTGATGGTATTTTATGTAATGTGATGCTAAGGAACTACTGGGATGTACTGAATAATGATATACAATTGCTTTATTTGTCATTAACAAGTGGCCATGGCACTGTTGCTGGTGACGATTTGACCTACTGACGGATAATAAATAACGTGAAAAAAATACACTTGACGAAAACTGTAACTCGACACTGACAAAAATGGCGCATATAAGTAGTTGAAGAAATAATTATGGTATGAAAATACTTACGTAGACACAAATAAATTCAATTTTGAAAAAAATAATACCATTTTGTTTCTAGTTAGGTTCATTTTGCCGGACTAGCCACGGATAGCAAAAAAGTGGTACTGGTGGCCGGCCCAATGGCGATGGGGAGGGAATACGGTGAGTTATGTGGCCATGCGCTGTCTTCCGTCGCCCTGGACGGAACGGGCGGCGTGTGCCCGGGCCATAGCCAGGCCAAAAAAAAAGAAAAAAAGGTAGGTACATTTTAGTCGATTTACAAATGTGTATAAATATATAAGTTAATAGAAATGATCTCTCGTTTCATTTCTTAGATAGGTAACGATAACCGATAAGGCAACGTAATTTACAAATTGGCAACGCCTTTTTTATGAAGCCCGCAAGTAATTTAGAATCGGCAATAAATATCAAACTTTTTTTTTATAATATGTAATAAAAGCAATTATAAATAATATAAAAGGAACTATAATGCTGTGATTAGAATATAATTCTCTGTTTTGTTAATCAATCTAACTTTAGAGGTTTTCTCGTCACTTTTTTGTGGACAGTTAAATATCAGCAAGCATTATGGTAGATATAATTAACTTTAGTCGATTGTTGTAATGTCTGCTTTGTTTCCAACTTATTGACTATTAACAATTGGCCTTATACAAAGCTTGAGAGAAATCGAGCCACTAAAAGGATAGAAAAGTAAAATATCTTTAAATGACAAGCCAAAATGTCACTTCTTTATTGAAATACATAGCCAACTATATATTTTTATTTATCGGGCCTTTATAAGTATCATTAACATCATCATCTCAGCTCTTAATATGTTCCACTGTTGGGCTCGAGCCTCCTCCGTAATGAGAGGATAAATTACCTACTATACTACGCTGGTTAGACTGCTGGTATAGGGTTTTGTTACGAGTTTTCCTTCTCTTGCATAGATTTTATATATCTTTTGTATCCCTTAATCGTCTCATACAATCATCCACGGGTCAGATAGGGGCTGGTGATTTGTATTCTTACTCCGTAACCACATCTATTACAAGTATGTAAAGGGGTAATCAGAGGTATGATATTCCCATAAAGATGATTATGATAATTTATAATCGAACGAGACATTTTCCTCTATTCATATTTCAACAAAAAAAACCTAATAAAATTTGGTCCAAAATAAAATTCGCCACCACATATTTATGGCACTGGATTAAAGATCCATTCATCAGCTCAATAACTTTAGGATTACAGTTAGTGTTACAAGTTTGATAGCCTTTTTTTTGGCAGGTTAGGTTCTGGACAAGCTCGTCCGGCTTTGTCTGGAGCGATGTAAAGGCAGCCTGTGGCCATCATGTTCGCTCCCCATCGTTATTAGGGCGACCACTGATATCAATTCTTTGACATTCGAGGCTGGCTCTGGCCTGCAGCTAGTTTCTACGACTACTAAAATAAAAAAGTGGAAAGACATTGTATTCTCAAGCCACCGCGCGGTAACCGAATCAAAGCTCTAAATATATACATACGAAAATATAGTTATGTACCTAAATAAATTACAAAACCTGATATTATTTTTCGTTTACATCTAAATTGAATGGTCGAAAGTAATAAAGATTGGACTAAGGTCTCATATTATAATACCTACACACGTGTGAAGCCGTTTCCACTTTTATTTACTTAGGCGCCTAAATGTTTTCATTTGGGGCCCTTTTAAGTCAGGCGGCGGGCCGTAATGTAAACTTGACGCTGCAGTTCAAACATCTCAGTAACTAGCTAACTTGCTCAAGAACTACTGTTGACTTACTAACTTTTTTATATAATCCTCATTTATATATAAAAATGTATATTTGTGTGTTTGTTACGTATTAAAAGGTCACCAGCCATTATTATCCCATGGAACAGCTTAAGGGTTAAAAAGGTTTGTCCGCCATGACGGTTATGCTCCGATGGTTCGGACATGTGGAAAAAATGCCGAACGAACGTCTGGTTAAGAAGATATACAATGCGAAAGTGGAAGGATGTAGGTACAGGAGAGACTGAGACGAACTTACCTAGACCAGATTGGTCACGTACTGAAGGAAGGTGGAGTCAAAAGTCTCCGAAACCGGCGAGCGTGTATGAAGAGAATTTTGAATGTTGAGGAAGCGAGTGAAGTATGCAAGGATAGAATTCTCTGGCACTCTGTTCTCTCTGCCTACCCTGCAAGGGATATGGCGTGATGATATGTATGTGTATGTATGTATGTTGAAAAGGTGATACGTAAAGGCCAATTAAGGGTACGCAAGGGAGCAACAAATGAACGAGCAGAAGTATTTTACTAGGAAAATTGCGATCGCCTATCAGTCAGATAAGTGTGGCGATTATGACATTCATTCTAATGGAGGCTTATGTCCAATAACAGAGATATTTATGTTGATAGATGGATAGATGATTGTCCATTCGGTAAAGTAAAAACTTTTTACTTTGGAACTCCTTTACACAAAGCCCTTGAAGGTTCCTTGTTCAAAGAAAGCATAAATAAAAATGTATAAATCACATTTACAATTTTAACAATTGGTAGGCCACACTGTTGATTTTTGTCTACAGTTGTGGGCTGATCAATCTGGGGTAGCACCACACTCTCGCAGAAAATCGACGTCTGAGCAGTGATAATGTGCTGTTGGGCTTCGTTCGGTGAGCAAGAAAGCGGTAGCCCAATTTTCTGGATGGGCTTGAGGTTTGTCTTGGTTGGCAGTGGCTTAGTTACACATAGCTACTGCAAGCAGAGACTTTTTCCGTGAGTATGACTAAAATATAAGCTACAAAATACAAAATGTTATCTGTTTGGAAACTACGTTGTTCTAGACACGTTATATAACACACATGTAGACATTTTTGTGTGCTGATATTTATTTATTAACGTAGGAGGATAAAGAGAGAATAGTTTAAATGGGTGAAATTGTTAAAAGTTTTATAAAACCATGTTGCTTTACTTTGAAATACGTTTAACATTTAAGACTTCTGTATAAAAAATCACTCTCCTATTGGAACTTACTAAGTATTCATTCGAAGCCCGAGTCAGCCAGCTAGTAGCAGCATTTTTATAAATAAATATCATTTATCAATAAAATGTTTACTTTATTAACGGCGTAGGTTAAATATTGCATCCTTAAAGAACGTAAAATCAATTTATGAGATATAAATCACTGTAAAACTACTAAGTTTAGCTAACACTAAAAAGGCAAACATTATCATTGGGTGTCGTAAAAGCTGACTAATAACGCCTAGTGCCTAAAGGTTAAAGATTACATTCCCCATACGGGTGGTCCATAACTTGTCTACTACGTAAAGTGTTTTTTTTTTACAGTTGTATGCATAAAATTTATATTATCGTAGAATTTGTTGTGTTGCATTCGTAATTTTAAAAATTTGTATTGTTATACTAACTGTATCAGCACATCACATTCTCTGGGAGTGCAATCTCTGACGTAACGAGTGCGACCTTATGTTAGACAGTTTGCAAGTCACATCTGGAGTAGTATACTATACGGATCTTGTAGCAACTCGAGAAAATTTCCGTGCGTTTAGGCGTTTCTGCTATGCCTACTACTGCAATCAATCTTAAGGCTCACATATAGGCCCCGTTAAGTTATCCCGTACCCGCGGTGCTGTACTGCTGCGCTTGTCGTAGCTGTACAACTCTTTACTTATTGGCTGACTAGTCAATATTGCTTTCTGTCTCCCGCTTTTCCTGGAAGGGAAGTGGAGTCACTCTTTTCCAACTCTTAATTTTAACTTTTCTAATTAAATTTGTTGCGGGTTCCAAGACAATTAAAATCCTCACCCGGGACTGTCTGACGGTCAAACCTCGGTGTCATTTATGGTGACCATTGTGGATCTTGGCTTACAGGAGTCACAATGGTGGGAATGTGTGGTGGGATTAGTCCCAAAAAAAAAATACTAACTGTATTATAAAATAAAACTATTTTTACGGATTCTATCACGTTTGTATTTAATGTTTAATTTCTCAACGTTACGAACACTTTGCAGCGTTCATGGTCACGAGAAGACTATCCTATGTACCATGAACGCTCTAAAATATTAGAAACGTCGGAAAATAAAAAAATAAATACAAACGCTATGGAATCCGTAAAAATAGTTTTATTTCAAATGTGTAATATTCGCGTAAATAACAGAAAAAAAAAATTTGTGGTGATTTTTGTAAACTGATAGACAAAGAATAGGAAGTTGGTGTTAACGGAGATAAGCAATCGAAAGTGTTCCCGGGGGACATCAGGGATTTGGTCACGGGATTACACGTGAAGTTGAGGTAATAAGAAAAGTTTTGTGCTGCGCGTCGTACTACTGTCGGCCCTGGTTTGTGCGTGGTTTACACCACTCCATTTCTTATTCTGATGACGGAGTAAGAATACAATTCACCACCCCCTATCTTACCCGTGGGTGATCTTAAGAGACGACTAAGGGATATAAAACGCATATAACATCTATGCAAGAGAAGGAAAACTCGAAAAAAAACCGCGTGGTATAGTAGGTTAATTTCTCTCCCATTACGCAGGAGGCCCGAGCCCGATAGTGGGTCATGTATGGGCTGTGATGATGATGATGATGAAGAGATATGTATATAATATCTGTATAAGAGATGGAGCACTCTAAATAAAATTCTGTACCAATTCGTCTGACGAACGTCGTTTAGTAGGTCAATTTTATTTTTATTTCTTTTTACATAAGGCCACACCATACACTGAAAGGAAATAATGCTTGTATTTGGGGGGTACTTTACAAACATATCATTAAACGGACACAAATTATACCCGGACTCAGGATAACAATTTATAGAATGCACAAACTATTGTCTCGCGTGGGAAACGAACCCACAGCACTGGCAAGGTAGGTCGATCATTTTGCCCTTTTTTTTTTTTTTTTTTTTTTTTTTTTTTTTTTTTTTTTTTTTTGCGGTGGGCTATGGACGTCGCACCCCGCCAAATCGGTCCGGGGTGACAGAAGAGGCGGCGCGCAACCCCATTGACCCACCCTGCAAGCACCTCTTCTTCGCCGTGCGAGCGGGCCACCGGTACCCGATCTTTGTCTTCGGTGGCCCGCTCGGCGGTATGCCCTCTCGGGCTCCTCTCCTGTCGACGCCCCGACAGCTTTCGCCGTCGAGGCGTCGTTCTCACGCGGTGGCCTCACGTCGGGTGACCGGACAATTCCCCGGTCCGATCACCCGAAGCCTCGGTTAGGGCGGCATCAGGCGCAGGTACTCGCGCCTGCGCCGCCCCGGCCGCGGGCGGCGGCCCGGGTCACGGGAATCCTCCCGGGCCCGTTCCGCCACCTCCTTCTGCGAGATGACAGCCTCGCAGAAGGCGGCGACCGCGTCCCAATTCCTGACGCTGTCGACCATCGCTCGCGCAACAGCCGGCAGCGTCAGTTCGGCACCGATGACAGCGACGAGGTCACGGCGCTGCCCGTCCCAGCCCGAACATACCTCGAGCGTATGTTGCGCCGTGTCCTCGTCGCTACTGCAATGGTGGCAGGACGGAGTCCACTCCCTTCGCACGACCGTGTGCAGGTACTTGCCGAAGCAACCATGCCCCGACAAGACCTGCACCAACCGGAAAGAGAGGACTCCGTGCCGCCACTCCATCCACTCCATCAGTACGGGCCGGAAGGCCTCAACGGTAATAACACCGTGTCTAGGCCTCTCCAGCCGCGTAGCCCAACGGGCGATGACTTCTCGGCGGGCGTCCTCGCGCCAGGTGGCTATCTCGTTGAACGATGGGGAGCCACCCTCTTCGCGCATTGAGATAACCCGCCGGTAGAGGTCGGAGAGCATCTCCGCCTCTAGGTCCCACGGGGGTGTCCCGGCCAATAGGCATGCCGCCTCGGTAGACACCGTGCGGTACCCGCGAATGGCTCTGACCGCCATGGCTCGCTGTGGCCTCCACAGCACCGCCCTGAGCTGGGCGTTCAGAGCCCTCGCCCACACGGGTGCGCCGTACATGGCCATTGAGCGGATCACCCCCGCATACAGCCGTCGGCCCTCGAAACTGGGTCCGCCCACGTTCGGCATGAGCCGAGAAAGGGCGGACGCCGCGCCGACCAGCCGGGGAGCAATTTGACGAAAATGCTCCCGGAACCACCATCGCCCGTCGAGCACCAGACCCAAGTACCTCATATGGGCCTGGATACTGATGTGGATGGAGTTGACGACTAACGAGGCGCCGATGGGCAGCCTCACACGGGGCCCATGGAATAGTAGGGCCTCCGTCTTGTTTAGGGCTACCCTGAGCCCCAGCGCCTCAATTCGCCTGACCATCTCCTCGGTGCCGAGAGTGGCCAGGCTCGCCGCCTCTTCGAGTGTCCTGCCCCGGGCTGTGACGAGCGTGTCGTCAGCATAGCAAATAACGCTCAGCCCGGGGGGGAGACTCTCTCTCAACGCCCAGTCGTAACCGATGTCCCACAGAGTCGGCCCCAGAACCGACCCCTGCGGAACACCGCACAAGGTCGATCATTTTGCCCTGTGGTGGAGAGTCGAGCCGAGCACATAGGTATATGATTTGTTTTAATATCATTAAGACTACTAAAAGAAAAGGAGCGGTGATATATTAATTAGTTAAATTCGTCTATCTCAAAGGGCATGTAGCATGCGGGGCCTGTCTCTCATGAATATATAGGCCAGCACAGGTAGGGAGTCAGTACCCCTCAACAGATCTAAATATAGAATAGAGATATATCTATGTATATCTTTGGTAAAACTTAAAGGCTGTGAATATAATCACTTCATAAAAAAAGTATATTAAGAAATTTCTGTGAGTAATCGGTAGGTACTTAAAAAAAAAGAAAACAAAACTGCATTCTGACAAAATTAGCGATATCTACTCTAAAAATATTTCTTTTTATTGCTGTTAATGGCAAAAGAGAAAGCAGCACACTTGATGGCAAGTGTTACGGCCGCACGTGGACTTTTGTAATACCAGGGGTACAGCTAGGCCGCTGCCTACCAATGAAAGTCTTAAACCTACCCAGAAAGTTCGGCTGCCGGCTCTCTCGCTCACCGAACGAAGCGTAACAGCATATTGCCACTACTCAGACGTTGATTTTCTGCGAGAGTGTGGTACCTATTACTACGGACGGACCGTCTTGTGACTGTAGACAGAAAACTGTTAACAGTTTGGTCCAACCACTATAGATATACTCATCCATTATTCGCGTAACCTAATATTATTCTTGTGACGTAACGCCAATATTTTTTCTGGTCAGGGCGTCACTTTAAAAAAAAATCTAGCTAAGTGCGAGTTGTAGGTACTCGCGCACGAAGGGTTTCGTGAAACTAAAAAAAAAATCTTGTTTGTTTTATGGGAACCTCCCTTAAATATTTATTTTATTTTATTTGTTGTTATAGGGGCATTAGAAATACATTATCTGTGAAAATTTCAACTGTCTAGCTATCACCGTTCTTGAGATACAGCCTGGTGACAGACGGACGGACGGACAGCGAAGTCTCAGTATTAGGGTCCCTTTTTACCATTTGGCTACGGAACCCTAAAAAGTAACTAAATAAGATGTTCATATAAATATAACGATTTTATGTCAGCGTTTTATTCGTATAACTCAATATTTCATACGATTTATTACAAAAGATTTACGTGGGTAAATCAAATCGTTTACACTTCATTTATTATCATCCATAAAATACAAATTCCATTAATCTAATGGGTAAGGTTGAAAATATATAGGTGTATATGTTTATTATATTCATATTTCTCGTTCCGAAACGCTTTGAACCATTTTTAAATCACAGATTAGATGACGTAATACATACCCAAAGAAATATTTGACAGAATACTTAGTAAATTGGAAATCCCAATGTTGTTTTTAAAAATGAGTTAATGGCACTTAGACTCGTATGCATTTTTTTTAACTGCTGTCGTATAGAGATAATTTTTTTTTCGTTGCTTATGTTGCCAAACGAGCAAGGGTCTGATGGTAAGTGCTACTGCCGCCTATGGACCTTTGTAATACCAGTGGTACAGCTAGGCCGCTGCCTACCATTGAATGCCTTCCACTGTTTGATGAGGTACCAGGTACGAATCAATATGCTTTGTATATAATACCTTTCACGTATATTCTAAATGTTAGAGTACCGTATCAAAATATTATCGTCATCTAGCTCTAATCCCAATTAGTTAGGATTAACGTAGCATGTACTTTTATTCCATAGTGCTTATTCCAAAAGTTTTGGCAATAGTTTTATGACCGACCGCTTACTTGACGTCAATTCTCTTTGGTAATGTAAGTAACGTGATATGTACTATTATTCCATAGTGCTTATTGCAAAAGTTACGTCACCATACAGCGAACTATCGTATTAGTATGATGTACAGACAATGTAATAATGATTATACAGTAGAATATTTTTTTAATTAATATCTCGATAACTCGAAAACCTCGATAATTCTGAAAAAGAAATCTTGTGTGCACTCCCCTTCAATCTTCAAAACTTCAATTATCCGACATATAAACACACAGTTGAATTCACCAGTGAGTTTGTGCAAGCCATTGCATTACTAAAGACTGACTATATCTAGGTTATATCTATATTTGATTTAATAACCCATGGGCCATGGGGCATACCTAATAACTTACCATATAATCACCTATGGTCTACGCGTGAATGTGAGTAAAACCAAAATAATGGTCTTTGAAAGAGATAAAACCAGAACAGATGTAAGAGTAACAATAGGTAATGATGTGCTAGAGCAAGTGGATGAATTTGTATATCTTGGATGTGGATTTAGCCGAGATGGAAGGTACACCACTGATATAGAGCGAAGAGTGAATGCGGGAAATAGAGTGAACGGAGCGTTGGGGCAACTTCTCGGCAGCCACCACCTCAGCCAGAAGGCACGTGTAGCAATACATAACGCAGTGCTTGTTCCAACATTACTGTATGGAAGCGAGAGTTGGGTATGCAGAAAAGAGTATGATAGTAAAATTAATGCGGTCGAAATGCGATCTCTGCGGAAAATCTGTGGAGTTAGGCTGACCGACCGCATTCGTAACGACGACGTAAGAGAGCGAGTAGGTATGAAAGAGAGTATTGGTGTAAAGATGCGAAAGGGAATGTTCCGATGGTTCGGACATGTGGAAAGAATGCCGAACGAACGCCTGGTTAAGAAGATATACAATGCGAAAGTGGAAGGATGTAGGTATCGAGGGAGACCGAGACTAACCTACCTAGACCAGATCGGTCATGTACTGAAGGAAGGTGGAGTCAAGAGTCTCCGAAACCGGCGAGCGTGTATGAAGAGAACTATGAATGTTGAGGAAGCGAGTGAAGTATGCAGAGATAGAGTTCTCTGGCACTCTGTTCTCTCTGCCTACCCTGCAAAGGATATGGCGTGATGATATGTATGTATGTATAATCACCTACCTACTTTACAACTATTTACGAACTAAGTATAACTATTATACTATTACATAAATACGTACATGGCTGATTCTCAAAAAAAGTCGAAAATGGCATGAATGGAATTTTTTTTTAACTCGTGATCGATTTTTTTTTGCTCAAGTTGTAGTATATGTCTTCTTTGAGGAAAATATTATAGTCGTCCCCAACTGTTTTGAGTTTGAATTGAATATAAAAAATACATATAGAATATAAAATATGCTATGATTATTAAATAAAAAAATGCTTACCTTTTAATAACATTACATGAGATAATGACATTAAAAATGTAATATTCAACAAACTTTTTGTCAAAGTATTCTATATTTATTAGAAAATAATTCATTCCCTCATTAAAAAAATTTATGAGGGAATGACGATGAGGGAATGACAAAACGAAACAAAATTGCTACAAACTTAGAAACATAACCTTACTTTCTTACGAATTGTAAACATTACTTTATTACTACCGAAAACATATTTTTAATATGTTATGATTATTAAAAAAAAATGGTTATCTTTTGATAACATTACATGAGGAAATGACATTAAAAATGTAATAATCAAAAAACTTTTTGTCAAATTGATTTTAAGAAAACATCCTTTCTTCAATTGTCCACTCTAGTGTATGTTCTCAAGGGCAGTGTTGCCAACTACAAAAAAAAAATAAGGTGGGACTTGGTAGGCTTTGGAGTATTGCTCCAATCACACTGTTACAAAACGGTGAGGGAATGATACTTTTTTTATGGACAAATTTTGAATTATATTTAAAAATATTTCCATTCGCATTTATGAGACTATGAACTCATATAGGTATAGTCAATACTATCCTATATAAATAAAAAATATGATAATAAACAATTTGTTAGGAATTTTATGTTTTAAGTTAATGATTATCTTCAAATTTAGCGCTTGAGACATAGTGAGGGAATGATTTTCAGGGTACTTTCTTGGACATGTCTTTGTTGTTTATCATATAAAAAATAAATTTGTTTCATACATTCGTAGATATAGTACGTCGTTTTATTAAAAAAAAAACAACTTTTCATAATTCACGATTCTGGTTTATAAAAATGATCAAGGACATCAATTTCGATTTTTTTTGAGAATCAGCCACATACATATCATCACGCCATGTCCCTTGCAGGGTAGGCAGAGCGAACAGAGTGCCAGAGAACTCTATCCTTGCATACTTCACTCGCTTCCTCAACATTCATAATTCTCTTCATACACGCTCGCCGGTTTCGGAGACTCTTGACTCCACCTTGCTTCAGTACGTGACCAATCTGCTCTAGGTAGGTTAGTCTCGGATTATAGATTATACTATTAAGAATGCAATTAACATCCCTTCAATTGACTATGGGGATCGTAAAAGATAAAGTTTTTTTGTTTTTTTATTGCTTATAGTGGCAAACGATCAGACAGCACACCTGATGGGAAGTGTTACTGCCACCCATGGACATTTGCAATACCAAGAGTATATAGCTAGGCCGCTATCTACCAATACAAACCCCAAACCCACCACAGTTGGGCTTCCGGCTCTCTCACTCACCGAACGAAGCGCATCAGCATATTGCCATTGCTCAGACGTCGATCTTCTGCGAGAGTGTGGTACTACCCCGGACGGACCGGCCCGCGGCTGTAGACAGAAAACTGTCCACAGCGTGGTCCTACAACTTTAAAAAAATATAATAAACCTAAAAGATTTGATATATAGATAAAATTGAAGAGAAAAAATATTCGACATGAAGCTCGGCAAACATGCCAACACGTCTGACCAACGCGGTAAAGTAATTAGATAATTAAGAATGTATATGAGCTGAGATGATGATAATGAATTAATTACCTTCCTATATAGCTGAAAAAAAATGCTTTTAAGAATTTGTCATAAATCATTGCATTTTAGAAAACAATATAAAAAAAATAAGAATATTAATTCTATGATTATAATTAATGACAATTAATGTCCATGTGGTGACGAAGTAAAAATACAATTCACCACCCCCCCATCCTACCTGCCGTGGGTGATCGTAAGAGACGACTAAGGGATATAAAATGCATATAAAGTCCATGCAAGAGAAGGAAAACTGGAAACTAAACTCTATACCAACACGTCTGACCAGCGTGGTATAGTAGGTCTATTTTCCTCCTATTGTCGAGGAGGCTCGAGCCCAACAGTGGGACATATATGAGCTGGAATAATGAATTAATGACCGTTTAACTCAAAATTGCTTAAAATGAATCAAAGCCGTTCAAGTTGAATATTTCCTTATAACATCCATTTGAGTGTTACTTAAGATATGTAGAAAATTTTATAATCCGAATTTTTTGGCGTTTGACTTAACGTTCAATTTACAAACATTCTACTGTCTGTGAGTGTCCCGGACGGAACGGGCGACGTGTGTCCGGGCCATAGCCTACCCAAAAAAAAAAAAAAACTACTGTATATTGATTTTTTTTTTAATATTTACGTTGTTTCGCTTATGTAAGCTACGTAGATAATAGTTTCTAATTTATGCACAATCGATCAATTACCGACCGTGAACCTGTTTTTTTTTTTTTTTTTTTTTTTTGGTAGGCTATGGCCTGGTCACACGTCGGTCGTATCGTCCGGGGCAACGGAAGGGGAGCGCGTGGCCCCATAACCCACCTTATTCCCTCCCCATCGCCATTGGGCCGGCCACTGGTACCGCTTCCTTGCCTTCCGTGGTCCGACCGTGAACCTGCCAATTCATTTAGCTGACCCATATACCTATCTGTATGGCGTTAAATTCATTTAAAAATGTTTGTACTTTATTTTGCAACTTATTTCCTAATACACTTCAGAAAAGTCGTTTTCTTATATCGATACGATAAAGGTTTTATAGTTCCATAAAATTTCCATAATAACCATATTTGAAATACATAATGGTCTATATAGTTCCCATGACAAGTACCTATGATTGATTCACAAAGGATAATTCTTTATGTATCCTGCATCTTGTTATTTTCGGAGTTTACTCCTTAAGAATCGATTTTCATATAAGGCGCCCGGCATGAGAAAAATTTGAGGAATAAAATCTAGTGATCGAATGACCTCGTTACGTTTTTGGTGCGCAACCTATTCTGCGCATCTTTCACTTTCTGACGTGAGATAATACTTCACTGAACAGTTTTAATAAATGTAAATAAAAATATATATATTATTTTTAGACAAATGAGCATTTTTTGGGCCTGTTTTGATAATCGTACTTACGGAGTAAACTCCAGTCGTGCGTCGGAGCTGACACACACACTTTTTTTTGTAAATTTAAGTTCGGCATAAGGATTCATTACAAAGATTGAAAAAAAAAGAAAAAAAGAGAGACCTCTACAGTAGTCAAAGAACGACCAATAGTTAATTACAAGATAAGAATTTACAATCAACAATGTTGCAATAAGAAATAAATCCTCGGTTTTGCGGTTGACTTTACAAACATAGATACATAATTAAGGAAGCCGAAGTACACCTAGATCCGGATTAACTAACCGTGGTCGCAAAGTAAAAGTCCTGTGTGGTCGCATCTACATAAAACAGGGCAATGGCAGCGGGAAAATTAATTTGAAGACGATAAATCATTGTGTATTTTTTTTTAAATACTACTAAGTTACGAGAGATAATAAATATGATAATAATAATAAGGTTAGGCAGTTGGATTGTTGGGTCTAATGCAGAAAGCGGTGTTACTCGACACGGCACCCATTGTGAGAAAGTTCCTCTCTTTGGAGCCCTAACCACCGGTGGCTTGGTCCCTGTATTCACTGCTGGTGGGTCGTTTTTATATTTTTAAATATATTATTTTTTATATTGAAGTGAAAACTTCTTTAGGCGCGTTGAGCGTTTTTGGAGGGGAAAAACTTATAGGTTCGCGTCTCCGACATGCTAATGCTAATAGTATATCTATAGCTATGTGAAAACTTCTTTAGGCGCGTTGAGCGTTTTTGGAGGGGAAAAACTTATAGGTTCGCGTCACCGACATGCTAATTTTTAATTGTATTTTTAATATTTAACCTTTATGTCATGAAATGAGTATCATTGTGGTTTAAAGGTTATCTTACTAGCGTGGTAAAACCGATTCCTAGATGTTCGATAATATTTTTTATTTTTATATAAAAATTAGAAAATTATTATTATTTCAATTAGTCTTAAGTTAATAGTTTACACTTCTATCGGCAGTCCCCATGACTGCCTGTTGTTTTTTATATATTTAGAAATGTATTAAGTAGTTATAAGTTTTAAGAAAGAGAATTTTATTAAGAGAAGATTTTTTTAATACAAGAATACCACCTGTACTAACGAAATAATCTTAGTATTACGACAGACTTTTACAAACATACAATTAATGCTAACAAATTACATCCATTTGAAATAAAACTACATTTACGGATTCTATCGCGTTTGTATTTGATTTTTAATTTTCCGACGTTTCGAACACTTTGCAGTGATCATGGTCACGGGAGGACTGAGGTGTTTTACGTCCAATATGTCATTGTTATTACAGAAATTTATTTATATCTAACCTATAAGATATTAAATTTTGACCTACATTTTAATACAAAAATTAAACGAAACGTCAGGAAATTAGAAATCAAATACAAATGCGATAGAATCCGTGAAAGTAGTTTTATTTCAAATGTGTATACTCGCGTAAACATTAGAGGTCATTAAATTACACCTAGCCTTAGAACAACACTTTGTGGATGGCATAAAGTATTGCCCTGCGTGGGAATCGAACCTTCGCCACTGGTACGGAAGGTCGGTATCTTAACCACTACGTCATCTGTGCAGTCCACAGTTGCTAACTATACATGAATAATTTCATCTAACTATCAGCTTATTGGCATCCAACATTGGATGGCTAGACAATTTTGATAATTATTTTTGGGTGTTCACGTAAATTCAAGAATAATTTAGTTTAACCATTGGATCCGGTAAGTGGCACTGCGATCGATTTCCAAGATATAGGTTTTTTTTTTATTTTTTCATTATGTTTATACAGAACCGCGTATTGCTATGCTGTAGTGACTAAGAATATTACCAACCATAACATTACTCGTGCATTTTATAAATAATGATTAACAGATTTATAACTTAGGCTAATTCCACCTGATGCTGTCTGGTCTACAATTACAATCCCAAAGAAGGCTGACGTCAGGCAGGCGGTCTGTCATAAAACTATTGCCAATAACCAATATATGTTATAATATTATGAATTATACAAAGATATATGTATATTGATCGCTGTGGTGACGGAATAAGAATACAATTCACCACCCCCCTATCTTACCCGTTGGTAATCGTAAGAGACGACTAAGAGATATAAAACGCATATAATATCTATGCAAGAGAAAGAAAACTCGACAAAAAGCCTTATACCAACACGTCTGACCAGTGTATTACAGTAGGTTAATTTCCCTCCTAGTACAGAAGAGGCTCGAGTCCAATGTTGGGACAAAAATGAGCTGAGATGATGATAGAAAGACATGCACCTAACTTAATGCTATTCAATATATTTTTTTAATAGAAATCCTATGTTTTATGTAAAGTCCAAATTTATATCTTTGTAAGATATACTTATAAATTTGGACTAGATATCAAGGTATATATAGGTATTGTACCTTCATATAAGTTAGTCGTAAATGTTCATGACAGCTGAGACTGACAGCTTAACGAGTTCTCCGACACGCGGACTTGATTCCCGTTCAAGAACTTTGAGATATGTAAGTTCCATTACAAAGCTTTCAAGTTAGCGACAGTAAGTAACACATGAATAACTTTGAAAATTTGAAATACTAGGTTAAATCAAATCAAATTAAATTAAATCATTTATTATACATAAGCTTCATAGGGGCACTTACATATTGTCAATTTTACATTATTTTTTTCAAAATTAAAATTAATTAATCTACCACCGGATAGGAAAGCAGCCACATACTGAGAAGATCCGGCAAGAAACTGAGTTGGCTCATATTTTTTTTTAATTGTATATTTTCACGAAAGTCATTGGTTACATGAATAGACATGCGCGAAACAGTACTTCGCGAAGTAATGTGATATGGCATTATATTTCGTGCCGAGTAATATTACATTTTACCATCACTTCAAACATAACACATGACATTTCATGTCATGTATGATGCGTAAAGCGATAGCGCTCTGTATATACGGCGGGTGGCGTCAAGAAATATAAGCCTTAACGTTCTGAAAATAAAGCTCAAAATAAATATTGAATTACTAGACACCGAACATTGCAGAAATGCAGAACAGTACACGGGTGTTCGCGTCATGTTTAATGTGATGTGATGTTTAGCCGCGTAATGTGTAATGGGTCAGTACACGGTCGGGTAATATTACGTGTGATACATCACTCGCATTACTTACACATGTCTAATGTTTAATTTATTTTAGCTCCAGTGAGATGCCCTTCGAGGAAAGATTTTTTTTTTAATTTTGTATATAATATAAAATTAAAGAATATTTATAAAACAAAAATGGCTGGACCAGATCCCACAAGCGGCACCCAAATATTTATTGTTATTATTAACTATTGAAACTATTATCTAGGGCGTGGCTAGTAGGTCAACTATCGTGTAGGTCGGTCAACTGTGTGTAGTTGTATGCCATAAAGACGAAAAAGTCCATTATTGGGTCATGGAGTCGCTGCGGTTTTTAATTGTCATTCTGAAGTATGTATACTTATGCTGTATCATAGCCATCCCCCCCTTTTTTTTTTTGGTAGGTAATGGCCCGGGCACATGTCGCCCGCTCCGTCCGGGGCGACAGAAGGGCAGCGCGTGGCTCCATAACCCACCGTATTCCTTCACCATCGCCATTGGGCCGGCCACTGGTCCCGCTTCCTTGCCATCCGTGGCCAGCCCGGTGGGTTACCCTTTCGGGTATCATCCCCCGTCGACGGCCCAGCTAACTGCCGGGGCGTCGCCCTCACGCAGTCAGCCTCTCTGCGGGTGTATGTCTATTCCCCGGTCCAGTCACCCGCATCATAGCCCCTCCTTGCCGTTACTAGTAAGAAGGTTATCAACGCAAAAAACACTGTGTTCTTCTCATACATTTATTTTATAATACCACACCTTTTTAATAAGCAACACTTAATATTCCTGTTTTGGGACTAATCTTTGAAAGAGATGAAGCCAGAACAGATGTAAGAGTAACAATAGGTAATGATGTACTAGAGCAAGTGGATGAATTTGTATATCTTGGATGTGGATTTAGCCGAGATGGGAGGTACACCACTGATATAGAGCGAAGAGTGAATGCGGGAAATAGAGTGAACGGAGCGTTGGGGCAACTTCTCGGCAGCCACCACCTCAGCCAGAAGGCACGTGTAGCAATACATAACGCAGTGCTTGTCCCAACATTACTGTATGGAAGCGAGAGTTGGGTATGCAGAAAAGAGTATGAAAGTAAAATTAATGCGGTCGAAATGCGATCTCTTCGGAAAATCTGTGGAGTTAGGCTGACCGACCGCATTCGTAACGACGACGTAAGAGAGCGAGTAGGTATGAAAGAGAGTATTGGTGTAAAGATGCGAAAGGGAATGCTCCGATGGTTCGGACATGTGGAAAGAATGCCGAACGAACGTCTGGTTAAGAAGATATACAATGCGAAAGTGGAAGGATGTAGGTACCGAGGGAGACCGAGACTAACCTACCTAGACCAGATCGGTCAGGTACTGAAGGAAGGTGGAGTCAAGAGTCTCCGAAACCGGCGAGCGTGTATGAAGAGAATTATGAATGTTGAGGAAGCGAGTGAAGTATGCAGAGATAGAGTTCTCTGGCACTCTGTTCTCTCTGCCTACCCTGCAAGGGACATGGCGTGATGATATGTATGTATGTACTAATCTCAGCACACTGTAATTTTTGTAAGCCAGAATATTAATCTCCACAAATGACAATGTGTTTTTTTTACCTTCAAAAAGTTTCGAGAAACACTTTTAACTGTCTTGGGACCCACAACATTTTATTATGAAAGAAAAAGAAGAGAAATTGGAAGAATTCCGCTTCCCTTAGCGGAAAACATTAAGAAAATTTATTAATAAACTAATAAAAGAGAATGTACAGCTACGAGTAGCGTAGCAGTGCAGCACCATGGTTATTGCAGAGTTTAAGCTTACTTAAGCTATATTTAGCTTACTTTGAGCTTATATGAGCCTTAAAATATGGAATAGTAGATACGGTAAATGCCTTAACGCACAGAATTTGTTTGGAGTTGTTACAAGAGCAATATGCTACATGGAGTAGCATATTGCTCCAGACGGACTTGCAGAATGTCTAACATAAGGTCGCGCTTGTTACACCAGAGACTGCGCTCCTAGAGGATGTGGTGAGTTATTTATTCAATTGGACCTGAAAAACGCAACATCTTCTTATAAGCACCTGAAATGAATGATAGAAGAAATTTAAACTAATAATACCAAATCACTTTACCTACAACATCGTACAAAATCCTGTTATACTTTTTGGTGAAACAATTTTTTTCGACTCCAAAAATGCAATGATTGTATTACGGATAAAAAATTGCTTTAAAAATGGCAGTTGCAATTTTCGGTTGGTGCGTTAAGTTTTTGTGGCGGTCAGAACTGCAGCCGACGAGCGCGAGCTGTCGTTGTAATTGCGTCTCGCTCAACATGACAAACCACTTTGGTGCAGACAAGCCATCTTTGAATATATCTGTGATATATTTATACGAATCTTTACAGTGCGTGATCTGAATTTATAATACATTTGTTTTTTTTAAACATCAACCAATACCAAGAAAAATATATATTTAGAAATATATAGGTTCTGTATTGGCAAATAAACTGCTTTTTGGTGGCGGCTACGGATATTACCTACTTTTACATTACTCATAGTTGTTGTAAAAGATGACAAAAATATTTACGTCTCCCTGGGCTAACTCCACCTGATACTGTCTGGTAAGCAATTAAATTTCCAAGGAGGTTTGATATCAGCTCAAAAAAAAAAATGCCAATAACTTTTGTAAAGAACATACTATGGAAGAGCAGTACATATTACGCCGATCTCGTGTAATTGGGATACGAGAAGAATGATGATAATGATGATGGATAGTTTTTTACAGAATATCTATTGATCACCTAGTAATATGTAAAGGAAATAGCTTATTAGTTGGGGGCCACGCCGCTAACAGTTGTTTTTTCTGTAGCAATAAATTTGTGGACTCGTCCACGGTAGTACCAAACTCAAAGAAAATCGTTTAAATAACAGCAATCTGCTGCTGCGCTGTTTTAGATGAAAAAGATAGCCGATCATAACCTTTACTGTGAATAGCAACGTAGCTGTACAACTGATATTGCGGAGGTCCATAAGTGGTACTTGTTATTTACCATCAGCTGGGTTGCTTGCTCATCTGTTACAAAAAGACAATAAACAAACCTCATTCATACTATGCTCCTCCCACTGCTGCTAAGAATGCTAGGGATGCCACTTTTTTGTATAAATAAATTGGTTAATAAATTACAGCATAATGGATGTTGAAACTGTAGCAGCAAACGCGTTACACGTATATAGCCACCCCTGGCCATCTTGCTCGTCCTTAAAAATCAATAAAATAGCGAGCAAGGGGCATAACGAAGAGCAGGGCGCGCAGCAAGCCGAGTAACAGTTGTCTGGCAGCATTGGTAGCTACTGAGCGTTACAGTTAAGTGGTTTCGTGGCAAAAATGGGTGGCAATAAATAATGGATATAAACATGTAGACGGCATTTTTCCCAACAATCATCACAACATCACTTCTATTTGACGTACTTCTATATGACTTCTTTTATTTCACTTCTATTTCATTTATATTTGACGTACAATACCAATCTAAGTATTGGTGTAGTTCCAACCACAATAATTCCACCCGCCGCTAGTTTTAGCGATGGCGCGCGATGCCTTTCTGCTGGAGATAAGTCGTTTGGCTCTAAAGTGGTATGAAGATTAGCAATTATATTCTGTAAACGGTATTCGATAATGAAATGTTATTATCAATGGTAGAAGTTTATTGTATTTGAAGGGTATAGAAAGCGTTTTAATAATTTATATGTGATTATGTAGATGTAATTATGGAGATTTCACCATTGTCATCATCTCAGCTCATATATGTACCACTGTCGAGCTTGAGCCTCTTCCGTAACAGGAGGGAAATATATAGGACATTTCTTTCAAGTTTTTCTTCTCTTGCATAGATGTTATATGCGTTTTATATCCCTTAGTCGTCTCTTACGATCACCCACGGGTAAGACAGGGGGTGGTGAATTATATTCTTACTCCATCACCACACGGATGTATGGACGTCTAATGAATTATATATATTTAGTTGATTCGGTATTTCATTCACATAATGTTGCCACAATATATCTCTGCCTCCTTTCTTTGTCAATTCCCATGTCATTCGATGTATATGTCATACATTTAAATTGTAGCTTGATAAAACATTTTAAATTTAGCAATAATGTAATAAACATATTTTTTTTTAATTCTAAGGTAATACAAGCGTAACACTTTTTGTATAGGACCTTTCGTATCCAATATCTATCAAGAAAGGGGTGTGGGCGTTTATTCATTTTTTTTTATCCAAGGAAGTCAACGATATCAGTTTCCTTCCTAATACGCCATTTGTATAAGCGATACAAATTTTATAACACTGATGCCTATTTCCTTATTCTTGTTTATAAATGCTATAAAATATCAATTTGTCATTTATCTATATAAATTAAAAAATAACACATTTATAAAAATAATTTATATCATTGACAAATAAAATCTAAACTTTTAATTATCATTATGTGTCATGTATATCACCGTAAGTATCACCTTACATTTAGATTTCATTGGTAAATAGAGTCGTTGTGTGGTAGTGGCTATGAATACTACCAACTCTTGCTTTGCTCGTGGATGTCGTAAAAGACGACTAAGAGCCATAAAACGACCTAGGCCAACTCCATCTGATGCCGTTTGGTCAACAATTACATTCCCAAGGAGGGTTGACGTCTGGCAGGCGGCCGGTCATAAAACTATTGCCAATAACTTTTACAATATGTACTATGAAATAAGAGTACATATTGTATCGACCCCAAGTAGTTGAGATAAGAGTAGGAAAATGATGACGGTAAATAAAGTTATTAATATCTCAAGCTGAAATCTGTTTGTAGTAATTAAGTAAGAGTACACTAGTCATCATTCGCTTCCTTTGTTCGTAAAACGAAAATTTCTTTCTTCTCAACTTTCAGACAAATAAGCTTCAAAATTAATTATTTCGCTTAGAATTGGTGTATAATTACAACCAATACGTTGTTCTGTCTATTATCATTAAAGAAACTGGCACAAGGACTGTCTCTTTTTCATGCAAATGAGCACGGGAGGCGGTGCGACTTCTATTTTAAGATCAGGGCCTCTTAGTGGTAGGTATATCAAAATAAGTAAAATAATCGGTTTAGGTATAAAGTGAGATGAATAAAATATATTTATAATGTTTTATCACATCTTAATTGGATTTTTGTTTTTTTTTATTAATCGACTTTCAATAAAGGAGAATGTTCTCAATAAGTCCGAACTTCTTTCTGATTGAACCGATTTTGATGTTTTTTTTTATTTAAATCAACATTAAAATTTAAGTATCAACGGTACTTAGGTATAGTATCATTTCATTTTAATCAAGATCTCACCAAAAATTATTGAGTTATCCTCAATAATACATATTTGGTTGACTTCGACTACATTGTTTTGAAATATGTTTTTTGTTTTAATTTTAGTTTAGCTATTTAATAAAAAGACATCATTGCGCCGCTATAACCATGCAGAGCAACCTGAAAAATCGGTATTTCCACTACGTCATGTATGCTAACTGTGTGCTTACAATATCTTAATGTATATAAATTACGCGTCACGTTGTTTGTCTGCGATGGACTCCTAAAGTACTTAACCGACTCTAATCAAATTTGCACAGCATGTGTAGTTTGATCAAACTTAAAAGATAGGATAGCTTCCATCTCAATTTTATAGTCGCAATATTATTTTATTCCAAATTATTTGTCTATTATTTGACTGTCACAATTATTTGTTATCTCCAAATGATTCTAACAGATGGCGGTATCTGTTGACTGGATTGAGTGAGTATTTAATAGATGGCGCTATGTTAAACGTACAAACGTTTTACATATAAGTTACATTTTATTAGCATAACCACCATGTGTTACTGAGGCTAACCTAACCACAGCAACGCGTGGCCGGGTCTGCTGGTTATTATAAGTATATAGTATCACGATAGAAGAGATAAAATAGTAACAACAAAAGAAGCGCTTTTAGATCTGATAAAATTGAAATTAAATTTGGCATTATAATCTCAACGTTTCGAATACTTATCAGCATTTATGATTACAGCATCCGTGTGGTGACCGAGTAAAATACAATTCACCGCCCACTATCTTATTCGCAGGTGATCGTAAGAGACGACTAAGGGATGTAAAACGCATATAACATCTATGTAAGAGAAGGAAAACTGGAAACAAAACCCTATATCAACACGTCTGACCAGCGTGGTATAGTAGGTCAATTTTCCTCCGATTACGGAGGAGGCTCGAGCCCAGCAGTGGGATGTATATGAGCTCAAATGATGATGATTACGGAAGTAATCCTTCCGTAATCATTATTTGATAGCCAAAATGGAATCTTTATTAAAGAGATTTTTTATTTCTATATTACAAAATTCGTTATTAATTTAAATGTCTCTCCCATTCAGTGCCTACAAAATATATAAAAATAATAGCCGGGTACCAAAACTTTTAAGGCGAATTTTGATTAAGTACATATGAATATTTGAAAATTTGGATAAATGTGTATTGTTATTATTTCAATAAAAACACATTTTTCGCATCCGAGTGGTCGGCACACAGCAAGCTGGGTGCCGACCAATCGGATCCGACTACTACAAAATGAACGGGATGCTTGCCCGGATCCGAGTGCGAGGCGCCGCTACTATAGCCGCGCCCTACTCGGATCCGAGTGATCGGCATGGAATGTATTAATATTTGTGTAATCACAACGTATTAGTAAATAAAATATTTTGTAATTCATCATCATCTAGCTCTTATTTCACTTGGGAGCGATGTAATATGTCCCCTCCTTTCATACAACCCTATCAAACATCATCTCTGTGATCATACCCTGTCTATTCATGTCCTGTTTCACGCAATCAGTCTTTTCTTTGGTCCTCCCTTCCCTCTAAAGTCTCCAAAATTCAACACTCCTCACAACATTACTTTCATTCTGTGTCACCACATGTCCATATCACGTTAATCGTTCACTTTTTAACTTCTCCATTACTGGTGCAACTTTCAAACATTCTCTTATACATTCATTCCTTATTTATCCATTCTTATCACGTCGCACATTCATCTTAATATTCGCATCTCCGCTACATGCAGACGTCTCTCATTCGTCGCTTTTGTAGCCATAATTTACAATTCATATCTACTCAAAAACGCGAGTACTTGAAATTACAAATATTTTTTTTTATTGACTATTTTTCATCTTAACTTATATATGTCCCACGGCTGGGATAGGTTCCACACTAGGAGGGAAATTGACCTATTATACCATACTGGTGAGATTAAAGTTGGTTAAAGGTTTTTATTTTTAACTTTCCTTCTCTTAAATAGATGTTATAAATAAGCACATTTTATCCCTTAGTCGTCTTTTACGATCACTCATGGGTAAGATAGGGTGTGGCGGTATTCTTACTGCTTAGTTATTAATACTATAGTAGTATAATATAATGTTTGAAAATACAAATATTTTTGTAATTGTCATTACATTAAAAAAGTATCTTTTTAATGCAATGATCGAAAAACGTTGTTAAGAAACTGATGGGTGAATGGTCTGAAGTTAAACGAATCTCTAACATTCAGCAATAATACAATGTCTTAGAAACTTTTGTTCGTATCTTTATATTTTCTTGCTAGTAATTCTTTATCCCTAACAAATACCTGTTCGGTTCGTATATCACGGAATGGAAGCTGTTAAATAAAATGGAGGTGAAATGCACCCCTGTTTTGTGGCGTAACCTCTCAGGCACCGCCATCTTTTTTTAAAAAATAATTCCATGTTATTTTTCCCCTTCCTGTTCGTGGTTTGTTTCAAGACTATTCTAACTGAGGAATGTATAACAGTAATAAATTAAAATCTTTTAATATTGAGAGTGCTATCGCATCTTCTGTAAACATATTTTGAATATAAAATTTTATTTATTTTCTGTATAATTTTAGAGTAATATTACTCTTTCCGTGTGGAGACGGAGTAAGAATACAATTCACCACCCCCTATCTTACCCGTGGGTGATCGTACGAGACGACTAAGGGATATAAAACGCATATAACATCTATGCGAGAGAAGGATACCTCGAAACAAATCCCTATGCCAACACGTCTGACCAGCGTGGTATAGTAGGTGAATTACCCTCCCATTATGAAGGATGCTCGAGCCCAACAGTGGGACATATATGCTGAGATAATAATATTACTCTCTAAATAATAAACATATCACCGTTTTTTTTTCTGCGAGCTTTTATCGTAAAGAACGACTAATGGTTTCAATAAAAATTAAACTGCACGAATTAATATATCGATTTAGTTACAGTTAGAGTCACAAGCCACGATCCTGGCATAATTCCATTGCTTCATTCGCATTTATCACAGTATTTATGCATGCTCTCCGATTACGCATACCCTTAATATGATCTCTCGTCAACACATCTACAATTTGGGCCACAAAAGTATGATTGGTCTTCCCATTGTACTCGTCCCAATCAAACTTCTTTTGTATACTTGCTTCGTCTATCTCTCATTGCCTATTCTTTTACGAGTCTGAACTCTCAGTATACACTTTTTGCCGTTTGTCACTACTTCTTCCACTGCGCTCTCTAGGATAGTAGGTCATTTAACTTCCACTATACATTATAAAGTTCAGACGAGTTGGTATAGGTTTTGTATCGAGTTTTCCTTTTCTTGCATAGATGTTATATGTATATATGTTCCTTAGTCGTCTTTTACAACACCTACAAGTAAGTTAGTGGTCACCCCATAGATCAAATTGCCTAAGTAGCCTCTTTGTCTAAATAGCCTTGTCTTAATTACCTATGATTATGTACACGAAACCTAAATCAAATCTTCAAAATATTTATATATCTGACTGTTGATTTGGTTAATATTTCAGATAGTTGGATCGTTTTTGATGGAACTTACAAAAGCAGATACACTATTTTTGACAACAGGCTATGATTCGTCCACCGAAGATAAAGATCGGGTACCAGTGGTCCGCTCGCACGGCGAAGAGAGGCAGGGTGGGTCTATGGGGTTGCGCGCCGCCTCTTTCATCGCCCTGGACCGATTTAGCGAGGTGTTACCACTCCATGGCCCACAGCAAAAAAAAATGCTATGATTCAATCACACCCCATCATTGTAGAACTCTGTAATTCTCTCTATACATACATACATACATATCATCACGCCATATCCCTTGCAGGGTAGGCAGAGAGAACAGAGTGCCAGAGAACTCTATCTCTGCATACTTCACTCGCTTCCTCAACATTCATAATTCTCTTCATACACGCTCGCCGGTTTCGGAGACTCTTGACTCCACCTTCCTTCAGTACATGACCGATCTGGTCTAGGTAGGTTAGTCTCAGTCTCCCTCGGTACCTACATCCTTCCACTTTCGCATTGTATATCTTCTTAACCAGGCGTTCGTTCGGCATTCTTTCCACATGTCCGAACCATCGGAGCATTCCCTTTCGCATCTTTACACCAATACTCTCTTTCATACCTACTCGCTCTCTTACGTCGTCGTTACGAATGCGGTCGGTCAGCCTAACTCCACAGATTTTCCGCAGAGATCGCATTTCGACCGCATTAATTTTACTATCATACTCTTTTCTGCATATCCAACTCTCGCTTCCATACAGTAATGTTGGGACAAGCACTGCGTTATGTATTGCTACACGTGCCTTCTGGCTGAGGTGGTGGCTGCCGAGAAGTTGCCCCAACGCTCCGTTCACTCTATTTCCCGCATTCACTCTTCGCTCTATATCAGTGGTGTACCTTCTATCTCGGCTAAATCCACATCCAAGATATACAAATTCATCCACTTGCTCTAGTACATCATTACCTATTGTTACTCTTACATCTGTTCTGGTTTTATCTCTTTCAAAGACCATTATTTTGGTTTTGCTCACATTCACGCGTAGACCCCTTTTCTTACAATCTTCTGTCATTGTGTCGACTAGGGTCTGCAGGTCAGTCGCTGACTGTGCCAACAGGACTGCATCATCTGCATAAAGCAGAGCAGTGACCACTGAGTCGCCCATCTGGACTCCCACATTCATATCGTTCAACCTTTGGAGACATCTATCCAGATATATGATAAACAGCCTGGCTGACAGAACGCACCCCTGCTTAACGCCGATATTGACGTCAAACCAAGGCGACATTCCATCATCCAGCCGCACACAGGCTCTACAGCCCATGTAACTGGACTGCACAGCCTGTAGCAGTTTACCGCTAATACCATACTCCGGTAAAATGTCCCAAAGTTCCTTTCGTACTACCGTGTCAAATGCTCTCTCCAGATCCACAAAACTGCAGAAAACCCTCTGACCTAGAGCCAGATGCTTCTCCACAATGTTGCGCAGAGAGAACACTTGATCCATGCATCCCCTTCCACTTCTGAAACCTCCTTGTGTCTCACACAATAAACCATCGGACACCATCCTCATTCTCCTTTCAATAATTTTACCATACATTTTTGCTGTCAAACTGGTCAAGCTTATGGCTCTGTAATTTGCGCAGTCATAACGTGAACCTTTGTTTTTAAACAAAGGCACGATGACTGCGCTATTCCAGTCCCCGGGAACCATTTCCGAGCTCCAATATAAATTGAGGAGCAACAGGAACGCCTCCCAGACACAGGAGCCACCAAGCTTGATCATTTCGGCAGACACCATATCAATGCCCGCTGCCTTACCATTTTTCAAACTTCTTATCGACCATTCAACTTCATTCATATGATGGAATACATCCGAATGTTGATCTACTAGACCACATGCGACACCGGCGCCAACCGTAGCATCCGCATACATATCGCCAAAATATTCACTCCATCGGCTTAACACGTCTTGTGTTTGTGTAAGAATGTCTCCACCTTTAGACCTTATTTTATTCATTCTGAAGGCTGACCAACCACCCCGAGACTTCTTCACCTCCCTCCAAAAGAGTTTGGTGTTACCCTCGAAGTTTTTAGTCAGCCTATCTTCTGCACTCATGCTTGCTCTATCACGTTTCTCTTTCACTAAGGCCTTGGTGTCATTCTTACATTGGCGATATATTTCTTTCTTCTGTTCAGTCATACTGTCATTCAGATTCAAAGAAGAGACATAGTCCAGCCACGCTTTCTTCTTTTGCTCTACGGAAGTTGCCACTTCCGCATCCCACCATGCATTACCATTTATTTTTCTATGCTTCTTTGAACTTCCACATACTTCTTTCGCTGTATCTACCATACTCTCTTTCAATACTCTCCAGCATTCTTCAAGGTCCGATTGCGGCTGGCTTGCCATCGTCAGCCGTTCTCGGACACCCTCTGCATACTTTTCTCTTACACACTCTTCTTGCAACCTTTTAACCTTTATTCTTTCAAGCCCTCCGAAGTGGACACGCTCTCGCCAGTGCCTCCACTTTCTGAACAGACCAATAAATCTCGCAATAACGAGATAGTGGTCCGTATCGACTGTGGGGCCCCTGTAGGCTCTTGCGTCCAATATTTTGCTTCGGAGGCGACTGTCTACCAAAATTAAATCTATTATGCTTTTCTGTTCAATCCTTCTCCATGTATACATATGGATGTCCTTATGTTGGAAAAATGTGTTTGACACAATAAGGTTTCTCTCCATGCATACATCCGCTATGAGACTACCTGCGTCGTTCACTCTCTTATCACCAAATGGACCAAGTACGTCCTCATAGTCGGGACGCTTGGTCCCCACCCATCCGTTCAAATCTCCGCATACAATCACGCGTTCACTGGTTTCTGCCATATCCAGAACTTGCCTAACATTGTCCCAAAACTTCTCTGGGTCTGATGCCACCGAGGATACTACGGGAGCATATGCTACAACCATGAATACCTTGGTGACACCTAGTTTTATACGGACCCAAAGAAGTCTGGGATCATACATTCCGTAATCCTTCACACCTGAGGCCAAGCGAGAGGACAACAGCACTCCTACCCCCATGCTGGCTCGATCGCTCTGTGGTTCACCAGACCACAGAGCCATCCCGCCACCAGGAAGATCGCAGGCGTCGCTGCCCCTTCGCTTGGTCTCTATTACACAGAGCACGTCTAGCTTTTTGCCCGCCATGACGGATATCAGCTCGTGCAACTTACCTTCCACACAACCTCTTACATTCCACGTGCCCACCCGGCACTCTGCTCTCCTCGACTCGCCTAACTGGGCAAGGCGTGATGGGTGGCGGCCCCCATCGCCGCAACTGCCGATGTTCGTACCGACGGGGACGGGTCGGTACGCCCGGGGGACGCCCTAACCCGCATTGTGGTACGCATATCGAGCCGGATTAGCAGTCTAATTAGACTGGCAGGGGACGCGAACGAGCACGCTTCTTCTCTCTCTCTATATATATATATATATATATATATATATACAGTAATTCTCTATCACCATTTCGACAGACCACACTCTTATCTATCTTCTGTAGCCTCGAACGTAGCCTTTTCTGTTTTCTTGACGTCTATATGTTATTTCAAGACGATTAATTGAATGTTTATAGGTTTTTGGGGTGAAAGCGTAACAGAAAATACATACATACATATCATCATCCCTTGCAGGGTAAGCAGAGAGAACAGAGTGCCAGAGACCTCTATCCTTGCATACTTCACTCGCTTCCTCAACATTCATAATTCTCTTCATACACGCTCGCAGGTTTCGGAAACTCTTGACTCCACCTTTCTTCAGTACATGACCGATCTGGTCTAGGAAGGTTAATCTCGGTCTCCCCCGGTACCTACATCCTTCCACTTTCGCATTGTATATCTTCTTAACCAGACATTCGTTCGGCATTCTTTCCACATGTCCGAACCATCGGAGCATTCCCTTTCGCATCTTTACACCAATACTCTCTTTCATACCTACTCGCTCTCTTACGTCGTCGTTACGAATGCGATCGATCAGCCTAACTCCACAGATTGTCCGTAGAGATCGCATTTTTTTTAGTACAAATAAAACCAAATTAATGTGTCTATCATGCTTCAGAATCTACTAATATCTTTATAATCATTCTCCTACTCTTATCCCAACTGCTTGGGGTCGACGCAATATGTACATGTCTTCCTACATATTGCAAAAGTTATGGGCAATAATTTTATGACCGGCCACCTGCCTGACGTCATCCTTCCTTAGGAATATAATTGTTGACCAAACGGCATCAGATGGTGTTGGCCCAGGTTGAAATTAAGCTCTTAGTCGTCTTTTACGACATCCACGAGCAAAGTAAGAGTTGATAGTATTCGTAGCCGCTACCACACAGCTTTCTAATCGAATAATATTTGATCGTTATATATTTCTTATTTGATTTTTAATAAGTTTCTTATTATATTTTCGAAGCTAAAGTTCCAAAGCCAACGAAATACATTATAATATGCATAAATGTTTCATAAACAAAAATTATGCCCAAAAATAATTGTACCCACATAAAAATATATACAGTTGAATCGAATTCTTAGAAACTACTAAAAATGGACTTTCTTGCAACTAAATTACGACTTTTTTTATTTGGCACTAAAGAAACAACTCATAAATTGCTAGGATCTCTACAAATATGCAATTAAATAACAAAAATTACACCTAAACTTATAACAATAATATGTGGATCGCACAAATTATTGTTCTGTGTAGGAATTGAACCCACGAAACTTGGCACGGTAGGGCGATAACTAATCTCTACCTCCGTTGTGCAGTTGCTTTCCACTTTATTTTATGAACTTTACTTTTGTAATATTTCTTTTTTAAGTAGACACCACCCTTTTTTTTTGCGGTGGGCTATGGACGTCGCACCCCGCCAAATCGGTCCGGGGTGACGGAAGGGGCGGCGCGCAACCCCATTAACCCACCCTGCACCTCTTCTTCGCCGTGCGAGCAGACCACCGGTACCCGATCTTTGTCTTCGGTGGCCAAGTAGACACCACCCTGCACTAAGGAAATAATCTTTGTATTGCAGGGTACTTTACAAACATCCTATTAACGCAGGCAAATTACACCAAATACCTACCAACCAATTAACCTATTAATACTCTCTATTTTAAGTTAATAAGACCTTCCATTTTAGGTTGAAATAAAAAAGTCTCTAACAAAATCCATTCCCGTAGCTTCCCATTCTTTACCCCGCAAATCAAACAGTTTTATCTGTTATCAGTGGACGTGTGGCTCGAGTAATGCATCGCCGTAAAGCGTAGCGCCTTGTTCCTTATTTAGACTAGATACCATCCATTATTTCCACCTGACTTATACTGCTTCCTTCATAGATAAAATTCTCTGTATGTTTAATCTAGAAAAACAATTGTTCGACAACATTACCTATACTTGAAAGCAAGTTCTAAGATTCTAGATGATAATTAAAGTATACAAGTTTAGAAATTTTGTACATGAACTTCGATTAAAACCTAGCACAATTTATAAAGTAGGTAAGAAACTGTGCTCGCACTCTCTCTCCAGACTTTGTGCATAGTAATTACTCTGTGAGTTGACTTATAAGGCAACCGTAGATAAATAAAGTATATCGCTAAAGAAAAGCTCTCTATAACAGTGATCATTGAGGAAAGTAATTATTAAAAAGGCAAGAAAAGTAGTTGTACCATATTATAAGTCCATCAGCAAATGCAAAAATAAAAAATTTGTTTTATTTTTTCTTTAAACCGCCCTGCCTTAAGAAAATAATCCTTGTATTGCCAGGGACTTTACAAACATATAATTAACGCTGGCAAATTACACCCAGACCCAGAACAACAGTATGTGGATCAAACAAAGTATTGTTCTGCATAGGAATCCACGGGACTGGCATGGAAGGTTGGTATCTTAACCACTATGCCATCTGTGCAGTCTTTATTTATTGTATTACAGTTCGATTCTATTGTATACTATTATAAATTATTTAACATAGTACTTAGTATATTAACGTAAAATAGATGTGAATAGAGATATTGAATATCTCAAAGATGGCGACTAAATAGTCAATTATAATATAGAAATAGAAATAAAGCCCAAGTGGTGACAGAATAAGAATAAAAATGTCATAATATGGATATGAGAAAAATTATAAAAGATCTAGACAAGAATACAATGAAAAAATTATATAGTTTTTTCTAATAAATTTCATTTAAACAATTGTAATTTTACAGAAAAAATCAATAGGGATCATCCTAACGACAAATTAAAATTGACTTCACAGATGGTGTAGTAGCTAAATATCGACGTTCTATGCCAGTGCTGTGGTTTCGAGTCTCCAGCAGGATAATACTTTGGGTGATCCATAAATTTAATTATATGTTTATAAATGTTTGTTGCTTGCGTTATAGGAGCTTGCTTTTTTAATATAAATATATTAGCCAAAAAAGCTTGATATGTAAATTAAAATACCGAATATCTCCACCTAATGATAAAACGTTTCACCGAGAGCCTCTTTGTTGAAACCGATTCAACGGCCACTCTTACAAATAATATGTCAAGCTTGATCTTTGATTTTAAAAGCTATGACCAGGTATCACCATTAAAATGTATAAAACCTATAAATAATAAATACCCTAAGCTCTATATTTTCTTCAAAACTCAATCTGAGTAATAAATTGTTAGAAATTTAAAATTCTTTTTTTTTACTTCGAGCTTTGAGTTTCAGCTTCAAAGAAAACCCTATAATTGGATTTTTTATAAGATATTTTGCGGTATTTCTAGCCGGAAATTTAAGATCGCGACAAGATTATCAGGTAGCAATATTATTATTAATAAGTAGTGGTACTTGAAGTTTAACTTTTTATGTAGCTCTCCAAAAGGACCGTTGCACACAACACACATAAGTCATAAAGGCAAGTCTTAGGCTACTATATCACAAACTCTTGGGCCACCGAAGTCAAAAATCGGGTACCGGTGGCCCGCTCGCACGGCGAAGAGAGAGGATTTTACAGTGGGTCTATGGGGTCACGCGCCGCCTTTCCGTCACCCCGGACCGATTCGGCGGGGCGAGACGCATCCATAGCCCACCAATAAAAAAAAAAACAAAAAAAAGGCTACTATATCACACAGCTAGGTAGATGTATTAGCATAAACATCTGTTCCAAGTTTTCCTACATTCAAGTGATGATATGTATTTAAGTTGCTCATCTCGTAGATTACCCATTTGAATGCGGAAAAAAAAAAGATTTGCGAAAGGGAAGGCTCCGATGGTTCAGACATGTGGGAAGAATACCGAACGAACGTCTGGTTAAGAAGATATACAATGCGAAAGTGGAAGGATGTAGGTACCGAGGGAGACCGAGACTAACCTACCTAGACCAGATCGGTCAGGTACTGAAGGAAGGTGGAGTCAAGAGTCTCCGAAACCGGCGAGCGTGTATGAAGAGAATTATGAATGTTGAGAAAGCGAGTGAAGTATGCAGAGATAGAGTTCTCTGGCACTCTGTTCTCTCTGCTTACCCTGCAAGGGATATGGCGTGATGATATGTATGTATGTATGTAAAAAAAAAGATTAGGTGGTGATTTTTGATATTGTATATTTTCTCTCAAAATTAATAATATAAAAGAAAGTCTCACATCTCTAAAGCAAAGATGGATATTTTGCTGCATTTTTATTTCATTTGAGAGAAATGATATTGATGTCCACAGATACAGAATTTGTAGTTCATATGGAGAAATTCTTGATAGAAAAAAAAACAATCACATTTTGATTGTACATCTTTAAGGCTTGTATGTAACAGATTATATCTAAGTGCAGTATTAACTCCTTAAAAACTATATCTTTTTTAATAATATATTACTAGCTGAATAAAAAAAATATATCGTTCTGAATAAATTTAAATATATTAAAACTTGGAATTCTTTGAAATTGGCGCGCAGCACAACCTGCCGTCCAATATTTTATTTATAAAGATACCAACCCTGCACTAAGGAAATAATACCTCTATTGCGGGGGACTTTAAAAACATACAATTAACGTAAATAAATTACACCCAGAATAACATTTTTTGGATTGCACAAAGTATTGTCTTGCGTTGGAATCAAACTCACGAAACTGGCACGGAAGGAATCATCGTACTCATAGCTCATATACGTTATTTTTCTGTGCCAGAGCCTCCTCCACAATACGAGGCAAATTGATAATATTTTATCACGATGGTCAGACGGCCACCCCGACTGACCATCGTGGTAAAATATGATCAATTCAAATCATTATAGAGTTTTATGTCTAATTTTCCTTTTTAGGGTTCCGTACCTCGAAAGGAAAAAACGGAACCCTTATAGGATCACTTTGTTGTCCGTCCGTCCTTCTGTCTGCCTGTTCGTCTATCTGTCTGTCAAGACTCTTTTTCTCAGGAACGCGTGGAGGCATCAAGCTGAAATTTATATCAAATACGGTCTACTGTCCCTTAGAGCTGTGAAAAAAGAAAAAAAAAAGAAAAAGCTAACGCAATCAAAAGATACAGCTGTCTATGTCGCAAATTTCTGCAAATTTTCGACATTCGCAAGGGAATCAAAACCTACAGGGACTACTACTTCCCGTGAATAGTCCGGTCACCCGACGTGAGGCCACCGCGTGAGGACGACGCCCCGAATGCGAATGTGAATAGCTGTCGGGGCGTCGAAATGAGAGGAACCCGCGAGGGTAAACCCCCGGGCGGGCCACCGATAGCAAAGATCGGGTACCGGTGGCCCGCTCGCACGGCGAAGAGTGGTGTTTGCAGGGTTGGTTTATGGGCTTGCGCGCCGCCTCTTCCGTCGCCCCGGATCGATTTGGCAGGGCGCGACAAAGTCCATAGTCCATGGCAAAAAAAAAAAAAAATAGGGTACTTCCCGTAAGTTCAGAATCTTGAAATTTGGTACGAAGCAACGTCTTATAGCACAGATAAAGGAAAAATTGCGAAAACTGTAAATTTTTGATTACATCATATATAAAAAATTCTCCGTGTGGTGACGGAGTAGAATACTATTCACCACCCCATATCTTACCCGTGGGTGATCGTACGAGACGATTAAGGGATATAAAACGTATATAACATCTATGCGAGAGAAGGAAAACTCAAAACAAAACCCTATACCAACACGTCTGACTAGCGCGGTATAGTATGTTAATTTCCCCTCCCACTGCGGAAGAGGCTCGAGTGGGACGTTTATGGGCTGTGATGATGATGATATATAAAAAATATTTTTAATAATTTTAAACTAACTACCCTTTTCACCTGAAAGAGGTAAAACGTGTAGAGGTATTAAATTGAAATTCGTGTCAAATATTCAGGTCTATAATACCTTTAAGTTATAACAAAATCAAACTTCTATGTCAACGCAATCAAAAGAAATAGCAATTTAAGCCGCATATTTTCAAACTCGCAACTACTTGCAAGGGAATCAAAACCTAAAGGGTACTTCCAGTAGACCTAGAATCTTCAAATTTGGCATGAAGCAATGTTTTATAGCACATATAAAGGAACAATTCAGAAAACCTTAAAGTTTTAGTTACATCACATATTTTTGAGCTATTACATATTACTAAGCGACCGATACAAGAAATTCCGTAAAGAAAATAAAACCTAAGATTGTATAGTTGACAAGCAGCAGTTAGTTTTGCACTGATTATAAGCAAGTAGCGTGACCGAGTGGTCTAAGGCGCTGGTATTAGACACCGTAGGCGTGAGTTCGAATCTCACCGCCATCAAACTCTTGCTATTTATTTTTGCAAAATTTATTTATAATAATTTAATAATATTATAAATAAATCAGTTTAAAAACGTGTACTTTAAATGTTTTAATAAATTAGTAGTTTTAATAAATAGTTGTAACTTGAATTAATCATCATTCATCATCATCATTAACCTGCTCTTATCCCAATTACTTGGGGTCGACGCAATATGTCCTTTTCCTCCACTCAATCCTATCCGATGTCATCTCTGCGTTCACTTCCTTTCTATTCATATCATGCTACACGCAATCCATCCATCTTTTTTTCGGTCTTCCCTTACCCCTAAAGGCTTCAACATTCATACTTAAAACTTGAAATAATGTCAAAGAAAAAAAACTTCAATTAATGTCAAAAAAGAACTACTGTATAAATATTTTTTTAATTTTACGGAACCCTTCGTGTACAACTCGCACTTGGCCGATTTTTTTGTATAGACGTTATATGCCTTTTATATCTCCTTATTTTACAATAACCACGGGTAAGGTAGGAAGGTTTATTATTTTTATCTAATATAGATTTTTTAACAAACATTTCAACCAGTACTTCTATAACCAAAGAGGATAACAAATATTATCATATTTAAATTCCAACACTATAAACTTCATTGAAACTCACAAATTTAAAATTCAAACGTATTCCTGTACACGTATCGCTGTTCAAACAGCACTGAAAAGTAATCCTCTTATCCAATGCGGTTTGAAAAACGCTTCGATGAATGCAAACCCTATCGTATATAATTAATCTATGTATGAACCCCGATCCATATCTAATTAGCTCAGTGCAAGTGATTTAATTAAAGATTTTTATCTATATTGAAGTCCGAAACGCAATGATAACTTGTAATAAGACTGGTTTTCCCGTATTTTTCCTGTTCGAGGCAGATAATTAAAGTGCAAACCTATATAGGTCTTGTTAGGTAGCAAAACATATCAATATCTGAGTTTATATCTGCAGTGCTCTCTGTAACTTTATATTATAATGGGCAATTAAAAGATAAAAACAACGACTTCATATATAATATATTTTTGTTGTTTTGTATTTAAAGAAATTTGATTAAACCACATTAAATTTTTTTATAAGAACTGTGGGATTAAAATACAATTTTTTTGCAAAATGATTTTTGTTATTTTTTGAAATACGCTTGTATGCCGCTGATCTATCTTTAGAGTCGGTCTCTCTATAAAGGTTGTTGTTAGAGACTGCCCAGTGAGGAAGTCTACGGATATTGTGCATTCGGGATGCCTGACGAATATGTTGCATTTTGAACTTATGAGGTAGGACCACATTGTTGACAGGTTTCTGTCTAAATCCATCAGGGGAAGTACCACCCTCCCAGAAAACCGACGGTTAAACAGTGGCATTGTGCTGCTGTGCTTCATTTGGTGAGCGAGAGAGCCGGAAGTCCAACTTTCTGGGTGGGTTTAAATTTTTCTTGGTAGGCAGCGGCCTTACTGTACTGAAAGGTCAATGAGCGGCAGTAACACTTACCATCAGATGTACTTTCGGGCTGGCCATGGATGTTAAGAAAGCGGTATCAGTGGCCAGCCCAAGGGCGATGGGGAGGGAGTGCGGTGGGTTATGGGGCCATACGCCGCACTTTCGTCGCCCCAGACAGAATGTACGGGCGTCCAGACCATCATCATCACAGCCCATATATGTCCCACTGTTCTCGGGCCTTCTCAGTGGTTCTTATGGGAGGGAAATTAACCTACTATACCGCGCTGGTCAAACGTGTTGGTATAGGATTTTGTTTCGAGTTTTCCTTCTCTTTCATAGATATTATATGCGTTTTATATCCTTTAGTCGTCTCTTACGATCACCCACGGGTAAGATAGGGGGTGGTGAATTGTATTCTTACTCCGTCACCACACGGATAACGGGCGTCCAGACCATAGCCTAGCGAAAAAAAAAATTGTACTGCTTGCTCGTTTGCCACCAAGAGCAATAGAAAAAAAGAGGATCCATGATCCATCCACTTCAAACTGGAATTACTCCCTGAGCTGTATTTTACAACTTAAACTGGAATGTAAGGTGTAGTGAAGTCTTGTATTCATAGAGAGTATAAATAATTCGCTTTTTTAATATTTTTATGGCAAATCCTTGTTTGACCATACCCCGTTCAGTCATCCGGAGCGATAGTAGAGCGGCCTACAGCTCTCATAAATCACCGTGTGAATTTTCTCCAAGCGGATCATCAGATTTACTTTTAATGGTTATTTTATATTAACTATATTTCTGTAAGTATAATTATAATGTTCCGTGTGGTGACGGAGTAAGATTACAATTCACCACCCCCTATCTTACCCGTGGGTGATCGTACAAGACGACTAAGGGATATAAAACGCTTATAACATCTATGCTAGAGAAGGAAAACTCGAAACCAAACGCTATACCAACACGTCTGACCATCGTAGTATAGTAGGTCAATTTCCCTCCCATTATGGAGGAGGCTCGAGCCCAACAGTGGGACGTATATGAGCTGAAATGAAAATTAATGAAATTATAATGTATGAAGATTTTAATAAACTAAGTAACTAGAACCAAATGTCGCAATAAAACCGATAACGTCTTCCAGTACAAGATTACCTTTCAATTAACGACTTTTAGTTGAAAGGTAAACTGGAAACACCATCGCAGATTCTCTTAAGGCCGCATTCGATATAACGACTTAATCAGACGAAGGTCCGACTCGTAATTACTTGCGATAAAATAATTTATATCGCAAAGTGTGCAGAACTCTCATTAATGGAGCATTATATTACAAAGTAATGCCTACTATTAAATGCTTATTTACTTATTAAATATGACTACATTGTCTCTTAGAAATGAATGCTAATGATACTAAATATGAAATATAAAACGAACTTAAGGAAAGTGATTGAAGAAAAGATGATTTCTTTAATCAGAATAAAATGTCAAACAGAAATGTATGGCTAATTCTTCATTTATAGAGTTACAATTTAACCATTGTCCAATGGTGAAATTCTTACTACGTGTTACGTTTGATAGAAATATGAAATGATTTATTTATGACAGACACAAGCATAAGCGAAATGAATAGGTAATAATAATAACAAAATAATTAGTGTTCGCCACAATCCGGTCTCAATTCAGCATCATTTTCTTTGATGCAATAAATAAATAATGCTGGCCGCAGACGTCCAGCGCTGATCTTCATTTGTTACCGGAAGGAGACATCAGGCACATGGTCTTAATTTAACCTAATATAATATAGTACCTATAATAAAGTAACATTATCCAGCTTAAATCTAAACTATATATAATATGTTTATATTATACAACAGAGAGAATAAAGTTTCGTTTAACTTTACGGTGAAAATAGCAAAAAAGAAACATGTGTAGCACATAAACAGTATACATACAAAGTACAAGCTAAATATTGAAAACTAATTATAGCATTATCCTGGTTTCAAAATGATGCAATATAAATTCCTAATAATATTAGAAATGGTATTTACACAAATCACTACTAAAAAGCACTAGTGTCTTGTGCAAGTAGTTCCTCATTTTTCTGATGTGCATAGATAAAATTTCTCAGTTTTTTCTCGAATGCATGCAAATTAGGCAGATTCCGTATCGGTGGAAGCATGTTGTTCCAACATTTTGTAGCAGCGTATCGGAAACTACCTCTGAGCTGCTGAGCAATGTCGCTTAGTCGTTAGTTGCAGGGAACTAGTCTAGCATCTCAAGATTTACGATTGGCCAACCATGACAGTTTGCCATATAGATAAAAAGGAGTTTGACTTTTTATGGCTCCGAAAAGCAAACATGCCAAGTGAACCTTGCGACGATGCATCATTTTTAATAAACGATTCTTATTTAGCAATGCAGTCATATGTGAACTTAAAGGAATACTAAAACAAAACCTGGCACAAGCATTTTGAATACGTTGTACCAGTGTCCGCGTTTTAGCTAACAACCTAGAACCAAATACAGTGACCATATAGTTAAGCCTCGATAATATCAATATCTCAGTCAACTGAATACGCAAATTTTCTGTCAGATAGGGCCTCATCCTGTAAAGTAATTTTAACTTTAAGAAGCAATTTTTTGTACAGTTAGCTACATGTTTTTCATACCGCAGTTTACAATCAATGTGAAGACCAAAATTACGCATTTCATATACACGCTCAATAGGTTCGTACCCCCGAAAATTAACAATAAATAACACCGTTCCACAGAAAAGTGGTCTGTGCTGGGTGTTTGACAAAAATTATCCGACGTATTTTTTGCCGCTGAATACGAATCTGAAGTCAAAATTGAGGTTAAAACTGCAAAAAACCGAGAAAAATAAAAAAAACCGATAAAATCTACAATCAATCAGTTTTTTTGTATGATAACATAACTGCAGTTGGTCTGTGCTGGGTGTTTGACAAACATTTTCCGACGTATATTTTACCGCTGAATATGAACCCCTAATTTTAACTTTAGATTCATATTCAGCGGTAAAAAATACGTCGGAAAATCTTTGTCGAATATCCAGCACAGATCACTCACACAGAAAACTCACACAGTTTTTTTGTGGAACTGTGTAATCGTTAACATCAAGAAAAATATGAATAAAGTTAAATCAAAAAAACTAAGATACTCAGCTACCAATCTAAATGTCATCAGTTCGATCCACAAGCTGGACTATTCTTTTTGCGATATACAAATTACTGTTCAGATTCCGTGTGTGATTTGTGTCCGTTAATTGCATGTTTGTAAAGTTCCCCGTAATACAAGAATTATTTCCTTAATGCAGGGCAGAACAATTTAAAAAAAAAAAGATGTTAAATATAATATCAATAATGTGAAAATTTTTGAAGATGTTTGTATGTTTGGATTCTTCTTACTGAATCACGCATAAACATATTTAGCTGAAAATTTTGACACGAATAGACTATTACCTGAATTTAACACATGGAATACTTTTATCCTGGTAATATTTTGTCTTGGAATAGTTTAGAAATAAAATTTTATATTCGGCAAGTCACTTTGGCTCTTAACATGGGCGAAGCCTCGGACAGAAGCTAATATATTATACAGTTAAATTATATTTATAAAAGTGAACATTTGCATGCCACTGTGAAACATTGTATGGAGATTATTTTTAAAAGCACATAATGTTATGCGCATTTTACATTAAATACTGATGTTATCGCGTACAATTACAGGTTGACTTTGCGATATGTATCACACGAAATATGTACCTATAAACAGTTTTGGAAATCCTAAATCTAAAATTTCAAGAATACTATTGTCTTTTACATTTAAACGTCCTTAAGAAACAAAGCCTTTTGTATAATTCTTGAATAACTTCACTTAAACATAACTTCAATCTATCAAATCTAGCTTTAAAATCACAACTTATCTAAAATTCTCTGAACTAAATCTGAATCAAAAACTGAGTTAGGAATACGATAATAGTTTGGGCTCTAATTATGTAGAAATTAAAAAAAAAAGTGATAGTCAATGTTAAAATAAATGTCTTGAAAATTTTTCAGTAAATTGCTGATGCACTTTGTCCTGGAGCTACAAGGGACGTGGTGATGAAATAAGACTCTTCTCCCCTCTTTCTTTCATATGGGTATCATAATAAACAACTAAAAGATATACAATGCAATAGTCAAGGCAAGTAAAAGTCGAAATAGAAAGAAGAAATGTAGAAGGTAATTTTTCTCTAATTAGGGAAGAGATTTGAGCCAAGTAGAAGAATGAATATCAGCTGAGCGATCATTTCTCCCACGTACGTGTAAGATCTGGAATGAACTGCCGGCTGATGTGTTTTCCGAGCGCTATGACACATGTCCTCCTTCAAACGAGGTTTAAGAAGTTTCTTCAAAGTAGGCAACGGTCTGGCTGTGCCCTGGTGTAGTAAATGTCCATATGCAGCAGTATCACTTACCATCAAGTGTGGTGCTTGCTCGTTTGCCACTATAGGCAATAAAAAAGGAGTGATGGTGGGTCAGTTCGTGGTATAAAAAAAACTATTGTACTAAAACTAGTTAGGCTAGAAGTCTGACCTCAATACAGTTTGGAACAATAAAGACTCGTGACAGGGGTCGCGAGGTTTCGTTAGACGAGCGTTGTATAGCCACTTAAGTATACTACTTTAACTACCTCGTAACTATTGCAAATAAAATTTACATTGTAGCATTATAATAGCATGGGGCTGATTTCACATATTTTAAGCACCGTTTACGCTAGCTGAGAGATTTTTTTCTTTTATTTTGTTATTGTTCATCGTGGGAAACGAGCAAACAGCACACCTGATGGTGTATTTTACTGGCGTTCAGGGACCTCTAGTATACCAAGAGTACAGCTACGCCGCTTCCTATCAATCAAAACCCTCGCAAAAAGTTAGGTTTCCGGCTCTCTCTCGCTCACCAAACGAAACGCAAAAGTGCATTGCCAATGCTCAGACGTCGATTTTCAGCGGGAGTGTGGTACTACTCCGAACAGACTGGTCTGCGGCTGTAGATAGAAAACTGTTGACAATGTAGCCTTATTATCGTTATTATTAAATACTTCAACTTAGATTAGTTTAAGTTATCCCTTCTGTCGGGCGTCCCGAGACGCAAACAGACGTTTTCTTTTTAATATTTTTTTTTTTAATTTAAAATACTATCAAAATTGGCAGTTAACCTCTATATAATATTACTATAGATTATATTTGTTCATAAGATGACTTAATATGATTTACGAACGGATTTTTATTTAATTTGATTGGTTTAGACTTACAGGTATTGTCACGAAGTTTTTCTTCCCTGTTAAAAGCTACTTAAAATTTCGAGTCCGAAGTGTGCGCTGTGGTTTCTTATCTTATGTTTTAAGTCGTAAACAGCTCTTCTCGCTAATCTACTTCATAACAATACTATTTATTTGGTTAGAGAAGATTCATCCATTTCATTTCCCATCTTTCAATTTTTTTTTTTGAAACGCCGTTCCTTATACTTTGCCAACATTCTAAAATAATAAACAAAACAAACAGAACTTTTAATTATTTCTTAAAAGGTTAGGTGAAAAAATTAAAAGGTCACCCAATTAAAACTTTTCACAAGAAGCAAGTCTAATCTGGTTGAAACTTTTAGTTTGTAAAGAATTGCTAAATTGGGTGTAAGTTATTCCCTTGTGAATAGGACAATACTACTTAGTGTATTTATTTATTACTATGTGTGATATATATCAAAGTTTTTGTCTACGGTTTATTTTTCTGTGTCTTTAACGAATTAAATAATTTTTAACGAATAAATTATTTTCTTGTTTGAAAAATTACTATTATATTGTAGACATGATGTTTAGTGAATATTTGACTAACATTTTCGGTAATACTACTGAAAGCCTTAATGAAATATCTTTAGAATTGTCCAAATTGATATATTTAAACTTCTACGAATTGTTTTCACAGCCGAACTACTTTTTATTACATCAATATACTCAGAAGGTTCTGTGTACCGTAAAGGAAAGGAAAAAAAATACTATTTTATGTCAATCTATTACTAAGCCCGTGCCTATATAGTTACAGACTTAGTAATCATAGTTGTAGGTATTTACGAGTATGCCACCGAAGACAAACATCGGGTACCGGTGGCCCGCTCGCACGGAGAAGAGAGGAGTTTGCATGGTGGGTTTATGGGGTCACGCGCCGTCTCTTCTGTTACCTCGGACCGATTTGGCGGGACGGTATTTACGAGTACATATAAAACCTTAGAATATTCTCTTTCTTGCTACTGATACTGTGTGGTGACGGCGACGAATACGCCTCGTAAAATACGAGTAGAGGCATCATCTTGACCTGGGCCAGCACTATCTGATACTGGTTAACAACTACATTCTCAAAAAAGAGATGACGTCAAGCAGTTGTCCGGTTATAAAACTATTACCGAAACCTTTGCAATATTTATGGTATTCTATTTACTATATTAGATATTGGTCAGATTAATGCTGTGTGGCTACGAATACTACCAACTCTTATTTTGCTCGTGGACGTCGTAAAAGACGACTAAGACCTTTATAACGATCTGGGCCAACTCCATCTGATGCCATTTGGTCAACAATTACATTACCAAGGAGTGTTGACGTCTGGCAGGCGGCCGGTCATAAAACTATTGCCAATAACTTTAACGATATATACTATGAAAGAAGAGAGACATATTGTATCAACTCCAAGTAATTGGGATAAGAGTAGGAGAATGATGATGATCAAATATTGGTCAGACGGGTTAGTAGATACTTTTATGTTTAGTTTTCTTTCTTTTACTATTATTGCACTGTGACTGCACAGATGGCGCAGTAGTTAGGATACCGACCTTCTGTGCCAGTGCCGTGGGTCCAATTCCCATTCGCTATAGTACTTTATGCGATCCACACACTGTTGTTTTGAGTCTGGGTGTAATTTGGGTCCATTAAATTATATGTTCGTAAGGTAAATACTATAATTATTTCCTTAGTGCAGGGTGTTTTTTTTAATTAAATGTGCTTTCATCACAGCCCATATATGTCCCACTTTTGGGCTCGGGCCTTCTCCGTAATGGGAGGGCAATTGACCTACTATACCACCCCGGTCAGATGTGTGGGTATAGGGTTTTGTTTCGAGTTTTCCTTCTCTTGCATAGATGTTAAATTTTATATCCCTTAGTCTTATCTTACGATCACCCACGAGTAAGATAGGGTGGTAAATTATATTCTTATTCCGTCAGCACAACGAATATATATTTAGTTTTACATATATATTCAATATAGTAATTACACACGGATAATCTGGTTACTTTTATTGCTATTTATTTTCCATTCAATAAACGTTAAGTTTAGTACCGGATGATAATAAAAGTAGATCACTACCAATCAACCTAGGTTCTTTTTTATAGTTTGCAATAACATCGTAGCTAACTCAACTAATGCTAATGGAAACATCTGATAATGAACTCAGCAGTGACACTGATATTAGTTAGCACTAAGTTTTTATAAGGTTTGCTTTCTTAATGACGGTCTAGGTGTTTTATAAAATTGATTTTAATCTAACTTTTTGATGAGTTAAAGGCTTGATATTTTGAATGTATCTCAGAATTCATTAATAATGTTAATGTTCATTTATAAATATTTGTTTTTTGTTTAATTGATTCCACAAGGTGGCTTTTTATTATGTTCAGATATGGGCTGATGTATCGCTATTGAAAATGAAAGCTTTCATTGGAGGAAGCTGCTGATTGCAATTGCGTTAGTGAGATAGGTTGGTATAGGATTTGATTTCAAGATTTCTTTTTCTTGCGTTTATGTGATCTGCTTGTTTTTTTTCTTTGACTATGGTCTCGTCATATTTTGTACAAATCGTCGGTGCCGATAGAAGGCAGCATGACGTCTCATAACCCCGTATAATCTATCCGTACCGTATCCCGTATTACTTCTCATAATCAATTGAGAAGGTCACTAATTATTCACTTGGATTTTGCTTACATCCCTGAATAGTTTTATATGAGACTCGTGATAAAGGATGCCATAGTTAACTTTAGTTTTACTTCGATGTCATAAGTAAGAGTGACAATGACGCCGAATAAGGTTCAATAATAATAACTAAGCCTTATCATTACGAGTATCTATTTATCCGTTTGTCCGTCCGTTTATCTTTCTTTTATGAACCGTCTAGTATATAGAAAAGAAAGAAGTAATTAAACATTTTATTCTTAACTTTTATGGTACTATTTTAGTCACATTCTCTATTAAACAATAAAAACTACATTAACTTTTCACTTCGCTTTATAAACAGTTTACAAAACAGATCTCATAAAATTTTTAAAATGCAAGAACGCATTCAATTCATCGATTTTTAAGACGTTATCATTTGATAAACAGGACATCACGTATCAATGCTGGCATAATAAAGTTAATACATAACGAGATAGAAATTTTACCTAATAAGGTATAAAATGGTATATAACTACTATTTATATATCCAATAATATACCTATATATATATATATAATATCTGGATGAGCGACTCTTGCTCGGTATTTTCTTGTTAGTGTGTTTTATTAAAAAGTCAAAAGAAAAATAGAAACTAAAAAAATATATCGAGCAAAAAGTAACCAAAGTCGCGTTTGTTGTATGGGAGCACCCCTTAAATATTTATTTTATTTTGTTTTTTAGTATTTGTCGGTTTAGCGGCAACTGAAATACATCGTCTGGGAAAATTTCTGTCTGACTGTTTAACTATCATGGTTCCTTAGATACATCCTAGTGATAGACAGATAGACAGACGAACGAACAGCGAAGTCTTAGTTATAAGGTCCCGTTTTACGCTTACGGAACCCTGAAAAAGTTGAACTCACATAAAACTTGGTACAATGGAAATACTCTTTAAAGTTAGAGTATTTTGAAAGTCACAATACTGTATTAATGCGCTATTTGAAAGTTTCTAAGTTATAAAGAGGTCATACACTTTTAGGACACGGCGTCATATGAATTTGAAAAATTAAATTCTTGGACAGCAATTTTCTAAGCCGAATAATGTAATTGAGAGCCATGATTACACATTGTACTGAATAACTGAAATCCATCGCTTATAAGATGTATTACCCGTTTTTATTTTACTCTGGAGAGGATGTTTTTACTGCATAATGATTAGGAAAGAGAGATAGACATTTGCTATATTTTGGTTCGCTATTTAGCCAGCGTTTAACCAACATATTTGTAAAAATCGAGACGGAAAAGCTGAGTTATAATAGGAACAATCAGTAAGATACGATAGGGAAACAGGATGTTAATGCTGATCAGAATGGTCGCAAGACGCCATTATCTACCTATGTGAGCTACTACGGTCGTTTCGATTTCTTTATAGTAGTCAAGTAATCGGTACTTGCAAATACTTAAAATCATTCGAAGGGGTCGTATATCAAAATAAATCCTTCGAATAAATGATAAACCCCGAGTCTAACAACCGGTTGAATGCCTGAATACTCTGCAGGCTCTCGGTCTCCCAACTCACATCTTAAAATTAAGAGCTGGCGCGCCAAAATTATACAATACCATCAGTTTGTAAGAATAAACATTGCATTGCAATGTAATCGGGTCAACTATACTGACCGGTGGTTCTCGAGCAGAGTCTGTATTTATTCCTAGGATTCTTCAAATACCATCAAATTACTACTTCGAATTTCAGAGAGTGCAGTTTGCCATCAAAGTCTGCTTCGCATAAACAAAGCTCGAGGTCAAATTGTTAAGGTAGCGGGAGTAGACTTGAGGGAAAGCTCCTTCTCCCATGGGCAGTTGTATGTGACATGCTTCAGAGTAAGCTCACAGAGTAACCTGGCAATTCTCGCATTCGAAAGAGAAACAAAAGATATTGTTTACAAATAAATACTGTAATAGGTGTAGTATCGCGGGTGGATGTTAAAGAAATGGTACCAGTGGTCGGCCTAATTTCGATAGAAAAGACGGTGGGTTATGGGGCTGCACACTACCCTTGCGTCGCTTCGGTTGTAATGGGCGCGGTGTGTTCAAAACATAGCCTGCTAAGAAAAAAACCTCGTGTCCATAATATGTAACAAAATTTCATGTTATTTTCATCTTTATTAAACCTCCACTATAATAAAAATTGTTAGCATCATCATCATCACAGCCCATATACGTCTCACTGTTGGGCTCGGGTCTCCTCCATAATGGGAGGGAAGTTAACCTACTATACCGCGCTCGTTAGACGTGTTGGTATAGGGTTTTGTTTCGAGTTTTCCTTTTCTTGCATAGATGTTATATGCATTTTATATCTCTTAGTCTTCTCTTACAATCACCCACGGGTAAGAAAGGGGGTGGTGAATTGTATTTTTACTCTGTCACCACATGGATAAGATTATTGTACTATATAAGTACCTATACTAACATTTACACATAATAATTTATAAATTACAATAAAATTAATAACGTAAAAAACAAACAAAAATCCTATTTCGACTTCTACGCAGACAAAGATGCGGGCAAATGATAATAATTAATAAAATAATAAAAAATGGCCAAAAAGTAAATAAGAGAAAGTTAGGATCCGAACCGAGCTCGATTTTCCAATTGAGCTAAATGTCTATTCTTAATGACAGCCTCAAAATTTGAAAACCGTCATATTCTAATAGTTTTAATTCAAGGGAAAATTATATTTTTTGTTGCCGAAAAATACTGACAAATCAATATTTTCTATAAATGAAACCTAGCTAGATCGATTAATGGCCCCCGGAACCGCTTGTATATACGTATATATATATATATATATATATATATATATATATATATATATATATATATATATATATATATATATATATATATATATATATATATATATATACACGAGTTGCTCGTTTAAAGATATAGTGTGAGCTATATGGGCAGATCCATTAATTTTCGACGAAAGTCTGCGCACTAAGGTCGGCGAATTTCATGCTGATTTTTTCCTCGAAAGTAAACCGTCATAGGAGACGAACTTGAAAATTTCAGCCCGGTATGTGTAAATCTGAAGAAGAGGGAGAGAGATAATTATTGAATTTTTAAAAAAGGCTATTTTCTACTCATTTTCAAATATTTATATCTCAGCTTCTATATCACTTAAAGACTCTAATCTAACGGCATTTCTTTTATTAAGAGTTTTATTTTTATGAAAAAATTAGATGTTAGGTCTAAACTTATATCGGGCTTTGCTAATAGCTTCCAATGAAACAACTGTTTTGTATAAATTTTACCTATTTGTAAAACACCATTATATGTACCGTATTTGAAGTTGAGAGTCGACCAGTAGCCAATATCTTTTATGTAGCTATATTTTAGTGGAATCTATCCAATTTTTGCTTAATTGCGCCGATTTTATAAACTTACAGCTATTTAAAATCAATCAAATTTAAAAAAATCGGTGTATTTAAACAGCCAAAACTTTTTTCTCCGTACTTTGATTTATTTCAAACTTTCAGGAAAGTTGCTCTATTCTATCCCCAAGAAGTCCTGACTAATTTGAAAGAGGGAATTCAGATTGTATTTGAGATATATTTTTTTTAAATTGTCGAAATTGCATTGATTCTGATAAGGAATACCTGCTTTTACAAAAATATTTTAGCTTCTGCTGTATATATATATGGACATGGAAAAAACCTTTGATTTGGTAGATCATTAGTGGGCAGGCTTTCGTCGAAATTTAATGGGTCTGCCCATATATACCTATTTATTTATTTTTGGCAGGCTATTGCCTGCTAATGCAGTCCGGGGCGAAGAAAGACCGGCGTGTGGACCTTTCGTCCAACCACTGGTAACGATTCCGTGACATCCGTGGTCGGGCCGAAAATACCTATTCCTGCCATTCATGTCTTATTAAATTATAATTTTTTTATTGCTCTTGCACTTACACTGTGCAAGTATCATATCTGGTGGTAAATATTACTGTCACCCATGGACATTTGCAATACCAGGATTACAACTAGGTCGCTGCCTACCAATAAAAAGCCACAAACCTACCCAAAAGTTGGGCTACCGTCGTAACAGATTACTCACTAAACGAAGCGCATATTTTCACTGCTCAGGCGTCGATTTTCTGCGAGAGTGTGTGTGTGTATCGCCCCGGGTGGACTGGCCCGCGGCTGTAGACAGAGAACTGTCAACAGTGTATTCCTCCATTCTACCACCCTTAAATAAATTAAATTATAAATCGTCATATTATAATTTAACCAAAAATAATATATATTTTAATATACGGTTAAATAAATTTCTACGTCGCGTGTAAACTTTACTCACATGCTTTTAAATAAAACCTCTTTAGCTTTGTTCACCTGCAACTCATTTAATTTATTTTATGACGAACCTTGCCATGTATATAAAAGTCTGTAAGCTGTGCACACTTCACAAAGATTACTTGTGCAACTAAATTGCAGTAGTTAACGTAACGAACACGCTCTTTTCATTATAAACCTGACATTGTTTACACAATGCTGAGTATCTCAAAGTTAGTTTTGCGTAAATTATTCTTAGTGGTGGAGCCACTCTACAAATAATTTTTTTGCTCTTAGTTTCTCTGGCTTGGTATGACTCGTCCATGCTAGTAAAACTTTCTCGCAAAAAAAACTGTGTCTGAGTAATAATTAGTTGTTGCGCTTTGTATGGTGAGTTAGAGAGCCGCGTCCAAAAAAACATCTACAAAATAATCTGGTGTAGTTTTTTCGAAGGTAGAATCTTCACCTAACATCATCTCATCATTCTCCTACTCTTATCCCAATTACTTGGGGTCAATACAATATGTACTCTTCTTTCATAGCACACATTGTAAAAGTTACTGACAATAGTTTTATGACCGGCCGCTTGCCAGATGTCAACCCTACTTGGGAATGTAATTGTTGACCAAACGGCATTAGATGGTGTTGGCCCAAGTCGTTATAGGCTTTTAGTTATCTTTTACGACATCCACAAGCAAAGTAAGAGTTGGTAGTATTCGTAGCCGCTACCACACAGCTTATCTTCACAATCTTCACGTGTAACTATATATATATATATATATATATATATATATATATATATATATATATTACACTATATCTTTAAACAAGCAATTCTTGTGTACATATATATATATATATGCCGAACGAACGTCTGGTTAAGAAGATATACAATGCGAAAGTGGAAGGATGTAGGTACCGAGGGAGACCGAGACTAACCTACCTAGACCAGATCGGTCATGTACTGAAGGAAGGTGGAGTCAAGAGTCTCCAAAACCGGCGAGCGTGTATGAAGAAAATTATGAATGTTGAGGAAGCGAGTGAAGTATGCAGAGATAGAGTTCTCTGGCACTCTGTTCTCTCTGCCTACCCTGCAAGGGACATGGCGTGATGATATGTATGTATGTATGTATATATCTCACTATATCTTTAAACGAGCAATTCTTGTATATATATATATATATATGTGTAATCTGAATCTCGGAAACGGCTCCAACGATTTTTTTGAAATTTAGCATACAAGGGGTTCCCGGGGCGATTAATCGATCTAGCTAGGTTTCATTTATAGAAAATATTATTTTGTCAGTATATTTCGGCAACAAAAATATAATTTTTCGTTGTACTAAAACTATTAGAAAATGAATGTTTTCAAATTTTGACGCTGTCATTAAGAATAGACATTTAGCTCAGTTGGAAAATCGAGTAGTCTAATTTATAAAATCCGATTACGAAATGAAAAATGATGTCGCAAGCGGGATTCGAACCCGCGCCTATTGGGATTCCGGCCCAATCGTGCTGCCACTACACCACCGCGACTAATTGTAGGACATGCAAATTTCACTTCGTATTTATATTTACGTCTTAACCCATTACAGCATAAAGTTTGTTAATGAAGTAAATAAAGGTTTTATGTATATAATGGTCAATGGGGGGTTACATGGAAGGCATAATAAGCTAAACATAGAACATTTACTTATAATTTCAATTTTATGACCCGTCCGATATATCGGACGCTATGCATAGCGTACCAATGCATTCCTATAAAGAAGACTAATGTGATATAAATAAAACAGAGTAGATTAGTAGCAAAGTTTATTATAAGGTCTTACACAAATATATTATTGAATATGGTAGTCCATAAAGCACTTAGGGTGAAGTCCTATGTCACATTTCACACATATGAAGTTAGCCTTTCCTCCGCATTTATTTGCACACCGGGATTCTGTGCTTATGGGTACAATCCAGTGACCTTTACCATCATACCGGATGTTGGATAAAGGTTTGGCTGGCTATTTTGTCCTTGATGGGATGGAGTTCCATGTGTTGTCAGCAAGCTGCGAGCAACATAACTTCTAAATGCAAATAGGGATTCCGTCTCTTTATTACATTTATTTTTTACTGCGAGAATCTTGGGCACATCATTGTCTCGAGAGAAGTAAAGCCTTTTATTTGGTAACTTGGAATAGCCTGACAGCAACATCGCACCGATGACAACGTAAATTTCGTCTTCTGTTATTATCAAAGATTTGTTTTTCTGACCTGCGTATAGATTCGTTTTGTTTGGTACACAATGTGTTTTACTAAATCTTTGTGGAAATAGAGCTTGAAGTACTCCATGGGATCTTTGCAATCATTACTTTCTTGGGAAGTTGGTTGTGATCTAAATTCTGAACATGTAAAGTCAGATGACTGTTTTTTCCATTGCGTCGTCCTTTTCTTCTTAGCTTGACCTTTTTTGGCGGAATCTTGCGCGGTTGTAGAGAAGAAAGTGGCTCGTTATCTTCATCGTCACTTTCCTCACTTGATAATGAAGACGGCAATAGTGGTTCATCCGCAGTAGTTGATAGTATGGTTGATGACGCATCATCTCTCGTTGGTCGTAAACGTTGTAACTCACATCTACTTTGAAGCAAGTTGCGGCCCAAGTGGTTTAGATAGGCACTATGTTCATAGGCACCATCTTCATCCTCTGAAGCATCACTTTCCTTATCCGTAGCCTGTTCACTTTATTCGATAGGTGGTTCTAGATAAATAAGGTTTTCTCCAGTGTCACTATCATTTTCGTATACCAAAGCCAATAAAATTTCATGCATCTTCATGCTGTAAAAAGCAACAAGAAACCCACATCTTAGTGCCCGCCATGCATAGCGTCCGATATATCGGACGGCATTCAAATCTCACTGATACGATGTAAAGTAGCAATATTCATAAGCAAAAGAAGTATTATTTACGTAGCTAGATAATATTTGAATAAACAGAACTAGTTTTATTTTTTCTATCTATAAAAAAATACAAGAAAAATATTAATAATGCTTACCACTTTTTCACACAGCTGCGACTTTGCTCCGCCATTTTGAGAAAAGAAACAATTGACAATCTTTTTTTTATATTTATGTGCATGCGATGTTGCCAGATACAAAAACATGTATTTAACTTTCGTTCGGAAACAAATACCTGTCAAATATGATTAGTTTTATTATTCAAATGGCCAATTATATTGCGTCCGAATTATCGGACGTTATGCTGTAATGGGTTAAGGTGACGGAATGCTATCTACCCGACAATGTTTACACATTGTTATAGGCTTAATACTTCAAACTTTACAGTTAGAATTGTATTAAACGATGACACAACCTTTGTTATTTAAATTACTGAAATTTAGCATTTAATATGCTTAATTATTTATAAAATCCGATTACGAAATGAAGTAGTAGAGTAGTCTAATCCAAACAAAACGGAGCTCGGTTCGGATCCTTACTTTTTCTTATTTACTTTTTGGCCTTTTTTATTATTTTATCAATTATTATTATTTGCCGGCATCCTTGTCTGCGTAGAATTCGATAATGTTTTAATAGGATTTTTGTTTGTTTTTTTGGTTATTATTTTTATTATTATTTATAGATAATTATGTATGAATGTTTGTATTCTTATATAGTATAACAATCTTATCCGTTTGGTAACGGAGTAAGAATACAATTCACCACCACCTATCTTACCCGTGGGTGATCGTAAGATACGACTAAGGGATATAAAATGCATATAACATCTATGCAAGAGAAGGAAAATTCGAAACAAAACCCTATACCAACATGTCTGACCAGTACGGTAGAGTAGGTTAACTTCCCTCCTATTATGGAGGAGGCCTGAGCCCAACAGTGGGACGTGTGTGGGCTGTGATGATGATGATGATAACAATCTTTGTTATAGTGTAGGGAAGGTTTAATAAACATAAAAATTAAATGAAATTTTGTTATATATTATGGACACCAGGTTTTTTCTTAGCAGGCCATGTTTTTAACACAACGCTCTCATCGCGACCGAGGCGACGGAAGGGTAGTGTACGGCCCCATAACCCACCGTATTTTCCATCGAAATTAGATCGATCACTGGTACCGTTTCTTTAACATTCCCGCTCACCCACGATACTACACCTATTACGGTATTTCTTTGTAAACAATATCTTTTGTTTTTCTTTCGGATGCTAGAGTTACCAGGCTTCTCTGTAAGTTTACTCGGAAGCATGTCAGATACAACTGCCCATGGGAGAAGCAGCTTTCTCTCAAATCTACTCCCGCTACCTTAAGAATATGACCTCGAGCTTTGTTTATGGTTATTGCGAAGCAGACTTTAATGGCAAACTGCGCTCTCTGAAATTCGAAGGAGTAATGTGATGGTATTTGGAGAATCCCAGAAGAAATACAGACTCTGCTCAAGAACAACCGATCAGTATAGTTGACCCGATTACATTGTAATGCAATGTTTTTTCTTGTAAACTGGTGGCATTGTATAATTTTGGCGCGCCAGCTTTCAATTTTAAGATGTGAGTTGGGAGACTGGGAGCCTTCAGAGTATTCAAGAACTCGCCTGGTTGTCGGACTCGGGGTTTATAACTTATTCGAAAGATTTATTTTAATAACGATCCCTTCGAATTATTTAAAATATTTGCAGGTAAATAGTATAAAGAAATCAAAACGACCATAATAGCGCACATAGGAAGGTCATGTCGTCTTGCGACTAATCTGATCAGCATTAACATCCTGTCGCTCTATCGTTTCTTACTGATTGTTCCTAATATAACTCAGCCTTTCTGTCTCGATTTTTACAAATATGTTGATTAAACCCTGACTAAACAGCGAAAAAGAATATAGAAAATGACTATCTCTCTTTTCTAATCATTATGCGATAAAAATACCTCGCCAAAGTAAAATTAAAACGGGTAATATATCTTACGAGCGATGGATTTCAGTTGTACGATGCAATGTGTTATCGTGGCTTTCAATTACAATATTCGGCTTAGAAAATTGCTGTCCAAAAATTTAAAATTTCAAACTCTACTTTCCTAAGACGCCGTGTCCTAAAAGTGTATGACCTCTTTATAGCTTAGAAACTTTCAAATGCCGTGTTAATACAGTGTTGTGACTTTTGAGACATTCCAATTTTAAAGAGTATTTCCATTGTACCAGGCTTTTAAGTGAGTTCAACCTCTTCAGGGTTCCGTACCAAAAGCGTAAAACGGCACCCTATAACTAAGACTTCACCGTCCGTCCGTCTGTCCATCTGTTTATCACCAGGCTGTATTTCATGAACCATGATAGTTAAACAGCAGTCAGTCAGAAATTTTCACAAATGATGTGTTTCTGTTGCCGCTATAACGGCAAATACTAAAAAACAAAATAAAATAAATATTTAAGGGGTGCTCCCATACGAAAAACGTGATTTTGGCTCCTTTTTGCTCGATTCATTTTTTATTCTCTATTTTTGTACTTTTGCCTTTTAAATTTATTTTTTTTATTATTTTAATTATATTTAAATATATCTTCCAAAACACACTTATTAGAAAATACCGAGCAAGGCTCGGTCCTCCAGATATTATATATATATATATATATATATATATATATATATATATATATATATATATATATATATATATATATATATATATATATATGTGTAATCCGAATCTCGGAAACGGCTCCAACGATTTTCTTGAAATTTAGCATACTAGGGGTTCCGGGGGCCATTAATCGATCTAGCTAGGTTTCATTTATAGAAAATATTATTTTATCGGTATTTTTCACCAACAAAAATATAATTTTTCGTTGTACTAAAATTATTAGAATATTCAAGTTTTCAAATTTTGACGCTGTCATTAAGAATAGACATTTAGCTCAGTTGGGAAATCGAGTAGTCTAATCCAAACAAACCGGAGCTCGGTTCGAATCCTTACTTTTTCTTATTTACTTTTTGGACTTTTTTATTTAATATTTTAATTAATATGTACAATTAAAGCTAAGTTTTAAATTAAAATATTTACAGAAAAATAGAAGTTACTTTTTTATTATTTTATTAATTCATTTATCATTTGCCCGCATCTGTTTAGAATTTTCTGTCAATCATTGTCTGCGTAGAAGTCGATAACATTTTAATAGGATTTTTGTTTGTTTTTTACGTTATTAATTTTATTGTTTTTTTATAAATAATTATGTATTAATGTTTGTGTACTTACTTATATAGTATAACAATGTTATCCATGTAGTGTGGAAGAATATAATTCACAACCCCCTATCTTACCAGTGGGCGATCGTAAGAGACGACTAAGGGATATAAAATGCATATAACATTTATGCAAGAGAAGGAAAACTCGAAACAAAACCCTATACCAACACGTCCGACCAGCGCGGTATAGTAGGTTAACTTCCCTCCTATTAGTGAGGAGGCCCGAGCCCAACAGTGGGACATATATGGGCTGTGACGATGATGATGATGAAGATAACAATCTTTGTTATACTGTAGGGAAGGTTTAATAAACATAAAATTTAAATGAAATTTTATTATATACTAGCGGACCCGGCACACTTCGTTCCGCCTAACATTTAATGAATGAGATAAGCAGATTTCGATTAATTTAATATTATTAAGTTATTTTTAGCTGTGTGGTAGCAGCTACAAATACAACCAACCCTTACTTTGGTCGTGAATGTCGTATAAGACGACTAAGAGCCTTATAACGACCTCGGCCAACTCCATCTGATGCCCTTTGGTCAACAATTACATTCTCAAGGAGGGTTGACGTCTGGTAGGCGGCTGGTCATACAACTATTGCCAATAACTTTTACAATATGTACTATGAAAGAAGAGTACGTATTGTTTCGACCCCAAGTAATTGGGATAAGAGTAGGAGAATCAAAAATAAATATGAATAATATATAAATTCAAATAATCAAGTATTTTAATAACGTGCCAGCAAGATAGAGAATTACCTTGTGTTATACGACATTTTCCTTCATATGCGTTGAAAATAAACTACAATAATTGTTGATCTCTGAGATTTGCTCGACGATTTCGCATTGTCAACAGCACGGCCTGTCTCGCTTGTGATTAAGAAGCACGGAGTTGGGCCATATTAACGCAGCGGTCTTCCCATGCAATAAATTGTTCTTCTGCCGTGGTTACGTTCGTTATGTTTCGAATTCTAACTGCGTTACGGTTTTGTTGGGAAAGATTTGATTTTATTGATCGCGGCATTGTTGATGACAATAATATATATTATAGACATAATATGTTTTATTATAACAATATTCGTAAAAATTCGTAACACTCGTACAAAACGAACTCTGACCGGTTAATTTTGCACGCCCCATAAGCGAAGCGTTGAGGTCTTGCTCTACTCTCGATATATGAAAATCAAGCACTTTTCAAACCTAAAAATTATTGTTTTTTCTCACATTGCACTTATAGGATAATATTATCATACATATGTCAAGAAAAAAACATCAACAAACGTTTAAACGTATTTGATATTTTTAAAAAGCAATTATTTTGTTTAAAGTAAGAAAATTGTTGATTAAAAAATATTTGAAGACGTCGGATAAAATATTCCGGATCTGGCAAGCTTACGACCGTAAAAATTAATGTATCAAAATATTTATTTTTTTAAGAGATTCACAATCGCAACGCGCGGTTTCCTCTCGAAAATGGCTTGGTAATTCTTTGTCGTTTAATTGCAATTAATAAAAAACTAAACTGCTTAGTCATTAGTGTATCTTATGAAAATTGGGTTCGTTTACATTTTTTTGTTCGTCCATTCGGACAAGCAAAAAACGAACAGCTATGTTTAGTACTGCGTTGAGAACGGCACGAAATTTTTTTTTTTTCATTTATGGCATTGAACAATAGTAAATGATAAATAAAATAATGAAAAATTATCACATGTCTGTTAACTTCAGTATCTTAAAGGACTTTTGGCGGGAATTTGAAAACATCATGTGGTGCTCTTGTATTATATTCGATATCTTAGTGTTTTAACGTGTTATATTAGATAATTTTGATGGCATTTTATGTAATGTGATGCGGCGGAACTAAATTATTTTGGTTTTGTTCACATTCACGTTCTTTTTCATTCATTCATTCACACTGGCACCAATAACTCGTATAAGTAGCTGATTGCCAATATATAAGAAGAAGAAGAACAGTATCTTAAAAATATTGCATTTTTTTTTGTTTCTCTAACTTTTTGAAGTGAAACTTTTTTATCGACGTATGAGAGAAATTTTATATTGTAACGTTTTTCTGTTACGCGCCATATTTATTTTGAAGTGTAAAGCGCTTGGGAGGGTTATCCGTGTGGTGACGGAGTAAGAATACAATTCGCCACCCCCTATCTTACCGTGGGTGATCGTAAGAGACGATTAAGGTAAGGGATACAAAACGCATATAACACCTTTGTAAGAGAAGGAAAACTTGAAACACAACCCCAACATGTCTGACCATTGTGGTATAGTAGGTCATTTTCCCTCCCATTACGGTGGAGGCGTGAGCCTAATAGTGGGACATATATGAGCTGAGATTATAAGCGCACGAAGGTAAAGAGAAGAGAGAGAGGGGGAGGGGGAGAGAGAGAGAGGGAGAGAAGGAGAGAGGCAGAGGCAAAGATGGAGAAAGAAAGAGAGAGAGAGAGATAAAGAGAGGGAAAGAGAGAGAGAGAGAGGAATAAAGAGAGTAGTTAGCCAAAGTGTCACTTCTGATATGTGTACGTACTTTATACACACTTATAATTAAGGCGCTTTATTTATCGTGCATATTATAGCATTGACTAATAGTAAATGATATATAATATAAAAATTATGAGGCGTGCTCTTTTGGATTTGCCATATTATAATTTTAACATTTCGCGGTATTTTCCAAACAAAAATGTGAGCTGTCAGTTGCCATTGGTTACATTATCAACAGAAATGAACGTTTAGAATAATATTGATGTTCTTTTATATATATTTTTTTTATATATATTTTTTGTTTATTAATATCATATTTTAATATTCTATATCCTATTCCCGACGACAACAAACTCAAAAACATAAAAATCATAAAAATTAGTGCAGCCGTTCTCGAGTTATAAGTGTTGTAACTAACACAACTTTCTTTTATATATATAGATTATGGACACCAGGCTTTTTCTTAGCAGGCCATGTTTTAAACACACCGCGCTCATTCCGACCGAGGTGATGGAAGGGTAGTGTGCAGCCCCATAACCCACCATCTTTTCTATCGAAATTAGGCCGACCACTGGTACCACTTCTTTGACATCCACCCGCGATACTACATCTATTACAGTATTTTTTTGTAAACAATATCTTTTGTTTTTCTTTCGGATGCTAGAATTACCAGGATACTCTGTGAGCTTACTCTGAAACATGTCACATACAACTGCCCATGGGAGAAGCAGCTTTCTCTCACGTCTACTCCCGCTACCTTAAGAATTTGACCTCGAGCTTTGTTTATGGTTATTGCGAAACAGACTTTAATGGCAAACTGCACTCTCTGAAATTCGAGGGAGTAATTTGATGGTCTTTGGAGAATCCTAGGAATAAATACAGACTCTGCTCGAGAATAACCGGTCAGTATAGTAGACCCGATTACATTGCAATGCAATACTTTTTCTTGCAAATTGATGGCATTGTATAATTTTGGCGCGCCAGCTCTCAATTTTAAGATGTGAGTTGGGAGACCGGGAGCCGTCAAAGTATTCAGGAAATCGACCGGTTGTCTGACTTGGAGTTTATCACTTATTCGAAGGATTTATTTTAATATTTGACCCCTTCGAATGATTTAAAATATTTGAAAGTAAATAGTACAAAGAAATCAAAACGACCGTAGTAGCGCACATAGGTACAACTATGTCATAGCGTCTTGCGACCAATCTGATCAGCATTAACATCCTGTCTCCCTATCGTATCTTACTGATTGTTCCTAATATAACTCAACCTTTCCGTCTCGATTTTTACAAATATGTTGATGAAACGCTGGCTAAACAGCGAACAAAATTATAGGAAATCTCTTTTTCCTAATCATTATGCGGTAAAAATACCCTCGCCAGAGTAAAATTAAAATGGGTAATACATCTTATGAGCGATGGATTTCAGTTATACGATGCGATGTGTAGTCATGGCTCTCAATTATAATATTCGCCTCAGAAAATTGCTATCTAACAATTTAAAATTTCAAACTCTACGTTCCTATGACGTCGTGTCCTAAAATTGTATGACCTCTTTATAGCTTAGAAACTTTCAAATGCCATGTTAATACAGTATTATGACTTTTGAAACATTCCAATTTTAAAGAGTATTTCCATTGTACCAAGCTTTTATGTGAGATCAACCTTTTCGGGGTTCAGTGTCCAAAGCGTAAAACGGCCTTAAACGGCACCTTATAACTAAGACTTCGCCGTCCGTCCATCCGTCGATCTGTCTATCACCAGGCTGTATCTCATGAACCATGATAATTAAACAGCAGTCAGACAGACATTTTCACAGATGATGTATTTCTTTTGCCGCTATAACGACGAATACTAAAAAACAAAATAAAATAAATATTTAAGGGGTGCTCCCATACAACAAACGTGATTTTGGCTCCTTTAAATTTATTTTTATTATATTTAAATATATCTTTCAAAACACTCTAATACAAAAATACCGATCCTCCAGATATTATATATTATATATATATATTATATATATATATTATATATATATATATATATACTATATGAAAAAGACGAAGCCAGAACAGATGTAAGAGTAACAATAGGTAATGATATACTAGAGCAAGTGGACGAATTTGTATATCTTGGATGTGGATTTAGCCGAGATGGAAGGTACACCACTGATATAGAGCGAAGAGTGAATGCGGGAAATAGAGTGAACGGAGCGTTGGGGCAACTTCTCGGCAGCCACCACCTCAGCCAGAAGGCACGTGTAGCAATACATAACGCAGTGCTTGTCCCAACATTACTGTATAGAAGCGAGAGTTGGGTATGCAGAAAAGAGTATGAAAGTAAAATTAATGCGGTCGAAATGCGATCTCTGCGGAAAATCTGTGGAGTTAGGCTGACCGACCGCATTCGTAACGACGATGAAGGTGGAGTCAAGAGTCTCCGAAACCGGCAAGCGTGTATGAAGAGAATTATGAATGTTGAGGAAGCGAGTGAAGTATGCAAAGATAGAGTTCTCTGACACTCTGTTCTCTCTGTCTACCGTGCAAGGGATATAGCGTGATGATATGTATGTATGTATGTACAAAAAAGTATACGCGATTGGCTCATCAATAATAATTGCCGCGCTAAATGTCGCTAGGTTCGTGTCCCACTCGAGATAAATATATACTTTGTTTTCATGAACTGAACTTTTTTGAAATTTTCTATCCTGTCACTGCGGGAGTGTTTATGTACCAATATTTCATACTGTGCTGTTCTTGTAAATATTGCAAATACGATGGTTAACAGGTTAAGCTTATATTACCAGAATGCACGTGGCCTCCGTACCAAGTGCACTGACTTGTATAAAGAAATATTATGCAACGACTATGACGTTCTTTGATTTACGGAGACATGGCTTCAGAGCGATATCTTGGCTTCTGAGCTTTGTGATAGTCGATACGAAGTGTTCCGTCGTGATCGTGACCTCATATCGACAAGTAAGAAAGCGGGTGGTGGAGTAATGATATGCGTGAAACGTCAACTAGGGGCTAATATTACGGACACAGTTTCAGGAATGAAATCTGAGCTTTTGGTTGTGACGATCCCAGCCAATAAAATCGGTTGTAGTGTGGACTTACATATTATCTTGGTTTATATTCCTCCTGAGACTGCTAATATACCATCCCTCATTGATGACGTAAACCATAACATTACGACGTATATTGAACGTTGCTCTAATCAGACGTTCATTCTCGTCGGTGATTTTAATCTCCCCTGCTTACGCTGGTTGCAAAACAGTTATTATGTAGGCCCTATTGGACCTCAGGATCTTCAACGTAGTGCTACGTCTTTTGTTGAAAATCTTTTATTTTTGTTTCTCCTGCAGTATAACTATATTTTGAACGCAAAGAGTCGAACACTCGACTTGGTCTTCTCTAATACTCACATGGTCGTAGATAGATGCATGCACCCTATTTTGCTTGAGAATAGTCACCATCCCTCTCTATCGATTGAATGCACTGATCTATTTTTTTCTCCCTTAAAAGAGAATGTCTCTACTCGCCGTAATTTTCACAAATGCGATTATGAGGCTATTAATTTTATCTAAATAATGTAGACTGGGATTCCCTACTATCAGGGTATTCTTTGAATGATGCAGTGAATAATTTTTATCGTGTGTTATACGATTGCGTCGAATATCACGTTCCATTAGGAAAACCCACAGTAAGCACAATTTTCCTAGATGGTATAACCGCGCTCTTATAAATTTTTTTCTCCTTTAAAAGAGAATGTCTCTACTCGCCGTAATTTTCACAAATGCGATTATGAGGCTATTAATTTGTATCTCAATCATGTAGACTGGGATTCCCTACTATCAGGGCATTCTTTGAATGATGCAGTGGATAATTTTTATCGTGTGTTATACGATTGCGTCGAATATCACGTTCTATTTATAAAAACCTAGAGTAACCACAATTTTCCTAGATGGTATAACCGCGCTCTTATAAATCAAATTAGAGAGAAATTCAAACTTCACAGACGTTGGAAGAAATTTGGTAACCCACGTGATTATGTAGAATTTTCTCACCTTCGGACACAAATACATTCGATGCAGAAACACCTCCTAATGAAAGATAATGAGCACACTGAAGACTTAATCAGTAGACAGCCAAAAGCTTTTTGGTCATACGTTAACTCGAAACTTGGTAGTAGCCATTATCCGAAAACACTCACTTTAAATGGCGTAAACTATGAGGGCAGCAGTATCTGCAACGCGTTTAACAACTACTTTGGCAGTGTTTTTGTTGTGCCATCCAATGCCTCCGTAACTACTAGCGAGGATGGGATGGACATAGGCAGTGCAATTGCGACGCTGACCATTACGCAGGAAACGACTGCTAAGTTTCTGAAGTCACTAGACAAAAGTAAAGGTCCTGGTTGTGATAGAATTCCTGCTGTCTTTCTCCTAAATTTTGCCAAAAGTTTATCGTATCCTGTCACGTTATTATTCAACATGTCCTTGTCTGAATCTGTTTGCCCACATCTCTGGAAAAAGGCTCACATTATACCGATACATAAGAATGGATCTAAATCTAAAATAGAGAATTATTGCCCCATATCCATACTTAGCACATTAGGTAAACTTTTTGAAAACATAATTTATAGCTACATTTATCCGATTATATCATCCGCTATAACCCATGATCAACATGGTTTTATGAGAGGTCGGTCTACAACATCAAATTTGGCGATTTTTACTAATTACGTACTCCGTGAAATGGAGAGTTAGGGTCAGATTGATGTAATTTATACCGATTTTGAAAAGGCGATAAAGATATATTCTCAATATGTAATAGGTACATGGGTCTAAAAGTAATATATGTTTAGTCATCTCTGATATCTATGACCGACTCAGCTTCACCCCTCACATAACACAAGTCCATGCGCGTGCGGCTTTCGTGATGAGACTCCTCCATAGTTTAATAAATGCTAGGTCTAAATTAACCTTGAGCAACAAGGTCCGATTATACACCGCTTGCATACGGCCAATCATGACCTATGCTAGCGTAGTGTTCGCGCATGTTAAGGCACACAGGATCCACAGACTACAGACACTCCAAAATAGGTTCATGCGCCGAGCTACGGGAGCACCGTGGTTCATACGAAACGTCGATCTTGATGTCGACCTCGAACTACCAACCATGAGGCAATTTATGAAACTGTGTTCCCAGAGCTACTTTGACTCTGCCATGACACACCTCAACCCACTAGTGGTTGGGGCGGCTTCCTACACGCCCTCTCGTAATTCAAAAATCCGACGTCCGCGGCGCGTCATCGACGATGACGACGACGATATCACACTCGCTCAATTAAGAGCTTACACGGCCCGCGAGACCATTACACATAAATAACCGCGGTTTCGTCCTCGCCGTCGAGGTGCGAAATCGCGACACGCAAAAATCATAAATCCAAACGTGGGCACGCCCACTTTGCCACCAGCGATGCCCCAAGCCGAGATACGTTCCCCACAGGGGGAGCCCTTGGGCGATGTCGCTTAGCTTACCTCATTCGGGTTGAGAGCCCCCAGCGCTCACCCATGGTCCGCGTAAAGCTGTCAAAGCCATCTGCGGCTAACAGCTAAAAACACACAAAAAAAATCTGATACCTATGAATGAAAACATGTAACTTATTACAGTAAGAGAAAAGTTTGAAATTATTTATTATTCATTTTTCTATTAGGTTTCAGATACAGAGAATTATATGCAATACAAAATAATGGCATTAAAACAGGGACAAAAAGTGACGTTTGTTAAGTCTCTCATTCACAAGGATTAATACTTGAACACAGAAAACTAATAACTCATGAAATAACTGGGTAACGATAGAAAATAATCACTATAGAAACGCCTTGATACCAGAAGACTCGAGTGTACGATGACGTCACGTCAAGACGACAAATTTCTAAAACGCAACGCGATTGGTTGTTCAAGAACAACCAATCGCGTTGCGTTTCAGAAATTTGCGAGCGAATTTCAAAAAAAGCCGATTTTTGATAATTAAATTTCACTATTAAATAATAATGAATTTCAAAAATAATTGTATAGGTATGTTATTTAAGCAATAAAGATTACAAAAAAAAATATTTTGTTCATTTTGAAGTCACGTGCATATTCCCTATTGGGATTCTTATCCCACTACTCTTGTAGGAAAATGATTACATACGACATCCATTGAAAGACACTGGGTGCCGTAAAGGCGAATAGTGACATAATCGCCACGCTTACACTTGGCGATCGTATTTAGTTTTATGAGTTTCCCAAGAGAACGCGTATGCTGAAAAATAAAATAATTATAACTTCAATTTAGAAAGAATTTTTGATTTCACAATTATTAATTTATAATAAAAAAATAATATAATTAAAGTAAGTTCATTTAATTTGGTCAGAATTTTGTTTAATCTAATTTACCAATAATAGAGTAAATCTAGTTAGTATTTTTATTTAAATTATTTTAGGTTTACTAAATGAGTTAAAACTAATTTCATTATCATCATCATCACAGCCCATAAAGGTTCCACTGTTGGGCTCGGGCCTTGTTCATAATGGAAGGGTAATTGACCTACTATACCACGCTGGTCAGACGTGTTGGTATAGGGTTTTATTTCGAGTTTTCCTTCTCTCGCGTAGATGTTATATGCATTTTATATCCCTTAGTCGTCTCTTACGATCACCCACGGGTAAGACATGGGGTGGTGAATTATATTCTTACTCTGTCACCACACGGAGAAACCAAATACATAATACTAGATAAATACACTGAGGTTATATATAAAATCGTTTTATTTGAAGAATTTAAGACCGTTTTTATCTATTAAAAAGGTCTACTAAAAGGTAGAGTTGTAAGGGTAAACGGCTTGACCGATCTGACGAAGCCAAAAGGAATGATTGTGCAGATATCCTCTATATAGTCCTGTATATAGGGTGGAAGTGGACCTCTCCCAAAAACAAAGACAGGTAAAAAAAGAAAAAAAAATTTTTTGCACCATGTGAGGTCGTTGAACTCTTGAACATATGATCGTGAGTTTTGAATAGATTGCGTCTTTTCTCACCTGAGTAAAGTTACGTATTTTTGTAGAATTATCGTTACATGACACTGTCCTAATACGATGGAAAGTGAAAAAAACTTAAAATTCGTTGTGAAAAAAAAAAAATTTTTTTCTATGAAACTTTTAACGACTGGATGTAACACTGTACGCGTTTAAAGTGGACGATTTCGTTCGGTGACTGTAGTCCCCATGGACAGGTAAGGCGATAATTTTTATGGTGACTACAGTAACCGCGGACGCTTGAGTGGTTAGGATAAAATGCTTTATCAGTACATATTTTAAACGGACAACGTAATGCAAAATTTTCTCTATGAAAAATATAACAGAATGTATCTTCCGGTTGATCCTAGATTCATTCCGGTTGTTGTCCAAATTTTGAAAAGGTTTCTATACGATACGATGTGTAATTGTTTGTTGAATCATAAATAATGTTGATAGTATTATGACCACATAGGCAGACAATGCAAGATAGTGAACGATTCGAAGTCATTCCCTGACGCAAATTTGTTAATTTTGGATGTTATCTGTAATAAAATAAATCTAGTTTAACTGATTTTATGGAGTTTAAGTTTGATTTAATTTTTCCAATATTAAATACTTTTAAGCTGTGTAGCTACGAATATTACCAACTCTTAATTTGCTCGTGGATGTCGTAAAAGTCGACTAAGAACCTTATAACGACCTGGGCCAACTCCATCTGATGTCGTTTGGTCAACAATTATATCCCCAATGAGGGCCGGTCATAAAACTATTGCCAATAACTTTTACAATATGCACAATGAACGAAGAGTACATATTGCATCGACCTCAGGTAATTCGGATAAGAGTAGGAGAATGATGATGATGTTTTAAATACTTTTCAGCATTCACGGGAGAACTGAAATATTTTATATTCGATATGACATCGTTATTGGAGAGGTTTTAGTTATCTAAGTTTTAATTATAAATTTTAGATCCACATTTGTTTGCAATATTTCTTTTTAACAGAAAATTTAACAATTTTGATATAAAAGTAATCATTTTTGGGTATATCAATAGGATCAATATTTGATAATTATTATATTGTAACACTTTATTAACTTTACTAACTCCCATGATCAAGAACGCTGACCAAAACATCCGGCAAATAACAGCAAATTCATTCACAATAATCTGGCGGTCAGTCATAAAACTATTGCCAATGACTTTTGTATGTACATATTGCAATATGTACATGTATATTACAAAAATGGATGGAGGTGGATGTATATAAAGCACATATTGCATCATAACAAAGTAATTGGGCAGCAAGATAATGATGATGATGAATCTGTAAAAATATTTTTCTTTTGTGTGTGTGTATATATCAAATACATTATTAGTTATGTAGGGAGTTTTCTACAAACTGACGAAAGTAAAAATTACATACATGCATATATATATTATCATCACGCCATATCCCTTGCAGGGTAGGCAGTGAGAACAGAGTACCAGGGAAAAAAAAATTAGTCACCATCCCTTTTTACCTTACCATAGGTGTCGCAAAAGACGATTATGGGATATGATTGTATATAACATCTGCGCAAGAGAAGGAGAACTTGAAATAAAACTCTATATCACATACCCGTCTGACCAGCGTGGTATAGCCGGCCAATTTCTCTGCCATTGTGGAGTAGCTTGAGCTCAATAGTGAGACCTATATGAGCTGAGATGATAACGTATGTTTTTAGAAGAAAAATAAAAGCTATTACAATATCCATGAGTATTTTAAAGCTACATGTATTCAGGAGGAATATGTTGTTACTCCGTGTAGGTAAAGATTATCCATTCGTATCCGTGTATAAAGGCAAAAAAGTTATATAAGTTTAAGAAACCCTGACATAGCGTGTCCACTAAACTTGTTAATGCTTACGGCTTGGTTACCTGGAAAGAGGCTCAGAGGTTTTATATCCATCGAGAGATCGGATAATACTATGTAAATACTTTACAAGTTCTAACTTATTAATTTAAAAACAAAAGTGAATATCACCATTTATTACAGATATCTGTCTCCCGTCCGCTTCCCTTCTTATTGGATAAGTAATCACCACAAACATATCGTATACCAAAACCTTTTCCAAAATACGCTGTATCTTATGGTATATATCCGATTAGATAGTATTATTCCAATAGGTTCATTAGTTTTTACAGTATAACCGAACAAAAACCCAGCTCTCCATTTATTAGATCGATATTTTTTTCAATTTAATTTTTCAATGTGGCGATCACTTATGGTCAAACGCTCCCGTTAACGCTGAGAAATATTTATGGGAATAATTCTCCGGCGACCATAACTGTTGAAAACATTTTCAGTAACTAAAATTAAAATACAAGCGCGACAATATCTTTGAAAATTGTTTTATCTAAATTTTTTTTTTATTGCTTATGGTGGCAAACGAGCAAACAGCACACCTGATGGTAAGTGTCACTGCCGCCTATAGACCTTTGCAATACCAATGGCACAGCTAGGCCGCTGCTTACCAATACAAACCCTAAACCCACCCCAGTTGGGCTTCCAAATTTGTAATACTTGCGTAAATATCAGAAATCATTACATTTTTTTAATAGGTGTGGGTTTTTCAATGTTAAAGCTACACCGGTGAGAATTTTTTACTTGCAGCTTTTAACGGGCTTGTTGAGGGTTCCACAATCGCAAGCAATCAACGTTCGTATGAAAATAATTTATAACTGTGCTTCATTCAATGAGTAAAGGAGCATATGGCAAACCTCACCCTATAGTAGATAGAAAACTAGCTGTACCCTGATATTACGCAAGTCTCCCTGAGCTGCAGTTACCATTTAGCCTTAAGGCCTGTTGGGTCGCCTATTATCTAAAGAGATTAGAGGTTCGATAACGATCAACGTTCTGGATGATCTCAGGTACTTTATGAGTTATAAATTATTAATTTAATAGAAAAATTAAATGGTATAATCTATTAAATTTTCATATACACCGACTACTACTATAGTGTATGACAGAGACAATGTTCTTATCATCATTCTCCCGCGACATTCGACCTCAAATAATTGAGATAAGACTCAATTATTTGAGGTCGACGCTTTCTCCACTTTCATTTTACGTAGTATATTCTATAAAAGTTTAGTTTTATGAGCGCCAGCCTGAAGTCCTCCTTAGGAATGTAATTCTTGACCTAGCCGAAGCTGCGGGTGACTGGATCGGGGAATTAGTCCATCACCCGCCGATAGGGCAACCGTGTGAGGAAAGACCACAGAGCAAATACAAAGAGGAGCTGTTGTAATGGATATTTTCTATGAAACAATGCGTGTCATTTACAGGGGTCAGGGGATCGCTGCTAATGGAGAGAGTGGGACAAGTAATAGTACTTGTTGTCCATCTACCGGCTATTAGCACAACTACCAATTTCGTATATTTTATGCAGTTGAGCTATCTTGCATTAGATGTCAGTAAGTGTATGGTGTAACATGGACGTACTCAAAATTTACCTATATCAAGGAGTGCTATTTTTTTTTTATTTCACAGATACAAACAAATCTTATTAGCTGTTTGCTCTATTCAAATATAAATGTTTATAATCGAATAATTCTGCATAGCGAATAGGTGAATGACTACTGTTATTAACCGAAAATTTCTAATAAGGCTTGTCAGCATTGTTCATAACGTTAATATTTTATATTAACGAGAATTTCAGGCGAGCAGACCAGCCCCCCTGGTAGCAACCGTTTGATTGACGCACGGGCCATCTAAAACTTAGCCATGTCAAAGGTAACATGAAGACCCGGTCTTCGACGCCACCACCATTTTGAATCTTTTTATAACGTGCTCAACCTCGGTAATCTTGTCAAGAAATTACATCGAGTAATAAATAAAGGAGAAAGGGAGACATTGGTTCCAATAATAAAAATAAAATACTCTTTTGCATCATATATTTCTTGAGATATACCTAGTCTTGCCCTAAATACTGTAACAAAGAAAATCTTTTTTCTATTGCAAAAAATATTTATTGCTTTTACAGTGTTAGTTTAATACATAAATATTTTACTCAATTTAAAATATGAAAAGCTTGTTCGAAGTTGTTTCCATTGGCTGCAATACAGTACTTTAAACATAGAGGCCAGTTGTCAATAGAAGCACGCACTCTTTCAATGGGAAAATTCTTCACTGCCAATCGTATGGATTGTTTTAGGGACTCCAAATTATCATGGCATTTAGTGCAAACCGTACTCTCTAATCTCTCTAATCCATTGCTTCTTAACATTATCATTGGACGGTATTCTAAAACATACAAAATTTACAGTTTAATTATAAGAGGTCCATTTAAAGTAGTGTAAAAATATTTTTCTTTGATGAAAAATCCGAATGTTATAATTATATTCTAATTACGACCCTGGAATTTTGACACTTTTATGGTTCTTCATAGTTAACGACAGCTGGCGTATTGCTTACAAAATAATTATTAACTACATATAAAACTCATATTTTTGTCGAGGTAAAAGTCTTTGGGTATAAATTTTAATACTCATGGTTATTAGTTATTACGATAATCTTAATAGCTTGAACTTTATGTGCTTTTATAGTTCTAGGTCCTATTACACAAAGTGGTGCCATATAACGTTGAGTAAAATTATTTTTGAACATGATACCGTCAAAAGATTTTTCTAGAAATTATTTTGATAAATTATGAATAAATATACTTACAAATGAAATGTGATTCTTTCCATAGCATCTGAACGTTTATCGGAGTAGTTTTTACATGATAAAACACAACACTTCATGATTTTCTTCGTAATAACATAAAAATACACCAAATATATAATTGTATGCACCGTACGAACACCGGCAGGGACGACAGCAGACTAATAGGCCACGCCTACTATTGATGTTAACGTGATGACGTCAAGGCCTACTTGAGGATCACAATGTACAGTAACTTAGGCCGTCTCCTCTTTGTATTTGCTCTGTGGGAAAGATCGACTTCATCCACGAGGAGGGGACGTCCGTCGAGGAGAGAGTACCCCTCAGAGGATATTCCGTCATGCTGCTCCGGTGGTCGGTCCAATAACGAAGGTGACGTGCCACGGGTGGGTTACGGGTGTGCGTGCTTACGCTCCTCTGTCGCCTCGGACGTAGTGGTGCGAGGAGTGCGCCGACCGTAACCCACCCCATACAAAAAAAAAGGAATGTAATTGTCGACTAAGACGGCATTAGATAGAATTGGCTCTTATCACAATTACTTCGAGTCGTCGCAATATGTACTCGTTTATATCGCATAAAACATTGGCAATAGTTTTATGACGTACCATCTGCCTGACGCCAACCCTCCATAGGAATTTAATTGTTGACCAAACGGCATCAATTGAAGTCGGCCCAGGTGTTGATGTGATGTAAGACTTTTAGTCGTCTTTTATGACACCCATGAGTAATGTAAGGGTTAGTAGTATTCCTAATCAATGCTCTACGAAGCCGAAATCAGTCGATTGTCTCTTTCCAAGAGTCGATGTGCGATATTTATCATCGAACCGTTATTGACCCTTTCTTGAACAGATATATCTTGTTATTTTCTAAGACTTCAGACACCTAATGCAGAACGTTGCTTGTTTACTGCAGGCTTGTAAACTTAGTGGACTTAACTGACTTATCAAAGTCCAAGCTAAGGTAAAGTTTACAAGCGATTCATAACTAACGTTCATTACATTGGTCAGATTCACAGCGTTTCAGTATCGCTTGCATTTGCATATATATATATAACTTTCCAACCAAAGAAACTCAACTGCTATGCAAAGATCTTGTGAATTGTTTTCCTTTTTTTCTTTGCTTATACTTCAAACCTCGACGCCTTGAAAAGAAAACCAATTTACTTTTTTTAAATGACGTACCCAGTGACACTTCTGTCATCAACATTTATCTAATGATGCAGATTTTAATCAAAATCGGTTAGACATTTGAGTAATTACGAAAAGAGATAAAAATAAACATACACACATACATATTCCAACTATAAGCCTTTGTTTTCCTTTTTTATTAAATAAAAGATGTCATCCGACATTAGAAATTATTTCATTTTTTTTTGTGCTTATGGTGGCAAACGCGCAAGCAGCACACCTGATGGTAATTGTCACTGCCACCCATGGACCTTTACAATACCAAGGGTATAGCTAAGCCGCTGGCTACCAATATAGACCCCGAACTCACCCAGTTGGGATTTACCCTTCTTAGTTTATAATCAAACGCGTGTTCCACTTATACATTTCATAAGTTTTCATAGCTTCCTTTCTCTTTATCAGTTTTAATTGAGGTACGCAAATCGTTATAGACTAAGTACACTCGCTAAATTGCTTATTAAATTGCAGTAAAGTTAGATGTGAATATTCAATTGCACTTTCATATTCTCAATTGCTAAGAAGCAGCACGGGGCCCTTCTAATATTTAAACTATAAATAAATAATGTCACTTGTACTCAACAGTTTAATAACCTAAAAAGCTAGTTTAACTGATTGCACAATACAACCATGTTTACAAGCACTCGTCATAGTACTTTACTTAGTAAACTTACATTTATACAAAAATTTGAAGGCCGGAACATTTAAATTAGATGTAATTCTACAATACTTAACAGCTTAAGATTTAAAAAAACATATGTGCTTACAAGAGAGACGCCGTCGGGGCTGAAGCACTTATGTAAGTGTATTTAAGGAGCATTTGGGGGGCAGTGGGGGCTGAGCTCGTGTCAATATTTAGTCTCGACGGGTGCGCGTGCGATGGTAGAAATACACCTGATCATACACATCGCCTCTTATGCTTATACCGTCATTGTACCATAATAGTTTGCCGTGATAATATAAAGCGTCTAAAAACAATTTTTACAACTTTATAGGCATCTTATTTACCGTTTATATACAAGTAAGATAGTTTTATTTCATACAAGAATAAGTTTTATACGTCATATTACTATTAAATTCTCGTCTTTCCTCTAATGTCCGACTGCACAGATGGCGTAGTGGTTAAGATACCGACGTTCCGCGCCAGTGCCGTGGGTTCGATTCCCACGCAGGACATTACTTTGTGCAATCCACAAAGTGTTGTTCTGAGTGTGGGTGTAATTTGTCTGCGTTAATTGCATGTTTGTAAAGTCCCCCGCAATACAAGGATTATTTCCTTAGTGCAGGGTGGAGTTTAAAAAAAAAAAAATGTAAAATGCCTGTATTATACATATAAATCTTTCTCTTGAAGCATTCTGTGTATTGATGAAAACCGCATTAAAATCCATTGCGTAGTTTAAAAGATCTAAGCGTACACGGCGGCATTAATACTTGATGCAGGAACTTAAACAGGTCTCGTTAAATATTATTCTACCTTTTCTTTATTTTATACTTTAATATGAGTTAAGTATGTTGAGGAAGCGAGTGAAGTATGCAAGGATAGTTCTCTGGCACTCTGTTCTCTCTGCCTACCCTGCAAGAGACATGGCGTGATGGTATGTATACTATGGTTGTACCACAAAAGTTCACCATGTAAAACTCCTTGTTATTATTTACTATCTACCCGCGAATTTGTTAACGTTAATGTAAACTTCATTAATTAATTTTTTTTTTCATTATTAATTTTTCTGTCACTTATAAACTAGACATGTTCCGCTACTGGAATCGAGATAAGAGAGAAATCGACGTACTATTTCACGCTGGTCATACTGATTGGTGTGGAGTTATATTTTCAGTTTTTCTTCTCTTGCATAGTTTTTATTAGCAAATTATATTATATCCGTCCGTATTATATATATATGGGTCAAAATCAGAGAGGTGAGCATTTTAGGTTTTCAAATATCTGAAAAATTAAGTTTTCTTTTGAAGAAAACTGGCATATGGAGTTTGTTGGGTCATTTGTCATTAACCTATCCTGTGACGAGGCACGCACAAAAATATATATTTTAGAAATTCTACCCGTTAATAAGAATAATGGCAGGTTCAAAAGTCATTTCGGGAACACTTTAAAATATTGTTGTTAATAATAATACAACCAACGGTTTTAAGAATCACCTTAAAAAAATTGTAATTAACCCTTTTCTAAATCGGAAAATGTTATTATTTTGTATATTTTTATAATAAAAACACTTGTTTTTCAAATTTTTCTCCATATTTTTTTAAATGGTGTAATTTTCGCTCCAAAATTTCAAATTATTGTATACATTTTTGCACTACTTTATATATTAATGACATAATGTTAACGTGATGACGTCAAGGCCTACTTGAGATTGATGATGATTCGTTTACAATACACATAGGTAAGAAAGAAGATGAAATATATTCTTGAGCCGCCTTCAAAATGCATCTTATTGTTATCTTTATTGTTATATTTTATCGTTATAAGACGCCTCTTACGATACACTTGAGGAAAGAAGTGGGGATTGTACATTCTTACTCCATCACCATACAAAAAAGAGATTTTTAATATTACATAATAAATAATAAATCTATATAGCTGTCTGGGGCGACGGTATTTACCATCGCGACGGTACCGTCTGGTAAATACTGTTGCCCCAGATACCTGTATAAATCTATTAATTATTCTGTAATATTACCAAGTAGATGCTTGAGAACTGAAAAATCCAAGAATATTTTAATAGATACGAATAACATTTATACGTGGTAAGGGCACACTGTAGACAGTTGTCTGTCCATAGACGCGGGCTGATCCATCCAGAGTGGTACCACACTCTCGCAGAAAATTGACGTTTGAGCAGTGGCAGTGTGCTGTTGCGCTTCGATGAGCGAAAGAGCCGGTAGTCCAACTTTTCTAATTGGTAGACAGCGGCTTAGTATTACGGTCTGGTATTACAAACATCTATGGTCAGCAGTGACACTTACCATCAGGTGTGTCACTTGTTCCTTTGTCACCATAAGTAATAAAAAAAGCATACTCTCAAGACTCGCAAGACTCCACCGTAAATTTTCGCGTACGTAGCTATGTCACTTTTATAATGAGGCAGCCGGCTTGTTTGTTTGCGTTAAAATATCTAGGTCCGTAACTACCGAAATAACTTTTAGTTAGGTCTTTTAGTTTGTTTATGAAATTTTGACGAAGTCTAGTCAACAATAGTCGTGAAGTTCGACGTCCTCCATATGTCAAAATGTCATCCAATGTTGATAAAAAGAATATTGTACGGGTATTTGTTTACAATTTTTCCCGTTTATATTTAATTTATGTACTATATTAATATGTACATTTAACGCTAAGTTTTAAATTAAAGTATTTACAGAAAAATAGAAGAAAATAGAATCATCATCATCAACCTGCTCTTATCCCAATTTATTTGGGGTCGACGCAATATGTCTTCTTCTTCCATACAACTCCACCAGACGTCATCTCTGTGGTCACTCCTTGTCTATGCATGTCATGTTTCACGCAGTTCATCCATCTTTTCTTCGGAAGAAAATAGAATAAGGAATAAAAATAAATAAAAAAAAACCAAAAAGCGCAATCAGGCATCGAAAAATTCCTTCGCATCACTGTCCACCGGTAATGTGCCCAGAAGGCTGGCAGCATTACCATGTTGAATGGCAATGCGAACCTTTTGTGCAAAATATGGGCCAGCCCTCTGATCACGTGAAGAAACGATTAATATTTTTGCGATCTCTTTAAATAAAATGTGCGCTTTCGGACCCGGCCCAAGCGTTTCGACTCCAAACGACTCGAAAATATAATTTATAATAAGGTTATTATATTTTCACCGCTTGAGGTTCTCTGCGGCAGCAGCGCCAACACGAATAAAAGAATTTATAATATATTGCTGTGGCACCAAAATGCTATATTAGTAATATCTATAGTAAAAAAAATTAACTCATTCAAATAAACTCATTAGATCCGTGTATTTTTATGGGTGGTAACTAAATAAGAATACAAATTACTGAAATTTAGCATTTAATATGCTTAATTATTTATACATACATACATATCATCACGCCATATCCCTTGCAGGGTAGGCAGAGAGAACAGAGTGCCAGAGAACTCTATCTCTGCATACTTCACTCGCTTCCTCAACATTCATAATTCTCTTCATACACGCTCGCCGGTTTCGCATTTAATATGCTTAATTATTTATAAAATCCCGATTACGAAGTGAAAAATTGACTTCGTAATCGGGAATCGTAATTTCACTTCGTAATCGGGATTTTATAAATAATTAAGCATATTAAATGCTAAATTTCAGTAATTTGAATAATAAGGTCGTGTCATCCTTTAATACAATTCTAACTGTAAAGTTTGATGAAGTATTAAGCCTATAACAATGTGTAAACATTGTCGGGTAGATAGCATACGTCACTTTAAAGACGTAAATATGATACGAAGCAAGATTTGAATATCCTACAATAGTTCACGGTGGTGTAGTGGCCGCACGATTGGGCCGGAATCCCAATAGGCGCGGGTTCGAATCCCGCTTGTGACATCATTTTTCACTTCGCAATCGGGCTCTTATAGATAAGAATACAATTCAGTAGTAATAGCGCCACATTATTGACAGTTTTCTGAGCTAATCATAGGCAAGTCCGTCCAGAGTAGTACTACACTCTCGCAGAAAATCGACATCTGGTCAGTGGCAATATGCTCTTGTGCTTCGTTAGATGAGCGAGAAAGTCGCAACCCCAATTTGGGTGGATGTTGATTGGTAGGTAACGGCCTATCTGTACCCGTGGTATTGCAAAAATACCGTGGGCAATTAAAAAAATCATTACCTATTCAGCTATAGATAACAAAGGTTTGTCTAATAGCAACACCACTGTAAGAAAAGGAAAATTGTCCTGCGTGAGAATTGAAACGACTACACTCGTCGTCTTTACTCAGATCACTCCTCTGTCTGTTCATTCAAGAAATATGTAATCTAATCATGATTTACGACAACTGTAACCCTGTTACCTAAATTGATAATACAGTAGTCAGAAATAAACTACAATTAAACTAAATGGACTGCGCTAATGTAAAAAACTTGTCTTTTTCTTTTTAAAATGACCTCACCTAATCTAAATGGCATAAAGTCCTATGTCACGCAGACCTTGACGTACATACAATTAGCTAATGTGAAACAAAGTACATGAAAATACATAAATTACTTAGGATTATAAATATATTCATATTTATACTTCATTCTTTCCTTTAAAGTAGAATTTTTATATCATCCAGATCAATTAAATCTAGGAATAATTCGAAGTAAAAATCGTAATAGATTTTATATTAATTTCAAACTCCCTTCTGCTGTGTGTGTATGGAGGGTTGACATCAGGCAGGTGGCCGGTCATAAAACTATTACCAATAACTTTTACAAGATATACAAGTAAATATCGCATCGACCTGTGGTAACTAATATAAGAACAGGAGAATGGTGATGATAATAATTAATATCAACATTTTCAACAATATTGACATCTATACTCATATTTTTTGTTCGTTTATACTGCGAAACCTACTGAACCGATCGGAATAATACTTATCCCATAAGATGTAGCGTGTTTCGGAGAAAGTTTTAGTATGTGATATGTTGGTGATTATTTATTTGGAAAGGAGAGAAGCGGGTGGGGGACAAGTATTCTAATATTAAATAAAATAACTATATTTATCATAAGCAGGAAAGGTGACGCAGTCGGCAATTAGATATATGATTAACAATTAAATTTGATACGTATGAATCGGGATAATCCAATGTTCAAATATGCCGGCTTCTCTTGTATATGGTAACAGAATAAAAGTACATAAATTTATTATGAGCTTCATTGATATTTTTTATATATAAATGACTAGCTTCTGCCCGCGGCTTCGCCCGCGTAAAAGGTTGCTTTTCTTAAGTTTTTCATCCCTTATTTTTATTTTACCCCTTAAGGGTAATTTTTTTACGAAATTTTAATGTCAATAGCCTAAAAATAAGATTTAAGTTTCAAGCTTCTGGCTTTAAAAATGGCATTAATTCCTTACAACTTTTCATCCCCCCTTTACAACCCCTTTTTGCATTAAATAGTAGCCTATGTCCTTTATCAGGCTCTAGACTATCTGTGTACCAAATTTCATTTAGATTAGGTCAATAGTTTTAGCGTGAAAGAGCGACATACAGACAGACAGAGTTACGTTCGCATTTATAATATTAGTAAGGATTATTTGATGTTGAAAGAGTTAATGATGAACATTAATTCAACATAATAACGTTATGATTTCTGGTGTTTACGCGAGTATTGAATTGTATTGTATTGTAATTGTACATTTGAACTAAAACTATTTTTACGGATCTATCGCATTTGTATTTAAATTTTTAAAAGCTCTACGTTTCGAACACTTTACAGCGTTAATGGTCACGTGAGAACTGTACGCTGTAAAGTGTACATGACGTTGTGTTTGTGGGTGTCATAAAAGATGACTAAAGGATATAATATGTATACAACATCTATGAAAGAGTAGGAAAGCTGTGTGGTAGCGGCTACGAATACTACCAACCCTTACTTTGCTCGTGGATGTCGTAACAAACGACTAAGAGCCTTATAACGACCTGGACCAACTCCATCTGATGCCGTTTGGTCAACAATTACATTTTCAAGGAGGATTGACATCTGGTAGGCGGCCGGTCATAAAATTATTGCCAATTTACAATATGTACTGTGAAGCAAGAGTACATATTGTATCGACCCCAAGTAATTGGGATAAGAGTAGGAGAATGATGATCTATGAAAGAGTAGGAAGGCTCAAAATAAAACCCTATACCAACCCGTCTGACCGCGTGCTATATAAGTTCTCTTCTTTTGTGGAAGACGTTCGCGCCCAACAGTGTGACGTATTTGAGATGAGATGATGAATGATATTGCAAATAATCCCCTAATTTCATAATTATCATTATCTTTAATCCTTTATAATCTGCCATATTCTGGTTCATTAGTGATATACTCCATATATTATTGGGAAAATCTTTCTAATATGCATATATTGACATCGTTTTCCTTGAAAGATAAACAACTGAACGAGTGGTTCTGTCTCTCTTTGTTTAGCTTAAAACTAAATAAATGTTCACGGCGCACCTTAAAACAAAAGCAAATATGGGCTTTCAATTATTTCCACCCTCTCACACCTCCGAGCCCTTCAAGTTTAGTGGATGAAAAACTTGTTAGGATATAAAGTTGCATCTTAATAACAGTAATAAAATTCCATGTAATTATTGAAGGTACTTGTCAAATTTCATGAAAATTAGTTGAGCAATATGATTTTAGGCTTTTATTTAGAACGCTTATTATCCCAGCGTAGTAAGAGTAGAATGCACCATCCCCTTTCCTGCTCATGGGTATATATAAGACGTATCCGTGTGGTGACGGAGTAAGAATACAATTCACCACCCTCCTATCTTACCCATGGGTGATCGTAAGAGACGACTAAGGGATATAAAATGCATATATCATCTTTGCAAAGAGAAGGAAAACTTGAAACAAAAGCCTCCAACACGTCTGACCAGCGTGGTATAGTAGGTCAATTTCCCTACCATTATAGAGGAGGCTCGAGCCAAAGAATAGGACATATATGAGCTGCGATGATGATGATGATAAAACACGATGTAAAAGAAGAGAGAAGAGGGATGTGATGGGCATATAATATTTATTGCAAGAGAAGGCAAACTCACTGTAAAACATTGTACCAACACATCTGATCAGAGAGGGACGTTTATGAATTGAGATGAATAATGCTTATTATGCTATTTAAAGCACATTTATCTGTTAGAAATACTAAGATCTGGTAATTATTATAACATTATAAGCATATTATGTAATCAGCTAGTACCATAGCGACAGGAGGAAAACTCTAGTAGCTTGCAAAATCAAACTCATCAAGAAAATTATAAATGATATTTTATTTATCACAAAAAAAATCTTTTTTTTTTAATATATTACCATATCCACATTTTCTTCGGTGAGAAAATACGTTATTTCTTGTTCTTTTGTAGTTTGTACGACGTTAAATATTATAATGAGGCCAAAAGTGATCGTGAATCTTATAAAGTGTACGAAATGGTTTTAAAAAATATTAAAAAAGGTTACAGTCCTCATGTAAATATAGGAATAAGAATTATAACATAGAGAGAAAGGCAAGTTTTTGCTCATTCAGTTAAAACTACTTTCTAATTAGCTTTCACAGATATAGAATTTTCTCTCACAGCCAAGTAATGAAGTGACAAAGTTTAGACATTTTCATTGCACTTAGGTGAAATTAAGACATTGCTGTCAAAGGCCACTGCCCAAATCGTTTTCGCGTTTAAATTCATATTTATAAGTTTGACTACGAAAAATATCCAGAAAATATTTTTATAAATTTCATGCTTCATAGTTTTTACATATCTAATAGTTTTATAAAAGCCGTTTTTGTAAATATACATACCGGGTGTATCAGAGAATGGAGCAGTTGGTCAGAAGGGTGGTAGGTAATGATTGTAGGAACCCATAACAAAAATTTTAAGGGAAAATGTCGATTCGTTAATGAATTAGAAGCATTTAAAGTTTTCAATTTTGTCATCACTTGAAACTGAATGTAATGTACCAAGTAAATGATAAATAATCTGCTACATACTCATACTTTCTTAAATATTCATTAGAACCTAAATAAATCAATGATTACGTTTGCTACAGTATGACAAACGTCGCCTTTACAGACAGCTGACGAGTCAATGACCTTTATATTTTCCCTTCAAATTTTTTGTTATGGGTTCTTACCATCATTACCTACCACCCTTCTGACCAGCTGTTCAATTTTCTATTACACCCGGCATATTATATAATCTAAAGTTATATAAAGCTATATAATCTTAATCTCAAAAACGTTTCTAACGATTTTCATTAAATTTAAAAACTCAGTGGTGATGAATGTCTATTTAGGTGTTACATAAATCTAGCTAGATTTAATTTTTAGTGAACTTAATTTTCTTTGTTTTTTACAGATATAATAAAATTGTTGTGCTTACGAATATAAAAATAATTTCACTACCATCGATAATATTTCAATAGCTTAATTGGGCAATAGTGATTATTCAAAATTAAATCTTTAGTCTTTCTCTGTTTGAAATATTGATCTCGATAAGAAACTTAACTATTGTTCGTTTTTTCACGTTTCTTCTATTTGTTACTGGATGAATTATGTAGTATCTCAATAGAGAACTCATCATTCACTCTTACTCTTATGCCAATTGCTTGGGGTCGATATAATATGTACTCTTCTTTCATAGTACATATCGTAAAAATTATTGGCAGTAGTTTTATGACCGGCCGCCAGTCAGACGTCAACGCTCCTTGGGAATGTAATTGTTGACCAAACGGGATCAGATGGAGTTGGCCCTGGTCGTTATAAGACTCTTAGTCGTCTTTTACGACATCCACGAACTAAGTAAGGGTTGGTAGTATTCGTAGCCGCTACCACACAATTTTTTATTAAATTATAATGTGACGATATTATAATTCAATTTATTTAAGAGTGGTAGTAGTATCAAATTTAATTGTTAATTATCGATCTAATTGCCGATTGCGTCACCTATCTTTCCTGCCAGGTCGTTATAAGGCTTGGCTTATTTAAGTTGGTAGTATTCATAGCCGCTACCACACAGCAAATCTCAATAGAGAACTATATGTGGGATATATGGATTTATGATAATGATAAATATCCGCATAAATGCCAGCAGCCATCACTCCCTTCAACTACTTTAGAGGGAAGGTAAAGACGTGCTTCATGTAGCTTACGCAAGTAGGTCTTTCATTGAGCCTGACCAATATAATATAGTCATAATATTTAATGTTTTCTGATATTTACCCAAGTATTCGTTTTTTTATTATTTCATGGCCAGCTGAAATCCTATAGCTTCCATAAAAATAGCTTTATTTTCTATACGATGATACCTAATTATATACTTTAGTCCTCTAGTAGGACAGTTAAAAAAAATAATATTATTTACTCATTCTGTCTCTAGAAGCCAACTGTCCACTGCTTCACAATTAGCCTGCCTTTATCCCACACTATTTGCGGCTGCCACAACATGTTCTTACCTTCCATAGACTCCTGTCAGCTGTCATATCTACACTAGCTGCTTTCACGCGCGATATGCTCATTTGTATAATACATCCATCATTTTTGGGTCTGCCAGGATGCCTACATTGCCACCGAAGACAAAGATCGGGTACCGGTGGCCCGCTCGCACGGCGAAGAAGAGGTGCTTGCAGGGTGGGTCAATGGGGTTGCGCGCCGCCTCTTCCGTCACCCCGGACCGATTTGGCGGGGTGTGACGTCCATAGCCCACCGCAAAAAAAAAAAAAAAAGGATGCCTACATTAATCCACAATAATATTGATAGCACTCCCATGATCCTTGTCATGTGTCTTTCATCAAGTGATGAGAAGGATCATATGTCTATACCAAGACAATCTCGCGCTCCTAATCTTCTTTATCAATTATGTCATATTCAATCTTTCCCTAATATTCTCATTTCCAATCTTAAATAACGTTATTAGCCTGCACATCTATTTTAAAATTCACATCTCAGTAGCATCACTCTTCTCTCATCCGTCCTTTATCACACCCAACATTCAGATCTATACATAGCGATAGATTTGATGACACCTTTGTATATTTTACCCTTAAGTTTAAGAGGCATTTCTAGATCACTCTTCCCAAGAGCGGTCTCCACTTCATTCATTCTGCATATGGTAAATGTCCAACGCTTGTCTGGCGTAAATATATATATTTTTTAATGAATGCCTTCACAATGATTGATACGAATTTTATACACGTAATTAATACCAATAATATTGTAATGTTACCGCAATTATCGTTTATTTTCAACGTCAAATTAGGCATTCTATGACGTCACTGTAGATAGTTCGATTAATTAAATAATGATACTAGTATTTCGAATTGTGGTAATTACAGGGAATAATTCATCAATGCGTTCATGCGTCTAAACCGATTATGGCTTAATTGCGATGATGCGCCGAGTGGCCATAGCGAGTTGCCACAACCGCGGCGTCGATACTCTATTGGTAATGTAGCTTGTGTGAGTGGGATCAATAGTCTTTTATATGCACAATTAATTTATTTCCGAACGAAATGGCATTTTATAAACTTTAATACAGTTCGATACCTATATTTTTTCATATAAGTTTTAAAAATAACCCGTCTTAGAGGTCAAGCTTACTCCATCGAAGTGTTTGAGTCGATTCCGAAAGCTTGCTTAATAGGCGGAGAGAGAAGATATGGTGAGTTATATTGGCACAGATCATCTTTACATTCCGGGTCTTTCAATGGGTTATATTAGACTATAGCTGACAAAAAAAGTATTTAACTTCCCTGGGCAATATGGAAGAGGTAAAACCAACGCGTACCAGTTCATGCATGCTATTTTAAATTTTATTACAGAAATATTGAATAGTATTGTCCAATTTATACTCGTACGCCTCCAGTGTTGATCGTTGGTAAAATACTTACGGCATTCAACCATTGATGTTATTGAATTTTATCTATATAAAAACATATTGACAGAAATTTTAATATTAACCTTTCGAATGTTTTGACACAGTTCTGTGCACCCCTCTTAAACCGTCTTGTCACAGATCTGTGCCTGTTTCTTTTTAACCACTTTTAATCCTTTCGGGCGCTGCGACAGACGACGTAATTTTTTTAGGCGCCCTCGTGACATTAGAAAGGTTAATAGGGTTTAAGTCCTCGTAAATTTCAAGAACATGCAGTTCTGTGATTAATATTTTCCTACACCTAAAAAATATTTTTTTTCTTCTATATATAAAACAAGTTTTTTTTTATATATTAATTTCATATAATAGAAAAATTTCGAGGTACAAAACTATACTGAAGCGAGTTTTGTTTGTTAGGAATTGAAATAAGGGAATATCTCAGACCTACCTATATCTCAGCTTATGTTGATTCTAGATACTATGCTTATGTTATTCATTTTTATAAACCATCAAAATATTTGATTCTATTGATCTAAGTACTTACCTTATAAAAAACTGAATTCGTTTTATATCAAAAAATGTTGTGCCATTATATATTCCTTTTAACATACAGGGAAGTATCACGAAAATTTTTTTGTCCTAAAGTTCATGCTTTGAGGGATAAAGTTTGGCAAATTTGCTATTGATATGCATCTGAAGTTTGGCCTTAGTTTCATATTATCTTGTTTAGGAACTTGTAGTTTTTGTTCAAATCGTTAAATAAAGATGACTAAAATATCCGCGCATACATTTTTTGTTATGACATAAGTTTTTTTGTGAATACTAGAACGTAGTTTAGGATTTATAGGTATATAATTGTAACCCAACGTTACAAATTTTGATAAACATACATTCTTAAAAGCATATATGCGCGAGAGAATTACCTGATTGCTTAATAAAAAAAATATACTCAATTACATTTCGTTATTAGAGAGGCAATTTATTTTCAACATATCAAACATTAATAGGCATTATATTGACGAAAGTATAGTCCATTTTAACATTAAAAAAAAAATAAGAAATAATACAAATAATGAAATAATATTTGATAACAGGCAAATATTATCCTATCCCCTTTATTTAGAGAATTTAATGGATGGACTAATCCCACCATCCATCTATCTAATCTCAGGTCCTCCCAGGAAATGGTTTTAATCGTCTTGGAAACGTAACAAAATTAATTAGTAAACTTAAACAAGGAGTTGGAAAAGATTGATTCTAAATCCATATAAAATGCGGGCGATATGAAACACAATTAAATATTCAGCCAATAAATAAAAATTATTTACAGCAATACGCGTAGCAGTACGGCACCACGGATACGGGCGAATTTACCAAGTTCTATATTATTATCTGAATCTTATGATTGATTGCATTGGTCGATATGACACAAAAGCTTGAAGATACGAACATTTTTTGAGTTGCTACAAGGTCCGCATAGTATATACTACGTCAGACGTACGCGATATTTCCTAAAGCTACATATTCCACCTACCTTTTGGAATACCATACTTTGATCGTACGTTGTTTAGGCAGCCATTATAATAACCTGGGATCCCTTAAGCAATGTGCACTCCTTATTTTTTGAGGAAGGCGTTTACGTTTCATATCTATTGAACCGACTGTTAATTTGTGTATTCAATACCAATTAGCAATCGATTAGTGGTTTGGCCTTTCTCGCACCCAAGCCTAGATTAATAACCTAACACACTCGAAACAATAAACCTTCGAGGTAAGTACATAAAATCTCTATATATGTATATATATATATTTAAAATTATAGTTTAAAATAATTGTTTTGCGTGATAAAATAAAAATCCACAAAAATATGAATAATTCTTATTCGAATAATTTAGGAGCCAATATAATTCACAATTCTTAAGTTTTTATTTATGGCGTGGGTTTGACATAAATCCTTACTTTAGAACTTAATTATTCAATGATGCGAGGAATTTCGCTAACAACACCTCAGTAATAAATGCAGTATCTATTATGATTTGGGTAAGACCACACAGTTGAAAGTTTTCTGTCTACAGCCGCGGGCCGGTCCGTCTGGGGAAGTACAATATTCGCGCAGAAAATCGACGTCTGAGCAGTGGCAATGTACTGTTGTTCTTCCTTCGGTGAGAGAGAGCGGCAGCCCAACGATCTGGGTGGGTTTAGGGATTTTGACAGGCAGCCCCCTATCTTTACCCCTGGTATTGCTACGGTCCAAGGACGGCAGTAGCACTTACCGTTAGGTGTGCTGTTTACTCGTTTGCCAACATAAGTAATTAAAAAGAAAATCTTTATACATATAATTCTTTACGTATATACATATGTAACTGAATTCTGATTTTGGTAAAAGTTTTTGGGGTGTATTCAGGTGAATACAAAAAAGGTTTTAGATCAACAATTAGATCCACTAGGTGACGCTGTGGTCTATTTCAAGGATTTTATTTTTTATATCTGTTGGATTAGCTTGTAAGGTTGCAGTCTGGTAGACTCGCGGTGTTTGTGACAACGAACCTATGATTTCTCCGTATTTAAGAGGCAGGAATATCATGTGACAGATAGTGGCGCTGCATTTAGTTGAAATCAAGTCTGCCATACTTCGTTTCTCCTGGAAGGTGTGCATACGTAAAGAGTGCATGTTTCCACACGAAAAAATGCTAGTAAGGTTTAAAATAAAACTCATATACACTTATACTATATAACTATACTTAAATAACAAAGTGCGTATGTGGCGAGGACGCGTGTCGCGGTGATGAGATCACTGTTGCTGCGGAGGCGGCGCAAGCCTGGCCGCCAGCTGCAGGATGTCACGCTTCTCCTTTGGGAAGCGGAGTTCCCGCGCGGCCAAACGAGCGGCGCGAAGCTCACGCTCAGCTCGAGCCAACTCCGCTCTAAGTATACCTCCACCTGTACTAGCCGCATCTCTTTCCTTAGCTGCCCATTCCCTCGCCATTTGCTCGCGCATGGCATCGTCTAACGCCCTTGCGGAGTAATGTGCGACTACCTCTTGCCTTGAACATTGACGCTCTCGCATCGCTCGCAAAGATCCATTCCAGTGTAACAACTGGAACACCGTCATCAATTCCTGGAACTCCAACATAGTCCTGCCTTTGTTTGCTTCCAGCATAAACCTGTTTAAAAAAAGTCAAAATTAATTTGAACTCTAAAACATGATAAAAGTTTAGAGAAATTACTGATACGGTAACCACGGTAAAACTAGACATAGTCACAATGGTATTCGTATTGCCTACTTCACCTTCTTCCTCTTTAATTTTTCCAAAACTTTGCTAGTAATAAGGTCATGTTGCTGACATTTTTGCATCAATAAATCGCCCCATTCGGGGTAATACCAGACTCTTGAAGAAAATCGATGTCCTAGTACCTAGTATTTTCCTGATACACTTAATTCAGTGAGCAAGAGAGACGGAGTTACATCCTCACTTATGGTAAACAGTGACTCCACAATGTGACTGATATTGCAGATGTTCATAAGTGGCGGTTACCACTTACCATCAAATAGGCGACCTGCTCTGTCATCATAGGCAATATAAATAATAAATAGCTTTAAAACAGTAAGTTTATTACAAAATGGAGAAGAGAAAGGAGGACCCATCACTTGCCTACGGTTAATCAATATACCGTACATCTCAAAAAAGGAAGGAATACGGGATGGGATCAAGGTGGAATAGCATATAGAGAAGTCTTACTCCTGTGATGAGCACCACCCTCCAGAACTTCAATTTGCATTTGAAGCTGAACAGTCCTGAGGATGCCTCCTTTAGAGGCGAAACACGTGTCGAATCTTTATTCGAAGTTCTGCGGAGAATTACAAATTGGAGTTCTGGAGGGTGGTGATCATCACAGGAGTAAGACTTCCCTATATCCTATTTCACTTCGATCCCATCCCGTATTCCTTTCTTTATTGAGGTGTACGGTATATTGATTAACCGTGGGAAAGTGGTGGGTCTTCCTTCCTCTCCTCCATTTTATAATAATAATGGTTTTTCGCCATGTATCGCCTAAATCAATCAGCAGTAAGTTTAATGATGCGATAATTTATTAAAACCCTCGGTGAACTTTCCTTGTTTGTTAAATACATATTATGACAACTGTAAAAGAAAACATACCTGAAGGCAGCTATTCCAGCACTCGGATCCTGATGATGTGCAGCCGCGTCGCCAGCGAATGAAGCGCGAGCCTCAGCGACCGCCTTCTCAATGAAATGCTCTGAAATTCGCCGCGACTCATGTTCATTGAACACACTGTTCATCAGGGCTATCTTCGCAGCACTGCGACGGGCTTCCGCCTTAGTCGGACAATTCTGTCATCGAAAAATATAATTAAAACAAAAAAAAAAATGTGTTGTGCCGTATTTTTAGAAGGTGGCTATACTAAGAGGATATTCTGCTCTTGTCTCAACTACTCGTAGTCGAAGCAATATGTACTTCCATCGTACATATGTAATGCATTTTTTTTTTGCAATTTTTTTATCAGCATTAGATGGAGTTTCTCCAGATATATGATGTCGGTGTCAACAATTCTGCCAATAAGTATCAGTCATATGGAGAAACATGTGTGTTTTATAAGACAATTTACATTTTGTTAACATTATAACTATATGTGATTGATAAAGATGATATTGGATGAGACTGTTTAGTCCTCCTATGACTATTGTAATAGAATCCGTAAAAATAGATTTATTTTAAATACTAATCATCATTCTCCTACGCTTATTACAATTAGTTGGGGTCGATACAATATGTACACTTTTTTCAGAGTACATATTGTAAAAGTTATTGGCAATAGTTATATGACCAGCCGCCTGCCAGACGTCAACCCTCCTTGGGAATGTAATCGTTGACCAAACGGCATCAGCTGGAGTTGGCCCAGGTCGTTATAAGTCGTATTATTTCAAATTCTAATATAATTTAATATTTTAATAGCAGTCAAATATTCAATTATTTTTTTAAATTATGTATGTACTATAGAATGTACAAAATAATACTAAAACGGTTCACCCATTTCAATGAAGTTGGCTGTCGAACATTGTACAAACAAACAAAGTCCTTATTTAAACTTTCGACCTTTGTAAGCTTGATCACCTTTGTGTAATAATTAATAAAGATTTCTAAAACAGCTCTTTATTTAATCCCAATGACCGGTACTCGAGTTATTTAGGCTTTGTTTTTTATCAACATATTTACTTTATGGTAACTGCTATGAATATTATAACAACCCTTATTTTACCCGTAAATGTCATAAAAGATGATTTAGAGCTTTGTATCAATCTAGGCCAACTTTGCCTGCTATCGTATGATCAACAAGTACATTCCCAAGGAAGGTTAACGACGGCCGAACATAAAACTATTGCCAATATTTTTTGCAATATGTACAATGAAAGAGGAGTATATATTTCGTCGACTCTAAATAATTAGAATAAGAGCAATAGAGAGAGTGAGGATAATTGAGGATTTTTGTATAAAACACCACCCTGCATTAAGGGAATAAACACCACCCATGCACCACCTTGCCGTGTGGTGACGGAGTAAGAATACTATTCACCACCCCATATCTTACCTGTGGGTGATCGTACGAGACGACTAAGGGATATAAAACGCATATAACATTTATGCGAGAGAAGGCAAACTCGAAACAAAACGCTATACCAACATGTCTGAACAGCGTGGTATAGTAGGTTAATTTCCCTTCCATTACGGAGGAGGCCCGAGCCCAACAGTGGGACATTTATGGGTTGTGATGATGATGATGAAGATGCGCCACCATGTAAGGAAATAATCCTTATATTGAGGGAGACTTTTCTAACATTATTAACACAGACAAATTACACCTTAACTCAGAACAACAGTTTGTGAATCACCCAAAATATTAGCCTGCGTAGGAATCGAATGCGTGGAACTGGCATGGAAGGTTGGTATCTCAACCACTACCCCATTTGTACATACATACATACATATCATCACGCCACATCCCTTGCAGAGTAGGCAGAGAGAACAGAGTGCCAGAGAACTCTATCTTTGCATACTTCACTCGCTTCCTCAACATTCATAATTCTCTTCATACACGCTCGCCGGTTTCGGAGACTCTTGACTCCACCTTCCTTTAGTACATGACCGATCTGGTCTAGGTAGGTTAGTGTAGGTCTCCCTCGGTACCTACATCCTTCCACTTTCGCATTGTATATCTTCTTAACCAAACGTTCGTTCGGCATTCTTTCCACATGTCCGAACCATCGGAGCATTCCCTTTTGCATCTTTACACCAATACTCTCTTTCATACCAACTCGCTTTCTTACGTCGTTGTTACGAATACGGTCGGTCAGCCTGACTCCACAGATTTTGTGCAGTCAAATAATATACTTTATATGAACCAAACCGCGTGTGTGAAATTAGTAGATAAGTAGCTACCCCTAACTTGCTTGTATATTGAAAATCTGCTACATGGAGAACTTTTCTTCATAAATGGACTATTTTTTTTATTGCTTTTGGTAGCAACAAGCAAAGCAAGCAGCATACCTGATGGTAAATGTTATTATCGCCCATAGACCTTTGCTATACTAGGAGTATAGCTAGGCCACTGCCTACCAATATATACCCCAAACAAACCCAGTTGGGCTTCTGGCTCTCTCGCTCACCGAACGAAGCGCAACTGCACATTGCCATTACTCAGACATCGATCCTGTCAACAGCGTGGTCCTATCACTATTAGACTATCATTACAGATTACGATTTATTATCTATATAAATCCAAGTTGTAATATATCCAAAACTTTCCAAAAATATACCTATATAAATCTTTATATTATAAAGTCGAGGCACGTGCCTTTGGACAACGTGAGGGAATCACCGGTTGAGTGAATAGTGTTTGATTACTCTCAACATCAGTTCAGTTAAGTTTACCTTTCTATAGCTGATGGAATCGAGATTCATTATTATATTAATAGAGATTAGAGACGCTATGAAGCTTCGTAACCGTAACTTTATAATTCATATCCGAAATGAAAAATATTTAAAACAGTAACTAATATTTATCCGTGTGGTGACGGAGTAAGAATAAAATTCACTAGCATTTTACCCATGGGTGATCGTAAAAGTGTGGTGTGTAAGAGACGACTAAGGGATATAAAACGCATATAACATCTATGCGAGAGAAGGAAAACTCGAAACAAAACCCTATACCAACACGTCTGACCAGCGCGGTATTGTAGGTTAATTTCCCTCCCATTACAGAGGAGGCCCGAGCCCAACAGTGGGACATTTATGGGCAGTGATGATGATGATGATGAAATGGTATTCTTACTCCATCACCGATTGGAGGAGTTATATTATTCTTGCATTGATAAAACTTCTTACTTGAAAACTCCCAAAGCATGCGCCTCCCGGCAATGTGACGTAGCAGACATATGGAGGATGCGCGGCTGGTACTGACTCATAGATGACGAGGGCTCCCCCCGCCGCACCACCTCCACGCGCCGCCTTCACCTGCCAAAACTCTTGTAGCGCCTCCACCACGTTCACCGTTGAGAGAACTCCATCAGCTACACAAAAAACATGTTTTAAAATATATGTAAACATAATAATATCTATATGGCGTTAGAATATGAGTTTTAAAGATAAGATGAAGTTGAGGTAGATTAAGTTGAAAGAAGAAAAGCACAAATTACTGAAATTTAATAAGCTTAATTATTTATAAAAACCCGATTACGAACGAAAAATGACTGTCACAAGTGGGATTCGAATCGACACCTATTGGAAATCCGTTCCAATCGCGCACGAGCGAAAAATGATTGTCATAAGCGGGATTCAAACCCACACAATCCGTTCCAATTGTGCTTGCTGCGTGCGCGCGTGAAAGCACACAAATGAATTTACAATAGGTGTGGCTTCGAATCTCACTTGTGACAATCATTTTTAGCTCGTAATTGTGTTTTTAGAAGAATAGTAGATTAAGTAGAGGTAAAGAGAAATATTGCAGTAGATTATAGATTTGCACACCATCCCTATTGCTACCATAGACGGTTTTGGTGGGGTGTGATTCAGTCACACCCCTAATAGGGATGTTGTTTCAGAAAGTTGAAAAGAAAGGCAATCCTTATTTTGACACATTTGAATATTTAATTTTTTCGGGTTGTGTCACTTTTCTTGTGGGCCAGCGATATGAGCTGAGATGATGATAATAACGGTAAGACGACTCAAATAGTTACTAGAACAATCACCATGAGAACTCATTACTTGGACTTTACTACACCATCTGTGCAGTCGAAGTGCAAAGTTATAAAGATAAGCATTTAATAGTTTCGGCAATAAGTTGTTTACAAACTACATCAACACTTTAAGGCCTCTTAGTTGTTATTGTTATACAAAAGATCTCATAACCTCTATGTTTCTGTTTGTATAATATATATCTATCTATACTTAGTATAAAATTAAGTTGCCCTTGTACGTACGCTTAAATATAAACTATGCAACGGTTTTTAATGTAATTTTCGTCAATAGACATAGTGATTCAAAAGAAAGTATATATGTACGATTATATGTATAATATATGCATATTATACTAGAAAAAAGCTGAGAATTTCAAAGATTTTTATTATTTTTCGACGTCTGATCAGTGGCAATGTGTTGTTGTGCTTCATTCGATAAGTGAGAGAGCCAGAAGCCCAACTATCCGGGTGAGTTTGGGGTTTTCATTAGTAAGCAGTGGTCTAGCTGTAGCATTGATATTGCCAAGGACCACGGGCGGCAGAACCTTCAGGCGTGCTGATGGTGTCTTTAAAAACATATTTTATGTGCATAGAATGCAAATGCTGGCTAAACCTTCAATCTTCCTACGATAATACCACAGTAACCATGCGTATTTTTACACTAATTCGTAATTTAAAAATTAAGAGGTTTTTGAACGAGGAACCTTGTAATTTAAAAATTAAGAGGTTATTTAAGAAGCAATTTTTAACAATACATTATTACTTCTTAAATACATTAGATACGTGATACATTTAACGTACATTAAATTGCCCTTTACAGTATATTATTAAAATGAATATTCTAGATGTTATAAGAGATTTAAAATGCGGGAACAGAGCGAAGAACACCGAAGCTAGTGAGTACGAATCGCTAGTGAGTACGAGTCATAAAAGAATTTGAATCAGGGGTTTATGTCTCCGTACTCAATTATGTTTCAAAAGAATATTTAAATTCAAATTTAGATATTTTATCAACCTGAGAGGATACCCGTGAGGGTAAACTGTTGGGCGGGCCACCGAAGGCAAAGACCGGGTGCCGGTACATGTAGGGCGGGTCTATGGGGTCGGACAGATTTAGCGGGATGTAACCATTCCATAGCCCGATTGAAACGAACCAGCAAGAAACTCCTGAGTTTTTTGCTGGTTCGTTTCAATGACGAGCTTATATTTTAATTACTTCTTAATATATAAAATCTTATACAAAATGTAATAATAATAATAATTCTAGTATGATTTGAACTACGATATAATATAATTCCTAAAAACACTACAAAAGTAGTGTACTTTAATAGTGGTAGGACCACGCTGTTGATAGTCCTCTGTCTGCAGTCGCGGGCCGGTCCGTCCGGGGTAGTACCACACTCTCGCAGAAGATCGACCTATGAGTAATAGCAATGTGCTATTGCACTTCGTTCGGTGAGCAAGAGAGCCGAAAGCCCAACTGGGTGTGTTTGGGATTTATATTGGTAGGCAGCGGCCTAGTTATACCCTTGGTATTGCAAATGGTCCATGGGCGGCAGTGACACTTACCATCAGGTGTGCTGCTGGCTCGTTTACCAACAAAAGCAATAAAAAAAAGAGGTTAAAATCATTGTAAGCATCATCAACTCAAAATACATATCCATTTTTAAGGTACTTATCAAAAACAGTACCGTGAGCTTTAAGAAAGTAAATGTCTTATAATATTTAATTAACGTATAAGATGTTAAACTCGGTCGCCTTTCTAGTTTAACCAGATTCGGCAGAATATTTTTTTTTAAGAACGACTTCCATTCCATTTCCGTAATTCAAAGGGATATTGATATTTGACTATGGAATATAACAGGTATGTTTGAAGCTAATCCCCTTATTCTCAATTAAAGATGCACAATTTTTTTTTTTGGTAGGCTATGGTCTAGACACACGGTGCCTGTTCCATCCGGAGCGACAGAAGCCCGCATACCCCCTGGGATGCCTTCCCCATCGCCATTGGACTGGCAACTGGTACCGAATCCTTGACGTCCGTGACTAGCTCGGCGGATTAAGTCACAGTTTAACTTTTCAATGATTCCCTACATCTTCAAGATAGTGTTTAAAATTCAGGTGGTTGCGATTAAAATAGACAATAATTAGAACTTATAATTGAATGTCCCCATAGCTTCGATAATCAAAAGTTGTACGCCCTAGTTTCGAGCCTAAGACCTTTGAGCAAGGGTATATCCGTCCGTCGACAGGAGAGGAGCCCGAGAGGGCATACCGCCGAGCGGGCCACCGAAGACAAAGATCGGGTACCGGTGGCCCGCTCGCACGGCGAAGAGTAGGTGCTTGCAGGGTGGGTCAATGGGTTTGCGCGCCGCCTCTTCCGTCACCCCGGACCGATTTGGCGGGGTGCGACGTCCATGGACCAAAGAAAAAAAAAAGGTATATCCGTCCCAGTACTACGTACTTTTACATTAGTATTATATATTTAAAATAAAACTGTTTTTATAGATTTGACTAATAAAAGACTAATCTCTATAATAACTATTACTTTATTGGATGTTAATTATGTTAGTCCTTCAGAACTATGAATGCTGAAAAATATTTAAAACAACAGGATTGTAAGGATAAAATTAAAATGTGAATAATATTTATAAAACCGATTACGAATTTATTACAATTTCACTTCGTAATCGGTTTTATAAATAATTAAGCATATTAAATGCTAAAATTTCAGTATTTTAAATTGTGAATAATATGTTAAAATAGTTATATTTCGTCAGAGCTGCTTTTTGTAGTGAAACTTCTCCATCGACGTATGGGAGAAAAAAATTGTAATGTTTTTCTGTTACGCGCCATCTTTAGTTCTAAATCACATTTTTGCGTTACGCGCCATATTTATTTTGAAGTGAAACTTCTTTGCGGTAAAATGTTTACAGATGAAACGCGGCACGAGAGAGAGAGAAAGAGAGAGAGAGAGAGAATTGATTGATGTATGTAAACAAGATTTAAAAATTAATTTGCCAAAGTTTCACTTCTGATATGTGTACTTTGTACGCACGCATAATTTATTATCAGCAATAACAACGGATGAGCTGCTAAAGTAAAATTACCATAGAGTCGATGCTTCTCTCAAAAGTTGGAAAGTGGGCATACGGCGGATTATGGCCAGTGCAACCCTATTTCACCCAAAGAGAATAAGAATTACAGCTAGCCAGCAAAAAAGAGAAAACATTAATTGAAATTTACAACAATGCAACAAATAATATCTTCTTTTATTTAAAAGAAAAACAAACTTTAAACATTAAATATGCAAATACCAAATATATTTAAAATCTCAGTTGTACATTTTAAGTACAACAATCAAGCGTTCTTCGTTTAAAACAACCAATTTATTTCGCCATTTCTCTGCAATCGTTTGCAAGCAATTTATTTATAAATGCCGTATTTTATTCATATTTCCGCTCGTATTGAAGCTAATGGTTATGACTTTAATAACGTTTGAGATAAGGTGACAAAATTTTGTCAAGAAAATAATAAATGAATCTGAAACAACCTTTACAATAAGCTTCTTTAACCAAATAGGATATGAACAGATGAGAACTTAATACAGAAAGTGCGAATGATTTATTATCTCAAATTAGCGGGAATACGTTTCTTTATTCATTTTATAAAGTCTATATTGTAAACGTAATTTAATTAGTTATGTTTTTGAATTTCCATTGTTATTGTGGGAATATGTAAAGTGTACGATAACAAGACATTTATAAAGTGGTAATATTATTATAATTTATGGATTCGTGTTGAAAATGTACTTAGAAAATATATTCACTGATTTTATTGTGAAGGCAGAATATAAATGTCGGCCCAACGATCATGATAGAAAATGTCCAGCAGTACTTTTGTCGACTTTCTAAGAGTTTTGTAGCTTATATAGTTTTTTTTATAATGTTCTGATTACAGCAGACCCAAGTCGTATCTGGCAATGGAAGAACGGTGCGAGGCCTCATGGTCATAACCTGGCGTATTAACCTGCTTGCTTACTGAGTAGGCCACTAGTGCCGGTTACGTTTTTGACTACACGAACTATGAAGAACAAAGCAGCCTGATCACTCGAACCCTCTTTCAATCGCTACCCAATCACCAGTAGCTATATAGAACAAGTGATTCAACCCCAAAATCTCATTGAGAAAAAAAATATAATTACTAGTATTTAAAATGGAAGACCTCACAGCGTAATAACAGTACTAAACGTGGAAATATGTATGCATTTAGGGGCGAACACTGTCTAGGGAGGGGAGGCTTTTCTTCTCTAGCTATTATTATCCAACAATGAGTCGTCAGTTTCAGAACGTCCAACAATAGTATAGTCATTGCCATATCGTGCTTTAACGTTGAGAGAAAAGTAACTAAATTTAAGTTTCGGCTGTAAATTATCTTACTTGAAATATTAAGAATTATATGTATTATAATATAATAACTATAATTAATTTAATGTTTAATAGTAACTGACCAAAGACAATATATATTTTTATTTGCTTTTTCTACTGCTATTGAATTTGTTTCAAATATGGATCAAAATTTAATTATTAATACGATGGCGAGTATACAAAAATCTTTGTAATAACTGTGACTTATTTGAAGTGAAACATCTTAGCTTTCCTGTGGATCTATTTTTAGGTTTTTTTTCGCGTACGTAAGTGAATTTTAATTTTCCAACGTTCTGAACAATTCTCACTGTATCATAATCAGTTACTTTTAGGATTTTTTCGAGTACGTATGTGATTTTTACTTTCTCAACGTTCTGAACAATTTTCTTTGTATCATATATAGTGAAAATTCAGTAAAAATTATATACAAATGATACAGTGAAAATTATTCAGAACGTTGAAAAAGTAATAATCACATACGTACGCGAAAGAATCCTAAAAACACATGTGTATCGCGAAAAAAAACCTAAAAATAATAATAATCACATTCGTAAGCGAAAAAAATCCTAAAATACAAACGACTTTTCTTCTTCTTCTTCTGTTTTAGCAATCAGCGACTTATACGAGCTATTGGTGCCAGTGTCAAGTTATGAATATCTTCACGTTTTTAGTAGTTCAGGTTAGTCATTGTCTAAGTCAAATTGTCACCATCAACAGTGCTATGGCCACACTGTTAATGGTATCTTGTGGGAATTTTGATGGAAAACGAAAACATGTAAAGCACTTTTATATGATATTCACTACATCCCAGTAGTTCCGCCGCATCACATTACATAAAATGCCATCAAAATGATCTATTATAACACATTAAAACACTAAGATATCGAATATAATACAAGAGCACCATATGACGTTTTCAAATGCCCGTCAAAAGTCCCAAACGACTTTCGCATAGACTTGCTTAGAACGACACACTCTGTCAATTCAATAGTTGTTTGACAGAAAAAAAAGTTGCGTCGATTTGCTTTTAAATAAAAAGTCGGCAAACTATCGATGAAACGCTCTTTTATGTCGATATGGTATATCTCCATCATCATACATTAAAGCAAATAATAAACTAGAACTTTCTTGTTAATTGATATTGTTTTTAGCATTTTGACTCGCGCAAGCAAATAATTCAATTTAGAAAAACGGCGACTAAATCAATTTAAATCATTCATACACATACATACATACATATCATCACGCCATATCCCTTGCAGGGTAGGCAGAGAGAACAGAGTGCCAGAGAACTCTATCCTTGCATACTTCACTCGCTTCCTCAACATTCATAATTCTCTTCATACACGCTCGCCGGTTTCGTAGACTCTTGGCTCCACCTTCCTCCAGTACGTGACCAATCTAGTCTAGGTAGGTTAGTCTCGTCCTTACATACTAAATGATTCAGTTTTGTATAATTTACCGACAATACAGAATTCGATTAAACAGCTTAATCGATTCGAAAAGCCCTGGGCTAATGCGTATCCAGTACCAGTGGCCAGCCCAATAGCGATGGGGAGGGAACACGGTGGATTATAAGGCTACCTGCCGCCCTTTCGTCGCTCCGGAGGGAACGGACGGCGTGTGTCCAGACCATAGCCTGTCAAAAAAATAGGGCTAATGCTTTCAAAAAAATAAAAATGAAATAATTTACTAAATAATATGGTATTTATTTCGATACAAAATAAGTCTATATGGAATTATTTATACATATTATTCATTATAAATTAATAGCGGTAATTTTGCACTAATTTCAAAACTCAAATCAAACAAATTGATTGAAATTAGGACAGGAATACGCTAGCGGGGTCACGACTCACGGGTCAGCTAGTTAAAATAATAATTAATGAAGTTTACTTCCGTGAATGTCGTTCAATGTAGCAACGTGTTTCAACTCGTTAAAAAATGTACACCTGTACTAAGATGTTGTGTTTACATTTTGCAATATTAAAATGGATATTGAGTTATTATAACTCATGATTGAATCACGTGTATTTGATTTTAAATTATATAACAGTCATTAATATTACTTTGAATCAATATTCAAAGTTCTGCAAATATTGCAAGTTGAAGTACCTGAAAGCTGCATTATATAAAAGTAAAAAGTTGCCCTATATTCTATTCAACCTTCTTTCTTTCTTCCTTTATTTCTTAAGGTATGCGATTATTGACTAAACAAGCGGCGGGTCTCCCTTTCTTTCCTCCATTTTAAAATAATAATTTGTCATTAATTAGAATATATTTGTTTTATTGTGTCACCGCCCTTTACTTTTCATATGAGATTGTTATGTAGATCAGATAATTACATGAGCAGGAAAACTCTATAGTCCACAGTGGGAGGAAAATTAACCTATTTGTACACTTGTACTTAGTACAAGCTTTTATCTCGAGTTTCCTATCTCTAGCATTGATGTTATATGCATATTATACTCCTTAGTCGTCTTTTACGACACCCACGAGCACGAGTCTGAATTGTAATCTTACTCCGTCACCACCCGGAAAACAATTATTAAGTACAAAACCCCTTTTAGTTCAAAAGGGTAAAACGAAATGACGGGAAAAGTGGTTTAGTAAATAGCGCAATTTTGCTTTGTAGGGGACGTTCAAAAGAGTTTTATTGAAAGCTACCATCTAAAGGAACTTCCCTGTGACTTTTACCGTACTTCGTATTAACAATACACCAGCAAATTACACATATATTCTCAATCCTCGTTTTAAAATAATTAATTGAAACTATAACTTTTTCCATGTCGTGACGGAGTAAGAATACTATTCACCACTCCATATCTTACCCGTGAGTAGCGGGATCGTACGAGACGACTAAGGGATATAAAACGCATATAAGATCTACGCGAGAGAAGGAAAACTCGAAACAAAACCCTATACCAACACGCCCGACCAGCGCGGTATAGTAGGTTAATTTCCCTCCCATTACGGAGGAGGTTCGAGCCCAACAGTGGGACGTTTATGATCTGTGATTATTATGATGATGATGAAACTAAAACGATCAATTTTCATCAATATTTAAATATAAATAGCAATTATCTAGTTCATTAAGCCAATAAGAATTTATTAAAATTAAAAGGCAAAATGGCTATATTAAAAAAACAGGGGTGGTCGCCGCAATGGTTTGTAATTACCATAAATCCAACAACTTTTTTCATTTAAAAATAAAACACCGGTAAATTTTTGACGTCAAGATAATTGATAGCGTTTTACCTAAAATAACACGAACACTCACTAAACACGTGATTCTATTCACACGAGAAGACAATTTAATAGCTTCTAGAAAGTGCATGTGAATTTGTCAATAAAAAAAATCATAATATACTTCTATGTATGGTACTTTATTATTATATATTAATGAGAACTATAATTGTGCAAGTCACTATTTATTTTGAAGCTAACACAGCATTAAAATTGTGTTAAGAGAGAGCAAAGCGAATGTTGCTTACATTCGCTTTGCACTTAGTTTTTGCAATTAATTTAGAATACTTCAACCAATTTTGTGGCATGATAATTCAATTTTGCAAATGTTTCGTGTTCAGTAACATTTGTTACGCCGAGTTTTGGTTTTAAGTTTTTTTATTAATTTTGTATTATAAAAGCTTGTTTTATGCTCTACATTGGGTTGACCTAATACTTTATTTAAAAGCTAAATACTTTTCTGTTTTCTATCTATTTTCTTCTTCTTATTCTTCAGTCTATATGTTTTCTGTAAGTTCTTGATTTCACTTATTTAATTTAGTTCAAATAACTGTAATCATCATCCTCTCATCTTATATAAGTCCCGATGCTGGACTCAAGCCTTCTCCTCAATAGGAGAGAAATTGACCTACGATACCACGGTTTTATTTCGAGTTTTCCTTCTCTTGCATAGATGTTATCTGCATTTTATATCCCTTAATCGTCTTTTATTACACCCATAGGTAAATGAGGTGGTGAACGTATACGATAAACAATTAGTATATATTCACAAAATTGATGAAATCGCGGCATGCCTTTTTCCCATAAGCAAAAAATAAAGAGCAAAGAAATAGAGCAAGTCTTACCGGCAGTTTCTAAAGGGCATACAAGTGACTGAAATTTTTATACCTGCTTTAGGCTCCAAGAATTTGATATACCTAAACTGATCAGAATTGCTGAGTACGGACAGAGGGCATTTGATAGTACCAACTTGAATACTATCTATAATAATAGAACTACAGTATTTAGGAATAGATCGTTCATATATCCACCTATCCATATTGGATGTTGGATAAAGTCTGTCAAATCTCTATAGTGGATAACACCATAGTAGCCATGCTTGGCCGGTGGTTTAACAATTGCAGTAGTGGCGAATCCAAGGAGAGTACTGTTACGCTTTCTTCTGGTGATTGCTCATCCGATTTTTCTATGGATAACTAAGGGTTAACGATAATTTAATAAGGTAATGTTAAAATATATTATTATTAAACCGTCTATTAGAATACGAATTATATAAATAAATTTAAAAACACGCGTTTTGATTGAATCCCATCTTAAAAGATTTAACATTACCAAAATACAGACATATGTTATTACTAACTTCTGCCCACGGCTTCGCCCGTGTAAAAGGTTACTTTCCTAAAGTTTTTCATCCCCTATTTTTATTTTACCCCTTAAGGGTAATTTTTTTACAAAAGTTTAATGTCATATTTATTTATATCTAATCAATAGCCTAAAAATAAGTTTCAAGCTTCTGGCTTTAAAAATGACGATACTTCTTTACATCTTTTCACCCCCTTTACAACCCCTTTTTTGTATTTAAAAGTAGCCTATGTCCTTTATCAGGCTCTAGACTATCTGTGTATTAATTTCATTTAGATCGGTTCAGTAGTTTTGGCGTGAAAGAGCGACAGACAGACAGATAGAGTTACTTTCGTATTTATAATATTAGTAAGGATTGTGACAAGGGCTGTAAGCACTGATATATAGTATACAAAATATTCTTTAGATCAACAGTTTAAATATAATAATAAAAATTAACACTATGTTTACGAATTCTTAAACTATTTTTACGGAGCTGGGGTTACAGGAGGGCTAACCATAAACACTGTAAAGCGTTCGAAAACATCAAGAAATGAAAAATCAAATACAAACGTGATAGAATCCTTCAATATAGTTTTTTTTTCCTTCAAATGTGAAATATGCGCGTAAACATTAGAAATAATTCAATAAAAATTAAATAGAAATGTTAAAATTCAAGTAAGATTAACTTAAAAGGATCAAACATTGAGTAAAACAGTTAATCAATCCAGAGACAAATTTAGAGGTAAACTTAATTCATATAAGATGGAAAGTATATATTGAAAAGAGAATAGGGCAAAGAATATAAAACTGATAAGCCTGAACCCTGAAAGTAAAACTAAAAGTCGACGATACTACTCACTATCGAAAAAACTGACCAATGACCCAAATAAAAGTGTCAAAGAAATAATCAATATCGAACTAACACCTGCTTAAAATGTTTGGAAAAACGGAACGGCATTAGAGAGAATATTTTTTTTTTTAAATACATTTTTTAATATTTTAGTTTTTGGCAATACTTACCTTACTTTTTTTTTGTTGTTTTCATTTTTAACTTATCATTTTGTATTTGAAATAAAACTACTTTTATGGATTCTTTCGCGTTTGTATTTGATATTTAATTTCCGGACGTTTCGAACACTTTACAGTGATTATGGTCACGGGAGAACTGATCACTGTAAAGTGTTCGAAACGTCCGGAAATTAAAATTCAAATACAAACGCGATAGAATCCGTAAAAGTAGTTCTATTTCAAATGTGTAATATTCACGTAAACATTAGAAATCATTATCATTTTATATTTATTAACGGATACAAATTACTTCGAACAATTTATTTCCGTATGTGACGGAGTAAGAATACAATTCAGTACCCCATATTTCTCACCCGTGGGTATTATAATAAAGTACGACTAAGGAATATAATAGGCACATAACATGTACAAAGATAAGTAAAACTCGAAATTAAATTCTATACCAATATACTTGACCATCGCGGTATAGTAGGTCAATTTCCCTCCTATTACGGTGGAGAGCTTGGACCAACAGTGGGACATGTATGAGCTGAGACGATGATGATGATATTAAGTGATAATCTATTGCATGTAATATACCGTATTATTAAATATTTATATAAACTAAATGGTATTTATTACAAATGAAACTCTTCATTCATCATTCTCATACTCTTATCCCAATCACTTGGAGTCGATACAATATGTACTCTTCTTTCATAGTACATATTGTAAAAGTTATTGGCAATAGTTTTATGACCGGCCACCTGCCAGACGTCAACCCTCCTTGGGAATGTAATTGTTGACCAAACGGCATCAGATGGAGTTGGCCCAGGTCGTTGTGAGGCTCTTAGTCGTCTTTTACGACATTCACGAGCAAAGTAAGGGTTGGTAGTATTCGTAGCCGCTACCACACGGATATACAAATGAAATTATATTTTTTAATATTCTATGGTGTATTTATATGATTTTTAATTTACCGGCGTTTTGAACACTTTTCATTTATAAATATACAGTGACGTTAGAAACCGGCAGAATAGTATTATTTCAAATATGTAATTAATACACGCGTAAATATCAGAAATCATTATGACATCCTTGCTTATATTTTCGTTTCGTTGATAGAAGCGTGATATTATAAAAATATAAACATTAAACTAATAATAAAATTATAAACTAGACTTAAGAATTTGCCTTGAGAATTTTCAAATATTCACAAGTCATGAGTAATGAGAATCATCATCATCAACCTGCTCTTATCCCAATTTAATTGGGGTCGACGCAATATGTCTTCTCCTTCCATACGACTCTATCAGACGTCATCTCTGTGGTCATTCCATGTCTATCCATGTCATATTTCACGCAGTCCATCCATCTTTTCTTCGGTCTTCCCTTACCCTTTAAGCCTTCAACATTCATACTTAAAACTTTCCTCACAACATTACTTTCATCCCGTCTCAGCACATGTCCATACCATGTCAATCTTTTACTCCTTAACTTTTCCGTCACTGGCGCAACTTTCAAACTTCCTCTTATATATTCATTTCTTATTTTATCCATTCTTGTCACACCGCACATCCATCTCAACATTTGTATCTCCGCTACATGCAGTCGTCTCTCGTCCGTCGCTTTTGTCGCCCAACATGCTGATCCATGCAGTACATGAGAATATGTCTAATTCTATATTGCTATTTCTTTTTCTTTATACTCTTCTTCTTTTTATTTTCTTTATAATATTTTTAATTTATAATTAAACAAATATAGACAGTAATCTAATTTAACGTTTTGATTAATCATAAATAAAAACACAGTGAAAACCAAGTTAGATATTATTTTGATCACCTCTCACGTGTCTACATATTTATAATACATATTTTTCTTTTTAATAAAATAGATACAATAATAAGATATGTATTGATATTATATAAGATATTTATTATAAGGTATTGAGAAATGGGGTGGCCCTTTCTTGCCCGAGGGTGTCGACAAACACGACTAAGTAATATCATATGTAAATAACATCTATGAAAGAGAAGAAATACTCGACATAATATATATGATCAGTGTAGGCTTAGTAGATAAATTTCTCTCTCATAGAGGAAGGAGCTGCCGCCCAAGAGTGGAACTTGCATAGAATGAGAAGAGGAAGAAGAATGTGTCTTAAATAAATACCTATTTAATTTATTTGCTATTATTTGTTTATTTAAATTATCTAATCTCTTATATTATTATACAAAAAGGAACAGAAAACTGATATCTAATAACATTTGCCATGTGCCACGTATATTTTTTACTGCCTTGTACTTTGCAAATGCTAATAAGGCGGAATGTCATAATAAAATGTAGCTTCACCAATGACATATAAAGTGGTTTCTTGTTTTGTTTTTCTCACGGATGTAAATAATCATTAAGACGCACAATAGACACATATAATTATAATAAAAGTGGCGCGCTCAATAATTCATTTTTATCTAATCTACTTATCATAATTTGCCCTTTAAAAAAAATATTACCGTCTGAAAATTATATAATAAGACGATAATTTATTATGTGAATAAATCCAATTATAATTATTATTCACATTAGTTTAAATATTAAATTTAATATAAGAGTAGCTTCTACCCGCGGCTTCGCCCGCGTAAAAGGTTACCTTCCTAAAGATTTGCATCTCTTATTTTTATTTTAGTCCTTAAGGTATTTTTTTTACAAAATTTTAATGTCATATTTATTTATATCTAATCAATAAGCCTAAAGTAAGTTTCAAGCTTCTGGCTTTAAAAATGACGATACTTGCTTGCAACTTTTCATACATACATTCAGGCACTCTGTTCTCTCTGCCTACCCTGCAAAGGATATGGCGTGATAATTCACGCCATATCCTTTGCAGGGTAGGCAGAGAGAACAGAGTGCCAGAGAACTCTATCCTTGCATACTTCACTCGCTTCCTCAACATTCATAATCCTCTTCATACACGCTCGCGGGTTTCGGAGACTCTTGACTCCACCTTCCTTCAGTACGTGACCGATCTGGTCTAGGTAGGTTAGTCTAGGTCTCCCTCGCTACCTACATCCTTCCACTTTCGCATTGTATATCTTCTTAACCAGACGTTCGTTCGGCATTCTTTCCACATGTCCGAACCATCGGAGCATTCCCTTTCGCATCTTTACACCAATACTCTCTTTAATACCTGCTCGCTCTCTTACGTCGTCGTTACGAATGCGGTCGGTCAGCCTAACTCCACAGATTTTCCGTAGAGATCGTATTTCGACCGCATTAATTTTGCTTTCATGCTCTTTTCTGCATACCCAACTCTCGCTTTCATACAGTAATGTTGGGACAAGCACTGCGTTATGTATTGCTACACGTGCCTTCTGGCTGAGGTGGTGGCAGCCGAGAAGTTGCCCCAACGCTCCGTTCACTCTATTTCCCGCATTCACTCTTCGCTCTATATCAGTGGTGTACCTTCCATCTCGGCTAAATCCACATCCAAGATATACAAATTCATCCACTTGCTCTAGTACATCATTACCTATTGTTACTCTTACATCTGTTCTGGCTTCATCTCTTTCAAAGATCATTATTTTGGTTTTGCTCACATTCACGCGTAGACCCCTTTTCTTACAATCTTCTGTCATTGTGTCTAACTTTTCATCCTCCTTTATAACCCTTTTTATTGCATTAAAAAGTTCCAGTAGGTCAAGGTTCAATAGTTTTGGCGTGAAAGAGCGACAGACAGACAGACAGAGTTACTTTCGCATTTATAATATTAGTAAGGATTCTTGGTAACTAGGTAACGAAAAACACAATGAATGAAACCTTGTTAGATTTTGTGTAATTTTATAGTGTTTATGGCTTGGTTACTTAAGACCTTTAAGCCAAATCTTTGTCTATAAATTGTCTTCATTTAAAGTCATCGCACGTCAGTAAGTCAGATCGTCGCCTTCGGTGCCATGGCCACACTGTTAAAGGTATCTTTTGGGAATTTAGGTGGCAAACAAAAGCTTATGTAAGGCACTGTTATATAATATACACCTCATTACTTCTTGCGCATCAAATTATATAAAATGCCATCAAAATTATTTAATATAACACGTTAAAACACTAAAATATTGAATATTATACAAGAGCACCACATGACACTTTTCCTTGACCGCTAAGACTCCCAAATCCAATTATAATTGTTATTCACAGTAGTTTGAATATAAAATTTATTATAATAGTCTTGATAACTAGGGTAACGAAAAACACAGTGAATGAAACCTTGTTAGATATTGCGTAATTTTACTAAATTATATTTAGGTATCCGTTATTTAGGTTATCCGTGTGGTGACGGAGTAAGAATACAATTCACCACCCCCTATCTTACCCGTGGGTGATCGTAAGAGACGACTATGGGATATAAAACGCATATAATATCTATGCAAGAGAAGGAAGACACAAAGCAATACCCTATACCAACACGTCTGATCAGCGTGGTATAGTAGGTCAATTTTCCTCCCATTATGGAGAAGGGTGGCCTAACCCTTCTCCATAGGTCATATATGAGCTGAGATGATGATGATGATATTTAGGTAAAACATAGATAACAGATATAAGTTTTCCATCCATAGCTTGTTTAGGAACACTAAATTTACTTTATAAACCGAATTTAAAAATTTAACCAATATCTGTTGGAAAGCCATTCTAAATGTTTCATCAGGTATGCTATTAATTGAGTGCCGTCTACGGTAATCCATTTTTCAAGTTTTAAATTATTCCCATGTAAGTGAGATGTTAAAGTTATATCATCATTCTTTACTTTGCAGTCTTTAACGATAGCATTGTGTAGAAGATGGTTACATGCTCTCAACACAGCTTCCTATGTCACTACAAGGACTTTTTACCCTTTCGGGTACCTCCCACCGCATGGTAGACCTAATTATGGATCGCGTAATGATTGAATGTTATAGATTGCAGCGGGAAAACGGTCTAAGAAGTGGTCTATATCAAGCAATTCTTCACAAAATAGATTTTTCAGAACTGTACGATTATAAAGTTATTCTAGGATTTATTCCTCGGTACAGGTCTTAAAAAATAACCAGTTATTTTTTATCGCGAAATACAAGCGATTTGAGATAAATTTAACATGTATATCTTACAGCTTCCGTACCTACTTATATAAGTAGATCATAAATACACGCTTCAAAGTATAATTTTATAGCTTTATAGTAAAATTTTAAAAGTAATTTGCATTAATCGACAAATTTAATGTCCACAATCTAAGGATGTTAGTTAGTAGTTCCGAGAAATAATTAGAATTATATACTGCAACTAATGGTTAATTTTCTATGCATTTTTTATCGCTATTGGTGGCAAACGAGCAAGCAGAACACATAATGGTAAGTATTACCACCGTCCATGGATTTTTGCAATTCCAGTCGCACAGCTAGGCCGCTGCTAACCAATGAATATGCCAAACCCACCCAGAATGTTGGGCTTCCGGCTCTCTCGCACACCGTACGGGGCACGGCACATAGCAACTACTCGGGCGTCTATTTTTTGCGAGAGTGTAGTACTACCCCGGATTGACCGGCCCGTGGCTGTAGATAGAAAACTATCAACAGTGTGGTCCTGTCATTACCATAATGAAAAATGTCAGAATATTTTCTTTATTTAAATAATGTTGTTATTGCTCAGCTAGCATATATACACTTATGCCAGCTGAATTAACAGACGCTGTTCGCTGGGAGCGGGTCACTGGTAAACATTATGCCCTAACAGATATTCTAACCTACCTACATGATCGTATTAACACACTTATACTACTAGACATATTAGCAAAGACAAGATAGCAGTACTACGTAGTGACGAAATGAATAGACAATGGTGACTATCCCTTCCTTTCTGTGGGTAGCGTAAAAACCGATTAGATTATGTAAGTATGTATATAAGCTCGCTACCTGAGATGGAAAACTCGAAATGAAACCTTATACTAATCTGTCTGACCAGGGTAATTAATGTATTAGGCTCAGAGCCTTCATTTAGAGGACAATTAGCCTTATAAAAAGACATATGAGCTGAGTATAAGAAGACGGTTGATAAAATATAATATACAGATAATAATCTACTCAACTTAATGTAGTCTCCATAATGCTATCATAAATATAATATAAAATGTCTTTGATATCTTCTAAATCCTGCAAATAGCATTTCCTGGTCGTTGAAACATCGCTATTTTATTACATCGCCTATTATTTTACACTACTGCCTCTATTTCAAGAATTACAATGTTATTTTGATAATGAAAATGTGAGATTTGCCCTCGTAATGGAATTTCAAGTATGTGTAGGGTCATGTAAATTTTGCTTTGCTTTGTGGAAACTGGTACTAAGCTGTGAATAGTTGTCTATTATATTTGAAAGGTTTATTTTAGCAAACATTACGAATAATAGATACTGGTATGCTTATATATTGATTTCACAGATAGCGTAGTGTTCTAAATAGCTATCTTCGATGCTGAGCTGTATATCGATTCTTTATGCAATCGACAAAGAAGAAACAGAAATAATCTTTATTTGTATTTACAAAAAAATATATAAAAATTGAAAAAAAAAAATAGTTAAATAAAATGGTCTGACTCGTGGCTGGGACTGCAGGTGCGCCGCAGCCGTTGATTTTCAGGCCAAGCCAAGCTTAACAACTAGTCCCATGATTCTTTCGAGTTCAAGTCTTATTTGTATATGTTACTTATGCTTGTGAAATTCTCCACGACACAAATATTTCTTTTTTAGTGTAGGGTTATTGTATTTTTTTATCGTTATTACATTACATTATCCGTGTGGTGACGGAGTAAGAATACAATTCACCACTCCCTATCTTACCCGTGGTTGATTGTAAGAGAGGACTAAGGGATATAAAATGCATATAACATCTATGCAAGAGAAGGAAAACTCGAAACAAAACCCTATACACACACGTCTGACCAACGCGGTATTCTAGGTTAATTTCCCTCCCATTGCGGAGGAGGCCCGAGCCCAACAGTGGGACATATATGAGCTGTGATGATGATGATATTGTATTTGAAAAAAATATGTGAATTAATAATTGAATAAAAGTGTTAGTTAGTTGCTATGAATTATCATTACATATAATTATTTGAAGATGTAATTGTGATATTTTTTTTCCTAAATAATTAAAGAAAGAAGAATATTTTATGTGTAAGATTTTATTTCAAAATTTTGAATCAAAGATTTGAAAATAAAATAATTCATCGATCACTGTATAAATCTAAAATAATTACTTGAATTATTTTAGAGTTATGCAGTGATTGATAGATTTTTTTTAATTTTAAATTTATACAGAGCAATATCTACTGAGCCCCTAGTGATTAATAAGATTCTTCAAGACTTATAGTAGATCCGTGATTATTATTTCTTTTTTTTCAACACATACACGATATATTCATTAGTCTACACTATATTAGCCAAACGGTCGTACAATTTCATACAATTATTTTCAATTTTTCATCATATTTATTGGTCACCTACGTCTCTTAATTACACTATACACTAGTCGTGGGAACGGAAGGGATGGTGACACATGAACGTGGCCTCAGGCGATTCTTTTATAATAAGTATTTGGGTAAGTTAAAAACCGAAAATACAATTGTTTTTAATAAGTAGTAATATTTGTATAGTTCTAATTTAATCCACTTTTTCATTTATTATAATTAACTATCTGTAACAATATTTTCCCACAAAAAAATTTGATATCCATCTATGAAACAAATAGATATATAACATGTACACATAAAAATGTGTATGAACCGCGAACAGCGCTCACAAAACCAGTTGAACACAACTTCAGACACAGCTACGAACGCCAATCATTTGGGAGCATTAGTCGACCGTTAATTATGTACGTTTAACTCTGTATTGATCACTTTACGACTATAATAAATAATTATATTCATCCAATCATGGCCGACATCGCGGTTTTTATTGTTTAACTGGACTTCTAGACGGCGCGATATCATTTTTTATGTTCATAAAAAATAAGGTCGTGGAAAACGACCAAGTATTTTGTTTTATATTATTTTAATAATTCATAAGTTATGAAATAATGTTTTATTAGTATAAATAGATGCTAGCTTTAGCTAGGCAACACAGTCTGTAAACACTTTTATATATTTTAATGATAAAAAATATAAAATGAACTTATATATAGAATAATAATGGAATCAAAAACTTGTTCTATATATAATAATATCATTTGTAACATTTGGATCGGATGGTCTATAAGCCTTTACGCTATCTTTATTTAAATTTCTTTGTTCAAATTACATTACCTCAACTTTTATACGTTCCACTGGGGGCTGTGCCTTCCTCCACAAAAGAAGGGAAATTGACTTGACCTACGACGATTGAAATGACCTACTACGTTGATCAAGCGGGTTGTTATAGGTTTTAGAATTTTCCTTCTCCTGCATAGTCTTATTCTCAGTCGTCTTTTACAACATCCACGGCTAAAGTAGTAAATTGTATACTTACTCCGTATGAATAAACTATAAGCCGAGCAGCATTATTCTGTTAAGTTGACTTTTAATGAGAGAATTAAGTTAATTATTATACAACAATGAACTAAATTTTAGTCCACACATATGATACAAATCATCTCAAATTAGTTTATATACATTCTATTACTAGGCTCAACCTTCCTTAACAATAGGACGAAAAAATATTTAATATACAACACTGATTTAGACGCGTTGGTATTTGGTTCTATTTAGAGTTTTCCTTCTCTTGCATAGATGTAAAACATTCCCTAGGACATCTAAGAGCAGTATAAAGGTGGTGAATTGTATACTTATTCACAAGACAAAAAATATATAACATATGATACAAGCCGTGGTTTAAAATTAATAACTAATAGGTGTTATTCACTATTTGATATCCTCATATCCATGATATCCATACTTGGACTTCACTGCTGACAGGTTTGTATCTGCGGTCATAAATGGGTCGGCTAATTCGAGCTAGTAACACAATCTTCTAGAGAATCAACGTCTAAATAGTATCAATTTACTATTGCAATTTGTTCGATGATTAAGAAAGTTGGATGGCCAAATCCCATTTTATAGTGGGCACCAACTAGCTATGCCTCCGGTATTATTATGAGTAACAATTACTACTTACTAAAGCCTGCTTAACTATAAAACGAAATCAATACGAAAACGAAATATAAAAATAATAATTATCCACGTAGTGATGGAGTAAGAATAGAATTCAGCACTCTCATTCTTGCCCTTGGCAACATCCAAAAGAGTCGTTAAAATTTGACTAAGGAATACATTTTTTTTTTGTATTGCTTATGGTGGCAAACGAGCAATCAGCACACCTGATGGTAAGTGTCACTGCTACTCACGGATCTTTGCTATACTAAGAGTAGAGCTAGGCCGCTGCCTATCATTACAATCCCCAAACCTACCCAGTTGGGCTGCCGGCTCTCTCGCTCACCGAACGAAACGCAATAGCACACTGCCATTATTTAGACGTCGATCTTCTGCGAGAGTGTGGTACTACCCCGGACGGACCGCCCCGTGGCTGTACGCAAGGAACTGTCAACAGCGTGGTCTTACCACTATTGTATATAACTATATTGTATAAATATTATATAATAGATAACATCTAAGTGAGAGAAGGTAAACTTGATATAAAATTCTATACCAACACGTCTGACCAGTAAAGTACAGTTAGTCAATTTCCTTCTTCTTGTGGAATAGGCTCGAGCCAAGCATAAGAACGTATATAACCTGAGATGATGATGATGATGAAGAAAGAAAAAAAAAGTGTGTTTACTTATGTACACACGTTAGAAGCTATACTTCTTTGGCGTAACAAGATAAAATCTTTTCAAGAATTTTATCTTCCGCCTTATTCTAAGTTTGTAGAAAAAAACGACAATAACAATAGAAAAAAAGGTATTCAATACATTGAAAATTTTATTATAATGCATTATCTAGTTAAAAAACAAAAATGTTGACTATAGCTATCTTCAGGGTGTCAGTTTTTCGTGACGGTGTGCGCGCGCATCGTAAAAATTTACTCGCATCATTTTTACTTATCGCGTCAAAAGAAATATAAGTTCAAAAAAAATATTTAACGCAATAAAATTCATAAAACTATTTTTATTTCGTTATACGTAATACCTGCGTAAATATTAGAAATCATTACATTGACAAAGTTACGTGACAGTATTAATTTTAACTTTAGTTTTACCACAATGTACACGAAATCATTTCCAGTATAAGAACGCAAACGGAATAATAAAATAATATTTGAACTTTGTCGATATTTGGTAGATTACATTATTATTTGTCTGATCAGTATGCCGGCCTCGTTGTCATTTGTAATAATATGTGAGTCACTGTGTCATTTTAGCCTTTCAATATATTTTAGATTAAATTTATGATTGTTTACTACGTATTCTGGTTTATTATTCTTAAATTATTTCACCGGTTTAATAATTAAAATTACGTAATTAAAATTAGGTACCGGGGGAGACCGAGACTAACTTACCTAGACCAGATTGGTCATGTGAAGGTGGTCACTGAATGAAGGTGAAGTCAAGAGTCTCCGAAACCGGCGAGCGTGTATGAAGAGAATTATGAATCTAGGTCAGAGGGTTTTCTGCAGTTTTGTGGGTCTGGAGAAAGCATTTGACACGGTTGTACGAAAGGAACTTTGGGACATTTTACTGGAGTATGGTATTAACGGTAAACTACTACAGGCTGTGCAGTCCAGTTACATGGACTGTAGAGCCTGTGTGCGGCTGGATGATGGAATGTCGCCTTGGTTTGACGTCAATATCGACGTTAAGCAGGGGTGCGTTTTGTCAGCCAGGCTGTTTATCATATATCTGGATAAATGTCTCCAAAGGTTGAACGATATGAATGTGGATGTCCAGATGGGCGACTCAGTGGTCACTGCTCTGCTTTATGCAGATGATGCAGTCCTGCTGGCACAGTCAGCGACTGACCTGCAGACCCTAGTCGACACAATGACAGAAGATTGTAAGAAAAGAGGTCTACGCGTGAATGTGAGCAAAACCAAAATAATGGTCTTTGAAAGAGATGAAGCCAGAACAGATGTAAGAGTAACAATAGGTAATGATGTACTAGAGCAAGTGGATGAATTTGTATATCTTGGATGTGGATTTAGCCGATATGGAAGGTACACCACTGATATAGAGCGAAGAGTGAATGCGGGAAATAGAGTGAACGGAGCGTTGGGACAACTTCTTGGTAGACACCACCTCAGCCAGAAGGCATGTGTAGCAATACATAACGCAGTGCTTGTCCCAACATTACTGTATGGAAGCGAGAGTTGGGTATGCAGAAAAGAGTATGAAAGTAAAATTAATGCGGTCGAAATGCGATCTCTGCGTAAAATCTGTGGAGTTAGGCTGACCGACCGCATTCGCAACGACGACGTAAGAAAGCGAGTAGGTATGAAAGAGAGTATTGGTGTAAAGATGCGAAAGGGAATACTCCGATAGTTCGGACATGTGGAAAGAATGCCGAACGAACGTCTGGTTAAGAAGATATACAATGCGAAAGTGGAAGGATGTAGGTATCGGGGGAGACCGAGACTAACCTACCTAGACTAGATCGGTCATGTACTGAAGGAAGGTGGAGTCAAGAGTCTCCGAAACCGGCGAGCGTGTATGAAGAGAATTATGAATGTTGAGGAAGCGAGTGAAGTATGCAAATATAGAGTTCTCTGGCACTCTGTTCTCTCTGCCTACCCTGCAAGGGATATGGCGTGATGATATGTATGTATGTGTCTTTAGGACTTTGTATATGTATATTTAGTTGTTACTTTCTTGTTTAATTTAAAATACTACCTATAGAGATGAAACAAAATATTACACATTTTAAATAAAACAAGTTATTTTTGCGTTCATTGATGGACGCTGTAAAGCTGTGTGGTAGCGGTTACGAATACTAATAATCCTATTAACGAATGGAATACGTATTACGACTAAGAGCATATAACGACCTGGACCAACTCTATCTGATGCCGTTTGGTCAACAATTACATTCCCAAGGAGGGTTGACGTCTGGCAGGCAGCCGGTCATAAAACTATTGCCATATATACTAATATGTACTATGAAAGAAGAGTACATACTCGTATTGTATCTACACCAAGTAATTGGGATAAGAGTAGGAAAATGATGATGAACGTTGTGAAGTCTTCGAAATGTTGGAAAATTAAAAATCAAATGCAAACGCGATAGAATCCATAAAAGTAGTTTGATTCCAAATGTGTCATAAACGCGTAAATATCAGAAATCATTAATAAGTATTACACTTATAAACATGTTTAAAAATAAACCTATACTTTTTCTAAGTCAAAATGTACGAGTGTAAAAAAATAACTGTGGCCGTACGCGATTAACTTACCAATTAAATAATCATAGATGTAAACTATTTTAAAAAGAAGCTTTACAATTACAGGCAATTTATAATAAATATTTAATAATTGATAATTATTAATTAACAATAGGTGCTTAATTTACTACACGTAATCACAATATTATAATCATAAATAACCCATTTAATCAAAACACCGGCAACCTTGTTTTCATTTTACACCAAGAAAATAGCTTACATTACGTGAAAACGCAACCATATTTCAAAAGACAATATGGGTGAATTAATTACGAATAAGATTTATATGAGTTATATAACAAATTATATTAAACGGCATAATAATTAAGGAACATAATTCAATTTCATATTTTACGGCAAATAAAAGAACAAACGAGATGTATTATATAAATATTTACACATATTTCTAGGGTGAATTATATACAGAGATATATAATAAAAACTTAGATATAGCGTAGGTCGGATAAGAGGAAAGATATCAAGTCAAAGATATCAACTGGCAGTGTAGGCCTTAACGAGTATTTGATGTGTACATAGATGAAACACTGTTGTTTATCTAAACTATTAAGGGACGAAGGTAAGAGGTTAAATATCTACATTGTAATATAATGTGATATCAAAGGGGGATACTTTTAATAGCTTATTGTTAATTTATCATTTTAATCGACGATGGACCGTGTTTAATGTGTTGTTTAATTAAAGACTTTGATATTTACTCGAGCATTACATTTTTTTTTTTTTATTGCTTATGGCGGCAAACGAGCAGACAGCACACCTGATGGTAAGTGTCACTGCCGCCCATGGACCTTTGCCAATGGTATAGCTAGGCCGCTGCCTACCAATACAACCCTGAACCCACCCCAGTTAGGCTTCCGGCTCTCTCGCTCACCGAACGAAGCGCAATAGCACATTGCTATTACTCAGACGTCGATCTTCTGCGAGAGTGTGGTACTACCCCGGACGGACCGGCCCGCGGCTGTAGACAGAGAACTGTCCACAGCGTGGTCCTACCACAATAAATATATATTTGCAAATAAAACTATTTTTATGAAATCTATCGTGTTTGTATCTGATTTTTAATTTCTTAGCATTAATGACCACGGGAGGACTGTCAGACAGTCTCCCCTCCCATGAACATGCATGTTGTCTTATGTTTATGCGAGTATTATGCATATGAATTAAATCTATGCCAGGATCGTGGTTTGTGGCAATCCGTAGTCTCTGCCTACCCATCTGGGAAACAGGCGTGAGGCTATGTATGTATGTATGTAATTAAATCTATTATATAACGTTCATGGCCATGGGAGTACTATCAGTCAGTCAGTCCTCCTGTGACTATGAATTCTTTAAAGTGTTCGAAATGTCGATATATTTTTATTGCCTATGGTGGCAAACGAGCAAGCAGTACACCTGATGGTAAGTAATACTGTTGCTGCTTCGTTTAAATAGTTTTATTTTAAATAATAATAGAATTCTATACAAGAATAATGAATAAGATTTGTTTTGTATAAAAGGGATGATTGGCATATAATTTACAAGCATTAATGGGTGTTAATATATCCATGTGGTGGCAAAGGAAGAATATATATATATATATATGTATATATACAATGATTACCTCCCTGTCCTTTCTCTTAGGTATCCCAAGAAATGATTAAGGGATGTAGACAGACAAGAACTACGAAAGAAAGAAAATAGGGCCAAATGCCGACTTGTCTAGCTAAAATGTTATAGAAGGCTAATTTCGTTCCTCTAGAGCAGGTCCATGTGTACGTTCAAATATGAGTTGGGAAGAAAAGCAGTAAATCCCGATATATATTCGACTTATATCTCTTAGTCGTCTTTAGGACACCCACGGATAAAAGAGCCACTCATAAAATGCATTTTTACTCGGTGAGCAGAAAAATAGCAGTCCAAATCTTAATCAGTAACCTGGCAGAAATTCGTAGAAAATATATATATATATATATATTTAAATTTATCACATGATACAAAATTTTATTCATCTATTAATTGTTAATTCTAAACAGGTTCTCACATTTATTTCTATCTCGAAGAGAGTTTAGCTCTACCTGAGAATCTAATAACAAATCGCTGTATTTAATTGGCTATGTAATATAAAGTCATATCTTACTCGTTAGTATAGTAGACAAGTCTTTATATAATCTGGTTTTTGGTTCTGATATCTCCGTTAGACATAGACGTTAGGATATAATTTAATAACGGAACACATCCAATCAATTTACGACACAACTGACGTTTATTAATGTAGTTTGTGGTGTTCCTGATCATTATTCATTGACATCGGTGATGGAAATCCAAAATTTTTTAAATGAAATACCAACTTTAACATACGTTTTGATATACCATACCACAAACTTGTACTAACCGTCATAATATATCAGCGAGCGAAATGAAATGTTTTAAAGATTTGTAATTAATACAACTGGTATTCTAAAAAGTATATCAGTATCAATAAAATATGTCAATAACCGTTAGAATGTTAGTGAAATAATGGAAAAAAATCAATAGCTATTTAATATTGAACCTCTTTTAATAATAAATTGTTTAGTTTTAAAAATATATGCATAAATATATTAGCTTTATTGAATTAATGTTATTAAACTTGATTATGTAGAAATATTTTGATAAAATTTAATTAAATAAATAATAATTGTACAAATAATGATTATTGATGACTCACGTATTCGAATTTGTGGTAAGTGATATGCACTTTGATCCATAACCTGCGTCGACTTTGACTATAATTTATACAAAGTGCAGTTATAGTTTGAGCTACGGTTTCTAGAATAAGCCGGTCGCATCTCTCCCGGTGCTCGTTGCAAATTGTGAAAATCCCCCAGCATGCGAGCGAGACACTATGCCTACACACACATGCTCACATTGTCGCAAACCGTCCACCGTGCAACAAAACGTAACAGTCCCGGATCTTGTTTATGGATTGAGATGTAATTGATTGATTGTAGTTATAATAACATTATATACTTAAATATTTTTAACAAAAAAGATTTATTTGCTTAAATCGTTTTAACAAAAAAGGTTTTAGGTTTTTTTTATTCATTAATATTTTATATTGGAATAGTATCCTAATTATTATACCTATATTTATTTATCAATATCAACGTTTACCATTACGTCTTTAAGATATATTATAAAGAATAAAAAAAACGGTTCACCTAAATGTATAAATTAATATGCGGCTACGTAGATACCTTTCAAAAATATTTTAAAACTCGAAAGACAGCAATATAACACGGACACGGAATTAACAAAATCACAGTTACATATCAAATGGAACGAATTAATTAAAGAAATCATTAACAATCAATGAAATTCAATAAACAGCATAGAGATACATCAGTGATCAATGCTGGCAAGATAAATGCTCGTGAAATCGCAACTAGGGAGGAATTATCTCAATTACATGAGATGTAAGTCGTTTGCCATTGTGACTAGCCAATATTAATAATTGAACATCACACTTATATAAAAGATAGCAAACCATGAATAATATGCCGAATATGGAAACTTTATAGGCGATCGTAAACAAAATACTTTACAATTTGAATTTCCTTAAGACAGTTCAATTTTCAAGGTTTAATTGATCTTTAAAGCACCGACATAAGCTGTATGTCGCAATTATCAATAAAACAACCATTCCACGTGTCTCAATAGCCACGTTAAACCATTATAAAGATAATTCTACTCCTACGCTATTGTGTTGAGAATTACAGTAATGTCATTATAAAATGTTTTATATCAAATGAGATTGCTCAGATGTTGGCCATGTTTGCGAACTTTGATCCTGCAAACGTCGTAATAAGGTTTCTATTTGCTAATAGACGAGAATTTATTAAACAACCATTATAGTACTAATAATGGCAATGTGTCTGCTAATCTCGCTTTAAGTAAAACTGATTATAAATTGTTTAACTCAGTTTATATTTAACTTCTTCACGATCAGCTGGTGAAAGCTATCAACAGTGATTGAAAAAGAATGATTTACCATCTTTATTAATCACTCCTGCACCAAAATAAATGTTATTATGAATATATTTAATGAATAATATTCGTGAATAAAAAATATGAACGATGGTTACCAATGTTTCAACCATCTATCATGATGAGTTTTATTATTTAAAAAAGCTTTCAATATTATATATACATCATTTAGTATTTTAACAGGCGAATAAATATATATTATTTCGGATACAAGACTTACTGGACTGGATCGCAACACACCCTTCACTTACAATGTTCACAACGCCGCAAATATGTAATAACCATTATATCGATTTGAGCGGATGCTATTGATATGTAAATATATTAATAGTTCAGTAAAAAGTAATGTTTGCCGACTGAGTCATCAGTGACGTAGTTTAATTAAATATGAATATTTATTTTCTCAGTCAAAGAGCATTCATTCTAAGAATTAAATCATTTAATATTTTAGTTCTGGACATGCTAAATGCGGTTACAAACAAAGGATATACCTAAGAGTCGTTAAACACCGGTTTTAAATTAATATAATACAGGTCTGTACTATAAACGCGGAGGGATCGTAAAATGGGATCGTGTGCAGCCGTATAAGAGCGACAGGTTCGCAGAGAAACAACGGACGCAAAGTAACAGAAACAAAGAGCTTTGGAGATTCGCATAGCGGAGGTTGCAAGTGTCAGCTGACCTCTGTAGACGTCATCGTAGAGGGGCGCGAGCGCGGCGTCGGGCGCGCCCCAGCGGGACGCCTCGGGGTACACCATGGGGGCGCGCCGCTAGCGCGACATGGCACACCTCGCGTGCGGGACGTGCGTCTGCGCCGGCCGCCGCGCGCGGACTAAACCGCGCCTAGCACTCCCGCGCACTCCCTCGCACCTACACAACACGCGAAACCAGTATGCGAATACTGGTTACGCTCACACTCTCACAAACATCTCAATTCTTTTCACAAACATTTTGATGTGAACCACATCTGAACTCTAAATGTCTATCGGAAAGCGCCCAGATCGACACCATTTAGTGTTTTATGAACTCGCATCGTTAAACATTTGCATCGAGCAATCAAGCATACAATTACATAGGCATTTTAATTACTCAATAAACAGACAAATAATTTTGTATCAATTGCCTGATCTATAGAAATGTTACATTGTAAAACTCGTTTCTTTCAGTCTCTATACGTTATAATCATATTAGGGATAAGACATCTCTACATTTGGAAATAAATACATATATCTTTATTTTATCCTTCTCTTGAAATAAGGCTATGTCTCTCATTCATCTCTTACAATTTCCATGTGAAACAAAGGGCAACTGATATATATTATTTCTAATCTATCGCATTAAGAAGAAAGTAATTTTAATTTCTAATAATTATTATCTTACTGCGTTTTATTACTCTGTGAATGCCCAGACGATACCCCCCTCGTACCCCTTTCACCTCGTGCTTCACTTTCGCACGGTCCGCGAACCTCGTCGCGACACTAGTGTAATTGCAAGCTAGCTGCAACCAGAACCGGATTTATTGTCTCCTCGGTCGATATCACTTCGACGTTGATGGGAAAACAGAGAAATCCAGCGTACCTCACTCACACAACCGGTTCCTACTAGGTGTTAGGCTGTGATCAACTGTTGACGGACTGCACAACTGTTATTGACGGGTGTAAGTATGCTCTAAGTGTCGGTAATGCGGTAGACGATGCTAGGTATTGCGAGTATTTCAATCTGCGCGTGAGTGACATCCGTAGACATTATTGTACTTGTATAAAGACATCGACGCGCGCTGTTTTATTGGTAGCCATTTATAAAGACATTCATAGACAAGTGTAATATATTTTTTAAATACATCTTAAGTGTTTTGATAATGGGATAGGAATGGATAAATGTCATTATTTTTTATATAAGAATAAACAAAAAATGTGTATAGATAACATGCAATTTCTGTGTATTTTAATAATAGACAAAGTACCAGCTGATCCAAAGACGCTGTTTGGTACCATTGTCAAAAAAATTTTGGAATATAACTATTTTTTATAGATTTTACGACGGATCAAAAGTTTTCATCGTGATTATGGGAGAACTAAGATGTTTCATTAACTCCTTTAACCTCTCTAATAATGCCTTATTTGATTAACATGATATAGATAGAGGCTTTCGCTTTCTTTATGGAGAAGGCCCGAATCCAGGACTAGGACGTATATAGTTTGAGAAGAAATAAAACATTATACAAATATAGATATGTATAGAAAATTCATACTAAAGTTCAATACTTCTTTCGAGATGATAAAGATATATAAAAATAAGTATATACTATAAGCCGAACTGGGTGGGTTTGGGGCTTTTATTAGTAGGTAGCGGCTTAAGCTATAATACACTTGATATTTCAAAGGTCCATGGGCGGCGGTCACACTTGGTATCAGGTGTGCTGCTTGCTAGTTTGGCACCATAAGCAATAAAAAAATATATAGAATCATAGAATATACACTTAAATTTAATTTATTTTAGAAAATCAGTTTTAGATTCATACGTCTTCCTGGTAAAATTATCACTATTAGTTTTAATAACTCATTATCATCATCATCACCATCATCATCCAACTCTTATCCTAATCACTTAGGGTCGACACAATATATTCCCCCTTCTATAGTACTTATTGCAAAAGCTTTGGCAATAATTTTAGGATCGGAATGTAATTGTTATTATCCGTGTGGTGACGGAGTAAGAATACAATTCACCACCCCTTATCTTACCCATGGGTGATCGTAATAATTAATTAAATAATCTGTTGTTCTTATAGGTAGTTTTTGAATTTTGACAACAGAAAAGGACAAGAAGACATTATATTTTTATCCTATCACCACACGGGGGAATAATGCAATTATATACCTTATTTTCAACTCATCATCTAAGTTCATTAACGTCCTATTGCTGCACTTGAGCCTCCTTCATAATAGCAAGGAAATTGACCCATTATACAATGCTGGGTAGACGTATTAGTACAGTATTTTGACACAAACATTATAGGCTGACTATATCCCTTAGTCGTGTTGGTGAATTTTATTCTTACTCCGTCACCACATGGAAAGTTTTCCTCTCAGATATACTATAAAATACTACGTATAACTAGAGAGAAAACGTAATACCTAATCTCGAGTTCTCATAAAGGCTTCGCTTACGGTTCACGCTTCAAACAGAAACATCGCCGGAAATTGTACACGTAATTACTAGCTCAATGGGCTATTACTGAAATATCCAAAAAATGTTAATAGCTTTTATTTATTTATGTTTTCTTATTTTCTTTAGGGTTCATATACATTATCAACAAAAACCAGTAGCGTGCCCAAATAGCGCAGGTTATGGAGTTGTATATTATAATTTCCGTTGGCTTGGTTGGGATGTAACTGAACCATGAATAGTTCCTAAAAAAAGATATATACACATACATATATCCCAACACATCGTTGTATTTTTTGTCAAGACTTATTGGTCTACTATATCAAGATAGCCGAAAACGTTAGCAGCGATTACTGTAGAATGTTATTTCTAGTTTTAATTTTATAATTTCTGAAAGAAAATACTTATATTCTCTTAGTTATCTCATACGATATCCGAGAAAAAGGAAGAGTTGAATCCTATTCTTACTCTATCATCATACAGAATAGACTAGGTAAATGATATATGCTTTTAGCCCCAAACTTATGAGTAGGGGTGATTTATGCAAGAGATGATATCCGAAAGCCATAATCTACTGGACGAACTAACGATGACCAGACTCGTTTATTGGCAGTCTAACCGACCGCAGAAAAGGATATTACAGCATTTCGGATTATCTAAATGATAATACGGAATGGTTATGAGCAGCTCCTCTCTCAGCAATTGCCCTTTTAATGTTTATCTCTTACTCTTGTATTATTTTTACAGTATTATTTTTCTTAATTGTACAGTGTAGCGTGTTTTGCCTATCGAGTTATGTATTTAGTTATCCAAGCTATCTGTTTCAAATTTATAGATTATGGTGTGGTCATGCTCACTGAAAAGGTCTCTGCTTGCGGTAGCTACGTGGAGCGGGTCTCTCCCTTCCCTCCAATGTGGTTGAGGGGCGTGATGGCTGCTCTAATAGTTAACTAGTGACCGGGTGCCACTTGTGGGATCTGGTCCAGCCATTTTTCTTTCTTTTTTGTTTTATAAATATTCTTAGTTTAATTTTGTATTATATACAAAATTTTAAAAATGAATCTTTACTCGAAGGGAATATCACTGGAGCTAACATAAATTAAACATGTAACCAAACTCTTTTGTGAAAAAATATAATAAAAAAAAAAATGACGAGCCCACTGAGTTTCTTGCCGGATCTTCTCAGTATGTGGCTGCTTTCCGATCCGGTGGTAGATTAATTAAATTTAATTTAAAAAAAAAGCAATGTAAAATTGACAATATGTAAGTGCCCCTATGGGGCTTATGCAAAATAAATGATTTGATTTGATTTGATGAACCCTCAAAGCGACTGTCCCCAAAAACAAGAGGTGATGTTAATACCAACATATCACCATGATCACAGTCTACGCATTTCTTAGGTTCATTTTACTCATAGGTGTAATTTATAATTTCATCATCATCATCATCACAGCTCACATACATGCCACTATTATTTCTAATAATCTCCTCTATAATATAGAGGCAAATCAGAGGTTGGTATAGGGTTTTATTTCGAGATTTCCTTCTCTTGCATAGATGTTATCTGCATATTATACCCCTAAACCGCCTTTTACGAAACCTACAGGCAAGATAGAGAGTGGTTAATTATATTCTTACATACATACATATCATTACGCCATATCCCTTGCAGGGTAGGCATAGAGAACAGAGTGCCAGAGAACTCTATCTCTGCATACTTCACTCGCTTCCTCAACATTCATAATTCTCTTCATACACGCTCGCCGGTTTCGGAGACTCTTGACTCCACCTTCCTTCAGTGCCTGACCGATCTGGTCTAGGTAGGTTAGTCTCGGTCTCCCTCGGTACCTATATCCTTCCACTTTCGCATTGTATATCTTCTTAACCAGACGTTCGTTTGGCATTCTTTCCACATGTCCGAACCATCGGAGCATTCCCTTTCGCATCTTTACACCAATACTCTCTTTCATACCTACTCGCTCTCTTACGTCGTCGTTGCGAATACCATCGGTCAGCCTAACTCCACAGATTTACTGTAGAGATCGCATTTCGACCGCATTAATTTTACTTTCGTGCTTTTTTCCGCATACCCAACTCTCACTTCCATATAGTAATGTTGAGACAAGCACTGCGTTATGTATTGCACACTTACACGTGCCTTCTGGCTGAGGTGGTGGCTACCGAGAAGTTGTCCCAACGCTCCGTTCACTGTATTTCCCGCATTTACTCTTCGCTCTATATCAGTGGTGTACCTTCCATCTCGGCTGTATCCACATCCAAGACATACAAATTATATTGTTAAACTACTTCTATTTGAAATAAAACTTTGTTACGGATTATATATAGCGTTTGTTATTGATTTTTATTTGCCAGACTTTTCGAACACTTTACAACGTTCATTGACACGGGAGGACTACTTCTTATTTTTTGCAAATATAAGAGAAAACTAAAAAGCAGTATTAATCATTTCGTATAATAGAATATTTTTTCTTTAATTATGGAGGAGACTCTCGAATATTCATCATCATCATCACAGCCCACATACGTACCACTGTTGGACTCGGGCATCCTCCGTAGTGGGAGGGAAATTAACCGACTATACCGTGCTGGTCAGACGTGTTCGTATAGGTTTTTGTTTCGAGTTTTCCTTCTCTTACATAGATGTTACATGCGTTTTATAAATCTTAGTGGTCTCTTACGATCACCCACGGGTAAGATAGTGGGTGGTGAATTGTATTCTTACTCCGACATCACACAGAAAATGAATTTTATTCTGCTGCTTTTATTCCAATTTATATGAGGTCAATATGCATGACATCTCCTTTTAACAGGTGTAAGAAATATAAAACATGCCTGCCTGCCTGACCTTTAAAAATTCTGAGAAATACAAATGTACACACATACATACATACATATCATCACGCCATATCCCTTGCAGGGTAGGCAGAGAGAACAGAGTGCCAGAGAACTCTATCTTTGCATACTTTACTCGCTTCCGCAACATTCATAATTCTCTTCATACACGCTCGCCGGTTTCGGAGACTCTTAACTCCATCTTCCTTCAGTACTTCCTTCCTTCTTTTTCGGTATAATTTGTGTTCTTAAACATATTTTTTTTTGTTAAATTAAGAAGAAGATTTTTCTTTAAAGACCTATATTTGTAAGTCCTATGTAATTCATGTATTACTTTGTACAGGATCTTGTTTTAAAAAGAAATTTATTGCAGTTCTCAAGGAAAAAAAAATTAACATTATGGTTTTTAGATCACATTTTATTCTTATACTTTAAAGATACGGGGTCAATTTACGGATATATGTATAAGCTGAAAAGAAGAAGATGAGACGAGAGTGATGGTTATTCTAGTAGTCCTAGACCTGGTCAGCCAAAATTGTATGCATTGTACTTTGAAAACTATTAAATATATCCTGGTTCGAAGAACATGCTATAATTTTATTTAAAAGAAGTAACTTAAAAATGACGAGGCAACTGAGTTTTTTGCCGTACTATTCCAGCTTATGTCTGCGTGCCGATGATCGATTATTAGATTAATTTCAGACAAAATTAACAATATGTCGCACGGCTTATGCATAATAAATGATTTAATTCAGAAGGAGCTAGGACGATGAACTATTCAGAGTAGCAAACGGTGGCAGACATTCAAGCTGTAATGCGCTGGACACAAAGGAGTCATCGTCTACGCGAACTGGCTACTGCCGTAACCAGTTTAAATTCGCGATAAAAAATATGTGCAGCGGCGCGTGTCATTAGCCGATGTCACCCCTCTCCCGCTGCACTGTCCGACCCCCCGCTGCCCACGCCTGCATTTATTAATCTTATTCGGAGAAATCGACGCATCACCCGGTCTGACTCGCCCCACAGTCTTTGCTTACAGTGACCAAGCTTTCAATAAATTATCTAGATACAAAATTAAACCTGAAATAATTCTCAGATTTTCTTTCTAGCGACGAAGTAAGAATAAAACTCAACATTCTCTATTATCCGTGGGTCGTAAAAGGGGACAAAGGTATATGACGTGCAGATAACACCATTGCAAGAAAAGAAAAATTCGATATGAAAGACGAATTTTCCTTTTCTTGCATAATTTTTATCTGCATATCATAGAAACCATCACATCATCATCATCTCAGGTCATATATGTCCCGCTGTTGGGCTCGACCCTCGTCCATAAAGGGAGGGTAATTGACCTACTATATCACGCTGGTCAGACGTATTGGTATAGGGTTTTCTTTCGAGTATTCCTTCTCTCACATAGTTATTAATGCGTTTTATATCCTTTAGTCGTCTCGTACGATCACCCACGGGTAAGATAGGGGGTGGTGAATTGTATTCTTACTCTGTCATCACACGGAAACCATTAAATCTGACCAATATGATGAAGTAGGTCATTCTCTGTCCTACCATAGAGGAGACCTAAACCGAAAAAAAGCAATAGATTTAGATGTTTCGTTTTGAAAATGGCAAGTCTACAAAAATTTTAACCTAAAATCTGTACCTATATTAGTAGACCTAAAAAAATATATCAATCTCATCATTCCAAATACTTGGGGTTGACGCAATATTAATTTCATCATCATTCTCCTATTCTTATCCCAATTACTTGAGGTCGATACAATATGTACTCTTATTTTATACTACATATTGTAAAGACTTTATTTTTGGGGGTGGACTATAGACAGAGATGTACAAAATGGTTTTCAAAAAGCATTTAAATACAAAATGCAAAATACTTCACAGATTTACTATTTCAAATGCAAAATACCAAATAGTTTTGTGTTTTGTATTTCAAATGCTAAATGCAAAATAGGTATTTTCAAAATACTTTTTCAAAATAAAATACCTTTTGACCAAATCTCAGATATTTTTATTTATTTTAGGTATTTATCATTATGCTAGGGCCGCACCTGCGTGTATCGTCAAGCTTCGTGCTATGAGACGATACACGCAGATGTGACCGGTCATTATTGGCTATCGTCGCGAACATTCGGGCTTCGTGTGCGTTATCGCTTGGATGGCGATAAGTCAAATGGTTTTAGCGCGCTAATATATCGCGCTCTGTGGTCAGACTAGCGTTTTCATTTCGGGGGAAATTTTCGTTGTGTTTAGACGCGTTCGAGGATCTCCAGTTAATCAGTTAAGAAATGGTGTTAGAATTTATACACCATTATGAAGCGGAACCCATGAAGGGATCCAAAAATATCATTATGTAATTATTAGCATAATATAGCTGTAATAGTAAAGCAATTCGTCATCCATAGTTTAACGCATGAAAATGATTCCGGCCATCTTTAATTATTGTACGATACTTCGTGTAAAATACCAAAGTCGCTAATGTGACCACAGTTTTATCGCGATAATTTTCTAGTGTACCAAACGTACGAAGCTTCGCCACAAATTACTTCGGGACGATACACGCAGGTGCGGCCCTAGCATTAGAAATAGAGACACAATGCCGAGCCAAACAAAAACTTCTAATAATATGGCATCTTATGCATGACATTTTGGTCATATTTATCAGTACGCATATCAATAAATTCTGTTATGTTATTAATAATAATAATAATACTCATTTAAAATAATGTAAAAAACCAGACTAACGAAAAGAGAGCCATGGCTCCATTTTGTGAATTGTGTGACCATTTATTTCGGTTCACTTTTCTTTTCTCTTATCTTGTTGTAGTACAGTACATAGTCGTTTCAGTATTGTAGGGATAACAACAACACTTCAATATCATAAAAGTAGATAATCAAATCAAATAAAAAAAAGGCGCGCATGGCTAGCAGGTGCCTCTATCGGTCAAATTCGGCAATACAAGCGTCATTCGTTCATTTCATTTTGTTTGACTGGTAATGTTGGCTAAACTTAATCACAAAGTATTTTGCATTTTGAAATGAATATTAAAAATGCTAAATACATCTCGAAAGGTATTTCAAATAAAATACAAAATGCTTTTTACTAAAAGGCATTTAAATGCAAAATACAAAATAGGTATTTTGCATTTTGTATTTGCATTTTAAATAGAAGTATTTCAAATAAATCGCATCTCTGACTATAGAAGGATCACGGCCCTGCCAAATCGTCCGGGGCGACGGAAGAGACATATTGTAAAACCTGCCAGACGTCAACCCTCCTTGGGAATGTAAATGTTGACCAAACAGCATCAGATGAAATTGGCCTAGGCCGTTATAAGGCTCTTAGTCGTAATACGTATTCCATTCTAGGTATATATTGCTAAAAGTTATTAATTTTAACTTTAAAACTAGATTCAATATTTCATAAGCTAGGTTATTTATAAAAAAAAATGTTTAAGAGCAAAAAATGAATGTCAAACGTTGGACACGAACCCACACATACTGGAAATCTGTTCCAATCATCGCACCACCCAGGCAAGTGTGAGCTGTCATATGACATTCAATTTAGGGTCCGTATTATTTTGCCGTGTTTATGGGAGATTAATATTTGTTGGAAACGTCTTTTTAGCTTGACTGTGGGTGAGCGTTGAGGGCTCTCAACCCGTGAGATCGATGTGAATCTCTTGGCCATCTTTAACGATACCCACGAGCAAAGTAAGGGCTAGTAGCAGTTTTATTAGTGGTAGGACCACGTTATTGACACATTTCTGTCTACAGCCACGGGCCGGCCCGTCCTAGGTATTACCATACTCTCGCAGAAGATCGACGTCTGAGTAATGGCAATGTGCTATTGCGGTTCGTTTGGTGAGCGAGAGAGCCGGAAGCCCAACTGGGTGGGTTTGGGTTTGTAATGTTAGGCAGCGGCTTAGCTATACCCTAGGTATTGCAAAGGGATGGCCACCGAAGTCAAAAATCGAGTACCGGTGGTCCGCTCGCACGGCGAAGAGAGAGGAGTTTTACGGTGGGTCTATGGGGTCACGCGCCGCCTTTCCGTCACCTCGGACCGATTTGGCGGGGCGATACGCATCCATAGTCCACCAATAAAAAAAAAAAAGGTATTGCATAGGGATGGCCACCGAAGTCAAAAATCGAGTACCGGTGGTCCGCTCGCACGGCGAAAAGAGAGGAGTTTTACGGTGGGTCTATGGGTCACGGGCCGCCTTTCCGTCACCCGGGACCGATTCGGCGGGGCGAGACGCATCCATAGTACACCAAAAAAAAAAAAAAAAAGTATTGCAAAGGTCCATGGGCGGTAGTGACACGACGTCGATCTTCTGCGAGAGTGTGGTACTACTCTGGACGGACTGGCCCGTGGCTGTAGAAAGCAAACTGTCAACAGCGTGGTTCTACCACTATTAATATATTACCCACGTAGCAGCGGTTTAACAATACAGTTCACTACCATCACTTACCCGTGGCAGACGTAAAAATTGGCTGAGTTTTAGCAACAAAGCTTTCCTAAAAAATATATCTGTAACACCTTACTGCACTTTATAATCTGCCTACCAAGCGTGGCGATTATGATTTTATACCATAATCGCCACACTTCGTAAAAAACTGAATAATGATGATGATGACTGTAAATGATATGAATTTCACTAAGACTAATTCAATGGCTTCTACAAATTCTGCTTTTTATTCCTCTTTGTAGTTTCATCTCTTTATATAAGCTAATATCTACCATGACCGCTATCCATAGGTATTTTTTTTGTTCCATGTGATGTGTAGCGAATAATGCTTCTTTACATTCCAGTTTTGAATGAATGAATGAATGCTGCTGGCTTGATCGTTAGATAAATTCTATTTGTACGTCTCCGAGACTAGGATTTCTTCCTTAACATTGGCTTAAACAATAAAAAAATTCAATGGTACTTAGGTCAGCATAAAAATATACAGCACAGTGAGGACAGAACTTTAGCTCAATTCTTTAACCTATTCTAATTCTTCTTCCCTCTAAATAACTAGACTCCCACGTAACACTCAATAATTAAAACAACTGAGTTATTTTATATAAATTTATAGTTTTTGTTATTGTGCAGTCAGCACAGATTGCTAGAAAATAATATGTGCAGTCAGCACAGAGTGCTAGAAAACACTAAGGTTTAGTTAGATACAGACCTACGTGCCAGTGTCGGAGATTCGAGTCACACCTAGAAAAATACTTGTATAGCTGTATGTTGTGTCTTTTAATTCTATGTTTGCACATTCTTCCGCAATCCAAGGATTATTTTCATAGTGCAGGGTGTAGTCTTTAAAAGAAATAAGAAACAAAACTTATTGCTAGTATCGACTACAAACACACAATCAAAACAAATATCTCTACCGAATTGAAACAAAGAGACGCAACATTAAGATGCCTAAGTCGTCCTTAAAACGTTTATTCCATGGCTCCCTCAGTGTCCGGCACGTCCGTACACTTACCGTGCGACATCCAGTTGAATTTATACATACATATATTTATATATTCATTTATACTTATGTATACGTCAAGGTTTTTATGTACCTCTTTGTTTCGACGACTAAGATTGCACTGCCAAAAGCGACACCAGAGATAAATATATATTTTTTATACTATAAGTACTTTTAAGTACTTATCTCCTTTAAAGGCAATGTACGTCTATATGATGGGCATTATAATAAGAGTAAAGATTTATAAATACATCATGATGTTCAGATGGATTTTCTTTTTGTTCGGTAGCATGCTATGGTATAGTCACACTACACCTGAATCGACCCTAACGGGTTGAGAGCCCTCAGCGCTCACCCACAGTCCGGGTAAAGTTGTCATAGCCATCTGAGGCTAACAACTAAGACAAACAAAAAAAAAAAAAAAAAATCGACCGGGGCGACGGCAGGTGCCTGCCGTCGCACCTGCAGTGCATAGTGCGAAAGAACCACCGGTACCCAGTCCCAGTCTTCGGTGGTAAATGAATAGGCCTAGTGTTTTTGTTTCAAGTTTACCATTTTTGGTAGAACTGTTATCTGCTTGTGTTTCGTATGCTAGGGCCGCACGCGCGTGTATCGTCCCGAAGTAATGTGTGGCGAGGCTTCGTACGATTTATACCTACACTAAAATGTTATCGCGATAATACTGTGGTCATATTAGTGCAATAATTAAAGATGGCCGAAATAATTTTCATGCGTTTAACTATGGATGACGAGTTGCTTTACCCTTCATGGGTTCAGCTTCATAATGGTGTAAAAATTTTAACACCATTTCATCGCTCCACTCCATATTTATTGATTAACTGGAGATCCTCAAACACGTCTAAACACATCGAAAACTTCCGCCGAATGAAAAACGCTAGTCTGACCATAGAGCGCGATATATTGGCGCGCTAAAACCTTTTGACTTATTGCCACCCAAACGATTAACGCACACGAAGCCCGAATGTTCGCGACGATAGCCAATAATGACCGGTCACATCTGCGTGTATCGTCTCATTGCACGAAGCTTCGTTACGATACACGCAGGTGCGGCCCTAGCATTAGACACATTATCTGGTGAACAGAATCTACTAACGTTAATAATAAAAATTGTTATAAATATATCATTTTTATCATCTTAGCTCACATACGGACGCTAGCCTCGAGCCTTCTTTACAGAGGGTGGTAAATTGGCCTACTATACAACACTGATCAAATGTGTTGGTGTTAATAATAATTTTCAATTACCCTTCTCTTGCATAAATGTTATATGTCTAATATATCCTTTAGTCGTTTTTTTTTTAAATACCCACGTGAAAGAGGGCTTTGGTGATTTTTATTCGTACTCAGTCATCATACGGATAAATATAAATATTTATATCACTATTACTTGCTTGTACTTATTCCAGTTTTAAATCGGATCGACATATCTTCATCATCTGAGAGAAGTGGAAGAAGAACAAAACATGCTGCATAGGATCTTGAATAAATTTTACAATCGGACACATACTTAACGACCATTTATTTTGAGAATACAATCGATTTTAATAGTATTAGGGTGACGGCGGTGGACATATGAATTTTTAAGGAATTGTGTCAGGGGAATGCTAAGTTTAGTGAATATCATATTATTCCACTTTGCAAATAATTACAGCTGTAGTTTAATTACGCCTGTCAGTTTGTTGTTCGTCGAATTAAATAAAAACCTGTCGAAACGGGACTAATACTGACCCAGACTATCCGAAATTATTCGAAACTTCTATATTGGTTTCAGATATATGTATTTTCATTTCGGATATCTATCCGATAGTTTCGATTGTAGTTGGGTAGCTCTATAACATCCACAACAATACAATTATGGTAATATAAACGTTACAATATGTAAGTTGTTTTATAATTACCTGTGTCATGATATAAAATTACATTGTTAGGTAGTATTTACGCAGTATCCCAAACATAAAATTAATAATGTATTTATTAGTCAAAACCCGTAAACCAAGCTCGTAACATTTTTATATTATACAACAGGCTTTTTTACAGATGGTCATCATCATAAATTTTTCACAATATTATTAAATATATAATATTGCGGTTTACTTATTTAAATTAAATAATAGTAAATTATTTAATCAAATACTTTTTAATATAAATGTTGGCATTCGAAAACAAAAACAAATTTTATGATTTTAAGGGCATTGAATTTAATAATTTCTTTAAGTAAAAAATTCGAATGTACAAATATTTCGCGTGAAACCGCTATTATTTCTCTCTTCTATTTTATTATAATATAAATAGGGTATCTATTAATCAGTTTTTTTTTACACCTAGCACTAAGGTAATATCCTTATCTATATATTAGTATTGGCAGGGCCACTATGTTAGCGCCGGGTGGCCCACACGCACGGCGTCGATAAGTACGTTCTTCAGCGGGGTCTACTATACGGGGTCACGTGCCGCTTCTTCCGTCGCCACGGACGGATTAACGGGGTGTGACTACACCATAGCCCGCCGCAAAAAAAAAATGCCAGTGTTGAGTTTTCGGTCCACAGCTGCGGATCGATCCGTCCGGGGTAGTACCACACTCTCGCAGAAAATCGACATCTTAGCAGTGACAATATGCTTTATTCTATGAGCGAGATAGCCGACAGCCCAACGTTCTGGATGAGATTGTGTTGATGTGTGTAATGAGTTTGTGTGTAGGCAAGGCCTAGCTGTAGCTGCCGCCAACGGTCCGGACTCAAGGACCTTTGCAATACCAATATTGCAAAGGTCCATAAGCGTCAATAATACTTACCATCAGGTCTGTATTTTCCTCGTTTGCCACCATAAGCAGTAAAAAAACTAGAATTTATAGTTTAGTCGTCTTTATACTGCGGCTTCTCAGTTTAGTCGTCTTTATACTAAACCCCTAAGGAGATTGCCATTCATTGAAAAACACTATATAGTAATTAAATATGGCTAGCGAGGCATGATCCGACTGGTAAACCGCTTGGCAGTGGCCTAGAGGTGATGTCGGGCTAACCTTTTCATCATAAACGGCGTCTTATCCCACTTATGCAGCGGTAATCTTACTTCAGAAGGCGGATGGCAGATATCCTCAGAGCATACACCTACGATTTCGCCGAAGGCAACTACGGGGGAAGAACTTAGTTGATATGTCGTATTCGCCAGCTTATCTCTCCTTTCACACAACACATACGATGCATTATGATCGGTAAATGTGGTCTCTAAATGTCAGCCTTATCACTAGACTAGGCTGAGACGTTCAACGAGCTAAAGAGTTCTATGCTCGAGATTTCGTCACGATATGGAAACTTGTAGAATGGATGTAACCGACAGCGCACGAAAAATTAGCACGTTGAAGTAAGAATAGGCCAGCCACATCATTCGAAGAATCGATAACCGCAAAAAAAGATTCTCGAATGATTATATATCTGACGATGCAATACCTACAGGATTAAGCCCCGTCTTCATCAGATAGAACGCTGACTTGATAAACGTAACTGGGAATTGTTGAATACAGACTGCATAGAATCGCGCCTTGTGATGTTTTCTGGGGAGGTCTTCGTCCAGCAGTGGACGGCGAAAGAGTGAATTGATGCTGATGAAGGATAAGTAAAGGTCAGCGATACATTGTACTCTTAACCCATCATTACACAATTAATTCAGTACAAAATTGTTTGCTAGAATTCGTCTCCTGTCTAGCCATCGGCGTCGTAGATTTCATACATATTATTGAGAGAAAAATATAATTTTGAAATTACCCTTAATTGACATTAAATTTTATCTTAAATTGGCATAGAAATAGGGAATACTTTAACCAATTTAACTGATCCGCAGATGAGGCAATAATTTTCTATAACACAACCTCATCATCATTCACCTGCTCTTACCTCAAGTACTTGGAGTGCTCCTCTTCCTACAGACTGCAAAAGTTATTGGCAATAATTTTATAACCTGGGATGTAATTGTTGACCAAACAGCAACAGGTGGTGTAGGCCCAGGTCTTTATAAGACTCTTTAGTCGTCTTTTACGACATCCACGAACAAAGTAAGGGTTGGTAGTATTCGTAGCCGCTACCACACAACTAGCTATAACACATCATCATCACGGCCCATAAATGTCCCACTATTGGGCTCGGGCCTCCTCCGTAATGGGAGGGAAATTAACCAACTATACCGTGCTGGTCAGACATGTTGGTATAGGGTTTTGTTTCGAGTTTTCCTTCTCTCGCATAGATGTTATATTCGTTTTATATCCCTTAGTCGTCTCGTACGATCACTCACGGGTAAGATATGGGGTGGTGAATAGTATTCTTACTCCGTCACCACACAGAAAATATATAACACGTATAAAAACAAAATATTTTCATAAACTAAATTGACGTATTTGCACTATCATATGTTAAATTTGCACTGCAGCATGTCATCGGTTACATACATATCCCTTAATGATTTATTCATTTATTGTGACCAATGTCAGAATATTTTCAATGGCAACAATATGTTTATAATGATCCTGGTATACCGAAATAAATATGCTCAATCCTCATATAAGGACTTAAAATAGCACAACCTTCCCCTTTGATAACATTAGTCATTTGGTTAAAGAATATATAAAAAAAACTTTTATCATTATTTACTTAAAAGAAACAAATTTAAAATCTTATACTCACAAAAGTTTTATTAGAATCGGAAATATAAATTTCATGTCAGTTGAAAATGAATCAATACATTGCAATATACGCAATATACAAGAATGTAATATTTTATAAGGATACATTATATAGATTATTTTGTTAAGTAGTTTATGTACCTAAGTATCTACTTGCATACTAATATTATCATTATATATTCATTATTCAGTTATATTCCAAATACACAATAAAAAAATCTAAGTATATGTACTTATATTAAAAATAGAGGACATATCCGGCCTTTAAATGACCATAGTTAGCATTAAATTTTATTTTACCCATAAGCTTGTTACTCATAATAAGCCAAAAGAAAGGTAAAGTATTAAGTGCTTTTACCAAATTCAAGCACAAATAGAAACCCAATGTGTAATAAATATACTTCATCTAAAACAACAAATGAAATATAAATACAATTGCAATTATCTATATTAATGAAAAACTGAAAATCTATTAAGAACACAGCTTTAAATAATAAATTCTGCAAATGATGTACAGTAACTGTTTTTGTAAATTATCACTTCAAAATTATAATCGTAGTATACTAGTGAATATATAAACAATTTAGTAGTAATATCTAAATTAGCATAACAATGGCATATAACAAGTAATTTCTGCTATTTTTATTACATTAACGCAGCATAAAAATAGTTTTACTTTGATAGAAAATCACCCTATATATCAACTGACAAAAAAAAAGTTACTAATATGGATTTTATCTTGTTTATATTACAGTTTTATTTGCCTGATGTTTCAATTTCAGTATCAAGGGAGGGCTACAAGCTGCTTCAAATCCAACAATTTATTATTATTATGACATGAAAGGAAACATTGGGCAAATAGTTTTATTTCATATGTCTAACACATGTATGAACAGCATTAATCATATTAGCTGGAAAAAAATATTAATAAGCTTTACCTTTTAGTATACATAGAAAAAACTTATTAAAAAAGTTTATCGAAATAACACATTATTTTATACACAGTCCAGGGCATTATTTACCTTAGATACAATAGCAGTATATTATTTTCATATTAGGTAATTAAAGCACAGACATCATCATTAGATGTTGATAAAAATCTTTACAATAACAACAAGCTAATCAAAATTTTAATATCATTAAAAATAAAAGCAATTAATTTCAAATTCTAGCTAACAGTGTTTGCTCTACCTCCAGATTAGTTATAAATAATTGTATTATTTGGTATAGAAAGTAATATATAACTCACATTGTTAATAGTTCTGTATGATAAAGTTTTTTTAGATGACATTTAGTTATAGTCAAATAGAAAAAGATACATTTTTAAGCAGATTAATACTCCTTGAAATATGTAAATAATCTATCATTTAGATTCTTAACAATATATTAATCATCACTATATATAAAACTTAAATGAAGAATATTTACAAGGCACAGACATAAATATTGTACTTGTGTATCATATTCATGTCAAAGAGTGAGGTTACTTAGCGGGTGCGGGGGCTGTTGGCGCTGCTGCCACTCTCTGCTGTGCAGCAGACAACTGTGGTGTATTTGAAGCTAAAGCTCGTATTTGTTGCTCTGCTGCAGCATTCACCATCTTCGTAACATTCGATTTCATCTTATTGCGATCTGCCGCAGTTTTACTTTTAGCGGGTGCATTTGGCCGTTTAGTTATTGCCTTGCCTTTCTTCTTGTTATTAGCTTTCTTTGTTTTAGCACCCGTTGGTAGTTTACTCTTTACTTTTAACTTCCCCTGGGCCATTTCTGATATAAAAAAATGTGCTTTGTACAACACGCTATTTATATTTTTACAAAGTTTGACAAATAATGACAAAAATGACAACTTGATTGGACGTACGAGTTTGCGTTCCAGAGGTTTCAGACATATTGGTTTATAACATTATCAATACGCTTTGGACCATAAATCTAATTTTTAATGTACTTTGGACACTTAAGATTAGGACCGATGTATAAATCCAAATCGATGTATAAATTAATGTATAAAAGTTTGTGTGCTTTATTAGGAAAATTTTAATTCCATCGCAAATTCTTAAACTCAGTAAAAGATAACACAGGCAAATTTTAATTACATGAGATTTAAAACAAAAATTACATAGGTAATGGAAGTGGTGTTGATTTCATTTTTACCTGGTGTACCTTCGTAGGTAAAATTATGAAATGAAATAAAAGAATACCGTGTTGTACGAACATGCACGAGGGAGTATAGATTACTTCATTAAATCAATTAGAATGTCTAATTTCTAATTTTTTTCATGAATATTTTGCATATCGTAAGTTAAGATCAACTCCGGATCAGGTTTTAGGTATATGGAATAAACATACAATGTAGAAAATTGATATTTGTTTTTTCGGACTTTTTATTATTCATAAAATGACTGTTGCAGTATATGATTTTAAGATAAGAATTATACATATTACATAATATCTAAATATATTTATGTACAGATAAATAGAAAAGTAGTCGAGTATAATAATCGGCTATCAATAGAATCGAGCGGCGAGAGTGCAGGCGACCGGCGGAAAGCGGTGCGGACGAGGGCGCACCTCGCCATAAAACGTCTAGAAAAATAGATAAATCGTTCAAAAACGTCAGAATCAGTCGAAAAGATAGAAGAGTTGAGAACGGGCGACGTCAAAGATGACGACGACGGCTAGTCCCTGTAGACCCGTCTCACGCATACTCTGTGTCTGTGGAGAGCGAGCGCTCAGCTGGTGAGCGCCGACCACTGCCCTCTGCTGCTGGCGGCTCTTCAGCCTGTGCTTGCGCATATGCCAGGCTTTTCTGGTAACTGAATAGTTGCCGTTCAAGTGAATAATTTTCTGCTTGAAGCACAGCAATCTCGCGCCTGAAAAAATAATTCATTATAACCATATGCAGCATCTAAGTTGTATGAGTGATTAGAATAGTTTCAATATATACCTCATCTGATGCGCATGTAGACGACAAAGATCATCATAAACATGATATGTAGCTTGAAACAGCAAATAAGTGTCCCCCCACTCCAAGCGAACTCGCAGCTCACCACCCGGATGTAAAAAAGTGCAACCAGGTCGCGACACATCTTCAACACGTAGTGCTGTCTCCATCATGAGTCCTTCATCAGCGCTATCCTGAGCATAGTAATGCTCGAACGGTGCGCCAGGAAGTTCTTCAGCGTCGGGTTCTCCAGCTGCAGCACCAGCTCGCACTAACCAAGCCGACCAGCTAACATATCGTAGGTGATTGCGTGGTACGTGGTGTACGTCTCGATATAACATGTGAAGCCGTACCATTTCTGAGTGCATATCACAGCGCACCGCCCATGCGTGTTTATCACGATCATAACAAGTGATTGCCCGGCCCGCCGCCGGTACCGAAAGCTCTGCAAGTGCTCGAGCCCACACTAGTTCTACTGTCAAACGCACTCCTTTGTGCAATAGCCGAGATGGTGGTCGAGGGTTCCATGGTGGTGTACGACCGTCGGCATCACATACACATTCTAATGGACCAGAATGTAATCTTCGTTCACCTTCACCGAGTGCGAGTGCATATCGAACACGACAGCGCTGCCCTTCTCCTGATAATCTTGAGAGGCGCAAAGTTAGTGGATCTTTACCACCTCCACCACTAGCCGAGACTTGCCAATCAAAACCCGCAAAAGCAATGGGTGGCGTATCAAGACGGGGAGCTCGAAGTTCACAAGAAAATAGAGTGCGTACTCGGGACATGTTCAACTCCAGTTGAAATTCACCACGAGCGTCTGCAAACTTGGTGTTAAGTTCAGCGATGGAGACGCAACGACCGCGACCTTGCGCCGCACAACCGGCACTGAATCGCACCTGTTTACCGGAGAAACCCTCATTTGCTGTAAAATGGTCACGGCTAAGAAGTGTGAAGGTGAAATCAACGTAGACTCGCATGCCTTCGCATGCCCCACGCCATACCAAGTACACACCTGCAACAAGATAAATAATATTTGAAGATTTATCTTAATATATTAAAAAAATTACCGACGACATCTTTATTCACTTTTATGTACATATGTTCTAATATATTGATAAATGCGGACTAATACGACGAAAGCATTAATTTAAAAATATTTGCTTATTTTTAGTCATTAGATTGGAAATCTTCAAAATGCAGTATCAAATATTAAAATTGATTCAGTATTATGGCAACTATTCCATAATGAGAAAGAAACACAGAAATATTATATAAAAATTGATATTTTACACCTAAAATCTTTATAGGATATTACCATCATCATCATCATCATCTTAGCTCTTACACGGCCTCACGTTCATCATAGGAGGGAAATTGATATACCATACCACACTGGTCAGGTAGGATGATATAGGCCTTTACTTTGAATTAACCTTTTCTTGCATAGATTTTATTTTCATATTAAATCCCTTAGTCGTCTTTTATGGCAATGACGAGTAAGAAAGAGGAGAAGTAAATTGAATTCTTACTCCATACGGAGAGTTTTATATGGTAATACTTAAATAACTAACCGAGCGATGCGTCTGTACGGCTGAAGGCGACCGCCCAGCGTTGATGAGCGCAACAAAAGTCCTTAGAAGTGACATCGCGGTCAGGCTCTCGTGTGGCAGAACGCGTGACCACGAAGGTGAAGACATGGGTGTCGGCGCGGTCCTTCAGCCGCGTCGCGCGGTACAGCAGAGCCATGCGCCCACAGGCCGCACGTCGACCCGCCGGCCCCGCCTGCGCGCGTGCCTACAAACACGCACTAATACAACTTTTACCAAAAACTGTTATTTTAAGATTATTGCCTGTCTGTTGCGATACTTAATTTCTAGAAACTATACTTCTATAGACATTCATAGCCCTTTTCTAGATAAATTAGCGTGTATTAATCTTAAAATTTACTTCTAAACTGGGGCTTACATATTTTTTTTACAATAAACCAAGCTACTCGTGAAATATATTATGTTAAATGTGAAATACTTTTTTGTCTTGTTCTTTTTTTTTTGTATTGGCAAACAGTTACTATTACGAACCTATTGTTGCCAGTGTCTAGTTACGATTTTGTTCAAACATTTTACCAATTTCTCTACATCGTTAGTTCGTTCATATTATTTATTGCTCGTCAGTAAGTCAAATTGTCGTCCTCAACAGTGCTATGGCCACATTGTTAATGGTATCTTATGAGAATTTGGGTGGAAAATGAGGACATTTGTAAAGTGCTTTTATATTATATACACTACACCTCAGCAGCTCCACCGCACCACATTATATAAAATGTCATCAAAATTATTTGTTATATTATGGGATATTAAAACACTATAGTTCTCCAGTTGAAATTCAGCAATATATTGAATATGTAGAAGAATGAATCAGACACACGGAAAATGAATCTTATATCTATATATATATATATATATATATATATATATATATATATATATATATATATAAGAGATTTCCACCTATGTATTGACTCATCACGATATCTCTGGAACCATAAGGCCTACAAACCTCAAATTTGGTAGGAATATTTCTTTCGCCGAGTAGAGGTCAGCTAAGAACAGATTTTACGAAATTATATCCCTAAGGGGGTGAAAACGCAGGGCAAAGTTTGTATGGGACAACGTGATTCCTTAGTCCAATCTATTTCAAATTTTGCATAAACATTTTTTAACAGAATTGATGAAAGATGTGATTCATATTTTATTGAGATTTATCTCCTCTCTGGTTTAAAAAAGGGTGGAAAGTTATTTCAGGGGTGATTTGCTCTAAAGTTGATATCAATACTTCTTAGTGGTTTTGATTTAAAAGACATTTTATTTTGACACATGTTTGAAAACTCAATTTGATTATATTCAAAAAACCGGCTAAGAGCGACTCGGAGTCGCGCACGAAGGGTTCGGTACCATTATCTATAAATGGCAAAATAATCATGTTTGTTGTATGGGAGCTTCAATTCTCTATTTGTTTTATTTTAATTTAATTATTTATTTCTAAAGGGAATATATTACTAAATATTCTGTGAATATTTCAAACGTCTACCTATTTTTGTTATCAATATCGAGCAAAAACGAGCAAAAAGATTACCTTTGTTGTGTGGGAGCCCCCTTAAATATTTATTTTATTGTTTTTTGGTATTTGTCGTTGTAGTGGCAAAAGAAATTCATCACCTGTGAAAATTTCAACTGTCCAACTATCACGGTTCATGAGAGCAACCTGGTGACAGACAGGCGAAGCAACGATTGGACAGCAGGGTCTTAGTAATAGGGTCCTGTTTTATCTTTTGGGTATGGAACTCTAAAAAGGTTGATTTCACATAAACGTTCTTCTTCTTCTTCTCTTTGTGTATTGGCAGTCAGCTACTTATACGAGCTATTGGTGCCAGTGTCAAGTTATAATTATTTTTACGTTTTTAGTCTTTCAGGTTAGTTATTGTCTAAGTCAAAATGTCACCATCAACAGTGCTATGGCTACACTGTTAAAGGTATCTTGTGGGAATTTTGATGGAAAACGAAAACGTTGTAAAGCACTTTTATATGATATTCACTATATCCCAGTAGTTCCGCCGCATCATCATCACATCATCATCACAGCCCATATATCATCCATGCACTCTTAAAGTACTTAACCGATTTTAATCAAATTTGCGTAATATGTGTAGTTTGATCCAACTTAAAAGATAGGATAGCTTCCATCTCAATTTATAATCACAATATTATTTTATTGCAAATTATTTGTCTATTATTTGACAGTCACAATTATCTGTTATCTCCAAACGATTCTAACAGATGGTGGTATCTGTTGACTGGATTGAGTAAGTATTTAATAGATGGCTATGTTAAACGTAGAAACGTTTCATATAAGCTACAATTTATTAGCATAACCACCACGTGTTACTGAAACTACACACACAGTGCACCGTGCCACTCTCGGGCTCAGGCTGCCCAACGGAGCTCGCTCGTTTACTTTTATAAGTCTCTTAAAACAAGTTTGCACTAGGTGGCGCGATTAGTGAATACTTTGTTAACATGTGTCCGCTTAACACGTATGATAAACGTAAGTACCGTCAAATATAATACAAGACCACCACATAACACTCACATTACCATCAAAAGTTCGAATTTAAATTGCAATTAATTCTTTTTTTATTCAAAGTATCGTTTTGGTAAACGATCCGGTAGCGAGACATGGAGCTACGTTGGAACATTTAAAGCTAGCTCAAAATACACTTCTTATCCTGCTTACAGATAATAACGTGATCACTCTGGTTATAGCCTATTCATCTTAAATTAGAGACCAAAAACTGTGATTTCTCTATGGTGTGTAAATTTTTTATGAAGTAACTTAGTTACGACGGTAAACTTTTAAAACAGATTCTTTCGTACATTACTGTGGATATAAATTTTGCCACTTGTCATTCTAAATTTGGAATGACTTTTAAAACTTTCTTTTTTATAAAAAAACTTTTTTTTACTTTGAAATCACATTTTAGGTATATTTGATAATTTATTCGCATTAATCTTTGATTTCTATATCATAACTATTGCTCAGTGAAGTTGATGTTATCTATAAGGTTTACTACGAAATTCGAAACGTTTTCGATCGAAGCAACACTCGAAGATCATTGTCTAAAATCTACTGCAACACTTCAGCCTTCTGTTTCCGATACAGAGTTCGAATGGATACGGATGGTTCGAATGGAACGTTTTATATAGCAAGCAATATAATAATAAAAATCAATTGTCAATTCGTCCCCATTGCTTAATTATATCTATACCATTAAATGTTAAAAAAAAATTGGCTGTCTGTAAAGTCGGTTTACGGGGAGTTTTGGCGCGAATGTGGAAATGTCATGTCACGCTCTTGTATTATATTCATTTCTTTAGTGTTTTGTGGTGTTATATTGAATAATTTTGCTGGTATTTTATGCAATATGGTACAGTTAAAGTGCTGAAGTGTAGTGAATATGGTATAATAGTGGTTTACGTGTATTTTCGTATTTGTCCAAAATTCCCAAAGAAAATCATTGATTAGGTTATCAGCGCCCGATTAATGGTAACGACTTGACTTACTGACAGACAATGACTATTAAGGCTACATAATATGAAGAAATGATGAACAATATATGAAAAATAATTAAATAAGACTTGGCTGTATGGGCTTTGATCCCTTTGCCTGTCCGAATGGACGAACAGAACCAAAAAAAAAAAAATCGGTTTACGGAGTTTTGGCGCGAATGTGGAAATGTCATGTCACGCTTTTGTATTATATACATTTCTTTAATGTTTTGTAGTGTTATATTGAATAGTTTTGCTGGTATTTTATGCAATATGGTACAGTTGAAGTGCTGAAGTGTAGTGAATATGATATAATAGTGGTTTACGTGTATCTTCATATTTTGCCAAAATTCCCAAAGAAAATCATTGATTAGGTTATCAGCGCCCGATTAATGGTAACGACTTGACTTACTGACAGACAATGACTATTAAGGCTACACAATATGAAGAAATGATGAACAATATATGAAAAATAATTAAATAACACTTGGCTTTCAAGATGGATTAACGTCTAACAACAACATAAGGCAGACATTGCATGAAGTTCAGAAAGTAACAAATAGAAAAAGCGCGGCAATCTTTGACTTTGGCGGTCTTCACATGTAAATAGCAAATACTCAAACCGAGTGGTCCAAAATAGAAAAAAAAAGGCGGTTTACGGACGATAATTTTACGTGATAACGTCATAAAAAAACATTGATAAAACATTGCATACCTACCTACTTTTATAATTTGAATTGAATTACTATCACTAAATTATCATTATTATATATATCTTTGAAGATTTATCAGAGGAAGTTACTTGAAAATTACAACTGATATTTATTTGCACTCGTTAATTCGAATATTTTTTTACCGATCGTGCGTCTCTATCCGCGCTCTCGCTTGCACGTTCGGCTCAGGCGGAACGTGACATTTTTTCGTGCGTGCAGCCGGCGTTCATCGATTTATAAGACGTTATCAACTTATCACGTCAAAATCCATTATCGAATCCGTCTTCATTCGAATTTCATAGTAGAGCTGATGTTTCGTAACATCGCAATGTCATTAGCTTTAAAACAAATGGGAAATATCTTATCGTATTTATTTTTTAAAGTTAGTGCTTGATAATATTTCTAATATGATTGTTAAAAGCAACGATGTCCTAGGTGTAAAAATACATTACGTGCCGCCTCTTCCGTCACCCCGGACCGATTTGGCGGGGCGAGACGGATCCATAGTCCACCGTATAAAATAAAAAAAAAGGTGTAAAAATACGTTGACCCAGGGCATGGGTGGATGGAACCGTGAAATAGTCCGCCACGGGCAAATGAAGCGTTCATAGGAGAGACAAGTTCTTTTGTTGCTAATACATCGATAGAGGTAGATGTTCGAAATAAAAGGCCATAGAAGTTAAAAAAATTGATTCTGGTGATCCGCTTAATATAAGGCCACACACCACTCTCCCATTGTCGCAGACGTGTAGAAAATAGACCTAATCCTTCGCCTATCTAACCTAAGCCGTATTGACCTTCAATCGAGAAATAGAAGGTCTAATAAAATAAATAAGTAATAAACTAGAATTAAAACTAGGGATGTAATGTATCTTTATAACTATAACCGAAACTATCGGATATTCGAATAAAAATATATTCGTAACTGTAATCAAATCCGATATAATAGTTTCGAATAATTTCAGATAGGGTCGGGATCTGTATGAGACTCGTTAAGAGAAGTTTTCTTTCGACTGGTCGAACCGACGGCCTAAATATAAACTCTGCGAAAGGAACAATAATACATACATACATACATATCATCACGCCATATCCCTTGCAGGGTAGGCAGAGAGAACAATAATCATCCCGCTTATCATTTACCTTTTACATATAAATCCGTAAATGAAAACATCTGAAACCGTCGGGAATCCAAAATAACTTAATATTATAACGGTAATGTTATTTTAATATTCGTATCCGCATCATCGTAGTGGTAGGACTACGCTGTTGACAGTTTTCTGCCTACAGCCGCGAGCGGGTCCGTCCGGGATAGTACCACACTCTCGCAAAAGATCGCCGTCTCAGTAATGGCAACATGCTATTGCGCTTCGTTCCGTAAGCGAGAGAGCCGGAAGCTCAACTGGGTGGGTGAAAAAAAGCCAGATCCGCATTATCCTTAATTATAACGATAGATAGTCTACCTACTAAATAAAACCCTACCTATTAACTTTTCTACAAATTACGTTCTGGATATATTAAGCCAAAGAATGGCTCTTAAGGTTTCTCGTAATCTTTATATGGTAATACAAACACAGTTTACCATCACAGAAACATGGTATAAAAATCATTTCATTATTATTATTTAAATATTTACTGTATGGTGGCTACGAATGTTACAAACACATACATTGCTGTGTGGTAGCGGCTAAGAATACTGCCAATCCTTACCGCCAAAATTTCTATAATGGCCTTTATGTCAAATTCCAGAGTATAGAGCCACAATACTGTGTTGTAGATTCAGTAATCCGTCTCATCTATCTCAGTAATCTTACCCTTATATCGGGCTAACAAAAGGGTAATGGTTATTAAAAAAAAATAATTTCATCATCATCATCTCAGCTCATATATGTCTCACTACTGGGCTCGAACACTACTATATCAAGCTGGTCAGGCGTGTTGATATAGGGTTTTCCTTTGAGTTTTCCTTCTCTTGCATAGATATTATATGCGTTTTATATCCCTTAGTCGTCTCTTACGATCACCCATGGGTAATATAGAGGATGGTGAATTGTATTGTTACTCCGTCATCACACGGAATAGAAAAATATCTTCTATTTGTATTCTATAATATCTATATAAAAGTACTCAAGAATTGTCAATATTTACCAAACCCCTAAATAATCCTAAATAACTAAATAATAAAGTAATAACAATTTCAACTACCAATATATGGGTCTGGGAAAAAGTTCGTGGCGTTTTTTCAGTGAAATTCGAGTTGTTCCCTTATGGCGCGTGGATGAATTTTTTTAAAATGAATATGTTCCATTATTATCGACAATGTTTCGCCATTTTTTTGGTAGATCCATGATCCCATCGGTGAAAAACTTCTGTGGTTTATATTAATGTTTTATATTAATACCTAATATTTAAATAGATTAGTATTCAGCCGAAACGAATTGCATATCAATCTTGTCATATATACAGCATCCAATATTAAAAGGCCGCTTAGCCAATTGCCAAAATATTGAATTACAGCACGACTACCAGGCATATTCGGTCGATCAAAATTTATAAACAAAATAAACGAATCATGTTTCTTTCTTCTTCTTATTTTTATGTATGGCAATCAGCTACTTAAATGAGCCATTGTTGCCAGTGTCGAGTTATAATTATCTTCAAGTTTTTAGTGTCTTTAGATTAGTCATTGTCCGTCAGTAAGTCAAATTGTCGCCATCAACAGTGCTATGGCCACACTGTTGATGGTATTTTGTGAGAATTTTGATGAAAAACGAAAACGTTGTAAAGCACTTTTATATGATATTCACTACATCTCAGCAGTTCTGTCACATCACATTACATAAAATGCCACCAAAATTATCTAATATAACACGTTAAAACACTAAGATATCGAATATAATACAAGAGCACCACATGACGTTTTAGATTCCCGCCAAAAACTCTCTCATGTTTCTTTAATTTGAATCATTATTCTAGACATTTTCATATGCCCGCCACAACAACAATTTATATAATACAAAAGGAATGAGAAAAATATTAAATATTTTATTTAAATCATATGTTATCATCACAGGAATAGGCTATAACTATTTATAAATTAAAATTAAAAAATGTATGAGCAAGACACATACAAGCAAAATTATTTCCTTAGTGCAGGATGCAGTCTTTAAAAAAAATGCATCACGGGACGCCCGAACAAAGTGATAACTTGAACTAATTCAAATTGAACTATTTAATATTAAAATTGTTTAACTTGAGAAAAGCTTGGTTATTACTTAAATTTTATGTATATTAATATGAAAATGTAAGGAAAGATTATTTATTAATAAAATCTTATAATATCACATCTTAATACGACTAGCGCTGTGGGTTAGAGTGAGAGAGAAGGAGTCTGTTTACCGCTACTGTATGCGTGAGAAAAAGGGAAGCCAGACAGACTGGCGCCGTTACGCATTACGTAACGAAGCGGTTTACCCTTCCATAAGAAGTTATCACTTCAAAAAGAGCATATAAGCAGGTGGTAATTACACAATAATACCTTAATCCGTGTGGTGATGGAGTAAGAATACAATTCATCACCCCTATCTTACCTGTGGGTGATCGTAAGAGACGACTAAGGGATGTAAAACGCATATAACATCTATACAAGAGAAGGAAAATTCGAAATAAAACCCTATACCAACACGTCTGACCAGCGCGGTATAGTAGGTTAATTTCCCTCCCATTACGGAGGAGGCCCGAACCCAATAGTCCTACTAATATTATAAACGCGAAAGTTTGTAATAATGTATGGATGTGAACATCTTTGTTGCTCTTTCACGTAAAAACTAGCGAATGGATTTTGATGAAACTTTATAGTAATATAGCTTACACATCAGAATAACACATAGGCTATAATTTATAGAGATATTTTGTAAATAGGCTAAAATATAACGATAAAAATTGCTTAAGTCAGAAAAAAACGCCCATATGCGAGCTATTTTTGCATACGCTGCAAAAATCTTGAAACTCAGACTAATGTTATGTATTGTGGAAATGTACCTCTTAAATAGTTCTACAAAAAAGTCCGCGACAGCATATATCTATTTTTAATATGTAAGCATTTATCGTTAAAATAGTAAATTAAAAATTCAAAATAATTTGGTATTTATTGCCGATGAACATTTTATAGTAACGAATTGATTCTTATGCAAACAAATGCTTTTATTACTTTCGATATTTAAAGTATATATTTTTTGCCTTTTACCGTGTGTCGTTTGGTACTGTATTTCAAAAGTTAGGACAATAAGAGTGCGCAGTGCTGTGGTCAGGCAGCAACCGGGCGCACTACAGAAATATGGCAAGAAAGAAGATCGCCAATTGTGCGACCCGAACACAAGTAAAGACGTGAGAGCAGTCATCGTTGATGATTGTTGTATTTTTGACAGCACTATCGATTTGTAAATAACATACTATACCTGTATATAATAGATAGGTATTGAAAGTTTGTGATATAAAACATCTTTTTGCGCGCCTTGGCAGTAAAATTGTGTCGACTACTGGAAATGATAGATTGGGTAGGTACTAAGGCAAATGTGGTCATGCTGTGATACTACGCCGCTCTTCTCTATTCATTTGTGTATGCGGGAGTATGACAGGGGTAGCTGTCTAACATAAATGTGACATTAAATAATTAAATATTACCTAATTCTTACTAATGTTATAAATGCGAAAGTAACTCTGTCTGTCTGTCTGTCGCTCTTTCACGCCAAAACTATTGAACCGATCTAAATGAAATGTGGTACACAGATAGTCTAGAGCCTGATAAAGGACATAGGCTACTTTTTGATACAAAAAAGGGTTGTAAAGGGGGATGATAAGTTGTAAGGAATTATCGTCATTTTTAAAGCCAATAGCTTGAAACTTATTATTAGGCTATTGTTTAGATAGAAATAAATATGACATTAACATGTAAAAATTTACCCTTAAGGGGAAAAATAAAATTGGGGATGAAAAACTTTAGGAAAGTAACCTTTTACGCAGGCGAAGCCGCGGGCGGAAGCTAGTGGGATATATATGGGCTGTGATGATGATAATGATGATGAATTACTCAATACGTAATTAAACCTAATGCTCAAACGCCTAGCAACGACCAAGGTAAATAATCAATCGTAGAAAATAGGGTAGTACTTAGGCGCTCAAAGCTATTAGTCGAGAGCGATCATGTAATCCAGACGTCACAACATTTACACGTCAATCTGTACAATCTACTTGATTGGTTCATTACATTGTAATTTATTTATGAAAGTCTTTGTTCGAATGAAGTTCATGAATTATTAATTGTATTAGGTACATAACTATTCAAATTGATATATTTTTAACCTGTTTTCTGTAAAGTTAACTTGTTGCATCGCTTTATATATTAAATTTATTATATTTTTAATTGTTTTTACATCTATAAATTCTGATTGCTGCATATACCTACGTCCCACTGCTAAGCTTAAACTTCCTTCATAATAGGAGGGCAATTGACCTACTATGCCACGTTGATCGAAGGGATTGGTATAATGTTTTGATAAAAGAGTTTTCCTTATCTTACATTATCATTCTCCTGCTCTTATCCCAATTATTAATTATTTGCGATTGACGTCGTGTACATAGCAAAAATAGTTTTATTACCGACCGACTGTCTGACGTCAACCGTCATTGGGAATGTAATAGCCACACAGCAAAGAGTTTCTTTTTTTATATAGGTGCTAAATGTGTATTATATACAAAAAAAATTCATTAACTAATTAAATACATTAAACACGTAGTGAATTGAATGTAGATTAAAATGCGTCTTTACAGCATGTCATTAAAATGGATATCTTAGACATTTTCAGATATTTAAAATGCTGGGTCAGTGTAAGCGCAACCGAAGCGAAGCGAGATCGGATTGCTAGTTTTATGGAATAACGCCCTATGTATTTTATTAGCATGTAAAAAGGATTATTGTAAATGTACTGTTTACAGTTCTTTCTAATTTTAGTGCTTACTATTGATAAAAATACCTAGTTCGATAATATTTATTGCAAGAGAAAGAAATCCAGAATAAAATTGCGCCAATCCGATTAGCCGAAATAACCAATGTGATAAATAAGGCCAGTTTATTAAATATATAAAATATTCATAGGCTGACCGACCGCAACGACGACGTAAGAGAGCAAGTAGGTATGAAAGAGAGTATTGGTGTAAAGATGCGAAAGGGCATGCTCCGATGGTTCGGACATGTGGAAAGAATGCCGAACGAACGTCTGGTTAAGAAGATATACAATACGAAAGTGGAAGGATGTAGGTACCGAGGGAGACCGAGACTAACCTACCTAGACCAGATCGGTCATGTACTGAAGGAAGGTGGAGTCAAGAGTCTCCGAAACCGGCGAGCGTGTATGAAGAGAATTATGAATGTTGAGGAAGCGAGTGAAGTATGCAAAGATAGAGTTCTCTGGCACTCTGTTCTCTCTGCCTACCCTGCAAGGGATATGGCATGACGATATGTATGTATGTATAAAATATTCACGTGCATATGGGCATTAAAGAAAAAAAAAATACATCTATAGCAGTCGTTGATATTAAAAAAAAACTTAAGTTTTTTTCTACAATTGCAAGACTTAAGGTTTATCTGTAAATTTTCGGCGACGTTAGGCTACGACTAGGCACTATTGCATTGGATACTTTCTATGAATAATAGATATTTAAAAAAAAAGAAACATAATTATGTAACATATCCATGTCTCTATGGGATTTTGGCGGTAACGCCAAAATTTCATATAGCTATCATAAACAAAATTCAATATTTTAGCGCTTCACATTAAATAGTTTTAATGATGGCCTATGTAATGAGTAAACTAAAATATAACGAATATGAAATAACAGTCCTTTAAGTGAGGTTTCATGTTTAGCCAAAATAGCAATAGAAAAGTTTCTGTAGGCTGTCATCGCTTTATTCAAGGCGACGAATTGACTTACAAATAAACAGTGATTTTTTAACTAAACACATAATTTATTTGAAAAACAAAATTACTCGACTGGCAGCAATAACACTTATCTATTAGTACCTGTTTGTGTAAAACTGGCAAGCAGTAAAAATAATATAAAATCCAATTTAAATTTAGAATTCCAATTTCAAAAATATGAATAACCTTAAGTTTGTTTCTGTATCATACATACCTATGAAAGTATGAACAATCTGATATAAATAAATATCATACAAGTATATACCTATAAAATTGATTGCACGAATGGTATTTAACTAAAGTTTTCTACTATCCAATCCAGTACAACATGGTGCTATTAATAAATTTCAGGCACTTAGATTAAAAAAATACCTTACAATCTCATAATTTGTTTAGTTTTGGTATCAATCATCATTCTGTTAACATAAGTATAAGAAGGATAATGGCGGTACTTCATTAAAAATTGCCAGACAAGTTGATAAACATAGTTGGTGTTATAAATATCCCAGGCGCTGCCCACTCTCTAATACTATCAAAGCCCCTTAGTTTTGAAGTAACTCATGAAAAGATACTGTATATTCAGGGTAGGATATATTCAGCGTTTTGTCAAGTGGAGACGGTGTAAGATTACACAATCAATTCACTTTATAAGCTTTATAGAATTCTGTTGGTAACATAATGACTAAGGAATGTAAGAATATACTATTATGACAAGAGAAGGAACACTCAAAATTAACCCGTCTAAATAGCGTGGTTATAGAATCTTAATTTTCTTTGTATAGAAGAAGACTTTATATCCCATAGTGAGTCGTATTTAAGTTGGAGAAGGAAAGAAAAAGAAACTGTGAAGAAAAAGAACATTCAAATTGAACCTTAAAATATCACATAAAACATTTATACAAAATTTGATAATATAATTGATATTAATACAAAAATAACATTGCTTTTTTTATACGGTGCTTGTCTCAACACCGCAAACGCTTCAAATAAGAATAAAATATATAAATATATAAATCGACACCTCATTTCCATTCAACGTTGTGGAGGTTATGTAAATTATTTAAATAGATCCATTTCAATCTTTTTGATGTGCCTAAAAATATGAATGTATTTAAATTTGAGACGTGGCATATGTACCCAAGATGATTATATTGGATCAACCCACAGGATGGTATGAGGCATTGCATTAGGAGGGCCATCAAAGACGTTTTCGCATTATGTATTTTTTCTCCATAAGCTTTGACGTTTCTGCTCTTTTCTTATTATTACCTATAAAAGCGTTTTTTTTACAAAAGGCTACGGAATTCATCCATCTTACGTGGGGGACTTTACAAACATAATGAACGGATACAAATTACAACCAAACTCAGAATTTCAATATGTGATCCAATTCTAATTTATGGTGCAATCAAAAACGCAAACACTGAGTTTGAATATTATTTGATGCCGTTATTGATTATTTTTAAAGTCCGCCTTTTTTTTTTGGGGGTGGGCTATGGTTGGCGCACTATTGTATAGCAAAGTCCGTCTTGACAGAAAAACAATATTTTCTCTTCGTTCGAGCAATTTTTATAGTTGATTTAAATAAAATTTCTTGAATAATATTTGTCGCAATAAATAAAGAATTGGGTTGATAACATGACATAATTTTAGTTTATTATATAACTAAATATTTGCACTGTATACATATATAATGGCCATTAGCTGAAGGCCGCGGGGTGATGACTTTTTAGCCGTAATTTGGTCTAAGGGAATGAGGTGATCGCATATTGTAATTTTAATTCATCGTATAACTAAACACTACACTGTAACATGTGAATATACATGTCCATTAGCTGAAGTGTGTGGTGTGATTTTATAAAATATAATTAGATAGGCACAAATAAAATTGTAGCGTTTTATTTTTATATTTCTTTTTCCTTTGTGTTATAATTAAATAAAATGTTATGTATTTTTTCTCACGGATAACAGTTTATACACAATATATCGACTTTGCCATATTGAACGTTACTTACTCTTAAAAATGTTATTACCGTACTAAAAAAATCTGATTTGCTTCGTCATATCACACCTGTGCAAATTTTACTTAAAAAACAAAAAAGATTAAAATATTTGGAAAATTTATCTTTTATTTAACTAACTAGCTTCCGCCCGCGGCTTCGCCTGCGTAAAAGGTTACTTTCCTAAAGTTTTTCATCCCCAATTTTATTTTTCCCCTTAAGGGTAAATTTTTACATGTTAATGTCATATTTATTTATATCTAAACAATAGCCTAAAAATAAGTTTCAAGCTATTGGCTTTAAAAATGACGATAATTCCTTACAACTTATCATCCCCCTTTACAACCCTTTTTTTGTATCAAAAAGTAGCCTATGTCCTTTATCAGGCTCTAGACTATCTGCGTACCACATTTCATTTAGATCGGTTCAATAGTTTTGGCGTGAAAGAGCGACAGACAGACAGACAGAGTTACTTTCGCATTTATAACATTAGTAAGAATTAGGTAATATTTAATTATTTAATGTCACATTTATGTTAGACAGCTACCCCTGTCATACTCCCGCATACACAAATGAATAGAGAAGAGCGGCGTAGTATCACAGCATGACCACATTTGCCTTAGTACCTACCCAATCTATCATTTCCAGTAGTCGACACAATTTTACTGCCAAGGCGCGCAAAAAGATGTTTTATATCACAAACTTTCAATACCTATCTACTATATACAGGTATAGTATGTTATTTACAAATCGATAGTGCTGTCAAAAATACAACAATCATCAACGATGACTGCTCTCACGTCTTTACTTGTGTTCGGGTCGCACAATTGGCGATCTTCTTTCTTGCCATATTTCTGTAGTGCGCCCGGTTGCTGTCTGACCACAGCACTGCGCACTCTTATTGTCCTAACTTTTGAAATACAGTACCAAACGACACACGGTAAAAGGCAAAAAATATGTACTTTAAATATCGAAAGTAATAAAAGCATTTGTTTGCATAAGAATCAATTCGTTACTATAAAATGTTCATCGGCAATAAATACCAAATTATTTTGAATTTTTAATTTACTATTTTGACGATAAATGCTTACATATTAAAAATAGATATATGCTGTCGCGGACTTTTTTGTAGAACTATTTAAGAGGTACATTTCCACAATACATAACATTAGTCTGAGTTTCAAGATTTTTGCAGCGTATGCAAAAATAGCTCGCAGATGGGCGTTTTTTTCTGACTTAAGCAATTTTTATCGTTATATTTTAGCCTATTTACAAAATATCTCTATAAATTATAGCCTATGTGTTATTCTGATGTGTAAGCTATATTACTATAAAGTTTCATCAAAATCCATTCGCTAGTTTTTACGTGAAAGAGCAACAAAGATGTTCACATCCATACATTATTACAAACTTTCGCGTTTATAATATTAGTAGGAAGTAGGATAGTAGGAAGTAGGATGAGTCATTTAAACAAAAAGAAACTAAATAAAATATTAATTTAACGTTAGATGTAAGCAGGTGTACGAACCATAATTACAACAGAAAAAAATTAAACCTTGTCTTGCCTTTTCTCGAAATGTGTATATGTGTGTGTACCAGATACCTACGTAAGTACATTACATTTTGTAATTGTGTGTGTCATGTCCTTTTCATACTAAATAATGTGAAAACTGTACAAGGGGACGTCCATTAATCACGTGATCTTTTTTTAGCATTTTTTAACCCCCCCTCCCCCTTGGTGATACGTGGTGAGGTTTAAGACTATGAAGGTTTAGGACTTCGTGATTTTTGTCAAACCCCCACAAACATTAAACATTATTATTATTATTATTAAATACATATGATTAATTAAAGATTTTAGATTAATCTCCTCTGATGCTAATACAATTTCGCCGTGGCATAAATATGACAATCATGTCACTTTTTTGAATTTTGATTGATATTTTTTTTTGTGTTACGAAAACTGTTTCTGGTTCTGATATACTACAAGCCTTACTATATACTTGATGGTATTTCACATCAGGCTATCCTGATCAGGACCAGGCCTGGTCCTGATAGGGTTTGCCGGATCCGGCATGCCTCTTTCTGTCCTGATCGGGTCCTGATCCGGTATGCTTTACCATACTTGATGATATTACACATCAGGCTATCCTTATTTGGTCCTGACCTGGTCCTGATCCGGTATGCCTTACCATACTTAATGATATTTCACATCAGGCTATCCTTATTTGGTCCTGATCTGGTCCTGATCCGGTATGCCTTACCATACTTAATGATATTTCACATCAGGCTATCCTTATTTGGTCCTGATCTGGTCCTGATCCGGTATGCCTTACCATACTTAATGATATTTCACATAAGGCTATCCTTATTTGGTCCTAATCTGGTCCTGATCCGGTATGCCTTACCATACTTAATGATATTTCACATCAGGCTATCCTTATTTGGTCCTGATCTGGTCCTGATCCGGTATGCCTTACCATACTTAATGATATTTCACATCAGGCTATCCTTATTTGGTCGTGATCTGGTCCTGATCCGGTATGCCTTACCATACTTAATGATATTTCACATAAGGCTATCCTTATTTGGTCCTAATCTGGTCCTGATCCGGTATGCCTTACCATACTTAATGATATTTCACATCAGGCTTTCCTTATTTGGTCCTGATCTGGTCCTGATCCGGTATGCCTTACCATACTTAATGATATTTCACATCAGGCTATCCTTATTTGGTCCTGATCTGGTCCTGATCCGGTATGCCTTACCATACTTAATGATATTTCACATAAGGCTATCCTTATTTGGTCCTAATCTGGTCCTGATCCGGTATGCCTTACCATACTTAATGATATTTCACATCAGGCTATCCTTATTTGGTCCTGATCTGGTCCTGATCCGGTATGCCTTACCATACTTAATGATATTTCACATCAGGCTATCCTTATTTGGTCCTGATCTGGTCCTGATCCGGTATGCCTTACCATACTTAATGATATTTCACATCAGGCTATCCTTATTTGGCCCTGATCTGGTCCTGATCCGGTATGACTTACCATACTTAATGTTATTTCACATCAGGCTATCCTGATCAGGACCAGACCTGGTCCCGATCGGGTTTGCCGGATCCGGCATGCCTCATTCTATCCTGATCGGGTCCAGATACATGATCTGGTTGAACCATACTTTTTTTCTAGTCGGGGAGGTGGCGGAGTAAGAATACTATTCACCACCCCATATCTTAGCCGTGGGTGATCGTACGAGATGACTAAGGGATATAAACGTGTTTTAATGTCATCATAGTAGAAATCTTTAAAATTCTCGTTTTTCTCTATTATAATATGCATGTATTGTACATATAAAGGTTTTTAAAATACTTTATAAAGTAACGAAAACTGCATTAAAATTCGTAACATAGTTTAAAAGATTTAAGCGACAGGCTGTGGGCGATGCGACAGAAAGGGGATGCGACTTTGTTCTAAGTATTCTAACTAAAGATGAAGAAGATGTAGGAAAGGAAGGTAGATCCACCACTTTTAATTAAATATTTATTTTAAATATTTAATATATATTTATTTTTTCATTTTCATCATTCGCTGTGTAGTAGCGGCTACGAATACCTACTACCAACCCTTACTTTGCTCGCGGGTGTCGTAAAAGACGACTAAGAGCTTCATATCGACCTGGGCCAACACCACCTGATACCCGCGAGCAAAGGTACGGGGTAGTACCTACCGTACCGTCCGGGGTAGTAAATCCGTCACCATATGGAATATTTCTGTATGAATTTTTTATTTTATATATATTACAAATCCTTCTCTCGCAGAGATTTTATTTGTAATAAATTCTTCTCTCACGTCGTATTAAACGTCTATGGGATATAATATACAGAATACTAGCGTCAGGCACTCGCTTCGCTTCGGTTACACAAATATGTCTAACTAAATTCAAGTCTGTAGCTATATTTAAAAAATGAGATTTTGACCCCTTGCGGGTGAAATTTCGTAAAATCCGTTCTTAGCTGACCTCTACTCGGCGAAAATAATATTCCTACGAAATTTAAGGCATGTAGGCCTTATGGTTCCAGAGATATCGTGATGAGTCTTCTGTTACGAAAGCGTGAGATTTAAAAAAAAAAATAAGATGTAAGTTATATTCACCGTTACTACACGGATAGCATTATATTTTATAGATATTATTTTGTAATGAATAAAAGATGAACCGAACACTGTCTTAGGGTTAGGGTAAATGTCGTCGTCAGTCAATCGTGATGATTACAACCTGGCATGCTCCATGTTCGACAGTTCGTGACAGACGGCTAATCGAAAACTTCGTATGCAAGATGTAGCAATATGGCGGTGCGATGTGAAGCTCGAAGTTGAACTAAAATTGGATTGCTTGTTAATGCATGAATAGATACTACAATTTTATTTATCAAATAAAATAAAATCTAAAACAATATATATAACTAGCGATCCGCCCTCGCTTCGCTTCGGTTATGTCTGTTCAGTTGTGTAGTTTACTATCGCGACAAAGAATTCCTTTCTGAGAAGGAATTTCTTAAAAGCCAACTTATTCTGACCTTTACAGAAGAAAGAAAGCCCTTAGATTACCTCTGTATCGTAACACAAATATGCCTACCGAAATTCAAGTCTAGAGGAGCTAATACATATTTAAATAATGTTATTTTTACATCCCTGCAACCACCCTTGTAGGTGGAATTTCGTAAAATCCGTTCTTAGCTGACCTGTACTCGGCAAAAGGAATATTCCTACCAAATTTAAAGTCTGTAGGCCTTATGGTTCCAGAGATATCGTGATGAGTCAATACATAGGTGGAAATCTTTTATATATACATATATATATATATATATACAGTATCTGTTTCTAATGTCAAAATGATAGTCTTTTGTAGATTGCATAGGACAATCTGAAAGAGAAAAAAAATACGTTTTAATTAGCGATAGAATCCAGGCAACTCACATGCTAGGTATACGCTATTTCAAATTTAAAAAAATAAAACATTTAGTTATTCGACGTTTAGACAGAAAAAAGAACATAGAGATATGAAAAGGTTAAATAAATGTAATGAAATGAATTAATAAATGGCATGGAATATTCGTGTTTCATCCATGACCATAGTCCGCCGCCAATAAAAGGCATACAATCAATATTGATGTCAATCTCATATTTTGATGTCCAGACCTACCATGTGAGTGCCGCGGATTCAATTTCCACGCATGATAATAATTTATGCGATCTTCAAAATGTTGTTCTGAGTCTGGCTGTAATTTGTGTCCGTTAATGAAAGACAAATATTCAAAGCAATACAAAATGTTTTTGCATAACCGCAGCGTGTGTTCTCTTTAAAATAAAAGTACGTCATGTCTTTATATCGCTAAGAATCCTAGTTTCCGGAGGATCTTTTTTCTTTTTGAGTTATAAAAGCGGATTAAGGGGAGAGCACCAGAGGCCTTAACAATAGCTGTCTGCTAAGAAACTCACAAAAGTGCTATCGATAATCAGCTTACCAAGACTATGTTATTAGCTCTCCTTTGTGGATATATGTCCAACAGCAGAAATCAGAAGACTGATGAATAGACATTAGACTCAATTAAAAATAATAAAGTAGACTTTTTGCAGGAACGTGAAAGCGTCATCAGTATTATATTCAACATCAACGTGTTATATTAAATCATTTTGATGGCATTTTATTTAACGTGATGCAAAAATGCTGTGTGGTATTAAATATAATATAAAAGTGCTCTGCAAATGTATTCTAAGAAGATTCTCAGAAGATACTATTAATAGTGTAGCCATAGCATTGTTGAAGGCGATGCTTTGACTTAGAAACTAACTATTTCTAATTTAAAGAAAGTAAGGATATGAAGAATCTGATAATTTGTGGAAAATAAAGATATAACTCGATACTGGCAACAATGCCTTCATATTAGTAGATGTTAAATATAAAAAAAAGGAAGAAAATAATAATAAAGTGAATAAAATAAAATAATAAAATTTACATTCCATTTAATGACGTAGTAAATAATACAATACACCACAATTTCCTTTGTCATGTGGAACTATAAAAAAAAACACTTCACAGAATGTCTAGTATGATACAAAATAATTATATCCTAACAATAGCCTAACCGATAACGTTGGGGCCGTCAACATAAATGTCGGATGTATACAAATACCTATTGGAACATTGCGTTGTATTGTATTCAACTACGTAGAAGGGCTTTATTGTTCGTAGGCAAGCTACGTTGTAGCCAAAGGGGTCGTATACAAATCGAACTCAACGTTAAGCTGTTACCGGCCACATTAATCTCCACGTGTACATCTACTACATATGAGGCTGCTAGAACCAGAGTGGCCTAACTGCATTTTCGCAACTGTCAACCTAATTGCAATTTCGAAATCTAAAAATGTTAATCTACAATACCACAACAGCCTAAAATTGTTTACAAGCTCTTAAGAATAGATGACAGTACAAGTGCATTTTCGACTTATGTTCAAATCGATTACATTGAATTTAATTTAATTTTAATTCCCTCCATATTGTAAAATATGGTTTTTGTAGTTAGGCTGCTCTGGTTCTAGCAGCCTCATATAATCCTTTATTTAATTGTAAATAACTTGTAAATTATACAACAAAGGTTGACTTAAGCGGGACGAAATGTGAAATGAATATTCAGAGGCTTGAACAATTCTAGGAGATTCTTTTTTTATTACTTTTGTTAGCAGATGAGCGAGCTGTCGACTTGAATCATTTTGTTATTCAAGACTAAAAACATAAAAGAACTTTCTAGCCATAGAATTTTTCTTGATATTGTTAGCAATGAAAAAAAAAACAATAGTAATTATTACAGTCAAACTAATACAATGGTATAGAAGAAACGTTTCAAAGTTAGAGATTTAAATGTGGAGAACTTTACAAATGAAAATGATGAAGACCGCTGTCTAATGACTCGGGACTATTTTCTTATGCAACTATTTCTAAGCTTGCGAATTTTTTTACTTATTTTTAGCCCATAAACGTTCCACCTTTAGGCTCGGTTCTCCTCCATATTGAAAGAAAAATTGAACTATTATACCAGCAGGTCAGACGAGTTGGCATAGATTCTACACCGTCATTTACTTATCTTGCTTCGATGTTATTTGCATATTATGTCTCTTAGTCAACTATTAATTTCTGATGTTTATGCAAGTATTACACATTTGCCACCGAAGACAAAGATCGGGTACCGGTGGCCCGCTCGCACGGCGAAGAGATGTGCTTGCAGGGTCGGTCTATGGGGTTGCGTGCCGCCTCTTCCGTCGCCCCGGACCGATTTGGCGGAGCGCGTCCATATCCATAGTCCAAAAAAGTATTACACAAGAAAAAAACGCAAGCAAGAAAAAAAAAAGTATTACACATTTGAAATAACAACTTTATGCCATTCATGATCAATCTTCTCGTAATCATAAACGCTGTTAGTAGGCTTACACGTCATAAAAATAAGAGAGAATTCACACGTCGAAAAAATAAGAGAGAAGAGATTTTAAAGAGGTTTCACTTCCCAAAAGTATATATTATTTTTAAATGATAACAAAAAAGATGCATATATTGTTTTAAAATTTAAATTATCTCAGCTTAAACACATCCCACTGCTGGCTTCGAATCTACATAATATTTTTTTTTTTATTGTTTATGGTAGCAAACGAGCAAGCAGCACACCTGATGGTAAGTGTCACTGCTGCCCATGGACCTATGCTATACCAAGGGTATATAGCTTAGCCGCTGCCTACCATTAGAATCCCCACCCAGTTGAGCTTCCGGCTCTCTCGATATTAAGACACTGGCACCTCATATTAAAATAGTCATATAAATCAGTTATATAATTATAGTAGAAAATTTAATATAGTCCTGAAATACTTGGTAACGCAAATAAAATTTTAATTAATCAATTTCTATACAAGGTAGTTAATATAATGCCAAGGATCAATAGCTTGTGAATATATCCAAACATGTCGGGCCTTTCATTTGCAAAGATTCAATAGGTAATGAAGTAATATAGCCTCATAAAGGATCCTTCAGTTGACTTGAATCTTTAGGTATATTACTCGAGTCTATTCCATATCGGTGCTACTTAACGATATTTACAGCCTATTTCTATAATTATGGCGATGTAGACTTATAAAAATATTGCGTGTGATTGCGGCGTGGTAAAACGGAAAATCCTTGACCATAAGTGTCCCAAAAGACTAGTAAAAATATGTAGTTAACATCACTACAAGAGAAGGCAAATTCTAAATAAAATGAAACCATCGGATCAGCGTGGTTTAGTAGGTCAATTAAGCTTGAGCCTCCACTATGGGAGGGAATTCCTATGGTGGAGAAGATTTGAACTCAATAGCCCTACTATTGAGTTCAAATCTTCTTATTTGAACTGAGGTGACGATACTTCTAAAAATAGATAACAATAACAATAATAAATAAAAATAAACAAATATAATATAAACATTAGGTTATAATAAAAAAGGTATATATGTGGTTTCAATTATTTTTAACAATAGCAAAAGTAAATTAAAATAAACAAATGTAATATGAAAATAGGTTATAATAAAAAGTACATACTTTGAATTATTTTAACGTGAAAAAACAATCCTCTAATATTTTTCCGAGTCGGCAGTGACTGGAAACCGATATTTTCTACTTTAGATATTTTATGAATTATTATATTCTATTGACCTAAAAACACGAAGCTGACGCTACAAAGCACTACGTTCAATGAGAACTGCTCGCAGCTAGTAACTTTCAACCAATATAAAATGTACATACTTAATAATGAAAAAAGTTTTGCAACAGTTTGTTCTTTAGATAAACAAATTTCTCGAATAAATTATTATCATTCCTTTTTACATACGATATACGAGCTAATGATCTAGGTTTATCAATTACTTAGGAATCGTTTCTCTCAATAGTATAGCACTATGACGTAAACAGATAACAAGAGAACGTTGTGTTACCCGTCTAGAGACGTTCTTTAATGTTTAATGTTTCTCACATTGAAGATAAGAGCCGTGCCCAAAATAGTGACCAATATAAACTATCATCATCTCAGCTCATATGGCCCACTACTGAGCTCGAGCCTCCTGTGCATTCGGAGGTAAAATGAATTATTATATACCATGATCGTCCATAGGGTTTTATTTTAAGTTTTCCTTCCCTTCCATAGATGTTATATGCATATATAATATGTATCTTATTCGTCTTTTAAAAGACGCAAAGCAAGAAAGGTTTAGTAAATTATATTTTTAGTTGTAGTAAAAATATAAACTATAGTGTTATAATTTTATGCCTTACACGCTAACAGCTTAGTAATATAATGTGTCACTTTATTACTTTCCCATAGGGTTTATAAAAGTCGGTTAAGCGATTAATAGGAAATGGTCACAACAATCTACTGGCAAATTTAGAACACCAATTGCGATCGCCAATCCACTTCTCTAGCGTGATGTTAAGTGGCAGTTAGTAGTAGACTATTGAATGAATAAAATAAAATGATTTTAAAAAGAAAGAAGCTAGATAAAATTATCTATGACTTATTAAAAAGTTATTAATTTATTAAAATACCGCTGTTGTTTACTAACATAATATTATTTATGAAGAAAGTATCAAAAAGGTATTTAATTTGTTTCAAAGCAACCCTATTTATAATTTAATGTCGTCCATTTTGTCTTAATCTTGTATTAAAAATACGAAGTGAGTCTCAAGAGCTTTCTTTAATGTTTCAGATTTTGTTTGGACATTAATTTGTTTTTTATATTTTTTAAATGAAAAGCAAAATTTTACGACTCTGAACTTTTACGATACATCTTTATTCAACCATATAAATATGTAGAATGAAAATGTATTGTATCGACAATATACCACCCGATGGTAAGTACCATTGACCGTGAAATCTACTAATCGCTAGGGTCAAGTGGAAAAACAAATACACTCTTATGAAGAGCCCGAATTCACTCAAGCCAGTGAGTTTAATAGAATATTACAGTACATTAGTATGGACGAAGAAACATATTATATTAAAAATTCTGCGTAAAGATTTTAATGTGAACAGATTTCGTAGTGATGTAAACACCAACTTAATGGACCGAGCGCTTGATTCCCTCGCAGGATAATTCTTTGAGCGATTGACAAATCGCTGTTCTAATTCCGGTAATAATTCATGTCCTTTATTTCTTTGTTATCCGTGTTGCAACGGGATAAGAAAACAATTGTCGCCATCCCTTACGTGTAATACATATATCAGCTAAGGGTCTGACTAGAAGAGTAGACAGTAGCTCTCTCTTGAGAAAATACCAGCTCATTACGACTGCAAATTTCTTCTGCCAAGTGGCGACTACGACGGTATCCCTCATTTCTTGGATGACCTATCTAACAGTGGTGAAGACTGAAATAATGATGAATCGTTTGTATGCATATAACCTATCTTAGAGATTCTCCTCTCTTCAAGAGATGGATTTCAAAGATTTCTGATGATAGACAAGATATGTATAATTGCTTGCTGTGTGGTAGCGGCTACGAATACTACCAAACGTTACTTTGCTCGTGGATGTCGTAAAAGACGACTAAGAGCTTTGTAACGACCTGGGTCAACTCCATCAGATGCCGTTTGGTCAACAATTACATTTCCAAGGAGGGTTGACTTCTGGCAGGCGGCTAACTGATGATAAGACAAGATATGTATAATCCCAATCATAGCCGAAGTCATATAAGTTAACTAAAATACTAAAACCCTTGATTTCTTGCAAATCGATTTACAATATCTTATGGGAAGCCTTGGTCACAGATTTGTTACAATCTACTCAATAACTATGATTCTAGATGGTATAGTAATTGATCTATGTTGCCATATTAACGGCTTGCCACGCAGCTATATACTATATACGCTAAATAAATTGGTGTTCTGAATGTGAGTATAATTTATATCCGTTAATTGTATCCTAGATTAATACAAAAATCTCATCTATTTAAAAATTATTTTCTTACTGCGGGGTTCTGCCTGTTTAGAAAAAATCCACCAAATAACCTAACGTTTTATTATTATATAATATTAGCTGTAATCTAATTAGTGGCCACCTAGAATCGTAGTCCTTACCATCAGCTGGAACGTTTTTAAGCAACATTTTTTTAAGATAATATTTTCGAAAACATCAGCATTATGCACCTAACATAAAACATTTTATAATACACCTACTCCTAGGAGTAGTAGTCTAGACTACGCAAAGTGCTGTCTTCAATTACTTTTATTACCCGTAAAAAACGCCGCAATCAAGTAAATAAGAATTTATTGTTAATTAGCCATTAAACTCGCTCTTTGTTTTACCTCGATGTGTATATTTTCTATTGAAAAACTTTAAAAAACTGATTTATAAAGCTTATATATTAACATAAAATAATGCTAACGGTAAGCATATTTTATGAGCTGAAATCTAAAGTACATTTTGCCTTTCAAAATATCGTTTGTTCGTGTAATTGAATTATTTAGTTTGGAAAACAAAAGGTTATATTTTTTTACGTATATATATTCTGATTCAACATACAATCTTCCATCAAGGTTAAAAAAGAATCAATTCTAGTCTATAATAATATAATAAAGTAATATAAACATTTATTTATCACTATTCTGACAAATAATTACAAATAGTTTTTATACATACTACATATCATTACGCTATATCCCTTGCAGGTAGGCAGAGTGCCAGAATAGTTAGTTATAGTTTTTATAATATAATTGAAAGCGCTGTGAACCATTTTTCTCGTAAACCCTTAGCTGATTTTTACGGATCCTACAAAAATATAAAGAGTGGAGTTATTTTGTATTCCTAATATTACGCAGAAATATCATCACCAATTAATAAATATGTATTTACAAAAATCATATAATTTATCACAAAAATGTAAAGGGTGACGTCACTTTGTATTCCTAATACCACGCAGAAATATCATCACTAATTTTGTAAATATTTACATAAATCATACAATTTATGTAAATATTTACGAATTAGTGATGATCATCATTGCTGTAATACTTTAATTTATTAACTAAGTAATTTTCTCTTTTTTATTTCACTCTTACATTTTATATTTCGTGTCAATGCCCTTACGAAGGCAATCAGTTATAATAAAACACTAATTAAACTCCAGCATTACATTATATTACAATGAAAGCCTTATGAAACGACCAGCCAGACGACGTCACGTAATTATTTCGATTGCCTACGAACGCTACTGAAATATGTTAATTTTTATTCGCTCTTTTAAAGGACTTTTATAAAACTTTTTTTTATATACTATATTATATGTACACGAAGTGACGTCATTGTTTCTAATTTTTTAATCATAGCTGTTTTAATAATAACACTACGACTGTGTAGGTAGCGATGTGCTGCGATATCTAAATCAAAGAAGAATTGGTATCGATGGACCGCTCAATACCCTAATCGCCCTATTACTCTATACTCCTACTCCTCCGCTCAATACCCTACTCACCCTATTACTCCTACTCACCCTATTGTTCTATACGAGTCGTTATGAGCCCGTATGTTGCCAATACTTCTCTCTGTACAATTTGTACGAGATATGAGATAAACGTGTCAAAATATTTTTAATTATAGGACCACGCTGTTGACAGTTTTCTGTCTGCAGCCGCAGGCCTGTTCTTCCAGGGTAGTGCCACACTCTCGCAGAAGATCAACGTCTGAGTAATGGCAATGTGCTATTGCGCTTCATTCGGTGAACGAAAGAGCCCGAAGCCCAACTGGTTGAGGTTGGAGTTTGTATTGGTAGGCAGCGGCCTAGTTATACCCTTGATATGCAAAGGTACATGGGTGACAGATACCCAGCCAGTACCAGTGCTGTTTGCTCTTTTGCCATCATAGGCAATAAAAAAATAAAGGGAAGTAATACGTCCAATCGCAAATTTATCTCATAACACTATTAATTAGAAGTCAAAATCTAAAATAGCTTGAATTAAAATGAACGTTAATCAAAATTAACATATAAATGAATTCTAAATTTGAACATTTGCCCTATTGTCAAGAAAATTATTAAATTCAATAATAATTCGAAGGCAAGAATTCGAACAACCGAATTCAATGTCGTTTAAATATTAACCACCTGTAGAATGGTACAAGCATTCCTCAATTTACTTTTGTTAGAATACGTACATAAATTTTTAAAGTTTACGACTTAACTATAAAATGTAAAAAGTATAGGCAAGTTTTCATGTTCATGCATATTATATAATGCACTATCGCTGTACTAAATATTTCTTCAGTGCTTACGTGATTTAATCTTAACATGCAACACGCTACTAAAGTTCTAAAAATAATGAGTGCACAAATGGCGAAGTGGTCAAGATATCGATCTATCGTGTTAGTACCGTAAGTTCGACTCCCACTAAAGACAATACTTTGTGCAATTCACAATTTGTGTGAGTCTGTGTGTTTTTTTATTATTTTTGTTTGGTTTTTTATTGCCGGTGGTGGCAAACGGGCAAGCAACACAGCTGATGGTAATTGATACGGCTGTACTTAGACCTTAGGAACACCAGGGGCCTAGATAGGCCGCTGCCTACGGTGAAGAAAGTGCTCTTCTTCAGTTAATGAAATTAAGCATTTAATATGCTTGATTAGATTGGAAATCCGTTCCAATCGTGCTGCCACTTACACCACCATGAACTTATTGTGGGACATTCAATTCTCGCATTGTATTATATTTTCGTTTTTAAGGAGACGTATGCCATCTACCTGACATTGTTTACACATTGCTCTTCTTAAACCTCGTTTGAAGAAGGACACGTCATAGCGCTCGGGGAACACAGCATCAGATAGTTCATTCCAGATCTTGCACGTAAATGGGAGAAATGATCGCTGAAAACGTACAGTCGCGTGTGTTCGTTATATGCTTGTAAAATACACCGCAATACAAGAATTATTTCTTTAATTCCGAGTGTGGTCATTTAAAAAAAAAAGAAATTACCTACCCAGTACCCATGCTTATTTTTATTATGTTTATATTTAAATATTTTTTCTAAAAGTTTACCAGGTTATACTTTAAGATCTACGGACGTCGAGGATTCAAGGACGAGAAGGGAATAAGGCGAGTTATGGGACCAAATGCTGCCCTTCCGTCGGCCCGGACGCAACGGATGGAATGTGTCTAGACTAGTGATGTAACGAATATTCGCATTCGCATTCGCGAATATTCGCATATTTTTGCATATTCGCATTCGCATTCGCGAAATTATTGCGAATGTTTTTGCGAATGTTTTAGTGTGAATAAATTTTTAAGTAGGTAATTAGTTGGTTAATATAAGAAAATCCAATTCCATTAATTTATTACGAATGTTATGTTTTTAATGCAATAAAAAGTAACTTAACCTCGTAATCACGTTATCAGTCTTCTCTTTATCATTTGGTATCATTTATTTATTTAACTTTGGGCAATGAAGCTTAACAATCAAACTTTCATAACAATTTAAAAAACAAAACTATATACTAAATGGCCCAAATGCAATGTAATCAAACAAAAATACTCTTCTATGAATTTTTACCAAAGTTTAATGAAAACATTAAAGAATATTATTTTTAGCTTTATCTAAAAATAATAATCTACAAATACTTCTACAATAAATAAACTAAAATTAAATTTTAACATGAGTTGCTGTCATCATAATCACAAAGTGTTTATAGTACCTATATCTATATTATATAGTTTATAGTATTTATAGTAGATATAAATATAATTATTTTACATAAAAGTTAACAGTTAACACTCTCCACCACGTCCATAGTTCACCGCAAAAAAAAAAAGAACGTTGCCTCCTTCACGTCCGTGGCGTGTAAATAAGTCCAGTGCCACTAAGTATGCGCCCGCTGGGGACACTCGTTGGTAGTGTAACTAAATAAAGCCATAGACAAATGGCGCCAAATATAAACAAAAGCTGAATATTCGCATTCGCATTCGCGTTCGCGAATGTTGGATGCAGATATTCGCATTCGCATTCGCATTCGCGAATGTCCAAAATATGACATTCGTTACATCACTAGTCTAGACCATAGTCTGCCAAAAAAAATGTAATATTGTTCTGCATAGGAATCGTACTCACAATACGTAGATCGATATTTTAACCGCTATAATGACATCGTATGAAGAATTTTATGCTAAAGTTACTATTGAATATAATATAACTATTGGGGAATAAAAGGTTCGACTGGCGACCACGTTTCGAACAACACAATTTGAGTCGACCGATAGTCAATTATCCGTGTGGTGACGGAGTAAGAATATAATTCACCACCCCATATCTTACCCGTGGGTGATCGTATAAGACGAGTAAGTGATATATGACGCATATAACATTTACGTAAGAGAAGGAAAACTTGAAACAAAACCCTATACAAACACGTCTGACCAGCGCAGTATAGTAGGTCAATTTCCCTCTCATTACGGAGGAGGCTCGAGGCCAACAGTGGAACATATATAAGCTGAGATGATGATGATGATGATAGTCAATTTAGTGAAAGTCGAAGGGGAGTCTTTGGATGCTGAACCATACTTTAAGACCTTCTACGGAGCCTACCTACCTACTCACCGCCCACTGTTGTCTCACTATTGAGTTCGAGCCTTCTTCAGAATAGAAAGGAATTTTATCTAATATAACCACACGAGTCATATGAAATGGTTTAGTGTTTTATTTCGAATTTACATTCTTTTGCATATTTACTGTACACATTAATAATATATAGTAATAATATAATAAAAGGAATGTATTCCTTAGTCGGGTTTATCGACATCCACGGGTAAGAAAGGGTGTAAATTTTATACTTACTTTGTCACTACACGTTTAATCAGGATTAGGAATGAATTGGGAATACACGAAACAATATTATTCCAATCAGTCTAGCTAGCAGGCAATGTAAACCAAATTTCATACTATTTTGGTGGAGAGTCGTGTACGAATAGTATGAACAAGTTATAGGTAAAAACAGGCATGCGCTTAGTACTTTCCCATCCAAACTATCAATCAGCCTTTTGAAGCACACTGGATATAGGTTTGGCCATTGGTAGATAAAGTCGTTATCAAATTTTTACGATTCCGATGAGTAAATAAGGAGTGATATAGTACATTACTGTAGCGGCCAGTAAAACAGGGATTGATGGACGAACGTGTAAATGTGGGCCGAGGCGTAGCCGAGGCACATATACGTAAGTTCATCAATTACTAGTTGCGGCCAAGGCTTGTATAGTGCTTTTCTTAAATAATGCGCAGAAATTAAAACTAAGTAGTACTAAGTAGAACTGTATACATGACGAACAACGAACAACATTTTTCACGTGCTAAAGGGTTCATTTGTATTTTTTTTTCATTATCAAACAGCTTTCTTTTTCAAGCCAGTTCGAAATTTAAATAAAACTCTGATAAGTCGTCTCCTCGGTGGCTATTTTTTGAAGTAACAAATCGTTCCATTTTTAAAATACATGATAGATCTGAATTTACATATATATTTATTTGGCCGCTAAAACACGACAGATATGGATTTTCAAACATTTTTTGCCGGCCGCTGCTCGCATGTATTTGGTCAGTACAGCAATATCGATTTATCTTGAAGAATGTTGTCAAAATAACACTCAAATTTCCAAGCATGTTTGAGAAAACACATTTTATTCTTAAGTCCTCACCGGAAGTTATGGCAGGATTGTGAAAATGACTCATATGGCGATCTTAATGTATTTGTAACATAATACACAGAAAGTTTGTTATTGATTTTTAATTTCACGACGTTTCGAACACTTTACAGCGTTCATGGTCACTGGAGGACCAAAGTATCTTAAGTCCAAGTCATTGTTATTACAGAGATTTGTATCTACCCGCTATAGTATCAGTTATTAAAATTTGACCCACATTTTTATCACAAAATCAAATACAAACGCGATAAAATCCGTAAAAATAGTTTTATTTTAAATGTGTAATACTCGTAAATATCAGAAATCAATATACAGAGAAAGTGCTAATAGCTGAAGTGTAGTAAATATAATACACTATATAGTGGTTTACGTGTATTTTGATGTTCTGCCAAAATTTCGAGACACATTATTAATCTGTCTATCAGCTATCATTTATGGGTAACGATTTGACTTGCTGACGTACTGTTATTATGTATAAACTACCGTATATGAAGAAATGGAATACTATACTTTTCGTGTGGTGACGGAGTAAGAATACTATTCACCACCCCATATCTTATCCGTGGGTGATCGTACGAGATGACTGAGGGATGTAAAACGCATGTAACGTCTATGCGAGAGAAGGAGAACTCGAAACAAAACCCTATAACAACACGTCTGACCAGCGTGGTATAGTAGGTTAATTTCCCTCCCATTACGGAAGAGGCCCGAGCCCAACAGTGGGACATTTATGGGCTGTTATGATGATGTTGATGATGATGAATATTATACTACAAGTTATAAAGAAAATTTTATAAGATTTAGTTCAATTCAGATGGTTAAACTAACTATGTATTCGATTGAAGGACTTTATGTCCATGATCATGAATTAATCATCATCATCTCAGTTTATATATGATCTACTATTAGACTCAAGCCTCTTCTGTAATAGTAGTGAAACTGATTTATTATACCACGATAGTCGGACGTCTTGGTATAGGGTTTTGTTTCGAGTTTTTCTTCTCTTGCATATATGTTACATGCGTTCTATATCCCGTAGGCTTACGATCGCTCACGGGTAAGAAGGGGCTGGTGAATTGTATTATTTGTCTATCACCACAAGGATAAATAACATGAATAAATATTTTTTAAAGAAACTGTGTGGTAAAGGCTACGAATACTACCAACAATTACTTTGCTCGTGGATGTCGTAAAAGTCGTTATAAGACTCTTATGATGAGAGTCGTAAAAGCTTTATAACGACCTGCCAATTTCATCTGATGCCATTTGATCAACAATTACATTCCCAAGGAGAGTTGACGTCCGGCAGGCGGCCGGCCATAAAACTATTGCAAATAACTTTTACAATATGTACTATGAAAGAAGAGTACATACATATCATATGTATCATATAATTGGGATAACAGTATCAGAATGATGATGATGAAATATTATTAAAGAAAATTCATCAATAAACGGAGTATTTTTAGAATACTATTCCTAAAAATCCTGACCGGATACATTCTATTATTACACCATCGCTGTCCGTTCGCCCGTACATTCATCCCTCTACATGTTCGAAACTATATCTCATGACTCGTCATAAGTTAGCTATTATTTTCAGAGTTCGATTTGCAACTGTACAAATAACAAAAATATAGTTAAGTTAAATATAAAGGTAGTTCTTTCAAAAGAAAACCTGATTTTGGCATTTTCTTACATATACATTTTTTTCATATATGTAAATACATTACATAGTTAATTTTTAGAATATTACAAAATTAATTTTCGCCTCGCGTATTAGACAGTTATCAAAAATAAATGGATATTTGCCTATGTATATTTATATCCACGGATGTCTAGGGTTCGGTACTAGTTGCCGGCTTAATGGCGATGGGGAGGGAATACGGTAGGCTATGGGGTCACTCACCATTCCGTCACCCCAAACGGAATGGACTCTAGACCATTGCCTACCAAAAAAAAGAAGGCATATTTATATATTGTAATTTTTCGGATTATTTGGCAAAGATAACTTAAAAGCAAATATCTTTATACTCATTATAGCTGAGCTTGATCCGAAAACAATTTAGAAACGGGATATAGAAGCAGCGTAGTCAAACATAATGTGTATTTGCAAATGGCCCCCATTTCCTTATTTACAAGGGCACATATATTCAACAATAGCGCTGAACAAAACTTTTAAATTTGATAACATAGATAGCGTAGTAATCTATCGTAGCAACTTTTCATACCGTGTATCATGGGTTGAATTCCCATGCAGGCTAGTGTTATGTATGACCCACTAATATTTTTTTTAAATCCGTTTGATATTTGCGCCCATTACTTATTTGTAGAACCTCTCACGGTACAAAGATTTATTCCTTAGTTTAGTCCTTTTAAACAAATAACAACAAGAAAAATATTGTTACATTCTTTCTCCTTCTTTTTTTCTGTATGTTTATCATCATCACAGCCCATAAATGTCCCACTGTTAGGTTCGGGCCTCCGCTGTAATGGAAGGGAAATTAACCTACTATACCGCGCCGGTCAGACGTGCTGGTATAGGGTTTTGTTTCGAGTTTTCCTTCTTTCGCATAGATGTTATGTGCGTTTTATATCCCTTAGTCGTCTCGTACGATCACTCATGGGTAAGATATGGGGTGGTGAGTTGTATTTTTACTCCGTCACCATACGGAAAACATAAATATACATAACGTAACGTACCTACGTTTTTGTATGTACCATTCATTATATTTGTCCCTCTATTGGAGTTAAACCCTTTTCTATAAGCCCTACCCCTTTTCTGCCCTAACCCTTTTCTATTCTGGAAGGGAAATTGGCCGTAGTAACAGGGTTCCAAGCCTGTCTAGATATGTTGGTACCGAGTTTTATTTCGAGCTCCTCTTCTCTTTAGGCAACGTTATCTTCTTGTATCTCATAATGATTTCTAATATTTACGCGAATGTTACATATTTGAAATAAAACTACCTTTACGGATTCTATCGCGTTTGTATTTGATTTTTAATTTCCCGACGTTTCGAACACTTTACAGTGATCATGGTCACGGGAGTACTGAGGTGTCTTACGTCCAATACGTCATTGTTATTATAGAAATTTATATCTACCCTATAAGATATTAAATTTCGAACCACATTTTTAATATAAATTAATACAAATTCATTGCAAAAAGAAAATGATTCTGTATATAAAATTTTATATTGTTTATGATCTGTTATTATTAAAGCATTTAATTTATGATAATTATTATTGTGGCAATTTACAATTTTAGAAAAACTAACAAAACTATCTATACATATTCTTAAATGTCTTAGTCGTCTAATAAAAGCATGTCAAAAGGAAGGAACGATGACCTATATTATTAAGTCGTCATCACACAGAATTAGGTTACCAAAACATACTTTTAAATCAACTGTATTAGTGGCCAAATCTATCGAAGTATACCAGATATAGTTTAAGAAAAATAATTCAAACTTGCTATAAAGAATTTTTCTAGAAAAATCTGTGGAGAAGCCCGACATTATTTTATTTTCATCTGATCTAAGATTCAAGCCCGAAACCTTATGAGATTATACATAATCAGCAGTCGCACACGCCTTTAGACATATGAAGCAATCTTTTAATATTTTGTGAATTAAATCACAAAATTCTTTCTTTATTTACTTCTTTTTATTGCTTGTGGTGGCAAATAAGCAAGCAGCACATCTGATGGTAAGTATCACTGCCACTCATGGACCTTTGCAATACCAAAGGTATAGCTAGGCCGCTTACCAACACATACTCCAAACATACTCAGTTGAGCTGCCGGCTCTCTCGCTCACTGAACGAAGTGCAATAGCACATTGCTATTACTCAGAAGTCAATCTTCTACGAAAGTGTGGTACTAACCCGGAAGGACCGGCCTGCGGCTGTAGACAGAGAACTTTCAACAGTGTAATCCTACCACTAGAAAATTTATTACCTTACTGTTATTTTACCATTAAAAATGAATCATTTTAACAAGGAATCCTAAAATATAAAGTCTTACAATGTTCAAGTTTTACCACACATAAATTAATACGAAACAAACATAAAACTAACTTAACCCCAGTAAAAGCAACCAGTTAAATACATAAAATAAATAAAAATAGCAACTTTGTTGCTTTACAAAAAAAACTGCAACGTCAAGAGTGACAAATAACCAGTAATTTTTTTCCTTCTGCCTCAACAAATTAGCAGGTTTAAGTACTCAGCCCTAATGGGTTGCTTTAATCCTAATTATGCATACCAACATCCCCGTAAATTTACTGATGACGCTTGAATATAAAGTGCTGCCATCTATTTTTAAAGACATCATTTTATATTCATTAAAACTGCGGAGGATATTGTTATTATTTGAAAATAGAATATTAATATTCATAAGTTGAAGTAAATTATTTGGATATCCATATAAAGAAATGATTATCTTTGTTTTTTTTTTAAATCAACAACCGCTCACAAGCAAAGGCTTACTTTTCAACAATTATATCGTTTAACAAGTATTTAATTGACATTCGAAGCAAAATTTATTAGCTTGGTCATCGATTCTTAATGTTATTTCTGTTGAAACGATTGTACAACTTTCTTAATACCTTTCAAGAGTTCGTAAGTGGCATGAGTGGCATCAATAAAATACAATATTATTGTCTTTATATTATTTATAAGCACTCTCAGTTATCGCACTTACCTTGGATCAACATTTATCGGTGTTTTGGCAATCATTTTTATTATATTATAGCAACAGTTTCCACGTATATTGTGATAACTATAGTTTCTCAAGATGTTAGACATCTTTTATTTTAATAATGTTTCTTTTTTACATTTCATATAGTTTGTCAGACTATCTTCTATGTATTTATATTAAATAGTGGATTTCTTTTATTCTTTTTAAACAGTCAAGACCCTGCGCTAAAGAGACAATCCTTGTATTGCGGAAGATTTTAAAAACTATATTTTAAAAGTTTAATAGTGGTAGAACCACAATGTTAACAGTTTTCTATCTACAGCTGCGGACCGGTCTGTCCAGGTTTGTACCACACCCTCGTAGAAAATCGACGTCTGAGCAGTGGCAATATGCTGCTGCGCTTTGTTTGGTAAGCCAGAGCGCCGGCAAACCCAACTGCCCAACTGGGTTTTCACTTGTAAGTAGCAGTCTAGCTGTACTACTGGTATAGCAATAGTCCATGAGCAGCAGTAACACTTATTATCAGACGTACTGCTGGCTTTTTTGCCACCACAAGCAATAAAAAACAAAATTATGAGCATAAATTACACCCAGACGCGGAACAACAATGTATGGATCACAAAGTGTTATTCCGTGTGGCAATCGAAACCACGACACTAGGCACAGTAGTACCTTAACAATTACGTCATCTGTGCAGATATATTTTAATATATCTTTTAACATACATACATACCATCACGCCATGTCCTTTGCAGGGTAGGCAGAGAGAACAGAGTGCCAGAGAACTCTATCCTTGCATACTTCACTCGCTTCCTCAACATTCATAATTCTCTTCATACACACTCGCCTGTTTCGGAGACTCTTGACTCCACCTTCCTTCAGTACATGACCGATCTGGTCTAGGTAGGTTAGTCTTGGTGTTTTTACCGTTGAGGCCCTCCGGCCCGTACTGATGGAGTGGATGGAGCGGCGACACGGAGTCCTCTCTTTCCGGTTGGTGCAGGTCTTGTCGGGGCATGGTTGCTTCAGCAAGTACCTGCACACGGTCGTGCGGAGGGAGTGGACTCCGTCCTGCCACCATTGCAGTAGCGACGAGGACACGGCGCAACATACGCTCGAGGTATGTTCGGGCTGGGACGGGCAGCGCCGTGACCTCGTCGCTGTCATCGGTGCCGACCTGACGCTGCCGGCTGTTGCGCGAGCGATGGTCGACAGCGTCAGGAATTGGGACGCGGTCGCCGCCTTCTGCGAGGCTGTCATCTCGCAGAAGGAGGATTCCCGTGACCCGGGCCGCCGCCCGCGGCCGGGGCGGCGCAGGCGCGAGTACCTGCGCCTGATGCCGCCCTAACCGAGGCTTCGGGTGATCGGACCGGGGAATTGTCCGGTCATCCGACGTGAGGCCACTGCGTGAGGACGACGACAGCTTTCGCCGTCGAGGCGTCGACAGGAGAGGAGCCCGAGAGGGCATACCGCCGAGCGGGCCACCGAAGACAAAGATCGGGTACCGGTGGCCCGCTCGCACGGCGAAAAAGAGGTGTTTGCAGGGTGGGTCAATGGGGTTGCGCGCCGCCTCTTCCGTTGCCCCGGACTGATTTGGCGGGGAGCGACGTTGATGCCCACCGCCAAAAAAAAAAAAAAACAAAAAAAAGGTAGGTTAGTCTCGGTCTCCCCCGGTACCTACATCCTTCCACTTTCGCATTGTATATCTTCTTAACCAGGCGTTCGTTCGGCATTCTTTCCACATGTCCGAACCATCGGAGCATTCCATATAACATATTTAAATATGTCTTTATTAGTTCATTAGTGGAAATAATCAAATACAAGGAAAACTATTTTATATAATTATTAATATTCTACAATATTCATATCCTTTCATTTCTTCTAAATATTAATTTTCTACTAACTAAAAAAAAATTGGTTTGTCCGTGTGGTGACGGAGTAAGAATACAATTCACCACCCCCTATCTTGCCCGTGGGTGATCGTAAGAGACGACTAGGGGATATAAAACGCATATATCATCTATGCAAGAGAAAGAAAACTCGAAACAAAACCCTATACCAACACGTCTGACCAGCGTAGTATAGTAGGTCAATTTCCCTCCCATTAAGGAGGAGGAGACATATATGAGCTAAGATCATTCTCTTACTCTTATCCCAATTACTTGGGGTCGATACAATTTGTACTCCTCTTTCAGAGTAGGTACAAATAGTAAAAGTTATTGGCAATAGTTTTATGACCGGCCGCCTGCCAGACGTTAACCCTCCTTAGGAATGTAATTGTTGACCAAACGGCATCAGATTGAGTTGGCCCAGGTTATTATAAAGCTCTTAGTCGTCTTATACGACATCCACGAGCAAAGTAAAGGTTGTTAGTATTCGTAGCCGCTACCACACAGCAATACCTATATGAACTGAGATAAGATGATGAAAAAAAAACTACTAGCAATTTTCATAACAATAACTTCTATTTTACTTGATTATATTTCAAGATAAGTAGGTACTTCAAAATGATGAGGTATTCCGATAAAGACGCCATAATTTTGGGTTAAATCGTTAACTATGGGACAAATTCATATTAAATCTAAAGTAAAGGTATTTCAAAATAAATTTCGTTTATATATCATATACCTTTATAATATCAAGGCTTTAATCTATCCAAAATTTTCTAAGCTTAATTGTGTCAATAGTATTTTCCGTGTGGTGACGAAGTAAAAATACAAATCACCACTCCATATCTTACCCGTGGGTGATCGTAAGAGACGACTAAGGGATATAAAACGCATATAACGTCTATGCGAGAAAAGAAAAACTCAAAATAAAATTCTATACCAACACGTCTGACCAGCGTGGTATAGTAGGCCAATTTCCCGCCCATTTTGGAGGAGGCTTGAGCCCAACAGTGGTGATGATGATGAATTGTGTCAAGGATCAGATTCTGGTGGCCCAGTCGCACGGCGTTGATAGGTACGTTAAATGGTGGGTCTATGGGTTCGCACGCCGTTCTTTCTGTCGACCCGAACGGAATTAACGGGGTGTGCAAACACCATAGCGCGCCGCGAAAAAAAAAGCCTAATTGCGTCGCTAACCTCTTGCTATTTACTTATTTTAAAAATAATATTACCGATTTGCCTTATAATTGAGATCATGAACATAGTTATATGTAGATACAAATAACAATAATTCATTAATGAATTTGGTGAATGATAATTTTTATATAACTAAATTTTATATATAAATTACTAGGTATATCCTTTTCATAGAAAGAAAGGAAGAAGAGTATTTTAATGACCCACATATTACATAATATGTAATCATTATGAAACTATTATTAGTAACATACTGATATATTATAATAATGTTGAAAAAATAAACAACTAAACGTGGGTTATATAAGCGAACACTATAACTGATTTTTGGCTGAAAACCATGAGTGTAGAAAATGTCTTCAATATCATATATTTCAACATAATAACAATTGTAACTAATAATCAATATTAGCAGAGTAAACAATGTATTTACTCACAATCACTTCTATATTTTATTCTATTACTTTTACTATTTGCTACTGACTTCTTCTTCTTTTTTTTGTTTTTATTACCATAAGCTCTACTACTTACAAACTTAAAAAAGAAAGAAGAAAAAAAAAAAAAATGTAAGCTATGTATATTTTTGGGACTATAGTTTACTATATTATTTTAAATTGAGCAAAATATATGTTGCCTATATTAAGTTAGTATTACCTTTTATGTCACTTTAACTCTTTATTTTTCCTTAACTTTAGCTTGCCTCAATTCTATTTTCTAATTACTATTTCCTTAATCTGTTACTTTTCTCTTCTTAACTTGTTATCTCTATTGTTATTTACTCTCTTGTAGTATAATTTGTAAAACTTGTCTTCACCTAAATTTTTGCTTCTTGTAGTAACATTAAGTTAGTATTATTATTTATTATTTTTATCTAATTTTAAGTTTGTACATAATAATAATTTTATTTAACACTGCTAATTTAAGGTCTCTGATAATGTCAGGGGAACCGTATGCCCAAACAATAAGAGTTTGGAAAATAAAAAACAAATAAAAAAAATATCATATATTATAGAAATAGGCAGACAATTATAATAATAAAAATATATAAAAAAATTGCATTTATTGATAAATAATTATTAATTAAATGTATTCTAAATTGAAGAAAGCAAAAATATTAAATATTTAGGTAAGGTGTTATTGTGAAAATAATAATTGTAAAAATATTAATAAAATATAAAGACGCCACGAAGAAATCAAATCCGAAGTATCAAATTTCTTAATTAAGTGTATGAAGAAATTTCTGTTCTTGATTTTTTTTTTCTAAATTTTTTTACTTCAACTTATTCCTATTTTGTTGATATATTAACGATTTTGTTTCTATTTATTATCTAAGATATAGAAACGAAGGCATAAATTACTTTCACGTTTATTATTCTTTAATTACAGACCCTGACAGTAAAAATTGAAAGTTACAGACAACATTTAACCAATCTTTGTTTATATAAATTGTTATTGCAATTGAAAGAGCCGTAGATTTACCCCTGGCTTGGAAGGTACGCCTTAGAGAACGTGAACATTCAGTCAATTTAGAGACCTCTAGGGTAGAAATTGGGGTTTGAATATTCCTTTTACAATGCTATCCAGTCAAGAAAATGTATAAGTAAACCCGGATGTTATATCCTGACGGAGTAAAATTGAGAATGGTCGTTGTTTTCCCTGCGAAACTTAAGTAAGTCTTTTATTTATATATAGTTATATATCTGTTTATGTAATGTATTTTATTCATATTAAAATAAATCTTCTTTTTACGGATAACTTATTCATTAATCAGAATATTCAGTGGATATTGCAAAAAAACTATAGTTAAAGTAAAAAATCAGATGCCATTATGTGTTGCATGTGATTCAACTTATGGCCTAACCTGTTATTGCAAAAAACATGTAAATACAATGAAGTCTTGTTAGTGATAGGACTATGCTATTAACCGTTTTCTATCCACAGGCGTAGGCGGGTCCGTCCGGGTTAGTACCACACTCTCGCAGAAGATTGACGTCTCAATAATGACAATGTGCTATTGCGCTGCGTTCGGTGAGTGAGAGAGCCGGCAGCCCTACTGGGTGGGTTTGGGGTTTGTACTGGTAGGAAGCGTCCTAGCTGTACTCTTGATATTGCAAAGGTCCATGGGTGGCAGTGACACTGCTCGTTTGCCACCATAATAAGTCAAATTACATTTACCACCTACACTTATCTCAATTTATTCGGAGTCAGCAAAAATGTATTTTACGTACATAAAAAAATAGACAAGAGCAGAATATGTCGCATAGAGTTTTGGCTTAGATTTACAATCGTCTGCCTTACTCCAACAACACTTGAAAATAAAAGTTGACCATATGGCCCTATATGAAGTTGACTGTTGTCAATTCTTAGTTACTAAGGCTTTTAAGATAATGAAAACGGAACTCAAAGGTAGATATCAGAGGTTAGATCTAAACCAAAATTAAATGGGACCACATGAGATTATCTTTCAATTAAATAAGAGACATCCCAATCAATCAAATAAAAAAATACAATTGAATTGAGACCCTCTTTCGTTTTTTTGAGGTCGATTAAAAATCGTAAAGTTTCTCATAGAAATACTTTAAAAGCGCACAAATTTACGTACCCTAATAGAAATGTATGTACCCCAAATTTATGTAACTTTATTTTATTGCCGCTATATATTACAATTACGGATCTGAGCAAATTCTTTATATATAGTCACGTTAATACCAAATAAATGTAATATAAATTGTAGTTGAAAAAACTAAAGAAAACACTGTAATAATAATCCGAACTTAAAAGTGAAAAATAAATTATAAAGAAAACATACAAAGCAGTTATGAGCACTGCTGACAGAAATGAAAACATAAACCTATGAAAAATTAATTACAAAAAATTAAAAAAGCGTGTCCCAGGGAGTATGTATAAGCGTGACCATACCATAGTCTGTCGTCAAAAAATAACTACTAAAACTATTAAATAAAAACTATTGAATAATTGATAATAATTATTAATAACAATTATTAGATATAAATTGAATATAGTAAACACGGCGACACAGCAGTGAAGAGTAGCCTGACTGTATCTTTCTCGCTCGGGTACACTCGACGGTTCCGAGTTCAACCGATCGAGCCTTTCACCTTAAAGCGTGACGGATCAACCTCACTTACAGCCTACGAAAAAATCTATGTGTGGTGTGCTATAACAAATTTTCACTTCAAAAATTAAAAACACTTGACGTGGCATCTATAATTCATTGTTCGGTTATTAAATAATTAAGGTCATTACGAAAATATTCTATCGTTACCAACACTTTTGTTATTCAATTTGCATTTATTATTCAAATAATAATACCAACTAGACAGCGTTATAAATTAACGCGTTTTAGTTATTTTTTTAATAATAACTTTATTTTGTGTAAATTTATGTAAACTACATAAAATAATAAGGCAAACTTATTAGATTATCTTACTGTCATCGGTCTTTGACAGGTGTACAAAATCTCAAGACAATTCAACGATTTGAAATAGGTCAAAATTGCGTTCAAATGTGACGTTACAAAGATACATAGATGCTAGACAATTAAAGATATTAAAAAGCTTGTAAACCATAAGTCATTTATTTAAAACATATCTTTAAATATTGTAACATTTTAATTTAAAAAAAAATTATATTTTTCTGTGTGGTGACGGAGTAAAAATACAATTCACCACCCCATATCTTACCCGTGGATGAAAGATATGTTTACCTTTAAATATTTTAACATTTTAATTTAAAAAAAATTACTACAAAATATTTTATGATCAAGGTCATAGCATATAGCAAACAGGTTTTGAATTTTCGCAAAATATATTCCGATTTGCCATGTGGTGGGCAGTTAGAATATAATTGTTATCATCCCTAGCAAATGCAATCTTAAGAAAAGCCATAGTAGATGTATATGGGTTGAAAAATTACTGACATATTTTAATATAAGCATTCATTAGGTGTATCAAGAAATACTTATATGAAAGTAAAATAATAGTTTAGATTTAAAACTATATTATACACGTATTTATGTAAATATTATCTCTTAGAATATTATATTTACACTGTCTTCATTTTGCTCTTATCCCAATTATTTATGGTGAACGCAATATATCCTCTTTTTCCATACAGCCATATCAGACGTCATCTATGTAGTCACTCCACATCTAACCATATCATGCTGCACGTAGTCCATCCATCTTTTCTTTGGTCTTCCCTTACCCCTAAAGCCTTCAATATTCATAGTTAAAACTTTTCTCGCAACATTACTTTCATCCCATCTCATCACATGTCTATACCAAGTCAAACGCTCACTCTTTAACTTATCAGTCACTGACGCCACTTTTAATTTTTCTCTAATACGTTTATATATCGTAAAAGAATATTATATTTTCATTATAAGATATATTCTCACGTAATTATACTTAATGTACGTAAAATTTTGAATTTTCCAAATCAATATTATGTAATATGTTTAGAATATATAACGTTTACAATAGCTCGGCAGCTAGAGAATTTTAGAATATGTTAAGATTTGTACACAATAAAATCTACATACATATCATCACGCCATATCCCTTGCAGGGTAGGCAGAGAGAACAGAGTGCCAGAGACCTCTATTCTTGCATACTTCACTCGCTTTCTCAACATTCATAATTCTCTTCATACACGCTGGCCGGTTTCGGAGACTCTTGACTCCACCTTTCTTCAGTACGTGACCAATCTGGTCTAGACAGGTTAGTCTCGGTCTCCCCCGGTACCTACATCTTTCCACTTTCGCATTGTATATCTTCTTAACCAGAAGTTCCTTCGGCATTCTTTCCATATGTCCGAACCATCGGAGCATTCCCTTTCGCATCTACACACCAATACTCATTCCATATATTTAATATATTTTTTTTTAAATTTTGATTCTTTTTTGCATATGACGGTTGACTAAGAATTCATCCTTCTTTTCCTGTGAGTATCGTAAAAGGAAACCGATTGAGAGTTGTAAGCAGATAACATCGTTGCAAACGAAGTAAAACTCGAATAAAATCTAATGTCAATTTGGTTAGTCAGTGTGAGCTACTAGGATAGTTTCCATCTCAATACGAAAGAGACCTGTATCCAATGGTAGGATATATTTCTATATATGTACTAGGGAAGAATAATCTTTTCATACATAATTCCTCTGTATGTAACTAAAACTCCTCATAAATGGTTGGACCGATTTTGATTAATCCTTTACGTGTGTTCAATTAGATTAAAAAATAATTTAGACTAAAAATTGGCCTCGCTAGGTGGCGAAACGATCGCCTTCAAGTAATTTTTCTAGATTTATACAAAATAGCGTCGCTTGGACCAGCTAACATTGTATAATACTAAACAATTTTAAGAAATCGTGCTTACGGCAATACTCAGATATTTCAGATCCAACGTATTAGTTACTACAGAGATTTTGAACTCACTACAATTTTGTATATTAATTTAACTAACTTTTAATATAATATTTTGTTGCTAGTGATAAAAAAATAAAATTAAGTTAATATAACTTGAAAATTTATTAAATTAAAAAAATTACGAGTATAATGTGTAAATATCGAAACGCTACTATACTTAGATATTAAGATTTGACAAGAAAATGGCGACAGCAAAATTCTCTCTGGCTTATAAATCACAATTTAATATAACTAAAATTTATTTTTATTTCCTCATATCCTCAATGAAATCTTTAACGATAATACATAAATATAAGAAACATTGCTCAAAGTAAATCGTAGAGGAAAATTCTAGCGGCACTTAATCTTTCGACTAGGTAACAATGCTATCGACTGGTGCCCGACCCTTTGACGTTAATTGGCAATTCCTTTGTTTTCACTACCGGTAAATGCTCCACACGGGACACGGAAAACCTTTTCTTAAAAATCCACATACGTTTGTAACTTAACGTTAAAGTCTTGAGCAATTGATAATAAAGTAGGAAAAAAAATAAAGTAAAAATAATGTATAATTTCACTACACACATAATAGGATATAACAATTCCTAACAACGACCTTAATACTCATAATTTACCGAGGAAAATCCTCGTATATCGAAGATAGAAAGAAAGAAAGAAGACTATTGGGATAAACTATATCATCAATATCATCACAGCCCATAAACGTCCCACTGTTGGGCTCGGGCCTCCTCCGTAATGGGAGGGAAATTAACCTACGAGTACTATACCGCGCCGGTCAGATGTGTTGGTATAGGGTTTTGTATCGAGTGTTCCTTCTCTCGCATAGATGTTTTATGTTGTGTTTTTATATCCCTTAGTCGTCTCGTACGATCACCCACGTGTAAGATATAGGGTGGTGAATAGTATTCTTACTCCGTCACCAAACGCAAAAACTGAACTATATAAATAGGGCTAACTACACTTTTATGGCCATTACAGTAGTTGAATTTTAAAATCGTAAAAGTTATGGAGTCAAGAGTCTCCGAAACCGGCGAGCGTGTATGAAGAGAATTATGAATGTTGAGGAAGCGAGTGAAGTATGCAAAGATAGAGTTCTCTGGCACTCTGTTCTCTCTGCCTACCCTGCAAGGGATATGGCGTGATGATATGTATGTATGTATGTAAAAGTTATGGACTGATCAGAAAATTTCTATAATTAATATGAATATGCTTGTATTTATTTATTTATAATAATGTTTTTATTTGTATTCCAAATAATATAAAGATAGCTTAATATTATTCTTTTCACTACACCTAAATGATTTAGATACGCCATAGCGTGTCAAGCCAAATTCAAAGTAAGAGTACTGGCGAGCCCAGTTGTAAGTTTCTACAAATAGTTCCAGTCACTTTTAATCCCTTCCTAAATCAAAAACTATTAAGAAATTTGTATCCGAAGTTTTATAAACACCGGTTCAATGGTTCAACTATTATATATGTAGATATTAATGTCCATAATTCGTTATTTTATGACTAACATACATATAGCCATACGTCTATCAAATATAGATCAAAAACCTAGTCCACTTCTAAACGATAAAGAAAGATCAAATTTGGTATCCAGCTAGACCAGAACGGGTGAATTTATAAACTTTGAAAAAATTTCCAATCTTTAGATTTTATTAGATAAAACTTATCAGTTTGCATAATCATAAAAGCAAAAACGTCATTCTTCTTCAAATATCATGAAAGTTTGCGACTCTTTTTTTAAGTGATTTAATACCAATTATTTATAAACTACTTATACATATTTTGAAAACTAGAGTGAATCGAAAGCAGTCCAGCTAGGGGAATCTGCACTCACCGTGCGAAAGAACTCATGCTGTTCGATTGTCTCTCAATAGCCTACCTATAAAATTGTACCTTATGCTTCATAATTCCAATAAATAGATTTAAGTTATATGACTGAAGCAGTATTGAATATAATAAAATGCAGAGAATACTTATAAAAAATAAACTTGTAACATTTCAAACGCAAGCTATTTAATAAGTATATCACTTTTGAATAATAATAAATTTATTTACAAAATGTTACGATATTTTGTCAAAATATGAATGTGAAAATGGGAGCTAAGATCAATATTATAATAAATATGCTGTGGTTATCTTCATCACCGACTAGAAACTTGAAATCTAAATATATACCAAGTTCCATAGACAATTCTGAAATTTACTTATTATAAAAACGTCATCGTCTCATCACGTCAGCTTATATATGGTCCACTGTTGGGCTCGAGCCTCCTCCATAATGGGAGGGAAATTGACGTACTACGTTGGTCAGGCGTGTTGATATAAAATTTTGTTTTGTGTTTTCCTTGTCTGGCATAGACATTATATGTATTTCATATCCCTTAGTCGTCTCTTACGATTACCCACGGATAAGATAGGGGGTGGTGAATTGTATTCTTATTCCGTCATCAAACGGAAGAAAACTTACAACATTCTTAAGTATTTTTTTTATTATAATTACAAAAGTGTTCGAAGCGCTGTAAAAGTAAAAAAACAAACATAAACGCGATGAAATCCGTAAACATATTTGAAATAAAACTCAGTCCTCCCGTGATCATGATCACTATAAAGTGTTTGAAACGTCGGGAAATTAAAAACCAAATACAAACGCGACAGAATCCGTAAAAGTAGTTTTATTTCAAATGTGTAATACTCGCGTAGACATCAGAAACCATTATTCGTAAATATAGTTTTATTTTATATGTACAATACTTGCGTAAATATCAAAAATCATTAAACGTTATAAATATAGATATATACATACATATGTACACATACATACATACATATCATCACGCCATATCCCTTGCAGGGTAGGCAGAGAGCACAGAGTGCCAGAGAACTCTATCTCTGCATACTTCAGTCGCTTCCTCAACATTCATAATTCTCTTCATACACGCTCGCCGGTTTCGGAGACTCTTGACTCCACCTTCCTTCAGTACATGACCGATCTGGTCTAGGTAGGTTAGTCTCGGTCTCCCCCGGTACCTACATCCTTCCACTTTCGCATTGTATATCTTCTTAACCAGACGTTCGTTCGGCATTCTTTCCACATGTCCGAACCATCGGAGCATTCCCTTTCGCATCTTTGCACCAATACTCTCTTTCATACCTACTCGCTCTCTTACGTCGTCGTTACGAATGCGGTCGTAACATACATATGTAGTTAGATAAAACAATGTATGAAAGCTTAACGCCGACCACCCTTATTAATGTTTTGTTAGTAATAACTGCCGCCTACGTTCTCGTTATCTCGAGTAATCGCTTCATAATAAAAACCATCCACAATGTTCAGATTTTTCATGTTATACCACTATAAGGTTAGGTAGACTCTCATTTTCGGCAGATGACATTGTGGTTATGATACCGACCTACCGTGCCAGTGCCATAGGTTCGATTTCCACGCAGGACAATACTTTGTGGGACCCACAAAGTGTTGTTCTTAGTCTGGTTGTAATTTGTCTGCGTTAATTGCATGTTTGTAAAGTCCTCCGCAATACAAGGATTCAATTCCTAAGCGCAGGATGGTCTCTTAAAAAAAAAACTCTCATATATTAGTTTCTCGTAATATGGCGCGAAAGGCAACAGAAGAGAAATTCGAAATAAAATCTTATGCCTACCCGTTTAACAAGCATTCAATTCCCGAGAGTCCAATTTTCTTTTCGAATACCCATGAGCTATAGAGGAACGTAAGTGGAAGAATTATAGGGTACAAACCTAGAATTGTCTACCGGGAACAGACATTCGCATTTATTACCGCTATTAATACATTTTATTTTAAGAAACCACACTAAGGAATATACTATATATTTTTAAAACGGAGAACTTTTATAAATAAACAATTAATGAACTTGTATGAAATAAAAGTACTTTTACGGATTCCATCGCGTTTGTATTTGATTTTTAATTTACCGACGTTTCGAACACTTTGCAATGATCATGGTCACGAGAGGACTGGACGGGAGGACAATTAACGAACGCAAATTGTACCAAGACTTGAAGCAATTGTTTGTGGATTGCATTGGGACTGTTCTAGATGTCACCAACAATACTCGAATTGCCAAATTACTGTCTAAGCGATAACGCCATACATGTTGTCAAATATATACAGATGATATATCATCATCATCATTCTCTTACCCTTATCCCAATTACTTGGGGTCGATACAATATGTACTCTTCTTTCATAGTACATATTGTAAAAGTTATTGATAATAGTTTTATGACCTGCCGCCTGTCACACGTCAACCCTAATGTCTCTGCCGCCCATGGACCTTAGCGATATCAAGGGTATAAGCTAGGCCGCTGCCTACAAAAACAAACACTAAACCCACCCAGTTGGGCTTCTGGCTCTCTCGTTTATCGAACGAAGCGCAATAGCAATGTGCCATTACTCAGACGTCGATCTTCTGCGAGATTGTGGTTCTACCCTAGACGGACCGGCCCGCGGCTGTAGACAGAGAACTATCAACAGCGTGGTCCTACCACTATTAAAATAAAGTATATACAATTTTGTTTATTTATCAGAAATTTTAATTTTCGTCTCAGTCATACACGTTCCACTGCCAGGCTCGAGGCTCAGGAAGGAAATTGGCCCATTATACCACGCTGGTCAGATGTGTTGGTACGGGGTTTTATTTCAAGTTTTACGTCTTTTAAATAAACGTAGTGTACATAATATAGTATATCTTTGTCATCTTTTGCAACACTCACAGGTTATACAAAGGGAGCTGAATTGAATTCATTCTACATCACCAAATGGAAAATTTTAATTTTACTTTTCAATCAAAATTAATATATATTTTTTACTTTAATATTATGTCATTTATATTGCAATATGTACTACCATAAATATTAAAATCGTTAGAGAAAATAATAATAAACATATATATATAGCCACTCATGCTTTACATATTATGAACACAAAAGATAAGAACGGCTCATTGCCTTTACTCATTCATTCAAGCGAAGCTGAAAAGCTTGAAAGGAACATAATGGATAATTTTTATTTCTGTAGAATATTTCAAACCCAAGATGTAATTTAAACATAAAAGCACGAGATATGCTCTTCCTTCTCCTCATCCGAACATCCATTCAAATTAACAATAGATTGCCGCTAAGAATCATATAATAAATTACTTTAAGCCCACCACATATTTAAAAATAACCAAAACATGAAGAACATCTCCAATAGCTTATCAACATTGACTTTGAATTTGAATTTAGACCTCCGCAAAGGGCGGATAATAACTTAATCGCCACGATTGGCAATCAGATTGACGAGCGCAATAGAAATTAGCAGTCACACAAAAGAGTGTAATGCCCCATTGCCTTCATGATTTCCCAGCTGATTTTAACGACTTCCACAGGTATAGAAGGTTGACACATTGTATTCTTAACCTATCACTGCATAGGAGTCAAGAATATATAAATACAATTAAATACTATAAGGTTTAGTCATTAATGAATGATCAAATTATTTCGTTGCGTGCCACCAATAACACGCTTTCCATTGTATCGCCACCGTTATGCTGTATTACAAACTTAAAAAAAAAATATTGTATATATATGAGGACTACTAATAATGTTATATTTATAGACCTTTTATTTTGAATCAACATCAACTAAAAGCATCTACAAAATAATTAACAATCACAAAACATAACAATGAAACTACCCAAATCAAAATTATTGTAAAACCATTAAACGCTTAATGGACAAATAATTTTACCTAACATATGGAATATCGATTTATATTGAAATATTTATAATCTGTGAAACTAATTATAAACATAATAAATGTAGAAATACAATCAATTTTATGAATACAAGGCTACAATAACTCATATTTATCTTTTTCTTGATAAAAAAGCACGACAAGTAACCTTATAATTTATTACTATTAAATCATGAAAGTATTTTAAAAAGAAATCATTTCAGTGTTACCAGTAATTCAGTCTGTTTACATTTGTGCCTCTCGGGTCGTCTCCGTGTGTCATAAAATTAGGCGGGAAAAGGTCACAGCTTCCTACCGATTAAACAATAAAAACATCCTTTCCTCGATTGGACCCATTTATTTTCACAACAAAGCAAATTAGTAGTACCCAAATACTAATTAACCCATTATTCTGTACAGTCTTCCGTAAGATTCGACCGTTATTCATTGTCCCAAAGCATATATAATTTATCATTGTATAAATATAAATCAGTAATAGCAAATCGAACCAAATCCATTGAAATGATGAGCTAAAATATCTTATTGTAAGATATTTTCACTCACACTCTTGATTTATTAGTTGTTCTGAAGTTTGTTAGGGAGAAGCTAGAGAAAAGAAAAGATCCCGCCAATTTTGCAGAAAGAAGTGAAGTGCTTTAAGGTAAACATAGTGTGCAGGGCGCAACAGATTGGCGCGGTGCGAACGTCAAGAAGGTCGGCAGACGCAGCGACATGCATGCGAGCGTACCTGAGGGCGGGCGCCGGGTGCGGGGAGAACTCGCTCCAAAGACTCCGCAGAGCCTAGCTACCGCGCCGCTTCTCGCGGACTAACGCACCCTCGCGAGCCTGCCATGCCACCCGAACGCCGCGCGACAATCTGTGTTGTCTACTCAATAGCGAAATTACCCTAAAAACATTTGTTATAACAAAACAATTCAACTGTATCCATAAATGAATGTATACTTCAATTAATTCCTCTTATAATACTCAAGATTGCCGCTTTTAAAAATAATTTTCAATATTACTAAAGTGGTTTTTAATTATTTATATTTTTTTATGACTTAAATTTATGATTATATCGAAAATAAATCATTTAAAGAAATGCAATTATCTAAGTAAATTTTTTCTCAAGCAATAGGGAAAAATTGTTGATGATTACGCTGGCAACATTATCCTCCCGCACCCCTCCGACCCGGGTGCCGAATAATGAAGCAGGGGAATAAAGATTGTGGAGCGGGGAAATGCCGGAAGACACGGGCTCGTGCCGGATGGACGAGCCATGCTGCCGGATCTGACGCCTTCACTTGCGCCCTTTCACAACTTTCCAAACATAGTAGTGTGCAAACGATACTAGTATTGGAAGCAAAAAAAAGAACTTGCCTCAGTTTCATAGAAGTGAACTATAATTTTACGTTTATGGAACATGAGGGAGAGTCTCCTCGGTACTTTTGCGCCATATGGTTTGTTTTACGGCCTCGTGTTATTAGCATAAATGGAAAGACAGACTTATTTTACTAGTCGTCTCGGCCTACTTTAATCGTTATCCTTGAAGTAAGCATGAACGGGCATATTCAAATAAGGTAGGTACATAAAATGGAAGATAATTCACAACCTTACATTGGTGAATTCTTGAATTTTTCATCGATATAAAATTATTAACGCATTTCAAATAAATAATGATTCTGAATTCCGCTTGTAATAGGACTAAACAAATATCAACACTACTAATAATTCTGCGGATTTTGTAAGATACTGTTATGAGACCTAAACGGTAAAAACTTAATAGTGATGAGACCACACTGTTGACAGACACGCGGGCTAGTCTGTCCGGGGTAGTACTACACTCTCGCAGAAAATCGACGTCTGAAAAGTGACAATATGCTGCTGCGCTTCATTCGGTGAGTGAAAGAAAATATAAGACCAACTGTTTGGGAAGGTTTGGTGTTATTATTGGTAGGTAGCCGCCCAGCTGTACCTCTAACATGGCTAGCGTCCATGGATGGCAGTAACAGTCACCATCAGGTGTGCTACTTGCTCGTTTGCCATCATAATCAATAAAAGAACAAAAAAAAAACATTATTCTATTAAAATACGGCCAAATTAAACAAACTACTAATGTAATTGGATGCAAGCTTAAACGCAATTAACATGGCGGCAACGAAGCTGCCAATTTACGACCAATAGTCGTTGATTGATTCATGATAGAAGTTAACTGACAGTAGTCTTCCCTCATCATCATCATCATCATCATTTCAGCCTATTGCCGTCCACTGCTGAACGTAGGCCTCCCTCATTTTACGCCACAGAGTGCGGTCCTGTGCCGCCTGCATCCAACGACGCCCAGCAACCTTCACTAGGTCGTCTGTCCACCTAGTGGGGGGGCGTCCCACACTGCGTCGTCCGGTACGTGGTCGCCACTCTAGAACCTTTCTGCCCCAGCGGTTGTCGGTTCTTCGAGCGATGTGGCCTGCCCATTGCCACTTCAGCGTGCTAATTCTTCGTGCTATGTCGGTTACACCCGTTCGTCTGTGGATTTCCGTATTTCGGATTCTATCTCGCAGAGAAATCCCGAGCATAGCCCGCTCCATAGCACGCTGAGCGACTTTGAGCCTGGTTATGAGGCCTACATTTAGGGACCACGTTCCAGTCTTCCCTACGAGGGAATAATTCCATAATCATCGCTTTCACTAGTTACTTTGATAATCGCAACTGGTGTTAAAAATTCTAGGAGAGTGGTGCTCCCCAATCTCTTCATTGTATTTATTGCTTATGGTGTTAGCTGTGCGATAGCCGCTACAAATACTACCAACCATTACTTTGCTCATGGATGTCGTAAAAGCTGACTAAGAGCCCTATGATGACTTGGGCCAATTTCATCTGATGCCGTTGGGTCAACAATTACATTCCCAAGGAGGGTTGACGTCTGGCAGGCGGCTGATTATAAAACTATTGCCTATAACTTTTACAATATATACTATGAAATAAGAGTACATATTGTATCGACCCAGGTAATTGGGATAAGAGTAGGAGAAGAGAAGAGTGATGGTGTTAAAAGAGCAAGCAGCACAGCTAACGGTGTTACTGCTGCTCATAAACCTTTGCATTTCCAACCCAAACCCACCCAGAAATTTAGGCTTCCGGCTCTCTGGCTACCGAATAAAGTACAACAGCATATTGCCACTGCTCAGATATCGATTTTCTGCGAGAGTGTGGTACTACTCCGCACAGACCGGCCCGTGGCTGTAAACAGAAACTGTCATGACTGATCAAACATTGCGCGCCTACTATTACTAATCCTGTTACTATTTTATTAAATCTCTGAGAAAATAAATTATAATACATTCTATACAAATGCCGTGAACATTAAAAATATAACATTTTCTAATAATGTATATTCAAAACTTATAAATTTTCATCGTTCAAGTGTGTGCCGGCAAGACGAATATTCCAAGCGTCTATTACATTTCAGGTATGGCAATAATCAGGATTGAGTGTATGAAAGTTAGTGGAAGTTTTGTAATATACTAACTGCGCCTGCAATTTAACATGCGTTAATTTTCTCAATGGACTTTTCGTTGGTACACGAGGGTACGCCGAATCGCCGAACACCATTTCAAATTTTCTCAGCCCTTATTAATATTTTTAGCTACTGCTCTGTGCCTATATATCGTGGAATTATTTTTTATAAGTTAAAATTCTAACAATACCTTAATCTTGAAACTATTTATGTATAAACTATACATTTTCTAATAAATAGATTTCTTCTTCTTAAGCCTTTATAGAAACCATTAATAGGCATCGCCTTCACCAAAATAGGAAAGAAAGTTACTGTGTCTACTCTTTCAGTGATAATATCTGCTTCCCATATCTTTGTCATCTTAAATAATATCCGCGAAAAAGAAAGTATGTAGAATTATACTCTTTTTCCATCACTACAAGACTAAAGTAGGCTAACGAAAATAAAAAGATTTTTAATACGTGAAATTAACATACAAAAAAACCAATTCAGTTTTATAATATTAATATTACCTCATCAATCAATGTGATATTTTATCTCATTAACATCATAACCTATATTTTTCTACGCAAATAGGTCCCTCTACTGTATTATTAAGTCTATCATGACAAGTCACTGTAACCGAAAAAAAAAATTGTACAAGTATTTTTCTCTTCCAACATTTTCTACTTTTGTCTTTCTTATGACACTCGGGGCGACTATACTGTGTTTTCTAAAACATTTTCTCCATTTTTAGGATTTTATTTTGCCATAGAAAATCATACGATTTTCCATAGTTCTATTTTTTTATTTGATAGCAGTAAGTATTATAGTGAAAACGAGTATATTACGATTTGTGATCATTTTGATTGGGACATTCATCATCATCATCATCTCAGATCATATACCACTGCCGGGCACATGCTTCCGCTATTGCAGCCAAAATTTACCTGGTATACCATGCTGGTCAGATGGGTTGATATAGGATTTTATTTCGAGTTTTCTTTCTCTTGCATAGATGTTATATGCATATTGCCTTTAGTCGTATTTTACCATACCCACGGGAAAGATAGGGGTGGTGAATTGTATATTTACTCCGTCATCATTCAGAAAATTTCATTTCTAATAAAGGATGTTTTGTGTATAAATACCCGATTACGAAACGAAAAATGATGTCATGAAAAATGAATGTCTACACATTGTATAGGCTTAATACTTCAAACTTTACAGTTACATACATACATACATATCATCACGCCATATCCCTTGCAGGGTAGGCAGAGAGAACAGAGTGCCAGAGAACTCTATCTCTGCATACTTCACTCGCTTCCTCAACATTCATAATTCTCTTCATACACGCTCGCCGGTTTCGGAGACTCTTGACTCCACCTTCCTTCAGTACATGACCGATCTGGTCTAGGTAGGTTAGTCTCGGTCTCCCTCGGTACCTACATCCTTCCACTTTCGCATTGTATATCTTCTTAACCAGGCGTTCGTTCGGCATTCTTTCCACATGTCCGAACCATCGGAGCATTCCCTTTCGCATCTTTACACCAATACTCTCTTTCATACCTACTCGCTCTCTTACGTCGTCGTTACGAATGCGGTCGGTCAGCCTAACTCCACAGATTTTCCGCAGAGATCGCATTTCGACCGCATTAATTTTACTATCATACTCTTTTCTGCATACCCAACTCTCGCTTCCATACAGTAATGTTGGGACAAGCACTGCGTTATGTATTGCTACACGTGCCTTCTGGCTGAGGTGGTGGCTGCCGAAAAGTTGCCCCAACGCTCCGTTCACTCTATTTCCCGCATTCACTCTTCGCTCTATATCAGTGGTGTACCTTCCATCTCGGCTAAATCCACATCCAAGATATACAAATTCATCCACTTGCTCTAGTACATCATTACCTATTGTTACTCTTACATCTGTTCTGGTTTTATCTCTTTCAAAGACCATTATTTTGGTTTTGCTCACATTCACGCGTAGACCCCTTTTCTTACAATCTTCTGTCATTGTGTCGACTAGGGTCTGCAGGTCAGTCGCTGACTGTGCCAGCAGGACTGCATCATCTGCATAAAGCAGAGCAGTGACCACTGAGTCGCCCATCTGGACTCCCACATTCATATCGTTCAACCTTTGGAGACATTTATCCAGATATATGATAAACAGCCTGGCTGACAGAACGCACCCCTGCTTAACGCCGATATTGACGTCAAACCAAGGCGACATTCCATCATCCAGCCGCACACAGGCTCTACAGCCCATGTAACTGGACTGCACAGCCTGTAGTAGTTTACCGTTAATACCATACTCCGGTAAAATGTCCCAAAGTTCCTTTCGTACAACCGTGTCAAATGCTCTCTCCAGATCCACAAAACTGCAGAAAACCCTCTGACCTAGAGCCAGATGCTTCTCCACAATATTGCGCAGAGAGAACACTTGATCCATGCATCCCCTTCCACTCCTGAAACCTCCTTGTGTCTCACACAGTAAACCATCGGACACCATCCTCATTCTCCTTTCAATAACTTTTCCATACACTTTCGCTGCCAAACTGGTCAAGCTTATGGCTCTGTAATTTGCGCAGTCATAACGTGAACCCTTGTTTTTAAACAAAGGCACGATGACTGCGCTATTCCAGTCCCTGGGAACCATTCCCGAGCTCCAACATAAATTGAGGAGCAACAGGAACGCCTCCCAGACACAAGAGCCACCGAGCTTGATCATCTCGGCAGACACCATATCAATGCCCGCTGCCTTACCATTTTTCAAACTTCTTATCGCCCATTCAACTTCATCCATACTGATGCCATCGGAGGACGCCGTTGTCGAATGTTGATCTACTAAACCACATCCAACACCGGCGCCAACCGTAGCATCCGCATACATATCGCCAAAATATTCACTCCATCGGCTTAACACGTCTTGTGTTTGTGTAAGAATGTCTCCACCTTTAGACCTTATTTTATTCATTCTGAAGGCTGACCAACCACCCCGAGACTTCTTCACCTCCCTCCAAAAGAGTTTGGTGTTACCCTCGAAGTTTTTAGTCAGCCTATCTTCTGCACTCATACTTGCTCTATCACGTTTCTCTTTCACTAAGGCCTTGGTGTCATTCTTACATTGCCGATATATTTCTTTCTTCTGTTCAGTCATACTGTCATTCAGATTCAAAGAAGAGACATAGTCCAGCCACGCTTTCTTCTTTTGCTCTACGGAAGCTGCCACTTCCGCATCCCACCATGCATCACCATTTGTTTTTCTATGCTTCTTTGAACTTCCACATACTTCTTTCGCTGTATCTACCATACTCTCTTTCAATACTCTCCAGCATTCTTCAATGTCCGATTGCGGCTGGCTTGCCATCGTCAGCCGTTCTCGGACACCCTCTGCATACTTTTCTCTTACACACTCTTCTTGCAACCTTTCAACCTTTATCCTTTCAAGCCCTCCGAAGTGGACACGCTCTCGCCAGTGCCTCCACTTTCTGAACAGACCACTAAATCTCGCAATAACGAGATAGTGGTCCGTGTCGACTGTGGGGCCCCTGTAGGCTCTTGCGTCCAATATTTTGCTTCGGAGGCGACTGTCTACCAAAATTAAATCTATTATGCTTTTCTGTTCATTCCTTCTCCATGTATACATATGGATGTCCTTATGTTGGAAAAATGTGTTTGACACAATAAGGTTTCTCTCCATGCATACATCCGCTATGAGCCTACCTGCGTCGTTCACTCTCTTATCACCAAATGGACCAAGTACGTCCTCATAGTCGGGACGCTTGGTCCCCACCCATCCGTTCAAATCTCCGCATACAATCACGCGTTCACTGGTTTCTGCCATATCCAGAACTTCCCTAACATTATCCCAAAACTTCTCTAGGTCTGATGCCACCGAGGATCCTACGGGAGCATATGCTACAACCATGAATACCTTGGTGACACCTAGTTTTATACGGACCCAGAGAACTCTGGGATCATACATTCCGTAATCCTTCACACCTGAGGCCAAGCGAGAGGACAACAGCACTCCTACCCCCATGCTGGCTCGATCGCTCTGTGGTACACCAGACCACAGAGCCATCCCGCCACCAGGAAGATAGCAGGCGTCGCTGCCCCTTTGCTTGGTCTCTGTTACACAGAGCACGTCTAGCTGTTTGTCCGCCATGACGGATATCAGCTCGTGCAACTTACCTTCCACACAACCTCTTACATTCCACGTGCCCACCCGGCACTCCGTTCTCCTCGACTCGCCTGACTGGGCAAGGCGTGATGGGTGGCGGCCCCCATCGCCGCAACTGCCGATGTTCGTACCGACGGGGGCGGGTCGGTACGCGTCGCCTCCGGGGGACGCCCTAACCCGCATTGCGGTACGCATTTCGAGCCGGATTAGCAGTCTAATTAGACTGGCAGGGGACGCGAACGAGCACGCTCCGGACTATGCCCCCCAACTAACTTTACAGTTAGAATTGTATTAAATGATGACACAACTTTGTTATTCAAATTACTGAAATTTTTAGCATTTAATATGCTTAATTATTTATAAATACCTGATTACGCAACGAAAAATGATGTGAGTGTGTGTGTGTGAAGTGGCACCACGATTGGGCCGGATTCCCAATAGGTGCGAGTTCGAACCCCGCTTGTGTCATCATTTTTCGTTTCGTAATCGGGTATTAATAAATAATTAAGTATATTAAATGCTAAAAATTGCAGTAATTTGGATGTTTTGTGTGTTAAATGAAATTATTTATAAACTAGCACACAAATAACAGTTTCTCATAATAAAATATCTTTTTCTTTTTTTTGAAGTGAAACTTCTTTATCGGCGTTGGAAAAAAATTACCGTCACATTTTTTAGTTACGCGTCATCTTGTTTCGAAGGGAAACTTTTGTGCGCGCATGAGGGTAGATTTTTTACAGATGAAACCCACACGAGGAACGCGCCACGCCTGAGAGAGAGAGAGAGAGAGAGGAAGAGAGTACACGCTATTTGTTGATGTATGTAAACGAAATTTAAAAAATAGTTTGCCAAAGTTTCACTTCTGATATGTGTACTTTGTACGCACACATAATTTTTTTTAAACACCTCTCTACACTAAGGAAATAATCCTTGTATTACGGTGGACTTTAGAAACATATAATTAACACAAACAGATACACCCAGACACAGAACAACAATTTGTGGATCGCACAAAGTATCCACCAAATATAAAAATCCACCAAAATATAAAAATCCTTGTATTACGGGGGACTTTAGAAACATATAATTAACATAAACAGATACACCCAGACACAGAACAACAATTTGTGGATCGCACAAAGTATCCACCAAATATAAAAATCTACCAAAATATAAAAATCCTTGTATTACGGGGGACTTTAGAAACATATAATTAACACAAACAGATACACCCAGACACAGAACAACAATTTGTGGATCGCACAAAGTATCCACCAAATATAAAAATCCACCCAAATATAAAAATCCTTGTATTACGGGGGACTTTAGGAACATATAATTAACACCAACAGATACACCCAGACACAGAACAACAATTTGTGGATCGCACAAAGTATCCACCAAATATAAAAATCCACCAAAATATAAAAATCCTTGTATTACGGGGGACTTTAGAAACATATAATTAACACAAACAGATACACCCAGACACAGAACAACAATTTGTGGATCGCACAAAGTATCCACCAAATATAAAAATCCACCAAAATATAAAAATCCCCCAAATAACCCACGGCACTAGCATGGAAGGTCGGTATCTTAACAAATACGCCATCTATGCAGGTACTTTAAATTCGTATAAGATAAAAGTGAATGAAAGGGTTAGTGATTCTATTCCCATTAAGAGAATTTGTGAGTATCGGCAGCATTGTTACTTTAGGCTTGCTCATAAATTATGCTGTAACATTCAAATTCGCAAATGTGAATACACCTTTTTGGATCAAGGGGAAAGTGATGTAAAAATATTTAGTTAGAGACATTCTTTTATCAAGAACTTTTTTTTAATTTTTTTTTATTTTAATTTATTTCATAGACTTTTTGTCCGTTCTCTTTTTATGTTAAATTTAATTTTTATGATGGTTTGTGTACAAAATTAATTTTCTTGAAGTGGCTTTATAACAGTTAGTTAAAGCTTTAAGAGCGCAATTCATGTGTCAAAGATGTTAAGTGACTACATGTCTTTTTGGGGTTTCTTCATGGCGCTGATGGTCTTGTTATTGATGAAACCCTTCTACTTTTAGATGTTAGAACATAATATTGCAGAGGAAAAATTAAAAGAAAAATATGTCGCATGATATTTGAATGACGATATTAATGGAATGTCAAACAATCAGTTTGTCTTTATTTTATTTATCCGTTTAGTTTAATCATTTTGATTTTTGCTTGAGTGTGTTCATTTGTGACACGATTAAATACGATAGAGGGTAGTTAGAAAATAAACAACCGTTAGATAGTTTACTTATGATAAAAAATAAAAATAAAGCTGTGTGGTAGCGGCTACGAATACTACCAACCCTTACTTTGCTTGTGGATAAAAGACGACTAACAGCTTTCTAACGACCTAGGCCAACTCCATCTGGTGCCGTTTGATCAACAATTACATTCCCAAGGAGGGTTGACGTCTGGCAGGCGGCCGGTCATAAAACGATTGCCAATAACTTTTACAATATATACTATATAAAGAAGAAGAGCACATATTGCATCGACCCTAAGTAATATGGGATAAGAGTTTTTTTTTTATAGCTTTTGGTGGCAAACGAGCAAGCAGCACACCTGATGGTAAGTGTTACTGCCGCCCATGGACCTTTGCTATACCAAGAGTATAGCTAGGCTGCTGTATACCAATATAAACCCCAAACCCACCCAGTTGGACTTCCAGCTCTCTCACTCACCGAATGAAGCGCAACAGCACATTACCATTGCTCAGACGTCGATTTTCTGCGAGAGTGTGGTACTACCCCGTACGGACCGGCCCACAGCTGTCGACAGAAAACTGTCAACAGCGTGGTCCTACCACTATTAAAAGTAGCAGTAACAAGGTAGCAAGAGTATGAGAATGATGATGATGAAATAGTTTACTTGTGAAGTGAGACGTGCCTACAAATCATTAATCTGTGAGCATTAGTAACGATCGGTTGTATTGAGTCACAACTAACCTCACTTTCCTTGTGATTATTTTACATGTTTGTTGGTGATAATATTGTGAGCCTCCAAATTTATCTTGTGATTAACGTTTGGTATATAATAAAGATTGGTGTAGTGGACGTTAAACTAGTGTTATTTCGAGATTATCACCATGTCTGACCAGCACGTGGACGAACTTTAATTATTTTGTTAAAAAAAATACACAGTATATTTTTGTTATTCATAAAAACGCATTAAAATGTTAAAGAAAAACGAATAATAAAAATATTTTCACGTGGTAATACGTTAAAAAAATTTAATTTCATGAATACCGTCGACACCAGCTAAGGGAATACCAAGAATATTAGTACCAGGACTTACTTGAGAAATTTAGAAAACCAGCTGGAATCACTGACCCTTTTGAAAAGAATGGCGGTAATATCAACATATTATGTCAAGAGTTAAATGGCAATAAGCTGATGGATAGCTGAAATGAAATAAAACATCATTAATGGTAGGACGACACTGTTGATAGTTTTATGTCTACAGCCACAGGCCGGTTCATCCAGGGTAGTACCACACTCTCGCAGAAGATCGACGTCTGAATAATAGCACTGTGCTATTGCATTTTGTTCGGTGAGCGAGAGATCTGAAAGCCCAACTGGTTTTGGGAATTGTAATGGTAGGCAGCGGTCTAGCTATAGTCTTAGTTATAACAAAGGTCCATGGGCGGCAGTGCCACTTACCACCAGGTGTGCTGCTTGCTCGTTTGCCACCAATAAGCAATAAAAAATATATATCTAATTCTAATCGTCATAGATAAGTCTAATCTTCTTCTCCTTCTTGATGAATTACTTCTGTTGCCAATGTCCCGTAAGACTGGTTTGTAGGCCGTCAAACGAAGGAGATTTAAAGGACCGGTGAATATGACTCTAAGATGTATTATAATCATCATCTCAGCTCATATATTTCCCACTGTTGGGCTCGAGCCTCCTCCGTAATGGGAGGGTAATTGACCTACTTTACCATGCTGGCTGCACAACATAGTTTTACTTCGCCTCTCCTCATCGACGAGCCGGATGGCTCCAGCCGGGGAGGGGTGGCAGCAGTCTCGGGCCTAGGGCCCCCACCTGCAGTAGCAATTCGCCGTTACTAGAATTAGTGACGGGTGCTCGGGTTTATATGTTCATAAATTGGTATTATTATATATATATATATATATATATATATATATATATATATATATATATATATATATATATATATATATATTTGTATAAATAATGACCGAGAAAAAGGCTTCTGTTTCTTGTTTTGTAGATGCTGAGGACCATCGACCGTTCTTCACCCTCTCTGGGCGGTCTGAACGAGCAGGGTGAGACTCCCGGTAACCCCGGGAGAGGCCCCGCTCCAAGCGACCAGCATCCTGAGAGGGACTTGGCGGTCGCTGGCCCTTATGATAGGATGCGTTGAAATTAATTTTTATTCATTGAAGATGTTGAAGATGTTAATCATTTTTTCTTCCCCGCAGGTGATGAGCTGTCCTTCTATCGCGGGCACGACCCGCGTACTTCACCAGAGTACGCGGAGGTGAGCGGCGAGGATGGGTTGCGACATTAGATGACTGCGAAGAGAATGGGTTAGTATGCTGCGAAGCAGCATGAAGAAAGAAGAAAGGGATAGTGAGATTGAATTATAATTATATTATATTATATTTTTGTATTATTGAATGAATTATAAATTATAAATAAATTCTATTATGAATGTGATTTCAATCTATTAATTTAATTTAGTTAATTTAGGAGGAGTGGGAGTGAGGGGATGATCTGTCCTCATCTGACGATGAGGACGAAACGAGGTCCCTGGGAAGGGGCCTGGCTCGCGCGTCAGGAGGACGTGCATGGAGCGGCGCTATGTTGCGGATCATGGGGTGGTCAGAGGCATCTGCGCGCACGAACATTCGCCGCGCGAGACGTTTAACGAATTCGTCGACAGACTCCATGTTCAGATCACTAGAAAGGGTGGAGTTTCTGACACAAAAGGGTGCGTGGGTGATTGTCCTTAATATGAGGTTCTGCTGGGCTTGTAGGGCCTTCTTGGAACTGTCATGCAATAACGAGTACCACGCGGGAGCCGCATATGTAAGACGAGACCTAACATACAAGCGGTAAAGACTCAGTTTAATGGGTATAGGTATCTCATGTGAGCAGAGGACTGGTCTTAGCTTGGCCCGTACGGATTTGGTGGACCCGCGGACTTGTCTAACATGGGGTTTCATCTTGAGACGTCTGTCCAGAGTCACCCCCAGATATTTGACTCTGCTGGCCCATTCGATAGGGGTGCCCATAAATAATCTTTAGAGGAGCAGGTAGGCGTCTGATGCCCGGGAAGAATATGGCCTGTTTCTTCGGGATATTTATTTGTAGGCGCCATTTGTTTAGCCATTGGGGGAGCAAGTCCAGTGCTCTCTGCATCTTGCATGCGGCGTATCTGGGATTTTTATTTATTGAGATGTACGCGGTGTCATCTGCGTACAGTGCAAGGGTGGTATGGCTAGTCACGGGGATGTCGTCCATGTATAGGGAATATAAAGTGGGCGAGAGACAACTGCCTTGCGGAACTCCAGCTAAGGCTTTTTTCAAGGATGACAGGTGGTTACCCACCATGACCCTGAAGGACCCGTTTGTTAGTAAGCTCATAACCACCCTGACCATCCGTCTAGGAGTGGTGGTAAGTGACAGCTTATATATGAGGCCTTCCCTCCATACGCGATCGAAGGCCTTTTCGATATCGAGCAGAATCACCAACGCCCGCTCGTTATTATTCAATGCAGATGAGATAATATGAATCACCCGCGTTAGTTGCAGGGTGGTGCAGTGACCAGCCCGGAAGCCGAACTGCTCGTCTATGGGTTTTAGGTGAGGGGTGAGTACCTCAAGAAGCAGGCGTTCTAGTACCTTTGAGAGGGTAGGGAGAAGCGTGATGGGGCGGTAAGTGCTGGCCTACCATGCTGGTCAAGCGTGATATGCGCTTTATATCCCTTAGTCGTCTCGTACGATCACCTACGGGTAAGATAGGTGGTAGTGAATTGTATTCTTACTCCGTCACCACACGGAAAACATTAAAATTGTTTCTTCTTTTTATGTATTGGCAATCAGCTACTTATACGAGCTATTGGTGCCAGTGTCGAGTTATAAATATTTTCACGTTTTTAGTCTTTCAAGTTAGTCATTGTCTAAGTCAAATTGTCGCCATTAACAGTGCAATGGCCACACTGTTAATGGTATCTTGTGGGAATTTTGATGGAAAACGAAAACGTACAACGTTTTCGTTTTCCGCACTTTATACGATAGGCACTTTTATACGATATTCACTAGATTCCAGTAGTTCCGCCGCATCACATTACATAAAATGCCATCAAAATTATCTAATATAACACGTTAAAACACTAAGATATCGAATATAATACAAGAGCACCACATGACGTTTTCAAATTCCCGTCAAATGTCCACTAAAATTGCATGAGAATTATATTTTTGTATTATAAATAGTCTGTCGAATTTGACTTTGATATTAAGCAAAAATTATGGTCTATAGCAAATAAAATTCGTTCTGAAACAAAAAAAAAAAAACATTTTACGTAAAGAGCGCTGACATGGCCGGAGGTGAAACGAGGTGAAAGGTTGCAGCTGCCGCCGCCTTAAATTGCCCGTGAAATATCAACAGTGGATTTGCCATTACCAGTGCAAAATTTTTTATATTTTTGTTGCTTTCAATCTAAATATTATTTTATTTTTTTGGTTACAATATCCGGATTATATAAAAGACTCTTTTTACCTGAAACATTTTCTTTAATCTGTATTAAAAAATAAATCATTTTGCGATGGACTTTATTAACATACAAATAATGAACACAAATTACTCACAAATATATATCTATAGTTTGGGGATAGTAAAGAAAGATACTATATGGAATGAGGCAAAGAATAATCTATGGAAATTAAACTATGATACTCGATATTTTCCGTGTGCTGACGGAGTAAGAATACAATTTACCTCCCTCTATCTTACCCGTGGGTCGTCGTCGGGATCGTAAGAGATGACTTAGGAATAAAAATGCATATAACATCTATGCAAGAGAAGGAAAACTAGAAATGAAACCCTATGCCAACATGCCTGACCAGTGTGATATATTAGATTAATTTCTCTCCCATTATGGAGGAGGCTCGAGCTCAATAGTAAGACATATATGAGCTAAGATGATGATAATTATGATGACTATTGATTTGATGGATAATGTTAGCTATTTAAGTCAATACACCATTCGTACAAATAATTTTAAAAAATTATATACTCATCTAAATTTAGCGAATTTTTAACTTCAAATCTGAGAGTTCTCTCATCTCTGTTTTAACAAATTACTTTTTACAGGTAACCCAATTTTATTTACTATATTATCTTGTTTACTTCTAAGTCGGCTAGTTCCTGTCCAATGTAACGATAAAATCTAATCAATTTTCATTTTAACTTCTGGTGAAGCACTTTATTTGCCTGCATATGTATTTTCGATTATGTGACAATAAAATTAAATAAGACGTCTTCTTTCTTCTTCTTCTCAGCACATATTCATTCCACCATTAAGCTTGAAGCATCTCTACAATACAAAGCATATTGATATACTATACAACGCTGGTTCGAAGATTTGCTATAGCGTCTAATATACCTTCACTTATGTATGGATGTTATCCGCATTTCATATACCTTGGATAGTCGTCTTTTACAATACCCACGCGCAACAAAAGATTAGTCAGTCAGTCAGTCGGTCAGAAAAAATCAGTCACCAGTCGAAAAAAATACATAATATTCCATTTATTGCTTTAAACCTTTTCTATAACAAAAATTGTTGCTTGTACTAAAACATTAAAATCCTGAGATTTATTTAAATTCAATTCCCGGCATTAAAAATGGAGGCGTTTGTGGATCTCGGCTTTTGCTTCTTTTCCGTGTAGTGTTAGTTTCCGTGCAGTTATCCGTGTAGTGACGGAGTAAGAATAAAATTCACCACCCATCATATATCATGCCTGTAGACGTCGTAAAAGACGATTAAAGGATGTAATATATATATATATATCATATGTACAAGAGAAGAAAAACTAGAAAAAACCCTCTGCCAATCAACATTTCAACCATCCGACCAGCGTGGCATAGTAAGTACCAAGATCAAATTTTCTGCTATTCTGGAGAAGGCTTGAATCCTGCAGTGGGATGTATATGAGCTGATAAAATAATGATTATTGATTGGCAAAATTCTCCAGTGGGAAAATTAAACTATTATACGACGCATCAAACTAGACTGACGAATCATCATTCAGCTTTTTGCCATCCACTGCTGGACGAAGACCTCCATTATATTTCGTCACAAAGTGTGGTCCTATGCCAACGATTCCTAGCCACCGCTACCAAGTTATCGGTCCATATAGGGTCCACCAACACTGTGACGTCCGATCTTTCTTCCCGGCTTAGACTAACCAAATATTACAGTAATACCTAAAAAAATATGCCATTTAATCTGAACTTTATCCAAAGATAATATATCGCTATGGAACGTAAAATACTCTTTTTTTTTCTTCGCAAGGTGGTACCATGGATGTGGTCGCGCCCCGGCAAGTCGGCCCGGGGCGACGGAAGAGGCGGCACGCAACCCTATGGACCTACCCTGCAAACACCTCTCTTCGCCGTGCGAGCGGGCCACCGGCACCCGATCTTTGTCTTCGGTGACCGGCCCGGCAACGGAAAATACTGTAGCAAAAGGAATGTACGTATGTAATATAATATGTCAGTTAATATGATTCTTATGATAAACTATCTGTGTGAACGGCGGCGGCCCCGGTCGCTTTCTTGAAGGCAATTTGCCTATTTACGTTAGACTAATGTGTGTGCGTGACAAGTAACATTGTGTTTCTAAGAAGTTACAAAGCGGAAATACCATTTTTCTAATGAGTCAAATAAAAAAAGTTATTTTGATTATTCTTTTAATAATCTGGCCTGGTATTATTATGTTGTGACAAGTAATATTGTGTGCCTATGTTACTTAGAGGCAATATCATTTTCCTAATGAGTCAAATAAAAAAGGGATATAAAGTTATTTTGATTATTTTTTTTAATAACCTGTCCTGGTCTTTTTGTGTGGTATCGGAGTAATTATACAATTCAACACCCCCTTTCTTAATCGTGGGTATCGTACAAAAACGGCGAAGGGATATAATATGTATGTAATATCTAACCAAGAGAAGGATAATTCAAAATAAAATCCTATACCAACCCGCCTGGTATATATAGTAGGTAAATTTTCCTCTTGCTTTAAAGGAGGCTCCAACCCAACGGTGGGATGTATATAAGCTGAGATGATGAAACTGGGCTTATGATGATGATTACTGCTATTATTTCAAACTTTAAATTTTATAATTTTATTTTCATTATGTCTGTGATCATTAAGTTTACCTTAGTCAAACAGTAGGTATAGTTAGGTAGATCCAATTTCGAGAAAGAAGTCAGCCGACGAATTCACTTCGACTGGGCAGCGTTCGAGAAACTGAAGAGGATCTTCTCATTCAATCTAATTATCTCAGTGTCTAAAAACAGATCTCCTAGAAAACTTATAATAACTACTCCAATCACCAACACAAACGTCAAACGTTATGACATTACCCCTCATTAACCTTCATAGGCAGGTATATGTATATCCAACAATGGACGTCAATAGATTGACTAAATGGTAGAAGGATGAATTTATGAAATAGAAAAAGAACTGTATTAATGGATTTTGTACTATTTCCACAATTAAATTCTAATGAATAGACATTACTGGTGAAATATGGATATATTTTTATTATACAACCCTCTATGGCAAGTTTGCTACGGATGTCAAGGAAGCGATACCAGTCTAATGGCAATGGGGAGGGAATATGGGTTATGGGACCACGCACCGCCCTTTCATCGCCGGACGGAACGGACGCCGTGCATCCAGATCATAGCCTGTCAAAAAAAAAACATACTTCTATATTTTACTATTTAACCAAGAAATAACACGTGTTATTGATATTCATTTATTTTCAATATAGTAATACAATCATAATCATTCTCCTATTCTTATCCCAATTACTTGGAGTCGATACAATATGTACTCTTTTTTCATAGAACATATTGTAAAAGTTATTGACAATAGTTTTATGACCGGCCGGCTGCCCTATCCTCCTTGGGAATGCAATCGTTGATCAAACGACATCGACAGCTGGAGCCGGCCCAGGTCGTTATAAGGCTCTTCGTCGTCTTTTACGACATCCACGAGCGAAGTAAGGATTGGTAGTATTCGTAGCCGCTACCACACAGCAGCCATAGCCATATAGTAATACAATATGTTTTTTTGAAAGTGGCGCCAGTGACGGAAAAGTTGAAAAGTGAACGCCTGACTTGGTATGGACATGTGATGAGACGAGATGAATGTAATATTGGGAGAAGAGTTTTAAGTATGAATGTTGAAGGCTTTAGGGGTAAGGGAAGACCGAAGAAAAGATGGATGGATTGCGTGAAGCATGATATGAATAGAAAGGGAGTGAACGCAGAGATGACATCGGATAGGATTGAGTGGAAGAAAAGGACATATTGCGTCGACCCCAAGTAATTGGGATAAGAGCAGGGTAATGATGACGTAATACAATATGTTTAAATATATCTAATAACTTTTAACTTTTAGTTAACATACATACATACCATCACGCCATGTCCCTTGCAGGGTAGGCAGAGAGAACAGAGTGCCAAAGAAATCTATCCTTGCATACTTCACTCGCTTCCTCAACATTCATAATTCTCTTCATACACGCTCGCCGGTTTTGGAGACTCTTGACTCCACCTTCCTTCAGTACATGACCGATCTGGTCTAGGTAGGTTAGTATCGGTCTCCCCCGGTACCTACATCCTTTCACTTTCGCAATGTATATCTTCTTAACCTAACGTTCGTTCGGCATTCTTTCCATATGACCGAACCATCGGAGCATTCCCTTTCGCATCTCTACACCAATACTCTCTTTAGTTAACAAATAACTCAAATTAATTATATCAAAAAAAATATATTTTTATTATAAAAAATAGTAATTTGAACGTTTCATTAGAACACGGAGTATAAATAGAGAGTGTCGGTAATCCTTCCTTTCATGGTGGATATCGTAATCCCATACTTATGGCAAATTACATTAGTTCAAGAAAAGTAAATCTAGTAACTAAACTATACCAAATCGTCTAGTCAACGTAGTCCAACGTCTAGCAAGCAAGGTGAATTCCTTCCAAAATTAAGCCTCGTGTTATTTTTATAAAATAAAAACACTTAAGGTTAACCAAAATACACTTTAATCATAAATTAATGGCATATAAATATGAATAGTAGGCATTATTAATAATTAGCGAACAAAAATCTGATAAAAATTTGATTGCCGTCATAATATTCGTAATAATATTCTTATTCGTTATTAAAAATATATAATCGTTGTAAGATTTGCGTGTTTATAACTGCCACTTATATTGTGCTTATTTCTATAGTGACCTGAGTGACCTCTTTTATATTTTCTATAAATATTCTTATAAATATATTTTAGCTTTAAAAATAATAATATAACAACTTGTTCTGAAGATTCAAGTAACACTTTCCACTAAGATTATGCAGAGATAAGTCTTCCTTTTTAATAAGTGTATATGTAACTATAATGGTAGTGGTAGGGGTCACCCTATTGACAGTTTTCTATCTACAGCCGGCTGATCCGTCCTGGGTAGTCCTCTTGCAGAAAATCAACGTCTGAATAGTGGCAATGTGTTATGTGGGTGAATTTCAATTAGTAAGCAGCGGCCTAGCTGTAACCCTGGTATGACGAAGGTTAATCAAGTGTACTACATACCCGATTACGAAACGAAAAATGATGTCACAAGCGGGGTTCGAACCCGCACCTATTGGGAATCCGGCCCAACCGTGCTGCCATTTACACCATCGTGAACTATTTTAGGACATGCAAATTTCGCTTCATATTATATCTTACGTCTTCAAGGTGACGTATGCCATCTAGCGGATAATGTTTACACATTGTATAGGCTTAATACTTCAAACTTTACAGTTAGAATTGTATTAAACGATGACACGTACACATAACAAGGTTTGTTATTCAAATTACTGAAATTTTTAGCATTTAATATGCTTAATTATTTATAAATACCCGATTACGAAACGAAAAATGAGTGTACTACATGCTCGTTTGTAACCATACTAAGTAAATGAAAAAAGAAACATTATTTTTTTAGTAATGGTATTGTTATTATTATTTATTTTATACATGGAAGACGTTATGAATACAATTCACCACGCCAACCCGCGCGTATCGGTCTCGGTAAACCCTATCGGTAACGTAAGAAATGACTAAGATATGTAATATTCATATAAGTATATTATGTTATACAAGTGAAGAATAACTCAAAACAAAATCCTATGCCACATCGTTCAAGTAACTTGATACAATAGCTCAATTTCTCTCTAATTGTAGTCACGAGCCCATCAATAGAACGTGTATAAGCTGAGATGATCATGATCATGAATGTACTATTATTTCCCGTGTGGTGATGGAATAAGAACACCATTTCAATTCAATTCACCACCTTATCTCTTGCCCGTAATCGGTGACTATACAGCATTAGATGGTATTGCCTCAGATCGATATAAAGCTCTTAGTTGTCTTTTACGACGCTCCCAATTAATTTAAGGGTTGGTATTCTCAGCCGCCACCACACAGCAACATCTGTGTAGTAAATAGTTTTATTTTTTTATAAATAAGCTATTACAGATACTATCATCATCATCTCAGTCCATACATATTTCACTGTGGTAGGACCACGCTGTTGACAGTTCTCTGTCTGCAGCCGCGGGCCGGTCCGTCCGGGGTAGTACCACACTCCCGCAGAAAATCGACGTTTGAGCAGTGGCAATGTGCTGTTGCGCTTCGTTTGATGTTTGGTGAGCGGGGGAGCCGGAAGCCCAACTTTCTGGGTGTGTTTACGTGTGGTGGGTTCAGGTGGGGCCTGAAACTTGCGGTGGTGAAGTCTTGGTTGGAGTATTGAGCGTGAGAGGCTGACATAGGGTACAGGGAGACCCGGTGGAAATGGTCACCACCAGCCACCTGCCGATCAGCAGGGTAGCCGGACCCAGGATTATCCTTCCTGGGAGGCTGTCCCGGCAACCGGCAAAAATCCCGTCGTGTAGTCGTTGTGCCGGAGCAGGAAACCGGAGTGGATTACAGCGACTGCGCGCGGGGAGGCACTGGGGGCCCTTCCGTGTTTCGTGTCACCTTCTCACAAAACTCACCCTCCCAACCATGCATTGTGTCTTGCACCTTTTCTTTTTGGTACCTCCTCTTCTTAAAAAACCCTAATGAAAAGAGACAGAAAAAAGAGAAAGTTTTTTACGCCGGTCCCCTTATCCACATTTGATTTGGATTTTTGGAATATCAGGGGTTTACATAGCAATCTCGACGCCGTTCACCACCATCTCGAGACGGCGCGGCCTGCCTTGCTCTTTTTAACGGAGACACAGATAGGCGCTCCGGATGATATTTCGTACCTTATCTACCCCGGCTACGAGTTGGAGCACTCCTTCCGTCGTAAGGCCGGGGTGTGCGTGTTCATTCGGGGTGATATCTGTTGTCGCCGGCTTCGGGCCCTCGAACATGATGACCTGTCAATCTTGTGGTTGCGCGTAGACTATGGAGGGTTTATCCGCATCTACGCGTGCCTCTACAGGTCGCATGGCAGTGATTCGGGGTCAACTCAGTTATTTGAGAACGTCCAATGGGGGAATGATGAAATATTGGAGCAGTGTCCATCAGCGGAGGTGGTGATTTTTGGAGACTTCAACGCTCATCATAAAGAGTGGTTGGGGTCCCGAGCCACTGACCACCAGGGTCGATATCTTTTTAATGTGGTCACGGCCTATGGACTCTCACGACTGGTGACACAGCCCACCCGTGTCCCAGACATTGAGAGCCATGAGTCTTCTTTACTGGATCTTCTGCTGACTACACACCAGCAAGGATACCGGGTAGTGGTTGAAGCCTCTCTTGGGTCATCTGACCACTGCCTGATCCGCAGCAGAGCCCCTGTTGCGAGGCCTAATCGCTCTATAGTGACTGGGACTCGCAGAGTCTGGCAATATAAGTCAGCAGATTGGGATGGACTTCGTGAGTTTTACGCATCCTACCCATGGAAGCGGCTTTGCTTCGCCTCTGAGGACCCTGGCGTTTGTGCGGACTGCGTTACCGAAACGGTTATTACGGGGATGGATTTATTTATCCCGAATACCAAAATACCCGTCGGCGGCCGCAGCCGCCCTTGGTTTAACAAAACCTGCAGGACGGCTGCACGGCAGAAGCAGTCCACATATCGGGCCTGGAACAGGGCTAAAAATTGTCAAGACCCGAACATCAGAGAGGTAGAGCGAAAATTTAACGCCGCTTCTAGATCTAGTAAGAAGGCTATTGCCAGTGCCAAGGCAGAACATGTTGCCAGAATTGGCGAGCGATTGGAGAGTTAACCCGCTGGGAGTCGTGCCTTCTGGTCGCTCGCCAAGGCTGCCCAAGGCAACTTCTGCCGGTCCAATCTCCCACCACTACAGAAAAGCGATGGAAGCCTAGCCCACAGCACAAAGGAGAAGGCCGATCTTTTAGGTCAATTTTTTGCCTGTAACTCGACTTTGGACGCGGGAGCTGCCACACCACCTACCATCCCGTAGTGTGACAGCTCTCTACCTAAAATCCGTATCTCGCAGCGAGCGGTCAGGTGGAAACTGCGGCTTTTAGACGCCCATAAGTCGAGTGGGCCGGGTGGCATCCCTGCAGTGGTCTTAAAGACGTGCGCTCCTGAGTTAACGCCCGTACGCCCGTCCTCCCGTGCCTATACCGACTTTCTTACGATACTAATAGGGTTCCATCTTCATGGAAGGTCGCCCAAGTCCACCCGATCCCTAAAAAGGGAGACCGGGCGGACCCATCAAATTACAGGCCGATTGACTCTCCAAAGTAATGGAGAAAATTATAAACCACCAGCTTCTGCAGTACATTGAGGATCACCAGTTGATCAGTGATCGCCAATACGGCTTTCGACATGGTCGATCGGCTGGTAATCTTCTTGTGTACCTTACACACCGTTGGGCAGAGGCTTTGGAGGGTAAGGGTGAGGCCCTAGCATTCAGCCTAGATATCGCAAAGGCGTTCGATAGGGTCTGGCACGGGGCCCTCGTATCGAAGCTACCTTCTTATGGAATCCCCGAGGGACTCTGTAAATGGATCGCCAGCTTCCTGGATGGTCGGAGTATAAAAGTCGTCGTCGATGGCTCTTGCTCCGATACCATGACCATTAACGCTGGTGTACCACAGGGCTCGGTGCTCTCCCCGACGCTGTTTATCCTGCATATCAATGACATGTTCTTTATAGAGAATATGCATTGCTATGCGGATGACAGCACGAGTGACGAGAGGTATACCGAGTATCAGAATATCCCTCGCAGTATATTACAGGAAAGAAGAACTCAACTTGTGTCTGAAGTCGAGCGCTCTCTGGGGCGAGCCTCGAAATGGGGTGAACGGAACTTATTCCAGTTCAATCCCACTATGACACAAGTTTGCGCGTTCACTGCAAAGAAGGACCCGTTTGTCATGGCGCCTCAGTTCCAAGGAGTAACTCTCCAGATTGCCAAGAGTATTGGGATCCTCGGTGTCGAACTATCAAGCATAGTCCAGTTTGGGAGTCATTTGGAGGACAAAGCCAAATTGGCAAGTAGAAAGCTGGGCGTCCTGAACAGAGCCAGGCAATACTTCACACCGAGATAACGTCTTGTGTTATATAAGGCACAAGTCCGCCCTCATGTGGAGTACTGCTCACGTCTCTGAGCAGGCGCGCCCAAATATCAGTTAGACCCACTTGACTCCCTGCAAAGACGTGCTGTTCGAATCGTCGGTGATCCCAATCTCACGAAAAAACTGGAATCATTGAGGAGCCAGAGACTTTGGGTCTCTCTGTGTACTCTACAGACTCTTTCACGGGGAGTGCTCTGAGGAACTATTTGACTTGGTACCACCGTCACAATTTCATCACTCGACACCGCAGCAGGGTTCATCCATTTCACCTGGAAACGATACGGACATCTACTGTACGTTTTCAGCGATCATTTCTTCCACGTACGTGCAAGATCTGGAATGAACTACCTGCTGCCGTGTTTCCCGAGCGCTATGACATGTCCTTTTTTAAGCGAGGTTTAAGAAGAGCTCTTTCTTCACGGTTGGCAGCGGCCTAGCTGTGCCCTGGTATTGCAAAGGTCCATGAGCGGTAGTGTCACTTACCATCAGGTGTGCTGCTTGCTCGTTTGCCACCACAGGCAATATAAAAAAATTAAACATATCCCATCGTTGGGCTCGGGCCTCCTCCAAAGGGTAGTTAACCTACTATACCGCGTTGGTGAGGCATGTTGGTATAGGGTTTTGTTTCGAGGTTTCCTTGTCTCGCATAGATGTTATATGCATTTTAAATCTCTTAGTCGTCTTGTACGATCACCCACGGGTAAGATAGGGTGTGGTGAATTCATTCGCGGGTACCGCACGGTGTCGACAGAGGCGGCGTGCCTATTGGCCGGGACACCCCCGTGGGACCTAGAGGCGGAGATGCTCTCCGACCTCTACCGGCGGGTTACCTCAATGCGCGAAGAGGGTGGCTCCCCATCGTTCAACGAGATAGCCACCTGGCGCGAGGACGCCCGCCGAGAAGTCATCGCCCGTTGGGCTACGCGGCTGGAGAGGCCTAGGTACGGTGTTATTACCGTTGAGGCCCTCCGGCCCATACTGATGGAGTGGATGGAGCGGCGGCACGGAGTCCTCTCTTTCCGGTTGGTGCAGGTCTTGTCGGGGCATGGTTGCTTCGGCAAGTACCTGCACACGGTCGTGCGGAGGGAGTGGACTCCGTCCTGCCACCATTGCAGTAGCGACGAGGACACGGCGCAACATACGCTCGAGGTATGTTTGGGCTGGGACGGGCAGCGCCGTGACCTCGTCGCTGTCATCGGTGCCGACCTGACGCTGCCGGCTGTTGCGCGAGCGATGGTCGACAGCGTCAGGAATTGGGACGCGGTCGCCGCCTTCTGCGAGGCTGTCATCTCGCAGAAGGAGGCGGCGGAACGGGCCCGGGAGGATTCCCGTGACCCGGGCCGCCGCCCGCGGCCGGGGCGGCGCAGGCTCGAGTACCTGCGCCTGATGCCGCCCTAACCGAGGCTTCGGGTGATCGGACCGGGGAATTGTCCGGTTACCCGACGTGAGGCCACCGCGTGAGGACGACGCCTCGACGGCGAAAGCTGTCGGGGCGTCGACAGGAGAGGAGCCCAAGAGGGCATACCGCCGAGCGGGCCACCGAAGACAAAGATCGGGTACCGGTGGCCCGCTCGTACGGCGAGGAAGAGGTGCTTGCAGGGTGGGTCAATGGGGTCGCGCGCCGCCTCTTCCGTCACCCCGGACCGATTTGGCGGGGTGCGACGTCCATAGCCCACCGCAAAAAAAAAAAAAAAAAAAAAAAAAAAAAAAAAGGGTGTGGTGAATTGTATTCTTACACCGTCACCACACAGAAAAATTACAGATAAGCTACCATTAAAACCAAACTAATAGTTTCAATTATTATGATATTATTTTCTAAATTATCTATCAGCTTCGATGTTTCAGCTAGCCTTAAAGTAGATCGGCTGATCTGTTTCTAAGCTGCTCGCTTTATTGAGAAGTACATCGTTTTAAGTGAATTGAAAATAAAACATCAATTTATATACTAACCTTCAATTTATTTTATAATGGATGCTTTGAACATTTCGAGTCGTTTTACGACATTGTATATATCAGTCTCAGTGTCTAATAGTGGCTAAGTAGTAGACAGTTATGGCCTGTAAAGAAGTGTAAATAAATAAAAAGCTACACAGGGTGTGTAGTTTAGACATACAATAGAAATGAAACTTTTATATCACAGGATATTTTAATTAATCGTCAATCATTTTAGAATAGCATCAATTGTATTTATCATTTATTTATTTCAGTAAAATGCTTTCATTTATTTGTATAAAAGTGCATTATGTATTCATAGTCACTATGTAATAGCAGCTACGAATACTACCAACTCTTACTTTAGTCGTGGATATCGATCGATGTAGGTACCGGGGGAGACCGAGACTAATCTACCTAGACAAGATTGGTCACGTACTGAAGGAAGGTGGAGTCAAGAGTCTCCGAAACCGGCGAGCGTGTATGAAGAGAATTATGAATGTTGAGGAAGCGAGTGAATTATGCAAGGATAGAGTTGTCTGGCACTCTGTTTTCTTTGCCTACCCTGCAAGGGATATGGCGTGATGATATGAAAAGAGGAGTAAGAGCATTATATAGACTTGAGCCAACTTCATTTGATGCCATTTTGTCAACATTTACATTCCCAAGGAAGTTTGACATCAGGCAGGCGGTTATATAATAAATCGGGCAATAACTTTTGCAATATGTACGAGCACATATTGCGTGGACTCCAAATAATTAGGATAAGAGCAAGAGAATGATGATGATTTACATGAAATTGTGAAAGCAAGAAAAGTACGTGACGATTATTACAGAATTTGCTTAAGCCCTTTTAATCGCAAAGTTTTCTTTTTCGCAAAGAAAAAGGGTTTCACTTCGAAAACTTAGAACATTATTCACTTATCATCTCATCATCATCTCAGCTCATATATGCCCTACTATTGGGCTCGAGTCTCCTCCAAAATGAAAGAGAAATTGATCTACTATACCACGCTGGTCATACGTGTTGGTACATGGTTTTGTTTCGAGATTTCCATCTCTTGCATAGATGTTACATGCATTTTATATCCCTTAGTCGTCTCTTACGATCATCCACGGGTAAGTTAGGGGTAATGAATTGTATTCATACTCCGTCACTACACCGATAATTATTATTCCCTCACCAAATGACTTTTAAATATCCTTTGTGAACAATATATAGATTACTTCAACAAATATTATCTACAATCAACAATGTAAAATTTAAAGGAACACAAATAGGCTAATAAATATATATATATATATACTCCCTCACCAAATGACTTTTAAATATGCTTTGTGAACAATATATAGATTACTTCAACAAATATTATCTACAATCAACAATGTAAAATTTAAAGGAACACAAATAGGCTAATAAATATATATATATATATACTCCCTCACCAAATGACTTTTAAATATGCTTTGTGAACAATATATAGATTACTTCAACAAATATTATCTACAATCAACAATGTAAAATTTAAAGGAACACAAATAGGCTAATAAATATATATATATATATACTCCCTCACCAAATGACTTTTAAATATGCTTTGTGAACAATATATAGATTACTTCAACAAATATTATCTACAATCAACAATGTAAAATTTAAAGGAACACAAATAGGCTGATATACATATATATATATATATATATATACTAGCTATTGCCCGCGACTTCGTCCACGCAGAAGTCATCTCTGACAGAGTTAAATAGAAAAAGCAATGCAAGGTGTTTAAGGTTTGTCGCTAGGACGATAATCAACAGCGTCAGAAACTGGGATGCGGTCGCCGCCTTTTGCGAGTTAATTGTCTAACGGAATTAGGCAATAGGGTGGGTTCGAGAGAAAATACTCTAGGTTGACACGCTCTATCGTCGGTGCTTCGGTAAGTATCTGTATTGAGGTTCACTGCATAAGGGCTTCGACTAGAGATGATACCCGGTTGCGGTGGCCCGCCCGCACAACGTAGATGTACGTGTACGGCGCGCATGTGTTTATATACCATAGCCGGTCACTAAAGAAAAAGGTGGTTAAAAATCTAATCATTCTACAAATTATATTGCCATTAATATACTATTTACGGTATGACCATGGGATGAAAATATAATTATCGCCACCATTTATTTGACTGTTTTGTTTCACCAGCAGAGTTGCGACCTCGTTAGATATGATTTATTATTTGAGTTATAGAGTGAACATTTTTGAAGCTAAACTTAACCTGTATCTTAAACCATTAGGCAAGAACCTATTGCCGCCCACTATGTGTATCGTGTGAGCTCTCACGTCGGCACTGGTCGCCACAAAGGCACTGGTGCGGGGTTGATGGAGAGGGGAGTGAAACACGTGTTTATTTATTTTTACCGAAGAATATTTGTACGTAATTTGAAAAGAATCGATAAGGAAATTTTCTCCCCATAGAGACTTTACTGCTTTGTTACACCCCCTTAGGGGTGGAATTAATAAAATCCTTTCATATTGAATCTCTATGTCATAAATAAAAACGTGCTTCAAAATTTAATGTTTCTAGCTTTAATAGTTTCGACTTGGCGGTAATGAGTCGATCAACCCGTTTCACAGGCTTAATATACACAACCAGAGGGTGAAAATTGACAAATGCTGGATATTAACCCTAGAATATTTGATTTGACTCAAAATTTTAAAAGAATCAATAATGATTTTTTCTCCCCATACAAACTTTGCCACTGTGCTCGACCCCCTTAGGGGTATAATTTCGTAAAATCCTTTCTTAGTAAATCTCTATGTCATATAAAGAAACCACTGTCAACATTTCAAGTTGCCAGCTTCAATAATATCGGCTTGGCGCTAATGATTTAATGAGTCGTTCAACCCACTTTACAGGCCTAATTTACACCCCCAGAGGGTGAAAATCAACAAATGCTGAAACACGTGTTTATTTATTTTTACTGGAGAATATTTGTACGTAATTTGAAAAAAATCAATAAAGATTTTTTTCTCCGAACGTTTTTTAAATTGATATAACTTTTTTATTTATAAACCAATTGACATAAAATGAAGCCTAAATGTTAAGTGAAGCTTACCACAATATATTAGTGAAAACCGCGTCTAAATCAGATAAGCCGTTTCTGAGATTAGCGTGCACAAACACACAGACAAACAGATAAACAGACAAAAAATTTAAAAATCATTGTTTTGGGTTCTATTAATGTTGATAAAGGTCCCAGTAATATTTTTTCTCATATATCTTCCATGTACAGACAGCGATCCGTTACATTTTTATTATATGTATAGATATATATATATATATATATATATATATATGCATATGCATAAAATATTCGCCTTCTAATTATCCAAGAGGCATGGGCTATACATATAGCCCTTTTTTTGCGGTGGGCTATGGTGTGGTCACGCCCTGCAAAATCGGACTGAAGAGACGGCGCGCGACTTCATAGACCTACCCTGCTATGCGCTTCTCATAAACGTGTGAGTGAGCCACCGGAACCCAATCTTTGTCTTCGGTGATATACATATAGCCCTAGGTCTAGAATTACATTAATTGCTCAATAACGATAAATTCTTCTTTTTTGTGGTACTTTACAAATACAATTAACGGACGCAAATTACACCCGGATTCATAACAATACTTTCGATCGCACAAAGTATAAAATAGGAGAAAACATTAGTTGACTACATGAAGACAAATAATTAGTACCGGTGGCCCACCTACATAGCGATAAGGATGTACGTGTACGGCAGGCTATACAGCCGCTCGCCACTTTTCCGTCGTCCCGGCAAGCACATTGGGCGGGGTTTGTCGCAACCTTAGCCTACCAAAAAAAAGGGAGCAGCATTAGATATTAATAAGTTATTAATCATCATAATTTACTGTGACGCAATGTGAATATAATTCACCACGCCGTCTTTACCGTGAATATCGTAAAAGACGACTAAGGGTTATAATATGCCTACAAAATCTATTCCAGAGAAGGAAATATCAAAATAAAACTATACCAACCCATCTAGCTAGTGTGATATACTCGGTCAATTGCCCTCCCAGTATGAAGGAGGCTCGAGCCCAGTACCTATTTGAACTGAGATTATAATGATGAAGTTATATTAGCAATTCATTTTATTTTACCACTTTTATTTGACGATATACCTATAAATATTTTTTATAATTCTATTTATTTACCTTATAAAAGCTTTTAATAGTAATAAATTTAACGTCTACTGGACACAACACCTGGAACAGTTAATTAAATCGGCTGAAATTGAAATCCATTTTCGCACTTCAATAATTTCTTAAGAAGTGGTGTATTGGCTTGGAATTCTTATGCGAGTTATTTTAAGCTGGGCTTACATAGTTGCAATATCGTACTATCTCTATTTATCGTACTATATTCGAAGATCAAATTCATTTAAGTCTTTAAAGATCCTAAATTTTAAGTACCGCTAGTAAAAACAGCCACGACTGATAGACGTTTTAATTATTAAAATTACCATTTAGAAGCAAAAATTCATCATCTATTAGTAGTAAGAAAGAATAAAGAAAAGATTGTTATTTGTTTTTACAAAGGAAAAAATATTATATTATAAAAATTAAAAAAAAATAACAAATAGGTAATAAAAGTAAAAAAAAAAAACAGAATGGTATTGGGCTCAACTTATGGCCAGGAATGTAGGTACACTCCAGCCGTTGATTTCCAGCCCGAGCCATGATTTATAATGAAACACACTCAATATGACTGCCCTCCTAAACACAAAGAATAGTACAAATCTCTTTTTTTTTGTGTGTGACTTAGTTCTTAATATCTAAATAATAAAGGCGTGAACTGAATTATCCAACACTAGTAATCAGTAATAATGTTTGAAGATCTGCACAAGTGATTATGTCGGCATTCAAATTATTAATTCTGTCTTGAATGGCTATGACTATATAAGCCCAGCCTTACAGCAGATTCCGATAGCAGTCCTCGAATAGGCAATTATCCTGGTAAATTAAATGAAGAGTGTGTTTTATTACGAAAATTTATTTATCCATCCATCACGCATTTATTTTAAATAGAAGAATTTATTTTAAAATCTAGGTAACCGGGTTGCGGCCTGAGCGTTCACCCAGAGTCCGGGTAAAATTATCATAGCCATCTGAGGGTTAGCCTCAACTAAACCACACACATAAAAATAAAATCTAGAGAAGAAGAAGAGAATAAGCATTTATTTTAAAATCTTAGTAACAGATAACATTATTTATCTTTTATAATTACTCTTTTGTTTCGAATTGTTATTTTCTATACTCTCATGTGTATGGTAGCGGCTACGAATACTACCAACCCTTACTTTGCTCGTAGATGTCGTAAAAGACGACTCCTTCATTCAGCCTCCTACTCTTATCCCAACTACTTGGGCCGAGACAATATGTACTCTTCTTTCATAGTACATATTGTAAACGTTATTGGCAATAGTTTCATGACCGGCCGCCTGCCAGACGTCAACCCTCCTTGGGAATGCAATTGTTGACCATACGACATCAGAAGGAATTGGCCAAGGTCGTTGTAAGGCTCTTAGTCGTCTTTTACGACATCCACAAGCAAAGTAAGGGTTGGTAGTATTCGTAGCCGCTACCACACAGCAAACTTTTATGACAACCACGGTGTGTGAATGTGTGTGTGAACCAAAAGTGTGTGAATTGTATTAATACTCTGACACTAAATGGTTAACTACATATATATTTAATACAGACTTATTACATTACTCGCTGACAGCCTCTATGCAAAAAATTTCTTTGGATATCAGATTTTCTTCTGTAATATCATAGGTTCCTTACATTTTCTTTCTATACTCCAGAGGGATACCTAAACAATTTATTCATATCAGTAAACAGAGTTTTTACGACAGTCGGAAGTTTTTTTTTTTTTGTTTTTCTTCGCAAGGTGGACCATGGATGTGGTCGCGCCCCGACAAATCGGTTCGGGGTGACAGAAGAGGCGGCGCGCAACCCCCTGGACCCACCCTGCAAACACCTCTCTTCGCCGTGCGACCGGGCCACCGGTACTCGATCTTTATCTTCGCTAGTAGTTTTCTATCCCTCGGAAACATTCTTTTTTTTTATGTAAATAATCCTGTTTATTTTTCTTTATGTAAATTTCTCTACATGGTCATCGATTGAATTGTCAAATCGTAAAAGCATAAAAACAAACAACCCAATTTATTTCCGCATTTATAAAATTAGCTGGCATTGAATTATAACCAATGCCTTTCCTGCGTGCAATTTTATGTGCTACTTTTCTTGTGAGTATAAATGACGTTGAAAAATTCTGTTTCATTAATCTGTATATGTTATAAAAGAAAATGTGCATTGTGCGTGTCGCTTAAACATAGAATGAACTTCGGTATGATTAAAGGAGTTATATGGTGAAACATTTTTCTATCCCCTCTCCCTGTAGAAAGCTCCCCTGCTTAACCGAATGGGATTGTTTTAAAGAAATAAAGCCTGAAAGTTTCACCGTCAAAAAAAAAATTTTTTAATTTTTCAAATCATTTGAAAGTTTTAGAGAGAATTCTACAACATTCCGAAACACTGAAAAATTATAGATTTCCATAAAAAAATACATGTTATATTTGAAAGTTTTTTTTTACTAGTACACAATTTTATATCAACTATTGAATGAAGACGGGAACTTCTTCGGGAACGAACGGGAAATTTATATAAAAAATACAATGTTAAACTTCAGTTTCCACGTTGAGTTTACTCCCAAATTCAATCTTCACCGTCACCGTTACCTTACATTTTCGTGTTGGCCAAAAAGGTTTAATTCGGCAATATCTGCAAGCTTACCCACATTCTATATAAATCGTAGGAAATTGTACCCTTATAAATAAATAAATAAATATAGGTGGATACCCAATTTAATTTAAGACCTCTAAGAGACTTCGTAGTCCTAAGGGTCTCCCAAGGATTGGTTGATAATACATAACTTGTAGTTACGACTGTCAAGGCACAAGTTGACAGCGTTAGTTTTACACAGCTAAACAAATGAAGTAATGTGTCCAATCAAAAAGAGAGAGATATATATATATATATATATATATATATATATATATATATATATATATATATATATATATATATATATATATATATATATATATGTATATATATATATATATATATATATATATATATATGTAAAGTAGTATATATATGTGTAAAGTGTTCGAAATGTCTGGCAACTAAATACAAACGTGATAGAATCCGTAAAATTAGTTTTGTATATTTCAACTATGTTTCGTAATTATTCTTCGATTAGTTCTATTATAATGTTATGCATCGATTATGTTTTAGATTGTCAACTGAATAATATATCGCACATTAAATTTGTGTTTTGGATACATTATATCACTTTGTTATGCACAACGCGATCGAGGTAGATTAACAAAATGGCTATTACGATGTAAATGAGGTCATTGTCACGAACACAAATAATACGTTATGAAACAAGAAATATGACAGACGATTACGTACAGATGATTGCACAGACAAGTGTTAACACTGAAATACCATGCTAATATCGTAAATTTGATTACTATGCAGAATAATATATTGTGATTGCACAATTTGTTGTTTTGAATCTGGTTAAAATTGTATTTGTTAAGTAAGTATTTGTAAAGTCCACCGCAATACCAATGCTAGATGACTTAGACTTATTAGACTGCACAGATGGCGTAGTGGTTAAGATACTGACCTTCCGTTCGATTCCCACGCAGGACATTACTTTGTACCATCCACAAAGTGTTGTTCTGAATCTGGGTGTAATTTTTCTGCGTTAATTGTATGTTTGTAAAGTCCCCCGCAATACAAGGTTTATTTACATAGTGCAGGGTTTTAAAAAAAAAATGCTATTATCATCATTATTCAACTTTTTACTACACTACTGGATGTAGGCCTCCCCTATTAATGCTGTACTCGCCACGCTTGGCAGGCGAGTTAACAATCGTAGTGTGGTATTATAAATTTCTCAGGGGAGAGCTGTTACTCGGTGCTGAATTGGTACCTATGATTGACCCAAATGGCGATGGTTAGATAATACGGTACAATTCCACCGCCCCAGATACTTCGATTGAGATGTATCAGACCATAACCTATAAAAAAAAAACGCTCTATTATCTTCTAATGTTAAATAAATATTTCTTGGATGGAAGACCCTTGGTCGACTTTTACAACTACCATAGGCAAGCAAGGGGGTAGCCGGGACGGCCCCCGGATTCGCCGTCGGCCTACAGGCCCATCGTGCTCCTCGACGATGCGGGTAAGCTGCTGGAGCGCATCCTCGCTGCCCGCATCGTCCAGCACCTGGAGGAGGTGGGACCCGATCTGTCGGACGCTCAATTCGGTTTTAGAAGGGGGCGTTCGACCATCGGGGCCCTGCTACGACTGAGGCAGACGGCCGCAGAGGCTGTCACCGGCGGGGGAGTGCTGTTGGCGGTGTCGCTGGACATCGCCAACGCATTCAATAGTCTGCCATTCAGCTGCATCAGGGAGGCGCTCCGATTTCATGGGGTGCCCTTGTACCTGAGGCGGCTGGTGGCGGACTATTTGGAGGGGCGCAGTGTCCTCTGCGCGAGTCCCGCAGGGGACATTGTGCGGACGTCCATGTCGTGCGGCGTTCCACAGGGGTCGGTTCTGGGGCCGACTCTGTGGGACATCGGGTACGACTGGGCGTTGAGAGGGAGTCTCCCCCCCCGGGCTGAGCGTGATATGCTACGCTGACGATACGCTCGTCACAGCCCGGGGCAGGACACTCGAAGAGGCGGCGAGCCTGGCCACTCTCGGCACCGAGGAGATGGTCGGGCGAATCGAGGCGCTGGGGCTCAGGGTGGCCCTAAATAAGACGGAGGCCCTATTGTTCCATGGGCCACGCGTAAGGCCGCCAATCGGCGTCTCGCTAGTCGTCAACTCCGTCCACATCAGCATCCAGGCCCATATGAAGTACTTGGGTCTGGTGCTCGACGGGCGATGGTGGTTCCGGGAGCATTTTCGCCGAATTGCTCCCCGGCTGGTCGGCGCGGTGTCCGCCCTTTCGTGGCTCATGCCGAACGTGGGCGGACCCAGCTTCGAGGGCCGACGGCTGTATGCGGGGGTCATCCGTTCTATGGCCATGTACGGCGCACCCGTGTGGGCGAGGGCTCTGAACGTCCAGCTCAGGGCTGTTCTGTGGAGACCCCAGAGAGTCATGGCGGTCAGAGCCATTCGCGGGTACCGCACGGTATCGACCGAGGCGGCATGCCTACTGGCCGGGACACCCCCGTGGGACCTAGAGGCGGAGATGCTCTCCGACCTCTACCGGCGGGTGACCTCACTGCGCGACGAAGGTGGCTCCCCATCGCTGAGCGAGATAGCCACCTGGCGCGAGGACGCCCGCCGAGACGTCATCGCCCGTTGGGCTACGCGGCTGGAGAGGCCTAGACACGGTGTCGTCACCGTCGAGGCTCTCCGGCCCGTATTGATGGAGTGGATGGAGCGGCGGCACGGAGTCCTCTCCTTTCGACTGGTGCAGGTGTTGTCGGGGCACGGATGCTTCGGCTTTTACCTGCACACGGTCGCGTGTAGGGAGTGGACTTCGTTCTGCCACCATTGCAGCAGTGACGAGGACACGGCGCAACACACGCTGGAGGCGTGTCCGGGCTTTGACCGGCAGCGCCGTGACCTCGTCGCTGTTATCGGTGCCGACCTGACGCTGCCGGCTGTCGCGAGAGCGATGGTCGACAGCGTCAGGAACTGGGACGCGGTCGCCGCCTTCTGCGAGGCTGTCATCTCGCAGAAGGAGGCGGCGGAACGAGTCCGGGAGGAATCCCGCGACCCGGGCCGCCGTCAGCGGCCGGGGCGGCGCAGGCGCGAATACCTGCGCCTGATGCCGCCCTAACCGAGGCCTCGGGTGAATGGACCGGGGAATTGTCCGGTCACCCGACGTGAGGCCACCGCGTGAGGGCGACGCCCCGACGGCGAAATCTGTCGGGGCGTCGACGAGAGGAACCCGCGAGGGTAAACCGCCGGGCGGGCCACCGAAGTTAAAATCGAGTACCGGTGGTCCGCTCGCACGGCGAAGAGAGAAGGTTGAAAAAAAAAAAAAAGGCAAGCAAGGGGTGATTTACATCTTCGCAATATGGTGTAATATAATTTTGTTATGTATATCTTTTCTGAATATATTAGTATTACTAAATATCCTAGGTTAGAAGACAAATATCGGGTACCGGTGGCCCACTCGCACGCCGAAGAGAGGAGTTTACATGGTGGGTCTATAGGGTCACGCGCCGACTCTTCCATCACCCCGGACCGATTTGGCGGGGCGAGACGCATACATAGCCCGCAGAAAAAAAAAGGTTAGCAAGGCAATAATACTATATTTAATTCATACACCATCATCAGGGGGGCATAGTCCGGAGCGTGCTCGTTCGCGTCCCCTGCCAGTCTAATTAGACTGCTAATCCGGCTCGAAATGCGTACCGCAATGCGGGTTAGGGCGTCCCCCGGAGGCGACGCGTACCGACCCGCCCCCGTCGGTACGAACATCGGCAGTTGCGGCGATGGGGGCCGCCACCCATCACGCCTTGCCCAGTTAGGCGAGTCGAGGAGAACGGAGTGCCGGGTGGGCACGTGGAATGTAAGAGGTTGTGTGGAAGGTAAGTTGCACGAGCTAATATCCGTCATGGCGGACAAACAGCTAGACGTGCTCTGTGTAACAGAGACCAAGCGAAGGGGCAGCGACGCCTGCGATCTTCCTGGTGGCGGGATGGCTCTGTGGTCTGGTGTACCACAGAGCGATCGAGCCAGCATGGGGGTAGGAGTGCTGTTGTCCTCTCGCTTGGCCTCAGGTGTGAAGGATTACGGAATGTATGATCCCAGACTTCTCTGGGTCCGTATAAAACTAGGTGTCACCAAGGTATTCATGGTTGTAGCATATGCTCCCGTAGAATCCTCGGTGGCATCAGACCTAGAGAAGTTTTGGGACAATGTTAGGGAAGTTCTGGATATGGCAGAAACCAGTGAACGCGTGATTGTATGCGGAGATTTGAACGGATGGGTGGGGACCAAGCGTCCCGACTATGAGGACGTACTTGGTCCATTTGGTGATAAGAGAGTGAACGACGCAGGTAGGCTCATAGCGGATGTATGCATGGAGAGAAACCTTATTGTGTCAAACACATTTTTCCAACATAAGGACATCCATATGTATACATGGAGAAGGAATGAACAGAAAAGCATAATAGATTTAATTTTGGTAGACAGTCGCCTCCGAAGCAAAATATTGGACGCAAGAGCCTACAGGGGCCCCACAGTCGACACGGACCACTATCTCGTTATTGCGAGATTTAGTGGTCTGTTCAGAAAGTGGAGGCACTGGCGAGAGCGTGTCCACTTCGGAGGGCTTGAAAGAATAAAGGTTGAAAGGTTGCAAGAAGAGTGTGTAAGAGAAAAGTATGCAGAGGGTGTCCGAGAACGGCTGACGATGGCAAGCCAGCCGCAATCGGACATTGAAGAATGCTGGAGAGTATTGAAAGAGAGTATGGTAGATACAGCGAAAGAAGTATGTGGAAGTTCAAAGAAGCATAGAAAAACAAATGGTGATGCATGGTGGGATGCGGAAGTGGCAGCTTCCGTAGAGCAAAAGAAGAAAGCGTGGCTGGACTATGTCTCTTCTTTGAATCTGAATGACAGTATGACTGAACAGAAGAAAGAAATATATCGGCAATGTAAGAATGACACCAAGGCCTTAGTGAAAGAGAAACGTGATAGAGCAAGTATGAGTGCAGAAGATAGGCTGACTAAAAACTTCGAAGGTAACACCAAACTCTTTTGGAGGGAGGTGAAGAAGTCTCGGGGTGGTTGGTCAGCCTTCAGAATGAATAAAATAAGGTCTAAAGGTGGAGACATTCTTACACAAACACAAGACGTGTTAAGCCGATGGAGTGAATATTTTGGCGATATGTATGCGGATGCTACGGTTGGCGCCGGTGTTGGATATGGTTTAGTAGATCAACATTCGACAACGGCGTCCTCCGATGGCATCAGTATGGATGAAGTTGAATGGGCGATAAGAAGTTTGAAAAATGGTAAGGCAGCGGGCATTGATATGGTGTCTGCCGAGATGATCAAGCTCGGTGGCTCTTGTGTCTGGGAGGCGTTCCTGTTGCTCCTCAATTTATGTTGGAGCTCGGGAATGGTTCCCGGGGACTGGAATAGCGCAGTCATCGTGCCTTTGTTTAAAAACAAGGGTTCACGTTATGACTGCGCAAATTACAGAGCCATAAGCTTGACCAGTTTGGCAGCAAAAATGTATGGAAAAGTTATTGAAAGGAGAATGAGGATGGTGTCCGATGGTTTACTGTGTGAGACACAAGGAGGTTTCAGGAGTGGAAGGGGATGCATGGATCAAGTGTTCTCTCTGCGCAACATTGTGGAGAAGCATCTGGCTCTAGGTCAGAGGGTTTTCTGCAGTTTTGTGGATCTGGAGAGAGCATTTGACACGGTTGTACGAAAGGAACTTTGGGACATTTTACCGGAGTATGGTATTAACGGTAAACTGCTACAGGCTGTGCAGTCCAGTTACATGGGCTGTAGAGCCTGTGTGCGGCTGGATGATGGAATGTCGCCTTGGTTTGACGTCAATATCGGCGTTAAGCAGGGGTGCGTTCTGTCAGCCAGGCTGTTTATCATATATCTGGATAAATGTCTTCAAAGGTTGAACGATATGAATGTGGGAGTCCAGATGGGCGACTCAGTGGTCACTGCTCTGCTTTATGCAGATGATGCAGTCCTGCTGGCACAGTCAGCGACTGACCTGCAGACCCTAGTCGACACAATGACAGAAGATTGTAAGAAAAGGGGTCTACGCGTGAATGTGAACAAAACCAAACTAATGGTCTTTGAAAGAGATAAAACCAGAACAGATGTAAGAGTAACAATAGGTAATGATGTACTAGAGCAAGTGGATGAATTTGTATATCTTGGATGTGGATTTAGCCGAGATGGAAGGTACACCACTGATATAGAGCGAAGAGTGAATGCGGGAAATAGAGTGAACGGAGCGTTGGGGCAACTTTTCGGCAGCCACCACCTCAGCCAGAAGGCACGTGTAGTAATACATAACGCAGTGCTTGTCCCAACATTACTGTATGGAAGCGAGAGTTGGGTATGCAGAAAAGAGTATGATAGTAAAATTAATGCGGTCGAAATGCGATCTCTGCGGAAAATCTGTGGAGTTAGGCTGACCGACCGCATTCGTAACGACGACGTAAGAGAGCGAGTAGGTATGAAAGAGAGTATTGGTGTAAAGATGCGAAAGGGAATGCTCCGATGGTTCGGACATGTGGAAAGAATGCCGAACGAACGCCTGGTTAAGAAGATATACAATGCGAAAGTGGAAGGATGTAGGTATCGAGGGAGACCGAGACTAACCTACCTAGACCAGATCGGTCATGTACTGAAGGAAGGTGAAGTCAAGAGTCTCCGAAACCGGCGAGCGTGTATGAAGAGAATTATGAATGTTGAGGAAGCGAGTGAAGTATGCAGAGATAGAGTTCTCTGGCACTCTGTTCTCTCTGCCTACCCTGCAAGGGATATGGCGTGATGATATGTATGTATGTATGTGTGTGTACACCATCATCACATGGATAAAACTACAAATATATAGAACCAGTTATAAAATAGAAGCGGAACAGTGACTATAAATGTCAATAAAGCAAACTGTGTGTCCTTTCCGTGTGGTGACGGAGTAAGTATACAATTCACCACCCACTGTCTTACCCGTGGGTGATTGTAAGAGACGACTAAGAGATATAAAACGCATATAATATCTATGCAAGAGAAGGAAAACTCGAAACTAAACCCTATACCAATACGTCTGACTAGCGTGGTATAGTAGGTCAATTTCCCTCTCACTATTGAGGAAACTCGAACCCAATAGTGTGATATATATATGAGCTGAGATGAGATGATCAGTGCGTCCTTTTAGGGAGTACCTATGAGATTGAGTTTAAAAGGCAATTAAAGGACTACTACTACCTAGAATGGTAGGGTTTTATTACGAGTTTTTTTCTTTTGTACTAATGTTATTCGTATACATCTCGTGATTTCTGATATTTACGCAAGTATTACAATTAAAACTACTTTTACTATCTATCGCAGTTGTACTTGATTTTTTTCCTCACGTTTCGAAAACTCTACAGCGTTTATATTTATCAAATTCTATGTTGCCCAATTATTAGTATACTTATTCTACCACAAATAAAAACGAAATATCACAAACTTATTCGTCTGGAAATGATAAATGATAAACAACTATATTTTCCATCCACTAATAATAAAATATCACGAACAAATAATTATTCATCATCTCTCATAATGTCAACTTATATATGTTCCACTATTGGTCTCGAGTCTCTCCTCCATAATAGGAGGGAAATTGCAATACCACACTGGTCAGATGCGTTGGTATAGAGCAGGGGTCGGCAACCATCGCTGATTTGTATCGGCGGGTGTCGGGGATGCGAGCGGAGGGCGGTGTAGTTTCATTGAGGGAGCTCACCGCCTGGCGTGTCGACACCCGCCGAGGCGTCATTGCCCGTTGGGCAGTCCGGCTGGAGAGGCCTCGGTTCGGTGTGCGGACTGTGGACGCCTTCCGGCTGGTGCTGATGCGGTGGTTGGAACGGTGGCACGGGGTGCTCTCCTTCCGACTGGTGCAGGTTTTGACGGGGCATGGATGCTTCGCCAAATACCTGCACACGGTCATTAGGAGGGAGAGTACACCGTCCTGTCACCACTGCGACTGCGACGAGGATACGGCGCAGCATACGCTCGAGGCTTGTGCTGCTTGGGCAGAGCAGCGCCGTGAGCTCGTCGCAATCATCGGTGCTGACCTGACGCTGTCGAGCATCGCCCTGGCGATGGTCAGCGTCAGGAACTGCGAGGCTGTAGTCTCGCAGAAGGAGGGGGCGGAGCGCGTGCGCGAGGAGCGTCTACTCGACGACGCGAGCCGTCGCCGGCGACTGGGGCGGCGTAGGCGCGATTACCTGCATCTTATGCCGCCCTAGCCAAGGCCGCGGGTGACTGAACCGGGGAATTAGTCCGTCACCCGCAGAGAGGCTGACCGCGAGGAAAAGACCGACGTCCTCCGATGTCGCACAAGAAGAGGGTACTCCTCGGGGGTATTCCGTCGGGCCGGCCACTGACGACAAGCTCACGCTGCTCCGGTGGCCGGTCCAACGACGAAGGCGAGATTCACGGGTGGGTTATGGGTGAGCGTGCTTACGCCCCTCTGTCGCCCCGGACAGAGTGGTGCGAGGAGCGCGACGACCATAGCCCACCCCACAAAAAAAAGGGGTCGGCAACCTTTTGAGTCGGAAGAGCCAAAAATTAGAATTTATAAAGTTTTTAAAGAGCCACATTTTATTTTTGCCAACAATAATGTGGGCCTAATCCCCATTAATCAATTCAGAACCATTTTTATGTTTTCTTTATAAAATCTTTTGAACTAAAGAGATTATTATAGAACTAAAGGGCCACAACTTCACATCCAAAGAGCCGCATGTAGCTCGCGAGCCGCAGGTTGCCGACCCCTGGTATAGGGTAATGTTTTGAGTTTTTTTCTCTTGCATAAATGTTATATGCATTTTATATCCCTTAGTCGTATCTTACGGTCACCCACGGATAAGATAGAGGGTGGTGAAATGTATTCTTACTCCATCACCATACGGAAAAGTAACTATTACTTATTAACTACAAATTATCAATTTTTTTTTCAATCTTTTCATTTAACATACAAAACAGCATGATTAAATTTATATTCAAGTAAATATTCCATTATTAAATGGTTAAAGCCGTAAGATTAAAACAAATATGAACCCTGTGTATAATTTCATGAAATTCATGATACAACACGTCTTTATATTTACATTTTTACTTTTACATCGGTTTGTTTACAAACGAAAGGCTCATCGATTATAATATACACATACATACTTATTTAGGTACTCGTGGCTTTTTAAATATGGTGAATATTTGAAAATTTTATAGAAATATATGTCTTCTTATGTTAAAGACCGTTTATTTTTCGATAAGCTATAATACATACATACATATATATCATCACGCCATATCCCTTGCAGGGTAGGCAAAGAGAACAGAGTGCCAGAGAACTCTATCCTTGCATACTTCACTCGCTTCCTCAACGTTCATAATTCTCTTCATACACGCTCGCCGTTTTCGGAGACTCTTGACTCCACCTTCCTTCAGTACGTAACCAATCTGGTCAAGGTAGGTGAGTCTTGGTCTCCTCCGGTACCTGCATCCTTCCACTTTCGCATTGTATATCTTCTTAACCAGACGTTCGTTCGGCATTTTTTCCACATGTCCGAACCATCGGAGCATTCCCTTTGGCATCTTTACACCAATACTCTCTTTCATACCTACTCGCTCTCTTACGTCATCTTTGCGAATGCGGTCGGTCAGCCTAAGTCTTCTTATGGTAAAGACCGTTTATTTTTCGATAAGCTATAATAGAATCATTTATGTGTGATCATCATTATTATCTTGCTCTTATACCAATTTCTTGTGGTTGATATAATATTTACGTACTGTTGACTGACCTTTGTCTCTTTTGATCTAGATCTATTTTTTACAGATTCTATCGCTTTTGTATTTGGTTTTTAATTTTTCTACGTTTCGAACACTGTACAGAATTCATGGTCGCGGGAGGACTAAGGTATTAGACGACCAACTAGTTATGTTTATTACTGAAAACGTCCGCAAATTAAAAATCAAATACAAGCTCGATGGAATTCGTAAAAAATAGTTTTATTTCAAATGTGTAATACTCGTATAAACATATGAAATCTTTATGTCTCTTTATAACGCATGTTGAAAATGAAAGTACCTTATACTATTACATACAATACAAAATTCTCAACTATTAGTAATCAAGAACATACTGAAACATGTGACACATATATATTGTTTTTTTTTGAAATACTAGAAAATGTAGATTTTGATTGTATTTGGTAATTAAGTTTATTACTCTTTAGACATTTACTTGAATTAAATATTAATACCATATTATTCAAAATAAAACATTGCTTCATTTTAAAACTCTACATTGCGCAGGCAGGAGCGGGTTAAATGCATGTCTTGAATAGAGTCGGTAATATTATCTTGTAATTTTAATTAAATATCGACATTTCTATATTTTTCTGTGTGGTGACGGAGTAAGAATACAATTGAGCAACCTCATTCTTACTCGTGGGTGATCGTAAAAGATAACTAGGGGATAAAATATGCAAGTAACAGAAGGAAAGAAACTCAAAAGAAGGAAAACTCAAAAGACCCTACACAACACGTCTGACGATCTGAGGTCAATATCCCTCCCCTCCTAGTGTAGAGGAGGCTCGAGCCCAGCAGTGAAACATAGTTGAGCTATATATATATATATATATATATATATATATATATATATATAACTAGGTAACTAACTTATTGACATACTCGCACCGATCATAAATTTACACGCGAGTTCTTTTTCACGTTAAACTATTGTGTCCTTTTTAGGAAAGAACTATTGACATCATGTCGCGCCGTTAAACTCACTTTTTTCATAAAATCAACTGAAAATCAACATCAGATTAAATGGAATTTCGAACGAAAAGGAAATTGTTTCAAATTCTACCAAATCTGATGTTTGACGTAATCTTAATAATATTATAACTGCTAATCTGAATCAGTTCGATTTTTACACTTTCATATCTTAACTACTCATTTAATCTTTTTGAAATCTCTCATGCAGTTTCTTAAAGAAACAAGAAAGCAAAAAGCTTTCATTCTGGGAAAGGTATTATTCCTATAAAATTCAAAACTGACTAAGAAATTCTACATTAATTCAAGGAGTACGACTGTAGGTACAGACAAAGTGCTAGTCCTTATATAAATAAGGACAGCGCAAGATCTTCTTTGTAAGTGCCTGTGAAAGACACTTAGCCATCCTAAGTATCATCATTTTCATATAAAACTATTTACAGAATTTAGTATAACATTTCATACACGAAAGATACCGGTCAAGAAATGAATATTAGATCGTCCAAGATTCATTTCGCGCCTGGTGACTTTTCTTCAAAGGGGCTCCATAATTTAACTCCATTTTTTTTTGCCCTTTTTACCTTTGTGTAGAATATAATATCTGTCTGAGTTTTTGGGTCATATAACTTCGATGCTGTATTATCGTCTGAAAAATCACACGATGTGTTTCGATATAAAATGTACTTTTAAGTGAGAATAGAACCAGCACTTATGTAATCATTAAAAGCGTTTTTGTTTATATTTATAAAATTTCTCCCATAATATTACATTAACATCAATGTTTGAAACATCATTATGAACATGAACTTGCCCTTTAACGATGAAAAATAATCAATATATAAAAATGAATGTTAAACCTTAAAATTATAATTTAACTTGAAAACCTTTTACTTTGTCGACCTTTCTTTAGTCGAAACGTATTTGTTTCTTGCTTTGATTCGACGTTTTCTCGAAAATGCATAAAAAGTGCTAAAAAGTGCCCAAAATCTTATCTCGTTCCATATGTATAATAATTGCGTAAACATCATTATTGATGATTCTTGAATCTATTAGGTTATTTAGGCAATCCAATTCACCCTATTGTAATTCATTGTTGCACATAGAGTTGTTGACGAAGGGATTTTTATTTATTTATTATTATTTATTTATACATAATGCCCCTGCATTATGTCATAACAGCTACGCTTGTTGAGTAGGCTGGCGCCCGTGACAATATTATGAGTTTTGCAGCAGAGTGCTATCGCTCACTAACCTGGTGCTCTGAAGCTAGTCTGTCATTAAACTTAGATTAATTTAAATTGAAAGTTAATTAAATAAAATTATTGAAGTGAAACTTCTAATGCGACTTCCAACAAGGTTGCGTTAAACATTTAACGCAATGGCACTCGAACGCATGCGCGTAGTATACCTGTTACAGGCCAGCGCGAGCGTTAGCAACGAGTAGCGTTCAATATTCCAACGCAAGACGGAGAGACAAAGAAAGATACACAAAGGTATAAAGTAGGAGAGAGAAAGAGATTGAGTCGGTAGATCCCAAACACATGCGCGTGGTATTCTTGCTATGCAGCGAAGTAAACAGTGTGAGCGTTGTGACATTAGGTGAAATACGTACTTGTTCTATTTTAATTTATAATATTCATTATTTTCATAGATTTAAGTTTTCACTTCTGTCGGCAGTCCCTATGACTGCTTTGTGTTTTTTTTATTTAGCTGGTTTATTTTAATTACCACTTATATCCATAAATTGTACAAATGTAGTAATATTACGAGAGCTAAATAATTATTTTCTCTTCTTCTATCTATAAACAACAACAACATTACGTAATAAATACAGAATTGTTTATTTAAATATTTAATCTAGTTCAACATTGAACTAGATTAAATATTTAAATAAACAATTCTCTATTTATTACGGTTAAATGTATGTACTATTCCAAGAAATCACAAGCTGTAATTAAGAATTTCGTAATGTTCTCGATGATTAGATTTCTACGAACTAAAACAATATGGTATAATTAGAATCTCAAAGTTTAACAGTCTCCGTGCTGACCCCACTGTTAATAAATTTCAAACGTTTGACATTAATTTGTCCTTTGACAAATGCGTAGGTATATACAGGGCAAATGTAGCGGCTATTGACCATATTTTCACCAAAATTTTTCTTCGATGATAGTAGAAACATTCTTTCTTATAACTGTTTTTGATAAAGTTTTCTTAAAAACTGTTTTATTTTTATTCTCTTCCTCGATAAACGAGCTATTTATAAAAAAAATATGAATAAAATTATTATTTTCTTTTCTTCTGGGATAATCAGGTTATTAAACAAACAAGATTTGGTAAATTTTATCAAAATAAAATTATAACTTTTATTTTCTTTCTCGATCAATAAGGCTTTTCAGTTAGTCGCATCAGAGTCCCGTGCCTAAAATGCGTGACCTTAGCACCTCACAGTAGATGAAGACTATTATATTATTAATTTTTATGAGTATAGCGATGTAGATGTGATGTGAGTGAGTGGCTGTGTGGTAGCGGCTACGAATACTACCAACAGTTACTTTGCTCGTAAATATCGTAAAAGACTATTAAAAGCCTTATAACGACCTGGGCCGACTCCATCTGATGTCGTTTGGTCATCAATTACATTCCCAAAGAGGGTTGACGTCAGGCAGGCGGCCGGTCATAAAACTAATGCCAATAACTTTTGCATTTTGCAATATGTAGGAAGAGGAGTTTACATATTGCGTCGACCCCAAGTAATTGGGATAAGAGTAGGAGTATGATGAATGATGTAGATCGCATGCAGGAGGATGCGTAAATATATTTTTTAATGCATCAACAAAAACGAAACATCCAAATCTAATATAATTACACCACACAAGCGAAATCTCTAGTCCGTTCATTCTGCTCTTATTAGAATTACTTGGGCACCATGCAATATGCGCTCGTTTTCCATCACATATGTATATTATAAAAGGATTGACAATCGTTTTATACCCAATCGTTTTCTAACGTCAACCGTCCTCTGTAAATGTAAATGTCCGAATGTAATTGTTAACCAGATGGCATCAGATGGAGATAACGCAGGTTTTTTTGCTAATAGTGGCAAACGAGCATGCAGCACGATAGTAAGTGTTACTGCCGTCCATGGACCTTTGTAATACCAAGTGTTAAGGCTTCAGAGTCATTCCTGAACGTTGTCCTGCCCTAAGCCAATCCTAATCCACTATTCAAACACGCAAACATTTGAAATTGACTGTGGCGCCACCAACACAAAAAAGTTCCGATTTAACGCCGCGAGCCGCCCCGGTCGCAAAAGTTATGTGTGTGTAAAATATACAAGAAAAATCGAGTTTAGCTGATGTGTGAGTACCTTTCTATCCTACCTAAAGCCAGACTAAAAGCTGAAACATAAATTAGTGGTCCGTTTCGAGCGCGAATACCTAGGATTTTCAGTAAATATCAATTTAAACTATCTAACGATTTTGCATTATAACCTGGCCAATTGAAGTTGGACGGTTTCTCTTAACATACTATACGAATTCATAGATCATCTCAACTATTCTTATAACTTTTTCTTACCTACATATTAATTACGTATATACAATAAAATACTTTTTTATCGTAAAAATATATTTAAAATAATCTTTTTCGTTGTTAATTAAATTAATAATTCAATTTACACACAATATTAACTAATATATAATACAATTCACCTAATTTGATACTAATTACACAATTTATTATTAATATACCTACTAGTCAGTGAAGTTATTTTCTTCTATACGCTATTCTATAATAATGGAAGAAAGTAAACTTAAAAGGGTGCAGTCTGAACGCGAATATGTATTCCGAGCTATACAAATACTTTACGACTTATCTCAACAAATGTTTCAAGATCGTTCAAAGGTACCAGCATTTAAAGCGCGTTATACGTGAATACATTCAATTCGTGATGAATTTATTAGTCTTTCAGAACAAATACATACAATACAATTAAAGTTAAAACCTGATTAAGACATAAATCAATCTGCACTTAATGCGTTTGACGAATTATATTATGCAGTTATAAGCGCCGCTGACGAGTTACTTGTACCACAGAGCGCTAACACTTCACTTAAAGGGGTAGGCAGGTTAACCGGGAATGTTCGCCTACCGAAGCTTGAGTTACCTCGCTTTTCTGGTCAAATAGAAGATTTTCAAACATTTTTTGATACATTCAATGCTTTGGTACATGACAACGATTCGATTTCGAATATCGAAAAATTCCATTATCTTATCTCGTGTTTATCGGGTCCCGCTTTAACATTAGTAAAGGGTGTACCAATCACTACGGACAATTATAGGGTAGCTTTTGATGCTCTAATTGAACGGTATCAAAACAACCGTATACTAGCCATTACTTATTTAGAAAAAAAATCTTAATTACCCGACTTTAAAGGCGGGTAACTATCAAGAATTGCAAGAATTCACAAATGTTCTTTTTGAATCTACCCAGGCATTGCAGGCGATTAACATAAATAATTAAGGTGAATTTATATTATTTTACTTAGCATCGCGATCATTGGACGTTGATACTCGCAAACGGTTCGAAAGCCAGAACGGTCCACAAATACCTACTTCTGCCGAACTATTAACTTTTCTTCAAGATTATGTAAAGATCTTAGAAAGTACGCATATATCGTCGAACTACAGTTGCCGCCAACTGGTCGGTCAAACTAATTCTACACGTAAAGCGAACGTTAAAAAATTAACACCAACTAATTGGCAAATTACCGGCGGATTTAAACGTTCATCCCACGTTACAGAATCTAGTCCGACAGCATTCAACTGTTTATGTTGCGGCAGTACGCATACAATATATAAGTGCCCTACCTTTCATGGGTTCGATTCCCGTGCTAGATTAGATTTCGTTAAAACTAAAACCATTTGTACTAATTGTTTACGTTCCAATCATGTCATCGGTCAATGTAAATCAAAAACGACTTGTTCAACATGTGGATTACGTCATCATACCTTGCTTCACACTGACGCGACTGAAAAGGCGAATGCTACCGTACAAACTAGTACAAGTACCCACATCGGTTCTAGTCAGCGTATGGTGTTATTGGGTACATGTAAGCTACGCGTATACAACACCGCCTATAATACATACCAAGTTGTGCGAGCTCTTATCGATAGCGGCGCGCAGGATTCCTTCATAACCTCGGTGTGCGCACGGAAATTGGGCCTTAAGCTTCAACGCTACAACTATACTGTAGCTGGACTAGGTCAAAATACCGTGTTTCAGGTTAAGGGTATTACCGAATGTGTTCTGCGTCCTCTTGCTTCAGAGACTCCGCAATATACAATAAAACCGATAGTTCTAGACCACATAACAACACAGATGCCTAACGCTCAAGTGCCGTCAGTCGTCCGGAATTCTTGTCAACATTTAGTTCTTGGAGACCACGACTTCGACAGGCCTGGGCCGATCGATTTATTAATCGGTGCTGAGTTGTTTCATGAGGTCTATGATGGTCAACGCATACAGCTGGGTCGCGGTTTGCCTACCGCCCTACATAGCGTGTTCGGTTGGATACTTACCGGCGCACTCGATACCGAAATACCAACTCCCCCTTCTTCTATCAGTCCGTTACTAGCCGCTACATGCACACTCGACGAACAAGTGAAGAGGTTCTGGGAGGTGGAAGAGCCGCCACGCACGCGTATTACAATACCCGAAGATGACATCTGTGAGCGTATGTACACAGAGCTTACCTATCGAGAACCGAACGGTCGCCTTGTCGTTCCTATACTTATAAAAACCCAAGGTACTCTAGGTAATTCATTCTCTAGTGCTTTGTCACGGCTTAATAATCTCGAGAAAAAACTTAGTCGGAATGGACAACTGAAAACTGACTATGTAAACTTTATGCGGGAATACGAGAACTTAAGACACATGTATACTGTAGGTAATTCGTTATCTCAAGCGAATGATCGTTACTTCATTCCACATCACTGCGTCATTCGACCAGAAAGCACAACTACTAAACTTCGCGTTGTCTTTGATGCGAGTTGTAGGACTACAAACGGCTTATCTTTGAATGATATAGTGTATACTGGCCCCAAGCTTCAAGTTGACATCGTCGATATTATAACTAACTTTAGGCTTCATGCTATAGTGTTCACCTGCGACATAACAAAAATGTATCGCCAGATATTAATTAGGCCTGACGATCGTCGCTATCAACATATTTTATGGCGGGACACTACCTGTGATCCAGTAAAAGAATACGAACTTGCTACTGTCACATATGGAGTCACTAGTTCACCTTTTCTCGCCATACGAACACTTCGACAACTAGCAACTGATTATGAGACCGAATATCCGCGTGCCGCCGATGTCCTTCGTAATGAAACATTTATGGATGACGTCACGACCGGTGCGCCCTCGGTACGAGAAGCTCTTGAGCTTAAAGATAGCTTATGTAAACTTTTAAGGCACGGTCAACTTGAACTGCGGAAATGGAGCAGTAATTCTACTTCATTTTTGCAAACTCTGCCAGTAGAAGACTGTCAATCGCCTAAAATATTTTCTGATGAAAACAATAATTCAGTGCTTAAAATCTTAGGAGATCAATATGACCCACAAAGGGATCACTTCACGTATACATATTTACCGATCACAGACACCGAATATACTAAACGTTCCATTTTATCAAATGTAGCTCGTATATTCGACCCACTCGGTTGGCTTACGCCCGTTATACTTAAGGCTAAGTTACTTCTTCAAGATTTGTGGTGATTAAAGCTCTCGTGGGACGAGCAAATTTCCAGAGACTTATCTCAAGACTGGTGTGCTTTCATATCAGATCTTAACAATTTAAATTTAATAAAAATACCACGTCATGTTATTCTTTCACAAGCAACGGAATTTCAAATCATAGGATTTTGTGACGGATCCACAAAGGCCTATGGTTGTTCCGTTTATCTCCGTGCGGTCACTGACCGTAAGGTTCAGGTACACCTGATTATCGCTAAGTCCAAGGCAGCACCGTTAAAGGTCCTTACGGTCAACCGTTTGGAGCTTTGTGGTGCTGTTCTACTGTCCCGTGTAGCCAGTAGAATATATTCCTTACTTAAAAATAAATTGAATATATCACAACCTTATCTATTTACCGATAGCTCGACCGTACTTTCTTGGTTAAATACTGAACCACACAAACTTAAAACATTTGCAGCTCATCGCGTAGTACAAATCACTGATGCTACTAAACAGTTCGTGTGGCGTCATGTGTCTACGCACGATAACCCCGCCGATTTTTGTAGCCGTGGGTTACCATGCTCTCAATTAGCGTATTGTGAGTCGTGGGGGTAAGGCCCGAAGTGGTTGACTAGTATACTAAGCGACTGGCCTGTATCAGCAGTCCAAAGGCAAGATAACCTTCCAAGGTTCAAACCATGCTCAAATAGTGTCCATCTCGTAACCCAAGAACTCGATGTAATATATACTCAACTAGAACGTTCGTCTAGCCTGTCTCATGTGCAGAGAGTTGTAGCATGGGTCTACCGGTTTATCCACAATGCCCGACGCAACCGCTCTGACCGAAATTTATCTCCCTTTATCACCACCACCGAGCTTAACCTATCAATCACTCGTTTAGTAAAGTATGTTCAAAAACAAAGCTTTAGTGATGTTCCATTCCTCTTGGAGAACAAAAAACGGCTACCGCGACATATTGTAAAATTGTCACCGTTTGTCGACTCTAGTGGATTAATTTGTGTCGGGGGACGACTTAAACAGATGAACTTATCATACAGCACTAAGCACCCATATCTTTTACCTAAAAACTCGAGATTGAGTCAACTCCTTATAGACCATTATCATGTACTTTATTTACACTGTGGACCTCGTCTCTTGCAGTCATTGATATAGCGTCGTTTTTGGATTCTCGGCCTACGAAATCTCATTAGATCTCGTTTATCGAAATGCGTCATATGCTTCAAAGCTAAGCCTAAACATTTACAACCAGTAATGGGTGACCTACCGCCGTCTCGTCTGAAACCAGGTCATTGTTTTGAGACCGTTGGTATCGATTTTGGAGGTCCTTTCATAATAAAAGAAAGCCGACGTCGCAGCGCAAGAACTTATAAGGCTTATCTATGCCTTATTATTTGTCATACGACTAAAGCCATTCATCTGGAATTAGTTACTGAACTAACTACTGAAGCGTTTATTGCAGCCTTCGATCGTTTCATATCCAGAAGAGGCTTATGCAAAGTCATTACAACTGATGGCGGTACAAATTTTGTTGGTGCCAGGCGGTACCTATCGGAAATTACTAATATGCTTCATACAAAACGCGATTCAATAAACCGACAACTAGCATTTCGTAACATAACGTGGAAATGTAATCCAGCATCGGGAGCACACTTCGGTGGAATCTTCGAACGCAGTATTCGTTCTACCAAATATCACTTAAAGAGAACGATAGGAACTCAAGTTCTTACTTATGAGGAATTCTATACAGTTCTTACTAAGGTTGAAGCGATGTTAAACACCCGACCATTGGTGGAGCTTTCATCTGATCCTGGTGAATTAGATGCACTTACACCAGGACATTTTTTAATCGGCCGTCCATTGGTATCCCTCCCGGAACCAAACCTAACTAAAACAATCACACTACGTACGCGTTGGCAATTATTACAAAAACTAACTCAAAGCTTTTAGCAAACTTGGCAACGTGATTATCTTCATACACTACAACAGCGTACAAAATGGTTCAAACACGACAATCGTCAGCTTAAGATAAACGATCTTGTTATCATTGTTGAACCTAACTTACCACCAAACGAATGGCGTTTAGCTCGCATAGTTCAGCTGCATCCCGGCAAGGATAACGTTATTCGCGTTGTGACTGTAAAAACATCTAAAGGCTTATTAGTCAGACCAACGGTAAAAATTTGTCTTCTACCTATCTATAACTAACTTAACTAACTAGTAAACCTTATTTTAGACTATTAATACATAAAACAATTTAATTAATCTACATACTGTTTATACATAAAATAATTTAATTAATTTATTAACTTTTTTACTTATTCATACCATGTAATCATAATGTAATCTTAAGCACACATTTAACAAACTAACATAATACTTATCTTGCACTTATTTACAATCTAACAATCATGAAATCTATGAATTTGTGTATAATAATGCAGTTAGGGTATCGAACCCGCGTTTTAAACTTTTGAAATCCATGTTCATTTCATGTAGGGGGATATGTTAAGGCTTCAGAGTCATTCCTGAACGTTGTCCCGCCCTAAGCCAATCCTAATCCACTATTCAAACACGCAAACATTTGAAATTGACTGTGGCGCCACCAACACAAAAAAGTTCCGATTTAACGCCGCGAGCCGCCCCGGTCGCAAAAGTTATGTGTGTGTAAGATATACAAGAAAAATCGAGTTTAGCTGATGCGTGAGTACCTTTCTATCCTACCTAAAGCCAGACTAAAAGCTGAAACACCAAGGGTAAAGCCAGGCCGCTACTAATACAAACCCCAAACCTACCCATTTGGGATTCCGGCTCTCTCGCTCACCGAACGAAGCACAACAGCATATAGCCATTACTCAGACGTCGATCTTCTGCGAGAGTGTGGTACTACCCCGGACGGATCGGCCCGCGGCTGTAGACAGAGAACTGTCAACAGCATGGTCCTGGCACTAATAATATGTAAAATTCTTAGTCATATTTTACGACAGTCACGAATAATACAAGAGTTCTTAATATTCGTAGCTGCCATGATATAACACATCTAGTTCTAATACATATTTTATAATAAATAATATGTCACCAATATATATTCATAAACTCGCGTTACTATTTGATAACTTCATTGATCGAATGCCAACTTTAGCAAAACACGTTTAATATCGATGAGGTCCGCCGGGAATGTAATAAATGTAAAACGGCTACCAGTAACCAGAATAAACAAATAACTCATTTAAATATATATGTATTTATATTTATATTTACATACATACATACATACATATCATCACGCCATATCCCTTGCAGGGTACGCAGAGAGAACAGAGTGCCAGAGAACTCTATCTCTGCATACTTCACTCGCTTCCTCAACATTCATAATTCTCTTCATACACGCTCGCCGGTTTCGGAGACTCTTGACTCCACCTTCCTTCAGTACATGACCGATCTGGTCTAGGTAGGTTAGTCTCGGTCTCCCTCGGTACCTACATCCTTCCACTTTCGCATTGTATATCTTCTTAACCAGGCGTTCGTTCGGCATTCTTTCCACATGTCCGAACCATCGGAGCATTCCCTTTCGCATCTTTACACCAATACTCTCTTTCATACCTACTCGCTCTCTTACGTCGTCGTTACGAATGCGGTCGGTCAGCCTAACTCCACAGATTTTCCGCAGAGATCGCATTTCGACCGCATTAATTTTACTATCATACTCTTTTCTGCATACCCAACTCTCGCTTCCATACAGTAATGTTGGGACAAGCACTGCGTTATGTATTGCTACACGTGCCTTCTGGCTGAGGTGGTGGCTGCCGAGAAGTTGCCCCAACGCTCCGTTCACTCTATTTCCCGCATTCACTCTTCGCTCTATATCAGTGGTGTACCTTCCATCTCGGCTAAATCCACATCCAAGATATACAAATTCATCCACTTGCTCTAGCACATCATTACCTATTGTTACTCTTACATCTGTTCTGGTTTTATCTCTTTCAAAGACCATTATTTTGGTTTTGCTCACATTCACGCGTAGACCCCTTTTCTTACAATCTTCTGTCATTGTGTCGACTAGGGTCTGCAGGTCAGTCGCTGACTGTGCCAGCAGGACTGCATCATCTGCATAAAGCAGAGCAGTGACCACTGAGTCGCCCATCTCGACTCCCACATTCATATCGTTCAACCTTTGGAGACATTTATCCAGATATATGATAAACAGCCTGGCTGACAGAACGCACCCCTGCTTAACGCCGATATTGACGTCAAACCACGGCGACATTCCATCATCCAGCCGCACACAGGCTCTACAGCCCATGTAACTGGACTGCACAGCCTGTAGCAGTTTACCGCTAATACCATACTCCGGTAAAATGTCCCAAAGTTCCTTTCGTACAACCGTGTCAAATGCTCTCTCCAGATCCACAAAACTGCAGAAAACCCTCTGACCTAGAGCCAGATGCTTCTCCACAATGTTGCGCAGAGAGAACACTTGATCCATGCATCCCCTTCCACTCCTGAAACCTCCTTGTGTCTCACACAGTAAACCATCGGACACCATCCTCATTCTCCTTTCAATAATTTTTCCATACACTTTTGCTGCCAAACTGGTCAAGCTTATGGCTCTGTAATTTGCGCAGTCATAACGTGAACCCTTGTTTTTAAACAAAGGCACGATGACTGCGCTATTCCAGTCCCTGGGAACCATTCCCGAGCTCCAACATAAATTGAGGAGCAACAGGAACGCCTCCCAGACACAAGAGCCACCAAGCTTGATCATCTCGGCAGACACCATATCAATGCCCGCTGCCTTACCATTTTTCAAACTTCTTATCGCCCATTCAACTTCATCCATACTGATGCCATCGGAGGAGGCCGTTGTCGAATGTTGATCTACTAAACCACATCCAACACCGGCGCCAACCGTAGCATCCGCATACATATCGCCAAAATATTCACTCCATCGGCTTAACACGTCTTGTGTTTGTGTAAGAATGTCTCCACCTTTAGACCTTATTTTATTCATTCTGAAGGCTGACCAACCACCCCGAGACTTCTTCACCTCCCTCCAAAAGAGTTTGGTGTTACCCTCGAAGTTTTTAGTCAGCCTATCTTCTGCACTCATACTTGCTCTATCACGTTTCTCTTTCACTAAGGCCTTGGTGTCATTCTTACATTGCCGATATATTTCTTTCTTCTGTTCAGTCATACTGTCATTCAGATTCAAAGAAGAGACATAGTCCAGCCACGCTTTCTTCTTTTGCTCTACGGAAGCTGCCACTTCCGTATCCCACCATGCATCACCATTTGTTTTTCTATGCTTCTTTGAACTTCCACATACTTCTTTCGCTGTATCTACCATACTCTCTTTCAATACTCTCCAGCATTCTTCAATGTCCGATTGCGGCTGGCTTGCCATCGTCAGCCGTTCTCGGACACCCTCTGCATACTTTTCTCTTACACACTCTTCTTGCAACCTTTCAACCTTTATTCTTTCAAGCCCTCCGAAGTGGACACGCTCTCGCCAGTGCCTCCACTTTCTGAACAGACCACTAAATCTCGCAATAACGAGATAGTGGTCCGTGTCGACTGTGGGGCCCCTGTAGGCTCTTGCGTCCAATATTTTGCTTCGGAGGCGACTGTCTACCAAAATTAAATCTATTATGCTTTTCTGTTCATTCCTTATTTATATTTAGTCCACTGTAAAAGTTACTTTATGGATTATATACGGTTTATTAATATAATATATATATCGACGCTCTGGCAATAAGCTAGTGTTGCCGGGGCATCGCCCTTACGCAGTCAGCCTCTCTGCGGGCGATGGAATAAGCCAAGCCCATGCACCTTTTTTTTGCGTGGAACTATGTATACGTCTCGCCCCGCCAAATCAGTCCGGGGTGACGGAGGAGGCGGCGCGCGACCCCATAGACCCACCACGCAAACTCCTCTCTTCGCCGTGCGAGCGGGCCACCGGTAAGCGATCTTTATCTTCGGTGAAGCCCATGCACCTAAATCAATTTGATTATATAACGTTGTTCAGAATGGTGGGTATAGGGCTTTCTTTCCAACTTTATTTCCTTTGCAGTGATATTATTTGCCTACCAGTCTGAGTAGTCTTTTACGATGACCCTTGTATTTTTACTTTGTCACAATACGGGTAACATCAGAGAATTAAAAACAAATTCCATAACATTAGGATAATAAAAATAAATTATTATATCGGAATATTAAAAAGAAATTCCATAACCACAGGATAATAAAAACAAATTCTATAATATTGGGATGATAAAAACAAAAACCATAAAATATATATATATATATATATATAGTAAAAATAAAGTCCATAACATCTGCATAATAAAAACAATAACCACGCTGAACAGACGTGTTAGCGTGGGGTTATATTTCAAGTTTGCCTTCTCTTGCATAGGTAAACTTGAAATAAAACCGTACCTTAAGACGTCATTGATATTTGACGGAGTGGATGGAGCGGCGGCACGGAGTCCTCTCTTTCCGGTTGGTGCAGGTGTTGTCGGGGCACGGTTGCTTCGGCAAATACCTGCACAAGATAGCAAAGAGGGAGTCGATTCCGTCCTGCCACCAGTGCGGCAGTGACGAGGACACGGCGCAACACACGCTGGAGGTCTGCGTGACCTGGGCCCGGCAACGCTGTGACCTCGTCGCTGTCTTCGGTGCAGACCTGACGCTGCCGGCTGTCGCGAAAGCGATGGTCGACAGCGTCAGGAACTGGGACGCGGTCGCCGCCTTCTGCGAGGCTGTCATCTCGCAGAAGGAGGCCGCGGAACGGGTCCGGGTGGATTCCCGGGACCCGGGCCGCTGCCAGCAGCCGGGGCGGCGAAGGCGCGAGTATCTGCGCCTGATGCCGCCCTAACCGAGGCTTCGGGTGATCGAACTGGGGTATTGTCCGGTCACCCGACGAGAGGCCACCGCGTGAGGACGACGCCCCGACGGCGAAAGCTGTCAGGGCATCGACAAGAGAGGAACCCGCAAGGGTATACCGCCGGGTGGGCCACCGAAATCAAAGATCGGGTACCGGTGGCCCGCTCACACGGCGAAGAGAGGAGTTTGCAGGGTGGCTCCATGGGGTTGCGTGCCGCCTCTTTTGTCGCCCCGGACGTTTTTGTCGGGGCGGGACCACATCCATGGTCCAAAAAAAAAAAAAGATGTCATTGATATTATATGCATATAATTACCCTCAGTCGTCTTTTATGAAACACACCGCAAGGTTGGTGAATTGCATTCTTCTCTCCATCACTGTAAGAAAACCAAAACTTCAATTAAACTAATACAATTTCAATTTTCTTCATCAAACATAATACAAATATCATATAAAATCATATTCAGGCCCAACATTTAATTTTCAAGTACTGCAATGCGCTATTCGAGTGTCATACATGTTCGACAACCGGAACTAGAAGCCTAACGAAGGTACTCGTAAATAGAAGATCTATCCTAAACATATAAGGGTCCTCATCGTCCCAATCTAAGCTTTGGTTTGTCTAGAGTTAGTGACAGCCGACTGCGTCTGAATATGACCCTTTGAAGTTGATGAAAATATTATTCTTTCTTATAAGTTCATACAAAACTCTACAAGCAAAAAACTTTTTCTGAATTATATTTTGGAATACTCTTTATTTTCGTAATCGTAAATTATACTCCGTTAAAATATATAATATTTTAGTTAGTGAGATTAAAATATCATCATCAAAATCATTAAATTTTTCGTCGTCCGCAACTAAACGTAGGTCTCCCCCACAAATGAGGGATAAGCCTGTAATCACCACGCTTAGTAAGCGGGTTGACGATCGCAGTGAGGCGTTATTCTTTAGCCAGGAGACAGCTACTGCACGGTTAAAGAAACTGGTGAAATCACGGTCAAAGTTAGTCCAAAAATAATTTGATTTTAACGTATCTTCAAGTAAAGTGCCAGTAACAAATATTTTATAAAAATGCCATCACAATCTCACAAATAAAATTATAACTAAATCCTTTTAAACCTGCGTGCAATTATTTTTATATATAAGCGTAGATAGGGAGTTGTTAATACGAGCCGAAAGTTCGACTTTACGACTCCTACGTTTACCGGACGTTTTTAATCTTGGCAACCTCGGGAAAATCGGATAATATAAGTTCAAGACCCTTGAGTATAGTTTAAGCAAGAGCAAGTTTATGGCAGATTAATATTTGAACTTGATAAAATTGTTTTCTAGGAAAAAAAAATCCAACAATATAAAATTAACTTAGCTGCTATTTAACATTTTGTACCTTAATAAAGAATATAAAATCTTTACTTCAAGTAATCTCTCAAAGTATTTATTTTAACATAGTATAAAACAAAGTCGTCGTCGCCCCTTTTACACTTATAACTTCTAAATTACGCTACGGATTTTTTGGAGCTCCATTAACTTGTAGAGTGATTTATAAAAAAATGTAATAAGTGCATATTGCAGTATGGTAAGGTAACCGGCCCGTACTGATGGAGTGGATGGAGCGGCGGCACGGAGTCCTCTCTTTCCGGTTGGTGCAGGTCTTGTCGGGGCATGGTTGCTTCGGCAAGTACCTGCATACGGTCGTGCGGAGGAAGTGGACTCCATCCTGCCACCATTGCAGTAGCGACGAGGACACGGCGCAACATACGCTCGAGGTATGTTCGGGCTGGGACGGGCAGCGCCGTGACCTCGTCGCTGTCATCGGTGCCAACCTGACGCTGCCGGCTGTTGCGCGAGCGATGGTCGACAGCGTCAGGAATTGGGACGCGGTCACCGCCTTCTGCGAGGCTGTCAAGCGAGGCGGCGGAACGGGCCCGGGAGGATTCCCGTGACCCGGGCCGCCGCCCGCGGCTGGGGCGGCGCAGGCGCTAGTACCTGCGCCTGATGTCGCCCTAACCGAGGCTTCGGGTGATCGGACCGGGGAATTGTCCGGTCACCCGACGTGAGGCCACCGCGTGAGGACGACGCCTCGACGGCGAAAGCTGTCGGGGCGTCGACAGGAGAGGAGCCCGAGAGGGCATACCGTCGAGCGGGCCACCGAAGACAAAGATCGGGTACCTGTGGCCCGCTCGCACTGCGAAGAAGAGGTGCTTGCAGGGTGGGTCAATGGGGTTGCGCGCCGCCTCTTCCGTCACCCCGGACCGATTTGGCGGGGTGGGACGTCCATAGCCCACAGCAAAAAAAAAAAAGTATGGTAAGGTAAAGATGCTGTGTGGTAGCTGCTACGAATACTACCTTACTTTGCTCGTGGATTTCGTAAAAGACGATTAAGAGCTTTATATGGACTTGGGTCAATTCTACCTGGTGCCGTTTGGTCAAAAAATATATTCGCAAGGAGGGTTGATGTCTGGTAGGCGGCCGGTCATAACCTATTGCTAATAACTTTTGCAATATGTATATTTCGATATTGCGTCGATCCCAAGTAATTGGGATAAGAGTTGAAGAATGGTGATTGCAGTAAGTTAAAGTCGAACATTTTAAAAATTTATAATAGAATATCGTATAATCGTTTTTGTATTCTTACATTGCTGGCTATAAACCCTACGAGATAATTCAAAATAATGTACTACGGAATCATATATCTGAAAAAGGTCTGCTGGGAACAAAGTCTGCGAGGATATATGTCTGCCTTCTAAGAATAATCGAAAATAACTATTTTTATCTTTTACATATTGCTAATTTATGAAGTAATTTTAAAGACTACAGTATTATTTTTAAAGAATTAAATACATTAGACACACGAAGCATTTAATGAGGCTCAAAATTACCCTTTTTATTTTTAGTATATCATTAAAATAAATATTTCAATTTCTGTGTGGTGACGGAGTAAGAATACTATTCATATATATCCATCCCATCCCATATCTTACCCGTGGGTGATCGTACGAGACGACTAAGAGATATAAAATGCATATACGAGTAACATCTATGCGAGAGAAGGAAAACTCGAAATAAAACCCTATACTAACACGTCTGACCAGCGCGGTATAGTAGGTTAATTTCCCTGCCATTACGGAGGAGACCCGAGCCCAACAGTAGGACATTATGGGCTGTGATGATGATGAAATATTTCAGAAGTTTAAAATGCGGAGGCGTAGATCCTGAATCTAAAGCGAAGCGACTGTGGGTGTTTGTTTACTTATACTTATTCAATCTTTTTACTGATAGGTTAAGAATACAAGGTATTTTTTTCATGGCATAAAAATCGTCTAAGAGAAAGAAAGAAAAAAGAAAGAAAGAAAGAAGACTATTTTATTGACACTTAGCTTAAATTTAGACATTACAGTAAGTTGAAAAAAGCATAAAGGTTTTATAAGAAAATTAAAATAATAGCTTAACTTAACTGTAAATACAACACAAAGAAGAAAAACAAAATACATATAATAAGTGTCAATGAGGTTCCCATTCAGCAATAATAGAGAACACTTTCCATGTTTTTTTTTATTGCTTATGTTGGCAAACGAGCAAGCAGCACACCTGATGGTAAGTGTCACTGCTGCCCATAGACATTTGCTATACCAAGGGTATAAGCTAAGCCATTGCCTACCATTATAATCCCAAACCCACCCAGTTGGGCTTCCGGCTCTCTCGCTCACCGAACAGAGCGCAATAGCGCATTGCCATTGCTCAGTCGTCGATCTTCTGCGAGAGTATAGTACTACCCTGGACGGACCAGCCCGCGGCTGTAGAAAAAGATCTATTAACAGCGTGGCGTGGCGTCCTACCACTGTTAACCATGTAATGACAGAGTAAGATTATCATTTACCATCCCACCTATTACTCGTGGGTATTAAAAGACGCCTGATGCCGACATGCAGATAAAATCCATGCAATAGAGGGAAAGTTCGAAATAAAAGTGTCGAACTAGCGTGGTATAGTAAATCAATTTCTCTCCTATTGTAGAAGAGGCTGAAGTCCAGTGGGACGTATATGAGCTGAGATGATGAATGGAGCTCCACAAGAGTGGACAGCAGGCTTCCCCTGGAAAACATATAACATCAACTGCGATTGTCTGCCCGCCTGATAAGTCAGTAAGGTATTATCACCCTTCGTAGGGTGGCCTATATCCAAGAGTGGGATCCGAAAGACTGACGAATCCAATCACTCGTATTCTGATAGAATTACGTCACAATAATTGTATATACATCTATTCAAATTGGCTTTTAATCAAGCTTTGTCTTTTATTCAAGCATCGTTCACTCACAGATGTAAAAAAGTAAACTGTTGGCGCATATCTGATGTTGTAATCTCCCGAGGGTATCAGAGCATCCAACCTTGATTACAGAATGACACTCGAAAGTTATAAACGAAGAAACTTGGTTTGAAACTTGGTTTACTTTCGCAGATCGAGCAGAGAGCCATTTATTAAAAAAAAACACTTATACTTAGGAAATAAATCCTTGTATCATGGAGGACTTTACGAATATACAATTAACGGATACAAATAATCATAATCGTCATCAGAGCCCATAAATGTCCCACTGTTGGTCTCGGGCCTCCTCCGCAGTGGGAGGGAAATTAACCTACTATACCACGCTGGTCAGACGTGTTGGTATTGGCAGGGGTCGGCAGCCTTTTGAGTCGGAAGAGCCAAAAATTAGAATTTACTAAAGTTTAAAGTTTTTAAAGTGCCAAATTTTGGCAACAATAATTAGTTCCTAATCCTCGTTAATCAATTCAAATAAAATAAATATCATTATAAAATATTTTTTTGCGTATAGAAGTAAAGAGCCGCAACTTCACGTCCAAAGTAGATCGAACCTATAAAACTCATGGGAGGTCGACACTTATACGCTATCACATAGAATTTAAGAAACTATTATTGCTCTTAATTAGCTTTTAGTCCATATTGAGATCTGTTTCAAAATGGGTGATAAATTTACCACGCTGGTCACACGCACCTACATAACGATGTTTAATCATATTCTACAACAGACACTAAAAATTAAAAAGCTATTAAAATGTATTCTTACTCCGTCCCCATACTTTTTGACAGACTATAATCTGGTTACTCCACGTCCGAACTGTTTGGATTATCCTTATAGAGATATCACCATTTGGATTGACTCCACCACCTTAGCAAAAATTTCACTTATTTAGTCAAACAAATTGTCCATCTATTATATAAGCTATACTGTACTCAAGATTGATATACCTATAATGTACTCAAGATTGATACCTATAAGGTGGAAAGGTAATAATTAGAACATTAGTATCAACATTTGTTGGTTGGGTTAGAGCCTGGAGTTCTGTAATACAGGTCTCGACCTAGTTTGGACTCCAGACTCTCACAAGCACTTCGAACGATATTTGTTTAATTATATCTATATAATTTGTAACAACTTTCCTTATCAGATGTAGGTAAATAAATTATTATTTATTATAAGACAAAAAAATGTATATTTCACATATTATCCATTAAATTTCTGTGTGCTATATATATTAAGTTGTGTGGTAGCGGCTACGAATACTACCAACCCTTACTTTGTTCGTGGATATCGTAAAAGATGATTAAAAACCTTATAACGACCTGGGCCAACTCCATCTAATGCCGTTTGGTCAACAATTACATTCCCAAGGAGGGTTGAAGTCAGGCAGGCGGCCGGTCATAAAACTATTGCCAATAACTTTTACAATATTTACTATGAAAGAAAAGTACATATTGTATCGACCCAAAGTAATTGGGATAAGAGTAGTTGATGATATTCATTAAATTTCTATTTGCATCCGTCCAATCAATATTATAGATTTACTGTCGAAACAATATTCAGCTGTAAAAATAGCCTCGAAAACTATTTCCAGTAAAGATATAAGATAAACAAGATCTGAAAGAATTCCTAGCTATACAAACTTTATTTTTCGACGATAATACTGTTGAACTATTTGAGATTAGTAAACGTATACCACCTATTGTACTTTTGAATAAAGGTTAAAGGTAAAAGCAACATACAAAACGTCTCTATTTACAAGTTATGTACATATATATATATATATATATATATATATATATATATATATATATATATATTAGGGTGTCCGTTATTTCCCAAATTGGGTTTTGTTCTGCAAACGCCCGTCAAATTTTTAGGTCCACTGAAACAAATGTAGCTAAAAATACACAAACAGTTGTTTCTTGTAGGAAAATTAACGTTCTACAAAAAAGATCTGAATGCTTTTTTTCGATAAAATTTACCGTTTAAAAGTTATTCAACCATAAACTTGTATTCATATTTTAATTCATCGTTTTTTTTAATTTTCACCATAATTTTTATTTATATCAAACTAAATGCATACAGATAGATAATAAAATTAATAAATACAAGATTTAGATCTAAAATAAATTATATTATTGCTTTTAAATAATATCGATACTTATTATACAGTTTTCAACTTTTTTCACACATCTTGAAACAATTTGTATTTCAATTCCAGCTCTATACCAGAATTTAGTCACTTCTCCTATAATGAATTGACAACTTGCTGGAAGTGTTTTTTTTGCTTCTCTTGTTTGATAAAATAACAATTGTAGTACCTACTTGTTTGTTAGTTGGTAATTTATTACCACTGATTGTTTCAGTTGGTTCTCCCAAAAGAAACATTAGATTTCTCAGGCTCACAGAAGTATTTTTTTTTTGGAAAAATATATTAAATAGTATTTCTGCTGAATGAGTTCGCAATAATAAAGTTTATTAAATAAACACTTCACAGAGAAGTTATAGACTCAAATGACATGAAGTTCTCTCAGGTTGCTCACAGATGTTGTTAGATTATAAGACGAATAAATTTAAAACGTGATTACGTTTAGCTTTTTGCTTAATTGCCTTAAATTCAAAAGTTTTAAAAAAGAAAATTATTTAAACACTTAAATTTATGTAAAAGTACGTTAATATACGGTCTCTTAGAGTGACTCCATAATTTTATAACAAACAAAAAGCGATAGTAAATAAAAAATAGAAAAATGATGAATTAAAATATGAATACAAGTTTATTGTTGAATAACTTTTAAACGGTAAATTTTATCGAAAAAAGCATTCAGATCTTTTTTTGTAGAGCGTTAAATTTCCTACAAGAAATTGCTATTTGTTTCAGTGGAAAAAAATTAACTGCAAAAAGTGCGAAAATCCCATGTTATTTAAATGGGCAATATATTATGATTTAGGCACGGGTTAATGTAAATATTAAGGGCTGCTTTGGGTCTGATATTTTTTGTTAGGTCATAACCTAAAAATTTGACAGGCGTTTGCAGAACAAAACTCAATTTGGGAAATAACGGACACCCTTTTTTTTTTCTTTTTTTTTTTTTCGCAAGGTGGGACCATGGATGTGGTCGCGCCCCGGCAAATCAGCCCGGGGCGACGGAAGAGGCGGCGCGAAACCCCATGGACCCACCCTGCAAACACCCCTCCTCGCCGCGCGAGCGGACCACCGGCACCCGATCTCTGTCTTCGGTGGCCCGCCCCCTCTCGGGTTCCTCTCTCCCTCACGCGGTGGCCTCACGTCGGGTGACCGGACAATTCCCCATAACGGACACCCTAATATATATATATACAGATATATATATACAGATATATATATACATATATATATATATATATATATATATATATATATATATATATATATATATATATATATATATATATATATATATATATATATATATATATATATATATATACATATATATATATATAATTTCCCTCCTATTGTGGAGGAGGAACGAGTCCGATATTAGGACGTATATGAGCTAAAGTGAATAGAATATATAATATTTTGATCCTTTTGAAAATATAAATATCTGATTGTCTGGTGCTAATTCTTCTCATTTTTTTTTTGCCATATATTTGTTGCAAATCTCCTTTCAGGCTGGTTAGATGTGCTGATATAGGGTTTTATTTCGAGGCTTCTTTCTCTGGCCGTAATATTCATATCTTTTACTCGTCATTTTCAACAAATGGGAAAGGCAAAGACGAATTATATTCTTCATCTCATCATCATCATCTTGGCCTATATATGTCCCACTGTTGGGCTCGGACCTCCTGCATAATGGTAGGGTAATTGACCTACTATACCACGTTTTGTTTTGTTTTAGGGTGGGTTACGGTTCGCGCACTCCTCGCACCACTCCGTCCGGGGCGACAGAGGAGCGTAAGCACGCACACCCGTAACCCACCCGTGACGTCGCATTCGTCGTTGGGCCGACCACCGAAGCAGAGTGACTTGACGTCAGTGGTCGACCCGATGGAATACCCCTGAGGAGTACCCTCTCCTCGACCGACGTCCCCCCTACTATACCACGCTGGTCAGATGTGTTGGTATAGGGTTTTGTTTCGAGTTTTCATTCTCTCGCATAGATGTTATATGTGTTTTTATATCCCTTAGTCGTCTCGCACGATCACCCACGGGTAAGATAGGGGATGGTAAATTGTATTACTCCGTCACCATACGGAAAAAAGAAGAACTATATTCTTACGCCTTGTATAATATATAAATTTCATGATTTACGTGAAATTAATACCTCAATTTTATTGCGTGAACTATAACATTATTGTTTGTGGGATAAATTTCATTAAGTACGTCTATAGTCGAGATCATTTAGATGACGCTGCTAGACGAGACGCCACAAAACCGTCACTTAAATACCTTAGCTAACTTCAAGTTAAGATGAATGATTTATTATACGCAACTAAGTACTTAAACTCTAGTTAATACCGTCAAATGAAAGTAGCAAATTGTGCGTTTTTTTTATGATCATCTTATCCATTATATTTTATGTTCGGTTATTAAAGAATTACGACCAGATGTTACTTACTTCTAAAACTGGATTAGAGTAATAAGGTTGATGTCACACCTGTAGAGTAATAAGGATATTAAATTTTAAAACATGGTTACCCGTGGATCTTATCTATTTGCTGTGTGGTGGTAGTTACGAATACAACCATCCTTTATATTGTTCATGAAGTGTCGTAATATACCATTAAGAGCTTTACATCGAAATAGATCAGCTCCATCGACTGCCATCTAATCAATAAAAACATTCCCCATGAGGATTAACGTCAGGTAAGCGGTCGATTTTTAAACTATTGGCAAAGCTTATGCAATACGGTATGGTAGAAAAAGATTGATAGAAGAAGAAGAAATTTTGCGCCGACCGCAATTAGAATAAGAGCATGTTTATAATTATGATAATCCATTTAAAATTACAGCATTCAAATTCAAAACTTTTCTTCCACGCATTCTTTTTCTACTTTATAGATCATATTTGGAGCTTCTTTAAATACCTCGAATTAGAGCTAGTATAGTAGACAGAGCACGTTATATTCATAAATGATTACATAGATGGCGTAGTAGTTCAAGTTGCATACAGTGCAAAGTATCGCGAGTTTGATTTCCACGCAGGACAATAATTTGGAGGTTCACAACTTGTTGTATTAAGTTTGGATGTGGAACTATCTGCTACAGTGTTTCCCCAGCGCTATAACGTGTTCTTTCTTGAAACGAGGTTTGAGAAGAGTACTTTCTTCGTGGTAGACAGCGGCTTAGTTGTGCCCTGGTATTGCAATAGTCCATGGGTGATGGTATCACTTGCTTTCAGTTGCGCTGCTTGCTCGTTTCCCACGACCGGCAATAAAAAAAAATATAGTAAAAGTTGGCTAGTGAATCACCAAGAAAACAGACATCAGCACTAGAAGACTTACCGATTGCAATCATAGAACATGGTTATATATCCAAGAAGACCTCAATAGATTGTGATAATAATGATATTTTTGAAACGATTTCATTTAAAACTCATCGTTTGTTCGTTCATTTTGAGCAATAGCTATGCGACGCAAATCGGCCAATATCTGTTATGGTAGTGTCGTATATATAGTAGAGTATAGCAGTAGGGAAAATTTAGCCGGTTTACAATGCTGAAAAAATCTATTAACCAGAGTAATTTCGCGCGCGTAAAACTCGCTTCCTCAAAATTCATAATTCTCTTCATACACGCTCGCCGGTTTCGGAGACTCTTGACTCCACCTTCCTTCAGTACATATCCAATCTGGTCTAGGTAGGTTAGTCTCGGTCTCCCTCGGTACCTACATCCTTCCACTTTCACATTGTATATCTTCTTAACCAGACGTTCGTTCGGCATTCTTTCCACATGTCCGAACCATCGCAGCATTCCCTTTCGCATCTTTAAACCAATACTCTCTTTCATATCTACTCGCTCTCTTACGTCGTCGTTATGAATGCGATCGGTCATTAGTCTATATATCATTACATAAAATATTATATAATTAGTTTAGTACGGCAAAGGTCTATGGGCGGCAGTAACACTTACCATAAGGTGCGCTGCTTGCTTGTTTGCCACCATAAGCAATAAAAAAAAAATAAAAAAATAAAAAAAGATAAACAGAACAAGTATTCTGTATATAATAAAACTCTATTATGTTACTAAAACAAAGAAAGCTACAACGTAATATTATTCCTATTCATAAATTGAGATCATCATCATCTCGGCTCATATACGTCCCACTGTTGGGCTCGGATCTCCTTCGTAATAGGAAGGAAATTGACCTACTATAATATGCTGGTAAGACATGTTGATATAAGGTTTGGTTTCGAGTTTTCTTTCTCTTGCATAGATGTTATATGCGATTTATATCCCTTAGTCATCTCTTAAGATCACCCACGGGTAAGATAGCGGGTGGTTAATTGTATTCTTACTCCGTCACCACACGGAGAAATAAATAAATAATATTGAGATAGTAATTTAAAAATATGTGGAGAGAAAGTGCAGGAGAGAATTTGAAACACGTCAATTTGTTTCAATGATTTCTATTTTGACATTGACACAGGTACGTTTCGAATTCATCGCAAAAGTTATTTTTATAAAATGATATATGATTTATCATACGGTGTTATACGTCCTGCATTCTAAGCGGGTTCTCATGTGAAAATATTACTCGACCCTTCTACAGTGTTATAAATAAACAACTATTTTAATAAAAATAACCTTCACACTATATACATTTATTATCTGAATAATACAACAAAAATGTAGCAAGGATAAAAAACAAAATGGTGTTTTAACAGGTGCGAATAACGAAAATGTATTTCTAAAAGTATTTATTTGGACCCTTTCTGTATAAATAAAACAATAGACGAATCGGTATTCCTTTTTTATTAATAACTTTTTCATTCAGAAACTAGTGATGGTATTATACCTTGCCTATAAGAGCTTTACTCATTACAAATCGGTATTTCTTTTTTATTAATAACTTTCTCATTCAGAAACTAGTGATGATATTATAGCTTGCCGAGAAGAGGTTTGATCATGACCAATGGGTATTTTTTTTTATTAATAACTTTCTCATTCAAAAACTAGTGATGATATTATGACTTGCCGAGAAGAGCTTATTCAGAAACTAGTGATGGCATTATGGCTTACCAAGAAGAGCTTTGATCATGACCAATCAGTATTTCTTTTTTATTAACTATTTTCGCTTTGAGAAGCTAGTGATAGTATATAATTTGCGAAAAGAGCTTTGGTCATTCCCCTGACTCTCCTTTATCCAGTTTTTACAACTCCTACGTGGAATTTAATAGTGGCAATACGTTATTCTTAACTATTGGCCATAAATGTGAATTACCTTTCATATTAGTAGTGGTACAATGATGACAGTTCTGCCTGCAGTTTCAAATAGGTCATCTTATTTGGAGTACTACATTCTCAGAGAAAATCGTTGTCAAATTAGTAACAATGTATACATACACGAGTACATATACATATCATCACGCCATATCTCTTGCAGGGTAGGCAGAGAGAACAGAGTACCAGAGAACTTTATCCTTGCATACTTCACTCGCTTCCTCAACATTCATAATTCTCTTCATACACGCTCGCCGGTTTCGGAGACTCTTGACTCCACCTTCCTTCAGTACGTGACCAATCTGGTCTAGGTAGGTGACTCTCAATTGTCCGGTCACCCAACGTGAGGCCACCGCGTGAGGGCGACGCCTCGACGGCGAAAGCTGTCGGGGCGTCAACGAGAGAGGAACCCGAGAGGGTATACCGCCGGGCGGGCCACCGAAGACAAAGATCGGGTACCGGGGGTCCGCTCGCACGGCGAAGAAGAGGTGCTTGCAGGGTGGGTTAATGGGGTGGCGCGCCGCCTCTTCCGTCACCCCGGACCGATTTGGCGGGGTGCGACGTCCATAGCCCACCACAAAAAAAAAAAAAAAAAAAAAAAAAGGTAGGTGACTCTCGGATTCCCCCGGTACCTACATCCTTCCACTTTTGCATTGTATATCTTCTTAACCAGACGTTCATTCGGCATTCTTTCCACATGTCCGAACCATGGGAGCATTGCAGAGTAACAATTAAATAGATCAAAAATTAAACGAAAGTGAAATATTTTACAAAATTATTATACATTATAATGTAAGTTATTTAAGCGTTTAACATGAGCCAAATTAATGTAAGTGTTTATTATGTTATATGTAACTTGGTTTAATATAAACGCTTGTAAATTTAATTGCAGTGCCGTGCTGTTTTGTCTGAATAAAGTTGGACACCAAAGGCATTTTATTTTTTGCATAGTAAAATGAAAGACACAGAAACGTTGACTTTATTTTTTTTTTTAGAATACTTTTATCTCCATTCCTAATTTTAAAAACCTCCGTAAGAATCAGGCATCATTATATTTTGCCCTCGACTCTTACAAATAGTAGAAGCGAAAATAATTTCACTGAGTATATTTTATTCTTCAGCCCTTATTTTGCAAGTTCTTTGAATATTTTACTTTTAGAAATCTGTTTTAAAGAGCTATCTAAGAATATACTTTTCATGGACAGCGCATTAAACTTCAAACATTCAAATGACAACCCTACGATTCAATGGCGTCACGTATAAAGGCTAATTATGAAATATTCATAAAATATATCTTGCTTTTTTTATTTAAACGTATGATTTGGATGTTCTTGGCGATAAAAATCATGATGATATAATACCAAGTGCATTATTTTTTATATTTTATGAACATCCCTACTAATATATAAATGTGAATGTAAGTTTGTTTGTTACGCTTTCACGCTAAAACTACTCAACCGATCATCATGAAACATTACATACACATATTCTTGGAGGTATTAAAAGTAACATAGGATACTTTTTATTAAAAAAAAAATCAAAATTTTTATATGAAAAATACAAAAATTGTTTGTCAAAAAATCTCAAAATCTAGCTTCTTCAACGCCATCTAGCAGTCCAGTAATGAAGTTCCAACCCTGAGTATTGTAATACCGTTGCACTGTATTACCGACGGTCAAAAATAAAAATAGGGGATCAAAAACTTTAGGAAAGTAACCTTTTACGCGGGCGAAGCCGCGGGCAGAAGCTAGTGGAATATAACTATTTATTCATCAAGATACGTACTAATTTCTTTTTTATATGTTCTAACATTTTAAAAATACCAATCGCATTGAGAACATCCTCCTTTTGGTAGTCGGTTAAAAACAGGTCAAGTTTACATGTTTGTATGTAGTGGTTAATCGTTGAGCGGAAAAAATGGATGTTCTATATATTAATTTATTCATCATGTCACAAGTATCTATTATTGGACATAGGGGTAATGCCATAATTGCCATGCTTGTTGGCCTGTTTGGCGTTCACAGTTACTATAATAAGTTTTCCAAGAAAGCGCTGTTAACCAATCTACTACGGAAAATTCTTGGTGGTGACGTATTAGATTCATAAACTTATCAATCTCTTCATTTATTTTTTAAAAATATTTCATGAAATACATTCATCATTTATTGTGTTCTAAGAGAAACTCATTAAGCATGCCTGAAGTCCAGTTCATTTAGATAACGAGACTAAACAACGCTACAAAGCTTTCCTCAAATAGCTTAGTAAGCCGAAAGCCAAAATGATTTATTACACCCGCGTAAGTTAAGGTAAATTCTATATAATAAAGGTCAAAAGAAAATGTGAGTTTTATTTTTAAAGAGCATCCATTATAATTCGTATCATCGTTATAGAAAAAATCGAGTTAAGTATTCTTATTTTTTTTTTATATTTACTGGGAAATATGCTTTGCATATTTAATGACATTATTTCATTTGAACACCCACGTAGTGAAATTAATAATAATATCGATTTTAATAATATTCATAATACATCAATCGTATTTTTATATCACATCAATTTGTATGACAACGATATCTGCTCAGTAAGCTTGACGGATTGATATCTTATTTGACTCATTCTGCAGTAAGTGTTGTAGCCCTATTTATCACATATATGTATGTTTATATATAACAGGCAAGCTATCAAACACAGTAAGAGCTTTGGGAATTTGGGAATTCAGCTGTCCAGCCTATCCAGCTGTAAGTGAGATTAGTGTACTCATATGAGGATATTTCACAGTTTGTAATTAAGTCAAGTCATTGATATTTCTAGAATTCAGTAAAGCGATAGTATATTACTGAAAGGTGTGTCGGAAAATTTTGTCAGCGCATATAAAAGCAAATAAGGCGCTGTTATTTCATATTCAATATACTTTAGCACTTTGATTCGATTGTGTTACATATAATGTCATAAAAAAATTAATATAAAACACTAAATTACTAAAATATTGAATACCGCTAAAACTAGCAAATAATACTTTTTATACATTTCATTTGAAGCTGGGATTTCACTTCTATAAGAATGTCCAATCTCTTTGCACAAAGGTGTAAATGACTAATAAAATAAAATTCCGTGTTCAAAGACGGTACAACATTTAATTTTAAATCAGAAATAGACAGACGGTTATTAGAAAACAATTGCGGACAAGATACGAGAAGAAATACGCTGGCACCATTCTTCTATTTAAATACTAAAAGTTGTCTTTTTTATTAATGTTCCCAGCAGCTTTGTACTACGTCTGATGTCTCAAGATTAAGTTTAAATATAACTCAATCCTTCTCCTGTTTTTATCCCAATTACTTGAGGTCATCCCAATATTTACATATTATAAATGTTATTGACAATAGTTTTATGACCGGCTGCCTACCTGACTTGCCTTAGAAATGTAATTGTTAAACTCTGTACTAAGGAATGTCTTGGATCGCAGTGGTCTTTAAAATAATTAATGAATATATATTTTAATTACAATCGAAACAAACTGACTGGACTGCACAGATGACGTAATGATTAACATACTGACCTGCTGTTTTAGTGTCGTGGGTTCGATTTCCACGCAGGATACACTTTCTTTGATCCACGCATTATTGTTCTAAGTCTAGGTATAATTGGTGTCCGTGAATTATATATTTATAAAGTCACCCGCAATACAAGGATTTTTCCTTAGAGCCGAGTATTGTCAATTATAATTTAAAAAAAAAAGGTTCATTCAACGAATTTATCTTATAAGTATCGGATCCCCGACAATGAGTATTTGAAATTGCTACTTAGACAACTGAGTCATGAAATAATAAAATTGTACCCGTAGAATTATAAGAATACAATATTTTAGAATCCCTTATTTGCCCGTGGTAAGAATAAAAACCGTCCGAGAGATCACTCGACTCACCGGAGACGTCAGTAGCACTCTTGACCAATTTGTAATACGAACTACGATCACCAACCTACCAACCAAACGAGCCTTCCTATTTATAATTACAACAAGAAACCTGCCAGCAGCGCGTGGCTTTACAACTCTATTATATGATTCATATTGCACTAACGAAGCAATAAATTGCCCATGTGGTGAGGGGATATTAATATTATTGTAGCCACTCCTTACTCCTTCGTAGGAGTCTAAAATATCGGCTAAGGGATTTAACAAGAAAATGGGCAATAGCTCTCTCCTGTGAAACATATATCATGTTGATTGCCAAGTTCGACCATTATACTACTATCTCCTTATTTTTGACAATAAATGGCGAAAGGCTACACTGATTATGATAATGAATGAAGCAATTAATAGTGATAGGACCACGCTGTGGAAAGTTCTCTGTCTACAGCTGCGGGCCGGTCCGTCCGAGGTAGCACCACACTCTCGCAGAATATCGACGTCTGAATAATGGCAATGTGCTATTGAGCTTCGTTCGGTGAGCGAGAGAGCTGGAAGGGTGGGTTTGGGGTTTGTATTGGTAGGCAGCGGCCTAGCTATACCTTCGATATTGCAAAGGTCCATGGACGGCAGTGATACTTACCATCAGGCCTGCTATTAGCTCGTTTGCATCACCTCACCATAAGCAATAAAAAATACGTAAATGCATATAATCAAATCAGTATATAGTACTGATTATATTACTTGTAAATAATGTTATGTTCGTTATCCGCGTGGTGATGGAGTAAAAATATAATTCACCACCCCCTATCTTACCTGTGGGTGATCGTAAGAGACGACTAAGGGATATAAAAACGCATATAACATCAATGCAAGAGAAGGAAAACTCGAAACAAAACCGTATACCAACACGTCTGACCAGCGTGGTATAGTAGGTTAATTTCCCTCTCATTACGGAGGAGGCCCGAGCCCAACAGTGGAACATATATGGGCTGTGATGATGATGATGATGATGAATGTTCTATTTAATTTATCAATATCCGACAATTGATCCAAATATTGTTAAGCAATAAAGTATTAGACAGCAGTGAATCGAACCACTTAGTCTGATAGATTCTTTTGAAAATGACGTCGCGATCTTGAAAGCGAAAATCCTTCAATGCAATAAAAGACTTTCTATTTACTCCACAAAAGTTATGAATTGAAACTTATCGAATTGAACCATTCCAAATATTTTAGTGAAATGGAGCAAATTGTAGGAATACTTTCTCGTTACCTCTACGCGTCTCTATGAATATATCTTTAAAGTATTGTTTGAACGATTCTTTTACGAATAGCATTTTATTTTTAGAATATAAAATATCGTATATACAACAGTGTATTCATCTAATTCAGCCAATTGCTATACAAAATTGGCATTAAAAAAAAACATAGGAATAATTTTTAACGTTTTTAAGAAAATAGTGGAAGAATACATTTCGTATCTACCTTTCTTTTCGACAAATGTCTTGTGAAACAAGTAACGAAACTTCAGCAGATAACATCTCTGACAGAAAAAAGAAGATAGGAAACAAACCCTTATTCATTCGCTATATCTTCCACTATGAAAAAAATCCCATAACTAATACTGTGGAACTGATTGCATAGATATAGTAATGATCTAAGATGCAACCTAACATAACCAATATGCTGTGTAATTGGTTTATTACCAGCGCAAAACATTTCTCTGTGCGATCTACAATTCATAATCCTAAACCAAAATGTAAATATTTTTTCGTTAATTATGTGTTTGCAAAGTTTTCCACGATACAAGGATTTATGTTATTCTTTTTAAGCAATAAGGAAAATTAATTTAAAGACACAGAACATATTGTTAATTAACAAAGAATTTTCATAAAAGATTTTTATTTACAACAGCGTTTGTTGTTATTCAAAGTGTGTACGAGTAGAATATGCAGCTTCGTCTATATAGATTATTGACTAATTACCAAGCGTCATAGATCAGCTATATCTAAATTTCAACTAACAAATGTTTACTATCAATCTGTTATTATTTAGTATTCTATAATATAATAAATACCTTAAGTTACACCAGATCAATCGTTTATTTGCGCAACATGGTCAGTATTTCATTAATACTTCTTTGATTTTTAACTTACCAACGTCCGCTATTGGGCGTAGGCCCTCAACGAATCAATTCCACAATCATCACGCTTTACAGGCGAGTTGGCGACTTACTCTCCTGATGATGCCTTAACAAGTTTTACGCCTTCCACGGGAAAATAAGGAATAGTGACATATATATCCTTAAAGCATTCTTACCCGGGGAATATAAATATTTAACCTTTAACTTCTATAAAATCATTGAAATTCGTCAACTATTTGTTCATAATGAGGTTTATATACCGGTATGCTGATAGATCCCTTTCAAAAGTGTCTAAAGCTATAATTTGTTACTAGCCTTCTTATTTTTCGTGTAATGACACACAAAACTTATATTTTAAGCTACAAGTCAGAACCTTGAATCTTCAATACAAATTTATTCGATCCCGGTAGAGGTGCAAAGTACGAGTAGCCTAATGAAACATCTGGGTCTGCGAGAGTACAACGAAATTCGAACTAAAACGTATTCAATGATTGATTATTTATTTTCCAAGCACCTAAAACCTTTTATATTTGACGATTGACTCGAAAATTCTTGTGATTTAAGGCTAGTTCTTACGATTTTCATTTGAAAGGTTAATACATATCCGTAACAGAGCTGTAAATAAAAGTCGCAAACAGGCACAGTGTGCAAAAGCTAAAGGGGCGAAGAAATCACCAAACTATGAGATTGGATAATAGCTGGGCCAAGAAAAGGTTGCAGCCATAGAAACCCTCATTGGACCCATAAAAGGCTAGTGTTACGGTATGGATCCGAATTAAGTTATGGTAACTGAAATATTATATTTTTATAGTAGCTTTCAGACAATATTCGTTAACTATTTTGTTTGAATCTGAAGCATTCACTTTTGAATTTTATAGTAAAGCTCCAAGGTTTGGGGCGGGTGGTGCTACTTCTGCAAACATTTCCGTAAACTCACTAGGCTATTAGAAAAGCATCCGTTCTGACACAATTATAATGAATCTCGTTGAACACAGTATCAAATCATTATAGACATTATTTATACAACATCTGGTATCAGGTGGTGACGGAGTAAGAATACAATTCACCACCATCTTACCAACATCTCACCATCTTACCCGTGGATGATCGTCGTGGGTGATCGTACGAGACGACTAAGAGATATAAAACGCCTATGCGAGAGATGGAAATCTCGAAACAAAACCCTATACCAACACGTCTGACCAGCGTGATACGTATAGTAGGTCAAATGCCCTCTCATTTTTTGTTGAGTTGACGTGGCTCGAGCCCAACAGTGGGACGTGTATAAACTGAGAAGATGATGATGATCTGGTATTAGTAACATATTTAAAGTGTGATGAGAAAGCACATGACCGGTCTCCATGACCGGGCATCTGCTTTCTCTCTCTTCTCTCTCTCTCTACCAGAGATGACGCGATACATTTCCATCTCAAACAAAGTTATCTATGGTTATTATTAACAATGTTCTGAGATTAACATTTATATGTTACTACGATTTTGGACAAAGATGTTTTAGCATTACAAATTGTCTGTTGACAATTTCATTTTGAGCGCCACCTGTTACCGAAACTTTGTAATTTATTATTGAAAAGCCCAACTTTAGCTTGACTTGAGATTGAGTTAACTATGTTAATATTTTAAATTTTTATCTACACCTGCAATAGAGTTTCCCAAGTGAAAACAATCACGAGAAAGGTCTTGGCTTTTTCACATGATAATCGCACTTAAGCGGATAATATTTTTGTAAAATAAATACATACATATCATAACGCCATATCCCTTGCAGGGTAGACAGAGAGAACACAGTGCCAGAGAACTCTATCCTTGCATACTTCACTCGCTTCCTCAACATTCATAATTCTCTTCATAAACGCTCGCCGGTTTCGGAGATTCTTGACTCCACCTTCCTTCAGTACGTGACCAATCTGGTCTAGGTAGTTTAGTCTCGGTCTCCCTCAGTACCTACATCCTTCCACTTTCGCATTGTATATCTTCTTAACCAGACGTTCATTCGGCATTCTTTCCACATGTCCGAACCATCGGAGCATTCCCTTTCGAATCTTTATACCAATACTCATTTTCATACCTACTCGCTCTCTTACGTCGTCGTTACGAATGCGATCGGTTAGCCTAACTCCACAGATTTTTTCACTGATTTTTTGATCTCCACAGACCGCATTAATTTTACTTTCATGCTCTTTTCTGCATACCCAACTCTCGCTTCCATACAGTAATGTTGGGACAAGCACTGCGTTATGTATTGCTACACGTGCTTTCTGGCTGAGGTGGTGGCTGCCGAAAAGTTGCCCCAACGCTCCGTTCACTCTATTTCCCGCATTCACTCTTCGCTCTATATCAGTGGTGTACCTTCCATCTCGGCTAAATCCACATCCAAGATATACAAATTCATCCACTTGCTCTAGTACATCATTACCTATTGTTACTCTTACATCTGTTCTGGCTTCATCTCTTTCAAAGACCATTATTTTGGTTTTGCTCACATTCACGCGTAGACCATTTTTCTTACAAACTAAATTAAATCATTCTTGAAATAAAATCAACTCATCTGGTTAGTTTAATATAATCCCCGCTTCCATATTTGAGTGAGCTCATGCCCAACGATGAGTAAAATATAAGATCAAATAAAGAACCGTTACATAAAGTTAAAACTCAATTTGAAATATTACGTCAAAGTAAATGTTTTACATTATTTGCATGAAGAAAGCAATTTAAAAACTATGTAATATAAACAAACTAGGGGCTTACTTGCCCTTTGCCTTGTTATATAGTTGCCGAACAATGTAACTAGCTAATACTTTTAAGAAACGTAGTTTTTATGAACCTATTTTGCTAAACCAACATGCCACAGGGTATAAAAGAAAACTGGTGTTTGTCCGATGTGATACTTAATTCGAAATTGACAAGAAAATATATTACTGAAATTTAGCATTTAATATGCTCAATTATTTATAACCTAACAATGTTAGGCCAGTTGTAGAAAATTATCCTTCTATCCCACTAATTCATCGTCGATCGTACTAACCCATTTCAGATTGGCATAGGATTTTTTTTACCGAATTGCCCTTCTCTTTCAGTAATGTTAAACTTATCTTGACTGATATTTATAATACCCACAGGAAAAGATGGGGGGCAACAATTTAATTCTTATTTAATCACGATACGGATTTCTAGCTCGGCTATTGGTAAACAAAATTCACACATATAAATATCTAATTTTGAAATAATAATTTTCATTTTAGATTAACGATATTACAGGCGAAAGTCTTAAGAAGACTGTAGGTTGAAGGCGGTCTAGTACTGCTCGAATGATATATTCTTCCGGGGACTACTAAATCCAGCAGTGAACGTTAATAGTCTAATGATGAAATGAATTCATGATAACAAAATATAAAATAATTGTTATTTTATAACTTGAAACTTTAACAACAAAATTAAACACAGTACCAAGGATTATTCCTAAGGAGACAAAAAGTTGGAGACTGAGACGCTAAACCAAATACCGGGGCCATCTGCTAGCCATTGAGACTTGGTAACACTCGCCAATGGAAACTTAGCTGGACTCTTAAAAACTAGAATAAAATACAGAGTATTGAATAGACTCCAAGTATCTAGGATAAGAGCGAAATGATGATGGTGTTAATATACTTCCACTAATTTTGTAATTCATAAAAGTACAATCTTTTTTTTTTTAGGGTGGGCTACGGTCGGCGCAATCCTCGCACCACGCCGTCTGGGTTGACAGAGGGGCGTAAGCACGCACACCCGTTACCCACCCGTGACACCTCGCCTTCGTCGTTGGACCGACCACCGGAGCAGCATGAACTTGACGTCAGTGGCTGTCCCGACAAAAGTACAATACTTACAAAAATCTTAATAATTACTATAATATTTTAGGTTAATTTTACGCTAACATTTAAAGGTATAAAAATAAATATTTAAAATAAGAATTAGAAATTCACGACAAAAGAAACTTAGTTTAAAACTAAAAAGAATTCATTTTAGAATATTAACATAATTTTTCTTTAACTTTTTCAAATTGATGTTTTTTTCTAAATTAAAGCACTCTAAAGAATAACTAACGAGCTACGTAAAACGTACGTTTTACGTAGCTCGTTAGTTATACGTACGTACGTTTTTTTGACGTCTGGCTTCTGAAATACATTAGATTAATTATTACTAAAAAGCTCCAGAATAAAATAATATGCATTAAAAATGGACGATGTCTCCATCTCCAACCTAGTTTCCTGCGAATTTCATACTATCGACAATCCACTATGAATTGGCGATTTTATGAAATTCGCTGGGACCTGTTAGATGTGGCTAGCAGGACCGTTTTAAAAAAGAATATAATATACGTAATTTATTATATTTATTACTAAAATAATTCGGTGGCCCACCTGGTGGTATACCGTCGCGGGTATATTGTGGAATCTGGTACAGCCATAATATTTTACATTTTATATTAAATCAGGCTTCGAAGAGCAATACACTAGAGCTAATTTTTACTTAACATGTTGTTCTATTTTTAATAAAAAATTAGTAAATAAATAATAATAATGGACAAAACCGCTGATTTTCTTGCTGGATTTTCTCAGTAATGGTTACGTTCTGATCTGATGGCAATTTATTGTACTATTTTAAAATGTTAAATCTGACAATACGTAAGTGCTCTCGCAGAGTTTATAAATGAATTTGAATCATCTGTACAATTGGCGACATCTATTATTAAAAGCAACCTCTACTAGACTTTGAGAGGATTTTGAAGTTAAGATAATCATATTTATTGCTTTTTTTACTGTCTATAACGGCAATAAGCAAGTTGCACGACTGATGGTAAGTGACACCGCAGATCGTGGGGCTTAAAAATATCAAGGCACAGCCGCGCCGGTGTCTATCGTTGTTCTGAGTCTGGGTGTAATGTGTGTGCATTAATTTCATGTTTGTAAAGTCCCACGCAATATAAGGATCATTTCCTTAGTGCAGGGTGGTGTCTTAAAAAAAGAAAATGTTAAATAAACTTTTTTTAATAAATGCATGCGTCAATATTTCATGCTGTATGGCAGTGGCAACGAATACTACTAACTCTAACATTGCTCGTGGATGTTCTAAAGACGACTAATAGCTTTATCTGAGCCAACTCCACCTGATGCCGTTTGGTGAATTACGTTCCCGAGAAGACGTGCAAGAAGCGTCAGCAAGACGGCTGGTTATAAAACTAACTTTTGCGATATGTACAAGGACATGTTGCGTCAACAGCTTATTTGGGATAAGATGAGGCGAATAATAACTATAATGCATGCCTCAGTATTCTATGGCAAAGCTAATAAAAATGAGCTTTGAAGGATTTTGTCGATTTGTTCGTCTACATACATACATATCATCACGCCATATCCCTTGCAGGGTAGGCAGAGAGAACAGAGTGCCAGAGAACTCTATCTCTACATACTTCACTCGCTTCCTCAACATTCATAATTCTCTTCATACACGCTCGCCGGTTTCGGAGACTCTTGACTCCACCTTCCTTCAGTACATGACCGATCTGGTCTAGGTAGGTTAGTCTCGGTTGTTCGTCTATGTTTCTCGAATCAGCTATGATATTATAAGAAGTAACTTCATCACAGCTCATAAATGTCCCACGGTTGGGCCCAGGCCTCCTCCGTAATGGGAGGGAAACCTACTATACCGCGCTGGTCAGACGTGTTGGTATAGGGTTTTGTTTTGAGTTTTCCTTCTCTCGCATAGATGTTATATGCATTTTATATCCCTTAGTCGTCTCGTACGATCACCCATGGGTAAGACATGGGGTGGTGAATAGTATTCTTACTCCGTCACCACACGGAAACTAAAGAAGTACTTAAGCTACTTTTTTTTATCTTATGAAAAGAATTAAAATTACGTGCAAAAATTTCCTAGAAATTTGCCACGCTTATTCACATGAATATAATAATCTATCATTCATATGTCTCAACCTCCAACGTTGAGTTCGGTAATAATACCAAAAAATCGACCAACTCCGAGTCGGACCCACGCATGAAGGGATCCGTACCATTATCTATAAAACGGCAAAAAAATCGCATTTTATGTATGTGAGCCTCCTTTACATCATATCATCTGTGAAAAATTCAACTGTCTAAATATCACGGTTAATATAATAAAATATAACCTGGTGATAGACAGACGGACGGATAACAGATTCTTAGAAATAGGGTCCCATTTTACGCTTTGGGTACGGAACCCTAAAACAGGACATAGATACTTACAATAGAACGTAGCTGGAATGTGACGTGAATAACAGCCATATAGTTATATCATATAAACCAAGATATTTCAAAATAGTACATTACTGCAGCGGCCAGCAAAACAGTGATTGATGGACGAACGTGTAAATGTGGGCCGAGGCGTGGCCGAGGCACACATACGTAAGTCCATCAATTCCTAGTTGCGGCCAAGGCTTGTATAATGCTTTTCTCAAATAATGCGCAGTAATTAAAACTAAGTAGTACTAAGTAGAACTGAATACATGACGAACAACGAACTATATTTTTAACGTGCTAAAGGGTTCATTTGCTTTTTTTCATTATCAAACAGCTTTATTTTTCAAACCAGTTCGAAATTTAAATAAAACTCTGATAAGGCGTCTCCTCGGTGGCTATTTTTTGAAGTAACAAATCGTTCCATTTTTAAAATACACGACAGATATGAATTTAGATATATATTTATTTGGCCGCTAAAACACGACGGCTATGGATCTTCATACATGTTTGCCGGTCGCTGCCCGCATGTATTTGGTCAGTACAGCAATATCGATTTATCTCGAAGAAGGTTGTCAAAATAATGCTCAAATTTCCAAGCATGTTTGAGAAAAATATATTATTTGAACATAAACACAAAGTTGAACGGCAAATTTGCAAACATTATTTTGTGGTGTAACAAACGGTACCATTAAAGTAATTCAAGTCGGTCGTAAAGTACTTACTTTTGTACTGAGACCAACGAGATGAATGTAATTGCACATGTTTATGGCCCTACTATGCTATTACCAGTAATATCTACGAGTAATATATATTCTAAATTTCATCAAATAGCTGTGCTTATAACAGTCAATGTTTTTATAGACAACGGTATCAGAAAATTCAAAAGTAATAAATTAATAATCCAAATGAGATAAAGTTATTATACGGATTTCACTGTGTTTGCATACCATTTTTAATTTTTTTTTGACATTTGGAACACTAAGTTTCTATATTATATAAATGTTTTTATCATACGAAAACTTCTGTAATATCGATGACTTATTCGACGTGAAAATCATTAGTCTTCCTATGAATACGAACATTGAAAAGTGTTCAGTAAACTCGCGAAATTAAAAATCAAATACAAACAATAAAACTTAAAAATAATTTAGTTTCATATATTTAATATTCGCGTAATATATAATAAACAAAATAACGTTTTATATATGTAATATGCTGTGTGGTAGCGGCTACGAATACTACCAACCCTTACTTTGTTCGAGGATGTCGTAAAAGACGACTAAGAACCTTATGGGCCAACTCCAACTGTTGCCGTTTGGTCAACAATTACATTCCCAAGGAGAGTTGACGTCTGGCGGGCAGCTGGTCATAAAACTATTGCCAATAACGTTTACAATATGTGCTATAAAAGAAGAGTACATATTGTATCGACCCCATGTAATTGGGATAAGAGTAGGAGATTGATGATATGTAATATTCGCGTAAAGGTCAAATATGATAGTCCACTTAGGGTAATCAGTAATATTGAAGCAATATTAAATTTAGTTAATTAAGGTAATATTACGAGATTGTTATCGTCTCTGCAAACTTTTGTGATGACGTTGTTGCGGGTTGAGAATTTATTCTGCCATCACTCCTTATTTTCCTGTGAAAGTTGTAGAAATCGGCAAGAAACAAAAGTGGGCCTTAATACTAGAATGGAAAATTCATAATACTAATTACAATTGCCAACTAGCCTGTGAAACGTTGAATAATGGCGTTATCCACCTTTCATCGGGCAAGGCTATTCCTAATATATGACATAACGAAATGTTAATAGATATCTAAATCCATGACGAGTATTATAAATTATATTCTAACGCTCTATAACCCTTTTTAATCTACAATTAGTCATCCTGACTAGGAAGTAATTCGCTACTGTAATTTATATTATACCTTTTTTTTGTTGGCAGGCAATGATCTGGACACAAGCTGTCCGTTCCGTTCATATCTCCTCCCCATCGTCATTAGGCCCACCACTGGTCTGCGAATTCTTGAAGTCCATGGCCAGCTCGGTGTTTTACCCTTTCGGGTACCGTTCCCCGTCACTCGTACTCACACCTTAGTGGTGGATATATTGTTATTAAGGGGCGCGTCCCTAAGAAACGCGTGAATAGTCACTTACGGTTTTAAATATATCTAAGAACTTACTGCATTTAATGATACTAAAAAAATATCTCAAATGGTTAACAAATGAGTCTACTAAAACACCGAATTATAATTTTAAGATAATTCTTAACATTCGAGAAAAAAATTCGTCAACATTTATCAAATATATCGAAATCGACCTTAGCTATTATGACTATTTAGGCTATTCCGTTGATATATTTGTAAATATTTTCAATTGAATCGTGAAAGTATGGATAATACATTCACCATTCAAGTTTTTTACTAATTTAAAACAAAAAAATATAAAATAATCCTAAACACCGATGATTTTTTTAGCCGAAATCGTCCCTAGTTGTCCATACATTTTACTATGAAACAAAAACGCCCTGTAATCAGCATTATAATAAAGCACCCCCAAAGAAAAATAACCAGTACCACAGAACAATATGCTCAGAGAGAAGAACGACAACTTCATACTTTAGAATTGCTTACACGGTGCACACTAGCGCTCCAGTTTAATCCATTGAAAACATTCGTAGAGCGGGATATTTAAAAATGTAATTATATTTTTAAATATCCCGCTCATTTTAAAACAGCTGAATATCAGCTATCGAATTTCCGATTGCTGTTTTAGTGCACTATATAATTGAGGTATATACCTATATTCGAATATATAAATATTGTGCAAAAACAACAAACGAAAATACTTTGTAAAGGGATTTACAATAGTTAAATAAAACAAGATGTCAGACATTCTCTGTGCGATATTTACTTGAAGTCATACCACAATTTACACACTTTACAGTTTCCTTTCCAACCTTTGTAGAAAATAACAAAAAGTGTCAGTATTTCACAAATATAATGAGTCTCTATCTCTTAACACCTTAATGGATAACACAAAAGCGTCAAAATTTCACAATGGAGTTTTTATCTCATAAGCTATTGTAACACAACACTAAAAGCGTCAATTTCGTCACTGATGATTGAAAACACTGTAAAATCAATGTTATACACTTCTCGCAAAAATTAAAGGAACAAAAAAATTTTCGAAATTTTTTGGCAATTTTAAACAGGCTGTATTTCAATGAAAAATGGTCGTACAGAAAATAAAAAAACATAGCTTTTCAAGCTTGAAGACTCTAGTTTGCGAATTATTTGGTTAAAAATTTTTTAGAGTATCGGTAATTATGCGATTCTTGAATAAAGCACAAAGAAAAAAATTTCCAAATTTTTTACATTTTTTTTTTCACTCTACGGACATGGAAAATTTTTTTCGACCTAGATTAATGCATAGGTCGTATAGTCTGTTTATTCAGCTTCAATTTTCTTTTTGCAAGAGTCAGATACGACCATTTGTCTTTGAGATATCGAATTTTGAATGCAAAAGGATCCTTTTTCACTCAACTGCCGATATCTCTGAAACTACTGGTCGCCCAGCGAGCGGACAGGAGGTCGGTCCAAGGAAACCGCTGAACCGATCGATCTACCGATTTAGGGAGACTGTCTAATGTACCCCACATTAGACAGTAAATTTTTTTTCTAACCTACGCATTTCACCGAATATTGTCGAAAATACAGTCGATTAACCAAAAAAAGGGAAAATGGCATTTTTTTGCTCTTTTTTCACGTTAACGTTTCAGGTGGAAAAAATTTTTTCCAACCAACCATGACAGACTTTTTTATTGGAAATTTTCTGGAAAAAACGAAACCTCCGTAGAGCGAAAAAAAAATGTAAAAAATTTGTAAACTAGAGTCAGCTTGAAAAGCTATGTTTTTTTATTTTCTGTACGACCATTTTTCATTGAAATACAGCCTGTTGAAAATTGCCAAAAAATTTCGAAAATTTTTTTGTTCCTTTAATTTTTGCGAGATGTATATTATGACACTAACATTTAAAAACAAGTAATAGATATTAAAATAGAAATAACGCCGAACGCAAATCCAAACAAGTCTTATCAAATACACAGGTCACAGAGTAAGAAAAATCATAGAGTAAAATAATGGATTAAATTGTCAAAAATTGTTTTATAAGATGACGTCAGTGACGTGATATTTATGTCTCATTCTTTAATAGAGCACCATCTCTTTTGTACCGATAAATCCAGTGTAGGCATGCTCTGCTTTGAAAGCTGACTCCCTGTGATCAGTGCCATCTCAGTATCCAAGGTGAGAGCACGTCCGTTAGTTGTTCGGGTCGAGCTCCATAACTTCGCGATAATTTCTTTAGGGTTGCGGGTGACCGGACCGGGGATTAGCCTGGTCACCCTTGGAGAGAGGCCACCGCGTGAAGACGACGCCCTGACATCGAGACATAATATTAGTCGAGATGGCAGGGTGTCGACCCGAGAGGATACCCGTGAGGGTAGACCGGATGGGCCACTGAAGAAAAGAACGCGTACCAGTGGCCCACCCGCAATGCGTAGAGAGGTACATTGTAGGGCGGGTCTACGGGGTCGTGCACCGCTTCTCCCGTCGCCCCGGATGGATTAGCGGGACGTGACCGATCCGTAGCCCGCCGCCAAAAAAAAAAAAAAAAGGGTGGGTTGCGAGTGTCAGAGTCGAACACGGCTGCCAATTTATATTCTTCGAGCAAATAAAAGATCAAGGTACATAATACTTATGCAAATTTAATTATGTATTTTTGTAAACCGAATGAATTGTCAAACACTATGCAAGTACTTATCGTAATCATATCGAAATCGTATTTCAGGTAGATATAGAGAAACCGAAAGAAAATTACTATATACATAAAAAAATAAAGTCAAAATAAAGTAGCAAGTATAGTTACGCAGTAAATTATTCATTTCTTTACTGGCAAAAATGATCAAAATGGAGTTGCAAGCTTATATGGAACAATCATTTTTAATGTTAGATTAGAGATTTCATAATTCGTATTTAGGTGAATGATGAAATAATTGAAATTGAAATGAAATTCAATAGCTGAATATTGTTTTGAAATAATAACATTTTTAAATAAACCGCACTACAATTGTTTCCAATGGAATAAACTGGAGCGCTAGTGTGCACCGTGTAAGCAATTCTACAGTATGAAGTTGTCGTTCTTCTCTCTGAGTATTTTTTTCTGTGTATAATACCCAGAAAGCGTATACTCTGACCCCACCCTTTGCTGCCGGCTACTCACTGCAGGCTTAGCGATGCGACAAGCTTATGCCTAATACATTGCATGTTTTCTGTGACACTGTGAAGATTCTACTAATACAAGCGTGTAATGAATATGTAACTAATGCAAGCACCGGAAATTAGATTTATTCTTTTCCAGGATGCATGTATTAATTCTGTGCGCTGCGTCTGTATGATTAGAAAATGTGAATGTGTGTGTTCAATCATAAGTTCCCACGCTCGAGGACTGTAGTCCTTAATACAGAAAGTGGGTAAACGCTGTCATATTCCTTTTTTTTTTATGCATGCACCAAGGAAATACTCCTTGTATTGCGGAGGACGTAGACAAATTACATCCAGACTCAGAACAATACTTTGTTGACCGCACAAAGTATTATCCTACTTAGGAATCTAACCTATGGCACTGGCACAAAAAGTCAGTAACTTAACCACTACGCCATCTGTGCAGTCTAAATTTTATCTATTCACATTGAATAGATATTAAATAATTAATTGGTAATCCTGATTATGTTAAAATCAGAAGTAGATAAATACAGACGTAGGTACCTAACAATTTTCTATGGAATGCACTTGGGAATATGACTATAGGCAACGAAAGTAGATTTTCCGTTTCCTTTCTAGAATCAAACGACGAATATGCCTTATATTTGGCCTCGGTTGAATATTATGGTTAGAAAAATTCTTTACACTATTTCAATTGAAAGAACATAGAATAATAATAATAATTTAATAATTTTTTGTATAAAAATAATGAAATAGAATGTATTATTCTACCAACAAACAGCCATAAGACGTCTTAAATTTCAACTCAATTGAATTTTATGCCTTTTTCTACCGCTTATGGCGGCAAATGAGCAAGCAGCACATCTGATGGTAAGTATTGTTGCCGCTCATGGACCTTTGTAATACCAATGATACAGCTATGCCGTTGCCAACCAACCCAAACTCTCCCTAAGAGTTAAGGTTAAAGGCTTATGTGACCTCAAAGATTCTCTCTAAGTTCTTCACTTCTTGAAACATAGGAAGTTCGCAGCATATTTTTGTGGTATGACCACGCTGTTGACAGTTCTCTCTGTCTCCTGCCGCGGGTTGGTCCATCCGGGGTAGTACCACACTATCGCAGAAGATCGACGTCTGAGTAACGGCTATATGGTATTGCGCTTCGTTCGGTGAGCGAGAGAGCCAGAAGCCCAACGGGGTGGGTTTGGAGTTTGTATTGGTAGGCAGCGGCCTGGCTGTATCCTTGGTATTGCCAAGTTCCATGGGCGGCAGTAACACTTACCATCAGGTGTGGTGCTTGCTCGTTTGCTACCATTAGCAATAAAAAAAAAAGCTTTGTAACTAAAAATTACTAGATCTTATCGATATATTGTACATAGACCTCCCCACGGAAGAGTGTAAAGCCATAATCACCGCGCTTACCAGGTTATGAATTTCCCAGGAAAGTGCTGTCGTTGAGTCCCTTAGTCATTTCTAAGCCAGTTCTTATAACAGATACAAGAAAATAGTGGGTGATAAGACATTGTGTTTCTAACCCCCACACATTAGTATTTTTATAACACACAACATCGAGCTCTCGGATTATAAATTACAAGCGAGCAAATTACCTAGATTCACTTGAGACTCCAGCAACCGCAATTCCCATAAGAAATACGTATAAATATATTGATAAACGTGATTTCACCTTTTTCCTTCCCCTTTTACCAAAAATCTTTATTTGCCGCAGGAAACTAAGTTGCCAACACAATAAAAGTAAGTTAGTGCCATAATATTGCTATAATAAGCTAAAATTCACTGTAAGACCAAAATTAAAATACGTAAATTTTTTTTTTCTACGTTCTAATTTGATATAGGATCGAGATTATAGGTTATTTTTACAGCATATCCTATTTTTGCTTATATAAAAATATATCTATTCTAGAAAGTGTAGCCTTTTTTATCTTTTAGACTTCAGATTTGAAGGTTTTAATCTCATTTTAATCCTCTTAAGCGTTTTGTCAGGTATTACAAAACGTTGCTTGTTATTTTGCTTCGATTCATTATATACATACATACATATCATCACGCCATATCCCTTGCAGGGTAGGCAGAGAGAACAGAGTGTCAGAGAACTCTATCTTTGCATACTTCACTCGCTTCCTCAACATTCATATTTCTCTTCATACACGCTCGCCGGTTTCGGAGACTCTTGATATTATATAACATATAAAAATCTTCAACCAAAATGTACGGTATTTTGATTATATTTTTTTAATATTGCGTTAGTTTCGTCTTCCATGACTGAATTCATTCAATTCATATACACATGAATTTGTTCTCGAAGTGGACAAAGTTCCAAAACGTAACCTTGATTAGTTTCCTAAGAAAACTTGACAATTTTCGATCGAACCAAGATTCAAATAAATGTTTTTACGATCGCCAAATCATGCGAATGAAATCATGATCTATGATATAGTACACTAAATATAATATATGATAGATTCCAAAGCAATAGGTTTGATCTACAAATTGCTTAGTAGGTATTTCAGTAATATATCCAAGAAGGCCCGCAGCGTTATATGAGAGGCAAGCATCTGAACGATTTCCACTGAACATGTCGGCACGTATAACGTCTACGTTCGAATTCTCCCTTGTTTATATCAAAATCAATTTCGTTGTTGCCTTCATTGTTAACACAATAATTTATTTTTCAATGTGCTCATAGAATCCAAGTAATTTCCACGTAATTCCCGCCTAAGCTTTTTGTTTTTTAACGTTCTTTTTTTTATATATAGATTGCCATCGCGTTAACACTGATTTATGTTTTTATTTTCAAGATTGTAAGTCAAACGATTTATGAATAATGACATGATAACAAAAGGGAAGACAGATAAATAATATATTTTATACATTTCTGTGTGGTGACGGAGTAAGAATACAATTCACCACCCCTAATCTTACCCATTGGTGATCGTAAGAGACGACTAAGGGATATAAAACGCATATAACATCTATGCAAGAAAAGGAAAACTCGAAACAAAACCCTATATCAACACGTCTGACCAGCGTGGTATACTAGGTCAATTTCCCTCCCATTATGGAGGAGTCTTGAATCCAACAGTGGGACATATATGAGCTGAAATGATGATGAAAATGATAATACATTTTAGGCTAAAAGTAAAAAGTTATAATATCGCACGTGATAATACTTGACTGCACAGGTGGCGTGTGGACTGAAATACCGACCTACCATGCCAATTGCCGCGAGTTCGATTCCTAGGCAGAACAATACTTTTTACGATTAATTAATTATTGTTCCTAATTTAATTGCAATTCGTATCCGTTAGAAATAAAACTGCGAAAAGACCTCACATAACCATGAACGCTGTGTTCGAAACGTCGGGAATTTAAAAATCAAATACAAACGCGATAGAATCGATAAATCGATAAACAATTTTATTATTTATCGATTCTATCGCGTTGTTGACGTGAGTATTACACATTTAAAATATGTAATACTCGCGTCAACATCATAAATCATTGTGTCCGTTAATTATGTTAGTAAATTCAATTCAGTCAATTATTTTACCATATTATACAAACTATAACTACCAATGTACTACATACATAAAAAGCAATAAAGTTTTATTATAATTATTATTTTTATTACAAGGATTATTTACTTGGTGCAGGGTGGTTCCTTTTTTCTTAAATATGCCAATTATCATAATTCTAAATTCAAACCATCATGACAACAATACGTTCCAATGATTTTGAATTATTATCAATGTCCGTTATATCTGTATATCAATCTTCGACAATCTAACAAAAACGATTCCTGCAAATTCATTGCAATTTAACATAATGATAATTAGAATCAGCTGTAATATAGAAGATGTTTTTATTTATGCAATATTAAAACAAAAAAGAAAATGTCGCTCTAGATGAAGTCACGGGCACGACGGTAAATATGAATTAAAATATTGTTACAGATTTTATCACGTTCAAATATTATTGGATGGACCATTTCGAACTTTGCGCTCATTTTTATAACGATGCTTTTTTTTATATACTCATTATGCTAAAGACGTATTGTCGGAATCAGGCGCCATTTTTATACACGTAATATTGGTGGCAGACCCACACTTATTGTTATAGGTACAATGTTGTAGCGTTAGGTAACGTTGATCAGGTTTTAAATATAATAAATTGTTTTAAGTATACTTATCCCTGTGGTGACGGAGTAAGAATACAATTCACCACCACCTATCTTACCCGTGGGTGATCATAAGAGACGACTAAGGGATAAAAATGCATACAACATCTATGCGAGAGAAGGAAAGCTCGAAATAAACCCTATGGTGGCCCTGCAGAAGACAGAGGCGCTCCTGTTTCATGGGCGCCTCATGGGGCCGCCCGTCGGCGTCTCGATCGTCGTCAACTCCGTCCCCATCAGTATCCAGGCCCATATGAAGTATTTGGGTCTGGTGCTCGACGGGAACTGGTGGTTTCGGGAGCATTTCCGTAGACTTGTTCCCCGGCTAGTCGGCTCGGCGTTCGCCCTATCTCGGCTGATGCCGAACTTGGGCGGACCGAGCTTCGAGAGTCGACGGCTATATACGGGGGTGATCCGTTCAATGGCATTGTACGGCGCTCCCGTGTGGGCGAGGGCTCTGACCGTCCGCCTTAGGGCTATTCTGCGGAGACCGCAGAGAGCCATGGCAGTCAGGGCTATCCGCGGATACCGCCCGGTTGCGACCGAGTCTGCATGCGTGTTGGCCGGAACGCCCCCTTGGGACTTGGAGGCGGAAATGCTCGCAGAAATATATCGGCGGGTGTCTTCAACTCGCGAAGAAGGTGGCGATGTTTCGCCTAGCGAATTGGCTACCTGGCGTGAGGACGCTCGCCGGGAGGTTCTTTCCCGTTGGGCAACGCGGCTGGAGCGGCCTCGATACGGATTACGAGTCATCGAGGCCGTCCGGCCCGTACTGATGGAGTGGCTGGAGAGGCGGCACGGAGTCCTCTCTTTCCGTCTGGTGCAGGTCTTGACGGGGCACGGTTGCTTCGGCAAGTACCTGTACATAGTCGCAAGAGACGACTCCGTCCTGCCAACAGTGCGGCAGCGACCGGGACACGGCGCAGCATACGCTCGAGGTCTGCGTGACCTGGGCTCAGCAGCGCCGTGCCCTTGTCGCTGCTATCGGTGCCGACCTCTCGCTGCCGGCCGTCGTGAAAGCAATGGTCGACAGCGAGAGGAATTGGGACGCGGTCGCCTCCTTCTGCGAGGACGTCATCTCGCAGAAGAAAGTGGCGGAGCGAATCCGAGAGGAACTTCTCTTCGAGGATTCGCGCCGCCACCGACGACAGGGGCGGCGGAGGCGTGAATACCTCCGCCTCATGCCGCCCTAGCCGAGGCAGCGGGTGAACGGACTGGGGATTAGTCTGGTCGCCCTGGGAGCGAGGCCACCGCGTGAGGACAACGCCCCGACGGTGCAAACTGTCCGGGCGTCAACATCAGCGAGGATACCCGTGAGGGTAGACCGCCGGGTGGGCCACTGAAGAAAAAGGCCGCGTACCAGTGACCCACCCGCACGGCGTCGAGAGGTATATTGTAGGGGGGGTCTACGGGGTCTTGCGCCGCTTTTCCTGTCGCCCCGGACGGATTAGCGGGGTTTGACGTACCGTAGCCCGCCGCCAAAAAAAAAAAAAATACCATCACGTCTGACCAGCGTAGTATAGTAGGTTAATTTCCCTTCCATTATAGAGGAAGCCCGAGCCCAACAGTGGCACATTTATCGGCTATGATGATGATGATGAAGTATACTTATAATATTATATAAATAAATAAAAAGTTGAGAAAAGCTTAGTTTATTACTTAAATTTTATGAATATTAATATGATATTGTAAGAAAAGGTTAATTATTAATAAAATCTTTTAATAATTATAAAATATATTTTATTCTTAGTTGCAATTCTTGAATAGAATTTTGTATATGAACATTATTAGTATCATTATTTAATCCTATGAAGCGGTCAGACAAACTGGCGCCGTAACACGTTACGTAACGAAGCGGTTTACCCTCCCATAAGAAGTTATCACTTCAAAAGCATGTTTATTTATTACTTTACAATTATTTATTATTGACAATAGTTAGGTACTTAATTAACTTGTAACAGGAACCTCTTTTTTTTTTTTTTGGGGTGGGCTACGGTCGGCGCACTCCTCGCACCACTCCATCCGGGGTGACAGAGGGGCGTAAGCGCGCACACCCGTAACCTACCCGTGACTTCGCCTTCGTCGTTGGGCCGACCACCGGAGCAGAGTGACTTGACGTCAGTGGTCGGCCCGATGGAATACCCCTGAGGAGTACCCTCTCCTCGACCGACATCCCCCCCTCGGGTAGGATGTCGGTCTTTCCTCACGCGGTCGGCCTCTCGGCGGGTGACGGACTAATTCCCCGATCCAGTCACCCGCGGCCTTGGCTAGGGCGGCATCAGGCGCAGGTAATCGCGCCTGCGCCGCCCCAGTCGCCGGCGGCGGCTCGCGCCGTCGAGGAGACGCTCCTCGCGCACGCGCTCCGCCGCCTCCTTCCGCGAGACTACTGCCTCGCAGAAGGTTGCGACCGCGTCCCAGTTCCTGACGCTGTCGAGCATCGCCCTGGCAATGGTCGGCAGCGTCAGGTCGGCACCGATGATTGCGACGAGTTCACGACGCTGCTCTGCCCACGCGGCACAAACCTCGAGCGTATGCTGCGCCATGTCTTCGTCGCAATCGCAGTGGTGGCAGGACGGTGTACTCTCTCTCTTGACGACCTTGTGCAGGTATTTGGCGAAGCATCCATGCCCCGTCAAAACCTGCACCAGTCGGAAGGAGAGCACCCCGTGCCGCCGTTCCAACCACTGCATCAGCACCGGCTGGAAGGCCTCTACGGTCCGCACACGGAACCGAGGCCTCTCCAGCCGGACTGCCCAACGGGCAATGACATCTAGGCGGGCGTCGACGCGCCAGGCGGTGAGTTCCCTCAAAGAGACCACACCGCCTTCCGCGCGCAACCCCGACACCCGCCGATACAAATCGGCGAGCATTTCCGCCTCCAGGTCCCACGGGGGACTCCCGGCCAACAGGCACGCTGCCTCCGTCGCCACCGTGCGATACCCGCGTACAGCCCTGACCGCCATGGCCCTCTGTGGTCGCCACAGAAGAGCCCTGAGTCGGACGGTCAGGGACCCCGCCCACACCGGTGCGCCGTACAGGGCCATCGACCGGACGACCCCCGTGTACAGCTGTCGGCACGTAGCGCTTGGTCCGCCCACATTCGGCATAAGCCATGAAAGGGCGGACGCCGCGGCGACGAGCCGCGGAGCGAGCCTGCGGAAATGCTCCCGAAACCACCAATGCCCGTCCAGCACCAGGCCCAAATACCTCATATGGGCCCGGATGCTGATGTCAACCGAATTGACGGTGATCGAAACGCCGATGGGAGGGCCCATGCGGGGCCCATGGAACAAGAGGGCCTCCGTCTTGTCCAGGGCCACCCTCAACCCCAGCGCCTCGATCCGCCTGACGATCTCTTCGGTGCCGAGAGTCGCCAGGCCCGCCGCCTCCTCCAGCGTCTCACCGCGGGCTGTGACGAGCGTCTCGTCGGCGTAACAGATCACGCCCAGCCCGGGTGGGAGGCTCCCTCTCAACGCCCAGTCGTAGCCGATGTTCCACAGGGTGGGTCCGAGGACCGACCCCTGTGGGACACCGCACGTCATGGGCGTTCGCACAACGTCCCCTACTCGGTTGGTGTAGAGGACGCTGCGCCCCTCCAGATAGTCTGCCACTAGCCGCCTCAGGTAAACTGGCACTCCGTGGTATCGGAGCGCCTCCCTGATGCAGCTAAATGGCAGACTATTGAATGCGTTGGCGATGTCCAGGGACACCACCAACAGCACTCCTCCGCCGGCGACGGCCTCAGTCGCCACGGTCCTCAGGCGCAGCAGAGCCGCGATCGTCGAACGACCCCACCTGAACCCAAACTGGGCGTCCGACAGATCAGACCCCGTGCCGACGAGGTGCCGCTCGATGCGGGCAGCCAGCACCCTCTCCAATAGCTTGCCCGCATCGTCGAGCAGCACGATAGGCCTGTAGGCCGAGGCCGACTCTGGAGACCGTCCCGGTTTCGGCAGGAGCACCAGCCTCCCCTCCTTCCAGCATCCAGGGAACCACCCGGACGCTAAACACGCGTCGCCTCCTGAGGCGGGGACACAGGTGGTCGAGGACCAGGGCCAGCACGCGGTTGGGAACACCGTCGGGCCCGGGGGCGGTGGATTTGCCGCGCATGCGCGCCACCGCCACCCCCATCTCGGTTGCCGTGATGGGCGGAACACTGTCATCGTCGGCCTCCCGGTCAGTGTCTGGCGAACCCATAACCGGGGGCGTGTGCTCCGCCCGTCGCGGGAAACCTATCAGGGTCGTCGAGGACCTCCTCGGCGACCCTGATGAGGAGGCCGGGCTGGAGGGTCTGTGAGGGGGGGGGGGGTTTGCCGCGCGCGGAGCTTACTCAGCGCCGCGCGATAGGGGCGACCCCAGGGGTCTCGATCGAGACCGTCCAGCATCTCCTGCCGACTGACGTCCTTGGCGGTACGGACGGCCAGCCTGAAGGCCGACCGCGCATTGCGGTAGCCCTCATAAAGCCGGCCCTCCCGCTCCTCACCGCGATGGTGCCACCGGCTGCGGGTGTAAGCCCTCCGGGCGCGTATATATGCGGCCCGAAGATCCGCCAGCTCCCGGGACCACCAGTGGACAGCCCTTTTCGGGGGCAGACACCGTACACGGGGCATGGCCGCATCGCAGATCTGCGTCAACGCATTGCGGATGCGGCCAGCCTCGGCGTCCACCCCGTCCAACTGGTGGGCAGAGGACAGCCACGAGTGAACGATGGCTGCCTCCGCCAGCAGGTCCCGGTCCAAACGACCCACAGCCCATCGCGGGAACGCGGGACGTCCGTCCGCCTGATGACCCCTGCCGGGTGTCGGGAGGGTCCGGGAGACCTCCATCCGGATATACCGGTGGTCCGATAGGGTCTCAACCTCCTCCGCGACGCACCAGCTCCTCACGCGTGCGGCGACAATGGGGCTAGCGAACGATAAGTCCACTATCGACCCGCCCCGCTGCCGCACGCACGTATGCACCGAGCCCCTGTTCAACAAACAGAGGCCCAGGAACCTCTACCAAGTAAAGGGCTTCTTGAAATACTGGCAGATTTTTAGTTTTAGGTCTTGGGGCAAATTGGGCCCCAAGATTATTATATATTATACCTAAATTCAGAAACATAACACAATATTGTCAACAACCACTGCTCAGTACCGTTTCTAACTGACCCAGAACATGTGGACGAGGAAATACCAAGCCAGTGAAGTGTGGTAAAAGAGCTCTAACCGTGGGGTTGCGATATACAAAATAAAATTACTGATGAGATGATTTACAGAAAACGGTTTGTCCGTTCCATCCGTCAAAACACGTGTCGAATCATTATTCGCATTTCTGCGGCAAATTGCAATTTGAAGTTCTGGAGGTGCTCATCATCTTACTCCTATTAGGAGTAAGATTTCTTTATATCCTAATCAGCCTTGATCGTATCCCGTATCCCTTCCTTTCTTGAGGTGTACGGTATATTGATTAACCGTGGCAAAGTGGAGGGTCTTCCTTCCTTTCCTTAATTTTAAAATAATAATGGTTTTCTGTCGCCGTATGTATCGCCTAATTCAATCAATTAGAAGACAGACGTCAATCCGAGAATTTTATTGCATATCGTCTTGAAAAAATTCGCTCCACAAACTATAACTCGAAGTAGAACGCAACATTAGATTCTAAATTACTATCTCTCTTCTTTAATAACTTGAGAACTAAACTGGTTCCACATTAGAGACGATATACTCAATTAAGTTACCTAGTAAGCCTTTTCTTTGGTATTACATCTTCTATATATATAATAAAAATGTAACGGGTCGCTGTCTGTACATGGAAGATATATAAATAAAAATATTACTGGGACCTTTATAAACACTAATAGAACCCAAAACAATAATTTTTAAAATTTTTATCTGTTTATCTGTTTGTCTGTGTGTCTGTGCACGCTAATCTCAGAAACGGCTTATCCGATTTAGACGCGGTTTTCACTAATATATTGTGGTAAGCTTCACTTAACATTTAGGCTTTATATTATGTCAATTGGTTTATAAAAAAAAAGTTATGTCAATTTAAAAAATGTTCGGTGAAAAAAATCTTTATCGATTTTTTTCAAATTACGTACAAATATTCTTCAGTAAAAATAAATAAACACGTCTTTCAGCATTTGTTGATTTTCACCCTCTGGGGGTGTAAAAAAGCCGATATTATTGAAGCTGGCAACTTGAAATGTTGACTGTGGTTTCTTTTTATGACGTAGAAATTCACTAAGAAAGGATATTACGAAATTACACCCCTAATGGGGTGGAACAGAGTGGCAAAGTTTGTATTGGGAGAAAAAATCTTTATTGATTCTTTTCAAATTACGAGTTGAATCAAACATTCTATGGTAATATCCGGAATTTGTCAATTTTCACACTGTGGTTGTGTAAATTAGGCCTGTGAAGCGGGTTGAACGACTCATTACCGCCATACCGAAACTATTAAAGCTAGAAACATTAAATTTTGACGCACGTTTCTTTTTATGACAGAGAGATTCAATATGATAGGATTTTATGAATTCCATCCCTAAGGGGGTATAACAAAGTGGCAAAGTGTGTATGGGGCGAAAATTTCTTTATCGATTCTTTTCAAATTACGTACAAATATTCTTCGGTAAAAATAAATAAACACGTGTTTCTCTCTCCCTCTCCATCAACCCCGCACCAGTGCCGTTGTGGCGACCAGTGCCGGCGTGAGAGCTCACACGATACACATAGCAGACGGCAATAGGATCTTGCCTAATGGTTTAAGATACAGGTTAAGTTTAGCTTCAAAAATGTTCGCTCTATAACTCAAATAATAAATTATATCTAACGAGGACGCAACTCTTCTGGTGAAACAAAACAGTCAAATAAAGGGTGGCGATAATTATATTTTTATCCCATGGTCATACCGTAAATAGTTAATTGGCAATATAATTTGTAGAATGAATAGAACTTTGAACAACCTTTATCTTTAGTGATCGGCTATGGTATATAGACACACGCGCGTCGTACACGTACATCTACGTTGTGCGGGCGGGCCACCGCAACCGGGTATCATCTCGAGTCGAAGCCCTCATGCAGTGAACCTCAATACCGGTACTCACGCTTGCGCCGCCCAAAGCACCGACAGTAGAGTGAGAGAGTGTCAACGTAGAGTATTTTCTCTTGGACCCACCCTATTGCCTAATTCCGTTAGACAACTAACTCGCAGAAGGCGGCGACCGCATCCCAGTTTCTGACGCTGTTGATTATCGTCCTAGCGACAAACCTTCAACACCTTGCATTTCTTTTTCTATTTAACTCTGTCAGAGATGACTTCTGCGTGGACGAAGTCGCGGGCAAACGCTAGTTCAGAAATAAAATTATACTTCTTTGGCATCATTAAAAAATAGTTTTTAATTGCATGCAAATAATTAATTACAATAAAATAATAAAAGGACTGAAAAAGGATAGGATATTTTTTTTCGTTAATATTTACGAATAGTTGTAGTACGTTACTGCAGCGGCCAGCAGAAGAGGCATTGATGGACGAACGTGTAAACGGTAAGTCCATCAATTCCTAGTTATAGCCAAGGCTTGTATAGTGCTTTTCTCAAATAATGCGCGGAAATTAAAACTAAGTAGTACTAAGTAGAACTGTATACATGACGAACAACGAACAATATTTTTCACGTGCTAAAGGGTTAATTTACTTTTTTTTTATTATTAAACAGGTTTATTTTTCAAGCCAGTTCTAAATTTAAATGAAACTCTGATATGTTGCTTCTTTGGTTAACATATTTTGAGGTAACAAATCGTTCGATTTTTAAAATACACGATAGATATGAATTTACATACATATTTATTTGGCTGCTAAAATACGACAGATATGGATTTTCATACATTTTTCGCTGCTCGCATGTATTTGGTCAGTACAGCAATTTCGATTTATCTCGAAGAAGATTATCAAAACAATGCTCAAATGCCATGCATGTTTGAGAAATATAATGTTATTTATAAAATCCGATTAAGAAATGAAAAATGATGTCGCAAACGGGATTCGAACCCGCGCCTATTGGGATTCCGGCCCAATCGTGCTGCCACTACACCACCGCGACTAATTGTAGGACATGCAAATTTCATTTCGTATTGTATTTACATCTTAAGGTGACGGTATGCTATCTACCCGACAATGTTTACACATTGTTATAGGCTTAATACTTCAAACTTTACAGTTAGAATTGTATTAAACGATGACACAACCTTGTTATTTAAATTACTGAAATTTAGCATTTAATATGCTTAATTATTTATAAAATCCGATTACGAAATGAAAAATGATGTCGCAAACATTTCGTAATTTTATAGTTTATATTTATATTATATTTTCGTAAGTTTATATTATATTTATATTTTATTTATATTATATTTTATATTTTATTTTATTTTGTTTATATTAGGTACCGAGGGAGACCGAGACTAACCTACCTAGACCAGATCGGTCATGTACTGAAGGAAGGTGGAGTCAAGAGTCTCCGAAACCGGCGAGCATGTATGAAGAGAATTATGAATGTTGAGGAAGCGAGTGAAGTATGCAGAGATAGAGTTCTCTGGCACTCTGTTCTCTCTGCCTACCCTGCAAGGGATATGGCGTGATGATATGTATGTATGTTATATTATATTTTCGTAAGTTCATTTCGTAATCGGCTTTTATAAATAATTAAGCATATTAAATTCTAAATTTCAGTAATTTAAATAACAAGGTTGTGTCATCGTTTAATACAATTCTAACTGTAAAGTTTGAAGTATTAAGCCTATAACAATGTGTAAACATTGTCGGGTAGATAGCATACCGTCACCTTAAGACGTAAATACAATACGAAATGAAATTTGCATGTCCTACAATTAGTCGCGGTGGTGTAGTGGCAGCACGATTGGGCCGGAATCCCAATAGGCGCGGGTTCGAATCCCGTTTGCGACATCATTTTTCATTTCGTAATCGGATTTTATAAATAATTAAGCATATTAAATGCTAAATTTCAGTAATTTAAATATAATGTTAATCAAAATATTCAATTTAAATTACTACTGAATATAATTTATGAGCACATACATAATTTGCACTTATACGAAACTAAAACACGTGTTGTGAATGTAGAAACTAGAAAGAGGTTCTATTTCTATTTTGTGGGTAGCTCTTTTTCGAGACTTTTTTTTGTCATTATCATTTTTTTTTTCAAAATGCGCCCATCACCTGATGCCATTTGGTCAACAATAACAATCCCAAGGTGGGTGGACAGGCAGGCGGCTGGTCATAAAACTATTGCTAATAACTTTTGCAATATGTAGGAAGAGGAGTACATATTTCGTTGACCCCAAATAATTGGGACAAGAGCAGGAGAATGATGAATGATGATGGTTACTTACTAGAAGCCTTTATAAACAACTTCTATAAGTATTAAGACACAATTTGAGGATTTTAATATATACATATTTATGAGCAGAAATATTTACCAAAATGAAGTAAACAGATACATCATGGAATATCTACGAATAAACACTGAATTATTCATGTACAATCCATTTTCAGTCTTCGTAAAGCTTATTACACTTGTAATATTTATATAGAAACATATGTGATAAAATTGATAGGTATTTTGTTAATAAAAACCTATGTTTATACTTTTCTTTTGTTTGAGATCATAGTAAAATATTTATTAATAGCATAAAAAATTGTCATACTCTTCTGAAACTCTAGTCACAATAGGATCAGCTCAAGCAAAGATGCCACTATTGAAAAATTTATTCTTTAATTAGATCACAAAATAAAATTTTAATAAAATAAAACCGACTTTACCTAGTAATCTACTACTGCTGACTATATTGAAATGGAAACACCCGGGAAGCACCAGCTTACAAATAAAAAAGAATCATCAAAATCGGTTCACCCAGTCGAAAGTTCTGAGGTAACAAACATTGAAAAAAAACGCAGTCGAATTGAGCCTCCTCCTTTTTTGAAGTTGGTTAAAAATACTGGGCAGGGAGCGTCGTAAACGACGAGAAAAACCCGCTAGGGTAAACCGCCGGGCGAGCCACCGAAGACAAAGGTCGGGTACCGGTGGCTCGCTCGGACGGCGAAGAGAGGAGTTGCACAATGGGTCTATGGAGTCACGCGCCGCCTCTTCCGTCACCCCGGACCGATTTGGCAGGGCGAAAAGCATCCATAATCCATTGCAAAAAAAAAAGGGAGCGTCGTAAAGAAACAATGAAGAGAAACTTTTGTATAATAGTTAAATATTATTACATAAAAAACTAAACTGCTTAGTCTTTAGTGCATGTATACTTTATGAAAATTGGATTTATTTACAATGCAAACCATGTTTTGTGCTACGCCGCGAAATTTCAAAAGCATTTTTTTTTTTTCATTTATAGCATTGACTAATAGTAAATGACAAATAATATAAAATTATGAGGCGTGCACTTTTGGGTGTTTCAAATTATTTCTTTTATTTTGACGTCGAACATTAACAAACAAAATGGACTAACAAAATACTTTTTATTTGTCTACCATTAGCATCGTTGTTCCAACTTTGAAAAACATGCTGTTTCTTACAATCTATTACTCAATATACAGTTTCAATATCACTGATCACTGCTTAAGGAATGCACAGATGTCGTAGTGGTGAAGATATCGACTTACCGTGCCGGTGTCTTGGGTTCCATTCCCACACAGGATATTAATTTGTCATCATCATCATCACCATCACAGCCCATATATGTCCCACTATTGGGCTCGGGCCTCCTCCATAATGGGAGGGAAGTTAACCTACTATACCGCGTTGGTCAGACGTGTTGGTATAGGGTTTTGTTTCGAGTTTTCCTTCTCTTGCATAGATATTATATGCGTTTTATATCTCTTAGTTGTCTCTTACGATCAGCCACGGGTAAGATAGGGGGTGGTGAATTGTAATCTTACTCCGTCAGCACACGGATATATTTATTTATATTTGTATGTATTTGTATTATATAGATGTATTATATATTATGTATATGTATTATATTATGTATATGTATTATATAGATGTATTTGTATTATATTAATTTGTATGATCCACAAACTATTGTTCTATGTCTGGGTACATACCCAGACATAGAATAATAGTTAGAACGGATATCCGTTAGTTATATGTTTGTTAAGTCTCCCGCAATACAAGGATTATTTCCTAAGTGCAGGGTGTTGGCTTAAAAAAAAAGTCTATATTGTTTCTAATCAAACAAACGCGATAATATACTATACCATCCGTATTTCTTGCTACTAAGTGCTTATATTTACTGCTAATATATTGTTGTGTGGTAGCGGCTACGGATACTACCAATCCCTACTTTGCTCGTGGGTGTCGTAAAGGGCGACTAAGAGCTTTATATCGACGTGGTCCAATTCCACCTGATGCCGTTTAATCAACATATGAAAGGTTACTAACAATACTATGGATCTCTGATGTCTGATATAAATAAATTATTATGATTATTATTATTATTATTAAAGGAAGGTTGACGTCTGGCAGGCGGCTGGTCATAAAACTATTGCCAATAACTTTTACAATATGTATGTTTACATATTGCGTCGACCCCAAGTAATTGGGATAAGAGCAGGATTCCCCCGTAGCAGGGCGGGGGACTGTAGAGGCGGTTGCGCCGCATTTCCACTGCTGGATCAACAGAAGGCACGGCAGCCTAAGTTTCAGGGTGGTGCAGGTGCTTACCGGACATGTTGTCTTCGGTAAGTACTTGCACAGAATTGGGAGAGAAGAGGCCCCAGGGTGCCATGAATGTGGCGCGCAAGTGGACGATGCGCGCCACACACTGGAGGTATGCCCCGCCTGGGGGCCTCAACGCCACGTCCTGTCGGCGGTCATTGGAGGGGACCTGTCGATGGCCTCCTTTTACGAGGAGGTCATCTCTACAAAAGAGGTGGCGGAGCGGGGACGCGAGGCAATTGCGTCTGCAAATTCGCTCCGCCGCCGGCGGCCAGGGTGGGGCAGGCGTCGATATGCGCAACTCCTCTCACCGCCTTGAATGACGACAGTGCGTGGGCCAATGGCCAAGCGTTGAGGTGCCGGGGATTGAATGTCAGTAGACGATCTCTCTGGCACCCCGTAAAAGCGCGGAAGGGGCCGCTGTGGTTTTAGTGGGTATTCCTGTCAGGCAGCTGGCCGGCGAGTCCCACACTCCCCCTCGCCTGTCACCGGCGGAGGATAGCGTGGAAATGCGTTTCCACAGCGTGAAAACAAAAGGATAAGAGCAGGATAATTAGAGGAAATTGATCTACTAGACCACGCCCGTTATCCGTGTGGTGACGGAGTAAGAATACAAATCACCACCCTCTATCTTACCTGTGGGTGATCGTAAGAGACGACTAAGGGATACAAAAGGCATATAACATCCTATGCAAGAGAAGGAAAACTCGAAACAAAACCCTATACCAACACGTCTGATCAGCGTGGTATAGTAGGTTAATTTTCCTCCCATTATGGAGGAGGCTCGAGCCCAACAGTGGTACATATTATGAGCTGAGATGATGATGATGATGAGATCACGCCGGTCAAATAGAGTGATATAAAATTTAATTTTGAATTTTATCTTCTTTTATATTATTTGCGTGTTTTTTTTTACGATTTTTATTACTCCATTATTATTACATTTTATTATTTTATATTATTGGCACCGTGGATAGAAATATATATATATAGCGCTTAGATTGTGATAAAAAAAAATGTTCGAAGCAAAATATAGCTGCAATATTTTCAATTCCATGTTATAGATAAAAAAATATATGCTTTGAAAACTCTGCAGAGACATTTGTTAGCTTTTCCTGAGGTGTTAAAGAAGTACTTTCATAAAATAAAAATAAAAAAGATAGTGTATATATCCATAAAATTTTACCAGTACCCGACATCTTCATAATGGTTACAAGAGTTGTATGAACCACAATATCAATATCTAAAATTTAATCAGGCTGGAGTGAGCTCTGAAGCGTGATTGCGGTGTATTGTTTCAATTCGTGAAGATCCGAGATACAAACACTAGTTAACTCACTCTAGAGACCTACAGTGTTGAAATCTATTACTTGACACTGGGAACTCATCTTTTCTATTTACTTAGTAGGGTATTCAATTTGAATTCGGTTTATTATACGGGCTTCAGTAATTTAATTTGGAAAAGAATATAAAAAGCCTTCAAATTATTAAAATTTAGCATTTAACATGCTTGATTATTTATAAAAACTTGATTACGAGTAAAAAATGATCATTTTTCGCTTGAAATCAAGTTTTTATAAATAAAAAGCCTTTCTGATTTACATCATTATAAGTCTTTTTTTTTTTTATTTCCTCAAGGTGGGACCATGGATGTGGTCGCGCCCCGGCAAATCGGCCCGGGGCGACGGAAGAGGTGGCACGCAACCCCATGGACCCACCCTGCAAACACCTCTCTTCGCCGTGCGAGTGGGCCACTGGTACCCGATCTTTGTCTTCGGTGGTCGGCCCGGCGGTATACCCTTGCGGGTTCCTCTCTTGTCGATGCCCCGACAGCTTTCGCCCTCGGAGCGTCACTCTCACGCGGTGGCCTCACGTCGGGTGACCGGACAATTCCCCAGTCCGATCACCCGAAGCCTTAGTTAGGGCGGCATCAGGCGCAGATATTCGCGCCTGCGCCACCCCGGCCGCTGGCTGTGGCCCAAGTCGCGGGAATCCTCCCGAACTCGTTCCGCCGCCTCCTTCTGCGAGAAGACAGCCTCGCAGAAGGTGGCGACCGCGTCCCAGTTTCTGACGCTGTCGACCATCGCTTTCGCGACAGCCGGCAGCGTCAGGTCGGCACCGATGATAGCGACGAGGTCACGGCGCTGCCCGTCCCAGCTCGAACATTCCTCGAGCGTATGTTGCGCCGTATCCTCGTCACTACCGCAATGGTGGCAGGACGGAGTCCACTCCCTCCACACGACCGTGTGCAGGTACTTGCCGAAGCAACCGTGCCCCGACAACACCTGCACCAGTCGGAAAGAGAGGACCTCGTGCCGCCGCTCCATCCACTCCATCAGTACGGGCCGGAGGGCCTCAATGCTAACAACACCGTGTCTAGGCCTCTCCAGCCGCGTAACCCAATGGGCGATAACGTCTCGGCGGGCGTCCTCGCGCCAGGTGGCTGTCTCGCTAGACGATGGGGAGCCACCATCGTCGCGCACTGAGGTAACCCGCCGGTAGAGGTCGGAGAGCATCTCCGCCTCTAGGTCCCACGGGAGTGTCCCGGCCAGTAGGCATGCCACCTCGGTCGATACCGTGCGGTACCCGCGAATGGCTCTGACCGCCATGGCTCTCTCTGGTCTCCACAGGACAGCCCTGATCTGGGCGTTCAGAGCCCTCGCCCACACGGGTGCGCCGTACATGGCCATCGAACGGATCACCCCCGCATACAGCCGTCGGCCCTCGAAGCTGGGTCCGCCCACGTTTGGCATGAGCCGCGATAGGGCGGACGCCGCGCCGACCAGCCGGGGAGCTAGTCAGCCAAAATGCTCCCGGAACCACCATCGCCCGTCGAGCACCAGACCCAAGTACTTCATATGGGCCTGGATAATGATCTGGATGGAGTTGACGACTAACGAGGCGCCGATTGGCAGCCTTACGCGTGGCCCATGGAATAATAGGGCCTCCGTCTTATTTAAGGCCACCCTAAGCCCCAGCGCCTCGGTTCGCTTGACCATCTTCTCGGTGCCGAGAGTGGCCAGGCTCGCCGCCTCTTCGAGTATCCTGCCCCGGGCTGTGACGAGCGTATCGTCAGCATAGCATATCAAGCTCAGCCCGGGGGGAGACTCCCTCTCAACGCCCAGTCGTTACCCGATGTCCCACAGAGTCGGCCCCAGAACCGACCCCTGTGGAACACCGCACGACATGGGACATCATTATAAGGCTACATTATACGGAAAAGTTGAAAAGTGAACGCCTGAGTTGGTATGGACATGTGATGAGACGGCACGAAAGTAATGTTGTGAGAAAAGTTTTAAGTGTGAATGTTGAAGGCTTTAGGAGTAAGGGAAGACCGAAGAAAAAATGGATGGGTTGCGTGAAGCATAATATGGATAGGAAGGGCGTGACCGCAGATATGACTTCAAATAAGATTGTGTGGAAGAAAAGAACATATTGCCTCCACCCCAAGTAATTGGGATAAGAGCGGAGTAATGATGATGAAGGCTACATATTATACCATTCGAGTCTAGACATATGCATATGTATAAAAACGGTGGTTGACTGACTCATCAACGAAACAAAACTACTTAAATGTAACGTGAATTTTCTTCTGTTTGTGACGTAGGACTCGTTAAGAATGGATTTTATAAAATTTGACACCAAAGAGAATGAAGAATAGTGGCAAAGTTTGTATGTGTTTTTTTATTCGTTTTTTTTTATTTATTGGGGACTTTTATTCTTATGAATATGTAGGTCCCATCGTACCTTAAACATAAATATAAAAACACTTAAAACTAAGAAAACAATATATGTATGCATTACAATTAACTGCCGCGATGCACAGCAAGATCACACAATTGCTTCGCAGCCTCGGATGCTGGCTCCGCCAAAATAGTTTGGACAATGCCAACATCCGAGGTCCCAAGATAAACGGTTTTCCTCAGCTCATTTCTTTTATCTTGGTTCTGGACACATTCCATCAACAAGTGTTGAACATCATCATCAACACCGCAGGTAACGCAGTTGGGTGAATCCGATTTCCTCATGAGGTACGCAAACTTTTTTGTTAGAAAATGTCCAGAACGTAATCTATGAACTATAATTACATGTAATCTGGTTAATTTATTCTTAACGAACCAAGGTATTTGAGGAGGTTGAGACTGCATAGTTTTATACCAAATTCCTTTAATGTTTGTTATTTCTTCAAATTGCTCCTTCCATTTCTTAAAAGTTTGTATGGTAAGAGCAAAGAAAATATCAATTGTCTTCTAATTCAGCTCAAATACGAAGAGATTTTCTACATTCTTTCCGTGTGGTAATGGAGTAAGAATACAAAATAAGAACCACCCCTTATCTTACCTGTGGGTGATCGTATAAGACGATTAAGGGATATAAAACGCATATAACATCTATGAGAGAGAAGGAAAGCTCGAAATAAAACCCTATACCAACACGTCTGACCAGCGTGGTACAGTAAGTCAATTTTGAGGCTTGAGCCCAACGGTGGGACGCTATGACGTACGCGACGTATGAGCTGGGATGATGATGAGGATAATGATGACTCTTCAGTAAAAATAAATAAACGCGTAATAAATTTTAATGCTCTAAGAATAGAGATTAAAATTGATTATACCCGACTCGATAAACGACCATGAAACTGACGACACAGTATAGGAACCATCCACTAGATAGATTGACAATATCTTAAAAGTCGCAGGAAACCGTTGAATGCAAGTGGCGCAGAACCATTCTGAATGGCATTCTCGTCGGAAGGTCTATGTCCACCAGTGGACGTCTACGAGCTGATGGATTGATAGATGAAAGGTTTTATAACCTTTATATAATAGGGAATTAAATTTTTCCGTAATATTTTTACTTAAATTACTTATAAGGTATAAATTAGCACAAATAATAAACAGAAAAATCTTAATTACCTTTATAATGTAGAGGCTTCCTAAATGGATATATTCTGCATATCAGCCTCTCGCCGGATATACCTTTTTTTATTTTTTTTGCGATGGACTATGAATGTAGTCTCGCCCCACCAAATCGGTCCGGGGCGACGGAAGAGGCGGCACGCGACCCCATAGACCCACCATGCAAAGCTCCTCTCTTGGCCATGCGAGCGGGCCACCGGTACGGATATATCCTACCTAAGGGTGTAAAATATATATTGACACTACACCGCTATTTTACAAATGGCGTAGTAGTTAAGATAGACACCGTCCTATCGTGTCAAATATTTCGGGTTCTATTCCCACGGAGGAAAAACAAATTGTTATCTTGAGGCTGGTTATAATTTTTGTACGTTAATTATATGTTTGTATATATTGTAAATATAGCTGTGTGGTAGCGGCTACGAATACTACCAACCCTTACTTTGCTCGTGGATATCATAAGAGCCTTATAACGACCTGGGCCGACTCCATCTAATGCCGTTTGGTCAACAATTACATTCCCAAGGAGGGTTGACGTCTGGCAGGCGGCCGGCCATAAAATTATTGCCAATAACTTTTACAATATGTACTATGAAAGAAGAATACATATTGTATCGACCCCAAGTAATTGGAATAAGAGAAGGAGAATGATGAATTGCTTTCATAAAGCAACCATTTTTTATTCTATTATACTTATGTGAAGCTAAGTTTCGTATAACTTAGCCACAAATTACTTTAAATATTGACGCTTTGAATACGGCGATCGCTGATTAGCATGTCAATAGATTGGTCAGTCGGTGTTTCTACTTCGATTATCAGGGCATGCAATAATGATTATTATCATCTCAGCTCATATAAGTCCTGCTGTTAACTCGAGACTATATTGTATTGACTATATAATTTTCTAATTTATTTCGAATTCAAAATTTCAAAATGTCTCGAACCACAAAAATAGTGTTGGATCTATTTCTCTAAGCTTTAATATTTAAGAATATTCAACGAGAATTAAGTCTGTAAAAACTATACTGTTATTTTTTTGAGAGTCTGTCGTCATCATCTTAACGCAGTTGACCTCTTTGTGATTAGGATGTATTTAACATACAATTCTAGAAGCCGTCCAGTTAGAAAATCATCATAATCATTACAGCCCATATATATGTCCCACTGTTGGGCTCAGGCTTCCTCCATAATGGGAAGGAAGTTAACCTACTATACCGCGGTGGTCAGACGTGTTGGTATAGGAGTTTGTTTCGGGTTTTCCTTCTCTTGCATAGGTGTTATATGCGTTTTATAACCCTTAGTCGTCTCTTACGATCACCCGTGGGTAAGATAGGGGGTGGTGAATTGTGTTCTTACTCCGTCACCACACGGAAAAGGTCGGCAAATAGTTGAATTTAACATCAATATTTTTTTAAAGACGAAACATCCTGCACTGAGGAAGTAATTCTTGAATCTCGGGCTATTTTATAAACAGATAATTATCTGTTTGTAAAATAACAAATGGACACATAAAAAAAACAGATACAAATTACACTTATACGTCAAAAAAAACAGTTTATAGATCGCATAAAACATTATTCTGCATGGAAACCAAACCCATAACATTAAGCATGACAGGTTGGTATCTTAAAACATAAGCTATCTGTGCAGACATTTTTCATGTGACAACGGAATAAGACTATACATATGTCAGCACCCCTTTCTCCTATCATTCATTCTCGTACTCTTATCCCAATTACATGGGGTCGATACAATATGTACTCTTCTTTCAAAGTACATATTGTAAAAGTTATTGGCAATAGTTTTATGATCGGCCGCCTGCTAGACGTCAACCCTCCTTGGGAATGTAATTGTTGACCAAACGGCATCAGATGGAGTTGGCCAAGGTCGTTGTAAGGCTCTTAGTCGTCTTTTATGACATCCACGAGCAAAGTAAGGGTTGGTAGTATTCGTTGCCGCTACCACACAGCGTCAGCACCCCTTTCTCCTATGAGTATAGTATAATACGTCAAGAAAACAATTACATAAAATCATTGCAAGACATAGAAATCTTGAAACTAAACTAAGCCCTATAAAGTAGTGTAAATAAGTTCACCATTTTCTCATTGTTGAGGAAGCTCATAGCCAAGAATAGAATGAAAGAAAGTACGTGAGCAACAACATAATATCACTAATCGCCAAACCACCCATCAAATACCTCTGTTATGATATTATACCTATATAGGGGGACCTATATCAAACAATACACAATAATATCCTGAATAATTTACAAGTGGATGATTGTGAAAAGTTTTGACAATTATATCGCTTCATTGTTTTTAGAAAATAATACTAGACAAGATTAAACCACGAATTATTTAGCTCCCAAAAACATATTGTCACAATCTTAAATGAAAGACGTGTTACAGGATTAATTAAATGGAATCACACAGAAGGGGTCACGTTCACGCACAATTACATGGATCCAACAAGCTGGTAATAAACTTACCGTAACAATTTGCCAAAAAGTTGAGTCACGTATTTCTCATTTAACTCCGTGTTTACATCCAATAACATTATTACTTCAGACGAAAACTTCCTGGAAACGAAAATCTATTTAATAATCTATAAGTATTTTTACGATAAACATCTTAATAGGTGGGAGTAAAAGTCTTTTAGCATACAGTCTGTATAAACTTTTAATAGAATTTCTTTGGCTGTGCTAGTTGTATCTAGCTGGTTTTGATACCATTAAAAAAGATATATTCAAAAAAAGAAACAAATTACTAAAATGTTGTTTCCCGTCGTTCTTCATTTGCTTTTCTTTCTGTCAAAATGAGTAAATGTAATAAAGATTTTTTTTACAATTTAAAGTTTTATTAGAAAAAAGAATAAAAGGATGCAAGCCGCAAAAAAATGTGACGTTTATGGACCTAATGCAGTGTCAATAAGAGTAGCACAAAGTTGGTTTAAACCTTTGCAATCAAGAAATTTGATGTCAAAGCATGATGGCACCTCGCTCTGGTTGCCCCGTCACTATAAAATGGACGCAATTTTTAAAAAAAGTGGGGCAAGTTCGACTAGATCGATTCTAAGTAAAGAGATCTGTTTTTGGTATTTATAGCTTGTTTACTAAGATCTTTAAGCCATGTCTCTGTTTGTAAATTAACCCTTTAGTAAGTCAAATCATCGCCTTTAACAGTGTCATGGCCACAACGTTAATGGTATCTTCTGGGAATATTGATGGCAATAGAAAAACGTATCAAAGGCACTGTTGTATCATATTCACTATACCTCAGTACTGCCTGCTCATCACATTACATAAAATGCCATTAAAATTATTTAATACACACGTAAAAACAATAACATATTGAATATAATACAAAACCACCATATGACACTTCACCTTTCCCGCTAAAAACTCGCCAGAGATTTTCTTCTTAATATTAACCACAGACAATATAAAATGAGCAGGTAATACAGACTATTATCAGTATTCCACATTATATTAATTATTTATTGCCTGCTATATGCTGTATCCTCTATATATTAAGTTAGAAATGGTATGGTCATGTACTGAAGGAAGGTGGAGTCAAGAGTCTCCGAAACCGGCGAGCGTGTATGAAGAGAATTATGAATGTTGAGGAAGCGAGTGAAGTATGCAGAGATAGAGTTCTCTGGCACTCTGTTCTCTCTGCCTACCCTGCAAGGGATATGGTGTGATGATATGTATGTATGTAGAAATGTTGTAAGGTGGTTAACAATATATTATATCAGTCCATAAATCTTACGTTATCTCAGGTGAATAAATATTTAATTTACACCATATAAATGATTCACACAAACATATTCAGACGCTTAATTAAATGTTGCTTAATATACACATAGGGCCGGATAAAGGGTGCTGTGTAGTACCGACTACGAATACAACGCTTACTTTTGCTTGTGGATGTCGCAAAAGACGACTTTTGAACTTTATATCGACCTGGGCCAAATCTATCTGATGCCGTTTGGTCTACAATTACATTCCCAAGGAGGGTTAACGTCAGGAAGGCGACCGTTCATAAAACTATTGCTAATAACTTTTACAATATGTACGATAAAGGAGTACATACTGCGTCAACCATAAGTTATTGGGATTAAAAAATTGACAGAGCCGGATGAAGAAGGGGGTTCAAGGAGGACCATAACCCTCCATAGATCTATTTAGCCAAGTGCAGCCTGTTGGTCAACCAACTGGTATGGGCGACGAGTGAACAGCAATCTATGCAATCAATACAAAACTGCATTTAAGATACTGATAGGGCTCCGCGTAGCCGTGTAATGGATCAGGTATGTTTGAGGAGACCCACATTGACGGATTTGGCGCTAATGAGAAAGAGGAGTGCCTACCTAATGTCACGTTTGTGCGGCAGTACTAACAGTATCTTGAGCGTTTTTGTGAATCGATGGGCAACCCCGAAGATATAAAGTTGGATGCGGCTTCATGGTGAACTACCTTGAACCTTCGTCTGTAATAAATGTTATTTTATTATCTACAAAAATGAATGAATGAAATAAATATTTTTCTGTGTTCTATTTGGTAGCTGGCTGACTTTGCTACGAATCTTTACTTTACTCGTGGGTGTCGTATAAACGACTAAAAACTATATCAACCTGGGCCAACTCTATCTGATGCTGTCTAGTCAGCAATTACATTCCCAAGGAGGGCTGACTGCCCTCCTTGGGAATGTATGTGTCAATAAATGAGCAGATCTCGATTCATTCAAAATTATTAAATTGTTGTTTTTATTATGATAATAAATAATATATAAATTTAAAAATCAAGTAATTTAGTAACGTGTCAGCGAAACGAAGAAGCACCTTGTGATATACAACATTTTTCTTCTTGCACATTGAAAATGATCTAATTGTTGATCTCTAAGATTTGCTCGACAATTTCACATTGTCAAGGGAGCCGTCTTCTGATTGAGAAGGATGAAGTTGGGCCATATTAACGTGGCGTTTTCACGTGCAATATATAGTTCTTCTTCAGTGGTTTCACTTGCTATGTATAAAATTCTAATTGCATCAACTTTAATTTCAACGTTTTGCATTATTTTCAAACCATAGATAACATTACGTGAGCTGTCAATTTCGTTTTGATACACCATCAACAAATGAATGTTTAGAACTGATACCAGATATTAGAAACCCACTGGACGTGTAGACTAGATTACCACATTCTTTGGTAAATTCGTGATCCGGGCTTATATCGTGCATCTGTGTAAAGTAATTTTAGAACTGCCCATGGTCCCATAGCGTGCCATACATCCGTTCCGTTCTCTGCGATTCTTAAAACTATCGGCATCGTAGTCATTTAGCCTCAGTGCCTACTGAATATTTCCACAAGTCTATGTATATATAGTAACTTGTATAGCTGGTACACTCAACGTTCACCCCGAGGGTAACATATGACCGGGCGAGCTTTATTGAACGGGTCGTTAACTTAAATATTAAGGCATTGCCAATCAATCACAATTAAATTTAATATACAAACGACAACGCGGAAGTAGCCTCGCAGAGTTTATGAATAATAAATCACTTGAGTTTTAGTAATATTTAAATTCCAGATCAGTTATAGGTACTCAAACTGCGGTCCGCCGGACATTTGTGGTTGGCTTACCAAAATTGTTCGTGTTACTAAAATTAGTTTCAGTTACGCACGCTAGAGGCGCTGTTGAAAATCCTATCCTAATTGGTCTGTATAACGCTACGAATACTTTGACGAAAATTTTCGTGTTTAGCCCACAGGGTATTTTACTTTATTTTCAATCATTTTGAATTTTGCACCCATTAGAAAAATTCTGAATATTGGTAAATAAATATACGAAATTCACACTAAGGTCAGACGGTTAGGTAAAAGGATTTATTTTGATTTTTTATTCTATTGCATAGATTTATATACATATTATATACCTTAGTTGCCCTTTAAGTCACTCACTGGCAAAGGACAGGGGTGGTTAATTGTACTGTTACTCTATAACCACACGTAATGTATTCAATAGTTCTTCAAATCATTTCTCGGTATGGCGACAAGCTAAGTAGTAATTTCACATGCTGTAGTTGTTGAAGATATTTTCCTTGTTTACAGCGTCACGGATTTATTATATCTGTCATATCCAAAAGATTGATAAGGCATCGGAAGAACCGTCATATAGTTTAACTCGACTTGACAAGCCTCGTTATTATATAATGCTTCATGTTCTATCATAGAATGTAAATAAGACGTAGCAAATCTCTGAGTTATCAATGTTTTATGAAAAACTATATCTGTGTTAGCGATGCATGGATGTAGATTTCATTAAACAATTTTTTCATCAATTAGGAATAGGAGTTTTCGGGATAAATACTACCCATCTCTATATCTCTGATCCCGTATACGAAACTTCAAGATAATCGATTAAGTAGTTAAGCCATGAAAACCTATCAAACATAATTGCAATGACTACACAGATGGCGTAATGGTTAATATACTGAACTACCATACCAGGTGACATAGGTTCAAATTACTGAAATGCATTTAATATGCTTAATTATTTATAAAAACCCGATTACGAAGCGAAAAATGATGTCACACGCTTGTGACATCATTTTTCGCTTCGAATCGAACCCGCACCTAATCGGCCCTATCGTGCTGCCACTTACACCACGGGGCTCGAATCCCGCTTATGACATCATTTTTTGCTTCGTAATCGGTTTTTTTATAAATAATTAAGCATATATAATACTAAATTTCAGTAATTTGAATAACAAGGTTGTGTCATCATTTAATACAATTCTAACTGCAAAAGTTTGAAGTATTAAACCTATACAATGTGTAAACATTGTCGGGTAAATGGCACATGTCACCTTAAAGACGTAAATATGATACGAAGCGAGATTTGAATGTCCTACAATAGTTCACGGTGGTGTAAGTGGTAGCACGATTGGGCCGGACTCCCAATAGGTGCGGGTTCGAATCCCGCTTGTGACATCATTTTTCGCTTCGTAATCGGGTTTTTATACGACGTAGGTTTATTTCCCACCCAGGCAATACTTGTGGTGCAACTTGTAGGTATCTATGAATTGTATATATAGTAAACAACTCCCACACTACAAAAACCATGTCTTTAGTGTAAATACAAAAAAAAAGTGTTAATATATATTTGTGTGTACGTGTATATATGTATGTATGCGTTTGTATTTACATGCATGTATGTGCCTATAAAACCTAATTAATACCCGAATTTATGTCTTAAATCTGTGAATATTAACCTAATGAACCACTGACATAACCTAATGAATAATAACAAGCACAAAAAGAAATAGTCTCTTATACAGTATGTGAATGGTGGAATGGTTAATTTATTTTGTTACCACATCATTAAGTTCGTTCTACATCGTTGCTCGATGATATTGGTGCCATAAGATACGAAGGTCGTAATACGTTACGCGAAATCCATTACCGCACTTTTATTTGCTATATTTATTTCAGAATCTTGATCGTGTACAAGCTCATTAATTTTCGATAAAAACGAGGATATTTCCGAGACAAGCTTATAATATCCAACTTATCAAACGTCACTGTTATTATATGATAGCAAATTATATATTTCGAGTATTATTTATTTATAAGAATAGCAATAAATCAGTTATAATAAGTAGACAGAAAATAAAAAATCGACCAAATGCGAGTTGTACTCGCGCACGAAGGGTTCCGTAAAACTAAAAAAAAAATATGTGATGTAACTAAAAATTTAAGGTTTTCGGAATTTTTCCTTTATATGTGCTATAAAACATTGCTTCATGCCAAATTTCAAGATTCTAGGTCGACTGGAAGTACCGTTTAAGGTTTGATTCCCTTGCAAATAGTTGCGAGTTTCGAAATATGCGGCTTAAATTGCTGTTTCTTCTGATTGCGTTGACACAGAAGTTTGATTTTGTTACAGCTTAAAGGTATTATAGACCTGAGTATTCGATATGAATTTCAATTTAATACCTTTACACGTTCAGGAGGAAAGATGTAGTGAGTTTAAAATTATTAAAAATATTTTTTATACATAATGTAATTAAAAATTTACAGTTTTCACAATTTTTCTTTTATCTGTGCTATAAGACGTTGCTTCGTACCAAATTTCGAGATTCTGAGTTCACGGAAAGTACCCTGTAGGTTTTGATTCCCTTGTGAGTGTCGAAAATTTGAAGAAATTTGCGACATAAACAGCTGTGTCTTTTGATTGTGTTAGCTTAAAGTTTGATTTTTTCACAGCTCCAAGGGATAATAGACCTGAGTATTTGATATATTTCAGCTTAATACCTCCACGCGTTCCTGAGAAAAAGGGTCTTGACAGACAGACAGACGGACGGACAGACGGGCAGACAACAAAGTGATCCTATAAGGGTTCCGTTTTTTCCTTTCGAGGTACGAAACCCTAAAAAGGTAATATTTTGGCACCATTAAAATAATTTAATAATACTTAATTAGATTTAATAAATAAATCTAATTAGGTATTATTAAATTATTTTAATGATGCCAAAATCATTCCGTAGAAAATACTTTCTTCTAAACATCTTGCTTTTTTTTACATTTACTAATTGCTTGAGGTAGTGCGTCTACCTATATATATATCCTCTATATATGTCCTCTCGTCCATACAGTTCTATCAGACGTCATATCTGTAGTCACTCCTTGTCTATTCATGTCATGCTTCACGCAGTCCATCCATCTTTTCTTATGTCTTCCTTTAGCCCTAAATCCTTCAACATTATTACTAAAAACTTTACTCACAACATTGCCGCCTTTTTTCGAAACAATCCATTTATTTAAAACTACCTTCATAAGTGTGTCTTTCCGTGTGGTGACGGAGTAAGAATACTATTCACCACCCCCTGTCTTACCCGTAGGTTATCGTAAGAGACGACTAAGGGATGTAAAACGTATATAACATATATGCAAGAGAAGGAAAACTCGAAACAAAACCCTATACCAACACGTCTGACCAGCGTGGTATAGTAGGTCAATTTGCCTCCCATTATGGAGGAGGTTCAAGCTCAACAGTGGAACATATATGAGCTGAGAGAGTAAGTGCCTGCACTCAAATTAATTTAGTATCCTTCTGTAACATACTTTCCCAGATGAATAATATAAATAAATATAAAAATGTATAATATAAAAAAACTAGTATTATAAAAGTTTTCTTAGTGGTAGGCATACGTTGTTGACGGTCTCTGTCTACAGCCGCGGGCCGGTCCGTCCGGGGTAGTTACACCACATTAGTAAATAAACGTACAGAGACAAACATTCAAACAACCGCGCCACGGTAGGTACATCACTACAAGTATGATGCGCGTGTGTGCGTGAGCATTGGCGGCTCGTCACGTACGGAACGAAACCTGTTTAGGCTGATTCGGCCAGTGCTCAAACAAAGGGCTCACTCACCGCTCGCTGTGCATCGCGTCGCGTAAAAATGGTTTAGTCTATGAATCAGGCTATTTGTACAGAAAATGCCTCGAACAACACAAATGTGAGAAAATGACATTGTATGTTAATAGATCTGAACAACCTAATAAATATGGGGAAAGACTCTTTTCAGCCATTACAAAGACTTTAACGAAAGCAGTATACAATTGGGTTTTTTAATAATACCTCCCAACTTCATCGCATTTGTTGTATTGCTGGAGAAGAAATTTCGAGAATATTTCGATCTAGAAATAAATATGTTAATATTGGTAGTGATATACTAAAACGTATACAAGATTGTAAATTTGATATGCCATGCAAGTGCTTTCCCATTGATTATTTAAAAAAACTTTATATTAGATTTTGAATTTATCATTCGAATAAGAGATATAACAAATTATTAAAAATCAAAAATTACAAAAAAAAACTATTTAGAGTAAGCAATTTGTAAAAAAATATCCATACATAAAAAAGTTGACAAACGTTTTGTGTATTTATTTTCATCCTCATGTGCCAACCCTATCAGAGTAGGTAACAATTTTGCTCGCTCCTTAGAAGCTTGGTATCTGTACGTTTATTTACTCATGTGGTAGTACCACACTCTCGCAGAAGATCGACGTCTGAGTAATGGCAATGTGCTCTTGCGCTTCGTTCGGTGAGCGAGAGAGCCGGAAGCCCAACTGGGTGGGTTGGGGATTGTAATGGTAGGCAGTGGCCTAGCTATACCCTTGGTATAGCAAAGGTCCATGGGCAGCAGTGACACTTACCATCAGGTGTGCTTCTTGCTCGTTTGCCACCATAAGGAATTAAAAAAACGTAAATATGAATTTGTTTATGGTCTTCTATGCGATATTTCATAATAATCGGTTGTATAGTAAAGGCATAGAAGCGTAAGAAACAAACTTACATATTTATAATATTATTTATTATACCGAGCGTAATACATCGTCTTTTTGAACTAGGTCTTCACATAACCGATGCATTTTTACGCCACATGAGCATCGTAATATCATTTCACTTTGAATTTTCAACTTTGTTATGGTAATAAATAATTCATAGCCTCACAGCTCGTATGTTTTTGAAATTACTCTCATCGCTCATAAAGGAACACCTCTTATTCTTCTTTAGTCCACTTACTTTCCACAATTGAGTACGGGCCTCCTCAACAGTGTAAAGTAATTGTTTTGGTATACCATTTTATTTCGATATATTAGTACTACGCTAATTTGTCGTGTGGTTAAAATGATTATCTCAGCTCATACATATCCTACTACTACACTCGAGCCTCCCTACAAATAAAAGGGCAATGAGCTTACTATAATACGCTAATCGGACAGGTTGGTTAATTTTATTGAGTTTTCCTACTCTTGCATAAGCAGGAAAATGGATGAATTATATACTTCGGCGCCACACGGAAAAATAAAAGTTAAAATATAAATAATTAAGAATACAAGATGTTACTTAACATGCTTTACTTCTTTTATATATAAAGTTATTAAGATCAGCTTGAAGGATCACCTACACTTTCCTGGAAAACTTAGCTGCTATTAACAAACCGTCCACCAATCACGGCGATTATAGTTTTTTGAGGTTAAACTTTTTGCGGCAGAACTTTGTAACTGATATTTTTTTTTATTTGTGTAAAGAAAAGTGGTGAAGATAAACACTTTTCGTTTAGAGTGAGAGCAGGATCTTACTTACCTACAGATGTTAAACAAAATTATTCACGCCTTTCTCGTCTCATAACTATATATAAATAAGTGAATATATATTTTATGATATTTGATAGTGATTGATGAATCATCATAAATTCATATATGTCCCACTGTTGTGCTCGAGCCTTCACCTTGAGAATCGACTTACTATATCACGCTGGTCAGACGTGTTGGTATAGGATTTTGTTTCCAGTTTACCTTCTCTCGCATAGATGTTATATGCATTTTATGTCCCTTAGTCGTCTCTTACGATCACCCACGTGTAAGATAGGGGGTGATGAATTGTATTCTTACTCTGTCACCATACAGATCGATGAATAATTGAAATAATTAACCCTGAAATGCAAAAGTAACATTTATCTCGTTTATCTTTACGATACAACCTGTCTAATTTTACCCCTTTGGGTAGATCTATGACCAGCAATGTCATTAGCCTGACAAATGGACTGATGAAACTCTTAAAACCAGTCATTGATATATGAATGTCACGATAAAAATACAAATTGAAATAGGTAAATTAACTCATTTACAGTTTCGCATAGAATTAAACTACCTATTTATTTAAAACACATAGGTACTTTGTATCCTCCTACAATAGGGTTGCTAGTTATTTTCATCTTATAAGCTAAGTTTAAGCAATTAATTCGTTGGAGTAGAATATAGCCACGAATACTAACACGCCTAACAGTTGTCGTGGATGTTGTAAATGCCAACTAAGAGTTCTGTCCCATCTTGTGGCAATTCCATTTAGTGCTCTGTGGTTAACGATAATATTCGCAAGGTGTTTAAACGTTAGGTAGGGGGCCAGTAACAAAAGTCAACCAAGATTTCGATTAAATATTTTACATTTTTTTTTACTTTATACCAATTTTATCTAGTTGTCTCTTGTCAACAAATGCGTTTCTAAAGAGGCTTGGCGTCACGCATGAAGTTGGTCACCTTAGTCAAAATATTATATTAAGAAGAGCAACATATGCTATATATTTTGCTATTCTTCCACCTGTGATATAGAAAAAGATGCTGCCTACATCCCATATAATTTGGGGTGAAATCAAATATACTTAGTTTTCGATGAGTTTTTGAGTAACTTCTCAATGTTTGAAACTATAGGCTCGCTGTCTATAACGCGGAAATAGGGATTGTGTAGCAAAACGTAAGATTCTCTATACTTTTGCTCATCCCTTCAAAGATTGAGTCACTTGAAATATAGTGGCAAGATGACAAAGTACTATCATTCTTTCTGCGTCGGTTATTGTACATTATGATCCACACATGTTTCTTTTGAATTTCGGTGTAACTTTTTTTTCATAAAAGGATCAAGCCCAGAACTAAGAACTTTACAAACATATAATAAATGGAACCAAATTACATTCGGACTCAGAGCAACAATTTGTGAGTAGCACAAAGTATTGTATTGCGTGGGAATCAAACCGCGACACCTGGGCACAGCTGGTTAGTACAATCAGCTGTATAATCAAATTAGTGGCCGTTATAGTTCGATATTTTTTTTGGGAAATCTATTTAGATATTAAAAATGACATAAACTTGTCAAAAAAAAATAAAAAATCTAAAAAAGGGCAAAATAAATAAGAGAAAAGCAAATGTTGCACCAGGGCAGCCTGGATTAAGCGACTATTCGATTTTCTACCTCGGCAATTTCTGTTCTTGATGACAATGGCTAAGTTTACCTTCATATTCCAATTATATTTTTTAATTTTTTCATTGGCTGAATACAAAACGATATTTTATTACTCCTGAAATCTGTTGCATACTATTTCACGAAAATCTTTAGAGCCGTTTTCGAATTTTCAATAATTATTCATTTAAAGATCTAAATAAAGATTAGCTAAATTAATTAATACATTTTTTATAATTTCATAAAGGCAAGAGAACAAAACGTTATAATTGTCAACCCTAGTCTCGGGTCCATTCGCTCCTGTAAAATTATCTATTCATATATCGTTCCGCTTACACGTCAACCCTATATAATTGCTTGAACCCTTAACCCTACGCTGCCCTTAGCTACGAGAGAGATCCCTCTTTACCTACAATCGAAATCTTAAGTACTCTTGTGATGTTACTTCAGCGAGATTATTAAATACAGGCAACAGTGTGACCACTTACGAATAGTTTAAGAGTACTTGAATATAACGAATTATTTGCTACAATATTTTATTTTTCTTTATTAAAAAGACAATGGCGTGCAGAAAATAAATCTTTATATAGTTTTCATCTCGGCTAATATATACCAAAAGAGGAGGGAAATTGACATACTGTACCTTTTTTTGTGTGTTTTTGTGGTGGACTATGTAGGTTGTCACGCCCTGCCAAATGGGTCTGGGGCGACGGAAGAGGCGGCGCGCGACCGCATAGACCCACCCACCAAAGCGCCTCTCTTCGCCGTGCGAGCAGGCCACCAGTACCCGATCTGTTTTCAATGGCCTGACATACTGTACCTTGCTGGTCAGACTGATTAGTATAGGGTTTTATTTCGATCTTTCTTTCTTTTGCTTTTTTTATTTTATATCTTTACCCACGAGTAAAAAAATATTTCGCATCGCATCTCAGCTCATATACGAGTACGTCCCACTGTTAGGCTCGAGCCTCTTCCAAAACAAGAGGGAAATTGATGTACCACGCTGGTCAGACGGGTTTTATTATGAATTTTCTTTCTCTTACATAGATGTTATATTCATATTATATTCCTCAGTCATCTTTTACGACACCCACGGGTAAGAAGGGGTTTGTGAATTGTAGGTATTCTTTCTCCATGACCACACGGGAAGTGTAAAATACTTATTTATACATTATCCATGTAGCAACAGGATAAGAATATTACTCACCACCTCTCTATCTTGTTCTTGGTTGTCGTAAAAGATGACTAAGAGATATAATAATTAATATCCATACAACTTCTGTACAAGAGAAGACAAACTCGAAATAAAACTTTATACCAACCCGCGTCTAACTAGCGTGGTATATATAGTCGCCTGTCTTCCTATTTTAGAGAAGGCTTAAGCCCAGTAGTGGGACGTATTTAGGATGGAAATCAAGCTCACGACAACAAATCCAAGAGGTCAAAAGGTTTTTAGTGGTAGGACCACGCTGTTGACAGTTTTCTGTCAACAGCCGCGGGCCGGTCCGTCCGAGGTACCACACTCTCGCAGAAGATCGTCGTCTGTGTAATGGCAATGTGCTATTACGCTTCGTTCGGTGAGCGAGAGAGCCGGAAGCCCAACTGGGTGGGTTTGAGGTTTGTACTGGTAGGCAGCGGTCTAGATGTACCCTTGGTATTTCAAAGGTCCATTGGTGGCAGTAACACTTACCATCAAGTGCGTTGCTTGCTCGTTTGCCAATTTACCACAATAAGCAATAAACAACAAAAAAAGGTTCATAATTTAGTCTACTACAACTTTTATGCACAATTTTGTTACCAATAGTCACAAGCGATACAGTATCACATTTTGATGATCTAAGTATGGGGTAATTTCAACACCCACTTATTAGTACTTAAGCGAGAAAAGAATACTGAAAACCTATTATTATACACAATATTATTTCTAATTTATTTTTCTATTCCATATTATTTTTAGGTTATATGGTTAACAATAAAAATAGTGATACCGCTGTCTATCCATGTCTTCTTTCATCTTTCATATTATACAAAAAAAATTGATGGTGTTTTCATTATCATTCAGTTAATTGCCACCAAATGGTTTATAAATAAAATGTTTTTAAATTGCTACGAATAGATTTTGACAGCCCGTGGCAGCCATTTTGTTTGGGTGACATCTATCAAATCTTTTGTTTATTGTTTAGTTATGCCAAAGCACCGTGGCAAGTTACACGATTGAACAAAACGTTCAAATGATAAAACTTTATTATCAAAATTACTGTTGGTTATTTTCGCATTACGCCTATTTTGCACGATGGCCCTTCACAGTCGACTCTTCAACGTTTGATGGCCAAATTTGAGACAATAAATTCGGTAAATAATCAGCCAACACGTATTTATAATATTTTTTTATTGCTTATGGGGGCAGGCGAGCAAGCAGCACACTTGATGGTACGTGTCACTGCTGCTCATGCTGGACCTTTGCTATACCAAGGGTATGGCTTGGTCGCTGCCTACCATTACAATCCTCAAACCCACCCAGTTGGGCTTTCGGCTCCCTCAATAATATGTATAAAATCTCAATAATATATGTATAAAATATGTCTGTAATAAATAAATAAATAAATAATACAACCAAATTACATAAATAAAAATATAAAAGTTGATATTTCGAAAAAACATAACTTTTGATAGTTTCTTTGCTAACAATGACAAAACTTTACGAGATATATCAAAATTATATAATACTGAGTTGTTTATATTAAAAATATCTACAAAAAAAATCCTGGCATACATTTCTATCTTAAATGGGTGGTTTAATAGGTTATCCATCAGCTTATCTACATACTCTGTTGAACATAGACTTTCCCAAGAAGGAATAAAAACAATTAAATTGCCACACTGGGCAGGTGTGTTGCTGATCGCATTCATGTTTTCAATTTCCCAGGACAGTGCTACAATTCATTCTCTCGGTGATCCCTTATCCGATTGAATGAATCTCATAGATTTAAAATTATTTAAAGTAAAAGCCGTCCTGGGGTCGTGTTCAATGCTTACGTCTGTGTGTGTGTATGTCACGAGAACTTTATAGCAGTGTATGATTTGCAGAAAAATAAAATTAGGCATAAAAACTACTTTTACAGATTTTATCGGATTAGGTCACGGGAGTCCTCCCGTGATCACACTGTAAAGTATGTATTCGAAACGTCGAAAAATTAAAAATCAAATACAAACAGTTCTATTATACAAATATTTGTATTTAAATTAAAATTAGAAATATTAGATATTAATTGGAAGTTATATTTTGAGTTGTTTTCAGTTTTCCAATTTCTCTAAACTAAAGTGAAGCGAATGCGGGTCACATTTTTTTCTATAATTACGTGTCTTTATTCGCAAGGCTTTGTATAATTACAATTGATTTTAATCGTGCGAGCGGATTGTTTATGTAATGATCACCTATCATTGTGTGAATCACGAAACAAGAGGTAAAACTGAACACAATATTCCTTTAAAATGCTTAAAAGAAAATAAACTAGCAACACATCTTGTAGTGGATTTTTTTTAATATTGGCTTACATTTTTTTATTTATAATTTATTGTTAAGACCGGCAAAAGAAATATGAAACTGAAAATGTCATTGATTCATTTTAGTAATAGGGTTTCATTCGTTCCGTTTGCTTACGAAAGCCTTAAAAAGTCTCAAAGTAAAGATTTTAATAGCAATGAGGGAACTATTATATTTTCTATTAACTGTGCCAGCGACGCCAAACTCGTTATATTTCCAATTAGCAATCATATACGTAAATAAATCGAATCGTATTTCTATTTTTTACTAGTTCTTTATTTCTCCGGGTTTTTTAGGGTGGCATAGTCCGGAGCATGCTCGTTCGCGTCCCCTGCCAGTCTAATTAGACTGCTAATCCGGCTCGATATGTGTACCGCAATGCGGGTTAGGGCATCCCCCGGAGGCGACGCGTACCAACTCGCCCCCGTCGGTACGAACTTCGGCAGTTGCAGCGATGGGGGTCGCCACCCATCACGCCTTTCCCAGTCAGGCGAGTCGAGGAGAGCAGAGTGCCGGGTGGGCACGTGGAATGTAAGAGGTTGTGTGGAAGGTAAGTTGCACGAACTGATATCCGTCATGGCGGACAAACAGCTAGTCGTGCTCTGTGTAACAGAGACCAAGCGAAGGGGCAGCGACGCCTGCGATCTTCCTGGTGGCGGGATGGCTCTGTGGTCTGGTGTACCACAGAGCGATCGAGCCAGCATGGGGTTAGGAGTGCTGTTGTCCTCTCGCTTGGCCTCAGGTGTGAAGGATTACGGAATGTATGATCCCAGACTTCTTTGGGTCCGTATAAAACTTGGTGTCACCAAGGTATTCATGGTTGTAGCATATGCTCCCGTAGGATCCTCGGTGGCATCAGACCTAGAGAAATTTTGGGATAATGTTAGGGAAGTTCTGGATATGGCAGAAACCAGTGAACGCGTGATTATATGCGGAAATTTGAATGGATGGGTGGGGACCAAGCGTCCCGACTATAAGGACGTACTTGGTCCATTCGGTGATAAGAGAGTGAACGACGCAGGTAGACTCATAGCGGATGTATGCATGAAGAGAAACCCTATTGTGTCAAACACATTTTTCCAACATAAGGACATCCATATGTATACATGGAGAAGTAAAGAACAGAAAAGTATAATAGATTTAATTTTGGTAGACAGTCGCCTCCGAAGCAAAATATTGGATGCAAAAACCTACAGGGGCCCCACAGTTGATACGGACCACTGAAGAATGCTGGAGAGTATTGAAAGAGAGTATGGTAGATACAGCAAAAGAAGTATGTGGAAGTTCAAAGAAGCATAGAAAAACAAATGGTGGGATGCGGAAGTGGCAGCTTCCGTAGAGCAAAAAAAGAAAGCGTGGCTGGACTATGTCTCTTCTTTGAATCTGAATGACAGTATGACTGAACAGAAGAAAGAAATATATCGGCAATGTAAGAATGACACCAAGGCCTTAGTGAAAGAAAAACGTGATAGAGCAAGTACGAGAGCAGAAGATAGGCTGACTAAAAACTTCGAGAGTAACACCAAACTCTTTTGGAGTGAGGTGAGGAAGTCTCGGGGTGGTTGGTCAGCCTTCAGAATGAATAAAATAAGGTCTAAAGGTGGAGACATTCTTACACAAACTCAAGACGTGTTAAGCCGATGGAGTGAATATTTTGGCGATATGTATGCGGATGCTACGGTTGGCGCCAGTGTCGCATGTGGTCTAGTAGATCAACATTCGACAACAGCGTCCTCCGATGGTATCAGTATGGATCAAGTTGAATGGGCGATAAGAAGTTTGAAAAATGGTAAGGCAGCGGGCATTGATATGGTATCTGCCGAGATGATCAAGCTTGGTGGCACCTGTGTCTGGAAGGCGTTCCTGTTGCTTCTCAATTGATGTTGGAGCTCGGGAATGGTTCCCGGGGACTGGAATAGCGCAGTCATCGTGCCTTTGTTTAAAAACAAGGGTTCACGTTATGACTACGCAAATTACAGAGCCGTAAGCTTGACCAGTTTGGCAGCAAAAGTGTATGGTAAAATTATTGAAAGGAGAATGAGGATGGTGTCCGATGGTTTACTGTGTGAGACACAAGGAGGTTTCAGGAGTGGAAGGGGATGCATGGATCAAGTGTTCTCTCTGCGCAACATTGTGGAGAAGCATCTGGCTCTCGGTCAGAGTGTTTTCTGCAGTTTTGTGGATCTGTAGAGAGCATTTGACACGGTTGTACGAAAGGAACTTTGGGACATTTTACCGGAGTATGGTATTAACGGTAAACTGCTACAGGCTGTGCAGTCCAGTTACATGGGCTGTAGAGTCTGTGTGCGGCTGGATGATGGAATGTCGCCTTGGTTTAACGTCAATATCAGCGTTAAGCAGGGGTGCGTTCTGTCAGCCAGGCTGTTTATCATATATCTGGATAAATGTCTGCAAAGGTTGAATGATATGAATGTGGGAGTCCAGATGGGCGACTCAGTGGTCACTGCTCTGCTTTATGCAGATGATGCAGTCCTGCTGGCACAGTCAGCGACTGACCTGCAGACCCTAGTCGACACAATGACAGAAGATTGTAAGAAAAGGGGTCTACGCGTGAATGTGAGCAAAACCAAAATAATGGTCTTTGAAAGAGATGAAGCCAGAACAGATGTAAGAGTAACAATAGGTAATGATGTACTAGAGCAAGTGGATGAATTTGTATATCTTGGATGTGGATTTAGCCGAGATGGAAGGTACACCACTGATATAGAGCGAAGAGTGAATGCGGGAAATAGAGTGAACGGAGCGTTGGGTCAACTTCTCGGCAGCCACCACCTTAGCCAGAAGGTACGTGTAGCAATACATAACGCAATGCTTGTCCCAACATTACTGTATAGAAGCGAGAGTTGGGTATGCAGAAAAGAGTATGAAAGTAAAATTAATGCGGTCGAAATGCGATCTCTGCGGAAAATCTGTGGAGTTAGGCTGACCGACCGCATTCGTAACGACGACGAAAGAGAGCGAGTAGGTATGAAAGAGAGTATTGGTGTAAAGATGTGAAAGGGAATGCTCCGATGGTACGGACATGTGGAAAGAATGCCGAACGAACGTCTGGTTAAGAAGATATACAATGCGAAAGTGGAAGGATGTAGGTACCAAGGGAGACCGAGACTAACCTACCTAGATCAGATCGGTCATGTACTGAAGGAGGGTGGAGTCAAGAGTCTCCGAAACCGACGAGCGTGTATGAAGAGAATTATGAATGTTGAGGAAGCGAGTGAAGTATGCAGAGATAGAGTTCTCTGGCACTCTGCTCTCTCTGCCTACCCTGCAAGGGATATGGTGTGATGATATGTATCTATGTATTTCTTCGTGGGGAACAAACGAAAGAATACAAGAATCTTACGTTTTTAATTTCTTTTGAAATACCAAACCGCCTGAGAGCACTTTTCATTTTTTTGTTAAAAGCAATTACTTCGTCTCACCCTACATTAGTAAAATGCATAACATCTAAAATATACGTACTACTACCTACTGCCTGCGGCGTCGCCCGCGTCAAAAGTAAACTGCCCAAAGTTGAACTATTATCCCAAGGGAACACATTACCGGGATAAGAAGTTCCTATGTGTTAATCAAGGAAATGGTCTACATTTATGCCAATTTTCATCTAAATCTATTCAACTAAAAATTAAGTAACAAACATCTAAATATCTTCACAAATTTTTACATTTATAATACTAGTAGGATATGAATCATGTTATTTATTATCTTAACAGCGGTCATGAAAATGGCGGCTGTGTTTGGCGGCCATTGTTCCTTTTTTTTCGATTTGATAATATTTATAGACAGAACTCCATTCTTATTTTTGGCAGTTTTATGTAGGTATTATGCTTTAAAACCTCTCTCGAAAAACATATTTGCGGATACAGTAAGATATTTAGAATCCAACGCATAATTCTTAATATTATCGCCTTTGTATGAAGGCGATAACACTCTTCAGCTTTACTTTTTAAAAGAATTTTATGTGATGGTTATAAATGCAAAAGTCTTTATTTATAAATTATCAGTTTATTTAAAGCCGTTATCAGTTAGTAATCAAATCGTCACCTTCAGTGCAATGGTCGCACTATTAATGACATCTTCTGGGCATTTGGTGGACAACAAAATCATATATAAAGCACTATTACATCTAGTAACTACACACTAGCACTTCCTCTGCATTACATTACAATACAAAAAATAAGCACGTTATAATATTAAAATATTGAATTTTAATATAAAACCACAAATTCAGACATTCACGTTCCTGCCAATTCTCTTCAGTTTTATAATAACAGATATACATAAATGAGTTCTATTCATTATTTAGTTTTCGTTAATGTAGGCATTGTCGATTACCTTATATCCTTTTCTGTATCCTTTACTTAGTCTGGGCGAAGTATCGAGACGATCGATTGAATAATTAAAGTATAGAAGCTTTTCAAACTAACTCACATTCGCATTTAAAATATTAATTAGAATAGGATATATATTTTGTATTTAGTGGCCAGCCCAATGGCGATGGGGAAGAAAAAGGGAACGGTGAGTTATGAGCGAACGCGCCGCCCTTTCGACGCCAAAAAAAAATTAAATTCAAGACAAATATTTCTGGAAATTATCGCATTTAAATACATCAAACTTTTTATGATATAGAAATTATTTATTTTTAGACTCACTCCACAGCCAAAGGAATAAATAATGATGCAACAATCATTATATATTCCTAGGAATAAATAATGGTGCAACAATCATTAAAGTATTTTTTCTTTCATTTTCATTTATGGCATTTACTAATAGTAAGTGATAAATAATATAAAAATTATGGGGCGTGCACTTTTGGATTTTCCAAATTATTCTTATATTAGACCAACATGAAGAACTAATAACGAAGTAACCTAGGAGGCGACCTCCTATATCTTGGTTTATATTCTTGCTGTTATTATTCTGAATCTGGGTGAAATTTATCAAAATATATTTATAGTTCGACCTTAATACGGCCCACTGCTGGGCTCGAGCCTTCTCCACGATAGTAGGGAAATTGACCTACTTTTTTTTGTTCACGCTGTGGAAACGCACTCCCCCCGTCGGTGACAGACGGGAGGGAATGTGGGACTCACCGGCCACCTGAAGCTCGACCAGAATAGCCACTAAAACCACAGCGGCTCCTTTTACGCTTTTACGGTGCGCCGGAGAGATCGTCTACTGACATTCGATCCTAGGCACCCCAACGCTTAGCCTTCTAGCCACGTCCAGCCTTATCTCAACTTATATACCTCTCACTGCCGGGCCCAAACCCTTTCCACAATGTAAGAGAAATTTTCCTATTGGTCAAAAGGGTTGATATAGGGTTGTATTTCCAGTTTTTTTTTTTTCTGTGTAGGTGGTATATTATGCATATTATATTCCTTAGTCGTCTTTTATGACGCCCACAAATAAGCTTAGGTGTAGTTAATTATATTCTTATTCCGTCACCACACGGAAAACATACAGCCCATTGCTTGGCTCGAGCTTTCTTCACAGAGGAAGGGAAATTGACCACACTAGTCAGACTGGTTGGTATAGTGTTTCAATTCGATTTTTCTTCTCTTGCATAGATATTACATGCATATTATATCTCTTAGTCATCTCTTACGATAGCCACGGACAAAAAGTGTGCTGAATTCTGTTCTTACTCCGCCAGTACACATACTTAAAAGGCTTTATTTCTTAATATGGGATATTGTCTTTAAAAAAGAACATTCTGCAAAACATTTTTTACGATTAATCCATTTGCTTTTATAAAGAGAAAACGTACATTGTTCGTGGTTTCCGTGCGGGCTTGCGCTCGCTTTATTACCGACTAATGCCACCATTGAACACTAATAAGCATTTATGGTACAATAAGGCTCGTTGAGAAATACAACGCAAAATAAACACGTAATACATAGTATACATAAATACAAATTGAAATCATTTACTGCACAGATAGCGTAATGTTTAAGATACAGACCTTCCGTGCCCATGACGTGAGTTTGATTCCCAATCAAGACAGTACTTTGTGCAATCCACAAAGTGTCGTTCTGAGTCTGGGTGTAATTTGCTTGCGTTAATTGCATGTTTGGAAATTTCCCCGTAATTACAAGGATTATTTCCTTAGAGCAGGTTGGTGTTTTTTTTATAAATGCATAAACCTTGCGAGGGTACTTATATATAAATAATACAGCCGGATCGGCTTGGGACCGCACTGAAAAGATGCCACAAGAAACTCGGTGAGTTTGTCTAGTTTTTTTTTATTGACTTTTTTTATATAAATTTGTGTGCAAAATACCGAACAAGTATTAGCGCCATTATGATGCCCTTCGAATCACGATATACAAAAGATTATGGTATTAATATAATTCTCAAAAATAATACAAAAGATTATGACTAAACCAGATCTCACGTACTATCTTCATCATCAACAGTCACCCTCCATTGCTGGACTTAAGGTTTTCCCATATAGGTACATATTTCTCAAGAACACCTACACACTTTCTCAGAGCTTCTGCGAATTTGTGGCGACAATTGTTTCCTAATCCGGTCGCCATTTTTATCTCGTTCTAAATTTGTTTCTCAAATCGAACGGAGGTTTTGAATACCTTTCAACATTACTTACTTTGCAGTTTATTGATAAGAAAATTTCTCAGTTACCTGACATTTTATTATTTATAAATTTTGATCCACTTTTTAATACAATATTAATTAGCATCCTTGTCATCATTAAGTCCTCTGAGTTCGGATTCTTCTTCTATAAGAAATCCCATCTATTTCATTGTTGGATACAATCTCCTATACAATAAGCGACCACGTTTCGATTTGATAGTAGATTAATTTCAAGCAAAATGTAATTGACAATATGGAGCCCTCTCGCAGGGTTTATACATAATAAATGATTTAATTTGATTCCAGTTAATATTCTGTATTTTATATTCATTTCAGTTAATTAATAATCGTTTAATATTATCTAATTGCTGTGTGGTGGCGGCTATGTATACTGCCAAGTTTTATATTGCTTGTTGTTGCCTTAATTAAGTAGAAATCATTCTAGTCAACAATTATATTTCCAAGGAATGTTGATATAAGACAGGGGGCTGGTCACAAAAAAAAAATACTGTGCATCTGGTGTTTACCTTTAATTAGATGTTACACTGTTATTTGTATTTTAATATGTGTATTAATAAGAATCTGTGTAAACAACTGTTGGTAAACCAAATAAATAAATAAATAAAACTATTGGCAAGACTTTGCCAATAAGTACCATTATGATAAAAGAAGAAGGTCCCTAATAATTCGGATAAGAGCAGAATGATGATAATAGTACTAATTTTATATTTATTTAGTATTAGTAGTAGTTTATTAATTATTAGTAATGATTGATTTGCTGTACTGACCAAATACTTGCGAGCAGTGGCCGGCAAAAAATGTGTGAAAATCCATATCTGTCGTATTTTAGCGGCCAAATAAATATATATGTAAATTCATATCTATCATGTATTTTAAAAATGGAACGATTTGTTACTTCAAATTCCAGTAACCATATAGGCAATTTATTAGAGTTTTATTTAAACTTCGAACTGGCTTGAAAAAGAAAGCTGTTTAATAATGAAAAAAAAACCTTTAGCATGGGAAAACTGTTGTTCGTTGTTCGTCATGTATACAGTTCTACTTACTACTACTTAATTTTAATTACCGCGCATTATTTGAGAAAAGCACTATACAAGCCTTGGCCACAACTAGGAATTGATGGACTTACGTATGTGTGCCTCGGCAACGCCCCGGCCCGAATTTAAACGTTCGTCCATTAATACCTCTTTTGCTGGCCGCTGCAGTAATGTACTATAGTTTATTGACATAAATATTTTGTATAATTTATAGTACATTACTGCAGCGGCCAGCAAAAAAGGCATTGATGGACGAACGTTTAAATTCGGGCCGAGGCGTTGCCGAGGCACACATACGTAAGTCCATCAATTCCTAGTTGTGGCCAAGGCTTGTATAGTGCTTTTCTTAAATAATGCGCGGAAATTAAAACTAAGTAGTATTAAGTATAACTGTATACATGACGAACAACGAACAACATTTTTCACGCGCTAAAGGGTTCATTTGTTTTTTTTTTCATCATCAAACAGATTTCTTTTTCAAGCCAGTTCGAAATTTAAATAAAACTCTGACAAGTTGCCTATTTGCTTGCAATATTTTGAAGTAACAAGTCGTTCCATTTTTAAAATACACGATTGATATGAATTTACATATATATTTATTTGGGCCCTAAAACACGACAGATGTGGATTTTCATACATTTTTTGCCGGCCGCTGCTCGCTCAGTACAGCAATATCAATTTATCTCGAAGAAGATTGACAAAATAATGCTCAAATTTCCAAGCATGTTTGAGAAAAAGTATTTTCACAAAAGTACTCTTAATAACCTCTTCTTAATTTATTAAAAATGTTAAGTTTGATTTGGTGACGTTACTTGTCCTTTTTGATTTTATAATAAATTGATATTTTATATAATTTAAGATGAGGTAATAAATAACAAAGACGTGTCTATATTAAATTTATCTCTTGACAAGTAGATCGATACGTTTCAATCATTAAAATAATACTATCCAGTGCCCCACATCTGCAAACGATCATTGTTTAGATGGAAACAAACTGAAACAACTCAAAGCAATCAGTAGGTTTCAATCTGTAAGTAAACACTGCGATCGATTTACGCCGACCTAAGCACTTGTAAATTCAAAACTTTGCGCAGGTACACTCTCGATATATAAAACTCTTATATTTACTCAGATCTTTAGAAAAATTACAACTTTTTAATGAGAGTAAAGTATTTATTCATATTTTCCGTGTGGTGACGGTGTAAGAATACTATTCACCAACCCATATCATACCCGTGGGTGATCGTACGAGACGACTAAGGGATATTAAATGCATATAACACCTATGCGAGAGAAGAAAAACTCGAAACAAAACCCTATACCAACACGTCTGACCAGCGCGGTATAGTAGGTTAATTTCCCTCTCATTACGGAGGAGGCCCGAACCCAACATTGGGACATTTATGGGCTGTGATGATGTGATGATGATTTATTCATATTTGTTTAATTAAGCTAAGCTTTATTTGAGTTGCATGCATAACATTTGATTGTTCAGTAGAGGTGGACTTACATTTGTACTAGTAAGTTCGACACAACAATCAAATGTTATGCATGCAATTCAGATAATAATAAGCTGGATATCCAGGCACCCCGAACGAGTCACGTCTCTGGCACCCTTTTAGATATATTTGCAAGATCTACCAGGTAAGTTTACAAAAAAAAATAATATACGATGTTTAATTTTGCTTTAAATCGATTAAACTAGGTATTCAAATTAAATAGCTAAACATACGTGGCGTGCCCGGCGCCCTATCATTATTGGAAAAAACAATGGAGTTTTTCCCTATTCATCATTCTTCTACTCTTATCCCAATTATTTGGGGGCGATACAATAGGTACTCTTCTTTCATAGTACATATTCAAAAAGTTATTGGCAATAGTTTTACGACCGGCCTGCAAGACGCCAACCCTCCTTGGGAATGTAATTGTTGACCAAACGGCATCAGATAGAGTTGACCTAGGTCGTTACAAGGCTCTTAGTCGTATTTTACGACATCCACGAGCAAAGTAAAGGTTGGTAGTATTCATAGCCGCTACCACACAGTTTAAATGAATCTATACATAAAAATGTAACGCGTTACTGTCTGTACATGGAAGATATATGAAAAAAAATATTACTGGGACCTTTATCAACCCAAATAGAACCTAAAACAATGAGTGTTAAAATTTTTGTTTGTATATCTGTTTGTCTGTGCGTTTGTGCACGCTAATCTCAGAAACGGCTTATCAGATTTAGACGTAGTTTTCGTTAATATAAAAGCTTCACTTAACAATTAGTCTTTATTTCATGTCAATTGGTTCATAAATAAAAAAGTTATGCCAATTTAAATAATGTTGGGAGAAAAAAATCTTTATCGATTCTTTTCAAATGACCATAATAGAAGCGGTGACCGCATCTCATTTTCTGACGCTGTTGATCATCGTCCTAGCGACAAACCTTCAACACCTTGCATTGTTTTTTCTATTTATCTCTGTCAGAGATGACTTCTACGTGGACGAAGTCGCGGGCGATAGCTAGTCATAAATATATTCTGATAATAATACAATGTATATAGTTGTGCACTATGAAAGAAGAGTACATATTATATCGACCCCAAGTAATTGGGACAAGAGTAGCAGAAAGTATGTATTTACGATTTATCTACGTAACAATTATATGCTACTATGGGTATTATTAAAAGATAAATATCTCCTGTCAAATTTTCTTTCAGCTGACACTAAGTTTGATATTTTTTTTTATTTAAAACTTTCGCAGAAATACGCGACCGCGGCAAATTTATAAGTCACTTATACTGGTTTCTTCCATTCCAACATCAAACTTCGTTTAGTCCATATGAAAAAGTTTCTACTTTTTAATGGAACTACATTATTATTCATATTATGTTAATTATATTTTTGGACGTATTCCTATATCTTTATCCCCCCTATATTTTTGTATAAATATAGCTATATAAATATAAAGTAATTCACTAACATAACCCACCGTCCAAACTACTCAAACTAGAATCGTAAAAATTTATATGCGGTTTTCTTTTACCTTGCAGGTGAGCAATAAGGAAGAATTTTTAAAAATTCATGACTTAACGTGTTGTAAAAAGTACATAAAAAATTGTATAAACTATAAAATTTTTAATAATGAAACTATTCCTTTTTAAATAGGTATATTTTCCTGATGATCCATCAGCCGGTCTTCACTTTTCTAATGGCAACCCACCTGTCAAACATGGTGATTATTCCATTATACACCTTGAAGCCTATGTCCAACAATGAACTTCTATAGATTCATTGATATGGATGGATCATAAGAGATGTCTAATTGATTGATGTTGCTTTATTGATTCTTCTAGCCAGCATTTTATAATATTTCAGTTCACTTGTATTCTAGAGAAGACTAAAAGACCAATAGTGGGACGTCTTTAGTCTCTACTAGAAGAGTAAATATATATATGTGTACCAGGTTAAGAAACAACTGTTGAAGTAGATTGTAGTTTAAAAGTTTTAGATCATAATTAAAGTATTTAATAGTGGTAGGACCACGCTGTTGACAGTTCTCTGTCTACAGCCTCGGGCCGGTCCGTCCGAGGTAGTACCACACTCTTGCAGAGGATCGACGTCTGAGTAATGGCATGTGCTATTGCGCTTCGTTCGGTGAGCGGGAAAGCCTGAAGCCCAACTGGATGGGTTTGGGGTTTGTATTGGTAGGCAGCGGCCTAGTTATACACTGGTATTGCAAAGGTCAATGGGTGGCAGTAAAGTATCACTTACCATCAGGTGTGCTGCTTGCGCGTTTGCCACTATATGCAATAAAAAATAAAGTGACTTACATATGTATATTTATTTCAAAAACAATAAAAGATTTAATGATTTCAAAAATATAATGAGTCTAATGTCCATTTTCATCAACAACTTCTAAATTTAGGTAACACCTAAGATAGCATGAATGACTCATAACATTGAAATTAATATGTATTTTCATATTAATTGATGTTAAATAATATTAAAATTTTAACCAACAGTTAAGACGATATAAATTAAATATAAAATCAAAGTAATGTCTTACCTATTTACTTACATTGGGTCTTCCCTAAACTTTAAGAGTCCTTGGTGAAAACGGACGTAAGATACTTATCTTTAATTCCTACATAATCATTTTAGTGTATGCGTGTAATATTATAATTACACGTTTAACTTCTAGAATAGTTACACGACTGTTCTCTACGATCCGTAACGCACAAGTGCCCCGCGACAATTTTTTTTTGTGTTTTAGTTAATAGCTGCAGATGGCTGTTACAGCTTAACCCGGACTATGGGTGAGTGCTGAGGGCTCTCAACCCGGTACCCCGCGACAAGTCTCTACCGAGCTCTTATACTCACATATTATTCGATCTACCCGCATTTACTAATTATATTAATTTTGCATACACTACAATTATCATGCCTGCGTAATGCGTAGTGAATGTATTATATAGGCATTTAAATTGTGTTTTTCACAAACCGGTACGTATAAAAGTGTGTGTTTTTTTTTTCAAATAATTACCAAACACTATTTATCAATACATCAAAATAATTTCTATTGACGTACGAACTTGTTTTTCCCATTTTTTATCCAAAACTTTTGACATGTGCCGTGTCATTGTTTATTTTAAAGCTCATCTCATAATTACACGAAGCGACTTCCGCGTATAAATTTTCTTACATTTTAGCAACACCACAATATTAATTTAATTATAATTTAGACGCCTAAGAATAATTGGAACTCGTCTCGTGCCGACACAACATCAACAAAATTACAGACGAAATATTAAATTGAAATGTCCGATAAATAATATACTTATCAACGCTGAGCCGAAACTAGGCAAACTTTCTAGTTTGTTTATAAATAAAAATTTGACAGTAGTTTATTTTGTAAACCCTTTGTGTCACTTTGTATTTGTCTAGTTTTGTAAAAAGTTGAACGACAGATTTATTAACGCCGAGCCTAAACTAGGCAGACCTTCTGGTTTATTTCTACGTAAGGTTTGGACAATAGCTTTTTTTTTTGAAAAAAAAACAAAGGAGTTTTTGGAATACAGTTTTTATGAGAAGTAAAAGCCTCGAAAAAATAAGTCGTCAGCAAAATAAATAAATACGTGCTTCAGCATTTGTCAATTTTCATCATCTACGAGTGTAGTATAAGAGTTTAAATTGTATGCATGTTATTATATACACTATTTTATTATTATTATTACATTGTATCTCCATTTATTCACGGGATCTTCGTAGGGAAGATACCCGGTCCTTTGGTAGGCTTACATGGGGATATGGATCCAACACGCAGAGGCCTTTAGAGAAATTTAATCTAAATATTGGGATGGGACACCGATGACATTATGATGATGATTATGATGATGATACCGATGACATTCCACGTCTGCACATAACATACGTGGAATGCCAGCACTAAGTGTAAAACTATTGTGTGATGATGGTATCTAATATATGAATATGGGAGTGGGTGCTTAGTGGACTGGTTCATCTTATATCTATGAAATTATAAACTGTCGTCTGCCTTCAAACCCATGTTAAGAGATGAACGGTGGCAGACGGTGACTCGCCAACTCACTGAATGGGCCCCCTAAATAGTCGCCACAGACACACTAGTCATACGGGCAACAGAGGGCAACATTGATGTAAGTGACTAGGGGTGTCGAGCGGTGCGGCGCCGGTTTCACCATTGAGTCTGCGATAAACAGACCCTTGGTTTCCCCGTAATTATGCCCTTGAAAATGACACTTCCACCCCCGAGCATATAGCTCTGGCGACCCCTCTCTGACCAGCTGTTTAAGGCAAGCCAGAGCTGAGAGTCCTTCGGGCACTCTTCGGTTTCCACTCTAGCCAGCCAATGAAGGCCAGCTGGAGATGAGTCCCTGATCGACTCTCTGGAGTATTCAGGACCGCAGTGTCGCCACTCACATTCAGCTCGCCACAAGCTGCCCTGCGGTTTATTGGCTTGCCTGTAAATCTTGTGATACATTTTTTTTTATATCAAAAGAACTTAAGGAGCCATATAATGTTCCTCCGAGTTTTGCGTTAGCCTCATGGTGAGGTAACGACTGGCCCGGAGGCTTTTATTATTATTATTGTTATATACTATTATTTGATTACTTATTAAATAGTCGTATAAATAGTACTAAACAGCGGTTTACTTTAATGTTGATGATATATATTCCCTAAGAGTATAAAATGGGGATGAATTTTAATTTGATATTTTCCACCCTACGAACAAATAAAGAATATGACATGTTAACGAAGATATCACACAGACGAAGCCGCGGGCAAAAGGGACTAACTTTTATTCGTCATTTAATTACATACAAACCATCTCCTTTAATCCATTCATCTATCCACACCTGAACAGTTGGTATTTCCAACTTGTCCTTCCCACAGTGGAATAATAAGCATAATCGCTGTGCCTGGTAAACGGATGCTAAGCAATCCATTTACAAGCCATTACCATTGATATGTTTTGGTATTTCTCCTATCTCTGTTAATGCAAATACATACTAACTGCACAGATTTCATAATAGTTAAGATACTAACCTAGCGTACCAACCATCACGGATTAAATTCCCACATAGAATAATACTTCCTCAACAAATTGTTATTCTGAGTCGTTTTCTAATCGGTCCCTTAATTGTTTGTTTGTAAAGTCCCTACCAAACCTTAGTCCTTTGATGCACTTTAATGTCTTTTAAAAAAATTTACATGAAGCAGTCATGAGGACTGCCGACAGAAGTGAAAACTAAAACCTATGAAAAAGAAACAAGTACAAAAAAGAAAAATAACTATTAAAAACTATAGAAAATTTGATAATAAATAATAATAACAATTATCTATACATCACATATAAATTAAATATAGTAAACAGCGACACAGCAGTGAAGAGCAGGCTTTTTTTTTTGGGGGGGTGGATTACGGTCGGTCTTTCTTCACGCGGTCGGCCTCTCGGCGGGTGATGGACAAATTTCCCGATCCAGTCACGCAGTATCTTTCTCACTCGGGTACACTCGGCGGTCCCGAGTTCACCCGATCAAGTCCTTCACCTCAGAGCGTGACAGATGAGCCTCACTTACAGCCTACGAAACAATCTGTGTGCAGTGCGTTAAAAGAAGTTTTCACTTTAAAAAGTAAATAACAGCTATACCAAAGCTATATGTCGGTAAGGTTAACCGCGATTTGGTAAAAATCCTTTCAATGATTTTCAATTTTCTCTTACAGTCGGCTATATCGTGAATTCAACATCTCGAAATTGAGTTAAAAATCGATAAACTTGGTGAAACTCAATGGCTTGAGTCAGCAGAGCGCTAGAGCGTGCGGAGTTAAGTCGTTGGCACATTTGACTAGAACAGGAACGTAGCTGGCGACTAGTAAATTGATTCGACACATTTCGTTGGTTCGAATTGTGAATAGGTACTGCAATCTGCATTTTGATTTTATTATTACAACGGCTACTATTATTTCAAATATTTAAGTACCTACCTTACACATTGGCAATCTCTAGATAAGACGTATTATGTACAATTAACTGTAATTGAATCTTTTGAAAATATTTATTTATAGAGAAGAAGTTAAGAATTCAAGGTAATTTTTTAACGTTATTAATACGCTATACTAAAATATGTATTAATATTTACATAATTCAGCCTATCACCTGATATTGCTGGACTTAATCCTCCACCATAGAATGTCATATGTCGCAGTCATTATTTAGTAGAGTAATTGCCGCTATTACTACACTTGAAAATCTGATTAGCGATCGCAGTAATATACTTAGTCTGGCAATAAATACTACATTTGAATAAAATAATATATTTGAATTTGGAATCTGTCATTTTTATATAATTGTTCATTGTGTTTTCTCATTTTGGCGCCAATACGTTGTACAATATTTTGGGATATTAAAATGGAGTGGGGTGATAAAGAGAACCGAATCGCTGATTGCATTACACAAAGTAGGTATGGTTGCAAATGCAAATTTTAAAACTCTCCATACGCTTGGTATTATTAAAATGTTTGTGTACCGGGCTATTAATAGATACAATGAGACCTCCTCTGTTTGTGACAAAAAAAGATCTGGCAATCCACGTAGTGTTCGTATGAAAAAGGTGGTCAAAGCAGTAAGGGAGTAACTTGAAGAAATCCTGTCCGAAAGCAAAAGATTTTATCTCGGGAAATGAAGATAGCACCTAGAACCATGCCGCGTATTTTAAAATATGACTTAGGACTTGTAGTCTATAAGAGACGTACTGTTCATTTCTTGACTGATAATTTAAAAAAGAATAGGGTGGTAAAATCGAAACAATTACTGCAGCGGCACGTAAAGAGAGCTCACAGAAAAAATTTGTCTACGGATGAGAAAATTTTTACAATTGAGCAACATTTTAACAAACATAATGACCATATTTATGCCCAAAGCTCTAAGGAAGCTTCCTAATTAATCGATAAAGTGCAACGTGACCATCATCCGACTTCAGTGATGATGTGGTGGGGTATTAGCTATGAAGGGGTGACTGAGTCATACTTTTGTGAAAAAGGTGTCAAAACATCGGCGCAAATATATCAAGTTGCCATTCTTGAGAAGGTAGTGAAGCCCCTTAACAACACCATGTTCAATAACCAAGAACGGTCCTTCCAGCTAGACTCGGCGCCGGGTCATAAAGCTCGGTCTACGCAGTCTTGGTTGGAAATGAACGTTTCGGACTTCATCAGAGCTGAATACTGACCGTCGTGTTGTCCCGATCTTAATTCGCTGGATTATGATTTATGAGCAGTTTTAGAGAGTACGGCTTGCACTAAAGGCCATGATAATTTAGAGTCCCTAAAACAAGCTATACGATTGGCAGTGCAGAATTTTCCCATGGAAAGAGTGCATGCTTCTATTGACAACTATCCTCAACGTTTAAAGGACTGTATTGCAGCCAATGGATAAGCTCTTTATATTACAAATTGTTTTATATTTATGTATTAAACTATCACTCTGTAAAAAAAAATCATTGTTACATTATTTATGGCAAGACTAGGTATTGCTGCCCATTTTAATAGTGAATTCTCAGCTGATTTTCATTACCTAAATGGACAAGTTATCCGTGAGGACATTTGTATTCTTATCCTGTCAATACATGGGGTTTTACTAACTAATATATTAACATAATTTAATTATTCGTGTGGACGATGTAAGAATACAATTCACCACCCCTTACCTTGCACGTGGTTGTCTTATGAAACGACTAAGAGATATACATATGACATCTATGCAAGAGAGGGAAAATTCAAAATATAACCCTATACCAACACGCTTGACCAGCGTGGTATAATAGGTCGATTTCCCTCCCAGTATGAAGAGATTCAAGTCATGTGATGGGATATATATCAGCTGAGATGATAATGATGATGATGATATTAATAAAATTCTTTAAACCACAGCATAAACTGATTTCAAAAGCCTGTAAAGAATGTCTGCACAGATTACGTAGTGGTTAAGATGGCGACTTACCGTGCTAAGTCTTACATCTGGGTGTAATTTGTGTCCATTAATTATATATTTGTAAAGTCCCCCACAATACAAACGGTATTGCCTTAGCGCTGCATATTTAAATAAATATTTAAAATATATGAAGTTTCCCATTTTTTATTAGGAATAAAAGAGATGACATACGGTAATTTTCTATCTTTGCAACTGAATTTAGTAAAAGCGTGTTACCCTTTCAGGAAAGGATTAAAAAGAAAAAAAAATATGAGATATTACGTCATGGTTTCTGATGTTTACCCGAGTATTACACATTTGCAATAAAACTACTTTTACGGATTCTATCGCGTTTGTATTTAATTTTTAATTTCCCGACGTTTCGAACACTTTACACTGATATTGGTTACGGGAGAACTAAAGTGTCTTAGGTCCAAAATATTAAACAAAGTAAAGCCCAAAGTAGATATAAATTTCTGTAATGACGATGACTTTTGGGCGTAAGACACCTTAGTCATTATGTGAACATGATAATTGTAAAGTATTCGAAACGTCGGGAAATTAAAAATCAAATACGAATGCGATAGAATCCGTAAAAGTAGTTTTATTTCATATTACGTCATTTTATGAGTGGTCTATATATGTATTAAATGTTCATTGACTTATATTAATATTCTTATAAGTATAATACATTATATACCTACATAAGCGTAGGCCGACTCATACATATTCAAGTAGTATAACGATAGGAAATGAACGTGTCGCCCACAGAGGTATCACAAAGGCCTTGATTTATTTCTGTCACTTAGTGTTTCAAACCGACAATGTCTCCCCACAGATAAATACTTTCAGGTTCTTTTGATTCCATTTTATTTCATACAAAAATAAATCTTTAAGACAGCCTTACTTGTACTTTAGGAACTTAACTTCCTTCCTCAATACCTTTCCTTTTTGTAGCTATTTTTAACAAATCTTTTTGTTTAGTTATCTGTCTATATTTTTGTCTTGTAATATTGGATTAGACAAGAGGGTGATAACATCAAGCGAAGAAGTATTCTTAAATATCTTTGAACAATATTAGTGGCCTGCATACAACGGCTCTTCGACGTATATTGTTAGAAGTAAGTATCGTCATGGGATAATAATGCCACAGATGTCTTTGATTATTTGATAAAATGTGAACAAAATTCGTTAAACAAAAAACTCTAAAAAAGAATAGACAGACTTTTATTTAAAAGTCTTAGTATGGTAGGGCCACAAGTGCCTGTCCGTCTGAGATAGTACCATAGTCTCGAAGAACATCAACGTCTGAGTAGTGGTAATGTGTTGTTGTACTTCGTTCAGTGATCATGAGAGCCAGAAGCCCAACTTTCTGGGTGGATTTGATTTGATACGCAACGGCGTAACGTTAGTATTGCAAAGCCAGTAACACTTACCATCAAGTGTGCTGCCATCATAAGCAATTATAAATAAAAATGTAACCCATCATTAAATAAACACACTGATTTTCCATCCGTCCATCCCTCAATCAATCTATCCACTATTATTTTCCCCAAGAGTATTGTATCGTCTTCCCCGAGAGAGATACAGTGTCATAATCGCCACGCTTGGCTAACATATGGCGATCGCAGTTAGTAACCTATTAGTTTCCAAAAACTATTTTTCTGATATCACTCATCCGATTATACGACTCCCACGGTGAATAATGTCATTGTCTCAGTTCATAAACGTCCCACTACTGGGCTCGAATCTTCTCCACATTGATAGGCAAATTTACCCACGCTGGTCTAACGGGTTGATATAGAGCTTTGTATAGAGTTTTCCCTCTCTTGTAGTTATGTTATTTGATTGGGTCTCGTATTCTTCTTTTACAATCATCTGTGGATAAGATAGAGAGTGGTGAATTGTATCCTCACTCCATACCATGTGGATGGTATGACAGACTGTTTTTAATGCGCCCTCACACTGTAAACATTGTATATGGGTTAATACAAGAAAAATATTTTTAAATTTTCACAAAAAGAATTGCAATTTCAGTAAGTAATAATTATTATTATTTCACATCAAACTCTACCTCCTCCACCTCCACTATTGGGCGAACCTCCTCCAAACGCAAGGAAATTTAACTACATCATGTTGGTCAGACGTATTGGTATCGGGTTTTGTTTAGAGTTTTTTCTGCTCTTACATAGATGTGATATGCGTTTTATATCGCTTAGTCACCTCTTACGATCACCCACAGGTAAGATAGTGGGTGGTGAATTGTATTCTTACTCCTACGCTCTCGCCGTACATTAATTACGAACCGAACTTATTAATTTGCACAATTAATAATGTCAAAGAAGAAAAGTCTTTTGAATTTCATAATAAATTAATAAATGGGGAAAATGAGCATCTTCACAGTAGCAGTAAATCCTGATGTCATATGATAGAAGTTGCCATACTAAAAAATGTCATAAAAAGAACCCACTTCCGTTTAATATGGCCATACATTTCTTTTCTTTTTTTTTTAATAACCTCGTTAAAGCAACGGGACAAGAATACTTAAGACATTCGATCTGCACACGAATACAATAGTATCACGTTTTAAGGCCTACTTAAGGGTTTAAGCGCTCGTAGAGAGGGTTCACAAGCTTCTTATATTGCTAGTTATATAATAAACAGCTTCGTGTTATTAAAGTGTTTTATTCAAACAACAAACAACAAACATTGTTGTAATTGTTAAAGTTAGTCTCGTTACAGATTCTTAACCTGTACTTAAGCTAATTTTAACAATAGCTTAAGCTATGAAGTAAAATTGAAAATGTTATTCAGGAAATGTCTGCATTGCGAAGATTTATATTAAAAACTAGCTTTCGCCCGCAACTTCGTCCACACAGAAGTCATCTCTGACAGAGTTAAATAGAAAAAGTAATGCAAGGTGTTGAAGGTTTATCGCTAGGACGTTGATTAATAGCGTCAGAAACTGGGATGCGGTCTCCGCCTTCTGCGAGTTAGTTGTCTAACGGAATTAGGCAATAGGGTGGGTCCGAGAGAAAATACTCTACGTTGACACGCTCTACCGGTGCTTTGGGCGGCGCAAGCGTGAGTACCTGTATTGAGGTTCACTGCATGAGGGCTTCGACTCGAGATGATACCCGGATGCAGTGGCCCGCCCGCACAATGTAGATGTACGTGTACGGCGCGCGTGTGTCTATATACAATAGCTGGTCACTAAAGAAAAAGGTGGTTCAAAGTTCTATTCATTCTACAAATTATATTGCCATTAATATACTATTTACGATATGACCATGGGATAAAAATATAATTATCGCCACCCTTTATTTGACTGTTTTGTTTCACCAGCAGAGTTGCGACCTCGTTAGATATGATTTATTATTTGAGTTATAGAGTGAACATTTTTGAAGCTAAACTTAACCTGTATCTTAAACCATGAGGCAAGAACCTATTGCCGTCTACTATGTGTATCGTGTGAGCTCTCACGACGGCACTGGTCGCCTCGACGGCATTGGTGCCGGGTTGATGGAGAGGGAGAGAGAAACACGTGTTTATTTATTTTTACCGAAGAATATTTGTACATAATTTGAAAAGAATTGATTAAGAAATTTTCTCCTCATACACACTTTGCCACTTTGTTACACCCCCTTAGGGGCGGAATTCATAAAATCCTTTCATATTGAATATCTATGTCATAAATAGAAACGTGCTTCAAAATTTAATGTTTCTAGCTTTAATAAGTTCGGCTTGGCGGTAATGAGTCGTTCAACCCGCTTCACAAGCCTAATTTACACAACCAGAGGGTGAAAATTGACAAATGCCGGATATTACCACAGAATATTTGATTCGACTCGTAATTTGAAAAGAATCAATAAAGATTTTTTTCTCCCCATACAAACTTTGCCACTCTATTTTACCTCCTTAGGGGTGTAATTTGGTAAAATCCTTTCTTAGTAAATCTCTACGTCATAGAAAGAAACCACTGTCAAAATTTCAAGTTGCCAGCTTCAATAATATCGGCTTGGCGCTAATGACTTAATGAGTTGTCCAACCCGCTTCGCAGGCCTAATTTACACCCCCAGAGAGAAATAATCAGAGAAAATTAAGAAATGCTGAAACATGTGTTTATTTATTTTTACTGAAAATAATTTGTACGTAATTTGAAAAGAATCGATAAAGATTTTTTTCTTCGAATATTTTTTAAATTGACATAACTTTTTTATTTATAAACCAATTGACATGAAATATAGCCTAAATGTTAAATAAAGCTTACCACAATATATTAGCGAAAACTGCGTCTAAATCGGATAAGCCGTTTCTGAGATTAGCGTGCACAAACGCACAGACAAACAGATAAACAGACAAACAGATAAACAGACAAAAAATTTAACAATCATTGTTTTGGGTTCTATTTGTGTTGATAAAGGTCCCAGTAATATTTTTTCTCATATATCTTCCATGTACAGACAGCGATCCGTTACATTTTTATTATATGTATAGATATAGATACATAATACTTATCTGCACCTTCATTCACGTCATAATTATATTACTGCCTACGTCATAATTATATTTTAGTGGTAGGACCACGCTGTTGACAGTTTTCTATTTACAACCGTGGGCCGGTCCATCCAGGGTATCACACTCTTGCAGAAGATTGACGTCTGAGTAATGTGCCATTGCGCTTCGTTCAGTGAGCGAGAGAGCTGCAAGCCCAACTGGTTGGCTATTGGGTTTGTATTGGTATGCAGCGATCTAGCTATAACCTTGGTATTGCAAAGGTCGATGGGGCGGTAACACTTACCATCAGGTGAGCTGTTTGCCATCTTTAGTAATAAAAAGGAAACTATTTTCATGACCCGTTTTTGTTATTGTAATACGACCGAACGCAACATTAGTTATTAATTAACTTTCCTTAAAAACTTAGTAATAGTAGATCATATCGATCATAATTTAATTACATAGATGGCAAGGTCGTTATCTTAACCAAGGGTTAAGATAACGATCTACCGCGACAGGGTCATGAGTTCGATTATTTATTTAGTGCAGTGTTGTCCTTTAAGAATAATTATATTAGTTTAAAATACTAAAGTGCATGCTTTTGTAGATAATTGAACTGTAAAATAGAAGTCGTTTTAAAAAACATTAAGCCTAATTTACCGTAATTGGTGTACTGCGATATAATTATATCGAACAACGCCATATATGTAATTGAATGGTACTTATAATTACTACAATTAAAGTAGTATAGATGGTTTGTCTGGACATTTATAATTCAAATTATTTGTAAAAAGTAGCTACTCTCAGTGGGAGAGTATTTAATGACAAAATATAACGGCCAAAGCCTTTTTAAAAAATTTCAAAGAACAATATAACTGAAATTTTTGGGTAAAAATAATTGGAGAAACTTAAATTAAATTATTGTATTATTATCGGTCCTTGATAGTTGTGCTCAGCTTGAAATTAATCCGACGTTTAGAAAGTGCTTACAATCACGTTCATAGATGATACGATGTATGTAACAAACAAATATAGACATACCAAACTCTTAAAAGCGTGTTAAAAACAAAAAGTTTGTAAACAATTTGTCTTCTAAAGTCTCGATATACTTTGAAAAAGAGTGTCGGTGTAGCTATTGCATAATACTACGTATAAATATAAACAAAGCACCACTATGCAAAATGACACTCATACATATGTAAACAGCTAGGTACGTAACCAACAAATCCATAGTTATGAACTTCTCACATACAACCTGCATAAAAATGTATATTATTTTACAAAATGGCATGCAGTTTAGTTTCAAAGTATGCTTCGAACTACATTGATGTTTTACTTTTGTTCTTAAATAAACATAGTAAAAGAAAACATTGTTAGTTATTTATCAGAGAGTACCTATGCCACTTGGCAACTTCAATTCTAGTTACGTGGATTCGATCCTCACGTAGGACAGTTCTTTCTTATTTAATGTCCTTTTTTTACATCAACCTTAAAGAAATAATCCTTATATTATTTATTCAAATTATTTATTACGCATAAATCCCGAGGGGGCATGTATTATCAATTATTTCCATGTTCACTTTAAATTAATCCAATTAACTGCCACCGGATCGGAACGCGACCGCACTGAAAAGATCCGGCGAAGAAACTCAAGTGGATTTTTCAATACATTACCTCATAAAAGATCTTTTACCTCTTTGGACACGAGTAGCATGTGCAGCTAATTTTTCTTTATACTGAGTATTGAATGTCAATATATTTTTCAAACTTACCCTTATTTTTTTTACATGTAACACATTTTTCAACAGTTAGAATAATTATTTCTTTAAAATTGTCTCGAAGTGAAACTCTTTAAAGATAACTTGTTTTTTTTTTTTTTTTTTTTTGCGGTGGGCTATGGACGTCGCACCCCGCCAAATCGGTCCGGGGTGACGGAAGAGGCGGCGCGCAACCCCATTGACCCACCCTGCAAGCACCTCTTCTTCGCCGTGCGAGCGGGCCACCGGTACCCGATCTTTATCTTCGGTGACCCGCTCGGCGGTATGCCCTCTCGGGCTCCTCTCCTGTCGACGCCCTGACAGCTTTCGCCGTCATCCTCACGCGGTTTTAAAGCCTATCTAGAGATTATAAATTGTTCAGATTTTTTTTGTAAAACTCTTTGTTTTATTAAATTCCGCTGAGCATCCTCACAGTAATATAGTGTATAACATAAGACTATAAAAGTAAGCGAAATAAATTATTTTAGCTGTTTCAACACCCGATGGTTTTAACGCATAATACGCTGAGCCACAACAGTGATAGGAACACACTGTTGACAGCCGCAGATGGTTGGTCTTCGGTAGTACCACACTCGCAGAAAAAGAAAATCGACCTCTGAGCAGTGGTAATATACTGTTGCGCTACATTCGGTGAACGAGAGAGCCGGCAACCCAACTTTCGGAGTGGGTTTGGGATTTTCATTAGTAGGCAGTGGCCTAACTGTGCCACTAGTATTATTAAGGTCCATGGGTGGCAGTAACACTTACCATCAGATGTGCTAATGCTTGCTTGCCACCATGAGCAATAAAAAAGAGACTACCTTACAGTTTTTTTCATTATGCGACCTCCATTGGAGTCAAGCATTTATATTGATACCTAATCGCTGCCTTCTCTCACGTTGGGTAAGGTGAATTTAATGCATTTAGTATTCGTATCATTGAGATCTAAATTATTAGGGTTAAAGCAAGAAATAACGTTAGACAGTGCATTGTTCATATCTTCATAGCATTTGTCTTTTCATTTTAAATAACAAAGAGATGTCATCTGCGAACAACACAATGTTTTGATTGTCTCCTATATAACAGGGTGAGCCATTAATATATACAATGAACAATAATGAGAATGAACCCCGATTTTAATTACAAAATTAGACGATTGTGCACCACTAACATTGACCCTCTGAATTCTGTTATTTAAATAAGAAATTAAAAGTTCAAGAGCGATATTCCTGATTCCATAGTGATTTCTTGATGAGGGTTTCATGGTTTACATAATCTAAAGCCTTAGATAAATCGCAAAATATACGCAAAGCCTTGTGCGATTCCTCTCAGGCAGCAAAAATGTTTTTTAATAATTCTACCTCCGCATCATTAGTAAAGCAATTCTAAATAAAGACTAATTGATTTTGCAAAATACCATGTTTGTTAAAATGATTCAACCGCTAAATAATAATATTGTTTTTCTCTAATACTTCACTAACTTTCTAAGTGTTTGGTAGTATGGATGGGTAGATGAAAATTGTTAACATCTGACATACTTCTGAATTACTCCACTAATTTTCATAAGTATACGAAATAGACCTTGAGTAACATACCCATTCAATACAGAAGTCAGGTGGGGAACAATAATAGAAATTATAAAATAAATAGTCTTTACAGTTAAACACCATATATCTATTGTCTTTTTAATATTAAGGTCTTTAAAAGACCGTAAAATGCCATTCACACTGATATCTGAATATCCAAAAATCACATTTTACAAGAAGCGAGAGTTGGGTATGCAGAAAAGAGTATGAAAGTAAAATTAATGCGGTCGAAATGCGATCTCTACAGAAAATCTGTAGAGTTAAGCTGATCGATCGCATTCGTAACGACGACGTAAGAGAGCGAGTAGGTATGAAAGAGAGTATTGCTGCAAAGATGCGAAAGGGAATGCTCCGATGGTTCGGACATGTGGAAAGAATGCCGAACGAACGTCTGGTTAAGAAGATATACAATGCGAAAGTAAAAGGATGTAGGTACCGGGGGAGACCGAGACTAACCTACCTAGACCAGATCGGTCATGTACTGAAGGTAGGTGGAGTCAAGAGTCTCCGAAACCGGCGAGCGTGTATGAAGAGAATTATGAATGTTGAGGAAGCGAGTGAAGTATGCAAGGATAGAGTTCTCTGCCACTCTGTTCTCTCTGCCTACCCTGCAAGGGACATGGCGTGATGGTATGTATGTATGTATGTACATTTTACATTACATTGCCAAAGAAATGATTCAACTAAAATAGGAGAAGACGCTAAAAATGTTGTTATTAGTACAGGCACATTTATAAAATGATTTCCAAATTCAGTTGCCACTTCTTTATCCGTTTCATTTATACTTTCTTCCCTACTTATCACTACTTTCAAATCTTTTTAATAACATCCCTAGATTATTTAATTTTACTTCTCAGCTAAATAGATTTAGCACAGAAACAGGCTAATTAAATATTTCTAAATAATTCTTTAAATATTCTAAAAAGACCGAGCGATGACTATACAATTCTTCAAGATAAAGATCATGTAAAGTTTATTTACTTTTATTGATACCACAAATAGCTCACTCAATAAAACCAGCTGGTACTTCAAAAGTTAAAGTTTTGGGTTTAAATATTTTATTAAATTCAGTATTGATTATTTAAAATAGGGATATATATAATTCATTGATGTTTTCGTGAGTAGGCAACGGCGGTAAGTTCAAATTCATTATCTAAAGTAGTGTTCTAAGCGGCTAGCATTCATAGGAATAAAGGCAATTGCTATGAATGCTAGCCGGTTAGAACACTACTCTAGATAATGAATTAATAATATCTCTTCGTCGAATTCTATTAGTTCTAGGAAATACAACAAGTCCGCAGTGATCTGATTCTGTGTTTAGAACAGATTTACTAATTGGTTTCAAGAAAGCATTATATAAATTATAGGATTTCAATAAGAAAGTTTGAAATTTTTTAGTGAAATAATAATTATTTTCTAATAAATTTATGTTAAAATCGGAATTGGGACTTTACACCATCTGTGCACTGGCGAACGAGTAGGTAGCTCACATAGTAAGTGGTAACTACCGCTCATAGACCGATTCAATACTACACAAGTCAAGTAACAATCAAGTCATCAAGTCCCTCACTAAGTTGTCAGTGCACTTGGTGAAGGGGCGTCCTATACTGTGTCGTCCGATGCGTGGTCGAATTTGAAGACATTTTTCAATGCAGTGGTGAACAGTTTCAGATGATAACATCTCCGTGTCTCACATCCTCCTGCAACAGGATCGATTTCGTACTAAAATTAAGTTATCCTATTACATTATCCTGGATGTGGACTGACATTGTGGTGTTCCTACATAAACACTTCAACACTTCGATATAACGACAGCCCATTTGGCATCGCTGAACGGACTGCAGCACCGCCCAAGTTTGGACAGAATCATAGGCTTTCTCATAGTCCGCGCCGCCGCCGGCGTTTGGGGCGGCGTAGGCGTGAGTACCTGCGCCTCTTGCAGCCCTAGCCGAGGCAGCGGGTGACCGGACCGCGGATTAGTCGGTCGCGGATAGTAACGGTGAAAACTGTGGCGTTAACTGAGAGGATAACCGCGAGTGTAGACCTCCGGGTGGGCCACCGAAGAAAAAGACCGTGTTCTGATGACTCATCATCCGCACGGCATTGAGAGGTACGTTGTGGGCTGGGTCTGTGAGGTTGCGCGCCACTTCCTCTGTTGTCCTGGATGGATTATCGGGGTGTGACCACACCATAGCCCACCGCCAAAACAAAAAGGCTTTCTCATAGTCGCCACAAACGCTGCACACAGACATCCATTGTACTCCTCGGTCTTCTACATTTATTACCGAAGCGTGTCGATGCGGTCTATGGTACTAAGGCCTTTACGGAAACCAACTTGTAGACGTCGCTCAAGATTGAAATGGGTGGTGGTAACATGAAGCGGTAACATGAAGCGCTATAATAAATTGCAAATACTCAAACATCATTTTTCGGCGAGATTGAGGTACTACCCTGGACATCCCAACCATTTATGGTTGCAGGCCTAAAATTGTCAGCATGGTGGCTTTACCATTAGAGACATTTACATTGGAATTATCTATGTGATGAGTAAGAATGCATATAACATATATTCAAAACAAGGCAAACTCTAAATAAAACCCTATACCGAATCGTCTGAGTAGCGTGGTATAGTAGATAATTTTCCCTTCTATGATGGAGAACAATTGCGGCAAATAACAGCACATATTTGGACTGAGATGATGAGTAAGAATGCCATGCTCACCGCGTCCTTTTTTCTCGTATCTATCATGTAATGTACGCAGATAACATCACTGCAAGAGAAGGAAAGCTTGAAATATATTCCTTTGTCAATCCGTTTAACCAATGTGAAATCATCATCATCTCAGCCCACATATGTCTCACTGTTGGGCTCGGGCCTCCTCCGTAATGGGAAGGAAATTGACCTACTATACCACGCTGGTCAGACGTGTTGGTATAGGGTTTTATTTCGAGTTTTCCTTCTCTTGCACAGATGATATATGCATATCACGAGTATGTCGCTTAATCGGTTCTTACGATCACCCTCGGGTAAGATAGGGGGCGGTGAACTGCATTCTTACTCCGTCACCACATGGATGGAAATGTGAAATAATAAGTTAATATTCTTCCCATCGTTATATAGACCATAACTCGGCAGTGGTACGTATGCTTTGTGAAAAAGAAGAAAATCGATTAATTTCAAATTACTGAAATTTAGCATTATTAATGCTTAATTATTTATAAAAACCCGATTACGAAGCGAAAAATAATGTCACAAGCGGGATTCGAACCCGCACCTATTGGGAGTCCGACCCAATGATCCGGCAAACGGTGGTGTAGTGGCAGCACGATTGGGCCGGACTCCCAATAGGCGCGGGTTTGAATCCCGCTTGTGACATCATTTTTCGCTTCGTAATCGGGGTTTTTATAATCGATTAACTGTCAAATAATTTACCATTTTTCTTTTTTTCCTTGGACTATGGATGTTGTCGCGCTCCGCCAAATCGGTCCGGGGCGACGGAAGAGACGACGTGCAACCCCATAGACCCACCATGCAAGGACTCCTCTCTTCGCCGTGCGAGCGGGCTACCGGTACCCGATCTTTGTCTTCGGTGGCCCACGCCAAATAATATACCTAGAACTAGTATTTATATAAAACAAAACCAGATGGAATTAAATAATAAATGGAAAATGCCAAGTATAAATAAATAGTAATCGAATACGTGAGTTAAATGAGTTTGCCTGTTAATATAGTTCCCAAAGGTACATAGAATATACATTTTATACATACATACATACATAGCCTCACGCCTGTTTCCCAGAGGGGTAGGCAGAGACTACGGATTGCCACAAACCACGATCCTGACATACCTCCATCGCTTCATTCACACTCATCACAGTCTTCATGCATGCTCTACGATTACGCGTACTCTTAATCTGACCTTTCACTAACACATCTTCAATTTGATCCAGGAAAGTACGACGTGGTCTTCCCCTTGTAATCGTCCCACTCACACTCGCTTTGTATACTTGTTTAGTCAACCTTTCTTCACTCATTCTTTCCACGTTTCCAAACCACCTCAGCATACCCTTTTTTATCTTTGTCACTACTTCTTCATTCATACCACAGCGCTCTCTTATAACACTATTTCTAATTTTATCCTTCAGACTTACACCACACATACTACGAAGAGCTCTCATCTCTACAGCATTTATGCTACTTTCATGTCTTCCCTGCCAAATCCAACTTTCACTGCCATACATGAGAGTGGGAACTAATACTCCCTTATGTACAGCTAGGCGTGCCTTGTTAGATACATTCCTACTTTTCATAAAAGTGTACAATGCCCCATTCACTTTATTACCAGCATTTACTCGTCTTTCAACATCTTCATCATTTTTACCATCACTAGTAAACAGTACACCCAAGTATACAAATTCTTTCACCTGTTCCAATCCCTCACCATTTATGAAAATATTACATTCCGTCATACATTTATCCTTTTCAAAGACCATTACTTTCGTCTTACTTACATTTACTTTCATACCTTTTCTTTCAAAAGCATCATGCATAGTAGTTACCATCGCCTGTAAGTCTTCAGCCGACGATGCAAGTAAAACCTGATCATCGGCATAAAGAAGACATTTGACGAGTAACTCATTCATTCTTAAACCACATTCATTATTTTTCAAATCTTGCAAACAGCTATCCATAAATAGGTTAAACAGCCACGGTGACGCTACACATCCCTGTCTGACACCTTTATCAATTTTTATATTTAAAACAAAGTTATAAAATAAATTATTAACAAGAGTAACTAACAACAAAGATCAATAACTAACTTTACATATAAACACCCTATTTTGAAGCTATTTTAATTATAAACTAGAACATAAATTACGTGACATGTTGACTTTATTTGCTGCTATCATTGACTATATAAAATAGGGATGTTATTGAACCGAAACTAACGGATATCCGAAATTAAAATATATCTGAAACTGTAATCGAATCTTCTGCTTTATATATAAAAATTAATGTTTATCTGTGTGTCCTTTATAGAATCGTAAATTATGCATTTGAATTGATGATCTTTAGCAAATTTGTTGTGCATGAGCCAAAGAAGTTTTCTGAGTTGGTGCGCCAATTTTGGACTTGGACTGGAGGGGGATTGAATGTGAGCACATAGAGGCAATAAAAACAGTTGCTAAGCAACAATTGTTTATATATATAGTGAAGGATCTGACTGCTGATCGACGTTTTGAATGCATTTGCTGTGCTGTTTTTTTTTCGGATAACATCGTGAGTGGAATTAAAATCGATTTTAACAATTCTCGAATGCTGTTTTTTTGCACTTCCCATTTTCCTCAGCGAATTAGTGATCACCGTCTATATATATTATCGAAGCAACAATTTTTACTGGAAAATTCAGGGTTTTATTTCGAGTTTTCCTTCTCTTGCATTGATATTAGTTACTTAGTCATCTTTTAGGACACCTACGGTCAAGATAGAGAATGAAGAATTGTCATCTTAATCCATCAAAATATGGGAAAGAGGTGGTAGTATATATCTACTATCTAAGAGATTGCGTTATAATAATGATTAAAAGTTAACAAAGAAATAAAGTTAAATCGTCATGACATCATCATCATATATGTCCCAATATTGGGCTCGAGCCTCCTTCGTAGTGGGAGGGAAATTGACCAACTACACCACGCTGGTCAAGACGTGTTGATATAGTGTTTTCTTTCGAGTTTTCCTATAGATGTTATACGCATATTTATCCCTTATTCTTCACTTAAGATCACCCATGGGTAAGATAGGGGTGATGAATTGTGTTCTTACTCCAACACCACATGAATTTACAATTTGTTGCTTTACATTTCCTTAAAAAATTTATATCCGAAACCATAATTATTCGAAACTATCAGATGATCCTAAATAATATGAAATCCGTAATCATATCCGAAACCGGTGTACTGATATTATAATATTCGAATTCGTATCCAAATATGAAGTTCCATATCCGCAACATCCCTAATCCAAACCTCTATTAATTCACAACAACTTAATTAAAATATCTACACACAAAACACTAATTATATCATCTCAATGTAAGAAAAAAACTAACACGATACTGAACGAAAGCTATAATTTTATTTCTTTTTTTTTTAAATAAATAAAATTAAGGCAGGGATTACTTCTAATTTACCGAGAGCGGACATTTCAATTCGATATTTCGTCCGTAATTTGGTTGGTGTGGCGGCACGAGATGAGTTCCATTTATTGTGGTAGGACTTTTAAAGTTATAATTAACTTGCCAGATTTTTGTGAACTCCAAATATTATACACATAAATGTCGGCTGGGGTTTTATTAGATTTAACATAACATAATGCAATTAAACGCGTTTATTAAAATACTTCAATTCGTTTTCAGTTTATAACAATCTAAAAGCAAATTAATCTATGATCGATTTTCTGTGTTGATCGAAAAATATACAGTATATCGATTAACCCTATTGCCATAAGTGGCGACTAAAGAATATAATATGCATACAACACCTTTGCAATAAAATATAAATTCGAAATAAAACCCAACACGTTTGACCATCGTGGTACTGTAAGTAAATTTTTCCCTGTTATTACGGAGAGGCTCAAGCCTATCAATGTGACGTACATGAGCTAAGAAGATGATGATGATGAATCGATAATAAGTATTATTTTTTTTGTTTGCAACCCTTTTAATTTAAGTGTACAAAACATATCGTTGCTGCTCTGGTCAGGTTCTAATGTCAGTTATTACAAACGTTTGCAATTTTAGTCAATATCTTAGACAATATAAATAATAAAGAATATCGTTTTTAAAAGCACTTCGAGGCACTTTTGACACCCTCATAACTCAAAAACATATTAGTATTTAGAATGTTACATAGATATTAATGTTCAAACTTCATTCTTTTTATGACTGTCCAACTCACATATAGATCAAAATCCGAACTCATTTCCAGATGACCTAGAAAGTTCAAATTTGGCATTCAGTTAAGAAATTGTGTTTATAGAAAAGGAAAAACCCAAGAAAGGTGGAGTCAAGAGTCTCCGAAACCGGCGAGCTTGTATGAAGAGAATTATGAATGTTGAGGAAGCGAGTGAAGTATGCAAGGATAGAGTTCTCTGGCACTCTGTTCTCTCCGCCTACCCTGCAAGGGATATGGCGTGATGATATGTATGTATGTATGTAAAAACCCAAAAACAGTTTCTTTTTTTTTAATTAATGGATTTTTATAGTAATACTTACTTGCCTAATTATTTTTGTAATTATGCTTTTCAAATCCTTTTTTCTGCATAGGGGAGTAGGATCATGAAAAGTTTTTTAGTTTCATAGTTCTTTATAGTTATTTTTATACCAAATAATTATAAAATTTACTTATACATATTTGAAAAACTGACTCAACACACATACGGAGTCTTATTGTTCGATAATCTCTCAATAGCCTCTCTATAAAGTTCAATCAATCAATCAATCAATTTATTTATTGCGAATAAGGGTACATAGGATGTTACAGAAAATAATGGTCTCACCATAGTCGACCGTACGGCATGCAATTATATAACAATAAGAAAAAATATAAACATAATAATTACTAACAATCAATGAAATACAATCAAACAAATATAATCAAATAAAATGTCAAAATTAAATAATTTAAATTATAGTCTGTCATTAAAAAAATCTGTTAATGAATAATATTCTTTTTCGATACATAATTTCTTAAGGCTACATTTATAGTCATGCATATTAGAACAGTCTCGAATTTGCTTGCTTGCTCGAAGTTGTATTTATGCTTCATAGTTCGAGTATCTAAATTAATTTGAGTTACAACTGAAGTAGCCTATATTCAATAAAAGGTGGAGAATACTACTAAAAATAAAACTATATATTTTAAACGCAAGCATCATCATCATTATTCTGTATATGTACTTGTACATACTGCAAAAGTTATTGACAATAGTTTTATGATAGGCCGCCTGTCTGATGGCAACCCGCCTTGGGAAAGTAATGGTTGACCAAATATCAGGTGGAGTTGGCACATGTTGATATTTAATTCTTAGTCGTCTTTCATGACATCCATGAGCAAAGTAAGGGTTGGTGGTATTCATAGCCGCTACCACACAGCAAACGCAAGCAATAATTATATTTTTTTTAAATAGTTCATTTTTGAATAATAATAAATTTAAAAGTAATGATATCCCATCAAAATATATATTTATAAATGGGGACCAAGTTCAATAATTTAATTATTATGTGGTTGCAGACTTTACCAACAAAAACTTAAGGACTAAAAAGGTGCCAAGTTCTATAGAAAAGAAATCCGAAAGTTCGAACTAAATCTATTTACACAGAAGAACGTATAGCTGTGTGGTAACAGCTACGAATACTACCAACCCTTAATTTGCTCGTGGATGTCGTAAAAAACGACTAAGAGCCTTATAACGACCTAGGCCAACTCCATCTGATGCCGTTTGGTCAACAATTACATTCCCAAGGAGGGTTGACGTCTGGCAGGCAGCCGGTCATAAAACCAGTGCCAATAACTTTTGCAATATGTACTATGAAAGAAGAGTACATATTGCATCGACCCCAAGTAATTGGGATTAGAATAGGTGAAGGATGATATAGAAGAACGTATAACATTTTTAAATAATTTTAAAACTATTTCTTGTTTTTTTACTACAAAAAAAAATGATTATTTTATTATGATTTTTTCAATTCTTCTAGTCAAATTATTTACACAAAACTAATATAATAATACCTTATGATGTACTCAACTTCATCATTTGACTTAATCAGATCTACGCAAATTTTTAAATTACTTTTCAAACAATAAAAGAGTTTTGCAAATCTGTCTATATATGACGGCGCTATATCCGAACATAGCATACATTAAAAAAATCCTTTTTTGATGCGGACTAAAAACAATCTAAAAAGTGATTTCCCTTGTATACGTAGGAGTGCTTTTTAATCTTTGTTTACAACCCAAAAGCTATTAATCACGAACTGTCGTATTCGATTTTCGGCTCTTGATTGGAAGTCAACTAAAAATCGAAAACCTTATTCCGATTGAAATGTTTCGACGTTTAGTACATGAATAAAAAGTACATCATGACTTATGCTGATAAAAAAAAACTAGAATAAATAACGTTGCTTCTTCTGTCTTTTCAATAAATAGCCATATTACCGTATACAGCCTTCAAATTGTAAGGAAAATTGAAATTTACCTGTTGATCAAAATATTTCTTTAAAGTTTCAATCAGAAATTTCTTGTTTTTCACGTCATGTTATTTACTTAAACTATATATCATGAATGCCCTGATGGGGTATTATCATGTGTGTATTTTATTAACTTTGATCTATTTAGATTGAAATTATTTGTAAAGTTATATACTTATTAACTTATTGCCGATTTCTCGCGACTAATGTACATACATACATACATATCATCACGCCATATCTCTTGCAGGGTAGGCAGAAAGAACAGAGTGCCAGAGAACTCTATCCTTGCATACTTCACTCGCTTCCTCAACATTCATAATTCTCTTCATACACGCTCGCCGGTTTCGGCGACTCTTGACTCCACCATCCTTCAATACGTGACCAATCTGGTCTAGGTAGGTGAGTCTCGGTCTCCCCCGGTACCTACATCCTTCTACTTTCGCATTGTATATCTTCTTAACCAGACGTTCGTTCGGCATTCTTTCCACATGTCCGAACCATCTGGCTAAGGTGGTGGCTATCGAGAAGTTGTCCCAACGCTCCGTTCACTCTATTTCCCGCATTCACTCTTCGCTCTATATCAGTGGTGTACCGTCCATCTTGGCTAAATCCACATCCAAGATATACAAATTCATCCACTTGTTCTGGTACATCATTACCTATTGTTACTCTTATATCTGTTCTGGCTTCATCTCTTTCAAAGAGCATTATTTTGATTTGGTGACTAATGTAGATTACATTATATACATTCTGTTCAAACCTTTGAATAGAAATCATTCAATAATTAGAATAATAATTAACGTCCTGGGTAGTTCCACAATCTCGCAGAAGATCAACGTCTGAGTAATTACAATAAGCTAGAGAAACCCAACTAAGTGGATTTGGAGTATGTATTGGTAAGCAGCGGCCTAGCTATACTCTTGGTATTACAAAGGTCCATGGACGGCAGTAACACTTACCATCAGGTGTGCTGCTGGCTCGTTTGCCACCATGTGTAATAAACAAAAATTAATAAAAAAATTGTTAAGAGTTTATAAACATAATACGCGACTGCTGGTGTACATCTCTGTGTGGTGAAGAAGTAGGAATACAATTCACTACCCCCTATCTTACCCGTGGTTGATAGTAAAACACGATTAAGAGATAAAATATGTATATAACATCTGTGCAACAGAAGGAAAACTCGAAATAAAACCCTATAACCAACACGTCTGACCTGCGTAGTATAGTAGATCAATGTCCCTTCTAGTGTTAAGGAGCCATGAGCCCAGCAGTGGGACATATACGCGCTGAGATGATGAGTGTACATCAATGTAAAGCTTGCTAATTTACAGCTTATAGATTTTCTTTGTCATTGTAAACTACGGATTTAGAATTTCAGCAGAATACATTATAATTTATAATAATTTATATATACAACTAAACATTTTACTTGACCTTCTTTACTTGCAGATCTGGTGGTAAGCTCTGCTTTAGTTTTTTCCGCCTTCTCCTTGTCAGTAATGGCCAGCGTGTAGAGGAAGCGAAAGCAGTATACCTTGAAAATTGTTTTCGGATGATGTAATATACAATTATTTCTTGATTCATATACGTCCCACTGCTACGCTCGAGTCTTCTTCACAATAGGAATGAAATTGACCTACGGTACCACAATGGTTAGACGTGTTAGTATAGGTTTTATTTCGAGTTCTATTGCATACATATTATATGCGTACTAGATCACTTAGTCGTAGTTTACGATACTCATGGATAAAATAGGGGGTATTAAATTTAATAAAACTCTAGGCGACATTTGTATATATAATACCTCTCTATTTATCCACCAAAAAAGGTCACAAAAGAGCCCACAAAAATCTTGTAAGTTATTAAGTTTAAAAATCCTACGACAATAATCTTTTTGTTTTTCTATCAAGTTAATTTACTTAATTTGGTACACTTACTTTATTAAAAGATGCTTTGTGTCCTTCCGAAATTTCATTAATAAGATCTTATAATAGAAATAAAACTTAGGGTTTATTTTTTGTCTAAAAGATATAGGTTTTGTAGCAGATATAAATGATATAATACCGCAGTGAAAAGTTTTGATTATATTGAAATAAAGGCTGAATTCAAAGCATATATTGTAGCACGCGTCCTGGAGTCGAAACTTCCGTGCAATCCTGTCAATAATAAAAAACATGTTACATAAAAGTGACGCTGTAAAACTGGTACACTTATTACGAACAAATACATTTTTTTATATCCCTTTTTATAGCCTCATACTCACATTTCATCTCTATAGTTATTTTATCTCAACGCAATCTAAGGCGAGCCTGTGAGGGGGCGTCCATTAATTACGTGAGGCATTTTTGAGATTTTTTTGAGCCTCCTCCCCTCATGGTGAGATTTCGTAAGATTTTTCTCGATCAAAAGCTCACGTGAGATTTTTCAAACCTAGTACTTGGGTATAAAGGGTTTTTAATTTCATTTAACTTATCGTTCACGCACTTTTACACCAGTTTATGCTAAAATAAATTACGTGATATTTGCCAAGATATAGAGAAATAAATTACGTGATATTTCCCCCTCCTCCAAGTGAGATTTAGTAAGATTCTGCTCGACCAAAAATACCTCACGCAATTAATGGACGCCCCCTTATTTCGATGAAGTAACGGTAGGGTGGCATGGGTCGTAACCTACGATATTTCTTCTCTGTACCTATTGAACGAGGTACCAGAACTCTCTCCTTGATCTCCAGGACAGGTATCTTTATTGCCATCTATACAGCATGATTCCAGTTTCAGGTTACACGAAATGCTACTTGCATTGAAATATAGGCCCTATTGAGATATTTATATAGGTATACAAATTATTCGCGATAGTAAATAGTTGATAGTAAAAAGTAAGAGATACTCGTATAAAATAATTATAATGAAATACATATTAATTAATATTTTAAATTAATTATTGTATATTTCATCAAGAATACAATGATCCGTGTGGTGACGGAGTAAGAATACAATTCACCACCCTTATCTTACCCGTGGATGACCGTAAGAGACGACTAAGGATTATAAAACGCATATAATATCTATGCAAGAGAAGGCAAACTCGAAACAAATCCGTATACTAACACGTCTGACCAGCGTGATATAGTAGGTTAATTTCCCTCTCATTAAGAAGCAGGCCCGAGCCCAACAGTGGGACATATATGGGCTCTAATGATGATGATGATGATAATTAATTTTAAAAATAATTGATATTTTTTAAAAGTTCGGAATGATCAGAAGAACACAGAATTCTATTAATTAGAGTAACAAATTCCATATTCTTTGTTTTGAAATAAATATATGTGTAGCTCAGCCAAAATTTCAATTTGATGATTCATTGGGACAAGACTCAAGGAGTTTTAGTTTTGTGCATGTGACACAATTGTTAACCGCAGATGGTTATAACAACTTTAGCCGAACTGTTGAGTGAGCGCTGAGGGTTCTCCAACTAATGAGCAAAGGAGTAAATCGTCTGATATTTACCTAGTGCATTCAATACTACTCACTCTACTGAAATCCCTTTTGCTAATAAGAAGATGATATTCTACTCTGTTCGTAAGACTCGTATATGGAGTTACAATAATTAGTTACGATGATGACTATAAACGAACGATCCATTCGGTATGTGTCAGGCTGGTCACTTGAATTAATAAGGAATTAGGACATATAATTATGTATTGCTCTCCCCTGTGCCTACTTCCTACTTATAAGACAGCGGGATAAGAAAGCGTTATTGAAATATTGGATTATATATCACCACACAAAGTTATTTTAGATTTAAATGTGACTTATACTTTTAATTTTTCTTTTTTATTGCACTAATTTTAGTTTGTTAATAGTCTCTTAATAAAAGAAATGAACAATTAGGTATTCATTTGTGCTTTCTCATTAGTGTAGACCGTCCAATTAAATGGACATGCTTCAGTGACGGCCAAAGCTACTGTGTAGCTCGTAATCTACATAGTTCTATGATAATGATTAAACCGACTAAATAGAGATCTACCATACTGATAGTTATATATATTCTCAATATATATATATATATATATATATACATATATATATATATATATATATATATATATATATATATATATATATATATATACATATATATATATATATATATACATATATATATATATATACATATATATATATATATATATATATATATATATACATATATATATATATATATATATATATACATATATATATATATATATATATATATATATATACATATATATATATATATATATACATATATATATATATATATATATATATATATATATATATATATACATATATATATATATATACATATACATATATATATATATATACATATATATATATATATATATATATATACATACATATATATATATATATATATATATATATATATATATATATATATATATATATATATATATATATAAATATATATATATATATACACATATATATATATATACACATATATATATATATATATATATCAATATATATATATTAATTATTTATGGCATGAAATAATAGATAATATAATAGGCTAGCCATAAATATTCTAGCCATAATTAAAAACTTCTGATATAATTACAATTAATTTCCTTTTTTAATTCAAATTTGGAACCATTTCAAATATTTTTTTCGACGTTTATATTAAATCACAACAATGGAATGAAGTGTGAATGTATACAGTTCGTCTTAGTTCGTATTCAATCTTCGTGCAAAGTGGATGAACGATACGATAAAAACAAATCTCAAATGGAGACTGCAAAGATCTTAGAGTGATCTAAATATAGACCTCTCGTGTAGAAATCGTTGATTTGATCCCCATAGGATTTTTGTGCTATTGACAACTCATTGTTATGAGTCTGGGTGGAATTTGGGTCCGTTAATTTTAAGTTTGTAAGATCCCAGTGAAACAAGGATTTATTCCTTGATGGATATTTTAAATATAAAAAAAAGTAGGAAAGGAAATGAACCCTATTCCAACCCATCCGGACAGCTTGCTTCAATAGATTATTTTGCTTTCAATTATATAGAAAAGCTTTGGATAATAAAGTAGCATATATAGAATAAACTTTTTTTTTTTGGTTAGGCTATGGCCCGGACACACGTCGCCCGTGCCGTCCGGGGCGCTGGAAGGGCAGCGCGTGGCCCCATGATCCACTGTATTCCCCTCCCCATCGCCATTGGGCCGGCCACTGGTACCGCTTCCTTGCCATCCGTGGCCAGCCGAAGATATATTATTAATACTATAGGACATAGGCTTCTCCACGAAGAGGGATAATGTCATTACCGCTAAATTCATATCACCACATCATCAAACACGGAGAGGCATCCTAATCTAAAATTTAATTAGTGGTGGTGGTAACATATAAAAAAAAATTAAGATAAATTAAATAAATCATCACACAATTCAGTGACTAATATGATTAATAATGTATATTAGCGAGCGAAAAATGATTACCATTGTGAAGACGGTAATGCGAGTCACAATTTTGTTATATTAAGCCTCCTATACTGGCCCAATTAGTAAAACGGTTAATAAGGATTTCAAATAATTATAGATCGAAGTAGTCCCATTTGTGGTATTAATTTTCAACTCGCAAGTTTTTATAGATAGCTTAGTACGTCAAATATTAAATCACAATAATTTATATATAAATTAGTTATAAATATAACTTAAATTATTATAGTCTTAAGAATACGATGCGTCGTCATTCTTTACTTGCCCGCTTGGGGCTATAAAAACGGATCCAATGAATCAACCAAGAGATTTGTAAGAGCAACCCTCCTGTAAGACTCAGAACCATAACTGCGATTCTAGCACTAAATATTGTTAGAAAGTATGATAGCCTAGTAGTTAAGATACCGACCTAACGTGCAAGTGTCGTGAGTTCGATTCCCATGCAGGACAATACTATGTGCAATCCACAATTTGTTGTATTAAGTTTAAGTGTATTTTGTGCCTGTAAATTTTATGTATGCAAAGATCCTCGCGTGCGGTGTGGTAACGAAGTAAGAATACAATTCACCACCCTTTATCTTGTCCGTGTGTGACCGTAAGAGACGACTAAGGAATATAAATCGCATATAACATTTAAAATAAAACTACTTTTACGGACTCTATCGCGTTTGTATTTGATTTTTAATTTCCCGACATTTCGAACGTTTCACAGTGATCATGGTCACGGGAGGACTAAGGTGTCTTACGTCCAAAAGTCATCGTTACTACAGAAATTTATATCTACCGAGGCTAATAGTGGGACATATATTAGTTGAGATGAATGAATGAATAATGAATGAAAGACCCCTGCAATACAAGGATTATTTCCTTAGCGCAGCGTGTAGTTACTTTAAAAATAATATATTATTATAAATATTTCAAGTTTTAACCGCCTTTTGTGTCATAAACGACCAATATATTGATTGCAACTCGCTATATATGTCGATATTATTACATAACATAGAAATTTGAATTGAATTCGAATATCATTTAAAAAGAAAAAAGTGTGTGTGTACTTATGACACGCGTTAGAATTTATACTTCTTTGGCGTAACAAGATAAAAATCTTTTTAAAAAAATTATCTCTCACCTTTTTCTAAGTTTGTAGAAAAAACGACACCAACAATAGAAAAAAAAGGTATTTAATACATTGAAAGTTTTATTATAACGCATTATATAGTCTCTCTCATGTATGGCAGTGAAAGCTGGATTTGGCAGGGAAGACATGAAAGTAGCATAAATGCTGTAGAGATGAGAGCTCTTCGTAGTATGTGTGGTGTAAGTCTGAAAGATAAAATTAGGAATAGTGTTATAAGAGAGCGCTGCGGTATGAATGAAGAAGTAGTGACAAAGATAAAAAAGGGTATGCTGAGGTGGTTCGGACACGTGGAAAGAATGAGTGAAGAAAGGTTGACTAAACAAGTATACAAAGCGAGTGTGAGTGGGACGATTACAAGGGGAAGACCACGTCGTACTTTCCTGGATCAAATCGAAGATGTGTTAGTGAAAGGTCAGATTAAGAGTACGCGTAATCGTAGAGCATGCATGAAGACTGTTATGAGTGTGAATGAAGCGATGGAGGTATGTCAGGATCGTGGTTTGTGGCAATCCGTAGTCTCTGCCTACCCCTCGGGGAAACAGGCGTGAGGCTATGTATGTATGTATGTATTATATAGTTAAAAAACTAAAATGTTGACTTTAGCTAACTTCAGGGTGTCGGTTTTTCGTGACGGTGTGCGCGCTCATCGTAAAAATTTACTCTCATCATTTTTACCTAACGCGCCAAATGAAAATATAAGTTTAAAAATAAACTGCATAAATATTATATTACTTATACAATTTTTAAGCTTCATAGTGGACGTAGCGAGAGCGCGCCAAGCGTAGAGCTTCTATACAATATGCAGTTTACTTTCTCTTTACATAAAAGCAATTAGCTTAATCTCAGTTTCGCAGCGCGGTAACAGTATATTCTGGAACAAAATTATACAGTTTCTGTGCAAACTAACAGATTAACCATTAATAATACTGTATATGGTTGAGTGCTAATTTAATATTTTTTGTCTGAGTTTTGTTATTTTGTTAACTTCTCACATACTCGCCATTGCTATACGTCCAATAAGAGACTAATTAAATCTTTATACCATACTGATTATTTAATCTGAACACATAGGTACATAGGTACCGGGGGAGACCGAGACTAACCTACCTATAGTTCATCTAATCTAAGAAGTGCATTTGGACGTTTCGCATTTTTTAATACACAATAACTTTGGTCAAACGTATACACATGATTGCAAACAATAAATCTGAAATTTTAAAGAAATATTAAGTTATTAACATAATTAACGTTGCGAGTGAGTTACTTGTACAATAATGTAATGTTGAAACTTGTAAAACTAATTTAAAATTAAAATAACATTGTAAATAATAATTATTATGGACGATCTTACAATTTCACGTCATAACGTTCTAAACAGTAGTGCTTGACAACTTCCAATTCGCGAATATCTAAATAATCGGTAAAAATATTAGATTAATATATTTAATCGAATATAGATTTTGACAGAGATGTACGTTTCGACAATTTTATAGATAAGGATATAATTATTAATGTTCGCGACGGTGATAATTCAAGTAATACTATAGATTCTGAACAAATAGCTATTTTCAAATCCAGTTTTTGTTTTTACTTAACCTAATCCTACTAAATATGATGAATAGATTTTATGATGAAATAATTAAATTTGTTTAGTGTTAATTTAGCACTTAATATTTCATCTCCTTTTTGGCAAATAAAAAAATAAACCGATTATTAATTACAAAGAATTAATATCGATTTCTCATCAAAATCGGATATTTTCGATAGCGATTATTTGTTCACATACCTAGACATCTTACTCTGACAGCTGTCCAAATGCACTTCTTAGATTAGTTAGACTATAGACCAGATTGGTCACGTGCTGAAGGAAGGTAGAGTCAAGAGGCGCCGAAACCGGCGAGCGTGTATGAAGAGAATTATGAATGTTGAGGCAGCGAGTGAAGTATGAGGAGGATAAAGTTCTCTGGCACTCTGTTCTCTCTGCCTACTCTGCAAGGGATATGGCGTGATGATATGTATGTATGTATATATGTACATAGGTACATATCTTTATTGTAGCTGAAAGGTTTTTTATCGATATAAAATATTCCATAGTACTGCATCAATATTACTATTTGATCCCCCATTTTGAATATTATTTTTCACTCGAATGACAAAAGAAAATATTTCAAATGAAAAAAATGCAAATTACATATAATCTAAAAACCCCATCTTGTGACAATTAATTCTCGTGCGTGTAGGAAAAGTATGTTATTCAAAGTGTACAAATTATTCAATTATGTATGAATTTTTTGATGCCTTATTGCGGTTTTTGTTTTTTTTTATGCCCTATTCTATTTTTATTAGTATAAATTAAAGTGATATTTAAAAAATAATTTATATATATATATACATACATACATACATATCATCACGCCATATCCCTATGCAGGGTAGGCAGAGAGAACAGAGTGCCAGAGAACTCTATCTCTGCATACTTCACTCGCTTCCTCAACATTCATAAATAATTCTCATACACGCTTCCCATAGTCATTATTATATATATATATATATATATATATATATATATATATATATATATGTATATGTGTGTGTGTGTGTGTGTGTGTGTGTGTGTGTGCGTGTGTGGGTGTGTGTGTGTGTGGGTGTGGGTGTGTGTGGGTGTGTGTGTGTGTGTGTGTGTGTGTGTGTGTGTGTGTGTGTAATATCTGGTATTCATCATCGTTATCATCATCTCAGCTTATATATGTCCCAATGGTGGGCTCAAGCCTCCTCTGTAATGGGAGGGAAATTGACCTACTACACCACGCTGCCGCTAGTCAGACGTTAAAGGTTTTATTTTGAGCTTTTCTTCTCTTGCATAGGTGTTATATGCCTATTTTATCCCTTAGTCATCTTTTATGAACACCCACGGGTAAGATAGGGGTGGTGAATTGTATTCTTACAAAGTTACCACACGGATATCATCTATTAACTACTACTAGTTATTATTAATGGGGATTATCTTCATTTAGTTAACTTTATACAGAAATTTACTATACGACCTGATCAGACTGGTTATTATAGTATTTTATTTCGAGTTTTCCTCGATCAATATTTCGAAATTTCCTTCGCTAGATCGATTTTTCACCCCCAAAACCGTGACGTTTTCTATAGATAGATAGATTATATAGACATACTAGCAGACCCGGCCTCGCGTTGCTGTGGCTAAGGTAGCCTCAGTAACACGTGGTGGTTATACTAACAAAATGTAGCTTGTATGAAACGTTTCTACGTTTAACATAGCGCCATCTATTAAATACTTACTCAATCCAGTCAACAGATACCACCATCTGTTAGAATCGTTTGGAGATAACAGATAATTGTGACTGTCAAATAATAGACAAATAATTTGCAATAAAATAATATTGTGACTATAAATTGAGATGGAAGCTATCCTATCTTTTAAGTTGGATCAAACTACACATATTATGCAAATTTGATTAAAATCGGTTAAGTACTTTAAGAGAGCATGGATGATATAAGGGCTGTGATGATGATGTGATGATGATGCGGCGGATCTACTGGGATGTAGTGAATATCGTATAAAAGTGCTTTACAACGTTTTCGTTTTCCATCAAAATTCCCACAAGATATCATTAACAGTGTAGCCATAGCACTGTTGACATTTTGACTTAGACAATGAATAACCTGAAAGATTCAAAACGTAAAAATAATTATAACTTGACACTGGCACCAATAGCTCGTATAAGTAGCTGATTGCCAATACACAAAAAGAAGAAGAACGTTTATGTGACATCGACCTTTTTAGAGTTCCATACCCAAAAGATAAAATAGGACCCTATTACTAAGACTCCGCTGTCCATCCGTTGTTTCGCCTGTCTGTCACCGGGTTGTTCTCATGAGCCGTGATAGTTGGACAGTTAAATTTTTCACAGATGATGAATTTCTTTTGCCGCTACAACGACAAATACTAAAAAACAATTAAACAAATATTTAAATTTTAATTCTCGTTTTTGCTCGATATTGATAACAAAAATAGGTAGACGATTGAAATATTCACAGAGTATTTAGTAATATATTGCCTTTAGAAATAAATAATTAAATTAAAATAAAACAAATAGAGAATTTAAGCTCTCATACAACAAACATGATTATTTTGCCATTTATAGATAATGGTACGGAACCCTTCGTGCGCGACTCCGAGTCTCTCTTGGCCGGTTTTTTGAATATAATCGAATTGATTTTTCAAACATGTGTCAAAATAAAATGTCTTTTAAATCAAAATCACTAAGAAGTATTGATATCAACTTTAAAGCAAATCACCCCTAAAATAACTTTCCACCCCTATTTAACCCAGTTAGGAGATAAATCTCAATAAAATATGAATCACATCTTTCATCAATTCTGTTAAAGAATGTTTATGCAAAATTTGAAATAGATTGGACCAAGGAATCACGTTGTCCCATACAAACTTTGCCCTGCTTTTTCACCCCCCTTAGAGATATAATTTCGTAAAATCCGTTCTTAGCTGACCTCTACTCGGCGAAAGAAATATTCCTACCAAATTTGAGGTTTGTAGGCCTTATGGTTCCAGAGATATCGTGATGAGTCAATACATAGGTGGAAATCTCTTATATGTATATGTATATATATATATATATATAGATTAGATATACGACTTGCGTCACTATAACGGCGTGCATGAATTTTAAATGAGTGGTATTAAACCCACAGTCAAAATCATCAATCAATAGGAAAGTTACATATGCAGAGCACACACAACGTAAATCAAATATCATTTATCGGCTTTTACAACACCAACGGCAGAACAAAGCTTATATTAGTCTCAAATTATATTCATTGTTCAATTTTTATACTCAGTAGTGTAGATTTTAGTATTTTGTGGAAAATATATTTAGATATTAAAAAAAAATATTGATAAAATAATGAAAAAAGTATATACCTCATACTCCTATTTTTATCCCGATTACTTGAGGTCGATACAATATATACTCTTCTTTTATAGTACATATTGTAAAAGATATTGGCAATAGTTTTATAACCGGCCGCCTGCCAGACGCCAACCCTCCTTGGGAATATAATTGTTGACCGAACGGCATCGGATGAAGTTGGCCCAGGTATTATAAGGCTCTTAGTCGTCTTTTACGACATCTACGAGCTAAGTAAGGTTTGTAGTATTCGTAGCCGCTACCACACAGCTTTATTGTCATACGTAAACATCAAAAATCATTAAATCTACATAAATTCATAATCCATGTGTTACCATACCTTATTTCGCCACGGGAGTCATAAAAAAGCGGCACAGTGATCACTAGGTCAATCAACAACGATAGTCTCCTGGGCAACTTATAACACCAACTAATATAGCCAACCTACCTGTCAAAACTTCAAGTTGACCACTATATAACCCAATTTATAATTAGTCATTAGAATGTTACAAGCAAGTTATTTTAATTCATGCTAGTACTTGCCTCATTATGTGAATTTTCCACATCTAACTATGCTTACGAACACCGTTTTCTCTAGGAATGCAGTCTGACGTAACGAGCTCGACCTTAATTTAGTAAGTTTACAAGTCACGTCTGGGTTGTTATACTACTACGAACCTCGTAGCATTTTATGGAAATTGCCATATGTTCAGGCATTTCTGACATACCTACTATTGCAATCAATTTCAAGACATATATAGATCCTAATGTTGTTACACTTATATTAAAATTATTTACATCGTTACACTCACATACATACACACATACTCACACTTTTATACTAGTCATGTTTTTATATATTTTTTTAAATGTACCAGATGTTGGTAGAATATCTGCGCTATTTTATAAAAATAAAAAATAACGATTTCTAATGTTTACGCGAGTTTTACACATTTGAAATAAAACTATTTTTACGGATTCTATCGCTTTTATATTTGATTTTTAATTGCCCGACGTTTCGAACACTTTACAGTGATCATGGTCACGGGAGGACTAAGGTGTCTTACGGCCAAAAGTCATCGTTACTACAGAAATTTATATCCACCCGCTACACTATCAGATATTAAAAGTTTGACCCACATTTTAATACAAAGCTGAGCCAATAGCCTTTTTTGTTTCTCGTTAATGTTATTTTATATCAGAAGTTATTATTTTCTTTCATTCTGTTTATTTTTATTAGTTTTTAACGACAGCAAAATAAATGATTTTCTTTCTTTCTTTCTTAAGCTTGTGTCATATCTGTGATGCTATACTTCTTAACGTAGCTGTAAATTTCCAACTCCTAATAATTAATAGTGGTAGGACTACAATGTTAATCGTTCTGCCCACAGGTGCGGTTCAGTCCGTCCGGGGTAGTGCCACAGTTTCGGAGAAAGTCGACGTCTGAGCAGTGTCAATGTGCTGCTGTGTTTCGTTCGGTGAGCGAAAGAGCCGAAATCCCATATTTCTGCGTGGGTTTGGGATTTTTAGTAGGCAGCGGTCCAGCTGTAGCCCTGGTATTGCAAAGGCAGTAGTAACACTAACCATGTGTGCTGCTTGCTCGTTTGTCACCAAATACAAAAATAAAATCTCCTACTTCATCTTTTGCTAAATAATTTTGTTGCGTTTTTAGTACTTACTAAGAAAGAAGCTATACGTGGGAACGCCCGAGAACCGAACTTTGATATCATTTATGCAGATCAATATCGATACTTACAAGGCTACTACAATAGTGGGTTTGTTAGATTAGTCTCAATAAAAAAAACGCCTGTGTAGTGTAATAACGTTGTTCACTTTCTTTTGGGGAGACCTATATACAACAATGGAGTTAAATAGAGTGATGAAAGGATGGAAAAACATTATTTATTAGAAAAGATCAGATAATAATTACGTAATACCGACCATTCATAGTGCGTTAATTAAGTTCTTTAAATTTCCGCGCGATAGAGATAATCCCATTGCCGTCGAATGATCAATTTGGAAAAATACATAAACTCTTTCTGCATCTCGGTTATCTAGCTTGCGATAATTTTTTATTATTTTTTTAGTTATCTATGGTCTGACTGCAAAAACTATGCACGTAGAGTATGGTAAAATTATTATAAAATTACTATTATTTATTAGTGAAAATATGAATGTGACCGGACGTCTAATTATATAAAAATTCGCGTATATACAATAATTCATATTACAAACTCTGGCATACTCTTAGATGCAAGATCAACCTTTTTCGCTCTATTGTTCAAAAGGTCGACGTCACCGAGGACAGTTCAGTAACAACAGAATCGTGAACTTGACCGTCAACAAATTATATTTTAATAAAAAAAACATCAATATATCATTTTTATACTTTCAGCAAATAAATTTCCAAGTGCTGGCCTCAAGGTAACAACACAATAAAAAGTAAATTGATCTACTATGCTACGTTAGTTAAACTGGTTAGTATAAGATTTTATTTCGAGTTTTTCTTCTCTTTCGAAGATTTTATTTGCTTTTTATGTTAAGGCGAGACGACTAAGACGGATTACGTCTTAGTCGTCTTTACGACACCCACGGGCAAGATAACGGGTGTTGAATTATTTACTCTGTCACCACTCAGAAAAATAATTTAGGATATAAAGAAATAAAACATTGTAACCATCAATTCGAACTAAATTTATGCACAACTAAAAGTGACTTAAATGAGAAAATAAATGAACGACTGCATGTGAAAAAGAACTTTATTTAATGTAACACATTTAAATACTAAAATGTTAAATATAATTTAAGATAATATTTTCACAAAGCCGGAAAGTTCTCAGCAGTACTATTTATCTACAATAATAGTAATGCCCAAGAGAAGGCTTCGGTCGCCTTCCTCCAAACTCCAAAATAAGTTTTGACTAAAGCCTTATTGAATTGAGTTATATAGGTAAAAAGTATTCTTCATTTTTTTTCTTTAATGCTTCAATTTTTGCAGCTTTTTTTACAGTGAAGTATAAATAATTTGTTACAACAACCTTTATATTAAAAAGCGTTTATATAAATAATATCTGACCAGGGATCAGATATCAGCTACCGAAAGTTGTGGCAATAGCCGTTTATTTGTCTTTAACTACAGCTGTTGTATATACACTTTTAATAGTATGTGTAAATGTGAGTTAGCTAAGCGTATAATTACAGTATTATACGCACACATTCACTACAAACATTAATCTACTCTAAAAGTGTAAGTAATTATAGTTTTCATTGCAAAAAAAGTTCTCCATAACACTGCTAGAAAAATATAACTTTAAAAAGTTTGCCTCCTATATCGACCGTACAATGCCCGCGAAAATATACAGCCAACAGCACCCTCCTGTTTCTCCCCAAAGAATTACCATAGAAAAATAAAGCAGGCAAATTCATGGCGTATAAGCAAACAACGTTACAAATGCCGAGCACTTAACCAATAAAATACTTTGGAATATAAACATTGTTTATTTATCAGCAAACAATCAAATCACACATCTATTTTGTAATTAACAGTTATATTGTAAATGATTAAACATGTTGATGCGTCGAACAACGCCATTTTCGATGTTTAAATACGAGTATACCTAATAACGTTCCAGTTTTGCATAACATACATATATTTCATTATCAGACCGTAATATTAATTATTTGAACAACCGCTCTCGCTGAAAATATAATAACTTTTCTTTGTTAATTTAATAACGGCGAGTGGACTTATGAAACCTGAAAATCAAATTTCCAGATGGCCTGAAATGTATTTTGCTTTGAAATACAAAGATGAACTATCTACGCGTACCCTTATTCCCACATGTCAGTTTGATTACACACGTGGAGCTCATCGGAGGAAAGGCAGGTCAGTGGGGGGTGCGGGGTATCAGGTCGAGCAACAGGCGGCGGCTGATCAATGAGCATCCCCCGCATCGCAGTCCCCTCTTCAATCTACCTGCGCCGCACTTGTTGCGCGCACGACCCAAACAAATGCAAGCCCCCACCAAGAGGGCCTCACACCATTTCCCACTTTATTACCTACACAAAAGTACTATAATGAGCGCGTAGTTTACATTGCATTGTCTCTTTAAGTGTACTCTAGTCAACGTATTAGCTACTCGTATTACTAAGACTGCACGGCTCCGTCAAGGGTCAGAAGTAGCCAGGACGGCGGGGTCTCTTCATAAATGTGTAATAAAGATACGATGATAACCCTCCATATTACTACCTTTTGTTTGCTTTTGTGCCTTTTGATGTTACTGATATGTCCCGTCACAAAACATAATAATGTCAAACTATTCTATACCTATATTAGGATTAAATTGGTGATTCTACTTAATTGGGTTTGGTATAGTTGGGATTGGATACACTGATAAATTATATTTTACGTAAAATGAACCGTAACCCTTTTGATGAATATTTTAAAAATCTTTTACTTTTTATACGTCAACGCTGAGAAAGTCTTATGTTCAACTATATGTTGAACATAAGACTTTCTCAAAAAAGACAGTGGTATAGTTGCCATGTTTGACAGGTGGCTTCGCGATTGTATTTACTACCATAACTTTCCCAATTGATTCCTTGATTATTCCCGTGGTGATCCTTTAACATTTATAACACCAAAGTTTTTAATATACGTTATGCCAAAGTAGTTATCAGTAGCACTGAACTTCAATGAAAATAATGATTTCCATTGAATTTAATTCTAAAAGCGAATCCGAGGCTTTGTGAGTGGAAATATAAGCTGTGAGTGTAATCATGCGACAAATCCGCCCTTGCCGTTGTAATCATTTGTTTTTGTTCGTTAACTGTATTAAGACTTTTCAATTGGAATCGATGGTTTTGTTTTTAATTTAAAATGTTAAAAATTATTGTAATCAGTGAGCAAAAGTTTAATAATGTAGATATTGGTGTATGATATTTGTCTTGTCTCCTGTCCTTACCCCGTGGCAATGGCACTTACACCAAAAAGTATAAAATCGGTATAATAGGCTTTAATGGAATCCATAGGCAATATCATGATGGCTGATTGGTAGTTTTCATAACGACAACGAAAACTGATGCCAACTTTTGCATATGTATGATGTGAGAAGAATACATATTGCGTCAACCCCAAATAATTGGGATAAGAGCAGCATAATGATAATGATGAATTTAATAGTATCTTATGACATTTCCACGCTGCCGCCAAAGTCCTGTAAGATTACAAAAATAAATATGCTGAAAAGATCACACTTATCATCTGTAATAAAAGAATTATTTTTTGTGAATTTGTCGTGCAAAAATTGACTGAATTAAAATGAGAAAAAAATATTTTGTATTTATGAACATTTGATCAATTGTTGCGCAAATGACTGCACAGATGGCGTAATGCTTCAGATACCGACCTACTGTGCCAAACGACCAACCTACATGGGGTTCGATTCCTACGTAAAATATTACTTTGCACTGTACAAATTTTTACTCTGATCTAAATCTGGTCTTCTAAAGTTATAATTTGGTGTTTGGGTGTAATTTGTGTCCGTTAAATTAAATGTTTGTAAAGTCCCTATCAATACAAAGATTAATTCCTTAGTGCCGGTTGTAGTTTTTAAAAAGAATAGACAAATTGTTTAGTGATTTTTTAAGAAAGCATGTTTTTAGTCAGTCCGTCGGGACTAAATTAATGAACGTTTTTTTTTATTCCCAACAAGTTCATATGCTGATTTTAGTTTAATTTATGATATCTTCAAGAAATTTTGAGGATGTCTACGGACATATTTTATAAAATTACGTAAATAATTCGGGGAAATCATTTATTTTTTATATTTTTTATCAGCTTTATTTAGCTCAGCTCGCCAATGGACCTGAGCCTCCTTAATAGTCGGCCTTAATACTCCTGAGGTAAACCTCCCATTATGGAGGAGGCCAGAGCCCAACAGTGGGACTTATGTGGGCCGAGATGATTATGATGAATCCGTAAAAATCCAATATCCGTAACTAAATCCGGAAGAGCCGTAAGCCCAACTGGGAGGATTCGGGGTTTGTATTGGTAGGCAGCGCCTTAGCTGGGGTGCGGTGCTTAGGGGTGTGGTGCTGAACCACCTCCACGTGGTGCACCCTGGAAACGTCAAACCTTTTTCCCCGTCTGACGGCCAAGAGTTCAGCGAACGGGTCTCGGTGCGTTCTGCGCCGCCTGAGCGCGCACGTTTTGACCCCGTAGGAAGGGATGACACTCCCCGTCGTCCCCTCTCCAAAGGGTATAGGGTCTCTCTCGAGATGGCCCTCATGTCCGACCCGCGTCCCTGAGTTTAGGATATCTTAGATTTAGGGCCGGGATTTGGGGTGCAGAGGTAGATTCCCCTCCAAAGAAAAAACAATCCCGAATCCTAAGTTTCACCGCTCGGCGAGAGGATGCATGGTTACTCCGGAGGAGTCAGCCGTTAGAGCGGTACCCAGCCTCCCAGGGGCACATAAATCCCCCACCAAAAAATGGCAGAACAAAATACGTCGTAAAATCCTCCTGAGGGTCCCGACAATGTCGGGGAGTCCCTTGCTGAGTTGGCATCAGAGCGCGTTTCGGGAACGCGCTCCGATGACAACTCAGTCAGCTGCATTTCGTATAGGAGGGGGGCAAATTCTGCTGTAGCCGCGGGGGGCCCGGCTGTCAACTCGGTCCCAACATTACCAGTAAGGAAAAAGAAATGATCCCAAAACCTGTTCTCTTCTACTCACAGACGGACACGGAGGAGAGAAGAGCTAAAAAGGCAACAGAACAAGAAGTTGAAGGCGGCGGATAAGATGGCGAGTAGTGACATCTCTCCGCCTAAAGGCCAGGAGACGTGCCCATCTGCGTCTCCTGCGCCTAATGTAGATAGTGTAAATCCTGTATATATAGTAAATATAGAAACAAAAAATATGTATATATAGGTTTAGATGTAGATAGCGATGGAAGCGGCACTCCACTTGCTGCAAACCTCCGGGCCGCCTCCTCGCCGCGTTCTGGCGCGGCGAGTCTGACGGCGGCACTGGAGGTCAGGCTCGAGGACCTCTCCCTGAGGGCTCGGAAGCGTCCCCATGATGAGGGGAGCTCGAAGTCCGACCTCGGGGAAGGGTCCGAGAAGCTACCCCCACCAAAGGTTGCGACTTCACGCCGCGGTAGGGGGAAGACGACGGCAACCAGGGCGGCGGCTCCGACGCCGGCTGGTTCGACTTGGGGAGCTGCGACTCGCAAGTCCAAAGCAATCGCCGAGTCGGTGGTGAGGGCGTCGGAAAGACCCCTTCCTGCTGACGAGGCGACCGGGGACATGGCAGGCAGTGGCCCTCCCCAGCCTAAGATGGAAGCCCTGCAGGCCGAAAACGCCCGCCTTAATGGTGAGGTGTCAGCCCTTAGGGGTCGGCATCTCCAGCTCGGGAAAGAGCTGGCGGCGGTGCAGCGGGCGCACCGTGAGTTGGCTAGACAAATGGCCGACTTGCGGGCCCAATATGCGCCGCCGGCTAGGCTAGGCTAGGCTAGGCTAAGGGAGGGAAGAGGGAGCCGCCTCGCGTTGCGGAGCGTGCCCCCGAGACGGTTCAGCCCGTAGAGCCAATCCCGCTGCCCACGGTGGAGGGTCTGCCGGACGAAACCGTGCGCCATTATTGAGTCGGTCGGGAAACTGGTCGATGCGCGCATGGCGGTTCTGGGGGCAAGGCTGCCTACGGAGCCTCGACTCCGGCCACCACTCGCCGTGGACAAGCGGCTGTACGTGGCGACAGCCCCCGCCCCGCTACCCTGCCAGGATGGCCGCGTGGGGAGCTTCGCCGCGGCCGTGGCCGGGCCCAAGCCGAAAGGCCCTGCTCCGCAAGGCCAAAAGAGGACGGCACCGGCTCCTGCCAAGGCCAGGCCGCAGTCGTCGCCCGCAGTTGCACCGCCGGTGGCGACCAGTGCGCCCGTGACTACGCCTCCCGCGCCTGGCACATCTGTCCCGCCCGAACAGGGTTGGCAGGTGGCCGAACGTGGCAGGCAAAGTCGCGGCTAAAGGAGACGGACGGAGGCTAAGCGCGCCGCTGAGGCCTCCGTTCCCCAGGCAGGAGCCGGGGGAACGGAGGGAGGGGGGAAAGGAGAGAGGGAGGCCGCACAGGAGGCTCCAGCCGCTGAAGACAGCCACAGTAGTGATTACTGTGCTGCCTGAGGCCGCCGAAAAGGGCCTCAACTATGAGGCCGTTTTGAGAAAAGCTCGGCGGGAGCTAGACGTCACCGATATCGGTGGCGTCGAAGCCACGATCCGCAAGGCCTGGACAGGGGCTCGAGTACTCGTGTTCCCTGAGGCCGAGTGCGCCAAAACGGCCGATAGTATTGCGCCCAAGTTGAGGGGCCTGTTCGCCGAGGAGGGCGGCATTAAAATCGCCAGGCCTGTGAAGTGCGCAGAAATGCGCGTCACGGGCTTGAAGGATTCCGTGACAGCAGAGGACATCCGGGAGGCCATTGCCTCCAGAACCGGGTGTACTCTTGATGTTGTCCGGGTTGGTGCCATCCGCCCTGGCCCAGGTGGCGTCGGTGCTGCATGGGTTCAGTGCCGGGTGGAGTCGGTCAGGAAACTGGCCGACTCAGGCAGGCTCCTCGTGGGCTGGAGTTCGGCGCGGGTAACCGTGCTGGATAACCGGCCCGCGAGGTGCTACAAGTGCATGGCGAACGGGCATACCCGACCGACGTGCACTAACTGCTTTGACTGCGGCGGATTGTGTTTCCGCTGCGGTCAACCCGGGCACATGGCAGCATTCTGCGCTGCCGCGCCCCACTGCCCCGCGTGTACGGCGGGCAATAAGCCTGCTAAGCAATGCATGGGCTCTGGGGCCTGCAGGCCTCCAGCTTCGGCCCCAAAGGGGTGGAGCGGCCGTTCGACCACGGCTGCTTCCGCTCCTAGTGCGGCCCGATTGCCCGCTGGCATATAGGTGGGCATGGACACGGCAAATTAATGGCGGCCGAGTCCATCCACCTCCTGCAGGCCAACATCAACCACACCCTTGGTGCGCAGGATCTTCTCCTGCAATCCATGGCGGAGTGGACGATTGGTGCAGCCGTAGTCGTGGAGCTGTACTGCGTGCCTGATCGCTCCAATTGGGTGATTAGCCAGGACGAGACCGCGGCAATCGTCACCTCCACGTTGCGGCATTGCCCGCTCTTATCCCTTAAGGATAGGGGCAAAGGGTTTGTCGCGGCGGAATGGGGGGAGGTCACGCATTACGGCGTGCACTTCTCCCCTAATAGGAGTGCGGCTGATTTCGGGCCTTCCTTACCAACTTGGAGGCTTCGATACGGCGACTGGCACCGTGCCTCGTCCTTGTCCTGGGGGACTTCAACGCCAGATCTGTGGCGTGGGGGTCCCCTACAACGGACGATCGCGGGCGTACAGTCGTAGAGTGGGTTGCTTCGCTGCGTCTCTGTATTCTCAACAGGGACTCAGTGGACACGTGTGTGCGGCCGCAGGGCGGGTCGATAGTGGACTTATCGTTCGCTAGCCCTGCGCTCGCACAACGAGTGAGGAACTCGCGTGTCCTGGAGGATGCTGAGACTCTGTCTGACCATTTATATATTCGGATGAAGATCTCACCCCGGGACCGGGCCGGTAGGGGTCACAGGGCGAACGGAGCTCCCGTGTTTCCCCGGTGGGCTGTGGGGCGCCTGGATGGGGACCTGCTGGTGGAGGCGGCCATTGTGCATTCATGGCTGTCCTCACCGCCCCCAGCGGACGGAGGAGTGGACGATGAGGCTGGCTGCATTCGCAGTGCGATGACGCAGATTTGCGATGCAGCCATGCCCCGTGCACGGCGTCTACCTCCGAGGCAGGGGGTTTACTGGTGGTCCCCAAGGCTGGCGGATCTTCGTGCGGCTTGCATATATATACCCGCAGTCGGCGGCGTCGCCGCGATGATGAGCGGGAGGGTCAGCTGTACGAGGCTTACCGCAGTGCGCGGTCTGCCTTCAGGCTGGCCATCCGTTTCGCCAAAGACGAGAGTTGGCGGGAGCTGTTGAACGGTCTCGACCGTGATCCCTGGGTTCACCTGTATCATGTGGTGCTATGTAAGCTCCGCGCGCAAGCCAACCCTCACCGAGACCCTTCAACCCGACCTCCTCCGCAGGGTGGTCGAGGGACTGTTTCCGCAACAGCCGGAGCACACGCCCCCGGTCATGGCTTCATGGCCAGATGATGACCGGGAGGCCGATGAACATAGTGTTCCGCCTGTGACGGAATCAGAGGTGGGGGCGGTGGTGGCGATGATTCATTCCGCCAATACCGCCCCCGGTCCGGACGAAGTACCCGTCTGGGTGTTAATGATGTTCCTCGCGTTGAGAGGAGTCTCCCCCGGGCTGGGCTTAATTTGCTATGCTCTGACCGTCCGCCTTAGGGCTATTCTGCGGCGACCACAGAGAGCCATGGCGGTCAGGGCTATCCGCGGATACCGCACGGTGGCGACCGAGTCAGCATGCGTATTGACAGAACGCCCCCTTGGGACTTGGAGGCGGAAGTGCTCGCCGGAATATATCGGCGGGTGTCTTCCACTCGTGAGGAAGGTGGCGAGGTTTCGCCTAGCGAATTGGCCACCTGGCGTGAAGACGCCCGCCGGGAAGTCCTTGCCTGTTGGGTGACGTGGCTGGAGAGGCCTCGATTCGGACTTCGTGTCATCGAGGCCGTCCGCCCCGTACTAATGGAGTGGCTGGAGAGGCGGCACAAAATCCTCTCTTTCCGGCTGGTGCAAGTCTTCTCGGAGCATGGTTGCTTCGGCAAGTACCTGTACACGGTCGCAAGGAGGGAGACAACTCCGTCCTGCCCACAGTGCGGCGACGACGAGGACACAGCGCAGCATACGCTCGAGGTCTGCGTGACCTGGGCTTCGCAGCGCTCTGCCCTCATCACCGCCATCGGTGCCGACCTCTCGCTGCCGGCCGTCCTGAAAGCGATGGTCGACAGTGAGAGAAATTGGGACGCGGTCGCCGCCTTCTGCGAGAGCTTCATCTTGCAAAAGGAAGCGGCGGGGCCAATCCGGGAGGATCTGCTCTTCGAGGATTCGCGCCGCCGCCGGCGACTGGGGCGGCGAAGACGAGAATACCTCCGCCTTATACCGCCCTAGCCGAGGCAGCGGGTGACCGGACCGGGGATTAGTCTGGTCACCCTTGGAGAGAGGCCACCGCGTGAAGACGACGCCCTAACATCGAGACATAATATTAGTCGAGATAACAGGGCGTCGACCCGAGAGGATACCCGTGAGGGTAGACCGGATGGGCCACTAAAGAAAAGAACGCGTACCAGTGGCCCACCCGCAATGCGTAGAGAGGTACATTGTAGGGCGGGTCTACGGGGTCGTGCGCCGCTTCTCCCGTCGCCCCGGATGGATTAGCGGGGCGTGAGCGATACGTAGCCCGCCGCCAAAAAAAAAAAGAAAAGGCAGCAGCTTAGCAATACCTTTTTTTTTTTTATTGGTGGACTATGGGTGCGTCTCGCCCCGTCAAATCGGTCCGGGGTGACGGAGAAGGCGGCGCGTGACCCCATAGACCCACCGTAAAATCCTCTCTCTTCGCCGTGCGAGCGGACCACCGGTACCCGATCTTTGTCTTCGGTAGTCCGCTCGGCGGTTTACCCTCGCGGGTTCCTCTCGTTGACGCCCCGACAGATTTCGCCGTCGGGGCGTCGCCCTCACGCGATGGCCTCGCGTCGGGTGACCGGACAATTCCCCGGTCCGATCATTCGAGGCCTGGGTTAGGGCGGCATCAGGCGCAGGTATTCGCGCCTGCGCCGCCCCGGCCGCTGGCGGCGGCCCGGGTCGCGGGAGTCTTCCCTGACTCGTTCCGCCGCCTCCTTCCGCGAGATGACAGCCTCGCAGAAGGCGGCGACCGCGTCCCAATTCCTGACGCTGTTGACCATTGCCCTCGCGACAGCCGGCAGCGTCAGGTCGGCACTGATAATAGCGACGAGGTCGCGGCGCTGCCCGTCCCAGCCCGAGCATTCCTCGAGCGTATGTTGCGCCGTGTCCTCGTCACTACTGCAATGATGGCAGCCCGGAGTCCACTCTCTGTACACGACCGTGTGCAGGTATTTCCTGAAGCACCCGTGCCCCGTCAACACCTGCACCAGTCGGAAGGTGAGGACCCCGTGCCGCCGCTCCATCCATTTGATCAATACGGGCCGGAAGGCCTCGGCGGTCACGATACTGTGTCTAGGCCTCTCCAGCCGCGTAACCCAACGGGCGATGACGTCTCGGCGGGCGTCCTCACGCCAGGTGGCTATCTCGCTCAACGATGGGGAGCCACCCTCCTCGCGCAATGAGGTAACCCGCCGGTAGAGGTCGGAGAGCATCTCCGCCTCTAGGTCCCACGGGGGTGTCCCGGCCAATAGGCACGCCGCCTCTGTCGACACCGTGCGGTACCCGCGAATGGCTCTGACCGCCATGGCTCTCTGTGGCCTCCACAGTATAGCCCTGAGCTGGGCGTTCAGAGCCCTCGCCCACACGGGTGCGCCGTACATGGCCATCGAGCGGATGACCCCCGCATACAGCCATCGGCCCTCGAAACTGGGTCCGCCCACATTCGGCATGAGCCGAGAAAGGGCGGACGCCGCGCCGACCAGCCGGGGCTGCTTACCCACATCGTTGAGAAGCACGATAGGCCTGTAGGCCGACGGCAAATCCGAGGGCCGTCCCGGCTTTGGCAGGAGAACCAACCTCCCCTCCTTCCAGCACTCAGGGAACCGTCCAGACGTCAGACAGGCGTTGAACAGTTGCCTGAGGCGAGGCTCGAAGTGCTCGAGGAGCGACGTCAACACCCGGACTGGTATTCCGTCCGGGCCGGACGCCGTGGTGGCGGAGCGAATCCGCGCCACTGCCGCCCCCACTTCCGACTCCGTCACGGGTGGAACACTCTCTTCGTCGGCCTCCCGGTCTTGATCTGGCGAAGCCATGACCGGGGGCGTGTGTCCCGACTGCCGTGGAAATAGCTCCTCGATCACCCTACAGAGGAAGTCGGGCTGGAGGGTCTCGGTGAGGGGGGGGGCCTGCGCGCGAAGCTTGTTCAGTGACGCGCGATACGGGCGACCTCGGGGGTCACGGTCGAGACCGTCCAACATCTCCTGCCAACTCGCATACTTGGCGGCTCGGATGGCCAGCCGAAAGGCAGTCCGCGCACTGCGGTACGCCTCGTACAGCTGGCCCTCCCGCTCAGCGTCGCGGTGACGCCGCCGGCTGCGGGTGTAGGACCTTCGGGCACTGATACACGCCACGCGAAGGTCCGCCAGTCTTGGGGACCACCAGTAGACCCCCTGCCTCGGAGGTAGACGCCGCACCCTGGGCATGGCCGCATCGCAGATCTGCGTTAACGCACTGCGGATACGGACAGCCTCAGCGTCCACTCCGTCCGCTGGGGGCGGTGAGGACAGCCACGTGTGAACGATGGCCGCCTCCACCAGTAGGTCCCTATCAAGACGACCCACAGCCCACCGCGGAAACGCGGGAGCTCCGTCCGCCCTGTGACCCTTACCGGGTTCCCGGGGGGAGACCTCCATCCGGATGTACCGGTGGTCCGACAGGGTCTCCGCCTCCTCCAGGACACTCCAGTTCCTCACCCGTGGCGCGACAGCGGGGCTAGCGAACGACGGCTTAGCAATACCTGTGGTATCGCAAAGGTATGGGGCGGCAGTAACACTTACCGTCAGGTGTGCTGCTTGCTCGTTTGCCATCACAAGCAATAAAAAATAATTAAATCCGTAACCGAAACTGGTATAATAATAGTCTATAAAGTCTGTATCCGAATGCAGATTTAAAAATGCAGATGCTGTATCCGAATGCAGATTTGAAACTTCATATCCGCAACATCCCTACTTTGAATTACGTATTAAAATACAAGCCAAAAAAGTAGTTTTAACGTGTTAATTACACGTTTAACGCTAGACATTTCATACTATATGCTGGAAGATCAAGTTAGGACTTATAATCTATATTCGACAGCACAAATGGAAAAATTTTAGTGTGATCCACATATCATTCTGAATCTTGGTTTAATTTGTGTACACAAATTATATGTTTGTGAAGTCCCTCACAACACAAACATGTATTCCTTAATACTGGGTGTTGTCTTTGAACCAAAACAATAAAACAATAATACCGAAGTACCATTACTTTATAAGATTGCCTTGTTATTTGTAATACTGGCATACTTATTCCTTTTTTTTTGGTAAGCTAATATCTGGACACATGCCGTCCGTTCCGTCCGGGGCGACGGAAGGGCGGTTTGTGGCTCAAAACCCACCGAATTTCCTCTCCATCGCTATTGGGTCGGCCACTGGTACCGCTTCCTTGACATACGTGGCCAGCCCGGCGGGTTACCCTTTCGGGTAGCATCCCAGAAGTAATGTAATACTGGTATGAAGATTATTTTCAGTTTAACAATCAAACACCTGCATTTGATTATGATCATAAAATAAGAATTTTGAACCATTATAATCCTGCTCTTATCCCAATAATTTGGTGTCGAACAAGCATTTTTGTTACACCATACATATTGCAAAAATGTTGTCAACAGTTTTATTATCAGCCGACTGGAGCCTACTTTTCTTAGGAATATAATTGTTGACCCAACGGTATAAGATGGCCCAGATCTATGTGCTTTATATATACTTAGACCATCTTTTATTGTCGCTTTTATGACGCCTATAAACAATGTAGCATTTTATGCTATATGTAGCCGCCACCAAAGGAGGCAGAATTTGAATATTAGAAAAGATGAAATTAATTATCAGAATTGCTATATGCAATAATTAAAATATACATTCTTGTCTTTATACGAACAGTTTAGCAACAAAGGTACCAGATGTTATAAATCGCGTAGCCCTAAATATTTAAAAGACGGCTTAATCGATCGTGATCCAATAAATTTTGCCAAGAAAGTTATATTAGATTAGAATGTACTGTATTAGCTATGCCCGCAGCTATTGATCCGTTCAAAGTTCTTATTGTATCCCGCAAAAGCAGTACCTTTTTTCTGAATGCAGGAAACAAGATGTCCTCTTTTATACCCATGACAACATTTAAGCAAAATTTGGTAGTGATTAGGTAAACGATTAAGGTGCGTAATTATAAGAAACAAAGTCTCATTGATAATATAAATATTGCACATGAAGAAAGTGATTAAAAAAAAAGAATTTTAGTAATGCTAACGTAATAATAGATCATCATCATTATTCTCTTACTCTTGTCCCAATCACTTGGAATTGACACAATATGTAAACAAAAATATTGTAAAAGCTATTGACAATAGATTTATAATCAGCCGCCTGCCTGACGTCAACTTTTCTTGGGAATGTAATTTTTGACCAAACGGCATCATATGGAATTGGTCCAGATCGATATAAAGCTCTTACTCGTGGATGAAATAATAAAAAGTCATGTTTTACGACATCCACGAGTAAGTTAAGGGTTGGTAGTATTCATAGCCGCTACCACACGGTATAACATAATGATACGTATCAATGTAATCATATTTATAATAATTAAAATAAATCTCTACTATACAATTACTTAATAGATTTTGGATAATCATTTAATAGTTGTGACAAAGAAATATTATTTGAAATGATTATATATGATATATTTATTATTTAATCAGCCTTAAATATTAAATAGTATGTATATATTTATTATAAATATTTAATAATATGTATATATATATATTCCGTGTGGTGACGGAGTAAGAATACTATTAACCACCCCATATCTTGCCCGTGGGTGATCGTACAAGACGGCTAAGGGATATAAAACGCGTATAACATCTATGCGAGAGAAGGAAAACTCGAAACAAAACCCTATACTGACACGTCTGATCAGCGCGGTATAGTAGGTTAATTTCCCTCCCATTAGGGAGGAGGCCCGAGCCCAACGGTGGAACGTTTATGGGCTGTGATGATGATGATGATGATGATGATATATTTATTATGCATTTTATGATGAATTAAATAGAATAATATATATATATAAAACTTTATTCGGAGAACGGCTTTCGGCTGCAGTACTTGCCTAAGTGATTACTTTACTATCATATTTTATTTATCCATGTGGTGACGGAGTAAAAATACAATTCGCCACTCCGTCTTACGTGTGAGTGCTCATAAGATACGACTAAGGGATATAAAACGCATATAACATCTATGCAAGAGAAGCAAAACTCAAAACAAAACCCTATACCAACAACAATACCTATACAACACGTCTGACAGTGTACTAGGTCAATTTCCCTCCCTTTACGGAGGAGGCTCGAGCCTAGCAGTGGGACATGAGCTGAGATGATAATGATGATATTTTATTTTACATTTCGAACTTATGCACTTTCTCAAAACTTAACCCATTTCCAAAATACATTTGTTATATTTTAAAATTAATTTGGTTATATATATTTTTTTAATATTCTATATTATGAATGTTGAGGAATCGAGTAAAGTATGCAAAGATAGAGTTCTCTGGCACTATGTTCTCTCTGCCTACCCTGCAAGGGATATGGCGTGATGATATGTATGTATGTATGTAAAAACCTCAGATACATATGAACAAGTATGACTCCTGATCTTCTAGATCGATAAGGCCATTCGGCTATACTAACTGGACAAATAAATGCGCTACGCAGGCGAACACAAAAACATAACAACGTAATAGGAAATCAATCCAAATATAATTCTAATGCAAAAGTTTTGGACGATGTTGAGTATATTTGAATGTGCTTCAATGAAATGTAGTTGAGGTGGATAGCATCTGCGTAATCTAAGACGTGAAAAGAATAAAATTTGCTAAAGCAATCATGATGGTATAAGAAAGAAAATTCTAAACCTCTGAAGTAAAAACGTTTGTGAAAACTGATTTTCTGAATGCAAGTATCCAGCTACTTTACTTCATTTGATCAAATAGCACAGTCAAAGTAAGACTTTAGAGATCACCACATAATGCCGTCCTCTGACGCCTGGATTTTGTTCAAATCACCAAGTTTAATTGCCAAAGTAACATAATCCAAAATGAGATGCAATTCACACGATAGCCTCGAGCAAATAAAATGACATGACTTTTAACAAGACAGCGCGGATGCTTATTTTCAGTACTAGATTGACAGCCACTCGCGCTGTCGTAGCGCGACACAATCTTACGTTGAGTTTCGCGTCTTACTGCAAAAGACGCGAATGCAATATGCTTTTTCTTGACAGGGTGTGTTAGTCTGAACACATTCGGTTTGTATCGTTTGAAGCGATGAAAAAGGCAACGTGCGGCTCCATAACCACATACCCTTCACATCGCTATTTGGGGTGACCACCAGCATCGATTCTTTGACATTGGTGGTCCAACCAATTACACTATATGCTAACTCTACTGCTATTGTCGTCTTATATCGCGTCATCCTATACGTGATTCGAGAGTCTTTCTTACAGTTGTGTTATTTTCGAATTTTATTCAGTCAAAGCCAGCTTGCCTATACTGAGTGCTATACTGAGTGACATTGATCTTATTACAACAACTTACTTTATTAGTAAGCCATATTACTATGGAATGAGTGACATTGAACTTAATTATGAGAGCAAGCAAACAGCTTATATTATTTATTATTAAGCGATATTACTGTCAAAATTTGTGTGATAGCGGCTACGAATTCTGTCAACCCTTGCTTTGCACGTGGATGTCGTAAAAGACGACTAAGAGCCTTAAAACGACCTGGACCAACTTCATCTGTTGCCCTTTGGTCAACAATTACATTCCCAAGGAAGGTTGACGTCTGGCAGGCGGCTGGTCATATAACAATTGCACATAACTTTTACAATATGTACTATGAAAGAAGAGTACATATTGTATCGACTTCAAGTAATTGCGATAAGAGTAGGAGAATAATGATTACTGTCAAAATTTATCATTATCAAAACATTCATACTTTGAAACTTTAACTTGAAACTTCAACTGATTTAAATAAACGATATTACGCATAGATATTGCAAATTACAATGTCTCTTGCATGTGTATCAAAATTTAAAATTATTAGTAACTTGGTACGTGGGCGTACCCTTTTCTCTTAAATTATATAGCACCGATAAGGGTTCCAGTTTACTTAACATGAAATATTATGTGTATTTTAGCCCGAGGAGCATGTGGCCTGAAGTCACGTTATACAATATCGTATCACGCGTCTTGATCGCTAAAGCTTATGAATAACTTCAGGTTTATATTTAACTTGATTGGACAAATAAACTCTCAGCTAAAAATAAATATAGCATTTTCCTTATAGTAAAATTCATATTTATTATAATCTATATTTCCCATAGTACTGTAATATTGTCTAACCTTTTTAGGCGTACATTGAAAAAGTTATTTAAAAGTCATTCTTGCTCTTTCTATTCGTTCATTTTTATGTCAACTTATGGACGTTCTAATATTAGGTTCGAGTCTCTGTTAATTTATTAAAATTAATAAAATTAAACTGTAGATATGTAAATTAGTTAAGTAGTTAGAATTCATTTTAGTTATGTGTATATTTCAGTCTAGTTAGAATTGTTTTTTGTTTCAGTATACTACTCGTCACCGTATTTCTCATGTAATCTTAGAGTCATATTCACCGGCCCTTTACATATTATTTTGTACCGTACAATCTCCTTCGTTTGACGGCCTACGAACGATCTTACGGGACATTGGCGAAGTTGGGATTAATCGCTAACAGAAGCCATTCATCAAGAAGAAGCAGAATTGGGTTCGAGATTTCTCAACAATAGCAGGGCAATTGAATTACTTACACTGGTCAGACGTGTTTGTAGAAAGTTTAATTTTGATATTAAGAGAATTATGAATGTTGAGGAAGCGAGTAGTATAGCGAAGTATGCAAGGATAGAGTTCTCTGGCACTCTGTTCTCTGCCTACCCTGCAAGGGGCATGCTGACATGGTGATGGTATGTGTATGTGTATGTGAATGTGTGTTATGGTGAATTATTTTCTTACTCAGTCACCACAGAGATCTTTACATTAAATTTCTAAATTTAAAATATATGTTTATCTAACTACATACTAATTAGAATATTTTAGTCTATAATTGATAATTTAATTATGTTCTTTGATGTTCATATTTAATTAATTTTGAATTATGTTTCAAACAGAAATCAAGAGTTAAAGAGAATTCCTATCAGGCTATTTATAAAACCCGATTACGAAGCGAAAAATGATGTCACAACCGGGATACGAACCCACGCCTATTGGGATTCCGGCCCAATCGTGCTGCCACTACACCACCGTGAACTATTGTATGACATGCAAATCTCGCTTGGTATCATATTTATGTCTTTAAGGTGACATATGCCATCTACCCGACAATGTTTACACATTGTTATAGGCTTAATACTTCAAACTTTGCAGTTAGAATTGTATTAAACGATGACACAACCTTGTTATTCAAATTACTGAAATTTAGCATTTAATATGCTTAATTATTTATAAAACCCGATTACGAAGCGAAAAATGATGTCACAAGCGGGATTCGAACCCACGCCACGTAATCGGGTTCTATAAATAATTAAGCATATTAAATGCTAAATTTCATATCATATAGTAGTTGATTAATATGGTCTAAAAACCTTTTTCACAAATAGGAGGGACTGAATTGGCTGAATTTTACTTTATTAATATAGAGCTTGCCGCCTGACATCATAAGGTATACATCCAGACCTATAATTACAATTAAATCAATTATAAATCAGCTAATATCCTGAAGAAATTTCTAACGCTGCTCAAATTCATCTGGATGATAAATGAATTTAGCTCGATTACATGATAAAAACCTAAAGCCCTCTTTTAATCTCTATTTTTTAAGTCCACGTCGTAGATAAACTACGGCATAGACGGCTTCATACATATGTAAACATAATTCATTGCTTAAAGACATCATCATCATCATCACAGCCCAATAATATCCCACTGTTGGGTTCGGTCCGTAATGGAAGGGAAATTAACCTACTATACCGCGCCGGTCAGACGTGTTGCTATAGGGTTTTGTTTCGAGTTTTCCTTCTCTCGCATAGATGTTATATGCGTTTTATATCCCTTAGTCGTCTCGTATGATCACCCACGGGCAAGATATGGGGTGGTGAATAGTATTCTTACTCCATCACCACACGGAAAAGAAAAGACCTCATCATGTAGAAGTAAATACGACAATGTTTTTGTCTAACAACTATTATAGCATTTAATTGAAGTTCTGTATTAGCTTGACCCTTGCAAATTTACAAAACGCAAAGCTTTGGTGGACAAAACACAAAATATATATATATATAAGAGATTTCCACCTATGTATTGACTCATCACGATATCTCTGGAACCATAAGAGTAAATTTGGTAGAAATATTCTTTCCGCCGAGTGAAGATCAGCTAAGAACGGATTTTACGAAATCCCAATTGCAAGGGGGATTGCTGGGGTGCCAAAATAACATTTTTTAAATATAGCTCCTACAGACATGAATTTCGGTATATTTGTGTTACGAAACAGAGGTAAACTAAGAACGGCTTTTTAAAAATTCCACCCCTAAAGTGGGTAGGTGTTAATCCAAAAAAAAACAGATTTTCAATACTGCTCCTACAGACTTAGAATTTGGTGTGGACTTTCTTTCTACACTGTAAAGATCAGATGAATAAGGATTTAAGAAATTCTTTCTCCGAAAGGAATTCTATGTCGCGAAAGTAAACAACACAACTGAACTGGCGTAACAGAAGCGAAGCGAGGGCGGGTCGCTAGTATTAATATATAAGTTAAATAAGAATTAAATCATTGTGAGAAAAGACTTAATTAAAGACTAAATTAAACTGGTTCTGCCAATGCACAATCAGATAATCTTAAAACAACTTATCTTTCTTCTGATACTAGAATATATATTTATTTGTATGGTCACTTTTTTTACTTGTACTAATGCTATTACACATCTTTTTCAATCTAAAACCCAGTAATATCATCATTCACCCAGTCTTAACCCAATTACTTGGGGTCGATACAATATGTACTCTTCTTTCATAGTACATATTGTACAAGTTATTGGCAGAAGATTTATGACCGGCCGCCTGCCAGACGTCCGGTCATTATAAGGCACTCGTCGTCTTTTACGACACCCACCAGCAAAGCAAGGGTTGGTAGTATTCGAAGGCGCTACCAAACACCTACTAAAAACCCAGTAAAAATATAAATAAAAATAATTTCAAATTTCCCTCTTGATCTAATAAGTTACATGTTTTCATTCGTATAAAATATCACAGATATTGTAATATTATACAGATATTAATTTTATAGATAAATAGCAATGGTGCTGACTGTCCGGCCACTATCGTAGTCGGCGACTAGTCTCCGATTACTCGGCAAAGAGCGTCAACTAATCGGCTTCTTCTTTTATATGTATTTCTCAATAGAATGTATATAGGTGTATTGAAGGCGATGGTAAGACTCGGAAGGTGTAGCAGCGGTGAAGGGTGAAAGCCAATGACGGTTGATGGCGCCAAAAATTACTCAATATCTTGAAAAGTATTTATTTTCTTCAACATTGACAGTTTATATATATATATTGAACAGCTTTTATATAACTAATAAGTACAGGACTAGTATTTGTAATAATTATAAGTAAAAACAATTGCTTAATGCCATATCATAGGGTGTGTAAAATGATCCCAGGATCATTTTACCCTCTGCCTACTTACTGCCAATCGTTCAGTTAACTTTAGAAAATGTTTTAGGTACCTTTTTTAAATAAGGTTATTTTTAAATAAGGTATAATTAAATTAATAAGGTTAAGGCTTATGCACAATTATAATTAAAATGTATTAACATAAATCACGTATTCAATAATATCATAAGTTATCAGTCACGATGTTGATTCTTATGATATTATTTAACGTATCTTTATTTTCTTGTCCAAAATATGAGGTACCTACTCATTTATCCCTTTTTACTTCACTTTTAGAAATCATGCCGCGTAATTACATTTGAAAATCCACTTGCCAAAACGGAAATGAAAACACTATGATTAATGCCATAGATTCGCGTAAAAGATAGCATGCCATATAAAACCGCTTCCGAACAATTCTCAGTTCCACTTATGGCGCTAAAAAGAAGAGTCAAAGGAAAAAAACATTCACGTTGTGGGGGGCACCAAAGTGTTGGCAATTATAAAAAAAGTATTCACTGATGAATAAGAAATGGAGCTTGTACAACATAATAAAGATAATGAAGAGACTATGTACGGCTTTACAGTTTTTCAAAATTTGCTTTTGAAATAGCTGAAAGAAACAAAATAAAACATTCTACTACGTCCCGTAAAACTGGTAAAGACTGGCTAACGGGGTTTCACCAAAGACATCTGGATATCACTCTACGTGCCCCGGAGTCAACGACAGCGGCACGAGCTCGAGCTTTTAATAAACCCATAGTTGACAAATTTTATAATAATTTACAAAAATCGCATCGCATTTTTAATGTAGATGAGACGAGTTTGAACACCGTTCCGATCAAAAATATCAAAATTTTTGCTACAAAAGGGCGAAAGCAAGTACCTAGAATAACATCTGCTGAGAGAGGTGAATCGACTACAGCGGTAATTTGCGGATCAGCTGCAAGCAACTTCATACCACCATATTAACTTTTCGCTGCTTGCGCATGAAAATAGAATTGATTGATATTAAGAGAGCATTGTCTGATTTTTTTTTTTTAAACTGTAAGGTCATTGAGAGCATTGTCTGATTTTTTTCTATTAAAACTGTAAGGTCAATGATAGTATGTAGTTAAAAGAATGATGTTTGTTTAGGATTCTCTTTGCAACCAATATTAAGGCAATAGTAAGGTTATAAGTGATACTAGCTATTAAGAAAGCCTTTGCGTTAAATTTTGTCCGTAAATAATTAAGATTGTTAAGCCTCTCTAAAGCTGGCTAGGTACCTATCTAAAGATACTAGATAAAAAGAGAATATTGTTCTTAAGATTATGTTCCGTTTTATTGCTATAAAACTGTTATTACTATAAAAGAGAGTATTATTTCTTGCTTAAATTTTGAATTATGGGGTAAATTGATCCCCGGATCATTTTACCCGCACCTTGGGGATTATTTTGGACACAGGGGTGTACAAAATGATCCTTTGGAAGACCTTAACGAAATAATTAGTATAAAAAAATCCTCACAGCTTATACGATTCAATGCTTCCTTAATTTGTAGTTTGATTGCCTAGCTACCCCTTAAGTAACCCGGTACCTACATCCTTCCACTTTCGCATTGTATATCTTCTTAATCAGACGTTCGTTTGGCATTCTTTCCACATGTTCGAACCATCGGAGCATTCCCTTTCGCATCTTTACACCGATACTCTCTTTCATACCTACTCGCTCTCTTACGTCGTCGCTGCGAATGCGGTCGGTCACCACTTAATACTTCGCAGTCAAAATTATAATAAGATCTATTTTACTTTTTTTATTAGTCCATTTGACGGCATTTACAAAGGATATTGGGCTGGATACCTATAGGTATCCTTTTATTATTATGTATGTACTTATTAGATCCGCGAATAAAGAAATTTTTAGCCGTGAATATAGGAATTGAGTCGCATTTTTTTAATCCGCGAATAGTGAAAACGTGTATGTGTGTGTTGTGAAAACGTGAATAAGGAGCTTTTACTGTATTTAAAAATCCAATCCAACCAGGTTTATCTAAAAACTAACTATTCTAACAAAACTTTATTGGTTTATATGCCATAGAAATCCTGGAGTAGTGAATTGAATTCTTTATAGGCAACTTAAACTACTTCGTCAGTGTTAATTATTAAATATAAAAAGCCTAGACTATAAACTTCTTAATTCAATATCCTATCTTTTTGTGATTATTCAACAAGTGAAAGAAAGCTTCAGAGAGATTCTATTGTTATTTTGAGTTTACACGTAGTCACTTGACAATTTTATTATCTTGTCGGTTTCATGTAAATGGCTACGTATCGTTTTTCCTCATGTTGAGATGCTGTTTTTTGTTTAAGAAATTACGTAGTAAAAAAATAACATAAATATGGAAAATTTGTCGGCAACGTGAATGTAATATATGGAGATCACACATTTCATTCAATATCTTTATTTTCTTAAGGTCTTATATTGTTTGATTTGTCATTTTATGTAATGTGGGGACCCTGTTATATTATATAAAACACAGTTATTATTCTACTAAGATACAAAGATTACTGATATATAAAGATTTTTAAAGTATAATGATTGCGAACTAAGCTCTTTCGGAGACCGGGGCGACAATGACGAATGCCCATTTAAAATTGTTATCCCACGGTGACTACAAAGTGTAAAACGAGTATAATATGGTTCTAATATGGTCATAATTAGAATAAAATTACATTTGATATATGTAAGTACTCCCGCGGAAATTATGCATATGTTTTTTTCTTTTTTTAAAAAGGCTGTTCTAAAGAAATAATCATTTTATTGCGGGGGACTTTACAAACATGCAGTAAACGCAGACAGATAACTCTCAGGCTCAGAACAACGCTTTGTGGATCGCACAAAGTATTGTCCTGCATGGAAATAGAACCCAGGCACTGGCACGGAAGGTCGGTATCTTAACCACTACGCCATCTGTGCAGTCATAATCATAATACATGACTTGAATTATTATTTAAATCACAACACAAGGATATCAACCCATATTCATAGGAATTATTGTCATTCAACAATACCACCGCAGTCTTAGAACTCGAAACTACTGAATAGACATGTGAATATATTTTGATTATGTTGGGAAATATTTTACAGATAATTTTTAATCTTAAAGATTTCAAAATTCCAACCAACATATAAAAAATTTTGGGATGCCCAAAAGGTCCGGGCCGGATGATTTGTGTCATTTAGACTAGCGTAAATAGTAAACTTACCCTAATAAAAATAAAATTTTGGTATAATTTACATCTTCAATTTAAAAATTTAAAGCAAATACCTCAACTATAATTGTAAATGAGAAAGTAAGTTTATTTCACGGTTATGCTTTGGCGCCATTACCATTCAAACGAACATCTTAAAATTTTGCGTACATAATGTCAGGGATACACACATGGATATAGGGTAGGATTTCATACAAGGAAAAAATAATATTCGCGAGCAAAGCCGTGGACAAATCTAGTATACATTTAAAACTGCTTCCGTATTACACAACTTCTCGAATGAAGTTACAAAATAAAACTAACCAAGTTTACATCAAAAATGGTTTTCCATCTTAAGTTAAGCGAAGTTTTATTTTAAAGTTTTCAAGATTTCCTTTAAAATTCTTTTTCAATTTCTCTCTGCATAATGTAAGCCAAAACTACATTTATCGAAGCGCTGGAATATGATGCAAAAGCATGTTACTAAACTCCAAATAACGTTGCAAACAATTTTCAATATACGTACGTGATAAGTTATTTTATTGTGTTTTGTTAACATCAACCTAAGGAAATAATCCTTGTATTGCGTGGTTCTTTACAAATATACATTTCCCAGACACGTTTTACACCCAAGTATAAGCATATTTGCTGAAATATATTAGAGCTCGCATTATCTAAAATTGTATATAAATTTTATCGCATTCAAATGTGAATTATATATATTAAAGTTTTCACCCCCCTATACATGGTGGAAGTGGACCGCTCCCGAAAACAAAGACAGGTAACCCTACTAGTCCTACTTGTAATGCATGGAGACTAGAATAGTCTCCATGTTGTAATGATAAGCTAGAAAAAAAATCGTTTAGGATTAAAAAAAATTTTTTCTCACCTCGCGAGGTCGTTGAACTCTTGAACATATGATCGTGAGTTTTTAATAGATTGCGTCTTTTCTCATCTGAGTAAAGTTACGTATTTTTCATGGAATTATCGTTACATGGCACTGTCATAATACGATGGAATATGAAAAAAACTTAAAATTCGTTGTGAAAAAGAAAATTATTTTTCATCCGAATCGATTTTTTTTCTAGCCTATCATTACAAGTAGAACTAGTAGGGTCACCTGTCTTTGTTTTCGGGTGCGGTCCACTTCCACCCTGTATATACACTACTAACTAGATACTAATTAATTAATTATTACTAATGTAAGCCGCTGAATATCATGATGATGCTGATGAATTGGAACCCGTTTTTTTGTGGGCTATGGTCTGAACAGACGCCGCGCGCCGTCCGTTCCGTCCGGGGCAAGGGAAGGGTGGTGCGTGGCCCCATAACCCATCGTATTCCCTCCCCATCGCCATTGGGCCGATTGGGGCCATACCTTGACATCCTTGGCCAATTTGGAACCCGTAAACACTATTCGTAAACATTTTTAACGTAACTTTAGGAGATAGTTTGGCCTTCTACTCCCTATTATTTATGAAAACGATACCCCAACTCTTAGCTGCTAAGAATAGACGAAGAAAAGACCCAACAGAATAGCCTACCAGACAAATCACCGAAATTGAACAAATAGAATAAACAGGGATGTTGGTGGAGTACCAAGCTACTCATCCGTCGACTCAAATGTTGGACACAAGCAACAAATTCTTATCTCGTCGCCACACTACTGTAGAGAATGTAGGTACAAGAAATTGTTTAGAATTCGTAGGATACTTATAATAAAAATATTTAAATTAATCTTAAATATTTATAATTATTATAAGAAGTCTAAATTTAGCTATAATTTGAATAAAATAAAAAAAAAATTGTTATCAGGCGCACTTGAATGTTATTCAGTATTTCAATGTTTTATAGTGCTATAATAAATAGAAAAATGTAATACAGAGAAAATACTAAAATATAAATAATATGATCACAGTGGTTTACCAGTATTTTCATATTTGGCTAAAATTACCAAAAGATCATAATTAGTTATTAGTGCTAAATTAATGGCAAATACTTGACTTTCCAGACAGTGACCATAAATAACATAGGTACTATTGAGAATGTTGCATATTTATATTGATGAAGATGTGCAATATTGTTCTATAATAATTTCTGATGATCACACACACATTAGTCTTGGGTAGTTCGCGAACGACCTAGGTGGGAAGAGCGCTCCTTTAGGTGAACTATGCGAACTAGTTCGTCGATGATCTCGCTCTTAGTTCTTTTCATATTTTGTTAGCGTCCGCTTTACTAGACAGTGGCGCTATGTGACCAACCGAGTTATTTCCTTTTACTGTGCGCGCCTTGATATTTCGATATCGATACTAAACAACTTCACATCCACATCTAATAACCGACTTTAAGTAAATGTTTTGAACTACTACTACTAACTTAAGTATTGTATTATGATTACGTATTATAATAGGAACGAGACTAGTTGTTGCCGAATTATTAATGAAAATTATTTTATTTTTTCATTTTTATTTAAGTAAAAGATTTTATGTGCCATAAATAAACGTGTGAAATATTCACGTAATATTTTGTACTTTTTAAATAAAAATAAACAGAACTTGCAATAATTATAAATATATTTTTATCTTTATTTATTGATTTTACTAAATTATTTAAAAAAAGAACTAATGAACTAATAGAGCGAACTAGTTCGCTATTAGATTATGAACTAAATTGAGCGCTCTCAGTGGTGACCGACTAAGCCCAAGACTAACACACATATGTTATATTTACACCAAGTTTCAAAAATTTGATTTATTTTAGCGGATCTTTCTTAGTGTGGCAGCGTTCCGATTCGGTGATAGCTCAATAGTTTTCTTAGCTTTTTAAATTAGTAAATTGACACAATACAATAATTATATAAGTTTTGAGGGGTTTTAGCGGGAAAGGAAAAGTGTCATGTGGTGCTCTTGTATTATATTCAATATCTTAATGTTTTAACTTGTTATATTTACTAATTTTGAAGGCATTTTATTTAATTTGATTTACATTGTCCACTAAAATTCCAAAACGGTACCTTTAACAGTGTGGCCATAGCGATGCTGAAGGTGACGATTTGACATACTGACGGACGACGACTTTAAATGAAATGAATTTATAAACTAAGATTTGGCTTAAAGGTCTTAGTAACCAAACCATTAACTCAAAAAAATGTAGAATAAGTGTTTAATAAATATGCTGTGCTGAAGTTTGGCGGGAATCTAAAACGTCATGTTGTGCTCTTGTATTATATTCGATATCTTAGTGTTTTAACGTGTTATATTAGATAATTTTTATGGTGTTTTATGTAATATGATGTGACAGAACAGCTGGGATGTAGTGAATATCATATAAAAGTGCTTTACAACGTTTTCGTTTTCCATCAAAATTCCTACAACATACCATTAACAGTGTCACCATAGCAGTGTTGATGGCGACAATTCGACTGACTGACAGACAATGACTAACTTGAAGAGATTAAGAACGTGAAGATAATTATAACTCGACACTGGCAAAAATGGCTCGTATAAGTAGCTGATTGCCAATACATAAAAAGAAGAAGAAGAAGAAGCTGCAACTTAACTTTGACATTGGCTTAAGTATAAACAGAGCCACAACAACAAAAAAAAAAAAATATGCTGTGTCTACCACACGGCTACGAATAATACCAACCCTTACTTTGCTAGTGGATGTCGTAAAACACGACTAAGAGAATTATAACGACCTGGACCAACTCCATCTGATGCTGTTTGGTCAACAATAATATTCCCAAGAATCATAAAACTATTGCCAATAACTTTTACAATATGTACTATGAAAGAAGAGTACATATTGTATCGAGCCCAAAAGTAATTAGGATAAGAGTAGGAGAATGATGATGATGAAGTGTTTAATAATAACGGAGCATAAACTATTTTTTTAAAGAGCTCAACCTGCTCTAAGGAAATTATCCTTGTATTGCGAGGGACTTTACAAATACGCAACTAACGCAGGCAAATTACACCCAGACTCAGAAAAACACTTTGTGGAACGCACAAGGTACTGTCATACCAAAGAGTAAAGTTATTAAATTGAAAAAGAGTGGCAACTCGATGATAAAATATGCATGTATGGAAAGTGCTGCCACCCAGAGTTTAGGCGGTGAACTAAAGTTGAAGTAATATATATACATATCTACATGTGTATGTGTAATTACATAGAATTTTCTTTTACTATGAAAGCAACTCTGAACTATAAAAAAAAAACATATCAGCTGATAATTAAACAATAATAATATCAGCCTAACATTGAAACTTGAGATAATTTTCAGAAAAATATCAATAACGAAAATAGATCGATGACAATAAGTACCTACGCTAGGAACAAAAAATAACAATTCTCAGTTGTCAAACGTTTGACAGGCAGGACAAAATGGCAGCAGTTAAGTTTGTACAACCAATCTGTAGGCGGCGCGACGGTCAGTAAAAATAAGTAATGTTTTAAGTGTACCCCCCCAGTGTCATACGTAGCAATCGAACCGGAAGTTTGGTAATATAAAATTTTAGCTATAAAATCATTTTCTTTTTGCACTGGCAATAAATTTGTATTAATAATATGGGTTAAAATTTAATAACCGATACTGTAGCGTAATAACGATATATCTCTGTAATAACGATAACTTATTGGACGTGAGACACCTCAGTCCTTCCGTCAGGGGCGGCTTTACCTATAGTGCAGAGAGTGCGGTGCACCCGGGCGCCGGGTGTTAGGGGGCGCAGAGAGTGGCTCGGGAAACAGAGCCTTCACTGTAACGCTCCGCTCAGAGTGGGCACACCGAACGCAGCGAGTGCCTAACCATCTATAAACGTAGTGGGTGCATTATTTGACAGGTTTGGGTAGGTTGCTTTGTCGCCATACTCACTGTAACTTCATAACCCGATCGCGTTGACCTGGTTTCGTGACAAAACAACGTGACTAAGCATGCGACAACACATTCCAGCGAGATTCGGAGTAGAGTCGAACATGTTGTAACTATCAACCTGGAACATTTTGTTCACACATTTTGATACAAGAGGGCGCCAGGTTATTGATTGCACCCGGGCGCTACATGTGCTGGAGTCGCCCCTGCCGTCCATGACTATGAACGCTGAAATATATTCAAAACGTCGAGAAATTAAAAATCAAATACAAATGCGATAGAATCCGTAAAAATTGTTTTATTTTAAATTATTCTATAAGTTACAAAGAAAATTATTGCACAAGACTTAGCCAAATCTGATTTGATTTAAGCTGATGGATCTCTTGTCGAAGTTTCAATAAAATAACAAAATATCATACGATATGTCCAATGTCTACACTTCTTATTAATATGATTCTTACAAAAAAAAAAATTATTGAAGAACAAAAAGTAAAAATAATATACAAATATTTCCCGTAATGAATTGTTTCTCTTTTATAGTGTGCCAGCTATTGACAAGAATTCGAGCTCACTGCCGCCAATATTAGAATTCGAGCTACTGTCGAATGAATGTATTTCAAAAGTTTGCACTTAACATTTTTAAAGTTATTGCATTGTCAGTAGTTGTTGTGCTTAACTGGGTGTCAGCTACTCCAAATAAAAATTATATCAAACTTTGAATAAAAAGACACTTAAAGCAAAACTTTATTGAATTCATTAAACTTTTGCACCTGCCCTGCATTATATTACATATATATATATACATATATATATATATATATATATATATATATATACATATATACATATATACATATATACATATATACATATATATATATACATATATACATATATATATATATATATATACATATATATATATATATATATATATCCTTACTATTAGCACCAAAAAATATAGGTTCATGCGCCGAGCTACGGCCCGAACTAGACCAGACCTAGACCTCGAACTGCCGACCATCGTGCAGTTTATGAAGCGGTGCTCCCAGAGCTACTTTGACTCTGCCATGACACGACACACCCCGACCAACTAGTGGTTGGGGCGGCTTCCTATACCCCATCGCGTATCTCCAAAATTCGACGTCCACGTCACGTCCTCAATGACGATGACGACGCTATAACGCTCGCCCAAACTAAAGCTTACGCCGCACACGAGGCCATCGCACACAAATATCCGCGATTTCGTCCTCGCCGTCGAGGTGCGAAAACACGGCGCGCAAAAATCACCGACCCAAAGGTGGATACGTCCACATCCACCTTGCCCTCAGCGATGCCCCGAGCCGAGGTCCGTTCCCCACAGATGGAGCCCTCGGACGATGTCGCTTAACACAACGGGTTGAGAGCCTTCGGGCTCGCCCGCAGTCCGGTTCAGCTGTAAAAGGCCCTTCGGCTAACAGCTCGCAGTTGGTTTTTTAGTGGGTATTCAGTGTCCCCTTCAGGGCCTGCGAGTCCCACATACCCCGTACGGGCGGGTATGCGAAAAATGCATTTTTAGCCACTGTGTACCAAAAAAAAAAAATATTAATATTGTTAACAGACGAAGAATTTTTAATATAAAGAGGAAACAATTAAATGGTTTCTAATGTATAACACTGAAATATTAATTATCGCAATCACTTTCATTTTTCACAAAATCAACCAATAAGCAAATTATAAGCACTCCTTAAACTAATTCTTAATTCTAACACTTCAAAGACATAAATATAAATGGTAATCGGTACACAAGCATCAGAGCTTCCGCGCGCTAGATAGGTCGGATGTATAATGCAGTCTCTAGTCTCCGTAACTGCACTTTATATAGGCTGCGCTACCCGCTTTTCGTTAATATTAATTTAACTGCTAACACGGCCTCTCCTGACAGTGCTTCGTCCTCGAGCACCTCAGCAGCGCCAAAGTACCCAATGACATCGGCGCTCACGTTCGCAGACGACTCAATGGAAGATCCCAACAGCAGCACGATCATTATCTACGATAAATAGGCACACTTTAGTTGATTAAAAACTAGGTAATAGATATGCCTACTCTTTCAGCCATTCACCATTCAAGGCCCTCTTACATTATGTGCATACAAGATATCAACCTAATGCCTTCACAGACAGGCTTCTAATATTATTCATCAATGTCAAAATGTCGTCACATATATTCTCATACTTGTACGGCCGTACGAATTTTATGCGCATTGCAACCTTAGGGGAGAACCCCCCACGCATCCAGAGGACGCATCTTCCAGGACAAAGCCTGCCATGCTCGCAGCTCAGGCGCCGCCGCGGAGCCAGCGTCGCAGCTCAGGCGCCGCCGCGGAGCCAGCGTCGCAGCTCAGGCGCCGCCGCGGAGCCAGCGTCGCAGCTCAGGCGCCGCCGCGGAGCCAGCGTCGCAGCTCAGGCGCCGCCGCGGAGCCAGCGTCGCAGCTCAGGCGCCGCCGCGGAGCCAGCGTCGCAGCTCAGGCGCCGCCGCGGAGCCAGCGTCGCAGCTCAGGCGCCGCCGCGGAGCCAGCGTCGCAGCTCAGGCGCCGCCGCGGAGCCAGCGTCGCAGCTCAGGCGCCGCCGCGGAGCCAGCGTCGCAGCTCAGGCGCCGCCGCGGAGCCAGCGTCGCAGCTCAGGCGCCGCCGCGGAGCCAGCGTCGCAGCTCAGGCGCCGCCGCGGAGCCAGCGTCGCAGCTCAGGCGCCGCCGCGGAGCCAGCGTCGCAGCTCAGGCGCCGCCGCGGAGCCAGCGTCGCAGCTCAGGCGCCGCCGCGGAGCCAGCGTCGCAGCTCAGGCGCCGCCGCGGAGCCAGCGTCGCAGCTCAGGCGCCGCGGAGCCAGCGTCGCAGCTCAGGCGCCGACTTGGCTTGACACGCAGACCGTATTCGTACGTGCAAGCCGTCCAACATGCAGACCGTATTCGTACATGTGGACCGTCTAACATGCAGACCGTATTCGTACATGTAGACCACTCAACACGCCGACCGTATTCGTACGTGAGAGTTATCCGACACGCAGACCGTATTCTTACGTGCGGACCATTCAACTTGCTCAACACGCAGACCGTATTCTTACGTGTAAGCCGCCCAACATGCCGACCGTATTCGTACGTGCGAGTTATCCATCACGCAGACCGTATTCTTACGTGTGGACCATTTAACAGTCTAGCACGCAGAACGCATTCGTACGTGGTAGACTATCCAAGGCGTAGCCACAGCTCACACAAGCCGTTCCGAAGGATGCCGATTTCTGGATCAGGATTCATCCATCCAGCACATCAATAGGCACATACATTGCGACGTCAACGTCTCATGACACATCATCCACACACAAGCAGGAACTCTTCCCACCTGTCAATAGAACTTGCTTCCTGGCTAAAACTAAAGAGTTGGAATTAAAGTCACAAGGAGGTGTTTGCCTCCATTCTGAACATTATGCTACATCTAAAGAATTTGTATAACCGACTCGGTCATACCTGACTATAAGTAATACTACAACTAGAGTATTTTATTTTTAACAATGAAGCAACACTGATAGAATAACCAATGTAGTCATAACAAAGTAATCGTTGCGACATTCGAACTACATGTTTCAGATATTAATTTCGCAAATCACGTCATCCATTCTGCGTCCAAGATTTTTGCAAAAGGAACAGAGTTCGAATCCCATTGGTATAAAATCAAGTTTTGATCTACGATTAACATCAGGACATGTCATTTGATTGATTTCAGATGCTCAGTTGTGTGAATCAGTAATACAAATCACAATTGTCGTTAGTAATTGGTCACAGAGTACCAACAATTCATAGATGAATGCGGCTACGTAGAGTATTAATAAGAATTTTCACACATGACATCACATAGGATATTTGTCGTATTGCGTGTCTTAGAGGATAAATATAATCGTTGAAACGTTTTATTAACGAATATAGTCTAAAGTGAAAATCTTTTAGAAGAGTCTAGTATTCTATTTGGTAAAGATTCATGACCACTCAAATTATTCAGAGATTTCACATGATCAACCTCTCGAGCACCAGATGTCAGTGCTATGTAAATCATCACTCTTAGACCTCAATCACGGAGCAAATACAAAGAGGAGCTGTTGTAGTGAATATTTTCTATGAAACAATGCGTGTCATTTACAGGGGGTGAGGAGAACGCTGCTAATGGAGAAAGTGAGACAAGTAATAGTACTTGTCTCACTCCCTCCTTTATGTCCACCTACCGGCTATTAGCACAACTACTAATTTCGTATATTGTATGCAGTTGAGCTATCTTACATTAGATGTCAGTAAGTGTATGGTATAACAGGGACGTACTCAGAATTTATCTATATCAAGGAGTGCTAATTTTTTTTTATTTCAAAGATACAAACAAATCTTATTAGCTGTTTGCTCTATTCAAATACAAATGTTTATAATCAAATAATTCTGCATAGTGAATAGGTGTATGACTACTGTTTTTAACCGAAAATTTCTTTATAAGACTCGTCAGCATTGTTCATAATGTTAATATTTTATGAAAAATCCATCTTTTTTTACTGTCATTCTGATAAACTCAGAAGTTTAGAAACCTTTTTTTTTCATATTTGTGTCCTTTTCATACGACCAAATAATACAATTATTTGTTTGGGTTTCTAACAAATTGTCGAATGAAAGTAGTTGGACTTTTAGTAATTATGTTAGTTACACGGTATTATTTCCTTCCTTTTTGTCTTTTCCATATAAAAAAAGAATCAAACCACTCTATTAAAATAAGGCTTTATACAATTGATAATGCAACAATGGTGTTAATGACCAAGACATGTAAAAGAGTATTTCAAGCGAGCAGACCAGCCCCCCCTGATAGCAGCCGTTTGATTGACGCATGGGCCATCTAAAACTTAGCCATGCCAAAGGTAACTTGAAGACCCGGTCTTCGACGCCACCACCATTTTGAATATTTTTGTGACGTTCTCAACCTCGTTAATCTTATCAAGAAATTGCATCGAGTGCAATTACATTATTAATAAATAAAGGAGAAAGGGTGACATTGGTTCCAATAATAAAAATGAAATACTCATTTGTATCATATATTTCTTGAGCTATACCTAGTCTTGCCCTAAATACTGTAACAAAGAAAAACCTTTTTCTATTGCAAAAAATATTTATGACTTTTACAGTGTTAGTTTAATACATAAATATAAAAAAAAAATATATAAAAAGCTTGTTCGAAGTGGTTTCTATTGGCTGCAATACAGTCCTTTAAATCATTCATTCATTGTTAAAATGAGAAGAACAAATCTTTGTATATTTCGTAGGAGTCCAGCTTTTCTATTAATTTTTGAAATCCATTGCTTCTAACATCGTCATTGGACGGTATTCTAAAACATACAAAATTTACAGTTTAATTATAATAGGTTCATTTAAAGTAGTGTAAAAAATATTTTTCTTTGATGAAAAATCCGAATGTTATAATTATATTCTAATTACGACCCTGGATTTTTGACACTTTCATAGTTCTTCATAGTTAACGACAGCTGGCGTATTGCTTACAAAATAATTATTAACTACATATAAAACTCATATTTTTGTTGAGGTAAAAGGCTTTGGGTATAAATTTTAATACTCATGGTTATTAGTTATTACAATAACCTTAATAGTTTGAACTGTATGTGCTTTTATTGTTCTGGGTCCTATTACGAAAATTGGTGCCATCTAGCGTTGAGTAAAATTATTTCTGAACATGATACCGTCAAAAGAACTTTCTAGAAATTATTTTGATAAATTATGAATAAATATACTTACAAATGGAATGTGATTCTTTCCATAGCATCTGTACGTTTATTGGAGTAGTTTTTACATGATAAAACACAACACTTCATGGTTTTCTTCGTAATAACATAAAAATACAGCAAAAATATAATTTTATGCACCGTACGAACACCGTCAGCGACGACAGAAGACTAATAGGCCACGCCTACTCTTGATGTTAACGTGATGACGTCAGGGCCTACTTGAGAATCACAGTGCACAGTTACTTAGGCCGTCTCCTCTTTGTATTTGCTCCGTGACCTCAATATATGAAAACTGATTCAAACTTACCATGATGTTGATCAACCTGATGGCATTAACAATCTTGTTAGTTACTGTAGAGTGAGTTAAGGCACAGGGCCTCTTCATTGTCCTCGTGAGTGTCGCGCAATGATGGTGCCGGCTGCAGGAGCGACGGCATTACAGTCACACCAGTATATCTGAAGTCTGTATGGGCACCGAGCGTGCTGGTGACGGTGATATTGGTGAAGGAGGGTGTACATGCCGGTCCGACGATGAAGACTGACGATACCGTGGTGGCGTGGCCCGATATGCTTCCGACATGACAGCATGGCACACTGCCACATATGCGCATTTATCTGGTTCACGTAATGAATAGTACGGTAGCGTAGATCTTGCCTCTAACGCCGGGGGTCTTATAAACTTTATGTTGATAAAGTGCGGATAACCTGCATGTCTGCATAAAGCTTACCAGTACACCAAATGTTTAAATAGAGAATTAAAGATCCTTTCTTTTTCAAATAGGCAAGCAGCACACTTGATGGTAAGAGACACTGTTGCATTCATGTGTAGCAAGCAAGCACCAAGGTCCATACCTTAGGTAGGGTACAGCCAAGCCGTAGCCCACCTTAACGAAAGTGCTTTTCTTAAATCTCCTTTGAAGAAGGATATGTCGTAGTTCGAGCTTCGTCCTAGGTTACCCGAACGGGCATCGTTCGTTTATAGACTTGGATTGGTCGGACGATGTCTCTCAAATTAAACTTTACCTAACAGGATCGTTTGTTCAAGGTAAACGTAACTAGTGGATAGACAACTTCGAGAATCGCATTGCCAACCAAGTCCGATATTGGAATGATATAAGTGTTTCGACATGACTTATGTCTTATCCTTTATTCGTAAATCCACTAATTGCGATATCCTGCAGAGATGGTTGAGCATGTTGGTAAAATCCTTCATGGACTCTGCTACAAGACACACAAGTAGCTTAAGTTCTTAGTCGATGGAATGAAAGTGGGTAGTTATGATTAGGTGATCAACCTTTTGAAACGATCAAACGCAATGAAACGACGTGGTGATGATTGGGCAGTTAAGACTTTTAAACATTTAAAAATATCAAAAATTAAATTTCTCTTGCTAGAGAAGGATTACTTGACCTTTCAAAATATCCCGCGAAGCTACGTTGCTCGGCTCGATGATCAGAGCGCTGTTCGCGTTCCAATTCACGGTTTCGCTGATTGTGGCGGTTGCAGCTCGTTCACGGCAGAACGCCACTATCCTGGCAGCGATAAGGACTGCGCAGTTGAGTACTACAGCCCCTCACTAGACTTCTATTTCACATTTCTGCAGGATCGGGTGCTTCGACTATCACGTCAGAATGTGACATCCAGGCTCATGAAAAAAACATAGGAAATTTATGTAAACCAAGTAATATAAATCTTTCGAGAGGGTAGGTATAAAAGTGATCACTTCGTTCCATACAGTCATATTTTTAAACACATTTTTTTTTAAAATCTCAAATATCTCTTTAAGCTAGTAGCCCTACTGTAAAGATAAAGAGAACCCGTGCTTAGAAACCGTGATGTCGGATCATATTTCTCCGTACATCATTACAAATTTATATTCGACTACTACAAATTTATATAAGACTACGTTCAAATTGAAATATCATGCAAGAATTTAAAAATATCTGTTCAAAGTGATTAATTATCACTTGATGTACAAAATCTTACGATCCCGGTCCAGGTTTAGACGTACACGACTACGTGATCCACACGGCGTCAGCATATTTGTATCACTTCACACGCGCACAAAATTAAACTTAAACGTACGGTAGATTGGTTTGTTTTATGAAAAAAAGACATTTAAATTTAGATGACCAAAATGAGTAAGGTGGTTGTAGGCTTGGGTACTTTATCTCACTTCTGATGTTAACAGACGAAGAATTTTTAATATAAAGAGGAAACAATTAAATGGTTTCTAATGTATAACACTGAAATATTAATTATCGCAATCACTTTCATTTTTCACAAAATCAACCAATAAGCAAATTATAAGCACTCCTTAAACTAATTCTTAATTCTAACACTTCAAAGACATAAATATAAATGGTAATCGGTACACAAGCATCAGAGCTTCCGCGCGCTAGATAGGTCGGATGTATAATGCAGTCTCTAGTCTCCGTAACTGCACTTTATATAGGCTGCGCTACCCGCTTTTCGTTAATATTAATTTAACTGCTAACAATATAATATGATAGTGCCATATTCTATTTTCATGTTCCGATCAAAACTTAATTCATTGTTTTAAAACTGGAAACTTTCTTTATAATCATTTCTTTGTTTTACTTTTTCCTTTTAGTCGATTATTTAATTGTTCTCGATTTATATTTGCTGATCAAGCAAAGCAACACTCTAGCTTAAGTTGACACAGAAAAAAAATGTGAGTGAATGTCAATTTTGTGCTATTTTTATATTACGTATAGTTCCATTTTTTGCTCTCCCAATAACATTTATCACTACTGATAAAAGTAGAAAGAAACTTCATTATCTTATGTCGGATAATTATTTGCTTATAAAGTGTAAGTCGACCTTGTATATCCGTATTGTTACCTGGCCCTTCATATCTGTAGTTGTACATCAATCATGAAAAATATTGGAAAAAGTTGGCGTGACTCCGCTACATTAATAGTGATGGCAAAACGACATAGTGAAATGTTATCGCGAGTAGAGAATCGTAGCAGTGTTAATTACGACATATTGTTGCAGACTCGGACGCGAACCGCTTCGTTTGCTAACGGCGTGGTGTTTCCCGGCGGTGTCAGCGAGCCTGCTGACGGCTCCCAGCGCTGGCTTAAACTAATAAGCAGCTTTGGGTATACCGAACAAGATTTCCAGGGATTTCACCATCCCGCCAGTGTTATTACGCCGATATTTCAAGAGAATCCAATTCAAAGGTATTATAAGTGGACCTTGACATCACATCTGACGTTTTTGTCGGTAACACACTAATGATAACGACGGTAAACATGAATGTGCTTACATAGTTGTGTAAATAATTTGTATTGAGCTGATGCTGTTGTAATAATTGTTGGGGGTATTTTATGTAATACACCGCCTAGATAAATCTACTTTAAAATTTATTTTACTGTCATTATTTTAAGAAATGGTTTCTACTCAAATTTTATACACTACTATTATAAATTATTATCATAAAACATATTGGGAAATACCCTGCTATTGATAATAATCAATGAACCCTGTTGTTGATTATTTGCCAATATTTTCTCATCTAAATCATAGCTACAGATTGTATTACTGAAATTTAGCATTTAATATGCTTAATTATTTATAAAATCCGATTACGAAATGAAAAATGATGTGGCAAGCGGGATTCGAACCCGCGCCTATTGGGATTGCACCGGAATCCCAATAGGCGCGGGTTCGAATCCCGCTTGCCACATCATTTTTCATTTCGTAATCGGATTTTATAGCTACAGATTGTGTTGAATATTACTTTAATAATAATACTATTATTACTACTGCTCTATAAATTTCATACATTGAGATAAGACTATTGTAGTCTTATTAGATATTTTTAAACTTTGTGTTGATAGAAACTATTTAGGTAATTATAGACAAATAATTATATTGCAAACTTTTGATAATATCAATTTAGCAATTGCTTTTAAATAATACACTTGTATGTTAACATACTTTAGTAGCATACTATAGTGGTTTACATGATTCATTTATGATATTTTTAAATTAAGCACAGTTAATATTTAATGTCTAATTTTTCTTTTTTATACTCTTATCCCTGTATCCCTGACTCGCTAAGGCAGTGAACAGATTTACATTTCACTTTGTAATTTCCACTCCTATCCTACAATAATAGGCAAACTAATTGCTATCAGGCATAATATACTATCTTTGTTGATGCTAACTTGATCATCAATAATATTTTTTGCCTATCCCAGGTTTTATATCATAAATGGGAAGTGTTTTATTAATATTATCTGCATTATTTGAAATAAATAGACTATTCCATCATACTAGTGTCATGGATGCCCAACCAGTGGGGCACACCTCACTTGGGGACATATAATGATCAAAGGGGGATGCAGGAATTTGCGCTCGTATTTATTTGAGTCATTTGATTACTTATGCACTTGCTATTTAAATGAAAATGAAATCTATTGAAATTTTCATCCTTTGTTTTCTTATCGTAGTTGGGACAAAGGGAACGTAATATTTTAGCATAAACTTGTGAATCCCTGTACTAGCTGTTTATAAAATACAATAACAAGATATTCAATTGCTTTGATTGGCAACGTTTATCTAACACAATACAATTATTGTAAATATACTTTCGTGAAAGCAGAGTATTTAGTCTTTTAAAACCAAAAATTTAAGTATTTTCATGAATATATATTAAAGTCACAAATAAGCGACCAATGTTTTTCTTATTATGAATTATTTATATATATCTTGCTATTATTATTTAAACATTAGCACTGAATAAGAAAGTGAATATTTTTAAGAAATTTAAATATTTATTTGTTGAGGTGTATATGATAATAATTTGCATTTTAAGAAATTTGCTATAATTTTCTATTATTCAACTATAGTTTAAAATTCATTCATGATATCAACATAGATTGTGCTTTGTGGTGGTAACTAACTATCTCATGGGTGTTGCTGCGTGTTCATTTGATATTCTCTGGTCAACAATTACACTTGCAAGGAGGTTTGACCTCAAGCTATTGGCCGTACATAAAACTATTGCTAAAATGATTGTAATATTTACTGTAGAAGAATAATACATATTGCATCGACCCTAAATAAGGAATAAAACCAGTATGATCATTTCTATGTAGTATTTTTATTTCATTTTTAATGCATATAAACTTTTAGCAAAGCATACTAAGCATTCAAGTTACAATAGCATACAAGTTTGTGTTATGTATTATGTATAATTATTATAATGGCATCAAATAAAATATGTTAATATTGAAAAAATAAATGTGTGTGTCTCGGGACGCTCAACAGAAGTGATGACTTAAACTAATCCAAGTTGGACTATTTAATATTACAATTGTTTAACATGAGAAAAGCTTAAGATATTACTTAAATTTTATATATATTAACACATTAACTGTGCATGCCCCACCGGTGGGACATTTTGAATTGCTCATCGTATGTGAATTACCCACGGGTGGGGCATGAGTCTTCACAAATTGTAAGGCTTGTAACCTCAAACACGTGTTTAGCCACTTTTTTTGGTTTACACATATGAGAAATAGATTAAGAAAAAATATTACACAAAAACCGGAACTTATCTATAATTTGAAAAAAAAACTTATTTAAAATTATCTATAATTTGCGTTTGCACTTATGGGATAGTCTCTCTCATCATAGCTGCACAGTGAACGTGTTAATATGATAATGTAAGGAAAGTATATTTATTAATAAAATCTTATAACGTCACATCTTAATATAGCTAGTGCTGTGGGTTTGAGTAAGAGAGGAGTCTGTTTACCGCTGCCGTATGCGTGAGAGAAAACGAGGCCAGACAGACTGGCGTCGTTACGCGTTACGTAACGAAGTGGTTTAACCTCCCATAAGAAGTTATCACTTAAAAAACTGCATTCAAGTTAAAATCTACATAAAATATGTCACCGTTTCCATACGTACATTGAATTCTACAACATAGTAACTGTACAAATTAACTAATTTGCATATAAGATTTCAAGTTTACCTCCCACAATTTGTCACAATAATAGATCCTGTTTCTATTTATAGACATATTCAACTAAGAATAACCGCTTTAAGAGAGACATTTGAAGAGTTAGGATTACTCATATGCAGTAGACAACATAAAGAGGAGAGAGTTGGAAAATTTGTTAGCACTGTTGATGACATTGATACAACCTATTGGCAGAATCGGGTAAGATTTTATTGTATATTATTTTCTTCTCACGTCTTTGCTCACATAAAAAGTAACTTGCCAAAAGTTGAACTATTATTCCAACACATTACTGGGATAAAAATATCCTGTGTGTTATTTCAGAACACTGTCTGTCTATCCATGTGCATTGCATCCATATTTGTTCAACAGTTTAGCATGATTGAGTAATAAATATCCAAATATCTTCACAAACTTATATTTATAATATTAATTCCTATTAATCATCTTAGACTTGAGCCTCCTATGAAAATAAAATCAACCTACTATACCACGCTGATTAGATGGCTTGATGTTCTGAGAGTTCTGTTTCAAATTTTCCTTCATTTTCAGAGTTCTGTTTCAAATTTTCCTTCATCTCTATTGACATTATCTGATTGTGTTTCTTAGTGGTATTTTATAATGACCACTGGGAAGGTAAAAGGTGATAACACATTGTATTCTTACTGGGTTACCAAACAGAAATTTTCAAAAGCCTGCATGTTGTATATACTAAACAAATAAAAGACAGCAGGTATCATTTGCCGCAAGAAAAAGAAAATTAAATAAAGTTCATTGCCACTTTATTTGGTCAATGTGGGATGGTAGTTGAATTACTCTCCCAATAAAAGATACGCCTAACACTGATAAGAAGATAAGATATAAATTCAAATATTATTTAATGTATTTCAGATAAGTAAAAACCCTGATGACTGGTTAGTATTGTGCGAGGAACACAAGTGTTATCCAGACATATGGTCTTTATATTACTGGAGTAACTGGCTTACTCCAGCTTTTTTGCCAAAGAGGTTCAATGCTGCATTCTTTATAGCTGCTCTGAATGACAAGCCAATTAATATTGAGAGCAACTCGGAAGTGGTTGATGTTCAGGTTAGTGTTTATAATATGTCAACTGACCAACAAACACTGTTCTGTACGAATTAAATAATAATATCTTAATTATCCTGCTCATATCCCAATTACTAGGATTCCATGCACTATACATAATAATCACTTTTTGAGAGCATAGTCCTTGGCTTTATGGCAATAGATTTCAAACCCAAGTCTTTAGTAAGGATCCCTTAAGGGATATAAGGAGTTAAAGTTGTGCCATGACTAAAATAAGTTATTAGTGGTAGGACCAAGCTGTTGACAGTTCTCTGTCTACAGTCGCAGGCTGGTCCATCTGGGATAGTACCACACTCCTAGAAGATCGACGTCTGAGTAATGCCAAAGTGCTATTGCGCTTCGTCTGGTGAGCGAGACAGCCGGAAGGCCCACTGGGTGGGTTTGGGCATTGTAATAGTAGGCAGCGGCCTAGCTATACCCTTGATACTGCAAAGGTCCATGGACGGCAGTGACACTTATTATTAGGTGTGCTGTTTGCTCGTTTGCCACCATAAGCAATAAAAAAGAGACACAATAGAACTTCTCTAAGTGAAACTTGAAAGGACGCGCCAAGAAATTTGAGTTATAGAACTTTCGACTTACGATAGATTTCGATTTACCTCTCACAGCCATCATTTTTTGAAACAAAATGAAACATCTGACACTATTATAATCATGCACTTGTTAAGTCATTCCTAAATTTCTTTATCGTTTCTTAGAATCGGTTTTATTGTATTCATTTTACATTTATGTCCGTGAAACAATAATGTACATTTTGCGGCATATTCTTAAAGTTGTCGGTTATCAAATAATCCAGTCGTAGCGAAATTTTCCTTTGTATCTTGCTTTTGAATAGTTCATTGAGATACAAAGGTAAAATTTCGAGTTCGAGATATGTCGGTAAAATAATTACAAACTGGATTTGCTTATAGAGACTCCCTATAAATTTTAAGGGAACACATCTTTCCAGTTTGAGACGTCTTCGACGTATCGAGGTTCGGCTTAAAGAGGTTATACAGTACTTCGATTCAAAAATTCGCTGTGTGGTAGTGGCTAAGAATACTACCAACCCTTACTTTGCTCGTAGATGTCGTAAAAGACGACTAAGAGCTTAATGTCGACCTGGGCCAACTCCATCTGATGCTGTTTGGTCAACATTTACATTCCCAAGGAGCGTTGACGTCTGGCAGGAGGCCGGTCATAAAACTATTGCCAATAACTTTTACAATTTAACTATTCAATTTCAATTGTACTATGAAAGAATAGTACATATTTTATCGACCCCAAGTAATTGGGATAAGAGCAGGAGAATGATGAAATGACTGTACTTCGATTCAAACAATACATACATATATAATTGCGGTACATCCGATGAAATATAGCATTCGTAATAACATTCTAAACTATAACATCAAATATTTTTAATGTAACAATTACGTTACTGACATATGGCTGAAAGCATGTAATTATTAAATTATCTAACAACTGGAGTAATAACATGATAATTATGTTGATTTATTATGTTCTAATTCATCTGCTAATTAAGCTCGGTTTTTACTTGAGCAACATAATGCCTAATTAATATTATAAATGCGAAATAAAAAAAAAACAAAACAGTCTATTTGTTACGCTTTGAGATTTTAACTACTCAACCTATCACTATACAATTTATCAAGTGTACAAAAAAAATAAAGGAAACTTTCATAAAGAAAAAGTTATTTTCTTAGGGGAGAGATAAATAACTTTTTAACTACTGTCTAGTATAATTTAATTTTATTCTTAAAGCGACAGTCAGGATTTCAGGGTATCTGTTCCGTTGTCCTCAGCATATCCCATTTTGCAAAAAACTAAAAGATTATTTGTGGACTCTCTACCTATCTATTACACAAGAAGTTCTTAGCCAGTGGCCAAGATATGGACGTGTTCGATGCAACTGCGCTTATTTCTGTTGAAAACCATCAATGCGAAAGTGGAAGGATGTAGGTACCGGGGGAGACCGAGACTAACCTACCTAGACCAGATTGGTCACGTACTGAAGGAAGGTGGAGTCAAGAGTCTCCGAAACCGACGAGCGTGTATGAAGAAAATTATGAATGTTGAGGAAGCGAGTGAAGTGTGCAAGGATAGAGTTCTCTGGCACTCTGTTCTCTCTGCCTACCCTGCAAGGGATATGGCGTGATGTATGTATGTAAAACCATCTTGATTGTCATGATTAAAACTAACAGATCTTGTGATAAGCTTTACTGCGCTGATGGCTTATTAGTTAAGATGTCGTCCTACCATGCCTGACGTCTGGGCTCGATTCCTATCCGGGACAATACTTTGTTGCAATTCATAAATTTTTGTTCTAAATCTGGTTGTAATATCATCAGCTCATATATGACCCACTGTTGGGCTCGAGCCTCCTCCATAATGCGAGGGCAATTGACCTACTATACCACCCTGGTCAGACGTGTTGGTATAGGGTTTTTTTTTAGTTTTCCTTCTCTTACCTATGTAACATTAAGGGATGCAAAACGCATATAACATATATGTTATATACGTTCTCGTAACTATATGTTACATGTGTTTTTCATCCCTTAAACGTCTTTTACGTTCCACGAGTAAGATAGGGGGCGGTGAATTGTATTCTTACTCCCTCACCACACAAAATCGGTTGTAATACATGCCCATTAAATGATACGTGTATAAAGTTCTCTGCAATAGAAGGATTTTGTCCTCAATGAAGGTTGTCTTTATTTAAAGTAAAATAAAATAAACAAGCTAATACCTAGCTAGCAAATAAACAACTACCATTTTTAAAACACGGCGAGTTATTTTAACACTGATACGCATTGCCGACAAATATAAAACAAAGAAAAATGCGCCCAATGTTGATTAATTCAAGTTTATATAACTTGTATATATATAATTATTGTTATTAATACATTTTTTACTTGTCCTTGTATTTTTTTTATGAATATTAGTATAAATTCTTTTTTTTTAAGACACGCTTTTGGGCCGGCCACGGATATCAAGCAATCGGTACCAGCGGTCGGCCAATTGCGATGGGGAGCGACACAGTGGGTTATACGACCACGCGCCGCCCTTTTGTCGCCTCAGACGGAATGGGCGGGTTGTATCCAGACCATAGTCTGCCATTAACAAAAAAAAATAAGTTGGCCAGGAAGGAAGTCTATTCTTTCTTTTATTTTAACACCATAGAGATGATAAATAGAAGCGTTTTACCTGAAATAAAACGCATATTAAAATACCTCACTGGAAACTTAATTGAGAGAGCATATCCGTTTCCGTCGAATTTGTACCACTTTTAGTACTTTATTTGACTTCTACTTCCGGTCCAGGGGCGCCAGGAGGCAGTTTTGCGCATTATTTAAATTTTCTTAAAAGATTTATAAATACCCGATTACGAAACGAAAAACGATGTCACAAGCGGGGTTCGAACCCGCACTTATTGGGAATCCGCCCCAATCGTGCTGCCACTTACATCATCGTGAACTATTTTAGGACATGCAAATTTCGCTTCATATTATATCTTACGTCTTCAAGGTGACGTATGCCATCTACCGGACAATGTTTACACATTGTATAGGCTTAATACTTCAAACTTTACAGTTAGAATTGTATTAAACGATGACACAAACTTGTTATTCAAATTTCTGAAATTTTTAGCATTTAATATGCTTAATTATTTATAAGAAAATGGGTCTACGCGTGAATGCAAAACCAAAATAATGGTCTTTGAAAGAGATAAAACCAGAACAGATGTAAGAGTAACAATAGGTAATGATGTACTAGAGCAAGTGGATGAATTTGTATATCTTGGATGTGGATTTAGCCGAGATGGAAGGTACACCACTGATATAGAGCGAAGAGTGAATGCGGGAAATAGAGTGAACGGAGCGTTGGGGCAACTTCTCGCCAGCCACCACCTCAGCCAGAAGGCACGTGTAGCAATACATAACGCAGTGCTTGTCCCGACATTACTGTATGGAAGCGAGAGTTGGGTATGCAGAAAAGAGTATGACAGTAAAATTAATGCGGTCGAAATGCGTTCTCTGCGGAAAATCTGTGGAGTTAGGCTGACCGACCGCATTCGTAACGACGACGTAAGAGAGCGAGTAGGTATGAAAGAGAGTATTGGTGTAAAGATGCGAAAGGGAATGTGGAAAGAATGCCGAACGAACGCCTGGTTAAGAAGATATACAATGCGAAAGTGGAAGGATGTAGGTACCGAGGGAGACCGAGACTAACCTACCTAGACGAGATCGGTCATGTACTGAAGGAAAGGCAAAGATAGAGTTCTCAGAGAACTCTATCTTTGCATACTTCACTCGCTTCCTCAACATTCATAATTCTCTTCATACACGCTCGCCGGTTTCGGAGACTCTTGACTCCACCTTACTTCAGTACATGACCGATCTGGTCTAGGTAGGTTAGAAAACGTTACGTTAACGTTAGTTAAACGCTTCTATTAAAATAATTGACCGTCACTGTAAACTTTCAATTGAGACCTGTTTGTTATCGCCTGGTGGCGTCACACATTTAATAATTTACAAGTGTAATAGCACCAAAGAAAACATTTAAGTACTGTAATTATTTTAACTAATAGTTATATAATATTGGTTTGCACTATGGCATCTAACACCACATTAGATAACATAACGGATATGATTGGATAAACGGTAACCAAAGAATTTTCTAATTTTTTGTGTTAAACCATTGTGTAACGTTGAGAGATTTATCATACCGCAATACTTCTCGCCTATGAAAGTTTTTAAAAGTATTGACCAATTGCCACGGGTTAGGATATCGTCTAGTGGGCAGTTATCTAGCAAACCTTATACTATCCGGGATAGTTGTAATACCAGCTTCTTTGAGCAAAGACTTTATCAATCCTGCTATAATTGTATGAGAGATCTAGTTCAGTTGCATCTCTTAATTGGAATAAATAAATTAAAAGACTGCAGTAATACGACCGTCGTTAAACAGTAATATGGTTTTGTTTAATCAGTGTATAGGTTCTAGGTTACGATTATAAGGATTATGAAGAAATCTCTATCCAGACTGTCTATAATTACTACCGTTTGTTTTTACATATAGCGAGAGAGATTCATTTGTTTTCATATATTTTACACAAAGCGAGAGTTCCGTCTACCTGAGCAGAGTAACAATATTATTGCTGTACGAAACGGAGTTTGAAAATAATTATTTGTATCTGTGGAATAATAGCTTTAAAAAACACTAGCTCTCTTAACATTTTAAATTGGCGGACAGAACGGCTTCGGGTTTTTTATTTAAAACGATTTTTGAAGTGAAACTTCTTTAGAATCGTTGTGATTTCAAACTCGATGAAACGAAAAAATAAGTCCATAGAGACACAAACACATAAATGTATAGGATTCAGCCGGCGAGAGAATGAGATAGAACACATTAGACGTTCTCGGTCTCCTCTTTGTGCGACTCTTCGTAGCATCCCCAGTATCTGACCCCCCCACTAGAGAGATAGAGTACACGCTATTGGTTGATGTATGTAAAATAGATTTAAAAAATAGTTTGCCTAAGTTTCACTTCTGATATGTGTACTTTGTACGCACGCATAATTTTAAATATGTTACATACCACAAATGTCGCTATAGATTTGTTTAAGATGTTTCTATATCAAAAACTGCATCAACCTGTATTACCGTAGAATAACATTAGTGATTAAGGTCCGATGGGGCTAACATATTACTGTGTAAAAAAAGTCCCTAAATATATATAGATTAAAAAAAAAATATATGTTACATAAGAACGTGTGAATTTAAGCGACTTGAAATGTCAGCGTTAAATAATGTAGACAACCGATTTATGCAACATTATCGTATTGTATTATAATAAATTATGGATTAAATACAAATCACATAAAAACTGGGCTAATTAAGAACCTGTGGGATTTTCGAAATCGATATTATTATTATTAGCCCACGTAATCCAAAGTTTCCATGCCGTCTCATAAGTGCTTAACGTAGAATCACGAGAAGAAAGAGAGAGCGAGAGAGCTTTTGATTCTGATAGTTCATTATTCCACTTTATTAACACTTTAGACTACCCCCACTTTTCCAGATCTCGAGAATAATTTTCTCAACCTGTAGTGACGGGACTTCTCTAGCTGTATTGATTAGACGTTTCTATAGAGCCCTCACGAGTGGGGCATCTAAGACTTGAGACGAGTTCGTTTCGCCGCCAAATAACTTTTTTTCAGTGGGGTATTACTAATATATATATATTCCTGTAGAGTTTTGGCGCGAATGTGGAAATGTCATGTCACGTTCTTGTATTATATTCATTTCTTTAGTGTTTTGTGGTGTTATATTGAATAATTTTGCTGGTATTTTATGCAATATGGTACAGTTAAAGTGCTGAAGTGTAGTGAATATGGTATAATAGTAGTTTACGTGTATTTTCATATTTGCCCAAAATTCCCAAAGAAAATCATAGATTAGGTTATCAGCGCCCGATTAATGGTAACGACTTGACTTACTGACAGACAATGACTACTAAGGCTACATAATATGAAGAAATGATGAACATATATGAAAAATTATTAAATAAGACTTGGCTGTATGGGCTTTGATCCCTTTGCCTGTCCGAATGGACGAACAGAACCAAAAAAAAAATATATATTCCTGTAGCCTTATTTAGATGAGTCAGTACTTTGAGAATCAGAAACTAAGGTGGGAACATTCGGGCTAGTAAATAGATGCATGAAACATTGAATGCCTCTAGAAGTAAAGCTTGCCGATCCCGCAAATCCCACAACACATAGTTGTGAACTACGTAGGCTGTTGCCGATTCAAATAGGAAGACTATTTGTGTGTTACCCACCTTCGGAACATCATCTTCACACAGTCTGGTAGAGGATGTCATTCCGGAAGTTGGCGAAGACGGAAAGAAGTAGTCCTGAAATAATGTGTGGCGAAGCTTCGTACGTTTTGTACGCTAGAAAGTTATCGCGATAAAACCATGGTCACATTAGCGACTTCAGTATTTTACACGAAGTATCATGCAATCCATCTATCCATCCATCCATCAGCCCGTAAACGTCCACTGTTGGACATAGGCCTCCCCACGAGAATGCCATCTATAACGGTCCTGTGCCACCTGCATCCAACGGTTTCCTGCGACCTTGATGAGGTCATCAGTCCACCGAGTGGGGGGTCGTCCTACGTTGCGTCGTCCGATTCGTGGTCGCCACTCGAGAACCTTTTTTCCCCAACGGTTGTCGGTTCGTCGAGCGATGTGGCCTGCCCATTGCCACTTCAACGTGCTAATTCTTCGGGCTATGTCGGTTACACCCGTTCTTCTACGGATTTCCGTATTTCGGATTTTATCACGTAGAGAAATACCGAGCATAGCCCTCTCCATAGCACGCTGAGCGACTTTGAGCCTTTTTATGAGGCCGACATTTAGAGACCACGTTTCAGTGCCGTAAGTCATCGCTAGTAACACACACTGATTATAAACCTTTGTTTTCAGACACTGCGGAATATTAGACGAGAAGATTCTCCTAAGTTTCCCGAACGCTGCCCAGCCGAGTTGGATTCGTCGGCTGACCTCTTTCTCGAAATTGGATCTACCTAATTGGACTGTTTGTCCTAGGTAAACATAGTGATCGACAACTTCGAGAATCGCATTCCCAACCAGGACCGGTACAGAAATGACATGGGCATTAGACATGATTTTCGTCTTGTCCATGTTCATTTTCAGCCCTACTAGTTGGGAGACCTTGCTGAGGTCATTGAGCATGGTGCCAAGGTCCTCCAGGGATTCTGCCATGACTACGATATCATCTGCGAATCGAAGGTGAGTGATGTATTCGCCATTGATGTTGATGCCAAGTCCGGTCCAGTCTAAGAGCTTGAAGACATCTTCCAGCGCAGTGGTGAACAGTTTCGGAGAGATAACGTCTCCCTGTCTCACGCCTTTCTGCAGCTGGATCGGTTTTGTACTCTTATCCTGGATGCGGACTGACATAGTAGCGTCTTTATACAAACACTTCAGCACTTCGATATATCGATAGTCAATTTGGCACCTCTGAAGGGACTGCAGCACTGCCCAAGTTTCGACAGAATCAAAGGCTTTCTCATAGTCCACAAACGCTAGACACAGAGGCCGATTATACTCCTCGGTCTTCTGTATAATCTGGCGTAGCGTGTGGATGTGGTCTATGGTACTATAACCTTTTCGGAAACCGGCTTGTTCGGGCGGCTGGAAGTCGTCTAGCTTGCGCGCGAGTCGGTTCGTAATGACTCTTGAAAACAATTTGTACACGTGGCTAAGGAGTGAGATGGGTCTGTAATTCTTTAAGAGCGTTTTATCGCCCTTCTTGAAAAACAGCACCACCACACTCCTGGTCCACGACTCTGGAACGTCGCCCCCGAGAATGACAGAATTAAACAGCTTCTGTAGGGCTTTTAAAACTGGCTTGTCGCCTGCCCTCAGGAGCTCTGTGGTAATTCCGTCATCTCCCGGTGCCTTTCCGTTCTTTAATTGTTTTAGAGCCATTCTGATCTCGTACAACAATCATGCAATAATTAAAGAAATTATTTTCATGCGTTTAACTATGGATGACGGATTGCTTTACTGTTACAGCTATATTATGCTAATAATTACACAATGCTTTTTTTGGATCCCCTCAAGGGTTCCGTTTCATTGTGGTGTAAAAATTGGAACACCATTTCATCACTCCACTCCATATTTATTGATTAACTGGAGATCCTTGAACGCGTCTAAACACATCGAAAATTGCCGCCAAAATGAAAAACGCTAGTCTGACCACAGAACACGTTATATTAGCGCGCTAAAACCCTTTGACTTCGCCACCCAAGCGATAACGCATACGAATGTTCGCGACGATAGCCAATAATGACCGGTCACATCTGCGTATATCATCTCATTGCACGAAGCTTCGTGACGATACACGCAGGTGCGGCCCTAGCCTAAGGGGTACGACTTAAGGGGCCATACGTTATTTTTTTAACGATTTTGTGTCTCCCTCTTTGAGTAGGTTAGCTGTCTATAAAGTCGGTTTACGTACAATAATTTTACGTGATAACGTCATAAGAAAACATTGCATACTTTTATGAATTGAACAAATAAACAATGGAAACCATATTAATTTCACTTCACTTTATATAACTGACAAAAACAGATCACGTAAAATTCCTAAACTGAAAGAACGCTTAGGCCGATTAAGCTACTCTATCGCTTGTTCAGCATTCTCGCTTGCACACACAGCTCGGGAGAACGTGACACTTTTGTGCGCGCAACCGGCGTTCATTGCTTTATAAGACGTTATAACGTCAAAACTTGAAGTTTAGAATGCATGGCAAACTTTGTAGTTTTTATGGTGGAGCCTTTTTTGTTTAAGAACATAACTTACTTTTTTGAATTATTAATGACATTTTGTCTTGTAGAGATATTAGATCATCCCACGGATTCCACCGTATCTCTACTAGACTTTTTTGGGGATGTACAATGGAATTTTTCGAAACTTATCCGCCATCCCAGATACAGTAAGATCAACGTTGTTTGCGTAATACATGTGCACTTTGATGAACTATTAGATAGTCATCCAAATAAACTATGATCGTTAACTGCCACTTGTGTGCAATATTTATGCTATCTAATTATACAATATTGAAAACGTTTTGGAATTGCTTAACAGGAATGGAAGCTATTTAGAATAATTCGTTAAGGCAGCAGAAAACCTGGTATGTTTATCAAGTGGTATAGAGCGGACTGCAAAAACTTAACGCGTTTAGATTAAAAAATAGATTGAGCTGATCTGGCACCAGGAATGGTTGCGAGATGAAACTTGGCGACCGATGTGCTATTTTTAGTAAATCTTACGCCTTCATCTTGTGTATAAAATCATCTTTGTCGAGACAGGAATATGGAGAATCCCTTTGTTGGAATTTGTAAACACAAGCGGTAAAAAGGTATGCCATATCCTTGAATCAATGGTGTCAAGGGTGTTGCTAAGGGGGAGCAGGGGGGAGGTTAGTTGACACAACAGATCAAATGTAGCTAGCCGAAAGCGACCAAAGTGCGAGCAATTGACTGTTTTTAAAATTGCCCAGAACCCCATTTAGTCATAAGATAGCGACGCCCTTGAATGGTGCACTACCTGGGAAATGATCCCGGGTCGCAAGAATGAGCATCTTGCATTATATGTATAGTAGACACCAGCAGTGCCTTTAATACTATTACTGTTGCGCCCATTTCTTTCCATTGGGCATAGCAATGTGTTAACTTACCTGCTTGACAGTTATAACTATTCTAGAGCCTCTTCGAGTATTTGAACGTTCTAGAATGCTTGCACGCTCAGGTCGTGCACGTCATGATGAGATCCTTTTTCATCAGAGTAGTGGACGCGTTTATCGTTTGACGAAGAACCTGGGTCCTCGGTCTCGATATTTCTATCCACCCCGCGAGAGTGGGTTAATGTAGCTATGTAAGCACGTGTACATGATTAGTTCACGAAATGTACGAAGAGTTCCACGCCATGGAACTGATTGGTTCACGAAATGTACGCCAAGTTCCACGCGATGGAACTGATTGGCTCACAAATTGTACTCCAAGTTCCACGGGATGGAAATGGTTGTTTACGAATGCATGGTCCCCGCGAGAGACGGCTTTTAGATTGAGGTTTTCGAGCTTTTGGTGCTGACAAAAAATTGACCTTCAGTTTGGATATTGATATTCATCCCGCGAAGGTGAATTAATACAGCTATGCGAGAATATGTACGTGATTGGTTCACGAAAGATATACAGAGTTCCACGCGATGGAACTGCTCGTTTACAAATGCCTTGTCTCCACGAGAGACGGCCGATTTTTGAGCTTTTAGTGGCCAGTAATCTTTATTGCTACTATTAGTCCTTTTTCAATGCTGTCGAAAAAGGTTCTTTTATCTCGGTGGTATTAAAACAATCGTCCTGCACTAAGGAAATAATCCTTAGATTGCAAGAGACTTTAGAAACATGCAATTAACGCAGATGAATTACACCCAGACTCTACTTGTGGATCGCACAAGATATTGTCCTGTGTGGGAATCGAACCCACGGAATTGGCACGGAAGGTTGGTATCCTAACCACTACGTTATCTGTGCAGTCAATATTGATGCTTAATTAATAAAATTGATGCTTTGACCAATGGATCTCTGTTTTTATAATAAGGATACTTTTAGTCCCAGAAAGTAAATTACGCTTTTTTGCTGTATACAGTAAGTCAAGGCTACATATGATTTTTCCGTATGTGCTAGATAACGTAAAGTGTCATATGTTCTCACCTCTTCGTTTGTTTCGAGGTCTATCAAATCTGGAGTGAGTTTTAATGTACATTGATGTTCCGATACCGGGCATCGAACCCGAGCCTCCTGGGGAGAGCCATGTATTCTTAGCCACTAGACCATATCGGATGATGGGAGTGGAGCGAGCCCCGAACATCCCGTCGCGTTACAAAAATCAGTTTAATAAATCGATTTTTGAACTAATTTTAATTTACTAAATTCAATGTACTTATGTTTTATCCTAAGATGCAGCGTAGGCTCCCTTAGGTTGACTGACAATATTTTGACAGAAGGGTGACAGGAACCCATTGGATGCAGGTGGCACAGGACCATTCAGAGTGGTACAGGCCCATGCCGAGTGACATTCTCGTGAGGAAGCCTATAACCAACAGTGGATGTCTACGGGCCAATTTCCTCAATGAGAGAATTTTTAAGATATTAAGCCGTATTGGCATATCTAACCTCTGGATAGGAAGTGCAGCCCAGACGCTCAACATTAGTGAGCACCTGCTGCGCTTACGCGCTAAACCACTAGGGCTCGCCAGACTTTGCGGCTTAGGATCCGTAATAAAATCACGGTACTTGCCACATAAGCCTAGAAAATTCGCAACACTCAAAAAATACCTAATAGTAAGATACAAAGTAAAACTGAATTCTTAAATTCTTTGAACGGCAAAAACCGTTAAATTATTTATTTAAAATATCCACACAGAGGCTTTGATGCCAAGCCTGGATGCAAAAAAGATAATTTTATATCAAAATAAAAGGAAGGTACTTCTTACGTGTACTGGAACACAAATTCCCATAATGGAAGTAACAAGCTACCGAAATAAGTATACTTATCAGGAGTTACCATTTTAATGACACACGTAATTACAAGTTGCTTCGACAAAGAACAAAACGCTAATTAAAAAATATTTGCAAGCATCTTTTAAGAAAATTTAAATAATGCGCAAAACTGCCTACTGGCGCCACTGGACCAGAAGTATAAGTCAATTTAAGTACTAACTAACTGGTACGAATTCGACGAAAACGATATCCGTTTTCGTCGAATCTCTCTCAATTAAAAGTTTCCAGTGACGATCAATTATTTTAATTATTAATTTGTATTATTTTAATTCACAGTGGTCACCTCCTGACGCGGTTTTGAACAGTGACAAGATCTTATACCCACCACAGTTGTATGAATTAAACCGTCTGTCTCATGTAAAGGACATTTCTGAGCTGATTGAGTTTGCAAGTTCGAGAAGTAAATATGGCAATGCCATGGTATATCCTATCTCTGTGAAAACTAAGGATGGCCAAATATCATTATTACCGGGTAATTTATTATTAATTAACTTTAGTAGCTTTTACCCGCGACTTCATTTGCATAAAAATTATATGTGACAGAGGCAAACAGAAAAAACTGAGCAAATTAACCTATATTCAGTCTACAAACTATATTGCCTTTTGTTTTTTAAGGAGATTAACATACATATGTCAGTGCTTACTTTTTCCAATAAAAGTATCAATGCAAAATTTAATGTACTATTTTATCCCCCTGGAGGATGACAATTGGCAAGTGCAGAATCATGTTTCTTTACTGAAGAGTACGGATATAATGATATGAGAATGGATAAAGATTTATTTTCCTCGTACAAACTTTGCCACTATGTTTAACCCCCTTTAGGGTTGAAGTTCGTAAAATCCGTTTCTTAGTCATTTCATACATAACAAAAATAAACTATTGCCGACATTTCACATTTCTAACCTCGGTAATTTCAGATCGACTTTGGTGTTTTTCTTGTCAACCAACTCCTTATAGATATATGTATATCTATACAGAGTGCCGATTTTATTACTAGAATAACTTAAACTAGGTGTAGGAATGACGTCATATAAAACATTAAAGTTAGTTGCTGACTCATAGCTCTGCCCATTCTCGAGATAAAGTGATTTGTTTCTTATCAAAACAGTAGGTTTTGTCAGCGTACATTGTCCTGTAGGTGCATTTCGACCAAGCTGTGCGGCGGTGAGCGCAGCAAGCGCGAGTCTATTTGCCTACTAGTTCAATGTCACACGCATGAGTATATCATCACCGCCTATAAATGTCCCACTATTGGGCTCGGGCCTCCTCCGTAATGGGAGGGAAATTAACCTACTATACCACGCTGGTCAGACGTGTTGGTATAGGGTTTTGTTCCGAGTTTTCCTTCTCTCGCATAGATGTTATATGCGTTTTATATCCCTTAGTCGTCTCGTACGATCACCCACAGGTAAGATATGGGGTGGTGAATAGTATTCTTACTCCGTCACCACACAGATGAGTATATGCCTACATCGAACTTTTATAGTACAAGTGTATTGACCGCTTATCAGTAGGGCAATTTAATCAAAAGTTAGGTACTATTTTTTTTACTGATTTGGATAAGTGTATCATGATCTGATACAACCCCTTCAAGGATTCTACAAATTAAATCGGCAACCTGTATAGATAAAGATTACTTAAAGATTTAGTCAATACTTGCAAAAAAATCCACGTATCCAACGGCTTTATGACCTTATCCACAGCATAATACAAACGCCAGAACTAATAGAAGCCAGAATAATAAAAAAAAATCTTGTATAAAAATCCAACATTTAAAAAGTAGTTTATGGCTATTTAAACATAACAATATTACAATATTTTTAATATTTAAATCTGCAATCAGTGCAATACAGAGTCAACAATATTACAAAATGTGGACGATATTTATTACATTGAATTTTGTATCTAAACTTTTTTTATATATGTATTTAATTGGTGAAGGGACGGAGGAGAACGGGGACGAAGGGTTTCTTAATGAATTTTAAAACCACTTAATTATCAGCGATTCTATTGTCGTATACCACACGTAGTTCAAAGCTTTGTCCTCATCTAACTTCATAATTAGCTAGGACCTAACACTTTAATCATTAAAAATACTACAAATAAATATTTAGAACTTGCGAAAACTTTGAGTGACTATCCTAAAATTATTTTTCTTAATTTTATGGAAAAACAAAATAGCGAAATTATGTTATTTGCCACAATTACAAGTACAAAAACTTATAATGTTTTTTTTTGTTTACAGGTGATGACTTATACCCAATAATTATAGACTACAACGACAATACTAAAAAATATATAGATAAAACTACATTAGAGTTAAGAGAAGGCTGTCAGACTATTCATAGATTTGAAATAACTAAGGCGGGCAAGTGCATGGTTATACAAAACTATAAGCCTGAACATCATCTCAAAATGGCAGATCAGATTATACCGGCTAACATTACAGTCTAATGTTCTACATTTTTTCTCCATTTCATGCCTTAAACATTGGCCTTATTAGACACATTAGAACATATTAGATACGGATTTTCAAAATTTAGTGGAGGAAACATGGCGAGTTCGGGGCATACTTGGCCGAACAGCCAAGATGATTACGAGTTGCACGATGTAATCGGTGTGGGAGCCACTGCTGTCGTACACGCAGCCTACTGCCGTCCCCGCAATGAAAAGTGTGCTATCAAGCGGATCAACCTAGAAAAATGGAACACATCAATGGATGAACTACTTAAAGAGATCCAGGCCATGTCCAGCTGCAATCACGAGAATGTCGTCACATATTACACCAGCTTCGTGGTCAAAGAAGAACTTTGGCTCGTTTTGAGACTCCTTGAGGGCGGCAGCTTGCTAGATATCATCAAACACAAAATGAGGATATCCAATTGTAAACACGGAGTGTTTGACGAAGCTACTATAGCTACGGTCCTAAAAGAAGTATTAAAAGGACTTGAGTACTTCCATCAGAATGGCCAAATACACAGGGATATTAAGGCAGGCAATATTCTGCTTGGAGACGATGGTATAGTTCAGATCGCTGACTTTGGCGTATCAGCTTGGCTGGCCACCGGCCGCGACCTCTCGCGGCAAAAGGTGCGACACACGTTTGTTGGGACACCGTGCTGGATGGCGCCCGAAGTTATGGAGCAAAACCACGGGTACGACTTCAAGGCCGACATCTGGTCCTTCGGTATTACGGCTATTGAAATGGCGACGGGCACTGCACCTTATCACAAGTATCCACCTATGAAGGTGCTGATGTTGACCTTGCAAAATGATCCGCCGACGCTAGACACCGGTGCTGAGGAGAAAGACCAATACAAGGCTTATGGTAAAACGTTCAGAAAGATGATATCCGAATGCCTGCAGAAGGATCCAGCAAAACGGCCTACAGCCACGGAATTGTTGAAGCACTCCTTCTTCAAGAAGGCGCGAGATCGCAAGTACTTGGTGTCTACCCTAGTAACAATCGGGCCGAGCATGGAGACGCGCGTGCATAAAGCTAGTCGACGACAGCCGGGCGCGTCAGGCCGCCTGCATCGCATGGAGACAGGCGAATGGGTATGGGAAAGTGAGGAGGATGATGACGATGAAGACGACGCCGCACGCGACCGCCCCATGAACACGTTAGCGCGCGCTGACAGCTCGGATAGCGACAGCGAGGATGCACCCCGTACCGGCGCCGGCTTCACTATAGGCTCACTAAAAGCCGACGAATCGCCCGTGCTTAACCTGGTGCTTCGCATGCGCAATGCAAATAAGGAACTCAATGATATCCGCTTCGAATTCGCTGCGGGCAAGGATTCTGCGGACGGTATCGCTACAGAGCTGGTGGGCGCGGGGCTGCTGGACAGCGCCGACGCGGGCGTTACCGCGCGCCAGCTACAACGGCTCGTCGACGAGAATCTATTCGCGATTGCGGGACAAGTTGCGCCACGCTCGCTCACCTTCCGCCTGGATTCGGCGCCACCTGATCCGTTGGACGAGCAGAGCCTGCTGGGTTTCGCACAGCTCTCCATCGTAGACTGAGCCCCGTACAACCTCATCTTATGCTTGATATCTCCTACGTATTTTATGGGTGGATATGGAAATTATATTAGTTTTATCGTTTACGCGACGATCAGTTTTGTGCATCGGCGGCTTAAGATGACTCTAGTGAGTGAACACCCGATGGTGATCGTGATCAGGCTAACTGCTCCGGACCGTGTATGAAAAGTATCGCCGCGTAGCTCAAATGTAATTTTACATAATGATTATAGGGTGAATCTGAATTTATAAAAGTATTTTTTTGTGATTTTACCGTGTCAATTTTCTGCTTTCAACACTGTAATCGATTGGACATTCGTTTTTGTGAATTTCCCGTGTAAACTTTGACACGACCCCCGAATAAAATGGCATGCGATCATGTCGAACGATGGTCGCGCGGGTCCCTGGGCACTTCAACCATATTTACTCTATGGTATAGAAATGGGTTACGTCATACAACTTTCAAGTGCCATAATGTTTAAGAAGAATATGATGGATGATATAATTTGTTTGCTGTTTTAAGTTTAACAGTGAAAATTGCTATATAATCATTACAGTGTTATTTTTTTAACTAGCAGGTCTATATATAGCGTCATGAATGTTCTTTTTACATTGTTATTTGTTTGTTGCTTATTTTGGAAGTATTTTTAATAATAAAAAAATGAAACTGATTTCGGCAGGATGTTTTATTCAACACTATAATCTTTCGAAAACAAATGTTAACTAAAAGCTATATTCGTTCTACAATTAGGTACATAATCTTGTATATCTATTTGATGTCGCAGAATATTAATAGTTCGTTCGATAGCATATATACATACGTATGTATGGAACTAAAGTTCTATAAAAACAATCATACCGTCACACTTCTATTCATATTATATATACATCGTTACTAAGCGTGATAATAAATAAATAACTGTATAAAAATAATTATTAGTTACAAATAGCTTGTTGGTCCACAAGGAAAATTAACAATTAGGTACAAAAGTATTAATAGTGAACAAAAGAAAATTCCGACACGCACACACATTCAGACAAGAGTTCCATCGGCTAAATGCAATCCATTACTTAATTACAAACAATTTATTTAATATAATTGACATTTTAATTTAAATTATGATTAAACAATGAAAATTCATGCTAAGTTTTGTACAATATGGAATAGTAGTTACGTGATATCTAGTGTCTTATAGCAAAATACCAGACAGCGCGAAGCTAATATTTAAATCTAACTAATAGCTTATTTGAGAAAGATTTATTAAATTTTTACAAAGATGTAACTAATACTATAAATGGACCGAGTTAAGCTAGAATGTAACTGCATAAAATTGATATCAAGAAAATGTTTTGAAAGAGATAAAACCAGAACAGATGTAAGAGTAACAATAGGTAATGATGTACTAGAGCAAGTGGATGAATTTGTATATCTTGGATGTGGATTTAGTCGAGATGGAAGGTACACCACTGATATAGAGCGAAGAGTGAATGCGGGAAATAGAGTGAACGGAGCGTTGGGGCAACTTCTCGGCAGCCACCACCTCAGCCAGAAGGCACGTGTAGCAATACATAACGCAGTGCTTGTCCCAACATTACTGTATGGAAGCGAGAGTTGGGTATGCAGAAAAGAGTATGATAGTAAAATTAATGCGGTCGAAATGCGATCTCTGCGGAAAATCTGTGGAGTTAGGCTGACCGACCGCATTCGTAACGACGACGTAAGAGAGCGAGTAGGTATGAAAGAGAGTATTGGTGCAAAGATGCGAAAGGGAATGCTCCGATGGTTCGGACATGTGGAAAGAATGCCGAACGAACGTCTGGTTAAGAAGATATACAATGCGAAAGTGGAAGGATGTAGGTACCGAGGGAGACCGAGACTAACCTACCTAGACCAGATCGGTCATGTACTGAAGGAAGGTGGAGTCAAGAGTCTCCGAAACCGGCGAGCGTGTATGAAGAGAATTATGAATGTTGAGGAAGCGAGTGAAGTATGCAGAGATAGAGTTCTCTGGCACTCTGTTCTCTCTGCCTACCCTGCAAGGGATATGGCGTGATGATATGTATGTATATGTATGTGTAAGAAAATGACATTTTAAGTTAGAATTGTAATTAATCAGGGTTCAACTACTGTAGTGTATTTATTGTTATTTCGTATGTCAAATAAAAGTAAAAGTTGGTTTTGGATTTGCTGAGACATAGTATATCAAATTCTCATCAGTTTTGTGTCAATAACTGTTTTTTGGATAATTTGTGGGTTGGTACATTTTGACATAACTAAGTCCAAATATGAATATGAATTAGTTTGTCACGCATTCATGGTTTAGCTACTCAATCAATTGTCATGAAATTTAGCATACATGTCAAAGCTGTAAATTACTTTTAACTATACAGAAAAGACTATAGGGTAGTAGGTACTCCAAAACAAAGTACCTACTATTCCCGAGATTTAGAGAGACTGATATCTGACATTTACGCAAATATTATACATTTGAAATAAAATTATATTAATTTATTTTATCGCGTTTGTTTTTGTGATTTTGAAACTATCTTACATTTTGAACATTGCAGAGGTCATGGTCATAGGTCCACAAACGCGATTAAAAATACTTTTATTTCAAATAGAGATATTGATTGACAAAATCTACATCATCGCTGACAAAGCCGCGAGCACAACTAGAAAAAAAATTGAGAACTTACAACTTCAAAAGATGCTTGTTGATAGAATCAAATTATCAAGCCTTATTTGATTAACTTATTGAACCAACTTTTCTGTGTGGTGACGGAATAAGAATACAATTCACCACCCCCTGTCTACTCATGGGTGATCGTAAGAAATGACTAAGGCATATAAAACGCATATATCATCTATGGAAGAAAAGGAAAACACGAAACAAAACCCGTTATCAGCGCAGTATTATAGTTTAATTTCCCTCTCAATGCGAAGGAGACTCGGCAGTGGGACTTTGTGCTGAAATTAATTAAACCAACTTGCCTTGAGAAATAAATTGCTTAGACGCATTATTGCAATGACGTTATAAATGTGGTGACGGAGTAAGAATACAATTTATCACTCCCTTTAATGCCGGTGTATGTTGTAAAAGATGACTCAAACTATATACCATTGATGCAAGAGAAGCAAAACTCGACAAAAATCTACACCAAACTGCCTGACCAGCTCGGTATAGTGATTCGATTCCCCTCTACACTGAAGTAGGCCCGTGCTCAATTATTGGGGTATGAATAAGAAAAAGAACGACTAAGTAACACCGCAGTTGCCGTAAAAGACGAATAAATTATACTTCATTGAATATTGAATGGCAACACTCCTTACTAAAAAAATAATCCTTATTTCGTAGAGGACTTTCATCATCATGTCAGCCCACATACGTCTCACTTTTGAGCTCGAGCCTCCTCCATAATGGGAGGGAAATTGACCTACTATACCACGTTGGTATAGGGTTTTCTTTCGAGTTTTCCTTCTCTCGCATAGATGTTATATGCGTTTTATATCCCTTAGTCGTCTCTTGCGATAATTTACCACCCCCTATCTTACCCTTAGGTAAGATATTGGTAAATAATTGTGTTCTTCCTCCGTCACCACACGGAAAAGAGAGACTTTCACAAACATACAATTCGTCATAATCACAGTTCATGTATGTCCCACTGCTAGGTTCGAAACTCCACAACAGGAAGGTTACTCCTACTACTTGTGATAGGTACGCTGTCAATAATCAGTCTAGTTGGTCAGACGTGTTTGCACAGGATTTTATCTCGATTCTTCCTTCTCTTGCACGGATTTTGTATTCATGTTAATATCCTATCGTCTTTTACTATACCCACGATCAGGGCCGGCTTTACCTATAGTGCAAAGGGTGCGGTGCACTCGGGCGCCGGGTGTTAGGGGGCGCCGAGAGCCACTCGGGAAACATAGAGCCTACACTGTAACGCTCCGCATGGAGCGGGCACACCGTACGCAGCAAGTGCCTAACCTTTTATAAACGTAGTGAATGCGTTATTTGACAGGTTCGGGTAGGTTGCTTTGTCGCCATGCTCACTGTAACTTCATAATCCGATCGCGTTTACCTGGTTTCCTGTTAAAACAATGAGACTAAGCATGCGACAACGTATTCTTCGGAGTTTAGTCGGACGTGTTATAACTATCAACCTACTCCATTTTATTCACGTATTTTGATACAAGAGGGCGCCATGTTATTGATTGCACCCGGGCGCTACATGTGCTAGAGCCGCCCTTGCCCACGATCAAAATAAGATTGAATTGTATTCTTACTCCGTGATCACACGGAAAAGGTCGGACTTTTATTACACCGAGACTTCGATCAAGCATTTAGGAATGACAGTATTGCATGTCATTTGAATTCATTAAACACGACAAAAACGGTACTTAGATCGCAAAAGCCAAATGTGCAGGTGTTGTAGTATTCATTCTATCAATTATTTGATCACAAGTCAGCAATTTCTGCAGTAATTTACGATGAAGAAACGCCATTACATAAAAAAAAAAACAATATTTCAGTAAATACAACCTACTTTATACAACATAATGGTTCAGGTTAGTAGCTTTTTAAACTATTATCAATAGGCAATATAAGATTTATTAGAGAACTCTTTCTTCTCGCATAATAGTGGGATGTATATGTTACATCTAGAGGATTCGATCCCGAGATTCGGGATCCCGGTCATATTTTAGTCCCGAAATTTTCGGCATCAAATTTAATAAGTCTCGGGATTTTCGGGATTGATACATTTTTTTAAATTAGTCAATAAAAATGTGGATGAGACGAAACGCACTTACCTTGGTTTGACGTTTTAACAGTCACCTTGTTTACACGGCTGATTTTACATTCTAAGTTAGAATACACATATTATTAATTGATTCAAAGTAATTTCATTTGTTTTTGTTAACGATCGGATATGCGTAAAAGTGTGTAAAAATATCCGCTTCACTTCGTGTAAGTATTAATATTTTTTGTTAATTGGTGATAATCAAATTATTAATAAGCAAAAATGCATTAATAATTAAATTAAAGGTTAAATAAGTAATCTATAAAGTTTCTGGTCAATTTAATTTAAAATATAAGTACCCATAAACATAAGTAGAAAGAAGTTCATTTTTTGAAATTTTGGAAGTGTTGGTTTCATAAATTATTTACAGAAGAGTCTAGTTTGTTTATTTTATAAGAAGAAAGCTTGTAAAAAAGTATAATTTTGTGCAACCGCCTTTTTGGAGATTTACATCTTAAATATTCGGTGTCCTCAAAAATTGATTTTGATATGTTTACTGACTTTTTGTTGCCATTTTGCATTACCAATATAATCCCGGGATTAACTGTAGATAATCCCGAAATCCCGGGATTAGAAAAAACGATCGGGATCGAATCCTCTAGTTACATCCCACTATTAAGGGGCCGTCCATTAAACACGTGAGGTTTGAAGGGGGGCCGGGAGTTGTTTGACAAAAATCACGAACTCCTAATACCTAAATAGTAAGAACCTTCATAGTGTTAAACCTCACCATGTATCACCAAGGAGGGGGGGAATTAAAAATGCTAAAAAAGATCACGTAATTAATGAACGTCCCCTAAGTACAAACCTTCTCCAAAATTGGAATAGGTACTAACCTCGAATTGGCATACTATAACCGCGCTGGCCAAACGGATTGGCATAAGATTTAGCATTTACTTAATTATGTTATCGTAATAAGCCATTGAATAGATTTAAATTATTAATATACGTAATATGAGGGCACCAAGTAATTTTTAGACATAATTTCGTGTAAATAATATTCATATAGCAACATTATTATCTTATATATTAACGTTATGTTTTTAAGATAATTTTATTATGTATATAAAGTGACTAGGCAAAATGAAGCATATATTTTTATATCAATCATTGTACTTAAATCTAACGCGCTCACTCTAATTAAGGCATAAAAGACATTTATGTTTCAATAATAATAAATATCGTGTTATTAATAAAATTAGAACAAAATTTACACAAGTATTACATACACATTTGATATAAAACTATTTTTTACGGATTCTATCGCGTTTGTATTTGATTTTTAATTTCTCGACGTTTCGAACACTTTACAGCGTTCATGTTCATGAGGACTGAGGTGTCTCATGTCCAAAAAAGTCATCGAAACGTTGGGTATTTGAAAATAAAATACAAAGGATTTCAAAATAGAACAACATACTCCATATACATATAAAAGCTTAGATGAATTGTCGACCAAAATGTTTGACAAAGTATTTGTTGCGCGACGATTGAATGTTTTATGCCTATTTTCACCAACAACCCCTAAATTTTAGGTAACAACTAAATCAATATAAATCACACTTATCATCATTTTTATACGTTAAATATATCGCGTTAAGTATTATCGAAAATTTTCATTTTATTTAAAATCCATAAACATATAAATAAAAATTAAACTAACATTCATGTTACGTCATTTATAATTACTGAAGTGTCACTTAGAATTTAGGAGTACTTATTGAAAACAAGCATAGGTAACACAATTTAAGTACTAAATTTAGAACACAATACTCAATATGTAATGCCATATGAGTCGGTGACAAAAACGTTTGGCAATATTTAGAACGGAGATACGGCACCTAAAAGTTTAGAAGAACAACAAGAACGGTTGACCAAATATTGTTTGGTAATTAAATACTTTACATTGCCCTTTTCCACCAACAATACCTTAAATTTTAGGAAACACTTAAAAGTATCTAACATAAATGTTATTTAATAAATAACACAATATCAATCATTATATTATGTTACGATTATATTGTTTACTTTGGATGTTACCTAAAATTTAGGCGTCGTTTATGAAAACGGGTATTAATAACATAAAAGCAACCAAAACAACAAATTACTTCATACAAAAATTCAGTAGAGTCCGCAATAAAACAGTGTGACCAAGTGTTTTTCTTTTTTTGTGTGGCAGTTGAACTATTAATATACAGTATGACTGGTAAAGGACTGTACATATCGAAGGAGACGATAGATAATGGTCAAATGTAACAAATAAAAATATAATAAGAAGGTAATAATAAATTAATAAATTAATTAACTAGATAGTAAACCTCAACAATATTAGTGTGTCAGGATTCTCAAAAAGATGGTCACCTTCTCAACATTTCTCGATACAAATCAATCGTACCTCGTACACTGCCATTTGGTCGAGCATATTATGCAATTTCCCAACACTCTTAGTGCGAATAACACATTCTATCACACTTCACACACAAATAATCACGGTTAAAATCAAAACGCGGGCAATCGAAAGACGCGTAGGTTAACAAACACGGAAATGCAAAACATCCGATACGGCGCACGCGCTTTGACTGATCAGCTGACCACAGACGGACACTCACCCCGGGGACATCCCTCGGGGGCCGAGGCAGTGTTTTTTTTTTTTTTTTGTGTGTCTTAGTTGTTAGCCTCAGATGGCTATGACAACTTTACCCGGACTGTGGGTGAGCGCTGAGGGCTCTCAACCCGTATGGGGCCAGTGTGCGCGGGAGCCCCTACTTAGCACTGTTGTCAAGGTCACGCGCTCGGCTAATTACTATTTTAGTGTAATTTCAATATCTATGCGGAGGTGTACGTAAATAAATATTTTTATAGGACAATTAGTTCAAAATTTAAGTATCAATTTTTTTTATATATTCGGTATCAGAATCGAGTACTGAATACCCTCCCTCAATATGTACAATCTTTTACCAGTCACGCTGTATAACTCGTTTCCACGTAAATAGCCAAATAAAAATTGAGTAAATGTATGAGGAAAAAGCAAACATTTGTTGGTTCACACGTAACTAGATTTATTTTTGCGTCGCGCTTTAGTCTGGTCACACCCCGCTAAATCCATCCGGAGCAACAGAAGCGGCGCGCGACCTCATAGACCCGCCCTGCAATGTACCTCCCTTCACCGAGCGAGCGGGCCACAGGAACCCGATCTTTGTCTTCGGTACACATAACTAGTCTAAAGAACAGTTTAATAGATAAAATTGTAAGCCACGCTCCCGGAGACTACCTTGTGTGAGAATCTTAGTAAACTTACAATTAAAATAAATTCGAATGAGTTTTACTTAAACTTTCTTTTTTTTTAAATGTCTACAATAACTATATAGTAAGGTATAAATGAAATCTTTACATCACGAGAGATTTTTAAAACTTGCATATAACTGATAAATTGCATTAAGATTCGGAACAATCGATTGTGGGTCGCTCAAATTACTGCCCTGCGCGGGGATCAAACGCTCGAATCTCGGATGGGAGTTTAACGCTTAAATCAGTACGCTGTGCACAACTCAGTTGTACGATTGGCCACTAAATGCTTCTTCCTTTCAGTCTATATGTCGCCAAATGTTAGGCACAAACTTAAATTGAACGAATGTGGTTAGCCTATTATACCACACTGACTGTACTGGTTCGCATATGATTAAAATATCGAATTTGCCTTCTCTTGCAGTCATATTATTTGCAATTAAACGCATTTTTTCGTAGGGTGATGTAGTAAGAATACCATTTATCTAGACCGTGGCTAACGTGAAAGACATATCCCATACGTGTTAATCAGATAACATCCGTAAAAGAAGGAAAACTCGACATAAAACCTTATACCAACACGTCTTGACTAGCGTGGTTAGTAGATCAATTTGCCCGCCCATAGCAGAAGAGGCAAGCCCAGTAGTGAAACGTATATCTATAGGCTGAGATGATGATAACATACAGTTTAAAGATTTTTATATATGATAACTGTTAATTTAAAGCGCTCACGAATAGTCCGAGTTGAGCTGTGAAAGCCATCTGCGGCTAACAGCGAAACACGCAAAAGAAAAACACAAATAATTGAATTACCAACTAAAACTGTTTTAAGTAACTGTTTATATGAATAATTTTAAATTCGAATCGAGTTACATATTTTATTTGGCTATTTGCTTGATACGTGTAAACCACTCAGCTAGTGGCCCGTATATACTATATTGGCCACTAGATACTTTACGAGGCACGAAATAATAGCTATATGGGAGCAATGATACTATTATAAGCTGTGTAGTTTCTTTGTTTTTAATATTAAAACATAATTGATCAGTTTCACCCAGTGTAATTATGTACCATAGATAAAATAACAAAAAAAAGTAGCAATAATTTGTACCAGCTATATCAAATATGGCCACAAAACAGTTACAAATATATTTTATAAAGAAATTTATTATTAAACCAAAGTATTAAACAACCACATATCACCATATAAGTTCTTAAATTAAGTAATAGGAGCATATTCTAAATTAATATAACTGACATTAAAATCATTGAAATGCAAAAAAAAAATCTAAGCAGTTGATTTCAAATGTTTATGCGAGTATTACATATATGAAATGAAAACTATTTTTACGAATTTTATCGCGTTCATGCGGTCGCCGAAGGATACAAATCAAATACAAAACTGATAAAATCCGTAGAAATAGTTTTATTTCAGTTTTTGAGTTTTTTTTTATTGAGAAACCACAATCAAGTAACTCGTCCTAGACGCTAAACTTAGCTATATTTATGGTTTTAATTATATTACACTAATTTAGAGTTTTAGTAAAGGAAGGAATTAAAAGAAATTTTGATTATATCATCCTTTCTCCATCCTTTTTAATATATATCTCAGCAGTACTAGTACGAAATACAGGCGCGTAATAGGAGTTACAAGCCCTATAATAGGGGTGTCCACTTTGAAAAAACATCGATGTTTTTTTCGATTCGATAAATCGAAACTGTACATCGATGTCTTTCGATGTATCGGATCATATCGGATACATCGATGTTTTTAAACGTCGAGTACTTTTTCTAAAGTCATATCAAACGTGTTACTTCTAAAAAAAAAAAACAAAGGTCTTTTTTGTGGCATTTACTGGTTATCATCGTTTCGATGTTTTATGACAAAACATCGATACATCGAGTATTTCGATAGCTCTTCAAAACATCGGATCGATTCGATGTATCGCATTGTAAACATCGATGTTTTCGATGCATCGATGTATATCGAATATCCCTACCCTATAATGACAATTTTATGTCCCACTACCGTAACACATAAGCCGCGAGAGACTGTCACTCTTAGACTTGTCTCACATTTGTGGATTTAAGTTTGACGAGAGTATTGTGCGACAAAGAGGCGAGAAGGAAGTGGCATAGATAAGTATTAATAATTAATTCTCGTTTTCACCAACTACATCTACATTTTATATAAGTCATAAGGACACTTAAGCATCAATTTTACATGGTTAGTGTATATCAGTCAATCGTTGATGTTATGTGATATAGATTGAATATTCATCAGGTGGTATATGGAAGTCTAGGAATTAGTACCGGCGGCCGGTCCGATTGGCAATTAGGAGGCAGTACGGGAAGGTTATAAGGAGCCGTACGCCGTCATTCCGTCGCCCCAGGCGGTTTAGACGGGGCTGTGTCCAGATTACAGCCAATCAAAAATAAAAAAGATAAGTGTGCTTGTACTTATATACGCTCGTAAGAAGTTTTATTTCTTTGGCATCATTAATAAATAGTTTTTAATTGCATGCAAATATTTAATAACAATAAAATAATAAAAGGACTGGCAAAGGATAGGATATTTTTTTTCACTAATATTTATGATTAGCAAATAATATTAATCACTAGAAATAGGTTCTATTTTGGTGGTAGCTTTTTATCGAGACTTCGATCTTGCGGCCAACTTCAATACGCATCTTAAAATATTACTCTCATCATTTTTTTCATAACGTGCCTAAAGAAACTTCAAAAAAAACTACACAAGATTAAAGTGAAGCGTATATTACAGGGAAACATTCAATTATTCATAGATCACTTTTGAATAGCATAGAGTGTGTTTATAATTCAATTCATAAAATTATAAATAAGAAAACAACGTGTCTCATTCTTCTCAAGTTCGTGAGAAGAAGAGCTTAAGTGAGTGCTATATCGCGTACCTGCGCGTATTCGTCGCACACTTTGAGATGTAAACTTTTCGTCACTCGAAAAGGTTGCAAATCAGAATTTTCTAAGAAGTTTCACTTCAAAAAGTTGTTACCTAAAACTTCATATCATTGGTGAAAACGGGCATAACTGGGGACTATTCATAAATTATTTAAGACGTTTATTGTGTTGACTGAATATTATAACTTCTTACTATAGGCTAGTGAACATTACGTAAGATATTAAATTGAAAATTACAAATTTTATTTGAACTAAAACTACTTTTACGGATTCTATCGCGTTTGTATATCCCGACGTTTAGAACACTTTACAGGGATCATGGTCACGGGAGGACTGTCACTGTAAAGTGTTCGAAACGTCGGGAAATTAAAAATGAAATACAAACGCAATAGAATCCGTAAAAGTAGTTTTATTTCAAATGAGTAACACTCGGCGTAAATATCAGAAATCATTATTACTAATTTTAGTAAAAACTGTGATGGATTAATACCTACTTGTAGTAAGAAGATTGTAATAAAAGATATTTTCAGAATAAACGGAGTTGTATTTGATCAATAGGGCCTTTTTTTTACAAAAATTCTTATTAAGGTGCAGTAGGAGTAGTTGCAATCTTATGATGTCTTACGGGGAGGGAGGCCAAATCATTCTTCAAAATCCCTTACGTAATTTATGAAAGCCCCTAAGTATCTGCTAATTTAGGAAATAGGTTATCTAAATTAGTGCAATGTAATAATCATTAAATGGCTGGCATACATTTTTAAAACACTTTTGTTTTATTTATAAATTTATTATTTCATTTATATATTAATATTTTGTCATTATCTCATATCTTAACAAAAATGTGCAGAAAATATATAAAGAGCAACATTTTATGACTAGTGTAATAAAATATATGGCACGTTTAAAAACAATAATAAAAAAGAATGTAAATAAGTGTTTGTGCGAGATTCTTAATCTATACAAATAAATTATTAAACTACAAAAAATATCATTGGAAGACTAAATTATTAAGTGGAATGTTAATAAATTAAGTATAAGTTATAAAATAGATTTAGTGCTTTAAGGCCATTCAATACTGTAGGCCTATTATGTGAACATATTGTTACAGGTTAAATAGAAGTCGTGTATTTCCCCTTTATTAAGAGTGAGAAAATTAAATATAAAAAGTGCTAAAAGAGAGAAAGTGATCACCACAGGCGGAACAGTCTCGCTTGTAATCACTCTTTCAATTGAGTCGTATAGAATCAAAACCGGGAATCTGTCAAAATAAGAGTATGATTAGGGTCACTTAAGAAATTTAAAACAATTGTAGTACATTTCTTCATTGTAATGTAAAAAATCCAGTTAAAACAGCAATTCAGTATCAAATTCAGGAAATCGTTTATTATTTATGAATTCATTCACAGTTCAGATTGCTGATTCTGATTCTATACGATCCAATTCTGAAAATGTTAAAAATCCAAAACAGTTTGTATCTCAATAAAAACTCTGCGTAGTACAGTGAAGAGAAATAATGACGCAGCAAATATTTGCGTTAAAAAAAATAAGACAAAAAATCCTGAATAGAAAGGGAAATACCCAAATTAAAAAAACAACCTGCAGAAAAATATGCCAAAATACCTGCTCTCATTTTAAACTTCATTTTGAATAAAATTAAGTTAAATTTTAAAAATGCATATATTTTTGTCCTATTTTTACAATTTATCCGTGTGCTGACCATACGAGAATACTATATAAACGGGTTTCTTTTTGTCTATTATCATAATGGTAGACAAAGCATGTAATCAGGTAAAATCACTGCAAGAGAAGAAAACTTGATATTAAACATAACGCCAACGCGTCTGGCCAATACTCTACAGATTCTGTTTCCATTTCGGAGAAAGATAATATGCTCAACAATGGGTCATATAATATAGTCCAAAAGGAAGAACGCTATTTCTCATTTTATATAAAGAAACCATTATTAATTAATTGGCAAATTAATAAATATGCACAAATTGGAAATTAATGTAAGATTTTCAAGATTTTCAAGAACCTTCAGACACATTATATTTCTCTTGATGTTGGTGATTATAAATTCTTAAACAATTTATAGATATAGATTAGAATTTCTTAAAAATGAAAATGTTAGATTTTCTGTCAATTTACGGGCAAAATAAAACTATTCAACCCTCCAGCGAAGTATCAAAATAAAAGAGCTTTAAAAGGCGAATGCTAAAATATATCAATTCTTCTCTAGTTTTTGCACCGCACTCGCGTGTTTTTATTGGTTGAAAACTGTTTTACATCATTTCTTATTAAATAGATGCGCGTAATTTTTAGTCCTAAGTGTTAAAGGTGTAATTATTTAAAATATAGGTAACGTTTCACATCGAATAATAAGTTCCTGTATCGCAGACAAATTTATAAACATACAATTAAGTGTCACAAAAGTTTATAGTAAAATAAAAAATTGAGCAGATATTTTGATAATACATTACATTTTTTTTTTTACAAATAGGAACATATGAAGTTCACATTTTTTTTGTGCTGTGCATATAAATTATAGTGTAAAGCTTACAAAGTAATTGTACTATGAGAAAGCGTATAGTGTATCCTTAGGCTAATATTATAAGAGGTTTTTAACATTTATGTATAGGAAATAGTTTTTATCTAGCGCATAGTCTGTCCCATAAGCTGTCTAATAATCGAAATTAATATCATCCTTAATTTTAATCATCAGATCATTAATATTAATTAAACAGATATAAATAAAAAAAGAGTCTTATAAAAAGCCTTTCGTATGGTATTTCTAAATAAACTAAGTAATAAATAATGTAAAGGTTGGATTATGTCATTGATAATGTAGTTCTAAGTGAAGTTAAAGTACTTTATTGAAATAATTTGTAAAACTTGGCGATAGATGGAGTGCTAAAAGATTTTCCAAGAAAGAATTAAATTTTTCCATTAACGTTTTTGTCTTTACATAGAAATGTAAAGACAAAAACGTGAATGGAAAAATTATTACTGATGATATGAGTTAAACAAACTCATAATTATTGTACGTTTAAGTTCAACTGATTTTTCATTTTACGAATTTATAAAAATAAAAAACCAACACCTAGTAAATATACAATATATAAAACAGGTAGTAGGTATTTCGTACATTCATACACATCATTTAGGCTGCGTTACTTAACGCGCCGTTTTGTTTTTCAATTCGATTGTATTTTTTTTTTGTTTGTTGGAGTTTACTCCTTAAGAATCGATTTTCATATAAGGCGCCCGGTATGAGAAAAATTTTAGGAGTAAAATCTGGTGATCGAATGACCTCGTTACGTTTTTGGTGCGCAACCTATTCTGCGCACCTTTCACTTTCTGACGTGATCTGATAATACTTCACTGAACAGTTTTAATAAATGTAAATAAAAATATACATATATTATTTAAGTATTTTCATTGATTTGTTTATTTAGTCAAATGAGCTTTTATTGCGGCTGTTTTGATAATCGTACTTAAGGAGTAAACTCCAGTCGTGCGTCGGAGCTGACACACACACTTTTTTGTCAAGCAATTACTCTGTTATGAATTGATTTTAAAAATCAGATTTGCCGCCGACATCAACCTACTTCAGTTACTTTGCTCACGACAACAGATTTTACATCTCACTTCACTTCTTCATTTCATGGCTATGCGACTAGTTTGCTCAATTTGGCCAATTTCTGTTATGGTAATGTCTTAAACAGAGTAGAGTATAGCGGTAACTAAAATTTAACCGCTTTATATTAGCGATAGAAAGTATTATACCGAGTGATCAATTTAAGCTAAGATTTAGGGCAATATTTAGTGTAAGATACAGTAGAAGATAGGCAAAGATTTTGCAGATCTATTTCAATTGGTAATGATGTCTAAGTACCTTTTTTTTTTGTGTGTGACTTAGTTGTTATAGCCTCAGGTGGCTATGACAACTTTACCCGGACTGTGAGTGAGCGCTGAGGGCTCTCAACCCGAACCAAACAGTAGGTAGTTTAAATTATTTTTATTTTGACGTTTTTAGTGTCTAGCTTTTGTGATTTTTGAAGGCAGTCGAGTTTTTCTTTTAAGGTTTATTTGTATTCATGAAATAATGATGATTATTGATTATTTTGCAACGTATTTAGCAAATATATTATATCTCTACCAAAATATTATTACATATTTTTATTTAATTTTAATTTATTGAAACAGTCGTATTATCACGGGAAAAATATATATAATCAATAAATACCCCAAGAATAATAAAAATGAAATAAATAAATACTTTAAGAGATTTCTAGTCTAACAAATGTTTTAATACTTTTGAGCTATTAACATATAAAAAAAAATAAAGTATTATTACGACAATGAAATATTCAGACATAAAAAAGTTCACACACTCAAGTAATTAAAATAAAAATTATCTCTTAAGTCTGAATGAAAGATAAATATTAATTTCGATTTTCGATAAATAAATCTGGACGAATACGCACACAAGGCTTATTTAAATGGCATACGGCAGTCTAGTGGCGACTATCCGCTAGTTAATAAATTAATTCCTATGACTCAATTTGTCCCCACCAGAAAAAAAAAATACATGCACATTTATAACTATAGACAATATTAATTATTGTAGTTATAACTAAATAAAAACAGCTATACTGCGTCTATTGTATCAAATATTACAATTTCATTTTCTTTGTATTTACAAATATAAGCTTTTAAACTGTCCAGCTAATGTCAGAATAAGATAAACCCATTAATTTATTTGTAAGTAATTTAAGAAATTTCAGACTAGACCAGAGGTTTGCAATTCACAGTTCTTCAAAGAAATAATTGTCACTTAAACCATAAAAACGACCATGTCTCCCCAAATGTAAAAATCAAGATTTTTACTCTAACATACCCTGCCATTAAGGCGGGCTACACAAATTACACTCAGACTCGGAACAACAATTAGTGTGTCGCACAAAATATTGTCCTGAGTGGAAATCGATCACATGATGTTGGCACAATAGGTCAGTATCTTACCCTACGCAACATGTGCAGTAAAAATCAAGTTTAATTTTCTTATATGGACTAAAAAGACCCAAACCTAGTACTATAAGGCTCACATATATATTATTTTTTATGGATTTGAGTTGGTCTTTAAAAAGCCTTTCATCGTATAAAGATGTAGAATGGCAGTCTTTGTTGAACCCACACAAAAAGATTATCCAAAACGAATTTTTCCCTCCTCCTTTTTGAAGTCGGTTAAAAATTAGAGAATGTATGAAATTGATATTTTTGTGCAATTGTTTCTCTAAGCTGTTAATATTTGCAGACCTCTGGACTAGGTGAATAAATACGAATTTGCGTATAACTTCACAAGTAACAAATTAATTTCAGACTCGTAGCACCTTTAAATAGATTATGCAAGTATTTATTTCAGGAAATTTGAACAAAACGGGAAGCCATCAAGCTTACATTCCATATAAAGCTTAATCATATGGTAATACCATGGTGGGAAGTTTTTAAACTTCTGACATGCGCTGGACATTATAAAGGTAATTTAGCACATAGGGAACAACCGAGTCAACGTTCGTCTGGCGGGGCCGTGACGTCACAGCTTCCTGCGCGGGCCGTATCGCCGCAACCGAAATCAAAACAACTCCAACAGTTTGCGCTTCAAATAGTCTTTAAGTGGTGTATAATAATGCGTACGGAGTGCTAATAACTCCGGTTTGCGTCTTAAAGCTCTTAATGGCGCCCATTCGGTTTCGAATAATAGTAAAGCTAGGAGTGCTAACGTTAACCATGCTAGTGCGAACGATGGGACGAAAGCTCGCAATAGGCTGAAAGGCCTAGGAGCCAGTATAGGGACGCCGGGCCCGCCGGCAACGACAGGCATTCCGGTTGCCAGCTCGGTACCCACAACAGCTGATGTCCCTCCAGATTCTGATGAGGATTGTTCGAAGGACTCCCTAAGTCTGTATTCACTTGGGATTGCTGTAAATAAATAATGTACTCGTAAATAATGGCATTCCGTTTGACTTACAAATAAATATTGTGTAAATTAATTTTCCATAAATATTTTTTCGGTCAGTTATTTCAGTTACAACCAAGACTTATCTTATTATGATATAAAATGCATATAACATCTATGCAAGAGAAAGAAAACTCAAAACAAAACCCTATACCAACACGTCTGACCAGCGTGGTATAGTAGGTCAATTTCCCTCCCGTTGCGGAGAACGCTCGAACGAGCCCAACGGTGGGACATATATGAGCTGAGTTGATGAAACAAGACTTAATTTTTGCATTTACGTATGATGACATTATTTTTTTATTATATTTATATCATCGATTTAGCTCTGTGGTAGCGGCTACGAATACTACCAATTCTTACTTTGTGGATGTCGTAATAAATAATGCCGTTTGGTCAACAATTACATTCCCAAGGAGGGTCAGCCCTCCTCCTCGTCTGGCAGGCGGCCGGTCATAAAACTATTGCCAATAACTTTTATAATATGTACTATGAAAGAAGAGTACATATTGTATCGTCCGCAAGTAATTGGGATAAGAGTAGGAGAATGATGATGATGATTATATCATTGATTAATATCAGCGTGCAATTTTACAACTTACGTTTGAACATAAAACTTTATTTTTTTCTAAACAGACGTGTACCTCTAGGGCTTAATTTTTGGTTTGGCTATATGCAATGTGTTATGCCTTAAGTTAATAAAAACTCATTATTACAATTGTATAATATATTAATTATATTATAGTCTTCTTCTTATATATTGGCAATCAGCTACATATACGAGCTATTAGTGCCAGTGTCAAGTTATAAATATTTTCACGTTTTTAGTCTTTCAAGTCAGTCGTTGTCTAAGTCAAATTGTCACCATTAACAGTGCAATGGCCACACTGTTAATGGTATTTTGTGGGAATTTTGATGGAAAACGAAAACGTTGTAAAGCACTTTTATATGATATTCACTACATCCCAGTATTTCCGCACATCACATTACATAAAATGCCATCAAAATTATCTAATATAACACGTTAAAACACTAAGATATCGAATATAATACAAGAGCACCACATGACGTTTTCAAATTCCCGTCAAAAGATCCCTATATTATACTTCTACTTATATATGGGCAATCAACTACATATACGAGCTATTAGTGCCAGTGTCAAGTTATAATTCTTCTTCTTCTTCTTAATGAATGGCCTTTGTGAGTGATTAACTACAACTTCGCCAATGTCAAGTAAAATAAGTTTAAAAAATTATAATAGATTTATATTTTAGTCGTCAGTCATGTCGGTTCATTGTCCCCCTATATTATAGTCTATCTAATCTAAGAAATGCACTTTGACAGCTGTCAGAGTAAGTTGTCTAGGTATGTGAACCAAATAATCGCTATCGAAAATATCCGATTTTACTGAGAAATCGATATTGATTCTTTATAATTAATAATCGGTTTATTTTTTATTTTCAAAAACGTGATGAATAAATTAAGTGCTAAATTAGTACTAAACAAATTTAATTATTTCAGCATAGAATCTATTCATCATATTTAGTAGGATTAGGTTAATTAAAAACAAAAACTGAATTTGAAAATAGTTATTTATTAAGACTTTACTTGAATTATCAGCGTCGCGAACATTAATAATTATTTCCTCATCAATCAAAGTGTCGAAATGTACATCTCTGTCAAAATCTCTATTCGATTAATTGTATTATTCTAATATTTTTACCGATTGTTTGGATATTCGTGAATTGGAAGTTGTCAAGCACTACTGTATAGAACGTAATGACGTGACATTGTTAGGTCGTCATTAACAATTACTATTTACCATGTAATTTTTATTTTAAATTAGTTTTACGAGTTGTTGAGTTGAGAGAATGTTGAAAACATTAGATTATTGTACAAGAAAGTCACTCACAATGTTAATTATGTAAATAACTAAATAGTTAAAATTTCAGACTTAGTGTTTACAATCATGTGGATACGTTTGACCGAGTTTATTGTGTATTAAAAAATGCAAAACGTCAAAATTCACTGCTTAGATTATATGAACACTATATAGATTATTTTACAGTGGTAGGACCACGCTGTTGACAGTTTACTGTTTACAGCCGCGGGCCGGCTCGTCGGGGTTAGTACCACACTCTCGCAGAAGATCCGACTTTTGAGCAATGACAATATGCTGTTGCGCTTCGTTCGGTGAACGAGAGAGCCGAACTGGGTGGCTTTGGAGTTTGTATTGGTAGGCAGCAGTCTAGCTATATCCCTGATATTGCGAAGGTCCATGGACGGCAGTAACACTAACCATCAGGCGTGCTGCTTGCTCGTTTTCCACCATAAGCAATAAAAAAGAAAATAAAAATATATAGATAGTTACGGGGAGGTTTAGGGTCGTCAGCGGGCCGTAGATGGTCGCAGCAGGCCAGTGCTATATCGACGGCTGGTCCGCTCAGCAGGCAAGCGCCATTGCACTCCGCATCACCCGCGCTCTCCTCTAACGGTGCACTATGCGTTGAACGGGGCAAACTACTATATCCCACTGTAAAAAACAGCAATATACAGCTTCCTAAATCTCCTAATCAACAGTTCTGATTCTGCTACTACTATTGAGGAAATTCACCAGATTTCGTTTTATAACGGCAATATGAGCTGAAGTATATGACATTTGAAGTGACAATGATGTACAACCAAAGTCATCACCAACGATAAATTTATCATTATAAATGTCTGAATCCACGATCGAGATATGTTACGTATAAATGTGGCCCATACCGATGGCGTTAGACAAGATATAACATGCATTACGAAAGTGTAGGACTATCAAGTGAAGTATCATACAACCTACCTACATCAGAAGCAGCAGAGCAAATATACCAGTTGGTTTCAGCAGCTCTGTTTCATTCTCCACCATAACAGTTATTTGAAGATGTTTGTAAGGTTAGTGAACGATGAGGCTGACATGCTCTATGAGCCAAAAGCCTCCATAAAAAAATAAGAATAAAAAAAATAAAAATCATACAACCTACATTTTTTTTAACTAAAAATAAACATACCAAAGTCACCAGTCATGGGTGTCGATGGGGTAGCTGGTACACTGGAAGCTTTTCTCTTACCGCCAGTAGCCGAGCCTTCCTCCTGAATAAAACAAATAAGCGTTAATTTAAAAAATATGTATATAGTTATAATGCCGTGTAGTAACTATTACTAATAGTAAAATGCAACAAAACAAAACAACAACCCCGCAATAACCCAACAACCATCACCTAAAACAATCCAACCCTCCGAAAATATCACAACAAATATTAATAAAAAATAAATATGCCGAAGCTAAAGAGCACTTCAACCAAGTCCAATCTTTACTCAAACTGTCCAGAAACCTAAAGACTGAGATAAAAGATAAAACATTGCTTATGGTTGAAAGACTGGTTCACCTTATAAAAGAATTAGAAACTGAAAATACGAAACTCAAGCTCGACGTTAACAACACCGATGCCGTTAAAGCAGATAATGACAAACTATCAACTACACAACACATAACCACTATCAGCCCAAATCCAGATACCCTTAAAGATATATTAGAAATTAATAATAGAAACAATAGACAACTATTAAAGAACTTTAAAGATCTAGAAAATAATATCAAAAATGACAGAAAACAAGCCGTTAAGACCATAATAAATAATAATAACAAACTTACCAACACAATGGAATCAATAGAAGAAATTAAAATAGACACCAGAGACGCAATAGACAACTTACAAAATATCTTCGACTCAGTTAACAAAAGCAACCTTGGCTCTAGCAAAAATAACAAGGAAGATATTGTAATAAAAGAACTAAAAGAAATCAAAAACAATAGTGAAACAATAAAATTGAAAGCTTAGAAACCACAAAAACCACCAAACCTGCTGAAATTCTCGCTAAACCCTCTTATATCAAATCCAAATATTCAATCATTGTAGCATCCAACGACAACTCAACTTCATCAGAGACGTTAGAGCAAGTAAGAAGCACTCTCAATGCCACTGAAAATGGTTTACAAATCAACGGAATCAGAAAAATTAAAGATGGAAAAATCGTTATAAGTTGTGCAACCAGAAACGAAATTGATAAAACATCATTAAAGCTCCAAATCAATAAAAAACTAACAATAGAGAATGCCAAAAATAAAAATCCTTTAATAGTACTTTTTTTTTTGCATAAGCCCGATAGGGGCTACTTACATATTGTCAATTTCACATTGTTTTTTAAATTAAATTTAATTAATCTACCACCGGATCGGAAAGCAGCCATATACTGAGAAGATCCGGCAAGAAACTCAGTGGGCTCGTCATTTTTTTTTTTTTTATTATAGTTTTTCACAAAAGAGTTTGGTTACATGTTTAATTTATGTTAGCTCCAGTGATATGCCCTTCGAGTAAAGATTTTTTTTTTACTGCGCAAAGTATTAGCATACAACAACGACTCCGCAGTCCAGAAAGCATTAAAACACCAAAATACCAACATTTTCAAAAACCTTACTGAAGAACAGTCACTACTTGAATGGAGGTATAATAGACGAGCCCGTAATCCATTGGAAACCAATATGGTATACAGAGTATCACCAATACTATACCATAGACTAATTTCTGCTGGGAAAGTGTTCATTGACCTCCAACAAGTAAGGATAGAGGACCAATCGCCTCTCGTCCAATTTACCAAATGTCGCCGCTTATTGTGACGTCGAAGGCGACCACGGGGTCAGTAAAGAGTGCGGGGAGGGCGCTCAGCTGTTATGCACCTCCACCGCACTCGAAAACACTCGCCGATCAACCTCCAAAACGCATACGCATACTTTTTATTGTAATATTCTATCTATTTTAATATACAAATTTATATCGAGCGAGTCACTATTTATTTCTATGTTCCAATACCGAACACCAAATGCCTAATATATGGCCATGGCAAAAAACAATGTACACATTCAACAGTCTGCTGCAGCTACTGCGGCAACAACCATCTCAGAGCCGACTGCCTCCAATTCAAACAAAGTCAAATTTACAAACACAGCACATGCCGTATATAGCCCCGCTTGCCCAGTCAGACGAAAATGGGATATCTTAGCGCGCTCTAAAGTTGCCTACTGCTAAGGTCACCCCAAGTAACACATGCTATAATACCAACCTAACACTAACCCACCAATACACCATGATACAAGCAAATCTCCAAAGGAAGGACCTGGCCACCACTGAACTCATGCTAGAAGCACAAAAAAGACATACATTTCGGACTGATACAAGAACCATACGTTGGTGCTCAAAATCATATGAAACACTACGCAGGTGCAAAAATCTTCCAAAACACAAATCATTCAAACATAACACCACACAATATAAACACATACAACACCAAACAATCAAACACAGTTAAGCCGCCATAATAGTCTTCGATCCAAACATTAGTGTTACACTTGACACCAACTTAACCACCAACAATATAGTCGTAGCTACATTACAAACTAACGCATGGAAGATTCTTGCCATCTCTTATTATTTCTAACGAAACACGCCGCTACAAAACTATCTAGATCATATAACAAAAATTTGCAATAAACAAGGTCCTTCTAAAATTCTAATCGGAGGAGATGCCAACGCCAAGAGTATCTGGTGGGGAAGTAACAAGACCGACCCTCGAGGCAAACAATTCCTCACAACAATCAGCCATCTAAATCTGGAAATTCTTAATATAGGCAACAAACCAACGTTGTAATAAGAGGCAAACAACAGTACACCAGCCACATAGATGTCACTCTCTGCAGCACAGAGCTCTTCGGCTTGATTGACAATTGGTGTGTTATTGATGACCTGGCTACTTCTGACCACAACGGAATTTCTTTCAACATAAACATGAAAAAAAGTGAAGATAAACTAATACGCCGAACTACCAGAAAATTTAACACGAACAACGCTAACTGGTCAAAATTTCAAACCAAGCTTAAGGAAATTAAACTCGACAGACAAATCAACACCAATAAAATAAAAAACATAAATTCTCACACCACTTTAGACAACTTCATCACCAAATACACAAGCACTATTATCGATACCTGCAAAACAATATTTCCACCTAAAAAAAGACACACAAAGATTGAGAATTCCGTGGTGGACAGAAGAGTTAAAAGAGATGAAACATCAATTGGCAGTCAAGAAGAGACGCATTAAAAATGCTCGAACCTCGAGAAAAGACTATGTGATAAATGAATACCTATTACTGAAAGACCAATATCAACAAAAAACCAAAACTATGCAAATCAATAGCTGGAAAAGCTTCGGTGAACAACAAGACAAAGAAAGCGTATGGAACGGCATCTACCGAATTATAAAATATTCAAGTAAATTTGAAGATGATATCCCACTCACATGGCAAAACAAAAAATTAAGCAAAAAAGATGCCGCCGAACTCCTTGCAAATACTTTTTACCCCATAGACGATATTAATTATGATAACCTTGACCACTTAAAAACTCGCATTAGAACCATGTTTGACGACTCCAGCTGTGATAGATCTACCCCCACCCCCGAACACGATTTCACTATTAACGAACTGGTAATAGCCACCAAAAACTTCAACCCCAAAAAGGCTCCCGGCATTGACGGCTTAACAGCTGACATATGTCAAAATGTTATTACCAACGACCCCGATTTCCATCTAGCACTTTACAATAAATGTCTCAGCTTATTTCATTTCCCAACACCGTGGAAAGAAGCAGTGACAATCGTTATCAGAAAACCAGGGAGAGACAGTTATGACAATCCTAAATCATACAGACCCATCGGCCTACTGCCTATATTTGGCAAAATCCTTGAAAAAATGGTTGTAAGAAGGCTTATGTGGCATTTAGTGCCAAGGATCAGTCACCGCCAGTACGGCTTCATGCCACAACGCAGCACAGGGGACTCTCTATGATCTAATGACACACGTGAAACGCGGACTCTACCCGAAAAAGCTAATCACAATTGTGGCATTGGACATAGAGGAGACCTTTTATAGTGCATGGTAGCCAACCATCAAAGTCAGATTGGCGAAAGAACGATGCTCCTTGGCGCTACGCAAAATTTTAAACAGATACATGACTGACCGACTGATCAGACTAAGATACGCAGGCTATGAACATTTCGTAACCATCGAAAAAGGCTGTGTTCAAAGCTCTATTGGAGGTCCCATATTATGGAATCTCATCTTGGATCCTCTGCTGAAAAGTCTGATACGAAAAGGTATATATTGCCAGGCATTCGCAGACGACGTCCTACTCGTCTTTACGGAAAATTCGGCAGAGGATATTGAACACGTGGGTAATGTTGCCCTCACGCATGTTCAAGCTTGGGGTGTCAAAAACAAATTAACTTTTGCACCAAACAAAATGCTATGATCATAACTAAAAATCGGCCAAGTGCAAGTAGTACTCGCGCACGAAGGGTTCCGTAAAACAAAAAACTAGTAAAGACGCAGCGTGTTTAGGAGTATACGACATGGATATTGGCGTAGGTGACTTAGATTTATATGTCATGGGGTACGCTGAAGTAGCAGGGATTACGAGTTTGTTATTGACCTGAAGATGTTGACCTTGAGATTCCTCGAGGTCCGTCACCGTATGATACGCTACGGCTGACCTATTAATTTTAGGATGAGTTTGTTTGTATTTCTGTTTCGCTTCAAGTACTTGTTCTGAGCGGGACTTTTCAGACATTTTAGGACGACCACCTTTATTACGTTTTGGACGACCAACCTTTGAATCTTGCGTTTTTTTTACCAAGCTTCCATGCATGCATATTATCATATGTATTATTTAGTAATCCTTCGGACCCTATTGGTGAACAAAAATCATAATGGACGATGATGATAAATTGCCTGAAAGAAGTAAACGCTTTATTGTATATCCTTCTCTGCCAAATACTCCCCTCAGCATATCCATATTACGTTCATACACTTCGAACCTCGCTGGATATAAAAATCCTGCTGCCTTCACCTCAGCAGTACTGCTATAACTGGAGGATTGGAGCATCGTAGCTTTGTAAACATGTCGTAAAGAGAAAGGATTTCCCCGGGCATCGCTTGTATACAAATTAAACTCGTCCTATTTACTATAAATATAATTAACTATTGTAGTTCTTAGTAATTGTGTTTGTACAAAATTAGTGGTATTGTAAATAGAGAACGCTATTGCATGAAATAAAACTTCCATCTCCCGATGGAAGTTGTTTAATTCATGCAACAGCGTTCTCTAAAACTTGCGGTAACTACAATTATGTTTATAATAACAATTTAGGGGTATGCCCATTTATGGTTTCGTTTAGTACATCAACCAAATTATAATCAAAAATCAAGTTTTCAATTATCTTGTCCCCCTTTACAATATGAAGTCATAATAACGCCGGATATAATATGCTAAACAATTAAAAAGTATTTTACGTTTGCGCCATTTTTTAATGTATTGTTCTGCATAGTTGCCAGTATTTTAAAACTGTACTAATCGATTTTGGGGTCTGGGTTGATTTTGCGTTTTAATTTATTGCTTCAAATCTATTTTCCTTACCTTAGAATAATGACATACAGTTACCATATATACGTTCTAAATAAAAAAGAATAAAGTATATTGGTCATATACATGTTTTTTAATATTTTTGGATGCCAGATATATTGCTATTGGAGATTCCATTCTATGGCTACAAGATTTTTAAATGATACTGATCAACCAAAATAAAAACGTCTAAGTCGGCAAACTGTATAATAACAATAAACTAAATAATAATAAACAAATTAAATGTGAAAAACATTTTTTATTGTAATAGAATATACATTTAAAGCTCAACAAAACAAGGTATCTTTGATTAATGCACAAAGCGAAACCGTACTCCATATTGCAATGGGCGAATGCCCATAACTATAATCTAAGGGGGATCCCTTAGCTTATTATTTACAGTTTGCCGACTTGATTGTTTTCTTTTTTTGGTTGTTCAGTATCATTTAAAAATCTTGTAGCCATAGAACGGTATCTCCAATAGCAATATATTTTGCATCCAAAAATATTGCTTGGCAAAAAAACTTCATATTTAGAAAACATGTTTATGACTAATATACTATAATCTATTTTTTTTAGAACCTACATATATTATATAGTAACTGTAAGATATTATTCTAAGGTTAGGAAAATAGATTTGTAGCAATAAATAAAAACGTAAAACCAACCAAAATCGTAAAATCGATTAATACAGTTTTAAAATACTGGCAACTATGCAGAACAATACATACCTACATTAAAAAATGGCACAAATAAAACATCTTTTTAATTGTTTAGCATATTATATCCGTCGTTATTATGACTTCATATTATAAAGGGGGACATGATAAATGAAAACTTGATTTTTGATAATAATTTGGTTGATGTTCTAAACAAAACCGTAAATGCTCATACCCTTTTATGTGAAAAAAATAACCTAATTTAATGAGCTTCATAGGCCTTTTGTGCAATAACCCGGCGATGTAGGGATATATATATATATATATATATATATATATATATATATATATATATATATATAAATATATATATATATATATATATATATATATATATATATATAAATATATATATATATATATATATATATATATATATTTGTAATAGGATATACATTTAAAGCCCAACAAGGTATCTTTTATTAATGTACAACGTGAAGCCGTACTCCATACTTAATTACTGTTTTTTTCTTATTAAAAATTTACTGTTTTTGCAATTTTTCTTTTATCGGTGCTATAAGACGTTGCTTTGTACCAAATTTTAAGATTCTGAGTTCACGGGAAGTACCCTGTAGGGTTTGATTCCTTTGCGAGTATCGAAAATTTGCGGAAATTTGCTGCATAAACGCCTGTATCTTTTGATTGCGTTGGCTTAGAAGTTTAATTTTTTCACAGCCTTAAGGCACAGTAGACTTGAGTATTTGTTATAAATTTCAGCTTGATACCTCCACGCGTTCCTGAGAAAAAGGGTCTTCACAGACAAACAGACGGACGGACGGACAACAAAGCGATCCTATAATAGTTCCGTTTTTTCCTTTTGGGGTACGGAACCCTAAAAACTCAAATATGACACTCCACGCCTGACCATGGGCGGGATCGATATTGCCTATGTCAATGAGATTAAGATTCTGGGGCTAATGGTAGACCGTCACCTGACGTTTAGCGCTCATACTACCTACATATGTAAAAGAGCACTGAACGTCAGCAAACAACTATCCAAAGCCGCCAGAACTAGTTGGGCCCTCCACCCTGAAATCATCAAAATTATTTATAATGCCACAATAGTCCCCATTATAACCTACGCAGCTAGCACCTGGGCATACGCTACACACAAACAATATATACAGAAAAACTGAACTCACTACAAAGACATTTTGCATTAAAAATATGCAAGGCATACAGGACAGTGTCACTTAATGCCTTCCTACGGCTCGCAGATATACTCCCTCTCGACATCTGCATAAGAGAGAAAGCCTCCTTGTACGATGTCAAAAGGGGACATATAGAGTTAATCGATGGCAAAAAACCTTAAATACTATCATCATTCTGCAAACTATCCCATCCGGCGAACCGTGTGAGCTGGCAGTATCACAAAATTGATAATCAAGATGATCTCGATATCGTTGTAAACAGTGCAGTATGTATTTATACCGATGGTAGCAAAATTAACAATAAAGTTGGCGCAGCATACACCGTTTGGGACAATAACATAGAAATTGATAACCAAAAATTCTGTTTGGCTCCCTACTGCACTGTTTACCAGGCAGAACTGCTAGCCATATGCCTGGCGGTAGAGATGGTGGTTAATAGTGAGTTTGCAAAATGTGCCATTCTCAGTGATTCTAGGGCTGCGTTGGATACTGTTGCTGATAGCCTCTGCCTACACCCATTAGCCACACAAATCCATAGTCACTTAAACAACTGTCTCTCCCAACACAAGAGTATTATATTCTACTGGGTTAAGTCACACATCGGCTTGGAGGGAAATGAGAAAGCAGACGAGTTCGCCAAGCTAGCAGCTGTTGAACCTACCACTGAACCAATATACGACAAATATCCCATCTCCTACGCAAAACAGCTAATCAAATTCAACTCAATAGAAGAATGGAATAACAGATACACAACCCACACCACAGCAAACACAACTAAAATATTCTTCCCCAATGCCATAACAGCTCGCAAAACGCTAAAGCATCTATCTACATTTAGACAGTACTCTAACCCAAATACTCACAGGACATGGTGGGTTCTCTGCATACCTCTTCAGATTCAAATGCAAAGAGAACCCACTATGTATATGTAACACTAGTTCCGACGAATCCATTATACACATCATCACAGAATGCCCCATACACACATACGTAAGATACACACTAGAACAGGAAACAGACACAACAATAACCACTAAAAACATACCTGAACTCCTAACTAACGAAGACACCTGGCCTCTGTTCATAAACTACTGTAAGAAACTAGCTAATTTAGCAATACAAAGAAACAAAAAATAAACTATATCCAGATTTAATTATACCCAAATCAAATCATATTAAGCAACTACAATTTTAGTAATTTTTACACTACAACATTATACACTGCAATATATTAACTAGAAACAAATGTAATATATGCACAATAAATTAATATATTGTTACAGTTATACTGTAACTGTTTATATTAACTTTATTAAATATAAATAATTATATTAATTATTAACTAAATTAATTTTCTACAATATATCAATTATCTACAACACGCCATTATATTCCACAATCTATCTTGTTATATATCTTATTAATGTAATATACCTTACACCCTGTATGTGTGTGTGTGTGTGTGTGTATATATATAACATATTTATATATATATATATATATATATATATATATATATATATATATATATATATATATATATATATATATATATATATATATATATATATATATATATATATATATATATATAACTAAACTTATTTTTATAATACATTATACATACATCATTTTCTACATATCTAATTGATTGTAAATTCTATTACCATATTTTTAGGAACTAATAATGATTTATATATCTTAATCTACTATTTTATAAACAAAAATATTAATATTAATGTAATCAATTAGGTTGGGTTCTATAGTAATCTTATTATATAACTATTTAACAAATGGTACTACTAACAACGAAGTAATTACCGAATGTATATTATGTCTCCCATTTCAACATAATAACAATTTTAACTTATAATTAATATTAGCAGACTAAACAATGTATTCACCCACAATCGCTTCTATATTTTATTCTAATAGTTTTACTATCTTCTTCTACTGACTTTTTCTTCTTTTATTGTTTTTATTACTATAAGCTCTACTACTTACAAATTCACAAAAAAAAATGTAAGCTATGTATATTTTGGGGACTATAGTTTACTATATTATTTTAATTTGACAAAATATATGTTGCCTTTAAAATATTAAGTTAGTATTCCCTTTTTTTACCACTTTAACTCTTTATTTTTCCTTAACTTTACATACATACATACATACATATCATCACGCCATATCCCTTGCAGGGTAGGCAGAGAGAACAGAGTGCCAGAGAACTCTATCTCTGCATACTTCACTCGCTTCCTCAACATTCATAATTCTCTTCATACACGCCTTAACTTTAGCTTTCCTCAATTCTATTTTCTAATTACTATTTCCTTAATATGTTATTTCTCTCTTCTTAACTTGTTATTTCTATTGTTATTTACTCCCTTCTAGCATAATTTATATAATTTGTCTTCACCTAAATTTTTGCTTATTGTAGTAACATTAAGTTGGTATTATTATTTATTATTTTTATCTAATTTCAAGTTTGTACATAATAATATTTTTATATAATAATGTCAAGCACTCCTTTACACCACCGTAACTTATATAATAACTACGCACATGCGTATGTATATATTAGGGTGTTCGTTATTTCCCAAATTGGGTTTTGTTCTGCAAACGGCCGTCAAATTTTTAGGTTATGACCTAAAAAAAAATATGAGACCCAAATCAGCCCTTAATATTTACATTAACCCGTGCCTAAATCATAATACATTTCCCATTTAAATAACATGGGATTTTCGCACTTTTTGGAGTTAATTTTTTTCCACTGAAACAAATGTAGCTAAAAATACTCAAACAGTTATTTCTTGTAGGAAATTTAACGCTCTACAAAAAGATCTGAATGCTTTTTTCGATAAAATTTACCGTTTAAAAGTTGTTCAACAATAAACTTGTATTCATATTTTAATTCATCGTTTTTTTTTTTAATTTTCACCATAATTTTTATTTATATCAAACTAAATGCATACAGATAGATAATAAAATAAATAAATACAAGATTTAGATCTAAAATAAAGCATATTATTGCTTTTAAATAATATCGATACTTATACAGTTTTTCGACTTTTTTCACACATCTTGAAACAATTTGTATTTCAATTCCAGCTCTATACCAGAATTTAGTCACTTCTCCTATATTGACAACTTGCTGGAAGTGTTTTTTTGCTTCTCTTGTTTGATAAAATAACAATTGTAGTACTTGTTTGTTGGTTGGTAATTTATTGGCACTGATCGTTTCAGTTGGTTCTCCCAAAAGAAACATTAGATTTCTCAGGCTCACAGAAGTATTCTTTTTTTTTTTGTAAAATTATATTAAACAGTATTTCTGCTGAATGAGTTCGCAATAATAAAGTTTATTAAATAAACACTTCACCGAGAGATTATAGACTCAAATGACATGAAGTTCTCTCAGGTTGCTCACAGATGGTGTTAGATTATAAGACGAATAAATTTAAAACGTGATTGCGTTTAGCTTTTTGCTTAATTGCCTTAAATTCAAAAATTTTAAAAAAGAAAATTATTTAAACACTTAGATTTAAAAGTACGTTAATATACGGCCTCTTAAAGTGACTCTATAATTTTATAACAAACAAAAAGCGATAGTAAATAAAAAATAGAAAAATAATGAATTAAAATATAAATACAAGTTTATTGTTGAATAACTTTTAAACGGTAAATTTTATCGAAATAAGCATTCAGATCTTTTTTGTAGAGCGTTAAATTTCCTACAAGAAATAGCTATTTAAGTATTTTTAGCTACATTTGTTTCAGTGAAAAAAAAATTAACTGCAAAAAGTGCGAAAATCCCATGTTATTTAAATGGGAGATGTATTATGATTTAGGCACGGCTTAATTTAAATATTAAGGGCTGCTTTGGGTCTGATATTTTTTTTTAGGTCATAACCTAAAAATTTGACGGGCGTTTGCAGAACAAATCCCAATTTGGGAAATAACGGACACCCTAGATATACCCTATATAACATACATATTTATCATGCATCGTATACTTTAAGCTAACTAATTAACCACACCACACTATTTAACACTGCTAATTTAAGGTCCCTGATCATGTCAGGGGAACCGTATGGCCAAACAATTGGAGTTTGGAAACAAAAAAAAATAGTAAAATGCAATCTAAACAAAAAAATATGTTGGTGGTATGGCCAGCACGTACCTACATACATATATGCACAAGCAATCGTGGGAGCCGTAAAAACAGACTTTATTTTTTGGGACGGGCTATGCAATAATCACACCCCGCTAATTCGATCTGGGGCGACAGAAGATGCGGCGCGCGACTCCATAGACCCGCCCTGCAATGTACCTCTCCGCAAAGCGAGCGGGCCACCGGAACCCAATCTTTCTCTTCGGTGGATCGTAATAAAACAGACTAATAATTCTTTACTGATCTAAGTCATCTATTGATATAAATGTAGCATGATGGTCATTTTTTTGCAGGCTAAGGTTTGGATACACGCCGCACGTTCCATCTGGATTCCGTCCCCCCCTCCCCGTAGCCATTCAGCCGGCCACTGGTACCGAATCGTTGACGTCATAGTCCAGCCCGGAGCATAATGGTCGAAGTGACATTTCATATTATCATAGACTTAAACAGTGGTAGGTATATATGATAACTAACTTCACTTTCAGGTCGCCTATGTCCCACTGCGAGGCACGAATCTCCTCTACAAGAGTGAAACTTATCATCCGAGGAGTTTACAGAGGAAGTCCTTACCCAGCAATGAGACATATATCTACTGGAAAGATAGACAAATACTCATTTTCACCAACAACTCCTAAGTTTAGGTAACACCTAAGTCAACATAAATGACGTTACAATGAGGTTAAACTTTTCTTTATGTTAGATAAATATAAAACTTGATAATCATCTAAGGTGATCAAGCTAACATATAGCATCAATATTGGTGTTAAGTGTTATTTTAACTTTGAGTGTTGTTGGTAAGATCGGGCATAATTCATTCATAGATAAAATAATTACCTGCGAATCTCTAGGTGCGAGTAGACCGTCCCTCTCTAATATCTCCCGTTCAGTTCGTCCCACGTACTTGAACTTGGTGCCCCAAGAGAACAGTCCACCGCCGGAGTACACGCACGCGTCTGAAGACGATGGTAATCTGTAAATATTTTAATCCTATTAATGCAGACGGTGCTAGGATTATTAATTTTTTACTATGTGGTTAGCGGCTACGAAAACTACCATCACTTACTACACTTGCTCGTGCATGTCGTAAAAGATGACTAACATAGTCCTGAGCCAATTCCATCTGATACCGTCTAGTCAACAATAATATTCCCAAATAGGGTTGACGTGCCGACCAGTTGCCGGTGGCCCACCCTCATGGCGCAAAGACGCACGTGTATGGCAAGCTATGGGTTTGTACGCCTTCCCTTCCATCGCCACGATTGGACTGGGCGAGGTGAGACTATATCATAACCTGTTCCCAAAACACAAAGGAGGGTTCACGTGAAGCAGCTGGATCGTCGTAATATTTTATAATATACTAGCTGTCCCGGCAGACGTCGTCCTGCGCGGAAAAGCTTTAAGCGATATGCCGGCAGCAGCGCCACCTACCGGGTCCAATTGTGTTTTGAAATCATTCAGGGAACCATAGGAGTATACATAGAAAATTTCATCCCAATCGGTCCAGCTATTTGACATACTGACAACGGCGTCACCTAACGGATCCAATCGCGAATCCAAATCATTCTCGAATCTCCTCGAACACACAAAAAAAATTTCAAGAAAACCCGTCTATCTGTTTAGGAGGAGTTCAGTGACATACACACGTAAGTAGGATTATATATATTATACGAGTATAAAGATATTATAGAAAAATAGTTTGTACGGAGTCGACCCAAAGTAATTAGAATTAGAGCATTTTTGGCCAGTCAACCAATTTGAGCCAATTTGCTTTGTCTAGGTTTATGCCCAAAAGTGAGATGTTTCATTCCTTATAGAGCAAACGAGCAAGCAGCACACCTGATGGTAAGTGCTCATGGACCTTTGCAAGACCAGGGGTACAACTAGGCCGCTGTCTACTAATCAAATTCCAACCAGAAAGCTGGACCTCGAGCTCTCTCGCTCATCGAACGAAGCGCATAGCACATTACCATTGCTCAGGCGTCGATTTTCTACGAGAGTGTGGTACTACCCCGCAGAGACCGACCAGCGGCTGTAGACAGAAAGCTGTCAACAGTGTGATGCTAATACATACATACATACATAGCCTCACGCCTGTTTCCCAGAGGGGTAGGCAGAGACTACGGATTGCCACAAACCACGATCCTGACATACCTCCATCGCTTCATTCACACTCATCACAGTCCTCATGCATGCTCTACGATTACGCGTACTCTTAATCTGACCTTTCACTAACACATCTTTAATTTGATCCAGGAAAGTACGACGTGGTCTTCCCCTTGTAATCGTCCCACTCACACTCGCTTTGTATACTTGTTTAGTCAATCTTTCTTCACTCATTCTTTCCACGTGTCCAAACCACCTCAGCATACCCTTTTTTATCTTTGTCTACTACTTCTTCATTCACACTACAGCGCTTTCTTATAACACTATTCCTAATTTTATCTTTCAGACTTACACCACACATACTACGAAGAGCTCTTCTTCGTGACGCTAATACTACTGCAAAAAATAGAAATAAAATTTCTTTCTTTCTTCTTCTTTCTTTCTGCATGCAACTGATGCTGTAATGAACACAATAGAATTGATTCGAATCAAAATACACTATTCCTCTATCTGCTTATGAATGTTCACAGTTGAACATCATCATCTCAGCTCATATACGTCCCACTGTTAAGCTCGAGCCTCCTGCAAAGGACGAGAGAAATTGACCTACTATACCACCCTAGTCAGATGTGTTAGTTTTGTTTTTATTTCGAGTTTGCCATCTCTTTCCCTATGAAATTTAAATTATCTAATTATATATTTATAAATTATCTGCTTACTATTTAGTTGTCTTTTACGTTTTTTTACCTATGGGTAAGATGATGTTGGTGAATTTCATTTTTACTCAGTCATCCTCTATCTTGCTTATGGGTAGTGTAAAAGACTTCTGAAGTATATACATAGATATCATCACGCCATATCCCTTGCAGGGTAGGCAGAGAGAACAGAGTGCCAGAGAACTCTATCTTTGCATACTTCATTCGCTTCCTCAACATTCATAATTCTCTTCATACACGCTCGCCGGTTTCGGAGACTCTTGACTCCACCTTCCTTCAGTACATGACCGATCTAGTCTAGGTAGGTTAGTCTCGGTCTCCCCCGGTACCTACAACCTTCCACTTTCGCACTGTATATCTTCTTAACCAGACGTTCGTTCGGCATTCTTTCCACATGTCTGAACCATCGGAGCATTCCCTTTCGCATCTTTACACCAATAAAATTACGATTATTATTAAATTTATTATTATTATTCATTTTACGTGAATGTAAGCAAAACCAAAATAATGGTCTTTGAAAGAGATGAAGCCAGAACAGATGTAAGAGTAACAATAGGTAATGATGTACTAGAGCAAGTGGATGAATTTGTATATCTTGGATGTGCATTTAGCAGAGATGGAAGGTACACCACTGATATAGAGCGAAGAGTGAATGCGGGAAATAGAATGAACGGAGCGTTGGGGCAACTTCTCGGCAGCCACCACCTCAGCCAGAAGGCACGTGTAGCAATAGATAACGCAGTGCTTGTCCCAACATTACTGTATGGAAGCGAGAGTTGGGTATGCAGAAAAGAGTATGAAAGTGAAAGTGAAATGCGATCTCTGCGGAAAATCTGTGGAGTTAGGCTGACCGACCGCATTCGTAACGACGACGTAAGAGAGCGAGTAGGTATGAAGAGAGTATTGGTGTAAAGATACGAAAGGGAATGCTCCGATGGTTCTGAAGTATATATTATGCATATAACATATAGATGTTATATGCATGGCAAGAGAAGGTAAACTTGGAACAAAATTATCCCGTCTGACCAGCGTGGTATAATAATAATTTATTGGGGAGGAGTCTCGAGCCCACCAGTGGGACGTATAAAATCTGATATGACAATGATGATAATATTATCAGGTATAAAGATAATTGTAATGTAATTTTGGTAGCAGATCCAGAAAAACTACTGGTTCGGCAATAAAATTGAGAAAACTACATTAATGAAAGCAAAGGCACGCCTTGCTTCCATTAATTCTACATTAAAATAACTATTAATCGTATCTTTGCATAGCTAGTAAAGTATTACTTACGTGAAAAACAACATCTGCTCTATGGCGCAACACCAAACATGCCTGCAGGCAGCTCCACTCGGACATTTGAATCCAACCGTATGTTTCTTCTGTGAACGAAATAAAAAAAATATTTACTATAGATAATAATAATATTATATATAATATTTACTACAGATAATAATAATATTTACTATATATACTTTTTTTTTTTTATAATCATAATTCTTTTTTTTGGTTCTGTTCGTCCGTTCGGACAGGCAAAGGGATCAGAGCAAACCCACACAGCCAAGTCTTTCTTCATATTGTGTAGCCTTAATAGTCATTGTCTGTCAGTAAGTCAAGTCGTTACCATTAATCGGGCGCTGATAACCAACTCAATGATGTTTTTGGGAATTTTGGCAAAACATGAAAATACATACATACATACATATCATCACGCCATATCCCTTGCAGGGTAGGCAGAGAGAACAGAGTGCCAGAGAACTATATGCTTGCATACTTCACTCGCTTCTTCAACATTCATAATTCTCTTCATACACGCTCGCCGGTTTCGGAGACTCTTGACTCCACCTTCTTTCAGTACGTGACCAATCTGGTCTAGGTAAGTGGTGAGTCTCAGTCTCCCTCGGTACCTACATCCTTCCACTTTCGCATTGTACATCTTCTTAACCAGACGTTCGTTCGGCATTCTTTCCACATGTCCGAACCATCGGAGCATTCCCTTTCGCATCTTTACACCAATACTCTCTTTCATACCTACTCGCTCTCTTACGTCGTCGTTGCGAATGCGGTCGGTCAGCCTAACTCCACAGATTATCCGTAAAGATCGCATTTCGACCGCATTAATTTTGCTTTCATGCTCTTTTCTGCATACCCAACTCTCGCTTCCATATAATAATGTTGGGACAAGCACTGCGTTATGTATTGCTACACGTGCCTTCTGGCTGAGGTGGTGGCTACCGAGAAGTTGTCCCAACGCTCCGTTCACTCTATTTCCCGCCTTGTGTACCTTCCATCTCGGCTAAAACCACATCCAACATATACAAATTCATCCACTTGCTCTAGTACATCATTACCTATTTTTACTCTTACATCTGTTCTGGCTTTATCTCTTTCAAAGACCATTATTTTGGTTTTGCTCACATTCACGCGCAAATGCTCTCTCCAGATCCACAAAACTGCAGAAAACCCTCTGACCTAGAGCCAGATGTTTCTCCACAGTGTTGCGCAGAGAGAACACTTGATCCATGCATCCCCTTCCACTCCTGAAACCTCCTTGTGTCTCACACAGTAAACCATTGGACACCATCCTCATTCTCCTTTCAATAATTTTACCGTACACCTTTGCTGCCAAACTGGTCAAGCTTATGGCTCTGTAATTTTCGCAGTCATAACGTGAACCCTTGTTTTTAAACAAAGGCACGATAACTGCGCTATTGCAGTTCCCGGGAACCATTCCCGAGCTTCAACATAAATTGAGGAGCAACAGGAACGCCTCCCAGACACAGGAGCCACCAAGCTTGATTATCTCTGCAGACACCATATCAATGCCCGCTGCCTTACCATTTTTTAAATTTCTTATCGCCCATTCAACTTCATCCATACTGATGCCATCGGAGGACGCCGGTGCTGAATGTTGATCTATTAAACCACATGCGACACCGGCGCCAACTCGAGTATCCGCATACATATCGCCAAAATATTCACTCCATCGGCTTAGCACGTCTTGTGTTTGTGTAAGAATGTCTCCACCTTTAGACCTTATTTTATTCATTCTGAAGGGTGACCAACTACACCGAGACTTCTTCACCTCCCTCCAAAAGAGTTAGGTGTTACCCTAGAAGTTTTTAGTCAGCCTATCTTCTGCACTCATATTTGCTCTATCACGTTTCTCTTTCACTGAGGCCTTGGTGTCATTCTTACATTGCCGATATATTTCTTTCTTCTGTTCAGTCATACTGTCATTCAGATTCAAAGAAGAGACATAGCCCAGCCACGTCCACGTCCAGCCTTTCTTCTTTTGCTCTACGGAAGCTGCCACTTCCGCATCCCACCATGCATCACCATTTGTTTTCCTATGCTTCTTTGAACTTCCACATACTCCTTTCGCTGTATCTACCATACTCTCTTTCAATATTCTCCAGCATTCTTCAATGTCCGATTGCGGAATATTATTATTATTTTTGAAATTACCATATTCATACTATATTCACTACACTTCAACACTTTAAATGTATCATATTCCATAAAATACCAGCAAAATTATTCAATATAACACTACAAAACACTAAAGAAATTAATATAATACAAGAGCGTATCATGACATTTCCATATTCGCGCCAAAACTCCTAATCATAACCCCTTACACTGCTTGTTTGTGGTCTAAAAGACTATTTTAAAAGCTCTACTTATATCTGAGCCAGCTCTATCTGATGCTGCCTGGTCAACAATTACCTTCCTTAAGTTTAAAATCAAACCGGTCATAAAACCTTTACCATAACTTTTGCAATATATACGACGAAAGAAGTGCACATATTCTATCGACCACAATTTATTGGGATAAATACAAGATGAAGATGAATCATGTTTTTTATTGCTTTTTAGTAGCTGATGAGAAAGCAGTCCACCTTGTGGTATGTGACGACTGGCGCTCATGGCTTTCAGTTATTCCAGCAACACAGCTAAGTCCCTACCTAGCATGAGAAAAGAGATCCTTTTAATCCATGCTTAAGGAAGGACATGTCCTATCAACACCACTTACTTTTATTTTAGGTAACAATTGCCTGGAATACTTCTAACACCGATTGCGATTGCTAACCAACCTCCCTAGCGATTTATGCTATAAGATTAAGAAAGCCTAATTCAAAACTTATTTGGTTACTATCCATCCACCATCAGCATATCATCGCCACCAGAGACTAAGATTGATACCGATAGCTCGCCCATATGACGGTAGCAAGGTAGTTTACGACAGATTATCCTTCCCGTCTCGGGTGGTATAAGCGGGATGTGACCGGACATTTTTTTTTTCACCGCAAGGTGGACCATGGATGTGGTCGCGCTCCGACAAAAACGTCCGGGGGCGACAGAAGAGGCGGCACGCAACCCCATGGACCCACCCTGCAAACTCCTCTCTTCGCCGCGCGAGCGGGTCACCGGTACCCGATCTTTGACTTCGGTGGCCAAGGATGTGACCGGCCCTAAATAATGTTGGATATACGTATTTCCAAGCAGGAATAAACTATAATCACCACGCTTGGCACGTGGGTTGGCGATTGTAATTGTCCAATAAACACACTAACACTATTAAAAATTCAATAAATCCAATTTACACCTATAAGTACTCTTCACACAAAAAGGGTGTTTTCTATAATAATTACTGATAGGTACTTAGATTGGACTAATGGTTGCTACAGTTACATAAATGTTCAAACAAATCGTATTTAAATTATACTTGCTTTGATCCGCGACTTCGCTCGCTTTAATATAGATACCGTCAATTAATTTTTCCGTCGCTCGAAAATAATATTTTTCCCGGATGAAAAGTAAGCTACTTTTTTGACAGATTATAGTCTCATTGTACATCACATGAAGCATCCAGGTCGACAGAAAGGACGACGTGTAGCCCCATAATGTATAATACCTCTCTGTCGCCATTTGTACTGACCACCAATACACATGGCGATATCCGTCATGTCGGACAAACAGCTAGACGTGCTCTGTGTAACAGAGACCAAGTGAAGGGGCAGCGACGCCTGCGATCTTCCTGGTGGCGGGATGGCTCTGTGGTCTGGTGTACCACAGAGCGATCGAGCCAGCATGGGGGTAGGAGTACTGCTGTCCTCTCGCTTGGCCTCAGGTGTGAAGGATTACGGAATGTATGATCCCAGACTTCTTTGGGTCCGTATAAAACTTGGTGTCACCAAGGTATTCATGATTGTAGCATATGCTCCCGTAAGATCCTCGGTGGCATCAGACCTAGAGAAGTTTTGGGATAATGTTAGGGAAGTTCTGGATATGGCAGAAACCAGTGAACGCGTGATTGTATGCGGAGATTTGAACGGATGGGTGGGGACCAAGCGTCCTGACTATGAGGACGTACTTGGTCCATTTGGTGATAAGAGAGTGAACGACGCAGGTAGGCTCATAGCGGATGTATGCATGGAGAGAAACCTTATTGTGTCAAACACATTTTTCCAACATAAGGACATCCATATGTATACATGGAGAAGGAATGAACAGAAAAGTATAATAGATTTAATTTTGGTAGACAGTCGCCTCCGAAGCAAAATATTGGACGCAAGAGCCTACAGGGGCCCCACAGTCGATACGGACCACTATCTCGTTATTGCGAGATTTAGTGGTCTATTCAGAAAGTGGAGGCACTGGCGAGAGCGTGTCCACTTCGGAGGGCTTGAAAGGATAAAGGTTGAAAGGTTGCAAGAAGAGTGTGTAAGAGAAAAGTATGCAGAGGGTGTCCGAGAACGGCTGACGATGGCAAGCCAGCCGCAATCGGACATTGAAGAATGCTGGAGAGTATTGAAAGAGAGTATGGTAGACACAGCGAAAGAAGTATGTGGAAGTTCAAAGAAGCATAGAAACACAAATGGTGATGCATGGTGGGATGCGGAAGTGGCAGCTTCCGTAGAGCAAAAGAAGAAAGCGTGGCTGGACTATGTCTCTTCTTTGAATCTGAATGACAGTATGACTGAACAGAAAGAAATATATCGGCAATGTAAGAATGACACCAAGGCCTTGGTGAAAGAGAAACGTGGTAGAGCAAGTATGAGTGCAGAAGATAGGCTGACTAAAAACTTCGAGGGTAACACCAAACTCTTTTGGAGGGAGGTGAAGAAGTCTCGGGGTGGTTGGTCAGCCTTCAGAATGAATAAAATAAGGTCTAAAGGTGGAGACATTCTTACACAAACACAAGACGTGTTAAGCCGATGGAGTGAATATTTTGGCGATATGTATGCGGATGCTACGGTTGGCGTCGGTGTCGCATGTGGTCTAGTAGATCAACATTCGGCGACGGCGTCCTCCGATGGCATCAGTATGGATGAAGTTGAATGGGCGATAAGAAGTTTGAGAAATGGTAAGGCAGCGGGCATTGATATGGTGTCTGCCGAGATGATCAAGCTTGGTGGCTCCTGTGTCCGGGAGGCGTTCCTGTTGCTCCTCAATTTATGTTGGAGCTCGGGAATGGTTCCCGGGGACTGGAATAGCGCAGTCATCGTGCCTTTGTTTAAAAACAAGGGTTCACGTTATGACTGCGCAAATTACAGAGCCATAAGCTTGACCAGTTTGGCAGCAAAAGTGTATGGTAAAATTATTGAAAGGAGAATGAGGATGGTGTCCGATGGTTTACTGTGTGAGACACAAGGAGGTTTCAGGAGTGGAAGGGGATGCATGGATCAAGTGTTCTCTCTGCGCAACATTGTGGAGAAGCATCTGGCCCTAGGTCAGAGGGTTTTCTGCAGTTTTGTGGATCTGGAGAGAGCATTTGACACGGTTGTACGAAAGGAACTTTGGGACATTTTACCGGAGTATGGTATTAACGGTAAACTGCTGCAGGCTGTGCAATCCAGTTACATGGGCTGTAGAGCCTGTGTGCGGCTGGATGATGGAATGTCGCCTTGGTTTGACGTCAATATCGGCGTTAAGCAGGGCTGCGTTCTATCAGCCAGGCTGTTTATCATATATCTGGATAAATGTCTCCAAAGGTTGAACGATATGAATGTGGGAATCCAGATGGGTGACTCAGTGGTCTCTGCTCTGCTTTATGCAGATGATGCAGTCCTGCTGGCACAGTCAGCGACTGACCTGCAGACCCTAGTCGACACAATGACAGAAGATTGTAAGAAAAGGGGTCTACGCGTGAATGTGAGCAAAACCAAAATAATGGTCTTTGAAAGAGATGAAGCCAGAACAGATGTAAGAGTAACAATAGGTAATGATGTACTAGAGCAAGTGGATGAATTTGTATATCTTGGATGTGGATTTAGCCGAGATGGACGGTACACCACTGATATAGAGCGAAGAGTGAATGCGGGAAATAGAGTGAACGGAGCGTTGGGGCAACTTCTCGGCAGCCACCACCTCAGCTAGAAGGCACGTGTAGCAATACATAACGCAGTGCTTGTCCCAATATTACTGTATGGAAGCGAGAGTTGGGTATGCAGAAAAGAGTATGAAAGTAAAATTAATGCGGTCGAAATGCGATCTCTGCGGAAAATCTGTGGAGTTGGCTGACCGACCGCATTCGTAACGACGACGTAAGAGAGCGAGTAGGTATGAAAGAGAGTATTGGTGTAAAGATGCGAAAGGGAATGCTCCGATGGTTCGGACATGTGGAAAGAATGCCGAACGAACGTCTGGTTAAGAAGATATACAATGCGAAAGTGGAAGGATGTAGGTACCGAGGGCGACCGAGACTAACCTACCTAGACCAGATCGGTCAGGTACTGAAGGAAGGTGGAGTCAAGAGTCTCCGAAACGGGCGAGCGTGTATGAAGAGAATTATGAATGTTGAGGAAGCGAGTGAAGTATGCAGAGATAGAGTTCTCTGGCACTCTGTTCTCTCTGCCTACCCTGCAAGGGATATGGCGTGATGATATGTATGTATGTATGTATGTGTACCAATACACAGCACAAGTCTGCGATGGATTGTACAGCGGGTTACTCTTTCAGGTACCAGCCCTAGTCTAGACTAGTCTTCATCCAGTCACACGTGGCCTCGGTTATGGCTGATAGGTACCCTATACCCTTTTCTGTATTCCTGACATGTATACTAGCGATGAGACGAATGGTATTTTTTTCAATTCGAATCAATCGAATTAAAATTATTATTGATTCGAATCACAATTCGAATTGATTCGAATCGTCACGGGGGAGTCGTCAAATCGCGCGATGAATTCGCGAAAGCATTACAGTCGAATTCGTACTCGTATGTCGAGTCATCCGCCTGTTAAGCCGAGTTGGCGAGTTTATAACTCGTTTACATTATTATTCATTTTAAATTATTTATACTGTTTGTTGTATTACCAATATTTATAACTACAGGAACATAGTTTACACGAAACTGTTTCCATCTTCATTTTTATTAAAAAACTCCCAGTTCAAACTTTTATTTCCTCTAGACGACTCTTTGCAAATGTAATAGGTACGTTAAACGAATGGAATTGTATCCAACCAATTCGTGATTCTTAGAACATTTCATGTATTTTCGTATTTTCTCACTAGTAGAATTCATTCGTTAGATTATTCGACTCCGTATTAGAACGAGAGAGCGAATCAACGAATGTCCAATTAAGCCGAGTCGACTGATCGCTGCGCCGCAGCGGTCGCCCGCGCTGCGAGTAGGTACGACACGAGTTAACGAATTGATTCGGTTTCGGTCAAAGGCGATTCGAATGAACGAGTCAATAGTCTTATTCGAGTTATTCGAATTAAACGATTCGAATTACCCATCGTTAATGTATACGCTTTATTATTTTCGTGTGGTGACGGAGTAAGAATACAATTTATCGCCCCCTATCTTACCTGTGGGTGATCGTAAGAGACGACTAAGGGATAAAATATGCATATAACATCTATGCAAGAGAAGGAAATCTCGAAATAAAACCCTATACCAACGTCTGACCAGCGTGATATAGTAGATCAATCTCCCAGTGTGGAGGAGACTTGAGCTCAGCAGTGGGACATATATGAGCTAAGATGATGATGATGATACGATTTGTCTAAACATTCTGTTGATTAAATAATACGTGAAATCATAAGAGCGTGAAATCGTACAAAACAAACAAAATCACTTTCGCATTTATAGTATTATTAGTAAAGTAATTAGAGGAGTAAACAAAACATTTCAGAAAATATTTGACGTCATATAATGTAATGTAATCACAATCCTCTACATAGTTTTCACTGAAATTTAACATAATATTTCATATACCTACTATTTTAATTAGCTTAATACGAGCGCGACGTATAGAAAGATGTATAGAAAAAAAAGTGTGTGTGTACTTATGTATACACGTTAGATGTTATACTTCTTTGGCGTAACAAATTAAAAAAATTTTAACAAAACTTTTGTCTTTCGCCTTATTCTACGTTTGTAGAAAAAACGACACTAACAATAGAAAAAAAAAAGGTATTTAATACATTGAAAGTTTTATTATAACGCATTATCTAGTTAAAAAAAAGTTTATTTAAATATCACAAAAAAACTAAAATGTTGACTATAGCTAACTTCAAGGTGTCGGTTTTTGGTGACGGTGTGCGCGCGCATCGTAAAAATTTACTCTCATAATTTTTCTCTAATGCTAGGGCCCGCACCTGCGTGTATCATCCCGAAGTAATGTGTGGCGAAGCTTCGTACGTTTTCTACACTAAAAATGTTATCGCGATAATACTGTGGTCACATTAGCGACTACGGTATTTTACACCAAGTCATCATCATCATCAACCTGCTCTTATCCCAATTTATTTGGGGTCGACGCAATATGTCTTCTCCTTCCATACAACTCTATCAGACGTCATCTCTGTGGTCACTCCTTGTCTATCCATGTCATGTTTCACGCAGTTCATCCATCTTTTCTTTGGTCTTCCCTTACCCCTTAAGCCTTCAACATTCATGCTTAAAGCTTTCCTCACAACATATTGGTATTTTACACCAAGTATCGTGCAATAATTAAAGATGTCCGAAATCATTTTGATGTGTTTAACTATGGATGACGAATTGCTTTACAGCTATATTATACTAATAGTTACATAATAATTATTTTGAGATCCCTTCATGGGTTCCGCTTCATAATGGTGTAAAAATTCTAACACCATTTTATCACTCCACTCCATATTTATTGATTAACTGAAGATCCTCGAACGCGTCTAAATACATCGAAAATTTCCGCCAAAATGAAAAACGCTAATCCGACCACAGAGCGCGATATATTAGCGCGCTAAAACCCTTTGGTTTATCGCCACCCAAGCGATAACGCACACGAAGCCCGAATCTTCGCGACGATAGCCGATAATGACCGGTCACATCTGCGTGTATAACGCGCCAAAAGAAGAATAACTTCATATACATAATTGACTAACTTTCACACGGGGATCGACGCACTTGCTTTATCCCTTTATATCATCATCATTCTGCTGTTATCCCAATTACTTGGGGTCGGCACAGTATATACTCTTATTCCATCTCACATATTATAAATAATATCGGTAATAGTTATATCACCGGCCGCCTGCCTGACGTCAAACCTCACATGCCTATTCAACCGTTAGTATATCAATTTCTAGTAATGGGCACAGTCCTTCATTTCTTCGTGATCCCTAATCCATTTTACGACTCCTACGGGACTATCAATTATAGGGTAGACATTAATTATAGACGTGGACACTGATATCGTAAAATCATCATTATTTTAGTTCATATACGTCCATTACTGGGCTGGAGCCTCCTTCACCTTCTATACCACCCTGATCAAACGGGTTGGTAAGGCTTCTATGCAATTTTCCTTCTCTAGTACAGATGTTATATGCACATTATCCTTTCTTCCTCTCTCCTTCAGCCGTCTTTTATAATACCCAAGGGCAAGAGAAGAAGTGGTTAAATGTTTTCTACACTGAGTACTACTGAAATACATTGTTACATATAATGACAAATCAAACATTATCTCCTCCGTGCCAGTGCCGTGGGTTCGATTCCTACACAGAACAATATTTGTGCGATTCACAAAGTGTTGTTGAGTCTGGGTGTAATTTGTCTGCGTTAATTGCACGTTTGTAAAGTCCCCCGCAATACAAGGATTATTTCCTTAGTGCAGGCAAAACACCACGTTTTGTTAAAAAAAAAAAACAAAATAAAAAAAACATTACCTCTGGATAATTCAAATGAACGATAAACATCCGTCCCTCGAAGTTGATCTTATGCACCTCGGACCATTTGAAATGATGCGTCTTCCTACTACCTTGAAACGTGAGGATGCCGCTGTGGTTGATGCCCAAATACAGCTGATTGCCTCGATGGTCCTGCTTAACAATGAAGAAAACATAATGATAAAATTGTGGACACTCAAAAGTCACTTCTACTTTCTCATCTTAATGTCGCCTAAAGCTCAGTCATTATCCATCATCGTCATCCATTCATCAGCCTATCAATGGCCACTGTGAGACATACCCCCTTAGTCTCCAGGAAGGAATGATAATGCCATCTATAATGAAGTTTACCATAAAACGTTGCTGCATCTTCTCTTCGAGCTCCCTTTTTTTCTAGGTACAGACAATAGTCCTGTCGCACACCGCCCAAACAGCCTTGAGTGGCGGAAGAGACTGTGGACAAGCTCATGACCTGGCGTTACCTGTCTATCGCCATTTGGACATTTCATCGGTAATACGTCCTTCTTTTCAGAGGCCCAACTTATATTACCCTTTTGAGTATCACCTTCTATCGACGCCCTGCCCCTTTGTTGTCAAGCCTTTGCCCTCGCGCGGTCAGTCTCTCTTAGGTTTACGGAATAATCTCCTAAGCTGCTATCCGCGGCCCCGACTAGAGCGGCATCAGGTAGAGCACGCCGGCAACTGAGTCAGGGTACAGAAATTCTTGGTCCTCCCTTGGCCAGAATTGCGACTCCCAAGGGAAAATAAGCGGTGATATATTACATCGTTAATTAGCTACGTTTTGTGACATACAATATGCGGTACATTTTAGATAGAAGAAAAATAAATAAGATGGATACCTTAACAGGATGAGGATCAACTCCGTAGGTATCAAGTTGGCAGGCAATTTTAACAAAGGTTCTCTCTGCCTCCTGCGTGGACATGCCCTTGACGCCGCCGCTGCCCCCAGGGGTACCCTCCACTGGTTCTCTGTGTAACTCCTGCAATTTTTTTATAAATTAAATGAGTATGCCTTCATTTCAGCTCATATATGTCCCACAGCTGGGCTCGAGCTTCCTCTATAATGGAAGAGAAATTGAACTAATATACCAGGCTGGTCGGGCGTGTTGGTACAGGATTTTGTTTCGAGTTTATCTTCTCTTGCATAGATCTTATGTGTATTGTATATCCCTTAGTCGTCTCTTACGATCACCCACGGGAAAGGCAGGTGGTGATGAATTGTATTCTTACTCCGTCACGGAAATAGAATGTATGACTCTCATTACAAGTACAGCAACAAATCATCCGAAGGGGAAGTTCACGTGACTGAAGAATCCACTTACGTGACGTAGGCGCTTCTTTCTAACTTGATCAGTATACAATTATCGTAAATATTCATTAAATATTTGTAGAAATTTAAAACTAAACTTATTTATCTCCATTTTCTTCTCGTTAATGAGTATTATTTACTACACTAAGCTATTCACAGATTATGGATTTTTCTTTCGACTTTTCCGTTCTCTTGCAGTGATATTACATACATACATACATATCATCACGCCATATCCCTTGCAGGGTAGGCAGAGAGAACAGAGTGCCAGAGAACTCTATCTCTGCATACTTCACTCGCTTCCTCAATATTCATAATTCTCTTCATACACGCTCGCCGGTTTCGGAGACTCTTGACTCCACCTTCCTAGTGATATTATTTAGTGAGTGATATATATATATATATATATATATCTTCGCAGTGATATTATTTCCGTATATCCCTGATTCATCTTTTACAGCACCCGCTAATAATAAATGTTTATGATTGTCGTATTATTTACTAAATTATTGATTTAAGGTCCTGGCATATCCAACTAATTTAGGTATTAGTCTCTCACAATAAGAAAATCGTGTATAAAATATCAAATTTTTGAAATGTCTGGATTTTTGCGCATCTAAATGTTATACTGAATTTTATGTACTGAAGGAAGGTGGAGTCAAGAGTCCCCGAAACCGGCAAGCGTGTATGAAGAGAATTATGAATGTTGAGGAAGCGAGTGAAGTATGCAAGGATAGAGTTCTCTGGCACTCTATTCTCTCTGCCTACCCTGCAAGGGATATGGCGTGATGATATGTATGTATTTATGTAAATTTTATAGCAGGATATTCACAGATACTTATCTTTCTTCCGCATCGATTCCAGCACAAAACGATACGAATTAAATTTATTTATGAGAGGCTAAATTTTTATGACGAATTAAAGAAAATATTTTCTATCCATAGGCAACAATTATTTTTTTTTAAATGTAAGGTATATTCTTCTATACCTTGACACTACACGTTATAGGCAGATTGAGCGGTTTATCAGTTAAAGAGTGAAATTAGAACAAATAAACGCACTTTCGCATTTTTAACATTAGTTAGCATTGTAATAAACTTGTTCCTTTATATTACACTCAATAGAAAAATAGACGATTATTATTATACTAACTTTAGTAGAGTATATCGTAAAGGCATACGATAAAAGTGAAACTTTGGTATATAATATAAAAGTGAAATATTTTAATTATTGATCAATCATTTTTGCTATATTAGCTATTTTTAAAGATAAACACAATTTATGCTAATTGTGTTTATCTTTTATTTGTTTACTTAAAATTATGAAAGCAAGAAGAGCGTATGTCTTACTCTTCTCCGGCACTAGACGATAAGTGAGACACCGCACTCACGCTATCCAGCAGTATACCTTCACCACATTGTGTCACATATAAAGGTTGTGGATCAGAATTTCAAAGCCTAAGAAATATACTACAAAAAATATCTAATGTTTATACCAATATTACACATTTGAAATAAAACTATTTTTACGGATTTTATCGCGTTGGTATTTGATTTTTAATTTCACTACGTTTCGAACACTTTACAGTGTTCATGGTCACTGAAGGACTGGTCATTAAAATCAAATACGAACGCGATAGAATCCATAAAAATACTTTTATTTCAAATATAAAAAAAAAATTAAAAAAAAAAACATTCTGCCAAAAAAAAAGATTTCATAAATTCAGATAAAGTAAGGTGTCACATTATATTTTTTTTTTTAACCTCTTAACCCCAAGATCACACAATACGTAATATTTTTATATAATAATTTCTGCTTATTATGAAAGGAAATTCATAATATGGCGCAATCTTATAGCAAGACTTCGTTTTGCTTCGAGGCAATGTGAAATATTTCACAACATTAAAATTGTTATGTAATACAATGAAATTGATAAAATTACAGTTAACGATTATTTTGCAATAATGGTTTAGCGGTTTTATTATCGCCTGCCGTATTTTGGCTTCTATTTTTTAAACCTATTTTACAGCTTTTATTACGTTTATATGTTTTTTTTTATTGCTAATGGTGGTTCAATTTTCCCAACGTTACGAAAACTTCAGCGTTCATTTCCCTCAACCACGAACGCTGAATGATGTACTCGTACATAATGCAAAAGCTATTAGCAATAGTTTTATGACCAGCCGCCTGCTTGACGTCAATCCTACTTGGAAATGTATTTAATGGCCCAACGGCACCATGTGTTGGCCCAGGTCGATATAAAACTCTCAATCGTCTTTTATGACATCCACGAGCAAAGATTCGTAGTATTCGTAGCCGCTATCAAACAGCACAAATATTAAATTAATTATTATGGCATTTATATTAAAAGAAAACAACTAAACGAACGCGCCACTATTCAGTGGAACAAAAAGTATATACTTAGACGAAATGTAGTCAGTAAACATTTACTACCTTTGTTAGTATGGATATGATCATATAATACACATTTTTTCACTGAGATCGATTTAGATACAAAGCTGTTAAGGGGCCGTTCATAAATTACGTAAGGGATTTTGAAGAATGATTTGCACAACACCGTAAGACATTATAAGATAGCAACTATGCCCCCTGCCCCTTAATAAGATTTTTTGTAAAAAAATGCTCTATTGATCAAATATAACTCCGTTTATTCCGAAAACATATGTTATAACAATCTTCTTACTACAATTAGGTAGGTATCATTAACTTACTGCAATAACATTAATCTTATTAATCTATCACAGTTTTGACCAAAAATTGTAATTTTCAATTGAATATCTTACTCTTACTTAATGCCAGGTTCACTACCCCCTCCCTGCCTATAGTAAGAAGTTATAATATTCAGTCAATACCCAAAAAAACGGCTTACATAATTTATGAATGGCCCCTAAGTATACGTATCGTTTAATTATTCATATTACGACTGGTCTTCAACGAATTAACAGAGGTATCACATATCTTTAAAATTTTGTACTCTTACGCAATAAGCAGAAAGCTTATTGTCATCTACCGGTCGCACTTCTACAATGGAACTGCTATTGAATTTGTACAAGAAACTTCAGAAAAGTCTAATAAATTTTCCTAATCCAGAATTTGTGTCCGAGATCTCAGAGTCGGCAGGCGTATGCTTGTGACTTGTGCCTTTAAAACAATTACTCATAGGCACATTTTTTTGTTTCTCTCAACAGTTTTCTCTATTTCCGATACTTTCAAATTTGCCATCTCATCTTAGCTGGAATACTAGAAGCAGATAAAACTCAAGTACATATTTGGACTACACAGATAGCGTAGTGGTTAAGATACCAACTTGTCATGCCAGTGCCATGGGTTCGATTCCCGAACAGGACAATACTTTGTGCGATCCACAAAGTATATTTTGAGTCTGGGTGTAATTTGTCTGCGTTAAATGCATGTTTGTAAAGTCCCCCGGAATACAATGATTATTTCCATAGTGCAGGGTCTATGAAAAACAAAAACATATTAATATATCTTACCTGTATCCTAGCCTCGATTGTATCTGTTTGTCTAAGTAAGAGTCTCATTTCTGTCACGTAATTCCCGACATGAATATTTGGATCATAATCACCAAGTTCAACTAAAAAAAATACAAATACATATTAATATTTATTTATTTGTTCGCGAGCAAGGCCTCTAATGCAGAGATCCTATACAGCCTTATCTGCCTAATGAATAATCCGACCCTGAGGATACAGCGTTATATATGCCCTAGGGTACAAATCTTCATAAAGAAAAAGGTACAATGTTCTTTTACTCAGAAATATATAGGTTTTGTGGGTCACTTCTTCACTTCTCTGTATAGTTTTAGAAGTCACTCCCATAAAAGTTTAATAAAAATCAAAATAAAAAGTGTGTGTGTCAGCTGCGACGCACGACTGGAGTTCACTCCTTAAGTACGATTATCAAAACAGGCGCAAAAAAAGCTCATTTGTAGTGTCCGATCGAATGTTCAGTTTCGGTTTCGGTCGGCAAAAAAACGAGTTTCGGTTATGTTTCGGTTTCGGCAGCAAACCTGCCGAAACTACGACCGAAACCGAAACTGCATTCGGGAGTTTCCGCGCTGTGCTCGGGTGTGTTCGGCGCGGTAAATAACATCCAAGCGACGATGACATTTGGCCGCGTCCACGTGCGTAATCATGTCGTAACCTGTTTGTTTGCAGTGCATTAGGTAACAACATAAATAAGTATTAAAGCTACCTATGTGATTTAAAGAAAAAAAAATTAAAACTGACTGATTATAAAACATTTTCTCTATTTTTCTCTGAAAACATGATCTTTATAAGACAGTTTCGGTTTAGGTTTCGGTTTCGGCCGAAACTGAGACCGTTGCCGAAATTCGGTTTCGGTTTCGGTCGTAAAAACCAGTTTCGGTCGGACACTATTCATTTGACTAAAAATAATATATATATTTTTATTTACATTTATTGAAACTGTTCAGTGAAGTATTATCTCACGTCAGAGGAGAGTGAAAGGTGCGCAGAATAGGTTGCGCACCAAAAACGTAACGAGGTCATTCGATCACTAGATTTTACTCCTCAAATTTTTCTCATACCGGGCGCCTTATATGAAAATCGATTCTTAAGGAGTAAACTCCAAAAATCGATGTGTTATTCAAACACGATTATAATTTTAAGTTATCATCAAGCAAAACATAAATGCTAAGTATCTTTCATAGTTTTTTCTTTTCAGCTATGATTAAAACATTATTTACATTATAAATAACGAAAGTCATTTATATGAAAAAATATCACATCTCGAACTGTATGTGCTAATAGTTAGCAGACACGATGTTAACGGTATTCGTGACTGATATTTCTAGGAAGCAACATCTAATTAAAATCTATTTAAATGTATCAAAGAATATTTCATTCTGTGTGGATTATATTCATTCCGTGTGATGACGGAGTAAGAATACAATTCACCACCCCCTATCCTACCTGTGGGTGATCGTAAGAGCAGACTCAAGGGATATAAAACGCATATAACATTTATGCAAGAGAAGGAAACCTCAAAACAGAATTCTATACCAACACGCCTGACCAGCGTGGTATAGTAGATTAATAGAAAATATAAATAAAAAAGATATTATTTTATAGATGTGTGATATAATGCTGTTTCAATAAAGTGTATTGACAACTTCCCTTGGAGTTATCAATGCGATCAAAATTTTGATGATAACTAAATGGCGCCACATGCCGAAATATATCTGCGAGTAACTACACCTTTAAATCCCATTGCGGAGTAGTCAACTAAACACACAATCGACTCTTTGAACGGCACCGTGCGGTATTCGCATATGGGCGAACTGACCACTACATTGCCTGTGGTTTCCACAAGAGATCCCAATTCAAAGTTATTATTTCAAAGACTCTACCCTAACTACTTTACCAATATCATTTAATATATAAATTTAATATAAATATTTTATGCAAATTCTAGCAAAACAAAAAAAATACGGTTAAAATAAGGTTCGTATGAAAGAGAGTATTGGTGTAAAGATGCGAAAGGGAATGCTCCGATGGTTCGGACATGTGGAAAGAATGCCGAACGAACGTCTGGTTAAGAAGATATACAATGCGAAGGTGGAAGAATGTAGGTACCGGGGGAGACCGAGACTCACCTACCTAGACCAGATCGGTCATGTACTGAAGGAAGGTGGAGTCAAGAGTCTTCGAAACCGGCGAGCGTGTATGAAGAGAATTATGAATGTTGAGGAAGCGAGTGAAGTATGCAAGGATAGAGCTCTCTGGCACTCTGTTCTCTCTGCCTACCCTTTTTTTTTTTTTTTTTTTATTGGTGGGCTATGGGTGCGTCTCGCCCCGCTGAATCGGTCCGGGGTGACGGAAAGGCGGCGCGTGACCCCATAGACCCACCGTAAAACCTTCTCTCTTCGCCGTGCGAGCGGACCACCGGTACTCGATTTTAACTTCGGTGGCCCCTCTCTGCCTACCCTGCAAGGGATATGGCGTGATGATATGTACAAAAAAAATACAAAAGTTTATTAGATTTTACTTTTCAATCAGCAAGCCTAATTTAAAGCCTAAGTAATGAATTTAAAGCCTAATTTAAGATTTAGTATTATAACATATGCTAAGAAAATATTATTTTTAGGTATGTACTACATAATTTAGCTAAACACATACTTTGTATAATAAGTGCTCCCAGCATAGCTGCTTCATTAGATGTGCAGTATAACCTTCCATGTAAGAGATCCCTCTTGAGCTGTAAATATATCTGAAATCTCGTGACATCCTCCTTTAATAATAATGGATTTGGTGGATAGAACTTCACTCGGAAACTAAACAATATCGGCGATGCATCTGCCAACAATTATTATTTATAACTAAAATAAAAGACACATTTATCCATATGATAACAAACTAAAATACAAATGTGACATCTTTTCAATCCCAATTAGTGTTTGATAATTAAAAAATCTCATCATTATCCTACTTTTATCCCAATCACTTGGAGTCTATACAATATGTACTCTTATTTCATAGTAGATATTGTACAAGTTATTGGCAATAGTTTTATGACCGGCCGCCTGCTAGAAGTCAACCCTCCTTGGGAATGTTTTTGTTGACCAAATGGCATCAGATGGAGTTGACCCAGGTCGTTATAAGGCTCTTAGTCGTCTTTTACGACATCCACGAGCAAAGTAAGAGTTGGTCGTATTCGTAGCCGGTACCACACAATTCTAAGCAGATAATATTACTAAAACTAACTAAAAGTAAGATAGCTTTTAACTAACATATATAAATCATAAAAACATATAACTTCAATATGGTGATGGAATAAGAATACAATTTACTACACCTTATGCCCATGGGTGTCGTATAGGATATATATATGCAAACAACATCTATGCGAGATATAAAAAACAGGTAACAAAAACCTATACAAACCTATTTGACTGGGTGCTGCATTAAATCAAGTTCCTCATATAATGCAGTTGACTCGAGATCAGAACTGTGACATATATCAGCAGGGATGACGAACATACATAATGAGGAATTAGTCAAAACTTATTCTATAGTGAGGAAGGAGTATAAAAGCGAAACCTATCTCCAGTATTGAATTTAAATACCAAAATTTAAATACAAAATCTTTTGCATAGTACTCAATAAGCCAGGTATAGTATAAGCCAGTGTTATATACAGGTTTTTTAAAGGAGGGCAATTAGGTAACAATTATTGGTACTATTAATAACTTAATCCTCTAGAAATTAAGAAATATGTAACATATTTTGCTGCCTAGTACTCATAAAAAAAACTTATATTTCAATTGCTGAAAACTCATCTAAAGTGAGTTATTAGTAAATTAATATGCTTTGTAATTTCATGTAAGCAACAATTTTGAAGAGAATATTTTATATCTGGTACACTTTGATAATATTCCACCTATTGTAAAGTGGGGTTTGGTCATAAATCTAGATGGTAAAGCAATAGCTATGAGTTCTTAATTTAATTTAAATATTAGGATATTGGTAATTTAATGACATTGCTAACTAGCCTCCTAGCAAGGGCCTTATTATGTAAACAAAGTACTTCAATATTATCCGTAAAGTCGGTTTACAGACACATATTTATATTTGTTTTATACAAGTCCTGTGGTAAAATATAGTTCAAGAAGCCGTCTATATTAATTCAATTGTTTGACCATTGGGTTGTTTATTGTTTACAGTTTAAACATTGTGCTTGTATTATATAAACATAAGATAAATTACCTTTCACTTGTTTTAATATTAATTTTGCCATATGCAGCCAATGCTGAAAGAAAAACAAAAACTCTTTAAAACAACCTCCATTTTATATAAATTTTTGATTTGATTTAGAAACCAATTAAATGTATACCCCAGCCTCAGAATAATTAATTGTGGAACACCAAAAGAATTTTCTTGCTTGTAAATCATACCCAATACATTCTACATGGGAAGTCAATTCTTAACTACTATGCTATCTGTCAAGTTAACTGTTATTACTCTACTAAATCATTACAATGAAAAATTATATCAACAACATAATTTTTTTAATATGTTGAATAAATTATCTACACTTGAGTATATTATCAACAATAATATTTATTACATCATAATATATAATCAACATGTGCAGACAGCAGATTAACATAAATTATAAAAAATTAAAATCCTATTAAATTTGTTAGGTTGTTACCATTATTGTGTAAAAGAGATAATAGCATTTATAAACCTACATATATGCAACTTTTAAAAACTAATCAATTAGAATTCACTCATGTCATATGTAATTTTGCCTTGAAAATCATTTGAAAATTTTTTTTTTTTTTTTAATTATACTTCTATAGATAACCATTTAAAATAGGTGTATACAAACATATATAAGCTGTCATTCATACACAAATGTTAAGTGTGTATCATCACTGTATTACACTCATAATTATTGATAAACAAATACAATATGCATAGGTATCTTGTTACTTTGATGATTTCGTGTGCTAATTATTTTTTAGTAATGTAATTATGATTTCTTACCCTTTGTCCATTGCCGTCAACATATCGCAGTCCGAAATAATCAGTTTCGGTGAGATTTAACTGTTGACATACATGGTCTAACAGAAATTTGCCTTTATAGCTTGGCTGAAAACGTGTTCCAAATGTTAGTAAGTAAATCTATATATATTTATAGGATGCGCTTTTAGAGACACTTACGTGAAATTCACATTCTAATATTTCAGTATCCTCTAAAAGTCTTACAGTGCATTTATAAACAATATCTCCTCGACTTTTGAACATGCTTGACTATTTTATCTTCCTTACAACTTCATGTGATATATATTTACTAATAAAGCATTGTGATCAATTAAGATGCCTATCACACAAAATTAATCTCATCATCCCATGCATTAATTAAAATGTTCATTTGTTTCTCTCTAATTTCGATTAGAGAACGGTAGGTATTAGAGATGGTCGTTGCGCAACTTAGCTGGTTATTGAAACTATCTATCGGCACAATAGCGGTTAGATAGTTTTGTCGTACTACAATAACCTGCTAACAGCTATTAACTCAATCATGTTCGGTAATACTCGATCGCTATCGGCAGCTAACAATCGCTACTCGCTATTGTAGCTAGTTATAGCTAACAACAACTCTGTGGCTAACAGCTATCGCGATCGCGACATGGCTGGGACATCGGTTCTTTCATCAATGATCATTTTGTCTCTTTCATACACACACACGCCAAAGCTGCGTTTGTCCTTTGACTTTAGCCCTTAGAGCCTTTGAAATAAGATGCATTTTTTGGAAGATTATTTTTGTTATTCGTCATTAGGTACTTAGATAATTGTTAGTTGCAGGTTGATGCCTAATTATGTGGCCTTGAACTAATCATTATCTAATTCACGTGTTTAGCGACATTGTGTATTATAGACGTGTCGCTTACTTTTGAGTATAAATATTAAATTTGATAGTCCCAGAGTATACTCACACAGTACAATTATTTGTATGATGTACACAGTTATTTGTATTGCGTCTGGGTGTTTTTTATCTATCTATCTATCCATCAGCCTTTCTCCGTCCACTGGTGGACATAAGTCTCCCCCAAAGAACGCCACAGCGCGCGGTCCTGCGCCACCTGCATCCAGCGGCTCGCTGCGATCTTAATTTTTACATTATGTTCCTGTCACACTATTTTAATTGAAAAGTTCAGATACATTAACGATATACCTATGCAATGAATATTTCGCTTATATAGATAGTAGATACGATTCAATACACATAGGTAGTCCGAATATGTTACCGAAATATTGACCGCGACGCTCGCCCGTTCGTGTGCACGTTAGTATAGTAGCAAAAAAAACCCGCTATTGAAATAGCGTGTTTCAAAAACCGCTATTGGCATTCGATAGATAGTTTCGTTTCGTTAACCAAATAACCCGCTACAGCCCATCGCTAGTAGGTATTGCGGATTTAGCGAATGGGCCATGGGATGGGCAGAAAGGGGTGCGGAAAGCGTGGTGCGGTGCAACTTTTTTGGCATTTCACGTTCTAAAATCATAACTTAAAAAATATATTCTAATTTAAATTTCTAACACATTTAAGACGTATTTTTATTTAAATTGGTGTACCGAAATCTTTTTAAGTCATAAAAGCAAACGTAATGTAGGATGGTTATACAGATAAATAAATACAGAACATGCTACATTTTATAATTGTTAAAGGTCATTGAAGCTCTAAGACAAAGTTATTAAAAAATACTAATTAGTTTACTAGGTAATAAGTTAATAACTAATGTTCAATAAAATATTATTTTAAAAGAATATCATACTAACATCCATTTCTGAACAAGTATACCTTCTATTACGTCAAATACGTCATATCCCTTGTGTCAACTCCCCATTGCCAACATCAATTATCTTTTTACCCTGAAATATATATATATATATATACACGTTGACATATTATTATGATAATATACTAATGTCAGTACATATTACCCATATGGTGGGTTAAGAATACAATAATTATATCATTAACCTAACGTCCTGTGGGAGGAGTGAAAATCGGCTAAAAGATTACCAGCTAGCAACACTCAGAGGATCTGTATACGTATCTATACGACGTGACCTATTTTTACAATTTAACCACTACCTACTCTCCCCTTCGGTTACCACAAATGTTTGTAGCTAAAAACCCAATTTTTTCCAGCGTGGTATTTTAAAGCCTAAAAGCCTAAAAATACGTTTCTGTACCTAGGAAACTTTACGCCTTCAATTATGATCGCCAGACCACTTTCAAATTATGACACTTGGGAATCCTATATCCAATAGTATACATCAATAGGCCTATGAAAAATGGATGATTAAAATATCAGTATGATTAGTAAATGCTGGGTTACATCAAGTTATAAATGAAAATCTGTTTAATCCATTTTAAGGTGATTGTTTAACAAAATTTGTTGTGATTTAATAAAATAAATAGAAATATCGTGGAAGTGATTTTGGTAATATCAGACTTTATCTATATTTATTTATAAAGTACTAAATTCATTTATTGTGAAGGAATGTATGCGTTTGGTGACGAAGTAAAAATACAATTTAACACACCCTGTCTTGCCAAGAGAAGAAAAATTCGTAGTAAACCCTCCCATACTAAACTTCCTATATTAAACCGCTTAATCAGCTTGGTATGTTAGTTCTGTTTCCTCCCAATTTGGAAGGAGACTCAGGCCCAGTACTAGAACGTTGATGAGTTTATATAATGATGAATTTCAAATTAATTGGCTATATTATTAATATGGAATGTTATTGTTAAAAAGTGTTTATGTTAATTATCTAATATAGATGTTTTAATCTAATTCAAAATCAACTCTTCATATTTGGCCATCCTTATACAAATCATTCGACAAATATCTCAATGACTTTCTTCAGTCTGTCAAACTATTTTCTAAGAAGACCACTGTATTATTTACACATAGCTGATCTCAGGAGCTCTGTAGTAATCATCACCTCTTAGCCGCCTTTCTGTTATTTAATTATTTCACAGCCATTCTGATATTGTACTAGCTGAAGTCCGGCAATTTTTTGATATGGTGCCTAATTAACTTGGATCTGAGGTGTTGGACCAAGCCGACAATAGGATTCTAGAATAATTTGTACAGCTGCCATAGGACTTTTCGACCTCTCCCAAAATCTCACTCCGGGATAAAATGACAGTGTCGTCATCGATCTTCAGCTTAGCTATTTGGCTCTGCCCGATAAACAAATCTCGTACGAACACTTTTCAAGTGACAGTTCCGTTTTATTGCTTCTTCAATAGACTGTGTATTGAATCAGCAAATACAAAGTCGCATAAATTTGAAGATTTGTCTATTAAGCTGCCTTTGTACGGAACCAAACAAAAACAGGTGAAAGCTGCATTTGGGCTTGAGAGTCTGGGTATAAAGTTCTTCGGGCCTTGAAGAATTTTGATCCAACCACGTAGACAGTTTGCGCAAACCTGTGGCTCATATCGTTCGAGGATTCGCACTCTTCCAAATGTTGGAAGTGATTGTGTAATTCAAGATGAAGCTCCCGATAGATTTTTCGTTCTGGTTTTGGATAGGTGTTGGTTGGAATATAGATTACAATAAGCGAAACCAATCGACTTTCATACGAAGATTAAATGTGCCTCGTACTATGTGGTAATCACTCTCACACTTCTTCACACTTTTAATCCTGCTGATCTCAGAGACACCATTGAATAATTGTCGTTTGTCCATCAAGATGAAGTCTATCTCATTTTTAATTAAACCTTCGAAGGCAACCTAGGTCCATTTCCTTTGTGGCCGCTTCTTGAAGAAGAAATTCGTCATAAAGAGGCCTTCTTTTTTGGAATAATGCCACGATCACCACACTTGGTTGGTAGATTGGCGATTGCACGAGGTGTTATAAAGTTTGCCAGTAGATAGCTGGTGTCCATTGTTTAATGAGACCCTTAGCCGATAATTATACTGATTAAAGCAGATTTCATAGATAACATGTTCCTCCCGAATGAACTTCGGGATTTACATAGTAAGTAATAACTCTTTGATCTCACATAGGGTGCCAACCCTATCACACACGAAAACTTTGAAAATATCCTCTAAATACTGTTTCATATAATAGTTTACCTAACAATATTTTATTTTACTGTTGACAATAAATTGTAAATAATATTTACGACTTAAGTACATTAATGTTTAAAAAAGTAACAAATAAGTGTATAATTCACAAAAACACAGACTTTAACGTTAGGTGTGTCTTTTTTTTCACTATCCCTCGTCGGTGACAGACGGGGGAGAGTGTGGGACTTACCGGCTAGCTGAACAGTCCGACAGGAATACCCACTAAAACCACAGCGGCCCCGTCGGCGCTTTTGCGGGGCGCCGGAGAGATCGTCTACGATAAGCGATTCCCGACGCCCCAATGCTTGGCCTTCTGGCTACGTCCTGCCGCGACTCAAAGCGGTGGGAGGAGGTACGCATACAGGCGCCTCCTCCTCTTTGCCGGCCACCGGCGGACGCGATTACCTCGCGTTTCCGCTCCGCGTTCTCCTTTTTTGCGATGACCTCTTCACAGAAGGAGGCAATCGAAGACCCAACGTCAGGTGTGCCTGTGCAATCCGAAATTTGATGGGTAAGATTTTTGTAGCGTATATTGACCACTTCATTAGGATACACTACAATAATTATACCTGCTACAATATATATTGCAATAATTTTGAGAATTTAAGAACAATTCAACATATAAATAAATAAATAATATTTTACATCAAAGCCCTATCTGTTAATACTGCTAATATACAGTGGTATACATAAAAAACAAACGGGGAGTTAACAACTATATTATAGCCACACTAAGGCCGGAAATGACTCTTCTCATTCCAGCCAGCTGAAAGAACAGCCATTTCTCGTCCATTCTGTTGGAGTCTATCTCGGATATTACACGTGGATTGTAATCCGTGGTGAGTGTCAGAAGAAATAGTTTAGTGCAGTGTGAAAGTGAAATATATTACCCGTAAGCATTAACGATTGTGTCTATGTAGACTACTTTCCGTAAAAATATTATTTTCTTTGTAAAATAATCCTGATTGTCAATTTAACACTTATCTACAGATATAATTCACTCCATATTGTTACGTTGTCTTATGATCCTAGCAATGTGCAGTCATTTGTTTGTTCCAAGATGTGTTTTCATTATTCAAATTCCGAACAAAAGCACGTTCTAGTTTGCTTACGCGTCACACTTTCGGAAGACCGGCTCGTCACCACGTGGTTGCGCATTATAACGTGCATATTTACACTCCATGTAAAGCTTCGTTGACTACATAAATATTGTCTTTCGTTGTGATTTAACGATTTAGTAGAAAGTAATTATTTTTTATGTTTTCTCCATAATGGCTGACATCCATTGTGAAATGTCAAGATAGGGCGAGGCGGCCATGCGGCCGCCATATTGCCGGCGACCCGGCTGCGCGATACACGATACATGAGGTTGCGACCTTGCGGATGCCGGCTGGCGTCTTCTTAGCCACTGCAATTTATTTTTCTGCAGCTTATTAATTCTTTTTTCTGTATTGTTCTAGACTAACCAAAAATGGGCAAGGAAAAGATTCACATTAACATTGTCGTCATAGGACACGTCGACTCCGGCAAGTCCACAACCACTGGTCACTTGATCTACAAATGTGGTGGTATCGACAAACGTACCATCGAGAAGTTCGAAAAGGAGGCCCAGGAAATGGGCAAAGGTTCCTTCAAATACGCCTGGGTATTGGACAAACTGAAAGCCGAGCGTGAGCGTGGTATCACAATTGATATTGCTCTGTGGAAGTTCGAAACAGGTAAATACTATGTCACCATCATCGACGCCCCTGGACATAGAGATTTTATCAAAAACATGATCACTGGCACATCACAAGCTGATTGTGCCGTACTTATCGTCGCCGCTGGTACCGGTGAGTTCGAGGCTGGTATCTCAAAGAATGGTCAAACACGTGAGCACGCCCTGCTTGCCTTCACACTCGGTGTAAAGCAGCTGATCGTAGGAGTCAACAAAATGGATTCCACCGAACCCCCATACAGTGAACCCCGTTTCGAGGAAATCAAAAAAGAAGTCGCCTCATACATTAAGAAGATCGGTTATAACCCAGCAGCAGTCGCTTTCGTACCCATTTCTGGCTGGCACGGAGACAATATGTTGGAGCCCTCTACCAAAATGCCTTGGTTCAAGGGATGGAACGTTGAGCGCAAGGAAGGCAAAGCTGAAGGTAAATGCCTCATTGAAGCCCTTGATGCTATCTTGCCCCCAGCTCGCCCTACAGACAAGGCCCTTCGTCTTCCCCTCCAGGACGTATACAAAATCGGCGGTATTGGTACAGTGCCCGTAGGCCGTGTGGAAACTGGTGTCCTTAAGCCTGGTACCATCGTCGTATTCGCACCCGCTAACATTACTACTGAAGTAAAGTCTGTTGAAATGCACCACGAAGCCTTACAAGAAGCCGTGCCTGGTGACAATGTAGGTTTCAACGTAAAGAACGTGTCTGTCAAGGAATTGCGTCGTGGTTACGTAGCTGGTGATTCCAAGAACAACCCACCCAAGGGTGCCGCCGATTTCACTGCACAGGTCATCGTGCTCAACCATCCCGGTCAAATCTCAAACGGTTACACACCTGTGTTGGATTGCCACACGGCTCACATTGCGTGTAAATTCGCCGAGATCAAAGAGAAGGTCGACCGTCGTACTGGTAAATCCACTGAAGAGAACCCTAAATCCATCAAATCTGGAGATGCTGCCATTGTTAACCTAGTTCCATCCAAGCCTCTCTGCGTTGAATCCTTCCAGGAGTTCCCACCTCTAGGTCGTTTCGCTGTGCGTGACATGAGGCAGACAGTCGCTGTAGGTGTCATCAAGGCTGTAAACTTCAAGGATGCCTCCGGTGGCAAGACAACCAAAGCCGCCGAGAAGGCCTCCAAAGGCAAGAAGTAGCTAGCGCTGATAACTGCACAATTTTTCATCCAACTGCGATACTTCATTCACCGAAAGGTGTTCAGAAGGAAAGAAAGGCTACGACTCATTCCTTTTCTATATTTTTTACAAGGCTTATACTGTAACATTATTTTATAATTTATATAAGGTTATATCTGAAATATTTTGTTATAACTGCAAACTAATGTGTAAATTCATAGAATAAAGGTAGCCTCCATGAAAATTTAATATTGTATTTTTATTTTCACATCCAGTAAAGTAACATTCAATATATTAAATCACAAATATATAACAATAAAATTAGTGATTTCTACTTTGATGTGTCAGTGAAAGGAACATGAAAAGTAAAATGGTTGTATATAAGTTTATTTTTTTTTATATTTTCGTAAATTCTATAAAGAGTTTCAGACCAGGTGAATGAACTGTTCTTTCATAAATATACTGGACCTTTCTAAATTATATTCAAATTATAATGCCAATAAGTAAATTTCGATTACTGCTAGATAGACATATGCACAACAACTAAGTATCTAACTCTATACTTTTCAGAATAGATTAGACATTAAATTATAACGTTGATTTACAATAGTTTGATGATCAATGACAAACAATTCGAAAATATCCCAACAGGTACAAGGGTCGGTGTACCATGTTTTCTTCAATGTAAAGCAAGGAGAGCAAAACATACTGCATAGAGGGTTTGCCTAAGTTTTCAATTGATCGTCACCTAATGTTTACCCTCGTTGGTAATTATCGTCACAGGTTTGTGTACAGCTCTGTCGACTTTCAAAACTTTCGCGGCCAATGTTTAGTTATAGTAGTTGTATTCGTGGTCACTAATATGATAAATCGCAAAGCTGCTGTGAAATTTTGGTTAAAAGCAGTTGCCATTATTCCTAATTTTATTATTGAGGTCGCCGTTCCAATCTAATTAAATACAAAAGAATATTTTGCAGAAATAGGAGTTTCGATTATAATCTTCCTTGTGTGGTTACGAGTTAAAAATTTAATATCACCCACCACTCCTCGCTTTCCCTACAAAGATCGACAGAAATTACCAGGAGAATGGTGAGTAGCACTCTTGGATAACCTAAAATGTCTGCTAACTGTGACCACTATCGCACTATCACCCTTGTAAATCAAATAGACTTCGATAGCCTGAAAAAGTTTTCCATGAAACGAAGGCCCTACGCAAACCAAAAGAATAACGAAAAAGATATTATTATGTGTACATGGAAATTAAAATCCCATGACAAGTTATCTAACCTATTTCTAAAAAAGGTAACCTACCTAGATATTAGCTTTGTCTAAGCATATAGAATTCAGGATTTAACCTAAACGAGTTCTAGATAAGAGTTGAATCACCTTTAATAGGAACAACAGCGGCATGTCATTCAGAGTGTGACGTGCGTCACATTCCAAGCATGAATACATATGTGTCTAGACGCGTCATTACCATCTTATCAAAATTGATTAAATGAAAATAACCAATGGAATATAATCATGTATAAGCAGGTACTTAATAACTTTCTATTAACAAGTCCTCACTGTAGCTGTTTGCGATCTCACGAAATAAAACCTTAAGGCAAACGTGCCTGCCAGTGACGTGAAGGCAATGTAGCAACTAAAAATATGAATATTGCGCTAAATAGGCAGTCATGATTTTAATACGTTACTTTTATTACTTACTTTTATATATTAATAATAACTTTCTTTTCAAATTAGCCTTAAATGGTGGGAATTCAGGTCAAAACAACGGCTTCTGGTATAGTAAAAAGCATATGTTCGACCGCTCGTGTAGTAATAGTAATCTACTGATCACATTTATAGGCAGGCGCTTGAGAATCAGCTGTGCCCACTTGAGTACCTGATGATTGGCAACCTAATATTAAAGGACATTGAGTAGCGAAAAAGCTACAGCAGCTCTTCTCCATCAGTGTTGTCCTTGCCTCTTCGTCGGGGAGAGCTCTGAGGAAATATTTAACTTGTAATCATAACCGCTCCTCGTGTGGATCCTCGGGTTAAGAATACAAACAACACTATTACGATCACCAACCCGTTTACTAAATGATTTATTTTCCTAGCACCAACATTTTTCATATTCGACGATTGTTCCGATGTTAAGATTAGGCACATTAGCTTACAACGTCCATTCGTTCGATCAATAAACGAAGGACATGTAGGTATATGAAATTATTACGTGTAGTTAATATGGTTATAATTTTTACTAGTAGAAAAATAAAATTAAAACTATAAATGATAAATTTTTTTTTACTATTTATATATCATATATATATTATAGTTGATTTATATAAATGATAAAATACGTATTGTAGGTAAAATAAATAGTAAAATAGAAATAACATTAGTAGTACCACACTCTCGCAGAAGATTGACGTCTGAGTAATGGCAATGTGCTATTGCGCTTCGTTCGGTAAGCGAGAGAGCCAAAAGCCCAACGGGCAAAGGTCCATGGGCGGCAGTGACATTTACCATCAGGTGTGCTGCTTGCTCGTTTGCCACCATAAGCAATAAAAAAAGAGAGGGTGAACCTGCGTACTGGTTTCGCATGCCCTTATGATTAAGACGGTACTAGCGCCTCTTCGTATGGTGAATGAGTATCGTGGATATCCTGAAATTGATTTTCATGTGATGTAAGCAGATAACATTCGGGTTGAGAGACCTCAGAGCTCACAATCCGGCCCAAGTTGTCATAGTCATCTGCGGCTAACAACTAAGTCAACAAAACAACTTAAATCAGTTGTTAGTAACAACTGATTTAAAATGAGAAGAGACAAAGAGCAGATAACATCACGATAGAAGTGTTAAAAGCAGTGCTGCAAATCCATAAGCAATCCAAATTTAGTGATAATTTAAATTAAGTGATATTATTTATACCAAACATTTAATGCGCCAATTCAGGCTGTCAGCGTGGCGGCGCGTTGCTCAGTTATTTTTTTTTATCAAATGTAACAGTATCCTAGCTAGAGTACTAAAACGTCAAAAGATCCAGAGGATCCAAGTTATACATATTTATAATTTTATATGATTTGAAATTGACACTTCATAGCGTTCATGATCACGGGAGGACTCTTCCTCTCGTAACCATGGAAGCTCTAGAGTTCGAAACGTCGGCAAATAAAAATCAAGTACAAAGGCGATAGAATTCGTTAAAATAGTTTTATTTTCTTTTCTTACATTTTCAAGCATGAATAAGGACGTCCTCATTATCATCTCTCTCTCTGCTGGGCTCGAGTGTTCTTCACATACCGAGTTTTATTTCGAATTATCCTACTCTAGAAATAGATACAAATGTTTTATACAATTTTATATATAGGGGGAAGTGGGGTAGATTCAGACAAGGGGCACCGTCATACATTAAAGAAATCTTTTGTTATGCGCGCATTAACTGAACGATTTTTGCGTGTACACATGACTTACTTATGTGTGTGTTGGCTCACGAAGTTTGACAGCAGTAGGTGTAAAACTTGCGACGAGGTGACACGGAAAGTGATTTGGCCAAGCGTAAGTAATTTTATACCTTCACTTTAAACATCTTTATTTTAATAAAAAGCTTTTATATAGATTATTCAGTACTATTTTATTTCAAAGATAATAGGATCAAGTTTGTGAATTGATACGTGAATTATGATATATATGGTTGGTTTTTTTATAGGAATATTTTTATTTCATTTAAATTTATTGGGGTAGGTTCATACAGCAGTAAGCGGGGTACATTCATACTATATGAAAAAGCCTCACGTTTTTTATTTTAGTTTTTAGAATTGAAATGATATCAAATTTTGTTTTACAGAAAAAATATGGTTAGACATTACGAGAAAAAGGGATCTAGGAGTGGACGAACAGGTAATGTTAAAAGCTATCGATGAAGTTTTACAAAACGAACTCTCTAAGAAAAACAGGAGCTAAATATAGAGTTAATTCATAATTACTACAAAATCATATCAAAATATTACGCAAAGCAGAAGATCTTGATAGCGAAAATCGTGTGTTCGAATCTAAAGTCATGTGTTGCATCGCACCAAGTTTTTAGAAAAACAGAAGAGGATCTTATAAGTAAATATACCTTAGTGTTCTAAGATGGACTATGGATTGACATGTATCCAAGTTAAAAAAACTTTCATATGAATTTGCTAAGGCCAATGAAATTAAATATCCAGCAAGTTGCGATAATAACAAGATGGCGGGAGCAAATTGGTTAGCAAGTTGTCGAAAACGCAATAAGAATTTAAGTTTGCGTAAACCTGAAAATAACAGCGCTGCCATGTCATTCGGATTTAATAAAACGGCAGTGAATGATTTCTTCCAGAACCTGGAGAATGGATACCTCAAATACAATTTTACTGCCGATACTATATAACTAAGTTCTTTCAGTGCCATAAAAAGAAAGACTACCCACATTTATGTTCTTTTTTTTACTTAGTATTACTTAATTATTAATTAGTATTAGCTGCTCATAGAGAGTAATTGCTTTTGATGCCAATAATGTTGTTTCAATACTTTTATTTTGATAAATAATTAAACATTTCTTGCTTAATTTGCGTATTTTCTTACTTGTATGAATCTGCCCCATAGCCTGTATGAGAGTGCCCCGCATGTGGGGTACATTCATACATTTCTAATTATTTTTTTAAACTTTTTTAAAAAGCCTCACATGTATATTTACATAAATTACATGTTTTTGATACAAAGTCAGATAGTTAGAGTACTGGTTTTTAATGAATCTATATAAATATTGATACTAGAGAAAATTCTATAAGAGGCAATAGAAAAACTGTATGAAGCTGCCCCACCTTCCCCTACCTTAATTGTTTGATATATACTTTTTATATTATGTGGTGGTGAATTGTCTTCTTTCTTCTTCATCATACGCAGATCAGATATAAGGCCATATGTTTATAAAAGTGGACAAAATACCGTTGTTAAGTTACAATTATATACGTAATAAATACTCTACTTGTGGTCACAGGTTAAGAATACAATGTGCCACCCTTATTTTCCATTGGGAATCGTAAGAATCACCTGAGATAACACCATGGAAGTAATAAGTACTCTGGTTGTACAGAGTACCTACTTATTACTTCCATGGATAACACCAACTGCGATTGTCAAATTGCCTACCAAGCCTCCTCTTGGGAAGGTCAATGTCCAATATTGAATGTTGATGTTCTGGTCACCTGGTGTATAAAAATCCTCAACTAACAGCAAAGTATTCACATAGATAGTAACACTTTTAAATGGGTTGAGGCAATGACCTGCCTGGCAGGTTGGTAATACGTAAATTAATATCAATTGATGTAAAAGATTATTATACATATATATATATATGTTGCTTCAATGTGATATCTTGAAAAATTAAATTTTAGAGGAGTGTATTTAAAATGGAGGAAGGTATAAAAGAAAGTTTAAAAGTTGCGCCTGTGAATACACTAAGGAATTCACATCAGCATTCGCTGGACGTGATATGGACATGTGATGAGACGGGATGAAAGTTTTAAGTATGAATGTTGATGGCTTTAGGGAAGACCGAACGAAAGATGGTTGGACTGCGTGAAGCATGACATGGATAGACAAGGAGTGATTACAGAGATGACGTCTGATCGGGTTTTATAGAAAACATATTGCATCAACCCCAAATAAAATGGGATTACAGCAGAATGATGATAGTTTAAAATGGAGGAAAGAAAGGGTCCACTATGTTGTTATGTAGGGATATTCGATATACATCGAAAACATCGATGTTTACAATGCGATACATCGAATCGATCCGATGTTTTGAAGAGCTATCGAAATACTCGATGTATCGATGTTTTTTCATAAAACATCGAAACGATGATAACCAGTAAATGCCACAAAAAAGACCTTTTTTTTTTAGAAATCTGTTTTATAAGGGACTGGAATTGGTATAAATGCCACAAAAAGGACCTTTTTTTTAGAAGTCAGTTTTATAATGGATTGGAATAGGCATAAATGCCACAAAAAAGACCTTTTTTTTTTAGAAGCAACACTTTTGATATGACTTTAGAAAAAGTACTCAATGTTTAAAAACATCGATGTTTTCATCCGATACATCGAAAGACGTCGATGTACAGTTTCGATTTATCGAATCGAAAAAAACATCGATGTTGTTTCAAAGAGGACACCCCTATTGTTATGGGTTAATTAATATACCACTACCTCAAGAAAGAAGCGATTATGGGTTACAATCAAAGTGGAATAAGATATATATATTTTCCGTGTGGTGATGGAGTAAGAATACAATTCACCATGCCCTATCTTACCCATGGGTGATCGTACGAGACGACTGAGGGATATAAAGCGCATTAATATCTATGTGAGAGAAGGAAAACTCGAAACTAAACCCTATACCAACACGTCCGACCAGCGTGGTGTACTACACCAGCTCATATATGTCCCACTGTTGGGCTTGAGCGTCCTCAATAATGGGAGGGAAATTGACTTACTTACCACACTGGTCAGACGTGTTGGTGTAGGGTTTTGTTTCGAGTTTTCCTTCTCTTGCATAAATGTTATATGCATTTTAAATCATAAAGTCGTCGCTTAAAATCACCCACAGATAAGATAGAGGGTGGTGAATGGTATTCTTACTCATCACCACATGGAATAACTATATATATATACTTCAGACTATTTACACTTATTGACCTTATTATAAATATTCTCTATGAAAAAATACATATACATACCACTTGTCATAATAATTGGTTAAATAGTTTCTGAATTTAGCGATGACTTATATACAAACTCTTTTGCTCTTTTATAGATATAAAAGAGTCAAACTGATTATTCTTGAGCTCGCATGTCATAAAAAAAGGTGGCAAAAAATCGAAAAGCTTACCAATAGTTTAAAAATATACTGCATTTCAAGCATATTATTAATTGTATATATATAGAAAGAGAATAATCCTATTCTCAACCCACTAAGGTTACTTTTAAAGAGTTGTGTATTGATGTTAATTTAGTTAGGGTCCCCCTTACACCCTGTATAATTAAACAAAATTATGTATAATATTCAAACTAATTTCTAATATTAACATTCCAATATTCTTACAGAGAATCCCTAAGCCTATAAAAAGTAGAGGATTTAGAATACGTATTTTACATGTAAGACAGATATCGCAAAAAATCATTTATAGTGTATTTATTATAATTAAAAACAACATTGTTCAATAATGTTACTACATTTTATTTTCTAACATGCTATTTACATATAAGGACAAATTTTTAATATGAGATATTATTTGAACCTTCTTCTCCTCGTTCTTCCTGCTCAACTATCATATTAGCCCACTCCTCTGCACGTTTGTATCTTTGTCTCCTGGCATATGGTGCATAATAATACTTATAAGCGACTGCCGTTGCAGAGGTAACAGAAACAACCATTAGCATTTTCATTAAAGGTGTAGAAGTCCGAAACCATCGCGAAAAACGTTCCATTATTTTGATTCTATAGGGACTGGAGTTATAGGGCTCACAACCTTATCTTTTCGAAAATATTCCTCGAAGAGCGGCCTCCAAATATATATTCCGCCGAAAACACCTAAGACAGTCACTAGTACGATCTGACCCCTGGTTATTGTCTTAGGCCTACGTATGCGCATTTTAAAAAGAAATTATAGAGCTAAAATTAATATTGCTCCATTTTTTTGTAGTGGAAATGAATTTTTACAATTATGTGTACGCTTATAGGTTATGTTGTTACGTCACTTTAATTTTTTTTTATTACGCTTGTCGCTTCATAAACGCAAAAGGGACAGCATAGAATTCACTTCTTTTTTTTTAATTTTTCAAGCAGCTAATAAATACGAAATATACGAATCCATTGTTAGCAGTATCCATATCGCATTTTTATTTTTTTTACTTAGGTAGTTCCAAAGTGCTTTGTTCTATATAATGGTCGGCAATAATTCAAATCTTCAACTTTAATAGCGATATATGAAGCGACAGCACCTTATAAAAAGTTTTCTTTGAGAATTGGGTGAACATGGAACCGTACATAAAGTATGTTATTGTATAATCATTGCATTTTAGCACTTTCCATTATTACACAAATAATGTGCACAGTATTAAATCACCGCGAAGTCGCCTTTCCATAAAAAGTATCAATAAAAAGTACAAATTATTAGCTATTCAGGAAAGTATTTACTAATAGTGTCTTGTCAGGTTGTCAGGTTACATATTCGTTACATAGTTTTACTCCAAAGTAACGAATACGCGTAAGACAAGTACGCAATATAGCAGTCATGGTCATGTAGACCTCTCGCGAACTTTTCGTTATAAAAAAGGTTTTGAATAGTATTTCAAAGCCCTCCTTAAAAGTTAGTAATTAAAATAAAATATTACTTCTTAATCCCAAATATTGTATCTTAAATGTTAAATATTGATTCAAATTTATAACAACATTTCGTTTTCAACAATTTACTGATCTTTTTTTTTGGGACTAATCCCACCACACATTACCACCATTGTAACTCCAATATTCCATCCATTGTTTGAATTGTAACTAAGAAATTATGTAGTATGTATGTGTACCTTTATGTCAAATTAATTAAATTAAATAAATAATTAAATAAAAAAATAAAAAAAAACAAGGATCCACAATGGTCACCATAAATGACACCAAGGTTTGACCCTCAGGCAGTCCCGGGAAATGATTTTAATTGTCTTGGAACCCGCAACAAATTTAATTAGAAAAGTTAAAGAGGAAGAGTTGGAAAAGAGTGATTCCACTCAGGGCCGGATCTACCATATGGCTTTTTGGGCTTCAGCCCAGAGCCCCGTGGATTCAAGGGGCCCCCAGCTAAGTCCAGTCATAGTCAAAAATAGACGATAATGCGAAAAAAACCATAATTTTATAAAATTAAACAGATCGTAAAGTTTGCAGCCCTGCGAATCCTGCGATTAATCAAACCTATTTAATTCAAGTCTAAGGCTTAGCACGCAATACGATTAAACGCAAGCAGTTTACGAATAGCTAAAAACACAAAAGCGCGTATCAACACGCACAGCGGCTGGCGTTTTGCTTAAATTTATTTTCAGTTACACCATGGATTTCTGGCGACTGGCGAGCAGCATGTATTATGGCTTTGGTATTGAAATTAAAAAATAGAAAACGTAAACAACGCCGCCGCCATAGGTACTGAGTACATCCACTAACCGATCAAAGACATTTGAAAGAATACTTTTGCCAAACGTACAACAATGTGCGTCAGCATTCCGATAAGATTTTTAATTACTACAGAGTGTCGATTGGTACCTTTGATAAATTATTACAAGACATGGGTCAGTATCTACAATTTGAAGACACTTCATTTCGTAATGAAATATCACCTGAAGAGCGAGCCAAAGCCGGGCCCAAAGAGTAAAGTTATTAAACTGAAAAAGAGTGGCAACTCCATGATAAAATATGCATGTATGGAAGGTGCTGCCACCCAGAGTTTACGCGGTGAACTAAAGTTGAAGTGATATATATATATATATATATATACATATCTACATGTGTATGTGTAATTATATAGAATTTTCTTTTACTATGAAAGCTACCCTGAAATATAAAAAAAAACATATCAGCTGATAACGAAGCAATAATTATATCAGCTTAACAATGAAAATTGAGATAATTTTCAGAAAGTACATCAATAATCGTAAATAGATTGATGACAATAAGTACCTACGCTAGGAACAAACAATAATAATTCACAGTTGTCAAACGTTTGACATACAGGACAAAATGGCAGCAGTTAAGTTTGTACAAACAATCTGTAGGCGGCGCGACGGTCAGTAAAAATAAGTAATGTTTAAGTGTGCCCCCCCAGGCCGGGCCTTAATATTTCTGTCTCTGTATTGATTCAACGATTTGTCATATAATGTCGGTCTTTTTTCTACTTCAATGATAATATTTTTTGACACATTGTCGTAGTCTAGCTGTGTAGTAGCGGCTACAAATACTACCAACCCTTACTTTGCTCGTGGATGTGGTAACAGACGACTAAGAGCCTTTTAACGACCTGGGCCAACTCGATCTGATGCCGTTTGGTCAACAATTACATTCCCAAAGACGACGACGTTGACGTCTCACAGGCGTTGCAGGCGGTCGGTCATAAAACTATTACCAATAACTTTTACAATATGTACTATGAAAAAAGAGTACATATTGTATCGACCTCAAGTAATTGGGATAAGAGTAGACAATGATGAAATCGTAGTCTGAATACGATGTTTCTAAGTCGGACGACATGATATATAACCTTCGCAAACAAGGTCTATCCTTCGTGCTTGCACAGTCGAAACCATAGAGTATTTTAAATATATAGGTATAGAGCTGGGGGGGCACACTTAAAACATTACTTATTTTTACTGACCGTCGCGCCGCCTACAGATTGTTTGTACAAACTTAACTGCTGCCATTTTGTCCTGTATGTCAAACGTTTGACAACTGTGAATTATTATTGTTTGTTCCTAGCGTAGGTACTTATTGTCATCAATCTATTTACGATTATTGATGTACTTTCTGAAAATTATCTCAATTTTCATTGTTAAGCTGATATAATTATTGCTTCGTTATCAGCTGATATGTTTTTTTTTATATTTCAGGGTAGCTTTCATAGTAAAAGAAAATTCTATATAATTACACATACACATGTAGATATGTATATATATATATATATATCACTTCAACTTTAGTTCACCGCGTAAACTCTGGGTGGCAGCACCTTCCATACATGCATATTTTATCATGGAGTTGCCACTCTTTTTCAGTTTAATAACTTTACTCTTTGGTATAGAGGCAACAGCAAAGCTCAGGTACAGACGCCATCTGTCGATAAGTGGTGTAAATCGAGAGCGGCCTCCTGGGCTAGGGAGGATTCAATTATTCATTAAAATTAATATAAATTTTCTAAGTAATTTTCAGAAGTAAAATCTTTATAGAATTGATTTCACAACTGAAGATTATTAAAAGACTCTTAAAGAAAAACAAATAAAACAACAGTTTACCTTATTATAGTGCTTTCTTTTATTATAATAAATTTAACTACATACAACATTTTAATTATATCACTGGTCTCCGTGGGTATTACACATGGGTCAGGTTAGTAAAACAAGCGTCGATCGGTATCTAGGAAACAAAAAATAGTCGTCGGTGATAACAAAAAATACTCACACAACCATGGAGAATAGAGTAAGGAGTAACAGAGTATTACAGTGTATTAAGAAGTGTCCAATGAACGGGAGCAAATTAAGGTTGGCAAGGTGGCGCTATAGTAGCAAGTGGAAGCATTTTAAAAAGAGCGCCACAAATTTCATAGGTTCATAGGTTATTATTTATCAAATCACAGTTGACTACGTAACTCAGCACACTTCACTCTGCTTATTACTGCTACATTCATATCATTTCCACTTGCTACACTAACGCTATTTCGGTGAGTGTTCGAACAATAATTTGCTGTTTACAAGTGGACACTTTTTTGACTAATCCCCCATACAAGATGGTATTCCTTAGTTTCTACCTTCCATACACACAACAAATAAACAGAACAGAATAACCACAGACTAATATAAGCTTACGCATAGAATAGTGTCAAACTCACGTACAGTGTGGCCAGATTTAAATTGATATTATGCTAGCTACTCATTTAATTTCTGCTAAAAATCTGATATTATTTTTGGAATAAATGTTAAAATTCTGCTAATAGATAAGTTTTAATGTGTACTAGAGATAAACGCAACTCAATATTTTCAAATTAAAAAAAAATCTAAATTTTATCCACATTTTTATATAGAACTATAGAATTTTGAACTATCTTAACCATATTTTTTGATGGCGTAAAATTTATGGATCCAGACCGGGGGGGGGGGGGCTTGCCACACTTAAAACATTACTTATTTTTACTGACCGTCGCGCCGCCTACAGATTATTTGTACAAACTTAACTGCTGCCATTTTGTCCTGTATGTCAAACGTTTGACAACTGAGAATTATTATTTTTTGTTCCTAGCGTAGGTACTTATTGTCATCAATCTATTTACGATTATTGATGTACTTTCTGAAAATTATCTCAATTTTCATTGTTAAGCTGATATTATTATTGCTCCGTTATCAGCTGATATGTTTTTTTTATATTTCAGGGTAGCTTTCATAGTAAAAGAAAATTCTATATAATTACACATACACATGTAGATATGATTATATATATCACTTCAACTTTAGTTCACCGCGTAAACTCTGGGTAGCAGCACCTTCCATACATGCATATTTTATCATGGAATTGCCACTCTTTTTCAGTTTAATAACTTTACTCTTTGATCCAGACTGTTCTTTAACTGCTTGTTTGACATGTAGAATTGCAGCAACATGTTCATTTTTAAATTTTTTTCGCACGTCATTTTTTATACTGTTACATACATACATACATACATATCATCACGCCATATCCCTTGCAGGGTAGGCAGAGAGAACAATGTTTATATTGTTCATTTGAAAAAATATGCGCTCACAAGATGTACATGTATAATCATAGATAAAATCATCATAGCTTTTGCAAAATAATGTACTTGGGGAGTGTGGGTACAATTAATTCCACCTGTCTTCGTGATTTTTGAAATGTGGTGGATATCGGTACTTTCATCAATGACAACTGAAGAAACAAGGTTTTCTGGCACACACTGCATGTTGAATTAGCTTTTTGTTTAAATATATGTATTAAACAAGAAGCCAATTCAGCATGCAATTCCTTTCCAACTTCAGGTTTGAGAACATTATATGTCAATGCAGCAGCTTTAGTGCGTTTACATAAAAATGATCTTGCAATTACTGAATCATGCAAACATTTTTCAAGTAACTCGTTCAAATGATCCATAACTCTAATTGATAAATTATGTTTTGCCAGAAACATACACATTTTAATTTCAGCTTTTTTTACCTCTTCAGTTATAGACGTTTGTCTTATGTTACATACAGATGTGAATTGTTTACTAACTACATTACAAGTATTTTTAGAGCAACATAAGTAAAAAGAGTCTCTTACCGACGACTATCCAGAATAATCACATTTTTTTTATGTTTCACTGAGTTTACATGTTATTTAAAAACAGAAAGTCATGAAACTACTGTTATCACATACTTTACAAAAAGTGGCATTGCTCTCATTTTTGATCTTCATAAGCAAGATGAAAACATTGGATCCTTCTCCCATTCAACACGATAGTTCTGGTCATATTTTCTGACACGGACGAAACAATTGACTGACGATATCTGCGCATAAAATTTATATTACATACAATTTCAAAGCAAAATATACATTTAAGGGGTATTTTCCCCAAGAATGAAAGGTGCCTTCAGAAGAAAAAAAATACGTTCTTTAAGAAAGACAGGTTTTTTTTAAATATGTTTTCGCAACTACCGAATGGTAATTAATTAATGTCTAATTCCGCTAGTTTCCTGCGGAACTTTTTCAATATTATGCCAAAATCTGCCTAATTTTAAAGTCTGCGACACAATCTACTGTCATAAATTTGAGATTGAATTCTGCTAAAATCGCAGAATTCTGCTAAATTTGGTCACACTGCTGGCAAGATATTTTTTTTTAAATGGCTGCCATGGCGGCAGCACGTTTCTTTTTACGCAAAATACAATAAAATGTATAAAAATTAACATGTGATTTATAAAAATAAAAAGAGTTAAAATGAAACATTCATTTACTCAAATACAAATAAGCTCATATAATATAAATTAATTTTATATTATTTTTATCGTAACAAAGCTTAATATTGGCGCCATCTAACGCAACAGGGTGGAACTAAAAATCTCATACAAAATCTCTATAGGCGAACTGTTAATACACTGATTTTCAGTCACTAAGTTGGTATCGATTGCACGCATCAAACGAAAGCACTACTTTTAAGAGTGCTCGATTGTGCGAAGCATTGCTGTAGTTGGAACATTCAACGTTAAGCATTATGCCGCATAATGCGCTCTAGTGCTGTAATTAGAAAACTACCTGTCTATAGTGCCACAAACTTATCTGACCCGGTGGCAAATTGATGAACTAATGACGCCATTTTGAAATGTCATCAAACGTCAATCGTCCTCCCTATATGCTGATATTTCAGTTGTCGGTTGTTTACTCCATGTTTATTTACTTTTTGTGGTTTTAAAATACGAAATGTGATGCAGTAAATGTTATATTACAAGTTTTAAGTTATATGAAGGAAGAAAAACATTTCAGGCATCATAAATATCTTTTGAAAAATTATATAAACAGCCACAGGTTAGTGTTGCTAGTTTTTGAAATAAAAAGAACACTATTAATAAACATTATGTATAATTTGTTGTGTTAAATATAATGAATTAATTTGTTCTCGCTTCGCTTCCAATGCCTGGAAGAGTGCGAATCTTCGAACGATATGAACAGGTTCGCAGAAACTGTCCGCGCGGTCGGGTCAAAATTCTTTAAGGCCCGTCGCGCTACTAGAACAAAAAAGCTTTCTGACCAGACTCTTCAACTCATGGAGAGGAGAAAGGAAATGACGGTACAGTCTCCAGCCGATTGGTCCGAACTCAGGCAGCTTAATAGACAAATCTCTAAATCTATGCGACGCGATATTCGCCGATTCAATACACTGCGTATTGAAGAGGCGATAGAGCGAAATCAAGGCTCCAAAGTGTTCGCACGAGATTTGTCTATTGGGCAGAGCCAAATGACTAAGCGGAAGACCGATAACGGTACTGTCATTTCATCCCAGAGTGAGATCTTGGGAGAGGTCGAAAGGTTCTATGGGCAGTTGTACAAATCATCCCTGAATCCTGTTGTCGGCTTGGTCCAAGACCCCAGATCCAAGCTAACTCGGCACTATACCGAAGAAATCCCGGACGTCAGCTTGTACGAGATCAGAATGGCTCTAAAACAATTAAGGAACGAAAAGGCACCGGGAGATGATGGAATTTCCACAGAGCTCCTGAGGGCAGGCGGTAAGCCAGTTTTAAAAGCCCTGCAGAGGCTGTTTAATTCCGTCATTCTCGGGGGCGACGTTCCAGAATCGTGGACCAGGAGTGTGGTGGTGCTGTTTTTCAAGAAGGGCGATAAAACGCTCCTAAAGAATTACAGACCCATCTCACTCCTGAGCCACGTGTACAAATTGTTTTCAAGAGTCATTACGAACCGACTCGCGCGCAAGCTAGACGACTTCCAGCCGCCCGAACAAGCCGGTTTCCGAAAAGGTTATAGTACCATAGACCACATCCACACGCTACGCCAGATTATACAGAAGACCGAGGAGTATAATCGGCCTCTGTGTCTAGCGTTTGTGGACTATGAGAAAGCCTTTGATTCTGTCGAAACTTGGGCAGTGCTGCAGTCCCTTCAGAGGTGCCAAATTGACTATCGATATATCGAAGTGCTGAAGTGTTTGTATAAAAACGCTACTATGTCGGTCCGCATCTAGGATAAGAGTACGAAACCGATTCAGTTGCAGAAAGATGTGAGACAGGGAGTCGTCATCTCTCCGAAACTGTTCACCACTGCACTGGAAGATGTCTTCAAGCTCTTAGACTGGACCGGACTCGGCATTAACATCAATGGCAAATACATCACTCACCTTCGATTTGCAGATGATATCCAGCAGTGGACGTGTACGGGCTGATGGATGGATGGATGGATGGAATTTGTTCTTAGAGTCTAATTATATTTTGAATATAATTATTATATATTTATACAAATAATACAATAGTATTCTATTTATGTAAATTTAATTGTAATGAATGTACTTGATTGTTATTAACTGTAACATAATTTTCTTGTAAGTACATAGTTAGTATATATATGTATCTCTGTGTATACATCTATCTGTTTATGATCAGAAAATATATGTGTATTTAATGTAAAATATATTTTTTTAAGGGTTGGAGGACGATTTGTAAGAAAACTTGTAAAGGAAAAAAGAACAGGCCGATGAGAGTGGAGTAAAAATTTCTACATCAAAAAAAAAGACTGAAGAGGACGAAAAGTAAAATTGAAGTTGGTGATTTTGATCTCTAGACGAAAAATACATCAATTTTACAGTGTGCTCAAAATAATTCCCACAATTTCAAAGTTAATGATGTACTTCAAGAGGAGATAGATTTTAAATGGAATCAACGGCTTACAAAGGCGTAGCTTTATGAAATAATTAAGATACGAGTCTAAGCGAAGTTATGAAATTGACGAAATCCATTCTACCATACCCTTGCGATTAAATCCAATTGAAATGATTTGGAGCTCAATGAAACGAAACATAATAGAGCAGAATATTAAAAACTCTAATTCAACAAAGCCTAAATTAATTCCAGAGGCTATCAATAAAATAACTATAAACGAATGGAAAATTACTGCAATCACGTGAAAAAATTTGAAAACGAATACTAAAGGGATACATATTTAGAGGAGCCTTACATTATGACTTTAGACAGTGACAGTGAGACTGAAAGTGATGATCATCATATGAGATGAAGATCATCATATGAGATGAAGTGACTGACGATTCAAATGACTATACTTTGAATATGTTCATTACAAATAATTTGCCCTATATTTGTAGATCATAATTATTGTGTTAAAATATAATTATTTATAAAAACTACATTTTTGTTTCTCTAGTAAGCATAATATAATGTGTTCATAAGCATTAATACTTGTAATACATTTATCTACTTCCCATCCGTGAGCCCACGGGTGAATATGCTATAATTCCATTTTTGATGACTTCCACAGAAAATTCTGTAAAGGAGTTGAATATTGTTTTCTAAACCCGTTACCACATGGGGAAGTACTTACCGATTTTATTGCAAATGGAATTTTACTAGCAACACTAAATGCGATAACAGCGACGCTGTCACCGGCCAGATAAGTTTGTGGCACTATAACATAAGGTGGCGCTCGTTACGCCAGAGATTGCAGTCCCAGAGAATGTGATGTGCATAGATAATATACTATAAATTAGAAAGTGATGTGCTGATTGTTCATACTCGCGGTTATGTGTAGAACATTGACATAGTGGAGAAGGTACGAGTTTAAAGATAATAATTTACTTTTAAAACTGCCATGGCCAGTTACAAATTGGGCTACAAAATGGTCAACCTCCAGCCACACTCTCTCTAGGCGCTCGCAGACGCATGGAAAAATAGATAGAGGTAACGGCCCTTTGATGATGAATCCCATCTTTCTTGACATTATTACTGCTCTTTTATCGAAAAGTAGATTCAATAAAAGTATAAAGCTGGCAACCCTGATATCCTAAAGAAAGAATAGCTTAAAGATCTTGTATCCATAGCCGTTAAAAGAAAGAAAGAATAATAAACTACGTATACTAATCACCAAATAAAAGGCCCGTTTTGACAGTTCACACCCAAGAAGTTCTCTATTTTTACCGATCGAAATGTTTTAAGATAATTACATTTTTCATTGATGGGTACCGCCCACTCGGCTAAGTGCCGTTCATAACGATTTTTTCATATTCTCCACAGACTATTAATAATCGGTTAAAGAAAAAATAAATCGATCAAAATATTTTCTTTTAAGGTGGACTCGCAGTTGTCCGGTTTTATTAATTTTAATACTAGTGTTTAGAATAACTGAATTTCACCAGCTGTGTATTGATATTTACTGAAAGTTATGAGTTTGGAGCTAACAAATTCATAAATTGGGACAATGTCATATTTGTCGAAGAGATTTGGCTGAACTCGAATCATACCGTGCCACAGTCGTGGACGGACGATACCAAGGCATCTTGCTCAAAAGTGCCAATGGGAAAAGGTGGACGCTTAATAATCTGCCACGATGATGCCTTGCTTGCAATGGAGTCTAAAAGTACAAAAAAATATCACGAAGAAAAGGACGCAAATAAATTCACAGAGTGGTTCAGCATGGACACAAAATGATAAGAGCGCCACCATACCATTGTCAATACAATACTTTGATCTGGGTTCAAATGAAAGGATACGCAGCACGCCACAATACAAAGCCGCCATTCTCCACTAAGAAAATTATGACATTGTTGAATGAAGCTTGTGCCAAAATTACTAAAGAAGACTGGACAAAAGTGGTAGAAAACTCGAAAAATAATTAAAGAAGACTATGATAGAGACATCAATATTGACAATATAATTGAAAATGAAATAATTATAGATGCGGGGTGACGATAGCTCAACCGAGAATTTTGGCTCATCATTTGAAGAAAATGAAGAAATTAAATGAAGAAATTGAAGATTCACTTTTTCTCGATTTTTTATTTTGTGATTGAGTGAATGTTATTGTAACACAAATATATAATGATAGAAAATTGACCTTTCATAACATTGTGTCATTTCGAAATACCCATAATATCAAAATTTTAACTTAAATTTTCAAATCAGAACTTTAATCCAATGCACTTTACAAAACATATTCAAATCGATTAATTACTCTCGCAAACTTGAATCGATATATCGTGAGTATCGAGTACCAAGTCGTATGGTTATATCACTATATCCATCAATAAGACAAATGTCAAAACGGGCCTTTTATTTTGTGACAACTATAAACAATCTGATTATATGTAATAATCAAATATAAGATAATTAATTAATCAAATGACTGACTGCGATTTTAACTAATATAGTTTTATCAGAATGGCAAGTATAAAAAGAATGGTACCAAATATATTAATAACAGGTAAATATGAGTACCCAATATCCACTAAATAAATCCACGTGGGTCTGTAATTACAAAGGTCTGGAATTCATATTGCTACATAAATTAATGTCTAGGTACACCGGGAGTCGGAAAGTCATCAGTTTGTCGATTGCTGGCTGAGCGAACAAAATTTACATGGAGTGAAGTATCTAAACTCGCCGAGGAACACAATTGCTTAGATGAATATGATCCAGAATACCAATGTCCTACCTTGAATGAAGATAAGGTAACAGAAGGTCCATGGTTAGCTATATCATCTCAGCTCATATATGTCCCACTGCTGGGCTCGAACTTACTCCATAAAGGGAGGGCAATTGACCCACTAAACCACACCGGTCAGATGTAGTAGTATAGGGTTTTCTTCTCTTGCATGGATGTTATATGCCTTTTATATCCCTTAATCGTCTCACGATCACCCACGGGTAAGATAGAGGGGTGGTGAATTATATTCTTGCTCCGTCACCATATGGGAAGTTAACTATAAATTAATTATATTTTTTTTATACAAATTCTTGTAGAATATGTAAGAAAAATAAGGAGATTCGTACCATTTTCTTAAGATTATACATTTTATTATAATGGTGTAGACTCACTCACATTTCTATTTGTTTATATGTAGACACACATTATGAAAAGACTATCCTATAATTATAAAGATATTTGTAAATTTTAATAGCGTACCTATACATTTATTGTATAAAGCTATACTAAAAACTGCACAGCACTTTTAACTAAAAATATGTTCATCAACTTATCGTTGTGCATGGGTTTTCTGAAGGCGGTTAAAGATGTTATAGGCATTGATGATAGTTTAATTAGCGATTAAGTGCTGTTGCCTGGCCTCCTGGTGAGCTTACGGCAAATTTTTATATTTTCACAGGAAAGCAAGAGATTCTGACTCACTGTTCTGACTACTTTACCTGACATATGAGATCTTTTTCATAACTCACCAATTGAAGTTTTTCACTAAGTCAGTATTCTAATTTTGTGCTTTTGAATTATACCAGTGGTTTAAATTTAATAAATATATTACAGCTCCTAGACATAATGGAAGGTATGATGGCAAAAGGGGGCAATATAGTGGACTACCATGGAAGTGAATTTTTTCCAGAAAGGTGGTTTGATGGAGTATTTGTTATCAGAACAAACAACACTGTTCTATATGACAGATTAACTGCCAGGTGATTTTTCTTGATTTATATATTATTTTTAACCCATCATTTAAATCCATCAGTAGCTCATTCTAATTTTAAAGATTAAAAAAGATAATTTTATTAGGTTTTAATGTGTAACTTAGTATTTGTCATACATTTTCTATGCTTAATGTGTTGCATTAAGGCAATAGTTAATATTTTGTAGTATTCCAAATTATATAGGTGGCAACAGCTTTAGAATACAAATTGTTATTATTGTTTATTTCCTTTTGGGAGTCAGAATTGGTTGAGAAGCAGTGCTTCCTTGAAAAGCTTATAACTTACTAAGATGCCTGCTAATGATGGTGATTATGTCATTACCTCTCTTGGAGATACCTATGTCCAACAGTGGATGTCTATAGCCCAAAGTATATATGGACAGAAATTAGGTAGGTATAGTTTCAGAACTCCTCAAGCTTATAATAGTAACAATAGTTAAGATTTTCCATGTGGTGATAGCATAAGAATACAATTCACTACCCCATATCTTACTTGTGGGGATAAAATATGACATATCTATGCAAGAGAACACATACATACATACATATCATCACGCCATATCCCTTGCAGGGTAGGCAGAGAGAACAGAGTGCCAGAGAACTCTATCTCTGCATACTTCACTCGCTTCCTCAACATTCATAATTCTCTTCATACACGCTCGCCGGTTTCGGAGACTCTTGACTCCACCTTCCTTCAGTACATGACCGATCTGGTCTAGGTAGGTTAGTCTCGGTCTCCCTCGGTACCTACATCCTTCCACTTTCGCATTGTATATCTTCTCAACCAGACGTTCGTTAGGCATTCTTTCCACATGTCTGAACCTTCGGAGCATTCCCTTTCGCATCTTTACGCCAATACTCTCTTTCATACTTACTCGCTCTCTCCTCTCGAATGCGGTCGGTCAGGTATGCAAGAGAAAGAAAACTCAAAATAAAACCCTATACCAACACAACTGACCAGAGTGGTGTAGTAGGTTAATTTTCCTTCTAGTGCGGAGGAGGCTCAAGTCCAATAGTTAGTTATATGTGAGAGATGAATTAAGATTTATTATTTCATTAAATTTTAGAGGATACACAGGCAAGAAATTGGAGGATAATATACAGTGTGAAATATTTGAAACGTTACTAGAAGAAGCACAATCATCATACAAGCCTGAAATTGTAAAGGAATTGCAAAATGATGTTGAAGAACATTTGTATAAAAATGTTGATACTATTGCAGAGTGGATAGAGAGATGGAAAGAGGAAAATATATAGCTTTAGAATCTTATGTTTGTATATTATTCTTCCATGTGTTATGTATAAAAAATAATGTTAATTTAACTTGATTGCTGTGCTTTTTGCTAGATCTTATTATGAATTTAAACCATCCTTAAGTAGTCCAATCACCAACACAAAAATTTTCAAAAAAAATCTAATTAGCTGTTTAGGAGTTCAGTTGCAAACAGCTGTAGAAGTAAGTATTATCTATATAATGACTAAGAGTGGTTTAGTATAATTTGATCTTTGTCTTTGGTGCATGAAAGCCAAGTACCTCATTACAAGACATTCTTTTTTCTATATTATTTTTGTGGTGGCAAACATGTAAGTACCTGATGTAAAGTGTTATTGGTCGCCCACAGACCTTAGCAATACCAGGGATATGGCTAAGCCGCTGTCTACCCCAAACCCACCCATAAAGTTAGGCCGCCGGTTCTCTCGCTAACCGAACAAAGCACATTGCCACTGCTCAGACGTCGATTTTCTGCGAAAATTAGTACTACCCTGGGTGATCACATTAGATGAATATTTTTTACAGCGCTTTATTTATATGGCGTCGCTTCCAATAGTCAAATACCGACTTTCATTTTGCTTGCATACCATCTAATAAAGAATAACGTTTACATTACGAGTATTTACAGACATTTGTATATTACTTTATTGCAATTCCAAAATATGAGCCGGTGTAAGAGTGATTATAAAATAAATCCAAAATCTAATCAAATCGCTTGTTAGGTACTGCATTGACGACGAATGATGTATGGTTATAGGCTTATGTTTACATTGACTATGGAAATAATATTGACATGTATAAAGTAATGAATGGTATTATTATAATTACGTGGCGTCGCCCTGAACATTTATGGTACTCTAAGATTGGCGCGACGTGAAGTAATCGTAACAATAGCAGTTATTATACATAGCACAGTTTTCATTGTTATAGCCATACATCAATCGTCGTTATAGTCGCTAGACACGAAACAAACAGCAAAAGCATAAAGTTGTAACCCATGACATAATCACACATAAATCCTATTGTAGGGTTTGAGCCCCCTTCACAATAGGTGGGTAATTAAACTACTAATGCGTAGAGATTATTTCTCCTTTGCTTGGGTCCTATATTCGATGGCCATTGGTTTATAACACGGTCATCATGCGGTAAAACAGCATAGCTTAGTAAGGATTTAAAAAAAAGTCACATTATTATAAATACAACCTAATTTATTTGATAATCCACAGACACTAAAGAAATGTAATGAAAATTACTGTATTTTGATAAACCTAAAGAATATTTAAGACTGGCACGTCAAACTTGCTACTGTGTAAAAAACGTTGTGCACTACACAAATACAAGTTTGTATCGCGTCAGTGTTACGGGCACGCACACATCCGCGCTTCACTCACACACAGATCTTTCATGGAAAGTTTTTACATCATCACATAATGTTTACAACTCTTCTTTCTTGGACTTGCCCTTCCTATCCCAGCCGCTAAGCTCGCTGGATGCCTGCTCTGACACATACTTAATGAAATCTTCAAGAGCCCGACCGCCCTGAAACAAGAGTTAAAATTAAATATATAAATGTACTACATAATTTATATTAAAAACATTATCTTTCAAGTTGGTTCAATTAAGATACATTTACACATTAAAAGATGAGGTAACATAAAATTAATTATACAATGGATAACATTTTATAAAATCACACAATTCATTAAATTTAAACAGTCATATATTTCAAGAAATATTTTTTTAAGAATAATTACAAACTTAATATAAATATTTTTTATGAAGTTGGTAATATTTTCGTTATTTTTTTTTTATTGCTTATGGTGGCAAACGCGCAAGCAGCACACCTGATGGTAAGTGTAACTGCCACCCATGGACCTTTGCAATACCATGGGTATAGCTTAGGCCGCTGCCTACCAATAAAATTCCCAAACCCACCCAGTGCCCAACTGGCTCTATCGCTCACCGAACGAAGTGCAATAGCACATTGCCATTACTCAGACGTCGATCTTCTGCGAGAGTGTGGTACTACCCCGGATGGACCGGCCCGCGGATGTCCATAGAAAACTGTCAACAGCATGGTCCTACCACTAATATAAATCTTACTAAAATCGTTAAATTGTAGAAAAAAGGAATTCCGCACCAAATTAATAATTTGACAGCATTAAGCATCAGAGATCATGAACATAATAAAAATTAAATGTAACTCACATTATATCTGATAGGTTTCTTAGTGTTATCAGCAAACTTCCAGTAGATTGTTGGGAAGCCAGACACATCATACAAAGATTTGGGCCAATCGTTGGCAGTTGCATCAATCTTCACAATATCCACAGCTTCATTCTTCAGCTGTTAACAAAATATTATATTGAGACTTTTATACATATTATACTTTTACTACACCACTTTATTCTCAAAGAGATTAAGAATGATGTAACAATACCAGTATACATTTCACACTGTTAAGCTCGGGCCTACACAATAAGAGAACAATTTACCACGCTGGTCAGACGAATTGGCCATATTGTTTCATGTCGTAGTTTTCTTTAACTTGCATCAATGTTATTATATCATATTTCTGAGTTCTTTTTTACACAAGCCACTGGTAAGACAGAGAGTCGTGAAGTGTATTCTGACTGTGTTACCACATGTAGTTAGTTTGTTGATAACTTATAGCTGTTTATTGGACACATTTCCAGACATTTGTATAGATAACACCTAGTGTCATACGGTTAATGATTGCATTTCCAAGGATATGTGAACTACATGTAGATAAATGACATAAGTCTCGCTCTACTTATATATCTTAGTGGAAGGAATGTTGCATTGCCAACTAATAATGACAAGAATATCATAATATATAATTTATATTGTTACCTTGTCACCAAGCTCCTCCCAGATAGGTGTGAGTTTCTGACAATGTCCACACCATGGTGCATAGAACTCGACGAGGGCGTCACGACCACTGTCGGTTACTAGCTCCTTGAAATTCTTGCCAACAGCCACCTTGACTGGTCCGTCATTTTTCTCGGGCACAGCCTCAGACTTGATGAAGGGCTCCAGTTTACCATCTAACAGATCCTTTGAGAACGCCAATAGACCTTCAATGCTGTAAATAATACGAGTAGTTTCAGTATTATGCTGTGCAATGCTTTTGTTCTATTACGGCCACTATTGGGACATTGCCTCTTAGATATTGAACACTTGGCACAATAGGGAATAATCGCAACGCTTAACGTGCCATGGCGCTGTTTATACTCGGCACTTCCTCCGACCTGATGTACGGGGTTCCGTAAAACAACGGCTGTAACCGACATAGTACGCTAAAATAGCAATACGCAGACCACATCACTTGACAAACCCAGACCCGCCGAGGAAGAAAGATTCTTGAGTGGCAACCACGTACCTGCTGCAGTAGGGGATGGTCATCTACTAGATGGAACAAGGATTTGGTAAGTCGTTGGGTACGGGTGGCGCAGGATTGCACCTTGTGGCATTTATGGCAGACCTACGTCTAGCAACGGAAAACAAAACGCTGAGCGTAGATGATGATTTCTATATTAGTTATCTACAGGTAGAAAGACTGTGTTACAGGGGACTTTACAAACTTATAATTAACGCAGACAAATTACACTCAGACTCAGAACAACGCTTTGTGGATCGCACAAAATATTGTTCTGCGTGGGAATCGAACCCACGACACTGGAGGTTGGTATTTTAATCACTACGCTATATATGCAGTCAATCTAACTTAAATAATCAATTTAACAAGTGTTTTACAGAGTTTTAGCGCGAATATGGAAATATCATGTCACGCTCTTGTATTATATTCATTTCATTTGTGTTTTGTAGTATTATATTGAATAATTTTGCTGGTATTTTATGGAATATGATACAGTTAACATGCTGAAGTGTAGTGAATAAGGTATAATAGTGGTTTACGTGTATTATATATTATTTTCATATTTTACCAAAATTCCCCATAAACACTTGATTTGGTTGTCAGCGCCCGATTAATGGTAACGACTCGACTTACTGACAGACTATTAAGACTATACAATAAGCAAAAGTATTGAATAATATATGAAAAAAATTAAATAAGACTTGGCTGTATGGGCTTTGATCCCTTTGCCTGTTCGAACAGATGAACAAAAAATTGTGTTTTACAGCCATATGCTTTGGTTTACACCAAAGAGTAAAGTTATTAAATTGAAAAAGAGTGGCAACTCGATGATAAAATATGCATGTATGGAAAGTGCTGCCACCCAGAATTTAGGCGGTGAACTAAAGTTGAAGTAATATATATACATATCAACATGTGTATGTGTAATTACATAGAATTTTCTTTTACTATGAAACCTACCCTGAAATATAAAAAAAACATATCAGCTGATAATTAAACAATAATAATATCAGCCTAACATTGAAACTTGAGATAATTTTCAGAAAAATATCAATAACCGAAAATAGATCGATGAGAATAAGTACCTACGCTAGGAACAAAAAATAACAATTCTTAGTTGTCAAACGTTTGACAGGCAGGACAAAATGGCAGCAGTTAAATTTGTACAACTAATCTGTAGGCGGCGCGATGGTCAGTAAAAATAAGTAATGTTTTAAGTGTGCCCCCCCAGGTTTACACTAAGGCGACACCGCCGCGCGACCGCGCACTATTGTCGTGTAGCGATCCGCCCGCTATGATATTCGTAGGTGATATTTGGCCGCAGTGAACGTGTTAAATATAAGTGTGCTTGCTTATCACAAAACTGCATAAAAACTAATTTATGATAGAATTATATGTAGCGAAACGGACCGCACATTTAATATCGTGACGATAAGAGATGGAAAGTATAAATTATTTTTATTTGAGAAAAACTGGTTATAAATTTAATTAAAATTAATTGTTTGTGAATAAGTCTACATTATTATTTCTTATGTTTACGCGAGTAGAGATTTTATCGCGTTTGTACTTGATTTTTAAATTTCCTATGTTTCGAAAAATTTACAGAGTTCATAGTCAGAATTCAGAATGACCATCAACATTGTGTTTGAATCGTTGCGGGAAATTAAAAATCAAATACAAATGCCATAAAATCTATAAATATAGTTTTAAATAGGCAATAAAGGAATATAGTCTACATTCTAATTATAGAATTTAACGTAGATTTTTGCGGTATATATAAAAGAAACTAAAAACTAGATCAATTTCTGAAAACAATAATTTTCATATTGATAGTTATATGTAAATTAAAAAAAAAATTGATGGGGGACCATCAAACAAGGATCAGTTCTTTACAGCAGGGTGGCCTTGATAAAAAAGGAAATATAACAAGCTAATTGTAACCAAATCAATGACTAGTTGTACATAAGCTCACAAAGATAAATGTACCTGAACTCGTTGCTCATGACGAATTTATTGCCGTCAGCATCACGTCCGGCTACAACTGGCTTATCACCCTTTGCGTAGTCAATGCCGTACTCGTTCAGTTCATTGGTGAAGTCATCCTTGTCACTTACTGCGAATGTTATTTCTGTCTGCTCCTTGGCTACCTGTAAGCAACACAATCTGAATGTACATATGAACTACACAATCCCCGAGTAGTAGCTGTTTAAATATTGCACATCGTTTAGTGAATGAAAGAAACGAGGACACAAACGCTCTCCCCATCTCTCCTTGTCCTCATTAAATTCCATTCGAGCTAACAGGTAGGCAATGACTTAGCTGTACCTTCTATGTTGCTGATGTTAATTAAGAGGTAGCACTTAACATCAGGTAGACCACTTGTGTCTGCTAGGTGGTCATCAAACTCCATAAAGAAGGTGTAATAATTTAAGTCACGACCTCCCGTGCCAAGTATCATAATATAGATTCCCATACCGAGCAATACTTTAGGGTACAGAAATAATTATTCTAAGTCTACATGAAAGGCGTGCCTGTTAAGTCTCATTCGATTCAAGGATTTTTGGAACGAAGTTCCTTATCGCGCGTTGTGAAGGGGGCTAGACGGAAAAAATTCTTACAAAAAGTTGTCACGACACTTTTTGCTATAGTAAGCTATTGTAAGCTGTGCGGCGTCGCTCGTCGGCTCTCTTATAGAAAGCAAGCCAGATATTTTCATTTCTATTTCGCATTGAACAGTGTGGTGTCGCGACGATTTTTTTTATAGATAGAGTGATTCAAGAGGAAGGTTTATATATATAATATATGCATAATGTACTAGAGAAACACTGATAATTTTAGAGGTTTCTAATGTGATGTCGTAAATAAACACATTATTTTGCGCTTACATTGCAAACGCTGGCTGAACCCTACGAAATAGATCAAAATAAAGTACTACAGTATTATACAGCTTAAAAAGGCCTACAAAAAAGTCCGCGATGGTATATATCTATCTGTTAAGGATAACATACTATATCCATTTTAATACTTTAAAAAATGTTCTATTATAGAACGGTAATTGAAAAGCTATTTACACAAATACTGTATTAATCCTTATCATTTTAAATACATTAGTTGGCTTGAGCATTTCATGAAGATATTTTTTTTCCTTCAGACCATGCAAATTAAATCAATACCTTAAGAGATATAGCAAAATCAAAATAATGCGCAACGAAATTATTTTCGCCCGTGACCGGGCCGCGTGGCCGGCTCGCGTTCGAGCTCGGGGCCGAAAAGTTTTGGTAGTCTAGTGGAATTGTATATCCTATTATTAATATTATAAAAGTGAAAGTTTGTAATAATGTATGGATGTGAACATGTTTGTTGCTCTTTCACGTAAAAACTACTGAATGGATTTTGATGAAATTTATAGTAATATAGCTTGCACATCAGAATAACACATAGGCTATAATTTATAAAGATATTTTGCAAATTGGCTAAAATATAACGATAAAAATCGCTTAAGGCAGAAAAAAATTATATAATTAAAATAGAACTTCGTTCCATCCGGGTGTCCCTTGACACCTCCGGTTTTTCTACTACACACTAGATTGACTGGAAAGGCAAAAGAAGAAGAATTATATTTATAAGCTCATATACGTCCCACTGTTGGGCTCAAACCTTCTCCAAAGTAGATGAGAAATTAGCTTGCGGGAGTGGCGGTGGTACTATAGGCGTGGTCAGGGTTGGTTTAGAGTTTTTATTTCGAGTTTTCCTTCCCTCGCTTAAATGTTATCTACATATTATATCACTTAGCCGTCTTTTACTATTCACAGGCAGATGTGATGAATTATATTCTGACTCCGACACCACACGGATTCTCCGTGTGTAATACATAATAAGAATTGTATTAAAACTGAGCAATTAGGAATGCATTCTATCCATCCACCTCAACGGCCACTGCAGAATATAGGCCTGAATGGGGTTTACGTATACCCTAATCGACGCGCTTAATAGGCGCATTGGCGATCGCAGTTGAGGTTATAAGTTGCCCAAATGTTGCTGTCCATTCTCTTGATGATCTTTTAGGCAGTGTTAACCACTCCACAGAAAATTAAAGGGCGGTGCAAATTATATCCTTGAGCCTTCACCCCACGGTGATACAATCTCCAGACTTCAATATTTATTATTAAATGAATGGATCACTTACCTTAAGTACACGGTTCCTCCAATAGTTGGTGCCCTTGGGATTCTTAACGTAATCTACATCATAGTACACGACGACCAGGGGGTTGCTGAAGTCTTGCATGTTGTCCTTCTGACGGATGCCAACCAGGCCATGACTATAACATAACAATTATTTAAAATTATACTGACAATTCTCTTATGTGCTTAAGTCTAACTCTCAAACGTTACCTGCGGGGAAGGAAGAGGGTGGTAATACCTTCTAAACTCAGTTCGACACTAATTGGATAGTAGAATAGTAGAGACTATACATATATATTGCAATATTATGATTAAAAATATTGTCCTGTATTTATTCTTTACTGGATCCCCTTTCAAACAGTTTAATTTCAATATAACCAATTTAGTCTGACTATGCCCACCTGTCTATGACAAATGTTCACTGTTGAACATGCCTCTGGCGAGAATGCCATGTAGATTGATCTCATATCGTTAGCAGTTTTTTTTGTGGTAGTGTATGAACACATCCAGCCAGTTACGTCTGGCGTGCGATCCCATAACCACTGCATTCCCTCCTTATCGTCATTGACTGCACTTGTACTAATTCCTTGACCTCGGTGGCCAGCCCAGCTTATCATCTGCACCCTTACACTTTATTATTCTACTTAAAAAAAATATCTTCCCTCCAATTAAATATATTACTTTTATATAGGTGAATCTGAACCTGTGTTAGATAGCCTGCTTAGATTACAGGCCATAAACAACGCTGTGACAATTAGGAGCTTAACAGTGTCTATCATCTCAGCCCATATATGTCACACTGTTGGGCTCGGGCGTTCTTAATAATGGAAGGTAATTTGACTTACTATACCACGCTGGTCAGATATGTTGGTATAGGGTTTTGTTTCGAGTTTTCCTTCTCTCGCATGGATGTTATATGCGTTTTAATTCCCTTAGTCGTCTCGTACGTACCCACGGCTAAGATAGGGGTGGTGAATTGTATTCTTACTCCGTCACCATACGGAAAAACAGTGTCTATAAATCTGATCAAATCAGGCAAAAATTTATAACAATAGGACATCGCACATCAAAGATTCTGTGTCACAGTCACCGTTATCATGAGAACTGCTAAGATAACAAAAAATTGGGATTTTATATATTATGGATATTTAGAGTATTTTAGACTATTATAGAGTAGTATTATAGACTTTAGTATTATAGAGTGCTTAAAGAAAATAATAATAGCATTAGATCTATAGGCATATAAATCCACCTAAGCGAAACTGCTGCCACTCATAATTAAATATATCGTAAAAAGCATCAAAATTGACTCAACACTTTTATTTCTAAAAGAATATTAACCGTATTATTTTCGCAATTCTAATGAATTAAAACAATACTTACTAGTTCTCCTTGATGAAGGCCTTGATGGAATAATCGCCGTCGCCTTTGTACACGACGAACGAGTCTTCAAACTTGTTCTGCAGCCGCTTGGGACGGAACAATACTATGTCATTCCTGTTTAAACAACATATCCAGTTTAATAAAATAGGCCTTTATCCAGACTGACTTATCTAGTTTTTGATAATACAATTGGTGAATTTGTTGCGCTGGCTTCTGAGTGGCTAGATTTATTCAGATTTACATAAGGCTGTTTGATACACAAGGAGTTATAATAAATTGATTAAAATTTCTCGTTTAGCTTTATTTGAACTGCAAATACTTTAGACCTCAGTGTGATGTATTTAAATAATATCAAAAATAAAATTATACAAAAATCTGTATAAGTTATTTTATATCGAAAAAAAAACGACCTATTTTGTTTAAGCAAATATAATAGTTTAATGATTTCTTGATATTTACTCGAGTGTTACACATTTGAAATAGAACTACCTTTACGGATACTATTGCGTTTTTATTTGATTTTTTAGTTTCCCGACGTTTCGAACACTTTACAGTGATCATGGTCACGGGAGGACTAAGGTGTCTTACGTCCAATATGTCATTGTTATTACAGAAAATTATATCTACCCTATAAGATATTAAAGTAGATATAATCCGTAAAAGTAGTTTTATTTCAAATATAATAGTTTAATTAAAAATATGGGTCATAATATAATAACCATTATTTTTTCCATGCGATTTAATTTTAATAAGCAAGGCTATCATTAGTGCAAGCTTAAGCAAAAACAAAACAGCCTTTCTTTGTCCTACAAATGCACGCATGTAAAGTACAAGAGACCGTTAATATTAAACTTTTACTATTGTGTTACTTAATCGCAAGAGACAAAGCGGGGAGAAAGGGGCAACTGGCGCTCTAACTTTCTGTATTTTCTTGTAAATCAACGAAGTCAAGGAATTGGTTTCATTGCACAATATCGACATGCTCTGGCTCCGTCATTTCGGAGCTTGAGATGGTTTGGATGGAGTGTGACCCCAGACTATGTCCAACAATCCTGAAGAACAATATATACATTTAAATCTAAAATTGCTAATAGAATAGTTTCTAGATTGTACCTTTTATCGATATAGTCGAATTAATTCATGACGTTATCGAATCAGTACGTGCCATGGATGTGGGTTATACCTACAATAATAGTTTCACACTGAAAATGCACGCAGTTAATACTCATTAATTAAAAGTTATTCTATTGATGAGTTATTCTACTGCTTTATAGCTCGCCAATGGGTCTCACATTAGAGTCACGCATGGTAAGTCAGTGAAATATAACGCTGTTGGAAACAAAATACTATTTCTATTTTATTGGTACCGTCCTTCTAACTAGTATAGTTTTTTTTTTTGGCGGCGGGCTATGGAGTGATCACGCTCTGCTAAATCCGTCCGGGGCGACAGAAGAAGCGGCGCACGACCCCATAGACCGGCCCTACATGTACCTCTCCACGCCGTGCGAGCGGGCCACCGGAACCCGGTCTTTGTCTTCAGTGGCCCGCCTGGCGGTAGACCCTCGCGGGTATCCTCTCGACTAACTAGATTAGCTACAATATTTCTCAATGCACGATTATTATCTGCTCTCTTCAGTCTAAAAGGATAGCGAAATGTAATGAAATAAAAAATATAAAGTTGTATTGAACTATTCATTCGGTTTTGATGAAACTTTGCACACTCGCTACACATAAGCATGTCATGATCGTAAAGGTTTCGATAAAAAAAAATACCGAAGATAGAACTGTTGCCATAAAATATTTACTTTTGTTAGTCATTAGGCCGATGAGAATAAAAGCCGTACAAATGATTATAAAATATTTTTTTCTGAAGTGTGGCAAAGGAAATATTTAGTAGGTCCTACCCTCCTCCCCTCTTATCAAAGATGATCGACAAATTTTCTAATTGTTAATTCTACTTAATTGGTAAATGTTTTACATTTATTTTTCTATATTTTTAAAACAATATTGCCTTATCTAATACTACAGAAAATATTATGCCAATTCCACAAACAAAAAAGCAATAAGTTTGCCAATGTTTCTTCAAATTCTATGTTACTGATAATACTATCAGTATTATTTGCCCTTATCTAAATTAATATAAATTTTACACATTCAGTAACATCAATATTAGACGCTGAAAGTTAAAAAATAAACATGTTTCAAGTTATATCCAACACAGACGATATGTTAATTGTACACCTACATATTTTAAGTAGGTATTAAATAACAATGAAAGCAAACAAAACCAATTGTTCAAACACTATAACCAATTACGTATATAAAAAGCTGCATTCGATCCAATGAATTAATGAGCACGTTTCATTATAGAGTTATTTCGAATAAATAAAAGGCTTAATTACCATCGTATAGTAACTTAAGGATACAATGTTCCTACAGGAAAGGAAGTGAAAAACCATAAATAGATGACCAAAAGAATAGGAAACTGTGATTTCCTAGGAGACTTTAACATCAACTGACTGCACGGGTGGTGTGATGGTTAAAATACCGATGTACTATGTGAAGTGTCACGAGTTCTGATTCCCACGCAGAACAATACTTTGTGCGATCCACACTCATCCATATCTTGTTGTTCTGAGTCTGGATGTAATTTGTGTCGTTAATTATAAGTTTGTAAAGTCCCCCGGCATTACAAGGATTTTTTCCTTACTGCGGGTTACTTACGGTCTTAAAAAAAAACTACGATCGTCTACTAAGCGTGGCAATTATGCTGTTATCTACTCTTGTACAGACCTACGTCCTTCAGAGAACATTCATATGCTAACCTATGGTTCTATATTATACATTCTACTGTTAAATATATACAAAACTGATAGTAGAATGTGTCTCTTGTAAAGAGAGGTTGCTATACCACTTTGGCGAAAAGAGTTTCTCTTTTAATAAATTAATGTAGCTGTATGATGGCGACTACGAATACTATCAACCCTTACATTGCTAGTGGGTGTCGTAAAAGACTACTAAAAGCTTTACGTATACTTGGGCGATCTTCATCTGATGCTGTATGGTCAACAATTACATTCCAAAGGATGGATGACATTAGACAGGGGGCCGGTCATGGAATTTTAGCCATACATAGTACAATCCAATGTGCGATTTGACAGATTGTCCGTTTATTGGTTTACATATTACACTAGTGTGTACATTATTAGAAGTAAGTTATATAAAATAATGTTTGCACTATCGCATTAGGTATTTCTCCTGTAAAGATAGATGTATATTTGAAATAAATTATTTGGCTTATTATTTATAATGTAAAAGTAGGCAGGTAATATTTTAACTTGATATTCAGGTATTTCAATTAACTGTAGAATAAAATGGCATTGCCATTAAAAAAATGAAAACGGCGTCTTTCACAAAAACACTAATTTTATATATAAATATTGTTTGTCCATTTGTTGCATTCTTATGTAAAATATTTTACGTAAAATTTTAGTAGTTTGTAATAATTGAGTCTTGTTTTTTTTTGTGATAAATGACACATTTTATTCTAATTATCGCGCTTTATACTAATGATGATGGTTTTGATACATACATACCATCACGCCATGTCCCTTGCAGGCTAGGCAGAGTGAACAGAGTGCCAGAGAACTCCATCATACTACTACTACTCATAATTCTCTTCATACACGCTCGCCGGTTTCGGAGACTCTTGACTCCACCTTCTTTCAGTACGTGAACAATCTGGTCTAGGTAGGTGGTGAGTCTCGGTCTCCCCCGGTACCTACATCCTTCCACTTTCGCATTGTATATCTTCTTAACCAGACGTTCGTTCGGCATTCTTTCCACATGTCCTAACCATCGGAGCATTCCCTTTCGTATCTTTACACCAATACTCTCTTTCATACCTACTCGCTCTCTTACTTCGTCGTTACGAATGCGGTCGGTCAGCCTAACTCCACAGATTTTCCGCAGAGATCGCATTTCGACCGCATTAATTTTACTTTCATACTCTTTTCTGCATACCCAACTCTCGCTTCCATACAGTAATGTTGGGACAAGCACTACGTTATGTATTGCTACACGTGCCTTCTGGCTGAGGTGGTGACTAATGGTTTTGATTAAGTGTAATATTTAAAAGCTAATAACTTAAGTTACTTGCGTGCTATCAAACTAGCATGCACATCGTTTTCCTGCTTGCTATTTTTATGGATAAATCTGAATGAATTATAATTTCTGACAATTTAATTTATTCACATAAAAACTTATTTATATCTGCTTAGGTATATTATAAACGTTTTTGAGATTATGTGTGTGTACGAGCAGTTTCTAGAACTACTAACCTGATTTTAACAGGGAGTAATATATTCATCTACGAGTATTAATTTAAGTTATAAATTGAGCAAATACAACATTTCCAAGGGAGAAACTATGTACATTAAAAAATCTAAAATTTAGAAAGCAATAACACTTACTTGTATCCAGCCTTTTTAAGAACATCCTCATATGTAGTGTGTCCAAAGACTACTTCTTCACGCATCTTGTTGGCTGCCTTATCAAATTCACCCTTAAGGTCGCTTTCCTTTTCAAAGAAGCCAATCACAACAACATCGTCCTTAGACAGGAATGCTTCATATTCAGCTACATTCTTGATCTCCCTGGAGCTAGGACCCACTTGTGCACGCATATACTTGATAATACCATCTGTGGGGAAATGGTTTAATTTCTTTATTGCTTTTTCTCTATGGTCATAGTCTAAGAATGTGTTGACCACCCCATTCCTATCTCATGGCAATTGTAAAAACTATAAAATAAGAACAACAAATTACAACAGTATTCTCTCCAAATCCATAATTACCAATCCACCTTTGATCAGTGAAGTTTCTAGTGTTATTCTCACATCATGGGGAGTATTAAATCTAAAACAGCGGATGTTGATAAGCTGATAAAAAAGTGATTTTTATAAACTATCACCTACGCCTTACACTTAGAAATAAATGTTTGTATAGCAGTGGACTTTCTAAATATACAATTAACATACACAAATTAAATACCTAATCATAACATGAATTTCACAAAAAAATGGTCTTCAGTGGACACTGAATTCATAATTAGACATTCGAGCTTTTTTTTTTATAGAGGACTATGTTACGTCCGCCCCGCTTAACCTTCCAGGGCGATAGAGAAGCGGCGCACGACGTCGTAGGCCCGTCCTACAGTGTACCTCTCCACGCCGTTAGGGTGGGTCACCGGAAACTAAACTTTCGGTGTCACTGCTTTGACTATAATAGCTTCTGCACAGCCATAGTTAAAATATTCTAAAGCCTTTAGAGTTAATATTGCAATTTAAAAAAATTGTCATAAGAAAGTATTCATACGAAATTACTTGAAAATATGGCTTATGTAAGATTTAATATAGTGTTTAGTTTCTTAATTAAAATTCTAAAAAACACTGAAACAGATGCCTAACTATATAGGAGAAAATATAAATCATCATTTTCCTACTCTTATCCCAATTACTTGGGGGAGATACAATATGTACTCTTTTTTCATAGTACCTACATATTGTAAAAGTTATTGGCAATAGTTTTATGACTGGCCGCCTGCCAGGCGTCAACCCTCCTTGGGAATGTGATCGTTAACTAAACCGCATCAGATAGAGTTGGCCCAGGTCATTATAAGGCTCTTAGTAATCTTTTACGACATCCACAAGCAAAGTAAGGGTTGGTAGTATTTGTAGCTGCTACCACACAGGAGAAAATACAAATATGTTATTAAAATAAAAATAGATACTATTATCTACACTTCTATACTTTTATGTAATTATTATTTCAATTTATAAATTAATTTCACTCTTTCTAACACCCAATCCAAAGTCTATTAGATTTCTATTGTTGGACGTATGTCTCCCCAAGAGGGAATTATTTTAATCACTACACATGGTAGATAGGTTGATGATTGCTGTTTATGAAGTAAATTTCCTTGGAGAGTGCTACTATCCATTCCTACATTATACAAATATTATAAGAGTAATGTATTTATATATATCTTTCTATATGGTGATGTAAAAGAAGGAAAACTCAAAATAAAATCCATAACCAACCTCACCAGAGTAGTATAGCAGGTCCAATCCTATTGTTCAGGACACTCGAGCCCGACAGTAGGGTTTATATTAGCCAAAATAAAGATGATCATGATGAATGTATATATTATTTATACATATCATCTACCCCAAGTAATGTTATATAGGATTACATAGACTTTATTTTTAATGAATACTTGATTTATTTTTATTTAAATAAAATAGCTTTAGAACTTATCAGTAACAGGAATTAGTGATATCATTAAATATTAAAATAGTGAAATATTTTTATTTATATACCATCCTTTAGGCAAAGCCCCCATAATTTTAAGGAAAAAATTAGTTGTTAATAAGGCATTTATGTTTAATTCTACATAAAGTTTTACAATGTCCAAAAAGTTAGGTGAATTAAATTGCTTTGTTTTTAATTTACTGCCATATTAGTCAAATTATAATTTATTACTTCAGTACACCTTAATTGTCCTATTATACCAAAATATAGCAGAATGCTTGTCAATATATGAAAACTGTATAAAAGCATTATAATTGAGTGTAAACTACTCCCAAATTAAAAATATTTAAGTATAAACAGTGGTATTTGGAATTATAATTTCTCTAGAATAAGGTATATGTAAAGTAATTAACAAATAACCTAATTTTAGGACTTACTTGACTCTCTGGGGCCATTGTACTCCTGTGAGACTTCTCCATTCCTAAATATCTTGAGTGTGGGGTAGCCAGATACCGAGAACTGTTCACACGTGCTCTTACCGCCCTCTGTACAGTCTACCTTCGCCAACGCGACAGGTTCTTCATCATTTTTAAGAATGCCGGCCGCAAGAGCGTACTCTGGCTTCAATCTCTTACAATGTCCGCACCTGACGAATAATCATTAACGATCAATTAGTGCACTCGTTAAACGATATTTATGAGTTTATTCTTACTTTGAAATGTTAATGACTTACCATGGTGCGTAAAACATGACTAGAGCGGTTTCATGTTGAGCTATCACAGTTGAAAAGTCTGAATCGGTAAGATCTAATACATCCTCTTCGGCTGCTTTACATAAATATATTACACCTAGTAAGAGTACAACTTTTAGAAATGCTAACATTTTCTTGTTTTATTAAATCCTCTCGTAAACCCGTCCGTGATTCCGCGCCGTCCAAGTGAAGCTGAGAAAAGTTTAGAGAAAGGACAAGAACCGGAAAAATACACGTATGATGCTGTTGATGACACTTGCCGGCACAGCGTTGGCTTTTTCTGATTGGTTCGTTTTAAGATCGTTCAAATACCACATACAATATTTGACATGTCCTTCACTATAACAAATAAAAGTACCTATATAATATTTTTAATTTCCTGTATTTTTTTTTCGTATAAACGTAATTTAAAAAGGAATCGAAATACTCTCGCTGAAGTATTCTGATATTAAGTTAAATGTTTAACTATAACAACTTAAAAAAAATATCTAGTTGAAAGAGAAGTTTATAGAAACATCTTAATATGTATTATGTACAATATAAATACAACTGTAACATAATAATTAGATATGCATATATTTATTTAATTAATACATAATATCCGTTTAGAGATTAAAGCCGTAGATGGTACCGAATCCAATGTATGGTGCGCTAAGATGACAGCTAATAAAAAAGCCAAGTTGTTTAAACGTCTGTAGCAGAAAATAAATAAAACCGTTAGTTATGAAGGACCACAAGAGCTTTTCTCGTAGTAGTTATTTTAATAGCAGAAATAAATATCAATTTAAATGAAGATGGATGGACGGCTTTTAAATGCATAAAGGTAATAGTAAAAGTGAATAGATTTCCATTAGATGTGGGTTCAATTATTGCTGATGGTTAAGATTTTTCTTTTGCAAATGAGTTTTTATTAACTGATGATTTAATTGTCTGTATACTAGGTAATTTGTTGTAATTGTATGCCGTAATAATGTATCCAAAACATGTAGCGCTCAAATTAAAAAATAAAAATTACGTTTTAAATATCATAAAAAAGCATTTAAGTTGGTATATCAAAGCAAATGCTTTTTTAATAAAAGATCACATCAGTAGGTACACGTAAACATGTTGCTCCAGATATGACGTGAGCAAGTATAGCAACTCTGCTAATAAATACTGATTTTTGTAACTATAAAAATACAAGAATAAATAGCCTCTCTAGTGTTCCTTCAGTTAATTATTTTTTATGAATGTTTTGGTTTAAATTGGTAATAATAAAAATATATTTTCTTTCATTCGATTGGAACTATTGTAATATAGTAGCTTTTATTGTAAAATTATTTTGCTAATGGTAGAGTGGTAACACAAACACTACCGCTTGTCGACTGTCGCTTTTTGTCAGTTCTCAGTTGGCTTTGCTGTCAAACGGAAAATGGCAGCGACCAGTGTTGTCGTTCTCGACAGAGGCAACAATACAACTTGTACCGTAAATCTTTTCGGTAAGTAATATATTTTAATTTTTCTAACTTAAGTATATACTTATATTGTTTGATATTTATGTACGTAAGAATTATACGAGATTAGCTATGAAGCGACTTGGGTAGCCGCTTCATATCCTTCTCGATTTAATTTTGAAATTGGACGCGCGCAATTTGTAGAATTAATGTTTTACTTTTAAATTTAATAATTATTTTTATTTACTCATATACGTAAGTATAAATTAATCTTATTACGATCTTTGACTAAATATAACTTAATCTTATTGCAAGTGTGTAGTCGTTTGTGTTGTTTAGTTGAGAGGTAACTAGTTTTTTTTCACAGTGAATAGTATGTAGTTGTCTGCCACGGCTCTGACCTTGGCTATTGGATTGTAGGAAGTAAATTGTAGATACTTACTTTTAAATTGTAGGTTGGTATTTGATGTACTCACAAAAAATAATCCTAAGTAAGCAATAATTTGGCTGAAACTTCAAATAAATGAAAATGTTCATATCTAAAAACTTTAAAGCTAGTTTGGATATAGAAACTTACAAAGTATATATAGAATTATATTTACTGTCCTAATTGTACTCGGGGATAGACCATTGCAATCATAGCGAAAATTCAGGATTGAAACTAATTGTAGATATTTCAAATTTCATGTAAATTCATTTTAGACTAATATACAGTAGAAACATTTTATATTTACTGTGTTTATTATTAGTGTGGTTACTTATACACATATATAATTCCTTCTATATACAATATAACATTATTTGCATAATCTGGTTTTTAATCATATTATTGACACCTAAAACAAATGCAGTAAATGGTCATAGTAATTGAAAACTTTAGTTTTAAAAGTTTTTACAAGTATTAATTGTTTTGTAGGTGCAACAGTTGTATCATGGAGGGTAAATAATCAAGAACAATTGTTTGTTAGGTAAGTACTTTTACATTTAATTCTTTATCTAAAAAAAATATTTACGTGTTGTACAAAATGTACAGAAGAATATTTTAAATACATGGTCATCATAACCTTTATTTTTCCAATTTTTATGTTGATTTATCTATTTTTCAATTAATTATTCCAAAGTTGTCTTTTATTTCAAAAATCTTATATTTTTTTGACATAAACTTTAATAAAACATTGAAAATTATTATCTTCTTTATTGCTTCTCAAATAATTTCTTTTGTTCTTTCTTAATAATGGTATTTATTATATTTCACCAAACAGTACAAATAGGAATAATAGAACAATAGATCAATATATGATCATTTGAAATATATTGAAAATATTAAATTATAAAAAAAAATTAAAACCTGCCTTGAACATGGCAATAATAAAAGCAAATTCACATATAAAAAGTTATAACTAAAGAAGCTATTTTAATTCACATATCTATATAAATTAAAATTATTTGAGTTAATTCTTAAATTTTCAGCTATTATATAGCTCTTAAATTAGCCTTGAGTTCTTTATGTTATCAGTCAATAAAATTATATACAGACTTATAATTATAAATCATAAATAACACAAGTTTAAATGTACATTTAATTTTCTACCTAACTGCTATTATTGGTTACACTAATAGTGGCAATTGGCAACATTTTTTATTTAGTAGTTACTTTCATTACTGTAAGATACTAGAAATTTTAAAGTTACTTATATGCTATGCCAAAACTAAGAAAGCATGATGTCTCTTGAATTACATGCAATTTTTTTATTACAATATGAACTTACAGTATCTTAGTAAGTAACTATTAAAATATTTAAATATCTTCAAATTAAAAAAAATACTGAACTTCATTAACTATTAAGAAAATATTTGAAACAGCACCATTTTTTACGGATTTTATCGCATTTGCATTTCATTTGCGAGGATCTAATCCACCCGTGCCTGTGAATATTGTAAAGTGTTTGAAACGTCTTGAAATTAAATATCTGATACAAATGCGGTTAAATTAGTAAAAATAGTTTTGTTTCTATACTTTGGTAAACATCAGAAATCATTATATTACGGAAACAATTATATTTGACTCTTAACAGCAATTCATTCAATTTATGCGTAGAATTCAATCGCTTTTTTTTTGCGGTGGGCTATGGAGTAGCCACGCTCCTCCAAATCGGTCCGGGGCGACGGAAAAGGCGGCGCGCGACCCCATAGACTCACCCTGCAAGCATCTCTCTTCGCCGTGCGAGCGGGCCACCGGTACCCTAAGCGTTCCTACTTTACAACTGCTTCTCTACTTCACTCACGCTTAAATTACCATAACGACGCGATACGAAAGAGTTGGTATATGTTATTGTAATATATTACATACCTAGTTTAAAATAATATTTTTACATACTCGTAATAAATCGCTTTTAATATTAATTCTTAAATACTTATTCTTATGCACGTTAGTGAAATAAGAGTATTCTTTTACTATTTTTATAATTTATTTTCATTGTACGGTAGGTATATTATCTTCGAGATATGTAGCAATATATCATAATTCTACGACAATTGAAGTACATAGTTACGTTTATGAATCCAGTTTCTAAACTAAACATACGTTTTGACGATTGAAATAGTCCGAACAAAGCTACAATATGAGAGCTGAAAATCTTGTACCTATATAATTAAATGACAACTAAACAAACCTTTAAAGAGAATCCAGATCCATACCCAGAAGTGATTTTCCAAAAGTAAAAATAGAAAACATGTGCCCAAGGATGTTCTATCAGACTATATTTATTTAAAACAATCAATTTGGATAGTTACATTTTCAGAATTAATTTTATTTTTTTTAAGTTTAAGGTTACGTAAAATTCAATATTTTTTATAAAAAAAAAGTATTTGAATTTAACACGTGGGTGTTTTACTCGTGCATTTTAAATGCCTACCTTTATCGATTAAAACTAAACAGCAGAGGGATTTTTTTGGTCTCATCAAACACTGTGCTGTCTGACGTCAACCCTCTTAGGTAATTCAATAGTTAACGGGACGTTATCAGATGCAGATGCAGATACAGTCTCTTAGTCGTCTTTTCAAACTAACTAACTTTATCCATTACCGGCACACATCTTTTATTCTGTTCTTGTTTATTTCGTCTTTAGCTTAAGCTTGGCAAAGCGGGTAGGTGATTGCAATCTGTATAATACGTGCTGCAAACCATTTACCCGGAGGTCTCTGAGACGATTTGTAGTGTCTCTCTGAGACGATTTGTAAGACCCCCTTTGAAAGTAAGCCGTGGTTGAACATTGTATTACTAACCCGTCACCATACGGGTGACTTTTTAAATTTAAATATATATTAAGTATTTATACATTTCATGGAATTTCGTGGAAGAAATATAGGTAACTAGACCTATTACAAAATGATTCTGTTTAGACAATAGATGTCTGTAAGCTATTTGTTTCCTTTGTTAGATAGGTACCAAGTTATGCTTTGAGTGTTGAAACGTAGAAACGCTCCGAGCGTGTTTTGATCATACCTCAGGATTTGACACGGTCCGTCTCCTCTACCCGATATAATTACCTAAATACGCTTCAAGCGATTTTAACATATTTGTGGGCGGTACTATTAACAAATCTTGCTACCTAACGAATAAAAGAATACTTAAAAATAGTTTTTGTATTGGGAAATAACGCTATTACGAGTAAACTAGAGCTAGATTGTCGTTGTTCTTCAAAGATAATTGTCAGTAATTAAATGATTTCCTGTTACCGTGGATTTTATAAACTAAAAATTGCTATGGTTGAGTAATTCAGTTGTAAATGAAATACCCTTATCTATATCGTTAATTTTTTTATAAGGATTTTTTTTTCGCATGTTTATAAAGACCTTTATGCTTAGTCTTTAGTTATCATGAGATCACTTCATTATCCGTCAGTAAGTTACTAAGTTAAGTCGTTACCTTCCATTGGCCGCTAGCCCACCAATTAAACATTCAATTTTCAAAATTTCAATAACTGATAGAACATAAAAAGCACTGCTAAATCACATTTATTACACTTTAGGATTTTCTCTGCATTATATTACATAAAATGCCAACCAAATAATTTATAATAAAATCATAAAACAGTATAGATTGAATTTAATTTAAAAGCGCCAAATCGCCAAAACTCCAATGCCGTCAATAAGTAAATGTATAAAGAACTTACAGCATAGACTATGAACATCGAAATACAAACATTGAATTGAAATAGATACGATGAGCACGGCTAAATTCAAGGCGATGTATTATAAATTATCTTAGTTTAATATCAACGTTTTTGTGTTTAATTACATGAAACAAAGCGAACACTTTGAATCTTTGAATAAGGTTAGATCGCAGACAACAGTGCGCCCATGAAGACGTTCAGTGACGCCTAGAGAATGGACTTGATTAATACTAGTGATCTGTGACTGTAATACCATCTATGTCACTGTATTTATCCAGTGTAATATTTTTATCGGGTGAACATAATGATTTCTGATTTTTACGCGAGTATTACACATTTGAAATAAAACTATTTTTACGGATTCTATCGCGTTGGTATTTGATTTTTCATTTCCCAACGTTTTGAACACTTTAAAACGTTCATGGTCAAGGGAGTCCACCCGTGAACGCAGCTGTTTATCGGGCCATATTACCTATTGCAAAATATGTCAAGCACTTAGTTATAGTACTTGTATGATCCGTATAATATTTTCGATTGGTTAATAATAATAATAATAAATCTTTATTTCCAAAAATATGGTTATAGTAGCTCTTAATTATATTAATTATATGGTCCATCATATTCTGCCATATATGTATGGCGTGGAAATTTTAATACAATTTTATTCTTACCGCATTAAAGCTAGCCTTGAAATTTTTTGATAATTTAATTAATTGGTCATGATTATTAACATATAATTACTCAATATAATGCCAATTCAAATTCAAATACATATAAAATCATTAACTATAGTGTAAATAATTTCTAATATTTAAATGTAAATTCAATTCAAAATCATTATTATTAATAAGTATGTATTTAAATTAAGATGTCATAACTTATCATTAAGTTATTCATTGATATCATAATACATTTTATCACACAACATTGTCTTTAGTTTTCTGCGAAACAATGTACATGGTAGATTTTTAAGATTCTCTGGTAAATGGTTAAATATTACTACAGACATACAGTAAGCATTTTTCTTGAACACTTCCATGTTAGTCCAGCAGCCACCGCCTATTTTTTTAAATGATTAATAACAGGCTGAATCTTCGTGAGTTCGTTCTATTCGACGAGACGCCCAAGTTTTTACTCTGTGCACATTCTCAAAGAGGTAGGTAATGTAGTGCGCAGATGTAATACATGTCGAACTGGTAGGGTGTCGAAATTGTCTGGCTAACAGTAATTTTTTTATTGAAATTTTAAGATAATATGATAATAAACTCAGAAAAACAATTGTCCTACAAAATCGATGGTTTGAGTTGGAGTGTCCTACACGCCTAATAGGTCGAAATAACGAGGTCATAAAAATTATTAATAAGCAGCTGATTTTTTGTATGCAGCTTAGTAAATATTAGTATAATTGAATGGCCACAAAGTCCTACAAATGTAGTGGTAGGTTTTCCTAGTCCTACACTTGGAAGTTGTCGATTCCAAGGTAACACTTTTTTCATTAATAACCGTAGGACAAAAAAGCACACGTTCAGTTAGTGCATTCTTTGCCTAAATCAAACAGTGTCCTACCAAAAAATGGGTATGTATCGCTAGTCCTACAGGAATATTGAAAATAATAATTTTTCGTAGTTGTAGTTTTGGTAACTTGGGACACATATATTTGTAAGCACAATCAATATTTTTTCTGAAATAGTATAGCTGTAGTTGTATGAATTGTAGTTATATATGATCTGTCAAAGTGAAACTAAAAAATACAACTATAAATATAATTAAATACAATCTTAATCTTCGTCGGATTCCGACGTCGACGTTTCATCAGTTTCGCCTTGAACATCGTCTTCATCTTCATCGGAATCGTTAGAATAAATGTCATCTGATTCTGTAACAAAATATTTAGGCAAATTAACAAATTGGAGTATAATTATTAATACGTAAGAAAAATAAGAATGGAGTGCCTTGAACATCAGCAGCCAATTCTCCAAGAGTTGGACTGTGGGGGCCATCAAACCAATAATAATGGTACTTGTCACCAGATAATGCCCATCCGCAATTTTCTGGACGGTTAAGATGGGGGTGGTGAATTGTATTATTACTCCGTCACCACACGGATTACTATCAATTTTCAATAAATTAATTTCTTTTTGTAAGTGTCATAAATGTCATAATCATGAATACTTAATATTTTCGAATATTTAGAGTTTTTTTTTTGCTTAAGGGACGAATGGAACCGCTGAAATTTCTTTTACCGTAAATGGCGTTTCTTTGGTTGTTCAGTGGCAATCTATGTTACTGCCGAACTATTGTTCTGAATTTCGAATTCCGAATCACATTAAAAAGTTTTTGGGGTCTGTCTTTTATATATATTATTAGCATGCACGGGGTGTCTTTGTCGTTGGATTTTGGGGTATATACATTACACGTACCTTCGGATATTAAGTGGTGATATAAAAAAAAGGTATAAAAACAGTAAATCATTTTCATTTAACTTGCGTCGCAAATCAATGTCACTCTATCGATAGCGATTTACACATAATGAAAGGCTTTCGTCTAAAGTACAATTAAAACCTTGTAATCGAGGGGAAGATTAAAAAAGTCGTCTGTGAAGTATTTGTGTTTGAACGAGATCCCTCGATCGCTCTTCTGTTAATGAGACGCGCTCGGTTATTGAGGATTTCGGCTCTGACACGTTGAAAGGTACGTAGCTACTGTACAAAGATGAATAACGAGCGATGGATAAGCGACATATATTATTGATTTAATATAGAAAAGTATAATTATATAAAAAATAAGTAAAGTATAATTATATAATTTTTATAATTATAATTAAAAGTATAATTAAATATATTTCTATTATATATATATAGTTGGGTATGCAGAAAAGAGCATGAAAGCAAAATGAATGTGGTCGAAATGCGATCTCTACGGAAAATCTGTGGAGTTAGGCTGACCGACCGCATTCGCAACGAAGACGTAAGAGAGCGAGTAGGTATGAAAGAGAGTATTGGTGTAAAGATGCGAAATGGAATGCTCCGATTGTTCGGACATGTGGAACGAATGCCGAACGAACGTCTGGTTAAGAAGATATACAATGCGGAAGTGGAAGGATGTAGGTACCGGGGGAGACCGAGACTCACATACCTAGACCAGATTGGTCACGTACTGAAGGAAGGTGGAGTCAAGAGTCTCCGAAACCGGCGAGCGTGTATGAAGAGAATTATAAATGTTGAGGAAGTGAGTGAAGTATGCAAGGATAGAGTTCTCTGGCACTCTGTTCTCTCTGCCTACCCTGCAAGGGATATGGCGTGATGATATGTATGTATGATGAGTATATTGTATATATATACTCTAAGCGTGTGTACATAAGCTGGTCACTGTCTTGTGTTTTTTTAAAGACGTCATCCTGGCCTAATCAATAAATCTTTGTATCGTGGAAGAGTATGCAAACATACAATTAGCGGACACAAATAGTACCCAGATTCCGAACAATTATTTGTGAATCACATAAATAATTGTTTTGCTAGGTGATCGAATCCACGACATTTGGCATGCGAGGTAGTTACTTGACTCGCTAGGCCAATCTGTTCAATCTCAACTAAAGTGTTGTCCTATATTTAATTTAGGCTTCTGGTCTAAAATAATAAACAATCATTTTTTTGCTTAGCCATTAATTTGATTGTAAATTAAAATGTTTGCAAAAGAATGTGTTCTTTTCTATCAAAATTAGATATTTTTCGCTCGACTAACTGAGAACCAAATTCGAAAATTTCGCCAGAATAACTCAATACTCTATTTTTAGGGTTTCTAACGCGCATTTCATTTTTAATTTGCCGACATTTCGAACACTACAGCATTTATGGTGTCGGACGGAGTACATGATCATAGTCCTCCCGTGACGATAAACGCTTTAAAGTGTTCGTAACGTCGGGAAATTCAAAGTCTGATACAAACGCGATAGAATCCGTAAAAATAGTTTTGTTTTAATACTTGTTTAATAAATCTAATCAATATTTGTTATTAATAAGAAATGAAATGATAAAATAATAAGGTAATATATCGAATATGAAAGCTCTTTCCCACATTTCTATATAAAATTTTGATTAGACATAATGGATCGGAACTAACAAATATCCCAACATCAATTGTTAATTATATTACACCATTTATGTAAATCAAAATTGCTTTTGAAATATGCTTTTTGGAACATGATGCCTTTTTTTTTTGCGGTGGACTATGGAGGTGGTCGCGCCCAACCAAATCGGTCCGGGACGACGGAAGAGGCGGCGCGCATCCCCATAGACCCACCACGCAAACACCTCTCTTCGCCGTGCGAGCCGGCCACCGGTACCCGATCTTTGTCTTCGGTGGCCTGGCACATTATGCCTTCGAGTGTTATATGAATATCAGAAATACCATGTTTCTAACATATTAAATCACTTAACAAATATAAGCGTCATTTCTAATAGTGAACGGCTTGATCACCTTTCTTCTGTAAAACCTATCATCAACATCATCTCAGCTCATAATATATTATGTCCCACTGCTGGGCTCGAGCCTCCTCCATAATGGGAAGGAAATTGACCTGCTATACCACGCTAGTCAGATGTGTTGGTATAAGGTTTTGTTTCGAGTTTTACTTCTCTTGCATAGATGTTATATGTGTTTTACATCCCTTAGTCGTCTCGTACAAACATCCACGGGTAAGATATGAGATGGTGAATTATATTCTTACTCCATATCCACACGGAAAAACGTAAAATCTATAGAGATATTTTATCATGGCGCACTAGCCGCCTTTTAAACGTATGGGCAAAGGGCCTTATAGCGCTCTGGACAAATTGAAATAGGATTTATTTTCTTATTTAAGTTTTATAAATATAAATAAGCTGGTTGACTGACTCAATAACATCGACGGATTGCTGCCCTGCTGGGTCACTCCAACGCTCGCAGGAGGATGTATGACGCAAGTACGACGTACAATAACACCGAGTCTAGGCTACCGACTATTGTTATGTAACTTGAAACATATAAATAAAATAAAATCATCAAATACAAACGCGTTAGAATGCTTAAAAATAATTTTATTTCAAATGTGTGGTGTGTTGTGTGTATATTCGCGTAAACATAAGAAATCATTATAGAAACATAATTTGGACAGTATTGTTTTCATTTTGCGACGCATACATTGAGTTTGTGCTGAGAAAGGAATTCACGAAATTTAATCCCATAGGGTGAAACGCATTCGTGAAGACGACGCCTCGACGGCGAAAGCTGTCGGGGCGTCGACAGGAGAGGAGCCCAAGAGGGCATACCGCCGAGCGGGCCACCGAAGACAAAGATCGGGTACCGGTGGCCCGCTCGTACGGCGAAGAAGAGGTGCTTGCAGGGTGGGTCAATGGGGTCGCGCGCCGCCTCTTCCGTCACCCCGGACCGATTTGGCGGGGTGCGACGTCCATAGCCCACCGCAAAAAAAAAAAAAAAAAAAAGGGTGAAACGCATTGGCAAATTTTGTATGGGGTGAAAAAAAACAGCAATTGCTTTCAAATAAAGCACAAATATTTTTCAGTATGAATTTATAAACACGTGTTTCATATATTTGTTTATTTTCATCCTCTCAGGTTGTAAAATAGGGGATAAAATTTTGCGTTGTTGCTTTTACTTGATTTTTTATTCATCATCATCATCATTCTTCTACTCTTATCCCAATTACTTGGGGTTGATACAATATGTACTCTTCTTTCATAGTACATATTGTAAAAGTTATTGTCAATAGTTTTATAACCGGCCGCCTGCCACACGTCAACCCTCCTTGGGAATGCAATTGTTGACCAATCGGCATCAGATGGTGTTGGCCCAGGTCATTATAAGGCTCTTAGTCGCCTTTTACGACATCCACGAGCAAAGTAAGGATTGGTAATATCGGTAGTCACTACCACACACCTCTTGTTCTTAATGAATAATTATATTTATTATTTATTGAATAAAGCATTAATTAGCACAATTAAGCACCGATGTATGTACGTTAACCTTTTCAAACGAAATAGATCATGAAAGGCGATATAGTTTAAAGCCTGATATATATAAGCCTGAATATGTACATTTAACACTGCGCAACTTTCTCTATTTGTCTCTGTTACACGTAATTTCTACGCTATTGAAGCTAGTCCTTATATACTTTAAAAGGGATACCTCTTACGACCACCGTGAAATCTCTTTGTATATCTTAATCCCATCATTGATCTTTTCTGGAATATATGAGAAAACTTTTAAAGATGGCGTTTTATGGTTTTTATTATCATTGAGGACCTCTACCTTGACTCTGTTTGATCTTCGGGTTATCGCAATTTTCAAGATAGAATATCTATAAAATATACCTATTATTCAATGGCTTGACGCAATGAAATTTTAATATTGTATTATGATTTATTTTTTACTTATTGCGATCTATCTGATATTTGCTTGTTAAGAGTAAGAGAGTCTAAAACTTGGTTAAATAATACATTCATTCTTGATTAAAATGAATAATGAACCTTGTTGGTTTAATTGGCATGCTAAGATAGAGTTAGTAACCCTATTAAGACAGAAACTGAAAATATTTTATTTTATAGGTCTAATTTAGAATAAGCGAAAAATTAAACATAAACACATAAATCGAAGATTTTTTTTTTGTGTGACTTAGTTGTTAGCCTCAGATGGCTATGACAACTTTACCCGGACTGTGGGTGAGCGCTGAGGGCTCTCAACCCGATAGTAAATCGTTGATGCGCGAGGCCAAAATATGGTTCACATCATGGTTTATGATGCAGTAAATATGATGCTACTATATTGATATTCTGACTGAGAATAAAGTCGCGAATATCATGCAAGAATAAATAATATGCACAAAAAGAAAAACAATAACGTAATGCATTAATTTAAGAATAACATGAATTATTTATACGACACGCTTGATAATAATTTATATCGCAATTGTTATACAGAATAATATAAATAAAAATTGAGATATACAAATACAGAAAAAGAAGTACATATAATTATAATGAAAAATGAAGATTATTATAATAGTATAAAAAAACGTCAATATCCACTGTTGCTGTATTGTCCTGCGTAGGGTTCGAACCTGTGACACCTGGCACGGTAATTATATCTTAACTGTCTACGTATACCAACGCCAACTGTACAGACAAAATTTTAATTGTTCTTCAACGTCTATTAGCATCTCACTGTTTGGCATGGCGTCTTTTCTAAATAGTAAGATGCTTAGGTTATCGTGACACATGCACAGTTACTGCTATGGGTTTTCATTCTCTTAATGGTGAATGTTATCTGCACACTTTCTTTATTCGCTGCGCACTTCCATGTACTATTTGATTACTAAATGTCTAGGCTCTTACGATACGTGTGAATGAAACGGTATAAACCATTGTCTTTCATGATTGCCAGATTGTGGGTCTTTACCCTAGCTTAACTTATCCTCGCTGCCTTCTTATTTTAGACAATATCTCGCATTTAAGAATAAATCCTCGTTGTGTAGTGATAAAAATCGATCTCATAGATAAAAAGCGGGAGGGGCGGGATGAATTGTATTCTTATTCTGTTAGCACACGCAACAATGAGTGTACGAAATGATACGATTTTACGTAACATGTGTAGCTATCGCCTTATCATATTAAATCATTATTGACACAAGTATCAATGGAAATAATGAACGCCTCATCACCTTTCTGTACAGCCCAGATATCTAGGCACACGCTCTCCCCAAAATGGAAAGGCAATGGACCTATACTTATTTTATCAAGCTATGCTATAGACACACCCTGTCCGTTTCATGTCCATGTGAATGTTGACGTAAGGGTGGCCTCATAACCCACTATGATATCATCCCCACCTCTATGCAGTTGATCATTGTTACCGATACTTTGACATCCGTGGCCGGTCAGGCGAGATATCCTATCAGGTACCATTTCAACAATGCCAATGTATACTATCGAGACAAATTGTTATGCAGTTTTCTTTAAGATTTAATTTATTTTACAAGTCATCATTCTCCTACTCTTATCCCAATTACTTGGGGTCGATACAATATGTACTCTTATTTCATAGTACATATTGTAAAAGTTATTGGCAATAGTTTTATGGCCGGCCGCCTGCTAGACGTGTCAACCCTGCTTGGGAATGTAATTGTTGACCAAACGGCATCAGATGGAGTTGGCCCAAGTCGTTATAATACTTTTAGTCGTCTTTTACGACATCTACGAGTAAAGTAAGGGTTGGTAGTATTCGTAGCCGCTACCACACAACATTAAGGCAATATTTTACAAGTATAATATGTATATATACTAGTCACAAAAATTAAAGGATATAAAAAAAAATCCAAATTTTTGGGTGATTTTCAACGAGCTGTAACTCCGAGGAAAATAGTTGTACAGAAAAAATAAAAAAAGCAAATTGTAGCTCTAAGTGTCTAATTTTCAGATATGACTATAAATTTTTTTTATCATGTCCAGGTCTGGAGAAATTCTAAGAAAACAACCAAAAAAAAATTTTTCTAATTTTTTTTTCGTCTAAAAAAAGGTCCACGGGCTTCAAAAAAATTCTTTTGAGTGTTTCGTTCAAAAGTTCTTTTAGAAAATTTAATACTCTTTAATTTGACGTATTCAAAAAGCCTGTACAATGATTTGCCGCGGAGTTATCGTCAATCAAAGCAAAAAAGATCTTTTTAACTTTGATAATCAATAACTCCGGAAATAATGATTGTATAGAAAATTGAAGGAAGGTTTTGAAAACTGCACAATATTCTCTATAAGAAAATGTAAACATCTTTTAGAAAAAAAAAAATTTTGAATTGAAAACTCGGACTGAAAAAAAGACAAAAATTCGCATAATTAAGGATATTTGGATAACTTGGTATAACTTTGGATAAAATGGATGAACGAAAGATATCGTCGGTAATTTTTTAACCTTAAAGTGTCCCCTAAAATCCCTCAAAAATTCAAAGCGCTGCGATTTTTTTTTCATTGTGCCCCGAAGCTTCAAATTCTTTGTTTTTGCAAAAATCACCATTATGAGCAATTTTGTGATTTTTATTAATTTTTTCAATGGAAAAATTTTTTTCTCTCTAAAATCTTTATTTTTTTGATCAAAAAGATTAACTGTTTAAGAACTTTGAAAAAAAAAAATCAGTCATTATTTCAAGAGATATTGATTATCAAAGTTAAAAAGATCTTTTTTGCTTTGATTGACGATACTTACGCGACAAATCGTTGTACAGGCGTTTTGAATACGTCAAATTAAAGAGTATTAAATTCTCTAAAAGAGTTTTTGAACGAAACAATCAAAAAAATTTTTTTGAAGCCCGTGGACCTTTTTTTAGACGAGAATAAATTTGAAAAATTTTTTTTTGGTAGTTTTCTTAGGATTTCTCCGGACCTGGACATGACAAAATTTTTTTATAGTCATATCTCAAAACTAGACACTTGGAGCTACAATTTACTTTTTTTATTTTTTTTGTACGACCATTTTCCTCGGAGTTACAGCTCCTTGAAAATAACCCAAAAATTTGGAATTTTTTTTATATCCCTTAATTTTTGTGACTAGTGTATTTATATCCATTAGTTGTCTTTTACGACAACCGTATCGTCACGTTGTATTTTCAATTCGTGACCACACACCGAAAAATACGCCTTGTATCAAGAATTATCTAAATTTATTTATCGAAATAAATGAATCATTCAAACAAATGTACACCATTTAATTACAACGTTTGAACATCAATATGAACTTCCTTATTATAATATAAATGTAACTAGTACTTATATAAATTAACCTCTTACTTGTCTACTTACCTTGGTGAATCTTATAATATAAATAATTAGCTAAATTATTACTATAGTTACAAGGTGAAATGCATTATAATAATTAAGTGCATTGAATTTGAAAAGCTCTCTGAATAATGATTACATACATTACATCTATCGGAAATTCATTAAGTCGTCATTACATAGATGTATTGGATATAACACTGTGATTATTCCATATCCGTTAGTTAATTGAATACAATAGCATCCTTTTTTCTTTTTAATCTTTATTGTAAATAAAATAGCATCCTTATCTTATAGATAATACAGATGTATTATTAAGAAGATATACAATGCGAAAGTGGAAGGATGTAGGTACCGGGGCAGACCGAGACTAACCTACCTAGACCAGATTGGTCACGTACTGAAGGAAGGTGGAGTCAAGAGTCTCCGAAACCGGCGAGCGCGTGTGAAGAGAATTATGAATGTTGAGGAAGCGAGTGAAGTATGCAAGGATAGAATTCTCTGGCACTCTGTTCTCTCTGCCTACCCTGCAAGGGATATGGCGTGATGATATGTATTATTTATTATAGATATTTTAACTGTCTAGCTTTGCTTTGACTATTCTAAGCGTATTTATATTACCTACTAGCTTCTGCCCGCGGCTTCGCCCGCGTAAAAGGTTACTTTCCTAAAGTTTTTGATCCCCTATTTTTATTTTTGACCGTCGGTAATACAGTGCAAACGGTATTACAATACTCAGGGTTGGAACTTCATTACTGGACTGCTAGATGGCGTTGAAGAAGCTAGATTTTGAGATTTTTAGACAAAAATTTTTTTTATTTTTCATATAAAAAATTTGTTTTTTTTTTTTAATAAAAAGTATCCTATGTTACTTTTAATACCTCCAAGAATATGTGTACAATGTTTCATGATGATCGGTTGAGTAGTTTTAGCGTGAAAGCTTAACAAACAAACTTACATTCACATTTATATATTAGTAAGGATTTGATTTCTGATGTTTACGCGAGTATTATACATTTGAAATAAAACAATTTTTATTGTTACCTTCCGTGTGGTGAGGGAGTAAGAATACAAATATATAAAAGTAATACGTAAAAGATGAATAAGGGATATAAAACGCATACAACACCTATGCAAGAGAAGACAAACTCGAAACAAAACCCTATACCAACACTTCTGGCCAACATGTATAGTAGATCATTTTCCCTCCCATTATGGAAAAGTCTCGAGCTCAACAGTGGGACATATGTGAGATGATAATGATGATTGCGGATATTTATTTTTGGGTGGTGGCGGCTACTAATACTATCAAGACGTACGTTGCTCGTGAGTGTCGTAAAAGACGACTAAGAGCTTTACATCATCTTAGGCCGACTCCATCTGGTGCTGTCTGGTCAACAATTACATGGAAGGTTGACGTCAGGCAAGCGGCCGGTCTTAGAACTATTGCTAATAACTATTTGCAATATCCATAATAATAGTACATATTGCGTCAATCTCAAGTAATTGGTATAAGAGCAGGATGACAAAAATGATTACTTCATCATTCGCATACTTCTTGAAATAAAAGCCCTCCCGTGACCATGAACGCTGTAAAGTGTTCGAACTAAAAATCAAATACAAACGCGATAAAAGCCGTAAAAATAGTTTTATTTCAAATGTGTAAATACTTGCGTAAATATTAGAAATCGTTAGGATATATATTTCATTTTTAGAATTTGTAATTTATCTGAATGCACATACATGCCTAGTTCTATGAGAATTATCCCAATGAATTTCTTGTTCGTTACTGTTTCTGCCTCACTAGTATCACATAAAAGATGTGTCGAGTCGTCGCAACTAGTCCCCGATATCTACGCTATTTCAGTGTTCGGTTATTGTAGATTTATTGTTAGTAAATAATTACTTTGTCCGTGTGGTGACTGAGTAAGAATTTGTATTCTTCTCACCACCCCCCTATCTTACCCGTGGATGATCGTACGAGACAACTATTGGACATATAACATCTCGCACAGCAAGAGAAGGAAATCTCGAAACTAAACCCTATACCAATATGCTTCACCAGCGTGGCATAGAAGGTCAATTACCCAATATGGAGGAGGCTCGAGCCCAACAATGGGACATATATGAGCTGAGATGATGATGATGAAATATTACTTTATTCTTATTTACTTGAAAGCAAATTAATCAACTTAAAAAATTAAGTAAGTAGTAAAAATACATAACATTTAAAAATGTTATTTACGTATTTTTTGTACGTAGATGCACTGTATAACGTAGTTACCTTTTGTATATGTTGGTTATCTTTATTAAATACATTGCAATAAGCAATTACGTTAATATAAATTGGCTTGTCAATAATTACAATATGTTAATAATATATCTTGTAGGTATACGATGTATAAATTAAGAAGATGTTTCGTGCATCTACTTTTTATAATTTATATTAGTTTATGAAATTATTTATAAAAACATCGTCTATTTTGATGCTCCAGTGACGTAAACATAAGTCTGTCAAAAGTTTGAGATCATTATAATAAATGTAGGTGAATTAAATTAAATGTTTATAAATAATATAATGTGTGAAGATTGTAAGACTAAGAATAAATTCTGTTAAAACTTATTATTAATGGTTGCCTGTAAAAACAGGCATGTGAAAACACCTGCAGTGTACGGCCACCGGTCACTGGTTTGCATCCTAGATCAAACAAATGTTATATTAAATCTTTTTAAAAGTAATTCTTAAGTGCCAGCTTGAAGTCAAACTGCCAGCTGCTGACTCGTGAAATTTGAACGTAAACGTACGAAAAAATATGTTTGCAAAATGCGTATATATAACATACTAGCTTCTGCACGCGGCTTCGCCCGCGTAAAAGGTTACTTTTCTTAAGTTGTTCATCCCCTATTTTTATTTTAGCCCTTAAAGCTAAATTTTTACAAAATTTTAATGTCATGTTTACTTATATTTAATACATACATATCATCACGCCATATCCCTTGCAGGGTAGGCAGAGAGAACAGAGTGCCAGAGAACTCTATCCTTGCATACTTCACTCGCTTCTTCAATATTCATAATTCTCTTCATACACGGCCGCCGGTTTCGGAGACTCTTGACTCCACCTTCTTTCAGCACGTGACCAATCTGGTCTAGGTAGTTGAGTCTCGGTCTTCCCCGGTAACTACATCCTTCCACTTTCGCATTGTATATCTTCTTAACCAGACGTTCGTTCGGCATTCTTTCCACATGTCCGAACCATCAGAGCTTTCCCTTTCGCATCTTTACACCAATACTCTCTTTCATACCTACTCGCTCTCTTACGTCGTCGTTGCGAATGCGGTCGGTCAGCCTAACTAACCTATTTCCGTAGAGATCGCATTTCGACAGCATTAATTTTGCTTTTATGCTCTTTTCTGCATACCCAACTCTCGCTTCCATATAGTAATGTTGGAACAAGCACTACGTTATGTATTGCTAGACGTGCCTTCTGTCTGAGGTGGTAGCTACCGAGAAGTTGTCCCAACGCTCCGTTCACTCTATTTCCCACATTCACTCTTCGCTCTATATCAGTGGTGTACCTTCCATCTCTGCTAAAACCGCATCCAAGACATATAAATTCATCCACTTGCTCTAGTACATCATTACCTATTTTTACTCTTACATCTGTTCTGGCTTTATCTCTTTCAAAGACCATTATTATGGTTTTGCTCACATTCACGCTTAGACACCTTTTCTTACAATCTTCTGTCAACAAACAACATTACCTACCTACTTTATATTATTTTCTATGTATTCCTAATATAAATTCGGCAGTTCATATGGTAGGCGAGTTGGTGATCGAGGTGGCTGTTATAAGTCTCCCATTAGACTGCTGTATTATTAACACGCCACATGGAGTTAAAAATACAAGTTGTGATTGGTACCATTTCATCATCATCATCACAGCTACAGCTCCGAACGTACACAACGTTCCACTCCTGGGCTCGACCCTTCTCCGTAATTGTATAGAAATTGATCTACTATAGCATGCTGGTCAGACTTGTTAATATAGTATTTCATTTCAAGTATTCCTTCTCTTGCATAGATGTTCTATACATATAAATTTCCGTAGTCGTCTTTTACGATACCCACGGACAAAATAGAGGGCGGTAAATTACTTTATCACAACGGATTAAATAATCCGGTTTACTATATTTAAAACTTAATAAAAAAACTAAGCTTGGAGGCTTTTATTCGAGACTTTTAAATTGCAGTATGCTAGTCTAACCACCAAACTAGATTTACTTTTCCGCTTGGCTTTCACAAACAAAAAAGCTTTCTCATCATAATTACCATTGTACAACTATTACAACTATGTTCTTAGCGCAATTAATTCTAAATCAATTTACTGACAACACGTATTGTGCGGATGCAATTTGGCGTAGAGACAAAAACCCGTCTCTGGACCGCGAAATGGCTCCCACAAACGACCGAGTGCTGCTAATGATTCTGTGTACGTAGAGTCGGAACACATTAACGTATTTGAGTTTTGGACTGTAGCTATTTTATTCTTAATAGGTACTAAGTGAAGAGGCTGTAATAATAAGTAATTTAGTACTTACGCATTGTTACATAAAAAATAATATTATAATAATAATAAGACAATATATTTTCGTGGAGTAACAGATTAAAAATACTAAGTATACTGTTATTTTTTAAGCGATTACGGCGAATGCAAAAGGAGGGTCCTGAATTTGACCCATGTGTATATAGATATATGTATGTTCATAGGTGTCCTCTTAACTTCTAATCCACTGATTCTAATTAAATATATATATGACTTGTTAAAAGCGTCTTGAACATCCGCTGGTTATAGGCTACGTTACACTAAATTCAAAATGGCCCCTCCAGATAGAGGTCTATTTAACAATCAGTGAATATATATTTAACTTTTGTTTTAAATAGTGTAACTTTGGGTGTTAGATAACAGATTTTAAATAGATATATCTAAATTATTGTGGTTGTTGCATATTCCCAATTTTGCGGTTTGGTTTTTCAAATTATATTCTCTTATTTTAGACAATATTTAAACTTTAGAATCTATTACACTAGTCGTGAAAATAACTAATAAAATACGTAATCTATCTTTTTCAAATTTTATTGGCTCTTCTTGGTTCTTGGTGTAAAGAAGATAGTTTAACAGTGTGCCCATTTAAGATTTAGAAAAATACTTTATATTAATAAAAAACGGTATCCCTTCAAAACTGGTTGTATCTCTGGGACGATAATAATCTTGTACTTATTACTATCGTAAGTGTTTATGTATTAAAAAAAATAAGTACATGTATTCCACGCAATAGGTGCCTATATTTAAACGCAATGAATGAAACTGTTTATTACGCTTGATGTTAAATATTTAGGGCCTCGCTTAATTATGTGTAGTTAGTTTTAAGGAATGTATGAAACTAGTGTAATAACGGATTACCAAATATTTCCGTAAGTCTTCCGTAAAGTCTTTTAGCGTTGTTATAGATATGCTCGTGACCCGCTCGATTTAAAGTTTTGTCAATAATCTTTTTCTAATCCCTCTGGAACTGTACTTATCTTCTAGATAAAGGTTAACTTTTTTTTTGTAATTAAACTGTGAGAGGTTTTGAATATGTAAAGGTTACAACCATGACAGACATATAAACAAATAGATATCATTATCTTGTGGCAACTAGTATTCTAGGCTTTCTTCTTCTGTAAAGAATGATAGAGCAACACCTGCCCGAGTTCACGTGATCTCTGAAGTGTATGAGCTGATATAATGATAATGATATATTAGTGCATACTCCCACTGCTAGGCTAAATAATTATTATCCTGCTCTTATCCCAATTACTTGGGGTCGATACAATATGTACTCGCACATATTCGTAAAAGTTTTTGCAATAGTTTTATGAACGGCCACTTACCTGACATCGACTCTTCTTGGGAATATAATTGTTGACCAAACCGTAACAGGTGCAGTTGATCCAGGTCAATATAAAACTCTTAGTCATCTTTTACGAAATCCATAAGCAAAGTAAGGGTTGATAGTATTCGTAGCCGCTAGCTCACAGCACTCTTCTTGGCTGTATCTTTGACCAATGTCAAAAATATGATATACGATTTTTAAATATCTAATCTTATATTTTGTGATAATAAAAACAATATTAAAAAATTCTTGTTTGTAAGTTTATTTTCATATATTCTTATGGTTTTCATCTCTTCTTTATAAGTTCTTTTTGTCTAATTAACCTAAATTGCTTACCATTGTTTTATTATGGTAATTAAGGTGCATTATGTATCAATTTTAATAATATCTTGCTTAAATATCTTGCCTAATATCTAACCAAGATTGAATTTCAAATTGCATAGTTTGTAATTACCGCCCGCAGTAGTTTTCAGTTCTAAAATTTTGTTTTATGTCATTATGCGATGATGTTATACAAATGTATATATTAAACCGTATATACAGTAAATAGCTTAGTTGATGTAATACCAAGGATTACAAATGTTGATGTATAGGGTTCAATTTGTGTTCTTTCATATTTGAATTAAATACAAAAGACAATATTAGTATTTTTATTAACATATGTATAATGCTGGGCGAAGGAATAAATATTTAATATTGCACTTTATATTCATCATTCTCCTACTCCTATCCCAATTACTTGGGGTCAGTACGATATGTACTCTTCTTTCATAGTACATATTGTAAAAGTTATTGGCAATAATTTTATGACCGGCCAGACGTTCACCCTCCTTGGAAATGTAATTGTTGACCAAAGGGCGTCAGGTGGAGTTGGCCCAGATCGTTATAAAGCTCTTAGTCGTCTTTTACGACATCCACGAGCAAAGTTAATAAAAAAGGGTTGGTAGTATTCTTAGCTTACCACAGCAATATTGCACTTTATATTGATGGATACAAATTACATTCAGCCTTAGAATAATTGTTGTTTGTAAATATTCCATAACGAATTAATATTTATATTCTGTGCCAAAGGAATAAATTTTGATTGTGACGGGATTGTGGTTCCATTATGCTATGAAAGTAAAACAGTAGAAAGTCCACATCCGTTTCACACCTGTTATTTTTAAGTACTATAATAATACGTTTCGTTCCGACAGATGGCATAATTTGATCATGACCGCCGAAATACGATCAAAAAGACCATACATATAAGTCTTTGGTGCATAAATACATTTTCATTTAAGCGTTTTACCATTTATTCAGTGGTAGAACTGGTCTGGTGATAGTATACTCCCTGCAACAGTAAATGGTTCAGTTCGTCCGGGATAGTACCACATTCAGATATTGAACAGAATATCAACTTGAGAATAGTAGAAATTTGCTACTTCGCATCGTTCGGTGAAAGATACGGAGGCCATATACATCAACTATATCTTGGCTCATATACGTCCCACTACTGGGCTCGAATCTCACCCTTTAGAGTAGGGAAATTGACCTATTTTACGTTGGCTATACGTGTTGGTCTACAATTTTATTCTGAGTTTTCTTTCTCTTGCATAGAACATCTATCTCCATATTATGGCTTATAATCATTTTTTACAACACCATGGTCAAGATAGGGATTCGTGAATTGTATTTTTATTCCATCAACACAGCTGGTTGTACCTCTGGTATTTTAGACTTAGCTAAGACAGTTATATCGTATGGGCTACTTGTTCGTTTGCCTCTAAAGGCAATAAAAAAGCAATATATCTTAGGTTTGTATTGAATGAGTAGATTAAATAATTGATAACCAAGCGATCCCTGGTAGTCGACAAAAACTTGTCAGCACGCGCCTTATGTTCTAATATCAGTTTGTACTCTGGTGTTTTTGCGCCTTCTGTGAGCCGACGTGACGCGGCCGCTTGACCCTTTTATGACTGCGGGATTTTTCGACCGCGCTCCCAGTTTTGAAACAGCCGGTCATATCGCATGTACCTACTCGACAGCCTTCTGAGAATAGCCACTTAAATTATGAATGACTATGGAATTACGTTATAAGTTTGCAGGGCCCTTGAAAGATAATACCCTTATCATCAAATGGCTTAGTTTTAATAAAAAGTTTTTACACGTATTAACTAATGTTTGATAATTATAATTATGTATTTTGATGAGTAGAAATTCTAATCCTTGAAGTAGTTTGCGCAATTTTAAATAATGATGTTTTTTTTTTATGATAATATAATGGGCTATCGATAGATCATCGATAATATAATGGGAAATGTAATGCCATATTTATTAATAAATACTTTTTAAAAAAATGTCTATTTATATTTATAGATATTTTAGCTGTGTGTGTGTGATACAAACATGATTAAAAAACTCATGGGTAGTTGAAATACACTGTATGTATTGACAGTAATAAAAATAGAATCAGTTCCCTTTGCCTATTTTATGCTTTTGTATTAGTATTAGTATATAAGTTTTGAAAAAGTAATAAATTGACTGTTATTATTATTACCTAATCACTTTTTGCACAATTGCTCACATTTTAATGTTTATTTTAACAAAAAAGTAAAAGAGCTATTGATAAAACAAATAAATAAATAACTATTTATTTACTAAGGCTTATTTTTTGTCTAAAGCCAATATTGTGCCATAAATCGTAACTATAAGAAAATACAATGTTGTATATAAAGCAGCCTTGATATAAAGTAGCGCGTACATCCCTGCGGGTGGCAGAGGCAGCAAGCGGTGGCTGCGAGACCCGCCCCTGCTCTCCGCGTCTTGTTTTTGTGGTCGCGTCTGCAGCCGCCCCGAGTCGCCGCCACTTTCTTCCCGCCCCCTCGCGCCGCGTCCCTCTGCACACCGCCGATGACAAATGGTTCCCGGACACCCCGCTCTCCGGCCGCGCTAATGCCCAGATAATTTTATGCCGCTCCCGATGCACAGACAACGACGGGATGGGATGACCGCGAGATTACTTCCATCGATCGACGTCGACGCGCGTCAATGAGTGCAAGTATAACCAGCTTCACGGATCAACGATGGTCGAGTTTATCGCTCTTTAGATGGAAATTCATGACGTTCGCAATTATTTTTCTAGTATAAGTATAATGCAATGGTGTTGTCGAGACCTCGGTTACGTTTTCTAATCAACATTATCGGTATCGGTAGCGGCCCGCGACACTACGTGCTTAACAACTGAATGGTCTTATAGAAAAAAGAAAATTGAAAAAAAAAAAATGAAACAAGATGTAGGTAAAGAATGTCAGCGTCACCCAACGGCCAGCGCCCGGCGACCTCTCTAGAACCGCCGCCGTGGTCGGTCACACGCCATTGACTCCGCTGAATAGTCAGGCTCCGTCACATTATCTCCAGCCTTCGCCTCACTTGATAAATCTTGATTTGAACGCTCGGGGTGTCGACTATCACTAATTATACCTACTGTCGACTCATGTCCAACAAAATAATATGAATTTATTTATATTTTACAAGATATATCTGCCACAAAAATTACAAGTCCATTATTAAATAATAATAATAATTTATGCCAAATAGATTTTACAGATTACTTAAACTAAATAGTTTAAATAACTGTTTATATTATTTTATCTTTTAATTAGGTTCTAGGTATCCGATGACGCCCAGGGTAGACTTAGACCTCAAATAGTAAAATGTTCTTGCAGTTCAGAGTGAAATTTGAGTTTTTTTATTGAAAGGCTCTTCAAGAATCTGTAATATTGCATCAGTAGTAATATACCTTTTAATTTGTTAGATATACTATATAATATTTATTTTGTTTCTCAAAATACTTTTCAATATACATTTGTTTCGTTCTGATGTCGTTAATGTAAAGGAAGCGTCACAAAGACTGTCCACTGCACGTGCTTGCCCCATTACCGTAGACAGCGTACACATGTTGCGTTTTTTTCATCGCCCTCACTAATGAAATCCAAGACGTCGTTTGTTCCACGCGTTAAACATCTGTAGTGAAATATGAATGGAACGAATCCAGTCATTCCCACCTCGCCAGATTTAGAGGGCCGATATGTAATTTAGTAATACAAGCAACACCCACCTAAAATGTTCATTGTCTGATTGCTTAGTCTATGATTTACTACAATTATCCTTTAGGTTTGCTAACTCGGACATGATTTATATACCACGTTGAATATATTATTTGGAAATATCTAGCAACATATAATTATCGTTAACGAAGATGATTTATCACAATTAATACATCTTCAAAATTTGACATGAGTTCTCGACGTCATCTTGACCTTTGAATACGAAACAAAATGAATAGGATTTTCCAAAGCTATATTTAATTTATAGAAATATAAAACAGACAGTGCCTATGGAACAAGATAAGTAATTTATAAGTATATCTAATAAAATTCCATAGGCCAATCTTCTATCTATATATACTAATAAATGGAAAGTCTGTGTTTTTGTTCGGTTATACTATGAAAATTACTGAACCATATGAATAATACTTATATCGTAAAATGCAGCGTGTTTCGGAGAAGGTTTTGAGTATATTTAAGAAAAGGAGTGAAATGTACGGGGGACAGTTAGTGTCTTTATATTATATACAGTAGAACCTCGATAAGTTAAAGTCCAAGGGAAACACAAAATATTTTAAGTTATAGAGGTTTTAAGTTATCAAGGGTCTATGTTAGGGACAGGCTTTTAATTTATCAGCGTATGTGAGTGTTGTTAGTTTTCTTATTGAACTCATTTTAAGCCAGTTTTATCACACAGTAGGTAAAGTGTGGTTTCCAGCACAATGATCAAAAACTTATGATCCAAGTAAGCCGTTGCCTTAAGGCTGACCGCCGCAAAGCTTTAAATAATTACGAAGAAGCAAACAATAGGTGACATATGTATTGTTTACGTTAACAATTTAACTAGTGAACACGTGCAAGCAACAAATACTGAAACCGTTTGTTTTACACACTCTTTAAAAATGACTTATTGACAAACAATTTTATGTTATAGAGGTTGTGAAAACATTTCTTTAAGTTACTGAGGGCCAATACAGAGATTAATTATTTAAGTTATAGAGGTTGCTTATTTTAAGTTATAGAGGTTTTGGGCTCTGATGGGATGGCAACATATTATTTTTTGAAGTTATAGAGGTTTTTAAGTTACCGACGTTTGAGTTATCGAGGTTCTACTCTATCTCATCTAGACTGATATCTGTACTGCTGAGCTTGAACTTTCTTCACAATAAGAGGGATTTTCATCTCAGATGTTATGCATATTAACATCCTTTAGTTGTCTATTGGGTGTCGCAATCACCGGCAAGAGTTTTATTGTTACTCCGTCACTACACGGACAACTAATTTGGATTTTCTTTATGTTAATTCACGCAAAAACTAGTGCATGGAATTGAATGCAATTTTTACTCGTGTATTGTTGGATCTCTAATTTAAAACATGACGTTATTTAGGGTAGAACATAATAATAAACCTCAAAATAGTAAATTTATAATACAAGCTAAGCAGCGGACACGATCAGTATTACCTAAAAATCTATTCTTATGTTAGATAGAAAATATTTGGTGTTGTTATACTTGCATCAACCAATACTTATATTATTATCATCCTACGCGTACATCGCGTGGTGATTATAATTTTCGTTTGTTCATGATGCGCTGGTTGGTTTTGTGTAGACGTATAATTATGTTTCTAAGTTTTAACAATGTGCACGCTACGGTGTCAGTAAACGTTCATTTATAAAGATCTAAACATTGGGGTATACTTTATTATAACTGTATCATTGGAGTTTTGGCAGGAATATGAAACTGGTCTTGTATTATATTCAATATTTTAGTGTTTTAACGTGTTATCTATACATATAATAATATTAAATCATTTTAATGGCATTTGGCATTTTTTTTTTTTTCATGTAATGTGACGCGAAGGAACTGTTGGGATGTAGTGAATATGATATAAAAGCGCTTTATGTTGTTCGCAAAAATTCCCAAAAGATACCATTAACAGTGTGGTCATGGCACTGTTGATGGTGACGATTTGACTTACTAACGTATAATGATTAACATGAAGGTACTAAAGACGTGAAGAAAATTGTAACTCGATTCTGGCAACAATAGCTCGTAGATGTAGCTGATTGCCAATACAATAAAAGTACTGGTTTATTGTATGATCGTGGGGTGATGACATAAGAATACATATGTCTTTATTCTGTTATTTTATATGGAAATGTTGTATGTAACTACTAAATGATAAATCATTTGCATGCTTAAAAGCATATCAAGAAAACATATGTATACTTTCCTATTAAGTTTAGCATGTAATAAAGAGTAAGTGTAAGTACTATTTCGTATTGTACGAAGTAAGAATACAACTCACCATCCCATCTTACCCATGGGTAATTTTAAAAGACGACTAAGTGATATAAAACGCATATAACATCTATGCGAGAGAAGGAAAACTCGAAACAAAATCGTATACCAACACGTTTGACCAGCGTGGTATAGTAGGTTAATTTCCCACCCATTATGTTGGAGGCTCGAGCCCAACAGTGGGAAATGCATGAGCTGAGATGATGATGATGATGATGAAGTGTAAGTACTAAGTCCATAATTTTCTCCTATTTGTAATTGTGTCTGGGAACTAACGACATTAGGGCTAATGTGGATATTACGTGGCATAAAAATATCTATTAGTTACATTGGGACTACGCCGCTGCTTATCCCATCGTCGATAAAGAAGGAAAGTTTAAAATTTAAAAGGAAAAATGCTTTAAATTTTAAGAAGTCTTTAACAAAATTTTATATGTATTTTTTGCGAGTTAGCAACTTATTGAAATACAAGTACTTGTTCAAATTGTATTCAACCATTGTAAATTTAAGTTCAACTAAACTGCGAAGGATAGATATATAAAAGTTGTTTCAAAAGAAACCGAAGTTAGTTTTATTGCGCAAGTATACTTTATAATAGACTGGGAAACTGTTGGATTTAATTTGTAGCTACATCATTTCATGCACCCTCTTATTGTAAGATCTTTTAGATGCAAATTATCGTTGAAAAGACGTTGACTCTTTATGCCCACTGTACCTATTTACTTATACTTGTTTATTAACTGCCGCAGATTTGTACGCTTGTATATGTATATATTTTTTTATGATTTTATATAAAAAAATATGAAAAATATGAAGTTTATTTCCATTGAAAACGGCAAATTGGACAATTAATTTGACGATCGTTAATTTTATTATTACTTATCACACTGATATTATACAGACGAAATTTTGTGAGTGCGTATGTTTGTAACGTTTACACGCTCTACCGGGTGCACTAATATTAATAAAATTTGGCATGGAGGTAGCCGATACCCTGCATTAACATATACTCATTTTTGTCCCGGTAATGGTTGGGATAATAGTTCAACTTTGGAAAAGTTACTTTTTTAGTTACTTAGGCCAAGCCGCCAGAAACTAGTATTAAATAAATCCATTTGTTGTGCATATTTTTAACGCATTTTATTCAATTTTATTGATCTTTAAGGATTGTACATACCGGACCTGTCCGGACAAGAGACACAAGTGTTAATTTTCATACAAAGTTTCTTAAATGGGTAGGTACTATAAAATATGAGCTGTAAATAAAATCATCATCATCGCAGCTTTCTTTACTGGGCTCGGGCCTTCACCTCAATAAGAGTGAAATTGTACCTGCCATACCACGCTGGTAAGGCGGATTGAATCAGAGTTTTATTTCAAGTTTTTCCTTCACCTGCATAGATGTTATATGCATATTATATTATATTTCTTAGTCGTCTTTTACAACACTCACAGGCAAGATGTTGGTGCGGGCCACCGAAGTCAAAAATCGGGTACCGGTGGCCCGCTCGCACGGCGAAGAGAGAAGGTTTTACGGTGGGTCTATGGGGTCACGCGCCGCCTTTCCGTCACCCCGGACCGATTCGGCGGGGCGAGACGCATCCATAGCCCACCAATAAAAATAAAAAAAGGCAAGATGTTGGTGAATTATATTCTTACTCCCTCACCCCACGTAAATACAGTACGCAATTGATATGTATTTATGGTTCATTTTTCTTATAATGCTTTTCACAGGAAGTTTAAATATTTTATATTATTTTCTTAAATAAACTTATTTAATAGACGCGATCTCATCGTGCCTATATCAACTTCGTGCAACTTCAACGGTTATAATTATGCATTGGACACCAAGAATGTTCACTAAAGCAGTTTTGCCGACTTCCTGGACCCACGTCGTTATATTTTGCCTAATTTACACAAAATATTTTATAAATTATAATATCTACGTATTCTGATGTTCGAGCTGTATATCCGTAAAATTTTATCAATATTCATACATTACTTTAGGTATTTGTAAAAATGCCCTAACAAACTTTCCTTTAAAATAGTATTTTGCCCTTGATGATGATTTTACGATTGATAAAAATTGATCACATGGAAACCGTGGTAACGGCAGAACCGAATAGCTTTTTTTTTCAAATAGGAATAGTTGAACGGCCGTCGGCACGGGGCCGTAGTTACCGATGTCTGTAGCTAAGCGCATGACATCATCAGAGTATGTCTCTGTGTGGCCTTACATGGTCGCATCGCGTATGATCTATTGAATAACATACTTGTAACAGCTGATAATGATCATGACGCGATATTAGTTCGGCATCCGGCTAAATATGGTAACTAAAATTCGACTGTCAAATATTATTTTTTTGTCAAACTTGTCGACATTGCATGTACGATATACGAATTAGGATTTGATAAGAGATAGTGAGATACTAAGGGGACGTCCACTATTCACGTGATCTTTTTTAGCAGTTTTTAACCCCCCCCCGCCCCCTTGGTGATACGTGGTGAGGTTTAAGATTATGAAGGTTTAGGACTTCGTGATTTTTGTTAAACCGCTGACCCCCCCACCCTTTCAAACCTCACGTGATTAATGGACGGCCCCTAATGTTATGACTACAACCATGTTTTTTAGGCGGCCTTGGAATTTAATTTCACAACTCGCTAATTCCATCAGGCGGCGCGCGACCCCATAGACCCGCCGTGCAATAGAGTATTAAAAAGAAACGCTTAGAATTTTCAATTAGCACACACCATATTACTTATTCCGTGTGGTGACGGAGTAAGAATACTATTCACCACCCCATATCTTACCCGTGGGTAATCGTAAGAGACGACTAAGGGATATAAAATGCATATAACATCTATGCAAGAGAAGGAAAACTCGAAACAAAACCCAACACCAACACGTCTGACCAGCGCGGTATAGTAGGTTAATTTCCCTCCCATTACGGAGGAGGCCCGAGCCCTACAGTGGGACATATAGGGGCTGTAATGATTATGATGAATCTAGTGGCAAAATATTTACTGATATTCTGATTAATGATCACTTGTTGGTAGGGGGAAAATTGCACATATTTAGGGCTATCAATATTTTCTAATGTCCTAGTAATTCAGTCTGTATCTACTTCCTTACTAAATCCATGTGCTCGTTTTCAATTATCTAGCTAGTTCTTGTTTCAGTTACTATTTCATAATACATTTAGGCATAAAATCAGAGGTTTAAATACTGATGAATTAAGGCATTCCCAAAGAGGATTAATGGTATCTTTATACTTGGCAAGTGGGTTGGCAGTCGCAGTGGTGTTATAAGTTTTCCAGAAATTGTGCTGATGTTTATTAGAGATCAGTCGGTTGTTTTCAAATTCCACTGAAAAGAAGTGGGGTTATTCTTATGGAAATATTATACAGGATACATAAAGTTCCATTATTCTATGAACATACAGGCATCTTCCATATACTTCTTAGGTAAAAATCAAATTCGAAATTCGTGAGCTTTACCTACCATCTAAACCGCATTGCCACTTATGTATCAACAGAAAGTAGCAGATAGTTGATAAACAATTAATAACATTTCTTTTCAACCTAAAACATTCTAGTTAAATATAATTAACATGCATTCCTTATTTTTTTTAGGTTCAATTTGCAACGGCTCAATTAATATAGAAAATAACTTAACTACCTACTTACCCTTTAAAGAACTTAACTTATTAACACCCGTGTACTTCCATTATATAAATACATAATTATTATAACAACATTATTGCAGACACCTGAACGGGTAAATTTAACTTGAATGAAGATATATTTTCAAACTAATCGCTCTGCACTTTTTATTTTTAACCGACTTCAAAAGAGGAGGAGGGTCTCAATTCGTCTGTATTTTTTTTTTAATGTTTTTTACCTCATAACTTTCGACTGGGCGAAGCGATTTTAATGATTCTTTTTTTATATGAAAGCTGGTGCTTCTAGTTTGGTCCCATTTTAATTTGGTCCAGTTCTGACAATGGTACCCATGAGAAAATCATAATATAAGTCTAAAATTAGCATTAAGTATGTGTGCGACAAATGAACGAGTAACTCAAGCCCCGCTACTAATAGGACAACCTATGTGTGTCTGTAACACTAAAAAGAAAACAATAAAAAAATAAAACTACAATTAAAAGAACCGACTTCAAAAACTGAAAAGTATAAAATAACTTAAAATACTATCATTTGTATGTGTTATCTATTGATAGGTTTAGTCTAGTCTAGTCGGTGCCGGTATCTTTAGTGTAGGAATTTCATTACAGTAAGTAAGCTGTTTATAATTTTGTTTAAGGCTTGTTATCTTAGTAATAATGTTTTTTATAAAGCCAGTATAGTTATATTCCGTAGTTACTCTCCCGTTTGAGACTTAAGGTAGCAATCTATAGACAATTTCACTTTTAGTATAAATGTGATCGCCAACCAGGCTATCAAGCGTGGTGATTATGGTCCTTTATCCAAAACAATAGCCGTCTGTAGGCTGATAGATGGATTTTGAATGAGTAATATTATCATCATCACAGCCCATAAATGTCCCACTGTTGGGCTCGGGCCTCCTCCGTAATGGGAGGGAAATTAACCTACTATACCGCGCTGATCAGACGTGTTGGTATAGGGTTTTGTTTCGAGTTTTCCTTCTCTCGCATATATGTTATATGCGTTTCATATCCCTTAGTCGTCTCGTACGATCACCCACGGGTAAGATATGGGGTGGTGAATAGTATTCTTACTCCGTCACCACACGGAATGAGTAATATGGTGTGTGCTAATTGAAAATTCTAAGCGTTTCTTTTTAATACTCTAAAAAATTTTCTGCAGGATGTACCAGAAAGATTTAGAAATACATTTAAATGCGACGCAATGTATCTACGGTCATTAAGTTAATTAAATATTAAATAGAACAAGCGGGATGGTTTGTACCGTAGATATTTTAAAGAGTTTAAATAATCAGTATTGGACTTGAATTGATATTGCTGTAATGGTAATCACACCAAGTTTCATTTTCACGTGTCTGCCGAAGCACGTCCGAAAACCACAAAGCGGTCAATCATCCAAACACTTTCCTCGTCTCACTATCGCTTGATAATCAAGATTAATGCACTCTTATAAATTATATTTAACCGGATTTTGTTCGCGGCCCCAAATGCGTGCTTTCTCTCTTCCCGTGGGAATGATTGCAGTGCTTGGGAATGATAGCTTGGTTTCTTATTAGTTAAAGAACTTAAAATTATATCATTCGATTTAGAGACGTTAATCTTCAAAACAAAATCCTTAATCTAATATCAGTTTGTTGATTAGACATCATCCCGCACTAAAGAATACTTCCTTGTATTGCTGGGTACTTTACCAACATACAATGAATGGACACAAATTACCCCCAGACTCTGACTAGTTTTTGGATCGCCTAAAGATTTGTCTTGCGTGGGAATTTATCCCATGCCTCAACATGCGAGGTTGCTGTTTTGATTGGTGCAGTAATTTTTATACCTATGCAATATTTTTTTCTTCCGGTAATTAATATTATATTAGAAATATGGATCTAAATTAATAAATAATGCATACTGCATAATTGCATAATGATGACTTGCTGGACGTCAAATATCTTCGTCTCTTTGACCATAAATGCTGAAAAGTATTCGAAATGTTGCGACAGTAAAATCATAAACGAAACGTAATGAAATCCGTAGAAATAGCACTATAGCTAGATTTATAGGTTCTGCGTAAATATATTACCTATATTAATGTAAATATATCCTTTTATTTAGAATAAAAGAACCTGTAGATTTGTTTACGAAAGTTTTAATAATAATAATTTTTATTTTGTTCAAGAATAAGTGCATACAATAATTCCATCTTAGTTTAAAAGCTTTAAAGATATGATATGATACTAATCATGGATATTATTGTGGTGCATCTAATATCTCTTTCCTGAATAATATAATTTCATAATCTACTATAATTTTAAGAGATTCGAATTAAGTACATTATTTGCCATGTAACTTTTAATCGGCTTGGCAATTAGCAATGCTATTATCTCTAGCCGCTGTGTTTGTCTTTAAGATTCGGGTAAGCGGCTTATCTAGAGGGTGTTTGTTAAATTGGCGCTGTTCAGTCTCAACCGCAGCCCGGGGCGGAGTCCCTCTCTTATTAATCGGCTGTCCGGAGCATCTGCTAGCGCTATTTAGAGCCGCACTGACCCCTGTTGTCGGGTAAAAGGACGTTGTAAGACCACTTAGTTCTTGTCTCTACGTTTGTATCTATCCCCGGCTTTTGTATCAACATGTTAGGTACTTTAATTAACGAATCTCATAAATCACGACTTATAAGGACTTCATACAATTACTAGGGGACGTTGTCATTATAGTAATGACTAGCTTCCGCCCGCGACTTCGTCCGCGTGGAATGGTTACTTTGGGCTAACGTTAACTTCAACTCGCGAATTCGTTTACGTAAAAGGTGGAAATATTTTTAAATAATACATACGTTAAAGCTGTTTTAGGTACCTACATGACCCTTTTATTAGTAAGAGTAGAACATTAAACCTTAAGTAAAAGTATTGGGTCTTATATATACTTTCTATAGATATACCATATACAATGTAGGTATGTATATTATACATACATACATATATACATACATACACTTACGCCTATTTACGATTACACATACTTTTAATGTGTATGACATCGCTGTGTGGTAGCGGCTGCGAATACTACCAATCCTCACTTTGCTTGTGGATGTCGTAAAAGACGACTTATAACGACTTGGGCCTTATAACGACTTGGGCCAACTCCATCTGATGCCGTTGGTCAACAATTACATTCCCAATGAGGGTTGACGTCTGGCTGGCGGCCGGTCATAAAACTATTGCCAATAACTTTTATAATATGTACGACCCCAAGTAATTGGGATAAGAATAGGAGAATGATGATGATGATGACCTCTCGTGAACAAATTTCCAATTTGGTCCAGAAAAGTATGACGTGGTCTTCCCCTTGTATTCGTCCCATTCACGATTGCTTTATATGTTTGCTTCGTCAACCTCTGCCCACTCATTATTTCTTCCACTTCGTGTCCAACCCACCTCAGCATACCAGCGCTCTTTTATAACATTTTACCTAATTTTATCTTTCAGACTTACATCACACACGTTACGAAGAGCTGTCAGCTCTACAGCATTTATTCTATTTTCATGTCTTCTCCGCCATATCTAACTTTCACTACCATACATGAGGGCAGGCACTAATACTTCCTATACTTATTATTATTATTTAGGATGTGTAAAGCCGACGGAAGGTCATGAGAAGAAAACAAAACTAAAAATGTAGTGTGTGCAGAAGTACTTTGAAATAACATTAGTTTGAGTTTTTTTTAATATAAGATTATAAGACCCAGTATTTTTATCGTAAATGCGCGCCCAGTACTTGATCATTATTTTGCTGCGATGTTATTTTTAAACTGCGATATTTCCTAAGATATTCATTGAAAACAAATAATGTAAAGAGCAATTTTGTTTTAAATTAAATACTTGTGATGAATAACTCATATATTTGGATAAGGATTAATATTATGTTTATAAAAACACCTTCGAAAATATCACATTATTTTAAAACAAATTTGATTAGCATAAAAAAAGGTTATAGTGAGCGAATCTTAAAAGATAGACATATGCTGTCCCGGACTTTTATTTAGAACTTTGAAAGGGGAACAATTATGTAGTACATAATTTTTGCGCAACTTTAACCGTTTACGCAGCGGAAGCTCTCAAAAGGAAACATAAACCCGATTTTTACACATTCATCATTGTTGCGTATGTATGTATGTGCTCTGCTCCTATTGGTCGCAGCGTAATGTTGTATAGCCTAAAGCCTTCCTCTATAAATGGACTATCCAACGAAAAAAGAATTTTTCAAATCGGACCAGTAGTTCCTGAGATTAGCGCGTTTAAACAAACAAACAAACAAACTCTTCCGCTTTATAATATTAGTATAGATAATAACTTAATAGATACTAATGAGAATGGTAGTAAATAGATTTCTTACCAATTTTGTTGTTTGCTTAACGCTCCAAATGCAATAAAAACTTTTAACAAGTACATATTGACTATGATTGTAGTTTATTTAAAGTGATAATCGGCTATAAAATCACAATGTCACTATCTCATTACATGGTCTCCTAAGTCGTTTTCTAAAAAGTGTAGATCTCTCAAACAAAACACTGTATACCAATCACTCTGGCCAGCGTGTTTATAGTAAACTAGTTTGTCTTACATTGAGTAATCCAAATCTTTTATAATTCGTGATACATACATACGTATTTTCTAGAATCTTCTTCACACTCCATATACGCATTGCTGTTGCGCCGAACGTCCTCCACAATAGTTGAGGAAACTATTCCTTCCCAATGTGAAGGAATAGTGATTGACTATATTCATTCCAGTATTCCTTCACATTGGGAGTGAAATTAACTCAGTACATACCACTGCCCTCAGCTTTCCTTATTTTGCATAGCTGTTATATTATATATATCCCTTAGTTGTCTCATATAATATTTTTATCTTAAATGAGGAATTTCTCCAAGTTTTCTTTGAAGAATAGTTGGTGTCTATATTTCAAAATATGAGATGCATTACGATGGGTTGTATTAATTAGCGGTAATTTCTAATGTACTACCAGTGACAATTTCTGTTTTCATTCAATTACAAAGGTATTGTCTGATTCTTTTGGTTAAGAAAAGAAAAGAAAATTAATTATATAGCACAACATTTTTTGAAAATTAATGACGTTATTTATACTCCGATAACATCACTGCAATGAAACTAAAATTCGAAATCAAACTCTTTGCTATTACTTTTGTCTTTTAAGTTTTGTAAGTACCTTCTGTTTTGCGAGGGTAAACCGCCGGGCGGGCCACCGAAGACAAAGATCGGGTTCCGGTGGACCGCTCGCACGGCGAAGAGAGGCGTTTCGCTGGGTGGTCGTTCAGGACCGATTTGGCGGGGCATGACCACCTCCATAGTCCACCGCAAAAAAAGAAAAAGTACCTTCTGTTGTGAAGTAGGCTCATAACTATTAGTGGGATACATGTCGGTTGAAAAGAAGAACTCTGAATTATTAGATTACTCTTATTCTTTGCTCGTTAACAAGTGGATTATCTGGACGTTGTCTTGTTTTATCTTATCATTACAAACCAATCAATTGCTTAATCTTTTTTTTTTGTGCCCATAGTAGCCAGTTTGCTTGAGGCCTTATGTAGGTAATTACATTTTATTCATGTTATAACTGATTGTAAACCGTACTAATGGGGATATGTACTCGTACAAGGAAATAAGATTCTTGGCTGTCAATCAGTATTGGTTTCGTCAATGAAATGTTAACCGAATGTAGTATTATTATAATATGTTTTAACTGATTACGAATTTGTAATGCCTTTAAATTATTATATTATCTCAAGCAATTATCGTTAAGTATAAAATTATTAAACGTGACTGCTTCGTATGTCTAGAGGTTATTAGCTGGCAGCAGACTATGAAGTTTTCGTTTCTAATTCTGGCCTGTGATAGTCATAATTTTTTCCGTGTGGTGACGGAGTAAGAATACAGTTCACCACCCCCTATCTTACCCGTGAATGATCGTATGAGACGACCAAGGGATATAAAACGCATATAACATCTATGCAAGATAAGAACAACTCGAAACAAAAGCCTATACTTATTTATTAAGTAATCTGTGCCTATACCAACACGTCTGACCAGCGTGGTATAGGAAGTCAATTTTCCTCCCATTATTGAGGAGGCTTGAGCCCAACAGTGGGACAAATATGAGCTGAGATGACGATGATAGTCATAATAGTAGTAATTTCTCATCTGGAGAGGGGTTATATAAGAATACAATGTGTCACTACCTCTTAATTTCGTATAGGAGTCGTAAAATCCGACAAGAATCGACAGGCGGATGAGCAGCAGTATTCTCCTGGGAAACTTTTACACCCATTATGATCATCAATTCGCCTGCCCAGTGCTGGTCATTAGGTCATTTCCCGTCTCGGAGAATCTTATATCCATCATATTAGTGGGTGATGAATGATTGGATAATGTTTTTAAAAATAGCGCGGTGTTTAAAGTTGTGCCTGGTATACTATTAATAAGTTTTACTCCCCCTTATAAAGTACCTCAATAGTCATGATATATGCCAATATTTGGAGTGATATTTTATTTTCACTTATTTTTGTCTATTATATATATATATATTTTTAAATTGGTCAATATGTTTGTAAAGAGATGTTTGGTTTAGTACAAGTTGTGTGTGTGGGTAAATTGCATCTGTACCATGCTATGACTTATTGAGTTGTTATAGCAAGTACAATTTGAAACTTCGAAGTTCTTACAGGATTACTTGAGCGATAACTTTAATAGAATAAACTAAGATATTTATCTTATCTATCTATGAGGTTGACTTAAATACCCTAGTTCAAAGTTACAAAAACACACGGACACAAGATTTGTTTTTTCATAACTGTCAATTTATTCCGCATTAAGTTTGCATAATAGAAAGTAATTAAAATGTAATCAATATTAGAATCATCATTTTTTTTATACTATACCCGACTTCTATATGTAGGCCCTTAATAAAGTTTTAAAGTGGAACTCGAAGAAAAAAAAGTTAACTGTTACTTGATTATGGGAACGATGCAAAAATATAAAATTTACATAAATTTTTATTGAGATTGTGCGTGTGGTGACGGAGTTACAATTCACCACCCCCTATCTTACCCGTGGGTGATCGTAAAAGACGACTAAGGGATAAAATATGCATTTATGCAAGAGAAGGAAAACTCGAAATAAAACCCTGTACCAACACGTTTGACCTAGCGCGGTGTAGTAAGTCAGTTTCCCTCCTAGTGTGGGGGAGGCTCGAGCCCAGTAGGGGGACATATATGAGCTGAGATGATTGATGATGATGGACGCATTGTCCATGGTTTCGTTTGCTTTATAGTTCAGTTCTAGGTATGTATAAAAAATAAAAAAAATGAGATTTATAATTTTTTTTCAATAATTCTGGACAAAGCTTGACGTAGATTATCTCGTTAAAAACGTTATACGATATACGTTTCCCTATTGGAAAATAAATTGTTTTCAATGTTATAGCCTTTCATCTTTTTGTGCATATATCTAATTATTTTTTAAAGTAAATTGTACACAAAGTTAATTTTTGAAAAGTTAAATCTCTGGCAGTGAAATTCCCGGCACAATCGGTGCAGCCGTTATAAACATTACCTCGTTTACTGTGCACATATTTGTAATACGGGGTATAATACAATTGCACAAATGCAGTTACAAATGCCAAGTGACCAGAAATGATAATAGTAGCAATAATTCAGCGGAGTCATTAGATTGTCACGCCACTTCACACACTACTTGCGAGCAATAACTTTTTGAGGAAGAGTATATGTTTTTTGGAGACATGCTATGCTCTAGTCACATACCGCAGATGGAACCTCGAATTGCGCCAGCGTGGTGCAATTTCGTTTAAAATCCTCTCAATCTGGCATTAATAGAACCATGACAGACCCATGCTCAGAAGTGAAATATATTGAAGTAAAACTAGTTAAACCTGTAACTAACTAATTTAAACCTGACATAAATCTAATTCATAAATTGTTATATTATAATAATCACCATAACTTAATGTTTAATAATAAGTGATGATATATATTTATATTAAGCGTGAAATTATTTAGCGTGTATTATTTTTAAGCGTGAAAGTGTATTATAATGTCTCAGAATTCTTACTAGAAAGAGAAATATGATTATCTAGTTCATAAAATGATAATATTACTTATTAACAACATGACCAATTCCATTGTATTTTAACTCTATTCCTTTCTATATTTGACATTATTTTAAAGTTTAATTTTAATCTAATTTATACATTTCACATTATTCAAGTGCTTAATTTTGATTTAATTTATATATTTGACTTTATTCAAATTATTAATTTTAATTCAATCTATATATTTGACATTATTCCAGTGATAAATTTTAATTCAATTTCCATATTTGACATTGTTACAAGTATTGACACAATTTAAATTTAATGAAGTATGGGTTTTAATTGTATTTAAATTTTAATGTAATATAGTACCTAATAATATAATGACTGTTAGTGCTTCCTCTCAAATTTGTACGCCTTAGCATGAGGCTGGACATGACAGGACCATTGTACGCTGTTTGATATCTTGCATTTATATGTATACTATGTTCAAACAAATAAATTATTATCTTATTTTATAGAATCATTTTCTATTTGAAATTAATTAGTATTAAAAATGTGATTATAAATTTTTATAAATTAATAAAAATTCTTAGTGGGGGGTAGATAGAAAAAACTTCTCTGTTAGAGTGATGACTCGTTAGATATCAAATACCTTAGTCCTTCCTACATCATAAATGCTGAAAAGTTGTCCACACATTCGGATAGTTAATGCAATTTTAAACTCTATAAAATCAGTAAAAAGCAGATTTTATTTATATACACTACCGTCCAAAAGTTTGGAAGCAGCAAGGTAAAATCGAATAAAACCAAACTAAGTCATTTAAATTTAAATGTATTGATAAAAAAATAAAGAACAAACAGAAACTAACTTAAACAAAATAAAAAAATAATATACAATGGTAAATTAGATTAAATTTTAGCTTCATCAAAGTGTCCACCTTTCTCCTTCATAATCTTCTCACATATTCTGGGCATTCTATTAATCAATTTTTTAAAATAATCTTTATCTAATTTGTTCCATTCGTTCTCTAATAGCTGCCACAAATGTTCTGAGCTCGTAGGACAACGACTTTTCACCCTCCTGTCAAGTTCATCCCAAACAAGTTCAATGGGAGAAAGATCAGGGGATTGAGATGGCCATTGCATGATGTTTAAAATGTTTTCAGCTTTTTTCTTGTTTAAAAAGTTCTGGCACAATTTAGACGAATGCTTAGGATCATTATCCTGTTGAAAAATGAATCCAGAACCAATGAGACTTAGTCCACTGGGTATGGCAGAATCTTGGAGAATTTTTAAATAGCCTTCCTTGTTTAATTTTCCGGTTATCCTCACAAGATTGCCGGGTTTACTGTTGCCAAAACACCCCCAAACCATGACATTACCACCACCATGTTTGATGGTAGGCACTGTACATGCCTCTGAAGCCCTCTCTTCTTTTGACCGGCGTACAAAGACACGTCTATTGGATCCGAAAATCTGAAATTTTGATTCGTCACTCCAAAGGACATTTTCCCATTGTTCTATAGTCCAGTTTTTATGCGCTTTTGCCCATTCTAGTCTATTTTTCTTATGTCGATTTGTTAGTTTGGGTTTTTTAGCAGCAACACATCCTCTTAATCCCGCAGACAGTAAGCGTCTTTTAACAGTAGTTGTTGAAATGGGTGTTTCTCGCGTATCATTCAGAGCTGCAGTGATCTGTGGTGCAGTTAAGCGTCGATTCCGTTTAGAAAGAACTCTAATGAAGTTGTCCTCTTGATTTGTTGTGGATTTGGGCCTACCAGATCTCTTTCTATCTTCATTTTTCCCCGTTTCTTGTTTTCTAGCAAGGGTATAGTGGACACCTTTACAAGAAATTCCGAGCCTTTCTGCGATTTGACGTTCACTGTATCCTTCCTCGCGTAGAGTGCAAATAGCGCTTCGCTGTTCAAGCGTGATTTGCTTGCGTTTTGCCATTTTCAGAAGAAAAAATACGGTCAAAGTAGTAGCCGATATCTTTCGAATACAGACAATGTTAATATCACAACTTTCACGTGCCAATGCTCAAGTGCGACTGAATAAGGTCTAAAAAAGTTAAAACCAGCAAACATTATCAATAAAACTACACCATTGCATAGGATAAAGTAGCCGACGGATTATGTCATAAAACACGTGTTTCGTCAATATTAAGGAATTCCATAAAACTTGATGAATGTAGGATAATAATCCTTTTGTGTTTGTGTAGACAGTCGTAAAAGGTTGTAAAACTTAAGATTATTGCTAATTTTTACCGCTATTAGTCGGCATTTATTTGTTTTGTTTGAAAACAGGTGTGCTTCCAAACTTTTGGACGGTAGTGTATGTAATACTCGCGTAATCAGTGAGAGAAAGAAATGGAACATTATAGAAACATATACATCTCGCGGTTAAAGCTTAGATATAAGCCTAGCCTTACTATTGAGATTTTATTGGTGACAAAACCAATACTTTTTTTTGCGTCGTCCAGGATTCGAACCTCGTAATTAATAGTCACATGTAATTTATACAACTGGTCAGACTTTAAAAAATAAAAAAATAAATCCATTAAAAAATTAAATAGTAGTTAGCCAGTTTATGATTTATTTGACAAGTATTTTTTTTTTTGGATCAATAACCAATGATTGAGAAACTAGTATACAAATTGATAGGTATTAACTCTTACCCGATGTTCTTATAATGTTATTCTTATTCTAACGGTTTATTTGAAGATATTTAAGAATACTTCAATTTAATTTATCTGCAAAGATTAATTCTTCCTGCTCCTTTCGGCTTTTGGGGATTAATTAACCTTATCATCTTACAAATAATATTTATGTAAAGCCATTAAATGAAAAAAAAAATACTAAATGTTTTCAAAATAACCGTAACATTTTTAAATTATATGGCTCTGTTAAAAGTATACATATTAATTTCGAAAGATTATCATAGAAATGCTTCGCTGTGTTGAACGTATATTTTATCACACTTTAAAATATATATTTTATGGGCAGCTATATTTAAATGCAATAAAAGTAAGAGTAGTTATTGAGTAGACCAAGACTTCTCCATGCAGTATTCACTCACCACTTAAAGTAAGTTTCAGGTTCGAAATATAAGCGTTGGTATTATAGCGTCTAATAGAAATTATATGCAAACTAATTTGTTAGTTATTGCTTTTTTTGGTGGTGAAATATCACGAGAAAACGGAAAAAGCTACCAAAAGTCTACAAAACTGTTACTGTGTCTGTTTACAGAGAATTCTCGGTAGAAATATAGTTAATGTATAGATTATTTTGCCAAAATAGAAACTGTCACATTTCTTATTATTATTATAAAAATCCAAAAAGTTGTTGTTAGCTTAATATACTTGCTATAACCACAATAACGTTTTTTTTTAATAATGACGTTGAGCAAAAGGTATGGCATATATTTTTATTTCGAGGTGTCCTACATGTATATTATCACTCTCACCAGGCACTCCAATGGAGGGAAGTTTCAAGGAATGATACAAGGTTTGACATACTAATAAATATTACAATGAATATTCAAAAATTCCTGTAAGTGAAAATTAGTCGGATTTCGAATTTGTTATGATGATGATGATTGATATGATGACTGTTAGCAGTAGAGTCTATTGTGTACTTTCAGAGTTCTCCGGTGTATCGCTCATTATCTTAAGCTGTTTCAAGAAATCTGTTTAAGAAGAGGACATAATGTCACAGCGATTTTTAAGATCCTTGCCTTGTTGGTTACTCAAAAACAGTACATGCGACCGAATTACATCCCGACTAAAAGAAGAGGCCTACTTACTATTTTATCGTAGTTCCAAATTGTTTTAATCAATTAAGCTACTACAGGTTACGGTATCTTTAGAAATGTAATTGATTGAAGTATTGTAGTAATCGGATGTTTGTAATTTAGGCTTTTTTAATTGGCGGTTTTTAAGTTAAACCATACATTTTGCTATTCATCTCAGCTCATACACGTCCTACTGCTGAGCTCAAGCCTCCTCTGAAATGCGAAGGAAATTGACCCACTATACCACGCTGGACACACGTGTTGTTATAGGGTTTTATTTCGAATTTTCCTTCTCTTGCATAGAGGTTATATTCGTTTTATATCCCTCACGTTCACCCATGGGTAAGATAAGTACACCCATGGGTGTTGAATTGTATTCTAACGCCGTGACCACACGGATTTTTCTATTATTTAAATTTATTTTTATCTTGTCTCTAATTAATCTTTATAACAATCATTCTTCGGACTATACTTCCTGTTGTTAGAATAGAGTTTCCATCACAAGAGGAGGAGACCAATAGTCGGATGATATGATAGACAGAAAAAAAAATTCCTGTGATACGATATTTTATACATTTTCATAGCGATATATCTTTTAGGGTCTTTTTTAACAATACGACTACTGTTTTAATATAATGAAATGAATGAATTAATGAAAAATATACCCGTGCATGTGTAATGGTTAAACATTTACTTATAAAAACCAACTTAGTTTCATTTATTACTAGATAACTACTCCCGCCCGCTTCCCTCCATTCCGTTAAGTAATCACCAACATAATAATAACACATACTAAAACCTTCTCCGAAACACGCTGCATCTTATGGTATAACTTTTATTCCGATCAGTTCAGTAGTTTTCGCAGCATAACCGAACAATTAAGAAAGCCCGCTCTTCATTTATTATTATAGATCTTAAATCGACTATTTTCAATTATTTCTCCAAGTATAAGATTGAACTTGGAAGATACACAACAATTTTATAAATTTATGACTACGTAACATTATATTTATGTCTTACATTCCAACTGCAAATCATTAAAGTTATTTAATAGTGATTTGTTCTGAGTACGTTCGCCTGGCAGCCTCCGGCACCTACGCGTGTTCCGGCAACCGGCAGTATCTGTACTTTCATTCAGCGGCCCTGGTCTGACTGTACAAGGTTACCAATACCACCTGTGATATAATACAAAGTCTTCATTCTGTTCGTGGATAATTTGTATTATTGTTAAATGTTGATGCGATGAAAAAGATATGTATTGTCAGCATTAATTTGATAGGTCATTTAGGTTATATTCCACCTATAACATTTTCTTATCGTCGTATTTTTTTTTTTTGGTAACATACATACATAGCCTCACGCCTGTTTCCCAGAGGGGTAGGCAGAGACTACGGATTGCCACAAACCACGATCCTGGCATACTTCATGATTCAAGTCTAGTACACATTCTTCTCTATTCACTATCCTTCCATACTTATCCCTGATCGAGGCAAGCTCTGTACTTTGAAGTTTACCTCGAGCTGATCCTATGGATTTCCAGAAAACCTTTAAGTTAGATTGGTAATCCTGCGATAATCTTCTATCATACTCGTCTTTCTGATCCTCTTTCTTTTTTCTGATAATTTCTTTCACTTCTCTTTTTCTTCTCTTGTACTCTTCTTTGGTTATGTCTATATCATGAATCGTTGCTTTCTCTATTCTCTCACTGGCTCTGATAGCAAGCCAATCTATCCAGACTTTCTTCTTCTCACAAACTACACTCTGCACATCTTTATCCTACCATATATTCTTCATCTTATTTACTTTCCTTCTTCTGGTCACGCCACATGTTTCTGTAGCAATATTTACTACATTTTCTTTAAAAGTCTTCCATAATTCTTCCATATCACTAATATCAACCGAATCATACAACTTTTCTGTCAGTTTACTTTTATACTTCTCTCTAACAATCGCATCTTGCAAATTCTCTACTTTTATCCTTTCTAGTACACTTGTCAGGTTATGTATCCGGTTTCGCCACGTTTTTAAAAGACCACTTATTCTAGTCATTACTAGAAAGTGGTCTGTATGGATACCAACACCGCGATACACCCTGGTGTCTAGAACTTTGTTTCTGAGTCTTTCGTCTACTATTATAAAATCAATCATACTCCTTCTTACATTCTTTGCTTCGCGTGTATACATATGGATCTTTTTGTGTTCAAACATAGTGTTTGTAACACAATTGTTCCATTCCAAGCACACCTCTAGCAGACTTTGACAATTTTCATTCACACTTTCATCACCAAACCTTCCTAAAACGTTTTCGAATCCTTTTCGGCCTACTCCCACCCATCCATTAAAATCACCTAGCAAAATCAATCTTTCATTTAACTGGCATAATCTTAAAACATCTCTTAGTTCCTCCCAAAACTTTTCTCTTCCATCCTGCTCACATTTATTTTTAGTCAAACCCGTGTTTACAGGAGCATATACTTCTACAACAAAAATACGGGTCAGACCCACTTTCATTCTTAACCACACTAATCTAGCATTCACACAATCATACTCTTTCACACATTGAGCCATTCGAGCAGAAAGAAGGAGACCAACTCCCTGGCAGGCTCTAGTAGTCATTGGTACCCCGGACCAGTATGCCGTATAAGGTCCATGACTAGTTATCTCACATCCCTTTCGCTTCGTTTCATTCACACAAAGAATATCAATCTTTTTATCATCCATCATTTGACATACCTCGTTTAATTTCTCTTTCATTCCTCCTCCTACATTCAACGTGGCAAAACGGCACTCGTAGACCGCTTTTCGCCCTCATTGGGATCGAGACGTGAAGGGTTGCGAACCGTATCGCCGTCATTTGGACTTTTAAAATGTTTCATACAATCCCACGTTCCCACGATTAGTAGGGTATTAAACGATCCACCCCCACAGAGCCCTTGTGTGGAGGCAAGGTGGAATCGCCGCTGTGCCCTGTGACCACCAACACATGCACCCTCCGTTTTTGACCAGCTTACCCTCTGGCCGCGAATCCCTCAGCACGGGTCGGTTTACACCTTGGATCGGGGGTTATATTTCGCAGTTTTCCTTCTCCTAGATAAGTTGCAGCGCAATGCTTACGAGGCTCGTCTCCCCAGGCTATATTTCGGAGTTTTCCTTCTCCTAGATAGGTTGCAGTCCAATGCTAACGAGGCCTATCTCCTCGGGTCGTATTTCGGAGTTTTCCTTCTCCTAGATAGGTTGCAGCCCAATGCTAACGAGGCCTATCTCCTCGGGTTATATTTCGGGTTTTCCTTCTCCTAGATAGGTTGCAGACCAATTGCTAACGAGGCCTATCTCCTCGGGTTATATTTCGGAGTTTTCCTTCTCCTAGATAGGTTGCAGACCAATGCTAACGAGGCCTATCTCCTCGGGTTATATTTCGGAGTTTTCCTTCTAGGTAGGTTGCAGACCAATGCTAACGAGGCCTATCTCCCCGATTTTGGTAACGCAGTGGCTAAAAATGCTTTTCCGCACTCCCGCCCGGGCGGGGAATGTGGGACTCGCAGCCCCAGAAGGGGGCTGAATACCCAATAAAAATCCAACGGCGAGCGTTAGTCGAGGTGGCTTTGACAGCTTAACCGGTCTATGGGCGAGCCTTAAGGGCTCTCAACCCGAATAAAGTAAACTAAGCGACCTCGCCCGAGGGTTCTCCCTGTGGGGAACGGAACTCGTCTCAGGGCGTCGCTGGAGGCAAAGTGGACGTGTCCACGTTTGGGTTGGTGACTTTTGCGCGCCGTGTTTTCGCACCTCGACGGCGAGGACGAAACCGCGGATATTTGAGTGTGATGGCCTCGCGGGCGGCGTAGGCTCTTGTTTGGGCGAGTGTGATTAGGTCGTCATCGTCATTGAGCACGTGACGCGGACGTCGGATTTTAGATATACGAGATGGGGTGTAGGAAGCCGCCCCAACCACTAGTGGGTGTGGGTGGGTGTGTCATGGCAGATTCTTATTGTCGTCCATCGGATAAATTCTCAGACTCTGTGGATAATAAGGTACGCGTAATGGTAGTCTCAATAGCAGCCGAATTCGGCTCCTCGCAACCAGCAGTACTATACTTGGCAATAGAATAAAGATGAGACAGTCTTAGATAATATCACTAAATCTTGGGTTATAAAATCTAACATAGCTAACTATGTTCCCCTTAATGTAAACCTTGTTCGATATATTTTTATATCTCTCGAGAGGTTCTTTTCTTTTGTGAAAAATTGTTGATAGAGTTTTTAGTCAGGGAACATATAGGCGTTCCCTGACTATGCGGTATTTTAAGACGATCAGTTGAGTAGAAACAAATAAACAGAAAAACTCACATTCGCAATTATATTATAGTCTAATCAGTTAGGATTTCAAATATTCGTATAAATATTTGTTAATACTAGCAAGGCTTTAGAAATTTAAACATAACTGACGTAATCTGACCGGAGATATTAATCCTGACGCCTGTAATAGGTATAAGTGAGAATAAACTGTTTACGTGCGCCGTCTTATTTTATATTAAAGCGTTGGCGATGGTGCTTACCTGTCCTTAGTACTTCCAGAACTATTGTTGCCGCGGTGTAAGCCATAGAGCCGGCTTTCAAGTATTGAATAATGTTTAATAGCCATTTATGCTGAATAGTGCGCTTATGATTGCTGACTTCCAAATAAACCAAGACTTGTAGTTTCTGAGCAATTATATATATATATATGCAGTTTAGTATTGTTATATTCAACTTATTGCTGTAAAGGCAGGTTAAAATACATTGTGTTGCCATTCTTTCTTATCTCGTGGGTATTGTGAAAAGCGACTATAGGGCCTAAGTAGAAAAATACTAGGGATATACGAGTAGGAATTATGAAGTTTCGGATCTAGATATGGATCTTAGATTAACATTATATCGGTTTCAGATACTATTTTACGGATATCAAATTATTTCATATTATTCGACATTAAATAGTGGCAGGACCACACTGTTGACAGTTCTCTGTCTACAGCCGGGTGTCGGTCCCTCCGGGGAAGTTCCACACTCTCCCAGAAAATCGACGTTTGAGCAGTGGCAAAGTGCTATTGTGCTTTGTTCGGTGAGCGAGAGAGCCGGCAGCCCAACTTTCTGGGTTTGCAGTGTTTATTGGTAGATAGCGGTCTAGCTGTACCCCTGGTATTGCATAGATCCGTGGGCGGCATTAACAATTACCATCAGATGTGCTGCTTGCTCGTTTGCTACCAAGAACAATAAAAATAAACCAAATTTTTCGTTTACGGATACAATTTTTTTAGGTAGCTATGAAAGGGAGATGCAAAGTAATGATATGCTAATTCTAGGCTAACATTTGGTAGTTGCTACAACGTAACATGTCTCTTTCAGACGCCTTCTATATTACAAATACTTTTGTAATATATATTACAAAAGTACACTACGATATAAGGATTTTATTATTTTTATAAAATAATGACGCGTGCCTCGGATTGAAAATTGAGACAATTTGAATCGATCTCGATATCTCAGAATTAGAAGTCATTATTCTTGTCACCAGTCTAACAAAAAAAGCTTACTTCATCGTTAAATATTAACCGTAGTTCAGCATTACTAGATACTGTCACTAGAGTTGATAATATTAATCGCTGTCGGTTTGAATTCAACTTTGGTACTTGGTGGTTTGAAAAATCATCTGTCTATTGAAATGAAAGTAATGCCTTTCCACTTTCTACAATTTTTTTTGTCATATTTAAATTTAAGTGGACAGCTATTTTGATTTATATAACACGAAGTACGAGTGGACTAGCTCTTTTTTATATTATGGTAAACAGATGTAGCGTAACCATTCCTGTTTCATATTAATATACTTTCAAAAACAGTCTGTTTCTGAATTTTTGGAGTTTACTCCTTAAAAATCGATTTTCATATAAGGCGCCCGATATGAGAAAAATTTGAGGAGTTAAATCTAGTGATCGAATGACCTCGTTACGTTTTTGGTGCGCAACCTATTCTGCGCACCTTTCACTTTCTGACGTGAGATAATACTTCACTGAACAGTTTTAATAAATGTAAATAAAAATATATATATTATTTTTAGCCAAATGAGCTTTTTTTGCGCCTGTTTTGATAATCGTACTTAAGGAGTAAACTCCAGTCGTGCGTCGGAGCTGACACACGCTTTTTTTTATTGTCTGCGGTGGCAGTTGAGCGCACTACTAAGCGATAACTGCCACTTATGGAAATTTGCAATACCAAGGACACAAGGAAGTCGCTACTTACCGTAAGGTGGGACTTGGGCTACCGGCTCTCTCGTTCAGCGAATGAAACGTAATAGCAAATTGCCCGTATTTAGACGTTGGTTTCTGCTAGAGTGAAATATTACCTCACGAGCCAGTTCATTTATCGCTGCAGAGAGTAAACTATAAGCTGAGTGGCCAGACCAAGATACAATGTTCAGTGCAATACGGATAACTAAAAGTTATAAGGGTCAAAAAGGCAAATGTTTTCTATAATCTTTGCTTATTATATTTTGTATATAAATGATCGTATTTGTGAGCATAATTTCAGAGTAAGAATATAATTGACCGTCTCCTATCTTATCCATGGGCTTCATAAAAGATGACTCAAAATATATTAAACAAATAATATCTATGCCAGAGAAGGAAAGCTTGAAAGAAAAGCCTTTATGCCTTTATGGCTTTTCTTCCAATGCGTCCAATCAGCTCGGTATAAGTTGGTCTTTTTCCTTTTTATTGTGAAGGAGGCCCGAGCCTAGCAGTGGAACGTATATATGCTCAGATGATGATATTAGTGATCGCAATTACGGAAGGAAATGATAAAAACAAATTTTATGCATTTAAATATGTTTAAGGACCCTTGGCGGTCCGTAATTGAATATCTTTTAACTGACTTGTAATTAATTACATAATAGAAAAAAAATCCTGTAAACTATAAGCATTAAATCGAATTATAAGTAACTGTTTTTAACGAATTTAAATAGCAATTGGTATGCCAAAAACTTGTTCTAATTCCTACCTACGATCGGGCATAAACGCAATTATTCCCTAAGTATGAAAATAATTATTGTTTATCGAAATTAATTACAGTGGATTGTATTACCGTTATCTGATGAAGTGCAATAAATACCAGTTATTAAACAGTAGCTCGTAGCTCGTTCTGTAAAATGAACCGGGCTTTAATGTCATAGAGCGTTTATATTTCTTTTTTATTTAACTGGTTATATGCAGTGGATAATGACATATACCCTACCAGCTGGAGGGATCGTTGTTCCTAAAAAGATATCTAATTGCATCCTAGTGTGATGTGTGGCATCGTTTATTCGATCTTTAATTTGTTGATGCAGACAACCTTTACTCGCAGCTTTTTTTACCTGAACCTGTTTACTGTCTTCGCCTAATATGACAAACTGTAATGACAAAGTACAGCCAGAGTTAACAACAGGAATTTTAAATAACTTTTACTACAGATTTTTGCGTAAAGAATGCCATTTTCGTAGGTTGATTAATTAAAATAACTAATTAGTGGCTATCAGAAAAGGTGTCTTGCTTATATAGTCATTATTATTGACATTGTATATGCTTCTTAGTATTTTGTAAGAATATTGGACTAAATAATGTAAAGAAACTGATCAATTTTGCATTTTTATTAAAGTATTCTGTTTTTTTTTTTAAATTAGTTTAGTAATTTCTAGTCTGTACAGGTATATACGCATGAATAAGTATGGCACTTCCATTCTTGGTCATAACTGGTCCGTTCTATTTAAAAATATTATCATAAATAAATTATCGTGAGGGAGTCAGGTGTGTTGTTTCGCCCGAGGCAAGACTATGTTTATTCACATCACGAGAACGCCACAACAATGTTGGGAATCATGACGAGCTACTGTGATCAATAATCACATGAAAGTCAAGAACAATAATAAGTATGAGAGCTAACTGCGCGAAACTATCACAGTTCATATAGTTTTTGTACAATGTTGTGATAATCACCACGCGTGATTGAGTCCCAATGCCATCACAATTAATATTATTTACAATTATAATACAGATTATAATACACATACTGAATTTAACTAGTAAAGATGTATCTATTTACTAGCTCCTGCCCGCGGCTTCGCACGCGTAAAATGTTACTTTCCTAAAGTTGAACTATTATTACCTGGATTAAAATATCCTATATGTTAATCTAGAAAATGACGATACTTCCTTACAACTTGTCATCCCCCTTTACAACCCTTTTTTGCATTAAAAAGTAGCCTATGTCCTTTGTCGAGTTCTAGATTATCCGTGTACCAAATTTCATTTAGATCGGTTCGGTAGTTTTGGCGTGAAAGAGCGACAGACAGACAGACAGAGTTACTTTCGCATTTATAATATTAGTAAGGATTTATTATAAATTACACAATCAGATAAATTATTATCTGATTGTGTAATTTATAATAAATCGTAGTGATTACACTACGAGGCCAGTAAATCTCGAATTAAAGCTACTATGGTTACTATTGTTTAATTAGAGTGGGTAAGTAAGGAGTAAGCTAAATTTCTTCGCATTAAGATGAGAAGAAAATTCTTATCCTACATTAGGAGCTATGTGATTAGATAGTCTTGGCGTTTTAGTATATAATAGTTCCTGTGTAACATAACATTTTTTTTAATATAATCGGATTTGTAGTCATATTGTATTATTTTTTTTTTAAAAAGAACACACTTCACTAAGGAATTAATCCTTACATACATATCATCACGCCATATCCCTTGCAGGGTAGGCAGAGAGAACAGAGTGCCAGAGAACTCTATCTCTGCATACTTCACTCGCTTCCTCAACATTCATTATTCTCTTCATATACGCTCGCCGGTTACGGAGACTCTTGACTCCACCTTCCTTCAGTACGTGACCAATCTGGTCTAGATAGGTGAGTCTCGGTTTCCCCCGGTACCTACATCCTTCCACTTTCGCATTGTATATCTTCTTAACCAGACTTTTGTTCGGCATTCCTTCCACAAATTAATCCTTGATTCCCAATTACGCCTATACCAAGAGCAATAATTTTTCGAACGCACAAATTATTGTCCTATGTGTGACTCTAATCCATAACACTTGACATGTTAGGTCAGTAACTTAACCCGCTACCAGGCAAGGTATTTAACTTTTCTCAATGATATCTCAAGAAAAACATCACTTTGTAGTTTTTTTAAGATTACCACTCTTCAGGTTTATGTTATTAAATGTGATTAATATTTATTACTACGCGCATGTTTCTATCATTAACGATAATGGCGTTAAAACTTGTGTAAAATAATTTATTTAAAGCTATTGTTTTCGTTAAAAAATAAGTTTACAACGTTAATGCTAGGAATAACGTCTAGAAGTAAGATAATTGACCCGTTTATTATTTTGTGCATATAAATTATTTATTTTGATGAGCGAGATATCTACCCTAGATATATACAAAATCTTAATGGGTTCAAAAATCATATGAATTTAGCAATTTTTATGATACCGTTTAAACAGAGAAAGCGATTGGCTTCTTGGATATATTTATTGTAGCTATTTATCTGGACGAGGACGGCGAGAGGGAACGAGTTTGCTTGATGGTAAAAACTCGGCTGATACCGAAGCGGGAATGTATCGGCTCCCGGCGTCTCATGGAGGAATTTCATCCGGAATCTCTAATTAAAACTTTATCTAGTCCCTTTGTCGTTTCGTGGAAAACAAACTATTAGAGCGACATTGGCAGTTGCGACTTGCAACACTAGTAATTAAAAAAAATAATTTGATCACTAATCCATATTCCGATCACGTTTTATAATATGATCACGTCCAGTTTAATCAACAGAGTCATTTACCACTTGGTATTATCAACGACAAAATGTAATTATCGTTAAAAAATGCAGGCAATAAGCCGCGATAGCTAGAATGGTAACGGTCCGCAGGCCCATCTGTAGGCTTGGATAAAACTATTTATGGCAAAAAGTAAAAAGTTTGCCGTTGACATTACGGCCGAGACATTTATTAATATTTGTATGTCACTTAAGATATTTTATAGAGTTTAATTAATGAATAACTTTAATTATAAGTTTCTTAGGAAATTTGTGCTGACCATTCTCGTGTTGATTACCTGAGTCGGTTTAAACGACTCCTACGGGAAAGTAAAAAGCGATGAGGCATTGTTGTCTTAATACCTCACTACACATGTAGCTGAATAATGTTATTTTTAATCCATCATTACATAGGCAATAGTATGATTATTTTCCTTTCTAATATGTATGATTATTAGTCTTTCTACTATGCCAAGTCAATCTGTCCTACTATGCCAAGGGAAGCATTTCTTCTTCTTCTTATGTATTGGCAATCAGCTACATATACGAGCTATTGGTGCCAGTGTCAAGTTATAAATATTTTCACGTTTTTAGTCTTTCAAGTCAGTCGTTGTCTAAGTCAAATTGTCACCATTAACAGTGCAATGGTCACACTGTTAATGGTATCTTGTGGGAATTTTGATGGAAAATGAAAACGTTGTAAAGCACTTTTATATGATATTCACTACATCCCAGTATTGCCGCACATCACATTACATAAAATGCCATCAAAATTATCTAATATAACACGTTAAAACACTAAGATATCGAATATAATACAAGAGCACCACATGACGTTTTCAAATTCCCGTCAAAAGTCCCCTAGCATTTCTTTTAATGACACTAACAAGACGTTTTGGCATAGGATGTTCTGTTGAGAGTTCTTTTTTTTACAGTGCTTGTGTACGTGTTTGGCCGTCTCTTACGATACCTGCAAGGTCTCTAATGACAAATACTCCGTTAACACATTTACTAGTAATAATCATCATTAGTGTTTTCAAATACATTCAAATTATTAATTAAGAATTACATATATTTTTGACAGATAACCTCCATTATCTAAATGCTTATTCTGACGGATAACCTTCATTATCTGAAGCTTACTTCGCAAAGTAAAAAACATTGATATAAATGTACCATTAAAAAGTATATTATTAGCTTCAACATAATAATTGATACCTATATATACCTAATATATCGATATGGAAACTTGTTATATCGGAACTGCACTCTCATTAATTGCCTTTGAATTTTGGCTATGAAAATTCATTTAAATTTGCCGATGTGCCTATGCAAACAGATTCTGTTATCGCTGATCAACTTGCTGATAAGCTGATAATTAGTGGTAGGACCATGCTGTTGACAGTTCTCTGTCTACAGCCGCGGGCCGGTCCGTCTAGGATAGTACCACACTCTCGCAGAAGAGACATGTCTAAGTAATGGCTATATGCTATTGCGCTTCGTTCGGTGAGCGAGAGAGCCGGAAGCCCAGAAGCGGTAGGTTTGGGGTTTGTATTGGTAGGCATCGGATTAACTATACTCTTGGAATTGCAAGGGTCCACAGGCAGCAGTAAGACTTACCATCAGGGGTGCTGTTTGCTCGTTTGTCACCATTAGCAATACAAAAAAAAGAAAAGCTTCTTCACTAATAACTACTAGCTGATTACGTAGATGGTATTAGTGGTTAAGATACCGATCTATCGTGCCTGAGTCCTGAGCTCAATTCCCACGCAAAACAAAACTTTCTGCGAACCACAATCTGTAGATTGTGGTTCTGAGTTTGGATGTAATATGTGTCCGTTTAAAGCTGTGCAGGGTGTTTCTTAAAAAAATAAAACTTGGTTTGGTCAGTAATGTTGATACTCTTTCAAAACTTGTTTCGAAACTAGAAAGTTTTGTTAACCATGGTTATTTGGACTGTATGGTAATGGATTAAAATTATAATGTGTTATTTACCCTTTACTTTGCCGTGGAAGGGTAATGAGTTGTATTTTTGCTTCATCACTACACAGATTACGGCATTATTTCTCCCTATTCTATAAACAATATGTTGATAGGGTAATGAATGGATAAACCATTGTTTAAATGCATTATTGTAGCAATGTGATCCTTTAGTCTGTTCTTTTTTCTACTATTTTCTAAGTTAAATTGCAATTAGTGAAGACCGTTTTCAAAAGTCTATCTATCCATGATCCATGCTATCGAAAATTAAAGGTGGACGACTTTTTGCTCTTACTGTTTTAATCTATCTGTTGTTGAATAACAATCATCATCATCATCATCACAGCCCATAAATGTCCCACTGTTGGGCTCGGCCTCCTCCGTAATGGGAGGGAAATTAACCTACAATACCGCGCTGGTCAGACGTGTTGATATAGGGTTTTATTTCGAGTTCTCCTTCTCTCGCATAGATGTTATATGCGTTTTATATCCCTTAGCCATCTCGTACGATCACCCACGGGTAAGATATGGTGTGGTGAATATTATTCTTACTCCCACCGGAACCACCACACGGAAATTTTGTTTGACGGATTGTATTATTACTATTAAGTAAATATTTAAAATCGATAAGGTCTTCACGTTCCAATTCTGGTTCACATTTAAGTAATTAGATGTCACTTTCGTTTAAATAATTCTAGATACTTTGAAATCAGGAATTTTTTATCAAATTCTGTATGATTGCGTTTTGAAATAAGTGTTATCTTATATTGGGTAATTCAAACGCCGTTAAAGTGAGTACAAAACTTAACTATTACCCTATATATACATACATTTAAATATTCTGAAGAAACATTAAAGTCGGCGCTCCGGGAACTGTTTGCAGATAATCTGTGTGAATTATTATGTTACATGCACCCGTTCTACGCTAACGTGGGGGGGTTTTGATTTATGTATTCAATTCTTAGAATTAATTTCTCGACAGTTGGCTAATTATATTTTACGCTAATTTGCTTTATTTAAATGCTTTATTTAAATGATACGCTCAACTTTAATTATGACAGTTCATTAATTGTCGTCATAAATCTTTTCAATTCATAATTGAGATTGTTTTTTTAATATTAAACTGTTAATCGTTGATTCGTGATTCACAATATTTATCAAATGATGTTTATATCGAACGTTATTTTATTTTAATTTTGGTAGTCAAATTGTTGACGAGGCTGACTTTTTAAAATGTTTTTTTTTAGATCTTTTACATTGCGGCCCATTAATAGTATTATATAATATTATTATCACAGATTTTATGCTTAATATATTAATTCGAGTTTCTTTTAATTGGTCTTCAAAAGTTTCAAAAATGATTTGTAATTTTTGGAAATTTTATTTTCCTATATAAGAACAAGCTTATTGCCCTCCATACCCAACAGTTCCCGATTTATGAAAACTCCAACATTGCAGATGAACTAGTTTTATAGTCAATTTATGTCACTAGCTCAGCCAGTCACTCTGTAGTCATGACTTGGTTATAGAATCATTTTAAAATATGTCGGATAATTTACTTATGATATTTGTCTATAGTATCACTAAGCTATAGCCAAATTGATAACTCAAAATGCACATTGTCGAAGCATTCCCGCCGATGACGATCTGCAGCGGTCATCTTGCGGCGTCCACTGACTTCACAAACTCCGAAATGCTAAAAATGGCATAAATAATTTATACGTAGCTTGTTTGAGCTCCGTTTTTGTCGCGTTCGACCTGTCCACTGATGCATTTATAATATAAGGGTGCTTTTTGCATCGTCCCCCGCCGTTGCTGGAATGCAACCGCTAAAATTGATCATGTTTCAAACGTGAGTTGAAGGTGTAATACAGTTGGTGTATGCGGTTAGTATAAACTGCTGTGGTTCCGTCTAATACATGTATATGTATTGTATCTACGTATTTAAACAGCGGTTTTGACTCGAGAAACGTGTACAACGCATTAGTTATGCATTCTATTGCTACATACTCATTTAGATTTAAAGCGTGACTTAGAACATTAGCAGCGAGTTCGCTTGGTTTTTTTTTTTTGATAATATGTATATGACTAGTCAAAATTATATACGACCTGATAAATCTACATTGCTTTTATAAAGTTAAAAACTTTTATTATTTAAATACGATAGTCTCAGGAACTATTATTTCCAAATCATTATATTTCTGTTTTACCACAATCCATTTTTAAATGGTTTTATTTAGCTTACCCCGTTTTTTATTATAAATTGAGGGTAGTAATAGCCGCTCTGTTCTGATTTTATACTAACTACACCTGATGCCGTTTGGGCAAAAGTTAAATTCCCTACGAGTACCTTATGCAGGCAGCTGGTCATAAAACTATGCCAATATAAATTTTACAAAGTGTACGAGTACATACGGCATCGACCCCAAGTTATTAGAGCAGGAGAATGATGATGATGAGGAGAATAATGGTTACTCCAGTAGTTAACCCGTGATCAAGTTCCTCTTGTGGGATCTGATCCAGTCATAATCTTTTGTATTATACTAGCGCAGCCAGGCCGTTGGTTTGTTTGTAGAAGTCGATTCATTGCAGCGCCGCCTGGTGGCCAGTTACATCAATGGGGATAGCATATAAACCTTCTTCGTGCAAATATACATATACATACCAATTTTCATAATGATCGGTTAAATAGTTTCTGAATTTAGCGATGTCATATACACAAACCTCCTCTTTAATAGATATAGAATACAAAATTTTATTATAACGTGGTTCAAAAGGCATCGTACTGGATATCACAAAAGCATAATACTTACTAAACATATTGTATACAATTTTATACAGATGAAGTCAATAAAAAAATACATATAATAGACAAACCCGCTGAGTTTCTTGCCGGCTCGTCTCAGTGACGGTCGCGTCTGGTGGTAGTTTATTGGATTAATTTGTAGTCAAATTCTAAAATTGACAATATATAAGCGCTCCCGCGGCTTTTTTACATAATAAATTTTCTAGATCAATTTGAATTTGATTGTTATAGAAGTGGTGCACGTTTGGTGGTCATCTTTTAACATACGCGTAACATAATATATAATACGACAAATTATTCTTAGTCGGCTACTACAGAATAACAACTTGATAATGCCTTTTTTTTGGGGTGTGCTATGGATGTGGTTGCGGCCCGCCAAATCGGTCCGGGGCCACGGAAGAGGCGGCGCGCAACCCCATAGACCCACCCTGCAAACACCTCTCTGGGATATATACGGCATAGTAAAGAGCGTTCACAACTGTAACCTTCACACTTCCACTAAAGCCTTCAAAATAGTTACAGAAAATAGTTAAAAGAATTTATGTGTTTTGCGTAATGTTGAACAAATTTTTCAGTAGCAATTATGATGAAATTTCTTCTCTGTTCTTCCTTTGTTGTTTTTTGTCTATATGAAGACTATGAACAGCTTCTTATAGATCTGTAAAATTATGTTATTATTATAGTAGTTAAACCTCGTAGTCGCATTTCTTCATTCTAACCGGCGCGCGGCGCGTCAGGGATCAATGATGGCACCATCCACTTGACTGAATAGATGGTTAAGATACCGACTTACTATGCCAGTGTATGGATTCGATTTTCATGCAAGACAATAGTTTGTGCACATATTTTTGTTCTGAGTCTGGAGGTGATTTGTACCCTTTAATTATGTTTCTAAAGTACCCCGAAATACAATGATTAGGTATTACCCTTTTGCAGAGAATAGTCTGCTCTCTAATCGCTAGATTAAAAAATGCAACTAGTTCTGTACGTAGCTAGCTGATATCAAATCAGCTAGCGTCGTAAAAAAAATAATATTGCAATAGTTTTTCTTCTTAACCATGTACCTCTATGGCACATTAACATTTGCCGCATTGTGAAGGCATATTAGAGCAGCAGCAGAGAGGAGCAGCATACGCTTTATTTCGAGTTTGATTCACCTGCAACGGTGTTATCTACTTATTTTTTAGTTATTTCTTACCATACTCGTGGAAAAGGAAGAGGTGGTGCCATATTGTAGTTTTAATTTGTTACCACACGAATTTACGATATACTAACAACTTAAATTAAGGCTGATAATAATAAGATAGTTGAAATATAGAAAGGATTGTTGATTAATGACATTTTAATTGTATCTAACCGTTACGAAAAGATAAAAACTTGAAGATCTTAATTAGATTATAGTACACAAGTCTTGCGTAAAAAAAACCTTGAAATATTTGTCGGTGCTTTCACATCTTGATCAGTTATTTTTTTGTTCTATTTGATTACATTAGTATCTAGAGTTATTCATGTCGCTCGTAGTCCGTTATCTAGTTATTACTCCAAATCTGTTGAGTCGTTGCAGCACGGATAATTCACAAATGTGCACACATCAACCTTCATATTTCCAAGTTAGTGTGTCTGAATAATATTAGTACTAATAATGATAATTGTTTTTTATGGGAGTTATAACATCATCATCAATTCATCATAATCATTATTCTGCTCTTACCCCAATTACTCGCGGTCGACGTAATAATATGTCCTCTTATTCCACATAACATTAATAGATGTAATCTCTGCGTTCGCTCTGCATCTCTAGGCAAAATTATTTAGCATTACCTGAGAGTAGTCAATGTCTAGCGATAACGAAGTGAAAATTCGTTATTATATTACATATATTTACTGTGCGATAGCGGCTACGAATACTACCAACCCTTACTTAGCTCGTGGGTGTCATAAAAAACGACTAAGAGCCTTATAACGACATGGGTCAACTCCATCTGATGCCGTTTGGTCAACAATTACATTCCCAAGGAGGGTTGACGTCTGGCAAGCGGCCGGTCATAAAACTATTGCTAATACATACATACATATCATCACGCCATATCCCTTGCAGGGTAGGCAGAGAGAACAGAGTGCCAGAGAACTCTATCCTTGCATACTTCACTTGCTTCCTCAACATTCATAATTCTCTTCATACACGCTCGCCGGTTTCAGAGACTCTTGACTCCACCTTCCTTCAGTACATGACCGATCTGGTCTAGGTAGATGAGTCTCGGTCTTCCCCGGTACCTACATCCTTCCAATTTCGCATTGTATATCTTCTTAACCAGACGTTCGTTCGGCATTCTTTCCATATGTCCGAACCATCGGAGCATTCCCTTTCGCATCTTTACACCAATACTCCCTTTCATACCTACTCGCTCTCTTACGTCGTCGTTAAGCTGATATCAGACGGTTCATTTTTTGTTCATTTTTGTCTTTCATTTTGCATCTTTCACTCGAAGTGACGCATCTGAACACAAAATGAAACATTAGTGCCGAATGAATTCATTAGTGAAACGATCCAACAGTGTTGGATATTGGCATTCGGCATCTTTCACTCGCACTCCGAGTGAACAAGAAATGAACAGTCTGAACACTGAGAGAACTTTCATTCGTGTCCGGTCATTTTGTTTCAAGTTCTGTAGCCGAAGGACGTCCCGTGTTGATAATTTTCTGCGCTGCTTTGCACTGGTCGCACGCGGCAAATGTGTGTGTATGTGTGTGTGTTGATCGATCGAGTGGATCGATCAAAATACATTACATTTTTTGGAGAACTTTAAAAAGATTATTACAATATGAATCAGTATCTTCAACTGCTAGTTCTCTCAACAATGTATTTGATGCTGCTAATATTTTTTCTTTCAATCCATGGTAGCACCCATCACCGTCGACGTTTACTTCTTTTTTGTCAACTCTTTGATTTTTTTTAGTGCTCTGGTGGCAAACGAGTAAGCAGCACACCTGTTGTTAAGTGTTACTGCCGTCCATGGATCTTTACCACACTAGAGGTATAACTAGGCCGCTGCCTGCCAATAATCCCAAACCCACCCAGAAAGATGGGCTTCTGGCTCTCTCGCTCACGGAACGAAGCACAGCAGCGTATTGCCACTGCTCAAGCGACGATTTTCTGCGAGAGTGTGGTAATACCCCGGATGAACCGGCCCACGGCTTTAGACATAAAACTGTCAACAGCGTGGTCCTACCACTAAAAAAAATATCAGTAAAAATTGATTAAATGATCATAAATTAAAGTAATTCCAAGACGCACGACTTCATTCGATGATATATTGAAAGAAATAAATAGTGAATGTTCATTTTTAAATCATTCCCTCTTAGCCGTGTGAACATAAAATGAAAGAAAAATGAACCATCACTCGAGTGAACAATCACTCGAGTGAACCGTCTGATATCAGCTTTACGAATGCGGTCGGTCAGCCTAACTCCACAGATTTTCCGTAGAGATCGCATTTCGACCGCATTAATTTTATTTTCATACTCTTTTCTGCATACCCAACTCTCGCTTCCATACAGTAATGTTGGGACAAGCACTGCGTTATGTATTGCTACACGTGCCTTCTGGCTGAGGTGGTGGCTACCGAGAAGTTGTCCCAACGCCGCGTTCACTCTATTTCCCGCATTCACTCTTCGCTCTATATCAGTGGTGTACCTTCCACCTCGGCTAAATCCACATCCAAGATATACAAATTCATCCACTTGCTCTAGTAGATCATTACCTATTGTTACTCTTACATCTGTTCTGGCTTCATTTCTTTCAAAGACCATTATTTTGGTTTTGCTCACATTCACGCGTAGACCCTTATTGCTAATAACTTCTACAATATGTACTATGAAAGAAAAGTATATATTGTATCGACCCCAAGTAATTGGGATAAGAGTAGGAGAATGATGATATTGTATATCAAAATACAAAAATTGTGTTTTTTTTATATCTAATACGTTCATGCACATAGCGTCTATATTTGTACGGTTATATGCGTAGGAAACACTCTTTCTTTTCACTCTCTAATTATTGACAATCCGACCAGACTACACTACTCTTGAATAGTTAAAAATATATTAAGTCTTAATTATATTGAAGTTCAATCCTCAAACTAGTGTTTTGAAGTCCACTGCTTAATTATTATTGACAGTCCTCGTCCTTACTGCTAGTATAAATGTAGTCTGATGGATGAGATGATATCCGAAAGGGTAACCCGCCGAACTGACCACGGATGTCAGGTAATCGGTGCCTATAGTCTGTCCAATGACGATGGCGAGGGAACATGGTATATCATATTCCATATGCCGACAACAATAATACAATTATCGCCATCCGACACACTCGCCCGTGGGAGTCGTTAAACTCCGCTAAGGGTCTCGCCAAAGAGTGGGCAGTAGCTCGCTCTTGGGAAACGTATAACACCACTGAAATCTCATTTTAGTGGAGGAAGCCTATGTTCAGCATTGGATGGCAAAAGGCTGATATATGATGATAATAATATAATATTCACTTTTAAATATAGTTGCCGAGATATATTTTCTTTCAGCTTACACATATATTACTCCCGTTCCACTCTTAGATTAGAACCTCACAATTTTATTACAGCAGAGCTGTAATTTTTATAAAATAATATTAACTTGTATATTTTCTTCTATTACAGTAAACAAGCAATATTCGATGGCAAGAGCCCGATACGAGGAGGAGTGCCTTTCGTTTTCCGTAAGCATCCAAATACTTTACTATTTTTTATAAGAGGGCTATGCTCACTACACTGTTTCATACCATGACTGCGCTAAGAACATGTTAGGCACGGAAAGAAACACGACACAGACTATTATGCCAATTAGAATAGCACCGGTAGGTACAATATATTCGCAGACTTACTGATAGGTTTATCCTTGGCAAGCGATGATGTTGGTCGATCTCGAAAAATTTACTCTTTCTCTTTTCAATACAAAGAATATAGCGAGTATATGGCATAATAAAACCATCTAATTTGCGTCGATGCCGTTGGATATCCATTAACGCTTTGATCACAGAAACTGAAGTAGTTTACCTAGAATTTGCTACAGCAGCTCGTTAAGCCACTGCCTGCCATATTTTTTTTTATTCTTGCCCATTAGGTTGTATCCACCATGGATACAATTTTTTTCTCCACAGAGAAAGGTAAATTGTTCTATTAAGTATTGGATATCAATCAAAAATATTATGCTGTCGTTGATAATTTTCACTTCTTTCTTCTACCTTGTTAATAGTGTTATCTGTTTACATCACATAGTCCACTACTAGGACACCTGGCAGGAAATAAAGGTGTAATAATATGTTGTGTTCTTGCTCCACCATCACGTGGGTCACTTCATAGTAATGATTCATTGGGCAAGACCGATAACCCTTAGCGAAGTTGACACCAGATTGGATCCGAAAATAAGTCTACCAAATTCCATCAGATGTCGTGCAAAATGCTTAAACTATTTTTATTGATTCCAGCACAACTCGGTGATTGGGCGTTCGGTCCTCAGCATGGCTTCGCGCGGATATCACGTTGGCACGTGGAAAAGATGCCGGAGCGGCTGCCCAGCGGTGACGTGGAGGCCGTCTTTAGCCTCATGGATGATGACTTTACGCGTTCCATGTGGCACTTCCAGTTAGTATCTATGACAAATTCGAAGTCATTCACTCAATATACTTAACAATTTTTTTTAAAGAAGATTGATTAGATTTTGCTCGCATATTCATCCACAATTCTATACCTTCGGGATATATTCCCAATTTTCTCGAAACAATGTACCCTCGCATTAATATGTTTACAATATAAAGAATTTTGAATTAGTGCTTATTTATACACCTCGTATAAATACATTAAAATTTTACCACTTAATATTTAAACCACTAGCTATAACTGCAGCCTCGCTGGCATGTTATGTCGTACGATCTTCTTAGGAATTATTTTTCTTGCCCACAGCAACAATACTTCGCTTTCGAGTAGATAAAAGTTCCTATTCTCGCCTGCATTCTATAATGTACTTACACCGTGCAAACAAAATTTTGTGATTGTCGATAGCATAGTTAAGGCCTGAAAGCGTAACATAGAAACACATAATTATAATTTTGAATATTTTGCTATTGGTCATAATTTTATCAAAAATATGTGACAAAATTTAATTATTAATTTAGGGGGTAGGTAAAAATTCTCTAATAACGATGATTTGTTGGACGTTAAACGCCTCAGTTCTCCCGTGACCATGAATGCTTAACTGTCCGAAATGACGGGAATGTAAGAATCAAATACAAACGCAAAAAAGTCCATAGAAGTAGTTGTATTAAATATATTTGATACTAACGTAAACAGCAAAGTTATTATCCTAAATATAATGTTATAAATTCGTATGTAAGTATGTTTATTTGTTTGTTATGTCTTACCGATCAACCGATCATGAAAATTTTGCATTTACTGTATCAGTGTTATAGAAATGTCATATTCCAGAATTCATCCAAAATTTACATACTATTCTTGAAGCTATATTATGTCTATAAGACAGAATTCATGTAAAAATTACTATTCTGGAAGTCTGCGGAGGTCTTTACAAATGTATAATTTAACGGAGACAAATTACATTCAGACCCAGAACAACAATTTGTGGAAAATTTGGAAAACGGACCATCACGATTTTAATAAAAATGAGGCTCGAACATACATGTACACCTGTTCATCTTGCTAGATTATTTCATTTAATGCTTGCGAGTTTGGAGAAATTGGGGACATTAACCATATTATATTTTCCTGCTCTTTATATGACCATACTGTATTATTTCTATTCTTAATTTCCTTTATTATTCCTCTTCCTACTTCTGACCTAACATTACTTGCTTCTAATAATATTGATATTTATATTTTTTTTTTCCGATTTCATAACCTGCAATAACATTAAAATATAATATTTATTTACGTTAATTTTATAATTTTTATGCTTTGATATCTTAACATTTCTACCAGATGTTTTCATATAATCTATCCCAAATTCCTATTTCTAACAATTAAGATTCCTTAACTTCATTCACATGTAAATGGCAAATACTCAAACCGAATGGTCTAAAATAGAAACACAAAAACAAAATAATATCTATAGTCAAAAACTGAATATGTACATTGTTAGCTTAAAAATTTGAATACAACCAAGCCTTGTACAATTTTCTGCATTACTTCTAACATAATATTCCATTTCTTCATATTGAGTTCTTTATTCATAATAAGTCTGTCAGTAAGTGAAATCATTATAATTTGGGTGCCGACAACATAATTAGCGATTCTTCTGGCAATTTAGTGAAACATGAAAATACATTTAAACCTCTATTATATAATACTAGCTTCTGCCCGCGGCTTCGCCCGCGTAAAAGGTTACTTTCCTAAAGTTTTGGATCCCCTATTTTTATTTCTGACTGTCGGTAATACAGTGCAATGGTATTACAATTCTCAGGGTTGGAACTTCATTACTGGACTGCTAGATGGCGTTGAAGAAGCTAGATTTTGTGATTTTTTGACAAACAATTTTTTTATTTTTCATATAAAATTTTGATTTTTTTTAATAAAAAGTATCCTATGTTACTTTTAATACCTCCAAGAATATGTGTACAATGTTTCATGATGATCCGTTGAGTAGTTTTAGCGTGAAAGCGTAACAAATAAACTTACATTCACCTTTATATATTAGTAGGGATTTCACCACACCTTTGTATAACATTACAATTTAAAATACCAGTAAAACTATTTAATATAACTCTGTATTATAATTTACGGTATAAATAATAATTTAGAATATAATTTAGGGGCACCATATGATATTTTCATGTTACCGCCAAAATAACAAATTTATTCCTTAGTGCGTTGTCTAAATAACAAATACGTTGTGTTCGCAGGTTTAGACTAACGTATAGGTTGATCTTACGCGAGAAGGAGTTGCACTTCAACATCGGTGTTTACAACCCCAGCAAGGAGTTGACCTTCAGTTGTCAGTTGTTGCTGCACACGTACTTCAAGGTACCAGACGTGCGTCGTTGTCAGATCACCGGCGTGCACGGCTGTATGTTCATCGACAAGGTTAGTCATCCCATCAGACTATTGACGTTCAGTATTGGAAATATTTCAGCGTGGAGACGATGTAAGAATATATGTCGCCACCCCGAAATATTGCTCTGATTTTTCTTGTCTGTTTTGTAAAAGACGAATGAGGGATATAATAAAATAGGAATATTTTGTTTATTTTATTTTAACTTTAGCAATGGAGTCCTCAGCTTAAATCGAATTACAAAATTCATAAGTCTTATACAATAATTTTCATAACATATAGAGTAAATATTACACTTATTTGTAGTTGAATAGTCCCCCGCCAGTAAGTCAAGTCGTTACCTACTATTAATTGGGGACTGACTACCAAATTACGATTCCTCGGCGAATTTTGGGCAAATGTAAAAATACATGCAACCTAATGTTATATCATGGCCTTTCAAGCAAGAAAGTACAGCAAAATTATTCAATATAGCATAATAAAATACTAAAATATTGAATAAAGCTTAATAGCGCCACATGTCATTGTCACATTCCCGTACAAATTTTGCCAGAGGAATCATTGTTTATACTTCGCCACTCAAATAGTAATGATATCAGCATAATAAAATAATAATGTTTACTGTATCGGTTTAGACTCGAGAAGACACCATGTATCAAGAGACACGAGAGGTGGTGACGATCAATGAGCGAACGGTGAGGATTTATCAGAACACGATGCAGGAGCATATCATCACCAACGTTGTCAGCGGCCGTAAGATGAGGATACAGAAGTATAATTTCCCTGATACCGGTACGTTGCATATAAGTGTACCACCCATCTATCAGTCCGTCGACGTCCACTGTTGGTCGTAGGCCTCCCTACGACAAAGCCTCTCGGAACGGTCCTGTGCCACCTGCATCTAACGGTTTCCTGTGACTTTCGAAATATCGTCTGTTCACCTAGTGGGGGTTGACATATAATTATACAGTAATTCTCTTTTTGAACAACATCTAACTTCAATCAATCATTTTATTTAAATTTAGGTGTTATTGATGAAAACGAGCAGTCTAAGTTCCTTTAAACGGATTGGTGTAATAATATTTAGAAACTTTCTAAATGATATATTTTCTGTATACTAAATTGAATGTAATTCGATTATTTCTATACAATTTTTAAACTTGTCTTGTTCTGAACTAATCAAGGCCTTACCCTTGAAGACGATCTTAGCAGATAGCTTTGTTTACAGATTATTGTCTTGCCACAAAGTTGCTAAAGATAACATTCCTATTAGTAGTAAATATAATAATTTTATACCTTAATCAGCCGGTATGATAACGTTCTAAGAATGCAACATATTATCCTCCCATATTTGAAGTTGTAAAAACATGATCACGGGAGAAGTCAGTTTTGCCGTTACTATCAAGTACATTGTATAAAACCAGTTAACATAGTTTCAAATCTTAGCACATGTAGCCATTAGTTTGAAATCCTAGCCCATAATTTCAACTACGGTCGCACATCCGTCTCAAGCTTGGCAGTTATGCCACTGTTCCAAAGTCGAAGATCTTAATTTGTTTTGAAATTTGGTTTTAAATTGTCTGACTCTGCTACACCGAAAAGACCCAGGACCTTGAGTCCGCTCTTTACTTAGGTTTTGTGCTAGTTATAAATATATGTTAAAATAATCGTTTAATTCAGTGATCTGGAACCCTTGGGCGGAGCAAGCTAGAGAGATACCGGACCTCGGCGACGATGAGTTCCCCAACATGGTTTGTGTGGAGGCGGGACGAGTTGCTGCTCCGATTGTCCTGTTGCCCGGCACCGCCTTCGAAGCCAGCCAAATACTGCAGGTCAGTGGTGGTTGAAGTGTGACAGATATTTTGCTAGTGTTAGTTGAGTTGCCAACTTGAATGCTAATTGCCGCTATTAGTGTTAGCAATAGCAAGACTAAAACGAAAATTAATGCAAAATGCTTGGGGAGACTTGTCTTTTTTAATGTATATACATATATATTTCTCATATATTTTTGATATTTACGTCAGTATATGTAATATTTGCTGTCGCAGTCGCAATTACAATAGATGAGGAAAGAGAAGCATGAAAACTGGAAAGTCTGCAGGGCCTGACGGTATATCAGTTGAAGTATGGAAAATTTTGGAAGAGGATGGATATATGTGGCTGACTTTGTTTTTCGATAAGCTGCTGCATGAGGAAGTAATCCCCAGTGAATGGTGCAGTAGTACACTAGTGCCATTTTTAAAAACAAGGGTGATGTCCAGGACTGCGGCAGTTATCGAGGAATAAAGCTCTTGTCGCACAGTATGAAATTGTGGGAAAAAGTTATTGAGAAGCGATTGCGAGAAGAAAGTGAGATAACCCTAAAACCAATTCGGATTTATGTCGGGCCGAGGGGCAACGGATGCCATATTTGCACTGCGCCAATTATGCGAAAAATATCGGGGTGCACTTGCACTCGTTGACCTCGAGAAGGCTTATGACAGAATCCCGAGAGCGGTTTTGGGGTGGGCTCTGAAAGAGAAAGGTGTGCCTGTGAAGTATATTAGTTTAATCTGTGCAATGTACTGGCGATCCAGGTCGTATGTAAGATCTGCTGTTGGAGACTCCGACGGGTTCAACGTTGAGGTGGGCCTGCACCAAGGGTCGGCGCTAAGCCCCTACCTCTTCTTGTTGATAATGGATGCTTTAACATCGGAGATACAGGAAGAGGCACCCTGGTGCATGCTGTTCGCTGATGACGTTGTTTTCGTCCGAGAAGATGTACTTGAGGTCCAGAGCATGCTGGAAAAGTGGCGCTGTAAGTTGAAGAATGTTGGCTTGAAAATCAGCAGACCTAAAACAGAATATATGTTCTGCGATTTCGGCGGTCTCTCCAATGTTACACCCATAGTTCTAGATGGAGTACTTATACCAGTATGCTCGAACTTTCGATACCTCGGTTCGCTTATCCAAAGCAGCGGCGACCTGGATCGTGCAGTGAAGCAGAGTTGATGCGGGATGGATAAAATGGCGGCAGGTCACGGGTACAATATGTGATCCCAGAGTACCCCTTAAATTAAAGAAAAATTTACAAAACTTTAATAAGACCTGCTGTATTGTATGGATCAGCATGTTGGGCGACAAAAGCGACGGATGAGAGACGATTACATGTAGCGGAGATGCGAATGTTGAGATGGATGTACGGCGTGATGAGAATGGATAAGATAAGGAATGAGCGTATAAGAGAATTTTTGAAAGTAGCACCAGTGACGGATAAGTTAAGGAATGAACGTTTGAGCTGGTATGGACATCTGATGAGACGGTATGAAAGTAATGTTGCGAGGAAAGTTTTGGATATGAATGTTGAAGGCTTTAGGGGTAAAGGGAGACCAAAAAAAAGATGGATGGACTTCGTGAAGCATGATATGTATAAACAGGGAGTGACTACAGAAATGACGTCTGATAGGGCTGTATGGAAGAAGAGGGCATATTGCGTCGACCCCAAGTAGTTGGGATAAGAGCAAGAGAATGATGATGATATAATATTTGCTGTGTGATGACGAATATAACCCAACCCTTACATTGCTCGTGTGTGTGTCGTATACGACATAATACGACTAAGGGTTTTTATTAATAATAAGTTTTTTATTGTTTTCTTTCACAAAATAGTCTTATTAATAATGTTACAAATTAATTTATACTAGGAACATCCTTTGTGAAAGACTAGTATCTGAACTAGGTTGCCCTGCCATACATAATACCAGGCTCCACCTGGATGGCATTGAGCAATACACGCAACAAAATTTATTATTACATACGAAATTTAAGCTATTTAGAATAATAAGTTAATGTTTTAAATCGACCTGAACCAAAAAAAAGTTCTAAAAGTTTATGAAGATGTTTGTTACTCAATCACGCGTATATATAAACAGATTTGAATGAAAATTGGTATACAAGACAATAATTTCTAGATTTACATAGGATACTTTTATCCTGGTATGATATGTTCCCTTGGGATAATTTGGTCTGTGATTTACGTTAGGTTTGAATTAATAAATTGCCCGTGTGGTGACGGGAGTAAGAATACAATCCACCACCCGCCTATTTTACCCGTGGGTGATCGTAAGAGACGATTAAGGGATATATAATGCATATAACACCTATGCAAGAGAAGGAAAACTGGATACAAAACCCTTTACCAACACGTCTGACCATCGCAGCGCGGTATTGTAGTTTAATTTCCCTCCCATTGTGGAAGAGGCTCGAGCCCAGCAGAAATGATAATGATGAATTAATAAATTATCATAGTATAACAATTACAATAATTTAATTACGACTATAATTTTTCTATGGAAGTATTTTCTTTTTCTACCGTCAATTGATTGTGTATAAAAATTTGCAACATTTAATAACCTATATGACTCAATACATTATGCTCTTTAAAAAATACGCTATTTGCCTAAAATACTTTGGGTGAAGCCTACGTCTCTAAAAAACTTCTACCCTATAACATATGCATTCGGTTATCGATCCCAAAAGGTAATCTGACGTCTTAACTTTGAATAGTGGGCTGAACGAGATTGAAAGGAAGGTTCTATTACAAAGAGCCAACATTACATAATGAAATACATGTTATCTCTACTTAATTCTTCGGGACTAACAGCATGTAGCTAAATAAAAAAAACTCTACTATACTGTTTCAGGTGATGTAGAAAACAAGCGTCGAATCAACAACGCAGCCGTACACTGAAGCGAAGTCAATTGTAATTGAAACATGTCGGACAATATATATATAGGCAGCTTGGGGACAGAATATCATACACACAACCGCCACCTTTTTTTATCTAAATTACCGATAAATATTTTATTTTTCCAAAATGAATTCGTTAAGTCGAAAACCCATTAGAGATTTCGACTTAACGAATTTGTTTTTAGCTTTCCCTTAACATTTGAGTTGGCACTGTGTTAGTTTATTATGAAATGCATATTAGCATACATGGGTGGTGATATTTCTGAGTCCTCTGATTTATATTAAGCATTTTATATATCATTACTTTTGTACAACTTTTCTGTAGTTCAATCAATTTTAATGTAAGAAATAGAATCCAGACATTCCTTTGGTATAATTACATATTTTCAATGATATAATCGTAAAAGCTTAAAACGTAAACATTTTTTAATATTTTTATTTCAACACTATTTTTATAATTCCGATTTATTGGCAGAAGTATACTACTACCGATCATGTGGAGGCACAGGATTAAAATCCTGTGCCGGGCAAAGATATGTAGTTATTTAGTGTTTCTGCAGATTATTCTGAAATGCTTTGAGAGTAAGCTCGGTGTTTAAAAATGTGTCTCCGTAAACGCCTATTCTGTTTACCTTATTGGGGGAAAGGCGTAGCCAATTTTGTAATTGTATTTAACTGTGTCAAGACTTTAAGTAGCAATAAAGTCATTTTATTTGTGGTTTTGGAGATTAATATTACAATTTTTTTCGTTATCTAAAAAGAATATCTAATTGATAATCAAGTGTTTAATTATTTAACACTAATCAATATTGAAAGGATTTACATGTACAAGACAAGAGTTAAGTATTTTTGAGTCGCAATTCTTTACTTTTCAATAACTTAAAATAGTTTCCTAGACGAGTTACCGATGTTCCCCTATTCAACATACATATAGGTATGTTTATAGGCTTTTTAAGAATTCAGTAGAAACAAAAATTACAAAAATCAAGATTTTCTTTAGTGATAATCCTTATAATTTTAAAGACTTCATTAAAAACTTGCCTATATAAGTTTTCGAAAATTCACTAAAATGATAATAATTAATGAAGCAGTAAAAATAATGTTTTCCTAAACTAGATATTCATTTGGTAAACGATTAAAATAATGAAAATGCACAAAAATACTGTTAGTTTAGTACTGACAGATATATTGTCAACACTTTGTTTGTTCTTTACATAATTGTTACACGGTCCTATTGGCGTAACTTCCTTTCAGTCTTCCGCTGTTATCTATGATTAATTATTGTGATTATTCCATTTGGTTTTATATTAAAATAACAGTTATTAGATTTATTATTATCTATTTGGATAGAAAAATTAACATTCCTCACAAATTTGTTAGTAAAAAATATTTTTTTAACAACGATATTTGAATACATGTGATATTTTAATTGGTTGTGTGCATTGTATTAAGTATACCGACCATTAGGTCCTCTCCACAAAATGTTCTTAAACATTCCTTAACTTTGTTTCATTTTTCTTGCATTGCATAATTCTATATTTGAATTTTTGTTTTTCGAGTTTTAATAATAAACCGGATTTTTAGCCAATGTTGCCACTAAATTAAAAAAAAAACAAAATGTTGGTTTTTATACATGTTAAATGAATCTCATGATTAAAATAATAAAAATGTGTAGTATATATAAATAAGTCTAATGTATCTTAATACGTCCGATGTGTATACATATTTATATTCAATATCAATACTCAGAACACATTGTAACTTATTGTTAAAAAAATTAAAATATACTTACAAGTTAGCTGTAGTATTTTACAAGTTTACACATTAAGAAAGGTGTTTTCTATGTTGATTTACATTATAATGTTTTTTTCAAGTGTTCTTTATAAAAAAAAAGGGATCCAATGATTATTTTTTTTCTAAAGCCTCTATTTCAACTTCGCTTGATTCATTAATTGCATTCTAAACTTATATATATATGTATATTGTACAAAATCATATTTTTCCAATAAATTTAATTTGTATATTTCTTTTTTTTATTTTGCAACACTTTTGGAGGCTTTTAAAGTATACGAAGATTAATGTAAGAATATGTACTTAGATATAACGAGTTCTTTGTTTTTTTTTTAAACAAACGATTGGGTAGGTTTTTTGTACTAAAATTCTATTGTGTCTTTGACACGATGATGTAAAAGTAATTGTTATTATGTATAATATAATATACATTACGTAGTGTCTTAAGCTCTCTTGACTTGTTGAAGTAGGACGTTGGAAATACATTTGTCCTCATGTCGGGTTATGATGTGTCCAATATTATATCCAAGTTTCAACTTTCGTAATTAATGTAAACTAATAAATGGGTCGTCTCTGCGATCCGAACAACGAATATGCAACGAAGTGTACTTCCATAGGTGCAATAAAGTAAAAGTAAATTTGATTATGTTTTTATTTCATATCCCTTTGCGACCTCTTAAGCAATGCTTTCATAATGATGGTAGCCGTAATAGCTTTTCTCTGTATTATGATGGTCTAAGAATAATGTAAGATAGGTATATTTTATGTGGAAGTAGTAAACATCAGTTGGATCAATAAAAAGACTGAGACAGTACTCTTTTGGGAAACTAGTATAACATCAATAAGGACCAACCCCAGGTGAAAAGCCACATCGCCTACGCATCTCAGCCCGTTGTGGCCAGAGGTTTGCCTTTTGGTCATACGACTCAACGTCCCGATGGCGGTTCTTTACAAACTCCTCTTTCGCCAGAGGGCTTTGTATAAGACGAATAAGGGATATAATATTCAGATAACATCGTTAAAAGAGAGGTAAACTCAACATAAAAATAGCAAGCTAGATAATCAGCGTGGTTATAGTAGGTCAATCCCTATTATGGAGTCTGACACCAATCAGTGAGTCGAATATAGGTTGAAAAGAATAATAAACAGAACAAAGCATCTAAGGCGTAAACAGACTGATTAGTTATAGTAGGTACGTTACTGCAGCGGCCAGCAAAAGAGGAATTGATGGACGACCGTGTAAATGTGGGCCGAGCCACACATACGTAAGTTCATCAATTCCTAGTTGTAGTCAAATCTTGTATAACATATTTCTCAAATAATGCGCGGAATTTAAAACTAAGTAGTACTAAGCAGAACTGTATACATGACGAACAACGAACAACATTTTTCACGTGCTAAAGAGTTCATTTGTTTTTTTTTTTCATTATCAAACAGGTTTCTTTTTTAAGCCAGTTCGAAATTTAAATAAAACTCTGATAAGTTCCCTATTTGGTTACCATGATTTGAAGTAAGAAATCGTTCCATTTTTAAAATACATGATAGATATGAATTTACATATATATTTATTTGGCCGCTAAAACACGACAGATATGGATTTTCTTACATTTTTTGCCGGCCGCTGCTCGCATGTATTTGGTCAGTACAGCAATTTCGATTTATCTCAAGAAAGTTCTCAAAATAATGCTCAAATTTCCAAGCGTGTTTGAGAAAATGATATTAATATGGTATTGTTAATAATTTAAGAGGTGAGTTATCAAAATAACCTGTTGTTTATACAGTGGTAGGACTATTGACAGTTTTCTATCTACAACCGCGGGCCAGCAACAACTAAAACTCTCGCAGAAAGTCGACGTCTGAGCATTGGTAATGTGCTGTCGTTCTTCGTTCAGTAAGCGAGAGTCGGATGCCCAACTTTATTGTTGAGTTTGGGTTGGTAGGCAACGGTTTAGCTGTAACGTTGGTATTGCAAAGATCTATGAGGGATAGTAAGATTTACCATCAGGTGTGCTCCTTGCTCGTGTGCTACCATAAGCGATAACAAAAAATAGAGTTCTAAGCATTGATCTCGTAATGGTATCCGGTACTTTGTTGCCGGAGCGTCGACAGTGGATGATACCCGCACCAGTAACCTGCCCGAGAATCAGTATAGGTGGCCAGTCCAACTAGCGTTGGGGAGAAATATAGGTTATGGAGCTGTACGCCATCCATCCTTCTATCGTCCTGGACTGGTCTGCTATATATTAAGTATTATAGATCCGTTACTACGACTATGACGGATTGTCACCATCCTTTCCTTTACATCACCATAAGAGAGGTAAACCTCGAAATAAAACCTTAGACGAATCTAGCTGGTCAGCGTGGTATAGTAAGCTAATTTCTATTGTCTGTAGGAGACCCGTGGCCAATAGTATGACAGGGTTGAACAGAAGGAAGTTTCATTTAAAACAAAACATTTATTGTACACTAATTCTATATATATAAATACTAATTAACTCTGTGAAGCTTCATTATGTGTTGGTTTTATGTCCCAAGCACCAACTTCTGTGAGTATATCCTTTTTAGACTCAAAATACTCTTTGTACCACATGATATGGTCTCTCTTCTCTTGAATGGTGTAGAATGCGTTTTTTGACAGTCCAACACATACTAGTTCCATAAAATGTCTGATGGGACCTTTCTTTGGGCACCAATCTTCCAAATGTGCGTCAAGAAACACATGTTCCGAGAAGTGAACATCTTTTTCGGATTCTAAACCTGTAAATAGTCATAACATTATTTTTAGTAACTTCATTCTGAAAATTTTGTTTAAAATGAGACTAATCCTACTTATTGGCTGTAACTCCTGTAAGCCAATGTCTACATTGGTTTCCATAGACGACAGCCATGTTTGAACCCAGGAAGTCCTGGGAAATGTTTTTATATGTTCTGGGATCAGCAACAAATTTAATTAAAAAGATAAACAGGAGGGATGAGAAAGATTTCATTTATAAAACCCGATTACGAAGTGAAAAATGATGTCACAAGCGGGATTCGAACCCGCGCCTGTGCTGCCACTACACCGCCGTGACTAATTGTAGGACATGCAAATTTCACTTCGTATCATATTTTTGGCAGCACGATTGAGCCGGAATCCCAATAGGCGCGGGTTCGAATCCCGCTTGTGACATCATTTTTCTCTTCGTAATCGGGTTTTATAAATAATTAAGCATATTAAATGCTAAATTTCAGTAATTTAAAGATTTCATTTTTCTCCTTGGAAGGAAGGAGGCATAAAGCAAAACTGAGTCATCAGCCAATAAACAGCATGTACAGCTAGTATAAAGGCAGCACCATAGTTACGACAGAGCTTAAAACTTGGGTTTATTACATGAGTTGAGTGTGACCAGTAGAGATGGGCGTTTTCAGATTTTTACGCAAACCGATACAAATTCGATTTCTGATATTTAAATCGATTTTAAAAACCGATTTCAGAAATCGATTTCCAGAGCGGTTGACGGAGCGGGTTTACTTTAGTTTCGATCGATATTCGATGTTTTTAGTTATTTTAGCGTAGCAAACGAAAAACGCAATCGAACGAACGCATTCAAAATATTTTTCTATAATTTCTTTGTTGATTGGATTTAGGTGTACGATTTTCCTTCATGCTTTATCTAGGCTTAACTAGAGTACTAGACTAGCAAAAATGTTTTGTTTTGGATATGATACAAAACTTTCTTGCGTATTTAAAAATCGTCATATTTACAATGATTTCATGATTATATTATATAATGTACATTTTTTTTGTATGGTTTTTTTTTATTAATCCCGATTACGAAGCGAAAATCTTACCTTTTTACATTAAATAGTTATTTCTTATTTATCATCAAATCGTATGTATGATACTAACATACGTTAGTATAGTATTGAATCGTAAAATACCTATCTAATTATATAGTTCACGAGATCACAAAAATAACATTACGCGCACACCGCACGTGTCACCAAGGTCAAGTGTGCAAAAACTCTCCCATAATTCAAAAATCTATTTAACAAACACAAAACTTAAACTACTATCATTAAGTATTGTGTAATATTATCATGGAAGTAGTTGCATTCTAATATAGATCTTATTCCCTGACTCTTGTAATTCTGTTTCGTTTCCATCTGCCATTCTGAGTTTCTTAGAAACCGCCAAATTCCAAAACAGATGACAAATGGCTTCATCTCTTTCAATGCACTAAACGATCGCTTAGTTAGAATGAAAGGAGGCGAATTTTAATGAAATTCGCTTTCTCTCATTCTGACTAAGCGATCGCTTAGCGGAGTGAAAGAGATAGTTAGTAAGTTTTCAAATATTGGTTTGGTTTGCAAAACTAGCAATAGAAAACGATTGCGCGATGATTAAAAAGATTTATTATTAGTTTGCGTTTTCGTCGTTTTGTTTTGATATGTGTTGATTTAGTTTCTGCCGAAATACGTTTTCTAAAATCAGTTTGTATAGTGTTGAATATCGATACGATACGATTTCTGACTGAAATCCGATTTCAGATTCGTTTTGATATATCGGACGCATACCTACTGACCAGCCTTTGACTTAATCAATCAAGAAGAAATACCGCGCGGCTATGTAGCAGGTATACTGTAGCCTGATTACAAGAAACTCAGAAATTTTTACACTGTATTAAATTTAATTGTGTAGAGGTCGCCGGAAGTCTATGTAGAAGAATTAGTGTTTACTGGACACATTGCGAGTTCAAACTCCAATGCTGTTGAGAAGTAATTAACTAAAATTCTTATAACTTTACCCAGCGAAAAAAATCGAAAATGTAGTTTATTTACTTTAGTGCTTGCTGCTTTATAAAAAAAATTGACCTTCAAAGAAATCTGATACAAGAAGATATGCCTATTTGACGTCCATGTTTTAAAATAGACTTCATTAGGTCGATGATATTGTCATCACCACACAATTTTCCAGTAGAATTCTACTGCCTATTCGCCTGGTGATCCCTTAAACCAGATTTTATGACCCCCATGAGAAAGTAATAGTTGTCAACAAATTGCATTCTTAACCAATCACCATGCAGGGAAAGATATTGTAATTTTTCAATAATTTGTAAGCTGAAGAAAAAATATTACCTTGTTCATTATCTATAGGGAATTGCCACACTTTCCCCTGCTCCGTCCATAATATCATCTTTTGGAAGTAGTTAGATGGTGGTTGAGAAATAGCCAAGGAGAGTTCATGCTGTTTTAACTTTTCCCACACATCTAGTTTAGTGCCATAGTTCTCCTCTTTGCTTTTGAAAATACCCAATGGTTCACCACTAAATATATTTACTGTAGTCGCTTGCACTGGTGTTACTCTGTAATAAAAAAATATTAAATAATAATGTTGTAAAATGTGGTAATTGAGTAAGAATACCATGTAACACTTTGATCTTGTCAATGGATGTCATAAAAATTAAGGGATATGTTCAAATTACTGGAGGGAAGGAATATCCATGGAGAATTTCACGTCAAGCGGACAACCAAAAAAGTGAGGTCGTGAATTTTATTTATACTCGGGTCAGTTACTTCTAGTAGCCATGGATGTGTATCCACAATTTTTTTTTCGTGTGATGATTCATTACTGAGTTATGAGCTTTTAAAATTTACTAAAAATGAAGTCATGAATTTTTGGATGCTTATTATTTGTGTTAATTAATTTGTAAAAAAAACTAAAAAGTATTGTTTCTTATAGTTAAAAAGTTGAAGTTTTTAATTTTTTTGTCGAATTCAAAATTTTATTTTTTTACGTATAGTAAACCGGAAGTGAAAATTTCAAATCGATATTTGAGTAACTTCGCACTTTTTTTTTAAATATTTTAATCCTCAAATAAAGCTTTAAGTGTACCAATTCTTCACAAAAAAATATTAAAACGTGATCTCCAATAGTTTAAGACTTAGAGCATATAAAGTATATACACATATCTATGATCACTTTCTAAGCAATCGGTTTTATGCGCCAACATGCTAAAATACTACGCTATTAATATTTTATTCTTTCATACTTACATGCAAAAATATAAAAATGAACGATTTGTTATAATAATAACAAGTTCTACAAAATGTGATGGTCTTTTGGGGAAACCTTAAACGTTTGGCAACCCGTGCAAGTTTGCAGACTACGAATAAAGCTATCAGAGATCACGTTTTAATATTTTTTTGTGAAGAATTGGTACACTTAAAGCTTTATTTGAGGATTAAAATATAAAAAAAATGTCGAAGTTACTCAAATATCGATTTGAAATTTTCATCTCCGGTTTACTATACGTAAAAAAATCAAATTTTGAATTCGACAAAAATATTAAAAACTTCAACTTTTTAACTATAAGAAACAATACTTAATAGTTTTTTTTTACAAATTAATTAACACAAATAATGAGCTTCCAAAAATTCATGACTTCATTTTTAGTAAATTTTTAAAAGCTCATAACTCAGCAATAAATCATCAAACGAAAAAAAAATTGTGGATACACATCCATGTCTACTAGAAGTACCTATAACTGACCCGAGTATAAACAAAATTCACGACCTCACTTTTTTGGTTGACCGCTTGACGTGAAATGCCCCCCATAATGAACTACCTAGTTAATGTGACATTGACCAATTCCTCCTCCTCCCACAGTAACAACTTATACCCAATGCTAGTACATGCTCTCACAGTGAAAAAAACAATAAAAAGTTTTTGTAAAGTACTTCAGCACATTTGAGACAAAAAATTAATTCTCTCAATGAAAGTTCATGATTTTTTGGTATTTTTAAAGATGAAACACTCATCTATGGTCACAACAAACAGAGTTTATAGTTTCTTTATAAATACAGTACCTGGATACAGACCTTTTTAGTTTTCCATCACCATCCTCTTTTCGACTTCTTGGTGTATTATCATTTTTCCTTTGTACATATCGAGTTTGGTTTACTTCATTCATGGATTTATTGACAACACGCTTCACTTGTTGACCTCTAATATCATTTCTTGCCATATCATTAGTCTCTTTAGTACGGTCTATCTTCATACCAATAAGTAGATCACTGAAAATTATTCAGTTATTTAACTTCATGTTTCAAGATTTTCTATTTATAACATTTACAGTACTGAAAGCTTAACTATTTCCAAATTGTGTTGTTAGTAACAAATAATTTATATTCTGTGGTATACCACAGACTGTCTAGACTGAACCAAATTGAGTGGATAGCTCGCTTTAAATAACATGTAACTGGTAAGGTACCCCTACCAGGTGAGCAGTTTAGGAAGAGAAGGTCTTCAAAAATACTATACTGGAACAAAAATAGGTCTCCGCCATACATTTGCGATTATCGGGAGGGGGACAGGGTTCCAATTGTAAAACATGGGTCACATAGTGTTCCCTAATAAGTAAAAAGTTGAATGTGTACTATTGTATCTATCAATGTCCACTGTTGGAGTAAAGCACAAAGGGAGGGATTATTCTATAATCGCCAAACCTAGCAGATGGATAGGCAAATGAAGTTGGTATTACAAGTTTCCTGGTATATCCCTTAACAAGTCTTTACGATATCCAAAGGAAAGTACCATTAAAAAAATAAAACTACGATTAAAAAAACCGACTTCAAAAATAGAAAAGTACAAAATAACTTAAAATACTATCATTTGTATGTGCTATCTATTGATAGGTTTGAAATCGGAGCCAAACCTTAAACAAAATTATAAACAGCTTACTTACTGTAATGAAATTCCTACACTAAAGATACCGACATCGGCACCGACTTCAAACCTATCAATAGATAGCACATACAAATGATAGTATTTTAAGTTATTTTGTACTTTTCTGTTTTTGAAGTCGGTTTTTTTAATCGTAGTTTTATTTTTTTATTGTTTACTTCTTAGTGTTACAGACACATATAGGTTGTTCTATTAGTGGCGGGGCTGGAGTTACTTGTTCATTTATCGCACACATAATGCTAATTTTAGACTTATATTATGGTTTTCTCATGGGTACCATTGTCAGAACTGAACCAAATTAAAATGGGACCACACGGGAAACACCAGCTTTCAAATACAAAAAGAATCATTAAAATTGCTACGCCCAGTCAAAAGTTATGAGGTAACAAACATAAAAAAAAAAAATACAGACGAATTGAGAACCTCCTCCTTTTTTGAAGTCGGTTAAAAAGTAAGTCTTAATGATGCTTTACCTTCCAAGACACTGCTGCATCTTATATTACAGAACAAAGGTATATCTTAATAGTTAATTACCTAAGGTTAGTGGAAGTCTGGTTGATCTTGCCAAGGACTCTAGACAACAGTTCAGCTTCAGTCTGTTGCACATCACCACCGATGGCCTGTGCCACATCTCCAGCGGCTTTTGTTATACTTTCCTCTGAAATATTTGGTAAATAAAACTGGTAAATAAAACAAGTTCAAATGTTTAGAACAGACAATTTCTACAAATATAGTGTTTGCATAGAATCATAACTGGCAATCTGAACTTTGAAAGAATTAAATAGGTCAGAGGGTTTTCTACAGTTTTGTGGATCTGGAGAGAACATTTGACACGGTTGTACGAAAAGAACTTTGGGACATTTTACTGGAGTATGGTATTAACGGTAAACTGCTGCAGGCAGTGCAGTCCAGTTACATGGGCTGTAGAACTTGTGTGTGGCAGAAGATTGTAAGAAAAGGGGTCTACGCGTGAATGTGAGCAAAACCAAAATAATAGTCTTTGAAAGAGATGAAGCCAGAACAGATGTAAGAGTAACAATAGGTAATGATGTACTAGAGCAAGTGGATGAATTTGTATATCTTGGATGTGGATTTAGCTGAGATGGAAGGTACACCACTGATATAGATAGAGCGAAGAGTGAATGCGGCCAATAGAGTGAACGGAGTGCTGGGGCAACTTCTCGGTAGCCACCACCTCAGCCAAAAGGCACGTGTAGCAATACATAACGCAGTGCTTGTACCAACATTACTATATGGAAGCGAGGGTTGAGTATGCAGAAAAGAGCATGAAAGTAAAATTAATGCGGCCGAAATGCGATCTCTACTAAAGTTGTGTAGCTCCTGAGCGAGTGATATAAAAGAGCTATATCACTCACATAGACACTATCTATCACTCGCTCACTTGAGCGCCGAATATCACCAGATCACTAACTCATCGCTCACTTCGCATCGCAGAATGTTTCACTCTCATAAGGTAACGAAAAATGAGCGAGATAGGTGCGCTGCATAGCCCGCCGACGAGAATGATATTTTACACGGTTTTCGTATCGATGTAATTAAAATGTCAAAAGAGAATACACTCTGTTTCTTTAGAAATAAAGTTTAATATTTATTATTAGAAAATAGATTTGTTTTATTTTTTATTTGATTATTTGTTTTATTATAACCAACTAGTAATGCTTTTTTGATATTATGATACTAGAGCGATAAAGTATTTTGAAATTCTTTTTATGGGTAATTAATTGATCCCGGGGTATCTCGTAAATACGTGACCGAGTGTTGAATAAAACTAATTTTATAGACTTTTTAGTAATAAAACTATATACTTATTTGCGCAAGTGTTCATATCATCATCATCATCATCTCAGCTCAATTTAAGTCCCACTGCTGGGCTCGAGCCTCCTCCATAATAGAAGGGAAATTGACCTACTATACCATGCTGGTCAGACGTATTGGTATAGGGTTTAGTTTCGAGCTTTTCTTCTCTCGCATAGATATAACATGCGTTTTATATCCCTTAGTCGCCTCTTACGATCACCCAGGAGTAAGATAGGGGGTGGTGAAATGTGTTCTTACTCCGTCACCACACGGATAAGTGTTTATATAGATTTTAATAATTATTAACTTTTAGTTATTATTATTGGAACTATAAATACACTAAATTGTTCGCCCTAGAACGTTTTTCTTCTAATAATGGAAATCTAAATAGAATTCTCTGTATATTTAAAAGTGTTTTTGTAGAATGTTAATATACATTAAAAATTAAGTTTTACCCATAATGAGTGATGGATTCGTTTGAGCGATAGATTTAAAGTGAGTGATCCTTGTAAGTGAGCTAGAGGAGTGATTTAATAATGTGGTTGACTACCGAGCTAAATGAGTGATATTTATCTTTACGGTGAAAAGATATGTTTCACTCTTTTCAGCGCAGTGATACATATTGTGCATGACTAATCTCTACGGAAAATCTGTGGAGTTAAGAGTCTCCGAAACCAGCGAGTGTGATTTAAGAGAATTATGAATGTTGAGGAAGCGAGTGAAGTATGCAAGGATTGAGTTCTCTGGCACTGTTCTCTCTGCCTACCCTGCAAGGGATATGGCGTGATGATATGTATGTATGTAAATAAAATCATGCATAATAAATTATTGCCAGAAGTTGAACTACATTTTAACTGAATTTTTGACACCATATTTTGACACAAAAGAGGAACTGCAGTAGAATTGTTTTAAATTCCTTAAATGAATCTATTCATAATCTCATTTTTGACATTAATATTATGGTTTTGACTCTATACAATGCTTATGATTCAAATTGGGTGCATAAGTATAAAGGCTAAAATATTTAAAAAAAAAATAGTTTTTATGTACCACTTTTTTCTGTTTTAACTTCAATTTCATCCTTCTGCTTACGCCTTCTGGGGATATCCGGTGCAGTGGTAAACATATCTTTATAGTCACTCTCTTTAATTTTTGGTTCGGCCATCATAAGCTTTAGAAGTTCTTGAATCTTTTCAGTTGAGGATTGTGATGACTTTTTTTGAGGCTCTACATCTTTCGATTTAGTTTCTGGTTTCTTTACATCATCATTTGATCCTTTATCACATAAACATCGAGCAATAATGCGCAAATCTTTTCGGAATTTAAGTCTAAAACGAAAATTGTAAATGTTTAAATATGCTTTGTATTATTTGTAATTTGAAAAAAAAATCACGTGTAAAATACCTTGTTAACATTTTTATGGTGCAAATTAAAAGTAATTTTAGACTAAACTATATAATTATTAGACAAAATATACTTTTAGTTTGAGGTTAGAATTTACGTTCCGTTCTAGAGACAAACCCTAAAAAAATTGTTCCTGCGGTTATTTTGTTTTTAGTTTATGCTGACAATACTGATTGACGTTCCGTTTTCTTTAGGCTTTGCTTCTTCTTCTTATTTTTATGTATTGGCAATCAGCTACTTAAATGAGCCATTTTTGCCAGTGTCGAGTTATAATTGTCTTCAAGTTTTTAGTGTCTTCAGATTAGTCATTGTCCGTCAGTAAGTCAAATTGTCGCCATCAACAGTGCTATGGCCACACTGTTAATGGTATCTTGTGAGAATTTTGATGAAAAACGAAAACGTTGTAAAGCACTTTTATATGATATTCACTACATCTTAGCAGTTCCGTCATATCACATTACATAAAATGCCATCAAAATTATCTAATATAACACGTTAAAACACTAAGATAACGAATATAATACAAGAGCACCACATGACGTTTTAGATTTCCGCCAAAAAACCTTTAGGCTTTTCTTCTTCTTCTTCTTCTTCTTTTTATGTATTGGCAATCAGCTACTTATACGAGCCATTTTTGCCAGTGTCGAGTTATAATTATCTTCACGTTCTTAATCTCTTCAAGTTAGTCATTGTCTGTCAGTCAGTCGAATTGTCGCCATCAACACTGCTATGGTGACACTGTTAATGGTATGTTGTAGGAATTTTGATGGAAAACGAAAACGTTGTAAAGCACTTTTATATGATATTCACTACATCCCAGCTGTTCTGTCACATCATATTACATAAAACACCATAAAAATTATCTAATATAACACGTTAAAACACTAAGATATCGAATATAATACAAGAGCACAACATGACGTTTTAGATTCCCGCCAAAAGTCTTTAGGCTTTTGACAATCGGCTTCTACTAGATATGGGCGTTTTCTGTTTGTGCCACAAACGGTTATGTATCCGATATACAGTTTGCATATCGATATCGAAAACAGTTTTCTGATATCGATATCAGTTGTAACAACTCAAATTCAATCTTATCACTTCGAAATTTAGTTCCATTTTGTAGAGTAAGTGTCTCACTAATATCGAGTAACTGTAGCCGCCAGAAACGTTATCATAACTTTAACTATACAATGGAAACTAAACCTTATTGCTAGTACAGTAAGATATATTAACCACGCAAACATGGCTAAATTTATTTCATATTCTGTTCATCTCTTTTATATACTAATAAAATAAAATAACATACGCTTAGAACGAGAGGTAGCGAATATGGTTCATATCTCAATATCGTTTGTGAAGTTTGCGTTTTGTTCGTACGTGTTCACATCGTTATAGTTTTAAGTTTTGACTTAATAGTTATCGCATGTTAGTAGCAGTTTTGACTTGATACAGTTTTTGCGATATCGGCTACATTGATTTAAATATCGATATGGTATGATATCTAACACATATCCGATATAAGTTACGTTTTGATATATCGAACTCATCATTAGCTTGTACTATTGTGAGATGAGAGAACTTAATTTATTATGCGAGTAAATTTTTTTAAGAGCTAAAATTTTGCTCACCTGTTGATAATATCATAAATCAATAAGTTGCTCATACGTCAATAAGTTGTCTGTCAGCAAATCAATATTTTTTTCTATGGAGATAATATTCTCTTCTCAGAGGCGGTATTCGGTATTAGTTTTCATGAGAATTTTGACGTAACATGGAAACGCACGAACTACTTTATATTTGAAATTTCTATTAGAGGAATTTACCAAATATTTCTTACATTGAAATTAAGTGTATCCTTTCACAGCAATAAAATGTTAAATAGGTATAGTGTAAGAGTTCTGCATGTGTCTAAACATTTTCTTATTTAATAAAAGGACATAACAACCCAGCACTCAAAGAAGAATCCTTGTATTGCAGGGGACTTTACAATCATGCAATTACCGGGAACAAATTATACCCAAACTCAAAGTATTTGTGATCATGCAATATTGAATGGGATCGAACCAATGATACTTAACACTGTGGATCGGTATTTTAACCATTACGCCACCTGTGCAAAGCAATTATTAGTAATTGTTACAATTTGTTGAATATAAAATGTCTTAGTCCTTTTCAATTCATCAGGTTATCGAGGTTTACTATTGGCCATGGGGCCTCCCCAAATGGGATAGGTGATTTTTTTTTATTGTTTATAGTGGCAAACGAGTAAGCAGCGCACTTGATGGTAAGTGTTACTGCCGCCCCTGGACCTTTGCAATACCAAGGGTACCTATAGTATAGCTAGGCCGCTGCCTACAAATACAAACCCCATACCCACCTTTATTGGGCTTCCAGCTCGGCCGAACAAAACGCAATAGCACATTGCCATTACTCAGACGTCGATCTTCTGCGAGAGTGTGCTACTACCCCGGACGAAGCGGCTGTATACAGATCAAAACTGTCCACAGCGTGGTCCTACCACTAATAGTTTTATTAATAGAATAAAATAGGAAAGTAAGTAAAAGAAAACTTCAGATTTTAAGGCACATTTATTATAGGACGGTTATCACCTCCTAATATTATACATAATACAACAAAACGAAATACAATTAAATAAAAATAACATATTTAATGTACATATTTCAAAAACAAAATACACATGAACATAAACATATTTTACATTCGAAACTTTTAAAATCATAAAATGTATTATTACCAATATAACCACTTTCAAAGGTGTGTTTACATTAGCAATAACTTAACTATTAATGTACTTATATCTTAATCATTTGTGTTAACTATTATATACAATAAGTAGTTTTATCATAAAAATATGGAAGTCATTTATTTTTAAGGTTTTTTAATAGTTTATAATCCATGGAAATCTAAAAACTCTTTCTTTTTAATTTTTTTAATTATACACATCAATATTAAGCTTTATCGAATAATAATGATAGTAGCATTGTTTTGAAATAATACAACACTAGCATCATTGCAGTCCGTTATTGTATTGCAATCGGAGTCACTCAAAGCCGAAAATAGAATAACTATTTAAATCATCGATATTTAGACTAGCCCTCGAAAATTTTTAATAGCAGTGAGTTGGTTAGCTAGAAACTCAGTGCTCACTTAACAGTCTGAGTAAAGTTGTCATAGCGATATGCTAACAACTAGTCTTAAAAAAATGCAATAAGTTTGAACAATACAAAAATATAATTCTACTATTATAAAATTTTCATTTCAATACACACAATATATTCATACATATTTTAAATGAAAATTTTAAAAACTTAAATCAAATAAGGCACATAGTTAAATTCTAATAATGGCAGAAAATAATTTCGCATTAATATTTGTAATAACATCTATTATGTTATTAAGGATCACGAAATATAAATTATAAATTGCTATAAATTTTGACCCTTTAATTGCTTAAAGGGTTAAAATAATATATAAAAATATATATCCTATATATACTTATAGTTATTTAACAAACAATGCGAGCCGTGGTTTTTGAGCCATACTTATTGCTTAATCAAATAACTATTCTTGTCTTAAACGTTAATATATACAAATGAATGTTATATTTCAAAATATAAAAATAAACTAGTCAATGCTTAAAGAGTAAAGACCACAGGACAGAAGTGAAAACCTCATCAAGGCGATATTAATAAACGAAATTACTTTTTTATAAAGAGCCGACTTTATTGGAATAAGCGTTACATGGCCGAGTGTGACGACTTAGGCTCATTCAATACCCCAAAATAAATAGCATAGCGCCAAAAATAGTTTTCACTTCAAAAAATCTGTAATATTCAGACAGTAAGCTTACAATTTTTTTGTGTGCGATTCAGCCAATTATACTATTAATACGATTCACAAACATTATTTTCCTGTATACGAAAAGATTTTAATGAACTTTATTGAAAAACCAGAATGATACTGCGTGAAATGGAATCCCCGATACAGCATTGAAGATTGCTACTCATACCAACTACGTCATTTATGCAGTTGATATAAATTATAAATGAATATTATGATATAATTTTCATATACATGAAATGTGATGTGTTCGTAAACAGTTCATTTGTACGGTATGGCACACGCGATCACATAAATATTTAAAATTAAATCTATCAAGAGCATTTGTTTTACTGTTAACATAAATACTTAGTAAGAACATAACATTATTCTACCCGCGCATTCTGTCTTAAGAGACGAATATAGGAAGCAAATTAGGGAAGGTACCCATGTGGGACTCATTTTTTATAATTATTAACCCTCTTTCATTTTCGGTAACCAAAAATGTATGCGGCACAATAAATTTCAGCACGGTATTTCTGAAGACCTCCTCCTAAATAGGCCAAGTAGAATGAATACGTTACTTAATATCATTGTAGGAGAAAGGAAAACTTGGAATAAAACTGTATTACCCGAGTGGTATAGTGGATTTTACCTTCCAGTGTGAGGGAGTTCTTTACCCAATAATGGAACATTTATTTTATTTTGTTATTTTTTTTTATCATTGAACATCATTGAACAATTAAATATGTTAGATATGTTGCTTTTGTCGGATACTTTTATGGCACTTCTTTTGTAAGAAGATAAAATGTCTAATGCAACCAAACCTGCCCCACACACTTTGGTTTTCTAACACCGATATGAGTCGGCATACCATAGTTACAGCTTTGAGGCTTCGCTCCGGTCATTTTCCCTTAAACAAATTTGCTTACATGATGCGAAAAACTGTATCGCCGAATTGTGACCTATGTAATATACTTGAAGATATACACCATATCATTACAGAATGTGTCCGAAGCGAAGCGCAAAGAGTAGACCTTAATTTCAATAAATACAATGTATGTCAATACCTTAGCACTTTGTCGGATCCTTCATCAGATAAAGCCAAGCTGATCTATAATATATTTAAAGTAGCAACTAAGAATAGATAATAAGTTATACCTCTGTACTGTCCAATGAGGGCGGCATTATCTATCCAGATAAAGCTCTCTTTTTATTTTAAATAAAGATTAAAAAAAAAAAAAAAAAAAAAAGATAAAATGTCACGGTGTATAAACTGAGAAATACTAAAAATCTAATTGCAAGTATTACAATTGTTCTGCTAGTAGCAGAAAACTTTTGTCCGACCGATTTATTTAGTTTCGAATATTTTGTTATTAGTTTTATATTTATGTTAACTGTAAAATCCATGCTCGGAGTAACATAACATAACTACAAACGAACATTAAACTACTAAACTATAAGTCATTTTCAGTACTTACACCAGCAACTTGGCTACTAAATTTTCTTTAATATAAATTATTACAGTCGATTTTCGAAGAGAATTGGCAAGCGGCCATTCCTAAAATTTAACAACACATCTCTCTTCTTACTTTACTATCGATGTAAAGGAATACGGGGATATACCCATACTACGTGAAGGATAGTCTTCAAATATACCACGCTAGAACAAAATAGGACCTGAGCCAGCATACATTTGTGGTCACCCAGGGAGTTAAATATTAAAAAAAAATGAGTCCCGTAGTATTGGTAACATTCTTAAGATATCCTTCACTGACTTGAGCATTTGAATGATAATAATAAATCTAGGAATAATTTCGTATACTCGAAAATTATGTTTAATCTTTTAGCTCTCCTATTGGAGCCGTATCAATCATTATTTATACAATCACGGCTTTCTTTAAAAAAAGGCATAGTAAATTTAAAACTAAGAATTAGCCGTATGTAATATTACATACATTATTATCTTTATAGGAATGTACCCAAACTACGTGACGATTTTTACCCTCATCAATACATTATAAATAGTTTTCTTTTGTAATCCAGGGAAACCAGAAAATATTTAGTTAAAATAGAAAAAAAAAACATTTGGATCGTATTTGACTTTATTAACGCCAAATGTGAGCCATTTTTTTAACATTTACCCTGTGATATCAAGAGTATCTCACTTGCTTAATTACAATTAAATCAGTTTCAAACCCGTCGACGAAAACCAATGGGCCTTCCCCCGCACCTGTGATTAAGCACGATATTTGTGAATACCCTCTCACACCTCTGACCAGATCAAATAGTATGGGTTTCTTCCTACATATAACTAACGACTATCATTACACGTCATTTGCTAGACCGCGTAAGGATTCCAACAAAAAAAAATCGCGTAATTTTTTTGTAAACTCCGACAAAAACTTAGTCAAAATTGTTCTTATTGCAACGTAGCAACATTCTTGAACCAACTAATATTTAACTATCACATATCTAGCACCAATTCCTCTCCCTGGCAGTGATAAATCACCCGTAGCCCCGGACGTACGACTATACGAACAATGATACTACTGATACAACAATACAACACTGACCTAGATACAATTATCTAGTCACTATGTAAATATATTTAGTGTATAACTGTAAAAAAAAATGACTAGCATTTTGGTTTTGAATATTTTGTAGTCATTCGATGTCTTCCGGATGAATTCGTTTAAGTATGATTCAGATAGGACATAACGTAATTATTTACTTGAGTCAAAGTTGTGATTTTAAAAATACTGTAACTGATATTAGAAAAGAAAATGTCAGTTGTTGGTAAGGTATGATGATGATAATGACCTTAAATACTAAACCGAACGTCGTGAAATTTTATATAAATGTATGGGACACAAAATAGAATTTTCATAGAGTGAAAAGTAGAAAAGCTAAATGACAATTTTCTTTAATCCAGCGTAGTGTATAGGTATGAATGTTATTAGTTTTTGAGACCTAATAACTATCGTTTTACTATTATTTTTAAATTTATTCAATCGAATTATTTAATGATTTATTTATTATAACGACAAAGGTTTATACTCAAAACAATTTCTAGAACGAATAAAGAATTGTTTTGAACAGGAAACGAATCCACGACACTTGGCAAAGGAAATCGATTTTTATACCACTGCGCCAAATCTACATTAATAGGCCTTCAAATCAAATATTGTCGATATTTAATTTAAGTATTTGGGCAAAATAAAAAAATGTTTATATTCACGCAATATATTATTGCGTAAACAAAACGTAGTACGGCAATTCGTCGATGAATACTGTCATTTCGGATTATAAATATTTGCAAATACAAAACAATTTCGTTAATAAAATCGCGATTCGTCATATCTGAATCATATTATAAAGTTTCAATAATATAATTTCGCATATTAAAATATTTTAGTTATACAATAATAAGTTGAAACGGTTTGCGTAATATCTGTATTGAGTCACAGATCATTGCACCGGCGGGGATCACTTTTAATTTAACCTTAACAATTAAGTTTACGTTTATACTTATTTAAATAACACAGCCTATTAGGAACCAATTTTCACAAAACCGAAATAACTGTAGCCTGGTTTGAGCCATACCGTTCTGTTTTGTTCTCGTTGAGCTATATTCACTGTATCTCCTTTGTAGAGTCGTGCTACCGTTTGTACGGAGCATGACATTTGAGATTTGCTCAATGGCCGCCCACTAGAGTCGTTTCCAATCCCACATGTGCTCAGCAGCTTAGCCTCTTTAGTCACATGTCGGACTGCCCATATGAAGTAGCAGTTTGGTGATTGTGTTAAGTACACTAACTGTGAACAAGAAAAGGAAATAATTAATATTTTTTTCTTAGACAGCATCTTGCACTAAGGAAATAATACTTGTATTGCGGGGAATTTTACAAACATACAATTAACGCAGACAAATTACATCCGGACTCAGAACAAAAGTTTTTGGATCGCACAAAGTATTGTCCTGCTCGGGAATTGAACCCACGGAACTGATATGGAAGGTCGGTATCTTAATCACTAAGCTATTTGTGTAATCAAGAAATAATACCTTTGGAGAAAATAGATACAAATTGTTTTAATGTTAGGGTTCCAGGGAGTAGGTCACTGAAAGCGTAATTCATCAAGCACGTCTCTGAAGTCAATGGCCGATGTCAATGATCCGCTTTAAAAGCGAGGGTGGGACCCCAATTTGCATTGCTGTGGGCAGCGTGGGGTGGGGTGTAGGCCCACAAAATCCGAAAGGTAGGTCAAGATTTAAATGCTTTCAAGACCTAAACCTTTTTGTAAACTATTGCCCAACACAATTCAAATGTATTCAGAATTTCAGATGTCCATTCAGAGATAGTTTCGAATTCAAAATCCCTATACTTTACGGTGAGATTGTTGAATGGAAATAATTCTTGTAAATATGAGTTTGTCTTATGATAATATTAAACGTGGTCATATTGTTATTTACAACCATTGGAAAAGATTCCAACGCTTTGTACTCTCGCCGGGCGGTTCAGAAGGCTTACATTTAGCATTGTCGATCCGGGCCACCAAAAGGGCTAAATCAACTACTGAATTTATTAATGATTATACCGTTTCGTTAGTATGTATAAAAGTATAGCTGTAGATTAATATAATAATAACCATTAAACACAAGTACAATATAAATTATTTCATAAGTTTACGCGAGTATTACACATTTGAAATAAAATTATTTTTACGCATTTTGTAGCGTTTAAATTTGATTTTTAATTTCCGTACGTTTCGAACACTTTAATGCTTTCATGGCCCTTCCGTGACCATGAACGCTATAAAATGTTAGAAACGTCGGGAAATTAAAAATCAAATACAAACGCGATAGAATCTGTAAAAATAATTTTATTTCAAATACAATATAATTATTCTATTAATGGATAATTTAAACCTCTAACACTTTAGATTAGCGATTATCTAGATTAAATTAATAAATCAGATTTTTATCGACCGAGTTAAAAATGCTTAGTAATCACAGCCCATTTTTATATTAAAATCGACTTTTCTAATTAACGATCATTTGATACGCTTTATATTTTTTTTTAAACATTAACAATAACTTAGAAGAATATATCAACTGGTACAGGGCGATTTAGCAGTACTGCATAGCACTATCTCTAAAATCGCTGGTCTGTTTTTGATGACAATTTAAAGGGTACTTTTATTATGAATGAAAATCCGCATTGAAAAAGAAAATCTATGAAATTGTAAACAATTCCTATTCGAACAATATGCCTTTAATAAATGGTCGTGCTTACCTTTTAACATTTGATATGGCGGTATTTAAAAAAAAAAACAAATTTTAGAAACCTCATTAATAATAAACTAAAATGTTAAAAAAAACCATTAATAGTAGTAAAAAAAACATTGATAGTAGTAAAAAAAAACATTAATGGTAGTAAAAAAAAAACATTGATAGTAGTAAAAAAAAAACATTAATAGTAGTAAAAAAAAACATGATAGTAGTAAAAAAAAAACATTAATGGTAGTAAAAAAAAAACATTGATAGTAGTAAAAAAAAAACATTAATAGTAGTGAAAAAAAAACATTGATAGTAGTAAAAAAAAAACATTAATGGTAGTAAAAAAAAAACATTAGTAGTAGTAGGGTCACACTGTTGACAGTTTTCTGTCTATAGCCTCGGGCCGGTCTGTCTGGGGTACTACCACACTTTCGTAGAAAATCGACGTCTGAGCAGTGGTAAAGTGCTGTTACGCTTTGTTCGGTGAGCGAGTGAACCAGCAGCTCAACTTTCTGGATAGGTTTGGGGTTCTCACTGGTAGCAGCGGTCTAGTTGTACGATTGGTATTGCAAAGGTCCTTGGACGGCAGTAACACCATCGGATGTGCTACTTGCGACCATCAGCAATGAAAATAATGAATATGGAGACTTACAGAATACGTAGAAAGGAACATAACTAAACTAGTAGGTGAGCGAAGCCGCAGACATGACTAGTCCTAAATAAATGTCGATCTGCCATTCAGAAAGGCTAGTATAATAGGTACACAGACTTTTTTGTCAGGCTATGGCTTGGGCGCACCCGCTTATTCCATCCGGAGCGACAGAAGGGGGCGTGTGGCCATAACCCACCGTGTTGTCTACCCATCGCTATTGGACCGACCATTGGTACCCTTTCCTTGACATCTGTGGCCGGCGGGATAGGTACACAGCTTATAGTTCAACAGTTAATTTAATCGTATATCACACTACTGCGCTCATCATGTCTTCTCTATGATTGAAGGAAATAGATCACACTATTTAGGGTTTTCGTTCTAGTTCTTAAAGGTGTTTTGCAGTGATGTTAATTGTTTACGTGCTTTAGTCTTATAGGTACAACATCAATAGGAAAGAAATAAGTATATTTTTCTTTTTTAAGACAAAACTCATCACTAAGGAAATAATCTTTATATGGGGTCTTTACAAACATTTAACGGTTTCAAATTACACCCAGACTCAGAATAACAATTTGAATATCGCACAAAGTAATGTCCTACATAGGAATCAAAGCCATTACACCGGCAATATAAGTCGGTATCTTAACAAATACGCCATCTGCGCAATCTGAGGTATTGAATTTGTAATTCTTACCTCGTCATCGTACGGAAAAGAGTATCATTGTATACGTCACACTAATAATTAAACTTGTGTAATTAAACTTGTACAGTTTCGATTTGTGTTGTATAGTTAGTTAATTAATTTAATGATAAAAATTATAACATAATCACTTAGATATTTATCAATGAATCATGATGTCAACATGATATTTATAGTAATTACACGCATTGAAATTCAGACAGTCATTCACACAGTGCTATGACGAAATAAGAACACCATCACGCCAGCATGGGATAGTTAGTTAGCCTAATAGCGGGTAGTATAGGGCTACATCAACTGTTACCTAACTTGCCGTCGTTACGGGGCACATTTAAGTAAATGGGTTCGGTGCCATAACATATCTATTCCGATATACGACTTTATCCGTGTGGTGATGGAGTAAGAATACAATTCACCACCCCCTATCTTACCCGTGGGTGATCGTACGAGACGACTAAAGGGTAGAAAACGCATATAACATCTATGCAAGAGAAGGAAAACTCGAAATAAAACCCTATATCTGACCAGCGTGGTATAGTAGGTTAGTTTCCCTTCCATTACGGAGGAGGCCCGAGCCCAACAGTGGGACATATATAGGCTGTGATGACGATGATACGACTATTTATAATTATGATCGGAAATATTTGAGAGAGCCAACTGAGTCGGTTTGGGGATTGTAATGGTAGGCAGCGGCCTAGCTATAGCCTTGGTTATAGCAAAGGTCCATGGGCGGCAGTGACACTTACCATCAGGTGTGCTGCTTGATCGTTTGCCACCGTAAGCAATTAAAAAAAAATAGTTTGAGTAGTCAAACTATTTTTTTAGGCCTACCTAAGTACCTATTATTTTTTTTATATTCCTCTGAAGGTGCCGTTGTAGAAATCCAGACTATAATCTTAGAAATTGTTGATTGAATTTTTTTAAATTAATTTTATTTGAGTTTTCGCAAATCACAATATATAAACACATATTTTTGAAATTGAAATTGTAGCCTGTGGTAAATTTAAACGTGTCATTGTTCCAGTGGCACGCCCGCACGGCGTAGAAATACGTGTACGCCAGGTTATGGGGTTGCGCGTCCCTTCTGTCGCCCCGGATGGATTGGGTGGGATGTAACTGTACCATTGTCTAACCAAAAAAACAATTCTTTTCTTGAACAAATGGGCAAAACTGTCAAGCATAACGTATTTTGTGCTTTTATATTATCATTGAAGACCTCTAAACTTGACCCTGTTCTTGATCCCTTAGACTTCGGGCTATCATAATTCTTTAGATCTATAAAATGTAATATTAAATGCGCCATGTTTATGTGCATTTAAATTTCAATAATATATTATTACTAATACTATTATAGTTATTATGATTTATTTATATTTATGAGATGCGGTGTGAATTTTCTATCAAGAAATAAATACATACTAGTAAAAAAGTAGGGATACGAATTTTGAAACTCTGACGGTTATATTAGTGTGGATATACATAACGAAGATAATAAAAAGAAAACATTGAAACTGGAGTGGGGTGGGAGGACTTTAAGACGTCCACACTCTGCATTGCTTGCCTAAAAGATCACACTACCAACAATGCTTTATTTATTATTTAATACGGAAGATACATGTTCTTTTATGGAGAATAATGTGCACTGCGTTTAAAATATTTACTGATTGGGCACTACCGATACCCACTCCCACCCACTTGAACCGGCAGTGGTTAAGAATTACTTCCAGAAACATCTGAACTTTATCACTCTTGACCTACCCGATGGGTCAAGCCATTTGCCCTTACAACTAACAGATGAACATAACTTTGAATGTATATGTGGTCAAAATTTGCATTCGAATTAGACATGCGCGAAACAGTACTTCGCGAAGTGATGTGATATGGCATTACATTTCGTGCCGAGTAATATTACATTTTACCATCACTTCAAACATCACACATGACATTTCATGTCATGTGTGATGCGTAATGCGATAGCGCTCTATTATATACGGCGGGCGGCGTCAAGAAATATAAGCCTTAATATTCTGAAAATAAAGCTCAAAATAAATATTGAATTGCCAGACACCGAATATTGCAGAAATGCAGAACAGTACACTGGTGTTCGCGTCATGTTTAATGTGATGTGATGTTTAGTCGCGTAATGTGTTATATGACAGTACGCGGTCGGGTAATTTTACGTGTGATACATCTCTCGCATTACTTACACATGTCTAATTCGAATGTGGGTATATGTGTCCAATAAATGATATTTTCTTTCTATAACAAAGTGAAAGCACCTGCAAGCAATGTAACAAACTTTTGGTTTGACAGTACACTAAGATTTCATTTTTAATACAGACACAACACCTGCAAAGGAAATAATTCTTGTACAGCGATGGACTTTATAAATATGCAATTAACAAATACAAATTACATCCATATTTAGAACAACAATTTGTATATGGTACAATGTATTAAGCTGTGTGAGAATCGAACTCACTACACTGGTATGGTAGGTCGGTATCTTAAACATTACGCCATCTGTGCAGTCAAGTTAAATAAAATAGAAGTGGCTGTTTGTAATGTCAAAGTTTTTTTCTAAACGCAAATTTTGAAAATACAAGAACAAAGCCATTTTTTTTTGTTCTTACGTGTGAACGGACTAATGAAAGTGTTAAAACATACCTGTGCATAAACGAGGTATAGGCCACTCTCCTTGATGACTACGAGATTGTTGGCGAGTTCTATCTTATCTTCACTGCCTTTAGATGATGCTTCCTCGTCACGCACCCATCCGCCTACGATGGCTAAAAGATAGAAAATCAATAGAATGAACAGTCCATTTTGTTTGAGAAGTTTATTGGACATAAAAAAGGCTGAATCAGGTTTGTACAATGGAAATAATATGGAACATTGGTCCGGTACCACATTTAAGCAACTGTTGATGATGAGTAGCTGTTTTCCTTTAGTTGGTAATACTGGGATTAGAATTTTTTTTTAAAGAAATTCTCAATAGCCAGCTTAAGTTTGAAACTGTGCTAGCGGTAAATATGGTGGTGCCCATATACAGGCCGTAAGTTTTGAAGGTGCGCAGAAATTACTAAACTATAAAATCGGATCATAGCCGGCTCAAAAAATCGCAGTATCGTCTAAGCCCACACATGCTTGGGCACACAAGAGGCTCAATCATTTTTTTAAATGACGAAACCTATTTATTTTGCGGCGGGCTATGGAGGTGGTCGCGCCCCGTCAAATCGGTCCAGGCTGACGGAGGAGGCGGCGCGCAACCCCATAGACCCACCCTGCAAACACCTCTCTTCGCCGTGCGAGCGTGCCACCGGTACCCGATCTTTGTCTTTAATGACGAAACCCTGCACTAAGAAAATAATTCTTATATTCCGGCGGACTTTATAACTTACTATTAATGGACACAAAATACATCTAGACTCTGAATAAAAAAGAAATGTTAATTGCACAAAGAATTGTCTAGCGTGGAAACGAACCCATGACAGTGACACGATAGGTCGGTATCTTAACCACTACACCATCTATGCAGTCATACTCAAATATGTTATAAGTATAATAATACTAACTCAGCTACTAGCATTAAAGTTTCTTTTTAAGTATCGTCTATAATTCCAACAATCAACATAACGAGAGCCTTTTATTTGAAAAATATCTCTCATACGTACGTATTCTGAGAAGAGTTTCGTGTTTGTATTGCGTATTGCATTCTTAATGTTCTGCCTAATACATAAAAATATCACAAATACTCTGGAAGTATGATACGTATGTATGAAGTTGGTTGAACTTGCTTTGTTTTGGTAAGAGTAGGTAGTTGAACTTTTTATACCAATCATTTATTTTTCTTCAAGTGTGCGAAATTTTTGGAATATATTACCGATTAGCTGTACCAGATGTACCCGCGATTTTGTTTATGACGAAGTTATTATTTCACGTTGAAAATCCTACCTGAAGAGATTTAGTGATGTAGTTTTTTTAATTCTCGAATAAATTGACAGACAAACGGACAAAAATTCTTATAATTATAGAAACGTATTCTGCCAACTTTTCATATTGTTTATTTCACTCCATACATACATATCATCACGCCATATCCCTTGCAGGGTAGGCAGAGAGAACAGAGTGCCAGAGAACTCTATCTCTGCATACTTCACTCGCTTCCTCAACATTCATAATTCTCTTCATATTTATATTTATTATTTATTTCACTCCATATTATTTTAAATATCTTCAATGTGCTGATATTATTTCTACTATTATAATATGAGAATGAAAGAAGAGCTAAAGCCGTTATACATACCCTGACTACTCAGTCAGGGAAAAAAACCCAAAAATACCCTGATAACATTGCAGATTTTATAAAAAAATATTAAAATTTCTAAACAGAAACATTACTGAGCACTAGAAAGGAGTCTCGACATAAAATCTTATAACGAACGTAGGTATTATTTATTTTTACTTATAAGGGGAAGGTTTAAGCCCAGAATTATTTCTTAACCCTTATGTGAGTGACGAATAAAACACATTTATCGGAGTAACGAGCTACCCGGGTACCTTCATACACTTTATACGTAACGTAAACAATCAAGATTTGTTTTTACGTTATACATACTTTAAATATTATTATTTTAGTTAAACTAAGAGTAAATGAGGGAAATAGAGTGAACGGAGTGTTGGGACAACTTCTCGGTAGCCACCACCTCAGCCAGAAGGCACGTGTAGCAATACATAACGCAGTGCTTGTCCCAACATTACTATATGGAAGCGAGAGTTGGGTATGCAGAAAAGAGCATGAAAGTAAAATTAATGCGGTCGAAATGCGATCTCTACGAAAAATCTGTGGAGTTAGGCTGACCGACCGCATTCGCAACGACGACGTAAGAGAGCGAGTAGGTATGAAATGACTGAAAAAATATGAGTATTGGTGTAAAGATGCGAAAGGGAATGCTCCGATGGTTCGGACATGTGGAAAGAATGCCGAACGAACGTCTGATTAAGAAGATATACAATGCGAAAGTGGAAGGATGTAGGTACCGGGGGAGACCGAGACTCATCTACCTAGACCAGATTGGTCACGTACTGAAGGAAGGTGGAGTCAAGAGTCTCCGAAACCGGCGAGCGTGTATGAAGAGAATTATGAATGTTGAGGAAGCGAGTGAAGTATGCAAGGATAGAGTTCTCTGGCACTCTGTTCTCTCTGCCTACCCTGCAAGGGATATGGCGTGATGATATGTATGTGTAGTTAAACTAAACACTTGACGACCTGTGGGACCAAAGGGGTGTAGGGGGTGGAGTGCGGTACATGGTTATCAGCGCGCAAAAAACACTGAATCCATTGAATACAACACGCTTGATATTGACAGTTGACTATATACGTTTATTTGTTCGGGCTTATTTAGATATTGTGATTTATAATTATTACATTAAGAAGAAGAGAAGACGAGATTGAAGAAGACGATAAAAAGAATATATAAAAGTTCACGAAAATGTAATTCGTATATTGCTGTTTATTATTGAAATCAGTCCGAAACTACTAAAAAAAATATCAAAAAAATAGAAGTGTTGTACGTAATCCAACTAATATTATAAACACAAATATGTATATTTACTACTACGTCTACTATGCACGCCGTAATTATATACGCAAACGATCATCTGGAAATTTAATTTCGCATAAACGTCATAAAGATATATAAGGTACCTTTCATTCAAAAAGAAAGTACTGAAGCCGAGGGATAGAAAAATCATTCAAAACAATAACGCTTAAAAAGCCGTGGGCATTGTTAGATACAAAAATTACTGTGGTGACCATTATATTATATATTAATACATCAGTGCTGAAATCAGTAAAAACTAATGTTATTACCTACACAAATTCAATAATAACATTTTAAAAATTTCCATTCTGGTACGAATTGGTTTAAAATTGAAGTGGTCATTTTGTTGTCAATTATTGGGAGTTCCCTATAAGAGTCAGTATGGTGACGTACGTTGCGGTCATTGTCTAGAAGTATGTCTTGTCCTAAATACATTTAGTAGAACATTATTAAAAGTCAATCTACAAATGAATGTTTTACATTTTATTAATTAAGGACAATACTATTGGCAATAATATTGTCCAAAATATAGACAGGACCTGTAATAGCTTTCAAAGCAATCAGCTTTGAAAGCGACAATGCTTTAGTGTCTTAAATAATGACTGTCAGAAAGAATATTAGTATCGACTTCCACACAGTTACAAGCTTTGCAAATGCAAAGGTTAAATAATAATATTATGAAAATATGAGATTCTTCGCTATCAATAATACGAGCAAATTTGTTTCAGTTCAGGCATCTGGAGAGTAGGACCAAATAGCGAGCAAAGAATATAAATATCTAACGATTCAACATTTAGTGGTAGGACCACGCTGTTGACCGTTTTTTGTGTACAGCCGCGGGCCGTTCCGTCCGTGGTAGTACCACACTCTCGCAGAAGATCGACGTCTGAGTAACGGCAATGTGCTATTGCGCTTCGTTCCGTGAGCGAGAGAGCCGGAAGCCCAACTGGGTGGGTTTGGGGTTTGTATTGGTAAGCAGCGGTTTAGCTATACCCTTGGTATATATATATTGGTATACCTTTGCAATAGCAAAGGCCCATGGGCGGCAGTAACATTTACCATCAGGTGTGCTGTCTGCTCGTTTGCCACCATAAGCAATAAATAAAAAAAAGATTCATTTGGAGTAGGCCTGTCTGTATAGAAGGATGTAGATGAGATGAGAAGAACACGCTTAAGATATTTAATAGATGCTGTCGTATGCACTTTTCGGTACTCAATCGGCGACTCTTTTCATTAATATATAAATGGGTCCTCACAAGTCGATAGAAATAGTATATAAAACTTATATAAATTGAAACTCCACAGATTCGCTTTATGATAAGCAAGGCGCGGAAGAGCATATTTAGTTGTTATTATCGGTAGGCGTGGGCCAAAATGGCTACTAGTTCTTACGGCCTTGAGTTTGGACACGTCCTTGCTTTAAAATTTGTTGGGAGCGCATTTGAATAGTGTGCGTTTCAGACTGGAGCATGTTTTTGCTTAGATAGCAAATAGTTCATTCCGTTACCTAGTAGCATGCCTTAACGGAAGCCGGATGTCATTTAATAAGCTATGAAATATTTTTATTAGGTACACATGTAACAAACGATCCACTATACCACCCAATGAAGTAGTAAATGGAAAAACTTTAGATAGCTAGAACTTAACACAGCTAAGTTAAGTCTACAGTGACGAAAGCAAGCGACTTAAAACTCGCTTTAAGTTTTTAAGAACTACCACAGTTTGTTCTAAAAAAAACTAATATACTGTTTGTGGTTGATGATATCGTTTACAGATGGTATGAGTTAATTCTGAAATGGTCACATCTATACATAGATTCATAAGAGAGATAATATATCGGCACTCCAAAAAACAATTTGTCGATTTGAGTAAACATTTATTCTAGCGTAATACCTTGCCTTTGTAATGGTTTTAGTAAATTTGATCTACCTTTACCGGTTCGCCTAAAACAAGTTTACAATTTGGATGCGCCTAATCCTAGATGTGATTTGAGTCTCGACGAATGAAATGACTTAGATGGATCTGTGCTTTTAAATTCAGCACAGCCCAGGGCGCCAAGCTATCTTTAAGTTTTGTTGTCCAATTGCTTGAAAATTGTCTTTTTTATTTTACGTTAAAATGTGTAGTTGCAGCGTGCAGTAAATCAAGATATAGAGGTTCAAATTACTGAAATTTTGTATTTTAACATGCTTGTTTATTTATAAAAACTTGATTACGGGCGAAAAATGATTGTCACACATAGGAGATTCGAACCCACGCCTATTGGGATTCAGTTCCAATCGTACTACCACTTACACCAGCGTGACCTGTTGTATGACATTCAATTTTCGCTTCGTATTATATTTATATAAAACATAAGATACAACAACAACCTTTAAGGCTAGATACGAGACTCCAAACACTATGGCAATATCGTCATATTAGTCAGGTTTGGCAGTTAGTGTTAAAAGTTTACCTAGATGAGCATTGCTGCCCATTTTCTTGGTGATCCCAAATCGTTATTAATGTGATGGAATAACACATTATCAACAAAAATTACTAACCTATTAATTTCAGGTTTAATTATTTATTACCAATTATTACTTTCTTATAAATTCTTTAATTATGTTGTATAGCAAGGCAATTAATATGTATGCAAGCTACCAATTTAGGCAATACAAATGATAGGAACAATTAGTGTTGAATGATGATACAAAAGGAATTATTTAACGTTGTCTGGTTGCTTAATTGTTACTTATGAGTATTTAATGACTTAGTACTTGACATCCACACTTTGTAAACTAAGCCTTCTTTTAAAGGAACTATGTTAGATTAAGCATTCACTGTTATATAAAAATAGATCTTCACCCTTTGTGATAAAGTTTACATTGCATTGGGTTTATGATCGCACAAAGCAAATAGCCATCCATATCCTGCCAGTGACATATTCACATAAATTATCATTATAATCACATATTTGTGTTTGTATACATTCCTTTTTTATTATATGCATTCAGTGACACATGTAATTGAATAATATAAACATTTTAAATAATTATTATAATATATGTATGGATCAATTGTTTAAAAAATATAAATAATAATAGTGGAATGCAAATTAAAAAAAAAAACAATGTTTGGCCTATGACTTATAAAAAAATTTGGAAGTAAAATATGTGTAGTTTAGAAATAGGTCTTATTCCATAAAGATAAGCCTTATATTTAATTGTGATAAATTTAAACATTTCCTGTTTATCTGTAGTACTTATGTAATAGAGCATGACAACATGAGTTACAAATGTAAGTCATTATCAGGCATATTTATTACAGAACTATTTACATATTATGGTTTTGTTTTTCTAAGCATATACTCCGCGCAATATCTTTTTAGAGCCGCAATCCATAACAGGACTAAAATAACTGTATCGCAGTTCATCCAAATTTATACAAATGCATTATGTAGTCTTTGTATAAAATTGACTGAAGTTTATATCTAGTGGTAATTGAGCCACTTGTCTATGCATGTTAACTGAATAATAAATAATATACTCACATTCTGTACCCATGTTGTGTTCATGTAATGCACCATTGAAATGCACCACCACAGACTCTGGAATTAATGTTAATAAAATGCTTATTATTACTTTTAGCAAGATTTTTTTAAATATATAGTACATCTATATTAAATATTTTATTACCTTTTTGTTGCATTTTTAAGTCAAATATAGGACTTTTATCTTGGCTTGAATTTTTTTTCTTAGAGTCAACCAGTAACATATCTTCACCAAGGTCCTCCACATAGTATTTACGTGCATTTTGTGCCTCGTTATCAATAGATTTCATTCTGGGTTCTCGTGTTTCACCTACGCTCAATGGTCGGGGCTGTAATACTAGTGCGCTCTGAACACCCCTATCATTTATATTGTTTATAATAAAGTGATCTTTCATCACATCCAGCTGTTGTCTCATTGATATCATTTCATTCCAGTAGTAAAACGCTATCGAACAACTTATTATCATACAAATAACACTCAACAAAAAATTCAACACGAACAAAAGCTTTATTTTCTTGGAAGACGCTATTGAGAATGTAGTATTTATATGTACGCCGAGATCCGAAGGTTTCTCTGCAATACAAAACGAGATACTTATTTACATATTTCAAGATAATTCTAAGTTTAATGAATAATTGTAATCACCTGTTTTGAGATGTATGACGGTCCCATCGGGTGAATTTACTTTTGTATTTCTACCAGTATTCAAAAATATGCTAGCCGCACCTGTTGAGTTCAATGGCATATCCTCGCTCATGTGTATTTTTCTTTCGCCGTCCATTGTAAATACTATTATTTGTTTATACTTGCATATAATATAGTAAACTACACGTACTTATGCGTACGCGCCGCGGATACCTACACAAAGGATGTAAGCTTCTCAAAAAAAGTTCGCACTACTGCTGACCGCACATGATAACCGCTAGTTGATAAAAAAAACACTACACAATAATTATTTTATAAAGATATTGTGCTTGTAGTTATTAAATATTGTTGTTCACTTCGTAACACTAAAATTGTAAGCTTTATACGAATAACCAGTTTGCAACAAAAAGTAAACATGAGCTAACACAAAAAACGATAAAGCTCCGGTCCTTCGCTTCGTTCGGCAACAACCAAGGACAGGACTTCCTTCGCCAAAGGCGGGCACGTCGCTGACCGGCCTCGTCTGCGCGCCAAATTCGAACTGAGCGTGCGACGCGAACGCACGATAATAGCGAGCGAGTGAATGTAGTATATTGCGGAATAACTGCAATGATTAAGAAGCTAGGATACACAACGACCATGCGGATACGTTTTCATACGACTAACTTTTATTAATGCTACAGGCGTGATGTGCTACATGATTAAATATCAATTTTATTTGCTGAACACACGTATTTTTTTTATTATGCCGCACATATTTCGAAATTAATTCATTCGATCGCATGCATATTAATATTCACACGGTTTCAAATTGCTTATCTATCAAAAATAAATTACTGCCTAGAGTTTAGATAAATAGGTGGGTGTCTATCTAGCTATATCACCGATAACGTTCATCTCAATTATCTATATATTATCGAATATCTTGACGGGCATATTATTAGATAGATCAATGTGCCTAAAATCTAAACTGAAACTAGTGACAAAATTACCCTATATAACAGCTGATAAATACAGCGATAATAAGGAACTGATAAGACTTAAAGCGTTCTTCTGTTATGAAAAAAGAACCGTTGGCCATGACCAGCACACCCATCATTTTGTGATTATATTGGTACACTTACGTTTTTATCTATATTTCTTTCACTATGTGTATTTAACTTTACAAAAGTAATGAAAAATCCTAAAAAAAATCATTACCAAAGTTAGCAAAATGTCATTATATCTTTATCATATTTTACTGCATCACTTATATGATCATAACTTCTTTCACGGTTAAGACGGGGCTTCCCGCTTTCGTTAAATTTGTTTAAATCAACTTGAAAGTATACTACCACTTATATCATAATATAGTACTTTGCAGGTAGGTACTAATATTAAATAAAATAACTCTTAAACAAGCTCTAAGGAATTCTTTATTTAAACTTCTTTATCTGAATTAATCTGAAACAATAAGACCTTTGGTGTAAAGAATTTCTCGAAACCCATAACTAGTCAGGTAATTGCGCCCGGAAGAAATAATACATTCAAATTTAAAGGAAGCGTTCTCAAAACAAAATAATTATATTAGGGTACTTCTAACGAGTATCTACTTAATTTTTGTCATGTCCGTTAGCGTGGTCATTTTCAAGTAGGTATAATTCTGATAGTATTCAAATTAAATGCTTCGATATTATGGTCTAATACAGGTTTACGTTACAAGTATATTTAATCCGTCCATCAGGCTGAAGACGGCTACTGTTGAACCAAAAAAAAAAGTGTGTGTATCAGCTCCGACGCACGACTGGAGTTTACTCCTTAAGTACGATTATCAAAACAGGCGCAAAAAGAAAGCTCATTTGACTAAAAATAATATATATATATATATATATATATATATATATATATATATATATATATATATATATATATATATATATATATTTATTTACATTTATTAAAACTGTTCAGTGAAGTATTATCTCACGTCAGAAAGTGAAAGGTGCGCAGAATAGGTAGCGCACCAAAAACGTAACGAGGTCATTCGATCACTAGATTTTACTCCTCAAATGTTTCTCATACCGGGCGCTTTATATGAAAATCGATTCTTAAGGAGTAAACTCCAACAAAATTACTGTTGAACAAACTATTGATATTATACCAAGACTGTTCGACGTGACATTCTCGTGGGCAGAGAGTTATTGTCCAGCAGCGATTGGATGGACGAATGGCGACTTTTCCTTTTAATTATTGTTAAGGACAGCCAGTGTTTTATACATTGTTCATCATCATCATTAAACCTACCGTCTACTACTGGAAGTTGGCCTTCTCCATAAGTTTTTTTTTTTTTTTTTTTTTTTGTGTGTCTTAGTTGTTAGCCTCAGATGGCTATGACAACTTTACCCGGACTGTGGGTGAGCGCTGAGGGCTCTCAACCCGACCTTCTCCATAAGTGAGGGGTTAGTGCTATAATAGTCACGCTTGGCGGGCTGGTTGGCGATCTTAGTGAGGTGTTATACAGGTTCCCAGGAGAGAGCTGCTTTTAAGATTACCAAGGGTATTTTTATCTTATATTCTTATCACGTATATAATATAGATCTTTTTTTTTTTCTTTTTTTTTAAAATTTTATAGGGAATCTTTCAGGAGGACTTTGCCCCTTAAATATTCTTATCCCTGAAAATATTTAAGGGGTAGATTTGAAAAAAAAAATGGACATTTTGTTTGAAGCGGTTAAGTGTATAGTTGTCTAGCGTAGGTATATTTATTGAGAAACGTTAGTGGAATGGTATGCAGTGTTCCAGCTGCTCGCATCTGAGACTTGGTTATCTTACGTGACGAATATAGCAGTCTACATATCAGGGATGCCGTTGTCATTGCAGAGATTTTACTAGATAATATTAACTCGCTGGGTATGTCTTAGCAAACTGGATATTTTGAATTCAAATTATATTTGGAATATGTCTTATAAACATCGATTACACAGATAGTACGGTGATTAAGATGCCTTACCTACCAAACGTCACGGATTCAATTCCCACGCAGGACAATACTTTCTGCGATCCTTAAATTGTTGTTTTGAATATGGGCATAATTTGTATCCGTTAATTATGTGTTTATAAAGTACCCCTCAGAGGAAGGATTATTTTCCTAGTACAAAGTGTCTTTAAAAAAAAATATTAAACAAATAAGTAAATTCATCATCATCTCAGCTCATATACGTCCCACTGCTGGGCTCGAGTTTGCTTCACTACAAAAGGGAAATGAAACAAAACCTACAATACTACTAAGCTGGTCATATTTATATTTTCTTATTTTAATAGTTTTTCTTTTCTTACAGAGATGTTATATGTAGGTATTTATATCTCAAGTTGTCTTTTACGACACCCACAGACAAGATAGAGGGTGTCCCGCGGGGGACATTGCGCGGACGCCCATGTCGCGCGGCGTTCCACAGGGGTCGGTTCTGGGGCCCGACTCTGTGGGACATCGGGTACGACTGGGGGTTGAGAAGGAGTCTCCCCCCCGGGCTGAGCGTTATATACTATGCTGACGACACGCTCGTCACAGCCCGGGGCAGGACACTCGAAGAGGCGGCGAGCCTGGCTGCTCTCGGCACCGAGGAGATGGTCAGGCGAATCGAGGTGCTGGGGCTCAGGGTGGCCCTAAATAAGACTGAGGCCCTATTATTCCATGGGCCACGCGTAAGGCTGCCAATCGGCGCCTCGTTAGTCGTCAACTCCATCCAGATCAGTATCCAGGCCCATATGAAGTACTTGGGTCTGGTACTCGACGGGCGATGATGGTTCCGGGAGCATTTTCGTCGAATTGCTCCCCGGCTGGTCGGCGACGGCCGACGGCTGTATGCGGGGGTAATCCGTTCGATGGCCATGTACGGCGCACCCGTGTGGGCTCACCCACCAGAGCCCTCAGGCTCTGAACGCCCAGCTCAGGGCTGTTCTGTGGAGACCACAGAGAGTCATGGCGGTCAGAGCCATTCGCGGGTACCGCACGGTATCGACCGAGGCGGCATGCCTACTGGCCGGGACACCCCCGTGGGACCTAGAGGCAGAGATGCTCTCCGACCTCTACCGGCGGGTTACCTCAGTGCGCGACGAAGGTGGCTCCCCATCGTTGAGCGAGATAGCCACGTGGCGCGAGGACGCCCGCCGAGACGTCATCGCCCGTTGGGCTACGCGGCTGGAGAGGCCTAGACACGGTGTCGTTACCGTTGAGGCCCTCCGGTCCATACTGATGGAGTGGATGGAGCGGCGGCACGGAGTCCTCTCCTTTCGACTGGTGCAGGTTTTGTCGGGGCACGAATGCTTCGGCTTGTACCTACACACGGTCGCGTATAGGGAGTGGACGCCGGCCTGCCACCATTGCAGCAGTGACGAGGACACGGCGCAACATACGCTCGAGGTATGTCCGAGCTGGGACGGGCAGCGCTGTGACCTCGTCACTGTTATCGGTGCCGACCTGACGCTGCCGGCTGTCGCGAGGGCGATGGTCGACAGCGTCAGGAACTGGGAAGCGGTCGCCGCCTTCTGCGATGTCATCTCGCGGAAGTCCGGGAGGATTCCCGCCACCCGGGCCGCCGTCAGCGGCCGGGGCGGCGCAGGCGCGAGTATCTGCGCCTAATGCCGCCCTAACCGAGGCCTCGGGTGATCGGACCGGGGAATTGTCCGGTCACCCGACGTGAGGCCACCGTGTGAGGGCGACGCCCCGACGGTGAAATCTGTCGGGGCGACGAGAGGAACCCGCGAGGGTAAACCGCCGGGCGGGCCACCGAATTCAAAAATCGAGTACCGGTGGTCCGCTCGCACGGCGAAGAGAGAGGAGTTTCACGGTGGGTCTATGGGGTCACGCGCCGCCTTTCCGTCACCCCGGACCGATTCGGCGGGGCGAGACGCATCCATAGTCCACCAGAAAAGAAAAAAAAAAGACAAGATAGAGGGTGGTCAATTATATTCTTACTCCGTCACCACACGTAAATATACGTAATAAGTAAACACATTATTTTAGTTTTTATTTTATGAAGTTTGTCGCGTCTCAGGTTTTTATTTCGAGTTTTTCTTCTCTTAAACAGGTATTATGTGCATTTATATCTCTAGTCGTCTTTTATGACGCCCACAGACAAGATTATTCGTCAGTTACTCCGTCACCACACGGATTTACTACACATTATTAAGAATATTCAACATATCGTATTTTCTGTATACATAATTTAGGATCAACCCTGATGCTCACGATCTATTTTCGCACGCGCCAAACTTAACACCATAACATTTAAACATTTATTTGCATAACATACCATGCGTGCTTTTATAAATTTGCTTGAAAACATGATGATAATAATATCTTTAAAAATATATGAAGAAGTGAAATTTAAGTATTTTTAAGGATCTTATCGCCTTTGTATTTGATTATTAAATGTTTAAAATACTCTTTTGGCGTTCATGGTCACTGGAAGACTTGTCCAAATACAGTAGATAGTCTTCCTACTAATTGGACGTCGTTAAAGTAAAAATTAAATAAAAATTCGAAAAAATCCGTAATTATTCTTATAAAAGACGACGACTCAAAATCATGTCATCGAATTTAAAAAATACTGGCCATATCTGGAGCCTTAAACAAAACCACATTATAGTATCAACTTTTCAAATAAAAAAAGAATAATCGAAATCGATGCATCTAGAAAAATGTTCTGCAGTAACACAAAAAAATCATACAGATGATTTGAGCTCCAGCAAAACTGACCTTCTGTTTTTGAAATTGGTTTTAAATAGTTATTGGTTATTCCATAATTAAATGTAATATTGGTTCAAACATAAAAAGAAAACACAAATAGATTACTATGTCAATCTGTTTGACCAGTAGGTATGGGATTACCTACCCAAAAGGCTCTTATCCCATTTATATTACTTCCACAATCTGCCTTGTGACGTGTTAAGAATAATGTGTCATTACATTTTACTTTCGCGTGAGATTTAAAAACTGGACAAGTGACCACTAAGAGGAGCAGCAGGACTTGCCTACGGAACTTATTACAACAATAACAGCAATTCTGATTGCTGTGTGGTAGCAGCTACGAGTACTACCAACCCTTACTTTGCTCGTGGATGTCGTAAAAGACGACTAAGAGCCTTATAATGACCTGGGCCAATTCCATCTGATGCCGTTTGTTCAACAATTACATTCCCAAGGAGGTTTGACGTCTGGCAGGCGGCCGGTCATAAAACTATTGCCAATAACTTTTTCAATATGTACTATGAAAAAAGAGTACATATTCTATCAACCCCAAGAGATTGGGATAAGAGCGGGAGAATGATGATGATGATGAACAGCAATTTCGGGCGAAATTTCGGACGGGCCCGGTCACTCATTCATTTGAGGGCTGGGCAGGCTTATGCCACCGCCGACATATCGTAAACCTGATATCTTGCTTCAAGACAAGTTGTCGTGAGGCGTAGTATCAGGAGCGAGGGTCTTGGCTTAACCGCCCGGACCGCGAGGAAGACAACCTCTATAAAGAATTCGAACTTGGTTCGAATTCGGAAATCACCCAGAATCTTAAGTTCTGGCGTGCGGCGAGAAGATGCATGGCAGATGGGTTGTTCTGTCGTTAGCACGCTCCAGCCAGGGTACCGGCTGACCCCCTGGTTGGTAAATGTAGGCTTGCCCGGGTACAGGGATCTCTGCCCGGGTCGACGATTTATTTCTCCCAGACTCGTGGGAACCATATGGATTTACCTATTTTTTCTACACCAGACGGGAATCCAGCGGATTCCCACATCACGGCCTTGTCAAGCCAACGTAAAACTGACAACGACGCCTCGTCCACAGGACTTGAGGCGTCTGCGGGAAAGCTGCGAAAGCGAACGCTCGCGACAAGAAGCGGAATGCCGAAACCCGCGAGCGTTACGCGCGTGAGCTAGATAAGGACGTCGGCAGATCCACTGCAGAGCCGTCAACGGACGAGGGCGACAATTCTGTCGCAGGGCCGTCCAGAGACGAGGGCAGTGGATCTGCCGATGTGATGGACGAGGGCGGTAGTTCCGCAGAGCCGTCCAAGGAGGTAAGCGGGTCGGCTGATTAAGACGCCGCCGCCAGGTCGTCGCCGCGCCCTGCGGCAGCGGCCCTGTCCGTGGCCCTGACGGTAAGGGAGGAGGCCCTCCCCTCGAAGGTGCGGAAGCGCCCCCTAAATAAGGAGGGCAGCTCGGGCGCCGATTCCGAGGGGAGCGTGACGATCATGCCTCCCCCCAAAGTGCCGGCCTCTCGCAGAGGGCGAGGGGCCGCGGCTTCGGGTCGGGCGCCCACGGCCCACTCCCCGGCCGGCGGAGTGCGCGGGGGTGCGGAGAGCGGCAGGCAGGCCGAGAATAAGGCGGCCGCCGCGAGGGTGCTGGGGGTGTTGTCCGGCATCCCTCCCACCGAAGTGGCGGCCGCTGGTGCCCACGCGAGCGCCCCAGCCACAAATATGGAGGCCCTGCAGGCCGAAAACGCCCGCCTTGGTGGCGAGGTGTCAGGCCTGCGGGCCCAGAACCGCCGGCTGGAGTTGGAGCTGGCCGCGGTGCGGAGAGCCAACCGCGCCCTCGCCAAGGATGTGGCTGAGCTGCGGGCCCAAATGGCGCGGCTCGTGCCGCCTGCGCCACCTGCGCCACCGGCCAGTGCCCGCCGCGAAGGAACCGCCGTCGTCGTCGCTCCAAAGCCGCCCCGAGGTGGTGACCGTCCAGTGGCTGCCCCCGCATCGAAGACGGCTCCAACAGCGGAGCGCGCGCCGCCGACCAGCGCCAGCCCACCCAATGCCGTGGAGCAGGCCCCAACAGCGCCTCAGCCGCTAGCTCCGACCCCACTGCCTGCGGTGGGGGCGTGCCGGACGAGGCCTTGCGCGCCATAATAGACGCCGTAGGCAACATGGTCAATGCGCGCTTGGCCGTTCTGGAGGCAAGGCTGCCTCCAGAACCACGTGTTCGGCCGCCTCTCGCCGCGGACAAGCGGCCATATGCGGCAGCAGCCCCAGCTCCGCTACCCTGTCAGGGTGGCCGTGTAGGCTACGCCGCGGTCGCGGCTGGGCAAAAGCAGAAGGGGCCCGCTCCGAAAAGGAAGATGGCACCGGCTCCTGCCAGACCGCAGTCGTCGCCCGCACCGACACCGCCGGCGACGACTAGCGCACCCGCGACCGCGCCTGGCACGCCCGCTGCGCCCGAACAGGGTTGGCAAGTTGCCGAGCGTGGCAGAAAGAGTCGCGGGCAGGGAAGGAGAGCGGCGACAAAGCGCGCCGCTGAGGTCGGGGCTCCTCAGGCAGGAGCCGGAGGAGGCGGCACAAAAAAGAAGAGGCCGCGCAAGGGGCTCCGGCCGCCGAAGACAGCCGCAGTGGTGATCACTGTGCTGCCTGAGGCGGCAGAAACGGGCCTCAGCTATGAGGCCGTTCTGCGGAAAGCCCGGCGGGAGCTCGACGTCTCCGACATAGAAGGCGTTGAAGCCAGGACCCGCAAGGCCCGGACAGGGGCTCGGATTTTAGAGTTCCCTGGGGCCGAGGGCACCAGGACGGCCGATAGCGTGGCGTCGAAGTTGAAAGGTCTGTTCGCCGAGGAGGGTGGCGTTAGAATCGCCAGACCCGTGAAGTGCGCCGAAATGCGCATTTCGGGTCTGGACGACTCCGTGACGGTGGAAGACATCCGGGAGGCCATTGCCTCGAAAACCGGGTGTCCCCTGGACACCGTCCGGGTTGGCGTCATCCGGCCCGGTCCGGGCGGCGTAGGTGCCGCCTGGGTGCAGTGCTCAGTGGAGTCGGTCAGGCAACTGGCCGACTCAGGCAGGCTCCTCGTGGGCTGGAGCTCAGCGCGAGTCACCGTGCTGGAGCACCGGCCTGCGAGGTGTTTCAAGTGCATGGCGGTCGGGCACACCCGGCCAACATGCACTAATTGCTTTGACTGCGGCGGACTCTGTTTCCGCTGCGGTCAGACTGGGCATATGGCGGCATCCTGCGCCGCCCCGCCCCGCTGCCCCGCGTGTGCGGCGGGCAATAAGCCTGCCAAGCACTGCATGAGCACTGGAGCGTGCAGACGGCTTCGGCTCCAAAGGGGCGGAGCGGCCCTTCGATTCCGGCCGCTCCCGCTCCTAGCGCGGCCCGATCGCCCGCCGCAAGCCAGGAGGTGATGATGGACACGGCCCATTAATGGCTGCCCAGTCCACTCACCTCCTGCAGGCCAACACCAACCACTCCGCCGGTGCGCAGGATCTCCTCCTGCAATCCATGGCGGAGTGGTCGATCGGTACAGCCGTAGTCGCGGAACCGTACGTCGTCCCTGATCGCCCCAATTGGGTGGTCAGCCGGAACGGAACCGCGGCAATCGTCACCTCCACGCAGCGGCACTTCCCGTCCTTATCCCTCTTGGATAGGGGCGAGGAATTTGTCGCGGCGGATTTGGGAGGGGTCACGCTCTACAGTGTATACCTCTCCCCTAATAGGAGGATGGACGATTTTGGGGCCTCCCTCACAACCTTGGAGGCTTCGGTACGGCGACTGGCATCGGGCCTCGTCCTGGTCCTGGGGGACTTCAACGCCAAATCCACAGCGTGGGGGTCCCCGATGACGGACGATCGCGGGCGGGCGATCGTGGAGTGGGCGGCGTCACTGGGCCTCTGTGTCCTAAACAGAGGCTCAGTGAATACGTGTGTGCGACAGCAGGGTGGGTCGATAGTGGACTTGTCGTTCGCTAGCCCCGCTGTCGCACCACGAGTGAGGAACTGGCGTGTCCTGGAGGAGGCGGAGACCCTGTCGGATCACCGATACATCCGGATGGAGGTCTCCCCTCTCCGGGACCCCAGCAGGAGTCACAGGACGGACCGGGCTCCCTCATTTCCGCGGTGGGCTGTAGGGCGTCTCGATAGGGACCTACTGGCGGAGGCGGCCATCGTGAACACGTGGCTGTCCTCACCACCCCCAGCGGACGGAGTGGACGCTGAGGCTGTCCGCATCCGCAGTGCGTTAACGCAGGTCTGCGATGCGGCCATGCCCAGGGTGCGGCGTCTAGTCGAGGCAGGGGGTCTACTGGTGGTCCCCAAGACTGGCGGACCTTCGTGCGGCGTGCATTAGTGCCCGAAGGTCCTACACCCGCAGTCGGCGGCGTCGCCGTGATGTTGAGCGGGAGGGCCAGCTCTACGAGGCGTACCGTAGTGCGCGTACCGCCTTTCGGCTGGCCATCCGGCCCGCCAAGGACGCAAGTTGGCAGGAGATGCTGGACGGTCTCGACCGTGACCCCTGGGGTCGCCCGTATCGCGCGTCGCTGAATAAGCTTCGCGCGCAGGCCAACAGTATCCAGGCCCATATGAGGTACTTGGGTCTGGTGCTCGACGGGCGATGGTGGTTCCGGGAGCATTTTCGCCAAATTGCTCCCAGGCTGGTCGGCGCGGCGTCCGCCCTTTCTCGGCTCATGCCGAATGTGGGTGGACCCAGTTTCGAGGGCCGACGGCTGTATGCGGGGGTGATCCGCTCAATGGCCATGTACGGCGCACCCGTGTGGGCGAGGGCTCTGAACGCCCAGCTCAGGGCGGTGCTGTGGAGGCCACAGCGAGCCATGGCGGTCAGAGCCATTCGCGGGTACCGCACGGTGTCGACAGAGGCGGCGTGCCTATTGGCCGGGACACCCCCGTGGGACCTAGAGGCGGAGATGCTCTCCGACCTCTACCGGCGGGTTACCTCAATGCGCGAAGAGGGTGGCTCCCCATCGTTTAACGAGATAGCCACCTGGCGCGAGGATGCCCGCCGAGAAGTCATCGCCCGTTGGGCTACGCGGCTGGAGAGGCCTAGACACGGTGTCACTACCGTCGAGGCCCTCCGGCCCATACTGATGGAATGGATGGAGCGGCGACACGGGGTCCTCACCTTCCGACTGGTGCAGGTGTTAACGGGGCACGGGTGTTTCGGGCAATACCTGCACACGGTCGTGTACAGGGAATGGACTCCGGGCTGCCATCATTGCAGTAGTGACGAGGACACGGCGCAACATACGCTCGAGGAATGCTCGGGCTGGGACGGGCAGCGCCGCGACCTCGTCGCTATTATCGGTGCCGACCTGACGCTGGCGGCTGTCGCGAGGGCGATGGTCGACAGCGTCAGGAATTGGGACGCGGTCGCGGCGCGAATACCTGCGCCTGATGCCGCCCTAACCGAGGCTTCGGGTGAATGGACCGGGGAATTGTCCGGTCACCCGACGCGAGGCCACCGCGTGAGGACGACGCCTCGATGGCGAAATCTGTCGGGGCGTCGACAGGAGAGGAGCCCGAGAGGGCATACCGCCGAGTGGGCCACCGAAGACAAAGATCGGGTACCGGTGGCCCGCTCGCACGGCGAAGAAGAGGTGCTTGCAGGGTGGGTCAATGGGGTTGCGCGCCGCCTCTTCCGTCACCCCGGACCGATTTGGCGGGGTGCTACGTCCATGGCCCACCACAAAAAAAAAAAAAAAAAAAGGCGTTTTCCGGTGCATTTTCTTTTTTTAATGGCGTTCACAAGATTTCGCCAATTACCTGAGCATTTACGTATTATCTATGTACACTTCTGTCCAACTGGTGTTACATATTTGACGTAAATGTATGCCGATATCGTATCGATCTGCGTTTAGATTTTATTTATTCGAATACGGGCTTAGATCAAGTTTATCAAATTGCGGTCAGCCAGCAACAGAAGCCTTTTATACATACATACATACATATCTGATATCATCACGCCATATCTCTTGCAGGGTAGGCAGAGAGAACAGAGTGCCAGAGAACTCTATCTCTGCATACTTCACTCGCTTCCTCAACATTCATAATTCTCTTCATACACGCTCGCCGGTTTCGGAGACTTTTGACTCCACCTTCCTTCAGTATATGACCGATCTGGTCTAGGTAGGTTAGTCTCGGTCTCCCTCGGTACCTACATCCTTCCACTTTCGCATTGTATATCTTCTTAACCAGACGTTCGTTCGGCATTCTTTCCACATGTCCGAACCATCGGAGCATTCCCTTTCGCATCTTTACACCAATACTCTCTTTCATACCTACTCGCTCTCTTACGTCGTCGTTACGAATGCGGTCGGTCAGCCTAACTCCACAGATTTTCCGCAGAGATCGCATTTCGACCGCATTAATTTTACTTTCATACTCTTTTCTGCATACCCAACTCTCGCTTCCATACAGTAATGTTGGGTCAAGGACTGCGTATTGCTACACGTGCTTTCTGGCTGAGGTGGTGGCTGCCGAGAAGTTGCCCCAACGCTCCGTTCACTCTATTTCCCACATTCACTCTTCGCTCTATATCAGTGGTGTACCTTCCATCTCGGCTAAATCCACATCCAAGATATACAAATGCATATACATATGCCTTTTATCAGGAAGAAGAAAAATCCAGTTTATGGTGTTTGTATTATATTAATATAATATAAGTATAAAAAATATACATACATACATACATACCATCACGCCATGTCCTTGATGTGGATTTAGCTGAGATGGAAGGTACACCACTGATATAGAGCGAAAAGGGAATGCGGGAAATAGAGTGAACGGAGCGTTGGGGCAATTTCTCGGTAGCCACCACCTCAGCCAGAAGGCACGTGTAGCGATACATAACGCAGTGCTTGTCCCAACATTACTGTATGGAAGCGAGAGTTGGGTATGCAGAAAAGAGTATGAAAGTAATATTAATGCGGTCGAAATGCGATCTCTACGGAAAATCTGTGGAGTTAGACTGATCGATCGCATTCGTAATGACAACGTAAGAAAGCGAGTAGGTAAGAAAGCGAGTAGGTATGAAAGAGAGTATTGGTGTAAAGATGCGAACGTCTGGTTAAGAAGATATACAATGCGAAAATGAAAGGATGTAGGTACCGGGGGAGATGGAGACTAACCTACCTAGACCAGATCGGTCATGTACTAAAGGAAGGTGGAGTCAAGAGTCTCCGAAACCGGCGAGTGTGTATGAAGAGAATTATGAATGTTGAGAAAGCGAGTGAAGTATGCAAGGATAGAGTTCTCTGGCACTCTGTTCTCTCTGCCTACCCTGCAAGGGACATGGCGTGATGGTATGCATGTATGTGTATGTCTCTGCGTGTTGAACCCATGTACTCATGTAAGCCGCCCAAAGGACCGGATCTTCCCTATGGAAGATCTCGTGAATAGAAATGAGAAACAATTAACAACATACTTATTACTCAATAATTTGACAGTAAATTCTTAAAGTTTATTATATTATATTATTAATATCCAGGTTTCCTTCTCCCAATTGGAACAGATTACAATTTTGCCCGAGGCACTGCAAACGTGTTTTCTTTCTACGTGTAACAATATATATTGTATAGATAACGTGTAGTTCGTTATCTACGAATAATGTAGTTTATTAGACGATTTTTTTTTAAATCATATCACTAGTGATAGGGATTACAACTCTATTCCTAAACGTACAAAACTTGTTTCTAGCTTAATGAAAACAGCTGAGTTGATTACCGAATTTTCTCAGTAGCGGTTACGATCCGATGGGTTTTCAAAACTCAAATGTACCAGCTAAATGATTACGTGGTAGTTTATTGGATTAATTTAAGTTAAAATTGGCAATATATAACGACGGCGACCATTTCTTGATCTACTTCATTTTTAATTATTAATTATTACGGAAGCGGATATGAGAGGGCGTGGCCAAGGAAAGGATGCGTTCAGAAATGTGAATAAGGATTATGTACCTTTATGATGCTTAATGCATCGAGTTAAAAGTTTTTTTCATATTTTATTGAATTTATAGATGGCGGACGGTACCCGCGCGGGGTTAATACATAATATTTTTTTTTTAATTTTGAATAAGTAATAATTTCTTTGGAAAAGTGCAATATAATAGTAAAAGCATTTGTCGCATTGATCACATAATTATTGATTACTTGGAATATATAATGAGTGTTACGTTTGGTGAAGAAATTGGAGCTAGCGTGAGTCACGGGGAAGCAGTTTGTCTTGACTCACGTACTTGAAGTTGCACTGTATGCATACAGTTATTATTCCAATAAATATAATGAAATTTCTTTGTTATACTAACCTCTTTTATTAACTATGGAAAATAATATCAGCGAAATACATTTTTTAGCAAAGACAACACCTATATAAGTCCTACTGTTAGGTTTGGGCCTACTTCTCAATGATTATAATTATACACAATAAGTAATGATACATATTATACATTTTTTAAAACAATAATCTTTTTTTATTGCTTATGGTGGCAAACGATCAAGCAGTACACCTGATGGTAAGTGTCACTGCCGCCCATGGACCTTTGCAATACCAAGAGTATAGCTTATGCCGCTGCCTACCAATAAGATCCCCAAACCCACCCACTTGGGCTTCCGGCTCTCTCGCTCACCGAACGAAGCGCAATAGCACATAGCCATTACTCAGACGTCGATCTTCTGCGAGAGTGTGGTACTACTCCAGGCTGTAGATAGAGAACTGTCAACAGCGTGGTCCTACCACTATGAAATAAATCTTGTATTGCGCGGGATTCCACAAACACGCAATTAACGGACATGAAACATTCAGCTTCAGAAGTTCTGAAGCTGTTCTGAATCAGAACAACAAGTTGTGGATCACACAAAGTATTGTCTCGCGTTAGAATCGAACTCATGACACTTGGAACGGTACCTACCGTTCCCAGATGGCGTAGTGGTTAAGATAACCACCTGGTTATCTTAACCACTACGCCATCTGTGCAGTCAAAATATTATGTTAAGTTTCCTTCTCATGCATAGATGTTATTTGCATGTCATATCTCTTAGCCGTCTTTTAAGACGCCTGCGGCCATGAAAAAGAAGATAGCGCCTTGTATTAAGATATTAATTCTCTAGCAACATACAAAGCGGATATAAATTACATCCAAAATAAGGTAAAATTCTTTAGATTTTAATTCTTTTGTAGTCTTAAGTTCTTGTCGCCGCAGGTAAAATTTAATTATAAGTAATAGGGAAAGAATCTATTGTCTTATACAAGGATTAACTTAACAGTATTGAAATTTGTGCTTGCTGTACGTATAATAAAGTCCAATTACAGTTTTTGATCAACCCAAGCTATGATACTACGAATTTACAACTGGCAACGTATTTTTACGCCACTCTGCTAACGACGTGGTATTTTATTTTATCAATAACAATAGTCCTTCTAGATTAATTTTGATTAGGATTCTAGTAAAATATATATTTTATCATTAAGAAATGGGTTAGATTAGACAAATTATAACCTACATATCTGTAAAAAATTAAGCAACTTTAATTAGTTTATTAATGCAGTTATTACTTTTTTTTAAGACAACGCCATGTGCAATGGACATATTATTGTTGTATCACGTGGGATTTTATAAACATATAATTAACGGTGCGGTGAAATGTAAAATGTAAAAAAATACAATATCACATCAACCCGTATATTTTCCTGGGGTTGAAAACCGGCTAATGGAATAGAATACAGGGCTTTTTGGGCAAACTCATATAGCCACTGCAATTTTTTGTGTAGAGGGCCTTGTCCAGCAGAGAATGGTAATAGGCTGATGAATTAACTAATTAATCAATAAAAATGATGACGTTTCAATTTAGAAATATTAATGCAGTCTTAATAATTTGCTTTCTAAAATATTTTTCGTTCTTATTTTTATTGCTTATGTTGGCAAACGAGCAAGCATAGACACCTGATGGAAAGTGTCACTGCCGCCCATGGACCTTTACAATACCAACGGTACAGCTTAGGCCGCTTCCTACCTATAAAATCCCCAAACCCCCCAGTTGGGCTTCCGGTAGTAGCTTCAATAATGTAGGTATACGATTCTATTTCAGTCATCATCATCTTTTGACGCGCCTACCTACATATTGCGAACAGTTTTCCGGCTGGCCGCCTGCCTGACGTGAACCCGCTTTGGGAATGTAATTGTTGACCTAACAGCATCAGATGGTGTTAGTCCAGGTCTTTTTTTTTTATTTTTATTGGTGGGCTATGGGTGCGTCTCGCCCCGCTGAATCGGTCCGGGGTGACGGAAAGGCGGCGCGTGACCCCATAGACCCACCATAAAACCTTCTCTCTTCGCCGTGCGAGCGGACCACCTGTACTCGATTTTAACTTCGGTGGCCCGCCCGGCGGTTTACCCTCGCGGGTTCCTCTCGTCGACGCCCCGACAGATTTCACCGTCGGGGCGTCGCCCTCACGCGGTGGCCTCACGTCGGGTGACCGGACAATTCCCCGGTCCGATCACCCGAGGCCTCGGTTAGGGCGGCATCAGGCGCAGGTATTCGCGCCTGCGCCGCCCCGGCCGCTGACGGCGGCCCGGGTCGCGGGACTCCTCCCGGACTCGTTCCGCCGCCTCCTTCTGCGAGATGACAGCCTCGCAGAAGGCGGCGACCGCGTCCCAGTTCCTGACGCTGTCGTCCATCGCTCTCGCGACAGCCGGCAGCGCCAGGTCGGCACCGATAACAGCGACGAGGTCACGGCGCTGCCGGTCAAAGCCCGGACACGCCTCCAGCGTGTGTTGCGCCGTGTCCTCGTCACTGCTGCAATGGTGGCAGAACGAAGTCCACTCCCTTTGCGCGACCGTGTGCAGGTAAAAGCCGAAGCATCCGTGCCCCGACAACACCTGCACCAGTCGAAAGGAGAGGACTCCGTGCCGCCGCTCCATCCACTCCATCAATACGGGCCGGAGAGCCTCGACGGTGACGACACCGTGTCTAGGCCTCTCCAGCCGCGTAGCCCAACGGGCGATGACGTCTCGGCGGGCGTCCTCGCGCCAGGTGGCTATCTCGCTCAGCGATGGGGAGCCACCTTCGTCGCGCAGTGAGGTCACCCGCCGGTAGAGGTCGGAGAGCATCTCCGCCTCTAGGTCCCACGGGGGTGTCCCGGCCAGTAGGCATGCCGCCTCGGTCGATACCGTGCGGTACCCGCGAATGGCTCTGACCGCCATGACTCTCTGGGGTCTCCACAGAACAGCCCTGAGCTGGGCGTTCAGAGCTCTCGCCCACACGGGTGCGCCGTACATGGCCATAGAACGGATCACCCCCGCATACAGCCGTCGGCCCTCGAAGCTGGGTCCGCCCACATTCGGCATGAGCCGCGAAAGGGCGGACGCCGCGCCGACCAGCCGGGGAGCAATTCGGCGAAAATGCTCCCGGAACCACCATCGCCCGTCGAGCACCAGACCCAAGTACTTCATATGGGCCTGGATGCTGATGTGGACGGAGTTGACGACTAGCGAGACGCCGATTGGCGGCCTTACGCGTGGCCCATGTAACAATAGGGCCTCCGTCTTATTTAGGGCCACCCTGAGCCCCAGCGCCTCGATTCGCCCGACCATCTCCTCGGTGCCGAGAGTGGCCAGGCTCGCCGCCTCTTCGAGTGTCCTGCCCCGGGCTGTGACGAGCGTATCGTCAGCGTAGCATATCACGCTCAGCCCGGGGGGGAGACTCCCTCTCAACGCCCAGTCGTACCCGATGTCCCACAGAGTCGGCCCCAGAACCGACCCCTGTGGAACGCCGCACGACATGGACGTCCGCACAATGTCCCCTGCGGGACTCGCGCAGAGGACACTGCGCCCTTCCAAATAGTCCGCCACCAGCCGCCTCAGGTACAAGGGCACCCCATGGAATCGGAGCGCCTCCCTGATGCAGCTGAATGGCAGACCATTGAATGCGTTGGCGATGTCCAGCGACACCGCCAACAGCACTCTACCGCCGGTGACAGCCTCCGCGGCCGTCTGCCTCAGTCGTAGCAGGGCCCCGATGGTCGAACGCCCCCTTCTAAAACCAAATTGAGCGTCCGACAGATCGGGCCCCACCTCCTCCAGGTGTTGGACGATGCGGGCAGCGAGGATGCGCTCCAGCAGCTTACCCACATCGTCGAGGAGCACGATGGGCCTGTAGGCCGACGGCGAATCCGGGGGCCGTCCCGGCTTTGGCAGGAGAACCAACCTCCCCTCCTTCCAGCACTCAGGGAACCGCCCAGACGCCAAACAGGCGTTGTACAGCTGCCTGAGGCGAGGCTCGAGGTGCTCGAGGAGCGACGTCAGCACCCGGACTGGTATTCCGTCCGGGCCGGGGGCCGTGGTCGCGGAACGAATCCGCGCCACAGCTGCTCCCACTTCCGTCTCCGTCACGGGCGGAACACTCTCGTCGTCAGCCTCCCGGTCTTGTTCTGGCGAGGCCATGACCGGGGGCGTGTGTTCCGACTGCCGTGGAAACAGCTCCTCGACCACCCTACAGAGGAAGTCAGGCTGGAGGGTCTCGGTGAGGGGGGGGCCCTGCGCGCGAAGCTTGTTCAGCGACGCGCGATACGGGCGACCCCAGAGGTCACGGTCGAGATCGTCCAGCATCTCCTGCCAACTCGCGTCCTTGGCGGCTCGGATGGCCAGCCGAAAGGCCGTCCGCGCATCGCGGTACGCCTCGTACAGCTGGCCCTCCCGCCCAGCGTCGCGGTGACGCCGCCGGCTGCGGGTGTAGGACCTTCGGGCTCTGATACATGCCGCACGAAGGTCCGCCAATCTTGGGGACCACCAGTAGACCCCCTGCCTCGGAGGTAGACGCCGCCGCACTCTGGGCATGGCCGCATCGCAGATCTGCGTTAACGCACTGCGGATGCGGACAGCCTCGGCGTCCACCCCGTCCGCTGGGGGTGTTAGTCCAGGTCTAACGTAAGTGTAAATTACTTAGTCGTATTTTACAACATCCACGAACAGTGGCCACCCCGCAGCGTAGTGCAATATAATACGATTTTAGGTCATTAAAAATATATGCCAATCCGTCTGACCAGCGTGGTATAGTACTAACCTCATTCATCTAGAGGAGACCAGTTCAAAATAATGATGCGTATATGGGCTGAAAAAGAAGAAGGAAAACACTATTTGTACAGGATTTTATAATGAGATAATAAGGCAGCATGATGAAGATACCGGTCGGAAGTAAAAATTCTCGACGTGTTTAGTCATCTTTTATCCAGGCGCCACTTGTATTGAGTCAATATTTAGTATAACACGCATCATTAAGGATGAATGAAGAAAGGTTGACTAAACAAGTATACAAACTGAGTGTGAGTGGGACGACTACAAGGGGAAGACCACGTCGTACTTTCCTGGATCAAATTGAAGATGTGTTAGTGAAAGGTCAGATTAAGAGTACGCGTAATCGTAGAGCATGCATGAAGACTGTGATGAGCGTGAATGAAGCGATGGAGGTATGTCAGGACCGTGGTTTGTGGCAATCCGTACTCTCTGCCTACCCCTCTGGGAAACAGGCGTGAGGCTATGTATGTATGTATGTATGCATTAAGGATTAAAAGATTTAAATTTCAGTATAATGCATAACGATGCCGGAACGATGATTTTTTATTTTACTAGTTATATTAATATTCTTTGTTCGCATCGAATAAACATGTTGGCTCACGACAGTATCTATTTGTCCCGGATTAAAATAATCTATGTTTTAAAGTTTAAAATTTAAACCGGAACTTAATATCTTGATGATAAAATTTATTCTAATCCGATCATTAACATATAACTATTTTTATTATTATTATTTTTTATATTAGGTTTGCCAAATACTTTCCTTTCCAGCATATGCCTCTTATTCTTGTATACTAGATTTCTTAGAGTCTCTTCTACAATACAGAGACAATCGACTTTTATAACTTAGTTGTAGGTCACACTCCTAACATTTTTTTTTTGCGTGCAACGGTTCGTCTGGAGTTCTATTTCCTCCAAGATTGTAAAAAATCTCTGCTAGGTATGACTTGACTGTATGTCTGATATTGCTGCTTGCTCATCTGCCAATAAAAAAAATATAACACGCCGGCTGGACTGTTTTGTATAAGGTTATCTTTGTAGTTTACCTTTTATTGCCGTGGTATTATCTGACTTAGATTTAATAGATAGAATGCAAATTGAATAAATAGCATGAGTCGTAAGGATGTAAGTATCTAAGTAACGCTTAGATACATTCTTACGGCTCATGCTGTCTATTACATTTTTCATTTTTACGTCGCTCCATATGTAATTTGCAATTTTCTTAATGTAAATCCATTCATTAATCCCTTGGCGTCCATTGTTGGACATGAATTAATTCCTTAGGGGTGAATATCATCATCGCCACGTTTGACAGGCGGGTTGGCAATCGCATTTGATTTTAGGCATTTCCCAGGACAACAACATACATCCGGGCGGGCCACAGAAGATAAAGATCGGGTACCGGTGGCCCGGTCGCACGGCGAAGCGAGGACAGCATGGTGGGTCTATGGTGTCACGTGCCGTCTCTTCCGTCACCCCGGGCCGACTTGGCGGGGCGAGACCACGTCCATAGTCCACCGCAACAAAAAAAAAAAGGTCGACAACATACACATGCATCGCCTTCTTAACCATTTATGTGACGATATATTATGTTATTAACCTATAACCATAAGGAATAGAAGCTATTCAACAATAAGATCTATTTAAGCTGAAGAGAAGAAGAGGAAAGAAGGGTTATGAGCTAGATTAGGCTTTAATTTTATGACAGATATATGTATAACTATAGAACATCATGTAAATTTTTAGTTACTGGCGCAATGACCAATCTCATAGTAAGAATTTGGCGGCACGGCGGTAAGGCTGACACAGTTCCGTTATTTGTCCTACATTCCTTTTAGAGTATTGTTTACATAACATTCATAAAGTATGTGATGTTAATATATGTACGTACATGTCTAGATTTATAAATTCTAGACGGATTATGTTCTGTCACTCTTTAATTTAAACAAGATTACACATGGAACTTTTGGCGGGAATCTAAAACGTCATCTGGTGCTCTTGTATTATATTCGATATCTTAGTGTTTTAACGTGTTATATTAGATAATTTTGATGGCATTTTATGTAATGTGATGTGACAGAACTACTAGGATGTAGTGAATATCATATAAAAGTGCTTTACAACGTTTTCGTTTTCCATCAAAATTCCCACAAGATACCATTAACAATGTGGCCATAACACTGTTAATAGCAACAATTTGACTTACTGACAGACAATGACTAACCTGAAGAGACTAAGAACGTGAAGATAATTATAACTCGACACTGGCAACAATGGCTCGTATAAGTAGCTGATTGCCAATACATAAAAAGAAGAAGAAGAAGAAGATTACGCATGCGGTTAGATATTTCATTGCGGATTTGTGCAGTTTTTAAACATGGAATGAAACTAAATCAAGAGATTTTAATTTGTTTCATTTTTTTAGACCTATCTAATGGCATCTCCCATCTGGCATATGGATAATAAATTATTATTTTGATGATCCGTGATTATGGAGAAGCGTTCCATTTGTTTATTATATTATAGGGAAGGAATTGTTTTAAAATATCTGAAATGACGGCACATTGAAAATAAAATTATTACGTAATAATACAAAAAAGTAAATATTTCAAAAATCTTTCACAGCATTTACCTAATTTTAAAACATTTTTTGTCCCTTCCGCAAATACAAATGACGTGGATAAGTCTAACCCCGTAAAATTAATAGGTATACAAGTTAAAATTATTTAATATTTATTATCATCTATCACATAAATGTAAGCAGAATCGTAGGGTATTTTTTTTTTTTTTTTTTTTTTTTTTTTGAAGCTACTGTGTTTTTTGGGATATTATTAAATAATTATAAAATACACGTATTTAAAATACTACAATAATATAATTAATTTGCGATGTGGTGCCTGAGTAGGAATAAAATTCACCACCCCAATTTTTTCCCGTGGGTATACGAAAATATGACGATGAAGGGAGATGATATGCAATTAATATCTACCCAAGAGAAGGAATACTCGAAATAAAACACTACCAAACTGTTTGACTAACGTGGTATAATAACTCAATTTCCCGCTTTTTCCAGAAGAGGTTCAAAACTAGTAGTGTGACATATATCAGTTGAGAAGAAGAATGTATTTTAACTAACATTTACCTTCAAAAATGAATGAATGGGTTCGAGTCCCACGTGTGACATTCATTTTTCGCACGTAATCAAGTTTTAATAAATAACTTAGCATATTAAATGCTAAATTTCAGTAATTTGAATAATAGGGTTGTGTCATCGTTTAATACAATTCTAACTGCAAAGTTAGAGTACTAAGTCTGTACAATGTGTAAACAATGTCGGATAGATGGCACACGTCACCTTTAAACAGATTAAAATATAATGCGAGCCCCAAATTGAATATCATAAGACAGCTCACACTTGTCTAAGTGGTAGGACGATTGGAATATATGCAATAGGTGTGTGATCGAGTCCCACGTGTGACATTCATTTTTCGCTCGTAATGAAGCTTTTATAAATAACGTTTACCTATTTTAGTTTTATAAATGAGTCACCATTACATGGATAGCATTTATTGATGTATGAATAATAACTAATTCTGAAAATTTGATATTCCTTTGAAAGTTGAAATTTCGATATGCATATTTGTACCATAGTAATGTACCTAGGAATACGAGGGGAACGAGATTAGCCAGTTGTTCTAAAGAAGTTGTTTTTGTAAGAACAATAATAAGCAAAAACCAGAGTTTCAGGTAGTCATTCTATCCAATCTCTGGGACCTTAGCCAGTGTTATTTTTTTGTAGTCGGATCGAGAACCGGTTAATCCTATATGGTACAATGTTGGCCTGCCATACCTCCAACGCGGTAAAGTACATATGTACATAATTGTTATCGATTTTGTCAGTATTTTATGTATAATTAACTATAGCTTCTATATAGTGAGTGGTTAAAAAAGAATATTAAGTCAACGCGACAAAAATAAAATAGGTAGGAAAAAAAATTAGGTAGTTATTATTTATGCCTACTAGCTAGCATACCTATCACTCATTTATAATTTTTTTTCTAAATACTACAAACTACACTTTTTTAATATTACCTTTATGAGAAATGTAGGCATACACTGTTTAGTGATTTAGGTAAAAATCACTTAACATGACATCAACAAATAACATTATTTCAATAGATAATAAAGATAGCACACGTGGCGTAGTGGTTAAGACATCGACCTGCCTAAGTGGCGTGGGTTGGATTCCCACTCAGAACAATAGTTTGTGCGATCCGCAAACCGTTTTTCTGAGTCTGTGTGTAATCTGTATCCTATTTATTCTATGTTTGTTATATCCCTCGCAATAGAAGGATTAATTCCTCAGTGAAAAGAGTTGTCTTAAAAAAAAAAACGAAATTACCACTAGCATTCGCGATAATGATTCATCGCTATAATTTTATGCGTATATCAATAGAAATGGTGTTTAGGCATTTTTTTGTTATAAACATGAAGCATAGACTGTTCTTGGAACAATTGCATAAAAGTAATTATTATTGTATTTTTTTTTTCGCATGGGGCTATGTGACATCCGTCGCGTTCTTCATACGAAGAAACTTCGGCACATTCTTCTTATAAAGGAGTGTTTACATTACAGAATTTATGAGAAATCTGTTTTTAAACTGATCGCCAGGGCGATGCTCGACAGCGTCAGGAACTGGGACGCGGTCGCAGCCTTCTGCGAGGCAGTAGTCTCGCGGAAGGAGGCGGCGTAGGCGCGATTACCTGCGCCTGATGCCGCCCTAGCTGAGGCCGCGGGTGACTGGACCGGAGAATTAGTCCGTCACCCGCCGAGAGGCTGACCGCGCGAGGAGGGACCGACGTCCTCTCCGGAGGCGGCACTCAAGGAGAGGGTACCCCTCAGAGGGTATTCCGTCGGGCCGGCCACTGACGACAAGTTAACGCTGCTCCGGTGGCCGGTCCAACGACGAAGGCGAGGTTCACGGGTGGGTTACGGGTATGCGTGCGTACGCCCCTCTGTCGCCCCGGACGGAGTGGTGCGCCGATCATAACCCGACCCAAAAAAAAAATGTAAATAACATCTCTGCAAGACAAAGAAAACTCGAAATAAAATCTTATTTCGGCCTGCATTTCAATTTAAGGAACGAATTATTTATTCCAAAACATAATAACAAGATGATTTTCGTATCTTCTGCTCCGTTAAAGCAAATGATAAATTAACAGATATATTTTGATAATATAGATGAGTGAATTTCGCATTTTTCATTCAATATTAGAAAATTACATTATCTATGATTCGTAATATTTTTGCGCGGAAAAAAATTGTCATTCAAAAGCCGAAGGTCTATAATTTATAAATAAAAATGATTATTATAGTTTTAAAAAGATTATAAGAATTGCTTTGTTTATTAATAGATTTATCTAACGATATTAAGTAACAATAAAATAATAACAGTGTATAATCATTTTCAAAGAGCAGGCTTATCGCTGTTTGCGTTGTATTGTAGACAACCTAGATGAACTACTAAAATGAAATAGAATGATAGTTAACCAATAATAAAAATAGCCGCTCAGGCTACATACCCATATTACGTGACCCATTTATTGCAATTTTTAACCCCACGCGTAACACATACCTACGTAGTATATAAAATATTCAATTTTGTACAAGCGTAGTACTATTGAAGACCTCTTAATTCCCATGAGCAGGTCACGTAGTATGAGTACGAACCCTTACATGATTTCATTCTCTATGCGCAGTCATATTGTTCATCTGATTAAATTTAGAGAATCTTTATAGCGATTTCTGATGTTTACGGGCCTATTACACATTTGAAATAAAACGTCCTCTAGTGACCATGAACGAAGTATTCAAAACGTCGAGAAATTAAATTAATTAAATAATAATAATAATCTCTAAAATAGGTTTATGTTAATTCTTATAGATTTTATACATTTTATATAGCATGCATGTGATTTAAGTGGAATATATCACCCGTCAAATCCGTGCCTTGATGATTCAGTAGCAAAGTTATTACCTTATATTGTCAAGAAAGTCTTAGAGGCCGCGAAACATGCTTGACTGATGGCAATAACCTCAAATGTTAAAAGTAATACGGTGAGATGTGGATGTGTAAGACGCCTCTGCTCAGCTCATTACTTTATGGATAAAGGCTAGGCTATGGTAAACAGACATTTTGTGAATTTCTACGTATTCAATCAATCGAAACTGGTCTGACGGCTATTAGCTATTATTGTTCTACTCATTACTATTATTCTATTCTCGACTACATGACTAACATATAAAAGTAAATAGACCCTTCACACTGAAATATTGTCCGCGCCATCGTGTTAGAAACGTAGGGAAACTCATTCATTATCATTTTTACATTGTATAAATCAAAATCGCTGCTGTCTGTATGCTTAGATCTTTTCAACTACGCAACGGATTTTAATGTGGTTTTTGTCAACAGACAGAGAGATTCAAAATGAAGGTTTATACATGTATGGCATATGAATATTATAGTAGAGAAAGGCTAAGAATTTAAAAGATTTGTAATATGACGTCGTTAAAAACATATTTTGTGCGCTGGCATTATAACCGACGACATACGAGATGAATCAAAACAATGTGCTAAGAAATTGTTATATCTTAAGAATATCTATATTAAAATCAGCAATAATTTCCTAAGAATAAACTCTACTAGCCATGATTCATCATCATTATCACAGCCCATAATGTCCCACTGTTGGGCTCGGGCCTCCTCTATAATGGGAGGGAAATTAACCTACTACATCACGCTGGTCAGACGTGTTGGTATAGGGTTTTGTTTCGAGTTTACCTTCTCTCGCATAGATGTTATATGCGTTTTATATCCCTTAGTCGTCTCGTACGATCACCCACTGGTAAGATATGGGGTGTTGAATAGTATTCTTACTCCGTCACCACACGGAAAAGCCATGAATATCTTTTATATATTATTAAAAAATAATGGGTAAGTAAGTCACTATTTTTGTTTAGTAACTGCGAGTAGCATTGCATACAAGATAATAATAATAATAAAATACAGCTACATTTATACTATAATACAGAAATCCTTTTTTTTTTAGTTTGAACTGAAGCGGAGTGGTCTTTGGAAAAAAATTTTTTTTTAGTTTACTTTTAAATAGATAATATTACGTTTTTAATATAATATATAAAATTATCGTGTCACGGTGTTTGTAATTAAACTCCGAAATGGCTCGATCGCTTTTCGTGAATTTTCGTGTGCATATTGGTTAGGCCTGCGAATCGGTCATCTATTTTTCATCCCCTAAATGTTAAGGGTGATCCATCCCAATTTTATTTTTTATTTTTTAGACAAAATTTATTGTTTTTATTTTTTATGATACAGCATATCAAAATACATACAACCCTAAATTTTCACCGCTCTACGGTCAACCCCAATTTTTTATTTCTTGAATAAAAATTTATTTTTTTTGGCTAGTTTTTTTTTATTTTGTAATGAATTAGAATAAAAAAGAAAACGTAATATTATATATTTTATTTTTTACCAGACAAATATATAATCCACGGAAAGGAAATTAACATCAACTACTTTAAAACAGACTGAACGATTTATTAAAAAAATATAAATAAGTGTTGCCACTTGACTATTGCGAACGGTCCTTTAGATTTTTGCGTTTACGCCAAACTAACGTATTTATTGTTGTGATTTACCGTTTTCATTACGAAATAAGCACACACAACGTTCCATTAATGAGTCAGATAGTAAGAAAAAGTTTAACGACCTCTTATTGGTTGTGGGTGTACCTTATCTATATCATGTAGGCCATCTATCGTGTAGTTACGATATGATAACAATGTGTATCTCTATATGTAAGTATTATTAGGTATTCAGGTAACCTCTTATAAAACTGTTTTACTTATTTATTTGCGGATTATCTAATAAGTTTGTTTTCAATTTGGATTTTATTTGTTTTGATATTCAAATTAACATTTTTATGATTAGGTTGGGTTAGTTTAGGTTAGACAGTAAAGAGCTCCGATCTAAAGAAGCTATGTACAAAAATTATATGAAAAAATTATAATAAATTCTTTATGATAACGGCGTGTAATGCCTACAAAATGGGCAATAAGTTTGAAATTGAATTACAACGGTCAGAAATGTTTTGTAATTCTGATAATGATTGATGGTTTTTTTACGCTGAACGGAAGAAAGGCAATCTGGTTATCAGATAGTTTTTCGTAACAGCACGGCGGCGTATCAAAGTCTTCCAACTAAATGTAAATATTGACTTCGTGGTGGACTGAACTATAGTGTAAAAAACTTCGTCCTGCTCGTTCTGAGAAAAAATCTGTAGCTATGAATAAATAGAGACAGTTTTCATGATGAAAAATTTATTTATTCGTCGTAAATTAAAGAAACAGAATTCATGATGAAATCTTTAGCAATATCTTTTCTAATATTTAAGTGGATCTGGATATTTAAATGCATCTTATTATAAAAAAAAAACGAGCACGCAGTGTAGGACGCCCCGCCACTAGGTGGACAGACGACCTAGTGAAAGTTGCTGGGCGTCGCTGAATGCAAGCGGCACAGCACCCCACTCTCTGGCGTAACATAAGGGAGGCCTACCTCCAGCAGTGGACGACAATAGGATGAAATGATGATGATGATAAAAAAAATGGTAGAGGTTTTTTGGGTAGGTATATATCTCGAGAGCTCTTGCTTTGCTTTAATTGCTGTACCACTCTTGCTCTGCTTTAACTTCGAAATTTTCCGACAATAGAGTTCGATTAAAAATACGTAATAACGTTTGAAATTGCTTTTATTGAGATAAAACGACAAAAACTGGATACCTTCTTTATTTGAAAAAAAGTAGTCCCATTATCCAATAGTAGTGGCACGGCCACATTGTTGACAGTAGTGATAGGGCCCACACTGTTCACCGAAGACAAGGACCCTGGTACCGGTAGTCCGCCCGTACGGCATTGAGAGGTACATTGTAGGGCGGTTCTATGGAGTCAAGCGTCGTGCCTTCTGTCGCCCTGGATGGATTGAACAAGGTATGACAATGACAAACACAAAAAAAAAAGGAAAGTCCACACTATTGACAATTTTCTGTTTACCGCCGTGGGCTGGCCGTCCGAGGTAGTATCACACTTTTGCAGAAAATAGACGTCTTTTTCTTTTTTTTTGCATGGTGTACCATGGATGTCCTGTGACCCGCCCAGTGGTTTACCCTTGTGGGTTCCTCTCGTATCGACGCCCTCACGCGGTGGCCTTACGTCGGGTGACTGGACAATTCCCCGGTCCGATCACCCGAAGTCTCGGTTAGGGCGGCATCAGGCGCAGATATTCGCGCCTGCGCCGCCCCGGCCGCTGCCGGGGGCCCGAGTCAAGGGAATCCTCCCGGACTCGTTCCACCGCCTCCTTCTGCGAGATGACAGCCTCGCAGAAGGCGGCGACCGCGTCCCAGTTTCTGACGCTGTCGACCATCGCTTTCATGACAGCCGGTTGCGTCAGGGCGGCACCGATGACAGCGACGAGGACACGGCGCTGCCCGTCCCAGCTCGTACATACCTTGAGCGTATGTTGCGCCGTGTCCTCGTCACTACCGCACGTGTGGCAGGACGGAGTCGACTCCCTCCTCACGACCGTGTGCAGGTACTTGCCGAAGCAACCGTGCCCCGACAAGACCTGCACCAACCGGAAGGAGAGGACTCCGTGCCGCCACTCCATCCATTCCATCAGTACGGGCCGGAGGGCCTCAACGGTAACAACACCGTATCTAAGCCTCTCCAGCCGCGTAGAAAATCGACGTCTGAGCAGTGGCAATATGCTGTTGGGCTTCCTTCGGTGAGCAAGAGAGCCACGAACTCTACTTTCTGGGGTGGGTCTGTGTTGGTAGCCAGCAGTCTGGCTCTAACCCTAAGTTTTTTTTCTTGGAGTTTATGGCTTGGTTACTAAGACCTTGAAGCCAAATGTTTGTTTATAAATTAACTTCATTTAAAGTCTTCGCTCATCAACATTCAAACAACCGCGCCACGGTAGATACATCACTACAAGTATGATGCGCGTGTGTGCGTGAGCACTGGCGGCTCGTCACGTACGGAACGAAACCTGTTTAGGCTGGTGCGGCCAGTGCTCAATCAAAGGGCTCACACACCACTCGCTGTGCATCGCGTCGTGCGTTTTTGTTTATAATATACTAAAGAGATATACTAACACGTATACAAGATTGTAAATTTGATATGCCGTGCAAGTGCTTTCCCATTGATTATTTAAAAAAAACTTTATATTAGATTTAGAATGTATCATTCGATTAAGAGATATAACAAATTAATTATTAAAAATCAAAAATTAAAAAAAAAAAACTATTTAGAGTAAGCAATTTGTAAAAAAATATCCATACATAAAAAAGCTGACAAACGTTTTGTGTATTTATTTTCATCCTCATGTGCCAACCCTATCAGAATAGGTAACAATTTTGCTCGCTCCTTAGAAGCTTGGTCTCTGTACGTTTATTTACTCATGTGGCACTGTTATATCATATTCACTACACCTCAGTACTTCCTGCATATCAGATCACATAAAATGCCATTAAAATTACTTAATATAACACGTTAAAACACTAAGATATTGAATATAATAAAAGAGCACCACATGACACTTTTCCTTTCCCGCTAAAACTACGTGGCAATAAGTACTAAATGGCAAATATAGAGTTAGAATTTACGTCGTCTTCTGAGTTACATTGGAATAAGACTTGGATATTTAGCTGCATATAGATAGATGTTTTATATTATTTATTTTACGTGAAAATGGAATAAAACATAATTAGGTAGTCTTTTGCTTCGAAGAATTAATGAAATTAATTAATGTAGTTGTACAACAAAGAGAAACTCAACATGCCAATTTACCGGTTAAATGAACAGGACATACACAACAATATTAATATGTATAACGGCTATAACATTATATCAAAGTAACGGTAAAGTTATTTCGAAGTGAACACGAAACAAGAATTTGTTCTTTTGAAGAAACCGTTGTCCTGAAAAAAGTAGGTCGGCCGCTAAACAGAGTGTCTCATCTCCGTTGACAGTGAAAGTTATAAAAAAAAATCGCGGACATGGCAGCATGGCGAATTTCTATTTCTAAAAAAAAGTTTGCTAATTAAGGTTATCGATTGAAATATATAAATGTAGATTATTTTGAGGGTAACTGATTTCATTGAAATTTTAATCTGATAATTGCAATAATGCAATTTTAATATCTTAATTGCAAAAGTTACAATAATTTTCGGTATGATGACGGAATAAAATATACAATTCACCACCATCTCTTTTGTCCGTGGATGCAAAACCCCTTTATCCATCCGCTTAAGTCTATTTTCGTAGTCCAGCAATAGTAGGCAATTTCCCTCTCATTATGGAAGAGGCCCGAGCCCAATAGTAGGACTTTCATGAACTGAGAAAATTCATAAAATAAATAATGCGTTTCTAATCGTATCTTGGTCTCAGGAAGAAGAAGAGTCTTTAATAGTGGTAGGACCAGGCTGTTGACGGTTCTATGTCGCGGGCCGGTCCGTCCGGGGTAGTACCACACTCTCGCAGAAGATCGATGTCTGACTAATGGCAATGTGCTAACGCGCTTCATTCAGTGAGCGAGAGAGCCGGAAGCCCAACTGTGTGGGTTTGGGCATTTTATTGGTAGGCAGCGGCCTAAGTTATACCCTTGGTATTGCAAAGGCCCATGGGCGGCAGTGACACTTACCATCGTGTGTGCAGCTTGCTTGTCTGCCAACATGAGCAATAAAAAAAAAACGAAAATTAAAAGGGCGATTCCATTTGTAAGACACGTGTTTAAACAAATGTATGTGCTGTTTCAGGTGTACACTTTTCTTTTACGCTCACAGTTTTATGGAACAGCAATGGGATATGACCGAAGAGATCAGGACCAACGGCTTTATCCTCTTAAATTTATAAAAAGCAAGTATATAACGGCTAATGTACATATATTACGACTGTGGTTAAGAAACTGTGGCAGTGTCGTGGGTTCAATTCCCACGGAGAATATTATATTGAACGATCCACAAATTGTTATTTTGAGTGTGAGTATAATTAGTGTTTTGGGTTAATAGTATATTTGTAAGGATCCTTTTCCCGTGTGGTGACGGAGTAAGAATACTGTTCACCACCCCATATCTTACCCTTGCGTGACCGTACGATACTAAGCGATATAAAACGCACATAACATCTATGCGAGAGAAGGAAGACTCGAAACAAAACCCTATGCCAAAACGTCTGACCAGCACGGTATAGTAGGGTAATTTCCCTCCCATTATGGTGAAGAACCGAGACCAACAGTGGGACGTTTATCGGCTGTGATGATGATGATGAAGGATCCTTGTAATTAAAGGATTCTTACCTTCATGTGACTAAGGAACATAATATGCACGTAACATCTAAGTATGCAAGAGAATTAAAAGTCGAAATAAAATTTTATACACAACATGCCTGATCAGCGTGGTAAAGTAAGGATAATTTCCCTCCTATTGTACAGGAGGGTTGAACACAACAATGTGTCTTATAAGAGTTGAAATTATGATGATGATGAAGTTTAAAGATAAAAAGTTTTTCGAGTAGCCTCAGTTTCCAATTAGAGATGTCAATCGTAGTTCAAGGGCCGATGATTTCTCAATAGCCATCGATTTGGCAAGCGATCTCTCTCAAGTGAAGTTTATGAACGAGAGGCGGCCGACTCTCGTTTGTATCGCTGATAATCACCAAAATATTCGCTTTGATCGATGTTGTGAGATATCCGCTTATCTTATCATAATTACTAACAAGATGTAAGTACTTGTTCGTATAACGTTATCCGTGTGGTGATGGAGTAAGAATACAATTCACCACCCCCTGTCTTACCTGTGGGTGATCGTAAGAGACGAGTAAGGGATATAAAACGCATATAATATCTATGCAAGACAAGGAAAACTCGATAAAATCATTTCATCATCATCAGCTCATATACGTGCCACTACTCGAGCCATATTGAGAAATGAAATTGACTTCATGTTACCACTGTAGTCAAACAAATTGGTGTAGGATTTTATTTCTAGTTTACTTTCTCTTGCAGCAATACTGCTTGCATCTCTTAGACGGAAGGAAGGAAAACTCGAAACAAAACACTATACCAAAACGTCTGACCAGAGTGGTATAGTGAGTCAACTTCCCTCCTGTTATGGAGGAGGCTTGAGCCCAACAGTGGGACATATATGGCTTGAGATGAATAACATGAATATTGGTGACCACGCATCTTATGACGCAGCGCAGGACGGTCCCCCACTGTGTAGACTGACGACATTAAGAAAATCACAGGAAACCGTTGGATGCAGGTGGCACAGGACTGTTCTGAGTGCCATTCTCTTGGGAAGGCCTATGTCCTACAGCGTCTACAGGCTGATGGATGGACGATAACATGAATATTGCTCAATCTGTTTCGTTTCTTTCAATAATATTGGCATTTATAATTTCTTCTTCGTCTATTCAATGATTACACATTTGTGAAAGTACACACGCAAGCGTTGATACTGTTAAAAATGAATGTTCACTAGAGAGCAAATAAAATATTTCATAATATTATTAAATAAATGCATAAGCTTTACTTAGCCTACAATTTAGAATATCTTTATGCTTAGAGTATAGATAAATCTTAACTGCAGTATTGGCTGTTTTTCTGTTTATCAGTTGTAAAGAAATATTGATTGATAAACATGAAATGAGAAACGTAATGTTGATTCATTGTTTACTATTATGGGCATTGCGTCGTTATAGAAAGTAGATCTTACGCTATCGGGGACATTGAGATGTTTACGTCAAAGCTAATGTGAATCATGATAGCTTATTTACGCTTACAATTTTAATTATATAATTTAATGCGTTCTATTATGGAGTCGCACGTCACAGTGTTGGGAACAAAATTTTCTTCATAGAGGGAAATTGTCGTACGATAGCATGAAGGTTATTGACCATTGTCATCATGATTGCATCATCACATTGCTAGTCTATACATAGGTATACGTCAGTCAGTCATTCAGAACAAAGTGTTGAATGACTGACTGACGGATCAACGCACAGCCTAAACGTGCTTGTAGAGACTTGAAACTTGGAGGGTGTGTTCTTTGTATGACGTAGCCATCCGATGAAAAAGAATTTTTTCAACTTCATCCTCTGATGGGATTAAAAATCAATCATTCATCCTCTGATGGGATTAAAAATGGCTAGAAATTTATTTTAAAATAATTTGCTTTGAAACAGTTAAAAGTAGAAGTATTTATACTTCTAGTTTTGATTTAAATAACATTTTATTTTGACACATGTTTGAAAACTCAATCTCCATTTATTCAAAGTATTGAATTGAACTCACATAAAAGCTTGGTGCAATACTCTTTAAAATTACGTTGTCTCGAAAGTCACTGTACGGCATTTGAAAGTTTCTAAGCTTTAGAGAGGTAATGCACTTTTAAGACACGGCCTCATCCCTGTGAGGCCTACTCTACGTCGCTATGTAGAGTGCGAAGAAAAAAGGAATTTTGGAATTAACCGTCCGTGTACAGAAACCTTCTTTGCAATCGGTTAGCTAGTTTCGGTGGTATTTAAGCCTAAATGAATCGTAATATTATATATATTTTTGGCTCATAAATGTCTAAAAAATATATAATAACAACAACCGAATGTTGAAAACACTGAGTGAATATTGAAAATATGAGTTATGAAGTAAAGGTGAAACAGAGGATTATTAATTAAAAGGTTATTATCGATTTTAGTGACGCCTCTGTGCCTGGGTTAAAGACAATTGAAAGTTATTACAGTTCTATTGTCTATCCTGGTTCCTGATTTGCTAACCCTTCCTGGATTCCACGTTAATAACGGGTGACGTCATAACATGCTTTAAACTTCAATAGAAAATAAATCTGTCAAAATCGGTATATACAAATTTTGTATAGCTTTGTGTATTCATAACGAATGAGGGCCTGTCGTTATAAAGCTTATGGTAACCGTCTTCATTGAACTCTGCTTCCAAATTTGCAAGGTTATTATATACCTGCATTTAAATAGGCCTATATATAAATATATATAAAGTATAAACTTTACTTAAAGTATAATGAATTATGAATGTTGAGGAAGCGAGTGAAGTATGCAGAGATAGAGTTCTCTGGCACTCTGTGCTCTCTGCCTACCCTGCAAGGGATATGGCGTGATGATATGTATGTATGTATAAACTTTACCAAAAAAAATATTGAGTTTTCATTTTCTCAAAGCCCTTCTGATTATATCATCATCAGCATCATCATCCTGCTCTTATCCCAATTACTTGGGATCGACGCAATATGTAAGTTATTGGCGCTAGTTTTAAGACTTTTCGCCTATCTTACGTCATCCTTTCTTAGGAAATTGATCTACTATACCACGCTGCACGCTGGGTCAAACAAGCTGCTATAGAGTTTTATTTTGAGTTTTCCCTCCCTTGCATAGATATTATGTGCATATTACATTATATATCCCTAACAGGATAGGGGAGGACAAAAATCAAATTATATTCCTTAGTCTTATTATAAGGCAACCACGGGAAAGAAAACTATAATAACATAATATTCTTACTCCACTATCATGTCACGAGAAAATTTAAGTGCTAAAAGCTATAAATAACTGTTTCAATTTTTACAAATCATTGCTTTCAAAGCACATGACTTTGAATAAAATAAGGTCGTAAGAGGTTTCTGGGATATTTGGTTACACATCATTTAGTTGAGATTCGTGACTAAATTTAAATGTCATTTAGGGCGATAGGGAGTAGTTCCATAATCTGTCATGTGGCTTCACTTCGCTTTATATCGCTGTATGGCTTGCCAGCGGCTTTGCCTATTGAATTATCTTTGTGCGATGGCGACTACTTTGACGTACTGCTATGGTTGAGCGATGCCTGTACGTACTTTGGGATAATGCACAAAGGCGTCAGAGTCTACAGCGTGTGGCGTATTTATCCTGCTTCATCCATTCGCGACTTCGCCTATTGTGTGACATGGTGACATTTGATGTAGGTAAATCTTTTCAGTCCTTTTTAAATATTAAAACATAAGTTTTTTTATTATATTTATTAATTATTATTTCACGAGTATCTTTCCGTGTGGTGACGGAGTAAGAATACAATTCACCACCCTCTATCTCACCCGTGGGTGATCGTACGAGACGACTAAGGGATATAAAATGCACATAACATCTATGCTAGAGAAGGAAAACTCGAAACAAAACCCTATACCAACACGTCTGATCAGCGTGGTATAGTAGGTCAATTACCCTTCTATTATGGAGGAGGCCCGGGCCCAGCAGGGGTACGTGTATGGGCTGAGATAATGATGATGAGTATTTATTCCAAAAGATGTGAAGTGTAAGATATAAAAAAACTAGTCTCCTATGTAATTCTCCCGAGGAATAAAGATATACAAGCATATTGAAACATGATTCAATAAAAGTGTCTGCGAATTACCTTGCATGAATTTGAATGGAATTGTTACCGGATTTAGATCAAAAACCCTTCTAATGTTTACGCGAGTATTAAACATTTGAAATAAAACTACTTTTACGGATTCTATCGCTTTTGTATTTTATATTAAAGCGAAACGTCGGGAAATTAAAGTTAAAATTAAAGTTTCGCTTTACACTTACAGTGATAACACTTTACAGTGATCATGGTCACGGGAGGACTGTCCGCCCGTGACTATGATCGTATCTACCATGACCGTAAAAGTAGTTTTATTTCAAATCAAAAACCCTTGTTACATTTATTGGCAAATAATTCTGCAACTTTATATAGAGTTAAATAGTGTTAAAGGTCCCATTGGGCTGGCCACGGATGTCAAAGAAGCGGTAGTAGAGGGCGGCCCAATGGCGACGCGGAGGAATACGGTGAGTTATGGGGTCAGGCGCAGTCCTTCCGTCGCCCCGGACGGAGAGAACGACGTGTGTCCAGATTATAATTAGCCAAAAAATGGTTTAATTTAATTTTATTAAGACCTACATGATGGCATTTGACGAATAAAAGGATACTAAGTAAATGGTAATTTTTTTTTTGGTAGCGCAGTGGTCCGAGTGCATTTACGCACCACCCCCCGGAACGGAGAGTGTGGGAATCGCTAGCCTCGGGGCTAGAATACCCACTAAACGTATCCACTGCGATCGCTGTTAGTCGAGAGGGCTTTGACAGCTTAACCGGACTATGGGTGAGCGCTGAGGGCTCTCAACCCGGTGAAGTAAACGGTAAAATAAGATTTTTTATTATATATATTTTTTATTATTGGTGTGCTGTGTGGTAGCGGCTACGAATACTACCAACCCTTACTTTGCTTGTGGAAGTCGTAAAAGACGACTAAAAGCCTTATAACGAACTGGGCCAACTCCAGCTGATACCGTTTGGTCAACAATTACATTCCCAAGGAGGGTTGACGTCAGGCAGGCGGCTGGTCATAAAACTATTGCCAATAACTCCTACAATATGTACTATGAAAGAAAAGTACATATTGTATCGACCCCAAGTAATTAGGATAAGAATAGAGCATGGATGATTTTTTATTATTGGTACTAGTAAAAAGGTCAGTCAGGTTATGTTCATTTTTCGTTATTTTTTAGTTTTTTATATAGTTTAATCGCTAGCAAGCTATTGCTAGCTGAACAATTTATGTATTTAATAGATTTTCTTAGTCTCGCTCAGTAATACACACATTCTGACTGCGGACTATAGTAATTCTTAACTCATAGATATCTAAGAAAATTCTTTTTAAATAATAGCACAAAGTTTCTTATAGTAGGTATTTCGCAAAAAAAAACTGGGCAATGTATAATTAAGAATATTACGGATTTTATAGCGTAAAATTTTTACTAAATTGCCATTTCTCTCAAATTAATGCCACTCAATTCAATTGTCTAAATATTTCAAAAACATATTCATTCCATCCATCCATCCATCCGCCCGTAAACGTCCACTATTGGACATAGGCCTCCCCACCAGAATGCCATCTGCAACGGTCCTGTGCCACCTGCATCCAACGGTTTCCTGCGACCTTGATGAGGTCATCAGTCCACCGAGTGGGGGATATTCATTAGTTAATTAATAATATCTATAGCAAAAAAAAAAAGACAAACAGTAAGTTATGATTGAAACAACACAAACGTTAGTTGTTTGTTTTTCGCAAAAGTTATAAGGTATTTTGTTTTTAAGTTAATGTTATTAGAAGCCATTGTGTACAATGCAATATTACGCATTAATTGTCTTTTTCAGTAGTAGTTATTACCACGTGTCGATCGTTAACGATGCCTAGGAATCTGGTAACTTGATACAGCGTGTGATTCACGCAGGGTTACGCCGTAACACGCTTAATGTTTGCGTAGCAATGGTACATATCATTTTTCTTCTTCCGCGTGTAACGGAAATATAAAAAAAAAGTAAGAGCTTGTTGACATTGTTAGGCACGTCCTACACAATGAAAGTTGAATTACATACATACATACATATCATCACGCCATATCCCTTGCAGGGTAGGCAGAGAGAACAGAGTGCCAGAGAACTCTATCTCTGCATACTTCACTCGCTTCCTCAACATTCATAATTCTCTTCATACACGCTCGCCGGTTTCGGAGACTCTTGACTCCACCTTCCTTCAGTACATGACCGATCTGGTCTAGGTAGGTTAGTCTCGGTCTCCCTCGGTACCTACATCCTTCCACTTTCGTATTGTATATCTTCTTAACCAGGCGTTCGTTCGGCATTCTTTCCACATGTCCGAACCATCGGAGCATTCCCTTTCGCATCTTTACACCAATACTCTCTTTCATACCTACTCGCTCTCGAAAGTTGAATTAGTTCTATAATATCAAATAATAATGTAATTTAGGTGTTATTTTGAGTTAATTTTCCAAACTAATTAATTTAAAGTAAAGGAAAGTACGAAAAGAAAGCTTATAGAAATAGATCCGACTAGGACGAAGGTCATTTACTCTGCTATTGTGGTGGGTCTGATTAGAAGTGGGACGTATATGAGCCGAGATGATGCTGATCAATGTTATTTGTTTAGTTTATTTTAGTCGTCTTTCATGACATCCATGAGAAAAGAAAGGGTGAGAAAAGAAAATGAAATGTATCCTTACTCAGACACCATTCAACCACCGTATATCCTCTTTATTATCATTAGGCCGACCACTGGTACCGAATCCTTGATATCCATGGCCAGCCCGGATATTTAACAATTCGGTGATTTTCTCTTATCACCTAAAACAGTTTTCATGGTGAGCATTGAAATCTCTAAGAAATACCATCTCTGCCGGTGAACACTGCTTTAAAAAATACTATTGCCAGTCCTTAGTACACGGGGTTGTTCGTCTATTGTCCTCAATGTCAATCAACCTCGGTGTGGGCGACTTCATTGACCGTCTGTAAAAGTTCTGTCTCATAGATTGTTTGTGTTGAAATAATAAATTATTTATTACTACCAAAAATAGATTAAACTCGTGCAAATTAATTATATGAGAAAGTAAATCCAGAAGTCATCTTAGCTGCGGTAAATTCTAGTTTTGATTGAATTCTGGTTTTGAGCGCTGAACATGTCATGATCTCTATGAACAGGTACTCTTACGGCTAACTCTAACATAGCCTCTGAGTGGCAAGCCAGCGAAACACCGGGATATTGTACCCTTTTGGTATACTTCACTAGTACATTGAACCTGCACGTATATTTGTTTTAATTAAGAGTAGCATAAAGTCTGATGCATTGGGATCTGTCCATAGTGCTATAATTATAATATGCTGTAAATGTAATCAAAGTATTAATATATCATCTTTTCTAAATAAGTCTTTTGAAATTTCAGAATAATAAATTACAAGAAGAACGAATGAATGGAAAGAAATGAGTTCTGTGAAATATTTTTAAAACAAACGGTATGGTTCGATTGCTCATGGTGTAGTTAAGCGTTTCTGGTTAGCAGCACTCTGACGTGCGGTGCCGTGCTGTCTGATAGAATATCTAAGAAGCTTACCACACACTACAATTCCAGGAACCAAGCCATGAGAAAAGAATTGTTAATTGTGTACAATTTTATTGTGCCTACCGATACTTTTGTCTACGACTATATTCAGTATATATTGTTATAAATATGAAGAGTATGTTTCTTTTCTACGTTGTCCATGTTGTGGTGAAGGAGTAAGAATACGATTCACCACTGTGATCATCTTATCCGTGGGTGATCTTAAGAGACGATTAAGGGATATAAAAAGAACTTAACATCTGTGCGAAAGATGAAAAACTCGAGCTGAGATGATGATGCTTTTTTTTTGATAGGCTATGGTGTGGACACACGTCGTTCTCCTTGTCCGGGGCGATGGAAGGGCAAAACTTACTGTATTCCCTCCCTATAGCCATTGGGCCCGGCCATTGGTAGCGCTTCCTTGACATACGTGGCCAGCCCGGCGGGTTACCCTTTCGGGTACCATCCCCCGTTGATACCCCAGCTTGCTGCCGGGATGACACCCTTACGCCGTCAGCCTCTCAGCGGGTGACGGACTATTCCCCGTTCAAGTCACCCGCGGCGTTAGCTAGGGAGGCATCAGGCGCAGGTACTCGCTCCTGCGCTGCCTAATTCGCCGGCGGCGGAGCGTGTCGGCGTGAAGAGTCTCCTCCCTGACGCACTCCGCCAACTGCGAGACAACTGCTTCACAGAAGGCGACGTCCCAGTTTCTGACGCTGTCGAGCATCACCTTAGCGATGGTCGGCAGCCAGGACGGTGTCCGCTCCCTCCTCGCGACCGTGTGCAGGTGGTGCAGGACCACTGTTGCAGGTACTTCCCGAAGCAATCATGCCCCGTCAAGACCTGTACAGTGGGAAGGGGAGGACCCCGTACTGCCGACCCAACCACTCCACCAGCAACGGCTGGAAGGGTACCACGGTCCCAACGCCGAATTGAGGCTTCTCCAGACGGATTGTCCAACGGGCGATGATGTCTTACTAACTAACTCCCCGGGCGAGACATTGCCGCTTCTTGCCAGCGTCGCCGACACCCGCCGGTAAGGTCCGGCGAGTATCTCCGCCTCCAAATCCCACGGGGGAGTTCCGGCCAACAGGTACGCTGCCTCCATCGCCACCGTGGTATCCGCGTATAACCTTGACTGCCATGGCACACATGGTGGTCACCACAAAGGAGCCCTAACTCTACCCACACGGGTGCACCGTCCAGGCCGAATGGACATGGACCGAACCACTCCCGTGTACAGACCGAACCACCCCCATGTACAACTGATACATAAAATGATGATAATGCTGATGAAAACAAATTTAATCATAGAAACTCTAATTATTCAATGAGATATGGTATTCAGATAAATAACTGGTCTCGTGAATTAACACATCAAAATAAAATAAAATTGTAAAACAAAAATTTAAAAAAAAAATCTATCTATTGGTCTGATCGCTACCAAACTGTAAACAACAATCACAGGATTATTCTGTATGCTAATCTGAAGATTGTCTGAAAATTTCATCAAAATATTTCTAACTATTTTGGAGTACATAGGGAACATACATAAGCTTACAAATAAAATAATAATTAGTGAATGCTTTAGTAGTAAGTAATCCATGACATCGAAGCTGCTATCACAACAGTACATATTTAACTTATTAGCTTGCTTTAGCTATGATAATAGGTATTTAAGCATTTTACCGCTGCCAATACGGTGAATGATAGATACGTAGATAATTATTAGGCACTTTCACATTCAATGATTATGTAGCACAAAAACTATGTAGACAACTTTAATTAAGTCAATTAAAAAAAGTTGTGACAATAAGCGTGTATGTGAATGTAGATCGATGTTTGAGAAGAAAAAATAACTAGCTAAACCAATAAATGCTGTTACGTTAAATATAAAAAAAATCCTTTAAGGCTGTCGCAGCACCATCTACTGGGTCCAATAGGTAAACTAAGCCATTTTGGAAACCGCACATACAAATAATTTCATTAAAATCAGTCTAGCCGTTTAGGAGGGATTCAGTTATATACACAGGTACATAAGAAATGTATATTTAATAAAGATATAATTAGTTTAAAATTATTTTCGATGGAAAATCGATTTGGTCGAAATGCGATCTCTGCGGAAAATCTGTGGAGTTAGGCTGACCGACGGCATTCGTAACGACGACGTAAGAGAGCGAGTAGGTATGAAAGAGAGTATTGGTGTAAAGATGCGAAAGGGCATGCTCCGATGGTTCGGACATGTGGAAAGAATGCCGAACGAACGTCTGGTTAAGAAGATATACAATGCGAAAGTGGAAGGATGTAGGTACCGAGGGAGACCGAGACTAACCTACCTAGACCAGATCGGTCATGTACTGAAGGAAGGTGGAGTCAAGAGTCTCCGAAACCGGCGAGCGTGTATGAAGAGAATTATGAATGTTGAGGAAGCGAGTGAAGTATGCAGAGATAGAGTTCTCTGGCACTCTGTTCTCTCTGCCTACCCTGCAAGGGATATGGCGTGATGATATGTATGTATGTATGTAAAATTATTTTCATTGATTTTAAAATAAAATGAATTTTCTTTCCTAGCCAATCTTTTTATTAAAAAAAAACATCCTTTACTCCAAAAATATCCTTGTATCACGAAGAACTTTACAAACATGCAATTAACGCAGAAAAAATACACCCAAACTCTTCTGAGTTTGTGGATCGCACAAAGTATTATCCTGCGTGGGTATCGAACCCATGACACTGACATGGAAGGTCGGTACCTTAACCACTACGCCATCTGTGCAATTGTTGTATACTTTATAACCAGAATATTGCGAAAAACTATTCTGTGCCAAATGCATCTTATTCTTATATTATTTTTATTCAATTTAAACACGAAACACAATCATCATCATCATCAGAGCCCATATATGTCCCACTGTTGGGCTCGGGCCTCCTTCGTAATGGGAGGGAAATTAACCTACTATACCGCGCTGGGCAGACGTGTTGGTATAGGGTTTTGTTTCTAGTTTTCCTTCTCTCGCATAGATGTTATATGCATTTTATATCCCTTAGTCGTCTCGTACAATCACCCACGGGTAAGATGTGGGGTGGTGAATAGTATATTCTTACTCCGTCACCACATGAAAATCAATATAAAATTATATATTAAATATAAATGTACTCTATATTTGATTACCATTCCTTTGCGTCTCGCAGTCATGTAAAAAGCGCTTACGAGCTCAAATTTGCACGGTAAACTAATACCTATTTAATTAAAATTACAAAAGAATGAAAGTAGTTAGTAATTTAACACTATGCATTATGTATGTTTACACCTAAACCATGACCTCGTACAACAAACAACACATTGGTCTTCACCTTCACGTTGGATATAATTAATTTTAGGGTCCAACTTCACTCGAGGGAAAATACTTGCAAACTGGTTTAGCTAGAATTTTGACATTGTATAACCAAAGTGAATAAAGTATATACTATATTTAAAAAAATACACGTATACTACATTATGTTTTATCTATGTAATGCATAGCGTCACACTATCTCTTTATTTAGCTTTCAAGTTATTTTAATATTTAATCCGTTCTTTCGGCTTCCAGAAATTGACAAAGGTCTTAACTGTCGATTAAATAAAATTATTTCTTCAAAAATAGGCCCTTTAATCAGATCTTAGTTTGAAAACATTATATTAAATTTTGTGGATATTACCTTTTATCATACAAATCAATGGAAACTGCCCGTTTCTGAAAAAGCCTGCAGGACTAAAGGTCGATAAATAATAATATTCTCAGGTATGTGGGAAATACCCAACCAAGAACGCAGTAGAAACCTTGGGATCCCACTATGAGAAACATCTACAAACAACCGTATTGAAAAAATGTACACTTAATTTGGACTCCGAAGCTGAGATTATATATTTTATATCCTATTAAGTCCAGTAAACTAAGAATAATATCATACTGCTAGTCTCGCAATCAGTATTTAAAGCGGACTTAAGTGTAATTGGGAATACAGAGGCCTAGAATAAGGAATAACATTTCCTATTCAATACATTTTTTAATCGTCAAGCAAAAAAAAACTGTCTTTAATTCATAATTCTCTTATATGATATAATTCTCATATATGTCCTACTGTTGGGCTCGAGCCTCCTTCTTTATGGAAGTTAAATTGACCTATGAGACCACACTGGTCAGTGGTATTGGTATAGGGTTTTGTTTCGAGTTTTCTTTCTCTCGACTGTCCATAATTATGAAAATGAAAATATAAACACGATCTATGTTATAATTGCCTTGTTAAAATTGATTATGGCAACCGCTCTCCACTTTTACAGAATCTGGTAAGACGATGGGTAGTCCCCTATATGAGGTGAGTGTACCATCTATCTAGTCACCAAGTAATGTGATTCGTATTTCATAAGACTGGATAAAATCTTAAAACCTATATTGTGATTTTACTCGCCAGCTCGGAACGGACTAACCTAAATAGCTTTTTTGGCTCAAATGAGCTGTCCCCTGAGTGAAGGTGTAGCACAGTTAGGAAAATTTCAAGTAATTGGTATGCCTTAATACACGCATTCATGTTCTATTTTTCCGCGATCTCAAATAGAATAGCATCGTGAGTCAGTATGGGCCATTGCGCCATCTTAAATTCTTACTCCCAATTTTTGGGCTGTCTCTGGTCCGACTACAATCCGTTCAATTAGATTTCAAAAGGGATGTAATAAAATAATATCCCGCAGAAAAAAACTCTAGATATAATCTTATACTAATCAGTTTAGCTGGCGAGATCTAGTGCAGACTCCCTTACCTTTTAAACAAAATGCCTACATAACCATCTGTCAAAGACCAATCAAAATGTTTTTATAAATAAATGACACTGTTAAAAAATATGTGTTTATTAAATTACTCATTATTCGCCTACTCTTATCCTAATCACTTGGGGTCAACGCAATATGTACTCGTAGATAGTGCAAAAGTTACTGGTTGTAGTTTTATGGTCACGTGCCTGACGTCAATCCTCCTTGAGAATGTAATTGTTGACCAAACGGCATCAGATGGAGTTGACCCAGGTTGATATAAAGTCTCTTAGTCGTCTCTTACAACATCCATGAGTAAAGTAAGGGTTGATAGTATTATTAGCCGCTACCACAAAGCAAGTGTTTATTAAGTTGCTATTGTATTTATAATTTACATAAAGAATGGTATAATTTGACTGATTAAAGCAGATTCCACAAATAGAAAACTTTGAAGTTTCCTTCTTACATGGCTTATCATAGAGTTAAACCTCAAGCACGTATATAAAGTGTATGGTTGATAAGACTGTTTTTCATCATCATCCGAGCTCATATATGTTCCACTGCTCGGCTGGGGCTTCCTCCACAACAGGGTGGAAATTGGCCTACTATAATACCTCGCTGGTTAGACGTGTTGATATAATGTTATATTTGCAGTTGACCGTCTGTTGTGGTGATTTTATCTGCATATAATATCCCTTAGTCGTTTTTTACGGACACTCACAGTCAAGAGAAGGGTGAATTGTATTCTTACTCCGTCACCACACTTAAAATTATGTCTTTAGATATGTGTAAACAATGTTGGGTAGATGGCACACGTCTCCTTTGGGCAAGCTATTGGAGAGGGTGCTGGCTGCCCGCATCGAGCGGGATCTGTCGGACGCCCAGTTTGGGTTCAGGAGGGTTCGTTCGACGATCGCGGCTCTGCTGCGCCTGAGGGCCGTGGTGACTGAGGCCGTCACCGGCGGAGGAGTGCTGTTGGTGGTGTCCCTGGATATCGCCAACGCATTCAATAGTCTGCCATTTAGCTGCATCAGGGAGGCGCTCCGATACCACGGAGTGCGAGTTTACCTGAGGCGGCTAGTGGCAGACTATCTGGAGGGGCGCAGTGTCCTCTACACCAACCGAGTAAGGGGACGTTACGCGAACGCCCATGACGTGCGGTGTCCCACAGGGGTCGGTCCTCGGACTCACCCTGTGGAACATCGGCTACGACTGGGCGTTGAGAGGGACGTCGCTCAAGGAGACGGTGCCCCTCAGGGGGTATTCCGTCGGGCTGGCCACTGACGACAAGTTCACGCTGCTCCAGTGGCCGGTCCAACGACGTAGGCGAGGTTCATGGGTGGGTTACGGGTATGCGTGCGTACGCCCCTCTGTCGCCCCGGACGGAGTGGTGCGAGAAGAGCGCCGACCATACCCACCCCTAAAAAAAACACGTCTCCTTTAAGACGAAAATATAATACGATGCGAAAATTGAATGTCACACAACAGTTCACGCTGGTGTAAGTGGTAGCACGATTGGAATGGATTTCCAATAGGCGTGGGTTCAAATCTCATGTGTGACAATCATTTTTCGCTCCTAATCAAGTTTTATAAATAATCAAACATGTTAAATGCTAAATTTCTGAAATGTGTATGTCTTTAGATGCTGAAAATTTGAATCTTAAGTAAAAAAGGAATAAAGAGCCAACAAAATTACATGCTAGTCTAACTTTTGCCTTGTCTTATACCATTTTTAATGTTGTTTTGACAACATTGGCGTAGTGTTCACATAATACTTTTGTTATTTGAGGTCAACTGACAATCGCGCCACGTGTTACACGAGCTTTGATGATATCATGTTTTGTTATATAATTATTATACATCCATTTGTATATAGCCCAAGGTCGATGCAAATCGGATCAAGGCAAGTAAATAATCTGATGCCTATGGTATAATGTTCAAATTAATCATATGTCTATACTGTTTAAAGTCATCTTAGTAATAAAAGCTTTTGTTAATAATTAACGATTTAACGGTGGTTATGGCATTTTTCAGTAACAACCTCCATGTATTTCAACCTCCTTTATTGTGTTAAAAACTACAAGGGTTTTCCAAAAAAGACTTAAACTAATCCTACTTGAAAATCAAAAAATTATACCTTAATATTTAGTATACAGACCACAAATTTACTGTAGTTATTTCTCGTACTATTTCACTAAGGACTCCTTCTAACTAATCACAAGATTTATGTACTTTCGGTTTTTTTTTTTACACTAATAATGTTTGTTTCTATATGTCTTTATTAAATAATTTGTTTCTTTTATTTATGCTATTCTACATACATACACATTATCATGCCATATCCCTTGCAGGGTAGGCAGATAGAACAGAGTGCCAGAGAACTCTATTCTTGCATACACAGCTTCCTCAACATTCATAATTCTCTTCATACACGCTCGCCGGTTTCGGAGACTCTGGACTCCACCTTCCTTCAGTACGTGACCAATCTGGTCTAGGTAGGTGAGTCTCGGTCTCCCCCGGTACCTACATCCTTCCACTTTCGCATTAAGCTATTCTATATGATAATTATGATATTTATTACAAACTAGGATATGATATAGTGTAATATTAATTCATGTTATTCTTAATCTAATTACGGATAGACCAGCCTAGATGTATAGATTAAAAGTGAATATTTTAAATAATAAACAAATAATATCATATCATGACTAACTGAAATTAAACATAATTACTTATATGGTGAGAATAGAAATTAATGAATATAATTAATATAAATTTTATATTTTTTATAATTTGATACTTGATTAAAAAGTTATACTATTGTGAATCTCTATATTGCTATTACTGCAACATATAAGTCTTAAAATATTTATAAATTGTATTCTTCAATTAAATATTTATATCAAAGTATACATTAATAACAGGTAAGTTTCTGTAAGTTCTGTTATTAAATTCCTTACAGAGTCTATGTAGAGAGAGACGTGGATGTGTTTTATGTTTATGTTTTAAAAATTTATTATTTTAAATCCGTTAGCGATTAAAGTATCGGTTGTTTGTTAAACAAGTATTCTTTTCAAGGTAACTTTATAAAAGTGTCATTACATATAATAAAATGCAGAAAATTAATCAGCTCTACTAGAAAGCTACACGCTTTTTTATATATAAAAATGAATATTTGTAAGTTTTCATTTTAAAAGACAAATACACTAGACTAAGTAATTACCTTGCATTGTGGGTGTATTTATAAACATATAATTAAAGGACACAAATGAAATCCAGACTCAGGACAACGATTTGTGGATTGCATAAAATCCCGCATAGAAATCGAGCTCGTGACACTTGGCACGGTAAGTCGGTATCTGAAGCACTACGCCATTTGTGCATTGTAAGTTTGTTACTTAATGATGATGATGAATAAATTATCCGTGTGGTGACGGGTAAACAATTCACCACCTTACCCGTGGGTGATCCTAAGAGACGACTAAGAGATATAAAACATATATAACATCTATGCAAAAACAAAACCCTATTCCAACAGGCAACACCTCTGACCAGAGTGAGTCAGTCGTAGGTCAACTTCACTCCCCACACGGATGAGGCTCGAGCCCAACAGTGGGACATATATGAGCTGAGATGAATTAATTGAACTAGTTGGTGAGCCCAAACTCGATAGGTTCACTATTAATAATCCAGAATAGCCAATGTTAGCTTGGAGCTCCATCATCAGAGTAGCTTTGTGGTACCATTGTACATAGGTGTTTCAACAAATGCTAAATCACATATAGGTATATTATATTTAAAAAATAAGGAGTGCCGTAGAAACCTCAGACCCAATGGGGATTTAGGCAATTATGGGTTCAAGATTTCTACGGCAGCTAGCAAAAAAAAACCTATGACTTTGAGAGGCTGAATAGACCAGCATAAATTTTAGCTAAGAACTATCTCGATCGCGTGCGTTCATAAATTTTAGCTAAGAAATATTTTAAACACAAAAAAATCGCTTAGGAGTTACTATCCTACAGGCCGACATACAAACACATAGACACAGACCCGTAAAACTCAACACCCCTCTTTACGCGTCGAGGATTAAAAATAACGAATCGTGGCTTAATGAGGTGAAAAGGGTTTGAATCTATTAAAACTTTTCTAATGTATTATTTGAACTTTAAGGTTTTTGAATAATTTTTTCATCGAACTAATATCTATATTCTTCTGTATCATGTAATTAATAAAAAAACGTTGTAATTCTTCTGTTTGTATGTATTCTACATTTATAAAATAATGAAGCGCTGTTTAAAATTTTGTATGTTTTATTGTATATTCAGGTGGAATCCAGAATGATTTAAATTAATAATATTTGGACTTGGAATGTAAAGTTGTGAACGATATGAAGGCATCGTATTTGTATTTTTTTTTAGATTTATACAGAATAGCGTCTATTCATTTAGCTAGTTATATTATAAATATCTATCTGGTAAACGCAAAAAACCTGACCATATGAGTAATCATAAGAGGATAATTCTATACTTCAATATTTTATGTCACCATTCTTTTTTTTTCCGTGGTTATTCAATGTGTCATACTTTTTTCCCCTCGAGTCACGCCTTTTTTTTACTTGAAAGTTACATTTCTTAGATTACAACACCAAAAGAGAATGTATATTTGAAATAAAGACATAAAAACTACTACGTTAAGTGGTACACTGTAGAGCACATCTATGGGGTCGTCGACGGATCGAACGTGTTGTGCCACCACACCCTACTACCAAAAAAAAAAACGTTTATATTTAATATAACGCTCTATATATAAAACATTTTATTGCCAATTTGATAGATATTTTAAATTTTAGTACTAATTTAACAAACTTTTGAATGAAAGAATATTAGCAGAATTGTCGACACCGGCACAATGCCATGAAGAAAAATTGAATTGAATTGAATGAAAGAATTTTAATTTTGTTATTTTAAGATTGTTTATGAAAAAAGAAGCAATTTTATAATTACCTAATAATGAAATAGATTTCAAATTTTCTTTAAAATTTGTCGCCCTAGGCTCGGGCCTCGTGGACTTAAGCCTAATTCCGCCACAAATCACAAAAGACCACATGGTAGTTTTAGAGAAAATATATATTTTAGCCGCTGTAAGACCGCCTGTAATATTAAGTTGAAATTACATCAATAAATTAATTGCTATTTTTTATTTGTAGGCACATATTCATTTTGAAATATTGAACTGCAGGATTCTACTAAAGACTATGCAATCTATTAGCATGGCTTCGTATATTTAATTGTGATCAATTAGTTAGATACTGTATGGTGGCTGTGAATACTACAAACCCTTTCATTGCTCGTGAATGTCGTAAAACTACGAGCACTTTGTGAAAGAAAGTATACATTGTGGTGAATCCAAGTAATTAGGATAAGAGCAGGTAGATGATGAATTAGTGAGGTGAAAATTTTATAAAGTAATTCTATTCTTCACATATTATATCTAGATTAATTTTATAATTTACCATTATAAAAATTTCAATTCGATTTCGATTCTTTTCACCCAATTAACTCACCAGTTTTATTTAAGCGTATATTCATGAGCGCGTGTATTTTTATTTAACTTTATAAAATATTAACTTAATCGGATTAAGGGTTTACGTGTGTATTCTGAGTAATGAACTCACAAAAGTTTTTTTTTTATATATATATAAAAAAGGTTCTTCTCAAGATTGGTATCACAGTTTGTTGTCTAAAGCGTTTAGATATATAAGGTTTTAAGTGAGTGATCCTAGCAAAAAAGAAAAAACAAAATACGAATTCCTTTTTGTTTCACTAATAATAAAGTGAAAAATCTTTCTTTCAAAAGGTCCTGTTTACAAAACGTTAGATTACCCCAAACAGGAGTGATTTTGAAATAGTAAATTTATAAATATACTCTAAATATTAAATGTAAAGTTTTTTAGTTCTGATCTGGTGATATTTTGAGTTGTATCAGTTAATGATATGACCTTATTGTTTATCATTATCATCATCCTTCTTTTATCCCAATTACTTGAGGTCGTTACAATATGTACTCTTCTTCGATCATACATATTACAAATTGTTATTGGCAATAGTTTTATGACCGGCTGCCTGCCTGACATTAACCTTCCTAGGGAATTTAATTGTTTACCAAAAGACATCAGATAGAGTTGACTCAGGTCAATGTAAGACTCTTAGTCGTCTTTTACGACACCCACGAGCAATTTCAGGGTTTGTAGTGTTCGTAGCCGCTATTACACAGCATATGGCGTTGTGTTTTTGTGTAGGTGTTAAAAACTTACATTATAGTTTTAGTTACATTATAGTTTTAAAATTTCAAGTTGTAGCTCTACTGATTGCACAGCGAGAAATTTTACAGGCGCTAATTGTAGAATATTTTCAAACAAACTTGTAAACTCTGTATACTGTTCTATGAAAATGAGGGGACGAAGTAGGAAAGTATATTTTAAAAAATATGAGCCAGAGTCGCTTTTCGTCTGATATTAAAATTAAAATTTAGTCCTATAAAATTATTGTTTTTATTTTCACTTAGTTCAACTATGTATCTACATTGTATAGGTAAGAATATTAATTAATTAAAACATATGTTATTCTGTAGAAACTTGATAAATAAATATAATAATCCTAGAATCACACCTCCTTTTTTCTTTTCGTGTGGAAATTGAAAAAATACAAATAATGATCATAGAATCTTTTCGTGTGAACATCGTATAATTTATGAGGGGCGGAGCGGAGGCGGGGAGAAAATATAACAGATTACAGAGACCCACACGGGCCTTCCATTGAGGTCAGATAGGATATGGCCACACTATAGCACGTAAAAAATGAAATATTGTACCTCTGTAAAGAAAGAAAATCTCGAAAAAAACCTAATGTTAGCTCGTCTGGCCAACTGTCCGACTGTCCTATTCAATACCGTGACAAACATAGGTATAAGATTTTTCTTAGCCAGGTGAAAATCAAGTTTTATCATGTTAAAATTCCTAGTAAGTATATTATAGGTCATTATCCAATTTATAAACATAAAAAAGCTATTCAATTTTAAGTTCCTTTTTCTAAAAAGTACTTTTAAAACAGACGTTATGAGGAATGGCGGTGAACTGTGAAACGTACCACTTACCATAAACACATTGTCAAGAGTATAAATATTTGCAATGAAAATACATAATTCCATTTTATTTATCTTTAATAAATTTTCAAGTTTCGAACTATAAATATTAGCTGTTTAAAACAAAACAAATTTCTAAGCAGAATTCTATTGATAATAGATTTTCGTTTGATGACGAATTAAAAGTAAATTTCCCTTTTTCAGTGGCAATGTCGTCGAAGAGCCACCGAAGTTAAGGAATTAGTACCTGTGGTTAGCCCAATGGCAATGGGGAGGTGAATTATAAATTATGAGGCCGCTTTTCCCGTTGCTCCGTACGGTCCCGTTGTGGTGTGTCTAGACTCTCTAGACCTAGACTAGCCTATAGGCTGCAAAAAAAAAGTGTCGTTGAAGACGCAAAGTGGTGGGTCTCATTATTATCTCAACTCATATACGTTCCACTGCTACATTTGGGCTTCCTCTATAACTTATACCAACCTGTTTAGATGGGTTGGTTTATCAAAATAAAACCCTATGGAGAGCCTGAAATAAAATCCTATGGTTTCATTTTGAGATTTCCTTGTCTTGCATAGATGTTATCTATATATCTATTAGTCATCCTTTACCATGCCAACGGGCAATAGAGAGTGTAATGAATTGTATTCTTTTTTCATCACTACACGAAAAAATATGTTTGTAAGAAAAGGGGTCTACGCGTGAATGTGAGCAAAACCAAAATAATGGTCTTTGAAAGAGATAAAACCAGAACAGATGTAAGAGTAACAATAGGTAATGATGTACTAGAGCAAGTGGATGAATTTGTATATTTTGGATGTGGATTTAGCCGAGATGGAAGGTACACTACTGATATAGAGCGAAGAGTGAATGCGGGAAATAGAGTGAACGGAGCGTTGGGGCAACTTCTCGGCAGCCATCACCTCAGCCAGAAGGCACGTGTAGCAATACATAACGCAGTGCTTGTCCCAACATTACTGTATGGAAGCGAGAGTTGGGTATGCAGAAAAGAGTATGATAGTAAAATTAATGCGGTCGAAATGCGATCTCTGCGGAAAATCTGTGGAGTTAGGCTGACCGACCGCATTCGTAACGACGACGTAAGAGAGCGAGTAGGTATGAAAGAGAGTATTGGTGTAAAGATGCGAAAGGGAATGCTCCGATGGTTCGGACATGTGGAAAGAATGCCGAACGAACGCCTGGTTAAGAAGATATACAATGCGAAAGTGGAAGGATGTAGGTACCGAGGGAGACCGAGACTAACCTACCTAGACCAGATCGGTCATGTACTGAAGGAAGGTGGAGTCAAGAGTCTCCGAAACCGGCGAGCGTGTATGAAGAGAATTATGAATGTTGAGGAAGCGAGTGAAGTATGCAGAGATAGAGTTCTCTGGCACTCTGTTCTCTCTGCCTACCCCGCAAGGGATATGGCGTGATGATATGTATGTGTATGTACGAAAAAATATCAAAGATACAGTGAGGATGAATCGTAACTAATTTAAAATAATTTGGAAAAACCAAAAGTGCACGCCTCATAATTTTTATATTATTTATACACTTTTTGAAAATTTCGTCTTTGTAATTTCGTGCACTTCTCGGCGTAGTGCTAAAAATAGCTGTTCGACGTTCGTGTACAATAGGCTGTATGGGATTTATTTCCATTGCCTGTCCGAATGGACTAACAAAAAATTGTAAACGAACCTAGTTTTTATAAGGTATACACTAATGAGTAAGCAGTTTAGTTTTTTATTAATTGCAATTAAACTTTCGAAAGGAAACAGCGCGTTGCGATTATGAAGCTTTTAAAAAAGTAATATTTTGATACATTCATTTTAACGGTCGTAATCATGTCAGATCCAGAATAAACATCCGGACGTCCTCAAATTGTTATTTAATCAACTATTTTCTTACTTTAAACAAAATAATTGCTTTTTAAAAATATTATATACGTTTAAACGAATGTTTTTCTTGACATACGTATAATAATATTATCCTATAAGTGCAATGTGAGAAAAATACAATAATTTTTAGGTTTGAAAAGTCCTTGATTTTCATATATCGAGAGTAGAGCAAGACCTCAACCTCGCTTCGCTTATGAGGCGTGCAATTAGTTATGATATATTCTTACCATATAAAATAAAAATAACAATGTAGGTATAGTGTAAGTGATAATGGCCTCTCGAGACCCTTATTAGAGTATCCTGGATACGAATCCCGTGTGCTCTTATAGGGAAGTAATAATATATGTATGTAATAATATGCTAATGAATATGCTAATTATTGTGTATTATTTTTTTTTCTTTGAAATAAGTACACAAAATAGCTGTTACATACTTAGTCCGTAAATAGAGACTTGTTGCGTGCTTTCCGTTTATATCACAAATCTATTTGCAGCCTGGAATTTAGACCGTATAGTATACCTATACTATTAAATGTGCGGGCTTGTAAAGTAATGTTACGGAATTAAATAAAATGTAAACGCTAATTTAAGTGTTTGCGATACAAAAGTATGTTAACTTTGTAAAATAGTATATTGCTCACGTTTTTGTTTCGCGTTCATATACACTAGTTGTTTATTTTTCAAGCGATGGTTAATTAATAATAATAACTTTCAATGTGATGAATGTATTGTAATTTAAACTATCATCGCCTTGTTTTTATTTCTCGTTGTTATATAACGACTTTTGGACATAAATAATAGGGATGTTGCCGATATAAAGTTGCCTCTCGATATGGATTCGGATATTAAAAAAACTTAATAATGGTTGCTGATGCGGTTGCGAATATGAAATTGTTACGGATTATTCGACAGTTTTGGAGAGTTTCATTTACGTATATTGAATTTTTAGGTAATTATAAAAAGAAAATGCTTAAGTGTGGTGTTTATAGTATTATTCTCCTTAGAAAGGCTTACATTTAGGCCATCAGTTCGGCTGGTTAAAAAAAAACCTGTCATAACGAGTCTCATACAGACACCGGTCTAAAATTACTTGAAGTTTTTATATCGGTTTAGGTTTCGGATATTATCGGTTTCGGTTACGTTTACGGAGAATCATAACACCCCTAATAAAACACCTAGTACCGTTTAGGTCAGTTTTTACTACTGCCATGTGAAGTAAGTAGAGCCATAAGAGAAGTGGGAGTAAGTAGACCCATCAGAAAAGTTAACCCATCACCAGATGCGACTCCTATTTCATGCTAACCTAACGAAACGGATTGGAATTTTATATAATATACTATACCTCTAACATTCTATTACTACATAACTTAGGATACAATAGAATCAAATAATCCTCAATAGTGTGAATAGGCTTATATCGTTAGAATATCAAGGTGGTAAATTTTAAGTTTTACCCAACCAAAAATTTGACCATAACGTAAAAAGTAGTACTGGTAGGACTACGCTGTTGACAGTTTTCTGTCTACAGCCGCGGACCGGTCCGTCCGGGATAGTACCACACTCTCGCAGAAGATCGACGTCAGAGCAATGGCTATATGCTGTTGTGCTTCGTTCGGTGAGCGAGAGAGCCGGAAGCCCAACTGGGTGGGTTTGGGATATGTATGATAGGCAGCGGCCTAGCTACTATACCCCTGGTTATGTAAAGGTCCATGGGCGGCAGTAACACTTACCATCAGGTGTGCTGCTTGCTCGTTTGCCACCAACAGCAATAAAAAAAAACATTCTGATCTGGCTATAACTTATTTGTAAAAACGAGAACGGAAGATTATAAGTCAATGCTAGCAGCACTCAAGCTATCGGCGATTTTCAAATTACGTAGTAGATTATAAAATAATAGCGTTCTTTCTTAGCTCTAAAATAATTGTTAAAATTTGAAAGTATAAATTCAATTAATATGAAATATTTTTATGCAGCTAATAAAAAGGCGTTGACCAAAAATCTATCTGTGTTTTTTTTTAAACTGGTTGGTGATGCCTAAAGATTTTATTCAGTTGGTTGCTAGCAAAAGAAAATTACATATAAGTATATAAGTTGCTATCAAAGGTCAATCTAAATTTTTCATCATCATTATTCTGCTCTTACCTCAATTTCTTGAGATCGACGCAATATCTACTCGTCTTCCATTGTACATATTGTAAAAGTTATTGGCAGTAGTTTTATGACCACCTGCAGCCGATCCGCCTTGGGAAAGTAATCGTTAACCAGATAGAGTTGGCCCAGGTCGATATAAAGCTCTTAGTTGTCCTTTCTGAGATCCACGAGCAAAGTAAGGATTGTTAATATTTGTTGCTGTTACCATATAGAAACTTTAAGTGTTTCTCTAATAGAAAAAATAAAATTTTAATGAGAAGGATAGCCATGTTTAATATAAAAAATATAAAATTCCAAAAATATTTAATATAGATACTATTTAATATTGCCAACGTGGAATGGTCAGCGCTGCACTGCATAGAATTGTAGAAGAGAAATATTAAGCGTGGTGATTACTATATTATATTCAGCTGGTTTTCAAAAAAACTTGTGGTAATGTGCCACATACAGACACCTACCCTACCCAAAATATTCGAATCTTTTATAACGGTTTCGATTACGGTTGCGGATATATTTTCATTTCGGATATTCGATAATTTCGGTTTCGGTTACGGAGCTTTATAACATCACTAATTTAAACATACCTACACCATTACTACTAATAGATTAAAAACGGTGCATTTGAAATAGTTTACTTAAAGCTATATTTGAGCTGAACTACGTTTTGTAATGTTAAACAACATTTTAGTTTAATAATATGTTAGTTAGGTATCGATACGGACTTTCGACTTTTGACCGTTAGTACGTAGGCAACTATTTATAAAGCAAGAATATAAAATAAACGCAAAGACAGAAAAAAAAATAAGGCAAATGATACGTTTGCCAACATTTAGGTAAAAATACTTTGTCTCTGGCATAAATGTATATTTTAACGATTATAATATAAACGTTCTATTTTCAAATTCGCCAAACATGATGTTATGCGCGGTGCCAACTTTTTGTTTTTAAATTCGTTTCGAATACATACTAACAATCACCCATAGTAGTGTGACTCTTTTTTTTTCTGTGATTTTGTCGTGGCTGTATATTCTCATAGTTTTATAATAAATACGTGGAGTCCGTGCAACATGTTTTTTTTATTCACGAAATTATACCTACTGTCATTCCTTTCCTACCATTGTTCAATCTGCCTATCATATTTTTTTAGCGTTTCAAAAACACTTCAGTAATCTAAATTAAGTTTGATGGGCAATAAAATGAATATATATTATTTATGGTATTTAAATGTAAGTGGCAGTACCATAAATAGCATTTTATCGAGTTTCTATTGCTACATTATTTTTGGGCCGGTTATCCAATCTCAAAGTTTAACTTTTTCTTCGCTTCTTTAGGATCTATTTACCGCAGGTATCACCTATCGCGGCTCATGCCGAATGTGGGTGGACCCAGTTTCGAGGGCCGACGGCTGTATGCGGGGGTGTTCCGCTCAATGGTCATGTACGGCGCACCCGTATGTGCGAGGGCTCTGAACGCCCAGCTCAGGGCGGTTCTGTGGAGGCCACAGAGAGCCATGGCGGTCAGAGCCATTCGCGGGTACCGCACGGTGTCGACAGAGACAGCATGTCTATTGGCCGGGACACCCCCGTGGGACCTAGAGGTGGAGATGCTCTCCGACCTCTACCGGCGGGTTACCTCAGTGCGCGACGAGGGTGGCTCCCCATCGTCTGACGAGATAGGCACCTGGCGCGAGGACGCCCGCCGAGATGTCATCGCCCGTTGGGCTACGCGGCTGGAGAGGCCTAGACACGGTGTTGTTACCATCGAGACCCTCCGGCCCGTACTGATGGAGTGGATGGAGCGGCGGCACGGAGTGCTCTCCTTCTGGTTGGTGCAGGTCTTGTCGGGGCACGGTTGCTTCGGCAAGTACCTGCACACGGTCGTGAGGAGGGAGTGGACTCCGTCCTACCACCATTGCAGTAGCGACGAGGACACGGCGCAACATATGCTCGAGGTATGTTCGGGCTGGGACGGGCAGCGCCGTGACCTCGTCGCTGTCATCGATGCCGACCTGACGCTGCCGGCTGTCGTGAAAGTGATGATCGACAGCGTCAGGAACTGGGACGCGGTCGTCGCCTTCTGCAAGGCTGTCATTTCGTAGAATGGAGCGGCGGAACGAGTCCGGGAGGATTCCCGTGACCCGGGCCGTCGCCAGCGGCCGGGGCGGCGCAGGCGCGAATATCTGCGCCTGATGGCTAACCGAGGCTTCGGGTGATCGGACCGGGGAATTGTCCGGTCACCTGACGTGAGGCCGCCGCGTGAGGGCGACGCCCCGACGGCGAAAGCTGTAAGGGGCGTCGACTCGGGAGGAACCCGTAAGGGTAAACCGCCGGGCGGGCCACCGAAGACAAAGATCGTGTACCGGTGGCCCGCTCGCACGGCGAAGAGAGGTGTTTGCAGGGTGGGTCCATGGGGTTGCGCGCCGCCTCTTTTTCGCCCCGGATCAATTTGTCGGGGCGCGACCACATCCATGATTCACCCTGCAGGGGAAAAAAAAAAGGCTCTTACAAATAAGTAGTTTGATCTGATTGTATATCTGTTCAGTCTTCTGTTGTATCATTCATTCCATTAAGTTTTGATAAATATTTTATTTTAGTCTTAATCCTTAAATAATATGTATAGTTAATAATATTCGTGAATTCCACAACGGTTAGCCCTAGGTAGGGATTAAACAACGACGCTTGACATGGGAGTTCGCTACTTACAACGCTACACCATTTATACAGTCCACAGTCAGTTTGACTAATAATGGCAATCTGTATATTTCAGGTATTCTATACAATACCTAAGTAATGGATACAAAACCGGATTGTACAGATTGCCGGTAACATATATATATATATATATATATATATATATATATATATATATATATATATATATATATATACAAAAACGGGCTGTCCGCGCGATTTATAATCTAGGGCCAAGAGCTTCGCTGAGAGAAAAATTTAGGGAATAAACATTCTAACCTTTGTATCACAATTCATATTCGAAAACATATTATATGTAAAAAAAAATATTAATGAATTTGATAAATATAGTGATATTCACCGTGTGAACACTAGAAATAAGGATAATCTAGTTATCTATCATACTCGCCTACAAAAAATTAGTAGGTCTTTCATGGGGCAATGTATACGCTTTTACAATAAACTGCCTAAAGATATCCGAGATATGCCAATGAATAAGTTCAAAAAGGCTATCAAAACAGACTGTGCAGAAAAGGATATTACAGCATTTCGGATTATCTAAATGATAATACGGAATGGTTATGAGCAGCTCCTCTCTCAGCAATTGCCCTTTTAATGTTTATCTCTTACAGCGTTCTGACGCTGATCCTCACTGTCGTCTGATACTCTTGTATTATTTGTATTGTCTTAATTGTACAGTGTACAAGAATTGCCAACACTCTCGAGGAAAATCAACCCAAGGAACAAGCTGGATTCCGCCAAAATTTTTCATCCGTAGACCATATCCACACCCTTAGACAAATATTACAAAAATTCAAAGAATATAACAAGATATACTATCTGGGTTTTGTTGATTTTAACAAAGCATTTGACACACTGGAACATGGATATATCTGGGATGCATTAAAAACACAAGGGGTACAGCTAAAATACATACGGATACTCCAGAATGTATATAGCAAGAGTACTGCGCAAGTAAAGTTGGAAGATCTTGGTGAGGAATTTCCTATCAAAAGAGGCGTACGCCAAGGAGACCCTGTCTCGCCAAAGTTGTTCTCAGCTGTCTTAGAGATGGTATTCAGGAGCCTAGATTGGAGAAATAATGGAATAAACATAAACGGCGAAAACCTGAGCCACCTACGTTTTGCAGACGACCTCATTATATTTTCTAACAAGCCAGGAACACTGGAAACAATGCTACAGCAACTTGACGATGAAAGCAGCAAAGCAGGGCTAACAATGAATTTAAACAAAACAAAAATTATGTCCAACTCTTCACAAACAGACACAATAAAAGTCAATAATGAGTAAATAGAATACGTACATGAGTACATATATTTGGGACAGTTAATATCTACTGAAGACTGCATGGCAAAGGAAATAGAAAGAAGAATAACTAATACGTGGAAGCGATATTGGTCACTTAGTGAAGTAATGAAGAAGCCGATAAAGGAAAAAAGGAAAGTATATAATATGTGTATTCTACCATGTTTGTTATACGGCTGTCAAACCTGGGCATTGACTGAACAACTGGTAAACAAAATAGAAGTCTGTCAAAATAGTATTGAAAGAAGCACAATGGGAGTCAAAAGAAAAGATCGAGTGAAATTAAAAGACATAAGAAGTAAAACAAAATTTAAGAATGCATACATAACATACAAACAACTCAAGTGGAGGTGGACAGGACATATGGCAAGAGAGAAGAAAGAAAAATGGACACGACTTGTAACAGAGTGGTACCCAATAGACGGTAAGAGAAACAGAGGTAGACAGTCTAAGAGATGGGAGGATGACCTCAGGAAAATAGCGGGTCCAACATGGATCCGAACAGCAAAGAATAGGATAGAATGGAGATCTTTAGAGGAGGCCTTTGTCGAAAGACAAGTTGAAGAATAAATACCGTTTGCCTATTGTAAAATTCTATAACAGTTAATAAATAATTAGTTAATAAGTTTAGGCACATATAAATTTTTGTAATTTAAACTAAGAATCAACAATAAAGGATTATTATTATTATTATTATAATTGTACAGTGTAGCGTGTTTTGCCGAACGAGTTATGTATTTATTTATCCAAGCTATCTGTTTCAAATTTATAGATTATGGTGTGGTCATGCTTACTGAAAAGGTCTCTGCTTGCGGTAGCTACGTGGAGCGGGTCTCTCCCTTCCCTCCAATGTGGTTGAGGGGCGTGATGGCTGCTCTAATAGTTAACTCGTGATCGGGTGCCGCTTTTGGGATCTGGTCCAGCCATTTTTCTTTCTTTTTTGTTTTATAAATATTCTTAGTTTAATTTTGTATTATATACAAAATTTAAAAAAATGAATCTTCTTAATTTATAGTCGCAATATTATTTATATGTTATGTCCAAACGATTCTAACAGATGGCGGTAACTGTTGACTGGATTGGGTAAGTATTTAATAGATGGCGATATGTTAAACATACGAACGCTTCATATAAGCTACAATTTATTAGCATAACCATCACGTGTTACTGAGGCTACCTTAGCCACAGCAACGCGTGGCCGAGCCTGCTAGTATATTATAGATTTCTATGTATGGATCTGAATGTTGGGCATTGAAAAAGACGAATGAGAGAAAATTGCATTCTACGGAGATGCGTATGTTAAGATGGATGTGTGGGATGCTAAAATTAAGTAAGATACGAAATTAAGAGTGCGAGTGAAGATTAGGAGTGCGAGATTGTCTTGGTATGGACATGTGATGAGGAGGGATGAAAGTCATCTAACAAGGAGGGTTATCAATATGCTTGTAGATGGACGGAAGAATCGTGAGAAACCCAATAAAAATGGATGGATTGTGTGAAAGATGAAAGTTGTAAGTGTAGATATGACGGCTGATAAAAAATTATGTAAGGCTAGAACATGTTGTGCCGACCCCACTTAGCGTGGGAAGAGGGTAAGCAAATCATGATGATAAACTTCTAGGATATTCATTATAATGATACGCTGTGAAGGGCAATTTTATTGTACATTGAATGCACCACGTATTAAAAACATTACGTTTTTAATTTGATAAGGAGTATTATTGTATTGTACAAAATAGTTGCCTAAATAACCCATTTTTTTATATGTTAAGATAAACATGATTCTGTGGATTATACTGTGGAAGTAAATGTATACGTATCATCGTGGACTTTTTTTTGGATCTTTTATGATATACATTTTCGTAATGTATTATTTTGATACTCGTATATCTCGTAAGATTTAACTAGCGTTTGCAATATAAGCGCATAAAATATGTTTTTACGTCATCACAGACGTGCTCTGTGTAACAGAGACCAAGCGAAGGGGTAGCGACGCCTGCGATGTTCCTGGTGGCGGGATGGCTCTGTGGTCTGATGTACCACAGAGCGATCGAGCCAGCATGGGGGTAGGAGTGCTGTTGTCCTTTCGCTTGGCCTCAGGTGTGAAGGATTACGGAATGTATGATCCCAGACTTCTTTGGGTCAGTATAAAACTAGGTGTCACCAAGGTATTCATGGTTGTAGCATATGCTCCCGTAGGATCCTCGGTGGCATCAGACCTAGAGAAGTTTTGGGATAATGTTAGGGAAGTTCTGGATATGGCAGAAATCAGTGTACGCGTGATTGTATGCGGAGATTTGAACGGATGGGTGGGGACCAAGCGTCCCGACTATGAGGACGCACTTGGTCCATCTGGTGATAAGAGAGTGAACGACGCAGGTAGGCTCATAGCGGATGTATGCATGGAGAGAAACCTTATTGTGTCAAACACATTTTTCCAAAGTACTGAAATAAATTATAATAAAATTATTTAAATAACAAGGTTGTGTCATCGTTTAATACAATTCTAACTGTAAAGTTTTAAGTATTAAGCCTATAACAATGTGTAAACATTGTCGGGTAGATAGCATACCGTCACCTTAAGACGTAAATATGTTACGAAGTGAAATTTGCATGTCCTACAATTAGTCACGGTGGTGTAGTGGCAGCACGATTGGGCCGGAATCCCAATAGGCGCGGGTTCGAATCCCGCTTGTGACATCATTTTTCATTTCGTAATCGGGTTTTATAAATACATTTTTCCAACATAAGGACATCCATATGTATACATGGAGAAGGAATGAACATAAAAGTATAATAGATTTAATTTTGGTAGACAGTCGCCTCCGAAGCAAAATATTGGGCACAAGAGCCTACAGGGGCCCCACAGTCGATACGGACCGCTATCTCGTTATTGCGAGATTTAGTGGTCTGTTCAGAAAGTGGAGGCACTGGCGAGAGTGTGTCCACTTCGGAGGGCTTGAAAGAATAAAGGTTGAAAGGTTGCAAGAAGAGTGTGTAAGAGAAAAGTATGCAGAGGGTGTCCGAGAACGGCTGACGATGGCAAGCCAGCCGCAATCGGACATTGAAGAATCCTGGAGAGTATTTAAAGAGAGTATGGTAGATACAGCGAAAGAAGTATGTGGAAGTTCAAAGAAGCATAGAAAAACAAATGGTGATGCATGGTGGGATGCGAAAGTGGCAGCTTCCGTAGAGCAAAAGAAGAAAGTGTGGCTGCACTATGTCTCTTCTTTGAATCTGAATGACAGTATGACTGAACAGAAGAAAGAAATATATCGGCAATGTAAGAATGACACCAAGTCCTTAGTGAAAGAGAAACGTGATAGAGCAAGTATGAGTGCAGAAGATAGGCTGACTAAAAACTTCGAGGGTAACACCAAACTCTTTTGGAGGGAGGTAAAGAAGTCTCGGGGTGGTTGGTCAGCCTTCAGAATGAATAAAATAAGGTCTAAAGGTGGAGACATTTTTACACAAACACAAGACGTGTTAAGCCGATGGAGTGAATATTTTGGCGATATGTATGCGGATGCTACGGTTGGCGCCGGTGTCGCATGTGGTTTAGTAAATCAACATTCGACAACGGCGTCCTCTGATGGCATCAGTATGGATGAAGTTGAATGGGCGATAAGAAGTTTGAAAAATTGTAAGGCAGCGGGCATTGACATGGTGTCTGCCGAGATGATCAAGCTTGGTGGCTCCTGTGTCTGGGAGGCGTTCCTGTTGCTCCTCAATTTATGTTGGAGCTCGGGAATGGTTCCCGTGGACTGGAATAGCGCAGTCATCGTGCCTTTGTTTAAAAACAAGGGTTCACGTTATGACTGCGCAAATTACAGAGCCATAAGCTTGACCAGTTTGGCAGCAAAAGTGTATGGTAAAATTATTGAAAGGAGAATGAGGATGGTGTCCGATGGTTTACTGTGTGAGACACAAGGAGGTTTCAGGAGTGGAAGGGGATGCATGGATCAAGTGTTCCCTCTGCGCAACATTGTGGAGAAGCATCTGGTTCTAGGTCAGAGGGTTTTCTGCAGTTTTGTGGATCTGGAGAGAGCATTTGACACAGTTGTACGAAAGGAACTTTGGGACATTTTACCGGAGTATGATATTAACGGTAAACTGCTACAGGCTGTGCAGTCCAGCTACATGGGCTGTAGAGCCTGTGTGCGGCTGGATGATGGAATGTCGCCTTGGTGTGACGTCAATATCGGCGTTAAGCAGGGGTGCGTTCTGTCAGCCAGGCTGTTTATCATATATCTGGATAAATGTCTCCAAAGGTTGAACGATATGAATGTGGGAGTCCAGATGGGCGACTCAGTGGTCACTGTTCTGCTATATGCAGATGATGCAGTCCTGCTGGCACAGTCAGCGACTGACCTGCAGACCCTAGTCGACACAATGACAGAAGATTGTAAGAAAAGGGGTCTACGCGTGAATGTGAGCAAAACCAAAATAATGGTCTTTGAAAGAGACGAAGCCAGAACAGATGTAAGAGTAACAATAGGTAATGATATACTAGAGCAAGTGGATGAATTTGTATATCTTGGATGTGAATTTAGCCGAGATGGAAGGTACACCACTGATATAGAGCGAAGAGTGAATGCGGGAAATAGAGTGAACGGAGCGTTGGGGCAACTTCTTGGCAGCCACCACCTCAGCCAGAAGGCACGTGTAGCAATACATAACGTAGTGCTTGCCCCAACATTACTGTATGGAAGCGAGAGTTGGATATGCAGAAAAGAGTATGAAAGTAAAATTAATGCGGTCGAAATGCGATCTCTGCGGAAAATCTGTGGAGTTAGGCTGACCGACCGCATTCGTATCGACGACGTAACAGAGCGAGTAGGTATGACAGAGAGCATTGGTGTAAAGATGCGAAAGGGAATGCTACGATGGTGCGGACATGTGGAAAGAATGCCGAACGAACGTCTGGTTAAGAAGATATACAATGCGAAAGTGGAAGGATGTAGGTACCGAGGGAGACCGAGACTAACCTACCTAGACCAGATTGGTCATGTACTGAAGGAAGGTGGAGTCAAGAGTCTCCGAAACCGGCGAGCGTGTATGAAGAGAATTATGAATGTTGAGGAAGCGAGTGAAGTATGCAGAGATAGAGTTCTCTGGCACTCTGTTCTCTCTGCCTACCCTGCAAGGGATATGGCGTAATGATATGTATGTATGTATGTGTACATTACAAATCTTTTAAATTTCTCGGCTTTTCCCTACTAAAATACGAATGTATTTATACATATAAACCTTCGTATTGAATCACTTTATCTATTTATGAAAACAGATTTAAAATTTGTTAATTAGTTTAAAAGATCTAAGCGTTTAGAAAACGGCGGCGACTTTTGTTTTACACTATGTATAGATTAGCGGTACCAGCAATTTCATTTGCATAGATTAAGTGCCTGCCTAGGTATTTAATGTCATTATTTTTTTGTATCCGTCCTATAATTTTGATAATACAATAACAACATTAGCAACATCCGTAATATATCAATCATCCATTTTTGTTATCTCAATAGTCATCATGCAACGACAACTGCACAGGAATCCTTAAACATCTTTTTAATACTAAAGTTTTGGCCTATTTGCTAACATTTGAATACCTATTTGTTATAGCGTTATATATCTACCTATTACAGCCTTTTTCTTTTGTTTTTGGGCTGGCTACGGTTTCGACATACGCTGTCCGTTCTATCCAGGGCGACGAAGGGGCGGTGCGTAGCCTCATAACCCACCGTATTTCTTCCTCATCGTCATTGAGCCGGCCACCGGTACCAAATCCTTGACGTCTGTGGCCAGCCCGGCATGTATTACAGCCTAAAAAAATACGCTATCTGACAAAATAATATTTTTATAATCCAATTGTAGTATCTAAGATAAAAGCGCTTAAACAAACAAACTCTTCACCTTAATGGAATATAGAAGAAATAATTTTGGATGTATACAAGTGTTTCCTTGGCTAATGCATTGGTTAGTGAAGCTGACGATTCTCATAGTACGTTCATAGATAATATCAATTAGTTGATGCGGGCGCGTCTCTATTACACAATTGACGTAAGACTCGGCCTGCACGATCGTATCCGTGCTAGAAATCAAATAGACCGATCTCAGTACGGAATGTTTGCATCATCTGTTATATCAGTCATATATCATTAATATTTGTAATATAACGTTGTATATAGGATTTATAAGGAATTTATAAAAGTTGTTTTTTGGTTTATTTATTTATAGAAGTATAATTTATACATACATACACACATACCATCACGCCATGTCCCTTGCAGGGTAGGCAGAGAGAACAGAGTGCCAGAGAACTCTATCCTTGCATACTTCACTCGCTTCCTCAACATTCATAATTCTCTTCATACACGCTCGCCAGTTTCGGAGACTCTTGACTCCACCTTCCTTCAGTACATGACCGATCTGGTCTAGGTAGATAAGTCTCGGTCTCCCCCGGTACCTACATCCTTCCACTTTCGCATTGTATATCTTCTTAACCAGACGTCCGTTTGGCATTCTTTCCACATGTCCGAACCATCGGAGCATTCCCTTTCGAATCTTTACACCAATACTCTTTTTCATACCTACTCGCTCTCTTACGTCGTCGTTACGAATGCGATCGATCAGCCTAACTCCACAGATTTTCCGTAGAGATCGCATTTCGACCGAATTAATTTTACTTTCATACTCTTTTCTGCATACCCAACTCTCGCTTCCATACAGTAATGTTGGGCTTGTCCCAATGTTGGGACAAGCACTGCATTATGTACAGAGATGTACAAAATGGTTTTAAAAAAGCATTTAAATACAAAATGCAAAATACTTTTCAGATTTACTATTTCAAATGCAAAATACTAAATAGTTTTGCGTTTTGTATTTCAAATGCTAAATGCAAAATAGGTATTTTCAAAATACTTTTTCAAAATAAAATACCTTTTGACCAAATCTCAAAAATTTTTATTTATTTTAGGTATTTATCATTATGCTAGGGAAATTTTCGTTGTGTTTAGACGCGTTCGAGGATCTCCAGTTAATCAATAAATATGGAGTCGAGTGAAGAAATAGTGTTAGAATTTTTACACCATTATGAAGCGGAACCCATGAAGGGATCCAAAAATATCATTATGTAATTATTAGCATAATATAGCTGTAATAGTAAAGCAATTCGTCATCCATAGTTAAACGCATGAAAATGATTTCGGCCATCTTTAATTATTGCACGATACTTCGTGTAAAATACCGAAGTCGCTAATGTGACCACAGTTTTATCGCGATAATTTTCTAGTGTACTAAAAGTACGAAGCTTCGTCACAAATTACTTCGGGACGATACACGCAGGTGCGGTCCTAGCATTAGAAATAAAGACACAATGCCGAGCCAAACAAAAACGTCTAATAACATGCACCTTATGCATGACATTTTGGTCATATTTATCAGTACGCATATCAATAAATTCTGTTATGTTATTAATAATAATAATACTCACTTAAAATAATGTAAAAAACTAGACTAACGAAAAAAGAGCCATGGTTCCATTTTGTGAATTGTGTGGCCATTTATTTCGGTTCACTTTCCTTTTCTCTTATTTTGTTGTAGTACAGTACATAGCCGTTTCAGTATTATAGGGATAACAACAACACTTCAATATCATAAAAGTAGGTAATCAAATCAAATATAATAAAAAAAATGATTAAAAAAATCAAAAAACCCGACTGCGTAAAAATCGTCCCAAACTCGTCACCAAAACTACGTACATAATAAAAAAACTGAAAAGAAAAAAACAAGCACTTAGATGTCCGGTGGTCTAGAATTCCATAATATATTATTGAATAAATACTATTGCAGAAAATGAAATATATTTTAATAATAGAACATGACAACTGAACAGTCGGGATCCTTTATTCGACAGCAAATCTAATTTTTCAATGGATCCCGACTGTTCAGTTGTCATGTTCTATTATTAAAATATATTTCATTTTCTGCAATAGTATTTATTCAATAATATATTATGGAATTCTAGACCACCGGACATCTAAGTGCTTGTTTTTTTCTTTTCAGTTTTTTTATTATGTACGTAGTTTTGGTGACGAGTTTGGGACGATTTTTACGCAGTCGGGTTTTTTGATTTTTTTAATCATTTTTTTTATTTTATACTTTTTAGTTATAAATACCTAGGTAGCTATAGTTATCTTATTTATTAATAAGTAGGTAAGTAAATACATACATACATATCATCACGCCATATCCCTTGCAGGGTAGGCAGAGAGAACAGAGTGCCAGAGAACTCTATCTCTGCATACTTCAATCGCTTCCTCAACATTCATAATTCTCTTCATACACGCTCGCCGGCTTTGGAGACTCTTGACTCCACCTTCCTTCAGTACATGACCGATCTGGTCTAGGTAGGTTAGTCTCGGTCTCCCTCGGTACCTACATCCTTCCACTTTCGCATTGTATATCTTCTTAACCAGACTTTCGTTCGGCATTCTTTCCACATGTCCGAACCATCGGAGCATTCCCTTTCGCATCTTTACAAAAATACTCTCTTTCATACCTACTCGCGCTCTTACGTCGTCGTTACGAATGCGGTCGGTCAGCCTAACTCCACAGATTTTCCGCAGAGATCGCATTTCAACCGCATTAATTTTACTTTCATACTCTTTTCTGCATACCCAACTCTCGCTTCCATACAGTAATGTTGGGACAAGCACTGCGTTATGTATTGCTACACGTGCCTTCTGGCTGAGGTGGTGGCTGCCGAAAAGTTGCCCCAACGCTCCGTTCACTCTATTTCCCGCATTCACTCTTCGCTCTATATCAGTGGTGTACCTTCCATCTCGGCTAAATCCACATCCAAGATATACAAACTCATCCACTTACTCCAGTACATCATTACCTATTGTTACTCTTACATCTGTTCTGGATTCATCTCTTTTAAAGACTATTTATATATACTATAATAAAATTGTAACAGGTTAATAAAATAGTTGAAAAAAAATGTCTGTAGATATAAGTTCAGTTGATAACATTTTCGCACAAGAGCTCGCTGCTATGACAATTACGGAGGATTTACTACTTTTAAGTCTGCATTTATCAACGTAATCTATCGTAGTTTTAGATCTGCAGAACATACAAACGTTCCGTTTTACCCAATACATAAACTGCTACTAATTTCATTTGATGGTAAATTAATTCTATCGTACAATAATACAAGTGCGGTGATGACGTAGTGATTAAGATACCAATCTACAGTGTCAGTGTCGTGCGTTCGATTCCTGCGCAGGACAATACTTTGTGTGATTCATACATTTTTGTTCTGAATCTGGGTGTAAATTGTGTGTGTCATGTTTGTTGTTTAATCAGTGCCCAGGATGGTATTAAAAAAAATGTTAATAATAATTAACGGTGACGACACAAATGATTTCCACGCAAATAAGGTCTGAAAAGGCTAATAATAATAAATGTATAAATCGACAATAAACAATTTGGTAATTGTGGTAAACCATAAAAATATTGGTAATGACTCCGTTCATATATTAATTGGTATTGTTATTTTAGTTTCATATAACCGAGATTAAAGCATTACGCATGAAAGTATTTCGTAGAAAAAAAAAACACTTGGATAAATATATTATTTATTCAGTTTTATATGACTGTAATAATTAACAATAGGTAGGTACCTACTTCTGGCATTTAAAAATGACATAAGCGAAATAAGTAAAAAAATTACATTCCCAAGGAGGGTTGAAGTCTGGCAGGCGGCCGGTCATAAAACTATTGCCAATAACTTTTACAATATATACTTTGAAAGAAGAGTACATATTGTATCGACCCCTAGTAATTGGGATAAGAGTAGGAGAATGATGATAAGTATGTATATAAGAAAATTTATACTGCATTAATCATTTTTGACCACGGATTGGTGTGGTGTGGTCACGCAGTAAGAATACAGTTTACCATCCCCTATTTTATCCGTGTTTTTTTATTGCTTATGGTGGCAAACGAGCAAGCAGCACATCTGATGGTAAATGTTAGTGGCGTACATGGTCCTTTGCAATACCAAGTGTAAGGTAAATGTGCGATAGATGCCACACTTTTTGAAATGGGCGAATAAAATACGAAATATAAACATTTGACAATCTTATATTTGGGTGTTACTTTGTATACTTATCAGTGAATAATATAATTATAATAATTTTATATTAATTGTTTTATTTTTTTAGTTATAAACGAAATAAAAAAGGTCTAAAAAAGGGGATAGATGCCTACTCTGTGGGTTAGATGCCACGATAAGATTTTAATATGTGGGATAGTTGCTATAAGCAAAAATCGAAGAAAACTCTTGATTTTCTTAACTTTAATCAACGTATGTAATCTAACTAGGATAATGTGCTTTTGTAGGTATTTTATTTCGCGAAATATCTTTATAGGGTTCTAGATGGAAACATCTAGAACCCCAAGGTCTGAAAACCGTCGAGAAATTATTGAAACTTCTGTTTTGTCTCATCTCTTTGAACATGATTATAAGATCCTCTTTGATTCACCTTGACAAAATTTCGTGGGCATGGATAGAAATCAAAAATATAACTAAGTTTATGAACGTCGTGGGATAGATGCCTCAAGGGCAACTATACGCACAAAACACTGGGGCATCTATCCTTTATGGTATGGACGCCCTCCTTTTTTTTAAAATATATCGTGTTAAAAGAGACCATTCAAACATTTAGTAGTTATTATTTGATACACATATAGACAATAAAAACAAATATATATATTTTTTTTATTTATTTAGTTATTTTCACAATGTACAACACTTTGTATATTATATACATCCTCTGCCAAACTGGAATACAGTTTGTCGGCAGTATACTCGTGGCGAATACATGTTGGTACATCATACACATATACACATATTTACAATATGCACATATACAATTATGTATTGCTAATACTGATTACACCAATTCACCCTATCTACGGACACATACTTAAGTAGTGTTTCCACAATAGGTTTTTAAGTGCGTTTTTCTTAATACCATCAGTACACAAGTGGTCAGGCAGCTCATTTAATAAAGACGGAGTAAGCCATTGCCGCATGCGTTTACCAAAATAGTTATTAGCCTTTGGCACTTTATATTTACTTTTAATTTTACCCGAAGCTTTACGGAATGGTTGCCTATAGACTGTTTTATTTTTATATTTATTTGAATTATATTGTTCTAATATTATTAAATATATATATATAATCACTTACTTTATAATATTAAAAGTTCTGGCCACATAAAGATTGTAAGAAAGCTAAATTCAGCAATCGGCGCTCGCATCAAGTCGTTTTCTCGCCACAGCTTGTAACACATATGCACCAGCAGAGTGCTTGGCATTGATTTGTGACAGTAGAGAGGTAAACTTACAAAATACAAAACACTACGAACCTCGTATAAGTACAAGTACGTTAAATGACAACTGCGGCATCTATCCCACTAGGCCATCCATCCCACATTTACCCTATAGCTAGGCCGCTGCCTTTCAATACAAACCCCAAACCTACCTAGTTGGACTGCCGGCTCTGTCGCTCACTAAAGGAGGCACAATAGCACATTGCCATTACTCAGACGTCGATCTTCTGTGAGAGTGTGGGACTACCTCGGACGGACCGGTTCGCGCCTGTAGACATAAAACTGTCAACAGCGTGGTCCTACCACTAAAAAGACCTTAGGAGTCATAAACAACGCCTAAGGAACATTATATGCATATAACATCGGTGCAAGAGATGGAAATTTCCAAATAAAACTGTATATTACCAGGTCTGGCAAGCGTGGTATAATAGGTCAATATGCTTCCTATTATGAAAAAGGCTGTTGGGCGTATATTTACGAAACTAGTGACAAAGGAAATGATAATAAATTATACTACTATTTATGTAAAATAAACAAACAAAGAATTAGCACGCTGAAGTGGCAATGGGCAGGCCACATCGCTCGAAGAACCGACAACCGCTGGGGAAGAAAGGTTCTAGAGTGGCGACCACGTACCGGACGACGCAGTGTGGGACGCCCCCCCACTAGGTGGACAGACGACCTAGTGAAGGTTGCTGGGCGTCGTTGGATCCAAGCGGCACAGGACCGCACTCTGTGGCGTAAAATGAGGGAGGCCTACGTTCAGCAGTGGACGGCAATAGGCTGAAATGATGATGATGATGATGAAACAAACAAAATTTTAATCTAAATAGAGATTTTAAAATTCTGGGTTCGTAAAGACTCATCATCATTATCTTGCTCTTATCCCAATTACTTGGGGTCGACGCAATATGTACCTACTCGTACATAATGCAAAAGTTATAAGCAGTATTAAGACGGGCCGCCTGCCTGACGTCAGCTCTCTTTGTGAATATAATTGTTGACCAAATGGCATCAGCTGGAGTTAGTTCTGGTCGATATAAAGCTCTTACGACATCCAGGAGCAAAGTAAGTATTGGCAAAAGTCAGTATTCCTAGCTGTTACCACATAGCACGTTCCCTTCGTTTAAAGTCATTGTCCGTCAATAAGTCAAATCGTTGCCTTGCTTGGTAATGACTATTGATTCTAATTATTTATATAAATAATAATGTTTTTCATTCATGTTACTTAGTAATAGTCATTAAGCATTGTTTGTTGACGATTCTATATCTATAGCTTCATTAATAATAACTGTATATTATGACGAACGAGTTTACAAAATATTTAAACTATAAAGATAAAACTATTTACGGATGCATTTAGTGGTTAAAGTTAGACCATAGACTGTAAACACAAAGTAAAGAGTGGTCATTTATAAAACCCGATTACGAAATGAAAAATGATGTCACAAGCGGGATTCGAACCCGCGCCTATTGGGATTCCGGCCCAATCGTGCTGCCACTACACCACCGTGACTAATTGTAGGACATGCAAATTTCACTTCGTATCATATTTACGTCTTAAGGTGACGGTATGCTATCTACCCGACAATGTTTACACATTGTTATAGGCTTAATACTTAAAACTTTACAGTTAGAATTGTATTAAACGATGACACAACCTTGTTATTTAAATTACTGAAATTTAGCATTTAATATGCTTAATTATTTATAAAACCCGATTACGAAAATCATCATTTTTCATTTCGTAATCGTTCGTTCGTTTCATTTCGACATCATTTTTCATTTCGTAATCGGGTTTTATAAATAATTAAGCATATTAAATGCTAAATTTCAGTAATTAAAAAGAGTGGTCATCTTTAACCTATATGTATATAATAACTAGCAGCTAAGGTAGCCTCAGTAACACGTGGTGGTTATGCTAATAAATTGTAGCTTATATGAATATATGTACGTTTGTACGTTTAACGTAGCGTTATCTATTAAATACTTACTCAATCTAGTCAACAGATACCGCCATCTGTTAGAATCATTTGGAGATAACAGATAATTGTGACTGTCAAATAATAGACAAATAATTTATAAAATAATATTGCGACTATAAATTAAGATGGAAGTTATCCTATCTTTTAAGTTGGATCAAACTACACATGCTGTGCAAATTTGATTAAAATTGGTTAAGTACTTTAGGAGTTCATCGCGGACAAACAACGTGACGCGTAATTTATATATATTAAGAAGATATACTCAGGTATTGAGAAGGAAAGAGATTACTCTTTATAATTTCAATCTATTCCATTTCATAATTTCAGCATTCCTTAATTTCATAGATTTTAAATACTGTTTATATGTCAAAATTATGGACACAGTTTTGGCATAACAGAATTAGGAGATAGGAACATTTTCATAAGTTATTATAATTTTATTTTTATACGTGAATTAAAAATTAAGAGTTTTTGACGTTATAAATCGATCAACTCCAGCTCCAGGCACGATAAAATGTTACGTGCCGCCTGAGCCGAGCGTGCAAGCGAGAGCGCGGAACAAGCGATAGAGAGGCGCAATAAGTCTAAGCTCTAAGCGTTCCTTCATTTTAAGAATTTTACGTGAACTGTTTTGTACTATTTATAAAGTGAAGTGAAAAGTTAATATGGTTTCCATTGTTTATGTTTGTTCAATTCGTAAAGGGCCCATTGAAGTATAGAATAGGATTTCACGTTGTACATTAATGAAAGATATCTTGTTTTGTTCGGCTTTAAATGTATATTCTATTACAAAAAAATATATATATCCCTACATTGCCGGTTTATTGCACAAAAAGCCTATGAAACTTATTAAATTAGGTGATTTTTTTCACTTGAGGTTTGTATTGGTAGGCAGCGGCTTAGCGATACCCTTGGTATTGCAAAGGTCTATGGACAGCAGTAACACTTACCATCAGGTGTGCTGCTTGCTCGTTTGCCACCATAAGCAATAAAAAAAATTGCTGAGATAACAAAAATTATTATTGAAGTGTTATAGATATTATTATAATATTATAAAATTGATATTATTACCTACTAATGTCGCGGCAGGACGTGGTTCAAACAAAATAATAGTACAAACAAAAACATACTAAATTTGATTTGTAAGTAATCAATGCAAGCAAAGTTGCAGCACAGCTGGTTCATCATCATCTCAGCTCATATTCGTCCAACTGCTGGGCTCGAGTCACCTTCATAATCTTTCTTTCATATCATATTTGTCGTCTTGTACGACACCCACGGGTAATATATGGGGATGCAGTGTTTTCTTACACCATCACCATACAGAATGCTAGTTATTATATAGATATTTGTGAAAGTTTCTCTTTGTGGCGATGGGGTAAGTATACAACCGTCATCACCTCGGGGTCTCAACATTGAGCTGCTTATGAGAGTGAGCAGCAGCTCTCTCTTGAGAAACGTATAATAACCTCAATGCGGTCACCAACCCTCTTGCTAAGTTTATCGAGTACGACATTATCCCTTCATTTGTAGAGGTATTCAGCAAAGTAGCGGAAGGTTTTTGTTTTTATATATATTTTTTTAAAGACACTACCTTTATCTTGCGTTGGACCGGAGGTGGTCACGCCCCGCCAAATCGACGGAAGAGGCGGCGCACGACCCCTTAGACCCACCCTGCAAAGCGCCTCTCTTAGCCGTGCGAGTGGGCCACCGGTACCCGATCTTTGTCTTCAGTGGCCTAAAGACACCACCCTGCACTAAGGAAATCATTCTTGTATTGCGGGGGACTTTACAAAGATACAATTAACGCAGACAAATTACACCCAGACTCAGAACAACACTTTGTGGATCACACAAACCCACGGAACTGGTAAAGAAGTTCAGATCGAATCTTTACCACCACGCCATCTGCGCAGTTCAAAGGAAGGAGATTTCGAATTGATGACGACGGGATTAACTGACTAATTTGCGTCATGAAAATATTTAGTGTTTCTTTGCGATAGAGTCGATTAATCAAAACTATATTAACGCAAGCAAAGCCGTTGTCACAATTAGTTATAAATAAGAAAATAATAGTTATATTTCACATTTCGTATATTTCACATACACACACACACATTTTCAAAAATGTTATCACGGTTAGTTGGCAGTTTACCAAATCGGGTTACCTCATTTCCATAGTGGCATAAAATTCTATCTACTCACAGGCGGTCATAATAACGCGTCGTATTTACCGATATCTGAATTCTGGGATCATCCTGATCGCGGGGTAGCGACGCGGCAGTACTATGCCCCAAAAGATGCGCGCGCGCAACGTGCCTTGTGTTTAGTTAGTCGATCGCGGCGAGCGTTACTGTTTGGTACTGTTTTGCACTCAATTCTGTTGCGTCTCATCAAACACGCGCGTTATACTAGTTAGTACTTAGATCAGCACGTGTTTGCACTTAGTCGATTGCTTTTCTTGCCCCTTGACCTGGCCTTTCACGAATGATAATGGACAGATAAATACTAATTGCTCTCGTTGTCAATTAGAATCGGTTGAGTGACGGTTCGCGAGTGTAGTGTCATGTCTGTGATGGCAGAACACCACGCACTTATTCCAGAATCAATTTCTATAAACACACAAACAAATATGAAGGAGCCTCAGGATATATCAAAGAAGATGAACAGAGATTATGAGAGGCAGTTTAGGGATGCGCTTGTTAGCAAGTCTGTTAAACGATGGCAGACTTGGCTAATTACTTTAGGTGTTATAGTTGGCGCTCTTCTCACCTGGGCGTTAGTGTTCACTGTTGTAAGGGAAGTTCAAATTCGCCAGCTTCGGCATGAAGTTGACGATCTCACAGCTAACATGATCGCTTTATCCGTTAATGTGAAAGCCCTGAGCCAGAAGATCGAAACAAACAAGCTATTTAACGAATTCAAGGACTTTCAAGATACGGTGAGTTAATATCAAACTGTTTATTCTCAGATTACATGCATGAGTCTTACAAAATACGGTCAATATAGTGCTGTATATCGTTTAAGAATTATTATATGACTAGATTGTGTGCAATAAATAAATTAATAAATTGTTGTACAATTTATAGTGGAAGGAAGCATATAGTGTGTCAGGTAAAGATATTACAATAGGGAAGATGTATTTCAAGGTAATATTGTATCACAAATAAAATTCGTTTGTGATATAACATATTTTATAATTGACTAGTGAACCCGGTGGACGTTGTTTTGACCAATTATTGGGTTGTCTATAATAAAAAAAATAATAAAACTTCCAAAAAGTATAAATATTATGAATGTTGAGGAAGCGAGTGAAGTATGCAGAGATAGAGTTCTCTGGCACTCTGTTCTCTCTGCCTACCCTGCAAGGGATATGGCGTGATGATATGTATGTATGTACAGAGGATTTTGGAATTAAATATTATTTACCTTTTTTTAATTTAAATATACCTATGCTTGCGGGGCAAGCTCGAGAGTTTTGATGGGTTATTGCAACCTAAAATCGATAAAAAAGTTTCTAGGGACCCATTTACACACCAAATAATTAATTAAAAGCCGTACGTGCACGCACACTTTATAAATAAAGATGATACACCTCATTTGCGGAACATAATTCTTATAATTTAATATTATGCGAAGATCCTAACGTCATCTAGTGAATAACTTATGTAATTAGTAACATATGTACATATATTCATGTCTATAGATAACATAAACTAAGCTAAAATAGACGACTGTAGTGTTAATGTCCAAGGTCTAATATGAACACGCGTTATTATTCTCAATTGCTTCAACGATATGATCATTTGGCGTGTCAGCTATTTAATACATAGTTGTTACTATGTAATAATCAACAAGAAAAATCAAATATGTTAGGATTTACATGATTTTCTTTTCGTATCTTTTGATTTGTGCAGTGATTTTTATTTTAATATCAATATTTGACTCTCTGCTGGTTTAAGCTCCAAACTGGTTTTATTGACACTAACAAATGTAAACAAAAACGAGTCAGGCGGCGGAGGCGTGCCTTCTTGTTGCGCAACTAATATCACTAATAATGTCCAATAATTGGACTTCATTAAGTCTTTTCATTAAGTCCTTCCTCCTTTCTATCGTTAAGGCATGTTTCACATTCTTGAGTTGGTAATTTTTTTTTAAATAAGAACCTTTGTAATTGTATATTTATTAATGCTATTAAAATAAAAAATGCGGAATTTTGTGAGGATCCTTGGCCTAGGTCACGTTAAAAGTACCAAATAGAGTTTAATAAAACCATATCAATGTAATTTATACATTATCAGAATAAGAAGAGCTATAATTTGTTAATATATTTCTTAAAGTGGCCGTAATATACCGAATAAAGCTAAATTCTCATAACAATATTCAGTTGACATTGGTGTTCTGTGCGCTTGCGTTAGAGGCCGTCCATTAATCACGTGAGGTTTGAAAGAGGGAGTACATATCGGTTTGACAAAAATCACGAAATATCACAAGGCTGATGGGGGGGCGTCAAACGCTGCGATTTCTAAACTGAAAAGCCAGGCAACGAACGAAGTTTAAAGTAGGTGATCTGTATAAAAACCTTTTTACGAAGTATAAAAAAGCAAAATACCGAGAATATAATGAGCTATGGGCTACTTCTTTGTAGGTACTAAAAATTCACGTTATGTTCATGGGGTAGGGGGGTGTCATAGTCTCAAACCTCACCACGTATCACCAAGGGAGACGGGTTAAAAATGCTAAAAAAAAGATCACGTGATTAATGAACGTCCCCTTATGCGTTTTCTAGACAATGTTATAGTCATCAACGTAACAAATTTGTATACACTGTCATTGAAGATACTGTGTATGAATAATATTCATACAATATTATAAAATGTTTTTTTTTAATAATCTCTAATTAGTACTGTATATTCAAATCAGAATATATGAATGAATTGTGTGAATATTTGTGTAAAAGTGATTTCGGCCAGTATTTACAATGCGATTAATAAAGACTAGCCAACATAAAGTTATGATAATTGGTATAGAAAATTGTCCATAATATTGTTTTGTTATCGGGGTTTATCTTTATATATCTTTCGGCCTTTCGAGTTATTTTCTAAAAATAGTTCTGAACTATATTCAAAAAACGATATTTATAATTTTTTATGCACTTAGCAACCATATGAACACGGCCTATATAGCCAACAAAATTTATTATTAGGGATGTACAATATGTAAGTTCAATGTTAGAAAACGTATAGGTATAACATGATTATAGAACCATCACCTTTTTGGAGTTTACTACTTAAGAATCGATTTTCATATAAGGCGCCCGGTATGAGAAAAATTTGAGGAGTAAAATCTAGTGATCGAATGACCTCGTTACGTTTTTGGTGCGCAACCTATACTGCGCACCTTTCACTTTCTGACGTGAGATAATACTTCACTGAACAGTTTTAATAAATGTAAATAAAAATATATATATTATTCTTAGTCAAATGAGCTTTTTTTGCGCCTGTTTTGATAATCGTACTTAAGGAGTAAACGCCAGTCGTGCGTCGGAGCCACGGAGCAAATACAAAGGTCGGAGCTGACACACACATTTTTTTTTCTTATATTTTCTAATTTTTAATATACCTCAGATCATCATCTTCTTCTTCTTCTCTTTGTATATTGGCAATCAGCTACACATACGAGCTATTGGTGCCAGTGTCAAGTTATAATTATTTTTACGTTTATAGTCTTGTCAGGTCAGTCATTGTCTAAGTCAAATTGTCACCATTAACAGTGCAATGGCCACACTGTTAATGGTATCTTGTGGGAATTTTGATGGAAAACGAAAACGTTGTAAAGCACTTTTATATGATATTCACTACATCACAGTATTTCCGCACATCATATTACATAAAATGCCATCAAAATTATCTAATATAACACGTTAAAACACTAAGATATCGAATATAATACAAGAGCACCACATGACGTTTTCAAATTCCCGTCAAAAGTCCCTCAGATCATCAAACGCAGATTCTCGCCAATCTTTCAGCAGTGTCAACTGTTACTGGCAGCTAACATTCTAAGTTAGAGATCCAATATGTAGTTTTGCGGTATCAGCTCATAAAATCATCCAGTAAGCTTAATATAGCAAGATTAGATACGAATCATCAATTTCCTACTCTTATCCCAATTACTTGGGGTCGATACAATATGTACTCTTGTTTCATAGTACATATTTTAAAAGTTATTGGCAATAGTTTTATGACCGGCCGTCTGCCAGACGTCAACCCTCCTTGGAAATGTAATTGTTGACCAAAGGGTATCAGATGGAGTTGGCCCAGGTCATCATTAAGCTCTTAGTCGTCTTTTACAACATCCACGAGCAAAGTAAGGGTTGGTAGTATTCGTAGCCGCTACCACACAGCTATAGATTATATACGAATGAGATTAAATAATAAATCTTACATACATACATACATATCATCACGCCATATCCCTTGCAGGGTAGGCAGAAAGAACAGAGTGCCAGAGAACTCTATCTTTGCATACTTCACTCGCTTCCTAAACATTCATAATTCTCTTCATTCACGCTCGCCGGTTTCGGAGACTCTTGACTACACCTTCCTTCAGTACATGACCGATCTGGTCTAGGTAGGTTAGTCTCGGTCTCCATAATAAATCTTGATACTTTTATATAAATATTGCGCAATTTAAAGAGGTAAATGATCGTGATATTTCTTATATAAAACATTTTCAAATTTATACAGATGATTAATCTAATTAGCATGAAGAAAAAAAAACCCTCTATGTTTATTCTGGTATCTCAAGCTGCGTCTATATTTTGAGACATGTTTGAGCAATAAACATTTAAACATCCGACTATTTTATTATCGTCTAAAATATTTTAATTACCTCTACAATATATATTGTACTCATTTATTTAAGCTTTCAGCTGGACTATATTATCAAAATATTTATATTCGGCAAGTTGGGATATAACCATTCTAATTTATAAATATGTACTAGGAATGAAATATGTACGATGTTTATTAACAAAATATCTGGAGCGCACGATTTATTACCTGTAAATTCATTTTTATTACGCACCCCTTAAGATTTATTTTTAAATATCCATCACTTATTATACTGATACCAAATCTTAATGAAAGAAAGCTTGAATATTTTTCTAAGTTGAACTAAATATATAAAAGTAAAAACCATTTAAAAAGTCTGTTTAGGCGATTACCGTGTACATACAGGCACACAAATAATAATAATAAAAAAAAAAAGCTATGTACCGTTACTCTGTTCTTATCTACATAAATAATTTGATGAAATTAAAAAAGCTGCTAGGTATTTTGCTGTTGCATTATAAGTATGGAAATAAAGATGTATGGATAGATAAAGATTATATATAGATGAAACATATAGAGTGCTCTGTGGTAGTGATTACGAATACTACCAACCCTTACATTGCTCGTCGATGTAGTAATAGACGATTAAGTGCCCCTACATAGTATAGAACACTCTGTATATAACACAAAAGAAAAAGAACTGTACCGGTGAGACGAAAGATATGGGACTGTTTTTAACTAGATGTTCTGATACTTATTCTATTATCACAAACCACTGAAACCTAAATAAAAGTCACTAAAATCCATTCATCTATCAGCTAATCGATCATACATATACTCGGCATATATACTTGTATCTGCTGGGTTCGAGCCTCCTCCATAATAGGAGGGAAATTGACCTACTATGTCACGCTGGCCAGATAGGGCATTATTTTAAGTTTGTCTATTCTTGCAACAACTTACATATATTATATCTCTTAGTTGTCTTTTACGGAACTCACTTTCAAGAAAGGGATGGCGAATTGTATTCTAACTCCGTCACAATAAACTAAACCTATTTTATATCATCATCATCACAGCCCATATATGTCCCACTGTTGGGCTGGAGCCTCCGCAATGGGAGGGAAATTAACCTACTATACCACGCTGGTCAGACATATTGGTATAGGGTTTTGTTTCGCGTTTTCCATCGCTTGCATAGATGTTATATGCGTTTTATATCTCTTAGTCGTCTCGTACGATCACCCACGCGTAAGATAGGGGGTGGTGAATTTGTATTCTTACTCTGTCACCACACGCATAATATGTGATAATATGTTTTATATACTATGTTTATATTCTTAATGATTTAAATCAACAGAAAAACTCACAGACCAATACAGATTATTAGTTGCATTAACCATGTTTCCGTAATTGTTGGCCCGTGTTCAATTCTTTGGTAGAGCAAAATAATATGTGCCATTATCGCGTAGAAATTCTCAATAACAAGTACCTAGTTTAAAACGATGGACTATAGATAGTAAGTAGCCTTATCATACTTTATCTACAATAAACTTATAATTAGCGAGATATAGGCGTTTCCACTTCCGGGTTGTGACGGATTAATACAATATATATCACGCTTTTCCCTTCGTTGGTGTCCTTTACGGTAAATACTGTATGTAAACAGAGGATCCGACCCGGATATTGTTCTAAAGTAAAGCTTAAAATGAAACCTAATGCCTATATATTTGGGAAGCGTGGTCTGGTGGGCCAATTTCTTTACCCTTTAAAGCATATGTCCAACACTGAAAAACATAGGCTTTTGTTATGCAGTTAAGCTAAATTCATTCATCAAGTTCAATTTGTACTGCGTTAGCGCTTTTTAGACTATTAGGTAGCTATGATGATGCACATATACTTTTATTTTGCACATATACTGAAACAATTGCTGATTTAACGGCTTTAATTGTAATTATAGGTATATATGCATTATTGGCTTTACGCAGTGAATGCTATATTAATAAAAGTAAATAAAGTCATTTGATTTTAAACTTCGTGTTTGCAAAAATAATTTAAAATCATATTAATGAATTTCTACGTAAAAATGAATGGAAGATCTTGGTGTATATTACTGATGGACACCGAAGGGGTGAGAAAATTTGAAAGATGGTTATTTAGTATGGGTCTTTAATATCTGTATAGCTACAAGTAGAAGGGTTTTCACTAATAACAAGACCACCAGCACAAGAAGAAACCCCAAAAAGACATGTAGTCACTTAACATCTATGACACATGAATTGCGCTCTTAAACCTTTAACCAACTGTTATAAAGTCACTTCAAGAAAATTAATTTTGTAAACAAACCACCATAAAAAATAAATTTAACATAATAAGAGCACGGACAAAAAGTCTGTGGAATAACTTAAAATAAATTAAAAAAAAAATATCTGTACAACTTCTGGAAGGGTGATGATTCATTCAAGTTCCAGGCGTAGCTGTAGTATGAACGGTTAGACCTTAAATTAATTCTTGTGGACAGGAAAATAAGGACTTCATGACAATGGAATATAACTCTGCCTAGTTCGCCATCACAGTCAATTTTATGACAGTCACTTCAATTGAAATAGATCAGAACTGTAAACAATATTAATTAAACTAATAATAATAGAGATATTAAATCATGATAAAGCAAAAGTTATACTAATCTAGAACAAGTAAACAATTTAATTCAACGATCTAAATTGTGTTATTTACGCCTCTTAGTTTTATTGCCCTACGTCTCTATTCAAACTGTTACGACCATTTGCTCCGTGGTTACGACAGAGACTCGACATCAAATTTAAAATTAATTTATAATCATATAATATTTGAAAATTAATGATATTATCTCAGTTACCTTTTTTATGATTAGTCAAAAGTAAATGTAAATTATTATAAAAATACATTCTTTTGTTTGTTGTAAAAACTTTCAGAGAGATCATCAACAGAAATGAGAGACAACATTCTCCTGGTCCTGATCTAGATTTATTATAACAACTGTATTCATTATCATCATCATCTCAGCTCCACTGTTGGGGTTAGACCACCTTCGCAATGCGAGGAAAATAAACCTATTACTATAACATTGCGCTAGTCAAACGTGTTGACATAGGATTGTATGTAGAGTTGGGGCGTCGGGGATCGAATGTCAGTAGACGATCTCTCCGGCGTCCCGTAAAAGCGCAGAAGGGGCCGCTATGGTTTTAGTGGGTATTCCGGTCGGACTGTTCAGCTGGCCGGTGAGTCCCACACGCCCCCCGTCTGTCACCGGCGGGGGATAGCGCGTAAATGCGTTTCCACAGCGAGAAAAAAAAGGATTGTATGTAGAGATTTCCTAGTCTTGTATCGATGTTATGTGCATACCATATACTAACTCATCGTTTATGATACTCATAAGCAAGATAGGTGGTGGTGAATTGTATTAATACTAATTCATCACGCGGATAAACGGACAATTGCAATCACCAACCTACAACTCAATTTTTTATAGTTCATCATTTTCTACTATTGGGGAGGCTTACGTTCAACTGAGGACGTCGGTTAGGCTGATGGATGGACGGATGGATGAATAAAAATTAGTAATATGTGATTTTAAATTCTACGATCTATTATTGATATGTAAGTATTATTTATAAACATTTTTAAAAGCCAAAGTGTGCAGTTCGAAGGGGTAAATTTCTCGCCACTTCCATTTCCATCCTCACCTTTCTTCGCTTTGTCTATCCAAGCAGTACAGAAAATGCTCAAAATATTACGAAAAGTGGCATATTCTTGTTATTTGGTTCATATAGTGAAGGTAAATGGAAGATGAGATGAAGAATGAGATATATAGAGGATAGTGAACATTTAAAATATCCAGACATATTCAAGCAAGAAGACCGATATAAAACGAAGGCCCCATTACGAAACTTAACAATAGTTCCTATCGCTCTAATCTTTATGAAGCATCAATTAATTTAAATACAGTAAAAAGTAAATAAAATTAACGTTAACGACGTGGTCTGTTAATGGCCTACTATCATTTAGCATCGTGAGAAGTTAAACGACGCATAAAATATGTGTGAGTTTGGACTGTTTACGTTTTAATGCTCGATATATTGATAAGTATTTTGTTGTATTTTATTTATATATTATTCTGATAAGAATATAGTTACCCTTATTTAACTGTGGGAGTCGGAAGATTCGGTTTAGCCGCTATTGGATGGATAGCAGCGTTCTCTTGGGAAAACTTTTAAATAATCGGCATCAATTTTACCAAACATAGAGATTAATAATAATAAAAATAGATTATGGCAATGATGCTATGTAAATCGGTACCAGTGGTAGGCTTAATGGGGATGTGAAGGGAATATGGTGGGTTATGAGGCCGCATGCTGTCTTTTCGTTGCCCGGACAAACAGATGGTCCGTGTTTAGTAGACTAATACTCTGCCAAAAAAAAAATGAAATGCAGATAAATTAGTAGATAATATTGATTTTAACATAGCGTGTTCGCTTGTAGATAACGTGTGGCGTTTAATTATAAGAACGATATCAAGAGGTGATTTTGAAGCAATTATGATTATCCGTGTGGTGACTGCGTAAGGATACAATATATCACCACTCCTCTTTCTTCAAATATCGTAAATGTTTAAGAGCGGTAAACATAATATTAGTACAAAAAAAAAAAAACGAAATAACCTCTTACTTCAAATCGCTTGGACATCACGCAGCTGATTTGTTTTTCAAGATAACAGCCTGTAACTTTATAAATATGTTCATTACAGGGAAATTGACTTACTGTGCCATGCTGGTTAGACAGGTTGATATAGAACTTTATTATGACGTTTCTTTCTCTTGCATAGATATGTGTATATCATCGCTTAGTCGTCTTTTGCGACACACACAATTAAGATAGGGGGTTGTGAATTGTGTTCTTACTTCATCATAACACGGAGAACGTTTATTATTAACGAGCATAAATTAAACCCAAACTTAGGAGAACAATTTGTGGATCGCACAAAGCATCGTGGGTAATCGAATCTACGATGCTGGGCACGGCAGCCCGGTCTTCTCATTATCTCAACTAATACACCATCTGTGTAAACAATTTAAATTTCAGATGAGGCCTGCGCTCAACCGTAAAGATATGCGTTGTAGGAAAAATATTTATGTAAATAGGAACGTCTCCGTCGATAATGATCGCAATGATCGAAACGGAAGTTATAAGCTTAAATCTGTAGATAAAAAAAATATCATAGAAATAATTAAGGCAATAAAATCTAGTGCGAATGAATTGTATTGACATTTAAATTCGAGGAAAATAAATACTATTAAAGAATTATTGGCAATGGAATTCGAATACTCGTTTGGGTAAAAGGAGTTTATTAAGGTTTTGCCTCAAATTATCTCTGGTGGTAGACGAGCAAGCAGGCTACTTGGTTTTTAGTAGTAACTGTTGCTTAAGGACCTCTGTGACAGTGCACAGCCAGGTGATTGACTACCGTTAGGTAGGATGAAGTCCTCTAGCTCCCACGCTCTATGATGAAACGCAATAATAAATTAGTACTACTGTGAAATTGACTTTCTGTAAGAATGTGATGTGAGCTGACCTGTTTATGACTTCAAGAGACAACACTGTCAGCAGCGTGGCCCTACTATTAGGAAAGAAATTAATGATAATTCATATTGCAACCGGTGTCAATCAGAATGGAACGAAAATAGATGGATAGCCTACTTACGCACATCGTGTACATTTAGAGATTTTTTAGAGTTATGCTAGTACCTCTAGTAGAGCCCTTTTATCTGGAGCCCTTTTAGGTAAAATAAATTAATATATTTCCATAATTTAGGGTGTTCATTTTTATTAATAGATAAATCAAAATTTATAATAATAATAAATTATCAACGTCTTAAAAACCTGCGACTGTATCACTGTGTAAAATAATTAATTATGTAAAAAAAAAAAAAAACATTGCATAATTTTAATAGTTGAAATAATTTAAAAAAATGATTGACGAGTTATTTGTTAGTTGGTTTGGGCGTGCTAATATTAATAACATCTTTTATTAGGTACTGCTACAGCTCTTAGATGTCTCATTTTTTTACACGGCCATCTGCCATAGTAGGTAAACTTCAGTAAGGGACATTGAAATTACGCTTTCAAAGGATTTTATTTCAGTTTTATTCCCTTTCAATAATTTAGTTATCTTCTTATGTCCGTAAGTAGACATGAGAATAGAAGAAGACAAGAGCTACTATACGCCGTCACTACGTGTGCAGTACTTTTAGCTCTGTCTATTGTTGAACTTCGACCGTCGCACGAGGTTGGGTAATGCTATAATCACCACTCTTGGCGGGCGGGTAGGCGATCGCAGTTGTTTTTAAGAGTTACATTATTACTGTACACTGCTATGGCCTGCTACTGCATTGTACTCTAAACTTATCACCACATATGAAGATAACAACACGTTACATACATACCAAATCATGTCATATAAAACATAACATCATCACAAATATCTCATAAAAGTTTAAATATATACCTAACTATTAATGAAATACAGGTGAGTAAATGCTACCAACGTGACAACATTCTTGTGTTGTGAAATAATTTCGTAACATTACCATGACGTCAACAGCCCGATATAAAAATCCCTAAATAAATATAGAAGCGTAAAATGAAAGTTTACAAACACAGATTGGATTTGCGCCAATTTTTGACAGCGTACCACTGAGTATAGACTCAGGTCGATCTGTGACGAAACAATGTTGAAAAGATATGTATGTAGTGTAGGCATACAAAATAGTGTTTTTTTAATTTCATTGTTGGCTTCTCGAATTAGATTTTATTAGTTTGTATATTGGTTGGAATACAATCGTCAGTTTTACAGCACGAATGCTTTGAGCGGGAAAATTTTATTATTATCTAAACATATTTGATTGGAGTTCATAGACAATCATGTGATATCAAGTGGATGGCGCCAAAATTAATGGAATGTGATTTAAATGAATGTATGTAGGTAATAGATTATTTATTTATTTGTAAAAAGCATATTAAAAGTTTGTATAACGGGGAATTTTAACAAATATTGTATGTATTCTATAGTACTTTTTCTTTAATTTATATATATTTTATTATTTCAATAAATTGTATATGCACCACAGAATGCGTTGTGTTAGGTAAATATATGGAATTTATGTATTGACAGATACAATTTCAGGTATCTCTAACACAAATATTAATCTTGTGTGAGTTCGAACACAGAGTATTAATTAATGGGACATTAATTACTGATACTACTTTCCATTGTTTGTTTACATTTGTAATAAATTAAATTTTTCAAATTAAATACATTTTATTATCGATTATTTTGTTTAGATAAAATGTACCTATGTATCGAATAGGTAGTGATGCCACAGATTTTTTCAACATCAAAACTCATTTATTCATAAGAGTTTCATAGATGTCATTATTTCTATTATATTTAATAAATATAATTATAAATTCAATCAATAATATATAAAAAAAATCTTTCAAAAATATTAAAAAAAACGTGCACAATAGCTGCAAATAAACATCCGTTTCTATTTCTGCACCATCGTAAAGAACATGAACGCAGCTTCATGACGTTTTAAGGGGAGAATAACGTCCTACCTACGTCATCATGAATGAATTCATCATTGTAAAAATATTATAATCCATCAACCAGATCACTACGTGTAAATGTAGTCAAACTACATTTTATAATATAACTTACCACTACTTAATTAATTTTGATTATTAATTCCAATAAAAACTAAAAAGAAAATCCCTTTTTTAATTGTATTAACACTTCCACATCCTTTGCCGTTTTTGTTTGCGTTTTGACACTTCCGTTGCATCACTAATATCTACACTTCTTGAGAAAGAAGGTTAAGTTTAGTTACTGTGTTGTGAAATGTGATTATCCTCTCGATCTGACTACTCTCGTCGCAGTGAACATTTTAATCAGGTACCAATTTTGTGCCTTCTAAACAGTGATGGGCAAAAAGTAATTAGATTAATAATTACAAATTACAGTTACATTGTAATTTGTAATTAAAATACTTTGTAACAGATTACTTAAGTAACTAATTGCAATGATTAATAAATTTAATTAAATACATAGTAACTGAATTACAATTTAATCTAATTACATTATAACAGGTTACATATGTAATCTGATAAAATGTAACTACACATTTATATAGGATGGGACACCTGCATCTTAAATACGAAAATAAAACAAATAATTATTTAAAAAAAATGTAATCATCTCAGTCATTGTTTACTTTTATATCGTTTATTAGTTACAATTTTCTCAATTAGTTGACAAAAAAGAATGTAATCATGTCTCAATCATTGTTAAGTTTTAAATCTTTTAATAGTTACAATTTTCACCATTAGTTGACAAAAAAAATTACGTTTCTGATTTATAATTTAAATTAACCTTTAAAATTACTCGTTTTTCAAACATTTCGTCTGATAGTCGGTTTGCTTTCGGACAATTGATCATTGTCGCGTACGAAAACATACGTTCCACAGGCGCAGAAGAAGGTAGAGGGGTATTAAATTTTAAAAATATTTTTTTAATTTCCTTATGATTATTTAATATTTCAAGTTCTCTGCTGTCTTCTGCTAAAAAATGAGTGACTACAAGTTCAGCTTTAGATCTTGGTTCACTGCTTTGGTTGTCTGAACCCGAACTTGAATCTATTTCAAAGTAATCATCCTCCCTCGACCTCATTGATGGATTTTCTCGAGATAATTGATTTGGTATAATCTTCACGACTTCTTTTACGAGTAAATTTTTCATTATACTATATTCTGACTGGCCAATTAATGATGTCCATTTTAATTTTTTATATTTAGGATGAGAAAGGGCAGCTAAAGCGGCATTTTCAGCTTGAAATCCCGATATTTTCAAAAAATCTTTAAACCTTGTTTGCACACTTTTTAGGTAAGTTTCAGTCAGAGTACTGCAGTATTCATACTCTCTTGTTCCAGTTAAATTTGTCAACTTTTTCTTCAACGAAAGTATAGTCGGTAAAAATATTCCGTAATAGGTTGCGTTTTCACCTTGAAGAACGTCAAGCGCATCAGCGATAGGTTGAGTACATGACAGATATTCTTTTATATAGGTAAAGTCAGATTCACGAAGTGGATTTTTTATGTTTAAAGCTCTGTGAAGTGTTGCAGATTTATCTTCTATGGTTGCGATTTTTTTCAAGGCATCATAAAGGCTATTCCACCTTGTCTCTACTGGCCTACTAAGAGTATGGCCAAGAATATTTTGTAAAATTTCAGCTGATTTTGGCCGATTTGCAGCTTTCCACAATGTGTTACATTTTTTTATTGTTTGGTCATGCATTTTCGACAGCTCCGTTTCCTGATTTTCTAGTATTTTATTAGCGTCTGTGGCACAAAGACTCAAAGTATGTGAAGCGCATCTTAGGTGTAACGGCAGACGAGTCTCTAAATGGCTTATCGTTGGAGAAAGGTCGTTCAGATACGTTAATTCGTCGTCTGTACTATCAGTATCAGAGTCTTCATCACAAGAATCAATAGTGTTTTGCTCGTTTTAAACATTGATGCGATGCACACCGAAACTTTTAAAAGCTTTTACAAAATTGCTGCCGTTGTCTGTAACACAAGCCACAACATTTGTGCTAGTTAACCCATACTTTTTATAAATGTCTTGCAACAATTCGTATATTTTGTCATAACTATGTGTGCCTTTAAAGCGTTGGCATGCTAAAGCTCTTGAGACACGCTTTAAATTATGGGAATCAATCCAGTGTACTGTTACACCTAAAAAGCTTCTTCGACGTCCAGACCAAATATCAACTGTCGTACAAACGTGTTTCACTTGATTTAGTTCTTGTTTCACTAAAGTAGTTTCTTCATCAAAGAATTCCGTAATCATTCTGCCAAGTGTCCGCCGTCTCATGATTCTTAGATTATTCGCACCTGTATTTAAGCGACGTAAAATTTGTCGGAAGTAAGAGTCTTCGGTACACTTTAGAGATATCATTGAGTTGACGAAATATTTAACAATATCTCGATCGAATTCAGCTTGAGAATATGAGGGTACATTTGACGACCTTCGTCGTGGTGATAGTTCGTTTGACGAACTGGAAGTACGAACATTTTTTGATCTCTTACTCTTTATATATTCTTGGTATTCTTGTATAGTTTCTTGACCATGTTTACGTTTCAAATGTGTTTTGAAATTGGAAGTACACGATCTCGAGCCTTTTATTTGTACTTTATTAGGCAGACATTTCTTGCAAATGGCGACTATTTTATCAGTTCCTGATGTATCAGGAAGTAACTCAAAGAATTTACCGTCAAGTATAGTAGGTTGCAATGCAGACATATTGCTTGTCGATGGTAATGTAGATTGACCTGCAGACACAGATTCGTCCACTGAACTGTCATCTTCTAAAAGTAGTCTTGCACTTTCATACATAGTACGTAAAACAAAAGTTTTTGCACTAATCACCAAAGCACAAAAAATGTTACGTGTTTACAATGCAAAAGATAAGGAATAACTGAAGAGGGCGGAACGCGGGGCGGGACGCGGGGTAGCTAGGAGCAGCGGCGGCGCACGAGCACAATGCATAGAACCCACCGCTACCCGCACATTATCCTTAGTAGGATAGGTGTGCCATAAAAAAAATAGCTTGACAAAAAAATTTAAATAATTCAAAAAACACACACACCAATTTTCGTGCAGATCGGAGTAAAATTGCGTAGGCAGGAACAAACAAACAGACAGACAAAAGCAAAATCGTTCAGTCCTGAAATGGAGATTCTTGTTCGCTTCGCTCACTCGGTCAATTATAATATAATTAAATACTATGTAATTAGGTTACCTTGTAATCAAATTATTTTGTAATTAAATATATTGTAATTAATTTCATAGCATATCTAAAGTAATCTAATTACAATGTAATTAAATAATATGTAATTGAATTACATTTTAATTGAATTATTATGCAATTCAATTATTAATTGGATTACATAAGTAACTAGTTACGCCCATCACTGCTTCTAAATAACGTAACTAGACTCATATTTGCTATGACGAATGAAACAACGCGGCCACGCTGTGATATCAGTATGTAAATGTATTCGTTGTGATAACATCTTTGACAGACTTCTATTTACATTTGAGTTAAGAATGCGTTATGATTTTACAGGCAAACAGTGTCTTATCCCTGTTGGCATAGTAAAACGGGGCTCAGATTCATTTAATAGTCAGCTTATATGAAACATTAACGATGCTATCTTTTATGTATTAATTAATTCACAAAAGCTCTGAATGGATTTTGTTCAAAGGCTTCATTAACCCTAAAAGCTTTTGCGGCGAAAAAATATGAGAATGAATTTAATTTGTTTGGATCTTTTTCTCTTTATCTTTACATTTCACTTCACCAGAAATTCAAATAATAAAAATTTAGATATCTTTTATTTATGCGAAAATGTAAAGAAATGTAAATTATTTATCTTAATATTTTGGCATTACCACGAGTATTAGAAGACATGGATAAAATGTGTCTTTTTCTTTTTTTTGAACACTATAAACTAATTTAAAAATTTATATTTGTCATAGGCAACTTGTTTTCAGACATACAGTTAGCATTAGCGCATACAGATTACATCTAGAACCATACTCATAATTTATAGATCGAAAAGATAATTTGCCTGCGTGAGTGTTGAACACATCTCTCGGCATTGGCAGGCAATACTTCTATCACTATGCTATCTTTTCACTTAAATTCAACCAATATTAAATGAAGGTCAAATAATAAACTAAAAACGGTAACGGGTACATTACATCTCTGAAATAAAAAAAAGACATTTTGACCGTAAAATATCTTAGTTCTCCATTGGCTATGGACGCTGTAAAAATATCACAAGTATTGAGACAGTAAAAACCAAATTACTCGCAATAAAGTCCGTAACGACCTTGTTAAGATATGGCAGAAACTGTTTGACCGAACTCATAAAAATACCCTATATACACTGTTAATAATTTTTTTAATATACTTTGAAAGACGATAAAGGATGAGTTATTATTATTTCAATTGTTATATAAAAAATTTAAAGAATCTAAAGTGAAAAAATTCTCCCATGGCTTTCGATGGCTGAAGCATCGAATCATAATTACGACGATTTTTGGGTATAAATTCATGTTTAATCAAACAGTGAATTGTTCCCGTTGTACTAATATATAAATTATTTTCATTATATTATGACTTCTAATGTTTACGCGAGTATTACACATTTGAAATAAAACTACTTTTACGGATTCTATTGCGTTTGTATTTGATTTTTAATATCCCGACGTTTCGAACACTTTACAGTGTTCATGGTTACGGGAGGATTAAGGTGTCATTAAAAATCAAATACAAACGCGATAGTATCCGTAAAAGTAGTTATATTTCAAATGCATTAAGTATATTACTTTAGAAATTCATTAATTATTTATTGAATTTTGAATCAAATATTTCAAAGTTGTATTTGCAATGCTGTCAGAAATAATTTTGAATCTACTGTATTTTTTTAAGTTAAAATGCCCGACTAGAAAACAAGTATGGTTCAACCAGATCATGTATCTGGACCCGATCAGGATAGAATGAGGCATGCCCGATCCGGCAAACCCGATCAGGACCAGGTCTGGTCCTGATCAGGATAGCCTGATGTGAAATATCATTAAGTATGGTAAGGCATACCGGATCAGGACCAGATCAGGACCAAATAAGGATAGCCTGATGTGAAATATCATCAAGTATATAGTAAGGCTTACTGGATCAGGACCAGGTCAGGACTAAATAAGGATAGCCTGATGTCTAATATCATCAAGCATGGTAAGGCATACCGGATCAGGACCCGATCAGGATAGAATGAGGCATGCCGGATCCGGCAAACCCTATCAGGACCAGGTGTGGTCCTGATCAGGATAGCCTGATGTGAAATAACATCAAGTATGGTAAGGCATACCGGATCAGGACCAGATCAGGACCAAATAAGGATAGCCTGATGTGAAATATCATCAAGTATATAGTAAGGCTTACCGGATCAGGACCAGGTCAGGACTAAATAAGGATAGCCTGATGTCTAATATCATCAAGTATGGTAAGGCATACCGGATCAGGACCCGATCAGGATAGAATGAGGAATGCCGGATCCGGCAAACCCTATCAGGACCAGGTCTGGTCCTGATCAGAATAGCCTGATGTGAAATAACATCAAGTATGGTAAGGCATACCGAATCAGGACCAGATCAGGACCAAATAAGGATAGCCTGTTGTGAAATATCATTAAGTATGGTAAGGCATACCGGATCAGGACCAGATCAGGACCAAATAAGGATAGCCTGATGTGAAATATCATTAAGTATGGTAAGGCATACCGGATCAGGACCAGATCAGGACCAAATAAGGATAGCCTGATGTGAAATATCATCAAGTATATAGTAAGGCTTGTAGTATATCAGAACCAGAAACAGTTTTCGTAACACAAAAAAAATATCAATCAAAATTCAAAAAAGTGACATGATTGTCATATGCCACGGCGAAATTGTATTTGCATCAGATGAGATTAATCTGAAATCTTTAATTAATCATATGTATTTAATAATAATAATAATGTTTAATTAATAATATAAAAATAATTTATATTTAAAGTAAAACACAAAAATAATATATATATATATATATATATATATAATAAATGTACCTAACATTTGAAAACATAGATAGATAGAAATATTATATTGTAACAACCATTCTAACATTTAATGTTTTGAGCCATAATAAATAGATGGCGTTAGTAAAATGACGTCATTATTTGAATCGCGTTGTTAAGATTCTCCGAAGCGTAATGACATGGCCTAATATTAAATTAGTTGTTATCGAATCAGATTAAAACAGATCGATCAGGTCATGAATGAGAAATTCAGGCGACAGTTGCAGTCGTTAGCATCTGGTGGTTGCGCCATAGTCGGAACGGCTCACTGGGACTCTCTATGATAAGAATATAGCACTGCATTCGGTGTGTACGTCATATATTAATTTATATTTTTACCTATTAAACATGTTCTTTAAGATATTCATGTTTTTTAAAAGGACCGGACTGGGCATACTCGTTTTGGATCAGGCAAGATATATAACGCAGATGATTGATTTGGTTCCGATCAGTAAAATTTCATCCGGACCCGATCAGGAACGCCTGATCTGGACCCGATCAGGAATGCCTGATCTGGACCCGATAAGGTTTTCCTGATCGGGTCCAGATATATTTTCTGCGTTACATACCTTATCTGGTCCAGATCGGGCATGCCCGGTCCGGTCCTGCTAAGGAAGACGAAAAAATTTCTAGTCGGGTGACTGGTTGCCCTGACCGCAAATTACAACATGACACATTGTCTCACAAGAAATTTTAATAATCATAGAAAAAGTTACAACACTTTAATGCTGGATAAATCCGCTAGTATAAACAAAATTCTAAATCTTGTTTGTGTCATAATTTGTTATTTCATCACCCCATAATTTCAATTTTATATGTGCATTTTATAAGTCAGGTTGACTTTTTTATTGAATATGTTGACAAACGAGCAGGCAGCACACTTGATGGTAAGAGTTACTGCCGCTCATGAACTTTTGCAATACCAGAGGTGTACACCTAAGCCTACCAACCAAAACCTCCCAGAAAGTTGGACTGCCGGCTCTCTCGCTCACTAAATCAAGTGTATCAGCACATTACCACTGCTCAAACGTCGATTTTCTGCGAGAGTGTGATATTAGCCCGGACGGACCGGCCGGTGGCCTACCGCTGTACGTTTTGGCCTTACTGCTATTAAATTGACTGCATTAAATCGCCAAGCAGGTTAATTTTTAACGCGATCTACATATCATTGTACTGATTCCACAGTTTTAGTAGTAGGACAAGGCTGTTGATAGTTTTCTCTCTCCAGCCGCCGGTCCGGTCCGGGCTAGTACCATACTCGCAGTGGATCGACTTCTGAGTAATAGCATTGTGCTATTGCGCTTCGTTCGGTAAGCGAGAGAGACGGAAATCCAACTGGGTGGGTTTGCGGTTTGTGTTGGTGTGTAGCGGCCTAGCTATGTCCTTGATATTGCAAAGGTCCATGAGCGATAGTAATACTTACCATCAGGCGTGCTGTTTGATCGTTTGCCACCACTAGCAATAAAAAAGTGTAAAGGCCTCTGCCATACAAAACTTTATGCTTTAGTACGGGTTATTTATTAATCTGTGGTACGGAGTTGTAACAACATTTAAAACACTTTTTCAAATCCCTAAACTTGAGATAGTAATAAACTTGAGAAGAACACTAAAGTAAATATAAAGAAGAAACAAACATAACATTAATTTAATATTTTTAATGTTAAATGAGGCTAAAAAAATTTTTGGTAACACAACTAAGGCCATAAAAATAACATGTAACATTTGTTGTCGCTCATGTAAAGTGTTACCTAAACTTTAGGTGTCGTTGGTAAAAACGGGTGCTTTTAACTATTAGGTACGAAACCACGTAGAAGGTTCGTTCTTAGATCGAGCGGTATACAGATTAAGACCGACTGAGAACTTATAAAGGAAATAAACAGTTTTATTGTAAACAGTCATGGTAATTTTGCAGATAAATGTACTAAAAGCTAAAAAAAATAATTAAATAGATACAGTCATGGGTCAATACAGTCAAATATTTATACATTGTTACATTTTTGAAATAAAGTAACTCTTAACTTACTCAATTTGTGGAAATAACTATGTTCACATATTTCCTAAAAATGCACTGTATGATTAATGTAAGAATATAATGTTGAAATGTACAAATTTTAAACATATGCATTGATTAGACTAAAATAAAATCGTGGGACACTACAAAACAGACATTTTAATCGACGATTTTAGATATTTTACGTGTCCCATGATTTTATTTTTTCATTTGATACCCATATTGACGGGATTGAAAAAAAAAAAGGTTATCTGCCATTTTGTAGCGGCGGCCATCTTGAATTTACAATAAATTTTAGTATACATAATTGTATTGTCACCAGAACTAAAGGCGTATACAAAATTTCAGATCAATCGGTTGTCAGGAAGAGGGTGAAATTTTAATTACTAAATTTTACCCAAGAAAAATGAAAAAACAAACGCAGTAAGCTAAATAAAACCGTTTAAAAAATAATTAGAAAGAGTATAGTACTAGAACTTTAATACGAGCGAACTTGTAAACATAGCTAGTATAAATATAAGACTTAGCAATGTTTTGTAAATAGAAATATGGACAAAGGATTTCAAGCTATAAAACTTCCTTTACTTCAGATCTTACTAATGCCTTGAATAACGATATCTGTCGTATTTATCGTCTTGGATTAATTTAAAACATAAAATCTGGTGAATATTTGGGACGAGTGAAAGCTGATTTCAGTGGCTTGGAATCTTGGCAAAACAAACTCTGATTCCAGTCGTAAAAACAGCGTGTAAATAATCCAAATTGTATTTGCTTGTTTGTATGAAGTATATAACTGATGAAAAATATTAAATTTGAACGCACACCCACGTATTCGTTTTAAAGTAATAATAAAATTATTATGAAGCAATTACCTACCTTATAGTAATTACTGTGTAAGATCGAATCAATAACGATTACAGAGATTTTATCTTTTTGTAAAATTTTAGCCCACATCGGCGAATTCGTGTATTGTGACTGATTTAACATTATATAAATTTTAAATTCTTTCGTTAAATAAAAATATACGCTAGTTGTTTAAATTATATTTTTATTACTTGTTATTAAAACTGTTTGAATGACTCAGAAGCTTTCGAAATTTCAACTGTTGATTTGTTACGTTTTTTTATGTACAGTCCAGTCAGTTGACAGATAGACAAATATATAGACAAAAAGGCGCCTAGTATGGGTTACCTTTTTTTAGGTACGACATCCTAAACAATTATCCATTCACACACAAATTCAATTTTCAATTAGAAATTCTACTGTTGCCATTTATTGTTGAATATAGACGAGGGAAGATAATGCCATCATCCCTACGCTTGGTAGGTTGGTTAGCTATCGTATTTCATGTTCTTTCCCTCCTGGGAGATAGAACAAGGACTTCTCCTGTATTCTTTTATTACTTTTTTGACGTAAATCACAATGTTTATGTGTGCTGTATTTATGCCTCTCCTTTTTTCATTGAAGACTAAGTAAAAATTATGCCTTTTGAACAGTAAAGTAGGAAACAGAGAAGTAATGAAAAAAATACGCCATATTTAAAACAGCCTTGAAAATATTATAAAACGTGCATCTCACAAATTCCGTGTGCCGACGGAGTAAGAATACAATTCACCCTAACTATCTTCTCCGTGGTAAAGGATGATTAAGCGATAATATAGAATTATAACATAAATAAAAGAGAAAGAATACCTTATAGCAACACGTCTAACCAGCGTGGCATAGTAGGTCAATTTCCATCCTATTGTCGCAAAGGCTAAAGGGAAAACTCGAAACAAAATACTATACAGATTGGTATCCGTATAGGGTTTTGTTTCGAGTTTTCACTTTACGTGTTGGTACACGTATGATCTGCGTGGTATACAGGGTCAATTTTCCTTTCATTATGGAGGAGGCGTAAGCCCAACAGTGGACCATATATGAACTGAGATGATAATGATGAATGTCATTTTGATTTTGACCTATTATGTTACGAAGCTGATATATTACATAATTTTAAAGGAATTTACACATTTTCTTAATTATTTTCCTATTGTTTCATTATTCAAAATAAAAGAAACAATCTAACAATCATACAATGTTATAAAAATGCGATGACGGCATCGCATTTTTATAACATTGTATGATTGTTGGATAAAAAAATAATAAAATTAGCAAGCGTGCGAAAATGGCTACTCAAAAGTTAGGGCTATTTATCATCGGCGAGGATGTAATGCTGTGGAAGTAAGTAAAAAAAAAGTAACTAACTGAAAAAATTCATTAAGCAATTAAAAGTCGTTTCGCACTAAGACCGGCAAATTATTTACCTAATTTAAAATTAAATAAGACAAGTAAGAATTACTCGAGAGACTTTAGTCGAGTCTCGCATGTTACTGCTATTTTGGAAAATAATACTATAGATTGATTGATTCAGTTGGTAGGTGGGTTATTGCTACGTTTCCCAGGAAAGTGACGCTGATTAATTATGTTCGTATTGAACCTCTAAGCAATTTTTACAACGCCCACGGTAAAAGTTGTTGACATAATGTTTTCGAGGTGGCGACCAAGAATCGGATGATACAGCGTAGAACGATCCTCTACTAGGTGGACTGAAGATATCTCAAAAGTCGCATGGATTCGTTGCATTGTTGATGCCTATCTCTAATAGTGAACTGTCTATGGAGTGTTTACGGGCAGAGGGATGGATGGATATACGTATACAATATACGTATACGATGACTTAATACACTAATTTTGCTCATCCGGTTGAGATTCACGCTCAACAGTGGACCGAGCTAAAAAGAATATATAATAATAGTTCATAGACATTTCAGTCCGAGCGACATAATATAAATTACAATTCTCGTCTCGCTAGTGGAAAATAGCCTTAATTCAGTTGAATAATGGCAGCTATTGTTCGTAAACGTGATATTTGGGATTAGGACCGGTCAAACCAGAATGGAGCGAAACAAATTCGGCGAAACACTGTTGTTTGTCGGAAGGATAGAGGCTATTAGCACAATTTATCTACTTAGAATTTATTAACGAATATACCTAAATGTATTACCGCATCAGTTTATGAAGCATATTTGCTGGATTGGATTGTATTTTTTTTTTTGCTGTGTGGTAGCGGATACGAATAGGTACTACCAACTCATATTTTGCTCGTAGATATCGTAAAAGACTACAATGAGCTTTATATCGATGTAGGCCAATTCCATCTGATGCCGTTTGGTCAACAATTACATTCCCAAGGAGGGTTGACGTCAGGCAGGTGACCGGTCATGAAATTATTGCCATTAACTTTTGCAATATGTAAAGATGGGAGAGGAGTACATAATTATATATTGCCTCGACCACACGTGATTGGGATAAGAGCAGGAGAATGATGATTGCCTGTATTTTTTTATTACACGTTTCAATTTTTCTTCGTTTGACAAAAGACTCCTCCAAATGAGAGGGAAATTGAAGGATGGATTGAATCTACTTTATTATGTAGTTGCAAGAAGAGTTGACATAACGTTCAGCTTTATTTATTTATTTACTAGGTTTTGGTCCGCGGCTGCGTCCGCGTACCTAAAAATAACTTTTATACTTAATATAAAAAAAATATCACAAAATTTTCCTTTCATGTATAAAATGTTATCACTGATTTTTTTTAATGGGAACACGTTAACAGAATAAAAGTATTTTATGTGTTAATTCAGAAAATAGTCTATCTTTATGCCAATATATGAATATTGCAATATATATATATATATATATATATATATATATATATATATATATTGATCTGTTTAACAATTTACGCTTGATAGAGTAACAAACGTCCAAACATCTTCACAAACTTTCACATTTATATTGCCTTCACCATCTGTGCAGTAACTGACTGTCCGATTAGCTGTTATGATTTCTTCACTCCATGTTTTAAGATTATTATTGGTTTTAGTAAAATGATGTATTAGGATACACGTATTAACATGTCAAATATAACGAGACAATTTCTATCGAGTATCGTACGAGTATGAAGTACATATAAGCATATATTACGTAATATGCGCTATTGTTTCAAGATAAAAACACGTAGGCGGTATTATATAATAACGAAATTATACTAGCTTCTGCCCGCGGCTTCGCCTGCGTAAAACGTTACTTTCCTAAAGTTTTTCATCCCCTATTTTTATTTTATCCCTTAAGGGTAATTTTTAACTAAATTTTAATGTCAAATTTATGTATATCTAAACAATAACCTAAAAATAAGTTTCAAGCTTCTGGCTTTAAAAATTACGATACTTCCTTACAACTTTTTATCCTCCTTTACAAACCTTTTTTTTTACAACCTTTAACAGGCTCCAGAATATCTGTGTACCAAATTTCATTTAGATCGGTTCAGTAGTTTTGCGTGACAGAGCGACAGACAGAGTTGCTTTCGCATTTATAATATTAGTAAGTATTAGTAAACGTACATGACGTGACGTATATCACGTTTAAAATTATACATCATTCAGGCTGTCGCTATCTATTGGTGGACGTAACCCTATTACATGGATTTGACTGCACAGATGGCGTAGTGGTTAAGATACCGATCTTCCATGCAAATTCCTGGGTTCGATACCCATGCAGGACAAAACTTTGTGCGATCCACAAACTGTTATTCTGAGTCTAGGTGTATTTGTCTGCGTTAATTATATGTTTGTGAAGTTCCCCGCAATACAAGGATTATTTCCCTATGCAGGGTGGTGTATTTTAAAAAATAAAAAAGAAATAAAAAAGCAGATGAGGTGATAGTGCCATAATCGCCATATTGGTAGGCCTGTAAGGTGTTACAAGTTACTCAGGAGGCAACTGCTGTCCACTCTATTAATTAATAACACTACCTTCAGCTGATTTTTACGACTCCTACGGATAAGGAAAGTGTAGCGACCACTGTATTCCTATTCCGTGGGCACGCTGGGTTTAAAATATAATGTTACTGTAAAATATAATGGTACTAAATATATTGTTACTGTAATATACGGGGTTTAAAATAGCCGGGGTAAGAGTTTTAAATCCTATGTCTCCTTACTTTCCTAAAGTTTTCCATCCCCTATTTTAATTTTACCCCTTAAGGATGGAAATTACAACTTGTTAATGTCATATTTATTTATATCTAATCAATAGCCTAAAAATAAGTTGCAAGCTTCTGGCTATAAAATGACGATACTTAGCCATATACAGAGCCTTACAACTATTCATCTCTCTTTACAACCCTTTTTTGCATTAAAAAGTAGCCTATGTCCTTTATCAGACTCTAGACTATCTGTGTACCAAATTTCATTTAGATCGGTTCAGTAGTTTTGGCGTGAAAGAGCGACAGACAGAAGAGAGACAGAGTTACTTTCGCATTTATAATATTAGTAAGGATTTCATTCAAAAAATCAATTGATTCTCTCTATTATATCAACCTTTAATTACATAAGTTTATCAAAAGGTATAAGTATGCCATGCTAGGTTACAGTTAACTACGTAAACATTTCCTGATAATGGTGCGAAGTACTAATACTTACTAGAAGACCTAAGTCTTCTAGCAATGATTTGTTCTATATCTTCTTCTATATATACTATAACTAAAGCTGTGTGGTAGCGGCTACGAATACTACCAACCCTTACTTTGCTCGTGGATGTCGTAAAAGCTGACTAAGAGCCTCATAACGACCTTTTTTTTTTTTTTTTATTCACGCTGTGGAAATGCATTTGCGCACTTGCCCTCGCCGGTGACAGATGAGGGGGTGTGTGGGACTCGCCGGTCAGCTGGTTCGACCGAAATACCCACTAAAACCACAGCGGTCCCTTTCGCGCTTTTACGGGATGCCGGAGAGATCGTCTATTGACATTCTATCCCCGACACCCCAACGCTAGGCCATCTGGCCACGTCCAGTCGACAGTCAAGGCGGCGGGAGGAGATGCGCGCAACGGCGCCTCCGCCTTCCTGGCCGCCGCCTACGGAGTGAGTCTGCAGAAGCAAATGCCTCACGTATCCGCTCCGCGGCCTCCTTCGAAGAGATGACCTCCTCACAGAAGGAGGCCATCGACGACCAGCACCTGTCGCTGTCAAGCATCTTAGATATGATGGTCAACGACGACAGGTCTATTCCTATCACCGCCGACAGGTCGTGGCGCTGAGGCCCCCAGGCGGGACATACCTCTAAGGTGTGACGCGCATCATCAGTTAGCGCGCCACACTCATGGCATCCAGGGGCCTCTTCCCGTCCGATTCTGTGCAGGTACTTACCGAAGACCCCGTGTCCGGTAAGTACCTGCGTCATCCTGAAGGACAAGTTGCCGTGCCTTCTCTTCATCCAGCGGTGGAGGTGGGGCGCAATTGCCTCAACGGTCCCCCGACCTGCTACAGGGGACTCTAATTCCTCCCTCCACCGCCGTATAATTGCCGCTTGAGCCGCTTCTCTTGCCCTAATCAATTCCCCCACAGTAATATGCTCGCCGCTTTCCCGCGCCGCAGCGCAGAATCGGTAGACCTCCGCTTGTGCCCTAGCCTGGAGCAGCCAGGGTGGATCACCTGCCAGCAATGTGGCTGCGGTCCAGGATACCGTTCGGTAGCCCCTTATAGTCCTCACCGCCATGGTTCTTTGTGCTTTACGCAGCAAAGCCTTCTTAGGGGCGGTGAGAGACTCCGACCAAATTGGGGCACCGTACAATGCCATGGACCGCAAAATACCCGCATATAGACGCCGGCAGGACGATCCGGGACCACCAGTATTTGGCAGAAGCCTACCCAGCGCCGCAGCTGCTCCGACGAGCCTGGGGACTAAATGGGCAAAGTGCGGCCTGAAGCTCCATTTACTATCTAGGTGCAGACCCAGGTATTTCATCCGGGTCTGCACCGGCACGGCAACTCCAGACACCCTGATCTGTGCTCCTCGGGGGAGACCTTGGCACCGGCCATAGAATAGGAGGGCCTCCGTCTTCTCGAGAGAGACTCTGAGACCCAGCTTGTCTATCCGGTCCACGACGAGCGCTACACCAACCTCTGCCACTCGGGCGGCCTCCCGGGCCTCATAACGACCTGGGTCAACGCCATCTGTTGCCGTTTGGTCAACAATTACGTTCCCAAGGAGGGTTGGCGTCTGGTAGGCGGCCGGTCATAAAACTATTGCCAATAACTTTTACAATATGTTCTATAAAAGAAGAGCACATATCGTGTCGACCCCAAGTAATTTGGATAAGAGTACGAGAAGGATGATATCCTATATCTATCCTATACGGTGACTGGCACTGGCATGGCAGTACCAGTACTAGCCAGTACTAGGTACCATGATACCTATAAGTACCATTAACAGGCACTGTATCATTTTTTGTCAGAGGGAATTTAGTTTATTTCACCAGATGACATCTGGCAATATTTAGCCTTTAAAGTTGACGTTAATTAGATTGTGAATAATATAAAGTATACTCTTACTAACTAAAATATCCCATTCGTTGAATGGCGATAATAAAACGTGTACTAATGACGATTGTTTCTTTTGTATCTTGATTGATATTCCAGTAAGCACGTAATGCCCAGTAATATGTGTGAATCATGTCGGTTGGAGTTAATAGAAGCTGCAATTAAGAGTCGCTGACCTACTCCCACATAGCCTAATAAACTTTAACTGTCTCCTGTTTAGGCTATCTAAATTAAGGACATATATAACGGAGTCACACAAAAGTATCTACCCACGTTGAGAATCTTGAAAAATTGTTGATTGATTTTCTGCATTAGACAATAGTTAGAAAGCTGACAATCCGGTGAAGATAGAAAGAACGTAATGGGTCAAATTTTGATGGGATTCCTCTACTAATTTATTGAAATTTTGATAGCATTTTGCAATTATGTAACTAGGTACATTTTGTATGCCTAAGCAAAAAGAAAATGGCGAAATTTTATTAGACATGATATTTTTTTTTTTTTTTTTTTTAATGGCGTTTGCAAGATTTCGCCAATAACTAGTTATAAATATCTTCAGTCTTTCAGGTTAGTCATAGTCTAAGTCAAATTGTCGCCATCAACAGTGCTATGGCCACACTGTTGATGGTATCTTGTTGGAATTTTGATGGAAAATGAAAACGTTGCAAAACACTTTTATATGATATTCACTACATCCCAGTAGTTCCGCGCATCACATTACATAAAATACCATCAAAATTATTTAATATAACACGTTAAAACACTAAAATATTGAATATAATACAAGAGCACCACATGACGTTTTCAAATTCCCGTCAAAAGTCCGACATGATATTATTTTTGTTAGTCCATGACGAAATGTCAATGTAACTGTCAGATGACGTAGTGATCGAAGTAACGACCTCCTCTTATACTTTACTTTGGTGCTTATCAACAAAGATGAGTATTAGAACTAAGCTTAGTATCTTACTATACTTAAGTCCGTTAATTCTATGTTTAAAGGATTGCTGTCTATTTGTGGGTGGACGGATCGGGGATTAATTTACTATCCGTAGAAGGCCAATTGCGTTAGGGGTGGACAACACTTGTTTTTTTGCTGAGGCGTTAACTGCGACGGTACCCGAAAAGGGAATATGCCGGGCTGATACCCGAGGTTAAGGAATTGGTACCAGTCAGTCCAATGGCGATAGTGAGGTCGGTACGGTAGGTTATAGGATCACGCGCCGCTCTTCCGTCACTCTGAATGGATTGGGCAAAGTGCGTCGCGACCATAGCTTACCATATAGTAAAAACATTTACAAGTATCGTTTGCACAAATGACGTATTGGTTAAGATACCAACTTACAGTGCTAGTGGTATGGATTCGATTCTCATGTAGGGTAATGCTTTGTGTGATTTACAGTTTATTATTCCGAGTTTGGGTGTAATTTGTGAAGTTCCTTGCAATATAAGGATTATTTCATCATCTCAGCTCATATATGTCCCAATGTTGGGCTCGAGCCTCCTCCATAATGGGAGGGTAATTGACCTCCTATACCACGCTGGTCAGACTTGTTGGTATAGGGTTTTATTTCGAGTTTTTCTTCCTTCCGTCTAAGAGATGCAAGCAGCATTGCTGTAGGGGAAAGAAAACTCGAAATAAATCCTACAACAATTTGTTTGACTACCGTGGTAACATGAAGTCAATTTCTCAATATGGCTCGAGTAGTGGCAGGTATATGAGCTAATGATGATGAAGTGATTTTATTTTTACGTAAAATAAATATAAAATTTCAGTAAATATTTTGACCTAAATATCCTTCAAACTATACATATATATATATATATGTATATATATATATATATATATATATATATATATATATATATATATATATATGTATATATATATATATATATATATATATATATATATATATGTATATATATATATATATATATATATATATATATATATATATATATATATATATATACAGAAATGGTAGCACAATTAATTTCTATTGCACTTCACGCTAAATATAGAGAATTGAGTCCACGAGGCATTTGTCCTGGTGCACCGCCAATAAGTGGGAATAAGAACAGTTAAATCATTTGTTAATTGCTTCTAGGAAACGATGGCGGTTCGTTAATTATTGAAACTGTACATATTCTTCGTTATGGCAAATTGTTTGTGAAGTTTTTATACATTGAAATGCTAACTGCGTTTGAAATTAAATAACGCTTACGTTTAACTATTCACAATTTAGTCAATAAATATAGAAACGTATCGTGAGCTTAAAGAGTTAAAGTAATCACCAAGCTATTTCATTATTAGCTTGAAATTATTAGTATTTAACATTTAGTTAAAAATGATTTGCAAACAGGTGCGGTGGATACCCTTTTTTTTTGTTATCACTGTGTAAACGCATTTACGCGCTATCCCCCACTAGTAATAGACGGGGAGTGTGTGGGTATTCCGGTCAGCTGCCCGACCGGAATGCCCACTAAAATCACAGCGGCATCTTCCGCGCTTTTATGGGGCGCCGCGCGCCGGAGAGATCGTCTGCTGACATTCAATCCCCGGCACTCGAATGCATTAGATACTCTGATTCTTATTTGCATGCGCGCCTGATCACTGAAAGACTATTTATATTTCAAATAGCGTCTTTCTTATGCTCAATATAATAGGGCGGGGATAGTAATATGTTACGGGGAAAGCCTTGAATACCACCCAAGCTGAGAATTCAATCTGAGTTTTGATTGTATGCTTATAACCGAAGAAATTTATGTTTATATTTAGAACCACGGCGACAGTGTAGTCATTAAAACATTTCAGTACCTATTCAAAATTCTATTTAAAGATTATATATATTTTAGTATCTTGCTGTGTGCTAGCGGCTACGAATACTACCAACTGTTACTTTTCTCGTGGATGTTGTATAAGACGACTAAGAGCCTTATAACGACCTGGGCTAACTCCATCTGATGCCGTTTGATCAACAATTACATTTCCAATGATGATATAATTTATATTAAAATTTCTTTTTTTATTTATTGACCTGATAAATTCACGTCATCGCTCTTAATTTAGACCTTTCATGAGATTTTCCATGAAAATTTATTTGCGTATTAAAAATAATTGCTATACGTGGAAGGACTTGAATCCGCATTTATTGGAAACCCTTTTCAAGCGTTTCCTCTCCCATTAGTATTCATTATTCGCTTGCGAATAAGATTTTATAAATAGCCTAGCATATTAAATGTTGAATCAATAAAAAGTAATAAAAAAAAATTGTAAGAGTTTTCTGTATTTTATATAACGTGTATGCTTAATTTCAATACAATCGGTAGATGAGGTGTGAAAATAAATAAACTTACATTTGCAATATTAGTTACTTAAAAACTGTATAAAATATCCTTAAACACATCTTCTTATTCTCTTCTTCAACGGCCAAATCAAGGACTTTATAATCTACTAGCTTCTGCCCGCGGCTTCGCCCGCGTAAAAGGTTACTTTCCTAAAGTTTTTGATCCCCTATTTTTATTTTTGACCGTCGGTAATACAGTGCAACGGTATTACAATACTCAGGGTTGGAACTTCATTACTGAACTGCTAGATGGCGTTGAAGAAGCTAGATTTTGAGATTTTTTGACAAACAATTTTTTTATTTTGCATATAAAAATTTTGATTTTTTTTTAATAAAAAGTATCCTATGTTACTTTTAATACCTCCAAGAATATGTGTACAATGTTTCATGATGATCGGTTCAGTAGTTTTAGCGTGAAAGCGTAACAAACAAACTTACATTCACATTTATATATTAGTAGGGATTGGGATGAGTACAGTAACAAACAGCTGTTAAGGCTAACGAGACAATTTCAATTTATGAACAAATAATTGCGTGGACACTGTGATATTTATTTCTTCACTTTATATGTGGCAAAAAGTCGTGTAGTTTGGAAGCCGTTCCGGGAAAAAACGCACATCAAATAATAAAGAATAAACCGTCCTCTCGCACGGACAATGTTCATTTTAATCCGCCTTCTTTTGACATTATATCATTTATGTTTCTCTTAAACATAAAAGAATTTGAAGCATTAATATGTAACAAGCTATAAATAACATTTATAAGCATAAAAGGAATAACAGTCATTTTAAAAACAGTAAATAAAGAAGCATTCTATTCTACCACAAGAGTGTAATAAAAAACTTTTTACGTTAACGCCTTTTAATATGGATGATTTATGTTTTAGTATTTATATTATTATTAATAACCCAGAGTTTTAAAATATTACAGTTTTTTTGGAACATTGTACACAATATTCCACCATAATGGTTACTAATGTTTACGCGAGTATTACACATTTAAAATAAAACTACTTTTACGGATTCCATCGCGTTTGTATTTGGTTTTTAATTCACCGACGTTTCCAACACTACAGTGATCATGGTCACGGGAGGACTAAGGTGTCTTACGTCCAAAACTCATCGTTATTACAGAAATTTATATCTACCCGCTACAGTATCAGTTATTATTTTTTTTAATTTATCGCTCTTATGGGCAGGCTATAGTCAGTCGACCTTACTGCCTTGTCTTCCGTATTAATTTTCTTCATATATTATTTATTTTATCACTTCTGCTAATTGTAAATAGTCCTTGATAGTCACTGTCCGTCAGTAAGTCAAGTCGTTACCATTAATTCGGCGCTGATAACCAAATTAATAGTTTCGTTGGGAATTTTGGGCAAACACAAAAATACATGTAAACCACTACTATACCATATTCACTACACTTCAGCACTTTAACTATATCATATTCCATATAATACCAGCAAAATTATTCAATATAACACTACAAAACACTAAAGAAATGAATATAATACAAGAGCGTGACTTGACATTGCCATATTCGCGCCAAAACTCCTCAGTTATTAAAAGTTGGACCCACATTTTAATACAAATTCATTGCCAGTACAAGAAGAAAATTATTCTATATGTAAATATTTTTATATTGTTTAAGATCAGTTATATTAAACATTTAATTTATGATAATTATTATATCATGGCAATTTACTAGTTTAAAAAATCTAACAAAAACGAAACGTCGGTAAATTAAAAATCAAATACAAACGCGATAGGATCCGTAAAAGTAGTTTTATTTCAAATATTCCACCATCTTTATCTGCCATAATTCATATATATAGCATCCATCTAAAAATATTTGCTTGAAATCATTAAATGTTCGTTAGCACAATATTCTCTCAAAATTCTTACATTATGTAACAATTGGTCAACCTAAACTCATTTTGTCTTGTATTTATGGATTCTATTGATATTGATGCTGTTCCTCGCGTAAGGGATGGGGTACGAATACAGATGTCGCCACCCATTTGCCCAGCACTCTTGCCTATCACCAACAGTGAACGGCTAAATGTTGCACAACAGTGTTAATGCTGTTAGCGATTAGATAGTTCTTTAATAAAAGAAATCGTATCGAAAGCATGTTAAAAATGAAGCTAACAAACACAAATTAGTTTCGTATATTTTTGGTACGGGAGCGAAAAAGGCATTTTACGATTATACGGTTTTATTACTATCTGCGAAGACCATTACCTCAGATGACTTTAACGGCGTTATAGCTTTTTCTTACATCATTAAAAATGTCATACAGTGTTCTGTATGATGAAATGATGTTTTATTTAATAGCATATGTGTTAAAGTGTTGAAATATATATGCAATTTTATATAATTATCAATCAATATGGCGATTTACATGCTCGATCTAAGACTTAGATTCTCAACATTATTCTGTCCACCGCTCATTTTGAAAATATGTGTTTTTAGATGTCTCTAAAGAAGAATGTTTCCAAGAATATTGTGAAATCTCAAACTTTCCTAGGGTCTTTAACCGCGCTGGGCCCGCCATTGATGATAAGGAATTGGTATCGGTGATGGGGAGGGAACATAGTGGGTTATGGGACAACACGGCCTTCCGTCGCCTTGGGCAGAAAAGGGCGGGGTGTGTCCAGACTTAAGTCTACCAAAAGCGTCTTTAACCACCCCTTTTGAAGCCTCAAAGGTCTCAGGAGGGGGCGTTATCGTCTACGTTTAGAATCTGTGACCTAAGATTAAACGATAGACAAATTGCTAAGATTTGAGAATTTATTTGTGATAGAGTACTGTTTGCACAAATTCATTTGATACTTCGATTAATTCGAGATTATTTATTGAAGAAGAATTATTTATATAGAAAACTATAGAGCTGATCATCTCATCATCATCTCAGCTCATATATATCCCACTGTTGGGCTCGAGCCTCTTCCATAATGGGAGGGTAATTGACCTACTATACCACGCTGCTGGTCAGACGTGTTAGTATAGAGTTTTGTTTCGGGTTTTCCTTCTCTCGCATAGATGTTATATGCGTTTTATATTCCTTAGTCATCTTTTACGATCACCCAGGGGTAAGATAGGGGGTGGTGAATGGCATTCTTAATCCGTCACCACACGGAAAGAGCTGATACAAGCAGATTAATTTAGTTGTTCTTACTATGAGATTCAATTGTATAACAGGATCAATTTATCGACAACGTTGTTATTCATGCCTTTCATTATAATAATTTTGTACATAATATTATACAGGACGTAGTTACATATATATCTTGATACATACCATATGTATAAGTCTATTACTTTTTCTTTTCTAAAACAAAATTTGTGAATAAAATAATATTAAAATACTGTTCTAATTACATACTTCGAAGCTTTTAATTTTATTATGTTATTGTTAATACTTTCCGTGTGGTTATGAAGTAAGAATACAATTCACCACCCCCTATCTTACCCGTGAGTGACCGTACGAGGCGACTAAGGGATATAAAACGCATACCATCTATGCGAGAGAAGGGAACCTCGAAACAAAACTCTATACCAACACGTCTGACCAGCGTGGTATAGTAGGTCAATTACCCTTCCATTATGGAGGAGGCCCGTATGTCAAGATAATATAAGTTCATTTAGTAAATTTGCCAAAATGTAACAATAGATATACAGTTAATTAGTAGCACTACTATTACGTTAGGAAATTTGTCTAGATCATGACTTCTGTCATAACAAATATGTATGAAAGTATGAAATCTTCAACGCACAGTGCTTTTACTATGTCCCCAAAGTTCCCAATGTTGATAAAGAAAATTTTACATCAATTAAAAATAAATATAATATCATCATCTCAGCTTAAATATTGCCCACCGCCGCCGCCTTCTGCGAGGCTGTCATCTCGCAGAAGGAGGCCACGGAACGAGTCCGGGTGGATTCCCGTGACCCGGGGCGGCGCAGGCGCGAGTATCTGCGCCTGATGCCGCCCTAACAGAGGCTTCGGGTGATTGGACCGGGGAATTGTCCGGTCACCCGACGTGAGGCCACCGCGTGAGGGCGTCGCCCCGACATGAGAGGAACCCGCAAAGGTAAACCGCCGGGCAGGCCACTGAAGACGGGGACGTCGGGGCGCGACTACATCCATGGTCCACGTGCGGGAAAAAAAAAATGGTCACCTACGGGTAAGATATGGGGTGGTAAATTGTATTCTTAATGCGTAACAACACGTATTATACCTTACGGTGATGGAGTATTAAGGCGGATCTATGGAGTCGTGCGCCGCTTCTTCTGTCGCCCCAGACGGATTTAGCAAGGCGTGACCACACCATAGACCTCCGCCAAAAAAAAAAGGTGACGGAGTATACAATTCACCACCCCATATCCTGCCCGTGGGTGATCATATTAGGGACGCCTGATTACAGGCGTCCCTAATCGTATTAACGAGACTACTAAGGGACGCCTGGAATATCTACGCAAGAGAAGGAAAACTCGAAACAAAACCAGCTTGGTATAGTAGATTTGATCTCGAAGAGGTTCGATCCCAACAATGGGACATATATGAGCTGAGATGAACCACACATATAATAATAATTAATTATAATAAAATTCATAACATAGGTGAACTGAACTATAACCGGCTCTTCTATAAACAAGTATTGTTGTGTAGTGAGCTTGGTCTACTACCCCATTAAACTAAAGTCAACACAAGCGTGGAGTCAATTATCATCAACCTAGACATAGACTTCCAAAGTCACACAAAATAAAACGTCACAGACATTATTATCATCATCACAACATCACAGAGGACAGAAACATCTACAAATAGAAGGGTTTCACCAACAACAAGACCACCAGCGCCAAGAAAAAACCCTACATGTTGTCGCTCAACATCTAGGACACATTAATTGCGCTCTTCAAGCTTTATCCAATTGTAATAAAGCCACTTCAAGAACATTAATTTTATAAACAAACCACCATAACAATTAAATTAAATATAAAAAGAGCACGGACAAAAAGTCTGTGGTATAACATACTCATAATAAAAAAAAAAAAAAAAAAAATAAGTATTGTTTACTAATGACACGGAGATCAACTTCCCCTTGTTTATTAGCAAAAACAACCTTTGGTTTCTTTGTTAAGGGGAAAATGCGTACCTACACCTTTTAACAGATAATGTTCCTATTAATCGATTCTTTTGTAAAGTATATGAATGATGAATTTTTGTCGTTTCACTCATTTACCATTTGTGTTTCTGGATTGTACTTTGTCACTATTGTTTTGTTATAAAGTACTTAGTATTCCTTTTAAGTTTTATGATGTATGACATTCTTCTTAATGGGTAAGGCTTTGTTTTGCTCTTGTTTTTTTTTTAACGCTAGGTATATATGGTTTGAGATGAACAATAAGTAATATATAATCTATTACCCACTAGGTTTGATAATGATCTATTATCCACTATGGGGCCACGCGCCACCCTTCCGTCGTCGCGGACGAAATGGACGACGTTCTCCCAGAATATTGCCTGCAAAAAAAAAAAGCTTTTTTTTGATAAAGCATAGGATTGCCAATGAAATATGAGTTTAAAGAAACTTTGTTCACATAAAAACATATTTATAGTTTACTTAAATAATAAAATATATATATATTTTACATGTTACTATAAGTCCTTAAAATATAGCTATGATCTCTGTGAATGATAGCGACAAAACCGATGAAGTAATTATGAATACGCGTCATATTTTTAATTTTATTTTGTATCGCCTATATTGCCATTCTTTACGTGCCAGTTATATTTCAACTGAATTATGAATTAAAAAGTTTATATATTTACACCAAAACTTGTACCTCATCATCATCATCACAACCCATAAATGTCCCACTATTGGGCTCGGGCCTCCTCCGTAATGGGAAGGAAATTAACCTACTATATCGCGCTGGTCAGACGTGTTGTATACCAACACCACACGGCAATTGTACCTCATATGTTTTAAAATACTTAGTAACCATTTTATAAAAATATGATGCTAACGCAAGTACAAGGTCATACTGGACTTAGAATAAGATAGAGATGGGACTATCGATAAACGTAAATCGATAATATTCTTATTAATTATTTATAAAACAAGTAAAACCAATACGTTACCTATATAAACCACACGGTAACTCTAACTCTAAAATAAGTAAATTGCGTTAATTTAATATTCAGACATCAGTTTTAACATTAATAAGACCATTTCTTTAATATTAAAACGATAATTTCTTTTATAAAATAACCATGATTATTCATTAAATAATCTGTGACCAAGAACTCATCATCAACCTACAGGAGTGCGCCAGCGATGATGATAATAGTGACGATGTACTTGGGATGTTATTCCTTTCGAATAATAAAAAGAATTAATTAACAACTTTAGTTTAAATTAAATAAAATCCATTAATTTAAATTCTATAAAATTTTCATAGATTGTTTTAAATTTATAATAGATTCATCCATCCATTTGATTGAAATTCAATAAGATTTTCATACATTGTTTTTCAATTGCAGTAGCAAATAACTTTAAGAATAAGGTAATTCCTTTTATTATTTATTACCGATTATTACCGACAAAAATACGGACATTGCATCGTAAGCGTGCGGCACTAGTGAGAACCGTCGCAGAGATCATGCTATATTTTATAGGTGATCCAAAAACCCCTGTTCTGCATAAATTAAAAAAATATAGTAAAAAGTAAAACAAAAATTAAAATGGAGGGAAGCAAAGAAAACCTACTACTTTCCCATAATTAATGCATCGCACACCTTAAGAAAGCAGGGGAGTATGGGATAAGGTTAAGGGACAATTCCTATTCCAAGGATTTTTTATTTCTAAGGAAGCTGTCTTATTCCTACGTAATAAATAGCCTCCAGAACCTCAACTTTAATATACTTTGAATATTAATTTGAAACGTGTTTTGCGTCTAAACGAGGCATTCTCAGGGTGGTTCGGCATCAAATCCGCACTGATTTTTTTTATGGGTATCTAGTTGTTGAGGGCTGAGGGCTTGGCCACCGAAGACAAAGATCGGGTACCGGTGGCCTGCTCGCACGGCGAAGAGAGGTACTTGCAGGGTGGGTCTGTGGGGTTGCGCGCCGCCTCTTTCGTTGGCCCCGGACCGATTTGGCGGGGCACGACCACTTCCATAGCCCACCGCAAAAAAAAAAACGGCTGAGGGCTTTTAACCCGGCACATGCGAGCTATGCGTACCGCTTTATATAACTAAAATAGAATTCATTAAAATCGATTGGAGCATCATTTACTGAGTCCAAATGTTAATCTAAACCATTATTGAAGTCGCCTGAATACACACAAAAAAATATCAAAAGTGGTCTAGCCGTTTAGGAGTACAGTCACATACACACCTACAGAAGTAGTTACTAACTATATTAAATATTATAGTTTATTTGTACATCGTAGATCGGACATATAACAAACTAGACATTAATAAAAAGTAAATAAGCGAAAATTAATCGTTACGCCGTTTACAAAGGTTCTTAGTTAATATACTTTTTGGATTTAAATATTTCATCCTGAACTTTTAACTATTATTTCTGTTTTATAATCTCATTCGCGTTACTTATGCTCCAATTCTATATAGAAACCTGTAGGAATGCTTGTGGGAGTGAACCGTGACGTAATTAAACTTTCATAACTGAGTTCCCGCGACAAATCAACACGAGCCAGCTATGGACTGAATAACAAATTAGTTGAAATACGATGATAACAGTTTTTATTTTCATTTTATTTCAGAGTTTATGTATCATAAAAAGTTGACAGTTACATTTATTTCTTTGACATTTATTTATTTTATTTCACGGGAATTTATAGTACATAATCTAATAGTGGTAGGACCACGCTGTTGACAGTTTTCTGTCTACAGCGTCCGAGGTAGTACCACGCTCTCGCAGAAGATCGACGTCTGAGCAATGGCAATTTGCTGTTGCGCTTCGTTTGGTGAGCGGGAGAGCCGAAAGAGCAACTGGGTGAGTTTCGGGTTTGTATTGGTAGGCAGCGGCGTAGCTATACCCCTGGTATTGCAAAGGTCTATGGGGGGCAGTAACACGTACCACCAGGTGTGCTGCTTGCTCGTTCGCGACGACTAAGAGCCTTATTTCCACCTGAGGCCAACACTACCAGATGCCGTTTGGTTAACAATTACATTCCCAAGGAGGGTTGACGTCTGGCATGCAGCCGGTCATAAAATTATTGCATATAACTTTTGCAATATGTAGGGGAGGAGTACATATTGCGTCGACCCCAATTAATTGAGATAAGAGCAGGAGAATGATCAAATTTATTTTTATTTTAATGCATTTGAAGTTTAAATTACTGAAATTTAGCATTTAATATGCTTAATTATTTATAAAACCCGATTACGAAGCGAAAAATGATGTTACAAGCGGGATTCGAACCTGCGCCTATTGGGATTCCGGCCCAATCATGCTGCCACTACACCACCGTGACTTATTGTAGGACATGCAAATTTCGCTTCGTATCATATTTACGTCTTAAGGTGACGGTATGCTATCTACCCGACAATGTTTATACATTGTTATAGGCTTAATACTTCAAACTTTACAGTTAGAATTGTATTAAACGATGACACAACCTTGTTATTTAAATTACTGAAATTTAGCATTTAATATGCTTAATTATTTATAAAACCCAATTACGAAGCGAAAAATAGTAAGTAATCGGGCATTTGAAGTTTTCAATTCATTTAAGAGATTCAGTCTTTATATAGGTTAATGCGATATGAAGTGACCCGTAAGAATTAATTGCGTCATTCTAGACTCAGCACCAACAATTAATTTGTATTGAATGGCTAAAAATAGAAGTGGTTTAAGCTTCAAATAAGTGATAATTATATTGTAACTACCTATATCTGAGGTTCAGCTCGGCGTTATGTCATCATCATAGTAGCTCATATCATGTTCTAATGCTGTGCTGGGCTTTTCTCCATAACCGGACGGAAATTGCCCTACTATACTACGCTGGTCAGACGTCTTGGCATAGGGTTTTATTTCGTTTTTTTTGCTCAATTGTGTTCTAATTTACCAATTTAAAAAAAATAAGTATACGCAATAGGCATAATGCTATTTACTATTACACAATGATGAAAAAAATTAACCGTGTGGTGACGGAGTAAGAATACAATTCACCACCCCCTATCTTACTCGTTGGTGATCGTAAGAGACGACTAAAGGATATAAAACGCATATAACATCTATGCAAGAGAAGGAAAACTTGAAACAAAACCCTATACCAACACGTCTGACCAGCGCGGTATAGTAGGTTAATTTCTCCCCCATTACGGAGGAGGCCCGAGCCCAACAGTGGGAGATATATGGGCTGTGATGATGATGTAATGAATGATGCAATTCATTAGCTCGAAGCAGTTACTATAAGAATTGAATCTAGTAAAATGGACAATAACATCAGAAGAATGTCTACGAGATTGTTAATGGGCGATTTAATTGATGATACTAAAATGTAAGAGAAATGCTCTGTACCCTTGGTAGCTATGGGCTCGAAATTGATGTATTATAGATAACAGCCGTAACACATCGCATTTACCGGGATAAACAGTAATCTTATGTGTTAATTGAGGTCATAAACTATGTCTGCCAAATTCATTTCGAATCCTTTCAGTTGTATATGCGTGATTGAGTAATTAATTTTAATCTTTCGTATTTGTAATCCCTACTAATATATAAATGTGAATGTAAGTTTGTTTGTTACGCTGTCACGCTAAAACTACTCAACCGATCATCATGAAACATTGTACACATATTCTTGGAGGTATTAAAAGTAACATAGGATACTGTTTATCAAAAAAAAATCAAAATGTTTATATGAAAAATAAAAAAATTGTTTGTCAAAAAATCTCAAAATCTAGCTTCTTCAACGCCATCTAGCAGTCCAGTAATGAAGTTCCAACCCTGAGTATTGTAATACCGTTGCACTGTATTACCGACGGTCAAAAATAAAAATAGGGGATCAAAAACTTTAGGAAAGTAACCTTTTACGCGGGCGAAACCGCGGGCAGAAGCTAGTATTAAATATAAATAAGTTATACTTCATCCTCTTTTGCTGATAAACATAACATGATACAAGTAGGTATTTAAATTTAGAATTGTATGACAGAAAAAAAATATTTTATAATAGCAGGTACCAGAAGATCCGTGTGAATATTTCACACCATTATAATTTTTTTTTTTTTAACATCACTTGCAGCTATTTACTTAGTTTATAAAGTACGATAAACAAGATAAGACCAAGTATGGTTCTTTGAAGTTCATAAAGTTTATTAGGATTTGCAAATAGATGACGACATTTATTTTCTCTGAATATACTTTGACTTAATACTAGATAAAGTGTACAAATTATTAGTAGCTGTATTAGAATAAAAGTTTGAAATAGTATATTTTAATGAAAATAATCTAAACATTTATTTCGGCTTATTTACTTTTACCTCTTCTGTACTTAGAAATAATCTTAAAAATGGTGTATCAAACATTAATATTGATGTAATATTATGGAATAAATTTAATTAACACGAAAAAAATCCATTTCAGTAATAATATATATAGATATCGCTTTAGTAGTCGCGCCAATGATAATTAATTGAAGTTACTTTAATTAATGAATCTGCTACAATGAATTACTCATTTTGCGGTAAAACATTGTTATTTCTCGTGAACAATACTTTGGACACTGTTGGTAACATGTTTAACATGATGTAGGTATCAAAATATCCTTTTGTTCCGATGAATCATTTCCGTCATTGTGAAAATAATTGTGTCATATATTTTACACTTTGTGCTTTGTAAGTAAATAATATGTACTTTATAAGATAACATATTAATTGGCAATTAATTACTAATTCCAGTAATATTTGTTACTATATCATTGTTTTCTACTCTGAACAAGGTTAACTTCATAATTTCCAGTCATATTTTAGGTCTGCTTTTTCATCCGGCCACGGAAGTCAAGCAATTGGTACCAATACCATCGGTTGGCTCACTGGCGATAGAGAGCAATTATAAAAAAAGTGGAATTATTCTGTCCAACTCCTCCTCTTTAACCTTTCCTAAATAAATTTGTTGCGAGTCCCAAGACAATAAAAATCTTCTCCCGGAACTGCCTGAGGTTCAAACCTCGGTGTCATTTATGGAGACCATTGTCGATCCTGGCTTTCAGTGGTTACAATGGTGGGAATATGTGGTGGGATTAGTTCCATTTAAAAAAAAGAAGTTAATAGATGGGTAGAATAGAAAATAAAATTGCTTATTTAACAAATATTTGGTTTATTCTTAATATTCTTAGTATTATCATACACTTAGAATCGTTATATTTTTGGCGGAGCGTAGGTAGTATTCTATAGAAATGTTTATTACATACATATCCTTTTAAGATTGCGATACACTTGAATACAAGCTCAGCAAATGTTCCCAAAGTATCCAAGATGTTACTTACCTTACGACAGGTATAGTTGTTAGGCATTTCGTAAGTATTTGACTTGCAGAAATGTTTTCAGGTATACTTTTATTGTCAGTTACATCATATTCTCTACTTACCATAAGCACAGAGCAAATAATAATATCATGATTATACTTGGCGATATTTTGGATATATAATATGTACCTATATAATTTATTACAAAGTAATTATTTGTGAATCAGTGAAGTGGTCACGGACTTTTGGCGGGAATATGAGAACGTCATTTGGTGGTCTTGTATTATATTAGATATCTTAGTGTTTTAACTTGTTATATAAGATAATTTTGATGGCATTTTATGTAATGTGGTGCGACGAAAAGGTTGAGATGTAATGAGTATGATATAAAAGTGCTTTACAACATTTTCCGGATTCCACCAAATGCCTAGGAGATACCATTAACAATGTGGCCATAGCACTGTTGATGGCGATCATTTGACTTACTGGCAAACAATGACTAACCTGAAGAGACTATACTCGTTCCAACCATTTATTTTACTTTTGACACATGCTTTAGGACGTAACTGTTTCATTATACGCAATTATATCTAGTGACTGTCTGACTAGATGCGATAGAACGTAACTTTTTTTATAACGGAAATGAATTATCACTTAAATTTTATGAATAGAGCTATTTACGGCATATTAATGTATTTAGTGGGTAATAATTAAGATATATAAATATTATTGGGCAGTTTATATATTTCTCTGTTCACTCGTTTCAAAGTTAATAATTGCGTATAATGAAACAGTTACGTCCTAAAGCATGTGTCAAAAGTAAAATAAATGGTTGGAACGAGTATAAAGACGTGATCAAATTTATTACTCGACACTGGCAATAATGACTCGTATAAGTAGCTGATTGCCAATACATAAAAAGAAGAAGAAAAAGAAGTGGTCACGTTTCAGTATCGTGATAATATATCACGTAAGAGCTAAAGCTCAAAAAAAAGTATAAATTAAAATAATAAAGCATAATTATTTAAATTATAATTTAATAATGTCTATTAATACATAAAACATAAAATTACAATATTGCCTAAAGTTTTAGATGACATTTGAATGTGCCCACTTAAAACGTTTTAAATTTGATTAGAATTGTTCTGTATTTTTTTTTCTATTTTATGAACAAACGAAATGAGGTCCGAATGAAAAATCCTAATTAATGAAGGAATAAAATATCAGAGTGAGTGTACTTATTCGATTAAACTCTAAACGTTGCTGATATATCAAAATTAATGCTGCAAGATAAAAGCGACGATCTTTGTGGTACAGTAAAAGCTTGATGGCACTGATTGTAAATTCAGATATCTAATGTGACTAAGTACCCAATTTGATTAAAACATGGACTGAGCGAATTTAAAGCGAGATGAGGGTTGTCCCGCTGACTGATACAAAATTGAAGCTTTATCTTAATCTTTAATTAGTAAATGTGAGCTCCAATTAAATTGGAATTAATCTAATCTAAAATACTGATGTTTGCAAATTTATATTATGATAATTCAATAATTCGCGTGCATATTTGAATTTCATAGAGTCGTAGTGCACTAAGTATCATGTTAAGTGGACCTGTGAAATATACAAATTCTTGATACAATCTAGATCACAAATTATTATTTCAAATCTGGGAGTTACTTATATCCGCTAATTATATCATGTTAGATCCACATAACAGTAGCGCAAAGGTTGGCTCTTTGGTAGGTACATGAACTTAATTGTTAGAGACATAACAATAGATACATACAATTTTATTTTTAACGTATAATCAGGAAAGCATCCCTCCAAAAATTCGTCTAATATCTATATTAACCATTAAGGAATTTATAAATTGAGATTTGCAATAGTTTTTAAACATTTTTTTTTTGGGTAGGCTGTGGTCCGGACACACGCCGCCGGTTCCGCCCGGGGTGACGGAAGGGCGTGGCCTCATAACCCACCGTATTCCCTCCCATCGCCATTGGGCCGGCCACTAGTACCGCTTCCTTGCCATCCGTAGCCAGGCCGGCGAATTACCTTTTCGAGTACCATCCCCCATCGACGCCCCAGCTAAATGCCGGGGTGTTGTCCTCATGCGGTCAGCCTCTCTGCGGGTGACTATTCCCCGGTTCAGTCACCCGCAATGGTTTTTATCTATGGAAGACGGTTTGAATACCTAAAAGTCTTGAAAAAATGCCTTTTACTGTCTTGGGACCAGGAATAAATTTTACATCCTTGGTCTGCAGATCACATTTTAGATTTAAATAAATCGATATCTTATGAACATAAAACCCTAAGTCCTTTTTGAAATTAAATACGTGTCTTATCTTAAAAAATATAAATATCTTTAAAACGGGAATATTCTCGAAGACCGATCTCAATAGGTAAGTGAGTTTTCTTGTTTAGTATATTAGAGTTTTCAAATAATTGGCAAGCAATACATATTTTTATTCATTCTCCGAGAGTTCAGAACCTTTATGAATTATCCCATTTCTCTTCATATGTAAAAGTGAATGAAATATATACCTACCTAGGGTCTTTTATTTCTTTACATAAATATACTCTTTAACTTAGCCTATTTATCAATGTATCGTTCAATGATATTTAGGTAACTTCATTCAAAATGTATTCAACAAAACGAAATACATATATGTCTATGTACCCTAGCAGCCCTAGTCTATGTAGCCCTCAGCCTCACCCATAGTCTGGATTAAGCTGTGCAAGCCATCTGCAGCTAACAGCTAAAAGACAAACATAAAAAGAACCTATTTACCCTAATGATGATAGCTTTCATCAAAATGAAGGATTGAATTAACCTTTATCAATTTTATAATATTTTCATATATTATTTAAAGTATTTAAGTAAGAATTCAATGGTCACTATACTTTCCTTTCCCATGGATGTTTGTAAAAGACTATTAAGGGATGAAGATAGATGACATCATTAGACGGATTTGAAATATAACTATACCAACTCGCCTGAACAGCGTCCCCACCAATATAAACTCCCAAGAGGACGTTACGTCCGCGATCGATTCCCTCACAAATCACGTACAATCGCTAATTAGTGATTGTTCACGGACGGTACCAGACACGAGCGATCGTTTATGGCGCCTACCCGCTGACGTACGTGATCTGTTAAGGCAAAAGAACGCAGCCATTCGAGCCTATGACCGCTTCCACTGTGAAGACAACCGCCTTCGAATGCGGTCATTGCAGAGGGCGGTCAAACAGGCTGTCCAAGAAGTTCGGCAAAACAGATGGGATGCCACGCTAAGCGAGCTTGAGCCGTCTCACCTCGCCTACTGGCAACTAGCCCGTTCTTTCAAAAAGGACACAGTGTCCACTATGCCTCCACTCACCCGCCCTGACCAACCGCCTGCGTTCGAGGACGAAGAAAAGTCCGAATGCTTGGCTGCTAGCCTTGAGCAGCAATGTACGTCAAGCACACAAAACATAGACGCGCGACACACCGAACTAGTTAATAGCGAGGTGGAGCGTTGTACGTTGCGTACACCCACCATTACCGACACACCCGACGATCCTACCCCGCCAGTAACAACTGACGAGGTGGGAACGATTGTCAAAGCCCTCCTCCCTAGGAAATCCCCAGGTTCGGACGGCATTTCAAACAGAGTAATTAAACTCTTCCCCCTCTCACTACTCATTATATTAACGTCTATAATTAACGCCGCAATAGCTAACTGTATCTTTCCATCTCAATGGAAACAAGCCGTGGTAATTGGTATCCATAAACCCGGCAAGAAGCGTACCGAACCTTCCTCTTACCACCCTATTAGCTTACTTAATAGTTTTGCAAAAATATATGAACACGTAATTCTTAGCCGACTAAGAACATACGCAGAGGCTAACGCCCTTATCCCGCCGATTCAATTCGGCTTTCGCACGCAACACTCTTGCGTACAGCAAGTACATCGAATAGTCGAGTATGCCAGTGTTAAGCTACAACATAGCTATTTCACGGGTATGCTACTATTCGATGTAGAAAAAGCGTTTGACAAAGTCTGGCATAATGGCCTTATATTCAAGTTAATCAAGTTAGGTATACCCCGTTACTTAGTTATAATAGTTAGGGACTTTCTCACCGATCGTAGCTTCCGCTACAGGGTAGAAGGTACTCTCTCCGCACCGCATTCATTAAAAGCCGGCGTCCCCCAGGGATCGGTGCTCTCGCCGGGGGCCCGGCACAGACGAAAGAGGCCCACAAAAAGAAGACGAAGAAGCGGCGGAAGGCGCATAACTGGTCAGGCAAGGGTGCCTCACGGGACCGGCAGCGTTTGGCGGAGCGGAAGGCGAAGGAGGAGGCCGCTACCGCCAAACTGGAGGAAAACGGCGGCAGATCCACTGCAGAGCCGTCAATGGACGAGGGCGACAGTAGTGTCGCAGAGCCGTCCAGAGACGAGGGCAATGGATCTGCCGATATAATGGACGAGGGCGGTAGTTCCGCAGAGCCGTCCAAGGAGGCTAGCGGGTCGGCGGAGAAAACCGCCGCCGCCAGGTCGTCGCCGCGTCTTGCGGCCCCGACGACAAGGGAGGAGGCCCTCCCCTCGGAGGTGCGGAAGCGCCCCCTGAACAGGGATGGCAGCTCGGGCGCTGACTCCGAGGGGAGTGCTATCATCATGCCTCCTCCCAAAGTTCCGGCCTCTCGCAGAGGGCGAGGGGCCGCGGCGTCAGGTCGGAGGACCCATTCCCCAGCCGGCGGAGTATGCAGAGGGGCGGAGACTCGCAAGCGGACCGACGACGAGGCGGCCGCCGCGAGGGTGCTGGAGGTGTTGTCCGGCATCCCTCCCACCGAAGTGGCGGCCGCTGGTGCCCGCGCGAGCGGTAGCGCCCCGGACGCGAAGGCCCTGCAGGCCGAAAACACCCGCCTTGGTGGCGAGGTGTCAGGCCTGCGGGCCCAGAACCGCCGCCTAGAGTCGGAGCTGGCCGAGGTGAGGAGGGAAAACCGCCTCCTCGCCAAGGACATGGCCGAGTTAAAGGCGCAGATGGCGCGACTTATGCCGACTGCGCCACCCGCGTTACCGGCCAGCGCTGGCCGCCGAGGAGCTGGCCGCCCAACGGTTGCCGCTGCGCCGAAGACGGCTCCGACTGCGGAGCGCGCGCCGCCGACATTCGCCAGCCCACCAAACGTCGTGGAGCAGGCCCCGATAGCGGCCCAGCCGTTAACACCGACCCCGCTGTCCGCGGTGGGAGGCGTGCCGGACGAGGCCTTGCGCGCCATCATCGACTCGGTGGTCAAACTGGTCGATGCGCGCTTGGCCGTTCTGGAGGCAAGGCTGCCTCCGGAACCACGAGTCCGGCCGCCTCTGGCCGCGGACAAACGCCCATATGCGGCACCAGCCCCCGCTCCGCTGCCTTGTCAGGGTGGCCGCGTGGGGGGTAGCTACGCCGCGGCCGCGGCTGGGCCCAAGTCCAAGGGGCCCGCTCCCGCGACGAAGAAGAAGAAGGTGGCACCGGCTCCTGCCGGGCTGCAGTCGTCGTTGGCATCAACACCGCCAGCGACGACCAGCGCGCCCGCGACTGCGCCTTCCGCGCCTGGCACGCCCGCTGCGCCCGAACAGGGTTGGCAGGTGGCCGAGCGCGGCAGGAAAAGTCGCGGTCAGAGGAGGAGAGCGGCGACCAAGCGCGCCGCTGAGGTCGCCGCTCCCCAGGCAGGAGTCGGAGGAGGCGGCACAACGAAGAAGAGGAAAAGGCCGCGCAAGGGGCTCCGGCCGCCGAAGACAGCCGCAGTGGTGATCACTGTGCTGCCTGAGGCGGCAGAAAGGGGCCTCAGCTATGAGGCCGTTCTGCGGAAAGCCCGGCGGGAGCTCGACGTCTCCGACATAGGAGGCGTCGAAGCCAGGACCCGCAAGGCCCGGACAGGGGCTCGGATTCTAGAGTTCCCTGGGGCCGAGGGCACCAGGACGGCCGATAGCGTGGCGTCGAAGTTGAGAGGTCTGTTCGCCGAGGAGGGTGGCGTTAAAATCGCCAGACCCGTGAAGTGCGCCGAAATGCGCATTGCGGGTCTGGACGACTCCGTGACGGTGGAAGACATCCGGGAGGCCATTGCCTCGAAAACCGGGTGTCCCATGGACACCGTCCGGGTTGGTGCCATCCGGCCCGGTCCGGGCGGCGTAGGTGCTGCCTGGGTGCAGTGCCCAGTGGAGTCGGTCAGGCAACTGGCCGACTCAGGCAGGCTCCTCGTGGGCTGGAGCTCAGCGCGAGTCACCGTGCTGGAGCACCGGCCTGCGAGGTGTTTCAAGTGCATGGCGGTCGGGCACACCCGGCCAACATGCACTAATTGCTTTGACTGCGGCGGACTCTGTTTCCGCTGCGGTCAGACTGGGCATATGGCGGCATCTTGCGCCGCCCCGCCCCACTGCCCCGCGTGTGCGGCGGGCAATAAGCCCGCCAAGCACCGCATGGGCTCTGGGGCGTGCAGACCTCCGGCTTCGGCTCCAAAGGGGCGGAGCGGCCCTTCGACTCCGGCCGCTTCCGCTCCTAGCGCGGCCCGATCGCCCGCAGCAAGCCAGGAGGTGATGATGGACACGGCCCATTAATGGCTGCCCAGTCCACTCACCTCCTGCAGGCCAACATCAACCACTCCGCCGGTGCGCAGGATCTCCTCCTGCAATCCATGGCGGAGTGGTCGATCGGTGCAGCCGTAGTCGCGGAACCGTACGTCGTGCCTGATCGCCCCAATTGGGTGGTCAGCCGAAACGGAACCGCGGCAATCGTCACCTCCACGCAGCGGCACTTCCCGTCCTTATCCCTCTTGGATAGGGGCGAGGAATTTGTCGCGGCGGATTGGGGAGGGGTCACGCTCTACAGTGTATACCTCTCCCCTAACAGGAGAATGGACGATTTCGGGGCCTCCCTCACCACCTTGGAGGCTTCGATACGGCGACTGGCACCGGGCCTCGTCCTGGTCCTGGGGGACTTCAACGCCAAATCCACGGCGTGGGGGTCCCCGATGACGGACGATCGTGGGCGGGCGATCGTGGAGTGGGCGGCGTCACTGGGCCTCTGTGTCCTAAACAGAGGCTCAGTGAACACGTGTGTGCGACAGCAGGGTGGGTCGATAGTGGACTTGTCGTTCGCTAGCCCCGCTGTCGCACCACGAGTGAGGAACTGGCGTGTCCTGGAGGAGGCGGAGACCCTGTCGGATCACCGATACATCCGGATGGAGGTCTCCCCTCTCCGGGACCCCAGCAGGGGTCACAGGGCGGACCGGGCTCCCGCATTTCCGCGGTGGGCTGTGGGGCGTCTAGATAGGGACCTACTGGCGGAGGCGGCCATCGTGAACACGTGGCTGTCCTCACCACCCCCAGCGGACGGAGTGGACGTTGAGGCTGTCCGCATCCGCAGTGCGTTAACGCAGGTCTGCGATGCGGCCATGCCCAGGGTGCGGCGTCTACCTCCGAGGCAGGGGGTCTACTGGTGGTCCCCAAGACTGGCGGACCTTCGTGCGGCGTGCATTAGTGCCCGAAGGTCCTACACCCGCAGTCGGCGGCGTCGCCGCGATGTTGAGCGGGAGGGCCAGCTGTACGAGGCGTACCGCAGTGCGCGTACCGCCTTTCGGCTGGCCATCCGGTCCGCCAAGGACGCAAGTTGGCAGGAGATGCTGGACGGTCTCGACCGTGACCTCTGGGGTCGCCCGTATCGCGCGTCGCTGAATAAGCTTCGCGCGCAGGGCCCCCCCCTCACCGAGACCCTCCAGCCCGACCTCCTTCGTAGAGTGGTCGAGGAGCTGTTCCCGCGGCAGTCGGAGCACACGCCCCCGGTCATGGCTTCGCCAGATCACGACCGGGAGGCCGTCGAGAGTGTTCCGCCCGTGACGGAGTCGGAAGTGGGGGCAGCCGTGGCGAAGATTCGATCCGCCACCACGGCCCCCGGCCCGGACGGAGTCCCAGTCCGGGTGTTGACGTTGCTCCTCGAGCATCTCGAACCTCGCCTCAGGCGACTGTTCAACGCCTGTCTGACGTCTGGACAGTTCCCTGAGTGCTGGAAGGAAGGGAGGTTGGTTCTCCTGCCAAAGCCGGGACGGCCCCCGGATTCGCCGTCGGCCTACAGGCCCATTGTGCTTCTGGATGATGTGGGTAAGCTGCTGGAGCGTGTCCTCGCTGCCCGCATCGTCCAGCACCTGGAGGAGGTGGGGCCCGATCTGTCGGACGCTCAATTTGGGTTTCGGAAGGGGCGTTCGACCATCGGGGCCCTACTACGCCTGAGGCAGACGGCCGCGGAGGCTGTCGCCGGCAAAGGAGTGTTGTTGGCGGTGTCGTTGGACATCGCCAACGCCTTCAATAGTCTGCCATTCAGCTGCATCAGGGAGGCGCTCCGGTTCCATGGAGTGCCCCTGTACCTCAGGCGGCTGGTGGCAGACTATCTGGAGGGGCGCAGTGTTCTCTACGCGAGCCCCGCAGGGGACATTGTGCGGACGCCCATGTCGTGCGGCGTTCCGCAGGGGTCGGTTCTGGGGCCGACTCTGTGGGACATCGGGTACGACTGGGCGTTGAGAGGGAGTCTCCCCCCCGGGCTGAGCGTTATTTGCTATGCTGACGACACGCTCGTCACAGCCCGAGGCAGGACACTCGAAGAGGCGGCGAGCCTGGCCACTCTCGGCACCGAGGAGATGGTCAGGCGAATCGAGGCGCTGGGGCTCAGGGTGGCCCTAAACAAGACGGAGGCCCTACTATTCCATGGGCCCCGTGTGAGGCTGCCTATCGGCGCCTCGTTAGTCGTCAACTCCATCCACATCAGTATCCAGGCCCATATGAGGTACTTGGGTCTGGTGCTCGACGGGCGATGGTGGTTCCGGGAGCATTTTCGCCAAATTGCTCCCCGGCTGGTCGGCGCGGCGTCCGCCCTTTCTCGGCTCATGCCGAATGTGGGCGGACCCAGTTTCGAGGGCCGACGGCTGTATGCGGGGGTGATCCGCTCAATGGCCATGTACGGCGCACCCGTGTGGGCGAGGGCTCTGAACGCCCAGCTCAGGGCGGTGCTGTGGAGGCCACAGCGAGCCATGGCGGTCAGAGCCATTCGCGGGTACCGCACGGTGTCGACAGAGGCGGCGTGCCTATTGGCCGGGACACCCCCGTGGGACCTAGAGGCGGAGATGCTCTCCGACCTCTACCGGCGGGTTACCTCAATGCGCGAAGAGGGTGGCTCCCCATCGTTTAACGAGATAGCCACCTGGCGCGAGGACGCCCGCCGAGAAGTCATCGCCCGTTGGGCTACGCGGTTGGAGAGGCCTAGACACGGTGTCATTACCGTTGAGGCCCTCCGGCCCGTACTGATGGAATGGATGGAGCGGCGGCACGGGGTCCTCACCTTCCGACTGGTGCAGGTGTTAACGGGGCACGGGTGTTTCGGGAAATACCTGCACACGGTCGTGCACAGGGAATGGACTCCGGGCTGCCATCATTGCAGTAGTGACGAGGACACGGCGCAACATACGCTCGAGGAATGCTCGGGCTGGGACGGGCAGCGCTGCGACCTCGTCGCTATTATCGGTGCCGACCTGACGCTGCCGGCTGTCGCGAGGGCGATGGTCGACAGCGTCAGGAATTGGGACGCGGTCGCCGCCTTCTGCGAGGCTGTCATCTCGCAGAAGGAGGCGGCGGAACGGGACCGGGAGGATTCCCGTGACCCGGGCCGCCGCCCGCGGCCGGGGCGGCGCAGGCGCGAATACCTGCGCCTGATGCCGCCCTAACCGAGGCTTCGGGTGATCGGACCGGGGAATTGTCCGGTCACCCGACGCGAGGCCACCGCGTGAGGACGACGCCTCGACGGCGAAATCTGTCGGGGCGTCAACAGGAGAGGAGCCCGAGAGGGCATACCGCCGAGCGGGCCACCGAAGACAAAGATCGGGTACCGGTGGCCCGCTCGCATGGCGAAGAAGAGGTGCTTGCAGGGTGGGTCAATGGGGTTGCGCGCCGCCTCTTCCGTCACCCCGGACCGATTTGGCGGGGTGCGACGTCCATGGCCCACCACAAAAAAAAAAAAAAAAAAAAAAAAAAAAAGGGATCGGTGCTCTCGCCAATTTTGTTCACACTGTACACCAGCGATATCCCACAGCTCAAGAATGTGCAAACTGCACTATTCGCCGACGACACTGCCATCTTCTATGCAGGTCGTTCTATAGAGACAGTGATCAGTAATCTCCAACGAGCGGCTACCGCCCTAGATAAATGGTCTAGGAAGTGGAGAATTACTATCAACCCCACAAAAAGCCAAGCGATCATGTTCCACCGGTGGACGGATCGCCTACATCCAATGGTTTCCTTCCCACCAATAACAATGTCCGACCAGTCCATCCCATGGACCAAACAGGTCAAATATCTCGGCGTCACTCTTGACAATCGTCTGTCCTTCGGTCTCACATAAAGCGAGTTCGCGCGCGCGCAGCTTTAGTGTTAGGACGCCTTCACAGCTTGCTGCATGCCAAAGCCAAGCTATCACTTAGTAGTAAAGTTAGATTATACACCGCTTGCGTACGTCCCATCATGAGGTACGCTAGCGTTGTGTTCACTCAAGCGAAACCCTTCCGGTTACACCGTTTGCAAACATTACAGAATAGGTTCATGCGCCGTGCGACGGGAGCACCGTGGTATATGCGCAACGTGGATCTTCACATAGATCTCGGCCTGCCGACCATCAGGCAGTACATGAAACAGTGCTCTCGCCGCTACTTCGGCTCTGCCGTCACTCACCCTAATCCCATAGTGGTTAGGGCGTCTAGCTATACCCCATCAAAAATATCCGCGATCCGCCAACCGCGATTAATACTCGACCAACCCGACGACATTATCCCAAGAGCCGAGCCGAGCCGAGGTCCGTACCCCACAGGGGGTGCCCTCGGGAACGGTCGCTTAAAAAAAAAAACTGAACAGCGTGGGTTGGTGAATTTTTCTTCCACTGTTCGCTCGACCTCTGACTCCAGCTCCTGAGTGGGACGTTATATGCCGAGTTGATAATGATTATTTAAAGTGCCGTCAACTTATTTTATCATACAAAATTGAACATAGATTTAGAATTTAAAGTTTCATTAAATATCACGATTTTATGATTTTTAGAAGGTTTATTCGAAGTTTCTTGTTACAATTTAATTTCACCTCACAATAAAAGTTATATTTTTTTGCAAATGGAAGAGAAGTACATAATATAGCGTCTAGCCCAAGTAATTGGGACAAGAGCGGGATGAAGATTAATTTATAGTCTCTGTTATAGACTTTCATTTAATAAACCTATGTAATAATCTAAAATAACCTGGCTATATTTAAAGACGTAATAAAGCTGTAAAGCGATGTAATGAGTTGGAATCAGTAAAATCCAATAACCTAACCGAGTGTAATGTTGCGAGAAAATTTTATGGAGATGTTCATTGTTTGAAAATATAATTAATTCATTAGTCCTTTTTTTACTTTCGTGGGCATTCTCAGTAGCACGAGAGGATTCAGTTTTAAATTCAAACATGCTCCCCGTTGCGAATTAATGGAATTAGTACCATCATAAATCTTCTTATTCTTTTGATTTTACCCATATAATTTTTACTGTTGGCCACGAGGTACCTCCACAATCTATTCATAATGGAAAATAATTTATATTCTAAATTTCACCCATAATGAGATCTACTTCTATCGAAGGAGCAAGGTGATGAAGGATTAACCCCTCACGCGTCGGACTTCGCGGCGCTCTCGAGTGCCCCGTGCTTTGGTTTTATGAAAAAAGTTCAGTGACTTTTATGGTTTTACATAAACTGTTATTGTTGCTATATGACAAGGAAATATGAAATAAAGAGCTAAAAATAATTGCTAATTGTAGAGCGTTTAATTGGGTCAAACGTGTGTCCCAAAAGCGCGTCGAGGAATTTTTTTTTGGTCAAACGGTGTCCCAAAATCGCGCGAGGGGATGAGTATGAATTCATATTATGAATGTATTTAATTAAGAAGAATATATTTTTAATTTAAAATTAAAATTGGGGCCTGTATAACGATGCGCATACGTTAGCGATTACTGGCGATTATTTTTTCAGGCATGTATGTACATATGTTTCATTTGTGCAATGTTTTTCATCAATGTTTGTAAGTGGTATTTATTTATATAAACCTTAAATATATAAGAAGCAAAATATCTTATGAGCTTTGGCATATGGCGTCATTTAAGGAATGGTATCTTGAAGCGTGGTCCGTAATTTCCTGGTGAGAATTTGGAGGGTGGAGTTTTATATTAATGTAAGGTCCGTGAATGTCTTGAGATTTACCATCGAGATTTTACCTTGCTAATGATCTCTGGAATGTATTTTTTTTAATTATCGCTTTATAGCGACATTTTTTTCTTATACGTCTCACTGTTAGGCTTAAGCCTCCTCCACAAAAGAAGGAAAATTGATCATGACACGCTGGTCAGATATGTTGGTATAGGATTTGATTTCGAGTTTTCTTTCTTTTGCTTCGATGATGTCCCTTAGTCGTTTTTTACGATACTCACAGGTTAGGTAGAGTGGTTTCGCGGGTACCGCACGGTGTCGACAGAGGCGGCGTGCCTGTTGGCCGGGACACCCCCGTGGGACCTAGAGGCGGAGATGCTCTCCGACCTCTACCGGCGGGTTATCACAGCGCGCGAGGAAGGTGGCTCCCCATCGTTGAGCGAGATAGCCACCTGGCGCGTGGATGCCCGCCGAGACGTCATCGCCCGTTGGGCTACGCGGCTGGAGAGGCCTAGGCACGGTGTGGAGACCGTTGAGGCCCTCCGGCCCGTATTGATAGAGTGGATGGAGCGGCGGCACGGAGTCCTCACCTTTCGGCTGGTGCAGGTATTGACGGGGCACGGGTGTTTCGGGTTGTACCTGCACAGGGTCGTGTATAGGGAGTGGACTCCGGCCTGCCACCACTGCAGGAGTGACGAGGACACGGCGCAACACACGCTGGAGGTATGTCCGGGATGGAAGCGGCAGCGCCGTGACCTCGTCGCTGTCATCGGTGCCGACCTGACGCTGCCGGCCGTCGCGAGGGCGATGGTCGACAGCATCAGGAACTGGGACGCGGTCGCCGCCTTCTGCGAGGCTGTCATCTCGCAGAAGGAAGCGGCGGAACGGACAAGGGAGGATTCCCGCGCCCCGGGCCGCCGCCAGCGGCCGGGGCGGCGCAGGCGCGAATACCTGCGCCTGATGCCGCCCTCACCGAGGCTTCGGGTGATCGGACCGGGGAATTGTCCGGTCACCCGACGTGAGGCCACCGCGTGAGGGCGACGCCCCGACGGCGAAATCTGTCGGGGCGTCGACGAGAGGAACCCGCGAGGGTGAACCGCCGGGCGGGCCACCGAAGTTAAAAATCGGGTCCCGGTGACCCGCTCGCACGGCGAAGAGAGAGGAGTTTTTACGGTGGGTCTATGGGGTCACGCGCCGCCTTTTCCGTCACCCCGGACCGATTTGGCGGGGCGAGACTAATCCATAGTCCACCAAAAAAAAAAAAAAAAAAAGGTTAGGTAGAGTGGTGGTCAATTGTATCTCCATAAACGCATCGAAAACGATAAAATTGAAAGATCATTATTTTATTATTGTGTTTAATATAAAATATACGTGAAATATTAGTAGACAACATTAAATTGTTTATGGAGTGTTGGAAACGCAGACGATGTAATTACTGTGCAGCCTTAGGGTAGTTGCGAAGTACTGTTTTTCGATTATGTACATGTATACATATATATCTCACAACACAATTATTTACTTTTCCTGAGACTGAGGGGATTTGATTATGCCGGGCGGGCCACCGAAGACAAAGATCGGGAACCAGTGGCCCGCTCGCACGGCGAAGAGAGGTGCTTGCAGGGTGGGTCTATGGGATTGCGCGCCGCCACTTCCGTCGCCGCAGACCGATTTGGCGGGGCGCGACCACGTCCAAAGCCCACCGCAAAAAAAAGAAGGGGATTTGATTATATTTTGTTATTTATTACTAAAATAATAAAATATAAGAATGTTTTTTTTTATATTCGATAATACATCAACATAAAATGTAGTCTCTGTCCCCGTCAAATGAATATCATTATAGATTTTTGTTGACCTACTTCGGTAAAATATCTTTATATTCAAGGACTTCTGATGTTTACGCGAATATTATACATATGAAAGGAAACAATTTTGTTGCGATTTTAACGCGTTTGTATTTATGTTCTTCTTGCTTGACGTTTCGAGCATTATGTCGCATTAATGATCAAGTGTAGATTTGATGATGTGAGTTGATGACTGATCTCTAATTTTTGAGATGCATTATATAAAGCATGATATGGATAGAAAGGGAGTGAACGCAGAAATGACAGGATTGTGTGGATCTGATAGGGTTGTGTGGAAGAAAAGGACATATTGCGTCGACCCCAAGTAATTGGGATAAGAGCAGGGTAATGATGATGATGATGAATCCATTGTAGACATTTATCTAAATCTATGCTGTATTTTTGTTGTTTTCTACCGTGTGGTGACGGAGTAAGAATACTATTCACCACCCCATATCTTACCCGCGCGTACGAGACGACTAAGGGATATAAAATGCATATAACATCTATGCGAGAGAAGGAAAACTCGAAACAAAACCCTTTACCAACACGTCTGACCAGCGCGGTATAGTGGGTTAACTTCCCTCTCATTACGGAGGAGGCCCGAGCCCAACAGTGGGACATTTATGGGCTGTGATGATGATGATGATGCTGTATTTTGCCGTAAAACAAGATCTATTCTTGTATCTCTAACATACGACGCTTCAAAATTTTTTTTTGTAATATTAAAGTCGAATGTTGCATAGTTTTTATTTTTTATTGCTTATGGTGGAAAACGAACAAGCAGCACACCTGATGGTAAGTGTTACTATCGCCCATGGACCTTTGCAATACTGAGGGTATAGCTAAGCCTACTAATACAAACCCACCCAGTTGGGCTTCCGGTTCTTTCACTCACCGAACGAAGCGTTAATAGCACATTGCCATTACTCAGACGTCGATCTTCTGCGAGAGTGTAATACTACCCCGGATGGACCAGCCCGCGGCTGTAGACAGAAAACTGTCAACAGCATAGGGTCCTACCACTAATAATATAATCTTATTGTTGCGTAAGAAAACGAATTAAAAAAAAGAAAATATATTATAGTTTTTTATTTAGTAAAAATATTAACGAATATTGCAAATACATTCGTACTCTTTAAGATCACATTATCAAGCGTTTTGTTTTTTGTTGTATCGTGAACATTCATTTACGCCCACGTAGTAAGGAAGTAAAAACATTTTAACCTGTCCCAATTTCTGAGTAATGCTCATTCGTTACAAATGCTATTTTGTTTTTTTTTTCCTGAAACACAAAACCAGCTATTCCGAGATATTTGTGCAATTTTACAAATCTTTAATAACAATTTTAGTTTATTCCGAAGCAAAGCATATTTTGAATTACCTACCTACATACATAAATTCTAACATCTGAATATAGAGCACGTAATAAATGCACATTTAGTTCATCTATGACGTCAATACGATGAAGTTTCATATGCTATTTTATTTATTCCTAGAACGTAGCGTGCTTATAAGCGAATTATTCAGGAGTACTTATATAAACAGAATATATAATGATGCTCTGATATCTTGAAACATAAGAAGTTTTACTACAGTGCATCTATTATATTTATAACTCTATATATCATTTCTCTCTCTCATCTCAGCTCATATATGTCCCACTGTTGGACTCCAGCCACCTTCCCACTAGAAGGGAAATTGACCTGCTACACCACGCTGGTCAGACATGTTAGACAACAATACATGAGCTGTCCATGGACAACATTACATCAGCTGTCAGTTGCGTTTTGTTATACCGTGAACGAAACGAACGTCAGATAGCTGTCAACAACGTGGTTCTGCCACTATGTACTATGTTAGAAAGTAAGTTAGTATAAATTTCAATTAAATTACTAAGCTCTTTTTTAATACATTTCATCATTCTTCTGCTCTTATCCCAATTATTTGAGGACGATGCATTATGTACTACAGTTCCATCGTACTTATTGGCCTGCCTGATGTCAACCTTCTTTGGAAATGTAATTTTTGATCAGACGGCATCTGATGGTCCAGGTCGATGTAAAGATCTTAATCTTCTTTAACAACACCCACTATTAAATTAAGGGTTGGTAGTATTCGTAACCGCTACCACACAGCATAATAAAGAGAAGATAAATCATTAATTATAATAAATACGAAAGCTATTCTGTGGCAAAAGTACAATAGACGCCTACATATTATGATAGAACTGCTATCGGTTAATGTAAATGACAGGTGTACGTTAGAATATATTCCGACACGTGTGCAAAAATATGTTTAATTCAATCCTGACAACGTTTTATTAGTTTCAAAATATGTATAATATTATATTTAATTTTAAATAAATGGTTTTTAAAAAGATACTAAGAATATGTGTAGTAACAATAATTTATTTTAGTTATATGTACGCAGTTTAAATAAATTATTTCATCAAAAATATAAATTGAAATTAAATTTAAATTAACATGATATGAAAATATTAAATTCACGTTAAATATTCTATAATTACAATGTTTTAACAAATTATGGTCAGCATCCATTTATTTTTCCGTGTGGTGACGGAGTAAGAATACAATTCACCACCCCCTATCTTACCTGTGGGTAATCGTAAGAGACGACTAAGGGATATAAAACGCATATAACATCTATGTGAGAGAAGAAAAGCTCGAAATAAAACCCTACCAACACGTCTGACCAGCATGATATAGTAGGTCGGTTTCTCTCCCATTGTGGAGGAGGCTGGGGCCCAAGAGTGGGACGTAAATGACCTGAGATGAGATGATGATCCATTTATTTTGTATGAGTAATTTTTAATTGGCAAAAAATATACTCAAAATGCTGTTGGGAGTACTTTGAAATTCAAATTAATTTATTATATATAAACCCTGCGATGGCACTTACATATTGTCAGTTTTTAACATTTTAAATTAATCGAATAAACTACCTATATTTCGGACCTATACCTATAAGTCGGAACGTAATCGCTACTGAGAAGATCCGGCAAGAAACTCAGCGCGTTTGTCTATTAATATTATTACTTTTCTGACGTTTTTTATTAAGATAACAGTACAACCTGATCAGTAATAATTAGTTTCAGTGTGATGCCCTTCGAATCACAATATAATGTAAAATTTAAATACAATTTAAAGATTATGGCTGGACCAGATTCCACAGGCAGTTTTACTAAAAGAGATGAGTTTTAAGTTAATAAAATCGCACGAAACTCGTACCACAGCGAGCATCGACGATCAATATATCTGCTCCCGAATGAAACTAGAGGATTTATGAAACTTACAAGGCTAGTGAATCTGATAACGAATCGTATTATAAAAGACAAGCCTTGAACACGATAAAATGGGAATTGGCTTACTATAACATATTTGCCAGACGATTTATCATAGTATTTGGTTTATAGACTTTATTATTTCACCTTGCAGATTTTTTTTTTTGGTAAACTCCATCTTGCACTAAGGATATAATCCTTGTCTTGCGCGAAACTTTGCAAACATGCAATTAACGCAGACAAATTACACCCAAATTCAGAACAACACTTTGTGGATGCTACAAAGTATTATCCTGCGTAGGCATCGAACCCACGGCATTGGCACGGAAGGTCGGTATCTTAACCACTACGCCATTTTTGCAGTCAAAGTTATCTGATTACGTTTTTCAGTGGTATCTTACAACACCTACGAGAAAAGAGGGAGTGTTAACACAATTATATACTCTTATCACATAGACAGTTATATTTTGAAATCTTCATTAATGATACTATTTTTATCCCAAAATATTTGCATTCAACCTTGTAACGAATAGTTAAATGATTATTAAATAGATTTGTTTGTTATGTAATATTAATTCAATCAGAATTAGATATTATTATACTATGTATTTGTTAATTCGTGTAGGAACATCTTAAGAATACAATGAGTCATAGTCCTTATTTGCCGCGTAGGAATAATAAAAATGGGCTAAAAGACCACCAGGAGAATGGGGAACAGCACTCTCCTGGGAAATATATAATACTAATTGCGATTGCCAATCCGTCAAGCACTTCGTTTATGGCAATATTCCCCTTTGTGGAGAGTCCTACGTGAGTTTCTCAAAAGAGCTAGAGAGATTCAACAGCAACGCTATATATAATCAAATAACTGTCTTCATGTGATATTAGATGACGTTACGGCGGTCTGTTGCAGGCATATCGACATAGGTTGGTATTCTAAAGGTCAACCCACAGGGTGGGCAAACGATGCCAAAGATACCGGTAGCCCTTCCCATTAGCGACGAGGGGAGCTTATTGGTGAAATATGGCAGATTATGGGCTAACAGATCCGCCGACGCTCCGAGGAGTATTGGAGTGTCAAAATAAACCTTGACCTACGACCTATTTGTTTTCAGATATTGCGTGACATTACATGACCCACTACTGGGCTGTGTTTTTTTTTTCAGCGGTGGGCTATGGTCTGGTCACACCCCGCTTAATCCGTCCGGGCCGACATATGACAGATGAGGCCGCGCGCGATCTCATAAACCTGCCCCGCAATCCGCGCCGTGCGAGTGGGCTACCGAAACCCAGTCTTTGCCGTCGGTGACCCACTATTGGGCTAGAACCTCCTCCACAATAGAAGGGAAATTGACGTATTATACAACGCTGGTCAGATAGGTTGTTATAGGGCTTTTTTACGAATTTTCGTTCTCTTGCAGAGATGTTACTGCATATTATATCCTTTATTCGTCTCTTACAACACTACTGACCGACTCTGACGATTCGATTACGATCGCTCAAGAAAGAGCATACACGGCCCGCGCGGCCATAACACAAATATCCGCGCTTCCGCCTCCGTCGCCGGGGAAGGAAGACGCGACGCAAAATAGTCAATAATTCAAACGTGGGCACGCTCACTTAGCTACCAGCGACGCCCCGAGCCGTGATCCGTCCTCCACAGGGAGAGCTCTCGGGCGTTGTCGCTTAAATTTTTTATCGGGTTGAGAGTCCTCAGCGCTCACCCATAGTCCGGGTTACGCTGTGACAGCCATCTGCGGCTAACAGCTAAAAGAAAGACACAAAAAAACTCTTACAACACCAACGGACATAAAAGAGGATGGACAACTGTATTATTACTTCATCCTGGGACGGGAATCCTTACTAGAATTGAACAAAATATATTTTTCTAACATAAACTATTATGATTTATAGTTTCAGAAAGTCGTAACAATACACAGCTGTTGGCTATTATTAGCAGCTATGATCAATATTAGATACTTATCGGAGTTTTAATATGTCGTAAGCAGTTAACTGACTTTCTATATGGTGACGATAATACAATGTTATAACTACTTAACTGTTATTTTCTCATAAGTGTCGTATAAGACTTTTTCTTTTTTTTTGTATTGCCAATCAGCTACATATACGAGCCATTATTGCCAGTATCGATAATTTTTTTCGCGTCTTTAGTGTCTTCACGGCACATATATGAGCTGAGATGATTAAATAATTTACAATACAATTCTACTACTCAGCTGTCTGGTAGCGGCTACGAATACTACCAACCCTTACTTTACTCGTGGATGTCGTAAAAGACGACTAAAGAGCCATATAACGACCTGGGACAACTCCATCTGATGCCGTTTAGTCAACAATTACATTCCCAAGGAGGGTTGACGTCTGGCAGGCGGCCGGTCATAAAACTATTGCCAATAACTTTTACAATATGTACTATGAAAGAATAGTACATGTTGCATCGACCCCAAGCAATTGGGATAAGAGTAGGAGAATGATGATGATGAATACAATTCTACTACTATTTCCTTAATATAGAGTTGTTGTTTAAAATTAAAATCTCGTTGTAAACAACATCAAGTGTTTACCAGTTACATTCGCGTCAGCAACGTAATTGAGAGTGAATATTTTATTGATTCTATTTTTATTACAAGCACATCGAGGAATGCGATCACAAACGAAATTAAATCCATAAGCAACAATGACACGGCTGGCACAGTTCCATCCAAATGTCATACTAATATCACAAATACGTAAGTCTGTCGAGATGTATCGATGTTTCGTTATTCTATCATGCAAAAACCGCTGAACAGAATTTGATAAAATATCTTCTACTGTAATATCTACTTGTAGTACTACATAACGAGAAGAAGGCTTTATATATATTTTCTTTTTTAAATTATATTCATACTTGTACTCCCACTGTTGGGCCCGAGGCTTCTCAATAATAGGAGGATATTTATCTACTGTGACTACGCTGGTCAGACAGATTGGCATAGGGTTTTATCTTGAATTTTCTCTCGCACAGATGTTATATGCATATATTGCAATAACCCTTAATCGTTTTTTATTTTTTCATTAAACAGTATTAATGAAAATCTTACGTATATGTAGCGAAATCTTCTTCTCATATGAAATTACTTTAACAGGCTTTTTATAATTTATATTTCCAAAATAGTGAAAAACATCATACTATTATACTGTATATTTTAAAGAGAGTACTACACTAAGGAAATAATTCTTATATTGCGGGAAACTTTAACATGCATTTAACGAACATAAATTACACCCAGATTCAAATTAACAATAGAAAAAACCCGCAAAGAATTATTCAACTTGGGTATTTAATTTACGACACTAGGCACGCTAAGTCGACATTTTAACTATTACGCCACCTGGGAAATCAGTTTTAAAATGATATTTTATGGGAAGAAACTATTTTGCAGTATTTGGTATAATTCATATTAAATAAAAACTTTCATAGCTTGGCCGAAGCCGCGGCCGTAGGTCAGTTCGTTATAGTGAAATGTCAGAACCTGTTAGTCGGCCAAAATATATATTTTAATATATATTTATATACTGCATCATGAGCCAAATTCTCTACAAGCATAAAAATCTAAATATTAAGTGTGAGATTCTCGATTCAATGACTGGTATGTCTCGTATTGGTTACTTTAATACTGTGTTTCGGTATATGGCCACTAAACTTATTTACCACACGAAGAATTTGGGCACTACACAGCAGAATGAGTGAATGAATGAATGCCAAGACTGTTACGACTTAAAAGTATGGAGATATAAAAAAAAGAAGAAAATGGAGATATAAAAAAAAAAAAAAAAGTTATCAACACCGTAGCTAGTTTTGGCTTGTATGAAAATTTCAGTCAACTACATTAATCCGTGGTAAAGAATCTATGTTGTTTTACATGACGCTTTTACATTTTGTATTTACACCCGAAATCGAAATAAATTACGAAAAGATGTACTGATGATTTATTTGCCATTTTTACATAAAATCGTATATGCATATAAGTGTCTAATATTTTACTAACGAATCTGCGTATACAGTCAGTAATACCTGCTAGGTATATGCCATAAACAATAAATATATTTTTTTATAATTAATAATCAAGAACTCTTACTGTAAAAGCCAAAGGGAAAGGCAAAAATTTAATACTAAACACGTTTCTCAATTTATCTTTTTAATACCCTATAATGGACAACATCTGGCGATAGAATATTAATATAATATCAATATACCATTACCCCTTACTTGAATGAGCAGCTGTGGTTTCCTGGGCAACGTATAACTTTATTGCGATCGTCGTCTCGCCAAGGGTGGCGATTATAAAAAAAATGGCTAATGGTTAAATATTTTGTATTATGTTTTCTTTCCGTGTGGTGACGAAGTAAGAATACATTTCACCACCCCAAATCTTACCCGTGGGTGATCGTATGAGACGACTAAGGGATAAAAAAACGCTTATAACAGCAAGAGATGTAAAACTCGAAACAAAATCCTATACTAACACGTCTGACCAGGGTGGTATAGTAGGTAAAATTCCCTCCTATAGTGGAGGAGGCTCGAACCCAACAGTGCGACATATGAGCTGTGATGATGATAAATGGTTAAATAATGATTAATAGGGAATAAGCGAAAATAAAATCAAAAAGTTAATATACGTTTAAAAGGCTAGTTTCAAAAACAACTATATAGGCACGAGTATATAAAAAGTTCGGACATGTGGAAAGAATGCCGAACGAATGTCTGGTTAAGAAGATATACAATGCGACAGTGGAAGGATGTAGGTACCGGGTGAGACCGAGACTAACCTACCTAGAACAGATTGCTCACGTACTGAAGGAAGTTGGAGTCAAGAGTCTCCGAAATCGGCGAGCGTGTATGAAGAGAATTATGAATGTTGAGGAAGCGAGTGAAGTATGCAAAGGTAGAGTTCTCTGGCACTCTGTTCTTTCTGCCTACCCTGCAAGGGATATGGCGTGATGATGATGTGTATGTATCTATATAAAAAGAAAGAAAAAGCAAAAACATTAGTAAGTACCATGAAATAAAACAAACACACAGCGAGTAATTAATTTTAATTAATTAAAATGTGTTGCCTTAAATCACGGTGGCTAAATTGTCTTTCATTATAATTGAATATACGGAGAAGCTTTTAATTAATAATGTTATGATGCTTCTGTGTTGCTAAATTATATCTTATTATGACTGAATGTACTGGAAAGCTTTTGAATTGGTTTATTAAATTTATTTTTTTCCTCGTAATATTATTTAATAATCTTGTGTGTATCTTTTTTATATTTTATTAAAATGTAAGTTTGTATGAGAGAACTTTGTAACCTTTTTTGAGCAACGAAAAGCTTACGATAAAACGGTGTTAAGCGACTTTTATGTCGCATTCTTCGATTCGATTGAAGATTGTGTATTTGTGTAATGAACACGCGTAATTACGTAATACATATAGCAATTGTTTAAGCCCTTTCTCTCTCGAACTTGAGAAGAGCAAGACATACGCTCTACTCGTTACCATAATTTTCTGTAAACAAATGAATGATAAACACAATCTATGCTATTCAAAATTGATTGGTGAATATTATGCTTACGGTAAAACCTGTCTAGTTTTAATGTTGTCTTTAGTAGCAGACGAATAAGCAGCTCGCTCAATGGTTAATGGTAATGGCCACTTATAAACTTCTGCCGAGGGCACAGCCAAGTGATTGCCTGCCATAACCGTGAAAGAGTGAATTCGGATCGGATTATTATTACAATATGACCTTTATGTTTATCTAGTAAATTTAGTAGGTCGATTTCCTTATTTTCTTGCCAAGTGAAATAACTTATTATTAGGACGTATACATTAAAATAAAAAATAATTTGGAAAATCCAAAAGTGCACGCCTCATAATTTTTATATTATTTATCTTTTACTATTAGTCAATGTCAGAAATAAAAATAAAATTAAAGAAAAAGCTTTTTTTAAAAACATACTTTTAGTATTTGCTAATTAAATAAAAAATTAAAAATAAATTAACTTTAATAAGACATATTATAACACTTTATAAGTTCATTGTAACCTTTAACGATAATTAAGCTTCTTCGTCTATTACATATCAATATAATAATTCAATATCGTACATAATTATATATTTTTAACAGTAAAACTTTACACCATAATTATTAAATCTTCCCGTTTCTATCACAGACCCAATTTTATAAATAAAAGCGTGTTACATTTTGATGGTATGATCAAGAACATTTAGCACCTTCTTTTTCCTATGGCCAGGTTCCAGATCCAACATCAGACCCTGGTTACCATATAGTATCAAAGTACTCGTCAAGACGGATCAAACGAGTCCAAGCTCGATGGAGTTGCGTCGTTTAATTACGGAGTTCCTATGGCCCGCTACCAGGTCGATTGTCAGACCCTAGTTACCATATAGTATCAAAGTACTGGTCAAGACGAATCAAACGAGCCTGAACTCGATGAGGTTGCGTCGTTTAATTACGGAGTTCCTATGGCGAGCTTCCAAGTCCATGATCAGACCCTGGTTACCATATAGTATCAAAGTACTCGTCAAGACGAAATAAATGATTCTTATTCTTATTCTTAAAAGACGAATCAAGCGAGCCCAAACTCGATGGGGTTGCGTTGTTTAATTATGGAGTTCCTATGACCGGGTTTCAGGTCCATCTTCAGACCCTGGTTACCATATAGTCTCAAAGTACTCGACAAGACAAATCAAACGAGGCTAAACTCGATGAGGTTGCGTCGTTTAATTACGGAGTTCCTATGGCTAGCTTCCAGGTCCATGATCAGACCCTGGTTTCCATATAGTATTAAATTACTCACCAAGACGAATCAAATAAGCCCAATTTCGATGGGGTTGCGTCGTTTAATTATGAAGTTCCTATGGCCAGCTTCCAGGTCCATCGTCAGACCCTGGTTAGCATATAGTATCAAGGTACTCGTCAAGACGAATCAAACGAGTCAAAACTCGATGGAGTTGCGTCGTTTAATTACGGAGTTCCTATGGCCCGCTACCAGGTCGATCGTCAGACTCTAGTTACCATATAGTATCAAAGTACTGGTCAAGACGAATCAAACGAGCCCGAACTCGATGAGGTTGCGTCGTTTAATTACGGAGTTCCTATGGCGAGCTTCCAAGTCCATGATCAGACCCTGGTTACCATATAGTATCAAAGTACTCGTCAAGAACAAAATAAATGATTCTTATTCTTAAAAGACGAATCAAGTGAGCCCAAACTCGATGGGGTTGCGTTGTTTAATTACGGAGTTCCTATGGCCGGGTTCCAGGTCCACCTTCAGACACTGGTTACCATATAGTGTCAAAGTACTCGACAAGACAAATCATACGAGGCTAAACTCGATGAGGTTGCGTCGTTTAATTACGGAGTTCCTATGGCTAGCTTCCAGGTCCATGATCAGACCCTGATTTCCATATAGTATCAAAGTACTCCCTAAGACGAATCAAATAAGCCCAAACTCGATGGGGTTGCGTCGTTTAATTACGGAGTTTCGTTGGCCCGCTTCCAGGTCCATCGTCAGACCCTGGTTACCATATAGTATTAATGTAATCGTCAAGACAAATCAAATGAGGCCAAACTCGAAAGGGTTGCGTCGTTTAATTACGGAGTTCCTATGGCCAGCTTCCAGATTCATCATCAGATCAGCTCTATGTCACAATAATATTGCATTGTCATCCGATTTATATATGCATGCAAAATTTCAGCTCAATCAGAAACCGGGAAGTGGATCAAATTTAACTTGCAAGATTTGATTACAGACAACGGGACAGGTGAAACTAAATATAAGCTTGTAATGAAAGAAAAGAAATACTTTTGAAATTTCGTGCCATTCTCGACGTAGAGCTAAACATAGCTGTATAGGCTGAATGGGATTTATTTCCTTTGCCTGTCAGAATGGTCGAACAAAAAAATGTAAACGAACCCAATTTTCATAAGGTATATATACTTATATACTAGGGTTGTAACGGAGGCCTTCTTAGCGGAGGTGGAGGCGGATGCGGAGGCGACGGGTTTCACCTCCGCGGATGCGGAAGTTAACGGAGGCGGAAGCGGAAGTTATAGTGAATGTAGAATAAATGTAGTTTATGGTTTATTAAAACTATCAACAGTACAAAATGTTTATTTTAAATCAAATACGTATGTACATTCAAAGACTCATAGTACACTTAAGTTAACATATAAATAAACATTTCCTTCTAGTAATTAAAATTAAGGAGAGGCAGAGATAAATGACGTTTGCATGCCCCCGGCCCACCCCAACCGCGTTCCCGCCACGCACGCGTTGATTCTTGTTCATTTGCCGCACGCGGCCGGACGGCTAAATCGTCGCGAGCGTCGCTGCTTGCGTATGATTAGTAAATAAACCTCCGTTATGACTCCGCAAAAATTACACGGATGCGGAGTCGGCGGCGGAGGAACGTTTTCTTGCGGAACTTCCGCAGTAACGGAGGCGGAAGCGAAGTTCCGTTACAACCCTAATACATACACTAATGACTAAGCAGTTTAGTTTTTTATTAATTGCAATTAAACGACAAAGAATTACTAAGCCATTTTCGAAAGGAAACAGCGCGTTGCGATTATGAAGCTTTTAAATAAATAAATATTATGATACATTAAGTTTTACGGTCGTGATCCTGCCAGATACAAAAAAGAAATTATCCGACGTCCTCGAATATTTTTTTTAATCAACTATTTTCTTACTTTAAACAGAATAATTGCTTCTTAAAAATATCAAATATGTTTAAACGAATGTTTTTTCTTGACATATGTATTATAATATTATCCTATAAGTGCAATGTGAGAAAAATACAATCATTTTTATGTTTGAAAAGTGCTTTATTTTCATATGTCGAGAGTAGAGCAAGACCTCAACGCTTCGCTTATGAGGCGTGCAATATCGTATTATTTTTATATATGTAATTCTATTATATACTAGCTTCTGCCCGCGACTTCGTCCGCGTGGAATGGTTACTTTGGGCTAACGTTAACTTCAACTCGCGAATTCGTTTACGTAAAAGGTGGAAATATTTTTAAATAATACATACGTTAAAGCTGTTTTAGGTACCTACATGACCCTTTTATTAGTAAGAGTAGAACATTTAACCTTAAGTAAAATAATAATAATAATAATAATCTTTATTGAAAACTAAATACATATGACAGTTGACATAGATGTCTTTGCCTCTTGAATTAGGTAATACCTGTGTTTCAAGAGACAGTTCCTTCCCGAAATACATAAATCTTGAACATCAAATTATTTTACAGTAACATACATTATAAATAATGAATATATATATCTTACGTAATAAAGACTAATGATAAAGAAATCTATAATAAATGAATGAGTGAGAATTAACGTGTTAGTGAGTCACACACGTTGTGTGTGTGTGTGTGCGTGTGTATGTGTGTGTGTGTGTATGTGTGTGTGTGTGTGTGTGTGTGTGTGTGTGTGTGTGTGTGTGGTGTGCGTGTGTTTGTGTGTGTGTGTGTGTTTGTGTGTGTGTGCGCGTGTGTGTATGTGTATATGTGTGTGTGTGTGTGGTGTGCGTGTGTTTGTGATGTAGTGTGCGTGCATGTATGTATTTCTTTTTTTTGTGTGTATTTGTAGTTACGCGAAATAAGTATTTAAAAGTGATTTAAGTTTGACGTAATCCATATAATGCAATGTAGTACCATATAAAGTAATGCAAGTAAAAGTATTGGGTCTTATCTATACTTTCTATAGATATATACAATGTATGTATATTATACATACATACATACACTTACGCCTATTTACGATTACACATACTTTTAATGTGTATGAAATCGCTGTGTGGTAGCGGCTATGAATACTACCAATCCTCACTTTGCTTGTGGATGTCGTAAAAGACGACTAAGAGCCTTATAACGACTTGGGCCAACTCCATCTGATGCCGTTTGGTCAACAATTACATTCCCAATTAGGGTTGACGTCTGGCAGGCGGCCGGTCATAAAACTATTGCCAATAACTTTTATAATATGTACTATGAATGAAGAGTACTTATTGTATCGACCCCAAGTAATTGGGATAAGAGTAGGAGAATGATGATGATGATGACCTCTCGTGAACAAATCGCCAATTTGGTCCAGAAAAGGTCTTCCCCTTGTATTTGTCCCATTCACGATTGCTTTATATGTTTGCTTCGTCAACCTCTGCCCACTCATTATTTCTTCCACTTCGTGTCCAACCCACCTCAGCATACCAGCGCTCTTTTATAACATTATACCTAATTTTATCTTTCATACTTACATCACACACAGCTTACGAAGAGCTGTCAGCTCTACAGCATTTATTCTATTTTCATGTCTTCCCCGCCAAATCTAACTTTCACTGCCATACATGAGGGCAGGCACTAATACTTCCTATACTTATTATTATTATTTAGGATGTGTATAGCCGACGGAAGGTCATGAGAAGAAAACAAAACTAAAAATGTAGTGTGTGTAGAAGTACTTTGAAATAACATTAGTTTGAGTTTTTTTTTAATATAAGATTATAAGATCCAGTATTTTTATCGTAAATGCGCGCCCAGTACTTGATCATTATTTTGCTGCGATGTTATTTTTAAACTGCGATATTTCCTAAGATATTCATTGAAATCAAATAATGTAAAGAGAAATTTTGTTTTAAATTAAATACTTGTGATGAATAACTCATTTATTTGGATAAGGATTAATATTATATTTATAAAAACACCTTCGAAAATATCACATTATTTTAAAACAAATTTGATTAGCATAAAAAAGGTGAGCCAATCTTAAAAGATAGACATATGCTGTCGCGGACTTTTATTTAGAACTTTGAAAGGGGAACAATTATGTAGTACATAATTTTTGCGCAACTTTAACCGTTTACGCAGCGGAAGCTCTCAAAAGGAAACATAAACCCGATTTTTACACATTCATCATTGTTGCTCTGCTCCTATTGGTCGCAGCGTAATGTTATATAGCCTAAAGCCTTCCTCTATAAATGGACTATCCAACAAAAAAAGAATTTTTCAAATCGGATTAGTGGTTCCTGAGATTAGCGCGTTTAAACAAACAAACAAACAAACTCTTCCGCTTTATAATATTAGTATAGATATGTGTATGACTGAACTCATATAGGCCTGAACCGTTTTGACGATTTTTATGCGTTTTCAGGTGGATTTCAAAATGGTTTAAATTAGCAATTGGATCCGGCAGGTGCCGCTGCGATCGATCTCGAGGAATATTATTTAATTTATGTAACATGTGTCCAGTAACAGCGTCTTTTTGTCAGCAGTATTTTTAAAACTTGATATGAATGTAGTTTCTATATACATCTGTTGGTTTCAAAATTTTTATTCGATTTTTAAAACAATGTCTTTGGGTCAAGTTGTTATTAAATACATAATCAATCGACAGAAAATATATACTTAAGAAATAATAGTAGAATTAGGGATTATTGTATAATGTAAATACTATAGAATTATAATGGAACTGAGCGGTAGTCTTGGGTCTTGTGGGCTGAATATGAAAGCGATAACTATATTTATTATGACCTTTGGTTAGTGGCCATAATCTGCCGCTGAAGTCAGCATCTCGAAAAACCAATGTAATAATAAATGTCTTTTGCATATAATATTATTTTAACCTTATTATTTTACTACATAAACACCTCTAATAACAATGAAATTTTGCACGGCAAATACTTGAAATTTTAGTGTGATTACAATTACTGAAATATATTTGGAAGGTCGCGATAGTAAAAACAAAATTGAAACGCTTTAAAATTCATAAAGTTAATTTTATTTAAAACGTAACTTAAATATTGTAATTTTTAAATAGAAATCAACGTTTTGAAATAAAACTATTTTTACAGATTCTATCGGGTTTGTATTTCATTTTTAATTTTACGTTTCGAACACTTTACAGCGTTTATGGTCACGGGAGGACTATCGGTGTCAGTCTTCCCATGACCATGAACACTGTAAAATGATTGGAACGTCAGGCATTAAAAATCAAATACAAACGCGATAGAAACTGTAAAAATAGTTTTATTTCAAATGTGTCCTCGCGTAAACATTAGAATAGAAATTGACCTTTTCTGATATCTAAAGTACATAATATTTTTTTTTTAAATCGCTAAACACTTAATCACGCAAACTTTAAATATAGTTGCTGTTTAAATTGTCTATATTTAGTTAGTGAGGTCTACGGCATTCTGTTTTAACAATTAATGTGTATTTATTGTGATGTTTACAATTCTAATGTTGTTACATGTGTTTTGTTCTACTAAAGTGTATGCGTCACACTCTTAGAATACAAAGTAACGGAATCTCATGTATTATGTATTGTAGTCATTTTTTAAATACCGCCACCCTTCCATAATTATACAAGCATGCGACCATTGTATTTATTGTACCACCAAACACTTATTTGATTTCAATTCAATTCAATTTCAAATTGAATTGACTTATTTGATTACTGACAATTAATAATATCGAGTGTCGTGGTTTTGATTTCAATACATGATATTTTTTTTTCGCGAACCACAAATTATTGTTTTGAGTTTGGGTGTAATTTGTATCTGTTATAATATTTATATGAAGTCTGTTAGGTTTTAAAGTCACTCACGGTACAAAATTTACTTCTTAGTATAAACTATGTGGTTCTTTAAAAAAATAATTGTTGATTTCAGTAGTGGTAGGGCCAAACTGTTGATAATTTTCTGTTTACAGCAGGTCCACCCGTCCGTGGTAGTACCACACTCTCGCAGAAAACCGGAGCCTAAGCAATGTCAACGTGATGTTGCGTTTCGTTCTGTGAGCCAGAGAGCCGGCAGCCCAATTTTTTTGGGTGTATTTTTTTGGTGGGTTAGGTTAGGTTACGAGGGCTATCTAGCCTAACCTCTAGGCGACCAAGCCTAACCTTTGCTGTTGTAAAGGTACATGAACGGCAGTAGCACTTACCATAAGGTGTGATGCTTGCTTTTTTTGCCACAATAAGCAATAGAAAATTATAAATATTTATCTTGGATAGCTATCGAACGCGTAACAGTGGGTACTATAGTGCAACTAAAATCTATGAGCAGTTGAAAATTTAGCACTAATAGAAAGCTTTTATGAACAGGTTTTGCAGCTAAAATTTTTTACTTATGTTTAAGATATATATTTATAAAAAACACAATACGAAATATATTTTAAAATGCCACTTTAAAATGCACATTTCGTGAAATATTAGTGGTCGAAAATATAAATGAAGACATTTTTGCGCTCCGACCACAGTTGATCTGAATACAAAATAAAGAAATTGGATTGTATCAATGGAACAATGGTTCATATCATTAGGATATATTTTTTTGTTTTTAAAAGATTTAAAAATGATATAGCATTTAAATCAACAAAATATTAATATACCTACCTAATATAAAAAAATATTCCATACAAAAGTCAAGCAATACGAGTAGTTATTTTTTGTGTCTAAGTCTATAGTAATTCAAATGTGTAAGACGAATATAGTAGTTAGGGGCGTCCATTAATCACGTGATCTTTTTTAGCATTTTTTATTTTTTAGAAATCTAAGCGTTTGACGAAAAAATAAATACACGTATCACGTGTATTTATTTTTTCTTACTACATCTTTTGATATTTCGTGATTTTTGTCAAACAGTATGCACAACCCATTTTCAAACCTCACGTGATTCATTAATCACCTCATGTGATTAATGAACGGCCCTTTAGAGTTATAGGTTCGGAGTAAGAATACCACGGTCACAAACAGACAGTGTGGTTTAATAGGTTAATTTTCCTCTCGTTGTGAAGGAGGCTCCATCCCAGCACTGGAGTGCTAAGATAGCGACCTACGGTGCACGTTCATGGGTTCGATTCCCATGCAGAACAATACTTTGTGTGATTCCTAAGTTATTGTACTGAGACTGGGTGTAATATGTGTCCGTTAAATTATATGTTTCTGAAGTTCCCCACAATACAAGCATTATTTCCTTAGTGCAGGGTTGTCGTATTGTTTAAAAACACCCTAAATTTATCGACAGTGGTACTTGCCTAGAAAACTAAAACATATAATAAAAATGTAATAAAAACATTACAATTATTATAGGTGGATTAATTTACTATAGTATTCATCATCATCATCTCAGCTAATACACGTTCCTTTGCTGGGCTCGAGCTTCCACCACAATAGGAGGGAAATTAACCTACTAAACCTGCCTAGAAAGAAAGGTTAATATAGTGCTTTATTTCGAGTTTACCTTCTCTTGCATATATGTAACATGCGTCTACCATATTTTATCCCTTAGTCATCTTTTACGACATCCACGGGCTACATAAAGTGTAGCGAATTGAATTGTATATTCCAGAAAACGTAAAACCACAAGGTATTTACCAAAAACTGACTTAAACTAATATAAGCAGCAAATTTTTAAATATTATTAAAATAAATTAAATTATAAGTAAACAGTGCCAGCTATTGATATTCGTAAATTTGGCAAACACAAACACTAAAAGTTCAACAACCTAATTCTATAACGAGGCAAATGATATGCATTTATCGGTCTGATCTCCTGCCGGGTTGTATTAAGATAAACATGTGCTTTGCAGCGAGGTATACTAAATTATTTTTTTTACAAACTGTTTAAAATTCCTTAAAAGGGACGACATAATTGCAAAAATGTTCTTTCAGAGTTATTAATTTAATTAAATTTATTTTCCATGGGGTGCATTCGAAATTAAAGGCAGTTTTAGACAAGACAGCTTAGAAAGTTAGTTATGTTTTTTCGTTAGAGAAGCCAGACTATGTTGACTTTTTTTTCTTTTTTGGCGGCAGGCTACGGTGCTTTCATGACCCGCTAATCCGGGCGACAGGAGAAGCGGCGCACGACCCCGTAGACCCACCCTACAACATCCCTCTCGACGCCGTGCGGGTGGGTCACTGGAACGCGTTCTTTTATTCAGTGGCCAGACTAAGTAGCCTAGACGTTCTTATTGGCTATTAATATTATAGTTCATCTAATCTAAGAAGTGCATTTTGACGTTTCTCATTTTTTAATACACAATAACCTTGTTCAAACGTTTACACATGATTGCAAACGATAAATCTAAAATTTTCTAATCTAAATCTTTTTTAGTTATATTAGGCTAATTGCCATCATATGAAGAATAATAATAAATAGGCAAGGCTTTCATCTTAATATTTTTATTATCACCGATTGTTTTACGTATACGACACAAAATATGATTTATTCACAACAAGCGATCGTCATTCGAAGTCCTCAGCTTAAAATGCTAACGATAATCTAGGATTAGACCAGATGTTACGATATTTAATACCACGGATTCTATGTCGACGGTTATGGATATTCATTACGATACGATCGACAGCTTAACGTCCTATGAGAAACTAATTTCTCTTATATTTGAATTATTGTTTTTAATAACAGCGCTATGTATTATAGAATAAGTCCTAGTGTCACAGTGACTTTTATAGATATACAATTAGCAGACAAAAACCAGACTGAACTCTATCATTTGTACTCTACAAATACAAGTACCGTTTAACAAGTGTTTACGGAGTAAGAATACAATTAATCACCTCTTATTTTGTTCATGGATATTGTAAAAGACGTTTAAGGTATATATATATATGCAGGTAATAACGACGCAAAAGAATGAAAATTCGATATAAAACCCTATTCCAACACGTACAACCAGCTTAGAGTAGTAGGTTAATTTCACGCAACGTCCACTCCCATTGTAGAGGAACCCCAAGCCCATCAATAGTACTTAAATCGGCTAAGAGTTATCTAACCCCATCATCATGATGATGATGAAGAACTATAATACGTGGAAACCAGGAAAAAACCGAATTAAATGAAGATTGAGGCTTCGGAATGAAAGGTTCCTATACTATTTATTATTCTATTTTAGGCCTAATGTTAATATCTTGAGAGGGTATATATATTTGTGGTTTTAAATAAATGAAATATTAATAAAAGATTTTTATGATTACTCATGTATGCTTTCACTTTGTAAGCGTATAATATGTTATTATATATTGGTTCAGCGTAGGTAGATAGCCGAAGTTTAACCTACACAATTCAAGTATATTAAAAGCAGCAGACAATTCCATATTCATATATGAATAAATAAGCTTTTAGCTAATGTATTATTTATTTCATTAATAGCTGCGTAATTCTTAGTGTAGATATTATATTTCTACTCTCTATTCCTCCCTTAAAATGACGTCATCCCTTTCATGTCTTTTATAATTGCTTCCTATACGTTCTAAATATATAATTTTTTTTGCCATACTGCGGCGAAGTGAACATGCTATGGTTTTCATCGATATGTATGTTTATCTGTTCCTTTAAAACTTCTAAACTATTTATTATAATGTTACAAGAGAGGATGTCCGTATAAACTAAAAGAGTCTTATTTGTCTGCTAGTTATATCTATCTTAGGTTACTAATGTTACTATACATTGGCCACAGAAGACAAAGATCGGGTACGGGTGGCCCGCTCGCACGGCGAAAAAGAGGGGTTTTGCATGATGGGTCTATGGGGTCACGCGCCACCTCTTCCGTCACCCCGGACCGATTTGGCGGGGCCAGACCACGTCCATAGTCCACGGCAAATAAAAAAAAAAAGAAAAGTTACTATACATTCAAAAGAACTGAATATAAAAAAAAGCACTAGCATAAATAGTATCATATTAAAAAGTACTAACGGAGCCCTTTCATTTCATGGATATCAATCTATTATTAGGTACTGCTTTGCTTATATACGCTCTATAATTGCATACAAACATGAGCTTTCCGTATGGTGACGGAATAAATAATACCATCCTACCCTTTTTTTTTTTTTTTTTTTTATTGGTGGGCGCCCCGCCGAATCGGTCCGGGGTGACGGAAAAGGCAGCGCGTGACCCCATAGACCCACCGTAAAACCTCTCTCTTCTCTCTTCGCCGTGCGAGCGGACCACCGGTACTCGATTTTAACTTCGGTGGGTACCATCCTACCCTACAGCCTTATATCTAGACTTTTTTTTTTTTTTTTTTTTATTGGTGGGCTATGGGTGCGTCTCGCCCCGCTGAATCGGTCCGGGGTGACGGAAAGGCGGCGCGTGACCCCATAGACCCACCGTAAAACCTTCTCTCTTCGCCGTGCGAGCGGACCACCGGTACTCGATTTTAACTTCGGTGGCCCGCCCGGCGGTTTACCCTCGCGGGTTCCTCTCGTCGACGCCCCGACAGATTTCGCCGTCGGGGCGTCACCCTCACGCGGTGGCCTCACGTCGGGTGACCGGACAATTCCCCGGTCCGATCACCCGAGGCCTCGGTTAGGGCGGCATCAGGCGCAGGTATTCGTGCCTGCGCCGCCCCGGCCGCTGACGGCGGCCCGGGTCGCGGGATTCCTCCCGGACTCGTTCCGCCGCCTCCTTCTGCGAGATGACAGCCTCGCAGAAGGCGGCGACCGCGTCCCAGTTCCTGACGCTGTCGACCATCGCTCTCGCGACAGCCGGCAGCGTCAGGTCGGCACCGATAACAGCGACGAGGTCACGGCGCTGCCGGTCAAAGCCCGGACACGCCTCCAGCGTGTGTTGCGCCGTGTCCTCGCCACTGCTGCAATGGTGGCAGAACGAAGTCCACTCCCTACACGCGACCGTGTGCAGGTAAAAGCCGAAGCATCCGTGCCCCGACAACACCTGCACCAGTCGAAAGGAGAGGACTCCGTGCCGCCGCTCCATCCACTCCATCAATACGGGCCGGAGAGCCTCGACGGTGACGACACCGTGTCTAGGCCTCTCCAGCCGCGTAGCCCAACGGGCGATGACGTCTCGGCGGGCGTCCTCGCGCCAGGTGGCTATCTCGCTCAGCGATGGGGAGCCACCTTCGTCGCGCAGTGAGGTCACCCGCCGGTAGAGGTCGGAGAGCATCTCCGCCTCTAGGTCCCACGGGGGTGTCCCGGCCAGTAGGCATGCCGCCTCGGTCGATACCGTGCGGTACCCGCGAATGGCTCTGACCGCCATGACTCTCTGGGGTCTCCATAGAACAGCCCTGAGCTGGGCGTTCAGAGCCCTCGCCCACACGGGTGCGCCGTACATGGCCATAGAACGGATCACCCCCGCATACAGCCGTCGGCCCTCGAAGCTGGGTCCGCCCACGTTCGGCATGAGCCGCGAAAGGGCGGACGCCGCGCCGACCAGCCGGGGAGCAATTCGGCGAAAATGCTCCCGGAACCACCATCGCCCGTCGAGCACCAGACCCAAGTACTTCATATGGGCCTGGATGCTGATGTGGACGGAGTTGACGACTAGCGAGACGCCGATTGGCGGCCTTACGCGTGGCCCATGGAACAATAGGGCCTCCGTCTTATTTAGGGCCACCCTGAGCCCCAGCGCCTCGATTCGCCCGACCATCTCCTCGGTGCCGAGAGTGGCCAGGCTCGCCGCCTCTTCGAGTGTCCTGCCCCGGGCTGTGACGAGCGTATCGTCAGCGTAGCATATCACGCTCAGCCCGGGGGGGCGACTCCCTCTCAACGCCCAGTCGTACCCGATGTCCCACAGAGTCGGCCCCAGAACCGACCCCTGTGGAACGCCGCACGACATGGACGTCCGCACAATGTCCCCTGCGGGACTCGCGCAAAGGACACTGCGCCCCTCCAAATAGTCCGCCACCAGCCGCCTCAGGTACAAGGGCACCCCATGAAATCGGAGCGCCTCCCTGATGCAGCTGAATGGCAGACTATTGAATGCGTTGGCGATGTCCAGCGACACCGCCAACAGCACTCCCCCGCCGGTGACAGCCTCCGCGGCCGTCTGCCTCAGTCGTAGCAGGGCCCCGATGGTCGAACGCCCCCTTCTAAAACCGAATTGAGCGTCCGACAGATCGGGTCCCACCTCCTCCAGGTGCTGGACGATGCGGGCAGCGAGGATGCGCTCCAGCAGCTTACCCACATCGTCGAGGAGCACGATGGGCCTGTAGGCCGACGGCGAATCCGGGGGCCGTCCCGGCTTTGGCAGGAGAACCAACCTCCCCTCCTTCCAGCACTCAGGGAACCGTCCAGACGCCAAACAGGCGTTGTACAGCTGCCTGAGGCGAGGCTCGAGGTGCTCGAGGAGCGACGTCAGCACCCGGACTGGTATTCCGTCCGGGCCGGGGGCCGTGGTCGCGGAACGAATCCGCGCCACAGCTGCTCCCACTTCCGTCTCCGTCACGGGCGGAACACTCTCGTCGTCAGCCTCCCGGTCTTGTTCTGGCGAGGCCATGACCGGGGGCGTGTGTTCCGACTGCCGTGGAAACAGCTCCTCGACCACCCTACAGAGGAAGTCGGGCTGGAGGGTCTCGGTGAGGGGGGGGCCCTGCGCGCGAAGCTTATTCAGCGACGCGCGATACGGGCGACCCCAGAGGTCACGGTCGAGACCGTCCAGCATCTCCTGCCAACTCGCACCCTTGGCGGCTCGGATGGCCAGCCGAAAGGCCGTCCGCGCATCGCGGTACGCCTCGTACAGCTGGCCCTCCCGCTCAGCGTCGCGGTGACGCCGCCGGCTGCGGGTGTAGGACCTTCGGGCTCTGATACATGCCGCACGAAGGTCCGCCAATCTTGGGGACCACCAGTAGACCCCCTGCCTCGGAGGTAGACGCCGCCGCACTCTGGGCATGGCCGCATCGCAGATCTGCGTTAACGCACTGCGGATGCGGACAGCCTCGGCGTCCACCCCGTCCGCTGGGGGCGGTGAGGACAGCCACGTGTGAACGATGGCCGCCTCCGCCAGTAGGTCCCTGTCAAGACGACCCACAGCCCACCGCGGAAACGCGGGAGCTCCGTCCGCCCTGTGACCCCTACCGGGGTCCCGGAGAGGGGAGACCTCCATCCGGATGTACCGGTGGTCCGATAGGGTCTCCGCCTCCTCCAGGACACTCCAGTTCCTCACCCGTGGTGCGACAGCGGGGCTAGCGAACGACAAGTCCACTATCGACCCGCCCTGCTGCCGCACACACGTGTTCACTGAGCCCCTGTTAAGAACACAGAGGCCCAGTGAAGCCGCCCACTCGATGACCGCCCGCCCGCGGTCGTCCGTCATAGGGGACCCCCACGCCGTGGATTTGGCGTTGAAGTCCCCCAGAACCAGGACGAGGCCCGGTGCCAGTCGCCGTATCGAGGCCTCCAAGTTGGTGAGGGAGGCCCTGAAATCGTCCATTCTCCTGGTAGGGGAGAGGTATACGCTGTAGAGCGTGACCCCTCCCCACTCCGCCGCGACAAATTCCTCGCCCCTATCCAAAAGAGACAAGGACGGGAAGTGCCGCTGCGTAGAGACGACGATTGCCGCAGTACCGTTTCGGCTGACCACCCAATTGGGGCGATCAGGCACGCAGTACGGTTCCGCGACTACGGCTGCACCAATCGACCACTCCGCCATGGATTGCAGGAGTAAGTCCTGCGCACCGGCGGAGTGGTTGGTGTTGGCTTGCAAGAGGTGGTGCATGGATGGTGTAGCCATTAACGGGCTGTATCCATGACCTCCCCCTCGCCGGCGGGCGATCGGACCGCGCTAGGAGCGGGAGCGGCCGTGGTCGGAGGGCCGCCCCGCCCCTTTGGGGCCGAAGCTGGAGGTTTGCACGCCCCAGAGCCCATGCGGTGCTTGGCGGGCTTATTGCCCGCCGCACACGCGGGGCAGTGGGGCGGGGCGGCGCAAGATGCCGCCACGTGCCCGGTTTGACCGCAGCGGAAACACAGTCCGCCGCAGTCGAAGCAATTAGTGCACGTCGGTCGAGTATGTCCGACCGCCATGCACTTATAGCACCTCGCAGGCCGGTGCTCAAGCACGGTCACCCGCGCCGAGCTCCAGCCCACGAGGAGCCTGCCTGAGCCGGCCAGTTGCCTGACCGACTCCACCGGGCACTGCGCCCAGGCGGCACCTACGCCGCCCGGACCGGGGCGGATGACACCAACCCGGACGGTGTCTATGGGACACCCGGTTCTCGAGGCAATAGCCTCCCGGATGTCTTCCACCGTCACGGAGTCGTCCAGACCCGCGATGCGCATTTCGGCGCACTTGACGGGCCTGGCGATCCTGATGCCACCCTCCTCGGCAAACAAACCTCGCAGCTTGTCAGCTACGCTGTCGGCCGTCTTGGAGCCCTCGGCCCCGGGGAACTCGAGGATTCGAGCCCCTGTCCGGCCCTTGCGGGTCCTGGCTTCGACGCCTCCAATATCGGAGACGTCTAGCTCCCGCCGGGCCTTCCTCAAGACGGCCTCGTAGCTGAGGCCCTTCTCAGCCGCCTCAGGCAGCACAGTGATCACCACTGCGGCTGTCTTCGGCGACTTGAGCCCCTTGCGCGGCCTCTTCTTCTTACCGGCTCCTGCCTGTGGAGCGGGAGCGGGGACCTCAGCGGCGCGCTTGGCCTCCGCTCTCCTCCTCTGACCGCGACTCTTCCGGTCGCGCTCGGCCACCTGCCAACCCTCGGGCGCGACAGGCGCGGAAGGCGCAGTCGTTGACGCGCTGGTCGTCGCCGGCGGTGTTGTTGCCGACGATGACTGCGGTCCGGCAGGAGCCGGTACCGTCCTCTTCCTTGGCTTTGGCGCGGGCCCCTTGGGCTTGGGCGCCGCCGCGGCCGTGGCGTAGCTGCCCCCCACGCGGCCACCCTGACAAGGCAGCGGGGCGGGGGCTGATGCCACATGCGGCCGCTTGTCCGCGGCGAGAGGCGGCCGGACACGTGGTTCTGGAGGCAACCTTGCCTCCAGAACGGCCATGCGCGCATCGACGAGTTTTCCGACTGCGTCGATGATTTGGCGCAGGGCCTCGTCCGGTAGGCCTCCCACCGCAAGTATCGGGGTCGGCTGGGCCTCTTCGGGGGCCCGTTCCGCAGCGTCTGGCGGCTTTGGCGCCGCAGGGACGCTAGCCGGCGGCATGCGGTCCGCAGCGAGAGGCGTCATCCTCACCACGGGGACCAGTTTCGCCGCGGCGGCTGGGCCAGCGCCAGCCAGCGATGCGCGCTTCGCAGCGGCTGGCGTCTTTCTCGCCATGGGCACGGGTGTTACCGTCACACCAGTGCCCAACGTCGTCGGCACCGCGGCGCGAGGCGGCTTTGGCGCTGCAGCGGCCGCTGAGTGGCCGGCCTTGGCCGGTGGCGCAACTGGCGCAGGCGGTGCGAGCAGCGCCATTTGCGCCTTTAGGTCGGCCACGTCCTTTAATAACTGGCGGTTTGCCCGCCGCATCCCCGCCAGCATATCCCCCAACTGCCGGTTCCGGGTCCGAATGGCGGACATCTCGCCATTAAGGCGGGCATTTTCGGCCCGCAGGTCGGGGGGGTCGCCATTGGCGCGGGCAGCAACCGCCGCCGCCCTTTCCTCTCCCGTGGCCCCTCGCCCTCTTCGGGAGGCGACCTTAGGTGGCGGCATGTTGGCCACGCTCCCTTCAGAGTCGGCACCCGAGCTGCCACCCTTACTCAGGCGGCGCTTCCTCTGCGAGGGGAGGGCCTTCTCCTTGGTCGTCAGCGTTGTCGCTGTCGGCGCCGGGCTCTTTGCCACAAGACGCGCTGACGACCTGGCAGGGGCTTCAACAGCCGGCCTGCTATCCTTCTTGGACGGCCCTGCGGGAATGTCACCGCCCTCGTCCATTTTGGCGGTAGAACCGCCACCCCCGTCTTCTCCGGACGGCTCTGCGACATCGCTGTCGCCCTCGTCCGTCGACGGCTCCGTTTCGGCTCTACCGCCGTCCTTCCTCGCTTCCGCGGCGGCAGCCTTTCTGCGCGCTCGCCGCTCCTCCAAACGCCGTTTGAAGCTGGAGGTCTTCCCCCGGCTCCTCCTGGGCGACCTCCGCTTCGATGTTGTTTGGGCCTCTGCGTGTTGTGCCGGACCCTCGGCGGACGCCTCGAGTCCCGAGGACGAGGCGTCGTTTCGGTCAGTTTTCCGTTGGCATGACCGGGCCTTGAGGTAGGAATCACTATGATCCACGTAGCTATTAAAATTTAAATGAGTATCCATAGTTAAACCCACGAGTATGGGAGATACTATTACGTCGACCCGGGCAGAGATCCCTGTACCCGGGCAAGCCTAAATTTACCAACCAGGGGGGCAGCCGGTACCCTGGCTGGAGCGTGCTAAGAACAGAACAACCCATCTGCCATGCATCTTCTCGCCGCACGCCAAAACTTAAGATTATGGGTGATTTCCGAATTCGAATGTACATTCGAAATTCTTTATAGAGGTTGTCTTCCTCGCGGTCCGGGCGGTTAAGCCAAGACCCTCGTTCCTGAAACTAAGACAAGCAAAGAATCAGGTTTACGATTTGACGACGGTGGCGGTGGAACATGCCTGCCCAGCCCTCAAATGAATGAGTGACTGAGCCCGTCGCGGATTCGCGTCCGGTCACCTTCTACGGATAGAAGGCTAGGAGCGAAGCGCCAGATATTCGCTACGGACGACAGTACAACAGAAGAACTGGGGACCGCCGTCCGCACCCAGGGTACACCGCGTGGAGGTTTCTGACATCGTACCCCCCTTATATCTAGCCTTTGGATGTCGTAAAATACGACTTAGGGATATTATATGCATATACCATTTATTCAAAAGGAGGAAAACTAAAAATAAATCCCTATACCAGCCTGACTGACCAGCGTGGTTAACTTCTCTTGTATTGTGTTAGAGGTTCGAGCCCTGCTGTGGGACGTATGAGCTTATATAATAATGATGATGTTAGAATTTTTTTTTGCAATACTCAGATTTTCCACAAGTATGTGATACTACTACCGAACTAATTGACTTATTTATATGGCTGCATAGAGAAAACTTTCAGCAGCACGTTTACCACTAAACAATATTGACCTGGATCTTCAAATGTTTGGTGATTCTACAAATACATTGGTGTTAATTACAATTATCTCAGTTGTCTATACAAACGGCATAGCGATTAAGATACCAACCTATAGTGCCAGGTAGCGGGTTCGATTCCCACTCAGAATTATGTTTTGTGCTATCCATAAATTGCTGTTATGAGTCTGGATGTAGTTTATGTCCGTTAATCACATGTTTGTTAAGTCCCCCGCAATATAAAAATATAAAATGAAAAAATATCTGTCATTATAGAAGCTATCTTCCTTTATCGTAAATAAAAGATTTTGGCTACATTTTACGATTAATTGTTTGTCTGATCTTGACCCTCCTGTTCAATATAATCTTTAAATATACGGCAATAGGTACAAGTTGGCCCAAGTTGTTCAACGCTAGTTGGCATTTACTAGGCAATAGAGTTGGCCCAAGTTGTTCAGCGCTAGTTTAGTATAACTTCGTACAATAATGGTTCGTAATCTTGGCCTTGTTGAGACATAAATGGTACTACTTATACATGTGTTTTTACAAAATATTAGACACAAAATCAAGGTTAAAATATTCTAGCAACTGTAGATATTTCGCGTTATTGCGTTACATCATCCCGTATAACATAGAACACGGTGATATTTGCTTGATAATCTTTTGACGCGAAGTTCATAATTATATTCGTTTCGTATGAAGGCATATGCTACTTGTTTTTATACAACTCTAAATCTGTATTGAGAAAAAGTAATGATTACAAAATGTGAACAAAAAATTCGGCTTCATAACTATATAATTGAGGTGAACGAATTTTTTTTTATTGCTTATGGTGGCAAACGAGGATACAGCATGTATGCCGCTCATAGACTTTAGCACTACTGGGGGTATAACTACGCTGGTGCTTACGCACTAAAAACCATTCAAGTTAGGGTTCCGGCTCTCGCTCAGTGAACGAAGTGCCACAGCATATTGCCACTGCTCCAACCTCGGACGGACTGGCCCACGGCTGTAGACATAAGACTGTCAACAGCGTGGTCCTACCACTAATAAACTGGCATAGAAATTTATTTCATCATCATCATCTCAGCATATACGTCTTATTGCTGAGCTGAAACCTTGTCCAGTAGGAGAGTAATTGACCTACTATGACACGCTGGTAAGACGGGTTGTTAGAGGGTTTTGTTTCGAGTTATCCTTCTATTGCACAGATCTTATCTGTATGTTATATCCCTTTGTCGTCATTTATGTCACCTAAAGGTAAAGATATGGCGGTGAACTATTCAGTTCTCCGCCATATCTTTACCTTTAGGTGACATAAAATAATCTAAGAATTCTCTTACTCCGTCGCCACATGGAAAGCCCTACGAACCACAATAACGAAACCATTCAACCTATAGGTAGTTCAAAATTTTACTTTGTTACAATTAGATACGTTTTCTCTATGTGGTGAGTTAAGAATATAATGTGTTCCTACTACATACTTCTCTGTGGGAACTGTGAAATTTGGTTGTAGAACTACCAGAAAAATGGGCAGCAGTAATCTCCTAGGAAATTTAGAATACCAACTGCGTTTGACAACCCACCAGCCGAACTGATTATTGCATTGTTGTTCTTGTATAAGAACAGTATTCGTTAATAGAATAGCAGGGATGGATGAGCGGATAATTAAATATTAATCTTTTTAACATTTAGGTGTGAAATGCCTCAATATGACAATTGGTTTCACAAAATCCTTTGTCCTTTTTTATATATTATTTTACTTCTTGCCCGTGTTAATTAAATCTATTACAAAAATGCTGGTTAAAAAAAAAAGGCTGGTTGGCATTTTAAAAGAAAATCACGAGATTTTGAACGTTTTATGTTTGCGCGCCTTTTTGTAATAATGGTTAAATTGATGTTTTCTATTGTTGTTCTATTGTTGAGTTGCGTTAGACACCCAATCGGTTGTAAATCAAACCCAAAAGCTTATAAGTACGTTTCGCTCTTATTCCGCCACTGTATAAAAGAAGATAATGTTCTGTATCTTCCCTATACATATTGGATAATTAAAAAATCAAAAAACCCAACTGCGTAAAAGGTGACCAAATTACGTACACAATAAAAAAAACTGAAAAGAAAAAAACAAGCACTTAGATGTCCGGTGGTCTAGAATTCTATAATATATTATTGAATGAATACTATTGCAGAAAATAATATATATTTTAATTATGGAACATAACAGCTGAACAGTCGGGATCCAATGAAAAATTAGATTTGCTATCGAATAATGGATCCTGACTACTATACTTTTTAGTTATGAATACCTAGGTGGCTATAGTTATTTTATTTATTAAGAAGTAGGTACCAAACTATATATAGTTTTTTAATATGGCGTCCAGTAGTCGCCATATTGGATTTTCACTAACGTCATGTCTTTAGTGACACTCGCCGGACTAAGAAGAATGGATTGACGTGTGAATCATAAAAATCGGCCCAGGCGTTTGGTTTATATAGTGCTTCAAAGGAACATACATACATACATAGATTGTTAAACACAATACCACTCCTTTGCGTTGCGCAGTCGGGTAAAAAAGGTTAGGGAATCTATGATAGCAGTATTAGATAATAATTGACATAAAAAAGTATCTGGGGATTTTGTGACTTAAATTTTATTGCAATTCCTTTCTCACACGTGTTTTTAAAAACAAGATGTGAAGATTCCTTACTTGAGCTCATTTTGCTACGAGTATTTTGGCATTTCTAATATTTACGTGAGTATTATGGTACACATTTGAAATAAAACTATTTTATACGCATTCTATCGCGTTTGTATTTGATTTTTAATTCCTCGACGTTTCGAACACTTTACAGAGTTCATGGTCTGGGGTCCCGTGATCTTGAACGGTTTATTTCAAATATTTTGGGATCATATGCAGGTTTATTTGAATTTGTTGTAAAAAAGAAAAAGAAGCTTGTGATAATAGTCACATGCTGCTGCTTGTGATATAAATAAGAATCATTGTCGGAAATCTTACTGTCATTTTATTCTACTGTCATCTTGAAACAGCGCTTGATGTATTTAATTAATAACCATAATAAACACTAAAGGTTAGATAGCGGTACACTATCTTACATTTATCGTGTAAAAACCCAAAACCTCGACCTCTGAAATCACGCAATTACTTTGTTTATGTTGTTGAAATATGTAATGAGTCATAAAAAAAACGTCTATTAAGTAAACATTAATCTACAAAGTTTAGTTTAACCCACAGCTACTTAAACATATATGTGAACGATAGAATTTTGGCTGTCCATTCTGATCTGATTTTAAGATGAATGGAGACGAAATAGTGGAATAATATCGAACTTTCGTCACCAGTTTCATGGATTCGATTCCACGCGATACAATTTTTTGTGCAATTCACAAATTGTTATTTTTTTACACTACCGTTGCACTAAGGAAATAATCCTTGATTGCGGGGGACTTTAAAAACATGCAATTAACGCAGACAAATTACACCCTAACTCAGAACAACACTTCGTAGATCCCACAAGTTTTTGTTCTGCGTAGGCCATGAATCGAATGGCACCGAAGGTCGGTATCTTCACCATTAATTAACAGTTTTATTTGAAACATAAACGTATCATCATCATCACCATTACAGCCCATACACGTCCCACTATTGGGCTCGGCTCGGCTACTATACCGCGCTGGACGTGTTGGTATAGGGTTTTGTTTCGAGTTTTCCTTCTCTTGTATAGATGTTATATGCATTTTATATCCCTTAGCCGTCTCTTACGATCACCCAAGGGTAAGATAGGGGGTGGTGAATTGTATTCTTTCTCCGTCATCACACGGATAATACATAAATGTATGCAAGAACAGAAAAACTTGAAATCAAATAATATATCAAACCATTTGGACGTCGTGGTATCCCATGTAGGAAATGACGACGGGCCCAGCATTGGTCCAAGCCTGCGCCAATCCTGTTGAAGCTTGGCCCAACGTTGCATGCCAACACTGGGCCAACCTTGGTTAAAGTCTGGGATGATAACTAAGGCCCAGGCTTGGCTTACAGCATTGGGCCAAGGCTGGCTTGATACACTGGCCCGAGCGTGGCAAACAAAGCTGGGCCAACCTTGGTTAAACACTGGGATGATAACTAAGGCCCAGGCTTGGTATACAGCATTGGGCCAAGGCTGGCAATATGCGTTGGCCCGAGCGTGGCATACTACGCTGGGCCAACCTTGGTTAAACTCTGGGATGATAACTAAGGCCTAGGCTTGGTTTACAGCATTGGGCCAAGGCTGGCAATTCACATCGGCTCGAGCATAGCAAACAACGCTGGGCCAACCTTGGTTAAAGACTGGGATGATAACGAAGGCCCAGGCTTGGTATACAGCATTGGGCCAAGGCTGGCAATTAACGTTGGCCCGAGCGAGGATACAACACTGGGCCAACCTTGGTTAAACTCTGGGATGATAACTAAGGCCCAGGCTTGGTATACAGCATTGGGCCAAGGCTGGCAATTAGCGTCGGCCCGAGCGTGGCATACAACGATGGGCCAACCTTGGTTAAAGACTGGGATGATAACTAAGGCCCAGGCTTGGTTTACAGCATCGCGCCAAGGCTGGCGATTAACGTTGGCCTGAGCATGGCATACAATGCTGGGCCAACCTTGGTAAATGTCTGGGCCTAGCTTTGATTTACAGCATTGGGCCCAGGTTAGCAATGAATGTTGACCCCGTGCATAATTAATGTTGGCAGAATCCTGAAATATTGGCAGCCCTAAAAATAGAAAATGACATATATATTACATATGTTATGATGAAATTCATAAAAAAGAAAACACTGTATAACTAAATAATGTATTATTATTACATTTATTATTGTGAGTATTAATATAATAGTAATTACACTCATTACATAGTTCAAACATAAGTCATATTCATAATAAATACATGTAAATTATTAATGAAAAGTAACATTTTATTTTTGATCATTGGTATCGGCTGCCCTCTATCCTTTCTAGAAATTTACTAGCAATTTACTCATCATATGCATAATTTTCACTTTCCTTTGATTAACTATACTTTGACAGTATAAAATCTGAAATGTTTATTATTGATTAATTAAAATATAATTACATGCATAATTTGTATAAACATTTAATTAAGTATTCATTTTATACTTTTTTCAACTGCGTTGACCATTCACCACACATCCACTATACAGTAACTGAATATTGTTTCCTTTTACTTTTATTAATGTTTGTAACATCTGTTTTATAATTAGTGGAACCAATAGCTTCTAATCAAAAATAATGTTTCTGTAAATCAAACAAAAAATATATAGTTATAATCCTGGATGGATTCATCGATCAGCACATATAGACATCCACTGTTAGACATTCATCCATTATTAGCTTCACCAACACATTATAGTCTCAACTGTCACCACACACTGTACAGCCAAATAGCCAAATAGTAATACATAATTATATAATATATACAATTTAAACATTAGTTTAATTAAATATATGTGGTGGTGTATAAGAACAAGTACATAAACTTGTTCTTATTATAATCTACTTCTATATATTAATAATATAGACTCAATAAATACTAAAACAGTTTACTGTTTTAGAGTTGGTACATACTAACATACTAGATGCTCAGAATTCCATGATGAATTTTTTTCTAAGAAGGGCTATTAGACACATGGTGTACGACTATATTTTTATTATGGGGAAATTTTCTTGACTAAACGTTGATCAATCTCTATTCTTGGCATAGTATAAAGCAAACATAGTTTTAATACGTAGGTATTTTTAGCATAATCTTCCAATCTGAACTAGCGTGAATTCAATGAAGTATTTTATACGATATCTTAAAATATTGTTACAGAATATTATGATATAAGTAAAAATCTGTCAAGGATACATAAATAAGGATGGTTAATTTCACATTACTTGCATACACACTACATTAATAATGACTATAAAAAATGTATAACTATAACTTTATAATGTGAAACAAATTTACCTGTAGGTATTGTGTATTGGCTGTATTTCAAAGAACCATTAAGTAACGAAGAAGAACCAATATATCTTAATATTGGAGATCCATCGATAATGATGATATTAAACATTGTCTTATGCGAGCAATATTTACATATTCTTTTATTTATTGTGTATATTTGTATAACGTATTGAAACAACAAAACTAAACCTAAGGTCTCAAACAAGAGACGTACACACTTACATACACAGTACACTAAATATCGATGAATCGAGTCCATTCGATATTTATTTAACAGACAATTTACATCAGCGTTCGGTATGGCAAATATATTATCGAATCGATGTATCGATCATTTTTAAAAAAATATAATATCAATGGAAAATTCACTAAATAATAAAAATAATAAACTTTTCTAAAAGGCTTGCATTATTTTATGTTGATCTATGCATATGCATCGTTAATAGTAGAATAAAAGTTTATAATTTTTTTTTGTAGGTACCTACTTAGCAGTTTTATTGTTATAATTTACACGCTTATCGTTTAATTTTTCTAAGGCGACTTAGAAGAGGTTCGAGTCCAGCATTGAGATATATATGAGATACGTATATGATTATGCTGAGATTTTAATAATGATTCATCATTTCAGCTCATATATTTCACATTGATGGGCTCGAGTCTCCTCCATAATAGGAGTTTTATTGACCTACTATACCACGATGGTCAGACGTGTTGGTATAGGGTTTTGTTTCGAGTTTTACTTCTCCTGCATAGATGTTATATGCGTTTTGTATCCCTTTGTCGTCTCTTACGATCACGCACGGGTAAGATATGGGATGGTGAATTGTATTCTTACCCTGTCACCACACGGAAGATGATGATGATGATAATTACGATGATGAATATAGCCTAATACTGACTATCCAGTTGTAAGTACTCTAGATCGATCGTAATTGTAATTTGAGATTTTCTGTTTTTGTGAGCTTAAATTCCTTTTTTAACATAAATATCTCTAACCTGAATATAAAAATAATTAAGCTAAGTTAATATAACCAATGCACTCATTAAATACAAAACATTAACAATACGTTCTGGTATCGCAATCTTCATAATTGTATTTTTGATTCGACAGAAGCATAATCGATACATATGTCAATCTCTATTATTTTATAAATACAACAACAACAATCTGACCAATATGGCGTTGAAGCTAAAATGACTATTATTTTTTTATTGCAAGAATAGTACCTACGAATTCAACTGAAAAATTAAATATGTTTAACTAGGAACTTAGGAAATTCAGATTATGTTTTTATAAAGATAAGTGAAATCTAAACACGTTTTAATTCTTTTGTTAGATATTTTCGGACATCCGGCCACCTCCTTCTATTCTATTGAAATATTTTATGTTATTTAAATTCTATATTTAAACAAAATAAAATTTGTATAAAAATTAAATTTAAAAAATATATATTTAAGTTTTTAATATAAATCCTTATTTGCCGTCGCTCATCTACTTAAATAATTATGAACCTAGAAGGTCAATTATATTGACACTTGTTTAGGTACATTAAAATGAAATACATTTTCGATGTACGTATTGAATTTCGAACAGTATTTTATCCTTTTTCACAAGAAACTAATTTCATAACACCAACATCTATTGACGGAGTGGGGAATTCAAAGATTTCTTTTCTTAGATTTTCTATAGTACCATAAACAGTAGATGATGAATATAGTCTTGAAAAGGCTCGGACCAGCATCGAATAGCCGAGCCTCGGCTGTTCAAGACTGGCCCAAGCTCGGGCTAGCATCGAATAGCCGACGCTCGGCTGATTAAGGACTGGCCCAAGTTTGGATTAGCACCGAGTAGCCGAGCCTCGGCTGTTCAAGGCTGGCCCAAGCTCGGGCCAGCATCGAATAGCCGATCCTCGGCTGTTCAAGATTGGGCCAAGGTCGGACCAGCATCGAATAGCCAAGCCTCGGCTAATCAAGGTCTGGCCCAAGCTCGGTTCAGCACCGAGTAGCCGAGGCTTGGGTGTACAAGACTGGCCCAAGCTCGGGCCAGCATCGAATAGCCGAGCCTCGGCTGTACGAGACTGGCCCAAGCTTGGGCCAGCATCTAATAGCCGACGCTCGGCTGATTAAGGACTGGCCCAACTTTGGATTAACACCGAGTAGCCGAGCCTCGGCTGTTCAAGGCTGGCCCAAGCTCGGGCCAGCATCGAATAGCCGATCCTCGGCTGTTCAAGATTGGGCCAAGCTCGGACCAGCATCGATTAGCCAGGCCTCGGCTAATCAAAGTCTGGCCCAAGCTTGGTTCAGCACCGAGTAGCCGAGCTTCGGCTGTTCAAGACTGGCCCAAGCTCGGGCTAGCATCGAATAGCCAACGCTCGGCTGTACGAGACTGGCCCAAGCTTGGGCCAGCATCGAATAGCCGACGCCCGGCTAATCAAGGTCTGGCCCAAGCTCGGTTCAGCACCGAGTAGCCGAGGCTTGGTAGTTCAAGACTGGCCCAAGTTCGGCCCAGCATCGAATAGCCGAGCCTCGGCTGTTCAAGGCTGGCCCAAGCTCGGACAGCATCGAATAGCCGAGCTTCGGCTGTTCAAGACTGGCCCAAGCTCGGGCTAGCATCGAATAGCTAACGCTCGGCTGATTAAGGACTGGCCCAAGTTTGGATTAGCACCGAGTAGCCGAGGCTTGGATGTTCAAGACTGGCCCAAGCTCGGGCCAGCATCGAAAAGCCGATCCTCGGCTGTTCAAGACTGGCTCAAGCTCGGACCAGCATCGAATAGCCGACGCCCGGCTAATCAAGGTCTGGCCCAAGCTCGGTTCAGCACCGAGTAGCCGAGGCTTGGCTGTACAAGACTGGCCCAAGCTCGGGCCAGTATCGAATAGCCGAGCCTCGGCTGTTCAAGACTGGCCCAAGCTTGGACCAGCATCGAATAGCCGACGCCCGGCTAATCAAGGTCTGGCCCAAGCTCGGATCAGCACAGGGTAGCCGAGGCTTGGTAGTTCAAGACTGGACCAAGTTCGGGCCAGCATCGAATAGCTGAGCCTCGGCTGTTCAAGGCTGGCCCAAGCTCGGGCCAGCGTCGAATAGCCGACGCCCGGCTAATCAAGGTCTAGTCCATGTTTGGATCAGCACAGGGTAGCCGAGGCTTGGTAGTTCAAGACTGGCCCAAGTTCGGGCCAGCATCGAATAGCCGAGCCTCGGCTGTTCAAGACTGGCCCAAGCTCGGACCAGCATCGAATAGCCGAGGCTTGGTTGCTCGTGACTGGCCCGAGCTTGGGCCAAGATAAAAAAAAGTTACGGCTCAATTGCACAAGGTCGGTCCAGGCTTGGGCCAGCATTGGACAGCCGAGGCTTGTTGCCCAGTATTGGCCCAAGCTTGGCCCCATCGTTGAAGACTGGCAGTTCCTACATGGGATAGTAGAACAATTTCCCAATTATTATACAATAGACTCGAATCTTAAGAGTGGGACGTATAGAGGCGAATGAATGAAATGAATGAATTTATATATAGACTAATAATTCAAATAGTTACCTTTTAATGTACATTACAAAAAGATATAACGTCAGATAATAGATATACCTAAGTCACAAACAGATATAATCAATAGAGAACACGCTACCAAGCCGCGTGGCTCCGCGAATGTCAGGACCAATTTAGATGTGAATTGTTCACGTGTATAAATTCATATATTTTTTATTCTAATTGTCCATATGTGCTATAAAAACATATGGCCGTAATTACGTGCTCCGTTTGTTGTTTAGCTCTTATGTAAGTGTTACGGGTGATTTAGTGGCTCATAAATAAAGCGTCTTCGTTACTACATTTTAGTATTATTATCTCAGCCAATTTTGGACTTTCTCCACTGCGGTAAGAAAATTTACCTTTTAAACCACGTTGATCAGACGGGTTGGTTTGAGTTTTGTTTCGAGATTTCCCTTCTCTTCAATAGATGTCGTTTTTTACAACCATAGACAAGAATTAATGGTATTCCTACCTCGTCATAACACAGATCATTCATTAATAACTCAATATCTCTTATCTTAATAACTCGTAGTGGATGTCGTAAAAGACGACTAATAACCTTATAAAGACCTGGGCCATCTCCATCTGATGCCGTTTGGTCAACAATTACATGCCCAAGGAGGGTTGACGTCTGGCAGGCGGCCGGTCATTAAACTATTGTCAATAACTTTTACAATATGTACTATGAAAGAAGAGTAGGTACATATTATATCAACCCCAAGTAATTGGGATAGGAGAATGTATGTATCTAAAAGCAATATATCAATATTAGCAATGGAAAGTTTCCTAAATTAGGCGAGTATATTGTATATATAGTTTACAGATCGTTACAATGTATCAAACGTATTCCAAATTAAAGGGATTTCACCCCAGGCTATTTAATTAATACCAATGGGTAATGCCTCGTTGATCATTCCATTTTAATGAAGGATTGTATTGATTTTCACAATGGTTTAGGGTAAAGCAAATAAAGATATATGCAGTATTGTCTTTCTTATAGGAGCATACAGGACCTTACATACATACATATCATCACGCCATATCCCTTGCAGGGTAGGCAGAGAGAACAGTGTGCCAGAGAACTCTATCCTTGCATACTTCACTCGCTTCCTCAACATTCATAATTCATCTTCATACACGCTCGCCGGTTTCGGAGACTCTTGACTTCACCTTACTTCAGTACTTGACCAATCTGGTCTAGATAGGTTAGTCTCGGTCTCCCCAGGACTAAGAACTAACTAACTAACTTCCCATACAGGACCTTACGATATATCCATCAACCATAATAAATATATAGAAAACATAATAACAAAACCTTTTTTTTTGCCTGTGGTGACAAAAAGGCAAGCAGTATGCTTGATGATAAATGATACTGCCACTCATGGACCTTAGCAGTACCAAGAGCACAACTAGGTCGGTATCTACCGTAAATAATTCCTATTCTTCAACTCTGTTTACAGAAGGACACGACATAGCGCTCGGGAAATTAAAGGCTCTTGTTATTTGTTTACTGAGCTAATTACTTAAGGCCTAATATTGTCCTGCATATATATCTGTTGCCTTATATATAAGCTGAGAAGACTAGAGATATAGATATTTATATTTTAAATATAGTACATATTTGTTGTGTGGTAGCGGCTATGAAAGCTACCAACCCTTACTTTGCTCGTGGAGTGTCATAAAAAACGATAAAGAGCTTTATATCGACCTGGGTCAACTCTACCTGATGCCGTTTATTCAACAATTACATTCCCTAGGGCCGGCGTAGGGTGACATTTTTGTCACCAATTTAGTGGCTTCAAATTTTATGCGTGGAATAGGTTTCTGTGGTTAATTCTAAGGTTTACCACAATTTGGCATTGGAATCGCTACTTGACATTACGTCATTCTGGACAGCGAATAGAGTTATATTTCCACATCTAAAAGCAATATAATTATATATAGCTGTGTGCTAGCGGCTTAGAATAAGACCATCCCTTAATTTGATCGTGGATGTCGTAAAAGACGACTTTGAGCCTTATAACGACGTGGGCCAACTCCATCTGATGCCGTTTGGTCAACAAGTACATGCCCAAGGAGGGTTGACGTCTGACAGGCGGCCGGTCAAAAAACTATTGCCAATAATGCCTTTTTCAAAAAGTACGAGTACTATTACGTTGACCACAAGTAATTAGGATAAGAGCAGGAGAATGATATCTACATATTTTGGAATCATTAGGATATAACATATTTAAATTTTTTACTACGGAATAAACATTCGTAAAGTGTTTTATTTATATTCAAGTTTTGACATATGTTGCATGTTAAAATATGCAATGATAAGAAAGGTTAAAATTTAAATAAACAAAACATTAACGCGGACATTATCTTGTAAAACCCAATAACAGGACAAAAATAACTTGTAACAGATACTACTTACTTCTCTGTTCTCATTAATATTTCTGCATATGCCGCTCTATATCAAATTTTAAAGCTAAATATAATTTATAAAAACCCGATTACGAAGCGAAAAATGATGTCACGAGTGGGATTCGAACCCACACCTATTGGAAATCCTTACCAATCGTGCTGCCACTTACATCACCGTGAACTATTGTAGGACATCTCGCTTCGTGTTATATTTATGTCTTTTAAGGAGACGTGCGCCATCTACCCGACAATGTTTACACATTGTATGGGATAAATACTTCAAACTTTGCAGTTAGAATTGTATTAAACGATGACACAACCTTGTTATTCAAATTGAAATTTAGCATTTAATATGCTTTATTATTTATAAAAACCCGATTACGAAGCGAAAAATGATGTCACAAGTGGGATTCGAGCTAAATATAATCTTTTTTGGGGAAGCTATGGTCCGCCCTTCATGTACCTCACTTTAATTTCTCGTGGAAGTCATAAACGATTGAGGGATTACTAAAAGAATGGGTAGTAATGATTTCTTTTTTTCTTGACAGGCTATGGACTGGACACATCTCGTCCGTATCCTCCGATGCGATAGAAGGATGGCGTGCGGCCCTAATCGGCCCCATAGCCTGTTTGTTTTATCTCCTCATCACCGGTTAACATTACCAGTAGTGGTAGGGTTACACTATTCGGAAGAAGGGGAAGTCTATATCCAAAGGCAGACGTCGATAAAGTGTTGGATATACTCCAGCTACACGTTGTTCAGCCGTCAAAGTTGACGGAAGGGTAACTCGCCATGTTTCCTTCTCTCTGTCTATCAAGTGGGCCACTGATATCGCTAAAGCTAAATATCATCTTAAATTACATTTTATTTCTAAATTCATCACCTACCCACATCGTAAATGTTGTTTCGAATTGCGGACATTCAACTTTGCAATCTGATTCTGAGCATATTTGCGTCATTGCTTTTCATTTATTGACAATCGATTGCTTTTGTTTTAACTGTAATTCCAACGCATAGTTTGTTTTGGATTGCTCTCAAATATATATGAGCGTACGGAGCATTAACCTTTAAAAACCTATTACACTAATGTTATTTATTAATTTTTGAGAAAAAGAAACTATTTTTAGGGATTCTATCGTATTTGTGTTTGATTTTTAATTTCCCGATGTTTCGAAAACTTTACAGCGTTCAAGGTCACCTGTGGACTTCCCGTGTCCTCCCATGACCATGCAAACGAATTGTATCCATAAAATTAGCATTTTTCTTGAAATTTATAGTACGCGAGTATTTCACATTTGAAAAAAAAAATGTATTTTTTTGTTACCAGTTAATTAATGTCTAGACATGCCGCTCACACCGGGGTGGATGGCCACCTCCGAGCTCCAAAACGGTCGTATTACATCTCTTCGCCAATTTAATAGGTTACTGGAACCGATCCTTTGCATACCTTGACATTATTGTTTTAACCTTGTATCTACGTCACTTTTTTAAATCGCGTAGTCTTTTATAGCGTTTGCAGCAGCGTTATGATACAAACATCCTTTCGTATTCTTGACGATTACGTATTAATTAAATCGAAGTAATCATGATCATAGCTCTTTTAATATCTCACTGCTTGGCTAGAGTCTCTTTCACAATGAGCGATTAACCTATGCGATATATTACGCTAGCCAGGCGAGTTGGTATAGGGTTGGTTACCTAAAGATTTTCTTCTTTTGTATATTTTACCTGCATATTAAATCCCTTAGTCGTCCTTGACAACACCCACGGGCAAGAAAGTGGGTGGTAAATTGTATTCATGCTCCGTCACCACAGTGCAATAAACACGGAACAATACAAGTAATAAAAATATATACAAAAATTAAAATCCAACTCGAAAAAATGGGTTAGAAGTTATGAGTAGGGTTGTCACCTTGTTTCTTTGCAAATAAAGTACATTGGTTATTATGGGTAAGAAAAAAAAGTACACAGTATGAAAATAAAGTGCAATTTATTTATATTTATTACTAGCGGACCCGGCACACTTCGTTCCGCCTAACAGTTAATGAATGAGATAAGCACATTTCGATTAATTTAAAAGCATTAAGTTATTTTTAACTGTGTGGTAGCGGCTACAAATACTACCAACCCTCACTTTGGTCGTGGATGTCGTATAAGACGACTAAGAACCTTATAACGACCTCGGCCAACTCCATCTGATGCCCTTTGGTCAACAATTACATTCCCAAGGAAGGTTGACGGCTGGTAGGCGGCCGGTCATAAAACTATTGCCAATAAATTTTACAATATGTACTATGAAAGAAGAGTACATATTGTATCGACCCCAAGGAATTGGGATAAGAATAGGAGAATCAAGATTAAATATGAATAATATATAAATTCAAATAATCAAGTATTTTAATAACGTGCCAGCAAGACGAAGAATTACCTTGTGTTATACGACAGTTGCCTTCATATGCGTTGAAAATAAACTAATTGTTGATCTCTGAGATTTGTTCAACGATTTCGCATTGTCAATAGCACGGCCTGCCTCGCTTTACTCTTGTAATTAAGTAGCACGGAGCTGGGCCATATTAACGCGGCGGTCTTCCCGTGCAATAAATTGTTCTTCTACCGTGGTTACGTTCGTTATGTTTCGAATTTTAACTGCGTTACGGTTTTGTTGGGAAAGATTTGATTTTATTGGTCGCGACATTGTTGATGACAATATAGACATAATATGTTTTATTATTACAATATTCGTAAAAATTCGTAACACTCGCACAAAACGAACTCTGACCGGTCAAATTTTGTTGCACGCTTGCTCTACTCTCGATATATGAAAATCAAGCACTTTTCAAACCTAAAAATGATTGTGTTTTTCTCATATTGCACTTATAGGTAAATATTATCATACATATGTCAAGAAAAAACATTCGTTTAAACGTATTTGATATTTTTAAAAAACAATTATTTTGTTTAAAGTAAGAAAATAGTTGATTAAAAAAAATATTCGAAGACGTCGGATAAAATATTTTGTATCTGGCAAGAATACGACCGTAAAAATTTACAAATTTAATTTAAAAACCGTAAATTGTAATGGTAGGTAGCGACCTAGTTATACCCTTGGTATAGCAAAGGTCCATGGGCAGCTGTGACACTTACCATCAGGTGTGCTGCTTGCTCGGTTTGCCACCATAAGCAATAAACAAAAAAAGGCAGAGAAGGAGAGAGAGAGAGAGAGAGAGAGAGAGAGAGAGAGAGAGGGAGAGGGAGACAGAAAGGGTGAGAGAGAGAGGGAGAGGGTGAGAGAGGGGGAGAGAAAGAGATAGAGAGAGAGAGAGAGTAGTTAGCCAAAGTGTCACTTCTGATATGTGTACGTACTTTATGCGCACGCATAATTTTTTGCTTTTTTTTTTAAGTACAATTTTATTTAATATTACTACCAGATCTTGCTCAATGAAATAATTAAGGCGCTTTATTTATCGTACATATTATAGCATTGACTAATTGTAAATGCTAAATAATATAAAAATTATGAGGCGTGCACTATTGAATTTTCCAAATTATATAATTTTTCGCGGTAGGTATTTTCCAAACAAAGCATTACACAACGTAATGACGTGTGCTGTCAGTTGCCATGGTCACTTCATCAACAAATGAACGTTTAGAATTGATGTTTTTTTAATTTTGTTTTTTTTTGTTTATTAATATCATATTTTAATATCCTATATCCTATTCCCGACGACAACAAACTCAAAAACATAAAAATCATAAAAATTGGTGCAGCCGTTCTCGAGTTTTAAGTGTTGTAACTAATACAACTTTCTTTTATATATATATATAGATTATGTTTAAAATCATATTTTTTATTGCTTTTTGCAGCTTGCCTTTATATTCGTTTTGTGGATCATTAATTAACCAATCACCATTTTCGATTTCCCACTGATTTTTATACTTTGCAATAGTTTATTTTTTTGTTTTGTTTCATTTTTTTTATACATCTTTTCGGTGTAACATACTCACTATCTATTTGCTTCGTTTCACTATCGAAGTTGTGTTTGAAGGTGAATGAGGAGTATTCTTGTCCATAATTTACCATGGCATAAATCTATGAAACTTTAAATCGTATTCTTAGTGCACTTAAACCGTTTCGCACAAAAACACCAAGAAATTGACATTTGAGGTTAAATTGCGTTCAGAAATTATTAAAAACGAGTGCTTAAATAATGTGGCGCTGGCGAGAGGCGGTTAATTTCGTTAATGAAAAAATACCTACGACTAAACTATACAAAATCCCAAAGAATTCATATCATACGAAATAAAGTATTTTCGTATACTTTATTGTTCTCATAAAGTATAGAGTACGTTTACCTGAAATAACATACAATACTTTATATTAAAGTAGAGGTGGCAACCCTAGTTATGAGTGAACAGTTCAATATAACCTGAAAAATACCTAAACGGATCAGAAAATGCTATATAATAACTTTCGTCTAGGTAAATTACTAGTCCCAAGGGACAGAAAAAATAATCGTAAGAAAATCATATCATAATATTTTAACGTGAGCGAAAGCACAGGAATAGCTAGTTATCTGTAATCTTTTGAAATAAAACTACTTTTACGGATTCTAAACGCGATAGAATCCGTAAAAGTAGTTTTATTTCAAATGTGTAATACTCGCGTAAACATTAGAAGTCATTATATCTGTAATCTGTGAGTGTTTAAGCGGATTTATCTCGAAAGTTATATCACTGATTGGATTTTACTTTAATCTAAATTAACTTCGTATGTAATTATTTCATAACCATTTACATGTTTATCGAAAATGTTCAGCGGACTCGCCCACCGAGTATATTTATGCCAAATTTTCTTCCCAGATATTATAGATTCCCCATCCCTTTAATATATTCGAGCATCCCATGATACGGGTATAGTTTACATACATACATACATACATATCATCACGCCATATCCCTTGCAGAGTAGGCAGAGAGAACAGAGTGCCAGAGAACTCTATCTCTGCATACTTCACTCGCTTCCTCAACATTCATAATTCTCTTTATACACGCTCGCCGGTTTCGGAGACTCTTGATTCCACCTTCCTTCAGTACATGACCGATCTGGTCTAGGTAGGTTAGTCTCGGTCTCCCTCGGTACCTACATCCTTCCACTTTCGCATTGTATATCTTCTTAACCAGGCGTTCGTTCGGCATTCTTTCCACATGTCCGAACCATCGGAGCATTCCCTTTCGCATCTTTACACCAATACTCTCTTTCATACCTACTCGCTCTCTTACGTCGTATATTACGTCGGTATAGTTTATTACTGCTAAAATGCCCAGTCGTCATGTTATATTAATGAAGGCTTATTTAAATTTATTTTTCTATTTCTCGACAACAGATTTTCTGGATGAAAAGTATCTTATATGCTTTTTTATATTTCTGGCAACGCTTATGAAAAATATCATGTTTGTTCGCTTAGCTAAAGTAAGTAAAAAAAAATAATGGTTTCTGATGTTTACGCGAGTATTACACATTTGAAATAAAACTGCTTTTAGGGATTCTATCGCGTTTGTATTTGATTTTATTAATTTCCCGACGTTTCGAACACTTTACAGTGATCATAGTCACGGGAGGACTAAGGTGTCTTACGTCGAGAACTCATCGTTATTACAGTTTATATCTAGTCGCTACAGTATCAGTTATTAAGAGTTTGACCCACATTTTAATACAAATTCATTGCCAGTACAAAAAGAAAATGATTTTATATGTAAAAAAAATATATTGTTTATAATCAGTTTATTAAATATTTAATTTATGATAATTATTATATTGTGGCAATTTATTTTTTAAAAAAATCTAACAAAAGCAATTAAGTTACTACCGGATTGGAACGCGGCCACTCGTTCCAATCCGGTAGTAGCTTTATTTTGTTAGATCCGGCAAGGAAACTCAGAAGGCTTAATACTAATTTTCTTTTTAATTTTAGAGGCGGCTTACCTTATTTTATTAAAATTGATTAATTTATATTTAGCTATTATTGTGGGTCAAATCTATACAATAAGTGCTCACAGTGTCTTGTAGTCTTGTGGTGGTCTTCTTAGTTTTATTTTTAATTAAGTGAATAACAGGATCCCAGCTTGATGATCGGTCGGAGGGACGGTAACGGATCCGGCCGGACTGAAAATGACGCTTTTTTTGTGTCTTAGTTGTTAGCCTCAGATGGCTATGACAACTTTACCCGGACTGTGGGTGAGTATTGAGGGCTCTCAATTCGAAGAAAAGGACGCCGGATTGCAATCACTAACAGGGTTACGCTGTTGACAGTTTTCTGTCAATAGCTGTGGGCCGCGCCCGGGTACCCGACTAGAAAACAAGTATGGTTCAACCAGATCATGTATCTAGACCCGATCAGGATAGAATGAGGCATGCCCGATCCGGCAAACCCGATCAGGACCAGGTCTGGTCCTGATCAGGATAGCCTGATGTGAAATATCATTAAGTATGGTAAGGCATACCGGATCAGGACCAGATCAGGACCAAATAAGGATAGCCTGATGTGAAATATCATCAAGTATATAGTAAGGCTTACCGGATCAGGACCAGGTGAGGACTAAATAAGGATAGCCTGATGTCTAATATCATCAAGTATGGTAAGGCATACCGGATCAGGACCCGATCAGTATAGAATGAGGCATGCTGGATCCGGCAAACCCTATCAGGACCAGGTCTGGTCCTGATCAGGATAGCCTGATGTGAAATAACATCAAGTATGGTAAGGCATACCGGATCAGGACCAGATCAGGACCAAATAAGGATAGCCTGTTGTGAAATATCATTAAGTATGGTAAGGCATACCGGATCAGGACCAGATCAAGACCAAATAAGGATAGCCTGATGTGAAATATCATCAAGTATATAGTAAGGCTTACCGGATCAGGACCAGGTCAGGACTAAATAAGGATAGCCTGATGTCTAATATCATCAAGTATGGTAAGGCATACCGGATCAGGACCCGATCAGGATAGAATGAGGAATGCCGGATCCGGCAAACCCTATCAGGACCAGGTCTGGTCCTGATCAGGATAGCCTGATGTGAAATAACATCAAGTATGGTAAGGCATACCGGATCAGGACCAGATCAGGACCAAATAAGGATAGCCTGTTGTGAAATATCATTAAGTATGGTAAGGCATACCGGATCAGGACCAAATAAGGATAGCCTGATGTGAAATATCATTAAGTATGGTAAGGCATACCGGATCAGGACCAGATCAGGACCAAATAAGGATAGCCTGATGTGAAATATCATCAAGTATATAGTAAGGCTTGTAGTATATCAGAACCAGAAACAGTTTTCGTAACACAAAAAAAATATCAATCAAAATTCAAAAAAGTGACATGATTGTCATATGCCACGGCGAAATTGTATTTGCATCAGATGAGATTAATCTGAAATCTTTAATTAATCATATGTATTTAATAATAATAATAATGTTTAATTAATAATATAAAAATAATTTATATTTAAAGTAAAAAACAAAAATAATATATATATATATATATATATAAATGTACCTAACATTTGAAAACATAGATAGATAGAAATATTATATTGTAACAACCATTCTAACATTTAATGTTTTGAGCCATAACAAATAGATGGCGTTAGTAAAATGACGTCATTATTTGAATCGCGGTGTTAAGATTCTCCGAAGCGTAATGACATGGCCTAATATTAAATTAGTTGTTATCGAATCAGATTAAAACAGATCGATCAGGTCATGAATGAGAAATTCAGGCGACAGTTGCAGTCGTTAGCATCTGGTGGTTGCGCCATAGTCGGAACGGCTCACTGGGACTCTCTATGATAAGAATATAGCACTGCATTCGGTGTGTACGTCATATATTAATTTATATTTTTACCTATTAAACATGTTCTTTAAGATATTCATGTTTTTTAAAAGGACCGGACTGGGCATACTCGTTTTGGATCAGGCAAGATATATAACGCAGATGATTGATTTGGTTCCGATCAGTAAAATTTCATCCGGACCCGATCAGGAATGCCTGATCTGGACCCGATAAGGTTTTCCTGATCGGGTCCAGATATATCTTCTGCGTTACATACCTTATCTGGTCCAGATCGGGCATGCCCGGTCCGGTCCTGCTAAGGAAGACGAAAAAATTTCTAGTCGGGTAGTACCACTGTACCACACTTGTGTAGACCACACTTGTATCGACGTCTCAGCAGTAGCAATATGCTGTTGCGCTTAGCCTTCTGAGTGAATTTGGGTTGGTAGATAGCGACCTAGATATTTCAAAGGTCCATGAGTGGCAGTAACACTTTTCATCAGGTGATTTGCCATCTTAAGCAATAAAAAAAATATTGAGCACGGCTCTTCTGCAATGAAAGTTAATCCTACGCTGATAAGGCGCGTTCTTAAGGAGATTTTTTTGCAATATCTATTGCACATTTTTATCTCATTATACCTATATATATCCTCAGTTGTCTTTTACGAGGCATAAATTGTAATTGTCATGTGTTTTAAATGACTTCACCCATAGTTTTCGATAATTAAAATTTAGCTAAACAAATGTTTACAAATGTGGCCATGTTTCCATTTGAAGTCACGTTCCAAGTCATGAAGCATTAATTAATTAAATCATATATGTTGTTGAGGTTTATATTCAGCAGTTATGTGTGTATAATGCCGTTATACTGCTATACAGGTACGTATACGCAATACGAATTGGCCGCACGTAAACAATATAGTGGTTGATCCAAAAGCGTTTTCAAAATAGATCGATTGTATTTTTAAATGATAACCCCCGCATTAAAAATACATTAATAGTTTTCAACCACTATTCATTTCGATTGGGTCTGCTTTTATCTCGCCTAAACTATCCGTGGCGACAGGATGACGGCGGGCGACCCCATGACCTACCCTATTACCCCACATCGCCAGTTAAGCAGTACACCGATACCGACTCCTGACAACGATTTCAACAGTCTACCGCGATGGCCTAGCACTAAAATATATTTAACGTATTTACTGAACAATACTGAATATACGATAAATCATTTAACGAAACCAAAAATTCTTCTCATCTCCTAACCTCTCATTATTGAACACCAAACTTCTCGAGAAAGACAGTTGTTTGTCTACAGCCGCAGGCCGGACCATCCGGTGTAGTACCACACTCTCGCATAAAATCCACGTTTGGCCAGTGGCAATATGCTGTTGCGCTTCGTTAATTAAACGAGAGAGATGATTTCTTCGGTAACCTCTGCAGATAAAACAATAACACTTTTACGATCTAAGATTTGAAACTGAATCCTACTAATATGTGAAAGATTGTAAAGATGTATGGATGTTTGTTACTCAATCACGCGTTAACAGTTAAACAGATTTAGATGAAAATAGGCACATAGATCTTTTGGATTTCCTGGATTAACACATATGATTTTATTTATTTATTTATTGCATCAAGGAAACATACAGTATTATAATTATATTACAATAAGAAAAAAATATTAAAATAATGAACACTGTCACCAATGAAGTTTCTAATATTAATTAAGAGATTAGTAATTAAGAGTTTATTAGATGTTATATAAAAAAAAGGAAAAGTAAAGAAATAGGTAAAAAAATACATAAAATTACAAGTTATGCCGCAAATTTGAAAAGTTGAGATCCAAGAGTACTAAGAGTTTCATCATTGTTTTCAGTTTTTATCCCAGTAATGTCTTCCTTTGGGATAATAGTTCAACTTTGCGAAATTTGCTTTTTACGATGGCGAAGCTGCGGGCAGAAGCTATTTCAGAATAAACATTAATAACCCCTAATGCTTATGTCCCAATATCGAGGAGGTTAGCAAAATATAGGACCCCATATTATTATGAAACAACATGTATCTACGGTAGGACTTTATAGTGTTTGCATAACCGCCTAATATAATGAAACGCGGTATTGTGGTTTAATTAGTTATTTCATGTGACTGTTATACTAAATGCTACTTGTAGGTTTTCGTTATATTAATTGAATAGTTAACTAAAATTAATTTAAGTTGTGTTCACGGTGGAAAACTATGTAGAATGGAAAATTTATCGCATGTTAAATTTTACACGTGTTAAAATTTTCATATTACCGTGTGAAGGGTAAAGAATAGAATTTGTCGTGACCGTTTTTCTCAGTGAGAGAGTACCAATTGATTGGGCAGCAACTCTTCTATAGATACTCGTAACTCATAACACGACTGCAATCAGCAAACCGCTTGCCAGGCGTGGCGATTAAATTATTATACCCCTATGAGGATGTTTATATTCAACCACAGTTGAATTGTTGTTGTGTGGTAATTAAAAATCAAATACAAACGCGATAGAATCCGTATAAAATAGTTTTATTTCAAATGTGGTAATACTCGCGTAAACATCAAAAATTATCTAGATATATTATTTAAAAAAAAAAAGACGAAAAAAAGAACGTCTGGTTAAGAAGATATACAATGCGAAAGTGGAAGGATGTAGGTACCGAGGGAGACCGAGACTAACCTACCTAGACCAGATCGGTCATGTACTGAAGGAAGGTGGAGTCAAGAGTCTCCGAAACCGGCGAGCGTGTATGAAGAGAATTATGAATGTTGAGGAAGCGAGTGAAGTATGCAGAGATAGAGTTCTCTGGCACTCTGTTCTCTCTGCCTACCCTGCAAGGGATATGGCGTGATGATATGTATGTATGTATTATTTAAACATTTGTTATCGAGTAGCACTTCCCGCCTCACATATACACATCCTAATTAATATATTGTTAATCGTATTAGGTATATAATGTTAGTAATTTATAATCAAGTAAATAGTTGATTCATATCTCTGTAAACTGGTATAATTTTAATACCATGGGCGCCATCCGCTTGTCAGCTTCCGGCGCGACTACTAAATATTGCGTTTTAATATAGACCTCGGTACTTTCTTACACTATGTCGATTAATCAATCCTAATATCGTTTTGTTTTACTATGTATAATGATTAAGCTACTATTTTACTGATTTATGATTTCATCACACTGACACTTCCGCGTGTCAACTTCCGGCGTACAACCTAATGTTTAGGGATTTATAATGATTATTAATATTATTATACAGGATTATGTGACCTGTATAATATTTGGATGTAAATAATTATTAGAATAATTAAGCTATTTAATATTTCATATTATCCATTAAGTTTGTGAATTTAGTACTAGATCACGCCACGGTATGTATAAATACCGCCGGTTAGAATATCTTAGGTCATTCTTGTTCGTATTCGATTCCGTATCGTAATTATTATAAGGTGCAATATAAATTTAAAAGTACAGCGTGTATTCATTGTCGCTACCACTCTCACTATCGACATTCTACACATTATTAACGGATATAAAAACCCGATAACCAAGCGAAAAATCATGTCACAAGCGGGGTTCGAACCCGTACCTATTGGGAGTCCGGCCCAATCGTGCTGCCACTTACACCACCGTGAACTATTGTAGGACATGCAAATCTCGCTTTGTATCATATTTACGTCTTTAAGGTGACATGCGCCATCTACCCGACAATGTTTACACATTGTAGGCTTAATACTGTTAAGCCTACAATGTGTAAACATTGTCGGGTAGTAGTCTCCCAATAGGTGCGGGTTCGAACCCCGCTTGTGACATCATTTTTCGCTTCGTTATCGGGTTTTTATAAATAATTAAGCATATTAAATGCTAAATTTCAGTAATTTGTATTAACGGATATTGAAAATGTTTCCCTGTTATATAAAAAATAATTTATATTATGTCTTTACAACACATTGTCTAGTTTTTAGTTAGTGATGGCCTTTGCGCAGCTCTTATAAATCAAAACATTATATATTATAACCTAAAATGTTCATTATTTTCAAACACAATATAAAATTGACAATATGTAAATGCCCTCGCAATGTTTATATAATAAATGATATGTCTTGTAAATAATTAATTTCTAATTATTTATTGTGATAAATAGACTTACAATAAAAAATCTTTACAGCTCTACGCAGATGAGGACGTCGGTAGTGAGGTGGTTGGCAAAGATTCGTCGAAGGAGAAGTCATACGATTCACTTGAGAAGCTCCACGGTCTTACTGTATTGGAAGATGATAACATTGGAGATGATGAAGATATGCTGGATACTGCTGATGATGCTGAAAGCGGAGACTGGTACCTCGACTATGATAAGAGAGCGGATCATGTGAGTGTTTTTTTTGTTTATAGAGACTTCCATTACGCGTGCATCGCTATGTGGGTGGGCCTGCGGCACTCGGCCCTTATCATCGATAGCACGTCCGATTCGTTACCATTTCTAAATATTCAGAGTTCGCATACCTTAGTTTTTGATGAGTGTCGTAATAAAACAGTTAAAGTATGACCAGGAAACGAAGTATTAGCAGAATTTTGACGGTTAAATAAAATCTTCATGTGGCGCTTTTAAATTATATTCCATACTATTATTTTTAAGTATTGTATTGAATAATTTTGCTAGTATTGCCTGTAACGTAATACAAAGCAAGTGCTCAAGTGTAATGTATAAGATATAATAGTGGTTTACGTATATTATCATATTCTAACAGAGTTCTGAGAGGGATGGTTAATATGGTTGCCAGCGCCCAATTGATGGAAACGGCTTGATTTTCAGACGGATTATTATTATGAATAAACTACTCATTATGAGGAAGTGGATTATTTTGCTATAGGTTATAAAGAAAATTGTACAAAAGAATTTTTGACTAAAGAAACTTTGTATCCATGATTATGAATTACGTAGATAATTTTGTTAGTGATAGGACCACGCTGTTGGCAGTGTTCTGTCTGCAGCCGCGGGCCGATCCGTCCGGAGTAGTACCACACTCTCGCAGAAGATCGACGTCTGAGTAATAGCAATGTGCTATTGCGCTTCGTTCGGTGAGCGGGAGAGCCGGAAGCTCAACGGGGTAGGTTTGGGGTTTGTATTGGTAGGTGGCAGCCAAGCTATACCCTTGGTATTGCAAAGGTCCATGGGCGGCCGTAAAGCTTACCATCAGGTATACTGCCTGCTATTTTGCCACCATTAGCAATAAAAAAAATTGCGGCATGAACTCCTGTATCTTTTGATTGCATTGGCTTAGTTTAATTTTTTTTCACAGCTTTAAGGGACAGTAGACTAGAGTATTTGATATAAATTTCAGCTTGATATCTCCACGCGTTCCTAAGAAAAAGGGTCTTGATAGACAGACCGACGGACGGACAACAAAGTGATCCTACAAGGGTTCCGTTTTTTCCTTTTGAGGTACGGAACTCTAAAAACGTAGATAAACGAATGGATGGATAGATAGATAGATATTAAAGTAATCAGATAATGCTATGCTTATTGCTCTTTGGCTTAATAAATTATGAGATAAATTTTACATGAGCTGAATTCATGAATTATTTTGCTTATAATGAATTTATAAGAGGTCACGGTTGATATGATGACACGCGTGCCTCGCTTGACTGAGTGTGATCTCAATATAAAGTATTGGGGGTGACGCTTGAGTGCCTCCCTACATTACGTTACCCACTTGTCACTATGCATTCATGTATTAATATTTAAATCGACTCAGTAATAAACGAGCGTTGTATTGAGGCTTAAATTTAATCTTAAAGGCTTTGAATTTATATCCAAGACACGGATGATATTTGAAATAATATGTATATCTTATATAAATTTTATTCGCATTCGTGCTTAGTAAAACATATGGTGATCTGTTGAGAATCTGATTCCTTTGAATTTTCTTCTTGAATTTTACACTAGGTGGACTGACGCGATATCTTAAGAGCGGCAGGAAGCCGTTGAATGCAAGTGGCGCAGGACTGTTCTGAGTGGCATTCTCCTGGTGAGGCCTATGTTCAACAGTGGATGTCTATGGGCTGGGATGTATGGATTTTACAAGACATTTGCGGACCGTACTTTTTCAATCGTTTGGGGTAACAACAAGCAAGGAATTCTCATAATTCGCAGTTATTTTTTTTTTATTGCTTTTGGTGGTAAACGAGCAAGCAGCACACCTGATGGTAAGTATTGCTGCCGCCCATGGACCTTTGCATAACCAGGGGTATAGCTAGGCCGCTGCCTACCAATACATATCCCAAACCCACCCAGTTAGGCTGCCGGCTCTCTCGCTCACCGAACGAAGCACAACAGCATATTGCCATTACTCAGACGTCGATCTTCTGCGAGAGTGTGGTACTACCCTGGACGGACCGGCCCGCGGCTGTAGACAGAAAACTGTCAACAGCGTGGTCCTTCCACTACTTATAGTTATGAGGCATAATAACGTAATTATTAAAGAAGTAATGTATACAGGGTGTCCCAAAATTCAACGATAAGCTGGCACCAGCAGGTGGACCTACATATGACTACTCGAGAACAGAAAAGAAAAAAATTCTACCTTGATTTTTTTTTTCATTACGACAAAAAAACCAAAATCTTTAAAAATGGACATCCTTTATTATATTATTAAGTGCTATTGCTACAGTTTTACAAGTAATTCTGTGATTTTTTTTTGTATTGGCAAGGTAAGTAGCACTACTATCGATCACAACCATTAAAAATTCCAGAATATCTATAGTTTTTACACAAAAATCAATCAAAACTATGTTTTTTTCATAAATTATGTAAGATTTTGACTTTCAGCTCACTTTCACTCATCATAGTGAAAAAAAAAAGTATGGACACTACTGTGGCAAATAGTATTAAAAATTGGCGCAACTAACTACAATTCTAAAATGATATAACATTCAAGGCAAACTAGCCACAAAAATATACTTAGGTGTACTATTTCAAAATAACAACCATATTTCGAAAATTGTTAGTGTTGATAGTAATCACTTTTACTAAGTAGCCAAAATGTTTTTGTAGCAAGTTCCCAGAATTTGAATGAGACATGTGCGTAGTCCGTAGATCCACAGTCTGAATTATTTTATGGCGAAGCTCGTCCAAGGTTGCAATCGGTTTTGTGCAGACTCTGTCCTTTAGACAACCCCAATAGAAAAAGTCCAGGGGATTTAGATCGGGTGAACGGGGTGGCCACAAGATAGGACCAAGTCGCCCGATCCAACGCCCTGGGTACTCTTGGTCTAAGTACTCTCGCACAGGACGGGCATAGTGAGCTGGGCAACCATCGTTTAGAAACCACATGGTTTGCAAATCACTTAAGGGCACATCTTCTAATAATCCTGGCAACTCATTTTGTAAGAAGTTTAAATAACTATTGCCATCTATGTTTCCTTGTAACTCAAAGGGCCCTATCACTTTGCCATTTATTATGCCAGTCCATAGGTTAACCTTAAATTGGTATTGGGATTGTCTTCTCTCACCAGGTGCAGATTTTCATTGTTCCAGCTATGAAGATTGTGAAGATTTAAATATCCATCTTTCTTGCAGGTTGTTTCATCACGACGACGTGACGTTTTAAAATTCTATGTGCAGTACTTTTTGGGATTCCCGTTGCTGCTTGTACAGCACGTACAGAGGTAGTTGAATCGTTTTCTATTTCATTGAGAACTTCTTCATCGTGTTCCGATCTAGGTTTTCCAGCGTTTCGCCTGTCAGATGGTATACGACCCTCCGAAAAAGCTTGATACACGTTAATAAATACGCGATAATCCGGATACGTTTGAAGATTAGGGTACCTTGCTCGATACAATCTGCTAGCAGCGTTGGCATTGCATCGGCATTCTCCATAAATTAGGTGCATATTAGCGTATTCTAACGCTGTGTATGGTAGCGGCATGATGAATGCTAAACACTTGAAAATAAGGCAAAACTTCTTTAAAAAAAACACAAAATCACAGTCTAAAATAATGCCAAGTCAGGTCAATTTCCAGGTCACTTAATTCAATCCAAAAGTCGTCAGTACCAGAGCCACTTTAATTAAAACAGAACGGTGTGCAGTAAACAAAGAAGTAGAGCATACTGACTTGCTGTGCTGCTGAGGACATTAATTACTTCTCCACCTGCATTAATGTTACTAAACAATTAGCATCTATCTATCTCCCTCTAACGTATAATCTCTCTATCTCTGTCTAACTTATTTTATGGACTTATGGACTACGCACATGTCTCATTAAAATTCTGAGAACTTGCTACAAAAACATTTTGGCTACATAGTAAAAGTGATTACTATCAACACTAACAATTTTCGAAATATGGTTGTTATTTTGAAATAGTACACCTAAGTATATTTTTGTGGCTAGTTTGTCTAGAATGTTATACCATTTTAGAATTGTAGTTAGATGCGCCAATTTTTAATACTATTTGCCACAGTAGCGTCCATACTTTTTTTTTTCACTATGATGAGTGAAAGTGAGCTGAAAGTCAAAATCTTACATAATTTATGAAAAAAACATAGTTTTGATTGATTTTTGTGTAAAAACTATAGATATTCTGGAATTTTTAATGGTTGTGATCGATAGTAGTGCTACTTACCTTGCCAATACAAAAAAAATCACAGAATTACTTGTAAAACTGTAGCAATAGCACTTAATAATATAATAAAGGATGTCCATTTTTAAAGATTTTGGTTTTTTTGTCGTAATGAAAAAAATAATCAAGGTAGAATTTTTTTCTTTTCTGTTCTCGAGTAGTCATATGTAGGTCCACCTGCTGGTGCCAGCTTATCGTTGAATTTTGGGACACCCTGTATATATCACTCATCATTATCCTGCTCTTATCCCAATTACTTGGGGTCGACGCAATATTTATTCTGTTTTCCATCGTACATATAGCAAAAGTTATTGGCAATAGTTTTATGACCGGCCGTCTGCCAGACGTCAACCCTCCTTGGTAATGTAATTGACCTGACAGCATCAGGTGTATCATTCAGTAATTTTGATAAATACATAGATAATTATATAGCTTGCTGTGTGGTAGTGGCTTAGAATACTACCAATCCTTACTTTGCTCGTGGGTGTCGTAAAAGACAACTAAGAGCCTTATAACGACCTGGGTTAACTCCATCTGATGTTGTTTGGTCAACAATTACATTCCCAAGGAGGGTTGACGTCTGGCAGGCGGCCGGTCATAAAACTATTGCCAATATGTACTATGTGAGAAGAGTACATATTGTATCGACCCCAAGTAATTAGGATAAGAGTAGGAGAATGATGAATGATAGATAATTGTATAGGCAGGTAATTAAATCGGCTCTCTTAAGCAAGTACAAGTAGGTATTATCTATCTTAACAGAAAATAAACGTGAAAATTATTTTTATATAAAATTACTACAATTAAAATCATAATCATCCATTTACTTTTAAGATTTGATGTCTTATAATTAGATTTTCCAGAAAGAACGACTGTAACTTATTTAATTAAAATTTGCCTAATCTGTTTGAGGGGTTCTTATACAATAGAATCTCGGCAGTTAGCGATTATTGGATATTTGAGGAAAATTAAGTTATTAATCCGTGTGGTGACGGAGTAAGAATACAATTCACCACCCACTATCTTACGTATGGGTGATCGTAAGAGACGACTAAGGGAATTAAAACGCATATAACATCAGTGCAAGAAAAGGAAAACTCGAAACAAAAACCTATATCAACACGTCTGACCAGCGTGGTATAGTAGGTTAATTTCCCTCCCATTACGGAGGAGGCCCGAGCCCAACAGTTGGACATATGTATATAGGCTGTGATGATGAAGTTATTAATTTGAACTTATTCAGTAAATTAAAGAGGGGATATTATGCCCTTGAATTCCGCTATCAATAGGGTCCGAAGTCAACATCCTTAATTATCCTGATGTCCTAATAGTTTTCCCCTATAGGTACTGGATGGTAGCGTTAAGCTCTTCCGTATCCGTGGTGCCGTACTGCTGTGCTTATCGTAGCTATATAATACCTCTGTACTTATTGGCTGACTAATCCATTTTGTTTTTCTGTCTCCTGCTTTGCCTGGGAGGGAAATGGTATTTTTTTTTGCAACTCCTCTTTAATCTTTTCTAATTAAAATTGTTGCGGGTCCCAGGACAATTAAAATCATCGCCCGGGACTGCTTGAGGGTTAAAACTTGGTGTTCTGGTGACCATTGTGGATCCTGACTTACAGAAATTACAATGGTAGGAATGTGTGGTGGGATTAGTCCCAAAAAAAGTACTGGATGTCAGATAGCATCATTATTATAATCTCAGCTCATATATATTCTTGCTGATCCGAGCGCCATTCAAAGTGGGAGAGAAATTGTTTTGTTATATCATGCTGGTTAAATGGGTTTTTATAGGGCTTTATTTCGACTTTGCCTTTTCTTGCATATACGTTTATATCTTATAATCGTCCTTTATGACATCTGCGATCAAGAAAATGGCGAATTATATTTTTACTCTCTCATTACAAGAGAAAACAAAAACTAGTATGTTTTAGTAGCTAGAGGGTACAATTTATAATATTTTAAAAGTACAAGTAAAGCATATTATTATAATGCCGAAGTTTTAAACCCTTGTATCTTATAAACATATCCATATGCGTATATAAACTGCGTCTGCCAATATTATTTAAATAAAAAAGGCAAATGAATTTCAATTGAATTTCATATCGATTCATATCCAGACACATTATACAAATCGATTACAGAAGAGTGTTAACGACCGTACATCGAGCAAAACAAAACACTTGAAAGGATACAAGACCAGACGATCATTTTAATCGATTAAAATTTTATTCGATTCTCATACTTATATCATACTATCATACTTACAATTGCATCATATGGTTATAGAGTAGAAATAGAATTTAATACCCATTATTTTACCACAGACGTCGTAAGAGAGCTGTCCAACTGCCAATCTTTCATTCCAAGGCCTCGATCCCAATACAAAAATTCTTTGTGCATTTTACAAATTATTGTCCTAAGTTTGGGTGCTATCTGTCTCCGTTAATCGTATCTTTTCAAAATCTTCCAAAACATAAGGATTGTTTTCCATACTAAGAGGATTTTTTTTTTAATAAATAGAAAAATTAGATCTCTTTGGAGCGAAGTGATACAAAAAAAAAAATAAGAGTATATACTGCGGAGTATCGATTTTGAAAAAAGAATGTAATATGTAAACTTTAAAAAAATAATGTATATGCTTACTTAATTACTGCTATTCATCATAATACTACAACTCTTTATTTTCGTCAATCCACATTCCACATACCTATATGCCATTATTGGGCTCGGGCCTTCCTCCATCATGAGAGGGAAATTAATCTACTATACCACGCTGGTGAAACTTGTTTGTACTAACTTTTTTATACTGAGTTTTCTTTTTCTTGCATTAACGTCATTTAGATATAGTAAGAGAGCGAGTAGGTATGAAAGAGAGTATTGGTGTAAAGATGCGAAAGGGAATGCTCCGATGGTTCAGGCATGTGGAAAGAATGCCCAACGAACGTTTAGTTAAGAAAATATACAATGCGAAAGTGGAAGGATGTAGGTACCGGGGGGAGACCGAGACTAACCTAGCTAGACCAGATTGGTCACGTACTGAAGGAAGGTGGAGCCAAAAGTCTCCGAAACCGGCGAGCGTGTATGAAGAGAATTATGAATGTTGAGGAAACGAGTGAAGTATGCAAGGATAGAGTTCTCTGGCACTCTGTTCTCTCTGCCTACCCTACAAGGGATATGGCGTGATGATATGTATGTATGTAGATATAGTATGCTTTAGTTATCATTTACGATACCCACGGGCAAGATAAAGGCCGTTGAATTTTTTTCCTATTCCGTCACTACTCTAATGATTATTGGTAGAAATACCCAACATTATTTTACTCAAGATAACCTAACCTAACCTAACATTCAATTAACTTCTCTAAACGGCTATCTTCTTTAAGACAACACTCCATATTAAGATTTAAATTCATGTATCGACGGAGACTACATCTAACACAAATTACAACCATTTAAATCAGCCATTTCTAAATAAAAAAAAACTACCTCGAAACAAGACTCGATTTCGATACTTTGGATTTGCGCCCTAGATGCAAGTTTCATAATAGTTGATATAAAAATAAATGTCTTATAATGTATCCTTCGATTTATCATGCTTAAAGAAGACATTCGCGGAGGTTAAGCCCCAAAGGGCTTAGGGCAAATTGAGTCTACGTATTTCGAAGCAGTGTTATTTGCAAGTACCATCCGCGCATACATCTGAGCGTAGGAAGGGCTTACACACGGCTTAAATTATAATGATGGCTGCTGTACCATGTATGACCATTAGCACTATTTTCGAAACATTTTCGAGGTGACATTTTTTTAATAAAGTTGTTATTTGAAACTCAGTCAAACGAAATCTTCGTGATCATCATTTCTTAATAACCCTTGCTCCGTCATAAACGGATCAACTACCAAAATGAGGCCATATAATAATGGAACTGCCGTAACTAGGAGTCGTTATTTTGGTTACATCCATATGTTTCTGGGCGAATAATTCCATAACTGCCTAGCTTGTGAGGTGGAATAAGTTTTTCTCTCTCTCTTTAACCTAATGATCACTGAGCTGATTTCTACCATGGGAGAGTAAGGGGTGGTAACACATTAAAGGCATTCTTAGGCAAGTTACAACACCAACTGCAAAAACCAATCGCTTATCAACCGTGGCGTTTGTTGCATTAACCTCTCTTGGACAGGCCTATCTTTAACTGTGGACATTCAAACGCTGAGATGGATTGAACGCATTAATTGATTCGTTATTTACACGTTACTTCGAAAGTACTGCTGTAATATTGGTTTGCGTTGTTGACATCTAAGCTTTGACGTCATAGTCCCAAGTGATACTTCTCAACCGGACCACTTATGATGAGGTCAGTTTAAGTGATAATTTTTTTTGTGAAGTAATAAGCTAGTATTTGATTGTTTCAAACACTTTTTTGCGTTATACACAATAACTTTTTACAAACATAGAATTAGCTTTATTGTATCATCGCCCCATCGTCTTTAGGCTGACCACCAGTAGATACCGATTTCTAGATTTCGGTCTCCCCCGGTACCTACATCCTTACACTTTCGCATTGTATATCTTCTTAACCAGACGTTCGTTCGGCATTCTTTCCACATGTCCGGACCATCGGAGCATTCCCTTTCGCATCTTTACACCAATACTCTCTTTTATACCTACTCGCTCTCTTACGCCGTCGTTACGAATGCGATCGGTCAACCTTAATTATGTCAGTGTTTATAAACAAAATATCAATACAGTAAGTCTTGCTGTTGCAGCTACAAATACTTCCAAGTTCCAACCCTTGTTAAGTTTAAGTTTAACCCTTACTTATGATATGATGCCTTCTGGTTAACAATTACATGTCCAGAAAGTGTTGTAGTCAGGCAGACGGCCGTTCATAAAAATTATTGTAATATGTGTAAAAAACGGAAAAAGAGGACATACTCCGTATAGTGTGACCCCAAATATGCAGGATGACGATGATTGAAATACAGTAACTGACTTCACGGGAAAATACTTCTAAGATTCCCGAATGCTGCCACCAGAGTTGTTGTTCTCCAAATTAAAACTATTTAATAGGATTGTTTGTTATTTTTTTTGACAAACTGACTAATCTGGCTTTATCCTATCGAAGTTCCTAGATGGCGTGAGCTCGTGAGGTGTGATTTCCTTATAATCTTAAGTTTTGGCGTGCGGCGAGAAGATGCATGGCAGATGGGTTGTTCTGTTCTTAGCACGCTCCAGCCAGGGTACCGGCTGCCCCCCTGGTTGGTAAATGTAGGCTTGCCCGGGTACAGGGATCTCTGCCCGGGTCGACGTAATAGTATCTCCCATACTCGTGGGTTTAACTATGGATACTCATTTAAATTTTAATAGCTACGTGGATCATAGTGATTCCTACCTCAAGGCCCGGTCATGCCAACGGAAAACTGACCGAAACGACGCCTCGTCCTCGGGACTCGAGGCGTCCGCCGAGGGTCCGGCACAACACGCAGAGGCCCAAACAACATCGAAGCGGAGGTCGCCCAGGAGGAGCCGGGGGAAGACCTCCAGCTTCAAACGGCGTTTGGAGGAGCGGCGAGCGCGCAGAAAGGCTGCCGCCGCGGAAGCGAGGAAGGACGGCGGTAGAGCCGAAACGGAGCCGTCGACGGACGAGGGCGACAGCGATGTCGCAGAGCCGTCCGGAGAAGACGGGGGTGGCGGTTCTACCGCCAAAATGGACGAGGGCGGTGACATTCCCGCAGGGCCGTCCAAGAAGGATAGCAGGCCGGCTGTTGAAGCCCCTGCCAGGTCGTCAGCGCGTCTTGTGGCAAAGAGCCCGGCGCCGACAGCGACAACGCTGACGACCAAGGAGAAGGCCCTCCCCTCGCAGAGGAAGCGCCGCCTGAGTAAGGGTGGCAGCTCGGGTGCCGACTCTGAAGGGAGCGTGGCCAACATGCCGCCACCTAAGGTCGCCTCCCGAAGAGGGCGAGGGGCCTCGGGAGAGGAAAGGGCGGCGGCGGTTGCTGCCCGCGCCAACGGCGACCCCCCCGACCTGCGGGCCGAAAATGCCCGCCTTAATGGCGAGATGTCCGCCATTCGGACCCGGAACCGGCAGTTGGGGGATATGCTGGCGGGGATGCGGCGGGCAAACCGCCAGTTATTAAAGGACGTGGCCGACCTAAAGGCGCAAATGGCGCTGCTCGCGCCGCCTGCGCCAGTTGCGCCACCGGCCAAGGCCGGCCACTCAGCGGCCGCTGCAGCGCCAAAGCCGCCTCGCGCCGCGGTGCCGACGACGTTGGGCACTGGTGTGACGGTAACACCCGTGCCCATGGCGAGAAAGACGCCAGCCGCTGCGAAGCGCGCGTCACTGGCTGGCGCTGGCCCAGCCGCCGCGGCGAAACTGGTCCCCGTGGTGAGGATGACGCCTCTCGCTGCGGACCGCATGCCGCCGGCTAGCGTCCCTGCGGTGCCAAAGCCGCCAGACGCTGCGGAACGGGCCCCCGAAGAGGCCCAGCCGACCCCGATACTTGCGGTGGGAGGCCTACCGGACGAGGCCCTGCGCCAAATCATCGACGCAGTCGGAAAACTCGTCGATGCGCACATGGCCGTTCTGGAGGCAAGGTTGCCTCCAGAACCACGTGTCCGGCCGCCTCTCGCCGCGGACAAGCGGCCGCATGTGGCATCAGCCCCCGCCCCGCTGCCTTGTCAGGGTGGCCGCGTGGGGGGCAGCTACGCCACGGCCGCGGCGGCGCCCAAGCCCAAGGGGCCCGCGCCAAAGCCAAGGAAGAGGACGGTACCGGCTCCTGCCGGACCGCAGTCATCGTCGGCAACAACACCGCCGGCGACGACCAGCGCGTCAACGACTGCGCCTTCCGCGCCTGTCGCGCCTGCTGCGCCCGAGGGTTGGCAGGTGGCCGAGCGCGACCGGAAGAGTCGCGGTCAGAGGAGGAGAGCGGAGGCCAAGCGCGCCGCTGAGGTCCCCGCTCCCGCTCCACAGGCAGGAGCCGGTAAGAAGAAGAGGCCGCGCAAGGGGCTCAAGTCGCCGAAGACAGCCGCAGTGGTGATCACTGTGCTGCCTGAGGCGGCTGAGAAGGGCCTCAGCTACGAGGCCGTCTTGAGGAAGGCCCGGCGGGAGCTAGACGTCTCCGATATTGGAGGCGTCGAAGCCAGGACCCGCAAGGGCCGGACAGGGGCTCGAATCCTCGAGTTCCCCGGGGCCGAGGGCTCCAAGACGGCCGACAGCGTAGCTGACAAGCTGCGAGGTTTGTTTGCCGAGGAGGGTGGCATCAGGATCGCCAGGCCCGTCAAGTGCGCCGAAATGCGCATCGCGGGTCTGGACGACTCCGTGACGGTGGAAGACATCCGGGAGGCTATTGCCTCGAGAACCGGGTGTCCCATAGACACCGTCCGGGTTGGTGTCATCCGCCCCGGTCCGGGCGGCGTAGGTGCCGCCTGGGCGCAGTGCCCGGTGGAGTCGGTCAGGCAACTGGCCGGCTCAGGCAGGCTCCTCGTGGGCTGGAGCTCGGCGCGGGTGACCGTGCTTGAGCACCGGCCTGCGAGGTGCTATAAGTGCATGGCGGTCGGACATACTCGACCGACGTGCACTAATTGCTTCGACTGCGGCGGACTGTGTTTCCGCTGCGGTCAAACCGGGCACGTGGCGGCATCTTGCGCCGCCCCGCCCCACTGCCCCGCGTGTGCGGCGGGCAATAAGCCCGCCAAGCACCGCATGGGCTCTGGGGCGTGCAAACCTCCAGCTTCGGCCCCAAAGGGGCGGGGCGGCCCTCCGACCACGGCCGCTCCCGCTCCTAGCGCGGTCCGATCGCCCGCCGGCGAGGGGGAGGTCATGGATACAGCCCGTTAATGGCTACACCATCCATGCACCACCTCTTGCAAGCCAACACCAACCACTCCGCCGGTGCGCAGGACTTACTCCTGCAATCCATGGCGGAGTGGTCGATTGGTGCAGCCGTAGTCGCGGAACCGTACTGCGTGCCTGATCGCCCCAATTGGGTGGTCAGCCGAAACGGTACTGCGGCAATCGTCGTCTCTACGCAGCGGCACTTCCCGTCCTTGTCTCTTTTGGATAGGGGCGAGGAATTTGTCGCGGCGGAGTGGGGAGGGGTCACGCTCTACAGCGTATACCTCTCCCCTACCAGGAGAATGGACGATTTCAGGGCCTCCCTCACCAACTTGGAGGCCTCGATACGGCGACTGGCACCGGGCCTCGTCCTGGTTCTGGGGGACTTCAACGCCAAATCCACGGCGTGGGGGTCCCCTATGACGGACGACCGCGGGCGGGCGGTCATCGAGTGGGCGGCTTCACTGGGCCTCTGTGTTCTTAACAGGGGCTCAGTGAACACGTGTGTGCGGCAGCAGGGCGGGTCGATAGTGGACTTGTCGTTCGCTAGCCCCGCTGTCGCACCACGGGTGAGGAACTGGAGTGTCCTGGAGGAGGCGGAGACCCTATCGGACCACCGGTACATCCGGATGGAGGTCTCCCCTCTCCGGGACCCCGGTAGGGGTCACAGGGCGGACGGAGCTCCCGCGTTTCCGCGGTGGGCTGTGGGTCGTCTTGACAGGGACCTACTGGCGGAGGCGGCCATCGTTCACACGTGGCTGTCCTCACCGCCCCCAGCGGACGGGGTGGACGCCGAGGCTGTCCGCATCCGCAGTGCGTTAATGCAGATCTGCGATGCGGCCATGCCCAGAGTGCGGCGGCGTCTACCTCCGAGGCAGGGGGTCTACTGGTGGTCCCCAAGATTGGCGGACCTTCGTGCGGCATGTATCAGAGCCCGAAGGTCCTACACCCGCAGCCGGCGGCGTCACCGCGACGCTGAGTGGGAGGGCCAGCTGTACGAGGCGTACCGCGATGCGCGGACGGCCTTTCGGCTGGCCATCCGAGCCGCCAAGGGTGCGAGTTGGCAGGAGATGCTGGACGGTCTCGACCGTGACCTCTGGGGTCGCCCGTATCGCGCGTCGCTGAATAAGCTTCGCGCGCAGGGCCCCCCCCTCACCGAGACCCTCCAGCCCGACTTCCTCTGTAGGGTGGTCGAGGAGCTGTTTCCACGGCAGTCGGAACACACGCCCCCGGTCATGGCCTCGCCAGAACAAGACCGGGAGGCTGACGACGAGAGTGTTCCGCCCGTGACGGAGACGGAAGTGGGAGCAGCTGTGGCGCGGATTCGTTCCGCGACCACGGCCCCCGGCCCGGACGGAATACCAGTCCGGGTGCTGACGTCGCTCCTCGAGCACCTCGAGCCTCGCCTCAGGCAGCTGTACAACGCCTGTTTGGCGTCTGGACGGTTCCCTGAGTGCTGGAAGGAGGGGAGGTTGGTTCTCCTGCCAAAGCCGGGACGGCCCCAGGATTCGCCGTCGGCCTACAGGCCCATCGTGCTCCTCGACGATGTGGGTAAGCTGCTGGAGCGCATCCTCGCTGCCCGCATCGTCCAGCACCTGGAGGAGGTGGGACCCGATCTGTCGGACGCTCAATTCGGTTTTAGAAGGGGGCGTTCGACCATCGGGGCCCTGCTACGACTGAGGCAGACGGCCGCGGAGGCTGTCACCGGCGGGGGAGTGCTGTTGGCGGTGTCGCTGGACATCGCCAACGCATTCAATAGTCTGCCATTCAGCTGCATCAGGGAGGCGCTCCGATTTCATGGGGTGCCCTTGTACCTGAGGCGGCTGGTGGCGGACTATTTGGAGGGGCGCAGTGTCCTCTGCGCGAGTCCCGCAGGGGACATTGTGCGGACGTCCATGTCGTGCGGCGTTCCACAGGGGTCGGTTCTGGGGCCGACTCTGTGGGACATCGGGTACGACTGGGCGTTGAGAGGGAGTCTCCCCCCCGGGCTGAGCGTGATATGCTACGCTGACGATACGCTCGTCACAGCCCGGGGCAGGACACTCGAAGAGGCGGCGAGCCTGGCCACTCTCGGCACCGAGGAGATGGTCGGGCGAATCGAGGCGCTGGGGCTCAGGGTGGCCCTAAATAAGACGGAGGCCCTATTGTTCCATGGGCCACGCGTAAGGCCGCCAATCGGCGTCTCGCTAGTCGTCAACTCCGTCCACATCAGCATCCAGGCCCATATGAAGTACTTGGGTCTGGTGCTCGACGGGCGATGGTGGTTCCGGGAGCATTTTCGCCGAATTGCTCCCCGGCTGGTCGGCGCGGCGTCCGCCCTTTCGCGGCTCATGCCGAACGTGGGCGGACCCAGCTTCGAGGGCCGACGGCTGTATGCGGGGGTGATCCGTTCTATGGCCATGTACGGCGCACCCGTGTGGGTGAGGGCTCTGAACGTCCAGCTCAGGGCTGTTCTGTGGAGACCCCAGAGAGTCATGGCGGTCAGAGCCATTCGCGGGTACCGCACGGTATCGACCGAGGCGGCATGCCTACTGGCCGGGACACCCCCGTGGGACCTAGAGGCGGAGATGCTCTCCGACCTCTACCGGCGGGTGACCTCACTGCGCGACGAAGGTGGCTCCCCATCGCTGAGCGAGATAGCCACCTGGCGCGAGGACGCCCGCCGAGACGTCATCGCCCGTTGGGCTACGCGGCTGGAGAGGCCTAGACACGGTGTCGTCACCGTCGAGGCTCTCCGGCCCGTATTGATGGAGTGGATGGAGCGGCGGCACGGAGTCCTCTCCTTTCGACTGGTGCAGGTGTTGTCGGGGCACGGATGCTTCGGCTTTTACCTGCACACGGTCGCGTGTAGGGAGTGGACTTCGTTCTGCCACCATTGCAGCAGTGACGAGGACACGGCGCAACACATGCTGGAGGCGTATCCGGGCTTTGACCGGCAGCGCCGTGACCTCGTCGCTGTTATCGGTGCCGACCTGACGCTGCCGGCTGTCGCGAGAGCGATGGTCGACAGCGTCAGGAACTGGGACGCGGTCGCCGCCTTCTGCGAGGCTGTCATTTCGCAGAAGGAGGCGGCGGAACGAGTCCGGGAGGAATCCCGCGACCCGGGCCGCCGTCAGCGGCCGGGGCGGCGCAGGCGCGAATACCTGCGCCTGATGCCGCCCTAACCGAGGCCTCGGGTGATCGGACCGGGGAATTGTCCGGTCACCCGACGTGAGGCCACCGCGTGAGGGCGACGCCCCGACGGCGAAATCTGTCGGGGCGTCGACGAGAGGAACCCGCGAGGGTAAACCGCCGGGCGGGCCACCGAAGTTAAAATCGAGTACCGGTGGTCCGCTCGCACGGCGAAGAGAGAAGGTTTTACGGTGGGTCTATGGGGTCACGCGCCGCCTTTCCGTCACCCCGGACCGATTCAGCGGGGCGAGACGCACCCATAGCCCACCAATAAAAAAAAAAAAAAAAAAAAAGGTGTGATTTCCTTCTTCGCCTATTGAGCGGATCACCACATCTAATTCTTTGACTTCAGTGACAAAGAATTGACTTTTTTATAAATATTGCGGTCTAGAACTTCACAAACACGTTCCCAATTAGGACCAGTATATATTTGTTAAGCAATAAGTGATACCCGGTGACTCTTCTGCACGGTGTAGAGAGTCACGTGGTATGGGGTCGCCCGCCGCTCCATCCGAATCGAATGGAATATGACTATATCATAGCATGCCACCGAAAACAAAGTCGTTGAAGGTCATAATATCTACATTTTGTTATCTTGCCATTAGGGAGGAAGCTCATTGCCAGTAGTGGAATTTACACGAACTGAGCAGAGTTATTTATTCGCTATTAATGTTGATGACAAGTAGATTATTTTTTTTTACAGCCGCGAGCTAGTCCTTCCTCGGTAGTATCACTTGGCGTCTAAACAGTGACAATGTACTCTTCCGCTTCGTTCGCTGAGGAACAGAGCCGTCGGCTTATATCTCTGAGTGGATTTATGATTTTTGTTGTTTTCACTGGTTGATTGGTCACTGGTATTGCAAAGGGCCATGAACTTCATTAACACATACCATCAGATATGCTGCTTGCTCTTTTACTACCAGCAGCAATAAAAACCCTTAAAATATTTAGCAATGTATTTATGTTTAATTTAGAAAAGATACATCATGTTTATCACCTTACTAAAATTGCATCAGTTTAGTATTCCTTTTTTTTATATTACTAATGCAGGATACTTTTTATCTACGTTGTTATTAATCTACGTTGAAACAATATTGTCCTCAACTGTACGTTTTCACCGTAATTTCAGATGCACAACGATTTACAAGCGGTATGACATGTCTTTCTTAAATGACGTTTAAGAAGAGCTCTTCTCTCACTGTGTGCGAGGCTTAACTGTGACCCTGGAATTGTTGTGGTTCATGAACAACTTGCCACTTATTATTGTGTGCTGTGTGGTGGTAGCTCCCAATATTACCACCACTTACATTGCTCGTGGGTATAGTAAAAGGCGAATAAAATCTTTACCTACATCGACCTGAGCCAAATCCATCTGACGCCGTCTGGTCTACAATAACATTTCCAAGGAGGGTTAATATCAGGCAGCTGGCCAGCTATAAATCTATTGCCGATAACTTTTGTAATATGTACGATGGAAGAAAAGTACCTACATATTGCTCCGATCCCAAGTACAATTTTATTTTTTTAAAGTATGAGAGCAGGAGAATGATGATGATGATGATGGACTGTTTGCTCATCTGCCACCAAAATTAAAATCTGTTTTTATTTATTTAAATTGAAATGAAGTATAGTTTGTTTGTGTTTTTATTCAACGCCAGCACTTATCTTGAGTGTTCTCTGACACATAAATGCCTCTTAAGCATTAAAGTCTTCGTTTTGTTATTTCCATACACATACAATATTCTTGGCTTGTAAATTTTATATCACTCTTCAGTTTATTATAACATTCGTTTTCTGGTATAAACATAAACGGCCATGTTTTTTTCCTATTTCGACTGGATTTGTTATTTTCTAAGCGGATGTCCATTAATCACGTGATGTTTTTTTTAGCATTTTTTGACCCCAACCTTGGAGATACGTGGTGAGGTTTAAGACTATGAAGGTTTAGGACTTCGTGATTTTTGTCAAACCCTGCCCCCCTTTCAAACCTCACGTGATTAATGGACGGCCCCTAACGGCTACAACATTGAAGTAAATGTTTTAACTTAAACATTTTTTAGTATTTTTTTTTATAACTTACGATGGCAAACAAACAGACAGCACACCTGATGGTAAGTGTCACTGCCGCCCATGGACCTTTGCCATACCAAGGTATAGCTAGGCCGCTGCCTACCAATACAAACCCCAAACCCACCACAGTTGGGCTTCCGGCTCTCTCGCTCACCAAACGATGCGCAATAGCACATTGCCATTACTCAGACGTCGATTTTCTGCGAGAGTGTGGTACTACCCCGGATGGACCGGCCCGCAGCTGTAGACAGAGAACTATCCACAGCATGATCCTACCACTATAAAATAATTAGAGCAATAAATAAATCACTGTTATCTAGATGATTATCAAGTAAGAATACAATTGTCTCCACCTTTTCCTTTCCAAATGGTGGTAGTAAAAAACGACTAAAGGAGGAAAATAGATAAAATCACTAGAACGAGAAAATTCTAAATAAAACTCTATACGGGTCTATACCAACCTCTGATCAACGTGGTATAGTGAGTTATTTTCTCTTAAATTGTAGATAGTAGAGTAGAATTGAGATAAGAAATGCTAATTAAACTAAACTGAATAAATAGTGATTTTAATCCATCAGCACATATATAATAAACGAGTTGACTATAATCACCAGCTATATAGCCAGAATCATCAGCTGTGTGGTAGCGGCTCCGAATACTACCAACCCTTACTTTGTTTCTGGATGTCGTAAAAGACGACTAAGAGCCTTTTGATGACCGGGGCCAACTCCATCTGATGCTGTTTGGTCAACAATTACATTTCTAAGGAGGGTTGACGTCTGGCAGGCGGCCGGTGATGAGACGATTGCCAATAACTTTTACAATATGTACTATGAAAGAAGAGTACATCTTGTATCGACCCTAAGTAATTGGGATAAGAGTAGGAGAATGATGATATATAAAAGTACTTTTGTCTATACTTTTATCTATTATTTTATATAATATGCTTTTATCTATCATATCTATACTCTATCTAAAGCGTATAAATGTATATGTTTGTCTCTCTAGTGTCGGTTTTACGTTTCATCTGATTTGAAATTTTAATTGTATTAAAAAAAAATAATTAATACGGCATATTTATTTTCTCATAGATCGGTACAACGAACATGGTGCATCTTCACCCCGAAGATATGGTATCATTTGAACATGGTGGTCATCGCAAGGTCGGAGCAACAGATATGACACCAAAATCTGATGAGGAAAGGTCTTGGCTTGCTGGTATCAAGGAGATCCAAAGACGTCTGAATGAAAACCCCGAGGACCCAGATCTTGAGCTGCCTGTTAAGCCTGGTGAGTAGGTTTTTCATATGCCATCACCCCGTAAACATCCATTGAAGGCTCTCTGGTGACACAATCTTACACAGTAACTATGGTTACACAGATGGCATAGTGGTTCAGATACCGACCTTCCGTGCCAGTGCCGTGGGTTCGATTCCTACGCAGGACAATACTTTGTGCGATCCACAGTGTTGTTCTGAGTCTGGGTGTAATTTGTTTGCGTTAATTGCATGTTTGTAAAAGTCCCCCGCAATACAAGGATTATTTCCTTAGTGCAGAGTGATATGTTAAAAAAAAAACACTGGGGAATTTCAAAAGGAATATATTATTGGTGGCAGCGTATTGAGAATACAGTATGTCACCACCTCTTGCATTCCCGTAGAAGTCGTAAAAATAAACTAAGGGATCAACTAAGAGAGTGGGTAGCACCGTCTTCCTGGAAAACTTCTAATACCATCTGTGCTCGCCACCCGCCCGCCAAGCGTAATTATAATAAAAATGAAAATTTAAAAATAAATAAATCTGCATCGACCACTAAAGCGTTTAAACTTAATATTTTGCAACCTTAAAACCCGAAAACTAGGTAGAGCAAACTATTCCTCTTAATTATTTCTCCTAAGGAATAGTAGTGCCACACTCTTGATAGTTTTCTGTTACCAGCCGCGGGCTAATCCGTTCGGGGTAGTATCACATTCGCAGAAAATCGTCGTCTCAGCAATGTGCAATGTGCTGTAGCACTTAATTCGACGAGGGTGAGAGCCGGAAGTCCAACTATCTGAAACTATTTAAAGTCGGCATCCTGCATTAAGGAATTTAATCCTTGTATTCTGAAGAACATAACAAACAGAATTAATGGACACAAATTACACCTAGCCTTTAAACAACAATAAGTGGACAGCACAAAGTATAGCCTTGCGTGGGAACCTGTGACACTAAGTATCGCAGATTGGTATATGCTATATCATCTTTGCATTCAAATTATACTTGGCAGCTCTTTACGAGCCTTGACGACGTTTTGCGCTGCACGAACTTTTCCATACGCATGGCGCGTCCTTGAAATCTGCAAATTCGTATAAATGTATAAAGCCACAAACTTATTCATTTTCTAATCTCAATAGATATTCATATAAGAAACTGTAGCCGGTAAAATAGTATATTCCTAATTTATAACTACGGATAATATTTTATTCCCCTTTTCTTCTCCTATTATTTATTGTATTATAAAACTTAGAAAAATGTCTCTTGGTATAAAGAGGATATCTCGTTTTCTAAGTAAAATATCTTGAGCATAAATTTAGGATTAAGTGCTCTCAATATTTCAGAACTAAAACGATAATTTTAAAGCGTTAGAGACTTTAGGTGCTTACATATTTGTAAAGTTTGCCGTCGTTACTTGAAGTTGGGGAGAACTGTGTACGTTAATTACACAACGGAGAGACAAAACGTTCCTAGCGGTTAGACATTTTAACATATTTATGTGTAGAAATTAAACGCAGTTCAAAAGCCGCATGTATATTAGGCTAAAATCATAAGTTGTCAGCACCACTAATAATTAAAGTAACCATTATAATTGTTTCTCTTTACTAGTTCATATACATGCTAGTAGAAGTAGCCCGAAGAATTAGCACGTTGAAGTGGCAATGGGCAGGTCGCATCGCTCGACGAACCGACAACCGTTGGGGAAGAAAGGTTCTCGAGTGGCGACCACGAATCGGACGATGCAGCATAGGACGACCCCCCACTTGATGGACTGATGACATTGTCAAGGTCGCAGGAAACCGTTGGATACAGGTGGCATAGGACCGTTGCAAATAGCGTTCTCGTGGGGAGGCCTATGTCCATTAGTGGACGTTTACGGGTTGATGGATGGATGGATGGATACATGCTAGTATTGAGTATAAGTTTCATTTGCGTAGCTTTATCCACTAAACTACGGTAGCTCGACAGGTTAGAGTAGGGTTTTATTTATAGTAATAAGTTTCTCAGGAGATTATAGCTACCCATTCTCTTTCGCTCCCAAATTAAAATAAGGACTGGCAATACATTGTATTCTTTGCTCGTCAATACACGGGGATTAATAACGCAATTTATGTATTCCAGGAATATTTTTAAAATATATCTTTTGATACAGATGTCAAGTTTATACCGCCTCTACAACCACTCAGAGCTGCATTATCAGAAAGCACACGTGACAAGCGTAGCGTATTTTCAGAATCTGCTGCTGAGTCCATTGAAGACTTCGCTGCTCCCAAGATTGTTTCCAAGACTGATGACAGGTAAAACAACATCACATTGTTTTTATTATAGTTATTTTATCAATATTAAAACCCAAGAAGGCTCACGAATTTTGCTTCATCTTCTTTAAATTCTACTGTACGTGTGTATGTCACTGAACTCCTCCTAAACGGCTGGACGGCTTTTGTTGAAATTTTTTGTGTGTGTTTAAGTGGATTCGAGAATGGTTTAGATTTGCAATTGGACCCGGTAGAGGGCGCTGCGATCGAGGTTTGGGTTTTTTACTTTTCATACATTGACTATTAGGCGGAACGAAGTTTGTCGGGTCCGCTAGTTATATATATTTTTTTAATTCTTTATTGTAATAATCTTTTTGTGTAGATTTTTTTAAAGTCATAACGTTTATTAAGGTTTATATTCAATTTTAAGGTCTCCAAGCTCTGTCATATCCAAAATACTGTACTGCACTTTTCGCAGCTGTACATCCTCTTATTTATTGCCTTATTATTCTATTTTGCTTCACATTCCTCGCTTTGCATAGGAAGGAAGTAAATTTTTGCTAACTGCTACTGTTTTTCTTTTTTAATTAAATTTATTGTGAGTCCCAAGACAATTACAAATGTTTCCCAAGAGTTCCCAAGGGTCAAACTTCAATGTTATTTATGACATATGTATATAAATGCTTTGTGGATCCTAGTTTACAGGAGTTACAATGGTAGGAATGTATGTTGGGATTAGTCTCATAAAAATAAAAAGGTATGCAACTGTAACTCAAGAATGGTATATTTATATGCTTTAATAACCCTACGCTTATTAAAATAAATTATACGTGTGAAAATCGACAGATTTTTAAAGCCAAACATTAGTTTCACATATTATAATTATTTTTCGTCATTAAAGGGGAAAATACATACATATCATCACGCCATATCCCTTGCAGAGTAGGCAGGGAGAACAGAGTAACAGGGAAAATAATTTCCAATTTGGCATATTAAATATTTGTATTGTTGCATGGGAATTATTTCATTCTGACATGAAATATCTTTGAGAAATAATATAATATGAAGATAAATTTGGAGATAAGCTATCGCATAGCTTCGACATCAACAGACTGCCACGTAGACCCCTCGATTTCAAAACGACGATTCATACTTGAGATATTGCGAAGTATATCACCACGTATTTTTATTAATAATTAAGCCATTTACGTATCCGCAACGGCAAAAAAAAATGTCCCTAAATACCTGTATATCTTTAGAGGTCTAGAAACAAAAATATTCAATTAGACATCTAATTGAATATTTTTGTAAAACCTAACCTAACCTAACTCAAAATCCATACCTCGAAGAGCACTCTAAGTGAGTCTTAGATATCATAAAAATGCTTTATACTTATAAAACCCGATTACGAAATGAAAAATTATGTCACAAGCGGGATTCGTACCCGCGCCTATTGGGATTCCGGCCCAATCGTGTTGCTTTATAGTTGTTGAAAGTAGCAATATCCTCAAATTTGACATGTTATATGGCCTAATATAAGACTATGGTAGTTAAAGTATAAGTGTTTGATTGTTAAAATAAAAATATGACTCTAGCAGATGTTTTTAGAACACCTTTTATGGGTTACAGAGAACATAGGTGGTTATTATTATTATTAACAATAATATTGTTTCAGAACGAATAGTGACAGGCACTAATATAACACTATAATTGTTACAGATTAATAATGGACTTAATGCTTAATATAACATAATATTCAAACATTATTTATTCCTTTTCAAATAAAACTATTTTTACGGATTCTATCGCGTGTCTAAGTGTCTATACACGTTCATGAACGCTGTAAAGTGTTCGAAACGTCGAGAAATTAAAAATCAAATTCAAATGCGATAGAATCCGTAAAAATTGTTTTATTTCAAATGTGTAATACTGGCGTAAACATTAGAAATCATTATTATTTATACCCTAATTAAATCGAACATTTAAATAAAATACCATAATAATTAGCAATTTAAATTAGATCATTTCTAAATCACCTGTAAATCTAGTTCGTAAGATAATAACGACCGTGAATTTCTAGCTCGGAATATAAATATAGATTACTAATAAACAGTGCGAAGTAAAGAGGTATGCGACCGCAGACCTCTCTGGTTTCATCAAGACGGCATCGTGACAAATATTAATGGATTCAAAATGTTTATTGCGATTTTTATTACGCCCACTTCGAGTTACAGGAACGAGAAACTAATTTAGTTTTGAATTTGACATTAATGTTGTATAATCAGACGATTTTATATACTCGCACTACTGACAAACCGTTTTGCAGTTTGGCAGAAGATATATTTGTGAATAAAATGTGTAAACTATGAATATAAAAAAAATATCGGATGTGATTTTACTGTCTTTCTTTTTTCCTAGAGTTTTGGCGCGAATATGGAAATGTCATGTCACGCTCTTGTATTATATTAATTTCTTTTTACCCGACTGCGCAACGCAAAGGAGTGGTATTGTGTTCAACAGTCTATGTATGTATGTATGTTCCTTTGAAGCACTACATAGACCAAACGCCTGGGCCGATTTTTATGATTCACACGTCAATCCATTCCTCTTAGTCCGGCGATTGTCACTAAAGACATGACGTTAGTGAAAATTCAAAATGGCGACTACTGGACGCCATATTGTGAAAATGAAAAAAATTAAAGTCAACAAACTATGTCAAGTGGGGTATCGTTGAATAGGTATTTAAAAATCATTATTAATTTTCTCTCAACATTTTTCGATTTGACTGACTGTTTAGGATCTATATTGATTTAAAGTTTTGTAACAACCTTTTTCACATTACGGGTTTTTAGACAGTAGAAATTTACGATGAAAAGACGAAAAAATCGTATGAATGTGCATGTGAATGTGGATGGACATATACTAAAGTATCTAGTAGGTATATTGGACTACCTAAAGTATCTAATGTCTGACGCGGTCGCCCATCTTCAACTTCTAACGATTTAGTACTCAACTTCAGTCGAAAAATTATACATAGTTAGATACCTACTTATTAATAAATAAAATAACTATAGCCACCTAGGTATTCATAACTAAAAAGTATGAAATAAAAAAAATAATTAAAAAAATCAAAAACCCAACTGCGTAAAAAGTGAACCAAATTACATACACAATAAAAAAAAAATTGAAAAGAAAAAAAACTAGCACTTAGATGTCCAGTGGTCTAGAATTCTATAATATATTATAGAATGAATACTATTACAGAAAATAAAATATATTTTAATAATTATGGAACATAACAACTGAACAGTCGGGATCCATTGAAAAATTAGATTCGCTGTCGAATAATTTTTAATTATTTTTTTTTGTGTTTTGTAGTGTTATATTGTATTCAATATATATTTTGCTGGTATTTTATGAAATATGATACAGTTAAAATGCTGAAGTGTAGTGAATATGGTATAATAGTGGTTTACGTGTATTTTCATATTTTGCTAATATTCTCAAAACCATTAGTTTGGTTATCAGCGCCCGATTAATGGTAACGACTTGACTTACTGACGGACAATGACTATTAAGACTATATAATATGAAGAAGTATTAAATAATATATGAAAAATAAATTAAATAAGACTTGGCTGTATGGGCATTGATCCCTTTGCCTGTCCGAACGGACGAACAAGACAGAAAAAAATGTCTTTTTTCTAATTAAGGGACTTAAGATTTGAAGTATCTATTCAATTATACCTACTGTTATTTAATTTAAGCTTAGATATTAGAAATGATTGGCTATTCCCCATCTATGCCGATATGATTTAATGGTATTTATATACCCAAGTTTTTAAAACTTATAAAGTATTCAAATAGAATTTTAAACCTTTAAAATTATAATCTCATAATATAAATTAATATATGTATAATTCCGTAATTTTACACCACTATATTCTACGGAAGCAAATAGCAATTAATTTGATTTGTTGATACACGGTTTGTTTATTTAAAACCATCCGAATTTAATCCATTTATCTCTATAACGATACTCGTGGGATCTAACAGTTGCATATTCAACATAGAAATGTTCAATAGCGAAATGAAATTACTGTGTGGTCACACTGTTATTTCCTTTTCATAAGATCCAAAATGGACGATTAGGTTATTGCCATAGATAGTTTCTATAGCTAGATAACTCTTTCTGTTTTAACATATTAATGCAGCATCCTGTTTTCTAATAAACATTACTACTAAGCTCAAGTAGGGGGCGTCCATTAATTACGTGAGGCATTTTTGAGAATTTTGATCCCCCCTCCCACTTTGGTGAGATGTTTTTCTCGTTCCCCTCCCACCTTCCCCAATCTCACGTGAGACTTTACAAAACTTGTGCTTGGGTATAAAAATGTTGGATTTATTTAAAAAAAATCAATTTGCTTTTTACTTTCATTTAAATTTAATTTAACTTAACTTTCACGCAGTTTTACACCATTTTCGGCAAAAAAAATTACGTGATATTTGCCAAGACCACTCCTCTCCCCAAGTGAGATTTAGTAAAATTCGGATCGACCCCCTCCTCCCTGAATACCTCACGTAATTAATGAACGCCCTCTAATAAGTCTTTTTTAAATATAATTCTATCATATGCGATTATGTTGTTATAGTTTCATTTGTACAATTTATTATATTAGATATGATCTAAATTAAATATATACTAGATCAAAATATAGCTACAATATGAAAGAATCCGCAAGAAAAATGTAAGTAAAAATTAATAACTAATACTATAATGGGTAGATGGAAAACCTCTGTAATACCGTGAATTATTAAACGTGGAAAGCCCTTAAGACCTACCGTGGCAATGAATATTGAAAAGTATTCAAAATATTGGAATTGTAAACACAATATAAAAAGACGATAAAATCTAAAAAAACAGTTTTATTTAAAAACCTAAATATATTTTTATTACATACTTGTAGTATTCGCGTAAACGATGGAGTCTAGTGGCCCTTAAAATCGTCCTCTACATTATTTAATTGTTTTAATTCTAATCCAATATGTCAAGTCAAGTTGTTTAAAGATAACGAATGTAAGGTAATTTATTTCCCTAGCACAAACTGGTCTTAATTAGCAGCTACCTGTTTTCCATAAGCTCTTTTATATAAGATCGGTCTAACTAAACGCGGTACTCAGAAATTACTAAAAGCTATAAAGAGTAGACGAAAGAAAAAACATACTTAAGTTTAAATCTACGTTCGTGGAATAATATTATAAAAATATAAGAAAAAAAGACTATATCAATAAAATAGTTATTCCTGGATAAATTTTATTAATGCTCTCACTAGGTTATTCCACAGAGGTTATCTGGTTCAATTAGCACAAACGGATACAGCTTAATTGGTTAAGAGTGTGTATGTAATAAACACTTAAACGTTATATCGCTCCCACTTACGTAATTTCAACTACGGGTCGGGCATTTCATCTCTTCACGTATTCATCACATTGTAGTCTTATAATTAATATATTCAATAATATCACCTAAAGGCACGTTTAACATGCATTTATTGCTACAAAGTCTAACTAATAATTATTATACTCTGTATATTTATAATCTGTAGTCATGTTTATGTGTTTATAGTTTGTGGAACAGTTTTGATGCGAACTTGAAAGCCTAATGTCTTGTTTTAATATGTATGAATAATATGTTAGTGTTTTAACCTGTTATGTTAAATAATTTTGATGGTATATGTAACGTTATGCGGATGAAATGCTGGGGTGTAGTAAATATGATATAACAGTGCTTTATATATGTTTTCGTTTTCTACTCAAATTTCCAGAAGATATCTTTAATAATATGGCTATGATAGTGTTGAAAGCGACAATTTAATTACAGACTAACAATGACTTTACATGAAATGATGATTTTTTTATAAATGAAGACTGGGCGTAAGGATCTTATAATATAGGTTTAGTCTTGATCTATAAATATCCTTTATAAAAAAAATATTTTGCAGAGATAATCTGAAATGCTGACTCACAAGTCACAATCAGATTACTAACATAGACAAAAATGTATAGCCGAAAAACATGTTCAATAAGTCAACTCATACATAAATTAGTTATTAGAGACAATAGACTTTTTAAACCTATAAACGTATGTAATAGTCGGGTCATAACAAGCCCCCTTTCCTCCACATTCTGTTTTCAATTTTTTTCTTCAAATCAATAATACATATATTTTATTACTCAAATCTATCATAATTAACACTGAATTTTTCTTTTCCTTTTTTAATATTTAAATTCACAAATATTATTAATATTTACTAGCAACTTCGTTCATAACAAATGATCCGTCCGGGGTAGTACCACACTCTCGCAGAAGATCGCCGTCTGAGTAATGGTAATGTGCTATTGCGCATCGTTCGGTGAGCGAGAGAGCCTTGAAGCCCAACCGGGTGGGTTCGGGGTTTATATTGGTAGGCAGCGGCCTAGCTTATACAGCGGCCTAGCATATACCCTTGGTATTGCAAAGGTCCATGGTCGGCAGTGATACTTAACATCAGGTGTGCTGCTTGTCCGTTTGCCACCACAAGCAATTAAAAAAATGAGCATTATCGTCATCATTCTTTTCGTATCTCAATTAGCTGAGGTCAATGGAATATGTACTCTTCTTCGAAATATTGCATCGTACATATTGCAAAAGTTTTGACGATGGTTTTGTGACCGGCTGCCTGCCTAACATCAAGCTTCCTTGCCAATGTAAATGTTGACCAGACGACATCAGATGAAAGTTAGCCCAGGTCTATGAAAAGCATCGAGCAGTTTAATTCAAACAGCTCAGGTTCTATCCTTGGCTTTGCCTTTGCCCTAATGGCGGGACGTAGGTCGAGCTATCCAGGCGTCGACTCGAGAAGATACCCATTAGGGTAGACTGCTGGGCGGGCCACCGAAGACAAAGACTGAGATCCAGTAGCCCGGTGTAGGGCGGGTCTATGTGGTCCTGCGCCGTTCTTTCTGCCGCAACGTACACACTTAACGGGGAGTAACCACTCCATAGTCCGCCGGCAAAAAAATAAAAAAAAGGTCTATGTAAAGAACATATACCTACTAAGAAATGAAAATGTGCCTACTTATTACAAGTAGAGCTTTAAAGACACGTGTATGCTTATCATAGCTACTCTACAAAGTTCAAACAGAGAGGGTAAATTTGTTTAACGTTACATTCTCGTCACGTATCGATTTGTTCGACTGTTATTCAAACACTTACTGTATCCTCGAGGAAACGAACGACTGTAGTACCATTATTCTTTATTTTTGAGTTGACATTTCTGTAACGGCGATTTATTATCGATATGTTAATGTGTATTTATTGACAATAAAATTTTAAGTATGCTTTGAGTATAATGTGTATATCATTTCATTAGTATTTGCTAAAGTTGTTTTTACAAAATAATAGGTGGCGCTGTTCCCAAAATATTTAGGTATACATCAACAGTAAAAATTACCATAATATAAAATAAGATATTTTACTACATATCCCTCCCTAAAGATAATTTACGCCCTAAGATATTTTACTACATAGCCCTCTATCTTTCTTTAACTAATAATATTTATTTTATCATTTCTTCTGCTTACTTGTCTTTCTTTCTTGTCCCAATTGTTTAGTACACCTCAAGTGTCTTTGCTCACTAAAAACGAAAACCCATCCTAAGGTTGTCTGGAAGAAATTGCAGTATGCGATAAGACAGCTTATTAATTCTCACAACGTTAAATTTTTGTATTTTATTTTATTCCTGTACTGAAAATAGTGTACAATAAAGAGTTATTGTATTGTATTGTAATATTTAATTTTCATTTCTGTCACGTGTACCGAATATGAATTTGGTTCAAACCTTATTTGATAACCTCTTTTTTCTCTTTGCGGTGGGACATATATGGATATGTCCCACTGTTAAAAGGGACGCAAGTAATAAAATAAATTTCGTTTTCGATGTATTATTTGTAGGTACATACGTAAACTAAACCTGCAAGTTGATACCTTGTACCACTTTGTATTAGAAAAAATTTTGTCAAGCTATCTAATAAAAGAAAATGATAATTTGAAAAATGCAAAAGTGCACGCCTCATAATTTTTACGGTCGTGAGTGCCAGATCCTTACGGAAACATCCGGACGTCCTCGAATATTTTTTTAATCAGCTTTTTCTTACTTTAAATAAAATAATTAATTTTAAAAATATCAAATACGTTTAAACGAATGTTTTTTCTTGACATGTGTAGGTATGATAATATTATCCTATAAGTGCAGTGTGAGAGAAATACAGTCATTTTTTAGTTTTCATAAGTCCTTGATTTTCATATATCAGGAGTAGATCGAGGTGATCTGATCTGATCTGATACGCTTTTGCCTGGAATTAGCTTGTGTAAAACGCACTTTGGTTGTAACGTTACTCCTGTGACCGTAGATGTTATCAAATATTTATCATAAACGTTGGAGTATTAAGCGCAAAGTTAAATGTGATTAAAATTCATAAAAAAATATTTTTATAGGCAATAAATCTATTAGCAGATGCTATCCTATGTGTCAACCACCGTTCCTTTCTTTCTTGTGGCCATCGCAAGAGATAACTAAGAGACAAATACAGATAATGTAAGAATAGCCACGCTTGCAGCTATCATAATATCTCGAAATAAAATCCTATTCTAACCCGTCCGCTGAACATCCTATACTTGATCAAATTACCTTTTAAATAGAGCGCTCGTACGCACTAGTGTGACTTATAGCTGTCAATAAGACGAAACAACAAACTCTTCAATGTTTTGATGTTAATTTTTTAAGAAACTATTTTATTGTTATTATACTTTTATTAATTATTGTGTACAACGCATACTGTATTGTATATTATTATGTATCATATAGATTATTATGTGTTTTAAACTTAGTTTCAAGATAGTGTTAATAGGTCAAGAACGTTTGCAAATGTTTATACAATATACATATCTATAAAAGAGGCTAATAAAATAAATGTGCAAACATTATTGCACGTTACTTCTGCAACAATTTAAACACAATTTTTTATAAATAAGAAAAATCATATTCTATATATTAAAATAATGTTATGAGGTAACCATTTTCTATATTTTGAAGTTTAATGATGTGTTCATCTAAGAACACGATGCTACCACTTGTTTCCCGGTTATGAAATTCTCCGTAAAAGACAGATAAGTTACGTAAGCAGCACACCACTGTTATAAAACGGGACAAGTTCTCCCGTTTGGTTAAAAAATAAACCAATTTTTATGTACAAATCGGTTATTAGTTATGTAAGCAATAATTATTTGCTCTAAAATTTAATACAATATATTAAATATTTAATACATTTCAAATTCTACTACTCAAGGACCATTTCAAATTCCAATACACAAAGGACCATTTCAAATTCCAATACACAAAGGACCATTTTAAAATTCTAATAGCGTATACATATTCTAAAGCGTGATATTCAACTCTATGTATTATTTATTGTTTCAGACGTAAGACGAAGAAATTCTCTGCTAATTTGGAATCATCTCCGGCGAAGATGCCCATGCATACTGTCACTAGAACTGTAAGGAATAGTGAAAACGAGGTATAGACTTTTGCTCATATAATATAGCATACCTTTTATTTGTATTTAATTTTTTTGCAGAGTAATAGTTTTTTCTTAGTAGATTTTTTCGCTAAACGATAGATTTTTATCACGTTATTAATAAAATGTAATATCTAATCTTATCTATATCACTTATCGAATATGCCGATATTTTATCGGTAATGATTTACATGTCCATACCACTCCTTTAAAAGCTTTTTACCCTGAAGGCTAATTGCTCCCTCGCCTTTTTGTATAACGATAGAAATAATTGCTTTGTAATATAAAGTCCCTTGTATTTTTGATTCTAGGAAGGAGCAAGGAGACCATTTATCGCAGCCCATTTCCATGGCAACACATCGCATCTCAACACCGAAACACACGAACACTACAAAGGTAAAATATCTATTGATCTGTTTTGTAGATTCATATTTTAATGCTAATTACTTCTAAATTAACGAGTGTGTTTCACAATGTATCTAACATTGTTCTTAACAGAATGAGCTTTCACCAAAACCATATTGTACAACAACACACATTTTTTGCCAGCATTGACCACGCTGTTGACAGTTCTCTGTCTGCAGCCGCGGGTCGGTCCGTCCGGGGGTATTACCACACTCTCGCAGAAGATCGACGTATGAGTAATGGCAATTTGCTATTGCGCTTCGTTCGGTGAGCGAGAGAGCTGGAAGCCCAATTGAGTGGGTTTGGGGTTTATATTGGTAGGCAGCGGCCTAACTGTACCTCTGGTATTGCAAACGTCCATGGACGGCAGTGACACTTACCATCAGGTGTGCTACTTGCTCGTTTGCCACCACTAGCAATAAAATAAAAAAAATTGATAACTTTTCTAATACACGCTTTTCAAATAAACCTAGAAGTATAATTTCTCACAGTATTTATAATGGTTCATTCACCCATGCATCGCAATAGATTTTCCTTGTACCAATTACAAGTGTGCTACTTGTATTCATTGATAAAGAAAAAAAAAACCTTAATATGCGACAAGTTACCTTGGTTAACCTGCCTTTGTGACTTTGTTGAAACACTTAGAAATGTAAACAGCAAATATTGACGTTATAAACATTATTTATTATATTTCTATTTTTATTAATAACTTAATAACTGTATTATAAAACAGTATATGACCTAAGATATAAATAAATTCTACAAATCTAGTTAACTTTATATTTAATACAAATACATAATAACATTATACTAATCTCAGGAGTCTACTTACTGTCATCATCATTCTCCTACTCTTATCCCAATTACTTGGGGTCTACGCAATATGTACTCGTACAAATTGCAAACGTTATTGGCAATACTTTTATGACTGGCCGCCTGTCTGATATCAACTCTCCTTGGGAATGTAACTGTTGATTAAACGGCATTAGGCAGAGTTAGCCCAGGTCGATATAAAGCTCTTAGTCGTCTTTTACGACATCCCGAGCAAAGTAAGGGTTGGTAGCATTTTTAGCCTACCTACCTACCGCACAGCGGAGGACTACTTACTATACAGGGTGGAAGTGGACCGCTCCCGAAAACAAAGACAGGTGACTCTACTAGACCTACTTGTAATGATAGACTAGAAAAAAAATCGATTCGAATAAAAAAAAAAATATTTATACAATTTTTTTTTGCGTTTTTCTACATTTTATCATATTAGGACAGTGCTGTGTAATGATAATTTCATAAAAATACGTAACTTTACTCAGATGAGAAAAACGCAATGTATTCAATAATCAAAACCTCTGTTCGGCCGATACCTACACTCGCGCGTTAAGCGACCGCGCGCGTGTAGGTCCAATACCGCGGTCATTCACTGCGGGCATGTATGCATCACCTCTGGAACAGCTGATCTGAGTTTTGAATACATTGCGTATTTTCTCATCTGAGTAAAGTTACGTTTCTTTTTTTTAAATTATCGTCGTGTGTGGGAAAACTTCCAAAAACTTAAATAATTTTTTTTTTTCACCCGAAGTGATTTTTTTTCTAACATATCATTATAAATAGGACTAGTAGGGTTACCTGACTTAGTTTTCGGGAGCGGTCCACTTCCACCCTGTATAGTAGTAAAAATATTAACAAATAAAAATAATAACAAGCACAATGTTGGGCAAATAAATATACAAAATCCATAAAAACAGTTTTATTTCAAATTTTTAGATAATTTACGAATATATATTTTACATGTTACATACATGTTACATTCTATGTATGAATATAGAATTATTGAATTTTAAATTATAAAATATAACACTGAGCTTAATGCTTATTACTGCTCACGGTAACTCGGTCGGCTCTCATAATCGGGTCGCTCGTTATGATTGTATTCAGGACACAAACACGAATGTGATTATCTCAAATTCACGTGTTTAATAATCTGTCCTTATTACCATAGTAAAGCTTAAACGTTACATTGTTTATTTACTAATGCCTGAGATTACCGAATCTCAGGCATTAGTAAATAGAAGTAAAGATAGAACAATAATAGTAATAGTTGTATGGAATATTAATTTACATTATACATTCCTTGTATGAGCACACTCGCCCTGATGAGCATCGAATATGCTCGAAACCTGAGTCGACATAATCGACTCTACCGCGTGAGTATTGCCGTAGAATACATTTTTCTAATATGTGTCTAACTTACGATAATTTCAACGCTAAAATTCCTCGTATGGTTATGAGTGAAGGATATTTTATTATACTTTATTTTTTCACGGGAACGATAAAAATTGCTTGAGAATTTACTGAAAAAATAGGCAGCAGTGCTTATGAAAGTAGAAATATTACATTATCACCTTACCTTTGGAGAGGTCTACGTCTGACAGCAGCCGAATTAACTGATGGATGTATGTATAATACTGATTACCATCATCTTTAACCTAAACGCCAACCACCAAACCAAATCGACACAGGACTCCGTTACAATAGGAGTAAAGTGATTTACGCCAATTAGATACACGTATTGATTTCTCAGTTTTTTCGCAGTCATGTTATCTGTTCACAACTCTTAGTCGTTTTTCACAACACTTGAGATAAAACAAAGGTCATAATTTATATAGTTTTATTAATATATGGAACAAAAATTTACTTAAATTTAGCTGTTAAAGTTAAAATTAATAAAAGTAAATCTTTTATGCAAATATATCCGTAACTATTAAATGAAATTGCATGTCTCAAAGTTAATTGCTTTTTGCTTTTATCAAGTCAAGGACGAAACAAACGTTTAAAGAATTGGGGCAGCTTAAACGCTTATGAAAAGGGGCACGAGGATACTAAAAATACTCGGAAGAATTACAAAAATCTCAACAATCAAATTGATTAAAATTTGCGTAGAATAACGATGTAATCGTTGACTAAAAATATTTCGCGCAACAAGTTCGAGTAAGTGAAAAGCTAGATCTTAGTTGCATTAAATTTTTTTCCTCCGCTTAAAGTCCAGCCTCATTTCACTCAACCGTCCAGAATATTGGAAGGCTGACTATTGCCACTCTCCGCCTCTAGCGAGTCATCAGAACAGAAGTTTAAGTTTGGTTTGTCATCTTTTCTTGTTTAGCAACCTACTCGTATGTACTGGTTACTACCCACTCATCTACAGGAGAAAACGACATCACGATCTAATATTTTATATTATTGATTGTTATATGTTGATTTAAAATTTAACGTACTAAGCATTTTGTAATATGAGTTAGATCAGTGGTAATTTCATAGTAACTTACGTACTTTCGTCATTAATTTAGTCGTTTACTTTACTTTTTTCTAAGTAAATTACTTAGTAAGTTACGTTACGTAATTTTATAAAAATCTTAGTAAATTTATATTTATTATCTTATAATTTATTTTATAAATAAAATCTAATCTATTTATAATAATAATTTTTATTATAGATTAATTTTGAATCATATTTTTATGTACAGGTAATGGACTGATTCGTGTATCTCACGGCGCCCCTCATGATGTGTGGTACCCAGCGCCGTGGACGATCGCCTCCCCACACCCGCGACCCACTCTCACGCGCAACGGTCACGTGCATGTACACCACACTGGCGTGTACCTAGTATATGTACAGGTAAATGATTATTTTCTAAAAATAATATTAATTCATATTTATGAATACAAAGTCTTTTCAGTTTTATACATTGTTAGCTTCTTCTTCTTTTCTTCTTCTCAGCCCATATATGTCCCACTGCTGGGCGCAAGCCTCCTCCATAATGGGAGGATAATTAACCTTAGTAGGTTAATTACCCTCCCCTGGAGTAATTACCCTTTCTGGTATAGTGTACCACGCTGGTCAGACGTGTTGTTATAAGGTTTTGTTTCGAGTTTTCCTTCTCTCACATAGATGTTATATGCGTTTTTATATCCATTAGTCGTCTCGTACGATCACCCACGGGCAAGATAGGGGCTTTTGAATTGTATTCTTGGTCCGTCACCACACGGATAATAATATGTCATACTGGTTACGAAATATAATCTTACACATTCAGACACACTTTTCCCAGTAACATCGTATTGGTTAATATCTAATAATTGCAAATGTAGGTTGATTTTTTATTACGTCTACATGCCTCAGTAGTTGACTCATCCAATCGTGATCAAAATAATATCGCGGATAGATAGACACCCTGTCTTTAATATAGAAAAATGTTGTTCTGAAATGATAGAAAAGTAATTTCAGAACGGTCTTATATAACAAACGGGGCCATAGGGCCTAAAATAATCTCGACATAAATAAGCTAGTAATATAAAAATGACATTGAATTAAAATTAGAGATATATTAAATACTTGTTTATTTACAGACCTTATTCCACGTATAAAATATATTAATATTATTATGATGACTACTATCGTCACAAATAAATTCTCCTCTCATAATATTATTATATAACATAACAATGCCCACGGGCGACATTGTAAACAACTAGAGCTCACAGAAAATGTTGTTCATAAAGAATTTTCTTCTGTAATTGGATTTCATTAAAGTTATTACTTTATACGAAACAATTTTTTGGCTACTCCCATAGATGGCGTGATTCTCAATTTCCCATGTAATTCCCGGGTTAATAAAACAATATGTTATCATCAATTACATACCAGGGAAATAGGTGACAGCAGTCTGCTTGTCGACTTATAACACCAACTGGGACTACATACCTGCTAGGCTTGGCAATTATGGGCATTATTACCCTTAGGGAACAGTAGGTCCGATAGTTGACATCGTAGTTCTGATAGACAGTTTAATAGATGGAAACATTAACAGATGGCGTAGTGGTCATATATACCGCCAATAAAACTTTATTAGTTGCCAATTTACCATGCCTGAGAACTTAGAATAGCTATGTATCGAAATTACAATCAGGTTTAGGGTATAATAATAAGGTGTCTGGATAGGGACCTACTGGCGGAGGCAGCCATCGTTCACACATGGCTGCCCTCACCACCCCCAGCAGACGGAGTGGATGCCGAGGCTGTCCGCATCCGCAGTGCGTTAACGCAGATCTGCAATGCGGCCATGCCCAGGGTACAGCGTCTACCTCTGAGGCAGGGGTTCTACTAGTAGTCCCCAAGACTGACGGACCTTCATGCGGTGTGCATTAGTGCCCGAAGGTCCTACACCCGCAGCCGGCGGCGTCATCGCGACACTGAGCGGGAGGGTCAGCTCTATGAAGCGTACCGCAGTGCGCGGACTGCCTTTCGGCTGGCCATCCGATCCACCAAGGGCGCAAGTTGGCAGGAGATATTGGACGGTCTCGACCGTGACCCCTGGGGTCGCCCGTATTGCGCGCTGCTGAACAAGTTTCGCGCGCAGGGCCCCCCTCACCGAGACCCACCAGCCCGACCTCCTCCGCAGGGTGGTCGAGGAGCTTTTACCGCGGCAGCCGGAACACACGCCCCCGGTTATGGCTTCGCCTGATCACGACCGGGAGGCCAACGACAGTGTTTCGCCCGTTCTACTCGAGAGGAACCCGTGAGGGTAAACCGCCCGATGGGCCACTGAAGACAAAGATCAGGTACCGGTGGCCCGCTCGCACGGCGAAGAGAGGTGCTTGCAGGGTGGGTCTATGGGGTTGCGCGGCGCCTCTACCGTCGCCTCTACCGTCGCCTCGGACCGATTTGGCGGGGCGCGACCACATCCATACTCTACTGGAAGAAAAAAAATTAAAAAAAGGGGTATAATAAATAAAAAAACTTGATCTTTCATTTTAAACACATTTAAATTAACTTCCACGCTATGTACTACTAATTACAAATAAGGTTCTATTAGAAAATATATTGGTCAAAGTAAATATTATTAACAGCATGAATAAACCGTGAATTATATTAGATAGCGTGAAACAAAGTATCAAAATAATAACCAGATTTATAAGCTGATGGCAATTAGCATGTTCAAAAGGCGAAATAATATTCCGTTGAACTATCTTAAATTGAATTATTGTCTCCTATTAGAGCTCTGTGACTTTTTGAATTTAATTTATATTAAGACCTAGTTGTAGCGTTCTTATTTATCTCTGAATATGAATTTTATGCCAAAGATATAAATCAATTCTTATTAAATTTGATGTTAATCTATTTCTTATATTAGGACAATTTAGAAACATAGTTACGGAATAAAACGATAACTAGAATCAATTTTATATATAGTTCACGTCATATAAAAAGAACGCTGGAAGAAAGTGAAGGGAGGTGTTTGCGCATGGATACATTCGCGCACAAAAGTACTAAGTAGTCTTTCGCTTGCGGCTTTGTATATGTTATTGGTTGGCACATTAAAAAATGTATTGGATAGAATAAATAAAACATTTTTAATTCGGTGTAGAACGTTTAATTAAGTCTAAAAATATAAGTAAATAGAAATTAAAGTAATGGGGAAACTTCTTCCATTAGGTCGTCGTGGGTGACGTGGTAACCAGATGAGGACGCGGTGTTGGTGCTAAAGATGGCCATTTCATCATCGTCACTTGAGCCTTCACTACCATCAGAGTCAGAATCATCATTGCCTACACAAATAATCAATGTTTCTGTCATCATGTCGACCACATGATCGCTTTTACAATAATTGGCCTCTATTTCTTTTACTTTGGTGTATAATGTTTATTATTATTTTTATCTTTCTCAGATATTCAATTCTTTGCAATCGAATGTGTGACTGTTCGATCAAAATTTTTCTATTGTTTACTGTTCTTTTCCACTTAAAACTCAATGTTTTTAATATTCGCCTGAGACTTGCTGCAGATCCTTGGAAATGTAGGTCATCCTCCATCCATTTCCTTTGCAACTTGCCTATAGTAGGTAATTCGTTTTCACTAACGTGGAAATTGTGGATAATTTTATAACACCCTGGTCAAAGCTGTCAATGTTTGTTATTGGTTTTTGTTGGACTCTTTTTTTTTTTTTTTTTGGAGTTCGGAAGACAGTAAGAAATTCTGAATCTTCTGAACCTTTTACAATTCGTCTCACTGTAGACTCGGAACATTTTGTTGCCTCTGCGGTCCGTTTCATACATTGTTTAAAATTATCAACCGATTCATTATCAACCTCTCGCTTCATAAAACAATATACATCATAAATCATTTTTCTAACTTCTCTATATAAAACCATTTCGTAATTAACAATTTTTGTGCGCGATAGTATTTTGTGAACGAATGTCACGTGTAGACAGAGCGGGAAGCAAAAGTCTTCTTCTTCTTCTTATGTATTGGCAATCAGCTACTTATACAAGCTATTGGTGCCAGTGTCAAGTTATAAATATTTTCACGTTTTTAGTCTTTCAAGTTAGTCATTGTCTAAGTCAAATTGTAGCTATTAACAGTGCAATGGCCACACTGTTAATGGTATCTTGTGGGAATTTTCATGGAAAACGAAAACGTTGTAAAGCACTTTTATATGATATTCCCTACATCCCAGTAGCTCCGCCGCTTCATATTACATAAAATGCCATCAAAATTATCGAATATAACACGTTAAAACTCTAAAATATCGAATATAATACAAGAGCATGACGTTTTCAAATTCCCGTCAAAAGTCCGAAGCAAAAGTCAACTGACGATCCAATAGCGCACCTGCAAGAATGTGACGCAGGAGCAGCCCGCTCTGCACCACATTTCATACCACCAAATAGACCGATAAATCGCCTAATGCGCAGCTCGACCCCTAGCGTTCTTTTTACGTGACGCGAACTATACATTTCTATTTGCTATGCTAGTTTAAACAAGAATTGCAATTTAACAGTTTATTTATGATCGATTGTATTAGCCGTCACATGGCGGCAATCCATTATTGTTTTATAATAGAAAGAAGGGAAGGGAGTCCCAGCACTTTCCCACGATTAATCAATATGCCGGACACTTCAAGAAAGACATAGGAGCAAGGTGGAATAAGTTAGTCTTACATCACATAGGAATAACACAGTTTTATAATCGTCTGCCTGCCTAACGTCAAACCGCTTTGGCAATGTAATCGTTGACCAGACGGCATCAGGTGGAGTTGGCCCAGATTAGTGTAAACCTTTTAGTTGTCTCTTAAGGGTTGAAATTCACTCTTAATTTTTATACACAGCAATAATATTTTAACGCAGTAATGATAATTTTTTGTATTTATTATTTCCACAGATCTACTATCTGGATAATCACGACGTGATCTCCTGGGTACTCCACCGCACAAATTCTGAAATCGAAGGCCGTGAGACGATTCTGCAGTGCGCCCAGTCTACGCATTCAAGTGATCACACTGACAAACCCAACTCTTGCTTTTCTGCTGCCGCTCTGTTCCTAAAGTCTGGTGATAGGCTAGCAGTTAGGAATACCGGCGGAGATAGACACTCGTTGATGCAACCCGAAAAGAGTTTCATAGGTCTTGTCAAATTAGCTGATGCCGAGGATCCTGTACAAGAATTCTAAATAATTTAAATACAAGATCTCTAAAGGAAACACACCTTTTTAATATAAGGTTTAGGTAACAGTTATTTTGGTCAGATAGACCAGAGAGGTGCAATAGTAATTACTGGTCTCACTATGCCATGACAGATTCTTTCAAGTTAAATTATTTAAAAGACTTTCGTAGATCGAGATATTATGAGAGAATTAATCTACAGAATAAATATTGTAGTAATTTGTTCCAGAGAAAATTTTCTTGTGTATCATCTTTGAGTATCAGCTGGGCACCTTTTGCTATGAACATATATAACAGTGATTTACACAAAATTCTTGTTATATTTGAGATACATATCATGACGTCACGTATTTTTGGCGTGGAATATCCTGTAGGGACTACCTACCTACCAACTACCTAGCAATGAGAGGATTACCTCTTGTCATACAATACGGAAATAAATTAGTGGAATGTGCGCGTTTTATCGCCTTATTCCGTAGTTCGACCGTGCAGAAAATCCATTTAACTTTGTAAATAACTTAAATCTAAATGAATTTGGGTTTAAATTTAATTATTTATGCTGTTGAATGTATTTTTATAAGGGTCAATTATTAAATAGGTTGCTATGTTATGTGCCTAATCTTAATACCACTTGTGAAAGTTAGGTGACTTTTTAACAAAAATAATATTAAAATAAAATTTAATATGTAATAGAAGTTTTGTAAAATTCAATAGGTTTCTTAAGCTCTGCTCTTAATAGTATTATCTGTATCAAAAACTGAGTGCAAAATAATAATATAATTATGACTCTTATGTCTCGACTTTGAAAGTGTCTTCTAATTCGAATAGTACCTAATAATGTTTTTACGCCTATATATTGTGTGTATAATTAACACATATATTATGAAAGTGATAAAAAAATGTTATTATAGTCAATAATGTGCCATCATTGTGGATTTTACGAAGTGAATATCATAAGAACAAATTAATATTAGTAAATATTTAGTTTATCGTTTTAGAAATCAATTCAGATGGCAATAGCCAATATCGCGATTAAATATTGTATTACACATATTAGGCATATTTTATAATTAAGATATCACAGTAGAGACTTGATTATCCGAATGTCGATCAACGAAATGATCGCTTATCCGAACTGTTAGGCCCGTCCGACCCGCGCATGGCTCAATAAAAAAATTTTTAAATAAAAGAAAAAACATTGCTGTTTGATATCGCCCCAACATCAAAAATCATATTTTTTCCACCTAACGTGAGTTCATTATTAAAATTCATGGATTAATGCGTTATTAAGACTATCGAACGGTATTATATGAATGAATTGGTACGTAAATTGCTTTGAAAAAGAAGAGGAAGAGATTTTTATTATTGTTTTATTCTTATGTGACAGAAAAGCTATAAATATGTTTTTTATTCATCTGTACGTAAATATGTATGGCTGAATCAAAACAGTTCGAATATTCGAAAGTATCAGTTTTCTGCACACGCATGACCTCCAATTAGTCGGCTAATCGAAGCTCTACTATATTTTGAATTGTTCGCCAAGTGTCTTGATCATGTTTTATTGTTTTAAATGTATTTTTAATTGCCTATATTATTTGTAATAAATGTATCGTAATAGGTATATATTGTACCATTGATATTATACGTACCTACTAACTTTAAAATTTATAATAATTTATTTTTACGTAGATAGGTATCCATTATTTAATATTTTAAGTAAAATGAATGCAACTATTCATATCCAATATTCATATTTTGTAAAACATGAGAATTAAATAAATTATCTTAAAAATAAAATTTGGGTTTTATTAGGTCATGATAGGTAAACAAGAATATCCTTGTGGTAACGGATTAAAAATAGAATTCACCACTTACGAGATTAAGACAACTAAGGGATATGATATGCCTATAACATCTATGCAAGAGAAAGAAAACTCAAAATAAAACAATAACCAAAACGTCCTACTAACGTGGCAAGTTTACTTCTCATATTGTGAAGAAGCCCCGAACCCAGCAATTGTAACAACAGCTTAAATGATGATAATAGAAGATATATTGCGACGGACTAAGAAGAAATAAAAACTTCTTTTTCGCGGGTAACGTACTTATATCACAACTAAGAAATTTAAGTAGATATGACTGCGAAAAGAGGAAAATTTAAAAAAAATACATATGTTTCTCGTGTGGTCATTATCACTATCAACTTTGCTTATATACGCCGGCATTCGAGCCTCCTACTTTAATAAGTAGGAGGCTCGAATGCCTCCTCCTTATCGAATCTCCTAATGGAGAGAAATTGACCTATTATAACCACGGCAGTCAGGCTGATATTGGATTTTGTGTTAGTTTTATTTATCTTGCGTGAAAAACACAAAAAATTGTGGCTCTTTAAAAACTTTAAACCTTTATAAATTCTAATTTTTGGCTCTTCCGACTCAAAGGGTGGCCGACAGCTGGTATAAACTATAGGGTTTTGTTTCGAGTTATCTTTCTCTTGCATAGATGTTATATGCGTTTTATATCCCTTAATCGTCTCTTACGACCACCAACGGGTAAGATAGGGAGGTACTTAATTGTACTCTTACAGCGTCACCACACAGAAACCGTTTATTTTATGTTTATTAAGTCATTAATAAAAGTAACATGTATAACGGGTTCATCCAGAAAATCGTCATTTCGTCGAAACGCCCGGGTCCTAAGTTCTCGTCGGTTAACAAAATAACCTTAACCTTACTATATGGATTACTATTCAAATATTTTTCCATGGTGATTTCTATTGTATCGCCATCATATTTGCCTACCTCCATCGAAGCAGGTTTCAAGGGAATATTTTTTTAAGGAACAGATAAGCCTTTTGTAAATTTTGAGTACACTTTATTCGGTCAATTCGTTCAAACTCAGTGTAAAGCACTGTTTTAATTTATACCTCTTATATTATTTCTTTTATATTCAAAAAGCTTTTCTTTTATAAAAGATAAAAAGAAACCTCTACCGTGGCGGCCGTTAACATTAAATACAAATTCGTTTACTTAAATGAACATTAAATTATCAAAGGCAAAATTATATACAAACAGTTCTTAAAAGTGAAGCCATGGCAGCTTTAATTAATATGAATAATTAACGTTAATAAAGATTTTATTTATGAATATTTCTTATGAGCTATAAAAAAAATTAATAATACGTACAAATGGAATTCTTATACATGTCGTTCAGAATCAATCAATCAAAAGTATTTTCTCAATCTTCTTTTTTTTTTATTGCTTATGGTGGCAAACGAGCAAGAAGCACACTTGATGGCAGTGTTATTGCCGCCCATGGACCTTTTGCTATACCATGGTATAGCTAGACCGCTGCCTACCATTACAATCCCCAAACCCACCCAGTTGAGCTTCCGGCTCTCTCAGTCACCGAACAAAGCGCAATAGCACATTGCCATTACTCATACGTCGATCTTCTGCGAGAGTGTGGTACTACCCCGGATGGACGGCCGGCTGTAGACAGAGAGCTGTCAACAGCGTGGTCCTACCACTTATAATTCACTACTACTAATTCTTTTTATGGTCGTGAATATCTTAAAATACCCTTAAGCAATACGACATGCAGATAAAATCAATCAATGCAATAAAAGGAAATCTTGATATGCCAACCCGTCTGATCAGCGTGGTTAATTTCCCCCTAATGAGGGAAATAGAGGAGGTCCAAGCCTAAAGGTTTAATCTAGTATAATACAATACAAATCTTAAAAAAAAGTAAAAATAGATGCAACGTGTCAATTAATACACTATTTATTGTGTTAGTTAAAAACTGTGTTACAAAAGATAGGCATCTGCCCATTTAATGAGCTATTTATTAATAAAGGGTTTAACAAAAATGTTTATAATATTATAAATATAAGTTCGAAATATATAGCTATTGTCGATTGAAAACGATATATCTCATTTTTCATAAAATATAAATTTTGGCTTACATTTATATTGCCCGTTATAAACGAAAAACGCTTTGTAATAAGAAACTTTATAAAATAAAGTATTCAAGTAAGTTAGTATCACAATCATACCTGAATATAGATATATAGGTTTGCAGACACCAGATCAGACAAGAATGTCATCATTACTTTCAAAATCTGATTTAATATCCAGACAGTATCTTCGCTCTCATAACATCAATCAACGAAAGCACTATGGAGGCTGCAATTTCATTAAATTGCGACGCGTCAGCATTCCGCCACGGTCGAAGATGATATATTTATTATACACCTACATATAGAAAGAAGCTCTTGGCAAATACTTGTCACGAGATATGCTAATGTGTCACCGCTTCTATGTTGTGAAATAATTAATATTATATTCCAATACGGTGAAGGAGTAAGAATACAACTATCCATCTCCTGTCTTGCTCTTGTGTGACGTCAATGATACGACGGGTTATGATATGCTAATGATATAGGTATAACATCGATAATCGATAATAAAAGATAGATATAAAATCCTATGCAAGCACGTCTGATCAGCGTGGTATAGTAGGTCAAGCACTTTATTATAGGTAGTAGGCCCGTGGGTGTCGCAAAATTTTTCTAAGAATCTCAATTCAAGAGCAGCAGCTCACTCCTCTAGCACAACACTAAGATCGCCAACCAAGGTGCCAAAACGTTACTGAGGTACTATTCCCACATCTGTAGGGCGGCGTAAGTCCAACAATGGACAGCGAAATACTGAATGATGATGATGAATACAAATATATAGGCCCACCACAACTTTCAGAAAACAATATTTTTCAAGAAAGTTATGTTTTAAAATAATATTAGTTAATTTCGTGCCATGATATCTAAAAAGTGATATAGTAGTGTTTTTATGTTATATTTATTAGAAAGAACCATGTATCTACTTTATTATTTACTAATGTTAATATGTGTGAGACACAAGAAGGTTTCAGGAGTGGGAGGGGATGCATGGATCAAGTGTTCTCTCTGCGCAACATTGTGGAGAAGCATCTGGCTCTAGGTCAAAGGGTTTTCTGCAGTTATTTGGATCTGGAGAGAGCATTTGACACGGTTGTACGAAAGGAACTTTGGGACATTTTACCGGAGTATGGTATTAACGGTAAACTGCTACAGGCTGTGCAGTCCAGTTACATGGGCTGTAGAGCCTGTGTGCGGCTGGATGATGGAATGTCGCCTTGGTTTGACGCCAATATCGGCGTTAAACAGGGGTGCGTTCTGTCAGCCAGGCTGTTTATCATATATCTGGATAAATGTCTCCAAAGGTTGAACGATATGAATGTGGGAGTCCAGATGGGCGACTCAGTGGTCACTGCTCTGCTTTATGCAGATGATGCAGTCCTGCTGGCACAGTCAGCGACTGACCTGCAGACCCTAGTCGACACAATGATAGAAGATTGTAAGAAAAGGGGTCTACGTGTGAATGTGAGCAAAACCAAAATAATGGTCTTTGAAAGAGATGAAGCCAGAACAGATGTAAGAGTAACAATAGGTAATGATGTACTAGAGCAAGTGGATGAATTTGTATATCTTGGATGTGGATTTAGCCGAGATGGAAGGTACACCACTGATATAGAGCGAAGAGTGAATGCGGGAAATAGAGTGAACGGAGCGTTAGGGCAACTTCTCGGCAGCCACCACCTCAGCCAGAAGACACGTGTAGCAATACATAACGCAGTGCTTGTCCCAACATTACTGTATGGAAGCGAGAGTTGGGTATGCAGAAAAGAGTATGAAAGTAAAATTAATGCGGTCAAAATGCGATCTCTTCGGAAAATCTGTGGAGTTAGGCTGACCGACCGCATTCGTAACAACGACGTAAGAGAGCGAGTAGGTATGAAAGAAAGTATTGGTGTAAAGATGCGAAAGGGAATGCTCCGATGGTTCGGACATGTGGAAAGAATGCCGAACGAACGTCTGGTTAAGAAGATATACAATGCGAAAGTGGAAGGATGTAGGGCATCTATATTCTCTCGGGGACTAATGAAACAAATAGAAATACCTATTTATTTAAGAAAGCAAAATATTTATTCAAGAAAGAAATGGAATATTTATTTTGCATTTGTAGAATTACAAAAAGTTTACAATTCATGGATATAATATACATGTATAAATATATACGGAATATAGTCCGTCACCCTCTTAAAGGCTGATCGCGCAAGACCCCGGCCCGCTACCGGGGCGTCGACAGGGGTTAGTACCCGGTAGGGTACCGTTGGCCAAGGATTTCATGGATTCAGTACCAGCGGCCAGTCCAATGGCGATAAGGAGTAGGTAAATACGGTGGGTTATGGGGCCACGCGCCGCCCTTCCATCGCCCCAGACAGAATGTTCAGCGTGTGTCCAGACCAATCCTACCAAAAAAAGAAAGCAAGAGATTGAAAACTTATATCTAACAATCATAATAATCATTATCACAGCCCGTATACTTCCCACTGCTACGCTTGAGTCTACTCCCCAATGGGAAAGAAATTGACCCACTATATTGCGCCGGTCAAACGGTTTGGTATATAATTTTATTTCTTTTCTTGCATAGATATTTTTATGTTTAAAATTAGTCTTCGTCGCTTAGTCATCTTTTAGTACACCTATGAGCAAGAGGGAGGGGGGGGGTTGGGGGTGGATGAATTGTTCTACTCCGTCACCACACAGGAAGTAGTCTTCCGTTTGGGGACAGACTATGTTTTTAATTGCTTTTGGTAGCAAACGAGCAAGCAGCACACCTGATGGTAAGTGTTACTGCCGCCCATGGACCTTTGCGCAATATAAATCCCAAACCCACCCAGTTGGGCGTCCGGAGTAATGGAGGAGACAGCGCACTAATCCTATAAACTGCCGTACATGTACCTCTTAATACCATATGGGCGGGCCACTGGTACCCGATTCTTGTCATCGATGACAAGGTTCCTGACGGCAATATAATACCTAATAATGACACGTATAATAGGTATACAATCAGAGGACAAACATTATCGTTATCATTTAATGGTTAATCAATTAATTCTTTAAATATTTATAACCGAATACAATTCTCATGTGGCAAATTTGTTTGAGGAGAATGCGAAACAAGAGCACTGGCTTAATGATTTAATCTGTAGTAATGATGACATAAAAAAGTACCATAATACTAAGGTATTAAATAATATGGCCACCGAAGACAAAGATCGGGTACCGGTGGCCCGCTCGCACAGCGAAGAGAGGTGTTCTTACAGTGTGGGTCTATGGGGTTGCGCGTCGCCTTTTCAGTCGTCTCGGACCGATTTGGTAGGGCGCGACCACATCCATAGTCCACCGCAAGAAGTAAAAAAAGGGATATTAAATAATATATACTAAAAGTAAGCTCATAGTATATTATTTTGATCTGTCCTCATCCTCAATATTTTTAATTATGAATACCACAATATCCTTTAATTTACTGTAAATATCAATGCTATTTTAATACAGTGAAATAGCACAATTTAAGTCAATAAACTTTTTTGTTTTTCATTAAACTTACGCTACCTAGAAGTAACTTTATTTAGTCGTCTTTGTTTTACTTAACATTTATTATACCGACGAATTGTAAACTTTTTGTAATTGTACAAATGCAAAATAAATATTCCATTTCTTTTTTGAATAAATATTTTGCTTTCTTAAATAAATAGGTATTTCTATTTGTTTCATTAGTCCCCGAGAGAATATAGATGCTTTGAATGACAACGCGATAATATATACTCGGTGGAAAATAGTTATAATGAAGTCAATATTTCCAATGAAATAAAAAAGAAAATCTTTAAGAATATTTTTTCCATTCACAAATAAAAGTCTTTTTTAATATAAAAGAATTGACATGTACATTCAAAAGAATTGTGCTGGCTCTTTTCACTTTACGATGGCTCATTTTCAGACCACTTGTGACAAGTGCGCATCCCACGCGCCGTTACGATGGAAATAAGACCTTCCGTAATGTGATTAAATCTACATTTTATACGTATATATTCACTAGGAGCAATTTGCTTTGTAAATAGATATGTACATGAATATTTTTAGTTTTAAATACTTGATATGAGAGACCATTTGAAAGCTAATGTGATTACTCATCAGTTGTAGACATAACTGTAGCTTAGTTGTTTATTAAACATGTTTATTTCAATGTATTGAGTTCAAATTCTAGGGGCCGTCCATTAATCACGTAAGGTTTGAAAGGGGGGGGGGGGGGGGGGTTGACAAAAATCACGAAATATCACAAGGGGGAGGGGTGTGTACTACACACCCCTCCCCGCCCCCGATGTCGGAGACGTCTAGCTCCCGCCGGGCGCGACGTAAGACGGCCTCATAGTTGAGGCCCTTCTCAGCCGCCTCAGGCAGCACAGTGATAACCACTGCTGCTGACTTTGGCGACCGGAGCTTCCTGCGCGACCTCTTTCCCCTCTTTCCGGCTCCTGTTTGGGGAGCGGTGGCCTCAGCGGCGCTTTTGACCGCCGCCCTCCGTCTTTGACCGGGACTTTTCCTGCTTCGCTCAGCCACCTGCCAGTCCTGTTCGAGGATAGCAGCTGCACTGAGCGCAGCAGGCGCAGTCGTGGGCGCACTAGCCGGTACCAGCGACACAGGTGCGGGCACCGGTTGCGGCGTAGCCTTAGCAGGAGCCGGCGCCGATCTCGGCTTCTTAGCCGAAGCGACCCCCTTGGATCCAGCCTTGGGCCCAGTCACAGCTGCGGCGAAGCTCACGCGGCCACCCTGGCAGGGTAGCGGGGTGGGTCTCGACGCTATAGTCGGCTGCGTGGTCTTGCCTCCGTCCGCAGCGAGTGGCGGCCGGAGACGTGGCTCCGGAGGCAATCTTGCCTCGAGAACCTCCATGCGCGCATTGACCATGACGCCAACAGACTCCATGATGGCGCGCATGGTTGCCTCCGGCACGCCGTCCACTACAGGCAGCGCGGGCAGCGGTACTGCCGCTACTGGCTGAGCTTTCGGGGCGCGCTTCGCAGCTCGAGCCGGCGCAATTGAGGCGGCGACAGAGTCGGACCTTGTCGACGACGTTGTCGGCGTGGTCGGCGTCAAAAGCGCGAATTGGCTCCGCAAGTCGGCCATATCTTTGGCCAGCTTGCGGTTTTCCTTTCGCACAGCCGCTAACTCCGCCTCCAGTCGGTGGTTTTGGTCCCGCAGACCTGATACCTCGCCGCTAAGGCGGGCATTTTCAGCCTGCAGGGCCTCCATCTGAGTGGCTGGGGGGTCGCCGCTCACAGCGCCCTCAGCTGCCACCACGTTGGTGGGAGGAATGTTGGACAACACCCTCACCATCCTCGCGGCGACTGCTTCATTTTCGGCACGCATGCGAGCCTCGGCCCCCTTACTTGGCCGACCGGGGACGAAGCCACCGATCTTGCCGCCGCCGCGGCCCCTCGCTCCCTGCGAGAGTTTGCCATCTTGGGAGGAGGCATAATAATTGCAGTCCCCTCGTAGTCGGACCCTGAGCTGCCACCCTTATTTAGGGGGCGCTTCCGCACCTTCGAGGGGAGGGTCTCCTCCCTGAGCGTCAAAGATGCCGCAGAACGCGACGATGACGCAGCGGCAGTCTCGGCAGCCGACATGCTGCCCTCCTCCATCTCCGACGGACCTGCGGCATCGCCGCCCTCGTCCTCTGTCTCCACGACAGATCTGCTGCCCTCGTCGTTGGACGGCTCTGCGACAGAACTGTCGCCCTCGTCCTTCGACGGCTCTGCAGCAGAACTGTCGTCTCCTTCATGGGTTGGAGCGGCGGCAGCCTCCCTGAGAGCCCGCCGCTCCTCTCGCTACTTTTGGCGCCCCTTCGCGACGGAAGCCTTCCCACGAGTCGCTTTGAGTGGTCTTCCACGCCTCTTCGGCTTCGATTGGGCCTCCATGGGTGCCGGGCCCTCGGCGGGTTTGAACGCCTCCAGTCTAGAGGACGAGGCGTCTTCTGTGCCAGGTTTACGGTAGCATGGCGAGGCTGTAATGTGGGAACCGCTAGGATCCCCGTCTGTAAGTGGCAAGTGGTAAAGTATGAGCATCAGTAATTGACCTACTATATCACGCTGGTCAGACGTGTTGGTATAGGCTTTTGTTTCGAGTTTTTCTTCTCTCGCATAGATGTTATAGGTATACGTTTTAAATCCCTTAGTCGTCTCGTATGATCCCCCACGGGTAAGATAGGGTGTGGCGAATTGTATTCTTACTCCGTCACCACACGAAAACTAATTCTTATATTTATTAAGAATTAACAACTAAATTGTTCTCTTAGATATTTTAAGTATTGATGCCTAACATGCAAATTCATTGTTTCTGATTCTTCCTGCTACATCATCGACGGATGGAAAATGATTAAATAGATTTTTAATCATTTATAATTTAAATCATCATCATAATGAATAATGAAATTAGTTGTAATTACATAAATAATAAAAATCGTGATGAGAAACTATCTCATCAAATATTTCTTATACATATGCTAAATAATTAGCTTCGCACCATTGTTGGAAAAGTCTCCCATTCTTCAAATTAGAGCGAATTATATTCATTCGCATTTTTTTTTAATTGATTAAGTAGTTTTTGGAATTACAGTGAACAAATAATAATTCGCTGTAAGAAGTATCACGTCATAAACATTACAATTCTACATTTTTCTCATTCAATAGCCACCAGCTTGAAGTACTTCTACACAATTCAGTTGTATATAAATTACCATTTAAACGATTTAAGCTTCATGAATACCTAAGCTTACCCTACGCCTAATAATAATAGTATGATCATTTAGATTATAATCGTGCCACTTACCTGATCGGACCCAATTTGAATCGACAAATTTAGGACACCAGTCGGAGTCTTAAGACCTGAATTAACCATAGTCAGCTTAACTTATGAATGCCTTTCTATCTTGTAATAAATTTCAAGCTGCGGCTTGGTATAATTTTCTATTGAATTTAATTTTATTGTCATTAGTTAAAGGCTGTTTCAAAATTAAAGACACTTATACTCCGTATATACTCGTAAATTCAAATATCGTTTAGAATCTCCGAAATCTCAAACCCAAGTGGAATTACTTTTGCAAATCTTTTCTAATTTAATCAGGGTCTCGAGATAATTAAAAACGCTTTCCATTAATGCCCGAGTTTTAAACCCAAGAGTCAATCTATTGTGAACCGAAGAGGTGGAGATATAATGACAAGAATTTGTACCCGGATCACGTCTTACGCAATAAACTCGTTGGCACTTTAAATTGCAGTTGAAAACGTTTATTTCTAAGTACCTATATATTTAATGATACAATAAATGCCTTTTTAATTTCGAGATTCCTTTTGGAATATATTAGAAATGTCATAAAAATTTACGACATAACGTTAAAAACATATTGTTTTTTTGTATAAAGGCGTATTTTTAGTATGATGATGATTGATAGTAGGTAGATAAGTATATATTTCAACTATCAGTTATAGTCATATAAAGCAATTAAGATACTCATCATCATCTTGCTCTTATCCCAATCACTTGGGGTCGACGCAATATGTCATCTTCTTTCATACAATCCTATCAGACGTCATCTCGGCAGTCACTCCCAGACTATCCATGTCATGCTTCACGAAGTCCATCCAAATCAAATCAAATCATTTATTATGCATAAGCCCTAAAATGGCACTTACATATTGTCAATATTACATTTTTTTTTTAAATTAATCTACCACCGGATCGGAAAGCCGCCACAAACTGAGAAGATCCGGCAAGAAACTCAGTGGGCTCGTCATTTTTTTTTAAATTGTATGTTTTCTAATATTATTAGATACATATTTAATCCCCATTAGCTCCAGTGAGATGCCCTTCGAGTAAAGATTTATTTTTTAAAAGTTAAATACACCATTAACAAAAAACACAAAAAAGAACAGAAATGGTTGGACCAGATTCCACAAGCGGCACTCGATCACGAGTTAACTACTAAAGCAGCCATCACGCCCCTCAACCACATTCGAGGGAAGGGAGAGACCCGCTCACGTAGCTACCGCAGGCAGAGACCTTTTTAGTAAGCATGACCACACCAAGATCTATAGATTACAATCAAATCGCTCAATTAAATCAATAAATAACTCGTTAGGCAAAACACGCTACACTGTACAATTTGTGACAATGATAAATATACAGAGTTCAGACAACAGTGAGGATCAGCACTAAAACAACGTAAAAGTTAAAATTATATAAAGTAATTGCTGAGAGAGAAGCAACTCATAACCATTCCGTATTATCATTTAGATAATCCGAAATGTTGTAATATCCTTTTTTACAAAGTCTAGTTTTGATAGCCTTTTTAAACTTATTTATGGGCATATCTCGGATATCTTTAGGTAGTTTATTGTAAAAGCGTATACATTGCCCCATGAAAGACCTACTAATTTTTTGTAGGCGAGTATGATGTATAACTAGATTATCCTTATTCCTAGTATTCACGTGATGAATGTCACTATATTTATCAAATTTATCAATATTTTTTTTTACATATAATATGTTTTCAAATATAAATTGTGATACAACAGTTAGAATGTTTATCTCCCTAATTTTTTCGCGCAGTGATGCTCTTGGGCCTAAATTATAAATCGCGCGGACAGCCCGTTTTTGGAGAACAAAGATATTATTCAAATCTACAGAGCATCCCCAAAGTAGTATGCCATAAGACATAAGACTGTGGAAATAAGCCAAATAAACAATTCTAGCCGTTTCAATATCGGTTAACATTCGAATTTTTTTTACCGCATAAGCCGCTGAGCTTAGCCTACTTGATAATTTCTCAATATGAGGGCCCCAATGGAGTTTAGCATCAATAGTAATACCTAAGAATGTAGTGGACTCCACAATTTCTAGGGCCACACCATTCATTTGAACATTGGTTTCCACTAGTCTCACATTAGGTGTGGTAAATTTAATACATTTGGTTTTCTTTTCATTAAGAACCAAGTTATTTGTACTGAACCAATGAACAACATTTGACAGAGCATTGTTCACATCGTCATAATTAAGCATTTGTCTTTTAATTTTAAACAATAAAGAGGTATCATCTGCGAACAACACTATGTTTTGATTATCCCCTATATAATAAGGTAAGTCATTAATATATACAAGGAACAGAAATGGCCCCAGAATAGATCCTTGTGGAACGCCCATTCTTGCAACAGAACCAGGTGATCGTACACCATTAACATCGACCTTCTGAATTCTGTTGCCTAAATACGATGTTAAAAGTTCGAGAGCCTTATTTCTGATCCCATAATGGTATAATTTCTTGATGAGAGTTTCGTGGTGTACGCAATCAAACGCTTTGGATAAATCGCAAAATATACCCAAAGCATCATGCGATTCCTCCCAAGCTCCAAAGATATTTTTTAATAATTCCTCTTTTCTTTGGCCTTCCTTTACCCCTAAAGCCTTCAACATTCATATTTAAAACTTCTCTCACAACATTACTTTCATCCCGCCTCATCACATGTTTATACCAGGTCAGCCTTTCACTCCTCAACTTTTCCGTCATTGGTGCAAATTTCAAAGTTCCTATAATGTATTCCTAAAAGCAATTAAGATACTGAATCACTATATTATATAAGTCAAGTAAGTGATGGTAGACTCTTGTTCTGATTACTTTTTTGATTAATCATCATTATCATTCAGCTTTACACCATCCAATACTAAACATAACCATTCTCTATAGAATGACATATGACGCAACCATTAATTAGAGGGGTTATTGCCTGATTACTTTTTTGATTGATCATCATTATCATTCAGCCTTACACCATCCAATAGTAAACATAACCATTCTCAATAGAATGACAGATGACGCGACCATTAATTGGAGGGGTATTAACACGCTTGGCAAGCTGGTTGACGATCGCAGTATACATTTCTTAGAACAGCGCGACTGCCTATCCCTTAACCTATTTTTAAGACGCCCACGGACAAGTAAAAAGGTGGCCTAGAAGACCGCGACTGCCAATTACCCTGGCGATCCCTTAGCCTATTTTTATGACTCCCACGGACAAGTAAAAAGGTAGTGAATTGTATTCTCACTCAGTCATTATACAAAAAAATCGTTTTATTAAAGAAAATATAACATGTAAAGTAAATATAACGACGTTATTTAACGTTTCATTACGTGGTTTAATGTCGGTCATCATTCAGCGATGTTAACGTTTAATTACAGAGTCATAACGACACCACAAAGTGATATTGCTACCTTTATTTTTATTTTAGGATGAATGATGGGTGGTTGAGGGTATCACTTGACCTAGGTCAAATTGTTAATACTAATATGAGTTACGATGTATTCGATATACAATGATTTATACAGCTGTAAGTACCTAGTAGTAGAATATTGTTCTATTTATTTTTTGTGAGAAAAATCAAATATCAAATGAACCAAATTTTATTGAATTTAATTAAGGTAATTCATTTTCTTCTATTCTGATTTCTCGAGTCCTTAATGAAAACAACTAATGACGTAATAATCAATGTTTTCTGCAAAATAACATATATTTAATGCTAAATATTAGAATTTATAGTAACCTAGCAGACACGGCCACGCGTTGCTGTTCGTTTGGAGATAACAGATAATTGTGACTGTCAAATAAGAGACAAATAATTTGCAATAAAATAATATTGCGACTATAAATTGAGATGGAAGCCATCGTATCTTTTAAGTTGGATCAAACTACACATGCTGTGCAAATTTGATTAAAATCAGTTAAGTACTTTAGGAGTCCATCGCGGACAAACAACGTGGCACGTAATTTATGTGTATTAAGATTATGCGTGTGGTGATGGAGTAAGAATACAATTCACCACTCCCTTGCCCAACATCTTACCCGTGAGTGATCTTAAGAGACAACTAAGAGGTATAAAACACATATAACGTCTATGCAAGAGAAGGAAAGCGCGAAACACAACCCTATATCAACACGGCGACTAATGTAAAACAGTAGGTCAATTTCCACCTTACGGAGGAGGCTCGAGCCCAGCAGTGGAACATATATGGGCTGAAATGATGATGATAATGAAGAATTAGAAAACTTCTTGGTATTGTTCTCCAGCAAATATACGGGTTACCATTAAACAGGATTACCTCTAGATTCATCATTATCATCAAAATCGTCATCATCATTATCAAAACCGAACGTAAGAATCGTGGAAGACCCAAAAAGAGATGGATGGATTGTGTAAACGAGGATATGTATATGAAGTGCAAATATAACGGCTGATAGAAGATGAGAGAGAAGAGAAAGATTAGAGTACAAATATAACGGCTGATAAAAGTTTGTGGAGGGCAAGAACATGTTGTGACGACTCCACTTAGCGTGTGATTAGGGCAGGCAAATGATGATGACACTAGCGTAATGTCCACACTAATTGATAAAGATTTCTTTAACATTTTCTTCTCGTTTTTTTTTCAATATTCTATTACAAATCATCAAATTTTAATTATTCTATTTAATATAATTCAATTTATAACGCATAGAATATTTGTTAATCAATAAATCATCATCATCACCATCATCACAGCCTATATATATTGGGCTCAGGTCTCCTCTATAATGGGAGGGAAATTAACCTACTATACCGCGCTGGTCAGACGTGTTGGTATAGGGTTTTGTTTCGAGTTTTTCCTTCTCTTGCAAAGATGTTATATGCGTTTTATATCCCTTAGGATCACCTACGGGTAACATAGGGAATTGTATTTTTACTCCGTCACTACACGGATAAATCAATAAATAGTTTTGTAAAATTAACTAGCAAGGTTTGTAACTTTCTTAATAAAGATGCGTCTTTGTGTTAAGTCTCGAAATAACTTGTCACAAATTAAGATAGTAAATTAACTGATGCTGATAACACTATTAGTAAATTTATGTTAATATTATGTTAGTAAAGCTTAATTTATTACTTGCTCACTTGGACACGCTAATGTTGATCAGGGTGGTGACGTCGAATTTCTGAGAATTCCATTTCCGTAGCTATCGTAAAATACGACTAAGGGATTCCAGTGAAGAAAACTCGAGATAAAATCAAGTCTTTTGATATTAAGTAGATTATTTATCAAAATGCCGTGAAAAGTTATTTAACCTACTAATATTATAAATGTGAAAGTTTTTTTTTTGGGACTAATCCCACCACCCATTCCCACCACTGTAACTCCTGTAAGCCAGGATCCACAGTGGTCTCCATAAAAGACACTGGGATTTGACAGGTTTAACCCTCAGGAAGTCCCGGGAAACGTTTTTAATTGTCTTGGAACCCGCGACCAATTTAATTAGAAAAGAAAAACGAAAGGATTTGATGAAATTCCACTTCCCTCCTATGCAAAGCGAGAGACATAAAGCAAAATTGTCTAATAGGCCAATAGATAAGAGTATGCACTGATACGAGAAGCGTAGCAGTACAGCACCACGGATATGACAGAGCTTATGGGGCCTATATGTGAGCCTTAAAATTGATTACAATAGTAGGTATGGCAGAAGCGCCTGAACACAAGGCAATTTTCTCGAGTTGCTACAAGGTCCGTATAATATATAACTCCAGACATGACTTGCAGACTGTCTAACATAAGATCACGCTCGTTTTGCCAGAAGCTGCACTCCCAGAGGATGTGATGAGCTGATTGTTCAAAATCGCAGTTTGTTGTGGAACATTGACAAAATGGTGAAGCTACTAGTTTAAGATAGAATAATTTACTTCTAAAATGGCCATGGCTTGTGAGGAATTGTGCTACATAGTGATCAATATCTAGCCATATTTTTTCTAAACGCTCTCCTCGAATTCTTCGTTGATGAGTTCCACCTTTCCTGCCATTCGGTCAGGAGCTCATTGTGAAAGTTTGTGAAGATGTTTGGGCGTTTGTTATTCAATCATAGGTAAACGATTGAACAGATTTGGATGTAAATTAGTATATAGATAGAACATTTCCTGGGTTAACACATAGGATATTTTTATCCCGGAAAATTGTTCCCTGAGGATAATAATTCAACATTGGAAAATTACTTTTACGCGGACACAGTCGCGGGCGGCAGCTAGTGTAAATCTATGAATATCACATTATATAGCTTGAGATTAGAAAAAAGTATTAAAAATGTCAAGGTCAGGAGTCCCTTTTACTGCGCAGATATTTTTTATAGATATACAGCCTTTTATACCTAATTATAAAAGCTGCCTTTATTTTCAAATAATTCTAGTATGCTATATAAAGCGAGATTCGCCCAAAAGACCGTAAAAATATTATTTTATTTTTGGAACAGTTGCTTAAAATATTAATAACCAGCTTCTGCTCTCGGTCTCGCCCGCGTCAAAAATGAAATTCACAATATAAAAATTTATCACTAAATTATTCCAAAGACAAATATTACCGGGATAAAAAGTATCCTATCTGTTAATTCAGGCAGTGAATCTGTATGCCAGTTTAAATCCAAACATCTTCACAAAATTTCACATTTATAATATTAGTAGATTATATTTTTCTTTCGCTGTGTGGTAGCAGCTACGAATACTGCCAAGTGCCAATCCTTACTTTGCTCGTGGGTAAAAGACGACTAAGAGCTTTATATCGACCTGCACCAACACCAAATGATATTGTTTGGTCAACAATTACATTCCCAAGGAGGGTTGACGTCAGGCAGCGATCGGTCATAAAACTATTGCCAATAACTTTTGAAATGTGTAGGAAGAGGAGTACATATTGTGTCGACACCAAATAATTGGGATAAAAGTAGGAAAATGATGATATTTTTCTTTCATCTTTTATATCACCATAGTGTACATTTTTTTTAAAAGACTATGATCAAGTTACATACAGCCTACGGGCTACGAAAAGGACGGATGTGACCCCATAACCTGACATATTGTATCTTTCTGTCGACATTTGGGCTGACCTCTGATACCGAATTCTTAATTCGGTGACCCTTTTTCATGTAGGAAATGCAATGATCCATCCATCAGCCCGTAAACGTCCACTGTTGGACATAGACCTCCCCGCGAGAATGCCATTCATAACTGTCCTGTGCCACCTGCATCCAACGCTTTCCTTTCCTTCCTTCTTGATGTCGTCAGTCCACCTAGTGGGGGATCGTCCTACGCTGCGTCGTCCGATTCGTGGTCGCCACTCTAGAATCTTTTTGCCCAAACGGTTATCGGTTCGTAAAGCGATGTGGGTTGCCCATTGCCACTTCAACCTGCTAATTCTTAATGCAATGATAGCTTAATGATAATTATTACCAGCTATTGGATTAAAAGTTTGCAGTTTGAAATCAAGACTCCATTATTGTGGACACAACCCGTTCGTTCTGTATGGGGTGACGGAAGGCTGACTTGATGCTATCCCATAGACCCACCGATTTCCTTCCTCATCAGCATTGGGCGCAGTACTGCCACTGTACTGCTAATACGGCAGATACAAACCAAGACTTCTAGACTGGTTTCGTCAAAAAATCCTTTTAATTTTTCTGTAATGTGTATACGTCTGCGTATCAGTCATTAATATCCCTTTAATTAGGTGATTACTTTTATGTACATGAAAAAACCTTTTTCATTACGGTGTTATGAATTACAGTTAAACATAATAAAAATATCTCATTTTATGATGAAAACCGTGACTGAGGCGCAACAATAAACATTTTTGCTTCCCTTTGTGTTAGAAATATGTTTTTTTTTCGCAGTCATCTCTGATTATTAAATTTTAGAATTTTAGAAGAAATTTTCTTAATGAAATTTATACATAAACTAGCAACCCGCCCTCGTTTCGCTCCGGTTATGTAGGTTGTGTAGTTTATTTTCGCTACATAGAATTATTAAATTTAAATATATTTTTTATAAATTTAAATATATTCGGAGAAGGAATTTCTAAAAATCCTACTTCATCTAACATTTACAGGACAGAAAGAAAGTTCACACTAAATTCCAAGTCTGTAGGGGCAGTATTTGAAAATGTGGCTTTTTGGGTTAATACCCACACAATCCCCTTTAAGGGTGTAATTTTTAAAAAGTCGTTGTTAGTTTACCTCTGCATCGTAACACAAATATGCCTACCAAAATTCAAGTCTGTAGGAGCTTTATTAAAAAAATGAGGATTATTTTAGGTTAACACCTCTGCATTTCCCTTTGGGAACAGGATTTTGTAAAATCTTTATTCATCTGAACTCTACAGGAATGAAAAAAATGTTCATACCAAATTTCAAGTCTGTTCTATAGTTCATCTAATTTAAGAAGTTCATTTTGACGTTTCGTATTTTTTAATACACAATAACCTTGGTCAAACGTATACACATGATCGCAAACAATAAATCTAAAACTTTAAAGAACTATTAAGTTATTTACGTAATTAACGTTGCGGGTGACTTTCTTATACAATAATCGAATGTTGAAACTCGTAAAACTAATTTAAAATAATAATAACATGGTAAATAGTAATCATTATTGACGATCTCACAATGTCACGTTATCACGTTCTATATAGTACGACTTGACAACTTCCAATTCACGAATATCCAAATAATCGGTAAAATATTAGAATAATTTAATTAATCGAATAGAGATTTTGATAGAGATGTACAATACGTTTCGACAATTTTATTGATATGGAAATAATTATTAATCTTCGCGATAATGATAATTCAAGTAATAGTAGTGATTCTGAAAAAATAGCTATTTTCAATTCCAGTTTTCGTTTTTACTTAACCTTATCCTACTAAATATGATGAATAGATTTTATGCTGAAATAATTAAATATGTTTAGTATTTTTTTATTAGATAAATTGTTGGTCCACAGACCGTGCCTTTTTTATGTTGTATATTTTAGTCGTTATGCTGAAGTTATATAATTCAATTTTTCTTGAAGTGGCTTTGATATTATACATTTATGATGGTTTATATGTATTTTTGACGAGATCCTACGTTATTAGTTTGTTGTGAACTTGTGATGATGTCTTTTTATACTCCATGTATATGTTTAGTATTAATTTAGCACTTAATTTGTTCATCTTCTTTTTGAAAAAAAAAAAATAAACCGATTATTAATTATAATAAAAAGAATCAATATCGATTTCTCTCTAAAATCGGATAATTTCGATAGCGGTTATTTGGTTCACATACCTAGACAACTTACTCCGACAGCTGTCAAGGTGCACTTCTTAGATTAGATAGACTATAGCTATATTTAAAAAATGTGATTTTTACACTATAGCAACCCTCCTTGTATGGAATTTCGTAAAATCCGTTCTTAGCAGACCTCTACTAGGCAAAAGAAATATTCCTACCAAATTTAAAGGCTGTAGGCCTTATGGTTTCAGAGACATCGTGATGAGTCAATACATAGGTGGAATTCTCTTATATAATTATAGAAAAACCAATATAATTCATACTACTTCTATAATTTTTATATGTCTTTCCGTGTGGTAATGGAGTAAGAACCCACCCCTTATCGTGCCCGTGGATGTCCAAAAGACGACTAAGAGATATGGGGTTATCTGCACTCGTTTTCAGGAGCACCTACTGGATCAATTTGTTTATCTAAGCTATCTGCTCATTCCTGCACACAAACATTTACGTCAAAATCTGTTTATATATAAGGTAATTCTGCTACACGTATAGCCTAAACGTATAAAAGAAGTATAGTATCAGTATACAGCTTTACGTCCCACTGCTAGCCTCGATCTTCCTCTGCAGTAAGAGGGAGATTGACTGATACCACGCTGGCCAGACGTGTTGGTATAGGGTTTTATTTCCAGTTTTCCCACTTTCTCATAGATGTCATATGCATATACATTTAGTCATCTTTTACAACCTTCGCGAGCAAAATGAGGTTCAATTGTATTGTTCAAATTGCATTCTTACTCCGTCATCACAGGGAAACAAAATCATATACTTCGTCACAATTGCCATTATGCATATTTTATTATAATATCTACCAGCTCCGTAATAATATTAATCAATAAATACGATACATTTTGCATTTTAATAAAAATAGCCAATCATATAAATAATAAAGTTTTCACTGAGAAAAACCAATAACGGAGTACATCTTGAGTATGTTTGTACTTGTTTTGAAATGGCGACGAACAAGACCGACCGAGATTATACCTCAAAACAACGCATCTTAATTCCAAAACAAAAACAGATTAATATTCAAAGTAAGTCGAATAACAACTTGACATTAGAAAAAGACGTTCTCCAGGTGGATTGGACTTCTGGAAACTGTTTGACTTGATACCACCGTCTCATTTACACTACAGCACAGTAAGATTCACCCATTCTACCTGGAAATGATAGCGTCCTTGACGGTAACTTTTCAGCGTTCAATATATTTTTTTAAAGATAAGGAATGAGGAAATAACCCTTGTATTTCGGGGAAAACATGGGAATATAACTCACGACACTGGTACGGTAGATAGATATCTTAACTCCTAAGCCATGTGTGCAATCAAATGTATACGAGGCACGTATAGATTCTGGAATGAACTATCAGTTAGGTGGTTCGCGAACGCTATGAAATGTCCTTCTTCAGAAAAGCCGTTTTCTCACTGTAGACAGCGACTTATTGTCCCTTTTTATTACTGAAGGTTATGAGCGACAGTTTCTAATTACCATCAGGTGGGCTGCTAGATTTTCTGCCAACAAAAGATAATAAAAAATAAACAAAAAATAAACAGTTGGATACAGGCCAACCCACAAAGCGTAATGACATAAACAGCACGCTTGGCGATCATAGACAATGTTTTAACTTTTTTAAGATAGCATTGAGGCTCATTGTACTGGTGCTCCCTTAGTCGATGCTTACGACTCCCACAGGAGGGAAATTAGGGATATTCCAACAATAATACAGATTGTATTAAGTACAAACGTATATTTTGCTATAAAGGTAAAAAGTGTGATCGCAGTTTAAGCGGCCGCCCGCCCTGGTATCGATCCGACGCGTTATATAACCCTTCCCCGCGCGCACCGCATCCCTAACGCCCCCCCAATACAAGATACCTTTCGCAGGCTATATCATTCATAAGTCAGGTTCCGCAGCTGGCAGTTCGTATCGCTGCTTTCCCAATCCTGAAGTCCTTGCTGCGCATCCACCACTGCGCAAGCTTTCCAACGTCAGCTCAGTTGTTTTTCAACACCTCAAGTGCTCGAACGCGTCTCAACTTGTGTTTTGTTGTGTACAACCGCGATAAATGTTCTAAGGTAAGTGGAATGAATTTGTTGTAGTACTTTTATATTCCAGTTTTTATGTAATTGAAGCTGAATATCGCGAAATTTACGGCTCGTGAAAAGGAAGCCGATTATTCAAATCAAGAAAAAGGCGATCGGTCCGCTGTTATTTTTATATTTTGCTATAACTTATTGCATCATAAAAACTTTCAATCTATTTTAAATCATTTACTTTTTATTATACATTTTTCTAATTAAAGCCACTTTTTAGATCATCACTAACTGGGTATTTTTTGGGGGTTTAAAATGTAAAATAATATTTTTTTAGAGATAGTTAAATATTCATTATAAATATAGTTCATTTTAGGTTGCAAATAAATTATTGTAATAAACTTATGATCCCCGATCACCTCTTGCTGTCGAACCGACAATCGTTGGGAAGAAAGGTTCTCGAGTGGCGACCACGAAACAGATGACGCATCGTAGAACGGCCCTCCTAGGTTGACTGACGACATTATGAAGGTCGCAGGAAACCGTTAAAAGCAGGTGGCACAGGACCCGTTTTGAGTGGCATTCTCGTGGGGAGGCTTATGTCCAACAGTGGGCGTGTACGGGTTGATGGATGGCTGGATGGATATGATCCCCGCTCTTCCGACCTGAACCACGTAGGCCTTTGTACATCGGGTAGGTCAATTTTCTAATGTTCAATAGTTAGATGTATATGGGCTGAAGTAGAAGAAGAACTTCATAATGCTGAGATGTAATATTCAAGTATACTCATATATATACTTATTTCATTATAATTGAACGAATAATAATAAAGTTTAATAAATTAAAAAAAAAAAAAATACAGCTCTTAAATACATCTGTTGGATCTGCAGAGCGCGCTCGTTTGCTGGCTGTGTCAGAATGGGAATCTGGTATTTGGATACAGGCACTACCGTCACCCAGTATAGGTACTATGCTGGATGATACTACCTTCCGTATTGCAGTTTGCCTTCGTTTGGGTGTTCCAGTTCTTTCTCCGCATCAATGTCACTGTGGACAGCAAGTTGATAGTCTCGGACACCACGGCCTATCGTGCGGCAGGAGCGCAGGTAGAATATCAAGGCATGCCAATATCAACGAAATTATCCGTCTAGCTCTTGTCACCGCCGGTATACCAGCTGTTAAAGAACCCAACGGCTTGGTACGCGACGATGGTAAGAGACCGGACGGCATGTCTTTGCTGCCCTGGAGGATGGGTAGGCCTTTGGTGTGGGACGCGACCTGCGTTGACACCCTTGCGCCATCACATCTTCCAAACACGTCAGGTTGTGCTGGCGCTGCTGCCGCATCTGCAGAGAAGCTCAAACGGCGAAAGTATAATAACCTTATTGGAAATTATATTTTCGAGCCGTTTGGGGTCGAAACTCTTGGGCCTTGGGGTCCCAATGCGCGCATTTTATTTAAAGAGATCGCAAAAAAATTAATCGCTGCTTCACGTGATCAGAGGGCTGGCCTATATTTTGCACAAAAGGTTAGCATTGCCATTCAACGTGGCAATGCTGCTAGCCTTCTGGGCACATTACCAGTGGACAGTGATGCGGAGGAATTTTTCGATGCCTGATTGCGCCTTTTGTTTCTTCTTTTATTTATTTATTTTTTATTCCTTATTCTATTTTCTTCTATTTTTCTGTAAATATTTTAATTTAAAACTTAGCTTTAATTTAAGATTAAAATAGTAAAAAAAAAATATATTATAATCATCTCGGTCTATATACGTCCCACTGCTGGACTCGAGTCTTCTCCGCAATAGGAGGGCAATTAACTTTCTATATCAAGCTGGTGAGACAAGTCTATATAGGGTTTTATTTCGACTTTTCCTTCTCTTACATATATGTTATATGCGTATTATATTTCTTAGTCGTCTTTTACAACATCCACGGGCGAGAGGTGAATTGTATTCTTACTCCGACACGCGAAAAATAAAATAAAATACTTCAAATATCTGGACACACTCGTTTGGGTAACGATATGAAGGAATAGACTCCTTCATGCAAAATGCCTAACTTTTATGATCAATTCAAAAATAAAGTAATTTATAGTGGCAGGACCACGCTGTATACAGTTGTCTTTCTACAGCAGCGGGTCGGTCCGTCCGAGGTAGTACCACACTCTCGCAGTAAATTGACCTCTAAGGGGACGTCCATTAATCACGTGATCTTTTTTTAGCATTTTTAATGCGGGCGGGTTGGCGATCGTATTAGGTGTTATATATTTCCTAGATGTAAGCTGCCCTCTTGTGATACACTTAAATTTACACTAACTGATTTTAAAGAAGCCATGCGAGATTTCCCATATATTGTATTCGTCTCCCGTCGCTATACGGCATGGATATATATTAATAAAAATAAAAAAAAAACGCAGTACATAAATACGTACGTAGTTATTCCCTCGTATCGTAAATACTACGAATTAAATGTAAAAATTTACTTCGTGCATTCAGTATGGTGAATAATTAAAAAAAATCTGTAACCATTCTTCTGTTGGGATTCTTCTAAATTAATACGAATTTATCCGTGTGGTGACGGAGTAAGAATATTATTCACCATCCCATGTCATACCCGTGGGTGATCGTACGAGACGACTAAGGGATATATAACGCACATAACATCTGTGCGAGAGAAGGAAAACTCGAAACAAAACCCTATACCAACACGTCTGACCAGCGCGGTATAGTAGGTTAATTTCCCTCCCATTACGGAGGAGGCTCGAGCCCAATAGTGGGACATTTATGGGCTGTGATGATAATGATGATGAATACGAATTTAAGTAACACATTTTATATGTGTTACTTAAATTAACTTTACTTTACTTTCCCGTGGATTCATAAAAAATTGCTAAGGGCGACGGATTTAACGCTAAACACCAGTATTTTCTTGGTAAACTTATAACACCAAGTACGATCCTCAAATCGTCTGCCAAACATAGAGATTATGACATTTTTTCTGATTTGGGAGTCTATTATAGTCCGTCTCCGTCTAATCAATATTTATCCAAAACGGATTGACGAAATTCAGGTGGGCAGTCATAAAACTATTGTCAAAATTTTGCAATTTATGCGATGATGAGCAGCGGGCTAAATAGCAGGATGATGATGATGAGATAGGTTATGTCCTCAGTGGATGTCAATAAGTGAATAAAAACGTAATGGCATACATATAACTAGCGCGTTTATGCCATTATGGATTCTATACCCATACAAGATAAACATTATTTCGAAACACGCTGATATTCCATGCGGGATCATGCTTTGTGGCGATCTGTAAGGGAAGCTTACATCTAGCAGTAGACAGCAAAGGGCTGTAGGATGATAATGATAATTTAATATGGATAGATTATTTTAGTTATAATTAGACCTACTAATATGCTCGATACCCGCGCCTGGCAATGCAATATGCGATCCACATTTTTTTATTCTGAGCCTGGGTACACCCACACTCCCGACCCACAGTATGGGTTTATTAATGGCATGTTTAAAAAGTCCCCCGCAATATATAAGGATTATAACCACGTGTTTTTAAGAAAATATAATCCATTTTTCTATACAGTAGATTACACTTATAATCGTTTTGTATGGTTTCATTGAATTTGGCTCAGCGCTAGTAGGACAGTTATCGTTAAGGTCGATCTAACATACAGCCATATACTTAGTAGCAGTAATAAGAAATACCTTTATATTATGTCTTGCGAAGTAATATAACAACCGTATATGGACCACCCCTAGATGGAGTACCTATAGTAATATTCTGAAATTATTGATATCTCAGTTCACTTATCCACAGCAATGATGACTTAGATCGTACTATGAAGCATAGAATTAAAGCTGGATGGATGAAACTTCGGCAGTCATTATAGTACAATGTGTGTTGTTGAAAGTTTGGATGTAGTTGTAGTTTTATTATTAATTGTATGATTATCAAGTCCTCTGAAATATAAAGATTATTTGTGTTGTCTCCTATTTTGTGAAACTTAAATACTTTTAAATCTTACACTTAGTTGTGGGACTTAAATACAAAAACATATATAGGTATATTTACATCACTGCACGCTGTAATAAGGGCTGGCTTAATGGCGTAAAACTCATCATCATCATCATTACCCTGCTCTTATCCCAATTACTTGGGGTCGACGCAATATGTCCTTTTCTTCCACTCAATCCTATCCGATGTCATCTCTGCGTTCACTCCCTTTCTATTCATATCATGCTTCACGCAATCCATCTATCTTTTCTTCGGTCTTCCCTTACCCCTAAAGCCTTCAACATTCATACTTAAAACTCTTCTCCCAACATTACATTCATCCCGTCTCATCACATGTCCATACCAAGTCAGGCGTTCACTTTTCAACTTTTCCGTCACTGGCGCCACTTTCAAACTTCCTCTTATATACTCATTTCTTACCTTATCCATTCTCGTCAGGCCACACATCCATCTTAACATTCGCATCTCTGCTACATGCAGCCGTCTCTCATCCGTCGCTTTTGTAGCCCAACATACTGACCCATACAATACGGCAGGCCTTATTAAGGTTTGGTATATTTTACTTTTCAATTTTAAGGGTACTTGAGTGTCACATATGGTACCTGTGACCTACCGCCATTTCATCCATCCCGCGTCAATTCTGTGCTTCACCGCACGATCGAAGTCGCCATTGCTTTGGATAAGCGAACCGAGGTATCGAAAGTTGGAGCATACTGGTATAGGTACTCCATCTAGAGATATGGGTGTAAAATTGGAGAGACCGCCGAAATCGCAGAACATGCACTCTGTTTTTGTTCTGCTGATTTTCAAGCCAACGTTCTCCAATATACAGCGCCATTTTTCCAGCATGCTCTGTACCTCAAGCCCATCTTCTCCGATAAGAACAACGTCGTCAGCGAAAAGCATGCACCAGGGTGCCTCTTCCTGTATCTCCGATGTTAAGGCATCCATTATCAACAGGAAGAGGTAAGGACTTAACCCCGACCCTTGATGCAGGCCCACCCCAACACTGAACTCATCGGAGTTTCCAACAGCTGATCTTATGTACGACCTACATCGCCGGTACATAGCACAGACTAACCTTATATACTTCACAGGTACACTTTTCTCTTTTAGTGCCCACCACAAAACTGTTCTTGGTATTCTGTCGTATGCCTTCTCGAGGTCAACGAATACCATATGCAAGTTTTTGTGTGCACTACGAAATTTTTCACATAGTTGACGCAGTGCAAATATGGCATCCGTTGTCCCACGACCCGGCATAAAACCGAACTGGTTTTGGGTGACCTCACTTTCCTCTCGCAGTCGCTTCTCGATTACTTTTTCCCACACTTTCATACTATGTGACATGAACTTTATTCCCCGATAATTGCCACAGTCTTGAATATCCCATTTATTTTTAAAAATGGGCACTGACGTGCTATTGCACCACTCGTCTGGGATTTCTTCTTCCTGCAGCAACTTATTGAAGAACAAAGTCAGCCACTCATAACCACGCTCTCCTAAAATCTTCCACACTTCAACTGGTATACCATCCGGCCCTACAGATTTCCTATTTTTCATACTAATCACTGCCTTTTTTACTTCATCTAATGTAATTTCATTCACTAGGCCGGTGTTTTCTGATTTATCTTTCAAATCTCCACTCCATGCATTATCTTCGTTCATTAGTCTTTCAAAATACACCTTCCAACGCTCTTGTATTTCCTCATCTTTCATCAGAACCTTGCCTGCTTCATCTTTTATACACTTTACATGCTTAATATCTCTCGCTCGTTCTTCCCGTGCTTTTGTAATGCGATACAGCGCTTTTTGCCCTTGAGGCCCATTTAAGGAGTTATATATCCTTTCTTGGGCCTGAGCCCTCGCCGTAGCTATCGCCTTTTTAGCCTTTTTCTTGCATTCTTTGTATTCGCTCTTTATCACTTTCTTCACACGTTCATTATCCTCTTTCTGCCACTTCTTAAATATATTTTTCTTTTCTTTCAATAAAAATGGCGTAAAACTATAATGAAAAATAAAGGTAGGAAGCAATCGTTTTGAGCATTTTTTATATATTTATTATCCCCAGGAAAGGAAATGTTTAGAATTAAAGTTCTTTATTATCATATAGTAGGAACTAATTTTATTGTGATTAGTGCTCAAGTCTTTTGACATTTTTTGATTTTTTTTTTATTTTACGATTTTGACTTGAAAACTTGATATGGTTTTTTTTTAATACAGCAGTGATAACAGGCGTAGCGTACTACGTAATAACTGGAGTAAATATTGAAAAGCTGTTTTTTACTTCTTTATAAATAATGATATTATCAAGTTTAGGGACAACTTTTATAAAGAAACCATAAATTGGAGTAGTAGGTACTCGTGAAACTTGTGTATCGAGAACAATGTTTTACTCTGAATAAAGCTTACGACGTGGGTTTGATGTACTGAAATGCTCTAAAACTTTGCCGAGAGAGAACCCACGCGAAAAAGTAATCCATCAGGCGGATTAGTCAATGCAAATCTATGAGATTTTCTTTCAGCTATTGGTCAACTTAAAAGGTGAAGAGAGGTCACAGAGCAGTATTATGAGGTCGTGTGTGGGCTGTAAAGAATCTTTGGATTTGAAAAGAAACTATCCGTCAAACTAGTTTATTTGTTCGACTAAAAGCTTTTATTTAAAATATAATAATTCCTAACTCCAAAAATATAATAACTCCTAACTTCGAAAATATAAAAACTCCTAACTCCGAAAATATAATACGATGCGAGAATTGAATGTCCTACAATAGTTCACGGTGGTGTAAGTGGCAGCACGATTGGAACGGATTTCTAATAGGTGTGGGTTCGAATCCCACTTGTGACAATCATTTTTCCCTCGAAATCGATTTTTTATAAACATTCTAATATTTATACAAATTCAATTTGATAGTATGTAGGTAGCAATGCGGTTCTAGATAAACAAACAAACAACGATAGCCTTAGTTTTGGTTTCGAAATATTTCACCAAGATACGAGTTCCGCTATATATGTTATACGAATACAATGTGTCTTGCCGAGTCATGCCGATTTAACATACAAATCATTACTTCTTTGTTATCTGCGGATACCGTAAAAAAACGAATACGGGTTGTAAATAACATTACTCCAAAATAAGGTAAAATCGAAATATAACCCTATACTGGTACCTTGTTCCCTGTGTTGAGAGGTATTGCCTCTCACCAACGTCAAATTAATTTTACAATTGCAATTTTCCAAATGACCTACACTTCCTTTCCGCAGGAGCAGTAGGCTCTAGTCCAATAGCAGGTATACAGTTATATAGATATAGAGGTAGTATAGTATATAGGTATGTAGGCTATAAAAGAAAAAGAAGCAGGTACATATATTTATTTAGAAGAACAAACACATGCTAAAATACATATAATAGTAAATAAGCAATTAGTGGCAGGACCACACTGTTGACAGTTCTCTGTCTACAGCCGCGGGCCGGTCCGTCCGGGGTAGTACCACACTCTGGCAGAAGATTGACGTCTGAGTAATGTGCTATTGCGCTTCATTCGGTGAGCGAGAGAGCCGGAAGCCCAATGGGTGGGTTTGGGGATTGTAATGGTAGGCAGCGACCTAGTTATACTCTTGGTATAGCAAAGGCCCATGCAGGCCCAGCAATGACACTTACCATCATGTGTGCTGCTTACGCGTTTGCCACCATAAACAATAAAGAAAAACATTTTCATATTAACACGTTACGTTCTTAAAGGAGAGACCTGAAAAACATAAATTTATTAGTGTTATTAACCGTCTATATCCCTTAGTCGTATTTTACGACACTGGCAGGAAAGGGAATAGTCAATTCTTAGTCTGCCGGTATATATTAGTCATCTTAAGAGTTTAGTTTATAGCAAAAATGCTCTATAAACCATTTAATCCAGAAGAATATCGCTTTATCATGATCAATCTCAATTTATCACAGAATAAAAATATACTCTGACAATAAATATAAACGGCGGTGGAATTTGGCGGGTTGTTTTTGTGCACTATAAACATTATAACTACAATATAGTAATTTCAAATAAAATAGGTATATCATTTTAAATGTGAAATAGAGAATCAAAACAAAACAATATATATATATATATACACAAAAATAAATGACTGGTTCAAATCCCAAAAGCGGCAGCCGATCACGAATTAAGTACTAGAGAGCTGCTCGACGTAGCTAACGACTTCTTCAGTGGGCATGACCAAATGCCACACGCTACACTGTAAAATTATCATATTTTAAAAGAAGAACATTAACGACTTCAGACGACAGTCAAGATCAGCGTCAAAAAAGTGTAAAGTTACAATTATATAAAACAATTTTTTGGAGAGGAGCTGCTCATGTTGTAACATGTTGTAACATTCTTTTCTGCAAAGTCTATTCTTGATAGCCTTCTCAAACTTATTCATTGGCGTATCTCGGATATTCTTAGGATGGACAACTCAATTGTCCTTATTCCTAGCGTTCCACATGATGAATTCAGTTAAGAAGTTACCAGTACGTGTCTTATAGGCTGCAAGTCCTAAGTATTTTTTTTAAATACTCGACATGGTTCTAGGTGCTATGTTCATCTCCCGAGATAAAATCTTTTGCTTTCGGACAAACAGGATTGTTTCGAATTCTTTCCCTTACTGCTTTGACCACCTTTTTCGTACGAAAACTACGTGGACAGCCCGATCTTTTTCTGTCACAAACAGAGGTCTCATTGTACCTATAGCCCGGTACACAAACATTTTACTAATACTAAGTGTATGGAAAGTTTTAAAAATTGCATTTGGCTCCATACCTACTTTCGCAATCACAGCGATTCAGTTCTCTTTATCACCCCACTCCATTTTAATATCGCAAAATATTGTACAATGTATTGGCGCCAAAATGAGAAAACACCATGAACAATCATATAAAAATGACAGATTCCAAATTTAAATGTAATATTTTGTTTATTTTAATTGTAATAGTATTTGTGGCCAGGCTAGGTACATATAACTGAACACCTATAGCTGTATGTATAATATATGATGTATGTCATATTGTCATATCGTTATTGATAACAGTATCAACTTAGAAACACGATCGTCAGTGCCGCAATATGGATAGAATAAAAATGCCGATAATCCTGATAAATTGTGCCCATCAACTATCTACTACTGGATATGCGTAGAACTCATATACCAGCAATTTATCAAAGGAATATGATCCTATGGATTATTTATTTATCTCTATATATGTATGTTACAATATTTTTAAAACGTATTTTTTTGGTTAGAAAATATATCCAATATTACTGCATCAACATTAATGTTTGATACGCTCTAATATATAATATAATAATAAATAAATATCTATAATTATTTTGATAAATTTGTTATAGAGCAAAACGTTCAGCTTGTGATAATTTATTTATTTTAATTGTTATCGATAATATTAAATAAAAATAGCATTAAAAAAATTACAGCTAGCTGTGTGATTATCACTAAAAGTTACGTAATAATTTTAAAACGTCAAAATAAGCTACAAGTAAAAGAAAAATACAAATACCGTCATGATCCTCCATGACAACAATTGACTTTCTATGCCACGTTCTTTTTTATTGGCATTGTAAAAAAAATGCTTTGGCACATTTCTGCACTTGCATTCAAAGGTATACAAAACTTAATAAGGTAGATTAGCAATGGCATCACCTCCCCATGTATTTTAGTGTAGCAGAAAATCGCCTTGACAAAGAAAACATCATCATCCCCTTACTCTTATCCCAAGTTACTTGGGATCAACGCAATATGTTCTCTCCACTCTCTCTTTTCGCTAAGTAAGCGATGCTAACATATTATTCTTACACCATCACCATAAACATAGTTACTGAAAAAACCTACCTTGAAAGCTATCAAGCTTCCTCTTACCTGTCCTTTGCCTGGCCACGATGTTATGCCTCAGCGTTATATTTTACTTCATATAAGGTTAACCGTGGTTATATGATCAAAAACTAAATCGTTTAATTGGATATTAAAATCCATATATTGTTATACAACAAATACAATTAAAAAAGATATTAATGGTATTAAAACCAAAATGAACTAAATACTGAACGAAATCATATATTGTTATATAATTCTAATTTAAAAAAAGAAATATTAATGGCATTAAAACCAAAATGAACGAAACATTGAACGAAATCATATATTGTTATACAACAATTCCAATTTAAAAAAAAAGATATTAATAGTATTAAAATCAAAATGAACGAAACACTGAACGAAATTTTGTTAATAATATTTTAACACTTTTAGCATTCGCATATTTGTACTTGTATTAAGTCGAGGCATTGAGAAAAATGGTTTCATAAATTTTATTTTTTGCGCCTATCCTCTCATAAGCATAACCGACTAAAAGCTTTCCTTAACCAATATTTATTCACCTATCCATGCACTCACGTTTCTTATTTACTTATTCCTTTATTATTATGTATACCCAAGTAGATTGTGATCCCTCTCTAACATTATTATTAGGTCGCCGGTTCACTTTGGATACATTTTCAAAAGGAAATTAGATTCTCAGCATCTGCGAATACCCTCGAATATTTCCAATTTATTGAAGTAGTCGGATATTAGATATATTTTTCTACGAACTACGCTTTCTTTTCTGTTGAATGTTAAGAAAACAAAATGTTACTATGTTATTTTTATCTTTTCACTCCAACAGTACGTTTCTTTTTCACAACAGGGAGGAAATTAAATATACTAACTACACTAGCTAAGTAATCTTAGGATTAGGTTAGCTTTTTTTTTCTTGCTATGGACTACGGATATGGTCGCGCCCCGCCAAATCGGTCCGGGGCAGGATTAGATTAGCTTAGGGTTATTTCGAGTTTTCTTTTTCGCTCTTCTCGCTCACTGATCTTAATATAACAGTACGTTGTCAAATTTCGATTTTTACCGGGTGAGTGGTTACAACACGAATCTCGGACGGACGGCCCGCAGCTGTAGATACAATACTGTCAATGTTGTAGCCACAACACTACATATGTAAGCTAGTGTTAAGAGATTCTTAGGAGAGCGCTGCTGTCTACTACGTCTTTTCCGACTCCCATGTGAAAGTAATAGGTGGACACAGTGCATACTAAGCCTGACCTCACAAGGGATTTTGATGTATATTTATAGACATAAGTAGACATCAAAATCCCGTATACACAAACGTAGACACGTTTGTATACTTATATATGACATATCGCTTGCCCGGAAGAATAGTGTCACAACTCTAAAAATTACAATTTTCATTATATTTCAATTTTTGATGGTAGAGGGGTGTTAATATTATAAGTTCTCCCTATCAACTCTTCGTCGTCATTCTTAAGGATATTATTATGCTGACGTTCGTGCATTTGGAATCGCTGCTAAACCGAGCTGAAAACAAGGAAATACTTATTTTGACCCTCCTGAAAAATTTAGCTTTTTTGAATTGTGTCACTGTTCTTCTGGGCAAGGGATATATGGATATATACGAGCTCTTCATAAACTATATTTATATTATTGTTATAATGCTGAAGAGTATGTCTGTGTGTAATCTCAGATACTACCAGTTGGATTCAAAATAATCTTATTCTGTCAGATAATGACTTTATCGAAATAGGCAAGAAAGTGAAATATATAATACCAAGACAATTAAGATTGGAGTAGTGTCTATAAACGTTACTAAACTGAATAAAATTCAATAATAATCGCTGCCAAGTGTTTTGCGCAGTTGCCGCAGTTATAGCAACTGTTAGGATAACAAAAGTTGTGATTTATGTATTCATCATCATTCGCCTGGTCTTATCTCAAACACATGTGTTTGACGCAATATGTACTCCTCTTCTGTCGTACATATTCTAAAAATTATTGGAAATAGTTTGATAATCAGCTGCCTGCCTGATATTAATCTGCCTTGGCAATGTTGCCCAAACGGCATCAGGTAAAGCTGTTAGTCGTCTTTTGAGACATCCACGAGCACAGTATTATAGTTATTCATCATCATCACATTATCACAGCCCATAAATGTCCCACTGTTGGGCTCGGGCCTCCTCCGTAATGGGAGGGAAATTGACCTACTATACCGCGCTGGTCGGACGTGTTGGTATAGGGTTTTGTTTCGAGATTTCCCTCTCTTGCATAGATATTATTTGCGTTTTATATTCCTTAGTCGTCTCGTTCGATCACCCATGGGTAAGATATGGGGTGGTAAATTGTATTCTTACTCCGTCACTACACGAAAAATTATGGTTATTAATAATGATATTTTTGTCAGTAAAGTAGAAGTAGATCAAACAAAATAAGTGTTAAAAATATAAGTAGGTAATCCACAAAAGCGAAACTGTTGTCAAAACTAATATTGAATAAAAACAAATATAAAACATTCTTGCTCCAGTAACCATGTCGTTATTACTCTAGCTGGCAATATATTGTACTCACATATAATTTGATGGACCGCAGGGAATAAACCTGAAAAAGCTTTTCGTGTTCGGACCGTATCGTAAAATGGGGAGGGTTCGATAGAAAACTCTTAACTTTGTTACAACGATATGTTGTGATTTCGTATAAGACATTTTTTTGCATGATATTGCACTCCTCATAAGCGAAGCGTTGAGGTATTGCTCTACTCTCGATATATGAAAATCAAGCTCTTCAAACCTAAAAATGATTGTATTTTTCTCACATTGCACTTATAGGATAATATTTTCATACATATGTCAAGAAAAAATATTCGTTTAAACGTATTTGATATTTTTAAAAAGTGTTTTAGAGAGAGGTGGGAGAAGGGGGGGGGGGATGGGAAGAGAGATCCATTCGGACAGGCAAAGGAAACAAATCCCATACAGCCTATACATCTATGTTTAGCACTACGTCGAGAATGGAATGAAATTTCAAAAGTATTGTTTTTCTTCTATTTTCATTTATGGCATTGACTAATAGTAAATGATAAATAATATAAAAATTATGAGGCGTGCACATTTGGATTTCCCAAATTATTTATAAGTACGCCAATATATATAAATAAGCACTACATTATATTTTTCACTATGCTGTGTGGTAGTGACTACGAATACTACCAACTCTTACTTTGCTCGTGGATGTTGTAAAAGACGACTAAGAGCCTTATAACGACATGGGCCAACTTCATCTGATGCCGTTTGGTCAACAATTACATTCTCAAGGAGGGTTGACGTCAGGCAGACGGCCGGTCATAAAACTATTGACAATAACTTTTACAATATGTGCTATGAAAGAAGAGTACATATCGTATCGACCCCAAGCAATTAGGATAGGAGTAGGAGAATGACATTATATTTATTACTGATGATATAAGGCTACCTCACCATCTGTGGAAAAGAAGATCTTCTTTCGAAAAAAGAATTGCTTGAATTTTACGAATTACTTATACTTTGGTAAATATTTCTATATTTTAGAAAACAAATCAATGATTTATTATTGTCGTACAATAACGCTAAAATTGCGGTGTGTAGTAGCAGTCACGAATACTACCTTTTTTTTATTTGGGGTTGTTTACGGTCGGCGCACTCCTCGCAGCACTCCGTCCGGGGCGACAGAGGGGCGTAAGCACGCACACCCGTAACCCACCCGTGACGTCGCCTTCGTCGTTGGGCCGACCACCGGAGCAGAGTGACTTGACGTCAGTGGTCGGCCTGACGGAATACCCCTAAGGAGTACCCTCTCCTCGACCGACGTCCCCCCCTCAGGTAGGATGTCGGTCTGTCCTCACGCGGTCGGCCTCTCGGCGGGTGACGGACTAATTCCCCGATCCAGTCACCCGCGGCCTCGGCTAGGGCGGCATCAGGCGCAGGTAATCGCGCCTACTTTACGAATACTACCTACCAATTTGCTCGTGGATGTCGTAAAAGATATACATCGACTTGGGACAAGTGTACCTGATGGCCGTTTGGTCAACAATTACAAACTTAAGGACGTTTGACGTCAAGCAGGCGGCCGTTCATAAAAATATTGCTAATAAATTTTGTTACATGTACTAGTACATATTGCGTCAACCTCAAGTAATTGGGATAAGAGCAGGAGAATGTTGATGAATAACAAAGTAAAATTCTAATAACCTATTACATACATATCATCACGCCATATCCCTTGCAGGGTAGGCAGAGAGAACAGAGTGCCAGAGAACTCTATCCTTGCGTACTTCACTCACTTCCTCAACATTCATAATTCTCTTCATACACGCTCGCCTGCTTCGGAGACTCTTGACTCAACCTTCCTTCAGTACTTGACCAATCTGGTCTAGGTAGGTTAGTCTCGGTCTCCCTCGGTACCTACATCCTTCCACTTTCGCATTGTATATGTTCTTAACCAGACGTTCGTTCGGCATTCTTTCCACAATTAACCTATTACAAGTCTCGTAAAAGAGAAAACTAAATGATTTAAGCCCTTAACATCATTACATGAACAGAATAACTCAAAATAAAACCGCATACTAAGCCGTTTGACTAGTATGGTTAGCTGTAGTTCAATTTCTCTCCTATTTTGATGGAGATGATGATGGAGATACAACCCCAATGGGGGATGACGTCAGACAGGCGGCTGAAAATAAAACTATTCCCAATAACTTTTGCTATATGTACAATGGAAGAAGAGTACATACGACGATCGTGAACATACATATAGTTTTATCAACAAATATTAAACGTGAAATTTTTTTTTTACATAATTTAATTAAAATGTTATAGCGTAACACTATACCCCGCACTAAATTTGAGTAACAAACATAAAACACCTAACACCTCGTATACCTTCGTCTGCTTTGAAATATAAATGAACCCAACACCCACCCACTCCCATATTGCCACTAAATAAACTATATAAAAAAAATATATGGAATATTATATAATAAAACGAAAATTATTTTCAAAAAAAAATCTTTCATTAGTCAATGAAATATCAATGTTCGATCATTGCTAAAGAATTTCGTCGAAATTTTTTTATGGGACTTATCCCACCACACATTCCTACCATTGTAACTCCTGCAAGCCAGGATCCACAATGGTCACTATAAATGACACCGAGGTTTGACCCTCAGGCAGTCCCGGGAAATGATTTTAATTGCCTTGGAGCCCGCAACAAATTTAATTAGAAAAGTTAAAGAGGAGGAGTTGGAAAAGAGTGATTCCACTTCCCTCCCAGGCAAAGCGGGAGACAGAAAGCAATATTGAATAGTCAGCCAATAAGTAAAGGGTTGTACAGCTACGATAAGCGCAGCAGTACGGCACCACGGATACGGGATAACTTAACGGGGCCTATATGTGAGCCTTAGGATTGATTGCAGTAGTAGGTATGGCAGAAACGCCTAAACGCACAGATATTTTCTCGAGTTGCTACAAGATCCGTATAGTATACTATTCCAGATGTGACTTGCAAACTGTCTAACATAAGGTCGCGCTCGTTACGCCAGAGATCGCACTCCCAGAGAATGTGATGTGCTGATTGTTCATACTCGCGGTTATGTGTAGAACATTGACATAGTGGTGAAATGAAATTTCGTCGAAATATTAAATTCTATTTTTAGGATTTCATACCCAAATGGTAACGGCGCAAACATATTGACGCGTGACGGTACAAATATTGTAGTGATTAAAATTCCGACCTTATCGTGTCAATTCATTCTGGTTAGGATTCCCAAGCACGACAATTCTTAGGGAGTGAGTCCAAAAGTTGATATTTTTGTATGTAATCTAATTTATTTCCGTTAATCATAAGTCTGTAAAGGCTACCACAATACAAAGATTGTTTCCTTAGGATGTTGTCCTTAAAAAACAAATAACGAGTATGAATAACTTTCTTTCAAATTCAAATATTTTCTTTTTACTGTTATTATATATACTTGAAATTTCAATATCGTAGCCGGGCCGTTCAATTTAATAAAGCAAATTCTATCTACGGTTTTCTCGGGGACACTTAACACATTTTATATTATAACATAAAATATTTCCCCATTTTGCTTAATCATAATCGAGAAATTTCATTAACTTTCACGAGATTGCAATTTCAGTTGATATAAATTATGAAAAGAACAGACGTACATACTTAGCTGTGCTCTACAGTACGTACTTAAAGATTTCAAAATCGTATTTAAATTTGTAATGTCAGCATTAACTCTTATAGTGGTAGGACCACGCTGTTGACAGTTCTCTGTCTACAGCCGCAAGCCCGTCTGTCCGGAGTAGTACCCTCGCAGAACGTCGACATCTGAGTAATGGCAATGTGCTATTGCGCTTCGTTCGGTGAGTGAGAGAGCCGGTAGCCCAACTGGGGTGGGTTTTGGGTTTGTATTGGTAGGCAGCGGCCTAGCTTTACCCTTGATATTGCAAATGTCCATGGGCGACAGTGATACTTACCAGATGTGCTATCTGCTCGTTTGCCACCATAAGCAATAAAAAAAATATAACACGTAAAAGATTTATTATCATCATATTTCTTTATAGTTCTTATAAACTCCACTATTGGACATAAGAAAACAATGGCTTATTAGAATGACTTATCTTTATATATATAATTCTTCTGTACGTGTGTTGACAGTGAACTCCGTTTATGCGTTCACTGGCTGGACAGGTTTTCTTGAAATTTTTTGTGTGTGTTCGAGGGGATTCGAGAATGATTTAGATTCGCAATTGGACACTGTAGGTGGCCCCGTTGTCGGTATGTCAAATGACTGGACCGATTGGGATTAAATTGTCTATGTGTATTCCAATGGGTCCCTGGACGATTTCAAAATATCGTTGGACCCGGAAAGTGGCGCTGCTGTCGGCATATCGCTTAAAGTTTTTTCGGGCAGGACGACGTCTGCCGAGATAGCTAGTTAACTATATTTTAGCTATGTCAATGGATATCAATAGAACAACTCTTTTTGAAATTGTAAAGTGGATAACCATAACCACGTGGATAACATAACCCAAAAATAGAAACCACAGATCATTTATATCAGTTATGGGACTATAAGTATGTGAGCCGAGATCATATGTCTATATAGCCGGGATAAATGTCTGTAAGTATAAAAGAAATGCCGTTTCCTTGTTTAGTTTTTTTTTGTAGTGAAATTTCTATTGTGACTTCCAACAAATTTGCGTTAAACGTTTAACGCAACGTCACTCGAACGCATGCGCGTAATATACCAGTTACAGGCCAGCGCGAGCGTTAGCAACGAGTAGCATCCAATATTCCGACGCAAGAGGAAGAGAGAAAGAAAGATACACAAAGGTAGACAGTAGGAGAGAGAAAGAGAGTAAGTCGGTAGATCCCAAGTACATGCGCGTGGTATTCTTACTATGTAGCGAAGTAAACAGTGTGAGCGTCGTGAAATTAACTGAAATACAATGTACTTGTTCTATTTTAATTTATAATATTAATTATTTTCATAGGTTTAAGTTTTCACTTCTATCGACTGTTCTCATGACTGCTTTGTGTTTTTCTAAAATATTTCTGTTTTCCATTTAATGATAAGTCCTAAAATCGGATAAATAAAGACGATTTCCTAAATAAGTATTTCAACAGTTATATAATATAAACGAATTAGCATGGATTTTTTTTTTTTAATTTTTGACCTGATTTTTTTAAATAATTTTTAGTAAGCGTTAGTGACACCTGATGGCAAAGGTCTACTTTAAGGTGGGGATTAGTAGGACGTAAAGGCCCCCACCGTATAAGGAATATTTCCTTAACCCAGGATGTTGTCTTAAATCATACTAAAATTAAATAAAATTGGGAGCATAATTATTCAACATCATCATCATCATCACAGCTCATATATTTCCCACTGTTGGGCTCGAGCCTCCTCCATAATGGGAGGGTAATTAACCTACTATACTACGCTGGTCAGACGTGTTGGTATACGGTTGGGTTTTGTTTCGAGGTTTCCTTCTCTCACATAGATGTTATATGCGTTTTATATCCCTTAGTCGTCTCGTCGTCCTTATTAGATAATCAATTTGGTATAATCTCCAAGTCACGATTCGATACGTGCTTAATCGCGTAGATTGATCAACATAATGTGGCCTTTTAACCGTGCCCTCATAGTACATAACTGACGGGAATATAATAGTACGAGTATATGCAAATTTATTCATATCACGTAATTAGAATTTCAATTTGTTTGTTTAAGTATAATATGATGTAAACCTTAGAAAGAATTGCGTTAATTATGAATGTTTCATTCTTTTATATATATATATATATATATATATGTATATATAAATATATATATATATATATATATATATATATACAGGATGTATCAGAGAATGGAGCAGCTGGTCAGAAGGATGGTAGGTAATGATGCTAGGAACCCATAACAAAAGTTTGAATTTCCTACCATCATTACCTACCACCCTTCTGACCAGCTGCTCCATTCTCTGATACATCCTGTATATATGTGTGTATATATATATATATATATATTTCTTTCGTTGTTTACATTTTCCGCATGGTGACGGAGTAAGAATACAACGTTTTATTATACCTTGCTTTTCTGCGGGTTAACAAAAAAATAACATCACTGCAAAAGAAGAAAAACTCGATAAAAAATCCTGTAATAACTCACCTCACCACACATTAGTCAATAGTAATAACTCACCTTTTTTTTCTTGCTGTGGACTATGGATGTGGTCGCGCGCCGTCAAATCGGTTCGGTTCGACGGAAGAGGGGGCGCGCAACCCCACAGACCCACCCTGCAAGTACCTCTCTTCGCCGTGCGAGCGGGTAATAACTCACCTGACCACACACTGATATATCTGTGAATGATTCATGCTTATATAAATTTAATTTTACAATTACTACAATTTTTATATATCGATTAAAATTTACAGAGCTATTACTGGAGTTATAATATTAGTTTTATTAAATTATACAATGGAAAATATCGAAAAATATTCCAGAAAAGTATTTTTTTATGTTATGATCTGTGTTTATTTACTAAATTTTATAAAACGAAATAACGATACGTTTATTTATTTAAGAAAAAATCTTATTTAAAATCCTTTGAACAGATTGCATATACTTATTGTTTCGTCGGTTTTAATCTTGACTGTTTATATAAATCTATCTAATGAAATATAACGTCTCTTCATTTCAGCATCATCATCTCAGCTCATATATGTCCCACCGTTGGGCTCGAGCCTCCTCCATAATGGGAGAGAAATTGACCTACTATACCGCGCTGGTCAGATGTGCTGGTATAGGATTTTGTTTCGAGTTTTCCTTCTCTTGCGTAGATGTTATATGCGTTTTATATCCCTTAGTCGTCTTTTACGATCACCCAAGTACAACGTAAGATAGGGGGTGGTGAATTGTATTCTTACTCAGTCACCACACGGAAAACGTCCCTTATAGCTTCAGAATTGAAAAGATACTTCATTTAAAAGACGTGACACGTGATTAGAACATAAAAGTGACAGCACAAATGATCCATCTTCCGTTCTAAGTGTCACAAACAGTTATTCTCGTACTGAATAATTCCTTTTACGATTCACGAATGGTTGTCTAGAAACTGTGTTTAATTACTGTGTAACTAATTTTTCATATATTTTGAAGGTCCCTCACGAGACAGTGTTTTATTTGTTAGGGCGGATGTTATATATCATTATTCTCCTGCTCTTATCCCAATTACCTGGGGTCGACTATTGCAAAAGTTATTGGCAATAGTTTTATGACCGGCCGCCTGTTTGACGTCAAGCTTGGGAATGTAATTGTTGATCAAACGGCATCAGGGGAAAGTAGTTAAGGTCGATGTAAAGCGTTCTATTATAAATCTTTTACTTTTTACTTCTAACATAAATCTTTTATTACATCCACGTGCAAAGGATAATTCTCTCTATTAGCTGTGTGGTAGCGGCGACGAAAACTACCAACCCTTACTTTGCTCGTGGATGTCGTAAAAGACGACTAAGAGCCTTATAACGATCTGGGCCAACTCCATCTGATGCCGTTTGGTCAACAATTACATTTCCAAGGAGAGTGGACGTCTGGCAGGCGGCCGGTCATTAAACTATTGCCAATAACTTTTGCAATATGTACTATGAAAGATGAGTACATATTGTAACGACCCCAAGTAATTGGGATAAGAGTAGGAGAATGATGATGAACAAAGGATAACTCTTGGTAGTATTCGTAACCACTGCCACACATAACTATATATTAATAAAATAAATTACGTCAATTAGTTTTTAACGATTAAAAAAAGATATTTAACACGAACAACGTCGGATATAATTATCATCATCATCTCAGCCCATATATGTCCCACTGCTGGGCTCGGGCCTCCTCCAAAATGGAAGGGTAACTGTCCTACTATGCCACGCTGGTCAGACGTGTTGGTATAGAGTTTTGTTTCGAGTTTTCCCTCTCTTGCACAAATGTTATATGCGTTTTATATCCCTTAGTCGTCCCGTACGATCACAAACGGGTGGTGAATCGTATTCTTATTCCGGCACACATAGAAAGGTCGGATATATCTCTTATTTATTATATTTCAACATTATTCAACATGCGTGACTAAAAATATTATTACCAGACATCGGAACTAAATCAACTAATTACATAAATGTATTATAAAGCTGTATGAATAATATGAAAGCCAAGAAGTTATTCGATAGGCTTTATGAATTGATATTTTATTATTTTTATGATTTCTATAATTATTTCATTTTTTATATTTTCTAAATAAGTAAAATATCTTGTTTTAAATCAGAGGTGTCAAACTCAATTCTGCAGAGGGCCATATATTTCCGACTCAGGGCTCTTCTGTGGCGACCACAGAGGGCCATGGCGGTCAGGGCTGTACGCGGGTACCGCACGGTGGCGACGGAGGCAGCGTGCCTGTTGGCCGGGAGTCCCCCGTGGGACCTGGAGGCGGAAATGCTCGCCGATTTGTATCGGCGGGTGTCGGGGGTGCGCGCGGAGGGCGGTGTGGTCTCTTTGAGGGAACTCACCGCCTGGCGCGTTGACGCCCGCCTAGATGTCATTGCCCGTTGGGCAGTCCGGCTGGAGAGGCCTCGGTTCGGTGTGCGGACCGTAGAGGCCTTCCGGCCGGTGCTGATGCAGTGGTTGGAACGGCGGCACGGGGTGCTCTCCTTCCGACTGGTGCAGGTTTTGACGGGGCATGGATGCTTCGCCAAATACCTGCACAAGGTCGTCAGGAGGGAGAGTACACCGTCCTGCCACCACTGCGATTGCGACGAAGACACGGCGCAGCATACGCTCGAGGTTTGTGCCGCTTGGGCAGAGCAGCGTCGTGAACTCGTCGCAATCATCGGTGCCGACCTGACGCTGCCGACCATCGCCAGGGCGATGCTCGACAGCGTCAGGAACTGGGACGCGGTCGCAACCTTCTGCGAGGCAGTAGTCTCGCGGAAGGAGGCGGCGGAGCGCGTGCGCGAGGAGCGTCTCCTCGACGGCGCGAGCCGCCGCCGGCGACTGGGGCGGCGCAGGCGCGATTACCTGCGCCTGATGCCGCCCTAGCCAAGGCCGCGGGTGACTGGATCGGGGAATTAGTCCGTCACCCGCCGAGAGGCCGACCGCGTGAGGAAAGACCGACATCCTACCCGAGGGGGGGATGTTGGTCATGTCATGAGGGGGGGATGTCGGGGGTCATGAGGGGGGGATGTCGGGGATGTCGAGGAGAGGGTACTCTTCAGGGGTATTCCGTCGGGCCGACCACTGACGTCAAGTCACTCTGCTCCGGTGGTCGGCCCAACGACGAAGGCGACGTCACGGGTGGGTTACGGGTGTGCGCGCTTACGCCCCTCTGTTACCCCGGATGGAGTGGTGCGAGGAGTGCGCCGACCGTAGCCCACCCCCAAAAAAAAAAAAAAAAAAAAAAAAAGAGGGCCATATATTAAATTTTTAATTCGTAGGCGGGCCAGATTGAAAATAAATAATTAAATGTATTATTATAACATTTTATTTATTAAATTATATATATATATTTTTTTTTTAACACCCTGCACTAAGGAAATTATCCTTGTATTGCGGGGGACTTTACAAACATGCAATTAACGCAGACAAATTACACCCAAACTCAGAACAACATTTTGTGGATCACACAAAGTAATGTCCTGCGAGGGAATCGAACCCACGGCACTGGCACGGAAGGTCGGTATCTTAACCACTACGCCATCTGTGCAGTATATATAGTATTTAATATACGGTTGTTAAAAATCATCGCGATCACGGGCCTTATTGATACGGCCCAGGGGCAGGATGCGGCCCGCGGGCCGTATCTTTGACATGACTGTTTTAAATGGTTACTATTGTATACCTTTCACATGATACCTTAATTAACAAATAAGTTAATTATGTTTTTTTTTTAATTCTTGTGCGTATAAAAATACGCAAAAGCTGCAATACGCTGCTTAAAGCTTCCTTACTTTCCTGATGTTAAGAAATCCTTAATGAAAACTAAATCTATATTTCTTGATAGTCCTATCGAAATTTACTGCCTAATTAATCTCGTAAGCCGGAAATCATTTCGTCTTCCTCATTCGCGGTAACTGACAGCCACATACTTATTCTACTAAACTTTTTTTGCTATGTGGGAGCAGCTACGTATACTACCAACCCCTACATTGCTGGTGGATGTCATAAAATACGGTTAAGAGCTTTGTATCAACCTTTACCAACTATATCTGATGCCGTCTGGTCAACAATTACATTCGTAAGGATATTTGATACCAAACAGGCGGCTGGTCATAAAAATATTGCTTATGTTTTTGAAATATGTACTATGAAATATGTATAGTAATAGAAGTTGCGTCGACTGCAAATTAACTTAAAAGCAGGATGATGATGCGTATTAACCAAAGCGGTACTAAAAAAAATATTAATTTAATTTAGATTCTGTCAAAAAAAAGAGAAAACAAAATAAATATAGAAACGAGCGGCGTAAGATCGATTTTAATTTGTCGCTTCAGTGTTCTTCCTATTCGATTAAAGTTTGTTTTGGAGAGGAAGGTTCAATTAAGTTTTATTCGATGAACCAGCTGTATCAAAAGTTTAATTACTTAAGCCGTAACATTTAAGCTAGGGATGTTATTAAGCTACACAGCTATTGCATATCCTAAATGAAATTATAAACGTACGGAAACCAATACACGAGACACAGCTGACAGCCTAATCGTAAGCCTCGCTGAAGAGAAATACTACGACAATCACCACACCTAATCTTTGCCTCATATAATTCCCTTTAAATCGAATATCCGCAACTGAAACTATTGATGAACAGAGTTACAGAGTTGCCAATACTAATTGGTAATTTGATCAAATTACTGAAATTTAGCATTTAATATGCTTAATTATTTATAAAAACCCGATTACGGGTTTTTAAATTTAGCATTTAATATGCTTAATTATTTATAAACGACGGAGTAAGAATACCTACAATTCACCACCCCCTATATTACCCGTGGGTGATCGTAAGCGACGACTAAGAGATGTAAAACGCATATAACATCTATGCAAGAGATGGAAAACTCGAAACGAAACCCTATGTCAACACGTCTGACCAGCGTGGTATAGTAGGTCAATTTGCCCTCCCATTACGGAGGAGGCTCGAGCCCAACAGTGGGACGTATATGAGTTGAGACGATGATGATGATCTAAGAAGCATCTCCATCACTTCAGCTATCAAACAAGAAATAAGAATCGTAATCGGTACATTCATTTAGGTGCAACGATACAATAGACAGACAATGACATGTCGCACTTATAACACTCCTCTTTTTGCGTCGGGGGTTAGAAAAACTACAAATATATGTTCTCGGCATGATATAAAAACTATTTTTAAAAGATCTCGTTCCATATGTATGAATTTACATAATATTCATTATTAACATAGAAGTCACGTTCGCTGGTAGCAAGTTTGCACGTAGAGCTATTCGGCACCCTCTTACTAACATTCTCAACGATTCTTAATAGAGCCGGCAGATCAGCAACGACTTCAGAATATCAATTTCAAATAACCTTGGAGTGAATTAGATAGTGCGAATTAGTGAAAGATTATAATCTATATTTTCAGTTTATTATTACGTTATTTATTAAATTGACTGCACAGATAGTGAAGTGTTAAATATCGACTTTCCGTACCAGGTGTCGTGAGGTAGATTCACACGCAAGACAAATTTGTGCGGTCCACAAGTTGTTCTGAATCTAGGTGGTAATTTATGTCCGTTACTTATATGCATATTTGTAAGATCTCCCGCAATACAAGGATTACTTTTTCAATGTAGGCTGTTGTCTTTAAAAATTATGCAAGAATTTTAGATTATTTTTGTAATTAAATAATGTTAAGAACATATATTTTTGTCATGCGTAGATACTGTATTAAACGCATTTAAGTACAATCGTTAAGTATGGTGACGGAGGTAGAATACGATTCACCACCCTGTTTCTTGCCCGTAGGTGTCGTACAAAAGGACTAAGGGAAAAAATAAACAGATAAAAAGAGAAGGAAATTTTGACATGAATGTGGTTTTATGAGCGCCAACTTTTTTTTTTTTTTTTTTTTTTTTTTTTTTTTTTTTTTTTTTTTGCCGTGGGCCATGGACGTCGCACCCCGCCAAGTCGGTCCGGGGTGACGGAAGAGGCGGCGCGCAACCCCATTGACCCACCCTGCAAGCACCTCTTCTTCGCCGTGCAAGCGAGCCACCGGTACCCGATTTTTGTCTTCGGTGGCCCGCTCGGCGGTATGCCCTCTCGGGCTCCTCTCCTGTCGACGCCCCGACAGCTTTCGCCGTCGAGGCGTCGTCCTCACGCGGTGGCCTCACGTCGGGTGACCGGACAATTCCCCGGTCCGATCACCCGAAGCCTCGGTTAGGGCGGCATCAGGCGCAGGTATTCGCGCCGCCCCGGCCGCTGACGGCGGCCCGGGTCACGGGAATCCTCCCGTACTCGTTCCACCGTCTCCTTCTGCGAGATAACAGCCTCGCAGAAGGCGGCGACCGCATCCCATTATGAGCGCCAACCTGGCTGGCTAGCAAATAAAGTGGTGTGTGCACTGTGGGTTCTTTAATTATCTGGAGTATTTGTTTTCGATGAACACGAATCTAAAGTTTGGGAGTCAAACTCTAAGAAACTGATAAAAGCCAAGATTTTGTATTTTTTCTTGTATGATATGATGCTATGAATTTTTACTTACTCTCTCTTATTTATACTTAGTGACCAACCATAATTTAAAAATTTGTTATGTATTATTTGTTATTTTGAAGATTGAGTTTTATTTAAAACTCAATTAAATGAATAATTATTAGTCATTGACAAAAATATAAAATCAGTACATTTATTGGCCAAAACCACGGGATGTTCGGAGTACTATAACAACTGTCCAATGATGACTACAGGCAATAACATATAAATAATAATAATACGTAATACTACCATAGTTCTACAATGCGCACGGAAATCCACTATATTTTTCTTTTGATAATAAAGGAGCCAAAACTATAAGAATGTTATTTTTACATTATACAAAAATTAATACGAGATTGTGATTAAATCTGTTTTTTTTAAGCTTTCTCCATTTCTTAGATATTACCCCCCAATTAGAGATCCCAATTTAACGGCAAAAATACGCTAAAAAATCATAGTGACCCAGCACAGACCACTTAATTTATTGTGAATGAATAATCCCTCAGTGTGGTGAGTGACGGATAAAGAAGCTAATGTATTAGTATCCCCTAATTTCTCGAGAATGTAATCAAAATCGACTGAAACACCAGCGCTCTTCATTTTGGAAAAGCTTGATTCTAATTATTAACCTCAAAAAGTGAATAGAATATAATACTTCATAGTAATGTGTAGTTTCTGTTGACCAAGAAAATATTACTAAATCTTGAAATAAGTAAAGAGAGAAAGAAGAAAAGAAAGTTATTTATTTGGAATCTACAGCATGGTCGTTATAAAAAAAAAAGACAAGAATACTAATAGGAATAATATTGAAAAAAAAAACATTTAACCATACTGTAGTAGACCAAAAAGGTTCTACCTCGGCATAAGCTGCAGCCCAAAGGTGCTAATCGCTAGTTTTCAGACACAGCGTGTATTCAAATGTATTTATAAAAAAATACTACAAACATCTTGGTGAACAAAAGAAATTGTTAGTTTAGTACAGAGGTCGGCAACCTTTTGAGTCGGAAGAGCCAAAAATTAGAATTTATAAAGGTTTAAAGTTTTTAAAGAGCTACATTTTTTTTTGCCAACAATAATTTGTGCCTAATCCTCATTAATCAATTTAGAACCACTTTTAAATGTTTTCTTTTTAATTTTTTTTTCGTATAGAACTAAAGAGTCGCAACTTCACATCCAAAGAGCCGCATGTGGCTCGCGAGCCGCAGGTTGCGGACCTCTGGGTTAGTATATTGTTTTTCATTTGTAACGTAAAGATGAATTCCTAACTCGATTGACCCAAAACTCGATCCAATTTCGAAACTCTTCAATTTCAATTCTAAAGAATATCTATATTTATACAACGTGATCGTTACATAATAATATTGTAATATTTTTACAGTGAGTCAGTGTATTATCTCTTATAAGATGAAGATGGGTTTTGATACTATCACGAATTTGATCCTTCCATTTGCTATCATAATAGACATAAGTAGATAACACTGTAAAAGTAGGAACATTGTCAATAAAACTCTATATCAACCTGCCTGGCCAAGACGGACCAATTTTTCTGTTATTACGAAATTCTTAACCAATAGTGACATCTACATAAGATGCAATTGTTTTAATATACGAAGCTAGAGTTTTGAGAATTCTATTCCTCTAAACTCAAAACATAATACTTATAGGATCATGGATTTCAAATTGCAAAGGTGCTGTTTTTATTTCAAAATATACAAGAAATATTTTTCTCTTGGCTGATTTAGATATCTATTTATTTCTTCCAACAAATAATAAAGTAATTTCTATAACTAATGGCTTAGTAATGGTAAGCAATTAGTTTAAAAAAACACTAATGAGAAAAAATTTGCGTGTGGTGACGCAGTAAGTATACAATTCACCACCCCCGGGTAAGACCGTGGGTGATCGTAAGAGACGATTAATGGATATGAAACGCATATATTATCTATGCAAGAGAAGGAGAACTCGAAACAAAACCCTATACCAACACGTCTGACCAGCGTGGTATAGTAGCTCAATTTCCCTCCTATTATGGAGGAGGCTCGAGCCCAACAGTGGGACATATATGAGCTGAGATGATGATGATGAATGAGAAAAAAAAGCAATTTTACCATAAAAGCTCTATATGGTATGGAAAATCTTGAGAAGATGAAAATGAGAAGATATAATTCTAAAAAAGAAAGCTTTAATAAGAAAGTCATTTGAAATTTAGTACAAACAATAATAAATTATTCTAGACAAAACGTTACATTTAAGTAATTGTCTGGGAAATGGCCCATTTGATTGTGTCGTTTATTAAGTCTGTTTCTATTCATCTGTGGCCGTTTTTTATTAAAGTCTATTTTAATTAAAAATAAAGACAAACGATTTTTTTTTTGTATTGGCAATCAGATATATAGCTCTGTTGCCACTGTAGTGTAACCTTTTCATGGTGGCTTTCGAAAATTTTCATCATCATTAAATTGTTTGTCATCCACTGCTGGACTGGATGTAGGCCTCCCTCATATTTCGCCTTAAAGTGCTGTTCTGTGCTGCCCGCATCCAACGACTCCCAGCAACTTTCACCAAGTCGTCGGTCCACCTGGCTAGGCGACCAACACTGACGACGTTCGATACGCGGTCGCCACTCGAGAACCTCTCTTCCCCATCGGTTATCGGTTCGACGAGCCGTGTGGCCTGCCCATTGCCACTTCAGCATGCTAATTCTTCGTGCCATGTTTGTTACACCCGTTCTTCTGCGGATTTCCGTATTACGGCCCTATAGCATGCTGACCGCCTTTGAGCTTCGTCGCGAAGCCTACATTTAGGGACCATGTTTCCGTGCCATAAGTCATCATTGGTAACACACACTGATCGCAGACCTGTGTTTTCAGACACTGAGGTATGATGAGAAAATCCTCTTAAGTTTCCCGAACGCTGTCCAGCCGAGTTAGATTCGTCGGTTGGCCTCTTTCTCGAAATTGTATCTACCTAACAGGACTGTTTGTCCAAGGTAAACATAATAATCGACAAATGCGAGAGTCACATTGCCAACTAGAACCGGTATTGGAATGACATGGGTGTTTGACATAACTTTCGTATTGTCCATGCTCACTAGTTGGGATACCTTGCTGAGATCGTCGAGTTAGCACCATGCTAAGGTCCTCCAAGGATTCTGTCATAACGACAATATCGTCTGCAAATCGAAGATTAGCGAGGCAATTTTGGCAAACTGTAATATCACTTCTTTAAGTGTGAAAGAAAAGAAAAGTTTTAAGAAATTATTCAAGAAATATATATTCAGCTAAATGCGTATTATAGTAGACTTGCTGACGCGATCGGACGCACTTTTAAGTACTTCTGGAAAAGAAAATCTCTAAAAACACTTTTCTCGAATAGAGATTTTCTTCAGTTTATTTGTATTATTCACTGTTTTAGCCGCAGTATAAATATACAGTACACGAAACCGCCTATATCTTAAAATTAAACTGTCTGTTGTCTATACAGCCGTCTTATAAAATGTTTTAACGCAGTTTTTTTTTTTAATTTTTGTCAAGGAGCTGTATAGTTATGGGGTCACTCGCAGCACCCTACGTCGCCCTGGACTGTTCTGGTGGTGTGACTTCTTTTTTATTGCCACAAATATGAAAATAAAATTAAACTTAATGCCGCTTTCACAATAAAATAAAATAACTGAACGAATTACCATATAAATAATGTGTTTTGATATTTTTATAGCTTCACGAAGGTATATAGAAAAATCATAATGCATAATTTTGGACGATGTAGGAAATCCTTCGTAAGTGATACCTAGTTATGCTTGGCCGTAGCCAGTTTTTCACATATATATTTCCTATAATTTTCCTAATGTACATGAATATTAATCCTCCTTGTTAATATATTTTTGTCTTCATCATAGTAGAAAAGAACCTTAATAGAAACTTGGAATAGAAAATAAAACTATTTTATAGCTTTTAACGTATTTATATACGTTTTTACTTTTCCAATGCTTTTTAGCATTCATGGTCACAAGAGCCTTATAATGACCAGGGTCAACTCCATCTAATGCCGTTTGGTCAACAATTTCATTCCCAAGGAGGGTTGACGTCTGACAGACGGCCGGTCATAAAACTATTGCCAATAACTTTACAATATGTACTATGAAAGAAGAGTACATCCACAGTCCCTTATCAAACAGATTTCTAAAAAAAAAATATTCGATGTTTTATGAAAAAACATCGATACATCGAGTATTTCGATAGCTCTTCAAAACATCGGATCGATTCTATGTATCGCATTGTAAACATCGATGTATATCGAATATCCCTATTTCTTGCCCGTAGGTGTCGTAGAAAAGGACTAAGGGAAAAAATAAACAGATAAAAAGAGAAAGAAATTTTGACGTGAATGTGGTTTTATGAGCGCCAACCTGGCTGGCTAGCAAATAAAGTGGTGTGTGCACTGTGGGTTCTTTAATTATCTGGAGTATTTGTTTTCGATGAACACGAATCTAAAGTTTGGGAGTCAAACTCTAAGAAACTGATAAAAGCCAAGATTTTGTATTTTTTCTTGTATGATATGATGCTATGAATTTTTACTTACTCTCTCTTATTTTTACTTAGTGACCAACCATAATTTAAAAATTTGTTATGTATCAGCTTTTGAAAATTGTGTTTTATTTAAAACTCAATTAAATGAATCATTATTAGTCATTGACAAAAATATAAAATCAGCACATTTATTGGCCAAAACCACGGAATGTTCGGAGTACTATAACAACTGTCCAATGATGACTACAGATAATAACATATAAATAATAATAATAATACGTAATACTACCATAGTACTACGACGCAAAGAAATCCACTATATTTTTCTTTTGAGAATAAAGGAGCCAAAACTATAAGAATGTTATTTTACATTATACAAAAATTAATACGAGATTGTGATTAAATCTGTTTTTTTAAGCTTTCTCGATTTCTTAGACATTACCCCCCAATTAGAAATCCCAATTTAGCGGCAAAAATACGCTAAAAAATCATAGTGACCCAACACAGACCACTTAATTTATTGTGAATGAATAATCCCTCAGTGTGGTGAGTGACGGATAAAGAAGCTAATGTATTAGTATCCTCTAATTTCTCGAGAATGTAATCAAAATCGACTGAAACACCAGTGCTCTTCATTTTGGAAAAGCTTGATTCTAATTATTAACCTCAAAAAGTGAATAGAATATACTACTACTACTTCATAGTAATGTGTAGTTTCTGTTGACCAAGAAAATATTACAAAATCTTGAAATAAGTAAAGAGAGAAAGAAGAAAAGAAAGTTATTTATTTGGAATCTACAGCATGGTCGTTATAAAAAAAAGACAAGAATACTAATAGGAATAATATTGAAAAAAAAAACATTTAACCATACTGTAGTAGACCAAAAAGGTTCTACCTCAGCATAAGCTGCAGCCCAAAGGTGCTACATCGCTAGTTTTCAGGCACAGCGTGTATTCAAATGTATTTATAAAAAATAAAAAACCGGAGGTGTCAAGGGACACCCGGATGGAACGAAGTTCTATTTTAATTATATAATTTTTTTCTGCCTTAAGCGATTTTTATCGTTATATTTTAGCCAATTTGCAAAATATCTTTATAAATTATAGCCTATGTGTTATTCTGATGTGCAAGCTATATTACTATAAATTTCATCAAAATCCATTCAGTAGTTTTTACGTGAAAGAGCAACAAACATGTTCACATCCATACATTATTACAAACTTTCACGTTTATAATATTAATAATAGGATATACAATTCCACTAGACTACCAAAACTTTTCGGCCCCGAGCTAGAACGCGAGCCGGCCACGCGGCCCGGTCACGGGCGAAAATAATTTCGTTGCGCATTATTTTGATTTTGCTATATCTCTTAAGGTATTGATTTAATTTGCATGGTCTGAAGGAAAAAAAATATCTTCATGAAATGCTCAAGCCAACTAATGTATTTAAAATGATAAGGATTAATACAGTATTTGTGTAAATAGCTTTTCAATTACCGTTTTATAATAGAACATTTTTTAAAGTATTAAAATGGATATAGTATGTTATCCTTAAGAGATAGATATATACCATCGCGGACTTTTTTGTAGGCCTTTTTAAGGTGTATAATACTGTAGTACTTTATTTTGATCTATTTCGTAGGGTTCAGCCAGCGTTTGCAATGTAAGCGCAAAATAATGTGTTTATTTACGACATCACATTAGAAACCTCTAAAATTATCAGTGTTTCTCTAGTACATTATGCATATATTATACATATAAACCTTCCTCTTGAATCACTCTATCTATAAAAAAAATCGTCGCGACACCACACTGTTCAATGCGAAATAGAAATGAAAATATCTGGCTTGCTTTCTATAAGAGAGCCGACGAGCGACGCCGCACAGCTTACAATAGCTTACTATAGCAAAAAGTGTCGTGACAACTTTTCGTAAGAATTTTTTCCGTCTAGCCCCCTTCCCAACGCGCGATAAGGAACTTCGTTCCAATACTACAAACATCTTGGTGAACAAAAGAAATTGTTAGTTTAGTACAGAGGTCGGCAACCTTTTGAGTCGGAAGAGCCAAAAATTAGAATTTATAAAGGTTTAAAGTTTTTAAAGAGCTACATTTTTTTTTGCCAACAATAATTTGTGCCTAATCCTCATTAATAAATTAGGACCACTTTTAAATGTTTTCTTTTTAATTTTTTTTTCGTATAGAACTAAAGAGTCGCAACTTCACATCCAAAGAGCCGCAGGTTGCGGACCTCTGGGTTAGTATATTGTTTTTCATTTGTAACGTAAAGATGAATTCCTAACTCGATTGACCCAAAACTCGATCCAATTTCGAAACTCTTCAATTTCAATTCTAAAGAATATCTATATTTATACAACGTGATCGTTACATAATAATATTGTAATATTTTTACAGTGAGTCAGTGTATTAATTATCTCTTATAAGATGAAGATGGGTTTTGATACTATCACGAATTTGATCCTTCCATTTGCTATCATAATAGACATAAGTAGATAACACTGTAAAAGTAGGAACATTGTCAATAAAACTCTATATCAACCTGCCTGGCCAAGACGGACCAATTTTTCTGTTATTACGAAATTCTTAACCAATAGTGACAATTACATAAGATGCAATTGTTTTAATATACGAAGCTAGAGTTTTGAGAATTCTATTCCTCTAAACTCAAAACATAATACTTATAGGATCATGGATTTCAAATTGCAAAGGTGCTGTTTTTATTTCAAAATATACAAGAAATATTTTTCTCTTGGCTGATTTAGATATCTATTTATTTCTTCCAACAAATAATAAAGTAATTTCTATAACTAATGGCTTACTAATGGTAAGCAATTAGTTTAAAAAAACACTAATGACAAAAAATTTGCGTGTGGTGACGCAGTAAGTATACAATTCACCACCCCCGGGTAAGACCGTGGGTGATCGTAAGAGACGACTAATGGATATGAAACGCATATATTATCTATGCAAGAGAAGGAGAACTCGAAACAAAACCCTATACCAACACGTCTGACCAGCGTGGTATAGTAGCTCAATTTCCCTCCTATTATGGAGGAGGCTCGAGCCCAACAGTGGGACATATATAAGGTGAGATGATGATGATGAATGAGAAAAAAAAGCAATTTTACCATAAAAGCTCTATATGGTATGAAAAATCTTGAGAAGATGAAAATGAGAAGATATAATTCTAAAAAAGAAAGCTTTAATAAGAAAGTCATTTGAAATTTAGTACAAACAATAATAAATTATTCTTTTTTTTTTTTTTTCGGGGGGTGGGCTACGGTCGGCGCACTCCTCGCACCACTCCATCCGGGGTGACAGAGGGGCGTAAGTGCGCACACCCGTAACCCACCCGTGACGTCGCCTTCGTCGTTGGGCCGACCACCGGAGCAGAGTGACTTGACGTCAGTGGTCGGCCCGACGGAATACCCCTGAGGAGTACCCTCTCCTCGACCGACATCCCCCCCTCGGGTAGGATGTCGGTCTTTCCTCACGCGGTTGGCCTCTCGGCGGGTGACGGACTAATTCCCCGATCCAGTCACCCGCGGCCTTGGCTAGGGCGGCATCAGGCGCAGGTAATCGCGCCTGCGCCGCCCCAGTCGCCGGCGGCGGCTCGCGCCGTCGAGGAGACGCTCCTCGCGCACGCGCTCCGCCGCCTCCTTCCGCGAGACTACTGCCTCGCAGAAGGTTGCGACCGCGTCCCAGTTCCTGACGCTGTCGAGCATCGCCCTGGCGATGGTCGGCAGCGTCAGGTCGGCACCGATGATTGCGACGAGTTCACGACGCTGCTCTGCCCAAGCGGCACAAACCTCGAGCGTATGCTGCGCCGTGTCTTCGTCGCAATCGCAGTGGTGGCAGGACGGTGTACTCTCCCTCCTGACGACCTTGTGCAGGTATTTGGCGAAGCATCCATGCCCCGTCAAAACCTGCACCAGTCGGAAGGAGAGCACCCCGTGCCGCCGTTCCAACCACTGCATCAGCACCGGCCGGAAGGCCTCTACGGTCCGCACACCGAACCGAGGCCTCTCCAGCCGGACTGCCCAACTGGCAATGACATCTAGGCGGGCGTCAACGCGCCAGGCGGTGAGTTCCCTCAAAGAGACCACACCGCCCTCCGCGCGCACCCCCGACACCCGCCGATACAAATCGGCGAGCATTTCCGCCTCCAGGTCCCACGGGGGACTCCCGGCCAACAGGCACGCTGCCTCCGTCGCCACCGTGCGGTACCCGCGTACAGCCCTGACCGCCATGGCCCTCTGTGGTCGCCACAGAAGAGCCCTGAGTCGGACGGTCAGGGACCCCGCCCACACCGGTGCGCCGTACAGGGCCATAATAAATTATTCTAGACAAAACGTTACATTTAAGTAATTGTCTGGGAAATGGCCCATTTGATTGTGTCGTTTATTAAGTCTGTTTCTTTTCATCTGTGGCCGTTTTTTATTAAAGTCTATTTTAATTAAAAATAAAGACAAACGATTTTTTTTTTTTTATTGGCAATCAGATATATAGCTCTGTTGCCACTGTAGTGTAACCTTTTCATGGTGGATTTCGAAAATTTTCATCATCATTAAATTGTTTGTCATCCACTGCTGGACTGGATGTAGGCCTCCCTCATATTTCGCCTTAAAGTGCTGTTCTGTGCTGCCCGCATCCAACGACTCCCAGCAACTTTCACCAAGTCGTCGGTCCACCTGGCTAGGCGACCAACACTGACGACGTTAGATACGCGGTCGCCACTCGAGAACCTCTCTTCCCCATCGGTTATCGGTTCGACGAACCGTGTGGCCTGCCCATTGCCACTTCAGCATGCTAATTCTTCGTGCCATGTTTGTTACACCTGTTCTTCTGCGGATTTCCGTATTACGGCCCTATAGCATGCTGACCGCCTTTGAGCTTCGTCGCGAAGCCTACATTTAGGGACCATGTTTCCGTGCCATAAGTCATCATTGGTAACACACACTGATCGCAGACCTGTGTTTTCAGACACTGAGGTATGATGAGAAAATCCTCTTAAGTTTCCCGAACGCTGTCCAGCCGAGTTAGATTCGTCGGTTGGCCTCTTTCTCGAAATTGTATCTACCTAACAGGACTGTTTGTCCAAGGTAAACATAATAATCGACAAATGCGAGAGTCACATTGCCAACTAGAACCGGTATTGGAATGACATGGGTGTTTGACATAACTTTCGTATTGTCCATGCTCACTAGTTGGGATACCTTGCTGAGATCGTCGAGTTAGCACCATGCTAAGGTCCTCCAAGGATTCTGTCATAACGACAATATCGTCTGCAAATCGAAGATTAGCGAGGCAATTTTGGCAAACTGTAATATCACTTCTTTAAGTGTGAAAGAAAAGAAAACTTTTAAGAAATTATTCAAGAAATATATATTCAGCTAAATGCGTATTATAGTAGACTTGCTGACGCGATCGGACGCACTTGTAAGTACTTCTGGAAAAGAAAATCTCTAAAAACACTTTTCTCGAATAGAGATTTTCTTCAGTTTATTTGTATTATTCACTGTTTTAGCCGCAGTATAAATATACAGTACACGAAACCGCCTATATCTTAAAATTAAACTGTCTGCTGTCTATACAGCCGTCTTATAAAATGTTTTAACGCAGTTTTTTTTTTTAATTTATGTCAAGGAGCTGTATAGTTATGGGGTCACTCGCAGCACCCTACGTCGCCCTGGACTGTTCTGGTGGTGTGACTTCTTTTTTATTGCCACAAATATGAAAATAAAATTAAACTTAATGCCGCTTTCACAATAAAATAAAATAACTGAACGAATTACCATATAAATAATGTGTTTTGATATTTTTATAGCTTCACGAAGGTATATAGAAAAATCATAATGCATAATTTTGGACGATGTAGGAAATCCTTCGTAAGTGATACCTAGTCATGCTTGGCCATAGCCAGTTTTTCACATATATATTTCCTATAATTTTCCTAATGTACATGAATATTAATCCTCCTTGTTAATATATTTTTGTCTTCATCATAGTAGAAAAGAACCTTAATAGAAACTTGGAATAGAAAATAAAACTATTTTATAGCTTTTAACGTATTTATATACGTTTTTACTTTTCCAATGCTTTTTAGCATTCATGGTCACAAGAGCCTTATAATGACCAGGGCCAACTCCATCTAATGCCGTTTGGTCAACAATTTCATTCCCAAGGAGGGTTGACGTCTGACAGACGGCCGGTCATAAAACTATTGCCAATAACTTTTACAATATGTACTATGAAAGAAGAGTACATATTGTATCGATCCCAAGTAATTGGGATAAGAGTAGGAGAATGATGATGATGATGGTCACGAGAGGATTGAGGTATTTTGCTATCGCAAGTCTACTTTATTGTAAAAAAAAAGTGTCTATTCACTACATTATTAGTTATTAATATTGATCTATACGATTCATAGAAATTAATATAATTCTATATAAAAAAGATTTTTGTAATAAAGATGACTTATTAAAATGAAACACCATAGTCATCTCGTAATCATAATTGCCAATAAGTGTTAAACTAATATAAAATCGATAAAATTCTTAAAAATAGTTTCAATTTCATATGAGCGGGTAAACATCAGAAATCAATAAGTACGTACCATAGACAGCAACAAATGGGATTAACAACTAGACGGCGAAATGTGTACTCGTTGTACTTCTCATTGTCTTTACGAAGTTAAAATCGCCAGACTGTAAAACATTCCTTTTCTTTCTGTTAGCGCTTTATATACATATATAAGCTCTAACTCAATTTATTAAGTACATACTTAGTAAATTGAGTCTTTATTTTAAGAGGATCAACATAGAGAATGCGAATATATCTTGCTCACTAATGATTTTATTTTATGCTCTGTTAGATATGACTATTGCAGCTTACCATGGCATAGTTCAAGACCGTAGGCGTGCTTTTTCCATTAGAGATATTGGTTTAATATACAACTGACCGGACGAATTGTTATAGCTCTTTATTTAGAGTTTACTTACTTTTGCAGTAAAGTTATTGGCAGGTCCATTAGACAGAATAAATAAAAATAAAAATTCAATTCCGGGAGTACCGGCAGAAGAGTAAACTTGAACATTAATGTTGCATTTTTGAATATTTTAGAATGGATAGGGAATAATTTCGCACAAATTGCTTGATTTATCAGTATAAAAGTACTATAATTTAAGTGGTTAAATACAATATTCATTAATAAATGAAAAGCGCAATAGTGCTCTCGTACACAAACATGACAATTTATCCCTACTAATATATAAATGTGAATGTAAGTTTGTTTGTTACGCTTTCACGCTAAAACTACTCAACCGATCATCATGAAACATTGTACACATATTCTTGGAGGTATTAAAAGTAACATAGGATACTTTTTGTTAAAAAAAAAACAAAATTTTTATATCAAAAATAAAAAAATTGTTTGTCAAAATATCTCAAAATCTAGCTTTTTCAACGCCATCTAGCAGTGCAGTAATGAAGTTCCAACCCTTTTTTTTTTTTTTTTTTTTTTTTTTTTTTTTTTTGCGTTGGGTTATGGACGTCGCACCCCGCCAAATCGGTCCGGGGTGACGGAAGAGGCGGCGCACAACCCCATTGACCCACCCTGCAAGCACCTCTTCTTCGCCGTGCGAGTGGGCCACCGGTACCCGATCTTTGTCTTCGGTGGCCCGCTCGGCGGTATGCCCTCTCGGGCTCCTCTCTTGTCGACGCCCCGACAGCTTTCGCCGTCGAGGCGTCGTCGGAGGCCTCACGTCGGGTGACCGGACAATTCCCCGGTCCGATCACCCGAAGCCTCGGTTAGGGCGGCATCAGGCGCAGGTACTCGCGCCTGCGCCGCCCCGGCCGCGGGCGGCGGCCCGGGTCACGGGAATCCTCCCGGGCCCGTTCCGCCGCCTCCTTCTGCGAGATGACAGCCTCGCAGAAGGCGGCGACCGCGTCCCAATTCCTGACGCTGTCGACCATCGCTCGCGCAACAGTCGGCAGCGTCAGGTCGGCACCGATGACAGCGACGAGGTCACGGCGCTGCCCGTCCCAGCCCGAACAGACCTCGAGCGTATGTTGCGCCGTGTCCTCGTCGCTACTGCAATGGTGGCAGTACGGAGTCCACTCCCTCCGCACGACCGTGTGCAGGTACTTGCCGAAGCAACCATGCCCCGACAAGACCTGCACCAACCGGAAAGAGAGGACTCCGTGCCGCCGCTCCATCCACTCCATCAGTACGGGCCGGAGGGCCTCAACGGTAAAAACACCGTGTCTAGGCCTCTCCAGCCGCGTAGCCCAACGGGCGATGACTTCTCGGCGGGCGTCCTCGCGCCAGGTGGCTATCTCGTTGAACGATGGGGAGCCACCCTCTTCGCGCATTGAGGTAACCCGCCGGTAGAGGTCGGAGAGCATCTCCGCCTCTAGGTCCCACGGGGGTGTCCCGGCCAATAGGCATGCCGCCTCGGTAGACACCGTGCGGTACCCGCGAATGGCTCTGACCGCCATGGCTCGCTGTGGCCTCCACAGCACCGCCCTGAGCTGGGCGTTCAGAGCCCTCGCCCACACGGGTGCGCCGTACATGGCCATTGAGCGGATCACCCCCGCATACAGCCGTCGGCCCTCGAAACTGGGTCCGCCCACGTTCGGCATGAGCCGAGAAAGGGCGGACGCCGCGCCGACCAGCCGGGGAGCAATTTGACGGAAATGCGCCCGGAACCACCATCGCCCGTCGAGCACCAGGCCCAAGTACCTCATATGGGCCTGGATTCTGATGTGGATGGAGTTGACGACTAACGAGGCGCCGATGGGCAGCCTCACACGGGGCCCATGGAATAGTAGGGCCTCCGTCTTGTTTAGGGCCACCCTGAGCCCCAGCGCCTCAATTCGCCTGACCATCTCCTCGGTGCCGAGAGTGGCCAGGCTCGCCGCCTCTTCGAGTGTCCTGCCCCGGGCTGTGACGAGCATGTCGTCAGCATTGCAAATAACGCTCAGCCCGGGGGGGAGACTCCCTCTTAACGCCCAGTCGTAACCGATGTCCCACAGAGTCGGCCCCAGAACTGACCCCTGGGGAACACCGCACGACATGGGCGTCCGCACAATGTCCCCTGCGGGGCTCGCGTAGAGGACACTGCGCCCCTCCAAATAGTCTGCCACCAGCCGCCTGAGGTACAGGGGCACTCCATGGAACCGGAGTGCCTCCCTGATGCAGCTGAATGGCAGACTATTGAAGGCGTTGGCGATGTCCAACGACACCGCCAACAGCACTCCTTTGCCGGCGACAGCCTCCGCGGCCGTCTGCCTCAGGCGTAGCAGGGCCCCGATGGTCGAACGCCCCCTCCGAAACCCAAACTGAGCGTCCGACAGATCGGGCCCCACCTCCTCCAGGTGCTGGACGATGCGGGCAGCGAGGACACGCTCCAGCAGCTTACCCACATCGTCCAGAAGCACAATGGGCCTGTAGGCCGACGGCGAATCCGGGGGCCGTCCCGGCTTTGGCAGGAGAACCAACCTCCCTTCCTTCCAGCACTCCTCCCTTCCGTCCAGACGTCACACATGCGTTGAACAGTCGCCTGAGGCGAGGTTCGAGATGCTCGAGGAGCAACGTCAACACCCGGACTGGGACTCCGTCCGGGCCGGGGGCCGTGGTGGCGGAACGAATCTTCGCCACGGCTGACCCCACTTCCGACTCCGTCACGGGCGGAACACTCTCGATGGCCTCCCGGTCGTGATCTGGCGAAGCCATGACCGGGGGCGTGTGCTCCGACTGCTGCGGGAACAGCTCCTCGACCACTCTACGAAGGAGGTCGGGCTGGAGGGTCTCGGTGAGGGGGGGGCCCTGCGCGCGAAGCTTATTCAGCGACGCGCGATACGGGCGACCCCAGGGGTCACGGTCGAGACCGTCCAGCATCTCCTGCCAACTCGCGTCCTTGGCGGACCGGATGGCCAGCCGAAAGGTGGTACGCGCACTGCGGTACGCCTCGTACAGCTGGCCCTCCCGCTCAACATCGCGGCGACGCCGCCGACTGCGGGTGTAGGACCTTCGGGCACTAATGCACGCCGCACGAAGGTCCGCCAGTCTTGGGGACCACCAGTAGACCCCCTGCCTCGGAGGTAGACGCCGCACCCTGGGCATGGCCGCATCGCAGACCTGCGTTAACGCACTGCGGATGCGGACAGCCTCGACGTCCACTCCGTCCGCTGGGGGGGGTGAGGACAGCCACGTGTTCACGATAGCCGCCTCCGCCAGTAGGTCCCTATCCAGCCGCCCCACAGCCCACCGCGGAAATGCGGGAGCTCGGTCCGCCCTGTGACCCCTGCTGGAGTCCCGGAGAGGGGAGACCTCCATCCGGATGTAACGGTGATCCGACAGGGTCTCCGCCTCCTCCAGGACATGCCAGTTCCTCACTCGTGGTGCGACAGCGGGGCTAGCGAACGACAAGTCCACTATCGACCCACCCTGCTGTCGCACACACGTGTTCACTGAGCCTCTGTTTAGGACACAGAGGCCCAGTGACGCCGCCCACTCCACGATCGCCCGCCCGCGATCGTCCGTCATCGGGGACCCCCACGCCGTGGATTTGGCGTTGAAGTCCCCCAGGACCAGGACGAGGCCCGGTGCCAGTCGCCGTATCGAAGCCTCCAAGGTGGTGAGGGAGGCCCCGAAATCGTCCATTCTCCTGTTAGGGGAGAGGTAAACGCTGTACAGTGTGACCCCTCCCCAATCCGCCGCGACAAATTCCTCGCCCCTATCCAAGAGGGATAAGGACGGGAAGTGCCGCTGCGTGGAGGTGACGATTGCCGCGGTTCCGTTCCGGCTGACCACCCAATTGGGGCGATCAGGCACGACGTACGGTTCCGCGACTACGGCTGCACCGATCGACCACTCCGCCATGGATGAGATCCTGCGCACCGGCGGAGTGGTTGGTGTTGGCCTGCAGGAGGTGAGTGGACTGGGCAGCCATTAATGGGCCGTGTCCATTATCACCTCCTGGCTTGCGGCGGGCGATCGGGCCGCGCTAGGAGCTGAAGCGGCCGGAGTCGAAGGGCCGCTCCGCCCCTTTGGAGCCGAAGCCGGAGGTCTGCACGCCTCAGAGCCCATGCGGTGCTTGGCAGGCTTATTGCCCGCCGCACACGCGGGGCAGTGGGGTGGGGCGGCGCAAGATGCCGCCATGTGCCCAGTCTGACCGCAGCGGAAACAGAGTCCGCCGCAGTCAAAGCAATTAGTACATGTTGGCCGGGTATGCCCGACCGCCATGCACTTGAAACACCTCGCAGGCCGGTGCTCCAGCACGGTGACTCGCGCTGAGCTCCAGCCCACAAGGAGCCTGCCTGAGCCGGCCAGTTGCCTGACCGACTCCACTGGGCACTGCACCCAGGCGGCACCTATGAAGTTCCAACCCTGAGTATTGTAATACCGTTGCACTGTATTAGCGACGGTCAAAAATAAAAATAGGGGATCAAAAACTTTAGAAAAGTAACCTTTTACGCGGGCGAAGCCGCAGGGAGAAGCTAGTATTACATAAAAAATTTAACACTTTAGAACTATTACAATTATTTTACATTAAAAAGTTTATCTCTCAGAAAACTCAACTTTCATCCATAATTTCAACGACTCTTTCACCATCATCATTAACAGCATCATCATCGCCAATATCTAAAACTGATACAATAGGTTTACGGTAGCTGAAGTAAGAAACGAAGAATTTTCATTCGATTCTATTTAAATGTCTAATAAAGACCTCATCAATAGTAATTTCGTTGTGCTAAGATTGCGATCATTTGACATCGTTAAACCAAATTCATTATTTAAAAAATCTTACGAATCGTCAACGTCAAAATCGTCTTACGAATTTTCAATCAGATCACGTGTCCTGAGACGAGTTTAACATTTTTTACCCATCCCAAAAAAGTGCAAAACGCCGTTAAATAAGTTTTCACTTCCAAAAGATTTGTATTTTTACTCCATCATATGAAAACTAATACTAAAATCGAATATTCAAACTAAGACTGAATATAATGGGAAGGAAAGCTTTGGCCGCTTAATTAGTATTAGTACCCAGAACTTTACGTTCGTGCAATGGGTGCCTCATACCAAATTGAATCTACGCATCATTACTGTGAGATAGTGAATGCTTCATTCAGTTTGTCTTTCATCCAATATACCTCAGTGTCTGAAAATACAAGTCTATGACCAGTGTGTGTTACCAGTAATGACTTTATAGTATAGAAACATGATCCCTAAATATAGTCCTTATAATAAAAGCTCAATGTAGTTTAGCGTACTATGGGGCAGTGTGTGTTCGGGATTTCTCTACGAGATAGGATCCGAAATACGAAAATCCGTAGAAAAACGGGTGTAACCGACATAGTACAAAAGATTAGCACACTGAAGTGGCAATGGGCAGGCCGCATTCTCGAGTGGCGACCACGCATCGGATGACGCAATATAGAACGACCAGGTGGCTAGACAATGGTGAAAGTTACTGATAGTTGGAAGCGAGTGGCATAAGACTACGATTTATGACGTAATTTGTGGGAAGTTTACGTCCAGGAGTAGACAGCAAACGGCTGAAAGATTATGATGATTGATGTTTTTCATATTTCATCTCTGCGCTGCACAAATATCTTCGATCATAAATATTTGACACATATAAGAGCAATAATGCGTCAGTAATAAGTATTTATATGACGCGATCAATTATCCCTGTGGTGATGGATTAAAAATTCAATTCAAAACCCCTTTCTGGCCCGTGTGTATCGTAAAAGACGACTATGGGATATAATCCACAGATATGCGATATAGGACGACTAAGTGATATAATAAATGTTCGAAGCATGAGAAGGAAACTTTTTTTTTTTTTTGCGGTGGGCTATGGACGTCGCACCCCGCCAAATCGGTCCGGGGTGACGGAAGAGGCGGCGCGCAACCCCATTGACCCACCCTGCAAGCACCTCTTCTTCGCCGTGGAAGCGGGCCACCGGTACCCGATCTTTGTCTTCGGTGGCCCGCTCGGCGGTATGCCCTCTCGGGCTCCTCTCCTGTCGACGCCCCGACAGCTTTCGCCGTCGAGGCGTCGTCCTCACGCGGTTGCCTCACGTCGGGTGACCGGACAATTCCCCGGTCCGATCACCCGAAGCCTCGGTTAGGGCGGCATCAGGCGCAGGTACTCACGCCTGCGCCGCCCCGGCCGCGGGCGGCGGCCCGGGTCACGGGAATCCTCCCAGGCCTGTTCCGCCGCCTCCTTCTGCGAGATGACAGCCTCGCAGAAGGCGGCGACTGCGTCCCAATTCCTGATGCTGTCGACCATCGCTCGCGCAACAGCCGGCAGCGTCAGGTCGGCACCGATGACAGCGACGAGGTCACGGCGCTGCCCGTCCCAGCCCGAACATACCTCGAGCGTATGTTGCGCCGTGTCCTCGTCGCTACTGCAATGGTGGCAGGACGGAGTCCACTCCCTCCGCACGACCGTGTGCAGGTACTTGCCGAAGCAACCATGCCCCGACAAGACCTGCACCAACCAGAAAGAGAGGACTCCGTGCTGCCGCTCCATCCACTCCATCAGTACGGGCCAGAGGGCCTCAACGGTAATAACACCGTGTCTAGGCCTCTCCAGCCGCGTAGCCCAACGGGCGATGACTTCTCGACGGGCGTCCTCGCACCAGGTGGCTATCTCGTTGAACGATGGGGAGCCACCCTCTTCGCGCATTGAGGTAACCCGCCGGTAGAGGTCGGAGAGCATCTCCGCCTCTAGGTCCCACGGGGGTGTCCCGGCCAATAGGCATGCCGCCTCGGTAGACACCGTGCGGTACCTGCGAATGGCTCTAAACGCCATGGCTCGCTGTGGCCTCCACAGCACCGCCCTGAGCTGGGCGTTCAGAGCCCTCGCCCACACGGGTGCGCCGTACATGGCCATTGAGCGGATCACCCCCGCATACAGCCGTCGGCCCTCGAAACTGGGTCCGCCCACGTTCGGCATGAGCCGAGAAAGGGCGGACGCCGCGCCGACCAGCCGGGAATGAGAAGGAAACTGGAAATGACACAATTTTTGAAGATTTTTGATCCTCCCTCCCCCACATGTAACGTGCCGTAACGTATGTCTGTACCCCCTCTTACCCCTCCCTGAACGTTACGTAACACCCAAGTGACCGTTTTTTAACGTGTTTGAGGCAATAATTTAAAAAAAGAGATTTCAAACTCGCAATACATGTGTATGTTGTTTATACATCATCTAAAAAATAAAAATTTGCTTGCCAACTTAGGAAATTTTAATTCCCTATTTAATAAATTATTTAATAAAAAAACAATGCTACGTAACGCGTTGTTTGAAAGCCTATGTAACGCATTGTAACACTTAACAAGACCCATAAATTGCGTTACGTAATACTTGAACGGCCCCTAACCTGTCTGAGCAACGTGGTATTGTGGGTTACTCTCATTAAAATTGCAGTGGCAAGAGAAAGAAATTAGAAATGGAACCCTGTACCAACCTATCTAAGCATAATAGTATTGTAGGTCAATTTAATTCCAATTATGGTAGTGTTCTAAGCCTCCTTGAGCCCAAGAGTGAGACGTATGTGAGCTGAGATGTTGATATCACGCCATCAAGCTATTCATTTCTTTTTTTTTTTCAGAAATATCGAAATTACAATGCGGTGGCTACTCGTGGTAGCTGCTTGCACCGTGGCGTGTGCTGGAGCCGACCGTGGAGGCTCATCACTCCGTGGTGCACTAGAAGCTCTCCAACGCCGGCAGAGAGGTCGTATGCATGGACCGATCCTACCTGAACCCGATTATGATGCTCTTTATGAGTTCGTACCACCGCGGGTATATCCAGGTATGTAAAAAACAAAGAGGAGGGAAACTCTAAATAAAAGCCAACATGTCTGTTCATAAATGGTGGTAGATTAATTGCCCTCCTATTTTGGGGGAGACTCGAACCCAGCAGTGGGATATGTATGAGCTGGGATGATCATGAAAAAGTAATTCATAGATTTTGATTTAAAGCCCAAAACCTTTAGAGTCATTTTTAATTATTACAGTAAGGATTTGATCATAATGTATGCTTATTTCAGAACCCGAGTACCCTGTAGATGTCGAAGATCTTGATGAAGAACCAAATCCGAAATATATAGTGAAGCTATTAGATCAAGATCCAAGATCAATGGAATCATATGAATATAAATTAATCAAGAAAAAAAGTAATGATAATTTAGCTATTAAAAAGGAGTCACCTTTCCGAGAGAGAAGTCATCATTCCGACAATGAAAGGTTACGGGATCTGTTCACAGACAAAAATGAATTAGGTGATAAAAAAATGCCTGATGATGGTTTAGAAAATGATGCCGAGTATGCATTGCTTTTAGGTCAACTTTGGTCAAAGTATAAGTATAATAAGGAACATTCTAATAGTGTAGAGACAGCTCCTCAAGGAGTTGTTAAACTTTATAAAGAAAAAGTTGTTAAAAAGCGGTATCCTGATAATTGGGGACCTATAGCTTTCAAAAGGAAACGAAGTTCAGATATTGATTCTGAGCATCCTATTTTGTTTGATTATGAAACGCGAAAGCCTGGGACGGGCACTGTGGGCCCGAATTATAACACATACGACTTATCTGATGACGATAAAGATGATCTGAGAGAAGAGTATGCTATTGCCTTTCAGCCATTAGATGACGATAACCTATCAGACTTAGCAGATGACGAGCAATACACATACGATACTATTGAAAAACGCTTTCCTGTCACTAAACGTAGTAGTGGACCTTACAATATGAGTGTTCAAAAGAAAAGATTTGCCCAAAATCAAAATAAACGTGAAACATCAAAAACATTTCGAAGTAGTGCTGGTACCGACCCAAAGATCATAAGAGATCTTTCGAAAATATTCGGTGATTCTGATAATGATATCATAAAATCTCCTGTAAAACGAAGCAGTGATCATGAAAGTCCTGAACATGATCATGAAGTAAAACCACCAATGGTTGCTACAGCTCATAACAGTACTCATGAACATAATAATTCAGCAATAGATGATGAGGATAGCCATCACGAACATCATGGTCTTAACATCCATCACCCTGGTATTTCTGGCAAAGAAATTAATCATGAACGTATTCACGCACATGATAACGAAAATGATCACGACGATGAGAAAGAAAAACCATTGAATATAAAAAAGAAATCCATTGACTGGTCAGACTACTTTGGTATAGATAAAAGAACAAAGCAACCTATAACTTACGTTAATGATTTTACTCAAGACCGACTCAGGAAACAATATTTAGACACTTTCAATAAAGAAGTTATCTATCCGTTAAATTCATTTCGGCGACATACTAGCGTAAAAAGAAACTATGTAAAGGCACCAAATGAAGAAACCGAGATTCAAATAGATAGAGCACATCTCGCAGTCCAAAAGGAAGAGAAAAGAAGTTCAAATACCGATAATGATTCTAAATTGGACAATATTGATAAAAAATTGAGAAATATGGAGGGATTAATTGTGGATGAGGCATTACATTATTCTAATGTAGGTGAAGAACTTGATTCAAAGGAAGAACAAGAAATGAAAGAAAAATTACTGTCGCGCTTAGCAGCAGCTTATAGTTTGGAAAAAATGAGAAAAGCTTTAAAAGAGTTCAAGCATAGTTTACAAATTCAAAAGACTAAAAGTAATGTTGCTACGTCTCCCATTCCTACCGATGAAGTTAAAGCTAAACGAGTTGCTGTTAAAAAGGAAAAAGTAAGCATATTGAACAATGAAATTCCAGGTTTCGAAAGAGGAGATGAAAAAAATAAAGATTTTGAAGATGAACAAGGAGCTGGTCATTATTTGAATGGAAAAACGGAGGAGCAATTTTCTGAGGGATATATGGGTGGAAGTGGTCGTCACCGCACGCCAGTTATGTCAACAGGTAAAGCCACTTATAAATTAAAATAAAGTGAATTAGATCTTAGATAATAAATAGTACAATGTTTATATTTATTGTAGCGGGTACTTCTGGGTCATGTCCAGTGCTAGCGAAGATTGTGCAGCGTTGTCGGAGCGTAGATTTATTGGCAGGTGATCGCGGACAGCTGTTTCTTCCTCTTTGCAGCTTGCATCAAATCTGCTATCTTTGTGTAAGACTTACAAACTTAAATTTTTAGCTACTATTACAGTATTATTGTAATATAGCAATAGTTACATGAAGCTCTTTATTATCTTACAGGGAGAGGCTCCGCCCACCACGTGCGATCTAGTATTCCTTTCTGAGGCGGACACCACATGTGAAGGTGATATGAGCTGCCAGCGAGCGGCACGTTCTGCTTTAATGGCTCTACGAGAACTGCACGACAATTTGGCTGATGAGCTCGATGGAGAATGTGAAGCTAGCCCCTGCTTGCCTGCCACTCTTAAGCTAAATCTTGGATGGCAACGTGCCTTCCAACGATAAGCTTATTGAAACAAATATACGACCATTACCAAAGACAAGAAACCTATATCTCAAGTCATATAACCTAATGGACTGTGGCTTCTTCAATATTATGCCTGATCGTGACCTGCTCGTATAGGTACTCATCATGTGATGGATTACCATCAACTTTTTTAAGCTCATCACCTAAAGATACATCATTTCACCATTAGTATTATCTAGTTAAAACTGTTATTGTATTCGTACGAGTCTAACCAGCCATAGACCCGTAGGGATATAGAGTTAAGGTTTCACACAAAGTTGATCTCAATAGTTACTTCAATAAGAATGTTATTTATTATGCGATAATCCTACGCTTTGATTGTTAAATGTATGTCATTTAAATATTATTATATTATATTGAACGTTGTAAGAACTTTTGCTAAATATGTTTTTGCTATTGTATTTCAACTGTAGTTCCATCTATTAAATCTGTGTAACTCAGGGCAGGAGTAGATGTGTAATTTTCAATGAATTGAAGTATGAACGTATTAATATCGTAAATGTATTGTTGTTAAGCAAATAAGTAAATATTTATGTATATTTGTCCACGTATAAATGTGTCCACGTAAGTTTTGGAACTAATCAAAAGATAGATAATTTCAACATATTAAACTAATTTATAGGGAGTATATTCCATTATATTGAAATATATGACATGATATAAAAGCCTGTGTATACTTACGAAACTAAATCTATATTTTCTACTCTTTTAAAATTAAATTTATTTATTCCGGATTAAATATGTAAAGAATTGAAATTGGCTAGAAATATTAACAGTACCGTTTTATCTGACGCTCGATACCCAAACATAAGGCTTGAGATATTGAGAGACACAAATCGCATTAGATCTAGTGCACACACTTTAGACTATACTAGGACAATAATGTTTCATTTGCACAAGTGACGTCGACAAAGTGATGTCACAGGTGTCTTTTAATGAGTGAATATTGCGCTCGAACTTCTAAGTCTTCCGATCAAAATTTGGCTTCAAAACGTGTCCTTTGTACCACAAACTGACCGTGTTGTTTACAACTCCCTATGCGAAATTTACAATGTTTTATCTCGATATTTACAATAAATGTTTGTTGGAGTGGAGAAAATTAGATAGAATACTTATATGAATGTAATTTATGAAAAAAAAATTAAATGTATCGTTTTTAACAACTTGAATGTTATCACTTTATTCAAGTAATTAATTACTAACACCTGAATATAAATGGTTTTCAATAAAACTTGTTTCAGTGATGTTTTTATTTCTTTAATACCTTATCTATATTGCTATTGAAAAATGTAAATTCTGAAAAGTTTGTTTCTTTATACATGCTGATCTACAAAACTACTAGTTCTGTAACTATTAGTTATCTGTCCTTAATAGTATACTGAGATACTACAGCCACACCTCATTCAAGTATCTGACGATGGTAAAGTGGTATGGAACCCACTGGTAGCCTAAAGGCCGCTGATACGTCGCACGATATAATTGTGACCTAGTACCTATACTTAGAGTTACTATTACTACGGACAAAAAATATTTTCGCAATATTGTTTCCTTTTTGTCATCTTATGTTACTTCTACCTAGCATACAAGACACCCTAGAAATTTATATTCATTATTTTATATTATCATATGATAACAAATGCGCGACTAGTCTAAGAATAACTACCACTTTATACTACTACTACTTTACAACGTCATAGATCTATCATTTCACTAAGCAACAGTATGCGTTAGCAAGAATTGTCGAAGGCTATTTTGAAGACAATAAAATAATATAAATCAGTCAACTAAATGGTTCAAAAAAATACGAAATCTCAAAATTATAAGAAGTGCGACATAAATGAGCTGAGATAATTATGATGGTGTGGAATAGTCGAATTCAAAATTCTATACATCAAACTAGGTACTCAATACTTCAGTATTTATTCTCCACGATCATACAAATAGGCTATGAAAAATTTAATACATCATTGTCCTACTTTTATCCCAATTACTCGGGGTTGACACAATATGTACTCTGCTTCCATCGTACATATTGCAAAAGTTATTGGCTATAGTTTTATGACCGACCGCCTGTCTGACGTCAACCCTCCTTGGGAATGTAATTGTTGATCCAAACGGCATCAGATGGAGTTGGCCCAGGTAAGACAAAGCTCTTAGTTGTCTTTTACGACATCCACGAGCAAAATAAGGGTTGGTAATTCAAGGCAATTCTTAGCCGCTACCACACAGCATATGAAACATTTCATACATAAATAAAAATACGCAAATGAATAGTGAAATTATTGATAATTGCTAATGAACTCATGAAACATAAGTATCGACATGTACTAGTCGATAATGACGTTGATTTATCATTTATAGATAAATGATAAGAGCGAATAAAAAAGTCCGATAACACAGTTTGCCAACACGGTGACAACAAATAACATCTATCTCTAAGCGTTAGTGTTGACTGTGAAAACGATTTTAATAGTTAATATTTTTCTACAATGGGTGAAAGTGGTCATGGCAAGAGGATGAGAGGAATAGATAATCTGGCTGCTACAGAAGGTAAGAATATTAATTATAATGCTTAATAAGAAAATGTAAAGGGTAAAGTACATACCGATAGTCTCACTAGACTGATAGGGCATTTTATAGATGAAGATAAATTAAAGGCTAATTAAGATATAAATATATTCGAATTAATATATTCGAATATTTTAATTCAGTATTTTTTAAATCAACAGATTCAGCTATAGATAATAATCTACAACAGACTATACATTCATCCAGGGATTGATTAGTCTAAGCATGCGTCTTGCCAATCGTATTTCCGATTCAATCCAGTGTCAAATGTTGTATTGGAAATTGTTTCTCAGTAACGGCCTAGAGAGCTAGAGTGCTGTTGAGTAAACAGTGATAGGATCTCCTCTTAGTATTTGGAACCAATAAGAAATACTTAACCATGACCATATTTCACATAATTATGAAATTTATTTTAGTGTAATCTTATATTTAGTGATTACGTAGAAATTTCGGCATTGATTTCTTCAAACATGTTTTTTCTTTTGACAGCTAATTTTGATTACATCTATTCACACCGCGCCCGAATCATTTAAGGCGACGAAAGGGCAAGGTGCAATCCTATAACTGTATTATTACCCCCCTTCCCTAATCGAGAGAGCTACAGGTACCGATTCTTTGACTTTAGTGAACAAAGCAAACGACTATGAAATTTAAAAAAATATATAGTATTCGTTGGTAATTTATTCATTATCGCTTACTTAAATGCTAAAAGAAAACACCTTGAGGAAGCCCGCATACATATATAAGCATTCGCGAAAATGTCTGAAATGTGTGCCTCGGAGGACACATTAAGCCTCTAGTCTCAATTGTTACAAACATGTAAAATAGTCGATGTGGACAAACAGTAACTTCAATTGTCCTAATATTTAGTCTTATCCTATAAAATCATTAACCCTTCGTGTTGCGTGTATCAGACCGTAGTAACTCCATGGAACATGATATTTTTGTGCACCTAGTTATACTGGAAACCCAAGTCTAATACATTTGAAAGATTGACTTAACTGCCTCTAATAGAGACTTGGTGTAAAATATAAGCAACCTATAATTTAAAAAAAATACGCTGCAAGTTAACTTTTTAATTTCTTTTGCAGATAATGGAGAAGAATTCAGACCAGATCTTGTAATTAGCGTCCAACCAGGCGAAGGTGAGTTCGCCTTTGTTCTTACAGTATACAATGACACAGTAACCTCACGTACTACTCGATTATAGCGAATTATTCAAATTGTCGATTATGATGATCCTAACCTCACGGTCAAACTGAACCGCTGAATAGGCAAAGAGACTGCTGGTCACTCTGTTTACTCCATCGATCCTTTAAAGGGATGCTCTGAAGAATATAGTACCACTGTCAGCTTTTTACCGCCATACCACTCCATGTGGCAACAAGGTTCATCACCTGGAAACATGATGGTCCTCAACTGTACATTTCCAGCAATCATTTTTACCATGTACATGGAATGAATTATCTGTTGCGGTGTTTCCCGAGCACTTTAGTTTTTTTAAATGATATTTTAAAAGAGGTTGTTCCATGGTACTTAGTAAGTACTCGGTAATGCCCTTAATAATGTTTAGGTCCCTGAGCCATATCACTTACCATCAAACGTACTGCTTGCGTGTTAGCCATCATAGATAATAAAAAAAATAATGGAGAACTTAAAACGAAGGAGACTATAGAACTAATTATACTAAAGAAAAAGATTATCCGACAGAACGATGAAAACATTGCAAAAATTATTTTAACTGAACTTATAGGACAGGTCAGAGCTGGATTGCCAGTTTTAACCCAGGATTGGCGGTCGAATCCACGAAGCCAGTTCATTGTTGGCCACGGATTGGACTTCCTTATTGGAGTCACCAGCCTTCTTATACAGCAGACTGTGGAATTAACCGACTGTAAGTAATTACTTTACCGTATGACATAGCCTAATTCCATCGAATGATGGTAAGTCCTCACCGTGAAATTCGGTAATGGTCTCATAGTCACATCTCTTTATCTCTTAGCTGATTTTGGGGAATGACAGTGGAAAAGTTAAGGGGTAGTTACTCATTGGATTTCTAACCCATTCAGTCACCACGTAGGCAGATGAGTTATTTAATACCCTGTACTACTCGTAGTTACTTTTTGTCTTGATTAGCAACTACGGGTTCTGGTAAACAAGTAAATTAATTGAAAGGTTTTCGCTGCGCTACCATACTATGTAAAGTGTAAGACACTATCAATGCTAACTTACTCCCTTGTTGCATATGACAACTAGATTGTTGATGTTTCACGAGTATCGTAAAAGACAACTAAGGGATATAATGTGCACATAACATTTATAAAAACGCAGGAAAACTCGAAATAAAGCCGTATACCAACACGCGTGACCAGGGTGGTATCGTAAGTCAATCTCCCTTCTATAATGGAGGAGGCTCGAGCCAAGCAGTGGGACATATATGAACCGAAATTATAAATTTTATGTTTGTAGTCGCCCGTACTACAGCAAATTCCTTGGTATTCTGATTTAAAAAAAAAAACTGCACCAATATGAAAGTATATTACTTCTAGACTAATACAAGACTTATGCTTATCTATAACAAAACAAATTAATCGTATTAGGTGCATTACGTCACGCTATTGTTTCTAAAGAATACTTATATCGGTCATTTACGTCATATTAATCACACATTGAAGTGAGAATCTATTTAAAATTATTAATTAAATAAGTGCAATGTATTAAAGACTCATCATCATCATTCTTCTGCTCCTATCCCAATTACTTCGGGTCGATACAATATGTATTCTTCTTTCATAGTACATATTGTAAAAGTTATTGGCAATAGTTTTATGACCGGCTGCTTGCCAGACGTCAACCCTCCTTGGGAATGTAATCAATGCATTAAAGATTATATTCCGTATATAACTGTCGACAAAGTTTTGCAAGAAGTAACATTCATCTACGTGTGCTAATACGGCAACTATAACGTGTTTTTACAATGTCCACATAGCTTTTCTAGAGTTAGGCCAGTCCAAAAGATAGTGGCATAATCACCACGTATGCCTGACAGGTTTACGATCACAGTAGAAGTTTTCGATGAGAATACTTCTACCCAATCTCCAATTGTCTCTCTTCCATTACTTCACGCTATCCTAACTTAATTACAATCAACAGATAAGAAAATAAAAGATTTCTTACACGTTTCTTTGCTTTTTTTTTAGATAATTTATAAAAAAACTTTACTGTAAAATGTTCTTTCTGGCACTCTGTTCTCTCTGCCTACCCTGCAAGGGATATGGCGTGATGATATGTATGTATGTATGTAAAATGTTTTTTTTTTATATTTACATCTAATTCCTTACCTCAGTAATCTATATTAATAACCAATCTCATAATTTACAGTAACATCAAATATTGAATCAGAAAACCGATACATAGTACGAGTGCCAAATGGAGAAGCGTTATATATTGCCAGTGAAACATCAAGTCCAACACAACGATGTCTCTGCGGCTCTGGGCGTGCTTTCACAATGCATCTTCACGATAATACAAGACAAGAGGCCTTAGTCTTGCAAAGAAAATTAGCAGCGGCGTCTTGCTGTTTCCCATGCAGATTACAGGTATAATAAATTTCATTTGTCTACCAACATAAGCAAGCAACTTGATGGAGAATACTGATATGGATAGTTTCTGAATTCGAACCCAGGACCCATAAAAAGTTATTGGTCATTTTGTTTGTTGTGAATTACTTCTAATAATACTATAGAATATAAAGAGAAACGAATATTATATTCAGTTCTACCGAAGTCAGAGCCATATTATTTTTGGAAAATTTATTATACATAAAATACACACATACATACATACCATCACGCCATGTCCCTTGCAGGGTAGGCAGAGAGAACAGAGTGCCAGAGATCTCTATCCTTGCATACTTCACTCGCTTCCTCAACATTCATAATTCTCTTCATACACGCTCGCCGGTTTCGGAGGCTCTTGACTCCACTTTACTTCAGTACCTGACCGATCTGGTCTAGGTAGGTTAGTCTCGGTCTCCCCCGGTACCTACATCCTTTCACTTTCGCATTGTATGTCTTCTTAACCAGACGTTCGTTCGGCATTCTTTCCACATATCCGAACCATTGGAGCAATCAATTCATCATAAAATACACACACCATATTTATTGTAGTTCTTTTTTTTCGACGACGTAAGAGAGCGAGTAGGTATGAAAGAGAGTATTGGTGTAAAGATGCGAAAGGGAATGCTCCGATGGTTCGGACATGTGGAAAGAATGCCGAACGAACGCCTGGTTAAGAAGATATACAATGCGAAAGTGGAAGGATGTAGGTATCGAGGGAGACCGAGACTAACCTACCTAGACCAGATCGGTCATGTACTGAAGGAAGGTGAAGTCAAGAGTCTCCGAAACCGGCGAGCGTGTATGAAGAGAATTATGAATGTTGAGGAAGCGAGTGAAGTATGCAGAGATAGAGTTCTCTGGCACTCTGTTCTCTCTGCCTACCCTGCAAGGGATATGGCGTGATGATATGTATGTATGTATGTATGTTCTTTTTTTTCGTAGGGTAGGTAGGTACCGGATATTCGTCTAGGTACCGGGGCAGCGAGTAAAGTATCCAAGGATAGAGTTCTCTGGCACTCTGTTCTCTCTACCTACCCTGCAAGGGATATGGCTTGATGATATGTCATGACATGTCATGTCTTTTTGTATTTTCGAGTAAAAATACAATATGTCACCAATTTATTTTCCCGTGGAAGTTGGAAAAGCCGGTTGGCAAATCACCATAAGAATGGACAGGAGCGCTCTCCTAAAATTTTATAACACCAACTGCAATCGCTAACCTACCTAACAAGCGTGACGATTATATCACTTTTTCTCGGGCAGGTGGACTCATGGACAGATGGATTTTTGTACCCATAGTTTCAAACGTCGGTAAAGTAAAAATTAAAACTAGATATAATTCATAAACGATAGCTTTATTTTATTTTAATTAATCTTAAATTCATTCTTAAATATTTTTTTTTGTAGGAAATGAAAGTATTGCTTCCACCCGGTGACTATGTGGGTCGCATTCAGCAGCAATGGACATGGATCGTGCCGTTCTTCTTAGTTCGAGATGCTAACGATCAAGTGCTGTTTGTAATAGAGGGACCGGCTGTACTAAGACGTAGTGCTCTGTTGCTGGCAGAGTTCAAAGTAAGGATATAAAACCAATATTTGAAATCTATATTACTATATATTATTCTTCAGGGTGGTAACGGAATAAAAATACAATTCGCCACTTCCTCTCTTGCTTGTGCGTGTCACAAAAGACGATTCAAGGATATAATATCCATATAACATCTATGCAAGAAAAGGAAGAAATACTTCCTTTATGTCAGTTTTGAAGTGTCTATCAACCATCCATCAAGCAGCTGTTGACCTTTATAGAGGCAATTGAAGGCAATACTATAAACATACTTCGAGGCATGAACTGAACAGACGTATTTTTCAAAATTTAATCATCATCATCATCATCATCTCAGCTCATATATGGCCCACTGTTAGGCTCGAGCCTTCTCCATAATGGGAGGGAAATTGACCTACTACACCACGCTGGTCAGACGTGTTGGTATAGGGTTTTGTTTTCAGTTTTCCTTCTCATGCTAAGATGTTATATGCGTTTTATATCCCTTAGTTGTCTCGTACGATCACCCACGGTTAAGATATGGGGTGGTGAATTGTATTCTTATTCCGTCACCGCACGGAGACAAAATTCAATAAATATTCAATATTATTGTCATGTTTCGCCTTAATTAATGTAACACTTAATATCAACAAAAGTAATGGCAATAAAAATTATATTCTTTCCAGATAATGACTGGTGATTCTCTACGAGAGGTGGGTAGAATAGTTCACGGATGGGACCGACAGCTAGTAAACTTTACAACCTCTCTGCAAATACCAAATACTGCCGTACAACCAAAACACAAGGCTTTACTTTTGGCTGCTACATTCTTATTGGTAATTATTTCATATTTTTTTATTATATTACTAGCGACCCGCCCTCGCTTCGCTTCGGTTACGTCAGTTGTAGTTTACTTTCGCTACATAGAATTCTTTTCGGAGGATGAATTTCTTAAAATTCTACTTCATCTGACCTTTACAGAGCAGAAAGAAAGTCCACGCTAAATTCCAAGTCCGTAGGGGCAGTAATGGAAAATGTGGACTTTAGGGATGGAATTTTTAAAAAGCTGTTCTTAGTTTACCTCTGTTTCGTAACATAAATATGCCTACCGAAATTTAAGTCTGTAGGAGCTATATTTAAAAAATGTGATTTTTACACACCCAGCAACCTCCCTTGCGGGTGGGATTTCGACGAAAGGAATATTCCTACCAAATTTAGAGTCTGTAGGCCTTATGGTTATACATATATATCGTGTCGAGTCAATACATAGGTGGAAATCTCTTATATATATAGAGAATAGATTTATAACAGTCTTATTGCTTTAATAGCAGCAATAAGCAACAGCAACCACGGCATACGCTAGGTAATCTTAAGCCTTGCAGTCCATATATATTCGAAGTTTGCTACTTCTATTGCTATATTTCCTTAATCGCCTTCTGCAATTGGAGGGGCTGTACTGTATATTCTATAGTTGCCACTGCTATAGACGTATATAAATAGTAACAATATACCACTTTATAATTAATGTATTTATAATTGTTTCAGGAGTACACATATTTCGAAAAAACTAAAAGTAGTTGCAGTTTATGTAGCTGCTGTTAAGATTGAATCAGACATGAAGCTCAATTACAAATTAAATGAAAATATTTTATAATAACTTTATATAAGGCAACATTTTATATTTACTTTAAAATTAAATATTTTTATATCGTTTACAAATGTATTCGTTTAATTTTATACAAGCAACACCGGAATTAAAGAATTAATAAGCGCTTATCCCAGTAATGTGTGATAAAACTTTGTACACCTACTCGGTTACCACATTAAAAAATTAAATACGGATAAATTAAATGATTTAAATTTAATTTATTTATTTATCAAGTCAAAAACATAATAAGCTTACAGTGGATACCAAGTCGCTTACATGCTATACAATTTAATAACATAATTTAACAATAAATATTATATCAACATTTTAACAAATTAAATATGCGTAGTAATTATAAATTTATAACAATTTAGGGTAAGTCATTATTTGAAATTTATTTACATTGTATTCATTTTATTTATTTCTATATAGTATATTTAAATATAGTGAGACCTTTATTTCCATTTGATCTACCCTGTCAAAAAATATGTCTGCATTCAGACTTGTTTGGAGAAAATTATTTATAAGTTCGACGGCTCTTCCAGTAGGCGTACTAGCAGCCTGGGGAAGTCGCCACGATGGTGGATAACTAAATAGTAGATGTTGCAGTCGCTTGGCAGCACGCATATAATGGTCCGGTACATAGAAGTATAAACATTCTCGTACCAATGGATTATCCACCCTGTTATTGAGCAAATAATAATAATGCATTAGATGGGCAAACACTCGTCTAAGCTCAAGAGTATCCAAACTAACCATACCCGACACAAACATTGACGGATAAAGAAATGGCTAATAACCATATACACGCTTATACAGGTATCGGGCAAATTTACGCTGTATTTTCTCAACCATTAATGTGTATAGCTTTTCTTTTGGATTCCAAATAACACAGTTGTACTCTAATTTACTACGGACATAGGCATTATATAATAGCTTTACTATGTCAACATTACAAAACTGTGAAGATGTTCGAATTATAAATCCCAACGACCTATTAGCGGCTTTACATACAGTCCCAATGTGGTCATGAAAATTTAATTTTGAATCGAACAATAACCCGAGGTCGCGTATTGCGGTAACGCGTGGAAGTGACTCTCCAGCTAATACATAAGTATTTGTGATTGGAGAACGAGAGCGACTGAAAGTTATTATGCTACACTTAGATACATTCAATGGTAATTTATTTGCGTTACTCCACTGAACAACTGCGTCTATATCAGTTTGTAGCGCGTCACAATCTCTAGTATTTTTTATAGTAGCAAATAGCTTCAGGTCGTCAGCGAACATAAGGCATTCTGCATTTGACAGGACGGTTGGTAAGTCATTTATCATGGCCAGAAGCAAGGTTGGTCCAAGGGTGCTGCCTTGACTTATACCAGAACGCGTATAATAATGTTGCAATTCGTAGTTTCCTACCCTTACGTACTGTTTGCGATCCCTGAGATATTCTGCTACGAAACCAAGAAGGTTGCCATCAAATCCTAACAATGAGAGTTTTTTTAATAGGATATCGTTATCTACAAGGTCAAATGCTTTCGCGAAGTCAAAATATGCTGCGTCTATTTGGCATCCCGCCGCCATTTTAGTTTTTACGCAATCAATTTAATGAAGAGGACTTAACAGTTTCGTTAGATTCACCACCACTGTGACAATAAACTACTTTAGAACAAAAATAAAATTATATTGAATGAATATCCTTCAGATTAGAATTCGAATTCACGGTTTGATGAACCTTATTTTTTTTCTTATCAATGCCTGTGAAAGTACCCTCACAATCTGCCATACTCTTTCTGTATATTATTTCCGTATCCCTTTAATATAAGACTTAACAGGTTTCGTCAGATTGCTTACCTGTTACCTTAGAATAAAAAGAAGATTATATTGAATGAATTCTTCAGATTCAAATTGGAATTTGTTTACAGGGTGATGAATCTTTTTCTTTTTTTGTATGAGTATCCTAAGTTACAATTAAAAAAGCCGCTAACTGCCTGTGAAAGTTCCCTTACAATCTGTCGAACTCTTTCTATATATTATTTCCGTATACTTTTAAAAAAAACTATTATTTTAAAATTACAGGCAGACACTTCAATTTCATTTATTTGTAACTATCTTAAAAAAAAAGGAAAATTTTAATGATTTGTATAGACAAAATAGATTATATTGTAATCGAATGCTAGACTCTTTTTAAAATATAGATACTTTCCAGTGTATTATTTTACTCTATGCTTATCACAATCACAGAGTAAATAAATTATATAGTACGTATATCAAAATTGACAAAACAGTTAAATTATGAATTATAGCGAAATTTCGTATCTTTTTTATTGTGAGTAGCAATGATCAATAGTATTTATCCCTGCGTAGCGTCGCGAACAAACGCAGATAAGTCATGGCCTTACAGCGAATATTATATTGGAGACAGGGACGAAAATATGAGAAAGGATGGATATGGAATGCATCACTGGTCTGGGGCTAAGGTAAAATTGAATAAAAATAGGTTTAGTAATAGCCTAATTTAGATGCCATAACTATAAAAAATACAATATGCATTAACCATTATATGCCCGTGAGAGTCCTACAAAACAACAACTAAGAGGCCATTCATAAATTATGTAAGGCGTTTAGGGGAGTGTGTTGACTGAATATTATAACTTTTTACTATAAGCATTAGTGAACCTGACATTACGTTAGATATTAAATTGAAAATTACTAATTTTAGTCAAAACTGTAATAGGTTAATAAGATGCGGATGCGATCGAAATGCGATCTCTGCGGAAAATCTGTGGAGTTAGGCTGACCGACCGCATTCGTAACTACGATGTGAGAGAGCGAGTAGGTATGAAAGAGAGTATTGGTGTAAAGATGCGAAAGGGAATGCTCCGATGGTTCGGACATGTGGAAAGAATGCCGAACGAACGTCTGGCTAAGAGGATATACAATGCGAAAGTGGAAGGATGTAGGTACCGAGGGAGACCGAGACTAACCTACCTAGACCAGATCGGTCATGTACTGAAGGAAGGTGGAGTCAAGAGTCTCCGAAACCGGCGAGCGTGTATGAAGAGAATTATGATTGTTGAGGAAGCGAGTGAAGTATGCAAAGATAGAGTTCTCTGGCACTCTGTTCTCTCTGCCTGCCCTGCAAGGGATATGGCGTGATGATATGTATGTGTGTGTGTGTGTGTGTGTGTGTGTTAATAAGATTAATGTTATTGCAGTGAGTTAATGAAACCTACTTGTAGTTTTTTGTGGTAGAACCACGCTGTTGACAGTTCTCTGTCTACAGCCGCGGGCCGGTCCGTCCGGGGTAGTACCACACTCTCGTAGAAGATCGACGTCAGAGTAATAGCAATGTGCTATTGCGCTTCGTTCGGTGAGCGAGAGAGCCGGAAACCCGGGTGGGTTCGGGGTTTGTATTGGTGTGCAGCGGCCTAGCTATACCATTGGCAAAGATACATGGGCGGCAGTGACACTTACCATCGGGTGTGCTGTCTGCTCGTTTGTCACCATAAGCAATAATAAAAAAAAGAAGATTGTAATAAAAGATATTTTCATAATAAACGGAGTTATATTTGATCAATAGAGCCTTTTCTTACAAAATTTCTTATTAAGGGGCAGGGGGGAGTAGTTGCAATTTTATGATGTCTTGCGGTAGGGGGCCAAATCATTTTTCAAAATCCTTTACGTAATTTATAAAACCCGATTACGAAATGAAAAATGATGTCACAAGCGGGATTCGAACCCGCGCCTATTGGGATTCCGGCCCAATCGTGCTGCCACTACACCACCGTGACTAATTGTAGGACATGCAAATTTCACTTCGTATCATATTTAGGTCTTAAGGTGACGGTATGCTATCTACACGACAATGTTTACACATTGTTATAGGTTTCGTAATCGGGTTTTATAAATAATTAAGCATATTAAATGCTAAATTTCAATCCTTTACGTAATTTACGTTTTTGAACGGCCCTTTTTTTTTTTTTTTTTTGCTGTGGGCTATGGACGTCGCACCCCGCCAAATCGGTCCGAGGTGACGAAGGAGGCGGCGCGCAACCCCAATGACCCACCCTGCAAGCACCTCTTCTTCGCCGTGCGAGCGGGCCACCGGTACCCGATCTTTGTCTTCGGTGGCCCGCTCGGCGGTATGCCCTCTCAGGCTCCTCTCCTGTCGACGCCCCGACAGCTTTCGTCGTCGAGGTGTCGTCCTCACGCGGTGGCCTCGCGTCGGGTGACCGGACAATTCCCCGGTCCGATCACCCGAAGCCTCGGCTAGGGCGGCATCAGGCGCAGATACTCGCGCATGCGCCGCCCCGGCCGCTGACGGCAGCCCGGCTCACGGGAATCCTCCCGGACTCGTTCCGCCGCCTTCATCTGCGACATGACAGCCTCGCAGAAGGCGGCGACTGCGTCCCAATTCCTGACGCTTTGAACGGCCCTGGAGGGAACGTCGATAGACTAATACATGGAAGGCTGGAATAACTTTTCAACTGTACTAACTTAGAATCCATCTGATATTAAAAGACGCTTGAGATTTCTCTTCAAAAGCCATCTGTGGCTAACAGCTACAAAAAAAAGAAAGAAAAAGAACCGCGATTTCTAAATAACTAAAAAGTGGCGTGTGAGCTAGACTGGCCGTTGCCAAGCCACCCATTTTCCTCCATTCCTCCACTCACTGTGACAACCACCCAGCTCCTCGCGCACAGTGCGAACAGCTTTCAAAACGCTTTTTCATTTATTAGAATCAAAAAGTCTTGCTGATCCGTGGTACGTGGACAATGTGCGTTTAATATATTCATGTACCATTACAGTTATATCTTTTTCGCATGCATTATACCTTTCCTTTATTATTTTTATACCAGTTAAAAACAATCTGCAAACTTAATAGCTGTTTGAGCATTTTAATCAAGCTCCTTAATTTTCCAGAATTAAATTAGTTAATACTTACCTATATTAAAAATATTATTCTGTTTTTTTTAAATACGTTGTACTAATAAAAACACACATGATTTTGGATAGGGGAAGGGAGGGTTCTACTTAAAACTCATCATCTATTACCAGGCGGGAGGGAAGGTTAAAAATTGCTGCGAAACAAATGTTTAATTTCGTGCTCATGCGGGCAGATATTTAAAAAAAACGCGGCAGAAGTGAATGGGCAATGATATCAATGTCCAGCCCACGGCACTGCACACACATAAGCTCGCCGACCGTAATCTTTTTGAGATAAGATGTGGAATAGCTAATAATCCCTTTTGAGATTGAGAAATACATTCAAAGAACGTAAACCTGTAATATATATATATATATATACAGAAGAATCATCGCGTATAAAAAAGAATGAATGAATATATTATATATGAGCTAAGGATTATTTGTAAGAAGAAGGAAAGATAGGGACAGAAAAATTCTCACTATCGAACCAGCAATAAAAATCACAGTAGATTAAAATGTACAAGACGGTATCCTATTAACTGTTCAATCATCAACATAATAATTTTATGATGATGTTTGAAAAACTGAAGCTCTTATATTTTTATAGTCGCTGGAATATTACGAGGGTCAATTTGCGTGGAATACGATGCATGGTATTGGTGAATACCGTTGCAGACATCGCGGGTCTCATAACCAAGCATTTACATACGAAGGCCACTTCTACAACAACTGTATGCACGGATATGGTACCATGTCTTATGCGGATGGACGAGTTTTTACTGTTAGTAGTTTTATTAAAATTGTTTCTTTTTAAACAATAGTAAAATATAATCCTACTAATATTGTAAATATAAAACTATGTGAAGATGTTTGGATGTTTGAATATTTGGATGTTTGTTACTCAATCATGCGTAAATCTTTGAACAGATTTGGATAAAAATTGACAAATAGATAGACCAATTCCTAGATAAACCCATAAGGTACTTTTTATGTTGGCAATGTGTTCCCTTGGGATAATAGTTCACCTTTGGTAGTTACTCTTGGCGTAGGCGGAGCTGCGAGCAGAAGCTAGTATTATTTTTGTAAGGAATAAATCTTATACCGCGTGAATCTTTACAAATGATAGTATATATCAACGGATACAGATCAACAGATATAGTTGAATGTATCAGAACCAAAACTATAATGTATGAATATTAATATAACATAAAAAGCTTCAAAGTCGCTCAGCGTGCTATGGAGAGGGCTATGCTCGGTATTTCTCTACGTGATAAAATCTGGAATACGGCACTCTGTAGAAGAACGGGTGTAACAGACATAGCCCGAAGAATTAGCACGTTGAAGTGGCAATGGGCAGGCCACATCGCTCAACGAACCGACAACCGTTGGGGAAGAAAGGTTCTCGAGTGGCGACCACGAAGCGGACGACGCAACGTAGGCCGACGAAGTCGCGGGAAACCGTTGAATGCAGGTGGCACATGACCGTTGCAAATGGCATTCTCGTGGGGAGGCCTATGTCCAACAGTGGACGTTTACGGGCTGATGGATGGATGGATAAATGACGAATGCTATACAAAAAAATATCCTACATGATAATCAAACTGCAACCAAGTGTCGTATATAAAGCAGGTCGGTACTTGGAGTCCTACGCATTTACCGCTAACACTATTATAAACAAATAGATATATAAAAATATGTAATTAATGTAAGTGGATTGCAGAAGAAGCGGCACGCCTTTTCGTATTTACCTTTTAGTGTTATTTATCTAAGTGTTATCTATCTTATCGGTTCAGTGCCGGTAATGTTAAAGTAAACGAGCAAATCAGTGAGCTTCGCGGATATTAGTAATACTACGGACTAAATGCATAAAATACATAGTTTCAATCATGAACTGGTTCAAACAAGTAGTGTTCCAAATAAGAACTGAAGAACTGTGTGTGGCAATGTCAATAATTTAAAGGTCCATCAGCCTAATGTCAAATATTTATTAAATTGTCGCCAAAGTAACGTTAAATAAAATAACGAAGATACTAGAAGAAAACCAACAAAAAAGAACATGCAGGATTTAGGAGCAGCTATTCAACAGTGGACCACAAACGTTCTCAATCATTTTTTTAAAAAACCAAGGAATACAATTTCTCCTCCTACTGCTGCTTTGTCGATTATTCAAAAGCATTTGATTCAATTTATCACGAGAGCATATGACATTCAAGAGTCAAGGAGATGGTAAGTACCTACATTGGAATACTGGAAAACTCTATCAGATTAATACAGAAAAAAATCAACTAAGGGAAAGAAAGAGAAGAGATCAAGATAAAAAAAAGTGGTGACTACTGAACGTGAATATAAATCTACAATTAAGGCAAGTAAAACTGCTACTAGTGCAGATATGGCCAATGTTATAATATATCACTTTTTAACAAAAAAAGGTTTTAAATACCTATTGGTCCATTTACTGCTGATATATAGCCGTATAGCTATTAATATTTCAATCATTATACAGGGTGGAAGTGGACCGCTCCCGAAAACAAGTACAGGTGACCCTACTAGTCATACTTGTAATGATAGGCTAGAAAAAAAATCGATTCGGATGAAAAAAAAAATGTTTTCACAACAAATTTTAAGTTTTTTTCACATTCCTTCGTATTAGGACAGTGCCATATAACGATAATTCCATAAAAAATACGTAACTTTACTCAGATGAGAAAAGACTTAATCTATTCAAAACTCACGATCATATGTTCAAGAGTTCAACGACAGAGCGTGGTGAAAAAAAAATTTTTCCAACTGAATCGATTTTTTTTCTGGCCTATCATTACAAATAGGACTAGTAGGGTTACCTGTCTTTGCTTTCGGGAGCGATCCCCTTCCACCCTTTATACAGGCTTGAAAATTTCTCTTGTACATTTTTACAGACGAATGTTAGCACTAATAAAATAAAAACAGGTCTACATTAGAGGAAATATAAATTGATGGAATGGACATTATTCTCGAACATTTTTTTTTGCGGTGGACTAGGGACGTGCTCTTGCCCCGCCAAATCGGTTCGGGGTGACGGAAGAGGCGGCGCGTGACCCCATAGACCCACCATGCAGCTCTCCTTTCTTCGCCGTGCAAGCGGCCCACCGGTACCCGATCTTTGTCTTCGGTGGCCATACTCGAACTTCCATAGCTATCGATTAAAATAAACTATACTTAGAGTAGATACATCTAAAATGAGAATACATAAAGATATTATACTAATTATGATGAACTTAAATATATATCTTAATCTTAATATACTATATAAATTACGCGTCACGTCGTTTGTCCGCGATGGACTCCTAAAGTACTTAACCGATTTTAATCAAATTTGCACAGCATATGTAGTTTGATCCAACTTAAAAGATAGAATAGCTTCCATCTCCATTTATAGTCGCAATATTATTTTATTGCAAATTATTTGTCTATTATTTAACAGTCACATTTATCTATTATCTCCAAACGATACTAACAGATGGCGGTATCTATTGACTAGATTGAGTAAGTATTTCATAGATGGTGCTATGATAAATGTACAAACTTTTCATATAAGCTACAATTTATTAGCCACCACGTGTTACTGAGGCTGCCTTAGCCACAGCAACGCGTGTGGCTAGATCTGCTAGTTAATATATCAAAACCATTATAATTTCTAGGGTATATACTACAACAATCTGCGATGGGGGCCCGGCATAGAATCCTATGCATGTGTCCGTGAGAATGTTGGACTATGGAAAGGAACTCAGCTTGTGAGGCTCACATGGAAACCACCTACGCCAAGTGTAGTTCCCGATCTACTCTCCTCAAGCAAAGGAAGAAATATCGTAGCACTAAACAGATGTATATTAGTCACCAACACTAAGGTTGTAAGTATACTGTACAGATGACGAAGTGGTCTAAGTACGAATCTGTCTTGTCGAATACCGTTGGTTCGATTTCTACGTAAGATTATTCTTGATGCGATCCCCCAATTGGTGTTCTGGGTGTAATTTTTAACATTTAATTACATGTTCATGTCACAATTTAGAGCGATTTGTTGTAGAAAAATAAATATATCTTAAGCCCTTAGCCCAAATAATCGTTTGTCAACTACTATAAATAAAACTAACTAAGGGAATGATACAACAAGCAAAGCTTTCCGCTTGCTAGCACCTCTTTACGGCTTAATTACATCAAGAAGGGATGCAATTCACGTTCGTCATTGAAGAATCTTTTTTCTTGGAGCAGTTTAAAATTTGCGAAAGAAATTGTGTACTCGTTAACATTTTAACTTAGTATCTCTTAATATATTGTTCAGGGAGAGATTACGATATATCAGGTATTATTGGATTGCCCTATTTCGTAGCTTTATAGGTACCTTAGAGAAAGCCAAATTTAATTTTCGCCTTGATTTGTATATCTTGGATGTGGATTTAGCCGAGATGAAAGGTACACCACTGATATAGAGCGAAGAGTGAATGCGGGAAATAGAGTGAACGGAGCGTTGGGGCAACTTCTCGGCAGTCACCACCTCAGCCAGAAGGCACGTGTAGCTATACATAACGCAGTGCTTGTCCCAACATTACTGTATGGAAGCGAGAGTTGGGTATGCAGAAAAGAGTATGAAAGTAAAATTAATGCGGTCGAAATGCGATCTCTACGGAAAATCTGTGGAGTTAGGCTGACCGACCGCATTCGTAACGACGACGTAAGAGAGCGAGTAGGTATGAAAGAGAGTATTGGTGTAAAGATGCGAAAGGGAATGCTCCGATGGTTCGGACATGTAGAAAGAATGCCGAACGAACGTCTGGTTAAGAAGATATACAATACGAAAGTGGAAGGATTTAGGTACCGAGGGAGACCGAGACTAACCTACCTAGACCAGATCGGTCAGGTACTGAAGGAAGGTGGAGTCAAGAGTCTCCGAAACCGGCGAGCGTGTATGAAGAGAATTATGAATGTTGAGGAAGCGAGGGAAGTATGCAGAGATAGAGTTCTCTGGCACTCTGTTCTCTCTGCCTACCCTGCAAGGGATATGGCGTGATGATATGTATATGTGATATATGTATGTATGTAATTTTCGCCATATTTTAATCAATTAACCAGGTTGGTGAAGCAAACCCTGATCTCAAGTTATTAATAAAGCATGGAGCTACACCACTCGAAGCCGCACAGAAATTGATCAAACTGTACCCGCGGAACTGCACGGACAGGAAGAGTCATTTGTACCACGCAGATGTGTTTGATCGTATTTACTATGACACTACTATTGAAACACTAGAACCATTTACTAACACGTCAAGAAAAGAAGATAAAGACAAGGTATTTCTAAATCTCTTTAAAACATGTTCACATAAATATGTAGTATTACTCGTCTGATTCTCAAATTATTACCTGATCGTTTCATTAACAATAATTTTAATTCATGCAAGTTTGATTGTTATGGAGATCTTAATCTGGTTTCCTAAAACGTCACCAGTTTGATCCAGCAAGATCCGAGGTGGTGTGTCCATGTTGTAATCGTTTCATCCTTAATTCGTTTGATTTTTCAATTTTTATTATATGTACCTCGTTTCTACATGTCCAAACTATTCCAATACACCTTAATGATCTTGGTTAAATCTTCTTTCAGTCCATAGTTTTATATCTTACCCCATCTCTCAAAAACAACAAATAAATCTAGTAGACTTACTTCAAAAGGCAATTTTATGTTAGTTTATGATTATACTATAATAAGACGCTACAAGTCTAATACAGCCAATGGATTCATAAAGCATTGATAGCCCAATAATAAGACTAACGGTTGAAGTTTTAATAAAATATAGAATTCAAACTAAAGAGGCACTAATTTTAGAAAATACGTATGTGTATTAAAAATTATTCACATGTTTTACGGCAAGACGCATTTCTATAACATGTCTTTCATTATTCAAGTTAGAATATAGGTACCCTGGTACGAGAGGAGAAAGATTAGACGCAAAACAGACGACGATGGTGCGCGCCTTGTGTTATGAAAACCCACCATCATAGAGTACATTTATTCAGGTCACACGTATATCTTCTACTGCACCTATCTTTAAATATATCTATAATTAAATAATAGTTATTAACGCAAGAAATATAACTAATTCATGTCGTCCAAATATCTGATATGATCCATTTATACTCTTCAAATATTTCGAAAAATCCAATCGCCACTTCTTTTAGTAACATTGACAGAGCAGGAGTTCGGTTTCGTCACCCATGCCACCCAGCATTGAATTCGATACCTTATTTTTAGGCTTACTACTATTCTGTATTTTTGACACTTATCTACGTATTTGTTATATAAAAAAGAATAAACTGATTAAAGGATGATTATCGAAGAACTGATAGCACTGGAGCCCCAGAGACATATAAATTTTACGCCTGGAACAACAATGAAATGACAATACACATGATGAAACACTGCTACCAACATGATAAACTAAGAAACAACAACAAGATTAATTTAGAAAAAATCCTTAATGGACCAAGATCTTCTTTTAAACCTGCTGGTCAGCATGAGTTAGATTGTAGGTTGGTAACCTTAAGATATTCTATTAGCATCTCAACTCATATATGTCCCACTGTTCTCGGGGACTCGAGCTCCATCGTAATGGGAGGGAAATTGACCTACTATACCACGCTGGTCAGACGTGTTGCTATAGGGTTTTGTTTCGAGTTTTCCTTCCCTTGTATAGATGTTATATGCGTTTTATATTTCTTAGTCGTCTCTTACAATCATCCACGGGTAAGATAGGGGTGAATTATATTCCTACTCCATCACCACACAGAAAGATATTCTATTACCTTATAACTAATATCAAGACTAAAATCTCTGTGAGGTGGCGAACACGTGTATATACATATATGTACATTATACAATCCTACAGTATATCTAATAAATAGCATATTTTCAATTTTTACCTACTAATCACCCATATTAAATCTACCAACCCCTAATTTCCCATGAGAATCGTAAAACCGGCTGAAGGATTATTGGAAGAATGAATGTCATCATCAACCCTCTGCCATATTTGCATTATGATTGTGACATTATCCTACTCTATGGGACCTCTACGTCCACCAGTGGACAGCGATGTGTAATATAAACATAAATGAATAACAATCTTAAATCCAAGTACGTAGGAAAATTTTGGAGGCTCTAAAACTTATGTAATTTAATCTAGTGCTAAGATTCATGTCAAACGTATGCTGAATTAAAAGATAGTGAGCGAGACTGTCAAAGCTGTATAAAATAACCACCTCGGTTAAGAAATCAATAAAGAATACATAAATTGATGAGGTATTTAAAATGCACATAAACGTAATTATTACGATGCGTAAATAAAATAATGAACTTGGAAAGTCAGTACGCGCTTTCCAAGGTAAGAATTTAATTTACAACAGAAGCCTTTCTTATATTCTTAAGGCCTTCAACATGCAGATTTCTTCATGTTACAAGTTTATTTCTACACTATAAAAACAATAATTATGTATTTAATACGTATAATTGTTCATGATATGTTATAATTTTCCTTCATCGTTTAAATATTTTTGACTATCTTTATAAATTATTTCAGTAACTACCAATCCTGCTTTATATACCGCATCCCAAGGCGACTATATATTGCTTGTCCGGAAGAATAGTGATGATACAATTCAAAAAAGATAAATTTTTGAGGAGGGTCAAAATAAGTAATTCCTTTTTTTTCAGCTCGGTTCAGCAGCGGTTCCAAATGCACGAACCTCAGCATAATTTCGTTAAGAATGACGACGAAGAGTTATTAGGGAGAACTTATAATATTAACACCCCTCCACCACCAAAAATTTAAATATAATGAAAATTGTAATTTTTAGAGTTGTGTCACTATTCTTCCGGACAAGCGATATTATTTTCTTTTGTTGTAAGTCTTTGTCCAGATGAAGTATATGATAAAGGAATAGCAGCTGATATACTACATGATTTGACATGATGACATATTTCCCTAGTATATACCCTTGCACACCATTTTCTTCTGGCTTAATTTCTGAAATGTTTCCTTTCAGGACTGTTTTAATGACATGTTATTTAGGACATATAAAGCATGTTGCCCAACTTATAAACGAAAAAGACGTGGATCCTAACATCACTGATATACAGGGGAATTCGGCCATTATGTATGCTGCTGTAGGTACTAATAGTAGAATTAAATATAATGAATATATTTAAAAACATAACTAAATAAAACGTGTGGACAATCTGATACCACGTTTATTTTTGCCATTCTTTCCTCTTCCACTTACACCGTACTGAACAACTAAGAAGCTGGTCAAATCATGCAAAGTTAACATCTTGCTACAGCTAGTTTTCGGCCTGCTTTAAGCCTTACTCCGAGCAGCCGTACCAAAAGTTAAAGATCTCAAGCTCTTTAACCTTCGTGAACGAGACATATGTTTAAGCGAACTGGGCATGTTTCGAGTTATTGAAGAAAAGTGCCAATTATACATACACACATTTCCCTACTGATCGTAACGACTCGACCAAGAGGGCAAGGATTTAGCTGTGACTGTAATTTTTATGTCCATGAGATGCTTTTTCCTTTTTCATTAAGGCCTTAGACCCAATCGAAACACTAAAATTGAGGGAACTCCAGAGACTAAAACTTTAGCAACTTATACGCTACTTGTTTGCTGTTTCTTTAAACAGCCGAATGGGGTACAATACAATAGATACAATAGATTCATAGGCTCTCAAAAAAAAATTTAAGATAGTCATGCTAGTTTATCACTCTAAGTAAAAATTAAAATGATTATGCCTATTCTTACTCTTCTTGATTTTTCACGGGCTTTTGATTCAATTAATATATCTCTCCTTCTTTCCAAGCTTTCTTACTATGGCTGTGACTCTAACGCAATAAACTGGTTCCACAGCTACTTATCTGGTAGATCACAATTTGTGCAAGTAGATAGCAATAGTAAAAATTGTAAATTTACATCTTCGCTGCAACATGTCACTAGAGATGTCCCCCAAGGTTCGATTCTTGGGCCCCTTCTGTTCATCCTTTACAATACAGATGTCACCAATCATATAACCAATTCAAGGTTTCATTTATATGCTGATGACCTTCAAATATATTTATCATTTCATCCTCATGATTGTAGTCAATATGTAAAGAAAATCAATGAGGACTTAGAGTGAGTTGCTGGGTGGGCTAAAGCAAACTCTTTGGTATTAAATCCAAGTAAGTCGAAGTATTTATTTCTAGGGACTAAAAAGCGTATTGAATTCATACAAACCTTGACTCAAGATGTAAAAATTGATGGCTGTCTAATTGAGCAGGTTAAGGAAGTACGTAATTTGGGGGTCAGTTTTGATAGCCATCTCAACTTTGAAACTCATGTCCTTGAAGCTGTTCGTAACTGTTTTTACCGCCTGAAACTTTTGTATCATTCCTTAGCGTGGATTTGCGTATCACTTCATGCGAATCTTTAATCTTATCCAAATTGAATTACGCCGATATCGTATATGGTCCATGCATTTTAGGCAGAACTGAAAAGCTTATTCAGCGCGTACAAAACGCTTGCGCTAGGTTCTGTTTTAACATACCCCCACGATCACACGGTACTCCATATCTAAACGCAGGTAATCTGTTGAAAATGTCGTCACGTAGAGATCTCCACCTGGCCACTTTATTGTTCGGTATTGTATTAAGTAAAAAACCGACTTATTTATATGAGAGACTGTCATGGTCAAAGGAATACAATAAGTATAGTACACGGGCCTCCTCTTACTTGCTAGTTAATGCAAAACACCAGACTGCTGCATTCCGTGGTAGTTTTAGATTCGCTGCAACTCGTTGTTGAAACGATCTCAAGCCGCCTTTGCGTACTTTGAAATCAACAAAGGCTTTCCAGAGAAAATACAAACAAATAATAATTGACAAACAAAAATTTGTATTACCTTAATAACAACCTATGCACAAATATCAACGAGTTGTGCGTTTCACTCTTACAGTGTTCTCTTATATATGCACATCTACCTTATATTACATCTTATCATCCAACACTATTATTATTATTAATTGACACACTGTTTTGTAAAGATATTTATAAAAATCTATTTTATTTTCTATTTAAATCACCGGTAATTATAATAATATTAGTTAATATAATATACATATGTACATCTCATATTTAATAGAATATGTATTTTAGTATTCTTGTTTCCCGCAGAGCCCTTTATTAACACATATAGCATCGGTGAGACATTAACTTGACATAAGTGACTTCATTGTTGGATCTGTCAGAATATCAGCGCTTGGGCAATCGTGTTGCCTTAGCAATAGCTGAGACAGATACCATATTTTGGCCTCACGCATATGCATATTATTTAATATAAACGTTAAGCTTAAGCAAAAATGTGAGGTTGCAAAATAAAACAGTTATCTTTCTTTCTTTCTTTTTTTCCAGTGCGGCAATCATCCAGATATTATTCACTTCTTATTTGAAGCTGGAGCTCGTATAGATGATTACAATGACGGTTGTTGTACTCCGCTTGGAGCAGTTCTTATGTACTATGTCTGTGCATTTTGGAATATACCATTCAGTAATATGTTAGACGCTATACTACCATCCTCTGATGCTACGATTTCCTGTAAGTAATAGACTTGTTGCAATTATACTTTAGGAGTGCGAACCCATACTGAAAATTTAATCGTAGAGCTTTCCTATTACTTATTTATGACTGGTGAATAATTTAGTTCCAGGGATGGAACAATTTATATTAACGGAGTGGAAAATTGAAAGAGATTTAATGAATCCTAGCATAAAGACTTCATATAACAAAACAATAAAAAGTATGCAAACCCCGATTCCTAAAAAAGCTAAATCAATCTTGTCCTCCGATAGTTTGAAAACCAATAAAATATCAAGATCAAAAGAAATCAAATACACAGTAAGTCAAGATGGAAATGAGGAATTACTTACGGAGGAGAAACAACTATACTTGAATATACTTAGTGAATATAATAGTGTTGTCAATGAATTGTATTTTAATGCTGTTGTAAAAACTCCAATACGATACTTGTTCGAAGTCTTTGATATGATTGCGGAGATAGACGCAGCTTACTCTATGGAAGACCAAAAAAAGTTACCCGATAAGAAAGATATAAAAGCTGTATCTAAAACTATAAAAGATACGGTGAAACCAAGCAGAATGTTAGTGTCTTCAAGTCTTGAAAAGAGGCTCTTCATAGATATCACAGAGAGTATTCAAAATGAACAGTGAGTATGCTTAAAATATAATCAACAAAAAGCCAGCTTTTTAGGGGCATAGGGCTGCTTCTCATGGTCGCTAAGTATGTATTAAAAAGGTGCATAATGTGTTCTTCACAACCAGGTTTAGATATCCAGCAGTAAAAATATACAAATTTATTGGATCAATACCACAAAGTATGCCAATTTTTCTTAAGATAACGATCTTTATATAAACTTCCGAATTAATGGAACGCCATTAATTCGGAAGTTTATAGCGGACAAACATTATGAAATAAGATTTTCATATACTTGTGATAATAGATTAAGTAATAATAATAGCGATGCGATGTAGCAGATGAATTTCTTGTCATGTGTTCCTCGTGATTGGACCAGGGAATAGCCCTTCACCCACAGAGAGGCTGACCGCGTGAGGGCGTCGTCTCGGCAGCAAGCCGGGGTGTTGAAGGGAGATGGTACCTACCCGAAAGGGTAACCAGCCAGGCTGGCCATGGATGTCCAGAAAGCGGTACCAGTAGCTGTCTCAATGGCGAATTTTATAGGGCCACACGTCGACCTTCCGTCGCCCCGGACGGAATGGACGGCGTGTGTCCAAAACTTAGCCCGCCAAAAAAAATGTATTCACATACATACATACATATCATCACGCCATATCCCATGCAGGGTAGGCAGAGAGAATAGAGTGCCAGAGAACTCTATCTTTGCATACTTCACTCGCTTCCTCAACATTCATAATTCTCTTCATACACGCTCGCCGGTTTCGGAGACTCTTGACTCCACCTTCCTTCAGTACCTGACCGATCTGGTCTAGATAGGTTAGTCTCGGTCTCCCTCGGTACCTACATCCTTCCACTTTCGCATTGTATATCTTCTTAACCAGACGTTCGTTCGGCATTCTTTCCACATGTCCGAACCATCGGAGCATTCCCTTTCGCATCTTTACACCAATACTCTCTTTCATACCTACTCGCTCTCTTACGTCGTCGTTACGAATGCGGTCGGTCAGCCTAACTCCACAGATTTTCCGAAGAGATCGCATTTCGACCGCATTAATTTTACTTTCATACTCTTTTCTGCATACCCAACTCTCGCTTCCATACAGTAATGTTGGGACAAGCACTGCGTTATGTATTGCTACACGTGCCTTCTGGCTGAGGTGGTGGCTGCCGAGAAGTTACCCCAACGCTCCGTTCACTCTATTTCCCGCATTCACTCTTCGCTCTATATCAGTGGTGTACCGTCCATCTCGGCTAAATCCACATCCAAGATATACAAATTCATCCACTTGCTCTAGTACATCATTACCTATTGTTACTCTTACATCTGTTCTGGCTTCATCTCTTTCAAAGACCATTATTTTGGTTTTGCTCACATTCACGCGTAGACCTCTTTTCTTACAATAAATGTATTCCTCATGAAATTATTGCCACGATCTGGTCGTGCCAATTCCAGTCGTGGTAGATATACTTCAAACTTAAATACTTGCCTCAAGCCATTAGTAATATTTCTTTCATTATTGATGACTCCAAGCAAATATTATTACTTCAGCCCAAAAAATTTAGGATTATTATCTAAATTTTTTGGGCTAGCTTTTACTAGAGTTAGCTTTGGCTTCTCCTAAAACTACCATTAATTTATTTTTATTACATCCACTCCTATATAGTACAAATATTGATTAAATCTGTGCGTGTTTATAAAGTTTTCGATATACAGTGACTTATTCAACTGAATATCTACTAATGTCGTTAGTAAAATTAATTAATAAACTAAATCAATATTATGTAAAAATATGGTAACTGTACTTATACTTATTATTTTCGTGTATTGTTTTTAGAATAGAAAAGGTTTTATTAACTATTAAACAACTGTTATTGGATGGAGCGGACCCCAGTCGATTTCGTTGTCCTCAACCAGCTTTGTACTTTGCTATTATGTCCCACTGTCCAGTTCTTGTCCGGGAATTAGTGAAACATGGATCAGACGTAAATGAAGTGTATAAAGAAGTAAGTAATAGGTTAAGAACCTTCTCATTTTCTTAATTAAATATCTCTTGTAGAAAAAAAAAATTCTCTATACGTTTTAGAGTTTGGGGTACTCGCCTTTAGATATAGCAGTTAGCGGTCCACTGACGAAAGAAAATTTGGATGTCATTCATATATTACTTGAACATGGAGCAAAAGCTAAGAATAGTCTGGTCATCAATTCTTCCGTAACAGCCGATACAGATATAATTGCAAAAGAGTTTCATGGACCAAAGTTACTGCATGCAGTTCTTTCGAAGAAAATCACAGACAACGACGAAGATGTAAGTTACAACCCATAAACAGTATATTGTATTTACCTACTTAATATAATGTATTTTATGTTTTGCTACAGGTCTATCACCAGCTTTTAGAGTTACTTCTTGACTATGGATGCGACCCAATAGCTCAGTATAAAGGTCGATCAGCTGTAGACTTGGCAATGTCGAAACAATTAGAAATTTTTAACATTTTTATTGAGAATCCTTATACTGACCTTAACGCTGTAATCAACAACTCAAACCAAACTATTCTGGTTAAGATGTTTTACTTCCCGTACTGTAAAGCTATTCCTGTTGCGGAACGTGTTCAAATGGTAATTATAATATTTATTATATTAAAATTGCTGAAATTTAGCATTTTAATATGCTTAATTATTTATAAAACTCGATTACGAAGTGAAAAATGATGTCACAAGCGGGATTCGAACCCGCGCCTATTGGGATTCCGGCCCAATCGTGCTGCCACTACACCACCGTGACTAATTGTAGGACATGCAAATTTCAACAACCTATAACAATGTGTAAACATTGTCGGGTAGATAGCATACCGTCACCTTAAGACATAAATATGATATGAAGTGAAATTTGCATGTCCTACAATTAGTCACGGTGGTGTAGTGGCAGCACGACTGGGCCGGAATCCCAATAGGCGCGGGTTCGAATCCCGCTTGTGACATCATTTTTCACTTCGTAATCGAGTTTTATAAATAATTAAGCATATTAAAATGCTAAATTTCAGTAATTTAAATAACAAGGTTGTGTCATCGTTTAATACAATTCTAACTGTAAAGTTTTAAGTATTAAGCCTATAACAATGTGTAAACATTGTCGGGTAGATAGCATACCGTCACCTTAAGACATAAATATGATATGAAGTGAAATTTGCATGTCCTACAATTAGTCGCGGTGGTGTAGTGGCAGCACGATTGGGCCGGAATCCCAATAGGCGCGGGTTCGAATCCCGCTTGTGACATCATTTTTCACTTCGTAATCGAGTTTTATTATATTACTTAAAATTCATCAATCATTATCAACAGACCATATAAGTCTCACTGCTGGACCGAGACCTGCTCCACAATAGGATGAAGACAATTGATCAATTATACCACGCTGGTCAGACGGCTTGGTATAGAGTTTTATTTCTATCCCTTCTCTTACATAGATGTTATTAATAAATTACTGCAGCGGCCAGCAAAAGAGGTATTGATGGACGAACGTGTAAATGTAGGCTAAGGTATAGCCGAGGCACACATACGTAAGTCCATCAATTTCTAGTTGTGACCAAGGCTTGTATAGTGCTTTTCTCAAATAATGCGCGGAAATTAAAACTAAGTATTATTAAGTAGAACTGTATACATGACGAACAACGAACAACATTTTTCACATGCTAAAGGGTTCATTTGTTTTTTTTTTTTTTCATTATTAAACAGGTTTCTTTTTAAAGCCAGTTCGAAATTTAAATAAAACTCTGATAGGTTGCCTATATGGTTACTAGAATTTGAAGTAACAAATTGTTCCATTTTTAAAATACAGGATAGATATGAATTTAAATATATATTTATTTGGCCGCTAAAACACGACAGATATGGATTTTCATACATTTTTTGCCGGCCGCTGCTCGCTCAGTACAGCAATTCCAATTTATCTCGAAGAAGGTTGTCAAAATAATGCTCCAATTTCCAAGCATGTGTGAGAAAATGTATATTACATCTCTTAATCGTCTTATTCAACCTCCACGGGTAAGAGAGGTGATGGAGAATTATATTTTTACTCCACCACTACATGGATAATAATAATTAACGTTGTAATATTTCATTAATGTGAGATAATGGCATTTTTAGTTACCTATTTTCTCCAACAACACCTAAATTTTAGGCAACACTTAAGGTAATCAATATAATGCATAACATCATTAATTGATTGATTCACAAGATGATTAAAATGGGCGTGAAGACAATTTTATTACTACTTTAAATATTACGCTTATTTACATGCATTAATAAATGTTCACTTTAATTATCGTCATAAGCGTGAAAATTTATTTATCGGATTATCTTGCACATTACCCTGATTATTATATTATCATCGTCATCATTCAGCCTTTTGCCGTCCACTGCTGGATGTAGGCATAGACTCCTTCATATTTTGCCACAAAGTTCGATACTGTGCCGCCCACATCCAACAACTCTCAGCAAATTTCATCAAATGTCGGTCCACCTGGTTGCATCCTAGACGACGCTGTCCGTTCCGCAGTCGCCACTCCAAATTTTTCTTCTCGAGTAGTAATTGGTTCGTAGAGCAATGTGTTCTGCCCAATGTCACTTCAGCATGCTAATTCTTCGTGATATTTCAGATACCCGTTCTTCTGCGAATTTCCATATTCTGATCGTATCTCGTAAAGAATTTGATCTTAGTTATGAGGCCTACATTACTATTATATACTTTGCTTTAATACCTATTAAGTTTAACACTCTTATTTTATATTTGAACGCGTTGATGTCGGTTACTGCCAGCTTGATTTGAAAGTTTTGTGTTAGATATCTTGTACCTACATTAAGAAAGGTCATATAATAACGAACACAAATCAATATTAACGAAGCAGCAATATGTAGAATGACACAAGTACTTTTAGTGGTTATATACATACCTGTATCTACACATAAGAGTCATTTTACTTAGACATATTTTATCCTTTCAGCTAACAAAGCTACTTAAATTTGGCGCAGATCCTCTATTGAAATGTCAAAATGGAGATCAAACATTTGATAACCTCTTTGTATACGTGAATAAAATTTTGTCAGAAATAGACAAGACTAAATTTGTTAGTACAAGCCGTAAGTACTGTTCATGTCTGTCATGTCATTCATTATGTATGTCGCTATGGCTGAATCTTCACAAGAAATTTAGATGATTTTTATTGTTTAAATGTCAGGGGACATAAGAACTTATGTATATTTTATTAGAGTCTATTGCGCAGATAATAAAATACAATATACCGACTCCATAGTAGGGGTCTTATTGCCGGGCGGGCCACCGAAGACAAAGATCAGGTTCGGGTGGCTCGCTCGCTCGGCAAAGAGAGGCAAATTGCCGTACGGGTCTATGGGGTCGTGCGGCGCCTCTTCTGTTGCCCCGGACGGATCTGGTGGGGTGTGACTATACTATAGCCTGCAGCAAAAGAAAAAGGAAAAAAAAGAGGGCTTATTAAGAATCGGTTCATCCGAGTCAAGCTTCATAATTATGTAGCTATATGTGCCTATGTATTATTCTCAGTACTTTTGTTTTTTATAACAGTCCATTACCCTTTTCAGACCGCCCTTTCAGTCTGTAAAATCTTAGTTTTATCACATTATCTTTCTTTACAGCCCTTATATATTTTTAGGCATGAACCCATTCCACAAGAAGAGGAATATTTATTTACTTTACTACACTGGTCAGATGAGTAGACTTAAGACTTCCTTTCAAGTGCTCCTTCTCTTGCAACGATATCGTTTGCTTATATGGCTCATACGAATCCCGAGCGATACATTTTTAACTTCATAACTATACGAATCTTCTTATTATTAGCTTAACGTTTGTACCATAAAATTAGAAGAAATTTATATAATTAGATTTAATTATTGGAACGAAGTTCCTTATCGCGCGTTGTGAAAGGGGGCTAGACGGAAAAAATTCTTACGAAAAGTTGTCACGACACTTTTTGCTATAGTAAGCTATTGTAAGCTGTGCGGCGTCGCTCGTCGGCTCTCTTATAGAAAGCAAGCCAGATATTTTCATTTCTATTTCGCATTGAACAGTGTGGTGTCGCGACGATTTTTTTTATAGATAGAGTGATTCAAGAGGAAGGTTTATATGTATAATATATGCATAATGTACTAGAGAAACACTGATAATTTTAGAGGTTTCTAATGTGATGTCGTAAATAAACACATTATTTTGCGCTTACATTGCAAACGCTGGCTGAACCCTACGAAATAGATCAAAATAAAGTACTACAGTATTATACAGCTTAAAAAGGCCTACAAAAAAGTCCGCGATGGTATATATCTATCTCTTAAGGATAACATACTATATCCATTTTAATACTTTAAAAAATGTTCTATTATAAAACGGTAATTGAAAAGCTATTTACACAAATACTGTATTAATCCTTATCATTTTAAATACATTAGTTGGCTTGAGCATTTCATGAAGATATTTTTTCTCCTTCAGACCATGCAAATTAAATCAATACCTTAAGAGATATAGCAAAATCAAAATAATGCGCAACGAAATTATTTTCGCCCGTGACCGGGCCGCGTGGCCGGCTCGCGTTCGAGCTCGGGGCCGAAAAGTTTTGGTAGTCTAGTGGAATTGTATATCCTATTATTAATATTATAAACGTGAAAGTTTGTAATAATGTATGGATGTGAACATGTTTGTTGCTCTTTCACGTAAAAACTACTGAACTGAATGGATTTTGATGAAATTTATAGTAATATAGCTTGCACATCAGAATAACACATAGGCTATAATTTATAAAGATATTTTGCAAATTGGCTAAAATATAACGATAAAAATCGCTTAAGGCAGAAAAAAATTATATAATTAAAATAGAACTTCGTTCCATCCGGGTGTCCCTTGACACCTCCGGTTTTTTTCTTCTTTTTCTTCTTAATAACCGACGATTTGATGAAAGCCGCTGGGAATCGTTAGATGCGGGCGAAACAGAACCGCGCTTTATGGCAATCTATGAGGGAGACCTACGTCCAGCAGTGGAGAGTAAAAAATGCCTAAATGATGATGATGATGATGATCAACGATTTGATCCTTCACTTGATTTCGATTGCTGAGCACAATTCCATACACCTAAAATAAGCGGGTTATACTTCGTCCTCTAAACTTTTTTTTACATTTTTAAACCCCTCTCCCATCGGTGATCATCTGTAGTATGCAGCTAAGACCGATCTTTGACTCGTCGTACTATTTTTGAAGATATACCACCCAAATAGGTCACATAAATAGAGCAAGTTTCCTTATTTTCAAAAATGATACAATGTACTCTTATTTTCAACAGCTACAAAACAAGAATCCAAGAGCGCAAAAAGTGTAATAAAGAACAAGAAAACTGAGAAGCCAAAATCTAATACCCAAAGTACTACAAAACCTGGTGGTAAATTTGCAGGCGCAGATGAGATCAGTGATTATAAACAAACTGTAAATTTGGTGACCAATTCTACTAGACTTTTATTCAAACGATGGATCCAAGCTCAACTAATGAAGGAGCTAATACAAGTAGTGGATAAGTGAGTATAGAGTTAATCAAACAAGAGGCAAAAAATGCTGTGATGTAGCGGCTACGAATACTACCAACCCTTACTTTGCTCGTGGATGTCCTAAAAGACGAATAAGAGCTTTATAACGACCTGGGCCCACTACATCTAATGCCGTTTAGTCAACAATTACATTCCCAAGGAGGGTTGACGTCTGGCAGGCGGCCGGTCATAAAACTATTGCCAATAACTTTTATATTATATACTATGAATATGTACTCTATATTATATCGACCCCAAGTATTGGGATAAGAGTAGGGGAATGATGATGAAGCAAAAATCTGTGGATCTCAATTTCGGTACGATAACTGTCTTTCGAATTTCGTAAAACATAAATATATATTGCGTTTGGGTTCTCAAATCAGATCCACTAGATTAATGAACTTTTTTCCCATGGAGTAGCGCTTACGTGATAGGTCTACGGTATTGTCTTTTATTTTGGGAGCAGAGAGCAGATTACAATTTGGCCACATCCCGACCAACCAGTCCGGGGTGACCGAGGGGACGCCGTGCAATTCAATAACCTGGAGTACCTAAATGACATGAGTTTTAAACAAATCCGGTTGTATCTGCAACTAAGCTGTTAGTTTTAACTACAAAGCTTTCTATGTACATTTCGTTCCATATGTTATACACGATAGTCCAATTGCTATCCCTGTTAATGTTTGTATATCATCTTCATCACAGCCCATAAATGTCCCACTGCTGGGCTCGGGCCTCCTCCGTAACGGGAGGGAAATTAACCTACTATACCGCGCTGGTATAGGGTTTTGTTTCAAGTTTTCCTTCTCTCGCATAGATGTTAAATGCATTTTATATCCCTTAGTCGTCTCGTACGATCACCCACGGGTAAGATATGGGGTGGTGAATAGTATTCTTACTCCGTCACTATACGGAAAATTTTTATATGTTTCAATCTAAATATAACACAAACCGTCCAAAATAGCATTGAAAAACAGAGAGACAATTTTGTGTTTTACTACTTATGCTTTAAGTGCAGTGTAATAAGAAACAGTTTTTCTCCAAAGATATAAACATCGACACTGGAATATGATATTGAAAGAATACAAAACTACTCACACAAATCTCTGGTTAAATCCGATTCGTTGCCTGGAAATATGGGATATACTGAAGACTACAAAAAAACGTCTATACAAAGACAAGAGGGTATTAAAACACGTGCTTTGCATAGTCCTTTCTTATTTCAAAAAGAAGGATACTATTACACAAGAGCTCCAATTGACATTAGACGAAAAGGTATCGATAGAGAAAGAAGTTGCTGAACTTGTTCGTGAGCATATGATAAGAATGAAGCCACAAGCTTGGAAACGGGCATATGTTACACCTGAACTCACACCGAGTCGCCAGGTACCTATAAGCAAATGTGTTCAAATTAGCCTAAAAGTGACAATTATAGAATAGATTAGAATAAAAAAAATATAGAAAATATTGTGAAATACCGTTACCTTAAAATAAAAAATTGCAAAAACGAGGTAATGTACCCACATTCCGTTATATAAATAAATTAATAATAAAAACAATCTATGTTATGCTTTCATAAGTGCTAAAATATTTCATAAATAGCTAAAATATTTCCCTGTGATGCAAAAAAAATTACTTCTATCGTGTATCTTTACAATACAGCCTGTCTAGTATTTTATTCTTATATATTTTTTTTTAAATACTAGTACATATTAATAACATTCCACGTTATGATTAGTGATAATTTGGTGTTCAAGCTACATACAAACTTATAACATAATTTTAAGCAAAACGCGATTTCCATAACGTTACTAGTGAAATTTAACTCACTACAGAATCATCCCAAAAAGTCAAGCATCTATGATTCCCACATCTCTTCACAGGAATTTAGGATCCATGGGAAGGAGTAGGATAATAGGTAGGATATACATTATTTATTCTGAGTCAGCAAGAACTAAGCTTTAACCAATTCCGTTTGTAGATATCCAAATTCAACATATGCTTCGAATGCGCCATGCCTATAACTGAGACAAAGATAACATGTGGGTTATGCAAGCGTGTGGATTTTTGTTCCTTCGAATGTATGACAGCAAATATTGAAAGGCTAAATTGTCATCCATGTAGCGATTATCTGAAAGAATACCTTACAATACGCTCTATCAGCAAAAATTCGTCAGAAATAGTGACGAATTAAGCAATACAGGTCCATAATTAGTTATTTTTATTAAATCTTGTATTATTTATAGTTGATGTTTTTATTTTTCGACTTCCTAGGTAGCCTAGGGGTCTAAATAATAACCTCTCGTACCTACGGAGTGTCATGCATGAATTTAACTCCCACGCAGGCATACCTATATGTGATCCATAAATGGTTCTGCCGTAAACTTAGCCGTTAAGCCGTAGGTAAGTCACGCGTGACTTACGGCTTGGTCTCTAGCCAAGTTTTAAAACTAGTCATTAGTGATCAGTCAAAGGCTTCGTTATTGCATAAGCCGTGAATCTGCCCTTCGCGTCGCAATAGAATAGGTGTGTGCTTCCGAATGAAGTATCTGGGCCTGATTTTTGATGAAAATTAGTGATACTGTGATAATTTTTACTTCCTATTTATTATATATTAACAATCTTTGTGTATTCTGTACATATTTGCAATTAAAGTTATTGATTATAACCAGTCACATGATATAGGTATCCATGTTCTTGCTAAAAAATCTTAACGCTGTGTTCCCAGACTTCCCAGCAACAACGTCTAACTGTCAAAAATGGAACGGTAAAACAAAACGTTCTGACTTTCTGAGCGACCGCGGTTAATCGCAGATTCGCGGTTAAATACGCTAATTTTTGTAAATTTGCCTTTTGTAAATTAACGTAGTCTTTTAGATTTAATGAGAATAAATTTCTTAACATCTATAAGTGCTACTTTAAAAATGGCATCGCCACCGAAAAAAGCTAAACTATCTGCTACCACTTTAGAAACTAAATCACACAATTCGGATATAGCGGAATTTATGAAGAAAATACAAACCAAACGCGAGGGAACTGCGAAATCTATTTTAGATTTTAAGTTTAATAAGAAACGAATCAGGATTGTGTCACAAGAGCAGATGGTTCGTGATAATTGCGAAGGAGTAGTCTATTGGATGTCTCGAGACAGTCGAGTACAGGATAATTGGGCTTTCTTGTTTGCGCAAAAACTCGCTCTCAAAAATGAAGTACCTCTCCACGTGTGTTTTTGTCTAATTGCAAAATATCTAGATGCTTCTGTAAGGCAATTTGATTTCCTTATAAAAGGTAAAAGTTTTCTTATTTTAACTTAAAAGTTAATCACTATTTACTACTTCACTTATCTAAAACTTACGTCCGTTTAATATGTTTTCCAGGTCTTGAAAAAGTGGCAGCAGACTGTAAAAGATTGAATATATCCTTTCACTTGTTAGAAGGTAGTGGAGCTGATGCCCTTCCACAATGGGTTGAAAAGTACAACATAGGAGCTGTGGTTTGCGATTTTAACCCATTACGTGTTCCTCTGGGTTGGCTAGATGGTGTCAAAAAGAAGATGAACAAAAATGTGCCACTTATCCAGGTAAAAAATTTAAATAATTTGTATTCAATTTTAACATATTTTAATTGGGTAATTATAGATTTTATTTTGGTATTTCAGATTTTATTTGGGGATACCACAGCTAGGTAATTATAGTATGAAAATGTGAATAACAATATCACTTGTATTTATAGTACTAGTTAGTTTTAATATCTGAAGGTTTCATTTTAGACTGGCATACTTGCTAGGTGCAACTGGGTTGTAATGATTAACTAACCAACAATATTCTGAAGGGCAAATCAGATTTAAAACATTGCCATAAACTGCCAATATCAATATAAATAGAGCCAATATAGATATATATAATAGTGATTTACTCTTTGGATGCCTAGAGGAGTAAGGACTGCTACAACTTAATATAGATTGAAACTTGGAAGTAATCATAGAAAGATTGAATTAGATATAATTCAAAGATATTTTGTCTATGTTTCTGATATTAGAATATATGAATACTACCAATCCTGACCTATCACAGCATGTACACTGGTTTTCCTACCAGTATAAATAACTAATATAGATATTGCTACTATCTGATGGTTTAGTTTTCCATGTAATATCGGTATAAAAATACAATTTACTATCTACCTTACTTGTACATGAAATGATTCACCCTTATCTTGCTTGTGAATGTTATATAATATGAAAACTCAAAATGAAACTTTATTCCTATCTGTCTGACCAGCATGATGTAGAACATAAATCTCCCACCCATTGTGTAGGAGGGTCGAGCCTAACAGTGGCACTTATATGTGCTGATAAAATAATGATTTAGTAGAGTTATAGTTTAAATGTTAAGTGTAACCTAAATTTATAATCTACATAATAAATAATTCTCAACAGCTACTTTCAAATCAAAAAAGTTACTCAACATATCTTTTCAAACTAAAAGATAGGACAGACTAAAAGATTATTGCTTTTATGCATATTTTGATATAATTACTACATTTATCTTGCTGGTCTCTAATGTCTTTAACCATATTAAAAACAAATGCTGTAACAATTTGCAGGTAGATGCACACAACATAGTCCCATGTTGGGTTGCATCAGAGAAACAAGAATATTCAGCAAGAACAATAAGGAACAAAATAAACTCCAAATTGGGTGAATATCTGACTGAATTTCCTCCAGTCATCAAACACCCATATACAAGCAAGTTTGAACCTGAGGTTAGTAGATTTAAAACATAATGCAATGGAAAGAAAAGTGCACTTATATGGATTAGAAATACACCACTCTTGTGCACGCTAATATTTAATATTATGGAAATTTTCACAATGGTTATTACACTCGGAATGAGTCCAAGTTTTATGACACAAAAGTAATAAAAATGTGATACTTCTCTTTGCAGACGCACTTATAGCATATTAAAATACAGAGACAGCTATAACCGACGTAAAAATACGTCGGTTATAGCTGTCTCTGTATTTTACAGACACAGACAGCTATAACCGACGTAAAAATACGTCGGTTATAGCTGTGTGTTATAGCTGAGGTGATGTAAAAAAATAAATCAACAATTGCATATTGCCATATATTTATCAGCATATTTGAATGCACAATTTGTAGAAGGTTATGACAAAAAGTCAATTCCCATGCTAGACAGTACTATACACAAATTGTTGCTCCTGAGTTTGGATGTAATTTGTGTTTCAAGAATTATTCTTAGTGCAGGGTGTTGTTTTTATATTAAAAGAAACTACCCTACCGAAGACTGGAACATTGATCTCACTACAAGAGTGATAATATTATGATAGCCAAAATTAACATGCCAATCTGCAATTTCAGTTAATTTATTAGACTTATTTAATTTCTCACAAATTATGGGTGTTTGATAAATATTGTTTTTTTTTTTATTTAACCAGGTATATAACTGGTTACAATGATGTTAGTACAATATAATGTTGAAGAAAATAAGATTAAGTGGCGTGGACTAATTTCTTCCCTCTGCTTATGCAAAAAGAAAATGCAGCTGTCAAAGCATTTATTGTTAATAGTGGAATGAACAATGTCCTTCGTCCCAGCTGAGAGAAAATAGTCTAGTAAACTCTGGCAGCCAGATGTGATGGTATAGGGTTTTATTTTGAGTTGTAAATCTCTTGCAATTTTTTTATCTATTAAATCCTTTTATACATTTTATGTTATGCACAGGACAGACCCTGCCTTTCCACTGTGACATTTGTATTCTTAGTTTATCAATACTAATTGCCTGTAAAGTTTCTTTTACCAAAATTACACTAAAATATATTTCTCACTCTCTCAACTCTTCACTGTTAATAAATCTTTGTAAATAACAGTTTGAGATATAAATAGTGTGAAATGCTTTTTGTTTAAATTACAGCCAATAGATTGGGATGACGCGATAGAATCTAGAGAGGCTGATAAAAACGTTGGTCCGGTGGAATGGGCCAGACCTGGCTACGATGAAGCTATGAAAATGCTGAAAAGCTTTATTGATCAAAGGTTGAAAGTATTTGCCACAAAAAGAAATGATCCCACACAGGATGCGCTCAGTAATCTCTCACCTTGGTTCCATTTTGGTAAGGTAATCTAATTTATATCTTATAATAGACAAAAATAATCCTCTAATGAGTGGAGCAGCCCAATTTTATTTTCAATTTTGGAGGATGCTCTAAATGCGAAAAAATGCTGTACCTTGTTCTTATGATAATTTATTAAAAATACAATGGTCACTGCCCTTTCTAGGTTCAACTAGTTAACTGGTTCACCAAAACTGGTTTAAGGCACATTACTTCAATGATTTCAAAGTCATGTCACCGTAACGGACATATGTCGAAAGATTTGTTGTGATATATATAATGGTAAAAATATGGTTATAGTATACATAGCCCTAATTATTATTTTTATATATCTTTATACATTCTTGAGATTTGATGTTCAAAACCTTGGCCATGTTGTATTAGTTTTGAAAAAAAAAAAGTCTAATACTTTGGTTACAGTATTAAAATTCTTAATGATGTATGATTTATCCATCCATAAATCATTAATCAATAAAGTTATGATAATAAGAAGAAAAAAGGTACTGACAGGAAAATGGGCATGACCAACCCTTTATCGTTGAAATCGTAAAAAGGCTCAGGTAACACCAGGAGAATGTGTAGCAGAGCTAGGGAATTGAGCAGAAATGCCTTTTTATTGCTCAAACTACCAAGGAGTACACATGATGGTAAGTGTTACTGCTGCTCACATGGCCTTTGCATTACTATATAATGTTGTATATTACCTAGGAAAGCTAGTAATGGTAGGACTACACTGTTGACAGTTTTCTGTCTACAGCCGCGGGCCGGTCCGTCCGGGGTTACTACTCCTAGTGTGGTACTTCACACTCTCGCAAAAAGCCGACGTCTGTGCAGTGGCAATGTGCTGCTGTGCTTCGTTCAGTGAGCGAGAGAGCTGGAAGCCCAACTTTCTGGGTGGGTTTGGGATTTTAATTGGTAGGCAGCGGCCTAGCTGTACCCTTGGTATTAGAAACGTCCATGGGTGGCAGTAACACTTAACATCAGGTGCTTGTTTGCCACTAAGACCAATAATAAAAAAAAAAACAAGTGAACAGCTAAGCCGTTGCCTACCACCCAAAACGTTAGGCTTCTGGCTCTATCATACACCGAACGAAGCGCAACAGCACATTGTCACTACTTAGGCGTCAATTTTCTGAGAGAGTGTGGTACTACCGCGGGTAGGCTGGCCCGAGACCATAGATAGAAATCTGTCAACAGTATAACTCTACCATTACTAGCTGTACTAGATAATATATTACATCAACTGTAATCGCCAATGTGCCTAATAATTGTAGCAATTAACATTATGCGCCTTTGTGGAGATCCATGTCCAAATGTGGACGCCGATTGGCAGATAAGAGGAATGAAAATAAGAAATAATTCATAGCAACAATTTGTACTGTGTGGTAACAGCTACAGATAACTGTCAACCCTTACTTTGCTCATGGGTGTCGTGAAAACTACTAAGAGCTTTACGTTGATCTGGTTCAATTCCACCTTATGCCATCTGGTCAAGGGTAGACGTCAGGCAGGCCGGTCATAAAACTAAAGTTAATAAATAACTTGCAATATGTACGATGAAAGTGGAATATATTTTCCGTCAACCCCTAGTAATTGGGATAAGAAGAGAATGATGATGAGCAACATTTTATTTTAGGTCAAATATCAGTTCAGAGAGTAGCACTATGTGTACTGGAATACAAAGTCAAGCACACAGAGAGTGTAAACGCTTTCCTTGAAGAGGCGATTGTGCGTCGAGAACTGGCAGACAATTTCTGTTTCTACTGTGAACATTATGATAGTATAAAAGGAGCTAGTGCGTGGGCACAAAAAACATTAGATGATCATAGGTAAGTGGCTATACCCCCCATATTATTTTTATTGCTGATGGTAGCAAACAAGCAAGCAACACACCTGATTATAAGTGTTACTGGCGCCCATGGTCCTTTGGAATAATAGGGGTACAACTAGATCGCTGTCTACCAATGAAAACTCGAAACCCACCCAGACATTTGGGTTGCCGGCTCTCTCGCTCATTGAATGAATAGCAACGGTATATATTGCCAATACTCAGACGTCGATTTTCTGCGAGAGTGCGGTACTATCTCGCGCGGACCGACTCGCGGCTATAGACAGAAAACTGTCAACAGTGTACCACTATGTGACGACGGGACCCCTTATGTCCCCGTAAAAGTCGTAGAAACCGAATGAAGGACGGGTGCTAACTTTGTAAGCAACGAACATCTGAATGAACCATCAAGGTGCCTGTGAAATCAATTAAATAATACCATTATATATAAGAACTATAACTTATCAGCTCAGATATGTCCCACTGGTGGGCTAGAGCCTTCTCCACAATAACAGTGAAATTGACCTAATCTACCACGCTGGTCAGACAGTTTCGTATAGTTTTATTTCGAGTTTTCCTTCTGTAGAGATGTTGTATGCATATTACATGATGAGGGGGCTTAAGCTTAAGATACTCTTGATACTTAATGAATCGGATTTGGGATTGATTACGTACAAATTACAACTTTTGAATGCGACACCAGCGCACTATTGGAATTGTGCAATATCCTGTTTCAAAAAATCCACTGGTATATTTTGCCAGTTTTCAAACATACTATGAATTAGACTCCATTATTCCTATCTATCCAGTATCATGAGTAGTGCCCTTACTATTGAATAGTCTGCAGCACTTCTGGAGATGACACCAACTGTGATTGTCAGGGCCTCCTGTCAAACATTACTTTACCAAAAATAATAATTATTGATCAATGTATCTAGGAAAGATAAGCGGACTTATATCTACAGTCGGGAGCAGCTTGCCAATGCAGAAACGCATGATGATCTGTGGAACTCAGCTCAGATTCAACTTGTAAAAGAGGGAAAAACGCATGGTTTCCTTCGCATGTACTGGGCAAAGAAAATATTAGAATGGTCCCCGAGTCCAGAGGAGGCTCTTAAAAATGCTATATATCTAAATGATCATTATAGTATTGACGGGCGGGACTCTAATGGATATGTCGGTAAGGGTCTTCTGTATTTTTATAATTATATTAAATTACACCTATAGGTATTCTGTCCTTGTACCAAGCTCAAAAGAAAACCTTATTATATCAACCAGTCTGGCCACCATGTTATAGTAGGTCAATTACCCGTCTTTTGTGGAAGAGGTTTGAGTCCAGCTGAGTGATGTATATGAACTTAATAATAATCTTAAGTGATGAAGAGGACTGCTACAGCAATATTTGCTTTATTTGACGATATATAGCCAAGTCATTATGAAATGACGACATCAATGATTAGAAATTCTGTAATTTTTACTAGTTAGGCAACAAATAAAAATTCTATATTTATGCAACATGCAGCATATTGCGTGCATAAATAGCATAGCGGTCTAAGTTCAAGTCTATGCAGTACAGACAGTTCTCTGCGCAATCCACTATTTATCACTCTCATTCTTGGTGTTATTTGTTTTGCTTAAATGTATGTTTGAAAAGTCCTTTATGGCAAAAGGATTTATGCCTTATTGTAGGATATAAACTATTAAGAAATATAGGTATATATTTACTCTAGTTTTTTTTGGTTGGCGTATTCAATCTCCTACAGTGACATATGTTCTTAAATTCCCTTGTCAAACATGATTTTAGGATGACTTAGTCCATAAAAGTGATGGCCCAAACTAATCAAACACCCATTTTTTAAACCTTAGGTTACCTAGCTGAGCTCGTCTACTGTCTCCAGTACCACAATATATTAGAGCAAATGTAACGACAGACTAAGATTACAATTTGTTTAGCACTCTTTTTCTTTGCTATGGATTGTTGTAATGGACTCCTTAGTGATAAATAATTCATGACGATTCATATGTGTGGCCCAGCTATTTTGTCGCCATTTGAGCACTTAACACTAGTTTTATTACGAAATAATTACTTCAGTCTCTATTTTTCTAATTGATAGTAGGTAATATAAATTTAATTTGATCTTCAAGGTAATCCTGTTACAGGTTGTATGTGGTCCATATGCGGCATACATGACCAGGGTTGGGCTGAACGTTCAGTATTTGGCAAGATAAGGTATATGAACTATGATGGATGCAAAAGGAAGTTCGATATCAAAGCATTTATAGCTAGATATGGCGGGAAAGTCCACAAGTATGTACCTAAGAAGTAAAACTATGAAAACATTGGATCCTAATTCTGATTATTGTTGATATTATATTTGAATCTTCATAATATTAGTAGAATAAAAAATATAATTATTTATTCGTATTTTACGAAACTGTTTATATTTAGAATGTTTGCTAAGATTTTGTAATGTTTCCGAAACTAGTTTGAATAAAATTAGAATACATATTTTCTCCTAAATATCTAATTTTAGATTATAATTGTATTTTACAAACTAGCATTAGGTACATAAGAAGTCGTAATGTATTATATATATTATTATATGCATATATTTGTTGTAAAATTCTTCAGTAGAAAACTTTTTAGATAGAACTATTCGAATTATTTCTTAAAAGTAGTCTGAAACTAGATCAAATTCTCTTTTACAGTTACATCTATAAGTCTTGTAGACACACCCACTATTTTCCAGGCGAAATTAGCATAATACCTTATACGAACTAGAATGGTTGAACATAGGAGTTTCTTTTTTGAGTTGCCGTCTCTAGTAGTGATTTTTATCTGCTTGCATACTTTGATCAATGTCTACACTAGCTATAACAAGTTACTACTAGCTCTACTAGAACAGAATCGAATATTTTTTGTACCTGACAGTGATAGGTAAAATAGGGCCATGCCATATACAATGTGAATCTCACTGTTTTTCTAATTATTTATTTATTAGTTATAAACTAGGATGTTTAAATTAAAATATGTCCTAGAAGTATTGTTGAATCATGTTTTTTTTTCTGTTTCAATTTAAATTGTTTAAAATTTTATGTATTACTAATATTAATTTTATCATATGGTTAACTAAAAGCCTGAAATACTCTACCTCGTTTAAGATATATAATATATATATTTGGAATAAAACATCAATTGCTTATAAATATTTTTTTATTTAAGAATGTGAGTCCTTGTAGTTACACTTTTCGTATATTTCGATAATAAATCTTCATAAAATTAGAAATAGAAAAATAATATCAAAGAGCTATTTTCATCATTGGAACTTTTCGGTGAGTCAGGTTATTTTATATGCATTTGAATTAGAATTTCATCACATTTTAATTAAATTGAATGCTTTAAGCCTATATGATAAGCATTCAAATAATTATAGTTATAACATATAAAAAAAAATATGGTAAGTTTATGTCAAATTGTCTTAAAACACAAAACCATAATGATTGTCTATTATGTCTCAAATTATTATTACATAGATAATATAAGTCTAAAAAAAAATTATAGGAAAATATGATTTCACCACACAACAACATAACATGAACAGAAACATATCTAAACATTGAGAGTGGTTTGCAGTTATTATGGATATTTAGATTTATTATGATTCAAATATAAATGTTTATACCCAAGTAAACTGTTGAACTATGAACACAAATTGTGGCTCGCTTCTATTAAAATAGTCCACTAGATACACGGTACTATTACAAGGGTTATTACACCTCAAATTTATAAAAAAAAAAAACGATTAATATGTTGGGAGACGGGCATAAGATAACCAATTCTAAGTACAGTCAAGACGAGATGGATTTTTTTTAAACTACCGAAGCTGAAGACATAATTCGGTTATTGGTTCATAACACAACGACAAAATAATACACATGGATCGTCGAAAAGAGGCGACATGGACACTAAGATGATAAAAAAAATTGATTGTTGTCTATGCTTCCCTTGTGTCAGTGTGTGTGTGAAAGCAGAGCTACATTCGCTGTTACGGGCGCAGGACGGTACCCTTGACACGTTATTTATTGCACGCAGCAATTTGCCCCCTTGTGCCCATTCTTCTTCAGCCGTGACTTTGGTCGGTACTTCTCCAAATACGACAGTTGCTTCGCGTTAATTGCGCCGCGCCGTTGACTGGAAAAAAATTAATATTTCGTCAAAACAGCTGGAATGAATGCGTTCTAAATATAACCAACCTCAGTTTATGTATCTCCTAAAAATAATTTTGTTTAACATTCCGTGCAAGCAGTGACCACAGTAAGAATACAACTCAACATATCTTTACCTGTTGGTGAAAGTGAAAATGAAAGACAACTAAGTGATATAAACAGATAACATTAATACAAGTTTTCACGAAGTACGGGTATTCCTTACACAATGCAAAAAAGCAAAACCAATTGAGTTTCAAATTAATCCAATGATGTAAATGAGTTTACGAAAATTTTCGATGTACATACAGTATTGTAGTATATTTCCGGGTGGTGACGGAGTAAGAATACAATTCACCACCACCTATCTTACCCGTGGGTGATCGTAAGAGACGACTAAGGGATATAAAACGCATATAATATCTATCTATGCAAGAGAAGGAAAACTCGAAACAAAACCCGACACGTCTGACCAGCGTGGTATTGTAGGTCAATTTCCTTCCTAGTGTGGAGGAGGCCCGAGCCCAACAGTGAAACATATATGGGCTGAGACGATGATGATTATATGCAAACCCCATTTCGATTTTTTGTAACATGCAATTTCCAAGTAAACAGGATTAGATAATGATACTGTCTTTTTAGATTTTTTTGCCACATGGATAACTAATAAGTCTACATATGGACGGTCCACCCACTAGATAGATGCCTTTGGTAAGTCCATCATAGAATTTTGCACACTGCACAGAACCTCACTATGTAGTTTTGTGAATCTTCTATCTTGTACTAGGTTTTTATCCATACTTCGGTCTATCATCGTACACTTGTCCAGCCCACCGCCACAGTGGACACGGTCTATAAAGCCATAATTGGCATGGGGAGCCTACTCATAATCAACATGGGGAGAACTAGTCATAACACGATGGGTTAACTGTCATAATTAGTGTTTTAAATTGCCCAAGAAAGTGCAGCTGTCCGTTCTACTAGTGATTAATCAGCCGGTACTGCCACAGGCAAGTAGTAATGTTCACAACATATTTAATTCTAAAGTCGTAACTACAAGGGGATTAGATAGTTTATGTGGTCTGTAAGACGGATACTTACTCTCGGATTGTCTCTACGGCCTCTTCGTACTTCATGCCGAGTTCAATGAGCGCTATGGCGACCATTACCGGTGCACGGCCCAACCCCGCCACACAGTGTACCGCCACCGCTGCGTCAGGCTTGTTCTGAGCCCTGCGTACGTAACATAATATTGTAATAAAATAATTAGTCTATATTAGGGATGTTATGGAGCACCGTAATCGTAACCGAAGCTATCGGATATCCGAAACCAAAACCGATATAAAAGATTAGAATAATTGCGGTTACGTACTAGCTTCGCCTGCGTTAAAAGTGACTTACACAATAAAGAAAATGACTAAATTACCCCAAAGGCAAATATTACCGGGATAAAATGTATTTTATGTATTAATTCAGAAAATAGTTTATCTGTATGCCAATTTTCATCCAAATATGTTACAACACAGTTTACCCGTGATTGAGTAACAAACATCTTCACAACCTATCAAATTTGTAATATTAGTAGGATACTTGTTGAATTTTTTCCTTTTGCATTAGAAACTTAGTGTGCAAAATATACATCATTCACGCGCTCAACGTTCACTATTGGACGTAGGCCTCCCCTATAAATGACAGGATAGCGCTATAATCGTAACGCTTAGCAGGTGGGTTGACGATCGCAATGAGTTATACGTGTCCCAGGTGAGAGCTGCTGCACTCTTGGTAGTGAAAGTATTCCAGAAGAGGAGACCTTCAGCAATTTTTTACGTCCCACAAAGGCAAATAAGGAGGGACGACAATTGTATTCTTATTCTATCGCCGCGGAGCTCACGATTATTAATTTAATTTAAAAAAAAAATGCAATAGAACTACAAGAAAACAAGCTAAATGTTATCTTTTTTATCAATGCAATTACGACATAGTATAAGACAGGCGGATAGGAGCCTTCTGATCAATAAGAGTACTGCACTAAAAATAATAGAACATGACAACTGAACAGTCGGGATCCATTGAAAAATTAGATTTGCTGTCGAATAAAGGATCCCGACTGTTCAGTTGTCATGTTCTATTTATTATTAAAATATATTTCATTTTCTGCAATAGTATCTATTTATTCAATAATATATTATGGAATTCTAGACCACCGGACATCTAAGTGCTTGTTTTTTTCTTTTCAGTTTTTTTATTATGTACGTAGTTTTGGTAACTTTTTACGCAGTCGGGTTTTTTGATTTTTTTAATCATTTTTTTTATTTTAGACTTTTTAGTTATAAATACCTAGGTAGCTATGGTTATCTTATTTATTAATAAGTAGGTAAGTAACTAATTATATATAGTTTTTCGACTGAAGTTGAGTACTAAATCGTTAGAAATTGGAGATGGGCGACCGCGTCAGACATTAGATACTTTAGATAGGCCTACCTATGGTATATTGGACAATATACCTACTAGATACTTCAGTATATGTCCATCCACATCCAGTTATATGATTTTTTTGTCTTTTCATCGTAAATTTCTACTGTCTAAAAAACCTATATGTGAGAAAGGTTGTTACGAAACTTTAAATCGATATAGATCCTAAACGGCTAGTCAAATCGAAAAATGTTGAGAGGAAACTAAAAATGATTTTTAAATACCTATTTAACGATACCCCACTCGATATAGTTTGTTGACTTTATTTTTTTTTATTTTCACAATATGGCGTTCAGTAGTCACCATATTGAATTTTCAATAACGTCATATCTTTAGTGACACTCGGCGGATTAAGAGGAATCGATTGACGTGCGAATCATAAAAATCGGCCCAGGCGTTTGGTATATATAGTGCTTCAAAGGAACATACATACATACATAGACTGTTAAACACAATACCACTCCTTTACAGTCGGGTAAAAATAGGTAGATATTTTTTAGTTTTATTTCTTACTAAGAACAAAACCACCTAGTTGCTTCTAGTAGTAGTAGTAATCTTACCAATATTGATTAAAAATGACGCTGCTTAATAATGAACCACAATTACTAAACAGTTTATTTTTAGATTAATTTAAAAGAACGTGATAACATCAAAACAAAATCACTTTGCTATCTGTTTCGAGCGATAATTTATGAACAAGGAAAACCGAATCGCATATTCATACACAAATAGCAAATTCATATAAACATTCAAGAGTTCAACATGGTAATTGAACTATATAAAATTGTATAAATAAGTTGCCAGTCAACGGCAACTCGAATTGGCCATGAATTTTTACAATAGAGAATTTCTGTACAGCTAATACGAATATGTAAAAAAACTGCGCCACAATGAAACCTATTATATTTTTTTCCTCTTGCTGCAGGATATGCCTTAAAATATTTTAAATATATTCAATGAAGGTAACTAAACAATTTTAAAAGAATATACTCTACATATGACGTACTTAAAGACTTCCCGACTCGAGGACAAGACAATTCTTTATGCTAACTACACATGATTGTTTCGAATCTGCAAGTAATTTTTGCCCGTTTTTGGATGATTTTCCGCGTGGCGACGGAGCAAGTATACAATTCATCACCTCATCTTTTCCCGTGATTAATAATTTCTGATGTTTAGATTCTCGAAAGTGTTCAAAACGGAAAGTGTTACTTTGACATTAACAAGTCATAGTTGCGTGGAACTATTAAACATAAACTTCAAAGGAAAATGAAAAATAGAGAGAATATTGAAAATTGTGTCACTCGAGGGAATAAGGCCATTTCGAAATGAAAACTATCCTACAGTTTACTTACCTGTCTGATCAGCGCCGTATAGTTAAATTTCCTTCCTTTATTATATAGGGGCTCTTCCCTAATAAAAGTACTTATATGGACTGAATAGAAAGGATTTATTCCCTAGCGTGCTGTTGTCTTACGTGTATACATGTTTATACTAACTTTTCACGCAGGATCTCGAACCAGTCATCGACAACGTTGGCGGGTGGGAAGGTGCCATCGTCGTAGGCGAGGTCGCGCACCTCAATGCCCTCGGCCTTCAGCGGGGCAGTGTCATAACTCGGCTCGCAAACGCGCACCACAGTGCATACGTCATGCTTCCTCAGCTCCTGTATGCGACATGAAAACATGAATACACGTCTTAAATATCAACGCGCAACGGGATGACGAAGGATAAAATGATGACGTCATCACAATAAACCTTTCTCGCTTAAGGTAAATCATCAATCCATTACCAAGCATTCATCCATCTATCAACATATACATCGTAGAGCACAGGCGTCACCAAGAAGTAGGCATAAAGTCATAATCACCACTTTGACAGTTGGTTTGGCGATCACAGTTATATTGAGTTTTTTAAAAGAGCAGGGATAGATAATCCCTGGTCGCTCTCCCCTGGACCTTAAGTGGTTATTACAACTTCTATGCACAAGTATGGCGAGGTGATATATTTTATTCTTAAACCGGCACCTGCTAAGGTCCAATAGTGGACGTCGATGGACTTGTTGTCTGTACAATATGTATGTAATTAACTTTTGTTAACATTAGAATAACTCTTTTAAAACCATAGCATCGTGTATTATCGCGCATTGCTCTCAATATTTACTGTTGTAACGATAAATTAAACAATCAATTTAATCATTATTTGAGTGTTAGTGCAAGTGCAAGGATAGAGTTCTCTGGCACTCTGTTCTCTCTGCCTACCCTGCAAGGGACATGGCGTCATGGTATGTATGTATGAGTGTTAGTGTGTGAAAAATTAAAAATGTTAGGTAATGTGCACACAATATTAAAAAATTCAAATTGAAATTATATTTCGTCTCTAAGGAAATTTTTATAAAGACGAATCGTAGTCTTGCGTCGATGACTTTTCGTCAAAAGAATAAATTTAGCCGTTAAAAGGATTCATAAATCCTTATCACTTATTTTTAAACCCTTGAATAATTTAGAATATCTCAGCATAATCACAAAAAGGGTCTGTCTGTACTATTTTCGCATTAAAAACATGCTAGAGTTATGCACTCCTGGTAAGTAAACAAATGATGATTGAAAGTTTATCAAGATATCTTACCTGAAGATAGGACTGGATGGTAATATCGGACGGGCGATCAGTGATGAGGAATCGCATATTCTTATACTCGATTAGCGAGGGCGCCGGTCTGATGTCCTTCTGCTTCATGTTGAAAGAGTTCGCGTCTCTTTGTCAAACTTGAGATCAGCTCTATGTTGGCGTCACGTGACAGCACGTCGCCGAGGTGGTCAACTCACAACACACGCGTCAGAGGAAGATGTCACGGTCCGTCACAGTCTAACAGACAAACTGTCACTCTATTTCCACACAACACACGACAGTTTTCTTACTTTTGTTTAGAAAGGGTCTAATTATATAATGAGAACCACCCGCATGGATGTTGCTTTCAACCACTTGATCGCATTCGGAGACGAACAAACAAAAGTTCAGAATGTGGAATGAAACTAAAGGAAATTATGCTAAAAACATAAGTTTTTAATTCACGAACTTCGGCAACTGAATGTTAAATGTGCTTCAATTAACAGCGTAATCCAAATTTAGGGTAACTGAAACGAAAATAATAATTTGTTAAAGTCAATATTCCAGTCGACAACGCAATTTAGATTTACGATGAATATCATTTTTAAAACATATTTGCGTCAAAGCCAGAGCCACGACTGAAGTGGTATAAAAAATAGCTTCTAAAAATAGGACTCGGGGTAAAAACTTTCAGTCATGTGGACGTCTGTAGTTCCAAACGACTGTGTCTGACCGACAGTGGAATTTGCGCGCCGCGTTGATCTACAGCCAATAAGCGCGTCAATCGTGGACGTGCTGGCGCAGTTTGCACTCTCGTATCGTATGTATGTACACCATGTACACGGCACTACTGTGATAACACAATTCGTAAACACTGCGCCATCTAAACACTACCATTGTGTTTCAATAAATACCTGTACTGTATGAATTCACGAGTATTAGTTGTAGTGATGTAACTCGTTAGGTAAACTATTTCAGAATAATATATTATCTGTATCGCGTTCTTGACTTGGTCAGGAGCAGATAACAACTGATAGTTAGGTGCGTCGGTACGGCGGCTCCGCTTCACCCCACCTTGATTACAATTTGCAACATGGCGTGTGGATAAGGAGAGAGCAAGGTAAACATGATCACACAGGTTCGCTTTGTTACCTGTGGGTGGGGGCACGACGAAAAGTGCGCGGGGTGCAATGTGGTAGCGTACGCTCCCGGCAGCATTAGTCCAGCGGTAGCAGACTCTGCTCGCTCACTCACACGAGACGCCCGCTAGTTTATTTGTGTTGGGCCTGGCAGTACTCCGCGCTGTCCAAGCGGAACTCCATCAATGTCGCCACAGAAGGGATCACCAGCTACGACAAACATAAATAAAATTAAAATATACCTACCTATAAGTCTTGGTAATGCTAATGACACTTGTTTACTGTAATCGTGGCTTAAGGTAATTTTATTATATGTGAGAAAATCAAAACATATACATATAGGTATGTAAAAACGCAATAATTATTACATGGAAAATCGCGTCAACAGCTAAATTTAAGGTTTTTCACTTATTTTCACACACTTATTAGTATATTCCTAAACAGCTGCCGATCGCGAAACACATTTAACAACCGTGTTAAAATAGAGAAAAGGGTAGTCTCTACTGTATAAATTATTAATTCATTTGCCTTCCAAATATTTGGCATCTTCATGTATTAGTCCATAGTATTCTTCATATATAGTAGGTTAAAAACAATTTTGTCACAATTAGTACAAAACAATAAAGACGACGAAATACAGGGGCGATGCGAACCCGACTCAAAAATCGCGGCGTACGAGAAATTGGCACCAAACGCCGGCGTGGGATTTGCACGTAACGTCATATGTTTACATTTAAATTTACAATCGTGTTTAATATAGTGATGCACATTATTGGCACCAATTGAATCGCTTTTGCCGCTATGCTCAATGACTAGGTAACTCAAAATTGTTCACAAATATTTTGAACCGTTTTGGTTTATTTCCTTCGATATTCGATTTTCTCGCATTTAGAAACTTGGGAACAGGCCAAAAGGAACGGTGAAGAACGTAAAAGTGACCAAACACATATCATTTTATTAATATAATTTTCCTTGGGCACCAGTTAACAAAACATTCCACGCGATAACTACTTAAATCTTATAATAGATACGAATCAATTTGTGGCATTTTATTAGATCCAACAAAGAATTTCGCAGCATGAGATAATTGCACATTCATTCTATCCTACTGAGACTATTAACTGCGGATAAAAATACGAATGATGATGTCCCCAAAATAGTATTTTATTCTTTCTTAATACATACATGTACAATCAGAATCAGAAAGAAGTCTTCAACATTGACCATGTGCTTTAGTTGTCTTGCAGTAACTTATATAAAATATATAATGAATTTGAAATACGTAAATTAAATAATTCATTTATTATAAATGCGGAAACGTAATTACATAGTATAATAAATTAAAGAGGAAGTTGGAATCTGTTATACTCCTTAAGTTGTTTTCATAAATATGTGGTTAATATATCAAAAATTCGAGAAGCGAATTATAGCTACATATGTATAGTACATACGATGGGGAAATAATAAAACATTGAGACAAAGTTAGTGTCCGCACTATAGAGGGGTCTGTCCAAAAGTTAGAGGCGAGGGTCGATAAACCCCAGGCGGACTATCCATTTAATGCAACAATGCACACAGCGCATTTGTAAGATCTAAAGCTAAGTAAATGTCTTAAGGGAATGAATAAAATTACCATTTGAAGATTGTTAAATACCATCACTCCTTGTATGGTGTCTAACAAAAATACAACAATGTACTCGTCAAGTGTAAATGTTGGCATTATTTTGCCTTCGTAGGGAGGCGTAAGTTCAAGAGGGGATTTTGCTTGCTAATGGAAGACTATGCAAATACTGTGGTTTAAAGACTTATGAATTGAAATATTTAAACATCTAAACATTGGTATCTTCACCCAAAAAAGACAGCTCTTATTGAAAATATCATCAAAAAAGAAAAGAAACAACAAAGAGAAGAAACGAAAGTTACATTGTCACTTATAGATACTACATTACTAAGATAATTTTGGACAATTCATCTATAGCATCTATGCAATTGCGGATGTTATTATTCTATCAATAGCTCATGGAATTGCTGGCATATCATTGGAATTAATATAAGAATGCTAGGGCGGACATGCACATGGCAAGTCAATAAAGCATACTCGACTTGTAAACTTCTAACAACACTTAGCAAGCATAAATTGAAAACAATGTTTATCTTCATTGTGTTGTACAAAGTCACGTTTGAATATTTTTAAAACTATTCGTTGGCTTCTTCTAGTAATAACATATATATTTGAATTTATTATGTAAAATTTTATAAATGAAAGCAATAATTAATTATAAAATATACCATATGTTACCTATATTATATTTGTTACAGAACGCCAAGAAAGTTAATAAAAGGCATAGCCGGCTCTCGGAAGTGAGATTCTCTTATAGTTCCAAGTTCTTTTGTGCACAATGCTTTTCAGACTTGAAAGAGTACCAAGTTATTTTGTGCATTTACTACACCTACTGCAGAGAAAGAGAGATGGCGTTCTCTCACACGGAGCAAGGTAGAGTTAGTGACGACCCATTGTACTTCTAGAATGTTACGCGAGTCTTTGGATGATTTATATTCACAATTATATCTGGTAGTTGACACTTCTTCAATATTATTAGTGATTCTTAAATCGAAAAGTTAAACTTCTATTTATTTTTTTATTTTCCTCATTAGAGCTATGGTAACAATTGTTTAGTATCGATGCAATATATCTTTCAAACTTCAAGCAACTCCTCTTTATTTTCAATCTCTATCTTACGTCATACTTCAAACAATCTATCGCACTCTTTACAGGGTAAAATAAATTTTAATTGGGGCAATACCGTCGGCGCGGGTTGTCTATCTATAGATAACATACGCTGCAGACATAGAAGCATGACTAATGGAACCCACATTCAGACGACAGCTTCCAGGGTCGTTCGTTATTTAGGTACATAAAAAAGATGAAGAAGTTTCTTAATAAGTAAATGCGTAGTGTTCTATTGAAATCAGACAGTTTTTTTAGCCTCTATTTTTTTTGGAATGAGTAACAGGTAAGCACAATATACAATGTTGCTGTATATTTAAAGTTTGTTTTGCAGGAAAACGCTTTTACAAACCTTGATATCGATGTTTTATCAGTAGGTAATTCTTTTACGTTAGTCCTCTTTTTTCTTAAGCTAGGAAATGCGATGAATTTGACAATAACATGCCACTAAATCGTTTGAGTGAGAACCATTGTACGAGTATATCTGCTTAAAGATCGTTTTTTTGTTATTGCTCTTGGTGGCAGACGAGCATGCAGCACACTTGATGGTAAGTGTTACTGCCGTCCATGGACCTTTGCAATACCAGAGGTATAGCTAGGCCGCTGCCTACCAATAATCCCAAATCCACCCAGAAAGTTGGGCTGCCGGCTCTCTCGTTCACCGAACGAAGCACAGCAGCATACTGCCACTGCTCAGGCGTCGATTTTCTGCGAGTGTGGTACTACCCCGGACGGACCGGCCCGCGGTTGTAGACAAAACTGTCAACGGTGTGGTCCTACCATTATTAAATTTTATGACTCCTTGTGAAGGGTAAAGTACAGCCTGTACCTGATTCTTTCTCACAATAAGACTACGTTTACGAAAAAAATATTAATATGCCATTAATAAGACATTGGTATAATTTTACAAGCTTCTAAAAAATCAACATCAAAATCCTAAAAACTATCGTTTTGCTGAATACAGTACTTTTTAATAGATAACACTTACACAGTTCTATTAGAAGTTTCTATTTCTACGTCAATCTGATACATCAGTCAGACTTATCGCAGGATTATTTCATGTGGCGTTGAGATCATAACAGGTAGATTATGATTTAGTCACGTAACATAGTTACAAGGTCAATGATAACTGAATTATATAATTTTATATTTTACGTGTTGTCAGTATGGAATCGTTATTCACAAATTATCAGTAGTATATTATAGTACTGACTAGTTGCAACTTCATAACCGAGATGAAACACTTTAGAATTACAGATACAAGTCATAAAATCTAAATCGTTTTATCAAATCTTTCTTTATCGTAAAATTCTTATCAAGTCATGACGACAGTGTGACGCATTTTTAATGTGGACAAAGTAAAATTTATGGCTTATACAATTTATAATAACTAAACGAACGAATAATTAGCAAACTGGAAACGACCAACATATTCGAGCATGTAGTACAAATAATTTTAATATGAAATAGCAGATTTGTCTTCCATAATAACCACCATCGCCCTCTTAATACACAAAACAGCTTCTAACATTGTTTAACTCCGACAGATTTCAATTCGCAGATTGCCAGAGCGAATTACAGAGCTGGGAAAAGGTGAAGCTAAAAAATTTTGTGCGCTGGAGGTAGTTCAGTGGATCCACGGCTTTTGCTGACTAGAATGTTGCGTAAACAATCCTTCAGATAAAAAGTCTTATATATAATCACAGCTATGAAAATTGCTATGTTGAATATTTTCTTGTCTAATACCTTTTAGTAGAGCGTGATATTTTTGAACTCATGTTTGTATTGACGAAAAGTATTGCTGAGTAATTAATATTAAAGCCATCGTTAAATAATTATAAATAGCATATGATACAGCCGTGCTTTTGATCGTGCAACATAAAAGCCTAGTAAGTTACTTTTCCTACTGATAATCTGAGAACTGTTATCCATCTGTTATCTTAAATAGTTATTAAAACCACGAAATATTATAAGGTTTTGCAATAATGTCCTCAAAATTAATATTCTTCTCCTCATAAGGCTTTTACGTCCCACTGCTGGGCACAAGCATCCTCTACAATAAAAAGAATATTGGGTTACTTTAATATGCTGGATTACTTGGCATAAGGTTTTATCTTGGGATTTACTTCTTTTGCGTGACGATATTATGCGATTACAAGCCTTAATTGTCAATTAAAACATTCACTAGAAGGGAAGTGGCTGGTGACACACCGTATTCCAAATGAACATATGGACAAAATTAATATTGGATGATAGAAATTAATTTATGCATCCACTAAAATATTTTCTTAAATGACTCATGAATGACATATAAAACGAACAAACACAAATATTTGTTAAAATGTATCATAGTAATTGTTTATTAATAGCTTTACTCCTTATATGTCTGTTGAAACTATTGTAACAACCGTATGCAGTAATTAATCTTGAGGCCGAATAATAACTTCATGAAGTAAAACAGCTACGTTGTATTAAAAATAACATAATGAAGAATTCTAGTTCTTTTGACGTCACGTAGATGTTTTTACAACTAGTGTTATGTACCTACGCAGCATTATATGTATATTAATTTAAGCATAAACATATTTTTAGGGACGCTAAAGACAAAGTAAATTTTAATTTAAAACGTCCTAATTTTTCCTAATACGAATATTTGTGAATAAAAGTACTCGCTTTTTGTCGGTAAAAATATCACAACTGATTTTGGTGAACAGAAATAGACTTCAGACCTGCGAAATAAAACTATTTCTACGCATTTTATCGTGTTTGTATTTGATTTTTACTTGCCTGAAATTTCGAACATTTAATTAACCTTTAACTGGTGACAAGCGGTCTCACAAGCCGCGCAGCGTCAGCGAAGCATCAGTTCACCCCCTTCCCCGCGCTTCTTTTGTTTCACCGTCCAAGTACCTTCGAGTTCAGTTGCGCCCACGCCGTAGAGAGGGATAGTTGCGTCATATTGCCTCAAATAGGTAAGTTATATCGATCTAAAGTTCGGCAGCGGCCTCTCAGACCGCACGTCACTACTTACGTAACTTTTTTAACGTAATTAGGTATATTGCTTTTTTTGTATTTTTACAATTATTACTAACAATGAGTAATTCAGAACCTCCAAAAAAGAAGCGTAGGGGAGTCGGGTGTTGGAAATATAGTTTCAAGCACTTAAATTGAAGCTTATCTGGCCCAGGAAGATTCAAGTGGATCGGAAGCCGAAAATTTTCCCGAAAACTTCATCCCGGAGGAAAGTGTCCATGACTCGAATAGCGAAGAAAGTGCTTCTGAAGATGAAGAACCTATTCTAGAGAATGAGCATTCAGAAAGTGACAGTGATGATGAACCTTTATCAAGATTAGTTAGATGTTTCGTTGGCAAAAATCGGTTCAAGTGGGCAAAAGATCCGCCGAACAGAGCTGTGCGAACAAGCCAACATAATATTATAGCTCGTTTGCCAGAGTCAAGGTTGAATGTACATGACGAAAGAGAACCCTTTTCTCTGTGGAAGAAAATAATGAGTCCGGATATCTTAGAAGAAATATTGAAGTGGACAAATGAGAAAATTAGCAAGCTCAAATTGAAGTACAGCAGAGAAAATCGTCCTGAATTACAACATTTAGATATGATCGAATTGCACGCATTCTTTGGTCTTCTTATGTATACAGCAGTGTTCAAATCAAACCACGAAAGTTGTGAGTACTTATTTGCAACCGATGGGACATGAAGAGACATATTTAGAGCTGTTAATGTCACAAAAAAGGTTTCTGATTCTGCTGTTATGCTTACGGTTTGACAATGGGGAAGATCGAAAAGAAAGAAAACAGAATGATAAATTAGCTGCTATTTCCAACATATTCGGAATATTTGTGCATAACTGCCAAACCCTATACAACATTGGAGAGTGTGCAACTATTGATGAAATGTTGATAGCTTTCAGAGGGCGCTCGTATTTTGTCATGTATATGCCAAATAAACCGTCCAAGTACGGTTTGAAGCTGATGTGTATGTGCGATGCTAAAACGAATTATTTTTATAATAACTATATTTACTGTGGTAAGGGATCTGATGGTGAAACTTTGACAAACGAAGAAAAGAAGTATTTGGTTCCATCACAAGCGGTAATTCGCTTGACGAAACCTTTACACGGTAGTAACCGCAATGTAACGTTCGACAATTGGTTCATGTCGATTGAATTGGTAGATGCCCTAAAAAAACGAGGTCTGACATGTGTGGGTACTCTAAAAAAAAACAAAAGAGAAATTCCCAAAGAGTTCCTGCTATCTAAATCAAGAGATGTGGGATCGACACTCTATAGATTTACTAATCAAATGACTTTGATCTCTCATGTGCCAAAGAAAAATAGGGCCGTGTGTTTAGTTTCTTCAATGCACCATTGTGAGTCTATTGATGAAAAAACAGGAAAGCCTGAAATTATTGCCTATTACAACTCAACAAAAGGAGGCGTTGATGAAATCGTTGGATGTAAGTACGGTGAATGCACATGTTTTATATCAAGCTGATGGTGCCAACACTATTGATCGAATACAATTTATCAAAATATTGGCTAGGAAGGCGGTATTACCACACATGCAGCGCAGAGTTTATAATGCTCACATTCCACGGGATATACGCGTCAGCTTAACACGTATTTTGGGTTCTGATTTACCATCTGAACCCCAAAACTCAGAAGAAGGGCCAAAAACACGAAAAACCTGTTCCAGCTGTCCCCCCAAATTAAAGCGAAAATCCAATTACCAATGCAATATATGCAAAAATCATGTATGTTTGAAGTGTGCCAAGCAATTATGCCCTGACTGTCTATAAAAAATACCCCAAAGTTTGACCATTGTCAGTTTTTTTTAATGAAACTTATGATAAGAAAAATATTTTTTTTTTTTGTTGATTAGCATATCTTAACTATAAGGAAAAATAGTATTTTTGTTATAATATGTTGTTTTTTTATTTCTTTTTGCGTGATTATTGATCTTATATCAAAATGTTTGATTTCAGTTCCTACTTACTTTGTAAAACTTGTTAATAATTAAAAAATACACTTATAGTTTATTACTCCAAGCGCCGTAGCAAAAAAAGTAGGTTTGTAATGCAACGTACGGGACCTGCTATTTTTTTTTGGGAATATGTTCAAGGTCGTCCCCTGAATGTAAATCCAAGTTGGCGCGGCGGGGGAGGGTTCACTTCAGCCGCCATCTTGGAAAACACGTTTTATTGAATATCTCGCGAACTGCGCATCGTACGACAAAAATTGCAGATACCATTATTGTAGATAATAATATTTGCCATCTTTTTTATATGAAACTTTTTTTTGTATAACACATAGGTTTTTAATTATAGCGAATCAAACTTTTTACAATATGGTTTTTACTAAATATTTATTTAATGGTCAATGATAAATTAAAAATAATGGTAACTGAATTGTAGAACATAAAATTACCTATAAATTCTATAAGAAACTTTTTCTCATAGCATTTATAGTTTAAGAGCTATAACGCTGTAAATGAGATTATAATGCTGTATATTCAATTATGTCCCTATAAGTTGTAGTATATATTTCGGGTCGTTCGGAATTTCTCCCTCTTAACATTCCAATAGTATTCAGGTATAAATCCCAACCGTTTTACAAAATCGGAAGTCTCTATTAACTTGCTTCGCTACAAATGCTTCGGGAAATTGGCGAGTAAGACAAGGTTGAATTTATCACTTCTATCTCCAACACAAGATACGGCACGCTACCATTCTTTCAGAGTGTACCACCAGGTTCAAACTTGGCTTGGATTTTATCACGACGCTGAAAAATGGGGTTGGAAGCGAACTGCACAAGGGCTTGAACCAATTCGAACTGCTATGGCTCCTGCACCGTCGAGTTTGTTGCAAATAATATCGTGCAAATGCACCAAAAATTGCGGAGCTGCCTGCGGATGCCGAAAAGCTGTTCTCAAATGTTCGATTATTTGCTCCAATTGCAGCGGCCAAACATGCGACAACGTGCCAGACATATTAGATGCCATCCCAACCGAAGACCTAACCTTTGATTTGTCTCCTTCGGATATGGCGGAGGCAGAAGAGATAGATCCACAAGACGATGAGTGTCTTCCCTCGACATCGAAAAAAATAAGACTCGCACCGTAAAATAATGCGCCACTTTTTGTTTGTGTAAACAAATGTTTTTTCCGTTTTTTTGAAGTAACATTCGTAAAATTCTTTTCATTTTTGTGATCTCGATAACAATTGGAGATACATAATAATAAAAATAATAACTATTACAATTCTTACGATGTAGCGGGATGTACTATTGTTTTTTGCTACATAGACAATCTTTTATGATGTTACCGTTTTAAGTAACAATAAAGATCGACAAATTATTAGTTGTTCTCCACATTATTTATAATTTTAATTGATTTGCTGCACAGCTGTATTGACATTTTTTTGAACACTTTATGCCATTTTATGCGTTATGAAATGGTTTTCGTATACAGCGAGCAATATTGCCACTGATAATGTACGAGGTGCAAGTTTTACTAAGCTGCAGCTCTTAGACTATAAATGCTACGAGAAAAAGTTTTTATAAAATTTATAGGTAATTTCATGCTCTACAATTCAGTCACCATTATTTTTAATTTATCATTGACCATTAAATAAATATTTAGTAAAAACCATATTGTAAAAAGTTTGATTCGCTATAATTAAAAACCTATGCGTTATACAAAAAAAAGTTTCAAATAAAAAAGATGGCAAATATTATTATCTACAATAATGGTCTCTGCAATTTTTGTCGTACGATGCGCAGTTCGCGAGATATTCAATAAAACGTGTTTTCCAAGATGGCGGCTGAAGTGAACCCTCCCCCGCCGCGCCAACTTGGATTTACATTCAGGGGACGACCTTGAACATATTCCCAAAAAAAAATACCAGGTCCCGTACGTTGCAAAAAAAAAGACCCGGCGCTTGGCCTATATTGGGCAGTTTAATTTTATCCTTTTCTTCATACATCAACAATTTTTAAAGACTGCGGTAAGCTATCTTATATAGTTTCGATGCTATAGACCATATACAGCAGCGGCCTCTCAGACCGCACGTCACCAGTTATGTTACACAAAAATCATGTCACCGGTTAAAGGTTAAATATAGTTTTACTTCACATGCTGAATACTCTCATAAATATATATACATAAATATATAAATATCAGAAAACATTAGAAACCTAACTCCTGTTAAGCTAAAACAATCACAAGCAAAGCGGCGAGTTACATTAGTTGTAACTAATACTTACTAGGTAACTCCAATAATTTAGTTTTTAATGTGATACTGGATCTAATTTTTCGTAAGATATTTTCGTCAAAATTTTAATATCAATTGATACAAGAGCTGACGTGGAAACACATTGAAATCAGTTATGACTGCTTGAAATAGTTAGAAACGCATTTAAGATAACTACATAAATAAAACTAAATATTATTAAACGATCATTAGCACAGCTGACCATAAAACATAAGATTTGATATTCGTGCGTCTTGTGCACTACTATATAAAATAATATTAATATGTAAGTATATCTACAGCAGTATACCTACGCAACTATGATAAAAATAAGGGACCTTGAAACTCCGACGTGGCTTGGAAATGTGACCGACGTAATTACAATAGATTACAATATAAAAAAATTCTTCTACTCTTATCACAATATGTATAGAGTCGGTGCAGTATGTCTTATTCCATGCACAAGTGGAAGAAGAACTCAATTACTGTAAATTTTTACATCCTCTAACGAAATGTAATCATGGACAAGGTGACATCAAGAGTTGTTCGATCTTTATAAATCTCTCTTTAATAGTCTCTAGTTGACCGCTAGCATACGGTATACAATAATTCAATGACGCTACAAACATTAAATAAAAATAAACCTAACCTGCATGTTATTAAAAAAAGTCTCTTAAGTAAAAGACTTAAATAAGGTCCATTTGAATGTATCTGTGACTTAACATTGCGAGGAACTTTCAACATCCATATTTTATCGTATTGTCCTACTATATTAGGCATCATTCTTGTCTTAGAACGTCAGGATTTTGCCTATGGTCCACCAGGCTCAGCTAAATACGTGTAAGCAAAAGACCACAAACTTCCAATGTATTTACCTAACAACTAAAGTGTCTATCTAGATAAAGTATCTATATAGCAGAATTAATGTTCCTACATTTTTAAAGATATATAGGTATATAATTTTGTACTGTGTGGTGTTCACATCTACTTTATGGAAAATTAGTTCTCACATGAATTATTGCTATAGTACTGAACAGCAAAACTTATGAAGAACATATCTATGTAATTTTGCAAGTAATCAAATAATGGCCGACAATATGTACATCTACCTACCTGTTGCACTACTCGAAATAGAATTAAATAAACGGAACTCCGCCCTCGCAATAGGTGCGTACTACCTACTTAATTAAAAACATTCCACATTCTTAATTAATTAAACTAACAAATATTTAGTTAACTATAGGTAGGAGGAACATTTTAATAATAAATGAACTTTTCTTTTTTATTACAATGTAAGGGTATTTGTCGAGGTTGCATCAGCTGAGACCCATCTCATCAAACAACATGATAGCAATGCCCCCCAGCTCTCATTGCTATCATATTGTTTGGTGAGTCTTCATTAGTGCAGCTTTAGAAAATATCTATTAGATAGATGAGTAGATATTGGTATCAATAAATATGACTTTGTTTTAGAACAACACAGACCAGAAATCTTATTTTATTCATAAATACATGGGTGCTAGTTATATCTACGATTATTTTTCGCATTCAAAGTCTCAATACACACTCTTTCTGTCACCCTCACAAAGTTCATACCTACTTTTTAGTCATGCAAGATTTTCTCGAGTCTCGTCAAATCCAGTTTGTGGTCTACACAAATCTGCATGTTAAGATCTCTATGTGATATTTTGTTTCTTAGTAGCAACTTTTGCTGTCATTATTAAAATGTTTCTAAACGTCAACCATGGATTTATTTTGGTATTTTACAATTAGCATTATGATCTTCTTTTCAAAATGCCTAGTAGCACCAAGAATACGTAAAATTTCAGACTTTCGCTAAAGATAAACGCTAATACTGCACCAGTAGCATAATGATAGATTTTCGTAAATAGTACCTTAAAAATAAAGGTGCCATAAAGATACAATTACAAACGTAAACGACTCCTGAAGAATTTATGCGTATTTATACATTAAGAAAAAACGTGTAAACTATGGCCACGCTGAAAAAGTTGAGCACCTGTTGATTCTAGCAAAAAAAATCAGAAGCAGCCCAAAACAAATACTTAAAAATTACCCGTGATTAATGTTAATCTGACTACAATAATCTAACTATATCCTTAAATCAGGATCAAATGACAATAAGTATGCACTTTCAAGTCTTACGTTTGGTCACGCTCGCGCGATTCTTGCAGATCCATTCGAATCGTGTCAGTAATCGAGGACACAGAGGTTAATGATGACACTGAAACTTCACTTACATGTATGCAAAACAGCAAATACGAAAACAGTATATTGTAACACAAAAAAAAAGTTAATTGAATCTTTAGGAAAACAAACTGAAATAACTTATGCAGGCGCGCAGCAGAGGCTGTCGTTGTAGACAGAGTAGAAGGTTAGGAGTTTACATCGCAACGGGTCGACACTGTCCGTGCCGCAGTCGTGCAGAGACTGGCGAGGGCAAAGCGAATGGCGCGCCGCCGCGCGCCGCCCCAACGCCAGTCGCGGGGATACGTCACGCCGCGACGGCAGTGCTCTGTGCCACCGACGGGGGCGTTGGCGTCATTTGCCAGACGTATACATACCCAATACATCGTAAACCGCATGTTAATGCACACACATATTCATTTAAAATGTATACAGACACACACAATTCGCACAAGTTTTCAAACTTTTCGCGAGTTATGATCTGCTATATGAATGAAACAATGACCGCTTGATAGATCTCGTTGTTGTTGGTAATAATGAAAAGTGAATATATATGCTCAAGAGGCGAGACTAAACAGTATGGCGTTGTCTTTTACCCATTAAATTATATACAAACATTTGGTGATTCATAATAACAGTATCGGTTTTATGTGGATGCGAGCACGTTTGTTAAAATAGATACATTCATACACACATACAGACAAGTCGGGTTAAAATTGAATCAATTACATACCGCAGAGTTCAGTTAGCAGGCTGACAACGTCCACTGGTCACATTCTAATAATAGTAGGAGAAACAGAAATATTTTGGATTAACCAACCACACGTTGCGTTTTCTACTCATTTTCATTAAAAAATATTTAATGAATTCCTTTATTCCATGTGGAGTAATGTAACGTTTTAAACTTTGCGAACTTATAACTAGGTGCCTAAGCACATTTTTTATACGAACATGTATAAGATACACCTATGTTCCTAGGTATGCTAAACCAGGATACAAATCGAATGAAGTAATCGTGACATCGCTACCGCTACTTTGTTGCCTATTTCATTTACCACATTTAATGACTACAGTGACATGCTATCTTAAAAACCAATTTAAATTTGATATAGAGTTGTATGCTTGTGGAAATATTATCTTACGTTTCGTTATGTAAACAGGCTCTTCGATACAGCTGCGTTATTGTCAAAGTCAACCCACATCGACGGGATATATTTAGAACCGCCCACGACACCAGGCAAGTTCCTAGTCTATAGTTAAGTATGAAATAATTAGTTCAAGTTATACGGCGTTTATCTATACTAATATTATAAAGCTTTGAGTTTGTTTGTTTGTTTGTTTAAACGCGCTAATCTCAGGAACTACTGGTCCGATTTGAAAAAATCTTTTTTTGTTGGATAGTCCATTTATAGAGGAAGGCTTTAGGCTATACAACATTACGCTGCGACCAATAGGAGCAGAGCAACAATGATGAATGTGTAAAAATCGGGTTTTTGTTTCCTTTTGAGAGCTTCCGCTGCGTAAACGGTTAAAGTTGCGCAAAAATTATGTACTATATAATTGTTCCCCTTTCAAAGTTCTAAATAAAAGTCCGCGACAGCATATGTTTATCTTTTAAGATTGGCTCACTATAACCTTTTTTATGGTAATCAAATTTGTTTTAAAATAATATGATATTTTCGAAGGTGTTTTTATAAACATAATATTAATCCTTATCCAAATAAATGAGTTATTCATCACAAGTATTTAATTTAAAATAAAATTGCTCTTTACATTATTTGATTTCAATATCTTAGGAAATATCGCAGTTTAAAAATAACATCGCAGCAAAATAATGATCAAGTACTGGGCGCGCATTTACGATAAAAATACTGGGTCTTATAATCTTATATTAAAAAAAAACTCAAACTAATGTTATTACAAAGTACTTCTGCACACACTACATTTTTAGTTTTGTTTTCTTCTCATGACCTTCCGTCGGCTTTACACATCCTAAATAATAATAATAAGTATAGGAAGTATTAGTGCCTGCCCTCACGTATGGCAGTGAAAGTTAGATTTGGCGGAGAAGACATGAAAATAGAATAAATGCTGTAGAGCTGACAGCTCTTCGTAACGTGTGTGATGTAAGTCTGAAAGATAAAATTAGGTATAATGTTATAAAAGAGCGCCCACCTCAACATACCAATGTTGAGGTGGGTTGGACACGAAGTGGAAGAAATAATGAGTGGGCAGAGGTTGACGAAGCAAACATATAAAGCAATCGTGAATGGGACGAATACAAGGGGAAGACCACGTCATACTTTTCTGGACCAAATTGGAGATTTGTTCACGAGAGGTCATCATCATCATCATTTTCCTACTCTTATCCCAATTACTTGGGGTCGATACAATAAGTACTCTTCATTCATAGTACATATTATAAAAGTTATTGGCAATAGTTTTATTACCGGCCGCCTGCCAGACGTCAACCCTCATTGGGAATGTAATTGTTGACCAAACGGCATCAGATGGAGTTGGCCCAAGTCGTTATAAGGCTCTTAGTCGTCTTTTACGACATCCACAAGCAAAGTGAGGATTGGTAGTATTCGTAGCCGCTACCACACAGCGATGTCATACACATTAAAAGTATGTGTAATCGTAAATAGGCGTAAGTGTATATATGTATGTATGTATGTATAATATACATACATTGTATATGGTATATCTATAGAAAGTATAGATAAGACCCAATACTTTTACTTAAGGTTTAATGTTCTACTCTTACTAATAAAAGGGTCATGTAGGTACCTAAAACAGCTTTAACGTATGTATTATTTAAAAATATTTCCACCTTTTACGTAAACGAATTCGCGAGTTGAAGTTAACATTAGCCCAAAGTAACCATTCCACGCGGACGAAGTCGCGGGCGGAAGCTAGTTCTATAATATAGATGTGAAGTAACCACAAAGCAATATGTATTTATTTTTTATTTGCCCAAATTAAAAACAAAAAAAAGTTTAAACCACTTTCCCCGACAAATTTATCCACTTAAATGCAAAGCGTTGAAGAGATACCACTAAAAAGAAAAGAAGGAAAACGGCGTTACATCTGGGCCAACAAATTCTAGCTGGACAGAAGATCTACTACGATAAAAGCACAAAGGACTCAAAAAACGTTATGTTAGCAAATCGGAAAGTAGGCAATAAGGAAAATTGCGACAAACTACGCTACAGTACTATTGTATAAAAACAAAACACCAGCTTAACTATGCTGAAACGGAATGCCGATGGCTCTAATACCCTATCTAACTCACAATGTTTTCTATCTACTCCAGACAATTTGAAGACGATGGAGACATGACAGCAGTCTTCGACATATTTTAGGACCCGCGACAGAAACTATCACTATGAAATTTTTACCGACAAAGATTTTTCTAAGTAAATCCTGTCTTTCAAAAAGATAGACTAAATGACTTATTAGGCTATTGTAGATAATGAAATTATTTCAATTAATATTTTCATTATTTGGAATTTTGGATCGCCCCTCGGAGATCTTTTACGATACAGCAATTCTTTCCTTGGCACCATACCAATAACAAGAAAGATAAGTGAAATGAATATAACATGTTTGTGTGTAAAATATACATAGTTCTAAATCAATAACTGTTGTAAGACAGTTGCAAACTCATTGTGTTCTTTATAAGTAAATATATATGTAAAAAAGAATGCAAGCGTAATCTATATGTTTTACCTTTAATGTTAAATTTATAAGCTCAGCAAATAGTAATTCAGAAATTCTTGTTTTAAATATGGACCATCCCGATATTTTTAGTTTATTAAGTCAAAAGAAAAGATGGGAGGGACTACGTGAAGCATGACAAGGATAGACAGTGGCTACAGATATGACGTCTTATAGGGCTGTATGGAAGAAGAGGACATATTGCGTCGACCCCAAGTAGTTGGGATAAGAGCAGGCTGATCATGATAAATCATTCAAAAACATAAGATAATCGAAAGGGGTGCCACAGAAGAGGCGCAACGCTTGTAATAGATTATCTCTTCAGGATGATGAATAACTATTATTTCCGTTTCTTTATTTCTTTTTTAGAAGAACGCTCTCTAATAAGAAAAAGGAATGAAATATGGAAAATTGTTACAATAGATATTTATCGCCCAAGCACAATTAAAGGAAAAAAAAACACAGAACTGCAGGATTTGAAAACCTATACAAATCTACTATAAAGATATTATAGATACATATATTATTTCTTATAAATTTAAATCAAAACAACTAAAGGAACCAAGTAATTCAAATTAACATACATTAATAAGAAATCGAGAATGAGAATGGTGTCCGATGGTTTACTGTGTGAGACACAAGGAGGTTTCAGGAGTGGAAGGGGATGCATGGATCAAGTGTTCTCTCTGCGCAACATTGTGGAGAAGCATCTGGCTCTATGTCAGAGGGTTTTCTGCAGTTTTGTGGATCTGGAGAGAGCATTTGACACGGTTGTACGAAAGGAACTTTGGGACATTTTACCGGAGTATGGTATTAACGGTAAACTGCTACAGGCTGTGCAGTCCAGTTACATGGGCTGTAGAGCCTGTGTGAGGCTGGATGATGGAATGTCGCCTTGGTTTGATGTCAATATCGGCGTTAAGCAGAGGTGCGTTCTGTCAGCCAGGCTGTTTATCATATATCTGGATAAATGTCTCCAAAGGTTGAACGATATGAATGTGGGAGTCCAGATGGGCGACTCAGTGGTCACTGCTCTGCTTTATGCAGATGATGCAGTCCTGCTGGCACAGTCAGCGACTGACCTGCAGACCATAGTCGACACAATGACAGAAGATTGTAAGAAAAGTAGTCTACGCGTGAATGTGAGCAAAACCAAAATAATGGTCTTTGAAAGAGACGAAGCCAGAACAGATGTAAGAGTAACAATAGGTAATGATATACTAGAGCAAGTGGATGAATTTGTATATCTTGGATGTGGATTTAGCCGAGATGGAAGGTACACCACTGATATAGAGCGAAGAGTGAATGCGGGAAATAGAGTGAACGGAGCGTTGGGGCAACTTCTTGGCAGCCACCACCTCAGCCAGAAGGCACGTGTAGCAATACATAACGCAGTGCTTGTCCCAACATTACTGTATGGAAGCGAGAGTTGGGTATGCAGAAAAGAGTATGAAAGTAAAATTAATGCGGTCGAAATGCGATCTCTGCGGAAAATCTGTGGAGTTAGGCTGACCGACCGCATTCGCAACGACGACGTAAGAGAGCGAGTAGGTATGAAAGAGAGTATTGGTGTAAAGATGCGAAAGGGCATGCTCCGATGGTTCGGACATGTGGAAAGAATGCCGAACGAACGTCTGGTTAAGAAGATATACAATGCGAAAGTGGAAGGATGTAGGTACCGAGGGAGACCGAGACTAACCTACCTAGACCAGATCGGTCATGTACTGAAGGAAGGTGGAGTCAAGAGTCTCCGAAACCGGCGAGCGTGTATGAAGAGAATTATGAATGTTGAGGAAGCGAGTGAAGTATGCAGAGATAGAGTTCTCTGGGACTCTGTTCTCTCTGCCTACCCTGCAAGGGATATGGCATGATGATATGTATGTATGTATGTATGTAATAAGACATCAATAAATAAACAAGATCCTTCAACAAAACTTCAAATTGCCACAAGAAAACCAAAGGAAAATTTGTGCCAACGTGCTCTCTCATTATGTTCCAAGTATTCCACGTGACGCCAACACGCGACACGTTTGCTTTGACGCTAGGAACAACGTGCCTTAGTACAGACTTTAAAAAGGTACTGTTTAAGAAACTTTCGCTCTCTTTGTAAATTGCAGCTATTGATAATATACATTGTTAACAGCCTCAACCTCTGAATTTCATATCTACAATGCCATCAATAACGTCATAACCGAGGACTTCCTAAGATTAAAATTGAATTTGTGTAACGGTATGATATTATAGCATATCGCGTCCATATCGCAGTTAATAGGAATTTGATAAACGTTTATCGCATTCATATAAAACTCATCCTAATCATAATAAGGCGTTTTGGTATTTACTGTATTCAAACGGAGGACGAGATATTAGACACATATACAGAGTTTCATTTTCTCGATTCTAGACCTCCGCCTAGAATCGAAACAATGAGATAACGCATACTTTTAAGCTCTTTTTTTGCAATATCTAATGTTTATGAAACTTACTTGAATACTTCGAAGAAACTAACAATTATTTTATTCCAAAAAAATATCTTAACATTGTCCATTTGTTGTCTGAATTATTTTTAAGTGATCGATCGCCGACCATTATTTAAAGTTTTGAAATTTGAGGTCATTGAAAAGAAGTTATATTTAGAAATATTCGTATTCATTATTGACTGGTTTAGTTCAGTTCAGACGATCAGTAACTTCATTCCTCAAAATATTATGCCTATTAAATTTGACAGTAATTAGAAGAATTTGTAAATATAAATTTAAACTCTAGTGTGCACCTAATAAAATATAGCGTGTTAAATATAAACCAATAGATAGAAGGTCACATCCTCTAGCCCGACATTTCAAGAACATGTTTTATTAGTAGAATGATACGCACTATAGTATACTTTACTCGCCTCTAAAATTGATTTCTATAATGATATCCATGTGCTTTAGATAACAATAAAAGTGTGATATCATAATCACCAAAAATGTCGGTCACATTGCTCGATTTGTGCTTTCCAGAAAATTCCATTTATGATACTAAAATAATTGCAAATTATAAATTTGTAGTAGCTATTGATGATAAAAACGTTAGAAATATAAATGGAAACCTCGATGATTTTTCACGATTTTATTATCTATTTATTATTTTGATATACTTTTGTGTGTGTTCAGATGGATTCAATAATGGTTTAGATTAACAATTGGTTCTGGTAGTTAGGTTAGGTTAGATGTAGCGATCGCTTTCAATGCATTTTATTTTGATAGATTTGTACAGAACAGAGCCAGTTGGGTTAGCTAGTATAGTTACATATATTACTCGTCTTGCATGAATTAGAATCTAATAATAGACCCATCGTCATTCATATCTGGGACCCTGAACATAAAAACAGGTACACCAAAAAAATTATGTGTTTTGTTAAACGAATTTATCATATTAAAACATTAAAGTATCTTAATTACCAAATTATATTATAACATTTTTATTCATCATTTATTTACTGATGTAGAGAAAGATTACTAATTTAATGATATCCTTAAAATATTGGCCTTGTAAAATAGCTTTACATATCGTACCGTATTGGAAAGTTCCTCGTTTTGAAGATATGAATTTAATACAAGCCCTCAATATCAATGGAAAGTTGCTTGTGTTGACATTTTCCTATTTTTATAAAAGATACCGTAGTTACTTATGTAAAATAGTAAAATTAAATTATATGTAATAGCTAATAGGTTTCCAGTAAATTTACTACGACTATGAAAATTAAATGCTACATCTCAATACCTGGAATTATACGCGCAGTGCAAATCAACTTTCACAATACACACACATACCCACCCAATGGACCAATCGCGACGCTGTTCCGTCTTGAAGTAAATGACTTCAGTAGTTTGTTTATTCACACTGACGAACCCAGTTATGGAAAGCGATCCATCGTGTCAGTCTTTATTATATGAATTATTTACGCATTATCTTTTTACTCTTGATACTTCATTCAAAAACAGACTAGCAGATATTTCATAGAAATTAATTTTCAATTCATTACGATATGCCGTTCAGTATACAATTAAAGCAAAATTCTGCAGGATAGCCGAACAATAACTTGGTACCGGTTACAGTATAACACGGAATTGACGTGACTGACATTTAGCAAGTCGGGTACTAAATATTCGAAGGTCACGCACGACACCGTCCTTCCTGTATAACTCTCATGAAATCGTATTATGCTATTACATCCATATTTATGATCTCTTGGATCACTTGATAATGATCCTATGAAGTAAGACGATTATTGAGGATTGGATAGAGAGTGCTCAGCCCAAAAAAATTGAGATATCTCTTCATGACCATTAATATTATCAACATTATCAATCAATACCAGCCGTCAGAATATTCAAGTAACCGATATAAACGGTGAGATTATTGAATTGAAACACTAGGTAATTGATTAGTGATCTTTGATTAGTCAACAAGTCTGGTTGAGTTATCCCTTCGAATCAAACCAAATAGCTTTAAATGCGATTACGTATTGCGGGCTTCTTTAACCCTCGACACGGTCTCTGGTTATAGACATGCGGGGCACTAGTATATCCCATTATCTCTGTGGCAGAAGCAAAAATGATTTGTTCGCGTTATAATAAAGATAAGATAGGTTAGTGATTATAAATAACTACTAGGTGATTGTATGCTATAGAAGTTAAATTGAGACCTTCTGTGTCCAGCGACATGGGTTCGATTACCATGCAGGACAAATATTGGTTATTCTGAATCTGGATGTGATTTGCTTCCATTAACAGTATGTTTGAAAAGTCTGTCTAATACAAGGATTTATTCATGTGTTTGGCAATTTAAAGGCTATTAGAAAGAAAAATAGAAGTCTCATAGGATTGTTACTACATTTCTTTCCGTGTGGCAGGAATGCAAGACTGCACAGATAGCGTAACGGTTAAGACACTGACTAATCATGGCAGTGGCCGTGGGTTCAATTCGCATGCAGGACAATATTTTGTGCGATACACAAATTATTACTCTCACAAAGATTATTTTCTTAGTGCCGTGGGTGCTGCTTACTTTTAAAATAAAAAAAAATACTACATATATCCTTTTCTTTCCGATGGGTATGGTAATAAACGATTAAAAGGATGTAAGTGGTTAAACAAAAATCTCAACTTTATTAATATATATTTGGATAGACCTCAACTTCTGATTTTACCGTCATAAATATAATAATTGCCTGAAAAATAAGTGATATGCTAGATGAGACAATTCCGCTACTCGCTGGCATGCAACGCTTTGCAGTTTCGAAATGACCGGTGCACCGCTCTACTTGGGTGTATTGCAACGTAAAACAGTTCGCGACCCATTTCGTAGAGATCAATACTCGGTCATCGACTTCGCCTGCGTCTGTGGCCCTATATTGTGATGCCTGTTATAGGCATACACAGATTCTAAATTACGATAGACTTGATGAAGCTTGACCGGTGAATGGACTTTCATGAAAAATGATTTCTATAAAAGCGGTAGCTTTCTTGGTAAAACTTAAATCGCGGTGTGCTTGTTCCTAATAAAGGCTACTACTTATTATAAACTTCTAAATAACTATTTGTCTTATTGCTCATTTCGAGGACTGTATGTCCGATTCGTAAAATATTTTTACGTTGGGTAGCCTATTCGTTGAAAGAGGTTCTCCTAAATGCACAAGTTTGTGCGTTTTTATGTTTGTTACCTGAACTGGCTGTGTTTAGATTTTAGTGAAATCAAGTGTTTTTTTATAGCAGCAAAATTACATCTCATTCATGATATAGATAACAATTAATATATTTTTCACGCATGTGAAGTTCCAAGTACAATCAGTTGGTTATAAAAATATAATCACAGGAACACTGTGAGTACTCTAATATGCCAAAAAGGAAGAAAGCGCGTTCGCGGTGAATAAGGGAACCTGCTGTCGTACCCGAGACCCGAGCAACGTGTAGTGAAACCTTTCAAAACAGAAAATACCTACTTTGTTGGATTCTGTGGCAGCTAATTTGGTATAAATTACAACTCAGGTGCCATATGAGTATGTAACTCACAAATCATATTTATGGGAACATGTCAAAAAATTCCTCAGAATATTTAGCATGGAGGAGTAGATAGTAACAACATACAGAGACTCGATGTCTGTCTTACAATCTATTGTTTTCCAACCTATTGGAAAGTTTGGGGTCATCACTTAGTAAAGTATAATCGTTATCATCATTGCAGAGTCTTTTGAAATGATGACCTTTGAACCCTATTGACAGTTCGCAACATCGATCGTGAAATATATCACAAATTTATTGTATCATTGCATGATATTGATAAACAAGCAATAACGATTAATTATTAACATGATATTGGAAGGTTACACGCATTTCTTTGGATGCCGAACTTCTAAGGTTAAATAAACACCTTAATTGTCGACATGACTATGTTGTGTGGTATGGTATGCGTATTTAAGAACATGGAAAAGAAGATAAACTGAGCACAATAAACACTATTCCTTTGTACCATTGTGAGAGGCTTCTGGCCAAAAGCAGGATATTGATGGGCCTCAAAGAAAGAAGAATAAGCAATCATGGAATTGACCCAGGTGGGTCTAGAACGTTCTTTAACAAGTTCTTTTTGTTAAAATATACTTACCTATAGACTGATAATTTTGGTTTTATTAGCAGCGGTGGGTTATTACGTAAACTTGATCCTGACATTTAATATAAATATCATGAGGGATAAAACTATTTACAGAAGAACGGGGCGTGACGTCACCACTGTGACGTACTGCGCATGACGTCACGCGCACTAGTCGATGGACTATATTTAGAACAGTGGAAATTCCTAGAATCTAGGCTGCAACGTTTACTGTGAAAATATAAGGTTCCTAATCTACTACTTCTTTTACTTGTACTGAAAATACTGGTTACAAATTGTGTCAATTTTAACCTGTTGCGAGGTCAAAGCTTCTACATACGTATATTTATCGACTTAAGTAACACACACATACTGTTACCTACATTACAGAAAAAAAGTTAGCCACTTCATTTCTAATCAAATAATTAAGTCTAAACCCTTATATATTCACAACTTTACATTGTATCTTAAATGGTAGAAATTGTCATCGAACAAAACGAGACTGTCGGTTTTATTGACAGCTCTGACCCCTTTTAATGTATTTTATTGAAAATAATTCAAATAGAATTGATTATTGCTCAGATTAATAAACTGAAACAAATTCTTCAATTTTATAATGGTAATATAGCTTATTATTTGCAGTGCTGATTATTAAAACTGATTTGAGCCATAAATAGGTAAGCAGTAGGTGTATCTACACTACCATATCTATTTAAAAACAAAACTTAATTTAATTTTTTTATAAACTTAGGCCCAAGTTGATGACCATTAATGTTAATTGACCTCTCTGAGTCGTCGAGATAGTCTATTAATTAAAATATTTGAATGTGTTTAAATATTATAATATTATAAATGCCATTAGATTTTTTTTTATTTCGTATTAGTTTAATTACTTGACCACTTGATACTAACTAGTCTTATCATGTAGGGATAGGATATGTTTTCCCTTAGGCTCTTTTACGATATCCACGGGCAAAAGAGAGGTTGAATTGAGAGGTTTAAATTGTATTCTTATTTAACCACCACAAAAAAAGATAGATTTATAAGTAAATATATAAATTACTTCAATTAAAAGGGGCTTTTCAATTATGTACTAAATACGTTTATGAACAAAATGTATCAAAGCATGCTAATGGTCGGTACCTACTCTGCGAAAAGTAGAACAAATTTCTATTTTAAACCATACGACAGCAGGAATCGCTTTGACCGTACTGGCAATGCGACCTGGCTCAGTGACCTGGATTCGCCCGCGCACTTCTCTGACCCGCTTTACCTGCATTTAATCACTAGACCTACACCTATTTAAGAATGAAATGCAGTCCTTAATAAGTGTAACTATATTTTATAATTATAGGTCATATAAAAATATGAGAAAAAGATAAAGCGACGGATGAGAGACGATTACATGTAGCGGAGATGCGAATGTTGAGATGGATGTACGGCGTGACGAGAATGGATAAGATAAGGAATGAGCGTATAAGAGAATGTTTGAAAGTAGCGCCAGTGACGGATAAGTTAAGGAGTGAACGTTTGAGCTGGTATGGACATGTGATGAGACGGGATGAAAGTAATGTTGCGAGGAAGGTTTTGAGTATGAATGTTGAAGGCTTTAGGGGTAAAGGGAGACCAAAGAAAAGATGGATGGACTGCGTGAAGCATGATATGTATAAACAGGGAGTGACTACAGAGATGACGTCTGATAGGGATGTATGGAAAAGGAGGACATATTGCGTCGACCCCAAGTAGTTGGGATAAGAGCAAGAGAATGATGATGATGATGAGGTCATATAAAAATATATTGAACAATGCATAAATATATACATTTGCAATAATAGAAGCTGCAAAACAATGACGTAGGTATAAAAAAAATATACTTAATTGTTGCAAGCGGAGGTAAAAATTCTAAATTTGATTGTGAAACGTGTATCTAAGCATGTGTCATCATTTCGTAATGAACCTTCAGCACTTTCAGCTATTGTTTTAGTTTATACATTAAAACAAACTCTTCACTATATACTTGGCGGTTGACCTAGAAATATAAGTGGAACCGTCGAAATTGATAGCCTAAGTCAATAGTTAATCAATCATGCAGAACTTGCGTGTCAAAGGGACAAAGCCGGGGACATCGCCCTGCGGCAACGGGTTCGTCAGACTCCCTATGCTAAACACGGAGCATCGACCTTAGCCCTAACTGAATAACAGGGCAAGTTTTCTAAAGCTGTCCCTCGCCGCGTCTCACCTCTCCCCCGGAGCTCTGAGACGACATACGAGGAATGGACCAATTAGGTATAACGGAGTTCAAGTAAAGTGTAGATCACAGCTTATTATAATGAAATTAATTAATAGTATATGTGATTACAAAGAAATTACTAACAAATAAAAAGTAGAACAAATAAAAAAAAAATATGGTACTACTATTATTTTATCTATTGTTTTTTAACGTAATGTTAACCATAACCATTGTTTTAGTCGTACAACAGGAACAGTTTACATTATAATCTAGTACCTAACTAGATTTTCCTAATCCATTTGCGATTATTATGGAATTCAGGAAACTTATTTATATTAGATCTTTCTATTAAATTTTATTTCACGGGCGAATAATGTCTTGTAAATATTGTAATATCTTTTCGGTAGAGCGTAGGATAAATATACAATAAGAGTGTGTTTCTTCCATTTCGTTCGACGGGATAGTGCGTAATCGGGGTAACGGACCAACCAGCGCTTGCGCAGGGTCAACACACGCTAGCCAAGGTCAGGTCGATGTCCCAACTAGGACTAGATTCAAAGATTTTTATGGCGATATTCTAAACATGTTTGGTTCCAAATAGTTTTAAATAGATCTCTTTTGTGATCTCGTTTGAGAATTTCATAGTGCGTTTTTTCTTCATTAGAATCATATTATTACTAGCTATCTAGTTAGGTAGCTATAGGAATACCATTACATTTAACAGTAATTGAATAAGTTTATAATTATTTTATAGATCTTATTTCAATTTCAAACTAAAATAGAAGTAATCTGTAAGATTTACACGTGCATGCAAATAGTATAAAAACTTATAAAATAAGTAGGTCCCTACTGCGGCTCGTGTAACAAAACTTATCGATAAAATTGCATTATGCAATTCTGACGTAATTGCTTAGTGCAGCAGTTTAGAAGTCGGATATTACAGCGTGGACAAACATTTAATATACGTAGCAATGACGTCAACCACGCGCCATTGTGTGAAAACGTGCGTGCTAAATTAACTAGAATGATCTTTACCTAATATGTATTGTGGCTGTAAATAGTTTAGATAATTTTCTTTTACGAATTTCAATTTTAGTTTATTAGGAAGTACATATTTCCTTGCATGAGACCGAGAAGATTTATTGATAGAACTAGTTGTGCACGCTGCTTTGCTTGCATTATTTACTCAGATATTTATTATTATTTTATACTAGCTACTGCCCGCGGCTTCGCCCGCGTAAAAGGTTACTTTCCTAAAGTTATTCATCCCCTATTTTTGTTTTCCCCTTAAGGGTAATTTTTTTGCAAAATTTTAATTTCATATTTATTTATATCTAATCAATAGCCTAAAAATAAGTATCAAACTTCTGGCTTTAAAAATGACAATACTTCCTTACAACTTTTCCTCCCCCTTTACAACCCTTTTTTGCATTAAAAAGTAGCCTATGTCCTATGTCAGGCTCTAGACCATCTGTGTACCAAATTTAATTTAGATCGGTTCAGTAGCTTTGGCGTGAAAGAGCGACAGACAGACAGACAGAATTACTTTCGCATTTATAATATTAGTAAGGATTTTATATGATAACATAAGTTAAACCATGAACAGTGCATCAGTGCAAACTGCATTCAATTCCATGTACCTAGTAGATTTTGTATGCATGTTTAGAACATTCTTATCTGCATGTTTTTCACACAGCATACAAAAATAAAAAAAAGTTGTTGTTTTGGCTTCTATTGCATTGTATTGTTTAGATATTCGTTCTTTTTCAATGCCTAAAGTAAATGGACAGGCAGAAACACAAATAACAAGAATTAGAGGCAGATGAAAACATGAAGTATTTCACCAACTTGTAAACAAATTTTGACAAAATTATAACTTTTTTTAATATAATAAAATCCAGCTATTGTTGGTTGAACAGGATAGACATTTTATGATTTCGTGTTTATGTATGATAACTAAATATGCATTTAACTTTGTGAAACTTTCAAATGTGTAGAGTTGGATTTGGAATACAATGTTTGCCACAGCCTCTTTCCTAAGCAATTTGTAAAAATCAGTTGAATTTGAACAATAAAGTCTGCCGAGAAACTCATTATACCAACTACAGTCACGAACTTGCCGGCTAAGCTTGACTATAATATTAAGAGGCCTGTCTAATGATTGATGATTTTCAGTAGTATGAAATGTGCTCAAGTCTCAAATGTGTTAAACTTTAACAAATGCCAGACACCCATATTTTATAATATGTTTGAAGCGCAAATAGGTATCAAGGTCTTGTAACTGTGGGCCTCCACAAGAAATGATCCAAATTCCGTGAAGGATTTATTTCTAGGTAGTATTGGCCCAATTAACTATTACCATCATTAAAATAGTATTTCTCATTAAGAGAATTTCTAGCAGTTTTCATATTCAATGCAACATGTTGCTACGACTAGAGACCGCTATTCTATATTAATTCCTTCTGTTCTTTAGAAAACATGTATCTAATGGACAAGCGCCTTCTCTATAGGAACAGAAATTACTACTATGTCTCAGCATACATTTTGAGACATGCTTCCCTTAAAGATTTATTACAATTTTACATAATGATGAATACATTTAGTAAAAGTATCTTAATTATGAGTGATAGTATCCTTAACCTGTCATTACTAATTTTTGAATATTTACAACAATAATCCATACTATTTTTAGTACATGTGAAATGAATTTCTCACAACATCATCAATTTATTAGAATAAGAGGAATTTCCAGACCCAAACATGGTTTAATCCTGTGAAAATAATAAATAATAATAACTCCATAATGTGATAGATCAACCAGCCAAATGAAGTTATGCCTAGATAAGTTGTGAGTCACTCTTTGTTTTTAATATGGAATCTTTAAATAGCTTTGTTGCTGCAATGGCATTGTATTGTAATATCACATTGATGTTCATTAATTTGCTCTCTCTTTTAATAAAATATGTATGAGAGAAATGCCCTTGTTGACAATGTCAATACACTTATTAAAAAAATAACAGTCTAAAGTTTAAACAAACAAACTATTTATTTAAAAAAAACACATACTTTGAATACTATGTAGAAATGACTAATTTATTTAAATAACGAAATTATTCAACTCCTGAACGATTAGTTATTATGTGAAAGGGATGGATTATAGTCATGTACACTATTTGTGTGGGATGGCTCAAAATATGTAAATTTGTGTTGTTTAAAGTTTAAGACTTCGAAAAACAAGGTGATAATGATTCTAAAAAGCATAAACAACCATTTCTTTCTTCTAAATCGAGCGATGATGACTAAATAACGTACATGACAATATAAAGAACTGATGCCATGCCTTTTTAGACTAAGAATCTACTATAATTGAGTGACTCACTCGATAATAGAAGATAGGTGTATCGCCCAACAAAATTCGAAACAAAATTAGACTAAATTCGAACAATAACCGACGCCTAAATAAAGGTGAGCACGCATACCTTCGGTCATCAGTGATAGGTGAATAATTTATATAATCAAACAAATCAACAATCAATCTCATTAAATTAATAATAAGGAAGTCTGTAACAGGATAATATAAACTGTAGGTATCTATTACCATTTAATTCGTGACGCCTGCTGACGTCTCTGCTGTTCTATGGGAGCATGACCTTTACATCTATTTATAACAAATCAATTACTGCGAGCACAGATATTACAAATACATAGTTACTTACCTTCACAGCCATACACATTGAATAGAAATTGAACGGTTGCAGCCGTGAGCAGCCAAGGAAATCACTAAACACACACGAAAAACGTGTGCACCGCACGAATAACCTGCTAAACTGAATCAAGCAATGTGACCACATATTGTATTAAGATTCTACCCCTTCTCGTACAACATTTTCACAAAAAATATTATACTGTTACAATGTAGGTAGGTACTACGAGAAAAGAAAAAACGTTCTAGAAATAGATTATTTTATTATGTTATCAATTTTAATATTAATTATTAGAAATAATAGAGTGGTATGTATAAAACTCAAAATTAGCCCCCTACAACCATATTAAAAAATCATCATGGCGTGATGGTGTTACGATCCAGAACTGTAGGCTTTAATCTAAAGAAAGGCAGTTAAGAGTTAAACCAAATCAAATTTATTTTAAAATATTTGTCATTTGAAGAAAAAAATGAATATACCTACTATTAAAAATGTGCGACCTGATATTAGCATGATTTGGTGTGAACAGTTCACATTTTCTTTATTATTTATGCGCTTCTTTTTCTTGCAGTCTTGTGTCAACTGGGTTTAAAATGTCAATTATCTAAACCGTAGGAAATTAGTTACAATTTAGTACCAAATTGTGAGATACATCACTACTGTAACTTTAAAGTTTTATTAGAGCATTACGAAGCTTAAAATAAATTTCAACTTCACATGTGAACATAAATACATATTTATGTTTATAGTTCAGTCATATGCATTTTAAAATCGCTTAAGGTTAAGAAAATGTAATTATTTCAAGTCTCATTCTTAAAATATTTTTATAATAAAGTATTACCAAAATTAGTTGTCATAAAGAAAATATTTTCTGTCATCTCTAAGGATCACTTTTTGAAAATAATACAATATTTTGAAAAATAAATTTCTAAGAAAATTGGCTTCTTGATTAAATTAGTTATAGTTCTTATATTTTATAATTATCCTTGAATATTTTTAATAGCAATCTAATAAAATGTATTCAGTTTACAATTTGCTAAAGTTCACATTAAATCTACTAAACAGTAGAAAATTTTATGATAGGGCCATGGCTCCCGAGTTAGTGTTGCCAATGGTGTCTCTCGTCTCCACTCTTATAATTTAAGGCACACAAACCTACACATATTTCCTGTATAAACAGGAAATAAGTTGCCCAGAGTGATACACGAAGGCTGCAAGTAAAGAGTAAAGTTATATTAACTGAAAGCAACAGATTTTCAATTGCCACAATCCTCACATAATTTCTATACACTATAAATTAGAAATTCTTTCGCTTCCTTCATAATTTGACGTTCATTACATTTTATGCCGTTAGCCATTAGAAACTTAACTCGATCCTATAAAAGCGGCATTTTTCTCTAATTCAGTGAATAGGATTAAAAAAGCTCCAGCTGTAACAAATATGTTATTCATTAGTTAGAATTGACAAAAACCTGTTATATGCTGTTTATAAACAAAATCACAAAACTTTGCATCGTCCTGTGTGCTGTTAAAAATGATATTAGCGCTCAAAGTCCAAATATCTTGTTTTAAAAAAAAACTGTCAATGTTATAGAAAAAGTCGCTATTTTTATCGTAGGACATTTTTTGAGAGAATCTGATTCGAAATGCGTAATGTTTGTTTGTCGGCAACCCGCTAAGTAGTAAGTAGCTACACTCCTGTCAACACTATATTTGAAGTTATGATAGATAGGTACAAATAAAACTAAAAACTTAACAAAAAAAAACACCAACAGGTATTTAAAAAAATATTTTATTTTATGCATAAAATCCTATTTCCTATGAAATATTGGCTTTAATTTTCTAGAAACAAATTTCCCATACATCAAACCATCCCTTGATTTTATTGTTTAGATCGTGAAACTACTTGAGTATGGCAAGTTAACCTAATAAACAACAAGCTTTCGTCACCTTTTGCACACCTCATTAGCGAAGCGTTGAGGTCTTGGTCTACTCTCGACATATGAAAATCAAGCACTTTTCAAACATAAAAATTATTGTAATTTTCTCACATTGCACTTATAGGATAATATTATAATACATATGTCAAGAAAAAACATTCGTTTAAACGTATTTGATATTTTTAAAAAGCAATTATTTTGTTTAAAGTAAGAAAATAGTTGATTAAAAAAAATATTCGAAGACGTCGAAGAAAATATTTTGAATCTGGCAGGATTACGACCGTAAAAATGAATGTATCGAAGTTTTTCTTTTATTAAAAGCTTCATAATCGCAACGCGCTGTTTCCTTTCGAAAATGGCTTGGTAATTCTTTGTCGTTTAATTGCAATTAATAAAAAACTAAACTGCTTAGTCTTTAGTGTATTAGAGATGAGTAGTTCCGGAGCGTAATAGTTCCGAGAACTATGTCTTTTACCGGAACGATCTAGTTCCAATCCAACCACACGGCTGAGATAGTTCCATAGGTCCGAGTCGTTCCGACGACCGAGTCGTTCCGACGACCGAATCGTTCCGACGACCGAGTAAAGTGTGCGTCATGCATGCGCCTAAATATTCTTCTATATATCATCGTCGTCATCTATATATCTTGGTTATCAGTCCTAACCCTGTCATGTCAAGTATGAGGGTAAATCAACTGATATTCCGACAATTACTGACAAATAAACGGTACCTAAAAATAACTTGTATTTCGTAGTTTATAGCACCTTCAAAATACTAAATTTGAAGGAGTTATAAACTAAGAAATATGGATCTTGAATGGCTGGAGCCGATTAAAATTATGTCCGCACATGTTACGTTGGATTGGATTGCATAATCATGTCAATAGAACCGATAGGATAGGACTCATCAAAGAGTAAAGTTATTAAACTGAAAAAGAGTGGCAACTCCATGATAAAATATGCATGTATGGAAGGTGCTGCTACCCAGAGTTTACACGGTGAACTAAAGTTGAAGTGATATATATACATATCTACATGTGTATGTGTAATTATATAGAATTTTCTTTTACTATGAAAGCTACTCTGAAATATAAAAAAAAACATATCAGCTGATAACGAAGCAATACTAATATCAGCTTAACAATGAAAATTGAGATAATTTTCAGAAAGTACATCACTAACCGTAAATAGATTGATAACAATAAGTACCTACGCTAGGAACAAAAAATAATAATTCTCAGTTGTCAAACGTTTGACATACAGGACAAAATGGCAGCAGTTAAGTTTGTACAAACAATCTGTAGGCGGCGCGACGGTCAGTAAAAATAAGTAATGTTTTAAGTGTGCCCCCCCAAAGAGTAAAGTTATTAAATTGAAAAAGAGTGGCAACTCGATGATAAAATATGCATGTATGGAAAGTGCTGCCACCCAGAGTTTAGGCGGTGAACTAAAGTTGAAGTAATATATGTACATATCTACATGTGTATGTGTAATTACATAGAATTTTCTTTTACTATGAAAGATACCCTGAAATATAAAAAAAAAACATCAGCTGATAATTAAACACTAATAATATCAGCCTAACATTGAAACTTGAGATAATTTTCAGAAAAATATCAATAACCGAAAATAGATCGATGACAATAAGTACCTACGCTAGGAACAAAAAATAACAATTCTCAGTTGTCAAACGTTTGACAGGCAGGACAAAATGGCAACAGTTAAGTTTGTACAAGCAATCTGTAGGCGGCGCGACGGTCAGTAAAAATAAGTAATGTTTTGAGTGTGCCCCCCCAGGTGCCCCCCCAGGGACTCATGTACTATCGGTTAGCGGAACTAGATAGGTCCGCGAACCGCGAACATGTTTCCTGGATATAGTTCCGACAGAAAAAGGAATCGTTCCATGTCCGATCCGCTCCAGGACATGATTTTGCACATGACTATAGTGTGTACCTTATGAAAATTGGGTTCGTTTACATTTTTTTGTTCGTCCATTCGGACAGGCAAAGGAAATAAATCCCATTCAGCCTATACAGCTATGTTTAGCTCTACGTCGAGAATGGCACGAAATTTCAAAAGTATTTCTTTTCTTTCATTACAAGCTTATATTTAGTTTCACCTGTCCCGTTGTCTATAATCAAATCTTGCAAGTTAAATTTGATCCTCCGCCTGGTTTCCGATTGAGCTGAAATTTAGCGTGCATATATAAATCGGATTACAATGCAATTTTATTGTGACATAGAGCTGATCTGATGATGAACCTGGAAGCTGGCCATAGGAACTCCGTAATTAAACGACGCAACCCTTTCGAGTTTGGGCTCATTTGATTTGTCTTGATGATTACTTTAATACTATATGGTATCCAGGGTCTGACGATGGACCTGGAAGCGGGCCAAAGAAACTCCGTAATTAAACGACGCAACCCCATCGAGTTTGGGCTCGTTTGATTCGTCTTGACGTGTACTTTGATACTATATGCTAACCAGGGTCTGACGATGGATCTGGAAGCTGGCCATAGGAACTCCGTGATTAAACGACGCAACTCCATCGAAATTGGGCTTATTTGATTCGTCTTGGCGAGTACTTTAATACTATATGGAAACCAGGGTCTGACCATGGACCTGGAAGCTATCCATAGGAACTCCGTAATTAAACGACGCAACCTCATCAAGTTTAGACTTGTTTGATTTGTCTTGTCGAGTACTTTGAGATTATATGGTAACTAGGGTCTGACGATGGACCTAGAAGCTGGCCATAGGAACTCCGTAATTAAACGACGCAACCCCATCGAAATTGGGCTTATTTGATTCGTCTTGGCGAGTACTTTAATACTATATGGAAACCAGGGTCTGATCATGGACCTGGAAGCTAGCCATAGGAACTCCGCAATTAAACGACGCAACCTTATCGAGTTTAGGCTCGTTTGATTTGTCTTGTCGGTTACTTTGATACTATATGGTAACTGGGGTCTGACGATCGACCTGGAAGCGGGCCATAGGAACTTCGTAATTAAACGACGCAACTCCATCGAGTTTGGACTCGTTTGATTAGTCTTTACGAGTACTTTGATACTATATGGTAACCAGGGTCTGATGTTAGACCTGGAAGCTGGCCATAGGAAATAAATGTTCTTAATCATACCATCAAAATGTAACACGCTTTTATTTATAAAATTGGGTCTGTGATAGAAACGGGAAGATTAATTAATAATTATGGTGTAAAGTTAGTTTAGTTAAAGTGTTACAAACATAGGCGTACCCAGGTAGGGGCAGGGGGGGCAGCTGAAGAAGATAAAATAAACGTCAATTTGCCTGGCATTGAACACTTCAATATACCCGACCGACCATCATGACCATCATATGAGCTGCCCCCTCCTATCTGAAATCCTGGGTACGCCCTTGGTTACAAATATATAATTATGTACGATATGGAATTATTTTGTAGTAGACGAAGAAGCTTAATTATCGTTAAAGGTTACAATGAACTTATAAAGTGCTATATGTCTTATTAGAGTTAATTTATTTTTAACTTTTATTTTATTTTATTAGCAAATAATAAAAGCTTGTTTTTAAAAAAGGCTTTTTTCTTTAATTTTATTTTTATTTCTGACATTGACTAATAGTAAATGATAAATAATATAAAAATTATGAGGCGTGCACTTTTGAATTTTGCAAATTTTTTTTTATTTTATATTATGTGAAAAAGAGCTTCATTCGTTTGATTTTTAGAATAAGTGCATGAAGGCTTAAGTCATCAGCATGGAGACTAGAGTAAAAGGAGAACAATCTTATATGGGAGAAAAGTTTGAACGTGTCCAGCTGTATGCTATAAATAACAGTTCAAAAACCTTCCACAATCGCGCTGGTGTAGCAAAAGGTATGGTATGAATATAGCAATTGTAGATGAACTGAAGTATGCCGAGTTGAAAAATTTAATATCATTTACAACTTTTAATAATTATTACAAGAAAACGTACACCTGGAGTGATTTTATTTCGTAAACTGTGAATAGTAGTAAGCTTATTGATTTATTAGTTTCGAGTGATTTTATTTCGTAAACTGTGAATAGTAAGCTTATTGATTTATTAGTTTCCTTTTCCGCTTCTTTTCAAATTTACCATGATGCTAATGTGGCGCCATCCTTATTTAATACATTTCGACGGACACTTTTCATATACAGAGATGATTCTCCTTATACTCTAGTCTTCATGGTCCTCAGGTAATGAGCGGTGGTAATAGACCTGGTATTGTCTAAAATTCAATATTTATCCAGATTCTGTACAATAAGAACATTGTATGAAGATGGACCAGAAGTTTTACTATCTACGTAATTTGTTTCATACAAATGCCTCGGAGGCAGTTCATTTAAATAAAATATGCAAATTATCCATTGCAAGGCTCTCTGAAGTCTTTTTTCAAATAGCCTTATGATATCACTATATGTACCCGCTTTTGTTACCGTTTCATCGCATACATATCGCCTGGATATCATCAGTATATAATATTTTTAGCAAAAAGCGTTTATTGATATAAAAATGGCCTTACCTGTTCCTTGTGATTGTAACATATATGTCGTTAATAAATGAAATCCAGTTCTTTCTATAATTTTATAATATTTTTGTACTTCTAGTGTTAGACTTTCAGGAGGACTCTAATGTAGGCAATTGTAATCTCGTAATAAATTCTTATAGGAATTGATAGTTATTACTATACTCCTTCAACTTTCTGGGGTACCTACTCTCTCTGCAATTTTAGCAAATGCGGGCTCTTTATTACTATCATTTCAAATTTTCACTTGTATTCTGCATTCATGCATCCTGGTGTGTTGGCAGCTGATTATCCTTCATAACTGTTATAGTTTTGAATATAGGACATTTATATTGTCTATTATACGAAATAATGGATAAATTGAACTACAAGGTTTAATACAAAAATGATAGTTTAACGTAATTTCACAAGAAACTAGTCATATTTTCACAAGAATTTTCTACATGCACTTGCCTCAGAACTGATGTTTTTGAATAAATAACACAATATATATCAAAATCGATATGTATTTAAGTGAATTCCAATTAGAAAATTAAACTGCACCCAACCACAAGTATGCAACTTAAGATCCAAAACTACCCATTTCAATTTTTTTTCTAAATATTTAATGCCTTTGCGCGGGCTATTGCACTTATCTATACATATAATAAAAATGTAACGGGTCGCTGTCTGTACATGGAAGATATATGAAAAAAAATATTACTGGGACCTTTATCAACACTAATAGAACCAAAAACAATAATTTTTAAAATTTTTGTCTGTTTATCTGTGTGTTTGTGCACGCTAATCTCAGAAACGGCTTATCCGATTTAGAGGCGGTTTTCATTATTATATTGTGGTAAGCTTCACTTAATATTTAGGCTTTATTTTATGTCAATTGGTTTATAAAAAAAAAAAGTTATGCCAATTTAAAAAATGTTCGGAATAAAAAACCTTTATCGATTTTTTTCAAATTACGTACAAATATTCTTCAGTAAAAATAAATAAACACGTCTTTCAGCATTTGTTGATTTTCACCCTCTGGGGGTGTAAATTAGGCCTGCAAAGCGGGTTGGACGACTCATTAAATCATTAGCGCCAAGCCGATATTATTGAAGCTGGCAACTTGAAAAGTTGACTGTGGTTTCTTTATATGACGTAGAGATTCACTAAGAAAGGATTTTACAAAATTATACCCCTAAGCAGAGTGGCAAAGTTTGTGCGAAGAGAAAAAATCTTTATCGATTCTTTTCAAATTACGAGTCGAATCAAATATTCTAGGGTAATATCCGGCATAAGTGGGGTCAGCCATGGCGAAGATTCGTTCCGCCACCACGGCCCCCGGCCCGGACGGAGTCCCAGTCCGGGTGTTGACGTTGCTCCTCGAGCATCTCGAACCACGCCTCAGGCGACTGTTCAACGCCTGTCTGACGTCTGGACGGTTCCCTGAGTGCTGGAAGGAAGGGAGGTTGGTTCTCCTGCCAAAGCCGGGACGGCCCCCGGATTCGCCGTCGGCCTACAGGCCCATTGTGCTTCTGGACGATGTGGGTAAGCTGCTGGAGCGTGTCCTCGCTGCCCGCATCGTCCAGCACCTGGAGGAGGTGGGGCCCGATCTGTCGGACGCTCAGTTTGGGTTTCGGAGGGGGCGTTCGACCATCGGGGCCCTGCTACGCCTGAGGCAGACGGCCGCGGAGGCTGTCGCCGGCAAAGGAGTGCTGTTGGCGGTGTCGTTGGACATCGCCAACGCCTTCAATAGTCTGCCATTCAGCTGCATTAGGGAGGCACTCCGGTTCCATGGAGTGCCCCTGTACCTCAGGCGGCTGGTGGCAGACTATTTGGAAGGGCGCAGTGTCCTCTACGCGAGCCCCGCAGGGGACATTGTGCGGACGCCCATGTCGTGCGGTGTTCCGCAGGGGTCAGTTCTGGGGCCGACTCTGTGGGACATCGGTTACGACTGGGCGTTAAGAGGGAGTCTCCCCCCCGGGCTGAGCGTTATTTGCAATGCTGACGACACGCTCGTCACAGCCCGGGGCAGGACACTCGAAGAGGCGGCGAGCCTGGCCACTCTCGGCACCGAGGAGATGGTCAGGCGAATTGAGGCGCTGGGGCTCAGGGTGGCCCTAAACAAGACGGAGGCCCTACTATTCCATGGGCCCCGTGTGAGGCTGCCCATCGGCGCCTCGTTAGTCGTCAACTCCATCCACATCAGTATCCAGGTCCATATGAGGTACTTGGGCCTGGTGCTCGACGGGCGATGGTGGTTCCGGGAGCATTTCCGTCAAATTGCTCCCCGGCTGGTCGGCGCGGCGTCCGCCCTTTCTCGGCTCATGCCGAACGTGGGCGGACCCAGTTTCGAGGGCCGACGGCTGTATGCGGGGGTGATCCGCTCAATGGCCATGTACGGCGCACCCGTGTGGGCAAGGGCTCTGAACGCCCAGCTCAGGGCGGTGCTGTGGAGGCCACAGCGAGCCATGGCGGTCAGAGTCATTCGCGGGTACCGCACGGTGTTTACCGAGGCGGCATGCCTATTGGCCGGGACACCCCCGTGGGACCTAGAGGCGGAGATGCTCTCCGACCTCTACCGGCGGGTTACCTCAATGCGCGAAGAGGGTGGCTCCCCATCGTTCAACGAGATAGCCACCTGGCGCGAGGACGCCCGCCGAGAAGTCATCGCCCGTTGGGCTACGCGGCTGGAGAGGCCTAGACACGGTGTTTTTACCGTTGAGGCCCTCCGGCCCGTACTGATGGAGTGGATGGAGCGGCGGCACGGAGTCCTCTCTTTCCGGTTGGTGCAGGTCTTGTCGGGGCATGGTTGCTTCGGCAAGTACCTGCACACGGTCGTGCGGAGGGAGTGGACTCCGTCCTGCCACCATTGCAGTAGCGACGAGGACACGGCGCAACATACGCTCGAGGTATGTTCGGGCTGGGACGGGCAGCGCCGTGACCTCGTCGCTGTCATCAGTGCCGACCTGACGCTGCCGACTGTTGCGCGAGCGATGGTCGACAGCGTCAGGAATTGGGACGCGATCGCCGCCTTCTGCGAGGCTGTCATCTCGCAGAAGGAGGCGGCGGAACGGGCCCGGGAGGATTCCCGTGACCCGGGCCGCCGCCCGCGGCCGGGGCGGCGCAGACGCGAGTACCTGCGCCTGATGCCGCCCTAACCGAGGCTTCGGGTGATCGGACCGGGGAATTGTCCGGTCACCCGACGTGAGGCCACCGCGTGAGGACGACGCCTCGACGGCGAAAGCTGTCGGGGCGTCGACAAGAGAGGAGCCCGAGAGGGCATACCGCCAAGCGGGCCACCGAAGACAAAGATCGGGTACCGGTGGCCCGCTCGCACGGCGAAGAAGAGGTGCTTGCAGGGTGGGTCAATGGGGTTGTGCGCCGCCTCTTCCGTCACCCCGGACCGATTTGGCGGGGTGCGACGTCCATAACCCACCGCAAAAAAAAAAAAAAAAAAAAAAAGGGTAATATCCGGCATATATCAATTTTCACCCTCTGGTTGTGTAAATTAAGCCTGTGAAGCGGGTTGAACGACTCATAACCGCCAAGCCAAAACTATTAAAGCTAGAAACTTTAAATTTTGAAACACGTTTCTATTTATGACATAGAGATTCAATATGAAAGGATTTTATGAATTCCGCCCCTAAGGGGGTGTAACAAAGCGGCAAAGTGTGTATGGGGAGAAAATTTCTTTATCGATTCTTTTCAAATTACGTACAAATATTCTTCGGTAAAAATAAATAAACACGTGTTTCTCTCTCCCTCTCCATCAACCCCGCACCAGTGCCGTTGTGGCGACCAGTTCCGGCGTGAGAGCTCACACGATACGCATAGTAGACAGCAATAGGTTCTTGCCTAATAGTTAAAGATACAGGTTAAGTTTAGCTTCAAAAAGGTTCACTAAAAAAGTAAATAATAAATCATATCTAACGAGGTCGCAACTCTGCTGGTGAAACAAAACAGTCAAATAAAGGGTGGCGATAATTATATTTTTATCCCATGTTCATACCGTAAATAGTATATTAATGGCAATATAATTTGTAGAATGTATAGAACTTTGAACCACCTTTTTCTTTAGTGACCGGCTGTGGTATATAGATACACGCGCGCCGTACACGTACATCTACGTTGTGCGGGCGGGCCACCGTAACCGGGTATCATCTCGAGTCGAAGCCCTCACGCAGTGAACCTAAATACAGATACTCACGCTTGCACCGCCCAAAGCACCGACGGTAGAGCGTGTCAACGTAGAGTATTTTCTCTCGGACCCACCCTATTGCCTAATATCGTTAGACAACTAACTCGCAGCATCAACACCTCAACGCATCCCAGTTTTTGACGCTGTTGATTATTATCCTAGCGCCAAACCTTCAACACCTTGCATTGCTTTTTCTATTTAACTCTGTCAGAGATGACTTCTGCGTGGACGAAGTCGCGGGCAAAAGCTAGTCAATAATATTTTAAAGGGTTGATAACGATACCTACATACAACATATTATCACTATTAGAATTCGATATGTGAAAAAAAAAAAGATTTTTGACCCACTTCTATTCTGACACAGAATCTATTCTTAAAAAATATTAATTTTGAGTTTAATGATCAATTACGCAACTAAATGCGGAAAACAAAACTGAACAAACTTTTTTAATATAAAATCGTTATTACCTAGTCGAGAAATTATAATACATAGATACCTACAATATTTTTATTTATTTGTTCTTCTTCTGAAACTTTTAATTTCTGCATACATTTCTTCATCTTAATTTTCCTCAATTCCTATCGTTTCAAGAATCATAATGGATTTCTCCACCACTACTACAGATTCGTGAACTAGGCGACAATTCTCGTGATACGAATAGATCACGAAATGGAGATTAATATGCGAATTCAAACTTTTTACAAGCGGGATTGGTGAGTCGATGAGTCTTCGAGAATGGACCAGTCCTAGTTGAGAACAGTTTAAATTACGAAATCGACATAAAATTCGAATGACAAGAATTGTTCTCTGTATAAAATCTATGTTTCTGTAACCACAGACCTACTTCTATAATGACTATTTAAAGAAATGAAAAAAATATGGTATTTAATAGATTATCAGGAGCGAAGTCGAAGAAGAATTTTAACTGGCTCCAAAGATTTTTGGCATATCAATCTTGTTCTGGATATAATATTTCAGTTCAGAAATAACTCATTGCATAAAAGAAACGGGCCCTAAATTCTTCTTTGTAACCCAACAACGTGTATAAAAGATTTTATGATCAATTGAGTATCTAGCGATTTAGTTGATGAAAATTAATTCATAAGTAAATTGTACCAAGGTATGCATTTTATGAAATTATATCACAATTCGTTGGATAAAATATTATAACCATTTTATATGAGTTAAATCATCATTATCCTTAGATTTATTACTTTTAATACAAGGCCTCGCACTAATAAACAAATCCTTGCGTCCGGGGGAGGCTTCATAAGCAAAAATTACACTTTTTTATAGCAGCGGGCTATAGTATGATCACACCCCACTCGATCCGTCCATGGCAACAAAAAAGGGCGTGCGACTAGATGTTATATTCTCTGTACCCCGTAAGGAATACGTAAACAGCGCCAGGGCGTAGCCCTCTTCCTGTAGTTCATCACAGCTCGTTGATATCAGCCGGTCCTGGGTTTGGTGGATCCCGCGGGCTCTCGCGCTCCTGCACACTACACCGGCGGATCTCTCGCGTCTGGTTCAGGCGACTTGCGATTAGGCAGCGTATGGCCGCCGTCATGGTGTTCAAGCTCGCGCTGGATGGATCGGGTCCAGCACAGGCCGTGGCAGCGGCTCAACACCCCCACGACAAGTCTATCCCGTACCCGACTTGACTCCAAATCTGGAGTCAGTCAAGTTCTTACTTGGCTTTAAATGAGTGTCTCGTCACTTTGAATGCGCGAGAAGGAATCTCGAGATCGACGTCTGAGTAATGGCAACGCGCTATTACGCTTCGCTCAGTGCCCAACTGGGTGGGTTTAGGGGTTTGTATTGGCAGCGGCCTAGCTATACCCCTGGTATTGCAAAGGTCCATGGGCGGCAATAACACTTATCATCAGGTGTGCTGCTTGCTCGTTTACCACCAAGAGCAATAAAATAAAATTTAAAAAAGGGGCGGTTTTGCTCCTTACTCGTTTGTCACCATAAGCAATAAAAAAACATACAAAGCCATATTCAGAAGCAGAACTGCATGGGCTAACAACAAACAAATTCATATTAAACCACTTTATGACCAATATACCAATATCTATAATTCAAATTATTTGAGGTATAACATTAAAATTTGTTAAGGCTACATAAACATATTATCATCAAAGCCAGGAGGGGGCAGATGGTCGGCATCAGGTGGTCCTGGTCGACGACGAGGCATGGGACCACCTGGTGGACCAAAAGGGTCAAAGCGTGCTCCCGGAGGCACCGCACCTCTGAAAATAAAAAAAAAATATTATACATTAAATTTTTAATAATTATCATCATCGTCTCGGCTCATCCAACTTCGAGTTTTCTTCACAATAGGAGGAGATTTCCTTCTTAAGAGAAGGAAATCCTAATCTTTAAGAGAACGGGAGCCTCTTCCATATATAGATACTATATACTTTAATCGTCTTTAACCCAACTTATAACGCTAATATTAAGTTATGCAGTTAGAAGAAATGCAAAAAGTAATTTAGCTGGTGGACAAAACAAATAATAATAACAGATCAACAGATTGCGCAGACAGTTTGTGAACTACACAAATGATAGCTGACCTAACCGACGGTGACCTGTACAAATAAAAAAAATAAAGATAGTTTTCCTTGAATTTGATTGCAGCACCACCTATCAGGTCCAATTGTTAATCTAAACGATTCTGATTCTACCTGAACACACGCGTAAAATTTTTCATCAAAATCGATCCAGTCGTTTAAGAGAGCAGTACGTATGTATGTAACATATGATAGAAGAAATTTATATATATAAAGACATCCTTCGTACGAGTATTATCGTAATATGTAGCAACGAGTTGGCTAATCATTCCGCAAACTTATATGCGACGAGCACAAAATTCATTTGAAAATTATTTATTATAATTTATTGGAAATTTTCTTCTTCTTTTTAAAACCTTTTATTTATAAATTATAAACAAAAGTGAGTGTTTTAGGAAAAAGATTACTGCCTTGATCAGATCTTTACGCAATGTAATTGAGACCATTTCAGAAATAAACTATTTTAGACAAAAGAAAAATTTTGCAAATCAATCTGTATATGAAGGAGTTACACCAGAACATATATAAAAATGTAAACCTCCGAATCGAGAACTTTCTCCCTTTTAAATTAATTAATTCGTAAAATAGTGGTGTTAACATTACATAGTGGCGGCACAAACTCTGACCATTGAGCTAAGTAAAAGGCAACTGGGTTCGTTGTTTGTTTAGCGAGACTAAAGCTTTTAAGTGAAATATGCGGGATTTACATCTGCCTTTAAACAAAAGTTTACATTCGGAAATAAATGCATGAAAAATACCTGGGCAGTCCACCTGGAATACCTAGACCAGGATTTTCTATATCCCTGCGAGGTGCAAATGGGTTATACAGCATTCCACTTCCGGCCGGCGCGAACGGGTCTAAATCAGATCTACCGACACCGGGTATGCGTGGAGGAGGTGTGTCCCTAAAAACAAAGAATAAAATTAGTTACTAGTGGGAAAATATACGTTGTAATCTGACTGAATCATCATTATCATTATTGTGCTCTTATCCCAATTATTTGGGGTTGACGCAATATTTAGAGTACACATTGCAAATGTTTTAGTAATAGTTTTATGACAGGCTCCTTGCCTGACGTTAACTGAATATAATTGCTGAACAGACGGTGTGAAATGGAGATGGCGCAGGTTTATATTAAGCTTTTAATTAACTGTTACGACACCCACCAACTATGTAAGGGTTGATAGAATTCGTAACCACTGCCACACAACACGTGTATGACTGAATATAAAAATTCCTTCCCAAGATGGTGTAGTGCTATAAAAATCCACGCCTGGCAGGCGGGTCAGCGATCGTAGTCGATGTTACAAGTATTTCTAAGAGACTGTTGCTGTTCATTCTCCGGGCCATCCCTCAGCCGCGTTTTGTGACTCTTGCGGGTAAGTAAAGCGGCAATATAATGGAACTCGAAACCACACCGGGTTTGGGGGAAATGTGCAAGTGTATTAGCACGTCATTAAATAATTTTCATGCCATTTAATGTAATTTAAATACGAATAAAGTGATTTAGTGAATATAATATAAAATCGCTTTAAATTAGTGTAGGCATTACTACTAAAATTGTGCTGTTGAAGACCACGATTTGCCTTACTGACGGCCAATAAAAAATTTAGACACAGTTTAGTAACCATGCCAAAAGTTCCTTAAAAAAAGCACCACATGGGGACCTAAATAGTTTATGAAATCACAAGGCTAATAAGTTTCTCTCTCATAGCGGGCCTGTGAAGTTTCACGTCAAAAATTCCGTAAAGATTGCTGGGTTCGAGAGTATCATACAACACTCTGCGCAATTGAAATCCACACGAAGAGTTACGCATCAAACCCTGGCCTACGTTAATATTAACGGCTTCTCGTGCTCTACATACTACGGTAGCGAGAAAGATACTACCTATAGTCTATCTAATCTAAGAAGTGCATTTGGACAGCTGTCAGAGTAAGGTGTCTAGGTATGTGAACCAAATAATCGCTATCGAAAATATCCGATTTTGATGAGAAATCGATATTAATTCTTTGTAATTAATAATCGGTTTATTTTTCAAAAAGGAGATGAAATATTAAGTGCTAAATTAACACTAAACAAATTTAATTATTTCATCATAAAATCTATTCATCATATTTAGTAGGATTAGGTTAAGTAAAAACAAAAACTGGATTTGAAAATAGCTATTTGTTCAGAATCTATAGTATTACTTGAATTATCACCGTCGCGAACATTAATAATTATATCCTTATCAATAAAATTGTCGAAACGTACATCTCTGTCAAAATCTATATTCGATTAAATATATTAATTTAATATTTTTACCGATTATTTAGATATTCGCGAATTGGAAGTTGTCAAGCACTACTGTTTAGAACGTTATGACGTGAAATTGTAAGATCGTCCATAATAATTATTATTTACAATGTTATTTTAATTTTAAATTAGTTTTACAAGTTTCAACATTACATTATTGTACAAGTAACTCACTCGCAACGTTAATTATGTAAATAACTTAATATTTCTTTAAAATTTCAGATTTATTGTTTGCAATCATGTGTATACGTTTGACCAAAGTTATTGTGTATTAAAAAATGCGAAACGTCCAAATGCACTTCTTAGATTAGATGAACTATAGTTCACTCAATTCTCATATAGTTCACTCAGTTATTGCTCACTTAATAAATAGCGCAGATGTTTTTAATCACGCAACTATTAAGACTAAAATAATAAAATTGCCAATTTTAATGGGCTTTACTTAGCGATACCATAAGTTTGAAGGATCGGAAACACGTTCTGGTCTGGTTGGCACTCTCAATGGATCTTCTAGTCTTCGTGTGCTTGCGGCTGTAACAGTTGAGTATTTATTGTTAGCTATAATAGAATTGAGGTGTTACTCTACTGAGACGTGAAGAAGGTTATAACTGTCGAGTTATAATTTTCTTCACGTCTTTACTGGCAAAAATGGCTCGCAAAGCAGCCGATTGCTAATACGAAAAAAAGAAAAAGAATGTATATTTTTTACACCATCAGAAAGTAGAGATTGCAACGAACAAAAAGCCCAACTTTTTAAAAAAAAATAGGTATTTTGACATGAGGCTTTTCGATTGAAAAATATGGTGTTTTTTCGACATTAAGGACCGGGTAAGGTATTTCTTACCCGACTGCAAAGGAGTGGTATTGTGTTTAACAGTCTATGTATGTATGTATGTTTGTATGTTCCTTTGAAGCACTATATATACCAAACGCCTGGGCCGATTTTTATGATTCGCACGTCAATCGATTCCTCTTAATCCGGCGAGTGTCACTAAAGATATGACGTTATTGAATATTCAATATGGCGACTACTGGACGCCATATTGTGAAAATAAAAAAAATTAAAGTCAACAAACTATATCGAGTGGGGTATCGTTAAATAGGTATTTAAAAATCATTTGTAGTTTTCTCTCAACATTTTTCGATTTGACTGGCCGTTTAGGATCTATATCGATTTAAAGTTTCGTAACAACCTTTCTCACATATAGGTTTTTTAGACAGTAGAAATTTACGATGAAAAGACGAAAAATTCATATAACTGGATGTGGATGGACATATATTGAAGTATCTAGTAGGTATATTGTCCAATATACCATAGGTAGTCCTACCTAAAGTATCTAATGGCTGACGCGGTCGCCCATCTCCAATTTCTAACGATTTAGTACTCAACTTCAGCCGAAAAACTATATATAGTTAGGTACTTACCTACTTATTAATAAATAACTGTAGCTACCTAGGTATTTATAACTAAAAAGTATAAAATAAAAAAAAATAATTAAATAAATCAAAAAACCCGACTGCGTAAAAAGTCACCAAAACTACGTACATAATAATAAAAACTGAAAAGAAAAAAACAAGCACTTAGATGTCCGGTGGTCTAGAATTCCATAATATATTATTGAATAAATACTATTGCAGAAAATGAAATATATTTTAATAATAGAACATGACAACTGAACAGTCGGGATCCTTTATTCGACAGCAAATCTAATTTATTTATTTATTTTTGCATTATTTTTTAAACTGCATGCGTAATATCTCAAGAATATTGTGTCAAAATTTCAAGTCCATTGGAGCAAAATTGACCAAGTTATGAATATTTTTATACCTGTCGGATTTTTATACCTACCCGACCCGAGCAGAGTAGAAAGATAAAATATCCGCGAAGTGCGAGTAACTCGCGCGCGAAGGGTTCCGTGACATAATATATATAAAATAATTCAAGTTTGTTGTATGGGAGCGCTCCTTAAATATTCATTTTATTTTATTTTTAGTATTTGTTGTTATAGCGGTAATAGAAATACATCATCTGTGAAAATTTCAACTATCTAGCTATCACCGTTCTTGAGATACAGCCTGGTGACAGACAGACGGACGGACGGACAGCGAAGTCTCAGTAATAGGGTCCCATTTTTATCCTTTGGGTACGGAACCCTAAAAACAAAACAAAGAAGGCAGGATTTGTCGTAGACAGAAGCAAAAAGTTGTTTTAGACATCATAGACGATAGCAACATTCTTTATGAACCAGATATTGATGATTAACGGCTACCTCACGCTAGTGAGGTAGCCGATTAAATTCGCTTATAGATGTTTCATTAATTTTTAGTGTTTAACATTTTATAGCGTTTTTCCACAACTCACGTCTTCAAAGTCGGTGCCCCTCATAACTTAAAACTACTGTATCGATCCTTTTGAAATTTTGAACACTATTCCTGTACATAATGTATGAGGTAAAGCTGGAGAGATTTTTTAAAATTTGGTTACAGTTTCTTTTATTTATATCAAAATAAGTCAATTTTCTCGCAAAAAAAACGCGTTTTTCACCTTCTGTGTTGTAAAAGGAGAAAAATTGAAATTTTAAAAATCCCTCCCAGCGTTACCTGGGGAATACTATTATCTAACGAAAAAACTTTGATTTTTTGATTTCAAATAATCCAGCACCAAGTTATGGGCATCGCAAGTCTACTTTTTCCCGAGGCACGTCAGAATAATTGCCGTATTTTATATTTCTTCGTGATAATTACATACAATATTCTTCGAATGTGATACTTTAATATATCATCGGCTTTAATAATTAGATATTTGTGTGTCGTCACAAACAAATGCATTTTTCTTTAAGAATTAACCTTAACCTTTAGTCAAAATAAAGGGAAAAAAATAATTATTTTATATAAAAAAAGAAAGGGTATTTGGAACATAAAAGATAAGTTTGCACGGAATTTCGCGATTTTTTTTTTTTAATAAAGATAAATATAAAAATTTGGTTATTTGAATTTTTCACATAAATTTTGAGGTTATGTAAAAAAAGTTAATACTTGTAGATCTTTTATATTACCTACTACTTTGCCTTATAACACGTTACCATAGGACTTGTAGTTTTTGCCGAAAATCGAGATAAAACGTGTTTTATTCTTAAAAACCGAATTCCACTTCCCGACCTCGTATCGCCCGTAAATTCCTTACATTTTTGTTATACTCTTTTTGCTTTTTACCATTTTTAAAAGGCCCTGGTTTATTCTAGTCTGATCTCTACAATAATGCTAAGAATAATTAATACTGCATTAATACTTCTTTTGACTATTATACTGTTGGCTAGTATCTTTATTGCAGAGAAGTTTTAGAGTACATGATCATTTCTGTATACATACAGATATTAATGTAATATTTTTAATGATACAATTAATTATGAGATAATTGGAAGCGTCAAAAGAAAGATGATTACTACTACTACTAAAGATAAGTAAAGCAGAGATGACAGACTCCTAAAAAATATTACAATTATGAATGTGATTTCTTTTTGTTACAATTTCAAGTCTAGCTCACCCAATTGTTTAGGAAATTATTTTCCTTTTATTCAGGGAAAAGGTATTTTATGAGAGACAGAAAATCTATTGACTAGACCTACAATAACGCAAGTAAAGTCCCTACTCCTAAATGTTGTGCACATCTGTAATTGATATAAACACTAGTTTTAAGGCACTGGAATGATCTTAGCATATGTTAGTGTTTATGTCGTAGATGAGCCTTATATAAATAAATAACAGCTAGTAGTAAAGAATATTAAAAGCAAGACACCATATATACATACTTTCCTTTGCACTACAAGCTATTATTGTTCCAAGAACAAACAACAAATATTTTTTTAAAGACATGTTTCCAACCAAAACCAAGCACAGACTAAATGATTATTACATCTTTAAAAGTTATTTCCTTAAATGAGTCATGGACTTTGAACAAAGAAATCAATATGTATTAATATTTCTCATATGTTATAATTACTTTAAATATTAACCTACATACTACCATATTAACCTTGGATAATAATTAATACAACAGGTAGAAACAATTATTATTTAAAATATAATATTCAAAATGGACTATAAATGGTGTAGTGGTTTAAGTTGTATTTCTCATATCATCTTTAGTGGTAAGACCAGGCTGTTGACAGTGTTCTGTCTACAGGCACGGGGCGGTCCATCCGGGATAGTACCACACTCTCGCAGAAAATCGACGTTTGAGTGATGGCGATTTGCTGTTGCGCTTCGTTCGGTAAGCGAGGGAGCCGGAGGCTCAACTGGGTGAGTTCGGGGTTATTGGTAGGCAGCGGCCTAGCTATACCTTTGGTGTGGCAGGGGTTCATGGGCGACAGTGACACTTGCCATCGTGTATGCTGCGTGCTCGTTTGCCGCCGTAAGCAATAAAAAAAATACTTGATCTACTTATAGTTTTTCCTTTCATGAAGAGTACTGATTCACGTAGATCTTTCGTCTAGTCATGATAATCTCAAATTCGATTACAATAATAATTCTAATTAAAAAGTAAAATATCTTTAAAGTATATTATAATAAACATATATTTAAGTATTTTTTTAAAATTAGTATTTGACATAGATCCAGCCTAGGAGAGGGTCACTATTCCCATAACAAATAAAGACTTTGCATAAAGATCTTTATAATAACAGCAAAAAAATACTTTATATACGAAACTAGCCTCACATAATGTTTTGAATTCATTATCGCAAGCAAAGCAATAAATAACATGTATTTTAACTTCGGACTCCAATATAGATAGTGCTGTGTTTTGGTAGTTTTGTAGGGCAAATTTAAAGACTTTGTACTTTCACATCTCAGTGTAAACATTTTTGTTAATTATGAGTAAAAAAAAATATTAAGATAAATTCGCATGTGTTTCAGCATTTGTCAATTTTCATCCTCTGGGGGTGTACATTAGGCCTGCGAAACTGGTTAGACAACTTATTAGCGCCGAACCGATATTATTGAAGCTAGAAACATGAAATTTTGACAGTACTATCTTTTTATGACATAGGGATCTACTGAGAAAAGATTTTACGAAAGTCCATCCCTAAAGGGGTGAAACAGAGTGGCAAAGTTTGTATGGGAAGGAAAAACAATATTAATCGATTCTTTTCAAATTACATAAAAATATTCTTCGGTTAAAATAAATAAATATGTTTCAGCATTTGTCAATTTTCACCCTCTGGGAGTGTAAATTAGGCCTGCGAAGCTGGTTGGCGAAATTCCGCCCCTTAGGCGGTTGTTGTGTTGTTGTTGGTACTTTGTTATCTAGGCGGAATTTCGCCAAGATAACAAAGTACCAAGCCAACAAAGCACTAGGCCAAGATAACAAACTGACTCTTTCCTTTTAACTGTCGCATTATTAAATCTTATGCGTGGCGTTGACTGCAAATTACCCTTTAATAAAAGATGATAAGTTTTATGAGGAGCGAAATTTAGCCGATTTCGTGCGCCCCATTTAACTATTAAATTAAGACATGTATCCGCCAATTTCTCAAGTCCGTCTCTAGTGTTCGATTGTATGATTAGAAGACCGTCGTCAGCGTAGCCGATCAATGAGCAATTTTGAGGTAGAGGGAGCTCAAGAAAGTCATCGAACCCTAAATTCCACAGATATGGGCTTAACACAGATCCTTGAGGACAGCCCATCGTTAATGATTTAGACACAGCATGGTGACCGAGTCTCAGTGTGGTTGAACCTTGAAGAAAGTAAGACTGTATAAGTTGGTAGATGTTTTTGAAGCATCCACGAGCCTTTAGTTTAGGTAGTAACATCGGCCACCAGGCGTTGTCGAAAGCACCTGAGATATCTAGGAAGATTCCTAATACATATTTAAAAACTGATGCCGTAACAGTTTTTCTAACGGCAATAACCGCATCAACAGTTGATTTAGCGGTGGCCCGTCCGCCGGGTTACGCTTTCGGGTATCATCTCGAGTCGAAGCCCTCACGCAGGCAGCTTCAGTTCAGATACTAACGCCTACGCCGCCCAACGCACCGGCAGTAGTGCATGTCACCGTAGAGTACTTTCTCTCGGGCCCACCCTATTGCCTAATGCCGTTAGAAAACTAACTCGCAGAAGGCGGCGACCACATCCCAGTTTCTGACGTTGTTGAGCATCGTCCTAGCGACAAACCTTCAACACCATACATTGCTATTTCTATTTATCTCTGTGAGAGATGACTTCTGCGTGGACGAAGTCGCGGGCAAAAGCTAGTGATAAGTATATCATAGATGATCAATATAATTACTATGTAGGGTAGCCTGGGTACGGTTGAAACATTTTTGGCGTTTATCGTGTATTGCGCCGAGGTTAGTTAAGCTAGCAATAAAGGAAATATATTAAATAAAAGACCGTATGCCCGTCTACTAATGGGCAATGTTATTTGAGGTAACTGTTTCATCCATCCATCCATCAGCCCGTAAACGTCCACTGTTGGACATAGGCCTCCCCACGAGAATGCCATTCAACACGGTCCCGCGCCACCTGCATCCAGCGGTTTCCTGCGACCTTAATAATGTCGTCAGTCCACCTAGTGGGGGGTCGTCCTACGCGGCGCTGTCCGATTCGTGGTCTTCACTCGACAACCTTTCTTCCCCAACGGTTATCGGTTCGTCGAGCGATGTGGCCTGCCCATTGCCACTTCAACGTGATAATTCTTCGGGCTATATCAGTTACACCCGTTCTTCTACGGATTTCCGTATTTCGGATTCTATCACGTAGAGAAATACCGAGCATAGCCCTTTCCATAGCACGCTGAGCGACTTTGAGCCTTTTGATTAGGTCAACATTCAGAGACCACGTTTCAGTTCCGTAAGTCATCGCTGGTAACACACACTGGTTATAAACCTTTGTTTTCAGACACTGCGGAATATTAGACGAGAAGATCCTCCTAAGTTTCCCGAACGCTGCCCAGCCGAGTTGGATTCGTCGGCTGACCTCTTTCTCGAAATTGGATCTACCTAATTGGACTGTTTGTCCTAGGTAAACATAGTGATCGACAACTTCGAGAATCGCATTCCCAACCAGGACCGGTACAGAAATGACATGGACATTAGACATGACTTTCGTCTTGTCCATGTTGATTTGCAGCCCTACTAGTTGGGAAACCTTGCTGAGGTCATTGAGCATGGTGCCAAGGTCCTCCAGGGATTCTGCCATGACTACGATATCATCTGCGAATCGAGGGTGAGTGATGTATTCGCCATTGATGTTGATGCCGGGTCCGGTCCAGTCTAAGAGCTTGAAGACATCTTCCAGCGCAGTGGTGAACAGTTTCGGAGAGATAACGTCTCCCTGTCTCACGCCTTTCTGCAGCTGGATCGGTTTCGTACTCTTATCCTGGATGCAGACCGACATAGTAGCGTTTTTATACAAACACTTCAACACTTCGATATATCGATAGTCAATTTGGCACCTCTGAAGGGACTGCAGCACTGCCCAAGTTTCGACAGAATCAAAGGTTTTCTCAGTCCACAAACGCTAGACACAGAGGATTATAATCCTCGGTCTTCTCTATAATCTGGCGTAGCGTGTGGATGTGGTCTATGGTACTATAACCTTTTCGGAAACCGGCTTGTTCGGTCGGCTGGAAGTCGTCTAGCTTGCGCGCGAGTCGGTTCGTAATGACTCTTGAAAACAGTTTGTATACGTGGCTCAGGAGTGAGATGGGTCGTCTGTAATTCTTTAAGAGCGTTTTATCGCCCTTCTTGAAAAACAGCACCACCACGCTCCTGGTCCACGACTCTGGAACGTCGCCCCTGAAGACCGAACCGACCCGACAGAATTAAACAGCTTCTGTAGGGCTTTTAAAACCGGCTTGCTGCCTGCCCTCAGGAGCTCTGTGGTAATTCCGTCATCACCCGGTGCCTTTCCGTTCTTTAACTGTTTCAGAGCCATTCTGATCTCGTACAAGCTGACATCCGGGATTTCTTCACTGTAGTGCCGAGTTAGCTTGGATCTGCGGTCTTGGACCAAGCCGACAACAGGATTCAAGGATGATTTGTACAACTGCCCATAGAACCTTTCGACCTCTCCCAAGATCTCACTCTGGGATGAAATGACAGTACCGTTATCAGTCTTAAGCTTGGTCATTTGGCTCTGCCCGATAGACAAATCTCGTGCGAACACTTTGGAGCCTCGATTTCGCTCTATCGCCTCTTCAATACGCAGTGTATTAAATCGGCGAATGTCGCGTCGCATAGATTTGGAGATTTGTCTATAATATAATATAATTGATAACTGTTTATTATGTGTTGTAAAATCATATTTAAAAAAAAGTGTAATTTGTTTCAACCTTCAATTTGATCAAAGCGTGTAGTACATCACACTCAATAAACTTCATTCTTAAAGTCCAAACAGTCTCCTCTAAAATATAAGGTTGGGGAAGGAGTTTCTTCGCATTCTATAATATGAAAATTAAAGACATTTTTTTTTTAAAGTTTATTTAGATTATCTCTGCGGAAAATCTGCGGAGTTAGGCTGACCGACCGCATTCGTAACGACGACGTAAGAGAGCGAGTAGGTATGAAAGAGAGTATTGGTGTAAAGATGCGAAAGGGAATGCTCCGATGGTTCGGACATGTGGAAAGAATGCCGAACGAACGTCTAGTTAAGAAGATATACAATGCGAAAGTGGAAGGATGTAGGTACCGAGGGAGACCGAGACTAACCTACCTAGACCAGATCGGTCATGTACTGAAGGAAGGTGGAGTCAAGAGTCTCCGAAACCGGCGAGCGTGTATGAAGAGAATTACGAATGTTGAGGAAGTGAGTGAAGTATGCAGAGATAGAGTTCTCTGGCACTCTGTTCTCTCTGCCTACCCTGCAAGGGATATGGCGTGATGATATGTATTTATGTGTATGTATTTAGATCTGATTACAATATAAATGTGCCATTTTGTTCGACGACTATCTGCCATTTTGTAGGTAGTGTGGTTTGATGTAGAAATTTTGGGACTTATGATCAACAAAACGCAACAAATAGTTTTGAAAGTCTTCTTTTGATGTTAACCTGATAGTCAAAAGAATCCTAAAGAAACAGAAACAAGTGGAAATCTGAAGGTGCAAGATCAGGTCTATACGGTGGATGCATTAACACCTCCCAGCCAAACTCGCTTAACTTTTGCTGAGTGACTAACTATATGTGTGGTCTAGCATTATCGTGATGAAAGACCACACTCTTTCTGTTGATTCATTCTGGACGCTTTATCTCAATTTATTGCTTTAACCTCAACAGGTATTGCCAGTAGAGATCAATGGTTCTGTCCGGCGATTAAAGTTCATAATGAACAGTAGATACCCTTTTTTTCGAAAAATCGGTCCGGGGCGACAAGAAGAGGCGGCGCGCAACTCCCTGGATCCGCCCTGCAAGCACCTCTCTTCGCCGTGCGAGCGGGCCACCGGTACCCTATCTTTGTCTTCGGTGGTCCGCCCGGCGGTTTACCCTTACGGGTTCCTCTCGTGTCGACGCCCCGACAGCTTTCGCCGTCGGGGCGTCGCCCTCACGCGGTAGCCTCGCGTCGGGTGACCGGACAATTCCCCGGTTCGATCACCCGAAGCCTCGGTTAGGGCGGCATCAGGCGCAGATATTCGCGCCTGCGCCAACCCGGCCGCTGACAGCGGCCCAGGTCACGGGAATCCTCCCGAACTCGTTCTGCCGCCTCCTTCTGCGAGATAACAGCCTCGCAGAAGGTGGCGTCCGCGTCCCAGTTCCTGACGCTATAGGATTTTAAAATATGTTATTAGTAAACATAAAAAAGCATTAAAAAACATCGTTTCTAAACATTCATTTGTTGATGATGTAACAAAACGCAACTGATAGCTCACGTAATGGTTTACTTGCAAAATACCGCGAAAAGTTGAAATTAAATTTGAACGCTCAGTGTTCGTTTTGTGCGAGTGTTACGATTTGTTACGAATATTGTCGTATAACACAAGGTAACTTTTCGTCTTGCTGGCATGTTATGAAAATACTTGATTTTTAATACATTATTCATAATTATTATCATAATATAATAAATAACTATGAAAGAGTGCATGGAGGTTGGGGGTACGGCAATCGTAATGCTGGTGGTGAGGCGTTGCTCCAAATAGCTTCATCACTTGACCTGGCCATTGCTAATACATGGTTTCAGAAAAGTGATGAACATCTCATCACTTATAAAAGTGGCAACTACTCCACACAGCTTGATTACTTTCTTGTTAAGAGAAGTAAGTTGGTCTGTGTGAGGAACTGTAAGGTGGTGCCGGGTGAAGCACTTGTATCGCAGCACAGACTGTTAGTGTTAGATACTGAGATAAAAATACGCTCACTTAAGACCAAAAACCGGCCCCCTCCTAGGTTAAAATGGGGCATGCTTGAGAGGAAAGAGTATGCAAGTAGATTTATACAAGGTGTGATAGAACAAATGAGTGGAATGAATTATATGAAGAGCAAATCTGTGAATGTATGTTGGAATGAAATGGCTAGCTGTATTAGCTATACAGCTAGAGTAATTTTAGGAAAAACGAAAGGAAAAGGTGTAATTGATAGGGATACGTGGTGGTGGAATCAAGAGGTGCAACAGGTATTGAAAGAAAAGAAAAATATATTTAAGAAGTGGCAGAAAGAGGATAATGAAAGTGTGAAGAAAGTGATAAAGAGCGAATACAAAGAATGCAAGAAAAAGGCTAAAAGGGCGATAGCTACGGCGAGGGCTCAGGCCCAAGAAAGGATATATAACCCCTTAAATGGGCCTCAAGGGCAAAAAGCGCTGTATCGCATTACAAAAGCACGGGAAGAACGAGCGAGAGATATTAAGCATGTAAAGTGTATAAAAGATGAAGCAGGCAAGGTTCTGATGAAAGATGAGGAAATACAAGAGCGTTGGAAGGTGTATTTTGAAAGACTAATGAACGAAGAGAATGCATGGAGTGGAGATTTGAAAGATAAATCAGAAAACGCCGGCCTAGTGAATGAAATTACATTAGATGAAGTAAAAAAGGCAGTGATTAGTATGAAAAATGGGAAATCTGTAGGGCCGGATGGTATACCAGTTGAAGTGTGGAAGATTTTAGGAGAGCGTGGTTATGAGTGACCGACTTTGTTTTTCAATAAGTTGCTGCAGGAAGAAGAAATCCCCGACGAGTGGTGCAATAGCACGTTAGTGCCCATTTTTAAAAATAAAGGGGATGTTCAAGACTGTGGCAATTATAGGGGAATAAAGCTCATGTCACATAGTATGAAAATGTGGGAAAAAGTAATCGAGAAGAGACTGCGAGAGGAAAGTGAGGTCACCCAAAACCAGTTCGGTTTTATGCCGGGTCGTGGGACAACGGAAGCCATATTTGCACTGCGTCAACTATGTGAAAAATTTCGTAGTGCACACAAAAACTTGCATATGGTATTCGTTGACCTCGAGAAGGCATACGACAGAATACCAAGAACAGTTTTGTGGTGGGCACTGAAAGAGAAAAGTGTACCTGTGAAGTATATAAGGTTAGTCTGTGCTATGTACCGGCGATGTAGATCGTACATAAGATCAGCTGTTGGAAACTCCGATGAGTTCAGTGTTGGGGTGGGCCTGCATCAAGGGTCGGCGTTAAGTCCTTACCTCTTCCTGTTGATAATGGATGCCTTAACATCGGAGATACAGGAAGAGGCACTCTGGTGCATGCTTTTCGCTGACCACGTTGTTCTTATCGGAGAAGATGGGCTTGAGGTACAGAGCATGCTGGAAAAATGGCGCTGTAGATTGGAGAACGTTGGCTTTAAAATCAGCAGAACAAAAACAGAGTGCATGTTCTGCGATTTCGGCGGTCTCTCCAATTTTACACCCATATCTCTAGATGGAGTACCTATACCAGTATGCTCCAACTTTCGATACCTCGGTTCGCTTATCCAAAGCAATGGCAACTTGGATCGTGCGGTGAAGCACAGAATTGACGCGGGATGGATGAAATGGCGGCAGGTCACAGGTACCATATGTGACTCTCAAGTACCCTTAAAATTGAAAAGTAAAATATACAAAACCTTAATAAGGCCTGCCGTATTATATGGGTCAGCATGTTGGGCTACAAAAGCGACGGATGAGAAACGGCTGCATGTAGCAGAGATGCGAATGTTAAGATGGATGTGTGGCCTGACGAGAATGGATAAGGTAAGAAATGAGTATATAAGAGGAAGTTTGAAAGTGGCGCCAGTGACGAAAAAGTTGAAAAGTGAACGCCTGACTTGGTATGGACATGTGATGAGACGGGATGAATATAATGTTGGGAGAAGAGTTTTAAGTATGAATGTTGAAGGCTTTAGGGGTAAGGGAAGACCGAAGAAAAGATGGATGGATTGCGTGAAGCATGATATGAATAGAAAGGGAGTGAACGCAGAGATGACATCGGATAGGATTGAGTGGAAGAAAAGGACATATTGCGTCGACCCCAAGTAATTGGGATAAGAGCAGGGTAATGAGATAAATGAGAATAAAAAAATGAACTTAATAATTTCGAATTAATCGAAATCTGCTCATTCATTAACTGTTAGGGGGAACGAAGTGTGTCGGATCAGATAGGTGTTGAGCGTGGTTCTTGGCTATTAGACCATTGGTCGAAATGACTATCGGCACAACGGTTGCCGTATCTACGTCCCACATGTCGACAATGTCGTGAGGTAAGTCTTGATATTTTATTTGTTTATCTTTCTCAGCCTTCACAAGATTCCTGTCATGAGTGATGAATATGTGTGACAGAGACATCGACAATAACTGCACGGCGCTTTAGTTGACCTATCACCACGCTGTCTGGTTTATTAGCCACGGTAGTTCCATCAGTGATAATATATCGATTCCAGTACAATGTGGCACGGCCATTGTCGAGAACCGGCTTTTATATACCTGTAGTACGGCACTTCAACGCTTACAAGTATGTATAACAAAGCAAGTTGCTGGAGAATGACCCTGACTTGACCCTTGGTTGGTTCTCCCCGCTGTTAGCAAGGCATGAACAACCGGAAGCAATATGCCTGAGGGACTCGCCTGGTAGGTAGCCCGCCCGACTAATATCAGCCGTGCCATCCCTCAAGATATATTTCCGGTAGTATTCGTCTTGATAACTTCGTCAGCAATTGCACAGACAAAACCTTCCGTTTCTCCAAAGAGATTACCGAATTGTAACCAGGTTGCAGAGGATGAGAAGTCTACTTCCGAGGCATGCAGGGCCCCGTAGAATCTGCCATGAAACCCAAGCAGAGTGAGCCTGTTATTCACTGCCACCACATTAAGGCACACACCACTCGTCATCTTGAAGAAATAATTCCTGAGATTGCATACTTCGCGATTATGGAGGGCTTTAGCATTTAGAAAGCCTTATCCCCACGTATACGCAGAATATAAAATTTCATTATTGATGAATGAGGATGATGCATCCTGTGCAATGTCAGCAGAGTGCAGACTTTTCTGTCCAGGGCATCTAATTCGATTTAAGTTCACTTGAATATGCCAAAGGAGTCCATCAGAAAGCCTATGACCCACGCGTTGTAGGCACGTATCTGATTGCCGCCCGATAGACGACTAATTCAAAACTTCTTCAGGCGGCCAGAGTGTTCCCGTAACGGTTGTTTCATGTCTGCTTCATTGATGCTCAAAGCTTGTGGCATACCTAAGTATATACTTATAGATAGGTATCAGTTATGTGAAGTGGCCTAAATTGTAAAACATTGAAGAGTTGACCTCTATCAAACTCCACTATCCCACTTTGCTTTACATGCATGACAGCATATTTATCTACACCAAACTCTATTTTGATAGAATTACTAAAAGAGTCAGTAACTTTTAATATTTTTATCAATTGTGTGTAAATAACAACAAACAATTTCAGGTCATCCATGTAAAGCAGTGTTATTTGACCACCACTTCGTAAACTGCAGCCTAGCCCTAAGTGCTCTCAAGAGCTTATTATTATATAAGTATTCGTATTAATAATTTGTGATCTTTATCTAAATAATATATTATTTTTAAACAAATGGTATTTTTTTAAACATTAAAACTGATCGCCCAAATATAAGTCTATGTAAAAAATATTATTAAAATAATGATTTAATATTACTGGGTATATAATGTCCTACCATGGAGACTAAAAAATGTAGGTAAATATGCAATAAACTATTCCCTGTACAAAAAGGTTTTAATGGAAAGTAGAGGTATTTTCACTGTTAAAAGTAAATTAGTTATGCCCATTCTCATCAACTACACCTAGACAAACCTACGACAATCTATATGAGGTTAGATCAATAATTAATCGTTATTTTGTCATTCACCATTGGTGCTTAAATTGCCTAAGTGTCAATTACAATTTTGGTGTAATTGATGACAATATAACAAAGCCATATTTTATAAATAGCTTCATATATATAATTCTATGCACTTAAATAAGGGAGTAGAGGAAATGCATCTATATTTATAATGTCTAGCTCTCTTTTATGTATTATCCAAAGGCTATATATATAAAAATATATATAGAAATATCAATATTAGTTGTTATCTTATATTATTGCAATTCAACAGAGAAGCTGAATAATAAATTACTTACGTCTTGTTTGTGTCTCTATGCTAGCTGTGGATTTTTCTGTTACTGTGTCTATGAGATCTCTTTTCACATTGTATATCAATTCTTTATGGTTGGGTATCATCTTGTTTATGTTGCCTTTTAATTCTTTAACTGTATCCTCTATGTTTACTGCTATGTTTGCGACTACTAAATCTTCTGATCTCTGTTAAGAATAACAACTAATAAACAAGAATTTTTATTGATTAATTTTTCTTTTAATATCATATTCATCATCTCGCTTCATATATGTCCCCTGTTGGGCTAAAGCCTCCTCTGTAATGGGAGGGTAATTGAGCTACTATACCACACTGGTCAAACATCAAGATGTCTATCCAACATATAGGGTTTTATTTCGAGCTACCTTCTCTTGCACAGATGCGACAAGCATATTATATCCCTTAATCATCTTTTACGATACCTATGGGCAAGAGAAATGATGGGGAATTGTATTCTTACTCCCTCACCACATAGATGGATGTTTATTATAAAATTTTATGGAGATAATATGTGGATCACACTAAATATTGTCCTTTATGGATTGCAACACTTGGTAAAGCATACCAATATCAGTGCTTATCCATTAGTCGGGTGCAAATGTCGCCTATTGAGAACCAAACGCAAGCCATATTGCCAAAGTAGATTGGTTTTTTTACAGTTGATTTGAATTTGTAATACTCTTGACTGTTTTCTTTTCGCTTGGGTACTTGGTTCACATTTATTCCATAATTGTCAAAATTTTCACCCGGCTAATGGAAGACTACCCCTGTATTTTAACCACTATGCCATATGTGTAATCATGTAATCTTTATTATTAATTTACAGTTTGTATTATTGACGAAATTAAATATATTTCAATCTTTTGTTACCATGAGATTTATGATCAGGTTGCCATCAGTACTCAATGCATGTAGTATGAACAATTTAGTCTCTAGAACATATCTCAGTGCATAATTATCCTTGTCATTCCAGCCTGTTGGCAATAACTCACTTTTTTCTTCGTCTCCAGACAAGGATCTCTATAAAATCAACAAATAAAGAATAATGTTATTATTAATATTTTCTGATCTCCTAAATTTCGTGCATCATGACAAATACTCATCCTAGAAATTGGAATATATTTTAAAATGAAGTTACTCACCTCATCCCCTATGCCAATAGTTTTAAAACCCCGTTTAGTCAAGTTCCAATGGATAAATGCAACAATAACATCAGCTTTTCGTTTTATGTCATTTTCTATAGTTTTAAAAGTTAAATCCCAGCCAAACAATGGATCTGTTGTCATTGTGATATATTATTACTTTAAAAATATATGCACTGTATGCAAAATGATAATTGGGATATTTGATGAAATTAAATACAAACTCTTACTAGTTTCCTAATTCTGTGCCTAATTCTACAGAACCGTTTGAAAAACACTTCTTCTTCTTCTTCTTCTTATGTATTGGCAATCAGCTACATATACGAGCTATTGGTGCCAGTGTCAAGTTATAAATATTTTCACGTTTTTAGTCTTTCAAGTCAGTCGTTGTCTAAGTCAAATTATCACCATTAACAGTGCAATGGCCACACTGTTAATGGTATCTTGTGGGAATTTTGATGGAAAACGAAAACGTTGTAAAGCACTTTTATATGATATTCACTACATCCCAGTATTTCCGTATATCACATTACATAAAATGCCATCAAAATTATCTAATATAACACGTTAAAACACTAAGATATCGAATATAATACAAGAGCACCACATGACGTTTTCAAATTCCCGTCAAAATTGTTTGAAAAACACTCGTCATGTTTTGCTTCATCTGCTGTCAAGTTGTCATCGCTGTCACGAATTGTCAATGTCATTTTTTTGTTTGAATACATCCGTTGGGCCGCGCGAAGGAAAAAGAGCCCATACAGACAATTTTACTTAATTTGAGTACCTTTTTACTTTCCCTTTTATTTCTCGTGTATATTGCGTAACTTATCTAAATTCACTGTCAGTTAGCAAAAGTAAAAAATATCTTGGCTTTAACTAAGAGTATTTAGAGTTGGATACCATATTACAGGAACAACCGGACATTTTAGCAGATTATAAAGCACACTTAAAGCATAATCTATATCATATTTATGAATTCTTTGCATCTTATATAAAACGTGAATAAAATTATTTAATATTGATAACTATTTAATTATTTTATATTATTAAAAATGATGTATCATGTGGCGTAACTCTATTATTATAATGTGATGTAGCTAATGGAGATGATGGATACAATAAACAGATGGATCTAACTATTCAAAAAGTATTATAAAAAACAATTGTTATAAAAGTTTATTTTAGAGATTTGTGGTGTCGTTGTTATCAACTGTTAATGAGAATGTTTTTATAAGTCTAATGGTTAACTGATGGCTAGAGATTTAAAATTGCGATAAGTTACAAATTTTAACAAGAGACAGAAATCTTGTCATGATACTTTCTTAATCCGTCTCACCAGCGTATTGCAGGATTTTTTTCCTAGTAAGAAATATGTCTATGCCCAGCAGTAGGACGTTTATGAGATGAGACCACCAAATTTAATACTTAGTAGTATAAAAATTTCTCCATGTGGTGACGGAGTAAACTTACAACGTTTTATCGTTTATTTCAATTGATATAACTTTATCTTAAAAAGCTTGACCAGTTTGGCAGCAAAAGTGTATGGAAAAATTATTGAAAGGAGAATGAGGATGGTGTCCGATGGTTTACTGTGTGAGACACAAGGAGGTTTCAGGAGTGGAAGGGGATGCATGGATCAAGTGTTCTCTCTGCGCAACATTGTGGAGAAGCATCTGGCTCTAGGTCAGAGGGTTTTCTGCAGTTTTGTGGATCTGGAGAGAGCATTTGACACGGTTGTACGAAAGGAACTTTGGGACATTTTACCGGAGTATGGTATTAACGGTAAACTGCTACAGGCTGTGCAGTCCAGTTACATGGGCTGTAGAGCCTGTGTGCGGCTGGATGATGGAATGTCGCCTTGGTTTGACGTCAATATTGGCGTTAAGCAGGGGTGCGTTCTGTCAGCCAGGCTGTTTATCATATATCTGGATAAATGTCTCCAAAGGTTGAACGATATGAATGTGGGAGTCCAGATGGGCGACTCAGTGGTCACTGCTCTGCTTTATGCAGATGATGCAGTCCTGCTGGCACAGTCAGCGACTGACCTGCAGACCCTAGTCGACACAATGACAGAAGATTGTAAGAAAAGGGGTCTACGCGTGAATGTGAGCAAAACCAAAATAATGGTCTTTGAAAGAGATAAAACCAGAACAGATGTAAGAGTAACAATAGGTAATGATGTACTAGAGCAAGTGGATGAATTTGTATATCTTGGATGTGGATTTAGTCGAGATGGAAGGTACACCACTGATATAGAGCGAAGAGTGAATGCGGGAAATAGAGTGAACGGAGCGTTGGGGCAACTTCTCGGCAGCCACCACCTCAGCCAGAAGGCACGTGTAGCAATACATAACGCAGTGCTTGTCCCAACATTACTGTATGGAAGCGAGAGTTGGGTATGCAGAAAAGAGTATGATAGTAAAATTAATGCGGTCGAAATGCGATCTCTGCGGAAAATCTGTGGAGTTAGGCTGACCGACCGCATTCGTAACGACGACGTAAGAGAGCGAGTAGGTATGAAAGAGAGTATTGGTGCAAAGATGCGAAAGGGAATGCTCCGATGGTTCGGACATGTGGAAAGAATGCCGAACGAACGTCTGGTTAAGAAGATATACAATGCGAAAGTGGAAGGATGTAGGTACCGAGGGAGACCGAGACTAACCTACCTAGACCAGATCGGTCATGTACTGAAGGAAGGTGGAGTCAAGAGTCTCCGAAACCGGCGAGCGTGTATGAAGAGAATTATGAATGTTGAGGAAGCGAGTGAAGTATGCAGAGATAGAGTTCTCTGGCACTCTGTTCTCTCTGCCTACCCTGCAAGGGATATGGCGTGATGATATGTATGTATGTATGTATGATATAACTTTACTCTTTGGTTTTATCCAACATGTGACCGGAAAACACAAGCAAGGAGTATAAGGAGCATCACGCCGAGAGAAAAAAAAATCTAAATAATCTTACAGCAAATTGTTTAACCAGCATGGTAAATATGTATTTTTTTTTCCATTACGTAGGAGTCCCTAGTCCAGCTTGGGACGTATATAAGCTGACATGATGTAAAAGAATAACAATATTTAATCAATATTTACTTGAATAGATATTTACTAGAGCAGAAGTTACTACCGAATTGTATTAAATGTATTTCTTTTAATTTGTGGTGTAGCGAGAGTATTGCACGTGAGGAATAAAACTATTTTACAGATTTCATCACGTGCTTTGAATGATTTATACTTTCTAGATGTTTCAAACACTTTTCAGCGTTCATACACATTCATTCGTGTCTCAAACTTTTCTCAGTTCTCCCATGACAATGAACGCTAAAAGTTTGAAACGTCGGGAAAATAAAAAAACAAATACAAACGATAAAATCTGAATTTTGCTAGTGATGCTGAATTTAGTAAAGATAATTATAGAAACTATTTTGGTCATTGGCACTAATCAGTTCTCTTATTTTTTTGGTAAATAAAATTTGGAATGACCTCACAAATGGTCTTTGAAAATGATTGAATCTATGCAAAGATACATTATATAAATAAAATTAGCAATATATACTGTCACTTAACACTTCTAATGAAAGAACTAAAGTGGCTATATGTACTAACGGCCATGAAAAATAAATTATTTATATGTTGTCATTTTTATTCCAAATATGAAAAGAAAGTTTTAGTAAAGTAATTATAACTTTATTGAAATTTGATAGCTTTTCCAATTATGAAATATTATTTCATGGGAAAAATTTATGTCTGTACGTGCTGCATTGCCATTGCAGCTCAGAATGGTTAAATCTTGCAAAAAATAAAAACTATGGTATCTAAAAAAAAACAACATGGCCGACAGTGTCAATCCGGGAACGTCGTGATCGTAACGTGAAATAATGAATTTTGTTGTTTTAGAATATGGGTGAATTTGTGCAATAATTTATTACACTTTAGTGTGCAAAGTGTTGTGCTTTAATTATATTTGTGTAATTTAAGTGTGAAAATGGCTTCGGATAAGATTAAAGTAGCCGTTCGGGTTCGTCCTTTCAACAGGCGAGGTAAGCTGGTTTCATTTTGTTAATATAAATAAAGAAATAGCTATCACCACTCACTATGTTGCCTCGGTTTATTCGTGCTCTTTGTCCTTTTAATATGAACAATTAAGGAAGAATATAATACAGCTGATTGCTGCATTCGTTTTCTATTTCGTCATATTATAAACCTGATATCGGTATTGTAGATTTTGTTGTTAGTTGAATTTACATTTGATTTCTGATTTTCAGAATTAAATTTTGACTGTAATATTAGCAGAAACATTTTTTATATGTATTAATGATAAACTCAATATATACTGCATGTTCATGTTTATTTAAACGATTTAAAGATTCAGAGTTATGTACTATAAGAACAATAGATTATTTTTTAATATAAGTATTTTTTTAGTAGATTATTTTTCTTATAAGTAGTTTTATTTTTAAATATTCATTTACAATGATTATATATTTTAGTTGCTAGCCGTATCTGTAATAAATCTAAAATCCAAACATTTGACACATAATTTTCATGTGTAAGCATTTTTATAAATATCTTGATGATTATAATAAAATTCAAATTAACTCGAATAGAGGGGGGGTATCTATAGCAACTCATGATTTAGATCTAATGTTTGGTTTTATTTTGAATTAATGAATGTGTTATTCATATTTTATTTCATTATTAACTAAAACCAATTAGAAATACTAAAATATCTCTCACATTTATAGATATGTGGTAATAAGATGTGGATCTAATTGGACATTCAGTTAAAAGAAAGAAAAAATAATACAGTTTATTATTATTCTTTTAGTCAGTTCATAAATGCCCCTTTTATGAGCACAAGCCTAATACATAGATTTCGATGTAAAAGATTACTACTCTTGCAGTGATAAAATGATACTATTACATTCTTAGTCTATGATCTCTCAAATTATAGTATAATAATAATGTTTACAGCATTTGTTATTTTATTTTGCTAATCAGTATAATAAATTTACTAACTTATTTCTTGAACTTGCTTTATACAAAATTTATGTTTATGCAGAGATAGAGTTCTCCGGCACTCTGTTCTCTCTGTCTACCCTGCAAGGGATATGGCGTGATGTATGTATGTATGCTTTATACACGTTTTGGTAGCTTATTCTCAGAGGGTACAAATCAAATCTTTAATTATCTTTAATTAACTTTATTTGCTTCAAGGAAATCCATAGCTCAAACATCTTGTATCACACAAAATTGGCTAAACAAGCAATGAAGAGAGTTCGAATGTAAAGTTGTTCACCAACTGCCTAACACGGGTTGAGAGCCCTCAGCGCTCACCCACAGTCCGGGTAAAGTTGTCATAGCCATCTGAGGCTAACAACTAAGACACACACAAAAAAAAAAAAAAAAAAAAACAACTGCCTAATTTGATTGTGTTTGGGAATGTGTTATAAATAACATACATTAAGTTCAACTGTGGGATACAATTCTCTCCTTAAGGCAAATACATAAGCTTGAAAGTCATCTCGCAATTATATTTTTTAACAAACCTTAGTGGTTTTAAATGTCATTAATATTATATCATTGTAACTTTCCTTTGTACTGATAATAAATAAATAAAAAAAAATAAAATAAAAAATTTAATTTTATAAATTTTTCTGAAGATTGCTAGTGTCCGTTCGCCTGAGGATCTCTGTCGGTTTGTACAACTAGAGAAAAGTGATGGATAGTGTCCTATTGTAAAACGCATATAACATCTATGCAAGAGAAGGAAACCTCGAAACAAAACCCTAAACCAACATGTCTGACCAGCGTGGTATAGTAGGTCAAACACCCTCCCATTGTGGAGGAGGCTCGAGTCCAACAGTAGGACTTATATGAGCTGAAAGGATGATATATATTTAACAAACAAAACAAAAATAAGTAGAAAGTCAGTCAGTAACTGCAAATCTGAAATTGGTTTTATGACAATGATTTGGCTAAATATCTACAACTCAGGTGTTGGTAGCGACTCCAATTTTGTGCTAATACAAATACAATACTAGTCCTAGCTCATAGTGCAATTATTATTTTATTAATATTCCAAGTGCTCAACTTGTAATTTTTGTATACATACATATAATCATAATTATTTATGATTAACCTACAATAATTACAAAATAATATTCTGAAATAAATTTCAAATGCAATATGATTCATCAAAATAACCAAGATCTATGAAATGCTCAATATACAATTAGTAATATGACAACCAGGGAAAATTCCATTTGACTACCTATGATTATTGAGTATCTAAGATTGGTAAACCCCAATTATATTGGCAGTGAGACACTTCTCATTTGTGTGACAAACTACAATTTCATGATTTTTTGAGAAACAAGGCATAGGAATAGGATATTTTATAAAAAAATATATATTTTTTTAAAACAAAAATAGCTGCAACTTTCTTTTATACATATATGTACTACTTAATGTAATTTATTTTACATTTATTTTACTTATAAATTTCTTTCTACAACAGTTTTAATTGTTAAGGTTTTGTATTGTTAATTATTATGCTTTTGAAATCTACATAATTACATATATTTTATACTCCAAACTGGATATTTCTAATGTGTCAAATGATTTTTGTATGAATTGCTTGCCCATTTGAGATTTTGGAATATTTTTTATTATTCTTGATTTCAAATTGCTAAGGTTGTATTATAACTTATAGGCATTAAGAACATGAAAGAGACTGGTGATATAATAGACCAGCATTCCTACAAAAAGGCCAAATTTCGAGTTCTACAATCATGTTTCTGTAATGCAAATAGTCTTTAATTATGTATTTCCAGCACTTATATATTTATTATAGGTGAAGCTGGATTTAATTTAAAATGGTCTAAGACACTAGCCGTTGTAGCTATGATCTGGATCCATCCGGGCGACGGCATGGCGACGTACGACTCCAAAAACTGCCGTATCACCTATAGGGAGGTCCCTATCGCAATTGGGCTGACTATCGGTAGCGATACGTTGACTTCGATGGCCTGCCTGGCCTCTATTGAGCGCCATTCACGATTGACAACTCGGCAACAAACAATATTGTTGCCGGGGCTCGGCTAGGCGATTGGGTAGGAGCTTTAGACCAGGGAGAGATCATGCCGATAACTTAGATATTGCAGAGATGGTTAAGAGGCTTGTGTATGAGGGTGTTAAAACTGTAATATTTCATCTCATATATCTGTCTCATCTCATAGCAGAATTCTGTCTAATGCTTATGTGGAACATTTTAATTCATATTCGTCACAAAGTTAGCGCTCTCCCCAATCACGTGTAGCGGTTATTGTCGACGAATAGTAGGTTGAATGAATTGCCTCCTGCATTGTTTTTTCGTTCGTCGAGTCAATCGTTGGATATAGCACTTTTCCTATAGCGACCAAAGATTTTGTTGGACATCTGTTATTGCTAAAATTCAGGAGCCGTGATAGCTCATACTAAATAGGTTGGCTGCTGTTTTTACTTGTAGTCATAAAAGAAATTCCATTTATTTTCATAAACGTCTTATGAAACAATTACCATAACTGTAAAATCAACTATAGCGTAAGAAGCTTTTCGCTCTAGGGGGACGTATGGATTGTAAACAGAAAACTGATCAAATACGAGTCTGATTCATTGCCACAAGCTTCATTACTATGATGCATTATTTATTTAAAGATATTGCATATTTCGAGTGTCTTATTACTAGGGCTTGTAAAATTCAGCTCGCCTACTGGCAGATGGATCAGTGGATAAACATTGACAGCTTAACAATATAGTTCCAGTCCGATATCCCTCTTCGTCACGATCTGTTAAGAAGACTAAAAAAACTTAACTAATATCCTAGATAGCTAATATGCATTGGAAAGAGTAATGATAGTTATAAAGAATATTAAAAAAAATGTTAACCTTGACAAAGACAATTGAATGACTTTGTTAGTAAATAATCCAGTATGTCGAGATCATTTTTGTACAAGAATGCACGCTCACTTCCATTCGTCATGGTAAATAAACGCGCGAAATCCTCAATGTGATTGCCTGCTCTACTTTCATCGAAACCTCTTTACGTAACTTGTCCAATCGATTCTAGACATTGCCCGTGCGTTGCGATTAACTAACCGGCTGGACGAATAAAGTTCTCTATTATCTAATTTTCTCTCATAATTATCTCTGCTATGATATCGTGTGGTGACTATATTATAATATGTCTGTATCTATTTCCCGTGAGTATCTTACGAGGTGACCGAGAGACTCACTTATAAGTGGACAATATCAATGCAGCAGAAGGATATCTCAAAATAAAATTCAATGTATCAGTAGCTACCATTACAATTACGCCATTTTTGCTTAGTTTTGGAAGCGATTCGTGATCAACAGTGGGTATTTGTATGGTGTCTAAATAAAGATGACTCAAAATATTCGCAAGTTATTAAGGAAACCAAACAATATTACCACCAATAGGTAGTCACCTTGGAAATATAGGTATGCGTGTTTCACTGCGAGTTGCGACGATTTAATATCGAATCGAACATAAGAATAGCTACAATAAGGTCAGAGACTTACCCTATAGTTACGTTTGTATTCTTATACTCGTGTTGTTTTAGTTACTGCTTGGTTTTATATGATTACCACTATATAATAATCACCGTCTATTGGGCCAGTCAATTGTTAACGGGCTCAACATAGGCAACAAGCGCCGATTGCCTCTTCTCAGAATGAGAAGGCCATGTTGAGTCGGTAAAAGACTACACGTCCTATTGCGAGAAGCTCTCGGACACTCGATAATCTATGATGTTGTCGTAACAAATTAAGTGAGTGATAATTGACAACAGACATGACTGTATGGATGGATGGCGTGGTAGTCGTAATAGCTCCAATGTTTTGTGCAATCTACTAATCATTGGTTTGAGTCTGGATGTTATTTTGTCCATTAAATGTTACTGTACCTGCAATACAAGAATTTATTCCGGAATCAAAAAATAATATTGTACCAGTGCGCACTAATGTCGGGGTTAAAACCTTTGCGAGACTTTTATTTATTACGACGTTCACACATATTTCGTTAAAATAGCCTGCTTGTAGTCCCTTCCAAGAAAACATTTCATATTCTATTTGTTAATTAATCTGGTTCGATATATAGAAGATAGAATGTGAATCTTTAACCAAGTCTATCCAACGTCTGGACGATTTAATACCGATTGCTTATGTACATAAAAGTATACAAAACCGGATTTGAAAGACCGTGCACAAACATCGCGCGACCTCAGCTGACTCACCAATGGCGTATACTTACTACTAAAATTAGCATTTATGTATTTTTCTTTATATATTACGTAATTAGTATTCATAATTTACCTTATTTTTGATATGGAGCGTCATTGAAACAGCCTTTATGCGGTATCAGTACCCTAGAAGCGTGTATTGTTACTAATAAATTAATACAAGGTCAGACAACAGTTGTATTGTGCACAAGGACTGCTTACAATTATAATAATACGTATTTTCTTTTATTTGCTTTTATTAGCACGTTCAGTGTAGATGGGTTCATTGCCATCGTCGTGTATGTTTGTTAGTTTTTTACGCTGTAAAACTTTAACGTATTTGAATGAAAACTGAATAGAGATAGCTTATGCCTTGGAGGGAAGATGTGGAATATGTTTCACGAAAAAGAAGGACGCGCATCTGTGTTATGATAGAGAAAAATATCTTGGAATATGTGGGAAATTATATTTATATTGTGTAATGAATGAGCTGGATAGAGGACGAGCGCAGGTAGTGTCTGTCAGAAGAGTGCTAAGAAAATAAAATTAGAACAGGAGGATGGGTAGGCTTTCTGAATAAAAAGTGTGCATTCAAAAAAGAATATTTCTTAGGCTTAACTTTTTGTGTGGCGATGGGATAACTATGCTACAGTTCAAATTACTGAAATTTTTAGCATTTAATATGCTTAATTATTTATAAATACCCGATACGAAACGAAAAATGATGTCACAAGCGGGGTTCGAACCCGCACCTTTGAATACCTTTGAAAACCTTTGAATAACAAGGTTGTGTCATCGTTTAATACAATTCTAACTGTAAAGTTTGAAGTATTAAGTCTATACAATGTGTAAACATTGTCCGATAGATGGCATACGTCACCTTGAAGACGTAAGATATAATATGATTCGAAATTTGCATGTCCTAAAAATAGTTCACGATGGTGTAAGTGGCAGCACGGTTGGGCCGGATTCCCAATAGGTGCGGGTTCGAACCCCGCTTGTGACATCATTTTTCGTTTCGTATCGGGTATTTATGCTACAGTTGTCACCATTTCTTACTTTTTCGTGGGTGTCGTCAAAATCGGTTGAGGTTTCTTCGGAAAAATGGCAGCGCTCTCCTCCTCACGCCTTTCCAAGTTTAGCGATTATAGTAATAATGCTACCAAAAACCGACTACACTATGTTACTACATAATATAAATACTTTTTATGGGTGACACTTAGGTTAGGAAGTGAAGGGCGAAAGGCTGAATGATGATTGTAATTCGACTGAACTGATGGTAAATTAACTATATTTGTTAGGTTTTGACTTATCGTATTGATGTTTAATTATTAGTTTATGTACAAAAACAGCGTGTAGCACAAATTATATAAAGACTTAAAAAGTTTTGAAGTTAACTATGGTCATATACTTTGTTCGTAGCATGTAAAAAATATTCGGGTCACTGAGTACCTAAATCAAATTGTTGCCACGTGAGTTGTTTGGCTTGTTAATTATACGTAGGCCTCAGTGCCTATAGATAACTTCATGGTTTTCCCACCCGTTCTATTACAATGTAGGAACCTTCTCCATAATAAGTGTGATAACATTTATAACATCTTTTAGTCGTGGCAGAGAATGAGATTGTAACATCTTATAACTAGTACATCCCAGGAGCGAGTGATTTGTCTTGTACCTGATATGTGTTGAAATGGAAGATTAACCATTGTTTTCTATTGCAGAACTCGAGTTGGGTACACAATGCGTGGTGGAAATGGAAAGCCAACAGACGGTACTGCAGTATCCTCAGTCCGCACACGACAAAGAAAGGTATGAATTAAATAATTCTATGATGACGTTAATTATTTACTTGAAAGAGGATTTAATTCTCAAACAGTCAATCTAGGCTACTTTTTATTCGGATTCGTTTTATTATAATTTCTATCTTACCGTGGGTAGGAGGAGGCTTATGGCCAAGCCTAGCTAAGCCCTAGCAAAGAAGACAAAGATACATGATTTTCCTAAATAAATAAAAAAAATATAGTTACAATACTTCCTGAATATCGTTGTTTGAGCATGGTATATATATATATATATATATATATATATATTGGTAATATGTCGTCCTTGATCTACTAACAGTTATAAGCGAATTCATTACTCAAATTCAACCAGCCAATTCGTGGTTGCCTTCTTAATTACATTGTAGGTTCGTGTTATAAAACTTTCCGGACTGACCTCACAGCAAATCATCCTTGCCCTACATAGGCAGCTCACTGAATAGGAAGATTATACTGAGGTCGACTGTGCACTTCAACTGGCTCACACGTCCTTTTGTTTACGCGAATCAGTTATCGAGATCGTGTTTTTATTTCAATCGGCACTTTGAAAACTATATAATTTGCCATAGGTGCCGAGAAATAGATCTCTTTAAAGATACATGACGTAGCCGCTGCATTGCACGGGAATACTGGGTCACGAATGATATTTGATGGCCATATATGAATAAGTCAATATTACATATATTTTACTTGAATCACACTTGAAATCGCACCAGACTTATACGAATGGCATAGTGGTCTAATTAACAAACTTCTATTCGCTCTTGTTTATGTAAGACATTTTTTTATGCGCTCCAAAAATTGTTGTTCTAAACCTAAGTAGTTGCAGTTTGTTTTCTTAAATCGTATGCTTGTAACGTCTTCCGCGTTATAAACAGCTGTTAACTCTTTAGAAATATATAGTTGATTTAATGAGTTCATCATCATTCTCATACTCTTATCCCAATTACTTGGGGTCGATACAATACGTACTCTTCTTTCATAGTACATATTGTACAAGTTATTGGCAATAGTTTTGAATGACCGGCCGCTTGCCTGACGTCAACCCACTCAGTTTTCATAACACTAATATTTTATTATGGGCATTGTAATTTTTCTAACTAGGTAAAACTGTTTAAAAATTGCATTAGATCATGTAGTATCTGAATATTCCATTTTATAGATCATTCATCTATTGCACAAATAAAATGTCTGCATTTTCTTCAACGAAGATGTGAATGTCTCCTTTACGATGGAATGTTTTGACTTGATTGAATTAATTAATATCATATTATCATACTTATTACTCAATTAAGATTAGTCACCGACCAATTTCTTTTTATTTTAATCAGATATCCGATACAGAATTCGATGTTATCGTAACAGTATGAAACGTAAATTGTGTTGCCAAATTTGTGGTAAATTTAAGTGCTATAATACTAACGTTTGAATGAGATGCTCTGATTGGCGCGTTGCCGCCGCAGGTCGTTGCATAATCGACGCTTGCGCATGAAAGAGCAAATATGAAAATTGACGAAAATTTGTGTATGAAATTTTATAATTAAAACGCGATCTATGTAAACTAAAAGAAGAAATTACGATTAAATGCGCTCAACTTTTGGGCAGGGGGTTAATGGAGGGAACAATTCCCGACTATTTCACGTTGCCCTGATGAGCTGGCATAGATTTGGTTTTTAATTTTATTTCTCTATGTTATCAGTTTACATCCTTGGCTCGTGATTTACGACACACAAAAAAAAAGGAAAGGTTTGTGTCTTACTATGTCAGCCAACATAGAAATTTGCAAAAAATGCTTGAAAAGGTATGGACATGTAATTATCTCTTGGTAATTACATGTCCATACCTTACCTAATAGGTACCTCCTAATAGGTAACTAATACAATCGCTGATATGCGAAAATAATTTTAGTGGATTTGTAAAGCCTCCTCAATGTTATATACACTGTAATTAATAATGAAAATGTTTGAACTATAATAAAAAAACAGACAAAACGTTAGTGGGTTCAAGCTTATCATCGTTTTGTTCCCTCAATGTTAATCAAACTAACCTTGGAACATAGATTCTCTTTAACTTTTATAAAAATGTTTTTTTTTTATTTGACTGAACAGATGGCGTAATGGTTAAGATATAGAACTATATATATATATATATATATATATATATATATATATATATATGCCAAATGTTACGGATTTCATTCTCACACAGGACAATATTTTGTGAACAAATTCATTATTCGATATCTTATGATTGTTCGATATCTCCTGAATTTTCTTTAGTTATAGTAAATTTGGGTATGTACATACATGTATTCTGTTGTGTTGGGGTGTAACGTCGTGAAACTACTAATGTATATAAATTAATACATCATCTTCTCTTTATAATTATTTGGGCAACAAGCAAAACAAAAAAGAAGAGACGAGGCAAGCCAACAAGTGATTTTTATTAAATAATTGTATTTATTTATCAACTTTTATCAATCTGATATTGAGACTTGTTGCACGAACCAAGGTTATCATAATCTATATCTGTCTCTTATCAAATCTGCAAACATTTGTGAAGAGCTGTAATCGTCATTAAAAAAATATACGATCTTTGGCCTAAACTAATCTAATGCAAGAATAATTCACAATGGAAGGAAGTTAAGCAATCTCCTTGATGCAATTAAGTGATTTTTAGATATTAATCCTCTGAATATTCAGTTCGTAATGTAGTTCTTATCTATGTACTTTGTATATCCGGCAAGTGGGCAGTGATATAAGGGTACTGCTAATATATAAAACTGAATCATCAGTATTCGTTATTAATATATAAATATAGATATATAATCAGAGTGACTCAGGTCGTTATAATATGCTATTATCTACGAGTATATTGATGAATATTATATTGTTCTTAGAAATAATTTAATAATTTTGGGGATGTATGTATGTCCATAGAGGTACTTATTATAGTAATCTTTTATAACACTTCTTAGGGTACTAAACACGTACTTCTAGGAAATGGACTTAAGAAGACATATCCCCACGACGCCGTTGGCTCACTGAAAAGAAAGCGAAGGAAGTCGCAACTGTGATTTATGGGGACCTTGACAGTTGGCTGTCGCTCTACATGGGAGCGCAGTGTAAGTGACTCCACAAACTAATTTAGTATGGAAAAGAGCTGAATTGACCTCTATAAATGTATTTACTACTTGATCAAATAAATTAGATCGCTTAATTCGATGTACTAGCTAAACATAGGCTCAGTTTTTTATTTGTAAAACCTTCTTGATGAATACTTGACGTATACCTATATTATCGACCCTCTATGTTTATTAGGCTGACCGACGGCATTCGCAACGACGACGTAAGAGAGCGAGTAAGTATGAAAGAGAGTATTGGTGTAAAGATGCGAAAGGGAATGCTCCGATGGTTCGGACATGTGGAAAGAATGCCGAATGAACGGCTCTAACTGCGCATAGTGCCTTATGAGCCGACTATATTTATTCTATTCATTGTGATAAATTCTAATATACAAATATATAAATAAGTAGTGATGGTCTACAAGATGAGGAAATAGGGAATCCACCTATAAGAGTATTATATTAAAACATATCCGTCACGAATGCCTGCTCTCTATTGTTAGGCCGATGGCCATGATCGAAATCCGATAAGGAAAACATTAGTATTATTAATTTTATTACGCAAAAACCAGTTCCGCGAACATGAAGTGATACTTGTTTTTTTAAATAAGGTTATGTCAGTCTTGGGTATTTTTTACAGCTAACTACGTTGTTAGTATAAAACAGTATTTCAGGACTGAAACTTTAAGTTTGCATTTCATTACAGTTAATTGTTAAGTGCAAATAGCGCGGCATGACCTTTAAAAGAAAAGCAGGTAAGAAGTAAACAAAAAGGTGATATATAATCACCTTTTTGTAGAAAATGCAAAGTAAAAGCGATGTTTGGAATAAAATGGAAACCGCTAAATCGTGCGAAACTGCTTTGAAATTCAGCTTACATTTTTATAAACCGCAAACCAACATGTATACATTTGTAGTTGCATTTTTAAATAAGTAATAACTATGTAATTTTCTTTTATGCCATAAACATTTCAAAATAATGAATACTATTTCTATATTTTATCTTCTTTACATGTATAATTCTTATGTACGTGTGTATATCACTGAATTCCTCCTAAAAGGCTAGACGGATTTTGTTGAAATTTATTGTGTGTGTTCAAGTACATTCGAGAATGGTTTAGATTCGCACTTGGACCCGGTAGGTGGCGTTCCGATCGAGTTGTAGGATTTTTACTTTTCATACATTGACAGGCGGAACGAGGTTTGCCGGATCCGCTAGTAGTTTATAAAAATATAATAATCTGTTTGGTCATACTTCAAAACTTTTCAATTAGTGCAAATTGTTAACTCCACTCATAAGTTTTTTTTTGTCTTATGCGAGAAATACTTTATAGGTTATCTCCAGACAGACGATGGAGTAATGCCGGACTGCCGATATAAGCCACAGTATTAAACTCCACGAGGTTACTTCCATTCTTCTATTTCTGTGGTGATAGTTGCGTTCATCCATTCCTCAACCTTCCACTAGCCTTGATCGCAATTTTTGTCAGCATCATCTACTTTATAGAGCCTAGCCCCTCTAAATCCGCTGATCGTCCATAGAAATCAGTTACAATTCGCACATAATTAGATATATTAATAGAATTAATTGATATATACTTGCTTAATTAAATTCCTAGTCGAGTCCAGCTAACTAGCAAATAGATATAATTGTATGCCGAAATTGTATAAGTTTAATTTAATTAATTTGATGTTCCTATTTAAATAAATAAATAAATCTGGTATATAATCGTATCTGTAAAAAAAAAATACTAGTATCTAAAATTCGATGAGAATGTGAAAACGAGTAGCAAATCGGTAATAGACCAAATTGTTTATCTAATAATATGTACTGTTACGTGAATTTTTAATACGTTTAATACAGTGTTCAATGTTATACAACACTAAGTTATATTTAATAACGGTAAGTGATCTACTATTGCCAAATCGATGACTGCTAAATCTTTTATATGCACGAGAGGCTGTATTTATTTTAATGGTTACATTAAATTGACAAGGTCCATCCTCCAACTGCTTCTAGTCCCCATGTAAATGATGGGCGTTCATAGAATTGGAATCGTATCTATGTTTGAAAATACTGTGTTCCATATTGAACTCATTACTACCAAATTTGGTTTAATTTATGAAGCTTTGTGTGGTTTTAGAAAAACTCATTCCTCACTTTCTTGGTGCATTTTAAAAAGTATTTTCTGTTAAAACGTTTTCAGTTGTATTTTCTCGCTACTCTGTTTTGTAGGAACCTATATAAATTTGTATTTAAATTAAATATCCGTTTGTTGACACATATAATATTTATTGCGTTATTATACCGCGAATGCACATAATTGCATAAAATAATTGAATAATTATTCAGTACGATTTCTTATAAAATAATTAAGAGTTTTTGATTTATAGATTAATTAGACTACGAAATACGGAAACTGAATATTATTTAAGCAGTAGCTTTTGTGTTTAATATTATGTTTTTTTAGCTAATAACTGTACAAATGGCGTAGTAATGGTTCAAGAGTCAGCTCTTGTGCCGAGTACTACGTTCGGTTCTGGTATAAGATAATATTTGCAGGATCTACAAATTATTGTTTATAAACTGGGTATAATTTTTAACCCCCGACCCAAAAAGAGAGGTATTATAAGTTTGACGTGTCTGTCTGTGTATGTGTCTATGTATCTGTCTGTGGCATCATAGCTCACGAACGGATTAAGCGATTTTAATTTAGTTTTTATTTCGTTTATTGCGTGTTTTTAAAATGCTCTAAAATGAACATTATATAAGACTTGGCTGTATGGGCCTTGTTTTCTATGCCTGTCCTAATAGTCTATCATTGCAAAAATCATATTCCTAAAAACTGTAGTGAGAATAAAAATCTCCTAAGTTTAACGTTTTGACACAAGTAAACACAACCATGTTCTTTTAGTACCGTTTGGTATTTTAAAGTACATTCAACTTAGCAGAAATATAATAAGTATATACTGAAGGACTAAGAATAAAATATATATCACCCTATTCATTTACCTTGGTTTTCTTATAAGTCGTTTGAATGAATGAGTTCTTGAACCCATGTACAACTATCTGCACAGTGTCTGGTAGACTTTGGGTTGAGATTTAATACCACTCCCCGTGTCCTCTTGTGGAGCGCTAGCTTTATTGCGGTTGGTAACTTATGATTTTAGTATCGCGTAGCATTGCTTTGTTAAATCGTAATTAAAATTGCGCGCCTGGAACAATAGATATAAATTAAAAAAAAAAAATACTATAAAAATACGTTGGGGTGTAGGACCTCGTAGATATATATTATTTATTCATGAAGTGTCTCCATTTATCTCGTTTACTTATTGGATATCTATGTATTTTTTACGTCGTCTTGAATAGCAGGTCGTTGATCTGTTTGCGAAGCTGTACTACGAGCAGATTTTTTATTACATCTCGCTATTTCGTTGTCACATAAAAACTTTATCTAGCCGAGGAATAACGTTTTATCGTATCACTGTAATATGAGTATTTTGACTCTTTGGGTAATGTTTGAGAATACTTAATATTATTAGAAAAGGATTAAAAAATAAAATAATGACTTCTAATGTTTACGCGAGTATTACACATTTGAAATAAAACTACTTTTACATGTTCTATCGCGTTTGCATTTGATTTTTTTTATTTCAAAAAAATATAATGATGAAAGCGGGCTGTAAGATGAAAACATCCAACGTGTGGGCCGCCTAAGTCAGAGAATTGGTTCTGGTGACCCGATTATTAGGTAGAGACCTATAACATAAAAATAGCAGACGCTGAAGGCGTATTAGATGAATTCTTAGAGGTTAACACGCTTTTAATAACATGACTTGTATGTATGAATCCATTTATTCAATACCACTCTCACTGATCTTAAAACGTTAGATTATTTTATTATATGAGTCCCTAATTATGATTTTGTAAAGGATTACCACAGTGTTGCATTTAAATAAAGAACACAAAGCATTCACGAGGACTGCCGACAGAAGTGAAAACTTAAATCTATGAAAATAATGAATATTATAAATTGAAATAGAACAACAAATACGTCATCATCATCATTACAGCTCATATATGTCCCACTACTCCTACCTCCTTAATGGGAGGGAAATTAAACTACTATACCGCGCTGGTCAGACGTGTTGGTATACCAAGGGTTTTGTTTCGAGTTTTCCTTATCTTGCATAGATGTTATATGCATTTTATATCCCTTAGTCGTCTCGTACGATCACCCACGGGTAAGACAGTGAATTGTATTCTTACTCCGTCATCACACGGATAACAAGTACGTATTTCAGCTAATTTCACGACGCTCACACTGTTTATTTCATTGCATAGCAAGTATACCACGCGCATGTACTTGAGATCTACCGACTCACTCTCTTTCTCTCTCCTACTTTCTACCTTTGTGTATCTTTCTTTCTCTCCTCCTCTTGCGTTGGAATATTGGACGCTACTCGTTGCTAACGCTCGCGCTGGCCTGTAACAGGTATACCACGCGCATGCGTTCGAGTATCATTGCGTTAAACGTTTAACGTAAACTTGTTGGAAGTCGCATTAAAAGTTTCACTTCAAAAAACGTATTCGTGGCCGCCATCACACGGCATCTTTCTTGGTATATTTATATATGTATGTAAGTTCATTAGTTAGGCCAGTATAACCTATTAAAAACATGCAAAAGCGCCTTACTAGTGTTGTACCTGATCAATTAAAAAGTGTTTTTGAAAGGTCTTCCTCTTCACGGTCGTAACAGCGACTCGAGTCTCGTGTTAATTGTTATTTTTATAACATATTTTAGTAACACAATAACTCCACATGTAATCTAGCCTTTCGATAATAAAACAACCTTGTTGTTTAGATTTAGTTTAACGATGAATTTAAACGATACAATATCCTTGTGTTTAAAAATTATCGCATTACTGTCGTTGAAAATTGTATTGTGAAGTTTTTATTTTGAATCTAGGCGTTGAATCCTTCTATTAGACGAGTAATCGATTGTACAATGAATATTTTAGAACGGAGGTGCGTGTTGTTGGATCAAACACGATTACAACACCAGTTTATTGTATTGATTGACCTAAATGTGGTAAATATAATACTTATTGTTGTAAAACTATTTCTATACCGATATATTTGTATAATCTTTGCTATGTGGTACAGTGCTGGGTAGTAAACAAAAATGTATACATACATTCAGTTTGATGCAGTTTGCAACGGTGGTAGCGACTACGAATACTACCAACCCTTGCTTTGCTCGTGGATGTCGTAAAATACGACTAAGAGCTTCATATCGACTTGGGACCAATGTCGTTTGGTCAACAATTACATTCCCAAGGATGGTTTAATGTTAGACAGGCGGCCGGTTACAAAACTATTGACAAATGTACGAGTAGGTACGTATTGCGTTTACCCCAAATAATTGAGAGAAGTGCAGGAGAGTGATAATATACGTGTAATTTTTGTGTTGGCGGAGTAAGACTACAATTTCCAATTCTAACTTTCCAATTTATAAAAGATGACTAAGAGATTAGCAAGAAAACATCACGGTAAGAGGGAATTCTGAAAATAACACGGTGTGCTAACTTATTTAGACCGCCCCTTAAATGTTACCCCCCTTTTTTTTTTATTGGTGGGCTATGGATGCGTCTCGCCCCGCCGAATCGGTTCGGGGTGACGGACAGGCGGCGCGTGACCCCATAGACCCACCGTAAAATCCTCTCTCTTCGCCGTGCGAGCGGGCCACCGGTACCCGATTTTTGACTTCGGTGGCCCGCCCGGCGGTTTACTCTCTCGGGTTCCTCTCGTCGACGCCACGCCAGATTTCGCCGTTGGGGCGTCGCCCTCACGCGGTGGCCTCACGTCGGGTGACCGGACGATTCCCCGGTCCGATTACCCGAGGCCTCGGTTAAGGCGGCATCAGGCGCAGATATTCGCGCTTGCGCCGCCCCGGTCGCTGACGGCGGCCCTGGTCGCGAGAATCCTCCCGGACTCGTTCCGCCGCCTCCTTCCGCGAGATGACAGCCTCGCAGAAGGCGGCGACCGCGTCCCAGTTCCTGACGCTGTCGACCATCGCTCTCGAGACAGCCGGCAGCGTCAGGTCCGCACCGATAACAGCGACGAGGTCACGGCGCTGCCGGTCCCAGCCCGGACACACCTCCAGCGTGTGTTGCGCCGTGTCCTCGTCACTGCTACAATGGTGGCAGGCCGGAGTCCACTCCCTATACGCGACCGTGTGCAGGTACAAGCCGAAGCATCCGTGCCCCGACAACACCTGCACCAGTTGAAAGGAGAGGACTCCGTGTCGCCGCTCCATCGACTCCATCAGTACGGGCCGGATGGCCTCAACGGTAACGACACCGTGCCTAGGCCTCTTCAGCCGCGTAGCCCAACGGGCGATGACGTCTCGGCGGGCGTCCTCGCGCCAGGTGGCTATCTCGCTCAACGATGGGCAGCCACCTTCGTCGCGCACTGAGGTAACCCGCCGATAGAGGTCGGAGAGCATCTCCGACTCTAGATCCCACGGAGGTGTCCCGGCCAGTAGGTATGCCGCCTCGGTCGATACCGTGCGGTACCCGCGAATGGCTCTGACCGCCATGACTCTCTGGGGTCTCCACAGAACAGCCCTGAGCTGGGCGTTCAGAGCCCTCCTTAAATGTTACCCTTTTTTTTTTTTTTATTGGTGGGCTATAGGTGCGTCTCGCCCCGCTGAATCGGTCCGGGGTGACGGAAAGGCGACGCGTGACCCCATAGACCCACCGTAAAACCTTCTCTCTTCGCCGTGCGAGCGGACCACCGGTACTCGATTTTAACTTCGGTGGCCCGCCCGGCGGTTTACCCTCGCGGGTTCCTCTCGTCGACGCCCCGACATATTTCGCCGTCGGGGCGTCGTCCTCACGCGGTGGCCTCACGTCGGGTGACCGGACAATTCCCCGGTCCGATCACCCGAGGCCTCGGTTAGGGCGGCATCAGGCGCAGGTATTCGCGCCTGCGCCGCCCCGGCCGCTGACGGCGGCCCGGGTCGCGGGAATCCTCCCGGACTCGTTCCGCCGCCTCCTTCTGCGAGATGACAGCCTCGCAGAAGGCGGCGACCGCGTCCCAGTTCCTGACGCTGTCGACCATCGCTCTCGCGACAACCGGCAGCGTCAGGTCGGCACCGATAACAGCGACGAGGTCACGGCGATGCCGGTCAAAGCCCGGACACGCCTCCAGCGTGTGTTGCGCCGTGTCCTCGTCATTGCTGCAATGATGGCAGAACGAAGTCCACTCCCTTTGCGCGACCGTGTGCAGGTACAAGCCGAAGCATCCGTGCCCCGACAACACCTGCACCAGTCGAAAGGAGAGGACTCCGTGCCGCCGCTCCATCCACTCCATCAGTACGGGCTGGAGAGCCTCGACGGTGACGACACCGTGTCTAGGCCTCTCCAGCCGCGTAGCCCAACGGGCGATGACGTCTCGGCGGGCGTCCTCGCGCCAGGTGGCTATCTCGCTCAGCGATGGGGAGCCACCTTCGTCGCGCAGTGAGGTCACCCGCCGGTAGAGGTCGGAGAGCATCTCCGCCTCTAGGTCCCACGGGGGTGTCCCGGCCAGTAGGCATGCCGCCTCGGTCGATACCGTGCGGTACCCGCGAATGGCTCTGACCGCCATGACTCTCTGGGGTCTCCACAGAACAGCCCTGAGCTGGGCGTTCAGAGCCCTCGCCCACACGGGTGTGCCGTACATGGCCATAGAACGGATCACCCCCGCATACAGCCGTCGGCCCTCGAAGCTGGGTCCGCCCACGTTCGGCATGAGCCGCGAAAGGGCGGACGCCGCGCCGACCAGCCGGGGAGCAATTCGGCGAAAATGCTCCCGGAACCACCATCGCCCGTCGAGCACCAGACCCAAGTACTTCATATGGGCCTGGATGCTGATGTGGACGGAGTTGACGACTAGCGAGACGCCGATTGGCGGCCTTACGCGTGGCCCATGGAACAATAGGGCCTCCGTCTTATTTAGGGCCACCCTGAGCCCCAGCGCCTCGATTCGCCCGACCATCTCCTCGGTGCCGAGAGTGGCCAGGCTCGCCGCCTCTTCGAGTGTCCTGCCCCGGGCTGTGACGAGCGTATCGTCAGCGTAGCATATCACGCTCAGCCCGGGGGGGAGACTCCCTCTCAACGCCCAGTCGTACCCGATGTCCCACAGAGTCGGTCCCAGAACCGACCCCTGTGGAACGCCGCACGACATGGACGTCCGCACAATGTCCCCTGCGGGACTCGCACAGAGGACACTGCGCCCCTCCAAATAGTCCGCCACCAGCCGCTTCAGGTACAAGGGCACCCCATGAAATCGGAGCGCCTCCCTGATGCAGCTGAATGGCAGACTATTGAATGCGTTGGCGATGTCCAGCGACACCGCCAACAGCACTCCCCCGCCGGTGACAGCCTCCGCGGTAAATGAGTATCCATAGTTAAACCCACGAGTATGGGAGATACTATTACGTCGACCCGGGCAGAGATCCCTGTACCCGGGCAAGCCTACATTTACCAACCAGGGGGGCAGCCGGTACCCTGGCTGGAGCGTGCTAAGAACAGAACAACCCATCTGCCATGCATCTTCTCGCCGCACGCCAAAACTTAAGATTGTGGGTGATTTCCGAATTCGAATGTACATTCGAAATTCTTTATAGAGGTTGTCTTCCTCGCGGTCCGGGCGGTTAAGCCAAGACCCTCGCTCCTGAAACTAAGACAAGCAAAGAATCAGGTTTTCCTTAAATGTTACCCTACCGTTGTTGTAAAAACCAAGAGTAAGTTTTATATGTTCCGTAGCAAAAGAAAATATTAATACATACATATCCATACATATATTGTGTTCATTAAATTATTATTTAAAAAATAATCCTCAATTAGAAGGATATTGGTCTACTGTCACACGCGTGTCAAACGAGTTGACATAAGTATTCTAACTTCAAGGTTTCTTATAATGATGACGTCACACTTACATAAAACTTTATTCAGGTTGTGGACTTCATCTGCTTACGCTCTTTAGTAGCTATATATGACACCCTAAAAAAGGAGTGGTGGCAAAATGTATTCTCAGTCCGTAAAAGACATACAAATGTTGCAATAATTAATACAAGGGTTTTTTTTTGTGTTTCGCATTACGTTTTTAATAGTCATTATAGTCTATGTATGTCTATAGCATTAAGTACTTAATGCAAATCCTTCGTGTACAATAAAGTATATTTTAATCTAATCTAATGTAATATCTATCTTGTGATTCAGAGCGAAACGCGGTGTTAACAATCCACAATGCGTGCATAAGAATTATAAGACTCGTTTTAGTACGTTTTATATGAATCTTCTTGCGTCAATATTCAGTAGGTTTAGCACCGGTCATAAATCAACATATATTAAGTTCCCGTCGTAAAAGCAGTAGCTATTGTTATGTGTTTAAGTACACTACGTATACATAGTAAATACGTTCTTGTTAGGTTTGAATATCGTAACGAATATCTTCTTATATTAATTTCTAATTACATTAATTTCTAATTACATTATTAAGATACTCTATTATAATGGTAGGGAAGTTTATTTTTCAACATTTATATAGACGTTAGTATATTATATCATAGGTATTATTCCTTTTTGACAACAATACACTAATATTTTTTATACGATACCTACGAACGAACCTACTAATATTTTTTTATTATTATAGTCTGAAATGGACTTGTTGAAACAATATGTCCAGCTTTATTAATATAGATAAAAATGTTCGGATAAAATACAAGTTATAATCTTACACCCTTTGTGAGATTATTTTGAAGTATATTATGTTTTTATTATATACTTTTTGAGATTATTTAGTAGCTCAGTATAAGTCGTAGGTTGTAAGAATCCCAGGAGAACTAGTGGCCTGTTTATATGAAATAGTTGTTTACCGTTGCTTCCTAGAGCGCAATCTTACATTTTTCTATAACAGCTCAACTCAGACGCCTTGCTGGCTGTTCGTGATGTCCCGAGGATCCCTAACAATCTCTTTGTGCACGACCTCATTTTGTGTTGAATGCTTGCTTTTAATAGACCCACCGCTGTCGCTGTCGGATAAATATCTGCAGATGTTGCTTAAGAGAATGTTTTCATTCAGAATGTTTTGTTGACAACTGTTTCTAATATACTGTTTGTGTCTGTGTGTATCAATTACATGCATATCATTTAACAGAATATAACTTAATAATGGGTTGTCATTAAAATTTAACAAAATGGTTACGCTTAATTAAATCGATGTCAATTAGTTTGTGCTCAGATTACCTATAGTTTTTTAATAATGTAATTAAAAATGTAACTAAAAATAATGTACCTAGTTCTTTTTCTGCTATGACAATCCTGTCTGGCTATAGCGATACTATATTAGTAATTACTGCTTATGGCAGAAGGCCCTTTGTCAACTGTCGAGACGTACATGAGCTGTGAAGAAATTAAATTATTGTCATTCAAAGATTGTGCTGAGACAGTAATTTAAGACTAATCATTACCACTTTAGATGGAACGCCAAATTTTGAAATTACTTATTCGCCCTACAAAACCTGACAACAGAATGGAATGATTGAATTAGTATTCCATTTAGGCTTACTTTTCTATTTTACTTTGTATTCCTTCAGGGACTTGAGTAAGTTAAAAGCTCGCTTGTATATACATATATATCTTGCCTAAATTCGTTTCAAAGAATCTTTTCATAAAGTCTTGACAAAAAAAACTGAGTACCTATTCGAAGAGCATTCTATAAAGATAAAAGACGCACGAAATAATTATAGCAGTAAACTAAGTTACTTTTCTTTGTCATAGTTTCCTATCGTTTTGTCATAGTGTAATTAGTTTTAAATGTTTAGGATTTTAATTTTATATACAATGCGATGTTCCGTGTGGTGACGGAGTAAGAATACAATTCACCACCATCTGTCTTACCCGTGGGTGATCGTAAGAGACGACTAAGGGATATAAAAGGCATACAACATAATGCAAGAGAAGGAAATCTCGAAACGAAACCCTATATCAACACGCCTGACCAGCGTGGTATAGTGGATTAATTTTCCTTCCATTATGGAGGAGGCTCGAGCCCAACATTGGGACATATATGAGCTGAGATGATGATGATACAATGCGAACTATACGTATATACCTTTAAATATATTAAATAACTTGAAATAAAACTATTTTTATGGATTCTATCGCGTTTGTATTTGATTTTTAATTTCCCGACGTTTCGAACACTTTAAAGCCTTCATGGTCACGGGAGTACGTTCAAGGCCGTGGGTAAAATAGTTTTATTTCAAATTTATAATACTTGCGTAAACATCAGAAATCATTATATTAAATAACTTTTTTCTAATTATTAAACTTCAGTGTCATAAGTATGGCACCATGGTACCTACTGGGTTCAAACCTTGGATAGACGAGAACGTTTTTGGAGGATAAAGTTGATATTAAATATGCGAATTCGATCTTGAGGTCTTAGATTCACCAAATCTTGAATTGAGATAATAAACTGTCTTTTGGAATAAAAAGTGCCTAGAGACTATGCCGTTGTATTGCGTGAAAAAGTGTTGTCGGGTAATCTTAGCAAAAGGCTCCATAGTATAGTCGGAGCTCTCCTCGATTAGTGGCGATAAGTTTGCCGTCTAATGTGCGAGATTAACACTCATTTTCACTAACAAATTCTAAATTTCACATAGCACCAAAGGCGTAAATGACGCATAACATTCCGTTTAATTCAATTCTTTGATGTTAAATAAAAAGGCGATATAAATAAGACATCAATTGCATTTTGTTGATATTTTCTTAGCATGAGGTTTTTATGTTGAAATATTCATGTATTTTCATCAATATTGAGAGAGAAACTTTTGGGAATAAAGTCTTGAGATTATAAAGTAAATATTATAAAAATGATAATTATTCATTTACGATTTCTAGCTTTTATCCACCCGGCGTAAATTAGTTTCCGTTTTCCGAGTAACTTAAATGTATAAACATTTCGTAAAAAATATTAAATTAAAAAGTATTATTTTCTTTATATACAATAATATATTTTATAACAAATTTCATAAAAAATATTTCAACCGTCGGAGGGTCATAGCATAATAAACATCCAACTGACAGACAGAGTTATTTTCGCATTTATAATATTAGTAAGGATTAGGCCGGTTAATCTAAAATAATGTAGGTAGGTATTATAGGATAATAAATACCAATATTATGTATTAACCTTTACCGTCCCGTATATCTTTGGCTACAAATCTTGATTACATAACGATAAATCGGCATCGTAATCTCATTAAGACTAGAGACCCTTGTTCACTATCACGTTAACGCCGAAAATCTCTAAGCTTATCGGGACAAAGGCGAAAATCCTGTTAAGTTTTCTTATAATTATTTTTTACTTGCATTCGTTGGACACCATTCGCCCTTCACATCTGGAAGGTGGTAAATTAAATGCTGATTTTATGGCATTTATTCACTCTATACTATAATGCATTAAGAGGAAAACGCGCTTATTTTACGCTATTGCTATTTTCGAGTTTATTATCGCCTCGCACTAAGATTTTTTCTGTATCGGAATCTAACTCAGAATTCATGATTGATTGATTTGCACTATTCGATGAGCTTATTTATTTACAATGATTTAATAATAATAAATGTTCATTGACGTAAAGTGTACATTATAATTAATAAGATTCCCTAACAGCTGTGCTAGTAAAGACTGTGTTGCAGGTGTTAGTGTCTTCCCCCTTAAACATTGACATTACTTTTACATCAAAAACTTAATAAAATAGAAAGAAAAACGTAACAATAATATTAATAGATAATATGAAAAAAGAAAAGTAATACATACATACATATCATCACGCCATATCCCTTGCAGGGTAGGCAGAGAGAACAGAGTGCCAGAGAACTCTATCCTTGCATACTTCACTCGCTTCCTCAACATTCATAATTCTCTTCATACACGCTCGCCGGTTTCGGAGACTCTTGACTCCACCTTCCTTCAGTACATGACCGATCTGGTCTAGGTAGGTGACTCTCGGTCTCCCCCGGTACCTACATCCTTCCACTTTCGCATTGTATATCTTCTTAACCAGACGTTCGTTCGGCATTCTTTCCATAAGTAAGTAATTATAAAGTAAGTCATTATTAAGTTAAAAAGTGTGTGTTCGTTTGCGTCCGCGCGTGCATGTGTGTGTGTGTGGATTTGTGCGCGTGTGCGCATGTGTAACACACACACGAACAAACACACACGTGTTCGTACGTGGCTGAGTGTGTATGTATGAATATGTAAATTTATATTTTAGAGATTCTATGACACTTTTAAGAGGTTTAAAGCTATAGAAGCTTGAATATCTGCAGACTTTAGTCAGGCAGTTACGGACAATTTAATTAATGTTATTCAGTTTACGGGTTTTTTAAATTTTGTTGCATTTGTTATAGATTTAATAAAGCAGTAATATTATGTCATTAAGCTTGCAATAATTTAGAACAAAAGATTTTATAGAATTAAGTACGTAATTAAAGATAACAATTCTAAAAATTATCTGTAAATTGCCGGTGAAAAATAACTATTCCACAATAATTATAATTAGAAAATAATTATTTTCTAAAGTGAACTTAATCTAAATATTACACCTTTAAACATATAGATTGTTATGAAACGCTGTTGTCAAATTTGGGTTAACTTATTCCGAGCTGTTTGGAAAAGGCAAACAAAATAACCCTAATTGCATTATCGAGGATGTGGGTTGTGTGCGAGATTTAGTAGAGCGGAGTAGTGATGTCGTGTAGGCAGTCTTAGTAAAAGGGAAATAAAATGTATTGGCTATATTTCTTGATGGATTGGGAAGACTTACTGTGGACTCAAGTGTGTGTAACTGGCAAGTTTTATGTTTAAGACGTGGTGTAATAATGAATATTATAGTTCGCTCAAATGTGAAACGAATTACTCTGAAATCAATCGCGATAGCGTTGCTCCAATGAAATGCTCTTTTATGTATTAATTTTTAAAGAATGAAACGAAGGGAATGATGGAAAAATTTTAACTGTGGATATAGGTATTTCAAAACTGAATTCCGTCTTTTTTCATTACATTTAGATTTACACTTAATGATGAGACCATTTACTTCTAATACGATTTCGTGCTTTTCATTTATCTTAAAATTTAAAATCATGTTTAAATATTTATAGAACCTTACTGTCTCAGGCGGTCCTATAAGACGACTATTCATATTCATGATATCAAAAACTTATTTCATTAATTGATTTGTATGACACTAACGGGAAAACCCGAAGAAGGACGGTGCGACCGCATATACTATATCTCAGTATTAATATACTCTTCACCATTATCGCAGCTCTTGTATGTCACATTGCTAGGCTTAAGCCTCCTCCAAAATAAAAGGACAATTGACCTACTGTACTGAACTGGTCAGATGAGTTATTGTAGGTTTTGTATTTTGAGTATTCCTTCTCTAGCATAGATGTTATTTTCATATTAGATCCCTTAGTCATGTTATACAACAACCATGAACAAGAAAGGGGTGGTGAAATGTATTCTTGCACACGCCGTGACCAAACGAAAAACTTTCTATTCTAATATTGTTACTTCCTTTTATTAAATGTATGACTCTTCTTATAAAAAAATATGAATAAATAGAAATTGAATAATCGTCACATCGTTTGAATATCACATAAAACATATGTTTGCCTTCCCACGCCAATAGTTACCACGGCGAAACGAGGTTATTTTACTGTGGTCGTTGGCAGTAAGCCTGTCTGTCATTTATTATGCACATGGAAACGTATACTAAGGAAAGCTATTGACATGCTAGATGGACTATCACCGCGTCAATATCGATTTGAACTCTATTTGCACATAAAAGGCAGTTGATGCGCCATATTTTCGTCGCATATACTTGTCGCTTGTTATTGGACTGCCTTTGTCGGAGTCTATGTATGGTATAGGTAGTATGGTATCTTCTTGCACAAGTAGAAATGTCGCTATGAGTTTTGGTCAATTTTTACTATAACATTTCACATTTTCGGGTACTTTTTATTCACATTTTCGGGCAAACTAAAATTGTAATAATAAATAAGTAGCATTCTCTTCGTAGCTTTCTTTATTACACAGAGAGAGAGTCTTTATCTTATCTTTATTTTTAAAAATCACACCACCCTGTACCAGTAAAATAATCCATGTAGTGCGGGTGACTTCACAAATATGCAATTAATGTGCAGACAAATTACACTCAGACTCAGAGCAAAAATTGTACTTCGCAAAAAGTATTGTACTCCGTGGGTATCGAACCCCCGGCTGGCAGGGAAGGTCGGTATCTTAACCACTAGACCTTTTTTTCTTTCTTTGCAGTCAAGTCGAGAGATAAAGTCGTTAGAAAATTCTTTTTCTGCGAAATACGAGGAATTTCAACTACGCTTAATCAGTGTGCCGAAAAAGTAACTTAGAATTTGCAAATATTTTATGAACTTTGTTTATCTATCGTTTTATGTGTTTATATGAAAATTATTTACCTTTTTTCTTAATGTGTTACATTTCTTTGTAATATATTACTTAACATGTTTTTGACGTCATTTTGTTAGGAACTGGGGTCATAAATATGTAAGTTTGCCACTTATACAAAGCAACCGTAAACTTCGTCTATTTCTATTCCGTAGGTCCATTTCTGAAATCATAATAGGCAAAACACGCTTATAACTGACCGTATAACCTTTACATAGATATGTATGTAACTAATTCAGATAAAGCTAAGCTATATATTACCTCGCCTGCGGTACCAGGTTTACATGGCAGAATTATTTATAAGGGGCTCTGAGGACCTCAGGTAGGGTTTCCATAATCCGTTACACCGTCGAGCTAACAATATTTTAGGAAAGGCGTTTGTGCGCTTTAATAATTAAAAGCATTTCTAATTTCTGTTTTTATTCGCTATATGTTGAACTATATAACTTAATGATAGATTATATATAAAATATTTAACCGGTTTCATAAAAGGAAATTTCGTAATCAAGAATTTTTTTAAATATTCTTGCATACATATATGTACTTTAAATTCTGTAATAAATATATTATTGTTGTTATTATATAGGTATTTAAGGTAAAGTTTAATCGAAACGTTTGAGAGAAGTTAAGAAAGTGGCAACTAGGACTAAAGGTTTTCCTATTTCTTGATATCCTAATTTTCGTCGACTGTTAAGCTAAGTTATCCTGCAAGGTTTGACATGCGACTAATACTTTCCTTTCGTGATATCTCCATTCTTCTTAGATATTTATTGTATATCCATTGATTTTAATCATAATCATCATGATCAATTCAGCGACCCACTGCCGGGCGCAAGCCTCTTCAGAGAAACTGACTTATTATACCATGACCAGACAATTTGTTTTTCTTCTCTGGCATGTATATTATATCCCTTTGTTGGCTTTTACGACACCCACAGGCAAGGTATGGGTGGTGATTTGTATTCTTACACCGTTACCACGGAAAACGATTTATGTACAGCAATATAAAAATAAGAGTCAATTTGTCAGAAGAAATAACAATTTATAGAAAACACGCGCTCATAGTAAATATTCACAAATCATAAATAATATGTCTACTCCTACCACACTAACAATCATGAAGTTAATAATTGAATCATATATTTAGGTGGCTCGGCATAACGCCAGCAATATCTATCTAAAGGTATATTTCAGTTTATCCGACTGAGAACTGAAATTCTGGTAACACTAGTGGTGGACTTTTATTTCTTCTCATCAACTTGAGTGCTTTAGCTTAAGGCTTGGGTTATGTGACGCGTCCATTATTCTTTATGATGATTGTGAAAATTTACAGGCCACGTGGAATCCGATGTAATAATTGAATTTTTAGGAATTCCATTATTTTTTTAGAATGTTCGTCATATTTTTTTTTGACTTCAGCATCTCTGGGCTTGAATTTCGTATTGGGTGAGCGTCGTTGTTAGTTGTGTACGTAGTTTGTTCAGAAAAATTCTCAGTAACAGCAAAGAGGTTAGATTTAGGCCCGGGGGAAGGCGTTAGCTACTAGCACTCTATTCCGCAGGCTCTAAAAGTAAGTTAAAGGAGGAAGTCGAATATAGGTTAGTAGAGTATTCGATTTTTCTATGTTATTCTCTCCTTTGGTTATTTATAAAGTGGCTTTGCCTCAAAATACATATATAGTCAAATAAATTTCTATATAATTTGAGAGGTTTTTAGGTTGTTTAGGGTAAAATAATATCAAAGACAGAGAAGATGATAAATTTACAGGATTAAAATTTATTTGAATTTAGCATCCAATATGAATTAGTAGACTACTATTTTCATAAATATGAGAAGAAGAATTACGCCTTGAATTATTATAAAATATATTATTAAATCATTTATTTCAAGTTTAAGTAATTATAATATAAAATCTCAATACTTCAAATATATATCACATATAGACATTTAGAATCATTGCATAGCAGATATTTAGTGCATTTGTTGCGTGACCGGCCCGTTAGCACTCCCAGACGGGTGCTAGACATTAGTATTATTAAAATCGTCTGTCACGAGTGATTATTGAATATATAAGTGTATATATATATATATATATATATATATCACGGACAACTTGGGACAACTTCTCGGTAGCCACCACCTCAGCCAGAAGGCACGTGTAGCAATACATAACGCTGTACTTGTCCCAACATTACTATATGGAAGCGAGAGTTGGGTATGCAGAAAAGAACATGAAAGCAAAATTAATGCGGTCGAAATGCGATCTCTACGGAAAATCTGTGGAGTTTATTTATTTATTTATTTATTTATTCATTCAACTGCTCCACACACTTACAGTTTCCCAATACGTGCATTGAGCCATTACAATTTTACAATTTAAATACATAATTATAACATAAAAAATGCAAACAAAATTTTAAAAATACGTCGAAGTTGGTGAAAAATATATCAACATCCGGATACTGAGCAATTAATGAGTTGAGCAATGTGATTGCCTGACTGGTGGGTGCATATTGTGCGGTACACGTACGCACCTGTGGGGCAGCGAGCAGGCACCGCGAACGAAGCCGTGTGTATTGAATCGGCGCTAATAGCGAACAGCGCGACAGTGCATTTGAATTATCAATTTTATTATTTAATAATAAGTAATAATGTAAGAAAAGGGCACATTTACGTCGTAACGCAAGGGTATCGAGACTTATCATACCAGATACAAAGAGAGAAGGATATAAATATGGATAATAACCGTACTGCTTTTTGTATAAAAACCTACAAAATTTACGCTGCACACGTTCAATCATTATGCTATACTTGACCTCATGCGGGTCCCAGATTATAGAGTTGTACTCCAACATGCTGCGAACGAAGGCATAGTACAGCGCAAGAATAGTGTTCCTACATTGAAACAAGGTCGATTGTCTCATCACAAAGCCTAGTAATTTGTAACTTTTTTCACAAATAGTTGTGATATGCGTGTTGAAAGTTAGACATGAGTCCAGTGTAACGCCCAGGTCACGGATTTGTGTAACCCGTTCCAACGGTGCATCAGATATTTTGTACGTGTGCGTGCATGGAACGCGCGATCGAGTAAATGTGATGGTTTTACATTTAGATGTATTAAACTCTAAGTAATTGTGCGCACCCCATGCAACAACATTATCAATGTCACGCTGTAGCGCCTCACAGTCTTCCGTGCTGTTTACGCCCAAAAACAGTTTCAGATCATCGGCAAACATAAGACATTGAGCCGAACGGATTACACCGGGCAGATCATTGACCATGATTAAGAACTGGGTTGGGCCCAGAACACTGCCCTGGCTCACACCAGAGCGAGTGAAGTATGGGTCAGATTGGTATTTGCCTAGCTGTACGTATTGTATTCGATTTGTAAAATAACTAGCAAATAATTTTAAAAGCTTAGGAGTGAATCCAGCAGTGGCAAATTTTCGTAGGAGTACATCATTATGTACGCGGTCGAAGGCTTTTTTAAAATCGAAATACGCGGCGTCTACTTGCCTATTATGATCCATTTTAGTAACACAATAGTCGACAAAGTTAACTAAATTGGTAGTAGTTGATCTGCCCGTTCTAAAACCATGTTGACACTCGCTAAGTTGTTGTTTATACTGTCTAGTAATATGACTGTTTAAAATGTACTCAAATATTTTAGCTAATGCTGACAGTACAGCAATTGGCCTATAATTGGTGATTTGAGACCTTAAACCGTCCTTGTGTACTGGTGTAACACGCGAAACTTTCCATAGGGTTGGATAAATAGCAGTTGTTATTGCTAGGTTCAAGATATGTAACAGTGGCTCCTGTAACACTCCAATGCAATCTTTTATAATATAGGCGGGTATACCATCGGGCCCAATAGAAGATCGAGCCTTTAAACGTTTTACCGCTTGCAGCAAATCTGCTATATCAATAAGATCGATGTTAATGTGCGAAGAACACAAGTTACTATTTTCGTGGTGTTCTGGGGCCATTGTCGACAAAGTGGGTACATTTGACAAAAACATAGATTTAAAATATGCTGCGAATCCATTCGCAGCATCTAATCCAGAAGTTATACTGCCATCGTATTCGTATTCAGAGCAAGAGTTACGCGAGGATCGCTGAGTCTTAATAAAATCCCAAAAGGTGCTCGGATCTCTCCTTATACCCGCCTCTGCGAGGCCTATGAAGTTAGCGTATGCAATTTTTATCAATTCCTTTGTCCGTTGCCTATAAAATTTGAACATTTCTTTATTGAAATCTAATTGACATTTTCTAAATTTTTTTAAATGATAATGCTTACTTTTAATGTTCTCAATTATTTCTGAAGTATACCATGTAGGATATATATACTTCCTAAAACCAGTAAATTGCTTTTTCAGAGGCACATTAGCGCTTAAGTTTATATTAAGTTGGGAATAAAAATTATCTAGTGCATTATTAACGTCGGTGGTATTTAGTACTGTGGACCACGATAACGACGCAAGGCGCTTATACAATGTGTGAAAGTCAGCCTTTTTGAAATTCCACTGTGGTGGGTCATATTGTGATGTTATACTTAGCGGCGGTAGCGGCCGAGCCCGCTCAACAGCCCGCCGCGGCACGCTCAGCCGCACACAGAGCGGTGGGTGATGCGCGTCCGCTGGTACTAACGGCTCAACGGCGCTAGCAACACACACACACTCACCTCCTAGATTGCTCAGCACCAAATCTAACATATTGCCATAAATGTTTCTAACTGTATTGTATTGTACCAATTTACAAAAAGATAAAAGGTAAGTAAAATGTAAATTTACATTTTGACTACACGAAGTCAAATTAAAATCACCTAATATGATGATATCTAATTCAGAGTATTTTTCAATAACGTTTTCTAAAAGTGTAAAAGTATTCACATATTTATCATCCATTGAATTGGGTGAAATATATACAACACACAATAGAAAACGCTTATAGGTTAAGTTTACAATGGCTACAATAACTTCCAGATCACAAATGTAGTTAATATCGTATATCTGTTGGACAGAATATTGTGCACGCACCGCCAACAACACGCCACCCCAACCGACATCGTTTGCGCGATCGCGACGTATAACAGTATACCCGTCGGGAAACATTTCGCCGTCTTTGACACTACTTGTTAAAAATGTCTCAGTTAAAGCATATATATCAGCGTATTCACTTATCACAGATAGCTTAAACACATTTAACTTGGACCTTAATCCTCTAACATTTTGGTAGAACAAGGTATAATGTTTAGGTTTGGGCGGAGTTAGGCTGACCGACCGCATTCGCAACGACGACGTAAGAGAGCGAGTAGGTATGAAAGAGAGTATTGGTGTAAAGATGCGAAAGGGAATGCTCCGATGGTTCGGACATGTGGAAAGAATGCCGAATGAACGTCTGGTTAAGAAGATATACAATGCGAAAGTGGAAGGATGTAGGTACCGGGGGAGACCGAGACTCACCTACTTAGACCAGATTGGTCACGTGCTGAAAGAAGGTGGAGTCAAGAGTTTCCGAAACCGGCGAGCGTGTATGAAGAGAATTATGAATGTTGAAGAAGCTAGTGAAGTATGCAAGGATAGAGTTCTCTGGCACTCTGTTCTCTCTGCCTACCCTGCAAGGGATATGGCGTGATGATATGTATGTATGTATATATATCACGTAGTGACGGAGTGAGAATACAATTCACCACCCCCTATTTTACCTGTGCGTGATCGTAACAGACTAAAGGATATAAAACGCATATAATATCTATGCCAGAGAAGGAAATCTCGAAACATAACCCTATACCAACACGCCTGACCAGCGTGGTATAGTAAGTCAATTTCCCTCCCATTATGGAGGAGGCTCGAGTACAACATTCGGACGTATATGAGCTGAGATGATGAGATAATGATATTTCATGTATCTTATAAACAGTGCTTACGATTTGGACAAAATCTAGCACATGAATAAGGTTTTTTTTTCTTTTTGAAATACGCTCTTTTATCCAAAAAGTATTGGGATATTAAGGTAGCCACTCCTGCCCACGAAATATAAATATCGATACAAAATATTATTTATTATGAATTAACGAAATATAAATAATATTAGGTATTATTGACACTGTCCGTCATTCTGACGTCCACTGTGGGCCTGTTTCATGATGATGCTATTTCATTTCCTGAATGATCAAGCTTAGCAAGCGGGACGGCAACGTGTTATGAACTTGTTATGAGTTTGCCAGGACAGTGTTCTAGTGCTTCTAGGATAACCACAAAAAACTAAAGTACGGATACATTGTATTGTATTCTTAATCCGTCACCACACGGGTTCATAATAATACTAAGGTAAATTAACTCCAAATTAAGTAGTTATTCAGTTTTTTTTCTGTATAACTTAGATATGTGCAGTTATGATCGTTAAAAGCGTGTGTCCTTTTTAACCGACTTCAAAAACGGAGGAGGTTCTCAATGCGTCTATATTTTTTTTTAAGTTTGTTACCTCATAACTTTCGATTGGGCAAAGTGATTTTAATGATTCTTTTTTTATTTGAAAGCTGGTGCTTCCCGTGTGGTCCCATTTCAATTTGGTCCAGTTCTGACAATGGCATCCATGAGAAAATCATATAAGTCTAAAATTAGCATTAAGTATGAGTGCGGCAAATGAACGAGTAGCTCAAGCCCCGCTACTAATAGAACAACCTATGTGTGTCTGTAACACTAAAAAGTAAAAATAAAAAAAACTACGTTTAAAAAAACCGACTTCAAAAACTGCAAAGAACAAAATAACTTAAAATACTATCATTTGTATGTGCTATCTATTGATAGGTTTGAAGTCGGGGCCGGTATCGGTATCTTTAGTGTAGGAATTTCATTACAGTAAGTAAGCTGTTTATAATTTTGTTTAGGGCTTGGCACCGATTTCAAAACTATCAATAGATAGCACATACAAATAATAGTATTTTTATGTATTCTTTATTTTTTATACTTACAAGCAATAAGCTTAATATCAAATTTTAAATATTCAAATGAAATTGGGTAGACCTTGTGTTACATACGGAACTGAATATTCTCGTGTATTAATAAAAATGCAATGTCGCGGTCAGTTTATTTTAATATGGCCGGTGGTGGTTTTTAAATATTGTGGTCGACTAATGTCGTTTATATTTTATAACAGCACCACCATCATCATCTCAGCTCATATATGTCTCACTGTTAGGCTCGAGCCTCCTCCACAATATGAGCGAAATTGACCTACTATATATACCACGCTGGTCACATGTTTCTCCGACTGGACAAATAAAAAAAGACCGAAAGCGCGAATACAAATATTTAAGTTGCGTTATTCAAGCAAATTAGTATGCCCATAAGTCTAGCCAGCGTGTTATACTAGGTTAACGTTACAAAAAGACACCACCCATTAAAGAAATAATCCTTGTATTGCGGGGGACTTTACAAACATATAGTAAACGGCAGATATATTACATCCAGACTCAGGACAACACTTTGTGGATCGCACAAAGTATTGTTCAGCGTAGGAATCGAACTCATGCCACGGAAAGTCGGTATCTTAACCACTATGTCATTTGTATAGTACATAGAAGTGAAATAGGTTCACAGGTAAATATGAAGCGTTATGCTAATAATATGAACGTGGGGTCATAGAAATAAAATTGTTATCGCAACTTACATATTGTTTTCACAAACATTTTACATGTTGTATATTGGCAATATCGTCACGACTCTTCCTTATTAGTACAATGTTGACCTTATAGATATTCAGTGATATATGACGAGGTCAATTGATGATATAATTTGTACCACTTAAACACCATTGAACACTATCGCAAAAGTCCTCGCGTATCGAGACTATAGTTAATGTAAAAATAGTCAGTGCGTAAGGATATTGCGATAATTGTTTCCTTTTATTTTTTGTTAAATTCACGCGCTATTGGCTTAATTCATATTTACTAGTTAGTAGTAAGTTCAATAATCAACTATTTATTTCTACATTTTAGCCTTTTATATAGCCTAAATCCTACTTACTACTATAATATTATAAATGTGAAAGTGTGTTTGGATGTTTGTTCACACTCTCACGTGTAAACTGTTGAACAAATTTGAATAAAAATTGGCACATAGATAGACCATTTCCTGGATTAATATATACGATACTTTTTAACCCAATAATGTGTTCCTTTGGGATAATAGTTACATTTTGAGAAAGTTACTTCAGATGATAGTACCTACCCATAATATTTACTAACAAAGAAAGACACATGCTTTGCACAATGGGAGGTTTGGAAGTGTATTTTTTTTTTAATAATTCTTTACGTACATGTGAAATTAACAAATTATGTGTGATTTCTATCGACATAGATTTTGATTGTACTATCTCCGTTTTGTATCATGTTTCTTTGGTCTTTTTCATATAATGGATGGTGTAAATTATCCGCAATATCGGTACAGCAAAATCAAAGTCCAAATTAATTCAGGTTAAAGTGTGTTAAAATTATACCTATTCCTTTGATAATTTATGCAAATACCCCATATTTTATGGTATCGTCTTACGCCTAATCTTGGCAATGTCATTTTATTTCTCGTGCATATATCTTATTAGCTAACAGTATCTCCAAGGCTAATTTCTCACTAAGCTCTGCACCCATACAATGGTCATTCATACGCATCGCTTCAGCAACAGTTTCCGGTTGCATGGCTATTAATACAACACGCCTCTGCCGTTAATTGCGTATATATATGTTCAAAACAACCCCTAGAAACAGGTTGGGTGTGGTGTGTGGTACACATTTGAAATAAAACTATTTTTACGGATTCTGTCGCGTTTGTATATGATTTTTAATTTCCTGACGTTTCGACGCTGTAAAGTCTTTGAAACATTGGGCAATTAAAAATCAAATGCAAACGTAATGGAAGCCGTGAATATAGCTTTATTTCAAATGTTGTGGTTAATATTCTTCTTCTTATGTATTGGCAATCAGCTAATTATACCAGCTATTGGTGTCAGTGTCGAGTTATGATTATGAATATCTTCACGTTTTTAATCTTTCAGGTTAGTCATTGTCTAAGTCAAATTGTCGCCATTAACAGTGCAATGGCCACACTGTTAATAGTATCTTGTGGGAATTTTGATGGAAAACGAAAACATTGTAAAGAACTTTTATATGATATTCACTACATCCCAGCAGCTCAGCCACATCACATTACATAAAATGCCATCAAAATTATTTAATATAACACGTTAAAACACTGAGATATCGAATATAATACAAGAGCACCACATGACATTTTCAAATTCCCGTCAAAAGTCCTATTTCAAATATTGTGGTTAATATTCAAATGGCGTCATCCATTTTGCTTTTGATGCTGTCAATATGTTAATAACATCAGTGTCACGTTGTAGATGATCGACGATGACGATTGACAAAGATATTTGCGGAGACTTTTGACGGGAATTTGTAAACATCATGTGGTGCTCTTGTATTATATTCGATATCTTAGTGTTTTAATGTGTTATATTAGATAATTTTGATGGCATTTTATGTAATGTGATGCGGCGGAACTACTGGGATGCAGTGAATATCATATAAAAGTGATTTACAACGTTTTCGGTTTCCATCAAAATTCCCACAAGATACCATTAACAGTGTTGTGCCATAGCACTGTTGATGGTGACAATTTGACTTAGACAATGACTAACCTAAAAGATTAAAAACGTGAAGGTATTCATAACTTGACACTGGCACTAATAGCTCGTATAAGTAGCTGATTGCCAATACATAAGAAGAAGATATTTGCGGACCAGACGTGATATCGTGACAGTAATTTTTTATGTTTGTCTATGTTAGTATCTATTTGGCTCTAACGAATTGGATTAGATAGATATAAGGTTTTGTTGATTATAAATTGGAAGTGAAATTAGGCTGAAAAATTACATAAATTTTCCTTTCGTTTTACGACTGCTATTTTAATATTATTGTAGTATCTTATGAGCGCCCGCGTTTTTATTCATAGTTATATGAATACATAAATACCGTAAAGAAATAAGTTAAAGTTGAACATTACTTGAAATATATTTTAGACTCAAAATAATAAGCTTAGATCGTTTGTCAATCCAAAACATTAAAACTGATGTATTATTTTAATAATTATTTTATAAAATATTATTTTCAGCCTAAATTTATTTTAGTAATTTAATTTTTATGCACTTAGTTTTTATTTTAATTTTATTTTAATATTTAGGTAACAATTAAATATAATAAAGGCTTTTTAAAATTATTATTAAATTTTATTATACTTGAGCCTATAAATGGATATCTGGTGTTTACGCGAGTAGGTATTACACATTTGAAATATTAAAAAAATGAAATAAATTATAAATTAAAAAAAAAATCAGGTAGGTAATTAAAAATTAAACACAGAGGCGAAAGAATCAGTAAAAATAGTTTTATTTCAAAGCTATAAATCTAATTAGGTGGCTCTGGCTTTCATCCCTAGAAGTTTTTAAAAATAATTGTACAGAGAATAACCGCGATAAACTTGACCTATGATCATTTATAAACTTAGAACCTTTCCGTAAATTAATGGATGAGCTAAGTAATTGGTTTATAGTTTTGTTACTCACGGGGTAATAACAAAATTGAACGGTCACTGTCTAATTTTCTTCAGCTATTAATTTAATAGAGTGCTCCTATAGTCAAAGAGCAATCAATTAGTCAGAAAGCTGTCGATTATTGTTACAGATAGAGCTCGATCAGCTGCGTTGCAATCAAAGCGACGTCCCATGTGGAAAACACTGAGAGCTTTTATTGTCTAAACAGTTCTTATCTTAGAGTTGTCAAACACCTTAATAGATGTTTTTTATGTAACGTTAGAACTGTATATCAAAATATATTTTGTACTAGAGCTTTGCCCGCGGATTCGCACACCTCATAGTGTAGTGTGCCATTGTATGTATTTGTCTCAACTTTTTTTATGTATAATATGATCAGACCAACCCCCGTGGCTCTTGATGCTTTCGTTCAATCGAATATGATTAAAAATCTTTTTCCTATTTTAATAGGCATTGTTCACAATTTTTTTTTATGCTTATGATGGCAAACGAGTGTCAACAGCATTGTCCTACCACTATATAACGTCGTCCTACCACTATATTTTATGAAATATATTTTTTTTATAAACTAATTATTTTTTAGTTAAAAGTATGTACTTACTTTACTATAAGTTATTCCTTATAGCATTAGCTATCTACTAGTGACAGTCGTAATATTTTCACTCATAATATTTTCAGAATTTTTCTGGAATAACGATTTTTTTTTGAAAAAAAAAAAAAAGATTTTTTATATATGTAATATATATATATATATATATAAAGATTTTTTATATACATTAACTAAAAAAAGTTATAGTTAGTATTACAGGTAGATACTTCAATTTTATAAAGAAAGACCAGATAGTCTAATGGTATATGTTTGGCATATCTAATCATGGTGACTTGAATGGAAAAAAGAAACATCGTTGTTGTCGTTCTTTGTAAATTGTCACATTCACATTTTGAATAGCATCCACGAAACTCATAATTCGAAACTTTATTACCTTTATTTTGCGTCCCGGGAGATAATATTTATCAAGCAAAATATAAAGTTGTACTCTGCTTATCTATCTGTCCGGGTATAAATATAAACTTATATATCATTTGCTTAAAATTTAACTTGGCAATATTTTGAATTTTATTTGAAAATTATACAATATTTATCTAAAATGTACGCAACACACATAGCAAATCGTGATCGCTGTGTAACAACGTCCAAACAACACTTAAAATGTTTTAAGTAAACAAGAATGATAACAAATACTCGACTGTTGGAACTATCATTTTATCATTACGTTTTTATTTTCATCGCAAACCATCTATTGTGTTTGTTTTTTTTTTTATTATTTTTGTTTTAGGCTTTTAAGCACCAAAGTAATAGATAGCGGTGTGATACACCTAGTCACCACAACTAAGATGACTATGAGGCTATGGCAGTATATAAGGCACGCTATCAGATTTGCGTGCGTCTCTATTAAGAATTTCTGGGGCCATATTTTTTTAAATATTCTGGGGCGGTTTAGGAATTTAATCTAGGAGCTCTCGATTGATATGTTGCATGATTTTGCTACTAAACTAAGTTAAATGGGTATGCATATCATAATAAGTCACAAGCAGTTGTGTAATAATAAAATATCTAATTTTCAAGGTTCTATAATTAAAAATCAGTACTACATACACTAGATTCTATGAGTAGGCACTCTTAGTGTGATTTAATACATTCTAACTATAGATTGTAATATCCATATAATACATATAAGCCTATAATTCTTTAAGTATTAATGACTAACAATTAGACTTCGCGCTGTAAATAATCTGTTTTACTTCATATCAGGCGTTAGCATTTTATTTCAGCATTTAAAACTTTTTGAAGTCTATATATCGCAGTTTGCAGAAGTCGCTATTTCGCAGTTTGTAGAAGTCGATATATCGCTGCGCTGCCTGGTTACGAGTTACATTAATGGGGATAGCATATAAACCTTCTCCGTAAAAAAGTATATTATACATACCAATTTTCATAATGATCGGTCAAATAGTTTCTGAGTTTAGTGATGTCATATATACAAACATTTTTCTTTTTTAATAGATCAATATTTACGATTTATACGTACATAAAAATATTTATTATATTATATATATTTATTATAGCTGTGTGGTAGCGGCGACGAATACTACCAACCCTTACTTTGTTCGTGGATGTCGTAAAAGACGACTAAGAGCCTTATAACGACCTGGGCCAACTCCACCTGATACCGCTTGGTCAACAATTACATTCCCAAGGAGGGTTGACGTCTGGCAGGCGGCCGGTCATAAAACTATTGCCAATAACTTTTACAATATGTACTATAAAAGAAGAATACATATTGTATCGACCCAAAGTATTTGGGATAAGAGTAGGAGAATGATGACGTACATAAAAATATTTAAAAAATTATATCAGAGGCCGTTTATTTCGAAGTAACCCTATTTAGTTTTAATCGTACGATGTAAAAATACACATGTAATGTGTTGTCGTTTGTAAAACGTTTATGTATCGACGTTCAAAGGTAACACATAATAAACCGTCTGATATTTTGTTAAAACATGTCTTTGATGCGTTGGCTACATGCTTATGCTTTGTCTAGCTTGTTTTTTGAGAGAATCTCCTCAACAAAAATTGTACTCTGTTTTAGGTAATTATAGATTGATGGATGATTAAAGCACTTAAAATATAATGGATTTATATACCATAGTCATAATATAACTAAATTGGTAGTGATATTCTTTTTTTTTTTACTTATATTATTCTTTTAAACGTATATTCCAGCTGTCCGCACCAGCCAGTGCTCCGTAACATATCTATACATATTGTTTGTTCACCTTAGAGACGATAATACTATATCAGAAACAATTCAAGTTCTATCCTTGTCACTTGTCCTCCGAATAACCTTCGACTATCTTATGATGATAAACAGAAAATAAATAAGAAACTTACGAATAACGAAGTTACAATATTTGTTAATTAAAACTTATGGTATTTATTATATCTTCTTTAAGACAAATTGTTTTTTTTTAATCTTATTTCGTATTTCTGTTTTGTAATTAACATTTATCGTTCAACTGAAGATATTTTTTTGTGATTAATTTTATTTGATTTTGCGTATCATTTCTTGTTAGCTAAAACTTTAGGTGGCATTCTATTACGAATATAATGTTATAAATCTTGACAGTTAGGAGTTAATTAAGAGCTATTCAATAATTAGTCCACTACATTTATATTTGAAAATTAAGAAATGTTTATTGTGGTATTACTTTCATTTTGTGACCAAATTAGATGTCATAACTAAACCACAAGCGCGAGTTATAACATAGCGCCTCTTTTATTAAAATTTTATCTGTCCTATAATATTTGTCAATTTAATATTTGTCGTATAATATTTGCCTATTTAATATTATATGTATACGTGACAGTTAAAATATTGACTTAAGCTTTATTAGTTGGAATTCAAACGGTATTTGTCAACGAATATTATGTTTTTGTCACTTAAAACTATCCTTTTGTTTTCCCTTGCCAAACAGCAGACATGACCTTGTTATTATGCACTCTTTGGTAACTGTTTTGAACTGGTAGATAAAAATAATTAGATTATATAATATATAAAATAAGAATACATTTAAACGGCATAATGTGTTGTATTCTGAGTGCTTTATAGTCTACACCACTACACAATATGTGTAAAATCGAAAATCAGTTTCGTAAATTGTTAATAATCTCCGGTAATAAAGAAATTAACTGCCAAGCCAACATTTTAACGACCTTTAAACACTAACGTGATACTTACTCTAAGTGAGTCATCGTTCTATCATAAAGTGATGGGAATTTCACATGTTTTTATCGTGCGACGGTGGTTTGTGATTAAGATAGTACTATTTAATCGGATATTTAACACAGCTGCTATTGAAATAAAACTACTTTTACGGATTCTATCGCGTTTGTATTTGATTTATAATTTCCCCGACGTTTCGAACACTTTACAGTGATCATGGTCACGGGAGGACTGGAGGAGACGTGGAGGACAGTCCTCCCGTGATCATGATCACTGTAAAGTGTTCGAAACGTCGGGAAATTATAAATCAAATACAAACGCGATAGAACATGTAAAAGTAGTTTTATTTCAAATGTGTAATACTCGCGTAAACATTAGAAGTCATTACAGCAGCTATTTTTATTTGGATCTATTTGATTACTGTGTGGCTACGAATACTGCAAACCTTTGTATTGTTTGTGGGTGTCGTAAAAGGCGACAAAGAGTTTTCAATCCACTTCGACTAATGCATTTAGTCAACAGTTACATCCCCAAGGAGGGTTGAGGTCAGGCGGCCAGTCATAAAATTGTTGCCAAAACTTATGTATTATGTGTAATGGAAGGAGAATACGTATTGAAACAATCCCAAATATTTGGAATAAGAGCAAGATGATGGTGCTATGAATTATAAATGGATACATCACATCCCTCTACAAAGAGATAACCGTTCGGGAAGAAAGATTTTGGTGTAACGACCGCGTATTGGAAGACGTAGTGTAGGTGGTCTGACGACTTGTTTCACGCCGTCGTCGTTTGTAACATGTGGCATAGGAGCGCGCCTTGTGTGGAGGAGAGCTTAAGCGAGAGAGAGTGTCTAGCAAAGAACAGCGAAAGGTACATTTTTATAATGATACTCGTATTAATTCTAATGCGACAATGGAGTTAATAAACTTGATAATTCTAACTAAACATGTTGGATATAATTTTATATAAAAAAAAGTAATTAAGAAAAATTACATACATATATACAAAATAAATGGTTTTAAATTTGATTCTATTAATTTTGTTTCCATATAAAAAATATAGAATCACAAGCTAACGAACTCTATCCTTGAAACTAAGTTGTTAATCTCATTCTTGTATCCAGCAAAACATAAATAAATATCATCAAAATCGGTCCAGCCGTTTAGAAGGGCACAAAAGAATTATATGTATAAAGATTATTTATAATTATTGATTTCAATCAAAGCTTGGGTTAGTTGCTTTACTATTCTTCATGTTTGCGTTAAATTACGAACAGCAAAGATTTTGATCGCAAGTAACTGTACTGATGATTAAGAATTTTTGTGTCTGTGACTTAACAGTATGTACGAGTTAATGTGTATTATGCGGTCACGTTTGCAAATCTCCAAGTATCGAGTGTTGTATACAAATCTAATATAATACGGTATTACATAATGAATGGCCTACAAATGAGTTTTGCAATTCCTCTAGATGCTGAGTTTTGCGATTTGATTAGCTAATACCGTCGGTGAATTTTTAAATATTAATTATATTTTATATTTCATTAAACATTCGTCATGATCATCAACTGTTGGTGTTAACCGGCAGGTGGGTTGGCGACTGAAGTGAGGTGTTATTCCTTTTCCCAGAAGAGAGCCGCTGATGCTATTTTATTTTGGGTTACCCTGAAGTATCAAATAGAAATATGTTACTAGTTGTCATCACTTCACAGATGATTGGTAACAAAGCCCACTCCTGAGGCCAGACACTGTGCAGTAAAGGTTTCCTAATCAACTCCCTATGAATTTAAACGAGGGAAAGGGAAAATAATTGCAATATAATGTATACGTTCTTTGATATTATAGGATAAGAAACCTCTAAACTTTAGCAGAGTCCGTCAAGATGTTTCAACGCAAATATAGTCTAAGGCTAACTAACTAGTCGGCAACGTTTGGACTCGGAGGAGCCAAAAATTAGAATTTATAAAGTTTTTAAAGAGCCACATTTTTTTTTGCCAACAATGAATTTGTGCCTAATCCGCATTAATCAATTCAGAACCTTTTAAACCTTTTAAATGTTTTCTTTATAAAATATTTATTTTTGCGTACAGAACTAAAAAGCCGCAACTTCGCATCCAAAGAGCCGCATGTGGCTCGCGAGACGTAGGTTGCCGATACAATATGCATGCAACATGTATGCAAGAGAAGAAAATCTCAAAATAAAACCCTATACAATACCTTTGAACAGCATGATGTAGTAGGTAAACTGTCCACCCAATGTAGAGGAGGCTCGAGCCAAGTAGTCATATATGGTCTGCAATGATTATGACTTAAATTTTCGCATTTGTTATAATATAATTAATCTACGCACGTTTGTATTTATGGCAATGCTTGGGCCGATTTTTTGTCTATATAAGGATGTAATGCCAATCTACCTACATATTTAAAATTTTAAAGGAAATATGATCGGTTAAGATTTGCCAGATAAAAAAAAAACTACTGAAGTACATTAGTTTTTATGTAACATTGAAATTTAATTCCTCGTTGCGGTCATCTTCCTGGCCTTGTTACGAGATGTTCTCATTGTAACAAATGCGATTACATAGAATGTATTGGTTACATTATAGTAGTTGCTATCTACGAAGCGTTGGGACAACGATTTTATTGGCATTCATTTATCACTTTGTTAAAGGTCAAGTAGTGGAGAGTAATTGTTCTGTTTTTGCGAATCTACAGTTTCGGTGCATTTTTTTTAATACTTATAATGGCAAACGAGCAACCAGTATAACTGATGGTAAGCGTTACTGCCACTCATGAAACTGCTTGCTATACCAGGGGTACAGTTAGGCCGCTGCCTACTAACCAAGACTCACTCCAGAAAGTAGAGCTGCCGATTCTCTCGCTCATCGAACGAAGCACAACAGCACGAAGCTGCTCAGACGTCGATTTTTTTACGAAAGTGTGATACTACCCCGGACAAAAATCTTTTTTTTATTCCTGATGGTGGCAAACGAGCAAGCAGCACACCTGATGTTAAGTGTTACTGCCGCCCATGGACCTTACTAGGCCGCTGCCTACCAATAAAAACCCCAAACCCACCTTGAAAGTTGGGCTGCCGGCTCTCTCGCTCACTGAATGAAGCACAACAGCACATCGCTATTGTTCAGATGTCGATTTTCTGCGAGAGTGTGGTACTACCTCGGACGGACCGGCCCGCGGCTGTAGACATAAAACTGTCAACAGTGTTGTCTTACCACAAATAAAGTCTGTCAACAGTGTGGCACTACTAAAATTGCATTGAACATTACTAAAAGTGCATTATGGTTATTTGAATTATTATTTGTTGTTATTTATAATTATTCGATATCAAGATCAACATAGCTAGATTGACTAGACTGGTTGGCGATTACAATTGGTGTCATAAAGTTTTCCATTGTATTTACTTGATCGTAAAATACAAGTGTCTTATTAAATTTAAGACTACAAAACATTTCTGTGCACTCTGTACACAATTGTATAACTGAGATCCATATACCTATAGCACATAAGTAAAATCACGGCTTTGCAATCTGCCCCCGTCGTATGCAATGCAATCAGTTGACGCTGTCGGTATCGATAAGTCAGTTAGTCCATGCTACAGAATAAATCACCATGGTCCTCTGTGCTCATGGGATTAAACGGTGTGTGTGTAGGTGATTTAGTACTGATCTGCACAAGATAAATGTTTTGTGGATACGTCATTGTAGTGTAAAGATACCGAGTAGCCATTACACTGCAGTTTATTCCAAAATTTTGCTTTAATTATTTTTTGTTCTCTATTCTTCTTTGATTCTATATTGGTATAAAAAAATATGACATATCTTCGCCGAGTGTCACATCAGATAATTCTTAAAGGACGTAAATGCGTCCCGTTGCTGGACTCCAGCCTTATCCATAATAGGAGTGAAATTGAACTATGTCACGCTGGTTAGAGATGTTGGTATAGAGTTTTGTTTCCTTTCTCTTGCATAGATGTTATCTATATCCCTTAGTCTTTTACGATACTCTTGAAAAGAATGTGCGTGGTGAATTGTATTCTTACTCCGTAAATACACAGATAGTCGAATCTGTTCTGCCAGCATTGTGTAGACGCAATTCTTTGTTTTTTTTTTGTTAACGCAGTGGTTCAAGAATGCTATTTGCGCACTAACCCCCGCCTGTCGGAAAAACAGACGAGGAGTGTGGGACTCGCTAGCCCCGTGACTAGAATACCCACTAAACTCTTTCCACTGCGATCGCTGTTAGCCGAGAGGGCTTTGACAGCTTAACCGGACTATACAATTCTTTGTGAAAGAGTATTGTTTCTTATAGTGATATTTACAGACGGTCCCAATTTGTCATCTATATTTTTGAGTTTTGAGACTATCATTTATAATAGTTCATCTAAAATTAGGATTCATAGCTATGACATAACATTTGTAAACATCAAAAATCATTATATACACCGTTATTTAAATTTGTAAGAAGTATACTTACTCTAAATTTAAGCACTTCATTTTAATTAGCAGTTATTTAATTATCAACTTTAGCCTAAAAGCACTATACTGGAAAACCACAAAATGTGAATGCCACTTTCATAATAGGTTCCCGCGATTTGGAATATAACAAAGATGTTTTTGTGATGGGTGTTTAATTAGATTTTGTTAATGTTTTGAAGAATTATGTTATTTGCCGCGGGTGCATATGAGTTAACTAAGTGGATTAAGTATTTTCTTTTACATTGAATCGATCCAAGATTGAGATCGATAGTAGTTTCCGCCCCAGGTTAGTTACTATCAACCCAGTATTGTAATGCTATTTGTTTGTGCATGTATTTAGCTGATAAGTCGAAGTTATTTATATATTTTTTATTATCTAGACTCGCCTTGCCATTTGTAAAGCGGAATGTTGTTAAGCACTATCTTTTTTAGATAGAATTACATAGTTCAGGTATTAGCTATTTTAATTATGAATTCTTTCGTTTTTCGCCTATTTTTCTTGTGTTACAGCATTTTATTTTCGTCAAATTGTCAATTCAAATTGAATTTCATCATTCAATTCAAATTCTATTGGCCATCAAGCAAGAAATTACATCAAGGTACTTCGATAAATATCTAGAATTGCTATCTTAATAACCATCAATTTTTGTTCGACAGGTCATCGACCTATTGTTGCTCGATTTATATATTTCTTCCATTCATTGCAAATGAGAGACACCAAGAAAATGCCAAATAATACGATATTTTATTTTGAATATGGTTTCGTAAAATTATATTTGACTTTAAATATACGATTTGTTTTCTGTTATGTTTAACGCCAATTGTATAAAAATAATATTGATTTTACAATTGTTAACCCATTGATTCAGTCATAAATAGTGATAAGTATTTGAAACATTAGAATTGTGAAATCAAAATCAAGACAAGATACAATTCGCAAATATAGTTTTATTAAAACGTATGTTGATTTGTATTACCAGTAACTGTTATTCCGATCGCAGCGGCATATACTAATTCTATTAATGGTGATAATGAAGGAACTGACTAAAACATAAAAATAATTGTCAAATAGATTAATTTCATACAAAATAACATGCACCAATGTTTTGAAGCAAAACATACCAAATTCAACCTTCTTTGTAAACAATGAACAAAATATCTAATGTTTTACAGAAAGAAAATCTTCTCGTATAAAACCTAAGGTTACGTGGGCAATGACGTCTTTTTTCATTATATCTCTGCACCTACAAAATTGATAAGCTACTTAATAACTTTTTTATTGATTAAATTTGAGTTCAACAATAACAAAATTAATCAAATAAATACATTCATTCATTTAGTAGATATAACGTAATATTTATAAGAGGATGCCATGAGTATATTTTCTTGTTTGATCTCTGTTATATCTTACAAGCAAATTACATCTCCACTGTTAGAATATAATGGTCGGAATGGTACGATTTAACACATGACATAATTTTGAATTATTAATACTAATTTGAAATTTATCTTTCATTATCAGAATTTCACAGAGTTGTTGGGCACCGACTAAAATTCAGTGTGGTAGAAAGAAAGAAGAAAGAAAATAGTTTTATTTTGATCATGATGTTTTGCTAAAGCTATAGAGTAAAGAATTATTGATGAGATGAATAATTTGCGTATGCGCGAGGCCAAAATATGATATTTGTATTAGCTGACAGGTACAATGCGGTTAATAAACTTCCATCAAGATATAATCTTCGATTATTATTATAGAGCTTTAAGCATGCTCCCATGTTTATTCTATTTTGTTTCATTAGTAAACGAGAACAAAATGGAGGTGAGGATCATGTACACAAACATCTTCCATAAAATAAACAATATGCATGTTAATATGAAGCGAGTATTAACTCGACAACATGAGTCATTTATAAGGTAAAGTACGAGGTCAATTCAATGTATAAAAGATCTTAGTTACTAGTGATATTGACCTTTTGGTCACTTCCAATCTTGTGTTATATTATTGGGTATCTTTTGATATTACTAGGATTATCGTAAAATTGTAAACGTTCAAGCGCCTAAGCTAAAGTTTAATATTTATAGGAGACCGCAGACTCCGTAGCCGCAACTGAAATTATTGGATAAACTGATTAAACGGAAATGATTGTATTTTCTTTTTCATTTAAATTGAAGATCCGTTTCCTTTCGCGTGTGAGTAATGAACCTCATAAATATTTTTAAGCTTTGATCGATTTTAATATATTCCCGAGTCTATGCTTAAGATTGTTTAAATTTTTGTCTGAAAAATCCTTGAATTTTGTTAACAATTACCTTTATAGATTTAATATAATATTCTTCGTATATTTTAATATCCTTATATTTTGTTTTATTAAACTCTGTATCTAAAATATACATACATACCAACACGCCATGTCCTTTGCAGTGTAGGCAGAGAGAACAGAGTGCCAGAGAACTCTATCCTTTTTTTTTATTTTGTTTTTTATTGGTGGGCTATGGATGCGTCTCGCCCCGCCGAATCGGTCCGGGGTGACGGAAAGGCGGCGCGTGACCCCATAGACCCACCGTAAAACCTTCTCTCTTCGCCGTGCGAGCGGGCCACCGGTACCCGATTTTTGACTTCGGTGGCAGAGAACTCTATCCTTGCATACTTCACTCGCTTCCTCAACATTCATAATTCTCTTCATACACGCTCGCCGGTTTCGGAGACTCTTGACTCCACCTTCCTTCAGTGCGTGACCAATCTGGTCTAAGTAGGTTAGTCTCGGTCTCCTCAGTCTGTATCTAAAATATCCTTAGTTATAATTTGCAGTGCATATGCGATCGAACAAAATGTTGCAAAAAAGAAACTTGAATTTAAGTGAAGGAAACGTGTGACAAATTCGCTTGTTTATTATAATATTATCGTATGTACTCAACCTATATAAATTCAATTGTGTGACATGAACCTCTTTCTCAGTGGGAGAGCAATGAACTACTATTTTTACTATATTACTATCGGACTTTATTTCAACATCTCCCTCTCGTACATTGATGCTATCTGTTTAGACCTTTTTTTGTAGTTTCTTTTACGCAAAATGCACGAAACGCAGGAGCAATAAATTTTGGTCTTGTTTTGTCACTAACGGAATATCGTATCACCAAATCTAATTTAATTTGGTCATTGCTGGCTTCATTTCAAGGCGTATTAAAATTATGATTTCTGATGTTTACGCGTGTATTACTACACACATTTGAAATAAAACTACTTTTACGAACTCTATCGCGTTTGTATTTGATTTTTAATTTCAAAACGTTTCTAACACTTTACAGTGATCATGGTCACGGGAGTCCTCTCGTGGTATCCATTGTAAAAGTGGTTTTATTTCAAACGTATTAACATTATTTTTGAAGTTATATTTCTTTTGGCTTAGGGAAAAATGATGAGAGTACATTTTTACGATGCGCGCGCACACCGTCACGAAAAACCGACACCTTGAAGTTAGCTATAGTCAACATTTTAGTTTTTTAACTAGATAATGCTTTATAATAAAACTTTCAATGTATTAAATACCTTTTTTCTATTGTTAGTGTCGTTTTTCTACAAACGTAGAATAAGGCGAAAGATCAAATTTTTGAAAAGATTTTAATCTTGTTACGCCTAAGAAGTATAATTCCTAACGCGTGTACATAAGTAAACACACACTTTTTTACTCCTAAATATAAATAAGCAACAAATATAAATAAATCAGTGTTTCATCATATTAAACAGTAATGTTACTTAGTAAGAGTGTAGGTAATTCTATAACTTGAGCGTATGACTCATCAGCGAACACAATGTTATAATTTTCAAGTACACAAACAAATACAATGGTGTTACAACTTTCAATGCGATGTTTTAGCCTCGTTTTTCCAAAGTCAAAGTGTACTACTGTACTACAGTTGTGAAGTTCTCAATTCGAATCCTGGATTTGTCCCTCCCTGATACAATTAGCTCTCAATTGCAATAAGCTCGTCCCTCTATATGTATAGTCAGGCTCTAAAGATCGTGTGGCCAAATGTGGGAATGCTTATATTTATAATTCTCCTTAACACCTCGAGAATAATAGTGCAGTAATTGTTTCCCGGTAGATCTCAGCAATGAGGCGAGCTAGTCATGAATCCTGGGTATATATTTCTGGAGCTGTGAAGCTGATTCTTCCAACAGCGCACATCCCTTACAGATTCCTTTAAGAAATGTCTGTTTCATTTTAGACGAAGATATTAGAGAATGTAGAGACCTGATCGCAATTACTTTTAGCCAGAGGCATGATACTGGAACAAAGAAACTATCATTCTAGAAATGCCTATATAAATCATATCTTACCAAAACATAAGTGAGAAAATGTGAGTCAAGTTCAATATTATGGTAATTATGGTGTGGTAGATCGATATTAACGACAAAAAACTTCAGATGTATCCTACGGATTAGGATATCTAATAGGACGAATTTTTGACGTTAATATTTAAATAACCGTTGAAGATGTGTTTAACATTTGAAATAAAGTTGCTATAGGCGACCTCAATGCACAAAACAAATTTGGTGTGTTTATATTAAACAGTTTTTGAATTATGAAGGGGTCAAAAGTGGGTCGAAATGGTTCCTGTAAACTTACACACGGTGCGGCTCGCCAGTTCTCTGTGCTTGAAATTGGCTTGACACGCTACCACGTGTTTAGATATTGTTTTGTTCTATATTTTTGTCAAACATAATATATGTATGTATATCGTGCATTAACCTTAAGACAAATACTCATTCGACATAAAATTATGGACTTCTTTTTTTTTAAAATGAACATTTGCAAATTTGGATTAATTTTGATTGAGTTGACTTTTCTTAGTTATTTAAATGCCTCATATTTTGAACTTTTTGGATTATGTTAATTTGTAAATTTCCACTAGGCCCGTGTCAAATTATAGAGAGTCGAGTCTATATTATAATTTGTGGTAATGACGGTCTGTGAATCGGTTAACAACTTGAGTATAGGCAATCGTAATAAGTAACGGAACAGTAATGTTATATTTGTCATACGCATGTATTACTTGTCATAAGTATACGTATATTTATACGCACTTCACCCATTTAGAGTAGGGTTAGTCATTTGTCTCTTGACCCAACATAGAGCCGGTGTGATAATTACGGTCATAGAGCGTTTCAAACCAAGGCTGCGGGTGGTTCCGCTCTGATAATGTAGTCCACCTAATGAATATTTACGTATTAAGGCTTCACTTCTCTCGGGCATATAGTTTGCAACAATATACTATACAGAATACATAATTTAGCATACAACTACTACTCGGGTTGCAAATACTGGTAGTAGTTAGTGACCGGGTAACTAATGGTCAGCGACAAATTATGCGCCTCCTGTGAATATTTGGTTCTACTACTTATTTTAGCTCAAGGCGGATCAAAACGAAACTTGTTGGAGTACGCTATAGTTACCCCCGGAAGGAATCTTTTACCGCAACTTGGGTCGTTCAGTAACTTTAATTTTAGACAGTTGCTTGCTTATCGCCTTTCCGTAAGGGTTAACTTGTATTTCGAAGTTAGTCCTAAGAATAATGAAGAGGGAGAGCGTGGATGAATTACTTAGGAAGCCTAGTACAAAGTAATTCATTGTTGGTTTCATTGTTGACTTAACTTAGATTTGCGGTGGTGCGTCTTCTTGACTGCTCGCTAGTGATATTTACACGTTTTTTTATATTTGTTTTAGCTATATTTATACAAGTTGTAACGCTCAAGATTTTGTGTAAGATATTTATCGAAAAAGATTAAGGATTATAATGCAGCACGCTGCAACAAATAGGAGCAGAACAGTGTCTATAAATGTTAGCAAATTGCACAAAATTTGGTAATAATGGAATAATGTTCATCAAGCGTTCAGCGCAGTCGCCTTTACGACTGCTGACATAACAAAAATGCAGATTGATATATTGTGACTGTTATTAAGGTTGCTATTATAATTAATGCTATGGAACTGCTTAACAATATATTAACGTTAAATACAGGTACATAATCCACGCAAGTGAAGCTGCTGTCACAGCTAGTTTACTTGTGTCTTTATAATTATAAAAACAATCCAGGTCTCTTCGATTTAGCTTTGAAGACAAGGCTCTGTATCGGTAGTCCGCCCGCATGCCAATAGTCAGTTTGTGTACATCAGATTATGGGATTGCGCCAACGCTTTCGCTGCTCCGGGTGGCTCAGGCGGGATGTTACCGTACCGAGGCCAGTCCTCGAAGAATAAGACTTTAAAGAAGACGATTTAAAGATTCTCTGTTAAAATGTTTATTTATCATCGTCTCTGGTTTAAATTACTTGGGGTCGACGCAATATGTACTCCTCCTCCAACGTACATATTTCAAAAGTTATTGGCAATAATTTTATGACCGCCCACCTGCCTGACGTCAACTCTCCTTGGGAATGTAATTGTTGACTAAACGGCATCAGGTAGAGTTGACCTAGGTCGGCATAAAACATTTACTCGTTTTTTATGACATCCACGAGAAAATGGTAGATGGTATTCGTAGCCGTTACCACATAGCAATTTTCTATTCAATTTATTAAAATTTAATAATAATGTTTATTTGCACAAAAAAAAACAATACAAAATTTTAAGTATTTAATTGGGTTTAAATTAAACAAATTACATTCAATTGGACACAAATCCATTTAGACATTTACTAATTCCTTGGCACCTGTGCTATTGTGTACATTGTATCACAGGTGATGTAGTAAAATTATATTAATTTTGTTTATTATCGTTTGTATGTTGTGAGAAGTTGGCCATCTCTTAAAGATTGCGTGCAGTTTAAGATTAAATTTATCATCTCCATTTTTGTTTAGATTAATGAAATTATTGTCCATGGAACGATTAGATTATATCATGCTAACGTATTATACTAGTTTCGCCAATTTATACATACATTAAAAGTGTGTTATAACAAATTTGCATTTCGTCTGCATAAAATGACATAACACCATTACCTACTTACATAAATATAGCGAACTTATGCATAAAAATGCGACACGTGCTAATTATATCTGTGAATTATTTATTCACATCATTTGATACATGGTATATGTATACAAATAATTTGTGTACGGCTGTAATCCTATTATCTTTCATGCTTTGAATTCAATACACGTCACATACAGAGACAGATCCGTTCACATAAGTGAATGGGATCACAGTCTTAGTATGTTTTAATATGTTATGTAATATGATTGAAGTGTTTTGTACGCTGTTTACGTGATTACATTGGGGCTATAATACACGAGAACAACCTATGACTCTTGAGAACCTTTTAATTTAAGGAGCAAAATATTTAAAATCTCAAACATCTGCTGTATGGATCAGCAAATTGAAAGACGACTGCATTTGTCTGAAATGCGAATGCTCAGAAGAATGTGCAATGGGACTAGAATGTGTAAAAAGAATGTGTGTGTGTTTTAGTAATGACATGGAATGGAGAAGTCAGTGTGGTGACGCATTAAAAATACAATGCCACACCACTCCATACCATCCCATGGGAGTTGTTAAAATCAGCGAAGGAATGTTAGAAGAACAGAATGGGTAGAACTGCTCCCTTGGAAATATTATACAACAAACTGCGATTGTCAACCCTCCGCCAAGCGTGGCGATTATGCCGTTATCCTATGGAGGTAGGTGTTTGTTCATCAGTGGACGTCTTATTGATTCAAGCGCGACAACTGCAATAACGTAAACCTAGTTTTATTCGGAACGTTTAAGTATGAAAAAGCAACTGGGTTATTAAAATTTACAATGTACATAACTACTTTAAAATATCGATTCTATAATTTAATTTTTTTAGATAGGTAGGTAGTACCTACTTAGTTAGGTACATAGCCGACTTGTCACATATTTCCATTTTAAAGGTTAGAATTTTCTTTTACTTTTTAAATAAATTAACCAATACGGTTTTGGTAATAGAACTCTAATACTTGTGTCTATTATTATATCTTAAATTTTACATTTCACGTTTATTTTATTTTCTTTAAAATATCTAAGCTTGTTTAATTAGTTTGTTTAATTAGTTATTTCGGTATCACGTTTATTAATCTTTATTTTGAGCATTTGTCTGTGTACATAATGTTTTATTTTATTATAAAATAGACTTCGATTATTCGATATTCTCATACCTATATTCGATATCTATCTTACGCACGTCCTAGAATTCATGAGCCCATCCAAATAAAACTCCTTTATTTATGTTAGAGTGAAATGTATCGCATTATAATATTTTATTGGTAATACTTATTATAAAACGTCAAAAATATAAGTAGGTCAATTTTAAAAGTTTGATTTTTACATTTGTAAGATCGGCTGTAATAAACAAATTATCTGATAACACCATTAATTTATTTTTTCAAACTACCTTCTTACATATTTGTTGTTGATATCGTATGCGTATTATAAATTTAACATAAGTAGAATTACTATATATTAAATGGAATTAACTCTAGTTAGTAAATTTCATATGCGTATTTTAAATTGAATATAAGTAGAATTGCTATCAAAACACAATTAACTCTAGTTAGTAAATTTCTTATCAAGATAGATATTAATTTTTAAATAAATTTAAAGCACTCAGTACGCCATTAAATTCTATGCTATCTGTAATGAAATGTAGATGACATTTTGGTAATGGTCGCGGCCTAGCAAATAGTGGAAAGTTATTTATATGTTAATGCGGTATTTCCATCACAATTAGCAATATTTTAATTTTCGCCCGAGATATTTATTCAAATGAAAATTTTAGCAATGATTATTTAATTTAATACTGCATAATTGGATTTTATTTTATTATTTTGTGCATCCATATAATATTAGGTACCGTTTTTTATTTATTTTCATACATAACATTTACAGCTAAGTTTGTTAACAGTAATTACAATTAAATTAAAAAGATTTTGCCATCTGTGGGAGATTTGGAGTCCAAACTAAGTAAGGGCCTGTAGTTTGGTACACCAGGCCCCCAGTATATATTAAGTAGTTATACTAATGCTAGGATATTAGAGCCGCAATGCATATTTATAATTACATTCACTGTAGTAATATATAATCTCCTCGGCTCATATATATCCCACTGTTGGGGTCGAGCCCCCTTCATATAATGGAGGGAAAATTGATTTACTATACCACGCTAGTCAGACATGTTGGTATAGGGTTTTTTTTCGAGGTATCCTTCTCTTGCTTATGCAAGAGCAAGCAATCATCTATATGTTATATGCATTTTATATCCCTTAGTCGTCTGTTATGATCATCCACGAGTAAGATAGGGGGTGGTGAGTTGTATTCTTACTCCGTCACCACACGAAAAAATAATATTGTATAATAGAGTTAATAAAAGTTAGAGTAAATATGATATAGTTATATAGATCAAACAATAGATGTAAGTATAAAAATAATACAGATATATGTAAGTTGACTCTGGAAATATTGAACTTATTTCCATTGCGACACTGTGTGATTGACGTTTTCAATATGCTACCGTGGATTTTCATTTTACGCCCGCCAGTTGATCCCTGACAGCGAAATGGCTCGCCTGTATGTATCAGGCACTTCATTCTTTTTTGTCTCGCATAAAGAGCGAGCTTTGGGAAATTTACTTTCACTTCCTTCCTGCCGTTTTCCTTTTTTCTTTGTTATTAAGATTAGAATTTTTACGAGATATTTTTATGCCGTCCTACTTTTCTTTACAACCGGTGAAGAGAACTAGGCGGTATTCGTTTTGTAGCTAGTAAGTTGCTTGTAAAAGGCATATAATTAAAATGAAAATGCCGTAAACAGTTATATAGCTTTAATTTTATGACAAGATCTTAATAAAGCCCCTGTCTTGGATGGACCATCATGTTGGGCTATAAAAGCGACGGATGAAAGATGACGGCACGTAATTGTTGGCGAGGTTGAATCGAGAACCTGAAGAACCATTTACTGTATCATGGATTATTGATGAAATGCAGTGAAGTTAGTATTACTCTTTTTAAAAACTACATTGAAATCGCTTCATCCGTTCGGGAACTATGATGCCACAGACAGACACGTCAAACTTACATACATACATACATATCATCACGCCATATCCCTTGCAGGGTAGGCAGAGAGAACAGAGTGCCAGAGAACTCTATCTCTGCATACTTCATTGGCTTCCTCAACATTCATAATTCTCTTTATACACGCTCGCCGGTTTCGGAGACTCTTGACTCCACCTTCCTTCAGTACATGACCGATCTGGTCTAGGTAGGTTAGTCTCGGTCTCCCTCGGTACCTACATCCTTCCACTTTCGCATTATATAACACAATAATGCGAATTGGTATTCGCAGATAATGTTATAAGATTTCCAAGAGAGTGTTACTACCCGTTGAACTAGTCATTTCTGACAATGTAGGCGGGTGGCGGCAGGCTGTATTTTAAAACCACGTCCTCACATGCAGAACTTAATAAGACACAGAAGTAAAGAAGTTTATAATGTGATACATTTTAAGACATTATAATTAAAAAAGAAACTCATTGATGTTGTGTGCTCATCGATCCCGTCGGTCATTTAGTTAAGTAACAGTAAAGTTTAGCAGTTTAGTGTCCGGTTTATTACACAAGTTTTTGCTGTGAAGGAAGGAGAGTATTTACAAAGATTAAGTCTATTGCCTATTTCACGAACTTTCATAAATTCCTAAAGCAATTATAATTAAGTACGTAATAGGTGCGACTTAATAAAAACCTTTTTGATGTTTACGCAGTATTACACATTTGAAATAAAACTACTTTTTAACCCCGACGCAAAAAGACGGGTTGTAAGTGTGACGTCTTTGAAAGAGATAAAACCAGAACAGATGTAAGAGTAACAATAGGTAATGATGTACTAGAGCAAGTCTCCCCCGGTACCTACAGTACCGGGGGAGACCGAGACTAACCTACCTAGACCAGATTGGTCACGTACTGAAGGAAGGTGGAGTCAAGAGTCTCCGAAACTGGCGAGCGTGTATGAAGAGAATTATGAATGTTGAGGAAGCGAGTGAAGTATGCAAGGATAGAGTTCTCTGGCACTCTGTTCTCCCTGCCTACCCTGCAAGGGATATGACGTGATGATATGTATGTATGTATGTATTATTAATCGTGTAGTGATGGGTTAAGACTATAAGGTGTCGCCACAAAATCCGGCTAAGAGATCATCAATTGAGTGACCAGCTCTTCTGAATAACTTATAACTACGACCAGCCCGCCTTCTAGCATAGTTATTATGGTATTGGGATGAAGCTGTTTGACAATAGGAGTCTACAGACTGTTTAATGAATGAATATACTAATTATAATAATTATTTTTAATAAATGTAGAAAGAACCAATTATGGCATTTTTCTAGAGAACTCTTCTTTTACATACAAACATTTAACGGGCGTAATGTCTTTAGTTTATATTATGCCGCGAGAATAATCTAGGTTACAAGCCTTATCTGTGCCGAATTTTTGTCAAGCACGTTGTTTGAGGCACTTGCAACGCTAAAAGTAAAAAACGTACACATTCACAAATTTTTGTATTTATAATATTATTGCGATATGTAAGGAATAAGTTAGTAACTTTACTATTACTTTCCCCGAGTATTGACCGCCCACAAAGCAAACCATTTCTAGTATCTTTGAACGTTTTTTTTTATCATGTTGTTACTCGCGAGGTTATATACGCAGATAAGTATAATAATAAATAAGATGTTTATTAATTTAATCTTTATTGTGTAAAGTATTATTATTTATTGATGTGCGAAAGGTCATACTATCAAGTTTAAATGTTAATTATTCTTTTAAATGTTTCTAAATTGCTATGCATATAAAAATGCTATGAAATATTGCTATGCAAATAAAAAGATCAAAGTCAAATTGAAATAATTCTGATTAGTAAAAAAAAAAACACCAGTCATTATAAAATGCGCGTGAAGTCAAAACACGTGCACAACGCACGTAAACACTAAACATGGCATCGCAAAATAGCGCTGCGTCTCTTTCTGCGCTACTAACGAATTCAGCACCGCAATCCGTCGTCTCAGCCTATCCCTCTGGGAAACAGGCGTAGGAGTATGTATGTAGGTATATATAACAAGTAAACCTATTTTTGTAGCTTAATCGTGTGAACTTTGGTAGCCACCACCACACGGATGGTGGCTACCAATATTACAACCCATGCTTTGTCTGTAGATATTGTAAGATACGACTTAACTTTGAACCCTGAACCAACACCACCTGAAACCGTCTGGTCAGAGACTACATTTCCAATTCCAATTATTGCCGCAATCTTTGCAATATGTATGGTAATTCGAAAGGACATACGTTGACCCCATGGAATTGGGATAAGAGCAGGGTAATGATGAATCGTGGCTAGGTGCTTAATATATCCCACAGAAAGACGTACGCTTTGAGCATTAGTTGACTTTTACTTCACTTGAAAAAGACTTATCTTTTTGAATATATACAGTACGAGTGTTGAGAACATTAACTGTCTAGACAGAAGCATATAATAAGAGTACTATCGACTTAGTAACTTCATTTAGTTGTACCTAATAACATTAACCAACTGATATTACACAACTTTCGAATCATCGATAGATCCATAAAAATTAGTCTTTCTGAAAATTGTTACTAACGTTTGATATGAATATGTATAATCCAAAGATATACGTTTTTAGTTAACGTGTTTGTTCTAGCGGCATAAGTATCCTGTTGCGACCATAGTTTCGAATCTTAGACCCAGCAAAAAGTAGTTTTCTATAAATTTCATCGATTTAAAAAAAAACCTTAGAGTAAATAATAGTTACAAGTTCAAAGTTTGGCGCTTGGTTTGGTTAACGATAATAGGCCCCTACTAGGTAATACTAAGAATTATGTACAAAAATATAGGTATTTTAAGATCCCTGCTCACATCTTCGGGTAAATCTAAAGGGGTGAGATTAAATTAAATAAACGAATAGTTAATAAATGAGGTGTCGATACGCTCAAGCACGTGGATTCTGATTCTTTAGCCATGGCCACGTGGGAAGCCTCGTGTTGCTTATAGTGTACCTAATTACGTTGCTCAGTTTCAATATTGAAACGTCTCAATGGAGCACGTGACTTCGTCTTTCGTTTCATTTCATACCATTATTTTTTGGAAAATAACGTGTTTGCTATTATGAAGCAAACTTGTTTTAGCACATTGTCAAGGTCGTATTAAAAAAAAAGTACAAGATGATTTCATTCTGATTTGAATAACATTATTATCAATCTAAGGTTCCTTGTCTTAACGTAATAACAACATAGTTCATTAATAATTGCTTCAAATATAACAGAAAATATGTTGATTTTAATGACAAAACACAGGACTAGCTTTAGTCATAGATCCTCACCAGCTTAAAGTTGCTTTCCGTTTTCACATCGCCCACGTAAATGTTCGTTTCAAAACTGCGATTTCGCCTCCGCAAATCCCGAGTCATATCATACACGAGATCTCTAACGATGTTTACCGATTTGGACACTAATTCTATTCGTAGTGGATTTGCGCGGTCTCTCACGAGAACTATAATAGCAAGTTTCCTCTTATATTGACAAGTTCATTTTTGTTTGTGAAATTCTACATTCCCATATAAATGAAATAAAAGTGGGTATTATTTTTAAAGAGAAATTCGAATAATCAATTCCTAAAACTATAGCACTATTCAAATTCAAGGGGGATGTTTAAGAATTAAATAATTTAATAGGATTTATGCAGATTTTTTTTACTTTGTGTAGGTTTAACACAAAATTTCTCAACTTACATAGTTTAAAATCCTCTATAGGAGTAGGCTGCAACCGCTTATTGCCTTATAAAGACGTGGACATTTTACTCGCGGTTGCATCTAGTATTTTATTATTGCAACAATATCATTATTATACCGTAACAGAAGAGTTTCTGCAATATTTGTACGTAAACGCCCACTTACAGAAAGGTGCATACAGTAATACTGCTGCCTACACAATTGCAGCTGAGTCAGTGATCCCTTGTTTAGATACTATCGCCCACGTATTAAAGCTAAAGCCTAGGTTTGTTAAAAATAACATTATTTCTAATCAAATTATTATTTATACAACTAAAATATGCAAATCCCTCACGACTGCGCGGTTAAATACAAAACGTGATACATCCAAATAAAGTTTGTAATTATTTTCCATATTTAGTTTTCTATTCCATTAATACAACCACCAAATTACGTGTCGGGCACGTTTTCTGCTTCAATAATACTTAAATGTGATTGCGTTTATGGAAGTAAAGTGGCTGTGTAGAGCCCACTTTCACGAAATATTGTTGTGGATTTCTTTGGACGTTAGCATAATGTGATCTGTTTTTGTTGTCGTTCAATTCAATGTCGGTAAACAGGACAGAGTTCCAACTTAGTATAGAGTAACACGCGTGTTTTTCAATGAACACGTCTAACAACAAAGATAATCCAAGTTATTGTTCTCGCGGGACTTCAATTGCGAACGAGATTTATCTTTCTCAAGGTTACCGTTGTACTATATCTCTCAATGAGGTCCCAACTTGCCTGGCAACAGTGCGCCTATTGTCTTACATCGCTAAGTTAACTAGAAGAACAATACCCATTCCACGAAAGTCTTAGCGATTGACTTATACCAATATATCTAATTTCTTCCAAGGCTGGTGTCAGGGACGAAACGACGGGTAATTTCCAACCGGTCGTGTCAACATCGATGTTTGTAAGATTGAATTGTGTATTGCCAGTTTTCTTTTTACCCTTGTACCTATGGTAACGGTCCTAATTTCAATTTCCTGGCAACGAGCTTGGATATTGTAGCGAGCGTTCGTTTGAATAAGCTTCAATGTATTTCTATCTAAATCGCTGACCCTAAGGAAAGGAGCTCATTTCGACGTAGTATCACGTACAGTTTCCGAATAAAATTTCCAAGCGTTAAGAGAGTTATGTTGACTGGCGCGCGGTCCCTCGAGGGCGCTCAGCTGGCTTGTGAATGGCCAATGCTATTTGCTTGCACATTCGCCGAGTTTCGTTCCCGCAAACGCTTTTTAACCGGACGAGCTGTATGAATTGGAATTGAAAACGATTTCCCTTTCTTTGTTTTACGTCTATTATATTCTACATTTATCTATCTCTGAGGATATCGCATAACATTTGAAATGTTTGTTTTATATTGATTAAATTATAGTATATATGTAATCTATCTTGGAAATATTGTATCGAAAGAAAAGCAAAAACTACCAAGGCGAATTTATTTTGAACATCTTCACAAGAAAAATAAATTGGATATCTTTTTTTTTCAAACGATACCCATATTCGCAGCGCTTGTATTGACTAAATAAATAAAATAATATCTATCATTTTATATTATTACTAGATTTGTTTCTGAAATATGGGAGCTGCGAAGAAAGTTTTTTATGACGCATTCAATGTGATTCTGATAAAGTTCATTATCAAAAAGTTATTATTTCTCGGTTTTTTTTTAAATGACTCTCCCACTCTGCATTAAAGAAATAATCCTTGTATTGCGGGGGACTTTACGAACATGCAATTAACGCAGAGAAATTACACCCAGACTCAAAACAACACCTTGTGGACCGCACAAAGTTTTGTCCTCCGTAAGAATCGAACCTATGGCACTGGCATGGAAGATCGGTATCTTAACCATTACGTTATCTGTGCAGTCTGAATTATTATATGTTTAAGATATGTGAAATTATACTAAATTTAGAACAATTTCTCTATTATTCCCATAAGTATAGTTGATATCGTTAAATATGAAGTTTATAGTTAATACAAAATGTAATTTTATGAATAATGTCGAGTTCCCGTTACTTATTCAGAAATACGAGGCAGTTCTGAATTAAAATACGTTGGGGTACGGTGGGGGTTATATTTAGAGCGGCCACAGATGGCGAAGGACGTTTCTGTACAGAAGGCTACTTATTTATTTAACGCCGCCTACACATCGCGTCTGGCTGTTTCTCTCATACACAATGAGAAATATAAAAGTGAAATGAAGTTGTTAGGGTGGGCGCAATGACGTATTTTTTGTGTATTTTTTTTTTGGTCCTACCGTAAAGCTGATTCGAAATGATACGATACAGAATATAATATAGCTAAATTTTTTAAACGTAGTCCCTAAATGTAGGCCTCATAACCAAGCTCAAAGTCGCTCAGCGTGGTATGGAGCGAGCTATGCTCGGGATTTCTCTGCGTGATAGAATCCGTGTGCGGATTTGCACAAGAACGGGTGTAACCGACATAGCACGAAGAATTTGCACGCTGAAGTGGCAATGGACAGGCCACATCGCTCGAAGAACCGACAACCGCTAGGGAAAAAGGTTTTTTTTTTTAAAAAATACCTCCCTGCACTAAGGAAAATAATCCTTGTATCGCGGGGACTTTACAAACATGCAATTAACGTAGACAAATTACACCCAGACTCAGAACAATACTTTGTGGATCGCACAAAGTATTATTCTGCGTAGGAATCGAACCCATGGCACTGGCACGGAAGGTCGGTATCTTAACCACTACGCCATCTGTGCAGTCGGTTCTAGAGTGGCAACCACGTACCGGATGATGCAGTGTAGGACGCCCGAACAACTATTCTGCATAAATTTTAAATGGTACGGTATTTAATATCAATAGATCTTTTTAAACCAATTCTTTAAAAATATGAAAGAAAATATATAAATCAGGCTGTCATAATGACTTCTAATGTTTACGCGAGTATTACACATTTGAAATAAAACTACTTTTACGGATTCTATCGCGTTTGTATTTGATTTATAATTTCCCGACGTTTCGAACACTTTACAGTGATCATGGTCACGGGAGGACTGAGGTGTCTTACGTCCAATATGTCATTGTTATTACAGAAATTTATATCTACCCTATGAGATATTAAATTTTGACCTACTTTTTTAATACAAAATTAATACAAATTCATTGCCAGTACAAAAAGAGAATGATTCTATATATAGAATTTATGTTGTTTATGATTTGTCATTATTAAAGCATTTAATTTATGATAATTATTATTGTGACAATTTACAATTTTACAAAACTAACAAAACTATTCAGCTACCACCGCATCGGAAAGCGGAAAACAAAAAAATAATCATGCTGTATTATGATATAGGATATATTATCACATTTTATTGTATCTTTTTATAACATAATGTAAGTAAATTACGTGTATAGTAAAATATGTTATTATAATTAACAATATTCGGTTGCATGGTAGTTGAAGGGAGCGGTCTTGCGTGTTTGACTTTCATTAGGCAAGGACCGCACCCAGTAAATATAGTCCTGTCGTATCGGTTGGTTTATTTACTATCTATTACATCGGGGAATTATGTTTTTTTTTGTATAGGCATATTTTTATGTTGTGGTTGACCCGCGGATGCGTTCCAATCGTTTTCTTGTAAACTTGAAAAAAGAAAGTTTAAATATTCTGTTTCTATAATTCTTTTTTTTTATAGATCACATATGTGCATTTGTAGGACCAAGGCCTTTTCTGTATTGCGAGAGTTACCATACGTTTTTATTTCGATTATTCCTTCTTGTGCAGTCACATTATCTGTTTACCTTCCTCAAGTGTCATTTAAGACACTCATCATACGGTTATTATTAATCTCTTCAATAAATAGGCTATTTAACAATTGCATTCATCATTCGCCTACTCTTATCCCAATTACTCGGGGTCGATACAATATGTACTCTTCTATCGTACATATTGCAAAAGTTATTGGCAATAGTTTTATGGCCGGCCGCCTGCCAGACGTCAATCCTCCTTGGGAATGTAATTGTTGACCAAACGGCATCAGATGGAGTTGGACAAGGTCGTTATAAGGCTCTTAGTCGTATTTTAAGACATCCACGAGCAAAGTAAGGTTTGGTAGTATTAGTAGCCGCTACCACACAGCAATATTTAACAACTTCATTATTCCAACTAAATGTGTGTCACTGTAGTTAGATATATTAAACTTTAATCAAAAGTGCCTTTAAAGCAATTATCGCAAAATATATCAAAATTATAAAACACGTCTAGCAGTGATTAGTTAATAAAGTACAGACTAGTCCCTCAGGCCCTATGGAATAAATAACCAATAACTTTAGTTTCTCGGTAATGTCTAACATACAATGTTATTGAACTCCAATCGATTTCAACGAATAGCTTGGGTGTTGCCTATTTCCTGTCACTACTATGTGATTTCGACAGAATTATCTATTTCTGTTGAAATCTAATTTCATTTGTATACGATTGGACTGACTAACATGCAATCTTATAATAGTTACCCTGATTCAGGCTCGTTATAATGACTTTTATAGGACATTACTAATGTTAGCAGTAATAGTAGCTAGATCATAATATGATGGAAAAGCGGAGGCCTAAGGAGCAGAACGGTAGATGTAACATCGGAAAAGTTTTGCGATTGACCGTCTATCTAATTCCAACTTCTCTTGGGAATATAATCTACATTGCATTGGTACACCAGGCCTGTATCATATTGCTGTGATTTTTTTTTCATTTTTTTTCATTGCTTATGGGGGCAAACGAGCAAGCAGTACACCTGATAGTAAGTGTCACTCCCGCCCTTTGCAATACCAAGGGTACAGCTTAGGTCGCTGCCTACCAATAAAATCCCCAAACCCAAACACATTTGGGCTTCCGGCTCTCTCAGTTTATAGTTTCAACAACACCTATTATTTAGGTTGGTATTATTCGTAAATACTACACATGGCAAACGTACTCGCACTATTCTAGCTAAACTATTTCGAGCATGTTCATGTACGAGGAAAAGGCGAAACGTTAACGCTACATTAACCATAAATTACAATTTGCTTTTAATGCTAAGCCACAAGGTGAGTGTCGTGACCGGGAGTTACCACTCGGCCTTTTATTGTCGCACCCCTAAACGGCCGATTATTAAATTACACTTTTATTTCATAGATAAAAATGACTAAGGCAATAATGGATGAAAGTCTCTATTTACGTCAATAATTTTCCGTTTGGAAGGTTTGAAGTTTATTTCAAATAAGAATTATTTGTAAATAGGCATTTTCTTTAAGTTTATGGATTATTATTTTACAATATATTTAAGTAATATTTATTTATTAGAACAAATTATAAAATATATTTATTGGGCCAAAAATCCTATGAGTTTCATTTACTTATTTTTCAATTATTTTCTTTATAAAATGCAAGGATTTGGTGGCGATACCACCACCTAATCAATTATGCGGCGAAACTGTATTCTGCTTCTATGGTGTGTATGACCTGTAAGGCAAATCTCGAAGCCGTAGCAATGAAGTCACGCATGATAAAGCATATTGCTATCATTTAAGTCTGCTATTTACCTTCAGGGTCCTGATTTGCTATATTACTAAAGATAATGTTTTTAACTCCAATGCAAAAATCTGACAAAAATCAGTACAACGAATAGCATTCCACGTAGGAATATAGCCGCATTTTGTTTGTGATTGTAGCGAATAAAGGCAAATTGAACACCGTACAACAACAAGCACAACCTTTATTATATTAAAAGGTGACAGAAAAGTCGCGTTTGCCTCAATATTCAGATATAACCTATTTCTTCCCAGGAGATTGCTAGCCATTAGCTAAAATCAAATTTCTTACTAAAATTGGACGTAGACACGACAATTTCCCTAAATTACGCAGACGAAACAAGACTGCTGTCAATAAATTTCTTTAATTTTGGTATTTCCGCCACATTTGATCGATTCCCAGGAGGATTAGATGGTAATTAGTTTAGGTTCCCCTGTTACGAATACCGAGCACGTATTTTCAGCTGGGAGATGACTCGCTATTTTTTTTTACTATCGCTCAAGGATAGTCCCGGCTCTATTTTGCATTCAACAGAATCTTGTTTATTGTTTTTGCCGTCCCAATCGTGAATATTGATAAATTCAATTTTCTTTTCTTCGTATCTTAAATATTTTTATAATACTTATAGCTATTATTTCTTTATAAGATTGTATCCTTTTAACATAAATCTGTCTCTAAAGTTAGTTTATTTCATAAAATAATTAATACTTGTTGGATAATAGAACGGTTGTTGTAATTTTGTGTTACTGATCTAAATTATAGAACGATCGTTTAATGCGAACATTAAAAGCCCGCTATTTAGTACAAATACTCCTATTGTACATATGTTTGTTAACCTCAGTTCTGACTTTTCAATGGGATCATTCATTCAATATGTACCTACTAACCTTCATTCCAATTTATACACAATTATATATTCTAATTAGATTACCCAGTTAATTGTGTCATAAAATACGATTTGATTTATTGATGATTAATAGACTTGATGATTGATAAAAGACCACGGAGGTCGGGCCATTAAAGGCCATCTCAGAGTAGTCCCTTTAGCGAGTGGATGGTCCGCTACCTGCAGAGAGGCCAGGCCGCTTAAGTCAAGGAGGTCAAGGAATCAATTCCAGCGATCAGTTTAGTGGCGATGGGGAGAGCAAACGGTAGGTTAAGAGACCGCTCGCCGCTCTTTTGTGGCCCCAGGCTTCAAGAAAGAGAGCTGGATTGTGATGTAAGTACTTCCTCGTCACTTTTGTACCAACTCGATTACGATGCAATAAAAACGGAGTATTCAGAGTTACATTTAATATTCGGCACTTAATTAATTCCTCCCACCGTGTCTGAATTTGTCCCATCCCATCTAAAATTGGACGAGTTTTTGACAGATTTTCTGATTGCCGTCCAAACTGCGAGCTTGCTATTCTCATAGTTAGTCTCAAAAATATTTATTGAAATTAGGACAGGATGCCTGTAGGGTCAGTTAGTTAGAGTCACCTACGTGATATTAGACACTTAAGTTATAAAAAAGTTATAACAAATTATATTTAACTTATTTACGATTAGGAGGCCTTAATTTTAGTAGGATTTTTATATCGATGTTAAATATAACAATATCTGACGATAAACTGTGTATCGATAAGATAGCGTAAGTAATAAAATGTTGAATAGCAATATCGTCACGGTGACGTTTCAACGAGGTCGGTGCGCTCGAATCAATACAAGTGAACTCAGCGGGCACGTCACCGGTGTTTACGTAGCGTTTCTAAGGCGACAGTTTCGATTCTTTAATGATGCGAAAAAAATACGGGATTTACCTCGACTGCTTTGTACAAGTGTTTATCGATATGCGCTTAACGAAATTGAGAAATTCAAGCAGACACGATTAAGATTTCTTATCGATATTTATTTATACATATTTTTTTAAAGTTAAAAACTTTGTGTTACATATTTAAGTACTCGATTGAGGGTAATTTCACAATTCAATTCAATTTTCATTTCACCGCGAGCAATAAAAGAGGTGACTATACGCGACAGACTAAGGTCTGTTTAGGGTGTCACTATTTACCATTGGGCGGGCCACGGTAATCAAGGAAAGGAAAGCTTGATGGGTGGTTCGAGGTAATATGATAGTTTATTGGACAATACGCTGCTCTTTCATTACCCTGGAGGCTTTTCTGACGTGCACTATTGCCTGTCCATAGCTTCCCAAATGGCAGGGACCTGGTCTGGTAATAAAAAGGCTGCCATCACTCGGACAAATAACACACTCGGATACGTTATTACATTACTACATTATTCGTATTGTTCAGTCTTCCTATTATTATTAATTAAATTTAGCAATTGATTAAGGGATTAATAAAGTGCGTCTATCTTAATCGTGAGTTTAGATAAGGAAATAACTTTTGAATAATTGAATAGACGTTTTCTATCCAAAACTGTAAACTATCGAACAAACTACCAAAATCAAAACAACGATGCTGTTTACTCGCCCAAAAAGTGGAAACAGGATGCACTGTGGGTTAGTAGGTTGTGTGCCATTCTTTCATCGCTCCAGACCATTGTATGTGGGGTGCGGCCGGTGTATAACCGGCCAAAAGAATGTTGTTTTAAAAACATTAACAACAGCTACTGAACCTTAATTTATGCACTGTAAAACATTTTTTTGTTATGCATCAAACAATTTATACAATGTCATGTTTTTATATTATAATTATATGTTTCTTCTCGTTAGCTGCACAGGACTTCCCTTTCCCGTCGTTAAGTGAAGCAGAATTGTGTACTCTCAAGCCATATTAATCCTGTAATTAATTAAATTACGGCTATTTAAATTTATTTAGAAGTAGATTTAAATATTCATGAATAATAAGTGAACCTAATTTATTACTCAACATTTTCTGTTCTATTCAAATTAAAACAATAATAATAAAAAATAGTCCTTGAAATCGATCGCAGTGACATCTACCAGGTTCTAATATAATGGTCTAAAAACGTTTTCGCATTATTTTCTTTCTATTGAAATCAGTTTACAATACAATCTCGGGCATTTATTTTCGTAAGATATTATGATACAAAAAATCCATTTAAAACCCACAGAAAAGTCCATTGTAACGTTCTGAGCACAATTCCGTAGTGGCCATTAACAATTTATTAGTGGCTTAACCGTATAATATTTCTTTTTCGATTCAATATCAGAATCCTCTATATCTATATGTTTAAACTTTAATTTTGCTAGCTCATATATGTTCTGCTACTAGGCACAGGTCTCCTCCACATGACAGAAATGGGTCTACTGTAACGCATTAACCAGACAGGTTGTCATAATTTTATTTTAGGTTTTCTTTCCATACATATTTCTAGAGGTTTTTTTAAATTATTGTATATAATTATTGTATAGACTTCTGTCCGTGCCTTTTTTATGTTTATCTATTAATTGTTATGTTGATGTTATATAAGTCAATTTTGTTCTTGAAGTGGCGTTATTACCTACATAAAGATGAAAAGGTTAAAAATTTAAAAGTTGCGCTTCGATGTTTTTGTCTCTCTGTCTCTTCTTCTCTACGTTAGTCTTCATATTGTTATTTCTAGAGGTAATTCTTTATTACCATACAATGCAATATTAAATACAATATCTTTTTATCTACTATATATGTTATGTTATATAGACGCATAGTTTGAAAATAAAATTTAATTTTTAAATAAATTAAATAACATAAATTGTATGAAGTCTCTAAAACAAAACTTGTACAACAATTGTAGTCAAGATTTTGTATAAAGTTGATAATGCTTGATTAAATTATTATTTTTTTCATTCCATTTTTTCAAACGCAAAATAATATTTTTTTATTGTATTCAAAACTGGACAGTAGGGTATTAAACAATAGAGTAAAATCGCCCAGAAATTTCTGTGGACACACAACTAGGCTCGCCTTAATCGATTTTTACTATACCCAACGGGCAAGGTTTGCCGACCTTTAATGCTTACTCTGTCATCGTAAGGGGAACTATATTCAAAATTTGAAACATAGTCATGAAAATTATGTTACTTCAATAGCATAAATAGTATTCGAAACATTTTTCTCAAGCATTCAACGTCTGGTTAAGAAGATATATAATGCGAAAGGGGAAGGATGTAGATACCGGGGGAGACCGAGACTCACCTACCTAGACCAGATTGGTCACGTACTGAAAGAAGGTGGAGTCAAGAATCTCCGAAACCGGCGAGCGTGTATGAAGAGAATTATGAATGTTGAAGAAGCGAGTGAAGTATGCAAGGATAGAGTTCTCTGGCACTCTGTTCTCTCTGCCTACCCTGCAAGGGATATGGCGTGATGATATGTATGTATGTATGTATTCGTCATATATACATAAAAGTATATAATTATATTTTTTAGGAGCAGCATAATGGAAGTGACTGAGTGTATTTCAAGTCGCCACTCAAATTTTTTCCGTGGGTGTTGTAACAGTCGACTAAGAGACGTACCTAATTAGAAAGCAATAAAAATAGTAATTGTAATTACAAGCAACTGGAAACAATACTATTTGCCTGCTCAATTCTCCATTCATTGTGGAGGAAGTTTTTGCCCAATATTGGGGCGTGAATGAATGGAAAACTAAACTCATCGTTAAGACCAATAGAATCCATAACGAAAATTATATTAAATATACAATAAATGTTATAATTATTTACATATTGAAATAATGTATTCTGCGCGCTTAGTAATTACATTGCTTTGACTTCATAAATTAATTAATATGCTTTCTTTGCAGGTATATACCAGTGACGTAAGAAGACCTTCTGACGCTGTTGGGTAACAGTTAATTAGTGTTACTACGTTAATTTAACGAACTCGTTCTAACTAATTGTGGATACACTGTAGTGTGTCTTAATTATGTAGTACCTTTGTACTAAACTTACTCTTCATATGGTAGGATAATAAATATATAGAATATAAATGAAAGCATACTTTTTGAGAGAGACCACGCTGCTTCCATAAAAACCTATTTTAAGCCACTGAATAGGATTAGTCAGTTCTTACCACCTGTCAAGTGCCAGATCCCTCTACAGGATGCAGGAGCTTATAAATTAGAATTTTTTTTTTTTTTTTTTTTTTTTTTTTTTTTGTAACGCAGTGGTTAAAAATGCATTTGTCGCATACCCGCTCCGGGCGGGGTATGTGGGACTCACAGGCCCTGAAGGGGACACTGAATACCCACTAAAACATACCAACTGCGAGCTGTTAGCCGAAGGGGCTTTTACAGCTTAACCGGACTGCGGGCGAGCCCGAAGGCTCTCAACCCGATAGACATGAGTTAAGCGACTTCGCCCGAGGGCTCCCCCTGTGGGGAACGGGCCTCGGCTCGGGGCGTCGCTGGGGGTAAGGTGGACGTGGACGTGTCCATCTTGGGGTCGGTGATTTTTGCTCGCCGTGTTTTCGTACCTCGACGTCGAGGACGGAAACGCGGATGTTTGTGCGCGATGGCCTCGCGTGCGGCGTAGGCTTTGGTCTGGGCGAGCGTAATAACGTCGTCATCGTCGTTGAGGACGTGACGTGGACGTCGGACTTTGGAGATACGCGATGGGGTGTAGGAAGCCGCCCCAACCACTAGTTGGTTGGGGTGTGTCGTGGCAGAGTCAAAGTAGCTCTGGGAGCACCGCTTCATAAACTGCCTGATGGTCGGCAGTTCGAGGTCGATGTGAAGATCGACGTTACGAATGAACCACGGTGCTCCCGTAGCTCGGCGCATGAACCTATTCTGTAAGGTCTGTAACCTATGGATCCTGTGTGCCTTGGTGTGCGCGAACACTACGCTTGCATAGGTCATGATCGGCCGTATGCAAGCGGTGTATAATCGGACCTTGCTGTTCAAGGATAGTTTCGAACTAGCATGGAGTAGGCTGTGGAGGCGTCCCATCACAAAGGCTGCACGATCGCGTACAATCTTTATGTGGGGAGCGAAGCTAAGTCGGTCATCAAGGGTCACACCCAAGTATTTAGCTTGCCTGCTCCAGGAGACAGGTTTGCTAAATAGCTGGAGGGGTGGGATGTTGTCTATAGAGTAGGAACGGGCAGTTCTGCGAGTGAACATGACCGCCTGACTCTTTTCTGGATTGATTTCGATTCTCCATTTCCTGAACCAATTGGCTAGGGCGGTAACCGCTGTTTGGAGAGTTTTAACTACTGCTGTCGGGGTCCTGCCTGCACAGTAGAGTGCGGTGTCATCAGCGTAAAGCGCTTTATGGACTCTGTTAAACTGGGGCATATCGCTAGCATATAGCGTAAATAAGAATGGGGAGAGGACCGATCCCTGAGGGACGCCGGCCTTGATGGGGTGGGAGGTAGACAGCGTACCTTCCACCCTGTAGCGAAAGCTGCGATGACTCAAGTAGTCGTGTATAATTAAAATTAAATAATCTGGGATCTTTAGACGATAAAGCTTGTGAATGAGGCCCTCGTGCCACACTTTATCGAATGCTTAAATTAGACTGTGACTGTGGTCTATCTTATATAGGCCAAACAAAGAGATCTCTGTAAGAACTCGGATCAAGGAACATATAGCTGATGTGAATCACCGCCGTCACACTAAGTCTGCAGTCTGTGAGCATAGTCAGGACCGCCCGCCATTACATCAGGTTTCATAAGCCACAAATCCTCGCAAAAAAACACCGATACCTGCCTAGAATGGTTCGCGAGGTTATTGAAATCAAAAAACATAAAAATTTCAATAGGGAGGATGGCTGGGTATTATCATCAAGCTGGGATCCTGTTATTCACTTAATTAAAAATAAAACTAAGAAAACCACCACAAGACTGCAAGACACTGTGAGCACTTATTGTATAGATTGACCCACAATAATAGTTACATTTTAATTTAATTAATTTTAGTAAGATAAAGTAGGCCGCCACTCAAAAATTCAATAATAAAATTAGTATCATGCCTCCTGAGTTTTCTCGCCGGATCTTTCTCAGTGTGGCCGCGTTCCGATCCGGTAGTAGCTGAATAGTTTTTGTTAGTTTTGTAAAAATTGTAAAATTGCCACAATAATAATTATCATGAATTAAATACCTTAATAATAACAAATCATAAACAACATAAATTTTATATATAGAATCATTCTCTTTTTCTACTGGCAATGAATTTGTATTAATTTTGTATAAAAATGTGAAAATTTAATATCTTATAGGGTAGATATAAATAAATTTCTGTAATAACAATGACATATTGGACTTAAGACACCTCAGTCCTCCCGTGACCATGATAACTGTAAAGTGTTCGAAACGTCGGGAAATTATAAATCAAATACAAACGCGATAGAATCCGTAAAAGTAGTTTTATTTCAAATGTGTAATACTCCCGTAAACATTAGAAGTCAAAATACGTTTCGTTATTTTTTACATACATACAGAGAGAACAGAGTGCCAGAGAACTCTATCTTTGCATACTTCACTCGCTTCCTCAACATTCATAATTCTCTTCATACACGCTCGCCGGTTTCGGAGACTCTTGACTCCACCTTCCTTCAGTACATGACCGATCTGGTCTAGGTAGGTTAGTCTCGGTCTCCCTCGGTACCTACATCCTTCCACTTTCGCATTGTATATCTTCTTAACCAGACGTTCGTTCGGCATTCTTTCCACATGTCCGAACCATCGGAGCATTCCCTTTCGCATCTTTACATAATACATAGTATATTTTTTAACTGAAGAAAGTTGCAGTTTTACATTATGCTTGACAGATGAGTTTCTATAGGGTTTTATTTTGAGTTTTCCTTTACTTGCAGTGATGTTATCTGCTTAAATAATGTCTGTATCGAATTTTCTGATTGAAAATGAAGAAATGGTAATCATTTTGAAAGAATTAAATTTTTGTGAAAAACAACTCAAAACGTGATAGGACCACACTGTTGACAGTTCTCTGTCTACAGTCGCGGGGCCGGTCCGTCCGGGGTAGTACCATACTCTCGCAGAAAATCGACGTCAGAGCAGTGGCAGTATGCTGTTGTGCTTCGTTCGGTGAGTGAGAGAGCCGGAAGCCCAAATTTCTGAGTGTGTTTGGGATTATTAGTAGGCAGCGGCCTGGCTATATCTCCAGTATTGCAAAGGTCCACGGGCGGCAGTAACACTTACCATCAGGTGTGCTGCATGCTCGTCTCCCACCAAGAGCAATAAAACAAACTTGTTTACTTATTTCATCATTCCTTTTAAATATAAGATAATATCAAATTATATTAATTCAAACATATTTTATATCTCCAGCGGAGACTATCTAATTATTATTCCCTCGTCGTACAAATCTGCCGAAGGGCGAGGTGGCAGGTTTGAATAAAAAGCACCCCACCCAAATGCTCGTAATGTATTATTGAATTATTTCTTGCTTACGTTGAATACTTTTAACGTATACACATATACAGTACACAGAGAATATTAAATATGGCGCCAATATAATTATTATTATCCTTTTGTTAATCCTTGAAGTTATAGCATATATAATTTATTTACAATTTACTCGTATTAGTATATAGTGAAGCAGGAATAATCAACTTGAGAACTACTATTACCTAATTAGACTGTGTTTTTATACTAAATAACTTAATTACGTTTCAAAAAGAAATTACGTAAAAGGGACTTGGCCAAAATTATAGAATATAAAAATAAAATTTCTCAAATTCACCTTGAGAATTCGATCTCAGCGACACTTCTGTAAGTGTCGCTGACCCTATGGTCTAATTGTAAATCTAAACTGTTGAAGTAGTCACTCAAACTAACTCAACAAATATGTCCAGCCGGAGCTCAGTCATGCACACGTGTACTGAATGATCACTCCTGCCACATGTGATACTTATAATACCAACTACAATTGCCAACCTGCCTGCATAGTTGGTATTATAAGTATCCCAGGTGAATGCTGCTGCATGAGAATGGGTTTTTATGTCCTTTTCCCTTTACCGATTTTTTGGACGTCCAGTGGAAAGTATAGATTGACATTGTATGACATTGTATTCTTAACCTCTCACAACATAGGATACAGAATAATTACATATAATCATTGATGTATTAAAAAACCCTAGGTTTTTTAATACATCAATGCATATAATATACACAATTGATATTTTAATATCGTGACTACGTTTCAGTCCGGCCAGTCATGGCGCCCATTAGCGCAAAATTCGTTTTATATTGTTGCCTTAGTGTGTGTTTTAATTAAAATTTACTGTTTAATATTTCTTATGTTGTTGAAATTTGTCAATATATCTAAAATAAAGCTACAACTAGAGTTTACTTAGTTTATATTTCTTATCGAATATGTTTAAACGAGCAATTCTTGTATATTTCTGTATATACAGAATCTTGGAAACGTCTTCAATGATTTCCATGAAATTTATTATTCGGAATATTTTGGGGTAGATAAATCGATTAGGTTTCAATTATAGAACATCTTGTTTTGACGCTGATTTCAGCGAATGAAAAAAAAATTGAATGTGAAGGTAAATTAAGCTACTGTTATCACGAATAAAATTAGCTCAGTTGGGAAATCTATATTTCATTTGTATGTAACTTGTATCTAAATACAATCCGAACTTCCGTCACAACCCTTTAATATCTTAAAAAAAAAATCCAAAAAGAAATATGTATATAATTACCTAAAAAGAAAAAATGAACTATAATAGACATTGTTATTCGGTGAATTTAGTTAGCATGATACTACCGAAAATAACCTTCTCTTTAGCACAATTGTTTATTGTGTTATCTTTTTTTAAATAAATCCAACACATACTAAACATAGACATTTAAACCAAAGGTTGACTTGAATATAATATTAATTTCACGTTTTTTATTATTAATTTATGTATTACTTTTAAAATGCACCACTTATCTTCTCTTCTTCTCTCGTATAATATTATAAACAGCAATACAGGCCATGATGCTGTTTTATTCACGGTGACACGGTCTACGCGTGAATGTGAGCAAAACCAAAATAATGGTCTTTGAAAGAGATGAAGCCAGAACAGATGTAAGAGTAACAATAGGTATTGATGTACTAGAGCAAGTGGATGAATTTGTATGGATGTGGATTTAGCAGAGATGGAAGGTACACCACTGATATAGAGCGAAGAGTGAATGCGGGGAATAGAGTGAACGGAGCGTTGGAGCAACTTCTCGGCAGCCACCACCTCAGCCAGAAGGCACGTGTAGCAATACATAACGCAGTGCTTGTCCCAACATTACTGTATGGAAGGGAGAGTTGGGTATGCAGAAAAGAGTATGAAAGTAAAATTAATGCGGTCGAAATGCGATCTCTGCGGAAAATCTGTGGAGTAAGGCTGACCGACCGCATTCGTAACGACGACGTAAGAGAGCGAGTAGGTATGAAAGAGAGTATTGGTGTAAAGATGCGAAAGGGAATGCTCCGATGGTTCGGACATGTAGAAAAAATTCCGAACGAACGTCTAGTTAAGAAGATATACAATGCGAAACTGGAAGGATGTAGGTACCGGGGGAGACCGAGACTAACCTACCTAGACCAGATTGGTCATGTACTGAAGGAAGGTGGAGTCAAGAGTCTCCGAAACCGGCGAGAGTGTATGAAAAGAAATATGAATGTTGAGGAAGCGAGTGAAGTATGCAAAGATAGAGTTCTCTGGCACTCTGTTCTCTCTGCCTACCCTGCAAGGGATATGGTGTGATGATATGTATGTATGTATGTATGCTGTTTTATGCCTGGTCCCCTTGTTGCGTAACGATACTTCAAGAATTGGTCTGTTTTAGTACGACCACGGTGAATTTTACGGCACATTGTTCTTCACGGTACAGCTTTTAAAGGGATGCTTGTTTCTTAGAAAAGTTTCAAAGTACATTGTCGTTCAACAAACTTATGGCGTACAGTTGTTCTTTTTGGGATTTTCTGTAACAGTGTTAAAATTTTGAAGCTATGGTTTGATTATGCAGTTGATTATTATATGCTTTACGAAATGCGAGAGTATTATCATGTATTAGTGTTTTTAGCGATGTCTAGCAGCAAATATTGGAATTTATGATCCATGGTGAGGCTCTATAGTAAAAAACAATTTGATATTGATGAAATTTGCATATCTACTAAGATTCGTCGACGTCGTGCCGCCGAAAGTTTTGTAGTGTCGCCGCAACGATCCTTAGAGCAACTAGGTCTGCCCCTTGCCGCTGAGGAAGTCCTCCGTAACGGTGTCCCGCTAAATTGACTACGAGGAAGATGCGGCAGGTTATGGAGCCATACATAAGGGTGGCCCCTTCCACCGTCTCGTACAGTTCGGGCGGAGTGTGACCACACAATATACTATAAAAAAAGCTAAGGAAGCCCCTATTAATATGAAAGAGGATTCTGAGTTTTATAGCACATCATGCAACATAGCTGTATCATTATAATTATTATAAACAATATGAGAACTATCTATTGTTGAATGCAGGTTAGTCGGAGTAACTTAACGGATCTATAAACAGAACAATAATTACACTAATGTAGGTAATTTATGTTGATTATATAAGTAGTAGATCTAACTAACTACGGTAAATGTCGTTTTATAGTAATGAAGGTTTGTGTATGTTACTGTGTATTTAATTACAATACCAACGTTAGCTTAATAATTTTACTGCGATAATGGATCATTGTTTTTATTGTCGTTACTGTGGGTAGGCATCTCGTATATAGATGGAATTGTTTTTGCTTGCTTTACTAATCCCATTACATAAATATATATGATTGATACTAATGCTTATGTAATAAAATTAGTATATCTGCGTCATATTTTTCTTGTTTTTATGTAGTGTCTTATAAAGTTGGAAGCTGCTTGCGTGTTTGTTCCAATAGAAATGATGCACAATCTTTCGAATCGCAATTGTATTATAATAATTGTATATAAATCACTTATTGTCATTCTGATCATAATAAAGACTTCCAATAAAAACTAACGTATATGTATATAAAAGGTAACTCATTAGTTTCACATCCTTGGGTCATAATAACGTTGAGTTGAAAATCAAAGTCTGAGTTCTGTCTGGTAAACGCCGATCCTCTCAAGTCAGTCGCGACTCGCGAGGCACATGATTTTTTTTTATGTTATGTATCATTTAATTTCCTCTTGTTTATTTTTCTGTCTATAATTTGTATTTATTTTTCTATTTATTTTCTTAATTTCAATTCGTATCATTCACTTATACGTACAATGTGTGTTTCTTGGTTTCTGTTGCCAAATAAATAGTTTCTTGATATCTTTCTTTCTATTAATATATATAAAATCATTCATGACATTAATAATTCTAAGTAGAATCTATGACATAAGCTCAAGCATATGGTGGATGTATAACGTTCGGTCTCCACATATATGGTCACTAACGTCTCGAACTTATAAATAAAGAACATTCGCTTATTTTGAATACAGGCTCATTACTTTCGCTCTCATAAAACATATTTAACAATGCAGTGAAACAATTTAGTAGCTTTATTATTTAAAATAAATATAAATTTCTCTATTTTATTTCATTTATTCCTTATTCGTAGGAATGTCAGGGTAAAAAACAGTATCTAACAATTAAATTAATTGAAAATAGCAACTCAAAGAAAACGAACACTGAAGAAGGAAAAACGAGAACGTAAAGAGGAAATTGAATATGTGAAACCGAAAAAAAAAATACATTCATCAGACGTGAAAGCGTAACAAACGAACAAAATTACATTCACATTTATAATATTAGTTAGGATATATTATAATCATTATCTCAGTTCATCATCATGTCCCACTACTGGGGTCGAGTTTCGTCCATAATAGGAGGGAAAATAACGTACTGTAACCACGCTGGTCTAACGGGTTGGAATAAGTTTTTATTTCGAGTTTTCCTTCTTTTGTTATATACATATTATATCCCTTAGTGGTCTTTTACGACACGCACGTGCAATACCAGTCGGTGATGAATTGTATTCTTTTTCCATTATAACACGGCAATTATTGGTTGCCGATTTAATTAGTAGAATCCTTGGAGTGTATCAGACCATGATACACTATCCAAATCAGTAAAAAAAATAGTACCTAACTTTTGATTAAATTTCCCTACTGATAAGCAGTCAATACACTTGTACTATAAAAGTTCGATGTAGGCATATACTCATGCGTGTGACATTGAACTAGTAGGCAAATAGTCCTGCTCTCGCTGCGCTCACCGCCACATAACTGGGTCGAAATGTACCTACAGGTCAATGTACGCTGACAAACCTACTGTTTTGATAAGAAACAAATCACTTTATCTTGGGATTGGGCAGAGCTATAAGTCTGCAACTAACTTTAATGTTTTATATAACGTCATTCCTAAACCTTATTTAGGCTCCCCATCGTTGAGCGAGATAGCCACCTGGCGCGAGGACGCCCGCCGAGACGTCATCGCCCGTTGGGTTACGCGGCTGGAGAGGCCTAGACACGGTGTCGTAACCGTCGAGGCCCTCCGGCCCGTACTGATGGAATGGATGGAGCGGCGGCACGGAGTCCTCACCTTCCGACTGGTGCAGGTGTTGACGGGGCACGGGTGCTTCGGGAAATACCTACACACGGTCGTGTGCAGGGAATGGACTCCGGCCTGCCATCATTGCAGTAGTGACGAGGACACGGCGCAACATACGCTCGAGGATTGTTCGGGCTGGGACGGGCAGCGCCGCGACCTCGTCGCTATTATCGGTGCCGACCTGACGCTGCCGGCTGTCGCGAGGGCGATGGTTGACAGCGTCAGGAATTGGGACGCGGTCGCCGCCTTCTGCGAGGCTGTCATCTCGCGGAAGGAGGCGGCGGAACGAGTCAGGGAGGACTCCCGCGACCCGGGCCGCCGCCAGCGACCGGGGCGGCGCAGGCGCGAATACCTGCGCCTGATGCCGCCCTAACCCAGGCCTCGGGTGATCGGACCGGGGAATTGTCCGGTCACCCGACGCGAGGCCACCACGTGAGGACGACGCCCCGACGGCGAAATCTGTCGGGGCGTCGACGAGAGGAACCCGCGAGGGTAAACCGCCGAGCGGACCACCGAAGACAAAGATCGGGTACCGGTGGTCCGCTCGCACGGCGAAGAGAGAGGAGTTTTACGGTGGGTCTATGGGGTCACGCGCCGCCTTTCCGTCACCCCGGACTGATTTGGCGGGGCGAGACGCATCCATAGTACACCAATAAAAAAAAAAAAAAAAAAGTAATAAAATCGGCACCCGTATATTTATGTAGGTAGATGTTTATAATTTTTATTTTATTCAATAAATTGATTCTTTTCATCTCATTTCCGTTATTTGAATTAAATTATTAATGAGTTTCTGTGAGTGGCTGTTTGGTTATTTTTGATTTTATTAACTTATTTGTTATTTATGATGATTTGCAGTCATATGGGGATAGTTATGATTATAATAATTATGATTATAACATTACCCAGTTATAACTGGGTAATGTTTTTATATATAAGTGTTATCATTTCCGTGTCTCGCGCCAGTGCGTGCCGACAAGTATGATAAGCAATGTAAATATCGACTAACAAATGACGCTTTGCTTGTGAAATTTGTTTTACACAAGATACCTACAAAAGAAATTTAGTAGGCATGTTTCAAGAGGAGTTTATTAAAATTCAATCTTCGCTGAAGAAAAATGAAAATGTTAAGTGGAAAATACAGACGCAATTAAAATTTAATATTGGGGTCATTGCTATACTGAATGAGGCGTACCGCAATCTTGGTGGCATCAAATTGTTTACATAATCGGGATACAAAGGAAAATATTCTATTTATGGCTCTCCAGGTTTAAAAATTTATAAGTTAAACAAAGAGATCTTGCATTATATAATCAATATAAAACATAGACAAAGTTATTGTGAATGTGAGCAAAAGCAAAATTATGGTCTTTGAAAGAGATGAAGCCAGAACAGATGTAAGAGTAACAATAGGTAATGATGTACTAGAGCAAGTGGATGAATTTGTATATCTTGGATGTGGATTTAGCCGAGATGGAAGGTACACCACTGATATAGAGCGAAGAGTGAATGCGGGAAATAGAGTGAACGGAGCGTTGGGGCAACTTCTCGGCAGCCACCACCTCAGCCAGAAGGCACGTATAGCAATACATAACGCAGTGCTTGTCCCAACATTACTGTATGGAAGCGAGAGTTGGGTATGCAGAAAAGAGTATGAAAGTAAAATTAATGCGATCGAAATGCGATCTCTTCGGAAAATCTGTGGAGTTAGGCTGACCGACCGCATTCGTAACGACGACGTAAGAGAGCGAGTAGGTATGAAAGAGAGTCTTGGTGTAAAGATGCGAAAGGGAATGCTCCGATGGTTCGGACATGTGGAAAGAATGCCGAACGAACGCCTGGTTAAGAAGATATACAATGCGAAAGTGGAAGGATGTAGGTACCGAGGGAGACCGAGACTAACCTACCTAGACCAGATCGGTCAGGTACTGAAGGAAGGTGGAGTCAAGAGTCTCCGAAACCGGCGAGCGTGTATGAAGAGAATTATGAATGTTGAGGAGGTGGCGAGTGAAGTATGCAGAGATAGAGTTCTCTGGCACTCTGTTCTCTCTGCCTACCCTGCAAGGGATATGGCGTGATGATATGTATGTATGTATGTACAAAGTTATTGAATATCTGTAGGTAACAAATATTTTTAATCTTAGGCCCTCATTTTCAAGGTGTAAGTAGGCTTATAAATATACTCACGTTTCGCAACTCTTCTTAAAAAGCTGTAGACTCTATTTGTTTGTTTGAAAGCGGTCATCTCAAGCAAAATCTTATTTTGTAAAATAATATATTTATTGAGACAGGGTTATTATAGGCTATATGCGATAAATAGGAGTTAGAGAGTATGAGCTATTATTAATAAACGTTATCAAATCGCAAATGAAATTGATAACAATCAGTATATCGCAGGTTTTGCGTCATCGCCGTTGTCATGACAACTGCTGAGATGATAAAATTGTGATTGATATATTGACATAAGTTTAATATGGATGATTAAAATAAATAATAACATAGGTATGTAATGTGGGTGTGGGTGTGTGATGATATAGCAGTAACGGAAGAGATATAGTAAAAAAAAGATAATAGACATTTTTACACACTTAGCTATCGTACAAAGCTAGATCGGACAGGTAATTTTACGTAACCATATATATAATAATGATTTTTGGGGTTTACACGGGTGTGATATGTACGTAATATATTTGAAATAAAACAATTTTTATCTTATCGCGTTTATATTTGATTTTAAATTTTCCGACGTCTCGAATACTATACAACATTCATGACCACGGGAAGATAGTCCTACATACCTACTCGATAAATTCTGTAAAAATATTTTTTAATGGTTTTTATAGTAAGTAATGTATTAGTTAATAGTAATATATATCGAGACGCTATATATCCAACGTGTTATTATTTATATTTAGAAATGACACTTGCCTCTTATGACATCAGAATTCTTTGAAATACGTTTAACAATTTTGATGTAGGTATAGAATTATGTTTCCCTATTGTGGTATCTATGATATCATGTTAAAATATTTGTGATAATAAGGGATGATTTTAGAATTTATATAAAAAATCCTTACTAATATTAAAAATGTGAAAGTAATTCTGTCTGTCTGTCGCTCTTTCACGCCAAAACTACTGAACCGATCTAAATGAAATTTGGCATACAGCTAGTCTAGAGCCTGATAAAGGACATAGGTTTATTTTTAGTGAAACTTATTTTTAAAAATTACCCTTAAGGGGTAAAATAAAAATAGGGGATGAAAAACTTCAGGAAAGTAACCTTTTATGCGGGCGAAGCCGGCATAAGACGCTAGTATAACATAAAGTTAATAATTGTAAGAATGAACATGTAGTTCAATTAGCATATAAATATCCTGAATAATCATTAATATCCTATCTTATTACTATACTTGCAATTAGACGCATCTTACACTCCACGCAAGTATATCCAAAATAATTAATGAAATATCCAGATGTTATATAAATAACTTACATCCGTTTTAGTTGATTAACAACTTTTAGCGCATGATTGAAATTTTATAAATAAAATTGTCTTATCTGTTAGCGTATGATTCAAATTTCATAAAATAAAAACATAAAACGTTTTTTGTAAGTAAGTAGAAAGCACTATTATTAATTTTTTATCAATTCCAAAGATACTCTGACTTTAATTTTCAGACTAAAGTCTGAATTTTATTTTGATATCATACAAATACATAACTTAATCATGCACATAATACTATAAAATTTAAAGCATGTTGATTTGATATTTTAATAAATATTCTTATTCAAATATATACCTAGTCACATTCACATAAACCACGAGTTTAATGTAAACATCATATATATATATATATATATATATATGTATATATATATATATATATATATATGTATATATATATATATATATATATATATATATGTATATATATATATATATACCAATTATTACTGAGCTCTCCTGTTGTTTTATGCAATCTTAGTCGTAAAGTCTACGTTTTGAGTATATGGGACTGTCTGAAATAAGTTTTAACCTGTTTCCGTATGTTATAATATCTTTTATGGAGCATATATAAATGGTATATTTTTGTTGTGCTCGGTTTTACAAAACAATGTTATGTTGACACTATTAATATCTCTTAGTACGAGAATATAGTTTTGCATGAAAAGACCTTGTGATAACATTATCTAGCGTTAACAATATGTATGTATATAGGTAGAAAATATGTGATACGCTGATAGCCAGCTGTGCTCACTGATATGTGTTAATGATTGTAAGGTGGAGCAATGCCTAGGCACGGTCAGGTTAATAAACGATTGACCGTTTATTAGTATTCGATTTGAACGATTTGTTTTTCGTCGTCGATTAGTTGCCTTCATCCCTGGTTGCTATCTCCAAGTAGCTATATACTTTGTAGTATAGGAACGGATTAAAAATCACCGCAAGCGGAATGAAGATAGAAGTTGTTAACATTTTAAAAATTTCTATGGCAAATTACCTCGAAATTTTCTCATTGTATTATTTTACCTAAAATATATTATTTGTGAAACTCGGAAACGAAAAGTTAAAGTGTCTGTACCCATGTTATCTAACTTATATTACCGTTACAAAATTCAAAACAACTTGTGAAAGTAATGTCTTAATTTAGAATCCTTCCAATAAACAGAAGTAGAGGGTATATTACATTTTCCTTTAAAGAGTTATTTCGATATTATATTCGTATTGGGTACGCTGAGAAAAAAAGGGTAATCAACGCAGCTTATAGTCTTGATAGGGGTGGGATTTTTATAAAAGTCGACATATTGTGTGCTAGAATTTCTCATTTCATACAGACAAGTCCTACATTTTTAAACCTTGTTTTGTAATTCTAGTTTATTTTTGAGAATATTTTGATATTGCCGTATTAAGATGTTGTTCGTTATTTATAGTTCCAGTATATATCCGGTTTGAGTGGCAGTAATTGGTTCAAATTACAGAATAGATTTCAAAATATAATAAAAATAGTACGGCATTTTAGTAAAGAAATCTCTAGTTGCCGCTTTCTACTTTTGGCAACATTAATCTTCCAGTGGCCAGCTTGAAAGACGGAGAGTGCTAACACAGCGAGTTGGAGGCCTACAAGTTGTCCTTGCGTCGCCCCTAGGAGTTGAACGTGGTGTTACTAAACTTAATTGAACTAAAAGGGGCATGTCGACAGTAAAACACGGATTCCATTTCGTTCCTTATGAGAAAAATTTATTATACCCACGCTGGTAAGGCGGGTTGATATAGGGTTTTATTTCGAGTTCTCTTTTTCTTAATTACATCTGATGTAATCTGCTTACATATACGAGTATAAGCCGTTTAATCGATTTTTACGGGAGCCACAGTAAAAGAGAGAAGAGAATTATGAATGTTGAGGAAGCGAGTGAAGTATGCAGAGATAGAGTTCTCTGGCAATCTGTTCTCTCTGCTTACCCTGCAAGGGATATGGCGTGATGATATGTATGTATGCACAGTAAAAGAAGGGGTGATGCAATAGCATCACCCCTTCTTAGTAACAAGTAGTAACAGTAACAGTAAACTAAACTTAGTAACAGTAACAATAGTTACTCCGCCATCTCACAGAAGATACGACGTGCTGTAGCACAGCCTATCTTCAAAAATTGTTAATTTTTAAAAAATATTTTTGATAATTGTTTTCCCATACAATTAATCCTTACTTCCTTACTAATATTATAAATGCGAAAGTAACTCTGTCTGTCTGTCGCTCTTTCACGCCAAAACTACTGGTGAACTACTGGTAAAAACGAATGGTGTGGCCCTAGAAATTGTGGAGTCCACTACATTACATTCTTAGGTATTACTATTGATGCTAAACTCCATTGGGGCCCTCATATTGAGAAATTATCAAGTAGGCTAAGCTCAGCGGCTTATGCGGTAAAAAAAATTCGAATGTTAACCGATATTGAAACGGCTAGAATTGTTTATTTCGCTTACTTCCACAGTCTTATGTCTTATGGCATACTACTTTGGGGATGCTCTGTAGATTTGAATAATATCTTTGTTCTCCAAAAACGGGCTGTCCGCGCGATTTATAATTTAGGCCCAAGAGCATCACTGCGCGAAAAATTTAGGGAAATAAACATTCTAACTGTTGTATCACAATTTATATTTGAAAACATATTATATGTAAAAAAAAATATTAATAAATTTGATAAATATAGTGACATTCATCACGTGAATACTAGGAATAAGGATAATCTAGTTATACATCATACTCGCCTACAAAAAATTAGTAGGTCTTTCATGGGGCAATGTATACGCTTTTACAATAAACTACCTAAAGATATCCGAGATATGCCCATAAATAAGTTTAAAAAGGCTATCAAAACTAGACTTTGTAAAAAAGGATATTACAACATTTCGGATTATCTAAATGATAATACGGAATGGTTATGAGTTGCTCCTCTCTCAGCAATTACTTTATATAATTTTAACTTTTACGTTGTTTTAGTGCTGATCCTCACTGTTGTCTGAACTCTGTATATTTATCATTGTCACAAATTGTACAGTGTAGCGTGTTTTGCCTAACGAGTTATTTATTGATTTAATTGAGCGATTTGATTGTAATTTATAGATCTTGGTGTGGTCATGCTTACTAAAAAGGTCTCTGCCTGCGGTAGCTACGTGAGCGGGTCTCTCCCTTCCCTCGAATGTGGTTGAGGGGCGTGATGGCTGCTTTAGTAGTTAACTCGTGATCGAGTGCCGCTTGTGGAATCTGGTCCAACCATTTCTGTTCTTTTCTGTGTTTTTTGTTAATGGTGTATTTAACTTTTAAAAAATAAATCTTTACTCGAAGGGCATCTCACTGGAGCTAATGGGGATTAAACATGTATCCAATAATATTAGAAAACATACAATTTAAAAAAAAAATGACGAGCCCACTGAGTTTCTTGCCGGATCTTCTCAGTTTGTGGCGGCTTTCCGATCCGGTGGTAGATTAATTTAAAAAAAAAATGTAATATTGACAATATGTAAGTGCCCTTTTAGGGCTTATGCATAATAAATGATTTGATTTGATTTGACTACTGAACTGATCTAAATAAAATTTGGTACACAGATAGTCTATAGCCTGATAAAGGACATAGGCTATTTTTAATGCAAAAAAGGGTTGTAAAGGGGAATGAAACGTTGTAATAAAGTATCGTCATTTTTAAAACCAGAAGCTTGACACTTATTTTTAGGCTATTGATTAGATGTAAATAAATATGACATTAACATGTTGTAAAAATTTACCCTTAAGGGATAAAATAATAATAAGGGATGAAAAACTTTAGGAAAGTAACCTTTTACGCGGGCGGCACCGCGGGCAGACGCTAGTAAAGTATATAACAAAAGATAACTAGTTAATTATATCAAAATGAATATTTTCATTATAAGATTTCAGTATAACATGCCGTCTGGTGATCATTTTTAATTATGATTGATGATATTAAATTAAAAAAATATCATCCAGAACACTTTTGCCACCTTTTGGAAAATCCTATTCAATGTTATAACTTCCACACTAACTTACGTAATTTTTAACTATGGATGAGGGTATTAATTAATAAAATACCACTCAAAACACGGTCGCTATCTTTTGGATAATCCTATTAACTGTTATAACTTCCATACTTACATAGTAGTAATAACTTACGTAGTAAATATAAGCGAAGCAAATAACTACAAGTGATGGGAAATCAAATTTTATAATGATGCTATTCGCAAAAATCTTTTGTTACATATAATAAAAGCAAGCAGTATGCAGAGTGCTTAAAACTTAATAACAAATTTAATCACATACATTGTACGACGTGCTAAGCTTATAGCAACCGTTGTTTCATCACGACCTAATATGAAAATAATGTTATACGTAACAATCCCTTGCATATTTCTACCCCACATTTTACATAGCTGCATATTTGAGTCAAGGATGACATGTTTTTACGCGTGCCTTAAAAATGTTCGTGTCATATCACCAAAGTCAATGGGATACGTAATCAAGGACGTGGAAAAAGAATACAAAGTCTTTCTCACAAAATGTATATAAATTCTTTCTCACAATCACAAATACCTTTGTGACGTATCGTTATATAAGGATCGTTCTCAGTTTGCCGTATGATTTGTCTCGTTTTTACGATAGGTTTTTTTTTTCAAGATTTTCACTATAATACATACTACAAATCTCGTTGCAGACCTCTTTGGAGGTATATGTCAATCTTACAAAAAAAAAATGTTTGTTAAACGAAAATCAAACTGTTACACGAGAATGTCACTAAACATTCTTAAAACTGTTTTCAGTATTGAAAAAGAGGGATTTAGTTTCGAAAATGAAATAGTAGTCAGTCATCAAATTAGATAATTTTTTTTTTTTTTTTTTTTTTTTTTATTGCTTATGGCGGCAAACGAGCAGACAGCACACCTGATGGTAAGTGTCACTGCCGCCCATGGACCTTTGCCAATGGTATAGCTAGGCCGCTGCCTACCAATACAACCCTGAACCCACCCCAGTTAGGCTTCCGGCTCTCTCGCTCACCGAACGAAGCGCAATAGCACATTGCTATTACTCAGACGTCGATCTTCTGCGAGAGTGTGGTACTACCCCGGACGGACCGGCCTGCGGCTGTAGACAGAGAACTGTCCACAGCGTGGTCCTACCACAATAAAAATTATAAACGTGAAATGCAGTAAGATACATGATTTTTTATGATATTCGTTGTTTCTTAGAGCAATTATAATGTTCCTATATATTTCGAAAAGCATTGAAGCACCATCGTGCCAACACTTACAATTAAAATTGTAATAAAATAAATAAATTCACTTTCTCATCAAAGATATACGCCAATTATATCTGCTGTCATTTTTCAAATTCAAAAAGAAATTTGTCTTAATATTTTCATGAGATATTGGATATGTTATTCAATTTCATACGGATTCCACCTAGATATGGTAATGTGGCCGTCTTACATATTTATGTGGTCCTTGCGAATGAGGGTTCTAGTTTGATCTATCCAAGCGTAATCAATTGCAATGACATCAACGTCAGGAACTTATTTCATCATAACATAATGAAGATATATCAAAGTTAAAGTGTCAAGATAGTCTCAGATTTACTCCGAATCTGTGAATCAAAATAATTTAGAAATTGTTCAAGTATAAACAAGTACGTGATAACTGTATCTGCCAGTGACAGGCCATAATATGACTTTATATAGCTTGCCTGTTGTCTTTGACTGCCCAGATGGCGTAGTAGTTAAGATACCAATCTACCATGCCAAGTATTGCTTTGATACAATACTTTAAGTGATCCCCAAATTCTTGTCATGAGTTTAGACGTAATTTGTGTACTTTAATTATATATTTGTAAGTCACAATAAAATTATTATTTCCTTAGTGCACTGTTGTTTGTTAAAAAATATAAAATCATAAAGAAAGTAAATTATTCAAAGTCAAATAAAGGAATACTACTGCAGTTCTGCTTCATCAGTCTAAACGTATCCCACTATTGGGCCCGAGCCTCGTCCAAAATGGGAGGGAAACTGACCTTCTATACCAAACTATATTTTAATAGTGGCAGGACCACGCGGTTGATAGTTCTCTGTCTACAGCCGCGGGTCGTTCCGTCCGGGGGTATTACCACACTCTCGCAGAAGATCGACGTATGAGTAATGGCAATGTATTATTGCGCTTCGTTCGGTGAGCGAGAGAGCCGGAAGCCCAACTGGGTGAGTTTGGTGATTGTAATGGTAGGCAACGCCCTAGCTATAGCAAAGGTCCATGGGCGGCAGTGACACTTACTATCAGGTGTGCTGCATGCTCGTTTGCTACAATAAAAAAAAAACTGGTCACAGGGGTTGGTATAGGCTTTTATTTAGCAATTTTCTTATCTTGCGATGAAATTGCCTGTTTAAACCTATAGTCTTCTTTTGGGAGACCTATCGTAAAGGCAGACCTATCGTAAAGGCAGACTCTGTGATTTATATTCTGACGTATTTGTTTTTGGGTTTACGTTCGCTCTTAGCTGTTTATGTGCTTGTACTGGACATTAATCTTTTAAATTCTTCGCAAAAATATACGGAACCGGTCTACAGATACATGTGAACAAACTGAACAAAACGAATATTTCAGACACACGTAAACAACAAGTAAATCGAACATTCTATGGAGACGCTGATAAAACTGAAGAAGAAATAAAAGTTAACACGGGCACGCCTTAAAAAATAAAAATAAAAGAGCCTGAAGTAGAAAAAGAAAATACACAAACAATTACACGCACTCGTGTGCAAGAAATATCGTTGTTAGTTATCCAAGAATTTCTAATAAAATATTTTTCTTTGTTATTTAATTTGTGAATATACCTTTTGTTTATAAATTAAATAGCAGAGAAATATAGTGTATTTTCAAATTAAACAGCAGCATAAAGAATTTTTTTTCTAATATCAAAGTTAGTTGCTGGGGGGGCACACTTAAAACATTACTTATTTTTACTGACCGTCGCGCCGCCTACAGATTGTTTGTACAAACTTAACTACTGCCATTTTGTCCTGTATGTCAAACGTTTGACAACTGAGAATTGTTATCTTTTGTTCCTTGCGTAGGTACTTATTGTCATCAATCTATTTACGGTTATTGATGTACTTTCTGAAAATTATCTCAATTTTCATTGTTAAGCTGATATTATTATTGCTTCGTTATCAGCTGATATGTTTTTTTTATATTTCAGGGTATCTTTCATAGTAAAAGAAAATTCTATATAATTACACATACACATGTAGATATGTATATATATCACTTCAACTTTAGTTCACCGCGTAAACTCTGGGTAGCAGCACCTTCCATACATGCATATTTTATCATGGAGTTGCCACTCTTTTTCAGTTTAATAACTTTACTCTTTGGTTAGTTGATTCGAAAGATTCATCAGACCCGAAGTTGATTCGAAGTAAACGGTAACAATCTCTTGATGTTTTATTTGAATATATTTTTTTATTTGACAAGTTTATCCTTGTATAACATAATTGACCTGCATCCTGACGACATCGCATAATATAATATGAGGAAATGTAAAGCTATTTGTGTTACTGTTCAGTTGGTAAAACTAAGAAATTAAATTTGTCTTATTTCTGCTGCCATTATTAATGATGATACTGATTATTATAACTTAATTTATACGTGCCACAGAATAATAAGTTTATTTATTTATTAAAAAGAATAGTTCGTCGTCAGTAGTGAATACCTTAATAAGGAAAATTATAAGTATTTATCAATAAACTAATAATATAATGATTTCTGATGTTTACGCGAGTATTACACATTTGAAATAAAACTACTTTTACGGTTTCTATCGCGTTTGTATTTGATTTTTTATTTCCCGATGTTTCGAACGCTTTACAGTGATCATGGTGACGGGTTTTATTGCAAACTAATAATATTCAGTAATAACAACAAAATTTAATTTTTATTACACTAATTGAAACACTTTGTTATCATAAATCAAGCGCTCATAAATTTACGTGTTAAAATACAATGCAAATTATTTACTTACGACGTCAAAGCGTATGCAATAAAATGTTTTTGATGATCCTCCCTTCCTGAGCCTCCCTTCCTCCAATGTTTAATATTAAATTTATTATTAAATTACTGCCCTTGTTTGATTGAATTGTGAATGAGTCTAACGTTTGCCAATGTATGCGCGGTACACAATTTCGATCAGTTAATATTTGGTATTTAACCAAATATTTTGATTAGCGTTTGAAATGATAATTACCAAAGTGGCATAAATACTCGTACTCTATTAGTTTCGTGTTAATAATTGCTCTGCTATGTTATGTCCGCGGTATCATTCGCGTTAATGTAGTTTTTGTCAATCATTAATCAATTATTCCATCTCACGGGAACAATAGCTATTTATTCGGAATGAAACCTTTCAATGCTACATACTTTTCTTTGTATACTCAACAAAATCTATGAGAAATTTCAAGACAGTGGGTTGAGTAGTTAAGTTATGAAAGAATAATGAAACGTGACGTATTAGTAATTAGTAGTAATACTATTAAGATGTTGCTGCTGCTGTAGATGCACCTTTGGTATTACAAAGGTCCATGATCGGCAGTAACATTACCATCGGGCCAGGCTCATGCTTGCTCGTTTATCACGCAAAATTCTATGTTCATTCTCTAGAAAAAGCTTTAAAAAACTAGTTCATCATCATTCTCTCCTACTCTTATCCCAATTACTTGGGGTCGACGCAATATGTACTCGTACATATTGCAAAAGTTATTAGCAATAGTTTTATGACCGGCCATCTGCTTGACGTCAAACCCTCCATGGGAATATAATTGTTGATCAAACTGCATCAGGTGGAATTAGCCCAGGTCAATATAAAGCTCTTGTCGTCTTTTACGACATCCACGAGCAAAGTAAGGCTTGGTAGTATTCGTTGCCATTACCGCACGTTAATTTAAAAAAAGTAGTTTAATAAAAAGGGTAATTTTAACATATAATGCGTGTAGTATAAAATTTTATTACAAGTTTAAAAGGTGTTATATTATTCGCTTGAACGTTCTACATGTTAAATGTCATAATATCATTAGTGAGTCTTGTCATTGTTTCAAACAGTTTCGTTTGTAACAAAGTTGTTATCCAATAAGCGCAAATTGTATAACACTCGCGGAATGTTTTCATGTTGTGATACAAACATTATCAATGATGTCAACATATGTTGGTATAATTTTATCGCTAGTAGTTGACTCATACACGATTTATGACAACAACAGCTCTAATTCTATACGTATACATATATAAAACATTTAACATGTTTCTATCTATGTCCGTTATAGACTTAGAATTATCCGAGCGATGTGCTCCAAAACTGATTTCATTAGAAAGGCAATTAATGTAGTATAGTATAAGATTGTAAAACTATGTATATTATGGCTCGCGATAGGTTTTAAAGGTTTTTTTTTTAAGAAGGATCTAGGTACCGGGGGAGACCGAGACTAACCTACCTAGGCCAGATTGGTCAAGTACTGAAGTAAGGTGGAGTCAAGAGTCTCTGAAACCGGCGAGCGTATATGACGAGAATTATGAATGTTGAGGAAGCGAGTGAAGTATGCAAGGATAGAGTTCTCTGGCACTCTGCTCTCTCTGCCTACTTAGCAAAGGATATGACGTGATGATATGTATGTATAGGATATGACGTGATGATATGTATGTATGTATTTACTTTTTTTTATAATGTTTTTAATTTGTACATAAATGTTTCTTTTCTTCATTATTATTATCGTTATCTCCGAGCGTGTATGTCCAACAGCTGGGCTCGAACCTCCTCTACAATAGGAAAGAAATTGATCTACTATTGATATAACTTCGGGTTTTCCATCTCTTATTTTTTTTCATTATCACGGCGAACAAAATTATTATAAAATCTCAAAAACGTTAAGTATTTATATTCACAATTCAAACATTACGTTTGAATTGTATAAATACAATCGAGTTTAGAGAATTATATTTACTCATTTTGTTTTGGAAAATGTAAATTGGCAACGTATTCAATTGTCATCGTCACATCGGCGGCGTTACAACGTGAACTTAGTTGAAGCGCGCCGAGCCACCGGGGCGCCGCCCTATGACGTCATCGCCTCGCTTAAAGCCTTAATAAAGGGTAAACACGGCCCTCATGTCATGTTTACCTTACGACCGTACCGTGCTAATATTTGACGCCTACTGGTAATTTGAATACTCGTTCTCTAAAATATATTCCGAATAGTTTTATGATTATCACCTTCTACGGCGTGGCCATGATGTCATGCATATTGTGGTGGATTGACGAAAAAAAAGTTTACACTTGACAGACGATGCTGAGGATGGCTAGTTATAAGTCTGCTAGCCTTTGCGATGCTTCGCCTACATATAGATATTGCTAAAATATGATAATTTTGTCCCATCATAAATAGACAAGCTCTTAAAACTTGTTATGTCGCGTTGATTTATTATTATTTTTATCTACTTCCTTTGGTGAGTGTGGAAACTGTTGAACACGTGCCGATTTACACAGTTATAGATAGAGTAATGCTTGGACGTAACATTGCTGTAAACTCATTACGGTTTGGCTGTATGTGTTCTCGTTTTTGGTCGCAGAATATAATCTAAAGTCCGAGGTGAGATAAAGCGGGATGCTATCACCTCTTGCGAGGTATTAATATTCGTTAAAGAGTTTGCAGAATGCGAATAATACAAGTCGAAAAGATTTTTTGTTCGAGAATGGTTTTCCATGCAGTTAAATATATACCAGACGCCTAATGTATAATATTTTGATTGCCAAGGGTAGTTATAATTGTATCAGAAACCAGACCGAGACGGTAACGTACACGCGTTCGTGTAAAGAGATCGATACGGAACCGTTAGTTACGTGTTACTTACAAACCTGTAATAACTAACTTACCTATTTGTACACCCCCACACACATATTTACAGAATTTTAACGTTAAACTTTATGTTAAACATAGTCAAAAGTTCTACAGCGTCTACATAATAAAAGGTCACAAACTTCATAAGTAACAAACTCGTGGCGGCGAAATATACTATTTGTGCCTTTCTGTAACACGCAAACATTTGTATGCGGATCTCTGCTTAAAACTTATCCCATTACGAGTTGTGTAAGTCTTGGTCATTATCATAATCATTGTTGCTTTCTGCACTAGCAAAATTCTCGGGGTGATAAGTTATGAAGTATATGTTTTATAACTTTGACAGTATTTTAGGTTAGCAATATAGCTACTAATATGTAAATCTAATAACTTTTAACATGAATAACGTAATAAACATTTCTGTTTTATATGAATATTATATTTGAGCCAGAACAATAATTAAATATCCCGACTCTCATCTTGAATATTCAGAGGTGTTATTTGATATTTAGATGAGATTCAGACAGAAAATAAACCTATTCATTCTGCGTATGATTTATTTCATATATTACAAGCAGACTAAATTAAATATTTTCAGTACTCTAATAATGCTGATTCGTCTTGATAATATAGTTCCTTTCGAAATGTTGGTAAATTGTGTTGCGCAAGGAAACGGATATGAATCGTTTTCCTGTTGGCGTGTTCGAATTTCATCTAATATTTACTGTCCCTTCCATTCATTAACATTATCGGTAAATATTCGATCCTTATTATTGGCGATATCTTTGTAATAACTTATCACGATTATCAAAGGACCATCTAGTTCTTATCAATCCGTCTCTAAATTTCTAAAAGTTGGTTGAAATGAAACCAGCTCGTTTAACATACTTAAAACTTACAGTGTGTTTCACCATGCTCTAAGGAAAGTAAAGAGTCGTATTATTTTGAGATAAGTCCAGATGAATAATGTATGTCCGTGTAACTGTAACTTCAAAGGAATTTTCAGTGTGCGGCTGCAGAGAAGTTTCTGTTGTGTAGTGGCGGCTACTAATACTACCAACGCTTACATGACTTGTGTACCCTATCGTAAAAGACGACTAAAAGTTTTACTTCGACCTGGGCAAACTTCTTGTCAACAATTACATTCCCAAGGAAGGTTGACGTCTAGAAAGTCGTTCATAAAACATTTGTCAAAACTATTTGCCATATGTAAAAGATCAATATCCTAATTATTATGCTATTTACACAGATGGTTCAAAAAGCAATGAGAACGCGGGTGCAGCATTTTATGATCCACAAATAGTTATATTATGCTCAGTATTAAAAGAACTTGCATCTCAATAATGCACATAGAACTGATTGCTATTTTTGAAGCCATTTCGTATATAGAATCATTTGAACCAGGTAATTACGTTGTGTTTACAGACGCAAAAAGTGCATTACAGCATCTAATTCGGTGCACCTCGCATATTCATTGCTTACCAATAGCTTATGATATAGTAAACTGTATAATAGAGATGGGCGTTTTCAGATTTTTACGCAAACCGATACAAATTCGATTTCTGATATTTAAATCGATTTTAAAAACCGATTTCAGAAATCGATTTCCAGAGCGGTTGACGGAGCGGGTTTACTTTAGTTTCGATCGATATTCGATGTTTTTAGTTATTTTAGCGTAGCAAACGAAAAACGCAATCGAACGAACGCATTCAAATAATTTTTCTATAATTTCTTTGTTGATTGGATTTAGGTGTACGATTTTCCTTCATGCTTTAACTAGAGTACTAGACTAGCAAAAATGTTTTGTTTTGGATATGATACAAAACTTTCTTGCGTATTTAAAAATCGTCATATTTACAATGATTTCATGATTAGATTATATAATGTATTTTTATTAATCTCGGGATTAATAAAAAAAAACCATACAAAAAAAATACGAAGCGAAAATCTTACCTTTTTACATTAAATAGTTATTTCTTATTTATCATCAAATCGTATGTATGATACTAACATACGTTAGTATAGTATTGAATCGTAAAATACCTATCTAATTATATAGTTCACGAGATCACAAAAATAACATTACGCGCACACAGCACGTGTCACCAAGGTCAAGTGTGCAAAAACTCTCCCATAATTCAAAAATCTATTTAACAAACACAAAACTTAAACTACTATCATTAAGTATTGTGTAATATTATCATGGAAGTAGTTGCATTCTAATATAGATCTTATTCCCTGACTCTTGTAATTCTGTTTCGTTTCCATCTGCCATTCTGAGTTTCTTAGAAACCGCCAAATTCCAAAACAGATGACAATTCGCTTTATCTCTTTCAATGCACTAAACGATCGCTTAGTTAGAATAAAAGGAGGCGAATTTTAATGAAATTCGCTTTTTCTCATTCTGACTAAGCGATCGCTTAGCGGAGTGAAAGAGATAGTTAGTAAGTTTTCATATATTGGTTTGGTTTGCAAAACTAGCAATAGAAAACGATTGCGCGATGATTAGATTTATTATTAGTTTGCGTTTTCGTCGTTTTGTTTTGATATGTGTTGATTTAGTTTCTGCCGAAATACGTTTTCTAAAATCAGTTTGTATAGTGTTGAATATCGATACGATACGATTTCTGACTGAAATCCGATTTCAGATTCGTTTTGATATATCGGACGCATACCTACTGTATAAGAAAGTTACACCTTAAAAATAAATACACAATATTGCAATGGATCCCCGCGCACATCGGTTTGAGGGGTAATACTCTAGTAGATCAGTTGGCAAAACAGGCTATGTCGACGGGTATTCCGCTACCACGTGCGCCTTATTATACAGATGTACTGTATTCAGTCAAAAAGAAGTGTGTTCAAATGTGGAGTGAATACTTCGATGAAAGATCTCGCACTGTAGGCATATGGTATAAAACTTTACAACCACATCTTTTCAATTATCTGTGGTTTGCAGACTCCAATCTGTCCAGACAGGATATAGTAACTGCCCTTAGACTTCGTTCCGGACACATACCTTTGAACAGCTTTATCCACATGATGAATAGAAGTTCTTCACCTGACTGTACTATGTGCACAGTTAGGGAAGACGTCTACCACATCCTGGTGGAGTGTGTACGGAACGAAGTTGAAAGAAAACAGTTTGAGCATCAGAAAAATATTTGTCTAAGAATCGATTGGAGCCTGTAACAGTATTCTATCTTCGCCTTTGTCTGAAGAAGCAATATTGTTATATAATATTGTAAACATAGGGTTAAAACGTAGAAATAACTAGATTTTAATTTTAACTATTAATTTGTAATTCTAGATTTTAATTATTAATTTGTAATTATCAACAAGGGTGACATGATCGCTTTGTGATTGGCGCCCTACCTTTTGGTAAAGAATGAAAAAAAAATTGCCATATGTACGATCAGAGAAGACTTCATATTGCGTCGACCCAAATAACTGGTATAAGTGCATGACGATGATAACTGCAAAGGAGGTAATTATATCGCCCATTATAAAAGTTCTACGAAATATATACCTTGAAATCTTGCGGTGTATGTATAAATGTTTTACTGACCTAAATACTATGTGAATCTATTATATACCTCCCTTGACGTCATGGTTGACGCTTACGCCATTCACGGGTCGTGATCATTAGAAAGTTGTCCGCCATTTTTAATCTGTATGTTATATTGTCTCTTACTTTACGCAACTTAAAACTCCTTTGTGGACGATTTCTATTGCTTTATATGGTCAGCCACCATTCTCATGCGCAATTTTTAAATGATTTGCTTTGTTCAATACACAATACGGACATTTTCTTAGTTTGTCTACGTGTATTTATTTTAATTAACGTATTGACATCTAGACTTGAGGTTAACGAATAAAATGGACTTTTGTTGTTCGAAAAAATATAGATTGCCGTTGCCCGCAGCTCTGCTAATTTCCTCTTTCACTCCTTGAGAATGGCATATTTACCAAGCAAAGAACTCCTATTAGTAAAACAATTTTTGATATTGTATCTGAAGCTCTAGAGGTTATCCGCTATATCCAAACTACTATTTGGAACATTGGATATAGATTTCAGCTCGTCCAGCAAGCGTATACTGGAACTCATTGTTTGAAACTGATTTTAAAAAATCATGTAATTGTTCGAAAAACAGTTTATCAAGAAAACATTTAGGCTTTAAAACTACGTTAAGATACATAGACTGAATATTGTTTGTAAATGTCCATGAATCCCGCCAATTATGTAAGGAAACTGATATAAATAGGACTAAATAATAAGAATTTTGATGATTATGAGGCCATGGGCATAACAGTACTAAACACTAAACAGACAGTACTACTAAGTATTGCTAGTAATAAATATTTTAAAAAAATCTCATATATTAATGAATTATTTTTTTTACTTTATTAACACTGATATGTATTAAATAAATATTAAGGATGTTATGAAGCTCCGGCAACCGAAGCTGTTGGTATCCCAAATAAAAATATTTAATATTCGAAACCGTAAGCGAATCCCGTAACAGAATTTCGAAAAATATCGGTTAGAGGTACATACATATCATCACGCCTTATCCCTTGCAGGGTAGGCAGAGAGAACAAAAAGAAATTATTTATTATCGGTTAGAAGTGTAGTCTGTAAAAGATATGTTACGTAATAATATCTACCAAATGTTAAGAAATAAAGTAAAATCGTACTTTGTATTTTTTTTTTTATGTCCAAAAATTTTATTTATGTAACCTTACCTAAAACTGGTGAAATTATATTTATCGGTTTGTTATTCTATATGTTTCCGTGTGGTGACGGAGTTACCCATGGGTGATCGTACGAGACGACTAAGGGATATAAAACGCATATAACATCTATGCGAGAGAAGGAAAACTCGAAACAAAACCAACACGTCTGACCAGCGCAGTATAGTAGGTTAATTCCCCTCCGATTACGGAGGAGGCCCGAGCCCAACAGTGGGACTTTTATGGACTGTGATGATGATGATTCTATATGTTACTAGCAAACCCAGCCCGTTGGTTTATTTGTAGAAGTCGATATATCGCAGTGCCGCCTGGTGGCGAGTTACATCAATGGTGATAACATATAAACCTTCATGAAAAAATACATACATATACATACCAATTTTCATAATGATCGCTCAAATCGTTTCTGAGTTTAGCGATGTTATATACAAACATCCCCGATGTTTCGAACACTTTACAGTGATCATGGTCACAGGAGGACTGATCATTGTAGACAACACTTGACCGCAGCAAACTGTTCGAAACGTTGGGAAATTAAAAAATCAAATACAAACACGATAGAATCCGTAAAAGTAGTTTTATTTCAAATGTATAACACTCGCGTAAACATCAGAAACCATTACAAACATCCTCTTTTATAGATAGTTCTTAGTTCTTTTATATTATTGTAGATTTGAAACTTCATATCCCCAATGACCCTAATATATATCAATAATTTATTACGCTATCTTTATCCTCATCGAACTCACAAAGTGCCAGACATGATAATCTTCAGTAATAGTAATATCGGTGCGTATTATCGCAGTGCAACTTTACAGAGACGGCTTAATATTAGACGGGAGGCTAGAGGGTGAACTGTCCATATTGCTCTTCCAATATAAGGTGCTATGCATTGACTAAAGGCTTTTGAAGGATTACATCCCAATACGATTTTGAATTTTTCTAGGAAATATTGCACCTATTTAATCATAGGACTTATGATCGCTATTATTAGAGACTAGCTGTGTCAGTAGCTTTGCGTGGGTGGATTAAGTTCCTACCTGGGTATTTTTTATTTTTTTTTAATCACTCGTATGTTTCCATGGCATTAATATTAATATCAACAATACATCAATAACCATTGTTGTTATTGCAGCATTTGTCAACGGTGAATACTGAGAATGCTTCATGCGCAATATCTCATTGTTACCAAATTTGACGGATGAAAATATTTCTATAGCAAAAGTTGAAAATCGAATTCATGAACGACCCAACGTGCGTAATGCATTGTTTTAGTGGTTTAAAAACATCTTTGCGTTATTGCCTTTCTAATGAAACCGGTTATTTGAGGCATATAAGTTTGATGATTCCAAACTTTAGCGTCTCATATACTTAAATCTGCTGTGTGGTAGCGACTACGAATACTACCAACCCTTACTTTGCTCCTGGATGTCTTAAATGACGACTAAGAGTCTTATAACAACCTGGCCCAACGTCATCTGATGCCGTTTGGTCAATAATTACATTCCCAAGCAGGGTAGACATCTGGCAGGCGGCCGGTTATAAACCTATTGCCAATAACTTTTACAATATGTACTATGAAAGAAGAGTACATATTGTATTGACTCCAAGTAATTGGGATAGGAGTAGGAGAATGATAATGATGATACTTAGAGGGTATTTAAATTTTCATTGTTAATGAACAAAATTTCACGAAACTTCATCATTATGATGGTGACATCAAATGTAATTTAATTTAATAACGTAATTTTTATTGTTCATAATGAACAATAACAGTAAATCTATAAAAAGTAAAGTTTTTTTTTTAACAATAAACCCATAAAAGGTAGAGTAGTATTCTAATTAGTTATTTTACCTATTAGCTTCGCTTCTATATTTCCTTATGACCATACTCTGGATGATCCACTTATGTTTGGATAAAAATATAACGTATATTTATTGTTTTAATTGTTTGAGGATATAATTAAACTTTTTAAAAAAAAATGTAAACCGACTTCAAAATAAGATCAGCCAAAAACCATACTTACATAAAACACTAAAAACCGAAAAATAAGATGAACTATTTAATTCTTGTCTAATTCCAATTATGTATTAATTTTTATAAAATATAATTACAATGTATGCTAGAAATCCACTAACACGATTTGAAGTCGGTGCCAAGCCAAATAGGTATACTATATCGCATTCAAACCACGCCGCGCTCGTGACTGAAGTGATCTGAACGCGCAAGCGGTTTAGCGATTTAGTCCATGCGGGCAGACGTCGTTCACGGTTGTGTCAAATGGTATTAAATTTTTGGCGTTATAATGTTCTGAATACATCTTTTAATTCTTATTTCCTTTAATAATTTGATTTTATTAATTTTTCGCCCTGTGTGTATATCATTAAACTTATTGTTTTTTGTTAATTTAAGTTTGGCACCGACTTCAAATCGTGTTAGTGGATTTCTAGCATACATTGTAATTATATTTTATAAAAATTAATACATAATTGGATTTAGACAAGAATTAAATAGTTCTTCATCTTATTTTCCGGTTTTTAGTGTTTTATGTAAGTATAGTTTTTGGCTGATCTTATTTTGGAGTCGGTTTACATTTTTTTTAAAAAGTTTAATTATTTTTAAATTTTTAGTGTAAATAATCGTAGTTAAGTAATAATTTTAACTAGTTCATATAAATTAAATTATTTATTAAATATAGCACTATGAGTAGAGCGACTAAAAATGCACGTGGTACGAGGAAGAATAGAAGTAGGGAATCAAAATAAAAAATAAAGAACGTATTTCGAAAAAATGGAAATGAAATGCTGTTTCTCGTTGCCAATGGTTTAAATTTCACTGTTTCAATCAATCCGCGTATACACCATATGTGCTATCAATGCATCACGTGAAGCAGTATCTTAGGTATGAGATACTACCAACATCCAAGTGATGTAAATAATTGTGACGGTTTGATGCAATTGTTAAAACTAGACATATGCAGAGTCATAGTAAGATGCAATATCTCTGTCATTAATGGCTTGGTAAACGGGCAATAGGGATAATTTTCAAACTTGTAGGCTTCCCCTTCGTTGTGACCAAATTGAAACTGGCTAGTTACCTGATTTAGTTTTTATAAAATTTAATGACGACACTATTGGCAAAAAAGTGAAAGACAGTGACGGGTTAGTTGCCATAGTGCCTGTGTCAACCATATATCAGGCAACGAAAGGTTACGGGATAGTGAACGGAAAATGCTTCCGCTAATCTTCTGTTGGGCGGTTACAGTATATAAACTCCAGGGTACTTTACAAAGCCTTAAACAAAGCTGTCATTGATTTAGGCAAAAATAAAATTGCCAAGTTATCAGTTTTATATTGCACTAAGTTGTGTAAAGACTCTAGGGGGACAGCTTTTTACGACTTAAGGTCTAATAAACGACTCAAAAGACTATACCAGGAGAAAGCGTAAGGCAAAGAATAAGACGGTTCTAAATAGGTGTAGTATTTAAATTAAAAAATTTTGATACAATTATCCAATACGGCTGGACAGCGTTTAGGAAACTTTAGAGGATCTTCCCACCCAACATAGCTCAGTGTCTGAAGGCACAAGTCTATGACCAGTCGTGATTTATGACATGAGAATGTGGGCCCTAAATGTGGGTCTCGTAACAAAACTCAAAGCCGCTCAGGGTACTATGGAGCGGGGTATGCTCGCTCGTTTCTGTGCGAGATATGATTTAAAATACGCTAATCCATTGAATAACGAGTGTAATCAACATATCACTAAGAATTCGCACACTGAAAGCCAATGGGCAGGCCACATCGCTCAACGAACTGATAATTGCTGGAGTATAAAAGTTGGGCAATTTGTGGCGAAATATGAGAGAAGTTAAGCTTCTCTCATATTTCTCCAGATTCGTCCAGATGATGATACATATTTACAACATTCGACTTTGAGAAAGGCGAATTGAAAAACGCCCATCTTTCCAGCTTGGTATGTTATTTTCTACCTACGTAACACTGATCATATATCGGCAACATAAAGAATTACCTAACTCCTAATCGTTATGGAGTAGTACCTTACATTATCAGCTTACGTGATTAACTTGAAAGAACTCAGTTAAAGGTCTATGCGTGCATATGATATTGAAAGAATTGTCCTCCAACTCTAACTAACTATACTACTAACTCTCAATATATGAGACACGTAATATGTGCCTATAAAATTTGAAGGTTGCTCTCGATTTCTATGAACTCCCATCATCAGATCATGATTTGGTGACAATGGTACCACCTCGGGAGTTAACTTGAAAGAATACAGCCCTTTGGCTGTATTCTTTATCTCTCTCTTTACCTATGCGTGCGTATATTGAAAGAATTATCCTCCAAATCCTAATCGTTCAGGAGATGTACCTTCCATCACCAGCTCACTTAAATAAAATGTTGACTGCCAGATGCAAATATTTGAATAGCTTTGAAAAATACATGAGACACATAATATATGCCTATAAAATTTATGGGCTGCCCTCGATTTCCAAGAATTCCCATCATCAGATCATGATTTGGTGACAATTGAACCACCTCGGGAGTTAACTTGAAAGAATACAGCTAAAAGTCTATGCGTGCGTATGATATTGAAAGAATTATCCTCCATCTCCTAACCGTTAAGGAGATGTACCTTCCATCATCAGCTCACCTAAATGAGTTTATCACTACCAGATGCAGATATTTGAAGAGCTTTTGAAAATATATGAGCCACGTAATATGTGCCTATAAAATTTTAGGGTTACTCTCGATTTCCATGACTTCCCATCATCAGATCATGACTTGGTGACAATGGGACCACCTTTGGAGTATACCCTTTAGAAAGAAAAAAGAATTTTGAAAATCGGCCCACAATTGACAAAAATCTCGCTGAACATACATAAAAAAAAAATACATACAACGAAACATAGAACCTCCTCCTTTTTGAAGTCGGTTAAAAATATAGATAGAATAAATATAGTTTGAGGATAGTATATTTTATTATCAAATTCGTCATACGATTCTGTTTTTGGATTTGTTTTTAGTAGTACTTACGGTTCTATTCGATGGTACACTCAAGAGACTGTGAATTTTGTTATTCGTCCAGACTAAATGTAATTTATAACCTTTTTATTGACTGATATGTTCCTTTTTTATTTCCTTTTATATAAAAATATATTTATGATTCAGTTTTAGGTATTAGAATGATATATTTGGTTTCTTCACTTTACTAGTCACTTTTATACTCCCTAGAGATAGGAAGACTTTTTTGGGCCTTAGAGATAGTTTTTTGCTATGATAACTTGCTTATATAAGCACCACTATCTCGTATAATATACAACAATGAACAATTCTCGGGTCCATAGATAGTAAACATAAATTTCAAAATAAGAAGCAAAATGTGTTTTTTTTATTTAATGTCAGATTAGATTGCCTAATTTTAGTTGTGCCATATCCTTGGTAAATCATTTATTACTACTTGATGGTATTAAAGTCTCGTTGTTTTTTAAAGAGCTTTCTGAATCTCGGCTAATTTCTTAGTATTTTATGTGTTAGAACTACACAATGCTACTACGCTAGCTACAATATGACTGCACAGATGGCGTAGTGGTTAAGATACCGACCTTCCGTGCCAGTGCCGTGGGTTCGATTCCCACGCAGGACAATACTTTGTGGGACCCACAAAGTGTTGTTCTGAGTCTGAGTGTAATTTGTCTGCGTTAATTGCATGTTTGTAAAGTCCCCCGCAATACAAGGATTATTTTCCTTAGTGCAGGGAGGTGTCTTTTAAAAAAAAAAAAATTCCTATCTTTGAACAAAATGACGAGCAGCAGGCCTTACATCCTTACGTTGTAGACATATTGTTACATATATTCCTTAGTCGACTTATACGACAGCCACGAGCAAGATAAGGGGTGGTGAATTGTATTCTTATTTTATTATTATCTTAAACTCGAAAGGAAATCCTAAACTCGTCTGATCTGCATGGCTTAGTAGGTCAAATTCCATCTTATTGTGGAGGAGGCTCCGTAGTGAGACGTATATAAGCTGAGATGATGATGATAACGTGTGAATATGCAGAACCATCATTATCCGTGTGGTGACGGAGTAAGAATACAAATCATCACCTACTATCTTACCCGTGGGTGATCGTAAGAGACGACTAAGAGATACAAAAGGCATATAACATCCTATGCAAGAGAAGGAAAACTCGAAACAAAACCTTATACCAATACGTCTGACCAGCGCAGTATAGTAGGTTAATTTCCCTCCCATTATGGAGGAAGCTCGAACCCAACAGTGGGACATATTTTGAGCTAAGATAATGATGATAATGAGATGACGCAGAGCCAGCTTTAAGACAATATGTAATTAATTAATAGTATGTTAAGTGTCCTTAACCCTGAGTAGTAAAGGATTAAGGATTCGTGACATCAACTAAGATTGCAAAGCCGTCTAGCGTCTGACAGCCTGGCTATTATGACATTGTCTCACCGTCGGAGGCCTTTATGCAACAGTGGATGTTAATAGGTTGATGGATGTATGGATTTATTAACCCCATGGTTTCACTGTATCTTATGTCCTAAGCTACTTGTAAATATTGTAGCTATCAGTCTTCTGTACATGCACACCTTTTTTTTTTGTTGGACTATGGATGCGTCTCGCCCCGGCCAAATCGGTCCGTGGTGACGGAAAGGCGGCGCGTGACCCCATAGACCCACCGTAAAACTCGTCTCTCTTCGCCGTGCTAGCGGACCACCGGTACCCGATTTTTGACTTCGGTGGATCTGTACACCTGCAAATGGTTAATTTAATCACCAATCTTAGAATAACTAAGTGAATTATATATGAGAAATTATTTCTCTCGGTAATCGATCAATATTTAACTGAGAATGACTTGAGTGCACAGATAGCGTTGTGGTTAAGATCTTACACACCTACTGTGACAGTGTCGTAGGTTCGATTCCTACGTAGGACAATGCTTTGTGCGATCAACAGATTGTTGTTCTAAGTCTGGAAATACAAATTATATATATTATTTCTTTAGTGGAGGTGTTTTTAAAAATAAAAAAAAACACGAGCAGGGTTTTAAATAGATTTTAATAGAATTTCTCTTATTTTTTTTTTAAAGTTTAGTCTCTTAGGCATTCTTGTGTACACCGGACGGACCACCGAAGACAAAGACTGGGTTCCGGTGACCCGCTCGCTCGGCGAAGAGAGGTACATGTAGGGCGGGTCTATGGGATCGCGTGCCGTATCTTCTGTCGTCCCGGACGGATTTAGCGAGGTGTGACCATTCCGTAGCCCGCCGCCAAGAAAAGGCATTCTTGTGTATCAAAGAAAGAAAGAAATTTTATTTTGTAAACCTCACACAATATGTATATATATTTCTGGTAATCTTAAACACTAGTTTTAGCTTACTTAACTCTTTGTTCGTCTATTCATACTAAGGTAACATAATTATAAATATTTGTCCATCAGTCGCAGATGAGATGGAATGATTTCATGCGAATCGCGTTTGTTTTGTGTATGTGTTTATTTCCAGTGAAATCGAACTGAACTAGATTGTCTGTTCAATTTGGCTTAATGAATAGTAAGTAGGACTTAGCAATAAGCTTACTGTCAGGGTTGTTACGAATGCGGTTAGAGTACCTTCTAGTTTCTACAGAACAAGGATTGCTTGGGCGATGCGTATAACTTGAGTTTACAAAGTAGGTCTAGCAATAATTAGTGTAAATTACTTGCCGAAAGGACTTCTCGAACATCTTTTTAGACCGGCGTATCAGACAATGAACAAAAGCTAGCCAGACAAAGAACATTTAGAACCTTTGTAAACTTAATTAATAATAATTAAATTATCATCGCATATGCTTAGAAATTGGCAATAGTGTTCAATTATTATATCCAATGCTTTATAATAAATCAAGAATAGAGCATGTTTACAAAAATTAGCAAAAACTTAAAGACGAAATTGACGGGAAGTGTTTATTCTTTCAAGGGCGTTGACAGCGTAATTATCGAAAGATCTTTCGCAATATCCTATGATTTTACCATTCGAATTTCGTATTGAAATACATTTAAGTGAAATAAAAAAAGGTTTCATTATTGTTTTATTGGAATGTTGCTCATTTACGTGATTGTTCTGACGCGACGCCCAAATCCTTAAATCGGATTAAGACCATTATTGTGATATCTGACATGTAATATTTTCTAGGTAAGTACTTATAGATAGAAAATTAAAATGATAATATAAATATGTTATGAAATTTGATATTAGGCTTGATTCTAGTCGCAATCAGTTTTTAGTCATAGTTTAATTTGATAGTCTTCGATAAAAAACAAACAATTGCATCACTTTCTTGAATAATTCAGAATTTATATTATTGATTTGGTGAATATACATGATGTTGTAGGTATTGTAATATAAACATTCTGTATATCAAGGGTCATTGGATTTTGCCGTTTATGAATTCTTGGTACTGGCATGAAGTCTGAGAGGGATAGCTATGCCCGGTAGACAGCAAGTCTCGCCCTATATTGCGTGTCTTGGCGCTAAATTAACTAAGTTAAATGGGGTAATTCAACAACTGTTTATTAGTGGAGTTTGACAGTCTATTTTAAAATTTTATTGCAGACAGTTTGGCCAATCAATTAGGAGTTATAAGGGTCGTGAATTTTGAATATTTTATGGATGACCTGCGCTGAACTGATCCTCCGAAGTTAGAGTCACACGCTGAATCTATTTTTAGAAATTGCATTAGAATATATTAACATCATAATATAGAAAAAACATGATATTATAGTTCAAAATAAAATATTTATTACTACAAAGAACGAAATGTTATAATTGGAAATATAAAGTATTAATTAATGTAGGACCTCGTTTAAGGTCTCTTAAAGTAAATTGACTTCTAAAACTTAGCTGACTCGGGAACTCACTCAAGCCGGCATTATAAACCTTATAAAGAGCACTGGTATTATAAAATTCGTCTTGACGGGTGGAATTTGCGAACCCCATATCTATATTGTACGAATAAGCTGGATAGTTGCCAAAATATTATTGTTGTGGAGAAATTGCAGAGCCTTTTGAAATCCTACTACATCTTAGCGATGTGTAACGTTTCTTATTTAATTTGCCCTGCTATCCATTTATTGGCTCAATGCGATTGCTACATAAAAGGATGAACCGGAGCATATTAGATCCACCTAGCGATCTAACGCTAATGTGTTAAATAGATGGCGTTAGTACTTATTCAAAGGTTACCCTTTCGATATATCAAATAGTCCAGTTTGGTGCAATTTTATTACAACCCCAAAGAAAAGATTATTATGGCAACTTTCATAACTCTGGCATTTCAGTCTTGGATGAAAGGTTGACTATAGATTGTTCTGTATCCCTAATGATGTATCTGTAAGGTATTAAGATGATTGATTAAAATAGTTCAGATGTTTAAGCATAAAAAGCAAATAAGCAACCAAAAAATTTTAATGAACTACCTGCTGCTGTGTTTCCCGAGCACTATGACATGTCCTTCTTCAAACGAGGTTTAAAAAGAGCACTTTCTTCAAGGTAGACAACGGCCTTTTTTTTTTTATTTTTATTGGTGGGCTATGGATGCGTCTCGCCCCGCCGAATCGGTCCGGGGTGACGGAAAGGCGGCGCGTGACCCCATAGACCCACCGTACCCGATTTTTGACTTCGGTGGCCCGCCCGTGGTAGACAACGGCCTGGCTGTGCCCCTGTTGTTGCTAAGGTCCATGTGCAGCAATATCACTTACAATCAGGTGTGCTGCTTGCTTGTATGTTACCACCGACAATAAAAAAAAACATACACATTATTTATAATAATAGTTAGGATACATACATACATATCATCACGCCATATCCCTTGCAGGGTAGGCAGAGAGAACAAAGTGCCAGAGAACTCTATCCTTGCATACTTCACTCGCTTCCTCAACATTCATAATTCTCTTCATACACGCTCGCCGGTTTCGGAGACTCTTGACTCCACCTTCCTTCAGTACGTGACCAATCTGGTCTAGGTATGTGAGTCTCGGTCTCCCCCGGTACCTACATCCTTCCACTTACGCCTTGTATATCTTCTTAACCAGACGTTCGTTCGGCATTCTTTCCACATGTCCGAACTATCGGAGCATTCCCTTCCGCATCTTTACACCAATACTCTCTTTCATACCTACTCGCTCTCTTACGTCGTCGTTGCGAATACGGTCGGTCAGCTTAACTCCACAGATTTTCCGTAGAGACCGCATTTCGACCGCATTAATTTTGCTTTCATCCTCTTTTCTGCATACCCAACTCCCGCTTCCATACAGTAATGTTAGGACAAGCACTGTGTTATGTATTGCTACACGTGCCTTCTGGCTGAGGTGGTCGCTACCGAGAAGTTGTCCCAACGCTCCGTTCACTCTATTTCCCGCATTCACTCTTCGCTCTATATCAGTGGTGTACCGTACCTTCCATCTCGGGTAAAACCACATCCAAGATATACAAATTCATCCACTTGCTCTAGTACATCATTACCTAATTTTCCTCTTACATTTGTTCTGGCTTCATCTCTCTCAAAGACCATTATTTTGGTTTTGCTCACATTCATGCGTAGACCCCTTTAGGGCTTATAGTTAGGATATGTTATTAAAAACTGCTAAGTGATTTTAGCTTACTAAAAGCGTTATCAAAATCTATAGTACTTAATAATTAAATATCTAGAACCAAAGCTGTCTTATATGTAAGCTAACTAAAAGGTATATTCAAGTGTTGATACATTAACTCTTGAATTCATTTTTAGGGTTACGTACCCAAAGGATGAAACGGAGCCCTATTACTAAGACCCCGCTGTCCATCCATCCGTCTATCTTATACCAAGCTGTAAACTGGCTCATGAACCGTGATAGTTAGACAGTTGAAATTTTCACAGATTATGTACCTATTTCTGTTGCTGCTATAACAACAAATACTAAAAAAAATAATAAAATAAATATTTAAGGGGGCTCCCATACAACATACGTGATTTCTTATGCTCGTTATTTATAAATAATGGTACGGAACCCCTCGTGTGCGAGTCCGACTCGCACTTGACCGGTTTTTATTTGTTATGTTCTTGGGAATTAAAGTTATAACACTCTAAGCCACTACGTAGTTGCAACTTAATTTGTGGCTTTTCTGTAGAGTTTGCAAGGATGATTATTTTGTGGCTAATCCCAGCGGTATATAAAGATAGAAAATAGTTCGTTTAACATGTAAATACATAAGTACATCCAAATATGCCCTCTCTAAGAAACAATGCAAATTATGAAGAATTATTTTCAGAATTTCTTAATGTTTTTAAAATTTTCAGTATGGTGATGGATTTAACATGTGTCACCACTCTTAATTCTCCCGTGGGAGTAGTATAACCTGACTAAAGGATCTCCATTGGATCGTGTCTCCTGGCAAACACTCAACCGATTTTTAATTTCCTCACCTGCAAGTAACGTCTGATGACGTATTGTTATCTTAATCAGTCACCACTTGGCGATAATAAAATAGTAAAAGAATTTTAATAAAACGATTACTCACTAAATAGAATTAATAACACTTGTATCTATAGTCTCAGTCACACAGAGCGCTGCAGCAATGACACAATAAATTAAAAATTATGATTACAATTTAATATTACGTGTGGGGACGGAGTAAAAATACAATTCACCATCCCCTATCTTATCTGTTGGTGATCGTGACGATTAAGGCATATAAAACGCATATAACATCTCTGCAAGAGAAGGAAAACTTGACACAAGACCCAACACGTCTTACCAGCGTGCTATAGTAGGTTTTTTTTTTGTAGTTGTTAGCCTCAGATGACTATGATGACAACTTTACTCGTACTGTGGGTAAGCGCTGAGGGCTCTTAACCCAATAGAGTTAAGCCACCGATCCCGAGGGCACCCCCTGTGGGGTACGGACCTCGGTTCGGGAAATCCCTAGCAAAGTGGGTTCTCCCACGTTTATGATTTTAACGCGACACGATTTCCGGCCTCGGCGGTGGGGGCGAAATCGTGGATATTTACTTGTCAGGGCCGCGCGGGCTGTGTATGCCTCAGTCTGGGTGAGCGTGATAGCGTCGTCGGGTTCGCCGAGGATTAGACGCTGTTGGTATAGTAGGCCAATTGCCCTCCCATTATGAAGGAGGCTCGAGCTCAACAGTGGGACATATATGAGCTGAGATGATGATGATAGTATGTACTAGTAAACAAAAATAATTAATTCTACCGTGTTCCATTATATAACAAACTAAGCTTCCATTGTTACGTCATAGATATATCATTTATTCAAACGAAATGCATCCAGTACATTATCTTTTATCAGATAGCCTTATTAAAGAATAGGTACATTATTTGTCAGCGACGATGTACGTTCGATAAGTTTTTATTTCTTTAAAGCAAGAGTTAATTAATAGCCCGTACTACATATAGCTATTTCCGTGTGATGACGGAGTAAGAATACTATTCACCACCCCATATCTTACCCGTGGGTGATCGTACGAGACGACTAAGGGATATAAAAGGCATATAACATCTATGCGAGAGAAGGAAAACTCGAAACAAAACCCTATACCAATACGTCTGACCAGCGCAGTATAGTAGGTTAATTTCCCTCTCATTATGGAGGAAGCTCGAGCCCAACAGTGGGACATATTCTGAGCTGAGATAATGATAATAATGAGATGATGCAGAGCCAGCTTTAAGACAATATGTAATTAATTAATATTATGTTAAGTGTTCTTAACCCTGACTAAAGGATTAAGGATTCATAACATCAACTAAGATCGCAAAGCCGTTTAGCGTCTGACAGCTTGGCTATTATGACATTGTCTCACCGTCGGAGGCCTATATGCAACAGTGGATGTTAATAGGTTGATGGATGTATGGATTAATAAACCCCATGATTTCACTGTATCTTATGTCCTCAGCTACTTGTAAATATTGTAGCTATCAGTCTATCAGGAACATTTATGGGCTTGATGATGATGATGACTACATATATTTATATTTCTTCTTTAAAGTGGGAAACATCTTTGGCTTGTTAATTTTTCTATTAGAATTTTCTATAGGTCTATAAGAGTAATGTTTCGTATGTCGCACGAAGCAGTTAGGCATAATGATTGTATCTAGAAGGATTATCCGTCGACCGTGCCGTATTTTATATTTATAGCTTTCACGCCTACAGAATCCTAATAATCGGAGACACTATTCTCACTAATACTAAATATAATACTCACGTTGTTAGTTATATCCTGTCTATCCCTTTATGAACATATTCCTTGATGACTCAACCGGTGCTCTTCTCATTTTTATTTTTCAAATATAATGCATACGTACAATAGTATACGTATATTCAGTAATGAATTTTAAATTATAAAATCTATTTGTCGTGTCATATATAGATATGGTACAATAAAGATAGGTAAATATTTTTTCATCATCATCACAGCCCATATATGTCCTACTGTTGGGCTCCGGCCTCTTCCGTAATAAGAGGGAAATTAACCTACTATACCACGCTGGTCAGATAGTGTTGGTATAGGGTTTTGTTTCGAGTTTTCCTTCTCTTGCATATATGTTATATGCGTTTTATATCCCTTAGTCGTCTCTTACGATCACCCACTAGTAAGATAGGGGGCGGTGAATAAAGTTCTTACTCCGTCACCACACGGAAAACTATATAAAAATATTTTTTATTAGAAAGGATATGAGCTTTTATTTATTACGCTGAAAACTTAAACTCATGGGTACGTAGGCGGCATAGATAGACTTGACAGCCATTCGTCACTCTTGGCGGCGCAAACCACAAGATTAAAAACGGTTGTTATTTTAACATTATTATTGATACGTCTTTTGAATGTTTTGCGGTTAACCTAAATTCAAGAATTTATTGACGCCTTTTATTCGATTCTAAGAAATAAAAAATAAACCTTACACTGTCAATTTGTAGTGCCTGTCCAAATGTGATACCAAAAGTATTATGTCACATTATTATATGGAACTAATAATTCTAAGCTAATTTAATAAATTAGTTTCGCCAATTATGGGCATCACTGTAGAACTTATGGCAATAAGATAAGTAGTCAACAAACGCGTAACCAAACAAATAGGTTTTTTTTTTATTTTATTGCTTATGGTGGTAAACGAGCAAGCAGCACACCTGATGACCTGACTTTTGCAATACCAATGGCATAGCTTAGGCCGCTGCCTACCAATAAAATCCCCAAACCCACCCAGTAGGCCACCGAAGTCAAAGATCGGGTACCGGTGGCCCGCTCGCACGGCGAAGAGAGGAGTTTGCAGGGTGGGTCTATGGGGTTGCGTGGCGCCTCTTCTGTCGCCCCGGACGTTTTTGTCGGGGCGCGACCACATCCATGGTCCACCTTGCGGAAAAAAAAAAACCACCCAGTTGGGCTTTCGGCTCACCGAACGAAGTGCAATAGCGCATTGCCATTACTCAGACGTCGATCTTCTGCGAGAGTATGATACTAGCCCAGACGGACCGGCCCGCGGCTGTAGACAGAAAACTGTCAACAGCGTGCTCCTACCACTATAAAAGGTAAACTGTCAACAGCGTGCTCCTACCACTATAAAAGGTAAACTGTCAACAGCGTGCTCCTACCACTATAAAAGGTAAACTGTCAACAGCGTGCTCCTACCACTATAAAAGGTAAACTGTCAACAGCGTGCTCCTACCACTATAAAAGGTAAACTGTCAACAGCGTGCTCCTACCACTATAAAAGGTAAACTGTTAACAGCGTGCTCCTACCACTATAAAAGGTAAACTGTCAACAGCGTGCTCCTACCACTATAAAAGGTAAACTGTCAACAGCGTGCTCCTACCACTATAAAAGGTAAACTGTCAACAGCGTGCTCCTACCACTATAAAAGGTAAACTGTCAACAGCGTGCTCCTACCACTATAAAAGGTATTAGGATTTAGCTACTGGTTGATTAATCATGTTTAGTTTGATTTCCAAAACAAATCATGATATAGGGTTTTGAAATAGGATGGTATATAGTTATTAACTTTTACTGCAAGGTATTGTTAACCGATGATGTTGTATTTTGTAGTATTCATTATGTTTTAAGCAATTTCCCATTTCTGTATCCTGCTTTGCATAATGTAATGGCAAGCACAAATTGGTGTGTCGACGTTAGTCGTAGGTTGATTACATAACATTTCATGCTTGTAGCTATAATGTAGTTGTCGCTTTCGGTATATTGAATTCTGTCACAACTTGATGATCTGTGAACGTTATTGAGCGTTAACGTTACTAAATATTAATTGTTATTTTATGGCTATTTATATAAATAGTGGCTCTGAAGCTGTAGACCTCGCGAGTCTGTCTTTTCATAACTTAAACTGAATAAATGTTCAAAGCTCACTTTAAAATAAAATCTCTAAATTGGAATGGAAGCAAACGCCGTTGTCTCAGTAAAAAAATATGACATTTTTGAACATTTTCGAAGTGGCTGAAATATGTTTTCTTATTATTTACAAAATGTGGGGGCACATTTCCGTCATTTTGAAAATTTGCCTAAAAGTGAATCAAAGATATATTTTTAAAATTATGGAACATACTTGAATAAAATTACGAGAATTTGTTATAAAATGCGACCTGAACTCCCTTTGAGATCTGTCGGATAGCTGGACATCCGAACAGAAATATGAAAGAATATTTGCCCAAGTCGGAACGGAAACGCTTCATCTTCGCTCGTTCAATGGCACTAAGTTACTGTGGTGCCGGATTAGACTACTATATGCAATCATGCCTACTTTCCTTTTAAGTGTCACAGGGAACGACAAACTTTACCTAGATAGCCACTGTAAAAGAAAAAGAAAAGTCCAAATAAATTCAAATGCCAACCCGGCCATGTATGGCCAGCATATGAGATTTTGTAAATTGCCTGTCTATAGATGGACTGAGAATAACGACATTTTTAAATATATGAAGTCAGCAACTACTACTTATAAAAAAAAATATAGAGCTAAGTATTATTCTACTGAAAATAAAGAACTACCGTGCAAAGTTCTTATTTTCCACAGAATCCCTACCGCAGGTAATAAAATACAGATTTCCTTATACTAAAATATTTATTTTGGGTTCAAGTTAAAGGGCAATGTTTGGATATGTGTTAAATACTCCTCATAAAATAGAGAAGAAAATAAACTAAAAATATTTTAACATATTACTATACACCGTTTGGACTAATGTGATTTCATAAACATTTTTTATAGAGACCATTGACCTTTGTTAAGTTGCCAAAAGAGAAAATTTTATAGGTAAGTCTGTATAAACCTAAGAGAATTATCTAAGTTATAAATTTTGCAAAGGCGGCATAATAAAAGTATCTCTTCAATATCTTATTTACTCACGGAGAGGTGAAATGTAATATAGCAGCAATTTATGTAGATCTTAGAATTTAGCGGATGGATTTTTTGTGTCTGTATTGGTATGATGAGATGCTAAAAATTAATAATAAATAATGTTGTGATCATGTTGTTTGTGAGTCATGGACAGGCTCTACGCTTCTGTAGCACATAAAGCGCGAGTGCCTGTCAATGTAAGTACTAACTTTGACAGCTATTCGCGCTGTTATGTTATGAAAATTTTTATTTGCATCGGTCACGTTACTGGCGCGTCATTTTGTTCTCCATACTGATCCTGCTGATACAATAATGTGCAAGTATGACTGTGAACTTAGGAGGATCTTCTCGTCCAACATACCTCAGTGACTGAAAACACAGGGCTACGACCAGTGTGTGTTACCAGTGATGACTTACGGTACGGAAACGTGGTCCCTAAATGTAGGCCTCATAACCAAGCTCAAAGTCACTTAGCGTGCTATGGAGCGAGCTATGCTCGGGATTTCTCTGCGTGATAGAATTCGTAATACGGAAATCCGCAGAAGAACGGGTGTAACCGACATAGCACGAAGAATTAGCATGCTGCAGTGGCAATGGGCAGGCCACATCGCTCGAAGAACCGACAACCGCTGGGTAAAAAAGGTTCTAGAGTGGCGACCACGTACCGGACGACGCAGTGTAGGACGCCCCTCACTAGGTGGACAGACGACCTGGTAAAAGTTGCTGGGCGTCGATGGATGCAGACGGCACAGGACCGCACTCTGTGGCGTACCATGAGGGAGACCTACGTCCAGCAGTGCCCGGCGATGGGCTGAAATGATGATAATGATTACTGTGATAAATATCCATCCATCCCTTAGCCTGTACACATGTTGGATATAGGTCTGCTCAAATTGGGCTCGTGGGTTGTTGATCTTATTTGGTACCTAGGATAGTGCTGCTATCCATTTCAGTGGTGATCCTCTAGCCAGTTCGTACGACCATTACGGTCGTCCGTGAGAAGTGGTCATACGTCATTATTAGTATAAAGCAAATATAACGGCATTCTTTCAATATTAAACACAAACCAACTCCTGTTAAAACACCACGTTCACGATAGCAAAGTTAATCGTAATAATTTAAGAACATTAAGTTCGACGAACTTTTATAAATTGAAGCCTTAAGCCGATTGTATTCATGAAGTTATTGAAGCCGGCGTTAAAAATACACCAGACTTATGTCACCCCCACAAAATTGTTCAGAATCAACAATTAGGTCAATAAATCGAAGTAATAACGTTATCTTCTGACACACCACTCGTAGCCAATCCAAGCGAAAAGTATTTACGGAATTTATTCCTTTTCTGTCCCCCTTTATCCCTGATCGGTAATACGCGATAGCACTCGTATCGGATTGAGAAATGTACTCAGCTAGAAGCTTTAAGTTGTCTAAAAATTTGTGCCGTTTTATTGTCTATTGCATATAATAAGTGCAGTGCATATAATAAGTGACTCTACTTTCGAATGAAGTGCTTTTGTATAGTTATTTAGAATATATATAAAAATTAATCTGTGTGCGTATGTTCTCAGTGTATTCCAAAAAGGCTGGGCCTATTACAATGAAAATTGTTGAATTTTCAGATTAGCCCAGACAAACAGTAGGTACCTAACGCTTTGAGTTTGGTAGCGATTGGATCAATGGGAGATTTTTTTAAATTTCTTTTCTTCATTCTTAATGGCAGCTGTGCTGTCGATCAGCAATTGTTTTCACAGGATTACTGTCTAGGCTAATCTCAAGATTTACTGAAAATTGCATCAAAATAGGTCCACAGTTTTGGAGTAAAATAAAGTGTGTATTTAGGTGGGATCAAAAATGATTTAGATTAACAATTATACCCGGTAGGTTGCCGTGGCAGTTTTCTATTCCTCGGAAACAGTACTTTGCTTGAAAGGTACCCTGTGGTCTATTCTGTATCCTTGACGTGTGTTAAACTTCAACAGTGCAGTAGTTGAGGCGTGAAAACATAAGAAACAAACTCACATTAGCATTTATTATTTAGAATTACACCTAATATAGAGATTATATTAACTAACTATAGTACCTACAACAATTGTTTAAAAGTACGCACTCACATACATATATACTCGTACATGTAATTAATTAAAAGTTGTGTCCGTAAGTAATAGTTTGTTTATAACTACCTCTGTTGAGTTATGAGGCGTCAAAGTTTTAAATTAAAACATTTGAGCAAGCAAACATTGATTAAGTTGTATGTACATAAGTACATACAACTTAATTATAATATTTGATTAGCAGAACTAGGTATGTACATAATGAGTTTCGACATGGATGAGTAAAAAATAATTAGATTGTACATCGCGCTGGTTATTCTGTCACATTACTTATCGGCCCGACAATCTTTTATCGAAAATTCCTATTGAAATTTTGGGTAATCCATTGCGTTGTCATATAACCGCTACTTTGAATAAATTAGATCAGATTATAGTTGATTTTACTGGGGTTGAACCAGTAATAAAGGGTTAACGTATCCATTTTAATTGCCTGTATGGTGACCGGGTACGAATAAAAATATCACTACTCTTTAATTTCCCGTGAGAGACGTAAAAAAACGACTGAAGGACATCAGAAGAATGGGCGGCAGTACCCAACCATCATTGGATGTTGATATGATTTATTTTGGGGGAGAGCTTGCAACTGCGGCCACATCTCGCCCAGTCCGTTCCAGGCGATGCAACAGAAGTGACGCCGTGCAATCTCATAACCTGCTGTGCACGTACGCCTCTCTGTAGTCACGTGGGCGGGCCACTGCACGGGGTATCCATCCACTCGCTTCTTGCCATCGTTGTCACGTTGACACGTTGATGGATGATTGAATTGTTTTTCTTTATGATTACATTTCACAACAAAATGTAATTATAAAGAAAAACAATTTGATCATGAATCAACAATTTCGGCACAACAATTTGTGGATCGTACATTGTATTATCCTGCGTGGAAAAGAAGCCGCGGTAATGGGCACGGTAGTTGACTATTTTAACCACCAATGTTACAAAACAGTTACAATTTTATTTTAGAATGATCAAGAATTTACTCAAAATATCTTGATATCCGTGCTTAGTAAGCTATGGAAAGGCATTAATTCTGCGTCTAACCGATCTCATTGTACTTCTTATAGTGGTAGGACCACACGTTTGACAGTTCTCTGTCTACAGCGGCGGGCCATTCCGTCCGGGGTAGTACTACATTCTTGCAGAAAATACTGTATGCTCGTTTGCCACCAAGAGCAATAGACTAGTCAACAAGTGCCTTTTGGACCAACTTTTTTCAGCAGTCTCCGAAAATTATAAATGAGGTGTCATTCGATTCGGAATGGCATCTAGATGATTTTTGAAAAAAATGAAGTTCCGCTTGCAAAAATTGTAAAAGTTGTTAACAATTAACTAAAAAAAAGGGGGCCTTAGTTTTTTGCAAATATCTCAAAAAGTAATAAAGATTTTTCAAATTTGAAAAAAGATTCGAAAAGAGGAGGAAATTTCCTAAAAAAAGTCTTGACTTCCGAAACTGTAAGATTAATATTTATAATTTTCCCAGAGTGATGAAAATACGGCCGAAAACGGGTACTCTGGCTTACGCAAGCCACACCCACATCGGCCCTTTAATGAATAAATATTATTTAAACATATTAAATATGAAAATAAAAAATTAAAAAAATTCAGGCACTAACTGAATAGACGAATAAACAATAATCTGCTTGAAAAAAATTTTTATAACAATTTTTCATTTAGTTATTCAATAGTTAATTAATATTTTTTTTTGCTTGAACATGAACATTGCAAGTGTGATATTTGTTAAACTATAAATTTAAGATTTTTTTCCTTTCTTGGAGCAATTCTTGAAAGGTTTTACAAAATTAATAATTAAAAATTTTGTAACAACGAAAATTATTAATAAAAAAATGAATAATAAACATTTTTTAATTTTTCCAATGGGGTTCTATTCTAAACTCCCCTTTTTTTTAGTTAATTGTTAATAACTTTTACAATTTTTGCAAGCGGAACTTCATTTTTTTTTCAAAAATCATCTAGATGCCATTCCGAATCGAATGACACCTCATTTATAATTTTCGGAGACTGCTGAAAAAAGTTGGTCCAAAAGGCACTTGTTGACTAGTCTACAATAAAAAAAATCAATTCATTATAATTGTGTTAAATATAGTCGATATCATTGCGTAATCAATAATGTATCTTTTTTATTCATCTAAGTATTTGTTAAGTATTAAACAAAGCATAAGTTTTTATTAACTAAAACGATCAATTAGATGAGAAAACGACCCTAAAACACATGTCCATATATGCTATGAATATTGAACAAGTAGTTCGTTGACCTAATCTTATGCTTGCTAATTTGCATTTCGTTTCCATAGCACTGCTAAGTCTTCTTTGTGAAATCGATATCCTTAATTGGCTTATGAATTTAGTCGAGGTATTTTAACGACAAATCTTTCAACTCACATTGCTTTTTCATTGCGAACGTTTGTCGATAAATATCATGGGCCTAATTAATAGTGCTATCGTCCATTGATGGTCAAGGACTTAGAAATAAAAAGTTGAATCGATCGTTGTTTGTCATAAATATACGCCGCTGTTCTTACCAGATATAGAACCGTTCCCCATAGACTGTAACACTGAGATATTCTGATTAAAAGGTGGACCAGGCAGCGGTAAATATTCGTTACGTGTCGGTAACAAATAAGACATTCAGTAATCTTATCTTATATAATACTTTATATGTTGACGGAGTAAGAATACAGTCCCCAAACACTTAATTACTCGCGGCTGTCCTAAAACACGATTAATGGTACATCCATTACAACAGCTAGTATCCCTTCGATAGACAAATCTGAAAATTTATATAGTAAACTAGCTTCTGCCCACGGCTTCGCCCGCATAAAAGGTTACTTTCCTAAAGTTTTTCGTCCCCTATTTTTATTTTTACTCCTTAAGGGTAAATATTTTACAAAATTTTAATATCATATTTATTTACATCTAATCAATAGCCTAAAAATAAGTTTCAAGCTTCTGGCTTTAAAAATGACGATACTTCCTTACAACTTTTCAACCCCCTTTATAACCCTTTTTTTTTGCATTAAAAAGGATCCTATGTCCTTTGTCAGGTTCTAGACTATCTGTGTACCAAATTTCATATAGATCGGTTCAGTAGTTTTGCCGTGAAAGAGTGACAGACAGACAGAGTTACTTTCGCATTTATAATATTAGTAAGGAAGTAAGGATAACTTTGGATATATTCGTACGTCTGGTGCAAAGTATATGCCTATGGCTGGTGCAAAGTATGGGCTGAAGAATTACTTATCTCGCCCTATATGTTACTGTATTGCTAGCATAGTTTTGTACTAAAGATTTTCACTTAGTTGCATATTATATATCAACGGGCATAAATTGCCTAGTGACAATTTATAATCTTATGATTGATTTCAATGTATAATATACTCATATATTATGATGCCGTCGGGTCAACAATTACATTCCTAAGGAGGCTTAATGTCGGGCAGGCGGCTGGTCATAAAACTATTGCCAATATTTTTTGCAATATGTATGATGGAGGAGGAGTTCATATTGTGTCGATCCTCGAGTAATTGGGACAAGAGCAAGATAATGATGAGATCGGTGATTTCAATGTTTTATCTGAGATACATATTAACATAGATCTTTATGTAGGAATATCAGTAAGGTTAAAATATAAGTAGAAGGTACAATTATGTGTTTATGTGTTAAATGTGAGAATGTTTAACATTTAGATAAATTTATTGATTTAATTACAATAAAATTTCTCTCTTTTTTTTGCAGAAAACAACCAAAGACATTTGCGTTCGACCATTGCTTCTACTCCCTGGATTCATCGCTGCCGAACTTTGCATCGCAAAAGACAGTGTTCGAATGTCTCGGCAGGGATATACTCGACAATGCGTTCGATGGATATAACGCGTGTATCTTCGCATATGGACAAACAGGTGAGTAAAATTAATACATGCTCTACTGTTATTAGTCCATTAAGTAGATTAGGTCGGTTCTGTTGTCAGTGAGTAAACTAACAACACAAATGGGTCAAGAATATTGATTTATATGAAACCTTTCATCGAAAGCGTTTATGATTGTCAATATTGAGATATTTAGTTCTAGCTCCGATAACTTATAGCCCAGTCAAATTAGACCGAAATTCAACGTGAAATTTCATTAATTCCGCACAGCAATTTTTTTTCTTGCAATCGTTAGGGGGTCCCTCTGGTAGTTTAAATCTCGATTTTTTTTGACCGCCTAGGGGGTGTGCGTTCCAAGACTGGCGGACCTTCGCGCGGCGTGTATCAGTGCCCGAAGGTCCTACACCCGCAGCCGGCGGCGTCACCGCGACGCTGAGCGGGAGGGCCAGCTGTACGAGGCGTACCGCAGTGCGCGGACTGCCTTTCGGCTGGCCATCCGAGCCGCCAAGGATGCGAGTTGGCAGGAGATGTTGGACGGTCTCGACCGTGACCCCTGGGGTCGCCCGTATCGCGCGTCGCTGAACAAGCTTCGCGCGCAGGCCCCCCCCCCTCACCGAGACCCTCCAGCCCGACTTCCTCTGTAGGGTGATCGAGGAGCTATTTCCACGGCAGTCGGGACACACGCCCCCGGTCATGGCTTCGCCAGATCAAAACCGGGAGGCCGACGACGAGAGTGTTCCACCCGTGACGGAGTCGGAAGTGGGGGCGGCAGTAGCGCGGATTCGCTCCGCCACCACGGCCCCCGGCCCGGACGGAATACCAGTCCGGGTCTTGACGTCGCTCCTCGAGCACTTCGAGCCTCGCCTCAGGCAACTGTTCAACGCCTGTCTGACGTCTGGACGGTTCCCTGAGTGCTGGAAGGAGGGGAGGTTGGTTCTCCTGCCAAAGCCGGGACGGCCCCCGGATTTGCCGTCGGCCTACAGGCCCATCGTGCTTCTCGACGATGTGGGTAAGCTGCTGGAGCGTGTCCTCGCTGCCCGCATCGTCCGACACTTGGAGGAGGTGGGGCCCGATCTGTCGGACGCTCAATATGGGTTTAGGAGGGGGCGTTCGACCATCGGGGCCCTGCTACGCCTGAGGCAAACGGCCGCGGAGGCTGTCGCCGGCAAGGGAGTGCTGTTGGCGGTGTCGTTGGACATCGCCAACGCATTCAATAGTCTGCCATTCAGCTGCATCAGGGAGGCGCTCCGGTTCCATGGAGTGCCCCTGTACCTCAGGCGGCTGGTGGCAGACTATTTGGAGGGGCGCAGTATCCTCTGCGCGGGTCCCGCAGGGGACATTGTGCGGACGCCCATGTCGTGCGGTGTTCCACAGGGGTCGGTTCTGGGGCCGACTCTGTGGGACATCGGGTACGACTGGGCGTTGAGAGGGAGTCTCCCCCCCGGGCTGAGCTTGGTGTGCTATGCTGACGACACGCTCGTCACAGCCCGGGGCAGGACACTCGAAGAGGCGGCGAGCCTGGCCACTCTCGGCACCGAGGAGATGGTCAGGCGAATCGAGGCGCTGGGGCTCAGGGTGGCCTTAAATAAGACGGAGGCCCTATTATTCCATGGGCCACGCGTAAGGCTGCCAACCGGCGCCTCGTTAGTTGTCAACTCCATCCAGATCAACATCCAGGCCCATATGAAGTACTTGGGTCTGGTGCTCGACGGGCGATGGTGGTTCCGGGAGCATTTCCGACAGATTGCTCCCCGGCTGGTCGGCGCGGCGTCCGCCCTTTCTCGGCTCATGCCGAATGTGGGCGGACCCAGTTTCGAGGGCCGACGGCTGTATGCGGGGGTCATCCGCTCGATGGCCATGTACGGCGCACCCGTGTGGGCGAGGGCTCTGAACGCCCAGCTCAGGGCGGTTCTGTGGAGGCCATAGAGAGCCATGGCGGTCAGAGCCATTCGCGGGTACCGCACGGTGTCGACAGAGGCGGCGTGCCTATTGGCCGGGACACCCCCGTGGGACCTAGAGGCGGAGATGCTCTCCGACCTCTACCGGCGGGTTACCTCAGTGCGCGAGGAGGGTGGCTCCCCATCGTTGAGCGAGATAGCCACCTGGCGCGAGGACGCCCGCCGAGACGTCATCGCCCGTTGGGTTACGCGGCTGGAGAGGCCTAGACACGGTATCGTGACCGTCGAGGCCTTTCGGCCCGTATTGATGAAATGGATGGAGCGGCGGCACGGGGTCCTCACCTTCCGACTGGTGCAGGTGTTGACGGGGCACGGGTGCTTCGGGAAATACCTGCACACGGTCGTGTACAGGGAGTGGACTCCAAGCCGCCATCATTGCAGAAGTGGCGAGGACACGGCGCAACATACGCTCGAGGAATGCTCGGGCTGGGACGGGCAGCGCCGTGACCTCGTCGCTATTATCGGTGCCGACCTGGCGCTGCCGGCTGTCGCGAGGGCGATGGTCGACAGCGTCAGGAATTGGGACGCGGTCGCCGCCTTCTGCGAGGCTGTCATCTCGCGGAAGGAGGCGGCGGAACGAGTCAGGGAGGACTCCCGCGACCCGGGCCGCCGCCAGCGGCCGGGGCGGCGCAGGCGCGAATACCTGCGCCTGATGCCGCCCTAACCCAGGCCTCGGGTGATCGGACCGGGGAATTGTCCGGTCACCCGACGCGAGGCCACCGCGTGAGGGCGACGCCCCGACGGCGAAATCTGTCGGGGCGCCGACGAGAGGAACCCGCGAGGGTAAACCGCCGAGCGGACCACCGAAGACAAAGATCGGGTACCGGTGGTCCGCTCGCACGGCGAAGAGGGAGGATTTTACGGTGGGTCTATGGGGTCACGCGCCGCCTTCTCCGTCACCCCGGACCGATTCGGCGGGGCGAGACGCACCCATAGCCTACCAATAAAAAATAAAAAAAAAAAAAAAAAGGGGGGTGTGCGTTAGCCGCCATTTGGTTTTTCCAAAAAGAAAAGGGTTTTTAGCAAATAGGTAAAAATGCAAAAGACAGAAGTTGTAGGAAATTCAATTCTCTACAATTTTGATCTCATAATTTTTTTGTAGGATCGACATTTTTTGAGTTATCAATAAAAAAAGCATTCTTCTGAAATTGTCACTGTATTTTGTTTATTTTCAACTTTAGAGAAAATATGGTTTGAAACAAAGTTATAAAGAATTAAATTCTCTGTAATTTTGATAAGTATCGTTTTTTTTTCGAAGAAATAATATTTAAGGTGCTACGCCCAATCCAAAACTGAGCAGAGCGTCCGTGGCTGCGTACTAGTAATACTTTTTTCCTGATTATTGCCTCTATTGTTGCCTCTAATAAGTGTGTATACTAACTACTTTATAATGATCAAGAAGTTACCTACAAGTATTTATTAAAAATTATCTCTTGCTGTTTGTGTTTTGAAGACCACGTAATGTCGTCGCTTCTGCGTTTAATCGGTCTTATCGTATTATCCACTTGACCGAATAAAATATTGCGTACACTCTTATAAACTATATCTCTCGTGCAAATGGTTAATATCTATTAGGACTGCTGTGGCAGAAGGATTATCAGGAGAATAGTATTATTTTTATTACTGCATAGATGTATGGTAGCGGCTATCAATACTACCAACCTTTACTTTGCTCGTAGATGTCGTAAAAGACGAATATGTGCTATATTGACCCGGGTAGTTAGCCCACCTAACGACTATATTCCCAAAGAGGGTTGAGGGTTAGGCAGACACTCGATCATAAAACTATTACCAATAAATTTTGTAATATGTACGATGTAAGAGGAGTACATATTACGAGGACCTCAAGTAAATGCGATAAGAGCAGGATAATTATGATGATGATGTGTTATTATATATTAAAAGACATTTATTAGTAGATAAATAATATTAAAATTATCAATATTAAAACTAATATAATAGAAAACCATAGTTGTATTTTACAGTGAAATACATTACAGTGTTTCAAGAGCATTAAACCTATGATGGTTAGATTGTGGAAAAAAGTGATGCCCTAAGGGTATCAAGTTTGCTGTAGTGCAAATAACCTGTAATAACAAGATTTGCGCGGTCGTCCAATTTTTATCACCTTGACATAAGTATTGTTTGAATATAAAAATATACTGTAACATTAAATCGTTAGAAGTGCTTTGTTGCCTATTTTCTATGGTAGCGAACTATCTACGTGTCATCTCCTGTTTTTCCCGTTGGCTAATAGAAGTAAAATATTATACTACCGCTACAAGAAGAGGAAATCTCTAAACAAAATCGTACCAATATTAGGGTCTACTGTTAAGTGGTACTTTATTGATGATTCCTAATAGATTGGTACTAGCGTCCATTACAATCGGCTTTAAACTAATAACTGGATATTTCTGTCGTGAGACCTTCTCAGTATCGTTTGCTATAAAAACTTTTCTATAAAAGCTTTTACTGAAAGGATTTAGTCCCAAAGGATTTTACGTTTTTATTATTAACTTTTAAATGTCAGCACAATAGCTACGAACACTTAAAACTTGCCAGCCCTTTTTGTTTTGCTAACGCTGTGAAAATGCATTTAGCTATACCCCTGCGGATTAAGGCAGGGGGAGATTCGGGCCTCGTCGACACACCCCAACCTACCAACCGCATACCAAAACACCTACTAAAATGCGACGCAACAGAAATGCCTTATGCAGTCATCCTAAAAACTTCAGTACTGTAGCTATATGACACAGGAATATACTAATTAATTCAAGCCAGTTTTTATCATCAATATCGTCGAGTAAGATTAGAAAAGTTCATATACTCATTTATATTTTCCAGTCATAAATACACCTAGTATACTCGTATATATGGACACTCCATGTTTAATTTGAAAAACTCAGAAACTAAATTACTTTCTACTTTTACTGATATTGAATTTGACGTAGTAGGCTTTTTTATATCAACCTCTAGATAACCTCCGATATTTCTACGAGCTTATGTTCGTTCGTATTATGGTCCTACTAATATCTTCAAAATGAGAAAATATTCACTGTTCGCTCATCCGAATCATGCTCACATTTACGACTGTTTACGCGTATCAACTTTTACGAGCGAATGTGAGTAAATTTTTAGGAAATCCCATTCCCTTACCTGTATAAAATCTAATTTATAATCTGTCCTTGAACTTCACCTTGCTTTTGTAAGTTTTATATTTAGCCGTTTTTATAGTATAATTTTCATTTGATATTTACAGCGGCAAACGGTATTATTGTTTATGTTTCGTTGTTGATTTTATAAACTAGACTGTCAGTTAGTTTCAAATCACCCCATGAAATCGGCGGAGCGCCTCCCTGATGCAGCTGAATGGCAGACTATTGAATGCGTTGGCGATGTCCAACGACACCGCCAACAGCACTCCTCCGCCGGTGACAGCCTCCGCGGCCGTCTGCCTCAGTCGTAGCAGGGCCCCGATGGTCGAACGCCCCCTTCTAAAACCTAAGGACACTCCGACAACAGCGAGGATGCGCTCCAGCAGCTTACCCACATCGTCAAGGAGCACAATGGGCCTGTAGGCCGACGGCGAATCCGGAGGCCGTCCCGGCTTTGGCAGGAGAACCAACCTGCCCTCCTTCCAGCACTCAGGGAACCGTCCAGACGCCAAACAGGCGTTGTACAGCTGCCTGAGGCGAGGCTCGAGGAGCGACGTCAGCACCTGGACTGGTATTCCGTCCGGGCCGGGGGCCGTGATGGCGGAACGAATCCGCGCCACAGCTGCCCCAGTTGCGTACACCCTACCATATGTAGGTTTTGAGACAACTTTTAGGGTGTCAATATACAAGTATTTACAGACTTACAGCTGGGTATCTCGAATTCCGAGGTGAACTCACTATAATGACTGGACTAATATAGTCATCCTTAATGTAGAAAGGTAAGCGCGTGAAATATTTTAGGTTTTTTGTGAAGATGGATAGTTAATTAGTTATAGAAGTAATGGTTTGTGGGCATCTTTTATCATTTTGATGCACATTTATGCTTAATTAACGCTTAATTTATTTGATCACGCCAATTTCAAACAGCACCAGTTGAATATTTGTTTCAGTTTGACCGGTTATTGAGTAAGACGTAAGATATTATAATGTGACTTTTATAGGAGCGAGAGTAGTGAAATATTTTTTGAAAGTTTGTTTAGAATAACTATATTACACTCTTTATGGTTCTATTCTTTTTTAACGTGAAAGTTGATACGTGTGCAACGTAGACATTATGGAAACTATCTGTGAATAATATTTTCGCATTTGTTCTTGCATCGCATAGTAGTGGTTTTTAGCATTACCTTTTTTTTTACGGTGGACTATGGATGCGTCTCGTCCCGCCAAATCGGTCCGGGGTGACGGAAGAGGCGGCGCGTGACCTAATAGACCCACCGTGCAACTCCTCTCTTCGCCGTGCGAGCGAGCCACCGGTACCCGATCTTTGTCTTCCGTGGCCCTTTTTAGCATTACCTAGGTTTTAAATATTATTATTTACAATAAATTAACACTATAACTTATTGCCAAAATCTTTATTGCGTTATCGTTAGTAAATTTAAAACCTATTCATTCATTTTTATTGTGCACGAAAGGAAAGCCCTTTCAGCATTTACTTACCTCTCTCACCCTTACAGGATCGAATGATTCATTTAGGACTTGGTGTGTCGATCCTATTATAAATTCCTAAACGTAAACTTAGATGACTCACGAAGGGCTCCGTGGCTCGTGCGCTGGCGCCTACCCGGCCGTGAATGGACTTGAGCACGCACTGCTCCGTGCTGTCACGTACTGGTTAAATGGTTAAACAAAACTGGATGACAAGTAGCGATGTTTTATTGTTATATGGGGTAATTCCCGAGTATTAAAAAGCCATCATTTAGTACCCCCAATTTGTGCTTCTCAATGGCTTATTATTAAATTAATTATCGTCGCGACTTCGTTTGCGTATTATACTTTTAAACTGGCCAATAGTAACTTTCCTCTTTTCCGAGTATATTTTATTTTTCTCGACAGCGTGAATAAGTAAAATTATATTCGATTTAAATGATTAATTACGTGATTAAGATAATGCAATGTAATTAATTTTTCTTTAAAATGGTTAAGTATCGTTTGTTTTCTCTGCTCTAGGAATTGTGTTAATAAGTTCGAGTGCGCTTCAGGCGCTGAATGAATTATAAAATCATCATCATCATCATCATTTCAGCCTGTTACCGTCCACTGCTGAACGTAGGCCTCCCTCATGTTACGCCACAGAGTGCGGTCCTGTGCCGCCTGTATCCAACGACGCCCAGCAACCTTCACTAGGTCGTCTATCCACCTAGTGGGGGGTCGTCCCACACTGCGTCCCACACAAATACAAAATAAAATTGTCTTAAAATTAAATAATGAATTCGCATTTAAGAAAGTACAAGTAACCAACATTTTTTGAAATGATATATAACCTATGTATAAACTCGTTGTTATCCGTGTGGTGACGGAGTAAGAATACAATTCACCACCCCCTATCTTACCCATGGGTGATCTTAAGAGACGACTAAGGGATATAAAACGCATTTAACATCTATGCAAGAGAAGGCAAACTTGAAACAAAACCCTATACCAACACGTCTGACCAGCGTGGTATAGTAGGTCGATTTCCCTGTTATTACGTAGGAGGCTCGAGCCCAACAGTGGGACGTATATGAGCTGAGATGATGATGATGATAAACTCGTTGATGAGTTTTTCATTGTTGAAAGAGTTTTTAATATCAGTTTAGTGGTTTAGGCGTGAAAGTGTAACAAAGAATATTCTACATTCACATTTATAATACTAGTAAGGATATATAAGATGAAAGTGTTCAGGTTATCTAGCAAATTCATTATATCCAAGCATATATTTACATGCAAATTTTACGTGTAAATACTCAGATTTATGAAGTTATGTAGTATTCAAGTAGTACTTTCCTCGTTATGTACACATTTACGTTCCTCTTATATGTAAATTCTCTTTCATCGTAGCCCCTAGGTAGGCGGCCCTGGATATGCATACATACACTTGATTCTAACATTTAATGACGTCCAAACACTTTCTCGGCTTGTTTATTTTTTAAAGAAATTGTTTATATGTATTATTATTATTTCGTCCTAATCATCTTAGCTCATATACTTCCCACTGCTGGACTCTAGATTACTCCAAAATGATAGGGAAATTGACCAGTACACCACGTTGATTAAATGGGTTGGTATAGTGGTTTATTTCAAAATTTTCCTCTCTTGCAGTGGTATCTGCTTGCATCTCTTAGTCGCTTTTTATGAATCTCATCGAAAAACGGAATCATGGTGGTACTCTGTGTTCTTACTCTGTCAGCACACGGAATGAAAATTTTAATTATTGATAAAATGTACAAAATTATTTTTACATGTAATATTGCGTGGCAATCGAACTTAAAGCACTGGCACTGTTGGTTGGTATCTTAACTGCTACGTCACCTGTGCAGTTATTGTGTTATTGTATTAAAAATACATATTTATCATTATATACAAGAGAGTTCTTATCACCCATCCTTTTATCCATCGATCTGTAGACGTCCACTGTTGGACATAAGTCTCCCCTCTAGCTATTCTTATATTTGGCTTATTATAGCTGGCTTAAGTAACTAAGCATTTACAAAAAAAAAAAACAAGAACATGTGAAGTATCTTAACAGTACTGAACTTTCTACCTGTGTTCCCTGTCCAGTAAAGAATGTGTAAACTTCTTTAGTAAGAAGTTTTATATAATACTTTAGTTTACAAAGTTTCACATACTTGTTTACGTCTACATGCCTAAGTGTACCGTAGTTTACGACTTGTTTTAGATATCGTTATTTATTTTGTGAGTAACTAAAGCGACATATTAACTTTATAATTTACCTATTATAGTCGTAGTTTTATTAAAATCATATTTTACCCAACCCCGGATTCAAATGTGTATTCACGTACGATAATCGCATCCTTATGCCATTGTACTGGTACGGTAATCGCACACAGTATTATATACTATGTTCAATTTAAATATTGCTGTATTTTTGTAATAATAATGACTGCGTAGATGGCATAGTGGTTCAGAGATCGTTGTACTGTGCCAAATGTCCCGGGTTCAATTGATCGAACCTCAATTATTTGTAGTCCCTCGTAGTACAAGGATTATTTCCTTATTGCAGCGGGATGTTAAAAAAAATCCGCCAATTGCGTTTTGTACTCGCGTGCGAAGGGTTCCGTACCATTATATGTATCTATATAAAAAAAATGTGATGTAACTAAAAATTTAAGGTTTCGGATTTTCTCCTTTATACAATGCTATAAAACATTGCTTCATACCAAATTTCAAGATTCTAGGTCGACTGGAACTGTAGTTATTAATTAAGTACCCTTTAGGTTTTCATTCCCTTGCAAGTAGTCGTGAGTTTCAAAATATGCGGTTTAAATGGCTGTTTTTTTTTTATTGCGTTGATATAGAAATTTGATTTTGTTACAGCTTAAAGGTATTAATTATAGAGCTGAGTATTTGATATGAATTTTAATTTAATACATCTACGCGTTCATGAGGAAAGGGGTAGTTAGTTTAAAATTATTAAACATATTTTTATTAAATGATGTAATTAAAAATTTACGATTTCGCAATTTTTCTTTTATCTGTGCTATAATACGTTGCTCCGTACCAAATATCAAGATTCTGAATTCACGGGCAGTACCCCCTAGGTTTTGATTCCTTTGCGAGTGTCGAAAATTTGCGGCAATTTATGGCATAAACGGCTGTATCTTTTGATTGCGTTAGCTTAGAAACTTGTTTTAGCTTTAAGGGACACTAGGCCTGAGTATTTAATATAAATTTCAGCTTGATACCTCCACGCGTTCCCGAGAAAAAAGGTCTTGACAGACAGACAGACAGACGGACGGACGGACAGCAAAGTGATCCGATAATGGTTCCGCTTTTTCCTTTTGAGGTACGGAACCCTAAAAAGAAATAGTATATTGCTTCTATACTTCCAAAGTCATACTACCAAAACTTCGGTCTTAAACATTTTGTTACGTAATTATTCTAATAGACAAGTTTGGTGAATTTCAGCTTACGTCTGTAAGTTGGTACTATTGTATTAACAAAGTTGGACCGTTTGGTTCGGTTATACCTGTTCATTTCAGAGAATTCATAGCGACAAATTTCCAATCTGTTCCCGGCTTGTTTCAAATAGGTATTTTATTCAACGTTGCGGCAAATAGTTTCGCTTTCATTCGGAAATAGTATAGTTAAGTTGGAATCCATTATTTCTAAAGCTTTTTGGAACGAAGTTCCTTATCGCGCGTTGTGAAAGGGGGCTAGACGGAAAAAATTCTTACGAAAAGTTGTCACGACACTTTTTGCTATAGTAAGCTATTGTAAGCTGTGCGGCGTCGCATGTTTCTCTGTCTGTCTCTCTCTCTCTCTTATAGAAAGCAAGCCAGATATTTTCATTTCAATTTCGCATTGAACAGTGTGGTGTCGCGACGATTTTTTTTATAGATAGAGTGATTCAAGAGGAAGGTTTATATGTATAATATATGCATAATGTACTAGAGAAACACTGATAATTTTAGAGGTTTCTAATGTGATGTCGTAAATAAACACATTATTTTGCGCTTACATTGCAAACGCTGGCTGAACCCTACGAAATAGATCAAAATAAAGTACTACAGTATTATACAGCTTAAAAAGGCGTACAAAAAAGTCCGCGATGGTATATATCTATCTCTTAAGGATAACATACTATATCCATTTTAATACTTTAAAAAATGTTCTATTATAAAACGGTAATTGAAAAGCTATTTACACAAATACTGTATTAATCCTTATCATTTTAAATACATTAGTTGGCTTGAGCATTTCATGAAGATATTTTTTTTCCTTCAGACCATGCAAATTAAATCAATACCTTAAGAGATATAGCAAAATCAAAATAATGCGCAACGAAATTATTTTCGCCCGTGACCGGGCCGCGTGGCCGGCTCGCGTTCGAGCTCGGGGCCGAAAAGTTTTGGTAGTCTAGTGGAATTGTATATCCTATTATTAATATTATAAACGTGAAAGTTTGTAATAATGTATGGATGTGAACATGTTTGTTGCTCTTTCACGTAAAAACTAATGAATGGATTTTGATGAAATTTATAGTAATATAGCTTGCACATCAGAATAACACATAGGCTATAATTTATAAAGATACTTTGCAAATTAGCTAAAATATAACGATAAAAATCGTTTAAGGCAGAAAAAAATTATATAATTAAAATAGAACTTCGTTCCATCCGGGTGTCCCTTGACACCTCCGGTTTTTTATTATTTATTTATTTATTATTTATGTGATGAAGAATTAAGAATGAAATAGCTCGCCATTTGATCTTTAGGTCGTAAGGGAATATACCCATACTATTACGTATCCTATTTTTTATATTTTTTAACCATGTTCATGGTGGTCATTGTCTATACCTACAGATCAAACAACTGCATGGGACATTTTGTTCATATGGACATTGTGTATCATATATTCAGTTTTTGCCTCTCATAGATGTCACTAATCGTCTTCCACTAGATCAATGAGGCCAAAGCACATACTTTCAGTATTTAAATTACTGAAATTTAGCATTTAATATGCTTAATTATTTATAAAATCCGATTACGAAATGAAAAATGATGTCGCAAGCGGGATTCGAACCCGCGCCTATTGGGATTCCGGCCCAATCGTGCTGCCACTACACCACCGCGACTAATTGTAGGACATGCAAATTTCACTTCGTAATATATTTACGTCTTAAGGTGACGGTATGCTATCTACCCGACAATGTTTACACATTGTTATAGGTTATAGTTCGTAATCGGATTTTATAAATAATTAAGCATATTAAATGCTAAATTTCAGTAATTTAAATAACAAGGTTGTGTCATCGTTTAATACAATTCTAACTGTAAAGTTTGAAGTATTAAGCCTATAACAATGTGTAAACATTGTCGGGTAGATAGCATAAGATAATAATAAGATACCTTAAGACGTAAATATATTACGAAGTGAAATTTGCATGTCCTACAATTAGTCGCGGTGGTGTAGTGGCAGCACGATTGGGCCGGAATCCCAATAGGCGCGGGTTCGAATCCCGCTTGCGACATCATTTTTCATTTCGTAATCGGATTTTACTTTCAGTATGTTTATCGTTATTTTTTCCGTCCTAATAGTAGAATAAACAGATTACAAATTATAATGAACAGTAAGTTGCACGTATAGATCCTCGCTTGACATTGAACACAGTGAATAAATACAGTCGGAGAATATTATATTTTTCCTATTTATACGGCGTCATTGAAAATACAGCAGATGTGAATAAAACAGGTTATCGCAATTGGCCACGCGTGAGGTATATTAATGCTAAAATGTGTAACAATGTCAATGTTAACTTGCTATACGAGTCACTATCGGTTTAATCTGAAACCTTTTAATAAAATTTAACGATATTTTTAAAACTGTTTGATATGTTTAAAAATGTACTTAGGTAATATTGAATGGTGTTTATTGCTGTGTCTGTCGTATATGTGTCTTGCTGTATTCTATTTCGATATTTTTATTGCTTATGGTGGCAAACGAGCAAGCAGCACACCTGATTGTAAGTGTTTCTGCCGCCCATGGGCTTTTGATATACTAGGGGTACAGCTTCGCAGCGCTAATCAGTGAAAACTCAAACCTACCCAGAAAGTTGGGCTGTCTTCTTTCTCGCTCACACATTGACACTGTTCAGACGTTGATTTTCTGCGAGTGTGGTACTACTCCGGATGGACCGGCTCGCGGCTGTAGACTGAAAACTGTCGACAGTGTGATCCTACCATTTTTAATTTTTTATTTATCTTATACATACATAAGTAAAGATTTTTAACGCAAAATCTTTTAATGCTAGGGCCGCACCTGCGTGTATCGTCACGAAGCTTCGTGCAATGAGACGATGCACGTAGATATGACCGGTCATTATCGGCTATCGTCGCGAACATTCGGGTTTGGTGTGCGTTATCGCTTGGGTGGCGATAAGTCAAAGGGCTTTAGCGCGCCAATATATCGCGCTCTGTGGTCAGACTAGCGCTTTTCATTCGGCGGAAATTTTCGATGTGTTTAGACGCGTTCGAGGATCACCAGTTAATCAATAAATATGGAGCGGAGTGATGAAATAGTGTTAGAATTTTTACACCATTATGAAGCTGGACCCATGAAAAGACCCAAAAAAAATCATTATGTAATTATTAGCATAATATAAGCTGTAATAGTAAAGGAATTCGTCATCCAAAGTTAAAAGCATACTTCGTGTAAAATACTGAAGTCGCTAATGTGACCACGGTTTTATCGCGATAACTTTCTAGTGTACAAGACGTACGAAGCTTCGCCACACATTACTTCGGGTCGATACACGCAGGTGCGGCCCTAGCATAATGAGATAAGATTTGCCATTTGGTGGATCTAGAGGATTTCAGTCCGAATTCCCGACGTACAACTTTCAACGTTCCATAATTATGTGAATATTAATTCAATAACATTAAATATTCACTGCTCACAACTCACATCTGGTTATATTTTGTTATATGTATGTCCTTTTTTGATGTGCTGGCGAGATGCCAGATGTTTCCTGGCAAAATTACATACTGTCGAATCGGGTTAACTATAAAGCCAAACTCAATACGATTTGAAATAATAGAAGCGGGAAGCATGTTATTGTTTCTATTTGATATTTTTGATTTTTTTTTGCATTATAAAACGGCACAAACTTGACGAATGTGTGTTTCATCGAAGTCAAGCCCCCCCGAGCAAGATTTTGCGTTATGAAATACAGTTTTCCCATGGGATAAGAATACAATAATTGTCGCCATCTCTAACTTGCCCGTGGAAACCGTAAATGTAGACTAAGTGTTCACCAGGAGAGCGGACAGCAGCTTTTCAGGTATTAGCAATTGCTCATGGATGTAGTAAAACACCACTAAGAGTTTTACATTGACCTGGGTCAACCCTATCTTATGGGTTCGGGTTGAGAGCCCTCAGCGCTCACCCACAGTCCGGTTAAAGTTATCATAGCCATCTGAGGCTAACAACTAAGTCACATACAGAAAAAACCCCATCTGATGCCGTTTGTCCAACAATTACATTCCCAAGGAGGATTAATGCGAAGCAGGTGGTCGGTCGTAAAACTGTTGCCAAAGGTTTTGCAATATGTACGGTGGAAGAATAGTAGGTATATATTGCATATTCATATTAAAAGAGCAAGGTAATAATCACAGAAATATTAATTAATATTTCTGTGATATATATATATAGAAATATTAATTAATATTTCTGTGGTAATAATGATAGCCTATGTATATTATTATCATCATCATCATCACAGCCCATAAAAGTTCCACTGTTGGGTTCGGGCCTCCTCCGTAATGGGAGGGAAATTAACTTACTATACCGAGCTGGTCAGACGTGTTGGTATAGGGTTCTATTTCGAGTTTTCCTTCTCTCGCATAGATGTTATATGCGTTTTATATCCCTTAGTCGTCTCGTACGATCACCCACGGGTAAAATATGGGGTGGTGAATAGTATTCTTACTCCGTCACCACACGGAATGTGTGATATTATTAATGTTTAATATATTAAATGGTGTTTAAACAAAATAGTAAGATAAAATAGCATCCACCCAAGCTAAGTTGCTGGCACCGCTAGTAGGTACTAGTATAATAATGACGTTATACGAATGGTTTCAATTAGCAACAATCAACATTAAATAAAATAATATAGCTTCAACATTTTATAACGGATTATTTGCAATCGGTAATTACTTTATTCAAGTTGTCTTTCCACTGAATTAATGTCTGAATCAGAATGATTTTGAATAGTATAATTGTTTTAAAATATTTGAAATAAAAGAACTTTTACGGATTTTATCGCGTCTGTATTTGAAATTGCCCGACGTTTTGAACACTTTACAGCGTTCAAGGTGACGGGAGTACTCCCGCTAATCCAAAAAATTACAATCCTTAAAAATAGTTTTATTTCAAATGTGTGATACTCGCGTAAACATATGAAATCATTGTTTTAATATAAGTACAAATTGTATTACCTATTTGGTCCAGTGATATAAAATATGCTATAACGATCATGAGATCTGGCTGGATCGAGAAAAAGTGTTGTTTTAATTTTATTCAGATATTCCAAGATTTACTCGGGCCTGTAGCAAACTCAAGAGTTCCATACTCTTGTTGTGCTAGGTAAGCCTTATTAAGATCGTCCTCTATTACATGGGATTAAAGGTGTAAGCAAAATGTTTATGTGTTTACAGTGTTTATCCTTCCAGGGATAACGACCTATATCAAACCTAAAACCTTCATATAATTAATAAATATCTGGGTGACCGAGCCTTGCTCGGTATTTTCTTGTTAGTGTAATTTGGAAGATATATTTAAATATAATAAAAATAATGAAAAAATAAATTAAAAAGGTAAATAAGAAAAATAGTAAAAATAGAAATATGTATCGAGCAAAAACAAGCCAAAATAACGAATGTTGTATGGGAGCACCCCTTATTATTTTATTTTGTTTTATAGTATTTGTCGTTAGAGCGGCAAAAGAAATACAGCATCTGTGAAAGTTTCTGTCTGACTGCTGTCTAACTATCATGGATCATGAGATACAGTCTGGTGATAGATAGATGGACGGACAGCGAAGTCTTAGTTATAGGGTCCCGTTTTACGCTTTAGGTACGGAACCCTGAAAAGGTTGAATCACATAAAAGCTTGGTACAATGAAAATACTTTTTAAAATTGGAATGTCTCGCAAGTCACAATACTGTATTAATACGGCATTTTAAAGTTTCTAAGCTATAAAGAGGTCATATACTTTTAGGACACGGTGTCATAGATACGTAGAGTTTGAAATTTTAAATTGTTGGACAGCAATTTTCTAAGCCGAATATTGTAATTGAGAGCCATGATAACACATTGCACCGAATAACTGAAATCCATCGCTCATAAGATGTATTACCCTTTTTAATTTTACTCTGGCGAGGATATTTTTACCGCATTATGATTAGGAAAGAGAAATAGTCATTTGCTATATTTTTGATCGCTGTTTAGCCAAGCGTTTAATCAACATATTTGTGAAAATCGAGACGGAAAGGCTGAGTTATGTTAGGAACAATCAATTAGATATGATAGGGAGACAGGATGTTAATGCTGATCAGATTGATCGCAAGACGCCATGACCTACTTATGTGCGCTACTGCGGTCGTTTCGATTTCTTTATACCATTTACTTGCAAATATGTTAAATTATTCGAAGGGGTTGAATATTAAAATAAATCCTTCGAATAAGTGATAAACCCCGAGTCCGACAATCGATCAAGTTCCTGAATACTCTGAAGGCTCCCGATCTCCCAACTGACATCACATCTTAAAATTGAGAGCAGGCGCGCCAAAATTATACAATGCCATCAGTTTGCAAGAAAAAATATTGAATTGCAATGTAATCGGGTCAACTATACTGGCCGGTTGTTCTCAAGCAAAGTCTGTATTTATTCCTAGGATTCTCCAAATACTATCAAATTACTCCTTCGAATTTCAGAGAATGCAGTTTACTATTAAAGTCTGCTTCGCAATAACCATAAACGAAGCTCGAGGTCAAATTCTTAAGGTAGCGGGAGTAGACTTGAGAGAAAGCTGCTTCTCCTATGGGCAGTTGTATGTGACATGCTTCAGAGTAAGCTCACAGAATAGCATGGTAATTCTAGCATTCGAAAAGAAAAACAAAAGATATTGTTTACAAAGAAATACTGTAAATAGGTGTAGTATCGCGGGTGGATGTCAAAGAAGCGGTACCAGTGGTTGGCCTAATTTCAAGGGAAAAGACGTTGGGTTATGGGGCCGCACACTACTCTCCCGTCGTCTCGGTCAGAATGACCGCCGTGTATTCAAAACATGGCCTGTTAAGAAAAAAAGCTTCGTGTCCATACTATATATCAAAATTTCATTTGATTTTCATGTTTATTGAACCTTCCTTACACTATAATAACGATTGTTATCATCATCATCATCATCATCATCACCATCACAGCCCATATATATCCCACTATTGGGCTCGGGTCTCCTTCATAATGGGAGGGAAGTTAACCTACTATACCGCGCTGGTCATACGTGTTGGTATAGGGTTTTGTTTCGAGTTTTCTTTCTCTTGCATAGATGTTATATGCATTTTATATCCTTAGTCGTCTCTTAAGATACCCACGGGTAAGATAGGGGGTGGTGAATTGTATTCTTATTCTGTCACCACATGGATAAGATTGTTATACTATATAAGAATACAAACATTTATACATAATAATTTATAAATAACAATAAAATTGATAACCTTAAAAACAAACAAAATTTCTATTAGAACCATTCTCGACTTCTACGCAGACAAAGATTCGGACAGATGATAATAATTAATAAATATATAAGATATATAATAATAAAGAAAGGCCAAAAAGTAAATAAGAAAAAGTGAGGATCGGAACCGTGCTCGGTTTGTTTAGATTAGACTACTTGATTTTTCAGCTGAGCTAAATGTCTATTCTTAATGACAGCGTTAATATATATATATATATATATATATATATATATATATATATATATATATATATATATATATATATATATATATTTATATACAAGAATTGCTCGTTTAAAGATATAGTGACATGCTCGTTTAAAGATATAGTGACATTTAATTCTTGAAATTATGTAATACTTAAAATTAATTTTACAATATTTTCAGATGCTACTAATAATATTATAATTATATTAAAACAATATAATTTACATAGAAGGCATTTTATTATTTATCACAATTTGCCGTATGTTGATGGAGTATAAATACGATTTACTACTCCTTCTACAATCTTGACCTTGGGTATCATAAAAGGCGGCTAAAAGATATAATATGCAAGCGAAGCAAAACTGGTAATAAAACACTATACCAACATGTTTCAATAGCATATTTCTTTCTTATTGTGGAGAAGGTTTGAGCAGTGAGACGTGCATGAGTTGAAGATGATGATGATGTATAGATGGGGGCCCAACTTTCAGACCAAAGGCTATAAAATTTACCATGTAGCTATAGCATCAACAATTTATAAATGTGTTTGGAATACAAAATGTAATCAACGAGCTTTCGTAAACATTTATAGGCACATTTTGTTGCCGCTATTTATCTATAACATGAAATATGTTAATACTTAACGCAGGCAAAGTAATTTTCGTGTAACAAAAGGAGCAATTCATGTCTAATATATCAAGTAAACGCCCGTAAAAAATGTATGCAGAGAGAGCTCCTACAACGGAAAATCGACATCGTAATCAGATCTTACGTAACTGTACAAAGTACTAATCTATTTGACTAGGAGTAGGGTTTAGGATAGAGTTGTCCATTTCCGTGGTGGTGTCTTAACTGATTATAATGACTCTAATATGAAAGTTAGGGGTGGCAAAACATCGATACGTCATTACCGGTTGGGCAGTCCGGCTGGAGAAGCCTCGGTTCGGTGTGCGGACGGCGGAGGCCTTCCGACTGGTGCTAATGCAGTGGCTAAAACGGTGGCACGGGGTGCTCTACTTCCGACTGGTGCAAGCTTTGACGGGTCATGGATGCTTCGCCAAATACCTGCACACGGTCGTTAGGAGGGAGAGTACACCGTCCTGCCACCACTGCGATTGCAACGAGGGTCACGGCGCAGCATATGCTCGAGGTTTGTGCCGCTTGGGCAGAGCAACGTAGTGAACTCGTCGCAATCATCGGTGCCGACCATCGCCAGTGCGATGCTCGACAGCGTCAGGAACTGGGACGCGGTCGCAGCCTTCTGCGAGGCAGTAGTCTCGCGGAAGGAGGCGGCGCAGGCGCGAATATCTGCGCCTGATGCCGCCCTAGCCAAGGCCGCGGGTGACTGGATCGGGGAATTAGTTCGTCACCCGCCGAGTGGTCGGCCCAACGACGAAGGCGACGTCACGGGTGGGTTACGGGTGTGCGCGCTTACGCCCCTCTGTCGCCCCGGATGGAGTGGTGCGAGGAGTGCGCCGACCGTAAAAAAAAGGGGTGACAAAACATTGTATTATACGCGTAACATCACACAGTAACCATTAGAAACAACATCCAAAATGATCATACAGGATAAGATAAGATACATTAGAATCTACGTACTCGTAACTTGTGAGTAAAAATGGAACTGTTATTGGATTAGATTTTATAAAGCGATCTTTTCCATGATCGTTTCTTTTATCTATCGTTCGTTATTGATAGATTTCATTCTTACAAGTTGATTGTTGAATCAAAAGTTTTACTGAATGAGACCGATGCAGCTTGAAAGGTCATAGTTATAAAAGTGTACAGACTATTCGCAGACGTTGAACTTTCTGAGAATATTGCTCTTTATTTTTAAACTGCATTTTTCTTAAAGCTTTGAAATGAAACGTATTTTCAAGAGCTCCAATTAAAAATAACTCAGCACATTAAGCTGTATTTTATACGCCATTTTGTTCCATCTACTTTCTACAGTTTGCGGTAACCAGCAGAAGAGCGTTTATTAATTTATATTAGATAGATAAAGCGCTTTATTTTCTATTTATATTGTGTGTCTGTTGTATTCAATATTGAATATTGAGTTAATTTGATCTGAAGTAATGGCTCACTTCCATCCATCCATCCATCACCTCATTGACGTTCCGCTTTGAATATAGAACGCCTCTTATACCTCATATGTATCATAATCGACATACTTTGTGATCGCAGTAAATAATATTTCCCATTAAACTACTGCCCATTTTCTGCTGATCTTTCAGCAGTGTCCCACCTGCCTTCAAGTTAAAGGAAGTTGGTGCTCCCACATTATTTTGTTATTCTCGGCAGATTAGATAATTTGTATGATCATTTAATAACAAATATTCACTTTGATGTGTTTGTGGGTGCATTCATACATTGGCCTATGAATAGAACGAGGTCTTATAATATAAGTCAAGTTAGATGGTGCTGGACGCTAAAATGCGTGTCGGCGGTTATTTAGAAGAGATTTTCTAAAGGACGAGGAAAATAATCGCGGATCGGGCAACTGACTTCCAAATATATCAGTGGTGTCGGTGGTCTAATCCAAGCATTTGGCAGAGAGCAAGACTCACTGCTTTAGTCTCACATTATATGACAGATACTATACTACTCCTTCTTTGTATAATGTTGCTTAGTTGACAGTTACATCATCAACATCACATTTACTCGTGTACGTTCCACTATTGGTTTCAAGTCGAGAATAAGAGGACTTATAGTAGAAGGCAAATGAATCTATTATATTAAATTCGTCAGAGGTTTTGGTTTTTTTTTTTGCGGCGGGCTATGGAATGGTCACATCCCGCTAATTCCATCCGGGGCGACAGAAGAAGCGACGCGCGACCCCAAAGACCCGCCTTGCAATGTACCTCTACGCCGAGCCGATTGTTTTGCATGGGTTCAAACTCTTAGCATTCAGTGTGACGGTCGCTAGTTGTTCAATTAGGCCATGTGCAGTCAATAACAGTAAAAAGAGTTGTTTAACTAAACAGATTTCTTATATGTAGTAATAACACAAAGTCTCAATGTTACCTACTCGTATATTAGTTTACGCAATTTAAGCCAGCCGTTTGTTACAATCTAAAATATTTATTGTATACGCTTCACGCGTTTACTTCAAGTTTAAATATTTAAATGTTTGCTTTGATTGATTTGTTTTTGTGCTTATAGTTGATTAACTAATTTAGATTTCATTGTTTCTACCAACTCTTATTTTGCTCGTGGATATCGTGAAAGACGACTAAGAGCTTCAACGACTTCGGTCAACTCCACCTGATGCCGTCAACAATTACATATCTAAAAAGGGTTGACGTGAGACAGGTGACCGGTCTTAAATCTACTGACTATAACTTTTGTAATGTGTAGAATGGAAGAGGCGTTCATATGGCGTCAAACCCAAAATAATTATAAGAGTAGTAGAGTAATTATAATGATGATAATAAAAAAATGTATTTAAATTAAAAATTAAGGAAAAATTCTTGTTGAAATATACTGCTACCGATGGTTATTGCCTCCTAGTGTTGCCAAACTCGCTGTTACAATAACACAAAGTCATTTGTTTTGATAGAAATAAAAAATCCACATAGTAGTGAAAAATCCAACTAAATTAATGAAATTCTATTCATCTAGTGGCATTAGCCGTGCAAATATCAATAATTAGGTACATACCACTTAACGGGAGTGAGACTATAATCACACCTATCTATCATGAGACTGTTTAAAATAACATCAAATTATTTACCCGTGTACTGCTATTAAGAATACAAATGTTGACAGTCCTTTCTTTGCCAAAGGGATCGTAAAATGCTGTCTAAGGGAGCACTGCGAGACTCTTGCAGCGAGTGTTGGTCTTTCATTTGGGAAACACTAGTGCCTCCCCAAACTCCTCTGCTATAGTGCTGAAATACCTCTCTCCAATTGTTGAATAGAATTACGCCCATCAATAGAACGTGTCCCCTTACAAATAAATTTGAAAGCAAAATTCATTTTATTAAAATTTATTCTTAAAATTAAACAAATCTTATCAGAAAATTGAAAACATCAGTTTCCTCTGTGTTAAAGTTCAAATCGTCTATAAATGTATTTACAACAGAGGCCCAATAATTTAGCAACGTTATCTATACGTTTGACCCGAGAGTCGTCGAGAAATTTCGCGGTCGGTTTACCAGGGTAATTCCAATTAATCTTATTCACACGATGCCGCTTTATTTGGCATCTCGTGAATGTTTGGGGCTGTTGATTCGCAGGTCATTGTTTAGAATTTTGTATTAGGATATGCGGCAAATTCTCAATGTGATCGATTTATTGAAGCTTAATAGAATACGTAGGGGGTTTTCTTCAAACGATTTCTACGTTATTCGGATTTAAATAATGTTTATTCAAATAAATGTTTAGAGAGAGGAATTTTTCGAAATTCAATTTCGAAAAATTCCTCTGAGCATAGAAATTACTTATCGATTAAATCACTTCATGAGATAATTAAGAAATATATTATTATGTTATCCGTGGGTGTCGTAGCGGGCGACTATGGGATATAATCTACATTTAAAAACTATCCCAGAATAGACAAACTCGAGTGAAAACACTATACTACGTCGTCTGAACATGTAGTACAGTAATTCAATTTACCTCCTATTGTGGAGGAGGCTCCAACCCAACTAACGTATATGAGCTGAGATGATGATTTAATAAGCGAGCCATGTCAACCACTTTAATAGCTTTCACTTACGTTGCAAAAAAATGTACATACATACATATCATCACGCCATATCCCTTGCAGGGTAGGCAGAGAGAACTCTATCCTTGCATACTTCACTCGCTTTCTCAACATTCCTAATTCTCTTCATACACGCTCGCCGGTTTCGGCGACTCTTGACTCCATCTTCCTTCAGTACGTGTCCAATCTGGTCTAGGTAGGTGAGTCTCGGTCTCTCCCGGTACCTACATCCTTCCACTTTCGCAAAACAATGTCATGAATAATAATCGAACTCATGACAATGTGTAAGAGAGACTGGTAATCAGATCGCTGTATCTGTGTTGTTATACCTCCATGCATTAAAACTAAAAACAATGGCATATTTGAAGCCATTAATTACATAAAAAAATCGTTTCTTTTAAGATGAGTCGACGTTTTATTTTAGGCCTCCAACTTCAGCATGCAGACTAAACGACGTGCATCTATTCCCTCGCCTGCTCATTAACTCATGGGCACGTGTTTCCCTTCTAACAAGCCGCGTTTGCCATCAAATTTATCGTGTAATTAAAACGAATAAGTATCTAACGTCATGGTAATGAACCTACAAATTACGTTAATTTATTCTATAGGTAACTTTTAAGAGTTATTATTGTAGATTAGTGGTATCATCATACAATGAAAGAAAAAAAATTAAAGATTGAGATAATCGTGTACAGATCTGCAAGTTGTGATCGATGGACTGTCAAGATGACTGATAATATACTGTGACTGATAGACCAGTGGTGCGTCTGTAATAAAAAAAAAACTTAATTTCTTTCTACAACGTTATCTTACCCTACCGTACATACCATACTATACCGACTATAAAAAATAAGAAATATTTTATGATGATATATTTTCACATATGACATAATCTATTATCTGTTACAGGGCTACATTTTCCACCCCTCCTCAATTTAAGATAATTATATTCTCTCAATTTTAAACAGTAACAGCGGCTTGATTACATTTTCCATGGAATAAATCAAACCCGATCATTTATTACTTATAAGTCCCATAAGGGCACTTACATACTATCAAACATATTAATATCATCATCATCTCGGCTCATATATGTCCCACTGTTGGCCTCGAGCCTCCTCCATAATGGGAGGGAAATTTACCTACTATAGCACGCCAGTCAGACGTGTTAGTCTAGGGTTTTGTTTCGAGTATTCCTTCTCTTGCATAGATGTTATATGCGTTTTATATCTCTTAGTCGACTCTTACGATCAGCCATATGTAAGATCCCTGGGGTGGTGAATTGTATTCTTACTCCGCCACCACACGGAGAATATCATCGTCATACATCATCAATCATATATTTTGTTTTAATTTATTTTATTGTTGATGATGGCAAACGAGCAAGTAGCGCACGTGATGGTAAGCGATACTGCTACTTATGGATGTCAGCAATATCAGGAGCTCAGCTAGGTCGCTAAGTTAATATGATAATCTACTACCGAATTGGAAACCGCCCACAAGTTGAGAAGATCCGACAAGAAATTCAGTGGCTTTTAAATTACTTTTATATTAAATTATATGTATATAACATGTTTAGTAAATACTAGCAAACCTAGCTCGTTGGTTTGTGTGTTGAAGTTGATATATCACAGCGCTGCCTCGCGGCGAGTTATATCAATGGGAATAACATATAAACCTTCTCCATGAAAATACATACAATTTACTCATTTTAATAATGATCTGTCAAGTAGTTTCTGAGTTTAGCAATGTCATATATACAAACATCCTCTTTCATAGATATAAATTAGTTTACATTGTGATAGTCTTTGTACCGCGATATACAAAATAAAATAAATTATGGCTGGATCATATCCCACAAGTGGTTCAATCACAAGTTTACGTTTTTTATTGCTGTTGCCTAAAGGTTGTCTTAAATTGAAAGAAACAAGCTAGGTAAAACTTATAAAAACCGCATCATAATTGGTCCATCTGTTTGAGAGCTGCGATACCACAGACAAACATAGAGACAAACACACAGACATTAGCGTCAAACTTGTAACGACTCTTTTTTGCGTTGGGGGTATAATAATAATTTATACAATCTTAGAGCACGTGCGGTAATTTCCGCTTCGAAGAGCTGTGCTGTGACAGTCGGAAATGGATTTTAAAACATTAATGCGACATAAATGTGTTCGTAGCGTGCTGCCGCTCAGCTCAGCTTATCTCAGCAAATAACACGAGAACGCTTATAAATCAATGATTTAGTAAAGTGCTTTTAAATTTAATAGTGACAGGTTGTTAGTTTTCCATTCTGGGATTGATATTGAACTAATCACTATCATCATCATCTCAGCTATGTCCCACTGTTGGGCTCGATCTTCCTCCGTAACGAGAGAGAAATTGACCTACTATACCATGCTGGTCAGACGTGTTGACATAGGTATAGTAGTACTACTTTTGCGGATTCTATCGCGTTTGTATTTGATTTTACATTTCCCGACGTTTCGAACACTTTACAGTGATCATGGTCACGGGAGGACTCCCGTATAGAATCCGTAAAAGTAGTTTTATTTCAAATGTGTAATACTCGCGTAAATATTAGAAATCATTAGGTATAGTAGGTTGATATAGGGTTTTATTTCTACAAAACTTGATGACATGATACTCAATGACTAATAACTATTCGTTATAGTGAAAACCGTGTATGGGTAGTCTCCCGTAAAGAATTAAAAAAAAGAGTGTATCGTAAATAAATAAAAAAATAGAGTTATTGTTTTTAAATTTGATGGTTGATATTTGACATATGGCAGTTGGACTCTTGTAACATTTTGTTAAAACCCTAAAAGACTGTTATCACTACTTTTATTAGAGCTTAAAGAAAGAAGACACATGTGCCGGTGTTCTCAGCCATGGCTACGATGTTGGTGTACCGTCATTTTTTTTTTATAAATTTTGATTGGTTAATTAATATACAGTATTACTGGTAAAAGACTGTACATATCGAAGGAGACGATAGATAATGGTCACATGTAACCAATAAAAATATAATAAGAAGGTAATATTAATTAACTAGATAGTAAACCTCAACAATATCAGTGTGTCGGGATTCTCAAAAAGATGGTCACCTTCTCAACATTTCTCGATACAAATCAGTCGTCACCTCGTACACTGCCATTTGCTCGAGCATATGCACGAACCATTTCCCAACACTCTTCGAGCGAATAACACATTCTATCACACTTCACACACAAATAGTCACGTTTAAAATTAAACGCGGGCGATCGAAAGACACAGGTTAACAAAAACCGTATTGCAAAACACCCGATACGGCGCACGCGCTTTGACTGATCAGCTAACCACAGACGGACGCTTACCCCGGGGACATCCCTCGGGGGTGTGCGGGGCAGAGTGTGCGCGGGAGCCACTACTTAGCACTGTTGTCAAGGTCACGCGCTCGGCTAGTTACTATTTTAATGCAATTTCAATATCTATGCGGTGGTATATATGGTATATAGGTGTACGTAAATAATCATTTTTATAGGACAATTAGTTCAAAATTTAAGTATCAATTTTTTTTATATATTCGGTATCAGAATCGAGTACTGAATACCCTCCCTCACAATGTACAGTCTTTTACCAGTCACGCTGTATATAAATTATGTAACTTCTAAGATTTTTAGTCATTTTTATAAATTATAGTCCCAAATTTTACTATGAATAGTTTACTCAAAAGATCTAGTAATTTGTTAATGTCTAATTAGCGTGTTTTCATAAACAAAGTAATCAGTTTTATTATAATAATAGAGGTAGTGAGTATACGAGATTCATTATTATATCAAGTAGATTACCTTACTATGTCTTGTTTTTATAGATACCTATAGGCCTTATTAATTTTTCCTCTGAGACGTAAAAAATAAATAAAGTTTAGAAGATATTTAAGTAAATATCTGTGTACTTGAACTATGATTTAGGTGTCTAAATCAAAATTTATTTCATTTGTAGACTTATTAATACTTTTTTTTTATTGTTAGAAGCTATAAGCCTCTCTCCGTGTGGTGACGGAGTAAGAATACAATTCACCACCCTATATCTTACCCGAGGGTGATCGTACGAGACGACTAAGGGATATAAAATGCATATAACATCAATGCAAGAGAAGGAAAACTCAAAACAAAACCCTATACCAACACGTCTGACCAGCGTGATATAGTAGGTCAATTTCCCTCCAATTATGGAGGAGGCTCGCGCCCAACAATGTGACATATATGAGCTGAGATGATAAGCCTACTTAGGGCAAGGAGATGATAGTTCAAGTGAAACATTAACCAAACTGTTTACTTACCTATAGTATGTCTTTGTAATGAATATAATCATCATTCTCCTATTCATATCCCAATTGCTTGGCGTCGATACAATACATATGTACTCTTGTTTCATAGTACATATTGTAAAAGTTATTCGCAATAGTTTTATGACCGACCGCCTACCAGACGTCAACCCTCCTTGGGAATTTAATTGTTGACCAAACGGCATCAGATGGAGTTGGCCTAGGTTAGGTTAGTAGTCGTCTTTTATGACATCCACGAGCAAAGTAAGGGTTGGTAGTATTCGTAGCCGCTACCACACACGCGTTTGTAATGCATATAATATCGTGAGAAAATTATCTAAAATAGTCGCACAATAACACGAATATATAACAACTAACAGACGAATTAACCGTAAACAGCCTATGTTGTTAATTCTCTTATAACCATAAGTTCCTATTTAGAAAGGGTATCCAAAGCGACGTTAATAGGATTGTGATATTATTGCGCTAGAACTTTGGGTAGGCAAGGGTGGTAAATGTAAGTACTGATGCGTATCACTAGCACAATGGTCATTGTAGCGGTATTGTGATTGTAAACTATAATTTCTCATCCGTGTTATGACGGAGTAAGAATACAATTAACCATCCCCTATCTTACCCGTGGGTGATCGCAAGAGACGACTAAGGGATATAAAACGTATATAATATCTATGCAAGAAAAGGAAAACTCGAAACAAAACCCTATACCAACACGTCTGACTAGCGTGGTATAGTAGGTTAATTTCCCTACTATTACGGAGGAGGCCCGAGCCCAACAGTGGGACATATATGGGCTGTGATGATGTGGTGACGAAGTAAGAAAATATAATTTACCATCTCTTGTTTTCACGTGGATGTCGTAAAATACGGCTAACTAGTATTAGTACATAAAACTGCACAAAAAAACTCAAATAAAATTCTATACCAAACTACTTGACCAGCGTATCACAGGATACAACTTCCCACATATTGAAGGCTGCCTTAGCCCATAATGGGAGATACATACACCTTGGCCAATAATGGCGTATACATGGGCTGACGAAGAAGAAAAAGGAGATAAATCCAAAAGGTTGCAAACTTTCAGTCTTCTGGTGTATGAAATAAATATTATCGCATGTGTGGGTAAGAAAGCATACAACGCGGCACCAACCCTTTCTATCCCGTGGGAGTCGTAAAGTTCGGTTTAATATGTTAGAATGAGTAGTCGAACTATCCTGACAAGAAATATAGGAGCAACTGCAAGTGCTAAGCAACATGCCAACCGTAGTGATAGTGGAATTACATTCATTATGACGCCCACGTCCACCTGTAGCCGTTAATAGGCTGGTAGATGAAATATTGATACATGTAAGTTTAATATTCTTTACCCTTGCAGTATATTATTAATGTAAGAAAATATTTGCGTCTGCCATCTTCTAATATAGCACTACATAACGCTTCGCTGGAACTGTCCCGAGGCAGTTGGCTAAACAACATCTTTTGATTAATTTCCAACGCCTTTGATGTAGTACTTAATTAATTTCTACTTTTAGTTGTTTTTGTCCCTTTTGATAACCCATGCGAATGTGTTTTTCGTTAAAAGTTTAATTGCTAATAGCTTTAATTATACTTTGTTAAAGCTTGTACTTTAGTAAATAATGAAGAACAAAGCCTAGAAAAAATAAATTATTGTATTGCTTTTTTTAATAAAATAAATTAACAAAAGTATTATATTATTGTATGTTGTAAAAAAATATAGACAAACTTTATAAAAAGACATTTTGCTTAATATAATTCTTGTTATGATAACATATTCGTACTAAGATTTATGTGTTTGGGCTTCTGCCGGAGAAATCTTTATTTTAAGATGATTTGATAGATAGATTAATTATTTATAATATTATTTACCATCCCCATACTCCATACCACTATCGACTGAAGCGACGCAGAACCCTCAATCTCAGCAATATTAACTGAGTCATTATAATAATATAGTTGATATTTCTAATGGAGAATATCTCCACCCGATTGCTATCACTCATCACATCTGCTCATAGTCGGAAGGACTGATTGCATGATATTACGTTAAAAAAAAATACAATAAATATGATTTATTAATATTATAAAGCTTTGTGTGTTTAAACACTGATCTTTGGCGTTATTAATTTGGATTTAAAAAAAAAATGCGTGAGATTGCTTGTTTATCGAGACAGATTTACATAGGGCTACTACAAATAGGAGCGCAGCTAGGTTTATAAATATTAGGCAATAAAGCAGAATACAATAACAAGGGCGGTTAAACATTGTTTGCTGCTGCTACCGTCATTACAACTTTTGAGATAACAAAATTGTCATTGACATATATTATTATTATTTCTACTCTTACGGGATATGGTTGCTTAAATAAAATAATAGCTTTATTTATTTACGTAATCTAACGTAAGCAAAGCTATTGACAATTATTTATGTAATAATATGTATAAATGTAAAATAGAAGTTTGGTAAATTTAATTATAATTTAAATTTAATTGTCGCTAAAGATAAGTAAATATCGTACCGTACCGGTGGATACCGTAAGTCGGTGCTGATTATGGATGACGTCACTATCATAATTATTACTATAGAAATTCCTTTGTTGAAGTGTGCTGAGCTAGCGAGCTGGCCTCCTATTAAGTAAAAGTAATATGAAATAAATTTTCAAAATAGCGGCGTTAGGACTGCTTAATAGCAAATCTTGTTGTCTGCCACTATATACGGCATGACGCTCGATTTGATATAACGCTCAAGGCGCACCAATATATCTTTTTATATCAAAATAAAAGCTTACTCAATTAATTTTATTTATTTCTCTATGTAAGTTGATTTCATAAATTAACTAATAAAAAATAAAATTAACAATTATTCAATTGGGCGACTTCACTAAAGTTAATTGGCTGTAAATCAACAGTATCATTGATTTATACGTTACAGCTCGAAGTAAATCACAAGTTTTTTTTTTATTACAAGTGATTGTGACGTAGCTAGCTAGATTGCGCAAGTGTACTTCCATGTCGTATATTTGACAGCGAAGCTTAGGAAAGTCGCCCACGGTGGTTTCCACTGATTCAATAGTGATGTAATTATAAAATAACCACACTATTATCACCCGTTATAAAGTTCTTTGTACATAATCTTGATGCTGCATCGGTACCCTCGTAATACAATCGTGGTACATAAATTAGAGTCATTATATGATATTGTTGTATTCTGTATAGCTGTAGAAAGATTTGGAATCTTATACTGTATATTTTTTTGTACTACGAGGAAACGATTTATGTTTGAAACGCGAAGGGTTTAAATAGGAGTCCCGGTGGATATATATATATATATATATGCCTATATACCTGCTGTACGTGTAAACCATGAAGGATTCCTTCCGTTTAACTTTTTTTGCCGGCGAGGACTGTGTCCTTTTTTTCCGTCTACCCCTACAAATCTCGTTCACCATTTCCGACGGCCTCGACTGGTGGTTTTATGACTGTTTCAAGAACCGTAATATGTTTTAAATTACTTTTTTATACGTACATATGTTGCATTCAACGTAACAGCGTGGTTTGCTTGTTTATGTCGGTGAAACACTTGCTCTTTGCCTTTAACCCATCTTAGTAAAACAATGGAAAGAAAATAATAATATTTAATTTTCTAAACTCTCATATTGATTTAGTATATCATCATCATCATCATCACAGCCCATAAATGTCCCACTGTTGGGCTCGGGCCTCCTCCGTAATGGGAGGGAAATTAACCTACTATACCGCGCTGGTCAGACGTGTTGGTATAGGGTTTTGTTTCGAGTTTTCCTTCTCTCGCATAGATGTTATATGCGTTTTATATCCCTTAGTCGTCTCGTACGATCACCCACGGGTAAGATATGGGGTGGTGAATAGTATTCTTACTCCGTCACCACACGGAGAATTTAGTATATATATTTAGTATAGAGTGAAAGAAAATAAATATTAACTGATAAAACATAAGTTGAGAAAGCGTAAGGTCAAAATATAGCGGCCATGTTAGCTTTTGTGGCAGTATACACACGATGTAACAGCTTTGATATTCTGAACATCTATAGTGCATTTACGATCCTGAATTAATATTATATCTAGGTATATATTGCTTCCTCAATGACTTCTGTTAAACGTTAAAATTACAATGTAGGTTCGAAAATAGCTAAGCACACTCGTATTCTCGTAACATGCTACCGAATGAGAACAAAAAGTTATTGTAAACTAACTTCTTTATGAGCAGTAACTATGTTGTTTTGCCGTGCAACTAGAAATAAATAGAGAAAAATAAAACATTTTCATACGATTCTCGATATTTCTGAAATATTCTATTGATTTCCAATACATTCCATTTTAACATTTCATTACGAACATACCGTGCGGTCGGATCCTGCAGGGAAAACACGCACCAGCATTTACCAAATAACTTAAATATTATTTATATTTGATATCTGAACAGGCAGCTTTAAATCGCCAATTGAAATATTTATAATTGTTAATAATATACATTTTAGTTGTTTATTAGCTTTATTTGCAGAGATTACTAAATTTTTTATCTTAAATGCAATAAATTAGCCATGATGATTTTCCGTGGGGTGACTTTCTTTGTTTCGTTTATACAATTCAAATACATAAGTTGGAACATTCGTACCAGAGGATATTGTCTTAGCGAATATGTATAATGGACAGTTTTATAAATTAATATAGCCATTTAGGCAGCGCGATGCCTCTTTTGTATATAATATTTAATTTAGGTGCTAGTAGTTAAATGGATATTATAGTTTTAAATTACGATTATTTTTGTAAAGAATTTTAATAGTAATAATATTTTATTATATTGCCTACTATTTGACGTGATAGAGGTTCCTCTGTTCAAAACACAACTCATAATTTTTGCCGTTAATAATGCATATTTCTATTGTGATTTGGTCTTCTCCGCTGTTACGGTGTATGTTTAGGCTAGGTTTTGTTCGGAGTTTTTTATCTCTTGTAGTTCTATTTTTTTAGGGACAACTCGACGATGCGTTCGGTTCTGCTCGTACAAAAGAACATACAGAAAATTAAGAACACATTTTTTGCTGACATTAAGAATTGGATGGTGAAATATCTATTCCATCCATCCATCCATCAGCCTGTAAACGTCCACTGTTGGACATAGGCCTCCCCACGAGAATGCCATCTATAACGGTCCTGTGCCACCTGCATCCAGCGGTTTCCTGCGACCTTGATGAGGTCATCAGTCCACCGAGTGGGGGGTCGTCCTACGCTGCGTCGTCCGATTCGTGGTCGCCACTCGAGAACCTTTTTCCCCAACGGTTGTCGGTTCGTCGAGCGATGTGGCCTGCCCATTGCCACTTCAACGTGCTAATCCTTAGGGCTATGTCGGTTACACCCGTTCTTCTACGGATTTCCGTATTTCGGATTTTATCACGTAGAGAAATACCGACCATAGCCCTCTCCATAGCACGCTGAGCGACTTTGAGCCTTGTTATGAGGCCGACATTTAGAGACCACGTTTCAGTATATAATATCTATTATATAGTCATAAATATTAGATATTATTTATAAATATTAGCTGTGTGGTAGCAGTTACGAATACTTCCAACCCTAACTTTGCTCGTGGATGTCATAAAAGATGAATAAGAGCTTTATAACGACCTGGGCCAACACTATCTGATGACGTTTGGTCAACAATACATTCCCAAGGAGGGTTGACGTCTGGCAGGCGGCCGGTCTTAATAATTGCCAATAACTTTTACAATATGCACTCTGAAAGAAGAGTACATATTGTATCGACCCCAAGTAATTGGGATAAGAGTAGGAGAATGATGATGATGAGACATAAATATTAAGTGACTCTCATTTACTGCGGAAGAAATATTCTGAAAGATTTTAAAGAGTCTTTTAGAAAATGTGTTTTAGAATAGGGGCAATGACCTATATCTTCGGTAATTTATTGGTATATTACAAGGGATAAGGTGTAAAATAAAAACACTTCAGTAACACCATTAAAATAAATTAATAATAATTTTAATTTTAAAATTTTAGGGTGCTTGTATTCTTTAAGATTATTTTGTTCATAGATAACATGAATATATATATATATATATATATATATATATATATATATATATATATATATCGTGTACGTATTTTATATTATTCTTATTAACTTATAGTGATTTTATGATTTTTTTTTCCGTTTGCTTAGAGACATGGAGGGCCTATGTGATTTTAAACTATTTCTACGATTGTGATATTTTTTTACGCCCGTGAAAGTGTCTGTAAAATATTTTTAACATAATTACGCCTCGCAGCAATGTGGTAAAAATCGTCCTTGGAAACTAACCAACTGGTATGTAAATATGAAAAATAATTTAAGTCGCCATTCGGTCGTTAAACCTAAAACCATTATTGAATTTTCTTTTTTGTTGTTTATTTTTTTTTTTTTTAAATAAATCTTGCCATTATTTCATTGTCACGGCTGATGTACATTCTTTTACCGAGCTTGAGCCTCCTCATAAGCGGAAGAGGAATTGATTCACTATACTACGGCGGGCTATAGTGTAGTAAGATCCCGTTAAATTCGACCGGGGCGACAACACGACCCCATAGACCCGACCTACAAGGGCCTATCAACGCCGTGCTAGCCGGCTACCCGTACCTACCCGATCTTGTGGCCCGCCCAAGACGGGTCAATATAAGGTTTCCTACTCTTTTACAATCAACCGCGAGAAGGAAAGAGTGGCGATTCATTACATTATTACTTCGTTACTATATTGCCATTTAAAGTCATAAAATAGCTGGGCTGGCCGCTTTTGAAATAAATCTTAGCCTTTTTATAACTCGTTTTATGCTTCAACTTATTTAGAGATCAGACGGGCAGTTTAATATCTCACTTACGAACGACATTTTTATATCCAACATAATTACTGTACTTATTAACTTCTAACAACTTGCTTTTATTCGCTTGACGTCTGATGAGATATTGACTTAGTTGCAATAATTAATTACTGCTCAGCAGTTTGTGGGTTAAGTTTCTTCTAACTGAATGAGCGTTTAAGGAGTATTTAACAGATTTAGTAAGCCATGGCTTATTCTTTTGGGTTGTTTCACACAAAGTTCATTATTTCGTACAGAAGTAATGATGGTTATTCACAAGCTTTCTTTAGTGATTAGCAAATTGTTATAAAAATATTATTTTTTTTTGTTCACAAGTTTTCACCAATAACTCAAAATAAACTAAACTAATATTTTATTTGTAGAAGAAGGAATCAGACACGAGGCATATAAATGCGGATATAAAGTTGCAATTGACCGTACTGCAAGTAATCACGATTACCTTCACACCTACATATACACCAATCACAACTCACACCTTAAGTGAACTCACAGGACAGACCCAGGCAATCGCCTTTGTACAAACAACTATATGGTATGAATGGATGACACAGGATAGTCTTGCCCGTGCCAACACGGGACAAGACCACAACCAGCGCCACCCATTTACCTGCTCGTGGATTCCTCAGCCAAATGACCCAAGGGTTCATTAAGAGAACGAGCAACAGCTCTTCTCCGGAGAACGTACAGCATCTCCCACCACTACCACCCGCCCACCTGCCAAGCGCAGCAACCATGACACTACCCTCTCACAAGTGACAACATGAGAGAGGCCTACAAAACTAACGTAAGCGAGAATACGATATGCGACCAGTGCACCGTGCCACTCGGGCTCAAACTGCCAAACGGAGGTCCGTCGTTTAGTTTTATTCGTCTCTTAAACAAGTTTGCGCTAGGTGGCGCGATTAGTGAATACTTTAACATGTTTCCGCTTAGCACGTACGATAAACGGAAGTACCGTCATATTTATATGATAAGTGTTATCACGTCAAAAATATTTGTTTAGTTTTTAAATTTTAGCACGCACGAAAAAGTGTCACATGCTGGAGCGCGGAACAACCGATAGAGAAGCACGATCGGCCTAAGCGTTCGGAGGCACATTACACTTGAAACACTCCCCTTGATTTCCTACTTTTCCTATCCTTAACATAATAACGCAGATTGGAGAATCTTAAATAAAGCACATTAAGTTGTAAATAAATTGTAAATATCACATTGTTTCTTCTAATGATAATTCAGTGATAATAATTCAATTTATTAAAGTATGCAATTTTTCATCAGCGTTTTCTTATGATGTTACTACCACTTAAAATTATCGTCCCTAAACCGAGTTTATTTATTTAATATAAAAGCGTAGAGTACTCGATGTCAAGTGTTATAAATCTTTTATTTACCTACGCTTTTTTACAATAAAATATACCTTTGAAATAATAGTACAATTATTATGAACTAATATAATTTCATGAAATTACCTGTCGTGAAGTGCTTTAGACTCATTATGAAAGAGTTCTTCAATTAAATTTTTGACGGCGAGTTTTATTTTTGTTTTACGTGGATACCGAAATGGAATCAAAAAATAAATAGCATTTTCCGTTTTATATTTTCACAGTTTTTGTCGTGCGGTGTACAAAAGCCGGCGGTAAAACGGCCCGAGCCGCTAACCCAGATACGTCACTCTGGCCTTTGTATACCGACCCGTCATTTAACGCGATACATTGTACACCAATCAATGAGTCGAGGTGCTTGTATACGTTCCACTTATCTATAAGTAGATAATGTATAGGGTGGGCCTAAGCTTCTAAAGTATCTAACGATTCGTTTAAACAGAGCTATTATCGCTTGTATTGCAACAAAACAAACAATATTAACATTTCGACGCATTGGTTTCTTTTTAAATTACTTTATTATAATTAAATTCATACTGTATATGTTGCCGTATAGAGATGGAGTAAGAATACAATTTACTATCCTAGAAGTTGGTGTAATTACCCTATTAGTATGGGTGTCGCAAAAGGCGACTAAAGGATATTAAATGTATATAATATGTATGTAAGAAAAGGAAAACTCAAAGCAAAACCCTATAAACATTACGTGTGACCAGAGTGGTATAGTAAATCAATTCCCCTTGAGGAAGCTCAAGCCCAGTACTGGGATTATTATAAGCTAAGAAGCAGTTGTTAGAACAGTTGATTGAATAATGAATTGGTCGTGTTATGAGTTTATACAATACAAAAAGTTTAACATGTCTGTATAAATGCATGAGCATACATAAGAAATCAGTTATAGTTGTTTGGTCACTATTAAGGCACTGGATCAGGTCGCGTCAGCCCAGTTCGATATAAAAGTTTTAGTCATTTTTTATGACATCCTGGAGCAAATTAAGGGTTGATAGTATTCGTAGCCACTTCATGGCTTATCACAAAGCAAGTTTAAATTGCCTTAAGTTTTACCTAAAACTTAGGCGTTGTTGATGAAAACGGACACAGCCGTTTACTCAGACTGAAGCATTCATTATCCAAATTTACTGTTATAAATGTATGGACTTTTAAAGTTCTTTCAAAAGACCACAAATGCTAAGGCGCCGATCTATCATAGGATAGAGCGCCGCTTATTTTTTTTTTTTAAACCTGATTACGAGCGAAAAATGATTGTCACAAGTGGAATTCGAACCCACACCTATTGGAAATCCGTCCTAATCGTGCTGCCACTTACACCACCGTGAACTATTGCAGGACAGTCGACTCTCGCATCGTATTATATTTACGTCTTTAAGGTAAGTGGCAGCACGATTGGGACGGATTTCCAATAGGTGTGGGTTCGAATCCCACTTGTGACAATCGTTTTTCCCTCGTAATCGGGTTTTTATAAATAATCAAGCATATTAGATGCTAAATTTCAGTAATTTGCTTAATGTTTTGTTCTTAGAGAACTTTTACAGGTTACCTCGTTATCCCCGACTGAAATGAAAATACTTTAGATTATATTCTGCAATACCAAAATATGGGGAAGTCCTACCGCGACCTTGCATGGTGAAAAATATTTGTAACGCAAAATAAGAAGTAGTTTCATTCATATGATAAATAGTTAACAACTTAGTTTATGTAATTAATGTATATAACTATGATTACTCTGGAATTGCACTCAGATTGAAAGCACTGGATTGCCTATTATCAATTTCTAATACAATCTATGTATCACTAATCGTTATGTCTTGTTGATGTATGAACATAACCAAGTTATGTATTTCGTTTGGCACACGGTTATGTTCAGTTTAAACAAACAATGCTGGCCATAGTCCAAAGTCTTTGCGCTATTCGTCAGTGTCATCGGGAGTCATTCATCAAACTTGCAACTTCCACCATTAATATAGCTATATAGATACCATGTTGTTATCAATAAGGAAATTTATTCGCTTTTATTATTATTTTGTACACTAGAACAAAGTAATAATGAAGCGAATAAAGAAAAAACAATTGAATGAGTAAACTATTACTCATCATTTTTTTTTAATCGGCTCCTATTTCCTCTACGGTTGGGTAGAGATGTAAATGCACACACATTTCGTCACAAAATCTTTAGTGCACGTAATTGATGTCAGGTTTATTGCTATTAATACGATACAGTTCCAAACTTCAAGTTTGGAGAGAATTTCTCTTAGAAAATTCTCCCAAGTCATGTAAAATCATTTTTTGTTTGCCAGACACAGAAACGATCTCAAGTCATTGAAAAGGAAAATTATCGTCAAAATAGTTAATCAAATATTAATATTGATAGCAGTATGCAGGCAATTTCTTACACATAAAATTCTTTTTAGAAATATATGTTATTACAGACGCAAACAGTAATAAAAATATCAAACATTTTCACAGTTCTATTACCCAACTGTGCTAGCACTAATACTGTCAAATCGTCACTCTCGCTACCGTGTGCTTACAGAGAGCCTTCAGATCTGATATATACTCAATGATTCTAGACCTTCACATAGATCTAGCCAGCCGACCATCAGGCAGTAAATGAAGCAGTGTTCCCGCCGCTACTTCGACTCTGCCGCTACTTACCCTAACCCCATAGTGGCTAGGGCTTCATATAACCGCGACTAATCTCGACTAACCCGCCGACGCTATTTCGGTCGCCCAGATTGAGGCATACACAACCCGCGAGGCCTAGACAAATAAATATCCACGATTCCGCCCTCGCCGCCGAGGACGGAAATCGTGCCGCGTTAAAATCATAAACGTGGGAGAACCCACTTTGCAAGCGAGCCCCCGAGCCGATGTCCGTATCCCACAGGGGGTGCCCTCGGGATCAGTCGCTTAAACTTTATGGGGTTGAGAGCCCTCAACGCTCACCCACAATCCAGGTAAAGTTGTCATAGCCATCTAAGGCTAACAACTAAGTCGCACAAAAAAAAAGAAAAAAGGTACTACCGAAACGTTGGCTCATATTTTTATTGGCCCTATACGCTAGAACTATAGTGGTAAAGGCACAATGTTGACAGTTTTCTATTTACAACTGCTGGCTGGTCCTTTCACGGTTGTACTACACTCGTAGAAAATCGACGTCTGAGCTGTGGCGATGTGCTGTTGCGCTTCGTTAGATGAGTGAAAGATCCGGCACCCTAAATTTCTGCGTGGGTTTGAGTTGGTAGGCAACGGCCTAGCTGAACCTCTGGTATATTGCACTATAAGCAATAAAAAAACCTTGGACGAAAAATAGAAATAGTTGGACAATGACAAATAGTTTTACGATTGAAACTTATGATAACAATGAAAAAAAAAAAAACAAACGAAATTATGACTTTATTGCGTTTAGTATTACTGTTTTGTGGTTTTTACTGCCTTGAGATTTCGGATACTTTACAACAGTCATGGTTACGAGACTATTAAATTTCTGATGTCATCATTATTAATTTTTTGAATAAAAATACGCATGATTTTGAAACATTCCATTATCCTCGTCTGATAGCATCGTCAGAACAGCCTGAAAGAACAAAATAACTGTATTTTTACTAGCATTACTTATCTTTGTAAATTTTAATTTGATATACAACTATTAGTTACATTCAAGCTATAAGTATTGCTTACATATTCATAAAAGAGGCCAATAAAAACATATTTGAAACAAAAAGTGAAACTAAACAGTTTTTTCTCCACATGTGCTTGATAGACGGTTGCCTCTACTTATTCTCACATCAATCATCTTACTGACGCAATCACAATGGATTCATAACATGTGTGATATCTACTGAGGCTATCTTTAAAAATATGAATGGTAGTTTAAGGAAGTGTTTTCCAATTCTATGAAATATACACATGTACAAATAAAATGTGTAAACGTAATACACTAAAACTAGCATCTTTCCCCTTTCAAGCGGATGCATATCTTAAAAAGGAAAAATTTTAGAGCTAAAATAAATATAATAAATTTAAAAAAATAAGAATTGTTTATAAAATTTTAATCAAATAGGCAGAACGAAAGCTTGTTAAATTTAGATAAATTTTCAACATTTGTATCCTAAAGAAGAATCCCTCAACGTTGCTGTCAAATCCAAAACGAGTCGGCTTCTTTAATTAGATGATTTCATACGGAATGACCCTTATCTTATTAAGTAGCTATACGTATCAACGCCGTTAATACCAATTTGAAAATACAAGCAATATTTATTCGAATTATGTATATGTATAAGGCCAAAATGATATAACAGACATTTATTTAAAATACGTAAAGGTGAGTTGCCGTAGAGTACAACAGATCTCGCTAAAATCCTCTTTCGGTGTAAAATTAAGCACTTGGCTTAGAATTTATAATAATATAATATTTTACGGTTTACTCAAGTGTTTAAATAGCGCTTCAAATTACTTAGGTACTCTCTAAGCTCAGACACTTTGACTACAGTAAAATTATATTTCAAGCGTAAATTGCTTGAGACGTCTTCCTCGATATTCGTGCTCTTAACGGTGCTCCAGATCGTATAATAATCTCAAATGAGTGTACTTATCTTCTATCGATCGTGGTTGAGTCTTACTTCGCCAATTAACGAAGCGCAAACATTGAATAGTTCAAACTTAACGTACGTTAGGTGATTAGGGCATACATTTTAGTAATAATTATATCTATACCGTGTCTAATAGTGTGCTAATTCAAAATCTCTAATGTTAAAATAGAGTCAAAGTATCGTTACCTTTTAACTAGGCGGTACGAATCTATGTCCTGTTTTATTATGTACCCAATTTTTTTTAATAGCAAATCTTCAAGATATTTGAGGGATTGAAAATCAAATATTCAAGCAAGTATACTTTTGCATTTATAATAATAATTAGCAGTATAGGTATAGGATAGGATATAAAGTAATCACATTAAGATATAAAAATGTTTTATACATTAACTTTATTTTAGAGAATATGTTTGTCGCGTCTAGAAAATCATTTAATTTAATAGTTTTTTTTTCATGGTCATTTTAATATATTGTTTCACCCTAGATTTACAAAATTACTGGTATTGTATTAAAATAAAAAATAATCATTATAAATCATCAATCGTCATTTACGACAGATTTGGTTACTAATAATATTTTTTTAGGAAATGTAAGTCGCCTAAGTTTTTTAGTAATTTAAAAAAAAAGCCCGAGGTGTATCTCAATTTGAATGTTTACTACTATGTTTTTTGATTTTGTCTAGTAATGATTATAAATTTAGTTAAGTACATCAACAAAACGATTTGCCAAATTCTTACAATATATCATTTAGGAGGTGCTCCGTCATCTGTGAGGAAGAATCTTTCCTCCTGGTTGAATTTCAAAGCGAAGGAAATGAATGCGGTCACAAGCGCGGATCTAATCTTCTATATTATAGAAATCTAGGAAAAGCTTTACTATTTTTTAAGACATAAATTTTTTAAATCCTAAGTTCCTTGAGATTTTTTAAATCTTATTTAAGGAATTATTAGTTATTAAGTTTCGATCACTACTCGGCTTCAATGGTCTTGTTCTTGTAGTGGGATTGACATATTTACTCGGTATAAAATATAAATTACACGATATTTAAACAAATTACATGATCCCAACACTAGTACTCCCATGGGCAAGTAAGGGGTAGCGGCAATATAATTATTATCCCTTCGTCGCACGGGTAATATGATTAACCCTTTAAAATCGTCAAATTAAATTTCGCAGCTTCTCTAGATTTGATCACTTATATATTGAATGTTATTATTTTATTTGAATACCCACGTCGTTCCGTAGCAGTAGTAATAATAACAACAACATTAATATTATCCATAATACATTAATGACCATTTTTGTTAGCAGTCGTCATGACAACGGCAGCTGCGTGGAACGCTTAGCGTCCGTTGTTGGGTATAATGTTTTACCTTACCTACTATCATTAGAAGAAATTGTTTCGCTATTATTTGTTGCATCGCTATATATTAGTTTATAATATTTCTCGCTAGACAGGCCATCTGACAGAGTAAGATTTTTTGAAATGCAATTGGTTGTTCTTTTGATGATCACGTTCAAACCAACGAAAGCTTTATCATAGTAATATAAATTGTTTCCTCGTCGTGGTTGATTACCATATTTATTGAAGTATTGCTGTTTTCCGCAATCATTTAAAATTAGTAATTATTTTGTTTTGCAAAAGCTATGAAACAGATACTCTCTTTGGTATTATTTTAATATTTGAAGTATACTACTCTCTCCGGCAGCAACTAGTTTAATCCCATTATCCTGCGTAAACGAGACGAACAGAATGTTAAAATTTAATAACCTTAATTTGCTTTCGTGGAAGCTTAAGTATACACGTAACACGTATTAAGTATTAGGTTATGTTATTTAGGATGTACAGACAGAGTGGACGTAAAACAATTTACTTCGCATGCTCCTTAACAAAAATAAATGGGACGAGATTCATTCTATCTTGTACAGGCTTGTAGACTTGTATATGAGTTAAGATGATTCTGTTGATGATTTTTGTTATATACTAGTCATGCGCAATATAGATCACTGCTCTGAAAAGAGTGAAACATATCTTTTGAGTGTAAAGATACATATCACTCATTTAGCTCATTTAGCTCACTTAGCTCAGCAGTCAACCACATTATTAAATCACTCCTCTAGCTCACTTTCAAAGATCGTTCACTTTAAATCTATCACTCACTTTAAACCTATCGCTCAAACAAATCTATAACTCATTTTTCGCATTAGCTTGATAATGTTTCGAATTTACTTTTCAGATAATTATATTTTTTAGAAGATTTTGTCAAATTCATCTATTTTCTAAAATCTATATTAATTATTAAACTTTATAGCTAAGGAAATAGAGTGTATTCTCTTTTTGACAACTTAATTACATCGATACGAAAACAGCGTGAAATATCATTCTCGTCGGCCGGCCACGCAACGCACCTATCTCGCTCATTTTGTGAGAGGTGAAACATTCTGCGATGCGAAGTGAGCGATGAGCTAGAACTGTGCTACTGAGCTAATGATATATTCGGCGGTAAAGTGAGTGGGTGATAGATTGTGTCTGTGTGAGTGATATAGCTCTTTTATATCACTCACTCAGGAGCTACACAACTTTATTATATACCTAATTATATTATTTGCCGTGTGGTGATGGAGTAAGACTACAATTTACCACACTCTATCTTACCTGTGGGTGATAGATAGTAAGAGACGACTAAGGGATATAAAACGCATGCATATAACATCAATGCAAGAGAAGGAAACCTCGAAATTAAAACCTATACAAACACAGCTGACCAGCGTGGTATGGTAAGTCAATTTCTCTCCTATTATGGAGGAGGCTCGAGCCCAGCACTGGGACATATATGAGTTGAGATGATTCATATTATAATTTTCGCCTTATTTGTGTGAGGATACATCTTGCAACGCGACTTGACAAAGGTGGCTAAACTTCGTAGTACAATTTTAGTGTCGCAAGTATGAGTTTATTAGTATAAGTCGCTATCAGTTTACATTTTGACGTCAGTAAAAATATTACGGAGCTGGCACCTGCAGTTTTAGGTCACCCGGACGCTGCACCTCCCACAACCTCTTTGTTCTTATTCCTGTCTCATTTGTTACATAACGTGCAGTTTCGTAAGCGAATAAATGCTCTCTCTCTTATCCTAATTAGAATGTGACTCATAATTTACGCTGTTAGATAATAAATAAGTCTAACACAAAGTTTAATTGAAGTAAATGTATTAAGTAATTGTACAGTTATTATACTTTGAATGAAATCTCAAAACAAAACCCAATGATAATACGTCTGGGCAGCCCCTGTAAAGTAGAGCAATTTTCCTTTTCATTAATAGACTCGAAAAGGCTCATAAGAGCTGTAAAAAGTTTAAACAAACACTGCAAAGTATTTTCTTGTTTGAATGATCTCAAATGGCTCCATTGTTTGTTTAAATAACTACGACGTAGCAGCTGTCTAGTTTCTCTGTAAAAACGATATTTAATATCTTCAAGACTTAGTTTAAAATAGATGTACGTATATATTAAGATGTAGATTTAGGTGCTTATTTCAAGTAATATAAATTCCCATGAAAATTTATGTGTAGAGTTCAGCAACAAGCCTATGTTGAAAGCCAGCCCGACCAACTTTCAGTACTATGCTAATACCTACTGGGTGCTTTACAAATTCCAGAGACTAACTTCTCGCTGGTATTTGCAATGATAAATACTTCTAAAGATTGAATACATTATTAAGTTGAGTAATGAGTTCTAACCATAATATTACATTATTTAGTTAGAAACATATTACTGTTGAATATTAAATAGCAGAAACACTTACTTTCCCGTTTTTGAGTCGAGATTACAATTTTTTTTTGCAACAGGCTAATTGTCTGGTCACACCCCGCCGTAATCGACCGAAGTGATGACAAGAACGGCGTTTATAATAACTTTTTACTGTATAAATTCAAATGACGATGGATGGTATCCTTCTTATCGACATCCACCGTTAGATATATGCCTTCTTAAGGAAGAAAAATGCTATAATCGTCACTTGTGGTAGTTTGGCCGGCGATCGTAGTGTTAAAATTTCCCAGGAACATATACCCTGGTTCTTTATTCGTCATCTCGGCCCACAGATGTCTCACTGTTGGGCTCGGGCCACCTTCACAATGGAAGGGAAATTGACCTACTATACCGTGCTGGGCGGACGTGTTGGTATAGGGTTTTATTTCGAGTTTTTCCTCTCTTGCACAGATGCCATATGCGTATTATATCCCTTCGCCTTTTACAACCCACGGGTAAGATAGTGGTGAATTGTATTCTTACTCTGTCACCACTGGTTCTTTATTATATTTTAGTAAAATGTGGCAAAATAGGGTTTGTTAAAGCTCTATTTACTCGTTCGGGGATAAAAGCGAGATACTGTTAATAACAAAGATCATACAATGTTTTATAATGGGTAAATGAAGGTTTATTTCTATAATATTGTATAATAAAGTAACACGCCTGAATGAACCTTTCTTGTATTTAATTAACAAGCTCGTCGTCGATATTGTGCCTCTATATTGTTAATATATCAAATATTAACGTACTGCCTACGCCTGCTGTCCTACTATAAAGGGTTAAGAATACAATGTGTTACCTTCTTTTACTCTCCCGAGGCAGTCGTGTAATTTGTCCGAGGGGTCGTCAAGAGAATAGGCAGCAGTACTTTACTTTACTTACCCGCTTGGCAAACGTGGCTATTATAGAATAGTCATACTTTGTGTGGAAAACTTTTTAGTTGATGCAGATTGATCTATTAAGGGAATTAAAACCCAATAGACCTCAACAAAATCGGCACTTCTTACGGGCATATACATATATATACACGTGATAGTTAGCCGTTTATCATAAAATTGACGGGTCCTGCGTTATCCGTCCCCGCCGTTGGGGACAGAGGAAGTGGAGCGTAATAGTCAATAAATCAAACGTGGGTACGCCCATTTTGCCTTCAGCGACGCTACAAACCGAGGTCCGTACCCCACAGGCGAAACCCTTGGGTGATGTCGTTTAAAGCTTTTTACGGGTTGAGAGCCTTCAGCGCTCACCCATAGCCCGGGCTAAACTGTGAATCTGAGGCTAACAACTAAAAGACACGACAAAAAAATGTTACACTTGGATTTAGCATAACCATTTATAAATCATCCGAAGAATAGTCCTGCGTGGAAGTCCAAATCATGACAGTTAGCACTAAGGTATTTTAAGTAATTAACAGCTACGGCATTAGTTTGATAGCATAAATGGCAAACCAATTATAACCATTTTTTTGCTTATTTAGGTTCTAAATAATTTAGAAGTAATTAGATACTAATTAATAATATATTTAGATTTTAACAATTTATTTTAATTGTCAAACACATTCTTTGAGAGAATAAATTGCAAAAATAAATGTTAGTGTCCGACCGAAACTGGTTTTTACGACCGAAACCGAAACCGAATTTCGGCTACGGTCTCAGTTTCAGCCGAAACCGAAACTTTCTTATAAAGATCATGTTTTCAGAGAAAAATAAATAAAATGTATTATAATCAGTCAGTTTTATTTTTTTTTCTTTAAATCACATAGGTAGCTTTAATACTTATTTATGTTGTTACCTAATGCACTGCAAACAAACAGGTTATGACATGATTACGCACGTGGACGCGGCCAAATGTCATCGTCGCTTGGATTCTTGGATGTCATTTACCGCGCCGAACACACCCGAGCACAGCGCGGAAACTCCCGAATGCAGTTTCGGTTTCGGTCGTAGTTTCGGCAGGTTTGCTGCCGAAACTCGTTTTTTTGCCGAAACTCGACCGAAACCGAACATTCGGTCGGACACTAATAAATGTTCTTGGAAAGTTATTTAAATATCTTCATCCATAAGAGAGCTTCGTAGCAAGTAGTAGGTAAAAAAAATAAGAACCAATGTCGGTATTGCCAATGATTGCGTAGCGTTCTCAAGGGAGTCTCAAGTGCCTACCGTACGACTCTTTTAGCTCCCTAATGTACAAGCTTGATATTGATAGTACCGAATCAGTAGGTAGCATGAATAAATTTTCCTCAGAGACTCTTTCACTAATGTTATCACTTTTTTAGGGCCTTCAATGCTGTTATAAAACGCTTTTATGAGATAAGCCGCCGGGCGGGTCACTGAAGTGAAAACCATGGTTCTATTTTATTAATGGACTGGCTATGCTATGGTCTGACCTTACTCGGCCCAGTCTTTCGTGGCCACAAAAGGCCTAGTTGGCTCCACCCTAACGTCAACTATTGAACACGCCACCGGTACCACTGCATTGATTTCGTCTAACTGCCCGGCGGGTTACCCTCTCTGGTATTAGGAATATTTACCGTGGTTTCATCAGTTGTAAATGAATTATATTTCGCTATTATTTTGAGGCACGTGTATTACTCTAATTTTCTTTCATAGTCTAGCAAGCACGTTATGTTTTAAGTATCTGTTTAAAAAAACATGATTATATTCCCCGAATTATCATCAGTCATGTTGCCGATCATAATAATAAAAAGAAACCTTTATACATTTTACTCTTTGCGGCGTTATGCATAAAAGAAAAATGTGTACTGCTCGGCACCCATATACGTTAAAATAAAGAAATAGAAATAATATCAAGAATCGCTTATGTTTTAGTCACTACTTAATAATATGCATATTGTTAAATACAGTTGTAGATGTAGACAGTTATAGTCAACAATAACAACATCCCACACAGCAAATTTGTCAATTTGCTTGGGGGGATGTCCCCCCCATAGCACGCCTAAGACCGCGCCTAAGAATTCCCTATTGTTGTTTTGTTTACTAAGAATTATCCGTAACTACATGATATAGTAGAATTTAAATAAATATGGAGTTTTTAAACATACTGGCGGGCGTAGCGTTTATACTACAATTTGGCTCGACATTAGTTACCCCCCATCACATGTTTGGTAGTAAAAGTTGGAATATATCCAATGCGAGTCAATTTGAAGCGCCGACGTGTCCAAAAATCGGCGGTGACGGTATAACTTGAATCTCAGGAAGTAATATTCGGAAGATTGAACCGTTATACATGGCTCTGTGCCAGTTTATGTGCGTTGCTTACAAACTGTACTAACAATTGTTATATCGGCTGAAAGAATTAATATTGTTTTCTTGTAAGCCACTATGTTTCATATCAAAGTATCGTCTTGTAGTATCGAATACCATATAGAATATACCAAATAACGAATAGTACTAAAATACAGTCTCTGCTTAAAATCCTACTGAGACTTGGAGTTATTCCCACTTTTTCTTCTATCATCTCATCATCACAGAGCATACACTTTGCACTACTGGATTTAATCCTTCACCAGAACACGAGGGGAATTGAGCTACTGTATTATACGTATTGTTATAGGGCTTTCTTTATTTCGAGTTTTCCTTCTTTTACATATATTTTATATGCGTATTGTATTTTTTAGTAATTTTTTACGACACTCACGTGCAAGATAGAGATGAAAATGTTTATTTTTACTCCGTCACCACACGGAAAAACCTTTTATAATTAGAAATTGATTGATTCAATACAATGATCGATGAATTTGATTTCAACTGGAAGTCTGGAACATAGATCGAAGTGAATAAATATTACATTTATCTATGTACTGCACAAATAAGAGAACGGAACATAAACAATACGAATGCATTTAACAATTGACGACACAACACAGTGATAGTTATTGGCAAACGACGAATATAAACGACAACATATTGCGATCCAATATACGATACAAACAATGTTGATGTTCAATAGATTTCACAGACTGTTTGGGCCGTTGTGAATTAGTTCACGTGTCAATAACTACGACAGAATCGTAGTTAAATGATATCTGACAATGTACGTGGTATTGTATAATATATATTACTTTGAGTTTGTATTGAAATTAAATATACGGTTGTAGAATTTACAATTATCCGTGTGGTGACGGAGTAAGAATACAATTCACCACCCCCTATCATACTCGTGGGTGATCGTAAGAGACGACTAAGGGATATAAAATGCATATAACATCTATGCAAGAGAAGGAAAACTCGAAATAAAACCCTATACCAACACGTCTGACCAGCGCGGTATAGTAGGTTAATATCCCTCCCACTACGGAGGAGGCCCGAGCCCAACAGTGGGACATATATGGGCTGTGATGATGATGATGATGATGATGATGATGAGACTTTACAAATGTAGACAACATTTATAAAATGTTGTTTGAAATAAAATGTATGAATGTTAGTTCAGAAATTACTGGTAATACATTTCCTTTATATATCTGGTAATGGATAAAAAAACAATGACGGGTTGAGAGCCCTCAGCGCTCACCCACAGTCCGGGTAAAGTTGTCATAGCCATCTGAGGCTAACAACTAAGTCACAAAAAAAAAAAAAAAAAAAAAAAAAACAATGCAACGGCCGATGCCTGATCTCGATAATATATTCTTTGTAAGAATAATATATAGTTAATGACTTGACTGTGCTCCTGATATTGCTGGAGTCCATGAGTGGCAGTTGCTTGCTTGTCTGCCATCAAAGGCAATAAAAAAAATTAAAATCTACAGTATATCCTATTAAAACAATTTTTTTATTGCTTGTTGTGGCAAACGAGCAAGCACACCTGATGTTAAGTTTTACTGCCGCCCATGTACCTTTGCAATACTAGGGTACAGCTAGGCTGCTGCGTATCAATGCGAGCTCCAAACTCACCCAGAAAGTTGGACTGCCGGCTCTCTCGTTTACCGAATGATGCACAATGGCACATTACCACCGCTTAGATGTCGATTTTCTGCAAGTATGCGATACTACCCTGGACGGACTGGCTTGCAGCTATAGTTAGAAAGCTATCAACATTGTGGCACTGGCACTATTAAAAATTAATTAAGTAGTTAACAATTATGACTCATTACGTTCACAAGATCTGCCGTATCCTTATTATCAATATATGGATGTATACCTTACCGTACCTTATCAATATATTGATGATCATTCTACATTTAACTTATCATATTTGAATTTCAATAACTATGCTTAATAATAAAACTGTTTGTTAAATATTTAGTAATTTTAAAATTAACTTCTTGAAAGATAAGACTGACTGACTCAAGAGTCAGTCAGTCTTATAATGTAGTCTCAGAGATTTTTTTAATTGTATAAAACAGCTGTAACACTGCAAAGTTGAAACTTGTAAGAAAAATAAAAAATAATTGACTACATTGATAATACATGAATTCTTAAACTACCTATTTCTAAACCTTGTGGTTATGGAATGGGAAGGTAAAGGTAATCACCAATTCTTTTTTTGACGTGTTAAACGATTTAGGAAAATATGGAGATAACAACACGACAAGACCAGCCTGGTATAGTAGGCTAATTTCCATCATCAGAGAATATCTCCACCTAACAGTGGGACGAGGCGACATAGATTATGAAACAGAAGGCGTATACTTAAACTAAAATTATTTAAAATTCTATATAAAATTTTCAGTATGAGGGTTGCATGTATGTGAATAATAATGATTTGCAAGAGAACTCTTGTAAACAATAAGTATACTTCTGGGATAGTATAAATGTAAAACAGAACCTTTATGTTAAACGTTAATACGAGTAATATGGTAATATGGAATGTGTGTATAATAAAACCAATTGGAATAAGATTTCAAACGTTACGTTTTTATCTGCCATCACAATGTTGATATTATTACATTTTAGCATTTTTTTTAAAATATACAATTGAATTTGTTATTATCAACATTAAAGCTTTATCTTAAATATCTACTGCACGTCACACACAACACTGAACTCCGATATATAAAATAAATGCAGTATTAAGATACGATAAAATTTATTACATTTGTGGTAGTATAAATTGTAATTGTAGACTATGTATATAAAAATATTGTTATATCGTTAACATTTATCATCATTCGCCTGCTCTTACCCCAAATAGCTCGGGATCGACGTAATATGTACTAATACATATTACAAAAATTATCGGCGTGTAAAAATCAATAATTCAAACGTGAGCACGCCCACTTTGTTATCAGCGACGTCCCAAGTTGAGGTCCGATTCCCATAGGGGGAGCCCTTGGGCGATGTCGCTTAAAGCTTTTTCCGGGTTGAGAGCCCTCAGCGCTCACCCATAGTTCAGGTTAAGCTGTGACAGGCATTAGCGGCTAACAGCTAAAACACACAAAAAGGCAATAGTTTTATGTTCAGACGTCTAGTTGACGTCAACCCTCTTCGGAAGTGTAATTGTTGATTGACCAAACGGCATCAGGAGCAGTTGGTCCAGTTCGATATAAAGCTCTTAACCGTCTTTCACGATATCCACGAGCAAAGTGAAGCTTGGTAGTATTCGTAGCCGCTACCACACAGCACATATGTAGGCATTCATAATAATATTAATACCAAGTTTGAAAGTTGCCAGTTATTGCTCTTGCCCAATCCTTAGTAATATGAAGGTACACATATTTATATACTGTCTTGATTTTCTAGAATCTGTCCCTTTATATCAACGGTTAACATGCTGTGGACCGCCCCTCAAATAGTCGCAGTATGTTATAAATAATGAGAATAAAAAATAATTGAAAAATAATTATGTTGTGCGCCAAACTCGAGAGGTTATGCATTTAAATTGAAAATGTCTCTGTGCTCTACAAATAGAGTAAACCTAATTTGACCGTTCCAGTTCTGGCTGCTCCTGTCTCGTTTTCTTTTTGCCTGGGCTTTTTTATTTCTTTCTGGCCCCAATTAGCTCTTACCTCCCAAAAGGTTGCTGACTACTGCTCTAGATGTGTATGTTTATTTCGTTTAGTTTCGTTTGTTTAAGTCACAAATTTTCATTTCAAAAAGAAAGATAAAGCGTACAAAGATGAATATTATCAACAAAGGAACGATACCGTATATGAATTAAAGATACCTTTTGTCTTATATATAAAAATACAATTATCTAATCTATAAATGGCATCGTATGTCCTACATAATACGATATCGGGCGCATACTTCGTACGTGTATTTTAATAAAAGTTGACATTCCTATAGCGAACGTTGTGTAAACAAGAGAGTTATGGTCGGACGATGTTTCAGAGCTTTCAACACCGAAATCCACGGTGTTACATCCTTTTGTTGCTTTGTGATTTATACTGGCGATTTTGTGGTACACGTCGTGGTTTTGAAAGGAATTATATGTTAGTTGTACGCGTAATGCTTGTATTTTCGAGTGCTTATACTTTTTATCTTTCCATTTTATATAAAGGCAAATATATTGCATTAAAATTACAATGTTATAATATGTTTATTATGCTCTGATACTTGATTTAAGTATATTTTAGATACACTACCGTCCAAAAGTTTGGAAGCAGCAAGGTAAAATCGAATAAAACCAAACTAAGTCATTTAAATTTAAATGTATTGATAAAAAAATAAAGAACAAACAGAAACTAACTTAAACAAAATAAAAAAATAATATACAATGGTAAATTAGATTAAATTTTAGCTTCATCAAAGTGTCCACCTTTCTCCTTTATAATCTTCTCACATATTCTGGGCATTCTATTAATCAATTTTTTAAAATAATCTTTATCTAATTTGTTCCATTCGTTCTCTAATAGCTGCCACAAATGTTCTGAGCTCGTAGGACAACGACTTTTCACCCTCCTGTCAAGTTCATCCCAAACAAGTTCAATGGGAGAAAGATCAGGGGATTGAGATGGCCATTGCATGATGTTTAAAATGTTTTCAGCTTTTTTCTTGTTTAAAAAGTTCTGGCACAATTTAGACGAATGCTTAGGATCATTATCCTGTTGAAAAATGAATCCAGAACCAATGAGACTTAGTCCACTGGGTATGGCAGAATCTTGGAGAATTTTTAAATAGCCTTCCTTGTTTAATTTTCCGGTTATCCTCACAAGATTGCCGGGTTTACTGTTGCCAAAACACCCCCAAACCATGACATTACCACCACCATGTTTGATGGTAGGCACTGTACATGCCTCTGAAGCCCTCTCTTCTTTTGACCGGCGTACAAAGACACGTCTATTGGATCCGAAAATCTGAAATTTTGATTCGTCACTCCAAAGGACATTTTCCCATTGTTCTATAGTCCAGTTTTTATGCGCTTTTGCCCATTCTAGTCTATTTTTCTTATGTCGATTTGTTAGTTTGGGTTTTTTAGCAGCAACACATCCTCTTAATCCCGCAGACAGTAAGCGTCTTTTAACAGTAGTTGTTGAAATGGGTGTTTCTCGCGTATCATTCAGAGCTGCAGTGATCTGTGGTGCAGTTAAGCGTCGATTCCGTTTAGAAAGAACTCTAATGAAGTTGTCCTCTTGATTTGTTGTGGATTTGGGCCTACCAGATCTCTTTCTATCTTCATTTTTCCCCGTTTCTTGTTTTCTAGCAAGGGTATAGTGGACACCTTTACAAGAAATTCCGAGCCTTTCTGCGATTTGACGTTCACTGTATCCTTCCTCGCGTAGAGTGCAAATAGCGCTTCGCTGTTCAAGCGTGATTTGCTTGCGTTTTGCCATTTTCAGAAGAAAAAATACGGTCAAAGTAGTAGCCGATATCTTTCGAATACAGACAATGTTAATATCACAACTTTCACGTGCCAATGCTCAAGTGCGACTGAATAAGGTCTAAAAAAGTTAAAACCAGCAAACATTATCAATAAAACTACACCATTGCATAGGATAAAGTAGCCGACGGATTAAGTCATAAAACACGTGTTTCGTCAATATTAAGGAATTCCATAAAACTTGATGAATGTAGGATAATAATCCTTTTGTGTTTGTGTAGACAGTCGTAAAAGGTTGTAAAACTTAAGATTATTGCTAATTTTTACCGCTATTAGTCGGCATTTATTTGTTTTGTTTGAAAACAGGTGTGCTTCCAAACTTTTGGACGGTAGTGTATATAGTTGGCAGTTTAAATTTTTTGATGGTTGATTAATGTAGTAATTGCGTTATTAATATAGCTTAAATCACTATATTTTTTGTTGAAATTGCTACGTTATTTATTAAACACGTTGTGCAAAAGAGATCACCACTTGGACTTGTACATACATACATAGCCTCACGCCTGTTTCCCAGAGGGGTAGGCAGAGACTACGGATTGCCACAAACCACGATCCTGATATACCTCCATCGCTTCATTCACACTCATCACAGTCCTCGTCCATGCTCTACGGTTACGCGTACTCTTAACCTGACCTTTCTATAATACATCTTCAATTTGATCCAGAAAGGTACGACGTGGTCTTCCCCTTGTAATCGTCCCACTCACACTCGCTTTGTATACTTGTTTAGTCAACCTTTCTTCTCTCATTCTTTCCAAAATCCAAATCCTTCCAAAATCTTTTTTCATTAAAAATTCGTGCACATAATTGCTTAAGCTATTACTTAGCTTACCGCTTGTGATCAATTTTCCATTACTCTCCCGTATTTACGATATAAGTCTTTCATGCCATCTATGGGAAATATTTAAAATATTCTCTTTAATAATTCTACTCGCTTCATGATTTAAAACGTCTATAAAAAAACCTGTACTGCACAACCAATAAATTTAATTCCATTGCGACTGTTTATTGTTTAGATTTTTTGTAATTTAAACGGATTATGATAAGTCTGTTGACCAATGGTCTGATAAATCTGTAGATCTGCGATTAGTTTCTCTTATAGAAAAAAAGTGCTTAAAAAATATAACCCGATTGTGTAAAAAAATATATTAAATTTTAACTGAAAGGAGATAAAATAAGTCTAGTAGTCTAGTACAAATAAATTCTAATGCAGAATATAAAGATTTTAATAATCGGGACTCATTATTGGGAAAATTACAGCTGAGTTTAATGTGGTTATATATTTAATGTGTGTGTATATTTAATTTTGTGTGGCGGCGCGATAAGAGTCTTTTATTAAGTTGCTGTCACGCCTTACATGCTTGTGAAAGACATAAAAATCGGCAAAGGTTCTACCGGGAGAGCGAACAGCAGCGTTCTCCTTAGAAATGTATAACCCCTTATTGCGCTCGCCATTTTGTCTATCGAGAATGACGATTACGGCACTCTTGGCATACAAATATGAGCGAGGCCTACGTCCAGCTGTGGGCGGCAAAAGTTTGAATGATGATAGTGATAATTTAGCCATTTCCCTTATTCCGCTATCGATCGGATTGAGACAAGATAGGTTCTTCGTTTGTAATAATCATGACTAATGACGAAGAAAATATAGTTCTGGTAAATTATATTTATAGTTTTGAGCGGTTTTGGTGGTTTATCTATCAACTAACAAATAGTTTTTGATGCTGCAGTAAAATCTATATACGCTGAATGTTTAACTATATACAATGTTTTGGCCACAGATGTCAAGGAAGCGGTACTAATGGCCGTCCCAATGGCGATGGGGAGGGAATACGGTGGGTTATGGGGCCACGCCCCGCCCTTCGGTCGCCTCGGACGGAATGGACAGCGTGTGTCCAAACAATAATACCCTGCCAAAAAAAACATAAATAACGTTAAAAACGTAGATGCCAGTCTCTAACTACATCGAACGATAAAAATCCCTATATCTCTTATTTTGGCTCGTTGTTGTCGCTATTGCCATCGAGGAAAGCTAAACAAGTGACACCGGACAGTTCTAATAGATGTACAATGGCTGTTACGGTGTCATCGAAATTTTCCCATCACCTGCCCAACTACCCAAAGAAGCCTTTCTTGTATGCACCACTGTTGTTGCCAGAGATGATTACACTTGTAAGGGGCCGTCCATTAATCACGAGAGGTTTGAAAGGGGGGGAGTGGTTTGACAAAATTCACGAAATATCACAAGAGGGAGGTTAGAGAGGCGTCGAGGAGTCGTCTTTGTAGGTTCTAAAAATTCACGTGATGTTGGTGGGGGTGGAGGGTCATCGTGATGTTGGTGGGGGGTCATAGTCTTAAACCTCATCTACTCTATCACCAAGGGGGAGGGGGGTTAAAAATGCTAAAAAAAGATCACGTGATAAATGGACATTCCCTAAGGATACTACTATGATGATAGTAATAATATTTTTTATTTCTATTCCACGAAATTGTAATTTTGTCTCAAGCACATACTTAGATCTGAAGTAGGTAACGTTGACTTTTATTACTTAATATATTTCTCTATGTATAAACAAAATAAATCTTCCTTAGAAGTTATTCTCACTTTCTACGAACATAATATATTGTCATTTGTAAGTACCTGAAATACGACATTACTTTATCAACAACGTAGAACGTTAGACATAGTTTGCAAAGTTTCCTCGCACCCGTATCATACGTATTATGAGTGACAGTGAAAAACTCAACGTATCAAAGCACGGAGGCAGAAAATAAAATGACGAAACTCTGATATTTCTTGTATAAGAATTTTCTATTACGATGTCTCAGTACAGTGGCATTTACAGAGTGTTCTTGTTATTGCGTTATTTAGCTATCGTATAGCTAATATGAAATATATTACTATTGTTCTACTTATACGTTTATCTTGAGATTGAATGATAGCTGTTGCTTATGAATTGAAGCTCAATTGCTTGGACGTTTGTCGTATGGCAGTAGTCGAGTACGCAATTTAATTATAAGGGTATATGCAATAGATGTCTCCAAACAAATGGATATATAATAATTTTGTTGGTAAATATAATAATTAGTAGTAGTAAATATTATTATCGGTAATATTGGGTGCTTACATAATGATATACCTAATTGACTTTCAAAATTTTTCATCAAAGTATTGTTATACGTATTAGAAATAATCTGATAAAGAATTAGAATAAAATTTATTTAGATGGGTATATACAACTTTCTTCTTACTTGTATTTCCCTATTGTGTATATTTGGTTCGGTGGCGGAGTGGGAATCCAAATTATCACCCTTCCTGTCCTTTTTTTTTTTTTTTTTTTTTTTTTTTTGGTGGGCTATGGGTGCGTCTCGCCCCGCTGAATCGGTCCGAGGTGACGGAAAGGCGGCGCGTGACCCCATAGACCCACCGTAAAACCTTCTCTCTTCGCCGTGCGAGCGGACCACCGGTACTCGATTTTAACTTCGGTGTCCCGCCCGGCGGTTTACCCTCGCGGGTTCCTCTCGTCGACGCCCCGACAGATTTCGCCGTCGGGGCGTCGCCCTCACGCGGTGGCCTCACGTCGGGTGACCGGACAATTCCCCGGTCCGATCACCCGAGGCCTCGGTTAGGGCGGCATCAGGCGCAGGTATTCGCGCCTGCGCCGCCCCGGCCGCTGACGGCGGCCCGGGTCGCGGGACTCCTCCCGGACTCGTTCCGCCGCCTCCTTCTGCGAGATGACAGCCTCGCAGAAGGCGGCGACCGCGTCCCAGTTCCTGACGCTGTCGACCATCGCTCTCGCGACAGCCGGCAGCGCCAGGTCGGCACCGATAACAGCGACGAGGTCACGGCGCTGCCGGTCAAAGCCCGGACATGCCTCCAGCGTGTGTTGCGCCGTGTCCTCGTCACTGCTGCAATGGTGGCAGAACGAAGTCCACTCCCTTTGCGCGACCGTGTGCAGGTAAAAGCCGAAGCATCCGTGCCCCGACAACACCTGCACCAGTCGAAAGGAGACGACTCCGTGCCGCCGCTCCATCCACTCCATCAATACGGGCCGGAGAGCCTCGACGGTGACGACACCGTGTCTTGGCCTCTCCAGCCGCGTAGCCCAACGGGCGATGACGTCTCGGCGGGCGTCCTCGCGCCAGGTGGCTATCTCGCTCAGCGATGGGGAGCCACCTTCGTCGCGCAGTGAGGTCACCCGCCGGTAGAGGTCGGAGAGCATCTCCGCCTCTAGGTCCCACGGGGGTGTCCCGGCCAGCAGGCATGCCGCCTCGGTCGATACCGTGCGGTACCCGCGAATGGCTCTGACCGCCATGACTCTCTGGGGTCTCCACAGAACAGCCCTGAGCTGGGCGTTCAGAGCCCTCGCCCACACGGGTGCGCCGTACATGGCCATAGAACGGATCACCCCTGCATACAGCCGTCGGCCCTCGAAGCTGGGTCCGCCCACGTTCGGCATGAGCTGCGAAAGGGCGGACGCCGCGCCGACCAGCCGGGGAGCAATTCGGCGAAAATGCTCCCGGAACCACCATCGCCCGTCGAGCACCAGACCCAAGTACTTCATATGGGCCTGGATGCTGATGTGGACGGAGTTGACGACTAGCGAGACGCCGATTGGCGGCCTTACGCGTGGCCCATGGAACAATAGGGCCTCCGTCTTATTTAGGGCCACCCTGAGCCCCAGCGCCTCGATTCGCCCGACCATCTCCTCGGTGCCGAGAGTGGCCAGGCTCGCCGCCTCTTCGAGTGTCCTGCCCCGGGCTGTGACGAGCGTATCGTCAGCGTAGCATATCACGCTCAGCCCGGGGGGGAGACTCCCTCTCAACGCCCAGTCGTACCCGATGTCCCACAGAGTCGGCCCCAGAACCGACCCCTGTGGAACGCCGCACGACATGGACGTCCGCACAATGTCCCCTGCGGGACTCGCGCAGAGGACACTGCGCCCCTCCAAATAGTCCGCCACCAGCCGCCTCAGGTACAAGGGCACCCCATGAAATCGGAGCGCCTCCCTGATGCAGCTGAATGGCAGACTATTGAATGCGTTGGCGATGTCCAGCGACACCGCCAACAGCACTCCCCCGCCGGTGACAGCCTCCGCGGCCGTCTGCCTCAGTCGTAGCAGGGCCCCGATGGTCGAACGCCCCCTTCTAAAACCGAATTGAGCGTCCGACAGATCGGGTCCCACCTCCTCCAGGTGCTGGACGATGCGGGCAGCGAGGATGCGCTCCAGCAGCTTACCCACATCGTCGAGGAGCACGATGGGCCTGTAGGCCGACGGCGAATCCGGGGGCCGTCCCGGCTTTGGCAGGAGAACCAACCTCCCCTCCTTCCAGCACTCAGGGAACCGTCCAGACGCCAAACAGGCGTTGTACAGCTGCCTGAGGCGAGGCTCTAGGTGCTCGAGGAGCGACGTCAGCACCCGGACTGGTATTCCGTCCGGGCCGGGGGCCGTGGTCGCGGAACGAATCCGCGCCACAGCTGCTCCCACTTCCGTCTCCGTCACGGGTGGAACACTCTCGTCGTCAGCCTCCCGGTCTTGTTCTGGCGAGGCCATGACCGGGGGCGTGTGCTCCGACTGCCGTGGAAACAGCTCCTCGACCACCCTACAGAGGAAGTCGGGCTGGAGGGTCTCGGTGAGGGGGGGGCCCTGCGCGCGAAGCTTGTTCAGCGACGCGCGATACGGGCGACCCCAGAGGTCACGGTCGAGACCGTCCAGCATCTCCTGCCAACTCGCACCCTTGGCGGCTCGGATGGCCAGCCGAAAGGCCGTCCGCGCATCGCGGTACGCCTCGTACAGCTGGCCCTCCCGCTCAACGTCGCGGTGACGCCGCCGGCTGCGGGTGTAGGACCTTCGGGCTCTGATACATGCCGCACGAAGGTCCGCCAATCTTGGGGACCACCAGTAGACCCCCTGCCTCGGAGGTAGACGCCGCCGCACTCTGGGCATGGCCGCATCGCAGATCTGCGTTAACGCACTGCGAATGCGGACAGCCTCGGCGTCCACCCCGTCCGCTGGGGGCGGTGAGGACAGCCACGTGTGAACGATGGCCGCCTCCGCCAGTAGGTCCCTGTCAAGACGACCCACAGCCCACCGTGGAAACGCGGGAGCTCCGTCCGCCCTGTGACCCCTACCGGGGTCCCGGAGAGGGGAGACCTCCATCCGGATGTACCGGTGGTCCGATAGGGTCTCCGCCTCCTCCAGGACACTCCAGTTCCTCACCCGTGGTGCGACAGCGGGGCTAGCGAACGACAAGTCCACTATCGACCCGCCCTGCTGCCGCACACACGTGTTCACTGAGCCCCTGTTAAGAACACAGAGGCCCAGTGAAGCCGCCCACTCGATGACCGCCCGCCCGCGGTCGTCCGTCATAGGGGACCCCCACGCCGTGGATTTGGCGTTGAAGTCCCCCAGAACCAGGACGAGGCCCGGTGTCAGTCGCCGTATCGAGGCCTCCAGGTTGGTGAGGGAGGCCCCGAAATCGTCCATTCTCCTGGTAGGGGAGAGGTATACGCTGTAGAGCGTGACCCCTCCCCACTCCGCCGCGACAAATTCCTCGCCCCTATCCAAAAGAGACAAGGACGGGAAGTGCCGCTGCGTTGAGACGACGATTGCCGCAGTTCCGTTTCGGCTGACCACCCAATTGGGGCGATCAGGCACGCAGTACGGTTCCGCGACTACGGCTGCACCAATCGACCACTCCGCCATGGATTGCAGGAGTAAATCCTGCGCACCGGCGGAGTGGTTGGTGTTGGCTTGCAAGAGGTGGTGCATGGATGGTGTAGCCATTAACGGGCTGTATCCATGACCTCCCCCTCGCCGGCGGGCGATCGGACCGCGCTAGGAGCGGGAGCGGCCGTGGTCGGAGGGCCGCCCCGCCCCTTTGGGGCCGAAGCTGGAGGTTTGCACGCCCCAGAGCCCATGCGGTGCTTGGCGGGCTTATTGCCCGCCGCACACGCGGGGCAGTGGGGCGGGGCGGCGCAAGATGCCGCCACGTGCCCGGTTTGACCGCAGCGGAAACACAGTCCGCCGCAGTCGAAGCAATTAGTGCACGTCGGTCGAGTATGTCCGACCGCCATGCACTTATAGCACCTCGCAGGCCGGTGCTCAAGCACGGTCACCCGCGCCGAGCTCCAGCCCACGAGGAGCCTGCCTGAGCCGGCCAGTTGCCTGACCGACTCCACCGGGCACTGCGCCCAGGCGGCACCTACGCCGCCCGGACCGGGGCGGATGACACCAACCCGGACGGTGTCTATGGGACACCCGGTTCTCGAGGCAATAGCCTCCCGGATGTCTTCCACCGTCACGGAGTCGTCCAGACCCGCGATGCGCATTTCGGCGCACTTGACGGGCCTGGCGATCCTGATGCCACCCTCCTCGGCAAACAAACCTCGCAGCTTGTCAGCTACGCTGTCGGCCGTCTTGGAGCCCTCGGCCCCGGGGAACTCGAGGATTCGAGCCCCTGTCCGGCCCTTGCGGGTCTTGGCTTCGACGCCTCCAATATCGGAGACGTCTAGCTCCCGCCGGGCCTTCCTCAAGACGGCCTCGTAGCTGAGGCCCTTCTCAGCCGCCTCAGGCAGCACAGTGATCACCACTGCGGCTGTCTTCGGCGACTTGAGCCCCTTGCGCGGCCTCTTCTTTTTACCGGCTCCTGCCTGTGGAGCGGGAGCGGGGACCTCAGCGGCGCGCTTGGCCTCCGCTCTCCTTCTCTGACCGCGACTCTTCCGGTCGCGCCCGGCCACCTGCCAACCCTCGGGCGCAGCAGGCGCGACAGGCGCGGAAGGCGCAGTCGTTGACACGCTAGTCGTCGCCGGCGGTGTTGTTGCCGACGATGACTGCGGTCCGGCAGGAGCCGGTACCGTCCTCTTCCTAGGTTTCGGCGCGGGCCCCTTGGGCTTGGGCGCACCCGCGGCCGCGGCGTAGCTGCCACCCACGCGGCCACCCTGACAAGGCAGCGGGGCGGGGGCTGATGCCACATGCGACCGCTTGTCCGCGGCGAGAGGCGGCTGAACACGTGGTTCTGGAGGCAACCTTGCCTCCAGAACGGCCACGCGCGCATCGACGAGTTTCCCGACTGCGTCGATGATTTGGCGCAGGGCTTCGTCCGGTAAGCCTCCCACCGCAAGTATCGGGGTCGGCTGGGCGTCTTCGGGGGCCCGTTCCGCGGCGCCTGGCGGCTTTGGCGCCGCAGGGACGCCAGCCGGCGGCATGCGGTCCGCAGCGAGAGGCGTCATCCTCACCACGGGGACCCGTTTCGCCGCGGCGACCGCGCCAGCGTCAGCCGGCGACGCGCGCTTCACAGCGGCAGGCGTCTTTCTCGCTGCGGGGACGGGTGTCACGGTGACGCCAGTGCCCAGCGTCGTCGGCACCGCAGCGCGAGGCGGCTTTGGCGCTGCAGCGGCCGCTGAGTGGCCGGCCTTGGCCGGTGGCGCAACTGGCGCAGGCGGCGCGAGCAGCGCCATTTGCGCCTTTAGGTCGGCCACGTCCTTCAATAACTGGCGGTTTGCCCGCCGCATCCCCGCCAGCATGTCCCCCAACTGCCGGTTCCGGGTCCGTATGGCCGACATCTCGCCATTAAGGCGGGCATTTTCGGCCCGCAGGTCGGGGGGGTCGCCATTGGCGCGGGCAGCGACCGCCGCCGCCCTTTCTTCTTCCGAGGCCCCTCGCCCTCTTCGGGAAGCCGGCACCTTAGGACCCTTCCTGTCCTATGGGTATTGTAAAAAAGACTAAGAATTGTAAAATAGTAGTAGAGATAAATTTGCATTAAACAAGATGTGTCTGATGTGTGATAAAAGGATATTTTCTTGCTTATAGTTAAAAGTATATGTACAATATAACCCATATGAGCTGAAGAAGATTACAACAGACGATTTCGATGGATATCCGAACTATTGTTTTTTATTGCTTTTGACGGTAAAAGAACCAGCACACCTTAAGGTTACTGCGACTCATGGACCGTTGCCGTACCAGAGGTATAGCTAGGCCGCTGCCTACTAACCAAAACGCACCCAGAAATTTGGTCTTTGACTTTCTTGTTTACCGGACGAAGCGCAACAGTAGGTACATTGCCACTGCTCAGACGTCGATTTTCTGTGAAGATGTGGTACTACCACTGCAAGAACACCTCTCTTCGCTGTGCGAGCGGGCCACCGGTACCCGATCTTTGTCTTCGGTTGCCAAGTGTAGTACTACCTCGGATAGACTGGCCCGCGACTATAGACACAACTGTAAAGAACCTACACCCAAACTACTGCCAAAACTAAAAAATGTAGTTTCTTTTTGTTTTGAGTTTTGCGTTATTATCAGATTATAAGAAAGTGGTGGGCTTGCCTACTCTTATCTTCGAATTTTAATCATAGAATTGGATAACGTCTAATTTAATAAATACTGCTTTCGCTAGGTTTATGTACTGTATACGTGATCAGGATTAAAACTTTGTTACACTCATATCTACACAAGTGCGGTTCTACTGATACTAATTCTTTATTTATGATTGCCGATGATAAATGTGTAATGTTCCGTAAAAGTTGACTACAGTTTGTATTACGGGCGAAAGTTATTTGCGATATGACATTCGTTATTTATACTCGTATCTGGGAATCACTAAGGCTTTGCTACGTATCTGTAATGAAAGTTTTTATTCAGTATGCCGTGAAAGTGGTTTTTTATTTCATATCGGGTGATATTATTTGTTATAATCGTAATATCTGTTTTGTCTATAATAATACACATTTATTTTGGTATTTCTCTTTCTATTGTTGAGAGGCTCGTGATAGATAATAATTTAAGATAGAGTATTTCTTCTTAAAGTCATTTACACACCAATATTAGGTCATTTATCATTATCCTACTCATATCCCAATTACTTGAGATCGATACAATATGTACCCTTCTTTCATAGTACATATTGTATTTTTTATGACCGGCCGCCTGCCGGATGTCAGCCCTCCTTGGGAATGTAATTGTTGACCAAACGGCGTAGGAGCTACCACACAGCTATACTACACTAATTTAGTTAGTTATGGACATCATAGAAAGAAAATTGTTTACCACCATTTTTTTATACCATATTAATTCATGTCAAACGGAGAAACCGTTTTCATTCATTTCAAGTTTTTCTTTTTACGCAATAATAATCTTGCACTAACTCTTCGTATTTTACGCCACCCATGCAAAAAGAAGCGGTAGTGGGTAGTAGTCTTAATCCACCACACGGAAATTTAGTAAAATAAGATGTTTAACTTTTAAAGTGAAGTTTTTCAATAGTAGTACATTTTGGATTGATGTTCTCAGTCTCAATCCGTCGCCACACATTTTTTTTTGTAGTTAATAGAATATTTAAATTTTAAATCGTATTTGGATTTATTTTGGATTGATTGTTCATGTTGCATGAGAGAGACCATAAGTGTTGATAGAAATCGTAAGCTAAGGTGGGACTTACCCACGTTACTGCAATCCCCAATCTTATCTAAAAGGAGTCGTACCTATTGTAATAGCGAGGCACAGTTCCAAAATCGGCTTCTGCTGTTGAGAGAGCTGAGAGATGCCTGATAAAACCACTAAAATAGAGAAAATATTAATAATACTCTCAACCCATAATTCAAACTCAGAATATCATCAGGAGGAGATAGTGAACTAATTATTGTTATAAGATCATTTATGTATGTACCTATATTATACAAATAAAATTATTATATTCTATTCTATTCTATAGGATCACAGTACCATATCTAAACCAGCAGAAGAACTGGCAATGTTGTTTCATACCAATTTTAAAACTACCAACCAGATTAGCTTTCTACATACTTATGTCCAGTTATTGTTCAATGGTTAATAGATTATTTGCTTTTAAATACAAGAAAGCTCTCCAAAAGTTTGCAAGTGTATATGCGATGATCTCCTTAGCCAAATTGTTTAAAACTTTGTACACAAACTCGGTTTCACATTGTTCTTCTAAGTCCAAAACCTTAGATAAGTTAAGCAGTTAGTTTAGATATAGATAAGTTAGTTGGCCACAGCATTATCCTGGACTTGTGATTACAAGCATTTCAAAGACGACCTTCTAACAATCTGTCAAGAAGTTATTCGATAGTTTAACTACTATTAGTTTCAATTGTTTTAATTATAGAATTTAGTTCTAAGTAGACCTGAATTCAACAATGAAATTATAGATGACTAAATTAGTACATTGATCTTATAATGCCAATGTAATTCATTGCATTTTGATTCCTTACAGTGCTAGCGTCCTATTATTAAGCATAAGTGTACGCCACATGGAGAAATAAGTTGGCTTAGTATATAAAGTCTATCAGATGGTTGACATATGGCTTTCTTTTGAGTCATTCTTTTGTAGTGATTTCTTACGTCATACAGCACAAACAGCCGGCAACAGATTCATTAAATATACTAATATTATAAAGAGGTAAGGTTTGGGAGTTTGTAAGTTTGAATGTTAGAAGTAATATCAGAAAGTACTGGGTAGATTTTGAAAATTCTTTTCCTATTAGAAAGCTACATTATCCCTGATTGTTCAAGATATTTATTTAATATTAAATTACAATAACAGTAATTATAATCCGAAAAAAATCCACCAGTCTGGTAGATATATTGGCGTACGCTACCTAAACGATTTGAGATAAAGAAACATACAGTACCAAAAAATATTAGTCTATTTTATCTTTACAATAAAGTCCGCGACATCGCACCTCTAACTTTAATATTTCAGCTATAAAGATAATTATAACGTGAAATATGATTCCAATATTCAAGTATAATCTAAAAATTGATGTTAAAATAAATAGTATATCCAAAGTTAAATTGGGGTGTATGACAAATGAAGTCAGGTAACCCTCGTAATTATTGAATAAATATTATTGTAGTATATAATAATAGGGAGTGAATTTATTTTTTTGTTACCTTTTTACACTTAACCCGAACCGATATTGATGAATTTTGGTACAACGCAACCCTGGCGACGTCAGTAAGCTTCAGATTTTGAATAGAGGAATAATGTGAAATGATGTAATTAATTTTATTCTATATTACTCGAGTGAAGCCGTGGGTGGAAGTTAGTAGAATATTAATTGAGAGAAAACTGTACTCTTTCATATGAACAATGGAACGGATTGCATAACTTTACGCTTTTCACAAGAAATTAAATCTAATGTTTTCAGTAATATCAGTACTCTCATATGATTTATTTTCAAATAGTTAATTATGCTTTACGAGCCCTTCCTTACTGAATAATAATTTAACCTATAAATGTATAATGTAATCAAAAATTGTTTTGATTTAATTAAAAATTTGCAACGACCGTGCAAATTGTACAACGACCTTTCCACTTCTTTGAATTTAGACATTTTTGGTGATAATTTTCGTCATTTTAAGACTAAAATCTATGAATATTATATGTACAAATGATATATATGTGTATATATGTCTATGTTTAAATATATATATGTATGTAGATATATATAGTTTGCCAACTGTATATTGATTTTTTTATCATTTTATGTTTTCCTTTTTAAAAAAGTAGGAAATGAATATTTTGTTTTAAAGAGTTTAAGTAACATTTAGTTAGTTGTGGTTACCTGTAAATGAAAGAGCACAAAACATGATCCATGTGATTCTTTTTTTATTATATTGTATGTTTGTGTATTTTTCGTTGGTAATCCTAAAAATAAATAAATAAATAAAATTGATGTGACATAATATTTGTTTTCGAACAGACGCTTTCAATTTGTCGAGCGAAACGAATTGATTGGAAGAGAAGCAAATTACGTTTTCGAAATGACATTCATCTGTTTCATATTGAAAATACCTATTAAACTATACTTACTTAAATGTTAATAAATAATGACTATATGAAAGATATAAAAGTATTATTAAGAACTTTGCATGTCTTGCAGTTAAACATCTGATAAATCTGTTATAGCCATTATTGGGAGTTTTCTTCCCTTGTGCTCTCCAATTTTTTTATTATCTGCTCTGCAGGGTGACCACAAATTGTATGTCACTCTATCACCGTAGGATATAAATAAAATATAAGAGCCATTTGCCGTCTAAAATTGAAAAAGATAAACTACAAACGATGTTTCAACGTGAAACTATAAAAGGGTGCACGTTTAACGGGTATACCCACTCTTTTTATTGACTTGGATTTTGCTCACTAACTAAAGCGACATACTTGAAAGATACTTGACTTCCACATTGTTAGTGTAGCTTTGAGGTCAAGGAATTAGTTCCGTTGGCTCTTTCAATTGGCGGAGAGGAGTAATACGGCAATGGGAGTCCGTACTGGTCTTCCTTCGACCTGGTTGGCTTGGCCTGATCATAATGGCAAAGAGAAAAAAACAAAGAAACAACACAAGAACGTTTATAAAGTTTTTCACATATTACTTACAGCTTTATTTAATACCTATACACAATTATAAGTATATAAAATATTAAAATATCAAACTTAATAAGTTTCAAACATTACAATCTTTTCTATTTTTATAATTTTATTATTTAAAAATATTTAACGAACATCATCATCATCATCATATCAGCCTATTGCCGTCCACTGCTGAACGTAGGCCTCCCTCATTTTACGCCACAGAGTGCGGTCCTGTGCCGCCTGTATCCAACGACGCCCAGCAACCTTCACTAGGTCGTCTGTCCACCTAGTGGGGGTGCGTCCCACACTGCGTCGTCCGGTACGTGGTCGCCACTCTAGAACCTTTCTTCCCCAGCGGTTGTCGGTTCTTTGAGCGATGTGGCCTGCCCATTGCCACTTCAGCGTGCTAATTCTTCGTGCTATGTCGGTTACACCCGTTCGTCTGCGGATTTCCGTACGGTTCCTAACGAACATATGTACGAAAAATTTTCTGTGTGGTTACGGAATAAGAATACAATTCACCACCCCATATCTTACCCGTGGGTGATCGTACGAGACGATTGAAGGTATATAAAACGCATATAACATCTATGCAAGAGAAGGAAAACTACTCTACCACTACTACTACTCGAAACAAAACCCTATACCAGCACGTCTGACCAGCGTGGTGTAGTCGGTCAATTTCCTTCCCATTATGGAGCAGGCTCGAGCCCAACAGTGGGACATATATGGGCTGAGATGATGATGAAGATGATATATACGGAAGAATTATTTGTAGGTACAAAAGTATTAAGACGATGCAGCACCTGCAGTATTGAATGCATCTAATGTATATTTATTCTCTTTGTTAATAATGCTATTTCTTTTTGTTTAGGTTCAGGGAAGTCATACACTATGATGGGCTCTTCAGGGTCTGATGAGGGAGGCATCATTCCTCGACTGTGCGATTCCTTATTCGAAAGGATCGCCATTCAGCAATCACCACCGGCACTCACTTATAAGGTACGTTTACGAAATTATGTATATTAAATTAGTTTTTACTCGAAAAAAAAATTGATTACTTGATGTGTAGAAATCACGCTATTTTGGCATTTTTTTTAAACAACACCCTTTTAAATTTGAATAAAACCTTATATCATAAAGCTTTTTATTTACTAACATGCTTTTTAACAAAGCTTTTTATTTGCAAGTTCAGAACTCAAAATGGACTCAGATTCAACAAAATCATGTCTGGACATGAAAGTGGTATAGAAAGTATGTCTTGCGTGAAAATGAAAATTATAACACACTTAGCGCTGAAGATAGGTGTGATAAGGTGGGTGATAAGGTGTAAGTAACACCTCTTTCACCATCTGTGTAGTAAAAATTTTCCACGTAGGCATAGTAATACATATAATAATTGATTATTGTTAACGATATTAAGCACGTAAGGTTTTTATACATATACGAAAAAAAAGTATTTTGGTTACGAATACTACCAACCCTTACTTTGCTGGTGGATGTTGTAAAACACGACTAAGAGCTATATGTCGACTTGGGTCATGTCCACCTAATGCCATCTGGTTAACAATTACATTCTCAAGGAGGGTTGACTTCAGACAGGCGACCCGTCATAAAACAACAGCCAATAACTTTTACAATATCTATGATGGAAGAGGAGTACTTATTGCGCCAACCCTAAGTAATTGAAATAAGAGTAAGGTAATGAAGCTGAGAAAGTATTTACAAAATTATCTCGTTTATTACATTTTATTAGTGTGGTAAAAAGTGCTGTCTAAATATCTAGAAGACCTGTAGTCTGCAACTATAAACATGCTTTATCCTAAAGGTGATAATGAATTTTCTCAGTCTTGCAAAATTTTTAATAGCAAAGAATGTACGGTGTAAATTTGTAACAGCCTACGTAGGGCCTGTTCAATGGGAAAATTTTAACGCGTGCAGGGATACGTGGAGATATTTAATCTGTACGTTAAACTTATATCAGACAACATTTTTTTCACCGTTGTTTTCGCGATATTTTTGTAAAATGCACAAGTGGTGCAAAATACATCATTGATGACGACGTGCGAGTTTCTATCAGAGTATGGCTATCATGGGATAGATAGGCAGTCATCATCATCATCTCAGTTCTCGAGCTCAAGCCTCTTCCATAATGGGTGGGAACTAACCTACCCTTGTATTTTGTCTGTTCGAAGTAAACAAATCTTTAGAGATAAACAAGTTACCTACGTATCATCATCATCTCAGACCACATACGTCCCACTGTTGGGCTCGGCCCTCCTTCACAATGAGAGGGAAATTGACCTACTATACCACGCTGGTCAGACGTGTTAGTATAGGGTTTAGTGTCGAGTTTTCCTTCTCTTGCATAGATGTTATATGCGTTTTTTTTTGGCCTTTGGTCGTCTCTTAAAATACACAGGTTAAGATAGAGGGTGGTGAATTATATTCTTAACGCGTCACCATGCGGAAGAAAGATAGGAAGTACTACTGTAGTAATAGGCTATTAGAAATGAATGTAGCAATTTACAAAAGGAAATGTAGGCTAAAGAAGAATTCCATGCGGGCCACCGAAAGCAAAGATCGGGTATTGCACGGCGATGAGAGGTGTTTGCATGGTGGGTCTACGGGATCACGCGCCGCCTCCTCCGTCAACCCGGACCGATTTGGCGGGGCGAGACGCATCCATAGTCCAAAAAAAAGCCAAAGAAGAAATCGTTATATTGTAAAAGATGTCCATCAGAAAGAGGGTAACTAACAGCTCATAGAAGGAAAAACATGTATTATCTACAAGTAAATGGTATAATGCTAGGAAAATGGTTCAGATGTTCCGTTTATTCATACCGATGTATAGATGGATGGATGATATAACGTGACCTTTCGCATACGGTCTATCGATATCCACTGACAGACATAGGATTCTCCAAATGCCATAATCGCCACACTTGGTATGCAGCTTGATCATCGCCTAGTTATTTGTCAGCTGTGACGTCTTACATGAAAGCAAGGGGCGATGACATATTGTATTCTTCATCCGTCACCCCATTACGTATACCATTACACCGTTAAGAACATAATTGAACGATTGTAAACTATTATAGTTATACTTCTTCATTAATTTGAGTTATGATATCACGATTCACGATGTGTTCTGAAACAGTCGCTTAATTGGGACGTGTTATTATGATGGTTTCGTGTAATAGGCAATTTGTCTGACTATACCTTTAACGACCTCCGTTAACTTACTGCTTTTGTGAACAAATTGATCTGATGCTCAGTTGGTCAATATAAAGATCATTTAAAGTACACAATATCTGGATGTCCGAGTTAAGCTCGCTATTTTTCTTTTAGTGTTTTTTGGAAAATATTTTTTTTTTATAAAATTTAGATATTAAAAATAATGAAAAAAAAATACGTGCGGACAAAGTAAACATATCAGAAGTGAAACTTTGGCAAACTAATTTTTAGATCTCGTTTACATACATCACCAATAGCGTGTATTCTGTCTCTCTCTCTCAACTCTCTAACCTCCTCTCTCTCTCTCTCACCCCCTCTCGTGTCGTTTCATCTGTAAAAATTGTACCCTCATGCGCGCAAAGTAGTATCACTTCAAAATAAATATGGCGCGTTACAGAAAAAAAATACCAAAATATAAAAAATGGAAATAGAAGGAAGAGAATACCGAGGCTCGAACCGAAGCTCTTTGGATTAGACTGCTCGATTTCCTGACTTAGTTAAGTCTATTCTTAATAAAAGTGGCCGAATTTTTCTTCATATTCTAATAGCATCAGCTAACGAAAATTTTTTTTTTTGTGTTTTTGTGTTTTGAGAACACTGAACAAACAATATTTTCTATAAATAAAACCTGGCTTGATCAATTTATCCCCTCCGAAATTTCCTGCGTACTAAATTTCATGGAACTCGCTGATGTCATTACTGAAATTCTGAAAATATAGTACCATACTAAATTGCTACGTTTAAAGTTATTAGATAAATAACATATATAAAAAAAAAAGATGGCGATGGCATTGACTTTTGGGATAATTGATTAAAGTAAGCGATATAAGGCGGCAAACTGCTTCTTTTCATGTATGATAGGAAGAAAAATCTATCACTTATCCATGTTTCGAAAATATCTTCCATTTGAAAATAAAAGAGAATACAGTCTCGTTCAAGTTGTAATGGGAGACGAGGGATTTTTTTTATACAGCTATAACACAACACGTAAGAGTGAATCTGAAGTGTAGATCCTGGATTGGCTGTTTTGGTTCCAAGTCTTGTTTGATAGTAATAAATATTAATAAAAATTAATATTATAGTTACACCAATTAATAACTGTTCTTCTATTCAGGTGGAAGTGTCATACATGGAGATATACAACGAAAGGGTCCACGATCTACTGGACCCGGAGACAACACGACGCTCGTTACGTGTACGTGAGCATGCTGTGCTGGGGCCATACGTGGACGGACTCTCACAGCTTGCTGTCACGTCCTTCCAGGTACTGTGAAACTTGATGATTTTATAAAAATCATTAAACCAATATTAAGATTTTGCACAACTTTAACTATAGTACATAGACTACTGATACTGCTTAATATATTTTCTTTTTTGTTTTTAAATATTCCGCGTGCTAAATTTTCTATAAAAATAAATGTAAAATCTAAAAAAATACCTAATTTAATTTACAATAACAATACACTTCTGTGTATACAGAATCCCTGGGCATTTCTTTAACTTGCCTTTACAGCTACCACGGGCAAGTCAAGATGACACATTGTATTTAATACACCCCTGTACGTGGACGTAGCAAGAAATATATCTTTTTTAAATTCTAAAGCTAATCTAGTATATTACTTTATGCCTTATGAACCTCACATTATACCTTACTATTCAAATCCCTTATCACAGGCTATAAAAATTGAAGAGCATTTCACCGCCGTGTCGGTCCCGCAATATCATCTTACTACGTTATATTCGCTCTCGGGGGTTAAATTGAAGGAACTTATTGCCATCCACCTGCCTAAGCTATCTATTCATAGCCCACCTTAGAACGTACCTGTGACAAAAACGATGCTGTATTTACATGACTGCTGAATCGTTGACTTTCATAATGCCCTCTATAAAACTAGCAACCTGGCCTGGGTTCATGCTACTAATAAATGTGATGAGTACAATTTTAGGCTCATTAAATTGATTTAATTATTTTCCTCCTATATTTTCATAGAGTTATTCAGTGATGGAATAGTTAAGAGTGAATGCTTGACGTAGTACGCACATATGATGAGACGGGATGATGGTAACGTTCTGAAAAAAGTTTTAAGTATCAATGTGAAGACCGAAGGAAAGATGGATGGATTGCATGAATGACATAGATAGAAAGAGAGTGAACTCAGAGATGACATTGAATAGGATTTTGTGGCAGAAAAGGACATATTGCTTCTACCCAAAGTAATTGGGATAAACAGGATAATGAATGATGATTTTCATAGAGTTTTGCCATTAAATAAATAATAATGTACAATGATTCAGTAAGTTTTGAAAGTAATAGTAATAAGTAAGTAGTGATAGAGAAGTTTAGGAGCGCGAGATTTTCTTGGTATGGACACGTGATGAGGAGGGATGAAAGACATGTGACAAGGAGAGTTATCGATATGCTTGTGGATGGGCGTAAGAATCGTGGGAGACCCAAGAAGAGATGGATGGATTGTGTAAACGAGGATGTGTATGAAAGTTGTGAGTGCAGATATGACGGCTGATAGAAGATTGTGGAAGGCAGGAACATGTTGTGCCGACCCCACTTAGCGTGGGATGAGGGCAGGCAAATGATGATGATGAATGATGATGCTTCAGTCAATTAAATAGTCCATATGCAAATACAGAGTATCAAATATTTTGTATTTTTGTACAGTTAGACTAGCTATGCACGATAATGTAAGCAAAGAATTTATATTTGAACCACATTTTTCTTAAGAGTTTTCACAGGAACAATAACCGACACTTGCATACAATTTATTTACAAACCAAGACAAAAATAGATTAGGAACAAACATACAAAGAAATTTTTATTTTTATATGAATATTTATTCCCTAACCCGCACCCAGGTCGTGTTTCTAACGTTGCGATAAATATTTATGTTGTCACTAAATTCCAGTTTACCAAGAATATGAAACCATTTTGGTGAAGTTTCGCACTTGTTTCAAACAACCATTTCATCGACATCGCATTTACTCTCCCTCTTCGCCTGTAAAGTGTTCGGCTTTTTATAAACTAATGTAGTGTTTAAATAAATTGATAGATCTAAATCTGTATAAGTCTGTGTTTTTCCATTTGATGCGTCTGTTTGCTTAAGCTGGATTGTCATTTTCAAGATGTGTTACAAGGTATCATTTTACCGTAATTATTGCAATCATCCATGTACTGGAGAGGGTAATACATAGTTGTTTTAAACAACGGCACCTAAATTTTAGGTAACATCTATGGCAATTTATGTCATTCAACATATAATCCATTGGTCCTAATTGTTGTCACCTAACAATGAATGTTGCTGTTATTGGTTAAAAATGATAATGCTCAAAGTTATTTTAACCCTATAATGACTATAGTGGCTATTTTTTTCGTTACATTGTGTACGTAGCGTCAAGTCAGGGCCTTAATTGCGACCCACTGTCGGTCATTATGTTCCCATCTCGTCTGCTAGATTAAATTTTCATTGCTCCATAAAATACTTTGAAAAGTTTCGAATTTTGGGAGCGTCAGAGTTTCATTGCAAGAGAACTTGACAGTTGATTTTATGACTGACTTAGATGCCTTATTTCAACCATTTTTTTTATTAAAGCACGAAGTTTACTTTGATTTGTTAATAATCTAGAAATTTAGGGGATCGATATTTTGTCTTAGAAAGACCTAAAGTATTGAAAGACTAAGACAAGAATTGCTCTATATTTACCTCAACACAAATCGCATTTGCCGAGTGAACTATCGGTTCGACAGGTTCATTAGGACGGCTTAGAACCGTCAGAGGGTTTTATCCAGTTCTTTATCGACATCTTCATGTCAGAAACCCTCACTATGTTAATAAGCAATGAACCCTATAACTATAATACAATGAATACCGATACCAATTTTTATATAATATATTGTCTTTTTTCGATTTATCCTTTTTTTTAATGAAATCTCAGTAGTACTAGATCATCATTCTCCTACACTTATCCCAATTACTCGGAGTCGCTACAATATGTACTCTTCTTTCATAGTACATATTGTAAAAGTTATTGACAATAGTTTTATGACCGGCCAGACGTCAAACCTTCTTGGGAATGTAATTGTTGACCAAACGTTATCAGATGGAGTTGGCCCAGGTCGTTATAAGGCTCTTAGTCGTCTTTTACGACATCCAAAAGCAAAGTAACGGTTGGTAGTATTCGTAGCCGCTACCACACAGCTCAGTAGTATTAGATATAAATATTAATTTAAGTCTTGCATAGGAGAGGATAAAGATAGCTCAGTGTATCCAAGTAATTTGAAGCGTCGTCAATCTAAACAACTTCGCTGGAACTTGATTCTTATTTTTACAGCTTAGAAAATTTTATTGATCGTTAACTAAACCATGAGCCATTCATCGCTTGTTTTAGATAGGTATTTGATATGTCAAAAGATACGATAATTTGGTAAAATAAAAATAGTGCTAATTTGAAAATTAGATCGAATTCTTCTGTCAATATTACATAATTCTTGATAAAAACAGTCAAGGATCGATTCACCATTATCCTTACCGCGATGTCGTTGGTTAGATGGTATTTCAACAATTCTAAGTAAAAAATTCGGTTAAGTCTTGACTTCTTGAGAATTCCTATTAAATAGAAGTATTTTTTTACCTTATAATGATAAAACAGAATACCGTACTTCACTGTAATTATTTTCTGTTATTTTTAATCTACAGTACGTATTTGCGTTGTTCCAATGTTTTCGTTCAGACCTGCTCGCTGTAATGTCAGGGATGTGTTCTAGTAACTACATACAGCGGGTCACATTCTTCACTCCACATGATTGTGAAAACTAGTCATTATAATGCAAAACATACTTGATTAATAATATTTTGCATGGCTTAACACTGAAGCTTAGTAACCAGCCTATTATTATTACTTCTCGAGTTATCCATTTATATGCAACTTTAACTAACAATAGAAAACTATATTAATAAAGACATGCAGATCGCCTTCCTTTGCGATGGAATTCATTTGTCTAGTTTAATTAAACTTGATATTATATTTTTATTGGTTTATACTTTAATAATAAATATTAAATTTTATTAAAATTATAAAGAAAAATACAAAACCTGCTTATAGTTTTTTTTAATAAATTTGTTTCTCCTGAGTTAAACTGCCGATTAATACTTTACTCATTTGACATTCAAAGCACAAGTTATCCGTTATGCTCTGTACATTTTAGCAAAAGTAAAAATTTGCTTCTATTCGATTTCTTTTGGCATTCGTTCCATTTCGGTACGCTAAATGTTTCCTTGCTCCTTCTTAACATATTTACATGCCCAAATGACGGCTGGTTACCAGACAATATGATCTATACCTACCTATAATGAAATGGTAGTGAGACAAAATCATTGAATATATTTGAGAAAAAATCGCATGGGTGTGTTAGTATTATTGATAGAACATATTTTGATGATGTAGAGAATTCTGGTGTTTGTTAATTTATTGGCAATCCTTTCATAAAAGATGCACGTGAATTATCCGCTACAAGCACTGCCTGAATCTAAGAATATTATCTGAATTATTGTGCTTAGCTCGATACTTTCTTTCTAGTGTTTTTTTGCAAAATATATTTAAATATAAAAAAAAACAATGGAATAATAAAAAAATTAAAAGAGCGAAAATAATGTAAAAATGATAAACCAAGGAAGGAAACGGAGATGTCTGATTTAGACTGCTCGATTTCCCAACTAAGCTATAAACCAACTAGCTGTTTATTCTCGATGAGAGCGCCCAAATATCTATACCTTCATATTCTAATAGTTTTCAACTAATGATTTTTTTTTTCATTGGTTAGAAAATACTAACAAAATGATATTTTCTATAAAAGAAATTTAGATAGATTTAACACCCCCGAAACTTCCTGTATATTAAATTTCACGGTAATCACTGGTGAGGTTACTGAGATTTTGAAAAATCTTCCATAAAATCGAATATAGAAATATCTTCCATACTAATAAAAGGCTAAGGCTCGCCTCGGTAGCGGCTAAGAATACTACCAACCCTTACTTTGCTCGTGGATGTCGTAAAAGACGACTAAGAGCCTTATAACGATATTGGCCAAATCCATCTGATGCTGTTTGGTCAACAATTACATTCCCAAGGTGGGTTGACGTCTGGCAGGCGGCCAGTCATAAAACTATTGCCAATAACTTTTACTTATTAAACGGTTGTATTTCCGGCAATACTCACGCGTTAGAGTCGATTATGTCGACCCAGGTTTCGAGCATGTCCGATGCTGATCATCAGGGCGAGTGCGCAGCTGCGTCTGCGAGCCCCCGACGCGCACTCTCACGCGTCTCTCTGCGCGTCGGGGGCTCGCAGACGCAGCTGCGCACTCGCCCTGATGATGAGCATCGGACATGCTCGAAACCCGGGTCGACATAATCGACTCTAACGCGTGAGTATTGCCGGAAATACAACCGTTTAATATGTGTCAAACTCACGATAATTTTAATACTAAAATAACTTTTACAATATGTACTATGAAAGAAGAGTACATATTGTATCGACCTCAAGTAATTAGGATAAGAGTAGGAGAATGATGACTAATAAAAGGCGAGCCGTTTTTTTTGTTCGGTTATACTGCGAAAACTACTGAACCGATCGGAGTAATACTTATACCATAAGATGTAGTGTGTTTTGGAGAAGGTTTTTGGATATGACACGTTGGTAATAACTTATCCGGAAAGGAGGAAAGCGGGAGGTATACAGCTAGTACAAATAAAAAAATATACAAAATATGAGTCGTTTGCAGATATTAGATATATATTTTCTATTGGCATTATGTTTGTTAAACCGAATTAATGAATTTTATAATCCTTGCTTCATAATTGATATCAACGGGTTGTCGGCTTCATCAGGCACATCGATCATCCGTAACTGATTCTCCATCAGCTTAAAATACACGAGCGCTTAATAAGGATTATGAAAACGTATTTACCCAACATATGATTTATTTCTTATGTATGAGAATTCTTGATTGAAGCAGAAACCATTATTATACCATATACTTTAAAATGATGAATATTAAAATTTTTTAATTAAACTCATTTTTATATGCCTCCCAATAACAAACCTTTTCTATAAGAGAAGCATTTCTGGGAGGCGTATCTCCCAGTAACTAAAAATAAATGTGTTAGAAAAGATTTCTAAAGAAAGACAAGTCATTATTAACCTTATAATAACATCCACTAAAGGTTTACTTATTTCAGAAATTACAAATACATGTCATAAAAGTGTTAAAATCGTATTGTGGAGGAAAATATGGCTTTCAAGTTATATCAGTGAACTCTGCAGCAACGTTAAACGGTATTGTAATAGAAACATGATTATGGTACCAAGATCTTCCATCCTTTCATCCCTTAAACTTAGACTGTGAGTGAGATTAGGATCATCAACAATTAGAATAGCACGTTTTTTTTAGAGAGAATGTGTCCAAGTGATATTAGGAAGTGCCTGGCCGGACCAGTTTGTGTTTTGAATAATACTAGTCTCTGTCCGACGTGACAGTTCATATAAGGCTCTTCTCCTTTCTACGTTGTTATTATATTCTGATTACACAGATGACAGAGTGCTCTACGTAAGTTCCTTACTATCGTGGTTTCAATCTTCACGCAGGCAAATGCATTTGCGATCTACATATGTTGTGCTGAGTCTGGGTGTGATTTGCGTGCCTTAAGTATACGTTTGTGAAGTCCTCTGCAATACAAGTATTTATTCCTCAAAGTAGGATGTTGTTCTTAAAAAAGATTTTTTGTCCTTATCAATTTAGGTCTTCCAAAATGCATAGATTTATTTTCAATAGCAATAATGAGTGATAATGAGAAATGGTAAAATGCAATAAGCATAAAATAATGTTATTTCCCGTGGGCAACGTTTGATGTAAAGAAATGTCCTGTGAGAGTGTTCGGCAGCGTCATTAATCTTTAGGTTTATTATTAGGTGATGATAATCCCATCCCGTCTCACCCAAGGGCCTCCTTAAGACTTGTTGGTCGGTGTAATTTATGTATAACGCATTTATCTTCTAAAATAATGTAAGGCGGAATAATTAGAGATAAATTATCCATGCCAGTTTTCGTTTGCCTAGTTGATTTACTTATAGAATGCTATTATTTTATTTCAACAATATTATGTGGCACTAATAATATCTATAATAATAGATGCGAAAGGGAATGCTCCGATGGTTCGGACATATGGAAAGAATGCCGAACGAACGTCTGGTTAAGAAGATATACAATGCGAAAGTGGAAGGATGTAGGTACCGGGGGAGACCGAGACTCGCCTACCTAGACCAGATGGGTCATGTACTGAAGGAAGGTGGAGTCAAGAGTCGCCGAAACTGGCGAGCGTGTATGAAGAGAATTATAAATGTTGAGGAAGCGGGTGAAGTATGCAAAGATAAAGTTCTCTGGCACTCTGTTCACTCTGCCTACCCTGCAAGGGATATGGCGCGATGATATGTATGTATGTATGTACTAATAATATCCAAAATATATAATTTTTAATTATAACTAATCCCACCATACATTCACGCTGTTGTAACTCTTGGAAGCCAGGATCCACCATGGTTGCCATAAATGACACCGAAGTTTGACCCTCAGGCAGTCCTGGAAGATACTTTTGTCTTCGGCAATAAATTTAATTAAAAAAAGGTTAAAGAGGAGGAGATGGAAGGAATGATTCCACTTCCCTAGGCAATGCGTGAGACAGAAAACAAAATTTACTAGTCAGCTGTAACCTTTCTCTTACAGTAGGCTATCTGATTCAAAAATATTTTCGCAATGCAACTAGTAATTCTAGAGATTAACGTTTCAACAAACAAACTCTTCAGCTTTATAAAGTAATGTACACTTTTAATTTTTTTGTAAAATTACAATTGTTTTACAAAACAAATAAGAGCAGAATTCCAAATCAACGTATACTAATACAAAACATAATACAATTCGAGTAAAATTACAAGACATGTGAAGGAATGAAAGAACTATAGTGAGTTCTAATTTTAGAATCTTTTTGTAATAACCTACTAAAATACTACACGTATTGTATAGTAAATTTACAAAACGTAATTATAGTATTACGTTCTTGTTGTGCGTGTGGTTTTTTGTAAAAAAATTACAGAAATTTTTAACAGTGTAGAACTAAGACTTAATTTCAAAAGCTATAATTTTCGTGAAAATAAGGTAGATAAACAAAAGTTTTGAACACATTCAAATAATTGTATACGGAGAATCCAGTGATCAATCACACGTTTGACCTGCTCTGTTGTGTATAGACAGACCACTGACTCAGCAAACAAGGGGTGAAATGATTGAATGCTAACGTCGAATGAATATTACCGAGCGAACGAGATCGTTTGTACGAAATAAATAAATTGCTTCTGCTTATAGATAATATGCTTAGAATAAACAAAACAAAATTCAAACAATGTTTATTTCAATTTAAAACAGATGCGTATATAAAAGCTTTATCTGTTGACATAACAATACATTTTGTTTTATATATTTTGATCGCAATCCGCCCACGCCCGCCGTTGCATGAGACAGCGTGGCACCATTTAGCCCACAATCCGCCGTTCCACCGCTCTCCGCCTTTTGAGCGACATGTTTTTTTAAGTGATCCGACCAGCAGTTTACCATTTCGAATACCAATCCCCTATGCAACGTTTGGCCATATCTGCTACTTTATTTAATGTCTTTAGTTTTATGGTTTGTATAAAGTGAATATATTTTTTTTAATTTTTATAAATATTGATAATAATAATTAATAAAGTTACATTTAGCTACATTTGAAAGAAACAAAACAAGAAATGTATTTAATTTCGAAGGTTAACGAGCACTTTTCAAGTAAAACATAAAATAAAGCCAACCCGGAGAGAATCGTAAGAAACATTAGAACCTAATCTTGGAAGCGAAGACGTTATTATTCACAAGGAGAACGTAGGCGTTCAACTGTGCCGAGTTAATTGAAAACAAAACAAGATCAACAATAACACGCCGGCTTTCGCAAATATACGAATATATTAACGTCCAACTGGGGAAACGTTTGAAATTAACTTGTACTTAAACATATATCTAGCATAACTTTGGTGATATTGAGGTAAAAATTATTTATGAAATTTTCATCCGTAGCCACCGACCACATCTGTTGAAAGTTTTTCTATTTAATTGAATGAAAAATTCAGAAACGTAATTTTAGCTACTACTCACTTTACAGTATTATCACTCGTATTTCTGATAATAATAAATATCTGATTACTTTAAAGTCTACACAACCAAGTCACACTCGTACATGTGTCTGTATGGTTGTTAATATTTAAAATAAAATTCTCAAACAAATTATAAATATCAAAAAACAGCAGTCAAAGTTTTAAAAGGGTCATCACGTAATATTGTATTCGAAATGCTAAATGTCTAAATGTTGCGTTAAATTATTCTTTAAATGCTTATACTTAATTATAATTTCATCATCATCCTCATCATCTCAGCTCATATATGTCCCACTGTTGGGCTCGAGCCTACTCCGTAATGAAAGGGATATTGGTTTTCTATACCACGCTGGTCAGACGTTTTGGTATAGGATTTTGTTTCGAGTTTTCCCTATCTTGCATAGATGTTATATGCGTTTTGTATCCCTTAGTAGTCTCTTACGATTACCCACGGGCAGTGAATTGTAATCAGGTGTTGAATTGTATTCTTACTCCGTCACCACACGGCTAGTAATTATAATTTAGAATAATATTAATGATATAATTATTGGTCCATTTGAAAATTTCATCAAAATAATTTAATGGTAGATACTTGATATTTTCATTCATTCATAATGAATGAATGACATTTTATATATTATTCGATAATAACCCTTTCATTAAATTTTATTTATGTTATTTTGGCATGTCTAATGGATTATAAAATTTGCACAGTGATAACGGTTAGATATGGCATTGAACTTTCTGTATTATGAACTTTATTATCGATATTGGTTAACGCAACGGACATCTTCATTTTGGTGTTCAGTGCGGCGGATTAATATTTCTAAAACACTGAGGTATACATTTTTTAATTGCGATGATTTTTTTTTATTTACACGTATATATTTACATACATACATATCATCACGCCATATCCCTTGCAGGGTAGGCAGAGAGAACAGAGTGCCAGAGAACTCTATCTTTGCATACTTCACTCGCTTGCTCAACATTCATAATTCTTTTAATATACGCTCGCCGGTTTCGGAGACTCTTGACTCCACCTTCCTTCAGTACATGACCGATCTGGTCTAGGTAGGTTAGTCTCGGTCTTCCCCGGTACCTACATCCTGCCACTTTCGCATTGTATATCTTCTTAACCAGACGTTCGTTCGACATTCTTGCCACATGTCCGAACCATCGGAGCATTCCCTTTCGCATCTTTACACCAATACTCTCTTTCATACCTACTCGCTCTCTTACGTCGTCGTTACGAATGCGGTCGGTCAGCCAACTCCACAGATTTGCCGCAGAGATCGCATTTCGACCAATGCGGTTTTACTTTCATACTCTTTTCTGCATACCCAACTCTCGCTTCCATACAGTAATGTTGGGACAAGCACTGCGTTATGTATTGCTACACGTGCCTTCTGGCTGAAATGGTGGCTGCCGAGAAGTTGCCCCAACGTTCCGTTCACTCTATTGCCCGTATACATTTAAATATCAAATTATGTTTTATTGCTTATGTTAGCAAACGAACAAGCAGCACACTAGATGTTAAGCATTAATGCTGCTTATGGACCCTAGAAATACCAGTGCTACAGCTTGAATGCTGCCTACCAACCAAAAATCACTCAAAAATTGGGCATCCGGCTCTCTCGCGTACTGAAGGGTACATTGCCGCTGCTCAGACATCGATTTTCTCCGAAAGTATGGTAGGTACTACCCCGGACGGATTGATACGCGGCTCTACACAGAAAACTATCATCACAAAACAACCCTTTATGGATTGCACAGAAAATTGATCTGCATGGGAATCTGATTTAAGACACTCGGTACGGACGATACTTTGAATGCTACGTGCCATTGTATTACAAGGCAAATTTTGTTGCGGATGCTTCGAATATTCACAAATATAATATAAAAAAATAAATTAAATGTATTGCTAATGTAACGGTATTTCGGCCTTCATCTCTCAATAAATGTTTGCGAAATTTAGCACCTGGTACTAATTAGTGACACATAGCCGGATTATTTTTTTGTTCATCATTGCAGAAGTTTATTTGTTTATTTTGATAATTAAATTTACTTACAAAACCAAATTACACTAATTAACTAGATGGACTATAAAATCATAATTACCAAATAAAATTGAATTTAACAATTATTATTAAGAGAACGCCGAATAATTAAAGGTATTTTTAAAATGCATTTTTCAGTTACAAAAAGCGAAATCTAAATCTTTCTTTGCTGTGTGGTAGCGGCTACGAATACTACCAGCCCTTACTTTGCTCTGGATGTCGTAAAAGACGACTAAGAGGCGTACAACGACCAAATCCACCTGATGCCGTTTGGTCAACAATTTCATTCTCAAGGAGGGTTGACGCCTGGCAGGCGGCCGGTCATAAAACTGTTGCCAATAACTTTTACAATATGTACTATGAAAGAGGAGTGCATATTGTATCGACCCCAAGTAGTTGGAATAAAAGTAGGAGAATGATGATGATCTCTTTCTTTCTAGATAGCATCACTAATCTCCGTTTTCATCATAACAGTTAAATTTTAGGTTTGTTACCTAAAATTAGAAAATAAATCTAAAGGCATTTAAAGATCAATGTCACATATTGAATTATATATTTATCATCAATCACACTAACTTACGCTGATATCTCTGTGAGAGAAATAATACTCGACATTTTTTTAAATGATTCTAATGTGCAACACTAGCGTAAACGTCAGATCATTTTATACTATGTACATAAAGTATAATATTATACATAATTACTAACTTAAGAATCATTTATTCCACCGTAATATGTCTTTATTGTCTGTTAACGAGTACGATTTCATTATCAAAAGTGTCAAAGAACCCACCACCTTTATAGAAATTTTGTCAGCGATTAATGTTGGGTAAATTACGTACATTTGCTATCAAAAGAATAAGATGAATTGCTGTCCATTTATTTCCATTATTATTACGTCTTAGTTCATTAGTCTCATCGTAGTAATTTTTTTTAATATACCCGTCTGAAGATAATTTTGTTGAAATATTGCACAGTATATATCGTTGTTCTTAATTTGGCTTGTTAAAATCATTTTTATGATGATTATACTTATTTATTTACTTAATATCTTTAAACGAGCATAGTATATTTCTAAATATTCAGTCTCGACAACAACACCAGCGATTTTCATGATATTGATAATATTATAATCGCTTGACAGATAGGTCGGCGGCCATCATAATTGGTACTTACATACATTTTATCACGCCATATCCCTTGCAGGGTTAGCAGAGAGAACAGAGTACCAGAGAATACTATCCTTACATACTTCACTCGCTTTCTCAACATTCATAATTCTCTTCATACACGCTCGCCGGTTTCGGAGACTCTTGACTCCACCTTCCTTCAGTACGTGCCCAATCTGGTCTAGGTAGGTTAGCCTCGGTCTCCCCCGGTACCTACATCCTTCCACTTTCGCATTGTATATCTTCTTAACCAGACGTTCGTTCGGCATTCTTTCCACATGTCCGAACCATCGGAGCATTTCCTTTCGCATCTTTACACCAATACTCTCTTTCATACCTACTCGCTCTCTTACGTCGTCGTTACGAATGCGATCGGTCAGCCTAATTGGTGTTTTGACTTTACTATGAGAGCGCTGTTGCTCACTTTGCCGGTGCATCCTTAGATGATATTTACAACTTCCATCGTCAAACCCGTCATTAAAATATATACATACTTCTGCATAGTTGACCTAAATAAATGTGGTTCTGTACAAATCTAAAAAAAGTTAAAAATAGAATTCCTTGGATTCGACCGCACTGCCACTTATCGGTTTTAATTGCTAATCTAAACTATTCTTGAATCTATCTGAACTCAAACAATCTTATCACCACTAGTCCAGCCTTTTCGGATGACTTCAGTTACATACACGTGTACAGAAAAAAAAAATGTATAAAGATGTGTGTGTATATTATACATATAGCTATTATATAACACATATAGCTATGAGCGGCTACGAATATTACTTTGCTCGTTAGTGTCGTAAAAGACGACTAAGACATTTTCAACGACCTGGGCCAACTTTATCTGATGTTTGGTTAATAATTATATTCACAGGGAGAGTTAACGTGAAGCAGTTGGCTGGTCATAAAACTATACTTTTTTATATGTACGGTGCAAGACGGCTACATATTGCGTCAACCCCAAGTAATTGGGATAAGAACAGGATCATGACGAAGATGATATATACATATTATACATACATGTAGATATATTAAAAATAGTCACATACAGTCTCACCTTTTAAACAATTATAGGTGAGTATTCAAGGCCTAACGTCTGTTAATACGATCTATCGCTTGAGGCGAGGAGCTGTTGGGAGGTTTCATCAACGCGACAGCTGACCTTGAACCTGTCACTCGCACTGTCAGGCCTGTTCTAATGGAAAAGTCGGAGCTACGAGTATAATGGAATTACTCTATTCCGAATAAATAAGCCTTTAAACGTTTGTCGTCATTATTTATAGATCAAATTTAATCCTTTTTTAATATTTTTTTTTGTTGCATTTAGTGGGCACTCCGTTAATCCAATGTAACGAGCGTGCGACTGCCGGGCGTAAGATACCGGGATTGGATCCCAGGTCGTATAAAATATCATTGAATTTTTTTTTAAGGTGATTTAAATTGGTTCCCATTAGCGAGCACGGAGATTGATATTAGCTGGAGTTAAGAAATTCGTGGATATATTTACTTACGTATCGTGATAGCCTTTTTATTTTGAGAGACTATGGCGTGGATGCACTCCACCGACCTCATAACCCAACGTATTCCCATCGGCATTGGACTTACCACTGGTATTGATTTCTGGACCTCAGTGGTCAGCTCGGCGTATCGTGACAGCCTAAGCCACTTTGCACTTTGCTTAGGTTGTAACAACGACTATTGGATGGAAGCTGGTAACATAATTTAAAAGAAAACCAACTTGAAATAAAACCTTGCCTCAAAGAGCCTAGTCTATCCATCTATCTATACATGTATTAACCAATTAAAGTTCGCTTTTGAGACAGAAAGTTAGCATATTATAGTAGACTCATTTTCCTTCCCTTCCATTTTGTAGGAGGCTTGTGTTCAAGAATATGACGTATATAGGGTATGATTAGGGCAGCTGCAAAAGGTGCTGTTCATATTTGAAGTAGTTTTTGAGGCATCTTCGGTTTGTGGTTGACTTTAATAACTAATTTTACATTTTAAAACGCTAATATGGTATGAAAGAGAGTATTGGTGTAAAGATGCGAAAGGGAATGCTCCGATGGTTCGGACATGTGGAAAGAATGCCGAACGAACGTCTGGTTAAAGTAGAAGGATGTAGGTACTGGGGGAGACCGAGACTAACCTACCTAGACCAGATTTGTCACGTACTGAATGAAGGTGGAGTCAAGAGTCTCCGAAACCGGCGAGCGTGTATAAAGAGAATTATGAATATCGAGGAAGCGAGTGAAGTATGCAAGGATAGAGTTCTCAGGCACTCTGTTCTCTCTGCCTACCCTGCAATGGATATGGCGTGATGATATGTATGTATGTAAAACGCTAATGATGAGCAAACTTCCTATAAAGAATAGTAGTTCGAGCTGTGGGTATTGCTTAGGTATCGCACTGGAACATGTGATTGCACCGCTTGACTGCAGGGCCCAACTGTCTTGCGCATCTCTTTTAGTATCGCATTCAAAAATACCTTCAAATTTAATTAAAAGTTAGCAATAAATTATTGATAATACCTCATTATGACATGTCAATTATATCGTAGAGGCCCACATACCTATAATTTACATAAATTATCCTGATTTTGAATAGTGTTCGTATTATTGAAATTATTAACCTACGTGGGAACTGAACCCATGACACACTTGGCATGCTAAGACGATATTTTTCGAGCACTCGCTGTCTGTGTAGTCTTTAATTGATCATTGAACATTAAAGTGGCTTATAGAACATTCACTCTGTCTTATTGATGAAAGAATTTTACCTGCACTTCAAACAGCAGATGAGAATAAAATTCATCGTTTTGCGAAGTTGAAAGCTTCCACTTTTATATTGATACAGTCTGGTTATGCTTCAGTGAGTATTCCACTCGAATATTGAAATATTAAGTGCCGTTTCGATATTACTTAGAAGCACTCCGTGAGCTGACAGTCTGAAGAGGTTGCTTTACAAAAATTTAGTATGCTATTGAGAATGTATACAATATTAAGTTTCTATGAAAACTAACACACATCATTCTTATTATATAGTTTGCTAATAGAAATATTTTTTGGGATCATATACATCTCTGTAGTAGAGATACGGGCCTACTCTACAATGGGAGGGAAATTGATTACAATAACACGTCATTCAGATGGGTTGGTATAACATTTAATTTCGAGTTTTTTTTAATTTTGCAATTACGTTATCTCGTACTATCTCCTCAGGATTTGTAGTCTTACTCTATCAACATACCAAAACATCATAGCATCTAATAATTTCAATAATAATCAAGTTTACTCTCTACAGCGTTCATGGTCATGGGAGGACTGTGTGTGACTATGAAGCTGTAGTGTTCGAAACGTCGGAAAAATAAAAAATCAACTACAAATGCGATCAATCAAGTTTTTATTAAAGTAATAAATAAAAAATATAAATTTATTAATAACTTATTTTTATCAAGTACTTGCAAATTATTCTCCGAGAGAATTAGAATCATTGGAGTTAAATATCCAATTAAGTCTACTATGGCTTGAATGTGTAAACCAAATGCTGCAAGAAACTCCGCGTTCTCAACAGTGCTTTGTGGTATATCACGTAGAAACAGCGACTAAGATTAGGTTTCAGGTACATTGCAATCTTATAGATTCTGTCTCATATATCTGTGTGCTCGAGTGTCTAAATATCGAATCGAACAGCGCGCCTCTGTGAGTAATTCATTAAAACAAGCAGTTTTAATGAATTACTCACAGAGGCGCGCTGTTCGATGCGTCTGCAAACTCACAGATTAAATAGATTTAGGTTCTATTTGTGTTTCGAAGTCTGTTTTACCAGAATTGCTAAGAGAAACAGTTTGACTATACCATTTCTGCTTACTATTCTCATACTAAACAAACTCTAAATTGTCTTGTTTTATGACGCCACTGGAGTCAACTGTCTGTTGAATTATCACATTATGTCAAATCTTTCTAAACGATATAACGGGAGAAGAAGAGTACTATTCATGTCGTAAATCGTAATAGACAGCGGTTTGGTTCCGTTTACGGTATAGAAAAAATAAAATAAAGCTCATAGGTATATAAACCAGAAACAAATATATCTTCAATGAATTATTGTAATTAAGATTAACAATTAATGTCGGTTTGCTTCATTCGAATTGTAATTTTTTTCTGATAACACTCTCTATTGTAATAAAATTGTGTGATTTGTAGCTTAATAATTTTGGGAAATTTTATCAAATGATTTTCATACTTTGAAATAAAAATATTTGTTATCTCTATTGTAGATCATAAAATAAAAAAAAATCACAAAATTTGTTTTTTTTTGCAGCAACAAAAGCCAAGCCAAGCAAATTGTGTTCCCTATTGTTTGTCCAATAAAATTAGGTTTTTTATGGTTTCCTTTATTTATAAATAAAATTTTGTCTATTCGGAAATTAACAATTTTGATATGTTAATTCGAGAATTTTGATGTCACTACTCGTATAACGTTAGGTTCACTTAAAAAATACTCGTTAAAAAGTAACTGGAATTGACGTAACTACCTAATGATGTCACGTGTAACTTCTAAAAATATGTTCGTTTTTATTACACCAAATCTCGCAGAAGTTATCAATATATAAAGAAATATTTTAGTTGGTTTTTATATTTATAATATCTCTGTTCTACGATGGACTAAACGAGTAGGCATAATGGGATACTATACTACCTGTGCGAAGCTGGGGCGGGGCGCTAGTATAAATATACAATTGGGATTTATTTAATCATTGAGTTTAACATGTTTTAATTATCTGCTTTAGTACCCTTATTAACTTGCCTCCCTGGGAGAAAAATTAATCAACTTTTCCCCTGGTACGTGTGTAGTTAAAATGTCGACTAAGTGTTTAATCATACGATACGACAACAGATTATGCAAGCTTCGTATCCGTGTTAGGTGCGAGAATATCTTACTCGAACTGTGACTTAATTCGTTCAATGAAATTTAATTTCCATCTAATCTCAACTTGCCGCCGCCCGATCTTTACAAATAACTTTGGGATAATATCAACGTGGGCGGAATTAAAACAGATTCGACTTGGAGATTGTTTTAAGTGAACAATTTTCATCCATTCAGCTCTTTATGAGTTTTGGTAAATACAACTTTGAAATCAGATTCATAATAAGTTTTTTTAATATATTTATATTTAGATACAATAGAACTCCAACCAAGCCTCGCTCGTCACAAAAATAATTATACAACGTATTTGTGTGAAATTTGAAAGGTATTTCAATAAGGGGATTAGAAGCAGTGTTTCCACTATCAGATGTTAGTTTTACCCTAGATTTTTCTATTAAATGCCCTAAATACCTTAATTATTCTCTGAAAATCCTTGATTTAGGGCGCAAAATTTAAATGAGTTCAAAATAAAACAAAACTTGATGGTTTGAGTATTTATTTTAATTATCGTCTATTAATCAGAGGTAGTAAACAATTAATCATAAGAAGAATTCATTTTAATCTGTGAAAGAAGTAGATGGTGAACAATGTGATGCTGATGCTGAAGCTAAAGCACTGCGCTTCAGTTTTTGAGCTTCATTCAATATTTGTGTGTTTCTAAAATCTATCTAATCTGTTCTAAAATCGAGCCTGTCATACCTAGTTTGGTATACAACAAATCGTTGAGGGTTTCATTGTGAAGCCTGTTTCTTTTATAAGTTTTACATTCTTTTAGTACACTGAGTAATCTTTCCACCTCAGTATTCGAAGACGGCAGTGCTAATAGAAGTGAAATCACAACTTCAAGGTTTTGGTATTTGTAAGTTCCAAAATGATCTTTCAAGCTCAACACTTTATTCCAATATACTGCCGTTGGTAATTTTGTGACCTCTTCTTCACTTTTTACCTTGAAATAATTCGCTTCAATAAGAGCTTGTTGACGCCGTTTATTATTCGCTTTTTGCATATTACATTTATTACTTAAAAAACTGAAATGGCTGAACACAGGATGTGTTATAGAACGATTTTCCAACTGTCGTGCAATTTGTGGATCTACATATTTTATCAAATAGAAAACATTTTCAAAGTAAAATCTGAATTCATCATCATTTCAGCGTATCGCCGCCCAGAGATTTTCACCAGGTCATTTTACCCCAAATTACCCTAAATCCCTAAAAATATTAAATAGCCCTAAGTCATATTTCAAATTAGCAGTTTCGCCCTGAAAAAGGGCGAAATCCCTAAAAGTGGAAACACTGATTAGAAGTGCAATAAGAAATGACAGTTTGAAAGCTGGATGGAAATACTATTTTGCCAAGGCGGCAATAATGTAATGGTCTTTGTTAATTAAAGACGGGTTTTTATTTTAAGGGGCATATCTGTATTAATTAGACTAGGTGGGAGAATGTGTTACAGTTCTAGTATTTTGATTGATATATTTCTAATATTTATTGAAGATTTAGACATGATGTTTTTATTCATTTTATAGCATATTTTTCAATGTGTTAAGGATAACATAAGGGAGTTCTATACAATACAATAAAACTCCAGCGTTGCTATTCTAATTTTTACTTTGCTCAAAGAGACGGTTACAATTATGTGTGTTGACTGTTTGGAGATGCGAGAAAGAGTGGTTATACAATTATAAGAGAGGGGTAATTTGCGTATCACTGGTGAAAGTGCCTAAATAAAAAATGATAGCAACTAGTCGTATTAACAATGATGTAAATTGTTTAGGAGTCATATATTTAAAAAATGAGATTAAGACAATATTAAGGCTGAGCCTGAACATCTTCCCCCTCCAAGGAACAAACATTATAAATTAAATCAGTCATTCTAACATTCGATTATATAAATTTACTGAAATTTTAGCATTTAATATGCTTAATTTATAAAATCCGATTACGAAATGAAAAATTGATGTCGCAAGCGGGATTCGAACCCGCGCCTATTGGGATTCCGGCCCAATCGTGCTGCCACTACACTACCGCGACCAATTGTAGGACATGCAAATTTTCATCTCGTATTGTATTTACGTCTTAAGGTGACGGTGTGCTATCTACCCGACAATGTTTACACAATGTTATAGGCTTAATACTTCAAACTTTACAGTTAGAATTGTATTAAACGATGACACAACCTTGTTATTTAAATTTACTGAAATTTTAGCATTTAATATGCTTAATTTATAAAATCCGATTACGAAATGAAAAATTGATGTCGCAAGCGGGATTCGAACCCGCGCCTATTGGGATTCCGGCCCAATCGTGCTGCCACTACACTACCGCGACCAATTGTAGGACATGCAAATTTTCATCTCGTATTGTATTTACGTCTTAAGGTGACGGTGTGCTATCTACCCGACAATGTTTACACAATGTTATAGGCTTAATACTTCAAACTTTACAGTTAGAATTGTATTAAACGATGACACAACCTTGTTATTTAAATTTACTGAAATTTTAGCATTTAATATGCTTAATTTATAAAATCCGATTACGAAATGAAAAATTGATGTCGCAAGCGGGATTCGAACCCGCGCCTATTGGGATTCCGGCCCAATCGTGCTGCCACTACACTACCGCGACCAATTGTAGGACATGCAAATTTTCATCTCGTATTGTATTTACGTCTTAAGGTGACGGTGTGCTATCTACCCGACAATGTTTACACAATGTTATAGGCTTAATACTTCAAACTTTACAGTTAGAATTGTATTAAACGATGACACAACCTTGTTATTTAAATTTACTGAAATTTTAGCATTTAATATGCTTAATTTATAAAATCCGATTACGAAATGAAAAATTGATGTCGCAAGCGGGATTCGAACCCGCGCCTATTGGGATTCCGGCCCAATCGTGCTGCCACTACACTACCGCGACCAATTGTAGGACATGCAAATTTTCATCTCGTATTGTATTTACGTCTTAAGGTGACGGTGTGCTATCTACCCGACAATGTTTACACAATGTTATAGGCTTAATACTTCAAACTTTACAGTTAGAATTGTATTAAACGATGACACAACCTTGTTATTTAAATTTACTGAAATTTTAGCATTTAATATGCTTAATTTATAAAATCCGATTACGAAATGAAAAATTGATGTCGCAAGCGGGATTCGAACCCGCGCCTATTGGGATTCCGGCCCAATCGTGCTGCCACTACACTACCGCGACCAATTGTAGGACATGCAAATTTTCATCTCGTATTGTATTTACGTCTTAAGGTGACGGTGTGCTATCTACCCGACAATGTTTACACAATGTTATAGGCTTAATACTTCAAACTTTACAGTTAGAATTGTATTAAACGATGACACAACCTTGTTATTTAAATTTACTGAAATTTTAGCATTTAATATGCTTAATTTATAAAATCCGATTACGAAATGAAAAATTGATGTCGCAAGCGGGATTCGAACCCGCGCCTATTGGGATTCCGGCCCAATCGTGCTGCCACTACACTACCGCGACCAATTGTAACCGCGACAAAATTTAAATAACAAGGTTGTGTCATCGTTTAATACAATTCTAACTGTAAAGTTTGAAGTATTAAGCCTATAACATTGTGTAAACATTGTCGGGTAGATAGCACACCGTCACCTTAAGACGTAAATACAATACGAGATGAAAATTTGCATGTCCTACAATTGGTCGCGGTAGTGTAGTGGCAGCACGATTGGGCCGGAATCCCAATAGGCGCGGGTTCGAATCCCGCTTGCGACATCAATTTTTCATTTCGTAATCGGATTTTATAAATTAAGCATATTAAATGCTAAAATTTCAGTAAATTTAAATAACAAGGTTGTGTCATCGTTTAATACAATTCTAACTGTAAAGTTTGAAGTATTAAGCCTATAACATTGTGTAAACATTGTCGGGTAGATAGCACACCGTCACCTTAAGACGTAAATACAATACGAGATGAAAATTTGCATGTCCTACAATTGGTCGCGGTAGTGTAGTGGCAGCACGATTGGGCCGGAATCCCAATAGGCGCGGGTTCGAATCCCGCTTGCGACATCAATTTTTCATTTCGTAATCGGATTTTATAAATTAAGCATATTAAATGCTAAAATTTCAGTAAATTTAAATAACAAGGTTGTGTCATCGTTTAATACAATTCTAACTGTAAAGTTTGAAGTATTAAGCCTATAACATTGTGTAAACATTGTCGGGTAGATAGCACACCGTCACCTTAAGACGTAAATACAATACGAGATGAAAATTTGCATGTCCTACAATTGGTCGCGGTAGTGTAGTGGCAGCACGATTGGGCCGGAATCCCAATAGGCGCGGGTTCGAATCCCGCTTGCGACATCAATTTTTCATTTCGTAATCGGATTTTATAAATTAAGCATATTAAATGCTAAAATTTCAGTAAATTTAAATAACAAGGTTGTGTCATCGTTTAATACAATTCTAACTGTAAAGTTTGAAGTATTAAGCCTATAACATTGTGTAAACATTGTCGGGTAGATAGCACACCGTCACCTTAAGACGTAAATACAATACGAGATGAAAATTTGCATGTCCTACAATTGGTCGCGGTAGTGTAGTGGCAGCACGATTGGGCCGGAATCCCAATAGGCGCGGGTTCGAATCCCGCTTGCGACATCAATTTTTCATTTCGTAATCGGATTTTATAAATTAAGCATATTAAATGCTAAAATTTCAGTAAATTTAAATAACAAGGTTGTGTCATCGTTTAATACAATTCTAACTGTAAAGTTTGAAGTATTAAGCCTATAACATTGTGTAAACATTGTCGGGTAGATAGCACACCGTCACCTTAAGACGTAAATACAATACGAGATGAAAATTTGCATGTCCTACAATTGGTCGCGGTAGTGTAGTGGCAGCACGATTGGGCCGGAATCCCAATAGGCGCGGGTTCGAATCCCGCTTGCGACATCAATTTTTCATTTCGTAATCGGATTTTATAAATTAAGCATATTAAATGCTAAAATTTCAGTAAATTTAAATAACAAGGTTGTGTCATCGTTTAATACAATTCTAACTGTAAAGTTTGAAGTATTAAGCCTATAACATTGTGTAAACATTGTCGGGTAGATAGCACACCGTCACCTTAAGACGTAAATACAATACGAGATGAAAATTTGCATGTCCTACAATTGGTCGCGGTAGTGTAGTGGCAGCACGATTGGGCCGGAATCCCAATAGGCGCGGGTTCGAATCCCGCTTGCGACATCAATTTTTCATTTCGTAATCGGATTCGATTATATCACAAAATTACAATATTAAATTAAATTATTTTAGTTTTCTTACAACTTATGGAATTTATGCAGGTACCTAGTTAAAATTTATAAAATTATATAGGTATTAAATATTTAGATACCCATCACTAAATAGTAAGTAGGTATGTTAATCTAAGTCTGCACTCGTAGGTAGCGGACACAATTTTGTAAGCGGTCTGCGCAAACGTCCTCTCGCTGTCGTGAGGTCTGCAACTCTGGAGACCCCGTCAGGTCCAGGGAAAAGTCGCGACACTCTTCCAAGGCGCCAACATAGAGGAGGCATGTTGTCCTCCTGAAGAAGAACCAAATCGCCGAGTTTCAATTTGCCAGTGCTCGTCTTCCATTTGGTTCTCTGCTGTAATTCAGCGACGTACTCCCTTTGCCACCTACTTCAAAAGTGCTGTCGAAGCTGCTCAATGCGGACGTAGCGTTGAAGAGAGATTTCTTGCCGGTCATTTAATGCAGGAGACGGCATCGCTGTGAGTGGTCTTCCGATGAGAAAGTGCCCTGGGGAAAGGGAAAGGAGGTCATCAGGTGAGGAGGACAATGGGCACAAAGGTCGGCTATTCAGTATAGCCTCCACTTGCGCAAACAAGGTTGTCAACTCTTCAAAAGTTAAGTGACTATTGCCTAAAACGCGTCGCAAGTGGTGTTTCGCGGACTTGATACCAGCCTCCCAAATTCCGCCGAAATTAGGAGCGTAGCAAGGTGAGAAAAAGAATTTGATGCCTTCCTGATTTGCAAATTCAGATAGAGGTTCTTCAGTGGACCTTAAAAAATCGCCTATTTCCTTCGCCGCCGCTACGAAATTACGGCCATTATCGCAAAATATTTCCGCTGGCTTGCCACGACGCGCAATAAATCTACGAAGGGTCATTATAAAAGAGATTTTACTTAAATCACCCACTGCTTCTAAGTGAACACACTTGTAACGTAGACAGACAAATAAACACAAATAACATTTAATTAGACGGCTGCCACGTCCTTTTCGGTTCAATATAAGAAATGGACCACCCATATCAACACCAACGGATGTAAATGGATGATCCGGTGTACAGCGCTGGGATGGTAAATCTCCTAACTTGGGTACCAGTGTTCTACCGCGCAAACGCCTACAACGCACACATCTGTTTACGGTGCGTCGCGCTAGATACCTACCGTTGACAGGCCAAACATACTCGCGGACAGTAGCTAATAACAGCTGTGGGCCAGCATGCATATGACGCAAGTGTTCTCTGTCGAATATAAGCTTTGTTAAGGTATGCGACGCGTGCAACAAAATCGGATGTTTTTTCTCATAGGGATAGTCTGAAGCGTCTATGCGCCCCCCTACGCGAATTAATCCTTCGTTATCAATAAACGGAGATAACGATAATATTTTAGATTTAGTGTGTAAAGCCTTGTTTTTCTTTAAACAGTCGTATTCGACAGTAAATGATTCTCGTTGTGCCATAATGCAAAGCGAGTGAAATGACTTATTCAATTCATCGACAGTGAGGCATCCTATGGTTCTATTATTTTTATTTTTTAAATTATAAATAAATCTCCTGACGTAGGCAAAAGATCGTTGAAGTCTTACTAATTTAGAATAATTTTCAAAATTAATTAAATTTTCTGTAACAATAACAGTATTTGACTTTACTTCAGGTAAAGTTTCGTAAGTGTTATCATTCAACAAAGGCCAGTGTGAATCACCTTTGGTCAAAAAAGAAGGTCCAGTCCACCATAGATGTGTGGACCGTAATTGACTGGCATCAATTCCCCGAGATATTAAATCAGCAGGATTAGCCGCCGTGGGGACATAACGCCAAGATGATTTGTCTGTAAATTCAATAATTTCGCTAATGCGATTTGCTACAAATGCCTTTAATTTACTTAGATCGCTATTTATCCAAGCAAGTACTATACTAGAATCACACCAATGAATAACGCGCGCAGGCGCATTACGAAGCGTGTCGGTAACCGATCTACTCAGTCGGGCGGCGAGCAACGCAGCGCACAGTTCTAACCGCGGTACTGTAGTCGGCTTTAACGGCGCGACCTTTGATTTCGCAGTTAACAAATGGCTGGTAATATGACCGTTCGCCTGTATGGAAACCATGTAAATACACGCCCCGTAAGCCTTTTGAGAAGCATCACTAAAAACGTGCATTTCTATTTTTGTAGGAGAATCGCAAAGTACCCTCCTAGGAATTTGTATATCTTTAAGAAATAACATATTTTTTAAAAAACGATCCCATTCCATGTGTTAATATATATATATATACTGACGCGCTCTAATGAGTATATTAAAAAGGGAATCTTGTACGTTCGGCCCGACCATCATGAGGTCGTTTAGCGAGTAACCCGACGACGATCGCTCTGAGCCGCTGAAAACAACGCGAAGCTTAGTTGATTCACTGTCTTGTTTTAGAATTGCGTGGTGGCAGAAGAAATAGGAGGGGTGAGATTTTAACACAGGCGACTTGGATAAATGCCCAAGTTTAGCATATTCTGCAATGAATTCCTTGTACTCTAATTTTAATTCATAATTTCGTCTGAATCTTTTCTCGAGATTGAACAATCGCCTCTTTGCTAAACTAAATGACTCACCTAATCGATCCGGCGATTCGATTAAAGGCAACCTTACGCAAAATCGACCATCAGCCAATGTCGTAGTATTTTGTGAAAAATGTTTTTCGCATAACATACCCCTTTCACTTAAAGTATGTTTATTAGGAATTTCTTCCAATTGCCAAAACCTTTGTAATGACGAATTTATATCGTCTGATGATTTATTATATATCACAGCGCCATGATTACATGCAATGTGATGAGTAGATTGACCTTGCATACGGATCGGACCCGACAATAACCACCCGAGCGTGGAACTATGCAACTTAGGACCGTTAGGTCCAAGATTTTGCTGCTCACTACCTAATATGTCCCAGAATACATCAGCACCGATTAATATGTCTACAGGCGCCGGTTGGTGAAACGTAGGGTCGGCCAACCTTATGTTTTTAGGTATATTTAATGCATTTATGTTTACGTGTGTTCTAGGTAAATTACTAGTTAGCTCGTTTAGTACGAAGCATGACAGTATTACACGGAATGGTGTATGGAGTGACTTTAATTGAACGTCACTTCGTTCTACTACTCTATCTGAACAATTATTGCCAATCCCAATGACCTTTAGAGTGTCAATGGGACATGAATTGAGCGATAGTTTTTGTTGTAGTCTTTTGGTAATAAATGTAGATTGACTACCACAGTCGAGTAGCGCCCGAACCTTTTGCCTTTCTTTGGTGACGGGATTCACCACTTCAATTAGCGCAGTAGACAAGAGAACTTCTGAAAAATGTTGCTTAGAAAAATTCACAGCAGTTGTCACCAACTCACTATCACCTTCAGCAGAGGCGTGGTTTACTAACGGCTGCTCTGTATTGTGTAATAGCGAGTTGTGTTTACCACTGCAAATACGACAGGGACCCATACGACACTCGCCATTAGGGTGACCTTGTCTTAAACAATTGGAGCATAGTTTATATAACTTAACGTCACGTAACCGCTCGTTGATGTTTTTATTTTTAAATACCGTACAATCGTATATTCTGTGATTTTTACCGCAAATAATACAAATGTAAATAGTCTTATGATTTTCGTTTAAATTAGTAAATGATTTAGTATAATTGAATTTTTCTTGTTTATTTTTATTTATATTAGAATTAGTATTTTGATTTTTAAAATTAGTATTAGAATTAGTATTATGATGATTTTTATTTATACTAGTCATTTCCGAGACCCGCTGAGTGAACGATGAATTTTTATTAGTTTTATTGCGATTAAGTGCCTCTAAGACGCCCGCGCGGTCGGAAAGGAATTTCAAGAACATATTTAAGGTGGGATAATCGTCAATTGTATTACGAAACTCTTCCCACTTGGCCAGAGTTTTACTATCCAGCTTTGACGTCATCATAAATATTATTATACTGTCCCATTTATCCGTTGGTTGACCAAGACTGCGTAAGGCACGTAAATTTTTGTTAACTGTGTCTACTAGATACCGAAGAGACTTCTCTGTTTCATTTGTAGCCGGTTGAATATTAAACAAGGCGTTTAAATGATGATCGGTTAACAATCTTTTGTTATTATAGCGGTCACAAATTAACTGCCAGGCCTCATCGTACGTATCTGACGACACCTCCAGATTTGAAACGATTCTTGCAGCCTCCCCTTCTAAATATGAGACTAAATAATGATATTTTTGAATTGGGGAAATTTTATCATTGTCGTGTATTAGATTCTTATACGTATCGTGGAATTCAAGCCAGTGAAAATACGAACCATCAAATTTAGAAATATTCAGTTGGGGTAGTTTCACACCCACCACCTTTTGTTCGTGAGAACACTGAGGAACATGAATAGACTCTCGCCTATGCTCATTCTCTGCCTTTAGGAACTTATCGACGATGCCCTTCGCTGTGGCAATATTCAAAATAAATTCATGCTCAATATTCTCACGCAGTTCCAACTCTTCATTTAAGTTCGCGTGATTAAGAACCTCAATCTCCTCCTGCAAGCTGTCAAAACGTAGCGATAATGTCTCAATTTTTTGGATTTTTAATTGTAATTCTGTCAATTCAATAGTAGTAAATTCAAACTTTTGTATTTGAGATAATAAATAATTTTTAAACTTTGTTACCTGCCCTTTTATGGAACTACGCTTTCGGTATAGCTCCTCTAAAACTGAAACATTACCCACGTCCTTAGTGGAAGACATCATTAATTCTAATAAAAATTAGTAAATCTCACGCTCCTTGCCACGGTGAACCCCCAGTAAGTCCGCTCAACACCAGATCGCAGCCGCGCACCACACGGTGAAACACTCAACGGATGACGTAACGCCTAACTCGCGCCGCACAGCTAACGTCTATAGTGCACCTGTAACGCGTCAGTAAAACATATAAGCGCCGAAATTAAATGTAAGGAACGTAGATTAAAGTTAATGTTTAATTTTGTTTAACAATTTGTCTTATTGATCATGTAATGATTATGTAGATGTAGGTAGTAATTGATTAATGAATGTTCTAGATTTTATGAAAAAATATATATTTATTTTCTATGCCATTATCATTTAACTTTATTTTCTTTAAAACTACTTGTTTGGCGCAAGTAAGACTATTTAGAAGGAAACTTAGAGATGAAGTTAGGAAGAACAAAGGAAAGGGCACTTATCTTTTCGTAGACAGCGGCTCCTGGCGTGAATCTTCACTGATTCACTTGACCACACGCAACCTTGCCTTGATAAGTTGGACTCCTCGTCACTCGCTAGAACTTTGGATTCTTCAACGGCCTTTGCTGCCCTTCGAGTGACCCTTGTCAACCGTATATTCTCTTATAGAGTTTTAATTTCTTCTCATAATTCCCCTCATGGGCCACCAATTTATGTTAAGGATAACATAAGGGAGTTCTATACAATACAATAAAACTCCAGCGTTGCTATTCTAATTTTTACTTTGCTCAAAGAGACGGTTACAATTATGTGTGTTGACTGTTTGGAGATGCGAGAAAGAGTGGTTATACAATTATAAGAGAGGGGTAATTTGCGTATCACTGGTGAAAGTGCCTAAATAAAAAATGATAGCAACTAGTCGTATTAACAATGATGTAAATTGTTTAGGAGTCATATATTTAAAAAATGAGATTAAGACAATATTAAGGCTGAGCCTGAACACAATGATTTACTAATACTTTGCGTCTGTTGGTTATTATTTACATAGATGATGGTGCTTATGGTGCAATAATTGTGCCATTAATTCATATATTCTTCTTATACTCTTATCAATCTTTTTGGCAGCTTTCAATCTATATATACTTGTATTACTATAAATCTTGTCTTATACTTGGGCAGTGTAAAAATAGAGAGGCAATTACCTGAAAGTTGTTACACATATAAATTCTAAATTGTGAACTGTTACTACCCTTTTGGTTTTTTAAAGAAAAAAAGAAGTCAAAAATGACGATGAGTGTAGCGCTTCATTTAGAAAAACCACGTGAATCCGGGTGGTTACGTTTTAACCGTTGTTTTTCAGGAGTCATAAAATCCCACTAAGACAGCAAATACCACCAGAAGGGGACATTAGTCTGCTTACCAAGCACGGTACATATAGCATTACCCTATATCGAACAGTGAACGTCGGCTGTGAGATGATGTATGTAATACATGTAGAAATGATCAATATATCTATATTACATTATTTCATCCGATATAAGAATATTATATAATTTCCTACCAATTATTCGCAAAGAAAATAATGTTTTTCCTGTAAGTTTATTGCTTAATGTTTCATTGTTTGTCAACAGGACATCGACAATTTGATGACGGAAGGAAACAAGTCCCGGACAGTCGCCGCGACGAACATGAACAGTGAATCATCACGGTCTCACGCCGTGTTTAGCGTTGTGTTAACGCAGACACTTTGTGACGCTGCGACGGGAGTCTCCGGTGAAAAAGTTGCTCGGCTATCATTAGTCGATTTAGCTGGATCGGAGAGGGCAGTGAAGACTGGAGCTGTCGGTGATAGATTGAAGGAAGGCTCTAATATCAATAAGTGAGGACTTGCACATCGCTCAGTTACATCTATATATTTTTTTATAGATTGTGTCATCGTTTAATACAATTCTAACTGTAAAGTTTGAAGTATTAAGCCTATACAATGTGTAAATATTGTCCGCTAGATGGCATACGTCACCTTGAAGACGTAAGATATAATATTAATTCCCAATAGGTGCAGGTTCGAATCCCGCTTGTGACATCATTTTTCGTTTCGTAATCGGGTATTTATAAATAATTAAGCATATTAAATGCTAAAAATTGCAGTAATCGGGTATTTATAAATACATCTATATACTTGGTTTTATTTTCTTTCCTCCTTGGCCTCCTATACCATTCTGGTTAGCTGAATTGGCAAATAGTTTTGTTCTAAGCTTGCCTTCTCTTATGGTGATGTTCTTCACTCACATCAGTCAGTGGTATTAAGACTTTAGACGTCCGTCAAGACAAGGAAAAAGTATTAACAAGAAGTAGTGACGATCTACGTTTAATGTTTTGCAACTTTTTTTTTAATAATAATATTCATTTATTCTATTGAAATATCACATTAAATATCTATTATCATGCCAATTTTCATCAATGGCATCTACATTTTAGACAACACCTAAAGTAATTTAAATATTAATGTTATATGCGATATCTATCAATTATTGACGTTATGTATTATAGTGTGGAGTCCCTTAGGTATTATTACCTAAATATTTAGGTGACATTGGTGAAACGGGCATCAATTACACTTGTAAGATAAAAGAATGTGCGTAGAAGCGTTAGGCGAAAAATTAATTCGCAATCGTGTGCCAATTTATGGAGTCTAAATTTTCTCTCTGGAACCCTAATAAATTTGACTGCACAGATGGCGTAGTGGCTAAGTTACCGACCTTCCATGCCAGTGTCATAGTTTCGATTCCTGCGCAAGACAATACTTTGCACAAAGAGTTGTTCTAAGTCGGGGTTTAATTATCCTCCGCTATACAAGGATTACTTCCTTAGTGCAGGGTGGTATTTTTTTTTAAAGTCAGGCGCAGGGAAATTCATACATCAATGAGACTACAAATCGGTCATATAATTTTCTAGGATACTAAAATCAAAAATTTGTTACAGATCTTTGACAACCCTTGGATTAGTAATATCGAAATTAGCAGACCAGTCCTCGGGTAGTAAAAACAAGGATAAGTTCGTACCGTACAGGGATTCTGTTCTCACTTGGCTACTAAAGGACAACCTTGGCGGTAACAGCAAGACTGTTATGGTGAGTGCTAGTCAGTTTTTAAATAGTCATTAAGGCAAATACCACACGTCGCACGTAGCCCACTAGTGGGCAAGGACCGTTTTATAAGTCAATAATAAATAGTCGGTCATGTGGAAAGAATGCCGGACGAACGTCTGGTTAAGAAGATATACAATGCGAAACTGGAAGGATGTAGGTACCGGGGGAGACCGAGACTAACCTACCTAGACCAGATCGGTCATGTACTGAAGGAAGGTGGAGTCAAGAGTCTCCGAAACCGGCGAGCGTGTATGAAGAGAATTATGAATGTTGAGGAAGCGAGTGAAGTATGCAAAGATAGAGTTCTCTGGCACTCTGTTCTCTCTGCCTACCCTGCAAGGGATATGGCGTGATGATATGTATGTATGTGTAATAAATGGTTGGCTAGGGAAGGTATATAGAAGTGTAATACGAAGCACAGGTCATTAAGTCAAAGAATCGGTTTTGACGTTCTGCTCATTAGGTAGAGTAGGAAAACATGACGAGTTGTTGGTACCTACGATGCTATCGCATCGCGCTACGACCGTCTGGATGCGCATTGGCATTTATCGCATTTGTATTTGAATTATTATTTGCCCGACATTTCGAACACAACAGCATTCACAGTCACGAGAAGACTAAGGTCACGTCTAACAAGTCATCGTTATTACAGAAATTAATATTTTTATATCTTTAAAAATACCATGCTTGGTCACAAGGGGAGTGAGGTGTAGGTCTAGGTCTTCGTCACGTAGCCGAGATAAGTTCATTCCATACCAAGCTTTTTAAATCTTCTGTTTGTAAAAAAGATTTAAAATCATGTTAATGACGTACTACGTGAAAAATTTAGAGGGAGGGAGGGAATCGATCTTGGCATATACTACGGAGGGTCACTGAGGGGGTGGAGTGGATAAAAATCATAAAAAATAGGTGCTGTGTACGATCCCTAAGTTACCACTGGATCAGATCGCGTCCACACTGAAAAAGAAAAACATCGGGCAAGAAAACTTAGAGGAAATAATACTGAATATTGACCTTTAAGAGACGGCTTACATTATATTATTAAAGTAAAATAATCTTTAATTATTATTGTGGTTCTTACGACCTGTTTGAAGCTAAACCTCTTTAAGAAAATAGAATCGACGGTACTGTTTCGTATAGTTTTCTTTAGCAACATTATTTAGATGCTTAATTAAGCTTGAGGCAAAAATAGCAGTTGCTGGCTCAATTCCATCTGATGCTATAAAGTCAACAATTACAATCCCAAGGAGGGTTGATGTCAGGCCGTTCATATAACTATTGCCAATAACTTTTGCAATATGTACGATGGAAGAGGAGTTCATGTTGTATCGACCCCAAGTAAATGTAATAAGAGCAGAATAATGATGATATTTTAAATACTATGAAACAACAAATTAAAGAAATCGAGTTAAAAGCTCTTTACAATTAACAAGTACGCGGAGTTTAATCAATTTATTTGCACTTGAAAAAGCTCTCGGAGCGTTAAGTTCATGTAAATCAGTTTGGTTGTAGACTGAATAAATTCAAATTCCGTCCACGGGCTGCCGCATCCTTTGACTCACTGTCACCGCTCGAGTTGAAACACTCATGTTTCGCTGTCTTGAATAAAAATGTGCACACAAACTCTGGCATATTGATAATACAACGCCTATTTATTATTTAACTTGTGGCTAAAAATGTTTTCACTCTAGAATAAAATAGTTTTTTATTTGATGGTAGTTTTCACTGTGGGGAATGAATGTGTTTAATATCTGAACTAACGGTGATGAACCACACTGCTGATAGTTTTGTGCTTGCTGCCATAAATTGATCTGCATCTTCGGTGTAGTATTATACTGTACTACAGAAAAGCGATGTCTGAGCAATATCAAATTACTGCTACGCTTTGATTAGAGAGTCGGATGAACAAACCTCTAAGTTTCTTTTCTGCCCTTATTTTATTCCTTTTAATTCTGCACCTACGATAGAACTATCGTTTTTAACTTGTTGGTATTCACAATAATCTCCATTTCTTTTTAGCCTACTATTATTTAATATAACTTGTAGTCAAAATCGTATAGACATGTACTATATGGTCTGTTTGGGTTGGTACATTAATAATTCTTAAGCTAATAATATATTCTATACATATGATTTGATGTTTGTGTATATCTTCAGCCATTTATAATTATCTCGATGTCTACTGTTAGCTATAGGCCTCTTTATTGGAGGATAATACTTTTATCATCACGGTTGACTGGCGGATTTACAAGTATGATATTCTTACAAGTTGTCCCAAAGCGCTGCTGCCCATTTCCCTGGTGCTTGCTTCACCAGTTTTGAGTAATCCCACGAGGACTTTTTCTCTTTACTTAAAGGATGTCGAGACATTGTGTTCTTAACGCGTAACCAGACAGGGTATTTTATTACATACATGTTCCAGCCTTCCATCTATCGATAGACGTCTACTATTGGACATATCTCCATAGGAATGCCAGTCAAGAACGATTTTGTATCACGTGTACACAACACATTAGATATATCTATTCATGTTACATTTCAGGTGGCAACAATATCTCCCGCTGCTGATAATTATGAAGAAACATTGTCGACGCTACGGTATGCAGACCGAGCGAAACGCATCGTGAATCATGCTGTGGTTAACGAAGATCCCAATGCGCGCATCATCAGGGAACTGCGACAGGAAGTCGAAGCGCTCAAGGAGATGCTCAAACATGCCACGGTAAGTTATCATACGATATGCGCTCAAAGTCAAAAGAAACTGACGATCTGATACTGTTTTTTATTTACTATCAATCGTCTAATTTGTTAAACCAAGATAAATTATATAAGATATATACAATGTATCAACATACACAAATAAAAATATATTAAACAGTTCTTTTCCCATAACTATGAGTTACAGAAAATTATACTTCTATGTTACGTACATGTTTATTTGCAAGGTCACTATCAAATATGTCTTGGATATGAATAGACTTGTTTTCCTTTTATGGCCTACACATGTCGACTAACAGTGCGCCCCAAGAAACAACTGAACTAGTACAAGATAACTTATGTCGTGTTGGACACAAATGGGCATAGCCCACGCTATCTGTCAAGGCGATGCTAAAACATTGTGCATTTGTTTACATGCGTTGAATGTTTTTTTTAATATAGTTGATTTTGTAATTATTCCTTTTTTACTTTAAGCAAAATATTAAAAAAAGATATTCCTGTGTAATGAACATTCTCCAGAACATTTATGTAAAGCTGATAGTGATGTTCCGAAACTGCAATTGTGCTCGCTGGATGATAATAATAGATTCGTATTTTATTACGTGAAAGTTCTTACGGGGAAATATTAGCTTAGATAGCTTAAATATTAGCTTAGCTTACTTAGCTTATTATAAGCTAGGTCGATGTTTATTTATTTAATCAAAGATTATTAATTATGCTAACGTAACAGCGAACTGACACGATTTTTAGTTACAATTTACATAATGCTCACTGACTTGTTATACTCTCCTAAATTAAACGCCGTGGTTGATTTATGAAACGGCCTAGCTAGAATTACAAGATTAGTATTCCTGTTCCGTTTTATCATACCCGCTTGTAAGATAATTACCTAAAATTAATGGTGCTTTCAATTATAAGAAATGGCCATGCTCTCTCTACATTTTCTTAAAAAAATAAGACAGTCTTGCTGTTTTCCTTTGTAATCCATACGTAGGTAACTTAAAGTAAGTTGAGCGTAGAAATAGAGTTTACAATTGCTATCAATTCGTTGGGCTCTGTTGGCCTCAGTTGGACATAGCGGACAAATCACTGCGTCTGACAAATTACTGCAGAGCACTTGATTTTAGACAAATCTATGTGAATTCTTTTCACACGAAAAAACAATTTTTGTTCTTATAAAATAATTCTTACATAGCTTGGCTTATTTTTTTTAATTGTTTTTGGTGGCAAACGAGCAAGTAGCACACCTGATGGTAAGTGTTACTGCCGCCTGTGGACCTTTGCATTAATCAGGGGAACAGCTATTCCGCTGTCTATCAATAAAAATCCTAAACCCACCCAAAAAGTTGGGATTCCGGCTCTCTCGCTCACCGAACGACGCACAGCAGCACACTGCCACTGCTCAGGCGTTGATTTGCTGCGAGAGTGTGGTATTACCCCGGATCGGCCCGCGGCTATAGACAGAAAACTATCAACAATGTAGTCCTACCACTATTTTATTTTCTTTTAGAATTTCGAAACCTACGTAATTACGTAATGTAAGAATAATATTTACGTAAATAGGTATTACATGCGTTACTATCTGGTGTATAGATCCAGTATTTATTTAAGTTTTGTGATAATAATTTTTGTTTTTATTTTAATTTTAAGATGTTTTGTTTGTTTATCAGTTAACTAACATAAATCGTCTAACAGATCGATTTTCAGGGTTCGCCGATGGGTGAGGACGTTTCTGAGAAACTGGCACAGAGCGAACACCTTATGAAAGAGATGTCCAGGACTTGGGAAGAGAAGCTCGTTGAAACTGGTATGTATCGTTATGCTATGTTTCAGTTATTATCATCAACATTGTCATCATCTGCCTGCTTTTATCCCAATAACTTGGGATCACCTCAGTATGTAGTCTTTCCTTCCATCGTAGGTATATATTGCAAAAGTTTCGGTAATAGTTTCACGACCGGCCGCCTGCTTAATGTCAACCCTCTTTGAGAATTTTATTCTGGACCAGACGGCATCAGATGGACTTGGCTCAGGTTGATGTAAAACTCTTAGTAGCCTCACGACAACCACGAGCAATGTAATTGGCAGTATCGTACCACACAGCTCAGTTACAACGTTACAGTTATATACGTAATAAATCCTCTACTAATGTTACGAAATAATTATACAGGTCTTCTAGTAGATAGTAATTATGATGCTAAACGCGTCCTATCGTTTTGTGACATAATTACTGTTCAGCCAATTAGGTGATGACGTGTGATTAATCGGCAGTACATTATACTCATTATCTTTAATACCCATATACATACGTATAATCTTCCTTCATAGCAAGATGGTATTATAATATTTTAGTCAGATGTGTTAGGATAGAGTTTATTTTTTTTTAACTTATTTTCGTACAGTGACATTGTCTACTAACATTTCTCGTACAACATTCGCAAGAAGGGTAGACTGTTTGGTTTCAACTCGGTACATTAGTCTTTGTTTCAATCAGCCTAAATAGCGACTGCGGTGTATAATACAAGTCTTAAGGCTATGCGCCGACCCTACCATCGCCTCCGGACGAATTCGGCGAAGTGTAACCGGACCATAGCGTGTCACAAAGAAAAAAGGGTTGTTGTTTTATTCTGTTACAAAGCAATCGATATTTAATTACGTTTCCGAAAACTCTACTTTCAGTCTATTTTTTTTTTAAATATTGCTTCTATAAATATTCTATTACGTAGTTAAACAACGATGTGTCAAGAAAATTTGTTTGTCAAATTTTACAGGCACGATGATATTACATTGTATCCAAATCCAAATATTGTTTTAGAAAAATATTTAGATTGTGACACGTAGTCTTCACGGTCTTGTTTATCGTAAACAGATATTATGACATTGTTTACGTAGTTCGTGTGTCAATATTATTGGAGCGTTTTTTTATTAAACTAATATATTAAATTATAGTTTGCTTATTGCTCGCTTGTTGTATGGTAGCGGCTACGAATAATATCAACCCTTACTTCGCTCGTGAGTGTTGTAAAAGACGACTAAGAGATTTATACCGACCTGGGACGACTCCATCTGATGCCGTCTGATCGACAATTGTATCCTAAGGAGGGTTGATGTCAGGCAGGTGGTCGGTCATAAAACTATTACTAATAACTTTTGTAGTATGTGTACCAACTCCAAGTAATTGGGATAAGAGTAGGATAATGATAATTACGTAGAACAATAGTTTGTGAGATCCACAAATGGCTATCCTGAGTCTGGGTGTAATATGTGACAGTTGATTCTATGTTTATAAAATACCCCGCAATACCAGGATTATTTCCTTTGTGCGAGATGTACTTCCACCGCAAAAAAAAATGTGTTAAATTCCAATTAATCCCCAGATATTGTTCTAATAGTATTTCACAGAATATTTATTTAATACTAAAATTATTTTCGACTGCATCTTTAGAAATGATGTAAAAGATCCCTATATAACAGTCACGCAATTTAGTCATCAACGCGAGCTGTGTATAAACGGGCTTAAATATAGAAAATAAGTAAATTCGCTTTGAGGAATAAATACTCATATCTCGAATGATTTACAAATAATTTGATAATATTTACCGTTTAAGCTATGCGGTAAGGGATAAGAATACAGTGTGTCGTCATTATGGTTTGGCCTACTATGGGCGTCGTATAAATAGACATCATCATCCTAAAAGAAAGATAACTTTATAAAACCTTATAGGTAATCAGTTTAGTCAACGCCACTGTATTAGGTTAATGTGCCTCATTTTAATTATAAAAGGTACCTAGTAGAAGATATGTAGGGCTGAATGAGAAACAATATCTGTAAATTCACGTTTTGTATTCCAGGTCGAGTGCAAAGCGAACGCCAGCAAGCTCTCGAGAAGATGGGCATCAGTGTGCAAGCGAGCGGCATTAAAGTGGAGAAGAATAAATACTATTTGGTGAATCTGAACGCTGATCCATCTCTCAACGAACTGCTTGTTTATTATTTAAAGGTATTTTCTCTTTGTATTTAAGGCTGATTATTTGATTGGATAAAGATAAGGTCGTCATTTTAGCAATTAGTAGTAAGAGAATCATAGTATGTTGACATTGATTAGCCTGTTAATGCCAGTGTAGTTACATATAATATAGTTATATATAATAATGTTAGGTATCAGTTATAACTGATCTTATTTATTTGTATAATTTAATGCTTGTCCCTCAGTTGGATGATTCATGCCTTTAGGAATTCAAATTGTTAAAGAAATTATAATTAAAAAAAACCATTCATTGTTTCACATTTCATCATCATCATCATCATCATCATCATCACAGCCCATAAATATCCCACTGTTGGGCTCGGGCCTCCTCCGTAATGGGAGGGAAATTAACCTACTATACCGCGCTGGTCAGACGTGTTGGTATAGGGTTTTGTTTCGAGTTTTCCTTATCTCGCATAGATGTTATATGCGTTTTATATCCCTTAGTCGTCTCGTACGATCACCCACGGGTAAGATATGGGGTGGTGAATAGTATTCTTACTCCGTCACCACACGGAAACATTTCACATTTATTTGTGAAATAATAAATGGCTTTTTTATTCACTAAAACTGGCGTCCCCAAATAAACAGTTAATGTATTGAAATAATATTATGGTCAAGAGTTTTTATTCTCGTGCAATAGAAGGGTGGATAACATATTGTATCGTAATCCGTCATCATCTATAAACGTCTGCTGTAGGTACTGCTGTAAACAATAAAAAAAAAGATTATGATATGATTATTTCCAGGAGCGCACATTAGTCGGTGCTGCAAGTTCAGCGGATATCCAACTCTCCGGTTTAGGCATTCAACCACAACATTGTCAACTCCTCGTGGAAGGTGGAGGCTTGCATATGGAGCCCCTTGGAGCCGCTCGATGCTTTGTCAATGGCACGCCGGTAGTTTCAAGAGTAAGGCTCGGACATGCCGATAGAATTTTGTGGGGCAATCACCATTTCTTCAGGGTCAATTGCCCAAAGGCGACCGGTGAGCTTATATACTTAAAATTATGCTTTGCCTTACTTAAAATATGATTTGTTGCACTTATGTTTTTATTCTAATATAAATCTCTATAAAATAATATGTCGTCAAACTGACTTTTGCTTGATAGAAATGAATAATTATTTTATAGCGTTAAGATAATCCCACCATAACAAAAATGTGAAAGGGGGAACCAAGTTCGTTGACGATTTAACCGACAAAGGACTTGAGATCTAAATGGGTGCCAAATTCTATAGACAAACTTAAAATTTATTTATTAGAAGAACGTTCTAAATTAAATATAAAACACATTTCCTTTTCTGCTACAAAAATGTTTCATATTTAAAAAATATAACTTTTTAAATTCATAAGTTGACTTATTTACATGAAACAAATAACTTATGATCTATTGAAACTCAATATTTGTCTTGGCTAGTTTAAATCTAGAAATAAAATATTTAGAAATATAGAAGCTTACAATATAAAAATAATAGCTAAATATAAGAAGACTATTATCTGAAAATTATAATACTAAAACCCGTGCATATACATATATAACGATAGTACGGAAACTCTTCGACATTTGGTCGATTTTTATGTTTGAAATGAATATGTCACACTAATTCATATCTTGATGTTTATGTTGCTATGCATTTTGCTTTTGCTTTTATATTTCCACTAACGTTGTATGTTCTAGAGCAAGAATGTGTTCACTCCACAGCGGCGGCGTCTGAACCGCAGACTCCTGCTCAGCCTATAGACTACAACTTCGCGAGGGACGAGATCATGCTCAATGAGCTCAGCAATGATCCTATACAAACAGCTATATCTAGGCTCGAGAAACAACACGAAGAGGACAAGCAGGGTAATATAAATAATATGTTTTTCAAATAAAATACTTTTACAATAAAAAATAACCTGACTGTAACTTAATCGTGCGTCTGCCCTTTTAGTTAGACTTTTTAATATCAGTTGGGTTGTTGACTTGACTTAGTTGAAGTAGTTGTATGGGTCGTTTCCGTTTGGTGATTGATTTACAATTGTTCACCGCGATCAAAACCACTTCCTTTCTCGTGGATATCGAAAAAATCAAAGGATGTCAAGTAAGTAATATACCGAGAAAAAGACTTCAAAATAAGACTCTATACCAAACCGTTCGGTCGAAATGGTAATAGGCTTTATTTTCATATAAATTAATATATTATATATATATATAATATATGATTGCAGTGGCACTCGAGAAGCAGAGACAAGAATACGAAAGGCAGTTTCAACAGCTCAGAAACATTCTTTCACCGTCAACACCATATCCGCCATATTCGTATGATCCGCTTAAATTAGGTAAGTAGTAAATATTGTATGTAATTACATTTAGTTTGTTATTCATCTATATATATAATATAATAACAATGGCTGTCAAACTTTCTATATAGTCGTCATTTACATAGTAACTGGTGGGATAACAAAAGTTGTTATTGATGAACATAGTAACTCTGACATTATTAATTACTTTGTAGGAGAACTTGAGTTTTAAAATACCAATAACATTAAGTAAGTAATCCACACAAGTTAATCTGTTGGCAAAACTACAAATTAATATACATTCCGACTGAGCTCATATGTGTTATAAGCAATTATACTCTTATCGAAGCTCGGTAGAATATGTATGAACGTTTACATCAGATTTGACGTAACTTTGTCCAAGATATTGCGTCAAGCCGTGGAGAAGAGTTAATTTAATCATATCGAATTAAGACCATTGTTTGTGATTATGTCTTAAAAATATCTGTATTATTTGGAAATGTACTCAGTGTTACGTCCGGGGATAATTTGTTTTTCGCCTTATATGCTCGACAGGCAAGTTGTCAGCGTGTACGCCAACGACTGCAGCACGCGTAGAACGTTGGGCTGCAGAACGCGATGATACTTTCCGTCGCTCGCTGGGTCGGCTCAAGGCCGACATATTGCGCGCTAATGCCCTCGTGCAGGAGGCTAACTTCCTCGCTGAGGAGATGCGTCGTAACACACGCTTCAGCGTCACGCTACAAATACCGCCGCAGAACCTCAGCCCAAACAGAAAGGTACCGTAAATAAGAAAGTATATAATACTTTCATTTTGTATTACTTATTACACATATTGCCGTACAATATCTAAAGGATTTTGTTTTGACTTTTCAATATACGTCTCACTGTTGCAATCATACTTCTTCCAGTGTAGGAGCTAAATTGACCCATACAACACTAGATGGGTTACGGGTCATTTTGACAAGGTGTCCAGGTCAATAGTTACGTTGCTAAGCAGTTGGATGGACATTTTCTGGTGTTGGCGTGGCTAAACGCTTCCCGTAGAAATCGACAATGAGAGTGATAATTTCGATATTACATCTACCTACCAACTGGTTTTATTGGTAAAGCGATTAGAACGCATTTAGCAATAAATATAGATTCAATTCTCACTTATGGTAATCATTTATCAAATACAAAAGCAGTTATATAATATCTTGGTATATTCAATGTTAAGGCGATAAAATGTTTAAATCCAAACTAATTTATCACGTCTTGAAATTTCGCATACACTATGTTAGGAATACAGAAAAGGCTATAGGTTACCTTTCATGTAGAGAACAAGTATTGTTCCCGGGGGTTAAAATACTCTAGCCAAGCCGCAATCATAGCAGTAACAGAATGATTCTTCAACATAACTTTTTCAATAATAATATTGCTATTATAAATATGGATATTGTACAGCGCGGCGCGTTCGTGTCAGAGCCAGCTATAATGGTGAAGCGGCCCGGTCGAAACGGTCAGGTGTGGTCAATGGAGAAACTTGACAATAAACTTGTTGATATGCGCGACATGTATGACGAATGGCGGCGACGTCAGCAGAGGCAAGAAGAAGAAAATGTTGAAGAGGTAAATATTAGCAATACTACGTGGCGGGCTATGAATTACAATGTGTCATCACCTACTTATTTGGGAGTCTCAAAAAAATTAATCATGATGGAAATTGATCTACTATACTGCGCTGGTCAAATGGGTTGGCATACAGTTTGTTTCTCTTCCATATATGTTATATGCATTTTATATCTATTAAACGATTTTTACAACATCCAATGGCAAGAAAGTGGGTCGTGAAGGGTATTCTTACTCCATCACCAAACAAAGAGGACCTAACGTTGGTAGAAATATTGTGTAAAATATGAACGGAAAATATCACGTGGCTATTGGTATTTAGTCAAAGAACGAAGCCGAGTCAGGCTGCTAGTATTATCATATTCAGATATGCGAGAGAAATGACCTACTACAGCGCCCTGGCGAGATGGCATTTTTTGTTTGACTATAGTTGTTAGCCGCAGGTAGCTACAACTTTACCCAGACTGTTGACGAATACTGTGGGCACTCAACACGATCTGTTTGTGGTGGTATTATTTGTTTACGTTATCTAGTCATCCCTTGATACACGTGTGGGAAAAGGCGAACTTATAAATACATACATACATATCATCACGCCATATCCCTTGCAGGGTAGGCAGAGAGAACAGAGTGCCAGAGAACTCTATCTCTGCATACTTCACTCGCTTCCTCAACATTCATAATTCTCTTCATACACGCTCGCCGGTTTCGGAGACTCTTGACTCCACCTTCCTTCAGTACATGACCGATCTGGTCTAGGTAGGTTAGTCTCGGTCTCCCTCGGTACCTACATCCTTCCACTTTCGCATTGTATATCTTCTTAACCAGGCGTTCGTTCGGCATTCTTTCCACATGTCCGAACCATCGGAGCATTCCCTTTCGCATCTTTACACCAATACTCTCTTTCATACCTACTCGCTCTCTTACGTCGTCGTTACGAATGCGGTCGGTCAGCCTAACTCCACAGATTTTCCGCAGAGATCGCATTTCGACCGCATTAATTTTACTATCATACTCTTTTCTGCATACCCAACTCTCGCTTCCATACAGTAATGTTGGGACAAGCACTGCGTTATGTATTGCTACACGTGCCTTCTGGCTGAGGTGGTGGCTGCCGAGAAGTTGCCCCAACGCTCCGTTCACTCTATTTCCCGCATTCACTCTTCGCTCTATATCAGTGGTGTACCTTCCATCTCGGCTAAATCCACATCCAAGATATACAAATTCATCCACTTGCTCTAGTACATCATTACCTATTGTTACTCTTACATCTGTTCTGGTTTTATCTCTTTATATAAATACATTGTACTATTAATCTTCATGTATAAGAGAAAGTTTGAAAGGCCAGTGGCGGATAAGGTAAGGAGTGAACGTTTGAGCTCGTATGGACATGTGATGAGACGGGATGGAAATAATGTTGCGAGGAAGGTTTTAAGTATGAATTTTGAAGGCTTGAGGGGTAAAGGGAAGACCAAAGAAAAGATGGATGGACTGCGTGAGGCATGACATGAATATACAGGGAGTGATTAGAGAGATGATAGGGCTGTATCGATATTATCATCTCAGCTCGTATATGTCCTACTGTTGGGCTCGAGCCTCCTCCATAATGGAAGGGAAATTGACCTACTATACCACGCTGGTCAGACGTGTTGGTATAGGGTTTTGTTTCGAGTTTTCCTTCTCTCGCATAGATGTCATATGCGTTTTACATCCCTTAGTCGTCTCTTACGATCACCCACCGGTTTAACTTTATTAAACAAATAAGTTATTAGAGAAAAGAAATTGAATGTTTTTTTTAATTTATTAGGGCATTGTTCATTTTATTACTATACCTATTATTAAGCTAAGTACTTTCTTTAGCAGGAACAAATAGACACCCCCCTGGATCCGTTCTACGAGTCACAAGAAAATCACAACTTGATTGGTGTAGCGAATGTATTTTTGGAGGCATTGTTCCATGATGTCACACTTGACTATCACACACCTATCATCAGCCAGCAAGGAGAAGTGGCTGGCAGATTACAGGTTAGTCGATTTATTTGCTACAGAAATTGATAAGATTTTATGAGTGGTGATTGTATGTATTTTATGAGTGGATATTATGAATTATTTCCTCGAGGATTATAATTCACCACTACACCAATTCTTGCAGGTAATGTTCATTATATAAAAATCATTTCTCCCTATAGTTATTTAATGAGAATTATCCATATGAAATAGTTTTTATAGATTTTTACGCATTTGTATTGGATTTTTACTTTTTATGTTTCGAATATTTTTAAGTTTCCATGGTCACGAGACAAGACATCGTTATTACAGATGTTTTAAAAACCTTCTGGACTTGTTATAAAGGTTTTTGTAATGGTATTGGCATTTTTCTGAGAAAATGAATACCAAGGAATTTTTTAGAAAATCAAATAGCACGTTTTCCCCCACACAATAAAAATTTAGGACCTCACGTTCACTGGCATATATATGGCAGTGAACCTTCGAGGCAAAATTGATTAGACTATTATAAATGACAAAATATTAATTTAGCCATTTGAAACCTGTTAAGTTTTTTTTTGTTTTTTATAGGTCGAGATCAGTCGAGTGGCAGGCCAGTTCCCCCAAGACAGGATTTGCGAAGCAGCTTCGGATGGCTCCGGCGATATGCGGGACGAGGATGACCCGGCTGATACAGCCACACAACAAGTAAGTATTCGTTTCTTATTTTTTCACGTTGCAGATGTGGTGACCGTCTCAGTACTAACCTCTAATGAATTAGACGAACACACAATTAAAGGGCAGAAATCGCACCTAGACTCTGTACAATCATTTGTGAATCGCCTAAAAATATTCGTGTATATTACGAGTCTCAGAACTAGTGATTGAGCTACTTATTCCTATTTTCACCAACGATTCCTACCCCACACAGCTTTATTATAAACGTAAATTGACATTAAATAAAATATTTTTTTTTATTTAACACTTAAGGCAATGTTATTGACATATAACGTATATGTTATGGCTTATCTTTATTGCCTTAGTTATTACCTAATCTTTAGGGGTGGTTAGTAAAAACGGGTATAGATCACTAAGCCAATCTGTGCGATTATTCTTGGTGTTAATCGATTTTTTGAAATGTGTTCGAATTGTATCATGGTCAACTATCATAATCGTAAATATAATATTATAAATGCCAATGTAAGTTTGTTTGTTATGCTATTACGTCTTAATTACTCATATGCAAGTTATGCAACACATCGTCTTGAAATTACGCATACGCGTTCATCTCAGCCCACATATGTCCCACTGTTGGGCTCGGGCCTCCTCGTAATGGGAGGGAAATTAACCTACTATACCACGCTGGTCAGACGTGTTGGTTAGGGTTTTGTTTCGAGTCTTCCTTCTCTAGCATAGATGTTATATGCGTTTTATATCCCTTAATCGTCTCTTACGATCACCCACGGGTAAGATAGGGGGTGGCGAATTGTATTCTTACTCCGTCACCACACGGATAATTGACATATCTACTGATAAAATAAATTGGTAAATTCATTGCAGGTAACAATACGCGTAGCAATAAAGCAAGCGACTGGTCTACCGCCATCGTTGTCGCATTTCGTGTTCTGCCAGTACTCAATATGGGGTGGGAGTGTGTCTTTCGAGCCTGTGGTAGTCCCGCCCGTCGTGAGCGCCGACACACCACCACCTGTGCCGGCAACTACACCCGCCTCGGCCACCTCGCCTGTGTCGCCACGTCACCAGCCACAAGTGACCTTCCGATTCGACCATAAGAAGGATTTCATAATACCGCTCACCGAGGAGTTTATTGAGCATTGTGCTGGTGAGTTATTTATGTACAACACAATATAAATTAATCTCCCTCTTATCCAATTTATATATGATTTACATAGCATATATTTCACTCTAACTACGTCTGTATATATGGCGTAGTAGTTAAGATATCATTCCACCGTATCGAGTGTTGATTCCTATGCAGGATAATACTGTATGCGTTCCACAAAAACGTTGTACAATGAAGTCTGGGTGTAATTTGTGTTAATTTTTTTCATAGTTTAAAGGTCACCCTGCACTAAGGAAATAAACTTTGTACTGCGAGGGAGAGTTTACAAACATATAATTAATGTAGACAAATTATACCTAGACCCTAGAACAACATTACCATAAACTGTGGATCGCACAAATTATTGTCCTGCGTAGGAACCGAACCCACGGCACTTGTACAGAAGGTCGATATCCTTACCACTACGCCATTTGTGCAGTCAAAATTATATGTTTGTAATAATTATTTCCTTAGTGCTATCAGTAATGTTGACTTTAAGAAAAAGGAACAGCTGACGCAGAAATAAAACATGTTGCATAGGGGCTGTTCGGTAAGTCTCTCAACCGGTCACCTAATTGACCTTAAACCTTTTTGAGAATGAAATTGTTGGTTATACAGAGAAAATATTATTGCGTTTGTGGTGTAATAGTACTGTACAATCTGTACATACAGTTAGATACTTTTATCTGTCACTCATTCTTCGTAATATTTTATTGCAAACAAGGGTTAGGATATTTATGTATGTTGATTTTTATGTGTGGTGATCGATTAAGAATATAATAGGCATCATCCCTTAATTTTTCATGGTATAGTAAAAATCGATTAAGCGATGTAAGCAGATAATATCACTATAAGAGAATTTAAACCTGATATAAAACCCATATCATATTAGATGTGGTAATCTGTATTTTTAATAGAAATATAATTTTTGTGATAATTTAATTATTTTTTTCATTATTTAATGTAAATTGCCATTTGGGAATGTGGAGCTTTTAAACAATTTCACATCGAGGTTAATGTAAGAATGGCGTTATAATCGTTGTGATCAGGAATGATTCTCGAGAAGACTGATTATGAATAGACGATGCGACGTGCCAATGTTTTGTTGTTGGGATCTAGAGGGGTTGGGTACCGGAAAGGGTGCTTTGCCAGCCAGGCCAGCAAAGTTAAAGAATGTTGCGGTTAATTCGCCTCTTTGAAAAATGATATTCTGATGAAACTGTTCAAATTGGAAAGTTGGCAGAATAAAAGGCTTTTAGGATTATATAATGTGAGATTTTTTGTTGTTTCAGAGGGTGCACTATCTATAGAAGTGTGGGGTCATCGTTCGGCCGGGTTCAGTCGAGCACGTGGTAACTGGGAAGTGGAACAACAACAGTTGGCCAAAGCGCGCTCGCTCGCTGATCGTTGGACGGAGCTCACGCGCAAGATCGAACTTTGGGTAGAAATACACGAACTTAACGATCAGGGCGAATATGCGCCTGTTGAGGTAATAAGAGTATATCAATATTGATGTTTATATTGTTTAAAATGATTTTTGTTCAGAATAATATCATCATAATCATTCATCAGCCATCTGCTTGAAGTCAACGCCCTTAGGGAATGTAAATGTTGACCAGACTGCATTAGATGTAAGGGCGATGTCCCTGCAACACTGTTGTTTGTTGCCGGGGCGTCGACGGATACGATATCTGAAGGGGTAACCCTCCGGGTCGGCTACGGATGTCAAGGAAGCAGTATCAGTTGCCGGCCCAATGACGATGGGGAGGGTACATGGGGGTTATGGAGCACACACGCCGCCCTTCCGTCGCCCCAGATGGCATGAGCGGGGTGTGTCCAGGCGGAAAAAAAACTGTATTAGATGAAGTTAAACCAGGTCGATGTAGAGCTTTAAGTCGTGCTTTACGTCACCGACGATCAGCGTAAGGGTTGGTAGTATTCGTAGCTCCGACCGCACAGCGATAGTTTGCTTTAGATATTTGCATTAATATCATATGATTTCATGCTGTTTTGATCAGGTGATACAGCGGAACGACGTGTGGACTGGGGGTGTATATCAGGTGCGTCAAGGTCAACAGCGTCGACTCGCCGTGCGAGTACGTCCGGCTCACAACTCGGGCACGCTGCCGCTCGTCTGTCAACAGATCGTTAGCATCGAGGTCGGCTCTGTCTCTGTTAGGTAAGTACAAGCATGATTTATTACCACTCGGTTATAACAACCGATGGTGTGCGTCCAGTGTTGTCACCTGCGGTTTTGTGAGCAGTGAAATGGGATAAAAGTTTTTGAAGTTATACTTCTTTAGGCGCGTTATGAAAAAAAATTCAGAGTGAAATTTTAAGATGCGCGCGCATCACTGTAACATAAAAGTAACAGACTGAATTTGGCTGCAAAACCGCTCATTAAGCCTTGAAAAAAAGCTACCAAGAAAATAAAAATAGATCCTCTTTCTAGTTTCTACATTCACAGCACATGTTTTAGTTTCATACAAGTGCGAATTATATATGTGCTATTAAATTATATTCAGTAGTGATTTAAATTGTATATTTTGATTAATATTATTTTACTATTCGTAAATATGAGTGAAAATATAATTATATACTTTGCCAGTCCTTTTATTATTTTATTAAAATTAATTATTTCCATGCAATTAAAAACTATTTTTTAATGATGCCAAAGAAGTATAACTTCTCACGCGCGTACATAATTACGTACACGTACGTACGTACGTATTTTTTTTTCGTAAATCACCTGAGGAATATAATATTATTTTGCCGTGGACTGTATATTATAGAATATATATTAAAGAAGTTAATTAAAAGGTACAATGGCTATCGCAACTGCAGCGAATATAAAATGAATAATAAAAAGTAAAAAATGTAAATATGATATGAGCGTGCGCTAAACGACGAAGTTGGTTGTAGTATGTGTGCGCCGTGTGCGGTCAACGCGACGAACAGCTGTTGCTCCCCCCCTCTGCGACGTTCCCGCCGTGGCTAATGCAAGCCGAGTAGATGTCCCAACACAGGTTAATAGCCCTCCTATTATGGAGAAGATTTCAGCCTAGTAGTGGCACTTCTATGACTTGAGATGATAATGATAATATATATATATTATAATATAATAAGCACACTGAACATTTATTTATGAATCGCACAAAGAATTGTGCTTGACAATGCTTTATTCGCCACGCGTGCCAAACGGCTTAATATTCGCAACCGGTGTTATAAGTTTCTCAGTAATGTACTGCTGCACACCCGCCTGGTGATCCCTTAGTCGATATGTATGACGTCTACGCGAAATTAAGGGGCCGTGACCCATTGTATCCTAACTGATGACAATCAAACAAGGGTTAATAACTTTATTTTGCTATACAACTTATAATAATTATATAAACTGTATTAAAATTTATAAAATTATGGTTAACGGGATTTATACTGTGTAGTTTATTACTTACGAGTTGCCGACATTTTGGCAAGTGGCATTACAGAAAAACTGAAGTAGCTGCGAGCGGGTAGTTCATTTACGGTCAGATATATATGTCTGCCCGGTTTCTTGATCCTTTAATACGCATGGTCGTATTACTGTGCCCACTACCATTGGTTTCACTATCTACTATTAAAATTTATTTGTTACAGATCTCGTCTCCAAATGCCATTGGACTCGTATCAGGATGAAGACCTGGCAGTATTACGCGAGAGGTGGAGCGATGCGCTCTTCCGTCGCCGACAGCATTTACATGCTCAGTTACAGGTATGTGACGTCACATCATTCCAAGCTATCGTTTGCCCGTTTATTAAACGCAATTACTCTGTGAAATATTTCTCAAAAATCTATTTACACTAAGAAATACGAGATAAAACTGCATTTATATAAAACTAGCTTCTTCCCGCGACTTCGCCCACTGTTATCTCAAGGCAACACATTACCGAGGTAAAAAGTATCCTATATGTTAATTTTCTGAAGTTATATCCTTGTCTCTTTCTTTCATAGATCAGAAATACAATACGATAATAAGAACAGCACAGAAATACAATTCAAGACAGTAATTTTTTTGAAATTGTCTCCACCCCAGACAGAACGGCGGGACCATAGCTTACCTAAAAAAGTGGTGTGGTCCTTGGTGAATATCTTCTGCAATGTATATTTTAATATTGCTAATGTTTTTAGAAACTGGTTAATATGTCTCCATCGATGAAAAGCGAACGAGACATGGAACGCGAACAATCACTCGTCGAGCAGTGGGTCTCCCTCACCGAAGAACGGAATGCTGTATGTATCTAATGAAAATATTACTTGTTATATGTATTAATAGCATTTTTCTTGTGATGACGGAAGGAGATTACCGTGTAGGTGTAATGGTACACCATGAAGGCATGCGACATAGTAACACCAGTACAAGACAAGAGAAACTCTAAATAAAAAATGTCTATGTCAACCCATGTAATAGAAGCGCAAAGTCTCTTCTATTATGGATAAGGCACGTGCCCAATATAGACTGTGAAGAAAATGCCATTTTTTTATATTTTAAACAAGAATTTCACTGGGTTTTTTATGATGTAACAGTATAATTTAAAATGGTGAAAAATATTAGTTAGATTAATTTATCTTAGGTGAAAAATATTGAACTTTCGTTTGGTTTCTATTGCGTGTATAGACCATAACTTAAAAAAATATCGAAGTTTCGTTTGGTTCTTATTACTTGTTGCTTACAATTCCGTTTACCGCTTCGGCAATATAATTCCACAATTATCTCCTAATTAAAATATTTGGTTTTAAATATAAGGATTTTTTAACGACAAATACCCAGTAGTTTCGATTCTCTTGGACTTCATATTTAAATCCATTTCAATATGAATATAAAAGAAAATAATAATAAGATTTTTTATGTTTTATGATGAAAATGTTTTTATTAGGTGTTGGTTCCGAGCCCTGGTAGTCCGATACCTGGCGCTCCTGCGGCGTGGGTACCTCCCCTCGGGATGGAACATCACATACCTGTGTTATTCCTGGACCTCAATGGTAATTATTATATTATTTTTATTTACTGCGCGATTTTTTTTCTAGTTTAAAGCAATTGAAAAAATAAAACATGAAATAAATTATTTAAAACTATTTTAGATACTATTGTATTTGATTTGTATCTGTCTGACATTATCAAACAAGTCGTCGTTATTACAGAGTTTTTGGATTTATTACTGTGGTCCATAAACCTCTAATAATGTTGACTCGTGAACGTGAAACACCTTAATCCTCTCGTGACTATAACGCTTACAAAATGTACGAAACATTGGGAAAGTACCTACAAGTCAAGTAACATATGTAAAATTCGTAAAAATCGTTTTTAATATTCATTTCTACGTGGACAACAAAAATCATTAAAATAAAATATCGTATAAGGACAATCATCCATATATGAGATACAGATTTGGTAGTTGATTTCGATACCCTGAGTATTGATAATCTTCGCCTTTGTTCTCATCATTTTAATTGGTTAAAGAATAAAAATAATCTTCATGAATTATTTTTTTTTATAGCCGATGATCTAACAACACATCCGAGCGGCGAGGAGGTCACAGTGGCCGGCTTACATTCCATATTACCAAAGGAACACGGCAACAAGTTCTACGAGCTTCAAATATTGCATCATCACGATAGGGACGTATCAGCTGTCGCTTCGTGGGACTCTTCTATACACGATTCTCAGTACCTCAATCGTATTACTGAAGGTATGTATTATATTAGCCAAGTAATGTACATTTTGGGTCGTGTCATGACCAGCGCCGGATTAGCCACGTAGCAAGAGTAGCAAATGCTACGGGCCCCGCGAATTGGAGGGCCCCGCACTCCAACCGCGGGAGTGTAACCGTAAAAAAACTTCAATTTAAATAGGAGTGTAAAATATTTTTATCTCACTTTGATGAATATAGAACATGATTTGCTTAAAAAAGTCAATATTGAAAGTGTTAGCTCTAAATTTGCCCATATTAAATTTAGAAAAGATTATTTGTATCAGTTTGTTTTATTTAATTACCTTACCTAAAGCAAATCTGGGGCCCCTTGACAGATATTGCTACAGGCCCCGCGCTGGGTTAATTCGGCTCTGGTCATGACGGAGTAAGAATACAATTCACCACAGGATTTCTTGTTTGTACCAACCCGTCTGACTAGCGTGGCATAGCAGGCCAATTGCACAGATGCTGTAGTGGTTAAGATACCTTGCGTGCCCGGTGTCGTGGGTTCGATTCCTACGCAGAACAATACTTTGTGCGATCCACAAAGTGTTGTTCTGAGTCTGGGTGTAATTTGTTTGCGTTAATTGCATGTTTGTAAAGTCCCCCGCAATACAAGGGTTATTTACTTAGTGTAGAGTGGTATTTTTTAAAAAAAATCCGCTCTTTGTAGAGTAGACTCGAACCCAGCAGTGGGATGTATGAGCTGAGATCATGATGATGATAAAATTTGTCTATATTGTTTGAAGAAGTATTTTATCATAAAGCCGGTATTTAATTAACTATATATATTTTCAGCCAATGAACGCGTGTACCTGATATTGAAGACAACGGTGAGGTTGTCCCACCCTGCTCCCATGGATCTCATACTTAGGAAACGATTAGGGTTAAACATTTACAAGCGACAGAGCTTTACAGACAGGATACGAAAGAAAATTGTCAGGTTGGTTGCTACCGATTGTATATGTTATTTCATTTTGTCCTTAATGTTATTTGGTGATGGTGGCGGTTTACATATCGCTATATACGCCTACTTAGTTTTGGTTATTTTTATTACGATTCAAAATTGATTGATTTATAAATTTCCGGCTTTAATCGCCTAAATTTAAATTAGAAAAATTTTAAATATTTTCAAATTGACACTACGTTAGATTAGATTTCTTTGTTTGATCGTTAAATAAGAATGAAAGATAATAAAGATGTGGTGGATCTTATACCCACTAAATAGTCATTTAATAAAAAAAATAAGTATCGAACTAAGTCTTGAATATTAGAACGAGCGAACGCAATGTGCAGGCGAAGCGTCTCCAGTTCCGCTTGGGTAAAAGGCTTTTGTATGTCTGTCCATATGTCCAGACGTCCTACTGTACTCCTCTGCAGGTTGCATTTCTTAACCGATTCTTTATTTAATTTGTAAAATTTTGTATGTGGGTTCAATCGATTCAGGTTGAAAATGTAAAAAAATTATACTTCAACCATTTCGAGATTCGTAAGGTTTCACAGAGCCACGAATTTATTTTGTTATTTTATTTTCTTTTTCAATATAAATAGAAATATATAAGAAAAAAAGTAAATTGCAAAATTGCACCTTTAAATTGGTTGCTGCATAAAATTTTGTATATATTAAAACAGTACATTAATCCAAAGTATAGCTAGTTGAATATATAGTAGCCACTATATATCCCTACATATTTAATATACAAAGTGTTAGTTATTATGTGGACAGGACGGATCAGTTGACGCAGACGGGTGTGACGTACGAAGTGGTGTCGAACATTCCCAAGGCGAGCGAGGAGCTCGAAGAGCGAGAGAGTCTCGCACAAATAGCCGCCACAGGCGACGAGACCAGCGCCGCTGACGGAGAGACTTATATCGGTAAGTATTTTTGTTTTTTATTCATTTTTACTTCTATGTAATTATAGAATATATACATTTTTTATTGCTTATGGTGACAAACGAGCAAGCAGCACACCTGATGGTAAGTGTTATTGCCGTCCATGGACCTTTGCAATGCCAAAGGTATAGCTAGACGGCGGTCTACCAATGCAAACCCCCAAACCCATCCAGTTGAGTTGCCGGCTCTCTCGCTTACCGAACGAAGCGCAATAGCACATTGCTATTACTCAGGCGTCGCTCTTCTGCGAGAGTGTAGTACTACCCCGGACGGACCGGCCTGCGGCTGTAGACAGAAAACTGTCAACAGCGTGGTCCTACCGCTTCTAAAACAAACAAACATTTACTATGTTGGTTTTGACAAGTGTATTATATTTATTAATAAAAATAAACTCTAAAGACAAGACTATTTCAATGCCAGCCAGCCTGGCATAATAGAATAATTTCAGACAAGGTTGATAATAAAAAAGATCCGTATTGTGTAGAAAAATATACGCGCGGCGTAAGTGCAGTGGAAAGCATATTGACACTTGATCGGTTGCGGCAAAGCGTTGCCGTTAAGGAGCTCGAACAGGCTCGAGGACAACCGATGACAATGCGCAAGACCGCTTCGGTGCCCAACTTCTCGCAGGTAAACTTATTTTATATATTATAATCACAGCAGATACACTACACAATTTTATAGAGACACGTATCTAAAGCTGATGGCACGTAGATACTCGTTTGATTTATTTAAACGCACATTGAAGCGAATAATATATATATTATTATTTCATTCGCAGACACTAGTATTGATAAGCCCATTTTTATGTATTTTGGATGAGATATTCGTTACATACATATACTATATTGATTGATTTAAAATGACAGTCATAATCTTTAGTAAGATAGTAATCGACAGGTAAATGACGAGACTAATAGTGCAAATAATAATTGTATGCACATTTTGGTCAATTTTTTTTTTGTGATTTTATAGAATTCTACCAAAAATGTACAATTTTTATATTATAAATCTGTTGTTAGAGATGTGTAAATTATAAATATGTATGTAATAAAATATAATTAAATTAACGAATTTACAGGCGCGATTACTTCTATCTGTAAGTTTATTTTATATTTGTTGTCATAAAGCTTATAAGCTAACAATTATTTAGCAATGCAAACTAATTAATAATGAACGAAATATCAATGTTACAACACTATGTTCACGTTTAGTAAAACACCATGTAAATAAACATATCACACATATGCAAAATAGTAATCTATTATGCAAGGTTCTTAGTCAATTGTCTCGTTGGATTCTTTTAGTCTATTATTTTTAGTTTTAGTATAAAATATATTGTAATGCGATATTTCTTAATCCAATTCAAATGAATTCAAAATCCATTCGATATACATGGCTAAACATATGATAATCTAATATGTGGATCGCGATCCAATGTATCTTGATGTAATATAATTACGGCCTAGCTAATAACTTAGCTTACCTTCCGTGTGGTGACGGAGTAAGAATATAATTCACCCCCCCCTATCTTACCCGTGGCTGATCGTAAGAGACGACTAAGGGATATAAACCACATATAACATCTATGCGAGAGATGGAAAACTCAAAACAAAACCCTATACCAACACACCTGACGAGCGTGGTATATTACGTCATTTTCTTTCCCATTATGGAGGAGGTTCGAGCCCAATAGTGGGACATATATGAGCTGAGAGGAGAGAGGAGAATAATAACTTAGTGTCTTAGAGTCTTTCAATGTCGGGTATTGTTTTATTATTAATAATAATAATAATTTTGTAGCGTTCTATCATTTATGGAACATAAATCAGTCATATTGGTAGCTATATAGTTATGCGTTTTGTTTTAGCGTTTTAATTCACGGTACAAAATATTTATATTAAGACAATATAAAACGAGTTAGATAACTTATCCGAACTTTATAGTTAATTTTTGATTATGTTAAATTTTTATTTGAAGTCTATTGGTTAATATGAGTACTGGTTAATATATCAAGCCTTGCATAGTAGATGATGTGTAATTAGGTGTGTACGCTTGCTAACATGTGTGTTGTCGCTACGCACCGACAGCTGTCGCAGGCCCTCGAGAACGCCGCCAAGAATGGGAACAACGTGAGTCTAGCATGGCTGTAACGATACGCTGTGACTTGCATTCTTTGTTATTTTTTTTATTTGCATCTGTTAAAGATGAACTTAGGTTTTGGAGGATATAGTCTATAATAAAAAAAACACTTTATCGCCAATGACTTCAACTTTTCTACGTAGTTTAAAAAAAACCAAATGACTTTATACTTCTTTATTATGGTTGTATTGAAAAGATGCTTCTGTACTGTAAAGATTAGCAAGTTATACTACAAAAGCGACGGATGAGAGACGCTGTATAAGAAATCCGAATGCTGAGATGGATGAGTGGTTTGATGAGAATGGTTACAATAAGGAATGAACGAATAAGAGAATGTTTGAAGTTGCACCGGTGATGGAGCAATGAAAGGTTGAATGACTAATATGCTGTGGGTATGTGATAATACGGAATGAAATGTGAGGAAGGTTTTAAATGTGAAAGTGAAAAGGGAAGGTCAAAGAAAAGATGTGTGGACTGTGTGAAGTATGATGTGGATAGAGAGGGAGTAATCACATATATGATAGGGTTGTATAGAAGGAGTACATATTGTGTCAATTCCATGTAATTGGAACAGGCACAGGATGATGATGTTGAAAGTATATTTCCTTTTAAACAAGAGTTGTTTCCAATACTGTTGCAATGGTGTTGGCGAAAGTTGATTAAGAGTACGCGTAATCGTAGAGCATGCATGAAGACTGTGATGAGTATGAATGAAGCGATGGAGGTGTGTCAGGATCGTGGTTTGTCGCAATCCGTAGTCTCTGCCTCCCCTCTGGGCAACAGGCTTAAGGCTATGTATGTATTGTTGCAATAGATTTTATTAGCATCTTACTTTTGTATAATTTTTTTCAACACCTATGCAATTTTTTACCAATTTCAATTCACCACATGCATCATTAATTTCTGTTAAAATTATAGTACAATAGAAATTATATTTATATAATTTTTTTTTTGGAATGCTTATAATGTATATAATCTCCTTAATAAATTGTAGTACCTATTTTAAAATAAGTATATACTTTTAGCTTCGAAATTATTTTATACTATGAAGTTCTTGGAGCGCCAAGTAAAAAGCCGGCAATATATTTTAATGAACGGTGTTCTCATAGGTTCGGTTATATTATTTAATATCAATACTTTACGTTTTTCATCCAGATTATGCGTTTGGATTCGTCGTTCGAATCTTTGACTGGCCTAGCGTCGGGCAGATCTGGCAGTGTGGCGGACTTAGCTGACGAAACGCCTCGCTCGCGAGCCGTGCATCGACATTCATACGCAGCGCCGGCGCATAATGACCCCGACATGGCCACACCTACAAAACCATTTGGACTTGGTGAGTTAAAAATTAATTGATTAAAAATATATCCGTATATTATTATTTTAATATACTAACAATTTTTTTCAGTACATGTAACACACTCCTATTTCCGATACATTCATTCTTTATCACTCATACATTGTCATGCCTATAATTAATAAATAAAATATTAAAAAAAAAAACTAATTTATTCGAACGAATTGTACATGTGGCATACCAATAGCGCATCTAAATCATAAGTGCTTCAAGATTTGAATCGTATTATTAGAAAAATAATATATATAGTGCATATCAGTAGAACATGTAACATACAATTTGAATTAGTGATTAAAACAAAATATCGATGCACGATAGATTATTTAGTAGGTATAGAAATTGTACGTAAAAATATCAAACATTAGGTAATACAATATGAAGAAATACAGGCACTTCATTCTCACAATAAAAAAAAATGTCACAACAATACTTGGTACATCCACTTTTCATGAACTCACTGTTACATATTTTATTTTCCAAATGCTTTGTGGCAACGCTGTAGCTCTATTCTACTCTCCCTGTTTTCTATCTTCAAACCCCCCTTTCTCTCTCTCACACAACCACTTGCCTGGATTTGAATTATATAAGTTCACCAAATTTTTTCTGTAAATCGCCCTTTTCTTTCGAGATTTTTGATGCAAAGGAGTCGATATTCCATTTTGTTTTCTAACAAAAATTTGATGTGATATATCTAATATTTTATAATTTCTATTAGACTCCATTACAACAAATCTTAAAGAACAAGGATGAGTAGGACTACAGAGACTTCAAAATTTTTTAACTAACGTTATATTTTCTGTATCTCAATCCCTCGCTACCTTCAGGCTCGTTCTTATCAGGTAAACAGTGAAAACATAATGGTATTGAATCGGAATGGCAACTGTATTGCAAAATTATTAGAAGAATGCAACCGAACGATTTAAAAACTAAATAGATGTGTTGTGAATCATTGTTACTCATAAGAAATTTTTATTTTGTATGTTTTTTACCCATTGATTGGCTGTAAAGAGATCATCTGATAATAATTGGCGTATCGAAATTCAAACGATGACGTTATACGAGTTCTGCTGTTGCTGAGTTCGTTTTGATAAAATTAGACCCTGTATTGGCAACTATAGAAAGCAAGCTTCGAGCATCAAGCTTCTGTCGTTGTGTTACTAATGTTTGTTTGCGTGTATATTTCATTTGCATGAACCGAGCATGACCTGTGGATACTTTCTTACCCTTCCTTTTTCCTCTAACGGTGATCTATGCTGTGGATTCGAAAGATATAAACGACGCTTTCAATTTAGACATGACAATATCGCTTATAAATGTTAGGTATTGGAAAAAAAAGCCAAATCAATTATTGTATATTTCAATCAATTTTTGATGCGTAAAAACTTGAAAGGCAGTCCTATAGTCTATATTTGTATTGGTAGCTATGTAAAGTAGTGATAGTATAATGAGGTTGGATATAGGTTTGTATGTGTGTGTGTGTGTGTGTGTGTGCGTTACGAGAGAAAATGCATGTAATGTAGACATATCTGATGAACTTCACAAAGTCTATAGAGGATATAAGCATGTACTAGATAATGATGTGATAATTCAAAATTGATGTAATTTTTTTTATTATAATTAGGAAATGTGTTAGACAGTGAATATTTGATGTTCCACATAATTGTTATCGTCTACTTTGTCCGTACAATATCCGTATAATAGTATATTGTAGTAATTGTTTAAGTATGTAATTGTAATATTTAGTGACTAAATGTAAATCTTTAGTTTGGCACAGACTATAAATCCATAGCAAATCTAGTATATGAATTAAAATTAAAATGATGAACGAAATATAAATAATATATATTTATATATATATATATATATATATATATATATATATATATTGTTCTGTTTTCATTAGAAATACCATTTTATAAAATATAATTATATAAAACTAAACTTATTTCAATACGAGTATTGTACACTAACAACTGTCACGTTTAGTCAGTAATAGGTTTAACAAATATTACAGTAATTTTAACACTTTTTCATATAATAATATAGTCTTTACTATTATGGGGATCACTTAGAATTTATGTAAAATATAAGTTATGAATTTTATTAGAATATATAAAACTATTAAAAAATAATTATGCGCACAAGCGCATAATTATTCTAGAGAGAATTACAGAAATTCCAGTAAAAGAAACATAGGTAATTAAGTTTCTACTTAATGATAATGGAACGTTATAATAATACAAAATATAAGTCTTCTTGCTTTTCATGAAGATATTCGTAGATTCAATCTATAATTGATAAATGTGTCCAGATAATTAAGCAGTATGTATTTTTTTATGATCTCACAAAATTATTATCATTTTAGAAAGTTATATACTTTTCGGAACACCATTATTTGGAATAAATATAATATGTTTAGAAAAAAAATTTGTTAGTTGTGTGCAACTGGAATTAGTTTATGCATTTTTATTAGGTGACAATATTGGTGGTAAATAGAACTGTGCTTAAACATTACAGCTGTGTGTTTTTACTGACGAAGAAATTGATATTTTCATTGCAGCCCGGCCTACGTTCCTTAACTTGAATTTGAACCTGAACTCACTGCGACTGCAGACGCCGAACAAGTGTACGTTCCGTTATTCAGTCGTAGTAATCACATTGTTCGTAGTTTCGCTTTTATTTTTTTTAACTGACGGTTTCCTTTAAATTTGTTTATTCTTATACTGTTTTTTGAAGCTCATATTTATCGTTATCCTTTCAGTGTATTTTATATGTAGTTTATTTGCTAAATATACCGACGTAACGACTCGTTATTGCGTATATAATACGCATACGTATTCGCGTTCAAATGCTACTCTTTTTATGTTGAGTACCGGCGAATAGAAATCCGTTCGTTACCTGGAATACTTACAGGTGATTAATAAGGAATAATACATATGGCATAAGCAGCTGAGTCGATCACTGGATTACCAATCCCAGGTTTGGAAACTGTGACGTATTCTAAACTGTGTGCATGTTTAGTGAACTGTACGAGGGCTATACACTTAAATGTACTGACTTACCGTGCTCAGTGTTATGGAGCCAATTTGCATCCAGGAATATACTTGTACGGTCCAAAAATGATAGTACCGATTCTAGATGTCATTTGTGTTTGTTGATTACGTTTGTAACCTCGTCCGATAAAATACTTTAGTAACTTTAACTTAAGTTGTTGGTCACGACTGCCATGACTGAGATACGAACTAAAGAATTCATTTTGTTTTAAAACTCTTGTCTGATAAATGAAAAGTCGATCTTTGACATATCTCTGCATCTATCTCTAGTGTTAAACACTTACAGATGTATGTCGTTAACGTAGAATTGGATTTATTTTATATGTCATTAAATTACTCTGAAAGGAATCTAGGCATCGTAAATGGTGAAGTTTTATTTGCTATATTTAATTGTGAGCTAGTTAGTTATTATTAAAATATTGGCATGACAATCATCGTACTATTTCGAGCATGTGTCGCCGGATTTTATGTTAAATGTAATTTCGAAATATTTTTTTTTTTATAAATCATCATTCTAGTTATGGATTAAGCTAGGCACAGCACTGTTTTCTCAGTAATCGAAGGGTTGCACAGCTCTTTAGTTATAATCTATCTAATCTATGATATAAAAAGGATAATATAGATTTAAGAAACTTTTCATAATTAATTTTGAAATTTTTATTATTTGCATAAATTTGTTACGTAATTATGATAATTGAATAGAATGATAACTGCGTTTTATTAATAAGTAACTTTGGTTGTTTTTTTCGCGTAAAGGCGTACACATTTCCCTAGAAAATGATGTAAATTTTACATTTATGTAATACTTTAATACAGTAATAATAGATTATTGTACACTATAATGTACATATATATACTATAATGTATTAATAATATGTTGGTCACAATTCAATTTGAATACTTATTTTTTTTTTCTGAATTTATGACATTTTCAGCCATGTGAACTAAAAAGTTGACATAGTATTTATATATTGTAAAATTACAGCATCACCAGCCAGTGGTAAGTTGGGACTACGTATGACGACATTGCACGAAGAGCCGGGCAGGCGGAATGATGAAGACTCACACTCTGAACCTGAATCGGCTCCTATTGATGAACTCACTACGCCACGATCACAGGTAAGAACTAACGTTTATATTGATTTCAGTATATTGGGTCCCTCCTCTTTATAAAAAAGAATTAAAGGTTTCTTATACAGTAACTGTGTCTACGGATTAAAATTGGCAGAAATGAAGATGGAGAATTGAAGGTTATTGGCAGAATAACACTATAGGGCAATAATGTCCGTTTTCACCAACGAACCCTAAACTTTAAGTTACAACTAAAACAATTTAAATAATTTCATTCATGTTTGTTAAATATTTTCATGTAAATCAAAGTTAAATATAATTTAATAACACATAAGGAGGACATATTTGACACCTAATTAACCTCTCACGCGATTTCAGGACACCGTTTGACTCAAAAAAAATGTACACAAAGCGCTTTTGGGACACAGGTTTGACCCAATTAAACGCTCTACAATTAGCAATTGATTTTAGGACTTTATTTAAATCAACCAATTCAAACTTAACGCAGTCAGAGGACATATACGATTGACTTTCATGAACTATTTCCGAGAACTATTTGCACGGGGCACTCAGAGCTAAATTTAAAAAAAATATCCACATACCATCACAATTCTTCAGTCTATCGGTGTTCATTACTGAAGATAGGCTAACGCGATGAGGTTGGCGATTGCGTTTGGTGTTATAAGATTCCCAAAACAGTGCTGCTACCTATTCTCCTGTCGATCACTCAGCCAGTTTTATTATGACCACGAAAAAATAAGTAATACATTATATTTTAACCCGCCTTTAAAAGGGCACATTAATTAAAATTTAAATAAATTATGAATTGATGGATATCCGGGATAACAATGCAACCACCAGTACTTTCTTGAAGCTTCCGAGGGGAAATAATCTGCTGATGGATAATCCAGATCAATGAGTAGGATCACTCGTCCAGGTAACTTTAACACCAACTGCGATCAGCTAATAGCTTTGCAAATGTGGCGATTATGGCATTATTTATAGTACGGTCTATGTCCAATAGTAGGCGACCAAAAGTTGACGGTGCCACCATACTCTATCATCTTTCAGTCTTTCGTCATCCAGTGTTTGACGTAGGCCTTAAAAGGGGTAGTATTCTAATCGCCACGCATGGCGGACGGGTACCAACCCGTCGACGACCGACGACCACCAGGTCGTAGTACACAAGAGAGGGCTGCCTATTCTCCTGAGCCGTTTTTTTTACATCTTCGGTGGGAATGTGACTATTATATTCTAATCCCGTTGCCACACGAGGTTCCTGATCTCTATATATATATATACCTAAAAATTTAAAGTAAATTATTGGTATTAGATCATATAATGGCGATGATTATACATGATCGTTGGTTCTTAGCGCACGCGTAACAGGGCAACGTCCCGCAACTTCCTGCCTACATCAAAAACGTTGGATTCACTACACGAGCTCGCCTGTGAACGCATCCCGAACAAAAACTCACCATCGCTATCATCTAGTGGATATGGTATGTAATTTGGTTTACTACAGGCGTTAATTATTTTTAGGGTTCCGTACCCAAAGGGTAAAAACGGGGCCGTATTACTGAGACTTCGCTGTCCGTCCGTCCGTCCGTTTCTCACCAGGCTGTATGTCAAGAATGGTGATAGCTAGACAGTTGAAATTTTCACAGTGATGTATTTCTATTGCCGCTATAAACAAATACTAAAAATAAAATAAAATAAATATTTAAGGTGAGCTCCCATACAACAAACTTGATTTTTTTTATTGCATTGCATTCATAAGAGAGCTCATAGATACGGAACCCTTCGTGCGCGAGTCCGACTTCGCACTTGGCCGATTTTTGTTTTTATATCTAGATGACATTATTTTTATAAAATTATGCGTCTATGAAAAAATTGTAGACTGATGTCAAATTTTATCAACGGTTCCTAAATATTAGTTATCACCCAAAGTGATATAAATAATACATTGAGGTTAATTAAATTTTTTAATATTAATTGAAGTTAAATAAAATTAAAATTAATTCGTCGTCATCATTGTAGCTCATATATGTCCCACTGTTGGGCTCGAGCCTCCTCTATAATGGGAATTGACCTACTATACCACGCTGGTCAGACGTGTTGGTATAGGGTTTGGTTTCGAGTTTCCATCTTTTGTATACATGTTATATGTGTTTTATATCCCTTATTGGTCTCTTACGATCACTCACGGGTAAAATAGGGGGTGGTGAATTGTATTCTTACTCCGTCACCACACAGAAATAAAATTAATTAAGGCGATATATATGACACATTAATATTCTGCGTCATAGGTCTTAAGTGTTGTCTACACTTTAGGAGTTGTTTGTAAAAACGGATATAAAATATTATACATATATAGTGTCCTTTAATAGAAATATCGAGTTTATAAATATCACTGTTGAATATATACCTCTGTAAGAGACGATACACACCTGACAGGTGGACTGAGCGTCAGCGTATGCAGTTGATTTTAAAAAATATTAAAAAAAAAACTGCTGTTAACCAAAATCCCACTTGTGACATCATTTTTCACTTCGTAATCGGGTTTTATAAATAATTAAGCATATTAAATGCTAAATTTCAGTAATTTAGGTAACAAGGTTGTGTCATTGTTTAATACAATTCTAACTGTAAAGTTTGAAGTATTAAGCCTATAACAATGTGTAAACATTGTCGGGTAGATAGCATACCGTCACCTTAAGACGTAAATATGATACGAAGTGAAATTTGCATGTCCTGCAATAAGTCACGGTGGTGTAGTGGCAGCACGATTGGGCCGGAATCCCAATAGGCGCGGGTTCGTATCCCACTTGTGACATCATTTTTCACTTCGTAATCGGGTTTTATAAATAATTATGCTGTTAACCATTCACCTGGTTGATCTTTCAACCGGTTTTACGACAGTCACGGGAACATATCTCATTGTATGTTCATAATAAAAATATTTTAAAATTTCTTAAATTCAAATAATCTGGTGATTCTCTTGCGTCTAATATATATGTGTTTATCATAGCGTATTTAAATATATCGTTGCCAAGTTTCAGTAATATAATAAATCTTTTACTAATGGTATGATGTGCTGGCGAAAGGTCATGTTAAGAGTACGCGTAACCGTAGAACATGCATGGAGACTGATGAGTGTGAATGAAGCGATGGACATATGCCAGGATCGTAGTTTGTGGCTATCTGTAGTCTCTACCTACCCCTCTGGGAAACAGGCTTAAGGCTATGTATGTATGTATTTACTAATGGTACGACGAAGTATTCGTACGGGTTTTCTAACATAATATTTAAGCGGAAATATAATCTAACGTTTGTTTATTATAGGGTCCCAAGCCGTATCATCAACTAACCTCACAAACGATGACACACTATCAATCCGAAGTATGTCGGTCGACGATACACCAGATTTCGACAAAGCCATGGACTACACACACATCAGTCGAACTAAAAATACAATGGTCGGACTCAGAAACGAGATCACTGAGCTACGAAACGACATCAGCGAACTGAAGAACGATATAGTTGAGTCTAAAAACGAGTTGGACGATTCATTGTTTGAGAAGGCAAAAACCCCAGTACTTACACCCGGATCACGAAATCGTATTAATCCGTTCTTAAGGGATTGCGAAGAGGCCGCAAATGAGGATCAGAAAGATGAAATGGTAGATCCTTTGGGGGCTCTGCCAGTCGAAAGTGCAACGTTGTCTAGTCAAAGTAAAAGCGTTGAGATTTCGCAAGTGAACGGTGATGCGAGCCATGAACACTCGAACGATACAAGCAATGATGTATCGCACGACAATTCATACGGTAAGCACGTACGTAAGTACGTTTCATGGATTTTTTTATAGTGCCATCCGCCTAAGGAATAGCAAACGAATCAGGGGTCTACTACCATCTCTATTAGTGGTCATGTTTCAGTCTTAGAAGGTAATTTCGTATCATAAGCAGAAAGGGAGATGTATCGAGATCAAGAAAGAAAAGAGATGAGAAATAAACAATTTTTCTTCTCATAGGGAAATAACGTTTTAACTAAAACAAACTCTACTGCAGTTTAAATGTCATATCGATTATATATGTTTTCAAATTTGCATTTTATTTTGACGAAACAACATGCGGATTTAGAAAAGAAAATTGTTTCGAATTTTATAGTGGTAGGACCACGCTGTTGACAGTTCTCGGGCCGGTCCGTCCGGGGTAGTACCACACTCTCGCAGATGATCGACGGCTAAGTAATGCCAATGTGCTATTGCGCTTCGTTCGGTGAGCGAGAGAGCCGCCCGGCAGCCCTACTGGGTGGCTTTGGGGATTATACTGGTAGGCAGCGGCCTAGCTATAGCTATCAAGGGTATCCCTTGATATAGCAAAGGTCTATGGGCGGCGGTGACACTTACCATCAGGTGTGCTGTTTGCTCGTTTACTACCATAAGCAATAAATAAAAAAATATTAACGCGTCATTTTTTCAAGCATTTTATATTTCTGTGAACACTTCGTCACCAGGACCAATCTGATGAAGTATCATTCATTAAAATTCATTCAGCCGTTGAGTAGCAGCAGCAGAAATGGACGTGCAAACGATCATGATAAGGGTATTATTACGGGTTAAATATTTAACCCTCCCCTTGAGTCAGCAGCGTGACTCTGCCATCAATCTAAAAAGTGTGTGAATAAATACGAATAATGTTTATAAACAGGTGAAGCAGATGGAGAGTCAGTGAGTTCGGAGCAGTCGAGTCAGTCGGCAGAGCGGAGTCGCGAGACGTCGTCAGTGGGCGAGAGTGACTCCACTTCACCCGGACCAGACCACCCCGTCGTAAAGACGCATTTGCCTGCGGGCAAGGTGATTTTAAATTCTTCTGTTTTTCTATTAATTTTATTTAAGTGTTGATAGTTTGCACTCTCTCGTCCAATATTTCGCTGTATCTGAAAACAAAAGTTATAATAATCAGTGTGTTACCACCGATGACTAACGGCAGTGAAACGTGGTCTCTAAATGTCAGACTTATAAAAAGGCTCAAAGTCGCTCAACTAAAGAAACTAGAAAACTATGCTTGTTATTTCTCTACGTGCTAATATCCAGAATAGGGAAATAATTAGAAACACGGGTGTAACCGACATAGCCTGAAGAATTAGCAAAGCAATTGAAGTGGCAATGGGCAGGCATCATAATTCGTCCAACTGACAAATTTTGGCAAAAGAAAGATTCTCTAGTGGCGATCACGAATCGGACGACGCATCGTAGGATGAAGACTAGGTGGGCTGACTTCTCAAAATTTGTAGGAGCCTTTGAATTCAGGCGGCATAAGACTGTTGAGAGGCATTTTCGTGGGGAGGCGTATCTACAAAAGTGAACGTCTACGGGCATCAGCCTAGTTATATCAGTAAAATGGTGATATTTTATTGAATTTATATTATTATACAGACATGAAATATCACAGTATTACATCGTTAATTATAATTATATCATAAATAGAATAATCATTCTCAATATTACTCAGTACCACACATTGTACATGACTGTGCTTAATATGGCAACAATTAATGAATGTGCGACACATTGACTCATAAAATACTGACACCTATGTTTTGAGAGTCAGAAACTTTGATTTATTATTTATGGTATAGCCGAATGATGTAAATAATAGTGGAAATTAAAAGCAATCAAAAATATATGTGCTATTATGAAAAACACAATTAACACTCCAGACGAAATGAAAACTAAAAGTTTATTTGAATTTGAATCAATAAACCGTTAGAATGAAAAAGGTTGTTCTTTAATATTCAATGAAAGATGGTTGTAACTTTTCTGTGTCATTATAATTAAGGTTTTTGTATTCATGCCTTATTTTTTTGTTTAACTTTCTTACTCGTTAATCGATTTGTTGCCGCCTGTAAAGACTGTATAAATGTGCCCCTTCATTTATCTAGGATATAGCAAAAAGTGACTGAGGATCCAATAGGAATATGTGCAGAAATATTCTACTGGCAAATATATAACACCAATAGCAATCGCTAACACTCATTGTCGAGCTTTAAATGTAAGAGTGGACGTCGATAGGCTGATGGAGAAAGTAATAGATTAAGTATATAATGTTTCCATCTTTTTCGTCGTCGTCTTAGCAAGGCGTCCCATTATTGCGATTATTAGGTACGAGCCTCTTTCTTACTAATAGAAAATCTGGTCTACGCTGGCCAAACGGGATATCATTTTTTACTTCGAGTTTTCCTTCTCCTTGATAAAGAAAAACAAGACTGATATATTTTCTTTTCTATATTCGACAGGTGGTACGTCGTAGAACAGGTGGGAGTAGCGCCGGGGGTCGCACGTCATCTCGGACTAACTCCGGGTCGGGACGACCGCGCTCCATGCACGATATGCCGCATGAAACATTCACATCATCCACTGAACGAATTGGTGATGGTGAGTCTTGCGTCTTGTATTAGTTCACGATATTACTAAAGCTAAACGTGTTGATAATAATTTATTTTTACGAAATTCTATTAGTTTAACGAACTATGACACTTTATATTTTTAAACTGTTAACCGTTATGGTTAACAGTTTAAAAATATAAAGTGTCACCATCTTTTATTTTCTCGTGAGAATCTTAAAGATACAATGATATATATATATATATATATATATATATATATATATATGATATATATATATGATATATATATATATATATATACAATGCGAAAGTGGAAGGATGTAGGTACCGAGGGAGACCGAGACTAACCTACCTAGACCAGATCGGTCATGTACTGAAGGAAGGTGGAGTCAAGAGTCTCCGAAACCGGCGAGCGTGTATGAAGAGAATTATGAATGTTGAGGAAGCGAGTGAAGTATGCAGAGATAGAGTTCTCTGGTACTCTGTTCTCTCTGCCTACCCTGCAAGGGATATGGCGTGATGATGTGAATGTATGTATGTATGTAATCTTAAAGACGAACCCTCAGTCGGCTTTCATGATTCACAGTAATCGATTAGGCAACAACAATATTTAATTAGGAAGCTCATAACACCAATTGCGATTGGTTCCCCAAATGTGGCAATTCTGACATTTTCCACTTATGGGGAGAGGCGTAAGTCCATTAGTGGACTTCAATAAGCTAATGGTTGGATGATTGAAGTATGTTGAATGATTTCTCCTCTTCTTCATCAGCCCAAATACGAATTACGATTATGCTCAAATAAAAAGAAAAAAAAAGGATCAGTCAAGCGAGCGTGCATATGATTTTGTTTCGATTTCTCCTTCGTCTGTGGAATTGGTAGTCAATAGTATCCTGAATCTGTCTACATATAAAAACACCGTGTAGCTAATTTCTCATGAATGAGATATTCTTTGCACACAGACGACTCAACAAGCGAGTCCTCCGGGCTCCAACCATGGATGACGTTAGGCGAGAGCGTCCAGCTACGTCTTAGCAGCAGCACCGGTGTCATCGCCTACGCGGGGCCCACACACTTCGCCTCGGGCACATGGATAGGCATCGAACTAGATGCACCTACTGGTTAGTTAGTCTTTTATTAATTGATTATGCTTGCAAACTAGCATGCATCACAACTTATGGTAAGTATTACTGCCGCTCATGTGCCATTGCAAAATAACCAGGGGTACAGTTAGGCCGCTGGCTATCAATGAAAATCCCAAAACAACTAACATATTTTTACCAGAAGCCTAGCTTTCTGGGTAGGTTTTGGTTAGTAGACAATGACCTAATTGTGCTCCTAGTATTGCAAAGGTTCATGGGTGGCAGTAATATTTACCGTGAGGTGTGCTGCTTGCTGGTTAGCAACCATAGACAATAAAAAAATACTAGTAAAACTAATAAATTTAATAATACTAACTAAATAAGTTTTGAAATGAGATACTATTAGGAGTCCATTATCTCCAGTGTTAAGTGAATTTATTTTAAAATCCATTTTGACCTTAAAGTCATTATTTGTCAGTAAATCATGTAATTTTATGACATTGACGAACTTGAGTAGAATGATGGCACTGAAGGCTTTCTTTGGAAATTTAGGCAAATGAAGACAGCACTATTATTTTATATTCACTATACTGGAGCACTTTCACTGCATTTTATTTCATGAGATAACATCAAAATGGTTTAATTTATTATACTAAAATATTAAATGTATTATTAATTTAAAACTGTCAATAATATATTTTATAAAGCTAAAGAAAAATGTTGAATATAAAATATATTTAAAACTAACAATTTTTAGTAGTGGTAGGACCACGCTGTTGCCAGTTCTCTGTCTACAGCCGCGGGCTGGTCCGTCCGGGGTAGTACCATACTCTCGCAGAAGATTGACGTCTGAGTAATGGCTATTGCGCTTCGTTCGGTGAGCGAGAAAGCCGGAAGCCCAACTGGATGGGTTTGGGCTTTGTATTGGCAGGCAGCGGCCTAGCTATACCCTTGGTATTGCAAAGGCTTATTGGGCGGCAGTGACGCTTACCATCAGGTGTGCTGCTTGCTCGTTTGCCACCGACAAAAAAGAACTTACCTAACGGTAACTAGTGATTGTCGTTCCTGAATCTTATATATCTATAGGCATAACGTGTCAACTGTCGCCCACCGCAATCTGGGCTTTGGGGGTTACAATTTTAACGTAAATTTTCTATGAGAGTACGGTACTTACCCCGTAAAAGTCAATCAATTTTCAGCTATATTCAGAAAATTGTGAACAGCGTTGCCATGACAGAATATTATATAGCGTCTGGTGTTCGACAAAGATTAGAATATATCATCACCTCGTAATTTTCTAAGGGTGTTGTGTTGAGGTGACTAAGGACATTTTCAATTCACACGGTTTACGACGAGTAATCAAGATACGAGTAAATCTTAATTATTGATTGACATTACAGGTAAAAATGACGGTTCTGTGGGCGGTACGCGGTATTTCGAGTGCCGGGCGCGACATGGTATCTTCGTGCGTCCCGACAAGATCGTGCAGGACCGCCGCGGTCGGTCCGCGCGCGCCTTTCGCGAAACGGAGCTCAAGCGCGCCACAAGCAAGGGTAATAATTAGTTTCTAACAGTATAACACACACATATATTCACACTCACTAGTATAATTTTGAAAACAGTGAACTATAAAGCAAGTAACTATTTCTGATTTGTAAAGATATCATAATATTTTTCTTTTTTTAAAAAATAACACAGCATCAACCAAATAAAGTCACACAATTTGCGGATGATTCTACAAACATACAAAAGGTGATGCAAATTATACCCAGGCTCGGAACAACAATTTTTGATCATACAATGTATTGTCCTGCGTGGGATTCTAATCCTGACATTGGCGCGATATATCGATATCTTAACTACTACATGATCTGTGCAGCCGTTAGATGACCTAGCGGTTTAAATTACAACTCATCTTTATGAGTGTTAACGATTCCATTGTCACATTGAACAAATGCGAATTTCAAACAGTTACCGAGTCCGATAGTGCATTTTTAGATTTTGAAAAGGAGTTACGATGATGATGGTTTGAAGATATTTGTTTTCAATATTATGTCATACAATTATTAATTTATTCAACATAAATATTTATATTCTATTATCGTTATTTCAGGAGAAGGCCTACACAATTTACACAGATCGAGAAGTCGTGGCGACAGCATAAACGCCATCGGCGCCAAAACTAGGATTAGCAAATAAACCACCGTTGCACACGGAGCGAGTTCATCGATATACAACGATATACACCGCTTGCTCCTCTCCGCTCCAATCATCAAACATCACCTGGAAACACGGATTAAAACCGCCAATGTATCGGACCGAATTTAAACTAACGTCCCACACTACTTGTATCATAGTAACCGCATTTTTTTTTGTTGCATTCATGTAACGTTTATGGTGCTTATATGTAGATGTTTATTTACAAGCAATATCGTTCGTCTCAGTTTGTTTTTAAATATGGACGAAGCTTGGGAAACGTACTCTCGGTTTTATTGACGTATGTTAATAAAATTGCGTAGATATCACTAGACGTTTCCGGATTGTTACTTTCGATGTCTCGAATCACGTCGAAAGTAGGGGGTCGCCATAATGGTACAGTGGGTTACACAAGTGAAATAATATTGCCATAGTAAAATCGCATAGGACATCTACAGTGTGATTTTATATTAGCATTCAACTTGTGTAATTAACTATATTGTTGTTTAATTATTATTATCGTATTTAAATGAAATTATTTTGAAATATTTGTAAATATAAATATGGAATTGTCGATATGTGATTTTTTTTTTAATTTTTATCAATTTTGAAAAACAATTCATGTTGTAAATATGTGAATTTGTGCGTGTATTATTATTTGCAATCGGTCGTTGACTATCGTTTATTAAGTTATTTTGTATAAATTTTTGTATAGATTCGTGGTGATAGTTGTTACGGTAATGTATACTTATTTATATATTTTAGAATCACGGAATTAGTTTCTACGCTTCACATCGTGTGATTCGCACAGTTTTATATTCAGCACTGAGAATATAACTCCTGTGATTGTGACATATTACCATTTCCATTCTTCACTCTTTACTATTAAATGACTTTTTCATAATTCCTAGGGAAGCATGTAATTTTAATTCTCTTGTCTATGTCTTGTAACGTATTAAAATATTTGTTACTCGAAATTTAAATCCTTTTGACATTTAAGTGAAATTATTTTTTCGAACCAATAACATGAAGTCGTGTCGTGCAAGTGACCAGTGAGTGAAGTTATCTTCAATAGTGTTTCTTCACAATTATAATTCTTTTCATAATTTTACAAGATGATGCGTAATAATATTTTCTGATTGATTTCATCTTTAGGATTGACAAAAAGAGCATAATCCATATAGGTATAAATATTTTTTAAAAATTGTTAAAAATAATAATTTAATAATAAAAAAAGTTGCAATATTTATAAATTATATATTTTATTTTTCTTATACGAAGCCTAATAAGTACAACTTGTATATATACGTATATACGTGCTATTTTGTTTAAATATCATATAAATTGTCATTGGATTGAGCAAATAAAGTGATGCAGCCTTCACGACGCTCAATCTGTATTAATAAATATATTTTTATACGCCTTTATCTTTAACAACGGAAACAAACAGAATTACAAAGCATTCTTGTTTTGACCGCATAACTAGTAAATTTCAACCATAAAATGGGGCAAATCTGTGGCATAGTAATTTATATAGTGATAAATCATTAATTATGTTCAATTCGATAAATCTTCATAATATAATATTGCAATTGATACAACATATAATTATACTTAGGTACGTAAATATTCTACATTAAGAGAATGACATGTATTAGCATATTATTATGCAATATTATATGTATTGAGTTCAATCCACCATTAAATGTTTGGATTCTATACATTAGTGCATTTTCTCTCACATTAGTATTTTTTTTTTAAATTATTTTTTATTCGCCAAAGATTTATATACTTCACTGTACAATGTATAAGCCCCCGTCCAATAGGGTATAATTTTTTTAAGCTATGTAAGATTGTTTTTGTCTCTAAATCTACATGAGTTATTAACAGACAGTATAAATAAATTGAATATGGATTCCAAATCTCAACAAAACTTAAACTCAAAATCAAAAGCAATATTTTTTTTAGAAATTGTTTGGCAAATTATGATTGTATTAAATTATAATTTATTATTATTCTCTCATCCAATATCATAGCGTCGTGAACTTAGATACCTGGGACTTGGTGCTCGCATCAATATAGCAATAAAAGGTAAGTCATTTCTTCAATTACATGCTTCCCTAATAGATTTATACTAATATTCTTATTCATAATAAACTAACTGCTCAGACGCATTTTAGTGTTGAACACACGATTGCCACTTTCGATTGTGATAGTATCTTGCCACCTATTAAAAATAAACTTTATTTTTTTTTTATTTTTGACGCCTGCTTTTGCCCTTTTTATTATTTAAAGGTGTAACTCAAGTAGTTAATGAAATCGTCCAATATTACATCTTCGTCCTTGTAAAAGACTTTGTACTAAGTACATTTAAACAACAGCCATTGACGAATATAATTGATTCCCAAATATTGTAACACAGCTGTATGACGCAAGTGATGAGGGACTCATAAATTGAACTAAATACTGCCATTTAATTGCACACGTTTGAACGCGTTCTAAAAATCATTTTCTTAATTATCTATACGTCATTTTTGGCGCGAAGTTTTTGACAGTAGTGACGTGACTTTTTGTCTAGAATAAGCTCTCACTTGCGTCTCAAACATTATATCGATTAGGTTGTGTATATTCGGAACTTATATAAAGTATGTATTCGATTGACATTTTAGTAATTTAAAGAAATGTCATAATTAAAATTGTCCTCAATTTATTATCTCCATCCACACTCGAACAATAAATCGATGAAGTATTTCTATCTGTAATTATTTTAGTGAATGAAATGAAAATTTAAATAGATGTTCTCTCCATACTAGTGATATGAAACGTTGTATGTACTTCTTTTTTTTTAATAATGCCTAATTTGGATAAATTATCAAGATATATTGTAGCGGCATAGTGTGCGTGTAATCGTATTAGGTATTGTCCACATTGTTCGTTCCGTGGTAATACGGAGCAATAGTCTTAGATCACCTAATGTATATTCCATCCTTTTAGTAAAGTAATTGTTCTTAAGTACACTAAATGAGTACACAAAATAGATTAAAACGCCTGGTTACTAGTGTTTGTAAGTACCACTTCATTCCTTCATAGCTCGTCACATGCCTCCATTAATTGAGGCTCATTTCATGACGTCACACCGTTTAAAAATTCTTTTTATAAGTATATATTTGTATTCGGACTCTTTCCTGATATCAACTTTACTATATCATCCAATGGCTTATAAGCTGTTTAATAATTTTCAAACATGTGACGTCATGGAATGCGTCTGTAACATATGTATATTTGCATTTAAACGTAAGTAATTGAGTATAAAATGTTATTCAAAGATATTAAAAACAGTTGTTTCAAAAGTATGCACTTGAGAATTTAATGCCAATTTTAATGGGGGTCGCGATTCCAATGCGATATCTACCAGTGCGGTAATACGTATTGGAATCAGATTAAGGTTATATCATTATTACTATACGTTACCACGCACTGGGATAACGGCCCAAATAATATGTAAGCATTGACTGACATCGTATTTGTCACACATACATAGAATTATTCACGATTTACATTTATCGAATGCTTATTAGACTGTCGTACTTAAAACATTCCATTTTTTCTATACATTTATCGTTCTAGCAAACGTTCAGTAGTATTTATCGATGAATTAGTTAGATTTTTATCAACAGAATGCGATTTAAATGGCGTTTTATTTTGCATTTTACAATTTTTAACTTTTAATGTATTATCTGTATTTACCAGTTTAATATATAAATCTGGCCCTAAATAGGATAGCTCAATGTGTAGTCGACGTTAATAAAATCTAAATGAGATATACGTACTTTAAAATATAGTAGGATGTGTCTTTGAAACTTCTCGATGTGCTTATGTCCAGTAGTTTGGTAGAGCACTGGCGAAGGACCACCTGTTTGAGCGAAGCAACGACCAACAAAACGGTGAAGATACGTGCGGTCGAGTTAGTGTGTATCGGAATCACTAGGGCTCCTAGGTTTAGGCATATAGTGACCTTAAAAGCAGCGTCTCGTAGGTCCTAATTTAATTTTTAGAAATTAAGCTGACCATGTGCTGTGCTTTTGTTTTAAACAAATAGTTTTTAGGTAAATGAAATGATTTGTTGTTTTTATTATAATTTCATTTTAGAAAATTTGTGTGTATTATTCGCAGTCAAATCAAAATGTCACACGTTTTAACGTATGTGAATGTATTATTTAATTAAATTGTGACTTGCATGGATTTTATTTTAGCATAGAAGTGATATTTAAGTAAATTAATTTGCCACGATTGGAAAAAATGTAAAAATAAATAAATTATAAACCTATGTATTTCTAATTATTTTTTTGTGATACATAGGCAGCTACTTCGTATCATAGATGGTTGCATCTTTATTGTACACATAAAGCATAATGAAGAGATTTTAATATTTAATTACAAACATAGTTCACTTCTAGTGGAAATATTTTTGCCAAGTAGCAAGTTCGAGTCGACCATCGCTGTCATTATCAATAAATGTATTATAAAATATATTATTTCGTATTCCTTTGTAGATTTTGTAGTTTACCCCGTAATATTTAGTATGTAGCTAAAAAATTATGGTAGATACAATATTTGATGAAAGTAGACAAATTTGGGTAGTTTTCTATGATCAGATATCTTAAAAAAAAATCTTTGGTACTCTCAATGTGCAGTGAATTTGAAAACAGAACGTTATACAATGTTTGTGAGGTTTGATCTTCACATAAAGTGAGGTAAGTATTAAATATTAACCTATAAATAAAAAAAACTAATTATTGTTGCTGTTAAAAAGATGTACCTACTGTTCAAATTGTCGGTGATTTTAATGTTACGGACAGACTAGAATCGCTGGAGTGACTTTGGATCACTGTGTACTCTATAGGCTCTTACAGGGAGAATGCTTTGAGGAACTGTTTGAACTGGTACTATTGTGACCTTGCCACGCGACACCGTAGAAGATCATCTATTTCACCTGGAACGTTGCCTATGGCTACAATTACAATATGTTTAAGCAATCACTTGTACTATGTACGGGCACGGTATAGAATGAATTACCTACTGCAGTATTTCCTAAACTTATTCTTTAAACAAGATTTAAAAAGCTCTTTCTTCACGGCCAAGTTCACGGAAGTATCACATACTATAGTCTAAATATAAATTTAGCTTGATCTCTGTTACAGTTCTCACTAGTGCCGCACGCTTACGATGCAGTCCGTATTTTTGTCGATATAATTCCTGATTTTTTAAAGTTAATTGCAGTCAATTGAAAAACAATATATAAAAATCTTATTGAATTTCAATCAAATGGATGGACGAATCGATTATAAATGTGAAACAATCTATGGAAATCTTATTGAATTTAAATTAATGTTTTTTTTTTAATTTAAACTAAAGCTGTTAATTAATTCTTTTTATTATTCGAAAGGAATACATCCAAGTTCATCGTCACTATTATCATCATCACTGGAGCATTCCTGTAGGCTGATAATGAGTTCTTGGTCACAGATTATTTCATGAATAATCATTTTTATTTTATAAAATAAATTATGTTTTTTATATAAAAGAAATGGTATTATTAATATTATAACTGATGTCTGAATACTAAATTAACTCAATTTACTTATTTTATAGCGTAACCATGTGGTTTATATTGGTAATTTATTTGTTTTACTTGCTTTATAAATAATTAATAAGAATGTTATCGATTTACGTTTATCGACTGTCCCATCTCTATCTTATTCTCAGTCCAGTATGACCTTGTACTTTCGTAAGCATCATATTTTTATAAAATGCTCACTAAGTATTTTCAAACATATGAGGTACAAGTTTTGGTGTAAATATTCATGTTATATTCATAATTCAGTTGAAATATAAGTGGCATATAAATAATAAAAATGTAGGCGATACAAAATAAAATTGTAAATAGGACGCATATTCAAAATTACTTCATCGGTTTTGTAGCTATCTGTCACAGAGATCAAGCTATATTTAAAAGACTATAGGTGATGTTTGCTGGTTTGTCATAGGCAATAAAAAACCTGTTTGCACTTCTAAAGTGTGAGAATATAATACTAAGGTTAAGTTTGGCGATGGGTTAAAAATACAATATTTCAACAGCCCTTACTTTTCCACGGCATTCGTAAAAACTGGCTGTGGTATCAGCAGAAGAATGGATAGCAGAATCCTCCTGAAGAACTTAGAACACCAAATAATATTGCCAACCCAGTTGGTAGCACACAAGCTGTGGTAGTTTTGGCATTGCATTCTTTGGAGAGGCTCACGTCCAACAATTACGTTGGTAGTTGATGGACGAATGATACTTCATTTTAATTTAACTAATCACACCAACTGGAAGTCCAACTGGGTGGGTTTGGGGGATTGTAATGGTAGGCAGCAGCCTAGCTAAAGCCTTGGTTATAGTAAAGGTCCATGGGCGGCAGTGACACTTACCATTAGGTGTGCTGGTTGCTCGTTTGCCATCAATAAGCAATAAAAAAACCTGATCTGAAAAATATTAATGCGTAAGATTAGGTTATCATAATACCTATTATTGTTTTCGTAGCGTTTATTGTACCAGTAATAGCAGATCCAGTCTTCCTGTGTGTCACCGGTATCCAGTCTTCCAGCCTAGTTTTTGATTTCATGAAATTCAAACACCTGTTTTTAATTAAGATATGTCGCTTAGTGTGAATGTAAGAAATCCTTTGCATCGTTTTCTTTATCAGTTATAACTTTCTTTATAAGTGCCCATTTATAAGAACTGTAAATTTTGAGACTTTACAAATATATAATCTCTAATAATATATAACCATCATAATATAATATATAATCTCTAATAAAATATATAATCTCTAATAAAATATATAATTTCGAAAAATGCGTACCGCAGTGCGGGTTAGGGCGTCCCCCGGAGGCGACGCGTACCGACCCGCCCCCGTCGGTACGAACATCGGCAGATGCGGCGATGGGGGCCGCCACCCATCTCGCCTTGCCCAGTCAGGCGAGTCGAAGAGAGCAGAGTGCCGGGTGGGCACGTGGAATGTAAGAGGATGTGTGGAAGGTAAGTTGCACGAGCTGATAACCGTCATGGCGGACAAACAGCTAGACGTGCTCTGTGTAACAGAGACCAAGCAAAGGGGCAGCGACGCCTGCAATCTTCCTGGTGGCGGGATGGCTCTGTGGTCTGGTGCAACACAGAGCGATCGAGCCAGCATGGGGGTAGGAGTGCTGTTGTCCTCTCGCTTGGCCTCAGGTGTGAAGGATTACGGAATGTATGATCCCAGACTTCTTTGGGTCCGTATAAAACTAGGTGTCACCAAGGTATTCATGGTTGTAGCATATGCTCCCGTAGGATTCTCAGTGGCATCAGACCTAGAGAAGTTTTGGGATAATGTTAGGGAAGTTCTGGATATGGCAGAAACCAGTGAACGCGTGATTGTATGCGGACATTTGAACGGGTAGGTCCAAGCGTCTCGACTATGAGGACGTACTTGGTCCATTTGGTGATAAGAGAGTGAACGACGCAGGTAGGCTCATAGCGGATGTATGCATGGAGAGAAACCTTATTGTGCCATCACAGTTTTCCAACATAAGGACATCCATATATATACATGGAGAAGGAATGACCAGAAAAGTATAATAGATTTAATTTTGGTAGACAGTCGCCTCCGAAGCAAGATATTGGACGCAAGAGCCTACAGGGGTCCCACAGTCGATACAGACCACTATCTCGTTATTGCGAGATTTAGTGTTCTGTTCAGAAAGTGGAGGCACTGGCGAGAGTGTGTCCACTTCGGGGGGCTTGAAAGAATAAAGGTTGAAAGGTTGCAAGAAGAGTGTGTAAGAGAAAACTATGCAGAGGGTGTCCGAGAACGGTTGACAATGGCAAGCCAGCCGCAATCGGACATTGAAGAATGCTGGAGAATATTGAAAGAGAGTATGGTAGATACAGCGAAAGAAGTATGTGGAAGCTCAAAGAAGCATAGCAAAACAAATGGTGATGCATGGTGGGATGCGGAAGTGGCAGCTTCCGTAGAGCAAAAGAAGAAAGCGTGGCTGGACTATGTCTCTTCTTTGAATCTGAATGACAGTATGACTGAACAGAAGAAAGAAATATATCGGCATTGTAAGAATGACACCAAGGCCTTATAGTGAAAGAGAAACGTGATAGAGCAGATATGAGTGCAGAAGATAGGCTGACTAAAAACTTCGAGGGTAACACCAAACTCTTTTGAAGGGAGGTGAAAAAGTCTCGGAGTGGTTGGTCAGCCTTCAGAATGAATAAAATAAGGTCTAAAGGTGGAGACATTCTTACACAAACACAAGACGTGTTAAGCCGATGGAGTGAATATTTTGGCTATATGTATGCGGATACTCGAGTTGGCGCCGGTGTCGCATGTGGTTTAGTAGATCAACATTCAGCACTGGCGTCCTCCGATGGCATCAGTATGGATGAAGTTGAATGGGCGATAAGAAGTTTGAAAAATGGTAAGGCAGCGGGTATTGATATGGTGTCTGCCGAGATGATCAAGCTTGGTGGCTCCTGTGTCTGGGAGGCGTTCCTGTTGCTCCTCAATTTATGTTGGAGCTCGGGAATGGTTCCCAGGGACTGGAATAGCGCAGTCATCGTGCCCTTGTTTAAAAACAAGGGTTCACGTTATGACTGCGCGAATTACAGAGCCATAAGCTTGACCAGTTTGGCAGCAAAAGTGTACGGTAAAATTATTGAAAGGAGAATGAGGATGGTGTCCGATGGTTTGCTGTGTGAGACACAAGGAGGTTTCAGGAGTGGAAGGGGATGCATGGATCAAGTGATCTCTCTGCGCAACATTGTGGAGAAGCATCTGGCTCTAGGTCAGAGGGTTTTCTGCAGTTTTGTAGATCTGGAGAGAGCATTTGACACGGTTGTACGAAAGGAACTTTGGGACGTTTTACCGGAGTATGGTATTAACGGTAAACTGCTACAGGCTGTGCAGTCCAGTTACATGGGCTGTAGAGCCTGTGTGCGGCTGGATGATAGAATGTCGCCTTGGCTTGACGTCAATATCGGCGTTAAGCAGGGGTGCGTTCTGTCAGCCAGGCTGTTTATCATATATCTGGATAAATGTCTCCAAAGGTTGAACGATATGAATGTGGGAGTCCAGATGGGCGACTCAGTGGTCACTGCTCTGCTCTATGCAGATGATGCAGTACTGCTGGCACAGTCAGCGACTGACCTGCAGACCCTAGTCGACACAATGACAGAAGATTGTAAGAAAAGGGGTCTACGTGTGAATATGAGCAAAACCAAAATAATGGTCTTTGAAAGAGATGAAGCCAGAACAGATGTAAGAGTAACAATAGGTAATGATGTACTGGAGGCAGTAGATGAATTTGTATATCTTGGATGTGGATTTAGCCGTGATGGAAGGTACACCACTGATATAGAGCGAAGAGTGAATGCGGGAAATAGAGTGAACGGAGCGTTGGGGCAACTTCTCGGTAGCCACCACCTCAGCCAGAAGGCACGTGTAGCAATACATAACGTAGTGCTTGTCCTATCATTACTGTATGTAAGCGAGAGTTGGGTATGCAGAAAAGAGTATGAAAGTAAAATTAATGCTGTCGAAATGCGATCTCTACGGAAAATCTGTGGAGTTAGGCTGACCAATCGCATTCGTAACGACGACGTAAGAGAGTGAGTATTTATGAAAGAGAGTATTGGTGTAAAGATGCGAAAGGGAATGCTCCTATAGTTCGGACATATGGAAAGAATTCCGAAAAAACGTCTGGTTAAGAAGATATACAATGCGAAAGTGAAAGGATGTAGGTACCGGGGGAGACCGAGACTAACCTACCTAGACCAGATCGGTCATGTACTGAAGGAAGGTGGAGTCAAGAGTCTCCGAAACCGGCGAGCGTGTATGAAGAGAATTATTAATGTTGAGGAAGCGAGTGAAGTATGCAAGGATAGAGTTCTCTGGCACTCTGTTCTCTCTGCCTATCCTGCAAGGGACATGGCGTGATGGTATGTATGTATGTATGTACAAATATATACATTACGGCCAAATAACACTCAGAATTAGATCAATCTTTATGAAAAAGAAATGTTCTCTGTGGGGATCGAACCAACCACACCCGGAATGGGAGGTCGTTAAGACACTACACTTGTATGTATGTATAGTCAACTTTTCTTTTCCCTTCATCCGGGCATGACCTTCAAATCAAGCACGATGTATTTCCTCTAACAGAGAGGCAGGCCCACCAATAAGTGGAATGGGATAGCATCCCATTCCACTTAATTACTGGTATTCTACCGACACGACTCTGGACGCTGTGATGCAGATCTAGTACATTTAGTGAAAGAAAACTGAAGAGATTTAGATACAGGTATACAAAAACAATGATATTGAAGTGACATTGCACTTGTAATGTCAATATTAGGGATGTGAGGTAAATGTAAAAGAATCGATTAAATAAAAATCGATTTTTCTTTATTCAATGTTAATCGATTTGCCAAAAATCGATTTTAATAAAAATAAATAATCGATTTTTCTATTATTTAAAAATCTATATGCTTTTTGTATTTCAGTAATAAACCTAAGAGATTTATATTAACAATTTATCAGATTAAAAATCAAATAAAATGATATAATAAAAAACGTACTAATTCATAACTAAAAATCAAACCGAAGGTTCCTTTAAATTTTCAAAGTAAGGCAAAAGGAAACCAAATGTTATTGATACAAATTTTCAGTACCATTTTATTATAAAAAAAAATTAAATGATGAGCATCCTATTTTTGCTGCGGAAACGCATTTACGCGCTATCCTCCGTCGGTGACGGACGCGGGGGAGTGTGGGACTCATCGGCTAGCTGAAGCTCGACCGGAATACCCACTAAAACTACAACGGCCCCTTCCGCGCTTTTATGGGGCGCCGGAGAGTTCGACTGACATTCGATCTCCGGTACCCCCACGCTTGGCTTTCTCACCACGTACTATCGTCCCTCAAGGCGGTGGGAGGAGGTGCGCATACCGGCGCCTCCTCCTCCCCGGTCGCTGGTGGCGGAGTGAGTCAGCGGACGTAAGCGCCTCGCGTTCCCGCTCCGCGACCTCCTTCTTTTTCATGATGGCCTCCCAAAAGGAGGCTTCGAAATGATGGTCGACAACGACCGCCGATAGGACGTGGCGCTGGGTTCCCCAAGCGGGACATACCTGCAGAGTGTGACGCGCATCGTCTACTGGTGCACCACACTCGTGACATCCTGAAATGATGAGCATCCTAACAAGATAACCATATTGTCTCAAAAACTAAAATATAAATCAGAACAAAGGAAAATTGCCATAAATGTCAAGTACTATTTTACAATTACACCTACGTTCAGCTGTGGACGGCAATAGTAATTCATGTTACCTGTAAGACAGTGTGATGTTTTCGTTCTGTGTTATTTTAAATTTGTAGTATTACTACAAAATTTTAATTCTTTCGGACAGTACATGCATATTGCTGTGGTATTATCCTTCTTCGTTATAAAATATTTTCGCCAGCTGCTTTTAGCTGTTTTACGGTTAGAAGACATGTTTATTTTGCCAAGCACTATATTATCTCACTCTTAACTTGTAAATAATAATGAATTAACTTCGAGTTTTATTCATCCATCGCATAGAGTGCGCTGTTTATAAAAATCGTTTTTAATGCGTAATTTATATAAAAATCGATTAATATTACTATAAAAATCGATTATAAAAATCGATTATTAGAAAATAATAATCGATTTAAATAAAAATCGATTATTTTTTAACATCCCTAGTCAATATATCAGGTCTTTTTAGTAAATGCTATCTTGTCATACAATATGTAGACTTTAGAGTAATTATAAAAAACAAAAAAAAAATATAACTTTTGTCTGTTTATATTTTTATCACCGACCAATCTCTGAAACGGCTGGATCGATTTTGAGTGGAGTTTTCTTAATAGCCAATTTTATAAGAAGCATAAGCTACTTTTATGTTAGTAATAGAATTGGTTTACGCTCATATAACAAAATTAGTGAATGTTATAAACAATTTTTATTCCTTAAATCCATTATATTATAATTCATCATTTTACGTTTTGTTAAAAAGGTTAACTTTGATTTATTTGTATTCCAAAGAAATTGGACATGTTCGTAAATACGAACAATAAAGCTGCATTGTTATGAACGTATGACGTGAGCTTATTCCGAGTAAAGCGCTGGTGATAAATAAATAAATATATATAATAATTAAAATTTGACCTCTTATAGTACATGGACTAGCTTGAGATTTTATTACCAGGTTCCCTCGTTTGAATTAATGTTATCTGCTTCATCATCTTCATCTCAGCCCATATATGTCCCATTGTTGGGCTCGGGCCTCCTTCATAATGGGAGGGTAATTGACCTACTATACCACGCTGGTTAGACATGTTGCTTTTATAGGATTTTGTTTCGAATTTTCCTTCTCTCGCCTAGATGTTATATGCGTTTTTATATCCCTTAGTCGTGTCGTACGATCACCCACGGGTAAGATAGGGGGTGATGAATTGTATTCTTACTCCATCACCACACAGAATACCTATTTCTCTTTTTTTAGGGGACATACCGCCGAGTGACCCTATGCCCCGACCTGCTCTGCACGTACCTCTACGCCGTGCGAACGGGCCACTGGAACTTGTTCTTTTTCGTCAGTGGCCCTGTTTACACCCACTAGGCGTTTTTTTATGACATACACAGTAAATTACGGGGTAGTGAATTGTATTCTTATTGTATCACAAAGTTATGTATTTAGTGAAGCTGCAAATAGTACAAATTTCTAGACACTCCCGGTGTTCATAGTATTAGCTTATACATAAATAACTTATGCTCACGACTTCGTCCGAGCTGATTTATAGAATATTTCTCTTAGTGAAACTCTATATGACAAAACAAAGATTATAAAATTTAAAGTAAAATTATAAAATAAAATTTAGCAATATCTATTTGTGCAAAATTTTACTTCGATAAGAAATAAAGCAAAAGTATCACCAAAAAAATAATGTCATTATGCTATCCTTGGGGAGACTTATTTTCATTTCACGTCAGTGAAAATGATTGGCAAGGTGTAGCCAACATAAAATAGCCAAGAATGTGCTGGGCTTATGCTGTTGGTTGGAGAATGCCGGATTGGAAGACATGCAAGTAACGTACAAGGTAGGTAAATAATCAAATATCAGCGAAACTAAAAATTAATGGATAGAAACCATCATAGGTGAACATTTTTTATTACTGATGGTGGCAAGGCAAATGACGAAGCAGCACACCTAACGATAAGTGTTACTGCCGCTCATGAACCTTTACAATACCAGTGGTACAGCTAAGCCCCCAAATCCACCCAGAAAGTTGGACTGCCGGCTCTCTCACGTACCGAATGCGGCGCAACAGAATTTTGCCACTGCTCAGATGTCTGCTCATACGTATTACCCCGGAGGGATCAGCCCACGGCTGTATATAGAAAACTGTCAACAGTTAACACTGTAAGTAAGGTCACCATTACCACTATTAAACATTTACAATGAAAGGTGTTTTTAAGACTTCTAGAAGACTCGAGATATTGTAAGATAGAATTCCTTTTATGTGAAGAGAATTGCTCTCACGGTCTACCACTGTAATATAAAGAAGGATATTGGTCTACTCTTAAGGAAATTTATCTCATTGCTCAAGGGACTTGACTTTCTATGTGCCCGCCCTCTGCCTGCTTTGCCAAAATTTAAAGTAATCCAGTTATCACCTTCTTTAAGTTCCACGGGGTCGATATCGTGTAGTATGCGTGAATGACCCTGATTACTATGATTCTGTAATTTCTATAACTGTATTCTATTACGGACTGTCAGTAGGTGCACCTACTAGTATTTATTGTCATGGTCTCTCCGATTCGATATAAATTATGAAAACGAGACGTCACGTCGACGAACTCGAGAGTAACAAGATGGAAGTGCTTGTAGAACTTCTGTCATCACATCAACCTCAGATATCTCATCATCTGTTCCTGTAGGTACGGTATTGGATATGAGGGTCGATGGGTGAACATAAAGACCTCAACCGGTCTTACTCTTTGCCACTCCTTTTTATGTTAGTTGAAATATGAGAAGTTAAGCGTAAATTTCTTGTAAACAGTTTTTAAATGGAATGCAATTAGGAACTTTCAAAAACAGGATGAAATAAAATGGGTCTAAAACAAATATTTTGTGCTAATGCGCTGTTCGTGATAAAAAGACCTTGATTAAAATCCAAGAATTATTTCAGTATCGTTAATATAAAGTTTTATGTAACCAGTAAAGTACATTCGATATCCTTTATCACGGCAGGTAGTAACTCAAATGAGTATGTATAATACTTACCTATAATATCTATTTTATTTTGGTATTTTATAACTGAACCTGACTAGGTACCATGTTACAAGTTACAGCGAATGCGTTTTGTGACATAATTACCTTAATTACATTAAAAATAGCTATTTAATGGAATACATACTATTTTTGAGTTCCAATTTTAATTATTGAGTGTTTGTGCACTGAATAATTTAGTGATATACTATGAAGCAACTATACATATGTACAAATTCTATAAGATGATGCTGGAGGAGGCATATTTTACATTTGGTGAATTGTTTTCTTACTTCATCACCGCTCTATTTATGTCAATAACTAGTTGATTACAAAAAAACAGGGTAGGCAAGAGAAGGAAACTATATACCTACATTTGCAGTGCGTGTTAAAACGTTGCATGTTATAACAGATTAAAAACAATAAAACCTGTAAAATATTTTTATTTCCTTGGATATAAATCTCTTGATGATATGAATCTGATGTGGACTCATATCCAGAACTCAAAAATAGTGTACTATACTAATCACTTAAAACTGCACTGCCATTTTCCATAAAGTGGAAGAGTTGAGCGCGAATTTCAGATTAAAAAAATACAAAAGAAAACAAAAACTGTAAGCACTAATTCGCTCTCGCTTCAGCGTGAATCTTGGGTATTAAAGCTGTAGAAGCGACAGTTGACCTTATTCCTGGGCGACGACGTCGCGCGAGTGTCATCTTGGCGGACGGGTGTAGGGCGGAGCGCATAGCGCCTGGTACCCGCTCATATTTACTTGCTGCCATTGTACCGATAGTAAAAATAGTTTCAGGAAAAGAAAATTGGCTTCAGGAAAGAAAAATCTAATTAATGTCTTTTTTGGCTGGGTTAGTGTCCCCGCGCACAGACTTTTTAGCGCCTATGTAACTTATAATGAGCGTAAGTAATGTTATCATAATAGTCTAAAACATTCAACTAAATACCTCGCAGCATTCATTCATTCATGTATTTCTGCTCATAGTACTGTTGAGTTTGAGCCTCCTCCAACATAATATTAAGTCTGCTTCTACCCTTTACGTTCCCCTACGGCGTAGGTATATCTGTAGTGGGATTTATACTGTATTGGGATTTATACTATCGTGTGGGTAGACCTATGTCTACTAGTCTACGTCTACAGAGATCTATATCTCTGTAATAACGATGACTTTTTGGACCTGAAACACTTTAGTTCTCCCGTGACCATGAACTCTGTAAAGAGTTCGAAACGTCGAGAAATTAAAAATCAAATATAAACGCGATAGAATCCATAAAACTATTTATAAAAACCGATTACGAGCAAAAAATGATTGTCACAAGTGGGATTCGAACTCACACCTATTGGAAATCCGTTCCAATCGTGCTGCCACTCAGTTAAACGAAAGTATAATACGATGCGAGAATTGTATTTCCTACAATAGTTCATGCTGGTGTAAGGGGCAGCACGATTGGAACGGATTGCCCTATTGGATGTGGTGTGGGTTCGAATCCCACTTGTGACAATCATTTTTCGCTCGTATTCAGTTTTTATAAATAATCAAGCATATTAAATGCTAAATTTCAGTAATTTGAATAACAGGGTTGTGTCATCGTTTAAGAAAATTCTAACTGCAAAGTTTGAGTATTGAGCCTGTACAATGTGTAAACAAAGTCGTGTAGATGACACAAGTCTCCTTAAAAAAGAAAATATAATACGATGCGAGAATTGAATATCCTACAATAGTTCACGGTGGTGTAAGTGGCAGCACGATTGTGTGGGTCGACATGGTGTGGGTTCGAATCTCACTTGTGACAATCATTTTTCACTCATAATCGGGTTTTTATAAATAATCAAGCATATTAAATGCTAAATTTCAGTAATTTCAATAAAACTAGTTTTATTTCAAATGTGTAATATTCGCGTTAATATTAGATATCATTAAGTGCTGCTTGCTCGTTTACCACCAAAACCAATAAAAAAGGACCTCTATAATTTTATTTATTTATTATAAATCAATTTTTACATATTAATGGTACATAGCCCCACAAAACCGTGTTATCGGTTTGACTGTGGGATCGAAGACTCTCTATATATATAATTATAATAAGATCTACGTAACAACTAAACAAATTTTAATCAATTTTAACGTACATACATACACACGCACACACACTCCACCGTGTGATGGAGTGTGTGTGTGAGTGTGTGTACACTCACACACACAAACACATACCCAACAAGATACATGACGATATGATATTGTCATGATTGGTTCATGTAATATTTTTTAAGTTTATTTTTAAAGATTACCTTATTTTTTTCATGGCGGATGTCTACTGGCATATTATTTAAAAGGTAAGGTAGACGCTTTTTTAATGTTCTGTCACCGAAGTAGTTGGTAACTCGGGGGACATTAAATCTGCCTGCAGTCATCGAGCGCGTATTATAATCGTTATGTATATATGTTAGCTTAAGCTCTTGACTGCCGTGATTATTTACGGATAGTAAAAACTTATGTTTTAAACTAATTGGTAATATATTATATAATGAAAATAGTTTTTTGTAGTCACCTTTACAACTGTTTTTAACTTTTTTGTTCACAAGAAGTTTAAGGAATCTAATTTGTAGCATTTCTAATTTATTTAAATTTGTTTTACTTGTTAATCCGTAACAGTCAAGGGCGTAATTAAAGATAGAATCAACTAATGCCATGTATATACATCTAAGAGTATCTTTAGGAACTTTATAACTTATGTGGTAAAATTTACTTAAAATTATTCTTAACTTATTGCTTATGTAATTTACATGTTGTGACCATGAGAAATGTTCATCTATTTTCATACCGAGGTATGATACACAATCAACTTTTTTAATGGGATCACAATTGCAAGTCAAATATCTGTCATGGATGCTTGAGAATTTATGAGTGAATAGATGTAAAGAAGAGTCTTGTATGCGTAGATATGGTGAATGAATGAGTAATAGTTGCGTTTTTTCTCCATTCAACATAATGCCATTGTCATGCGACCACTTCACTACAGCATCTATGTGTAGCTGAACGAGTTCGTAAACTTTATCTATATCAGTGCCAGCGCGCAGCATGCACAGGTCATCATTTAGTGCCACAATTCTCTTGTCAGCATCATATGACTACGTTGTGCGTTGTAGACATTCCTGCTATATAAACGAAACGTTGCCTTGAAAAAAAAAACAAAGTTATTGGAAAAGACGTAGTCATTATCGATATACCTATCTGATAACAATGTCTTCAAGGCTATGAACCTAGGGTATTATAGTTACGCGTTTGCTTACAATATAGAAGTAAAATAAAACAATTATTATTGAACTTTTTTGCTAACTCTACTCTAATTTATTTTAGTCTAGCGATGCCGATAGCTCGTTACAAAGGAGACATCGTTCTATAATGGCATGCCATTGGGACTTGCGTGACTTGCCATTTGCCAGGCTCTACCTTTAGCAGTCCGCAATACCAAACACGCTTCAACCGTCAAAGCAGAAGGATTGAAACAATGACTTGAGCTTTGCGATAACGCTTTTAAAAGATGGACCAGCCCGGTCCATCTTCGTCCAATAAGGATCCTCGTTTTGAATTTATAGGATCTTATGCTGTAAAATCACTTAAACTGAAACCAGAAAAATGGCTCAGAGTATTGGGTGTGGAAGAACACAGGTCTACGTTAAAAGACTTCGTAGACAAACCGTTTCCTATACTGCTGGTTGTGGTATTGACCCACGCATTACAATTGGTCCCGGTTATTACATTTCCATGTTATCTCAAGAATAAAGCCGTCTACTTCGTAAAGAAAAAGCCTGATGCTATACCGAAAGAGGATTGCGCTCAAATGGTTATTTTCGGTAAGTTGACTTTTCATATAGACCCACATGAAATAATAAAACACGGTCCGATTAGGTAATCGGGCCGCAATTGCTTGACCGCAATACAAACTCGAAGTCTATACTGCATGAAAAGGATAAAATCGTTAATTTATTTTAGCTGTTGTTGCCTTCAGTCGTCAGGCCGTCGAAGGAACAGTTTTCACGTAGATTTAACATCTGAGCGTGATGCCGCCCTTTGTCGTGATCACCGTTGGATATACCGCGACAGTCCGCTTCGCACAACAAGGCCTAAGTGCAATTGATTCAGAGTAGCTCGGATATTACGCATTCATGGGTGATGAAAGAACAGGAAGGCAAAATGAAAAGGAGCAGTTTTATAGCTTAACTGTCTAGCATCAAACTTTTTTAGAACTGCTAATGTTGATGGTATCCGCTATCGAGCATCTTGATTAATCTATTCATATTTTTATAATAAATTATTTTCTAGGTTACTCAAATACCTAGTTAAAGCAACACGAACGTGTAATATAGAGCCTATTATTATTACTAACCAATTATTTGCTTTTTTAAAATTTAGGAGACCTGGCGCCTAGATTAATAGATGAATTAGCAGCACTAGTAGACGAAGTATTTGTACCGCTTCTATCAAATCCTCTCAACCATGAAGGCTGGCCACTTGTAGTCTCTCAAGATATCCTCAAGCAGATACATAACCTCAAAAGCACTGTGTACGAGGTGAGCATTACTTTTCTTCATTTTTTTAATCCTTTAAAATTAAAGTTTATTTCTTTATTTAGATAATTAGCTGATTTAACAGATACTGTTTTGTAAGAATCTAAAAAAAATATCCTTTAGCCCCTACTTATGCGATTGCGGCGCTACCGACCCTGGTTCAATGATGGATTTAAACCATGAGAAGAAGAATGATAATGTATATTTTTTTTACCACTTTTCCTTCTTTTACAATAGTATTATTTGTCTGCCTTCCTCTATATGATACTCACAGGAAAGAACGGGGATGACGTATTCTTACACTATCATTACATATATATAATATTTTTACTATAACTTATGCACTACTGTGCAACGTGCGTGTATAATTTTAATTTAAGACCATACGTAATAAATTTCTATTTTCATATACATAGGTAAAAGGCAAAGTTAACGGTCAGACCGTTCTGCCCATGCCAGTAGGAGTAGAACTGGTTCACGAGGCAGAGAAAGATGTGCTGAAAGGTAAAGAAGTAGATTTGTACCTTAAAAGTGCAATTGAAGGAGTGGTCATCAAGTGGGCGCAACAAATCAATGATGTGATGATGGAGGATTCGGCCCAAGCTTTTGAAAATGGTCAAAATCCAGTACCAAGCGTTGGTTAGTAAAAAATATTAATTTAGTTAATAATTATATAGTAATAGGATATCTTTTTCATATATATGTATGTTTTTATAATTGCAAGTAAAGGAAATAATCAAATCAAGTTTTTCTAGTAATAATTATTATATATTTTTTTTAATACATTATAGTTACAGGAAGCATATTAAAATGATTTAATGAAGGAGGTTCTTTCGTTCGTCTATATGTATACCTTTCATTGTTACTTTCTTTTGCAATAATATACATATTATAGTTGCGCTCACGCTTTAAACGAAGTTGCAACATCATCACCATTCATCATTCACCTGCTCTTTTTTTTTAATTCCTTTTGGTGACAAAAGAGCAAGCAGCACACCTGATGGTAAGTGTTACTACCAGCCTTTAAAGATCCATTCTTTGCAATATCAGGGGTAGAGCTAGACCGCTGCCTACCAATACAAACCCACCCAGTTGGGCTTCCGGCTCTCCCGCTCACCGAACGAAGCATAACAGCACTTTGCCATTGCTTTAACCTCGATCTTCTGCGAGATTGTGGTACTACCTCGGTCAGAACGGCCCGCGGTTATAAACAGAAAACTGTCAACAGTGTGTCCCTATCATAATGAAATGAAAATCAAATGAAATGCTCTTATCCCAATTACTTGGGATCGACGCAATATGTACTGGGACATATTGCAAAACTTATTGCCAATTTTATGTTTTATCATCGGCCGTCTCCTTGATGTCAACGCTCCTTTGGAATATAAATGTTGACCAAACGGTATCAGGTGGAGTTGACCCTGGTACTATATGAATGACGGAGACGGAATTGTGATTGCTTAGAACTTGATCACAGTATTATTAATTTAGGGTAAAATAATAAAAGTAATAATACTTAAAAATAAATAAAAAATAATACTTAATAAAACCATCTTCTAGGCACAGTTCGATTCCCTGCTGTAAAGGTAACTTTTTGGACGGAAAAACTAAATAAATCTTTGCCCGAGTTGAAAAAGAATCAGACAAATTACAACACTAGACGGATCAGATATTAAATATACCTGTATTTAAGTAGAAAGGAATAATAAAAATAGAGGTTACTTTAGAAAAAAAAAACATGTCAATAATTTACTAGTTACTCAAATAGTTATATAAAAAAAAAAATCCAATCTTTTTTTGTATAAATTTTATCATTAATAAATTATTAATTTAAATTACATTTTGTAGAACTTGCATTTTGGAAGTCAAGACTAAGTAATTTAAATTATATTTATGATCAACTTCGCACTGAAAGAGTAAGATGTATGGCAGTTATATTAGAGAAGACTACTTCTGCTTACTACCCTTGTTTCAGCAGACTCTTCAAGAATATTGTGTCAGGTTTGTACTTTCTAACCTTTAGCATCAAATTATAATCATCTCATCATCATAGCTCATATATTAGGGTTTGATTTCAAGTTTTTCCTTCTCCTCAAATTCATTTTAATACTTATCATCAGTCAATTTTTTTACTGTACTACTATTGATCATAAGTCTTTTTAAAAGTTTAGATCCGGCCATTCTAGCCCAATGTGGATTAGAGAACGTCACAAACAATAGAGTAATTCGTTTAGATTTTTCCTTACGATTATTCCTTTATCGTTGAATAGATCAAAAGAAAAGGTAAGCTGGTAGAGAGAACACCTATTAGCATTTTAAATTCTTACTTTATTTATGGACAAGAATCTGTGTTAGGAATTAGTTTCTTGTATCGGAATACTTTAAAAAACGATTTTTGAATATATATTATACATGAAATAATTATTTGTGGATTGTAAAAAAATTAAGATATATCGATAGTATGTAAAGAGAATTATCTCTCTGTGGAATACTTATTCCACGAAACTTGGTCAATACCAAGTTAGCTATAAATACTCAAATTACTAACTTGTCTGTACTATTATTTGGTTATGTATAGGTATATCATTTAAATTGCAGCTCTTGCCGAAGCTCGCGAAATCGACCTTTATCTTCGAACACTAGAGAAACATTTCCAAAGTCTTGAAGATACGGATTTCACAGAATGCTTGCCTTTATTCCGTCCTCTATTTCACGTCATCTGCATGGTGTGGCGGGATTCCAAATATTACTGCAGCTCATCTAAACTTATGGTGTTGCTAAAACAGATTTGTAACTTGCTTATTTACCAGGTATTTTTGTGAAAAACTATTTATTTACTGTGAATTTATTTATATGCTTGAAATTTGAAAGAAAGAAAGAAACTTTTATTGTATTTTTGTGTCGTAAATTAAAACCCTATGTATTGCAAAATGTATTGTTAAGATTGTGCTAAGAGTGTAAAGCAATTAAGAAGCTACCTAAAATATGAGTTGAACTTAGTTTGTATTACATATCTACAGTCTGTCTATACTGTCATCTATACTGTCATTTTAGGCGAAGAAATGTCTCGACCCGTCAACGTTATTCCACAGTGACATAGATGAAGCGACCCAAAGAATTCAAGTGACTATAAATATACTTAAAAAATATAAGACGACATTTGAGTATTTTAAGGAGAATCTACCGAAATATTTTGAAAATAGGCGAGTCATTCCTTGGACTTTTCACCCAAATGCCGTATTTGAACGATTAAATAAATTTCTGGATCGATTAAATACAATTCAATGGTTCTTTAAAACTGTACTTGAATTTCAAAAACTTGAAAAAATTGAAATTGGTGGAATGAAGGGAAGGGTACTCGGAGGCCAGATAAGAGAAATATCTGGAGAGTTTGATGCTTATTTTCATGGATTTGCATCTAAATCCTACGATGTACTTGATCCAGATGACGAAACATTTAATGAAGATTTGAAAGAATTCCAAGAAAATATAATCGATTTAGATCTCAAGCTGTCTACGGTATTAGTAGAATCATTTGATAGCTGTTCAACATTAGAATCTATCTTCAAGGTAACATCAATGTTTTATTTAGTATAGTTTCCCAAATTTAAATAAATTGTTGACTTGTAGTTAAAATTATCGATATATACATTATGTACTAATTTGTTAATAACGTATTTAATTTCAGCTTATTGAAGTAGTTGGTTCGGTTTTGGATCGACCATTAATCAGAAACGAATTCACTGCTAAGTATGTTGAAATCATTGTTATGCTTGAAAATGAAATTGTTGCTTGTGAAGTAAGTAACACGATATTAAAATCGAAGCAATAGTTAAAGAAATTATAAAGTTTTATTTATTCGGAAACACTTTCAATACGAATATAACTATTATATTTCAGGAATTATTTAATGAACAAAGTACTCGTATGGAGAAATATGGAATGATGGAAGTTGACGCTTACATGCCACCCGTTGCTGGAGGCCTCCTATATATGACAATGCTAGCTACAAGGATTACCAAGCCTATAGCTAGCTTTCGCAATTTGCCGCACCCGTAAGTACAGCTGGGTGGGGCAAATTGCGAAAGCTGATTATCTGGCTTATATTCTTCTGTATTTATTCATTTTCAAATAAGGTTTCATGTTCTATCTATAATAAATCAGAGATCTAGTATATATATTTTTTTACATTTTATGCATATTTAGTACCACAATAAACAATATAAATAGCAAATATTGACACAATTTACACTAATACTAATTTATACTACTAATATGTACATAATATACTGCTTTTTCATAAATCAGGATAAAGGGTACGGATGAAGCGAAAAAAATTTTCATCAGACATGAGCAGTTAATAGAGAAAATAAATGAATTTAAGAAAAAGTATTTTAATGATTGGGCAGCGAGTGTATCTACAATTATTGAAGAAAAGTCTAACAATATGATACTTGCCCGACAAGGTTCGGATCTTGTATTAAATTTTCATCCAATGGTAAGTGCGTAATAATATATATAATTTATAACTTCACGTTTCTCGCTTAGTATTCAATACTCATCAAAATATGAAAAACATTTTTGCAGCTCATAGACATCCTACGAGAAGTTCATCATTTGCGAACAAATGAAGTATTTGCTAGTGGTTTACCGTCAGAAAGTCTAGCGCTATTTGAAAAACAGGAAACATATCGGCAATACAGAATAAATTTAGGTATCACTATTGATTGGTATAATCAGATAAGAAAGAATAGTCAGAAAGTCGAATTTGATTTGGTGGAGGATGAGATAAAAGCAATTGATCAACGAATTGAAATGGCTCAAAATGAGCTGAATTGGAACTCAAACGGTAAATATTATGCTAGTTCTAAAACATTAAAAGTTAATTAACTCGTAATCATGAAAAACGTTTTATTTTTTATTTCAGATCTTTGGAATTATTTACAAGAGCTACATAGACTAGTGGGTAACTTATTTGAAAGAATGTCTAAAATTCAAGATAATTTAGTAGAAATTAAGGCTGTAATGAAAGATTGGGCTGTTCAACCATTATTTGAACGAAAAGAAGGGAAAAAGGTACATAATGACAAAAATATACTAAAAATTATATGCAATCTTAAATTTATATCTTTCTTTCATCAGGATACCTTATTAAATTTAGAGGAACGTCAAGAGAAGAAAGCGAAACGTTATGCTGATGTTACAGCTACAGCTCAGCGTGTGAATGAATTATTGCTAGAAAATATGCATCTGTTCAACATGCAAGATAATCAGAACAGTGAAATTTGGATGAACTATGTGGCTTTTATAGATGCGTTGCTAGAAGAAGCTCTATTCAAATCTATTGCTTGCAGGTAGTCCGTTACTTATAAATTACCTCATCTTTAATTGTTATAGGACCCAATTTTAGGCACGACCTTGCTTCATAATTGCAGGTAAAATGGCCTACCATTATACGCTGAGCAGGGGATTTGGCATGGGGTTTTATTTTGACATTTCTTCTCTTCGTCATGTTTTGTGACGTTTCCGGGAAAGAAATGTGTGTTGAATTGAATTTGGAATTTGCGATGCTATAATTAAGTGATAACAATTTCTATATAAGATTAAAATGTTTATTTATTATTTGGCATAAAAAGCTATTTATAATTGCTATGAACTTTAGGATATGTAAAATAGATGTATTGCCACCTGTTTTTTAATATTGTAGTAAAGGTAACAGGGTATATAATAATTGTAGAATATAGTTGTACCTCGTATATATCTTTAATTATTATACAATATTTTATTACAAGTCAAAACGCGATAGATTCGTGGTTTGAATCTTAGGTAGCACAAAAACTATTAGTGCATTCTTCGCCAGGAGAGTAGTAGATTTAGATAAGATATATACTGAAATATATACATCTTATTATTCATCTCTTCTTCAGGAATAAAGCCGTGTAAGATTATATAGTATTATTGTCATTGTCTAATTTTATAATCATTGTATGTCATAATGTTATATTACTTTTAGTTTGGGATACATAACAGAGCACATGAATCCAAAAAATAAATTAGCTGCATTGTTTGAAGCACAATTAGAATTACTCGATCCAGATATGGTATTCGCACCGAGCTTAGAACCTAGCGATGAAAAAGGTTTCTTAGCAATGTTAAAGAGTATAATTGATGATGTTTTAAATATGTCACGGTTAATGGAGAGAATTGATAAGCAAAAAAAGGAATCTTATGAACAGCAGATTGTTAATAATGAAGATATTATAGAAATGAAAGACGAAATTTTGGGTGGAATTGAAAGGGTAAGATATTTAATACATAAATTGGTGTCATTATGTTTTATAGCATCGTATCGTATCATATTATGAACACTTTATCATGCCGAGTGTAATATTTACTCCCTTATTGCATGCGTTTATCATGAACTTGAATTTTAAGAGTTTTAAGGATTTTATTGTCTATATTTGTGATTACGTCTCGTTCCATTAACATATGTTACGTTACTAATTTTTTATTTTTATTCCGTGTGGTGACGGAGTAAGAATACTATTCACCACTCCATGTCTTACCCGTGGGTGATCGTACGAGACGACCAAGGGATATAAAACGCATATAACATCTATGCGAGAGAAGGAAAGCTCGAAACAAAACTTTATACCAACACGTCTGACCAGCGCGGTATAGTAGGTTAATTTCCCTCCCCTTACGGAGGAGGCCCGTGCCCAACAGTGGGACATTTATGGGCTGTGATGATGATGATGACGTTACTAACTCTTACATATGCAACGTTTGATGTTTTATGTTGTATGAAACGTTAAGATAAAATCTGTGAAAATAATTTTACATAATATCATTCGATTCAGCTTATTTTCATTCCACTGCTGAGTTTGAATCTCTTCTACAATATTAGGGTAATTAATCTATATATAGCACACTGGTCAGATAGGTTAGTATAGGATTAAATCTTTTTGGTTTTCGTTGGAGTTATTTTCTCATTGGTCTACAAAATATATATCTACTATTTTTTTTTTTGGGTAGGCTATGACCCGGACACACGTTGCCCCCACTGGTACCGCTTCCTTGCCATCCGTGGCCAGCCCGGCGGTTAACCCTTTCAGGTACCATCCCCCGTCGACGCCCCAACTAACTGCCTGGGCGTCGCCCTCACGCGGTCAGCCTCTCTGCGGGTGACGGATTATTCCCCGGCTCAGTCACCCGCGGCCTCGGCTAGGGTGGCATCAGGCGCAGATACTCGCGCCTGCACCGCCCCAGGCGCCGCGCGCCGGTGGTGGAGCATGTCACTGAAGAGGATTTCCTCTCGGAGCCGCCCCGTCGCCTCCTTCCGCGAGACGACCGTCTCGCAGAGGGCGGCGACCGCATCCCAGTTCCTGCATCGCCTTAGCGATAGTCGGCAGCGCCAGATCGGCACCGATGATTGCGACGAGTTCACGGCGCTGCTCAGCCCAGGCCATACAGACTTCGAGTGTGTGCTGCGCCGTGGCCTCGTCGCAATCGTAGTGACGGTGGGACGGTGTCCTCTCCCTCCTCACGACCGTGTGCAGGTACTTGCCGAAGCAACCATGCCTCGTCAAGACCTGCACCAGTCGGAAGGAAAGGACCCCGTGCTGTCGACCCAACCACTCCAGCACCGGCCGGAAGGCCTCGATGGTCCGAACACCTAACCGAGGCCTTTCCAGCCGGATTGCCCAATGGGCAATATCATCACGGTGGGCGTCGCCCCACCAGTCGGCCATCTCACTGAGCGAGACGGTGCCGCCCTCTGCCCGCGTCGCCGACACCCGCCGGTACAGTCCGGCAAGCATCTCTGCCTCCAAGTCCCACGAGGGTATTCCGGCCAACAGGCATGCTGCCTCCGTTGCCACCGTGCGGTATCCGCGTATGGCCCTGACCGCCATGGCCCGCTGTGGTCACTACAGGAGAGCCCTAAGTCAGATGGTCAGGGACCCCGCCCACACGGGTGCGCCGTACAGGGCCATCGACCGGACCACCCCCGCGTATAGCAGTCGGCACGTAGCGCTAGGTCCGCCTACATTCGGCATATATTTACTATACGTAAATATCAGGCAAAATTAAATTAATGATTTTATCTATTTTTAGGTTATTGAAGATGCTAATGATTTTTGTAAGACATTTGAAAACTACTCTTATTTATGGCTTGAAGAAAGAGATGCTGTAATGGAAATTTTTCTCACTTACGGAAGAATACTTACACCAGATGAAGTAGATAAATTAGCAATGGAGGAAAAAGATAGCACAGCACCAACGCCGTGCCCACCAAAAATGGAAGCTTTTAGAGAGCAAATTGATCATTTTGAGAATTTATTCATGGAGATCGAGGACATGCAATCGCACAAGGTTTTCAATAATTGGTTTCAGGTTTGATTTATAATTATACATTTAAGGATGTAAATATGTAAATATAGCATTATGTGTGTTAATTTCATAAATAATGTTAATTTTAAGGTCGACATCAGACCGTTTCGTCAAGCACTTCTGAATCTTACGCGAAAATGGGGTAATATGTATAAAGAGCATTTGGTCAATAATGTTATATCAAGACTAAGTGATTTGGGCAATTTCATACGTCAAGCTGATGAAGGTATTTATGAATTTAAAAAAGTCGAAAACGAGATAAATAAAACTCTACTTGCTTTTGCTTGTAAACGAGCAAGCAGCGCACCTAGTGGTAAGTGTTACTGCCGCCCGTGGACCTTCGCCATACCAGGGGTACAGCAAGGCCGCTGCTTACCAACCACAACCCACCTAAGATGGGCTTTTGCCTCTCTGGCTCACTGAACTTTTATTAAAGGATTTACAACATATAATTAATACAAATTATAATTAAACTCAGAACAACAATTTGTGTATCGAACAAATTATTATCCTGCATGAGAATTTAAGTCACGTCAGTAGCTAATAGGTGGGTATCATAACCACTATGCCATCTGTGCAGTATTTGGTGTGCGAATTCCATGATAATTAAGTGTTTTTCAGGATTGAGGTTAATATCTCAGATTTAAACGATGGTGTCATGCATGGGCATCATGCATGCTTTATCATAGCATTAGTAAAATACAAAGAGGTGTCAAGGGACACCCGGATGGAACGAAGTTCTATTTTAATTATATAATTTTTTTCTGCCTTAAGCGATTTTTATCGTTATATTTTAGCCAATTTGCAAAATATCTTTATAAATTATAGCCTATGTGTTATTCTGATGTGCAAGCTATATTACTATAAACATCAAAATCCATTCAGTAGTTTTTACGTGAAAGAGCAACAAACATGTTCACATCCATACATTATTACAAACTTTCACGTTTATAATATTAATAATAGGATATACAATTCCACTAGACTACCAAAACTTTTCGGCCCCGAGCTCGAACGCGAGCCGGCCACGCGGCCCGGTCACGGGCGAAAATAATTTCGTTGCGCATTATTTTGATTTTGCTATATCTCTTAAGGTATTGATTTAATTTGCATGGTCTGAAGGAAAAAAAATATCTTCATGAAATGCTCAAACCAACTAATGTATTTAAAATGATAAGGATTAATACAGTATTTGTGTAAATAGCTTTTCAATTACCGTTTTATAATAGAACATTTTTTAAAGTATTAAAATGGATATACTATGTTATCCTTAAGAGATAGATATATACCATCGCGGACTTTTTTGTAGGCCTTTTTAAGCTGTATAATACTGTAGTACTTTATTTTGATCTATTTCGTAGGGTTCAGCCAGCGTTTGCAATGTAAGCGCAAAATAATGTGTTTATTTACGACATCACATTAGAAACCTCTAAAATTATCAGTGTTTCTCTAGTACATTATGCATATATTATACATATAAACCTTCCTCTTGAATCACTCTATCTATAAAAAAAATCGTCGCGACACCACACTGTTCAATGCGAAATAGAAATGAAAATATCTGGCTTGCTTTCTATAAGAGAGAGAGAGACAGACAGAGAAACATGCGACGCCGCACAGCTTACAATAGCTTACTATAGCAAAAAGTGTCGTGACAACTTTTCGTAAGAATTTTTTCCGTCTAGCCCCCTTTCACAACGCGCGATAAGGAACTTCGTTCCAAAAATAATCCATCCATAATAAGTCCATCAGAAATAAATAAGTCCGAAAATACATATTATTGTCATATCATTACAATGATACGTTTGTAATAATGTAACAGAAAGTAATTTGCAATCAAAATGTTTGTAGGCTTGCTACAACCCGTGCCAGAAGGTGACTATGAAGCACTTGTTGCTGTAATGGGTTATCTAATGCATGTCAAAGATCGTACTGTCACCACTGATGATATGTTTCAACCACTTACTGAAACGATTGAGTTACTCAAGTTCTATGATATGGATATACCTGAAGAAGTTAATGTATTACTACAGGTAATATAAGTAGTAGTTGCATATACTATTATAATAATAACTAAAATATACATATATACTTAGCGCCAACCTTAGTGATCTGAATATCTACTGAGACGATATTTTTTTATTGCTGATGGTTACAAACGAACAAGCAGCATACCTGATGGTAAGTATTACTACCGCCCATGGACTTTTGTAATACTACTGAAACAGCCAGGCCAACTAATGAAAATTCTAAATCCAGCTAGAAAGATGGGCTGCCGGCTCTCGCTCACCAAACGAAGCGCAGCAGCACATTGCGTCGATTTTCTGCGAGAGTATGGTACTGTACAGGACAGACCGGCCCGCGACTGTTGACAGAAAACTGTCAATAGTATGACCACTATTGAACAGAAAAGAAAATTCAAATAAACAACTAAGTTATCTGACCAGCGTAGTATAGTAAACTGATTTCTCATCAGTAGTGAAGCAAGGCGTTCTCCAAGAAGAGATACATATACTGGTTATATACACAAATAGTAAACACTTATAATATAATAACTGTCAATTATATTTTTAAAATATATAAAGGAACTGCCTGAACAATGGCAAGCGACTAAGAAGCTAGCTCTGACCGTGAAACAACAAGTAGCACCATTACAAGCTGCCGAGGTATCTGGTATACGAAAGAAAATATCTACTTTTGATGCTCATGTTATTTATTACCGAGAAGTTTTTAAGCGATATGAGGTAAGTTATTTACTTTATACTACATTGCGTCAGGATGCTCAGATTTTAATGTATTTGAGGTGTAATGTTATAGATTTATATTAATATTCCGTGTGGCGACGAAGTAAGAATACAATTCACTACCCCCTCTATCTTACCTTTGGGTGATCGTAAGAGACTACTAAGGGATATAAAACGCATATAGCATCTATGCAAGAGAAGAAAATCTCGAAACTAAACACTATACCAACACGTTTGACTAGCGTGCACGTATGATTGTTTAATTATTTTTTTAATACACTTAATTTACTTCACCTCTTTGTATTTATGTTTGTATGTAGGTAAAAAAGAAACTTTTTGTTAATTTTAATTCTTTTAATATTGTAAAACTAAAACATAGCTCTTAAAATAACGACAGCATTTTGTAATAAAGTATCAGAAATATAAGGTTAAATAATAGTTCTTCCGTGTATAGAATATCGTTAAAATATGCTATAAATATCACAGTTTAGCCTAAAAGTAAGTAATGTATTAAGTAAACTGTTCTAAATCATATTCCTCACGCAATGTTCAATACATAACGATGTTGTAATTGATTTCAAAGCCAATTTGATTACGCTGAGTTAGACAGTTTCAGCTAATAATGAAACGGGCTACGCGGCTGGAGAGGCCTAGACACGGTGTCGTCACCGTCGAGGCTCTCCGGCCCGTATTGATGGAGTGGATGGAGCGGCGGCACGGAGTCCTCTCCTTTCGACTGGTGCAGGTGTTGTCGGGGCACGGATGCTTCGGCTTTTACCTGCACACGGTCGCGTGTAGGGAGTGGACTTCGTTCTGCCACCATTGCAGCAGTGACGAGGACACGGCGCAACACACGCTGGAGGCGTGTCCGGGCTTTGACCGGCAGCGCCGTGACCTCGTCGCTGTTATCGGTGCCGACCTGACGCTGCCGGCTGTCGCAAGAGCGATGGTCGACAGCGTCAGGAACTGGGACGCGGTCGCCGCCTTCTGCGAGGCTGTCATCTCGCAGAAGGAGGCGGCGGAACGAGTCCGGAAGGAATCCCGCGACCCGGGCCGCCGTCAGCGGCCGGGGCGGCGCAGGCGCGAATACCTGCGCCTGATGCCGCCCTAACCGAGGCCTCGGGTGATCGGACCGGGGAATTGTCCGGTCACCCGACGTGAGGCCACCGCGTGAGGGCGACGCCCCGACGGCGAAATCTGTCGGGGCGTCGACGAGAGGAACCCGCGAGGGTAAACCGCCGGGCGGGCCACCGAAGTTAAAATCGAGTACCGGTGGTCCGCTCGCACGGCGAAGAGAGAAGGTTTTACGGTGGGTCTATGGGGTCACGCGCCGCCTTTCCGTCACCCCGGACCGATTCAGCGGGGCGAGACGCACCCATAGCCCACCAATAAAAAAAAAAAAAAAAAAAAAAGCTAATAATGAAACGTTAAGCACTAAGTGATCTGTAATTTGTTTTTGTTTTCAACCCATACCTATCTGGCCGATGTGTTCAAGTCTCCTAGGTCAGATAATAGAGGTGCAGGTGTTGACGGGCACGGGTGCTTCGGGAAATACCTGCACACGGTCGTGTACAGGGAATGGACTCCCGGCTGCCATCATTGCAGTAGTGACGAGGACACGGCGCAACATACGCTCGAGGAATGTTGGGACGGGCAGCGCCGCGACCTCGTCGCTATTATCAGTGCCGACCTGACGCTGCTGGCTGTCGCGAGGGCGATGGTCGACAGCGTCAGGAATTGGGACGCGGTCGCCGCCTTCTGCGAGGCTGTCATCTCGCAGAAGGAGGCGGCGGAACGGGCCCGGGAGGATTCCCGTGACCCGGGCCGCCGTCCGCGGCCGGGGCGGCGCAGGCGCGAATACCTGCGCCTGATGCCGCCCTAACCGAGGCTTCGGGTGATCGGACCGGGGAATTGTCTGGTCACCCGACGCGAGGCCACCGCGTGAGGACGACACCTCGACGGCGAAAGCTGTCGGGGCGTCGACAGGAGAGGAGCCCGAGAGGGCATACCGCCGAGCGGGCCACCGAAGACAAAGATCGGGTACCGGTGGCCCGCTCGCACGGCGAAGAAGAGGTGCTTGCAGGGTGGGTCAATGGGGTTGCGCGCCGCCTCTTCTGTCACTCCGGAACGATTTGGCGGGGTGCGACGTCCATAGCCCACCGGAAGAAAAAAAAAAAAAAGGTCAGATAATAGAAGGAAAATTAATTAGTTGATTTAACGGTTTGGTATATGGTTTTATTTTGAGCCATTGGAATTAAGTTATGTGTTCACATCTCTAGATGTCTTTTACAATATCTACGGTACTCAAATGATGATCAATTGTATTCTTGCTTTTTAAACATACAAAATAATTTAATTTAATTATTTTTATCCAATGAACTACATATTACATATATTTGTAATAAGACATAAAGATAATTCATGTATTTAACATAGTAAGATTTTGAACGTAAGCCAGTTAAGGTAACATGTACTTTAATTATATGAAATTTCAGTTCTTCAGATATGATTGTGAGGATCCATACGAGGTTATGTCACGTGTTGACTTTGAATTACTGTACTTAGAAGAAGAAATGAGAAGCATACAACAGTCAGGATCGTTGTTCGAAGTTAATGTACCTGAATTCAAATTGCTAAAACAATGTAGGAAAGAGTTAAGAATGCTTAAGGTAAAATTATCGTTATAATTGATTGTCACTCAGTTATTCTCCTATTCTTTTTGATTGCTAATTGTATTTTGCTCAGTTTTTAAGTTTGACCAGATTCGCTGTGATAGATTCCCAGTGACTCCATAATTTCGACGAGACATATAGTGTACTTAAATACATTTTTATAATTCTCTCGAGTTAACAAACTCCAATTAATAATTTATGGTTTCATTTGGACATGCAATGCAATCGTAATGACGACTTAATTCCCAGAACGTTATTTTTCCTAATATTGAATGAACTTTACAAGAAGATTCATTTTCCAGAACTTTACTCAACCTAATATCGAATAAACTTTTCTCATTTTTAAAGATAATAATACCGCGATAAGGAATTAATCCATGCATAACGGTGCCCGTTACAAAAATACAATTAACGGACAAAAATAAGATCCAGGCTCAGAACGAACATTATTGGTTACAAAAAAACGTATTCTGCATTAGAATCAAATCCATGATAGATCATTCTACTACCTGTGCTCTCTTAATCGAATAAGTGGGTTATGTAGAGGGAGATGCTAAAGAAATTTAACTTTCCGATTTCAGCAACTCTGGGATTATGTATACATTGTTAGAACAAGTATAGAAGATTGGAAAACTACGCCTTGGCGAAAGATCGATGTTGAGAATATGGATATCGAATGCAAGAAGTTTGCCAAGGAAATCAGACTGCTTGACAAGGAAATGAGAAGGTATTAAAAGAATTGCGATGGACCTATTTATGAAATTGCATATTATATTTGTTAATTTAAAATACCTATATAATAATAATTTTTTTTAGTTCTTTCAGATTTAAATATGTTACTTTATTTATAAATTTAGAACATGGATGTATAGTCACATATTATAATAGTGTCTTATTTAACTTATATAATTTATTTTTAGTTGGGATACTTACATAACTCTAGAAGCAACGGTAAAGAATATGTTGACATCTTTGAGAGCCGTTGGTGAACTCCAAAATCCAGCAATCAGGGAGCGCCACTGGGACCAATTAATGAGAACAACTAAGGTGAAATTTAAAAGAAATGATAAAATAAATAAAATGAATTGTAAATAAACTAACTAAAATGTAAATATATAATAACATAAATGTTGTGTTAGCACTTCGAAGTCCAAGCTGCAGGAGAGGGTTTCAATTAAGTAAATTTTTATATTATGCATGATACTGTAGAGTTAGCATACCATTTGTTAAGAATTGTTGTTGTATTATGTGACTCGTTTATGATATAGCCACAGTTTTATTTCTTTGAAAATAATTATAAATTCTTAATTCTTGACTCTGTATGGTGATGGTAACTCTTTTTAATGGTAGCATGGATTTGCTTTGAATGGAATTTTCACTTTAATTGTACAGTGTCATCATTGCCTAAATTTTGTATTATACAGTCTCCATATTTTGAATGTCAGCAATGATGAACTAAACTTTATGTGAATGTAAATATGTTTATGATTCACAGAGCTTAGCAGCATTACCACGTGAACTCACTGTAAGTATGACTAAACTTACGGGGTTAAACCTTTATTTTCAGAATCACGTAGTTTTTTGATATTTCGCACAATGCTTCTTCTAATGCAAATTGTATATAGATAAATACAATATGTTTTGGTTTATTTTATGTCTCTAAATTTAACAGAAACCAATAAATTGACGAAAATTAAAATATGGATTTTTAATTTTTTTTTTACCTGTATTAGTCTTTTGTAGTTTATATGATAATATAATAGTTATTAACTATAAAACAGGTACGGATTGTTATGGACGAAGATACGACATTAGCAGATTTACTAGCCTTAAACTTACATGAATGTGAAGAGGAAGTTAAAAATATTGTGGATAAAGCTGTGAAAGAAATGTCAATGGAAAAAACTTTGAAAGATCTTAATACTACATGGAGTCAGATGGAATTTGAACAAGAAGTTCATACAAGAACTGGATGTGTACTCTTGAGAGCGAGCGAAGAGCTTATTGAGACGTTGGAAGAAAATCAGGTATGCATATATGAACAGTCATAGAATAAGATTAGTAAAATGTTTTATTAAAAATATAAGTTCACTAAAAATTTTAATTGCAGGTTCAACTTCAAAATTTGATAACATCAAAATTTATAGCATACTTTTTAGAAGAAGTATCGGGTTGGCAGCAGAAGTTATCAATAGCAGATCAGGTGATAACTGTGTGGTTTGAAGTACAAAGAACGTGGACTCATTTAGAAAGCATTTTTATGAGTTCTGAAGACATCAGGAAGCAACTACCAGATGATTCGGCACGTTTTGACAGAATTGATGCAGAATTTAAGGTAAAAAATACAAGTAGTAACAGGTATGGAATTATATTATTATTATAAATAAGAAAGTTACTAAAAACCTTTTTTTTCAATTTTGATGTTTGTAGTTTACAAAATCCGGCTGCATATTCTTATAAAAATTATCAGGTATACAGATTATAGTCATTTTCAGATATTATCGAAGGAAATGTCTAAAACGCCTAATGTAGTTAAAGGTACCAATAAAGAAGGATTAGTTGAGAACCTCGATATTCTACAAAAGGATTTAATCATTTGTGAGAAAGCCCTAGCAGAGTATTTGGAGACTAAGAGATTGGCATTTCCAAGGTTTTATTTTGTGTCTTCAGCAGATTTACTAGATATTTTGTCTAACGGTAACCAAGCTGATTTAGTTATCAGGTATGTTAATATGAAGGATTTAATGATGCAAATTATTTGTATTAAAACTAAAAGAAAGGTATTTTTACGAATGTTTATTGTACGTTTCAGACACTTGACAAAACTGTTTGATTCAATTGCAAAACTTAAATTTATAGAAAGTGAAGTCCCTAACGAAAAGGTCGCTTCAGGTATGATAGCGAAGGATGGAGAATTAGTACCTTTTCATGGCTCATGTGACTGTACTGGAGCTGTAAGTAATTCTTAAGTTTGATAAATGGCCAATACCTTTGGCAATTATTTGGTTTGTATTTTGATGCAACCCCTTTACTAAGATAAATAATATAGAAATGAAAAGAAATGTATAGAGAATTAAATACATATCTTAGTTTATATAGCAAAAAAGTAAATATCTTAAAGAGATCAGTTAAATATATATTTAAACAGGAAACTAATGAATCTCTGTCATACAAATTAAACTACATATCCCGAAATTAGTAGTGTAATGGAAAATTTAATATCTTTAGGTTGAAATTTGGTTGAATAGACTCCAAGATATAATGAGGTCTACCATTCGACATTATTTCGGCGAAGCATTTGTATCGTATGAAGAAAAACCTAGAGAACAGTGGCTTTTCGATTTCATGGCCCAAGTTTCTTTATGCGGATCTCAAATCTGGTGGACTACAGAAGTCAATATGGCTTTTGCAAGACTTGAAGAAGGTTACGATAATGCCTTGAAAGATTACTACAAGAAACAGTTATCACAACTAAGTACGTTGATTTCTTTGTTGATTGGAGAACTTAGTAAGCAAGACCGACAGAAGATTATGACAATTTGTACTATAGATGTACATTCCAGAGATGTTGTGAGTAAAATGATTCAGGGAAAAGTAGAAGCAGGATCCGCCTTCCAATGGCAGTCACAACTAAGACACAGGTGTCAGATGCTATAGTTGAATCATCTGCACTTTTTAGAATCAGGTGCTCTTCATTCTCACTCTCATCGCTATATATAACTTTATATAACTGTTCCTTAATGTCATTTTATAAATGTTTTCTATTGTTTAGTTGTGCTTTTAATGTGCTATCCTGTCTTGTAAAAAAAAATGCAACAAACTAAATAGATAACATATTAATACTGCTTTATTTTGAAAAAAAAAAATACTGTTTAAAATCGTTTGAAAAGTGTAACGACATATGTAAATGTTATGAAGAGACCACACTGTTTGTCGAATTCTAGCAACAATATTCTTGGCGTATAGTAATAAATTTAAGTCGCTACTTGAATAAACAATTTTTTTTTTGCTTTAGCCCATTTACGCATAATTATTTAGATCGGGATTATTTAGATCCTCACCAATGTTAAGGAAATTGTCCGACTATACGATGATTAGATGAGATAGCATTAGTCATTATCTCGAGGTTTAATAGTGTAATGATATTATGTAGGTACTTACAACCATTAATCATCTTTTATAATTTCTGCAGTGAAGGAAGGGTTGTATATTTCGTCACTAAACGATACGACACAATTGCTTGTATACATACATATACATACATATCATCACGCCATATCCCTTGCAGGGTAGGCAGAGAGAACAGAGTGCCAGAGAACTCTATCTCTGCATACTTCACTCGCTTCCTCAACATTCATAATTCTCTTCATACACGCTCGCCGGTTTCGGAGACTCTTGACTCCACCTTCCTTCAGTACCTGACCGATCTGGTCTAGGTAGGTTAGTCTCGGTCTCCCTCGGTACCTTCATCCTTCCACTTTCGCATTATATATCTTCTTAACCAGACGTTCGTTCGGCATTCTTTCCACATGTCCGAACCATCGGAGCATTCCCTTTCGCATCTTTACACCAATACCCTCTTTCATACCTACTCGCTCTCTTACGTCGTCGTTACGAATGCGGTCGGTCAGCCTAACTCCACAGATTTTCCGCAGAGATCGCATTTCGACCGCATTAATTTTACTTTCATACTCTTTTCTGCATACCCAACTCTCGCTTCCATACATTGCTTGTATAACTTACTATTAAATAATTGCACGAATAAAAAAATAAAATACATACATCAAATAGGGTACATCAAATAGAAATCATTAAATTAAATGAAACTGTGTTAGCTTAATAACTGTCTAACAATATCTCAGCTCACGGTGAGTATTAGTGAGTTTTAACTTCAAATAAGTATATGTAACTTTCTATATACCTCCATTAATAATTTTATAAATATCATTAATAATTTCGCTGATTCTCTTGACTGAATAAACGAGATTATATATAGGCGTGCTGTACGTATGTACAAATGTACATATATCTGCTTTTTTTTTGGTAGGCTACACGCTTTTTTTTTGGTAGGCTACACACGCCGCCCGCTCCGCCCGGGGCGACAGAGGGGCAGCGCGTGGCCCCATAACCCACCGTATTCTTCCCCATCGCCATTGGGAATATATATGCTTATGAGTACTTTTATCATATGTTGTAATTACAATTTCCAATATAAGTACTTATCGAAAATTCTAAGTTTGAAAAGGAAAAAGAGGAGTCAATTTAAATAAATCTAAGCACATTCAAATAAACCGCTGCCAGTGGGCAACATGCCCAGAATGCTGGCAGCACTGCCACGTTAGATGGCAATGCTTAAAAATAAATTATGTTCATTATGAATATTATTAATTGTAAATAAATTAGCAATATTCATAATGTACATTTTTTTATATTGCCATATATATTTAAAAAAGTATATTTTTCAGATGGGGTGAAGCAGAGTCGCACTGTTTCGCAAACATATGTGATGCTCAATTTACATATAGCTATGAGTACTTGGGTAATACACCAAGATTAGTGATCACGCCATTGACTGATCGATGCTATATCACATTAACACAGGTAAGATTAATGAAAACATTTTTAATATTATTTGTATTAGCAAAACATTTACAAGACCATACGGTGTTAACAAATAGAAAATAATGTATTAATTAAATAAATCTTATGCACAAATAATCATTGTATGTATTAATTACACACAGTCCTTGCATCTAATTATGGGCGGAGGACCTGCAGGACCCGCTGGAACAGGCAAAACTGAAACTACCAAAGACTTAGGACGCGCACTTGGCATTATGGTTTACGTTTTTAATTGTTCAGAACAAATGGACTATCAGGTAAATAATTTCAATTATAATTTTAATTATTTAACTAATGTACTTTAAACATAATCATAATAAAACATGATCATAATAATATTTTTAGTCTTGCGGTAACATTTACAAAGGACTTGCACAGACCGGAGCTTGGGGATGTTTTGATGAATTCAACAGAATTTCAGTTGAAGTACTATCTGTCGTGGCTGTACAAGTGAAATCCGTACAAGATGCTATTAGGTAAAATTAATAGTTTTAAGATCAAATTTTATTTATTTTACCTTTTCAATAATATTTAATATGTTGTTTCTTTCTTTAGAGATAAAAAAGAGAAATTCAATTTCATGGGAGAAATAATAGTTCTGGTACCATCAGTTGGAATTTTTATAACTATGAATCCAGGTTACGCTGGTCGTACAGAATTACCTGAGAATTTAAAAGCTTTATTCAGACCGTGTGCTATGGTTGTACCTGACTTTGAGCTCATCTGTGAAATCATGTTAGTTGCTGAAGGTTTTCAGGAGGCTAAGATTTTGGCCAGGAAATTCATAACTTTATATACTTTATGTAAAGAATTATTGTCTAAGCAGGATCATTATGACTGGGGTCTAAGAGCAATTAAGTCTGTGTTGGTGGTTGCTGGTTCACTTAAGGTAAATTATTTTAAATATGTATTATAGTTGCCATTTAAGAACAATAAATAATATTGTTTTTATTTTTGGCGCAGAGAGGGGATCCGGGTAGACCAGAAGAAGAAGTTTTAATGAGAACTCTCCGAGATTTCAACATACCAAAAATAGTTACAGATGATATGCCAGTTTTTATGGGTCTTATTGGAGATTTATTCCCAGCACTTGAAGTACCAAGAAAACGTGATTTGGAGTTTGAGAGAACTGTCAAACAAGCTGCTATGGATTTGTCTTTACAACCAGAAGATAATTTTATCTTAAAAGTTGTTCAACTAGAAGAATTGCTTGAAGTACGTCACTCTGTGTTCATAGTTGGTAATGCTGGAACAGGTAAAACTCAAGTATGGAAGACGCTTTTTAAGACATATCAGAATATGAGAAAGAAACCTGTCTTCAATGATTTAAACCCTAAAGCAGTCAGTAACGATGATTTATTTGGTATTATTAATCCAGCCACTAGAGAATGGAAAGATGGATTACTGTCAGTAATAATGAGAGACCAAGCTAATCTGGTAGGTGAAAATCCGAAGTGGATTGTTTTAGATGGGGATATAGATCCTATGTGGATTGAGTCTTTGAATACTGTTATGGATGATAATAAAATATTAACTCTGGCTAGCAACGAAAGAATTGCTCTTACTCCAACTATGAGATTAATGTTTGAGATTTCCAATTTAAGAACTGCTACTCCAGCTACAGTTTCGCGAGCTGGCATTTTATACATTAACGCCCAGGATTTGGGCTGGAATCCGTAAGTAATTTTATTTAATCCTGTAAAGTTTGAAGGATCTTTCATGATTATAAAATGAAATTGTTAATATATTACAGCATTTTTTTCAGTATTAATAATAATTACCGTAACTTACAGATACGTTACAAGTTGGGTGGAAACTCGCAAAATACCAGCAGAAAAGTCTAACCTAGTCATCCTTTTCGACAAATATATACCTTCATGCTTAGAAACAGTAAGGACGCGATTTAAGAAAATCACTCCAATTGCAGATATGGCTCATGTTCAGATGCTTTGCCATTTGTTAAACTGTTTGTTCGTACCTGAAAATACTCCAGCAGAGTGTCCTAAAGAATGGCACGATATTTTTTTTGTGTTTGCATGTGTTTGGGCATTTGGATCTGCAATGTATCAAGAGGGCAGTGTTGATTATAGAGTCGGTATGTTTCTTTAATTATTTAACTGTTTTTTTTTCAATAATATTACTACTTACCTTTTTTCTTAGCTTATTTACGTTCCACTGTTGGTTTTAGGGCCTCCTTCATAAAGGTAGGTAAATTAACCTACTATACAATTCTGGTCACAGTGGTTGATCTATAGTTTTGTATAGAGTTTTCCTTTTCTTGCATCGATTTTAACTGCACATGATATCTCTCAGTCAACTTTTACAACCGCCACAGGTGAGAAAGGGATTCAGGTATTGCATTCTTACTTCTTCACCCCCACAGATCCGATACTTGCTAATTAATATAAAATAAATGATTGATTCCTGAGTAAACTTTGGGAATTTATGTACATGAAATAATTTATACACAAAGTATGAATAGAATTAAAACGATAAGTTTCGTAAAAAAGTGATATTCCACAACTTTCTATACTTTTTATGCAAGGAGCATTACTATTAATACCTAATATTAGATTAGTGAATTAAATTAATTGCTTTTTCGGTTTTATTTTTAGAATTCACAAAGTGGTGGTTAAATGAGTTTAAAACTGTCAAATTTCCTCCCGGCGGTACTGTTTTTGATTACTACATTGACCATGATACGAAACAGTTTACCCCTTGGACAGAGAAAATACCTAAATTTGAATTGGATAGCGATATTCCTCTTCAGGTAATTATAATGGTATTATACTAGGTACAGTACAGGTAATTATTAGGTATTATACCTTTTTTAATAAAAGTTTTTGGTTTAAATTTTATCGTTCTATTTTAGGCGGTATTAGTGCCTACTGGAGAAACAATAAGAATCAGATATTTCTTAGATTTGCTAATGAAGAATAAGCATCCAGTTATGTTGGTAGGTGGAGCTGGCTGTGGTAAAACTGTTTTAGTCAATGAAAAGTTGCAAGGGTAAGTATTTTTTTTAATATAATCATGAATACCTTATAAGTGTTATCTTATAAGATAGATACAAACAGAGGTATCGTCACGAAGCATATATTTTGAAAGTTAATGCGCGCTACACTTTTCTTTTTAAATGAAGGTGGGTTAGTAAAAAGAGCTAAGATTTTTTTTCTAATTTAATAAAGTTGAATGAGATATTTAATGAAATAGTAGCTAAATTAAATGGTGAAGTGATAGTATATCATGGGACAAGTATACAATTGTATATAATTTTACATCATCATCATCTCAGCCCACATATAGCCCACTCTTGGGCTCGGGCCTCCTCCAAAATGGGTGAGAAATTGACATACTATTATACGCTGGTCAGATGTGTTAACATAGGGTTTCATTTAGAATTTTCCTTCTCTTGCGCATATGCCATATGCATATTAAATCCCTTAATCGTCTTTTACGATACCCACGGGTAAGATAGGGGGTGGTCAATTATATTCTTACTCCGTCACCACACGGAAAATTGAATATTATTATTTATTGTTTTAATAGATTATTATTATTTATTATTATGACAAATATAAATTTAAGAATTTCACTTCACTTTCCAAAATATATTTCAGTTTATCGGAAAATTATGCAATACAATCAGTACCATTCAACTTCTATACATCATCAGAGATGCTTCAGAAGATTCTTGAGAAACCTCTTGAGAAAAAGGCTGGCAGAAACTATGGACCTCCGGGGAATAAAACATTAATCTATTTCATTGACGACATGAATATGCCTGAAGTAGATGCTTATGGAACGGTACAACCACATACAATAATTCGTCAACATATGGATTATAACCATTGGTATGACAGGACGAAACTGACCTTGAAAGACATTCATAATACACAATATGTCTCTTGTATGAACCCGACTTCAGGAAGCTTTACTATAAATCCCAGATTACAGCGGCATTTTTGCGTATTTGCCATCAGTTTTCCCAATAATGAAGCTTTAAATAATATTTATCATTCCATCTTGAGCCAACATTTGACTAATCCAGAGTTGAGAATTAACCCTCAAATCACTAAATTATCAGGTAATTATTTAGTTTTGTATTTTTTGACAGAAACCATAATTCTGAAACTAATAATGTAATTTAATTTTATATTTTCTCTGTTATTATGCGTAACGGAGAAAATATACGCTATGAATCGACCAGTATTGATGATCCTTTATAAAATCTCGCAAAACTAACATAGTGTAAAGAACAGTCCTATGGTGCTATAAAGGACCAATGACTAAATTGTGTAGTATATAACATCATGCAAAGAAGCGGCTGAGCACTACATAGCACAATTCTATCTCACCTTTAAGTTGTGAGCTCTTAAAATTTTCTACTACAATGCATTACTTTCTTTACAGCTAACGTCGTGTCTGCAACCATAACACTACATAACAAAGTATCTCAAATATTTTTACCAACTGCAATTAAATTTCACTATATATTTAACTTGAGAGACCTATCAAATATATTTCAGGTATATTAAATGATTATACTTTTATTACTCATAGAAACAAATGAAAGAATCTATTTTATGAATTTTCAGGGTTTCCTATTTAGTACAAATGAATGCTTGGTGAACCCATCCGATATTCTTCGGTTATGGCTCCATGAAACTAGTCGAGTTTACGGAGACAAGTTAACAGAAGACAAAGATATTGATGCGTTCTTCAAAGTACAAATTGATATTTGCAAGAAAAATTTCGAGGTATGTTCAAACTATATTTCATAATTCATATAGGTAAATTTATATAATTTATATCTTTTAAAATATTATCCGTTTATTTAACAATATTCTTCAACACTCTTCTAATACATTATATTAAGTAAAATACATTTCTGAAATTTAACTGTCTTCACGACATTGGAATAAGAATACAATGTGCCTTGGCGATTTTATATTTCCGATGGTATGAGGTTACTAAGGGATATATGAAGACAATAACACGGCAATAGAAGGGATTCACGAAATATATCCTCGGCTCATGGTGGTAAAGACTTATTGTCGTCTTGTTGTGAGTGAGGTCTAATTGCGGGACGTAAATTTGCAGTAAAGAAGAATAACAATAAGAGAGTTATCTTTATGTTACATTAAAGTATAGAATAATAAATTTATCAGTTCATAAGTCCTTAACTCCTTCCGTGAATGTGAGCAAAACCAAAATAATGGTCTTTGAAAGAGATGAAGCCAGAACAGATGTAAGAGTAACAATAGGTAATGATGTACTAGAGCAAGTGGATGAATTTGTATATCTTGGATGTGGATTTAGCCGAGACGGAAGGTACACCACTGATATAGAGCGAAGAATGAATGCGGGAAATAGAGTGAACGGAGCGTTGGGGCAACTTCTCGGTAGCCACCACTTCAGCCAGAAGGCACGTGTATCAATACATAACGCAGTGCTTGTCCCAACATTACTGTATGGAAGCGAGAGTTGGGTATGCAGAAAAGAGTATGAAAGAAAAATTAATGCGGTCGAAATGCGATCTCTGCGGAAAATCTGTAGAGTTAGGCTGACCGACTGCATTCGTAATGACGACGTAAGAGAGCGAGTAGGTATGAAAGAGAGTATTGGTGTAAAGATGCGAAAGGGAATGCTCCGATGGTTCGGACATGTGGAAAGAATGCCGAATGAACGTCTGAAGATATACAATGCGAAAGTGAAAGGATGTAGGTACCGGGGGAGACCGAGGCTAACCTACCTAGACCAGATCGGTCATGTACTGAAGGAAGGTGGAGTCAAGAGTCTCCGAAACCGGCGAGCGTGTATGAAGAGAATTATGAATGTTGAGGCAGCGAGTGAAGTATGCAAAGATAGAGTTCTCTGGCACTCTGTTCTCTCTGCCTACCCTGCAAGGGATATGGCGTGATGATATGTATGTATGTATGTATAAGTCCTTAAAAGAAATCACGAGTGACTTGTATATATTTCAGGACATAGATGAAGGCGTTGTCTTTGAACGTCCAAATATATATTGCCATTTTGCGGGAGGTATAGGCGAACCCAAATATATGCCCATTATGTCTTGGGATCAATTAAGCAAGTTGCTTACTGAAGCCATGGCAAGTTACAATGATTTAATTGCAGCCATGAACTTAGTTTTGTTTGAAGATGCCATGATGCATATATGCAGGTAATATTGTCATTTTTTTTATAACCTAATGCTTTTGTTCTCGTAGGAGAATATACACTTTTTAACACGTAATGTGTAAGTCTCACATATTATGTGTGTGGGTAAGCCTATTGGTGTTAAGTGGGCATAGAGAATTTCGAGTTTGCTATATTTCTCTATTCTGGTAATAGTTTTGTGAAAATATATAATCAACAAAATATTTTTTATTTTTAGAATCTCTCGAATCTTAGAGAGTCCAAGAGGTAGTGCTTTATTGGTGGGTGTAGGTGGTTCAGGTAAACAATCACTGTCACGGCTGGCTGCGTTTATTGCTAGTTTGGAAGTAATTCAGATTCAGTTGAAGAAAGGCTACGGTGTTTCAGATTTAAAGGTAAAATATAAGCTATTGTTACAGATTTTGATGATAAAACCAATTTGAGTCACTGATTTATACAAATACTTAAGTATGTAGTGGTTGTCTACAATCTATAATCGTTCGAATATTTTGATTCAAAATATTATTCTCAATAAAAAATGTTTGATCTAGTCACATATGTTTGAATTATTTCTAGAATGAACTCTCTCAGCTATATATAAAAACTGGCCTAAAGAATGTTGGCATTATGTTCTTAATGACAGACGCTCAAGTGGCAAATGAACAATTTTTGGTGCTTATTAATGATTTATTAGCATCTGGGGAAGTGGCAGATTTGTTCCCTGATGATGAAGTTGAGAACATTTTGGCCGGCGTGAGGAATGAGGTAATTTTCATATTTATCTTTTTTATCTATGACTTCACACACAAATTACATTTAATAATATGGTCTAACTTTTTAATTGTTAGTCAAACATAAAATATGGTTTCATTTGTTTATGCAATAAACAGAACTTATTATTATTGTTGATCTATATGTTGTTACATTTCATATTTCTTAGGTAAAAGGCGCTGGTCTACCAGATACCCGAGAAGTCTGCTGGAAGTTTTTCATAGACAGAGTACGGAAGCAATTAAAAGTAGTGCTGTGTTTCTCACCGGTCGGTTCCACTCTTAGAGTACGATCGAGGAAATTTCCTGCACTAATCAATTGTACTTCTATAAACTGGTTCCATGAATGGCCTCAGGAAGCTTTGGTATCTGTATCTATGAGATTTTTGGAAGAGCTGGAAGTACTGCCGGTAATTCAATCATTAGTAACTTTAAAAAAAAATAGGCTTGATTAAATTACTGAAATATAGCATTTAATATGCTTAATTATTTATAAAATCCGATTACGAAATGAAAAATGATGTCCCAAGCGGGATTCGAACCCGCGCCTATTAGGATTCCGGCCCAATCGTGCTGCCACTGCACCACCGCGACTAATTGTAGGACATGCAAATTTCATTCCGTATTATATTTACGTCTTAAGGTGACGGTATGCTATCTACCCGACAATGTTTACACATTGTTATAGGCTTAATACTTCAAACTTTACAGTTAGAATTGTATTAAACGATGACACAACCTTGTTATTTAAATTACTGAAATATAGCATTTAATATGCTTAATTATTTGTAAAATCCGATTACGAAATGAAAAATGATGTCGCAAGCGGGATTCGAACCCGCGCCTATTGGGATTCCGGCCCAATCGTGCTGCCACTGCACCACCGCGACTAATTGTAGGACATGCAAATTTCATTCCGTATTATATTTACGTCTTAAGGTGACGGTATGCTATCTACCCGACAATGTTTACACATTGTTATAGGCTTAATACTTGAAGTATTAAGCCTATAACAATGTGTAAACTTCTAATACTTCAAACTTTACAGTTAGAATTGTATTAAACGATGACACAACCTTGTTATTTAAATTACTGAAATAATTCTAACAATCGTTTACACATTGTTATAGGCTTAATACTTCAAGTATTAAGCCTATAACAATGTGTAAACATTGTCGGGTAGATAGCATACCGTCACCTTAAGACGTAAATATAATACGGAATGAAATTTGCATGTCCTACAATTAGTCGCGGTGGTGCAGTGGCAGCACGATTGGGCCGGAATCCCAATAGGCGCGGGTTCGAATCCCGCTTGCGACATCATTTTTCATTTCGTAATCGGATTTTATAAATAATTAAGCATATTAAATGCTATATTTCAGTAATTTAAATAACAAGGTTGTGTCATCGTTTAATACAATTCTAACTGTAAAGTTTGAAGTATTAAGCCTATAACAATGTGTAAACATTGTCGGGTAGATAGCATACCGTCACCTTAAGACGTAAATATAATACGGAATGAAATTTGCATGTCCTACAATTAGTCGCGGTGGTGCAGTGGCAGCACGATTGGGCCGGAATCCCAATAGGCGCGGGTTCGAATCCCGCTTGCGACATCATTTTTCATTTCGTAATCGGATTTTATAAATAATTAAGCATATTAAATGCTATATTTCAGTAATTTAAATAACAAGGTTGTGTCATCGTTTAATACAATTCTAACTGTAAAGTTTGAAGTATTAAGCCTATAACAATGTGTAAACATTGTCGGGTAGATAGCATACCGTCACCTTAAGACGTAAATATAATACGGAATGAAATTTGCATGTCCTACAATTAGTCGCGGTGGTGCAGTGGCAGCACGATTGGGCCGGAATCCCAATAGGCGCGGGTTCGAATCCCGCTTGCGACATCATTTTTCATTTCGTAATCGGATTTTATAGGCTTGATTAGTTACGAATTCAATATTGTATTCTTCTCCACATTCCCTTACATTCCTACGGCTGTCTTTACAGATATAAACAGATAACGTAACTGTAAGTGCAAAGAAAATTGGAAATAAAATCGTATACCACTAGTAGAAAAACCGATTTCATTTTTTGATTTCTAATGTTTACGCGAGTATTAAACATTTGAAATAAAACTAGTTTTACGGATTCTATCGCGTTTTTATTTGATTTTTAATTTGCCGGCGTTTCGAACACTTTACAGCATTCACAGTCACGGAAGGACTCTTCCAGGTTCTCCCGTACAATACAAAAGCGATAGAATCCGTAAAATTAGTTTTATTACAAATGATTTAATTTTTGTTCTGATTTGATTTAATTTCTATATAATTCTTTATATCATGCCATAGATACGATTGCAACGTTGTCATCACCTATTCGATTTGAAAGTATACTTAATTATGAGTGTCCTTAGTGTTGAAGTATTATTTCGTTTCCTTACTTTGGTTCGAAATATATCTATAACGTTTACCTTTCCTATAATTCGAATGAATTCGGCGTTGGTAGCTTTATAATAAATTAAACACAGGTTACATTCAGTTTTAAAGAATATTTTAGAGTTTTGAATTCTTGTTCCCTTAATTTCAGGTAACTTTGAGAGACTCTATATCAAGATTCATGGCATACGTTCATACTTCAGTAAATACTATGTCGAAAGCTTATTTATCTAATGAAAGGAGATACAATTATACTACACCTAAAAGTTATTTAGAGCAGATCAGTTTGTATGGTAAATTGGTAAATAACAAAACTGAAGAACTCCGGGCAAAGATAGTAAGGTAAATATTTTTGGAAATAGTTATTAAAATACAATAGAGCTTATAATCGTTTTGCTACTCACATGTATTTCTAAGTAAAATCTATCGAAAATAAAACACTCCAGTGTTCTATAATATCGAATTAAAAAGTAAAATAATTATCATTCTCAGGCTTGAAAACGGGTTAGAGAAACTCCGGTGTACTGCATCTCAAGTTGATGCCTTAAAAGAAAAATTGGCAGTACAAGAGATTGAACTACAACAGAAAAATGAAGCAGCTGATAAACTTATTGAAATGGTTGGTGTTGAAACCGCTAAAGTACAAAGCGAGAAAGCACTTGGTGAGATTATAAACCTTTAATAGTATTAACACCGAAGATATATATATATATATATTTCATTTATTATCTCATTAATTTAGAGGAAATTTAATATCTTTTAGCTTCAAATCAATATCCTGAAATTAAAGTTAATAATACTATTAAACTAATTTTTACTTCTTAATAATATTTTAGCTGATGAGGAGGAGGAAAAAGTTGGAGTAATCGCAGAAGAAGTATCCAAGAAACAAAAAGATTGCGAAGAAGATTTAATAAAAGCAGAACCAGCTTTAGTAGCTGCCCAAGATGCTCTGAATACATTAAACAAAGCTAATCTTACAGAGTTGAAATCTTTTGGTTCACCACCAGGAGCTGTAACTAATGTCACAGCTGCCGTGATGGTTCTATTAGCACCCGGTGGAAAGATTCCTAAAGATAGAAGCTGGAAATCTGCTAAGGTATGATTGTTAAAATTAAGGCACAAAGGGCACTCGTGTGCTGTGAACTTTGAATTCTATTGCGATATAATATAATCATATAAGCGTTGCAAATATTTTTAATAATTTTAATTTATTTATTAATTTTATATGTATATTACGAATAATAAACTTGCTGTGTGGTAGCGGCTACGAATACTATCAACCCTTACTTCATTCGTGGATGTTGTAAAAGACGACAAAGAGCTTTATATCAATCTGAGTCAACTTCACCTGATGTAGTTTGGTCAAAAATTACATTCCCAAGAAGGGTTGACATCAGGCAGGCGGGTGATAAGACTACCGCCAATAACTTTTGCAATATGTACGAAGAGGACATATTACATCGACCCTAAGTAATTGGGATAAGAGCATGAGAATGATGAATGATGTGTATCACGAATAATAAGCATAAAGTAAAATGCGTATTTCTGAATTTAGATGGTGATGGCGAAGGTGGATATGTTTTTGGAATCTCTTATTAACTACGACAAGGAAAATATTCATCCAGATGTTATCAAAGCTATTCAGCCATATCTAAAAGATGCCGAATTTGAACCAGGTATGTTAGTTGGTGGAGGCTATATAAGTAACAAAGTATACCTTGTATAAATGGGAAGTACCTAATCTAAAATGTATTTTAGAGTTCGTGAGATCAAAATCAGCTGCTGCAGCAGGTTTATGTGCGTGGGTTATTAATATTATTAAGTTTTTTGAAGTATTTTGTGATGTTGAGCCTAAGAGGAAAGCTTTACAAGCAGCTAACGCCGAATTAGCAGCAGCCACAGAAAAACTTAGGTGTATTAAAGCAAAAGTTGCTGTGAGTATTTCTCATCTTTGATCGACAAACAAATTTGGTTGATTTCATTAATTTTGAACATTCCGTTAATTCTTAATACAGTTATAGAGGTTTTCATCAATATCATCTATATTTTATATAATAGAATTTAATATATAATAGAATGTAATTATATTAAATTCTATGTAAATCATATTATTTATTTTCGTTATCGTATTCTATAAATGATACAATTGGTTTGTGATAACTAAAATAAGAAAATATGGCAAAGTAAAAGTTCACAGAAAATAAAAGTTAGGTATGATTTGTGTAACGGTTATTGTTTATAATTTTTTTTTCAATATATATTATTTTTCCAAAATGTATTATTTTTCAATATTACCAAACCGCTAAATACACACACTAACCTAAAATAATAATAATTATCATTACGTATCAATTATAACTATTAATTTAATAAAGACAATTAAGACGTAAGAATTGATCATACGAAATACAGCGATACAACTGCGAAGAGCAGCTGACTGTATCTTTCTCGCTCTGGTACACTCGGCGGTCTCGAGTTCACCCGATCAAGCGTTTCACCTCAGAGCATGACGGATCAGCCTAACTTACCACTAAAACCCTAGCCTACCCACGAAAAAATCTGTGTGCGGTACGCCTAAAGAAGTTTTCACTTCAAAAATCAATACTATTACCTCAATGTGTTAATTAGTTGAATGTATAGATTTAACAAAAATATTTTAGTCTCTAGAAGAATTACTGGGAGCTCTGACAGCAGATTTTGAAAAAGCTACTTCAGAGAAAATGAAGTGTCAAAGAGAAGCGGACGCTACCAATGCTATTATTCAGTTAGCCAACAGACTTGTTAATGGACTTGCCAGTGAAAACGTTCGTTGGGCTGAAGCTGTTTCTAGGTACATAACACTCAAACACATTACTAATTTACCATTTAAAATCACTAAATTCGATATCAATTCGCAACTTTTAATTTCATTGTATATTTGAACTGCTGAGATGAGACAGTAGGCATAATTATTAAATATATTCTACGGTATCTGATGATCATATACCGTTTTGCTGTGTAGTGACAGAGTAAGAATACAATTCACCATCTCTCTCTTTGCCCATGGGCAAATAAAAGGAAGGATAACATAAGAATATTACAAAAATAACAAAAATAACATTGATGTAAGAGATAATAAACTGACATCAAACACTATGCTAGTAGAGTCTAAGCAACATAGTAGGTCAATTTCCCTCCCATAGCGAAAGAGACCCGAGCACAATAGTTGTACTTATCTGTATATATTTCCGTGTGGTGACGGAGTATGAATACAACTGATAAACTCTTATCGTGGCCATGGACGGTGGTCTCGTGAAAGACAAATAAGTGATATAATAGGCATATAAGATCAAGGCAAGAGAAGAAAATCTTGAAACAGACCTGACTAACGTTAATAGTAAGTCTTCTTCTTCTTTTTATTGAATAGCCTCTGTTAGTGATTAACCACAACTTCGCCAATATAAAAGTAAAATAAGTTTTAAAAAATTAGTAGATTTATATTTTAGTCATCAATCATGACGGTTTTCCTAGTCATGTCCTGTCCAAATAAAATGTGAATAGTAAGTCAATTTAGCTTCTATTATTGAGGAAGCTCGAACTCAGGAATGGCATGTCTATGAGCTGGGATGATGATGTGACATGCAGGTAGGTTAGAGATTGTAGTAAAGTGTTATACGCTTCCCAACAGATAGCTGCTAATCATTCTCCTAGTGAGACTCTTAGGTGGTTTTTAGAACTTCCATGGGCAAGTAAGAGTTGGCGAGAATTACATTCCTACCCCGTCATTATACGGTAAATTAATCTAGTGTAGTAATATTATTAATAGCATTATGAACATTTTGATGAGCATTTATTTTTTGTTACGTTCTAGCTTAATGCAGCAAAGCACTACATTACCAGGAGATATATTACTTGTATGTGCTTTCATATCTTACGTTGGTTGCTTCACTAAGCAATATAGATTGGATTTACTTCATAAGAACTGGCTTGTTTTTCTTAAAACTTTAGAGGTATGTTGGTTCTATATTCATGTTATTACAAAAAGTTTATAATACAAAGGTTTTGATTAATGATTTGTTTTCATTCATTTTAGCCACCAATACCTATAACAGAAGGTCTGGATCCTCTTACAATGTTAACTGATGATACAACAATTGCTATGTGGCAAAACGAAGGCTTGCCTTCAGATAGAATGAGCACTGAAAATGCTACTATTCTTTCTAACTCAGACAGATGGCCGCTAATGATTGACCCACAGGTATAAACTGAGTAATTATTAATAGTATTATTATACAGGTTGCTAATAAATAAATAAATATAATACAATAGGGTATTCTAATAAGCTCGCTGTGTGGTAATGGCTACGAATACTACCAACCGTTACTTTGCTCATGGATGTCGTAAAAGACGACTAAGAGCCTTATAACGACCTGGACCAACCCCACCTAATGCCATTTCAACAATTACATTCCCAAGGAGGGTTGACGTCAGGCAGGCGGCCGGTCATAAAACTATTGCCAATAACTTTTGCAATACGTAGGAAGAAGAGTTCATATTGCGTCGACCCCAAGTAATTAGGATAAGAGTCGAGAATAATGATTCTAATAAGCTAGCGGTAAGAAGATCGCATCCTAAGTTAACTATACTTGATATTTAAAAAGGATAATCAAAACCTAGCTAGTTGTTTGGGTATTAGCTGTTATCATGAAAGAATATTGTCTAATTTGACACAGAAATTTAATTATGTGGCAGATGCCCCAGACTGCTTTTTATGAACCGAGCAGTGAGAATAACTAGGGTATTAATACACTGCCTTAAGTCTATTACAATTTGAATAGAAAATATAAGGAATAGACGTTAAACAATATAATGGTATTTTCGTATTAGCGTAATAAATAATTTGATTTGCCAGTTACAAGGAGTAAAGTGGATTAAACAAAAATACGGTGATCAATTACAAGTCATACGCTTAGGACAGAAAGGTTACTTAGATACCATAGAAAAGGCTATTATTAAAGGTGAAACAGTGTTGTTAGAGAATATTGGAGAAACTGTTGACCCAGTTCTGGATCCATTACTTGGGAGGAATTTGATTAAAAAGGGAAGGTAAGTGATTCCCTTACTACGTAAATTATCTTACTATTACTTAAAAAATATAAAAATATATTGTATTTAATAATTTCATATTTATCTTTAATTTTATTACAGAGCTATAAAAATAGGTGACAAAGAAATTGAATATAGTCCAAACTTTAGACTAATCCTCCATACAAAACTAGCCAATCCACATTATAAGCCAGAAATGCAGGCACAAACTACTCTAGTCAATTTCACAGTCACAAGAGATGGACTTGAAGACCAACTTCTTGCAGAAGTAGTCAGAGCTGAAAGGCCAGATTTAGAAGAATTAAAGGCAGACCTTACTAAACAACAAAACCAATTCAAAATTCAGTTGAAGGGGTTGGAAGATGATCTCTTATCGAGATTATCTTCAGCTGGTTCCAATATCCTTGGAGATACAGCTTTGGTGGAAAATTTGGAGACCACGAAAAAAACCGCTGCGGATATTGAGAAAAAAGTAAGTTTTCATTAGAAATGGGCGTGCCCTCACATCTTTGACTTAATTATCTTGCCATGCCGTGTCAATATTCTTCACATGGTGATAAAGTAAACCTTCATAATACGATGAGTATCGAAAAGACTAGACTAGAACTAACTATAAGCAAATAACGCTACTCACTAAAGAACTCTTAAAACAAAACCTTTAACCAAAATATTTGACCAATGGAAGTAATAGGCCACTTTCAATTCTATTGTAATAATAGTGGTGTTCACTAATTATGCAAATATTGTTATGTCGCTGATAACCATAACTCTATTTAGGTGGCGGAAGCTAAAGTAACGTCAAAAGAAATTGACGAAGCTCGTGAATTCTATCGGCCAGCCTCAGCTAGAGCATCTTTATTATACTTCATTCTGAATGATTTGAACACTATCAATCCTATCTACCAGTTTTCCTTAAAGGTAAGAAAATTACCTAACTTAACTTTACGAAGTATCTGGCTGACTATTCTCTCGAATGTTAAAGAATTGCTTATTATAGTATACAATAACATTAAAATATATTCAAATAATTTAACTTTCAGGCTTTCAGCGTCGTATTTCAAAAAGCTATATCTCGCGCTGAACCAGCGGATGAAGTAAGTCAACGAATTAAAAACCTCATTGACTGTATCAGTTATTCAGTATTTCAATACACATCGCGGGGCCTCTTTGAGTGTGACAAGCTTATATTTGCTTCACAGATGACCTTCCAGGTAATAGTGTAAATTATTGATAAATTTAATTTTGTAATATTTATTTATTATAAACCCTTTTTCATTAGGTGCTCTTGATGAGTGAAGAAATATCCTCAGTGGAACTGGATTTTTTCCTTCGCTTCCCAGTAAAACCACACGTGACTAGTCCAGTGGATTTCTTATCAAACCAAAGTTGGGGTGGTATTTGTTCTTTGGCTAGTAAGGATGAATTTAGAAACTTGGATAGAGATATAGAAACTTCTCCTAAGCGATGGAAGAAGATCGTTGAAATGGAATGTCCTGAAAGGGAGAAGTTTCCACAGGTAATGCTGGTTTTATCTAAAATAAGAAACTTTAGATAAAACAATTGTTATTTTTAAAATAGAATAACTATTTAGATATTACTTATGCCTCCATGTAAGAAGTTTTTGATTTTTAGGAATGGAAAAACAAGCCACCACTGCAAAGACTATGTATGATGAGAGCGTTACGGCCAGATAGAATGACATATGCTGTAGCGTAAGTAAAAATTCTTTCTCTATCTCTAATAGTCGAGCAACGTCCTCTGTTAAACAAAGGCCTCACATATAAAATCATTTTAGATTACTATAAAAAGGAAGATTTACAACATACTATACGGTGTAGATATGTTTTTCATTATTATTGTAATAATCATTTTTAGATCTCTTATAGATTTATTTACGGACTTACTCAAATTAAAATGTTGAAATCAAATAACGTCATGAAATAGCCTTAAACTTAAAATTGCAACACTTTCAGGACTTACATTGAAGAGAAAATGGGTGCTAAATACGTAGAAAATCGGACAATGGAATTCAGCAAGTCTTTTGAGGAGACTAGTCCAACGACTCCTATATTCTTTATTCTATCACCTGGAGTAAATCCTCTAAAGGATGTAGAAGCTCTAGGCAAAGTTATGGGATTTACTGCAGATAATGGAAACTTTCATAATGTTTCGCTGGGACAAGGTCAAGAAGTCGTAGCTGAACAGGCTATGGACGAGGCTTTACATAAAGGCCATTGGGTTGTCTTACAGGTAATTGCGAATCAAAAATTAAGAGTATACTACGACTTAACTTCATAATAAAGAATTATAATAATTGCAACTTTAAATTCAAAATTTTAAACTTTCCAGAACATACATTTAGTAAAGAAATGGCTACCAAGCCTAGAAAAAAAGATGGAAAGCTTTGCAAATGGCTGCCATGACCAATTTCGTCTGTTCATGTCAGCTGAGCCGGCTGCTACTCCAACAGCTCATATTATACCGCAGGGAATTTTGGAGTCTAGTATTAAGATTACAAATGAACCGCCTACGGGAATGCAGGTATGTTGCCGCGATCATTCAGTTTTAATTTATATAAAGTTAAATATTAATATTAAAGTGCAAAAGACAGAAGAAGAACGTTACAAAAAAAAAATTAACAAGGCAAAAAATGTTGAAAGTTTTGTTGCTCCAATGATGAGTTGAAGGCTGTTTGTTTTTATTATATTTTAGATATGCATTAAAACGGAATGAACGTAATGTTAGTTGGTATAAACATCGCAGATTATAGTGATAATCAAAGAAAAATAAACACTTGTGTATAGGGTGCTATCGACCAATATAAATATACAAAAAATGACTACCAATGTGACACTTATTAGGAGTCTGGGGGAAAAGAGACCATATTTCGTCGAACCTAAGTAATTGTATAACAGCAATGATATATTGTACATGTAAATATGTATTGTAGGCAAACATTCATAAGGCGTTGGATAATTTTAATCAAGAAACCCTAGAAATGTGCGGCAAAGAGGCTGAGTTCAAAGCGATACTATTTGCTCTTTGCTATTTTCACGCAGTTGTAGCAGAGAGGAGAAAGTTCGGGCCGCAAGGTTGGAACAAAATATACCCATTTAATGTTGGTAAGTAATTTTTAATTTAAAATTTATAATCACCTTATTCCCTATTAATTTATCTTAATTACTTATAATGACTAACAACGGATAAAAACTGAGCTAAGGCTTTTTAGTAGGATGATCAAAAAGTTCCATTATCGCAGCTGAGTAGGAAGTTAAAGCTAATTAACTTATAATTTGCATATCATTATAACCTGATGCAAGCAAATCAAGTAATACCACTTTATGAAATTCTGTCTGTATTAATGAATTTCTAAACGGCGGGTCAGCTTTTGTTGAATTCTTTTGTGATAGTGCGTGTGAGTGATCTTTTCACAGGATTGATTCAGTATCGGTAAGGTACTGTTTTAATCCACTTTTTAACTTTAATTTCTACTTTTAATGAACAATTTTAAGCTCAAAATTCCATTTAGCCCAATATTTATTTTGAATTAAATGTAAAGCAGCACCTGTACAACTTTAACTACTTTACTAATCATTTTCTCTGGTGTTGTATAGGTGACTTAACAATAAGCGTATTTGTTTTGTACAATTATCTGGAGGCCAACTCTAGAGTACCATGGGAAGACCTGAGATACTTATTTGGAGAGATCATGTACGGCGGGCATATAACAGATGACTGGGACCGAAGGCTTTGTAATGCTTATTTAGAAGAATTGATGCAGTCAGATTTGGTAAGTATAAAATGTGGTTGTTAAAAATAGACTTAGATCTAGAACTTAGTCATATTTGATTTCAGGTGGATGGTGAACTCCAACTTGCTCCCGGCTTTCCAGCTCCTCCCAATACAGATTACGTAGGCTATCATCAGTACATTGAAGATGCAATGCCGGCAGAATCGCCTTATTTATACGGTTTACACCCTAATGCTGAGATTGGTTTCCTTACGACGACATCAGAAAATTTGTTTAGAACTATATTTGAGATGCAACCTAGAGATGCACAGGCATCGGGAGCTGCTACAGTTACTAGGGAAGAAAAGGTTTGTTTTTATTCAAAATTATCTTAGAATGTTATATATTATTAGCTTCTGCCCGCGGCTTCGCCCGCGTAAAAGATTTTTATCCCCTATTTTTATTTTACCCCTTAAGGGTGAATTTTTTACAAATTTTAATGTCATATTTATTTATATCTACTCAATAGCCTAAAAATAACTTTCAAGTTTCTGGCTTTAAAAATGACGATACTTCCTTACAACTTTTCACCCCCCTTTACAACCCTTTTTTTGCATTAAAAAGTAGCCTATGTCCTTTATCAGGTTCTAGACTATCTGTGTACCAAATTTCATTTAGATCGATTCGGTAATTTTAGTTTTTGGTAGAGCGACAGACAGACAGACCGAGTTACTCTCGCATTTATAATATTAATAAGGATTGTGATTTATTGCCCGTTTTCACTATTGACTTCTAAATTTTAAGTAATATTTAGATATTTAAATATTTTTGGGATTAATTGTTATATTTGCCCTACTGATATTGAATAAAATGTAGGTAATACGTAAGAAAATAGAACTGAAATGTACCATGAATGTTGTGTTATTTATATTACAAAAGATGTCACCTAAAATGTAGGGCCATTCATGAAACAGTCTATAAATCTCCTAATTTATTTATCAATACAAATAATTAAATACAATCTTAGAAGAAAAAGTCCGGAATTATTAAAAATATGAACACATGTTTTTAGAGGAATCCGGGTGCTTTTATTTTAAGTCTCGATCTGCCACCAATTGATGAAAATAATACTTCTCAGTTTATGTACTGGGTATACCGTTGTTTATAAGCGTACTTCATTATGAAGAAAAATTAACCTATTATATTGCGCTAGCTATATAGGCTAGCATAACATTTTATTTTAAGATTTCCTTCTCGTATCTGTGATGTTTTCTTCTTTATCGCTTGCATCTTTTAGTTGTTTCTTACTAAACGCACGAGTAAAACGTGACAAGTCACACTGCCAATTTTTTTCCAGTACCTATATAGTATAATATAATAGTTAAATCTATTCTTAGCTCATCACCACACGGTTATTAATTTCAAAATCTTCAACCAGTAACTAGAGCTACAATTTAAATATGCTAAAATATAACCAGGTAAAACAAATGCTTGATGAGATTATTGAGAAGCTGCCAGAAGAATTCAACATGACAGAGATAATGGGTAAAGTAGAAGAACGGACGCCGTACGTGATTGTAGCTTTCCAAGAGTGTGAACGAATGAACTATCTAACCGGAGAGATGAAGAGGTCTCTAAGGGAACTAGACTTAGGTCTTAAGGTATTAATGTGCTTATACAAATTTTTGTGCATACAGTTCACTTAGAGCGTGGAAGTTTCGAAGTTAAACCACATGCTGTAGGGTATGGGACTCTATAGTCCCATATACCCCCTATAGTACCACATCCTTTAGTATACTATATAGTTTATATACCCTGTAGTATAGCTTATAGGCTATGCCCTATAATCCTACCTTATGAGGTTGGACTGGGTGAACTGATAAAGTAGTGATGTACGTTATTCGTTCGATTCCCACAAAGGGAAATTATATATGCGATTCATAAATAGTATTTCTGTTTAAGATTATAATTTGTGCACATTAATTTCATGATTTGGAAATTTCTAGTAAGTACACGAGTTTCTTTCATTAATGTGAACAGTTTAAAATTTGTATGTAAAAGAATTTTAAATTATTATAAGGGTATGCATTCTACGTATGGTAGTTTAGAATACTTTGAGTGCAATATTTTTGTATTACTATTGATTCAATATTTCAGGGTGAATTAACAATCACATCCGATATGGAAGACTTAGAAAACGCATTGTTCTTGGACCAAGTAAGTTATCCTTTTAAATACTTATCGTGGTAGTATTATATCACAACTAATTATGAAATACAACAGGTGCCGAGTATCTGGACTAGTCGTGCATACCCATCACTACTTGGTTTAGCTGCGTGGTTTGTAGACCTTACTCTCAGACTAAGAGAACTTGAAACTTGGGCAACAGATTTTGTAGTAAGTAAATGTGAATTTATTAAAGTTTAACACTATTTCTCGTAATAGATTAGCGTGTAACACAGGCGCATACATTCCATAACATCAGTTCCTGATAATACTGGCTAAGGGTAATCTGCCGTCTATAGCAAATAATTCATGACTTCGCTTTTGCTACTGAGATTCTCCTGGCGCGAAATGTAAAAGATACTTTTTCTGCTCTAAAGAGTTTTATGCTCATCACCAAAGACCCTTAAAGTTTAGGTATCACCTAAAACAATATAAATAATACATAACAATGATGTTATATGTTTATATCGCCCTAAATGTTAAATTTTAAATGATATCAATTAACATCAAAAAAATTAATTAAACTCAATTTTAACGTGTTATTTATATTGATTTAAGTGTTACTTAAAATTTAGGAGTCGTTTGTGGAAATTGGCATTATTATTCTATTATATTAATAAATCCTTCCATGTGGTGACGAAATAAAATATAAAAGCCTATTAACTATTCTTGCATTTGCTATCAGTTTCATAAAAATTGATTAAGGGATTTTTTTATTGCTTAGGGTGGCAAACGAGCAGACAGCACACCTGATGGTAAGTGTCACTGCCATCCATGGACCTTTGCAATACCAAGGGTATAGCTATGCCGCTGCCTACTAATACAAATCCAAACCCACCCCAGTTGGGCTTCCGGCTCTCTCGCTCACCGAACGAAGTGCAATAACACATTGCCATTACTCAGACGTCAATCTTCTGCGAGAGTGTGGTACTACCCCGGGCGGACCGGCCCGCGGCTGTAGACAGAAAACTGTCCACAGCGTAGTCCTACCACTATATGATAAGGATATAAATACTCGTAGATAACATCACTGCAAGGAAGGAAAAATAAAAATGAATCTTGCATCGACCTATCTGACCTGCGTGGTGTAGTAGCTTAATCTCCTTCTGGTATATGGGCTTAGCAGAATAATTATACATCATTAAACCTCTCTCTGGTTTAAAAAAAAGTTATTGTATTCTGTTTATTTATCATATAGCTACCGGCGTCCGTGTGGCTGGGTGGATTCTTTAATCCACAGAGCTTGTTGACTGCCATCATGCAAAGTACGGCTCGTAGGTATGAGTTACCTTTAGACAAGATGTGCCTGCAGTGTGATGTTACTAAGAAGATGAAAGAAGAGTTCACGTAAATATATTATTTTTCTAGTTAATAAATTAAAAAAATAAAATGGTATTCAAAACTAAACATAATTGGACAAAACTATGACTTTTTTATCTTATCTTTCTTAGTAGTTTAGTAATGCAATATAAGTGTAATAAAATAACTAAAATTCATTCTTTCTTTAAATTAGTGGGAAAATAAAAAACATATAAACAGATTTGAATTTAAATTTTTTGCTGATATTTACACGAATATTAGACACAGAGATACGAGTATGTAATGAATTACATGACCTTTATTGTGTTTATATTATTTTATAGTCCTAGGAGTTTACTATTATAGTTCCCATCATCATAGCCCTCCTCAAGGAGAATAGTATGTCATGTCAACATACTACATCAGCGGATTGACAGAGTTCGTATTTTAAGTTTCCCAGGAAAATTATTCTGCTAATTTTTCTACTGATCTCTGAGCCGGATTTGTCGATTCCCCCAAAAAAGTAGAGCGGAGTCATTGTATTCTCTACCTGTAACCACTCGGTGAAGAAGAATATATGTATTCTCTATATTTTCTGAACCTTTTGTAATTTCCATAGGTATTGGTGAGTAACGACGCTACTAAATGGATTATTAAGTATACATATTTATCGCTATAGAGGTATATTAATTTAGCATATGCTTAAGACAACTTGAAAAATACGAATGTATATACTAATTTATAATAGCATAAGACAACTTGAAAAATACGAGTGTATATATTAATTTAGCATAGGCTTAAGACAACTTGAAAAATACGAATGTAGAGAAAATGCTTCACTCGCTTCATTCGCTTCCTCAACATTCATAATTCTCTTCATAAAAGCGAAGCGAAGCGAGTGAAGTATGCAGAGATAGAGTTCTCTGGCACTCTGTTCTCTCTGCCTACCCTGCAAGGGATATGGCGTGATGATATGTATGTGTATGTATGTAGAGAAAATGAATGAGCTTCATAACTGCATTTAATTAATCAGTTTGATGATATTTTCTATAGATTATTAGTGTTGCTTTTAATAAGAGTAAATTGTATATATTTCACCCAATTTAGGTAGGAAAATTTATAGAAATTTAAATAAAATAATTTTCTATATTTTTTTTATGTAAGCGCCCGTTTTTATTTTATATATAATGCGTCATAATGCTTCATTGGTTGTTTTAGATGTTAATTTTATTGATGACATAACCTATGTATATTTTATTACTTGCCTTACATTGTTAAATTCATATATTTATTTTAAAATAATTTATGGCATTGTATAATTCTGCTTAAACAGGCTGTACAGGTTTTATACTAATTAAGCGTGTAAATAAAATCATTTCAATATATTTTAAGCCGGTCTTTAGTTTTTCATTGTGCTTCAATAAATATAGTATATTTATCGATGAGGTCAACGAGGAAGCGTAAAATGAATCTATTATATTCCGCAAATTAATTATTTAGATGTCGTTACAAAAAATAATAAGACTATAAGAAACAAAGATGACTAAAAGTAAGCATTTATGCGAATATTTACATATAAGAAATAAGTTTATAATACGAGTTTTATCGTATTTGAATTTTGTTTATGTTATTTTATTGTTTCGGATATTTTTATTCATGATTACAGCAAGGCCTATCATGCCTTTAACTTTAATTATACGAGTATATATGTATATTAAAAAATAATATGTCATAAATATTCGTTTCTTTTTTTTAATTTTTCTGATAACGGTTATAGTATTTTTACATGAAGAACTAAAGACTGATCTAATGAATTCATTCAATATTCGAGTTTTAATTTACTATTTTCTTAGGGTGGCTGACACTCGTTCTGGACCTCGAGATGGAGCATATGTCCATGGTTTGTTAATGGAAGGTGCAAGATGGGATCAACAGGCTGGTATCATCATGGATTCTAAACTTAAAGATCTATTCCCACCAATGCCTGTCATCAATGTTAGAGTGAGTGAATTATTAATTACTGCGTAGAGTGTAATAACCTTGTACGTTTTTAGGGAACATAAAAAAATATATTGTATTACTACGCAATTGTAGTACTTTAATCAGTTTTGTTTTAAACTATGATGATATTACTGTATATATGAAATGCTGTCATGATGATAACTTAAAAATAATCATGATTCATCGAGTGCTAAATCGTGATTTACACTCTCATATAAGCTTTAGGTACAGAGTGTACTTACAGAGTTTAGTAAACAGATTGAGAATTAAATTAGAAAAAAAATATACACAAAAGTCCAATAACATATTTTTATCTCATCATTCATCATTCTCCTCCTCTTATCCCAATTACTTGGGGTTGATACAATATGCAGTCTTGTTTCATAGTACATATTGTTGAAGTTATTGGCAAAAATTTTATGACCGGCCGCCTGCCAGACGTCAACTCTGCTTGAGAATTTAATTGTTGACCAAACGGCATCAGATAAAGTTGGCCCAGGTCGTTATAAGGCTCTTGGTCGTCTTTTACGACATCCACGAGCAAAGTAAGGTTTGGTAGTATTCGTAGTCGCTACCACGCAGCTAACATTTTTATCTGACCTAGTCTTTAATGTTTCTATAATTTAAGTTGATATACTCGATTTATCGAATGATATAATGGGATAAATACACTATTTTTTATGCCATTATATTACCGTGATTCGACATTTTGTGATTCGAAAAGAAATGTCGATTTCTATATTAATTCAAATATACTCTCTTCTTCAATAATGCCTACGATATTTTGGTTAATACAATGTGTAAAATTAATGTCTGCACGATGTCGCTAAGAATACAATGACGAAATACCCATAAACCTTTGAACCATGGCAATCATAAGTTGAAGTGGACAACATTGTTGTATTGGGAAGTTTATAGCAACTATCACCAACCCGCCTGCCAAGAGTGGTGATTATAGCTTTGTCTTCTATAGAAAACAGAAAGTAGTGTCCATTGGTGATAGAAAAATGAATATATAATGTATAAAATAAAATTAATAACGACCAAATAAATATTGAATTTATTAATAAATTAACGCCTACTCATTGTTCAATAAAAAGCCGGGTTGTTAGAAACAGGTCATCGAGGCTAAAGGTAAAGTCAAGTTTGACTTCCGCTTTATAAATATTTAAAGAATTTTACTAGTTCTAGTTTGTCTTATAATTTAGCTTACTACCTCAGTCTTAGTATTAAAAATTGGACTGTATCATGGGTTACATAATAAATTTATGTGAGGTGATGAAATAAGAATACAATTCACCACCCCCTTTTTACCCGTAGGTTTCGTGAAAGACGATTAAAGGATATAATGCAAAATATGCTTAATATAACATGTAAATCAGAGAAGGCAACCTCGAAATAAAATCCTATACCAACACGTGTGACTAGCGTGGTGTAGTACCTACGCCAAATTTCCTCCAATTTTGGAGGAGACCCAAGCAGAGTAGTCGGGTATATGAGTTGAGATAATAATTATAATTTAATAAATTAGTGGATTAAACAGTTTTTTTTTATTTGTATAAATCTAATACAAATATTTTTTTTAAAAATTGATGCGCCCTAACGAGCTGAATTGTTAATCTTATCTATTATTGAATATACACACAAAAAACTTGATTTAGCACTTTATACCCACGTACATAAGTATTTATTTATGTATATAAAGATTATGAATACTATTTTCAGGCCATAACACAAGATAAGCAAGATCTACGCAACATGTACGAATGTCCCGTGTACAAGACACGCACTCGAGGACCAACATATGTTTGGACGTTCAACTTGAAGACCAAAGACAAGCCTGCTAAATGGACATTAGCTGGAGTCGCTTTACTATTGCAAATATAAATGCACAATTTATTATTAAGCCTTTATTGCATTACAAAAATGCACAATATAGCTTAGTAAATGTTCAATATCAGATGTTACTTCTTTTTTCTTTTTTTAACACTTATATTATTAGTGGATGTCGCAAAAGATGACTAAGAGAATTTACATCGAATTGAGACAAATCCATTTGATGCTGTCTAGTCAACAATTACATTCCGAAGGAGGATTGAAACATGAAAACGTCTGGTCATAACACTATTACCAAAATCTTTTTTAATATATACATACATATCATCACGCCATGTCCCTTGCAGGGTAGGCAGAGAGAACAGAGTGCCAGAGAACTCTATCCTTGCATACTTCACTCGCTTCTTCAACATTCATAATTCTCTTCATACACGCTCGCCGGTTTCGGAGACTCTTGACTCCACCTTCTTTCAGCACGTGACCAATCTGGTCTAGGTAGGTTAGTAATATATACGACTAGTATACATATACGATATTAGTATATAATATTATTATATTAGTATATATATATATATTATTATATATATTATTATATATATTATTATATTAGTATATACGATTCATATTTATTCTACATGTTATCTTATTGAAGTTGAATGGGCGATAAGAAGCTTGAAAAATGGTAAGGCAGCGGGCATTGATATGGTGTCTGCCGAGATGATCAAGCTTGATGGCTCCTGTGTCCGGGAGGCGTTCCTGTTGCTCCTCAATTTATGTTGGAGCTCGGGAATGGTTCCCGGGGACTGGAATAGCGCAGTCATCGTGCCTTTGTTTAAAACAAGGGTTCACGTTATGACTGCGCAAATTACAAAGCCATAAGTTTGACCAGTTTGGCAGCAAAAGTGTATGGTAAAATTATTGAAAGGAGAATGAGGATGGTGTCCGATGGTTTACTGTGTGAGACACAAGGAGGTTTCAGGAGTGGAAGGGGATGCATGGATCAAGTGTTCTCTCTGCGCAACATTGTGGAGAAGCATCTGGCCCTAGGTCAGAGGGTTTTCTGCAGTTTTGTGGATCTGGAGAGAGCATTTGACACGGTTGTACGAAAGGAAATTTGGGACATTTTACCGGAATATGGTATTAACGGTAAACTGCTGCAGGCTGTGCAATCCAGTTACATGGGCTGTAGAGCCTGTGTGCGGCTGGATGATGGAATGTCGCCTTGGTTTGACGTCAATATCGGCGTTAAGCAGGGCTGCGTTCTATCAGCCAGGCTGTTTATCGTATATCTGGATAAATGTCTCCAAAGGTTGAACGATATGAATGTGGGAGTCCAGATGGGTGACTCAGTGGTCTCTGCTCTGCTTTATGCAGATGACGCAGTCCTGCTGGCACAGTCAGCGACAGACCTGCAGACCCTAGTTGACACAATGACAGAAGATTGTAAGAAAAGGGGTCTACGCGTGAATGTGAGCAAAACCAAAATAATGGTCTTTGAAAGAGATGAAGCCAGAACAGATGTAAGAGTAACAATAAGTAATGATGTACTAGAGCAAGTGGATGAATTTGTATATCTTGGATGTGGATTTAGCCGAGATGGACGGTACACCACTGATATAGAGCGAAGAGTGAATGCGGGAAATAGAGTGAACGGAGCGTTGGGGCAACTTCTCGGCAGACACCACCTCAGCCAGAAGGCACGTGTAGCAATACATAACGCAGTGCTTGTCCCAACATTACTGTATGGAAGCGAGAGTTGGGTATGCAGAAAAGAGTATGAAAGTAAAATTAATGCGGTCGAAATGCGATCTCTTCGGAAAATCTGTGGAGTTAGGCTGACCGACCGCATTCGTAACGACGACGTAAGAGAGCGAGTAGGTATGAAAGAGAGTATTGGTGTAAAGATGCGAAAGGGAATGCTCCGATGGTTCGGACATGTGGAAAGAATGCCGAACGAACGTCTGGTTAAGAAGATTTACAATGCGAAAGTGGAAGGATGTAGGTACCGAGGGAGACCGAGACTAACCTACCTAGACCAGAGCGGTCAGGTACTGAAGGAAGTCAAGAGTCTCCGAAACCGGCGAGCGTGTATGAAGAGAATTATGAATGTTGAGGAAGCGAGTGAAGTATGCAGAGATAGAGTTCTCTGGCACTCTGTTCTCTCTGCCTACCCTGCAAGGGATATGGCGTGATGATATGTATGTATGTATGTATCTTATTGGACAGGTCTATGTCCAACGGACGATTGATTGATGAATGATTGAATGGTATATTGAATTTGTCCATTGTAAATGTGACAATAAAATAAGTAAAATCGGTAACTCATTTTCGTGTGCTGACAGAGTAAGAATACAATTCACCACTCCCTATCTTAACCGTGGGTGATCGTAAAAGACGACCAAGGAATAAAATATGTATATAACATCTATGCAAGAGAAGGCAAACTCGAAATAAAAGTCTATATCAACACGTTTGACCAGCGTGGCATAATAGGGATATTTACCTCCCAGTGTGGGAAGGCTAGAGGCCAGCAGTGGGACATATATGAGCTGAGGTGCTGGTTGTGACATATAATTGTGATAATAGGTAACAGAATAAGCTGTATCTGTAATATAATGTTACCGTTTTTGATACAAGTTTCAAAATGAATTACTGGACTGGGTTAATGGACAATATCAACGCGAAAGATGAACTATTCAAAACAAAATTCTGTATAAACTTAAGTAACGTAGTATATTACAGATCATTTATTATTAACTTATCGCAGAAGAACTGGTTTATCAAAAGATATCTTCGGTAGTAACTTTGGGTAGTCGTGTTGACGTAGGGTTTTAGGTACCCGAGTAACTTGCAGAGTAAGCAAATAATGGATAGTTTATATTCTTAATCTGTAACTCTTTAAAATACGCGAATCTCTGTTATACCTGTGGATACGAAATTTGTGCGCTGACAGTGTAAGTATACAATTGTCATCACCCTTTTCTTGCCTATAGGTATAATAAGAAATCGATTAAGGAATGTAAGGAGATATTATCGTAGCAAGTAAAGGTAAATTTTAAATAAGAGACTAGAAGCAGTCTGGCTAGCGTGATGTAATGGTCTAATGCCTTCATTTCCAAGAAGCCTGTACCTAACAGTGGGACTTGAATGTTTTGAGAAGAGAAGAATTGTTGTACCTATAATCATCATTTTCCTGCTCTTATCCCAATTACTTGGGGTCGACGCAATATGTACTCTGTTTCCATCATACATATTGCAAACGTTATTGGCAATAATTTTATGACCGGCCGCTTGCCAGACGTCAACTCTGCTTGGGAATGTAATTGTTGGCTAAACGGCATCAGGTGGAGTTGGCCCAAGTCGGTAAAGCTCTTAGCCGTCTTTTACGACATCCACGAGCAAAATGAGGGTTGGTAGTATTCTTAGCCGCTACCAGATAGCCTCTATTAAGGGGTATAATTGTCGTACCTATAATAAATATAGTTTATATTTATTTGTGATATTTATTTTTTTTCAAAATAGGAGGATGATTGGTCTACTATAACACCCTGGCCAGGCGAGTTTGTATAGGGTGTTATTTTGAGATTTTCTTCTCTGGCATAGATGCTATATACATATTATGTCTTAGTCGTCTTTTACGTCAACCACAGGCAAAGAAGAGACTAAAAAAGAATTCTTAATTCTTCACCACACGATTTCTTTCAAATCAAACTATTTCTGAGATGTTAAAACTTATTCATAATTAAGCACAAAGTCAACTGGTTATGGACTGCACAAATATTTGCCTTATCTGGGAATCGAACTCACGACCTCCGAGACTTCCACTTAAAACATATCAGCTGAACAGTTAACAAGTCACATTTCTGCGGATAACATTCCAACGTATAAGACAACAGCGCGAAAGCACGAGAAAATTTATGGAATAACATGTAGGTAAGTGAAAGTGAAATTAACGAGTTTAAATAGCGGTCATCGTGACCTCAGAGTCGTTGAGGTCGCAAGGTCAGTGTTTACGAATGTGAGAATAAATTATTAATCACGTAAAAGTGACGATATAATGTTACGTGAAAAGTTTTTTGTCCTTCTTTTGGTAGATACAACGTAACACTACTTACCTACATTTAATTTATTTCAATGCATAGAAGGTAGAGTGGTTGAAATTTCAAACTTCCACCATCAAATGCTCGGCAAGGTTATCCTACGTGGGATGCGATCTCATGCTTATATCCGTAGGGCAACAGTTCTAATGATTCACTAATAATAATAGTTCTAGAACTGAGTGTAATTCGCGTTTGTTAATTTTGTTTGTAAACTCCTTCGCTTGTATAATTATAAAAAGAACATTTATTACTTAGTGACAACTAGTATTTTTATATAAAGAAATATATGTGATAATGTACCCATTTTTTTTCCCTCTTGCAAGGTGGACCATGGATGTGGTCGCGCCCCGACAAATCGGTCCGGGGCGACAGAAGAGGCGGCGCGCAACCCCATGGACCCACCCTGCAAGCACCTCTCTTCGCCGTGCGAGCGGGCCACCGGTACCCGATCTTTGTCTTCGGTGGCCCGCCCGGCGGTTTACCCTTACGGGTTCCTCTTGTGTCGACGCCCCGACAGCTCTCGCCGTCGGGGCGTCACCCTCACGCGGTGGCCTCGCGTCGGGTGACCGGACGATTCCCCGGTCCCATCACCCGAAGCCTCGGTTAGGGCGGCATCAGGCGCAGATATTCGCGCCTGCGCCGCCCCGGCCGCTGACGGCGGCCCGGGTCACGGGAATCCTCTCGGACTCGTTCCGCCGCCTCCTTCTGCGAGATGACAGCCTCGCAGAAGGCGGCGACCGCGTCCCAGTTCCTGACGCTGTCAACCGTCGCTTTCGCGACAGCCGGCAGCATCAGGTCGGCACCGATAACAGCGACGAGGTCACGGCGCTGCCCATCTCAGCTCGGACATACCTCGAGCGTATGTTGCGCCGTGTCCTCGATGTGATAATGTATCCTGAATACACTAAACTGCAGATGACATAGCCATCTAACTAGTCTGATACCTTGGATCGAATGTTATGTGCAGAAGAACAGAATAAGTATTTTAAAACTAAATTTACTATCCAATATGTTATCGTTTTTACACAATTATTTATTTATTTACTATTCATCTTTTAATAGTAGGTTGTTAAGAGAAAATTACAAGGGTAAAAAGTATTTAATATTAAAAAATATATAGGAATGTTTCTTTGCATTTGTGAAGACATATTCCTATCTTTTGTTTTAATCGAAAGCAGTCTTGTAATAATCGACAAATGTAAGTACTTGACCACCCAAATAGTAAATACTATTTAGGTTTTGAAGTTGTAAACATATTTCTCTAATAAAATTCAAGCTAACTCACCATTTAATCTCGAATTTCTCTCTCTACACACAATTAGTCTTGCATTTGTAGAGTCGTGGGTGTTAGCATTAGCATGCAACACAACTGTTAGTACATCGTTAGCGACTTGTAAGACTCACATGTAGGAGGTTTTACTTCGGCATTAAGTCGTTGTTCTATCACTAAAATAGAGAAAACGAAAGTTAATGAAATGAATAATTTACATATTCAAATATTAGATGCTTGGTTAATCCGTTAGCTTAAAATTTACTTTTTTGGCGCCCACTTATAGTATTGCATTAAAATATAATATGTAACTAACTATGATGAATATGTAACTAAATAAATAAATAAATAAATAAACTATTCTTTACTTTGCCATGGGTGTCGTAAAAACTAACAAAACCATCACCAAGAGAATGTGGAGTTGCTTTCTCCAGATAAATTTATAATAGCTCAGAACGCCAACTTTTGGCCACAGTGGTATGGCGTCACAACTTTTGTTTTTTTGGCACGCTAGGTCTGGGCATACGGGATCCGTCCTGTCCGGGGCGACGAAAGGATGGCGTGTGGTCCCATAACCTACCGCATTTCTTCTCCATTTCCATTGCGCCGGCCACTGGCACCGAATCCTTGACGTCCATGACCATTCTATTATTCTGAGTATTGTTAGAGAAATACAATTCATTACACTCTTTCTTGCTAGTGGTAAATAACATCTATGGAGATGGAAAACTGGAAATCCTATATCATACCTAATCCTATGACAACCGATTTGATCAGGGTATATAAGTTTTTAATCCTGTGACTTTTCTACGGAAAGAAAAGTAATCAAACACTGTATAAATATGACTACCTATATAATTACTATTCTATGAATATGGATAATAATGCTAAGGTAAAACGCCTTGTGCTTCATAATTAAAGTAGTAGTATTTTAAATTGAAATTAATTATATATTATTGCCATTAATTTTTTGAAATTACTTTCCGTATAGTTATAAAGGTAAAGAAAAGAAGGCCACTGAAGACTAGTATCGATACATCATCACAATATTACTCCGAATTTACGCATCAATAATTGCCTATATCTTAAGGTATATTAGCTTAATTTTACTCGAATTTTTGAGGCGATTTCAGTCCAACAGTTGGACGTATATAAGCTGAGATGATGATGATGATATAGAAGCTTATGAATGGTCCAACAGTAACGAGATTGAATGTCAGTAGCTAGGTATCTAATTAAGCGTAGATTTAAACGTATCGTAAATGCATTAGTTGGATCATTACAAATGAAGGATATATTTCACAATATCTAAACAAAATGGTTAGTGCTTTAAGTTAATATGAGTAGCAAGTTATCTATCGGATAATAACATCGTTCATGTTTCACAATCGGCAAATAAAACTAATTGGTAGATGAAGTAGATATAGCAATAAACAGATTATTTTGCAATTCATTTTAATCTTATATTAGCTGTTTGGTATTTTAATCTGATATTAAAGTTGACCGTTAGTATTTGAAAATTATAATTAATCATCATTCTCCTACTCTTATCCCAATTACTTGGGGTCGATACAATATGTACTCTTCTTTCATAGTACATATTGTAGAAGTTATTGGCAATAGTTTTATGACCGGCCGCCTGCCAGACGTCAACCCTCCTTGGGAATGTAATTGTTGACCAAACGGCATGAGATGGAGTTGGCCCAGGTCATTATAAGGCTCTTAGTCGTCATGGTAGTATTCGAAGCCGCTACCACATAGCAATTGAAAATTATAATTAGTATGTATGATAATTATGCTGGTTATATATTTACTGGCTGTGTCAGCAGCTTTGCATACATATAATCCATCATCATTCATTCTTCTGCTCTTATCCTAATTATTTGGGGTCGACCCAATATGTATTCCTCCTCCATCGTGTATATTGCAAAAGTTGACGTCACGACACCTGACGTAAACTCTCCTTGGGAATGTAATTGTTGACCAAACGGTATCAGGTGAAGTCGGCCCAGATCGATATAAAGTTCTTAGTCGTATTTTACGATATCCACGAGCAAAGTTAGAGTTGGTAGTATTCGCAGGCGCTGCCACACAGCATCTTACGTATAAAACATATTTAACGTCCATTTCACGATATTAGTAATAATGTCAATATTAATAACATTCATAATACAATTATCCGTGTGGTAACGGTGAAAGAATAGAATTCATCAACCCCTAACTTACCCATGGGTGATCGTTAGAGATGACTAAGGCATATAAAACGCAGCCACCGAAGACAAAGATCGGGTACCGGTGGCCCACTCGTACGGCGAAGAGAGGTGTTTGCAGGGTGGGTCTATGGGGTTGCGCGCCGGCTCTTCGGTCGCCCCGGACCGATTTGGTGGGGCACGACTACGTCCATAGCTCACCACAAAAAAAAAATAAAAAGGCATATAAAACGCATATAATATCTATGGAAGAGAAGGAAAACTCGAAACAAAACCCTATACCAACACATTTGATTAGCGCGGTATAGTAGGTTAATTTCTCCCTCCACATTACGGCGAAGGCCCGAGCCCGAGTGGGACATATATGGGCTGTGATGAAGGTGATGATAATACAAAAATCACAATATTTGTTATCTAAGCAGTTGTCATGACAACAACGAATCTATGCTTGATAGTTTGATTTTTATTATATTTTGCCCGATTTTATAAGATTTAGAAACACTACTGTAATTTATTTATTACTGTAATTGTTCCCGACAAAGAAGATCTTAAGACCTCAATTCAATCAAACACGTCATTTCCAAGATAAATGGAGTTAAACAAAAAAGAGCTGTTTAGTTTTATAAAAGTAATTTTGATTGATTTGATTCTCCTTGGGAATATAATAGTTGACCAAACGGTATCAGGTGGAATTGGCGCTGCTTGATATAAGTATATACCCTGCTCTTAGTTGTCTTTTATGACACCCACGTGCAAAGTAAGGGTTGGTAGTATTTTTAGCCGCTACCACACAGCACAATTTTTACACATTCATCATCATCATCATCATCATCATCATCACAGCCCATAAATGTCCCACTGTTGGGCTCGGGCCTCCTCCGTAATGGGAGGGAAATTAACCTACTATAACCACGCTGGTCAGACGTGTTGGTATAGGGTTTTGCTCTGAGTTTTCCTTCTCTCGCATAGATGTTATATGCGTTTTATATCCCTTAGTCGTCTCGCATGATCACTCACGGGTAAGATATGGGGTGGTGAATAGTATTCTTAATCCGTCACCACACGGGTAATATACTTAATAATAAATAATAATTATACATTATATACTTAATAATAAATAGTTTTACGTAGTGATATGAACAGATGCACCAATCTGATCAATACTAACGCGTCATTTTACCTTGATACAAACCTTTAATTTCAAAACTATTGTGTTGAATGCGTGGGCATCAATTTGTGATCCATGCGCTTCATAAGTAAATAAATTATAATATTTATTAGCTTCTGTTTACAGTTTTAGGCACACAGGTGGTTCCATCCATCCATCCATCAGCTCGAAAATGTCCACTGTTGGACATAGGCCTCCCGACGAGAATGCCATTTGCAACGGTCCTGTGCCACCTGCATCCAACGGTTTCCTGCGACCTTGATAATGTCATGAGTCCATCGAGTGGGGGGGTCGTCCTACGCTGCGTCGTCCGATTCGTGGTCGCCACTCGAGAACCATTCTTCCCCAACGGTTGCCCGTTTGTCGAGCGATGTGGCCTGCCCATTGCCACTTCAACGTGCTAATTCTTCGGGCTATGTCGGTTACACCCGTTCTTCTACGGATTTCCGTATTCCAGATTTTATCACGTAGAGAAATACCGAGCATAGCCCTCTCCATAGCACGTTGAGCGACTTTGAGTCTTTTTATGAGGCCGACATTTAGAGACCACGTTTCAGTACCGTAAGTCATCGCTGGTAATACACATTGGTTATAAACCTTTGTTTTCAGACACTGCGGAATATTAGACGAGAAGATCCTCCTAAGTTTCCCGAACGCTACCCAGCCGAGTTGGATTCGTCGCCTGACCTCTTTCTCGAAATTGGATCTACCTAATTGGACTGTTTGTCCTAGGATCGTGTCTCGTGATCGACAACTTCGAGAATCGCATTTCCAACTAGGACTGGTACAGAAATGACATGGATATGATTTACGTCTTGTCCATGTTCATTTGCAGCCCTACTAGTTGGGAGACCTTGCTGAGGTCATTGAGCATGGTGCCAAGGTCCTCCAAGGATTCTGCCATGACTACAATATCATCTGCGAATCGAAGGTGAGTGATGTATTCACCATTGACGTTGATGCCGAGTCCGGTCCGGTCTAAGAGCTTGAAGACATCTATCTTCCAGCGCAGTGATGAATGGTTTCGGAGAGATAAAGTCTCACGCCTCTCTGCAACTGGATCTGTTTTGTACTCTTATCCAGCATGCAGACCGACATAGTAGCGTTTTCATACAAACACTTCAGCACTTCGATATACCGATAGTCAATTTGGCACCTCGGAAGGGACTGCAGCACTGCCTAAGTTTCAACAAAATCAAAGGCTTTCTCATAATCCACAAACGCTAGACATAGAGGCCAATAAATTATACTCCTCGGTCTTCTGTATAATCTGGCGTAGCGTGTGGATGTGGTCTATGGTACTATAACCTTTTCGGAAACCATCTTGTACGGGCGGCTGGAAGTTTGCGCGCAAGTTAGTTCGTAATGACTTTTGAAAATTGAAAATTTGTACACGTGGCTCAGGAGTGAGATGGGTCTGTAATTCTTTAAGAGCGTTTTATCGCTCTTCTTGAAAAAATAGCACCACCGCACTCCTGGTCCACGACTCTGGAACGTCGCCCCCGAGAATGACATAATTAAACAGCTTCTCTAGGGCTTTTAAAACCGGCTTGCCGCCTGTCCTCAGGAGCTCTGTAGTAATTCCTTCATCTCCCGGTGCCTTACCGTTCCTTAATTGTTTTAGAATCATTCTGATCTCGTACAAGCTGATGTCTGGGATTTCTTCGGTATTGGGCCGAGTTAGCTTAGATCTGGGGTCTTGGACCAAGCCGACAGCAGGATTCAGGGATGATTTGTACAACTACCCATAGAACCTTTCGACTTCTTCCAATATCGCACTCTGGGGTGAAATGACAGTACCGTTACCATACGTCACCTTGAAGACGTAAGATATAATATGAAGCGAAATTTGCATGTCCTAAAATAGTTCACGATGGTGTAAGTGGCAGCACGATTGGGCCGGATTCCCAATAGGTGCGGGTTCGAACCCCGCTTATGACATCATTTTTCGTTTCGTAATCGGGTATTTGTTATATGCCTTTTATATCCCTTAGTCGTCTCGTACGATCACTCACGGATATGGGTGTAAGATATGGGGAGGTGAATAGTATTCTTACTCCGTCACCACACGGACCTTCAACGAATACCGTTTCGTAATTCTGAGTATAAGGTACGCTACCCTTGTCGACACACTGTCTTAATCCGCTCCACGTTGTCTACGAGAAACTTACGAACGATAAACCCTACACCGCCTGGGCCGGGTGATCTCCCTTCCGGTAGAAGAGTAGGTTTCCAGACCGGAGGATTATCGTGCCCTCCCCCTCTCTTCGCACTTCTGATAATCCTACAATGTTCCATCGGGTTTGGCTTTGGTAGCTGGATCGCGGCCGGAGATTCTTAGCACTCCGTACCCCGCTACCAACGGGCTCACTACCAAAATGAGCCCATGGAACAGCGGGACTGCCGTGACTGGGGGCCGAGACTTTCTTTGCATCCATATTTTTGGGAGGGAATAATGCCACAGGTTGTTTTCCTTAAGGTTCTTTTTTATAAGAAAAAAAAAATATAGGAAACAATATTTTATCATAGCCCAGCCAGCCCAGCCCATACGGCTTCGCTGAGTGATATAAATGAATAACAGTATTTTTGTTTGAATTTAATAAAAATTAAAGTTTAGATATAACGGTCATATTTATATTTTATACACTTATCTACAGAAAATATGTCGATGAAACGTATTCAAACAAAGAGGAAGAACTATTTAGACTTTAACTAATAACTTTCAAACTTTAAAATAAGCAATATTTGTTTAATAAACTCGTGTTTATAATTATCTGTCTACTATCTACTCAATCATTTTGCTATACATGCAATATTTGAATCATAATTGCTAACCCTTTACTTATTATTTTGTAATAAACAATATCTATAGTTCGACGATAGCCCACGTCTCTACTTGACATTGGCAAAATAGTGGTGAATACAAAAAGCCAATTACTCACAAATTCAATTGATAATTTTATCCTATTCAATATCTGATCTTTAATATTAGTGACCTCTCTAAAGATTATACTTTAGAATTTTATGAAATCTAAATGATTTTAAGTATAAAAATATATATTGTGGGTTTGGATTATCTGTATTAGGGTAGAAATGAAGATACGTGATTGATTAATATTAGGCCATGATACTTTAGCCTTAAAGCTTATCAGAAAATGGATTGTTGCGAATGTATTTTTATTAAGATGTATATATCTTTTTTAACATTTTAGTAGTCCTGTCATTTATTTACAACCTTACGACGATACGATTCTTAGTTGGTAAGAAGCTACTTAGACCAGTAAGTCAAATGTGCAGTCATTTATGGACCTCAGTTTATTTGCCCTGCATAAAGGAAAAAATCCTTGTATTATTGAGGACTTTACAAACATATTTATAACAACATTTTGTAGATCACACAAAGCATTGTCCTGCTTGGGTATCGAACCCAAGATAATTGTCATGGTATCTTAACCAATACACCATCTGTGCAGTCTTGCTTTCAATATTATCTTTCATAATCCTAATTTTTATCTTTCTTTACTCTGTAATCTTTCATATTTAGTAAGTAATGTTCTAGTGATATGAATAGCTGTGTGGTAGCGGCTACGAATACTACCAACCCTTACTTTCCTTGTGGATGTCGTAAAAGACGATTAAGAGCCTTATAACGACCTGGGCCAACTCCATCTGATGCCGTTTGGTCAAAAATTACATTCCCAAGGAGGGTTGACGTCTGGCAGGCGGCCGGTCATAAAACTATTGCCAATAACATTTACAATATTGAAATTTAGCATTTAATATGCTTAATTATTTATAAAACCCGATTACGAAGCGAAAAATGATGTCACAAGCGGGATGCGAACCCGCGACTATTGGGATTCCGGCCCAATCGTGCTGCCACTACACCACCGTGAACTATTGTAGGACATGCGAATTTCGCTTCGTATCATATTTATGTCTTAAGGTGACGGTGTGCCATCTACCCGACAATGTTTACACATTGTTATAGGCTTAATACTTCAAATTTTGCAGTTAGAATTGTATTAAACGATGACACAACCTTGTTATTTAAATTACTGAAATTTAGCATTCAATATGCTTAATTATTTATAAAACCCGATTACACGGGACAATAGGCGCGGGTTTGAATCCCGCTTGTGACATTATTTTTCGCTTCGTAATCGGGTTTTGTAAATAATAACATTTACAATATGTACTATGAAAGAAGAGTACATATTGTATCGACCCCAAGCAATTGGGATACGAGTAGGATAATGATGATGACGATGATGATGTTCTAGTGATATGAATATTAATATTTTTATACGAAATTATATTTTTTTTTACAATCTCAAGTCTGATTATTATTACAACTATATAATGAAACGTTAACTCTGAATTAAAGAATCGTAGATACATTTTTAAAGTCGTCGTCGAGTAGTCACTAGCACGTCAAAACTAAGAAATCAAATAAATGTCTTTAGCTTTACAATATAAACATTTATATTATAAATGCCAGACAAAATTATTTTAAACTTTGATATTTCATCAAAATTAATTCGTATATACCTTTTTTATATAGATGCACCGAACGCATTATACTAACAAGTTATTTTTTGTTTTATTTCAAGTCTAGGTCATGACATTGCGAAGGTTAACAAAGTCTAGATCTAAATTGGGTCTTCATTCCTTTATACTTATTTTTTTTTATAAGATCCTGTTGTCAGGTAGGGTATCTGCTTTAAAATATGGTGTTAATGCTTTCAATAATAACATATTAATGTATGAATTTTTGTATTTTAAAGGCATATTAATTGCATAAATCACTAGTTTGTTGTAGATTGTAGGTTGCAGGGAAATGTTCAGTTTTTTTTTATTTCGTAAGTTTGTGTTTAATGGCATATTATCTAACGATAAGTGCCAAAGCCTAGATCGTAATATACATTAGCCTAAATTTTTAGTCTCCGTCAACGTAGTTTTTGATTATTAATAGTGGTTAATTTGCAATTTTAAATAAGTCATTACTTCTATTTATATATTATTTATCATCATCATCTCATCTCATAATCGCACTGGTGGGCTCGAGCTGTTGGTATAGGGTTTTGTTTTGAGTTTTCTTTCTCTTGCATAAATATAATATGCGTTTTACATCCCTTAGTTGTCTGTCTCTTACCCACGGTTACCCGTGGGTAAGAGACCCCCCCCAGTCTTACGACAGGAGGGTGGTGAATTGTATTCTGTCACCACACGGAAGTATATGACTATTAAGTGATATGTTTCAGATATATTTTAGTCACGCTTGTTTCAATTAGTCCACCATAGGAAGCAATCATTTTAGTATTTATTGAGGACAACTATAAACGTCTAGTTATGTAAACGTCATTCTTCGATCTTTCAAGAGTTAACTATATTTCAATATGGTCCGACTCGAATTTTCGATTTCGATTCGAATCCATAACTGCTTCTCCGTTTATCAATTATATTTATTAATTAAAACTTCACTTGCAGAGAAGCCCAACCCATTCGCTGCAAGTATTTACTAAAAAGGACAGATCTAATTAAGTCTACTTATTTAATATACAAGACATATGTGCATTTTACAAGTCAAAAGAAAACGCATAAAATACTACATCAGATACCTAGATAGATAGATTTTAGTTTATATAATGTTTTAAATGACAATTTTTATTATATAATTTTGATGTTTGAGGGCCTCCCACAAAGTCCCCCCTTTGCAGTATTAATTTAATTTATTATTTAAATCAATATTGCAATAATTTTGTTACTGAAGATTACTTGAATATTGTAACCAAAAACGGATATTTTAACAATTTTGCATCTGTGATAAAGATAAAAGTATTTTAACTTGAGGTAAGAGCCTTATAACGACCTGGGCCATTTTCATCTGATGCCGTTTGGTCAACAATTACATTCCCAAGGAGGGTTGACGTCTGGCAGGCGGCCGGTAATACAACTATTGCCAATAACTTTAACAATATGTACTATGAAACAAGAGTACATATTGTATCGACCCCAAATAATTGGGATAAGAGTAAGAAAATGACGGTGATGAATTTTCATCTAAATTTGTTCAACAGTTTACGCTTGATTGAGTAACAAACATTCAAACATCTTTACAAACCTTTACATTTATAATATTAGTAGGATTTGTATGGTTTTATTTTTTTTAAGAATGATTTTTGTTCTTCTAGTAAATTGCTATATTACTCGGATGTCGATATTATATGAGGATGTGGTACTATCCCAGATGAAAGTAGGCCTTTATGTCTGTAGACAGGATACTGTTAGCAACGCAGCCTTATTACTACACTACATTAAAATAATAACCTTTATATATACAATTCTTCTGTACGTATATATGACTGCATAGTGTGTTCAGGTGGATTCAAGTGTTGTTTAGACTAAATATTACCAGGTAAGTAACACTGCAATCGATTTAAAAGAAGTACATTTTTATTATTTCTTTATTAAAGATATTATTTGAATACAGGCGAACATTTGAGTCAATAACAGTAAAATAATTAACTAAAATATTTAAAAAAAAAATAGAAAATAAAAAGAGCTGGTATCAAGCATCAAAAAAATGTTCTATCTCACTGTTTGTTTGTGGCCAGAATAGAAGGCTCTACCAGCCTTCTTTGCATGCATTACTAAGTTGAATGGCAATTCTGATCTTTTATGTAAAATATAGGTAAATTTTCTAATTACGTGAAGCATCAAAAGATAAGCAGAAAAGGCTACGAACTTCCCCCACGGCCCGAGCGTTACCACCCAAAACGGTTCCAACATATAATCACCTGATTTTTAAATTTGTACAGTTGTACAGAATTGTCATCTGTTGGGAAGGCTAGTGTAATTATAAAGATCCAGTATTATCTGCATATTATATAGCGTACATTATTATTGTATTGTTATAATAAAATTTCAATTAACGTAATTATTCTTAGTATTTTATTAGAAGTACCACACCAGTGCAAGTAACGTGGGACACTAGATGAGTCACGAGTTAAATACAAAACTAGTGTAGGTAGTAATCGCTAACTCTTTACCGATGTTATATGCTAATGATACCTCTTTACAAGAAACTAGCTAAATAGGATTTATTTACTTTAATTTATCGATTTTAGAACAGGGTGTGTTATATTTTGCGATGTAGGAAGCTTGGTACGTTAAGGCATTCTGGGGTAATTGTTTTTTTAACATGTCTTTTATTAATTTTACTTGTAATGTATCTATGTAATGGAATTTCGAAGTCCATATTTTGATATCGGTTTAATTTAAAATTTTGCATATTTATCAAGGACCGATGATAATGTAATAAATTAAAAATGTCCTATTATCTTTAATAAGACCTTTAGGATAAGCAATTTATTTCGAGATTTTCTTCTCTTTCATTAATATCACATTTACACACATTTTATATACCCTTATGTCCATTGTCGTGTATTCAATTCTCACGCAGGTCAGTCCTTTGCGCTATCATCAAATGGAGAGTATGGGTGCACTAAGTATGGGTGCAATTTTTGTCCTTTAACTATATCTTCGTAAAGTGCTCCGTAATACGAATTTTTTCATACTTATTAAATCTGTTTTAATGTCCTGACTAAAATCCATAGTATAAAATAATACTCGTTTTGCAGGTTAAGGTTTTCTAGTTTAGTTAACTATTAAATGTCCGTGTGGTGACGGAGAAAGAATACAATTCACCACCCCATATCCTACCTGTCGATCACACGAGGCGACTAAGTGATATAAAACGCATATAATATCTATGCAAAGTGAAGGCTAACTCGAAGCAAAACCCTATACCAACACGCCTGACCAGCGTGGTAAAGTAGGCCAATTTCCCTCACATTATGGAGGAGGCTCGAGCCCAATAGTGGGACATATATGAGCTGAGATAACTATTAAAGCATGTCTCTACCTATAGTTTTTTTAGTTGAAATTATTATTATTTATAATGTCGGACGTACCTATGTTGCAATATAGTCAACGATTTTACAGTACATGTACATTTTTTTATCTTGAAGCCTTTATTTCTGAAGGGGTAAATAGAGATGTAAATATACTCATACCATGCCATACAACATTATTCCCACATTTGTAATATGGTGTCAGAGTATTGTTGTTAATATGATCCTGTTTTAAAATTCGAGCTTATGGTTTGTAATGTTCCGAGAAAATCCTTGACAATCAAGGCAATCTGTAGTTAAACTATAATCCTTTTCTCTACTAACCTAAAATTTGAACAGATGACTGCAGGATCGCAGTAATGCGACCAGCAATGGACCAAAGAGGCGTGTAACTATAATTTGAATAATGTTCGTTAATAAATGAAGCAATTTATTTTTTTTGTTATTTTATAAATATATCGTTTTATTTGGCAAGCTACGTACTGGTTTTCTAATCGGTTCGTTTCTTTGATTTTAATGGCCCGTCCGTTGTCGAAGCCCTGGTAACAAAACGTCATGTTCACGCGGTAGGCCTTGCATACGGTGGAGTCATTCTCGATCCGACCATCTGCGGCCTCGGCTAAGGCAGCACCTGCCGCAGATACGTGCGCTTGCGACGCTCTACATACTGGGTGTAGAGCAGCTCATCGTAGATGTTTACGAAATATCTGCTTATTAATCCACCCCTGAGATACACAAAAAGTATTCCAGATTAGCTAGTTGTATTCTAGCAGAAGAAGTCCCGCAATAATTGTCTTTTCAAAAAGTAATAAATACATAAAGGATCTTAAAATTTTAAGTGTGATAAATAATGTTCCAATTTACTTGAAAAATGAGTTTTATTTCTTTTAAATCATCATTAGAAAATATTTTAATGAGCTGCATAAAACTTCAACCCACAGAAACAAGCCGAGCCCCTTTAACCATTTAACTGCGGGCCATACGAGTTTCCTAAAATGCAGATGGATTCTGCAGAATAAAGATACGCCTCCAGCGATGAGAGCTATGAGATTTTTTGACGCTATGGATAATAGTAAATAATAGGATTTTCTGACGTTATGAATAATCCTTACTTCCTTACTAATATTATAAATGAGAAAGTAACTCTGTCTGTCTGTCGCTCTTTCACGCCAAAACTACTGAACCGATCTAAATGAAATTTGGTACAAAGACAGTCTAGAGCCTGATAAAGGGCATAGGCTACTTTTTAATGCAAAAAGGTTGTAAAGGGGGATGAAAAGTTGTAAGGAAGTATCGTCATTTTTGAATCCAGAAGCTTGAAACTTTAAAAATAGTTTCAAGATATGACATTAAAATTTGTAAAAAAATTACCCTTAAGGGGTGATACAAAAATAGGGGATGAAAAAATTTAGAAAAGCAATCTTTTACGCGGGCGAAGCCACGGGCAGAAGCTGGTAGTAAATAATAGTCTAAATTTCTTACATTTGTCATACAAAATAGCTAATTATCGCTGCATATAGTTCTATATTTAAGAAAAAGTAAGTGTTTTAAAGGTATATTTCCAGGTTTTTTTAATGAATGCTTGTGACAAGAGCTCACTAGCTATTCAGAGTGCTTGCCTAGATGTTATTTCCTGGGCATATGTGTTCCATATGGTACTATATGGTACAAAAAATTGTAAACATTTACTATTTTTGTAAATAATGACATTTGTTTTGCACGATAAATATTTGAACTAAATAGATTTATACGCCAATATTAACAAGCGTAAACAACCACGTCCACTGTCGGAGGGCTCTCCAGAATGTATATTATGTGTAAGTTTTAATCTACATCATAATCGCAATGCATTGACAATCGCAATTAGTAAGTACTACATTATTCCCAGGTGAACGACTCCCACAAAAGTAAGGAGTGTTGATATATTTTATTTTAAACCAAGTGATATACTTAGATTAAAACAAATAGCTATTATTCATATTATTTTCATTATCACAATCTATATATCAGCTTCTATTAGACGCACATTGACAAGAATATATCTAGAAACTAAAAAATCGGTTTACCTTAAAACATATTATGTACTTATTTTGTATTCATAGTGTTTCCTTGATTGCTTTTACCATGTCTTGAAATATTAAGTTTACTTTATATTGATTAAAGAAATAATGCTTTAAAATCAGTAGTTCGTACTATATGAAGAATCTAGTCTTAATAATTTTCGTAGCTACGAACCGTATAGTTGAATTATCGCTTAGCTTTCTGTATACGAAATGCATAATTTTTAAATTATGTAACACGAGTCCTTGCATCTTATATGTGCACATGGTATTAACTGATTAATTTGGTCATACATAGTAATAAGATGGTGTCATCAATATAATCACGATTGGACTAGAATTCGTGCTGATATTGATTAAACAAGGCCGTAGAATATTAATTAAATTTAAATGGCTTATATTAATTTATGGTTGCAATTATTCAATTAACACGAATTATAATAAAATATTCGTATGACTATGTTCTGATTGGATTTGATTGTAGTACAACTGCAATAAATTAATAGAATAATTTAAATTTACGATGGGCCTATCACATGTTCATTATATATGTTGAATTTTAAAGTTGTAATATATCTTATTATCTGGTGATTGAAGAGTAATATGCTAACCTGGGCCTGTTTCATCTGCCATCAGGTCAACAATTATATTTCAAGAAAGGTTGGCGGCTGATCGTATAACTATTGCTGAAACTTCTTAAATATATGTGGAATAAAAAGAATACTTATTGGATTGTAGTAATTGGGATAAGAGCAGAATAATGATGCTTTCGACCCCAATTTTAGTCATTATCATCATTCTCCTACTCTTATCCCAATTACTTGGGGTCGATACAATATGTACTCTTCTTTCATAGTACATATTGTAAAAGTTATTGGCAATAGTTTTATGACCGGCCGCCTGCCAGACGTCAACCCTCCTTGGTATTGTAATTGTTGATCCAACGGCATCAGATGGTGTTGGCCCAGGTCGTTATAAGGCCCTTAGTCCTCTTTTACGACATCCATGAGTATAGCAAGGGTTAGTAGTATTCGTAGCCGCTACCATGCAAATTCGACCTCAATTTTAGTATATATTTTAATTGCTATTTTTTAAGATTAAAAGACAATAATATTTAATTAGAAATGTACAAATCTTACAAACTCATTTAAATTGATGACTTTGATTGCAGTTTATTAATGTTATTTAACATGATTATAGAAGAGCATGCGTGCTGTTTAGTAAATAATGCGTGGTCAGTGAAAGTTAATACACATACCAGGTATTTATTTAGAGCAGATAGCATATCTGCAATTATACTTAAGATATTGCATTGTTAACATTCTATTATGAATGATTTTGTACTGTCAATGGTAGTTACTCGTATATGTAGTAACTCTGGCGTAGATGAAGCCGCTCAAATTAAATATCAAATTAGCCGGTGATCTGTCTGAAAAAAAATGGGAAAAAAGATAGTCAGATTATAGATCTACTGTCACCCGGTGATTATCCAGGATAGTTTGTCAAGGATGCGATTAGATCAAGGAGAAGGTCACGAAATAAAATTTAGGCATAGTAATAACGTAGCGATAAGGACGTAATTTGTTAAATTAATAGGTTTGAATTTTGACATACGTTCATCGTCTCAGCTCATATATGTCCCACTGTTGGCCTCGAGCTTCCTCCATAATAGGAGGGAAATTGACCTACTATACCACGCTGGTCAGACGTGTTGATATACGGTTTTGTTTCGAGTTTTCCTTCTCTTGCATTAATATTATATGCGTTTTAGGGGAGGCCGGGGCTACAATTAACAGGGGTAAATATTAACAAGCGAATTTCTTTGAAACTATACACACTAAATCTATAGTATTTGTTTTAATACGTCATATAAATCACACCACATGCCTCGGGATTGATCAGTTGTGAATCGCACGTCATGCGACTGAGTTTTAGTCACTCTGCTCCGGTGGTTGGCCCAACGACGAAGGCGACGTCACGGGTGGGTTACGGGTGTGCATGCTTACGCCCCTCTGTCACCCCGGACGGAGTGGTGCGAGGAGTGTGCCGACCGTAATCCGCCCCAAAAAAAAAAAATGCGACTGAGTTTTGTAACGGACTACTTTATTACGAACATTTTTCATTTTACATTTTTTTGATTTATGCCTTATATACAGGTCATTATGATATTGTTTTTTGTTTTCCTAGAAGTATATTTCATATTTAATAATGCTATGTTGCTCAATTAATTATTTTTTTAACCAATATTTTAATATGATACTTTTAACTAAAAATGTACCTTTGGGGTTAAAATTAACAAATCGGCGGGGTTACTATTAACATGTTAATACTAACCTCAGATGTGGGGGCTAGTATTAATAAGTTATCCAGCTACGTATAATTATTTTAATTATGTTCTTTTTCGTTCAATTTTATTATAGGCAAACTACTAAAGGAACCAAATCCTTAGAGGTATATGAATTGGCTGCGATAGAAGTAAAGGAGAAAAAAATAAACTTTTTGATTTATTTTTTGAGATGTGGCCAAAGAATTGGATCTGTGTCACGTTTCACTGTTCAACTTTGTGAAAAAACAGAAAACAGGTGAACCAGCAGAAATGGGTTACAAAAAAAACCGCTTAATCTTTAGTGCTGAATAAGAATCAATTATAGCAGAGTATTTGCTAAAATATTCTTGTTACAAAGACTGATTCACTAGATGTTAAGATCAAATTGTGCCATTTTTTACCTCATCTATGATAATTTATATAGCTGTGTGAGAAATAATTTAAATTTTAGCATAGAAGTCATAACTTATTACGTATGTGAGGGAGATTAATCTTAAGAAAATTAGACTATAAGACGTTGATTATTTATAACAGTTTTTATAGATTTTAAAGTAAAATGTCAATTGTTATAAAAAATGTGTTCAATACACATTTGTATAGAATGCACTTCTAATAATAAAAAATAATTTCATATGTATATTTGTTTTATTTTACCTAGAAAAATTGGTTTAATATACAGTTAATACTTACCCCATGGCTGTTAATTCTAGCCCCAAACACGGGGTTAGAATTAACTAACGACTTTATTGAGAAAAAAAAATATATGTTAGACAGCAATTGCTGTGTGTTTCATTTATGTCAATAACATGAATGATACTTTAATAGTTTAAACATCACGTGACATAAGAATCAGGTCTAAATGTTGAATAATTTCGAAGGTATAACTAAAAATGTATTTATTGTTAATTGTAGCCCCGGCCTCCCCTATATCCCTTAGTCGTCTCTTACGATTACCCACGGGCAAGATATGGGGTGGTGAATTGTGTTCTTATTCCGTCACCACACGGGTAACTTACATTCATTCTTATTTAAATGTAGGCTTATAACGAAGCTCAAAGTCGCTCAGCGTGCTATGGAGCGGGCTATGCTCGGGATTTCTCTGCGTGATAGAATTCGTAACACGGAAATCCGCAGAAAAGAACGGGAGTAACCGAACACGAAGAATTAGCACGCTGAAGTGGCAATGGGCAGGCCACATGACTCGACGATCCGACAACCGCTGGGGAAGAAAAGTTGTCAAGTGGCGACCACCTACTGGACGACGCAGTGTAGGACGTCCTCAAACTATATAGACAGATGAACTGGTGAAGGTTGCTGGGTGTTGATGGATGCAAGCGGTACAGGGCCATACTCTGTGGCGTAACATGAGGGAGGCCCACGTCCAGCAGTGGACGGCGATAGGCTGAAATGATGATGATGATGATGACGATGACACATACATTTCAATGAAATGAAAATATTCACATTGTAATAAATATATTTCAATTTCATCTATCTATATTTATATAATATATTGTGGTGATATATAATTAAGAATTGCTATTTTGTTTTAAATTTCTGTCGTCCCGGACGGATTAAGCGGTGTGTGAATCCATAGCCCGACGCCAAAAAAAAAAGAAAAAAGAAAAGCTATAATGTGGTATGGATTTTTTGGGCGAGGTGCGTTCGTCACACTCCGCCCAAAATGTCTATACCTCCAGGCAAAGACCAATTTAAAGAATCAATTTTAAAGACCGGTGTAAACTTAAAACTCAACATTGGAAAATAAATTCTTGAGTCGCGAAAATCTTTACGACCATGATTCATTAAAATTAAATCTTTAGAAACATCATCTCCATCCATCTGTACAACATTTCTAAAGATTTTAGTTTTATTTTGGTTAGTGATTATGACATTGACCTACCGTGTCAAGTATTACAAGTTCGATTCCCATGCAGGATAATACTTTGCGTAATCCACAAATTGTTTTGAGCCTGGGTGTAATTGGTATTCGTTAACTATATATTGTATTGCCTTGATCAAGGTTATCTGTAAAAAGATATATCACCATCACAATAGCATTATAATATGTAAGTAATTTGTGGAAACGAAGGACAGCTGTTTTTAATTTTTATTTCAGGTGATGGAGCCACACGTATATCTTTCCCGCCCCGGGCGGTTTGAGTGGAGTGTAACTTAATTTATCATAGCCCCTCTTCAACATGATAAAGTGTAACTTTTTATAGAATTAAATTATTTCAAAATCGTCCACTAATCATATACATAAATTCGTAAAAAAAAATATGTGAATAAATACGATATTGTTTAGAAAAGTTTTAAATATTTGACAGCTACGATGAAAGTCAGGTCAAAGTCAAGTAATACGAGTGGGTCAATGATTTTGCCGGCGGCGAAGGCAGAACACAACATAAAACTACATAGTTGTATTAATTAATAAGTTTGTTATCACCACGCCCAGTGAATAAATTAAAACTCAATAAGCTCATTTCCTGTTGGATTATTTCTTGGTGACAGAGTTAGAAAATAATTTACCACCACTTTCTTATAAATATCAACAGATTGTAGGCTTTATATATTCTGGCCGAAAGAAATATAATATGAAAGATTTTGTTAGATATCTTTTACAAAGAGAATACCAGTTCAATACATCGACGATATTTTGAGGTGAAGATTCATCACATCATCATAATCATCACAGCCCGTCAATGTCCCACTGTTGGGCACGGGCCTCCTCCATAATGGGAGGGAAATTAACCTACTATACCGCGCTGGTCAGATGTGTTGGTATAGGGTTTTGTTTCGAGTTTGCCATCTCTCGCATAGATGTTATATGCGTTTTATATCCCTTAGTCGTCTCGTACGATCACCCACGGGTAAGATATGGGGTGGTGAATAGTATTCTTACTCCGTCACCACAAGGAAAAGAAATAAAGATTGCTGGTGTTTTAATTTCTCTATGAATAAAAGAGTTTTAAGACATCTGCCTGCACTAAGATTATTTGCAATCTGGACAAACCTTAGTGGTTTTTAGATTGTAGGCAAACATTTCATTCTCCTACTCCTATACCAATTACTTGGGATCGAGACAATATGTACTCTTCTTTCATAGTATGTAGTGTAAATGTTATTGGAAATAGTTTTATGACCAACCACCTGCCAGACATCAACCCTCCTTGGGATTGTAATTGTTGCCCAAATTGCATCAGATGGAATTGGCCTAGGTCGTTATAAAGCTCTTAGTCGTCTTTTACGACATCCACGAGCAAAGTAAGAATTGGTAGTATTCGTAGCCGCTACCACACAGATTGTAAGCAAAAAATTGTTAATTTTCTTTTTGTAAAATTTATAAACAGTATTAAACTAAAGAACCCACGCCACTGGTACGGAAGGTCGTTATCTTAACTACTACAACATCTGTGAAGTCATTTCAGTTGTAAGTGATATATAATTTTGTTTGAAAGATATGTTAAATTACTTTAAATATATTCAATAAAAGTTGCGTTTAAAAGTTATACATTATTAATACAGCTGAAGGAATGTAATTCAAACAAACACTAATAATGCGAAGGAAAGAAAAGTCAAACTTTTCTTTCCGGTCCGATCTGATACACGTGGGATCTTGACAACTTTGCCTTGTCATTACGGACCTACCCCTGAAAGTGTAGGTAGTGGTGTAATGTTGATAGTTCACCTGAAAATGTCTTTGAATCCTATTCTGAGTACCTTCTTTTCTTGAAGTGTGATATATATATTGATTAACTATGGGAAAGTGGTGAGCCTCCCTTCCATTATTCCATTTCAAAATATTAACATATTTCTGCCATGAATCGTCTAATTCAAATCAATTAATGAATATTCACTACATCATTGTCTATCTTTTATCTGGTATTATTCCGGAACTTGATTTCCGTTGTTCTATAGAATAATATTACTAATCTGAAGCGGTACGTGCACAAAGTTTTAAACATCTAGTTTTACGTGTAGTGGGGCATTAAGAATATATTTCAGTACAGCATTTATTGCTCGTGGATGTCGTAAAAGACGACTAAGGGATATAAAACACATGTAACACCTATGCAAGAGAAGGAAAGTTCGAAACAAAACCCTATACCAACACGTTTGACCAACGTGGTATTAATAGGTCAATTTCTCTCCTATTACGCAGGAGGATCGAGCCCAATAATGGGACATATAAAACTACTGAACCGATCGGAATAATACTTGTACTATATATAACATGCAACGTATTTCGGAGAAGGCTTTATTTAGTAGGTATATGATAGGTTGGTGATTACTTATCCGGAACCTATATATTTTTGATTAAGAAATAATATGATTAAGAAATATTTTAGTAGTTAACTCGTGATCGGGTGGCGCTTGTGGAATCTGGTCCAACCATTTCTGTTCTTTTTTTATTTTTTGCTAATCTTGTATTTAACTTTTAAAAAATGAATGTTTACTCAAAGGGCATCTCACTGGAGCTAATATGGATTAAACATGAACATATTGAATAATATTTAAGAAAACATATAATTTAAAAAAAATAACGAGCCCGCTAAGTTTCTTGCCGGATCTTCTCAGTTTGTGGTGGCTTTCCGATCCGATGGTAGATTAATTTTAAAAAATATGTAAAATTGACGATATATAAGTGCCCTTATAGGGCTTATGCATAATAAATGATTTGATTTGATTTAAATAAATTTTTGTGGTTGTAATGTATAAGTTGAAAGAGAAGCCAATTGTGTGTAGCGCTAGTACTGTATATTTCAAGTAACTAATATATCATAGACATAATACAAGTTATATGTCTATTTTTTATATATCCGTAGGTAATAAAATATTGACCGCATAATATGTCAGTGCCGGGGCAAACGGACGCAAGCCCAATAAGGCACCGAACCCGTTACTAATGCGACAGACTTCCATTCACTAACCGATTGAGTATTGATTTGAATCGATTAGACTTCAAACGATTGAATAACTATCTCTAGACTAAATAAATAAAGTTTAATTTAGTGTAACTTTTCTTTTTTCGGACCAAATACGTTTGCCTCAATGCTAGGAAAAAATTCTCTTCCAGATGAGAGAGATTAGCCGTTGATGAAGGCTTTTATTTTGAGTCCTTACCTGAAGAGAATTCCTTGGGTGTTATGATATCGATATACATCTAAATTGAAATTCAAAATTATTCACTATAGTCTAAATAGTGCGGGGGCATTTATTGGCACATATTGTTTTTACATTTTCCTTTAAATTATTCCAACAAGCAGTGGCGGTCTGAACCATCAGACCGCCACTGCGAAAATTCCGCTTGAAAGTCGGTGAACTTGTCTTTTTCTTTTTGTTTTAAAAACTTTTATTACATATAGAATTGCATACATGTTTAGAATATTAGCTCCAGTGGCACGAAGGGCATTTTCAACCAACTTAGAATACAATTCTCAAATATTATGTAAAATATCGTGGCTGGACTAAATCCTACAAGCTTCTTTATCATTTAATGGATTATATTACATTAACATTTATTTATTTATGTGCATTTAGAATGTTGTTTTTTTAGGTTTACAAAATATTCTTATTTTAAAATGTATAGTTATATAACTTTAACCCGGGTTGCATACATAATTTTAGTTTAAATTACCCGTTAAATTGCCGTTAAATGTAAAAACATTAAATAATACTATAAATTTCAACTTAAATAGCCGATACTCGGTCTCACATTTAAAATTAATTATTTCAAATCTAACTTTTCGTTAAGCAACCGCTAAACGAGATTGTAGTACAAGTTTTTGCTTGAATTTGTTAAAAAATGAACGTAACATGCATTAGAACAGTTTCGCAATGTTAGGTGTGGTATTTTTACGCTCATGTAAGATTCAAATCGCTGTAGAAATCTGTGATTTTTCAAGTAGATAATGCTTAGATGATGCTCCAAATTAAGTCGCTTCGATACGCCTTATAGTTAAAGATATATTTAGTCGCGTATTATATAATTATCCTCTCGATTTTATCTTCCTATTCTATGAAGTTAAGCAGTGATTTTTTCTAGATTCAAGAGAATTTCTTTGGCTAAACTTCAAGATGTACTGCCGTTCTGTAACCTGTTATTGCTCATTACTCGTATTTATTAAAGAAGTGTTTTAAATCTATCACCTTTTTTCTAGAGTTCGTACCAATCAACAAAAATATTTGACGTTTTCTTTCTTTTATTACAGATGAGTAAGCAGCCCAGCTAATATTAGGTTGTAATTGTAGTCTACGGACTACCAGCATTAGCAGGTATATAATAAATTAAGCATTACTAGGTATATAACTAAGTCGTTGCCCACCGTATATGCAAGATTGTAGGGAATACAATGATGACAGAAAGAGGAGGTTGTTTGGACAATTGGCTCTTTCGCTCACCAAACGCAACGCAGTTGCAAATTGCTACTACTGAGACGTCAATTTTCTGTGAAAGTCTGGTACTAGCTCGAACAAAGGGACTCATTTATTGGTGTAAGTAGAACTGTCGGAAGCATCGCGTATTTAGTAAAATACATTTCTTAAAATGTTGTTATCTGTTTATATCCCTTGATCGTCTCCTGCAATACTTAGCGAAAAGTAAGGAGTAAGGTTAATAAAAATTGAATTTAATTCTTACCGGAACAACTTGAGCATACTGCAAAATCTATTATAAACTTTAATTGCTCAAAATTCATAGATAATTTTTATCATACGACCGAAAGCAGAACGTTTGAATTTGCTCATTAATGCAAGTCGTTTGATTAAACAAAAACTTTCTAGAAAGCGTTATTAATTTATTCATACCTGTTTATAGTCCATTCATCTTCTAGATTCGTATCTGAATTCACTTAATTCATTAATACTATCTCACAACCCGCAACACCCATCCATCCACATAAGGAAACATAAAAAATGTATAGATATTATCTCATAGCGACTGACGCTTTTAAAAGATGAAAGTTCTAAGAGCGTCCTAGGATTTCATATTTCTGAGTTCTCTTTCTAGTTCTTCCATTACTTTAATAAAATACAAGAACTTTTTGGCGAATTATGTTATGCTTGTACTTTGTCTGGCCACCGGGATTGACAGGAACTAGGCCCATGATCCCATAACCTGCTCCACGTTTTCTGCCGTTTGGGCAAATAATTATCAAAAAATCAGCTGGCTCTTTTGCTTGGCTGACTAGCGTCTAACCACACTTAATCCAGCCACCTCGGATAATTAAACGGCGTAACGAATCGCAACTCCTTATTTACCTCTTCTGGTCTTATGCTTTAGAATTCTAGAACATTGGTACCTTGACTTTAGAATAGGGCAGTACATCAGGAACACTTATTGCTTTTTCCATTATTATTTAACTCAATAGTATCTCAGCCAGTTAGGATCTGGTCTCAACTACCTAAATGCCCAGGGTGCCGGAAGGATCTAGCCGAGGCATCGGATGATCGGCTCGGGGACTAGTCCGGTCACTCGAAGTAAGGCCACCGTGTGTGGATAACGCCCCGATGGCGAAAGCTGTGGAACTCGAAACTCGTAAGGGTAAACCGCTGGGCGGGCCACCGAAGACAAAGATCGGGTACTGTGGCGGTGACGGTGGCCTGCTCGCACGGCGAAGAGAGGCGCTTTGCAGGGTGGGTTTTGGGGTTGCGCCGCCTCTTCTGTCACCCCGGACCGATTTGACGGGGCGTGACCACTCCATGGCACGCCGCAAAAAAAAAGGTAGCCGAAAGGATTAATCATATAATCAGCACAACTCTGGTTTGTCAGCGGTATTGAAAATTTTAACTCTGGTGTTCCATGTACGTTGCAAGAAGGGGTATCTTTTTACAACTTACACAGATTATAAAGATGTTGAAATATTGTTATCGTAAATCGTTACCACATGTAATGTAATTTTTTATCAGGGATCTCTAATAATAAGCGCGCTGGACTGTCAAGTGTGTAATCACATAGTGTAAAGCAATTACATCGAAAGTATGCTACAGTAATAGCAGCTACGGTCACTGATTGACCAAAATGGCAGTTTAATACCTAATGACTTTTCTTTTATAATTAGTTATTTTATCCAATCATCCATAAATGGAGTTGGTATTTGGATAGCAACTTGTGTAATACACATATAGGTGTGAAAATAATATAAAAATATTTTTCATTTACATATTTTTTTTTTATAATACTGTGTGGTAGCAGCTAAGAATACTACAAACCCTTACTTTGCTGGTGGATGTCGTAAAATACGACTTTATTAAGAGCTTTATTTCGACCTGGGACAACTTTACCTGATGCCGTTTGGTAAACAATTACATTCCCAAGGAGGATTGACGTCTAGAAGGTCGGTCATAAAATTATTGCCAATAACTTTTACAATATGTACTACGGAAGCAGAGTACATATTGCGTTGACCCAAAGTAATTGGGATAAGAGCAGGCGAATAATGACATATTTCATTTTTATAACAATTAATAATTTTTAGTATATTTTTTGCGTGTTGACGGAGTAAGAATACTATTCACCACCCTCTGATCTACCTAGACCAGATTGGTCACGTACTGAAGGAAGGTGGAGTCAAGAGTCTCCGAAACCGGTGAGCGTGTATGAAGAGAATTGTGAATGTTGAGGAAGCGAGTGAAGTATGCAAGGATAGAGTTCTCTGGCACTCTGTTTTCCCTGCCTACCCTGCAAGGGATATGGCGTGATGATATGAATGTGTAGACGTCTGATGAACGTGGTATACTCAATAGTCAATTTTTCTGTCCTATTGTGGAGGATATTTTAGTTCAGTAGTGGAACGTATATAAGTTGAGATGATAACAATGAACAAGTGTTAATAAAAATGATTCTTTGTCTAATTTATTTTATTTCTATCGAAAAGTATAAATTAATTATCAATTTGTTACATATGATTAATCAGTATACGAGTATAAGAAGAATACAGTTATTCGCTGTTAAATTAATACTCTGTGGCCTCATCCTCATCACAGTCCATATATGTGGGGACATAGGTCCCCCCCAAGAGAGAGCCCGAGCCCAACAGGGGTGTTGGGCTCGGGCCTCCTCTCTAATAGGAGAGAAATTAACCTATTATATTATACCATGCTGGTCAAACGTGTTGGCATAAGGTTTTGTTTCGAGTTTTCCTTCTCTTGCATAGATGATATATGTGCTTCATATCCCTTAGTCGTCTCTTACGATCCCCTACGGGTAAGATAGGGGGGTGGTGAATTGTATTCTTACTCCGTCACCACACGGAACATCATTATCCAGCTCTTATTACAAATACTTTTATCCATTCTCACGTGAAAGTAACGCGTGGTTGTCACCACGTATCACATATTGTCTTCTTATTCCGTTACTACATGGAGAACATTTCACTATACGGCGAAAAGTTTTGTAATTTTTTTTTTGGTTATTTTTCCTACAAAAGACAGCAATTGGTACTAAGGAATCTTTGAAGTTTACAAATACATAATTAACAGACACAATTACACTTACGACTTAGGACTGAAATTTGTGGATAGCACAAAGTATTATACTGCGTTGGAATTTAATACTCGACACATGGCGCTGTAGGTTGTTATACTATGCCATCTCTGTAAGTGAATATTCATCATCATCATCATCACAGCCTACAAATGTCCCACTGTTGGGCTCGGGCCTCCTCCGTAATGGGAGGGTAATTAACCTACTTTACCGCGTTGATCAGACGTGTTGGTGTAGGGTTTTGTTTCGAGTTTTCCTTCTCTCGTATAGATGTTATATGCGTCTTATATCCCTTAGTCGTCTCGTACGATCACCCACGGGTAAGATATGGGGTGGTGAATAGTATTCTTACTCCGTCACCACACGGAAAAATGAGGTGAATATTACATGTATACGCATCTTCCCGGCCATCTTGGAAGAGTTTGTACCACTTGTAAACATTTTTTTTTACTCAGAACAGTTTCACCGTATGCCACTGTCAACATTTCAAGTGTTTCGGAGCACTTTATTTTATTTTTTACACAAAATTTGATGCAAATCCTTTGATCCATATTTTTCGATAGCAAGAAATCGCCGAGCACGTAAAACACTTATAACCTTTACGCCTCTCACAACCAAACAAAAAATGCTATACACTTGAAACTTGGTACAGATGTTCGGCAAAAGTGTACCAACATAACAAATTAAAAAAATCGATAATCGAAAGTACGTTGCCCGCGAAATTTGAAAAGTCACCTTACTTTTTGAACACACCTCGTATAATCTCGATGAACGAACAGAATATTAATAACATTAATAGTCATATAGGTCAAGATGTTTTAAAATCTTATTACCATCTCACAGACACAGTTCTAATTTCTATATTAATACTAATCATTTCCAAAGAGAAATATCCAATAGTAGAACCATATCTTTTAGTTGTAGAACCACACTGTTGACAGTTTTCTGTCTACAGCCACGAGCCAATCCGTCCCGGGTAGTAGGTAGTACACTCTCGCAGATAACCAACGCCTGAGCAGTGGCAATGTATTGCTGTACTTCATTCGGTGAGCGAGAGAGCTGGGAGTTTTGGCGCAAATATGGAAATGTCATGTCACGCTCTTGTATTATATTCATTTCTTTAGTGTTTTGTAGTGTTATATTGAATAATTTTGCTGGTATTTTATGGAATATGATACAGTTAAAGTGCTGAAGTGTAGTGAATATGGTATAATAGTGGTTTTCGTGTATTTTCGTGTTCACCCAAAATTCCCAACAAAACTATGAATTTGGTTATCAGCGCCAAATTGATAGTAACGACTTGACTTACTGACGGACAGTGACTATCAAGGACTAATTACAATTTGAAGAAGTGATAAACAATAATACGGAAGACAAGGCACGAAGTGTCTAAACTATGAAGACTTGGCTTAAAGGTCTAAGTAACCAAGCCATAAACTCCAAAAAAAAAAAGCGAGAGAGCTGGAAGCCCAACTTCTGAGTGGGTTTGAATTTTTTTTTTTTTTTGAAATTTTTTTGTATTGCAAATGTCCATGGGCGTCAGTAATACTTACCATCACGTCTGCTACTTGCTCGTTTGCCACCACGACCAATAAAAAAAATCTAATAATACTGTATATAGATACCGCTAATAGTAGACTCCGTATCTTAAATACGGAGTCTACTATTAGCGGTCGAATACTTAAGCATTTAAAAGACCGAGTGTACATGTAATTAGGCTTATAAATAAGCATTATCTATACAAGTAAAATAAGCTCATTAGAAAAGACAAGAGTGGGTGTGAGGTTGACTCTCGAAGGCCAAATAAAATGAATATATATATATATATATAAATAATATATATATATATATATATATATATATATATATATATATATATAAATATATATATTAATTGTATATAAATGATTAATGTAGCTCTTGGTGACAGTTTAGATAATTTCCTAAGCAATTTAGTATTCTACTTTTCTTGTAAAATGTATTTTGAGACCACTTATAATACCAATATAGCTTATCTATGAAAAAGAACATGTTTACATTTCTCGGTTTTACATAAAATATGTGAGTGAAAGCACAGAGTCACTGGTTTTAAAAAGAAAAATAATTAAAAAATCCTTGTCTTATTATACCTTTTTAAATTTTAATTTGCTTCTAAACAGTACATACATTATTAACTTAGTTCGTCTATGAAAGAACAACATGTTTTAATTTTACGATTTTACATAAAATATGTATGTTAGCGAAAGCGTAGAGTTATTGGTTCTGAAAAGAATAAATCAAAAAAATAATAAAATCCATTTCGTATTATTACTTTTTGTTTTTGTAATCAGCTTCTAATACGAGCTTATTTTTACTAGTGTCAAATGAAGTCATTGTCTGTTAGAAACTGAACTAAAAACCCTTTAATTTTTTTTTCAAGATGGCGATGTTCAGGGTAAAAAAACTATGGTCGTATGCTTTCTTGTCCTAAGGGCCGCTCACTAATGTTCTTATGCCTTATAATACTACATAATATATTATTGTGTACATAATATATTATTGTGTAAATAATAATTTGAATGAAAAGGCATGGATCGTGGAACTGCCGACCGTGGTAATGATTTTGGGTCGATTAAAAAATAATCAAATTTTGTTTTTAAAACTCCGGTATTATGCATCTCACTACGGTAGAACTAATTTAATACTAACTTTACATTCAGATATGGGTACTATTATTCACAACTAAAAAAAAATATTAATAACACCTATAAGAACAAAGATGTTTATAAAAAAAATACGTAAATATTTTTTTTTGTATAGACTTATGAGCATATCATTTCTTTTTAACACCATGACATCATAGACACTCAAACCTTGATCGATGACCTCCGCCACTATATATCTTTTTCAAAGTCTAATCTTTGCAATATATATGTACCTCTGCCTACACAATTATTTATTTTTAAGTTTATTATTATTCTATTATATATTTGGTATATGCATTAAGTCAAAGTACCTGCCCAAAAGACATGTTCTGCTTTTTTTTTCAATAGGTAACGTTATCATTAAAAGTTTTAAAGAGATCTGAGGTACCAGTAACTTAACATCTAGCAGAAATAATACAAATAACTTAAAGAGTTACTAAATAGTTTTATAAATACATAAGGCATGGTAATTTTTTATTTAAATATCATTTAAGAACCAAGTCGTATTTGATCTTCACAAAATATATTTATACTTACAGAATTGGTCGTTTAAAGTTCTAAGAAGATTCTTGTTTATTTCTATTGCTGTGAATGTGTCGTTTCTCGTTTCCCTTGGAAAAAATATAACTTCCTATGCTAAAATTAAGCATAGAGCACTCAGAAATAACATAATTTCGACGATTAATACGAGTCCACCTTTAAATAAATTTACAAACATACAATCTTTACCTCTATCTTATAGACAGACCACTTATAAACTAAAAATTACTAATTAACTAAACTATTGAATTATATGAGATTTTGATGGGCCACTAAAATTTATTTTCTTATTCTTCGTATTCGAAAATTAAAATTTTAAAACAAATGTTTTTCTATACTGCCAGCTATCAATTTATCAAAAATTAGTGAAAGTTGGCACCTGCGTATAAATTACTGTGGTCAATTTAAGTGGCGTGTACATAAAGCATAGCAACCATTTGTCTATGGTAAACGATTGTAAAAAGAAAAGTGTAAATATGTCATGTTTGAGAAGAGTTGTAGATGAGTTTTGGCGGACAAGTGAAAGCACCATGTGGTGGTTTTGGGTTATATTCAATATCCTAGCTTGTTATATTAAATAATTTTGGTGGCATTTTATACAATGAGATGCGTAGGAAGTGCTCCAGTGTAGTGAATATGATATAATTTGTAAAAACACAACCTTGGTAACAATTGGCTCGTATTAGTAGAAGGTTGCCATTACAAAATAAGAAGAGTTGTAGATAAAAATGTGCTGACATTTTTTTATTAATTTTTAGCTTTAGCTCATTGTTTTTGTTACTATTCGAGCAAATAGAAATTAATTTAATTATTAATTTTATTTAAATAATCTGACCGTATGGCAGAAGATTAAAAATACATGTGAACCATTCCTCTTATTTGCCTGGCAGATTCGAAAAAAACTGGTTAAAGGATCATGAGAAGAATGTTCTACAACATTCTGCTGGGAAACTTAGTAGGTATATCTATCAACTTTGATGGCCAACTAACCCACCAAACGTGGCAATTTATGCATTATTTCCTTTTGGAGGCTAATTTCCAATATTAGGCTGAGGAATAAATATAAATAGTCACAGTTATTTATAGTTCTAGCATTGAATTAAAAATCGGACATGCACGCACGGCATCGACTTCCTCCATAACGGGAGGTAAATTGACCTACTAATAGCACACTGTTTAGACGGGTTAGTATAGGGTTTCTTTCTTTTTCTTGCAATGACGTCATAAAATGGCTGCTCTAGTAGTTAATTCATGATCGTGTGCCGCTTGTTGATTTTGGTTGAAATATAATTTTAATTATGAATTAAATTTTGAAAAACTAAAACTGGTTTGAAGGGAAAACTGAAGCTCTTAATAAATGTTTGGTATACAATTTTATTTAAAGAAGTGACTTTAAAAATGACGCTCGCTGAGTTTCTTGCCGGATCTTATCGACTTGGGGCCGCGTTCCGTTCTGGTGGTTGATTATTAGATTAATTGCAAATAAAATGTGAAATTGACAATATGATGAAAGTTTTGATTTGACTAAAGAATGTATTAAACATTCTTTAGTTGTCTTTTACAAAACAAGGATAAGTCAGGGGTATTGTATTATATTTTCACTCTATCATAAGACGGAATTCATATGGTTTGCCTAAATTCTATGTCACCCACTTACTGCCCTGTCGACGGCCATAGGTGTGCAAGCGCAAACTGGCGGCAAGCACCACGCCGCTCACACGCATCAATCGCGACCATCGCTACATGTAATACGATTTGTTAAACCCTACCTTACAACTAACGTTTCAAAGTTCATTTTACTTTGTGTACAGTTATTGTTGCGAGTCGAATTTACGCGGGATTTAGGCGGGAATTATATATTATATATCCTATTTTTTTTATTTTATTCTAGTGTTGTGTTCTTGTGTAGTGATTATTATAAGTTTTTAGTATAATTATATTTATATTTTTGTGGACGTTTGAAGAATTGGATTTGGAGAATCGGGATAATATTTTGTAAGTTATTTGTGAACATAACATTATCCTTATATGAAATTAAATATTTATTATATTTAATTAATTATTATTTAAACGCAAATATATAGAACAAACATTGGCACAATGTAATGATAATTTTATAATTCTTCTAAGATGCCCAATAATTATTTATTTAAAAAATATAGGGTTGAATGAAATAATAATAATAATAATTATTATTTTTAAACTAACTAACATGTTAATGAAATCTGATAAACATTCATAGCATGGTAAATTGTATGGAAGAGACCATTGCATTCCTACTCTGTAACCGTATAGACATACAGAAAGAAAATTATTTATTGGTCTCCAATATTATGATGGCTTTTAAAAAAATATATTACAACTTAATTTACTACATACTATTTATAATATAGTAAAACATAAGAATGGATTATAGGAATTTTGGCGGGAACGTGAAAGCGTCATTGTGTATTGCGTGTATTGTGTTATATTCAATATTTTAGTATTTTTTTTTATTATAAAAGACACCATCTTGCAGTAAGGAAATAATCTTTGTATTGCGGAGGACTTTATAAACATTCATGCAAACAAATTATGCACAGACTCAGAACAACAATTTTTGGGCCTTCGTGCATAGGAATCGAATCCATGGCACTGACACGGAAGGTCGGTCTTCTAACCATTACGACGTCTGAATTTTAATGTCATTTTATACAATGTAATGCCTAGATAATGCTGAATATAATATAACTGTTTTTAAATATATCGTTTGCCACCAAAATGGCCAGAAGATGTCATTAACAGTGTGCCCACGGTACTTTTGAAGGCGACCATTTGACTTACTGATTCGATCCCGGTCGATTTTTCTAATCCCGGGATTTCGGGATTATCTACAGTTAATCCCGGGATAGTCCCGGGATTATATTAGTAATGGAAAATGGTAACAAAAAGTCAGTAAACATATCAAAATCAATTTTTGAGGACATAGAATATTTAAATTTTAAATCTCCAAAAAGGCGGTTAAACAAAATTATACTCTTTTTATAAACTTTCTTCTTATAAAATAATCAAACTAGGCACTTCTGTAAATAATTTATAAAACCAAAAATAAACTTCAAAAAATCAAATTCTTTCTACTTATGTTTATGGGTACTTATATTTTAAATTAAATTTACCAGAAACTTTATAGACTTATTTAAATCACGAAAATTAAATCATTAATGCATTTTTGGTTTTTAATAATTTGATTATCACCAATTAACAAAAAAATATCAATATTTACACGAAGTGAAGCGGAAATTTTTACACACTTTTACGCATAATCCGGTCGTTAACAAAAACAAATGTAATTACTTAGTTTGAATCAATTAATAATATGTGTATTCTAAGTGAAATCAGCCGTGTAGACAAGGTGGCTGTTAAAACGTCAAATCAAGGTAACTGCGTTACGTCTCACGCACATTTTTATTGACTAATTTAAAAAATGTATCAATCCCGAAAATCCCGGGATTCATTAAATTTGATTCCGAAAATTTCGGGACTAAAATATGACCGGGATCCCGAATATCGAATCGAATCCTCTACTTACTGACGAACGATGACTTTAAATGAAGTGACAATTTTTAAATATTTTTTGTCATATAAAGACTTGGTGTTAGGAACAAGGGGCTTGGATAGCTGATTGCCATTACCACAAAAGAAGAAGAATAGCATCATAATAAGAGCGTAGCAACCTGCTAGCGACCGAAACTGATTTTAAATTATACAATATTAGTATAAATATTAGCATGTTTAACATATAAAAATAGTATCCACGGTTATCTAAATTTACTGAACCTTAAACTATAAAGTACTGCAAACATAATACGACCTCAAACAAAAATCCGGCTCATGAATATTGATTATGCAAATTTTGAAAGAAAAAATACTTGCGATTTCCTTTTTAAATACTTTATATGTTTCTTAAAATTTGTACGTTTTATATTGATTTTCAATTATTTTAGATATTGTTCTTTAAATTAATGTCAATAGGTACTAAATCATAATAGCTGTGTGGTAGCGGCTACGAATACTAACAACCCTTACTTTGGTCGTGGATGTCGTAAAAGACGACTAAGAGGCTTATAACGATCTGGGCCAACTCCATCTGATGCCGTTTGGTCAACAATTACATTCCCAAGGAGGGTTGACGTTTGGCAGGCGGCCGGTCGTTAAACAATTGCTAATAACTTCTGCAATATGTACTATGAAAGAAGAGTACATATTGTATCGACCCCAAGTAATTAGGATAAGAGTAGGAGAATGATGAGGTACTAAATCATAATGTATTATTTACATTTAATTCCATTTATTAACTTTAATGAGGTCGAATATTGGGCGTAAGCTTACATATTAAAGATATAGAGGTTTAAAGCCATAATTACTAGATGGATTGCCGATCGGAATTCTCTGGCACTTCTTTAGCCAGTTTTTAAAATGCACCACTTACCACAGAAAATTAAAAGTCATTGTACTTTTACTCATTCACCACATGGAGAGAAATGTTTAGTAAATATTTTATTTGGTTTTTATTACTATTATTACATCAAGAAAATATGTACCCATACGCCAGTTAATTTCACAATTTAAATACAGTAAAATTTCTTTTAAAAGCATTAATATATAATGTCATAGGTGTAAATTAATTGGTTGTCATACATGTCACGTTTGGCAATTGGCAATAGTCGTTGGTGTTGTGATTTTCCAGAAAACTGCTGCCCAAAGGGCTTCGCCAAGAAAGGTCTTGGTAGTTCCTCAGCAGGTTTGTACTGCTTAAGTAAAGAGTGATGATACATTGTACTTTAACATGTTATCATATTAGGAATGTGGCATATGCGTAGTAGATTAATTTCCTTTTATTCTAGAGGGAAGTCAAGCCATATATGGAATTTATCTTAAAATTAAGGTATTGCTATTCAGAAATATAAAATCTGTTAGACCGAGGGTTCGGTTTCTTTTTTTTTACAAGTCAATAAAAAAAAATAAATAAAAAAGTGTTTTACATGTATGTAAAACACTTTTTCATTTATAGTATCCCTTTTTTTTATCCAAAAGTGGTAGGTATAGATTTTAGCAGAATTATAAATTAATTTACATTTTGCCACAAAATTTATTAGTTCCGCGTAATAGTGGTGGACTTATTACTACTAATCGGGCATAGTTCCCAAATTTAAATTTATTGGTGACTGCTAGACAACATTTTTAGAAAACTCTGACAATACTGTCACTTGAACAAGAACTCCGGAGGCGTAGATGTGTTACTCTAATCATAGGACCTAGTGGTCCTATGATTAGAGTAACATATTTACGCCTCCAGAGATACAAGACTGTCAAAGAAAACTAAAATTTATAAAGAATGTATATAAGCGGTCAAAATAGGACTTCCTTGACCGATTTGTATTCAATATTAACTGTTGGTAATGTAACTCAGTTTGCATAGCAATTAGTTAAATATCATAAGTCAATTGTCGATTTTCGCACGTCTTAGTGACTAAATATTAAAAATACACTTTATGATTCGTTCGACTAGCAACGGTTCGAAAAGTATTTATTTTAATAGATTTTTAGCATTGTATTTCCTATTGTCTTTATGATTTAAGTATGCTATTTAATAAAACGCTATGACTGTTTGTAATCGACTAACTTTTATTTCATTCATAGACACAGTAGTTCATCACATTCACATTCATTCTCTGTGAATACAAGCGTACACTCATTACTCACTCCCCATTTTGTTCCTTCCACTTTTAGTTAGCACACTGTATATCCAGCGGGTACTTAATTCTATATCAGTAGCTAATGATGCTCTTCTTCATTAGTCTAAGACTAGTAGTGAGAAAAACAAGTCATTATAATTATAATTAATTTACACGTTAACTGGTTTTTATCGTCGCTTTAGCTCTTATGCGTCCCACCGCTGGGCCTCATCCATAATAGCGGATACTTTATCTGCTATTAGATAAGGCTGGTTAAACGTTATATTGACAATATAGGGTTTATTTCGAAAATTCCTTGGCGAGCTATGTCTCCATTCTTCCGGAGCTGCAAACCACTAGGCGGCGTGAGGGTGAATCACAGCTGGTCCGAAATAAATCGCCATTTAGTCTGTAAAGTATAATAATGATACTGACACGAAGGACTAAAATAATGTAACAATTTAATTATATAATAATTGTTTATGATAGTTTAATTTGAGGATCTATTAATCTCTCGCGTCGGTGAGTAGGTACAAACAACTAGGTACTACCGCCTTTCTATTTAACATTGTTGGTTATTACAACATTTATGGCTAGCAGTATAAACTGTAATGGACATAAACCACAAATGTCTACTTTAGTCGTTTTCTATAATAATGAAAAGCTGTTGTGAATAACTTTCATGTTATAATCATTAAATAAATAATAAGCGAAAGATTCATTTTCAGAATAGGTATGCTATCGTCTTAATGATTAGCATATAATAGTGGCTACGAATACCTACATATAATAGTGGCTACGAATACCTACATATAATAGTGGCTACGAATACCTACATATAATAGTGGCTACGAATACCTACATATAATAGTGGCTACGAATACTCTCAATCCTTACGTAGTTGGTGAGTGTTAAAAAGACTACGATGAGATTCACATCGACTTGAGCCAACTCCATTTGATACTGTCTGATCAATAATGTTTTTCTTTCTCTTATACTAAGGAAATAATCCATGTATTACCTTTTTGACTACAAACGGGGACTTTACAAACATGTAATTAATGCAGACAAATTACACCCAGACTCAGAACAACAATTTATGGATCACAAAGTAGTCCTGCGTTAGAATCGAACCTACGACACTGGAATGGAAGTTCGATATCATAACCACAACGCTATCTATGCAGTTAAATTACATTCCCAAAGTCGTCTTTTACGTCATCCACAAACAAGATCACACAAAAATTTATTTGTTACCAAAAATCATTATTACCATAAGTGGGTCTCGAACCTACATTTATTGATAATATATTCCAACCGCGTTATGAATTAGGCCAGCGTGGGTATCTACCTGCACCTGGTTATGATAACCAAATGATTATAATATCATTACGCAAGACATTTTTAGACGCCATCTGTCTGAAAATGTTTAAAGATTGTTTCGAATTAATACTTTAATATTACGCTTAATACAATAAGAATTGTATTAAGCGATAACATCATGGAATTATTTAAATTGCTGGGAAATAACATTTGACATGCTAGGCTATGTGTTGGAGTTTATTACCGGGACGTCGACAGGAAATGGTACCCGAAAGGGTAACCTGCCGGTGGGGCCACCCATAACAAGGACCGGGTATAGGTAGCCCGCCCACATGTCGCTACTTTATAGCGCGTCTCTACGTGTACAACACGTTATGGGGTCGCGTGCCGTCCCTTCTGTCGCCCAGGATGGATCAGATGGGGTGTGACTGACCATAACCTTTCTACAAAAAAAGGCTATTTGTTGTAACTAATTACCAGATGTGGAAGCAAGTCACACGAGTGGTATTGCTTTTTCGTTAGCATTTTTTTTAAATGTTCGATATATATTATATGTATATTTTGCCTCGTATTTCATTTATATTTCGTAAATTGTAAATAGTAAGTACGAATGTTAATATTTGCAGTACCAATTATCGGTAATTAAATCACAACATTACGCAATTTACCGGTAATGTGCAATAATCGAACTATTATCTAATATTGTACACACAGTAATGATTGATGGCATTTATTAACGTACTAGTGTGAATTGTTCTACTTTCCTTTCGTGGACTAGTGAAGGTGTTGTTTTAGAGTATAGTGAAGTTGTATCTTTCTAATATTTTCTTTTACAAACAACAAAATCTAGATGTCCGAGTCTAAGCCGGGTTAACCCGGTATTTTTTAGTAAATTTTGTTTTCTGCAAAATGTATTTAGATCGCGAAAAAAATAAAAAAGGATAATAATGAAAAAGGAATATCAGGCATCCTGTGAAAAATCGGGGCTGTCTGGATCTACACTACTTGTTTGGACATTTGAGCTATTTCTGTATTTAATGACAGTGGCCAAATTTACCTTCATATATCAATTATATTTTTTCATATGCTGAAAACACTAATAACTTATTGCCTACGAAACTTCTTGCATATTAAATTCCATTAAAATCTCTTTTGCGATTTTTAAGATTCTGAATAATATACAAATATATAATAGAAATAGGAAATAATTGCTCTTTTAAAATTATTTGACTCACATTAAGGTAGAAATCATTGTGTTTTTGTTGATAATTGTTTTTTACAATTAACATTTAATTTCGTTGACTACACTGATGACGTAGTGGTTAAGATATAGGCCTTCCGTGCCAGTTCAGTGGGTTTGATTCCTGCGCAGGACAGTACTTTGTGCGATCCACTAATTATTGTTCTGACTCTGAGCGTAATTTGTCTGCGTTAATTATATGTTTGTGAAGTCCCCCGTAATACAAGGATCATTTCCTTAGTATAGGATGGTGTCTTTTAAAAAAAGAAAAAAGGAAAAACAGATGAAAATAACACATAAATTGAAAATTAATATTTCTGTATTGCACACATACATATTTGTATTGTATGGGAATCATGTTCACGACAGCACTGGAAACTATTAATTAGCCACTAAACTGCGCAATGGAAATAAGACTTAATAAATTTTGCTATTTAGATCTAATCTATTTAAGTAATAACATATAAATCAATTGAAATTACAAAAGTATTAAAGTTAAGAAGAAAATGTTCGGATTTAATTGCATTAAATTAGTTTCTTTGTTACATTATTATAATTCAACTATGAGAGACGCGTGCTATTAAATTTATTTGTTAGCATTTAACGGTATAATACCTTGTGTATTAGAAAGTGTCTTGATTATTGTTAGTAGATTTTTTTTTATGGAAAGTATAACAAAGCAAATAATTGTTACCTCTCTCACACAATTATAGGTTTAAGCATGATATAATTGTACTTAGTTTAAAATCGATTAGACTCACTGTTCTTAGAAACCTTTAAAAGAAATATATTCTTTTCTTTTTTTAAATTTACTATTTGCACTAAGCTACTAATCATTTTATTTTATTTTTTATTTTTTTATTGCTTGTCGCGGCAAACGAGCAAGTAGCATTCTTGATAGTAAGTGTTACTGCCGCCCATCGACCTTTGCAATACCAAGGGCAAGGCAGCTGCCTACCAATACAAACCCCAAATCCAACCAGTTGGGCTGCCGGCTCTCTCACTCACCGAACGAAACGCAATAGCACATTGCCATTACTCAGACGTCGATCTTCTGCGAGAGTGTGGCACTACTCCGGACGGACCGGCCCGCAGTTGTAGATAGGGAACTATCAACAACGTGGTTCTGCCACAAGAAAGCGGATAATTTAATAATAATTATTTATGGTGTACTAGCTTCTGCCCGCGGCTTCGCCCGCATAAAAGGTTACTTTCCTAAAGTTTTTCATTCCTTATTTTCATTTTACCCCTTAAGAGTATAATGAAATAACGAAATTTTAATGTCATATTATTTATATCTAATCAATAGCTTAAAAATAAGTTTCAAGCTTCGGCTTTAAAAATAGCAATAATTCCTTACAACTTTTCATCCCCCTTAACAATCTATTTTTGCATTAAAAAGTAGCCTATGTTCTTTATCAGGCTTTAGACTATCTGTGTACCAAATTTCACTTAGATCGGTTCAGTAGTTTTGGCGTGAAAGAGCGACAGACAGACGGAGTTACTTTCGCATTTATAATATTTGTAAGGAGGACTCAGGATAATAATTTATGTATAGCAGAATTATTGTCCTGCGTGGGAATTGTGTCAGCGACATTCTAGGCGGATAACCTGATATCTTAACATATACGCCATCTTTTCAGGCAGTATCCTATATATTGCCTCACCTCACTGCTTCACCAACGTAAAAGTCTGAAATATAAATTTGTAGAATCTAGATAACATTCAATATCGACTGAAACTATTATAATTAAAACTTAATTTTATAATTTTAATATCTGTTGCAAATACAGTGCAATATGTTCAATATTATTGAATTCGTCTCAGCCCAAATGCATCTTATTTTCAGTCTTGAGGTTTTCTTTTTTTTTGGTCTTGAGGTTTTGGCTTCCTTTTTTTTTATTTTTGAACACTTTGTACTAAGATAACTTTACAGACATATATATATAACTAAAGGACACAAATCGAACTCAGACTCGAGGCAACAATTTATGGATCACACAAAGTCTTACTCGGAAATTGAACTCATGACACTAGTGTCATGTATTCGTCGTTATTTTTACTACTATTCTATGCGCAGTCATCTTTTGTAAGGATAATAAATGCTATTCTTTACAATACCTGCGGAAAAGAACAGGGTGATAAATGGTAGGTAAGTACCTAATTAGATCCTCAAACGGAAGACAAACACATAAGGAAATAAAATGGCATTATGTAACTGATTTGTGGATAATCCAAAATGATTATAGGTAGATAATTAAAGAATTTCGTTTTATAATCATTGCCAGGATATTGTTTAATAACGGATCTTAGGAAATGAGATTGTTATTTTTAATTTTATATAGATAGTCATTATTTGGAAATAGTAGTGAAATGTATTTAAGCTGAATTGGTAAAGAATTATGAAGTGATCACCAGGAGAAAGGATAGCAGCACTCTCTTGGGGCACCTATAACTGAAATCACCAACTTAGTAAGTTGGCGATTTCAGTTATAGGAATAAATATAATATAAATAAGAATAATGATTATGGGATGAGAAGGAGAGCTGTTAAAAAATGGACGTTGATGGATAACGGTCATTAAAATATTTCAAACATCTCTTTGACTAATACTTGGTCATTAATTTTATTTTAATTATTGATGTTTATGTGAGTCTTTGCACATTAATTTCTAAAAAAAATTGATTACGAGCGAAAAATGATTGTCACACCATGGGATTTAAATCTTTACACAAATTTCTTTTTTAATTTTATGGAGAACCTTAAATGGTCATACCTCGAAATAACAAAATATTGAGAAGTAGATTATAAATACAGATATAAATATTGAGAGGTAGTAAATCGGTATATTAATAATAGAATTAACTATACAAATAGATTTATTTCAATGATTCTAATTAAATTCGTATAGAATGAATTTCTAAATTGTAAGGAAAAGTTGATCGTTCTTTGGTGTTTTGTATTGCTTTGTCAAGAATCCAATTACTTTTATAAGACAAGAGAAAATATTGCGAAGCCAATCCGTAACTATAAAACTAGAAGTATCTCGTTAGAAATTACTCAATAAAATATTTAGAGAAAGCAAAGGGTCTAAATGTCGTGAAATAAATTTTTATATGTATTTGATTGGAAATTATTAGCTATGACTATTTTCATTAAAGTTGTTTGGCTTTCTTTGAACTAATTATTTATATAACAACACGTAATAAATATAAATGTTATGATAATAATTACAATTGGTATACATTTATTATTATATATTTAATAGTGGTAGGACCACGCTGTTGACAGTTCTCTGTCTATAGCCGCGGGCCGGTCCGTCCGTGGTTACTACCACACACCACACTCTCGCAGAACATCGACGTCTGAGTAATGGCAATGTGCTATTGCGCTTCATTCGGTGAGCGAGAGAGCTGGAAACCCAACTGGGTGGGTTTGGGGATTTTATAGGTAGGCGGTGGTCTAAACTATAACCGAATTATTGCGAAGGTCCATGAGCGGTAGAGACACTTACCATTAGGTGTGCCGCTTGCTCGTTTGCTACCATAAGCAAAAAAAAAAAAACATTCTATTTTCTTTTTTTAAATACAATACACTGCACTTTGGAAATAATTCTTGTATTGCGGGAGACTACAAACATAACGGACAAAAATTACACCCAGACTCTGAACAAAAATTTCTGTATCATACAAAATATTGTAGTGCGTATCATATTTGCCACTGAAGACAAATATCGGGTACCGGTGGCCCGCTCGCACGGCGAAGAGAGGAGTTTTCATGATGGGTCTATGAGGTCACGCGCCGCCTCTTCCGTCACCCCGGACCGATTTGGCAGGGCGAGACGCATCCATGGCCCACCGCAAAAAAAAGTGCGTATCATATTTGGTATCTTGACCACTACGTCATCTATACAGTCAGAATTCATCTCAGCTGATTAAAGTAAGGCTTAAATAAAGTATGGGGTGAAATAGATGTACTATATTTTTAACTACACGGGGTATTCAAAATATTACACAAGTAATGTTGTTATCTTTGATTATATACTGTATATAATCAAAGGTTGTTATGATAGAAATTTTATTGACATAATACTGTTAATAGTTACAACAGTTTCGTGTTTTAATAGATTTACTTAGCAGTAACATTTTTACGTAAAGCAATTCGTTAGTAATCGATTATATCACAAAATTTAAACCACATATATGTATATATGTTTAGGCCGACTGTGGTCTGACTTAATCTTTGTCTTCATTAATCATTTGAGATGATGGAAGATGATTCTTTATTTGGGTGCTCTTACATACATACATACATATCATCACGCCATATCCCTTGCAGGGTAGGCAGAGAGAACAGAGTGCCAGAGAACTCTATCTTTGCATACTTCACTCGCTTCCTCAACATTCATAATTCTCTTCATACACGCTCGCCGGTTTCGGAGACTCTTGACTCCACCTTCCTTCAGTACATGACCGATCTGGTCTAGGTAGTTTTTTTGTATCTTCCACGGTCAATATCACGTCAAATAAAAGCGTACTTGACGTGATATCGACTGTGGAATACGTTCCACGAGTGGGCTCGAATCTTTTCCGCAACTGCAGAGAAATTGACCTAATACACCACGCTGGTCAGACGTGTTGGTATAGGGTTTTGTTTCGAGTTTTCCTTCTCTTGCATAGATGTTATTTGCATGTTATATCCCTTGGCCGTCTTTTTTGATAGCGACGGGTAAGATAGAAGTGGTGAATTGTATTCTTACTCCGTCACCACACGGTATATTAACATAATATTTAATTATAAATAAGAATAGATAACGGATTGGTTTAATTTATCTCTCAAAGTTCATTTCTCCATTTTGAATTTTATACCAATCTAGCAAATAAGTTTTACAATTTGTAAATAATTGACTGCATATATGGCGAAGTAGTCCAAGTACCAAGTGTAGTGGGTTCTTTCCCTCCGCAAGAAAAATGTTCAATGTGATCCACATTTTAATTCGGAGTATAATTGGTGTAACAAATGCATATTTATGAAGTCCCCCGCAATATATTAATTTATGCCATACTGCGGGGTATTTATTTTAATATGCTATTTTTTTTTAAATTCTGGTTATTATTCATATCTGCTGCCTCATAACTATTTCTTATTGATAAAAAAATGTTACAATTACAATTAAATTTCTCTTTCTTATTTTGATCATGTTTCGTCATATGAACGGTTGAATCTCATTTTAATATTTTTTATATGCGAATTCCTTCCACCGTATAATAAATCTCGGATGTTGGGTTATATTGTTGTACTACAAAAGAACTCTATGTGCATAATATGGTAGCAAGATTTGCTAGTTTGATAATTAAAAAAAATGTACCCGAAGCATACGTCAGTTACCGTTGAAATGGAAATAACATTAAGAACTGCAGGCAGCCGCAGATAAACAAAGCAGTATAGTATTCTTGGAAGACCAAGATAGACCTCGGAAGACCGAGGTCTATCTTATACACAGACTTAGGTTTGAAAGTAAAGGACCGCACAATGAAAATATTTTAAAGCATCTGCGAGATTATCGAATGATGGCTGTTAAATAAGATGATATTGTGTCATCGCCTTATTTACCGGATACGCTTCGCGTGTTACAAAATAAACGCCATAAAACATTGAATGCAATAATGTAGTTCAGTTTCAAAATTTCAAATTATTACGCGACTATTTCTAATATCAAACTTGATTTTTGTTAACAAAAATTAACGCAACTTTTAATCTATATCAATAATAGTCGCTAATTCATTTGTATTTTATTGATATACTATGACGTGGGCATATGCCGTCTAAGCTGTACGGGGCAAATGGCTGGCGTACGTCCCCAGTACATGCTCTATTTTTTCTCTACTAATCGAACGAGCTATAGGAACTGATTCCTTGACTTTGGTGTGAATTTAGTTAACAAGAATCATAAAACAATATGACCATATCCAGGTTATAGTTCATATTCAGGGTACATTCAGTTACCATCCTGATTTTATCCCAATTATTTAGGGTCGGCTCAATATGTACTCTTCTTGGATCGTACATATTACAAAAGTTTTGGCGATAGTTTTGTGACCAGCCGCCTACCTGATGTTAATCCTCCTTGGAAAGCAATCTTTGGATTATACTCGTAATCCAATAGAATAGCTCTTTTACGTATAAATTTCGTCATCATCATCTTGGCTCATAATCACTTTTTCCACTGCTGAGCTCGAGTCTATTCCACTATGACTGCACAGATGGCACAGTGGTTAATAAACCGACCTTTCATGCCAGTGCCGCGGGTTCGATTCCTACGCAGGACAATGCTTTATGCGATCCATAAACTGTTGTTCTGAGTCTAGGTGCAATTTGTTTGCGTTAATTATACGATTGTAAAGTGGGGGTCTTGCAATACAAGGGTTATTTATTTAGTGCAGGTTTGTTTTCGAAGCCGGGCGGGCCACCGAAGAAAAAGATCGGGTACCGGTGGCCCGCTCGCACGGCTAAGAGAGGAGAGTTGCATGGTGGGTCTATTGGGTCAAGCGCCGCCTCTTTCGTCACCTCGAACCGATTTGGCGGGGCGAGACCACGTCCATAGTCCATCGCAATAAAAAAAAAAGGTTTGTTTCGAAAAAAAAATCAGTTGAAGAGGAATTGACCTGCTACACCACGCTATTCAGATGGTTTGGTAAAGGGTTTTATTTATTTTTACACCTGCATAGACGAAATATGCATATCCCTTAGTCGTTGCTACGACACCTACGGGCAATATGAAGGGATATGACCTGTATTTTTGCTCCGTCACCAAACGAAAAATATATTGACATAGGTTCCTCACGATATTTCTCTTCTTTATTTTAGCATTGAGGTATTTTAATCTAAACTTTTAGGGTTATCAAAATATATATATAATAATTTTAAAATAAAACAAAGTGTATTTGTGTTTAACTAACCGTCTCTTCATATACCGTTGAAATTGTCGTTACTTGCCACTTAAACCGTACCTTTGCCAAACATATGGTGAACGAGGTCAGATTTCATATGGTAATGACCAAAAACATATGTGAAATTTTTACTTCACGTCAATTTTATTCATGCTGAAATAAACGTTATATCATGAGTCATTTCATTTTAAATATTTGGTATACAAGATGTCATTAGTGTCTCTCATCATGGGTGTATAACATAATTTAGCATAACATCTAAATAATAGGGTTTTATAGATAAATGGCGACTCGCCTTCATTTTGCTTGCATTTTCGGTCGCTCCGTCCTCGTATTTTAAATATCTTATAACTTCTAAGATATTCATTTTAATGACAAGCTGTATAGAGCAATTTTAATTTTTAAATTCACTACGTATCATGTATTTAATTGGATAAGAAATAATATTATATTTTTAAAAATAGCTTCGTAAATAAGTCATTATTCTTTTAATAATATGTAAAGATAAATATAATTACTATGGGTTATTTTTAGTGGAAAAATATGTACAAAAAATCAGCAGTGGTACCTATATGTCTATACATTGGTACCATTGTGGATTTTTTATAGATATTTTTCAGATATACAATTTCGTACTAGATTATTTTGATCTAGTTCGTAAAGATTAGCCAGTGTTTTCAATGTAAGCGTACAAAAATATGTTTTACGACATCACATTACAAGTCTTTAAATTCTCGGCTTTTCTCTACTTTGATATGTATGTATTATACATATAAAACTTCCTTTTGAATCGCTCTATATGTTAACGAAAACCGCATTAAAATCTATTTCGTAGTTTAAATGATCTAAACGTACAGACAAAAGTAGCGAATTTGTTTAATACTATGTATAGAAGACAAAGATAGAACGTATCCATGCTTATCTATGTATATACATATTAAAATCTGAAATAAACTACTTTTACGGATTCTATCGCGTTTGTATTTGATTTTTAATTTCCCGACTTTTGAACACTTTACAGTGATCATGGTTACGGGAGGACTGAGGTGTCTTACGTACAATATGTCATCGTTATTACAGAAATTTATATCTACCCGCTATAGTATCAGTTATTAAAAATTTGACCCACATTTTTAATACAAATTTATTGCCAGTACAAAAAGAAAATGATTCTATATGTAAAATTTTTTATATTGTTTATGATCAGTTATAATAAACATTTGATTTATGATAATTATTATATCGTGGCAATTCGTTAGTTTAAAAATCTAACAAAAACTATTAAACTACCACCGGATCGGAACGCGGCCACTCTGAGAAAGATCCGGCAAAACTCAGAAGGCATAACACTACTTTTATTATTAATTTTTAGAGGCGGCTTATTTTATATTACTAAAATTGATTAATTTAATATTTAGCTATTATTGTGGGTCAAATCTATGTAATACTTGCGTCTATCCATCCATCCATCCATCAGCCCGTAAACGTCCACAAGTTGGACATACGCCTCCCCACGAGAATGCCATCTGTAACGGTCCTGTGCCAATGCTCGCGTAAACATTATACATGCATACATACATACATATCATCACGCCATATCCCTTGCAGGGTAGGCAGAGAGAACAGAGTGTTAGAGAACTCTATCCTTGCATACCTCACTCGCTTCCTCAACATTCATAATTCTCTTCATACTCGCTCGCCGGTTTCGGAGACTCTTGACTCCACCTTCCTTCAGTACGTGACCAATCTGGTCTAGGTAGGTGAGTCTCGGTCTCCCCCTGTAGGTACAGGGGGAGACCGAGACTCACCTACCTAGACCAGATTGCATCATCATCATCATCCTTCCACTTTAGCATTGTATATCTTCTTAACCAGACGTTTGTTCGGCATTCTTTCCACATGTCCGAACCATCGGAGCATTCCCTTTCGCATCTTTACACCAATACACTCTTTCATACCTAATCGCTCTCTTACTTCGTCGTTGCGAATGCGGTCGGTCAGCCTAACTCCAGAGATTTTCCGTAGAGATCGCATTTCGACCGCATTAATTTTACTTTCATGCTCTTTTCTGCAAACATTATAAACATAATGCAGTAACATTTTATATACTGTAAACATTATAAATTATATTAAAAATCTGTCTAGGTAGATATACACTAGGACGGCGGACAGTGCTATACTAAATAACTAACAAAAACGACTATGATCACAAAATTGTTAACTAGGAGTGGCGATTGGGACATTATTTCTCCTCTTATGGGGGATGACTATGTCCAATAAGCGGATTGAAAAAATACATAATGCACTAAAATTTTAGTCTGTTTTTATTCTGACTGCTATAGAAGGATCCATTGGTAATACTTTAAAATGTTATTGCATTTAATATTTTTATGATTGAAATAATCACATTTTTTTTATGATATTATATTGCTTCAAAATTTTTATTATTATAATAAAGTTTAAATTTATAATATATAGAGAATATAAGCTGCGTAAAACGCGACCTCGACGCCTCGTGGGCCTACCTCTCAACGCCACATGGGCGGGCTACCGGTACCTGGTTCTTGTCATCGGTAGTCAAAAAGTAACCTTTGTGTTAATTCAATGGTCTATCTATGTTTTATTTTTCATCCAAAACTGTAGAACCGTTTTCGCGTGATTGAGTAACAAACATTCAAACATCTTTATAAACTTTTCCGTTTATAATATTAATAGGATTATTTGCGCTATCAAATGCCACATAGTACATACTTTATGCAACTGATAAATTTAGTTTTATTCTTAATTTATAATTCCCAAATGATTTCCTTTTCCGTGTGGTGACGGAGTACGAATACGATTCACCACCCCATATCTTACCCGTGGGTGATCGTACGAGACGACTAAGGGATATAAAACGCATATAACATCTCTGCAAGAGAAGGAAAACTCAAAACAAAACCCTATATCAGCATTTTCGAACAGCGTGGTGTATGAGCTCCACTTCCCTCCCATTATGGAGGCGGCTCGAACCCAACATCTGAGATGATGATGATGAAGATGAAATACTTTCCTTGTCAAAAATTTGGTGCTTAACTCGTTAGTAGGAGTGTTAAATTTGAACAATGCTAAAACACGCTTCGCCACAAAATAAAAACCGTTAGGTTATCGATTATACTATACAAAAATAATTGTCAATTTGACAGCGTCAATTAACAGCATTTAATAAACAACAGTTGCACGTAACGAATGCGAAAATCGTTTGAAACGAACCACGCTATATTGGATATATTGATGCAGATGTGTCATTGCGCAAGCGATCGAAAGTGTCCACGATGACATATCGTACCGATAGCACCGTTAACGATTCACATCAATTTTATTTTAAATTTACACTCGTTTAGTTATCATAGATTTTTTTTTAATGCTTATGGTGGTAAACGAGCAAGCAGTACAACTGATGGTAAGTGTTACTGCCACTCATGGACCCTTGCAATACCAAGGGTATAGCTATGCTGCCTACCAATACAAACCCCAAACCCACTCAGATTGGTTTCCAGTTCTCTCGCTCATCGAACGAATCGTAATAGCACATTACCATTACTCAGACGTCGATCTTCTGTGAGAGTGTGGTACTGCCTCGGACGGACCGGCCCGCGGCTGTAGAGAGAAAACTGTCGAAGTGTCGACAGCGTGGTCCTACCACTAATGAAAATAGATGCCGTTTTGAGTTTTAGTAGTTATATATTTTTTAAATATTTAATTAGGAAGAACTAGAATAGCAATAATCAAACTCTTCATAGATCTAAGGGTTTGCGAAATCTATCGAAATTACACAGTAAATGGATTATCAGAATTAACATTTTAGCTATAATTCGTACTGAATAATTCATAATCTTATATTGCATCTATTATTAAATTTTAAGCATGCTATCTAAAACGTGTCGTCATCATTTCAACTTATGTGCGGTTTCTCCACTGCTAGACTCTACTAGCCTTCTCTACAATTTTAGAGATATTGACCTGCTATACAATGCCGGCTATACAACGCTGGCTAAGCAGGCTGGTGTAGGGCTTTATTTCGAGTTCTTCTTTTCTCGTATAGATGTTTTTTTTTTGCATATTACATCACGGCGATTACTATTTATTTATTTCTAAGTTTAAATTAATTAGTATGAGCAGTTTTTGTATTAAAAACATAGAATCTCAGTCTTTCTTATCACATTTGCTAGAATGAAATAGCTCAATTAACTGTTCAAAATTAACACTGTTGATTGAATGACGGTTAGCGGTTGTAGAAACCGAATAATTTTGATTTCTCGTAACAACATAACGATGTGAAAGTAGCTGTATTTCATTAGAGATGAATATTTTTGTTTGTCAAGGTCGTTAATGTGTTGTATGTATAATATATTTTTGTCTATGATAGTATCCGTGTGGTGACGGAGTGAGAATACAATTCACCAACCCCTTTCTTATCCACGGGTGATCGTTAGAGACGACTAAGGGCTATAAACGCGTATAACATCCATACAAGACAAGAAAAAAGGGAAACAAAACACTATACCAACACATATGGCTAGCGTGTTATAGTAGGTCAATTTCCCTTTCAGAAAGAATGAGGCTCGGGTACAATAGTGAGACATACATGAGCTGAGATGAGCAGAAGAAAAAATAACACAATTGGAATTTACCTTTAATTAATTTACCTTTAATTTTATTAATTTATTAATTGAATTATTAATTACTATTTCTTACGTTAGGTTATTTATAAAATCTAATTGTGAATCGAAAAAAGGGATTACCTCAAGCATAACTGGGCAAGACTTGAATGAGTTTTATGTCTACTAGCTGTGCCGTTAGCTTGCAAGCGTGAATTGATTACTTATTTTATTTAATCATCATCCACAATAGGTAGGTACCGGGGGAGACCGAGACTAACCTACCTAGACCAGATTAGTCACGTACTGAAGGAAGGTGGAGTCAAGAGTCTCCGAAACCGGCGAGCGTGTGTGAAGAGAATTATGAATGTTGAGGAAGCGAGTGAAGTATGCAAGGATAGAGTTCTTTGGCACTCTATTCTCTCTGCCTACTGATATGGCGTGATAATATGTATGCATGTATCAGCCACAAAATCCTGTGCTTTTCGTATTATATAATTAGTAAGTTAGTATAATATTAATAATACATCAATCACAATTTTTGTCATTACAACAGTTCCTATAATAACGGCGATTGTTCAGATTCAATAAACATTTACTGTAATAAGATTTTTTGGATTCGAAACGATAATACTCAATTTTAACGCGTACATATATTCACAAACACTTTATAATAATTACATATATTTCTTAACATTGTATTATGATGTCACTTTTACATATATCAGTGTAAAACTATAACTCGCATGTTTTATACATATTAAGTTCTAGTGTAGTAGGTAAGGAGGACGCACGCCATAAATTTGCAGTCTGTACGTAATGGTGGTAACGAAATATGCCACATGCACACATTATTACTGCGAAGGTGACGTGATGAAAGCGAAAATTCATTTTGATTGTATTTATATATAAATTATTCGAGTTATGAGTTATTTAAATCATTATTAATATGTTACTTTTCCGTGTGGTGATGGAGTAAGAATACTATTCAACACCCCATATCTTACCCGTGGGTGATCGTACGAGACGACTAAGAGATATAAAATGTATATAACATCTATGCGAAAGAATTAAAACTCGAAACAAAACCCTATACCAACACGTCTGACCAGCGCGGTATAGTAGATTAATTTCTCTCCCATGACGAAGGAGGCCCGAGCCCAACAGTAGAACATTTATGGGCTATAATGATGATGATGAATATGTTACTTTGGTATTTACTTGTTTTTTATTTTTGATTTCTTTTTCGTTAAAGACACCATCATCATCATTTCAGCTCATATATGTTCCACTGTTGGGCTCGAGCCGCCTTCATAATAGAAAGGAAATTAACCTACTATACCACGCTGGTCAGACGTGTTGGTATAGGGTTTTATTTCGAGTTTTCCTTCTCTTACATAGAAGTTATATGCGTTTTATATCCCTTAGTCGTCTCTTACGATCACCTATGGGCAAATAATTGGTGTGAATTATATTCTTACTCTGTCACATACATACATACATATCATCACGTCATATCCCTTGCAGGGTAGGCAGAGAGAACATAGTGCCAGAGAACTCTATCTCTGCATACTTCACTCGCTTCCTCAACATTCATAATTCTCTTCATACACGCTCGCCGGTTTCGGAGACTCTTGACTCCACCTTCCTTCAGTAAATGACCGATCTGGTCTAGGTAGGTTAGTCTCGGTCTCCCTCGGTACCTACATCCTTCCACTTTCGCATCTCTGTCACCATACGAATAAAGACACGCATGGTGTCTTTATTTATTTATTTTATCTTTATTATTTCCTTAGTGTCGAGTATCGCCTTTTAATAAATTAATAATAATAATTTAAAAAAAATCATTTTTCTCATTTCTTTTTTTAATTTTTTTTTAGAAATATATAATTTGCAGTTAAGTTATAATTTGTTTTGTCTTAAAAACATTCAATTGAAAATTACTTATTCATGTAAATTAAAATCAACATATTAATCGCTTATATAGACAATAATTGATTACAGGATTACAAATTATTACGAAACGAGTCCAATAACATCCTTATAAAAATCAACCTTCCTTTATAATGATGCAACAAATTAACAAAATTAATAAGACCTGTGTATATTAACAATTTGTACTACAAGAGAGTTGTGTTATACTAGTTGCTTAATTATTCATATTGTAGGCTAAGGATATTTCAATGTGTACTGAATACTAAAAGCGACATACAAAATTGGCCTTTAGGGCTCGCACGTGCAATTATTTGAAGTTTCCTAGTAATGTAACAGTACTAAGTATAATAGAATAAAATGTTATTGTTTTGTCTATGGTTGAGGTCAATAACATTTTTGCTTATATGAATTCGATTACGATTCGGCTTAAATAAATATTTCTATGTTTTTTCCTTTATTAATATTCTCATTCTAGACTTTTTATTTTTATATTAACTCTATAAATGGTGGTGGTTAACATACCAATTTACTGTGCCGAGTGTAGTGCATTCGATTCCTATGCGGGACAGTTTTGAGTCTAGGTGTGATTTGTGTCCGTTAATTGTGTGTGAATGATTAATTCGTTAGTGCAAGGTGTTGTTTAAAAAAAAAAGTATAATTTCAGCCTATCGCCTATATACATTTTAAATAAATTTTAATAATTGACTGCACAGATGGTATGGACTTTTGGCGGGAATCTAAAACGCCATGTTGTGCTCTTGTATTATATTCGATATCTTAGTGTTTTAACGTGTTATATTAGATAATTTTTATGGTGTTTTATGTAATATGATGTGACAGAACAGCTGGGATGTAGTGAATATCATATAAAAGTGCTTTACAACGTTTTCGTTTTCCATCAAAATTCCTACAACATACCATTAACAGTGTCACCATAGCAGTGTTGATGGCGACAATTCGACTGACTGACAGACAATGACTAACTTGAAGAGATTAAGAACGTGAAGATAATTATAACTCGACACTGGCAAAAATGGCTCGTATAAGTAGCTGATTGCCAATACATAAAAAGAAGAAGAAGAAGAAGACTGCACAGATGGCGTAATGGTTAAGATGTCAACTATCCGTGCCAGGATTGATCGATTCCTACACAGGACAATACTACGAGTATATATATGATCCCCAATTTTTTTTCTGAATTTGGGTGTCAAAAGGCAGACAGCCTTTTATATGTTTACAAAGTCGCCCCGCAATACAATGTTATTTCCTTAAAGCAGGGTTGGTGTCTGTAAAAAAAAATATCATTATCATTCTCCTACTCTTATCCCAATTACTTGGGGTCGATACAATATGTATTCTTCTTTCATAGTACATATTGTAAAAGTTATTGGCAATAGTTTTATAACCGGCCGCCTGCCAGACGTCAACCCTCCTTGGGAATGTAATTGTTGATCACACGGCATCAGATGCAGTTGGCCCAGGTCGTTATAAGGCTCTTAGTCATCTTTTACGACATCTACGAACAAAGTAAGGGTTGGTAGTATTCGTAGCCGCTACCACACAGCTAACAACAAAATAAAATAATATAAAACAATAAAGCGATATTACAGGTATTGCTGTCAAAATCTGCCATTTGTAATATACATAATTAAATGTACTAAATAATTGTTTATGATGACCAAGAATAAAACACGAAATTAACGTTTTCCGCATTGTAACTAGTTTTTTTTTTAAAGTTGTGATGTTGTCAAAACATGATTCTCATATAATGTTTAGATAATAGGTATATATATTATATATGTTTAATCAAAGTAACTTTTAATATAAAATAAGTAATTTTTTTTAGTGTTGCGTAGAATTATATTTAATTAATTTATTTAGTATTTAATTAGTACTTATGTGCGAAATTTGAAAAATCTATTTTTACGAATTCTATCGCGTTGGTTTTTTATTTTTAATTGCCCGATTTTTCGAATATTTTACAGCGTTAATGGTCACGGGAGGACATGATCCTCAGTCCGCAGTGTTCAAAATGTCGGTAAATTAAAATTTACAGCGTTTATAGTCATAGGAGGACATGATCCTTAGTCCTCAGTGTTCGAAAATGTCGGGAAATCAAAAGTCAAATACCAACGCGATAGAGTCCGTAAAAATGATTTTATTTCAAATGTGTAACACTCGCGTAAACATTAGATATCATTAGTGCGTAATGTTATTTCGCAAATGCATGAGAGAATGATGCATGAATATTACTTGTTTTCTTCTGTTTAGCCCATATCCCAGTGGTGGGCTCACAACGCCTTCACAATGGAAAGAAAATGTTCTACTATACGTAACTAGTAAGACAGACTGGTATAAAGGTTAATATCGAGTTTTATTTCGTTCGCAGTGACACTCACAGTTATGTTTAGCCATCTTTTAGAAGGAATAACCAAATTCAAACAAAATTTCCGTGTGGTGACAGAGTAAGAATATTATTCACCACCCCATATCTTACCCGTGGGTGATCGTACGAGACAAGGGATATAAAACGCATATAACAATCTATGCGAGAGAAGGAAAACTCGAAACAAAACCCTATCCCAACACGTCTGACCAGCGCGGTATAGTAGGTAGGAGGCCCACGAGTGGGACATTTATGGGCTGTGATGATGATGATGAACTAAATTCTTAGTCCATCACCAAACAAAAATATGTACCTAACTGTATGCTATTATACATATATAATAATAATTTATCGGAAGTTTCTTAGTTCAACGCTATATTAGAAACTATTCTTGCCACCGTGTACAATAAAAAAAAAGAAAAATAGAACTGCCGGTATTCTGCTCGTGAGATCGATATTTAAAACTAAGCAAACCGTGCAGTTTAAAAAATAATAATTATAACAATAAAATACTGTAAATATTAAATATGCTTTGTACCTTTGCCATAAAATTGCCATCAATAAAGAGTATAATATGTATTTCAGCTTAATAATTATTGTCTTTGTATGTAAATTGTTAATAAACCTTCTTGCTGTCAATTATATATAGCCTTAATCACAGTAAACAAAATTATTAATCAATTTATAAGGTTTATCTTCCGCATATATCACAAGTTACCATTATTCGACCAGTGCCCTCACATTTATGTTTAAACCAAATAAATTTTGTAAAACCGGCGGAACGACTAAATTTGCACATAAATAAGACTTATTTGTTGGTAGACATACCTATTATATATTGTGCATATTGCCTTTGGGATCTATTTATTTGCTACTGGATATTTCAATCTTTATATATAGTAACCAGCGACCCGTCCTCGCTTCGCTTCGGTTATTTGGTATTTTTTTCACACCTTGGGTTTTTATTGGAATTTTAGTATGGATCTCTAAATTTTTTGAAAATTTAATATAGCCTATGTTCACTGGGGATAGTGTAGCTTCTCAACAGTAAAAGATTTTTTCAAATTGGCCAAGAAGTTTCGGTGCCTATTCAATTCAAACAAACAAACAAATAATCAAATCTTTCCTTTTTTATAATATTAGTATAGATGATCAAAAAAACCTTACCAACCCGTTTGACCAACTGACTTAGGTATATACAGTACCTAGGTCAATTTACGTACCATTACAGAGAAAGCCCGTGATTAATAGTGACCTGGTTATTAAGAACATCTAAAGGAAATATACTAATACAAAGTCATCTGTTATTCCATTATTTAGTAAGAAACATCTATGGTCATACCAGTTTGTGAGTCATATTGCCCACTTTCTTGCACCGTTGAGATTGCTCAGACGGTTTTGAAATAATGTTGTGAATAATTTATAAACGTAGTATGCAATTTTGATAATTATTGTGTAAATTTTTTTGTTTGATACATTGAAGATATTTAATGCAATTCAATATTATTACGATAAATTGCTCATATCATATAGTAAGTTTATTTACCCGTCAATCTATTATTCATTCCATCTCTGTTCCATTTTCCTTGCAGTAGCTGGCAATAAATAATGGATATCGAGCCCGAGAAAAAGACAATCGACTAATTTCGGCTTAGTAGAGCACTGTCCCTGTCGCACACTACATGTTTGTACTGACCATAGACTTTTTCATGGACAAAAGGGCTGGTATTCCCAGCTGTTATTTTAAGTTTCTTACAAGACTGCTGCGGCATATTGTTATTCCCTTATACGATTTTAGGATGATGATGAAAATAAATGTCCCCATCTAGTGATAAATCCTCGTAAACTTTATGAAAAACGTACGCATTATTGTCAAAGGAGTAATTTGTTACGTCGTATTTGTTACGTAGCTGGTCTTTTAGTTATTAAAATGTTTTAAGTTCATTGAAAGATTTTTTTGTTGATCAATACGTCAAAATATTACTAATGCTGTCCGTTTAAATGATGTTATGAGAGAATTTAGTATCTATTATCCAAATTTTTCGCTAATTATTTTATTTTATGTTATCTTAGAAATATTTATTGTTAATTGTATTATTGCCACACTCGTCTAGACTTATACTTGCTAGAACCAAACCAATTCTGAATATATATACAATACATTTACAACAATACATTTACCTAAAATAACATTAAACAATACACATACATACATACATATCATCACGCCATATCCCTTGCAGGGTAGGCAGAGAGAACAGAGTGCCAGTACAGAAACATCAAACAATACATTTACCTAAAATCAATGTTATAGTTTTGACGTAAATTTCCATAGACATCATGCCCGTAAATAATCCAGTGTACCTAATCTAGATTTTAAATGGGGAGCTCACGGTGTGCATTTAATTGCCTTCTAAACAGTCTAGTTGGTCTCACTTCATGTATAGGTACGATTATAGTAAAAAAAAATAATTTAACTTTATAATCGTGATTTTAACTTTTTATCGTATAAATATTAGTATTTTACTATGTACGTCGAGTGTGGTATTCTGTATATATTAATGAGAAACGCATTCGATATACCGTGTAATAAATACGTCACAGCATAGACCGAAACAAAATGAACATTGTAATACTTACCATACCGTTTTATGACGAATGTTTCGCGCCCTTATTACTACATAACGCGAAATAATGATAATTTTCTAATATTTTTAGTAGAATTATATTATTTTGTAAATAAAAAAATCTCCCTGCGCCGCGGGTACTTCTTAAGTATATAATTAATTAAAAGAAATTACGTACAGTCTCACAATATTGATTTGTAGATACCACAAGGAACTATCCTCTGTAACGATCAAACCCACAGCATTCAGCTATTCATGCTGTGAAAGTGAGACTTGTAAGGTCATGGTGTCTATGATCGCGACAGGATTAATGTATTTGAGGTTCAATATATCATCGTTGTTACCAGAAATGTACAAAATAACCTGTACAAAGTATCTGAAATACAAAATGCAAGATACTTTTAAATTAAGTATTTGACATACCAGATACAAAATATTATTGAAAATAGTATCTGAAATACTAGATACAAGATAGGTATCTTCTAAATACTTCTTAAGATGAAAATACTTTTGTAAGACAAGATAAAACAAGATTTTTTTTAATGAATTTAAGTTCATTTTTAATAATTGACATTAATATTATTTACGAATAAATCGTGTTAATCACTGAAATGAAAGATATAGTTTCAAAACCCTCTAAAGTGATTTTTGATACATTTTTACATTTTGTACCAAAGGCAAGATTTTTAAATTTTATTTGCTATACATCAATGCTTATTAATGTAACTATAAATTCAATCTAAAAAATAATGTTAGTTAAATAACGCTAAAATAACTATAATTATTTTCAAAGTTCCCTAAAATGAAATTGACCAATAACACTGCATTTCAAACACGTGACTCGTAAAACTGTATGGCGATATTATTTGTTTTGAGTTGCTCGCGGATTTTAAAAGAATAAAATTAAAAATTATGAAAGACCTAGCACAGTTTGTTAAAAAATGTGACCTCAATGAGATATTGGACGAATAATTTTATAAATGTCTGCTAACATATTGCTAAAAGTATTTTCTCAGAAAAAGTATTTATAAAATACTAAGATACCAAACAAAAGGTATCTAAATACAAGATTCAAAATGAATTTTTAAAAAGTATCTTAGATACAAGATGGAAATACGTATTTTGTATCTGTATTTCAGATAAGTACATGTATCTTAGATAAGTCACATCTCTGGTTATTACAAAAGATATTGTTTACCACCTACAGGTCTGTGGTTCGCTGGTAATTGGGACGCCTCATATGCCCAGTAACATTTGTAAATGTTAGGTATGCGTCCGATATATCAAAACGAATCTGAAATCGGATTTCAGTCAGAAATCGTATCGTATCGATATTCAACACTATACAAACTGATTTTAGAAAACGTTTTTCGGCAGAAACTAAATCAACACATATCAAAACAAAACGACGAAAACGCAAACTAATAATAAATCTAATTATCGCGCAATCGTTTTCTATTGCTAGTTTTGCAAACCAAACCAATATTTGAAAACTTACTAACTATCTCTTTCACTCCGCTAAGCGATCGCTTAGTCAGAATGAGAGAAAGCGAATTTCATTAAAATTCGCCTCCTTTCATTCTAACTAAGCGATCGTTTAGTGCATTGAAAGAGATGAAGCGAATTGTCATCTGTTTTGGAATTTGGCGGTTTCTAAGAAACTCAGAATGGCAGATGGAAACGAAACAGAATTACAAGAGTCAGGGAATAAGATCTATATTAGAATGCAACTACTTCCATGATAATATTACACAATACTTAATGATAGTAGTTTAAGTTTTGTGTTTGTTAAATAGATTTTTGAATTATGGGAGAGTTTTTGCACACTTGACCTTGGTGACACGTGCGGTGTGCGCGTAATATTATTTTTGTGATCTCGTGAACTATATAATTAGATAGGTATTTTACGATTCAATACTATACTAACGTATGTTAGTATCATACATACGATTTGATGATAAATAAGAAATAACTATTTAATGTAAAAAGGTAAGATTTTCGCTTCTTAATCGGGATTAATAGAAAAAAAACCATACAAAAAAAAAGTACATTAGGTATATAATATAATCATGAAATCATTGTAAATATGACGATTTTTAAATACGCAAGAAAGTTTTGTATCATATCCAAAACAAAACATTTTTGCGAGTCTAGTACTCTAGTTAAGCCTAGATAAAGCATGAAGGAAAATCGTACACCTAAATCCAATCAACAAAGAAATTATAGAAAAATATTTTGAATGCGTTCGTTCGATTGCGTTTTTCGTTTGCTACGCATATAACTAAAAACATCGAAAATCGATCGAAACTAAAGTAAACCCGCTCCGTCAACCGCTCTGGAAATCGATTTCTGAAATCGGTTTTTAAAATCGATTTCAATATCAGAAATCGAATTTGTATCGGTTTGCGTAAAAATCTGAAAACGCCCATCTCTAGTAAATGTTACTGGGCATATAACCCTTATTATCAGGCAAAATGTTGTATTTCACTGAATTATTTTTGGTGTCTTTGGTGACAGACAATCAAGCAGCTCATTTGATATTAAGTGGCAACTGCCATTCTTGAACCTTCGCAATACCAGATACAAAGCTCGTTCCGTATTATAATGATAAAATTTGGGCTTTCTGTTCTCTCACTCACGAAGAAATCGCGCCTATTCAGAAGTAAATTTTTTGCAAGAGTGTGAAACTGTCCACAGTAAGTCAACAAAATCGTTGCAAAAATACAATTGTCATAGCCTGGCTGGTCTGGCGCTATCAAATGGTTTTGATATAATATTGATTATTTCAAATTAAACTAAAAATAATGCTGTTTGGTGGTCGCCTTTACATTGCTTACATTGCTTGTGGTTCTGGTAATACACGACTCAGAATTTTACGACGATCTCCATCCATCTATCTGATGCATTCTGGTTACCGATGGCATTCCCTAAAGAGGGTGTCATTTCCCTATCTGTCGTCTTTATTATATATATTTTGCAATATTTACTGATGAAAGAGTATCTACATATTGCGTCGATCCCACGTAATTGGGATAATAGTGATGAAAGTTTTTCAAATTCGAAGGATTAGTCACTGTTTTGTATTTCAAGAAGTACTACTGAGTTTAATATGCCTATTTATCCATGCAGAATTGGTTAGTTTAGCATAGACTAGATCAAGTACCGGTTTCTGTGATCCTTGTCGACCGACGGCTTCTCGGCTATTATGAAATTTGTTAAGTCTAGCGTTATAACAATTATAGACGAAACCTTTGGAATGTTTGGTATTAGATTTTGTAACTGTATGACTGAGGTGTGGCAATTGACTTAAGTTTTATTATTTTTTATGTACCGTTGGAATATAAATATATCTCAGACAATCATCATTCTCCTGCTCTTGTCCCAATTATTTGGGGTCGACGTAATATGTACCGCTCTTCCTAGATATTGCAAAGGTTATTAGGCAATAGTTTTATGACCGGCCGCCTGCCGGACATCAACCCTCATGCTGCAATTGCTGACCAAATGACATCAGGTAGTGTTGACCCAGGTCGATGTAAGGCTGCTGCTGGACGAGACGGCGAAATTGCTTGAGAAGGTGCTCGTGGATCGTCTCGTCCAGCATCTCGAGGTTCTTGGGTCGGGACTGTCGGATAAACAGTACGGATTCAGATGCGGCCGGTCAACAATTGGCGCACTGGCCGCCCTAAAGACCCTGGCTACTGAAGCTGTGGCCAGGAAAGGAGTGTTACTGGCAGTCTCGCTCGACATTAAGAATGCCTTCAATAGTCTCCCACACGAGACATTGAAGGAGGCACTCCGATATCATGGAGTGCCTCTGTACCTCCGGAGGCTGTTGGAGGCATACCTCGAGGGAAGGCACGTGCTCTGGGAGGGGGACGACGGGCGCGTACGTTACCACAGGGTGGAATGCGGCGTTCCACAGGGCTCGGTCCTCGGTCCGACCCTGTGGAACGTTGGGTTCGACTGGCTTTTACGGGGCCAGCTCCTTCCCGGGATGGAAGTTATTTGCTATGCAGATGACACTCTCATCACGGTGGAGAGGGCTGACTTCCGGGAGGCCGCCCGACTGGCAGAGGTTGGTGTAGCGCTGGTCGTGGACCGGATAGGCAAGTTGGGTCTCAGAGTCTCTCTCGAGAAGACGGAGGCCCTCCTATTCAATGGCCGGTGCCAAGGTCTCCCCCGAGGAGCACAGATCAGGGTGATCACCTAGATAGTAAATGGAGCTTCGGGCCGCACTTTGCCCATTTAGTCCCCAGGTTCGTCGGAGCAGCCGCGGCGCTGGGTAGGCTTCTGCCAAATACTGGTGGTCCTGGATCGTCCTGCCGGCGCCTATATGCAGGTATTTTGCGGTCCATGGCATTGTACGGTGCCCCAATTTGGTCGGAGTCTCTCACCGCCCCTAATAAGGCTTTACTGCGTAAAGCACAAAGAACCATGGCGGTGAGGACTATAAGAGGCTACCGTACGCTATCCTGGACCACAGCCACATTGCTGGCGGGTGATCCACCCTGGCTGCTCCAGGCTAGGGCACAGGTGGAGGTTTACCGTTTTTGCGCTGCGGCGTGGGAAAGCGGCGAGCATATTAGCGTGGGGGAATTGATTAGGGCAAGAGAAGCGGCTCCAGCGGCAGTTATCCGGCGGTGGAGGGAGGAATTAGAGTCCCCTGTAGCAGGGCGGGGGACCGTTGAGGCAATTGCGCCCCACCTCCACCGCTGGATGAAGAGAAGGCACGGCAACTTGTCCTTCAGGATGACGCAGGTACTTACCGGACACGGGGTCTTCGGTAAGTACCTGCACAGGATCGGACGGGAAGAGGCCCCTAGACGACATGAGTGGGGCGCACTAACTGATGATGCGCGTCACACCCTAGAGGTATGTCCCGCCTGGGGGCCTCAGCGCCACGACCTGTCGGCGGTGATAGGAACAGACCTGTCGTTATTGACCATCATATCTAAGATGCTTGACAGCGACAGGTGCTGGTCGTCGATGGCCTCCTTCTGTGAGGAGGTCATCTCTTCGAAGGAGGCCGCGGAGCGGATACGTGAGGCATTTGCTTCTGCAGACTCGCTCCGTAGGCGGCGGCCAGGAAGGCGGAGGCGCCGTTACGCGCATCTCCTCCCGCCGCCTTGACTGTCAACTAGACGTGGCCAGATGGCCTAGCGTTGGGGTGTCGGGGATAGAATGTCAATAGACGATCTCTCCGGCATCCCGTAAAAGCGCGGAAGGGACCGCTGTGGTTTTAGTGGGTATTTCGGTCGAACCAGCTGACCGGCGAGTCCCACACACCCCCTCGTCTGTCACCGGCGAGGGCTAGTGCGTAAATGCATTTCCACAGCGTGATCAAAAAAAAAAAAAGGTTGATGTAAGGCTGTTAGTCGTCTTTTCCGACATCCACGAACAAAGTAAGGGTTAGTAGTATTCGTAGCCGCTACCACACAGCAAAAATGTATCTCAGACAATATGTGTAATATATTTTCTTATCGTTTCATATATTTTTCTGCACATTATACACATGTAAAAAATTAAATCCTTCATGATCTTCTCATCCTCAAGATACAGTGGCGTTGATTTTGATGAAATTTCTTGTGTGTATTATAGTATTTTGTACATGTATAATCAAGCTAGAGTAAATATTCTATAATTATTTATATATTGTTTTTAATTTTTATTGAATATCAGTATACAAAGTTAATTGTTAGTAAGTGCTACAATGAAGTGACAAATTAATCCTTACTAATATTATAAATGCGATAGTAACTCTGTCTATCTGTCGCTCTTTCATGCCAAAACTACTGAACCGATCTAAATAAAATTTGGTAAACAGATAGTCTAGAGCCTGATAAAGGACACAGGCTACTTTTTAATGCAAGAAAAAGGGTTGTAAAGGGGGATGAAAGGTTGTAAGGAAGTATAGTAATTTTTAAAGCCAGAAGCTTGAAACTTATTTTTAGACTATTGATTGGATATAAATAAGTATGACATTAACATGAGTCTACGCGTGAATGTGAGCAAAACCAAAATAATAGTCTTTGAAAGAGATGAAGCCAGACCAGATGTAAGAGTAACAATAGGTAATGATGTACTAGAGCAAGTGGATGAATTTGTATATCTTGGATGTGGATTTAGCCGAGATGGAAGGTACACCACTGATATAGAGCGAAGAGTGAAAGTGGTCAATAGAGTGAGCGGAGCGTTGGGGCAACTTCTCGATAGCCACCATCTCACCCAGAAAGCACGTGTAGCAATACATAACGCAGTGCTTGTCCCAACATTACTGTATGGAAGCGAGAGTTGGGTATGCAGAAAAGAGTATGAAAGTAAAATTAATGCGGTCGAAATGCGATCTCTACGTAAAATCTGTGGAGTTAAGTTGACCGACTGCATTCGTAACGACGACGTAAGAGAGCGAGTAGGTATGAAAGAGAGTATTGGTGTAAAGATGCGAAAGGGAATGCTCCGATGGTTCAGACATGTGGAAAGAATGGCGAACGAACGTATAGTTAAGAAGATATACAATGCGAACGTGGAAGGATGTAGGTACCGGGGGAGACCGAGACTAACCTACCTAGACCAGATCGGTCATGTACTGAAGGAAGGTGGAGTCAAGAGTCTCCGAAACCGGCGAGCGTGTATGAAGAGAATTATGAATGTTGAGGAAGCGAGTGAAGTATGCAAGGATAGAGTTCTCTGGCACTCTGTTCTCTCTGACTACCCTGCAAGGGATATGACGTGATGATATGTATGTATGTACATTAACATGTTGTAAAAATTTACCTTTAAGGGGTAAAATAAAAACTAGGAAAGTAACCTTTTAAGCGGGCGAAGCCGCGGACAGAAGCTAGTTTACTAATATACAACTCGAAAACATAAACGAATTACGTGCATAATTATTCTTACCTTTTAAAATATAAAACGTTAAATGTGTTATAATATTTAATATACATATTCAATGTATGCGATTAAATCTTCAGTATGCCTTATTAACTTACTGTACATGTACGCATTGCGAGTATGCCATTGATAGTACAGTGGCATTTATTCTGAAATGTGAACAATTGCGTTACAATATATGTATGTTACGTCACGGAAGCTATTTATTTTTATAATAACTTCTTAGAACATTTTTAATAACGTGTAAATTTAAATGTGGGAATTTGTTTTTTTTTTTACATTTACAATTTTTTTCACAATTATTTGACGTTTTGTGTATGCATTTTGCATAATATATATCAGCCTCTATGAATTTAATAATAATTATTAAGTACTAAAATAAATAAAAAAACTTTATATATTGTACTTCATGTACTTCAAATAAAGTCAAATAATCCTTTATGTGTAGAGAGGGAGGTATAGCAGAGGTGTAAACACACATTTCGCAACACAATCTTTATTTATATACAAAGCGAGGCGAGCTTATTATCGTTTATCAACCAGGTTGACAGCCCTAAGCACTCACCCGTACTCCGGCCGAAGCTGTCAAAGTCATCTGCAGCTAACATTAGAGATGTTACACACATTAAAAAAAGTTAATAAAACATAACTCCAAGAAGCTGGTTGACTCTCTCATAAACGCCGAGCAAAACTATTTTAATAGTACTTTTATGACGTACAGATAAAAGAATTTTGACTATAGGGGCATTTCACGTGAAGCGAACAGGGAAAAAAATGTCAGGTTGTGGATATTGTTCATAATTGGGTCAATTGTACTTCCATATGACCTGAATAAATGTGTGTCTTTACTTTTAATTTTTTTTGCCCACCTACGAATTTATACGTGTACAAAGAACTATCAAAATTTGAGTAACTGATTTTTTGACAGCTATTATTAAAGTTAACCAGATAGATTGAAATCTAAGTAAATAATGTTTATTTGAGAATTTTATTTGCTTTTATTGCCAATTGATTGAAATTTGAAAAAAAAAATGTTTTTTTATTATTAATTATATATTATTAATTATTATTAATTAATTAATATTAATTATATATATTAATTATATATTATACCGGACGTTCATTAAACATCGTTTTTTTTTAAGTTCGCCATTTTTATATTTTTATTATTATATTTTTTATTTTTATCTAATAACATACCTTGTAGTATATGTTTTGTAAAAAACATCATCATTCATTTCTGAAGTCGTTTAGGAGTTAGATGAACTAAAGTACATACGTGTCTTACGTCGCGCAGTACTGGACTGCTCTCAAGTGTAGGAAGTCTTACGCACCCTATTTTTATTACTACATTTCACAAATCAGCCCCTCAATGGATGTGAAATTGGGTGTGATATTTTTAACCTTTGAACACAAATAATGCAAATGATATTTTAACGGTGATATCACAACCTAATTTCTACACGAACGAAGTCGCGGGTAAAACTAGTTTCTGACATTATATATATTTTTATCATATAGTATATTAAATTGAATGTAATATATTATTAGTGTTGTTGTTAATTAATTAATTATACAAATTAATTAACAGAAACGTTGACAATAAAAAATCTAATCAAATAATTACCACAAATATCTTAAATTGCTTTTTAAATCATATCTCTGCTTTAAATAATTAGGGTCAGTTAAAACCAAGCTGCAATATTTAATGGTATTGTAAGCTTAATGAGAAATCAATATGTTAATATTGATATAGAAATTATTTAATTTACTTTTCATACTTATGTTGTAATTACCTCTATGGCATAGCATTAGCTAATGTTATCGACTAGCGGATGCGAATAATTATTTCTCTTGAGTGATTACTTATGAATATTCTATAAGTGAAATTTACAGGATCCTTATAGGTATTATATTGGAAATTATTAAAATAGAAAGAAACAGTAAAGTTTAATCCTTACTAATATTATAAATGCGAAAGTAACTCTGTCTGTCTGTCTCGCTTTCACGGCAAATCTACTGAACTGATTAAAATGAAATTTGGTACACAGATAGTCTAAAGCCTGAGAAAGGACATAGGCATACTCTTTAATTGGAAAAAGCGTTGTAAAGAGTTGAAAAGGGAGATGTAATATTGTAGGAGGAGTAGTTATTTTGGATTAACGCTAACTCACGACTAATCCACGCGGACGAAGTCGCGGGCAGAAGCTGGTGGTGAAATAAATTTTTGGCGGTCGGTCAAGTTGCTGAAAGTTTACTATCTGTATCTATAAATGGGTCGCCTTATCCGGGGTACTGTTGGGCTAAAAGCCTGCACTCACCACTAATCCGCATAAGGATGTAACAGAGGCTAAAAGGTGAAGTTTCTTACTCTCGCAGAAAATCAGCGTCTGAGTAGTAGCACTTTGTTACTGTGCTTTGTACGGCGAGTGAGAGCCAGAGTTTGAAAATTCTACTTACAATATGTAGCAATGTGGTTGTGACCTTTTCATTGCAGTGGTCTATGAACGATGGTTCCCATCAAGTGAACTGTATGCTCATCTTCCACCAAAGGTAATAAAATATGTTATTTAATAGAAGTATGATCGTTTTCTGTCTGCAACCGCGGGTCGGTCTATTCGTAGTATTTACTACACTCTCGCAGAAAATCGACGTCTGAGCAATGATCCTGTGCTATTGCGCTTCGTTAGAGGAGCAGAAGAGCCGGCAGCCAAAATTTCTGAGTGGGTTTGGAGTTTTTATTGGTAGGCAGTGGCCTAACTGTATTCCTGATATTACAAAGGTCCAAGGGCAGCAGTAATACTTCCTATCGGGTGTGCTGCTTGCCCGCTTGTCACCATAAGCAAAAAAAATTATTTGATTTGAAATTTATAATGAGTAAAACATATTCCGTAAAAAAAGAAAACTTGAAAAAAATATTAGGAATATTCAAGTTTTTCTCAGCGTGTAGTAGCAGAGATTTTATTCGCATAAAAATCGTTATTTATATTATCTCATATAAACACGAGTTTATTATTTACTAATCCAGGGCAGAATCGCTTTTGGATCACATTTTTTTTATTGCTTATAGTGGCAAACGAGCAGACATCACACCAGATGGTAAGTGTCTCTGCCACCCATGGACCTTTGCTCAAGGGTATAGCTAGGCCGCTGCCTACCAATACAAACCTCAAACCCAACCCAGTAGGGCTTCCAGCCCTCTCGCTCACTGAACCTACCGCTATTATTTATCTACATATTCAATATAATAGCTATAACAATGCCTAAAAATAAATTAATTTATATATACAACTAATTCATAGGTGATTTAAATTTTTTTGAACTTTCTTTACGAAATAACTATGATGCTGTTCTATCACTTTCGCGAATAAAATTAACAACATGACTGAATTCTAATTGATATTAAAATGGTCACAGAAATCTGGTTTATGATTCAAAATTGCATTGCTTATCAATCTTCTAAAACATGTTTTACGTGTTATATATTTTTTATAGTTTGTAGTTTATGCTGTCGAAAGTTGCTTCATATCTTTCATCTCAAAAGAAAGCATGGCCAATCCGAAACTCATACGTTAATTTGAGTTAACTACTAAAAGATTTACATACAAATATCACAGTTTTGGCTATAACGTCATATTATCTGTCAATTCATCTGTTTAATTATGCAGTGATTAAGGCTTGTATGAGGTTTAAATTACTGAAATTTAGCATTTAATATGCTTAATTGTTTATAAAACCCGATTACGAAGCGAAAAATGATGACACAAGCGGGATTCGAACCCGCGCCTATTGGGATTCCGGCGCAATCATGCTGCCACTACACCACCATGACTTATTGTAGGACATGCAAATTTCGCTTCGTATCATATTTACGTCTTAAGGTGACGGTATGCTATCTACCCGACAATGTTTACACATTGTTATAGGCTTAATACTTCAAACTTTTCAGTTAGAATTGTATTAAACGATGACACAACCTTGTTATTTAAATTACTGAAATTTAGCATTTAATATGCTTAATTATTTATAAAACCCGATTAAGAAGCGAAAAATGATGTCACAAGCGGGATTCGAACCCGTGCCTATTGGGATTCCGGCCCAATCGTCGGGTTCGAATCCCGCTTGTGACATCATTTTTCGCTTCGTAATCGGGTTTTGTATGAGGTTATTGTATAGATGATATTAATATGTTAATAACTGTTATTATTAGCGCTACACTAGCGATTACTTGAACTTTGAAGTAGGTAAGAATTTGTAAACATTACTTAAGTATTATCATTATTCAAAAGTTAAAAGTGAACGACTGACATGGTATGGATATACAATGAGACGGTTTGAAAGTAATGTTGTGAGAAAAGTTTTAAGTATGAATATTGAAGGAAAGAGTAAGGGAAGAGGGAAGACCGAAGAAAAGATGGATGAATTGCATTAAGTATAGCATGGATAGAAAGGGAGTGAACGCAGAGATGTCATCTGACAGGATTGTGTGTCGACTCCCATTAATTGGGATAAGAGCAAGATAATGATGATGATGTCATTATTCAGAATAATTCGATTAAATCGTTTGCCTATTATTGAATGTAACCTTTTCTATAAATGTATAGAACAAAAAATAAGTGGTGTATTATTGTTAAATTTGTTAGCAAAGCAAATAAATAAATAAACAATGAGTAACATTTGATATAATATAATATATAAGTCAATTGTCGTTGATATTAGCGGTTAATTACAATTATCATGAATAAAAATGTTCATTTTCTTTTTAACGACTAAAATTTGCTATGTTTAATGAGAAAATATGAAGTATTATTTAATATAAACAATAAAATAATTGGTTAGAGTAAAGTGAATACTGAGAAATATGAAAATATTCATTAGGTATGTTTTGACAATAAGTAATAAACATATTTGTTGGTTAGTGGTGGCTACGAATACCACCAACCCTTATATTACTCGAGGATGTCGTAAAAAATTACTAAGAGCTTTATATAGGATAGACTTTGGCTGACTATATCTGATGCCGAATGGCCAACAACTTTATTCCCAAAGAGGGATGACTATTGGCAAAAAGTTTGCAAAATGCAAATAATTGATATAAGAGCACGAAGATGATGAAATTATATAAACATATCTCTTGAATTACAATCTTATACGATCACGGCGTAATTTCATACAACTATGAGTTGCAAAGTAAACGAAGACATGGGCTAGTAACTCAAAAAATTGGTTTCGAGCAAGCATTAGCTGATATTAGCCAATTGTGCTACGTAAATATAAATAAAACCACAAAGTACCAGTATCCTCTAAAGGAATAATTAATTCGATTTCTTAAACAATAAATACTATGAGCAAATTTAAGTATCCATAATGGCGTTGTAATAACCTAATAAATCTAATAAGGTACAATTATAAAACCATATATGTACCTACTGTTTGTAATTGATTAATGTCTGTAAAGGTACATATTTATTTTTGATTATAACATAATGTATTATGTAAATATTTGTGCATTTTTTTATCTATTCTTCTCTGAGTGGATTATTAGGATTTAAAGAATTGGATTGAGAAAACATTTTAGTTTCTTTTTTTATTGCTCATAAGCAATGTGTGGATGGCAAATAAGCAATCAGCACACTTGATGGTAAGTGTTACTGCCGCCCATGGACCTTTGCAATACCAAGGTATACCCTTGGTAGCTAGGCCACTGCCCAACAAAACAAACCCCAAACCCGGATGGGTTTAGCTTCCGGCTCTCTCGCTCACCGAACGAAGAGCAATAGCACATTGCCATTAGTCAGACGTCGATTTTCTGCGAGTGTGTGGTACTACCCCAGACGGACCGGCCCGCGGCTGTAGACAGAAAACTCGACTCAACAGCGTGGTCCTACCACTACTAAAAGTTTTCTGTGTGGTGACGGAGTAAGAATACATTTCAATATCGTCTTTCTTTCCGTGTGGTGACGGAGTAAGAATGCAATTCATCACCCCCTTCTTAGACGTGGGTGATCGTGAGACCACTAACGGATATAATATGCATATATTAGTCATAGTGCATAGAAATGCAAGAGAAGGAAACTCGTAATAAAACCCTATACCAAGCCATGTGACTAGCATTGTATTATATATACCTATTAGGTAAATTTCCCTCCTGTTTTGGAGGAAGCTCGAGCCCAGCAGTGGGACATATATAAGCTGAGATCCAAAACTCAAATGAGTTGTGAGAATAAAATGTAATATTATAATAATAGTACCTATTTATTTCAAAGATTGCATTAAGGAAGAAATATTTCGTATGATGGGCTTATAATATATTTCACCACCTATCATATCTTATTCGTGGGTGTTGTAAAAGACGACTGAGTATACACCCCTATATGCATATAATATCTATGCAAAAACCACGCTGTTGACAGTTCTCTGTCTACAGCCGCGGGCCGGTCCGTCCTAGGCAATACCACACTCTCGCAGAAGATCGACGTTTGAGTAATGGTAATGCGCTATTGCGCTTCGTTCGGTGACTGAGAGAGCCGGAAGCCCAACTGGGTGGGTTTGGGTTTGTATTGGTAGGCAACGGCCTAGCTATACCCTTGGTATTGTAAAGGTCCATGGGCGGTAGTGACACTTACCTTCAGGTGTGCTGCATGTTCGTTTGATACCATACGCAATAAAAAAAATCTTAACTAACTGTCTGGCTATCATGTTATAGTAGGACAATTTTCTCATATTGAGACAAGTGGCTTGAGGCCAGCATTGGGTATATGTAGTGTTGCCCAAATGCAAGAACAAGACGAGACTTAGCCAGTCTTGGTCTTGGTCTTGCGCCAATACACCTGGTCTTGGTCTTGGTCTTGCGCTCCCAGTCTTGGTCTTGGTCTTGGTCTTGCAGCAAGAGTCTTGCAAGTCTTGCAATTACCTATTAGTCTATTACTATTTATTAAAGTTTACTTTAAATCTTAGAAAAACGTATTAGAATTGAAACATTGTGAGCTTGAATTAACATAGCCATAGTAAAGATCAAGCAGATTAATAAATAACTGAGGATTTGATAAGAAATTCGAAAAATCAACTGACCTATATGTCGTTTTCCATGGAAGTAACTGTTTCTTAATAAACATTTATGATTTATAAGCTTACATTTGCTAAAACATGTAAAAAACAAATTAATTACAATAACTTGACTGTATTTTAAAGAACAATATCTGTCTAGAAAGAGATTGAACCCTCAACTTATATGAAATTTAATAAAAGAGTTTTACGATTTATCATTTATTTCAATAAAAAATAAAATACAACACAAATCAAACATAACAGTACACAACAGCTTTATCATTAGTTTATGTTACTTTATATCAATTCTTTTGACCAAGAATTAATACAAAGTAACCATCTGGCTGACTCATCACTTAACCTATTTCTATGTTTTCTAATTACTAATGATGCTTTAGAAAATAATCTCTCAGCAGGTACTGAAGTTGCAGGTATTGAGAGAAAATCACGGGCCATCTTCGATAAAGTCGGATACTCTGTCTCATGCGTCCTCCACCAATCTAAAATGTCTTCCGAGCTGACAGTTCTTGGTTTTCTCAGGTACTCCTCCAACTCGTCTATCACTAAGCCTTGAAGACAAGATCCAGATGACGTCGAGGGACATTCATAGAGTTTATCAAAGTCTATTACGTCTTCATCTTCATCACATACTTTATTTTCTTTTTTTGGTAATTCCAGAGATTTCTTCAGTGAGTGTAGACTTTTATATTCTTCATAAAGTTCATTGAACTTGCGCAGACTTTCTGTTTTAAGTTGCTTCCCCCACATTGTCAGGTCAAAAGTCTGAGCCTTATGCCTTGGGTCTAAAATTAAAGAAGTACAATAAATCCAGTTGCTCTTCTTATAATGTTTATTTTCTGCAATAGTTTTTTTGTTTTGTTTGTATGTTTGATGACAGAAGTTTTAAAATAAATAAATAAATCCTGAACGTCACTATACCTCCAAAGTTACTATTCCTCGTGGACGAAGTCGCGGGCACTGCTAGTAAATACTTACTCTCATCATCTCTCTCAGAGATATTCGGGCTGGTAAGCAATACAAAACTCTTATCGCAGGCTTTTTATTTTATTAGTAGGTAAGTACCTACGCTTTTTATATTATTTTATTAGTTTTGTAGATTTTTTTTACACGTTTCAAGTATATTTAATAGTGGCTACAATATTTATCAAACGGGTGATATTTGAACACTTTTTTGCTATTTTTTCTTGTAAAAACTTAAGAAATATAATGACTAAATGTACAATAATAGTACCTAAGTAATTAGTTTAAAACCATATAATCAATATTATAATATATACTTACTAGAATAAATTATTATGACATCTACTACCTATCCTTAACATTTTTTCCTATCATAATACTACTTGCGTGATCAGAATAATGTATTCATTTTCATTCTAAGCACTCTGAAACTTATTTATTCTTTGGAACACCTGTAGGTACTCTTAAAATTCGAAATTATTTTGCATGAGTATACCTACGCCCTGTGGCGGCAATCAAATAGTGTCAAATGTTGTGATTTCGGCGCGGCGGCAACGATTGTTGTATATGATTTCAAAAGAAGCCGCCGGCGCGTGTATCATAACCATGTACTTCCGAAAAGCGGCAAATTTCTTTGAGAAGTAAGTACAAAACCTTTGATGCCGCATTATCAAAGTGCCGATGGTTAAAACATAACTATGCATGCACTCAGTTTGATTTTAATGGATATTTTTTTATTCGCTATGTAGGTATGTTTATGGTATTAGTCGTAATGCGCATAGGTCCAGTTTTTCATATTCTTTGATACAGTTTTTTGCGTCTCATAGAATTCCTAAGCGTACCTATACACCGAACTGTTACACCTAACTACTCCGTGAAATAGCGCTAAGTCCTAGCTGCAAGACGCAAGAGTCTTGCAGGCTTAGTCTTGTTCTTGCTCAAGTCTTGCACGGTCAGTCTTGGTCTTGGTCTTGCTAAAAATACGCGGTCTTGTTCTTGGTCTTGGTCTTGCAAAAACGCAAGAACAAGACCAAGACTGCAAGACCAAGACTGAATTTGGGCAACACTAGGTATATGAGCTGATATGATGATGAAATGAGTAATAGACTATGTATTTGTTAGTGCTTTAAATATCTGTCGTCTTCACAGAAATATAATATTTCTGTAATTGTTTCTTGTCTTCTAATTAACATAATTACCAGTGGCAAATAGATTGAGAAGAAATCTGTGAATAATACCTAGATTTTGATAATGAATATTAAATATTAGAAAAAAAAAATCTGCATCCATGATTACGGTAGATATATTCACGTATTGTTAAGTAATTTAGAGAATTAAAAAATAGTATAAAGTTATAAAAATCTAGTTTCAAATTTTTTGAGTAAAAAGTAATAGTAACTTTATTAATAGCCATAAAGGGTTGTCGTGTTTATCACAATATGCATGGCTTCTTAAATTTCTTAGAGTATCTTTTCTAAAACAGGCATTTAGTAAGATAACTCATATTTCCAAATTTAATTGTATAATATAATAAGTGGTAGTGGGATATACTTAAATTTTATATTTTCAAAAATCTAATTTCAGTTTTTGTTTCACGCAGATAAATACTTACCAAATTTTATACTTTTTTTCAGGTACATCCTGTGGAGTGATAATAAAAATAGTAAAGAGTGTTTAAAAAATAATGTTAATTATAAGTGAATAAGTTATAATAATTTAATTTTATAATAATTTGGAATATATAATTGTGTAGTGAAAGTGATAATAAAAAATGGCTTCCAAGATGATGACGCTGTATCGAACCATCAAAGGGACCAGCACGACTAAGAGGAAGAAAAGGGAAAGAAGGTAAGATTAAAGAAGTATTTTTATTCCTATGTACTTATTATACCTACGTAATATTTTTTAAAAAGTTTCATATATGCCGAAAAATAAGTAGTTTTGCCTAATATCTATCATTAAAAACAATTAAGTATTTTAGGAGTTCACCTATCACGCGGTATAATTTAAGATAGTGTCTAAATAATTATTTAGGTTAATTTCTACAAAGTTATACTACTTAGTTGATATAAACGTTCTTAAGTGATAATATCCTAATTCCACTCCTAGCAACAAGGAGAAATTAGAATATAGGTAATAGTGTTGTTGGTAAGTCAAATATTTAGACGCTGTTTTATTTCATCAAATTTAAAAAGTTTTAAAAACCTGTGCATTTTTTTTTAAATCATAGTTACCTGACATAGTTTCACACACGTTCGTATTAAATCGTAAATCATTAATTAGTGTTTACTTTAATGATAAAAAAATATTTGAACTAAAATCGCACACATATAGGTGCATATTTTTTATGATCACCGTAAAACGCAAGAATCAGACATTCATTCATAAAAATATTCTAACAGTACAAATCGAAGACAGCGCCTACGCAACGCAGTCGTGCTGTCATAAAAGTAACGGTACTACATGGAAGTTGGAAACATTCGATTTAGTTTCACTTTTGTTTAGTTGAAACGTTGTTGAAAGTTTAAGCGTAAATCGATAGATGGCGGTATTATCAGTTAACTTTTCTCTAATTAATATACTATCGAAACATTAATTTTGTTATTAAAGGCAAGCTATGTTCTATAGAAGTTTACTAATATTATCTTTTTAATATTTCTTACACGAAAAATTAGCGATGGTGTTTGCATTCCCAAACTGAAAATGTTTTTAGTTTATACCTAATATGTGTCTAGTTTTAATAATCTTAACTGCTTCATGCGGCAACATAATAATCAGGCGTTTTTATCAGGTATAGGTAATTTGGGATAAGTTATTAACAATAATATCTTTTTTTATTAACATAATTTATATCGAACCCATCATAAACCTAAACAGTCGGATGTAAGTTTTTTATATAAACAATAAACTCTTAAGTATTACACATACATACATACATACATATCATCACGCCGTATCCCTAGCAGGGCAGGCAGAGAGAACAGAGTGCCAGAGAACTCTATCTCTGCATACCTACTTCACTCATTTCCTCAACATTCATAATTCTCTTCATACACGCTCGCCGGTTTCGGAGACTCTTGACTCCACCTTCTTTCAGTACATGACCGATCTGGTCTAGGTAGGTTGGTCTTGGTCTCCCTCGGTACCTACATCCTTCCACTTTCGCATTATATATCTTCTTAACCAGACGTTCGTTATTTCCACATGTCCGAACCATCGGAGCATTCCCTTTCGCATCTTTACACCAATACTCTCTTTCATACCTACTCGCTCTCTTACGTCGTCGTTACGAATGCGGTCGGTCAGCCTAACTCCACAGATTTTCCGCAGAGATCGCATTTCGACCGCATTAATTTTACTTTCATACTCTTTTCTGCATACCCAACTCTAGCTTCCATACAGTAATGTTGGGTCAAGCACTGCGTTATGTATTGCTGCACGTGCCTTCTGGCTGAGGTGGTGGCTGCCGAGAAGTTGCTCCAACGCTCCGTTCACTCTATTTCCCGCATTCACTCTTCGCTCTATATCAGTGGTGTACCGTCCATCTCGGCTAAATTATTACTTATTAGATTACTTATTAGATTATATATTATACTTAAGTATTACTTATTAGATAAATCTTTTGCGCACTAGGTCTAAGGTAAATATTTATATAAAGTTTTCAATTAAGTTCATCATTTGAAAACAATAATAATCACCATCACCTCAGCTCATATAGGTACCTACTTTCTATGGGCCCGAGCCTCCTTACAAATATAATCAACATACCATGCTCGTCAGCCGTCAGTGTTTTATTTAAAATTTTCCTTTTCTAACATATATTGTCCGTATTTTTAGACCCTCAGTTGTCTTTTAGAGGACACCCATGGGCAAGAAAGGAGGTGGTGAATTTTATTTTTACTCAAAATAATATAATAAATTTACGAGAAATAATTTCCATTATAGTAAGCAAAAAATGAAAATAGAAGAACTGTAAAATGTTGAATACGCGCTGGTCAGACGTGTTAGTATGGGGTTTTGTTTCGAATTTACCTTCTCTCGCATAGATGCTATATGCGTTTTATATCCCTTAGTCGTCCCATACGATCACCCACGGGTAAGATAAGGGGTAGTGAATAGTATTCTTACTCCGTCACCACACAGAAATAAATATAATAATAAATAATGCGTCTACGAGCATACACGACTACACTAAAATAAAAATATTCAAAGCGTAAAAAAAGTAAATTGGTGGCATTTATTATTTATGCGTTGCTAACTTTCGGGAGTGTTAATTAATGTGAATTAGGTTTTGCCCAAAAATATTTGAGTAATCAGGTTTTCTGACATAACATAGATCGCTTTTCTTTTTCTATAGGTAGAACATAAAAAATACATTTTTTTCATGTTAGTACATTGAGTTTTCATCTATGATTGCATAAAAGTTACCATATTTATGCCTTGTAAATAGTTTTTTTTTTAGTTTTTCTATAGGTACTTGTATGCTACAAATAAGCTTAATATTACATTAATAATTTAGTTAGCAATATCACCAGAGAGGTCTTATTAAGAGTATGCGTAATCGTAGAGCATGCATGAAGACTATTATGAGTGTGAATGAAGCGATGGAAGTATGCCAGGCTCGTGGTTTGTGGCAATCCGTAGTCTCTGCCTACCCCTCTGGGAAACAGGCGTGAAGCTATGTATGTATGTACCACTTTTTGGGTATGTGATTTTAGAAAAACCGCGACGAAGAGCACAGATAAATTAACATATTATTTATTAGTTCGTCAAAACTCATAACTTATGGATCTATATTATTCTAATAACTTAAAACGTCTATTTAATTATATGAACGAATATAATCACATATGAGTTCAACAACACGAGTTGTTTGTTAAAAAAAAAAAACCCCGATATTGTAATGAGGTGTCTGACAGATAGTTTGTATAGTAATTATAGAACATAGAGACGATTATAACTCAATTACTTTTTGCCACTAACATAATTGGTTCAGTTCATCTGATATGATTGAACATATTGGCATACGCAAATAATTGTGGTGTTTTTTGATTGAGTATTTTGACTAGCGGCTAACATGTTAACAATTGGCATGGCTTGTTTGTTGTGGTAAACTGAAATTTTCTTCTTTTCTTCTATTTTCTACAAATGTCCTCGGGGAAGAAAAATATTGAGTATACTTTTCACTAATGCATGAATATCATTTTTAAATTTTTTTTTCTGTACAGCTACTGGGCAAAGAATCAAATATATTTTTTTAATTACTGAAATTTAGCATTTAATATGCTTAATTATTTATAAAACCTTATTTATAATATGCTTAATTATTTAGCATTTAATTTGCTTAATTACTTTACAAATATATTTTTTTATTGCTTATGGTGGCAAACGAGCAGACAGCCCACCTGATGGTAAGTGTCACTGCCACCCATGAACCTTTGCCTACCTAAGGTAACCTAAGGCAAGGCCACTGCCTACCAATACAAACCCCAAACCCACCCCAGTTGAGATTCTGGCTCTCTCGCTCACCGAACGAAGCGCAATAGCACATTGCCCTCACTCAGCCGTCGATCTTCTGCGAGAGTGTGGTACTACCCCGGACGGACCGGCCCGCGGCTATAGATAGAGAACTGTCCACAGCGTGGTTCTACCTCTATTCAATATACATACATATCATCACGCCATGTCCCTTGCAGGGTAGGCAGAGAGAACAGAGTGCCAGAGAACTCTATCCTTGCATACTTCACTCGCTTCCTCAACATTCATAATTTTCTTCATACATGCTCGCCGGTTTCGGAGACTCTTGACTCCACCTTCCTTCAGTACGTAACCAATATGGTCTAGGTAGGTGAGTCTCGGTCTCCCCCGGTACCTACACCCTTCCACTTTCGCATGGCACGTGTAGCAATACATAACGCAGTGCTTGTCCCAACATTACTATATGGAAGCGAGAGTTGTGTATGCAGAAAAGATCATGAAAGCAAAATTAATACGGTCGAAATGCGATCTATACGGAAAATTTGTGGGGTTAGGCTGACCGACCGCATTCGCAACGACGACGTAAGAGAGCGAGTAGCTATGAAAGAGAGTATTGGTGTAAAGATGCGAAAGGGAATGCTCCGGTGGTTTGGACATATGGAAAGAATGCCGAACGTCTGGTTAAGAAGATATACAATACTATTTAATATTCTAGCATAGAAGGAAATTTCAATTAATGGTCTAATTTTTAAGGGATAATCTATAAATAATCCAATATGAAATGGTAGTGAAGACATTTCTTTGAATTAATTTCTTAAACATCTCAGAATTTTTCACTTATTTTTATTTGAAAGACCAACAGCAATATAATAATATTAAAACAGTTCATATACTCGTATATTCCACAGCTAATTACATGTCTTCGCTAATGTGTTATACGTTTATACTAACATATGATATAATTATGTTATGTTAATCTAATCAAGTTAATAAAATTAATGTTATATACAAACTGTCTTCCCCACTCGGTGGACGGATGACCTCATCAAGGTCGCAGGCATCCATTGGATGCAGGTGGCACAGGATCGTGGCAGATGGCATTCTCGTGGGGAGGCCTATGTCCAAAAGTGGACATTTACAGGCTGATGGATGATGGATGGATACAAATTGTTTTAGTTGATAAAGGATTCCTGGCTTGGTAAGCGTCTCGCGGTTGTCTGGCTTGTGTTAAATATGACAACGTCTTGTAATTTATAATTTGTGTTAAAGATTGTTATTGCTCGTCACAAGAAACTGTTTGCCTGTAATTAGTAGGCAATGCAGTTAAATTAGTTGAGTATGATGATGTGTGGATTTGACTGGAATATTAAAATTAATTTTTGAAACAATTTCGGGATTCAATTTTTTTACTTTATTTATAAAGAAATGGTAAATTGCCTTCAAATTGCATATAATTTCGTAAAGCGAGCTTAGAAGTCACGCTATATATTTTATCGGTATCCTTCTCTAAGCTATCGCGAACTTATAATAAAGTTAACTTAAATAACTTGATAAAGAATATACATCATCATTCTTCTACTCCCAATCCCAATTACTTGGGGTCGATAGAATATGTACTCTTCTTTCGTAGTATATATTGTAAAAGTTATTGGCAATAGTTTTATGACCAGCCGCCTGCCAGACGTCAACCCTCCTTGGGAATGTAATTGTTGACCAAAGGGCATCAGACAGGAGTGTTGGCCCAGGTCGTTATAATGGCTCTTAGTCGTCTATTACGACATCCACGAGCAAAGTAAGGGTTGGTAGTATTCTTAGCCGCTACCACACAGCTATAAAGAATGTACATAGAAAATAATATATAATTAATTTTTATGTGCGCTTAAATAAAATTTCCACATTCGTAGAAAAAAATACAAATTTGTTAATACTACATACGCTCATATAGAAAATTTAGAAGAATGAAAATATTGCCACGTTATTTGGCAATGTTGATAGTCTATACAAATTTTATGTATGCCTTCTGAAGCCGCGATCTTAAGATAATTATTCACTTCCTATATACTTGAGATAATCCACAGAATTTACATGAGTCACAGTACTTAAAATACCCCAAATCCCACACATTTACTTAAATATTCGTTAAACATAAAATCATGATGTTGGAGTTAAATTGGCCTCTTATTATTCACGATGCATGTATATGTCTAATATATGTATGCAGCATATATCAAGTTCATATCGTATTATGTAATTTTGGATGGATGGATGGATAACAGGTTCAGTGTCAGGGCGTTAATTCAAATTAAAATTATCAGGACATTTATTTTCCAAGAATCGTAAGCGTTTTTTTTTTAATGATTTCCGGAGGTGGCAAACGAGCAAGCTGCACACCTGATGGTAAGTGTTACTGCCGATCATAGACCTTTACTATACCAGGAGTATAGGCCGCTGTCTACTAATATAAACCCCAAACCCACCCAGTTGATCTTCCGGCTCTCTCGCTCACCGAACGAAGCGCAACAGCACATTGCCATTACTCAGACGTCGATCTTCTGCGAGAGTGTGGTACTACCCCGAACGGACCGGCCCGGGGCTATAGACAGAAAACTGTCAACAGCGTGGTCCTACCACTATAAACTGGTTACTTTTGTTCCTTAAAGCTGGAGAACATAAAATCTAGACAAAACGTTCATGTTTAGTATAATTTACTCTATTCAAAATCAGTCAATATTTATAATATTTCTGATTTAAGTTAATTCATAAGGGACATTTTAACAATTATATGACCTAACACATGTATATTTATTTAAATATCCCTATTACGTAATTATACTCGCAATAATTTCAATGCTGCAAAATTTTGAATTCAAAACTTGTAAGTGTATTGAATATAATGTAATTTAAAAACACGACATTGAGAGGTGGTATCTCTCATCATTATGTGGGAATATTGGATGACATCACAAGGCATCAGATTGAATGTTAAAACGGTATTAGATACGTGATGAGAACGACAGTTGAGGCTCAAGTAGCACACAGTTATTTTTTGACTCTGACTCAAAGAGGTATTCTCTGATATATAGGTGAAATTCAGGTTTAACTGTTTGATTATGAAATTAGACTATAAATTATCATTGTCTTGGTTTTTAACGATTATCATAAGAGATGACTTACGGCTATGATAAAATCTTTGCATAAAACTTCGAAATATTTATTGTAACAATGCGTCGGGGTAGCACGGCAGTTTTGGACAATTTGCTTCCCATTACGAATAAGTTGCATGCCCTCCAATGAGGGGTATATAGTCTAAGAACAATTGTGGATAAATAAACATTTTTCGTGAATCCATAAAAGAAAAAATCATTTAGTTTACTCGAGTTAAGTATTAATTAGGCTATAAAAAGTATTTACAGCTCTTTCGTTCTAGTTTTGATATGTCACCAGTTTCACAATAGTTCCACTGCTCAAAAATATAGGCAAAATTGAGTATTTTTATTTAATACAATTCTTTTAAATAATTATCTCTTTATTCATACTCATTACATTCATAGTAATTGCTAGCCAGTTAAGGTTATTTCTAATTTAGTTTTAAGCGAATATATAAACTCGCACTTATTTACTAAAAGAATGACTAGAGATTAAGGCTGATTTTTTTTAAATATTTCATTGTAAATAGCTTCTACGTAGAGGGAATCTAAATATAGGACTATATTTAATTAAACAGTGGTATCATTATTATTATCATTCTGCTTTTATCCTAATTACATAGAGTCAACACAGTATGTACTCTTCCTTCGTCGTACATATATCAAAAGTTTTGGCAGTAGTTTTATAAGGGTAGGTGCTCGATATGCCTGATGTTAACTCTCTTTGGGAATGTAATTGCTATCCATACTATATGTGATGGATTCAGCCTAAGTAAAGCTCTTAGGCGTCATTTCAACGCCCATTAGCAATGTAAAGGTTGATAGTATTCATAGCTACCGCCACATAAGAAATGGTACAAACAGTGGTGTACGAAAATAAAATCTACGAGCGGTCTTTCCCACTAACCATCACGTAATAGCTTGTTGCATCTAATTTGGAATAAAAAGACAGCATTATATATCCAGTCACTCTATTTTTAACCGATTTCAAAAAGGAGGAGGTTCTATTTACATATTAATATGTTATTGTACATCCAATTCAGTTCAGTTGAGCTATATTCAGCCATATTGGAAGCATAAAACCATGTAGAATTCGAACTCTATTGAACTAAATAGCCAATTTATATTGCGTTATTAGTATTTTGCAAGTTTGAATGTCATGACAACGCCTACGGCATGACAATGGCCCTTCTTATAGGCAAGACCATGTCAATGGCTTCATTGAAACGGTCACTTCTATGTTTTTGCTCCGTGATGTCAGATATATCCAAGTAAGGAAAATTTAATTTGATGTTTTTGATTCTCTTGCTGATACTACTGGGTGTAAATAGATAATAAAAATGATAAAGTTGTTGATAATAATGCGTATGGAATTTTGAGGTGTGCGTTCTGTAGTTTTTTTTTATTTGAAGATTAACTTCTTTGAAAAAAGTATGATTTTTTTTAAATCGTTTAAGACTCGACGATATTGATTGAAATGGGGTCGTAAAAGGAAATTAGAGGATCGTGGGGATAGTAAAACGAAATTAGCGAATCATTAAAGGAATTCGTAACGACGACGTAAGAGAGCGAGTAGGTATGAAAGAGAGTATTGGTGTAAAGATGCGAAAGGGAATGCTCCGATGGTTCGGACATGTGGAAAGAATGCCGAACGAACGTCTGGTTAAGAAGATATACAATGCGAAAGTGGAAGGATGTAGGTACCGAGGGAGACCGAGACTAACCTACCTAGACCAGATCGGTCATATACTGAAGGAAGGTGGAGTCAAGAGTCTCCGAAACCGGCGAGCGTGTATGAAGAGAATTATGAATGTTGAGGAAGCGAGTGAAGTATGCAGAGATAGAGTTCTCTGGCACTCTGTTCTCTCTGCCTACCCTGCAAGGGATATGGCGTGATGATATGTATGTATGTATTAAAGGAATGAACAGCTGCACTATTGGGAACTTTAGCACCAATTGCTATCACCAATCCGCATTCCGCACCGCACCAAGTGTGGTGATTATGGCTAAAACCCAAGTCCGATAGTAAATATCGATTAGAGATAGGTAGAATAAATAGAATTACCTACATCTATTATAAAATGTCATTAAATTGCCCTCATTGCACATATGGCGTAGTGATTATGTTATTAACCTATCGTGCTAGGTGGGAATCGAATCAGCGATGATTCGATTCCCAAGCAGGACAATGTATGTGCAATCAAAATTGTTGTTTTAAGTCTGAGTATAATTTTTGACCATTAATTAATGTCCGTGTGGTGACGGAGTAAAACTACAATTCACCATCCTTTATCTCACCCATGGGTGATCGTACAAGACGACAAAGGGTATATCCCTTTCCCCTAAACGCATATAACATCTATGCGAGGGAAGGAAAACTCGAAACCAAACCCTATACCAACACGTCTGACCAGCGTGGTATAGTAGGTCAATTGCCCTCCCATTATGGAGGAGGCTCGAGCCCAACAGTGCGATGTGTATGAACTGAGATGATGATGATGATAAATTTCATATTTGTAAACAATTATTTCTTTAGCTCAGAATGTTGTATTAAAAAGTACTCTTATCAGTATACTATTAAAGAGTATTATATGTCACATTATTTGCATAGAATCGGCATAATCAAAGCCATACCATGATTCCATATAAAACTAAAGTTTAAACTAGGCAATGCAATAAAAACCTACATTTAAAAGGGTCTAAAGAAACACCAATGGCCTTTTAACGTATTCGATGGGCGTTATCTTTAACAAATTTTTAATTGGACTTAAATCTTTGAATTTAACAATGGTACGAAAGTTAAGTGAAAATTTATGTTTTAATAGTTGTCCGGTTTTGTTCTATTTAGCAAGCAAAAGTTCATTTGCGGCGTAACTAATTGCGAACTTTATCTTTTTGTAAAGGAGGACTGTGCGAGTGAGATAAAATTGGAATGTAACGTGGGTGTTATTTTTAAATTCGAATAGTTTTAGTCTCCAGTAGGAATAGGAGATTTTCAGTTGTTATTTTTATAAAATGTTATTTTCTTATTACTATTTAACCCATCACGCGATTTTGGGACACAGTTTGACCCAATTAAACGCTCTACAATTAGCAATGGTTTTTAGCACCTTATTTCACATTTCCTTTGTAATATAGCAACAATAACAGTTTACGTAAAACTATAAAATTCACTGAACTTTTTTCAATAAATCAAAGCGCGGGACACTCGAGAGCACCGAAAAACCGCACTTTAGAAAAAGGGGTGAAGAATTGTTCCAATTTTAAAAATTCTTTTTTAATTCCAATTTTAAAAATTATGTTACAATTTTAAATATTCTTTATTTTTTGACTACATTATTCTGAAGTATTATTATTAAGAAGAAAAGTTATCCGATCTTTATTTCAAATACCTAAGTCTTAAAGTTATATTGTGAAATTTATTATATTGGCATTTTTTAACAAAGAGGACAGGCCAGTCGCGACCTTATTACATTTTGTCTCAAACAAAAACTGCAACTATTGCTAGGATTTATAAACGCACGTTTATATCTAGCCAATTAGGCCAATTTTTAATTGATCAGTAATTAATAATTAATCTCAAAAGATTAATTATTAATTACTGATTAATTAAAATTTTCACCAAGGATCCCTTCCTAATGTAAGACGTCAAATTGATGAATGATTCAAAATATTCAATTAAAAAAATATTTGATTTGATTTGACTTATCCGCTGTACGAAACATTGCCATACATCACACATTTGCAATCCCTTTCTTAACTTATATACGTCTCAAACTTGAAAGGAAAAGTAATATTTTCCGCAAGCTAACGGATTAGATTAGATAGTCATCTATAGGAAGAAAATAGAAATATTGATTTTCTCTAGAAATGATATCATTTGCTTTCATTTCTTGGTCGTCTTTAATAATATCTGCAGAAAGTGAAAAGAGAATTGTATTTTGACTCCCGTCATTACATATTAACTAATTCCATCCCCATAATAATAATAAGTCCCAATGTTTAGCTAGATCGAAGCAAAATTAGTCAGTTGAATCGTTTAAACATCTGAGTTGATAAACGTTTCATAAAAACTTTTATATTATTAACATTTAGTATATTAATTATTAAATATTAATAAAGAAAAAAGGAAAATGACATTAAATAGAAAATGCTCTACCAGAACATCAATAAAGACAGTGTGAAACATTCTGTAATTTTTACATATATACATACATACATACCATCACGCCATGTCCTTTGCAGGGTAGGCAGAGAGAACAGAGTGCCAGAGAACTCTATCCTTGCATACTTCACTCGCTTCCTCAACACCTTCCTTCAGTACATGACCGATCTGGTCTAAGTAGGTTAGTCTCGGTCTCACCCGGTACAAATAATTGTAATTTTTAATTTTTAACTTAACTGTAATTTTTAACTGAAAGATTTAAATACTGCGGAATTGATATAGACAATTTAATATTTTCTCACATAAAAATATTAAATACTTATCGTCATCGCTCTATCTATAAAAAAAGTATACAAGTCTATATTTTTATTTAGATAGTTTCCAAGTCTATGTGATGATAATTATGGTATCATGATGCTACTATATGCTATCATGATTATTATGCTATCATATTTAAAATTTCTTATAGGAAAACTTACTAAACCTAAATCAAGATTTGTACCCAGAATTTAAACATATTAGCATTTGTAAGGTTGTGATACTAGACGTTGACACAATAAAATAAAAATTTAATTTATTATAGTAATGATAAAAAAACAGCCATTTCATGAACATGTCTTGTTCCTAACATTGAATCTTTATATGTTGTTTCTGTTGGTTTTTTGGACAACTACGCGTATAATTCTGCAATAAATTTCGTATTCAACATTAGTTATGTGAACTGCATACAGAGGAGTCTTATTTTTATTCAGTAGAATATTAGTCTATTTGACTGCCTAAAAAGTACCGCTTAATCAGACACTGTAATTGTCTCAAGTTTATTGCACAAAATTTCTGAGAATTGTCGCGCGTCTTAGGATACCAATGAGAAAATAATAGCTTTTTTAAATTTTAAAGCTTCATTTTAATTAAGAAATGTATTCCTGTATCCATTCCGTGTGGTGACGGAGTAAGAATACTATTCACCACCCCATATCTTACCCGTGGGTGATCGTACGAGACGACTAAGGGATATACAACGCATATAACATCTATGCGAGAGAAGGAAAACTCGAAACAAAACCCTATACCAATACGTCTGACCAGCGCGGTATAGTAGGTTAATTGCCCTCCCATTACGGAGGAGGCCCGAGCCCAACAGTGGGACATTTATGGGCTGTGATGATGATGATGATTCCTGTATCACGGAGGACTTCACAAACATATCATTACCGAAAACAAAATAAATGACTAGATTTAGAACAATTATTTATAGATTATCCATGTGGTGATGGAGTAAGAATGCAATTCACCGCCCTCTATCTTACCCGAGGGTAGGTGATCGTTAGAGAAGACTTTTTTTTTTTTTTTTTCGCAAGGTGGGACCATGGATGTGGTCGCGCCCCGGCAAATCGGCCCGGGGCGACGGAAGAGGCGGCGCGCAACCCCATGGACCCACCTTGCAAACACCTCTCTTCGCCGTGCGAGCGGACCCCCGGTACCCGATCTTTGTCTTCGGTGGCCCGCCCGGCGATATACCCTCTCGGGTTCCTCTCTCGTCGACGCCCCGACAGCTTTCGCCGTCGAGTCGTCGCCCTCACGCGGTGGCCTCACGTCGGGTGACAATTCCCCGGTCCGATCACCCGAAGCCTCGGTTAGGGCGCCATCAGACGCAGATACTCGCGCATGCGCCGCCCCGGCCGCGGGTGGCGGCCCGGGTCACGGGAATCCTCCCAGACTCGTTCCGCCGCCTCCTTCTGCGAGATGACAGCCTCGCAGAAGGCGGCGACCGCGTCCCAATTCCTGACGCTGTCGACCATCGCTTTCACGACAGCCGGCAGCGTCAGGTCAGCACCGATGACAGCGACGAGGTCACGGCGCTGCCCGTCCCAGCCCGAACATACCTCAAGCGTATGATGCGCCGTGTCCTCGTCGCTACTGCAATGGTGGCAGGACGGAGTCCACTCCCTCCGCACGACCGTGTGCAGGTACTTGCCGAAGTAACCGTGCCCCGACAAGACCTGCACCAACCGGAAGGAGAGCACTCTGTGCCGCCGCTCCATCCACTCCATCAGTACGGGCCGGAGGGCCTCGACGGTAACAACACCGTGTCTAGGCCTCTCCAGCCGCGTAGCCCAATGGGCGATGACTTCTCGGCGGGCGTCCTCGCGCCAGGTGGCTATCTCGTTGAACGATGGGGAGCCACCCTCGTCGCGCATTGTGGTAACCCGCCGGTAGAGGTCGGAGAGCATCTCCGCCTCTAGGTCCCACGGGGGTGTCCCGGCCAATCGTTAGAGAAGACTAAGAGATATAAAACGCATATAACATCTATGCAAGAGATGGCAAACTCGTAACAATACCTTATACCAACACGTCTGACCAGCATGGTATAGTGGATCAATTTCTCTCTCATTGACTGGAGCCTAAGAGTGGGAGACTCGAGTCCAACAGTGGGACTTATGAGAGCTAAGACGATGATGATTATTTACAGATTGCACAAAGAACTATCATGTGTGGAAATCGAACCCACGATACTTGGCACGGGAGGTTGCTATTTAAACTAATACACTACCGTTCTATAATGAAAATCTCTATGTATTAAGCTCGATAATTTTACAAACTTTTATAATATTTTAAAATAGCGTGTAAAATTTTAGCAGTGAACTCGACGGTTGTCACAACTCAAATGATATAGTGCTCTAAATAGCGACCTTCTGACTATACGAGTGTCGGACGTAATCGGATGAATCCCACGCATGATTTTTTTTTTGGGTTATTTAAAAATCTTTTTTCTAATACTGGCTATGACGTGTTTGTTTTTTTTTGGAAATTTTGCAATATTACCTACGATTTATTTCATAGGGTCAGTTATGTCCTCATTATCGTCATTCTGCTCTTATATTAATTACTTAGGATCGATGAAATATGTATTATTTTGCCTTCGTTGTAAAAGTATTGCTAATAATTTTATAACCGACCGCATCGCTGTTGTTAATCTTCCTTGGGAATGTAATTGTTGACCAGACCACATCAGATTTAGTTGAATCAAGTCTTTGTTTTGCTCTTAGTTTTTTTTATAACAATTGCGAGCAAAGTAAGGATTGGTAATATTCGTAGCCCACACTTCAATAGAGTGAGCTGTTGTCATCATCATCATCATCATCTTGCTCTTCTCCCAATTACGACCCTAAAATGCAAGTAATAATTGTAATACATTATTATTTAATCCAAATCCTGACGTTGGTGCAATATGTATGACGATTACATCCATAATATATATCGCAAAAATATTGGCAATAGATTTATGAGCGGCCACCTTTGTGAAGTCAAGTCTCCTTGTGAATATAATTGATAACCAGCCGGCATTAGGTGGAAGGTGACCCAGGTTGATATAAAGCTCTTAGTCCTCTTTTACGACGTCCACGAGCAAAGTAAGGGTTGATAGTATTTTTAGCCATATACACAGCAATAGAATGAGCTATTTTATTGGAAATTAATAGACAAATTCAAATTTTCAAAAGCTAATAAATAGTTAAATTACAAAAGATTTCTATAGGGTTCATATTTGGGGTTATATTGGGTTTATATATGGCACAGAGTGCATAGATGGCATAGTAGTTAAGGTACTGACCTTTCGTGCCAGTGCCATGGGTTCGATTCTCACGCAGAACATTACTTTGCACAAAGTATTGTTGTGAATCTCGGTGTAATTTGTTTGCGTTAATTGCATGTTTGTACATTCCCCCGCAATATAAGGATTATTTCCTTAGTGTAGAGTGGTCTTCAAAAAAAAAAAAAAATATCACATTAAGGAAAAGTTTTTATTCCAGAATTTGTTTTCTTTATTCCAGGAATATGAGCGTTCTTTTAAAAAGAAAGATACAAGTAAGGTGGCAGAATTTTATTGATGACAAATGAGTGTTACTTCGCAAAAACCCTTTTTAAATTTGTAATCTTCCGACGGGCTTTAAGCCCTAATATTATTATTAGTCCTTTGCAAATATAACCGCTTGGTTTTTGTAAAGCATTTTTGATTAATATATTCAGTTTGTAATAATATGGTGGGGAGATTAATAATCTGCCATTCCTAAAGACGTAATGTATAGCGCTTTAAGTTTTGAAGATATATCCGTATTAAAATGTTAATTAGTGCGGCAGTGAAGAAAAATATCATAAGAAATCCGGTATATCTTAGCTTTAATTAAATAAAAGTATTCTAGATGACATTTGTGTCGAATACCACTCGACATTTTGTCTATAAATGATGAATCGATATGTAACACAAGTATTATAATTTTGTTGGCATGCAATTAAAAATAATTTTAATAAATATTTTTCTCTTTGACACAGATTTAACATTAAAATATCGTTCTTTCTTTTACTTCCTAGGTGATCACTGAGTAAGAATATAATTTGAAATCGTTTTTTGTCCGTGGGTAACTAAAGAATATAATATGCAGATCCTATCTATGTTATAGACGGAAACCTCGAAATAAACTTTATGCTAACCCATTTGACTTGAGTGATATAGTAGGTCAATTTCTCTCCCAGGAGGAGGCTCGAGCCCAACAGTGGGACATATATGAGCTGAGATGATGATAATGATGATGAGTAGATTATTTATATTTAGGTGTTATATACATGCACAATTCCGTGTGGTGACAGAGTAAGAATAAAATTCACCACCCCCTGTCTTACCCGTGGGTGGTCGTAAGAGACGACTAAGGGATATAAAACGCCTATAACATCTAAGCAAGAGAAGGAAAACTCGAAACAAAACCCTATACCAACACGTCTGACCAGTATGGTCTAGTAGATGAATTTCCCTTCCATTACGGAGCCCAACAGTGGGACATATACGAGCTGAGATGATGATGATGACACATGCACAAGCTAGGTTATTTATATAAATTCAATTACGAGATAGAAAAAAATAATGTTCCATATGTGACATTCATTTTTCGCTCGTAAACAACTTTTATAAATTTTAATGCAAAATTTGATGAGCATTTTTAAATCTTGGCGAATTTGTCAACTCAGTCACAATAGGTATTTTCATTTTATTATAACAACAATTACCGCGACCGGGCAAACGTCCAGTGAAGCATAACTCATTGTTTAAAGATTTTTTGCTACATTTTAATTTTCGGAGATCTTGTCTCGGGGCGTTGTCCATTCATGCAAACATAATCTTCAACCAACTTCAAAGAACAGTCGCTTTAGTACGTAATAAATAAGGTAAATTTTAGAAGTGAAATACGATTCTAGGTACGCGAATGTATTTAGTAGTTTTTGGTTAGGTAGACCTAAACATTGTCAGCTGTTAACGACAATCTCGTTCATTTATCTTGAAAGATGGAGTGGACAGCATTTTAAGGATAAATGTCTTGTATGTTGTTTAAAACTTTGCTTTAATGCGAAAGCGTAGACCGTTATGTATTTTGTATGACTGATGTTTATGTCCTGTAGAACATGGATAATTTTCTAATGCTTATACCTATAAAAAACACCAGGAAAGTGTCTACATGCAGCCTTATATATGAATAAATCATAAAAATAAAATATCTGCTATATAATCAAATGGCTTCATATCTAATATATAAGTAATTAACTATATTTTAACTATAAAAGTATTATAACAATAGGTAACACCTTGTGTAGCAGACCTTGCGTAGACAGCAGCAGCAGCCTTGTGTAGACTATGCCAACTGTTATTTTAATCGTGGATGTCGTAAAAGACGACTAAAGCTCTAAGATATAAATATCAACCTGGGCCGCCTCCACCTCATGCCGTTTGCTTAACAATTATGTTGCCAAGGAGGGTGGAAGTCAAGCAGGCGGCTGGTCATACAACTATTGCCAATTAATTTTTCAATATGTATGTTAGCAGAGAAGTACATATTGCGATGAGCCTAAGTAATTGGGATAACAGCAGGAGAATGATGAAAAGCATAATAATAATAATGTATAAATGCTTATTGTGTGATAGTAGCTGCGAATAAAGCAGCTTTATATCATCTCCATCTACTAACCATCTTGTCAACATTTACATCTCCAATGGATAGTTGAAAAAAGGTAGGTCATCGGAAGAAAAGTACATATTGCTTTGACTCCAAATGGCTGGTAAGAGCAGTGATGATAATATAAGCGGAGATCAACGATTTAATGTGTTCTCCAAGGTACGAATTTCAGACATTTTTTTTTTTTAAGAACCCTTAAGTACGTAGGTTATTTCATGTTTCCCTTCACAATTAAGTGGAGCAAAAATAAATAATTTACGATTAATAACCATTATAATTGCGAGAAACTACACGTTTGTGCCATGGGGATCAAATGCGAGACCTTTTTGTATTAGTTTATTGGTCTGCCGCCTATTTCTAATATACATAATATATGATAAGCCTAATTATAATTTATATATAATTTAGACTATATAATATTCAATCTCTTAAAATTGCAATTGAATATAAAAAATATAAAGTCGGTTTGTTTATAATGTCGTGATTGAATAATAAAAATTTAAAGTTTATGAGAAATCTTTACTAATTAGTATACACATATATAAAATATATTAAGTTTTAGTTGGATTTTAAATTAGCAGTACAATAAGTCTATAGTGATGTTCGTAATAATGATTAAAATTGAAAAAAAAAATGAAATTTTATGCTATACATTTGCATCACAATCAAATGAAGTTAAAGATTAGGTATTCAATATTCTATAAAATTTCTATATATTCATTCATTGTTTTAGTTACTCAATAATCCATTCGCTCGATTCGTCCGGGAAAACAGAAGAGATGGAGTGCAACCCCATAACCTTCCGTACACGTATCTCTATTATCTCCTCCTCCTCTGTTATACCTCCGTATCTGGATACGGATAAGAACTGGTTCTTGGCTGGCTTATGCATAAGCACTTAAAAAAACACTTAAATTTTGTTAATTTTACCTTTTACCTAAAATTAATGTAATAATCTACTATTGGATCAGCAATCAGCCACAAACTGTAAATATTCAGCTAGAAATTTAGCTTACTTATTATTTTTTAAGTTGCTTCTTTTAAGTAAAATCCAGCTATAATGTGATCCCCTCTGAACCAGGTAATTTGTCTATTCGTAGAAATCAAATGCAAGAAAGCTATGGGTGGATTTTCGTCTACCTGTCGCATTCCACAAGAACGGTTTTCCATTCACTATTTAAGTACTATTATATTTATATCTTCATCAACATCATCTCGACTCATATATGCCCCACTGTTCGGCTCGAGCCTCCTCCAAAATGGGAAGGAGATTGACCTACTATATCACGCTGGTCAGACGAATATAGGGTTTTGTTTCGAGTTTTCCTTTTCGCGCATTGATGTTATGTTATATGCATTTTACATCCCTTATGATCACTCACAACTAAGATAGGGGGTGGTGAATTGTATTGTTACTCCTAAAAAAAAAAAAAAAAAAAAAACTCCGTCACCACACAGAAAATATTTATGTCTTAGATTAGTGTAATAAAAATAATTTTCTTCTTTTTTCGATATATCTATTGATAATAATACTGAATACTGATTTCTTATTATTTACACATAAAATTCTCATTATTTACATATAAATTAGATTGGCTTAATTGACCTTTAATTTTCAGGATAAACTCTAAACCCTGCTAAAAGGATTTTTATTTAGTTTGTACCTAATTCACTCGGAGTTCTTTGTTTGTTAATTAACCTTCAATACCTTTTAGTTTTGCCATTAGACCTGTTGCTTTGTATTAACGAACTGAATTGATAAGTTTTACGACCATTTAACAAATGCACTATAGTCAGTATTAACATTATTTAAAATAAGGAATTTTTAGAATACGAGTTTTGATCTGGTTATAAAAGTATTTTAACTGGTATCATCACTATCATCATCATCTCAGCTCATATATGTCCCACACAGTGGGAGGGACATTGTATTACTATACCAAGAATTTTCCTTTTCTTGTATAGATGTTGCGTTTATATCACTTGGTCGTCTCTTACGATCATCCACAGATAAGATGAGGGGGTGGTGAATTGTATTCTTATCCCGTTACCACATAGAAATGTGTAATGAATATGAATAATATAATGATGTATAAATGAATAATTGTATAATTACTATTTATTTGACATTCTCAAACTTTATCTCTGAAAAGATAATCAACATATTTATAATATATGTATATTTAAATTACTGAAATTTAGCATTTAATATGCTTAATTATTTATAAAATCCGATTACGAAATGAAAAATGATGTCACAAGCGGGATTCGAACCCGCGCCTATTGGGATTCCGGCCCAATCGTGCTGCCACTACTTTTCGTAATCGGATTTTATAAATAATTAAGCATATTAAATGCTAAATTTTAGTAATTTAAATAACAAGGTTGTGTCATCGTTTAATACAATTCTAACTGTAAAGTTTTAAGTATTAAGCCTATAACAATGTGTAAACATTGTCGGGTAGATAGCATACCGTCACCTTAAGACGTAAATATAATACGAAGTGAAATTTGCATGTCCTACAATTAGTCACGGTGGTGTAGTGGCAGCACGATTGGGCCGGCATCCCAATAGGCGCGGGTTCGAATCCCGCTTGTGACATCATTTTTCATTTCGTAATCGGATTTTATATATGTATATGTTTAGTATTGGACTAAGATTAAAAAAAAAATAAAGCTCATTACTCGCAACATTTTCGTGACTGTTATAAGCAATGATTAGGAAACTTAAGCGAATAACATCAAAGTAACTTAAGGCAAATTCTAATTTCTACGACCTTTTCTTGGGAGCAGACTAGGGTATGGTAAGACCTCGTTTGATTCGAATTTTCACGACCTTGACATGTTTTCCATCCTCCATTCTTCAGTCTCTTCGACTTTCAGTATTGTAGTAGTAGTTGTAGTAGTATATCGTTCATGGTTCATTTTTCGTGACCATGAACGTTGCAAGTGTTCGAAACGATGCACATAGGAGTATTTTAGTCGAAAAGTTGGCCAAAATTATTTTAGTGTCTAAATGGTCTTTAAACAGGATAATATTCTTAACTGTAGAATGTAGAAGGAATTTAGATCAATAAAATAAAAAAATATGCTAAAAAATTGCATTTATTACTCAGAAACTAGTAAAAACATTTTTTTCAAAACAATCAATTCTTAATCAGACGATGCAATGCAATGTTCCCGTCCACGGTTCTTCGTCTGATGTATCATCAAGTTCGGCTGATTGCAGTGGAACATCGTCATCAGTGTCCATTACTATCACAGATTCAGGAATTAACATTTTTATTTTGTCTGGTTCAAACGCTTTCGTTTGTTTTGTGGGTCTTGGTCTCATACATGTAATTAAGGGATCAGAACTGAGTAATAATCTGTTAATGACATCTTTGTTGCACGCCTCCCTTGTAGTTTTTTGGGCATAATTGAGTCTGTAGACCTTAAAATGTTTATTTCTTGCTTCGGCTGCTTCCTCAGATAGTTGCCCAATAGGTAATAGAGCATTTTTTATAACAACTGGTCCAGTTGTTATAAAAATCAAATTTGATCAAAATTTTGAATCAAAATTTTGTGAAGAGTTGGCGTCATTGGATACCATGAGTATAAATCAATGTAAAGTTTAGCTGTATCCATGGTGTAAGCAGCAAACTTTTGCAAATCAATTTTATAGCCACTTGATATAGTTTCTAAGATAATTTTCAGTCGGTGAATAAGTTGAAAATCAACACCAGTAATTTCAGCTGCCAGCTTTGGATTATTGAAAAACCTGCGGCTACTGTTGCCATCATTTGTATTGCCAAAATTGGCTTTAGGAATGTCTACTTTAAGACCCATTTTGGTCCTGAAGTGCTCTTGTATAATTACTTTCCGTTCTTGAACTGAGTTTTTGTCTTCTTGCGATCTTATTTGCCACTTTTTGACGGTCATTTTGTAGGATAGATGTAACAGAGTCTCAAACAATCTAATCCTGGCATGTAAAATAGACAATCCAAACTGTAGTGTGTTTGGATCGATTGTTTTTTCTATAGACAAATTGTTAAAATCTTTTGATGTAGCGCCGCAAATATAGCATTTCATTGTAGATTTGGTATTTGTTGCTGCATTGCAGACTTTTCCATCTAGCATTGTGAAGAGGAGTGTATGTTTGACTTGCGTAGAATCCCCGATTTTTGTCCGGATCAATGAAGCAATTTGAGACTGTATATAGGTTATTTCTTCCTTTGTTATATCTGTAGACTCTTTGACAAATCTTATTCTTATTGGTCTGCAGTATCGAGGAGATGAGGGAGTCGGATTTTGCCAAATTATTTTGTTGTCTGTAGTGGAGAATAACCGTAAAGGTACAAAAGAACTTTGAAAAATGTTTGCATCGGAATCTTCATATTTTCAAACTTTTGTTTATATTGTGTTTGTTGTGACCCGTCACAGCCCCATTTCGATATCAACTCCAATGAACTGCGATCTGTTTCAGACAACGTTTCCACAACTTCCTTTATGTATAATAGTAATCTTGATGCGGTGTGGTCTAATAACTATTGAAGACTAACCTCAGCACAAGTGGCTGTTATCCTGAATGATTCAGCTGGAGGGTAGCAATCTTTCTTTGCTTTTTGCAATAGACTGTAACAACGAAACATTTTCTTGCCGGTAGCTGCTATGATTTCATATTGCCGTCTTGATAAATTTGCTTCTACAAACATACATAGCGCTTTGAAGGTAGATATCGGTTCACTTTTTTTCTTTTACACTTTTCAAATATGCAGTTCTGTATTTCTTCGCTCTTGTAGGAGATTGTGTTACTTCCTGAAGAACTTTCGAGGCATCCACTTTGCCAGAAAACCGTAGTTTCATTCGAGCTGCATACGTTAACTCCTCGGTGCCAGTAGTCTCTCGTATATTTCGCGTCTTTCTCCTTTTGCTGCGCTTGCTCGATTCTTAGAACAATTTTGTTGGACGTCCGGGTTTGGTGGCTCCATCAGGTAATTCTAAACATTCCAGAAGCTAGTTTTCATTCTTCTTTTTGAATAAGTCTAATTTTCTGCCTGCCGCTGACCATTTTTGTTTAAATTCATGCTTAAATATGGATAATTTGTGTTTTATGTTTTTTATTTGATCTTCCGAATAAGAACCTCTGCTGAGCAAATAATCTTCAAGATGGTCGATTTTTTTCTGCATATTTTCTTCTTTCCACTGTTGCATGATGTCAAATAACTGTTTTCTAGACATTTTTTTATCTCCGATGGACCTGTTAACAAAGAAAAATAATCTATAAAAAATCACTTAATTACTAAAAAGATACCCCTGGTGATGTATATATCTTAAAAAATAGAATTCGCAGATATTCGCAGCTTTTTATTTCTAAATACATAAGATGACTGTCCATTCTTTACTATTATATAACAAACATCATTCAATAAATCTCAGAAGTATTACAAAATCTTTCGATAACATTGAAGTTGTGTGAAAAAAAAGAGCAATTTAATGTCTTCTTTCAAAGTAGCGTATTTTTTTAAACAGATATGAATTGGAAGCCAAATTGTATGAAAACTGTAGTACATACCTGCTTCAGAAGAATCCATAATGCACCAATAAACACAGAATAAAAAAGGATCAAAAAAACGTAACCAAATAGGTAATGTTCGCGAGAGTATTCGATAAAGGAAACGTGTGCAGTTCACGAGTGTTAACTTCCGACTGATGGGACCGCGCTGCGGTGAGTCACATAAAAAAAGCATATGCCTCCCATTGTTCTCTGTCTATTCAACTTTCTCAGGTAACAGATATTAAGGACTCAGCTCATCTTTTTAAAAATCGACTTTTGTCCAACTTTTCGACTAAAATACTCCAATGTGCGATGGAAAGTTAGAAATCAAATAATACAAACGAGATAGAATCTGTAAAAATAGTTTTAATTCGTTCAATATAGATTGTATAAATAATTTGTTTAATAGAAGAATCGAAACCAGAAAACTCGGCATGAGAAGTCACTATTCAAACTATTACGCCATCTGTACAATCGAGTTGTAATCTCATTGAACTAAAACGATCCTATAAACATTTACATCTACAAACATTACCCAACTTATAGTGATTTTTTAAATTTATTTTCTCAAGATCTATCCTGAGTGATTGTATTTAATTTCTTTAGGTGTTGATTTAGTTTAACCATAAATACTTTCATTAAAATAAATAAATATTACGCTAAATTATTATTAACATAAATATACCATGACGTTCCTACAATATCATGTTATCACGAGCTAAAATAATTTTAAACGACTTCTCTTTTAAACTGGATTTGCTATAGGTAACTACACATTAACACGCTTTATGTGCAATAAAAGTGATAAATCTGTAAAGTTATGTTCAAAACAAACATTTTGATGTGCACTTTTTGCTGTCGGTACTTCGCGAAAATCTGTAAAGGAAATTGTATTTAATTCTGTTAAATCTGAGTTTAAATTCAAGTGTCCCGCTTGTAAGCCTATATTTCCTTTCAATCCTTTTTCGCTGACAGATATAGTATTTACAATGAAAGACAATAGGTCCAATATTTATATTTAGTGAGTAAAGTTACGAAATTGGTGTCGCATAAAGAGATTATTTTCAACAGCCTATAAAGTAGGCTACAAGTACCAACAATTTAAGATTATGTTTCTATATAGTATATATACGTCTTAACGATTATACAATTTATTATAAAGAAAATGTTTCTGAAGGAAAATACGAATACAAATTTTAAAATAAATAACGATGCTATAAAGTTATGTGGAAAAGTAGAAGAATTGTATTCTTACTGTTACCTTTTTTTCGGTGGGCTATGGTCTGGTCACACTCCGTCAAAACCGTTCAGGGTGACAGAAGAGGCGGCGAGCGACCCTATAGACTCTCCCCGCAACGCACCTCTCTTCGCCGAGCGAGCAGGCCACCGGGACCCGATCTTTGTCTTCGATGGCATTATTGTTACCATACGAAAAATTTATTAAATTTTGTTACCAAGTAATTCTTAATAACACTTAAAAATTATCTTTGAAGATGTTTTGTTAAAACAAATTAATACTATTAAGAACTAAGTTCTTATACTGATTATAGAATGAGTATTAAATACTCCTTGTGGAAATACACAACGATGTACAAACTGCTACATAAAACTTGAAAATGATTTATAAATAGCTACTTGCGGCTACGGTAGAATTTCACATTGGTACATTGTGTCCAAAATAGCTATAAATTAAGAAGGTTGAATAAATTCCCTTTATTTATAGCACGACAGTGCGGGGCCCAACTGACAGATTGCGGAACGATGAACACATCTTGTAATTGTATACTATGCATGGAGGTCCCGAATTAACAATATAATAGAGCGGAGTACGTATACGGCCTGAGAGCACAGCCAACTAAGTTAAAATCCTATATATTTAGGTTACGTGTCACTATATTGCGTCATTAAAATAAAATACAATACATATTATCTCAAAGAAAAAATAATCATTGAGCATAATTTACTTTAGTTAATGATAATTAAATGATTATTTTCACTTTGCGACGTTTTAAAAATATATATATGGGTAAATATAAATACTATAGGTGCATATCTTGCCGCTTGATTCTCAATTTATTAGAAATTTTCAAGATACTTAAGCGTAAAAATATTTCAGACATGCATATTCCTTTGAAATAATAACCTTTAATTTCGGCTAAACTTCTGAAAATTCTGCCTTTCCAATGTTTATGTATTGTTTGTTTTATGTATATATAATACTTAAATATTGTATATTACAACACACTTGATTATGAAAAATAATCCGAGAAGGTTCGATGCAATCCTTTTTTATTCGAATCCGTTTATCATTTATTGTGGTGAAGGTTAAAGTTCGATGTGTCATTTGCTTTTAATTTAATTCTAAATTTAGACTATCGTAAAAGCTAGTTAAGGTAACAACAGAAAAGTATAACATCAACTGGAACGGCAAACTTGTAGTTATTGTAATATTACTCCTTGTGGAGAGGCCTATATGTACAATGGACGGCGATAGCCTCATACGTTTACCGCAACGTAAGGTGAGTATGTTTTTAATTCATTTATTTATATCCTTTCTAGATACATTTTCGTAGTGCTGGTTAATATTTCTAGCGTAAAGTATATCTGGTGACGTCGACAGTACATTGAGTTTTTGTTTTCTGTTCCATGGGTGGGACGTGCGCTTCAATTTATTTCAAAAGTTCAAGATAAAAAATATTTAAAGTAGGTAATGTGGAATAAATTGTATTCTTCGTTTTATTCTTTGCCCGTTCTTGTTTACATTTTTATTTATACAAATACTCGGAGATTTATTTGTAAATGGATAGGTTTATATATTTTTGCGATGGTCAGTCATAACCTGAGTGATTATTTATCAACGGCGGGTTATTTTGGGATAATTAATATGATTTAGTTATTACTTATTACATTTACCCGTTCTACATGGATCACATTAAGAATTGTTGTAGTATATTTAGAATGAAAAAGAATTTAGAAGAAATTATAAAGTTTTAAAAAATAAATATTAAATTTTATTCTTAATTACATTTTTTTATTTGATGTTTATTTCAAAGAAAAAAAATAAGAAAGAAATCCCGAAACTGTTATAAATTATAAAAATTCAATACGATTTGAGTCGATATATATCGTGCGATAAGAATAAATATAATTAGCAATATTATTTAATAAAGAAGGCTGAAAAAGTGATATTAATAACAATTTTATTTTTCTTGTTATTTTAATTAAAAACAAAGGAACTGAAAATAATATACTTCTCAAGTTGTATCCTGATATTATTTTCAGTTTTTTTTTTCAACTACCTACAAAATAAATTAAGTGTTTTAATAAATAACAAATCATGAACAATATAAAATTATATATGAATCATTCTCTTTTTCTACTGGTAATGAATTTTTATTAAAAATGTGGTTCAAAATTTAATACCTTATAGGTTAGATATAAATTTCTGTAATAACAATGACACATTGGACGTGAGACACCTCAGTCCTCCCGAAACCATGATCACTGTAAAGTGTTCGAAACGTCGGGAAATTAAAAATTAAATACAAATTGCATAGAATCCGTAAAAGTAGTTTTATTTCTAACTACCTACAAAATTAGTTTCTCACATTTGTTAAAAAAGCTACTCTGTGTTTGAATATATATTTTTTTTAATGAATAGACATTAAGTTATATATAATTGTCTAAAAATTGTAGTAATAACAACCACACCCAAAATCAGTTACCTATAATCAGAATCATACAGTTATCAGATGTTATGGATCAATAAGCGTATTTACTTTCTGACCCTAAAACAAACTCCGAAAAAAAATACATATCTTTTTTTCATCATTCCATGATCGTGGAAATAAACCATTGTCCATCATCAATAAATATGCAAAGTGTGCAAGTGACAACACGGGTGCGTTGTATTGTATGCAATTGTATTGAACTGCCCGATCCTTTGATGTTTTGTGTTAACACCGCATGTGGTGCGCCGGCGCAACTATAGGCTTATTTGTTCCCTTTCTATTCTGATGTAGATGTTGATAGAGAATGTTTTATTATTTGAATAATTGATTATTTTTAATAGTTTTTCTTTTCGTCCCGTGTGGTGACGGAGTAAGAATACGTTTGGTCAGTAATTACATTCCTAAGGAGGTTTGACGTTATGCAGGTGGCCGGTCATAAAACTATTGCCAATAACTTTTCCAATATTTACGTTGAAAGAGAAGTACATATTGTGTCGGTCTCAAGTAATTGGGATAAGAACAGAAGAATGATGATGAATGATGATCATTAGAAACGTGTTTTTTTTTAAATAAAAAATATAAATAAATACATATCATCACGCCATATCCCTTGCAAGGTAGGCAGAGAGAAAAGAGTGCCAGAGAAAAATTAAAAAAGATATATTTTTTATAAAAAAATATTTTTTTTAAAAGCAAACTAAATATGAATTATCCACTTGTATTAGATAAACTCTCTTTCAACTAATTTTTTAGCTAGTACAGCCGCCAGGCAGCCTATGCCTAACTTGTCACTATTTTAAAAGACTTTTGTTATATTTTGTTTGGTAAAACAAACATCTTTTAAATCGAAAGTTTTTTTTTAATGCCAGTCGTGACAAACGAGCTGGCGGCACACCTGATGATAAGTGATACTGCTGCACATGGACCTTAGCAAAACCAGGGGCACAGCTAGGCCGTTGCCTACCGTGAAGAAAGAAAGAAGAAATCGATAAATATTTAGATTAGTTAAGCCACTTACTTGTTTGTACCTAATACCTTTATGTCAATATTTTATTGATTCAAAACAAATCCTTACTTTCCATAAAATAGATAGCTAGGAAGAAGACAGAAATATCAGAAAATAAACATCGCATAGTTGATATTTCCACATTTATTATTAAAATGTTAGCGAAACTAGGGTGCTTTGGAAAAATCTCTATGTATTTCTATCATTCCCACTTTACAGTGCTACATTAAGTAACATATATCGATTTTAAACGGTCATGAATCACGACCTACACACAGGACTTTACTCGTATACTACATAAATATTGTTATATCAAGAAACACCCGGGGTGCATCCAAAACGCACGCGATTTGCGATACCGTTTATAATGTAATAAATAACATGATATTTATACGTAGTTCTCGACATTTCTCGACAGTTTTCGACACCTACTTACTTACGTACGACGCATCGAGATCACCACTTGTCTCTATAATGGTTCTACCGGTTCTTGGTAATCTTTATCTGGCATATATTTGTCCTGTACGTCATGATAAAGGTTGACTTCTATTGAAATTAATTGCCGAGTCTAAAATAATTTTAGTTTGACTGAAAGTATTACCATTTTTGTTTATTCGAAACCATTGTAAATTCGTATATGGCATGTTTAATTTAGATTGGTAATTTAACTAAAATAATGTTTTTTTTTTAATACTTAGGAACTGATCCTTGTATTGCATGGGGAACAACTAATAAAACATCATTAAACAGGACAATAATTCATAGATCGCAAAATATTGTCCTGCATGAGAATCGAATCTATGAATTTTGGCATGGTAGGTATCTTAATCATAACAGCAGTTTATACAATCATCATCAGTATTTACAGGAACACCAGCAATGATATCAATGTCAGACTAGGAACATGGGGGAGATAGCATGCGATAGTTGGTCTAATTTTATTGCTAATGTACTAATGCCCACTAGCCTAACGTTGCATACGTTGGGTTGACGTTGAGGCCACCGAAGACAAAGACCGGGTTCCGCTGAGCCGCTCGCCCAGCGTAGAGAGGTACATGTAGGGCGGGTTTATGGGGTCGCGCACCGTTTCGTCTGTCGGCCCGGATGGATTAGCGGGGCGTGACCACTCCATAGCCCGTCGCCAAAAAAAAGCCTAACGTATGCATACAGATTAATTAAAAATATTTAGCTAAGAAATTAAAATTAAAATTTAATTAACCTACTATACCGCGCTGGTCAGACTTGTTGATATAGGGTTTTGTTTCGACTTTTCTTTCTCTTACATAGGATATTATATGCGTTTTATATCCCTTAGTCGTCTTTTACGATCACCCACGGGTAAGATAGGGGCTGGTGAAATGTATTCTTACTCCGTCACCACATGGATAGCAGCCATTCTACCTGTCTGATATTAATATTTTTTATTTCGAATTCACTTAATATCAATGTATTTTATTTAAAATGTGCAACTGTCAAATTTATTAATACTTTAGATAGTGAAGCGGCATATATATTTATGAGCTAAAGGGTGGTTTATTTATTGTAAATCGAAATCAAGCCGACTATAAATATAAAATGTACCGTAATCTTATTACAGTGCAGTTGAAGTGACTGCCTGTTTTTGAAACGATTAAAGAACTGACATAATTGAAAGTACGAGTTATCTTGAACGAATCGTATGCATCAAAAAAGTAGCACTCTATTATTAACTGATAAAATGATAGCCATTTCAGTGGATAGATTTGTCTATGGTTAATTTGTGAAAGAAGATTAATCCATATTTTTGACTTTATTTACGATACAGTTAATAAGCTTATGTTTACGATACAGTAAATACATACATACATACATATCATCACGCCATATCCCTTGCAGGGTAGGCAGAGAGAACAGAGTGCTAGAGAACTCTATCTTTGCATACTTCACTCGCTTCCTCAACATTCATAATTCTCTTCATACACGCTCGCCGGTTTGGGAGACTCTTGACTCCACCTTCCTTCAGTACATGACCAATCTGGTCTAGGTAGGTTAGTCTCGGTCGACCCCGGTACCTACAGTAAATACGTTTATATTTATTGAGAGAGATAATATCTCTATATAGTATAGCCCAAATTTTTGTCCATTATGAAAGGAGGTTTGTGATCCATCTTTTTCATCTATTTTCTACATCCATACGAGGCATATGTCTTAAAAAAAAAGGCCTTCTTATCCTATTTATACAAACTTTAATTTTCTTTGACTCTTTTATTACTATTTACGATGTCTACATGATAGAAAAAAAAATAGGAGTGATCATGGTAATCCTGTTCCATCATTACATGAAGAAATAAAAATGGATAAAAGTTCTGAGATTCGCAATAAATAAGGCATCAATAAATGACCTCTTTAATGAAAACGTATTCGTAGCATCCAAACGTTCAAAGAGAAATAAAAAAAATTCGTATTACAAATTACTATTTATTATTAAAAAAAAACTTAAACTATGACATGAATATATGTGGTCAGTGTATATAAGTATTTATTTTGTAACTTGATTTATTTGATAACTTGGAATCACTGACTTGTTATAGTTTTGTAGACCGCACAATGTTTTGTATCTTCCAGGAATAAACTCAGCAAAAGTCGCTGCAAAAATAATTCCAAAATTTAAAATTTACTTCAGGCAAGTAAAACTTTTCCCGCTGTCTAATTAGCCATCGTATCGTGAACCTACTGCTTTGAGTTCCATTGAGATACTGTTACGTTCTCGGGAGCGTGTATTTACGAGGAGGTCTGGATTGTGCAGGATCATACATCTCAACCCCAGGTGGTATGGCACAGTTACACTTTGACACACTTCGCCGTTACGGTACTCGGGAGAAAAATATTTATATTGAATTTACAAGAAATTTTTGGATTAGTCATATTTTATGTCTGGATTTAAATGATCAAAATTTTTAAATATTTCTAGAATAATTATTACTTTGCTAATTAAATTTTAACGCAAGAAAGGCAAATATAATGATAAAGTGGTCTTATTTAACTAATTTCTGAAATTGAAATTGATGTTATTTTAAGTAGTTGGTACTTGAGCCACAAATCTATTGAAAATCCATTTTAATTCCTTTACTCATCATCATCATCACAGCTCATATATATCCCACTGTTGGGCTCGAGCTTCCTCCATAACGGGAGGGAAATTAACCTACTATACCACGCTAGTCAGACGTGTTGGTATAGGGTTTAGTTTAGAGTTTTCCTTTTCTTGCATAGATGTTATATGCGTTGTATATCCTTTAGTTGTCTCTTACGATCACCCACGGGTAAGAGAGGGGATAGTGAATTGTATTCTTACTCAGTCACCACACAGAAAGTTAATTCCTTTACTAATGAACTATAACCAATAATACCTATACTGGGTATGTTTGTTCATTATACACCGCTTCTATTTTTTATCGTTGTAATACTTGTAATCATACTAAAACAGCATTTTAGCAACTTAGTATGTCAAATACTTACTTATATACTAAATTATATATTTCATAAATAAAACATAAATAAATTACTGAAATTTAGCATTTAATATGCTTAATTATTTATAAAACCCGATTACGAAGTGAAAAATGATGTCACAAGCGGGATTCGAACCCCCCCCTATTGGGATTCCGGCCCAATCGTGCTGCCACTACACCACCGTGATAAGTCACGGTGGTGTAGTGGTTTTATAAAACATAAATAATTTAGAATGTGGTTTTAATTGATAATGGACATTGATTAATACTACTAGGTACTAAAAGTAGTACCAGCCGGAAACATCACTGATATGACCTTGTCAATGTGGATGTAACAAATCCCTGGTTGATTTCTATCTTTAAAGACTAGTTTAAGTTTAGATGCTGTGTAAATAGCCTTTTATGCTATTGCTTGCCAAAATGGTGCATGTAAAAAACCTATAATGTAATAATTAAGGTAGAATATTTTTAATATATTTTTTAGTATACATGAAAAAGAAATTTACATTATAGCTAAAACGATGTAAAATCTAAGGCAGAACTTTTTCAAGAAGCATAACACCCTGCACTGAAGTTTTCGTATTGCGAAGGTCTTTACAAACATACAATTTACTAATAAAAAATAACTTCAAGCACAAAACACTGTCCTTCCCCCTTTTTTTGCTGCGGGCTATGGTATGGTCACACCCCGCAAAATCCGTCCGGGGCAACAGAAGACGCGGCGCGTGACTCCGTAGACCCGCTCCGAAATGCACCTCTCTTCGCAGAGATAATAGAGCGGGCCGGGAACCCGGTCTTTGTTTTCGGTGGCTCGCCCGGCGGTCTAACCTCGCGGGTTCCTCTCGAGTCGACGACGAAAGCTGCCGTGGCATCGTCTTCACGCGTTGGCTTCACTCCGGGCGACCGGACTAATCCCCGCACACCCGATGCCTTAAACAAAATATTGCCCTGCGTAAGAATCGAATCCATATCATCTCGGATGGTAGATATCTTAACCACTACACTATCTATGTAATCAAAACATTATGATTAGTGTAAAATTTACTAAAAAAAAATACGGAAATATAACATAGATTTTTAAATGAAACCATACCATTTCATAAATGTATCATAATAATATAATCTCGTCTCATAGCGAGACCAACAGCAGTAGATATAAAACGTATTTAATTATAGTTTTCTATCAATTTTACATCAAAAATGAGATTGAACTTCAATGATATTTACCAAATATTATATATGACATAAAATAACTCGTCACAAAGGAATAATAATAATCACGAATGCTATTTAAAGTAATAAGAAAATATATGAGGTATGAAACCGTTGTTGTGTTTAAATAAGATCAGAATCTTTTGCATAAATCCATCTTCTGTAAATAGCAACTGTTCTTTGTAAATTGACTTGATAACAGTGAGTTCAAAAAATACAGAGTTTGTAATCGAACACTACATTTCTTTAAAAATAAATAAACAGATTGTCTAAATTACTTTTACAACTAATCACAGCTAAAATCAACCTTATTTATATGATACGAAAGATGAGCATCGTTTTATTATTAAAATTGTCAAGATTCATCAAACCCAAATTCAGCAACTTATGTTTAACGAAAAGAAAATTCTTATTTGTATTTTATATTCTCTTTTTGAACAATGCACCGTTAAACATACAATAAGTATTACTTTTATTTGTTCGGTCAAATGAGTAGGACAAAAACACTTTTGTCTCTTTTCTTTATGTGAGCATTTACGTATATTATACAAATACGTATAACTTTTATGAATGTGATTACATAATATTTATTTTTAATTATTACGCTAACCGTATTTATTTAATGTCATAATTAACTTTGTTTATGATATAATGAGGTTGCGTATTGACTTACTTAATGTTTGTGGAATGCTAGTTATATGTAAGAGTCACACATATAACGTAGTATTAAATTTGAATATTATTCATGCCATCTTTTATTAACAATTTAATTACTAGATAAAATTTTTGAAATTTTCTTATGACCATGAAGGTCATAAGAAAATTTCAAATTTTTTTCTATAGGTACATTTATTTGTAATTCTAAATTGACAGCTTTTCAATAAATTCACATGAAAGTAAAATGTATTTTTAAAAATTTTCTCTGTCTGTCTGTTTATTCTAGCTAATCTCTGAAACGGCTTGACTGATTTTAATGAGACATTCACTGGCAGATAGCCGAGGTCATAAGGAGGAATATAGGGTTCAATTTTATAAACAAAAAAAGACTTCCACGAAAACAAAATTAAAAGCATTGATAGACGCCGATTGCATGATTGAATCCTGGGGAAGAACATAGGCTATCTTTTTATCAACAAACCAGCGGGCAAAGCCGCGGACGAATGCTAGTCCATAATATAATCAGTGCATGATAGTTAAATAATATTCATACGTGGGATTCGAACCCACATTTACTAGTAATCTGTTCCTTTAATTTTTGCATGTAAACGCAAATATTTATCTCTGTAATTTAGTTATGTGTAACGGGTTTAAAATAAAATAACATAGGTAATAAAAGCGTTATGAAAAAAAAAAATAACATGATTAAAGTGTTATAAAAAAAAAGAATAAAGTTCAGCTTGCCCACAATCACATTCAACCTGCTGAATATTTGAAATTTTTGATTCATAACCCATTATAAATAAATTCATTTTATAAAGTACTAGTATCACTTTATTAAGAGCTAATAAATTTTATATACGTCATCCATAAATATTTATTTACGATAAATATGATAATAATTAATTTGTGTACTCTCGTTTCGGATGAGTTTACAGTTCTTAGAACTTGTACTCAATTTGCTTGGTAGTTTATTGAAATTTAGGGCTGTACAAGAAACATCTTTTAATTTCTTTAATACTCATTGTTGGCCGTGAACCTAGTTAAAGATGGTTCTTGGCGTGGTAATCTTCAAAACTTATTAGTTTTGAACATTTTTAAGACTCCTTTGTTTTCAATCTATATTAGAGATATTTTATTGCTGATATTTAATATGATGATATTTAGCTGTGTGGTAGCGGCTACGAATACTTTTTTTTTGTTTACGCTGTGGAAATGCTTTTACGCACTATCTCCCGCCAGTGACAGACGGGGGGGTGTGTGGGACTCGCCGGCCATAGATAGTTGGCGACCGGAATACCCACTAAAACCAGCAGCGGTCCCTTCCGCGCTTTAACGGGATGCTGGAGAGATTGTCTAATGACATTCTATCCCCGACACCCCTACGCTTGGCCATGTGGCCACGACCAGTCAGCCGTCAAGGCGGTGGGAGGAGGTGCGCGTAGCGGCGCCTCCCTCTCCCTGGTCGCCACCGGCGGAGCGAGTTCGCAGACGCAAGTGCTTCGCGTTCTCGCTCCGCGGCCTCCTTTGCAGAGATGACTTCCTCGCAAAAGGAGGCCATCGACGTCCAGTGCCTGTCGCTGTCGAGCATCTTGTTGATGACGGTTGACAACGACAGGTCCGCTCCAATGACCGCGGACAGGTCGCGGCGCTGAGGCCCCCAGGCGGGACACACCTCCAGGGTGTGACGCGCGTCATTGATTTGCGCGCCACACCCATGGCATCCAGGGGCCTCTTCACGTCCAATTCGGTGCAGGTACTTACCGAAGACCCCGTGTCCGGTAAGTACCTGAGCGGCTACGAATATTAACAACCCTTACTTTGCTTGTGGATGTCGTAAAAGACTACTAATAGCCTTATAATGACCTGGGTCAACTCCAACTGATGCCGTTTAGTCAACAATTACATTCTCAAGGAGGGTTGACATCTGTTTTTTTTTTTGTGTCTTAGTTGTTCGTCTCAGATGGCTATGACAACTTTACCTGGACTATGGGTGAGCGCTGAGAGCTCTCAACCCGAGGTTGATATCTGGCAGGCGGCTGGTCATAAAACTTTGTCAACAAATTTTTACAATATGAAAAAAAAAAAAAAAAAGTACATATTGTATCGATCCCAAGCAATTGGGATAAGAGTAGGAGAATGATGATGATTGATGATTAAAGATATTTTATCGAATATATTATTTTAATTATATAGTAGAACCTCGATAAGTTAAAGTCCAAGGGAAACACAAAATATTTTAAGTTATAGAGGTTTTAAGTTATCAAGGGTCTATGTTAGGCATAGGCTTTTAATTTATCAGCGTATGTGAGTGTTGTTAGTTTTCTTATTGAACTCATTTTAAGCCAGTTTTATCACACAGTAGGTAAATTGATGTTTCCAGGACAATAATCAAAAACTTATGATCCAAGTAAGCCGTTGTCTTAAGGCTAACCGCCGCAAGGCTTTAAATAATTACGAAGAAGCAAAAAATAGGTGACATAGGTATGGTTTACGTTAACAATTTAACTAGTGAACACGTGCAAGCAACAAATACCGAAACCTTTTGTTTTGCACACTCTTTAAAAATGACTTATTGACAAACAATTTTATGTTATAGAGGTTGTGGAAACATTTCTTTAAGTTACTGAGGGCCAATACAGAGATTAATTATTTAAGTTATAGAGGTTGTTTATTTTAAGTTATAGAGGTTTTGGGCTCTGATGGGAAGGGAACATATTATTTTTTGAAGTTATAGAGGTTTTTAAGTTACCGAGGTTTGAGTTATCAAGGTTCTACTGTATATTAATAAGAATTGCCAATCCCGCTTGCGACATCATTTTTCATTTCGTAATCGGATTTTATAAATAATTAAGCATATTAAGTGCTAAATTTCAGTAATTTAAATAACAAGGTTGTGTCATCGTTTAATACAATTCTAACTGTAAAGTTTGAAGTATTAAGCCTATAACAATGTGTAAACATTGTCGGGTAGATAGCATACCGTCACCTTAAGACGTAAATATAATACGGAGTGAAATTTGCATGTCCTACAATTAGTCGCGGTGGTGCAGTGGCAGCACGATTGGGCCGGAATCCCAATAGACGCGGGTTCGCATCCCGCTTGCGACATCATTTTTCATTTCGTAATCGGATTTTATAAGAATTGCCAATATCTACAGTTGATATTTATTACAAATGTTATTTAACTTAGGGTTTTTATTTCGCGGTATTGTTGAGTTTTTACTATTTACATTCATCTTTTGACGTTTTCCATTTCGTTTTTTCTTTATTTTTGTAGCAGATTTTTTATATAAAACCGTACGAAAATAAAGTGGCATTGATTTTCTAGATGTTGAATAGCTGAAATTTTGGTATACCTATAGACGATAAAGATACGCTAGCTTATTTATCATTCCTTTAAACGGTTTAAAATATAATCATACACAAATAAAAAAGTAACGACGACAGATAATAACGGAGAAATAATACCCTGTAGTACAAATCTCCTATTTATGATACGTAAGAGCCGACTAAGAGATGCAAGCCATTGCTTGCATATAATTGCATATAATGATATCATTATATCAATCACTATAAGAGATGAAAATATATCATTACTAGCATAAAATGGTTAATTAATTCTTTTCCTAAGATGCTCGTGTCCACTAATAGAACGCATGTATAATTAAGTATATGATAAATAAATGCTGAATAATTAATAGGCAAAAATTATAAATATATCATGTTAATATATTCTGAATAATTAATAAGCATCCCATCCCATTTCGTGTGGTGACGGAGTAAGAATACAATTCACCACCCTGCTCGTGGGTATTGTAAAAGACGAGGAAAGGGACTATATGCATATAGCATCTGTGCAAGAAAAGGAAAACTAGAAATAAGCTCTTATACCAACACGTTTGACCAGCGCGGTATAGTAGGTCAATTTCGCTCCCGTCATGGGGAAGGCCCGAAGCCAACAGTGAGCATTCCGTTTTGCGACGGATTAGGAATATAAGTTCTCGTCATTCCTTACTCTTCCGTGTGCTTTCTAATAATCGATTGAAGGTAGTTAGCAGCTGTGCAATTCATAGCAGCAATTGCAATAGCCTACCCCCGTAAATGCTTATGGTATTATTTCCTTTTCTTGATCACCCACATTGCTTAAGTCTAACAATATATGTTAATACGCTGATGAATGAAGTAATTTGAAAAATAAATACCTAATCATTCATATTGTTTCATAATTTTCAACCCTATACAATGATTCTTGGGATAGCGACAGATGATTTGCGGAAGTATCGATAAGTATCCTTATATATATATTTCGAGAACTGTTATAAATTACGAGGTGGTCTTGTCAGACGATCGCTCGTGGCGACGTATGCTTTAAAAATATTTCGAGTGTAAGCTAAATATGCCTCTTTAAAATATAATGTGAAGAATTTTAACTTTTAAAAATATAACAGTGGTAATTATGAGTATTTAACGGATTTCTTTTATAAATAATTGAATGAGATTGATAACTTAATTTATAAAGATTTAAATTGTGAATTCCTAGTATATTAGAATAATATTTTTAAGGATATGCAGCTTATAATGAATGTGTAATATGTCACGTGAAGATCGACAATCAATGCATCCACAGTCCTACTTGTTTGGAAAAGAGGTAGAAGTAACCATTCTTGTATTACAGGAGGCTTTATAAACGTATGATTAACGGACTCAAATTCTCTTGCTTTTCCGTGTGATGATGGAGTACAAATACAATTCATCATCCCTTATCTTACCAGTGGGTGATCGTAAAAGACGACTAAAGGATATAAAATGCATATAACATCTATACAAGAAAAGGAAAATTGGAAACAAAACCTATATCAACACTGACCAGCGTGGTATAATAGGTTAATTTTCCTCTCATTATGGAGGAGGCTCGAACCCAACAGTGAGCATATATGAGCTGAAATGAATTAACGAACTCAAATGAAATCCAGACACAGGGCAACAATTTGTCGAACGGAAGGAGGAATCGAACTTCTGGCATAGTACCATAATACATCATCTGTGCAGTCAATTTATGATTCTGTATTGCCACGATATTTACTGTTCATTTCTCGAAATTTCATTATTGTAAAATAAGAAAGGCAAAAGAATCATGCAATTTTGTTATATATTCATATCGAATAAGAATTGAAGTTTAATAACAAAATATTTCTTAATCGAGATTGGTAGAGCGGGTGAGATTTTTATTTGCGATCAGATACTGGTTCAACATATTCATGTTACGTTATGACTTAATATCTAAATATCAATCTTTTTTTGAATGAATATGTTATTTATTAATAAATAACGTTTTCTTTCCCATTCCTTTAAACAATTCATTATCATTTGAGTTTTTTATAATGATAATATCGTACGAGACGACTAAGGGATATAAAACGCATATAAATAACATCTATGCGATAGAAGGCAAACTCGAAACAAAACCCTATACCAACACGTCTGACCAGCGTGGTATAGTTGGTCAATTACCCTTCCATTATGGAGTAGGTCCGAGCCCAACAGTGGGACATATATGGGCTGAGATGATGATGATGATGACGATTATATAGATTTTCTCATTTACAAGTTTTTGTATTTGTCATAAATAAAGTTGGAAAACTTCTAATTGCATTTTTACAAATTATTTCATTTAAAAAAATTATTTATAATAATTATAATACCGTGCGACCCCATAAACCCGCTCCGCAATGTACCTCTCCGCGCCGTGCGAGTGGGCCACTGGCGTGTGGTGGCGCCTACATATTTGTACATACTGCCAACCCTAAAATTGCTTGTGGGTTAAAGGTTAACTAAAAGCTGAACTAAACTGGCCCAATTCTACTTAGTGATGTTTGGTGCAAAATTGAGTTAGTGACGAGGGTTGACATCATACAGGCAGTTCCCGTGCAATGTATCATAGTTTGATTTTCTGCTAGCTGTGTTAGAATAATAAGACACACTATATCGACCTCTTATAAACGTTATTATACAAACGTATTATTAAATCTTCTCGTAGTGTAAGCTGAGTACAAATAAAATTCAAATTATTCAATCAATTTAAAATTCATTTTAAACAAATTGTAAATTCATATTGGATTCGTGTTGAGAGAAATAGCTTTTTAAATGCACTCCCGTCGCGGTAATACGTCAGAGTAATGTCGGCACACTTGAATATTACACAACGAATTCAAACCGTATAAATTATTATAATATAAAATTAACATTTTTTTTCACAAAATGTATTAATACATTATTAATACCAAGGAAATACCAATCATTGACAACACCGACCTATTATGTGAAGTTATAGTATTGTCTGCCTATTTACTTTAGTTCTCTCTGCCTACCCTGCAAGGGATATGGCGTGATGATATGTATGTATGTATGTATATAGTATTGTCTTGTTTTCTCATTTAGTAACATTTAATACTATTACTTTTGTTGTTCCTTCTGTAACATCAATATGACATTCAAAAACATTACGTACTATTTAAAGGTCATGGTTGGATAATACATACATACATACATATCATCACGCCATATCCCTTGCAGGGTAGGCAGAGAGAACAGAGTGCGAGAGAACTCTATCTCTGCATACTTCACTCGCTTCCTCAACATTCATAATTCTCTTCATACACGCTCGCTGGTTTCGGAGACTCTTGACTCCACCTTCCTTCAGTACATGACCGATCTGGTCTAGGTAGGTTAGTCTCGGTCTCCCTCGGTACCTACAACCTTCCACTTTCGCATTGTATATCTTCTTATCCTTTGTATACCTTCTTCCTTTGGTTGGATAATGAATAGTATTATTTTAAAGTTGAAACAATACGTCCTTGAATATTGTGAAAAATTACAATATTTTATTGTGGCTATCGTTTTTTTTAGTTTAACACTTATTTTTACTAAATCTACTAAATTATACACATACATATTAAGTAGGTAAGACAGATTGATGCGTCAATATTTACCATTAATTACTTCATATTTTAATTTTAAATTAATTCTACATATTAGGAGCTTAATGATTTAATTTATATTGATTAAGATAATAAATTTTATTAGCTGTATACGGTACGCATATTAGTGTTGTTTTTACATTATATTCTTTTTTTATAAGAATACATATATACATAGCCTCACGCCTGTTTCCCAAAGGGGTAGGTAGAGGCTACGGATTGTCTCAAACCACGATCCTGACACACCTCCAGTAAGAATCCCGCTTTTTTCGCTTCGTAATCGGGTTTTTATAAATAATACAGCATATTAAATGCTATGTTTCAGTAATTTGAATAACAAGGTTGTGTCATCGTTTAATACAATTCGAACTGCAAAGTTTGAAGTATTAAGCCTACAATGTGTAAACATTGTCGGGTAGATGGCGCACGTCACTTTAAAGACGTAAATATGATACGAAGCAGGATTTGAATGCCCTACAATAGTTCACGGTGGTGTAAGTGGCAGCATGATTGGGCCAGACTCCCAATAAGTGCGGGTTCGAATCCCGTTTGTGACATCATTTTTCGCTTTGTAATCGGGTTTTTATAAATAATTCAGCATATTAAATGCTAAATTTCAGTAATTTGAACTTTATTCTAATTAACTGTGCATTTAACCAAAGTCGATATTTTTTATTTGAATTAGTAAACATTACTATTTTCATATGTATGGTGACTAAACTACCTTCCTTATTTCTCGTGGGTGTTGTAAAAGACGACTGAGGATTGTAAAAATTCATATTTAGCAGGAGAAAGAAAACTAGGAATAAAACCCTATACTAATTTGTCTAACTAGCAATAATTTACCTGGAGAGTACTTTTATCTATTTCCTAGGCGGTTCTTAGTTTGTTTTTAAAACACCTGTAAGAACGTAAGAGGTGGTGACACATTGATTTTTTACCTCATTACCATATAAAGAAGTATAGGTTATTATAAAAGTTTCTTTACTTATTTATTGATTACAAAACTCGTACGAGAAGTTTCTAATTGCACTTATGATTTATTCTCTTAAGTTGAATCAAAAACGCCTCTTATATGATTCGATTGAAGTTCAACTTGAAATGGATAATCTTTAATTGTGTATGATATCTTAAATCTAAGTTTATTCGAAATTATTATACGTGTTTCTTTGATGACTAACTTTGAAGATAAAACTTAATTATAGGGGGAGGGATAAAGTGTTATATCACAAGGTCCAACAATTCGTTCTTAAATTACGGTTACTCCGAATTACTTACTCAATTCGAGTCAAATGTGTGAGTATACAATTTAAAAGTAGTGAATGATATCATGGGGAATGGGGAAATTACAAATTTTATACAATAGTAACCTTGACATAGTTATTGTGATCTAAAAATTGCTGAATAAGATTGTAAACTCTTGTTCAGTGTCATTTTCGAGAAAATCTTTTGGATTCTAAGAGAAAAATAATAGAACTAGATTGGTACAGTTCTTCAATTTTTTTCCTGCTTTATACCCGTACAATAGGTAAAAAAAATATAACTTATTTTTTTTATGAATTACTGATAATACTAATTTTACATATTAACATGATTATCATAAATGCTGATTAAGTAAAAAAAAAATGGATTGTGTATAAATAAAAATTTGATCGGGATGGAATACGGTGGGTTATAGAGCTATGCGTCGCCTTTTTGTCGCCCCGTATGGAATTGACGGCATGTGTTCAGACGTATATCGACTACTGGTGGTCTAGGTTATGAACCTAAGTTATGAACCTACCAACAAAAAGGGGCAATTATACCTTAAAAAACTTTATTTCCATATCTAACAGTGGGTGACAAACAGCGTTAATGGCGAAGAATGAATATTAACTGCCATGTATTTTAAGTAAAAGGTAGGTAATGTTATTTTATAACGCCACCTATATATAATATACAACTACCTATATATAACTGTTTGAATTATGCTAACTTTCAACAGGAAACTAAGAGTACCTCAGAGATGTAAGAGATGGCGTTCTAATATATTTTTGTTTATGTAGGTTTGTGTTATTCCAGGAAAGACATTAATCAAAATATACATATGCACTTAAAAGTAAATCTTTGTATAAACATAAAAATCAAATCGAATTGAAATTGGTTACGAAATAAATATGTTTATGTGTACGCATATTGAAGAATTGTTTTATTTACATATGTTTTAATGATACATTTTATAACAAATTAAACAATTAATACAAAGTCTCAATCGCAAATCTTTTAATAAAATAACGCCTTAAAAATATTGACCTGTCATTTAAATTAAGATAAATCCTTTATCATATCTTCATTATAGAGGAATTTTAATTTCAATATTAATTATGCTTGTTAGTTATTTTATTTGGAGCACTTCGTCAACGAGTTGTATATATTTAAAATAAAAGAATGCTAATAGAAATACTAAAACATAAGTTAATAATGTTTTTTCAATTTTTAGAATATTTTGCGGTGTCCATTATCATTTCAGCTCATTTATGTCTGAAGATTCGGTTCCAGCCTTTTCAGTGTTAGCAATGAATGAAATGACCTACGCTTACGCTCGTCTGACGATCGGTTTGGTATAGAATTTTAAATTTTAAATGTTCCTTGTTTTGGCACGGGGGTTATATGCATACCTATTATATCACTTAGTCATCTTTTACAAAACCTAGGGGCAAGATAGGAGGTGAATTGTCCGGTCACCCGACGTGAGGCCACCGCGTGAGGGCGACGCCCCGACAATCTTCGGGGCGTCGACGAGAGGAACCCGCGAGGGTAAACCGCCGGGCGGGCCACCGAAGTCAAAAATCGGGTACCGGTGGTCCGCTCCCACGGCGAAGAGAGAGGAGTTTTACGGTGGGTCTATGGGGTCACGCGCCGCCTTTCCGTCATCCCAGACCGATTCGGCGGGGCGAGACGCATCCATAGTCCACCAAAAAGAAAAAGGAAAAAAAAAGGGGCAAGATAGGAGGTGCTGAGTTGTATTCTCACTTCGTTAATACCCCAAAATATAGGTATATAGTTAGTAAATATTATGAAATAAGTGCTTTCAGATATTGATGATTGATGACAATGTTCAGTGATGACAATGTCCATTATTACGAGTAATCAAATATTTATTTATTTCATTATATTTATAATGTCACACTTTTATACCTACTTATATAATAATACTATGCCTATACTAAATACGCTATAAAGTCTTAATCCCATGTAATGCTCCAGAGAATGATAACACACTGCCATATATTGGAATGACAACAGGACGATTTTTAAATGTAATCAAGTCGGTTATTTGATAGTATTAATAACATATAACAAATGAGAAGTTCTGAGTACTATGTTAAGTATGAAATAACACCTATTGCGTTATTTACCGCCAACAAATAACAAAGATCAAAGTTCTAAATATTACTTAAATGTATTAATGATATTGATATGTACACAGCCAGAGGCTGTATGTGCTATGACATGAATAACTTCGTGATACACTTATTCATATATGACTTATATGCTGTAAACGTGGTGTTATAATATGATATCAACCCTACTTGGAAATATAATTCTCTCACTATGAATATAAAGTTTGTTAAGTATATGTAGTGGCCCCTATATAGCAACATAGATTTTTTCGCAATACTTCTATATAAATGCTTTATTTCCTGAAGCTGTATGGTAGCGGCTTCGAATACTACCAACCCTTACTTTGCTCGTGGATATCGTAAAAGATGACTAAGTGCCTTATAACGACCTGAGCCTACTCCACCTGATGCCGTTTGGTCAACAATTAAATTCCCAAGTGTTGACGTCTAGCAAGCGGCCGGTCATAAAACAATTGCCAATAACTTTTAAAATATGTACTATGAAAGAAGAGTACATATTGTATCGACCCCAAGTAATTGGAATAAGAGTAAGAAAATGATGAAATGCTTTATTTGCTTTTTATACCCCTGCGAGGTCGCTTACATATTGTCAATTATAACATTTTAAATGAATTCAATAAACTACCACCGGATCGGAATATGATCGCTAATTTATATTTCATCGTTCCAGCTCATATACGTCTCTATTGACCAACTATACCACTCTGGTCAGACGTGTTGGTATAGGCTTCTATTTAGAATTTTCCTTCTCTTGCATAGATGTTATATGCGTTGCATATCCCTTAATCATCTTTTACGATTACCCACCCGTAAGATAAGGGGTGGTGAATTGTATTCTTACTCCGTCACCAGATCTATAGTTATTAAATTATTCAAATTAAATAAGATTAGCAGTTTATAATGTTTAATATAATAAATCAGATCATTATGCAACTTATACAACTTATACTGTTATATAAAATTTTCGATTTTATGTGATATTTTATTAGTTTCACGTAACGCTTTGTTAATAAAAACGTTAATTTTTAATACGTATTTGTATGTTAATATTTATTTTCTTTCCGGTTATTTTATATCTAGTCCATTGCTAGTTTGTTTTTGCTTTTTATATGCATATTATATAGAATCCGTGTTATTAATTTATCCGTTGTGGTGACGTAGTAAGAATACATTTCACCACCCCCTATCTTAACCGTGGGTGATCGTAAGAGACGACTAAGGGATATAAAACGCATATAACATCTATGCAAGATAAGGCAAACTCGAAACAAAACTCTATACCAACACGTCTGATCGGCGCGGTATAGTAGGTTAATTTCCCTTCCATTACGGAGGAGGCCTGAGCCCAACAGTGGGACATTTATGGGCTGTAATGATGATGATTATTAAAACATGGAATCGAAGAGGTATAATATCCATCCCCTGAAGATGAAGATGAATTATCTGCGTTGCTTGCTTTTTTCCTTCTCTCGCATAGATGTCGAGATGCGAGAGAAGAAAAGCAACAACATACGTTTTATATCCCTTAATCGTCTCTTACGATCACCCACGGGCAAGATATGGGGTGGTGAATGGTATTATTACTCCGTCACCACACGGGAAGTTTTAATAGTACTTTTTATGTAATATATTTACTTTTTAACATAAATTTACAGTAATTTATGCTTTACATATATTAACTCCAATAGTCAGAAGTGTGCTAGCGGCTATGAATACCACCAACCGCTACTTTGCTCGTGGATGTCGTAAAAGATGACTAAGAGCCTTATATCACCATGGCCAATTTCACCTGATGCTGTTTGGTTAACAATGTTGATATGACTTATTTATATATTACTATATTGTGAATGCAGATATGACGGCTGATAGAAGTTTGTGGAAGGCAAGAACGTGTTGTGCCGACCCCACTTAGCGTGGGATGAGGGCAGGCAAATGATGATGCTGTTTGATCAACAATGACATTTTCTAGGAGAGTTGATATCAGGCAAGGGGCCGGTCATAAAACTATTGTTAAAATTTGCAATATGTACAATAGGAGTACATATTGTATCGTTACCCCAAATAATTAGGATAAGAGCAGTATAGCTCCAATGTGGTTGAGGGGCGTGATGGCTGCTCTAGTAGTTAACTCGTGATCGGGTGCCACTTGTGGAATCTGGTCCAGCCATTTTTGTTTCTTTTCGTTTTATAAATATTCTTAGTTTAATTTTGTATTATATACAAAATTTCAAAAATGAATCCTTACTCGAAGGACATCTCACTGGAGCTAACATAAATTAAACTTGTAACCAATCATTTTGGTGAAAATATATAATTGAAAAAAAAAAAACAAATGACGAGCCCACTGAGTTTCTTGCCGGATCTTCTCAGTTTGTGGCTGCTTGAAGATCCGGTGGTAGATTAATTAAAATTAATTTTGAAAAAATAATGTAAAATTGACAATATATAAGTGCCCCTATGGGGCTTATGCATAATAAATGATTTGATTTGATAGCGTTGAAGAGTCAGAGGTGTATATCGTTAATTTTAACCCGAGGTCTGCTGTGTTGCAGTCTCTTAGTATTCCTATCACGCTATCTTTGTCTAGAAGCAAAATTTTAATCTATAACACAAGGCAATAATAAACTTAAAGCATCTGTTCAGTTTTGTAATTCACAATAACCTATTCATGTTATACTATATAGGCCAATGTAACACTAAAACTTGTCTTTAAGGAAATTTAACTTTATTTTCTTCATGTTAAGGTTATGTTTCTATTATTTCAGGTAATGGTTTGAGAATGGGCTCGTGACTTATGATTTCATTATAGATCGACGCGTGCGCAAAGCATCTTGCGACATGGATAAACACCCCTCGGTAAAGTACTTAAGAATGTGTTAGAATTTCACAATATTTTGCTAAAGACCATTAATCTTGCAATAAAACTCTTATTAATATGAAATGTGTATATAGGTATGTACTAGGTAGCTACTATGTACTAGAGTATCTTTTGCTTTTTTGTTAACGCTGTGAAATGCTTTTACGCACTATCCCCCGTCGGTGACAGGGTTGGAACTCACTTACGATGCATAGTTGGTAGTAAGCATTATTATGTCCATAAAATAATCATTTTTGTATTCTCTTCCAATATATATTGTAGAATTGGCATTGTAGGTTTTTATTTACGAGTAAATTACTATGCCACGTATGCAGTTATAAATGTTTAATCCAAGTCTGGATTCTGTTTAGATATTCACAAAGTTTGTGCTAAATAGGAATCACGTTATGGTGCTAAGTAATTTTCTATCACATATTTTTGTGACGCAGTTTAAAAACATCTTATCGCTGCTGCATATAAAAATGAAAATATTAATGCAATCACGTTTATTTGTAATTGAAATGCAGGTACTAAAACGTTGCAGTGAAAACAGTCAATAAATATTTTGTCTTGAGTATAATTATGACATCATATACAATTATTTTACATCGTGGGCTTATAACAGTTACAGTCTTTTGGGCATTTAGCTGTTTGATAAACAACATTGTCGCAACACATCTTGTCAAGTATAATTACAAACAAAAAGAAATAGTTGATGATTTACCGTTAAAGACCAATATAAACGATTATTTAATGAAATTGGAAAAAATATTTTACTTCGTTGATAAATACAAAAGTTATGTGGATGTTAATTTTGCTTTTGGTTTATTTTTAGTAAATGTGAATTTAAGAACAATTTTGGAAGTGAAAGGGCAAAATTTACCAAAAGATATAAAGACTCGTTTGGATCATGCACTAATAATTAATGACGATACTATGGAGTTTTATCAAAATAAGATGCGAAATTTCAAAAATATTTCTGATCGCAACGGACGTGCACGTGATATAAATAAACTATTCTTTGGGAAAGAAAATTATTGGACTAATCATTTACAAAAATTTAAAACGGATCTTATTATGAAAACTGATTTTTTTTCAAGACGTGAATTAACAAATAAATATTCTAAATGGTCTACATATAAACATAAAGTATATGATTTTGAACAATATTCTCCAAAACCAGAAACTTCGGATATCTGTATAAGTGCACTAGCAAATAATCCTGTGAATCCAAAAATGGATTGGGCCCGTTGTAAGATTTCTGACCGTTGTCTCCAATCTATCATAAATGGTACCAATTTTGGATACGCAATGACGCATCGATTGCTATATTTAATCATGGTTCGGTTTTCACGCGGATGTATTATAACTACAGCCACAAAAGATAAACAACGGATTGACAATTTCTGTGCAAAAATCTATAATGAAGCTGAATATCTCGCGTACAAAAACTTTCAAATACCAGATTTATTTTTGGAACAGATAAGTCTGTGTACTCTAGAAGGTCATGTTCAATTTCTTCGACAATCCTGGATTGAAGAACTTCTTGAATATCAAACTGAATTAGGATGCGTAGCAACGAGTAAGAAAACTGATGGTGAAATGTTGACTGTACCAAAGAGTTTACACAGGTCGGAACGTCAAGAATGGCGTTTGCTGAACGATAATCAAGAAATATTAGACTCAACGTGTAATACTCATATTACTGGTGCTGCAGCTGCAGTATTATCAGCTGCTATTAGATTTATCATAGAGAAATATTATTAAATATTTTATGTTATTCCCAATATTTTAAATGAAGGTATATATTTTTTTAATATTTCAGAAGAAATTGCAAAAGAAGGTTCCTTGTGTGACTACAGGTTAACAATACAATGAAGTATCCCTTGCTTTCCTGGCCAAGTCGTTAAAATCGGCTAAAGGAGTACCAGGAGATTGGACAGCAGTACTTTTTAGAGATTATGTTTGCTGTCCAATTATATCATGTACAGGGCGACACCTCGATTGCGAAAGCTTTCGAGGCGTAAACACCCAGATAGCGAAAGCTGCCTGGGCGTTGACTGAAGAGGATACTCTAAAGCGCAACCCGCCAGACAGGCCACGGACAACAAAAATCGGGTACGGGTAGCCCGTTCGCACGGCGTTAAGAGGCACTTTTTGGGTGGGTTATAGGATCGCGCACTATTTATTTCTATTGCCCCGGACAGATCGAGTGGGGTATGATCATACTATGGCTCGCTGCCAATAAAAGGGCTGTAACCTCTATTACCATTAATGCAGATCACCGGTCTCGAGTTCTCACCAGAGCATTAAAATCAAACAAGTCTTCAGTAATCATAGAAGTTGTAATCATTTTAATATTATAACAAATAAAATATAATATAGGTATTTCTGTTTATAGAGACAGGATAAAAAAACCTAACAAAATTCATAGTAAGTTTCATCAGTAAACGTTACAACTTTATTAATTCCATTTTAATTGGCATTTTCTTATCGCGATCATAAAAATATTTGTGATATTTTTTGATTTATCTTTATATTAAAAAAAAACAAGAATATAAAGAACTCTTGCTGACATAGTATCTGCTACTGTTAAAATATAGTTTTAACTATTTACTATAGCTAAATAAATATATATTTATATATATTTATTTAGACCGAGACTAACCTACCTAGACTAGATCGGTCATATACTGAAGGAAAGTGGAGTCAAGAGTCTCCGAAACTGGCGAGCGTGTATGAAGAGAATTATGAATGTTGAGGAAGCAAGTGAAGTATGCAAGGATAGAGTTCTCTGGCACTCTGTTCTCTCTGCCTACCCTGCAAGGGACATGGCGTGATGGTATGTATGTATGTATGTACTATAGCTGAAATGATTTCATTGGAAAGAAATATTTGTATACTTTTTTTGCATATCATTCTATATCATCATCTATATTTCTACGCTGATTTACATATCTTTACAAACTCATTATCATCATTCTCCTACTCTTATCCCAATTATTTGGGGTCGATATAATATGTACTCTTCTTTTATAGTACATATCGCAAAAGTTATTGGGAATACTTTTATGATCGGCTGCCTGCCAGACGTTAACTCTCCTTGTGAATGTAATTGTTGAACAAACGGAATCAAATGGAGTTGGCCCAGGTCGTTATAAGGCTCTTAGTCGGATTTTTACGGCATCCACGAGCAAAGTAAGGGTTGGTAGTATTCGTAGCCGCTACCACACAGCTTCTTTACAAACTATAAGAATAACAATATTCTAAGATGTAATAAAGGTAAGACTTTGAGAATAATCCTCAACTAATAGTCATACATATTAAAGACAGTTAGTTTGATCTTTGAATTATGTTAATCATAAATTCTTCTTCCATAGTTATGAGATTAAAATTTATATTTTTTTTATGTATAAACGAATATACACAACTTCTTAAACTTAGAGATATATGTGTCATGAATGATCTGATGAACTATGTGGAGCAGTCTATTACTCTTTCCACAAGGTCAATATTTCTCTGTATTGTGTACAACAAAAGCCAGATATGGTGATCAAGCGAGGCCTTATATCTATAACCCAGTATATAGACAATAGATTGCATGCTATCTACGGGACAGAGTAATACAGAATTTGAGTGTTGTGGCTAAAAAGTTTGTAGAAAGACGGGCGTCAAAATTGGGTATACAGATGAAATTACGATTTAGTTGCTAAAAAAGTAACTATACATACATACATACATATCATCACGCCATATCCCTTGCAGGGTAGGCAGAGAGAACAGAGTGCCAGAGAACTCTATCTTTGCATACTTCACTCGCCTCCTTAACATTCATAATTCTGTTCATAAACGCTCGCCGGTTTCGGAGACTCTTGACTCCACCTTCCTTCAGTACATGACCGATCTGGTCTAGGTAGGTTAGTCTCGGTCACCCCGGTACCTACATCCTTCCACTTTCGCATTGTATATCTTCTTAACCAGACGTTCGTTCGCCATTCTTTCCACATGTCCGAACCATCGGAGCATTAAGCAGAGTAATACTCTCTTTCATACCTACTCGCTCTCTTACGTCGTCGTTACGAATGCGGTCGGTCAGCCTAACTCCACAGATTTTCCGCAGAGATCGCATTTCGACCGCATTAATTTTACTTTCATACTCTTTTCTGCATACCCAACTCTCGCTTCCATACAGTAATGTTGGGACAAGCACTGCGTTATGTATTGCTACACGTGCCTTCTGGCTGAGGTGGTGGCTGCCGAGAAGTTGCCCCAACGCTCCGTTCACTCTATTTCCCGCATTCACTCTTCGCTCTATATCAGTGGTGTACCTTCCATCTCGGCTAAATCCACATCCAAGATATACAAATTCATCCACTTGCTCTAGTATATCATTACATCACCTATTGTTACTCTTACATCCGTTCTGGCTTCATCTCTTTCAAAGACCATTATTTTGGTTTTGTTCACATTCACGCGTAGACCCCTTTTCTTACAATCAACTAACGTAACTATATATTATAATAATCGGGCATATTTATATGATGTAGTGAAGGAGTAAGAATACAATTGATTGCACAGCACAGATGGCGTAGTGGCTAAGATACCTTCAGTGTCAGTGCCGTGGGTTCTATTCCCACGCAGGACAATACTTTGTGCGACCCACAAAGTGTTGTTCTGAGTCTGGGTGTAATTTGTCTGCGTTAATTGCATGTTTGTAAAGTCTCCCGCAATACAAGGATTGTTTCCTTAGTGCAGGGTAGTCTTATTTAAAAAAAAATAACCACTTAACCTTTCCCGTGAGAGTCGTAAAAGACGATTGACATGTCAGCAGATAATGTTATAGTAAAAAAATGAAAATTTAAACTAAAACTCTAAGCCAACCCTTCTGATTAGCGAAGAAGTAGATTTATCATCTATTGTGGATATAATTCGAGCCTAACAATAAAACGTATATAAGCTGAGAAGTACAAAAACCGGCGTAAAAGTGGTATTGCTGATGTTGAAAATAGTCTTAACACTTTAATTAAGACATATATTGTAAGTAGCCAATCAGAAGGTAATTCTTTAATTATCATAAGTAAAGCATGACTGTTCCTACAATCATCACTATACTAAGGAATATCCAAGGTCATTCCATATTCACAAATAAATCAAGAATGAACTCTATACATATTGCTTTAAGTAAAATATTTGAATAAAAATAAGTTCCACTCTCCACACGTAGAGACATTGCCGTCACTGTTCTTTCTGAATGGGGTTTTCCATTTTAAAATATAATTGTCATCGTACAGGTAAATATAATTAGGTTAAGCCCCATTTTGGTACATTTATGGATAATCCAATGAGTACGTTAAGTATTTTTTATATATTACATCCTTCATTTTATATTATGAAATAGATTCAAAATTAAATTGTGGCGTTCTAAATATGTACGACACCATTGATTAATGAATTAGGTAATCGATTGTAAAGTTATTGGCAACATTGTGTAACATATATTAAATAGTATATCTATATAGAAAATTTTGAGACCAAATAAAAGTTTTATTGGTTTAATTTTACACCTAGTTAAACTACAAATTAAACCTACACTCAGAATGACAATTTGTGGACTGCACAAAGTCCTGCATAGGAATCAAACACACAGCGATAGTTGGGTTGATAGCTTACTATATTAATTACTATTCTATCTGTGCATTATTGAAAGAAAAGTGAAAGAACAGTTATTAAAGAAATAAATGTTTACAGCCAATCTATAGAGTTAACAAAGAGTATAATTTTGTGTTTCGATTATTATTTCTATAATTCAAATGTCAAAATTGTGTACATAATAACTGCATACATACATATTTCTTTGAATTAAAAGGTCAATATTTGAGAAATATTGCAATTAAATTATTCAACTGCATTGATGGCTTAGTAGTTAAGTCTATAATCAACCTCATGTGGGGTTCCTCTTTCAAACAATATCATTCGTTTCTCAGGACGTAAATTTTGTTCGTTAAGGTTGTTTATTTGTAAAGTCCTCATGATGCAAGGATTTAGTTGGTGAGGTCTGCGATAGACGCAAGCCACGACTGAAGCAAGCAGTGTCATACATTTATACACTATGGCTATTGTCACTAAGCCGCGCGCGTTAGCGACGTTTATCGCACGTGAAAAATCGCGCGCGGCTTCGATAGAAACCTTAAAAAAATATCCCATCTTAACTCATGAACTTCTCAATACTGGGCCCGAACCACCTCCGCAATAAGAGATTTTATCTATAATACTATAACCTCGCTGGTTAGACTAGTTAGTAAAGGATATTATTTTGAGTTAATCTTATTTTGCATATATTTAATATACATATTATATTATTCGTCTTATTGCCTTATTCGTCTTGTACGACATCCGCCGGCAAAATACAGGCTAGTGAATTGTATTCTTACACCGTCACTAACCTAGAATTAAGTATCAAATATATCATATATTTTACATTTAAACTACTGAATCATTTCTGTCGAATAACTTTATCCTTTGAACTCTTAACAATGACGTAGTTGCTATTTATGACGATATAAATATACCGACTTGTGAGCTAGTCAACTGGTTTTATGAACAAAAAAAAATGCGCAATGTTATTTGAATGAGATCATTATTTCTAATATCGGATATATTTAAAATTATTATCTGTTACATCCGTAAAGCGACGATAATTTTGAATGGCAATCGACAGAAATGTTTACTTAGAGATCTAGGTTATATTTTTTCTTTTCTTTTTTTTTTTTTTTGCAATATTTTTATATGATCACTTCAATTGTGTTTTATGACTGTATTTGTAGTAGGGGATGGTGACCTTTATATTGTTACCTGATTACAGATTTTTTTTAAATAATATTGATTATTATATTATTATTTTTTTCATTTGTGACCGCACATATGGCATAGTTGGACTAAGTGAATCTCCACACGAAGGACATTTTTTTTTACGATGTACAAATTATAGTCTTGGTGTGTTTGTGATTTTTAATTCTATATTTGCAAAATCATCTGATACAGGGATTTATTCATTAGTACGAGTATTGGCTTTTAACTATAAAAAAAAAACACCTAGTTAAAGGTGCTGATTTTAGCCTTATGAGTGGTGACGATTTAAAAATAATAAGTATAACCATACTTTTACATTGCCGACAAATTGTAAATCCGTTATGTCGCAATACTAGGAGACAGGACAGCTTTCTCCATAACAGCAATTGTAATCACTAAGCCATTTGCCAAACGTGGCCACTAATTCATCCGCCAAATGTCCTCTCTTTGGTGGGTAGGTCTATATCTAGAAGTCGATAGCCTGATAGATGTTTTGATTCTCGGTTTTAGCATATTTATTAAATAAAAATGATTAAAGCTATACATATTATTTAAGTTATTCGGTAGTAATTTTAAAAATAATTATATACAGTAATCTTATGGAGAGATATATTAAAAAATCATCATCATCATCCTGCTACTGTCCTGCTATTGGGGTGACGCAATATGACCTCACCTTCCATACAACTTTATCAGACGAAATTTCCGTGATCACTCCCTGTCTGGTCTTGCCTCACCTCTAAAGCCTTTAACATCCTTATTAATAACTTTCTTCACAGCATTACTTTCATCCCGTCTCATCATATGTCCACACTACGTCAAGCGTTCACTCTTTAACTTCTCCGTCACTGACAAACTTTTAGAGAAGTAGAAAGTAATTTAATGAATACTAATAGAACAGTATTTTTTTCATCAGTTCTTTTAGTTAATATATTGTATTGTTTATACAATATGTAATGCGATCTGATAACTAATTTTAGTAGTAAATTTAGTTAGTGATCTGCATAAATTATTTAATTTTATTTATTATAATATACCTAAAGGAAAACTTTATAAGACGTTTTCGAAGGTTAATATTTTACAGAATAATTGCTACTTCTTTTATATAAATAGAAACTAGTCTTTTTTTTTCAATAATAAATCTCTTTTATTTTATCATATTTTCAAAGTCACAAATACAAAACATAACCTTGTGATGGGCAAGGTGAAATATAATTTTACGTCATTCATCCGAACTATTATCATCACCATACTATAAAGGCATATCAACTCTAGTTTGAATACATTACATATATACAATAATAGGCCTCTATAACTATTAAGTATCTTATAAGATCGCGTTCAATGCTGTTAATAAAATACAAAGTGATCAATTAATATCATCAAAAGAATATTTATTCATTCAAAATCTAACCTTATATTCTATATTATAAAGTACATTTGTATTATCTAAATGAAGAATACGGGCTCATCAGCAAATCATACTAATTGTCTTTATTCAAGAAACAATAGTTTAATATTTTCAATGTAAAAAAAAATTGCTATAGTACAACACTAATGTCAGGGGCATTAATGTTAAACTTAAAAACAAACGACACATTAATTATAGAGACGTATTCGTCATCTAGTGTTGTAACCGTATATCGATAATACGACATTTGGGCCAATGCCGCGCACGATGATTTAACTACCTTTCACACTGATATGGAAAATCGCGCGACCTACGCTGGAAATATCACGTAGGATACAAGAATATACTACCATAAGATTATGAAATTTAATACACTAAAATAAAGCTTGTTTTAGAATGGCAAAAAAAGTAGGAAGACAGTATTACTAGGTGTTGTTAATCCCATAGAAATGTTTACCCAAGGGAATGGGTAATTGCGCAGTTAACCTCTCATAGGTTATCCCTAATGTGATCTTGATATAACGTGTTAGCTTACGTGACATTGTGAATTTTGTGTGCATTCATATCGTCACGTAGTCTAGAAGCATCAAGCAAAGATTTTGTTTTGATTTAATTATAACTGACCTTTTTGTTTTAATACATCTTCTCTCTCATAGTAAACTGGTTAATATAGAATAACCTAACATTGAAGTCGGTATTTTATTGAATAGATCAAAAATTGTAATAGTGATAAAATTTGATATTTTGGTAACAAAATCCTGCACTTTTTTTTTTTTTTTTGGGGGGTGGGTTACAGAGGGGCGTAAGCACACACACCCGTAACCCACCCGTGACGTCGCCTTCATCGTTGGGCCGACCACCGGAGCAGAGTGACTTGACGTCAGTGGCCAGCCCGACGGAATACCCCTGAGGAGTACCCTCTCCTCGACCGACGTCCCCCCCTCGGGTAGGATGTCGGTTCCAAAAAAAAAAAAAATCCTGCACTAAGGAAATAATGTTTGTATTACTGGGGACTTTATAAACATTTCATTCAAATGACACAAACAACATCCAACCTTAGGATAATATTTTGTAAATCGCACAAAATATTGTACTATGTAGGAATCGAATCCAAGACACTGGCACGGTAGATCGGTGTATAATAGTTATGATGACGAAGAAACGTAATTAATTATTTTTTTTAAATTATACTTTATCCCATTTTGTTTTTTGCTTTGAATATAAAACACATCATCATCATTCTCCTACTTTTATCCCAATTACTTGGGGTTGATACAATATGTACTCTTCTTTCATAGTACATATTGTAAAAGTTATTGGTAATAGTTTTATGACCGGGCGTCTGCCAGACGTCAACCCTCCTTGGGAATGTAATTGTTGACCAAACGGCATCAGATAGAGTTAGCCCAGGTCGTTATAATACTCTTAATCGTCTTTTACAATCTCTACGAACAAAGTAAGGGTTGGGATTATTCGTATCCGCTGCCACACAGCAAAGAGAATATAAAACACAGTAGAGAAGAATATAATATAATTTTGGTATGAAATAATTATTTAATTATTAATATTATAATTAGGACGAAAGAAATATAATTGAGTAAACATTTTTGATAAATTATGAATAGATTTTATTTCATCATCATCTTTATGTTAGCTCATATTTGTCCCACTGCTAGGCTCGAGCCTCATCGACAACATACGCTCGAGGTATGTTCGGGCTGGGACGGGCAGCGCCGTGACCTCGTCGTTGTCATCGGTGCTGACCTGACGCTGCCGGCTGTCGTGAAAGCGAAGGTCGACAGCGTCAGGAACTGGGACGTGGTCGCCACCTTTTGCGAGGCTGTCATCTCGCAGAAGGAGGCGGCGGAACGAGTCCGGGAGGATTCCCGTGACCTGGGCCGCCGCCAGCGGCCGGGGCGGCGCAGGCGCGAATATCTGCGCCTGATGCCACCCTAACCGAGGCTTCGGGTGATCGGACCGCGGAATTGTCCGGTCACCCGATGTGAGGCCACCGCGTGAGGGCAACAGCTTTCGCCGTCGGGGCATCGACAAGAGAGGAACCCGCAAGGGTATACCGCCGGGCCGGCCACTGAAGACAAAGATCGGGTACCGGTGGCCCGCTCGCACGGCGAAGAGAGGTGTTTGCAGGGTGGGTCCATGGGCTTGCGCGCTGCCTCTTTTGTCGCCCCGGATCGATTTGTCGGGCCGCGACCACATCCATGGTCCACCCTGCAGGGAAAAAAAAGGCACGAGGCTCATCCATAATTATAGGGTAATTGCCCTACTATACCACGCTGGACGAATGGATTCACATAAATTTTAAATGCATATATTGATCTAAGTCATATACTCTACACCCACGAGTAAGATGATGGTTAATGAATAATACTCTTACTCCGTACATATATGGCAATATTTGTTTAGTATATTAAAAAAGAGAAATCCAAAAGAACATATTGCCAATCAAAAAGAAAATATCTCAACGGCATTATTTATCCTGGCTCTAATTATTGCGTGTATATGGATAACACGCCTACAATATTACGTTCACCTATAGTGTATAAAATATCGTCTCACACACGTACGGTTAATGTAAAGTGCCCTTAATAGGCGCAACGTCATCCCACAGTTTGACACATCATATCGTGCATAATTGTTGCTTTGAGTTGCGTGGGACTAAGAAAGAAAGAGACTTATGTCAGGGGCTAGACGTCAAACCCATCATAGTTTTTATATTTGTTAAAATAAAAAAGGTCAGCCACTATATATCTGTTTGTATGTATTTGAAATAAAATTATTTTTACAGATATTTTTCGCGTTTGCAATTAAAAACCTTTAATTGCCCGACGTTTCGAGCACTTTACAGCGTTTACGGCAATCGAATACATGGTCCTCGTGACAGGACTTTAGCCCTTTACGTCATTTATACAGTCAAAATTTACAATTTCATCGTTCTATATCTCTAAATTATCGTTCAATAATAAATAAAAACAACTGTATTTTTTATCGAACTTGAAACAAATCGATTCGACTTGTCTTACAAATTATCACAACAAGTAACTTCAAAATCAATTTTATCTTTATTTACAGTCACGGTGACATTGTTACTATCGATATCTCTAGAAATGTCAATTTACTAGTTTAATACGTAGGTATTATAGTAAATTGAAGTTTTATGAGAAAGACACCATCTTGGTTAATATAAAGTCACATAGCAACGAATTCATCTTATATAAAATAATTAGATAGTCAGAAATACAAAATTTGTTTTATTTATATACTCGTTTGCTGCAGATATTTACGTATTTCAATAAAAAAAAAGTAATAGTACGTATGGCAATAATTAGTTACATACATAGGTGAAAAGAATAAAAATCAATTAAGGAACAACAAATAAAAAATCAATTAAGAAATGTAAAAAGACTTTTATTGTAAGAAAAAACCTATAACACCTCGTTTGATTTGTGTAGTTTAACTTTCCTCCCATGGACAATGGGAGATATAAAGGCGCAAAGAAAATATGCTGTACTAAATTTTCATCGCTTTTATTATTAGATATTTCTTCTTTCCGTGTGGTAACAAAGTGCAAGTTTTATTCACCCCACAATCAACACCTTTTCTTACCTTTCAGTGTCGGAAAAGACGTATAAGGGATATGATATGCAGATAATCTATACAAGAGAATGAAAACTCGGAATAATACCCTATAACAACGCGTCTGATCGGCATAGTATATATTACATCCTTTCTCCCCGTTTTACTTTTGCAGATTGTAGCAGAAGAACAAGCAGCACAACTGACGATAAGTGATACTCATCAGCTTGTTAACCTTCTCTGTGACACGTAACCTTTCTCAGTATATACATCATCATCATCACGTCTCTTACGTCCTACTGTTAAGTCTCAAGTCTCCTTCATAATGAGGAAAAAATTTACCTACTGTACCACGCTGGTGAGACGGGAGTTTTTCTTCTTTTATACAAATATTATATCTCTTAGACGTCTTTTACGATTCTTATACTCTGTCGCCACACGATATATACACAATTTATACAAATTATTGCCTATATTAAATATAAATATCTTATATAGTATATAGCTTACTTTTAGTGAGTTGAAAAAGGCCTTATTTTAACTCTCCATCGCTTGCAGTGATGTTATCTCTTTACATCCATTACTAATTTTTAAGGACACCCTCGAGAAAGAAAGTGCTGTTGTATTATATTCTTACTCCATCACCAGAAGCTCTTTTAGATTAATATGATTAAATTATGTAATATTTTTATGATATTACGTTCATACATTTTACGATATGTCGTTAAGCGTTGCTACATTCAATAATTTCATAACAAATTGTAATCATTTAGAGAGGAAGTTGAAGAAATTGTATAATACTTTCGAGGAAATGAGCCTGTCTAGGTTAGTATGTCAAGGTGTCTAATATCAGGGTCTTTGTTGCAATATTCAATAAAGGAAACCCAATTTAAGTCACATCTTTCGTTATTTCATTGATGATTGAATCATATTCTAGGAATTCATCGTTCTGCTGTTATTTTAGTTAACATATTTGTTGTGTTTTTTTTATGAATCTGAGCAGCAATTTTCTGTAAAATATCGAGTTATTTGCGACCTTCAAATAATAACGAAAACGGATCCCGATAAAATGTGTCATCAATAAATTCTTGAGAATATGCAGTAAGAAATAAATACTCTTTTCAAGAGGGTCCTTATAAACTTGTAATAAATGGGTACAAGTTATATATGGATTTAGAGTAAACGTCAATCATTGCTCACTCAAGTGAATCTTACATCAAATTGAACTCAATATTCTGACCATAGGTCGACATTTAGACATATGTATAGTACATCTTACGATCAAATTCCATGGAGTTTAATGGGGTTGTATTCAATATTTATCCTGTACTATAACAAATCATTTTCAAATCTATTTTATACTGTGACTCGAATGAACTTCGTACTTACTACTTTTACATTAACTTTTAAGACCTTCCTTCAATGATGGTTGACATTTTGCCACTACCATATGTTTAACATACTTATCCTTACTGTAGATTCTAGTAATAACTATCTTTAATTTCTATGCTAATTTATACAATATACCGGTTATGCTTTCCGTATGGTAACAGAGTTGGACTATCAAAATAACCATATTTTTCTTTCTTGTGAGTGTCATTAAAGACGATGATATATCCTGATAATATGAATCGAAGAAAAAAAAATATAAGAAAAATAGTAGGCCAACCTGTCCAAACAACTTATAATACTAGGTTACTTTGCCTTTTATTATATTGAGGCCAGTACCTGATAAGGGGTTAAGTTGTGCTGTAGGGCTTGGGCCTCCTCCGCAATGGGAGGGAAATTAACCTACTATATCGCGCTGGTCAGACGTGTTGGTATAAGGTTATGTTTCGAGATTTCCTTCTCTCGCATAGATGTTATATACGTTTTATATCCCTTAGTCGTCTCGTACGATTACCCACGGGTAAAATATAGGGTGGTGAATTGTATTCTTTTTCCGTCACCACACGACATTGATTATACTTATTAGACCAGTGTCTAAAAAGATATTTTTACATACTGGTCTAATAAGTATAATCAATGCCGTGTTGTTTTATTTATATTATACAATATTTTAAGGCATAAGTTACTTTTTATCATAGAAATAATTTAGAAATGAACAAACAGACGTAACTTGGCTCTGGAACTTTGTGCGTGATAAAGAATAAACTATAATACTGCCCTTTTTTTAAATTATTTTTATTAATTACCTAATTATTATCGTTATTCCTATACGAAGGGTGAAGAACGATAACGAAGACTGACATCTAAGCAGTAAAGCGAAGAAAATAAAGAACATGGGTCTTCAAAAGATAAATGTATCTTTAAGTATATTTACTTACTAATATTTATTGTGTTCTAAAGCTTTAAAAAGATTAAAGATATGCCGCAGTTAACTGACCGACCAAAATTTTGTGGACGGATATGATTTTTAACTTACTTTTTACCTCGTTTCCTTTGTATTGTTTATATTTATAATAATGCTATAATATTATTTATACATACATACACACATACATAGCCTGTTTCCCAGAGGGGTAGGCAGAGACTACGGATTGCCACAAACCACGAGCCTGGCATACTTCCTTCGCTTCATTTACACTCATAATAGTCTTCATGCATGCTCTACGATTACGCATACTCTTAATAAGACCTCTCGTCAACACATCTCCAACTTGGTGCAGAAAAGTATGACGTGGACTTCCCCTCGTACTCGTCCCATTCACGCTTGCTTTATATATTTGCTTCGTCAACCTCTCGTCACTCATTCTTTCTAAATGTCCAAACCACCTCAGCATACTCTTTTTGATCGTTGTCACTACTTCTTCATTCACACCACAGCGCTCTCTTATAACATTATTCCTAATTTTATCTTTCATACTTACATCACACATACTACGAAGAGCTCTCATCTCTACAGCATTTATTCTACTTTCATGTCTTCCCTGCCAAATCCAACTTTCACTACCATACATGAGAGTAGGTACTAATACTGCCTTATGTACAGCTAAACGTGCCATTTTGGACACGTTTCTGCTTTTCATAAAGGTGTATCGTGCCCCATTCACTCTATTACCAGCATTTACTCTTCTTTCAACATTATCATCATTTTTACCATCTCTAGTAAACAAAACACCCAAATATAAAAACTCTTTCACCTGTTCCAGTTTCTGTTCAGTTTATATGAAATCTTAATAGGTAGAAACTACTATTAAGATCTTATAGCACCTAAAGACTGTATAAAGGAACTAAAAGTTCCCTAACACAACTAACTAAAAGTTCCTTTACACAGTTTAAGCCAATATACGTCCCACTATCTAAGAGCCGAGAGAATGGGAAGTCTACGTTGTGTGCCTCGTTTTTTATAAGGTTTTATTTCGATTTTTTTTTGTTGATAAAGACTACTTACGTTTGTTATTCATCTAGTACGATACTCTTTGGCTACTAAGTGGTTGTGGCATTGTAATTTAAACTCCTAACTTTGCAAAGTTTCATTTATTATCATGTTTCAATAGTGAGAAGTTTGAAGTTGAAAGGTTGTTAAAAAAAAGATTAAAGGAAATTAAAATAAAAGTTAATTAAACCATATTAACAGAAATAGCGTAGAGATCATATCTGATAAAAGTGTGCCAAAGAGGAAAGATATTTAGGCTGATCTAAAATAATAAGGATGAGAGCAGAAAAATAATATAATTATTTACGCCTCCATATATCCCTACAGATATAAAGATCTGAGACAAAATGAATCGACAAACCAGCGGTAAAAAAACCTTTGAACTACTCGTGACACTACATCATATTAAAAGTTGAAGGTTACATTATAATAATAAAAACCATTGTTTTAGTGACTGCCTAGGACTATTCTAGTTTTGAAATCTTTAGCTACATTTGTGAACTCACGGATTTGAATTAGGATTTCCTGTATGTATTCCTATAGCACACATGTCCGTGACATTAACGATCTCTTTGCGAATTTTAATCTATATAATCTACTAAGTGTGTTATTGTTCTGTATGTTATTCATTGTTATAATGTAGTGCATTCGGCCAAGGATAAAAAATTAAGCCATGCAGAATTCACACTAAAATGAAAAAATCGAAAACTTATTTTATGATTTGAAGTGTTTGTTTTAAAATAACATCCAGCACTGAGAAATAATTATTTACATCTAATCTACTTCATAATTTTATCTTAATTTAAAAATGTATATACAATCAACAGATTCAGATTAACTAATAGTATATACACTAGAGTGGACCAAAAAAAACTTTTATTTTTTTTTATTAGTAACCATGAAAATATCGACTAAGACAACGAAAAAAAATCTGATAAAGTTTCAGCCCTTAATATTAATATTAAGAGGTGACTCATTGTGATTTTTGATTTCCCATTTAAATAAGATAGGAGTTTCTTTTATTTTTGGTTGGATTTCTAATGCACTCGAACGAATAAATGTCTAGTGAAAATCAAAACATATTCTTGTAGCAAACTTAACGAGCTACAAAAAATGTCTGAAATGTTTTTTTGCTAAGTTGACTCGTTTGAAAGTTATTCGAAGTTAAAGCAACATCTAATAGTTCATCTTAATATTCATATTAAGAGCTGAAACTTTACCAGAACGGCGGCAGACGATATTTTCATGGTAACTAATAATTTTTTTGGCCCATCCTAAATAATACATAAAGCACAGCCTTCTATGGGGACTAGAGCCGATATTCGGCACTGGTACTCAACACTCAATAAAAAAAATTGTTAGTCACAGATAGCAGTATGGTTTACATCGCCATTTGTGACTGACTATATTCTGAAAGAAAGAAAGCTAATCATTAATGGTAGATTCACACTGTTGGCAGATATTTGTCTACAGCTGTAGGTCGGTCCTTCTGTTGTAGTACCACTCTCGTAGACAATCGACATCTGAGTAGCGGCAATGGTGGGTTTGGGATTTTAATTGGTAGGCAGTGACCTACATATACCTCTGGTATTGCAAAGATCCATGCGTGGCAGTAACACTTACAAATTATCAAGTGTGCTGCTTGCTCGATTTCCATCATAAGCAATAAATGAAGGCATGATTTCACTTTCATTTATATATCAGCTTATAGACACTTCCTCATAGCCTTCTTCAAGTTAGGATAGTATCATAATGCCCATGGTTAGACACTAGCTACACTCGTTCACATACAATCGCAGTTAATGTTATAAATGTCCCAGATGAATATTGTTATCCATTTTCTTGGTGAACCTCCGCAATTTTTTACGATTTCAACAGCCAAACAGACGTAATACATTATGTACTCAACCTGTCATCACATAGATATAAAAGACTAAGTACTTTATAAGTATTAATTGTTACAACTAAGCATTGGCTTGATTTCTAATAACTTAACACATACTTCTCCGTACTTAGATAAATTCTCAAGGTTAGATTTAGTCACCTTTTACAACACCAGCGTAAAATTCATAAGATGCGTTTTCTTAATGACGTCTATCCAGTTCTACTAAATATTGCATATACTTGTATCATGGGGACCTTTATAAGCATAAAGTAAACGTATATAAATCAATATCATTTAGTATAACCTTATGTGTATCTCACAAAGTAATTTATAAATACAGAAATATATAAATACACAATTAATGGCATGGAAAGTTAATTAAAACACCATAATCTGTGGCAAATAAATAATAAAACATCACTAAGAATTAGTATTTGTATGGTGATTAAATAACAAGAGGTACGAGATGTTTAAGATACTGACTTATGGTGCCTAGTTTCGCGGGTTCGATTCCTAAGCAGGAAAATACTTTTTTACAAACTGTTGTCCTGAGTCTGGGTGTAATTTATGCCCATTAATTATGTATTTATAAAGCCCCCGCAATACAAGAATTGTTTCTTTAGTGCATCCCGCACGTGTATTTAAAAAAAAAATCGGATGCATGTAAAGAATGCAATTGAACACGCCAATCTATCTGAGCAGGATGGTTTAGTAGATCAGAGTTTCTTTTTATCAAAGGAGTAATAATACAGGAAGCAAAAAATACAAGCACCTACGATAAAAAATCTAAAGCTTGTAGTAAAAAGAAAGAAAGAAAAATATATAAGTACTGTAAGTCAAGGTAAGAAAGAAAATACGAGTACATATCTTCCTAATGTACATTTAATTTATCCATGTATTGTATTAGTTTGCAGAGGTTTGTCATATAAAATAAAACTTAGTGTAGCATAGATCGTGAGAATACGAGTTTGATTTGGAGGTCAGACAATATATATTATTGGGCATTTGAGTTAATTACATATGACTAAAGTTAAACCGATACAAAGTAGTGATGATACTCTTATGACTAAGCGCGTAAAAAGCAATGATAATATGTTTTTTTTTATTTATAACAACTAGTGCTTGACAATATTTCAAAGAGGGTTTTACCCGAGTGGGAAAATGATTATGATCTGCCATTTGCGATAAGCCCTATCTCTTAAGCGTGGTATTCCGTTGTGTCGGAGTGTCAAATATATTCATGATTTCTAAAAGTAACACAGGCGAATCTCTGGGGTTGGTTTGATGTAACTTTAAAAAGACGTTATTTTTGTGATCAGATCATTGCTATCGAAAAGAAAAATACATAAATTATTCTACTTTATTAATACCCGCATAACATAATATATGAATGTACCACAACAACGTATCAAATCAATTTAGAATTTCTCGGTTCATACACGTTCCATAGCTTGGTTCGAGCCTCCTCTATAATAGAAGGGTAAATAATCTATTTTACTTTGCAGCTCAAACGTGTTGATAAGTAAGGAGCTTTTTTCGAATTTTCTTTTTATTCATTTTTTTTAATTCCATCTCATATATCTCCCACTGTTGGGCTCGAGCCTCTTCCATAATGGGAGTCAAGTTAACCTACTACATCACGCTGGTCAAACGTGTTGGTATAGGCTTTCCTCCGAGATTTTTTTCTCTTGCATAGGTCTTATATGTGTTTTTTATCCCTTAGTCGTCTCTTACGATCACCCACGGGTAAGAGAGGGTGGTGAATTGTATTCTTACTTCGTCACTACACGGATTGTTTCTTTTTATGGATTTATTCTTTCATTCTATTGCGCTCTTTATTTTTTGGTATTATGAAATTCCCAAGTAGAGTGCTCTTGCCTACTACCTTGGTGTTTTATTAGATGATTCCTGTGCAATATTTGAACTCACATCTATTAAAAGAATTCATTCCAAGTACTTAAAAAATAACATGTGTTACTTTAAAGTAATCAATTTGTGCTTCACTTCTTATCTTTATGGAACGTGCTTACCACGTCATGTATCAATTATCTTTACGAGTTATTACAGATTCAAATTTATACTTTTACTTATAGAATTATACCAAACATTGATGTGACTGAAAATTCAAAATTATTTTCTTTTTGTTCATTAAAAGTTTAACAAGGCTTTTTATGTATTACATTTGTAAAACTACAATCTTAAGCCAAATAAAATTGTTCTTGAAAACAGTTTTGTTTAATTTATAATGAATAAATATAATATTATAATTTAAACAAACATAGTTTTTGAAAATAAGAGGTGCATATAAATATTTTTATTTTTACTTTTGTAATAAACATTCTTTTATATTTGTAGTGATTAATAATATTACTTACGTTCTGAGCAAAAAGGTTATAAGTGTATAATATATATAATAATAAATAAAGAAATAAAATTTACATAATGTAAAAACTGGTTGGATTTAATATCATTTCTTTGTTCCTAATATGTAAGATTCAAGGATTTTATGTGGAATTTTGATAGTAATATTTGTTACATACATACATACATATCATCACGCCATATCCCTTGCAGGGTAGGCAGAAAGAACAGAGTGCCAGAGAACTCTATCTCTGCATACTTCACTCGCTTCCTCAACATTCATAATTCTCTTCATACACGCTCGCCGGTTTCGGAGACTCTTGACTCCACCTTCCTTCAGTACATGACCGATCTGGTCTAGGTAGGTTAGTCTCGGTCTCCCTCGGTACCTACATCCTTCCACTTTCGCATTGTATATCTTCTTAACCAGGCGTTCGTTCAGCATTCTTTCCACATGTCCGAACCATCGGAGCATTCCCTTTCGCATCTTTACACCAATACTCTCTTTCATACCTACTCGCTCTCTTACGTCGTCGTTACGAATGATTTGCCGCAGAGATCGCATTTTGACCGCATTAATTTTACTATCATACTCTTTTCTGCATACCCAACTCTCGCTTCCATACAGTAATGTTGGGACAAGCACTGCGTTATGTATTGCTACACGTGCCTTCTGGCTGAGGTGGTGGCTGCCGAGAAGTTGCCCCAACGCTCCGTTCACTCTATTTCCCGCATTCACTCTTCGCTCTATATCAGTGGTGTACCGTCCATCTCGGCTAAATCCACATCCAAGATATACAAATTCATCCACTTGCTCTAGTACATCATTACCTATTGTTACTCTTACATCTGTTCTGGTTTTATCTCTTTCAAAGACCATTATTTTCGTTTTGCTCACATTCACGATTCAATATTTGTTATTTCAATATAATTTACTATACGCACTTTCGTTAAAATTTTTTTTTAGCGTATATGTGACTCTACTCCATAGTAGGTGGAAATTTAAAGTTCTATACCAAGCTGACTCATCTAGGGTTAGCACATAATAAAAGTAAATTATATACGACATAAAAAATTATGTTCGCTATCAAAATAATTTAAGTAAAAATAGCCAAGTTAACTCTTTATCTCGAATAAATTTTATTCTTACCCAAACCTCGGCAATCACAAGGTCACAATAAGCCTGAATACCAAATAACTTCGAGTAGAAATCGGGGTAATTGATGACGAATTCGACATTGGATGTTATTTTGTGACATCATGAAATTGCTTCCTATCTCCAACCACCGATAGGTCATTTGTGGCCTTAAGAATTGAAGTTGTAGAAGAAATGACACGTTGTATCTAGATCCGTCTCACCTTGTGTGGAGTATGGTCTAAGTTATAAGTAAAATGGATATTTTATGTAATAATATATGTAATTTCTGTCCAATCAATGCTTGATCTAATATCGTCGATAAGAATAAAAGCTGGAAGACCTTTTTCAAGGGTCATATACTTGGTACAAAATTATTCTATCTATTAGCCTTTTTTTTTTTTTTTTTTGCGCAAGGTGGGACCGTGGATGTGGTCGCGCCCCGGCAAATCGGCCCGGGGCGACGGAAGAGGTGGCGCGCAACCCCATGGACCCACCCTGCAAACACCTCTCTTCGCCGTGCGAGCGGACCACCGGTACCCGATCTTTGTCTTCGGTGGCCCGCCCGGCGATATACCCTCTCGGGTTCCTCTCTCGTCGACGCCCCGACAGCTTTCGCCTATTATCCTGGATCCTGGATTCTATCTATTAGCCTGGAGGGAATTTTTAAGTATTAAACAAATTGCTTAGTTGATTTATGACTGGTTTTACGTTTATTAAATTGTTATTAAGATGATAGTAGTAAATTTAGTACGTCTTCAGAGCTAAATGACGAAACATATATCTGGTGTAGCTTTAGTCACCATTTTGGGCAAATAATACAAGATTATGAAAAAGAAAAATAATTGTATTTAGCATACATATTAAAGAGAACTCGCTGATTGTTACCTATACTTATAAATTTCAACTAGCATTATTTCTATAAGGAAGGTGGAGTCAAGAGTCTCCGAAACCGGCGAGCGTGTATGAAGAGAATTATGAATGTTGAGGAAGCGAGTGAAGTATGCAAAGATAGAGTTCTCTGGCACTCTGTTCGTATGGCGTGATAATATGTATGTATGTATTATTTCTATAAATAAACTAAAGCTTACGCCAAATCAATCACGCGCAGTATCTTTAAATAGAATTCAAACATTTTCTTCACGATTAGATAAAATATATAATTACCTTTTCTGAAGCAAAGTAATTTAGTTTTCCGTGTGGTGACGGAGTAAGAATACAATTCACCACCCCCTATCTTGCCCGTGGGTGATCGTAAAAGACGACTAAGGGATAAAATATGCATATAACACCTATGCAAGAGAAGGAAAACTCGAAATAAAATTCTATACCAACACGTCTGACCAGCGTGTATCCCTCCTAGAGGGGAGGAGGTTCAAGCCCAGCAGTGGGACATATATGAGATGAAGCAAAGTAAAATAAATTAAATGTTTATTTAAATTTTATTTGATAAAATCATCATCAAATTGCTCACACTTGCAACTGAATTTATTTGTTTCGTCTATAATCAATATAAATCACTCAAATATATATGTTTTATTCTACACCATATTTATAAAAAAAGTTGTAACCTTATATTCAATGAACACTATATAATTTACAAAGACATTGTTAAACATAAAATACACATTGTTATATTATTACACAATCTTTTACATCTCATGACATGGGCCCAAATCACAGTCTCGATAGCAAGGTGATTAGTATTTCGGGCGAATGGTGGGAGCTTGCGTGCGCGCAGTCTCTTGCCGCCAGCCGTCACGTGCGCCTGTCGCCGCAGCGCGCATAAACGCGCCAAATTCAAACCTCACCGAAATCCTTAGCTCTACATCTTTAAAAAAAATCACGTGTTTCATATGCCATCTAATGTGTTTACTCAGTGTTGTGTGCCTTTAAAGTGATCTGCAATAAGAGCTATTCCCGTTCCGGGGATCGACTTTCACTTACAACAAAACAGTTTTTGCAAGTGGTGAGTGTTTTTCGCTTATTTTAATCAGACGTCGCGTAATTGTCTGCTGTTTGGTGTGTTACACAATGTCGTCTCGTTTCGCTAATGCACAGAAACCATTTCGAAATTGTTTGTCTCATAAAAAAGTTGCTTAAGAAGTTTAAAAATAAATGATTAAAACGGAAGTGTGTTATAATGATTTGTTACTATTAAATAGGGATAACTATATACTTATTTAATAGTAGTAAATTACGATATAAATAATTACCCAGTTTGAACCCGTCGATGTCTTTTGTATGCGTAGCAGTTGGCTACGAAATGTAGCACTTTTCGAATGGAGGGCATAGTATTACGAAGAAACTTATATGACCATTGCACTTCCTCAAAGACACACAACTGTTTACACTTATATTAATTTACTTTTTCGAATATCATAATTACGCACTAAAATATTAGCGCTAATGTATTAGTGCATTGGTGCATCTTAAACATAAGAATTTAATTACATCCTTATTTTTAAGAACTCTTATGCAATATGTTAATTTATTTTGCTGATAAAAAAAAAATGGTGTCTAGACAATTTTCTTATTCTAGGAAAACTGGATTTTAAAGGTTACATATAAGTAACTTGGTTTTATAGCTGGCAATTTAAAATTTTGTCATGCACAAGTCTAGTGCTAGTCATAAAGAATTAAATGCATTTTAAACTAAACAGGAAAAATATATTTTAAACTTCTTCAGAGCTTTAAATTTTATTAAATAAATTTATTTTCATAGTTGTATGCATTGCATTATTGTAAAATTAAATAATGAATAGATAAAAGTATTACAAAAATTTCAGAGAAACTTGTAGTTGCGGCAATATAAATAACTTTTTTAATTTGTAAAGATTTGAAAAAGGGTAGATTATAATCAAGTTATTGTTATCGCATCTCCAATTCATTAACATTAAATGTTATTGTTGATATTATTCATATAATTATGTCGTAATGTGATCTAAGTTAATTTCTTAGTTTTGAAATTATTTCCTATAATTGTCAGATTATTCTAGTTCAAACATTTAATATATTCATATTTAAATCATGTTAAAATATACATACTACATTATACATGGTTATACATACTACATGGTTACAAATAACATTTTTTTAAAATGTGATAAATTCATTATAAAAATTCAAATGAATGTACAAGATTTTTTATTTATTTAAAAGCAATTATTAAGTTGAAAGTAATGTAATATTGGGTTCTTTATTACAAAGAACATGTCTATTGCCAACCAAAACCTCACCAGTGCTTTAGTTCGGGAGTCAAAAAATGACAGTATGCTTGTTATTTCGTTACGACTAAAGTCGTATATATTAATAATTTATATTTTAAATTTAATAATAAATTTATAGTCATTTTTATATACATATAATAAACAGGTTTCCATGCTTGATCATTAAAATGTCGTGATATATAAAATATTGTGTTATTAAAAAACTATTGATGTGTAAATAGGAAATAATTATTACACACAAATTTGAATCTACCTCAGTTCAAAGTATGCAGATGAATATTCAATGACTTATGTATAACTACACGCATAGATTCAAGGCTATCAAAATATGGAATTGCTTTAACATATATGCTGATGCTTAATTTAGTTAAAATAATTTAATTAAGATGACAGTGTTATATCAAGGTAATTTCAAGGAAAAAATAATAATAAGGAATTTGTAAAAGTGAATTTGAAGTAATTTAATATTTTATCTGTGTATTTTTATAAAATTTAATATTTGATTATTTTAATTTAGCTGTTATATTATAGCTTAACTGTTAAACTTTACGGTTTTATAGTATATAGATAATAACAAATTAACTATCTTACGTTAAATCTTTGTAATAATTAAAAAAAAATAATTGACAGCAATGCTGTTCAAATAAACAATAATTTAGATAACAATTATCTGTCTATGCTAAGTAGCTTATAGAAATTATCTACTTAGCTGGATCATAATTAAATGCAACGATTGTTCTATATTAAGAAGAAATCATTAGTGTATCTAATCATTACAGCTATAACGTTTTAGAAGAAGTCCAAATAGTCTTAACGCCGACTAATAATAAAGGAGCCAATTTACTGATTGTGTACTTGCCCTATTGTAAATGTAAATTTAAACTACATTTAAATTCGTAAAATGCAAAATCAATACGTGAAAGTGTAAAATAAATACAAGCCTAAAGACCATTTTAAATTGATGTCATCAAATAAATATCAGAGAAAGCTTGACATGTTGATATTGGTCCCACAGACACGCCCAAATATTTCAACATGACAGCATTTTGAAAAAAAAAACAATATGTCACAATAAAGCAACACAGAGTTCAAGCTACAATTTTATAGTTTACAAAAGAACTAATGGGCCGGTTAACCGCTTTGTTACGGATTAACAAATAACGTTATTATTTAGGGTTGTCAAACGGAGATAGTTTTGAGTGTCAAATGGTTTTAATGCAATTTTAGGTACAATTTACTATAAAATTCATTTTTTAATTATTTATTAACATAAATATTATATGTAATGAATCTTGTACAAGTTTCAAAAAGTCAAAGTTAAATGTCCAGTTCCAAAGAAAAATCCAATATGTGCCAAATGACTTTTGGATCGTGTGTTAATGATCGATAAATATATTATTGTAGCAACAATAATTATTTCTATTTTTTGCTCAATAATTGATGCAAAAATAATGTAATAGAATTCAAATGAACACAGTGATATTTTAGAGACGTAAATCTAATATAAACCTGAAGAATTCATTTTAATTATTATTTACTTTATTTAGCATTTTGAATAAAAAAACTTAACTAGTTAATATAATTATTTATTTTAAATTATTTCAAAATTTAATCAGATATTTTACCGTGAACCCTATATTCTCGCATCATATTGTCGATTCAACAAAGACACGTCGTCGGGTTGTGTAACGCTATTATATACATGTGTGTGAATATTCTCTGTGTACGAACAGTAGCAATGTAGAATACTAGTCATAGAACACTTGTTGCACTTAAAAAATGTACATTTGTTTATTATATTTTTTTAATATTATATTTTGACACCTGGCGCTTAGAAGATTAGAAGGCGGCAACGTTATATAATTAGTCAATTTACTTCCTATTGTGGAAGTGGTTTGAGTTTAGTAGGAGCTATATTAACTGTGATGATATAGACTGCCTAGATAGCGAAGTTAGTTTCGTGGATTCGATAATAACGCACGATGCATACACTATTATGATTGTTTTGTGTCTGGCTTTTATTTGTATCACTTATTTTCATATTTGTAAAGTCCTCCGCGATACGCATTTATTCCTTAGAGCGAGGTGTTGTCACTAAGAAAAACAAACTTTAAAATAATATTTATATTAAAATTTATATTAGCGGCTGTCTAAGTCGACGTTATGTTAATTATAAATAATATTAAAATAAACTCTGTGTTACAATTATATAAAAATGTAGTTTAAAAATAATTCGCATTTATTATGTACATATTACAAATATATTACACACAAATTAAACGTCTATTAAATATTTAAAAAAATAACAAAAACATTCACAAGATATTTAAGATGCAAACATAACAGTGTATATATATATATATATATATGTTACGCGTTGTTAGCGCATACATTTCCTAAATTTAAGGCCGACGGATGAACATAATTTCTGTATATCTTTTCAATAATTATTTTTTCCGATACGCTAGAAACGTTCATTCCGGTAGGATACGAACAAAATGTATGCCAATCTCAATCTTTTAACATTAACGCAATAATTACTGAAGAATACGTTTCAATGTATAATTATAGATAATATTTTAGGAATCTCGTATCTTTAAGTGAATAAAATTGTAAGGTTAGTTTACTTGAAATGAAATACCGAGTGTATTGTGAGTGTGAGGTAAATAATATTTGTACCTTATTCTTTTTTAAATTTGTTTTTATTATAAAGCTAACTGTGGATGGAGTAGGTAATAACATACTCCACAAAATATATATGTAATAACATAGTCCACACATCCATTAATATATATTAATCCATTGTAGCAAATAGGTCTTTCAAAGAAGAATAGTGTAGTTCCATCCATATATTTATGGCATTCTTTTATCGGGTAGCTAGGTATTCGTAGTTGATGTTATACGTTTTTAAGGACAATGCTGCTACCTATTCTCGTGATAACCTCACAGACTTCCACAGAAAAATAGGGGTTGGTGAGGCATTGCGTTCTAATCCCACACCACCACCACATCACCACACAGGTTGTAAGATAATAAACTGAAGTCAAATATCCATAATAAGGTGAAACCTCTTAAATTTATAGTTTCATCATATTTTTTTTTTATTTTAAGTTATGGAGGTAATATAATTAAATATATGAAGCTTGAATTTCAATTGTTTAATTTATATATACCTTTTTATCATATACGGTCTACTAGCTGTCATACAAAAGGATGGACGGAATAGCGGGTAGATATAATAGGAGCTACAGAATTATCCTTGATTTAAAATATGTTTTGCATTCAGAGACTTTTGAAATTTAATAAGCAAGCTTTCATCATCATCTCAGCTCATATACATATGTCTCACTGTTGGGGTCGAGCCTCCTCCATAATAGGAGGGTAATTGACCTACTATACCACGCTGGTCAGAGGTATTGGTATAGGGGGATTAGTTTCAATTTTTCCTTCTCTTGCATAGATATTATATGCTTTTTATATCCCTTAGTCTTACGATCACCCACGAGTAAGAGAGGGGGTAATAAATTGTATTCTTACTCCGTCACCACATGGAAAAGCACTGGAGTAAGCTTTAACAAGTTGTTACAGATTCTTTTATCACATAATGTGTTACAAGTTGTGCTATTATTAATTAAAATTCAAACTTTCAATAATAAGACAGTGTAATTCTTGTGAACACCATAAAAATATTTAACTAATACTCTGTAAAAGCCTTGTGTTTATTAACACCTCATGGTAACACCAAAAAAAAAACTAACATAGCCTTCCCTCCAAGAGATCTTACGTCTCAATATCAATGAATAAAACACACAAAGCACTTGTTTGCTTTCGCCATTACTATTAGCGTCGCACGCGCTGGTTTCGAAACTACTGACGACATTTGCCGACGATGGCTTAGCGTTGAACGCAATCAACGTAATATTAAAATATTCATAGTGTGTTGTGTAAACATTTAGCACTTCGCCTTAATAACAAACCTCTTACAAATGTCAGGTATTATATTAAAGGCACAACTAAGATATAATACTAGCTACAAATACTATAAAGGTACCCATATTATTCGTATTATATAAAATTATTTTGGAGTTGGAAGTGTCAAAGTCTTGAAAGTATGCCGAATACGTAATAATTCATGCAATACCTTAACAAGGCATGCATCTTACGAGTGTGAAAAAAAAGGTCTCATGATTTTACGACATTCACTGCAATGTAGGATTTGAGGAATATGAATTATAAGGTACACAACATTTTTTATTTTACACTGACCAATAAAAATAAAAAAAAACCTTATCATTTGTTACTACAGAACGCGTAACTCTTGATACAATATCGTTTTTTTTTTAAATAATATTAAATAATTACACAATATTGTCTATAGAGTCTGGATATGTCTATGATCAAACTATGTTTGGAAACATACAAATAAAAATAAAGAATAATAGATACTATATAAAACTATAAATGTAAAAGTAATCACTCTTTCTAAATCAACTCGAATCTTAGCACATAATAACGCAATAGTAAAATTCAATTTAATAAGCTTGTAAACACTATCTATTCGTTTCGTCTTGTATCGTAAATTATACACCCAACATAAGAAATTAATAGTTTCATTGCTACTTGTGTTAATACCGAAGTTTAAACTTTAATTAAAATGCTCCCTAATAATTTGGATTATAATCGTATTGTAAAGAAATTAAATATGATGTATAGTTAGGCGTTGATTAAAATTGAAAAGAGAAACTTGATATGCAAGTATTATTAGAAAATACTGTGAACACTCAAAGATTTAATAGTTGATTTATGAGCAAATATCATTTGTAATTAGCTTGAGTGTTAATGTTATAATAGCTGTCTAATATTACAGGAAATCATAGTGTTGTAATGGATAAAGTAAATGTACTCCCTTTCTTCTTGCCTTTATTTTTAACCGTATTAGTCTCCGTTTTGTAGTCTAAATAGAATACAATTTTGCCACCTATTGTATTCACCCTCGCTTTGACTTCATTCACCGCAAACCACAGTAAGATATTCTATAATTGGCAAAAGATATCCAAATGTCAGTCAGCCCATATCAGCTTATATATGTCCAACGGTTAGGCTCGACTTTCCTTCATAATGGGAGGAAAATTGACCTACTATACCACGCTGGTCAAAAGGGTTGGTATAGGGTTTTGTTTCGAGTTTTTCGTCTCTCGCATAGATGTTATATGCGTTTTCCTAGTCGTCTCTTACGATCACTTACGGGTAAGATAGGGTGCGGTGGATTCTTATTCTGTTACCACACGGAAAATATTTAGAGAATTACTCTATACATCGGCAATTGTAAAATTTTGTGTTAATCGGGTCAGTTGACTTAATGCGCTCTCCTAGGCATGGCTTTCATACATCGTCCAGAATATTGTATAGGATTCCTAATAGTGTGCCTACACCGATAAAGATTCAGAGTTTGTGTCTATACGTGAAAGTGGTGGTAATATCTTCTTAGTTTTGAATAACCAAATCAATATCTTTACGCTACAGTAATATTTTAAATGATTGATGTCATCGAATACTCTATAGTAGATCTGTTCAAACCTATGATTCAACTTCAACATTGAACTCCAATTTGCCAATCTGAGTGCACAAATAAAGTTTGTGGAAATAAATCGTTGTTACGGAAATGTTCTTGAATATATTTAACCGTTATGTGAGGAAATAAAAAACATAGTGTCCTCGTTTATCGGCGCTTTTAGCTAAATTAGTGACATAATAATATATGAAAAACGATTCAATAGATATTTCCGATATTAATTTACAATAACTGAGTCTGTACTATCCAGTAACATATCTCCCCAGCATATATAATAATAATTTATTAATACTTATGTATTAATAAATTATATGTATATATTATCACGCCATATCCCTTGCAGGGTAGGCAGAAAGTACAGAGTGCCAGAGAACTCTATCCTTGCATACTTCACTCGCTTCCTCGACATTCATAATTCTCTTCATACACGCTCGCCGGTTTCGGAGACTCTTGACTCCACCTTCCTTTAGTACGTGACCAATCTGGTCTAGGTAGGTTAGTCTTGATCTCCCCCGGTACCTACATCCTTCCACATTCGCATTGTATATCTTCTTAACCTGACGTTCGTTCGGCATTCTTTGCACATGTCCAAACCATCGGAGCATTCCCTTTCGTATCTTTAAACCAATACTCTCTTTCATACCTACTCGCTCTATTACGTCGTTGTTACGTTAAATTTATTCATATTTTTATTAATTTCAGTTCATTAATTCTATTAATATATTTGTATTTATTTCATAAAAGAGATTTCAGAGAAAATATAGAGGCGTTTAGATGGTAGAAGTTACAACTACATGTGTATACAGTCAGTGGTAGAAGTACTATTAGCTTTGATAAGTTAAATAAGTAATTACCTACGGTAAGGGATAATAGTTTTCTTCCCTTTGTTATATTTTTTTATTACTTGCTTTCGATAAGATGTAAATATTGTGTACATATATGATATTAATGTTGCTATTTATATTTTAACTTGTCGACAACTTTAATTAGAAGTAAATAAATAATAAAATTCAAGATTATTTTACATTTCTTTTTGTTGTTTATGGTAAGTGTCATAGCCGCCCATGGACCTTTGCAATACCAAGGGTATAACTAGGCCACTGCCTACCAGTACAAACCCTAAACCCACCCCAGCTGGGCTTCCGGCTCTCTCGCTCACCGAATGAAGCGCAATAGCACATTGCCGTTACTCAGACGTCGATCTTCTGTGAGAGTGTGGTACTACCACGGACGGCACGGCCCGCGGCTGTAGACAGAGAACTGTCCACAGCATAGTCCTACCACTATTAGATGGTTCATCTCTCGCTTTTTATATGCAAATCCCCTCCAGAATAGAAAATGAATAATTTACTAATTTAGACGAGTTGTTTTATGGTTTATTATTAGTTGCCCTCTTTTAAGCTGATGCTATTTACTTATATTAATCGTTTTTCTACGACACCTACGGAAAAACACCATAAAAAAATAACAAATATCGCTTATAACGATTATTAAAATCTTTTACTTTACATCGACTTATAAAACTATTGAAAAAGAAAGATTAATATCGATTCCAAGTTCATGCAAGTTAATTTTGATCTGTCACGTATTAAAGAAATAATTTTATTATCAAAACTTTTTAGGTTTTTCCACTTTTTATATTTAACATAAAGCTAAACATGCTAATAAAATTCGTAAAAAGATATAATACATTTTATTTCAATAAAAAAAGTTGGCGACTGGATTATTATAAAAAGAGCTATGATAGTGTAACTTTAGCGTATTAGTGACGCCTTAAACTTAATATATGCCAAACGTAATATTTATTACCTATACACATTCGTACATAATACTTATAAAATAATTATTGTTTTATTATTTTTTTATAAGACAACACCCTGCACTAAGGATACAACCCATGTATTGTGGGGGATTTACAAACAGAATTAACGTACACAAATTACACCCAGACTCCGAACAACAATTTGTGGTTCGCATAAATTTTGTGCTGCATGGGAATCGAACCCAACTACACTAGTATGGTAGGTTGATCACTTAATTACTATGCCACCTGTGCAGTCAGAAAAAAACTACAAGCAGAATCGATAAGTTGGTAGGGTGATTGATAGCATCGGGTTCCAGTGGACCACTCGCACGCCCATAGAGAGGTACATTGCAATGTGGATCTATGGAATCATGCGCCACTTCTTCTGTCGCCCTGGACCGATTTAGTGGGGTGTGACCAAAAAAGGGTGATTGATAGCAGTCACCCTGAAGCTACGGGATTGAATCTATACTAATTTGTCTAATTTGTTTGTGTGTCCCCAAATATTCTCTTGTCCCAAATATCTGGTCTCATCTTACAGTATTGTTATACTTATGACTTAAGTGTGTAGACCTTTAAAACAATAAAATGAAAACATTAAATTTCACTATAAAAATAATATGTTTATCATTTATATATACAATATACAAGCTTAGTATAATAAATACATACAAACCTTAGAATTTGTATTTTTTATCAAAACAATATAAACACTATGAAAGGTCTTAGCAAATTATTAATAAGTAGATATTATATTAACCAAATAAAATTTATGTCTTTTTATATACCATATATTTTTTTATAATTATATTCCAAAAAACCAACAAACACATAAACTTCTCACTTTTATAATGCATTGTCATTTCAATTTTGCATACAAATGTTATTGCATAACTATTTTAAAAAGAAAATTAAAATCTTAAATGATTAAAGAAAAAGAACTTTTATTATTAAATTATCAGCCGGATCTTAGAAACCAGTCCTTGTTTCGATCAAACAACTTATGATCGCGACATATTTGAATAATTAAAAAACTTAGCAAAAAAAAAAATGTTAGGAATTTCAACTGAGGCGCCTATCAAGTTTATAGTTAGAGAGCCTCTATTTATACGCTAAATATGTGTAGGTAATCTGTATTTTTCTTATGGTGATGGAATAAGAACAAAAACCATCACCATCCTTTCCCATAGCTGTCATAAGAGACGATTAAAGAATTTAAACAGGTTTCACTACAATGAAGAAAATTAAAAAAAAAAAATCTTTTGAAAATTCGTCAGGTTAGTGTAGTGTAAGGCGATGAGTCCATTAGTGGAGAGTAGAGCAGTAGGATGCATATAAGTTAAGAAGAGGAAGCTAATATTTAATCTAATAAAGCACTTACTACTTACTAATTATAAATAATATAATGAGGATTTAAATCGTCTTAATGGCGCGAGTGTCATTGGTTTGGTACCTTTAGTATCTATTTTTCCTGAACCACCAAAGATTAACCTCAACATGAAATTTCTGTTTTTATTTTATACATATATGGATATTTTAATCTCACACAAGTATTTATTCAATCCACGAATGGTTGTTTCATCATTGATTCTATATTTACCTCGTGTGCTGACGAAGTAAGAATATAATTCACCACAACATATCTTGCCCGTGGATATCGTAACATACGACTAAGGGATATCATATGCATATAACATCTATAAAACAGAGAGAAAACTGGAAATAAAACTCTATACCGACCCCTATAACCAGCGTGGTATAGTATTTCAATTTCCTTTCCTTTAATTCTGTTTTTAAAATGCTCCGTAACCCAAGAATACATTTTAAGTGTCCTTGTTCTATTTAAAATATGTTTATATAATATTCAGTATTGTTCCTTTCTTGTTAATAAATAAACATAATGAGAGGGAACTTAATAAATTTAGCAAATCTTTTAAATTATGCAAAATTTTCATTTGGATTAATAATATAAATGACCTTTTTAAATGGGATTTGTTTTGTTTTCCTCGTCTAATCTAGGTACTATATCAACAAGCACTGATCCTCACACATAGATAAACTACTTAGCTCGTCTACTATAAGTAAGTACTCTTTGGACGATCAAGCTTAACTCGTCTTTGTTAATTTCTCAGAGAATATATTTAGAAAACCCACAATTAAAATACAAATATAGTCTATATTGTTAAATCTGTTGTCAAGCGAAATAAAATATAAATACAAGAATTACACACATAGTTTAAAGTTATTAGGTAAAATATAAAAATATTTTAACATCATGCTAACACTTTTATTATTTCACTCTTTTAACAAACGATTAACTTTTGATAGCACGAATAAATTTCATAGGTTATTGAATTAATTTAGCATTTTCCTATTATAATTCGTCCACACTAAACTCTTATTAACATAAGAACGTGTTCGACATGTTTGTCTATTGTGAAATTATAATATTTATACATAAAATTATAGGTTTACATTAGCAAAACACATCGTCTTTGTTTCCAGCCTTTTTATTTATACAAAATATTCTTGTCCTTCTAATATGGTCAGATTATTAATTAGAGACAACTTAGAGCGGTAAGTTAATTTGGTTACGTAATTTTTATAATACTAGAATTTGTACCCGGCTTAGTATTTCTTTTTCCTAAACCACCAAAGATGCTCCGACGGTTCGGACATGTGGAAAGAATGCCGAACGAACGTCTGGTTAAGAAGATACAAAATGCGAAAGCGGAAGGATATAGGTTCCGGGGGAGACCGGAGACTCACCTACCTAGACCAGATTGGTCACGTACTGAAGGAAGGTGGAGTCAAGAGTCTCTGAAACCGGCGAGCGTGTATGAAGAGAATTATGAATATTGAGGAAGCGTGTGAAGTATGCAAGGATAGAGTTCTCTGACACTCTGTTCCGTCTGCCCTCCCTGTAAGGGATATGGCATGATAATATGTATGTATGTGTATATATGTACCAAAGATTAACCTCAACATGAAACTTCTGTTTTTATTTTATACATATATGGATATTTTAATCGTTATTTATTTAAAAACTTTTATGTAGTGGATTTGTTAATTTAATTATACTATCAACTAGGTTGAAATTAAATAATGGTAGATAATTATACGTATTTAAAATTGCACAAACTATATAATATTTTAGCCTGATCGAATTCGAGAATACCCGAATTAGACTATACTCGTATTTATTTGTAAATACCTAGCTGCTTCACCAAGTATTAATACATTATTTCAAGACATGTTGAACATTTTCAATAACTAGGTATTCCTTATAAATACGTAATATTTGCTAAAGAAAGTAATGTAATAATCTACCATATTCATCGACAGAAGCCTATCTGATTATTAGATATTAATTAGAAGTAGATACCTGACATTGATATCTTATACAAATCCATTCGATTGTCTAAATGTCTAATTGAAACTTGCATTACAACCGGTTCTTAACCTATTAATAAGAAAGTGTTTGGGCATCCATTTTATTTGAACATACTTGTATGGCTTCGGGCATAGACGCTAATTTGAAATTGATTTCGCTTTAGTAGGACCACTTTTAATTACAATTTAAATTTATTGTGAGTTACATAATTTTTCAATGAAATCTATCGTCAGTATTGTAACTAGTTTATTGTAACTAGAAGTTTATTTTGAAGTTGTAATAAGGGTTTTTTTTTTATTATTTTGTGGGGTGGGCTACGGTCGTCGCGCTCCTCGCACCACTCTGTCCGGGGCGACAGAGGGGCGTAAGCACGCTCGACCATAACCAACCCGTGAACCTCGCCTTCGTCGTTGGACCGGCCACCGGAGCAGCGTGAACTTGTCGTCAGTGGCCGGCCCGACGGAATACCCCCCGAGGTCTACCCTCTTCTTGAGCGACATCCCCTCCCTCGGGGAGGACATCGGTCTTTTCCTCGCGGTCAGCCTCTCGGCGGGTGACGGACTAATTCCCCGGTCCAGTCACCCGCGGCCTCGGCTAGGGCGGCATAAGGCGCAGGTAATCGCGCCTACGCCGCCTCAGTCGCCGGCGACGGCTCGCGTCGTCGAGGAGACGCTCCTCACGCGCGCGCTCCGCCGCCTCCTTCTGCGAGACTAAGTTGTAATAAGGGTTAAGGAAGAAAAGTATTGAAATTTCTAATATAATGCTATGATCTATTCATAATAATTAGCTCTCTTTGTACATTGAAGACATAAACAGCATCGAATTATTTTTATTTACTTCTATAAGATGAATTAGTTCATTATTTCTTTTTTATATACATCCTTAGTATTCCTTAGTTGCGCATCACGTTGCCACAAACGCATCTTTTGCAGCATCTATTAATACTTTCTTAATATATCTCCAATCATATTGTTATGCAGTGATGTTTCTATAAAGAGTATTACTTGGCTAAAATTGTGACATTAACTTATCATTACTATGGCTGTTTCTATTCGTAATATATTCTTTAGTAAGGTACTTCACATCAAATAGTCTATTTTTTAATATCGAATGAAATTTGGCTATGATCGAAATCAGAAAAGCCTTGCAAAATATTTTGCAATGATTTCTCATACATATCAATAAACACTTTTTAATCACTTCTGGAGAAGGAGAGCGAAAAATGATTGACACACATGGAATTAATCATTTTTCGTTCATAATCAAGTTTTTATAAATAATCAAGCATTTAAATGCTAAATTTCAGTAATTTGAAAGACTATTGTAGTTTACTGATCTCATATATACACACAGATTTCTATATATTTATTTTTCTATATACATATATTATATGGTAGTAGAGAAATGAAGGTTAAATTATTAATTGTTGCTAGGTGATACTAGTTGGCACAAACAATTTATTCATATCCAATATTTTATTATGTGACATTTTAAAAACTTGTTTATACATATACAGCGATACCCGACGACCTTTGTCACGACCTGCGATTGAGATCAGAAACTACTGTTTTAACATTCTTAAATTCACAATGTAATATTACAAATTTATTGTTTAAATCCTAGTCTATGTTTTATTCTACTAGTATAAGTATGTGATCATTTAGAATTAAATGGATCTATATAATTGAGTTCTATAAATATAAAGAAATTGTTGAACTGTCTCGAATCGCGGGCCGGTTCGTCCAGGGTAGTACCACACTCTCGCAGAAGATCGACGTCTGAGTAACGGCAATATTCTAATGCGCTTCATTCGGTGACCGAGAGAGCCAGAAGCCCAACTGGGTGAGTTTGGGGTCTATATTGGTAAGCAAGAGGCTTGGTATTACAAAGGTCCATGGGCGGCAGTGACACTTACCATCAGGTGTACTGCATGCTCGTTTGCCACCATAATCAATAAAAAAAATATTTAGTCTGTACTGAAATGCTGGTAGATGCAATCGCGCTTAGAGTAAGAACCAAAAATATTACTTCAGATCATAATATTATCAATAAAGGTGCCCGTCATTAAGTATGACGGTACTTCCGCTTAGCACGTACGATAACGGAAGTTCTTCTACAAGTAATATACACAAGCAAAGTTGTTCAAACAGTTAGTATATTTTTATTTTTATAAATTTGAATTTATAGATTAAAAACAATCTCGTGTGATGACCGCATGCTATGATTCCATTAATTAACTTTACATAAATTAAGTTAAAAATATGGTGACGTGAATATAACCTTCAATTAAATAGGATTAAGGTGAATGAGTAAGTACTCTGGAAATGACATTCAGGTTCCTTGAAATAAGGCACTACTGTTCGTGAAATAAAATTTTGAAATTTATCTCTCCTTTTTGTATAAATAATATGTCTATATTTATAACCCTAGTTACTTTAGTATAATTATAGTAGTTGTTGCTTTTCTAATTGAGTTGAAACTTAATGTAGTAAATATATTACCACGTAAGAACATCAAATCAATTCATTTATTATGCCTATGGGGATAAGAGCACTTACATACTGTCAATTTGACATATTTTTTTAAATTAATCTACTACCGGAACGAGAAGCGACCACAAACAGAAAAGACCCGGCAAGAAACTCAGCGGGCTCGATTTTTTTTTAATTGTCATCTATTTATTAAATCATAAAGGTCTTAGTGGTATAAAGACTGAACACACCTACATTTCGTCACTTAATCCTTTTGTTCCACTTATTAGGTAGTGACCCTTTTAGGCCTTAATTAGTCATGCAGTTCAATACTTCATACTATTGAGAATTGTTTGAGAAACTTAACAAAAAAAAAAGTAAAAAAAAACCTCCAACACTTTTTTGATTATATTGATCAGTAGCTTACATGTCACTAGAATAACCGGTGGATGACAATATTTGAAATAAATAATTTAAAGTTAGTACTTTGTCGATACTAATTGGTACTTGGTCTGTACTTTGTTGGAAAGAGACTGCATGAATTTCAATCAAAGTATGTATAACATTTAAATATTTACTGATATCATAAAATATATCTTAGAACAAAATTGAAGCGAGATTACGTTTTATTTTAGTATATTTTAATATCGGTAAAACTAGTAACGCCACCTATTAAATGAAATCAGAACTGCGTAGTAAAGTCAAAAATATAAATTTGCAAAATCTTGTTTACGTACACTTTATATTGCTCATTATAAATAAGTTAACATCGGCATCTAATTACTAACAAGGATTATATAAATTCTTTATGTCATCTTTTTAAACACTCGTAAAATTAACACGCTTATTGCAAAATCTCCATTTAAATATTTGTAATGGGAAGACATTCACATTTACAAATTACAGCATTTATAATAATTCGTAAATAATAATAATTCGATAATTTGTAAAATATTCATTTACCTTATTAGCCACTTAACTATGTATACCTAAACGTATTTTAGTACGTTCCATGTAATGTTTAGGATATTATATATATATATATATATTTCAGAGGTTTGTATTTCGAATTTTATTTCTATTACATTCATGAAATTTGTTTACATTCGTTACTTTACTCGTAAAATACTAACGACCCAAGTAGGGTTAAGTTAGTGATACATAAATGCCCCACGTCTTACGTTCATGGAGCTAAAGGATGGAGAAGGGTGAAGCCGAATCGTACACAGCTCAAAAAAAGAAATATTGACATATCCTTAGTCCATCATGACATGTCAATACCACGTACCATATGATTTATTGATTAAACCATTAGGGTAAAATTGTTTTATTGCTAAAAAACAGCAATAAAACAATTTACTACCCATAAACATCCAATATTAGCCACAGATCCTCTTTATTATGGGCTGAAAAATTAATATCCAACGCTGACGACCAAACTTGATATCATAAGGTTTTATTTCGAATTAATTTCTCTTACTTAATGCTGTCTGCTTTGACTTGCCTTTAATTGTATTTTGTGAGACCTGCGAATGAAATAATTGCATTCTAACTCCATATCCATATGATTTTTTAATTTTTTATCACTATTATAATATACATACATACATACACATACATATCATCACGCCATATCCCTTGCAGGGTAGGCAGAGAGAACAGAGTGCCAGAGAACTCTATCTCTGCATACTTCACTCGCTTCCTCAACATTCATAATTCTCTTCATACATGCTCGCCGGTTTCGGAGACTCTTGACTCCACCTTCCTTCAGTACATGACCGATCTGGTCTAGGTAGGTTAGTCTCGGTTTCCCTCGGTACCTACATCCTTCCACTTTCGCATTGTATATCTTCTTAACCAGGCGTTCGTTCGGCATTCTTTCCACATGTCCGAACCATCGGAGCATTCCCTTTCGCATCTTTACACCAATACTCTCTTTCATACCTACTCGCTCTCTTACGTCGTCGTTACGAATGCGGTCGGTCAGCCTAACTCCACAGATTTTCCGCAGAGTTCGCATTTCGACCGCATTAATTTTACTATCATACTCTTTTCTGCATACCCAACTCTCGCTTCCATACAGTAATGTTGGGACAAGCACTGCGTTATGTATTGCTACACGTGCCTTCTGGCTGAGGTGGTGGCTGCCGAGAAGTTGCCCCAACGCTCCGTTCACTCTATTTCCCGCATTCACTCTTCGCTCTATATCAGTGGTGTACCTTCCATCTCGGGCAAATCCACATCCAAGATATACAAATTCATCCACTTGCTCTAGCACATCATTACCTATTGTTACTCTTACATCTGTTCTGGTTTTATCTCTTTCAAAGACCATTATTTTGGTTTTGCTCACATTCACGCGTAGACTATTATAATATAGTATAATAATATAGTTTAGTATAGTATTCTTTAAAGAAATTTATTACTTAAAAAAATGGATTCAATCAATTTAATTCGTATTTGCGTATAAACTTTAATAGGTACGTGTTTATATATATTAAGCGCTCTAGATGTTGATGTTGAGGTTACATTGTGGTTGGATGTGTGATAGCCTTGGCCTAGTCGATCTAGGATCTTTTCAGTTCAAATTACCAATTGTTTTTGTTATAATAGAGCTAATAGCTTTATGCGCTTGTCATTAAAATGACAATGTCAGGTATAATTCACAGATGGCGTTGTTCTATATAAAGTTATGAACATACACAATGAATTCCATCTTGATATTATATTTCGTTGATACATTAAGTTTTTTATAATCTCATGTTTTTAAGTCTAAAGCAGTAAGTACATAGTCATTGCTTTCTTCTTCTCTTCTTCTCAGCCTTAACTAAAATACCGCTCAAAGATGGATAATGCTGTCGATAAACTATATATAGTTAGGCACTTACCTACTTATTAATAAATAAAATAACTATAGCTATCTAGGTATTTATAACTAAAAAGTGTAAAATAAAAAAAAATGATTAAAAAAATCAAAAAACCCGACTGCGTAAAAAGTCACCAAAACTACGTACATAATAAAAAAACTGAAAAGAAAAAAACAAGCACTTAGATGTCCGGTGGTCTAGAATTCCATAATATATTATTGAATAAATACTATTGCAGAAAATGAAATATATTTTAATAATAGAACATGACAACTGAACAGTCGGGATCCTTTATTCGACAGCAAATCTAATTTTTCAATGGATCCCGACTGTTCAGTTGTCATGTTCTATTATTAAAATATATTTCATTTTCTGCAATAGTGTTTATTCAATAATATATTATGGAATTCTAGACCACCGGACATCTAAGTGCTTGTTTTTTTTCTTTTCAGTTTTTTTATTATGTACGTAGTTTTGGTGACTTTTTACGCAGTCGGGTTTTTTGATTTTTTTAATCATTTTTTTTTAATTTATTTTTTATTTTTCCTTGTTGTTTATTTTATTGCTTGGCATATCTTGCTGAGAAGGGTCAAATTATTACGAGAATCACGGACACGGTAAAGCTATATTACTATTAAGACTATTTTCTTACTTCATCGCGCAAAGAGCCAATCATACGTACTCAACGATGTAGGTATTATTTTGAATCCCAATTAATATTTTTTGGATCATGGGTGGTCATGGCAACTTACAAAGTTTCAAACTTGATGCTTACAACTGTGAATTTTTTGAGTAAGTTTAACAACATTTTTTGTTCGACTTAAAATTCAAATCCGAGACTGAGACCTTAAAATTGGCAATCGTTTAAACCCCAATACGCAACAGTTAGTGAAATCTCACATAATTCTGACATCATATGAAATTATTAAGACATTGCGATATATATGCATATTTTAGTAATTATAAGATATACCAACATCGGTTATTCAACTTTGAAAGTAAGAGAAAATAGTAGAAATTCGTTTTAAAATACTATAGTCGTGATGTATCGAGCCACAATGCGTGACGCTACATTACAAATAATTATGAGTCTAATGCACACAATTATAAAGTACAAACTACCTCTTGCATTAAAGTAATAGAAGAAAGTCTAAAAATTATAGGTTATATTTATTTTGTTAATGTTTCACTATCATTACAGGTACTACAAATTACTCGAGGTTCAATGAACTGACCTAATTAGTAATTTGTAATTATTAGGATCTAGGTAGGGTAATAACCCTAGCTTTAATAAAAGACATTATAAATCGTGCAAATTATAGCAATATATGACATGTTTCCATATCCAGAGTGTAATAATACTCCGGACGGATTTAGATAAAAATCTGTCAACAGCTTATCTGTTATAATTTACATACATACATATCATCACGCCATATCCCTTGCAGGGTAGGCAGAGAGAACAGAGTGCCAGAAAACTCTATCCTTGCATACTTCACTCGCTTCCTCAACATTCATAATTATCTTCATACACGCTCGCCGGTTTCGGAGTCTCTTAACTCCATCTTCCTTCAGCACGTGACCAATCTGATCTAGGTAAGTTAGTTTTGTTCTTCCCCGGTACATATATCCTTCCACTTTCGCATTGTATATCTTCTTAACCAGACGTTCGTTCGGCATTCTTTCATGTCCTGTATCTGTTATAATTTAGTCAGGGTATAATTGAATAGGATATGTTTTTCAGCCACTAAAACTGCGTATCTATCTAATGTAGACTACATTAACACGACTCCCACGGGCCATTAAGGAGTGGGGACAATTGCATTCCTATGATATCGTCACATGGGGAGGTATTTATAAATATCAAAATTTATCATAAAGACCTTTTAATGACGCGCGTTTAAAATCTATAACGAGCGATTTGTATTACAATGATAGTTCAAAGTTTATTCTATTGCACATTGAAACGAATTGACCTTATAACCGACAAAAAAACTAAAATGTCACATTTTGTCACGATTTCATTTTTATTTTATTTTCAAGATGCTTTGAACGGCCCCCGTGTCACGGTCGTGTATAATTTTGTAAAGAAAGTTTCATCCTTTTGAGGAAAGTTATTGTGCTATTAGTAATACTTTAAACAACATGTTTCTATACAAATAATATTGAACGAATTGATCGCAAGAAGACATTAATTTTATAAAAGTGAGTGAATTTTTTTTTAATTTTCCCACAGTTATTTTTTTGTAATAACATAAATGGGTTTCAATTGAGATATTTCGCAAACATTATAATATTACAAAAGGTAATTAAACTATAGTAATGTTAAAAGCACAAAATATTGCAGTACACACAAGTTTTCTAATTAAACAATTGCATACACAGATCTGATATTTTTTGTATATTATATGGATATAATAAGAATTAAATGGATACACAAAGACGGAGTATTACCTATATCTATGTTTATCTACACTTGCTTTCTCGTGAGTAAAAATACGACTGATTGATGAAGAAGCAGATAGCCAGCGTGGTGTGGTAGGCTAATTACCTGTTCCTGCACGTAATCAGCAGTACGTATACAAACTGAAAAAGAAAATCGGCCCACAATTGACAGATATATCGCCGATCATACATAAAAAAAAATACATACAACATAACATAGAACCTCCTCCTTTTTGAAGTCGGTTAATAAGAAGATCTTACAACATATTTCACTTTCAATGTTTCAAGCATAAGATTATAATATTGAACTAATATAAAATTAAAGTCCAAATAAGCAAGTAGTATGTATAAATTATAGGTAGCTCTCATAATTAGAAATTGGACTCTTTAATTGTTTCCCCTTTACTATAAATTCACACTGTGTTTACCGTCATCGCTATTAAAATCGAAATTTATATAATAAACTTTTAACTATTTTCGTATATTTTACTATCTATCAGCTGATTGATATCCATAGATACCTCCCACTGAAGAGATGATCCCATAATCGCCACGCTTGGCAAGCTTAGCGATCGAAATTGGTGTTTTGAGTCTTCCAGAAAACCGGCGCGATGAAATACTTTACTCTTAACCGATTTTTGCGATTGCCGCGAGAATGCGATTTTTAGGGCGAAGGGCGATGATTATATTGTATTCTTAAACTTTCACCATACAGGATTTAAAAAAACATGATATCATTGTCATCCTGCACCTAATTGGATTGCTTGAGATAGACGCAATATTTATTATCTTTTTAACCGACTTCAAAAAAGGAGGAGGTTCTCAATTCGTCTGTATTTTTTTTATCGTATAATGTATTTAATATGTAGGATATTAAACAAGTTTTGGCAAACGTTTTATGACCAGCTGCCTAGCTGATAACTCTCCTTGGAATGTAATTTTTGACTAGACAGTATCAGACGGAGTTGACCCAGGTCAGTGTAAAGATCTTATTCGTCTTTTACGACATCCACAAGTAAATAAGGGCTGGTACTTTTAGCAGCCATCACTACAAAAAGTAAATCATACATCAATTTAAAACAATAAACCTTGCTTAAATTGTTAACAGATCGACTGTCGGTAAGCATGTACGAGGTGAAAAGTTGCATTTTTATGTAATTGAGATGGAATTGCTATTGTAATTCACTCATGACATAATAGAGTTATGATATTTCATTACTTAAAATATAGGTTTTAAATTTGGATACGCTTTTATCTAAAAAACTGATAATATTTTTGTTGTTTTCAAATAATTTCGGTAAATAAGTCTTTGGGGAAACGATAATGGTGGTAAAAATACAGTTAAGGAGCATAAATAACCCCAAACTTAGAATAATCATTTGTGAATCCTTCAAAAACCTTTTCCATGACGAGTTAAGTTTAATAAAATATGTCACTACATCTTATATACCCGTAGAAGTTGCAAAAAACGACTGAGGGTCATCAGCTAGTTAGCAGAGTAGGGTGTGTCTAGAATGAGATGAAATTTGGCATAAAAATTTCATTTTTGTTGCTTCCATTAAAATTTAATAAAAATCTAATCAATATTTTCGGATGCAATAGCATTTTTAAAAATTACATTATTTCTTCTGCAATTACCGTAATCACATGTTTTATTTTCACAACTTATATTATCTATCAATGAATACACTAAGTGCATTTGTTTGGTAAACATAACAATAAAGCCAATATATAGGAACGATTTAGTGACATTATGTGGTAGTTATTATATTTTGCGATTTTTTGAGATTGTAGTAGCTTAGTGATGAGTTTTGTAAAACAAATGTTTCTAAGGATGTTATAGCGATAGTTCCTCATATCTTACTCAATACGAACTAACAGGATTATCTGTCTGCGTTGGTGTTCTTACTCATTTATGTGGGTATCTTCAAGGCAAGAATGGATAGGCATTCACTAAGTTAACACTACATCAGCACTTACGTCTAGTTGCGATTTGAACTAAGTTATTGTAAGTAAAATTATTATAAATACAATCTCAGATTTGCCACGTACTTCGTATGTCGAATAATATTAAAATTATGATGTCCAGTGGTTTAGAAGTGTATATTACTATTTTAATATTGTAATTAACGAAAATGAAGCTGATATTTATTAAATAACTAGCAAAAATACTTTATTTAGGTTCAGCATTATAGTTTAGGCTTATTATTATAGTGAATACAGAGAGAAATCTGTAAGTTCTTTAGTATAATAGAATTATCGAAATCAGTCTATAATACACTAAAACAGAAGACTAATTCACAGCAGTAAGGTCAAATATTTTACGCAAGGCTTCGACTTCAAGAGAAAATTTTCAATAACTAAATCTAGTTGAGAATTATATTTACTACATATATTTAATGATTAATTGATGCTATATGTCATGCAATATGTAATATTGACATTTATATTTTCTTAGGTGTTGCTTAAAGTTTTGATATTGTTGGAGGATTGTATTTCTATTCTCTCTGCCTACCCTGCAAGGGATATGGCTTGATGTTATGTATGTATTGTGTATCTAAATGTCAATATATTAACATCTCTGCTTATAAATAAATGTATTTAATATTAAGAAAAATCAATGCCTAAGTATAACTTAGGTTTAGAAATATTGTTCTAAATCATGTTTTGAAGGTTGAAATCATAAACGGTGAGCTTATACATTTCTGCCGTTTTGTACCTCGAAATGAGTTTAAGATGATTTATTAATCGGCTTTGAGTCGGCGGCTGATTTGTCAGTGAAGGATTAGTTGTCTGATCGTCTAGCGGAGTCACTCTGTCGGCTCTTGCGCCATATTGACATCTGCTGACATTTTTTAAAGACGTTATAACATCAAACATACTTGTAATGACCGTGAAATGTATCATTTGGGAGATGTTTTAAATAGGATTTTCTATTTATTATCTTCTACATCAAAATTTTCATTGCGATATTTGGTTATTGTTGATAAACTATTTATGGTATTTTCCTTTTCTGCTTTTGGCTATCAGATATAATGCAGTTGTTGGATGCAGGCGGCACAGGATTGCACTTTGTGGCAAAACACGAGAGAGGCGTACATCCAGCAGTGGAATGCAAAGACTGAATTATGAATAATGATGATGAACCCTATGAATATTCATAAATTAATTAATACATTTAATTTATTACATATCCGAATTGTAAATAAAGTTATGTCAAATAGAGCGATAAAGGAAGTGAATACCGGAACAGATCGAACTCGGACTTAGGTCATAAAGTTGCGTGACTGTAATACTAATTTATTGTATCAAATGAATAATGGAATTTCGGAAAATGGAGACAGTGCATTGTAATAGTAATGAGATAACAAATGCGAACGACTTCAATTTGGGATTTGGAGACTTTGAAAATCGTTGATACTTGTTAAATAGTTCTATGATTTTGCTGGTAGTTGTTTTGTTAACTTTATATTCTGTATAGTGTATGTTTATGAAAAATATATTTTTTTTTCATTAAAATTTAAAGATCAACTTCTTATTTTTCAATAATATTTATACAAATAAATGAAATGAATTAATCATACATATCATCACATACATACATATCATCACGCCATATCCCTTGCAGGGTAGGCAGAGAGAACAGAGTGCCAGAGAACTCTATCCTTGCATACTTCACTCGCTTCCTCAACATTCATAATTCTCTACATACCTACACGCTCGCCGGTTTCGGCGACTCTTGACTCCACCTTCCTTCTCTTCTTTTCAGTACATGACCTCTTCTGGTCTAGGAAGGTTAGTCTCGGTCTCCCCCGGTACCTACATCCTTCCACTTTCGCATTGTATATCGTCTTAACCAGACGTTCGTTCGGCATTCTTTCCACATGTCCGAACCATCGGAGCATTCCCTTTCGCATCTTTACACCAATACTCTCTTTCATACCTACTCGCTCTCTTACGTCGTCGTTACGACATAAGTGAGCGAATTAATCACATTGCATTATTTGGTGTTATTTTAAATTCATCTAATATATGTATTTATTATATATTTTATTTATAATAGCTGTAATAGTTATCTAACTACTTCAGTTTATGAAGTTCTTTAGGTAATTTACAGAAAATTTAATGCTTTGGAACAGAAACGCGTCCCGGCAGCAGTGACGTTCAGTAAAACAAAAAGAAAAACTAACAATCAATTATATTGCGAGATGATTGTGGCCATGTACTAACTTATGTATACAATACACACTGGTAGGACGATGCTGTTGACAGTTTTCTGTCTACAGCCGCAGGCCGGTCCGTCCGGGGTAGTACTATACTCTCGCAGAAGACCGACGTCTGAGCAATGGCAATATGCTGTTGTGCTTCATTCGGTGAGCGAGAGAGCCGGAAGCACAACTGGGTAAATTTGGGATATGTATTGGTAGGCAGCGGCCTAGCTATACCCCTGGTTATGCAAAGATCCATGGGCGCCAGTAACACATACCATCAGGTGTGCTGCTTGTTCGTTTGCCACCAAAAGCAATAAAAAAAAAATGTTTAATTTATCACTAAATAGATGAATTAACGAATGGTATACCGACAAGAACGTCTCAACATTATGCACTCGTCTCGTCTCACTGTTGGACTTGAATCTCCTCTATAATGTCAGGAAAAATTTCCTATTATACCACGCTGGTCAGCTCTGTTGGTATAGGGTTTGCTTCATTAAAAATTTATAAACGTTACAATGTTTGACTACATACATTTGGAATTATTCTCGTTTGCCTAACGCCTTCAGTAACGATTCATAACATAATCAGTGTTTGAACTTTAGATCCACTTCCTTATGTCAAGAAAGCCGTACTTAATACTTAAATAAGGTACTTAATTATTTTAAAATAAGTTAAATCCCTCGTGCACCTTAAGTCCTTCGAACAAATTTAATCCATTAGTTTTATTTTGTAAAACCACCCATTACACGATTGTCTATGACGTCAGCTGTCTTTTAACAAACAAAAGCCTTTGTTTATATATACAAACTTCCTATATGACTTATGTACCTCTCTCTATCTCTATTCATTATACTATTTCTATCGAGTTTAATATGCGGTCAGTACATATGTTTCCTTTTTCGATAAATTAGGTAATATCTTACAGCGAACTGCAATCTTTTTTTTATTGCTTATGGTGATAAACGAGCAAGGAGCACACCTGATGATAAGTGTGTATGGACCTTTACAATGCCAAGGGTATAAGCTTAGGTCGCTGCCTTCCAATAAAATCCCCAAATCCACCCAATTGGCCTTCTTCGTTCTTTTTCTTTCTTTCTTTCTTAATTTTCTTCGTTCTTATTTATTTATAGCTAATATATATACAAATACTATTATACTCTAACTATATAACATCTATGGTGCTATTCTGCTGCGAAGTTCTGACAGTTAAACATCAGTCACTTTTTGAGATCATTGACAATTCTAGTTTACAGGACTTATAGTGGTGGAAATGGTGGGATAAATGGGATCTTAATAAAAAACATTAATGTTTATAACAGTCGTATTACGGTAGGTTATGGGGCCGCACGCTGCCCATTCATTGCCCCGGACAAAACAGACAGTGTGTCCAGAATATAGCTTACCACAAAAAGAAAATCCTGTAGATATCCACTTTTGGACATAAGCCTTTTTAAGAAGGAATAATACCATAAACGATACATTTGGCAAACGAATTGGTCATCGCAATTGGTATTACAAGTTTCATAGGCAGTCGCTGCCCATGCTCCTAATAGTAGGTACTACAGCTTATTTTTACGACCCCCACGGGAAAGTAAAGGGTAATATGTCATCAGACATATTGTATTCTTATTACCAATATTATATGCTTGGGATATAATAACTAAATATATGAGTAATAAAATCAAACCCTATAAATTCCATGTTGTTTTTAAAAAACACCAGCCTGTATTATCATTCGAACAATTATCATACAAGTATAATGCAAGCCATTAATGAAAATCGAACTAGCTTTCACGGCACTATTAATCTCATATATCAAACTTATCAACATATTAAACTGAAGTATCTAATCAGATATTGTTGATTGAATTCAAACTTTATTATTACTTTTATAAAATATATTATTGATTGATAAGAGCTCTTAAATAAATTATTCTATATCCAACCGAGACGCCTGTGATGGACACCATTATGAGAAAAAAAAATTAACAAGCGCATAGTTTGAGATGATAGCTGATTACTGTTTTCAGGTTCGATGAGCTGTTTATCTCAAATTGGCTGGTTTATAACCGAAGCGTCAATCCTGATGTATTTACAGTGATGGATTTAGATAATAGAAATGTGGGAAATAAGATTGTCCATTTTGATACATATCTTTAACTACTTAATTTAGTAGCAGTTTAACTTAACTTAATGTAGTCGCAGTTTAGTTCATTTAACTTAATGACTTCTAATGTTTACGCGTGTATTACTCTCGTGACCATGATCACTGTAAAGTGTTCGAAACGTCGGAAAATTAAAAATCAAATACAAACGCGATAGAATCCGTAAAAGTAGTTTTAATTTAACTTTAAAGAATCTAACAATAAATATGTTAGAATTGCGAAATCTTCAATTTTGATAAGTAATGTTGCTATAACTATTGCCAAAACTATTGTAATACGTACGATAAAAAACAGTACATATTGAATTAACGACAATTAATTGGGATAAGACGAGGATCACAATGGCAAATAAAATACGGCGACATATCGTATCCTTGATTCTTCACAATAGTATATATATATATACAGGGTGTCCCAAAATTCAACGATAAGCCGGCACCAGCAGATGGACCTACATATGACTACTCGAGAACAAAAAAGAAAAAAATTCTACCTTGATTTTTTTTTTCATTACGACAAAAAAACCGATTTCTTTAAAAATCGTCATCTTTTATTATATTATTAAGTGCCATTGCTACAATTTTACAAGTAATTCTGTGATTTTTCTTGTATTGGCAAGGTAAGTAGTACTACTATCGATCACAACCATTAAAAATTCCAGAATATCTATAGTTTTTACACAAAAATCAACCAAAACTATGTTTTTTTCATAAATTATGTAAGATTTTGACTTTCAGCTCACTTTCACTCATCACAGTGAAAAAAAAAAGTATGGACACTACTGTGGCAAATAGTATTAAAAATTGGCGCAACTAACTACAATTCTAAAATGGTATAACATTCTAGGCAAACTAGCCACAAAAATATACTTAGGTGTACTATTTCAAAATAACAACCATACTTCGAAAATTGTTAGTGTTGATAGTAATCACTTCTACTATGTAGCCAAAATGTTTTTGTTGCAAGTTCTCAGAATTTGAATGAGACATGTGCGTAGTCCATAAGATAACATAAGTTAGAAAGAGATAGATATAGAGAGATTAGAATTTACTATATTATTAAAATTACAATAAATGTTCGAATTGTTTGCCATTGGCAGTAATGCAGGCACGACATCGCCTTAAAAATGAACGTTTTATTTTTCTTGCATATCTGATTCTGTTCATGTGATCCACAGCCTGAATTATTTTTTGGCGAAGCTCGTCCAAGGTTGCAATGGGTTTTGAGTAGACTCTGTCCTTTAGACAACCCCAATAGAAAAAATCCAGGGGATTTAGATCGGGTGAACGGGGTGGCCATAAGATAGGACCAAGTCGCCCGATCCAACGCCCTGGGTACTCTTGGTCTAAGTACTCTCGCACAGGGCGGGCATAGTGAGCTGGGCAACCATCGTTTTGAAACCACATGTTTTGCAAATCACTTAAGGGCACGTCTTCTAATAATCCTGGTAACTCATTTTGTAAGAAGTTCAAATAGCTATTGCCATCTATGTTTCCTTGTAACTCAAAGGGCCCTATCACTTTTCCATTTATTATGCCCGTCCATAGGTTAACCTTAAATTGATATTGGGATTTGTCTTCTCTCACCAGGTGCGGATTTTCATTGTTCCAGCTATGAAGATTGTGAAGATTTAAATAGCCATCTTTCTTGCAGGTTGTTTCATCCGACCATAAAACTTTGTCTAAGAATTGGGGATCTTCCCTGTGTTTTTGCAGCATTACACGGCAAAATGCGACCCGCAGTGGATAGTCCCGCGGTAATAACGCCTGCACGCGCCTGTAATGATATGGATGAAACTGGTGACGTTTTAAAATTCTATGTGCAGTACTTTTTGGAATTCCCGTTGCTACTTGTATGCCACGTACAGAGGTAGTTGTATCGCTTTCTATTTCTTTGAGAACTTCTTCATCGTGTTCCGATCTAGGTCTTCCAGCGTTTCTCCTGTCAGATGGTATACGACCCTCCGAAAATGCTTGATGCACGTTAATAAATACGCGATAATCCGGATACCTTTGAAGAGTAGGGTACCTTGCTCGATATAATCTGCTAGCAGCGTTGGCATTGCATCGGCATTCTCCATAAATTAGGTGCATATTAGCGTATTCTAACGCTGTATATGGTAGCGGCATAATGAATGCTAAACACTTGAAAATAAGGCAAAACTTCTTTAAAAAAACACAAAATCACAGTCTAAAATAATGCCAAGTCAGGTCAATTTCCAGGTCACTTAATTCAATCCAAAGTCGTTAGTATCAGAGCCACTTTAATTAAAACAGAACGGTGTGCAGTAAACAAAGAAGTAGAGCGTACTGACTTGCTGTGCTGCTGAGGACATTAATTACTTCTCTACCTGCATTAATGTTACTAAACAATTAGCTTAATCTATCTCCCTCTAACGTATAATCTCTCTATCTCTGTCTAACTTATGTTATCTTATGGACTACGCACATGTCTCATTCAAATTCTGAGAACTTGCAACAAAAACATTTGGGCTACATAGTAAAAGTGATTACTATCAACACTAACAATTTTCGAAGTATGGTTGTTATTTTGAAATAGTACACCTAAGTATATTTTTGTGGCTAGTTTGCCTAGAATGTTATACCATTTTAGAATTGTAGTTAGTTGCGCCAATTTTTAATACTATTTGCCACAATAGTGTCCATACTTTTTTTTTTCACTGTGATGAGTGAAAGTGAGCTGAAAGTCAAAATCTTACATAATTTATGAAAAAAACATAGTTTTGGTTGATTTTTGTGTAAAAACTATAGATATTCTGGAATTTTTAATGGTTGTGATCGATAGTAGTGCTACTTACCTTACCAATACAAAAAAAAACACAGAATTACTTGTAAAATTGTAGCAATGGCACTTAATAATATAATAAAAGATGTCGATTTTTAAAGAAATCGGTTTTTTTGTCGTAATGAAAAAAAAAATCAAGGTAGAATTTTTTTCTTTTTTGTTCTCGAGTAGTCATATGTAGGTCCACCTGCTGGTGCCGGCTTATCGTTGAATTTTGGGACACCCTGTATATATATATATATATATGTATATATATATATATATATATATATATATATATATATATATGTATATATATATATATATATATATATATATATATATAAATCAAATCATTAATCAAAATCACTAATCAAATCACTAACCTCTATCTTACCCGTGGAGTGATCGTAAGAGACGATTAACTGATATGAAACGCATATAATATCTATGCAAGAGAAGGAAAACTCGAAACGAAACCCTATACCAACACGTCTGACCAGCGTAGTATAGTTGGTCAAATTCCCTCCATTACGGAGGAGGCTCGAGCCCAACAGTGGGATATATATGAGCTGCGATGATGATACATATTTTAATTATTAATAATCATAAACTATTAACACTAATAATAAACATACTTATTATGTACTGTGTGGTGGCGGCTACGAATACTACCAACCCTTACTTATCTCGTGGATGTCGTAAAAGACGACTAAGAGCCTTATAACGACCTGGGCTAACTATCTGATGCCGTTTGGTCAACAATTACATTCCCAATGAGGGTAGACGTCTGACAGGCGGCCGGTAATAAAACTATTGCCAATAACTTTTACAATATGTACTATGAAAGAAGAGTACATATATCGACCCCAAGCAATTTGGTTAAGAGTAGGTGAATGATGATGATAATGATTTGACATAGATACTTATTATATATATATATATATATATATATATATATATATATATATATATATATATATGTATATATGATACTGATTACATCTCTGTGATATGGTGAAAGTATCTAGCGATCGATACATGAGCATACACATTTCGTTGTAATGCCTTATTGCATAATCTGTTATGATTTATGAATGATTTACATTTAGACAAGTCTTATGATATGATATATCAATAAACTAAATTGCTTTTACATTATCCGTTATAAATTTATATATAATCATTATTACAAACATATAAACAAATAAACATTCCGATCTTCAGAAAACGTTGAAAGATTTATGATTGACTGATTGTCCTTCACACAATTACTGTTTCTCTTTTCAGTCTATATAAAACTTTAGTAGAGAATAAAGTGGGTCATCCGTGTGGTGACGGAGTAAGAATACAATTCACCACCCCCTATCTTACCGGCAGGTGATCGTAAAAGACGACTAAAGGATATACAACGTATATAACTTCTATGCAAAAGAAGGACTACTAAAAAAAAACATATACCAACACGTTTAACTAGCATGGTATAGTAGGTCAATTTCCCTTCCATTATGGAGAAGGCTATAGCTAAACAGTAGTATATAAGCTGAGACGATGATAGATGAAAAAGTGCAATAGCCTAAGCCTAAGGGAGCAAAATAAAAATATATCTGCAAACCTAACGAATTCACTTATGGACTGTGTCATGTTTATAAATACGTATTAGGTTGGTGCAGCTTAGAGATAGGGCTTCAATTATTGAAATTTAGCATTTAATATGCTTGATTATTTATAAAACCCGATTACGAGTGAAAAATGAAGTGGGATTCGAACCACGATTGGGACGGATTTGCAATAGGTGTGGGTTCGAATGCTACTTGTGACATAAGTTTTCGCTCGTAATCGGGTTTTTATAAATCTTCAACTATTTTTTAACTTTATTGTATTTTTTTATATAAAACTGATCGTGCACTAAGGAAATAATCTTTGTATTGCGAGGGACTTTACAAACACATAATTAACGCAGACAAATTACACTCAGACTCAGAACAAATTTTTAAATTGTACAAAATATATTATCTTGCATAGGAATGGAACGCACGGCACTGGCACGGCAAGTCGGTATTTTAAGCACTACACCATCTGTGCAATCGAATTACCAAACTCAATAAAATAGTAATAGGTTGATGACATATTAATAAGATTCCTCATTCGTGAGCATAAATCTAATAACCTATTGTTTTTTTGTTTCAGGTACTTATCACGTTTTCTTGGAACTTTGGTAACTAAGGAAGTGGGTGCATTAAAATCAATGACCGACAAAGGTAGCCCTTTGATATCGATTCACCCATCACCTTGCATACAAACAGTAACTTAATGATTTATTCTAGAAACGGCTGGTCTGTCTGAATTCGTGTTTTGTGTTTGTAATTACGGTGAGGTATATGTGCAAAGCATGTTACATTTTATTGGAAAACGAGTAATTAAATAAAGAATCTATTTTCATGTCATGTTGAAGTTAAAAATGTACCGTATTCATACAGCAATATTAACTCTAGTAGACCTAGTATGTCAGACAAAAGCAATATTTTGAATATTCCTTTAGTAATAGGTTGATCTCTGTCCCCCCTTTTTTCCGTCAACATAAGACTAAGGGAAAAATGAGATGATAGTATTACAAGGCAGGAAATTTTTTAATACATATACACATAATATGGTTAGTAAGGCTGATAAAGTAGGTTAATTTTCTTCTAGTGGACCTCATTGGAAGGAAATTAAAAACTAAGACTTGTTCAATTTAAGTAAGATGAAAATAAAGTATGGAATACAGCACGGGTGGTTTCTCCCTTCACTTAAGAATGCTATAATTTCATCCCTGTAGAAACTAATGTAAAGAACTCAGAGGTAATGTGGCTTCTTTTTGGCAAGATAATGGGCTAATATCTCATTATTGGCTTAGTATTATTTTAAGTTTAAGTAGTGTTTTAAGTTTTCCTTGTGGTGACTGGAGTAAGAATACTATTCACCACCCCATATCTTACCCGTGGGTGATCGTACGAGACGATTAAGGGATATAAAACGCATATAACATCTATGCGAGAGAAGGAAAACTCTAAACAAAACCCTATACCATAACGTCTGACCAGCGTGGTATAGTAGGTTAATTTCCCTTCCATTACGGAGGAGGCCCGAGCCCAACAGTGGGACATTATGGGCTGTGATGATGATGAGTCTAAGTTAGCACCAGTTTATAAGCTTTTCTTCTGAAGAGTTGAAATTATTAATTTAACGTTAAACATATATTCCTATACATTAAACATATACATAATATATTGAAAAAAGTTTTCAAATAGGAAATATCATTAGTGTATATTTAATTTCCGCCAGGTCGGTAACATCACATAAAAGTAGTGCAGTATAAAAAGTGTAACAAAATTATATTTACATAAATTAATAACATTTATTACCGGAAATGTTTGCGTTCATTACAAAATTCCTCCTAGAAATCTAGTTTTATTTTTTATGTGTACTCTTCATTGTCGATTCTATAGGCAATATTCGTTTTATCTTTTTTTAAACAAGTCAGTTATAGTATTGTACAAATCTGGGTGATTTCTGTGATGATATTATGATGGTAGATTCCTACTCTGATAACTTAAACAGCCGGTTAAAGTACGAGTAGACTATGGACTGCTAGAGATAAGAGCCGCTAAAAATCAGTCTGTTTTTATTGACAAGTTATATTTATATATACATATATATATATATATATATATATATATATATATATATATATATATATATATATATATATATATATATATATATGTAACTATGTACAGAAGAAAATTGGATTTTCTATCTTCTTTCTTTCTTTTTTATTTCTTTCCTATATTGAGCAAAAAGACACACAATTGGCAATAGATGAACCCTATGTTGAATGTTTTTAAGAATATAGTCATTCTTACTTAAAGTTGAATGTGTTTTTGTATCTGTTTGCTGACGTAGTATTGACGCGATATTGCGTGACACGCATACACACAAGTGTTAGAAAATCTACCGCATACTAATAGAGTGAAATTTGCTTTGTATATAAAAATGAGGTGGTGGTTAACAGGATATTAATGAAATCCGATTACGAAATGAAAAATGATGTCGCAAGCGGGATTCGAACCCGCGCCTATTGGGATTCCGGCCCAATCGTGCTGTAAAAAAGTAAATGTGTAAAAAAGGATATTAATGTCTAGAATATTCGCAAGTACATTGAATATTTTTTTATATATTTTAATATGGACATAAGATACAACAGTTGGGATGTGAAATTGTTACAATATTTTTTTAATGAATATATGTACATATTAATGTGATTATTATATTATTCATGACAGAAAATTTAGACATATGTAGGCAAATTTGAAAAAAAAATATATATAAACTATTTACCCTATTCGTACTATGGAATACGAATCTAATCTAAAGATTTCAATTTTGTGGTTTCTTTCTCTTGCAGTGTATATAAAATATTCCTATCCTTTCTAAATCAATATTTCACTATAATCATCATCATCATCATTATCATCACAGCCCATAAATGTCCCATTGTTGGGCTCAGGCCTCCTCCGTAATGGGAGGTAAATTAACCTACTTATACCACGCTAGTTAGACGTGTTAGTATAGGGTTTTGTTTTGAGTTTTTCTTCTCTCGCATAGATGCTATATGCGTTTTATATCACTTAGTAATCTCGTACGATCACCCACAGGTAAGATATGGGGTGGTGAATAGTATTCTTACTCCGTCACCACACGGCAAATGATATTGAATATTTTTTCACTATAATGATATTGAGTATTTTTTTCACAAGGCTGTTGATATCAACTATTGAAAAAAGGTGGGAAGAAGGCCTTTTTATAAGGGAATAAATCTGTAATCGCTACTCTTATCAGGCTAATTAGTGATTGTAGTTATTATTATGAGTTTCTCAGGTGAGAGCTGCTCCTGATTCTCCTAGCATATTAGCTAGTTATTATGAAGCTCCCGTAAAACGAGCGGTGATTAAACATTGCATTGTTCAGCCCTCATCATACTTGGGATTCAATAGTAGATTTGGATTCAATGGAAATGTTAATTTAATTATAATTAAAGCAAATTGAATAAACCTTTATCGCCTTAAAAATAAAGACAGTACTTTTTAACAAGTCTTTATTTATCGCCCTGAAAAGATAATACTGATTTCTATCAGTTGCATTTATACGATCGGCTTTAAAAGTTAATTATGCTTACAATAAAACCTCTATAAGATTGATTACATTTTAAACAATTTACAATCACATCTAAGAAACAGATAGAAGACATTTCGTCTCTACAATGTGCAAAGACTATTTTTTACATTGATTTCAACCACGCAATTTTAAATGTAAACTTAAAAATCTGGAGGCGACAAGAGTAGGAGGTAATTCATGGCTCCTTGAATAAAAATATAGATAGCAATCTATAGGTAGATATTCAAATGTAGTTATTTTATGCAAGCGAGCTAAAGTTGAGCGTGTGTGATATATACACTATGTGTATATATATATATATATATATATATATGTTATATATATATATATATATATATATATATATATATATATATATATATATATATATATATATATATATATATATATATATATATATATATATATACTAGCTGTGTGGTAGCAGCTACGAATAATACCAACCCTTAATTTGCTCGTGGATGTCGAAAAAAACGACTAAGAGCCTTATAACGACATTTTCTTTTTTTTTTGTGGGGTGGCCTACGGTCGTCGCTCTCTTCGCACCACTGTCCGGGGCAACAGAGGGGCGTAAGCACACACACCCATAACCCACCCATGAACCTCGCCTTCGTCGTTGGACCAGCCACCGGAGCAGCGTGGCAGCGTGAACTTGTCGTCAGTGGCCGGCCCGACGGAATACCCCCCGAGGGGTACCCTCTTCTAGCCTTATAACGACCTGGGCCAACTCCAGCTGATACCGTTTGGTCCACAACTACATTCCCAAGGAGGGTTGACGTTTGGCAGACGGCCGGTCATAAAACTATTGCCAATAACTTTTACGATATGTACTATGAAAGAAGAGTACATATTGTATCGACACCAAGTTGGGATAAGAGTAGGAGAATGATAATATATATACACCTAAAATTGAGTATATACATATGTATATACATCAAATTAATACAACGCGATAAACGATGTTTAATTTAAACAAATATTTGTACTCCATCGAAGTTCAACTTCAAATATAACTTTAAGTAGGTAATCTGATTATGAAACGAATTACGAAACGATAACTTAAAGTTATTAAGACTAATATTGAATTTGGTATGTGAAATTTATTGTCGAAAATAAATACAGTAATTATAAAAGTTTTTTTATATAAATAAATCAAATAGTTGTTTAATTTTTATATTTATTTTATAAGTCTGTATATACTGAACTTTTGATCTGAATGCTTCGTAAACCACTGGATCGGTTTTAATTAATAGATAATATTGTTTTTGAGTGTGTGTTCAAATTAATCCAAATATATCAACAATTAGACTTAGTAGGTGGCGCTGCAATCGCTTTCAATATTTTTATTTTGCTATTTATTTTATAAACATATAATTACTTTTTAGCATATTTTACTTAATTAATTAATGTTTTTAAAGACAATCTTAGCTTATTTAAATATATCTTTACTAGGAAAGACATCTTCATATTTATTTATGTAGTCACAACTCGTATCCATAAGGAAATCATTTTACAATCAAGGCTATTAAATTATCTATTTAATACGCATTATTATTAATAAAGTATTAATTAAATTAATAAATACAATGATAGGCGTATATTAAATCTGTATTATTATGCTTTCCGTGTACCTAGTGATGAGTAAAAATACAATACCACCCTCTGTCTTACCCGTAATATCCTAAAAGACGACTGAGGAATATCATATGCTTATAATATTTATGCAAAAGAAAGAAAATTCGAAAGATAGGTATATAGTCACACGTCCGACCAGCGTGGTTTAAATAAACTAATTTACCTCCTATTACGAAAGAGATCCAAGCTCAACAATGTGTCCAATTTTTTACTCCGTCACCACACGGATAAAAAAATTTGTAAATGAAGTTTACTTTCTTATTAAAGATGCGCACTGGTATTTGACAATATTTTAACTATTAACCTGCATTGGTAATCAACATGAGGTAATCTAGAATAATAAATTCGTTCATGGAAAATTTATTAGATTTATTTTGTTGCCCAAGCTGACAGACCTGTTTGTGACAGTAACACCAGAACTTTTGCATCAGCCCCGTTTAACACCATCAGCTTGCGACGCTCAAATTGTTTTAAGATAAATATTCAAATATTTTTATTTATCAATCGTAACAGTTTTATCTTTTAATTGGTATTAATCTGTTAAGCAATGATGGCCGTGCTGATAGTCTCGATGATATCAAGATACCTCGAATCCAATCCTCATTGCGCACTCCTATAACTTTTTGGATCTATATGTATGAGCATTAAATTCTCAATTACTGCTTAGTTCAACGTTAAACTTCTATATTTTAAAATACAACATCCTACTTAGAAAATAATTCTTGTAATACAATGACTTTATAAACATAATTAACGAACACAAAATACACCCAGATTCAGAACATCATACATACATATATACATATCATCACGCCATATCCCTTGCAGGGTAGGCAGAGAGAACAGAGTGCCAGAGAACTCTTTCCTTGCATACTTCACTCGCTTCCTCAACATTCATAATTCTCTTCATACCCACTCGCCGGTTTCGGAGACTCTTGACTCCACCTTCCTTCAGTACGTGACCAATCTGGTCTAGGTAGGTGAGTCTCGGTCTTCCCCGGTCCCTACATACTTCCACTTTCGCATTGTATATCTTCTTAACCAGATGTTCGTTCGGTATTCTTTCCAGATGCCCGAACCATCGGAGCATTCCCTTTCGCATCTTTACACCATTACTCTCTTTCATACCTACTCGCTCTCTTACGTCATCGTTACGAACATGAATTTACTGAAAGCGACAATTGCTACTACAGATTCGGTATCTTGACCACCTGTTACAATATCTTAAACACTACGCCATCTATCCAATTTGACATAATTTAAAAAGTTACATTGTCAGGTAATCTATCTGTCTTATAAAAATAGTTAGGCTAGAAAGCTAACTTTAATACGATTTGTAACAATGAAGGCTAGATATGGGATATTATTTTGGAAAATAGAAGAGTCGAGTTTCGTTTAATTGTTTTTACATATTATCAAGTATTTAGATTAGGTTGCCACCGCTTTATTTTTCTGGATTACTGCGGTTTGATATGACTCCACTTGGTGTCCAGAGTACAAGCAAAATAATATGTGGACCAAAACCTACAGTGACCCACGTTTATAACGGTTCACTAGAATCGATTATAGTAATAGTTTTTCGCCCTAAAGCAATAGATGCCAATTTAAGAAAATCTTAAAATAATGTCCTTTATCTAGCTAGCCCGATATTATATCTTTTTATGGCGGAGGCATATACACAACCGTATAATGTAAATGCAAGAAGAAGCTGGTATTGGTTCAAATTCAGAGTAAATTTCGCCAAAACTTTTAGGGCACGTTTAGTTCTTCCGCTTTTTATTAAATGAATACGTGTATACGTGAATTAGGCTGTGTGGTAGCTAGCGGCTACGAATGCTACCAACCCTTACTTTGCTCGTGGATGTCATAAAAGACGACTAAGAGCCTTATAACGACCTGGGCTAACTCCATCAGATGCTTTTTGGTCAACAATTACATTCCTAAGGTGGGTTGATGTCTGGCAGGTCATAAAATTATTGCCAATAACTTTTATAATATGTACTATAAAAGAAGAGTAGATATTGTATCGACCCCAAGTAATTGGGATAAGAGTAGGAGAATGATGAATGTGTATACGTGAAATTTGTGAGTTATAATTTAGTTGTCTGTCTTATAATTTAGTTATTTAAGTAACTTTTTTAAGTACTAGGTATGCTATATAACTGTTTATTGTTTTAAATATATAAATAATTTTCTAAATTGCTTTTCATATTATAAGTAAATGTTCTCATTAAATGACTCGTATTTATTTACCAATACATCATTGCATTACAATTTATATTATGAGCTCACATACATTCGCGACATACCATAATGTAGTTCCCATTGAAAATATTTCTCTATAATGTCATCGTTGAGATTATATTATTACACGTGATGACAAATCATATATACTTTATATGGTTATTATTATAATGTATGAATGAGAATTTTTACTTACAGGAAACTTTCGTTAATCATAATTATCATTCTATACATATAGTTTTATGACCGACCGCCTGCCTGACGTCAATACCCCTTTTTTTTGCGGTGGGCTATGAACTTGGTCTCGGGCCGGGGTGACGGAAGAGGCGGCACGTGACCCCATAGACCCACAATGCAAACTCCTCTCTTCGCCGTGCGAGCGGGCCACCGGTACCCGATCTTTGTCTTTGGTGGCCCGCTCGGGACGTCAATACTCCTTGAGAATGCAATTCTTATTGTTGGCCCAGGTCGATATAAAGCTTTTAGTCGTGTTTTACGACATCCACGAGCAAGTTAAGGGTTGTCAGTATCATGTTTTTGTTTACGGAAGGACTGTCGAGTCAATTACTTACTCTTTCTTAAACATTGAACTAATATTTCTCACATTAAAACTATAGGAGTATAAAGTTACAGTTATTCTATCAATAGTGTTAATATTATTATGCAGACCACGTAACTAATAACGGTGCGTTACTGAACTGTCACGCCATGTTGTATGTGTATGTATATTAAGTTCATGTCCCAAAACTGTGCTGCGAAGTGATTTAGATGGACGAGTGTTAGAATATTTTAAAAGCAAATAGTTGAAACGGTATTATAATTTTGATATATAGTCGTCTTTATAGGTTAGGAGTTCATTAGATATGTTCATTCTATATGGATTAAAATAGAGTTATATATATATATATATATTTATATAAATTGTTGCTTCTGACTTGCTTTTTAGAAAAACAATTTCTTTGAAAATGTTAAAAAGTTTAAATATCGAATGATGTTGATGAAAATTACCCCGGGAATTATTGCCCTCTTTTTCTTCTATGTAATAATATGACGCATAACAAAAGCAGTTGGTGTAATACAAATTTATTAATATAAATAATTAATTATAGTGGGGGTCTTGATTTAAGAAACAAATCTTTGTATTGCGGGGACTATACGGATCTGCAATTAATGGAAACAAATTATAGACTTAGACTGCACAGATGGCGTAGTGGTTAAGATACCGACCTACCGTGCCAGTGCCGTGGGTTCGATTCCCACGCAGGACAATACTTTGTAAATTTGCGATCCATAAAGTATTGTTCTGAGTCTGGGTGTAATTTGTCTGTGTTAATTGCATGTTTGTAAAGTCCCCCGCGATACAAGGATTATTTTCCTTAGTGCAGGGAGGTGTCTTAAAAAAAAAAAAAAAAAAAAAATATACTCAATATAACTATTTATGCTTAATGCAAATTAAGTGCGTGGAATTAAACAATATTCGGGTACAGACGTCATGTTGATCCAAATTACTGAAATTTAGCATTTAATATTGTTAATTATTTATAAAAACTTGATTACGAGCGAAAAGTGATTGTCACACATGGGATTCGGACCCACATCTATTGGAAATCCGTTCCAATCGTGCTACCACTTACACCCACGTAAACTGTTGTACGACATTCAATTTTCGCATCGTATTATATTTTCGCCTTTAAGAAGACGTGTGCCATCTACCTGACATTGTTTACACATTGAATGTCATACCAAAGTTCACGTTGATGTAAGTTAAATGGGAGCACGACGGGATCGGATTTCCAATAGGTTCGAATCCCATGTGTGATTATCATTTTTCGCTCGTAATCCAGTTTTTATAAATAGCCATGTTGACTGTTATTTAAACGGGAATTTCCTGAACATTTATAAATTTTATATAGGTATATAAATTTATTTCATGTGTCTTGGAAAGATTTTAATGATTAGATCATTTTTTTTTTAATTTAAAAGTCTAGCATTTTGTTTTGCTTCAAAAAATGCGAATTTAGATCAAACGAAAAAGAAGTACTTGCGTTATTATTGTATACTAGTATAAACTAAAATCAAAATATTGCCTTTTAATATCTTCGCTTCTATACAGCTATTCAAAAATAAGCCGAGGGAAACGCTATCACCCTGATACTGCTTTATTATTTTCATTGCTAATATCTATCATACATATATACCATTTGTAATCCTGGCACCCACAATATTATAATTGCAAATAATTCATATCATACCAAATTTGAACAAGTTTCAATACGAACGTATCATAAACATCCTTTGAAACGTGGTTTTATTTAATTAATGCACATAATTCTTGTTATTTTTTTTTATACTACTAATCTAATTTCGCAGCGCACTCTATGTTTTATACAAAGAGATATAAACTACTACAGTTTTTTTAATATATACAAATAAAATACGAGGAAATCAAGTGACCTCTGACCTATTATTATATAAGTATTAATGCCCTTGGTTTCGTATTCAAGGAGACTTGTTAATATTACAATTTCGAGAGATTGTATTAATAAAAAAATAACATAATTCTAATAAGCAAGCAATCAATTCAAATTGACTTGTTGAGTTGATTTGATATTAGGTAAATAATATTCTTAAATGCTTACAAAATTAAATCATATATTTGTATATATTGGAACGCATTTTATGAAGAACTTTGTGTTTGCAGCGTGCATGAAATGGACCCATATTTACTATTATCATCATCATCATCATCACATCCCATATATGTCCCATTATTGGGCTCGGGCCTCCTCCGTAATGGGAGGGAAATTAACCTACTATACCACGTTGGTCAGACGTGTTAGTATAGGGTATTGTATCGAGTTTTCCTTCTCTTGCATAGATGTTATATGCGTTTTATATCCCTTACTCGTCTCTTACCCACGGGTAAGATAAGGGGTGGTGAATTGTATTCTTACTTCGTCACTACACGGATAAGGTGCCATCAGAGATTCATAAGTAATAACGCACGACGGCATAACAGATATAACACATTTTTTTTTTCTTAACATTGTCCTAACAAATAACGCCACTCAATGCAGATATTGTAAACGCATTACGGTCATTATAACTAATAAAGCTATATCTTTGTGTTGTAAATATATATATATATTTGTTTGGATTACACATTTAATACTAATTAATTATTATTTATAGGTCTATGTATTTAGTTTTCTGGTAATTACAAGTGAAGACCTTGTCTGTATTTTATTCCTTCAGTACATTGAATATATTGCTGATAATGAGAAATGATTTTAGAAAAAAATTATGTATGTATTTTGTACGTAAAAAAAATCCGTCTTTCCTTTTTCATGAATTTGTAAAAGACTACTAAGGTCTACTTTAGTCGTCTTCTACAAACTCATGGAGTCTCTGCTAGAGAAAGAAAACTTAAAACAAAACCTTATGGTCCGCGGGATGGTAGAAAACCTTACATCAAAATTAAAAGGTCAATTTCTTTTCCATTCTTAATAAAGTTCTTGTACAAAAGTGGGTCAAATATATGAAATGAAAAGTAGAAACTCTTTTATTCGTCATTTAGATATCAATATTTAGTTTGCAATAAATATTATAGATATTAAATCAACAATCTTCTAGCAATGATTAATTATATCATTCATCCGATTCACTTGAAATATTTGATTAATAAAATGACGTCTAACAGTGAAATTGCGACATCACATTGCTAGCAAAATATTTAACGATATTTTGCGTGTAATCAATATAGTAGATGTATTTAAATTACAACTATTAACTTCAAATACCAAGGTTGGAATGTTGACATTTAAAATTAAGCCTTATATTACTAACTTTGCTTTTGATTGCACTGGCTTATATTCGTTCTATTGTTTATATGCTGTGGAATCTTTTATTATCATTCCGCCTTTATCTATTGCATGCATACATGGCGCAGAGGTTTAAATAAGAATTTGAGTGCACTCAAAAGTGGGTTCGATCCTTATGTCATTTTTTTTCTGTGATCCACAAATTGCAACATACAATTAGTTATATATTTTTGAAGATTTTCGTGGTATAAGGATGTTTTTCTTAGCGCAAGGAGTCGTCTTCCAAAAACAATGTGAAGTACTAGTTTTTTAGTATAAAAATATATAAAAAGCTATAGAAAGTAATTATAATTGATTATACTTCGAATTACAATTTTATAATTTCAGTATTGCTTAAATATAATAATAAATTTATATAAATAGATAATTTATTCACAAACAAATCGTTCAACGTTTAGTTGCGTCACAACTTCTAAAGTTACTTAAGTTGAATCGTCAAATAAAAACTAAACTTCAAATCTACTTGCGTAGTAGACTGTGATTGAATTTAATTCATTTCTTTTATTTTGTTGTCTTGAAATGGCGCCGAAGTATTGAGAAATTGTGCAATCTATAATTGAAATATGTTTAGAAAACTTTTAAGGTTTAAACATATTTTCGAAACATCACTTTAGCACCTTAGAAAAACTATTGTCTAACTTACAATCTAATGCAGAGGCTAGAGAATTATCAGCTACTAGCTTGTACTTATACTACTATCCGTGTGGTGACGGAGTAAGAATACAATTCAAAACCCCCTATTTCACTCATGGGTGATCATAAGAGACGACTAAGGGATATAAAACGCATATAACATCTATGCAAGAGAAGGAAAACTCGAATTAAAACCCTATACCAACACGCCTGACCAGCGTGGTATAGTAGGTTAATTTCCTTCCCATTACGAAGGAGGCCCGAGCCCAACAGTGGGACATATATGGGCTGTGATGATGATGATGAGATGTTATATATAATGGGCATACCCAAAACGTACAGCTCGCGGCTGTAGACAAAAAATTGTCAATAATGTGGCCTTACCACTATTATAGCGCACAGGTAAATAGATTGAAAATACTAAAAACTAAACTAAATATATTAACATTCTCACTACAATCATGTAAATCAAGTATTACTAATTTTATTTAAGTATAAAATAACAGTAACATCGCATAGAATATTCAAATAGCATAATATCATTTAACATAGTCTTCTTAGAAGAGCCGACTATACTCTTATCTGTGACGTGAATCGCGAACTAACTTCTATTTGCTTTTTGGAAGCTGGCATAATAACAAGAGGTGCGATTTATAGCGTGAAGCAGTCAATAACGCGATCGCTGATATAATCGGCTGCATAATATCACTTTTGTTTGATTTTTTTTTATTTTGTTTATCGATCTTTTTTAAAGGCAACAGGTACTAATGAAAAGTTGTTGTATCACGTGCAACCTTTCAAAAACGTACAATTATCAAATACAAATTACACTTAGCCTCGATAATTTACAGATTACGCGATAGAGATAGGGATAGGATGCCCTGCACAATAATTGAATCCACGATACTTATATTCAACTACTTCTTCTTCTTATATATTGGCAATCAGCTACTTATACGAGCTATTGGTACCAGTGTCAAGTTATAAATATTTTCACGTTTTTAGTCTTTCAGGTTAGTCATTGTATAAGTCAATTAACAGTGCAATGGCCACACTGTTAATGGTATCTTGTGGGAATTTTGATGGAAAACGAAAACGTTGTAAAGCAATTTTATATGATATTCACTACATCCCAGTTGTTCCGCCGCATCATATTACATAAAATGCCATCAAAATTATCTAATATAACACGTTAAAACACTAAGATATCGAATATAATACAAGAGCACCACATGACGTTTTCAAATTGCCGTCAAAAGTCCTATATTCAACTACATTATTAGTATTTGGATAAAATGACGGATAAAATAACGTTAAGTGATCCATAAAGATTTTTTTTTTGGTTTTGTTCGTCGGTTCGGACAGGCAAAGGGATCAAAGCCCATACAGCCAAGTCTTATTTAATTTTTTTCGTATATTATTTATCACTTCTTCATATTGTGTAGCTTTAAAAGTCATTGTCCGTCAGTTAGTCAAGTCGTTACCATTAATCGTGATCTATAAAGAATATGAAGAATACAATATGTATCCAAGTATTTTTTTTTAAGATATGTTGACTAAGGAAGTTATGGAGTCCTAATAAATCCTTCTGCCAATAACATACACAAAAGTTAAAATTTGAGTACTTTACTATCTAGAAATATACCTACTAATCACTGTTAAGTGAAATATTATCCAAATATAGTTGTCTGCCTGTATAGTGATGAGTTAAGAATAGAATATGTTACATACTTTCTTTTGGTAGTAGCAAAAAGCCGGCTAAAAAGCATCAGGAGATTGGGCACTCTCCCAGAAAACATATCAACTGCAATCGGTAACCCGCTTGATAAGCGTGGTTCTTATGCCATTATCCTACTTCGTGTGGGGGCGAATCTCCAACGAGAAATATCTGATAATAGTTTTTGTATGGTGATGGAACGAGAAAACAATTTAACATCTATTTTCCTCCTCGTGGCACCCCCATAAAAGAAGATTAAGGGATATAACATGCAAATCTATGAAAGAGAAGGAAATCTCGAATATAAAACTCCATTCCAGGTCGTGAACAGCGTGAAAATAGGTCAATAAAAAGAATAAGAAATTTGCATATAAATGTTTTTTTTTTTCATTCTGACTATCAAAATGAGGGTCGGTACGGTAATGGACCCTCATTTTATATATAAACCTGTTATTAATAATTCATGTTTAATTTCCTTTTTATGTTGCAGAAAAATATCTTTAACACCATCAGTTATTTCATGAAAATTTAAAATTTCTTTCCATTAACATTTTACTGTCAAATATTTCGCAATGTCATCTTTTGTAATAAACTTTTATAATAAATATTGGCGAAGTTGCGGTTAATCGCTAACAGAAGCCATTCATCAAGAAGTATAATATATTATTTATTATTATTCATAAATATTTACACTTATATATACTTAAAAAGTTGCTTTATTTCAAATAACATAAACTTGTATTTAAATAAAGTTTATTAGCATTCATTTTTATATAGAAAATTTACTTTTAGATGTTTTATTTTTATTAGATGAAAGTTATTTTACGGATGGATAATTATGTTTATAGACAACTGTTAAATTTAATAAAAATAGTACATAAAATACAATCTCGTTATATATCGAACATGTAGTAGGTACAAACCGCTTATATTTTAATAAATTTATAAAAAAATGAATGAGTGACTATAACAAAACAGTTATAGAGCATTTTATAATAATAAGATAGTTTGCTACACTACCTACATCAATGAAAAGCTAATTTAAGAGAAGGAACTATTAAAAGTAATATACAAACATCGATCATTAAATTCTATTGTGATCTCTATAACTGAGAAATATTGGGAATATTTATTACAGATAAAAATTTTAGATAATTAATTATTCTTAAATATTATTCAAATCATATTCATTTTATTATTGTTTTTTTATTAAATCATATTCATTTTATTATTTACAAAATAATTTAATTCTCATATATAGATTACTCTGTATTGACACAGTATTTTCTTCCACAAATTGTAATCAGATATCATTCACCTTTTTGTTCAACTATTAAGCTTTACATCATCCATCCTTTACAACTATAGAGTTGTATCCTTTACAACTATAGACTTCTGTACTGTACTGATAGCAGTACAGTACAGAAGTCAGGGTGATTGTTGAAGATCAAATTTCGATATTATCTATGGAATTCATCGTGAATATTGTTTACGAATGTTACAATAGCAAAGACATGGCGTTAAGTTTTTTTTTTAATATTCATTCCACGCTTTGTTGATAGCTAGCCTCACAAGTCATATATGTAAATAATTAAATTCTAAAATATAAACATCTTTAATTCTAATCGCTTTCGCTTCATCCTTGCATCATGACCTTAGATTGTACAGATCAAGCAGAACACTTCCTAGTTATCAATTAGGCTGTTACTCTGTGAATAACCCGATATTTTACGTAGAGTAAAAATCTTAATTTGCATTAAAATAAAATTGTTTTCAAGGTAGTGAATCCTTAATAATATACAGGGTTTTTTTTCTAAGAGTACCCAAATTTTTTTATGATGTTCTACATATAAAAAATGTTATATTAAAAATGTCAAATATTTAAAATCACTAGTAATTACCTAATTATTTTCATTTGAAAATATCTAAAAATATTCCTGATTTATAGACAACCTAATCTTGTTACGCGCGGCCATTGATCAAGAAACTATCACCCTAACGCACACAAGTACATGTTAGAAATTATCGACACCACACTACTGTTACATTTCTACACACACACACACACACACACATGTAAAATAGTAAATAAGTTTAAGATTCCAATTTTCTTTCATACTTTTAACCAGTGTTGCATAAAAATCGATAGTTTGACTATCGATAGTTAACCTCAAAAAGTATTCATACTATCGATAGGACTATCGATAGTATCGTACATATCAATACTATCGAGACTATCGATAGTATCGATAGCTCTCCACGAGCAATACTATTAATAACGGCGATACTATCGATACTATCGATAGTGATTCATTCGATAGTATCAATACTATCGATAGTATCGTTAATACCATTAGTTTTAGCGTAAAACTATCGATACTATCGATAGTATCGACTATTTCGGGCTATCGATTGCCAGAAAATTTTCAATAGTATTGCTTAAAAATATAAATACCGTAGTTGTGTCCCTGTTGCTTGTTTTCAGTGAATTTTGTGGTGACTTTTCTAGCAGTAACGTGCATTTGCGTTCTTACTTTGAAGCCCAAGTTAGCTAATAATGGTTAAGATCAATAGCCATTGAAAGTTGAGTAAAATTATAATGCTGCGAGACTTCTGGACAATTGGGTCGGAATGTGTGAATGAATGTAAATGGTACCTTGTACTTGTACCACCCTGTTGACAGTTTTCTGTCTACAGCCGCGGGCCGGTGGTTCCGGGGTAGTACCACACTTTCGCAGAAGATCGGCGTCTGAGTAATGGCAATGTGCTATTGCGCTTCGTTCGGTGAGCGAAAAAGCTGGCAGTTCAACTGGGTGGGTTTGGGGATTTTATTAGTAGGCAGTGGCCTAAGCTATAACCTTAGTATTGCCAAGCTCCATGGGCGACTGTGACACTTACCATCAGGTGTGCTGTTTGCTCGTTCGCCACCATAAGCAATAAAATGAAAAAAAAATGGTTTGTTCCAGTATACTAATGAAACTCAGAATGTCTATTACTATAAAATTTTAGTGTAATTATTAGCTTTGAAAGTTTCGGTTAAACAAAATTATGAAAAACATAATCAAGAATTCTGAGTTACAATTCTACACAGAATTATGGCCGTAATTAGTCATTAGATTTGTTGTATTTTTAGCGATATTAATCTAGTGAAGTAAATTTAACAGGGTCCGAAAAACATAAGTTCCCTGTATGCTCGATTGCAATGTGATCCATCTAGAAGGCTCTATTGAAAATATGCTTACATATATGTAACTTCACATTATAGGGATATAGAAATATATATCTAACTGAATCCAGAATAATTTTTTAATTGTATATTATATACAATTGAAAATGAAATGAGCGAGATGCAACGTTGACATCAAAATTCCCGAATTGAAAACATTTAAACCATTGTGTTACTCTCTCTGACACCACATTAGGTCCATAAACGTCACAATTTGTTCACAGCTTGCGTTGCATGTATCTTTTTTGTAATAAAGTTTTAAAATATGTCGAATTTCTTCATAGGATTGACCCATTTTAACAAAAAGAAAAAAAAATGTGTGCGTGTAACCTTTACGCGCGATTGAAGTAAAACTTCTTTGGCGTTGACGACATATATCACTGAAATGATTAAATATTAACTTAAATAAATAAATATTATATTATAATTATATCTATTTATCATGTGCTTTACAATGATTATTCTTTGTTACAAATGTTATATTAATACTATTCATTCGAAACAGGTAATTGAAGCGTGTACAGTAGTTCATTATAAATTTTAATATATATAGTTAAAATTTGCAAAAATTTCTAAAGCGCGATTTAGACTCTAATATATGTCCTCTTAGAATCCATTAACTTTGTTACAGCGCCATCTAGTAATAAATTATGATCCTATTTAAAAAAATCTGAGTTACTCCCTAGTCGCGCCTAAAGAAGTTTTACTTCAAAAAGAAAATAAATAAATGAAATAATCCAAGAATATGACATAATACTTCCACATTCCCACCGAAACTCAAGAAATATTGACAGCAGCAAGTATTGCTATTATAATTGTTTCACTTTGTTAGTATCACAAATTTAATGTTATTCACCTGACTAAAATTTGTTCTACTCTTCTTCTTCTTCTTATGTATTGGCAATCAGCTACATATACGAGCTATTGGTGCCAGTGTCAAGTTATAAATATTTTCACGTTTTTAGTCTTTCAAGTCAGTCATTGTCTAAGTCAAACTGTACCATTAACAGTGCAATGGCCACACTGTTAATGGTATCTTGTGGGAATTTTGATGGAAAATGAAAACGTTGTAAAGCACTTTTATATGATATTCACTACATCCTAGTATCGCCGCACATCACATTACATAAAATGCCATCAAAATTATCTAATATAACACGTTAAAACACTACGATATCGAATATAATACAAGATAATATAATACATGACGTTTTCAAATTCCCGTCAAAAGTCGTCTTGTTCTACTCTATGATGACGCAAATTTAAATAAATTTCTTTAATAATAATGTCAGGACTTGGCTTACCACATAACATAACTTTAGACAACAATACTATCGAATAGTTGCTTGCTATCGATAGTCCAAAATAGTCGATACTATCGATAGTATCGATAGTTTTGAGTTAAAACTAATGGTATTAGCGATACTATCGATAGTATTGATACTATCGAATGAATCACTATCGATAGTATCGATAGTATCGTTGTTATTGATAGTATTGCTCGTAGAGAGCTATCGATACTATCGATAGTATCGATAGTATTGACGTATTACAATACAATCGATATACTATTGATACTATTGCTTATACGTAAACTATCGATAGACAATTGATTGTCTATCGATAGTAGACTATCGATATGCAACACTACTTTTAACGGACTTAGCACCGTCACGCGTGATAATAAACAGATAATTAAAATACCAGTTTATTATTTTAAAACCACATACTAATGTTCGTATTTATTAAGGCGTATTTAAAAAGTGGAATTAACTATTTACAACAATTAAACTTACCTATTCATTTAGTCCCAAGAAAAACACTATCACTGATATTTTAACAATTGTTCGAAATGAAGTCCATTTCTTTCAACACAAAGCTGAGCACGCCTTCTTAAATTGTTTTTTAACATTATCTGTGTCCGAGCACTTTTCACTTCATCAAATGCAGTAATGATTTTACTACGAAGGTCCTCATAACTTTGCGCTTCTTCAACGTAAACACGTCTCTTAATTTCACCCCACAAATAAGTCTAATGGTGTAAGGACCAGTGACCTTGGAGGCCACGGTATCGGGCCCCCACGACATATCCACCTATTCCCATATTCAGTGTTTAAATACTCACGCACAGCACTCGAATAATGGGGTGGAGCACCATCATGTTGGAAGTATAGATTATTTAACAGTATTAGAGGTACGTCCTCTAGTAAATCGGAAATCACATTTCGCAACATATCCAGATAATTACTGCCAGTCAATCGGTCTTCAATAAAGTACGGACCCTTTGCGCACCACGTAAAGTTTCACCACTTAATATGTAGCACCGTACCATCTCATAATACTCGCGATTAGAATATCTTGTTTGATCTGCCATTGTGGGAGATAAACAATAAAACAATTAACACGTGCTGCTAATTAGGTCACGGCCAAAATATCACTGGCGAATTAGCGCTGCGGACGCGCAGGTCGGTCTACGAGGGGAAAGTGTTGCAAGGGGAGGCGGGAAGACGATTACGATTTCGACGAAATAAGCCGATCCGTACCGACAAAGGAATCAAAGTTAGGTACCTAATTTTGTTTTATCGTGAGCGCTTAGATTTTTGTTTGTGTGTGCGTGTTTATAAAATGAATGACTTACATATTAGCAACAAATTTAGTGGCATATAGGAATTCATCGAATAAGAAAAAATATTTTTTTGTTAAAAAAAACATATGTTTTTATTTCAATAATCAATTATACTATCGAATCTGAACCTCCTGTGAAATTTTGGGTACCCTTAGAAAAATAACCCGGTATGTAAACGAGTAAACCCTTTTCGTAACTCACAGTTTTTCATTACATTGTTTTATTTTAATAAGTAGGTTAGTGCCTACATAATTCTTTACAGAATCATATCAGGCAAAGATGACAAATACTTATTATTCACAGTTATCTCTCACAGAAAATGTGCGAATGAATAAATTAAATAAATACTTCAAGTGGCTAACACTTTTAAGGTAAGGGTCCTACAATGTAAATATCGTATAATATAATATTAACATAAAGACATACGGTAAATCAATACATAATTATCTTAATATAGATAATTCTGACGTGCGCGTGTTTGTTACCTAACGCTTACAAAACGGCTGGACTGATTTGCATGAAATTTTGTGTGTACCTATATGCCAATAGACTCCTGGATGGTTTGAAAACTATTGAACCTATTAAGTGACACTGTTGTCGGTATGTCACTAAATATGCTGTACTATTGACAATATTATAAAATATATTTAATGTGAAGTTGCTTTGCTGGACTGGACATAGTCTTTTGGGTACGCTAGTATACATATATTGCCTTGTTATAATGACAATGATTAATATATAAGTCCACCCGTAATCACGAACGCTAAAAAGTATTCGATGTATCGAAAAAATGAAAATCATACGCAAACGCGATAAAATCGTATAAATAGTTTTTTATCGAATGACAATTGTTACTTTTAGAGATTTATGAATATCATAAACGTAAAATTAAATTGTCACTACAATTCTTCCTTTATAATGGAATAATCTACTGCAATTAGTCCTTGACTTTTTGCCTATGGTTTCCGTATGGTGACGGTGTAAGAATACAATTCACCACCCTATCCATTGGTGTCGTAAGAGACGACGAAGGGATACAAAATGCATGTACCATCTATGCAAGAGAAGAAAAACTCGAAACAAAAACCTATACCAACACGTCTGACCTGCGTGGTATAGTGAGTCAATTTCCTTACCATTATGGAGGAGGCTCGAGCCCAACAGTGCGACATATATGAGCTGAGATGATGATAATATGACATCAACTTTTAAGAAGTTTTCAGAAGTGGCAGCACGATTGGGCCGGAATCCCAATAGGCGCGGGTTCGAATCCCATTTGTGGCATGATTTTTCACTTCGTAATCGGGTTTTATAAATAATTAAGCATATTAAATGCTAAATTTCAGTAATTTAAATAACAAGGTTGTGTCATCGTTTAATACAATTCTAACTGTAAAGTTTGAAGTATTAAGCCTATAACAATGTGTAAACATTGTCGGGTAGATAGCATACCGTCACCTTAAGACGTAAATATAATACGAAGTGAAATTTGCATGTCCTATAATAAGTCACGGTGATGTAGTGGCAGCACGATTGGGCCGGAATCCCAATAGGCGCGGGTTCGAATCCCGCTTGTGACATCATTTTTCACTTCGTAATCGGGTTTTATAAATAATTAAGCATATTAAATGCTAAATTTCAGTAATTTAAGTTTTCAGAAGTTCAATCAATTAATAACGATTTAATTTGCAGTTACAATTATTTCATATTTTCATTACTTCATCGATAATATTATTCTTTAAAAATATATCTTGCTGTGTATGTATACCTTATACCGCGGATTGGACGGGCTCTTTGAAATCCGAATACCGCGAGTCAAGTGTCACTGCAAAAAAAAATATACACCGTAATAAATTTTTTGATGAAGTGTTTATTCATATTAGATTGCAAAATTATATTGTCTCAAGCGTGTATTGTTTTTATATGAAATATATGCAATGTTTTAATCTGATATCTTTATGACGTATTATTTTCTATCAAGCTTGTTTTGCAGTCATTTTTATACACTTATTGTCTAGTTTGTATTAAATCTATTTAAAATTTTAAATGCTATAAGACTAAGCGAGAATACATTTTTAGATCATCGTAACAAAATGACTAAGGGTCAGTGACCCTTAGTATTTTAATCTTGTGTTCAACTACATAGCGCACTTGATGATTGTTACTATACATATATGATCTAGTTACCCTTACAAATTACTGAAATTTAGCATTTAATATGCATGATTATTTATAAAAACCCAATTACGAGCGAAAAATGATGTTACAAGTGGGATTTGAACCCACACCTATTAGAAATCCGTCCCAATCGCGCTGCCACTTACACCATCGTGAACTATTGTAGGACATTCAATTCTCGTACCTTATTAAATTTACACGTCTTTAAGGAGACGACAACCCGACAATCTTTACACATTGTATAGGCTTAATACTTCAAGCTTAGTAGTTACCCTTACATTTCATCATAGCTCAGACTTGAGTTGGGACATATTGTCCCACTGTTGAAATGGTAAGATAGGGAGTCGTGAATTGTATTATTACTCCGTCACCACACGAAAAGCCTTACATTTACTGTACGTAAAAGCACTATTTAATACAAAAATATATTATGATTTCTTCATCAACATTATCATATTGCTCTTATCCCAATTACTTGTGAACGCAATATGTATTTCTTTCTATCGTACATATTGCAAAAGTTTTAGCAATAGTATTATGACGGCCCACCTGCTTCACTTCAACCATCCTTGGCAAATTAATTGATAACGGCGTCAGATGGAGTTGACCCAAGTCATCTGTTATGTCACGTATGAGTAATATAATAGATTTTGTAGTATTCTTAGCCGTGGTTAGTTAAAATATATGGATATCAAGACAGTGGGTTCGAAGGGCATCACACTGGAGCTAATTCTTACTAAACATGTTGTATCATTTTTTTTTTTAAATTACATACATACATACATATCATCACGCCATATCCCTTGCAGGGTAGGCAGAGAGAACAGAGTGCCAGAGAACTCTATCTCTGCATACTTCACTCGCTTCCTCAACATTCATAATTCTCTTCATACACGCTCGCCGGTTTCGGAGACTCTTGAGTCCACCTTCCTTCAGTACCTGACCGATCTGGTCTAGGTAGGTTAGTCTCGGTCTCCCTCGGTACCTACATCCTTCCACTTTCGTATTGTATATCTTCTTAACCAGACGTTCGTTCGGTATTCTTTCCACATGTCCGAACCATCGGAGCATTCCCTATCGCATCTTTACACCAATACTCTCTTTCATACCTACTCGCTCTCTTACGTCGTCGTTACGAATGCGGTCGGTCAGCCTAACTCCACAGATTTTCCGAAGAGATCGCATTTCGACCGCATTAATTTTACTTTCATACTCTTTTCTGCATACCCAACTCTCGCTTCCATACAGTAATGTTGGGACAAGCACTGCGTTATGTATTGCTACACGTGCCTTCTGGCTGAGGTGGTGGCTGCCGAGACGTTGCCCGAACGCTCCGTTCACTCTATTTCCCGCATTCACTCTTCGCTCTATATCAGTGGTGTACCGTCCATCTCGGCTAAATCCACATCCAAGATATACAAATTCATCCACTTGCTCTAGTACATCATTACCTATTGTTACTCTTACATCTGTTCTGGCTTCATCTCTTTCAAAGACCATTATTTTGGTTTTGCTCACATTCACGCGTAGACCCCTTTTCTTACAATCTTCTGTCATTGTGTCGACTAGGGTCTGCAGGTCAGTCGCTGACTGTGCCGGCAGGACTGCGTCATCTGCATAAAGCAGAGCAGAGACCATCACCACCCATCATCAGTCATCAGTCACCCATCTGGACTCCCACATTCATATCGTTCAACCTTTGGAGACATTTATCCAGATATATGATAAACAGCCTGGCTGATAGAACGCAGCCCTGCTTAACGCCGATATTGACGTCAAACTAAGGCGACATTCCATCATCCAGCCGCACACAGGCTCTACAGCCCATGTAACTGGATTGCACAGCCTGCAGCAGTTTACCGTTAATACCATATTCCGGTAAAATGTCCCAAAGTTCCTTTCGTACAACCGTGTCAAATGCTCTCTCCAGATCCACAAAACTGCACCAAACCAAATTTTTTTTTTAAAATTGAAAAGTAATAAAACTAATAGACTAACCCGCTGAGTTTCTTGCCGGTCTTCTCAGTAGTGGTCTACTTCCGATCCGGTGGTAGTGTATTTTATTAATTTCATTTGTTAAAACTGACAATATGTAAGTGCCCTCGTAGGGTCTATGCACTTTCATCATCATCAACCTGCTCTTATCCCAATTTATTTGGGGTCGACGCAATATGTCTTCTCCTTCCATACAACTCTATCAGACGTCATCTCTGTGGTCACTCCTTGTCTATCCATGTCATGTTTCACGCAGTTCATCCATCTTTTCTTCGGTCTTCCCTTAAGCCTTCAACATTCATGCTTAAAGCTTTCCTTACAACATTACTTTCATGCCGTCTCATCACATGTCCATACCATGTCAATCTTTTACTCCTTAATTTTTCCGTCACTGGCGCAACTTTCAAACTTCCTCTTATATGTTCATTCTTTATTTTATCCATTCTTGTCACACCACAACCACACATCCATCTGAACATTCGCATCTCCGCTACATGCAGTCGTCTCTCATCTGTCGCTTTTGTCACCTATGCACTCTATGTATAATAAATGAATTTGAAAATTTTGCAAGAAAATTAAGCTATAAATCACTGAAATATGTGTACCTAAATACATGACAGGTGTTTTTTATGTAAATTACAAGATATTATAGTGCACGATGATGTATGGATACCCATCTACATGCTTGCATGTGGCAATATCACATTGACCTCGGCATTCTGTCGACCTGCATATGCGCAATTCCGCCATACACCCTTCAAAAAACCTGATTAATTACTTAGCGACTTATAAACGTTAATTAATATTATAATTAGTGGATTTTTTATAACTTTGAAAGTTATACAATAGAGATAATCTAATCTACTTTCGAAGGTTAGTCTTATTATAATCTAAAATATATTTTAGAAAACTTTTGACCTATCCCAATTTATTAGTGCGCCAGGTCAGAGATCCATTGTCTTACACGTGTGCAAAAAGTCTTCCGTAAAAAAAAACTACGTAACTATAAATTAATTTAATCCATGTCAATTACAAATTTTCAAACATTAGTTACAACTAAAAATCCATATTTTTAATTAAAAGAAGAATGCGCTTACGACATTAGAATTACCTCAATATACCCTTCTCTTTTCTACTGAACTGCTATGATATACATATCTTGCTCACTCATATGAATAGCCCCAAGTAAGATTTGCCAACCTTACAATGCAATTCGTTTCTAACGACTTTGTTGAGGCTAAAACTTGAAATTTATGATAATTAGATTGCAATAGTATGTTCTAATTAATATGCTAGTTGCCAGTGTCAGAGTTTCGTGAGTGGTCGTGCTTCGAGTGGTTTTTGTTTATTAGTTATTTATAATATAATTGGTGAAAATGGATTTAAGGAATCATAAATTGTTTAGGACAAAAAAGGCCAACTTGTCGCGGTCTTCATCTATATCCACGCCAAGGTTTGTTAAGATATGCTTTCTATTGTTTTCACTTTCACACAACAAAAATAAAATTGTGAATAAGCAAACCAGCTGGTTAAGTTTCTGAAAGGTAAATTAGCGTCAACAGTCATGAGTATTGCCGTCTCTTTTCTTTCGTTAGCTAATGAAAGTGATAGTAATAAGTTTAAATGTTGTTACGTGTTGATATTGTTCTGGAAACTGAAAGTGATTTGATTTGAAGAGTTAACTTAGATAATAAACCAATTTGTAAGTATGTAAAGCGCTATACATAATAGCAGAATTACTAAACCAGTTAACAGCTGTTATTAACAAGGATCTGTAGTTGAAAGCATAGTTATAGTTCAATAGTTCTGGCTTACAATTGAACAGCTGCTTCTAATCGACTTAATAAATAATAGCGCTAATACCATAATGGTCTAATTGTTCAGGTTGCTATTACTTCTGCACTGAATATAGTTATCAAAACTGTAATAAACATTTAGTAAAACGTATTGTTTCACATCTTGTATCCGTTTCTACCATATTTAAGGTTCCATAGCCAAAGAGTAAAAATAAGTCTCAGTAATAGGGTCCCCCTATTACTGAGACTTCGCTGTCCGTCCATCCGTCCGTCTGTCACCAGGCTGTATCTCAAGAACGGTGATAGCTAGACAGTTGAAATTTTCACAGATGATGTATTTCTGTTGCCGCTATAACAATAAATACTAAAAATAAAATAAAATAAATATTTAAGGGGGCTCCCATACAGCAAACTTGATTTTTTATATATTATAGTACGGAACCCTTCACGCACGAGTTACTCCCACTTGGCGGATTTTTTCTTATAAAATGTAAAGATAGATGATCTATCTATTGACAATCACCATTTGTCATGGATCTCCCCACATAGATAATAGGTATGATCGTAAAGACTGATGGTAAACATACCTGATATTTACATTTGCCCAGCAAGCAATAAAGCAAGGTATGGTATCTCTAAAGGAGATATTAGAGTGGAAGAAAACTGGAGATACTAGTTTAGCTCAGTATTAGCTAGCTTAGTTTGCGGTATGGTAAGTAATGTTGGTAAAAAGTATGTCGGCGGAACAATAGAGCACTACAGTGAAGACCTCAAATTAGTGGAAATAAGCTTGTAGTTATTACTTTAAAAAATCACTGAAATAAACTAGATACGAAAGTCCGAGGACCTTGTATTATAGCATAATTAAAAGAGGCTTAAGTTCAAACGTAGACTGCAAAAAGATGGCTAGTTAGTTAACGATTTCATCCTTATAAATTGTCTATAATAGAACGATATCTATTCTATCTATATTTGCGTTGTTGCGAGTAAGTCCTAATGGTAAATGACTAAATATTTATATATTCTATATCAACTTGAACTGGTTTTTTTATTTCTTATTTAACAAGACATTTATTTTTTCGTGAATACATTATTATATGCCATTTATGTGTTTGATAACATATTAGTATTATCTAATGGTCGTTAAAAACGATAAACTTTCAACCTAATAAATATTTGAATTATCCTTAAAAGTTAAAAAAAAACTAATATCCGGCATATAAACTAAAATAATACGATGGATAGGCTATGATATAAGAAAGTGGATTATACTTTTTACTATGTGCTTATTGAAATGTTGATTTAAAGTATAATAAGTTTTAAGATATTTGTGATATTAAAAAAACTATTAATTAGGCACCATAGACAACTATCTATATTGACTGTGCGCCCTTACTTTGCTCATGGATGTCGTAAAATACGACTAAGAGCCTAATAACGTCCTGGGCCAACTTCATCTGATGCTGTTTGGTCAACAATTACATTCGGGTTGACGTCTGGAAGGCGGCCGGTTATAAAACTATTGCCAATGACTTTTACGATATGTACTATGAAAGAAGAGTACATATTGTATCAACCCCAAGTAATTGGGATAAAAGCAGGAGAATGATGAGACAGCTATCTATATTGGTGACTTATCTGTAATAAACGGAAAAGACTAAGGAATCCTGTAGGTAATATATTAGTAAAATAATATATATTACAATAACAATTATTACACGTAATATTTAAAGTATAATATAAATTAATTACTAACACACAGATATTATCGTTTGTAAAATAAATTAAAAAATATAGGTGAAGGTATTTCGATGTAAAATATATATATATATATATATATGCGTTAGTTGAAGTATTTTTTTTATTTTCGCTTGTAGTTATTTTAATATAATTTAATTAATATATCCAAGTTTGCTTTTAGGAAAAACAGATTATTTGTACAGCGACCTTCTCCATTTCTTCATTGTTATTATGAACCTAAATCCTTAATAATATTTTCGAGGCTTTTTTAAGGAAAATATTATTTAATATACTGATGACTGCACAGATGGCGTAGTGGTTAAGATACCAACCTTCCGTGCCAGTGCCGTGGGTTCGATTCCCACGCAGGACAATACTTTGTGCGATCCACAAAGTGTTGTTCTGAGTCTGGGTGTAATTTGTCTGCGTTAATTGCATGTTTGTAAAGTCCCCCGCAATACAAGGTTTATTTCCTTAGTGCAGGGTGGTGTGTAAAAAAAAAATATATATATAATTGTTCAACACGTGTTTATGGTTGAACTTCTCTTAAACGACTGGTTAGATTCTTCTGCTTTCTGAATGAAGTTCACAATAGCCCGCAATAAGCCATAGCGATCCAAATGATTGTTGTATTAAAAATTTTATATTTGTTTTAATATGAAACAATGTTTTTTAAGTAAGTCAGTAAATTCATATTTTCAGAAGACAATTGGAAACTAACAGGTCGAAATTGAAGAGCAACTGATGTGATTAACGATAAGTCGATATGCTAAAGCTTTTTATGATTAGCATAGAATGACTACATTTATGATAAGAACATTTTGTGAAACATAGATTTTTTTTTTAAATTTATAATTAGTGTTTTGTTTAAATGATTTCGTTATTATTGACTAAAGTTGAAAATTAGGTTTCTAGGGTTAGTTTCTATTATATTTTCTGTAAAAGTCATCCGTGATTTAATGATATAAGCATTTGTCACCCACGTGCTTTTGTTTTTGGCTATATCAGCTAAATATGGTGAAACAACTACGCCTATATATTTTGTGCCGTTATTCCGTATTTGTAAATTATAATGTCAACGACCTTCAAAAAGGATATTTTTCAATAAATGCCCAAAATATTATTGGCATATGTTACGTATTCGTATGCAATTAGCTTCCGCCCTTGATTTCACCAGTGTATAAAGTAACTTTCTAAGGTGGAATTATTGTCCCAAGGGAACTAATTGAAATTCCCTTGAGATAATTTGTAGCCTACGTGTATAATTCAGTAAATGTCTTTATCTATGTACTTAATTCCGTTTGATGACGGAGTAAGAATACAATTCACCACCCGCTATCGCACCCGTGGGTGATAGTACGAGACGACTAAGGTATATAAAACACGTATAACGTCTATGCAAGAGAAGGAAAACTCGAAACAAAACCCTATACCAACACGTTTGACCAACGTGGTATAGTAGGTCAATTACCCTTCCATTATAAAGGAGGCCCGAGCCCAACAGTGGGACATGTATGGGCTGAGATGATGTACCTAATTAGTGAACCTAATTGGTCCATTTCTACTATAAGATTTTTTAAAATCCAAATTGTGTTATCAAAGTTTAGCGCGTACAAATAAATATATTTTCAACTATATAATAGTATCTAGATAAAAACGTTATTATTTTATCATATAAGTGCCTTAATCCTCATAATGCGTAAGCATTATTAAACAAATCTCTTGGATATCTCAATGCTTACACGGTAGTTAATTGTATAATTGACTTGGCAATTACTTACTTACCAGCTTCCACTTGTGATTCATGTCTTATTTTTATTTGTTTAGATGCTTTGTTGAATATTGAACGGGTATATCTTTGTAGTTTTTATTGGGACTAATCTCAACACACATTCCCACCATTGCGACTCCTGTAAGCCAGGATCCACAATGGTCTCCATAAATAATAACGAGGTTTGACCCTAAGACAGTCCCGAGAGATGCTTTTAATTGCCTTGGGAGCAGCAAACATTTTTTTTTTTTTAAATAAAGTAAGCGACGTATATCGTAACGACGACGTAAGAGAGCGAGTAGGTATGAAAGAGAGTATTGGTGTAAAGATGCGAAAGGGCATGCTCCGATGGTTCGGACATGTGGAAAGAATGCCGAACGAACGTCTGGTTAAGAAGATATACAATGCGAAAGTGGAAGGATGTAGGTACCGGGGGAGACCGAGACTCACCTACCTAGACCAGATCAATCATGTACTGAAGGAAGGTGGAGTCAAGAGTCTCCGAAACCGACGAGCGTGTATGAAGAGAAATATGAATGTTGAGGAAGCGAGTGAAGTATGCAAGGATAGAATTCTCTGGCACTCTGTTCTCTCTGCCTACCCTGCAAGGGATATGGCGTGATGATATGTATGTATGTAATTAAGTAAGCGGAGTTGGAAAGAATGATCGACTTCATTCAAGTATCATTTACCATCGATGTCTCAGTGTATCACCCTCGCACAATCAGTCTCTCTGCTGGTAACGAACTATTACCTGGTCCAATCACCCCCGGCATTAGCTATATTGTATATACTCCTATAGAAATAATGTGATGTGCACACTCCTGAATTATTACCGTCTAATACTTCTGTCTTCAGATGCTAATACAAAAAATATTATTATTTTTATCTAGATAGTGACACTTTGATAATGGTAGGACCACGCTGTTGACAGTTTTCTGTCTACAGCCGCGAGCTGGTCCGTCCGAGGTAGTACCATACTCTCGCAGAAGATCGACGTCTGAGTAATGGCAATGTGCTATCGCACTTCGTTCGGTGAGCGAGAGAGCCGGCAGCCCAACCCATGGGTGGATTTGGGGTTTGTAGTGGTAGGCAGCGGCCTAACTATAACCTCGGTATAGCAAAGGTCCATGGGCAGCAGTGATTCTTACCATCAGGTGTGTTGCTTGCTCGTTTGCCACCATAAGCAATAAAAAAAATAGTAATTTTTATCAATCATTGGAATTGTTGGTAATTATGAAGATTTAAATAAACAAGCAGACTATACAGTTTTATGGTAATAACATTTTACTCAGAACTGGGCATCATTCATTACACAATTTTAGTCTATACGCGCATATTTTAAATGTCAGATGGACCATCACCGGATGTTAGTTAAGTATTGCACATTCTAAATTGACTGACTGCCATACCTGTACTTTCTAAATATTATATTAATCGCTAATATTTTTGATATTGGTACTATTGAATATTTATTACTCAATAACTAATCATATTTCAATTATTATTTACACGATCCTGTTGTTGTATTACATGATCCAGTACTTTATTTAAACAGGAAAAAATTCCTATATTTATTACGAAACAAATCAGTAATGTGACTTAACGGTAATGCACGGCGCTATATTAGTGGATTAATAACACTGCTTACAATAAAAGTTCCATTATAATTTCAAAAATCTATTTGATAATATTCATTACAACATGTATGTATAGATAGCCTAATACGTATAGATAGCCTAGTATGTATAGATAGCCTAATAGCCTCACAAATGCTTTTTAGAGGGGTGAGCAGTGACTGTAGATTACCAAGCCACAATTCTAGCATACCTACACCGCGTCAACCACACACATTTTAGTCTTAATGCTTGGTCTGCAGTTTCGCGTACTCTTAATGTCCTTTCACGAATTTATCTCCAATTTGATCCATACAAATATGACGTGGTCTTCTCCTTGTAGTCCCACTCGCAGTTGCTTTGTATATTTGCTTTATCAACCCCTTTTCACTCAGATTATTATAACGTGGTTACGTCATACATAGTACTGTTTAAAACAAAATAAATCTTAGAATTTGATTTAAATCTGTTTAAGCAAGTCTATGTACAAATTAAGAATATTTTATAATTCTACAGAATATAGATTTCATTTAACTCTGCAAAGTTTAAATGAATTATTATACATTTAGAAGTAATTATTGCATTCAAAATAATGCACGAATCACTTTATATTTCTTTTTCTAATTCAGTGTAGTTAGTTGAGTTTAGGGGTTCGCATACCTCGAGTACTAGTTGGACATATTTTAATTTGATTTTGGAACTAAATCAAACTGTTAGCAATATTGAATATAATTGACTCGTGCAAATATGTTTTATTGTTTTAATGATTATATATTTAACTAAACGAAAATTAAGTTTTCATGTTCTTTATTATTAACGAAGCACAATATTGAGTATATCTATAGTTTAAAAACAAATAATTTATTACAACAACAAATAATTCAGTAAAAACATTACATAACTATTTGACAAATGAAAAAATACACAAAAACACGTTCCATAGTAACTGACAAACTGAAAAATATATGCATAACAAGGATTAACAATTCTCAGCGCTTAACGTAATTGCTAATGACGAACAGCCATTGATTTAAGTCTAAAAATAATCTTATCAAACACTGTTCTCACGACCATGCAGTCATGGTTGCGTTATAAAAAAAAATACTAATCTTAGAATGTCCATTTTAGGCAGAAGCAACATAGATCGAGTAATTATCAATTGCAAGTTGCAGACTGAGTCGAGTATTAAACCTTATGTGGATAAAACTAGTGTTTTATTTTAGAGGAAATTACAGATTTATTTCTCGTAACTGATATTTGTCGCATATTTACTATAACTGGTTAATAGTGTGTTAGCTATTTATTTCATTAATTTGAATGATACCTATAGTCTATCTAATCTAGGAAGTGCACTTTGACAGCTGTCCGAGTAAGTTGTCTAGGTATGTGAACCAAGTAATCGCGATCGAAAATATCCGATTTTAGTGAGAAATCGATATTGATTCTTTGTAATTAATAATCGGTTTATATTTTTATTTTTCAAAAAGTAGATGTAAAATTAAGTGCTAAATTAATAATAAACAAATTTAATTATCTCATCATAAAATCTATTCATCATAATTAGTAGGATTAGGTTAAGTAAAAACAAAAACTGGATTTGAAAATCGCTATTTATTCAGAATCTATTCTATTACTTGAATTATCATCGTCGCAAACATTAATAATTATTTCCTTATCACTAACATTGTCGAACCGTACATCTCTGTCAAAATCACTATTCGATTAAATAAATTAATCTAATATTTTTACCGATTATTTGGATATTCGTGAATTGGAAGTTGTCAAGCACTACTGGTTAGAACGTGATGATATAACATTGTAAGATCGTAATAATAATTACTATTTACCATGTTATTTTTATTTTAAATTAGTTTTACGAGTTTCAACATTACATTATTGTACAAGAAAGTCACCACCAACGTTAATTATGTAAATAACTTAATAGTTCTTTAAAATTTCAGATTTATTGTTTGCAATCATGTGTATACGTTTGAACAAGGTTATTGTGTATTAAAACATGCGCAACGTCAAAATGCACTTCTTAGATTAGATGAACTATAATACAAATCATTTTCAGTACATTCCTTTACCTTGATATCTTAACAGACTAATTTGAGTGACGTAATTTGAAATAAAATTTGAATATTCAATGATTCAATATTTTCTCTTCGATGATATACTGACCAAAACTTTGTTGTTTTGCATGGATTATAGATAAAATGAATATAATTAAATTTATTAGAACACCGAATATAGAAAGACATGGCGTTTTAATTGCTATTTAAACAATATATGTATATAGGACATTCTTTTACAAATCGATTTTTTTTTAGGGTCTACGAGGTTATTGTTCAAATTTTTTTCCCTCTTGAAAATATGACCATTGTGAATTTCATTGATTTATCCAATTCCGTTACATGTTAAATTCATTATCTCTGATTTCACAGATGCTATCGTTACATTTTTTTTATTTAAAAGGAATTATGTCAGCTTTCATTCACCAGAATGTTATACCTTCAACTTGATGACATTAAAATAATATTTTTTTAAATTATCATAATGTTAACCACAATCAAATCGATTGAAAAAAAAAAACAAAACAAAAGCCTTTTTCCAGAAAGATGAGACCGTTACTAATTTAAGAGTGACAAAATAATTTCAACTGCACTGCGCGCGGGCAGTTTCCTTTCTTATTAATACTTAGGCAGCAAATGTTTTCTTATGCAGATTTACTACTTTAGAGTATCTAATCTGGGCTGTCGGATATCTAATCTGGGCTATATAACTTGTTAGTCAACTGAAGAAAATAGACTACCGCGATGCGCGTAGATGATAACCTAGCCTTTTGCCTACTATATACTTTCTAAATATTTTATGTATATCTAGGTTTTTATAGAGTTGGAAACAAAGGCACGTTCTATATATATTTAAATGACTTATGCTATATATGCACAGAGTAATAATTTGGTTCTCTTATATCTCGATGGTTTTTTAGGAAACAACTATGTAATAGAGTAATTTTAGCGTTAGAATCACACAAGCAAAGGAAAAATACAAAAGTGCTTCTTATCAATACGTCTGATCAATTTTATATAATAAGCCAGCAAACAATAGCAAGAAAGTACTAAGATCTACTACCACGTTAGCACTTTCTTACCTATTGTTTATAAAACGAAATTTTCTTGAAGCTATAGTAATGAGCTCGATCGTAGACATGTTTCATTTAGTGCCAACTCAAGATACGCACGTTTTTATTTTCAATTATCATATGTGCATATCTAATCATAAAATATCAATTTCTTTAATTGATGAAGAATTACATAGTGAGTGTTTGTATGTCTTAGAAATTTATTTGAAGAAGCGTGAAGTCCACTCTCACACACAGTCTCCATTTTGAAGAAATTACTCAAAACACATTTTATAGATATGTACGTATTGTACCATATCTGTAAAGATGTGTTTTGAGTATTTTCAGACAATAAATACATAACAGTAAACTTAAAATCTAGAACTATGTGTATAAATACGAATAAATTTGGCTCGGATTTATTTAAAAAAATAAAATAAAGATAGACGATTTTTAAAAATAAAATATTAATTGTTAAATATCTAAAAGCATATAAAAAATACTTTCATAAAAATTTTGAACTATACAGATGAATGAACATTTTGGACTATACAGATGAAATGACCTCAATGTGTTGTGGAATATACAATTTTAAAATAACGTAACAATTTGAAAACTATTAGCTGATTCAATAGTTCTGTATAATGATCTATTATGGTCGTTTGATTCCATCAAATTGCATATCATATATTTGAAATTGAAATCCGCAAATAGAATAATATGAAAAATCTTTCAAGGACCTTCATTATTTGTGCTCTCCTTCCGGTTGGTGCAGGTCTTGTCGGGGCACGGTTGCTTCGGCAAGTACCTGCACACGGTCGTGCGGAGGGAGTGGACTCCGTTCTGCCACCATTGCAGTAGCGATGAGGACACGGCGCAACATACGCTTGAGGTATGTTCGGGCTGGGACGGGCAGCGCCGTGACCTCGTCGCTGTCATCGGTGCCGACCTGACGCTGCCGGCTGTCGTGAAAGCGATGGTCGACAGCGTCAGAAATTGGGACGCGGTCGCCGCCTTCTGCGAGGCTGTCATCTCGCAGAAGGAGGCGGCGGAACGAGTCCGGGAGGATTCCCGTGACCCGGGCCGCCGCCCGCGGCCAGGGCGGCGCATGCGCGAGTATCTGCGCCTGATGCCGCCCTAACCGAGGCTTTGGGTGATCGGACCGGGGAATTATCCGGTCACCCGACGTGAGGCCACCGCGTGAGGGCGACGCCTCGACGGCGAAAGCTGTCGGGGCGTCAACGAGAGAGGAACCCGAGAGGGTATATCGCCGGGCGGGCCACCGAAGACAAAGATCGGGTACCGGTGGTCCGCTCGCACGGCGAAGAGAGGTGTTTGCAGGGTGGGTCCATGGGGTTGCGCGCCGCCTCTTCCGTCGCCCCGGGCCGATTTGCCGGGGCGCGACCACATGCATAGTCCCACCTTGCGAAAAAAAAAAAAAAGAAAAAAAAAAAAGGACCTTCATTATTTTACACACATAAATTCATTCAAATTATTATTATATGTCTCTAATTTATAAGTTTGACATATAATTTCTTTATTCAGAAAAGATTACAAGGAAGAGAAATAAGAGTAGAACTATATGCAATATGCATGATATTAAGTTATACGAACGCTTTTCTGATTTCAATTTTGAATTTGTAATACTTAATCAAACTGAACGAGGTTAACTCATTTCAAATCAGTATGGAACTCTTAATCTAATTGATGGCAGCATCTACTGCTAGTAAATAAAACAATATTGGTCACCTTCCACCTTCATAGTTTTTTATTCAAGGCCATTTTTTAGGAATATTCCACGGTTCAGCACGATTATCATTCATAATGAAAGGAAGCTTGGACTACTTTATCGTGCTGGCTATATGTATATTAAGTTCAGCGTGAGTTTTCTTTTCTTTATAGTAATAGGTAACGTGTTCCGTGTGATGACGGAGTAGGAATACAATTCACCACCCCCTATCTTACACGTGGGTGATCGTAAGAGACAACTAAGGAATATAAAACGCATATAACACCTATGTTAGAGAAGGAAAACTCGAAACAAAAACCCTATACCAACACGTCTGACCAGTGTAGTATAGTAGGTCATTTTCCCCCTTATTATGGAGGAGGCTCGAGCCTAATAGTGGGACATACATGGGCTGAGATGATGATGATGAATAGATAACGTTCTTTAGTATCGATATCTGTAGGAAACAAAAAGTTTTGATGAGATTTTTACGTCTATACTCATAAGGAAAACCTGTTACCTCTGACCTCTATATTAACATCGATTTAACAAGATAACCACAAAATTGCTAGTACATAATGATATAAATAAATAAACTCAAATATAATAACATATCACTCCAAACACATCAACCTTATTACTACATTACCCTTGGCATTTGACTGTAGCAACCAGAGTTACAAAAATGCTATAGATAATTGGCGGTATACTGTAAAGTATTTGGAACGAAACGAATCTTGCATAAAAATATCATTTCTGTGGTAATCTAAATGCAAAAGCAGCAATAGTTTAGTAGTTCAGTTTGATAAACTACGCAGGTATCTTAGGTTTGAATTTATGACTCTTAACTTTTGGAAGTTATAAAGGGTTTTAATTAAATAAAAGAGTAAATTACTAAAGATTACTTGCTTGCCTCAGTGAGTACTTCGAATCCTGGCTGTCATTAACTTTGATATGAAGAGTCACATATTGCACACACTTGCCTTCGCAAGTTTTTTACGACACTCGTTTACTAAAAAAAAATAATATTCCACTAAAACATTTGATTAGAAAGCCGATTTTAGTAGAATTGAGAGTTATATAGACTCAACGGATGAATTAATTCTTGAAGCAGCGTCTAGAGTTCCAGACCAAAATAAATTATTTGTATATTTATCATGGTGTGGTGATTTATCCGTGTAGTGATGGAGTATGAATACACATCACCATCCATTGTCTGACCCATATGTATTCTAAAAGACGAATAAAGTATATAATATGCCAATGAAATCTGTGCAAGTGTACGAAAACTTGTAAAATGGTGTAGTAAGTCAATTTCCCTCCTATTGTTGAAGAAGTTATAGCCCAGCAGTAAGTATATTAGCTGAGGTGGTTATGATGAATAATATAACAATGTATAAAAACCCGATTACGAGCGAAAAATGATTGCATCCCACTTGTGACAAATCGGGTTTTTATAAATAATACATACATATCAACACGCCATATCCCTTGCAGGGTAGGCAGAGAGAACAGAGTGCCAGAGAACTCTATCTCTGCATACTTCACTCGCTTCCTCAACATTCATAATTCACATTCATACATGCTCGCCGGTTTCGGAGACTCTTGACTCCACCTTCCTTCAGTACCTGACCGATCTGGTCTAGGTAGGTTAGTCTCGGTCTCCCTCGGTACCTACATCCTTCCACTTTCGCATTGTATATCTTCTTAACCAGACGTTCGTTCGGCATTCTTTTCACATGTCCGAACCATCAGAGCATTCCCTTTCGCATCTATACACCAATACTCTCTTTCATACCTACTCGCTCTCTTACGTCTTATAAATAATCAAGCATATTAAATGCTAAATTTCAGTAATTTGAATATAACAATGGTCTATATGATACACAGTTATTTATAAAAAGCAACCGCACACAAGTGAGATAAAAATCACAATTCACTATAAAACTACCGTTTTTAGATGACCTCTAAAGAAAAAAATATCAACGAAATGTTCTTAATATTCTATACCGAGTGCGTTACTCATGAGTACAGAAGTGTAGTAAGCCGATATGACTTACGTTTACCGTTACGAGACGTGCCTGTTGTCTTTATTTATGATCATGTCATTGCCATTTAATAAACGTAGCTTACCACGCTGTTGATACTAGTTGGTATAGGATTTTCTTTGGATTTCTTCTAATGTGCAAGAAATACTGCCATATTCGTCTTTCATATACCTGAACGAAAAAAACGAAAACTAAATAATTAAATGCTTGTATTAAAGTCTTCCACTTTACAGAAATACATTTAATGAAACGCGATAGAATACTTAAAATAGTTTTATTTCAAATGTGTAATACTCGTGTAAACACTCATACCCATTTTTAATTTTATATATTCTCATCATACTATAACCCCTTCTTAAGAAATTTACCGCTTCATTACTTTAAAATAAAATTTTCTTCTACAGGTTATATTTATCCCAATATTCACATAAGCGTACTTTATATCAGAAGGAAAAGAGACAATATGTTATTTAGTACGTTATTTTAAGCTTCGTTCTCATATATGCTTAACTGTACAATGACAACATTTTTTACTTTTTATTTTGACAACTGATACGGGACGTTTAAGGAAAATAAGTAGAATTTAAAATAATATTAAAATCAAAATCTTAAAGAACCTACTCCTACAATAATAAAATAAATCATTGACATAATAACTATATATATATATATATATATATATATATATATATATACACACTCTGCACCACATGCCACATAACATGTGGTGCAGATATTATACTTACCTATAATAACAAAAGCAACACCCACGCAACGAGAACATATATATATAAGTTGCCATTTAAGTCAAATATGCTGACAAAAGTACCTAGGTTTTAACATTTAAGTAGTCATACAAATGGTGTCTAGACTACATTTCGGCAACACTTTTATGGATAACATCTTTAATTTTTTTTACAATGTATTGTATATTTTAAAATCTTTTTGTAGAGCTGAAAATGGCGTGACCCATATATGATAGCGGGAGAGTTGAGACGCTGTAAAATATGAATATATTTGGGTTTTTCTATGTTTTTTTTTGTAACAAAGATTTCCTTATCCGTTGTAGCGTAGGTGTTGTATCTATGCAATTTTGTTGATAAAATAGGTAAACGTCGCCAAGCTTCATTGAAACAGTTTTGTCGCACAGAGTAATTCAAATATTTAGAGAACACTTTGAAAAAGTAAATTAAATAAATAAATAAATTTTAGAGACCTGTGGAATTGAATCCAATTCTTCTTCTAGTTTCACATATAGTTGTCTTATGGCATAATAGTAAATCCTACATATGCAAGTCGTCATTGGTCTGTTATTATTATATAATGGAAAGGGAATCCTTTATGGAAGGGAATCCTAATGGAATCATTATAAGGATATAAATATAAAATGTATTATAGATACAAGAAAGAGCTTTATGATATATTTGTCGGCCATGTTGTCATTAATTTTTTTTTAAATAATATATATTTAGATGTTTCATTCAAAATCTAAAGTAAACTATGATGTACTGGTTTCTCTAGTCTTTTTTTTTTTTTTTTTTGGTAGGCTATGGCCCGGTCACACGTCGCCCGTACCATCCGGGGCGACGGAAGGGCAGCGCGTGGCCCCATAACATTACAATTATCAATTATATAATATTACAATTCTCACCACGCATTACTTACTTGGGTTTGTATAGATATCTCTTTTTGGAAACGTATAACACCTAAGTGCAATCGCAGCGATTACGATACACTCCCCTCATATATGAGGACAGCTTACGCCCACCTGTGATCAACAAATACTACTAACTACTAAATAATGATGATGTAATTATGAAAACAATACAATCGTATAATAAAACTTATAGCCTAAATTACTAATAGAAATTCGGATAATACAAATATAAGAAATGAAAGCGAAACACTGTTTAATGAACACATATACAGTTTAGAAATCAAAAACCAATAGCAATTTTGTTAATACTAACTTGCATAGAGAGCGTTAAGATACTAGTACATATTATTATCTTCAGCAACATTGCAATATGTAATGAACAGGTATTATAGTTGTTACCAAGTTCTTTGTACTCGTGTGGGATGCTAACACTTATACACTTACGTATAATGCGTGACCTTTACTTTACGTAATATTACCGACTCTCTATAACTAACTAGCGATTTTATTTTCGTTTCAAGTTGATTTATTTTTAAATTGACTATTAACTAACTTAAGAGGATCTTCTCGTCCAACATACCTCAGTGTCTGAAAACACAGGTCTATAACCAGTGTGTGTTACCAGTGATGACTTACGGCACGGAAACGTGGTCCCTAAATGTAGGCCTCATAACCAAGCTCAAAGTCGCTCAGCGTGCTATGGAGCGAGCTATGCTCGGGATTTCTCTGCGTGATAGAATCCGTAATACGGCAATCCGCAGAAGAACGGGTGTAACCGACATAGCACGAAGAATTAGCACGCTGAAGTGGCAATGGGCTGGCCACATCGCTCGAAGAACCGACAACCGCTGGGGAAAAAAGGTTCTAGAGTGGCGACCACGTACCGGACGACGCAGTGTAGGACGCCCCCCCACTAGGTGGACAGACGATCTAGTGAAAAATTGCTGAGCGTCGATGGATGCAGACGGCACAGAACCGCACTCTGTGGCATACCATGAGGGAGGCCTATGTCCAGCAGTGGACGGCGATGGGCTGAAATGATGAATGATGATGATGATAGTTTTGTGGTAGCTGCTAAAAATACTACCAACCCTTATTTTGCTCGTGGATGTCGTAAAAGACGACTAAGAGATTTACATCGACCTGGGCCAATATAATCTGATGCCGTTTGGTCAACAATTACATTCCTAAGGAGAGTTAACGTCTGGCTGGTCATAAAATTATTGCCAATAACTTTTGAAATATGTATGATGAAAGTAGAGTCTATCTATATTGCGTCGACCCCAAGTAATTGGGATAAGAGCAGGCGAATGGTGATGATTACTTCTTAATAAATATAAATTTTTAGGTAGTTTTGAAGATTGGTAATTTAAATAGTACGATATACATTAAATACGGTACATACATAAAAAAACTATCGCTGTGTTTAACTCCAACTGGGCAATGTCCTTATTACTTCAATTTAGGGAAATAATTATACAGATTTGACTTTGTAATTATTATTAAAGCGTGACCGTAATTTAATATCTTATTACAGTCAAATTTATTTTCCTTGTGATGACGGAGTAAGAATTCAATTCACCACCCCCTATCTTACCCATAAGGTGAGCATAAGATACGACTAAGAGATATAAAATGCATATAACATCTATGCAAGAGAAGGAAAACTCGAAACAAAACGCTAACTACTAACACGTTTGACCAGCATATAGTAGCTTATAGTAGGTCAATTTCTCTCCCATTATGGAAGAGACTCGAGCCCAACAGTGGGACATATATGAGTTAAGATGAAAATGAAGTACAGTCAAAAGTAAGTATTAAAGAAACTACATCTCTTCAAATTAATATTGCACCACATTTTTGCTTTGGATTTACTTGAAACACAGGATTTCAATATTAAAGTTTTACTACTTTTGTGCAATATTTTTACATGTTACCGTGCAACTTTTTTAATGTTACTGCTAATAACAGACATTCTGTCAGAGATTCGATAATGTACGTCGTAACTTATGAGTTGACGATTTGATTACTTAATATTTGTATGCACTTGTTTTTTTTTTCACAACTATACTTAAATTTGCTAATACAGCGAATTCTATGTATACAACGCTTTTCTTGCTCCCATTGTTGTACTACATACATATATTATAATGTATTCTTTTTTTATTTTTGTTGTATATATTCAAATATTTAATTGTAAATATTCAATTATTTAATGAACTATACATATTTTTTTTTTATTTTTTTTTTTATTTTAAAAATAACCACCCTGCGCTAAGGAAATAAACCTTGTATTGCGGGGGACTTTACAAACATGCAATTAACGCCGACAAATTACACCCAGACTCAGAACAACACTTTGTGGATCACACAAAGTATTGTCCTGCGTGGGAATCGAACCCACGGCACTGGCACGGAAGGTCGGTATCTTAACCACTACGCCATCTGTGCAGTCATATATTTCATGAAACAATAATTAACCACATTTTTTTTTAATAGAGTATATTTTCCTTTAAATCAAACTAAATCCAGCATTATCCGTGCGGTGATGGAATTAGAATACAATTCAGCACCACTTTCTTACCCATGGGTGAATGTCTGAGACGACTAAGTGACACAAGCGGATAATATCACTGCAAGAGAAGGATTACTCAAAGCAAAACTCTATTCAGACGAGTCATAGACGAGTAGTAACTCGTCTGACCAGCGTAGTGTATCAATTCCTCTTCTACTGTGGATGAGGCTCGAACCCAGCAATGATGAAAGCCACCATATATTCCCTGTAAATTGTGTAAATAAGGATCTAAAATGGTTTCTATAGATGACATCGAGTTTTGGCGATCAAGAAGTTACAGAAAACACATTTAATTGTCTTGTGATCCGCAACAAATTTAACCAAAAAAAAACAGAATTTCCATTAGATGATAAGCTAAAGAAAAAAAAAAAAAAGATGATTACCTAAGCTGAAAATTTTATTACAGATTACAAGATGTTTCATAGTATTAGTAATTTTTCCTTTCACAAATCGTAAGTGACTGACATAACCGGAATGCAGTTCCACAACTATTTTCGTTTCAGTCGTGTTATGCCTAAATTATATTTTTCTTATCTAATCATAATCATCATCTCAGCTCATATATGTCCCACTGCTGGGCTCGTCTTTCCTCCACACACTTGGAGAGAAATGGACCTACTATACCACGCTAGTCGGACGTGTTAGTATAGGGTTTTATTTAGAGTTTCCCTACTCTTGCATAAGAACATGCATATTTTATCCCTTAGTCCCTCGTCTTTTCACCATCACTCACGGGTAAGATGGAGGGTAGCGAATTGTATCCTTATTCCACCACCAAACGAAAAGATTAAATAAAATATGATTTTAATATTGAAACTAAATTATAATTTGTTTTACCGATAAATTTTATCTGATGTTTGCGAAATAAAACATAATACGTTATTGTCGTGATTAAAGAGCCATAATTCAATAAACTATATATCATTAAAAAAACTGTTTCATAAATCATATTTAGATACATGCTAATAGATTTATGAAGGATTAGGTAAGTTCTGATGCAATTTATCGAATGATTTATTATTAAGTATTGTTAGGCTCTGGACACGTGTGAGATTAATATCAACTATAACATTAAAATTTATTGTCCTCAGGCTACAATGACTTGAAGCTTAATCTATAAACGAAACGTCGACAACGAGGTTACTGTCCTCAATAAAAGAGTTTAATTAAATTATTCGCACTTATTATTAGTGCTAGGTGATAGATTAATAATTTTACTAATCCTATCATACATACACATACATATCATCACGCCATATCCCTTGCAGGGTAGGCAGAGAGAACAGAGTGCCAGAGAACTCTATCTTTGCATACTTCACTCGCTTCCTCAACATTCAAAATTCTCTTCATACACGCTCGCCGGTTTCAGAGACTCTTGGCTCCACCAACTTCCTTCAGTATATGACCGATCTGGTCTAGGTAGGTTAGTCTCGGTCTCCCCCGGTACCTACATCCTTCCATTTTCGCATTGTATATCTTCTTAACCAGACGTTCGTTCGACATTCTTTCCACATGTCCGAACCATCGGAGCATTCCCTTTCGCACCAATACTCTCTTTCATACCTACTCGCTCTTTTACGTCGTCGTTACGAATGCGGTCGGATGAAGTTAGTATCTCTTACTAATCCTATCAATATTATAAATACGAAAAATTGTGAATATATTTGGATGTTTGAAAATTTGAATGCTTCTTATTCAATCACCCGTTAACGGTAGAACAGATTTGGATGAAGATTGGCATAGAGATGGACTATTTCCTGGATACAGAGTACTTTTTATCTTTATTAAAATTATTCTGTTGAAACTAAAAAGCGGACTTTAATTTATTTTGAAATTTGAAATAAAACTACATTTACCAAATTACTTTAAACTTACAAAAAAATATTTCTTACAATTAACTAGAAACTTAAGAGCGAAAACCATAAAAACGTACTAGAAAGCAACTATGATTATAATAACAACACATTCGCTCAAAGATATTAACAAACAACTATTATGATAATAGCCATTCGTCTAGTATTGTGGGTGTTGCCATCATTATGTTTAGAACAGGTAGGAAGGTGCCACCTACGTATCGATATTATCGACTGTTCAATAGATATATTGTGACATTGAAAACTATTCCGCGAATAGAATGCCTGCGTTTGTCAACAACGTGGATTGAATTGTAAATATTTATATTTCATAATGTAAATTTCTTATTCATAGTGTTTATGTGAAAGCTTATACAATGCTTATACTTAGGACTTTAAAGTATTCATACTGGATATTTGCTCTGTGGTTTGTTGTGAGATTGAACAAAACTGATATACTACAAGTATTAAAAAGCGGTTCGGTTTTCTCTCTTTTTTTTTGTTCATCGTATCCTAATTTTAATTCATATACATCTCACTACTGGGTTCTAGCCTTCTCCACAATAGAGGGAAAATTAGCTATTGCGCTTGTCTGATGGGTGGTTATAGGGTTTTATTTTGAGTTTTCCTTCTCTCACATTTTAGTTGAATGCATCTATATCATTCTTAATCGTCTTTTACAATATCCACGAGTAAAATATATCTCGTGTTCTTACTTATTTAGTACTTGCAAATATTATTACCGCATGTAAATATTTTCTTACAATTTCTACTAAATATTAATTTTTTATACAAATAACAACATTTTTCTAATAAATTGATTTGAATTACATCACGATAATTTATTTTACTTCGACATTACACTTCGAAATGAAGTCACGATAATCAGACCTCGCAATATATTAGTCTCTTTAATTAATGATTGCACCTGAATATAAAATATATATAATAATTATTATATATGGTAACGGCTTGGTACGCGACGATGATAAGAGACCGGACGGCATATCCTTGCTGCCCTGGAGGATGGGTAGGCCTTTGGTGTGGGACGCGACCTGCGTTGACACCCTTGGGCCATCACATCTTCCAAACACGTCAGGTTGTGCTGGCGCTGCTGCCGCATCTGCAGAGAAGCTCAAGCGGCGAAAGTATATTAACCTTATTGGAAATTATATTTTCGAGCCGTTTGGGGTCGAAACTCTTGGGCCTTGGGGTCCCAATGCGCGCATTTTATTTAAAGAGATCGCAAAAAAATTAATCGCTGCTTCACGTGATCAGAGGGCTGGCCTATATTTTGCACAAAAGGTTAGCATTGCCATTCAACGTGGCAATGCTGCTAGCCTTCTGAGCACATTACCAGTGGACAGTGATGCGGAGGAATTTTTCGATGCCTGATTGCGCCTTTTGTTTCTCCTTTTATTTATTTATTCCTTATTCTATTTTCTTCTATTTTTCTGTAAATATTTTAATTTAAAACTTAGCTTTAATTGTACATATTAATTAAAATAACTTATAATAACATTATTATATTAATAATAATGACTTTCTCGACAATAATATTAATTAATTACATTCACACAAGTAAACAATTTTATATGTGTAATATAAGATATTGTGTATATGTAATTATAAACATATTGTGAAAGTATAATTAAATTACATTCAGACAGTTACTGGTTAGTTTGGTTACAATATAGTAAATTTATTAAAAAAATATATTTAAACGTTTATTAATGGTTCTCCAATTAATTAAATAAATATGTTGATATGTTACATATATTATTATATTACTCATTGTCATAAAGTATCTACTAAAAACCATACATCAGTAAATTTTTGTAATTGAAATAGGTATATTCTAAAGTTGGGATTTAGGTATTTAGTAATAATGATTCCTAAAGTACTAAAGTTTAAATCAACTTTTTTTTTTGCCAAAAAGAAAAATAATTGTTGAATTTTGTTTGTATATTTTCACCTAATCATTAAAAACAAAAGCTGAAAGACATAATTTCTTGCTTGCTTGAACCTCCTCTATGATAGGAGGAAAATTGACCTAGTATACAGAGCGGGTTGGTGGAGAGTTTTATTTCGAGATTTCCTTCTCTTGTATTTAACGACACCCACAGACAAGAAAAGGGATGGTGATTTGCATTCTTACTCCATCACCACACTTAAAAACATATATTTTTTTATAATGCTATTCTAAATTTCTCCTAACTGTTTATTTAATAATAAAGACTAGAATTACTGATTAAAGAAACGAAAGAATTTAATGTAGTGATTTTTCTTCAACAACGAATTTATTGTAAATTGTCTTAGAATAGATATCTCCTATTTTTTAAAACTTTACCGTCCAACTTTTGACCTTAGTTCAGTCTTAAATAACATTTATAACTTTACCCAAATCACGTTTGTAAATAACACATTCTTCTAACTGTGATTGCGAAAATATATGTTTTGTTAAACAAAACGCGTTTTAAAAATGGAACGCATCAAATCGTCAATAACAGCGTGCCTTTTAAAATCCAAAGTGACCAATAGGCAAATTTGGTAAGTTAAAAAAAAACTAACGCATTTTAACACTAGCTTGTAAGAAATAAGACACAATTTGTAGAAACAGGATCTGTCATTCTGGTATGTTTGTTTCAGGCTCGCCACATACATAATAGTAAGACACAATTAGAATCGCGACCACGTTGTCATTTGACTTGGAAAGTAGCTCAGAAGAATGCTCCCATACAATTTCTACTGAATTTTTAACAGTTCATTTCGTAATAGTGTTGTAACTGTAATAAATGCGTCGCTACATATGTCAATAAGTCAGTGCTTTTTATTTTGGAAAACACAGTTCAAACCGAATTGCCCTACATTATATTAAACTACTTATTTTTAATTTTTACTAATATTTAATTTGTATAGTAAGAAATATTTTTTTAATACACCATATTAAGATCGTGCGCTAAGGAAAATCTCTTATAGTGACGTATTATTTAATTATTTTTATTTAATAAAGTCTAGAACTAAGGAATAATTCTCCTTATTTATAAACATACAATTAATTACACCCAGACTCGGAAGAATCTATAGAAGGAGAAATAAACAAAAACAGTGGACAGCGGGGTTCTCCTGGGAAATTTAACTCTACCTACGATTACTAATACGGCTGTTAACCGTGTCGAATATGACATTCCCTGGGGATAAATAAGTCTACGAATAGATGAATGAATGAGTAATGATTAATCCTCGGGTTATAGTAAATCTACGAATGTACAATTAAAAAAAACGAATTACAATCCAAAAATTAATAAGCGACTGTAGATCGTTCAAAAATATTCTGACTAGGAATCGAACTCAAGATACGTATCGGACTTCGATACTTAAAGCAATACTCTACCTATTTCATTCGACGACATGATAGTTCTAAACAATATATAATTTATTTCATGATTGTTATAATGTACAAACAAAGAAAAAATTATAGGAAAAAAAAAGTGTGTGTGTCAGCTCCGACGCACGACTGGAGTTTACTCCTTAAGTACGATTATCAAAACAGGCGCAAAAAAGCTCATTTGACTAAAAATAATACATATATATATATATATATATATATATATTTACATTTATTAAAACTGTTCAGTGAAGTATTATCTCACGTCAGAAAGTGAAAGGTGCGCAGAATAGGTTGCGCACCAAAAACGTAACGAGGTCATTCGATCACTAGATTTTACTCCTCAATTTTTTCTTATACCGGTCCTTATATGAAAATCGATTCTTAAGGAGTAAACTCCAAAAAAACAAATTCTCTTTCGCCGCCAATATACTTACTATTAGACGGTAACACAAATAGATAACTAATTGTAATTCTATTTTACTTACTACTAATATGATCCCAGCACTAATCAAATTGAACTATTCAAAACAAGCACTTCTTACCTAGATAGAGACATGACATCAATTTTCAAAATTTGAATATAAAATTTACCAATATGTTGATCGATAACATACTCTAGAATAAATCCATGCCTGAAGCATTTGTTTCATAAACAACAATTACCGAACGGTTGCGAGTCAACAAACTATCAAGCGATTACATCATGGCGCGTGCTGGCCAGGTGCACTGACACTCAGGGCTGGCAGGATATTATTTAGTAGGTCTATGTATATGTACATATCTGTTCAACGGATAATGCGTGATTTAGTAATAAATATGCAAGAATTTTCACAATCTTTCACATTTATAATATTAGTAGGATTAAATTACATGTATTTATAATCAGCAGATTTAAATTCTGGTATCAGTTTGCAACCATTATATGTAAGATTCCAAATTTACACATTGGGTAGCGTAAAAAACTGAGAGCATTTTTTAATAAAATGAAATTTTATGAGAGATATTTCTATGTAAGATTGCCACATGTAAAAAATAAAAAAAATAATACTAGGTACTTAATTTTTAAAATGGTATACAAAAAAAAATAACATACAAGAAATAAAATTAAAATAAGTAAATTAATAATTTCTGATTTACTCACTAATAGATGGAAATGAAAAGTTATATGGCGAAGTCAGCGAAGTTAGGGTATTTTATGTTTCTCTTATCCTTTCGTAAATAAACAAAACTGATAAAAAACATAACTGATTAAAATTGTATCAACGTACCTACATTATCTGTGTAGTGAGAAGTAAGAATACAATTCATCACCCCTTGTATTGTTTGTGGGTGTCTTAAAACACCACTAAGGGAACAAATATTTATATAACGCTATGCAAGAGAAGGAAAACTCTAAATAAAACATAAACAATCCGTTTGACCAATGTGGTATTATAGTAGGTCAATTTCCCCTCCTATTGCGGAGATGAATCGACCTTATTAGTAGGCCTTATCGGAGCTAAAATTATCACTGCGAGAAAATGAAATAATTATCTAGTACAAAGTTGTTTCTGTGCAATTATCATTATAACTAATCAAAGCAAGAGCGAATAAGCCTTTACATAACTATGAAGTTTCACCATTTAGCAATGACATATCTGTGTTAATCGTTTTTAATCATCACATTATCCAGATTCAGGACAGCCCTAAATATACCGTAGTAATTGCACCGCTCGGGGATGCCTTCACGTATGTAAAAAGAAAATAAAAGTGTAAACCTGTTCCGCTAAGACTCCCGTAATGACTAGCGCTAGAGTAAGCAGGATTGACAACATATCGATAGTCGATAATGTAGGGTCTATTCAAACTTACATACAAAAAATAGGAAGGAAATTAATTTGATAAGATATAAGAATAATAAGTAACAGAATTAATGTTAACTAAAGATATGTAATTAATAAGTTTAGCGTAAAAAAACTGGCTGTGTTTCATATAATTTCTGGATTCCCAAAAGTATTGTAAGTACAATAACAAATATTGTATTCTTATCCAATCATAAACGATCCAATGTTAGTCTCGGGCCGCCTACATAGTGGTAGAGAAATTGACCTTTCATATCAGATATCCTTCAGTGATCTTCATGGATGAGAGAGGGTAATCTACTTTATTTTTATACCGTCACCGCACGGAAATAATCAAATAATTACAAGTAATAACTTTAGCAACGTCTTATCTGTCTTATTAAGAAAGAACCATTTAAACCTCTTTACTTTATCAAATGTATTAATGCAATAGAAAGGACGAAAGATAAGTAGTTTAAACATAATCACCAATATCCGTGTAGTAACTGATTCAAAATGTCCATCCCATTTCATAAACTGCAATAGTAAGTAAAATTCCTATTAGTTAAGGAATAGGAATTTTACTTACTATCGCATGCACTCTATGGAATAGGATAAAAATATAATAATCATTTTTTTTAATTTAACTAACAGTGAAAAGAACAAAATATTAACAAGAAATAGTCTGTACGAAGACCATAGACACATAAAAAAATGCTTTTGTTATTCGTGACCTTCAAAATATTGTATGCATTTTGTTCATTGTTTTGTACAAATATTAAATGTAGACCGTTAAATATGATCATTTATATTCACATCGCAAAACTGACTAGTATTATAACTCAAACGTTAGGTGTCACAACTGTTGATACTGACGGCAAGGGAGGAGGCCCTCCCCTCGAAGGTGCGAAAGCGCCCCCTGAACAGGGATGGCAGCTCGGGCGCCGATTCCGAGGGGAGTGTTGTCATCATGCCTCCTCCCAAGGTTCCGGCCTCTCGCAGAGGGCGAGGGGCCGTGGCGTCGGGTCGGGCGACCCACTCCCCAGCCGGCAGAGCAAGTGGAGGGGCGGAGGCTCGTAAGCGGGCCGACGACGAGGCGGCCGCCGCGAGGGTGCTGGAGGTGTTGTCCGGCATCCCTCCCACAGAAGTGGCGACCGCTGGCGCCCGCGCGAGCGGTGACGCCCTGGACATGGAGGCCCTGCAGGCCGAAAACGCCCGCCTAGGTGGCGAGGTGTCAGGCCTGCGGGCCCAGAACCGCCGCCTAGAATCGGAGCTGGGCGCGGTGAGGAGGGAAAACCGGATCCTCACCAAGGACGTGGCCGACCTAAAGGCGCAAATGGCGCGGCTTATGCCGCCTGCGCCACCTGCGTCGTCGGCCAATGCCGGCCGCCGAGACGTCGCCGCAGCCAAGCCGCCCCGAGGAGCTGGCAGGCCAGTGGTTCCCACCGCGCCGAAGAAGCCTCCGACCGCGGAGCGTGCGCCGCCGACCAACATCAGTGCCAGCACGCCAAATGTCGCCGTCGTGGAGCAGGCCCCGGCAGAGGTCCAGCCGGCAACACCGATCCCACTGCCTGCGGTGGGGGGCGTGTCGGACGAGGCCTTGCGCGCCATTATCGACACCGTCGGTAATATGGTCAATGCGCGCTTGGCCGTTCTGGAGGCAAGGCTGCCTCCGGAACCACGTGTTCGGCCGCCTCTCGCCGCGGACAAGCGGCCATATGCGGCACCAACCCCCGCCCCGCTACCCTGTCAGGGTGGCCGCGTGGGGGGGAGCTACGCCGCAGCCGCGGCTGGGCCCAAGCCCAAGGGAAAGACGGCACCGGCTCCTGCCGGACCGCAGTCGTCGCCCGCACCGACACCGCCGGCGACGACCCGCGCACCCGCGACTGCGCCTTCCGCGCCTGGCACGCCCGCTGCGCCCGAACAGGGTTGGCAGGTGGCCGAGCGCGGCAGAAAGAGTCGCGGGCAGAGGAGGAGAGCGGCGGCCAAGCGCACCGCTGAGGTCGTCGCCCCCCAGGCAGGAGCCGGAGGAGGCAGCAGCAGGTCGAAGAGGAAGAGGCCGCGCAAGGGGCTCCGGCCGCCGAAGACAGCCGCAGTGGTGATCACTGTGCTGCCTGAGGCGGCAGAAAGGGGCCTCAGCTATGAGGCCGTTCTGAGGAAAGCCCGGCAGGAGCTCGACGTCTCCGACATAGGAGGCGTCGAAGCCCGGACCCGCAAGGCCCGGACAGGGGCTCGGATTTTGGAGTTCCCTGGGGCCGAGGGCACCAGAACGGCCGATAGCGTGGCGTCGAAGCTGCGAGGTCTGTTCGCCGAGGAGGGTGGCGTCAAAATCGCCAGACCCGTAAAGTGCGCCGAAATGCGCATCGCGGGTTTGGATGACTCCGTGACGGTGGAAGACATCCGGGAGGCCATTGCCTCGAAAACCGGGTGTCCCATGGACACCGTCCGGGTTGGCGCCATCCGGCCCGGTCCGGGCGGCGTAGGTGCCGCCTGGGTGCAGTGCCCAGTGGAGTCGGTCAGGCAACTGGCCGACTCAGGCAGGCTCCTCGTGGGCTGGAGCTCAGCGCGAGTCACCGTGCTGGAGCACCGGCCTGCGAGGTGTTTCAAGTGCATGGCGGTCGGGCACACCCGGCCAACATGCACTAATTGCTTTGACTGCGGCGGACTCTGTTTCCGCTGCGGTTAGACTGGGCATATGGCGGCATCTTGCGCCGCCCCGCCCCACTGCCCCGCGTGTGCGGCGGGCAATAAGCCTGCCAAGCACCGCATGGGCTCTGGGGCGTGCAGACCTCCGGCTTCGGCTCCAAAGGGGCGGAGCGGCCCTTCGACTCCGGCCGCTCCCGCTCCTAGCGCGGCCCGATCGCCCGCCGCAAGCCAGGAGGTGATAATGGACACAGCCCATTAATGGCTGCCCAGTCCACTCACCTCCTGCAGGCCAACACCAACCACTCCGCCGGTGCGCAGGATCTCCTCCTGCAATCCATGGCGGAGTGGTCGATCGGTGCAGCCGTAGTCGCGGAACCGTACGTCGTGCCTGATCGCCCCAATTGGGTGGTCAGCCGGAATGGAACCGCGGCAATCGTCACCTCCACGCAGCGGCACTTCCCGTCCTTATCCCTCTTGGATAGGGGCGAGGAATTTGTCGCGGCGGATTGGGGAGGGGTCACACTGTACAGCGTTTACCTCTCCCCTAACAGGAGAATGGACGATTTCGGGGCCTCCCTCACCACCTTGGAGGCTTCGATACGGCGACTGGCACCGGGCCTCGTCCTGGTCCTGGGGGACTTCAACGCCAAATCCACGGCGTGGGGGTCCCCGATGACGGACGATCGCGGGCGGGCGATCGTGGAGTGGGCGGCGTCACTGGGCCTCTGTGTCCTAAACAGAGGCTCAGTGAACACGTGTGTGCGACAGCAGGGTGGGTCGATAGTGGACTTGTCGTTCGCTAGCCCCGCTGTCGCACCACGAGTGAGGAACTGGCGTGTCCTGGAGGAGGCGGAGACCCTGTCGGATCACCGTTACATCCGGATGGAGGTCTCCCCTCTCCGGGACCCCAGCAGGGGTCACAGGGCGGACCGAGCTCCCGCATTTCCGCGGTGGGCTGTGGGGCGGCTGGATAGGGACCTACTGGCGGAGGCGGCCATCGTGAACACGTGGCTGTCCTCACCACCCCTAGCGGACGGAGTGGACGTTGAGGCTGTCCGCATCCGCAGTGCGTTAACGCAGGTCTGCGATGCGGCCATGCCCAGGGTGCGGCGTCTACCTCCGAGGCAGGGGGTCTACTGGTGGTCCCCAAGACTGGCGGACCTTCGTGCGGCGTGCATTAGTGCCCGAAGGTCCTACACCCGCAGTCGGCGGCGTCGCCGCGATGTTGAGCGGGAGGGCCAGCTGTACGAGGCGTACCGCAGTGCGCGTACCGCCTTTCGGCTGGCCATCCGGTCCGCCAAGGACGCGAGTTGGCAGGAGATGCTGGACGGTCTTGACCGTGACCCCTGGGGTCGCCCGTATCGCGCGTCGCTGAATAAGCTTCGCGCGCAGGGCCCCCCCCTCACCGAGACCCTCCAGCCCGACCTCCTTCGTAGAGTGGTCGAGGAGCTGTTCCCGCGGCAGTCGGAGCACACGCCCCCGGTCATGGCTTCGCCAGATCACGACCGGGAGGCCGTCGAGAGTGTTCCGCCCGTGACGGAGTCGGAAGTGGGGGCAGCCGTGGCGAAGGTTCGTTCCGCCACCACGGCCCCCGGCCCGGACGGAATCCCAGTCCGGGTGTTGACGTTGCTCCTCGAGCATCTCGAACCTCGCCTCAGGCGACTGTTCAACGCCTGTCTGACGTCTGGACAGTTCCCTGAGTGCTGGAAGGAAGGGAGGTTGGTTCTCCTGCCAAAGCCGGGACGGCCCCCGGATTCGCCGTCGGCCTACAGGCCCATTGTGCTTCTGGACGATGTGGGTAAGCTGCTGGAGCGTGTCCTCGCTGCCCGCATCGTCCAGCACCTGGAAGAGGTGGGGCCCGATCTGTCGGACGCTCAATTTGGGTTTCGAAGGGGGCGTTCGACCATCGGGGCCCTGCTACGCCTGAGGCAGACGGCCGCGGAGGCTGTCGCCGGCAAAGGAGTGCTGTTGGCGGTGTCGTTGGACATCGCCAACGCCTTCAATAGTCTGCCATTCAGCTGCATCAGGGAGGCGCTCCGGTTCCACGGAGTGCCCCTGTACCTCAGGCGGCTGGTGGCAGACTATTTGGCGGGGCGCAGTGTTCTCTACGCGAGCCCCGCAGGGGACATTGTGCGGACGCCCATGTCGTGCGGTGTTCCGCAGGGGTCGGTTCTGGGGCCGACTCTGTGGGACATCGGTTACGACTGGGCGTTGAGAGGGAGTCTCCCCCCCGGGCTGAGCGTTATTTGCTATGCTGACGACACGCTCGTCACAGCCCGGGGCAGGACATTCGAAGAGGCGGCGAGCCTGGCCACTCTCGGCACCGAGGAGATGGTCAGGCGAATCGAGGCGCTGGGGCTCAGGGTGGCCCTAAACAAGACGGAGGCCCTTTTATTCCATGGGCCCCGTGTGAGGCTGCCCATCGGCGCCTCGTTAGTCGTCAACTCCATCCACATCAGTATCCAGGCCCATATGAGGTACTTGGGTCTGGTGCTCGACGGGCGATGGTGGTTCCGGGAGCATTTTCGTCAAATTGCTCCCCGGCTGGTCGGCGCGGCGTCCGCCCTTTCTCGGCTCATGCCGAACGTGGGCGGACCCAGTTTTCAGGGCCGACGGCTGTATGCGGGGGTGATCCGCTCAATGGCCATGTACGGCGCACCCGTGTGGGCGAGGGCTCTGAACGCCCAACTCAGGGCGGTTCTGTGGAGGCCACAGAGAGTCATGGCGGTCAGAGCCATTCGCGGGTACCGCACGGTGTCGACAGAGGCGGCGTGCCTACTGGCCGGGACACCCCCGTGGGACCTAGAGGCGGAGATGCTCTCCGACCTCTACCGGCGGGTTACCTCAATGCGCGAAGAGGGTGGCTCCCCATCGTTCAACGAGATAGCCACCTGGCGCGAGGACGCCCGCCGAGAAGTCATCGCCCGTTGGGCTACGCGGCTGGAGAGGCCTAGATACGGTGTTATTACCGTTGAGGCCCTCCGGCCCGTACTGATGGAGTGGATGGAGCGGCGGCACGGAGTCCTCTCTTTCCGGTTGGTGCAGGTCTTCTCGGGGCATGGTTGCTTCGGCAAGTACCTGCACACGGTCGTGCGGAGGGAGTGGACTCCGTCCTGCCACCATTGCAGTAGCGACGAGGACACGGCGCAACATACGCTCGAGGTATGTTCGGGCTGGGACGGGCAACGCCGTGACCTCGTCGCTGTCATCGGTGCCGACCTGACGCTGCCGGCTGTTGCGCGAGCGATGGTCGACAGCGTCAGGAATTGGGACGCGGTCGCCGCCTTCTGCGAGGCTGTCATCTCGCAGAAGGAGGCGGCGGAACGGGCCCGGGAGGATTCCCGTGACCCGGACCGCCGCCCGCGGCCGGGACGGCGCAGGCGCGAGTACCTGCGCCTGATGCCGCCCTAACCGAGGCTTCGGGTGATCGGACCGGGGAATTGTCCGGTTACCCGACGTGAGGCCACCGCGTGAGGACGACGCCTCGACGGCGAAAGCTGTCGGGGCGTCGACAGGAGAGGAGCCCAAGAGGGCATACCGCCGAGCGGGCCACCGAAGACAAAGATCGGGTACCGGTGGCCCGCTCGTACGGCGAAGAAGAGGTGCTTGCAGGGTGGGTCAATGGGGTTGCGCGCCGCCTCTTCCGTCACCCCGGACCGATTTGGCGGGGTGCGACGTCCATAGCCCACCGCAAAAAAAAAAAAAAAAAAAAAAAAAAGGTGTCACAACTGTGTACTTATGACACTAATTTAGTGAGACGAAGAGGACACCAAACTCCAAATATTACTTAATACCAACTAGCAAGCTATAGCTTTTGTTAATACTGACTAAAATTTTACAGTTAGTAAATTAATATTATTTTTACTAAATATAAAATGTGATATGTCCATATTTAGGATTGGTCACGTACTGAAGGAAGGTGGAGTCAAGAGTCTCCGAAACCGGCGAGCGTGTATGAAGAAAATTATGAATGTTGAGAAAGCGAGTGAAGTATGCAAGGATAGAGTTCTCTGGCACTCTGTTCTCTCTGCCTACCCTGCAAGGGATTTGGCGTGATGATATGTATGTATGTATGTATAAAATGTGTTAATTCGTTACATACATTAATTACTTGCAAAGCTATATACACATTTATTACACAGGGATAAAACTGGTACATAAATAACGTTAAACTAGATCACTTATATATCTTTGTTCGGCGACCTATGATCTGATAGCAAACAGGAGACCCCATGGAAACCTGTGGGACGACATAAGACCATTTGCCTCATAAGTGGCAACTGCCTACCATTATTGATGTCAAATTTTACTCGGTACTCTTTATACAACGTCCCTTTCTTCCTGTGGAAATGATAGAACTTTCTATGATTGAAAAATTACATTAGATCGAAATTTAGAACCTTAAACATTTTAAAATTTAACTGTTTATAATATTAAGCCCTATAAATAAGAAAAATAATTTAAGAATATTTTCATGAGAATTATTCATTATTATTTCATCTCATTTTTTTTTAATTCAATTTTAATAGTCTAATAAATGTTTAAAAACATCGATTAATATTCGATGTGTCTTCTCTCTAGCAATCTTCGTCTTTGAATCGTTCACCTCTCTATATATATGGGTCAACGTGTTTGAAACAAGTCCTGTGACGTTGGTCGTAACTGCGTTTTATTATCCTTCGCAGGTTTATAGAGTGATACTTAATTTACGTCACATGGGAATTGGGTTAATTGAATGAAAACGTTGCAAAATGCGGCTGCCTTTTAGTGCTGTCAGAATGTCTCACAATTATTTTTTAATTTTATAACTCAAAGTCATTTTAAAGAGAAGTAAAACAGGCTATTGTGTACATATCTATGTGTAGGGCTATATTAATGTATTATGACGAACTAAAACTAAAAATGCCGGACTTTTTATTCTTTTGGGTGTCGTAAATATGTCGGGTGTAGTAACAAACAGGCCGTCATTGCTGTTGGAATACCATATTACATAGTGACCACTTACTTCAGCAACTAACTCTTTTTAAGTCTCACATCATATCATAATTACTTTCATTACCGACGTATCTAAGTATTTTTTTTTAATTAAAAGAAAGTTAAAATCAAATCGTTTAGACAAGTTTAAATTTGTAATATCTAAACAGTTTTAATCAGCTGCTTTATATAATACTCGTGTTATAAATGATAATGATTAGTAAACTCATTTACACTCGAGTGAACTCGAGTGACGCGAATAAAGCACGCAATTCGATCAACGACTCGGCGGGAATGTGCGCGTGCGTTGTATTTAAAATTTAAAAATACTTAAATTTAATTATTCACTATGGTTTTTTTTCTAAATTAGTGTTTTAGTTCGTGCTGTATTTTTATGCGACTATAAAATCAGTGTAAATATCAATTGCATTATCTAAGTAATTTGACTTATTTTGGCTCATTTATTAATTTCTTTTTTGTTTTTAAGTTTTAAAGTTTCAACAGTGTGAACGACATTAAACTTTTCAAATTTGAGTTAAATTTGTATACATTTTTGTTTGTACGTATATCATATTCTATACATATAATTTAAAAAGTAGCAGTTAATGGAGAAGTCTTAGTCTTAGGTTTGACTCATGGCTCACCTCTAACTTCGAATATACCTACTGATTGACTATATGTCAATAGCTTTTGTCATTACCTCAATAACGAAATTAAACTAAGTGAGAAATCTTACTTATTATGTATTTTAAAAATATGTATGAAGTCTGGACCCCAGATATCTCGTTAAAACGTGGGTTCTTTTTATCTTAAATATTTCAGATAATATAATATATGTCTAGTCTTATCTCAGAAAATCATTGTTTCTTTGGGTTTACTAGATCAAAAGCAAGATTAATAATGGCTAGAAGAAAGCGACAGGCTTAAAATAGAGTATAAGTATAAAATATTGCAAGTATAATAGCTAATAATCAGCAACAATAAATCTATCTCTATATTATGTTATAACTTGCACTACTTAGGTATAGCAAAATAAATCAGCTTTGAAAGTACTTACTGACCCAATATAATACTTAACTAACTCAGATTTTATTTGTTGCTGCTACGATTACGTGATTATTTAACCGAAGGCATAACAAGAAGGTGGCCGTTAAAAAAACATAAATCTGTAACCTAAATATATCACGCCAGTTATATTATATATTTATCAAATTGTAATATCTGAAAGAAGTTTCAAAATGGTGTTATAATAGACGAAAAATTTATTTGGCAATTCGAACTTAATATTAAAAATATATTGATAATAGATACAAAAACTAAAACAAAAAAAAACTGAAGTACTGCTATATTTATTGATTCTTTACGCGTTCTTTTCCATTCTTATTTTTTTTTATTGCTACCCTTATTTATAAATAAAACACGGCAATAACACTTATTATTCAGAAACTTCATGACAAATTTATGTGGACTGAAACAGAAGCAGAAGGTAAACATTTATCATACAACGATCGTGATTCTTTAAATAAAATTATATTCAAACATTAACATTATAAAATCTAAAGAAAGTATATACTAGTCTCAATACAATGTATATGATATGCAAGATAATAATTGTTCTACAACTAAAAGTAGAACTCAATAAGTTTACTTTCCAGTAAATTGCGTGAAGAAAATTACTTTCAACTTTCCAGTACTTGATATTAATGAGCTTTAGATTTGCTGTGGTATGTTCTATTGGCGTTTTTATCATAACTCTGTGGAAAGGAGGACAAATTAATAAGCCTATAATATTAATCTCTCTTCCTTTCATTAAAACGTAATATAAGATTCATTGTGAGACACTAGCCATTTTATCATTCCTTCTATTTACTTATGACATCTATTTCGATAATCGTGGCCTATATTTTATTACGTTATTCCTATCTTCCTTTTAAGACAATACTCCGCACTTAGAAAAATATTCGAATTCATACAATTAACGGACACAAATTATATCTTGACTCAGAACAAACATTCATAGATCCTACACAGAATAATTCTGGAGAGATCCAATCCACAACACTTAGCTGAAAAGATCGGTATTTAAAAGACTACACAAGCTATGCACTCTATATCACTATTCCAACGTCTTGGATGCTTTACCACATCGACAATCATCTGGATCTGATTGAAATAGATTTATACCTGTCTTAAATTCGAATAAATAAATATATTTCTTTTAGCATTTTTGTTGATCTTTTTAAAGAAACATAACATCTTCAAATACTTTAAGACGTTCAAAATTAAAAAGAAATAATGTAAACAGTAGTGGGTATCAAATGAATGGGAGGAACAGACGGAGGCGATCGTTAGACACGCAACGCAAACCCCAATGTCGAATCCAATGCCACACATTGTTAGTTGTCGGAAGGAAGCGAAGCGAACCGTACTTTGTTAGTACTGCTGTTTTATACATACGTACATGGTGTAGGATTGGAAAAATTAGGCATAACATATTACATTCCTTTAATATATAACTGAAAACACGATCAACATAAAAATATAGGGTAACATAACTCTATTCAATATTGATTTTTTAAACATAGATAACTTTTCGTGTAGTGACGGAATAAGAATATATTTCACCACTCCCATCTTACCCGTGGATGATCGTAAGAGATCACTAAGGGATATAAAACGCATATAACAATTATGCAAGACAAGGAAAACTCGAAGCAAAACTCTATACCAACTCGTCTGACCAGCGTGGTATATCTATTACCTAATTATGGAGGAGGCTCGAGCTCAATAGTGGGATATATCGACCCATCCGTAGAATAAAGTTACATCTGCATAATCATTACTTTAGACGAAAGTGATTTAAAATTTGTCATACAAAAATCAGCAACATCATTTTCCTTAATTATTTTGCATAGGATTAATTCTTTTCTTAATGTTAGTTCCTCTTATCAGCTTAGCTTTATAACTACAATAAAATCGAATTGGTATTATAATCATATGTAACTTAATTCTTCGTTTAGATCGATATGTGAGCCGAGATGATGATGATGAAACATAGATTATATAATGAAACATAGATTATGATATGTAAACATAGATAGATATAAAAATGGTCTGTGCTTTTAAATTATTTTCAAAAGGCATCTTTGGAGTCCTTATAGAAATAAAAGAACACATAAAGAACAAAAACATAGATATTTTATATAAAAATTATGATTTTTATCAAAATTTATGCATATTACGACAATCGATTATAATAATTTCAATGATAAGTTGATTACAAATATGGAAGCCTTGTATAAATATATACTTAAGAGTATTAGGAGCCTTGACTAATATTTAAATCGGATCCACACCTAGATATTCAAACGAACTATCATCATTTTGGTTGTAAATTAGTTGATAAACTGCAAGTATTAAGAAACAATCAACACCATTTACAAATATTAGATATTACGATGCATTTCATATGTATTATAAATTTAGTTACATAAGAAGCGAACTAAATTCATCTTCATGTATACAAATAGATGTTAAAACAAACTTCAAAAGTTAATGGGACGACATTAATGATGAATTATAAGTTGTGAATAGCAAAACGTAACTTATAAACGAGGGTGATACAGAAGTTGTAAAGGCTGTCACTTTCACTACATCTATTGTGTTTGTTTCATAACCTGTTACGAATAACTTTAATCTCCTATAGAATGTTTGACAGTTGTATCATTTTATAACTATTGATAAATAATATGATCAATGATAGGAAATAGTTTTGTATTTTTGTAGCGAAATTTGTTGCAGATTAGTAGCTTAATAGTTACAAACATCAGTTGTATCATTTTATAACTATTGATAAATAATATGATCAATGATAGGAAATAGTTTTATATTTCTGTAGCGAAATTTGTTGCAGATTAGTATCTTAATAGTTACAAACATCAGTTGTATCATTTTATAACTATTGATAAATAATATGATCAATGATAGGAAATGGTTTTGTATTTTTGTAGCGAAATTTGTTGCAGATTAGTAGCTTAATAGTTACAAACATCAGTTGTATCATTTTATAACTATTGATAAATAATATGATCAATGATAGGAAATAGTTTTGTATTTTTGTAGCGAAATTTGTTGCAGATTAGTAGCTTATAGTTACAAACATCTATATCTATTTTAGTACTCCAATCTAATAATTATTTATTATTAGAGAAATAAATATATAATTTTTCACAAGAGAAATAATAATTTTACACGTATTTAGTATCTTTATTATGTTTGTAGTGTACATAGAGTGGTCTGAATATTTATGACATATAAAAAAAAGTTTGTGATTTAATACACTTTTCCCTACTAAGAAAAATAAACGTTAAGCATAAAAATATATAAAAATGTTATTTGTATACAGACGTACAAATATTTATTTTTAAAACGTTACACCCGTTTTTTGTGACACTGTCTTTTTTGCAAAAGAAATTAAAAATAGTCAACTATATTGATTGACATTCTTTATATTTAAAATAACAATCGATATATTCTGTCGAAATTGAGTTTGATATTTTTTTCTTTTTCTATTTGATGTTCAAATTAAGCGTGAAATTGTTATCGAAAATATCTTTCATACGTAGTACAAAAGAGGACTATTTGAAATTGATTTTAAAATGTTTTAGATTGAAGGAAATAAAACTTGGAAATATTTAGCATTTTGTTACCAAACAACTATGTATCTCGAAAGAAATTCTGACATAAAATGCTAAATTTATTTAACAAAAATCTTTCTATTGTTTCAGCCTAGGCCCATTTGAGGCGGCAGCAACGGGCGGTGAGATGGTTTCCCGACGTCGAATACTTTCGCGTTCTCGCGATGATCTGACGCAGGCTTTCGCAGCTTCTGTAGAGGAAGAAGAAGATGTTTGGTATCAAAAAGATAAACTTTACAAGGTCAGTACACCTACCTAATATTCTTATAACTAATTATTTAAGAAAATATATAATCAAATGAATCTCAAAAAGTGTTTGAAGATATTTATCTGAATAATGCTTTCATGCATACACATTGTTCAAAATACGACAATATCCATGTTTGCTAAGGTAGGACAAATATTATATAAAATTTCCCCCATGTATTGACTGATTGAGATTACATTGTGGACCCTAAATTACCCGATTAAAGTTGTAAAAAGAAGCTGAAGGTTCACCACGCAAGTAGCCAAACGCGCTCCTGAGAAATTCATTCACTTATTACCGCTACCAGCCTAATGCTATATAGGGCCAGTTATTGGACATTTAATTTGAAATAGATTAATAACCATAGTGAAAATTGGTTCAGAATTTTTAGTTTTATAAATAAATTAACATATTTTTTTTAATCTAAGTATGTTAGATTGAAATAAACTAGTCATAAATTTTAGAGATTATGATCACTATTAGTTTACACCATATTGAGATATTATAGCCATATATTGCTACACCTAAAGATATTTTTTGTGATGTGAAATAAAAATACATAATTTCTCAATTAGTTATATAGCTTACCTATATGTACACATCACTAGCGTTAGCCTGCGACTTTGTTCGCATAGAAATGACATGTGATAAAGAGAAACAGAGTAATCTATGCAGGGTGTTCAAGGTATCATTCTTCAAATTACATCACTTTTTATGTTCTGTTTCTGTTATATATAAAGGTTAACGAATATGTGCTTATTTATGCTAAATTTTAATTCAATAAATAATAAAATATAAGTATCATTACAAAATTTTATCTCCTATTTTACTCCCTCAGAGTGTGAAAATTAATAAATGCTAAATGTTATGTGCTTAGTATGTTTATTAATTTTTAATGAAATTTAATATTTTTTTTTTTTATTTTTATTTTTTTTAAATGGCGTTTACAAGATTTCGCCAACAACTAGTTATAAATATCTTCAGTCTTTCAGGTTAGTCATAGTCTAAGTCAAATTGTCGCCATCAACAGTGCTATGGCCACACTGTTGATGGTATCTTGTTGGAATTTTGATGGAAAATGAAAACGTTGTAAAACACTTTTATATGATATTCACGACATCCCAGTAGTTCCGCGCATCACATTACATAAAATTCCATCAAAATTATCTAATATAACACGTTAAAACACTAAAATATTGAATATAATACAAGAGCACCACATGACGTTTTCAAATTCCCGTCAAAAGTTTTTTAATATTTTTTAATTTTTTTTAATCAAGACATTGGGCCACGTTTTTTTCTGTTTTTAGTGTCAGTTTTTTTTTTCTAGTTTCAGCGCGACCTTGATACATAGGTTACTACTAGCTTTTTTATTAGTATATACATAGATTATATTATTTAATATTCATTTTTATTAGTATCCATAAATTTATAGTAAGGTGATCTAAAAGAACATTACTAAACAGTATTATTACGTATCAGAACTATTATCGGATCTTTTCATGTCATGGTATCATAGACTAATGAGAAGGTAATCAAATCATAATAGGTGAACGATGCCCAAATTGGTATTTAAGCTTTCTATACATCAATCACGAGGTCGTCGAGCCGATGTAAGTAATGTTTACGGCTCAGTTCACACAGTCACTGCAATAATAGCGTTAGTAAATGACAGATCATAGGAGAAACTATTACGACAAAATTTTCAAAGTGAAATCTATAACTTTCTACAAATTAGGACCTATATGTGTATATTTTATATAATAATTGTTGGATTTAACTTGTAACTGGATATTTTATGCGAAGTGTTTCCATCTATTTTGTATTTATTATTTTTTTGATCTGGCTACATCATGTCTACTTAGACTTTGCCCTTATTGAGTGAACCACCAAGTATAGATACAAGGAGTCCGAACGGTATAGGCTTTTCCATAGTATTTATGGACACAATAATGAACCCAGATCTTAGTTTTCTTTTTTGTCACTGGCTGCGCTAGGTTTAGGACGTACCGATGCTATTATTATTATTACACGTAAACATGCGTTTGCTCCCGAATGTTGAATTTAATGAATTTAAACATAAAATTCCAGAGCTGTTAATAGCTACAAAACTTCCCGCGTAAGGATATAAATGAGTATTTTTTGAAGTGGCGTGCTCTACCATCAAAAATTCTGTCTCCTAAATTAAGACCATTCATTCAACATTTTGTTCGGACAATTCCGTATCTATACTTCGTGGAGTGAACCATCGTTACTAATTCTTTGATTTTGACTGCATGTTTTTTTTTTCTTATCTTACCAATACCAGTTAAAGTGAATAAAGTTATTCAAAATAGCGTGTTGTATTGTAATTTTTATACGATATTTTTTTTAATGAAAACTTTAATTTTGAAATAATTACTTATTTTTCATCATTAGAGAATACTTTTCAAAATGACATATCAAACATTAATGTTTATTATGCAAGAAATATCTTTAAGACAAAACCTCCTCTCACAAATAATATTATATAGATCCTTACAAAAACAATTTAAATAAATATATTTGCAAGCCTAAACACTACTGTCTTTCATAGTTGTTCCGCGAGCACATTACGTTTTCCTTTTCTTTGTCTTTGGTTACGTTTTTGTAACCGTTTCCGACTGCTTACAGTTATTAAGGACGTGAGAACACGTCGCACAAGACGCATACGTTGATATATGCCACATTTCATCTAGCTTACACGTCATTATCACAGTTACAACTATTTGAATTTCATTGTCGGCTGTTAACTAGATCACATTCATGAAGTACTAAGTACATAAACAAGCTGCTGGGACTTTTGGCGGGAATCTAAAACGTCACGTGGTGCTCTTGTATTATATTCGATATCTTAGTGTTTTAACGTGTTATATTAGATAATTTTTATGGTATTTTATGTAATATGATGTGACAGAACAGCTGGGATGTAGTGAATATCATATAAAAGTGCTTTACAACGTTTTCGTTTTCCATCAAAATTCCTACAAGATGCCATTAACAGTATCATCATAGCACTGTTGAGGGCGACAATTCGACTGACTGACAGACAATGACTAACCTGAAGAGATTAAGAACGTGAAGATAATTATAACTCGACACTGGCAAAAATGGCTCGTATAAGTAGCTGATTGCCAATACATAAAAAGAAGAAGAAGAAGAACAAGCTGCTATATATATATACATATATATATATATATATTACAGCTGTGTAGTAGCGGGTACGAATACTACCAACCCTTACTTTTCTCGTGGATGTCGTAAAAGACGATTAAAAGCCTTGACGACCTGGGCCAACTTCATCTGATGCCATCTGGTCAATTACATTCCTAAGGAGGGTTGACGTTTGCCAGTCGTACGATCATAAAACTATTGCCAATAACTTTTACAATATGTACTATGAAAGAACAGTACATATTGTACCGACCCCGAGTAATTGGTGTAAGAGTAGGAGAATAATACACATACGTACATATCATCACGCCATATCCCTTGCAGGGTAGGCAGAGAGAACAGAGTGCCAGAGAACTCTAGCCTTGCATACTTCACTCGCTTCCTTAACATTCATAATTCCCTTCACGGTCGCCGGAGGAGAATAATGATATATATATATTTATTAATATTAATAACATTCTTATCTTTCTTACTATAAGTGATTAGATAGTGACAGTATTTATTATATTTATAAAAGCTCTTGGAGATATAATATTTGCGGTCGATAGTGAAAGCTTTGAATACAAATACCACATTCAATCAAAATATTCATTGATAGATTTTTCTATAAGTACTTTGTGGTTGTGGTTGAAAATCCATTGCCAATATTTCCACAATAATAGTTATTTCACCAAGTTTCCTAGCATCATTACTACATTTTTGATTACTATCTATACGCAAAATCACTGGAACAAATCCACAATGGCTATCTGCAGCCTCTGTGATTTTATCTTTGAATTCTGTTGTTTCGTCTCTTGCAACACGGAAAACTAATTATATAATCTTGAATAGAGATAAACCGTAAAACATTTTAATTATCTTATATTAAATTTAACCTTTTAGAGGGCTCTTTTTAGATATATGTTTTAATTAAATCAGTTTTTACCATAAGTTCAACATTTTGTTAAATAATTTGCTCATTGCGTTCAGACTTAAATCAACTGAAAATGATCATGGTTACCAAAGAACAAGTTACAGCATCGGTAACTACTCATATCTAGTAAGCATCTAATGGCGTACCTACACATTTGACCTTACAGCTAACTTCGCTATGAGGTCAAAAGACAAAGTGGTCAAACGGTTTTGTTATTGTTTGCTCATTAATCTTTTTTATCGCCTTTGCTAGTAGATGAACAAGCAATCAATTTGATGGTAAATGGTAACTACCACTAATGAACTTCATATTACAGTGAAGATGGTTTCTAACTTCAGTACAGAAACGAAGAGGATGGAATAAGAATAGGTTAGGGAGGGGTTTCAAGCAAGAGCGATTACCGAATGATGCACGTAAATTGCTACCACTCAGACATCGATTTCTCTCTCCACCCAGTCGGTCTTTTCATGGCTATATGCAGAAAACATCATATATATCAATATCGATATCAATATTTCAAAAAGAAACGAAAGATACCTCAACCATATACTTCTTCTATTATCTAATTATTGAGAAATACATAAAAAAAAAACACTGAGAACATTGGGAACAAGCGCAACAAACAAATATAAGCATTTTTTTTTATTGTGCAGATTCCATTGCCCCTTAATGTTTCAAGTGAATTAGACCTAAAAGTTTTTGTTTTGAACTTAAAAATAACTTCAATCCATCCGTAACGGTCATCAAGTCATAAAGATTCATCAGTCATGATCAGTAATTGTATGAGTATTAGTTTTGGCCAATGCCACATAGAGGGCATTGACTCAAGAATGGCAGGGCTTGACCTTAACATATTCAGTTCAGCAAATAATTTTCTTTCAGTGTACAGTTATTTTGGCACTTCAATATGATGCTTAAAAGGAAGAATGATCATGCATATTTAAACAACAATTATTATACACATTATTTTGTAATACGATGAATTATTTTTTTATTTATTGATGACGGCAAACCCTTATTTTCAATTACAAGAAACCTGCGTACCTTTAACGTTTCATTTATTTTTCTTATTTCTTATTTCATGTGGTGACGGAGTAAGAATACAATTCACCAACCCCTATTTTACCCGTGGGTATCGGAAAATACGATTAAGTGCTATAATATGCGTATGGCATCTGCGCAAGAGAAGGAAAACTCGAAATAAATACCTATACCAGCACGTCTGACCACCGCAATATAGTAGTTCAATTTCGCTCCCATTATAGAGGAGACCCGAGCCCCAATAGTGTGACATATGTGGGCTGAGATGGTGATGATGATGATAAGATATTTTTTTTTAAAATAAGTTTTATAAAAAATCTTCTTATCCACCATTTACAAGCTATAACTAACGTTATTCTAACATTATAGAATGTATTAAAAGGTGTACTCTCGAATCTCAGCTGACTAAATAATTCGCTTTTAATATCAAGGCCCTCAAAATTCGTACTGAAATTAAGAAATGAATGCAATACAATGTAGACCAAGGTCAATTTTATTCTGCTTTAAGCGGTTCTTTCACACAAAATTTCGAAGTCGGCTCGAGTCATTATGATTTCGAAGATGAAAATTATTATTATTTTTCGCTTTGATAAACTTGCATGTCATGCTAGTTTCATAACTTTTTGATATACTTTATCTCTCCATGTTTAAATATACCTCAATTGTAAATCTTTATGTTCGAATGCTAAGGAATTAAGACCAAATGTTATTGTAAGGCTGCAACAGATGTGCCTGTATTTCTTTGTTCGAATGAAGTTTTGCCTAATAGCAAGTAACTTCACAGAGAGCGCTGTATTTAATGCAAGACAACTGTTTTGGCTATTTAAAATAGCTTTTCTAAAGGAAAACTAAAGAAATGATGGATGGACTGCGTGAAGAACACATATATTGACAGGGAGTGAACACAGGGCTGATATCTGATAGGGTTATGTGAAAAAGAGGAACTAATACGTCAACCTCGCATATGGGCTATGTTCAATTTTTTAAAGTATGTTTTTCAACATATAGAATATTTTGGTAAATATACTTCAGTCAAAGATAACCATGTTGACTTTTTAATAAAAACATTAATTTCTTTTTTATTTTTTATTTTTCGTTAAAAAAGGAGAAAATTTCCTAAATGGCCATTAAAATCAATGTTATATAAAAATAATTTATTGATAAAATAAAATAAACGATGATACGACCTCTTTAAAATTAGTATAAATATTAATAATATTAAATTTATCTAATCTAAAAATATCTCGCGATTACAAAATATCGAAGCCTAATCATTTAAACGATTGTGCATACATTTATATAACTATGTCCTTATTGCGACTTGTAGTGGCCGTTCGTATGTTGCAAGCGCACCTGACACCAGTTATTGGCTAATCCACTTGTCCGTCCAGCAATTTAGACGCAAAAATTATCAACGCATTTAATATTCCATACAGCACATTAAATATTAATATAAGTACCGCGTTGTTACCTTAGAGTATGTGAAAAAATATTTAATACGCTTGCAATGAGTTTCTATTTTATATTATTTTGTCTACGTGGCGTTAGGTTAAGAATTTAGGGAAGTAACAGAATCATTTGTGATAATCTTAACATCAATTACAATTCTTAATTCGTCTCCTAAGAGTGGCGATTATACTATTACTCTCCCTATGGAGAAGCCTATGTTCGACAGTGGACATATATGGGGTTATAGATGAATTTAATCCAATTCTAGATTAATTATTTTTAAATAACCATCATTAAAGTCAACTCTTAATGAATATAAAAATTTTAGAAGTCTTCATTGTACATGTATCACGATCCTTTTGATTTTTAAACGATCACATAAAGCACGATCTGTCTATAAAAGTGTAAATCCAATCAATTAATGAAACAATATTTTGACATCTTTTTGGGCCAATTTTCGATTACTTAATATGTGTTCCCTTGACAGATATTAAATGAGTTATATACAATTTATAATTGAATTGACAAATATCAAATTTATTGTAAATTGGCTAAATATAAAGAGAAATGATAAGAGAGATATATTACACAACTATTTTTTGGCAACTGCAACATCACAATTTCTGGCATAGTTGTATAGTTTTTCTTGCTTACATAGTTTTTGATGAATGAGCTCTTTCTCTAAGAGTACATATAAATAGCGATCTATTAATATTAGTCTATTTTGATTAAAAGGAAGATACAATTATTGCTCGAAAAAGTTGTTACTTCGATTTAGTATTTTTTTCCACTTCATTTTGTATCTAGTATTTCTTTTTTTTATTTTTAAGCGTATGTTACACGTAATATATCATAATATTTTTCTTTTATAAAAAAAATAAACAGAAAGTTTTCGATGACTCTGTAGTAAAATTTCAAGATCTCATCTTAGCTTTTCTGGTATAACAAGCTCTCGGGTCAGTTGACTTCAATAACAAGCTAAACAAATCTTACATGTAAATAATAATTGCAATACATAGCATTTATCAATCATTTTATATCAATACACTATTGTCAGTACAAGCTTACTATCGTAACCTCAATATGTATAAACTACACAATCATTTGACATAATGAACAGTATAAAAGATTTCTAAATATTATATACCTGATATTTTAGAATTTATATTATATCTTACCGTATAAAAATATTATAAGGTTCTATTGAATTTTGACGGATTATAAAACAAGTGGCAGCGGTTCATGTCATAGGTCAATATTTGACATTTACTTTAGATGGACAAAAGTATAATGACGTAACGCGTACAAGACTATGTTTTACGAAAGTCTTATGTGCACTTGTCACATAGTTTGATATTTAGATGCGTGCAATATAATTGCTTTTAAGAAAGGTCACTTGAAATAGTAATTGAAGAATAGATTATCGTTCGCTCGAACATAATGATGTAGTATTCTGCATCTTGCTAGGTTTTTGTAGAGATTAATGATTAGAGTCATTATTACGACAATATAAAGTAATACTTATATCACATAAGTATCATAAGTAAAAGTATTCATTTATTAACTATAAGATTATAGTTCGTGAGTCTTACTAGGTCACCTTACAAAAACCGTTTAACAATAAGTGAAATTTAAAAGTTTTTTTTTTACACATCTTATAATTTTAAAATTCATAAAAATAGTTATATTGCATTAGTCAATACGCGTAAACAGCAAGAGGTAAATTGTAAAATATTTGTTTTTTAAATTGATACATAATAGTTTTCATGATGAAATTCAATTAAAAATCAAATCTTTAATTATTTTTCAAGGAAGGTATTTACGTCACAAACTTGGACTTAGTTAAAAGGGACATAAATTGAGTCGCTATTAGAAATTAAGACTCATGCACCTGATTTGCAGTTATTCTGTTTACTTATTTTTATGAAAAGTACCATCTATATTTTAGCTTTTGTTTTGGTTGATTCTTTTAATAAAATTCTACATATAAAACTTGAGTAAGAATCAAAATTAATTTTTAGACCCTTTATAGAAACGGGCCCTCGGAATGACATGCGATTTTTAAACGAAATCTTTAAGACATCAATGTGTTTTCATTTTTGAACTGTCCGTTCATTTGCAATAAAATTATGATTAATCATAACGCGCTGTATCAGATAAATGAGTTACATTACATACTCATATGAAATGGAACACTTAAAGATTTAATGCAATTGATAAAAATGATGAAATCAATATGAAAAACAAAACGACATTAAAATTTCCGATCTGTATATCATTACTTTCTGAAATCATATACAAAAATCTCACACAACTTTTTATAATTTAAGAAAAATTACCTGTATACTTAAGACTATCCGGAAGACGGAGTAAGAATACAAATTACCACCCCTTATCTTATCCGTGGAGGATCGTAAGAGACGACTATGGGATATAAAACGCATATAACATCTATGCAAGAGAAGAAAAACTCTATACCAACACGTCTGACCAGCGTGGTATAATAGGTCAATTTCCCTCCTATTATGGAGGAAGCTCGAACCCAACAGTGGCACATATATGAGCTGAGATGATGATAATGATTAAAGAAACAAGCTTTTCTTGTAATTGTACAACTTTTACTCTTTCATTTGATCTCCATCGTGACTCAGTTACGAACATAACCCTACTTTATTATTGTTCATAAAATTAAAAGATTAGATTAAACTATGTAACTATGGCACAAATTATTATGTTATTCATAATCTCACCATATAATTAGCAGACATTTGATAACCATCAGCCTCACGACATTCTTGTTTATTTAGTGCAACAAACAACGCTTATTGCAACCGATTGACATTTCGTTAATTTCGACCTCTAGCCAAAGTTCAACATTCAAAGCCATTTACTCATCAAGATATCCGTAATTGTATTCCATTTTATACAAGTTTCTTAGAATATCAGTAACATTATATTTGCTTAATATATATTTATATTTACTTATATTTACTTACTTTTATTTTTACTTATATTTGCTTATATATGTTATATACGTTTCGTTCAACATTATGATGATTTTTAAATCGATGTACTTGAATCGCATGATGTGCTGTAATTATATCCTTGCGTCCTTCCCTTTCCCTCATTACACTAACTGGATGACCTCGTATTCTCTTGTTAGCAGCTGTTTCATTTTAATTTTTTTCTAGCTTTTAAGGCTATAAGTACGCCAATGTAGTTGTAGCATATGAGTATAAAGTTTCTTGTCATAATCAAATATGATTAGATTGATAGGTATAACTTTTTCTTTATAATCACACTTATTTACATCAAAATTTTCAGTTTTTTGCTATTCTTTATTTATTTCTTCTATGTTAGCTGTGTGGTAGCGGCTAAGAATACTACCAACTCGTACTTTGCTCGTAAATGTCGTAAAAGACGACTAAGAGTCTTATAACGACCTGGGCCAACTCCATCTGATGCCGTTTGGTCAACAATTACATTCCCAAGGAGTATTAACGTCTGACAGGCGACCGGTCATAAAACTGTTGCCAATAACTTTTACAATTTGTTACTATGAAATAAGAGTACATACTGTATCATCATCATCATCATCACAGCCCATATATGTCCCACTGTTAGGCTCGGGCCTCCTCCGTAATGGGAGGGAAATTATCCTACTATACCGCGCTGGTCAGACGTGTTGGTATAGAGTTTTATTTTGAGTGTTCCTTCTCTTGCACAGATGCCATATGCATATTATATCCCTTAATCGTGGTGGTGGTGAATGGTATTCTTACTCCGTCACCACACGGAAAGTATAAAAATACTGTATCAAACCCAAGTAATTGGGATAAGAGTAGGAGAATGATGAATCAGATAGTACTTAAGACTAAAACTCTACAGACGTTGGTCGTCGTTTACTATCTATTACTATAAAACTTTCCACTAGACATATTAACAATTCTTTATAAATTTTTACGTCATCATTATCACGGTTAGCCAGCATTCCGTTGCCTATGCCGATTCCAGTTTCACTTTTTAGCGTCTGCGTAGTGAAAGTGCTGTTGATTCAAGATCCCAACTCTTCCTTTCATATGGCTCGTGTCTCGTAAAATTATAAAAATTTTAAATTTACAACATTATGTTTTTAATGTTAAATAATTGTTTATAAGTTTCTCTTAATTTTTATTGGATTTACTTCTAATTTGATCAATTATTACAAGGTTTTAGCGTCTTCATTTTCATTCTTGCATTATCTATTGTAATATACCTAAGTCGTAAATATATGTTTTATAGTTAGTTATAATATTATAGGTATTTAATTGTAATAACATAAATATATTAATTCATTAAATTATAAAAAAAAATGTCACCTAAGTATATTTTTAATTTTTCTTTAATAGGCACGGTAATAATCATTATAGTCATTCTCCTACTCTTATCCCAATTACTTGGGGTCGATACAATATGCAGTCTTCTTTCATAGTACATATTGTAAAAGTTATTGGCAATAGTTTTATGACCGGCCGCCTGCCAGACGTCAACCCTCCTTGGGAATGTAATTGTTGACCAAACGGCATCAGATGGATTTGACCCAGGTCGTTATAAGGCTTTTAGTCGTCTTTTACGACATCCACGAGCAAAGTAAGGGGTGGTAGTATTCGTAGCCGCTACCATACAGCTAATAGATACAGTAATACAACTACAAAATCAATTTATTTATTCATAACAAGCCATAATATTATAATTTATTAGAATTGCATTTTTCTACAATGTTTTATTGCATATTTTGTGATGTCCTTGCATATCACTCTAGTTATATCCATACCCGGTTTGAAGCCGAGGTGAACGGGTGAACAGGAAGAGAACAACTTTCGTTTTCCACGCACCTGTCTTGTCCTGCAGCTTTTAAGTGCATTTTTAATATCAAATGATAATCAACTCTGTTTAAACACGATAAAGTTTAATTTATATTTAGCATTAATTTAAACATTATGGTTGGGTGATGGTTAGTGATATCAGACTGTTTTATTATTATTCTCGGTAATTTTTATGACAGTTCTTTCGATCAGTATATAATTACGATCTACTAATTATCTCCGCGGCCTTTTTTCTATACTTCATTAACAGTATTGCATGAATGTTACTTTATATCTCTTTCTGTATATCTGAGAACGTGTATGCAAAATTTTAAAATGATTGAATGAGCAGTTAAGACATAAGAGCGTAACAAGAGTCACACAGTCTAAAGTATTGTACATTCGAATAATATATGTAAATGACAAGCGATTTGTCTGACAATCTGGCCAATGTATAGGTATATTAGACAGGTAGGTACATGTTAGACAAATTTTACTCTAATTATGAGGGAGACACCGACAGTAGGATATATTAGAACAATTTGAACAAATATGAGAAAAATTTGCTCGATCTTTTTGTTGAAATAACAATAGAGCTTATATTTACAATTTGCGTTTAAAATAAAAAAGCTTTTAAGGTCCGCGATGAACATTTTTATTCAGTTTCAAAGGACAGACAGGCGAGATCTATATAGCTCACATAGCTTGTAGTAGCAATAATACGGTGGACTCTGGACTCTTCTACTCAACTCATCTCCTCACGTATTGGGTAACAACCCTACTCCTTATTGGAAGTCAATTGCCCTACCATACCACGTAAATGAAGTGGGTGGGGGATATAGGGTTTTATTTCGAGCTTTCTTTCTCCTGAGTGTTGGTGTTAAGTAGTAATATAACTCTAAATTTATTTTGCCACTATACGTTATTTCCAAAATACAATTTTTTTGTTACACTACAGTCCCCTGTAGCAATCATGTAGTGCGCTTGCTGATCGCCTTTACAGTGAACCATTATTAGCTAGTATATTTACTGTGTAGTTACGGAAAAGAAATACGATTCACCATGTTTATAATTTATAGACTTTTATGTTCATCAAATAGAAACGACCTGGGCCAACTCCATCTGATGACGTTTGGTCAACAATTACATACCCAAGGAGGGTTGACGTCTGGTAGGCGGCCGGTCATAAAACTATTACCAATAAGTTTTACAATATGTACTATGAAAGAAGAGTACATTGTGTATCGACCCCAAGCAATTGGGATACGAGTAGGAGAATGATTATTGATGATGTTCATCAAATAGAGCAAATAGAGGTGTAAATCACACTGATCATCTATTTTTAAGTCTCACTTAGTAAATAATAATTTTACCATACACTGAGAATAGAATTAAACTTCTTTGTTAAGTACTAAAAGTATTTTGCAGTTTGGCAGAAAATATTATTATCTTTTTTAAAGTGATTTCGAGATTCTCATGATTGGCAGTCTACTTCAATTAAAATAACAAGAGAGGCGATATTATAATAAATTCAAACTATTTGGTTAACAACACCAAAAGTTTTATGTAATAATAATAACTTTCGCTAACAACTGTGCGTGTTTATAATATGTGCAAAAAATCTCTTAAAGATGTTATGTTTGCAGAAATTTTAAAATAACATTATGTATAAATCTACATGTACTAATATAACTAGTTATTATAATTACATAATCGATTATATCATGCACTCACGTAATAGCCCATACAAGACTGTAGGGCTCGAGCTTCCTCTATAATGGGAAGGAAATAGACCTACTACTCCACGCTAGTCAGACTTATTGGAATAGGGTTTTATATCGAATTTTCCTTCTCATACTTTTATGTTACCTACTTGTATACCTTAGTCATCTTTTATGACACCCATAGGCAGGAGAGGGACTGGATTATTGAAGTGAAACTTCTAACTCGACTCCCAACAAGGTTGCGTTAAATGTTTAACGCAATGGCACTCGAATGCATGCGCGTAGTATACTTGTTACAGGTCAGCGCAAGCGTTAGCAACGACTAGCGTCCAATATTCCGACGCAAAAGGGAAAGCGAAAGAAAGATACCCAAAGGTAGAAAGTAGGAGAGAGAAAGAGAGTGACTCGGTAGATCCCAAGCATATGCGCCTGGTATTTTTGCTATGAAGCGAAGTAAACAATGTGAGCATCGTGAAGTTAGCTAAAATACGAACCTGTTGTTCTATATCAATTTATAATATTCATTATTTTCATAGCTTTAAGTTTTCACTTCTGTCGGCAGTCCTCATGACTGCTTTGTATTTTTTGTATTTTGACTCCGTTACTAAACGAAAACAAAATTATAAGAATTGAAGGAAGTGAATTAAAAGAATACAATAATATTTATAATACATACATACATATCATCACGCCATATCCCTTGCAGGGTAGGCAGAGAGAACAGAGTACCAGAGAACTCTATCTCTGCATACTTCACTCGCTTCCTCAACATTCATAATTCTCTTCATACACGCTCGCCGGTTTCGGAGACTCTTGACTCCACCTTCAGTACCTGACCGATATGGTCTAGGTAGGTTAGTCTCGGTCTCCCTCGGTACCTACATCCTTCCACTTTCGCATTGTATATCTTCTTAACCAGACGTTCGTTCGTCATTCTTTCCACATGTCCGAACCATCGGAGCATTCCCTTTCGCATCTTTACACCAATACTCTCTTTCATACCTACTCGCTCTCTTACGTCGTCGTTACGAATGCGGTCGGTCAGCCTAACTCCACAGATTTTCCGAAGAGATCGCATTTCGACCGCATTAATTTTACTTTCATACTCTTTTCTGCATACCCAACTCTCGCTTCCATACAGTAATGTTGGGACAAGCACTGCGTTATGTATTGCTACACGTGCCTTCTGGCTGAGGTGGTGGCTGCCGAGAAGTTGCCCCAACGCTCCGTTCACTCTATTTCCCGCATTCACTCTTCGCTCTATATCAGTGGTGTACCGTCCATCTCGGCTAAATCCACATCCAAGATATACAAATTCATTCACTTGCTCCAGTACATCATTACTCTTACATCTGTTCTGGCTTCATCTCTTTTAAAGGCCATTATTTTGGTTTTGCTCACATTCATATTTATAATAAAGAATATATAATATGTTAAAGTTATTGAAAGAGAACTAAAAGTTAAAATTAATCTCTATTTCAAGTCTTTAGGCACCTGTCGTATAAGTAGACTTTATTCGAAACTCCTATCAAATGGCGATAATACTTGCCATTTAATAGAAGTCTCTTGCGCCGAATATGTGAAAAAAAAAAATATTCGTCAGTCATTTGTCATGAATTTAAAGCAGATTTACTAAAGCATTAATCAGCTATTATTGTTCTCATAACAGAAACACTTGTTTAAGTCTATTGCCTGTGTCCAACCACTTTTGGACCACACACTAGCGATTATGCAAGAGAGCAATTAACTCGTTAGACGAGGAAAAGGTGAATGCCTTGCATGTTGTGATGTGCTGTATTTAAATTATTTTAGTTAATAATCTAAGTAACTAATGTAACTGAATATTTTAGTCAATACTAATAGTTTTTTCTTGTGATGATTGATTAAGGACACAATTTGCCCTTCTTTCATGTAATTATTTTTAAAGACAGATGGTGCAGTAGTTTATATGCTGATCTCTCGTGCTGAGTATCATGGGTTCGACTCTCATTCTGGATTATATACTCTTTCTGATCTAGAAATAATTGTTCTGTGATTTTATATTAATTAGCTGTATGTTTTTAAAGTCCTCTGTGCCACAGAGATTTATGCCTTATTTTAAGGTTGCTTGCTGTCTTTTCGTCTTTTGTACAAAAAAGACGATTAATGGTTGTAGTAGACAGGAGAAATGAAATATGCAATAAAATCTGAAGCTAATCCTCGGCCAGCGTGGCATAGTAGTCTACTTTCGGTGGTTATAATGATATATCATAAGCGCTACGCTTGGCAGGCAGGTTGACAATGGCGGTTGGTTTTCAGAAAGAGTACTGCCATTCCTTTGGTGTTTTTTTGGCTGGTTCATACTATCACGGCAACGAGAGAGATGACAACATATTAAATTCTAAACCATTAAATTACTGAGCATCCAACATAATTACAGTAACAATAATTTTAATAATACTTTACATTTATTAGCCAAAAATATGATTACATGAAAAAAACTTTTCTTTCACCTATTTTTAGCCATAAAACTATATAATAGATCTAAAATAATCACATCTGGGATTGGAAATTTGCTACAAATTCAAGGAATTCAAATTTATGCAGAATGTAAATTTAGAGATACTAGATCTCTAAATTTACATTCTGATTCTATATTCGTGTCTGGAGGCATAGGACATATTTATTAATATACTTGAATATTTATTTTATTGATAACTATAGCCAATTGTTAATTTAGTACGTAATCTATGGTGTAACTTAGAAAATTTCCTTTGCTCGACCACCCACTACATTCCCTAATATATTCTATTTATTAACGATAATCCGATACAGTAATCTGATAGTAATATTTTCACTATAGTAAACTTTATGTAAAGTAAATACTTTACACGCAATAATTTCGATATTTATTTTCTTTTCAACAGAACTGTATATTGTCGTAGTAAACTAGTAAACATGTATTAAGTGTTAGCGTTATTTAAAATAAATTCAATTTGTTACTATCCCAAGATTCTCGGTGGCGCTACTTAGTATTCAGTTGATGACACAAAAGCGATACAGCTTACGGATTTATTTACACAATTTATATATGTAACATAAAAACCGAGTGATTTTATAGCTAGGTAGAGACTAAAGTTATTGCTCAGAAAATTTGTGATTTATTTACTTGAGATGCTGTTTCCATTTCAATCGTCAAACTCGTGTTACAGTTTTAAAAGTGAACTATATTGCTTTACTAAATATATTTGTAAACAATAATTAATTATGTCATAATACCGAGGAAGTAAATGCTGGAAGCATTTACTTCGTTTGAACAGTATTTTATGTATATCATATGTATGTATTAGATGGAACAGTATTTTATGATAGAGGGGTTGCATTTTAATTTATTAAAAGTATGGTACTTTTACTGTGTTAAATTGAGTATATTAGTACCTTAAACTTGAAAGAAGCTCTCGCTATTATTATACCATTTATTATTTTGGGCTTATACGCTTGTGTGAATTTAATTGCCCTTATAATTTATAAAAGGCCGATTACGAGCGAAAAATGATTGTCACAAGTGGAATTCAAACGCACACCTATTGTAAATCCGGTCCAATCGTGCTGCCAATTACACCACCGTGAACTATTGTAGGACAGTCAATTCTCGCATCGTATTATATTTTCGCTCATAATCGGGTTTTTATAAATAATAAAGCATATTGAATGCTAAATTTCAGTAATTTGCCCTAATAATGTTAAAAGTGCGACGTGCGGCTATCAATAATAAAGGGTTTGAATCTTAAGCTGGGACTGGACTAAACTAACTATTATGTTCATTTGTAGACTAAAAATTCTATGGTGAACTTGAAATTTCGAATCGTGGCAGATACAGTACAATATGCATTATTTATGCATGCTTTCAATTAGACCAGAGCCTTCTTCTACAATGGGAGCGAAATTGACTTACGGTATTACGTTGGTCAGATTTGTATGGAACTTTATTTCCAGTTTGCCACTATTTATGTTATATGATCGTTTAATCATTATTTATAATCACCAAAAGGAAAGAAAGGTTGTTGATTGTATTCTTATGCCGCTTGAACTCGCATGTCGCTTTCAATTACAAGGCCCTAATGCAAATTTAATATGGAAAATAACAAATTTCACTCTAACTCAAATAAAATACGATACGCCTATAATTTGTAGCATACAGTAGAATGTTTTTGCGTGATTCATGTTACTCAACTAAAACAACTGCTCATCTTATCTTCATTTGCTTGCATAAGTATAAATTATAATGTTTAATATTAGCCAATCTAGTATGCACGGTAATTTAAATTTAGACAATTGAATGTATATAATTTTTGCGTAAGCCAAGTTCGTGCACGCTTTTAAATGTAACATTTTAACGTTAATTTTTTGTTTGTTTTATTCCAATGACTTTTATAATTAGATATCTTATTTTTGGTTCATATAACTATCATAATTAGTGCTGGGAGAAGATATTCTTTAAAATGGGAATAATATTGGCTATACCATACTGGCTAGCCGGGTTTGCTAGAAATACAACAAAATGAAATGAATTTAAATACTATTATAATAATAAAACCAGTTTGATTTGATTTCGGGTTTCCCTGCTTTTGCAGTGATATTTTTCATACGTACCTTAATATTTCTTAAAACTGCCATGGTTTTACGAAAGAGACCTTTCTCTTCTATTAACCCGTGAAGGGCAAAGAATACAACCTCATCATCAAAGAGTTATAATTAGTTATATCCTAACCTATCCATCACATCGATAATTATTTTGTAAGGAAAAGTCCTTCAAAAATGTATATATTCAGACATTTTTAAAACCAAACTCCGCACAAAATCAATTGTTGTGTCGCGGGAGACTTCACAAATACATAATTAATACCAACAATTTAAACCCACATCATTTACATATTGCACAAATAATTATCCTATGTGAATAGGAATCGAACCCATAACACTCAACACAAGAGCAACTTAAACGATTCCGCTACCTGAAGGGTCGTAAATTATTAATTATGCAATCATTTTGCGTAACTGAATGCATGCGATGCACCTTTTACAAACAACTTTCATAAAATTGACTCAAAGTGTTTAATGATTCAAATGCGACACATACATATTTATATGTATTTAATATAACTGATATATTTTTAACGTAATATAAAAATTAAACAAATTATATAGTGCGTTTATAACTTGAACATTCACTTTCAATGAAATAACGGCTCAATAAAAGTATTTATTACATTTGCTGATTCGTGACTCGCCTCCGTCAGAGGTCAGAGCGTGGTATTCGGCATTATATCGGTATGCGTATGCTCTATTATAATAGAATCAGATTAAAATGGGATCGTGTCGATGTTTGATAATATTGAGCAAGAAATTAGAGGATACATTCATCCATCAGATTATCAATTTTCACTATAGGATAGAAACCATGAAGGTCAGATAATGTAATACAGATCTTGAAAGTCTGGTTAGTGATCTCAATCAGTGTTAAAAGTTTTTCCAAGAAAGCACTGCTATCTGCTTTCTAAGTGTTCAGTTTTTTACAATTTCCAATTAGTGGTGCTGGTTATTTTCGTCTTATAAATAGGGTTGTTAAGGGTTTGGCTATGATAAAGGGGCAGCTATTGATACTTTATCGAAAGAGAAAGAAATTGCCAAAGGAAATATAAAAGGAAGAAAAGATTCTCGCTTAAGAATATTATTTATAGGCAATCGGATATTATAGGCTAGCGATAGGCTGATATATTTCCTAATATACATAATTTCCTTTTCCTTTCATCATCTCATCATCATTATCTCGGCTCATACACGTCCCACTGTTGGGCTCGAGCCTCCTCCATAATGAGAGGTGAATTGTATTCTTACTCCGTGACCACACGGACAGCCTTTAGTTATCTTTTATAATTCTTCTTTAATAAAAGGATAAATTTTTCACTCTTTAAAATTCATCATTAAATAATTTTAAGTAACGCAATATCACTCTTGCTTATCAAACTATAATCTACTGAATATATATTTTTGATTATGTATTTGACCTTACTAATACAATAATCTTTAAGCTCATCCAAATGCAAAGCTATAATTTTCCTGTAAAAGTTCAAACAAAGCCCTTCACCACTTTATTGCATGCCGTCGGAGGTCGTCAAGAGCTGACCAAGGTTGCTTCACATAACTGCAATATCATACAAATCAATTTGCAGCAATCAAGCAGATGACATACATAGTTGGTTCATGTTTAATTCAAAACATTTTATTAGGACTTGAATCGTAATGAGTTGTTAAAAAGTTTTTTTTTTAAATTTATTGCGATATATTCTTATCGCCTTAATTCATTCACGGAATTAATTGATTAAATCTGTCGATACAAGACGACAATCCGTTATTATTTTAAACTTAGAAATACCCAGAAGTTCTGCGGAAAATTGCGAGTTGAAGTTTTGGAGGTTTAATATAGGAGTATGAAAACTTACCAAGATCCTATTTCGTCTTGTTTCCCTCGCATATTCCTTTCTTTCTTTATGTATGCAGTGCATTGGTGAACCGTGGGCAAGTTATGACTCTCCTTTCCTTTCCTCCATTTTAAATAATTTTCCGAACCTTCACTATTCCCATATTCGATAAAATACCATTGTACGATCAATTGCTGAACAGATAAGGGTTGGTGAATTGTCTTCTTAAGTTACCACACGGATAAATTAGTTATTTACTACCTAATGCAATCATATCTGAATTAAATACATCTACGTCTTGGAGTTCGATCCGACTTGCATTAATAGCCTATTGATCTGTCATTCGGCTATCGCTGCTCTTTATCATATATGTATTTTAAAACACGGACTTATTAAGCTTTATAAATTGACGGATGACTTGATACAACTAAAAAAATCGACAAAATCAAAAACTTTAACAAATGTAGGCTCCAACAAAAAAAAGCTACCTTCAAAAGAGTTATATTAATTAGGGATCCAAATTCGAATACCTAAAGTTGTGATAAAATTTAGTTATCAAAAGCTGAGCAAAACAAAAGACAACAAAACTGATTTATGCATGAAATAAAACACGTATGGTGATGGGGTTAAAATATAATGTATCACCACTGGTTACTTGCCCGTAGGAGTTGTGCAGATCGTCTGATCACCAGAATATCATTTTTTTGATCATCATCATAAACTTTTTCATATCTACTGCTGGATATATGCCTCCGCATACTGAAAACAATGCCAAAACGCTACGCACATTAAACAACTTATAAAATTTTTTTTTTTTTTTAAATAAATAACAACTATTTTGCAAACAACATATAGCTTGTATATAATTTTTGTATTTTATTCTAAAGTTCCTTATTTTTGTACTCCATTCGAGGACGTTGAACATGATTTTTTTTCAACGTATAATTTTTCTCAAGGCCTTTCAGCGCCTAAGCACATCTCATGGAGATTTTGACTTTTAAGAGTATTAAACACCCAGTGCCACTGCGTCATCTGTACGAATTTAATGATGAATTTATCAAAATCGGTTCAGCCGTTGACTAGTCATAGCAACGGACTTACATACACACAGATTAGGCACATAAAGCTCCTTTTATGCTTCGCTGCAGTCGGTTAATAATAGCGTTATTTTTATTCCATATTTATAATTTTTGCTTAAGCGTTATAAAACATTTTGAATAGCATTTCAATTATGTTTTCTAGTATGCGGAATCTATTAGAAATGGAATTTCAAAGGTCGTATGGGTAGTATTAAAAACTTGAGATCAAGTTCACGTTAATAATAATAATTAATTATTATTATTCATTTAAGTTTGTGCTACGTACGACCTTGTCATGGTCTTTCTTGGCCGAAACATGCTAGGGCTTGCCCACATGCACGTTTAGGCTAGGAGCAAAATTTTTACTAATTTAAAAACTCAATAAATTAACCGATAAAATTATTTAATATTCAAAAGTTAAATGTAAGTTTTTATGATTATTAATGAACTTTTCTTATTATATTAAATAAAAATACGCTAAACTTTTCTCCTGTCTAATACTATATGGGCAAAAAAAAATCGTGTTGCCAATATTCATGCAACATTTTGCACTTACGCTATGGAGGGTTGCCATTATATAAAAATCTGACAAACCCTAAACATTAAATACCCGCGAACTTAATTAATGTCATTATGTTTTTTTTATTACAAATGGCGTATGAATTCAAGTTGTGGTTGGGAATATAAATTTCATTCAACGCGTGAAGTATTCATACTTTTAGCTTTCGACCTTCATGAGGCGTTAGTATCGCAATTAACAATTGCACGTATGGTCCGACGCGCACATTATAAGCCATTCAATAATACAGTTATGCGATACATATTACTCAATAATTTGTGATAAAAGTTCTCCAAATACAATTTATTTTTATTGTAAAAACATAATGAATTAATTTATGTGCTAAATTAGTAATTTAGGTTATATTACTTAAAATTATGTCTCATAAACATAATTCAGTATTTAAACTAAAAAAAATATTTAATTTAAAACATCAGCCACACTTATTACAGAGCAGTTTAAAAATATTACATATTTATGGTCATCTATCACTCAATTGTTTGATAATTTGTAGTAATTTACGCGCGTAATCAATTTCTCCGGGGTTTAAATAGCTGTTCTTTTTTTAAATTTTGTGATATTATTTGTATTATATATCATCAAAACCTACTTAATTATGCTAGCAATACATCATTAGAGTATTTTGCATTTGTATCACTTAATATGATTATTACTATAGATAAAAAAACAGGTTTTTGTGAATATTTTGTATTCTCAAATTTTTACCTGCTTTTTGACATCTTTGAATCAATTCACTGCGGGGTGCCGTGTCGAATTTGCCGATGACCTTTTCTTATTTTAGAACTTTAGGATAGTGCTTACTTATCTTTTTTTTTTCTCTTTTTATAAATATTTTAAGACATAATCATTGCAACTTTCAGTGTTATTTAAAAAAAAAAGTCGGATAGCTTTTTTGCAGAAATCGCAGGTTGTAGTGTTCCCAGTTTTATAGCAAAAGGACTAATTAAATTAAAAATTTGTCTATTTTAATTCAACGTAATAGGAATTGGCTTACCAGCTGATCGGGTACCGGTGCTCCGCTCGCACGGCGAAGAGAGGTGTTTGCAGGGTGGGTCCATGGGGTTGCGCGCCGCCTCTTCCGTCGCCCCGGGCCGATTTGCTGGGGCGCGACCACATCCATGGTCCCACCTTGCGAAAAAAAAAAAAAAAAAAAAAAAAAGGAGTTGGATTACCAAGGAACAAATGCATAACTTTGAAAATTACCTCGAGTGAAAATACCATAAAATAATACTTTGTGTAACAAGTAATATTTATATATTTCAACAAATATTTACGCTAAATTTCCCATTGAAATTTTATACGTGACTGTTAAAGTTAAGTATTAAAATTAATGCGAAGCAAAAGTGAAATTTTTACGAGTACATAATATCATTTGAATGGTTATTAAAAAGAGCATTACTTTCACGCCTATACTCTGATATTGGCTTAGCACTTACCACGTGTTACTTACCGTCAAGCATTCAGTTATTCATCAGTCACTGGATACAATAAGAAATACATATCTCATAAATGGGATATTCAACGAAACAAATGATACAATATCCCATTAAGCATTCCCATTTTCCTCATGTCATATTGCCCGTGCATATCGTGGGTTAAATAGAAAAGTGACATTAATCAAAAGTACTAAATTTTACAGTGCACATCATCACCATCATCATCATCACAGCCCATAAACGTCCCACTGTTGGGCTCAAGCTTTCTCCATAATGGGAGGGTAATTGACCTACTTTACCACGCTGGTCAGACGTGTTGGTATAGGGTTTTGTTTCTAGTTGTCCTTCTCTCGCATAGATGTTATATGCGTTTTTTATATCCCTTAGTCGTCTCTTACGATCCACGGTTAAGATAGGGGGTGGTGAATTGTATTCTTACTCCGTCACCACACGGAAAATGCATTACAGTAAACTCATTTAAAGATTCTTTTTTTCAACAATCAAAATAGCGGTTTAGCATAGAATAATAATTATTTCTGACAGCACAGTTTTTGACATTAAATCTGATGATTTGTATTTTTTTTTTATTAAAATACAAACTATAACTTTCAAACTATAACGTTGTTAACCAGACGTTCGTTTGGCATTCTTTCCACATGTCCGAACTATCGGAGCATTCCCTTTCGCATCTTTACAGCAATACTCTCTTTCATTTCTTCCAATAGTCACTTTATTATTCTTTTTTCTTCAGTCTATATACGTCCAACTACCACGTCCACTTCCTAATGGAAATGCAAACGATTTAATGTACCAAGCTCTTCTACGTATTAATATAAGGCTTAATTTCAAAATTTGTTTTTCTTCTGTAAATGTTATCTATTTATAGCTATCCCTTAATTATATTTTAGAATAGGTAACACTGGGAATGGAAGGCAAGGAGGAATCTTCATACTGAAAAACTATATTAGTATAAAGACGTTAGAATGTATAGCATTTAGTTTCGGTCCTTTTGACAATTTATTACTATTGAATGAATACAATATGAGTAATAAAACGATTTTAGAGGTCAGTGCCCAAAAAGTAACACAAATCTCAGGTAAACGCGTCACGTTTGGTCTTTGAAAGAATTTTATATAGCACTTTTGCCTTATAAAATGACGTCAATTCTATGTTCCAACAAAAATTTTACTCAAAATGTATTCTTATTGAAATAATGCTTTTTATAAATTATTAATTAACTAACAACCTTTGTGTGTTTTAAAGTAATAAGATAATTCCTTCATGAAAAGGATAACTAGTAATAATTAATGTAGTTTAGCAAGTCAAGTGTTACCCGGTACTTCCTGAAATTGACCTGCAATGTCGTTTATGGAATCTCTTATGGAACTTGATATACAGGAGTTACAATGGTAGAAATATGTGGTCGTAATAATAAAACAATTCATTATGCATTTGCCATGTAGTATTTTTTTTTATATACGATGACGAAGGTAGCATGCGCTTTAACCGTTCAACGCAAAGCTTAGTAAGCGGATTGATGAACGTTGTGGGAGTTGTTGTTGTGCTAAGGATTTCGTTAGGAGAGTGGGTAGCAGTGCTATACTGGGCAACGTATAACAACTCGCTGCGATCACTAACTTGCTTGTCAAATGTGGTTAGTACGTTACTATCCTCATATTTCTGGGGAAGCTACGTCCAGTCATAAATCGTGTCCTCGCTTAATGCAATACTAAATGAAAAGAGTATAAATTGGAACAATATGCAAACATTTTCTATTAGATGGCGTGTAGAACGTCACCCGTAATGACGATAATGTGAGTCACAGTTTGGTAATCATACGCATCCATACTAGTCTAATTATTAAGGCAGTTGAAACAATTCTCCAATAGTCGTGGCTTCAACTTTCAAGAAGTTTTTATATCATGTCAAATGCTAAATCTCCGCAATTTATTTTGTAAGATTTAAAACAAAAATCCATGATTCATGCAACAAGTATACATTAACAAATAATATTTTACTATTTAATTAACAGTTTTATTATACCGCAAACTTTTATCATCAGCATGATTCTCCTGCTCGTATCCCAATTACTCGGAGTCGAGGCAATATTTATTCCCCTTCCATCGTATAGGCATATTGCAAAAGTTATTAACGGTAGTTTTATCACCGTCACCTGATGTCAACTCTTCTTGGTAGTATAATCGATGACTAAACGGCAGCAGGTGGATTTGGCCCAGGTCGATATAAAGCTACCGGTGGCCCGCTCACACGGCGAAAAGAGGTGTTCGCAGGGTGGGTCTGGGGTTGCGCGCCGCCTCTTCCGTCGCCCCGGACCGATTTGGCGGGGCGCGACCACGTCCGTAGCCCACTGCAAAAAAATAAAATAAAAGAAGGTCGATATAAAGCTCATACTCATCTTTTACGATATCCACGAGCAAAGTGTTGGCAGTATTCGTAGCCGCTACCATACAGCAAACGTTTATAAAATGTTATGTGTCATTCGTGGTTATTCTCATTAAGAATAAAATTTTTATTATTTACAAAATCCTAATTACATATGTGTGTGTGTATATTTTTTAAAGCGTTGATCGCAAAAGATAAGAAATTTAATAATTCAACATTTCTAATTTATAACGTACAATCACATTAATAGGTATATAAAAATATTTTTAAAAACATTGTAAAATCATGTTCTAAGTAAAAGTACAAGAATTTGATTATTTAGTTACTTTTACTTTTAAATCTTCTTGCTATGTGGTAGCGGCTAAGAATACTGCCAAACTTACTTTGCTCGTGGATATCGTAAAATAACGACCTGGGCCAACGTCAGCTGATGCCGTTTGGTCAACAATTACATTCCCAAGGAGGGTTGACGTCTGCCAGGCGGCTGGTCATAAAACTATTGCCAATAACTTTTACAATATGTACTATTAAAGAAGAGTACATGTTGTATCGACCTCAAGTAATCGGGATAAGAGTTAATGATGATGAAGATAAGAGATAATGATGATGACTTAAATCTTCTGTGAAGATCAAGCATTCTTAATATGACAAGGTGCAAGTATAGTGAATGTAGTTCAACATTAATAAACATCTTAAGGTGATCGAGATGTGGCTAGCCTTGCACAGATAGTTGTTTTTCACACTAAAACTGCGTTTAAATGTAATATCGATTACAAATAATAACTAGTAATTATATTATATATATATAACTCATACGTATATAACTCATATACATATATAACTCATATGGATAGGTTTTTTTTTCAGTAAACATAGTCGAAAACATGGTTATTGAAAACATAGGCCGCGGTTGTAGACAGCAACCCATCAACAGCGTGGTTGATAATTTTCTACCACATTCTAGCAGAAGAAGAAAATCGATCTCTCTATCTCTGTGCTATCTCTATATGTGTGCTGTTGAGCTTCGTTCGGTGAGCGCGAGAGGTGGCAATCCAATTTTAATAGTGGGTTTTATTTAGTAGGCTCCGGCTTAAGTGTACCTTTGTCATATATTAAATAAATATCTGCTTCCTCTTCAGCTAAATACTATTGAAATTTATTGACTTAAAACAACACAAATATTTTCAACAAAATATATAGGTGAAATTATTTTGGTTTTTCGTCATAATCATATACCAATAGATCGATATATTATTAAAAGAATTAATTCCTTGGTAGCTATATAATTTAGAATGTTAACTAATTTATTTTATAATTATTTTCTTTTTTAACAATGGCAGAATATTTAGTGATTGAAAAGTTTCACGGCTCTATACTTAAGATTAGTTATTATTTGCATATTATTATTATAATTAACACGGATGAATCTTACAATAAAATAATTAAATAAAAGATGCCTGTACATAGATACTGTCTTTGCTAACACATTCCTTTAATCGTAAACTTGCATCTTATAATACAATAGCCCACGTCCCTTTAATATGCAGACATTAAGACATCATGGCAATCTTATATCCAACAACAATAAATCTTTATTTGCACCTATAAATAAATCGAATGATTAAGCATGACTGACTGTCCAATCGCAAATAACAAACGGCACTAACGAACACTATTCAGTGCAAATAACAAACTGGGTTCGACATTATGAAAATAGATTATAAGAGAGATGACTTTTCAAATTCATATATTGTACTATATAATATAAAATCGCTTTTAGCACCAAGATTCCATGATTGCTTCTGCTTAGAATTTGATGAAGAGATATGGTGTTAAAGAGAAAGTTAGATTTGAAATTTAATTCAATACAGTGAGTGAAAGAAGTAATTTAGCGGAATAAATATGTCAATGTTTAAATTACATTCTGTACAGAATTGTACAGTCTTGATTCATTCGGTTTATAAAAATATATATACTGTATTAATATCTTAGAATCATAAAATTAAAACATTTATTAAACTATCTCATTTACTAACATAAAAGTATTCAAAGTATAAACTATCTGTATACCTTTCATCTTAATCTTTTCAACCGTTGAATAAAAGACATGGAAACAAATATAATTTCGACTTCATGGATGGCTGAGTGGTTAAGATACCGACCTCCCATGTCAGTGCCATAGGTTCGATTCCTATACAGAACAATGATTTGTACGATCCACAAACTATTATTCTGAGTCTAAGTGTGAATTGTCTGTGTTAATTATATTTATGTAAAGTTCTCCACAATACAAGGATTATTTCCTCAGTGCAGGGTGGTGCTTTTTTTATTGTATACAGTGAGTTATGGGGCCATGCGCCGCCCTTCCGTCACCCTGGACGGAATACGGAATGAACGGCGTGTGTCCAGTCCACCAGTGTCCATGCGTCTCGCCCCGCCAAATCGGTCCGGGGTGACGGAAAAAGCGGCACGTGACCTCATAGACCCACTATGCAAACACCTCTCTTCACCGTGCCGAGCGGGCCACCGGTACCCGATCTTTGTCTTCGGTGGCCCGCCCGGTCAAAACACACCCCTAGGCCTGTCTGGCTATGGCCAGTAGCAGTGCAAGAGTAGTCCATTCACATTTCACTTATTTTTATGGACGACAGTATCTAGGTTCTATAGGACAATCTGTCAGCCGTATATATGCCTAATAAGAAAAATATTTAAAAATATAATAAGTATAGTTTAAAAATAGAAAAAAAAACAGAACGTGTTAAAACTATTAAGCAAAATATACATAATTACATTGCAAAAACTGTGTAAAATCGAAAGTTAATTCGTGATAATTTTATTCAATAATAAACGTACAGTTAAAATTGCCGTTATGATCATAACTAAAATCGAAAGTTATCATGGTTTCCGTAACGTTTCGTAAATGAAAATAAAAAAGCTTTGGTCAATAGAACAATCGTAACTAATAATAATTATAATTGTATTGTTAACGATAGATGCTTTATGCTAGGGTTGTCACGTCTTAAATATTTTTTAAGTTTAATTATATTTTACGATTTCCACTGACTCTTTGACGTGGATGGATAAATGCTACCTAGTATGTCATCATCATCATCATCCCGGCTTATATATGTCCCACTGTTGGGCTCGAGCCTACTCCATAATAGAAGAGAAATATACCACGCTGGTCAGACGTGTTGGTATAGGGTTTAGTTTCGAGTTTTCCTTCTCTCAACCTAGTATGTACCGCGTAATTAATAAATACATTCCGAATAACGGTCGACGTCAGATAGAAGGCTGATCCTAAAATTCTAATCATTATGTTTTGCTCTTCTACCAACTGTTTTAGAGGCAGAAGAAATATGGTATTGATTATATATAATTAAGGGGAGGCTGGTAGAATATGAATCATCTCGCAATTTTTGATCGAGAGCAGCTGAGTAAAGCTTGTAGTGACCGATTAAAAATGCTCAATATCAGTAACTCTTTATTTCTAACGGACTTCATAATAAAGAGATAATAAAGAAATTACTACGAGATGTAAGCAAATAACGTTACTGCAGGAAAAGATAAATCATAAAGAGGCACTGAGACAATTATTACTTTTTACTATAATGATTTCTGATGCTTACGCGAGTATTACACATTTGAAATGAAACTATATTTACGGATTTCATCGCATTTTTATTAGATTTTTAATTTCCTGACGTTTCGAACACTTTACAGCGCTCTTAATCACAGGAGGACTACTTTTTAGTATCTAATGGATTACTTGTGTTATCTTACGAATTTCCAAAACATTTTTGACGTACTTTATGTCATAAAACATGAAGAAAATTTGTAAAACAAAATTTTACTTTAACTATTCCTAATTTTTCTTTTTTAAATTGTTACCTTGGTAGATTTTTTATTTCTTTATATTTTAGTGACAAAAAATTACAAAATAATTGATCAATCTATATTTAATTGCATATTAATAATCATCATAAAAACTGGATAAACTTTAAAGTATTTTTAACTGATAATAAACCTTTTTAAAATCCTATTCTATATTCGTTACTTCAGAATGATTTTAGATCATATTCTATAATAACAGTTTATATCGGATAACATAACTAAACATAACTTGGTATATTAAACGCAAAATTTATTAAAAACGCACGTAAAACTCGTCGAACATTTTTCAGGCTAACAGGTTTTTTCTTGAGATGTCATAGCTTGCTTTCCTTTTCATTCGTGACGTAATACGGTTTCATTTTGTTTACGTCAGTAGTCTGAGTTTATTGTGTTAAACGACTCTTTAAGGTTTTTTGCTAATCCAAGAAAACATAAACATATTTTTTGATAAAAACTATTGTTTTGTGTCATTTCACAAGAATATTCTAAGAACATTTCTATTTCTAAGAAAAGAGGGTTCAAAGTATGTATGTATGTAAAATTTTATTTTAATCAAGTCTTATGCATTTATAAAATAATACTGGTAACAATTCCCAAAAGTTTGAGTTAGTTGTTTTTGAGCATTAAACTAATCTAATCGTTACAAGGAGAATATATACCATATACAATTTTCCACCGCGCGTCCCTTTTGAACTCGATAACTTAAAGAAATAATTAGAACTATGCAAAAGTCTCTAATAGTTACATAGGCAATAAGAGTTTTTAGAGATGCTGTGTAGTAGCGGCTACGAATACTACCAACCCTTACATGGATGCCCTTACATGGATGGACACATGGATGTCGTAAAAGACGACTAAGAGCCTTATAACGACCTGGGCCAACTTCATTTGATGCCGTTTGGTCAACAATTACATTCCCAAGGAGGGTTGGCATCTGGCAGGTGGCCGGTCATAAAAATATTGCCAATAACTTTTACAATATGTACTATGAAAGAAGAGTACATATTGTATCGATCCAAGTAATTGAGATAAAAGTAGGAGAATGATGATGATGCAATAAGAGTTTTTAGATTTAAATAATCTTTGAGCTTCCTACTGAGCTATGCCTCTGTCTTTTTTACCGATAATAAATAATTGACTAAACTTCCTTCTTTTTATCTGAAAACTAAGCAGATTTCATTAAATATGTTTTCAACCCTAACGAATGACTGTCAAAATAATTTCAAAACTTTTTATACGAAGTAACGGTCTACTTATAAACAGCTTTTTAGTAACAATATTGCTCGCTTATTGTTATAGATGAGCAAAAACAGTGTTGTGTTTTTACAAGCCAGTGACCGCTGAAATTGTTATAGGAAACTACCAAATTTCTAGGAGAAAAAAAAAAGAAACCTAACTATTGGTTACCAAGTTGTTCTTTTGGCATTATCTTTCCTTCGCGATGATAAAGCAATATTTAAAAGTAAAGATACACTGTTAATTAATAGATAGATTGGTTAATCCACACCATCATTATCATCTCAGCTCATATAATATCCCACTGTTGAACTCAAGTCTCCTCCATAATAAGAGGGAAATCGTTTAATAACAAAGGCAAATTTAAAAAAAATATGTATATTAATCTAACCAGTATGGACACCACTTTTCCCCATTTTAGGGGAGATTTTTATTTAACAGCTAAATTTATAAAGTTAAAGGTTAAGAAGATATAGTACAATATCATTCATCATTCTCTAACTCTTATCCCAATTGCTTGAGGTCGATACAATATGTACTCTTCTTTCATAGTATATATTGCAAAAGGTATTGGCAATAGTTTTATGACCGGCCGCCTGCCAGACGTCAATTCTCCTTGGGAATGTAATTGTTCACCAAGCGGTGGAGTTAACCCAGGTCGTTATAAGGCTATTAGTCGTATTTTATGACATCCACGAGCAAAGTAATGGTTGGTAGTATTCGTAGCCGCTACCGCACAGCATCTTAGTACAATATTTTTAACCTTTAAATTAGCTTAGCCTGTCACAAGTGTTATTTCCTTATATCAACACTATCAATGACCCGTCATTTTTATAATAAATCACCACTTATTGATTGATTAGTAAATTACGTCATCAGCAGTTTTGTGTAAAGGTTTTACAAGATATAACTGCTAATGTAATATATTAAATTTAATTCTATAATTGATGTATGTAATATTATTAGGTTTAAGTTTTCTAACAGTTTTAGTTAGTTTTAATATGTTATGAATGTTTGAATAATGAATGTCGTCATTTTATTTATGATTTTAATAATTAATAAATTAATTTGTATGTAATTACTATAATTATGTTTTATTGAATCTTTAAGGGTCTAAATTCCGTGTGGTAACGGATTAAGAATACAATTCACTACCCCCTATCTTACCCGTGGGTGACTAAGGGCAATAAAATGCATATAACGTCTACGCAAGAGAAGGAAAACTCGAAACAAAACCCTATACCAACACGTTTGACCAGCGTGGTATAGTAGGTCAATTACCCTTCAATTATAGAGGAGGCTCGAGCCCAAAAGTGGGACATGTATGGCCTGAGATGAAGGGTCTAAAGACAAAGCTGAAGGGTTAACGATTTGACCAGTATATATTTCAACTGTTTCCTCATGACTCTTTAAGTACTAATACAAAAATTTGACAAATGACATATGTTATATTCTGCACAGCATCTTCTGGGAAATGTCAAATCATGATAATCCAATGTAATAAAAACAAATTTAAATAGGTCTGTTGAATATGAAATGAAGGGGTTAAAAATAACGTATTTAAAATAACAGTTCAATATCATTGCATATAAAGACATTTTGTTATTTATAGTTGAAAGTTTACAATATCTTCCATATTATTTACAAATGAGTTGGTTCGGATATGTTACGTATGAGAAACAGAATACCTTAAGGTAGTTGCACTATGTAAACTATACTGGAAGTAAAACACAGACAATTAGTAGAGCGGAACTTTTACGCGGCCGCCGATGTCGTCTTGTTGCGACAATGTTACCACATTAGGATTAATATCTAAACTTCAGTAATAATAACAGCTTACAAAATGAATGAAGGCAAGGTCACTCTTAAAGTACTGTATTGTGAAATAATACTGAATGAACACGTACTGCCAAATGTTTTTTAATGAAACTGTTGATTCAAATGTGTGATGACAGTGTGTTATTAGAAAAATCTCTATTATAATATTACTGTAAAACTGTTTATTTTATGAAATTTGAAATATTAAAATAACCTTTTTGCATTAGTGTCCATCTTTGGGTCGGTGATTTTTGCTCGCCGTGTTTTCGTACCTCGACGTCGAGGATGAAATCGCGGATATTTGTGCGCGATGGCCTCGCGTGCGGCGTAAGGCTTTAGTCTGGGCGAGCGTAATAACGTCGTCATCGTCGTTGACGACGTGACGTGGACGTCGGATTTTGGAGATACGCGATGGGGTGTAGGAAGCCGCCCCAACCACTAGTTGGTTGGGGTGTGTCATGGCAGAGTCAAAGTAGCTCTGGGAGCACCGCTTCATAAACTGCACGATGGTCGGCAGTTCGAGGTCGATGTGAAGATCGGCGTTACGAATGAACCACGGTGCTCCCGTAGCTCGGCGCATGAACCTATTCTGTAAGGTCTGTAACCTATGGATCCTGTGTGCCTTGGTGTGCGCGAACACTACGCTTGCATAGGTCATGATTGGCCGTATGCAAGCGGTGTATAGTCGGACCTTGCTGTTCAAGGATAGTTTCGACCTAGCATGGAGTAGGCTGTGGAGGCGTCCCATCACAAAAACTGCACGATCGTGGACACGCTTTATGTGGGGGGCGAAGCTTAGTCGGTCGTCAAGGGTCACACCTAAGTATTTAGCTTGCCTGCTCCAAGAGACAGGCTTGCCAAAAAGCTGGAGGGGTGGAATGTTCTCTATAGAGTAGGAACGGGCAGTTCTGCGAGTGAACATGACCGCCTGACTCTTTTCGGGATTGATTTCGATTCTCCATTTCCTGAACCAATTGACTAGGGCGGTAACCGCTGTTTGGAGAGTCTTAACTACTGCCGTCGGGGTCCTGCCTGCACAGTAGAGTGCGGTGTCATCAGCATAAAGCGCTTTATGGACTCTGTTAAATTGGGGCATATCGCTAGCATATAGCGTAAATAAGAACGGGGAGAGGACCGATCCCTGAGGGACGCCGGCCTTAATGGGGTGGGAGGTAGACAGCGTACCTTCTACCCTGTAGCGAAAGCTGCGATGACTCAAGTAGTCGTGTATTATTAAAATTAAATAATCGGGGATCTTTAGACGATAAAGCTTGTGAATGAGGCCCTCGTGCCACACTTTATCGAATGCTTTCGCTACGTCTAGGAATAAAACACCGGTGAATCTGTTCATCATGAACTGACCACTTGTGTATTCCACCAATCTGTGGACCTGTTGTACGCAACTATGCCTCGCACGGAAGCCGAATTGCGTGTCTGGAATGAGGTTGTTATCCTCGGCGAAAGTTCTAAGTCTGCTAAGGACTATGCGCTCATAAAGCTTGCCTAATCGTTTTAGTAGACTTATCGGGCGGTAAATCGCAAACAAATACCAGCAGAAAACATATTTAGTATGGCACTAGACAATTAATGTTGTCACAACAACTATTGGAATAACAATTTCGTATTAAATTATTATCGAAATATTGTTTGCTGGTTGTGATTTACTGTGTGGTAAGGAAGTATGCCCCGCAACACTGAAACTTATATCTGTTAAGAAGAAAATGAAAATTGTCTTACAATAATAGACACAATATTTAAAATAAAGATGGGAACAAATAAGAAATAATATAACCTATGCTAGTTCACTAGCGTTACGAGTATAGCCAGTCCATGTTAAAATTATAACTAATTGCGGTACATTTAATTGAAGGTTATAGAAATGAAAATACCGACAAAGACCTACATTTATATTTTGTGAATGAACCTCGCAATGTATTCATAGCATGCAATTGTTTGTTGCTTGAATAGATTTATTATCTAGTAATTATTTATAATTATACACATAGATACAATATAAAGGGATATTGGACTATAAGGTAGGTACTGATGCCGATTATTTATTTTAAAGGAAACACACCATATTAAGGAGAAAATCCTTGTATCGTGGCGGACTTTACAAATAAATAGATAGAGTAACGTAAAAATCATTGCGTAGAGATGGAACCCGTGATTTGTATAGTGCGACACTTTGCATAGGAGATTGCTACTTCGACCAGTATACTCTCAAAATTGTATTAAATATATTGTAGTTCGCATAGAGATTTATAGTTACTGTTGCACTTTCAAGGTAGAGGAGAGGGTACTCCTCAGGGGTATTCCGTCGGGCCGACCACTGACGACAAGTCACTCTGCTCCAGTGGTCGGCCCAACGACGAAGGCGACGTCACGGTTGGGTTACGGGTGTGCGTGCTTACGCGCCTCTGTCACCCCAGATGGAGTGGTACGAGGGCACTCCTCCTCGGGCTGACCGTAGCCTAACCCCAAAAAAAAGGTATACAGTTTGGGTAAAATATTTTTAGCTTAGAACAGTACTTGAAATAATGTGATGCGTTTTAAGCGTTGCTTTTTATTTTGACAATAATATTAATGTACAATTTGTTTGTCAACAGGAACACATACAGGAAGTACTGGATAAATGGACACAGATCGACGACGAAATTTGGGCAAAGGTGATAGTGTTTGAAAGGAACCGACGCGTCGCTAAAGCGTATGCTCGTGCACCCGTGCTCACTATCAACGGCTCTGATGACGGATTTGATGGAATGAGGTAAGACAGTTTTTGGATATTTTTTCATCTCGAATAGATATAATATTTCGCATTTTTTTATCGTCATCTCAACTCATATAGGTACCTATTCACTATAGGGCTTGGGGTCTCTTCTATAATAACAAGGAAATTTGCTAAATTATGATTTATTCCTTCTCTTGCATAGAGTTTTTATGCATATTGTTTTCCTCTTAGTCATCTTTTAGGATCTCCATAAACAATTAAGGTTTTAATGAATTATATTCTCATTCTTATATCTTTCAACAGCAAAATCTAATAATGCCCTTTTCGATTCCAACGGATATCCCTATGATCAAACATTACAAATATTATAATTGATTCAAATATTTCGCGTCGTTATTTTTAAAATGACTAACTGATATGAGAAGGTAATTTTACTGACTAAATAAAGAAATAAAAAACCTAGTATAGAAACCGAATACTTTTACCATTATAAAGAAGACTGACATTGAAATTATTTTTTCTTGGTACTATGTGATGCCGAATACTTTTACCATTAAAGAAGACCAAAATTGAAACTAATTTTTTTTGATACTATGTATATATATGTGTACCTAATACTACGGCATAGTACCAAACAAATTTACGCAAATCATTACATTTTTTTTAAATTTCTATGCAGGCAGTACCTACCTACAAACCTTAAATAATAAAAATAATATTTAACCTTGCCCTAACCCTTATTATTATTATTATTCCTACTAGTGAACATTATTATTCTCCTAATTCCAACCATCACTTAAAACGTTTCGTTTTTTTGTATAACGTGAATTAATTAATCTTATTGTTCCTAAAGAAATCTCACGTAATTCAACAAACCATAAAGTTATAATTGCGGGCAATAGTTTTAATTTGTTGTTATAATTACCTCCAATAGCTGCAACCATTTTTTTGTCCTTAAGTGACAAATTTAAGAACCAAACATTAACCAGCTTATATTGGGGATATTGTGCAATTGATCTCAATGTTGATAAGCATTTCCGATATTTAATTTGTGTGAAAATAGAACATACATAATGTACTTAGATTAACTATTTCCTTGACGGCAATTAACCCAGAATTATTCTCCTATAATATAAAAAAATCTCGTCTAAATAATATCCTTGATAAATTAAAAAAATAATATTAATTACGCCTGATTTATTTCACAATCTAGTCCATGAACACACCCTAAATGTAATTAATAATCTACAAAACTTAAAGCTAATCCTAGACCAAGATTTCGAAATGTCTGCATTGCTCAACACTTAGTCGGATATCAAGAGCTTATTGTGGCACGTGGCTGCTTTAAATTCTAACTAATCTCATTTGTAAGTACCAAACACAATAATTAGTAATACGTAATCCATATCTACCAGTTTGTAATAATGTAATACGATTGTAGTGTTGAGGTGTTAGTAATATTTCTTTGTCTATCTCTCTATATTGCTTATTAGCTTATTACGATAACTTTTTTCGGTAGGTTATATAACACACGCGGCATGATAGTTCGAGTTAACAACGAGTTTTAGTAAGTCCACATATCATGACTTAAAACTACTTATGCTATATTGTTAGTAATATTAGTGCGGATTAAAACATTAATTTTCTTATTAAACATTGCATAAATACTAGTAATATGATTTCATTCATTTATTCTTTATTCTATTCTTCATCTTAAATTTCTACGAAAAACTTGGACACTTATTAAATAGATAGATTAATAAAAAAAACATAAAGTATAGGATACTCTATTCCCACAGACTAAATAACATTCATTTTTCATTCTATTTTTACAACTCAAATTTCTACGGAAATCTTAAACACTTATTAAATAGATGGTTTAATAAAAAAAAATAGTATAGAATACTCTATTCTTAGAGACTAAATATCATTCATTTTTCATTCTATTTTACGTCGCAAATTTTTACGAAAATTTTGAACACATTAAATAGATGGTTTGATAAAAAAGAAATTAATATAGAATACTCTATTTTTAGAGACTAAATTTTTCATTCCATTTTGCATTCTATTTTTCGTCTTAAATTTCTACGAAAAACTTGGACACTTATTAAATAGATAGATTAATAAAAAAAAATTAAGTATAGAATACTCTATTCCTACAGACTAAATAGCTGTCACAGATAGTGTATAAAATTTAACACACAAAAGATTGTTAAATATATTTTCATTGTGTTACCATCGTGTGAAATAGGTAAACGTGACCGAACTCTACATAGATATAATCGAAACTGAACAAAAAATAAATCGAATTTGACATTTTCATTGCCATAATATTACATGGTTTTTTCTTTTAAATCACGACCTATAGGACATTTGCCCTTAACCTCTAGCTATAAAGACATAATGTCTTACTTAAATCACTTTTTAAATATTATAAAGCTAAGAACTATTAATATTTTGATCCATCGATACAGCCATCAGCTCATGCGGAGGCTTTATCATCATCATCATCATCATATCAGCTCATATATGTCCCACGGCTCAGCTCGAGCCACCTCCATAATGGGAAATAAATTGTACCACTATACCACGCTGGTCAGACTGGTTGATATAGGATTTTGAGTCAAGTTTTCCTTATCTTTGCATAGATGTTATATGCATTTTATATCACCAACTGCTACCGCCCATAAGAATATATACTGATGGATGGAAGGCTAACAACACATTTCTTTAAAAAAATGTGTACGACACCAGACATAAATAAACGTCAGTTGACATAACATAATCATAAAGTGAAGGATTTAATTAACCTATTATATTGTCTTACATATTTAATTGTTTCTCATTAACGTTATTGTAAATCGTTTCTCAATATAATTACTGTTGTGTAACTGTTGCTGGTTCAGTTACTTTAGAACTTGACTCGATCACGTTGTCGTGATACGTTTTGCTTATCGATTAGAACGATACTGTTACCTCATTATTTTGCCACTACATTTGCAAATTTAGCGCCACAATTTATTTTCGCCATTAATCAAATTTAAGAGCAGTGTGGTAGCGACTACGAATACTACCAACCCTTACTTTGCTCGTGGATGTCGTAAAAGACTACTAATAGCCTTATAACGACCTGGGTGAACTCCATCTGATGCCGTATGGTCAACAATTACATTCCCAAGGAGGGTTGACGTCTGGTAGGCGGCCGGTCATAAAACTATTGCCAATAACTGTTACAATATGTACTATGAAAGAAGAGTACACATTGTATCGACCCCAAGTCATTGGGATAAGACTACGAGAATGATGATTAATCAAACTTAAATCTGAAACGAATTAAAATTTAAATTTAAATGGAACTATTCTTTTAATCCACACATCAGCTATTCACGTCCTTTGGTGGCCATATTGGCAATCGCAGTCTTTAAAGTTTCCCAGGATTTAATTTAACAAACAATATCTATTTATATTGTCCTGTCCTTTGCATAAACATTATAGAATACTTGGAATCGATCCAGTAACTTTAGCATTTAGCCTTGGCAAATAAGCGAACGTGGTATATTTATATTATTAGCATAATAATTATTAACAAAGAACATAAATTTTGTTTGATGTAAATTTTCACATAATATAATTTATTTATTTATTGTTAATATAATTCTACGTTTCAAATCAAATATTAAATTTTGTTTTTAAAAAACCAAGTAATCAAATATTATATTAAATTTTATTTTTGGAACCAAGTTGTAATGTTTTGAAAAATTACAAAGAATAAAACAAAAATTAATTGGAAATTTCATAAAATATACACAATAATAAAAATTACATCAAAACTTAAAAAATCAATTGAATACATACATACATACATATCATCACGCCATATCCCTTGCAGGGTAGGCAGAGAGAACAGAGTGCCAGAGAACTCTATCCTTGCATACTTCACTCGCTTCCTCAACATTCATAATTCTCTTCATACACGCTCGCCGGTTTCGGAGACTCTTGACTCCACCTTCCTTTAGTACATGACCGAACTGGTCTAGGTAAGTTAGTCTCGGTCTCCCCCGGTACCTACATCCTTCCACTTTCGCATTGTATATCTTCTTAATCAGACGTTTTAAATAGATATTAAATAATAATAAATGAACATTATAACTTTAATTAAAATAATAACTGTATTACAGTTATAACTGGACAGTTTTCAATAGTTGATCAACAATCTCCTTTCCTTATTTTCGCTAAAGTATTATGTTAATATGTAGCGATATTTCATATAATACATTCTCCTATATATTCCACAATGTTTATAGAAACAATAAGGAATTTGATTAAATTTTACCAACAACTGTTCACATGTTCCTTGCGGATATAATCGTTAAACAGTATAAAACATCATCATCATCATCACAGTCCATATAAGTCCCCACTCTTGGGCTCGATCCTCCTCCGTAATGGGAGTGAAATTAATCTACTATACCGCACTGATCAGATGTGTTGGTATAGGGTTTTGTTTCGAGTATTCCTTCTCTTGCATAGATGTTATATGCGTTTTATATTGCCCTTAGTCATCTCCTACGATCACCTACGGATAAGATAGGGATGGTGAATTGTATTCTTACTCCGTCACCACACAGATAACAGAATAAATCAAATAACTGATAGTAATTCTTTTAGTCTATGTATCCTTTTTAGTCTAAATCTAAGAGGATTTACAAAGTAATGTTTATATGTCATACATATTGCATAAATCCAACTAGGCTTTTAGTAAATAGCTAGAATAATTAAGAGGCCAATCACGTTGATTTTTTTTTTATTAACCAATGAATGGTGTGAATTATATATAGTTACTGAAGTAAATGCTAACAAAAGGCACAGAATCAACGAAGCGTAGATCAGGCAAGGTTACGGCAACGATCGTAACTGTAGTTTCACCTGTCTTAATAAAGAATAATTTTTATCAAGATCGTGTTTCGTGTCAGCACGTGTGATAGTGAAAGTTTTGCGTTCTTTGGAGATGTGTTGATGTTATATAATGATATTTTGTGATATAAAATATATAACAACATTCTTATCGTATTTGACATGAAATTCCTTTCTTTCCTTGCGACATATATATATTCCAATATTGCACATAAACTTCGTCCTCGTTTCCAAGTCATGACGCTGATTTTCAAGTCATGACGACTTGGAAATTTAAGCATATTCTTCATTGATCAAAAATACTTGCAAATGTTACAAAAGTATATAAGCCTTGAATTATTTGGGTGATACTAAATTGTATATTATAAATATAGAAGAATTACTTTATCATATTCATAATCCGATATATATTAGAATTAGTTACATAGCGAAATTATATATTCTTAGATTATTTGTTTTTACGGTGCTATCTTATTTTATTATCAAAGATATTAATATTATTAATCCTTACTAATATTATAAATGCGAAAGTAACTCTGTCTGTCTGTCGCTCTTTCACGCCAAAACTACTGAACCGATCTAAATGAAATTTGGTACACAGATAGTCTAGAGCCTGATAAAGGACATAGGCTACATTTTAACGCAAAAAAAAAGAGTTGTAAAGACGTAAAGAGTTATGAAAAGTTGTAAGGAAGTTTCATTATTTTTAAAGCCAGAAGTTTAAACTTACCTTTAGGCTTATTAATTAGATATAAATAAATAAATATGACAAAAATTTTGTAAAAAAATTACCCTTAAGGGGTAAAATAAAAATAAGGGATGAAAAACTTTAGGAAAGTAATTTTCTAAAAGGTCTGCATTAATCAGGACATAATTTTAGCAATTCAAAGTTTCTCTATAGGTAAAGTATAGCCTTCTACAAAGTTATGTCAAAATATTAAGCAACCTAGTATGTGCAAACATCGATAACGTTTTGATTATGGCAATCAATTGCTTAACATATGGCCAACACCTATTAAGGTTGCAAGAATAATATTCTAAGAGTTCGAATTTATTTAAAAATATTATACAAAATATTAACTACAAAGATAGCGTAGTAGTGGTAAATACCAACCCCCAGGCATGTTGATGTAGCCACCGAAGTTAAAATCGAGTACCGGTGGTCCGCTCGCACGGCGAAGAGAGAAGGTTTTACGGTGGGTCTATGGGGTCACGCGCCGCCTTTTTCGTCACCCCGGACCGACTTGGCGGGGCGAGACGCATCCATAGCCCACCAATAAAAAAAAAATAAACAAAATAAAAAAGGCATGTTGATGTAGGGCCATCGAAGACAAAGATCGGGTACAGGTGGCTCGCTCGCACGGCGAAGAGAGGAGTTGCACAGTGGGTTTATGGGGTCACGCGCCAACTCTTTCGTCACCCCGGACCAATTTGGCGAGGCGAGACGCATCCATAGTCCATTGCAAAAAAAAAGCATGCCGACGTATATTCAATTCCTATGCAGGATAATTATTTGTATGATTCACAGATAATTATTTTAAGTCTAGCTGTTAAAAATGTTTTTTAATTATAAATTTGTAAAGTCTCCCGCGGCACAGCAACTTTTATTAAATGCATTTAACTGCAATTCCTTTGAATTTAAATGAACTCCAAAATTATATGCTTTATGATCATTTTATCATATATCTACATCTTCATGCTATCATTCCTTCCTTCCCATATGTTCTATAGTGTTTTGTATCAAGTCCAAGGTTCCAAATATTAATTAAAACCATTCCTATTTTTTTAACCTTTTATTTCTTTTATATTTTCATATCTTTTATAAGGACTTAGATCTTATTCTTGTCTACGAGATCACAGATTATACTATATATTAAAATTTTCTTAAAATAATCTATTCTTTTTAATATCACATCTTAATATCTCTGTGAATGGGCTGATTTTTATGAGGAAGCAGGTCACAACATCATACTTTTTTCTTTTACTATAAATTTTCTGTTGAAACGTCAAAACCATTTTTTTTATAAAAACATGTTATGGCTTTTTTTTATAAAAATACTATGCACAATGCAGTTAAACTAATTTTTATTACTTGTACTCTACGTTGGAAGAAAACACACGCCCATTTCCTACAAGATAGCTCCAATTAATTCACATAAAATTAGAAGCTGCTCCACTATCTGGTCTCGTAGTTCTAATTATTAGAGAGAGAATGTTCGATCTTTATTGTTCGCTGCAACTCGCAGGTACACCCGATCTGAACTAATTAAATGTTAGCTCGGCTCGGTTTCATTAAATGGAGATTTTCGTGTATGTGGATCAGATAACAGCCGAGTTGGCGACACTTCCTACTTGTACTCGGTGTAAAAACGAGGCGCAAATCTCGGTTTAAATAGATCTTAGAGGAATGCGTTTGTGGAAATGTTTAAGTTTAATTTATGGTTTTTTTTTCGGCTATATGACTTTTAGTGGACAATTAAAATATAAAATTAAATAAATTACTTAAAATATTTCTAATATCTACGATTCTTATGGTTTTTTTTTAATATAGTGCATTAAAAAATCCTAAACTAAAACACGATTACAATAATATTGCGCTAGAAAAAGTATAAAAATAAAATAAATAATATTGAGACTTGAACGTAGGTTCATTTATAAATAGATATCTATTGGAAATCTATTCCAACCACCTTACCAATTCAGCCCGTGTGGGTAGGTGCGTATAATAACCAAACTGTAACTCGCATCATCGTCTTTTCAGGAGACGTTTTAACGTCATCTATCAGGAAATATTAACACAATGTTTTGATAATCATTTTTTGATAATACTTTTTTAATAATTAAATCAGTAGTGGCCACATTGTTGAAAATTATCTATGGTAGTACCACACTCTCGCAGAAGATCAACGAATGAATAATGGCAATGTGCTGTTGCATTTCATTCACTGAGTGAGGAAGCTAGAAGCTCAAGTTCTAGGTGGGTCTTGGTTGGTAAGCAGCAGCCTAACGCAGTACTCCTGCCATTGCAAAACTCTATGTGCGTGGCAACACTTACCATTAGGTGTACTGCTAGGGGGTTTTGGCGCGAATGTGGAAATGTCATGTCACGCTCTTGTATTATATTCATTTCTTTAGTGTTTTGTGGTGTTATATTGAATAATTTTGCTGGTATTTTATACAATATGGTACAGTTAAAGTGCTGAAGTGTAGTGAATATGGTATAATAGTGGTTTACGTGTATTTTCATATTTGCCCAAAATTCCCAAAGAAAATCATTGATTAGGTTATCAGCGCCCGATTAATGGTAACGACTTGACTTACTGACAGACAATGACTATTAAGGCTACATAATATGAAGAAATGATGAACAATATATGAAAAATAATTAAATAAGACTTGGCTGTATGGGCTTTGATCCCTTTGCCTGTCCGAATGGACGAACAGAACCAAAAAAAAAAAAAAGGTGTACTGCTAGCTCATTTACCACCATAAGCAATTAAAAAAAGTGACGTCTAGGGAATATCCGTAGTCATATACCACTTTATCCAAAGGATATAGGCAACTATAGATTTTTTTTTACTAGAAAATAATAAAATAGCAGCAGTTACATCTAATAATATCCTTTTTTTTATTTACCAAGACTTTCAAAATGTAATAAGTCAAACATTGCATGTTCAGTAGTAACACGAACGCGATGATCTATGGCACTTCAGACTTCCGTATCATTACCGACGGTCGAGGGAGCCGCACACTTCGATCACATCGGCACGCGCTCTTAGCTCTCATCTTAATTTTATGTATTTATTCAATTCGCAATGACAATCAATTCTTATTATCATAAAACCTCTTTATGTAATTTAACTTCTGATATTCCATAACAATTATAATTAGAAGGAATCGTGACAATGGCCAAGGTTCAAATGGCTCCTGAAATTACATAAGAGTATAAACAACAAGTGTGTACTGTAGTACTACGTGTGGTGACGGAGTAGGAATACAATTCACCATCCCATATCTTACCCGGGGGTGATCGTAAGATATGATTAAAAGATATAAAACGCATATAACATCTATGCAAGAAAAGAAAGGAAAACTCGAAACAAAACCCTATACCAACATGTCTGACCAGCGTGGTATAGTACGTCAATTTCCCTTCCCTTATGGAGGAGGCTCGAGCTCAACAGTGGGACATATATAAACTGAGATGATAAGATGATGATACACAACAAGTTCGATTAAACGGAAAATTTAATAACGATGTTTATCGCGTTACAGTAACATGTAAAACTTGAGTGTCTGTCAATTTAATGTGAATCTATCGTCTGGTAAAATATAACCTAGTAGCAAGAAATGATAATAAAACGATTACATTTTGGATACATTACAATATATTTTATCACAAAAGGACTGAGGTATTCAACTTCTATCAGAACATTATAATTATAGATCTTTTTGATGTCTCGATGTACTTCAGGATATCACATATACGAGACAAATCTTATTACGAGTGATAGGTCATTCTTCTAAGACCTCCACAATGGCGAATTTAAGCGCAAAATCAAATATTCTACTGAAAAAAAAAGCATCGTAAGAATCGCTTAAATAACGAAAATCTTTATAGAGTATAAAATATAGAGCTGTACTATAGTTATTTTTTTTATCTATTGTTTTTATACCAATAAATACTGTTTTACTAACAAAAACTTATTTACCATACATTGGATTATCTATAGAATACAATAATAAAGTAAGAGCCATAAATAAAATCAATGCCACTGCGTAAACCTTACAATTTCTCTATTTATAATGTCAGAGAACGGTTGTCGCCAGTTATTTAACGCAAAAACATAGCAAAATAGTTTATCTGTTAGTTATAAATAATACAAAGAATAGGGCGTAGTCGATATAAATTCATATATAATTCATGCCGTTTAATTTATTCAAGTGAAAACATACATTGAATTTAATTTCATTCTAGTTTTGAAGCCGGTTCAATAGAAAATGAATCTTAGGAGTATTTTTTTACTTTCTATAAGTAATATTAATAACTAAACAAAGATTGTTTTCTTCTTCTCAGTCTATATACGTCTTAAGGTTGGGCATACTCTTTCAGAGAAACTGGTAGATTTATCTTCATTTTATCTGTTTACATCGCGCTTGCTGAAAAAGAAGGAATGGTTAAATTTTTACTCCATTATCATATAGAAACAGGGTTATATATATGATATAATTAATATTTTCAGTGATTATTCTAATGGCGTTTTTTCTTTATTGTTATATCAATACATATATGCTTGACTGTATGGCATTCGTTATCGAAAATTTTTTAGTATTGGTTTTTCTGTCCCGTTTTCCTAGCTAGACTTTTTTCGCATCGCATTCGCTAGCTATTTTCGCATCATTTTAAACCTAATAGGCAATTTATTACATGCATATTGTATTACCAAATTAAAAAGTAAATAATAAATATTTTTAATATTTATTTTTACATATAACTGATATCATCACATTTATTGACTATTAATTTCAGTAAGAAAAGCTCTACATAATTTCATATTTAGAAAGTAGCGCACCTTGATCCTTTTGAATGGTGCAAAAAAAAATTTGAAAATGAAACAGAAGTTAGAAAAAAAGGAAAGCATTTCACACCTTTGCAACGCTTTAAATTACGGTAAATAATGAAATATCACAGTTTGATTATAACAGCCAAAGTAAATTATACATGTAGTAAATCTACATTGCATCAAGGCAGACCGACCTCAGTTGGCACTTTGGCCCAGTTACCAACGTCGCCCCTTCGATTAAGTAATCGTGTAGATCAACCCACGCGGCCATTACTGTCATAATTTGTTGTATAGCTCATACAATTGCGATTTGTCGCTATTTTTTATATATACATGTTTACATAGTTACTAAAGTGTTTAGTATCTAAATCTAATTATACTATAGTGATGGCTCTTTACGTTAAACAGCGCAATTAAAAAAAACCGTTTCAAAAGAAGTGTCTTAGATACAAAAGTGTTATTAATATTTAGAATCGAATAATATTTTATATTTAGTGGTAGGTCTATACTGTTGACAGTTCTATCTACCTACAGGATTGTTGGCTTTACTAACATACAATTAACGGCCAAAAATAACACTCTGACTCAAAACGAGAACTTATGGTTCGCATTTAACAAATTCTCAGTAAATATTGCAAAATTAATGTTGTGATTTTCATAAAAATTGCATAAAAGTGTAATACTAATAACTCCACATATGTGTAACAAAAAAAAATACGGTATAACGTTAGTGAATTATTCGAACGGTTTTTCTAGTGTTTTTTTAATACTATATAACATGATTCTTGAATAGGTGTCTACGATAGAAAAAAATAAGAAATAAATTTGCGTATTTCTTTACTAAAACTAATTAACGTTGTGATTTTCATAAAAAATGCATAGAATTATAAATGGAAAACGTAAATAACTGCACATAAGTGTAAGAAAAAGAAAAATACATTTTATAATGGCTAAAAATATTCCAACAGCTCTTCTAGTAATTTCATAACACTATAACTCGATTCTTGGATAGTAATGTATATGATAGAAAAAAAATACGCACATTTAATCGCAAGTCCAAACAATCTTTCAATCGTCACTAGTAACCGTGTTGTAATACACGAACGTTATTGTTTATTGTGTTCTTATCGATATGTTCTTTGTACGGAACCAGTGTGTCAGTGCACAATGGGTCGTTGGAGAACCTTGCTTTTTGTGGAATTACAGTTTCGGGTAGGTCATGTTATGTCTTACATGCACTACTAGTGCATTATGCAAAATAAGTACTCGAGTAAACAATTAATGACACCTCTATAGCATATCGGTAGCATGTGAAGTGCGAGTGACTGTCAATCTTAGACTTATAATTCTTTTGATAACATAAACTCACCATCTCAGACCATATAAATAGAATAAGAGAATTAGCCTACTACATCGTAATTTGAGTAAGGTCCATTAACTGATTAATCATGTAGGTTATGTTATATAGATTATCTCAGGCGTTACTTAATCTTAAGTTTTGTGTCTTAGGTGTTACTTAATCTTAAACGGGCATCGTATTTATTTATATATACAAGTATGTATATACAAGCTGGGAGGGTGCAGATAGTAACTGAAATATATATTTAATTATCTCTTACAAATATTATTAGAAAAAGGTTATATCTTTTTCTATAGATAGTATAATAATATCTGTAGAAAAAGATATAAATCAAGCAATACTGGTTATATATATATATATAATATCTTATTATATTAAATTTATGTAAAGTTACAGTTTCTGTTTTAACTTACAAATTTCTGGAACTACGCAGTGATAATATTTTTATGCGGCGAAATAGTTTTATTTTTACAAATAAATACTTAGAAAAGAAATAAAAGTTATACAATATAAAATGTAACTTTATAACTCGTAAAAGTTGAACATAAAATATTTAAAAAAAAAAAAAATATAGTTATTTGGTGCTTAGAATGCGACCTCATGAGATAACAGTTTTATTGTACAGTGTATCACTCGCTAATTTGCCATGAGAATAGTGACAATCGAAAGAGTAAGAAAATGGATAGCTCTCCTTGAAAATATGTAACATCAACTGCAATTAACGGGGCCCTATAAAACGTGGCTGTTTGACTATACTCCTCTCTGGGCAGGCTCATATTCAGCATTGATTGCCGATAGATAGGAAGAATATAAAGAAATGTGTATAATGTATATATGGTATTTTATTTACATTACATAATTACAAGCATGTGCTGTGTGGTAGCGGCTATGAATACTACCAACCCTTACTTTGCTCGTGGATGTCGTAAAAGACGACTAAGAGCCTTATAACGACCTGGTCCAACTATATCTGATGCCGTTTGGTCAACAATTGCATTCCCAAGGAGGGTTGACATCAGGCAGGCTGCCGGTCATAAAACTATAGCCAAGAACTTTTACAATATGTGCTATGAAACAAGAGTACATATTTTTTTTACAATTGGGATAGGAGTTGGAGAATGATAAGTTACAAGCATGTAGTTACAAGTATTACACTGGTTACAAGCCAGTCAAAACAATTTTAATGTTTAGTTACAAGCATAAAGTATTTAGAAATAACGTTAAAAACTTACTCGTATTTGAAATGTTCAATGTCTATAGCAACTAAAAAACGTTTTATAAATGAAAGTGTTGGCTATTTCGATAGAAACATTAAAAAGTAACGGTTTTAACACTCAATATCATATGTTTTTTACCAAAACCGTGACAATATACATAAAGTTGAACAGGTTTCTAACGATATTTGCATGGAATTGCCTAACTTTACCGTTTCTCTTTTCTTTTGTTGAATGTTTCTTTGAAAATAGGTTTTATGGGGAAGGATTGCAGTACCTTAGCATTACTACAGAAGAAGTGCTTCACTGGAAATCTCTGTTACAGGGTTATTCTTATCTCATTATTCTTTAGTAAACATTATTTATTTCAGTGACGATCTCTAAATTTCTTTTTTTTTTAAAGACACAACTCTGCACTTAGGCAATAATCCTTGTATTGCGGGGGACTTTACAAACATATAATTAACGCAGACTAATTACCCCCAGACTCAGAACAACAATTTGTGATATTGATATATACATACATACATATCATCACGCCATATCCCTTGCAGGGTAGGCAGAGAGAACAGAGTGCCAGAGAACTCTATCTTTGCATACTTCACTCGCTTCCTCAACATTCATAATTCTCTTCATACACGCTCGCCAGTTTCGGAGACTCTTGACTCCACCTTTCTTCAGTACATGACCGATCTGGTCTAGGTAGGTTAGTCTCGGTCGCCCCTGGTACCTACATCCTTCCACTTTCGCATTTTATATCTTCTTAACCAGACGTTCGTTCGGCATTCTTTCCACATGTCCGAGCCATCGGAGCATTCCCTTTCGCATCTTTACACCAATACTCTCTTTCATAATATCGGCAAAGCAATCACCAAAGGAATAGACAATAGCTTTCTCTTCGATACTCAAAATCTAATTTCCCGCTCATAGCAATGGTTAAATCTAATAATGAAAGATGATAACGGATGGATGGAAGTATCATCGAGATACTACTATACTCGTCCATTTTTGTCTTACGTAATATTATGGCTATTCTCAAACATGCTCACACAGTAGCCAAGACTATTCAACGTAGTAACTTATTTATGATTAAATAAACGCTTTCTTTTCTGAGCTCAACAATATATTTTAGATATAATATATAGAGAACATGTAGCAACATTGACGAAATCGAATTTAGACTGACTTAAAGAAATAATGTTTCTAAAGAACTTAAAAAAAAAAACGTTAGAAATTTCTACTTTACGCAAATCCACAAACTATTTATTATATTACAAAATAAAATTTAAGTGTCGTGCCGTAACTAGTAATTTTATAAAGACAGACAAATTTACAACAGTCCACTAACATTTAGTTGAATTGTAACATAGATCTAGATCGCGGATTCGACGCCCACAAACTTAAGTTTCGTAATTGTCCTCATAAAACAATCTACCAAAAGTACAGTGGCGCCGACTGCTCCTATATCCTGAATCATAGTTCAAACAAGCAATTTTAAATCATATTGCAATGTAAGCAAATTTTAAATTAGCATGGAGCTCGACCGGAACATGAGCCATTCCAGAAATAATTTGCGCAAACTTAACGTTCTCGATTCTATTGTGTTTGACAATGTAAAAACCTACATTTACTGTATACAAACATTATTACTTCCTATTTTGAACTTTAATGTTAGGATTTAAGGAAGTTTTTAATTTAACGGACAGCAAATGTAACTTGGTACAGTGCGTGATATAATTGTTTATTTGCTATATTGTCCACATAGTTGTATCTGTAGATACATTTGGAAAGTAGGGCGGCATTGAAGTAGGCTTTAGTAAGAGATCACTTTGGTCAGTGTCAATGAATTTGTTTCAGATATTACGTAAACAATGGCTATGGTTATGATTTTATAAATTGAATATCACATTTTAATTGTACTATGTTGTAAAATTGCATATCACAACGTCAAGATTGATACAATGTATGTTGTAAACATTTGAAAAGAAAAACTAAACTTTAAACATTTACGTATATTTATTATTAAAATGTGTATTCGTATTAAATCACCTCGTTTATTCGTCTATATAAGTATATAACCGAGCGTCATGAGTTTCTTTTGTTTTTATAAGCCAGTCAAATGGTGCTATTTTGTTTAGGACATTCTTAATAACATACATCCCTATGTAGCGATTATTACTATACTTTGCCGTGAAATTCGTAAGGGCTGGTTTCGTAAAATTCAAAAATTCGTAAAAAGTTATCCAAGGAAAGAAGGAAGGCACCTGTAATCTCTTAGGAAATGTATAACAAATGCGATACGCTCGACTACAAAATAACAATTTGTGGATGGTACAAAGTATTAAAGTATAGAAATCTAACTCACGGCACTAGCACGGAAGGTCGATAACTTAACCACTACGCCATCTGTGCAGTCAAATATAACATAGTTAAGTTATTACCCAAGCTCTAAGCAGACCTACAGACCTCAAGTTGCAAGTTTTGCGTAACGTGGTTATACCTACTAAACTTGTATGACCATATTGAGGTAAAATCGTTAAGATTTATCACAACTAGTGCTCAATTTTAACACCACGTAATAAGGCCTACCGCTATCTCAGCAGCACATTTTCAGACTTAATTCTTGGTAATAAAGGATTTTTGACGGTATAATTTAATTTTGTGATTAATTGTAGTTTCGAAATGTACACCTCATGATTATTTATTACATATTAATGACAATAATGTAGTAAGAAAATTAAAACGTAGGATGGTGTAATTTGTCTCCGTTATTGCGTTTAGAAAGTCCCTCACAATACAAGGATACCTTAGTGCAGAGTTTTATTAAAAAAAAAAACAGTATTATAAATGTTGTGTATTTAAAAAAAACTTTCAACATATGATCTATAGTAAAACCTAAATACGTATATAATAGAACGTTATTTTTAATCTGCCTTCAAAACTACCACATTTACTTAAATCGCTCTTGCGTGCTAGATCTAATTTACAAAAATGGCCACAAGCAATTCCAATTCTAAACAACTCGTAAGAACTCAATTAAGATTTTAAACTTGCGCGTGAGACGCTTTCGTGATGTCTAACGCCTTTTAACACGTTCGCTGCATTACGAGATCTATCAGATCTCTTGCAGGACTTTTGTATTGTGCGTTGAATATGATCGTGTTGTTTCACTCCTTGCGGGAGGATCTAACTTGTAAAGTTATTTAAGTATGAGTAAGACAAATATACATATTTGCTTCCTACTTAAAGGTAAATTCAATGACATTAAAAAAGAAATTAGAGATGGATTAGGTCCCTAACGCATAGTACTATAATTACTTTCATTCATTGCGTTACGAGATATGTCGATACTCGTGGAATCGCACGCCTCGTAGACGCAACAGAGGGAGAATGGGTGGCGCGGGCGCTGCGTGACTCGTTTTAGTGTTGCTCTAGCATCGACGTGGGAGATCGCACGCACGTTTTGGAATGAAAATTTGACTTTTAAATATCCAAAAAGTATTCAGTTAATGCTTCTGTACTCCCTGTTTAAAAATGGTCATTAATTTAATATCACCATATATTTTTTTAAAGCAACAACAGCCTAAGAACAAAAATATAGAATAAAACACTCGATAAATTTTCACTATTAGAAAAACTAATAAAATTAGATTCTATAGCATTTAATTCACTGACGTAGTTGCATGCTGTTTATTTATATAATGCATTTATTACAAAACTCCCTGAAGGAAGATGTACAGATCATGTTTTCCAACGTGGTGACAAAAAAAGACGTTGTGTGGGTTGTTATGAAAAATTACGACGCACATTAAACAGCATTGACACTTATAAATAAGCTAAAAAATTGTTGTCATTTGCGCGCAATGCAAACAATCAATTGGCTTACCATTTTTTAATGAAAAAGTTTTATTGAAGACGTTTATGTTTATTAACTATGCAAAGTGTGCATAGTTAATAAACAATATCTGGAGGACCGAGCCTTGCTCGGTATTTTCTTATTAGTGTGTTTTGGAAGATATATTTAAATATAATTAAAACAATGAAAAAATAAATTAAAAAGGCAAAAGTACAAAAATAGAAAATAAATAATGTATCGAGCAAAAAGGAGCCAAAATCACGTTTGTCGTATGGGAGAGTACACCTTAAATATTTATTTTATTTTGTTTTTTAGTATTTGACGTTATAGCGGCAACAGAAACACATCATCTGTGAAAATTTATGTCTGACTGATGTCTAACTATCATGGTTCATGAGATACAACCTGGTGACAGATGGACGGACGGACGGACGGCGAAGTCTTAGTTATAGGGTGCCGTTTTACGCTTTTGGTACGGAACCCTGAAGAGTTTGAACTCACATAAAAGCTTGGTACAATGGAAATACTCTTTAAAATTGAAATGTCTCAAAAGTCACAATCAAACAAGTTTCTAAGCTATAAAGAGGTCATACACTTTTAGGACAAGGCGTCATACGAACGTAGAGTTTGAAATTTTAAATTGTTGGGCAGAAATTTTCTAAGCCGAATATTGTAATTGAGAGAAATGATAACACATTGCATCGTATAACTGAAATCCATCGCTCATAAGATATATTACCCATTTTAATTTTACTCTGGCGAGGGTATTTTTACCGCATAATGATTAGTAAAGAGATATAGTCATTTTCTATATTTTTTCGCTGTTTAGTCAGGGTTTAATCAACATTTTTGTAAAAATTGAGACGGAAAGGCTATATATCGGTATATTAGGAACAATCAGTAAGATACGATAGGGAGACAGGATGTTAATGCTGATCAGATTGGTCGCAAGACGACATGACCTAACTATGTGCGCGACTATGGTCGTTTCGATTTCTTTATACTGTTTACTTGCAAATATTTTAAATAATTCGAAGGGGTCGAATATTAAAATAAACTCACGAATAAGTTAGGGGTTTATACCCCAAGTCCGACAACCGGTCGAGTTCCTGAATACTCTGAAGGCTCCCGGTCTCCCAACTCACATCTTAAAATTGAGAGCTGGCGCGCCAAATTATACAATGCCACCAGTTTGCAAGAAAAAACATTGCATTGCAATGTAATCAGGTCATCTATACTGATCGGTTGTTCTTGAGCAGAGTCTGTATTTATGCCTAGGATTCTCCAAATGCCGTCAAATTACTCCTTCGAATTTCAGAGAGTGCAGTTTGCCATTAAATTCTGCTTCGCAATAACCATAAACAAAGCTCGAGGTCATATTCTTAAGGTAGCGGGAGTAGACTTGAGAGAAAGCCCCTTCTCCCATGGGCAGTTGTATGTGACATGCTTCAGAGTAAGCTCACAGAGTAGCCTGGTAACTCTAACATCCGAAAGGAAAACAATAGATATTGTTTACAAAGAAATACTGTAATAGGTGAAGTGTCGCGGGTGGGCGGGGATGTTAAAGAAGTGGTACCAGTGGTCGGCTTAATTTCGATGGAAAAGACGGTGGGTTATGGAGCCGTACACTACCCTCCCGTCGCCTGGGTCGCAATTAGCGCGTTGTATTAAAAACATGGCCTGCTAAGAAAAAGCCTGGTGTCCATAATAAATAACAAAATTTCATTTGATTTTTATGTCTATTAAACCTTCCCTACACTATAACAAAGATTATTATCATCATCATCATCATCACAGCTCATATACGTCCCACTGTTGGGCTCATGCCTCCTCCATAATAGGAGGAAAGTTAACCTACTATACCGTGCTGGTCATACGTGTTGGTATAGGGTTTTGTTTTGAGTTTTCCTTCTCTTGCATATATGTTATATGCATTTTATATCCCTTAGTCGTCTCTTACGACTTGTATTCTTACTCCGTCACCATACGGATAAGATTGTTATATTATATAAGAATACAAACATTTATACATAATTATCTATAAATAACATTAAAATAATAACGTAAAAAACAAACAAAAATCCTATTAAAACATTATCGACTTCTACGCAGATAAAAATGCGGGCAAAAGATAATAATTAATAAAATAATAAAAAATAAGCCCAAAAAGTAAATAAGAAAAAGTAAGGATCCGAACCGAGCTCCGGTTTGTATGGATTAGACAACTCGATTTTCCAACTGAGCTAAATGTCTATTCTTAATGACAGCGTCAAAATTTGAAAATCTTTATATTCTAATAGTTTTAGTACAACGAAAAATTATATTTTTGTTGCCGAAATATACTGACAAAATAATATTTTCTATAAATGAAACCCGTTAGCCCGTGTGGCGACGGGATAGAATACAAGTGTCGCCACTCCTTGCTTCCCCGTGGGAGTCGTAAAAATCGGCTAAGGGTCCACCAGGAGAGAGGGCAGCAGCTCTCTCCTGGGATACGTATAACACCACACTGCGATCGCCAACCCGCCTGCCAAGCGTGGCGATTATGGCTCAAAACCCCTAATGATAAGCACAAATAAAAAAACGGCCCCCAGTCACGGCAGCTCCACTATCCTACGGGCTCATTGTGGTAGCGGGCCTGGTAGCGATGGAGTAGGGGGTGCTAAGAATCCCCGGCAGCGATCCGGCTACCAATCAAAACGACCCTTGGCCCTGGTAACACACAACATTCGGACACTCAGGACCGACGAAAAGGTCATCGAGCTGGAAGAGGAATTGAGCAAAATCCGCTGGGACATAGTAGGATTATCAGAAGTGCGAAGAGAGGGCGAGGGCACGATAATCCTCCGGTCTGGAAACTTGCTCTTCTACCGGGAGGGAGATCACCCGTCCCAAGGCGGTATAGGGTTTATCGTTCGCAGGTCTCTCGTAGGCAACGTGGAGAGGATCGAGAGTGTGTCGACAAGGGTAGCGTACCTTATACTCAGAATTACCAAACGGTATTCGTTGAAGGTCATACAGGTATACGCACCGACCTCGGCATACTCCGACGACGAGGTGGAGGCCTTTTACGAGGATATCTCGAAAGCCATACACGCGTCCAAAACCCACTTCACGGTGGTTATGGGAGACTTTAACGCGAAACTAGGCAAAAGGAGTGATGATGAGTTGAGAGTGGGGAAACATGGATATGGACAGAGAAACCAGAGGGGCCAGAAACTGGCTGAATTTCTGGAGAAGGAAAGCCTCTTTATGATGAATTCTTTCTTCAGAAAGCAGCCACAAAGGAAATGGACCTGGATTAGCCCCGATGGTTCAACAAAAAACGAGATAGACTTCATCTTGTCGGACAAACGACATATATTTAATGATGTCTCAGTGATCAGCAGGATTAAAACTGGGAGCGATCACCGAATAGTACGAGGCTCATTAAATATCCATACAAAAGTCGAACGGTCACGCTTGATGAAGTCTACCCTCCGACCTACACCTGTCCAATACCAGAACCTCGAAAGCTTTCAACTCGAACTACACAATCGCTTCCAATGTCTAGACGAGTGCGAATCTCCGAACGATATGAACAACAGGTTCGTGGAAACTGTCCACGCGGTTGGGTCGAAGTTTTTCAAGGCTCACCGCGCCAATAGACCTAAAAAACTTTCTGACCAGACTCTCAGGCTCATGGAGCGGAGAAAAGAAATGACAGTACAGTCTTCAGCCGATTGGTCCGAACACAGGCAGCTTAATAGGCAGATCTCCAGGTCTGTGCGTCGCGATATTCGCCAATTTAATACGCTCCGTGTTAAAGATGCGATAGAGCGGAATCGTGGCTCAAAAGTGTTCGCACAAGATCTGTCTATTGGGCAAAGCCAATTGACTAAGCTGAAGACCGATGACGGCACTGTCATTTCATCCCAGGGTGAGATGTTGGGAGAGGTCGAAAGGTTCTATGGACAGTTATATAAATCATCCCGAAGTCCTGTTGTCGGCTTGGTCCAAGATCCCAGATCCAAGCTAACTCGGCACTATACCGAAGAAATCCTGGACATTAGCTTGTGCGAGATCAGAATGGCTCTTGAACAACTACGAAACGGTAAGGCACCGGGAGATGACGGAATTACGGCAGAGCTACTGAAGGCAGGCGGTAAGCCGGTCTTAAAAGTCCTTCAAAAGCTATTTAATTCCGTTATCCTCGGGGGCGACGTTCCAGAGTCGTGGACCAGGAGTGTGGTGGTGCTGTTCTTCAAGAAGGGCGACAAAGCTCTTCTAAAGAACTACAGACCCATCTCACTCTTGAGCCACGTCTACAAGTTGTTTTCGAGGGTCATTACCAATCGACTCACGTGCAAGCTTGATGACTTCCAGCCGCCCGAACAAGCTGGCTTCCGAAAAGGCTATAGCACCATAGACCATATTCTCACGCTTCGGCAGATTATCCAGAAGACCGAGGAGTACAATCGGCCTCTGTGTATAGCGTTTGTGGACTATGAGAAAGCCTTTGATTCAGTCGAAACTTGGGCGGTGCTGCAGTCCCTTCAGCGGTGCCAAATCGACCATCGTTATATAGAAGTGCTGAAGTGTTTGTATAGGAACGCCACAATGTCAGTCCGTATCCGGGATAAGAGTACGAAACCGATCCAGTTGCAGAAAGGCGTGAGACAGGGAGATGTCATCTCTCCGAAACTGTTCACCACTGCACTGGAAGATGTCTTCAAGCTCTTAGACTGGACCGGACTAGGTATTAACATTAACGGCGAATACATCACTCACCTTCGATTTGCAGACGATATCGTCGTTATGGCAGAATCCATGGAGGACCTTGGCACCATGCTCAACGATCTCAGCAGGGTATCCCAACTGGTGGGGTTACGAATGAACATGGACAAGACGAAAGTCATGTCAAATGCCCATGTCATTCCTGTACCGGTCCTAGTTGGCAATGCGGTTCTCGAAATTGTCGATCATTATGTTTACCTTGGACAAACAGTCCAGTTAGGTAGATCCAATTTCGAGAAAGAGGTCAGCCGACGAATCCAACTCGGTGGGGCAGCGTTCGGGAAACTTAAGAGGATCTTCTCGTCCAACATACCTCAGTGTCTGAAAACACAGGTCTACAACCAGTGTGTGTTACCAGTGATGACTTACGGCACGGAAACGTGGTCCCTAAATGTAGGCCTCATAACCAAGCTCAAAGTCGCTCAGCGTGCTATGGAGCGAGCTATGCTCGGGATTTCTCTGCGTGATAGAATCCGTAATACGGAAATCCGCAGAAGAACGGGTGTAACCGACATAGCACGAAGAATTAGCACGCTGAAGTGGCAATGGGCTGGCCACATCGCTCGAAGAACCGACAACCGCTGGGGAAAAAAGGTTCTAGAGTGGCGACCACGTACCGGACGACGCAGTGTAGGACGCCCCCCCACTAGGTGGACAGACGATCTGGTGAGGGTTGCTGGGCGTCGATGGATGCAGACGGCACAGAACCGCACTCTGTGGCATACCATGAGGGAGGCCTATGTCCAGCAGTGGACGGCGATGGGCTGAAATGATGATGATGATGATAAATGAAACCTAGCTAGATCGATTAATCGCCCCCGGGACCCCTTGTATGCTAAATTTCAAGAAAATCGTTGGAGCCGTTTCCGAGATTCAGATTACATATATATATATATATATATATATGTAATCTGAATCTATATATACAAGAATTGCTCGTTTAAAGATATAATGAGATAAACGTCTTTAATAAAACTTTTTCAATCGACAATGGAGATATTATTTTATTCCCATCACTACTTACTACACATGATGAACTATCTTCGGTTGCGGTACGAGATACAATCGATATCTAATTTTTTTTGGTATTTGTAGTTAATTCTAATGTACATAACTGCGTGCGAACCTAGCAAAATATAAAGCAATAGACTATCTTTTACTCACAAAAACTTCAAAATATACGTCATTGGTTTTTAGAAGATATAAATTATTTTCTAAACTGTATCTTTAGGAGACTGATTAGGTCTCAAACGCACCAAAGGGTAGGTTAGTTTGGAGATCTATTAGTTCTCCAAAGCACCAGCTGAAAGTTCTTTGAAAATGATGGCGCAGGGAACGTGTTAACTAAAATATATTGTAGACAAGTTACTTTTAGTTAAAACGTCAAGATAGTGAAATTGATTCAAATATCCGATAGCAGATAGTGTGTGGGCAATTCCTAAAGATTCTCAGCAATTAAATGCTTGTGCGATCTTTAAGGTAAAATTAGAACAAGTTTGATGCGGGTATCAAATAATAGTATACGCATTTCTTTTATAATTCATTTTTGTCCATTGATGAGCACTGGGGTATTCCACAGCGAATAGAAATTTGCCAAAATGACAAATGTATTTGACTAAATGCCTAATCAATTTGACCAAATTATAGGGTTTATATTCGAGTTTTTAATTTCTTACGGTAATATTATCTGCTTACGTTCTTCAAATGTATTTTATTCACAGGAAAAGAAAATGCGGGAGACATTTTATTCGATCCGGTGGTAGATAATTAATCTACCTAAAAAAATTCGGCAATATGTAATAATTTGATTTGATTTTATTCTCATAAAAATTATACGTGTTGTGATAATAGAACGGTGTCTATCCACTTTTATCAAAATAATAATGAATATATCGGTATAAATAAGAAATTTAGCGTTTAAACCAGTACATTGACATTTGTAAACTGATCTAAACTGTCAATATATGCAAATATGGTCGGCTATCTAATGTTCAGGCGCACGTGGGTTAGCTTAAGTCGCTTCTGTTGTTTAATAAAAGATTAGTAGTGTTGATTCGACCCACGGCACCGTGTTCCGTGTTTCTGTTCCTGGATAAAGAATGTTGCACATGTAGAACTTAAAGTGTTGTTGTTTTAAAATTGAAGTTAAAACTAGAATTATTAAGTCTTTTTATAATGTTTGATCTTATCTAAATATTATGGAAAGTGAAGCACGAATAGCCCCATTATAATTATATACTACTTATGACTTTTTATATCCTTATTAGTATTATCAAATAGTTACGTAAGGTTATGAAGACAAGACCAACACCCTCAGGATAGATCTCCTTTTATATTAAATATATCATTATTCTTCTCTTAACGTGTTGGAGTATATACAATGTATCTCTACCTAATATTGTCTAATGTGTGAAAACCTATAGGATCATCCGGAGAATTAGCTGCAACAACTTTTTGGAAAAATTATAACACCAATTAAACGTCACGATTATTACTTTGATTAAATTTATATTCAAAATAATTACTCTTAAATTGATTAATGAACGCATACATTTACAATATAGAATAATACTCCCGCTAGTAATGGATGTCTCACAAGATTATTAATTAGCAAATTTTAAAACTGTCCAAACTGAAGGTGAGAATACAAAAAAATGTATAAGAATGATAAGGACGCCTAGCTATTTTATTGCTTTATTGGCATTGACATGTCAATTCATTAAAATATTTTATCACAACGTATAGATCTTTTAAAGTTTTGCTATTCTTCCTCTGTATATGTATATAATCTTTGTTTTTTTTTAAATTGTATTATTTCATAACATGTTTGAAGTCGTACCTACTATTCTTCTTCTAGAACATTTTATCATGATGATCATGAAAAATATTAAGCGAATCTGCCTTAAAAAAATTGAAATATTTTTACTAATTGTGGTCTTAATAGTCGATTGAAGGACTAACAGAATTACTTAAAGATTGTGTACTCAATCCTCACTCACCACATTTACGACGTTTCGAAGTATTTTTTTAATTATTGTTTGTTTTAACAACTACCATCATGAAAACTTATGACATTATGGGTATGCGAAGTCCTATTTAAGTTAAATTATCTTGATATCTGGTCGCTCTTGGAATAGCGTTATGTATTTAAGTTTTGTAGGTTAGAGGGAAATACTTTAATGGAAAAAACGTATTGAAGAATCTGGATAGTCTAGAAGCGTGACCTTAATACAACTCGGATAAAAAAATCTCTGAATTACTTAATCCCATCTACCATACCCAATAGACATCTGTAGAACATAGGCTTTCTCAAAGAATAATGCCACGTTTGATTGCAGTCAGTAGTATTATTTTTGCCCAGAAGATAGCGGAGTGCTTTTAGCCATTCTCTTGATGATACATCATTCGGATTTAATAATTGCCATGAGTTAATAAGGGTTGGTAACTCATTGTATTCCTAACTCATCATCATTCGGGGCCATTACTTACTTAAATATTTTTTTTAAATGTTTGGTTCCGTGTAAATTTCAATTGAAAATCTTAATACAAATATGCATTCACCTCAACTTGTAGATACAACTGAACTCGTATTTCTAGTTGTTCACTGCGTGTTTAGAGATTGATGTCACTTGTTTTGTTAGGCGCTGGTATTTGAAGTGAATTTCGCGCTTTCCGCCATCATGAATTTGACATGAGCTACAATCGCAAATACTAGTAAAGCTTTAAAGGCAAAATACTTAACATTATGTTCTTTTAATCATTTAAATAGATTTAAATCGTTTCAATTTATATTTAATTTAAAAAAATAATTTTATTTAACAAAAAGCAAAATTACGTAACCAGATAAAATGACAACGGCTTAATCATTTAATTAATCTACGAGTAACTAAAAAATAAGATGACATATCACAAGTTCGTTAATTTTTTTCAACTCAAAAGTCGCTAAATTAAATTTATTTATAATAGACTAACTATTGTCTGCTGTTTTGCCCGTGTGAATAAATTAAACTGTTCACGTGCTTTAGGTGAAGATTTCAATTAAAAAAGGAAGTTATCATAAATATATTTTTTATTTTATTTTGCCGTAATTAGGGCACCTACTTAGAATGTCTAGTCATCATCATCGCATCTCATATAATATGCCCCACTCTTGGGCTCGAGCCTCGTCCAATAATGAGAGGAAAATTCACTTACTATATCACGCTGGTCAGGCTTGTTGGTATAGGGTTCTGTTTCGAATTTTCATTCTCTTGCATAGATGTTATATGCGTTTTATATTAAATAGTCGTCTCTTACGATCACCCACGGGTAGGTTGGTGAATTGTATTCTTACCCCGTCATCACACGGAAAGAATGTCTAGTACCGTATTTTGGAAAAACACTAATCAAATTAAATTATTTATGTATATTTTTTTAAACTTGATGTAGTATATGTTATGTATATATTAATTTTATTTATTTTTTAATTTAACGATGTAATGTTACGTAATATATTCCATTTAAATCAATTTTTTTTAAGGCCTCTTAAAGATTGTATATCAATATGTTTTTAAAGGCACCATTAAGGAAATAATCATTGCATTGCAGGGGGCTTTACAAATATAGAATTAACAAATACAAATTACAGTCAGACTGAGAATAACAATTTGTGGATTGCACATGTTATTATTCTGCATGGGAATCAACCCATGACACTTGGTACGGTATCTTGGTATCTTAACCACTGCGACATTTATGGAAGTTTAATTTTAAACAGCACAATATTTTTAGTACATAAATAAATGACATCATTTTCTGGCTCATGAACGTTTGCAATACCAGGTCGTTGCCAACTGTAAAATTTTACGCCCCGATACTCTTTCTCACGGAACAAAGCACATTAGCAAATTGGTGCTACTCAAATACTGTTCTTCTGAGAGAGTGTAACACTACCCCGGACGACCCGTTCATCTATGGTAGTATACAGAACACTATTCGTAGCTTGACCCTACCAATGAAAAAAGGAAGTATTGTAGTACCTAACACAGAATCCACGAAGCTGTTTTCCAGCCTGTAAGAGATATATATATATATATATATATATATATATATATATATATATATATGACGTAGATAGCCAAACTGGTTGAATGACTTTAAAGATATAACAGAAGATAAGTGGCAGACAAAGGTGAGAAACAGACATCTTTGGAATAACATAAAGGAGTCCTTTACTCTACAGAGAGGTTCTCATTCAAAGTGTAATCATCTCAGCTCATATATATACCCCAATGCTGGGCTCAAGCCTCCTGCACCCTAGAAGGAAAATTGACCTACTACACTACGCTGGTCAGACGCATTGGTATAGAGTAAAACTTTCGAGTTTTCCTTCTCTTTTATGGATGTTATATACATATTTTATCCCTTAGTCGTCTTTTACGATCACGCATGGATAAGATAGGGTGTACACAGAGAAAAGAAAGTCTAATATTGTAGCTAAAATTATTATTATTATTTTATATGTAAACTTTGCATATAAAAGAGAAAATATAAATTGTGTAAATCATTAATATAAATTTATAATATTTCGTAAATATTATACTGTAAAATTTGCATGTGAAATGAGAAACAATAAAAGTATTATTTATTATTATTTTTTATATTAAACTTGGGAACCTAGCCTTTAGTTTGTTTTTAGAAGTCTATATATTGCAGCGCCGCCTGGTGGCGAGTTACATCAATGGGGATAGCATTTAAACTTCTTCTCCGTGAAAAAATATATATACATTTCAATTTTCATAATAATCGGTAAAATATTTTCTGAGTTTAGTGATGTCATATATACAAACATCCTTTTGATTCTATCGCTTTTGTATGTGATTTTTAATTTCCCGACGTTTCGATTACTTTACAGCCTATATGGTAACGGGAGGACTATCCTCCTGTGTAACATTAGAAATCATAACAAACATCCTCTTTTATACATATAGAAAACCAGACAATTCGTGTTATAAACACTATAAAGATTGAATCGAAGCGTCAAAACGCGCGGCACGTCTGCGTAAAGATGACGGAGTGAAAGTGAGCCCTACAGCGACAGTGTAATCTAGCAATCTTGCATCTTAAAGACGATTAAAGTACACGCAAAGACGTTTATAGACTCATTGTGTAATTGCAATGACAGTAAAGATTTCATTTATAATTTAAATTATATTTATATAATTTTTTTTTCATTATTTTGTTTAACACAATACTTTGTAGGTACTAAGGAATTAATACAAGACTTGTGGGGGACTTTGAAAATCATATAATTAACGGACACAAATTACGCCCCTAAATCGAACCCGCGACTCTTAGCATGGTAGATCGATATCTCAATCGCTACGACATCTTATCAGTTTTTTGACTAGAATTGATATTTTTTTACTTATTCCCAGCATATATTACTAACTGTTTTTAGGAAGACAAATAGCCAGCCGATTATGTCTTTGTCATGCTGGCATATTGGGCCTGCCTTTTTTTGTACGGTGGACTATGGAGGTCGTCACGCCCTGCCGAATCGGTCCGGGGCGACGGAAGAGGCGGCGCGCGACCCCATAGACCCACCCTGAAAAGCGCCTTCGCCGGGCGAGTGGGCCTGCCCTAAGGGGAATAATGTCATAAATAATAGCAGGCGAGGTGGTGAATGCATTTGGTATTTTTAATTGCCCATGTGAATGCTATTCTTCTGCTTTTTGCAACAACACGAGCAAATATAGGGTGGTGAAGCATTTGTGTTCTTTTCCTACCACCACACGGGGAAGTCCCAGTCTTATATTTTTATCATATATTTCTTTTTACCTGCATTAAGTTATATTTTGGCGAAAATGTAATCAAGGTCAGAGGATAATAATTACCATATACTGTCTCTTCAATGTGACGGAAATCAACTTATTACATTACCCTTATGAGTTTGTGTAGGTTTTTTTATGAATAAAAGCCTGTTCCTCTAAGAGAATTTATTATTTGAAATAAATATTTTCATATAAAAAGGTTCTGAAGAACCTTTTTATATCAATTAGTAATTTATTTCGATGACAAAAAAATATTTTTATGAATTATGTTTGATTTTATCACAATACAAATACTTAAAATTATCAATATCCTACTCATATCCCAATTACTTGGGGTCAACGCAATATGTACTCTTCTTCAATAGCATATATTGCAAATAGTTTTGGCGAGGACTTTATAACCAGCTGTCTACCTGACGTCATCCTTCCTACCCTCCTACAGAATATAATTGTTGATCAGACATCATCAGATGGAGTTGGACTCTGAAAAGCTATTACTCTCGTCTTTTATGACAGGAACGAGCAATATAAGATCTGTCAGTATTCGTAGCTGCCACCACATACAAATATTTACCATTACAATATTTTTACTAATTTTGACTGCACCGATGACGTAATGATTAAGATATTGACCTACCGTGCTAGTGTCACAAGTTTGATTCACACACAGTACAGGACTTTGTGCGATCCTCAAAGTTTGCGTGCAATTTGTGTCTGTTAATTATACGTTTGTAAAGTGCCCACAATACTAGGATTATTTCCTTAGTGCAAAATATTGTCTTTAAAAAAAAAAGAAAATGAATAAATATCGATCTATATTCATTTAAATAATCGAACATGATATTTTTTTTTCGATTGGTCTGATTTCGTATCTTCCGTAATATCGATTACGACCTATTCATATGTTACGACCTTGTGCTCTGACGATAATAATTAGTCTCAGTTAGTAATAAATCAACGAATCACATTAATATTCATATTATATTTTAAGTCCAACTTAACCTTTTTTATAATTCATTAGTAATATCTTTTATATGTCCAATAATTATATCATCAGTCTGCTGTAAAGCTGTGTGGTAGCAGCTACGAATACTAAACAACCCTTACTTTGCTCGTGGATGTCGTAAGAGACGACTTAGAGCCTTAGAACGACTTGGGCCAACTCCATCTGTTTCCGTTTGGTCAGCAATTCCATTCCCATAGAGGGTTGACGTCTGGCAGGCGGCCGGTCATAAAACTATTACTAATAACTTTTACAATATGTACTATGAAACAAGAGTACATATTCTTTCGATCCCAAGTAATTGAGATAAGAGTAAGAGAATGATGATGAGTTACATCATCAGTCTATCATCGTCCATTACTTAGAATTAACTCGTTGACTTCTCTATCAATACCAACTCAGTTTATACATATCTATCTCCTATCTTTCTATCTCTTAGAAAGCCACCCTGCACTAAAGAAATAATCCTTTTATTGCGAGGGACTTTACAAACATATAATTAACGAAAATACGTAATACCCACACTCGGGACAATACTTTGTGGGTTGCACAAAACATTGTCCAGCTTAGAAATTAAACCCACGGCAGTCGGTATCTTAACCATTACGCACTGTACAGATGTAGAGTTAAAGCAGAATCTCAGTGATCCTTGAGCCTTCTCTATAATAAGAGGGAAATTGACCTACCATACCTGTTGATCAGATGTATTGGCGTAAAATTAGATAACAAGTTTTCCTTTCTTGCATATATCATCATTCTCCTACTCTTGTCCCAATTATTTGGGGTCGATACAATATGTAGAGTAAATATTGTATCGATCTTTCATAGTACATATTGTAGAAGTTATTGGGAATAGTTTTATGACCGGCCGCCTGCCAGAGGTCAACCTTCCTTAGAAATGTAATTGTTGACCAAAGGGCATCAGATGTAGTTGGCCCAGGTCGTTAGGCTCTTAGTCGTCTTTTACGCCATCCACGAGCAAGTTAAGGATTGGTAGTATTCGTAGCCGCTAATTTTACTAATACATACACACTACATACTTTTACACAGCTACTTTTCTTGCATATATATTATCTGCATATTATATCTCTTCGTATTTTACCCATGGGCAATACAGGATAAATAATTATATTAGGGCGGTGAATTGTATTCTTACTCCTTCACCACATGAAAAAAATATCCCTATGAATATGGATGTCATGATCATCACGCTTTGGCAGGCAGGTTGGTGATCGCAGTAGATGCTATAATTTTCCCATAAAATTACTACTGGCGATTCTCCTGATTCCCCTTAAGCGGTTTCCACGACTTCCATGAGGAAATAAGTTGAGGTGACATATAAAACCACTATATGTCACCACTGTCGCGATGCTTATATGTAGATGTAATGATTCTAAGATGGGAACCAGTATCAAATTATGAAGGGTCACGTCATTATCCCTCCTTCGTAAAGAGAACTATGTCCAACAGTGATTAATAGGCTAATGAATGAATGGATTGAACTTATATACTACTAGCTTCTGCCCGCGGCTTCGCCCGCGTAATAGGTTACTTTCCTAAAGTTTTTCATCCCCTAATTTTATTTTACCCCTTAAGGGTATTTTTCCAAAATTTTAATGTCATATTTATTTATATCTAATCAATAGCATAAAATAAGTTTCAAGCTTCTGGCTTTAAAAATGACGATACTTCCTTACAACTTTCATCCCCCTTTACAACCTTTTTTTGCATTAAAAAGTAGCCTATGTCCTTTAACAAGCTCTAGACTATCTGTGTACCAAATTTCATTTAGATCGGTTCAGTAGTTTTGGCGTGAAAGAGCGACAGACAGACAGAGTTACTTTCGGATTTATAATATTAGTAAGGATTTAAAACGAGAAATTATTTCGAATAAATAAAAATATAAGATGTGCTTCATATTCGCTGATGTGTTTGATGCAATATGGCAACAAAAAAATGAACCATGAATTTAATAGCCTCAAATAACTCATAGTTATGACATAACACTTATAATTACTTATATTAAGCAACAAAATGTCTGACATAATTTATTAATTAAATATAATATTAGCATTTTATGATTATACGATTGCATAAACATACATTTTTGTTGTTTTTATTCTTGTAAATATATAAACCAAATTAACCAAATTTTTTGACATTTAAAATTTTGTAGACACAATAATATAGTTTGCACAACCAAAGAGTCGTAAAAATCGGGTAAAAGCTCTGGTGGAACTCTTTTCTAGGCACCGCAAGACACCTCACTGTGGTCTGGCCAGCGTGGCGGTTCTATCCCCTCGTTTATAGTAGAAACCTAGGTCCAACACTGGATGCCGTGAACGATTCGGCTCATATACAAATCATAATATTTGACCTTCTTTGGCCTTTATCTCGACCTGGTCAGACGAGTAGCTGTAGGGATATATTTCAAAGTCTCCCTCTTTATTTATTTGCACTTTTTACATATAATAGAATATTTTTGAACATAGCAATTACCAAATACACCAAAATGAGCAATATATTACAAAATGTATAGAACAATTAATGGACCATAAAATTAATAGTGTAGTAATTTATTTTTAAAATAAAGTCTGCGCTAAAACTTAAATGTCGTATTATCACGCCAAAAATGGCTTCGGGCGAAAAGTTAACTTTTCTAAATATACAGAGGCCTTGTCCGACCTTCAGAGTGAGTGCAATGGACGAGCGGAGCGTTTAGCGATCTCATTATAAGGCAAAGATAAAAAAAAACCCAAGAATCAAATGCTAAACTATTCTCATGGTAATAAAGGTACCTATAGAATTTTTATTTTGTGAATGTGAATTTTATGGATTTAAAAACTACAAGAATTTGACACATAAATTTTAAATATTAAAATAAAATATTATGTTTTCGCTTTTGAAAAGGTTTGATCAAAATTATTGTTATTTTTTTTAATTTAAAGTGTCATCCTATCACCGCGCTTATGGTTTATTACCAATCTTATAGTCAATACATTATTATACGTTAATTTGAGTCTCAGAATCAAAATAATACTATTGACTTAATTTTTTTTTAAACACATGAGATTCGCCGTTACCACCACGATTAATAGGCAGATAGTTTGTATCGACCTGACGCTGCCGTCCATCGCCAGGGCGATGCTCGACAGCGTCAGGAACTGGGACGCGGTCGCAGCCTTCTGCGAGGCAGTAGTCTCGCGGAAGGAGGCGGCGGAGCGCATGCGCGAGGAGCGTCTCCTCGACGACGCGAACCGCCGCCGGCGACTGGGGCGGCGTAGGCGCGATTACCTGCGCCTGATGCCGCCCTAGCCGAGGCCGCGGGTGACTGGACCGGGGAATTAGTCCGTCACCCGCCGAGAGGCTGACCGCGCGAGGAGGGAACGACGTCCGCCCCGGGGGGGGGGACGTCGTTCAAGGGGAGGGTACCTCTCAGGGGGTATTCCATCGGGCCAGCCACTGACGACAAGTTCACGCTGCTCCAGTGGCCGGTCCAACGACGTAGGCGAGGTTCGTGGGTGGGTTACGGGTATGCGTGCTTACGCCCCTCTGTCGCCCCGGACGGAGTGGTGCGAGAAGAGCGCCGACCATAACCCACCCCAAAAAAAAAAAAAAAAAAAGATAGTTTGTATAAAAAGTTTTCCAAGAGATTACTGCTGCCTATTGCTCTGGTTATCCCTCAGCTGGTTTTAGCTATTTACCTGGGACACTAAGGGATAGTCACAGATTGTATTTGTAACGTATAACTACATAGATATGCGAAATTTTGGGCATAAAATTTAGAATAATTTTAGTTAAAAAATATTTTTTATCATTAAATATTTCGTTCATCCAGTTTTTTACAATATTACTTGACAAATTTTACTGTTTATTGTAGTGCTGAACCCTTTAAATAGGTTTTTTAGCCTTTTACCTCAACCTTTTGAAGATAATTAATTATCTCAGAAAACTGCATTAGACTTTAATTTAGTATTCATTGCTATTAGATTTTAAATTAAGTGCTAATTGTAATTTAAATGTTTAGTTGACCCAAACAACCTGCCTTTTATAATATCTGACATTTAATTACTATAAATATTCGCGTACTAAATCTTAAAAGTTCATGACATTTTATATGCTTATAGCTAAAATATATATTTGATTTTATATATATATTTACGTACATCAGCTATTGGGGTTAGCACCTACAGAGTTTTATCTCGAGTTCTCCTTGTAATAGTGGTTCTCCTTCTCTTAATAATAGATAGTTTAGGTTTAATATTATTATTTTTAGTGTTATAGATTGAATACAAAGAGGTCAATGATATTGGCTTACAAATGGATCATTTGCTTTCATAGTACCAAAATCTTTCGTATTCGACAAACAAAGCATCGCTGGTAATTTTACATATTATCTTTCAGCTTTTCATACTTGAACGATCCACACATCTAAAACTTTATAGCGGATAGCGATTGGTTTTTAACATTATCGCCGAGTGTTTCTTATTGAAATTTTCCAATACGAAACGTTTCCTTACAAATTTCGTAGTAGATCTAAGATTGAGATGGAATGCTGTTTACATATTTAAAAAATCTGTTAGTACGCAAGGCTATTTAATACTAGCAGACACATTAGACGTATCAAGCATGTTGTGAACAAAGATACACGTTTCAAATTGACATTATAACTCAATTATAGCAAAATTAACATACCAATTGCTTCCATGTACATATTTTGATAGTATAAAAACATGTTTTTAATTTTTTTACAGGTAAGGAATTCAATACTGCGCCTGCGCAGTTAATGTGACAACCGTATTTGTAAGTAATCTATGTTGTATAAGTTCTCTAGTTGGCCACCAGTCCCTACAAGACAGGAAACATGTCATTTAAGTTACTCAGCGTACTAGATTTTTTTTTCAAAAGGCCCTTTGTAACAACACATCATCTTTGTATTGCGGGAGGATTAACACACATAGTTATTGAACACAAATTGCACATAACAATTTCTGGATCGTACAAAATATTGTGATATAAATTGCCTGAATATCGAACCCGTGATACCGCACAGGTTGACTTTTCTACAAAAAATATCTTAACCATCACGCCATATATACAGTCGGCAGGACATTCAGATGTTTGATTTTACATAAGCTTTTAAAGTTAAAATTTCCATTTCTTGGAGTGATATATTATGACAACCTCGGAATAGAAAGGTGTGGAGAATATGTTACGTATTCTGTCACCACATAAATCCTTTATACGAATATATATGTTTGTATATTGTTATTATATTATATTATTGTATGGGTCAGCATGTTGGGTTACAAAAGTGATGGATGAGAGACGACTGCATGTAGCAGAGATGCGAATGTTAAGATGGATGTGTGGGCTGACGAGAATTGATAAGATAAGAAATGAGCATATAAGAGGAAGTTTGAAAGTAGCGCCAGTGGCGGAAAAGTTGAAAAGTGAACGCCTGACTTGGTATGGACATGTGATGAGACGGGATGAAAGTAATATTGAGAGAAAAGTTTTAAGTATGAATGTTGAAAGCTTTAGGGTAAGGAAAGACCGAAGAAAAGATGGATGGATTGCGTGAAGCATAATATGAATAGAAAGGGAGTGAACGCAGAGATGACATCGGATAGGACTGACTGGAAGAAAATGACATATTGCCTCGACCTCAAGTAATTGGGATAAGATCTGGGTAATGATGATGATTGTTATTATTTCAACGTTTTTCTTTATCTTATTATTAGGCTGTTCAAATCTGGCAAAAAACTGAACAATATGACTGCCTACCTTTTCTTCAATAATAAATTCCGGTAAGGCTTATTTATGAGCTAACTCTTCCTTGTATTGTAAACATATTTTTAGGGTGTGGTATTTTTATGAGTTGTAATAGATTACCATTAATTTAATTAGCTGTACTATTACAGACTCTTAAAATAAACATCTCAATGTTATTAAGCTCTTTATAGTGAGTAAATTAATGCAAATTTGAATCAAAAATGTCGCGCGCCGACATCCTGCTCCCAATGGCTTCGTAGGTGCGATGAAGGTCGTCTGGTAAAATACAACCAGCAATAAAGTGATATCATAACTGTTCGAAGAAAGATAATTATTAGTTCATTTTTAAAACCCTAATTCATCCATAATACAATAACGCCATGCTAAACATACTAGTTGGCATTCAAGTGGAATCAATCGCTTTTTCCTTATGTTTAATTTTTCTAATAATTCATTATTTTTTAATGCGGGTCCCAAGATAAATAAAATCATTTCCCGAGGCTACCTGAAAGTCAAATCTTAGTGTAACTTATATAGACTATTGTGCCTAGCTTAAAGAAGTTACAATGGTGGAAATGTGTGGTGGGATTAGTCCCAAAAAGAAATTGCGGTTGGCCGTTGGTTATATAATTTTTCTGGGTGTGCTACTGTCCATTTTCTTGGTAATCCCTCAAATGGCTTATTACAACTCCTCCAGGTAATTTAAGGTAATTAATAAATTGTATTCTTAATACGACACCATATGGACAGCTTTTTTAAATATTAAATAATCTAAGCTACAACAAAATCCAAGTTACAAGTTACCAATTATAGTTTTGTAATGATGCAATTATTGCAATTATAGTTATTACTTTGTATTTTATAGAAGTTGAACAGATTAAAATAATGCTTAAATTAACTTTTTAACATATGTAATCCAATAGGAAATGCCAATCTACCTGTCCGTTGTGGCGGTCATGGTATTAACCCCTCTCGTAAGACCGCCTCTGCATAATATTAGGCAATGATAAGTTAATGAATAGATGGCAAGGATGGATACAATTAAGTTATGGCAATCTTTGAACATAAATTGGCGCTTAATTTTTTTAGAAGATGTATCAAAGACGTGTAATTGATATTTGGTAAAATAAATACAATATTAGATATTGTATAACTTAGAAGACTGGATTTTTATTTAAATTGTTATTACAAGTATATAATCGAGTTTCTTATCATATTTACTTATATACATATTATATATGTATTAAACATTTAAATTCTTGCCCTGACCGGTACCAATCTAAACATAACTCGTTTGATTATATATATTTGGTTATATTTTAATTTTCTTGTATATGAAATGTAATATAATTTATTTTATATTTATACTACTTATTTGTAGATATCATTTAAGACAATCTGGCCTCGGAAAACGTATTGATTAAGTTGTTGCGTTGGTATCTATAATTATATTTCATTATATACAGTAAATTACATTTTTTTTTAAATTATTCGCTATTTATATTTATCAGTACCTATATTTAATTACACTCTTTGGAAATTATTTAATTAAAATTACAATCATAATATTTGTTTGTAATTTAAATTCGAGATTAACAAATATCAATAACCAAATCTCATAAATTAAAATTATCTGTACCCGCAATCTTGGTAGGGTTTATATAGATTTTGTTAACCAAATCTATTCTATATGAAGCATTTTCCCGAGATAAAAAGTAGTCTATATGCCTATAAACTAACTCTATGACAAATTTCATCCCTATTTATTTGACCGTTTTGGTGTAATTAATTAAAGTTTATCCGTGTGGTGACGGAGTAAGAATACAATTCATCACCATCATCTTACCCGTGGGTGATCGTAAGAGAAGACTATGAGATATAAAACGCATATAACACCTATGCAAGAGAAGGAAAACTCGAAACAAAACCTTGTACCAACACGTCTAACCAGCGCGGTATAGTAAATTAATTTCCCTCCCATTATGGAGGAGGCTTGAGCCCAACAGTGGGCCATATGTGAGCTGAGATGAGATAAGTGAAATATATAAATATTAAATCAAAATTAATTTAACAATGACTTGTTGCATTACTTAAATTTCATAAACATAAAAAGAAAACGAGATCTTTTTCGAAAGCATCTAATTAAAATGTTAATAAATAACTTTCCTCTATAATACTGACATGATCTGATTATTTCGACAGACCTTATATTTAAATTATTAACACTTCATACATAGTAGATGTTTAGATAGATAGAAACTCGCCAACCAGGAAACAAACATTTGTAACTTCAGATTGATATCAGGGTTAAATTCTACGCCCTCAGCACAGTAGGAAGCCTACAAACACCATTTATTTCATCAAAATGCCCAGATATAGTATATCATGAAATAACTGGTTGCTATGCATATAATTTATGCCTGTCATGAACTTTAGTATCAAGCCGTACCAAATGCTAGATCGCTGAATGTTTGGTAAGAAACAATGAGTTATTGAAATATTACTCACGGAATAATGTCAAGTAATGTCAACTGCAAGATTGATGTATAAAATTTTGTTAAATTTACATATATTGCAAAATATAATTGAGACGTTTTGTATTGGCATTTTCTTGTTTTCTAATATATTTTCTTGTAGTCTAATATATTTTCTTGTAGGCTAATACGTTATGTGCTGTGTACATACGTTGCTGTGTTCTTTTTCTATATTTTTAATTTTGAATTTATCGTTTTGTCGGAAAGGTATTTATTAAATTTACTTTTATCCGTATCCCGGATCTATGCTACAGCCTTCATTGAACTTAAAATTCTCCAGCGAAAAATGAAATAACGTGAGTGATAACGGCTGCGAATACTAATAAAACTTACTTTGTTCGTGGATGTCGTAAAAGACTACTAAGAGCTTTATATTGACCTGGGCCATCTGATGCTATCAGGTCAACAATTATATTCCCAAAGAGGATTGAAGTCAGCCAAGTGGTCAGTCATAAAATTTTTGTAATAACGATGGAAGACGTAATAGTAGTAGCGACAACCCCAAGTGATTAGAATAAGAGCAGAATAATAATGATGATATTGTATGATGACATCATCACTCATGTAAACAATGAAATATCATATTATTGTAATTTATGATTTATTTCATCATTATCATCATCACAGCCCGTAAATGTCCCACTGTTGGTTCGGGCCTCCTCCGTAATGGGAGGGAAATTAACCTACTATACCACGCTGGTCAGACGTGTTGGTATAGGTTTTTGTTCCGAGTTTTTCTTCTCTCGCATAGATGTTATATGTATTTTATATCCCTTAGTCGTCTCGTACGATCACCCACGGGTAAGATATGGGGTGGTGAATAGTATTCTTACTCCGTCACCCCACGGATGATATATTTATTAATTATATATGATATGATTTATTTATTAATTTATTTTTTAAATTTCTATATATAATATAACAATATAGAAATAAGTTTTGAAAATAACAATTTAAAAATCCAGCATTTCTCGTATATTAACTCGGATGAACAATAAATTACCAACTTAATTAAGCATGTTTAATAAGCCTGTTGCATTAACAGATTTCCTCAATAATATTATATAAAATAAAGGTCTATTAATATTATTATAATATCAACTTATCTTCGCATTATCTTGATAATTTTACTGACAGGATAATATCCATATATTTTTCATTGTATTTATATCTGTTTATTCACGATACTGGAGTAAAAGAATTTGGTGATTTCTATAACGCTTTTTGATTTCTGAATGAATTCTGCAATATAATTACTTATAAAAAATATTATCTTAATAATCATAGGTATTATGGTACACTATGTATGTCAAATTCTCTTCACTATGTTGTCCGTGTGGTGACGGAGTAAGAATACAATTCACCACCCAGGGATCTTACCTGTGGGTGATCGTAAGAGACGACTAAGGTATAAAAATGCATATAACATCTATGAAAGAGAAGGAAAACTCGAAACAAAACCCTATACCAACACGTCTGACCAGCGCGGTATAGTAGGTTAACTTCCCTCCCATTACGAAGGAAGACCGAGCCAAACAGTGGGACATATATGGCCTGTGATGATGATGATGATGTATGTCAAAATTCATTGAGTTTTTATTTGAATCGAAATTTTAAAATTAACAATAATATAATAGAAAAGGTAAAATAAAGTGGTACTTATGAACTATAGTGGTAGGACCTCACTGTCAACAGTTTTCTATCTACAGCCACGGGCAGGTCATGCCGGGTTAGTGCCACATTTTCGCAGAAAATCTACGTCTAAGCAGTGTCAATGTGGTGTTGCGTTTCGTTTGGTCAGCGAGAGAGCCGGAAGTCGAACTTTTGTGGTAGGTTTGGGGTTTTCATTTGTAGGCAGCAGCTAGTTGGCCACCGATGACAAAGACCGGGTTCCGGTGGCCCGCTCGCACGGCGTGGAGAGTTATAGGAGGGTCCCCGGACGGATTAGCGGGGCATGACCACAACATAGCCCGCCGCAAAAAAAAAAATACAGCAGATAACCATATATTGCAAAGTTCTATGGCCAGCAGTAACAATTACTATCAAGTGTGTTGCTTGCTCGTTTGCTACCACAAGCAAAATATATGTATAGCGAAGGAAATGCTTTAAATACGCACCAAACTTTTGTAATTGATTAATAGATTGATCAATTAATTTATAACAATTAAACAATTGAAAATAAAGACAAAGAAAGTAGAAGCAATGACATTGTTCCCAATAAAAGTATAACAGATAATAAATGGAGCGTTCATAACGCCACAGATAATAGTAAAAAGAAAGTGATTTGTGCCGTAATAGATTGATTTTACGCATGATATGTAATCGATTGTCGATATTTAATAGAAATACGGAAAACTCTACAGCGGAAGCATCCATTGTTAATAATTATTCCAGACTAATATTTATGAATTAATATGTACTATTAATACAAGCAACTATATTTATATAACATCATTCTCCTGCTCTTATCCCAATTACTTGTGGTCGACGCAATATATACTCTGTTTCCGTCGTACATATTGCAAAGGTTATTGGCAATAATTTTATGACCGACCGCCTGCCTGACGTCAACCCTCCTTGGGAATAATTAAAAATAAATTGTTGACCAAACGGCATCAGGTGGAGTTGGCCCAGGTCGGTAAAGCTCTAATGTAAACTAGGCCGGTAAACTATATTCATATAACATAAGTATGTAAATTAATCTGAGCTTGATATATTAATTAGATTTGTTTCTTATTGCGAATGAACTCGAAGTTCCGTGTGGTACAGTCTTGAATACTATCAATCCTAGCAATGATTGTGGGTGTTTAAAGGTCAATTAAGAGCTCACTTATGCTAGTTTCATCAGGTGTCATGTTAACGAAAATATTCTAAAGGAGGGTAGGTATACGACAAGCAAGCGTCCGCTCGTAAAACTTCATTAAAATATTACTCAGTTTGTAACGCTTTTATTTTCGCTGTATTAGAGGAAAAAGACGGACCAACTGCATATAACCTAGATAAAGGCAAGAGAATAACGTGAATAGAATGACATTCAATAGGGAATCATGGTTTAATTTTTAGGGACAGGCAGGCAGACAAATATAGTCACATTCCGTCCAATTCGTCCGGGCAATGGAAGTGATGGTCTGCAAGCCTTTACCCCAGAGAGCTATGCTGCTGGTAATTTTTTGCCTGTAGCCATTAAATAGCTATATTGTTCGATCTTCGTCTAATTACAACATATTGCTTCTGCGTTTTCTTCTATGAGCAAGAGAACCGTAATCTCAAATCTGCCTTATAGTAGGAAGAGACTTAGCTGTACCTCTGGTAATGCAGAGGTCTATAAACGCCTGTTACTAACTTCCATCAGATGAGCTTCTTGCTCATTTTGGAAAGCCAATAAAAAAAGAGGAAATAACTTTATAGTTTTGTTTACCAATTAAATGTTTAATATGACATCAATATATTTTTTTATATTTATTGCCATATTATATAATCAAGTTTAAGTTAAGTATATGCAATTGGATTAAAAACATGATTAAATTACATTTTATTTTATCTAAGAAATAATAAAAAAATAATGATACAAATGAAATGTAAACTGATAATACTTGAATCCTCTATCCAACTGAAAATGAATTTTCCGTGTGGTGACAGAATAAGAATACACTTCACCACCCCCTATCTTACCCGTGGGTGATCGTAAGAGACGACTAAGGGACTATATAAAACATATATAACATCTATATAAGAGAAGAAAAATTCAAAACAAAACCCTATACCAACATGTTTAACCAGCTTGATATACTAGATTAATTTCCCTCCCATTATGGAGGAGGCTCGTGCCCAAAAGTGGGACGTATATGAGCTGATATGATAATGATACTGACTAATGGCAATAAACCAATTATAGGTTTACCTTTTCATAAATATAAAAATTATATACATAAAAGCTATTATATAAATAGTGTCTAGAACAAAAAAGATTACAAGAAATGGTCTACATATATAATGAGCAAAAATGAAAGGTATGCGACAAAAAGTCCCATTAATTTAAATTAATTTACATTTAAATGTGATATGAGTTTATATTCTTTGATCATCAATATGTTCTTCAAAATTTGAATATTTTATATTGAACTAGCAGACACGGCCACGCGTTGCTGTGGCTAAGGCAGCCTTAGTAACACATGGTGGTTATGCTAATAAATTGCAGCTTATACGAAATGTTTATATGTTTAACATAGCGCCATCTATTAAATACTTACTCAATCCAGTCAACAGATACCGCCATCTGTTAGAATCGTTTAGCGATAACAGATAATTGTGACTGTCAAATAATAAACAATTAATTTGCAATAAAATAGTATTACGACTATAAATTGAGATGAAAGCTATATTTTAAGTTGGATCAAACTACACATGCTGTGCAAATTTGATTAAAATCGGTTATGTACTTTAGGAGTCCATCGCGGACAAACAACGTGACACGTAATTTATATATATTAAGATATTCAAATATATTGCAAAGTTTGTGGGAAATCTTACATTTTTAGCAACGACATTAATACAGAAATAATAAATACAAAGCTAACACAAAAAATAATAATACACCAATTTCAAATATGCTCAATGTTTGAATTGAGCATCATCAAAAAAAAAAATTGTAAATGCAATTTAATACAGAGACGCAATCATATTTCGTGCCCGTCAAAGATCGCTTCAATTGACCCGATTTCGAACAAGGTGACAGAGTGGCGCTTGCATCCGATCACCTCGGTCCTTGGCACAGAACAAATACACTCCATGGATCACATCACATGCGCTATTGTTGTTTAATAGACAATGTTGACCTACAACGAACATCTTTATGATGCGTAAGAGTAGATTTGTGGAGGGCAAAGAATGGTATAGAATGCAAATAAACAATACAAAGGCATTTATTATGTACTTGTTAATAATAAAACAATGCTGTGTATGAAATTGACAAATATTTGCTAAATTATACGATGTCTTGACGATTTTTTTTATATTTAAACCAAAAGAAATATTCACTCACTTTCAATTCCACATAAAATCATTATTAAAAATCTGTATCAAAAACTGTAATAAAACAGGTACAGCTAAAATATTATACAGTCTATTAAAAATCATAACACAATTTTAAAATTAAAGAAACGTCGAAATAGTTATCACTTTTGTCTCTATCACATATGTAGATTAAAGTTTAATTACAATAAAAAAATGCATAAAAAAAATAGCATATAATATGGATATCAGCGTTGTATATCATTAATATCAATAAGCAAGGAAGAGCCGCTACACTTTAGAATTTCTCGATGATTAAAATTTAATACGCACACAATTATTGGGTCCAAACATAATAACTACAAGTACAATTAAGTTACTCTTTGATAATTTAAAATTATAATTAAACCATGTAAACATTGTGCTTTAAATAATATTATCTGATTAAAATCAATAGATGTAGCCAGTAAAATATACGAGTATATATTTACTCTAGACACTTTGAATGAGGCTCTGCTAGCAACTGAGATACAAACGAAAATAAAATAAAAAACTCAAGAATTGAAAATAGCTATTGATATTACCATTCATGGGCAGTCACTTATGCACCATATATGCACTACATTGCTAAAATATATGTATATATATATAATAAACCTGAGGCAAAGGTTTACCCATTTTACTGATGCTAATTTATAACATTCCAAAATGCAAAAAAAAAATATCTTAGTTCAACCTTCATATTAACGATTAATTGATTGTGACTTTACGATTGATCAATCATTACCAAACACAATTAAATGTGTCACTGAGTACGTATATCTTATTCAATACTAACTATACTTTAAAATAAATACTGTGTATTATTATATAAATAACCATTTTTTTTTTCATATAAGATGGAATTTTATAATTTGAATACTTAGGTGTATACATTTATCCGTGTGGTGTCATAGTAAGAATACAATTCACTACCCCCTATCTTACTCGTGGATGATTGTAAGAGACGACTAAAGGATATAAAACGCATATAACATCTATGCAAGAGAAGGAAAACTCGAAACAAAACCCTATACCAACACGTCTGACCAGCGCGGTATAGTAGGTTAATTTCCCTCCTATTACGGAGGAGGCCCGAACCCAACAGTGGGACATATATGAGCTGTAATGATGAATAGGTAGGTAAATAAATTATCTATTATACCTTAATGCTGAATTTATTCGTTTGTTATTATTTAGTAAATAAATAAGAATATAATTTCAAATTAAATATTGTAAAAGAAATTTATTGGTCTAGACTAATACATACGTATAATTTAGATAGCTTATCGAGTTTTTTTATCGTACCAGTATAAGCAACTATTGATTTATTATAACTTAATCTAAGTTGATGATCAGACATCAAAAGGACTTCCTTTTAGATAACTTTATCCCACTACGTTGTTAATAATAATTATTAACAAGATTTTATTAATATTTGTTGATCTGTATAGATATTGTATAACTGGGAGTTGTTTCATTCTACTAATTCAGTTGCAAAACCTTCCTATTCCTTAAAAATCGTAGTAGGTATAGCAATAGTTAATAGAAAATAGCTATACATATATATACATTTTAATTTAATATAAAAAGTTGTAAGCAGTCCATCAGTTACAAATTGAATATAAACTATATATAAGTAGGTAAATCCGGTACTCAACAATCAGCTTTTACTTTCAATAAGATTGCGTCCGCCACTTCCGCGAACGAAAGTGCTACAACACTAGCCGCCGGTTTTTTATTGATATCGAGAGTTTTGTTTGTAATTATAAAATAATAATCATCATATCACTTTATCTCTTATATGTAAATAACAATTTGCGATAAATGCTAAAATATAATAATGCTATCATATGGTTTTAAAACACTTTTATTATATTTTTTTTGCATTCTATTCTAATCGTAGGCGTGCATAACTTGTTAGATTAGGATCAGATTTAAAAATAAAAACAATAGACAGGTCTCATATAATAATATGTTACAAGTAATTTTATATTTTATGGCTTGCTAGATGATAACTATGGTCTTTACAAGCAAAAACAAACTTCATCCTTAGAATCTAAAAAGTTTTCTATAAATAATTGATCAAGGTATTTTTTGCTGTGAACCTAATTCAGTTCCGTGTTTAGTACACTTCGAAAAAAAACTTAGTTGAGTTTTATTTTCGCTTACGTTATTAACATATTAGTTACCGCCGAATATTTGTGTTAGTAGATGTTTAATGGCCTTAGTTGGTCTACAAAGGACTTTCAAATAATTACTTTATTATTTTTAATAACAAAAAAATATAATAACCTACTAATAACAGAACAACCTTTATCATTGTCAAGTTTCCGTGTAATATTTTAAATTAATAAATTATAAATTGAAGCTAAAAACTATAAAGAAACTTATTTTATTGTTTATTCAATACTAGCAAACTTAGCCCGTTTGTTTTAGAAGCCAATATATCGCAGAGCCACTTGGTGGCGAGTTACATCAATGAGGATAGCATATAAAACTTCTCCGAGAAAAAATACATACACAAACCAATTTTCATAATGATCGGTCAAATAGTTTCTGAATTTAGAGATGTCATATATACAAGCATCTGTTTATAAGATATAGATATGATTAAAATTAAAGTTTACTGTTTTGATATCTACAACTATAATGTTGAGCCTTTTATCGATAGGAGATTAATATTATTTCATCGATAATGTTACAGCCCTTTACAACCACCGTCGCTACCCACCAAAATCAACTTTCTTTCTTCATTATTTAACATGTATGCTTATATATTTATGTTCATAATAAATAATTACATGTATTTGGCTTATCATTTCACTTTTTTCCTATTTTGTAGTCAAAAACACGTTTTGATCCTCATAGAAAATTCATTATTTATAAATTTATTGATATAACATCAAGTTTTGGGCCTATCGTAAAATAATTGTTTTTCTCCTTCTGAACTATACCATTAATAAACATGAATCTTCTCCATAAAAGGAGAGACATTGATTGATAGAGGAGAGGGTTTAAGGTTATGTTTTGATTTTTGTTATTTTGCGGATTTTTTGCTTACCTTCTATAGTCATCTTTCATAACATCTGTAGGCGCAGAATAGACAAAAAAAGGAATGTTAACATAAATAGTTCTAAATTCCTTATCATACAGACAAAATAATTGTCATTATTTTAATGGTATCGAAAAATTTAAACTGAATACGACTCACAAACCATTTTCTATTAGAAAGCTAAATTAAGCATGACCATTATTCACTTAAATAAAGTTGATTGTATCAGTACAATAGCGTTTTTCATGCACTTCATGAAGTATTCAAGCGGAGTTCCTTTGTAAAACACATTGTACCCTGAACTTGGAGACCATTGTTCATTTTTCTAGTTATTGTTTGAGGGAAAATTAGGAATTAATAATAATTTTCTTCTCAAATTAATTGATTAGTAAGAAAATATCTGGAATTAAATAATATCTATCATAATCATCTTTAAGTTTCAATTATTCGTAAATTAAACACGAAAATATCGGAAACAGGCAATTTGTGAAATTCTTTTGATGTGTTTGGAAACTATTTAATTTTATTTTTAACCCGTCCGAAAAATAAAACCTACGAAAAAATGCCTAAAGTACATAACGTAAGGTAAATAAGCATATTAGAGTAAGAAAACAAATAAAACTGGCTAATGTATTATAGTCCTAACCCTAGACGGATTGGGCCGGGTGAATATAGGTACTAACTAACCAGTCTCTAAACTTTAGAATTCTCGCCTATATTAGGCCATATGTGGGCAAAAAAAAAAAGAAGAACTCTTTATTGGATTATTTTTTCTTGTATCTACAAACTTATAATGTATATATGAAAGTAAAGTGCTATTAAATGGTATCAATACCATGTACTGTCATATCGAACGTTGAAAATGAGTGCTTTTTATAATTTTGTGCACACGTTATGAATATCAATAAAAAATAATTCGTCTTCATTAAATATGATAAATCAGTTTATATATATTTAAAAAGACTTTATTAATTTTCGATATAAATCATTAATTTATAGACCTGGTTTCGAAACTATTATAGATTTTTTATGAACCTGACAATATCAATGTGAAGAATCGTTTAGTTTTTAATTTCAGATGGTATAAATTAATTATATTTCATTTTTAAAGCATACCTACAAGTTTTTAATAATTAACTAGACACGTATGTATATATTAAGCAGTATTAAAAGTTACAGTTAATATACAAATAATAACTTCGATAACGTATATGCCTAGTAGACAATATAATTTCATTCACTTATCATCTTAAAAGCAAATTTATTCATTGTATTAAATACGATACACGGCAGAATTATCAATATTATTTCGAAATGTGAATTTAAGTTAAACTCTTCTGAAGATTACCAGTTTAAATGCGAAACATGTGTTAAATCAATATTCGAAGTTTCGCGGTATAAATTGCAAAATTTAGTTCTGGAGTCTTCTCATAACACAGAAGTAAGAAATTTTCTCATCTCCTATCTTACATTATCCTGTATTCCTATTTGTTTTGAGTTCTTCGGTATTTTAATTAACCGTGGGCAAGTAATGGGCATCCTATTTTATCCGTTAATCTAAAAATAATGTAATTTGTACGAAATCAACAATTAATGACTTACTCTACAGCAATGCAAAAAAAAACATATATAATCATTAACCCTTTATACTTAAATTTTAACACGAAAACCTCATTAAAATCGTGATCTTATGAAGTACTCATATGTGTCATGGGCTACCTCCACGAAATGATACCTTTTCTGTAATTTATATTTTACCATCATCATCATCACAGCCCATAAATGTCCCACTGTTGGGCTCGGGCCTCCTCCGTAATCGGAGGGAAATTAACCCACTATACCGCGCTGGTCAGACATGTTGATATAGGGTTTTGTTTCGAGTTTTCCTTCTCTCGCATAAATGTTATATGCGTTTTATACCCCTTAGTCGTGTCGTACGATCACACACGGGCAAGATATGGGCAAGATATGGGGTGGTGAATAGTATTCTTACTCCGTCACCTCACGGACATTATATTTTATACATATCTGTATTCCAAATTAAATAATGACTCGGTTTGCTATCACTATACTCCAATTGTAACGCATTATATTTTAACAAATTTTACAAATCGTATAATATATTATAAGATTTACTATGTAACATAATTAACACACGCATTTCTGTACATCATCATCATCATTCTTCTGCTCTAATCCCAATCACTTGGGGTCGGCGCAATATGTACTCCTCTTACTACATATTGCAAAAGTTATAGGCAATAGTTTTACAACCGGCGGCCTGCCTGACATCAACCCTCCTTGGGAATGTTATTGTTGACCAAACGGCATCAGGTGATGTTGTCCGATATAAAACTCTTATTCGTCTTTTACGACGTCCACGAGCAAAGTAAGGGTTGATAGTATTCGTAGCCGCTACCACACAGCAAACACGCATTTCTATACATATATCTTTATTACGAAATGAAACACACTTCTATATAATTTACTCGACATACCAAACTCCATATACAATAAATTCGTGACTGTTGAAATGATATATAATTGAATTAGATAACGGAACAATATCTAGTAGACAACATTTCATTAAAACAATTGACATACCCTTGGTTTGAGTCACGAACGTCCTTAATCTGTTAGATCTTACGTTAAGTATATTAACTATAGTTCTAAAAGCATATAATGAATGGACATAATTGGACTTATACTGCGTAATATTGGTAGTATGTAGTTAATGAGACACCAGTTTCTATATAAAATTGATCTGAATAAAGTGTAGCGTAAACATGAATAAAAAACTTTCTATTTAAAACAAAAAATTGATAAAGAATTGTAATTTCTAAATTTAATTTTGATTCGTATTATATGCAACTCGTAGTATTCATATCAAAATGGACTTAAAATCATTTAGTACGAATTAAAATTGATTGAATTTGCATAATTAATAATTAACAAATATACGAATTATAATTAAAAATTAAGTTTAAAATTAACATAACTTATATACGCATAGTGTATTAATATACATATATGTTTTGTATTTTTTAAAGAGTACGAAATCACCACTCTCTCGCCCTATCATCTTGCTTGTGGGTTTCATAAAAGGCAACTAAAAGATATACCTATAACATTTGTTGAAATATAACTTTATGCCAACCCCTCTGACAAGCGTGGTTTAGCAGGACAAATCTTCTCAATGTGAAAAAGTCTCGAACCCGGCAGTGAGACGTAAGGACACAAGACGTAAGAGTTGAGATGACGATGATATTATTTTTTAATCTAAGAAATTTAATTCAAGTACTTTTTGCCTGTAATTTTAACATAAAAAGCCTTTGACTGAATCAATAGAATTATTTGATATCTTAAACATAAATATAGTATAATCATCTTTTCCGTAAGAATTCTTGGGTTTTAAATCGTACAAAACTAGACTATGTGTTGTATTATTTGATTGAAACGACTGCTCAGCAGATTTAGTATGGCTTAATTCTATATACTACGATGGACAACTTTATAATGTTATACATAGAACCAATCAAAAGCGAGGGCAGCACGCATGCTCGAGAAATGATACAGTAGCTGGTGACTGGACACGCGTTTGTGCAAGGTCGCCATTCACCGGTCCAATACCGACCGCTCGAGTGGTTCGACGACCGATTTGTTAAATAAATTAATTATGAAATTAGAATTATTTAGAAATAATATTATGTTTAATTTGTTTTCTATGTGATTTTGATCAAGTGAGATTTATATTTTTTTGAAATTATTTAGTTAAAATCTACATTATTATCACATACGTCTCAATATTAGGCTGAAGTATTCTCCAGAACTGGAATAAAATTGACCTGTTGTACCACGCTATCACAAAAGAAATAGACTTTTTGATGTCTAATATATTACTAGCAAAAAGCTGAATTTTGTGAGGGCTCGCGTAGTTTTCATAACGGGTAATCATTTTTTTGTTAATTTAGTTCTGTTGCAGCGATGTTATTCTTTTGGTTTTCTAACAGATGGCGTTAGTAGCGGGTACAATAACATGCAATGAATACAAAATTGTTAATGTTAATTTATTTAATGGTCATAATTTTGACAACTAACACATCTAGATATGAAGTTAAGGTTACTGCGTTAAATCATAAATCTATAGGCGTCATAGTTTTATAATAAAGTGTACTACAGTAATGCTTAGGTTGTGGGACAGTGCTAGGTTGATTATCATTAATATAACAGACCTATTCTTTTTTTATTGTGCCAAATAGGAAATGTGAGCCAAAATAATGATCCATATTTTAATTAAATTATATGTATTGAAGCTAACTCAGGTATAGAGCAAAATTATAATGAATATTCGCAAACATATAGATCGTGATAGGTTATGAAAGTATTGAGTGACCTTGTATAAAAACCAACTGCAAATGTGATCTAGGCGCGATCCTCAGACATGTCCTTTACTGGTTTTTACTTTTATACTTATTTATTTATATCTATGCTGGTATATATTGTAGAGAAGAATTATTTAAGGCGTCCGGCCGACAATAAGTAAAAAAAAATTATGTTGCATTTCAGCCTAAATACATTCCTACTAAGCATGGACCTGTTCTACAATAAGACGGAAATATATTTACTGCAAAGTTCAGTCGTGATGGTATAAGATTTATTTTTAATCGTTTTTTATTTGACACGTATAATTTTCGGTTAGACTAGAATGTAATACATAATTTTCCAATTGTATGAATGAAAGTTATTCCTAGTTTGTATATTAATGGAAAGATTGTGATAAGTGCTGACATCGTTTTTTTTTTCCTTTTCTCTTTCTTCTTTAAGAAAATATAATAAGAGTTTTTTTAATGTATTACTTGATTCCCATACTTGTTTCTGAGCACCTTAATATCCTTTCTTTAAAAGACTCCATATATAGATATACTGATAAATATCAATGTGTTATACTGGTAAATACACATTTGAAATAGATTTTTGTTTTTGGATTTTATTGTATTGATATTAAATTTTTACTTTCACGAGGTTTTGAACACTTATCAGCCTCGATTCCTCCTATGACCATGAATATAATGTTCTTGCCTTCGGATGTAAAAATATTTTATTATCACTACAAAGCAGAATAAACTGTAAATAAAATAAGAAACATATAATCGTAAATCAAATAAGAATTATATAGTCGTTACAAGACAAAGCGAAAATACCATACATTCCATCACACAAACGGTCAAAGGCACTGCTATCTTTCACTTTCCTCGTAAAATAACAGCATACAAATTGTTGATGCAAATCCGTATATATACGTACTTTCGTCACCATCATTCATAGTATAATCAAACTTAATAGTTTCTCCCATTGAATAGAACACAGCCTACATAAAGAATTAAAGAATCAAATAGAAAATCCCGATCAGTAAACATAACCAGACCTTTGGAAGGATCATGAATACAAATGAACAGTCAATGTAGACATTCTCAGGGCAATGGCAAGGAACGGTTTTGAGAAAACGATATTCCAATACTACGTTGTCGAAATACAAATGAAGCACAAATTCCTATGTCGTCACAATTCGAATCATGAGAACCAAACATTAGACTATATTTATTAAATTTTTAAATTACTTCAGCATTCCATATGTTGGAAATTGATGGAATTCCAGAAAATTGTGATCAACTTTAACATCAGAATGACCATGAGCATATGAACAGATGGATACTGCATGCATAAATATATCCTCATGTTCTTAAGCCTATATTCATAAGGATGAATATAGGCTAGGAGTACAATCGTCTCCAATAGTAAGGACTATTGGAGACGATTGTACTCCTAAATTGGTAACAATTTTCATATCATGATATAGTGAGAATACAACTCACCACCCTCTTTTTGTTCATGGGTATTATAAAAGACGACTGAGGAATTATAATATGCTGGAGAAATAAAACTCTATACCATCTGGCCTGACTAATAGTGGCATAGTAGGACAATTTTCTCCTATTTTGGAGGAGGGTAGAATCCCGCAGGCGGATATATGAGATAAACACCAAGTTGGTTAGACGATTTGATAGTAAGTTTTTTATCAAGATTTCGTTCTAACAGTGATCTTTCTGATTCAGATAATTTAGGCCAAAAAAGGTAACTTTAGTAAACAGTATTTTTAACTTAGAGCCATATGGAAGATAAAAATCACCACAACAGGCATTGAATAAAAACCTCATTGTTTTTATTTTTGTAGTTTCAACTTGAACCCGTAGCATAAAATATTCTAAAATTCCAACTACTTGAATGATTTTGCTATTCCATCCAAGTTTTGTAAAATCCAGTATTATGAGTGATGGTATTGATTAAATGTAAATTTCTTGTGGCTACCACCGTGTTAACAAGCAATACAAAAGTTTATGCGTAAAACGTTTCTTTTCTTCACATTCAGTATTCTTCTAAATAAAAACTGGCAAATTTCCAGCTATGTAAAAATCATCGCTATAAAAATTATGAATTATCCCTTCTGAATACAAATAGTGTACTTTGTATAAATCCGGATAGTAAATTATATATCTAAGTTTTTTTACTAAAATAAATATGAAGTATTTAATATCATTATCTCAGCCCATAATATGTCCCACTGTTGGGCTCGGGCCTCCTCCATATTGGAAGGGTAATTGACCTACTATACCACGCTGGTCAGACGTGTTGGTATAGGGTTTTGTTTCCTTCTCTCGCATAGATGTTATATGCGTTTTATATCCCTTAGTGGTCTCGTACGATCACCCACGGGTAAGATGAGGGAGTGGTGAATTGTATTCTTACTCCGTCACCACACGGAAAGTTTTTAATATAACTTTTTGAGTTTCTCAACTGCTGTAATATATCTATTGGCCATGGACCTTCGGATGAGGTCATGTCAGCTTATTATACTACGCAGGGCATACAGGTTAGCACAGGGATTTATTTCCAGATTTTTTATCTTGTAGTAGCTAAAGTTACCTGCTGTATGAGAAAATTTACTAAGGGTACATAGATTTTTATAATATACAATGGGATATGTGGTGGGGGCTACAAATGCTACCAACACTTAAATTGCACATTAGAGTTGTAAAAGACGTCTAAAAGGTTTACATCGACCTTGGACCAACTCTATCTAATTCTGTCTGATCAACAATTAAATTTCCAAGGATAAACGTGATAAAACTGTAAGATATACATATATATATATATATACGTTGGAAGAAAAATACATGATGCGATGGAATCCAAACTAAAATAATATCAGGATGGTAGTGATGTCAAAAAAGAAAGGGGTGGTCCCATACTAACAACTACTAACAATACTAATAGTTATAGTTAGTTCATGTTATAATGCTTTAATAATTTTTCTTATTTTTCCAGAATTGGTCTTTGCGGTTTCGACAACCCACACAGAGATCAGAAAACAGAAGAAGTCCGAAGACATATAGGACAAGTAAGTTATCCATTTAATTTATTACAAATAGACTCAAATTATATATTTTTAGACCACCCACTCACACAAAACACACCACACTAATGCCTAGATAACTATATTGTTAGAAGTATTTGCAAATATATTTAACAGAGGCAATTTATACCCCGACTCGTAAGTACAGATTTGTCTCTAAAAGGAATCGTAGAGTAGGATACTTCAACTAAATATATAATTAATCTATATAAATCTTTTTGATTTATATAATATCATAAATCCATATAAATACACGCTTCACACTTCTGTTACAATTTAAATTAGTATATGTCTGGTATGCGCACCTGTATTTTGCTTGTTTTCTTGTATAATAAAGGCTACTTTAGCACCATTCTATTCAATAACCTCATCTGTCTTTATCATAGTCATTATTCGACATAATCTTTCTATGGCGATGATATATGTGGGATGACGCCATAACTGCCACGCTCGACAGGTGGATTGCAGATCACAGTAGGTACTATAAGTTTACTAAAGGTGCGTTGATGCCTACTCGCCTAGTGCTTCCTCAATTGGATTTCGTGAATCCTATGGGACAGAAAAAAGTAGATGCATTCGATTATTATACAGGAGAATATTTTGTGGTGGACCCAAATTATTGTTCTGAGTTTAATTGTCATTTCCGTGTGATGATAGAGTAAGAATTATATACCCATGGGTATCGTAAATATCAACCAAAGGATATATATAACAGACAGACATTTTTTGTGCTAAATACGGCAAAGTCAAAATAAAACCCTATACCGATTCGTCAGACCAGAGTGAAGTTCTAGGTCAATTTTCTTCATATCGTGGAGAGTCCTAGCCCAGCAGTGGGACATATATTTGCTTAGATAGTAATGAGTCTGTTTGTAACTTTTGTCCGTTAATTCCATGTTTGTAAAGTACCCCATAATATAAGTATTAGTACCATAGTTCATAGAAATTTCATTAAAAGAATGTGTATACATTTTTAACTTACTCAACCCTAATGATACAGGTATTCATGACATTGATGTACCGTTCTAATGAATGATAACGCCTACACTAAAAACTATGATGAGTTCACGATTATGACAACGAACTTAGCAATGTTTGCTCAACGAGCCAAGTTTTTTGTTAACTAGCTAATAACGAATACGTTAAGAGTGTAAAAAAACTGCGTAATTATTTACGTAAGAGTCAAAAAAATATGAGAGCGCGTAATGATTATATATATAAATAATAATTAAGAATATATATCATATTATGTAATGTTTTTTTATATAAATATAAAAGATTAGAGCAAGTCCAAATAATGGAACTACACTAGCTTTTAAAATTTTGGTTTAAACTTAAGCATGATACTGGAATAGGATACGTGACTATTAAGTGAATATTGATAAATCTACGGTCGACACTTTTCATAATATGTTCCACGATTTTAGCTAAAATAAGATGTAAAAAACACTATATTTTTAATTCGTCAAGAAATGGACGAAATTTTTCCTTTTTTCCTCAGCTTATGTGTGCCCCAATATTGAGCATGAGCCTCCTTGACAAATGAAGATAAATAATTACTATAAAACGCTGGTCAGACAAATTGATATTATGTTTTAGTTCAAATTCTTGTCTTTTTTGTCGTCTCAAATGATGGTGGAAAAGGTCAAAGTATATATCGAACTATATATTAAACTCTTAGTCTATCAAATCAAGGATCCATAGAAAAAATCGGTTAAAAAAATCTCTACACACATATAGTCAAAATACACAGAATCATTGTGGTACGCGAAAATTCCCAACAAATTAAAACAAGCACAAAAAAGATAACAGACGTTTAAAACAATTATTATAGGCTGACATACAATACGTGATGTGTAAAAGGAAGTAATGATGTAGAACAATTCAAGAATCAACGCATATAATAAAAATAGCCTCGGCAAATAAACAAGAACGGAACAATAGCATCGAAAATCTTTATATTCAAATGCGATGGCATCAGAATGTCAAATACAAGGCCAATGCAAATGGACTTAAATTCTAAATTTAAAAAAATAATCTGCTCTTTTTGTTTTGTTTTTGCAATCAGTTACTAGTGCAAGCAATTATTAGCAACTGGTATAGAATGTAATTGTGTGTTTGAAGTAATGAATAGGAAGAGGAACCACCACCATTTTCCCAAGATTTAACAATATGCTGTAACTCAAAACACAAATGAATACTAGAATCAAGATAGGATAGCCATCATTCATTATTCTCCCCCTTATCCCAAACTATCAGGGTTGGGCGCAATATGTACTCCTATTTCTTATTGCAAAAAATATTGACAATAGTTTTATTCGGCAGTCTGCCTCTCTCTTAGGAACTCTCCTTGGGAATCTAATTGATAACCAAACGACATCAGGTGGAGTTAGCCCAGGTGGATATAAATAGTCAAAATAGGATAGTATATGAGAAAATACATACAATGAAACATAAAACCTCCTCCTTTTTGAAGTCGGTTAATAAAGAAGATTATATATTAAAACTTTTTAGTGGTGGGACCACGCTGTTGACAGTATTCTAGCTACAGCTACGGGCCGGTCCGTCCGGGGTAGTACCACACTCTCGCAGAAGATCGACGTCTGAGTAATGGCCATGTGCGCTTCGTTAGGTGAGCGAGAGAGCCGTAAGCCCAATTGGGGTGGGTTTGGGGATTGTATTGATAGGCAGTGGCCTAGCTTGACCTTGGCATTGCAAAGGTCCATGAGCGGCAGTAACACTTACCACCAGGTGTGCTGCTTCTTCGTTTGCCACCAAAAGCAATAAAAAAAATTAATCATGTCTGAACAACTTGTATATTTAATGTGAATATTGATTTGACACTTGTTTTATCTCTGGAAGACGTGCCTTCAAGGCGGTTCGACATTAATCATATTTTTAATTAACAATATATAAATTTTTTAATTTTAATTTATAATCGACATAAGTTAAAGGAAAAATAATTATATATTCACTCACTTTTCTGTTCTATCTATCATAGATGGAACTTAGTCCATGAGTTTTGGCTGAGTTTCTCTTGGTTTATCTATAAATAGCTATCGTTTACTACTTACTACCTAAGAACTTTACTAGAAAACTATTTCCTATATTTTAACGCTAACAAAGTTAACATAATGATTTCTGATATTTAGACGAATATTACATATGTGAAATAAAACTATTATTAAGGATTCTATCGCTTTTGTTCTTGATTCAATTTTCCTTAGATTGAGAGATGATATTTGATCGATATTTATATACTACTACGGGTAGATATTCTTCTTAGATCTTCCGTGTGGTGACGGAGTAAGAATACAATTCACCACCCCCTGTCTTACCCGTGGGTGATCGTATGAGACGACTAAGGGATATAAAATGCATATAATATCTATGCAAGAGAAGGAAAACTCGAAACAAAACCCTATACCAACACGTCTGACCAGCGTGGTATAGTAGGTTAATCTCCCTCACATTACGGAGGAGGCCCGAGCCCAAAAGTGGGACATATATGGGCTGTGATGATGATGATGATGACGGGTAGATATAATTCTCTGTAATAACGATGGCTTGTTGGACTTGAAACACCTTAGTCCTCCCGTGACCATGACCACTGTAAAGTGTTCGAAACATTGGGAAATTCAAAATCAAATACAAACGCGATAGAATGCGTAAAAATAATTTTATTTCAAACTAGCATATTTTTTTTTAAATCAATCTATTTGCGATCAACTCGTTATCCACAAACGGACGTAAAAATATATGTAATTTTCCCATTTTTAACCGACTTCATAAATAATACCATGTTATCAATCGCCTTGAATACAAACACAAACTCAATATAATGACCGCAATTATTGTTGGTACAATTGATTATATACACTATAACGATTTTAATAATAAACATAAGTAAGGACAGAAGCTTAATGAGAAAAATGATCGAGTAACTTTATCAAGCTTCATTGCCCGTATCTAATACGTTCCTGAAATACACTCGTTTCTATGAGGTCAGACTTTGATAGCTATTATTTAGCCTAATATGGTTTCGAATTCACTAAACACGATTTGATACGGTGGTACAATTTTATTGTCCGCCAAAAAACCTGTAATTAGATTACTGATATATTTTTCTAACCACCGTTATGATTAATTGTTGCAAACTTCAGATTAATTTTAATTTTAAATGTATGGGCTTATTTCCAGTACATTGATTCATTTATGAAAACTTGATTACGAGTGATAAATGATATGACAACATTTGGGATCCGAACCCACACCTATTGGAAAACCGTTCCAATCGTGCTACCACTTACACCAACGTGAACTGTTGTATGACATTCAATTATCACCTCGTAATATATTTTTGTCTCTAAAGGAGTCGTGTGCCATCTACCCGACATTGTTTACATATTGTACAGATTTTTCGCTCGTAATCAAGTTTTTATAAATAATCAAGCATGTTAAATGCTAAATACCAGTAATTTGGATAACAGGGTCGTGTCATCGTTTACACAAAAGAAATTGTAAACATCATTAATTTCAATGCACGTAATTTTTTTTAAAACATTTTTCTTTTCAACTCTTATTAGCACTGTTGTGAACAGGTCATCTTCTTATGAGAGTGTTTAGCCTTCTATACTGTGCTGGCCAGGTTCTTATTTTGAATTATCCTCCTTGCTTATTTATTATTCATTTTATTACAATCAAATATTGCCTGCATTTGTAAGTATAGAAGTCGATACATATAATTACTTCGACATTAATTACAATTTACGGGCCGCTGCTCCGATAGAATTCGTTTTTATTATGCGACAATTATATATGTATGTACGTTTCGTCAATCATCATGCAACTTCCCACTACCGGTTGAATCACTAACGAGCAAGCTAATAAGTTCAGTTTTCTATGTATCGATATTAATAAGGTTGAAATAAACATATTATATAAGAAAACATTTTTGGTTATTTGCCTTTGCATGATTAGTTATAAAGTTTAGTAAATTAATTTATAATAACACGTTATATTTCAAATAACACGTTAATTTCATATCGACTAATTAAGACCTCGTGTCAAATTTATGTTTTCATTCAAATGGACATGTTAATAATTACAAGATGGACTAATATATACTATAATACCATCTGTCAAAAATATGAGAATGAATGACGTTTAGCATTCATAAATCGTGATTTATATATCCTTTTATTAAAGGATTTCGTCATGGTTTCCAATAAGGAATAGACAAAATTAAGCAAACAGACTAGATAACAATTCCAAAACTAAATAAACGTCAAAATAATAAAATATTTTAGAGATACTAGTCAAGGAAGCGTCAATCTTGTTACGTACTCAACAAGATTATATCGTTCAAATGTAATAAGATTTGTTTATATACAATATTAGCTTTCAGTACATATCTTGGCAAATGACAAGGTTGTTTATAAGGTTAACTGGCGCAGGATATAAATTTAAAGGTAGACAGTAATTTAATTAAATATGTATTTATAATACGTCAATATAATTAACAAACTAATAATTTGGTCAAGTTATACAGTGATTAATTCAAAGAATGCAGAATGTGTAGGTATATAATTATTGTGCTAAATTTTTGTTATAATTTAATATGTTTAAACCTTCAGCTGATTTTATAACATTAGTAGCTAACATACAAAAACAATTCATATGTCCAGGCATTTAGGTATAATTAAATCTAAAGATTGCCGTGTGGTGACGGAGTAAGAATACTATTCACCACCCCATATCTTACCCGGTGATCATACGAGACGACTAAGGGATATAACATGACATGAGCTTGGGCTCAGGTCTCCACCCACTATTGGTAGTGGAACATTTATGGGCTGTGATGATGATAAAATCTAAAGAAATTGCGCATTTGATGCCATATCGTTTTAAGGAAGCCTCGTTTAGAGGCGAATCATTATTCAAATTTCTGCGGAAAATTGCAAGTTAAAGTTACAGAGGCTGCTCATCACTTAGGACTTCTTTATATCCTATTCCTTCCTTTCTTGAAGTGTGCGGTATATTTATTAATCTTGAGAAAGTGGTGGGTCACCCTTCCTTCCTTCTATTTTTAATAATAGATTATTACACGTATAGTGCACGTTGTATATAAAAATACCCTTGTAGTCGTAAAATCTGGCTAAGGAATCAACACGAGAAAATCAGTAGCACTCTTCTAAAAACCTTATAACTCTAACTGCAATCACTAACTCACTTTTAAGCATAATGGTTAGGAGCATTATTCCCCATTGGGATTGGCCCTTATCCAAAAATAGACGTCGATAGCATGGTTGACTAAAGATGGGGTACGATGGATATGAAGGGTAACCCGCCGGGCTGGCCACGGAAGGCAAGGAAGCGGTACCAGTGGCCGGCCCAATGGCGATAGGGAGGAAATAAGGTGGGTTATGGGGCCACGCGCTCCCCTTCCGTCGCCCCGGTCGGTGCGGGCGACGTGTGACCAGGCCATAGCAAAAAAAATGGTTGACTAAAGATTATATAGTTTTGTTTCTAAAAAAAGTAACGTCAAAATCTAAGTATTAAAGATAGATATAGTAAAAGAGATAGAAGGTTGACTTTGTCAATATACATATATTTAAAAAAAAACAGGTATTCAAATTTATAAATAAACATTTATAAATCATACAAATATTTTCCCTGCATGAAAACAACACGATGATATCTGCTGTTACATATGAAACAAAACTATTTATAAGGATTTAATTTCGTTTGTATTTATTTTTTTAATTTTTCAGCGTCTCGAACACTTTTCAACGTTGCGAGTTCTCTCGTGACTATGAACGTTGAAAAGTATTCAAAAATGAGAAAGTATAAATCAAATAAAAAAATCGATAAACCCTTTACATTAATTATGAAAGTTCAGTATTTGGACAAGTGCGCCAGCAGATATTAACTTCCAGTCGCTTGTGCAAGCCTCCTTAGAATCAACAAACAAAAATATTCACACACTATATTAATTGCTATCGATATGTTTTAACTTCTATCTATCTTCCGTGTAGGAAACTTTGATTAATACAAATATTTATAACAATAGTATGACATGCTGTTGGGCTAAGATCATGATGTCATAGGTCAGATTGGTACCAATTGTGTTGTTCAACACTTCTGTCTTCTCATCAATCATATGAGTTTGAATGTTGTATTAAAATCGACAACATGTATTGTAATGCTTGACTTGTTAAAATTATATTATACTTAGCGATATAGTTAGTTATTATCAGAAGAATAACGTGTTAAGAACCTAAGCATTTGAGCATTTGAGCCTTACAATATATACGTTAAAAAAGAATGTTTATAATTACGCTATTCCCAAGGAGAGTTGATGTCTGGCAGGCGGCCGGTCATAAAACTATTGTCAATAACTTTTATAGTTTTACTATGAAAGAATAGTACATATTGTATCGACCCCAAGTAATTGGGATAAGAGTAGGAGAATGATAATAATAGTGTTTATAATTAGGATATTGCAGTAAAGTTCTCTCGTGACCTTGAACGCTGTAAAGTAATCGAAACGTCGAGCATTAAAAAAAAATACAAACTCGATAAAATTCGTAGAGAAGGAAAACTCGAAACACAACCCTTATACCAACACGTCTGACCAGCGTGTTATAGCAGGTTAACTTCCTTGCCATTACGGTGGAGGCCCGAACCCAACAGTGGGACATATATGTGCTGTGATGATGATGATGATGATAGAATTCGTAAAAATAGTTTTATTTCAAACATTTCAGTAAAGTTACTTACAAAATTGTAACTAGTATTTTTTCACCTAATGTGAAATAAACCTAAATTACAGAAACTGCCACGTATGTTAATACAGGGCGTCAATGAAATATGTAAACATTTATAAATCATTATTGATCTTAAATTTAAAATCACGACAAAATATATGCAGCATAAGTTTAAGACCAAAATAAAATCATTTTATCATTCTCCTGCTTTTATCCCAATTGCTTGAGGTCGACACAATATGTACCATACATACTGCAAAAGTTATTGATAATAGTTTTATGACCGACCTCCTGCCTGATGTCAACCCTCCTTGGGCATTTCCAATTACATTTAATTGTTAACCAAAAGGCAATCAGGTGGCGATGGCCCAGGTTGATATAAAACTCTTAGTCTTCTTTTACGGCATCCACGAGCAGTGTTTGCAGCCACTACCACTAAAATAGCACCACTTACAAATCACCAATCCCTCGGCTAAGCATGTCGATTATGGAATAATATCCTCTTTGGGAACGTTAATTATATATAGATGATATAATGAGTGAAATGTATTGTCAACAGGGTGTGAAAATAAAAATGGACGATGCCGGTAATATACTCATCAGACGCTACTCCAAGAGTAGTGTGTTTGTAAAGAGTACCGCGGCCACCAACAACGAAGAGACAGCTATTGGGCAAGACGTAATCAAGCTACCTGGATATTCACTAGAACAAGAGAAAATATTTAAGGTAACCACTTTTTTATTTTTTATTGAGTTTTTCTAAATGATAATGGAGTAAGTATACAGTTCACCATCCCCTTTCATGTCTGTGAGTGTCGTGAAAGACGACTATGGAATATGACATGAAGATAACATCTATGCAACAAAAGGAGAACTCGAAAAATAACCCTAAACCAAAACGTCTGGCTAGCGTGGTATAGTAGGGCAAATTCCCTCCCATTGTGAAGGAGGCCCGGACTCAGTTGTGGAATGTCTAATAGGAGAATCCATGACCATATAATAAACGCGTACAAATTACGTTTAGACTCAGTGCTTTTAAGCTTCACAAAAAAAAAAATTGTATAATGAAATATAGAACCTCCTCCTTTTTGAAGTCGGTTAAAAATCGAATGCCAATACTCGTCACGGAGGTCGATATGTTATCAGAATCCCATATAAACTTAAAACACTTTTGACACGAGTCAGGACTTGTATTCGGTATGTCACAATTTGGTATCGAGGTTTATACCGTTGATTAAAAGACAATGTAAAATCAGTATAAGTCATGTAAAGAAACCATTGTTATAAGTGTTGTATTAATTTATTTTGAAATTTTATTAATTCACAGAGTATGAAAGCAAATCTACCTCGCTTTCCCTTTTGTAAGTTATTCAGTTGTTTATGATTAAAATCTTATTATGTCCTATCTAGAGAATAACGCATCATATACAATTAATACATTTGATTTTCAATAGATTTTATGTCAAATTCCTTGAAATCCAACCGTTTATTAAACTAAATTAGCGTAGTGGTTTAAGAAACGATCATCATTGTATAGTTATTTATTTTTCATCATTTACCTGTTAGCCAGGCGTGCAAAAACTTTACAAAAGCCTTTCAATATTATATGTCAATGAAGTCCTGAACATAATTAGTTATATATTAATAATTTCTTATTAATATATAACTAATTATGTTCAGGACTTCATTGACATATAATATTGAAAGGCTTCTTCATTGGCATATAATATTGAAAGTTCTTTTCAGAAACACATAATATTGAAATAGTAGCTATTAATAATAAATATAAGTGAGCTAGTAATTCGAAAAATTAAAATTAAACTTTTTAATCGTAAGTATTTTAGGCGCTACAAATACGCATCTCAAGAATTCGTACAAAAAACCTTCAATGTCGAATTACACAACTAAAGCGTTAAATTATTCATATTAAAAAAAAACTACTTAACATTATTATTTCGTTTATATTTTATAATATACTCCTCTTTCTAAAACCAAATTAAGAAAATTAAACTACTATAATTACTATCACGAAAACATAATTCTTCATCATCATCATCTCAGCCCATATATGTCCCACTGTTGGGCTCGAGCCTCCTCCATAATGAGCAGGAAATTGACCTACTGTACCACGCTGGTCAGGCGTGTTGGTATAAGGTTTTATTTCAAGTTTTCCTTCTCTTGCATAGAAGTTATATGCGTTTTATATATCTTAGTCGTCTCTTACGATCACCCACGGGTAAGATAGGGAGTGGTTAATTGTATTCTTACTCCATCACCACACGGATAATTTAAATTTACTTTCACGAAGACATAATTCTTAAGACAGGCTAATTTAAACTAAACGAATTTTGTGATTTAAATCTTTTAAAATTTAGTACTGATAGCTTTGATATTAGTTGCATGTATCTTTGAAACAGGCAATTATTCATAACATAACAATATTAATTCTACTAAAAACTTTATAAAACAACTACTATAAAGTAGTTCTTGATTATATGACTTTACCCTCATATCTGTAATTTACTCCAATCCAATAGATGTAGTTAATTATATGTTTAAAGCCATATACATCCTCTTGGAGCAACTATACTATTAACAAAATTATCATCAAAACAGGATTCTAACCTCTACGGCTATTGAAATACGTATTTTAAAAATTTTTAATATGTAGTAACGCAAGGTGAACGGGTTCGTTGTGAAACGGGCGTCAGTAAATATTTCCGTCAAGATAGATGCGTTTATGAAATGAGATGTCGTAACATTTGTCTATTAATTTCATGGTTGCCCACGTAATGATCTAAATCACTGGATCGGTAATCATCATGTTGTGTGGAAATTACTTTGGTAATCTAAACATTTCTATTGTCTAATTTTGTCAGTATTAAAATTGTTTTCGTTCACACTCAGATTCAATAGTGGGATATATTCATTATTAAGCACGGGCTTGAAATTTTAAAAAGAAAACGATTTGCAAAGTTCTATTGAGGATTTTATTTTTCTCTTACGTATAATGCTTTGCGTATGGTAACGGAATAAAAATACAATTCATCACCTCATATCTTACCCGTGGGTGATCATAAGAGACGACTAAGGGATATAAAACGCATATAACATCTTTGCAAGAGAAGGAAACCTCGAAACGAAATCCCTGGTGCCTACCCCTGGTATACCAGGGGTCGGCACCTTTTGAGTTGGAAGAACTAAAAATTTGTATTTAATAAAGGTTTAAAGTTTTTAAAGAGCCACATTTTTTTTACCAACAATAATTTGTGTCTAATCCTCATTAATCAATTCAGAACCATTTTTAAATGTTTTCTTTATAAAATATTTTTTGCGTATAGAACTAAAGAGCCGCAACTTCACATCCAAGGAGCCGCATGTGGCTCGCGAGCCGCAAGTTGCCGACCCCTGCCCTATACCAACATGTCTGACCAGCGTGATAGGTCAATTGCCCTCGTATTATGGAGAAGGCTCAAGCCCAACAGTGAGACATATATGAGTTGAGATGATGATGATGTGCTAGGGAAAGGAAAAAATGTAGTGACTATTACTTGAAAAATTATTGAATTAAATATTTGAAAACAATTATTTGAAAACTTATATGAATAGTCATAAGCATTTTCACATACAATATTCAAACATAATAGGTGACTATTGTTTCTTTATTTTGTCGCCTATTTCTCTATAATTTTCTCCATATACATCATTATTAAAGACGAGATCTTAGAAAAAAAATATAAAAAGTTCGAAAGCATTACTGTAATGTGCGTTACTTTAGTACAGCAGTCATTTGTGGCATCACGACTACATAGTGTCCGAACACATTATATTACGACCATGACATTGCAACGTAATTTTATTTCACTAACATTTTATTATTATGAAATACTTTTAAGATGGGTTATTGTTAAAATAGTATAAGTTGATGTATTATTATTACACAACAACATTATTATTTGTCTGAATGCGTCCGATTAAAGCCGTGAGATATTTACGCTTTTTGTTGAGAATAGTAATATTAGGTGATTATTATAGCGAATGATACTTGCAGAGCATCTGTAATAGAATTTTATTAAACGAGTACAGGCCATGACATTTATCTATAAGGTATTAAAAATGACAAGGCGAATGCAAATATGAATATTTAAACTAAGTCTGATTACTATAATCATTGGTTATGCTCTCTGAAAAGCTTCTATGCTTGCGGTAGCTATGTAGGTGTCGCGTCCTTCCCTTATGTGATTGAGAGAAGTAGTACTGTTTTAGTATTTAACTCATGAAGTCACTTGTGGTACATAGTCCAGCCGTGGTATTTTGCAGTATATTTTAGTGAAATTATATCCTAATTTCAAAAGTATTATACTGCTCCCAATATTTAACAATTACACGAATTTTTTTGGCTCATTTACGCAGCATTACGGCAGCCGCGTTTTGATGGGGTAGATTACTGGACTAATTTAAGGTAAAATATCACATTGATCATTTGGAAGCGCACCCGGGTTTATATATAATAAATAGTTTTAAATTATCCGTGTGGTGACGGAGTAAGAATACAATTCGCCACCCCCCTATCTTACCCGTGGGTGATCGTAAGAGATGACTAAGGGATATAAAACGCATATAACATCTATGCTTAAGAAGAAAAACTTGAAACAAAACCCTATACCAACACGTCTGTCAAGCGCGGTATAGTAGGTTAATTTCCCTCCCATTACGAAGGAGGCCCGAGCCCAACAGTGGGACATATATTGGATGGGTTGTGATGATGATGATGATGAGTTTTAAATTAGATTTTTCATCGTATATTTAAAGGTATTTGTTCTTTTTAATCAATACTGTACCAAGGCAGAATGATGGCCTCCTTTACTCTTTTTAAATAGTTTCTATTAGCTATGAGAACTCTTTTACTATCGAAAATAACCAGGTCAACAAGATATCTATTTTGGGGTCTGTATTATTGTGGTAGGACCACGCTGTGGACAGTTCTCTGTCTACAGCCGCGGGCCGGTCCACCCGGGGTAGTACCACACTCTCGCAGAAGATCGACGTCTGAGTAATAGCAATGTGCTATTGCGCTTCGTTCGGTGAGCGAGAGAGCCGGAAGCCTAACTGGGGTGGGTTCAGGGTTGTATTGGTAGGCAGCGGCCTAGCTATACCATTGGCAAAGGTCCATGGGCGACAGTGACACTTACCATCAGGTGTGCTGTCTGCTCGTTTGCCGCCATAAGCAATAAAGAAAAAAAAAAAAAAAAAAAAAATTACCTTTATCCATTTTGGCTCTCAACATGGATTCATACCGTTTATTTTACACATTCAACTCTCCATCCATGTCAAAAGATATATTGAGTTTAACTTTTCATTAGGGTTCATATCGGCGATCAATATATGAAGATGTTTATTTATAGGTTTGCTGCTTACTAGTACATTAATATTGTTGTACAAAATTATATTTGATTATACTTGATACGTTAGAAACTAATTTGGTACATTGAGGATTGAAAGGTCTTCAGAGGCTCTTTTAATATTTTAAATGGTGAGATAGATTACTCCATAACCGGATTTGATTTTCGAAAATTATTGGTTTGGTTATTTGATTTCTTTACTTAGTTTATAACAGAATAGTCTTCATGGATTAACTTATAGATACAACAGAACGGAAACATCTCTTCCTGGTTTCCAAAAGATTTATTAACAATTCATACACCATTAACTACATCGTTTTACGTAAGGTTTTAAGTGAACAATGAAAGAAGTTTCCATTAGGTAAGGGAAATAATGGTTATTGCCTCACATATTTGTTTGGACGTTAGTCTATTTCCTTGGGAGTAACGAAAGCGAATCTGCAGAAAGTAAGCCATTGTCCGAAGCCAATGTGCCGCCGTAACAATGTGGTGCTTCAATTAATTATTATTGTGAGAATTATAACACTTTTTTAAATTACGATTACTATTAAAAACGTTCTTAAATCTTTTGTATTAAAACAAATTTAGGTCTTTTACAAAAATACCTTTTTATCATCATTCTTTACTATGTTCATACAAATAGCCCCATTAGGATTACGCTAAACACGGGATAATGACCACACTTAACAGGGGATTGACAATCGCATTTGAATGGTTTAATGAGTTGCCTAGAAAAGCGCTGATACCCCTCTTCTCGTGCTTCTTTAGCTGGTTTTATAACGCTCACGTCGCAGTAAGTAGTAATGATATGTTTTATTTTTAAATTCTCTCACAAATAGATCTCAAATAGATACGATATTGGCATGTACCATGAAATCCTAACATCACCTTTGTCAAAAAAAGCGGAAATGTTGTATAAATATGTATATAAATGTATACTTCTAAATACTAATTAGCTAGTAATTATTGTGAGAGATACGATGGGACTGATATGTATATGTGTACAAATGTCCCTAAATAAAATTAAATAAAAAAAAATAAAAAAAATCACCGTCCCATCGACACGGGAATTTATTCTTTCTGTATTGCAATAAATAACTTAATAGGTTAACTTTGACCTATTGCTCTATAACGTAGATCTCAATTAAAAATATCCTATATTGTCGAAACAATACCGTTGAATGTTGTAACTAGTTGGTCTCTGAGATTTTTTCTGTGCGATCCATTTTGTTTCCCACAAGCAAAATTCCCTTGTGACCAAATTAATATGAAACAATATTATCAGTATCTAATGTCAACTACAATTTTTAAGTAGCTTCAACAAGCACAGTTTATCTTAAACTTTTAAATGGTGAAGTTTTGACATAGCTTCAGAAGTATTCCAATAGCATTTGAAATAAAACTACTTGCCGGATTTTAGAGCAATTGTATTGCATTTTTAATCTTCGCGATATTTCGCATATTGGTCAACTTTCTTGATCACGGGAATACAGTCAGTCAGCCAGACAGGTGAATAGTCCATTACTATAAATGTTGAAATTACATCTAAAATCAAATAAAAATGTAACGAAATTCTTAAAAATAGTTTTATTGTCAATGTTTAATACTAGCGTGAACATATTCGCGTAAGCTTATTCCATTTGATCTTTGGTTATCCATAAGAAGCTTCATATATAATCGTATATATCTGTATTTGTATCCATTTTGTAGTACTATTCTTTATTATTGCGGCAAAATAATTATTAATTTCATGTTTCACGGTAGCAAGATCGGTAAATGTCGTAATTCTGTAATCTTCTAATCATAATTGTAGTTCCCAGAAGCTTCATCAATGTAGCGACTTGTACTTGTAATTCTTATACAACTTGCTGTCCAAAGTTTTAAGTATAACGTCGGCAATGTTTTTTTATAGATACCATCTATGTAGTCCAGTGATTCGGACGATCGTCTCGACAACTTCTTGCACTGGTTGTGTAACGACTTTATAAGTCTCATTCAATTTCGTTGATGCATCTGACTCGGCTATTTCGATGCACACTTAGAGTTCCTTCGTTGATTTAGAAACCATTGGGAATATTGAAGATTATATCGATAAATATGTATCACGGTCTGCTCGAATTTCGGGTTTTGTGACTTTGATATTTAATAGGGCTGATGAAATCATAAAACTTGTCTATAAGGGAAGGCGTATTGCGTAAAGTGATATTAATTAGTACCATCGATTAAATTGATACATTTTTATATCAATGGCTCCTAAATGTTTAAAATTTTGGGTGTGAATATCGAGTAAGAATAAACTTCACCATACGTTATCCGAAGGTCATCATCATCATCATCATCTCAGCTCATATACGCCCCACTGTTGCGCTCGAGCCTCCTCCATAATGGGAGGGCAATTGATTTACTATACTACGCTGGTCAGACGTGTTGGTATAGGGTTTTGTTTCGAGTTTTCCTTCTCTCGCATAGAAGTTATATGCGTTTTATATCCCATAGTCGTCTCGTACTATCACCCACGGGTAAGATAGCGGGTGGTGAATTGTATTGTTACCTCGTCACCACACGGAAAAGTATAGTAAGTAATCCGAAGGTCAATTTGACGTAAAACCCAGTGTGTAGAGACTCTGTAAAACATCAATCTCCATCCCATTGTAGAGAAGTTCATTATATCCAAATATGTAAATTATTTAAACTGAAGAGAAAAACAAGAGGAAAAGTATTTACAATAATTAAATTTTAACTATTTAACCTTTTCGGAATAAAAATACAATTCACCACCGACGACAGATGAGTAAAGGATATAAAACGAATACAACGTACAATAACATCTATGCAAGAGAACGAAAACTCGAAACAAAAACCTTATATCAATACGCCTGACCAGCGTGGTATAGTAGGTCAATTTCGCTCTCATTATGGAGGAGGCTGGAGCCCAACATTGGGACATATATGAGCTGAGATGATGATAAACCTGTATATTAAAAGTATACGTCTGAAATTTTAGAAACAATTAAAGTTCACGCTCGACATCCTCAACTTGAGAACCCGCCGAACACGAAGTCGGCCTAACTTTTATTTGATCGAACGAATGTCTTTTCATTACCGACTGATAGTTTGTTATGTAAAATTAATTCGATAAGATCTAATATAGACCTATTGATTTGATGGTCTCTAACAATTTGTTATACATAGATCAACGCTCGTGTTAATTAAGATAAAGAGATTTGTTATTATGTTTTTAAAGTTTGAAGAGATTTTGATTAGTAGGTACTAGCTAGATATTTAAACTAGTTACGTAAATCACGTTATTATCGTTATTCTGTACTATGAAATATAATGAATTTTCATGTTTTTTTAAAAAACAAACACAAATTGATAATACTTAACTATAATATTAACAAACTATGAAGATTTTCTTAATAATAATCAGTAACTTTATTAATACTAAAAGTATTATGTAAATACGCTAATATTGCTCTGTGACGTCATAATTCAGTAAACATCAAAGGTAAAGCATTTGAGAAAAACTTTATTTGATAGTGTGACGTTTATTAAAAAATCTGCATATATAATCATGATTATTCACCAATTGATATAATAAGTCATCCGTGTGGTTTAAGAATACAATTCACCCCCTATCTTACCCGTGGGTGGTCGTAAGAGACCACTAAGGGATATAAAACGCATATAACATCTATGCAAGAGAAGGAAAACTCGAAACAAAACCCTATACCAACACGTCTTGACCAGCGTGGTATAGTAGGTTAATTTCCCTCTTATTACGGAGGAGGCCCGAGCTCAACAGTGGGACATATATGGGCTGTGATGATGATGATGAAGATGATGATATAATAAGATTTAAATTATTATCTTATTTTCCTGAGCTTTTTCTGTGAAAAAATTAAAGTTATATGTGTTTCATGATCATCATCTTAGCTCGTATAGGTAATAGGGACCTAAGCTGGGCTCGAGCCTCTTCCTAAATAGAAAGCAAATTGACCTAGTACACGACGCGTCAAACGAGCTGGTAGGTATAGAGTGTTATTTTTAATTGCCTCTCTTGCATAGATGTTATATACATATTATATCCCTTAGTCATCTTTCACATCACCCACGGGTAAGAAAAGGTCTGGTGAATTGTATTCTTTCTGCGCCACTGCCAAGAAAAAGTTATATATCTAAATAATCCAAACACAATCGTTATTAGGTAGCCCTATACCACTCGCAATTATGATCTGATTTCACTAGTAGATATATTATAGCACACTGGCAAGACATGTTACTCAGTTTCTTTTGAGACTTCCTTATTTTTGGAAAAATAAAGTGGTGCCTAATGATTATGGTAAAAGTCGCTAAAACTCATCACGATACGGAGTAAAAATATCCAAATACTGAATTTTGTTTTTCTTTTACAGTTATTTGACATGAAGAAGTTTCAATCAAATGTGAACCGCGAGTTGCGGCGCTCGTACCCTGACCGCAGGCGGCTAGAGACACAATGCCTCAGCGCCATCGCCTTCGTCAAGTCAGACAATGACCTCCTTGACTGCCCTATCTGGGTTCTCATCATCAACGTTGTTGCTATGGATATGCTCAAGTCTAAGCTACCACCAGGTAAGAACTCTAAATAAACTGAACATCTTTAAATTTTATTCTTTTAAGTTATTTGGCATCAGTTTCATCCACAGTAGCGAGAATATCAATTTATGCGTTAGCCAAATAAGTTGGCAGTATTTTAAACCAAGCTTTACCCCTATTAAATTAACGTCTCACATATTTTCTTACGTTCTTTAACCATCTTTTACACCGATAGAGGTGCCATAATATTAATAAATGTAATCAGTATAATTGTAAAAAATAATATATAAAAATCAGATAAGTTATTTTCCTCTATAGGGAAAAAAGAAAAGCCGATAAGAGAAAAAGATAGAAAAATTTACGAGACTGCCACATTTGTGCCATTAATAGTAATACGATTCATTAATAGATCCATCCAGCAGTCTATTAATCTATCCCTTCTGACGCAGAAGGATAATTTTATACTCGTAATTATCAAGCGGTTCGATTATCACGGTTAGAGTTATGAGCTATACGCCACACTTTTCCATAACCCAGTTTTATGACTGCCACGAACAATTAGTGCCATTCTTAACCCCTCACCACACGGTAAATGATAGTCTCGAAAATTTTAATTTTATAGTTTAGCAAATTTAAGATAATAGTGGAGCTTATGGTTATAATCAATATAGTAAAACGAGACGAATATAGAAACAGTTATGAAAAAAAAAACATCTACACGTTCATGCTATGAATAAATGCATACGGATGCATTATACAGCTAAGTGCGCGTTCAAATTATGTTAACCTTGTAAAATAACTTAGTTATACGAGTTTTAATTTTTGCTGAAGCTAATACTTGTAGCTTTATATTTACAGAAACCTTCATGTACGTACGTAATGTAAAAACATTGCAATTAAAAAAACGGTAAGCAATGAGTAAGGGATAAACAAACAAAATGTGTAATTTGTCTGCGTTAGTTATCTGTTTGTAAAGTCTTCGCAATACAAGGATTTATTTCCTTAGTGCTGGGTAGTATATTAAAAATAAAACGAAAAAAAAAACAAACCTATATTCTTATATTATAACAGCGCGCAATTACATAAATAGGTGAAAAAGTTCACTCCCAATTCTTTGAAAGACATTTTTAAATCAAAATATACAAATAATGTTTAACTACTATGAAAATTAAAGTACAAATTGATATAATCTTAGCGAAGTTAGAATCTTAAAAATTGCATGAAAAATGTATCGTTCGGAATCTAAAAATATCTTATTTTAACAAAACCCCATAATCAAAATTCAACTTCACCATTCTTAGTTGTAAAGGATTTTATAATATATCAATGGCACAAAAAAAAATCTACTGGGTTTTTTTGGGGATTAGAGATAATATGCACTTTAGTGAATCACATGAAACCAATATAAAAACACGAGGACCTTTCCAAATCGCATAAATTGTCACCAGATTGTTATAAATTATTCCCTAAATTTTCCATTAGTATACTTAATACAAATTTGTTTATCATGAAAAAATATTACTTTGTAAGAATATTCATTATCATTTTGAATTATCTGAGGTTAGAGTCGCCTTGGTTTATATTGCTACTATACTTGTATAATAATTTTGGTGACTTCGATAAATATTCTTATTATCGTGTCTCGCTGACTGCTTTACCATGCTTTTATTTGAATGTAAATCAATTAATCGCAAGCAAATTAATGTATCCGAATGATTTAATAAAATTAAACATCTTTTACATTACTGAAATTTTTAGCATTTAATATGCTTAATTATTTATAAATACCCGAATACGAAACGAAAAATTATGTCACAATCTTTTACATTAAAATAATTACGAACAAATTAATGATGATGTACCTGAATAATTTTAAACTTTGAACTGCTTTCGGGACTTTCGTGATTGTATTGATATCTTTATTAATGACAGACTGTACAAATTGCGTTGTAATCTAAATACCTCACATGGCGAGAACGTTGAATCCTCATACAGGGCAACATTTTGTGCGATCAAGAAATGATTTTATGCGCCCGGATGTAATTTTTATCCGTTAATTATATGTTAATAAAATCCGAACCCACTGTTGTCACAAAATAAAAGAGGAGTAAATATTGAAAATTTATGAGACAAACATCTGTGACAGGTTAACTTTTTTTTTAAGAAAAACCAAACTGCTCTATGGAAATAATATTTGCACTGCGGGAGACTCTACAAATATACAATTAACGGAGGTAAATTACACCCAGACTCATAACAACACTTTGTCATTCAGAACACTCTAGATCGCACAAAGTGTAGTTCTACGTGCCTCCAATTGAAGCCAAATAAATAAAAATCCTTTAGCTGACTGCTGACTTTACACGAACGAGCTATTCCTCAGCGTGAAAGCTGAGTTTCATTCAATACTCACAAAATAAAGTGCACATAGCACCTAAAGAAGTTTTCACTTCAAAAACAGTAACATATTTAGTGTTTATGGTCGTTAACCCCAAATTGGGCTCCCTATTCCCATCACTGTTAATTATAATTTTTTTGTAGGCGTAACCTACTATGGAGATAACAATAACACCGCTGTCCAATCTCGGTTATCCCACGCCCATTTTTATGACTTTAAATTTTAATACTCTATGCAATCAAAAATCCATTTCAAATATCATTTTTGCTTTATATGTATATTTTTATGGACTTTCCTTTTTATTTTGACATCATGACACATAAAGGAAAGAACTTCACAAATATAGAACTAATTACCTCAAACTACAGCCAGTTGCAGAGTAATCTGATTAAAAAATAATTGTTCTGTGTAGAAATGGAACCTAAGACATTCAGCAGATCTCATATCTGGAGACCGTTAGTTCATCTTATCTATTGCCACTATTGGATATAGGGCTTCCCACAAAATTCTATTTCGATAGAAGAAAAAAAGTATGTTTACATCTACCAGTTATCGTATGATGATTGATTTTTTTTATTTATAGTCTAATTATGTATCTCTTTTCATTTATTTAATAAAGTTATTCATATATTTACATTGACAAGGGCTTGGATCCGGCTGCTACGTCACCGGTCGACCTTGTCCGAACAATGTTCACTGTTGCTTTCTATTAGCTACACATTGTAGATTGAGTCGTGTATAATCGTCATACTAAATAGTAATAGAAATAATAGCTAATATGATGCTTACGCATGTCATAATTATGTTTATAATTAGGTATGATATCCTTGTTAAATATTATTTTCATTATTTGCCTTTTGGAGAAATATATCCACTTAGGATCATTTCAGAATATTCTTTTTTAACGAGTCTAAATTATAAAATGTCTCTCCCTGTCTTTGTATTCATTCTAAATTCAAAAAGAAATCAAAATTATTACCGCCAAATTTAATCTACTATAATAAAACTATAGATAAAGAAAATTGTTGAAGGATGAAACACTTTTATTTATTTTAATGAAGATTATTTGATTTTAATTTGAAGACTGTGAATAAAGGTTTTTCTTTCCATACAATCTGTCTCTGCCATTCGCCCTATTTGAGGTTGAGTTTATAAAATCTTTTTGTAATGTAGAAACTCATCTCTACATTATAAAAAAAACTACAAAAAGAAATTATTGGGGGTATTAATTCCTCCGATTAATTCTTCAGCTATAAAAACGTGACTTTACAAATAAAAAAAAATAGTTGTAACTTTTCGTCACCGATATTTGAAGGTTTTCATAAGTCACAATGGCGGACATCAAACTTTTATGCGATGACATAAGCGTGAGAAATATTCTCTGATATTACGCAGCTGTGTGGAATTACGTAATATTAACCTATAACCTTAGATATTTCTATTTAAATTTATTAATCAAAATTAACAAACATTTGTCAAAATAGATAAGTCGCAACATTCTTTGTTTTGTTTCATGCTTTTAGAAATAAAAAATGACTCTGCAAGTTTTTTTTATTATTTACAAGGGAATAAGTTAAATGATCGAAGTATATGTAGTATAATCTCGGACATATTTTAAAGTTTTGTTGCTATCAGTCCTTCGTTATATACTTGATCTAAAGTTTCCTCAGCAAACGACGCATAGCGCAGTCTTATACCACCTACATCCAATTCAAAAAATAAAAATATTAAAAGGATTGCAGTGTACAAAAATTGTTGAAAAAAAAAACAGCACTTGAATATGCGCCGACCGGATATCAGTCATCATGTCCTACCAACTGCATTTTCAGAGAACTGAGAGGAGAGATAACAATCCTTTAGGTTTAACATTTTACGCCATCTATTGAATGTGTTTAGAACTTTATACAACTACTATATCATGACATGTCTTTCACAATAACGTTCTGCGGAAATGTTAGCATTGCTATACATATAAATAAAAAATAAAAACTTGTCTTGGCTAACTAATTATGCATAAAATGTATAATTAGATTCATAGCCTAATATTCTCACGATAATTTCTTGCTCAATTAAATTATAGATATTATTTAAAATATTTATGTCTCTGCGTCTATTTTTATATTAGGTATTATTTAATTAAATCAATATAATTAAAATAAATAATTAATTTAATTAAAATAAGAAAGATCCGTATGGTGACGTGGTAAAAATGAAATTCACCACCCGCTATGTGGATATCGTAAAAGACGACTGAGGCATATACCTACTATGCATACAACATCACAGTACGAGAACTAAAGTCAATTTCTTTCCTATTATGAAGAAGGCTCGAGCCCAACAGTGGGACATATGTTAATTAAGACGATGAAATCAATATAATAATTATATTTATCCATGTGTGATGAGCTTAATATAAAAGGTGAATTTCCTTTCCATTATGGAGTAAAGCTACACTCCATAGGTTCATTGTCAAAAATTAGTACATATACCGGCAAAACAAACATATGTGAAAATTCCTTATATAGTTATTCGTAGAGACAATGTACTTAAAATATTTCGATGAAACATTCAAAGTTGCCTGTTTGACTATAAACCTACTTCCGCGCTAAAAACACAACGATATCATCACTCGAGTTGAGGCTAACCACAAACTCAAAAAATAAACTATAGCCGCATCGTTTTTGTTAACGGTTATTTTTTTTAATTAAGGCTTCATTAAGTAAATCATGGTCAAGGTAGGTTGGTTGAGAATATGGATACGTCTTTATATACTTACATGTTAGCTAAAAGTTGTAAACATGCGCTATATTATATTAAAAACATATTTCAGAGCCTTGTTAATTAACTGGGGTAGCAAGGGAAATCTTAGGACTCATGAGCGCAGCGATAAAAAAGAAAATTACGTCATAAGTCGTAAATTATAAATTAGTTCAAAAGTCTCAAAGCCTTTCTTCAAAGCGACATAAATAAATTGGATTAAAAATATAAACAGAACGCACATGTACTGTTTATGTATTTCCATGTATTCTTCATCGTAACAGAATTATCTATTACTCTCCAAGCAAGTACAATACTAAACTTCATGTTGCCTACTAAAGACTTCTTCAGAAAACTTACATGTTATCTAATATCAAAAGCACTCCCATTTGTCATTGTTTTGCTAATACTGATTTGCCAATAATCATTTTTTACATTATGTGAAAATTTTAATACAAAAAGGTGAAAATAGAAAATTTAATATACTGTATATTACAAATTGTAAAAACTGGTTAGTGGTACCATTCGAAGCTTAATGTTAACGGTCATACGAGGGCATAAGTCCAGCATCCTACCACTGCCAACACCACATAACTACTGAAAGAAGACGGGTTTATATAATATACAATATCCATATCCATCTGGATCTTATAGAAAAACCACATTATGTTAATTAAAAACAGATTTATTGGGCACTACAGTTTTGTTTGTCGCTACATCCTCTAGTCTGTTTCGTCAGCATTTGTAACACCCCTTCTTTTTATTTTGGACTGGTTTCTGTCCGGCTTCAATCAGCCCAATTGATTGGTGGCCCGCTCGACGGATTACTGTTCCAAGAAACTAATCTCGTTGACGCCCATGATTATACAAAACTTCTAGATGTCATTTTATACTTTTAAACCCCGAATACACGGATATGTATTTGTAATTATAAGGACGTCACAATGAAAAAAAATTACTTCATGTGAAAAAACTCCACATATCCAAATTATCGGTATGCCAATATCAAACACCGATCAATAGCTCTACATCAAATCCAGCAAAAACTAATAAGGAAGTAATTATATCCATGCCATGTTCAAAGCACTACAGCTTATAATGGTCACAAAATTCAATCAAGTTTTGAATAAACATGCGTGCTTAATGTTCTGCATTTTTAGATAATTACACGCTTTACACGACTGGTTCTAACATAGATACAAAAACAATTTCAATTTTACCTTTGAAAGAAATTGACTACACAATACGTATTAAGAATTTCTTAATTAATCTCATCTCATTTATAAAACCCGATTACGAAGCGAAAAATGATGTCACAAGCGGGATTCGAACCCGCGCCTATTGGGATTCTGGCCCAATCGTGCTGCCACTACACCACCGTGAACTATTGTAGGAGATGCATTTTTTCGCTTCGTAATCGGGTTTTATAAATAATTAAGCATATTAAATGCTAAATTTCAGTAATTTGAATAACAAGGTTGTGTCATCGTTTAATACAATTCTAACTGCAAAGTTTGAAGCTGGGGGGGCACACTTAAAACATTTCTTATTTTTACTGACCGTCGCGCCGCCTATAGATTGGTTGTACAAACTTAACTGCTGCCATTTTGTCCTGCCTGTCAAACGTTTGACAACTGAGAATTGTTATTTTTTGTTCCTAGCGTAGGTACTTATTGTCATCGATCTATTTTCGGTTATTGATATTCTTTCTGAAAATTATCTCAAGTTTCATTGTTAGGCTGATATTATTATTGTTTAGTTATCAGCTGATATGTTATTTTTTATATTTCAGGGTAGCTTTCATAGTAAAAGAAAATTCTATGTAATTACACATACACATGTAGATATGTATATATATTACTTCAATTTTAGTTCACCGCCTAAACTCTGGGTGGCAGCACTTTCCATACATGCATATTTTATCATTGAGTTGCCACTCTTTTTCAGTTTAATAACTTTACTCTTTGGTTTGAAGTATTAAGCCTATAACAATGTGTAACCATTGTCGGGTAGATGGCGCACGTCACTTTAAAGACGTAAATATGATACGAAGCGAGATTTGCATGTCCTACAATAGTTCACGGTGGTGTAGTGGCAGCACGATTGGGCCGGAAGCCCAATAGGCGCGGGTTCGAATCCCGCTTGTGACATCATTTTTTCGCTTCGTAATCGGGTTTTATGAATAATTAAGCATATTAAATACTAAATTTCAGTAATTTAATCTCATCTCAGCTTATTTAAGTCCCACTGCGGGGCTCGAGCTGTCTTCATAATGGGAGGTAAATTGATCTTCTTTACCACGCTGGTCAGACGGGTCGGTATTTCGTGTTTTGCTTCTCTTACATAGATGTTATATGCATATTATACGCCTTAGTCGTTTTTTATGACACTCACGGGTAAGATAGAGATGGTGAATTGTATTCTTACTCCCTCATCACACGAAAATTTTAATATAATATTGCCATTAAATATATTTTGCGGTTTAAATAAATAATTATTTTAATTAGAATATAAAATTTATACAATATTAAATCAATGTTAAATAATTAATAATTAAATTAATAATAAATTATTCATTTGTAGGCATTTTTGCTACTTACAAATATTAATATTCGTGTTATGAATTTTCATATCTCAACAATTCCAATTTATCTAAATTTGTAAATGGCTATATCCCGACATAGCGTCGTTAAAGTTGACAATGGTAGCAAACGATTTCACGCTACTCGCAACAATGGCGGAGAAAACAAGCAAAATCCACAGAAAAATCACTAAAGCGACATTCAAGCCACAAAACAGACAATACATGTCACAGCAAATAAATTATCTAACACCGCTATCAATGACAGAGACATATACGACCAATGAAGAGTTGAACTCCATCTCTTTAATAATACAAGAACAGAAATAAATGTAATAATGTAAATATAAATTTTATTTAATCGCGATTACATAAATGTTTATTGTCCAACAATAATACATAGTAACATTAAGATCACACAATAAAATATCACAGTCCCTACAAAACTACAACAGTACTGGATATTAAATGTTTTTTAAGGACTCTGCATTAAAAAAATAATCCTTTCGGCAGACTTACAAACGGCGATAGAAAGGTATACTACGGCAGATTATTGAGTTCAATGCCGTCCTTCTATCGTTGTGACTATCTCAACAAAATCTATCAGCCCAGACTTATTGGAAGTTACATCTGTAGCTGCGTCATTCAATGCGTAAATGAATGTTAATAACTTAATACTATATTAACCATACGCTTTGGTATACATCCATATCTTCCAGTGATGTAGCCTAATTACCTTTCATTAGAAACCCGTTGGAAAGGATGGAGTAGATTAGATCATATTATTAATACAGCATTACACGGTGAATTTTGTACGACACTATTTCATCCAATGTTCTATACTTAGCTATGAAACGATTTCGTTAACCAGTAATTATTATTAAATGGGAGTATATTTGCATAAGTTGACGATGGTTAAAAATCATCAAACAATCGAACAATATTACAGTTACCTTGTCTTAGACCTCCAATACAACACAGGTACTACAGTTCAGATATTAAGGAACAATAGCACGACCTTTAACATTTATCATTAACCGACGAATATATAAAAATTAAATTTTGTATAATGCACAAAAATTCTCACGCGCAACCGCGAACATTTAAACAAATCTGATATAGCCTTGAAGTATGAGCTTAATACAGATGAAAATGTAGTGCAATAAACCCAATACAGTAGCAATATTTTTATACGGTGTATATATATAGTTTAATTAAATTTAATCGTTAAGAGTCTTGAAGTAATTATTGAACTTGTCCAAACTGATCCGGTTTTTATCTTAGCAAGGTCAGGCATTGGCTATTAATATAGTAAAACTAGCTGCTAAAGAGACTTCCGGTGTTCAGGTTATTGTAACTTAAAATTATTCTAAAGATCCAAGTATTGTGAGTACAGTGTATTTGTAAATAGGAAATAATAATAGTATTTTAATATCATTACGAGTAACCAGAAGTGTGAAATAAATTATTTTCATATAATTTTCAAATCTCGAATAGCATATAACCGCATCGAGTATGCAGTTTTACTTCTCAGGTGCCGCTTATTGTTGTACCACAATGTAATCTAAGACCGATCTTAGGATATATTGCACCTCATTTCACTCAAGTCATCCAGCAAATTTCAAACTAACTATATCTATATTGGCAACTTAACAACAATTCAACATCTAATATTGGTTTTCGCAAATCACACTGGTCTATGGGAAATAAACCGCATAGTGAGATTCCCGTGATTTTCTAACGCGGATAAGATGCGTTCATAGATTTTCTGCAGTGGTTTTGCGGTCTAGCCACTGTTTATCTGTTAAGGAACTCAAATAAATCTATTTAGTAACGTAGCTAATGTTTTCTGTATGAAAGTCGTGATGTTTTTAACGTGGGGACCGGCCACTTGTGGCGATATATTATCAAATGATTAAACTTCGTGTCATGAACCTAAACACGTTATTTTATAGTTGTTCTATAAGCTATACAATTATTTCATAATGTTATTACTGTATATATACACGTACATACCAGTACTATTTTGACCATAAGTTCATAGAGGCTTCTAACCAGTGCCCTTTCTCTGAAAAGGTGTCTAAAAGTATTTGCTTACACTATAACTAAAATGTTATTTCTATTTTAGGTAGATAATATAGCAAAAAGTAAAGTTAATCCATCAATATCTGCCGTATATTTAATTAATATAGTTTTAATTAGTATAACTACAATAAATATAAATCAGAACGTATTTTTACATCTCAGTAACATTTATCTAAAGGATTCAACGTAAAACAACCTTTGTACCCTTTTGTTTTTATTTTTGGATAGTCTATAGTTTGGTTGCACTCCGCCTATATCGCTCGAGCGATTAACCTTTGTAGTTGTACTACATATCTATCACCATACTAGTAGACCAATGGTTCTTGTTTTAAATCCACGAGAATACTCCTACCTTACTCTTTTTGAGGCAGGCTATGGTCTAGTCCAGGGATCGGCACCTCTGGAGTCGAAAGAGCCAAAAATTAGAATTTATAAAATTTCAAGGAGCCACATTTTTTTTGGCAAGAATAATTTGTGCCTAATGCTCGTTAATCAACTCAGAACCATTTTTAAAGGTGGTTTCCTTTATAAAATATTTTTTTGCATATAGAACTAAAGAGCCACAACTTCACATCCAAAGAGCCGTATGTGGCTCGCGAGCCGCAGTTTGCCGACCCCTGGTCTAGTCACATCCCAAAATGGCGAAGCAGATACTATAGGCAACCTCATAACCTGCCATATACATCTTACCAATCATCATGTATAAGGGTCACCAAGTCCTTATCTTCAGTGAACCATTGCACCTTGGTTATAATTACATAATTCGAACGTGTAATATACACATTCGAATTACATAATCAAGGTCATCGAAACTGGACCACAACATGCGATGATTCCATAACCCATTAAAATCACTTTGCATTTATAACGAGTGCCAATTGAATCATTAAAGGTTTGAACCAGACGTAGATCGTGACTGTGGTTATGCAAAACTGATTTGATGACAATAGGGAAGCATGATAATCGAAAGTGATTTGAATGTACGTTACACAAAATTTTAGTAGTTCTAATTGGGAATAAGAACGGTATTGCATCATCTATGAATCTTGCAAAAATGTGTTCTAATTCTTTCATAATTTCCTTCTTGTATTTCTTGTTATGCAACAGTGTAACATTATTTGAGACGTGATGTTTTTGCTCCATTAAAATTTTTATTTTTGATATTTTGACCTATTCATAGAAAAAAGTTACATCTGCATAATCATTACTTTAGACGAGAGCAATTTGTCAAACACAAAATCTGCAACATCATTTTCCTTAATTATTTTATATATCATTGATTCTTTTCCTAATATTAGTTCCTTTTATATATAGATCAACTTAGCTTTATAACTACAACAAAAACGATTTAGTATCATAATTATATGTAACTTTGTTTTTCGTGTATGTTGAATTACTTACCCATGTCGAACTTTTCTATAACGTAAATTATAAAGTAGATAAAATAAAATACTACTAGGTCTACGCGTGAATGTGAGCAAAACCAAAATAATGGTCTTTGAAAGAGATAAAACCAGAACAGATGTAAGAGTAACAATAGGTAATGATGTACTAGAGCAAGTGGATGAATTTGTATATCTTGGATGTGGATTTAGCCGAGATGGAAGGTACACCACTGATATAGAGCGAAGAGTGAATGCGGGAAATAGAGTGAACGGAGCGTTGGGGCAACTTTTCGGCAGCCACCACCTCAGCCAGAAGGCACGTGTAGCAATACATAACGCAGTGCTTGTCCCAACATTACTGTATGGAAGCGAGAGTTGGGTATGCAGAAAAGAGTATGATAGTAAAATTAATGCGGTCGAAATGCGATCTCTGCGGAAAATCTGTGGAGTTAGGCTGACCGACCGCATTCGTAACGACGACGTAAGAGAGCGAGTAGGTATGAAAGAGAGTATTGGTGTAAAGATGCGAAAGGGAATGCTCCGATGGTTCGGACATGTGGAAAGAATGCCGAACGAACGCCTGGTTAAGAAGATATACAATGCGAAAGTGGAAGGATGTAGGTACCGAGGGAGACCGAGACTAACCTACCTAGACCAGATCGGTCATGTACTGAAGGAAGGTGGAGTCAAGAGTCTCCGAAACCGGCGAGCGTGTATGAAGAGAATTATGAATGTTGAGGAAGCGAGTGAAGTATGCAGAGATAGAGTTCTCTGGCACTCTGTTCTCTCTGCCTACCCTGCAAGGGATATGGCGTGATGATATGTATGTATGTATAAAATAAAATATAACTTACTCCTTCACTGATCAAGTAATAAAATTCATTGGATTTTTCTCTCAATTATAACTCTCAGTAACAATACGAGTCTCATTCTCGTGTGGTGACGAGTTAACAATAAAATTTAAAACCCCCTATTTTGCCCATGGATGCTGTAAAAGACGGCTAAAATATATACTATGCATATAACATTTATATAAGAGAAGGAATCTTTGAAATAAAGCCTTATACTAACATATCTGACCTATGAGGTATAAGTCAATTGATCCTTCTTATTGTGGAGAAGGCAGCACTGGGACGTATCTGAGATAAAATGATGATGACTATAACCAAAATTAGATAAAATAAATATATAAATATCAGCATTCTCCTACTCTTATCCCAATTACTTGGGGTCGATACAATATGTATTCTACTTTCATAGTACCTATATATTGTAAAAGTTATTGGCAATAGTTTTATGACCAGCCACCTGCCAGACGTCCCTCCTTGGGTATGTAATTGTTGAAAAAACGGCATCAGATGGAGTTGGCCCAGATCGTTATAAGGCTCTGAATCGTCTTCTACGACATCCACGAGCAAAGTAAGGGTTAGTAGTATTCGTAGCCGCTACCACACAGCTTTATATAAATAAATATATAAATAAATAACTAATTAATCAAGTTAAATAAAATATGTCTGTTAATTACAATTATTAGTAGCAATACGTCTCTACAACCATATAGTATACAAATACTGCAACTGGAATTACACGGCTAATTGTCGAACATATTTTTTTACTAAAAGACATACAAGCTATTTATTTCCATTTACGACTTGATTTACATAAATAATATATGAGTAATTTGAGTATAAATTTAAAAAAAAAACGTGCTAAACGCTCTCAACTCGTCTCACACCAAAAATAGCAAACAGAATATAAAATATATTTTTTGTAAATAGACACGTAGATTTTTTTTAAATGCCGAGAACATTAAAAAACAGTCGGTGTATGTACCTAAGATTTTAGCATTCAGGTCATTGGCTGAACTAATCTGGATTCTAATCCCGTTGCGACATGGCGTCTACGGTATTTCCAGACATATGTATTTTTTAAACTTAGATTATGTGCGAAACAATACTTTATTATATCCACGGTATCATCATGTATTCATATGATATTTTTATCTTCTCAGCTTATCAACGTTGACTGTTGAATATATGCCTCCCGAAGGGGGATAATACGCTAACCGTTGCACTTGTGGCAAGCATACTCATCATCGCGATTGGTATTACAAATTTCCCAGGAAAATAGTGCTGGCCCTCCTCCTAGTAATCCCTCAGCTGGTTTTTACGACTCCCACGGGAATATAAGAGGTGGTGGCATATTGTATAGTAACCCTTCTCCCACATGGGATTTTTACTTAAACTATAACAAAATTATAACTTCTTTTTCGTCGAGCGAGTAGGTATGAAAGAGAGTATTGGATTAAAGATGCCAAAGGGAATGCTCCGATGGTTCGACACATGTGGAAAGAATAACGAACGAACGTCTGGTTAAGAAGATATACAATGCGAAAGTGGAAGGATGTAGGTACCGGGAGAGACTGAGACTAACCTACCTAGACCATTGGTCAAGTACTGAAGGCAGGTGGAGTCAAGAGTCTCCAAAACCGGCGAACGTGTGTGAAGAGAATTATGAATGTTGAGGAAGCGAGTGAAGTATGCAAGGATAGAGTTCTCTGGTACTCTGTTCTCTCTGCCTATCCTGCAAGGGATATGGCGTGATGATATATAATATATGTATGTATGTTTTTTGTCGACTCATAAACATCCCACTCTTGTGTATATGCCTCTTTAATAATGGAAAGAAAATTGACTTACTATACCACACTGAACGTTAGTTGGAACGTTGGTTTAAGGTTTCTGGACTGACCCCTCCTTCCTAATGAAAGATAAAAGTCTATCATCCTGAAAACGCCAGATACATTTTCTTTCGAATTTTTCGCAGTATTATTATTTTTTGGAAAGGTCGGGATAGTGCGGTGAGTCTTCAAGAATATAAAAGATATTTCAAAACCTTTTGTACTATCTTTCCTTTTTTTATGCAAAACTAGCATATATGAAATAAATTTTATAGACTTCACAACTATAAAATTTAATATTACACATGAATTTCTATTTGATTGTTCTCAAATTCTGTCTGTGACATCATATCTATTGAGCCATTATAATGTTCATTGCGTATGTGTATTACAGTATTAATAAAATATTTTTTACAGCTTATGGATAAGCTATAAATATAATGGAAATAATTAAGGTCATAATGGTACCACAATTTTACTATCATTACGGTAAACAAGAGTTATCATCATCACAGCTCATATATGTCCACTGTTGGGCTCGGGCCTCCTCTGTAATGGGAGGGAAATTAACCTACTATACAGCGCTGGTCAGACGTGTTGGTATAGGGTTTTGTTTCGAGTTTTCCTTCTCTTGCATAGATGTTATATGCGTTTTATATCCCTTAGTCGTCTCTTACGATCACCTACGGGCAAGATAGGAGGTGGCGAATTGTATTCTTACACCGTCACCACACGGATACAACAAAAGTTAGTATAGATATATGTATATGCCTTCTGGTTCTCCAAGAGTTAGTGTGTGTGCTGTGTAATGTAGTTCTCTTTAAACAGCTGAGGTAAACGTTTTCCGTGCGTTCAGGCGCTTCTGCCATACCTACTATTGTAATCAAACTTAAGGCTCACATATAGGCCCCTTAAGCTCTGTCATATCCGTGGTGCTGTACTGCTACGCTTCACGTGTCAGTACATCCTTCTATCTATTGGCCTATTAGCCAATTTTGCTTCATGTCTCCCGCTTTGCATAGGAGGGAAGTGGAAATTCTTCAACTCCTCCTGTTTTTCTTTTCTAATTAAATTTGTTGCGGGTCCCAAGACAATTAAAAGCGTTTCCCGGGACTTCCTGAGGGTCAAACCTCAGTGTCTTTTATGGAGACCATTGTGGATCCTGGCTTACAGGAGTTACAGTGGTGGGAATGTGAGGTGGGATTAGTCCCAAAAGAAAAGCTGAGGAAAACGTAGCAAATCGTATGCCGTCCATCTATTGAGCATTGCAGTGGTACTTCTATTAATAGCGACCTTGATAGGTATTGCTATTATAATGACTATCACTGCAACACCATATGCATTACAGTTAATTTATTTTACAATAAAAATAAATTATATAATTATTGTCATTAGTTAACTCCAAAATAGATTATCATCATCATCATCATCAATTTGCTCTTATCCCAATTTATTTGGGGTCGACGCAATATGTCTTCTCCTTCCATACAACTCTATCAGACGTCATCTCTGTGGTCACTCCTTGTCTATCAATGCCATGTTTCACGCAAATATATATTCTCCAAAATAGATATTCCTTATAATTTCGTGAATAAATATAACATTTTGAGTTTTACGGAGGAAGAGAACTGAACTAAACAACGTTGTTGTTAGAAATAAAATACGATTATACATAACATCTAGAAATTCTGTAAGCATATCTTATGAAAAAAGTCATTTAACATAATTGTGAACTTTATAATAAAATTAATAGTATCCATACCTTTCTTATAAATGAAAAATAGAAGAGAAAGAGAACAGTTGTTGCAAATCCTGAAGTGTAATAGAATTGATGTAGCAACATTGATTATTTTATTTTTGATGAACCTAAAGTAGAAATAATTATTTCAAATGTTTTCTACAGCCCTATTTCACTTTTTCGTAATACATATTTGTTGTATTTTTGAGTATATCTCTCACGTTAGTTTAGAATAACGACGGTAGACTGACCTATTTTATAAATCAAAGCTTCTATAATAAAAAATAACTATGAGTTCTTAACTGCTTCAATAAGGACAGCAAACCTTTAGCCAATTATTAACCGTAGGTTATTCAAAATCGTGAATAGGAGTGATTGCCATCCGATCTGAATATCACGAACCAACATTAGTATTGCAGCTTGCACAAGCAAGGCTAAATGTTTCCACTTATTGTATGATCAGAATGTACGATAATGTTTAGCAAAGCTTGGTGTTATAACACGCTATGTCTACTCTAACTTCATTAATCACAGAGACAAAGATTGTTTGACCTTTTGTAAATGACTAAAATCCAAGTATCCATTTACATAAATTTAAATTGCATTACGTAGATGCTAAAATTAGCTTGTCCAATAAATATATAAAATCCTAGTGAAAATTAAGATATTTTTTTTATATCATAAATTGTGAACCAGGTGAAAATACCTTCGTCTACTTTTTCTATAGTATATAAAAAAATATTTAAATAAAAAATAGGATGTTTGTCTAAAAGTATTCAAGCGATTTTATTGAAAATATGATTTTATTGAAAATATTCATATCGATAGGGAAAAAAAGGACTGGTAAAATAGAAAAGAAAAGGAGTATTTCTTTTGATGAAGAAAAAAAAAGAAATAACTAATTAATTTCTCCATTTTTTCTACATTTGGCAATCATACGAACTCAGGCTGGACTACTCCGGCCTTATTGGAAAACTAGTAGTAAAACTACACATATATGTATATCAAGCTTTAGAGCAGGGTAATAGATTTGTCTGATTTACCCTTTATTGTCGCAGAAGCTCGTACCTAGTATCCAATCATAAAACGCATATAAGCTGTGAAAAATATAGAAGAAATATTAAAATTTATCATCTGTATTGACGGATTAAAGTGCCAGTCGTTCTTACTTTCTAACAGTATTGTAAAAAAACTGTCTTGGGGAATATTTAGAGTATGAGCAACAGAATGCTGCAGAAGATCCTAACACCATTAGATAATTAGCATTTTATCTCTCAAACGTGATAATTATGACTTTATAATCTATATTTAAAATATCTACGTTGAGTACTAGACGCTGCAGATCTGAGACAAAAAAATAAATAAAAATGTAGTGCAATTTCAAAGAAAATGTTGCCATCAGTAGTATTAACCAATAAAAATATATAAATTCATAATTTTAATTTAAGTTACTGTTCGCAGGTTTAAAGTCCATATTAATAATCTTAAACAGTTTTGTCCCCAGTGCAACGACCGATGGACATCAAAAATCGACCTCGGATTCCCATTCCTGATGAAGATCCTTACAGCTTAGCTAGTTCCAACAACAACGGGTCAGGGTCTAGTGGTAGTTCAGGGGGCTACGGACAACACAACGGACACGGGGTGGTGGCCGCAACTAGGGAACAACTCATGATGCAGATGGGACAAAGGAGAGGTGACAAGCCTCCAAAACTTCCACCTAGGGAAAATGGATATGGACCTGCTGACATTCCCAAGGTATGTGAATGGATTATTTAAGTATTTTTATTTTAAAAAAATACCTAAGTTAAGTTGAGAAACTTTTTTAAAAGAAAAAGAAAATTCATTGATCGATTCAATCATTACTATATATTCATATCGATAATATATTAAACTATGCCAACCAGCTCGGCTAATGTGACAGGCTAATCAATCAAATCACCCCTCATCTTGACAAGGCGGGAGTCCAGCAGTAGGACATGGCTTGGGCTGAGAAAAAAAAATAAATTATCATATTAAAATAAGGGTAACAAATCTTCATATATATTGATAAATCAATTTCATTGCCTTATATTATCAAGGAGGGCTTTTGTACAATATTAATTTAATGGAGTATGATTTCATTTTATTTTTATGATTGAATAATATAGGCTTCCATCTTCGTATCCTTTGCAATATAAAATATAATATGCGGTTGCGAATCAACAAAGTAATTTTCAATGTGAAAATTACGTTAGGCATATTTTTTTCCATTGTTAATTCAGTATATTAAAGTACTATTTTGAGATGATGTAACTAGTTTTATTATCATGTAATATATATTTTATTATATGTTAACTATACTTATTGCTTTTAACTGATGCCTGGAAGACAATTTTCACTCATAAAAATAAAAGAAATAAATTAAGGAAAATATCAAATTCAAACTTTTGACAATCGTAGATCAAAATAAAAAAGAAATGGTATATTTTGTCACTCGTCATTTTTATGTCGAAATAATTTTTACTGACGACATTATTCATGGACTTTTGACGGGAATTTGAAAACGTCATGTGGTGCTCTTGTATTATATTCGATATCTTAGTGTTTTAACATGTTATATTAGATAATTTTGATGGCATTTTATGTAATGTGATGTGCGGAAATACTGGGATGTAATGATTATCATATAAAAGTGCTTTACAACGTTTTCGTTTTCCATCAAAATTCCCACAAGATACCATTAACAGTGTGGCCATTGCACTGTTAACGGTGACAATTTGACTTAGACAACGACTGACTTGAAAGACTAAAAACGTGAAAATATTTATTATAACTTGACACTGGCACCAATAGCTCGTATATGTAGCTGATTGCCAATACATAAGAAGAAGAAGAAGACATTATTCATTAATTATCTTTAATTCTAAAATAATAACAATATCTATAGATATATCTATAGTTTTTATATATATATATATATATAGTTTTTGATGTTTACTAATGTGCTAAGTCTTACTACATTCAACTGGAAATGTTTCAAATCAACTGTGAAGTGGGTCAATAGAATCCTTTAATAAATGACATTACTGTCGATATAAATCATATTTTGCAGTCTCGTATTGTCGTTTAATATTTTATCTTATATACTCGTAGATAATACACAATTTACATTTGAATAATTCAAATCATGAAAACGAAAAGCATATCATATACAGTCATTAATTATTTTGACTCAGTTCTGCAAGTAAGTCATCTGCTAAATCTGGCTAAGACTTTATCAATCAGAAACATAAAATGAAGTTCTTTTTAAAGACAATGTCGATTTATAATTTTAAATATTTTAAATAAAATAAAATCATAAAAATGAGGAAGATTTACATCTAATATTAATTTAAAAAAAATTATAAATTCCATTAAAATTATAGTTTGTATTGTATTAATAGTATTTTTTTGTTTACTATAATTTGTATACACCAAATTTGGAACTATAAAGACGCAACCTGATCGACTATAGTATTTAAAAACCTACGCTTGATAAATTTAAATAGTTCATCGCATAAATGTTTTATTGATTGAAATTACCTTGCACTCTGTACTTGCATATTTTTCTTACAAGGCATAAAATAAACTAAAACAATTATTTTAATAAGCTCGTCTCCTACTTCGTCCAAATATGGAATACTCGAATTGACAATTTGAATTTATTAAATCTTGACATATTAAGGTCGCCGCTCATTCCTTTCCCGTGTGTAATCGTAAAAGAAGACTAATGGATGCAAACGGATAACACCACTACAAAAAAACTATAACTCAAAATGAAACCACGTCTGATCAGCGTGGTATAGTAATTCAATTTTCCTCTCATTATAGAGTCTTAAGCCCAGCAGTGGGTGGGTATAAGTTAAGATAATGAAATTCTTTAATCGAATTGTATTAAGTAAAAAAATAATATGCTCAAATGTGAATGCTACAGTATAAACTAAATTTTAAATCTTCTACCTTAAGACCCATACAAGATTTCTGCACAAAGAAAAGGCATTTCACCTTTATTTCAGCATTTCTTTTTCTGTAGGGATATTATCTTAGACCTTTATTCGTCTCTTACATCATTCGCGAGAATAGGTATCATGATAACACATTGTAGTCTACTCTACCATAGTACGATTACAGCAACAGTTCCCTCTACAATTTTCTTTTTCAAAAACACACATATATATATATATATATATTGCATACTTCCATTGATGTAATCCATTATGTTCATAATACATATTCATTTATCATTTCGTAAACCACGTTTCAAATCATAACAATTGTAAAGAATAACTTATAAACATCATACGCAGGTGAAAGTTCATTCCGATTAACGCCTGTCGGTTCCGACTTCTTGTCAGATAATTGTAGACATGCACTATCGCAACCGTACGTAGTGGACAATGGTCAGACGCAGCGGGGCAGATAACACTTGACGTATCTCACATCTCATCGCCTCCAAAGATAAATGATAGTAGTGCCATTCGAGTCGGCTTTTAGTCCTTTATTGGTTTACCTATTCTCAGTTTAGTTTGTGACACCAAACAAATGAACAATGTCCTTTGTGTGTCTGTTATGCTTCACTTTAGTTCCAGCTAGGTGTTTATTAGTAGAAAATATATTGCATACACCGATAAATTTTACCAGCTACGTTTTCCATAACCTTTATTTGATAAGATTCTGTCCGTATGAGTTTTATATATATCACGTCTCGTTTGTTTTTTGGATGCCATCTTTGGTTCGTTACAAGGTAAAAGATTGTAAGGCGCCCACACGTTCATATTATTACATCTGATTTTTGCATCGTGTTTTATTCGCGAATTGCTTGTTCTTACACGTTCTTGGCTAGAGATGTGTTGTTTATTAGACCTAATAAGTTGTAATAGTGGTCTAAGTGTTACTTAAGTTACTTTTTCATACTTCTATACCCGCTTTATTATTGATTTAGTTATATACTTGTAGATTCGCTAAACTGACACAGTTTTGTAAGATTTATGAATATTTTTCGAAACGGCTGAAATATGATTTGCTTTTTTAATACATATATAATTTCATAATACATTTATAATAACATTTGGCACCTATAACAATAGTTTAAACTATCCAGTAAGATAAAGAATCATTTTAATTTTTTAAATATAAAATTCACCGCGAACGAAGTCGCAGGCATAGCTATTAAACAATGTAATTCTTAATTTATAATATGCCTTCATTTTTATTCGACAGCCCGACTATGATGATATCGAAGGCGATGGACGCGTACCAACGCAATTCCCAAGAGGCAAATCAGATAAAGGCAAAGACAACAAGAAATATGGTAAGTAATCACATGTCATAATAAACAGTGCCACCATTAATCTGATGGTCGAAGAAAAAATAACAATCATTAAAGGAGTGAATATCATCTTGCAAGAAAGAATTTTTGCCTCAAATATGATTGCGCAGTACTTAATTTGAATGACCTACACCCAATGCATATTTCGAATTCGATATTTATAAAGCATATTTTATGCATTATTATAAATAAATTTATACCGTTTTACTTATGAGTCGAATTTTCACAAAAAAAAATATGTTTTTAATTATTTTAATATATTTTAATTTATGCCCAACAAAGCGGTCTATGTATATTAACCAATTACTAAATCACTCAATCAAACGCATCAAGCAATCCAAAAACTCAAAACTAAAACAAAAGACGAAAAAATCAATACTAAACGCGTTATAAAAAAAAATAGTTACTTAAGACCTGAGCTCTGAGGTAATACATAAGATGCTCTTGATCAAGTATCTATCTATGTATATTTATCTATGTGTATGTATATCTATCTAGATGAAGTGTACTTCATGGTCGAATAAACATATAATAAAACTCAATTAAATTGTTTGAAAAATCTTAGCATAATAATAACTCTCTTCAAAAGAGTAAACAGAACGTAAAAATCGCTATGTATATTTTTCGTCCTATCTATAATCTGGGTGCGAGACGGATGCTAATCATGGAAAATAGTTTTGTAATTAGAACTTGCTCTTAAAAAAAACATTGCAGGCAACTTAACTAGTTATTGATCATCTCATAATTAGGATCCCGAAACCTCACGGTCGTAAATTGCAATACCAAAAACACAAAATCACTATAGCGAGTACCATGCATAAAATATACCCACCAATACTATAATATACTTTACTACTGGCTTTACTGGCTGGCTATAGTTATACTATAAATAGGCTTACTACTGGCATTTACACCCAAAATAGTATTCACTACTAAATCTGAATTAACAGATTACGAGTTCCTAATTAGGTTCCATTCTCTACCCTCATAATTTAGTTCACTTCAATTAACTTTTCCATTCTCACTAGCAAATGAGAACAGAAAAAAAAAATAAGTGAAGAAATCAAGCATTAATTGCATGGACAATATAAATTCTTTTGCTTGCATCACGATGTTCTGTCCCACTGACTGGGTAATAACAGTATTTAAACGCGAAGGTCCCCTCGGCGCCTACATTGAGAGTGGACAGCGGATTGCCCGCCGTATTTGGTTATTACTCGGCTCATAATTCCTTTTGTAATGGACAAATAGGCTAATCTGACTGTAAGTCTACTGGATAATTTGTTACCAACATATTCTATTTATATCCTTTCCATAATTGTTTTGCAAATTCATCTCATTTCTTTCAAATAAAAGGTTTTTAAAATATATAATCCGGGTATATGATTATGAAAAGTTAAATTATTATCAATATATTTGGAAATACGAGGTAATCTCTGGAACTGATAATCTGCTTTTAATATTTAAATTGTGATAGATGATGAAACTATTTGTTAGTTAAATAGCAATCTATTTATCATCTTTATTGCTCCTGGTGCTCCTGTAGTCAGTATAACTCATATGATAATACTATAAAAAAAAATATGATTAGATCTCAACATTTGAGTTACTGATTTTCTATATAATCTGTCACTAATGATTAAAACTCCTAACGTGAGCTCCGAGGAACAGATTTAATAACTATGCTTGAACATTTTTTTCTATCATCGTCAAAGATTTTTTGTTTTGTTTACGTAAACATTTGTTAAGCGCAGATGGCATTGACAGTTTGACTAGGAGGTTGAGAGAATGCTGAGGGTTCTCAACACAGCTTGAAGTTATAGTTAATAATTCATAATGATACATATAGGTATTGAACCCGTGAACGTTGTGTATCAGTCTATCGGTTTTCAATGGAATATCACTTCTAAATAATAATAAACATCATCATAATTACCCTGCTCTTATCGTTACTTGGGGTTGACGCATTATACAGGCATGGAGCGGAGATATTCACGCCTTCGCCGCCCCAGGACGCATTATATACTCTTCTGTCATCGAAAATATTGTAAAAGATTTGGCAATAGTTTTATGGCCGTTACCGGCCTGATGTCAAATGTTATATTTTGGCCCGACGGCATCAGCATCAGTAAAGCTCTTAGTTGTCTTTTACATTATCCAAGAGCAATGTAAGGGTTAATAGTATTTGTAGCCGCCACTATATATCACTAAATAAAAATAACACACACAAGAAATTTCATACATATAACATATTATATTGCTTACAATAATATATTAAAATATATACGCTGCTAATAAATACACGAAGAACCATTTAGATAACATAAATTTATTAAACATTCAAACATTAGTCCTTGTAACTAATGAAAATTATGAATTCGTTAATGCATTGTAAAATGTCAAATCACAAAGGTATTATAAACTACCATAATATTAGTTCAGCAGTCACAGTCCGTCGTACCGTCCCAGAGTATAGCCGGTACACGATGCGGTTGACAATGCAATGGATTTATGAACCCGGTGTGCAATTTATACAACGACGAAGTTGCAAGTGTGAACCTTTATATCAAAATCTCGGGCCAGATCATCATTTATATAACCATCGTCTCGCGTGTCATGATTTAAAACTATATTTATAAAATAAGGTTAGGGATACAGTGAATGATCGCTATTTTTATAAGAGACCGCTTAAATTATTATTTATAAGAAATTCTGTTTAAATACTATTAAATATTAATTTTCAAATACTTAATAAATGAAATTAATCAATATATTTTATTTAATTAAAAAGTAAAATACGTTTCACTACCGGATTAATATTCCTAATTAGGAGGGAATTTGGTCCGGGAATTAAATTTAATTATTTACTGTTAAAATATACGCCTGTGTTTTAATAAATATCGAAATATTTATTCAGAAAGAAAATATGTTAATTTATTCCTTTATTTTCAGAGCTAAAGAATTCATTTCATAATAGAATTTTTTGCTCCAGAAACATCCCAAAAAAGTACTTATTACCGTTTATAAAACTAACTTGTCACTTCTTACTTTCTTAATAAAAGAAGAATATCTTTTGCTACCGAAAAGTTGATAACACATTTTACTTGACCCAAAGACTTTACAATCAGCAATCGTAAGATTAAGCCACATAACGAAATGAAGGCGCTTTTATAAATGTTATTTTACTTAGGTTACAATAGACTTAAGAAATTTAATAGAATTTTTGCAATATTTACAGATATTTATAGTATATTATCAACAATGTATAAGACTGTAAAGTAGAATTTTGTGTTCCTAAGATCTATTTGCACACAAAAAGACCATCGAGTACCTACGTATTAAAAGCATGGCCATATATCACAGATTACAAGTAGACACTTACTTAAACACCACAAGTACCGTCTTAAAAGGACTTGATACTATTTGATATATGTATTATATATGTAGACCCGACAAAGAGACCATGTCTCTTTTGAAATACGACCTTAGTTTACATTTGAATAAACTTTTAAACATAAAATAACAAGTTTGAAAGTATTTTGCAAATTAATTTTAACTTTACTGATGCCTGGCTGTCAATGTCAAGATACAGTTAATGTATTCCACCTAAATCACAAATAATCAATCCTGACAGTTTTGAACTGATTTTACACGACGTTCTCAGTGTTTGTTTTCAATTCACAAAAAAAAAGTCTACTGCAGACATTGTTTAATAAAATGTTCCAATGTCGCAAGCGCTGGCTGGCATTTAGGGGTACCTTGATATTTGACGCAGCGGTATTTGAAATTAGTCTGGCGTAGGATGCAGAATATATAAATGTATACACTATAATCAAACTTCAAAAGGAATTCTTCCTTAAATATTTATTATATTAGCAAAATTTATTAACAATTATATAGGTAAACAGTAAATAAATAAAATCTCATATTACGGGTTGTATAACATCTGATTCCGTATTTTAACATTTTGGATGCTTTATTTCTTTATTTAATATTAATAATATATACGGTAAGGTGACAGGTTTGGGAGAGCACCAAGATTACCAATCATCATTCTCCTACTCTTATCCCCAACCATTTGGGGTCGATACAATATGTGCTCTTCTTTTATAGTACATATTGTAAAAGTTATTGGCAATAGTTTTATGACCGGCCGCCTGCCAGACGTCCACCCTCCTTGGGAATGTAATTGTTGACCAAACGGCATCAGATGGAGTTAGCCAAGATCGTTATTAGGCTCTTAGTCGTCTTTTACGACAACCACGAGCAAAGTAAGGGTTGGTAGTATTCGTAGCCGCTACCACACAGCTTCACCAAGATTACCAATATATCAGGATATTTAGTCTTATTAGTGATACAGCCATGAGAGATCCATCATTTTATCGACGTCTACCGATTGATGGCCTATAGCCACACTGAGCAGACGGGTTGGCAATCGCAGTTGATGTTATAAGTTACCTAAGAGAGTGGTGCTCATTCTCCTGATAATTTTTCAGCCGGTATTTACGACTCCTATGCGGGGATGGTAACATTTTGTATTCTTAACCTGTGACCATCGAGTAAAGATACGTAAAAATTAAAAAATGTATTAAAATGCGTAAAATATATTATATCACATTTTCAGACGATCCGTACTACTGCGGTCTGCGAGCAAGAGTCCCGAACTTTGTGAAGGCCAATGGCGCTAAGGTTTTGCCGGCGATGACGGAGCGGCTCACGCTGAAGGAGACACCGGTGCCCAGCAAGCGTTACAGCGTTGCGCACGCGCATCCACCGCCAGGCCCCTACCCGCCGCACATGGCGCCGTTCGCGCATGCGCCGATGCCGCCCCAGGCCCTGTGGCACGCGCGCTCCTACGAGAGCGGAATCGGTGCGTACGATCGTGTTCCCAGAAAAGAGAAGCTCATGTTCCAATTCTATCCGAACAGGGAGAAACGGCTGCAACCACTCGTGATTCAGCAGCCGCGCTAGTGTATATACAGACTAACCCGCACTTTAATTCCACTGCCACCGCGGGCTCTTCGCTCCAACCTTGGTATTTAAATTTCTGTTATTAGTCTGCTTCGCTTGGTAGCACACTCACCTTTAGCATCCTTTCCTTACTAGTTATCTATCTCGAATTCATTCTTCTGAATCACCGTCTAGTCACGCCCATCGTCTCTTTCTTTCCAGTCTTTTAGTTTAGTCATTAGTTCTATTCTCTGGAATGTAACATATTCATATCGCCAGCCTAAGCTTAGCTTCACCTGTACATTATATTTTTAGGTTAACTAAAGGACAACTTTTTACAGAGAAACTTGTAGTTAGATATACCTCCCAAAATCCTTTCCATAGTAGATATATGAAAAAAAAAGTAGTTTATTTAATCCTTTGCTTATTCCTATATTTGTATAACATCTCAACTAACCGCGCTTCGTGAAGTTCGATAGAATTTAGTTTAGGTTTGTATAGATGCTAAATAAGTTATGTTTAGTCCGCAAGCAGACTAAATATCAATAAATAAATACATATTCGATAGTTTAAAACGCAGATATGCTTGCAGACGGAGAACACTATGATCCATACGCGCTGTACGGTCGCCTGCCCATGCCTGGACGTGGCTTCCCCCCTCCACCAGCACCTCACGCGCGTCATATGTTCATTGGAGAATGGGACTAGAGTGCGAATCACCTGACACCTGGCAACTAAACCTAGTTATAGAACATAGATACAGTCACATCGATGTACAACCCAAACGACTGTCGAATTTCATTAGATAAATTTATTGAAATTGATAAAAGTATTTTTTTTCGTACAACAAAAGCATCACGTAACCAAAGATTGAAGTTTTTATTTTAAACTACAGTTATTAAGGTAGGCGTGTCGTTCGATAATGTTGAAGAAGGTATCGATGTCACTGTATCTTGAATATCATACATTGTAAATATTTACAGATATGTAAAATAAATAGAACTTTTTTTTAAAACGATGATATAATTAATTCAACAATGAAGGTAGCGATAATATTCTATTAATACTGTTTTATATAACGTCTTTAATCACTTTATATTTCATAATATACTTTGATAAGATTTAATAAGTTATCAAGTTTACCACTTAGCTGTATCTTATTTAACTAAATATTGTAAAAAAAATTTTAGTGTTTAAATAAGTTAAAACCATAAGTTAACTATCACTGCCAACGTATTTAACGATCAACGTGTTCAACATCACAATTGTCTTTTAGTTAAAAATGTTATATTTTTTTTTTGTTTATCTATAAGAGTCAATCCTAGTCAGAACAGGGTTGGGAAATTTTCGAATGAATTAGGGATGTTATTATTTTGTAAATTCAGGGTCTTCATTATTTTCAAAAAAACGAACGCAATCACCATTTTTTTGTGATTTTAACATCGTAAATAGTTTACACACAATAATACGTTAATCATCAAATAGTAAGGTTATTTTACCTCTCATTGCCTATTACAAAAAAAATGTAAGTACTGCTTGGACATGCATAATAAATCAACCTATGCAGAAGTTAGTAAATAAAAATCTTAGCATAACGTATCCTTTTGTAAATAATTTCATTTCTCACATATTATATTAAGTTTATATACATGTATATTCAAATATATCTCTCCAATACTCAATATAATGATATTCTAGTTACGAGAAACTATGTTGACAATTTAAAAGTAATTTATTGTCACAATTAGTGTAAGATTCTTTTTTTTTTATATTTGTGTATATTTTAGATATGATTTTATATACGTAGATGTAGATTTACTTTTTATATTTAAAATTAAAAAAAGGATCGCTGAAAGAACTATGTTACTGTAATATCATAGTTCTTTTTATTTGATCTTATTTGCTTCTTAAACTGATATGTAGCTACAAATATTCGGAGATGCTACACAGGTTACCATATTGTATCTTATGCATTATTATAGATAATTATAAAGATACTTTAAGTCCATAAAATATCCTTTCATTTCAAAATTATTACCGACATGAGCATGTAAGCAATATATGACAATGTTATTAATTTTGTGAAAAATAAATACTGAGATTTTTTTTTTAAATTATTGTTTTGCTTTTTGAAAGAAAATGTTTAATCACACATTATGTATGTTATTACGAATTTAAGTATTGTAATATCAACATCCGCTTGTATCGTGTAAACTAGGGTGTTGGTTATCGAGTAACCTATCATAAGGAAGACCATTTATGAATAAAATATACGATTATTTTTTAATAAAAGGCATGTATTTTTATTCGCTTCTTGTCAATTTTATACCACTCAGTAAACCTGGGTGGTTTTCTAAAAATAATCCTAAAGAAAAAGCGCTGTCTCTAATTTGTAAAAAAAAGCACTGTCTCGGGTTTATTTATTTTTATTATAATGTTATTTAATGGCTACAGTTTCAAATTTGAAACTTTCAAAAATATTGTATTGAATTATTCCCAGATTTTCGAGAAAATCTCGAAAATCAGGGAATAGAGCTCTATAATATTTTTTGAGCCGACTATGGTCCGTGTTTTCAATTCGCCTATATTTTTTTTTTTCAGGGGTTATAATAAACCAACAATAGTTTTACCAAATACAGACCAGGACGATGTAAATATGCTACGAAAAGAGTCCGATTAAACACTCGTAAAACAAAATATTAAATACAACAAATTAATAATGAGAATGCATTATAATTTTGTATGAGAATTTAATACATTACATTTATGAGAATTTAATACATTCCCACCCTTCCTTCCAGCTTAATATCATAAGTAAGTAAGAGACATGAGCAGGTAACATCACTGCAATAGAAGAAAAGTCTAAAACAGTACTTATGCTCACCACCTAGCAGGTTTGGCATTTTAGAGCCATATACCTCTCATTATGGACAAGTCTCATGTCTAAAAGTCAGATAAATACTGAAAAAATAGACTGTAAATCAGATAATAGATCGCCGCAAGCCAACTGAAGTGTATCATTCAATGCTAGTCATTTACCAAATTTATAGCTAATTTTATAAAATACTAGCAAACCTAGACCGTTGATTTGTTTGTAGAAGTCGATATATCGCTTCGCCGCCTGGTCGCGAGTTACATCAATAGCTTATGAAACTTCTCCGTGAAAAAAAAAATATATATATACCAATTTTTATAATGGTCGTTCAAATAGTTTCTGAGTTTAGCGATGTCATATATACAAATATCCTCTTTTATAAATTTAAATTTAAATTATGTAAAAAGTTAAGGATATCAAAAATTACAAGCACAAATAACTTGAATTACAAGTTCAAATTTTTGCGCATTAATCTAATTAAATCGATAAGTTAAAAAAAACTTGTTGATAAAAATGTGACATGTTGAACAAGTAAACGTCCGTGTGGTGACGGAGAAAAAATACAGTTCACCACCCCCTATCTTGCCCGTGGGTATCGTAAACGTCTAAAGGACAAAATATGCATAAAACATCTGTACAAATGAAAGAAAAAGACTTGAAATAAAACCCTATGTCAACCCGCCGTGGAGGAAGTTCCAGTTCAGCAATGGGAATATGCACTAAGATGATGATGATTAAATAAATAAAGGAGAGCTCGGTTCATGTCAGGGACGAAAGTGCTGCTCACACATAACTTCTTTAAAATTCTATTATCTAAGCTATCTAAAACTAGAATTTAGAAGGCTACTAGAATATTATACTATCTGCAAAAGCCTTAATGAGTTTATCAAAAGATTTTAAGAAGATATTCGATTACAAAATGAGCTAGCTCTAGAACTTCGGTTTGTAAGTATAAAACGGTATGGTGTTGTTCTTTACGAGGGAAAAAATTACAGCAAAAAAAAAAAAATATTGTTACCTACGTTTCCATTCGGCACGAGTAAAATGAAATAAAACCACATCCACATTTTTAGACAGAAAATAATTATAAGTATTAAATATAATTGGCAAAATATTTAAGTAAAGAATTGTGCAAAAAGCTGCCAAATTCATATTCAAAATATTCACATATTTATTACATTTCTATGGTTTCTTGTATTCCCCTGCGCCTATCCATTTTTTTATCAAATATTTGATGTATTGTCTGGCTTCTTTCAATTCTTCGGGATCCTTCGATGTGTTAGAAAATAGATCTCTGCAATGCGATGATTGGGGTATTAATTTTGCTGGCGAATCATATGCAACGTCTTCTAAGATACCTAACGTGGACCAAGGATCTAACTCTCCATTCACAAATATAACATTAGTAACATTCGGCTTTAATCCGCCGTATAGATCATTAGTGTTCTGAATTCCTTCATCAATTCTTTCTTCATGAAACTCATCTCCATATAATTTAGCACACATAGAGTAATAAAACTCAACAGGAATGTTGTCTGTAAAAGGATGTGCTTTTGATGAAGTTGTCATAAAATAACCAAATTCAGTGCATGTTTGATAAATCCATGCCATTACCCAATCGACATCCTTAGTACTTTCAATCATATCATCAAAATGGTAATTGAAACAGTCATTCTTTGTACTCCATAATTCAGATTTTTTATAATTAGATGACTGAAATCTAGAAGTGGTCGTCATTTCATCACAAAGATTTCTTATGCTCTCAAGATTACCATATTGAGCTTCATACATAAAGGTTACAGCTTTATCTAAGAAGAATAATTGCTTATTTTCTGGTTCGGACATATCAATATAATTACAAATTTGTTCTTCTTCTATCAACTGCCGAATACCTGCTTCTGTCTGAAATAACTTATCATATCTTTCAAATATTTCACGTATCATATCAAGACATCCTGAAGATCCATATTGCTCAAAATCATCACTAACTCTTTCCAAATATTCATAAAAATCTTTTTTTGCCAAGACTGGTGCACTACTAGCAATAGCAGCATCTACCAATTCAGGATACAATAGTTTTAACCAAGCTGCTAAGTTGCCCGCATAAGATCCTCCAACCACAACAACTTTGGATGTGTTATATTGAGGCAGCATTTTGATTTCTCTTAATAATGCGGCTACATCAGCAAGAGCTTGTCTAGAAGAAAGATATGCTAAGTTTTCCTTAGTGAAATCTTGAAATGGTTTACTTTTCCCATAATATCTATGTTCTGATGCATACATAGCGCCTTTTGTGTCCTTTGCTAATTCATATAATATTCCTGTTCTAAGAAGTAAATCATTTCCTTCCGCTTCTCCGTTAATAAACAAGTATATAGGACCACCATGTTTCCAGAAACCAAGCTGTTCAAAATAGCGCATATCAAATGTACGAGTATCTTTTTCATCGAAATGATCCAATGGCTGTTCAATCCATTTTATTTCCGAATGTACGTGAAACGTTCCAATTGTACTATTAAGTTCTTTTAAAAAGAATTGGTTTGTATTCAAAAATCTATAAAACAAAAATGCATTTGAAAAACAAATACTTAATGATAGTGTAATACTGATTTTAAACAAGTACATGATTTCACTCCACCGTATTACGTATGCTATTAATATGTTTCGTGCATGAATATTCTTACTTATTTCAAGCGTATGCGATTTACGCAGGCGTTCGGGGTAAAACAGAATTGAATGCAAGTTGAGAAATATAAATACAAATCTTCATAGTTCACCTTCACATAACTTCATAACTTGCGTTGATTTGAAATACAGCTTCATTGATTAATTACCATAAATATCCAACTCACACACATGACAAGATCACACGAGGTCTAGAGTTTTAAATACCAGGCAAATTATTGTATTTTTTGAGTGCTCGTTATGTCGTCTGTGATCTGGGTCCAACGCGTCCATACGTTCGAGGCGACGGAAGGATAGTATCTATAATTATGTCCTCTAGTCCCATAACCTCTACTATTTCTTCTATGAAACTGATTCCTTGACTTTGATGAACCTAACCACTCAACTTGATTCGGAACACTAACTTTAGAAATGCATAGTTCTACACACTTAGGAAGTACTACATACTCATTTAGGTATATCCAATATAAGTATACTTATCTCAAAGTCTCATTGTCTGTCTCTTATTACATGTCCTTAAAGAACCATATTTTTAAAGTTATACTTCTTTAGGCGCGTTATGTGACAATTATGAGAGTGAAATTTTAAGATGCGATCGCTGTAACACAAAAGTAACAGGTTGAAGTTGGCCGCAAAACCACTCATTAAGTCTTGAAAAAAATCTACCAACAACATAGAACCTCTTTCTAGTTTCTATATTCACATCACGTGTTTTAGTTTCATAGACGTGCGAATTATATAATATATGTTTTAATAAATTATATTCAGTAGTAATTTAAATTGAATATTTTGATTAATATTATTTACTATTCGTAAATATTAGTGAAAAAAAAATTCTTATCCTTTTCCAGTCCTTTTATTATTTTATTGTAATTAATTATTTGCATGCAATTAAAAACTATTTTTAATGGTGTCAAAGAAGTATATCTTTTCACGCGCGTACTTTACTACATGCTCACATTTTATTATTTATAATCAACCCTAGGTAAATATAAAAATAATAGAATTAGGAAATAAGCGGTAGCAACAATTATGACTTAAATCGAAAAATAAACGCTTTACGGACGCCTATGTGGCAGAAAAGCACGGTGCGGGATCATATTTTTAAATATACAATTTTATACGTTCTTCTTTGAACATATATTTTCACTCTGTGGAATTCTAAGTTCTTAATCATCTCAGCTCATATATGTCCCACTTTTAGGTTCAAGCTTCCTCCATAATGTGAAAGAAATTGACCTACTATACTGTATTGGCTGACCACCCACGGGTAAGATAGGGGGTGGGGAATTATAATTCCTAATATAAAGATTATTTTCACAAACATTGTTTATTTTGTAAAGTTATCCTCTATACATAGTTCGAATTTATTAGTAAATACATCATGCGGGTGCATTTACGAAATAAGTTATTTACATATTCATGTCATATCAATGTCTAAAGGAACATAGGTGCATAAAATATTATATTTAAAATACAGTACCTATCAATGCTCGAAGATTTATTGAAACTTTTTTATAATTTATAATCTTATCAAGATTCATTTTCCTTAATAGGATATTTTGCTAATTTCCCCAGTCATTTTGCAAGAGACCCTTGACGTCTAGGATTTCATTAAAATTAATATTAATATTTATGAATAAAAAGCCGGTGTTATATACTCGTTCACGCTAATAATGAAACCACTCTACCAACTTTAGATAAAATAGGCCAGATAGTTGACCATAAAATCCAAATCGAACCATTGGCCTTTCTATCATCTACTCTTTTAGAGTTAGTTGTATCGTAATCAATAACGTTTCTCTATTTCTTTTTTAATGCTCTTGGTGGCAAACAAGCAAGAAGCACACCTGATGGTAAGTGTTACTGTCACCCATGGCCCTATGCAATACCAGGGGCACAGCTAGGCCGCTCCCTACCAATATAAATCCCAAACCCACCCAGAAAGTTGGGCTCTCTCGCTCACCTAACGAAGCACAGCAGCACACTGCCACTGCTTAGACGGCGATTTTCTGCGATACTGTGGTACTACCCCGGACGGACCGGCCCTCGGTTGAAGGCAGAGAACTGTCAACAGTGTGGTCATTGTTGAAGGTTTGGTTATAGCCCGCATTATTCTTGTGTCCGTCTGTAAGTGACTTCATAACATTACTCTTTGGCCTATCTTACGGCTAACAAAATTAAGAGTATTTCACACTGTTTTAAATATCAAAATTATTAAAAATGTGGCAATCGTTCTGGCATTTTAGCTCAGCACATCGCGATAAATAAACTGATAGACTTATAAATTACATAAAAACACAACACAGTAACAGTAATACTATTTACTTATCACAGAGCAAGTAATTCTCTACATATGCATATGTAACTACTCTGTGTAAACGTTTCCATAACAACGTGTACACAACAACGCTAATGCGCTTGCCGATAATTCGCTACACTTGACCCGGTTTTTTCTTTAGTGAAAAAGCTAATTAGTTAGCGTAATTTATGGATTATTCGGAAAGCAGCGCGGGGTTGAACAGGTCGGATGCGCCTCGACCTGTGTCCAGACGAGGGTTTCGAGAAAATAGTAATACAAGTTCTGCGATATCAAGGTCAGTTATAGTGTAGGTAGTTATATAAGTACTTACCTGCTACACTAGTACTTTAAAGTATTAAGTTATAGATAGTATTCAATCATTAAATTTAGACAATTATAAAAATGTATAGATAGAATTAGGAGTAGAAACGAACATTGTTCTTTCCTAATTTAAATAAACTTGGTTGTTGATGGTTTATTCGAAATGTGAATTTGTGAAAAGCAATTACGAAAGCAAATAATAAATATGACGAATAATGTAAATTTCGATTTATTTATTTTTTCTCTTTTTAATTATACGATTTTAAAAGAATCTCCTAAACGTTTCAAGCTTTTGTTTTATTTTTACTAAAATATTATTGTGGTTGTAACGAATATGTGAAATTTGGAAAGTTGCTTGAGCCGCTTTCATGCACTATCAAATAATAATTTTTATTAGTAATAAATAGTTATTATTTTTGGTACCTACTTAAAATAACGTCATAAGACCAATATTGTTTTGTAACCTAAAATTCTTTAAAACTGTTTTTAGAACCTAAGATTTATACTACGTGGGAATCAAAACCACTGCGTACTGTAGGCCATTATTTCGACCACTAAACTATCAGTGAAATTATTTCAACTATATTTACCTACAGTTTTATTCAAAATTTCACTAAAGCTTTTCAGAATGAAACAGTGACTTTACAAACTTTCACATTCACATCATTTAACATTAATGTCATAGGAAAAATTAAATATCATTCTCCTGCTCTTATCCCAATTACTTGGGGTCGACACAATATGCACTCCTCTTCCTACATATTGCAAGAGTTATTGGCAATAGTTTTATGACCGGCCGCCTGCCTGACGTCAACCCTCCTTGGTAATGTAATTGTGGACCAAACGGCATGTGGTGTGGTGGTGGTGGCCCAGGTCGATATAAGGCTCTTAGTCGTCTTTTACGACATCCACGAGCAAAGTAAGGGTTGGTAGTATTCGTAGCCGCTACCACACAGCGAAGGAAAGAACTAAATATACCTGGAAATATTTTCACTATATTCGCGACTTTGTTATTACTCGTAGATTTGGTCAACCAATTATTTATATCTTATTTTATATTATATTAGCTTCTGCCCGCAGCTTCGCCCGCGTAAAAGGTTACTTTCCTAAAGATTTTCATCCCCTGTTTTTATTTTACCCCTTAAGGGATTTTTTTTTTACGAAATTTTAATGTCATATTTATCTAATCAATAGCTTAAAAATAAGTTTCAAGCTTCTGGCTTTAAAAATGACGATAATTCCTTACAACTTTTCATCTCCCTTTACAACCCTTTTTTGCATTAAAAAGTAGCCCTATCCCTTATCAGGCTCCAGACTATCAGTGTACCAAATTTTATTTAGATCCGGTTCAGTAGTTTTGGCGTGAAAGAGCGACAGACAGACAGAGTTACTTTCGCATTTATAATATTAGTAAGGATTTATATCTCAGTTTCTAAATTAAAGTTACCCCATATATTTTTCTGTACCTAACCTCAGGATTAGTTAAGCGGTCAGCCACGTGTAAGAAAAAGTTAGCAACGAACTTTGTAGTTTACTACTCCAAAGTTCTTTGCTAACTTTACGCATTATAGTGTAACAAATAGACTTGCATTGGTATTTACGATGTTGTTTTACAGAAGTGGCACAATGAGACCAACATCAGCATATAGAGTCAGTACAGCATCACGATTATCAACCGCCGGCTTTGGACCTGCACCTCCAACGGCTAGTAGGCAACCAACTGCTATAACAGGATTTTCAATGGTGAGTGATAGACCACGACTAATAGTAATTAAGAAAAAATGGTCTACTGTGTACTTAAACGTGTAGTAACGTTATAATATATAGTGGTAGGACCACGCTGTTGACAGTTTTTCGTCTACAACCGCAGGCCGGTCCGTCCGGGGTAGTACCACACTCTCGCAGAAGATCGACGCCTGAGTAATGTCAATGTGCTACTGCGCTTCGTTCGATGAGCGAGAGAGCTGCAAGACCAGCTGGTTGGATTTGGGGATTGTAATGGTAGACAGCGGCTTAGCTATAATCTTGATATTGCAAGGGTCAATGGGCGGCAGTGACACTTACCATCAGGTGTGCTACTTGCTCGATTGCCAACATAAGCAATAAAAAAAATATTACAACTAATAAGACATTTTTGTCACAGATTTTGTTAAAAAAAGGCTTAGTATTTATGCATTTAACAACTGCTGTAAATGAAAGAAAATCTGAAATAGAATCTTTTATCAATTCGTTCAACCAACTTGTTATAGTAGGTCTGTTTTTTTCCGTCTTTATAGAAGGTCTGCACTGAATTATAAGACGTAAGTATATTTATTTGAGAAAAAGGATCCGTCTGTAAACACTGGCGTGTTACATGCGTGCTGTTAGCTAAAATCAAATGACAAATAACGACTTTATGCGCAGGAACTGTTCAAGGAAATTTTGAATATGTTTTATGTATCTCTAATGATTTTGATAAGATAAGGGTGCCTTTTCCATTTTTTAAGTTTCAGTATACATGTGACTTTCTTCGCAAAAGGCAATTCTTCAAAATTATTTGTAACATTAATAATTAATTCCTTGAATTATTGTGCTATTGTTATTAGATGTTAATATAACAGTACCTTGAAATAATACAATTGCTGCATCTTTTTTCAAGGTAGATTAAATCGAAAAACAAATTTCCTCTTTATGTGGAAGCAATCCTTACTAACTGATATATGCATTTTACAGATCGATAGACCTATAACCCAGCAAGGCATATCAGGTCTTCGCACTGGTACAGCAAGAGGATTCCGGACGCGTCAACTTCAAGACAAACGTTACTGGGAAGAACTGATGCAAGTTAAAGTTCGGGAGATGAAAGCAGAGATAGCCAGGTTAACTGAACAAGCAGACGCAGGTGAGAGAGAGAAATCAGCAAAGAAACACTATGAGAAGAGAGTCAGAGAACTCGCCCAAGAATTGACGGGTTAGTAGCGATAGATATAGGTATTTGTTGAGTCAGTGCCATAAAGTAGATAGCAATTAGCCATTTATTTAAATTATTATTTAATAGCAGTTTTGTCACTCAGTTGCATTAATATATAAGTACAATAAAACTTCTGCTTTTCCAAAATATATAACGTGATAGATACACGATTTTTTTTATCTAGATTTACAAGGAAGATTAGCAGACTATAATACTGCCATTAGAATAGCTAACGGAGAAGCTACCAAACAATCAGTAGAAGATCAAACAAAGGATCTTGAAACAAGCAATCGAAAGATGCAGGATGAGGTGGAGCAAATATTCCTAGAGAAGCAGAGGAAAGAAAACCAATTACGACAACTAAGAGAACAAATGGATAAGGTATTGTTGTGGAATTAACCTTCACGTTAATTTAAATTGGACATGACTTCTAAAATCTGTTTAACTACAGGAACAATCAACCGTTACAAAACTTCTGTCTGAAATGACACAAGAGCAAAAAGATGAATATAATGAACTAGAAGCAACTGCAACAGCTCTAAGAGAGGAAGTAGAACAATCTAGAAACCAAATAGATCACCTCAATAAAGAAAAAGATGAATTTTCTAAAGAGATATCGGGATCTCAGGTAAGTATAATCCCTAGTTATAAAAAATGGTCAAAGTACGGTAGAAAGTGGTTTTCTCTAATATTTATTTTCAGATTAAGACCAAACAAAATTTATGAATTTTCTAGCATTCCTGACATTTTATCTGGTTTCTATTCATTCATTCATCTCCCGGTATACTTCCACTGTTGTTTATAGGTCTCCTCACGAGAATACCACTCAGAGCGGTCTTATGTCCTCGATTCGACTTCACCTTCTTCAACGTGCTAAGTCTTTGGGTTATGTCGGTTACAATCGTTCTTCGAGAGATTTTCGTATTCTGGATTTTATTACGTAGAGAAATCTCGAGCCCTCTGAACGACTTTGAGCCTTTTTTGAAGCCTACATTTAGAGATGACGTTTCTATGTCACAAATCATAACACTGGTTATAAACCTGTTTTCTATATTACTTTGAGTCTGAATTTATTCTGAAGACAAAACTTATTTTTTTTTTAATATCTTGTAGTCTTGTAGGTAATATTTTACATACATACACATCATCACGCCATATCAATTGCAGGGTAGGCAGAGAGAACAAAGTGCCAGAGAATTCTATCCTTGCATCCTTCACTCGCTTCCTCAACATTCATAATTCTCTTCATACACGCTCGCCGGTTTCGGAGACTCTTGACTCCACCTTCCTTCAGTACGTGACCAATCTGGTCTAGGTAGGCTAGTCTCGGTCTCCCCTGGTACCTACATCCTTCCACTTTCACATTGTATATCTTATTAACCAGACGTTCGTTCGGCATTCTTTCCACATGTCGGAACCATCGGAGCATTCCCTTTCGCATCTTTACACCAATACTCTCTTTCATACCTATTCGCTCTCTTACGTCGTCGTCGTCGTTACGAATGCGATCGGTCAGCCTAACTCCACAGATTTGCCGTAGAGATCGCATTTCGACCGCATTAATTTTACTTTCATGCTCTTTTCTGCATAACCAATTCTCACTTCCATATAGTAATGTTGGGACAAGCACTGCGTTATGTGTTGCTACACGTGCCTTCTGGCTGAGGTGGTGGCTACCGAGAAGTTGTCCCAATGCTCCGTTCACTCTATTTCCCGCATTCACTCTTCGCTCTATATCAGTGATGAACCTTCCATCTCGGCTAAATCATTCAAGATATACAAATTCATCCACTTGCACATTACATAAGGTATATAGGTAATATTTTATTGTTAAATAAAAGAATATTGTTAAATTAAAAAAAAAAAAAAAAAATTTTTTGCCCTAATCTCCAAGTTTCTTTAATATTTTGCCTCTACAAGAGTTAACCTAGTTCTTTTGGTTTCGGAAGTAATGATAATTAAGAATAGAAAATAAAAAGATAACTTAAATAGATATTGTAACATTTTCAGATAAAAGTACATCTTTTAGAACTACATCGACGATTAGCAGCTGCTGAAGAAAAACGGGATAATATGAAACATGAAATGAATAATAAGTTAGATCCACAAGAGGAAAGAGAAAAGTTATTACTTCAGGTATCAATACATAACATTATAATTATAAATGTCATAAAAACAACTTAAAATATTCTGACTTTCAGCCTATTGTTTTTCTAAAATGTATATACATACATACATATCATCACGCCATATCCCTTGCAGGGTAGGCAGAGAGAACAGAGTGCCAGAGAACTCTATCTCTGCATACTTCACTCGCTTCCTCAACATTCATAATTCTCTTCATACACGCTCGCCGGTTTCGGAGACTCTTGACTCCACCTTCCTTCAGTACATGACCGATTTGGTCTAGGTAGGTTAGTCTCGGTCTCCCTCGGTACCTACATCCTTCCACTTTCGCATTGTATATCTTCTTAACCAGGCGATCGTTCGGCATTCTTTCCACATGTCCGAACCATCGGAGCATTCCCTTTCGCATCTTTACACCAATACTCTCTTTCATACCTACTCGCTCTCTTACGTCGTCGTTACGAATGCGGTCGGTCAGCCTAACTCCACAGATTTTCCGCAGAGATCGCATTTCGACCGCATTAATTTTACTATCATACTCTTTTCTGCATACCCAACTCTCGCTTCCATACAGTAATGCTGGGACAAGCACTGCGTTATGTATTGCTACACGTGCCCTCTGGCTGAGGTGGTGGCTGCCGAGAAGTTGCCCCAACGCTCCGTTCACTCTATTACCCGCATTCACTCTTCGCTCTATATCAGTGGTGTACCTTCCATCTCGGCTAAATCCACATCCAAGATATACCTACAAATTCATTCACTTGCTCTAGTACATCATTACCTATTGTTACTCTTACATCTGTTCTGGTTTTATCTTTTTCAAAGACCATTATTTTGGTTTTGCTCACATTCACGCGTAGACCCCTTTGATAATGAATAAAAGAAATATTTTAATAGGTAATTGAAATTCATATATTTATAGTAACTCACTCAGCTGTATGGAGACTCCAGTTATTTAAATACTTTCAGGTTCGCGAAGACAACGCCGCAATCGCATCATTAGACAGCAATGCAGCGAATTTAAAGGAACAGATAAAGAAAGTACAAGAGCTAATAGAGCAAGCGGAACAGGTAATTTAACACGAAGACTTGTTGAAAAAATATATGGTTTGCGTTATTGAATGTATTACTGTAATCATACACAATCAGATAATTAATATAAAAAAGACTAGAGAGGTAGGCACATTTGCTATAAAAAAACCAAATGTTATATGCATTATAAAATATGGTTATATTTACTGATTGCCGGTGAGATTTGAACCAAAGTCCGATAATCGAAAGTTTCGCCAATACCATAAGCAGCATGTTCTGTTTTTCTCTATCTGAAAGACATACTGCAACTATATCAGCTTATGTTAACTATATAAATAGAACAATCATAATTATCTATTTACTTCGCATTTCATTCGTTCTTTAAATCTTGCCTGAATAATAATAGTAATAGTAATCATATACCTAATCAAATAACTTTCCGTTTAAAGGACCTAGAAGAAGGAAACTCCGATCGGCATCAAAAGTACCGTGAGTTAAAAAAGAGGGAAGAAATGATGGACAATTTTATGTCAACATATGAAGAAAACCTCAAGAAAGAGCAGGAGAAGATAGAGCAACTTGAAAAAGACATCGTCTTCGCCTTAGAGCATAGCAGTTCAAATCTTGATTTAGATTTAAGTGAAATTGACTCACTAAAGCAAAAGGAGGGATATATTTCACAATATGACGAGAGTAAAAAATCTATAGATACCCTGACGAAAGATTATGAAAGATTTCAAAGTAATTTGAAAAAGGTATATATTCTTTATGAATACACTACGAAAATTAGTTGGCAGTTTCTTATTCATTTTAAATTTAGAATTTACATTTTAAATATTTTTTTTTTATTTTATAAGCTTTAGCAACCTAGTAAAATCAAACAATTTTGTAGGCGGAAGCTACAAGGGAACGACTGGCAACCGAACTGCAAACATTGCCAGAGAAAACTAAAGTCATGAAGGAAGAATTAGTCACACTTTCTGACCTTGAAAAGCTTAGAGATAATGGTAAATTTTAGTGTTTATAATAAGGCTATTTTCATATGATAACTATTTGCCAATATCAAAAAATATAACAGCAGCCACTAGTTACTGTGGCATTTTATGTACAATTTCTTTTATTTTCTAAATTAGGCGAAGAACAGAAGAAGACCTTAGAGACGGAACTATTTCAACTGCGAGAAAAATTGACACCTACTGAAAGTGCTGTTCTAGAAGCCATGAATAAACTCAAAAAATTACAGGTATCTCTCAATATATCTTATATTTATTATATAATGTCTGTTATGTACTATATGTTATATACTATCTGTTGTATGGTAACGGCTACGTGATTGCTGTGGTAGTGGCTACGAATATTACCAACCCTTTGCTCGTGGATGTCGTAAAAGACGACTAAGAGCCTTATATCGACCTAGGCCAACTCAACCCGATGCCGTTTGGTCAACAATTACATTCCCGAGGGTTGACGTCTGGCAGGCGGCCGGTCATAAAACTATTGCCAATAACTTTTACATTATGTACTATGAAAGAAGAGTACATATTGTATCAATCCCAAGTAATTGGGGTAAGAGTAGGAGAAAGATGATTTTATATACTATCTATTATGTAGGTGCTATATGTATACATTGCAACACAACACACACACACACTATGCAAAAGCGTTTCTGATGATTGGGTTATTATGTAACATGATATTATTCCAATTTTTAATGATGATTTTAAATCTGTGACCGAAATCTTCTCTATCAGCTCTAGTTAAAAAATATGGCACATGATTTTTTTATAATAAAACATTTTAAATTTAGAGATGAACCCAATTTATTTAGTTTTAAGTTGAAAAATAACTTTCTTTTATTTGATTTTCTTGCTGAAGCTGAAGGCAAAGGGCTATTCTGAATGCTACAACAGTAATAAGTCATCATGTGTGTAACAGCCTTGGTAGCGTTCTTCCTTCGTAGGAAAGTCCTGATGGAATCGCTCGTCCTGTTCTTCACTTAGATCCCGAAGATTGTCAGGTAAATAGTCTAGATGGCTGTCATTGACTGTGAAGAAAGTGTAACTTGATGTTCATGTCATATCCAAGCCTTTGAAAGTGACTCATTACGGTTTCGACGTGTTGAGAAAAGTCTAAACTTTTCGATTCCCAAAAAAATTTGTACCAGTGAAACGAACTCAGTGCATGTTATTTTCTCCATATCTGTCATAGTTGCCGTAGAATGTAAGTTTTTTATTAATGATCTTATATGTGGTCTATCAAAACTTTCTTTCGCTTTCAAGTCCCATTCAAAGTCACTATCACTATTGTCAGATTTCGCCTCCAAACGCAATTTTCATTTCCTCAAAAGGCTATGCATAGCCTCCACCTAAGAAGGACCAGCTTGACGTTTAGGTGATATTTTAAGGCTAAAAGCATGTTTTTGTGCTGACCGTATGGAAGAATATTCCCATTTGGCTCAATTAGTGCCAGTTATGTTCACCAAGCAAAAATAAGTCATCGTGGTGATTCACGGGTTCGTTCCAGATCATTACGGTTTCGTAGTTAAATCTATTCCTTTTCTTACTTGTCCACAAACGTAGAAACTCAACACATGTTTTGAATATCCTTTGCAGAATCCAAGGCTTGTCTTTCATTTCCAGTTGGTGACCAAAGTAATTTTAGTAAGCCTCGATTACGAACATAGTGACATTCAAACGGTATTCTTTAACAACATATACCTACTCTCCGCAAATGAAGAATATTTAATCCGACGTCCTCGAATATTTTTTTCGTCAACTATTTTCTTACTTTAAATATAATAATTGCTTTTTAAAATATCAAATACGTTTAAGCGAATGTTTTTCTTGACATATGTATGATAATATTATCCTATAAGTGCAATGTGAGAAAAATACAATCATTTTTAGGTTTGAAAAGTGCTTGATTTTCATATATCGAGAATAGAGCAAGACCTCAACGCTTCGCTTATGAGGCGTGCAATATATTAGGAAAACTTAATAAATTATAAAATATCAGTAAACTAACACGGTAATACTATATTTATTTGAAGGCTATAACTCGTAAACAAGAGCTGATACAAAAAAAAATGAGGGTATATTGAATTAGTGACGTAAAATTAGTAAACATTAGGTTAAAAGTCATTCATCAGACAAAAGTTTCGATTTTGTTGTGCAGTTTTATATACTATATGTGTTATATACTATCTGTTATGTACTACTATCTATTATTTATTGTATGTTATATATCATCTATTATATACTATATGTTATACCATATATACTATCTATTGTGTACTATGTATTATTTAATTTCTAATATATACTATGTGTTATATACCATCTATTATATACTATATGGTATATACTATGTATTGTGTACTATATATTATATAATATCTAATATATACTATATGTTATATGCTATCTGTGATATACTATGTTATATGTTATGTATTATATGTATATAACATATATTATATGTATATACAATATACATAATAGATAGTATAACGTAAACTGCATCAATTTTAATCTTGTTGTTGAAGTATGAAATTATGTCCGTAGGGACCTGACACGGAGCCTCGTGATCAACATGTATATCTTTATGCCATTAGTTTATGTTTAATGTTTACTCGACGAGGCAATAGTTACTATATATCATATTTTTCAGACAAGCCTTGATGGCAATGAAATGTACGCAAAACTGAACAACTTAGAAGACCAACTCGCTCAACTGGAGACTTGTAAAACGGTGCTTGCAGAAGACATAGCTTCTATTACTTTGCAGGCAGACTACGAACCTCTTAAGAAACAAGCTATGGAAGAACTAGCGACATTGAACAAAAGGATTATTGAAGATTTGAACAACAGCAAATCTTATTAACCTGACAAGTTGGCTCACTCGTCATTGACGTAAACAGATTTGATTACTGAGATTTTTTATGTTATCTTCTTGTATTGTAATTTTGGCAATAATAATAAACGTTATCATTTAAGATGGTGTATGCTTTTCTTCCAAACAAAAAAATAACGAAATTTTTTAGGCCATCTATGATATAATCACACCCTGCTGGAACCGCCACCGCCTGAGGCCATAGAGGGGGCAACCAATGAGATCCCATAACCTGCCCTACATATATTTCTATGTCGTGTGGGTGGGCCACCGAAACCCACTCATTGTCATCCGTGGCCCATCCGACAACACCCTGTAAGAAAAGCATCCTTGTATTGGAGTCAGACTTAACAAACATTTAACGGACACAAATTACATCTAGAAGTAGAAGAACAATTTGTAGATCGCACAAAGTATTGTTCTGCATCCCGGGAATCGAATCCATGACACTTGCACTATAAGTTAGTATCTTAAACATTACGTCATCTATGCAATTCACATATTTCTAACGAAATGTATTTTAGGGCGTATTATGCGTGTCCAACTATGAAACGAATTATAAAAAGGTGAGACTCGTCCTAAACTAGAAAAAGGTAGTACCTTCTGAATGATATTTTTGATAATCAATATCCGTTGGACGACTGTAATATACTACGGTCTACAGCCTACCAGATTTATCTTCTTGTGCATTCAGAAAAGAAGTCTTCTATTCCAAATCATGCGACCCGCAATTCTCCCATTTATTTTCTTTGCTCAAAAATTTGAAGCCATCAAGATATATACTTAAAAATATTTAAATAAAAAGAACAAGTATAAACAATTTACTTTATTGAAACAATAACTTATTATCACAGGCAGATTTCATAATCGAACTAACTAACACTAACATCTAATTTATAAATTAATGAAGCTACTAGTAGCAACATGCTCCTTCTTTTTAGTTATGCCATTATGACAGACATTTGATGGTACCGGTGCCACGTAGAAAAATAGATTAATAATAGAATGGATAATATATATAATATAATAATTGGACTTTTGACAGGAATTTGAAAACGTCATGTGGTGCTCTTGTATTATATTCGATATATTAGTGTTTTAACGTGTTATATTAGATAATTTTGATGGCATTTTATGTAATGTGATGCGCGGAACTACTGGGATGTCGTGAATATCATATAAAAGTGTTTTACAACGTTTTCATTTTCCATCAAAATTCGAACGAGACACCATTAACAGTGTGGCCATAGCACTGTTGATGGCGACAATTTCACTTAGACAATGACTAACCTGAAAGACTGAAGATATTTATAACTAGTTATTGGCGAAATCTTGTAAACGCCACTAAAAAAAAAAAAAAATAGAATGTTTTATTTATTAATTATTTGGCATGTAATTTGCATTTTTAATGATTATTGTGAATATTTAAACTATTGTGACGAATTGATTATTGTGATTTTAAATTTTAATTATTGCGATTGTTATGAGTTTTTGATGCTTGAAATAAATTTATTATTATGTAGCAACGTACACAAATGGGTTGACGAAAAGTTGATTAGTTACGAGTATATCATAAATATTTTCATTTTGTTTCACAGGATCACTAAAAATGTGTTAAAACTTGGAAATATTTTTTGCCTGTTTATTAAGTAATATGCTTAATTCTCCAGGTATATCTCTATTGTTGGCTTTAAGTAGCGCGCAAATATTCTGTATGAATTGTTTTGAAGGTGTGATATCTATTTCTTGCATTCTCGACCAGAGAGCTAACGCTGCAGTGTAGTTATCGTCGCGTTCTAAAGAAAAAAAATATTTATTATTTTTCAATAGCATATTCACCTTATATTTATAGGAATAATCATAATTACTTAATTTTTTAAAATATCATCATCTCAACTCATATACGTCCCACTGTTGGGCTCGGGCCACTTCCGTAACGGGAGGGAAATTAACCTACTATACCGCACTGGTCAGAAGTGTTGGTATAGAGTTTTGTTTCAAATTTTTCTTCTCTCGCATAGATGTAAAACGCATGTAGCGTTTTATATCCCTTATTCATCTCTTACGATGACCCACGGGTAAGATAGGGGATGGTGAATTGTATTCTTATACCGTCACCACACGGAAAGTATTAAATACAAATTATTATTGTTATATACGGAAAGTAACTTATGTATTATTTATATTATAATAATTTATGAGCTTACTGAGGAATTGATGGTGAGGAAATAAGCAAAAAAAAAAATTTATAAAGATTTTAAGGTTTATATTTCTCAATGATGTATGAAGTTCAACCCACATTATAAAAACTTTGTTGCACTGTGGTGTTTTCAATCGTGTGACTAGTTGATGTTTATTAGTACTACTAATAAATGGAAGCAAAACTAAAAAAGCTCTGACAAGTTGGAGGGTTGGCTAATTTTCCATTATGGAATAGCCTGGTGCCCTCCATTAAACGATGAATGAATGACCCCTCAATGAAATAGTTATTGTTACGCATAGAAAATTGTAAAAACTTACGATGAACATTTAAAATCATTTCATATATATCATCCACTTCAATATATCTGAGGTCCCTCGCACATTCAGCGATATTCTCAAGGGCGTGAACTTTCTTCTCGTTGGCGAATCTCTCACAACGTCGCTTGAGGGCGTCGGGATGGAATTTTACCGTGGGATCTAGCAACATCTTACGTAAGGTCTTCTTGTAATTCACATCTGCCAACGCTGCTATCAAAGTTAGCTGAAATATAAGAAAACTATATAACAAGTATAACTTTTTCGCATGTGTAGTAGAATACAATTCACCACCCCTTATCTTACCCATGGCAAGAGACGACTAAGGGATATAAAACGGATAATAACATCTATGTAAGAAAAGAAAAACTTGAAACTAAACCCAACACATCTGACTAGCGTGGTATAGTAGGTCAATTTCCCTCCCACTACGGAGGAGGTATAAGCCCAACAGTGGAACATACATGAGCTGAGTTGAGCTGAGATGATTATGTAATAAGTGTCGGATTTGGTTCGGACGGGACAACCGCCCGAAGCGTCGGCTCCTGCAGGACGCCAACTTAACCATCCAATTGAAATATGTATTTCTATCGATCGAAAAGAAAATTAAACTCACGAATATTAAATTTTATAAACTTATTTCAATAAAATATATGAATACATTTCCAAAATAAGTTTTTTAATTATAATCAAATAAGAATAATTAAAGGATGTCAAATTCATGAATCGCCCGAGACGCCTAAAGGGCTTGGGCCAAAATACAGGGTGCCGATTTAATTAGTAGAATCCTTGAAGGGGATATAGTAAAAGAAAATAGTACCTAAGTTTTGATTAAATTGCCATACTGATAAGCGGTCAATACACTGGTACTATAAAATTTCGATGTAGGCATATACTCATGCGTGTGACACTGAACTATTACCCCCGATTTCTTGGAGCAGTCTTATGACTGCTCTAAGAAATCGGGGATAATCTGGCTAAGATCTAACATTATCCTAGGAAACTAATAACAGCAACAGCATTCACTAGCTCGCTGATGATGAAAGCTAAATGATCATAAAAATAACCAGCAACAATCTCCTGTTAAACATAACACCAACTGCGATCGTCAGTCCGCCTGACAAAATTGGCGATTAATGGCAAACCATCAATCAATGATGAGGTAGAATGAATCATAAAAACATTTCTCACCTGAACATCGCCCGCACCGTGCACTTTCTTATCCATATCTAACACAGTACGAACAAGCTGATTGTACCTGCCGTTCGTTTTTTCAATGTTCATGAACTTATCTTCAGACTTCCCTTCGCTCATTGTAACCAATATATTACAAAGAAGTTCATGTTTCAATGGAGTTGTGCTGTATTTTGTAGATAAATGAACGAATTCATCTACGGCTTTTTCAAGATCACCGCTGGAATAATTGTTATATATAATGATTTTCGATGTTTGAACCTTACGGCGACACGTTCCGCAGCGGGCGTGTTGGGTGGCGCAAGCGCGAGTACCTACGCCTGATGCTGCTCTAGCCGAGGCAGTGGGACACTGGATCGTCGATTTAATCCAATCACCCGGAGAGAGGCCACCGCACGTGGATGTTGCCGGGGCATCGACTAGAGAGTTTAACCGCATGGGTAAAGCGCCGGGCGGAACACCGAAAACAAAGACCGGTTTGCGGGGGCCCGCTCACACTGCGTAGATAGACTTACGAGGCGGGTCTATGGATTCGCATGCCGTTATTTCTGCTGCCCCAGACGGAATTAACAAGATGTGAACGCACCATACCCCTTCGCCAAAAAACTAAAATAAAAAGTCTGCTGCTTGCTAGTTTGCCACCATAAGCAATAAAAAACTATAGGATATTTTATTTTAGTTTCCGCTACGATTACGGAGCTTCATAAATCCCTTATTACCTCTTTAAATGCACTCTAATGAGTGGTCCCAGTAGTGTATTGCTAGGTTTACAATATTTCAGTTTTGTGAGTAGCTGAAACATTTTGTGAACATCGTCCGGAGTACCATTCGCCGCAGTCGCATCTAATAATCGCCAACAGTTCATTGCTATACCGCGACCGCCGAGTATTTTTCTGTGAGATAAAAATCATGTAAAATTAGGTCTGCCATTTATTTCTTAATGCAAGATCGATTACTTCAAAAATATAGAAGAAAATTAAACCTCTTTTTTGACTGTTCATCAATCATATCCAAAGCTCTTTGAATTTTCTTACGGTATATCATCAAAGTCGCGTAATCAATAACTTTGAACTCGTCCAAATTAAAATTCGGCGATGATTTACTTATATCGCCTAGTGTTATTTCTGCCAAATCTAGCTCGCCGAGTTTTACGTATAGATCAAATATAGCGGCCTTCATGCCAGCTGAGAGAAGTACCTGTAATTGTTAATGAACATTACTTTCAAAATAGTTGTCAAATGTTTTAAAAATATAAATATTCATCCATCTATCAGCCGATAGACGTCTACTGTTAGATATATGCCACTCCAAGGGGTGATAATAATCGCAACGCTTAGCAACTGGATTAGGATTATCGTTATCTATAAATACCCGATACGAAACGAAAAATTATGTCACAAGCTTATCGTTATCTGTTTTTTTTTTCTGGGAATGCTAATGACAGATGGATGAATGATTTTTTTCAACGCCCACAGATAAGTAAGAAGACAGAGAAAGTGTATTTTTGATCGTAAGAAAGAAAACAGTGATGATAATGTGTCCAAGGCAACCATATGTGATGATACGAAATGAAAGTAATGTGAAGAAAGTTTTAAGTATGAATAACTTAAGCTTTAGGGGCAAAAGAATACCAAAGAAAATTACACAGATGTGACTGCACAGATGGCGTAGTGGTTTAAATACCATCCTAAACGTGCCGATTTCATGGGTACAATTTGTTGTGGGTACAAAAGTCTCGGTGAAATTTGTTTCTGTTAAATTATGTTTATAAAGTCCTCCGCAAAAGAATAATTAGTTCCTTAGCGCAGGTTTATAAATAAAAAAATGTTTGATAGACTATGTGAAGCATGACATGGATAAAATAAATGAAGACAGAGAGAACATCTGATAGAGTTGTTCGGGAGAATAGAATATATTGCTTTTACCCCAAGTAATTGGGATAAGAGAGGGATGGTAATAACACAAGCATATACTATCATACTCACGCCTTCCTTTTGACATTTATCTGCAATTTCCTTCGCCGCCACAAGATTACCTTCCCTGCAATACTGCTGCAATAATTTCCTTAGCACTCCACGTGTATTCATTCCCTTAGCTTCCAGCTCATTTAAGTGAGCGCGAAGCGATTCCTCGTTCATTTGTTTCTAAATATTTGAAATAAAACATATTACAATTATATAATACAAATACAATAATATAAATACAATATTACAAATTCAATACTACAAATATAGTACTAATATTAGTATTTGTTTATTTTCTTTAACAAAAGCACCTAATAACTAATTTTTAGTTTTAAAATAAATTAAAAGCTATAGACTAAGAGAGTCTGTGTAAGACAGTTAGTATGTTTCCGATTTAAATCTGCACTAAAACGATCTTGCTTAACAGAATTTCCAAATTCTTAATCATATGTTTTAACCATTAATTATTCGCGCCATAAAAGTATTTTGATTATGTCAGATGTTTAAAAACAATACCTTTGCATTGATATGTAAAACCATTCAATTAATTCTAGCCATTAATTTAATCAATCTAGTTTTAATTTTCTATATAATGATTTCTGAGGTTAACGCGAGTATTACACATTTGAAATAAAACTACTTTTACTGACAGTCTTCCCGTGACCATGAACACTGTAAAGTGTTCGAAACGTCACGAAAATTAAAAAGCAAATAAAAACGCGATAGAATCCGTAACTGTAGTTTTAATTTTTTTTATTTTATCTGTATGGCGGTAAAAATATATATTTATATTGTCGATAGTATCGTCGCCAATTGAAAATCAGCTGACGAATAACTTGGCTGAATAACTTGCCTCCTAGCACATGCTAGGTACTTTTTCCGGCAAAGAATCTTTTTAATAAATAATTTTAGAATATGTTCATTATTCGTTTTATTTCTTTATAAATTCATTATTTTATTGTGCATTTTTTAAAGAATTAAACGCTTTCTTTCTTTCAATGCCTGTCACGTTCCCCCAGATGTTATTAAACAATTATAATATATAGCTTTTGTTCAAAATTACTTACAGGATGAGGTATTTGTTGATCAAAAATATCACCATCATCAAAGAGCCGTTCATCGGTAAGGTTAAGAATGCAATCTTTGAAAGTATCTATACTAGTTTGCTCGTATTTATCAGACAGACGGGACAGGCAATAATCTGCCGCGATATTGGATATTTTTAAGGTGGTTTGAGTGAGTGCCTGAAAATAAGAAAATATGAGAAAAATGTATATAAATTTCTTTAGGTGGCACCTAAATCATTGTATACTACAGACAAAGAAATATATTTCGCGACACGTGTAAATGCTCCTAGGAATTGTATGTAGCATATCTATCGTTCGTATTCCCTCACACTGTCGCCTAGTTGCGTCCAAAGCTTCAGCACGTCGAGACATATCTCAACTCGAAATAGTATAAAGTATAAACATTGTAAGGTAGATGGCACACACAACTCCCATTAGGGGACAAAATAATATGAGCCACAAATTGAATGTCATACAACAACTCACACTTGTCTAAATGGGAGAACGATTAGAACGGATTTTCAATAGGCGTTGGTTCGACATTAATTTTTTGCTCCCAAACAAGTTTTTATAAACTCGAAATAGATTTCGAATAGCCTATCATGCGGTTAACTTTGTTTTATTATACATATATCTTTTGCTTTATTCATTGTTTCTCCATGTAGTGTTATGGGGTGTCGTATTGCCTTTCTATTGGCGGCGGGTTACGGTGTGTTTACACCCCGCTAATCCGTCCAGGGTAACGGAAGAAGCGGCGTACGACACCGTAGACCCGCCCAACAACGTACCTATCGACGCCGTGCGAGTAGGCCACCGGAACACAGCCTTTGTCTTCTGTGGCCCGAGTCGTACTGGCTAAGAAATCACCGGATCAGATACAAAATCAATTAAAATAATGTGAACACAAAATTGCATCTTACTATCATTAAGTTCAGTATATCAGTTACGTCCTCTTTAATTTTTGGATGCTGCATAGATCTGCAAAGAAACCGTCCAACCCAATCTTTATTCGTATCCATAGCTTTATTGGTAATGTCTTCTAGAGTGTGAACGGTTGATTTGACATCAGCGCTTATTAAATAGCCTTTGAGTAAAGGTTTAAGTAACCGTTCAGTATCAACTTTGCCTTGGAATAGTTCACCTGGAAATTATAAAAAAAAAAAAACAAATGTAACACCAAAGGATGGTGAAAGAAGAAACAGTGGTTAAAGAGAAGCATATATACCTTTGGATGTGGAAGTAAGTGTTTAACTGTGGTAGTAGATATGGTAGTAAAACAGTGGTAGTAAATAGTACCTGACCTTTATTATTCCTGAGAAATAACTGTGTCTAAAGCAAAGTATATAGTAATAGTGGTAGGGCAGTTGACAGTTTTATCTACAGCCACGGGCCGGTCCGTCCGGGGTAGTACCACACTCTCGTAGAAAATCGACGCATGAGCAGTGGTAATGTGTTGTTGTGTTTCGTGCGATGAGCGAGAGAAACAGTAGCCCAATTTGCGGCATCGGTTTTGGGGTTTTCAATGGTAAGCAGCGACCTAGCTATAGCTCTAGTATTGCAAAGGTCCATGAGCGGTAGTAATATTTACTATAAGGTGTGCTGTTTGCTCGTTTGCCGCCATAAGTAATAAAAAAGTAGTTTTGTTATTGTCTAAAGCCAAAGTAATTTTGACTTAGATAATAAACTTTGTCCAAAAACAATTCTCGTCATACGAGTAGACCATGAAATGGAGATAAAAACTGCACAAACGGAATTGATCCATTTTCATTTACAATATAGAGATAGCATAGATAGTGTAAGAACTCCACAGATGTTTCAGTGTCTGCTGTCAAGGACAATATGGCATTCATAGATTTGCAAATATATTCAAAAGTTACAAAGATCATTAAATATCATTTGAAGTCGAAACTATTTTTACGGATTCTATTGCGTTTGTATTTGATTTTTAATTGCCTGACGTTTCGAACACTTACGAGCTTTCGTGGTCACGGGAGGTGTTCAAAACTTCTGGATATTAAAAATCAAATACAATCGTGATATCTCACTGTTGTGCTTGAGCCTCCTCCGTAATGGGAGGGAAATTGACCTACCACACCACGCGAATCTCATCGAAAATGGTCCAATACCGCTTCAGAACTTGAATCACAAAATTTTAGATAAATTTGAATGACGAGGAAATATCCCAAAATTCAATTCTAATGGCTTTGGTCAATCGAGGCGGATAACATTAATACGAACTATAATGATCGCTTACATATCTCTGTCGCAGCTCTAACTTGGCCGGTATTCAAGAGCGTCTCCATCATAGGTGTCAACACAGTCGTTACAGTGAGTCCTGTCTCTTGAAACTTCTTCATCAAATTCTGCGGGGAATTAAAGCTAACGAAAGGTAGTGTATACTCCATTATCGTCTCGTAATCAGGTTTAACTTCCATTTGTACCATTGTACTTAAAGTATTCATAATACCTGAAATAAAATCAAGATTATCCTGTGGCCATGAATACTGTAAAAGCAGCATCCGAAACTAAAATTATTTTTACAAATATAATTTGCAAAGGTAGTGACAGAATAATAATACAATATTGCACCACCCCTTTCATTCCCATGGGAGATGAAGAAACCATCACCTGAGGTATCACTGGTAGGATAGAAAGCAGCGCCCTTTGATCTGATACTTGAAATTATATAATCAGCTATCATCACCAAACCTGTTAAGAAGAATCCCAATTTTATCACTATCCTCTCTTGTGGAGGATAGTGGATGGGTATGACAACGAACATAACTGGTTGTAGTCCGCTACTTCTAAAGGAAAACAGCTTCGATCATGTGGACTATGAACTTATTACTAATTACTTCCACGATGAAGAGAAAATCCAATAAAAATACAAATCAGTATCAAGCAGCAGCTTTTCGGTGATACAGAATTGAGATACCTGAACTATAGATACTGTAAAAATCTAAAAGTTGAAATAGATGATAGAATAAACAGTTTAATTCCAAATAGTTTGATGCAATTGGGACAAATACCTTTTTCTCCATAACTCTTCGAGTTTTGTAGAAGTATGGGCCAGAAGTAATGAGGTCTTAGAGGTATGCCCATAAGTTTCATTCTGTTGAAGAAATCTAACGCTAGAGGCGTCTTGCCCAACTGTAATGCTGCTTCAGCTGCATTTTGCAAAGCGATGGGATTGCGTCCTGATGCCATCAACTCTTGAGTTATGAGTGCAATAACGTTTGACGGCTAAAAATATATAAATATATATTATTTCTTTGATGACGACCACCAGATCAGTAAATTCAAGTAATATAACCCTAAACTCTTAAATTCGTCCCTAACGTCGTAATACCCTTATTAAGTTATTGGGTTTTGAGCATAAGGCTATTCGTGCGCTGTAAAAAAATACGTTTACAAATTCCCCAATTCAAATTACAAATTCCTTCATCATTCAGATCATGAGAGAATTTTAGGATCGTTTACTAATAGTTGCACATTGTAATCAATTTTATCAACGATAAAAGGAGTTTAACAATTTAATAAGCAGCCTTTGGGTTGCCGTCTATTCTGCCAGGTCTAACAGATCCCTTATGCCAATATATTGCTGCTCACAAATATCAAACAAAATACAGAATTATTTCTTTTGGAACACACAATCCGTTTGTTATTTATTGTATTACCTAAAATATTAAGAACAAGAATTTCAAATTCACAACAGTATTTGCCCTATGAGCGTACAAATATCAGCAACAGCACTCAAAACTTACCACAGCTGCCTTGACACAATCTCTAACTAAACTCCTTCCATGCAATCCTTTGTCGTCTTTAGGTCCAAATGAAGGTAATGGTAAGCATTTATAAATCTCTAGAGCAGCGATAGGATGGTTTTGAAATACAAGAAGTGTGGAGACACTCTGCATGTATGCTGATATTGATGGTGTTTTTAGCGTCTCCTCTGGGAGAAATTTGAGTACCTTAAAAAGGAAACAAAATACATCTTCACTTGCTATGTTATATGTTGCTTGCATCGTCATCATCTCAGCTCATATATGCTCCACTGTTGGGCTCGAGCCTCCTCCATAATGAGAGGGAAATAGACCTGCTACACCACGCTCGTCAAGTGTGGTGGTATAGGGTTTTGTTCCGAGTTTTCCTTCTCTTACATAGATGTTATATGCGTTTTATATCCCTTAGTCGTCTCGTACGATCACCCACGGGTAAGATAGGGGGTGGTGAATTGTATTCTTAATCCGTCACCACACGAGAATATGTTATATGTAGCTTATGTAAATAAATTGAATATTATAAGAGTAAAGACATAACTTAGTATTAAATGCTCCTACAATTGGACAATATAAAGAAAATTGCTATATGAATAATGGTTATAGATGATATTTTTGTAGATTTAAACTACCTCAATAATAATATGACTATAGCGAAGTAAAGATTTTATGAAAATAGACAAGTAAGGTACGCTTTTTATGTTACATACTAAATACTATTAAACTAGGTAATTATTATTTATGACTACAGAAACATGTAGGTGTTACATTGTCTCTGTATTTATTATTCAGTAACGGTATAGTACATTACTGCAGCAGCCAGCAAAAGAGGTATTGTTGGACGAACGTGTAAACACATACGTAAGTCCATCAATTCCTAGTTGTGGCCAAGGCTTGTGTAATGCTTTTCTCAAATAATGCGAAAATTAAAACTAAGTAGTAATAAGTAGAACTGTATACATTCTTCTTCTTGTTTTTATGTAATGGCAATCAGCTACTTATACGAGCCATTGTTGCCAGTGTCGAGTTATAATTATCACGTTCACGTTCTTAATCTCTTCAGGTTAGTCATTGTCAGTCAGTCAGTCGAATTGTCGCCAACAACAGTGCTATGGCAACACTGTTAATGGTTTGTTGTAGGAATTTTGATGGAAAACGAAAACGTTGTAAAGCACTTTTATATAATATTCACTACATCCCAGCTGTTCTGTCACATCACATTACATAAAATGCCATCAAAATTATCTAATATAACACGTTAAAACACTAAGATATCGAATATAATACAAGAACACTACATGACGTTTTAGATTCCCGCCAAAAAGTCCAAACTGTATACATTACGAACAACAAACAACATTTTTCACATGCTAAAGGGTTCATTTGTTTTTTTTTTCATTATCAAATAGGTTTCCTTTTTAAGCCAGTTCGAAATTTAAATAAAACTCTGATAAATTACCTACTTGGTTATCATATTTTGAAGTAACAAATCGTTCCATTTTTAAAATGCACGATAGATATGAGTTTACATATATATTTATTTGGCCGCTAAAACACGACAGATATGGATTTTCATACAATTTTTGCCGGCCGCTGCTCGCGTGTTAATGGTCAGTACAACAATTTCGATTTATCTCGAAGAAGGTTGTCCAAATAATGCTCAAATTTCCAAGCATTTTTGTGAAAACAATATTTGCTATGACAACACTATAAAAAACTTACAAGTTTACCTTGTACATAACATACAGACACATTATCGTTATTGTCAACCTAATGTTATACTTATATAGCTCAAATATATACCTGAACGTAATAATTCTGACAAATAACACACCTGATATATATTTGTATACAATCCAACACTGGCCATAGCCTTAACAATTTCCATTATATGAACTTCAGTGAATTGCAAACCCATTTTAATGGCCTCTTTAATTTTATCTATAATAATATTAGTCTTTTTATTCCATGCTAATGCTTTCGCTATAGCCACGTATGTGTCTGCTGTAGGTTCTATTTTAAGAGATTTCATCATAGTCAGTACTTCTTGAATATTGTGGAGATTTCTGGAATAAACATATTTTGTGTAATTTATTTACTTAAATTCATATAGGTGTCGTTTCTCAGATCGAACGTAATCCCTGTAGGTATAAGACGCTTTTGGGATGAAAGCAACACTACTGCAAAACAAGGAAGCCACTTAACCAATAGGGCAGAATAATTTTAATTCAGAGGGTTGACATTTCCAACTTGATGTGTATATCAACTTAAAAAACTTCGTTATTAATATCAACATTCTTCAGAATTCTAATAAAAAGTCTATCATTAGTGATATGCGATCTAAGTTTTCTTGTCTGATCTTTCTCAATGTAGCTGCATTCCTATTCAGTGGTAATTAATAAATATTCGTAATTCAATTATGTACCATAAATTTTAATTTTAATATAAACTTGTTAGTAAGTTAAGACCACACTGTTGACAGTTCTCTGTCTACAGCCGCGGCTCGGTCCGTCCAGGGTAGCACTACACTCTCGCAGAAAGTCAACATCTGAGCAGTGGCAATATGCTGCTGTGCTTCGTTTGGTGAGCGAGAGAGCCAGAAGCCCATCTTTCCGGGTGGGTTTGTTATTATTGGCAGGCAGCGGTCTAGCTATTGGTATTGCAAAGGTTCATGGGCGGCAGTGACACTTACCATCAGGTGTGCTGCTTGCTCGTTTTCCACATAGAGCAATAAAAAGAAACTAACCAACAATACAGTTGTTTTTTAATCATTTTCTTTTTCCACGGGCAAAAATATGGATCAAAATTGAGTCAAAATTTTATTACCAGTCGGTTGGATAAAACCCACAATGCCAACGAGTAGATAAAAACCCTGTGTCATCGCGCAACTCCATGCGAGTTTTGCGCTACGTACTAATCTTGCTGAATAGTGAAATTTGTAAAATTACATTAACTGTTGTTAATTCAAATTACTGAAATTTAGCATTTAAAATGCTTAGACCGATTACGTGCGAAAAATGATTGTCACAAATGGGATTCGAACCTATTGGAAATCCGTTCCAATTGTGCTGCCACTTACCACCGTGAACTATTGTAGGGCATTAATTCTCGCGTCGTATTATATTTTCGTCTTTAAGGAGACGTGTTGCCATCTACCCGACATTGTTTACACATTGTACAGGCTTAATACTCAAACTTTGCTGTTAGAATTGTATTAAATGATGACACAATCCTGTTATTCAAATTACTGAAATTTTGCATTTAATATGGTTGATTATTTATACAAACCCGATTGTTGTTAATTGTTTAACAGATACTTTTAAATTGGCTAAGTTTGTACACACGTACTTAGCCTTCCAACTTAGCTACTGCAAGTATACCAATACAAACTTTCATAAAACAAATATTTGATAAAACATACTTCTCAGTCTATAACAATCCACTATTGAGCTTATCCTCCATTGCAATTTTTTTTATTGCTCTTGGTGGCAAATGAGCTAGCATTACATCTGATGTTAAGCGTTACTGCCACCCATGGGCCTTTGCAATACCAGGGGTACAGCTAGGCCACTGCCTACCAATAAAAATCCTAAATCCACCCAGAAAGTTGGGCTTCCAGCTCTCTCGTTTATCGAACAAAGCACAGCAGCACATTGCCACTGCTCACATGCGATTTTCTGTGAGAGTGTGGTACTACCCCAGACAGACCGGCCCGCGGCTGACAGAAAACTGTCAACAGTATCGTCCTACCATTATACTACCATAGTACAATTTGTGACAATTTCACCTACAAAACCAATTGGTCAAAGGAGTTAGTATGATGCCTCATTCCAAATTTTCATTCTCTTCACCGATATATGTCCCACTGTTGGGCTAGGGAAGAGGTTCCATAATGGGAGGGAAATTAACCTACTACACCATGCTGGTGAGACGTGTTGGTATAGGGTTTTGTTTCGAGTTTTCCATCTGTTGCATAGATGTTATATGCGTTTTATATCCCTTAGCTGTCTCTTATGATCATCCACGGGTAAGATAGGGGGTGGTGAATTGTATTCTTACTCCGTCACCACTCAGATAATTCATTCTCTTACATTGATATTATTTTCCCTTAGTCGCCTTAATATTACAAGCCCAGAAAAAGAAAGAAGGTGAGTTGTTGTGATTGTGTTGTTTCTTACTCTACCATACCACATGGTAAGAGTGTTCTCTAATATTTTTGTTACTTACTCACCCAGACCTTCCCTGACATAAAATTAGAGAATTGAGTATATCTTCATTTACAGGTAAACCCTGAGACTTCATATTTGATAATACTTCTGTTGCTTGATTTATATCACCCGCCTGTAATAATTAATGATTTCTTTATTATTATTTAATTGATGTATTACATATTTGATAACTATTTTTACGGATTCTATCGCATTCGTATTTGATTTTTAATTTCCTGATGTTTCTAACACTTTACAGTGTTCATCAGTCCTCCCTTGAACATGAAAAAAACTTTTGGAAATTAAAAATCAAATATAAATGCAATAGAATCCAAGAATATAGCTTTATGTTGAATCTGTAATAATTAATTTAGAAAGAATATACTGTTAATATATTGACCAAAGAATATATTGAGTGTTCAAACATATATTAAAAATAATAAATAATATGGACTACTTAATTTCTGTGTCAAACAATCCAGAATTAGTATTTAATACTTTGATTAAATCTATATATAATATAGCTCATATGGCGAAAATATAAAATGAAATAATAGACACTACAAGTTTAATACATACATACATATCATCACGCCATATCCCTTGCAGGGTAGGCAGAGAGAACAGAGTGCCAGAGAACTCTATCTTTGCATACTTCACTCGCTTCCTCAACAAGTTTAATAAGTTTATCAAAAAATGTGTGTGGGTAATAAACAAGTAACTAACTGTAGCCCCGGACGGATTTAGCAGGATGTGACCACTCCATAGCCCGCCGCCAAGAAAAAGCCTGAATGGGATCTGATGTTAGTGAAAAATGTTATTGTCATTCAAAGACAATTTCCAAACAGGTTTATACACTAACACAAAAATGAAATTCATTCAGCTGGATGAAGTTGCTGACACCAACTGTCCATAAATGTACACAAACTCAAAAATCAAGCAGAGTTACAATATAAATAATTCTATGTATTACCTCCCCAAGAGCTTTCAACATAAGCTCATATGTAGTCATTGTTGGCTTCACTGGTGCCATCTTCTGTAGAAATGATGCAACTGTCAGTGTTCTACTATTTGCTATATATACTCTTAACAGTTCATTATAATGCTCCACTTCAAATTGTGTGTGTGGCCTAAAAGTTAACATTATGACATCAACTAACACATCAGGTAATAACAGCTATATTACCATATCAATATGATGGGCACTTTTAACACTGTACGAGCCAAAATTGCTCACACAGCGATTTACGTACTATAAGTACGACAACCTAATTAATATGAAGCAGTCGTATACAATCCTCCATAACGCACAAACGTGTGTAGTATTAATGTTAATGTTACGACGGGTGCGGCAGAGATACACCAGGATTACCGTAAATTACGGCAAACCTCAAAACATCTTGGTCCTTCGAGCTACGCTAAGTACCAGCAACTAACGATCAGCAGCTGATCAGTGATGGTCAATACGGCTTTCGACATGGTCGATCGGCTGGTGATCTTCTTGTGTACCTTACACACCGTTGGGCAGAGGCTTTGGAGGGCAAGGGTGAGACGCTAGCATTCGGCCTAGATATCGCAAAGGCGTTCGATAGGGTCTGGCATGGAGCCCTTCTATCGAAGCTACCGTCTTATGGAATCCTCGAGGGACTCTGTAAATGGATCGCCAGCTTTCTGGATGGTCGGAGTATAGGAGTCGTCGTCGATGGCTCTTGCTCCGATACCATGACCATTAACGCTGGTGTACCACAGGGCTCGGTGCTCTCCCCGGCGTTGTTTATCCTGCATATCAATAACATGCTCTCTATAGAGAATATGCATTGCTATGCGGATGACAGCACGAGGAGTGACGAGCGGTATACCGAGCATCAGAATATCCCTCGGAGTATATTACAGGAAAGAAGGACTCAACTTGTTTCTGAAGTCGAGCACCCTCTGGGGCGGGCCTCGAAATGGGGTGAACGGAACTTAGTTCAGCTCAATCCCACTAAGACACAAGTTTGCGCGTTCACTAAAAAAAGGACCCCTTCGTCATGGCGCCTCAGTTCCAAGGAGTAACTCTCCAAATTTTCGAGAGTATTGGGATCCTCGGCGTCGAACTATCAAGCAAAGTCCAGTTTGGGAGTCATTTGGAGGACAAAGCCAAATTGGCAATTAGAAAGCTGGGCGTCCTAAACAGAGCCAGGCGATACTTCACATCAAGACAACGTCTTGTGCTATACAAAGCACAAGTCCGCCCTCATGTGGAGTACTGCTCACATCTCTGGGCAGGCGCGCAACAAATATCAGCTAGACCCACTTGACTCCCTGCAAAGACGTGCTGTTCGAATCGTCGGTGATCCCAATCTCACGGAAGGACTGGAGTCATTGGAGAGCCGGAGAGACTTTGGGTCTCTCTGTGTACTCTACAGGCTCTTTCACGGGGAGTGCTCTGAGGAACTGTTTGACTTGGTACCACCGTCACCATTTTATCACCGTACCACTCGACACCGCAGCAGGGTTCATCCATTCCACCTGGAAACGATAGAGACGTCAACTGTACGTTTTCAAAAATCATTTCTCCCACGTTAATGCAAGATCTGGAATGAACTACCTACTGCTGTGTTTCCCGAGCGCTATGACATGTCCTTTTTTAAACAAGGTTTAAGAAGAGAACTTTCTTCACGGGAGGCAGCGGCCTAGCTATGCCCTGGTATTGCAAGGGTCCATGAGCGGCAGTGTCATTTACCATCAGGTGTGCTGCTGGCTCGTTTGCCACTACCGACAATAAAAAAAAAGAGAACCAGCGCTGGGGTTACCGTAAATTACGGAAAAACCCAAACAAACACTATTTGACATTGTGGATTTGTCAATAAAAACAAAGTTAGAAATGTTATAGATTTGAATTACTAAAGTAAATTCCAACCAGTTGCATGAGATATATAGTCATACTATTAAGACACAGGTGAGAATCCTTGATTGAAAATTATAGTGAAGAGATGAGTAATCACATATCAGATAAAAGGCTCCCTAGACATCACATACTATTATATAGCGCTATTAGACTATGGATTGACCTTAAGTAATAAAATACAAATTATTGACAATCTTAGAAGTCTACTATTAAGAAATTACTAAAACAAGCTGTGTCCAAAAGTCTCTAATAAGATTTAGCCATTACATTATCTTATCACTTTGTCTCTTTTGAATTAAATAATTTCATTCGTATCTGTATCATCTTTTAGTTGATTTGAAAAATGTACTTTTTTTTCATATAAAAGTGTAGAATGTATAAGTAACAATTGCTGAAATGGTCTAAGTATTGATCTCTCAATCTGTTGAGGGTCATGGCTTGATCCCTACACAGGATATTTCATTGTTATTGTTTATTATTTGTATTTAACAGCAATACAAGAATTTAATAAATCTATGCCTCAAAAACATTATTTTAAATAAAAATAAAAAATCTTACTTAAGAATATCCCACACTTGTTCCACCAAAGCCATTCTTGATACTGGTGTTTCATCAGGCATCAGTTCAGTACAACTTTTAAGCAAAAATAAACCTTGTTTTTTACTTGAAAAGTTTAATTCTTTTAATTTTGATAAAACTCTTGTAAAATCATTTCTATACACTCTATTTTTCTGATATAAGTCTGTATTCATTGCAGCAATATATTTTTCTAGAATTTCTTCAGAAGATAAAGTAGGGTTGGTATTTGGTTTCGATTTATTTGATTCTCCAGGTACTCTGACTGACTTTTCCACGTGTCTTAGATTTACAGTGTTAGCTATTGTCCTGTAAAATTTGCTCATTTAAAAATACAGAAAATAACTAATATAAACATATACATATAAAAAGAAAATATGCAATTCTAACCTACTCAAACGAGGACTAATATTAGAATTAATTAAACGCAATATATCTTTACGTTTTTTACTAATTACTATATTGTTACGCATAAATGCACTTGTAATTATAATATACTGTCGAGCTAACATTTTCGCTTTTTCAAATAATTTCAATATGAATTTATAATTTTCTTCTTCTTCTTATTTTTATGTATTGGCAATCAGCTACTTATTTTTTTTTTTTTTGTTCTGTTCGTGCGTTCGGACAGGCAAAGGGATCAAAGCCCATACAGCCAAGTCTTATTTAATAATTTTTCATATATTGTTCATCATTTCTTCATATTATGTAGCCTTAATAGTCATTGTCTGTCAGTAAGTCAAGTCGTTACCATTAATCGGGCGCTGATAACCTAATCAATAATTTTCTTTGGGAATTTTGGGCAAATATGAAAATACACGTAAACCACTATTATACCAATTCACTACACTTCAGCACTTTAACTGTACTATATTGCATAAAATACCAGCAAAATTATTCAATATAACACCACAAAACACTAAAGAAATGAATATAATACAAGAGCGTGACATGACATTTCCACATTCGCGCCAAAACTCCATCAGCTACTTAAATGAGCTATTGTTGCCAGTGTCGAGTTATAATTATCTTCTAGCTTTTAGTCTTCAGATTAGTCATGTCTGTCAGTAAGTCAAATTGTCGCCATCAACAGTGCTATGGCCACACTGTTGATGGTATCTTGTGAGAATTTGATTTGATGAAAAACGAAAACGTTGTAAAGCACTTTTATATGATATTCACTACATCTCAGCAGTTCCCTCACATCACATTACATAAACTGCCATCAAAATTATCTAATATAACACGTTAAAACACTAAGATATCGAATATAATACAAGAGCACCACATGACGTTTTAGATTCCCGCCAAAAGTCTATTTATAATTTTATAATCGTCAAAACACCAAATTGAAATGGCCAACAATAAATTTAAAATTCCGTTAAATGGGCTGTAAACTTAATATTTCCCGTCAAATTTCATCCCATTTATATATTTTTCCCCAACAAATAAAAGCAATGATATTCGACTTCGGCATAGTCGTTCATTGTTTATTCATCATTCTTCTTCTCTTATTCCAATTACTTAGGGTCGATGCAATATTTACTCCTATTTCATTGTTCATATTCCAATAGTTATTCGCAATAGCTTTATGACAAGCCGCCTGCCTGATGTCAACCTTCCCTTAGGAATGTAATTGCTGACCAGGCTTTACATGAAGTTGAATTAGGTCGCTAGAAAGCTCTTAGTCGTGTTTTATTACAACCACGATCAAATTGAGGGTTGGTAGTATTTATAGCTGCTACCATAGAGTAATATAATACATGGCTGCTACCCTGAGGGGTAAACTGTATATTATAGTATTATAACTGTAACTGGTTAAAACATTACTTATTTTTACTGATCGTCGCGCCGCCTACAAATTGTTTGTACAAACGTAGCTGCCATTTTGACGTGATTGTCAAAAATTTGACAACTGAGAATTGTTATTTTTTTTCCTAGCGTATGTACTTATTGTCAATAATCTATGTTCGGTTATTGATGTTCTTTCTGGAAATAATCTCAATTTTTATCGTTAAGTTTATATTATTGCCGTTTCGTTAACGGCTGATATGGTTTATTTTATATTTCATGATAGGTCTCATAGTAAAAAAAATCCTATATAATAATTGAAGGGCCCAGTTCCAAAAGTCCCTTAGTCCAAAAACGACATTTTCAGATAATGAGCACCTTTGTACAAAAAATATTCTGGAAATATGTTTTCCATTAAGTTAACATAAAATCAAACATCTTAAATGTGATAAAAAAATAACCTTTATTCTCTATAGGTAGACATCTTGTTAATCATATAAATGATTAAATAATTAACATTTTTTTTACATGGACTTATGTTCTACAGTAAAGACTTAGCCACTTTTTCTTACATTTCTAGGACATAGGAACTTTTAGTAGTTGACAATAGAGATCACTGAACTATAATATATGGGGAACTAAATAATCAGACTTTTCAAAATATATAAAAAACTGTTGAACATTATTCAACCTCCTCGTCAGAGTCAACTACTACATTATTTAACATTATTAGTAATAACATCTTCATAATAATATTTTTCAATATCGGGTAAAAATTTTAATAGATGTTGGATATCCTTAATTTTGCCTGATTTCAAAGGTAATGGGCCTTCTGAGTAGAGGCATCTTCTGGCTCAACACGTAAATGCCGCCCCACACCAACACGATATAAAGCAAAGGACTTGAATGGTCCAGTCATTGTGTTTTTCAGTAATGAACGATTTATCTTACTGAACATTACCTCGCGCGTTTGGGAAATGCCAGGAACTGATTTAACATAATTGTCAAACAAATCCTTGTAATTCTTAACTTTAATAATTCTTACATCAGCCTGGCTTCTTCTCAGATTTTTTTCTACGAAAACTATGTCGAAACGTTGTTTTACTCTATTATTTTTGATTAAGTTGACATAATATTCAGGTGAATAAATAGTTTGCTTTTTAAGCCGTTTCCTTTCAATTTGTGCAAGATCTCTGTCTATTGGCATCATAGAATGTCCTGGAACTGGGTAAATTACATTCACTATTGCAAATATACCTTTAAAACAGAGCTGATCTAAATAAGTAAACAGATATTTATTTTTGTTCTGGCTGAAACAGTTATCACAAAAGAGGGCAAATTTTTTGTATTTACCTCCTTCAATTTGGGACAAATAATCATCTAAACATCACTTCATTAGGCCCCTTTGTGGCATAGTTTTCTGTGTAGAGGTACATAGTTGCGGTACCATTTTTAATATTGTGTATTCCAAAGTTATGAAGCCACAGCTGCCTTCTGTAGTATTCGTCCTGAATATTGGTGACAGGCAGAGGCAAGTTTTTCTGATAGTCAAAACACAAAAAAAGTGTACTGGCTTTTGAATGAGTTTCTATCATCTTCAGTTTATCAAAAAATACCTCTGCTTTCCTAAGATGTAATTCTTTTTCCAGAAGCAGTTTTGGCTCGGTCCTGATCATTATTTACTTTAGAAGATTCTATATCAACCTTTAACTTTTCACAAACATTACAAATGTCTTTGCGAGGGACCCCAAAGCTAAGATTAAAATCGCAATTGAATACTTCCCTCATTTTTTCATATGAGGCCACATTTTTGAAATCTGGATTTGATTCAATAAACCTTCTGTGCAGTTCAGCAACAGATAGATCAGCGTCTAAGTATTTACGGAGCTTATTATCAGTTCTTGAACAGTGAGACATTACTGTGGGGAGTCCGGAAATAAAACTGCTAATATAATATATAATGCTGCTGCATAAAGCTTTTTATCTCATAAACAATGGACTTAGGGATTTTTCATGAAATAACTTTGGACTAAGGGATTTCATTCCATTTAGGGACTTTTGAGTTCAAAATCATTGAAGTGTCAAAAAATAAAGCTACATTTTATATCACTTGGGTTCTTTTTATTCGAAAATCGAGGTTTATGTCTTGAGTGTTTTTTTACGTAGAATTAGAAAATGTTAACAGACAAAAAAATCCCTAAGTGGACTTAGGGACTTGTGGAACTTGGCCCTTCAATTATATAGGAAGAAGAAGAAGTAATTATTACTTCTTCTTCTTTTTGTGTATTGGCAATCAGCTACTTATACGAGCTATTGCTGCCAGTGTCGAGTTATGAATATCTTCACGTTTTTAGTCTTTCAGGTTAGTCATTGTCTAAGTCAAATTGTCATCATCAACAGTGCTATGGCCACACTGTTAATGGTAACTTGTGGGAATTTTGATGGAAAACGAAAATGTTGTAAAGCACTTTTATATGACATTCACTACATCTTAGTAGTTCCGCCGCATCACATTACATAAACTGCCATCAAAATTATCTAATATAACACATTAAAACACTAAGATATCGAATATAATACAAGAGCACCACATGGTCCGCGTAAAGCTGTCAAAGTCATCTGCGGCTAACAGCTAAAAAGACACAAAAAAAAAAACAAGAGCACCACATGACGTTTTCGAATTTCCGTTAAAAGTCCCCCTCCTATATAATTACATACGCATGTAGATACGTAGATCATCTAGTTGCCACTCTTTTTTAGTAAATATAGTTTACTCTTTGCTGCTACCACAACAAATTATACATATAATACAATAATATTATTACCTTCTCTTAATGCTAGGGCCGCACTTGCGTGTATCGTCCCGAAGTAATGTATGGCGAAGCTTCGTACGTTTTGTAGACTAGAAAGTTATCGGGATAAAACTGTGGTCACATTAGCGACTTCGGTATTTTACACGAAGTATCGTGCAATAATTAAAGATGGCCGAAATCATTTTCTTACATTTAATTATAGATGACGAATTACTTTGCTTTTAAAGCTATATTATGCTAATAATTACATAATGGGTTTTTTAATCCCTTCATGCGATCAGCTTCATAATGGTGTAAAAATTCTAACACCATTTCATCACTCCACTCCATATTTATTGATTAACTGGAGATCCTCGAACGCGTCTAAACACATCGAAAATTTCCGCCGAATGAATAACGCTAGTCTGACCACAAAGCGCGACATACTGGCGCGCTAAAACCCTTTGACTTATCGCCATCCAAGCGATAACGCACACGAAGCCTGAATGTTCGCGACGGTAGCCGATAATGACCGGTCACATCTGCGTGTATCGTCTCATTGCACGAAGCTTCGTGACGATACACGCAGGTACAGCTCTAACATTATCGCCACCCAAGCGATAACGCACATGAAACCCGAATGTTTGCGACGGTAGCCGATAATGACCGGTCACATCTGCGTGTATCGTCTCATTGCACGAAGCTTCGTGACGATACACGCAAGGATATCCAACATCTATTAAAATTTTTACCCGATATTGAAAAATATTATTATGAAGATGTTATTACTAATAATGTTAAATAATGTAGTAGTTGACTCTGACGAGGAGGTTGAATAATGTTCAACAGTTTTTTATATATTTTGAAAAGTCTGATTATTTAGTTCCCCATATATTATAGTTCAGTGATCTCTATTGTCAACTACTAAAAGTTCCTATGTCCTAGAAATGTAAGAAAAAGTGGCTAAGTCTTTACTGTAGAACATAAGTCCATGTAAAAAAAATGTTAATTATTTAATCATTTATATGATTAACAAGATGTCTACCTATAGAGAATAAAGGTTATTTTTTTATCACATTTAAGATGTTTGATTTTATGTTAACTTAATGGAAAACATATTTCCAGAATATTTTTTGTACAAAGGTGCTCATTATCTGAAAATGTCGTTTTTGGACTAAGGGACTTTTGGAACTGGGCCCTTCAATTATTATATAGGATTTTTTTTACTATGAGACCTATCATGAAATATAAAATAAACCATATCAGCCGTTAACGAAACGGCAATAATATAAACTTAACGATAAAAATTGAGATTATTTCCAGAAAGAACATCAATAACCGAACATAGATTATTGACAATAAGTACATACGCTAGGAAAAAAAAATAACAATTCTCAGTTGTCAAATTTTTGACAATCACGTCAAAATGGCAGCTACGTTTGTACAAACAATTTGTAGGCGGCGCGACGATCAGTAAAAATAAGTAATGTTTTAACCAGTTACAGTTATAATACTATAATATACAGTTTACCCCTCAGGGTAGCAGCCATGTATTATATTACTCTATGGTAGCAGCTATAAATACTACCAACCCTCAATTTGATCGTGGTTGTAATAAAACACGACTAAGAGCTTTCTAGCGACCTAATTCAACTTCATGTAAAGCCTGGTCAGCAATTACATTCCTATGTTGCTGAATAGATATAAATTATTAACGATATACGAAAAATATTTTGATCCCTTATGCTAGGGTCACACCTGCGTGTATCGTCACGAAGCTTCGTGCAATGAGACGATACACGCAGATGTGACTGTTCATTATCAGCTATCGTCACGAACATTCGGGCTTCGTGTGCGTTATCGCTTGGGTGGCGATAAGTCAAAGGGTTTAACGCGCCAAAATATCGCGCTCTGTGATCAGACTAGCATTTTTCATTCGGCGGAAATTTTGAATGTGTTTAGACGCGTTCGAGAATCTCCAGTTAATCAATAAATATGAAGTGGAGTGATGAAATGGTGTTAGAATTTTTACACCATTATGAAGCGGAACCCATGAAGGGATAAAAAAATCATTATGTAATTATTAGTATAATATAGCTATGATAGTAAAGTAATTCGTCATCAATAGTTGAACGCATGAAAATGATTTTGGCCATCTTTAATTATTGCACGATACTTCGTGTAAAATACTAAGGCCGCTAATGTGACCACAGTTTTATTGCGATAACTTTCTAAATAGTGTACAAAACGTACGAAGCTTCGCCACACATTACTTGGGGACGATACACGCAAGTGCGGCCCTAGCATTAAGAGAAGGTAATAATATTATTGTATTATATGTATAATTTGTTGTGGTAGCAGCAAAGAGTAAACTATATTAACTAAAAAAGAGTGGCAACTCGATGATCTACGTCTCTTGGATTACATTGGTAGACCTCAGACAATTTATTAAATAAATGTGGATTGGTTTTAATGATACGGCTATGTCATAAATATATAGGTAGCGACAACAAGCTAATATTTTATGTTTCATTTTAAAATATGGTTTGCAAATATGTTCATTATATTACGTTTTATTTAGATTTTAATCAATTATTAATCCAAGAACTTTTATAGAGTAACTTACCTTAGTTCAGTTCCTTTATAAAAGAGATTTAAACATTCACTATATAACAAGGCCTTGTTTTTTTTCTAGGTAAGTACTGAATGAATTGTGTTATTGATGATTGATCGCATGTTATTAATATCCGTGTGGTGACAGGATAAAAATGCAATTATCGTCTTAATTACTATGGGAGTCATAAAAATCAGTTGACGGTCTCTCCAGGAGAGTGGGCACTAGCTATCTCCTGGGAAATTTGTAGAACCTACTGCGGTCGTCATTTTGTCTGCCAAGTGTAGTGCTTATGATAGTATACCTCTTTAATTATATGGATGCAAATATGTCATCGCAGGAAGTCATTGGATAGAGGTGACACAGAAGTGGAATTCTCATAGGGAGGCCTATGTCCACTACGCCTACGAACTGATGGATTGATGGATCGCTCTACTATATATTTTTATAGCACGGTAGTAATACTTAAAATATTACACTGTTAGACATATTTACTTAGACAAAATAAACTCCAAAGTGAATGTTACATTTTATAAAATATTATGTCAAGCTAAAAAGACTGGTAATCTTGGGTTAAAAACGAATTTAGGTGTTTAACTCAAGTGGCGCTAGTATAGCTAAAATTGAAATAAAGTCAAGTCTGTCATTGTCAAACTCACTCGTGAATTCGTGATTCGTGGATGCGAAGTGTTTTGTGTTGTGAGTGAATGTTAAAATTAATATAATCTGTCGTTGTCATGTGGTAAGTTTAATTGTATTAATACTATTATTCTTCAGCAAACTTTAAAATAGATATATATTAAATTGAACAGAATTGGAAGCCTTAAGAGATTTGATCGTTTGCGGTTGATGCCGCCGTTACTTGACCGCCATCGCCCAAGGCCCAAGCTTGCTGGCGGTCGGCTCCGCCTTTGCAGTAAAACGTGACATTTGTGACAATATATTTCTTATTACTAGAAATTATACTTTTCAATAAATGTTAATTGAAATAAGATTTCTAAACGAAAAAAAATGTTTGCCCTATCGACTTAACCTTTTCATATTTTACTCCTTTATAACAGTAACCAGTTTCCAGTACTTAGTAAAGTTAATAATGCCAACTTCCCGCCCGATGAATCACGGCTTTAACCGAATGTGTATATCTATATTCCCAGAACAACGTAATTTAGCTAATTTCATTTTATTTGTCAATAATTTCATGGCCATAAAATTCGTTACATGTCATCTCGTATTTTCAAATCGAAACCTGAGTTTGGTATGTAAACAAGTAAATTACTTATTTAGTCTAGGTTGGTTAATATAATAGCATGGTTCCTAAATCTCTAAGATTACCTATTTAATTGAGAATAACTAAGAATTATTAACTTCAATCTAAATATTTTAAACTTTAGTGAATTGTATTCTATTTATATCAATCTTTTTGGAAAATTTTAAAAACGTTAATGTCTTGTGCATTAAACAAGAAAAGTGATGTTTATTCAGTAATGAATAGTTTAAGATCTTAAAACAGTTTCACCATGCATGGGTGTATATTCCATAAAATATTAAGATAATGCTTATTCATGGTGTTATCTGAAAAACCCTATCTCTGAGATCAGAGCATGGGAAAGAAGATATTCTTTGTGAAACACATGCAGATTGTACAAAACAAATGATTGTTTTTTTTTTAAAAGACAACCTACACTAGCGAAATAATCCTTGTATTGCAGACTGATAAACATAATTAACGGACATGAATGACATCCAGACTCTGGGCAACAATTTGTGGTTCCCACAAAACATTGTCCTGCATGGGCATTGAACCCATGGCAGGTCATTATCTTAATCATTATGCCATCTGTGCAGTCAAATTATTTCTATTATTTAAATTTGCCAAATTATAGCTGCCATAAAAGTGAATATTTACTGTATTATCTTTTTTACTCTGCCTTTATATATTCTAACAATGTTAGTTTTAGGAAAACTGCCATTGTTAGAATAAAAACTAAAACTAACATTACTAACTTAACTATATATATATATATATATATATATATATATATATACAGGATGCAAATAAATTAATCTATACATTTATGGCTATTTTTGATTATATAGTTTACCTTATGATAATTGGGCAAACTAAATTAACAGTTTATTACATTTAAAATACACATACATACATATTTATCATCACGCCATATCCTTTGCAGGGTAGGCAGAGAGAACAGAGTGCCAGAACTCTATCCTTGCATACTTCACTTGCTTCCTCAACATTCATAATTCTCTTCATACACGCTTGCCAGTTTTGGAGACATCACCTTCCTTAAGTACGTGACCAATATGGTCTAGGTAGGTTAGTCTTGGTCTCCCCCATACCTACATCCTTCCACTTTCACATTGTATATCTTCTTAACCAGACATTCGTTCTGCATTCTTTCCATATAATAATAAGCTATAATTATTTTAAACACTTCAATTCATTGACGTAAGAACAGGAAGATTATCGTTTACCTCCTGGTGTTGTATCGGAGTAAATAAATATCATGACATTACCTCTAACTAATTAAATATTATAATTTTATGTTAAATGTAACCATTAAAATAATTATGTACAATAAATAATTATCTTATTTGTTAAGTACACTGCAGGTAAATAAGCATAGTTCCAAGCTTCAAATATATCACTGAAAACTTTCTAAAGAATGTTCTGAATAACTGAGAGTGGCTCAAGAATGGCTCAGGGATCTACTTAGTAGGGTTGACCTCTCCAGTGGTGGAGAGGTACATTTAGGGTGGGTCTATGCGGTTGTGCACCGCTTCTTCTGTTGCCCCGGACGGATTTAGCAGGGCGTGACCAATCCATAGCCCGCCGCCAAATAAAAAAAGATATTGAACTGGATTTTACTGCATTTATGTTGCCTGAAAAGTTATTAATTTAACACGTCAAAATGAAAGAGGAATGTCATAAATATTCACTTCAATTCACTTTTCAACGGGTAGAGGAGGCATTTGTCAACTGAAAAATTGGGTTAAACTAAAAAATAAAACTGCCTTAAAAATATGAACAGTTACGAAAGTAAACTTTCAATCATGTCTTTATCAGCATTTAGGGCAATTTATAATATTTATATATTATTTCATCAGTCTTGGTAATTATTGAATATAAGCCTTATCATGAGATAATGCCATAAATGTCACTTGGCAGGGTAGGGGTTGCAGAGTACTGCTGCATACTTCCCTGTTGTCGCCATAACTTGGTTTTACTACTCCCACTGAAAAGTAAAGGGTATTGATATTGAATTCTTAATCTGTCCTAATATGAGTTCATTATTATTCTCTATATTCTATTAGGTATGGTCTTGTTGCCATGGATTTTTTTACTTACTGTTTCTTTTACACAAATGTTGTCAAAGTCCCCATTCATGCCGTGTGGTAGCGGCTATGAATACTACCAACCCTTACTTTGCTCGTGGATGTCGTAAAAGACAACTAAGAGCCTTATAACAATCTGTGCCAACACCATCTGATGCCAATTACATTCCCAAGGAGGGTTGACGTCTGGCAGGCGGCCGGTCATAAAACTATTGCCAATAACTTTTACAATATGTACTATGATAGAGGAGTACATATTGTATCGACCTCAAGTAATTGGGATAAGAGTAGGAGAATCATGATGTCGGTCTCCCATCGCTCGACATGCATCCAGCTAATGTAACTTGCGTAACGCGCCTTGGCCATTGAAATATTTTATTAGCAATGACCTCTATTTACGCGATTCAAACGTCGAGGACTGCTGCTGTATCTCTTATTCGTAAATGTGTTTTTGAGTTAAATAAAAATGTTCAACTAATATTGAATAATTTCTATATTTTACTTAATGATTTTTTTAATTGAAACGTTTAATAGTTTTAACATATCGAAGTAACAAATTAACAAAGTGAAATATGGATTTACATATGTTAGCAATCCACTCTCACTTCGCTTCCATTTCGGCCACTCTGATCCTGCATTTTAAATCTCTGTTAACTTTTTATATAGCTATTCTTATTAATGATATGCTGTAAAAGGCAATTTGAATGATGAATGTGATGATTTGAACGATGAAACAATGATGTGCCTATTATAATTATTTGGCCAAGAATTAATACTCGTCATCATTTGCTTGTTCTCTGCCTACGCTAAGTGGGGTCGGCACAACATGTTTTAGCCTTCCATACGCTTCTGCCGTCGTATCTGCACTTACAAATTTCATACACATATCCTCTTTCACACAAACCGTCCATCTTTTTTTGGGTGTCTGCCACGATTCTTCCGTCCATAAGAAATAATACTATATTTTTTAAATAGCTTCGTAATTAATCTATTATTTTATAGTATATAATACATAAATATGGTTGCTGCCGCTTTTTCTTAGATGATATATACCAACGCGGATTTTTTGGAAATATTTTTAATATATACAATTTCGTATTACATTATTTTGATCTATTATGTAAAGTTAAACCAACGTAAGCAGCGCATGTCTCCGCACAAAATAGGTTTTTTTTACGAAATCACATTACAAATCTTAAGTTCTCGGCTTTCTTCTATTATAATATTAGTATTATACATAAATAAACCTTCCTCTTGAATTTGTATATTGACGAAAACCGTGTTAAAAGTCGTTGCGCAGTTTAAAAGATCTAATCATACAAACGGCGGTAAGTCACTTTGTTTTATACTATTTAAAGAGGTATTCCACACGGTCATGAAGTTTTAAAATTTTAGAATGTATGCGGGTAGTATCAATATCAAAATAAAAAATTGTATATCTTGGATGTGGATTTAGCCGAGATGGAAGGTACACCACTGATATAGAGCGAAGAGTGAATGCGGGAAATAGAGTGAACGGAGCGTTGGGGCAACTTCTCGGCAGCCACCACCTCAGCCAGAAGGCACGTGTAGCAATACATAACGCAGTGCTTGTCCCAACATTACTGTATGGAAGCGAGAGTTGGGTATGCAGAAAAGAGTATGAAAGTAAAATTAATGCGGTCGAAATGCGACCTCTGCGGAAAATCTGTGGAGTTAGGCTGACCGACCGCATTCGTAACGACGACGTAAGAGAGCGAGTAGGTATGAAAGAGAGTATTGGTGTAAAGACGCGAAAGGGAATGCTCCGATGGTTCGGACATGTGGAAAGAATGCCGAACGAACGCCTGGTTAAGAAGATATACAATGCGAAAGTGGAAGGATGTAGGTACCGAGGGAGACCGAGACTAACCTACCTAGACCAGATCGGTCATGTACTGAAGGAAGGTGGAGTCAAGAGTTTCCGAAACCGGCGAGCGTGTATGAAGAGAATTATGAATGTTGAGAAAGCGAGTGAAGTATGCAGAGATAGAGTTCTCTGGCATTCTGTTCTCTCTGCCTACCCTGCAAGGGATATGGCGTGATGATATGTATGTACGTATGTATGTATGTATCAAAATAAAACTCAGCTGGGCTTATATTTTTTTCAAAGACTTACGTCAGTGATAAAAATTAGCTAAAAGCTTAGGCAGTTTCTTGTACTCGTCTTCTATATGTGTTAAAACAAGACATGTTATGCTGACCTCATGTAAATTGACATAAAGACAGGCAAATGATGGTAAATGTGACATAACCAAAATAATCAACGTTTATTGCAACGAATCGACACCGAAATTCGAGACTCGATACTGTGTCCCTAACTCAGGGTCAATGATGTGTGAATTGACGCCAATTAGCCAGCTACGCTCTCACGTTGGTACCGAACTGCTACATTTGCTTGAGAAACATGTATCGCGTATTTTAAGAACCTATTAAAAGATGTTGAGAACTGGTATAACATGTTTGTACTTTTGTTTGCAAGGAGCCAGTATAGATACTTAATTTTGAAAAGGTTCGCAGTCAATAACTTACAATAGGCTTCGAAATTAGTCTTTCCGTAGATGTTTTCATCTCAACGTATATTTTGCCTATTTTGTTTCATTCGTCACTATTTTGTTGTTACCGTAATTCTTTAGACTAGCGTTTTCAAAAAAGCAAGTGCTTAGTATTCCAACTGACGCAGACAATGCTTTGCTAGATGGTAGAACACAGTATGCGTTTTGATTAGTCAATCAGAATATTACGATCATTCACCGTTATTTGGCGATATATCATATTGATTGGGTGGCAATAAATCTGACAAAAGCCACGCAAATTAGTGTACGTATAGGCAGGAGCTTAACGATCTATTGCGTTTGTCGCTTTGTACGACACTTGGCCAAAAGGGAAGGTGTGATAACATTGTATTGATAATGCGGAGAAATGATATTATTTTTTACAAATTGCTGAATAATATACGATTAGGACTATTACGACTAGTACTTATTGTGGTATTTGTGATTATTATTTGAATTGAAACTAAACTTAAACAAAAATAACGAATCTGATAACTTTTTATTTCGTGCTCCAAACTTCCTATTGACAAGTTCAATAACCTCCAAATGCTACTTTAAAAATTATATTCAAATGTGGCTCTATTCGAGGATGTTACTTGATAATGACATTTCGAGTGTTCTCTTTTTACAGCTTTGCTACCATTGTGATTAAATTATCGTAATGCTATTCTTATACCAATTACTTGGGATCAATGCATTCCGTACTTATCCTCTATCATACATATTGCAAAAGATTTGGTGAATGTTTTATGACCGGACACATGCCTGTCGTCAACGCTCTTTGGGAATATAATTGTTGACCAAACTACATTGGTGTAATTGGCCCAGGGCGATATTACTCTTTGACCTCGTCGCTGTCATCGGTGCCGACCTGACGCTGCCGGCTGTTGCGCGAGCGATGGTCGACAGCGTCAGGAATTGGGACGCGGTCGCCGCCTTCTGCGAGGCTGTCATCTCGCAGAAGGAGGCGGCGGAACGGGCCCGGGAGGATTCCCGTGACCCGGGCCGCCGCCCGCGGCCGGGACGGCGCAGGCGCGAGTACCTGCGCCTGATGCCGCCCTAACCGAGGCTTCGGGTGATCGGACCGGGGAATTGTCCGGTTACCCGACGTGAGGCCACCGCGTGAGGACGTACGGCAAAGAAGAGGTGCTTGCAGGGTGGGTCAATGGGGTTTCGCGCCGCCTCTTCCGTCACCCCGGACCGATTTGGCGGGGTGCGACGTCCATAGCCCACCGCAAAAAAAAAAAAAAAAAAGGGCGATATTACTCTTAGTCGTCTTTTACGACTCACGAACAATGCAAAGGTTGGTAGTATTCGTGTCCACCACTACACAGCAATTGATAGTATATTGAATATTGCAGAGGTATTGTTAGAATACCGTGAATATGAAAAAATGTGCTTAATGGCTCGCTACATTTGTTAAATAAAACGCAGCTCAACTTAACAATAGACAGTGACTTCAACTAAAGCGATAACTAAATAGTTAAGGTTAAGGTGCCTATAACCATACAACAAAATTCCTAAAAATTAATATTCTTTTCTCACTATAGATCGATGTAAAAACATTAATTAATATTACATTGACCGCTGTTTAATAATTCGAATAGGAAGTCGTTAAAACAGATGGCCGTTTACGCGTATTTTTTTTATAACCATATGTTATTATATCATTGATCTAGTACTTTTTCGATTTTACTTATAACAAGACAGATATCTATTTGACTAACAATACAATATGCCACCATCTCTTCCTCTCCCGCAATTATTATAAGAATCGATTAAAGGATTAAAATTTTCGACATTGCTACATTATTAGGCAATGCTAAAAATCTCCCTCTGTAGAAGATAAGATGGAGAGAACTACGTGATAATTACGGATCGATTTATCATTCTTAAACAAATGTGCTAGACAGAATATAAAAGTAAATAAAATTAATAGCCGTGGCTATTTACAGATAAAGTACAAAGTAATATACGTAATTATATCATCCACTTAAACGCGACTGTCTGTAGACATTTAGTTTATCAGTTCTTGTTAGCGTTTAGATAACATTCTTTTTTAAACCTTGTACGTTAAATGTTTCAATGAATATTAATATACTTACTTTTTAAATAATTATTTTTGAAGTGAAAACTTCTTTAGTCCATTGTAATTTGAAATGTATGGAACGCAACAGCGACATTAAAGGGAGACATAAATAATCATTGTCATCACAGCTCATTTACGCCTCATTGTTGGGCTCCAGCCTCCTCCACGATATAAGGAAAATTGACATGCTATAATCACGCTGGTCAGACGGGTTAGTATAGGGCTTTATTACAATTTTCCTTCTAGGCTTCAGCCTGCGAGATAATGACGTAAAATGCCTATATGTATAGGTGTGTTTAATTAGATGCCCACTCGTGTCATTTGTTGATATAAAATATATGGGGTCTGATGTATAAACTGTAAAATATTTTTTTAAATTGGTATATTGTCTATAAATATCATATGATTGCATAGATGGTATTGTGGTTAAAATTACGAGCTACCATGCCGAGTGTCGTTACCCACGTAATCAATACTTTGTACAAAACACAAATTGTTGCACTGAGTCTGGATGAAAAATCTTTAGTGGCCACACTGTAGACAGTTTTCTGCCTACAGACGCTGTCCGGTCCGTCCGGGGTAGTACCACGCTTTCGCAGAAAGTCTACGTTTGCGCAGTGGCAATATGCTATTGTTTCATTCGATGAGCGAGAGACCTGAAAGCCCAACTTGAGTTTGGTTTGGTTGATAGGCAGTGGCCTAGCTATAGTTCTGGTATTGCAAAGTTCCAGGGGCGGCAGTAACATTTATCTTCAGATGTACTGCTTGCTCGTTTGCCACCATAATTATCTACCATATGCCCGTTAATTGTGTTTGTAAGTCTCTCGTAATACAAGGAGGAAAGGAAGGAAAAATATTATAATTACGCCCCCCTAATGTGGTCCAAAGTAGGTAGCAGAAGTGTAATACTTCAACATTTCACTATAATAATATTTTTTTAGTGCCATGTAGTCTCCTTATTGACAAAATAATAATTATTTTTTGCTTGAGTCGGGATGTGGTTTCACCGCATACTTTATGTATGATCGACAGTTATGCAGCTAAGCATGCGATTATACCGGGACGAAGGATACGATCTCGACAGTAAGAAACTCAAAATATACCCACTAATCGTAATTATGGTTCACTGATTATCCCTTGTTTGTGTTAAGAATGCAATGTGTCCAAATCATTTTATTTGCCGCGGTAATCCTAAAATCCTGCTTAAGTTAGCGCTAGGAGAGGCGGCACCAGTGCTTTGCCGAGCACTCGTAACACCAACTGCACTCGTCAACCTGCCTACCAAGCGTGGCGATAATAGCGTTATCCTCCTTTACAGGCCAGTCCAACTGAAGAAACAGATAAACTGATGAATGGGTGAACAGCTTTTAACATTATATTCTCGTATTCGAATAATTTTTATGCCACTTTAAATTTAAACATTCGTAATCCTAACAGGATTATGAATAATTTGTAATAGGTTAAAAAAAGGCCTTTTCAGTATTTTTATTTGTTTAGTCTATTCATTTCATTTTTTATACAACACTATTGTTAGTGTTTGACTTGTTTCGTGAGATTAGTAACAACAAAGAATTGGCACTGACTAGATTGGCAGCCTTGCCGTCTGGTCCGAAGAATCTGCCATTATAATTATTTTAATGTGCACCTGCATTAAAATAATTTGTTTACAAGTACTTTATCTGATCATATAGTTTAGTAAGTAGAAAATAATTACGCATTATATCTTTTTAAGCGTATTAATTAATTTGTTATTATCTATCGCTATTCGCTGAAGATTTTCGTATATCTAAATTTATATTATTCAAGTAGGAAGATTGGAAGATATTCTTAGACAATAACGCTTGAATTTTAGAAATGTTACCGGCTAGCAACAATAGGTTAGCCCACTTCAGGACTAAAAGCGTAAGAATAATAAAAAAATATAACTAATATAAGATTTACCAACCTAATAATGTTTTCAATCACATTTCTACTATATACTGTCGTTTTTTTTTTGCGGTGGACTATGGAGGTGGTCGCGGCCTGCCAAAACGGTCCCGGGCGACGGAAGAGGCAGTGCGCAACCCCATAGATCCACCCTGCAAGAATCTCTCTACGCCGTGCGAGCGGGTCACCGGTAACCGATATTTGTCCTCGGTGGCCACTATTAAGTCTAACTAAATCGGTCAAGTTATTTTTAAATTATAAAAGGATATGCAAATTAACAGACAGAAATAATAATAAAAATATATACTTTAGTAAGAAAGTAAACAGAAAATTTGGGAAAACATTTGAAAAATGATTTAGATTTCAATATCAATATTAAAAATAAAATTTATACAAAACATGAAATATGCAAACTAAACTTTGAGTTATATGTGGTTTGTGGTATATATACCAATTATTTCATTCATTTGCCAAGGGTAGAAACATTGTTTAGCTCATAGGGTCATTGTTATATCTAATATCTTCGCTCATACATATACCTACAATATTATTACGCGCTATTGCAATGCTTCAACTAGTAACACTGTCATATGTGGCTTCCTAATCATGTAACGCCTGTATTCCCAAGAGGATTACCTAACACCATGTATGTATTTATCAGAATTAATGCATTGTCATCCCCTACATAGCAGATTGTCATAATTACCTATATGAATAATTTAAATTTTAATCAATTTATAACTTGTAATATTATTGCATGTTCTATATTATTACTCTAAAGATTACTATTGAGAAGAGTTTGCTTAATTATGCTAGTTTCTAAAAAAAAACTTGATTACGAGCGAAAAATGATTGTCATACATCCCATCCAATCACTTTTCGCTCGTAATCAAGTTTTTATAAATAATCAAGGACGTTAAATGCTAATTGGGGGGCATAGTCCGGAGCGTGCTCGTTCGCGTCCCCTGCCAGTCTAATTAGACTGCTAATCCGGCTCGAAATGCGTACCGCAATGCGGGTTAGGGCGTCCCCCGGAGGCGACGCGTACCGACCCGCCCCCGTCGGTACGAACATCGGCAGTTGCGGCGATGGGGGCCGCCACCCATCACGCCTTGCCCAGTCAGGCGAGTCGAGGAGAACGGAGTGCCGGGTGGGCACGTGGAATGTAAGAGGTTGTGTGGAAGGTAAGTTGCACGAGCTGATATCCGTCATGGCGGACAAACAGCTAGACGTGCTCTGTGTAACAGAGACCAAGCGAAGGGGCAGCGACGCCTGCGATCTTCCTGGTGGCGGGATGGCTCTGTGGTCTGGTGTACCACAGAGCGATCGAGCCAGCATGGGGGTAGGAGTGCTGTTGTCCTCTCGCTTGGCCTCAGGTGTGAAGGATTACGGAATGTATGATCCCAGACTTCTCTGGGTCCGTATAAAACTAGGTGTCACCAAGGTATTCATGGTTGTAGCATATGCTCCCGTAGGATCCTCGGTGGCATCAGACCTAGAGAAGTTTTGGGATAATGTTAGGGAAGTTCTGGATATGGCAGAAACCAGTGAACGCGTGATTGTATGCGGAGATTTGAACGGATGGGTGGGGACCAAGCGTCCCGACTATGAGGACGTACTTGGTCCATTTGGTGATAAGAGAGTGAACGACGCAGGTAGGCTCATAGCGGATGTATGCATGGAGAGAAACCTTATTGTGTCAAACACATTTTTCCAACATAAGGACATCCATATGTATACATGGAGAAGGAATGAACAGAAAAGCATAATAGATTTAATTAGCTAGACAGTCGCCTCCGAAGCAAAATATTGGACGCAAGAGCCTACAGGGGCCCCACAGTCGACACGGACCACTATCTCGTTATTGCGAGATTTAGTGGTCTGTTCAGAAAGTGGAGGCACTGGCGAGAGCGTGTCCACTTCGGAGGGCTTGAAAGAATAAAGGTTGAAAGGTTGCAAGAAGAGTGTGTAAGAGAAAAGTATGCAGAGGGTGTCCGAGAACGGCTGACGATGGCAAGCCAGCCGCAATCGGACATTGAAGAATGCTGGAGAGTATTGAAAGAGAGTATGGTAGATACAGCGAAAGAAGTATGTGGAAGTTCAAAGAAGCATAGAAAAACAAATGGTGATGCATGGTGGGATGCGGAAGTGGCAGCTTCCGTAGAGCAAAAGAAGAAAGCGTGGCTGGACTATGTCTCTTCTTTGAATCTGAATGACAGTATGACTGAACAGAAGAAAGAAATATATCGGCAATGTAAGAATGACACCAAGGCCTTAGTGAAAGAGAAACGTGATAGAGCAAGTATGAGTGCAGAAGATAGGCTGACTAAAAACTTCGAGGGTAACACCAAACTCTTTTGGAGGGAGGTGAAGAAGTCTCGGGGTGGTTGGTCAGCCTTCAGAATGAATAAAATAAGGTCTAAAGGTGGAGACATTCTTACACAAACACAAGACGTGTTAAGCCGATGGAGTGAATATTTTGGCGATATGTATGCGGATGCTACGGTTGGCGCCGGTGTTGGATGTGGTTTAGTAGATCAACATTCGACAACGGCGTCCTCCGATGGCATCAGTATGGATGAAGTTGAATGGGCGATAAGAAGTTTGAAAAATGGTAAGGCAGCGGGCATTGATATGGTGTCTGCCGAGATGATCAAGCTCGGTGGCTCTTGTGTCTGGGAGGCGTTCCTGTTGCTCCTCAATTTATGTTGGAGCTCGGGAATGGTTCCCAGGGACTGGAATAGCGCAGTCATCGTGCCTTTGTTTAAAAACAAGGGTTCACGTTATGACTGCGCAAATTACAGAGCCATAAGCTTGACCAGTTTGGCAGCAAAAGTGTATGGAAAAGTTATTGAAAGGAGAATGAGGATGGTGTCCGATGGTTTACTGTGTGAGACACAAGGAGGTTTCAGGAGTGGAAGGGGATGCATGGATCAAGTGTTCTCTCTGCGCAATATTGTGGAGAAGCATCTGGCTCTAGGTCAGAGGGTTTTCTGCAGTTTTGTGGATCTGGAGAGAGCATTTGACACGGTTGTACGAAAGGAACTTTGGGACATTTTACCGGAGTATGGTATTAACGGTAAACTGCTACAGACTGTGCAGTCCAGTTACATGGGCTGTAGAGCCTGTGTGCGGCTGGATGATGGAATGTCGCCTTGGTTTGACGTCAATATCGGCGTTAAGCAGGGGTGCGTTCTGTCAGCCAGGCTGTTTATCATATATCTGGATAAATGTCTCCAAAGGTTGAACGATATGAATGTGGGAGTCCAGATGGGCGACTCAGTGGTCACTGCTCTGCTTTATGCAGATGATGCAGTCCTGCTGGCACAGTCAGCGACTGACCTGCAGACCCTAGTCGACACAATGACAGAAGATTGTAAGAAAAGGGGTCTACGCGTGAATGTGAGCAAAACCAAAATAATGGTCTTTGAAAGAGATAAAACCAGAACAGATGTAAGAGTAACAATAGGTAATGATGTACTAGAGCAAGTGGATGAATTTGTATATCTTGGATGTGGATTTAGCCGAGATGGAAGGTACACCACTGATATAGAGCGAAGAGTGAATGCGGGAAATAGAGTGAACGGAGCGTTGGGGCAACTTTTCGGCAGCCACCACCTCAGCCAGAAGGCACGTGTAGCAATACATAACGCAGTGCTTGTCCCAACATTACTGTATGGAAGCGAGAGTTGGGTATGCAGAAAAGAGTATGATAGTAAAATTAATGCGGTCGAAATGCGATCTCTGCGGAAAATCTGTGGAGTTAGGCTGACCGACCGCATTCGTAACGACGACGTAAGAGAGCGAGTAGGTATGAAAGAGAGTATTGGTGTAAAGATGCGAAAGGGAATGCTCCGATGGTTCGGACATGTGGAAAGAATGCCGAACGAACGCCTGGTTAAGAAGATATACAATGCGAAAGTGGAAGGATGTAGGTACCGAGGGAGACCGAGACTAACCTACCTAGACCAGATCGGTCATGTACTGAAGGAAGGTGGAGTCAAGAGTCTCCGAAACCGGCGAGCGTGTATGAAGAGAATTATGAATGTTGAGGAAGCGAGTGAAGTATGCAGGGATAGAGTTCTCTGGCACTCTGTTCTCTCTGCCTACCCTGCAAGGGATATGGCGTGATGATATGTATGTATGTATGTGTATGTGTTAAATGCTAAATTTCAGTAATATGCTAGTTTTGATAATTACTAGTAGGATTATAATTATAAAATATAAACCAGCGATTTCTTAAGAGTATTGTTTAAATATTTTCATAACAAAAAGAAAAAGAAAGGTTGGATGTAGAGGTAGTCTTTGAATCTACTACTTCAATAGGAACCTATCTTCTCTCTAAACATTACAAGCTATCTTCTGTATCTAAAATGTTAAAGAAATTATATAATTCTTATAACTAGATATAACAAAGATAGGATTCATTGATTTTTTGAATATCTGTTTCTGATCAATTCATTTAATACCTTTAATAGCGTTTATCGTTTTAATATAAAACGCTTTACAAAATGTTTTAAGCCAATAAAAGTTCACATTACATTAATGTTATAACGATTACGCATATTTGTGGCGCCCATAATATCGTATTACAAAATCAAGTTTGCACTAAGCAATGGTTAAATGTATTTCTTATTAGATCCATGTTTAGCGAAGTAACACTTATACGTTTTGTATTAATCATTGAAACTTTCTCTCATATTAAACATTCTGTAGAGAACAATGTTTACGTGTGGTGACGGAGTAAGATTACAATTCAGCAACACTTATTTTGATACGTGTATCGTACAATTACGATTCGTAATAGACGACTTTAGCATGTAAGCAGATAATTTCTGCTAAAGAAGAATGCGTAAGACTTATGCCAATCCATATGGGGTCCTTGTGGGATGATAGATAAATAGATAAAGAAGTAGAAATATAATTTAAAATATTTGTTAATTTTCCTTTTTTTTATCGTTATTCAAAATTATTTAAATTCAATAAAGTAAATTCTATTATTAGTTCTCATTATAATTAATTCATTCTTGGGATCGGCTCTCTTGACAGAAATGTATGTGTCAATAATTTACATTCTTATAAATCTTCGGTCGACTATTCTATTAAGGAAACAAAAAAAAATATTCAAATGTATTAACAAATTTGTGCCTAAAAATTATGATATCATTCATTAGTCATGCTTTTATAGCAATGTAAATCCCCATTTATATGTGACCGCCCTTCTGCGATTGTGTTAGTAATAATTAAAGTACGTCAGTACAGTTTTTAGTGGTGGGACCACGCTGTTGACAGTTTTCTGTCTAGAGCTGCGGGCCGGTCCGTCCAGGGTGGTACCACATTGGCCACCGAAGTTAAAATCGAGTACCGGTGGTCCGCTCGCACGGCGAAGAGAGAAGGTTTTACGGTGGGTCTATGGGGTCACGCGCCGCCTTTCCGTCACCCCGGACCGATTCAGCGGGGCGAGACGCACCCATAGCCCACCAATAAAATAAAAAAAAAAATAAAAAAAAAAGGGTGGTACCACATTCGAAGATTGACGTCTGAACAATGGCAATGTGCTGTTGCGCTTTGTTCGGTGACCAAGACAGCCGAAAGCTCAACTGGGTGGGTTTGGAGTTTGTATTAGTAGGCAGCGGCCTAGCTATAATCTTGGTATTGCAAAGGTCCATGTGCGGCAGAAACATTTACCATCAGGTGTGCTGCTTGCTCGTTTGCCACCATAAATATAAAAAAAAAGTGTGTGTGTCAGCTCCGACGCACGACTGGAGTTTACTCCTTAAGTACGATTATCAAACAAGGCGCAAAAAAGCTCATTTGACTAAAAATAATATGACGGTACTTCCGTTTATCGTACGTGCTAAGCGGAAACATGTTAACAAAGTATTCACTAATCGCGCCACCTAGCGCAAACTTGTTTAAGAGACGAACAAAACTAAACGACCGACCTCCGTTCGGCAGTCTGAGCCCGAGTGGCACGGTGCACTGGTATATATATATCGTATTCTCGCTTACGTTAGTTTTGTGGACCTCTCTCATGTTGTCACTTGTGAGAGAGTAGTGTCATGGTTGCTGTGCTTGGCAGGTGGGCTGGCGGTAGCGGTGAATGCTGTACCTTCTCCGGAGAAGAGCTGTTGCTCGTTCTCTTAATGAACCCTTGGGTGATTTGGCTGAGCAATCCACGGGCAGGCAAAGGGGTGGCGCTGGTTGTGGTCTTGTCCCGTGGTCGCACGGGCATAATTATCCTGTGTCATCCATCCATACCATATAGTTGTTTGTATAAAGGCGATTGCCTGGGTCGGTCCTGTGAGTTCACTTAAGGTGTGAGTTGTGATTGGTGTATAGGTCTGAGGGTAATCGTGATTACTTGCAGTACGGTCAATTGCAACTTTATATACGCATTTATATTTCTCATGACTGACCCATTCCTCTACAAATATGTATATACCTATATTTTTATTTACATTTATTAAAACTGTTCAGTGAAGTATTATCTCACGTCAGAAAGTGAAAGGTGCGCAGAATAGGTTGCGCGCCAAAAACGTAACGAGGTCATTCGATCACTAGATTTTACTCCTCAAATTTTTCTCATACCGGACGCCTTATATGAAAATCGATTCTTAAGGAGTAAACTCCAAAAAGTACCTAATATCAGCGTGAGAATAAGAAAACTCTAAGAGTGCTGATGGATTTGTTTTATAGGTTTCCTCTGTGAGTATTTTTAAAAATCCCCGGTAAGCTAGAAATGTAGAACAGTAGCTGGTTAGGGGTAATAGGTTTGCCTCTATTGGTTGTGACCAAGGAATTTGTAGTGAAATGTACTTCTGTAGGCTTAAATGTGTACTGTATTTACACCTCTGCCTTTGTTACTGCTTTGGGGATAAAGATGTGAGAATATAAATATTACAGAATAGAGCGTGATAATACTATGAGCTGACTATAGAAGACAGCGTGAGATATATAATTAATGTAACACATAATTCACTAGTAGTTCATATCGATGACGAAGCCAACTAAACAGATTTTTCTGAATTTAGATATAAACAAATAGAACACCAAACTTTACATGTGTTTTACATAAGAAGAACAATTTGCTAAATCGACGTATTTAAAAAGCTTAAAGGGAAATAGAGTGAACGGAGCGTTGGGAGAACTTCTCGGTAGCCACCACCTCAGCCAGAAGGCACGTGTAGCAATACATAACGCTGTGCTTGTCCCAACATTACTATATGGAAGCGAGAGTTGGGTATGCAGAAAAGAGAATGAAAGCAAAATTAATGCGGTCGAAATGCGATCTCTACGGCAAATCTGTGGAGTTAGGCTGACCGACCGCATTCGCAACGACGACGTAAGAGAGCGAGTAGGTATGAAAGAGAGTATTGGTGTAAAGATGCGAAAGGGAATGCTTCGATGGTTCGGACATGTGGAAAGAATGCCGAACGAACGTCTGGTTAAGAAGATATACAATGCGAAAGTGGAAGGATGTAGATACCGGGGGAGACCGACACTCACCTACCTAGACCAGATTGGTCACGCGCTGAAAGAAGGTGAAGTCAAGAGTCTCCGAAACCGGCGAGCGTGTCTGAAGAGAATTATGAATGTTGAAGAAGCGAGTGAAGTATGCAAGGATAGAGTTCTCTGGCACTCTGTTCTTTCTGCCTACCCTGCAAGGGATATGGCGTGATGATATGTATGTAAAAAGGTTAACGTAATGTTTCTTATTATAAGAGGAGTCCTATGTCCTAAGAGTATTAAAAGGATAACGAGTGCTTAACAAAACTCAGTCGATATTACACTAATTCGAGAGATACAAATTTTCTACGCGTTAAGCATATTATCATAGGCGCTTCTAGCGCGCGTATGGGCAGGTATCGTTTGTCATGCGTGATGGAATGACAACAGCGGATGGCAACCGATACATGGAATTTGTTCCAAGTAATAAACGTTATGCCTTTTTTAGATTGGTACAATAATTTTGTTATTATATATAATTGAGGCTGTGTAAATAGATGTGTTAAGGCCATTTCTTCTGTAGAATAGAGTAGAATGGGTCAGTTAAAACCCAATGTATCGATGTTATACTTCCTCTGATGACCTTTAAGGATTACAGAACCGTCATAGGCAATAATGTCATGCGTTAATTTTCTTTGTGATTTAGGATAACTACCACTCTTTTTCTTGTGTGTTATTTATTGCCTTCACACTCGGCTCGTCCGTCTAGGTTGCAACTAATCTTCGCCTTTGAGCGGTCCACACCGTACTTCCGTAGCCCGACGTATGAATAATAACAACTTGTTATATTTTTCAGATTATTGAAAATGAAAAGCCTAACACCATGTTTCAATGCTAAAATTCCTAACTCACAATTAACCTGGCTATTTAATATTTCTTTAAAACATCTACATTTTCCCTCGTGATGTTTAAATTAATGTAAATTTCAATCAAGGTCACTAATCAGCAATTCTACAACATCTCTGGCATCCGTTATCTTTTTCGCCACCGCTATCTCTCTCACTCATTTTTGTTCAGTCATCAGTCTTGTAGTGGTGGGTGCGCGTTACGGACGGAAGCCTCGCGTGCTCTCGCGCATAGATTAACTGCATGCGAACAGATTGATGAGGTTTTAGGAGGGGATGATGCGCGGATACATTGGTACTGTGTGGTGTTTGTTGACTCTGTGTTAAAAATTGTGGCAATTTGTGAAAGTTTAGTGAACCTAATTGGAATTTTTAAATTAAATATTATCGTTGCAGAATCCAGGTTTGATTTATTTTCTATTTAATATGTAAATATAACAAATAATTTGGAGTGAGAGTTTTTACTTTCCGTGTGGTCACGGATTAAGAATACTATTCACCACCCCATATCTTACCCGTGGGTGATCGTACGAGACGACTAAAGGGATATAAACGCATATAACATCTATGCGAGAGAAGGAAAACTCGAAACAAAACCACCAACTACCAACACGTCTGACCAGCTCGGTATAGTAGGTTAATTTCCCTCTCATTACGGAGGAGGCCCGAGCCCAACAGTGAGACATGGGCTGTGATGATGATGATGAGAGATTTTTTACTTGCGATTGTAAAATAGTCATTAGTTTTGAAGTTCATATTTTTGAGTTTTATATTTCTACATAGAGACAGGAAGTTGTCTATTATGCTACTGAATGAATCAGTTTGACTCGGTACATTAGGCACAGATAGTGTAATGTAACCCGGTATTACGTTCCACATAGTTACTTCATAGTGTTAGTGTAACGAAATGTTCATTATTAAAATATTTTTCTCAAACATGCTTGGAAATTTGAGCATTATTTTGACAACCTTTGAGATAAATCGAAATTGCTGTACTGACCAAACAGCGGCCGGCAAAAAATGTATGAAAATCCATATCTGTCGTGTTTTAGCTGCCAAATAAATATAGGTATATGTAAATTCATATCTATTGTATATTTTAAAAATGGAACGATTTGTTACTTCAAATTCTAGTAACCATATAGGCAACTTATCAGAGTTTTATTTGAATTTCGAACTGGCCTGAAAAAGAAAGCTGTTTAATAATGAAAAAAGAACAAATGAACCCTGTAGCACGTAAAAAATGTTCGTTTGAGTTTTGACGGGAATTTGAAAACGTCATGTGGTGCTCTTGTATGATATTCCATATCTTAGTGTTTTAACGTGTTATATTGGATAATTTTGATGGCGTTTTATGTAATGTGATGGGGCAGTACTGGGATATAGTGAACATCATATAAAAGTGCTTTACAACGTTTTCGTTTTCCATCAAAATTCCCACAAGATACCATTAACAGTGTGGCCATTGCACTGTTAATGGTGACAATTTGACTTAGACAATTGACTAACCTGACAAGACTATAAACGTAATAATAATTATAACTTGACACTGGCACCAATAGCTCGTATATGCAGCTGATTGCGAATATATAAGAAGAAGAAGAAATGTTCGTTGTTCGTCATGTATACAGTTCTACTTAGTACTACTTAGTTTTAATTGCCGCGCATTGTTTGAGAAAAGCACTATACAAGCCTTGGCCACAACTAGGAATTGACGGATTTACGTACATGTTCGTAATGTACTATAGCGATCTCTATAAAAAAGAAAATCGGACTTAAAATAACTAGGAGTTATTTTGGTGCCTTAAAAAGAGAAAGTTTTAGGCCCAGTCGTAACATCCAGAACTTATTCTGTATGTGTTATTGATATTTCTGTAAATAAAAGGAAGTTCCTTACATTCATAAGTCACACGATACAATTTACTTAATAATTTAATAAGTATTAAATTAAAAATAATATTTTAATGAAGTAAAAGCTTTAAGATGCTTAAAAAAACAAACTAGTAGATAACTCTTTTCGCAGACTTGTTATTTGAAAGGTTTCAATTTACCGCTTCAGTGACTTGAAAGTAATGCTGTTACATTTTGTATTTTATTGAATTTTATTTTTATATATATATTTAGTACGTAAATTGCAGAAATTTATAATAATTTGCTATGAAAGTATGTTATTGTAACCACAATTTACAAAGGCACTAACGAGAACGTGATTTATATTTATAAAACGATATGTTTTAGGTAGAACCGGCTATTTGTAAAACTAAAATTAGTGACTGCGACGCTTCTCTCAAATCATCGTGAACTTAGTGTTATTATAAAAATTCATGTCTTCAAAGTATTATTTGTTTATTCCGAGAATGGAGAATCGTATTTTATAAGGACTGAAGGAAGGTGGAGTCAAGAGTCTCCGAAACCGGCGAGCGTGTATGAAGAGAATTATGAATGTTGAGGAAGCGAGTGAAGTATGCAAAGATAGAGTTCTCTGGCACTCTGTTCTCTCTGCCTACCCTGCAAGGGATATGGTGTGATGATATGTATGTATGTATGTATTTTATAAGAATAATTCATGTAGCTTCGTATTCACCTCAGCAATATCCAATATTCTGATTCACGCCCCTTATGTTTGATTTACGAAAAAGATGTTTTAGATAGCCAGAAATTGTATTTATGAAGCCTTTCTATCCTTCAGCGTTGTTATAATTTCTTTTTGACAAGGTATTTATTTACTTTGGCTTTTTCGTAGTAATAATGACATTGTATTTTTTCATATTACGTGTTAATATGATTTTTTCTATATATCAAGCAAGTTATATAGATTGTAGTGTATATACAATATAATAATATACATTTTTTTATTGCTTTTGGTGGCAAACGAGCACGCAGCACCTGTAAGCGTTACTGCCGCTCATGGACCTTTGCCATACCAGGGCATAGCTAGGCCGGTGCCTACCAAATAAAACTCCAAACCCACCCAGAAAGTTGGGTGTCATGCTCTCTCGCTCACTGACGAAGCACAGCAGCACATTGCCACCGCTCAGATGCCAGTCGGTGGTCGGTTTTCTGCGAGAGTGTAGTACTGCCCTGGACGGACCGATCCGCGGCTGTAGACAGAAAGTATAAAAATTTAGTTATAATGTAGGTATATGCTTCTATGAGATTTATATAGCCGTGCAGTTGCCCATTAAAAAAAAGCCATGACAATGGCTTTTAAATTGAATTCATAATGAAGACGAAGAATATTTTTAGTTCTGTGACCTTAAAAGTGATTTTTATAAATGTCGTTGACATGAAAGAACGAAACGTGAGGAAGTTCTATATTTAGTTTATGGCTGTCAAATGGTCTTGGACACGCCACACGAATACTTAAAAAATATTATTGATTTGTTACTGTTGGGAACTGGATAAGCCTTATTAATTGTCGCTCGGCGGGATGTGGGATCCTACGTCGCCCCGCTTTCATCCGGAACGATCTAGCAGGGTGTGGTCTGCCAGCCAGAAAAAAAAAACATACTCTATATCCAGAATTCAGTTGACAGAACCTGCAGTTGTCCAATCCCTACAAATTGTAATCTTTCTAATATTAAAGAAAAATTTTTTTTTTGCTACTTATAACAACTCCACCCACAACGGTAATCATTTATATATCAAATAGGCCGCTACGTAAAAAAGAAAGCACCTAGGTTGAGTATGAAGATATATAACGTGAGACATTTGGTCTACCTACCTTTGAGGAAAATATGTGAGAACGTATAACAAATATGTAATAAAATAAGTAGGTATGCGGCAAATTGTCGAGGCTTCTGTAAACTACTTGAGTCATTGTCAAGGTCTTGGGTCTGTTTACGAACCACATACAAACTTCTAAATATAATTAACATATATGTGTGTATGGATTTAATTATTACGTTAACATACCAACACATGCTTTGGTGGTGACAACATTATTATTTTGTGTAGTTGTAATAATATTCGAGGTTTTGTAGCAATTTTCGCCCATTGTAGTATGTAATTTCAACATATTTATTCAAGGAAGTCTTTTAACATTAGTTAGAACTAACGTTGTAAGACTGTGGATTCGTCCTTTTTTTCAAAATTCTTAAATACTATTGTCACAAATGTGTCTACCCTCAACGTGAATTATTGTACATTACGCTGCGTTCTCCTAGTTGGGTTAACCGTAAAAATCCGTTGGGTATGACTCTCAAGTAATAGATATCCGCCCAAAAAATGGCGAATGTGCAACCTGCTGAGTCGCCGAATACAGTCAGACCATAAAGTGTGCTTTATGATAACAAATTAATTTTTACGCTTGCGTAATACAAAGTATGCATCATCAAAACATCTCAGTATTATTAATACATTATCAAAATTTTCTTTATTTTTGATAAATATACTTCATCTCAGCTCATATATGTCCCACTGTTGGGCTCGAACATCCTCCGTAATGGAAGAGAAATCGACCTACTATACCACGCTGGTCAGACGTGTTGGTATAGGGTTTTGTTTCGAGTTTTCCTTCTCTTGTATAGATGTTATATGCGTTTTATATCCCTTAGTCGTCTCTTACGATCACCCACGGGTGGTGAATTGTATTTTTACTCCGTCACCACACGGATATATAAATAAACTTATTTAGTTTCTAATGTACATGTTTAGACTATGTTAGATGTATTATTTCTAATATTCTGCGACACCCGATTTCTTAAAAAAATCTCTTAATAATTGTGTAATTTATTGCCAAGTACATATTATTTTTGAAATGGAAATAATATGACGGTTTGCCATCCATATACGATTATATTCTCAGAAATATTTAAGCCTTCCTCATTCTTAACATGTTCTTTCTTAGAAGCAATATTCTTTGAAGTTGTTCACGATAAGATCTATGATAGTTATATTTTCAAATTAATATCGATAACAATTTATTAAACATCGTGTATGTAATCTATCAATTACATACTTGTTTGAGTTAGAAATAACACTTGAAATTAATATTCAAAAGATATATTTCTAACTCAAACTGAACTGAATTTAATTATTTAGCGACCTATTTAGAATGCCTTCATTTTATTTACTATTAAATGTTTTAGATATAATGCTTTGCTTAGTATGATTTTATTTCAATATTAATTATAGGTTTCAAAATTGTTTGGGAAATATATAGCATAGATAAGAGAGAGAAAATTTAAAATCCTATACCAATTCTGCCTGCTCAGCGTGGTATAGTAGACCAATGTTTCGCCTATTTATATATTAGATGTGAAGGAAGAGCAGCTTTCACTGATTGATGATAATATGAGAGAATCCCTCTAATATGTTGATTGAATACAGTGTGGCATGACCCCATATACTTGTGTAGTCCGAAAACCGTAAAAGGGTTCACTAAGAGAATGGCTAATAGTAGTCTTTTGCGAAAGTTTACACTAAATGCAGTCGCTAATACTTCTGTCGAGCGTGACGTTTATGGCACAAACCTTTCTTGTATTGAGGCCTACGTCCAGCAGTGGACTTTGATAACCTGATGAACATAAATCATAGCTATTAAATCTATCATTAGCTATTTAAAATAAATCATAGCTATTTTAAAATCGAAAAACTACCGACAAAATCAAGTTACAGATCAATAATAAATCGCAATTCTTAATATCCAAGAATATTTTGATTTAAAAGTTAACTTTTCTGCTTTTTAAATACGGCTAAAATCTTATACGAATAGTATGGAAATGCATAATCGTCGTATTGTTCTCATGACTAAAGCGGAATAAATGGCGTGACTTAGGAGTTTAATTTTATAGCATCAATTTTTTTTTCCTGTATTTATCTGTCGATTATTCGGCCATTATAATTAAATCTGCAAATATTCGCTATGTTTACTATTATAATATTTCTTACGTTTTAATATATTTGATGACAAGGAATTAGGCTGTGAACTCCTCACCAGAACGTTTTGAGATACTAACGTCCTCTATCTCATAAATCCTGCTAGGCTTTAAGGTTAGCCTTCTCCGTATTGCGGTTAAAATTGACCTATACAAATATATACCTTTTTATTTTCCACGGGAAGACTGAGTTCTCCTCACGGGAAGACTGTAAATTTCTGTAAAAATATTTTTATGGATTAATAATATTTTCTTGCAGGCGTAATATATAAGCATCCCTCACTTGTTTTTTTTTTGTAAAGGGGCACATCTGATGGTAAGTGTTACTTTCACTCATAGGCCTTTGCAATACTAGGGGTACACCTAAGCAGCTGCCTGCCAACAAAAACCCATCCAGAAATTTGGGCATTCGGGTTTACTTTCACAGAAACAAATACAACAGCACAATACCATTGTTCAGACTTTGATTTACTGCGAGTATTATACTACCCTTTACTACTGGCCCGCGTTTGTAGACAGAAAACTATCAACTACCACAAAATAACCGACAGTTACAAGAAAGTTGGAGATTGACGCATTCTAATTCCGATATCACCAGAGCAAACTCGCATGGTAAAGGTTAAGAATAAAATGTTTCATAACCCCTTGTAGGAGTCGTAAAAACTTGTTAAGAGAGCACTAGTACAGAATAGACAGCAAAACCCTACTGGGTAATTTTAACAACAGCTGCGATCTTATACCCAAGTACCAAGAATCCGATATCCAACAGGTCGTCTGATGTGCATTTGATGATGATAGATACAGGGAATGTTCTTGTTCATTGATATAATATGTTTGTGTGTGTGTGTGTGGTTTAACGTTTTTTATTCATTGTTTCAGGTTATGTGTGTGTTCCGGTAGATAAAATCAACGCGTAGTGTGATATCGTTGAATTAACTAACAGTGTGGAATGGTTCCTGTGTGTTGGCGGTGTCTTGTTGATGTAAGTTGACATAATATGGTGTTTCTGATTATTTGCTGCAACATACACGAAGCGATACTGCATCGTGTTATTGTATTACAACTGGTAACTTCTATGAAAGTAATTTTATTTTTCGTCTATATTATTTCTATTTACTTTATAAATAAATAATAGTTTAAAAACTAAAAAAACATGCTTTTATATATAAACTAAACTAAAAAGTAGAAAATAACTTTTTTAATCATTCAAGTTAATGTAGAGTGAGAAATAAAAGAAATTATTTTAGTGTAAAAAAGCGTGGGGTATCGTCGTATTATTGGGCAATTTACTTCCCGTTGTGTAGGAGATTTATGACCGTTACTGGCAGGTATATGACTTGTGAGGCCATTCTCGTCATACGAATAGATCACGAAATAACCTTAAAAGTCAAACTTTGCACAAGCGGGGTTAGCGGGGACTAGCATTGCAGCTCCCTGTATAAAAAAGCAGATCTTGTTCTTTTTTTTGTATCTGTTATTTGCTAGGGTGCCTTGGTTGTATTTTAGAATCACAGGTAGGAGAAGGTGGTGAATTGTATTCCTACATCGTCACCACACGGATAACCACTACCATACATTCTACAGATCAAACTAATAGTTAACAAAACAAATTAATAGTTTTTAAATTTTTTTAGTGGTAGATCCACGCTGATGACAGTTTTCTGTCTACAGTCGCGGGCCGGTCCGTCCGGGATAGTAGGTATCACACTTGCAGAATATTGACGTTTTGTAATGGCAATGTTTGAGTAATGGCAATGTTTTGTTGCTCTTCCTTCGATGAGCGAAAGTGCCGGAAGCCTAACTGGATGGGTTTGTATTGGTAGGCAGCGGCCTAGCAAAGGTATTGCAAAGGGCCATGTGCGGCAGAAACACTTTCAGGTGTGCTACTTACTCGTTTGCTACCATAAGCAATAAAAAAAAATTATCCCCATTTTTGACACAAAATCATTGCTTTAGGCAAGCAAGAGCAAGAAAATGGTTCCATATAAGAGCAAGAAAATGGTTCCATATAAGAAAAGTATATCTATTATACTCGTTCCAACCATTTATTTTACTTTTGACACATGCTTTAGGACGTAACTGTTTCATTATACGCAATTATTAACTTTGAAACGAGTGAACAGAGAAATATATAAACTGCCCGATAATATTTATATATTTTAATTATTACCCACTAAATACATTAATATGCCGTAAATAGCTCTATTCATAAAATTTAAGTGATAATTCATTTCCGTTATAAAAAAGTTACGTTCTATCGCATCTAGTGACAGGATCAAAAGTATTCGGTGCAAACTAATGAATCGCAAATAATCGATTACACTTATTTGCAGTTAAGTCAGCTGACAACTGAGTTTTGAATTGTTGTAATAGACAACACGTTAAAATTGTATCAGGGAGATATAAAAATCTTCTCATCATACCTATAACATGAAATAAAACAACCAAAATATTTTAATATTATTTTATTATAACGAATCGTCGGATTCTTCATACGAACTCGAATCGTCGCTTGAATCATCTGCAGTGTTTATTATTAACTATTGTGTAGGTATGTTGTCAAATTCAATTTCCCGATCCCAATCAGAGAATATTATATTTTTTGTCTTGTTGACGACACTCGCCCAGTTTTCAGGCGTCACACTAGCACATGCGTTTTTTAAAAGTTCAAGCATTTTATTTGCTGTGAAAGGAGGAGTTGTATTGTTTCTTGCGGCGTGTCCTTTGACTTGTGCCCAGATCATTTCAATTGGATTATATTGACAGTGGTACGGAGGAATTCTGATTACAACATGCCCATATTCTGCTGCCATTTCGTCGATGACATATCGTTTTGGCTGCTTTTTACTTTTTAATATTTTAAGTAATTCTACTTTTAGTAGGGATTCGTCCACATCTTCCCCATTATCACGAAGCCAGTTTATAATCTCGTGTTTTTTGTTGGCCTGTGTTGGCATTTTATTAATTTGGCGAGAGTGATAGGGTGCATTATCAATAAATATTGTTGATGGCTCTTCAAGTGATGTAAGCATTTCTCTGAACCACTTTTCATACACGTCCGCATTCATCTCCTCATGATAGTCTCCTGTTTTTTTTGATTTGAACGCTAACAGAGCGTCTGGTACAAATCCCTTTGTAGTGCCCGCATGGCAAATGATGAGGCGTTCACCTTTCCCCATTGGCACTGCAGAAGTAGAAGCAGCAGTATCGTCAGTCCAACCTTTTGGTATGGAATGATTGGCATTGAGCCAAGTTTCATCTGTGAAAACGACATTCGACCAGTCTTCTATTTTCTTCGCTTGTCTTAAAAATTTACAGCGAGACAAGGCTATATCACGACGTTCCATTAAAATTTTTCTTTTGTCGGATTTCTTATACAAGAACCCGATTTGGTGCAGCACCTTTGACAAAGAAGATTTTTGACCACGAAACAAGCCACAATTTCGTAGAGACGCTACTAATTTTTTCAAAGTAGGAATCTCTTTGCTTGTGTAATAATTGTATATATGACGACGAATAGCATCATTATCAAAACTGTCAATTGCTGTCACTTTACGGGGCTGACGTTTTTTCTTAGGCGTAGATAGCTTGTTCTGTTCAATACCACTACTACCATAGGCTTCTTTAGTGATTTTCGCCACCGTTGGAGCACTAATACCTAATGCTGCTGCAACACGGTCTCTAACTTGGGTTACTGGTATAAGGAATCCGCCATTGCGGCTTTCCTTTTCAAAAAATTCACGAAGCCGCAGCACTAACTCTCTGGATTGTCCTTTAAGCACCATAACTTTCGGCATTTTGCAAGTAAAATCTTACTGGGAGGAACGATACGCTCAACTCAATCAAAGTAAGACCAATGAAATCAATACGGTGGAATATAAATACTCAACACAGCGTATGAAAAATATGAAAGAGCACTCAGCGAACAGAAATGTGACTAGCACGGGAGTCTTGTTGCGAGTGACAGACAACACAACAAAATGGCGTCGCCGGCGCGCCGTTCAGTGTTGGCAATTCGGCTTAAAAAAAAAGGGGTAGGCTGGATGAGAAAATTAGTGATTTACTACCGCAGACGAGGGCGCCATTGTCTCTAAGTAAAGTTTGGAGCAGCGGACCCCGCTTAATGGAAAAATGCTTCATAAAGTAGTTATTTTTTATTTTGCAAAGTACAAAGTAAAATATTTTGGGAGGACTGAATTAGTGGGTATGCAAAAATTAATGTGCCCAAATAACAAATATATTTACAGAAGTGAAGTTTTTAAATAATATGAAATATGTATTTAAGCAAAAATAAAATATCCGTGTTAAATCGATTAAAAGTTCTTCCTGACTAAAATCGATTATTACAAAACATAGTATCCGTAATACATTGGTACAACACTAATTGATCAGAATTCGACCTGCCAAAAGTAAAATAAATGGTTGGAACGAGTACAGTCATTCTGGGTAACTTTGGACCAGATATAAGAATGTTGTCTAAACTTTAGGATTAATTTGTATGAATTAATATGCAATATGTTTTAATTTATGTGATCTTTCCATGTTGTCAATACCACTTAAAACGAAAAATACGTGCATCATATGCAAATCCAGAGATAAAGGCAGAAATAGTGATGGTCCAATGTTAACCGGACGTTAGGGTAATATTGGACCATCATTTTTTGTCGTTTCAAAAATCCATTTTATTGCGCTTTTCTGCTTATTGGGTAACATTAAGCCATATTAAATGCAAATATGATTATGTAATCAGTATTTGAACGAAGCTAAGCTATTGCCAATGTGAAAATTTATAATTTTAAGTTCAGGCGAGTGAAAGTGTGATATTTTGTGAAATCGGATTATGATGTTTAGGGGTGATTTTTATATGTATAGGATAAAATAAACATATCAATATTTTAAATAGGAAAAAATATATTTTTATGGCTTTCTAACAATATCAGTTTTATCAATTATAACCATAACATAAGAACATACATGTTGAGATCAATTACAATCAGGTACAAATCACACAAACAGTCTGTAACAAGAATTAATTTGTATACACAGATATTAAAAATAATAAAATAAGCAATTACTCCCCCCATTCTAGGCATAAAAAGTCATCTTTTATATAAATAACGGTTCCGTGTCGAGTGATATTTTCATCCGCTATCACCTTTTTCAACATCTTTGAATCGGTAATTTTAGTCACATATGGATTTGTCGGCCACGTCCAACCGCCTTCAAACCTTTTATTCAGAGTGTTCAACCACACTGAATATGATGTTTGGCAAATTTTCGTGATGCGCCCTGGAAAAAGACTTCCTTCGTCTTGAAATACGCAAAATTTTCCCACTTCATACCGTTCTTCTTGGGCAGTTTTGACTAAATTTCCACAGGGATTAACTATATATTCTTCAATTATTGTCTCCAACTGTATATCATCGTTAATGATATCTATCTCCTTTACTCGTTTATTCTGTTGTATTAAAATCGTTGGAGTTTTTCGTTTATTTTTTGAGATCGCAGTAGGAGTGGCAATAGTCACCTCTGCCGCAATTTCAGGGATCGGTGGTATATCATCCACAACCCATTTTTCAATTCTGTCCATTTCGGAAGTAGGGCTTTTCCGTTCATTGTGTACTTGAGCTGTTGCTACTATTAATTGAAACGATTCGGTTTGTGACGCTTCGTACTCTGGCTCGTGATTATAAAATTGCGTTTTCTCCGTTTCATTAATAATCCCTTGAATTTCGCCACCAACTTCAGCTATTACTTCTTTTTCTATCTCTGATTTCTTTATTGTTTTTTTGTTCTTAGAACCTTTCGGTCTTCCTTTCTTTACAGGTTTTTCCTTTTTCTTAGCCTGCTGTTCTTGTCTATTCTTATAGAAATTCTCCACTTCTTCCGCAGAAATTGCCTTCCCTGCTGCAACAGGTAACTGAAATTTCCTGGTTGTTTTTAAATTTAGGTCTGAAGCTCTTATTTCTTGTAAATATTCCTTAAACGTTTCTCCAATAGTGGCTTGTATCTGGCCAGTGGCATATGATGGTAATACTTGCAACACCTCAATACGTGAGCATGGGTATATACCACATTTCCTGAATCCTGCAACCATATTAAGTCCAGCTGTGGATTCATTCAGCTGAAGTGCCGAATTCACAAGCTGACAAAACACGTTTTTCGGTAGTGCTCCAGATTTCCTGCCTCGTTGTGTTTGACGCCATTTATTAAGAACTGTGCGCCAAGCTGACTTTAATGACGAAAAATACCCTACATCTAGGGGTTGTAATAGATGTGTCGAATTCGGAATAAGGCAGATAAACTTGATATTATGCTCTTCACAGATTTTAAGAGCTTTTACACTTATATGTGCACTTAAATTGTCACGTATAAGAATTTTCTTCCCTTCTTTTTTATCGACAATGGGTACAAAATGCTTTGCAAGCCACTCCTCAAAAATATCTGCATCTATCCAGCCAGACTTCGAAACAGCCATCTTCGAAGATTTTGGAGCGTTAACCAGCCAATCAGACCAACAATGTTTTCCCTTAAATATGAAAAAGGGAGGGATGAAATCTCCAATAGCATTGCCAGCAAATATTATAGTATAACAAGATTTACTGGAATTTTTCACCAGTTCTGGGTGGCGAGTGGAACGTCTAAATAAAAGTTTTTTTTTTCCAGGGTCGTCGTGAAATCCACTTTCATCCATATTATATATATTGTCAGGGTTTACGCCTTCAACCTCGTTTCCTAACCTGTCGAAGAATTCGTTCACCATATCTTCATTTACTTGGGCGCGTTTACGGGAGATGTTATGTGCAATTTTTTCTTTAATAACTGGATTTCGTTCCATGTAAAGTTTAGCCCACTCGTATCCAGGACTATTATCTTTGAAAACGGAAACTGTTTTGCCTATGTTATCTAAGTACCTTTTAACTACATCTCTAAAATCTTGTAAACCAATCGGAATACCCATGTCGCTTAGCGCAAGTAAATGGTCCCTAAAAATAATCTCTTCTTCCATTGTTAAACAAGTAGGACGTCCCACGGGTTTATTATGTTTATTTTTAAGTTTCAGGTTAACTGTGCTTCTAGGTATATTATAAAACTTGCAAGCTTTTCTTTGGCTTAATGCTCCAGAGTTAATTTTTTCAATGGCTTCATTTAACATTTCTTTGGTGTAGTTTGTAATTGTGCCATATTTTCGTACACCTGGCTCTTTAATATTACTTTTTCGTGGCATTCTAGTAATATACTGAAAACAATTGGAAAAATATAAAATGTAGATAATCAATAGAAAAGTAAATAATTGAGGAAGAAACCATTGTACAAAGATATCCGTACATACAGATTTGGGGTAACATTTAATTTATATTTACTTTGGAATCACTCAAAAAATTGTTGAATCTAAAATAGCTAGAAATTTAGGGTAACATTGGACCGGTCCAATGTTACCCCAAATTTCTATCTATTTTGTACTCAACATTTTTTTGAGTGATTCCAAAGTAATTAGGTGTAGAACAGTAAAAGTAAATCATTACAATAAAAAAACAACAATTTTAGATCATAAAAATACTATCACTTACCGGTTTCTATGGTAAAACATAAAATTATTGCAAATTGAATACTGCACTTTTAAATCAGTCAGCTGCAAGGCGGGTATGAATCTGTTGTATCTTTTGACACATGACATCATGTAACTGTCAATACACTTTTTTTTAGTCTTTGCATCCTTAAGTTTACGTTCGGTTACACGGATTTACCAAATTTACGTGTGGTATTGAAATAAAAAAATGAAAAATGTTTCACTAGGGTGTGGTCCAATGTTACACAAGTGGTCTAAAGTTACCCAGAATGACTGTATAGTTTTGGTAAATAACCACCGGAACCCGGCGCTTATCATCGGTGGCTCGTCCGGCACAATGATCGCTTACTATTCCACCTCACCACTTCCTTCTGTGGTTCATCTGTTAATATTAGCAACAATGAATATTCCGTCAATGTAATTTGTATTCAGTTTTATAGCTTCACGCATCAGCTCACAATATGGAAATCAGTGTTTCAGTCTACGAATATGAACAGTAGTAGATTCGTTTCGTTTTTGATTAACATGCATACGAAAGGGTTGCGGCCATTTGCAATTTATACATTGGAATTTCAAATGTTTTCGTCATCATTATCTTCTGAGATCATATACGCTCTACTAATCAGCTTGAGCCTTTTTAACAGTGAGAGAGAAATGGCACTGCTATATTACGTTGTTCAGATGGGTTTGTAAATATTCTTTCGCGTTTTCCTTTGCATGCAAATGATGTTAGTTACTTTTTTAGACGTATTTTACGATTAAGCTCGGGAAAGGAAGGAGTATGTTGACTATGGAAACCGTACTCCGTCCGAATTGTTGTCTTTTTGAAGAATTAAAGCTATGTTAAGCTTTTCAACCCAAAGATAATAGGACTTGGATAGTAATTATTTATTTATATACCAATATTCACTGTTTTTAAAACATGATCATGGTATAGTTTTATTTATTTAGGATTTTTTTCTTGCTTCTTGCTTCTTTTGGGCTATGGATGTGGTCGCGCACCGCAAAATCGGTCCGGGGCGACGGAAGAGTCGGTGCGGAACCCTATAGACCCACCCTGCAAGCACCTCTCTTTGTCGTGCGAGCGGGCCACCGGTACCCGATCTTTCTCTTCGGTGGCTTATTTATTTAGGCCTAAGAAATTGTTTTAATTCTGTAGTTTCTCTCTTAGTTATGTAACGTGTTAACATGCGTGGCAAATCGATACTTTGAAACAGATACAGTTTAGTTCAGTTTAAAATAAGCTTCTTTGTAAGTGCCTATAATTGGACGTAAAAAAGATTTGATTAAAATGTATGCATGATTTACAGGAGGTACCTAGTTATAATGCAATTACTAAGATTAATAATACAGATTATTATTATTAGATTAGGGAAGCTCGTTATTTTTTTAATATTTAGATGTCAATTATAAAAATATGACGTACCTATAAATATATCACGTATGATGATGACTACGAAATCTACCCTTTAAGGGAGAATATGTAAGACTATAATACGATCTGGATAAAAAAATTGAATCATTCGTATTAGGTTACAAAAACAATGGATGGGGGGACAATTGCGTGTTGAATAGAACTGAATTTGCGGACTGACGAAAATAATCTAAATAAATAATGTACGTATTGTATAGCCCATGTAGGAAATGACGACGGGCCCAGCATTGGGCCAAGCCTGCGCCAATCCTGTTGAAGCTTGGCCCAATGTTGCATGCCAACACAGGGCCAACCTTGGTTAAAGTCTGGGATGATAACTAAGGCCCAGGCTTGGTTTACAGCGTTGGGCCAAGGCTGGCAATTCATGTTGGCCCGAGCATGGCAAACAACGCTGGGCCAGCCTAGGTTAAAGACTGGGATGATAACTAAGGCCCAGGCTTGGTATACTGCATTGGGCCAAGGCTGGCAATTAACGTTGGGCCAAGGCTGGCAGTTGACGTTGGGCAAGGCTGGTAATTAACGTTGGCCCGAGCATGGATAACAACGCTGGGCCAACCTTGGTTATAGACTGGGTTGATAACTAAGGCCCAGGCTTGGTATACAGCATTGGGCCAAGGCTGGCAGTTAACGTTGGGCCAAGGCTGGCTATCGACGTTCGGCCAAGGCTGGCAATTAACGTTGGCCCGAGCGTGGCATACAACGCTGGGCCAACCTTGGTTAAAGACTGGGATGATAACTAAGGCCCAGGCTTGGTTTACAGCGTTGGGCCAAGGCTGGCAATTTAGGTTGGCCCGAGCATGGCAAACAACGCTGGGCCAGCCTAGGTTAAAGACTGGGATGATAACTAAGGCCCAGGCTTGGTATACAGCATTGGGCCAAGGCTGGCAATTAGCGTTGGCCTGAGCGTGGCATACAACGCTGGACCAATCTTGGTTAAAGACTGGGATGATAACTAAGGCCCAGGCTTGGTTTACAGTGTTGGGCCAAGGCTGGCAATTCACGTTGGCCCGAGCATGGCAAACAACGCTGGGCCAGCCTAGGTTAAAGACTGGGATGATAACTAAGGCCCAGGCTTAGTTTACAGCATTGGGCCAAGGCTGGCAATTAACGTTGGCCCGCGCGTGGCGTACAATGCTGGGCCAACCTTGGTAAAAGTCTGGGATGATAACTAAGGCCTAGCTTTGATTTACAGCATTGGACCCAGGTTAGCAATGAATGTTGACCCCCGTACTTGGTAAACAGCACTGAGCCATGGCTGGTAATTAATGTTGGCAGATTCCTGAACTATTGGCAGCCCTAAAAATAGAAAATGACATATATATTATGTTATGATGAAATTCATAAAAAAGAAAACACTGTATAACTAAATAATGTATTATTATTACATTTATTATTATGAGTATTAATATAATAGTAATTACACTCATTACATAGTTCAAACATAAGTCATATTCATAATAAATACATGTAAATTATTAATGAAAGTAACATTTTATCTTTTTTTGATCATTGGTATCAGCTGCCCTCTCTATCCTTTGTAGAAATTTGCTGGCAATTTACTCATCATATGGATAATTTTCACTTCCCTTTGATTAACTATACTTTGACAGTATAAAATCTGAAATGTTTATTATTGATTAATTAAATATAATTACATGCATAATTTGTATAAACATTTAATTAACTATTCATTTCATACTTTTTTCAACTGCGTTGACCATTCTGCCACATCCACTGTACAGTAACTGAATATTGTTTCCTTTTACTTTTATTAATGTTTGTAACATCTGTTTTATAATTAGTGGAACCAATAGCTTCTAATCAAAAAAAATGTTTCTGTAAATCAAACAAAAAATATATAGTTATAATCCTGGATGGATTCATCGATCAGCACATATAGACATCCACTGTTAGACATTAATTCATTATTAGCTTCACCAACACATTATAGTCTCAACTGTCACCACACAGCCAAATAGTAATACATAATTATATAATATATACAATTTAAACATTAGTTTAATTAAATATATAATTATTTTAGTGTATAATTATTTAAAGTATATATATATTTATTTATATATGTAATGATTGTTGTTTATTTTATAGTGGTGTATAAAGAACAAGTACATAAATCTTGTTATTATTATAATCTACTTCTATATATTAATAATATAACTCAATAAATACTAAAACAGTTTACCTACTGTTTTGAGTTGGTACATACTAACATACCAGATGCTCAGAATTCCATGATGATTTTTTTTCTAAGGGCTATTAGACACATGGTGTACGACTATATTTTTATTATGGCCAAATTTTCTTGACTAAACATTGATCAATCTCTATTCTTGGCATAGTATAAAGCAAACATAGTTTTAATACGTAGGTATTTTTAGCATAATCTTCCAAGCTGAACTAGCGTGAATTCAATTATTTTATACGATATCTTAAAATATTGTTACAGAATATTATTATATATGTAAAAATCTGTCAAGGATACATAAATAAGGATGGTTAATTTCACATTACTTGCATACACACTACATTAATAATGACTAATGTGAAACAAATTTACCTGTATTTCAAACCATTAAGGAACGAAGAAGAACCAATATATCTTAATATTGGAGATCCATCGATAATGATGATATTAAATATTGTCTTATGCGAGCAATATTTACATATTCTTTTATTTATTGTGTATATTTGTATAACGTTTTGAAAGATTGAAACAACAAAACTAAACCTACGGTCTCAAACAAGAGACATACACACTTGTCACTTACGCAGTACACTAAATATAGTAAATATCGATGAATCGAGTCTATTCGATATTTATTTAACAGACAATTTACATCAGCGTTCGGTATGGCAAATATATTATCGAATCGATGTATATATCATTTTTTTTAAAATGTACCTAATATCAATGGAAAATTCACTAAATAATAAAAATAATAAACTTTTCTAAAAGGCGTGCATTATTTTATGTTGATCTATGCATATGCATCGTTAATAGTAGAAAAAAAGTTTATCATTTTTTTTGTAGGTACCTACTTAGCAGTTTTATTGTTATAAAGTTATAATTTACACGCTTATCGTTTAATTTTTCTAAGGCGACTTAGAAGAGGTTCGAGTCCAGCATTGAGATATATATGAGATACGATATGATGATGCTGAGATTTTAATAATGATTGCTCATATATTTCACATTGATGGGCTCGAGTCTCCTCCATAATAGGAGGTTTATTAACCTACTATAACACGATGGTCAGACGTGTTGTGTATAGGGTTTTGTTTCGAGTTTTACTTCTCTTGCATAGATGTTATATGCGTTTTGTATCCCTTAGTCGTCTCTTACGATCACCCACGGGTAAGATATGGGATGGTAAATTGTATTCTTACCCTGTCACCACACGGAAGATGATGATGATGATGATAATTACGATGATGAATATAGCCTAATACTGGCTATCCAGTTGTAAGTACTCTAGATCGATTGTAATTGTAATTTGAGATTTTCTGTTTATGTGAGCTTAAATTACTTTTTTAACATAAATATCTCTAGCTTGAATATAAAAATAATTAATCTAAGTTAATATAACCAATGCACTCATTAAATACAAAACATTAACAATACGTTCTGGTATCGCAATCTTCATAATTGTATTTTTGAATCGACAGAAGCATAATCGATACATATGTCAATCTTTATTATTTTATAAACACAAAAACAACAATCTGAACAATATGGCGTTGAAGCTAAAATGACTATTAATTTTTTATTGCAAGAATAGTACTTACGAATTCAACTGAAAAATTAATTATGTTTAACTAGGAACTTAGGAAATTCAGATTATGTTTTTATAAAGATAAGTGGAATCTAAACAAGTTTTAATTCTTTTGTTGGATATTTTCGGACATCCGGCCACCTCCTATTCTATTGAAACATTTAATGTTATTTAAATTCTATATTTAAACAAAATAAAATTTGTATAAACATTAAATTTTAAAAATATATATTTAAGTTTTTAATATAAATCCTTATTTGCCGTCGCTAATCAACTTAAATAATTATGAACCTAGAAAGTCAATTATATTGACACTTGTTTAGGTACATTAAAATGAAATACATTTTTGATGTAGATACCTACGTATTGAATTTCGAACAGTATTTTATCCTTTTTCACAAGAAACTAATTTCATAACACCAACATCTATTGACGGAGTGGGGAATTCAAAGATTTCTTTTCTTAGATTTTCTATAGTACCATAAACAGTAGATGATGAATATAGTCTTAAAAAGGCTCGGACCAGCATCGAATAACCGAGGCTCGGCTGTTCAAGACTGGCCCAAGCTCGTATTAGCATCGAATAGCCGAGGCTTGGCGGTTCAAGGACTGGCCAAAGGTCGGCCCAGCATTGAATAGCCGAGCCTCGGCTGTTCAAGGCTGGCCCAAGCTCGGGCTAGCCATTGAATAGCCGAGCCTCGGCTGTTCAAGATTGGCCCAAGCTTGGACCAGCATCGAATAGCCGAACCTCGGCTGTTCAAGACTGGCCCAAGCTCGGACCAGCACCGAATAGCCGACGCCCGGCTAATCAAGGTCTGGCCCAAGCTCGGTTCAGCACCGTGTAGCCGAGGCTTGGTAGTTCAAGACTGGCCCAAGCTCGGGCCAGCATCGAAAAGCCGATCCTCGGCTGTTCAAGACTGGCCCAAACTCGAGCCAGCATCTATAAGCCGATCCTCGGCTGTTCAAGACTGGCCCAAGCTCGGGCCAGCATCGAAAAGCCGAGCCTCGGCTGTTCAAGACTGGCCCAAACTCGGGCTAGCATCGAATAGCCGACGCTCGGCTGATTAAGAACTGGCCCAAATTTGGATTAGCACCGAGTAGCCGAGGCTTAGTAGTTCAAGACTGGACCAAGTTCGGGCCAGCATCGAATAGCCGAGCCTCGGCTGTTCAAGATTGGCCCAAGCTCGGACCAGCATCGAATAGCCGAGCCTCGGCTGTTCAAGACTGGTCCAAGCTCGGACCAACACCGAATAGCCGACGCCCGGCTAATCAAGGCCTGGCCGAAGCTCGGTTCAGCACCGTGTAGCCGAGGCTTGGTAGTTCAAGACTGGCCCAAGCTCGGGCCAGCATCGAAAAGCCGATCCTCGGCTGTTCAAGACTGGCCCAAGCTCGGGCCAGCATCGATAAGCCGATCCTCGGCTGTTCAAGACTGGCCCAAGCTCGGGCCAGCATCGAATAGCCGAGCCTCGGCTGTTCAAGACTGGCCCAAGCTCGGACCAATACCGAATAGCCGACGCCCGGCTAATCAAGGTCTAGCCGAAGCTCGGTTCAGCACCGTGTAGCCGAGGCTTGGTAGTTCAAGACTGGCCCAAGCTCGAGCCAGCATCGAAAAGCCGATCCTCGGCTGTGCAAGACTGGCCCAAGCTCGGGCCAGCATCGATAAGCCGATCCTCGGCTGTTCAAGACTGGCCCAAGCTCGGGCCAGCATCGAATAGCCGAGCCTAGGCTGTTCAAGACTGGCCCAAGCTTGGGCCAGCATCGAAAAGCCGATCCTCGGCTATTCAAAACTGGCCCAAGCTCGGATCAACATCGAATAGCCGAGCCTCGGCTGTTCAAGGCTGACCCAAGCTCGGGCTAGCATCGAATAGCCGACGCTCGGCTGATTAAGGACTGGCCCAAGTTCGGATTAGCACCGAATAGCCGAGGCTTGGCTGTTCAAGACCGGCTCAAGCTCGGGCCAGCATCGAAAAGCCGATCCTCGGCTGTTCAAGACTGGCCCAAGCTCGGACCAGCATCGAATAGCCGAGCCTCGGCTGTTCAAGACTGGCCCAAGCTTGGACCAGCATCGAATAGCCGACGCCCGGCTAATCAAGGTCTGGCCCAAGCTCGGTTCAGCACCGAGTAGCCGAGGCTTGGTAGTTCAAGACTGGCCCAAGCTCGGGGCAGCCTCGAAAAGCCGATCCTCGGCTGTTCAAGACTGGCCCAAGCTCGGGGCAGCATCGAATAGCCGAGCCTCGGCTGTTCAAGACTGGCCCAAGCTCGGGCCAGCATCGAATAGCCGAGCCTCGGCTGTTCAAGACTGGCCCAAGCTTGGACCAGCATCGAATAGCCGACGCCCGGCTAATCAAGGTCTGGCCCAAGCTCGGTTCAGCACCGAGTAGCCGAGGCTTGGTAGTTCAAGACTGGCCCAAGCTCGGGGCAGCCTCGAAAAGCCGATCCTCGGCTGTTCAAGACTGGCCCAAGCTCGGGGCAGCATCGAATAGCCGAGCCTCGGCTGTTCAAGACTGGCCCAAGCTCGGACCAGCATCGAATAGCCGAGGCTTGGTTGCTCGTGACTGGCCCGAGCTTGGGCCAAGATAAAAAAAAGTTACTGCTCAATTGCACAAGGTCGGTCCAGGCTTGGGCCAGCATTGGACAGCCGAGGCTTGTTGCCCGGTATTGGCCCAAGCTTGGCCCCATCGTTGAAGACTGGCAGTTCCTACATGGGAGCTAGTAGGTATATGAAGGGAAATGTTTTGAGACTTGACCTGGTGCCTCTGAAAATACCCCTTATCATGTTATATGCATGTATTAAGAGGGAGCGTAAATAATGTTGTTAGGATAGAATAGATAGATCAGTATGAAAGGTGATAACTACAAAAATGAGGCGAGCAATATTGATAAGTTTATAGATGAGAAAAACATAATGATATTAGATGTTTGGTATTACACATTTGAAATAATACTACTTTTACGGATTCTATCGCCTTTGTATTTGATTTTTAATTTCCCGTTGCCAAACACTTTACAGCGTTCATCGTCATGGGAGGTAGTCCTCCCTTAGTAGGTGTAGCAGTAGATATAATCTTTGTAATAACGATGACTTATTGGACGTGAGACACCTCAGTTCTCCCGTGGCCATGAACGCTATAAGATGTTCGAAACGTCGGGAAATTTAATATCATATACATACGCGATAGAATCCCTAAAAGTACAATAGTTTTATTTCAAATGAGAAAAATACGTTCCACCATCTCCAATTGATACTGATAACAGCACAAGGATATTTCATAGTATGAAATGAAAAATAATTTCCATAAGCTTGCTGGAGACCAAGTGACCTAAAATACAGACCCCGAGTGTACCGTACTATTTTTCTTTATTCATGAAATGTGTAGATCAGAATTTTATTTTGTAGTTATGATTTTATTTTTATCATTTAGTTATTGGTGAGAAAATAAATGAATATTATTAAGTGATGGCAATGCTATGTGGTGGCGATTATGAACAACTTATTAACCTTTACATTGGTCGTGGGTGTCGTAAACGATAACGAAGAGCTTTAGACCAACCTTTTTTTTTTCTGGTGGACTATGGATGCGTCTCGCCCCGCCGAATCGGTCCGGGGTGACGGAAAGGCGGCGCGTGACCCCATAGACCCACCGTAAAACTCCTCTCTCTTCGCCGTGCGAGCGGACCACCGGTACTCGATTTTTGACTTCGGTGGCGCTTTAGACCAACCTGGGCAAACTATGTGATGCCTTGTGCTAGAACGATGATGAATACATGATGAAATAATTATTATAGTGAAAGAAAAATATCAGATAGTTATGTGTAATGCTATACTTAAGTTTAATTCTAGATAACTAAACTTCTATGGCGACGCACAACTCAACTAAAATGAATTAAGGTTATTTTCCAATGTTTTACATTCTTACCGGTCTATTGGTATGGGTAGTAGATGACAATAGCAGATGAAAATATTGTAGGGAAGTAGAAATTATAAGGCAAAATTTGAATGTCTTGCATCTACAATATCAGTTACTAAATTTTGACCCACATTTAATAATTTATTTAATATACATATTAATTGGCAGCAAAAAAGTAAATGAATCTATATATAAAATGTTATATTGTTTATGACCAGTTATTATTAAACATTTAAATTATGATAATTATTGTATTGTGGCAATTTACTAGTTTAAAAACTAACAAAACTATTCAGCTACCACCAGATCGGAATCACCACCGCATATATAGAATCATTTTCTTTTTGTACTGGCAATGAATTTCTTTTAAATGAATTAGTAAATATGGGTCAAAATTTAATAACTGATACTTTACCGGGTAGATATAAATGTCTGTAATAACGATGACTTATTGAACGTGAGACACCCTAGTCCTCCCGTGACCATGATCGCTGTAAAGTGTTCGAAACGACGGGAAATTAAAAATTAAATACAAACGCGATAGAATACGTAAAAAAAGTTTTGTTTAAAATGTGCGATACTCGCGTAAACATCAGAAATCATAATGTCTCTGTTTACTTGAAAGATAAGGCTCTGAGATTATAAATGATTTTATATCGATACTAGCTTCTGCCCGCGGCTTCGCCCGCGTAAAAGGTTACTTTACTAAATGTTTTCATCCCCTATTTTATTTTACCCCTTAAGGGTAAATTTTTACAACATGTTAATGTCTTATTTATTTATATCTAATCAATAACCTAACCTATGAAAGAGAGTATTGGTGTAAAGATGCGAAAGGGAATGCTCCGATGGTTCGGACATGTGGAAAGAATGCCGAACGAACGCCTGGTTAAGAAGATATACAATGCGAAAGTGGAAGGATGTAGGTACCGAGGGAGACCGAGACTAACCTACCTAGACCAGATCGGTCATGTACTGAAGGAAGGTGGAGTCAAGAGTCTCCGAAACCGGCGAGCGTGTATGAAGAGAATTATGAATGTTGAGGAAGCGAGTGAAGTATGCAGAGATAGAGTTCTCTGGCACTCTGTTCTCTCTGCCTACCCTGCAAGGGATATGGCGTGATGATATGTATGTATGTATGTATGTAATAACCTAAAAAGGTTATATATGTTTATATATGGTATAAGTTTCAAGCTTCTGGTTTTAAAAATGACGATACTTCCTTACAACTTTCATCCTCCTTTACAACCCTTTTTTTGCATTAAGAAGTAGCCTATGTTCTTTATCAGGCTCTAGACTATCTGTCTACCAAATTTCATTTAGATCGGTTCAGTAGTTTTGGCGTGAAAGAGCGACAGACAGACAGACAGAGTTACTTTCGCATTTATAATATTAGTAAGGATTAGTTACAGTAAAAGCTCTTTATTCGCGGGGTATGTGTTCCATAAATATGCCGCGAATACAGAAACCGTGAATATGGAACGGTAATTTATATGGGATTATAGGTGATACGTTCCTAGGTGACAAAATAAAAAACAAAAATATATGAAAAATCAATTTAATTGAAGTTTTTAAACATATCGATTATAATTATCTTAAGGCTTCCTAAGCCTTAAGGTGATTAATCAAAATGTTTAAAAACCATTGCCTAAATGGTTTGAAGAATTTTGGAATTTTTTCTTGCTTGAGTTTTTAAAAGCTCCTTCAATTCAGACTGATACGCAGCAGTCGCATTAGCAATTTGCCTATTAAAAATAAGACTTCGTAGGCAAAATTATAATAAGATCTATACTAGTCACAAAAATTAAAGGATATAAAAAAAAAATCCAAATTTTTGGGTGATTTTCAACGAGCTGTAACTCCGAGGAAAATAGTTGTACAGAAAAAATAAAAAAAAGCAAATTGTAGCTCTAAGTGTCTAGTTTTCAGATATGACTATAATTTTTTTTTATCATGTCCAGGTCTGGAGAAATTCTAAGAAAACAACAAAAAAAAAATTTTTCAAATTTTTTTTTCGTCTAAAAAAAGGTCCACGGGCTTCAAAAAAATTCTTTGAGTGTTTCGTTCAAAAGTTCTTTTAGAGAATTTAATACTCTTTAATTTGACGTATTCAAAAAGCCTGTACAATGATTTGCCTCGGAGTTATCGTCCATCAAAGCAAAAAAGATCTTTTTAACTTTGATAATCAATAACTCCGGAAATAACGATTGTATAGAAAATTGAAGGAAGGTTTTGAAAACTGCACAATATTCTCTATAAGAAAATGTAAACATCTTTTAGAAAAAAAAAATTTTGAATTGAAAACTCGGACTGAAAAAAAGACAAAAATTCGCATAAATAAGGATATTTGGATAACTTGGTATAACTTTGGATAAAATGGATGAACGAAAGATATCGTCGGTAATTTTTTAACCTCAAAGTGTCCCCTAAAATCCCTCAAAAATTCAAAGCGCTGCGATTTTTTTTTTCATTGTGCCCCGAAGCTTCAAATTCTTTGTTTTTGCAAAAATCACCATTATGAGCAATTTTGTGATTTTTATTAATTTTTCCAATGGAAAAATTTTTTTCTCTCTAAAATCTTTATGTTTTTGATCAAAAAGATTAACTGTTTAAGAAGTTTGAAAAAAAAATATCAGTCATTATTTCAAGAGATATTGATTATCAAAGTTAAAAAGATCTTTTTTGCTTTGATTGACGATAACTCCGCGACAAATCGTTGTACAGGCTTTTTGAATACGTCAAATTAAAGAGTATTAAATTTTCTAAAAGAGTTTTTGAACGAAACAATCAAAAAAATTTTTTTGAAGCCCGTGGACCTTTTTTTAAACGAGAATAAATTTGAAAAATTTTTTTTTGATAGTTTTCTTAGGATTTCTCCAGACCTGGACATGACAAAATTTTTTTATAGTCATATCTGAAAACTAGACACTTGGAGCTACAATTTACTTTTTTTATTTTTTCTGTACGACCATTTTCTTCGGAGTTACAGCTCGTTAAAAATAACCCAAAAATTTGGAATTTTTTTTATATCCCTTAATTTTTGTGACTAGTGTATTTTACTTTTTTATTAGTCCATTTGACGGCATTTATAAATGATATTGGGTTGGATACCTATTAGTATCCTTTTATTTTTATGTATGTACTTATTAGATCCGCGAATAGAGAAATTTTTAGCCGCGAATATAGGAATTGAGTCGCATTTTTTTAATCCGCGAATAGTGAAAACGCGAATGAAGGAAGCGCGAATAAGGAGCTTTTACTGTATTGTTTTCAATATGATATATAGAAGACCCAAACATCCAAATTGATTTATTTGATTTGCAAAGACTCATATTTCGCGTTAACCAAGCGGAAAAGTGTAGCTTTGAATCAGAGAAATTCAACCAATACTGGCAATAAAGTCTTGGGTGAATTTTTCGCTTGACGTAACACGGATAGTGTTCAGGTAATCTCTTGGACGAAGGGGCCGTTAACCTATTTGCTGGTTATAAAATGACTTATAAAACTTAAGGGTTAACGTGTAAAAATTGAGTTGCTGTTGATTTTTCGACCATGTCCGAACTCGTTCCAGATGAGTTCTTGGCGTGTTATTTTATACTTTAATGCGTTCTGATATATGCACTCATTGGTCTTTGCGAGCATTCGAGCATATTTGGTGTGTTATATGACTGTGCCTAGTGAAACGTTACGTTTTCACTGTGGTTTATGTTTTGATCTCTGTCAATGAAAGCAACTTATTTGCGGTAGTTACGTGGAGCGAGTCGCCCTTTCCGCCAATGTGGTATAGAGGAGTAATAGTTGCTCTTGTAGTTAAATTCGTGATGGAGCCCTGTTTGTTGGTTCTTATGCAATCATTATATTTTCATTTATTTTGCTAAATATATTTATTGCTTGAAAAGAATTATTTCCTGGTCAAATGGCATCATAGTACTGCTCACTTTCTCGAATATTTTATATAGAATTTCACTTAACAAGCATACGTTGAAAAAAAAAACGAGTTTGCCTGCCAGATCTGTTCAGTGAAGAACCATGTTCCGATCTGGTGCTAGATTAGTAGATTAATTTAAGATATAATGTGAAATTGACAATACGCGAGTGCCTCGCAGTGATTTTACATAATAAAACATTTGAGTTTGAATTTATGAATAATGTTGGAAATATTTTATAACTTTCTCACTTCCAACGTTATTTGGTCTTTGAATTTCACTAAACTATAGTAATAATAGTGACTATATTACTAACTACTAGGTAGTGATTATGTGTGATTTTTAATAAAAAATAACAACAGAATATAGTAAACAAGAAAAAAAGTTTAAAGCGGAAATAATAAATAATCCAGTTACACTCTAATTATTATTAATCGGTCCGTAAAACAATAGATTTATATGTTAGAATGTACGCGTATTGCTGCAATTATGAAGCATAACGTTTCTTAGAAATTATTTCTGCCGATTCAGTAAAATCGCGTTCTAAATATTATCGCTTATTCGTATGACAATATATGCTGACTTTACTGCAGGGAATTTGCAAAAGTAAGTATTTCTAATATGAAATAATAAAGTATCTTTTTTGAAGACAAATAGCCGCAATAAGAGGAAAATCCTTATGTCGCGGAGCTTTTTACCAGCTTTGTGTAGAGCGGAACTTAGGAACTAACAGGTGTTGATTTAGGAGCAATTTTACGGCAGCAATGCGTGGTTTGACATAAGATTCTATGTATTCTTTCACTATACACTGTAACATAAATTCGACATTCTAGAAAGAGCAAGTGAGCCCGGATTTTTGAACAACTGTCTAAAATTCAGCTCGAATATTACTAAACTAGCCATCACAGCCCGATCATACTAAGGTCGGTAAAGCTGATATCAGACGGTTCACTCGAGTGATTGTTCACTGGTTGTTGATGGTTCATTTTTCTTTCATTCTATGTTCACACGGCTAAGAGGGAATGATTTAAAAAAGAACATTCACTATTCATATCTTTCAATATGTCATCGAATGAAGTCGTGCGTCTTGGAATTACTTTAATTTAATCAATTTTTAGTGCTAATTATAATTTTTTAATGGTAGACCTCGCTGTTGACAGTTTTATGTCTATAGCCGCGGGCCAGTCCATCCCGGGTATAACCACACTCTCGCAGAAAATTGACGCCTGAACAGTGGCAAAATGGCTGCTGTGCTTCGTTCCGTGAGCGAGGGAACCAGAAGCCCATCTTTTTGGGTGGGTTTGGGATTATTGGTAGGCAGCGGTCTATCTATACCTCTGGTGTGGCAAAAGTCAATGGACAGCAGTAACACTTAACATCAGGTGTGCTGCTTGCTCGTTTGCCACCAGAGCACTAAAAAAAAATCAAAGCGTTGACAAAAAAAAGCAAAGACAACGACGACGGTGATGGGTGCGACCATGGATTGAAAGAAGAACTTATTAGCACCATCAAATATATTGTTGAGAGATCGAGCAGTTGAAGATCCTGATTCATATTGTAATTATCTTTTTAAAGTTCTCCAAAAAAATGTAATGTATTTTGATCGTTTCACTTAAACACCATTTTGCCGCGTGCGACCAGTGCAAAGCACACAAAGAATATCAACATGGGACGTCCTTCGGCTACAGAACTCAAAACAAAATGACCAAACCCGAATGAACGTTCTCTCAATGTTCAGACTGTTCATTTCTCGTTCATTCGGAGTGCGAGTGAAAGATGCCGGATGCCAATATCCAACACTGTTGGATCGGTTCACTAATGAATTCATTCGGCACTAATGTTTCATTTTGTGTTCAGATGCGTCACTTCGAGTGAAAGATGCGAAATGAAAGACAAAAATGAACAAAAAATGACTCGTCTGATATCAAACTTTACCTTCATTATCGGTTACGAATCAATTTGTATAGCTAGTAATAAGATTTTAGTTAGATTGTTGACTCGCAACTCGCGGTGTCGCAATATCTGTCAATTTAGAGGTTTATATTTTAACAACTGACTTATGTTACCTATTGTTCTGATAGAAAGATATAATCACTATATCGTCATTTGCCGCGGGTGTGGTAAGGGACGACTAAGGAATATATATATATAATGACGAGTCCGCTGAGTTTCTTGCTGGATCTTCTCAATTTGTGGCGGCTTTCCGATCCGGTGATAGATTAATTTAAAAAAATATGCAAAATTGACAATATGTAAGTGCCCTTATAGGGCTTATGCATAATAAATGATTTGATTTTATATATGTAAGATATGTATGTATATAAACCAAACCCTTTTACTAATCAATCTGGCTAGCCTAAGTATGGGATGTATGTAGTGTTACTCAAATGCAACACCAAGACTCGCTGCAAGTCTCGCAGTGCTCCCTTGACAGCATTTTACGATTCCTTTGGCAAAGAAAGGATTGTCAAAATTTTGTATACTTAATGCCAGAATATGGGGAAACAATTAGATATTATTTTAAACAGTCTCATGATAGATAGGTGTGATTATAGCCCCACTCCCGTTAAGTGGTATGTGCCTAATTATTGATAGTTGTACAGTTGATGCCACTAGATGAATAGAATTTCATTAATTTAGTTGGCTTTTTCATTTTTATGTGGCTTTTTATTTCTATCAAAATAAGTGGTTGTGTTATTCTAACAGCGAAAGTTGCTAGATTTGCAAGACTCCTAGGAGTCTTGCATTTGGGCAATACTCGATGTATCGGTTAAAGAAGCTACGATCCTTCCAAATTTACTCGAATATTAGCCTCTATTATTAATGCTTAGTTTAACTAAACCGGACTTTGAAACTTGCCTACTCAGTTTCCAGTTTAGACAAGTTACCTTCACTTCTCTAATAAAGTTAATATCTTGCAGTTAATAATTAACGCGTTAATAGGCTGTATACATTACACCTCTATTACAAGTTCACACCTTTGTGTGTAGTTAATTCTAGTGATGTTCACATAATTTCCTCTCGAGTCAGTAAATGTTTTTGTAATATTTTGTCAAGTCAAATGTTTGTTAATATGCCTGACCTTGTGTGTTTATAATAGGTTGTTTAATTAAATAATAAGAAATAATGTCCAGATATCGATGAAAGAGGAGGGAAACTCGACGTAAATCTTATGTCAACTCATTTGACCAGTGCGGTAAATTAATTTAGTTCTATTGTCGAGAAGGTCTAAACAGGAACAGGAACCGAACAATGGAACGAATATGGGCTGAGAATAAGAAATAAATATTATAGAATCCATTTCAAAAATGCCTTTATTTACGAATACATTAAGAAGATGATCATAGTCACCGAAGTTAAAATCGAGTACCGGTGGTCCGCTCGCACGGCGAAGAGAGAAGGTTTTACGGTGGGTCTATGGGGTCACGCGCCGCCTTTTCGTCACCCCGGACCGATTCAGCGGGGCGAGACGCACCCATAGCCCACCAATAAAAAAAAAAAAAAAGAAGATGATCATAGTATATGTATGTATCATTGTAAATTTGATTTACTACACAAATCCCTAGTGTTTTATGTCGTGAAACTCTGAGTGCTCTGGATTCAATTCATATTAGATTTGAGTTCGCTACAAATTCAAATTCTCTGTTTTATAAAAAAAATATATATTACATTTCTTGGTGTGTGTTTAGCTGTTAGCCGCACATGGCTTTGACAGATTTACGCGAACTATGGGAGAGCACTGAGGGCTCTCAACCCGATTGAAAAAAATACAGATGCACACTTATTATCGACGTGATAACCTTCAATGGCGTATATATATCTTTCTGAATTAAACTTTAAGTGCAAGCGATGCTGACATCTTAGCTATACCTGAGTAGATTTTTTTTCCTTAAAAAGACACCACCTGTACTAAGTAAATAATCCTTGTATTGCGGGGGACTTTATAAACATATAACGAACACAAATTACACCCAGACTCAGAACAACAGTTTGGGAATCGCAATGAGTAGGTACTGTTCGGCGTAGGAATCGAACCCACGGCACTGGCACGGAAGGTCGAAATCTTAACCACTACATCATCTGTGCAGTCATGCAAGTCAATCTTTTATAATTTCAAAGTGTCAGACTATATCATGTTATGAATATTTATTAATACAAGCTACCCATCCCAAAAATAGCGTACTCTTTATACGTTTCATAAACTAACAAGATAATTAAGTTGTACGAATTACCTTAGTTTAATGTTGAAAGATGGCCTGCGCTTCAAACATTATTCATTTTATTTCAAACCGTCTTCGTGTTTTATAGGTTAATACAACAGGGTTAAAGAGTCTCTCCAGTAACTGTGCGTGCATAGAATATCAAAGAGGATTTTAAATATATTTAAACATGAATTTTATAATGATTTTATAATAGGTAATGCTACCATTGAATTTTAGTAGGTATTAACTTTAGCGTTTGAATTGACGTAATATTTATGCTCTTTTCCTTGCTTCACGCATTATGTACTTGAAATTATAACCTATTTACAATGTAACAGGAGTATTCTAAACATAAAGTTAACACCCCATTCCCATAAAAAAACAAACAATAGATATATCTCCACATTCTCCACAATACTTCATGTAACATTATTATTATATAATTGTCTTGACTCGTATACCTACGTACGACAGCTGGGTTCAAGCCTCCTCCACAATAGAAGGGAAATTTCTATAGTTAGATCCATTAGTCGTCTTTTACGGTCAAGAGTAGGATTAATTGTATTTTTATTACGTCACTACACGCAAAAAACTGTCTATATAAACTGTAAATTACATCTACTCATACCTACTCGCGAGTAGGTATGAAAACGAATATTGCTGTAAAGATGCGAAAGGGAATGCTCCGATGGTTTGGACATGTGGAAAGAATACCGAACGAACGTCTGGTTAAGAAGATGTACAATGCGAAAGTGGAAGGATATAGGTACTGGGGAGACCGAGACTAACCTACCTAGACCAGATTGGTCGCGTACTGAAGGTAGGTGGAGTCAAGAATCTCCGAAACCGGCGAGCGTGTATGAAGAGAATTATGAATGTTGAGGAAGCGAGTGGAGTATGTAGAGATAGAGTTCTCTGGCACTCTGATTTCTCTGCCTACCCTGCAAGGGATATGGCGTGATGATATGTATGTATGTATGTATGTAAATTACACTATGCCAAAGTTCTAAGAAATGGACAATATCTTTTTTCTTTAGTTCGAGGAGACTACCGTTCATAAGTAAGATACATATATGAATTATTGTTCGAAAGGATGCCCTAAAAACCTCAACAAAATCCTGTTAAAAGGAGATTAAATGCTTAACCACCACTCGCTTTACACATTAACTATTCAGCACGATAAACCAATTAATATTCAAGCCAGCTACAAAACAGTTGTTATGTGGCAGGTTACCTTGTTTCACTCTGTAACTATACATTTTACTTGTATTATAACAGTGAAACTTTTGTAAATGTTACGAGTTTGATCGTAATCTTATGTATATATCGATCACATAGTAGGTACTTTTAGACCAGGGTCGATCATTTTTGAAACAAAAAAATAATAATAGTAGGACCTCAGATCGCCCGTAAATCATTTTTCCTTTCATTTTTAACCCCCGACGCAAAAGAGGGGTGTTAAAAATTGAACGTGTCTGCCTGTGTGTGTGTCTGGTATCTTAATGGCACAATTTAATTACAAATAGTCTAATCTCACCTAACCTAACTAAGCAACATAATAGAATAAAATTATAAATAACATAATAAATAATAATAAAAACATAATAAATAATTAGGAGCGGTCCCCCCCCCCCAGCCGAGGTATTTTTTTAGAATTATTAATACATATTTAGGTACTTAAAAATTTTCTTTTTTATTTTTTACTTTTGAAAGGGGTTTTAAACTTAGGTTTTTGTGTCGGGTGTTTTTTAATTTTTTTTTTATTCTTATATTTACTTCCTTTTCCAATAAGTTTCATCCTACTATTATTTTTCTTCACTGTTTACCATTTTTAAAAGCTTTAGCCCTGTACTATTTATTTTAGTTCCTGTTGTAATTCAAAATCTATTATATCCATTTCCTTCTTACCAACACTTCTCAGAATTGACTAAGGGATAACTAACCAGTGTCAATTTATAAAAAAATAGCAGAGATTACTCTAGTGTGAATGAAATTGACAAAATAGTCACGCCGCTATCTGTGCAATCGAATTGAATTAACTTTTATCTTTTTTGTTTCGTAATATTCTCATAAAGGATTTTTATACCTAGTATTAATTAATGATTCATTAGTAATGGGGTATAAAAATCCTTCTTCGCTATAATCAGAGCCGATTTGCGACACTATTCTCGAGACTCGGGTCATGAAAACGTCGGCAGAGACTGCTAGTTATAATATAATTTTATATCACTTGCTAATATTTTTCAATAACGCACTAGGGACAATCGTCCCACCGACATTGCGGTTGTGCCAAGCTCATTTGAATGTGAATGACGAAAGTTCCCTTCATCCGGGATGTCGGCATCGCCTGAATATAATCGTCCTTATATAGCAATCTGTATTGCATATTCCTACTACGTTACAATATTAACTTGGCGCGTACCGGTGAGGTTAATATTTAAACCTCGCAGTCTATAGAGGTCAACGAGATGATAAAATAAAACGAGGCATATTATTTTTGACCTTTTTAATGTTTATTTTTATCGTGTTTGATATGATGGTGTTTCATGAATACCGCTAACTTAGTGATGGTTAAAAATTTAAATCATTTAGGCGTGGTGACGTAACTTATTTTATTTGCTGACTTTGTACTTAGTGATTGGTACCTGCTACTCGACGTCAGTACACTCTTCTTTAATTCGTGCCACTAATGCGTGTAAGTTAAGTGTGCTTGTATAAATTTAAGACCACGTCGTTGCGAATGGAATGGAATGATGATGTGATGTTTGCTTTTTATCTGCTTACGTTTGTTAAATTTTATAGTTACGGAAGTCGCATAAAAATGCGATGTCTATATATATAAAAAAAGAGCGAGTGTTTTACTCGCTCTTTTTTTTTTTTAAATCAACAACTCCTTTGCTAAAAGTATCTGTTAGACGCATGAAGTTGTAGTTAACTTTCATACATATACTCGCTATGTGATAATATAGAAGAATACAACGTCCCACCTCTCTTTCTCACGCAAGTTAAAAGACGATTGAGAAGCTGAAGCAGATAATATTTATATAAGAGAAATTTTTTCTTTCTATTTCTTTTCTTTCTTCTTTCTCTCTATTCTTCTTCTCAATTCTATTTCTTTCTCAACATCCCACTGGGACTTGGGTATGTGCCTAAGTCCAATGATGTTTATGGACTCATAGAAAAGAAAGGCATGAAAATAGTATTACATGAACGTTATTTATTATTAAATATAACAAAATTAAATCATAAGAAATTCGTTTAATATCATTAGGGCAGAGGTTCCTGGCCTATATAATAATGGCAGGCATATAGATTGAAGAAAAAAGTAAGTAAAATAATATGACAATAAAAAATAAAGCTGAAATCTAAAAATAGAACTAAATCTTATAAAAGAACTATATCTATACATATAATAAATATGTAACGGATCGCTGTCTGTACATGGAAGATATATGAGAAAAAATATTACTGGGACCTTTATCAACACGAATAGAACCCAAAACAATGATTTTAAAATTGTTGTCTGTTTATCTGTTTGTCTGTGTGTTTGTGCACGCTAATCTCAGAAACGGCTTATCCGATTTAGACGCGGTTTTCACTAATATATAGTGGTAAGCTTAACTTAACATTTAGGCTTTATTTTATGTCAATTAGTTTATAAATAAAAAAGTTATGTCAATTTAAAAAATTTTCAGAGAAAAAAATCTTTATCGATTCTTTTCAAATTACGTACAAATTATCTTGAGTAAAAATAAATAAACACGTGTTTCAGCGTTTGTTGATTTTCACCCTCTGGCGGTGTAAATTAGGCCTGCAAAGCGGGTTGGACGACTCATTAAGTCATTAGCGCCAAGCCGATATTATTGAAGCTGGCAACTTGAAATGTTGACAGTGGTTTCTTTCTATGACGTAGAGATTTACTAAGAAAGGATTTTACGAAATTATACCCCTAAGGGGGTGGAACAGAGTGGCAAAATTTGTATGGGGAGAAAAATTTTTTATTGATTCTTTTCAAATTACGAGTCGAATCAAATATTCTAGGGTAATATCCGGCATTTGTCAATTTTCACCCTCTGGTTGTGTAAATTAGGCCTGTGAAGCGGGTTGAACGACTTATTACCGCCAAGCCGAAACTATTAAAGCTAGAAACATTAAATTTTGAAGCACGTTTCTATTTATGACATAGAGATTCAATATGAAAGGATTTTATGAATTCCGCCACTAAGGGGTGTAGCAATGCGGCAAAGTGTGTATGGGGAGAAAATTTCCTTATCGATTCTTTTCAAATTACGTACAAATATTCTTCGGTAAAAATAAATAAACATGTGTTTCTCTCTCCCTCTCCATCAACCCCGCATCTGAGCCGTCGTGGCAGACAGTGCCGGCGTGAGAGCTCACATGATACACATAGTAGACAGCAATAGGTTCTTGCCTAATGGTTTAAGATACAGGATAAGTTTAGCTTCAAAAGTGTTCACTCTATAACTCAAATAATAAATCATATCTAACGAGGTCGCAACTCTGTTGGTGAAACAAAACAGTCAAATAAAGGGTGGCGATAATTATATTTTTATCCCATTGTCATACCGTAAATAGTATATTAATGGCAATATAATTTGTAGAATGAATAGAACTTTGAACCACCTTTTTCTTTAGTGACCGACTATGGTATATAGACACACGCGCGCCGTACACGTACATCTACGTTGTGCGGACGGGCCACCGCAACCGGGTATCATCTCGAGTCGAAGCCGGACGGTAGAGCGTGTCAACGTAGAGTATTTTCTCTCAGATCCACCCTATTGCCTAATTCCGTTAAACAACTAACTCGCAGAAGGCGGCGACCGCATCCCAGTTTCTGACATACATACATACATATCATCACGCCATATCCCTTGCAGGGTAGGCAGAGAGAACAGAGTGCCAGAGAACTCTATCTCTGCATACTTCACTCGCTTCCTCAACATTCATAATTCTCTTCATACACGCTCGCCAGTTTCGGAGACTCTTGACTCCACCTTCCTTCAGTACCTGACCGATCTGGTCTAGGTAGGTTAGTCTGGGTCTCCCTCGGTACCTACATCCTTCCACTTTCGCATTGTATACCTTCTTAACCAGACGTTCGTTCGGCATTCTTTCCACATGTCCGAACCATCGGAGCATTCCCTTTCGCATCTTTACACCAATACTCTCTTTCATACCTACTCGCTCTCTTACGTCGTCGTTACGAATGCGGTCGGTCAGCCTAACTCCACAGATTTTCCGAAGAGATCGCATTTCGACCGCATTAATTTTACTTTCATACTCTTTTCTGCATACCAAACTCCCGCTTCCATACAGTAATGTTGGGACAAGCATTGCGTTATGTATTGCTACACGTGCCTTCTGGCTGAGGTGGTGGCTGCCGAGAAGTTGCCCCAACGCTCCGTTCACTCTATTTCCCGCATTCACTCTTCGCTCTATATCAGTGGTGTACCGTCTATCTCGGCTAAATCCACATCCAAGATATACAAATTCATCCACTTGCTCTAGTACATCATTACCTATTGTTACTCTTACATCTGTTCTGGCTTCATCTCTTTCAAAGACCATTATTTTGGTTTTGCTCACATTCACGCGTAGACCTCTTTTCTTACAATCTTCTGTCATTGTGTCGACTAGGGTCTGCATGTCAGTCGCTGACTGTGCCAGCAGGACTGCATCATCTGCATAAAGCAGAGCAGAGACCACTGAGTCACCCATCTGGACTCCCACATTCATATCGTTCAACCTTTGGAGACATTTATCCAGATATATGATAAACAGCCTGGCTGATAGAACGCAGCCCTGCTTAACGCTGATATTGACGTCAAACCGAGGCGACATTCCATCATCCAGCCGCACACAGGCTCTACAGCCCATGTAACTGGATTGCACAGCCTGCAGCAGTTTACCGTTAATACCATACTCCGGTAAAATGTCCCAAAGTTCCTTTCGTACAACCATGTCAAATGCTCTCTCCAGATCCACAAAACTGCAGAAAACCCTCTGACCTAGGGCCAGATGCTTCTCCACAATGTTGCGCAGAGAGAACACTTGAAAAACAAAAACAAAAAAACAAAACACACACTCCAGTTTCTGACGCTGTTGATTATCGTCCTAGCGACAAACTTTCGACACCTTGCATTGCTTTTTCTATTTAACTTTATCAGAGATGACTTCTGCGTGGATGAAGTCGCGGGCAAAAGCTAGTATTATATATATATATCCGAAACATACGGCAAACAGTGTTAATTTTTTTTTAAGAAAGCAATTAGTGACAGTTTTAGATTGGCCGGCAAATAGTCCTGATTTAATCTCTTGAAGCCCAAAGTAGCTCTTTGCGTTTTATATAGATACATATAAACACAACTTAGTGATATACCTATATATTTTTTGTTATAACTGGCTAATTTGTTTTCGCCAGGTGTCGAATTTCACATTACACCTGTAAATTAGAAGCGCTAAAGTTTTGAATCCATGTGGTGACGGAGTAGGAATACAATTCACCACCCCCTATCTTGCCCGTGGGTGATCGTAAGAGACGACTAAGGGATATAAAAGTCATGTAACATCTATGCAAGAGAAGGAAAACTCGAAACAAAACCCTATACCAATATGTCTGACCAGCGTGGTATAGTAGGTTAATTTCCCTCCTATTAGGGAGGAGGCCCGAGCCCAACAGTGGGACATATATATATATGTGTTGTGATGATGATGATGATGAAAGTTTTGAAATTCCTTTAAGAATTATTGCGGATGTAGGTTTTTTTTTTCAATTTGTGATAATATGATAAGTGGTTTATCAATAATATTAATGCTTATCTAAATTCGATTATGTCAGTTTACAATTGATATGTAGCAAAAGCATTTATTGTAACCGATTGTGATCCTTGATTTGTGGTCTTATAAATCATTTCCTAATGGTAATTAATCTTCATTCTACTATTCATTCAATTTTAGGGTTGTTAATCTAAAATTAGGCTGAATTTATAATTTTAATTTAGGTCTTTAATATTAGTTAAGTTCTTAATTCATGATTATGAGACTTGTGAATGGTATTTTTAATGTTTAAGAGTAGTGAGAATGGTGTAGGTATTTAATAACTGATTTATAAGTCAGTCTAATGCCCAAAGTAATTTGACAACCCTGGAGCTTTCAAACAAATGATGTTTACATCAACGAGCTAGCTTCAGGGGACGCTCACAGTAAAGTTTATTCACCCGAACACATGTGCTAAAGTTGAAACGTGCGATCTTCAAAATTGTTTACAAGATAAAGTGTCATACAATTGGTATGCGTTCATTTTGTTCCTAAGAGATAAACCTAGAATGACTATTCGAATGTTTATTTATCTAAATGACTATTATAAAACTAAAGAATTACTTTATCGTATTGGCCAATCTTAGGATCTATCAGCCTGACTTGAATAAATCTTTTTACGCTAGATATGTAATTAATTTATTAATACTAATAAATATAATGTATATGAAAATGTTTACTTAAATATTTTTTTATATAAAGTCAAAACCTGTGAGCGAAACAATACCAACCATATTTTTATATTAATTTCACGCTGTTCGCTTTTAAATTGTTTTTATATTATTCAAATGAAAACTTTGGGTGGTGCTTACTTAAATGCCCGAGGATGTTACTAACAAAAACAATACCAAAGTCATACAACTACATCTAATGTAGTTAATAAAATTTAATCTTCTGTGTGGTGATGGAGTCAGAATTGATTATTATATAGTTTTGATTATTACGCCTCAATAATATTAGCTTCCTTTTAATAACGTTTTCCTTGAATTGGCAGTGCACAAATGGCGTTAAATGGTTCGGGTACCGATTTGATGTTCGATACCCATGCACGGAAATTCGTTGTACGATCCACCAATGAGTGTTTTGATTCTGGGCTGGCTTGTGTCCATTATTATGTATGTAAAGTCATTCGCAACATGAGGATTTATTTCTTAGTGCGAGGTAATGTCACATAAAATTAAGATGTTTAAAATTGAATCAGGTACTTCCTGATTTCATTATTAGTATAGATATTAATATAGATCATATATTACTTGGCCTTCGGTTCTAATATTTGGTTCATCTCAGCTCATATACGTCCCACTGTAGGGCTTGAGCCTCCTCCATAATAGGAGGGAAATTGACCTACTATACCACACTGGTCAGACGTGTTGGTATAGGGTTTTGTTTCGAGTTTTCCTCCTCTCGCATAGGTGTTATATGCGCTTTAAATCCCTTAGTCGTCTCTTACGATCACTCACGGGTAAGGCAGGGGTGGTAAATTTTATTCTTACTCCATCACCGCACGGGGAAACTACTGGTTGGATGGTTACTATTTACTAATTAGTATATACACGAATATTTATGTATCGTTGTATAATTGAAAGCCGTGTGTTTTTGATGTTTCTCAATTCTCATTTCGCGGGCAAATCTTTCAAGATAAAACGTTCAGTTGTAAAATGTTTATTGTGCGGAGATTACCTAATCGTAGATGTTCAGCCGCTTATCTCGCCACACGAATGCCTTGTGGGTATTTAAAATAAACCACAGAACAATCAGTATTGCGAGATTGTAAAAGAGAACAAGGTCAATTGCAGATTAAAAGTCGCTATTGAATTATTTATTTGTTTTAACTGCCGCATGTTACGAAAAAGCTATAACGTTCTTACTTATACTCTAATGAGTGCAATGACTCGTACAGTGATCCCATACACACATATATATAGTATGACGTCATATCAATTGTATGGAAGCGCATAACACTATTGAAATTTGTTAAACATTGCAATTATTTATTAATAACCGCAAGTCCGGCTGGTGCAATATTTTTTGGTGCAGTATTTCCTGATTACAATATTCCTATATGTTACTGACTTTAAATTCTTTATTATACCAAATTTTAGCAGATTCAGACCAGTATTTTTTGCGTGATTTGCGAATTAACACACGAAGAGATAGGCAGAACAGACGACGACGCAAGACAGACGAACAAAAATTTTAAAAACCTTCAGAACGTGTTTTATCTAAGAAAGACCCTTGATGTTATTTTTGGAACGAAGTTCCTTATCGCGCGTTGTGAAAGGGGGCTAGACGGAAAAAATTCTTACGAAAAGTTGTCACGACACTTTTTGCTATAGTAAGCTATTGTAAGCTGTGCGGCGTCGCTCGTCGGCTCTCTTATAGAAAGCAAGCCAGATATTTTCATTTCTATTTCGCATTGAACAGAGTGGTGTCGCGACGATTTTTTTTATAGATAGAGTGATTCAAGAGGAAGGTTTATATGTATAATATATGCATAATGTACTAGAGAAACACTGATAATTTTAGAGGTTTCTAATGTGATGTCGTAAATAAACACATTATTTTGCGCTTACATTGCAAACGCTGGCTGAACCCTACGAAATAGATCAAAATAAAGTACTACAGTATTATACAGCTTAAAAAGGCCTACAAAAAAGTCCGCGATGGTATATATCTATCTCTTAAGGATAACATACTATATCCATTTTAATACTTTAAAAAATGTTCTATTATAAAACGGTAATTGAAAAGCTATTTACACAAATACTGTATTAATCCTTATCTACATTAGTTGGCTTGAGCATTTCATGAAGATATTTTTTTTCCTTCAGACCATGCAAATTAAATCAATACCTTAAGAGATATAGCAAAATCAAAATAATGCGCAACGAAATTATTTTCGCCCGTGACCGGGCCGCGTGGCCGGCTCGCGTTCGAGCTCGGGGCCGAAAAGTTTTGGTAGTCTAGTGGAATTGTATATCCTATTATTAATATTATAAACGTGAAAGTTTGTAATAATGTATGGATGTGAACATGTTTGTTGCTCTTTCACGTAAAAACTACTGAATGGATTTTGATGAAATTTATAGTAATATAGCTTGCACATCAGAATAACACATAGGCTATAATTTATAAAGATATTTTGCAAATTGGCTAAAATATAACGATAAAAATCGCTTAAGGCAGAAAAAAATTATATAATTAAAATAGAACTTCGTTCCATCCGGGTGTCCCTTGACACCTCCGGTTTTATTTTTTCAAACATCTTCATTGCACAGATTTTGTCTATACTGTTTTATTATACGTATAGATTAAATTATTCTTGCAGACTGTAAAGCCCCAGCTATTAATATATTTTTTATTAGAATGCCTACAATAGTATCGCAAAAATTGGTAAACTGATTTTTTTTGTTACTATAGTGTCAACTCGAAATACTCGGGGTATTTCTAAAGAGTAATGGCATGTTAGGTGAAGACCGAAAATGACACCAATAAAGTACTTGAATGATGAGTATTTGTCGTGCTATGAGCGTAGTCAAAGTGAATGTCTAAGATTGACGAATTATGTGAAGGTTGACATAGGCACAAAGACATGACATTGTAGAGAACTATATAGACGCAAAAAATGTTGCGCTGACTCAAATGATTGGGATAAAAAATAGGGTAATACAATAATCAGGCACTTTCTAACGGTAAGACTGCCCGTTATGATCGTGAGTAGTTTTTTTTTTTGCTGTAATATTTCGTAGATGACGGAGAGGCTTACTAAGTAATTAATTTAAGAATGAATTGTCAACCTACCTGTAAAATTTGCTTTAATCAGTGAAATTGTACCGTATGTAAAATATAAATACAAGGGTAACATAATGACTACATATACCTTCTTTTTGTCATATTAAAGCAATTTCGTAAGTGACAGACCGTTACGAAGCCCATTTGTTCACACGGTAAGAGGACTGAAACACCAGGATTATTAAAAAAAAAAGCGAGAACATTTCTATCATAATCTTTATATCATTAATTGCTTAAAGGTTTTCCAAAATAAGCTGATAAATTTATCATTATAATTAGAGATGGTTAGCACTGTATGGTAGCGGCTACGAATACTACCAACTCTTATTTTGCTCGTGGATGTCGTAAAAGACGACGATGAGAGCTTTATATCGCCCAGAGCCAACTCCACCTGATGCCGTTGGGTCTACAATATTACCAAGGAGAGTTGACGTCACGCAGGCGGCCGGTCATAAAACTATTGCCAAATAACCTTTGAAATATGTACGAGTATATATTGCGTCGACCCCAAGTAATTGGGATAAAAGCAACTATGAGATAGTTTTGTAATTGTCTATGCAAAGATAGTTTATTGAATATTATGAAATGAAATGATTTATTTATGACGGACACAAGCACAAGAAAAATAAACAGGTAATAATAATAACGAAATGATTGATGATATTAGTGAGACTAGGCTTTAATCTTCAAATACCAAATGCTATTTATGAATGTTTGTCATTGGATGCCTATATCTATATGATCCTAAGCGGGCTGGTTATCCTCGTACGCATTCTCAGGCAAGCTCGTTACGGAACGTAAAGGTGTAGTACCTAGTAAGGTCATTGAAGGGACCATCCCGTTTAAAATCAGTGAATCGTAAAAGGTTATTTTGTTCACTACTAAAAAAGACCAATCCCATAGATCGCTGAACAATAAAGGATCAAGGCAAATTATTGTTAAGTAGTTACGATACGTTTAATAGATATATGAAGTTTAATAACTTAACTATAAATAACTTTAAAGGTGTCTGTCTAATTTTCTTGAAATTTTAGGATAATCATGGGTTAATATAAAATATGTCACTAAGCATATAACATACTCTCTTCAGTATAATCATTGGCTTCGATGTGGAAAGTGTTTCGCTGTGTGGTAGCGGCTACGAATACTACCAACCCTTACTTTGCTCGTGGATGTCGTAAAATACGACGAAGAGCCTAATATCGACCTGGACCAACACTACCTGATGCCGGTTGGTCAACAATTACATTCCCAAGGAGGGTTGACGTCAGGCAAGCGGCCCGTCATAAACCTATTGCCAATAACCTTTGCAGTATGTAGGAAGAGAGGTACATATTGCGTCGACCCCAAGAAATTGGGACAAGAACAGGTGAATGATGTGGAAAGTGTTTCGGTCGTTGTACACAACATTATAGACAACTATCTTTATTACTTTGTTTAAAATTTTAAATCATTGTTTCTGTCTTTGCAGTACATATATACACTACTAAGTGTGAGCAACCACAATGAGAGGAAAATTAGGTTAATGTAACACTTTCTCATGGTTTAATAGTATTTTACGACCGCGGGTAAAGAAAGGTTTGATCACATTATTGTTTGCCTGCTCCGTTGTCACATAGAAATGTTGAATGAGACGGATCAACCGCAATAGAAAAATTAATGCCAGATTATATTTTGATCCCCGGCGATATACATTTTTATAATAACTATTGGCATACGCAGACCGCAACTAATTTTATGATCGACATATAGTAGCTTCAAACTTTCTAATGAAATAAAGCTAATTGTTTATTTTGTGGTTACATATGTCAGTTTCATTTCTTTGCTATAAAACAACCAAATACTGTTTGTAAGTGAGTCACTTGGCAACGGTTAAGAAGATTTAGCTCTGAAATGAATAGGGGTCTACGCGTGAATGTGAACAAAACCAAAATAATGGTCTTTGAAAGAGATAAAACCAGAACAGATGTAAGAGTAACAATAGGTAATGATGTACTAGAGCAAGTGGATGAATTTGTATATCTTGGATGTGGATTTAGCCGAGATGGAAGGTACACCACTGATATAGAAGGAAGAGTGAATGCGGGAAATAGAGTGAACGGAGCGTTGGGGCAACTTCTCGGCAGCCACCACCTCAGCCAGAAGGCACGTGTAGCAATACATAACGCAGTGCTTGTCCCAACATTACTGTATGGAAGCGAGAGTTGGGTATGCAGAAAACAGTATGATAGTAAAATTAATGCGGTCGAAATGCGATCTCTGCGGAAAATCTGTGGAGTTAGGCTGACCGACCGCATTCATAACGACGACGTAAGAGAGCGAGTAGGTATGAAACAGAGTATTGGTGTAAAGATGCGAAAGGGAATGCTCCGATGGTTCGGACATGTGGAAAGAATGCCGAACGAACGCCTGGTTAAGAAGATATACAATGCGAAAGTGGAAGGATGTAGGTACCGAGGGAGACCGAGACTAACCTACCTAGACCAGATCGGTCATGTACTGAAGGAAGGTGGAGTCAAGAGTCTCCGAAACCGGCGAGCGTGTATGAAGAGAATTATGAATGTTGAGGAAGCGAGTGAAGTATGCAGAGATAGAGTTCTCTGGCACTCTGTTCTCTCTGCCTACCCTGCAAGGGATATGGCGTGATGATATGTATGTATGTATGTATGAATTAGCTATTTTTTACATTTTTTTAGTCCGAATTGAATTATTACGGAAAATTGAAATGAGTTTAAATTTAAAACGTGACAAAAAAATAATCTAAAACTTTAGTGTAATCTGAAGATGTATCTAGTACGTAGCTATATATCTAAACTTTTTATTCATCATCCCAGCTCATATATAGCCCACTGAGCTAGAGCCTCCTCAATAATGAGAGGGAAATTGACCTGCTATACCACGCTGGCCGAATGTGTTGGTATACGAATTTTGTTTTGAGTTTTACTTCTCTTGCTTATATAACATATATATATATATATATATATATATTATTTGGTTTTATATCATCACCCACAGTTAAGATAAGGGGTGGTGAATTGTATTCTTACTCCGTCACCACACGGAAAACATTTATGATAGGTTTTATTATAATATGATTAGCATATGTACATCAGAGCGATATTAAAATTTGGCTCGGTATGTCGGATCAGTTACTATAATATACCTATCACAATTGAATAGTTTGGTTTCATGTTGGCCAAACATTTCACCAACATCGTTTCACGTTAATTTCAAACAATATTTAGTGTCAGATACTATTGACGATAAGATCATTTAAATAATGACTATAGTATTGTCTTGGGGACTTACGATGCTGCAAACAATTATATTGTCTGTCTGACTGTTATGTACTGACGTTGGTATAATAGAAAAGGAAAGTGCATTGTATTTTATTTCCCACATATAAAGTCTTTCGTTAATTGGATAATAAAAGTTAATGTTCCTACTGAGCATACTTTTATATATAAATACCTTTTTTTTTCAATTATAACGGCGTGAGGCCATCGCACGCCGTTATCACCGAAAGTTTCAGTAGAACAGTAATATTTCGCCAAATTATTTTAGTTTGTAGTAATAAGGAGCGAGCTTAAAGCTGTTAACATGGGCTTAAGTTGAGCAATTCTCAACAGCACCCTTTAAAAATCGAGAAAATTACCAGAGAAAACTAAAATAATATTTTTTCATTGACATGACATTCGATCTTAGGACTGCACCAAGCGCATTCCTTTATTCAGTATTTTCTTTATCTCCTTCAGCCTATATCACCTCTACAGTGGAAAAGAAAATGGGCTATCGTCTCTCGGTGACCATTTGGCTTTATTTTGGTTTCATTATAAATTTTTCTCCTTGCAATTAATTATATTTCTTTACGCCCCATATATAGTCTTCAGTGACATCAGCGGAAAACGAAAGTGGTAAATTTTATTATTACTCTAACATAGTTATTATATCAAACAACCACACAAATAGTAATCCAAGTATTTATAAACATTGATACATACAGCGGAAGCCCAACTGGGTGGGGTATGGGGTTTGTATTGGTAGTCAGCGGCCTAGTTATACTCTTGATATTGCAAAGGTCTATGGGCGGCGGGCGTAACACTTACCATCAGATGTGCTGCTTGCTCCTTTGCCACCACAAGCAATAAAAAAAAAGCTTTAAAATATGTATAAGTTTAATAATTTTCTCTCAACCTGTAATACTTTTCTGTTACTATATTTGTTTGTTCAATCGGTGGTAAACGGTGTGGGTATCACTTTTTTAACATTATATAGCTTCAAACTATCACTACCAAACTGTATAGTGATATTGTGAAAAAAAAAATATAAGATTACAAGACTTGGCATTGTAAATCGATACAGACCTCGGTACTAGTTCACCCGCCGAGAGGCCGACCGCGGGAGGAAAGACCGACATCCTACCCGAGGGGGGGACATCGGTCGAGGAGAGGGTACTCCTCAAGGGTATTCCGTAGGGCCGACCACTGACGTCAAGTCACTCTGCTCCGGTGGTCGGCCCAATGACGAAGGCGACGTCACGGGTGGGTTACGGGTGTGCGTGCTTACGCCCCTCTGTCGCCCCGGACGGAGTGGTGCGAGGAGTGCGCCGACCGTAACCCACCCAAAAAATAAAAATAAAAAAGCACTAATTTAATTACTTTCTAATGATACAATTTGTCTTCTTTTTATGTCTTTTGATAATCAAAATCCATCTGGCTATCTATATGCACTTTTGGACATAGTTCTCCCATTAATTACCACGCTTCGCAGGCAATTCGGTGAAAGCAGTTGCAGTAATATCTCGGTTTCTCAGAAAGGTGTGTGAGCCTTAGCTATACCCCTGGTATTGCAAAGGGCGGCAGTAACAGTTACCATCAGGTGTGCTGCTTGCTTGTTTGAAATCGATGCTTAAATGTAAAAATGTATTATTGCGTTTTTATTTTAAATTGCTTATTTAATAATACATACTACAGAAGATTAAAATTCTTGAAGATCGAAATTGAATTATTTTAAAAGATTAGCTATCATCTAGTTAGCTAGCATTTGTAAGAATATACGCTATCATATTTTATGACGAAGAGAATTTTTTATAAGCGTTACCATATGTTCTGTGAAAATGTAGTTAATATAATGACCGTCATAATTAAACTTTAGCTGTCTGAGAATCTTGGTAAACATGTCATTCGAGACAACACTGCCTAGTGGCATTATTCTAGTGTACGTGATATTAAAGTAGTTAAAAGTAATGAATTTTAAACGAGGCAGCGCGGAGTTGTTTGTTTTATTAAGAATATAATAGAACTTTAATCTCTAAGAATATAATATAATAGAACTTTTGTCTTGCCTTTATCCTCGAAGAGTAAGTAGAGGCGCAAACCCATCCACATTTCGCCACATAAGTTTAGGACATCTTGACCGCAGTAGCATATTATATCATTGGACCATGGAGACAGTTTTATTTACAAATATAGGGCACGTAACTACTACAAAATGGTAGAACATAGTATAACGTTGAAGTTCTAATATTCCTGGTATAAATTTCAATGAATCAGTGTTCTAACCGTTATAAATATCACACTGGATCCCTGCGATATTTATAGCTATTGATTTCTGTTAACAGCTATATCAATACAATAAAGGACTTTTACAAAGTGACAATGAACCCCGTTTTGCCACCATGAAAGCGATCATTGAATACCAAGAATCTAAACTGCTATATATGGCCGTTAAAATATGAAGAATAGATTTTGCACGGCCGTGATATTAAATTGATCTGTGTGACCTGACTCCGTGTTCGATTCGTAGTGTTCATCGTAAACCAGATATTAACTAAATATAAAATTAAATCCATATTTCTATTATAAAGCTGAAGAGTTTGAAAACCATAATCTCGAGCGCTAACGGTTGGATCCCAAATGAAAATTTGTGTTAGATAACCTGTTTATCAAACAATGTTATAGGTTATATATAACACAGCAACAAATAAGAGGACGCATTTTCTATAAGTTGTAGTGAATCGGGTAAAATATTGTAGTATTGTTACTAACTACATATGATCGTAAAGTTTACCGCGATATCAAGAATTGTGATTGATGTATTAAGAATTTTATTAATGTTGATGTTATTAGTATTGTTGTGGGAGGATGTAGGCATTGGAACATAAGTTAACATAAGTGATCCATGCAAATTTAAGCCGCTGGCTAGTTTAAAATATGGATGACACTTTTTTTATTTACTTTAGTAGTTATTATTAAAGTAAGTAAAAAGTGTTTCAAGTTATGTTTTATAGATATTCGGATTCGTATACAAGTTTATATGCGAATTAAATTCGGATATTATTCTTTACGCTAATTTTAAATTATATAACACATTTCAAGTACACTAAGTTCAAAGTCAAGTCTGCGTGAATATATGAATATTTTTATTATTAATTTACGATGCACATTAAATGTAGTTTTCATATTCTGTATTAGTCTGGTTTGTGTATGTTTGGTGAATACTTTCACCGGTTACAAGATGAGAACGCGCGTTCGAAAGTTCTACGAAATATTCTTCTGTTTTTAAATACCCCGTTTAGATTACTTTAGATTAAATAATTGTTATTTGTTACTAATTTCTGTATTCTTATGAAGATTATTACTAGACGATTATTAAATACTAGAATAAAAATATGTACATATTTACTACTAAAAACTCGGGTTGAGAGCCCTCAGCGCTCACCCACAGTCCGGGTAAGGTTGTCATAGCCATCTGAGGCTAACAACTAAGTCACACAAAAAAAACTACTTAAAATTACGTTTTGTAGGTATGTAATATATGACTAAAGTTCTTTGTTGCAATTATTAATTAGTTATACATAAGTACTATCTAAGCCAAGTGCTAATCAAGTCGTATTAAGCGGACGTTAAGTCCGCTTAATACGTATGAACATTTTTAGGTAGGAACCTAGGTATGAACATTTTTCCATCGTGAAGTTCGAAAATGAAAACGTATGAACAGTTTTCTATCGTGATATTCGAAAATATAAACGTATAAACATTTTACTATTGTGATATTCGAAAATAAAAATGTATGAACATTTTTCTATCGTGATATTCGAAAATATAAACGTATAAACATTTTTCCATTCCGATATTCGAAAATATAAACGCATGAACATTTTCCATTGTGATATTTGAAAATATTTCGATTTCCAAATATGTGAATTGAATGATTGCTTATTTTGTTTTTTTTTTAAGTCATTAATATTTCTATATACATTTCTGGCCAGTTACACATAACTGTCATATTTCTATTTTACAGTAAAAGCTTTTTATAACAATGTTATTTTGTGCACTAATTACTAACATTGCATAACCTTGAATAAATCAAACCGAATAAGAACATGGGCCATACACACCAAACTTCGTCGCAGTGAATGGAGCTACAGTCAAGATAATAAGAACATGCAAATTTAGGATATTGGCTAACTTCTAGGTCCGATTATAGAAATAGGTAGACAGACTCTCCAAAATTAAAAGCATATACACACGTATACGTATTTCGTACAAAGTTTTAAATTTTTAGGCATTTTGGTTTGTCGGTAGCCGCTGGGTTATCTGTTGTACCGGACCGGACGCATTATGAATGCGAAAATGGTGATAAAAAGCTGTTGGTAAGTCCCAACGGCTTTAGCATATGTTTTGATAATGTTTGTACCGAGGGTTATCTCGTATTCAGTAGTCATTGTATTGTATTAGTCATTATATTATTCTATCATGACTAAGAGTGATTATAAAAGTCGACGTAGGGGTATATAATAAAAAGTATAATTAGGTAAAACGTTTTCGGGTTGAGAGCCCTCAGCGCTCACCCACAGCCCGGTTACGCTGTAACAGCCCCTAGGCTAACAGCAATCGCAGTGGATGCGGTTTAGTGGGTAACATAGCCCTAGGCTAGGAATCCCACACCTCCCATCCGGGGAGTTAGTGCTTAACGCATTCCTGGACCACTGCGTCACCAAAAAAAAAAAGGTAAAACGATATTTGGATGAGAGTTGAGTATTAATATACTGCGTATATATCTAGCAAAATCGCAGCAAATCAGTTATATTTTGAAATTAATGGTTATCTATATTTGTCCTAATATCGATGTTACTATACATAATCTATATCTATATGTAATCGCTATCAGTATTAATAAATTTAATTGGGCTCGACTTTCAAGCAATTCAGATTCAGTTGAATATCACATTTATGCTCAGTAACTCTACCACCTCACCAACGTAATAAACAAACGGTATTCTAAATTTAACCAATTTTATTAGTGTTCTAAATATCTTAAAAAAAAAAAAAGGTTTCATCAAAGGTTTATATTTGTATTGTATGAAACGTTGTACTTCTACTAAATAGTTTTGTGCTTGTTATTTTATTCTATTCAAATATTTACACTCGTAAAAGAAAATACTTTATAATTTACATTTTATGTTTATTCGTGATCGTAGAAAGTGTATTATTAAAAGATAAATTTGGATTGCATAGATGGTACAGTAGTTAAGATACCGACTTTCCGTGCTAGTGACGTGGGTTCGATTCATACGCAGGACAATACTTTGTGCGATACACAAAGTATTGTGCAGAGTCTGGGTGTAATTTGTTTGCGTTAATTATATGTTTGTCAAGTTCCCCGCAATACAAGGATTATTTCCTTAGTGCAGGATGGTATCAAAAAAAAAATTGTCTTCCCTCATCATCATAATGCAATCCTGTCAATATTATTATATCAACGTTGTCATCGGTTACACCAGAGCTTCTTGTTACAAACGACACACGTGGGCAACATATGCATTCGCTGTGACCTAGAAAATATTAGCTAATAAATACTTTAGTGTGCTATTTTTGCGGGATTTAAAAATATAACGTTTATTATGTTTGCTTCGATTCTTTAGGACTGATTTTTCAATCATTAAACTAAGCTTCTATATAATATAATAAGATATATCGTGCTACTAAAGTGAAATGCACACGGTACTAATAGTCCTTCCTATTTATCAACTCGGTAGTTGATTTAATCGGTTTTTACTACGGGAAAGTAAAGTGTCCGTTGTATTAATTATATGCTATTTCTCCTTCGTTAATTTACGGTGGTAGATTAGCTCAAAAGGTAGAGAGCGGACGCGGTTCTGTTGTCCTATATTATCAGCCTTCTGAGGCTAAGAGAGAGAATTTTAAATTTAATAATAAATGTTTTCGTGTTCAACACTTGACTGCCCTTACAATCCTTCAGTATGTTAGCCATTACTACGGGTATATGTAGAGATTTTATATTCGTCCTTTCAGCGGTTTTATTTGTTTTTGCTATCGAAATTGCTACTTACTTAACTTTTCTTTTAATGGCTGACTGCATTTTAATGGCTTAGGAGATTTTCATTAATCAATCAATCGATCATTCAAAAAATTAGGTCGCCCCATTCTCTGTCGGATATAATGTTTTTTCTTTGCTTTGCCATTCTATTTGATCTCGCTAACCATTGACTTGTCAGCTATAGCAATACCGTCATATCACCATTCACCCAGGTATGATCGGTTACCGGTGGCCCGCTCGCACGGCGAAGAGAGGAGTTTGCATGGTGGCGCGCCGCTTCCTCCGTCACCCCGGATTGATTTGGCGGGCCGAGACGCATCCATAGTCCACCGCAAAAAAAAGGTATTATTCGTATGTATGTCTCTTGGTGACAATGTCCCTTTTGACCTCCACTACAATACTTTTATCCATGTTTCGTCAATCCGTTTAGCCAAGTGTCTAGTCCGTTGTATACCATGTGTGATGATATAGTAAGAATACACCACCTGCTTTCTAACCAGTGGGGCGTTGACATACAACGAAGCGATTTGCAGATAACATCGTTGCGAAAGAAAGACCTCAATACAAAATCATGTGCAAATACGTGACGAGTGATTTTGTGAGGGTACATCAAGTAGGTACGTAAACGAAAATCAGCGTAAAATGTTATGCTAATACGTCTGATCAAAATTAATTAACCCCTCCTGGTTAGGAGGCCCGAGTCCAACAGTGGCACGTATATGAGCTCAAAAGGGTCCTATCCATCGTCACTAAGTTTTATAATGTTCTTGATCACATTTATAACTTCAGACTATCTACTTGTATAGTATCTGTTGATTATATGGTCAATATGATATATCCCAAGTATAGAGCGTTCTATTGGTTCTAGTTTTAGATTATTATGCTAAAAAATTAATATCATTGTTGGTTTGCCGGTTTGTAGTTGATTAGCATAGTTTAGATCATATACAATGACATCGAAATGAGTAACATCCGCTAAGCAAACGTTATGATTCAATGATTTGATAGCTGTAAATTTAATTTACAAATCTGATGCTGTAATATACTTAATTTATACGTTAATATTAAGTTTAACTTTCTACATACATATCATCACACCATATCCCTTGCAGGGAGGCAGAGAGAACAGGATCAGAGAACTCCATCCTTGCATACTTCACTCGCTTCCTCAACATTCATAATTTTCTTCATACACGCTCGCCGGTTTCGGAGACTCTTGACCTTCCTTCAGTACGTGACCAATCTGGTCTAGGTAGGTTAGTCTCGGACTCCCCCGGTACCTACATCCTTCCACTTTCGCATTGTAAATCTTCTTAACGAGACGTTCGTTCGGCATTCTTTCCACATGTCTGAACCATCGGAGCATTCCCTTTCGCATCTTTACACCAATACTCTCTAACTCTCTCTCAATACTCTCTATCATTTTTAACTTTCTAGATCTACTTATATATTTTATAATATTATTTAAAAATCATAGTGAGATTAAAATAAAACTAAATTTATTTGTTTTTTCTAAGGAATATTTGTATTAATCTTATTACTTCTTTATTGGCGTTGTTTAAATTTTCATAATCACATTCCAGCCAGGGCAATGTAAGATTTTTACCTTCTTATTTTTGTTGACTAGTTGAGATCTAATCGCAGTCTGTCTAGTGCTACGAATTGACAATTCTTTATAGTTTATAACACGATGTGTTCTTTCGTATTCTCTTGAGCAGAGCGTCGCCAGGCTTAAGAGACGAAGAGAGTACCTATATAGGTATACAATTGCAGAATGCACACATAATTTCTAAATTTGTGATTTTATATTTATGAATTTTCTCCCATGATACTGTATCAGCATTAATGATTGATAAACCAGTTCAAAGAATATTTACCTCTTTAATGGGGGAAGAGAATAAATGAATTATCAAAATGAATGGTTTAAAAAATACATTAAATATACACATTAAAAGTTTCATTTCAACAGTCATTGGGTGATAATTTGTACACGTTAAATATGGTAAATTATTTAAGTAAAACAATATTATACTGTAAAAAGTAATTGTCGCCATCTGTTGACCAATCCTAATAAACGTTATGATATTGACAAAACTTACGTAGTGGTTGTAAATTGAGTGAATAGCTACTAGTAATGACAAACAAACTCTATAATAGTGCCAAGTATTTGTGTGGGTCTTCTAGTCTTATATAATCTCAAGTTATAAGTAACCTGAACTAAGTGTGGAGTTATGTCATATACAACTGAAAACTTTCGTGACTGCTATCACAAAGAGCAGTATAGCGAGGAAACGAGATTAAATCTGCCGCATGTAAATAATACATGTTTTATAAAACATTTTTGGGTTTATTCGTTTCTATTTGCGGCTTTATACATATTATATTAGTCAGCTGTCATATATGTTAGTTAGTGCTGTGTAGTATAACGGTTGCGAATACTACCAACCCTTAATTCCTTCGTAGTATTAGACATCTCTTTCGTGTGGTGACGGAGTAAGAATACAATTCACCACCCATTATCTTACCCGTGGGTGATCGTAAGAGACGACTAAGGGATAAAATATACATATAACATCTATACAAGAGAAGGAAACCTCGAAAAAAAAAACCATATACCAACACGTCTGACTAGCCAGTAGGTCAATTTCCCTTATACTCGTAGTGTGAAGGAGGCTCGAGCCCAACAGTGGGACATATATGAGCTGAGATGAAAAAGATATCTAAAAGTTTTATATCGGCATGGGCTTACTTGGCTTGATGCCGTTTGGTTAACAATTACATTCCCAAGGAGGGTTGACGTTAGGCAGGCGGCTTAGATATAAAACTTGGCAATAACTTATTCAATATGTACGAACAGGAGTATATATTGCACCGACCCTAAGTAATTAGGATAAGAGTAGAACAATTAATGGCATCTTCCGCATATTCGTATACATGTCTGTTCAAAAAGTATCGCGAATTTTGTATTTTTTTCAAAAAGTATTTATTTATTCATGAATATCTATTTTACATTCGTATATAATTTAAGTGGTAGAAATTAATCAAATTAAAACCATTTAAAATAAAATTTCTATTCCATCTTCACTGTCGCGGGACTGTCTTCAAAGTGTAGTTTAGTCATACCAGCATTAGCATGCCACGCATAGAACGTAGGTTGATAATTGCAAAGTTTCCTGAATCGGTCTTTCAGACTCCCATGGGTAAGTAAGGAGTGGTGATTCATTGTATACTTAGTTTAGTTATTTACCTATAAACTTTTGGTTCTTTGTCAACAATCCATGTACCTACCACTGTTAATCACGAGCCTACTCCACAAAAACTTGCCTGCTACAACACTATCCAGGCATAGTGTCATAAAATGATGGTTCAAGTTTTTTTTTCTATAACAGATGTTATTTTCGTATGTCTCTACAATGTAAACTACAGTTTCCTTATTCAAAGTGTACTGTAAAGTTATATAGTGCTCTTTTATATTTAATTAAATAAAGTGTATACATACATATCATCACGCCATATCCCTTGCAGAGTAGGCAGAGAGAACAGAGTGCCAGAGAACTCTATCCTTGCATACTTCACTCGCTTCCTCGACATTCATAATTCTCATCATACACGCTCGCCGGTTTCGGAGACTCTTGACTCCATCTTCTTTCAGTATGTGACCAATCTGGTATAGGTAGGTTAGTCTCGGTCTCCCCCGGTACCTACATCCTCCATTCATTAAATAAAGTGATTCGTGCTTAAATACTAAAATTGCACTCAAATGAAACAGTTAGCTCTCTTTAAGTTATTCTCAAACCTGAGTTGAATAACGAAAATCGCTTACTAAGATTTTCTGATTTACGGTTCTGTTTGCTGTTTGTAAGCACAGCCCCAATACTTTCCCCCTATACCCGCAATAAATCGTGCGGAATTGTGGGGCTAACAGTATGTTGGATCAAGGGGCATGAAACATCCAAAGTCATAAAAGACAGTTGTCCGATGATAGCATTACTACTTACGTAGCGTAAACCATAATTGATGTGTAATTTTGCGACCATGCTAGGGTTGCCCATATGTTACATCCGGATGGAGGTCTCCCCTCTCCGGGACCCCAGTAGGGGTCACAGGGCGGACGGAGCTCCCGCGTTTCCGCGGTGGGCTGTGGGTCGTCTTGACAGGGACCTACTGGCGGAGGCGGCCATCGTTCACACGTGGCTGTCCTCACCGCCACCAGCGGACGGGGTGGACGCCGAGGCTGTCCGCATTCGCAGTGCGTTAACGCAGATCTGCGATGCGGTCATGCCCAGAGTGCGGCGGCGTCTACCTCCGAGGCAGGGGGTCTACTGGTGGTCCCCAAGATTGGCGGACCTTCGTGCGGCATGTATCAGAGCCCGAAGGTCCTACACCCGCAGCCGGCGGCGTCACCGCGACGCTGAGCGGGAGGGCCAGCTGTACGAGGCGTACCGCGATGCGCGGACGGCCTTTCGGCTGGCCATCCGAGCCGCCAAGGGTGCGAGTTGGCAGGAGATGCTGGACGGTCTCGACCGTGACCTCTGGGGTCGCCCGTATCGCGCGTCGCTGAACAAGCTTCGCGCGCAGGGCCCCCCCCCTCACCGAGACCCTCCAGCCCGACTTCCTCTGTAAGGTGGTCGAGGAGCTGTTTCCACGGCAGTCGGAACACACACCCCCGGTCATGGCCTCGCCAGAACAAGACCGGGAGGCTGACGACGAGAGTGTTCCGCCCGTGACGAAGACGGAAGTGGGAGCAGCTGTGGCGCGGATTCGTTCCGCGACCACGGCCCCCGGCCCGGACGGAATACCAGTCCGGGTGCTGGCGTCGCTCCTCGAGCACCTCGAGCCTCGCCTCAGGCAGCTGTACAACGCCTGTTTGGCGTCTGGACGGTTCCCTGAGTGCTGGAAGGAGGGGAGGTTGGTTCTCCTGCCAAAGCCGGGACGGTCCCCGGATTCGCCGTCGGCCTACAGGCCCATCGTGCTCCTCGACGATGTGGGTAAGCTGCTGGAGCGCATCCTCGCTGCCCGCATCGTCCAGCACCTGGAGGAGGTGGGGCCCGATCTGTCGGACGCTCAATTCGGTTTTAGATGGGGGCGTTCGACCATCGGGGCCCTGCTACGACTGAGGCAGACGGCCGCGGAGGCTGTCACCGGCGGGGGAGTGCTGTTGGCGGTGTCGCTGGACATCGCCAACGCATTCAATAGTCTGCCATTCAGCTGCATCAGGGAGGCGCTCCGATTTCATGGGGTGCCCTTGTACCTGAGGCGGCTGGTGGCGGACTATTTGGAGGGGCGCAGTGTCCTCTGCGCGAGTCCCGCAGGGGACATTGTGCGGACGTCCATGTCGTGCGGCGTGCCACAGGGGTCGGTTCTGGGGCCGACTCTGTGGGACATCGGGTACGACTGGGCGTTGAGAGGGAGTCTCCCCCCCGGGCTGAGCGTGATATGCTACGCTGACGATACGCTCGTCACAGCCCGGGGCAGGACACTCGAAGAGGCGGCGAGCCTGGCCACTCTCGGCACCGAGGAGATGGTCGGGCGAATCGAGGCGCTGGGGCTCAGGGTGGCCCTAAATAAGACGGAGGCCCTATTGTTCCATGGGCCACGCGTAAGGCCGCCAATCGGCGTCTCGCTAGTCGTCAACTCCGTCCAGATCAGTATCCAGGCCCATATGAAGAACTTGGGTCTGGTGCTCGACGGGCGATGGTGGTTCCGGGAGCATTTTCGCCGAATTGCTCCCCGGCTGGTCGGCGCGGCGTCCGCCCTTTCGCGGCTCATGCCGAACGTGGGCGGACCCAGCTTCGAAGGCCGACGGCTGTATGCGGGGGTGATCCGTTCGATGGTCATGTACGGCGCACCCGTGTGGGCGAGGGCTCTGAACGCCCAGCTCAGGGCTGTTCTGTGGAGACCCCAGAGAGTCATGGCGGTCAGAGCCATTCGCGGGTACCGCACGGTATCGACCGAGGCGGCATGCCTGCTGGCCGGGACACCCCCGTGGGACCTAGAGGCGGAGATGCTCTCCGACCTCTACCGGCGGGTGACCTCACTGCGCGACGAAGGTGGCTCCCCATCGCTGAGCGAGATAGCCACCTGGCGCGAGGACGCCCGCCGAGACGTCATCGCCCGTTGGGCTACGCGGCTGGAGAGGCCTAGACACGGTGTCGTCACCGTCGAGGCTCTCCGGCCCGTACTGATGGAGTGGATGGAGCGGCGGCACGGAGTCCTCTCCTTTCGACTGGTGCAGGTGTTGTCGGGGCACGGATGCTTCGGCTTGTATCTGCACACGGTCGTGTATAGGGAGTGGACTCCGGCCTGCCACCATTGCAGCAGTGACGAGGACACGGCGCAACACACGCTGGAGGTGTGTCCGGGCTTTGACCGGCATCGCCGTGACCTCGTCGCTGTTATCGGTGCCGACCTGACGCTGCCGGCCGTCACGAGGGCGATGGTCGACAGCATCAGGAACTGGGACGCGGTCGCCGCCTTCTGCGAGGCTGTCATCTCGCAGAAGGAAGCGGCGGAACGGGCAAGGAAGGATTCCCGCGCCCCGGGCCGCCGTCAGCGGCCGGGGCGGCGCAGGCGCGAATACCTGCGCCTGATGCCGCCCTAACCGAGGCCTCGGGTGATCGGACCGGGGAATTGTCCGGTCACCCGACGTGAGGCCACCGCGTGAGGGCGACGCCCCGACGGCGAAATCTGTCGGGGCGTCGACGAGAGGAACCCGCGAGGGTAAACCGCCGATCGGGCCACCGAAGTTAAAATCGAGTACCGGTGGTCCGCTCGCACGGCGAAGAGGGAAGGTTTTACGGTGGGTCTATGGGGTCACGCGCCGCCTTTCCGTCACCCCGGACCGATTCAGCGGGGCGAGACGCACCCATAGCCCACCAATAAAAAAAAAAAAAAAAAAAAAGGGTTGCCCATATGTCTTTTTTTTGACTCATTGCACCGTTTTAGCCAAGGAATAAATAGACTCCACAACACATGAAACTATTTTAGCGTACTTCATAGTGGTAGTAGGATCACGCTGTTGACAGTTCTCTGCCCACAGCCGCGGGCCGGTCCGCCCGGTGTAGTACCACACTCTCGGTGAAGATCGACGTCTGAGTAATGGCAATGTGCTATTGTGCTTCGTTTGGTGATCGAGAGAGCCGGAAGTCCAACTGGATGGGTTTGGGGTTTGTATTGGTAGGCAGCGGCCCAGCCATACCCTTGGTATTGCAAAGGTCCATGGGCGGCAGTGACACTTACCATCAGGTGTTCTGCGTGCTCGTTTGCCACCACATGCAATAAAAAAAAACTTCAATAAATGTATTAATTATAAATATATGCAATTATTGTAAATATATATAATTCTGTATTAATTATAAATATAATATAGTGCAATTGTTTCCCATGAAATATGTTCTCTATTTTCTCTTTTGAAGAATTTAAAATATTTTTTATTTGTAAAAGTTTACAAAGAGATGCGACACGCAGATGTAGAACAACGGTACAGAGAGAAGAGAAAACCATAGGATACTATAGTAGGTATTAAAGATTAGGCTCGATAAAAGTATATATGGACTAAGAATAAGAAGCTCCTTTTATCTATTTTTAACCGACTTCCAAAAAGGAGGAGGTTCTCAATTCGAACGCTATTTTTTTTTTGTACGTGTGTTACGCGATAGCAACGCTAATTATGGATGGATTTTTATAATTCTTTCTTTGTTAGAAAGAGGATACTCTAAGGGTGGTCCCATATGCAGGGTATCAGGATCTGATGCTGGGATCCTGGGCAAATCGAGAGTAATTCCTTACAATGTAGGGCAAAAATGCTGTTTCTGACGCCTCTATACATAATTTATAGTTCATCTAATCTAAGAAGTGTATTTTGACGTTTTGCATTTTTTAATACACAATAACCTCGGTCAAACGTATACACATGATTGTAAACACTAAATCTGAAATTTTAAACAACTATTAAGTTATTTACATAATTAACATTGCGGGTGACTTTCTTGTACAATAATACATACATACCATCACACCATGCCCCTTGCAGGGTAGGCAGAGAGAACAGAGTGCCAGAGAACTCTATCCTTGCATACTTCACTCGCTTCCTCAACATTCATAATTCTCTTCATACACGCTCGCTGGTTTCGGAGACTCTTGACTCCACCTTCCTTCAGCACATGACCGATCTGGTCTAGGTAGGTTAGTCTCGGTCTCCCCCGGTACCTACATCCTTTCACTTTCGCATTGTATATCTTCTTAACCAGACGTTCGTTCGGCATTCTTTCCACATGTGCGAACCATCGGAGCATTCCCTTTCGCATCTTTACACCAATACTCTCTTTCATACCTACTTGCTCTCTTACGTCGTCGTTACGAATGCGATCGGTCAGCCTAACTCCACAGATTTTCCGTAGAGATCGCATTTCGACCGCATTAATTTTACTTTTATATTATTTTCTGCATACCCAACTCTCGCTTCCATACTGTAATGTTGAGACAAGCACTGCGTTATGTATTGCTACACGTGCCTTCTGGCTGAGGTAGTGGCTACAAGTACTATTTTTTTGGAGTTGGTGCCAGCTAAATCAAAATTAAATTCCCTTGCATAAATCTTTTAAGCGCATTAAATCATCAACGAAATCTGACCACGTTCGGGTAGTTCACTCAGTGACATCGCATCCTTTCTCGCACCTGCCTCGCTCCGGCTATCGCCCTATTCGCAGTGATCGTCCATCTTTGCGTAGGTCAGGTAGGTACTGCGTGAGCCGCGTGATGTTTGCAAGGTAGAATAACTGTCCTTGGCTGGCACCGACTCCAAAAAAATAGTACTTGTAAATAAATATTAATAATTTCGTTTATTATATTTCAATGCTCCTTGCTTTGAAATACAAAATATAATATTATTATCCATTTTTCTTGACATAGTATAACTTTTTACATACCTACCTGTAAATAGGTAGGTATACTATAATTTCGTAAATTGTTCTGTTATTCTTTTGAGATTAAACTAATTAAAAGAATTATCTTCTACTTTTTAGTGTAAGTTTATTGTATATCGTTTATCGTAGGTATAGTTTTGAAGTCGGTTTTTGTTTTTTCTAAAAAATTTTTTTTATTACTTGTAACTGTGCTCAACTCTAAATATAGCTCACTAAAAACGGTACTTTGGTAAAAGATATTATTTTAATGAAAACCTTTCATATAAAAAAATATTTTTAGAATACATAATTTTGTTATCCACGCCACTGAATATGAATCGAAAAATTGCCTAGAAACGTTTTGTATTAGAAGCGTGTTTTATATCATTTTGTTAATACATAGTTGGGAAATGTTTGTAATTTTTTTTTAATATAGCTAGTCTATATCGTTTAGCGCAAACCAAAAAACTTCTGGCACACCTACTTCAAATATTTCAACTCCGTAATAGATGGCTTTTTAAATATTATTATTTTGTTTTTAGTATATATTTAAATGTAATTGATTACTCCTTTAAAGACTTATAATGTGGAGCGAATCGATATGATCTATAGTTTTATTACTCGTTCGTTCAATAGATACATACACACTTCTGCCAGTTAGAAGAAAAGAAAGTTAAATATTGTCGATGTTGGTGTTTTGACAGGAGTAAAATTACAATCTCCCGCCTCTTTTTTTACTAGAGATGTCCGTTAAAGGCTGCTATCATTTGTAACCAAATAATGTAGCTGCCAATGAAAGAACATTTGAAAAAAAATTATATGCCAATCCGTCTACCCAACATGAGATATTAGGAGATTTTCTCCTATAATTTTCTTGAGGTACAACCCTCCTGGCCAATTGTGCGACGTATGTATGTATGTATGGACGAGTATATAGAGGATATAAACGATTTTAGCCTGTCCAAGTTGTAAGCACATGTATTGTTAAAAAGTTATATCATGCGTGTGTTATATCTAAGCACACTCGTATGAAGATAGAGCAAGGCAACTATAAAAGTATCAAAGGACTCTTTCCAAAGATCCCGCCACAATATTGCTTGACATCATAAAACGTTATCTCCGATGTTCCCTCCCTTTTAGATTTTGTTAGTGACTTCACCCTACTCAACGTTTATAACAGAATTGGTTTTCTGAACAATAATATCCTCCCAACTTCAAGGTTTAATCAAAAGAACAATTTGTCACTGTTGTAATTTTTGTGCAAAATGTTTGAATTTGCCTCGTTGATTGTGGCATGTTTGTTAATGTTAAGAAATGGAATGGGTAATAAAAAGTATTGTTAGTGTTTTCTGTAGCTCTTTGAGCATTTTCTCAGTTCATGCTTGATGTTTGGAATTATGTCTGGTTAATGACAATTGGCTCGCGTTTTACTAGTTACACGAGGTTAAAGATACTAGCGCGAAATATGGTTTTTATTCCTCTGTATGTATAATATACCCCTTGTCGGGGATAAAGGCTATATCTTACATTTTTATGAGTCTAGCTATACAAAACACATACTATTACAGTTATTTAGGGCTCTTTGATAAGTTTATTGATTTAAATCGAACACGTTTGGTGGTAAAATCTTTTCTGATACGTCCACTTAAAATAGGAGAAATTGGCATTAATTAACTGATTGAAGAAACGATTTTTAAATTATTTATGAATTAAAATATTAATTGAAATCGATATTCGAGTGGCTGGCACAGGTGCTGTGCTGTAGTGATCAAGTATATTGGTACTTGATCACTTACCAATGTATTTGATCACTACAGCACCTGCGTCAGCCCTAGCCGATGCTAGTTCTCACATAGAATGCGTGCTTTTGATTCTCGCACAGGTCAATTTTGTGTGCGATCCACGAGTGGTTCTTATAAGTTTCGGCATATTTTATGTCAATTAATTGTGGGTATCTGAATCTCCAGTCGCTGCGATACAAAAAGTTATTACCTGATGTAGGAATATATTCCTTTTAACGTTTTATTATAAGATGTCGTTTTAGAATCAGATCAAATGCACAAGATATAAATGCTTAAATTTTATGTATCGTCGTAAATATACTCGACATCCTTTTACCCAATTCTAGATTAGGTATATAGGCTGTTGGGAATATAAAAAATCTCTATTTTATTAACAGCCTTAAACGCGTTTTTCATTATGCATAGGATTACATTTGATACGAATCAATACTTAATACGAATTAACAATTCATTTTGTGTCTAATCTATTTGTTGTGACGATGTCTAGACACATATGTCACCATAGCATCCCACCACTTGCCCGTATAACTCGTAAAAACTAGCAAAAGGAGCACCAAGGCAATACAGCAGCACTCTCCTGGGAAAATTGATATCAACTGCGATAACCAACTCTTCTGCCAAGCGTGGTCATTATGATATATCATCCCGCCCTCTCTGATGAGGCCTATTTTCAATAGTGCACTTCGATGGGCGGACGGATGATTTTTTTTTTAAATTTACAAATATATAAACAAATAATCCCAAAGAAAAAAATTCCGATTGATTTGTGAAAATGTATCTTTGTAAAAATGAAATTGTCACGACACGCGTTCTATCGCGTTTGTGTATGATTTTTAAATTCCCGATGTTTCGAACACTTTATAGCATTCATTGTCACGAGAGCATGGTCCTCTCGTGACCATGAATGCTGTAAAAATGAAGTGTTCCAAACGTCGTGAAATTAAAAATTAAATACAAACGCAATAGAATCCGTAAAAATTGTTTTATTTCAAACATGTAATACTCGCGTAAACATCATAATTCACAATGAAATTGTCGTTCGAATATCGTACATTATTTAGGTAACTGCGAAAGAGCTAAGCTTTTTGCAAACGATTCGTGTCGTAGAGGAAACCTAGGCATTACAAGTTATTATAGTTGCTCTCCGCTTGAGAAGTTATAAAATATGATAGCTGTAAAATATTTTATGGCAACGTTTCCTCTCGCCAGATGCATTAATGGCTTCTGGAATAATTTTGCACGTGCTACACTAAGAGATCAGCGTGTACTTAACGTTAATCTATATTTTCTCAAATGTTCTCGCTGCTGGTTATTATTATTATTTGATTTGGATCAAATTTTATATTTAGATAAGATATTGTTTGCTATAGTTTTTAAGAAACTATTAGGTATACATCAAAAATATAATACCGTCTTGTAAATCCTTAGATCTTTACGGTGTTGCTATTGTATATAAATAAGTACAAACACTATGTACTAATACCCTAGTCCGCGTAAGGATGTAACAGCCATCTGAGGCGAACACCCCTATTCCAACAAAATAAAAGTACCAACCCCTCGTTAGGTGGAATGACGATATTACGTTAGACGTCTACGGACGGATGGATCATAATCATGCATTACATATCAAAATAAACAATATATTTAAGTAATTAAAAAAATCGATTGCGTAAAAAAAATATATTAAATTTTGACTAAAAACACAACAAAAAAGTCCAGTAGTGAAGTAGAAGTAAATTCTAATGCGGAAAATTTGTTGAGATCCATTAAATATATAACCCAGTATTATGATGTTAGCGCGAAATGAAGAGGGTTTTAGCAGTGTACCTATTCTTCGTTTTTTTCCATTGTACTCTTCTGCATATCATATACATAATTATATCATATTTGAAATATATATACTCACTACTAATTTTATTTAAAATTAAGATTTTATGTAGTTACCGTATGTATATTCAGTTACTGTCCTGACTTAAATTTACTATCAGGAGGGTACTACCGACTGGTCGTTACAGACCTATTGTTATTGCTTATTACATAACATTTTGTGTGGCGCTGTGTACCAGACGTGTTCGAAACAGAGTTGATGCTTAAAAACATCTCACAGTTAGTGCCAATTTCGATTTGTAGGTAATCCCGAGATCTCCAAGTTGTCTTTTGAATGAAAGTACAGTCAAACCTGGATAACTGAGAGCTCAACGGACCGCGATCTCTTTTTCTCTTATAGAGGTTTCTCACTAACCCGAGTTTTTAGCTTACAGAGTTACAGAAGGGAGACCGTCTCACTTATAGAGGTTTATAAAAATACGACAAATATGACGTAATTAGGAACAAAATACGTGTATGTATGGACATATAATTGAATATATGACATTCGAAGTTAATCTTAAGTATAAGGAGCGGTTTAATTATATGGTTTAAGATACGTCTTGTATATATTGAGACTACAAGTCTCAATATATACAGGGCATCATCATTATACTCTTATCCCAATGACTTGGAGTCGACGTAATATGTAAATATACAATACAATATAATTTTCGTAGAAATTCAACCCCCCTTGGGGATATTATTGTTGACCAGACAACATCAGATGCAGTTGTTCCAGGTTGACATAGAGCTTTTAGGCATCTTTTATGACATCCATGAGCAATGTGTTAGTAGTATTTGTAACCGCCAACACACAAATATTCAGACTTGTGTATTTATTTTAAATTTAAAAAAACACATTATCATGAATTACGATTATGGTATCTATTCAACTAGGCTTGATGATTTACCGTTATACGTTAGAACCGGCCGCTGCGGCGGTCACGGCCTCTGCATGCATTTTTTTCTCACTAACCTACTAAGGAATCGTGTTAGTGGACAGGTTCTTCTAGTTCGTAATGTTGCTAATTTAAGTTTCTATTAAGATTAAACTTTCGAAGGCATTAATGCTGGCCTCCGAAGACAAAGATCGGGTACCGGTTGCCCGCTCGCACGGCGAAGAGAGGAGCTTGCAGGGTGGGTCTATGGAGTTGCGCGTCGCCTCTAGGGTCGCCCCGGACCGATTTAGCGGGGCGCGACCACCTCCATAGGCCACCGCAAAATTTAAAAAAAAAAGGCTTATCGTTATGCTACTGATATTAACATAGCACTGTATTTGGGAGATAGTGAAGCTTCTTTAGTAATATAGCTTCTTAAATATTATTAAAATTAAAAATATTACACCTACCAAGATGAATACATGAGGTGTATATGAGTCTTATAGGTATCTGTTTTCACCAACGACTCCTAGATTTTAAATAACACCTAGGCAATATAAATCACACATAACATCAATATTGTTTTATCTATATCGCCTTAGGTATGACCGTATGACCTAAAATTTTACTGTATTTAAAGTCAACAGACATCAAAATTTTGATTAGTTATGTTATTTATATTGCCTTAGGTTATATCTAAAATTTAGGGTTCTTTGGTAATAACCTGCATTAGGGTAAGATTTAAAGGTTAGCGGTCACATAGTAAGTTGGGAAATTTTTAATCTGACCTGTCGTCATCACAAATGGTCGGACGACACTTATGAGAGCAAAGCGCGCCAGAAAAAGACAGAAATAAATTAGCATATAATCTATTTAGTCTAGACTCGTCTCTTGAAATATGTATGTATATAGCTATAACGAATTCCCTGCACCTTTGGGTCGAAGCGTATTTATTAATAACTTAACTGTTTGTTCAATGTTTGTTAAATAAATAGTATTTTAACATTTAGAATGAAATATCTATGCATGTAGCTATTTCCATGTCCACTAAGTATAATGAATATCAGAAATAAAAACTGTCTTGTTTTGATTTCGTATTCCATTTTTAATATGTTCATAATAACCTTAAAGATAGGTACGAAATAATATGATTTTATTACATGCATTTTTCAAGTAACAACAAGTAGTTGTACTGCAGTTAAATTTTGTAGTATCGATTGACCTACATATATCATTTTAAATAATAAAACTGCAATCCTTCTTTAGTTTGACCACGACGATGTATGTTTTATTGATCCTCCAAAATCCGTGTCTCATTAATTTTTCCATCTTTTTTTTTTTTTTTTTTTTTTTTATTGCTTATGGCGGCAAACGAGCAGACAGCACACCTGATGGTAAGTGTCACTGCCGCCCATGGACCTTTGCCAATGGTATAGCTAGGCCGCTGCCTACCAATACAACCCTGAACCCACCCCAGTTAGGCTTCCGGCTCTCTCGCTCACCGAACGAAGCGCAATAGCACATTGCTATTACTCAGACGTCGATCTTCTGCGAGAGTGTGGTACTACCCCGGACGGACCGGCCTGCGGCTGTAGACAGAGAACTGTCCACAGCGTGGTCCTACCACAATAATCTTTTAAATTATTCATGATCATTTAACGAAATATATTCGATCAATCCTAATGTATTTGTGATTTACTAAAATCATTCATTCATAATGCAATAAGTACATTGATAATAAGAATATACAATTTTATTATCATTAATTTGGCACAATCACGCTATTTAAAACTAAGCTAATTTGTATGCAATTTGCTGTGTTTTATTTTGATTTCGCTATTCCCCAAAAACTCCTTATTTGCTATAACTAAATACCATGTAATCTAAATTAAACCTTAAAATAATCATCAAATTCAACTTAAGCTACAACATGGCAAGATTAATAGCTAGGATTCAGCATATCGTTTGAATAATTGGCATAGATCCAAGCTAGTAAGTGGTAGATAAAGTAAGCTTGATCGACCGACCTATGGTTTAGAAAAAATATTAGTTTTTCGAAAACAGTATTTGGAGTTTTAAACGTTGCTGATAGTTTTCTTCCCCTTAGCCCTAATTGCTTTGGCTCGTCCGTAGTAGTATACTATACTTGTTGGAAAATTAAACAATTGTTAATTTTACTACAGCGTCTTGATCGGTGAGCTAGAGATCCGGAAACCGCAACCATATTTTGTAGCAGTCAGTGACTTGGCCACCATATCAAGTTATGATCATGGCAAGTGGAAAAAAAAATGTCTTACAAGATGGGGAGGGAATACGGTGTATTATGGGGCCACGCGCCGCCCTTCCGTCGCCCCGGACGGAATGGACGGCGTGTGTCCAGACCTGATAAACCTTACAAGTGGCCTAATTTGCTCGTTTACGAAAAAGCAATAGAACTTATATTCCCTATCTTTTGTCCAGTGCCATAAAAATGCGACCTGAGTGTTAGAGTGAGAAGATATAGAATACTAAATACCAACAAAATCCGAAGAAATGAAAGTCCATGTACTATATCGGCCCAGATTTTGATCCGCTCTCTTTCTGCATTTGATGATCTTCAAGTCGGTCATAAATCGTTAACGCGAAATAATTGCTCTTGGATAAAATTACGCTACCGCATACCGAGTGGCGCGTCCCCTCCTTCTTTCTCCTCTTGACTGATCCAATTATCAAAGCAATACTTTGTTTACGATACCTTAGAGTGGAGTATTCAACGGTGTCGTCGAGTTTGGTACTCCATATATTTTGAGATATAATTTCGCAAAATTTTATCAATCCTTTTGATGGTGTTTGGTATTAACGTGATAAATTGACAGGATGAATAGATTATATATTTTATATTGTGTGCATAGATTCAGTACAAATATCTTAGCTACCTATTATATTAGGCACCATTTATATTTGTTTTCTTTAAGGCCCAAATTTAAAATATAAATTTGTATACCGAGTTATCGTGTCCATTTTAACAAGTTACACCAGGTCATTATATCTAATGAGATAACGATAACTACATTTTCAATAATATTATAAGGAAGAGTCATCGCTATAGTTTATTGCATCATACAATTGGCTTTCTAAGGGAAATGACATGGAAATGATTTACGCCCTAGGCGTTGACCCGACGGAAATGGAAGGGTGACATCGGGATCCCTAAGTGGGCGTTAAAGGAAGTGACACTGAGTTCACTTTTTTTTTTACGGAGAAATCATAGACATATTTCATATATATAGCATTAATTCTCGAATATTTTTTGCCCAACAAGAAACTTTTTTGATGCTTTGATTTTTTTCTTCTAATAGAAATTAATGCTCTTTCTTTTTATAGCGCGTCATTCTATGCTGAATCTTGTTACAATATGGTATTTAATGTTAGCATTTCAAATTGTCACATACGAACTAAAATCACATGATAGTTGGTTCATGAATCACACCCACCGTGGTATTGGGTCTTTAGTGTATAATTAGGGAGCGATGAAAACGCTTCCGTCTGTTATTATTCGGATGATCGACCTTTAATTTTTAAAATGTATGTTAATAGTCTTCTTTATTTTAAATGTGATTTTTAATTTCTCGATGCTTACAACGTTCGTGGTCACGAAGGGACTAATAAGGCGCCTCCCATCTAACAAATCATCATTACAGATATAGCTACCCGCTACTTTATTAGTAGGTATTTAATTTTGACCCACATTTTGATACAAATTCATTGCCTTTACAAAAAAAAAAGAAAATGATTCTTTAAAAAGATATATTTTTTATATTTTTATAACAATATAAAAAAGTTGTAAAATACCTAGTTTTATTTCAAATGTAATACTAATACTCCGTAAACAACAGACTTCATTATTCTTCTTTAGTCCATATACAGTTATATCATTGAGTAAGGAGCAAGGACCTTCTCTACAATAGGAGACAAGTTAGCACCATCCCACATTTCCCAGACAGGTTGGCAGAGGATTTTCGTCGCCCGTTCGGTATCATTATTACGCTTTGTTTTATTACTTATCTCTTAATTATTATACCTATTATTATTTTTAAAAAATACTCTGTACTAAGGAAATAATCTTTGTACTGCAAAACATAAGTTTTCTAGAAAACATAAAATTAACAGACACAAATTACACCCAGATTTAGAAAGTATCCTCCTGCATGGGAATAGAATCGATGACATTTGGCGTAGTAGGTATTTTAAGGGCATTTCTTCAATATTGAGTTATTTAGTTGATCACTCTGGACTTTTCAAATACTGATATTTAATGATATTCACATATTTTTTATTTAAAAGAGATGCCTAAAACTTATTTAGGCATCTCTTATAACTCAATATTAAAGAAATGCCCAAACCACTACGCCACCTGTATAGAATCGAAAAGTATTCGTAATTGTTCTGAATAATTTCTATGGTATAACTGATATTACGTCATTATTACGCATCGTAGCGAGGAAACACTCACCTGAAACTTTATCCAATAGTGCATCAACAATTCAAAGGGTATCTTTTCTGGTGCGCAATGAAGTTATTAATTCATGTACGTTTCTTACGCAGCGCCATTTCGAATCCTATATCATGAGGCATTTGTATACATTATTAATATTATTCCATGCCTTGAAGTTGCTATAATGAAATACAGATTTGAAGATATTTGTCTGCTAATAATGTCTGTTTCAAATGTTCTCGATAAGTAGGTATTAGGTGTTGAAAATATTGTAATATTACTTTCTTTATGGAAAAGGCGAGTGCTTTTTAATATTTTTAATATTCACGTAATGTATTTTTGTAATGTTTGTTAGTATTTCTATTTGTTCACACCTTACTAATCCTTTCACTTGTAGTTATTTTGTTTTAAAACTATCTATTAGCTAACTAAAATTTGTAAGTTTAAATGTGCTGTGTAACCTAATGAATTAATGACCTGATATTATAGCTTTTAGCTACCTTTTAGTGCTACAAGCTACCATTTTTCTCAAGCAACTAAGTCATTCTAACGAGAGGTACTTTTCTCGTTAGAATGACTTAGTTCCTTGAAAGCGAGAATCAATTCATCGCAGTCATTCAAATATTAAATTTTTTGACGATAATCTAAAATGATATGTAGATTTACTACATGTATAAAACCAACCAGTTTTGTACCAGTTAACGAAAGTTATTTAACCAAAATTAGGATATATAAAAGTATATATCTTATCGTCCTGAATTAATCAATAACAATTTGTATTAGGTATGTAGTAAATATTTTTTTTTAAATTATAAATGGATTACGATTGAAAAGGACAAAATAAATGGATATCTTAATATAATTTCATGAACCTTCAATTGATTCACTCTACATATCCATGATATTCTAGAAGTTTTTTGTGAGTGGCTATATAGTGCAATTAATGTGTATTTTAAATAATTCTGTTGGGCGACATTTAGAGGAAATTTACATAAAAATATGCTAATATGAATACATCGCCCTGAACAGTATTTATTATTGCAATTGTTATGTATTGCAATGAATTAACTCCTAATTCCTTTTAGTCTTACCGTTGAAAGTCGTAAAATTTCAGCGCCTGCAATAAATTCTTCACAAGGACTACAGCACTACAACATCTAATGTTTATCGTTACTTTGCAGAATTTGTTGTAACCATGCAAGGCCCATGCCATGTTAGTATGAAACAATAACAAACAATTGTGTAAGATTAAAGTAAAAATAAAAATCTTGTGATGTTAAATTTATTAATATTTATACTGCACAGGTGGCGTAGTGGTTAAGATACCGACCTTCCGTGCCAGTGCCGTGGGTTCGATTCCCACGCAGGACAATACTTTGTGCGATCCACAAAGTGTTGTTCTGAGTCTGTAATTTGTCTGCGTTAATTGCATGTTTGTAAAGTCCCCCGCAATACAAGGTTTATTTCCTTAGTGCAGGGTGGTGTCCTTACAAAAAAAAAATTATTAGGCGTAATAAGTAATATATTTTTCTTAATTTTATTACCGTAACTGAATATATTCTATGTTGCAATTTTTCTTTTACTTTCAAATTTGCTATTTTTCCACATTCAACAAACTGGAATTGTTGCTGATGTTGAATTATGTTTATACGTCGACGAAATCACATACATGCCTATATGACTTCTACTAACTGGTATTATAAGAATTTTTATGCCTTTTTAGTATTAATTTGTTGCATCCGTATGGTGATGGAGTAAGAATATAAATCACCAACCAGTATCTTGCACGTAGTTGTCGTAAAAGACGACTAAGGGATATGCAGATAACATCTATGCAACAAACAGAAGACTTCAAATTAAATTCTTTACGAATCAGTCAGATCAGCGTAGTATAGTAGGTCATTTTTCTCCTTTTGTGGAGGAGGCTTGAGTCTTGCAGTGGGAAAGTATATGATCTGAGATGAGAATCTGTGATCTATACAGGAAATGGTTATCATCATATCATAATAATTGTATCATTAACATTGTTAACGTTTCTGTGTGGTGACGGAGTAAGAATACAATTCACCACCCCCTATCTTACCCGTACGAGACGTTTAAGGGATATAAAACGCGTATAACATCTATGTGAGAGAAGGAAACCTCGAAACAAAACCCTATACCAACACCTCTGACCAGCGTGGTATAGTAGGGCAATTACCCTCCCATTATGGAGGAGGCTCGAGCCCAACAATGGGACATATATGAGCTGAGATGATGATGATCATAGTAATTCTCTTTGCGAAACAGTGTAATAATGTGACTGTTTCTTACACTTTTAAACCAAACCTTTACAATGTACGGGCATTACAATACAGTGTCATTACAGATACATAGAAACGACCCAATTCAGAATTCCGTGTTCAGAACGCGTGCATACCCTCATTTCCTTTTTTTATGATATCGTGCCACGCTGTTAAACCTTTATACTGTTTATCGACCAAATATCTATAGGAGATATTGTGTCAATCGACCTCCCTTTTCCTATTATTCGAAATGTATTGATAATTAATTTATTTTAAATGAAACATGTTATTGGTGCATTTCGTATCATCATTTTGCAATAATATCATTAAATTGGAACAATAACGGTTTTTGGGTATTTAAACGTGTAAAAGCAGGTTTATATCGTTAAAGGATGCCGGGCCGGCCACGTACGTCAAGGATTCGGTAAGAGTGGCCGGCCCATTGGCGATAGGGGGGAGGAAATACGGTGGGTTATGGGATCACACGCCGCCCTTCCGTCGCCTCGCATGGAGCGGACGGCGTGTGTCCACATCATAGCTTGCTAAAAAAAACGGTCGTTAAAGGATACCAGAGTCAACTTAAACGATGCCGGTAGTCCGCTCAATAGGCAGAGAGCAGAATTACGCAAGTTACGCCCCTCCATTTCATCGTAAAGAACAGTTGCATGGGGTGAAGCCAGTACATATCCGACCAAAAAGTTAAGCTTGACAATGAACATGTTTCTTACTGTTACTTTAAACGTCTAGGAAACTTAAAGATTAGCTAAGGTTTTAACTTTGATTATATTTAATGTGATCCAGTTTATTTGAAATAAAAAAAAATATGGGTTTTAACGCGTCAAAATACGTCTTATTTTAAATGTAATACGCGCATAAACATTAGAAATCATTATGATCCGTTTTAGCTAGATGTATTTCATAAGTATATTCGCTTTACATTTATTTCCATAAGTGGGAAATACTTATTATTCTATTAATTTTTATACAGTAGTTTAAGCTCCAAAAAATATTACATACATACATATCATCACGCCATATCCCTTGCAGGATAGGCAGAGAGAACAGAGTGCCAGAGAACTCTACCCTTGCATACTTCACTCGCTTCCTCAACATTCATAATTCTCTTGATACACGCTCTGTTTCGGAGACTCTTGACTCCACCTTCCTTCAGTACGTGACCAATCTGGTCTAGGTAGGTTAGTCTCGGTCTCCCCCGGTACCTACATCCTTCCACTTTCGCACCACCACCAAAAATATTACAATGTATTATTCCAAATCATTTACTAACACTCTATTTGTGTACATGTTTAGGCCGAATATTTATAGATGTTCACATTGCTCAACTCATATGAAGAAAAGTTAATACAGAATTTTAAACCCCAGGTTCAGAGAGAGCCGATATTTTTCCACCAGACCGTCAGAGAGAGCATTTTTTTGGTTGATAAATTATTTTAAACAGAGTCGTTATCCTACCTTCGCAACGCAGATGTTAAAGATTAGATGATGATAGGTATGTCAGGTTAATATAGAACCTTAAAATGCGCGGGTGTTATACAATCAACAATTCATGAGAGTAGTTTACCGTCATGGATATTTAATATGTAACATATACCAAAGGCATAAATTTTTCACAAACATGAAACGTCAATTTATCTTTTAGTATTCGTTACCGCGTTCACAGAATGAAGCTTGTTAGCAATGAACGAAGTTGTTAAGCTGCCGAACCATTTTAACATTACCCCGACTTCCCCTAGTATAAAATGCATTACCGGACGTCCTTCCATAAATTTCATCTTATTTACGATGCATTACTAATCACGTCTGCGGATCTAATACATAGATTTGTTACACATTGCGAGTACCCGTAATATCTACTTAAAAACATTTAAAATAATTGCGAGCATACGTGATTTCTCACATTAATAGATAAAATGAAAATAAATAGTATTGCCAAGAATATATAAGTTACAAGTATATTTTCTCTTACAATTAAAATTCATATTATTATTCTGCTCTAATCCCTTCTAATACATGGGCTAGACACGTTATAAATAGTTATATATTAAAGTGGCAATAGTTTTATGATCGGCCGCTTACCTGATGTCAGCCCTCTTTGTGAATGTAATTATTGACCAGGCGTCCATCCATATAGCTTTTAGTTGTCTTTCAGGACATCCACGACCACATTAAAGTTGGAAGTATTCTTAGCAGCTACCACACAGCAAATAACTAAAATCGACAAAAAAATCTAAAATATGTAACAATAATAATTTTTAATGATTTTTCTTTATTTACATGCACAAATGCCGTTTAAATATTGACGCAAACAAAATTAAATCACGAAATAAGCTAAAAATACCGGTCACATTCAGTCTTGTCGCGAATCATTTAAGTTACATCGAGCAAAATTACAAACAAGGGCTGGTCTATATATAACTCGGCTTAACACTCCGTATCTAGGGCATTGTATCGGTTAAGTACTCGACTACATGTCACAAGGGTGGGTGGTTCGTGGGAAGTTGAAGAAATAGCTGATTTCCTTTTTTGCTTATAATACTTTACACGTGTTTTAGATATAAATTATGTGGACGAGTATTTTGTTTTATTATTTTTGATTGCAAACCAGTAAGCAGTCTACCTGATTGTAAATGATATCTGACACTCAGAGGCTTGAGCATTACTTTGAGCCATAGTTGCCTCATATAGCTCCTTAAAGTTGATTTTTGACACATTACGCGCTTGTTAACAACAACAAATTATTAATTTAATCTTAGATATAAATTATGAGGACGAGTATTTTTTTTTATTATTTTTGATTGCAAACCAGTAAGCAGTCTACCTGATTGTAAATGATATCTGACACTCAGAGGCTTGAGCATTACTTTGAGCCATAGTTGCCTCATATAGCTCCTTAAAGTTGATTTTTGACACATTACGCGCTTGTTAACAACAACAAATTATTAATTTAATCTTAGATATAAATTATGAGGACGAGTATTTTTTTTTATTATTTTTGATTGCAAACCAGTAAGCAGTCTACCTGATTGTAAATGATATCTGACACTCAGAGGCTTGAGCATTACTTTGAGCCATAGTTGCCTCATATAGCTCCTTAAAGTTGATTTTTGACGCATTACGCGCTTGTTAACAACAACAAATTATTAATTTAATCGGCAAATGACTGCAACTAATATTGGTATGATTGATGACGAGTCTCTTTGATGAGATGACAATTGGCTTTCTGGGTATATCAACTGTCATTACAGGTTTTATTTCAAGTTTTATTTTCTTTTTCTGTGTTATCTGCTTGCTCTCATACAGTCGTCTGTAATAAACACCAATGATAGCGATTGGTAGAGAAGCTTTTAGTCCTACCCACATCTATAATCATCTCACACTAATTGTCCTTAACCTTACCATAGAGTATTTGAATTTCAGTGATATGATATATCATATTAATTGAATTATCGACTATAGTCGATAATTCTCTTTTACTCAATTTATTAAATAGTAATGCTAAAACTAGTTTTAAGATCTGTTTTTGCAACTTTAAAATAAAGTCTGAGAGAACATTTCAAAATAAATATTTTTGACTTACGCAGACTTTCTATAGATAATACCTAGTAATGTTATTCACTACCGCATCAAATTACGATAACGGTATGCGGAAAATAATAATTTCTCCTCTGAGCGACTGCCATCTTAACGTCACTAAATGCGATAACAATATTCCCCATCTTAATGAGACTATTAATTTATAAATACATACATACATATGCATACATATCATACATACATATCATCACGCCATATCCCTTGCAGGGTAGGCAGAGAGAACAGAGTGCCAGAGAACTCTATCTCTGCATACTTCACTCGCTTCCTCAACATTCATAATTCTCTTCATACACGCTCGCCGGTTTCGGAGACTCTTGACTCCACCTTCCTTCAGTACCTGACCGATCTGGTCTAGGTAGGTTAGTCTCGGTTTCCCTCGGTACCTACATCCTTCCACTTTCGCATTGTATATCTTCTTAACCAGACGTTCGTTCGGCATTCTTTCCACATGTCCGAACCATAATAATAAACCATAATTTATAAATCATAACCAAAATTTCCTTTATAGTACTGTGTCCTTTTCTTCAGCTTTTATTCTTGCTACTATTGACCACTGTTTGGAGGAAAGCGGCTTAATAACTGCGAGAATTCCAGACTGATGATGAGGATAGAACTTTCTTTCAGGTTTTCTTTCTATATTATTGCTGTTATTTTCTTACATTGCTTTGACATTTATACGACACCTACAGGCAACTAAAGATTGATAATTTACAAATTATATTTAAATAATGATAATTGATAAATATATCAATTTACAAAGAATACTCATACTCGTTACTCCGATAGCATACAGAAAATTGTGAATCTTATCCACATATTACTAAGAAGTTTCTCTGAACTTTGTCAAAATATAATAATTTCTGACGTTTACGCAAGTATTTTTTTTTTTTTTTTTTTTTATTGCTTATGGCGGCAAACGAGCAGACAGCACACCTGATGGTAAGTGTCACTGCCGCCCATGGACCTTTGCCAATGGTATAGCTAGGCCGCTGCCTACCAATGCAACCCTGAACCCACCCCAGTTAGGCTTCCGGCTCTCTCGCTCACCGAACGAAGCGCAATAGCACATTGCTATTACTCAGACGTCGATCTTCTGCGAGAGTGTGGTACTACCCCGGACGGACCGGCCCGCGGCTGTAGACAGAGAACTGTCCACAGCGTGGTCCTACCACAATTAGATGATAATGAAGTATGTGTTATACATTCGCAATAAACAAATTTTTACGGATTGTATCGCCTTTGTATTTGGTTTTTAATTTCGCAACTTTTCGAGCACTTAGCGTTAATGGTCACAGGAGGTCTGGACGGTTAAAATATCAATAAAAAGATATAACTATAGAATTGCACTATTTTGTGTCATGGCAACAGTCACAGAGGGTGTTCAGTATGATGGACGGTTTCCGATAGCGAACCCCGATTCATACGTTGATTGATGATAACATCGAAACCATTAAAACACTACACGTCCGATTGTTGATATCGGATATAGTGGCAAACGATACGGCCATTGTATGGATTAACATGTACCTACTTGATAATATGTTCACACGTGAGAATTTTAAAAACATATTCTTAATCATTCTAGTCCCGCTGTTGCCATTTTGGATTTTACTTTGATTGTTAGCTTGAAATGACAGTTTTTAAGTCGATTAGTAATGGGCGCAGGAAGTTCAACCCAATATATTTTGGCAATGGGAACCAAAGGCAAATTTTGAATTGCTTTAGATCTCTAATTTAGTTGTCGTTAGGCAACCGGCCGCTCACAAAACTATCGCCTAATCTTTTGCAATAATATTTATGATTGAAGAAGAGTAAAAGCTATTACTTCGACAATAATTGGGATAAGAGCGGGATGATGATGATACATTTAGACTCTAAATAACACTTTATTGAGTTTTTTATAGGTTACTCTAAATTTTAGAGTAACCTATAAAAAACTCGATAACCCTGCACTAAGGTAAAAGTCTTGTATCGTAGATGATCATACAAATGAAGAACGTTAATTAGAATCTGACTCGCCGTTGATCATTTGGGGATCACCCAAAGAGTTGTGTTGCGTGGAAACTGAATACAATATTACGGATTACTGACTACATACACCATTTAGTTTGTTAATAATATGGTAATCGGCTAGTCATCATTATCATTCTCCTACTCTTATCCCAATCACTTGGGGTCGATACAGTATGTATTCTTCTTTCATAGTACATATTGTAAAAGTTATTGGCAATAGTTTTATGACCGGCAGCCTGCCAGACATCAACCCTCCTTGAGAATGTAATTGTTGACCAAACGGCATCAGATGGAGTTGGCCCAGGTCGTTATAAGGCTCTTAGTCGTCTTTTACGACATCCACGAGCAAAGTACGGGTTGGTAGTATTCGTAACCTTTACCACACATCTCAATATGGTAATCGGCTAGTACCTACTATAATTCAACTCTCTGTGAAATTAAGGTATTGATGCATATTGTCCACTTAAAATCAACCTATTAGATTTTCAATTGATTTCAATTTGTAACGATATCGTCAATAAATTGCCAGCACCGAACAACAATTTTATTGCATGAAGGATGTTCAGAAGTAATCACATGTCAAGAATCATATGTTTTAAGCGTTTGTGTTAAATAAATTATTCTAATAAAAATTTTCGATTTGATTAATGACATTTATACTCACGAACACATATGCAGATTAGTAATGACATTAGTTCAATATATTGAAGAGTTCGCAAGTATGCATGATTTGATTTTTTAATTCGATTATATAATGTGAAAATAAGGGAATCGCCGGTTCTTGACTTAACATTTTGGGTCACATTTCTTCATAGTCATTACATAAAACAAATAAATAATTAAAGATGAAATCAATACAATTTACAGTGAAATAGACCTTTCCTACCATGATGCGCAATAAAAAACGAACATCAACATGTTACTTCGTATTTAATTAGTCTTAAATTTACATGTAAATTTATTACACGGCATCATGACAGTAAATTAGAGATTAATTTATAGTTGGCCCCAATAACTCGGAGTTCAGAACAACTTTAACATATTTCATCAAACTTCAACCCGACGTCGGAGAACTACATATCCAAAATGGAAGATAACAAGATACTAAATATAACAAAATGTTATAGTTAGTCGCTACTGATTTTCGACTTCGTTTGATAATTCCAATCGAATAAAATAAATCATGTAATAGAGTACATGTTTCCGTTTGATGTTTGAATTAAGTTTTCATAGTCATTAAAGTATCGGCATATATAATGATTAAATTGGCGAGGACGTCATCAAAGAAAGTGCCTGATAACAGTAATTAACTTACGCAGTGATTTCTTTATTTGATTTATTTTTTTATTTTATAATTAATTAGGCTTTATGAGAGAGGAAAATCTAGAAATTAAATACTGTGCTAACTCACAATAAATTCTAATGTTTACGCGAGTATTAAACATTTGAAATAAAACTAGTTTTACGGATTCTATCGCGTTTGTATTGTAATTACCTGACGTTTTGAACACTTTACAGCGTTCATGGTTACGGGAGGATTAAGGTGTCTCACGTCCAATAAAATCATCTTTATTTCAGACATTTATATCTACCCACTTCAACTACTATGCTAACTCGCCTGGTCAGAAGTAGAAGCTAGATTTCCTTCGTTTGCAGGAAATCTACATATATAAGCTTATTAACCTCTAGTACTATCGTTTGTGTGTTATTTAAGTTTTTATGTTTAAGATGATTATTACACACAGAATATTGGTCTTGAATTTAAGCAGCTTCCTCTTTTTCCTTCTTGTCATTGTATAAGTTCATTGCCAGCAGATTGAACCTTACAAAAAAGCCTTTAAAGACGATGCTGTCAAAATACTGGCACATTAGTGCTGACAGATTAAAAATATATCACCATTCTCTGTTGCGAGACTCGTGCTAGACAGTTAAGTGGGGCTGGTTAGTTAGTACCTTTCTAGTCAAACCGTGTCGCCAATTGATCCAGGTCGAGATCCGATTTGATACAATGTGAAATACAAACAAAAAACCATCCTATAAATTATCATGTATGACCGTACTAATATTTATCATTAGATTAACATGTGTCAAAGCTTTTTAGATAAAGTTAATACAATATTTTATTGTTTCTTGCAATTTTTATGCGGTAATGAAATCGATTTGATACTAGGTCATCATTTGCCTGCCCTCATCCCACGCTAAGTGGGGTCGGCACAACATGTTCCTGCCCTCCATAATCTTCTATCAGCCGTCATATCTGCACTCACAACTTTCATACACATATCCTCGTTTACACAATCCATCCATCTCTTTTTGGGTCTCCCACGATTCTTACGCCCATCCACAAGCATATTGATAACCCTCCTTGTCACATGTCTTTCATCCCTCCTCATCACATGTCCATACCAAGATAATCTCGCGCTCCTAATCTTCTCTATCACTGGTGCTACTTTCAAACTTCCCCTAATATACGGGATTTGATACTAGGTACCGCATATAATATATGCGGTAGGTACCGCATACCGTATATTATTTATTTATACACCTAATATATTATATAAATATTATTTAGTTACAAATATCCTTTAAAGCTATATAATATATAAACCTTTTTCAAAGTCGTTTAGTTATTTTGATTTAAAATAGAAACAAGCTTCAATAGCCTTGCATGTTTTAAATACACTGAGGTTTAAATATTTACGTCGGGAGAGAATTTACTAACGTAACAACTTCTCATAGCTGTTCAGGTAAATATCTAACTGCGGGAGGCATCGAAGAGGTTTACGGTGCCTATAATCCCGTTGAAAAGAGAAAAGAGTATGAAAGTAAAATTAATGCGGTCTCTGCGGAAAATCTGTGGAGTTAGGCTGACCGACCGCATACGTAACGACGACGTAAGAGAGCGAGTAGGTATGAAAGAGAGCATTGGTGTAAAAATGCGAAAGGGCATGCTCCGATGGTTCGGACATATGGAAAGAATGCCGAACGAACGTCTGGTTAAGAAGATATACAATGCGAAAGTGGAAGGATGTAGGTACCGAGGGAGACCGAGACTAACCTACCTAGACCAGATCGGTCATGTACTGAAGGAAGGTGGAGTCAAGAGTCTCCGAAACCAGTGAGCGTGTATGAAGAGAATTATGAATGTTGAGGAAGCGAGTGAAATATGCAGAGATAGAGTTCTCTGGCACTCTGTTCTCTCTGCTTACATGGCGTGATGATATGTATATATGTATAATCCCGTTGGTTGTACATGGTGGTTGTGCCACCACCATGGCTTTTTATAAGAAAATGATGCTATTGTATCTGCTGTCGTTACTTTCTGAACGCATATTCACTCTTTTTTTATTGTACTCTCAGAATGCTGAAATATTTAATGGCATTTATTTCGTTTCCAGTTGTGCGGTTGAGGCGAGTCCAGCACCATGGGAAAGCTGCTGTCAAAAATCTTCGGTAATAAGGAAATGAGGATACTGATGTTGGGTCTTGATGCTGCCGGCAAGACTAGTATCCTTTACTAAATATTAAATAAAAACAAAATTAAATCAGTTTGTGAATACAATGAAATATTTTATCGCTGGTTGGTACACGTTTAGTCAAATTTGATTATCGTTTTTCGCCTTAATGGGTATCATTTTTTTTTGTATTTCAAGCCCAAAATATAACTGTTCCTATGAGTAAAATAATTGTTATGAATTCCATCCCTAAGCCTCCCCAATCAGTTCGCCCGTTCATCTATCTGTCTTTCTGTTAGTTATGAACCGTAATATATACCTAGTTGTGATTGTCACGGAATCTCAATTCCCTATAAGAAGAAATGATAAAAATAAATATTAACTTAATAAAAGAAGCCCCCTTACAAATTACATAATACGTACCTACTTATTTTAAAAATCTTTCCACTTTACAACGCCTCTTGCTTCTTTTACTAAATATTTAAAAAGTATATAGAAAGACCTTTTGTGGCCCAAACCGACGCTGTCTTCCCGGATTTTTATTGCGTTCTTTGTTATAAAAGACAAAATCGTTACGTTCATTGAATACTGTTATATATGAGCGATCAGGCAAGAAATATCTCCATTCCCTGAAGACCATGTTATTTCATGAAGTCGTTGTACCTACAATCTAAAAGATTTTTTTTTATGATAACGCCGGTGGAATAATGTCATTCCAAGTAAGTTTTATTAGATTCAAATTCATCATTCGTTCGGGTCTATGTAGTGGCCCGCCGTTCCTTCTGTCCATCCGGACGGATCTAACGAGATGTGACTACTACATAACATGCCGCTAAAAATATATAAACCTTTACTTGCCATGTCACCTGTAAAGTTGACTAAGGAATCACCAGGATAGTAGACAACAGCCTTCTGGGAAACTTATAATTATAACTGCACTGGCCAACCCGACTTTCGAGCATGGCAAAACTTTAATTATACACCTTGGACGATAATAAGTGGATGAATCAATGGATGAATTCCTCGTGTATTCTTATTGACAAAAAAAAATCGTAGATAGTTAAAACCTAGGCACATTTCAGCGTGTATTTTTTAGTCTCACTTAATTCCCTCTCGCCACTAATTGTCCGCGCTTCTAGGCATTACAGGCACAATGCCAACTATCTAGATTCTACCTTATTTTATTGAGAATGTTTTGGCCAAAATCTTTAAGAATTAAGAAAATATTTTCGTTTTTTATTGTTTGTAGTGGCCGAGATTAGCAAGCAGGTCGCGTGATGATAAGAAAATGTATTCGTACTATGCTACCTATTCATAGCAACAAAATTAAACTTTTTCCAATTTGAATTTTTAAATTAGAGGGGTTTAAAAATTGTAACAAGATACGACACGTAGTATGGGTACGTTCCCTAAGTAACACTTAACATAATCAGAACCAGTGAAGTCATCATTCATAATTTGCCTGCCCTCATCCCACGCTAAGTGGGGTCGGCACAACACGTTCTTGCCTTCCACAATCTTCTGTCAGCCGTCATATATACAACTCATATCATCAACATATCATACATCATCATATGTCATACTCACAACTTTCATACACATATCCTCGTTTACACAATTCATACATATTTTTTTTTTGTGAAGTCATGTCAAAAAATGGATTCAGCAGTCGCTTATGTCATCGAACGAAGCCAGTCCAAATTAAATTGAATGCAATAAATAATACCTTATCTAATATTTGTTCAGCTATTTTATATAAATTAAAATTAGGTCAGTCAGTCACAACGATACCTACGGTCGGTTTCAATGTAGAAACTGTTACGTATAAGAACGTCAAATTCAACGTATGGGACGTTGGGGGGCAGGACAAAATACGACCGCTGTGGAGGCATTATTACACAGGTAAGCAATGTTATATGTATCTTTAACTTATACTTTATGAATCATATTTACATTATTCTCCGTGTGGTGACGGAGTAAGAATACAATTCACCACCCCCTATCTTGTCCGTGGGTGATCGTAAGAGACGACTAAGGGATATAAAACGCATATAACATCTATGCAAGAGAAGGAAAACTTGGAACAAAACCCTATACCAACACGTCTGACCAGCGCGATACAGTAGGTTGAATTCCCTCCCATTACGGAGGAGGCCCGAGCCCAGCAGTGGGACATATATGGGCTGTGATGATGATGATGATTTACACTATCCTTTCCCCTGGCCTGTTATAAAAGACGATTAACACTTTCTTGTGTGGTGACAAGTAAAGACTGCAATGTGTCACAACCCCCTTTCTTTCAAGTAGTATTCGTAACGACTGGTTAGGGAGCACCACATCAAGAGTTAGATAGAGATGAACCCGTAGATAATGAAGATAAACTTGAAATATAGTTTTATCTCCAAACCATCTGATGAGTGTGGTATAGTAAAACAATTACAACCTCGTGGGGAAGACGTGTGCTTAACAGCAGGACACAATGACTTGCGAAGTAGTAGGAAATGCAAGTTCCAAAAATTAAGATGGAATTGACAATGATTGATAGATTTGGTCGAGTTATTGTTCTTACTAGCCACCGCAATATGTTTTTTTTTTCTACGTACTTCTTAGATATATAGCGAAAATAAGATTATATGTCTACGTTTAACACTTACTGGCCATGTCATGCTTCACACAAGTCATTAATTTGTTCTGTCTTCTTCTAAATGTTACATGTCCACGTCTTACGTACTCTCATGGTATTATTACTTTTGTTTTAACTTATCACATGTCAGTGACAGTTTTAAGTGTAAGAAGTAAGGCTATTTTGGGGTACTAAAGATCTTAATTCAAAAGTGACGGTCATCATCCAAAATCTGCTAAATTTTGTTGTTAACAATGCTTTTAGTTTCGGATATGTACAAGCGTTCGAACAGACTGCGTACATTTTGTTAACTCGTCGAAAGATTTCGGTGCAAGAAAAAAGTTTTATCATTCAATCCATTTGCGTTCGTATATCGTAGTAAGATTTCTGGCTCCATATGTCTATTATATGTGAGGACCAACTAATGAATCAATACTTTAACCAGGATTCAGTATATCACCAGGGATAACATGTTAATAACTAATAACTAGTGACTACACGAAATGTGAATAGAATTACGGATGGCGTAATGGTTAAGATACCGATCTACCGTGTCAGTGCAATGAGTTGGATTCTCACGCCGGATAATACTTTGTGCGAATCACAAGTTGTTCTGAGTCTGGATGTAATTTGTGTCCATTAATTACATGTTTGTTGAGTCCCCCGCTATACAAGAATTATTTCTTTAGTACATGTTTAGACAAAAAAAAAAAAGTAACAAAATGTCACCGTGAATTATCGTTCACCATGGAACCACAGAGATATCGTAATGTGGTTAGATTTAGAGCTTCCTTAGTCGCACCGAATAAGATTTCTGATTGTAGAATACACGACATACAAGTTTCTCCCTTATGATCAAAGCAAGTCGTAAACACTTTTACACTCAATTTAGTTCACTTCTTGAACGGCGGTAATGTTCTCGATAAACTATCTATGCTACTTGTATTAAAGTATTTACACTTAAATATATCTAGCTAAGAAATTTATAAGTGGTGTGTTTTTAAGGACAACTAACGCACTAAAGTATTAAACACTTGCGTGTATTGCGGCGGACTTCATAAATAAATATTAACGTACTCAAATAACCTTGAGGACGCAGAACAACAATTTTTTTGGATCGCACAAATAATTGTCGCGCTGGGGTATCGAACCTATGACGTTTGTTATGGAAGAACGGTTTTAAGAACAATATTTACATACATACATACATACCATCACGCCATGTCCTTTGCAGGGTAGGCAGATAGAACAGAGTGCCAGAGAACTTTATCGTTTTTTTTCTAGAACAATATTTCATCTGTACAAATAAATTTAGCATACGAATTTAAATCGATAGGATTCTAAACAGATGAATTTAACATAAGAATTTAAAGCCATAGGATTCTATCCCGACTCTTGTCGCCTCTGAGTGGCGAATTATTGATCTTCTCGGTGTTACCCTTGCAGCGTTCATTGTGATTATATGGTGGTGTGATTATATGGCCAACGTGGTATTTGTAACGATAATGGTTTGCTTATCAGATGGCTGTCGGAGCTGCACTGGGCTATACGTGGTCAAATACTCAGGACGATATCGCAAATAGCCTAATGTGTATTCTTTTTTGAGATATCCCATAGTAGAGTCTACCTCAACAAGCAAAACACATGGTGTTCTTTAGCAATATGCCACTCTTACTTAGGTGAATGACATTTTTGTTTTGTCGTCATAAAATCTGCAGTAGGGCCAAGTTAAGATCTATTTATCATTCACTATTAGCTGGTCCTTACCCACCTAATATGGGAACACTAGGTGGGAAGATTAAGATCTATTATTAATTACAATTTAAAATCAATTATTAATTACTAATAATTACAATAGTAAATTCCTATAAAATCAGGATGCTGTAAAAAAGCATCCTTAATCTGATTGCACAGTTAGCCTGGTGGTTAAGATAGTAGTATATCACGCCAAGTATCGCAGCTTAAATTCCCAAGCAGGATAATACTCTATGCGATCAACAAATTATTCTGAGTCTGAGTGTTATTGGTTTTTGTGAAATACATTTTTGGAAAGTCTTCCGTAAAATTATTCTTTTTGGAAAGTCCTCCGCGGGTCCTTAGCGCAAGTTCTTGCTAAGTTACTTGGTTAATAACCTTATATAGGTTTCAAGGGTTCAAGTTTCGTATTTCAAAGTACAATATTATATGTTACAGGTACCCAAGGATTAATATTCGTAGTGGACTGTGCGGATCGTGATCGCATTGACGAAGCGCGCCAAGAGTTACACAGGATTATCAATGACAGGGAGATGCGCGACGCTATCATACTCATCTTTGCCAATAAACAAGACTTGCCTGACGGTTTGTAAATTTTATCTATAAGTCTAACGTTGTAGTCCACCCTATGGATCTCAATTCTTGAACATAAGCTTCCCCATTGGAATATAATGATATACTCGCCATTTCGTAGCTGGTTTGGCGATCGCAGTTTTTGTTAAAAGTTTCGCAGGATAGGGTTCCATATTGCTGGTTACTCTTACGATTCCCGCATTAAAGTAAAAGGTGTTGACATATTGCATTGATTAGTTGAATGATTTACCATTGTGTAGGACGCCTATAAGATTGGTGTTTATAAGCTTATCGTCTATCCACTGTGTGTAAGCTAAGCCATTTTTTTTTGGAGTTTACTCCTTAAGAATCGATTTTCATATAAGGCGCCCGGTATGGGAAAAATTTGAGGAGTAAAATCTAGTGATCGAATGACCTCGTTACGTTTTTGGTGCGCAACCTATTCTGCGCAACTTTCACTTTCTGACGTGAGATAATACTTCACTGAACAGTTTCAATAAATGTAAATAAAAATATATATATTATTTTTAATCAAATGAGCTTTTTTGCGCCTGTTTTGATAATCGTACTTAAGGAGTAAACTGCAGTCGTGCGTCGGAGCTGACACACACACTTTTTTCTTATGCAGCAGGTTGCATGTTGACTTATGAAAAATGACCTAATTGAATAAAAACCGTTACTAAATAAATATAAGGTATACATTTTTACAACCAACTTGGCTGTAAAAATATATCTGTGGTTTGCGATGATTTTCACTTAGAAGTCAATTTAAAAACGGCCATACAACTAACGAACTTTCTACGCAAGTCAATAGCCTATCGACTTGACGCGATTGGCAAGTCTGAAGCGTGCGTGTGGACTGCGACAGTTCGGTCGAGTTGATCGAATGAACTCACGAAGGGCAAAAGTTAGCGCAGCGTGAGTCATTCAACTAAAAACAATCGAAAAATATGTCGTGTTTATTTACTGTGTAGTACCTACTAATTATGAATTTAACTGTGGCTTTACAGATAACGTAATTGTTAAAATATTTTATACTCTCCCAAAGTTAAAATCTCAGCTCATATACGTTCCATTGCTGGGCTCGAGGCTCCCCCACAACAGAAGGGTAATTGACATACTATTTACCTCCGTGGTCAGACGTGTTGGTATTGGATTTTATTTCGAATTTACTTACTATTTTAATTTTCTATATCATCTCAGCTCAAATATGTCCCACTGTTGGGCTCAAGCCTACTCCAAAATGGAAGGGAAATTGACCTACTATACCACGCTGGTCAGACGTGTTGATATAGGGTTTTGTTTCGAGATTTTCTTCTCTCGCATAGATGTTATATGCGTTTTATATCGTTTAGTCGTCTCTTACGATCACCCACGGGTAAGATGAGGTGGTGAATTGTATTCTTACTCCGTCACTACACGGAAACTTTCTCTATAAAATGTACTTAATATTTAGCAACACAAAAGCATAACGATATTCTAGGCTTACGGCAAACCGTTAATACTCTTCGTCTATCTGTATTAGAAGCAGAGGTTGTGCCGATGTATAAATTGGGTTAAGGCTAGGTTGGGTTAAGGCTAGGACGATGACGTTGTCAAATATTAACTATTTTTTTAAATACCTTTTACATACATACATACATACATATCATCACGCCATATCCCTTGCAGGGTAGGCAGAGAGAACAGAGTGCCAGAGAACTCTATCTCTGCATACTTCACTCGCTTCCTCAACATTCATAATTCTCTTCATACACGCTCGCCGGTTTCGGAGACTCTTGACTCCACCTTCCTTCAGTACCTGACCGATCTGGTCTAGGTAGGTTAGTCTCGGTCTCCCTCGGTACCTACATCCTTCCACTTTCGCATTGTATATCTTTTTAACCAGACGTTCGTTCGGCATTCTTTCCACATGTCCGAACCATCGGAGCATTCCCTTTCGCATCTTTACACCAATACTCTCTTTCATACCTACTCGCTCTCTTACGTCGTCGTTACGAATGCGGTCGGTCAGCCTAACTCCACAGATTTTCCGAAGAGATCGCATTTCGACCGCATTAATTTTACTTTCATACTCTTTTCTGCATACCCAACTCTCGCTTCCATATAGTAATGTTGGGACAAGCACTGCGTTATGTATTGCTACACGTGCCTCCTTCCTTCTTTCTTAAATACCTTTTCCGTGTGGTAATGAACCAAGAATACGATCCACCTTCTTGCCTGTGTATATAGTAAAACACGTTTAGAGAATGTAAGCTAATATAATATCTCTGCAAGAAAAGGAACATTTGAAATAAAAATATACCAACTAATTCAACTAACATTGTACAGCTAATCTTCCCTTCCTAATGTAAATGAAGCGTGGGCTCGACATTAAGAAGACAAGAGAAGAGAACTATATATGAATTCCATTTTTAATTTATTGCAGCAATGAAACCACACGAAATCCAAGAGAAGTTGGGTCTGACTCGTATCCGCGACCGCAACTGGTACGTGCAGCCATCGTGCGCGACCTCCGGTGACGGCCTGTACGAGGGGCTAACGTGGCTCACCAGCAACCACAAGTTATGAGCTGCAGAGTAGGCGGCCCCTAGCCGCCGCACCGCGCCACGGTATCTAACACTTATATACTAGTTATGTATGTAGCTCATCATATGTTATGCAAGATGTCCATTCACAAGTTATTCTTATTTTCTAAAAATGTACCTAACCTATGTACTTATTTGAGTAGTTGATGCGTGAAAGTGAAATTATGTAATGTTATTAACGCAATTCTAGGCTTTCTAGAGAAATTTCAATAAAATCTGGGAAATAGAATCCAATAAAACCCAAAGGAAATCTGTCTGGTCACGGTATAAGTAGACCAATGCTCTTCTAATTACTCAATATAATTTCATTTTGTGCAATTCGAAACCACAAGCTTTAGTGTAGAATTATTAGGTTATAATTTGAGGCGTTTTATGATTTTTATAGTCTTCCTCTTTTTCTTCTTCTTCTTATGTATTGGCAATCAGCTACATATACGAGCTATTGGTGCCAGTGTCAAGTTATAAATATTTTCACGTTTTTAGTCTTTCAAGTCAGTCGTTGTCTAAGTCAAATTGTCACCATTAACAGTGCAATGGCCACACTGTTAATGGTATCTTGTGGGAATTTTGATGGAAAACGAAAACGTTGTAAAGCACTTTTATATGATATTCACTACATCCCAGTATTTCCGCACATCACATTACATAAAATGCCATCAAAATTATCTAATATAACACGTTAAAACACTAAGATATCGAATATAATACAAGAGCACCACATGACGTTTTCAAATTCCCGTCAAAAGTCCGATTTTTATAGTCTATCTAATCTAAGAAGTACATTTTGACAGCTGTCGGAGTAAGTTGTCTAGGTATGTGAACCAAATAATCGCTATCGAAAATATCCGATTTTAGTGAGAAATCGATATTGATTCTTTTTAATAAATAATCGGTTTATTTTTTTTATTTTCTAAAAGGAAATGAGTATAAACAAATAAATTATTTCAGCATAAAATCTATTCATCATATTTAGTAGTAGGATTAGGTTAAGTAAAAACAAAAACTGGATTTGAAAATAGCTATTTATTCAGAATCACTACTATTACTTGAATTATCATCGTCGCGAACATTAATCATTATTTCCTTATCAATAAAATTGTCGAAATTTACATCTCTGTTAAAATCTCTATTCGATTAATTATATTATTCTAATATTTTTACCGATTACTTGGATATTCGTGAATTGGAAGTGGTCAAGCACTACTGTATAGAACGTGATGACGTGACATTGTAAGATCGTCAATAACAATTACTATTTGCTATGACATTTTTATTTCAAATTAGTTTTACGAGTTTTAACATTAGATTATTATACAAGAAAGTTACCCACAACATTATTTATGTAAATAACTTAATAGTTCTTTAAAATTTCATATTTATTTTTTGCAATTATGTGTATACGTTTGACTAAGGTTATTGTGTATTAAAAAATACAAAACGTCAAAATGCACTTCTTAGATTCGATGATCTATAGTAAAAAAATCATTACTTGCCAATGTAAGCGACGAATTAAGAACAAAAGATTACTTGCTTAGTATGAAATTGATATTCTCATGCGCTTGGAACGATAGCGAAAATAAGACCTGTCATTTCGTTGACTTGTTTACTGAATACGGTTATTATCCTCACGTAATACAAGATTTTGAGTGAGCCACAAATTAATGTTCTCGATTTAGGTGGCCACTGTATCGGTAAAGTCGTCCTGTTACTCAACAAAACAATAATAATATTCTAGGCTATATTGCACATAACTGACATAACAATATCCTTTTTTACCTTCCATTATAAAATGAATTTATGTAAAATTTAGTTATGTTAATAATGTATAATGATGTTAAGGAAAACTCAAAATATATATGCAAATCTGTTGTGTTTGACTAATTTAACTCTCTTTATGGAGGACTTTCGTGCCGTACCACAGTGGCTCGTATATGGTCTCAGAAGTTATTAATGATTTTTTTTTTCTTATTTTCAGGTGAGGATGTCGATGCCATTTAATTTAAGTAAGCGCCCGTGTGCCGGAACAAGCAATGCAATTGTGAATACCAGTGTTGATTCAATATGGTAACAGCCATAAACGTAACAGTGGGTGCGAGACTGTACAGTGACCACTATGTTAGATAGCAGGCAAGCGAACGCTTGTCCAATCAATTATTCCATATTTAAAATTATAAAAAAAAAAATAGAAAAGTTTTGTTGTAACGATATTTGATTATTTTTTTATGTTATTTAAAGATTATTACATAAAGTAAAATGTTTTTTTTTTTATTTAGTTAATGTTTACCTCCTTTGTATAGTAAGGTAGAATAAAGTTTCTATAGCATATTGTGGTTGGGACTATGTCTATGGTCGCAGTATTGTTTATGGATATTTAAGTGATAGCTATGCACGCTGTGTAGACGATAGTGTGGTGTAGTTTGACCATTGTAATCAATTTTATATATTTATTATTGTTTGCTTAGTTAAATTTAATATTGAAATATTACATAGTTGAAACAATATTATCTTTATTGAAGATAAATATAATTGAAATTATGATCACCAACTGGCATTTATACTTATAATATTATTATTTATATGTATAAGTGTAACATATATATATTCCATACTTAATCTGTCTTCATCTATAGTAATTATTGAAATACAAAATTGAGCAAAAATATTACAGATTAGTTGATAACATAAAAAAAAAACATGTCACCGTATAAATTTTAAACTTTTTCCATTCCATCAATGGTGAAACTACTTCACACAACAATGTACATATAAATAGCAATGTATGTACATATTGAAGAGTATTTTTTATTACTGTCGCCTGTTTGAATGTTCATTTTTTGTATGCAAAGACAAAATAGGAGGACATTTTCATCATATTTTGTATACACATGTGAAATTGTTGCTTTACGCTTTCATTGTGTTTTGTTATTGGCTTAACGGTGATCAATGGCTTTACTTGAGCATTTTAATCTATATTGAGCTTTAGAATCTGAAGAATGGTCTGCTTTTTAAAATTATTTTCTAATTTATTGTATACAAAGATAGGATAAGTCTATAGGATTAACTCAATTCTAACTTCACACCATACTAAAGTTTCTATCTAATAATTTATTAGTAGAATTTCACATAATCAAAATTCTTATGAAAAGTAGTTAGGTTGGTTTAGGTCTTTGAATCATACAATGATTATGCATTTATATTTAGTTTCCGTGTATATTGTCAATTTTTTTATGATAAATATGTGGCAATATACCTTTTACTTTCTATTGCAGACCCGTATTTAATTTATTGTTATGAATGATAGCTTAGTTATTTATCTTTAGCTTACTTGAAGTTAAGCAAAGTGAATAACTAAAACTTTGGATAATATTTCAGTTATAATTATAATCCCTATTCTTATATGCACAGAAAGAAACTATGTTCTACAGATAGATAATTAATTTGATTAAATTTTAATAAAATTAGAAATAATTAAATTGCATATTCCTTCAAGCAGAGCTTTTTATGGAAAAAATTTACTCTGTAAAGCCACACACCATTAAAGCCATTAGTTATTTCTGGGACCATCTGTTTTTGTAAATAAAGCACTTGAATGGACCTTGAAATGTGTTTCTGTAGGTAATTTATGGTAGTAACAGCTTTGAATTACGTCACGGCTTTTGCTTATCGTATGACTCACTTATCAACATTTCGTCCAGCAACAATAGTTATGTTGCAATCAGGAAAATAATGAATTATTATAAAATTATATTGTATAGATGAATCTATGCGAATTATTATCAAACCTCTTTAATTCAACGAATTAGCATAAACGGCGCAGTTAATTAACTATCTAATGGCTACTTTGAATGAATATAAAGTCTAAAAAACAATATATAATAAACAAAATTAAAAATTCTCGAAATATAAATATTCCGTTCTTTTTATACGTTGAAGATATATAGATTGTAGAAAAATCATATTTTGTGGTTTGACAGGTACTTATATGTATTCAGTTTCACTTTCTCGAGAGAAATCTTGTTTCTGGTTTTCATCATATCATTGTGGCTATATATAAAAATGTTTTGAATCATGTGCAACTTAATAAAATTTAATAATTTTGTATGGTTTCACTATGCATACCAAATATCTAACTGTATTTTAAGAGATTGTACCACAAAACCTTAGCTTCTGCTAGCACTCCTTCTAATACCTTCAATATATCTTAACACGTATTAGCTACCCTATTATCGAATTTGCGGCTAATTCTTATTTTATGCTGATGATAAATTTATCAGACATTTTGTAGTCATACCGTCATATCCAAGAAATAAATGTCACAATTGACTTAATGGTACAATAATGTGCAATATCATTATTTTTCACCCTTTCATGTCATTACACGCATCACGAATAAAGATAGTGTTTTCCAATTACAGCAATAGAGCGCATTATGCGGCATAATGCTCAACGTTTTTTGTCAATAGCAACGTTCTTGCGCTCCAGTGCTGTTACAGCACTAGAGCGCATTATGCGGCCATAATGCTCAACGTTCAAAGTTGCTATTGACAAAAAACGTTGAGCATTATGCCGCACAATGCGCTCTAGTGCGGTAATTGGAAAACACTCAGTGTTTCTTAAATATTGCTTTCAAATTATTTTTATACATCCATCTGTATCTTATTGTATCACTTCGTAGGTAATTGGTTTCTTCTTTAAAACCAAAAAAAAAATCATTTAAATTATACGAAAATTAAATTTTGTGTAAATTATGAATTAGATTCTCAGTTGATTAATTTCCTTTTATTATAAAATATATTTGCTTTTCTCCTGTATTGCTACATATTCCCTATCTTTAAACATGCAGTACTGAAAAGCAACAAAGCGATGCAATGATATATTGAGGCTTGCTTGGGGTTGCCTTAGGTAGGTACATTGTATTCCTTTTGTCGTAAACATGTTATCAATCAGCTGATTATGAATTAACCCTTATGTGGTAGCTTAGACAATAATTACCATAGTAAGTTGCACCATCTGCTTTACTGCTTTGCACTAGTTGTTATTTCTAGATTCGCCACCATCATTGTAAAAGATTTCTTATTTGATGTACTGAATTCTGGCTTTTTGAGGAATTTCTTTGAAGTGTGTATTTACTAGAAAAGTGCGAAAGAAGACGGTAACTTTTTTTTGTTGAAATTTATCCATATTTTGTGATATAAATATATTTCATGGAATATGATTTTCTAGAATGTTCGATGAAGTTTGTATAATACTCTGAAAGCATGACAATGTACAATAGGTCATGTTTTGTCAAGTTTACAACTGATATACTGTATTTGGATAATCAATTTTTAATTTAAATAAAGTGCAATTAAACTACTACTATAGTTATTTTGCACGGAGATGTAAAATTTTATTATTTAATTATAATTATACCCCTCACTGGGCTCATAGCGCAGGAAAGCGTTGGTAACAATTAATGATTAAACCTATTGTATATTATTGTAGAAAGATAAATTCAATATAAATTCACCCTTAAATTTTCGTTTTATTATAAAATACAATTTGGCATTGTATTGTTGGCGATATTTAATTTCTCAACTGGGGTTGTAAATATGTCACCAGATTGTTTTCCTGTAGGGTTCGTGAAGTTGTGGGACCCCACGAGAATGAGCAACACTGTTCCCAGGGAAACCTAACAACAATTGCAATCACCAACTCATCTGCTAAGCGTAGCAATTATGGCACGTGAGGTTTGTCCCATAGTGGACAGTAGGAATCTAAGCAATAGGAAACCCCTTTCCCAATTAAATAACTCTAGTTATTTAAATGAAATTTTGATTCTTTGCACTTCAGTCACTTTTAGAAATATCTAACATCACAATTAAAAAAATCAGCATTAGCGCATTAGACGTCCACTGTTGAACGCAGGTTTTCTTATGAAGAGGGCTAATGCCGTCACCACGCTTGTCAGACCTCGAAGTGTGAGAGGCAATCATATAACGTACAAGAGTGTTAATTTGAAATAAAACTACTTTTACGGATTCTATCGCGTTTGTATTTGATTTATAATTTCCCGACGTTTCGAACACTTTACAGTGATCATGGTCACGGGAGGACTGAGGTGTCTTACGTCCAATATGTCATTGTTATTACAGAAATTTATTTATATCTACCCTATAAGATATTAAATTTTGACCCACATTTTTATACAAAATTAATACAATTCATTGCCAGTACAAAAAGAGAATGATTCTATATATAAAATTTTATATATAGGTAAAATTTTATATATAGAATTTTATAAATTTTATATGTGATGCGTGTAATGACATGAAATAACTCTAGTTATTTAAATGAAATTTTGATTCTTTGCACTTCAGTCACTTTTAGAAATATCTAACATCACAATTAAAAAAATCAGCATTAGCGCATTAGACGTCCACTGTTGAACGCAGGTTTTCTTATGAAGAGGGCTAATGCCGTCACCACGCTTGGCAGACCTCGAAGTGTGAGAGGCAATCATATAACGTACAAGAGTGTTAATTTGAAATAAAACTACTTTTACGGATTCTATCGCGTTTGTATTTGATTTATAATTTCCCGACGTTTCGAACACTTTACAGTGATCATGGTCACGGGAGGACTGAGGTGTCTTACGTCGTACAGAATTATTACAGCGTTATTACAGAAATTTATTTATATCTACCCTATAAGATATTAAATTTTGACCCACATTTTTATACAAAATTAATACAATTCATTGCCAGTACAAAAAGAGAATGATTCTATATATAAAATTTTATATATAGGTAAAATTTTATATATAGAATTTTATAAATTTTATATATAAAATTTTATATATAGAATCATTCTCTTTTTGTACTGGCAATGAATTGTATTAATTTTGTATAAAAATGTGGGTCAAAATTTAATATCTTATAGGGTAGATATAAATAAATTTCTGTAATAACAATGACATATTGGACGTAAGACACCTCAGTCCTCCCGTGACCATGATCACTGTAAAGTGTTCGAAACGTCGGGAAATTATAAATCAAATACAAACGCGATAGAATCCGTAAAAGTAGTTTTATTTCAAATGTGTAATACTCGCGTAAACATTAGAAGTCAAGAGTGTTAATTGCTAAAAAAACCTCTATATTTTTCAATATAGCTCATGAAATTAAAGTAAATTTATTTCCAAATGAAATGCAATTTAAAACAAGTTTCATTACAGTGTCCTTTAATTGAATAGTCATGATTAATTTTCTTGCGTATCTTCTAAATGGTTATCGCCGCAATTTCTAGCCCATATCATCATCCTAGATTAAATATCGTTCATAATTATTCGTCTAAATTGCATCCCAGTTAATAGTGTATATACTTTAAGTATCACTGGTTTCGGTGGTGGTGGTGTTGGAAGAATCGGCTGTGACGTCATCATATCTGGGTGGGAGAATTATTTGCAGTTCCTCGTTGAGTTGCGCTTCATCATCTGCTACATCTTCGGGGACACGTACATCGCATTCTTCGTTCGTTGAGATACCACTGCAAAAAAACAGCTAATAAAGTACCCATTTATTTTTATTTGTCTTTACGGAGTAATTTGAGTACGGTACTAGAATTTGAGGATCATATTTTGATTGCAAGTATTCTCATGTAAAAGCGTCTGTGGGTGAGGGAGCAAAAATATAACGGACATCGCCCCTTCCTTTGTTGTGATTATCCCAAACACTGATTATAGGATGTAAAAAAATAACATAACTGCAGTAGCAGTAAATCTCAATATAAGTCGTATACCGGCTCGTTTAAAAATCCAATAACTGTTCACGTAGTATGGGTACTTTTTTTAGAAAGGTTATGGGTAGTGGTCGTTCTGCCCACCGTTCTTGGCGGGCTGTGACTCGAACATTGATTGTTATGTAAAAAATAAGGTTTTTTTATTGCTTATGGTGACAAACGGGCTAATAAAAAATAAAAGCACACCTGATGGTGAGGGTTACTGCCGCTTATGGACCTTTGCAATACTTACCAACAATACCTACAACTAGGCCGTTGCCTGGCCTTTGACTGCACAGATGGCGAAGTGGTTAAGATACCTTCAGTGGCATTGGACATACTCAGTCAGACATTGGTTCGATTCCCACGCAGGTATGGTACATTGTGCGATCTACAAAGTGTTGTTCTTAGCGTGAGTGTAATTTGTCTGCGTTATTTTAATGTTTGTAAAGTCCCCCGTAATACAAGGATTATTTCCTTAGTGCATGGTGGTGTAAAAAGAAATTAATATGTCATCCTAAACCCTGCCAGAAAGTTGGGCTTTCGGCTTTCGCCCACTGAATGAAATACAACAAGCACATCCCCACTGCTCAGACGATGATTTTCTGCGAGTGTGGTACTACTACCCGTTAGACAAAAAATTGTGTGCCCTAACATTGCAAGGTGTATATATCTTATACATCCTATGTATTTTTACCTTATCCTTACTTCCTTACTAATATTATAAATGCGAAAGTAACTCTGTCTGTCACTCTCGCTACTAAACCGATTTAAATGGAAAATAAATATATAAAACTACTGAACCGATTTAAATGGAATATGGTACACAGATAGTCTAAAGCCTGAGAAAGGATACTTTTTAGGCATACTCATAGGCATACTTTTTAATTGGAAAAAGCGTTGAAAAGGGGGATGAAATATTGTAGGAGGAATAGTTACTTTGGATTGACGCTAACTTACGACTATTCCACGCGGACAAAGTCGCGGGCAGAAGCTAGTAGTTTATAAATTATATTTACGTGTATACTGTGCGGAGCAAAAATTCAACACCAGCCTTACCCCACTATAAAACAAGACTAAGATGTTTTTTAATCTTATTTTGTAGTAGGCTAGTACTGCCCGAGTATTCACGGGTTAAGAATACATTGTATCACCACCCCCCTTAGTTTCCCCTGAGGGTCGTAAAAACCTGCTAAGGGATCATCGGTAGCATTGCTAAGTGTGTTCTCTTGGGAATCTCATAATATTAAGAGCGATCACTAACCCGCCTGAAAAGCTGGCGATTGTGGCTATATTTTACCTTGTTTTAGTTAGGCTAGTTGATGCTTTTTTTTAATAGTAGACGTCGATAGGCTGATGGATGGATGAAAAATTATGGGTTGAATACCAATTAAGTTTTTAAAACGGCCTGCTTTATTCACCCGATGGGATAATCAGGTGCGTAATATGTTTCGCCTGTACATTATAAATCCCATGTACTAGTGAGTGCGATCTTGTAATTGACTGAAACGGAAACTCATTAACACCTAAACCAGCCGTGTAAGCAAATGGACTTAATAAAGATTTATCAAATAACTTATGAAATTAATCTGTGAAATGATACTATTAATTAAATACTTTTTGCATATACGTATTGAACAAGTTAACCATGTATTTATAATTTAATCTAAATAATGGTACAATTTGACAGATTTCACAAATAGCTTAACAGCTAAATTTGAAGTTCTTTGCTTACACGGTAAGCCCCCAAGCTCGGTTTAAAGATCTTTATTTATTTATTTTATTTATACACTTTATTGTGCACCATATTACATAAAAAGAAGAAACTAGAAATAACTATAGTAGGCACAATGGGCGGCCTTATCGCTAACAGCGATCTCTTCCAGGCAACCTTTGTATTGATAAAATTAGCATACAGAGAGAAAGTGGTAGATGGTGGTGCAGTAATACTAAATAAATATATATACACACATACACATACACACATAAACAATATACAAATACACCTACTAATACATACAACCATAGAGGCATATATATTCGCATATACAACATATACATATATCTAATTAATAGCACAACAGGTATAGGTATGTCAATATAAACTAATATACAAATAAATTACAATATTGAGTGCATAAGAAATGTGTATAATATTTCACAATAAGGTGACTAACGACAAAGTTCTACACTGTTAGATAATGCGATTTTGGCAACAACTTAAACGCAGACAAGGTTTTGTCGTGACGTATTTCCAGCGGCAGTTCGTTCCACAAGTGTACTGCTGTGACAGTGAAGGAGTTGGCGTAAAAAGTGGTGGAATGTAGTGGAATTTTTAGTTTTAAATTTTCTGATGATCTTAAACATCTTTCATGGGTTTCATGGAGATATACGAAACGGTCTCTGAGATAGGAAGGAGCTGAAGAATTGAATAAGATATTGTAAAGTAAGGAGAGAGTGTGAGTATTCCGGCGAAGGCGTATTGGTAGCCACTTGAGCTGAGAGCGAAATTGTGAGACATGATCATATTTACGAAGACCAAATATGAATCTTATACAGACATTTTGAAGTCGCTCAAGTTTGTCTTAATTGGTTTTCGGTGAAATCAAGATAGCTGACGTCAGCGTAATCAAGAATAGGAAGGAGTAAAGAAGTTGCAAGTGTAATTTTAGTGGCAGTAGGCAAAAAAATTCGCAATCTTCTAAGCAAAAGCAAACAGTTTTCGACTTATTATCTTATTCTCATTAAGACAAATTGCAACTTACACGAGAATATTAACACTAATACAATAAATATGTGTTTCAGCGTTTGTCAATTGCCATCATTTAAGGGTGTAAAGTAGGGGAATTAAAATTAGTGGAAATTTTTTATTGTATTAAAAATAAGCCCAACAGGTATTAGACACTTCTGTGATGTGGAAACTCCCTAAAAAGAAGAACATATTTTGGAAATTAGCCCGCAGAGGATATATCCTCTCTCGGGGGAAGCAAAATAGAGAGTGAATTTTGAATACCGCCAACAATGAAAATCATATTTAAGGGGAACGTCATTCATGATGACGAACAAGAATTCGCGGGTAAAAACTAGGTACTACCTATAATATAAAAATGCTTACTCTATCTGATCACCGGCTCTAGCGCCGGCGAGCACGGAGGTGTAGAGCCTAGCGCGAGCACCATGAAGCCTCATGCCGGCCGGTACGTCTTCAGCACCCGATCTATTCTCAAGTATTGGGATCAGAGAATTGTTACCACCACCTGCACATACAATACTTTTATCTTATCATCTGCATATTATGATTTACACAATATTTTATTATATCCTCCATACTTTCATAATACCCAATCGTAACCAACCAGTTACCGCAGAATATATTTTTTTCATTGAGATTTAAATCTTTGCAACCTTTGAGTTGTTAATAATAATAGTTTAGATATTCTAGATATCCAGCAATTAAAAGAATCGATGTTGTTTTTAAAAAAACTACTAAAACCTACTATTGCAACCCAGAAGCGGCTCTAGCACATTTAGCGCCCGGGTGCAATCAATAACCTGGCGCCCTCTTGTATCAGAATGCGTGAACAAAATGGAATAGGTTGATATTAACAAGACGTTCGACTAAACTCCGAATCTCGCTAGAATGCGTTGTCGCATGCTTAGTCTTGTTGTTTTGACACGAAACCAAAAAAAATGCGATCGAATTATGAAGTTACAGTGAACATGGCGACAAAGCAACCTACTCAAATTTGTCAAATAATGCACCCACTACGTTTATAAATGATCAGGCATTCGCTGCGTAAGGTGCTCCCGCTCCGTGCGGAGCGTTACAGTGGAGGCTCTATGTGCCCCGAGCGGCTCTCGGCGCCCCCTAACACCCGGCGCCCGGGTGCACCGCACCCTCTGCACTATAGGTAAAGCCGCTCTTGTTGCAACCACTACTCACAACAGCGTTACTTAAATGCGCTTAAATCTTGTAAGGGATATGATAAGGAAGTAGGAATATAATTCACTAACAATTTTTATGCAATAAATTATGATAGATACATTGAACCGCAGGATCTCACCCTCAAAAGTGTTTACCGCACATGGAGTCTTTGGTAAGTACCTGCACAGAATTGGGAGAGAAGGGGCCTTAGGGTGCCATGAGTGTGGCGCGCCACACTGGAGGTATGCCCTGCTTGGGCGATCCAACGCCATGTCCTGTCAGCGGTTAATGGAAGAGGCCTGTCGCCGTCGACCATCATATAGAAGATGCTCGACAGTAGACATGTGTAAGTAATGCGGGTGATGCATCACACGTAATATTACCTGACCGCGTACTGTCATATTACACATTACGCGACTAAACATCACATCACATTAAACATTAAACATCACACATCACATTAAACATGACGCGAACACCCGTGTACTGTTCTACATTTCTGCAATGTTCGATAATTTGGTGATCTCTCAAACGCGCCGTGTGTCCTTTTGGGAGAGTGAGAGGGATCGAACGACTGGACCGCGCTGCGCCTGCGGTCGATAAATATTTATTTTGAGCTTTATTTTCAGGAGATTAAGGCTTATATTGAATGAAATGTCATGTGTGATGTTTGAAGTGATAGTAAAATGTAATATTACTCGGCACGAAATGTAATGCCATATAACATCACTTCGCGAAGTACTGTTTCGCGCATGTCTACTCTACAGCGACAGGTGCTGGTCGCCGATGGCCTCCTTCTGCGAGGAGGTCATTTCTATAGAGAAGGCCGCGGAGCGCGGGGCAATTGCGTCTGTAGACTCGCTCCGCGGCCAGGGAGGAGGAGGCGCGGATATACGCAACCCACCGCCTTGAAAGACGACAGGTCGTGGCCCGACGGCCAAGCATTGCGGTGTTGGAAATCGAATGTCAGTAGACCGCGGTGAAACCGCGGAAGAGGCTGCTGTGGTTTTAGTGGGTATTCCAGTCGGGCAGCTGGCCGGCGAGTCCCACACTCCCCGCCGTCTGTCACTGGCGGGGGATAGCGCGTAAATACGTATCCACAGCGTCAACAAAAAAAAGGTACCTTTTTTTGTGGATGACTCTCGCCCCGCCAAATCGATCCGGGGTGACGGAAGAGGCGGCGCGTGACCCCATATACCCACCATGCAAACTCCTCTCTTCGCCGTGCGAGCGGGCCATCGGTACCCGATCTTTGTCTTCGGTGGCCAAAGGATCTCACCCTCAACAGTGGCATACAATGTGTAACTAAACTAACCAGACATTTATAGAACGTCTGCACACAAATCTTATATTATCTTACACCCACTAGACATTTAATAATATTTATAAAATTATCAATGACAATTCAATGCAGATTTGTTATCTCAATAAATGTTAAGAAAACGTTGACTGTAAAGAACGTTTGATTCACGATATCCCTTTACTCTATGGTGATTGCTGCCCTATTTATCGCTGCATAATATTTACAGATGAAACATATCCACAAAATAGCACGGAATTAAAATTTTATAAAATTCCTCTCGTTGTGCTCAAGTTTAATGCTCTAAGAACATACAAACTCTTCAGGTTAAACAACATAATTATATCAATAAGTTTTATTTACACAATATACGTACCTCCTTCTACATTGCAAATTTCTTTTTTAGGTGGCAGTTCTTTGGCTGGGGTATTTTTATTTGATGGTAGTAATATTTCCATTGATTCCTCTCGATTTTCTGCTTAAAATAATGAAATTAAAAAAACGAAGAAAAAAAGATAAAACAAGAAATAGATATTTAAACAATATTAGCGAATAAAGAGTTTTTTTAAACAAATATAAAATGATATGTAAAGTTTCCCGTAATGGAGTAAGGATACATTGCTTCACCCCCTTTATTGTCCGTGGGCGTCGTAAAAGATGAGTAAGGGATAATATGCATATAAAATCTATAAAAGAGGAGGAAAACTCTAAAGAAAATCCTGTACTACTCATGTTGAGGAGGCTCAAGCACAGCAGTGGGACGTCTATGAGCTGAAATAGAGATGATGAGGTAATGTTCCGACGCTATTCAAGGTAACACGATGCTATTGTTGAATATCTATAATTTAACAAACTGAATTAACCCAAAGATTTAAAAGTTGCTACAATATGTAATGAGCCTGCGTGGAATTGCATTTGCCAGGTATGGCACTTACCGATAAATTAAATCAAAATATTAGACATCTAAATACATAATTTGATACACATTATTGAAAAATATTTAAAATAAAAAGTATAAACAAGTACCTATCGTGTGGTGATGGAGTAAGAATACAATTCACCACTCTCTATCTTACCAGTGGGTGATCGTAAGAGACAACTAAGGGATATAAAACGCATATAACATCTATGCAAGAGGAGGAAAACTCGAAACTAAACCCTATACCAACACTTCTGACCAGCATGGTATAGTAGGTCAATTTCCCTCTGGTTATGTAGGAGGCTTGAGCTCCACAGTGGGACATATATGAGCTGAGATGATGACGATAAACAAGTAGTCTTAAAGTTGTTAGACAAAAACTAAGAGTGGAATTACCGTTCTTCAAGAACCTTCCTGGCAAGTCGGCATAACCAAGAAATAATATCTCTAGCTCATCAGGAGTCAAACGACGTAGGTACGGAACACGCTTTAGATCAGGCCTGTGCAAACTTCGGAAAGAATTTCGATGCTGCAAAATTATGTAAAATTTCTAAAATGTTTTAAATTCATGCCTTTTATCCCATTGCGGCGAAACCCAAAAGGTTAAGTGTTTTATCAATGTATAAATTGAGTTATTTATCCATTTATTGCTTGACTAAGAGCATACATATTCTTATCATCATCATCATTCATCATTTCAGCCCATCGCCGTCCACTGCTGGACATAGGCCTCCCTCAAGGTATGCCACAGAGTGCGGTTCTGTGCCGTCTGCATCCATCGACGCCCAGCAATTTTAACTAGATCGTCTGTCCACCTAGTGGGGGGGCGTCCTACACTGCGTCGTCCGGTACGTGGTCGCCACTCTAGAACCTTTTTTCCCCAGCGGTTGTCGGTTCTTCGAGCGATGTGGCCAGCCCATTGCCACTTCAGCGTGCTAATTCTTCGTGCTATGTCGGTTACACCCGTTCTTCTGCGGATTTCCGTATTACGGATTCTATCACGCAGAGAAATCCCGAGCATAGCTCGCTCCATAGCACGCTGAGCGACTTTGAGCTTGGTTATGAGGCCTACATTTAGGGACCACGTTTCCGTGCCGTAAGTCATCACTGGTAACACACACTGGTTGTAGACCTGTGTTTTCAGACACTGAGGTATGTTGGACGAGAAGATCCTCTTAAGTTGCCCGAACGCTGCCCAACCGAGTTGGATTCGTCGGCTGACCTCTTTCTCGAAATTGGATCTACCTAACTGGACTGTTTGTCCAAGGTAAACATAATGATCGACAATTTCGAGAATCGCATTGCCAACTAGGACCGGTACAGGAATGACATGGGCATTTGACATGACTTTCGTCTTGTCCATGTTCATTCGTAACCCCACCAGTTGGGATACCCTGCTGAGATCGTTGAGCATGGTGCCAAGGTCCTCCATGGATTCTGCCATAACGACGATATCGTCTGCAAATCGAAGGTGAGTGATGTATTCGCCGTTAATGTTAATACCTAGTCCGGTCCAGTCTAAGAGCTTGAAGACATCTTCCAGTGCAGTGGTGAACAGTTTCGGAGAGATGACATCTCCCTGTCTCACGCCTTTCTGCAACTGGATCGGTTTCGTACTCTTATCCCTTACATATTCTTATAATTAAAGGATCAGGGACCTCCAGCTCAGAAAAATACAGGATGACGTTTATATTCAACGATTTATTATTCAATTTTTGTAGCACGATATTGTTCGACCAACGCTTACAATGGACCGTGTTAGTATGAGTCGAACCTATGTGACACAGTGTTACCCGCACATAATATCTTTATATAATAAGTTATAATAAGTATTTGTTACTGATTGTCTATTATGCTTACATAATGTGGTCATATTATAAGAATATGTAGGTACTCATTTAGAGCAAACTAAGTCTTGTTTGCTCTTAAAATATGACTCGTCACCACGCCCCAGTGGCGCCTAGGATTACTATCAACCCTTTATACTGCTCGTGGGTGGTGGGTGTAATAAAGTATAATAGAGCTTTACATCGATTGTGATAAGATCAGGGTGATGATGATAAATATGATTATCCTTCTATTATCTTATATTATTCTGTTTGAGTTTCATATGAGACGAGTAAAGGACGTAGGTTGTGGACATCTTTCTTTTTGACTGGCGCAGATCTTATTGGGCCATGCTTGCTTTGGAAAATACGGTCGTGAAAAGGCGTAACTTGAACATAGCAGAGACGTGGATTTGTTGCTACTAACCACTACTAATATACCTACTACATTTCTTATAAGTGAGACTCGGGTGGTCCGTAGTTTCAAATCCGTCACATTATCGAGGATATGCTCCGTGCCCAACAATGGCCTCTTTATATGTTACAAGTCCGAGCTTTATTATCATAGTCCTACATCTATGCTCAAAGGTGGCTAATTAGAGGTGTAAATCTTCTACATTTAATCCTCTACATTTTACCACACAATTTTATTCCCGCCTAGGATAACGTTATACAGTTAACTGGACAGTATTACAAACATACTGTTCAAAATTTACCAAGGAATCAGGGGCGTCTTTACATATAGTGAGGAGGTTGCGGTGCACCAAGGCGCCGGATGTTATGGGGCGCCGGGAACTGCCCCGGACACATAGCCTTCACTGTAACGCTCCGCACAGAGCGGACGCACCGTACGCAGTGAGTGCTTAACCATTTATAAATGTAGTGAGTGCGTTATTTGACAGGTTTGGGTAGGTTGCTTTGTCACCATGCTTACTGTAACTTCATAATCCCATTGCGTTTACCTGGTTTCGTGTCAAAACAATGAGACTAAGCATGCGACAACGCATTCCAGCGAGGTTCGGAGTTTCCTCGAACGTGCTGCAACTATCAACCTATTTATTCTATTTTGTTCAAGCATTTTGATACAAGAGGGTGCCAGATGATTGATTGGACCCGGGCACTACATGGGCTAGAGCCGCCCCTGCAAGGTATTCCTCTAATATCGATGCAAATAATAGTTAATGGAGAGTTCTCAGGGTAAAACCGAAATGGGTAAATAATCTGAGTATAAAGACAGGCGTCCAAAAGATGTCTAATCTATTCGTAAACTAATCAAGAAAACTACGCTTGATTGCAATGAACGTATTGCTTCAGTTTTACTAATTACCTAGGTCGATATATAACCCCTAGATGGTAGGCTGGTTGGTAGCTAACTGATAGTTCACCATTTAACGTAGCTTTTTCATATCACATTGCACTATAATTCACCTTTCTTCTTAACACATTGTACCACTTTGGTAGGTATACATCCAAGTTGGAAGGACTTTATAAGTCAATAATAACTTCGTGGACCGCACAAACGTCTTGCGTTGGCATCCAAAATAATATCTTAGTCACCACTCAGCTCGGGTGGTTGCATGGTCTACTAATTATAAAATCGCCTTTAATCTCATCAAAATATATATCTAGTCTTCCACTAGATATACCGAAGTCAAAGATCGGGTACCGGTGGCCCGCTCGCACGGCGAAGAGAGGAGTTTGCAGGGTGGGTCCATGGGGTTGCGTGCCGCCTCTTCTGTCGCCCCGGACGTTTTGTCGGGGCGCGACCACATCCATGGTCCACCTTGCGTAAAAAAAAAAAAAAAACTCATCCACTAGATATATATTTTGATGAGACTAAAGGCGATTATATCATATATCTCCCTGTGATGACAGAGTAAGAATACAATTCACCGCCCTGTATCTTACCCGTGAGTGATTGTAAGAGCTAAGAGATATAAAACGCATATAACATCTATGCAAGAGAAGGAAATCTCGAAACAAAACCCTATACCAACACGTCTGACCAGCGTGGTCAATTTTCCTCCCATTATGGAGGAGGCTTGAGCCCAACAGTGGGACCTATATGAGCTGAGATGAGATGAAAGGCGATTACGTTCCTTTTTTATGTTATTTTCGTCGATTGGTGCTTTTTAAGACCTTGCTAAAAAGACTTGAAAGAATTTAAAAGAATTGTTACCTTAACGAGACCAGGCGGTACTTGCATCCTCTCGCAAGCACGGGACATGCTTAAACATTGAATTACGCTATCGTGTTTCACAGAAATTGCGGAAAGGCCACTACGCACTAGATCCTCGTTTATCTGTTTAAAAACAACATTTTTCTTGTCATTAACAGTAATGGCAGACGGATTGATATCCTTTCCATCGCTCTTTGCACTGCTCCTGTATCTTAGCACTGGTTTGATAGGCCGGGCCAAATTAAATAATTATTTGGTCATAGCGAATGCGGACATTGGTCCTAATTAGGTAATTTTAGCATTAAATATAATTATAAGATTATAATATGGTAGATATTAGGTTATATATAGGTATAAATTTGCTGTGTGGTAGCGGCTATGAATACTACCAACCCTTACTTTGCTCGTGGATGTCATAAAAGACAACTGAGAGCCTTATAACGACCTGGTCAACTCCATCTGTTGCCGTTCGGTCAACAATTACATTCCCAAGGAGAGTTGACGTCTGGCAGGCCGGTTATAAAGCTATTAACTTTTACAATATGTACTATGAAAGAAGAGTATATATTGTATCGACCCCAAGTAATTGGGATAAGAGTAGGAGAATGAAGATGATATAGGTATGAACTGTAATATCCTCATATTAGCTCTACTAATTGAAAATATATACATAGCTAAAATATTAAACTCAATGATAAACTCGTTAAACTGTATCGCTCGGTTGAACAGCTCTAAAATGTACAGATAAAATTACTTTCAAAGTCGTTGGGGGTAATTTGAAAGATTGCCTCCCCAACTAGCGCTTTTGACTGATTAACTTGAAACTTTCAAAGTACTCGTATAGCGTAATATATTTCATTCACGGTTTGTTATTTAAATTATAGTTTCACATATTTGTAAGTTAAATTGGTAAATTGTCGCTATTATGATGGAATTAAAAATATAACAACACCCTCACATTCCCATCGGAGCCGCAAAAATTGGTTGATTGAGCACCAATCAAATGAAAAGCACTATTATCCTGGACAACACGTTACACCAACTGAGATTGTCAATCCGCTTTCCAAGCCTAGCAATTATGGCGATATACTCTTCTACTTCAGGGGAAAGTCCATAGGGTTTCCCCTGAAGCAGGCCATAGCCAACAGCAACATCCAAATGCTGGTTAGATGGACGGATGGAAATTAAATATAGATGTATTTTTCTTAGAACAAAATGGTCATGATTCACATGATTGGATTACTGTCACATGAGTTGGTGAAAGCCGTCACCATTCTTTAACAGGTTAATAAATAACCCTTTGATTTTCTAATAAACAGTTTAGGTGACTTAAAAATTAAGTTAAGCCCGCTAAAAAGCGGCCATATTGGTTATTTTCATTTTTGGCCACGATCCCATCAACGCAGGAATTGTCTCGATTATCTGTCTTAATTAATAAGCTAACTAACAAAAACGTTTTGTTTTTAATCCATTTTATAGTTACTACAGTGACGGATTTAGGTGTGAGGCCAGCCAGGGCCTAGTGGGACCAATATTTAGAAGCGCCAAAACTTTGAAACTGGTGAAAATTTATAATTGTTATTTTTTTACTAACTGTAAGAACAATGTATATTTGCTTTTCTTTTCCTTTCGCAGTCTTCATCATCTCAACTCATATGTCCCATTGTTGGGCTTGATTCTCCTCCGTAATGGAAGGGAAAACTTACCTACTATAACACGCTGGTCAGACGTGTTGACGTGTTTGTGTAGGGTATTGTTTCAAGTTAACCTTTTTCAATCTTACAACATCAAAATTTCGCGATCTTACAACATAAAATTAAAAAAGAAAGTAAAATTCTTTTGTTAAAATGATTAATCATGTAAGTACCTACTAAAATTTTAAATATCTAACAAATTAATACTAAAAAAAATCGTTATTCATTGTATAATTCAAGTTACTGTATAGTAACTAACCCAGTCTCAACTTCGTTTGATAATGCCTTTGAATATTTATTGTCACTGAGCCGTCTTAATAACATTGTACTTGACCTTTCTCAGCACTAAAGTACTTATAAGTCGACGAATAATTACGTTATTAACTGGGAAATGCTTTCACTTCGTTATTATGGTTGTTCGTTAACAAATATTTGCGATTTGTATTTCAATACCCAGAAGTATAATATTGGCCGAATTTAAACCTCATTTAAAGAAGAAAAAGATATTGTTTATGGTTATACCCAGATTAGATATTATTTTGTAAATATGTGGATTTTTATTACATTCTGAGTGTACAACTTTACTAAGGCTTTTTCGGTATGGACAGATCCCGGTAATTCCGTCCGGGACGACGGAAGGGCGACGAGCGGTCCCATAACCCACCGCCGTTCCCTCCCCATCGCCATTGGACCGACCACTGGTACCGCTTCCTTGTCATTTATCATTGACTAAACTGATAAGCTGAATTTTGTATTTCGTTAATTCCATACAACTAAGTTATTTACAAGTGGATGAATTTGTATATCTTGGATGTGGATTTAGCCGAGATGGAAGGTACACCACTGATATAGAGCGAAGAGTGAATGCGGGAAATAGAGTGAACGGAGCGTTGGGGCAACTTCTCGGCAGCCACCAGCTCAGCCAGAAGGCACGTGTAGCAATACATAACCAGGCCTACGTCACTCCATGTACTTACGCGCTATAATTGCCTACCGCTCAGCCAAGCGGTGATGATATGTATATATGCATGTATGTAAATTATTTACATGCTATACTTAGATGCGCTTACAATTGATTTAGTCGATTGACAATTGTTCCAAATCCACTACACGGCTTGCGACGCTCGAGTTAAGGTGCTACAAATAATGTCAATTAACAAGAAGATTTTATATTTTTTGTGCTATACAGGATAATGATGGAGATGCGCTGTATTAATAAAAAAGCGTTTGATTGACAGTTATCGGACTTTTTATTCAAAACTAATCAATGAAGCTCTTTGAGTCTTAGTCGAGCAACTATTGAGTGTAGTGTGTGTACGTTCTAAATAGTTTAGTTGATACTAAAGTTGTATGTGTTCACTAAGAGGCAATATTTTCCGTGTGGTGACGGAGTAAGAATACTATTTACCACCCTATATCTTACCTGTGGGTGATCGTACAAGACGACTAAGGGATATAAAACGCATATAACATCTATGCGAGAGAAGGAAAACTCGAAACAAAACCGTATACCAACACGTCTAACCAGCGTGGTATAGTAGATTAGTTTCCCTCCGATTACGGAGGAGGCCCGAGCCCAACAGTGGGTTATTATGGGCTGTGATGATGATGATGATGAAGAGGCAATATCATACCTTACCATATAAAGCTTGTTAAAATATGAACAACGAATCCCTTAAAGCTGCAATATATTATGAAAGAGCATTATTGAAACTTAATTAATGGGCATAATAACAAAAAAAAAATACTTTGTAGTATTTACCTGTAATTCTCTCCCTTCGCAACACGGCACTAGAGTCGGCAGATCCTCTTTTAGTTTATGTGCTGAATTCAGCCCGGTAGTGACATTGTCACCGCTAGCTACAGGATTCATCATTAGTAAGGATGCGTCCGAAGATCTCTTTTCCTTCACCTCCATATTGCTCGACCTTCCTATACTCAGATTAGTGCTCATGTTGATGTCTTTTAAGGTCTTTAGGAGCGCTTTATTCTCGTGTAGTAACTGCATTACTGCTATTTTTATTATCTGGTTTGTTGGAATTTTTGCTGTTCACATTTTTGCTAAAATTTTGACGTCATCTGACATTTCGATTTTTAAAATTGCGCGGCTGTCAATATTGACGAGTTATTTGTGCCAGTTTTATTTTACCTATACTTTATTAAGGTTCAGTTATTGAGAAATCATTATGCCGCAATAACTTTTTAATTTAAAGTAAATATTCTTTTTACTAATAAAAATTGTATGGCGCACTGGTGTGGGTGGGGTCCTTGACCGTCCGACTCAGGGCTCTTCTGTGGCGACCACAGAGGGCCATGGCGGTCAGGGCCATACGCCGGTACCGCACGGTGTCGACGGAGGCAGCGTGTCTGTTGGCCGGGGGCCCCCGTGCGACCTGGAAGCGCAAATGCTCGCCGGTTTGTATCGGCGGGTGTTGGAGGTGCGAGCGGAGGGCGGTGTGGTCTCGTTGAGGGAGCACACCACCTGGCACATCGACGCCCACCGAGACGTCATTGCCCGTGGCTAAAACGACGGCACGAGGTGCTCTCCTGCCGACTGGCGCAGGTTTTGATGGGGCATGGATGCTTCGCCAAATATCTGCACACGGACGTCAGGAGGGAGAGTACACCGTCCTGCCACCACTGCGATTGTGACGAGGACGGCGCAGCATACGCTCGAGGTTTGTGCCACTTGGGCAGAGCACTGTCGTGAACTCGTCGCAATCGTCGGTGCCGACCTGACCTGAGCGTCAGGAACTGGGACGCGGTCGCAACCTTCTGCGAGGCAGTGGCCTCGCGGAAGGAGGCGGCGGGGCGCGTGCGCGAGGAGCGTCTCCTCGACGACGCGAGCCGTTGCCGGCGACTGTGGCGGCGCTGGCGCGATTACCTGCGCCTGATGCCGCCCTAGCCGAGGCCGCGGGTGACTGGATTATGCAATTAGTCCGTCACCCGCCGAGAGGCCGACCGCGTGAGGAAAGACCGACATCCCACCCGAGGGGGGGACGTCGTTCGAGGAGAGGGTACTCCTCAGGGGTATTCCGTCGGGCTGACCACTGACGTCAAGTCACTCTGTTCCGGTGGTCGGCCCAACGACGAAGGCGACGGCACGGGTGGGTTACGGGTGTGCGTGCTTACGCCCCTCTGTCGCCCCGGATGGAGTGGTGCGAGGAGAGCGCCGACCGTAACCCATCCCAAAAAAAAAAAAAACGTAAGAGTTTTTTGCGACGGAGCTTGTCAGAGAGGAGATTCTCTGCGCAGACACATTCCACCGCCAGCGCATCGGGCGGCGCAAGCGTGAGTACCTACGCCTGATGTCACCCTAGATGAGGTCGCGGTGGTTGGACTGGGAATTAGCACGCCACCCGCATAGAGGCCGACCGTGTGAGGGCAACGCCCCAGCAGCACTATTGGGTGTTGCCGGGCCGGCCACGGATGTCATGGTATCGGTGCCAATGGCAACGGAGAAGAAACATGGTGGGTTATGGGGCTGTATGCTGTCTCGTCGTCACCCTGGACTTAACGGACGGGCATAGAATAGACGCCCAAAACAAAATCTGCAAATGTGATTTTTTCAGATTGAATATTGTTTAAAAAGATATCGTCTAAATCATACGTTAGAATAGAAAAAAAAATGTATTAATAATTAAAATATAATTTTACCTTGAACTTTAACCAGATGTTTCAAAGTTTGCTTATAATTTTCAAATAATCTTTGTATCGTCTGTTATAAGTAGTCCTTTGTCCTTTGTCCCTTGTCTTTTGTCTTTTGTCATTTTACATTTGACATGTGTCACTTGTCATGGCATTTGTCATCTGTCACATACCACTTGTCACCTGTCATTTGTCAACTGTCAAGTGTCACATGTCACTTGTCATTTGGCACTTGTCTTTTTTTTTTTTAATGGCGTTTACAAGATTTCGCCATTAACTAGTTATAAATATCTTCAAGTTTTTAGTCTTTCAGGTTAGTCATTGTCTAAGTCAAATTATCGCCATCAACAGTGCTATGGCCACACTGTTAATGTTATCTTGTTAGAATTTTGATGGAAAATGAAAACGTTGTAAAACATGATATGTTGTAAAACAACAAAATATGATATTCACTACATCCCAGTAGTTCAGCGCATTACATTACATAAATTGTCATCAAAATTATCTAATATAACACGTTAAAACACTAATATATCGAATATAATACAAGAGCACCACATGAAGTTTTCAAATTCCCGTCAAAAGTCCGGCACTTGTCATTCGTAATTCATCATTTGTCACTTGTCTTCGTGATTTGTCATTTGTCACTTGTTTTCGTGATTTGACATTTGACCTTTGCCCTTTGCCCTTTGTCGTTTGTCGTTTGTCCTTTGTCTTTGTCCTTTGGCCTTTGTCCTTTGTCCTTTGTCATTTTACATTTGACATTTGACATGTGGCACTTGTCACTTGTCATGGCATTTGTCACTTGTCATTTTTTTTTTAAATGGCGTTTACAAGATTTCGCCATTAACTAGTTATAAATATCTTCACGTTTTTACTCTTTCAGGTTAGTCATTGTCTAAGTCAAATTGTCGCCATCAACAGTGCTATGGCCACACTGTTAATGTTATCTTGTTGGAATTTTGATGGAAGATGAAAACGTTGTAAAACACTTTTATATGATATTCACTACATCCCAGTAGTTCCGCGCATTACATTACATAAAATGTCATCAAAATTATCTAATATAACACGTTAAAACACTAATATATCGAATATAATACAAGAGGGTAGGCAGAATATAATAGGCGAATATAATACAAGAGGGTAGGGGGGCATAGTCCGGAGCGTGCTCGTTCGCGTCCCCTGCCAGTCTAATTAGACTGCTAATCCGGCTCGAAATGCGTACCGCAATGCGGGTTAGGGCGTCCCCCGGAGGCGACGCGTACCGACCCGCCCCCGTCGGTACGAACATCGGCAGTTGCGGCGATGGGGGCCGCCACCCATCACGCCTTGCCCAGTTAGGCGAGTCGAGGAGAACGGAGTGCCGGGTGGGCACGTGGAATGTAAGAGGTTGTTTGGAAGGTAAGTTGCACGAGCTAATATCCGTCATGGCGGACAAACAGCTAGACGTGCTCTGTGTAACAGAGACCAAGCGAAGGGGCAGCGACGCCTGCGATCTTCCTGGTGGCGGGATGGCTCTGTGGTCTGGTGTACCACAGAGCGATCGAGCCAGCATGGGGGTAGGAGTGCTGTTGTCCTCTCGCTTGGCCTCAGGTGTGAAGGATTACGGAATGTATGATCCCAGACTTCTCTGGGTCCGTATAAAACTAGGTGTCACCAAGGTATTCATGGTTGTAGCATATGCTCCCGTAGGATCCTCGGTGGCATCAGACCTAGAGAAGTTTTGGGATAATGTTAGGGAAGTTCTGGATATGGCAGAAACCAGTGAACGCGTGATTGTATGCGGAGATTTGAACGGATGGGTGGGGACCAAGCGTCCCGACTATGAGGACGTACTTGGTCCATTTGGTGATAAGAGAGTGAACGACGCAGGTAGGCTCATAGCGGATGTATGCATGGAGAGAAACCTTATTGTGTCAAACACATTTTTCCAACATAAGGACATCCATATGTATACATGGAGAAGGAATGAACAGAAAAGCATAATAGATTTAATTTTGGTAGACAGTCGCCTCCGAAGCAAAATATTGGACGCAAGAGCCTACAGGGGCCCCACAGTCGACACGGACCACTATCTCGTTATTGCGAGATTTAGTGGTCTGTTCAGAAAGTGGAGGCACTGGCGAGAGCGTGTCCACTTCGGAGGGCTTGAAAGAATAAAGGTTGAAAGGTTGCAAGAAGAGTGTGTAAGAGAAAAGTATGCAGAGGGTGTCCGAGAACGGCTGACGATGGCAAGCCAGCCGCAATCGGACATTGAAGAATGCTGGAGAGTATTGAAAGAGAGTATGGTAGATACAGCGAAAGAAGTATGTGGAAGTTCAAAGAAGCATAGAAAAACAAATGGTGATGCATGGTGGGATGCGGAAGTGGCAGCTTCCGTAGAGCAAAAGAAGAAAGCGTGGCTGGACTATATCTCTTCTTTGAATCTGAATGACAGTATGACTGAACAGAAGAAAGAAATATATCGGCAATGTAAGAATGACACCAAGGCCTTAGTGAAAGAGAAACGTGATAGAGCAAGTATGAGTGCAGAAGATAGGCTGACTAAAAACTTCGAGGGTAACACCAAACTCTTTTGGAGGGAGGTGAAGAAGTCTCGGGGTGGTTGGTCAGCCTTCAGAATGAATAAAATAAGGTCTAAAGGTGGAGACATTCTTACACAAACACAAGACGTGTTAAGCCGATGGAGTGAATATTTTGGCGATATGTATGCGGATGCTACGGTTGGCGCCGGTGTTGGATGTGGTTTAGTAGATCAACATTCGACAACGGCGTCCTCCGATGGCATCAGTATGGATGAAGTTGAATGGGCGATAAGAAGTTTGAAAAATGGTAAGGCAGCGGGCATTGATATGGTGTCTGCCGAGATGATCAAGCTCGGTGGCTCTTGTGTCTGGGAGGCGTTCCTGTTGCTCCTCAATTTATGTTGGAGCTCGGGAATGGTTCCCAGGGACTGGAATAGCGCAGTCATCGTGCCTTTGTTTAAAAACAAGGGTTCACGTTATGACTGCGCAAATTACAGAGCCATAAGCTTGACCAGTTTGGCAGCAAAAGTGTATGGAAAAGTTATTGAAAGGAGAATGAGGATGGTGTCCGATGGTTTACTGTGTGAGACACAAGGAGGTTTCAGGAGTGGAAGGGGATGCATGGATCAAGTGTTCTCTCTGCGCAACATTGTGGAGAAGCATCTGGCTCTAGGTCAGAGGGTTTTCTGCAGTTTTGTGGATCTGGAGAGAGCATTTGACACGGTTGTACGAAAGGAACTTTGGGACATTTTACCGGAGTAAGGTATTAACGGTAAACTGCTACAGGCCGTGCAGTCCAGTTACATGGGCTGTAGAGCCTGTGTGCGGCTGGATGATGGAATGTCGCCTTGGTTTGACGTCAATATCGGCGTTAAGCAGGGGTGCGTTCTGTCAGCCAGGCTGTTTATCATATATCTGGATAAATGTCTTCAAAGGTTGAACGATATGAATGTGGGAGTCCAGATGGGCGACTCAGTGGTCACTGCTCTGCTTTATGCAGATGATGCAGTCCTGCTGGCACAGTCAGCGACTGACCTGCAGACCCTAGTCGACACAATGACAGAAGATTTTAAGAAAAGGGGTCTACGCGTGAATGTGAGCAAAACCAAAATAATGGTCTTTGAAAGAGATAAAACCAGAACAGATGTAAGAGTAACAATAGGTAATGATGTACTAGAGCAAGTGGATGAATTTGTATATCTTGGATGTGGATTTAGCCGAGATGGAAGGTACACCACTGATATAGAGCGAAGAGTGAATGCGGGAAATAGAGTGAACGGAGCGTTGGGGCAACTTTTCGGCAGCCACCACCTCAGCCAGAAGGCACGTGTAGCAATACATAACGCAGTGCTTGTCCCAACATTACTGTATGGAAGCGAGAGTTGGGTATGCAGAAAAGAGTATGATAGTAAAATTAATGCGGTCGAAATGCGATCTCTGCGGAAAATCTGTGGAGTTAGGCTGACCGACCGCATTCGTAACGACGACGTAAGAGAGCGAGTAGGTATGAAAGAGAGTATTGGTGTAAAGATGCGAAAGGGAATGCTCCGATGGTTCGGACATGTGGAAAGAATGCCGAACGAACGCCTGGTTAAGAAGATATACAATGCGAAAGTGGAAGGATGTAGGTACCGAGGGAGACCGAGACTAACCTACCTAGACCAGATCGGTCATGTACTGAAGGCAGGTGGAGTCAAGAGTCTCCGAAACCGGCGAGCGTGTATGAAGAGAATTATGAATGTTGAGGAAGCGAGTGAAGTATGCAGAGATAGAGTTCTCTGGCACTCTGTTCTCTCTGCCTACCCTGCAAGGGATATGGCGTGATGATATGTATGTATGTATGTAGGGTAGGCAGAGAGAACAGAGTGCCAGAGAACTCTATCTCTGCATACTTCACTCGCTTCCTCAACATTCATAATTCTCTTCATACATGCTCGCCGGTTTCAGAGACTCTTGACTCCACCTTCCTTCAGTACATGACCGATCTGGTCTAGGTAGGTTAGTCTCGGTCTCCCTCGGTACCTACATCCTTCCACTTTCGCATTGTATATCTTCTTAACCAGACGTTCGTTCGGCATTCTTTCCACATGTCCGAACCATCGGAGCATGCCCTTTCGCATCTTTACACCAATACTCTCTTTCATACTTACTCGCTCTCTTACGTCGTCGTTACGAATGCGGGCGGTCAGCTTAACTCCACAGATTTTCCGCAGAGATCGCATTTCGACCGCATTAATTTTACTTTCATACTCTTTTCTGCATACCCAACTCTTGCTTCCATACAGTAATGTTGGGACAAGCACTGCGTTATGTATTGCTACACGTGCCCTCTGGCTGAGGTGGTGGCTGCCGAGAAGTTGCCCCAACGCTCCGTTCACTCTATTTCCCGCATTCACTCTTCGCTCTATATCAGTGGTGTACCTTCCATCTCGGCTAAATCCACATCCAAGATATACAAATTCATCCACTTGCTCTAGTATATCATTACCTATTGTTACTCTTACATCTGTTCTGGCTTCGTCTCTTTCAAAGACCATTATTTTGGTTTTGCTCACATTCACGCGTAGACCCCTTTTCTTACAATCTTCTGTCATTGTGTCGACTAGGGTCTGCAGGTCAGTCGCTGACTGTGCCAGCAGGACTGCATCATCTGCATAAAGCAGAGCAGTAACCACTGAGTCGCCCATCTGGACGGGATATGGCGTGATGATATGTATGTATGTATGTATAATACAAGAGCACCACATGAAGTTTTCAAATTCCCGTCAAAAGTCCGTCACTTGTCACTTGTCAGTTGTCATTTGTCATTTGTCATTTGTCTTCGTGATTTGTCATTTGACATTTGTGACATTTGACTTTGCCCTTTGCCCTTTGCTCTTTGCGCTTTGCCATTTGCCCTTTGTCCGTTGTCATTTGTCTTCGTGATTTGTCATTTGATATTGCCCTTTGTCCTTTGTCCTTTGCCCTTTGTCATTTGTCCTTTGTCCTTTGTCCTTTGCCCTTTGTTCTTTGTCCTTTGTCAGTTGTCATTTGTCTTCGTGATTTGTCATTTGACATTGCCCTTTGCCCTTTGTCCTTTGCCCTTTGTACTTTGTCCTTCGCCCTTTGTCGTTTGTCCTTTGCCCTTTGTCCTTTGTCATTTGTCTTCGTGATTTGTCATTTGACGTTCGACATTTGATATTGACCTTTGCCCTTTGCCCTTTGCCCTTTGTCCTTTGTCCTTTGTCATTTGTCAGTTGTCATTTGCCATTTATCATTTGTCTTCGTGATTTGTCATTTGACATTTGACATTTGACTTTGCCCTTTGCCCTCTGTCCTTTGTCCTTTTTCCTTTGTCCTTTGACCTTTGTCCTTTTCCCCTTTTCTTTTGTCTTTTGTCATTTTACATTTGACATGTGTCACTTGTCACTTGTCATGGCAAATGTCATTTGTCACATACCACTTGTCACCTGTCATTTGTCAACTGTCACATGTCACTTGTCATTTTGCACTTGTCATTTTTTTTTTTTTAAATGGCCATAACAAGATTTAGCCATTAACTAGTTATAAATATCTTCACGTTTTTACTCATACAGGTTAGTCATTGTCTAAGTCAAATTGTCGCCATCAACAGTGCTATGGCCACACTGTTAATGTTATCTTGTTGGAATTTTGATGGAAAATGAAAACGTTGTAAAACACTTTTATATGATATTCACTACATCCCAGTAGTTCCGCGCATTACATTACATAAGCTATAAACTTTAACACAATAGCAAGTCTAAATTTAATGCGAGTATATTTTAGTGTTAGGCATTTTTGATTTTATTTATCATTATTATACAATCATATACGTCCCTTTTTTCCACTGATTATACACGTCCAGCTGTGTGGTAGCGGCTATGAATATTACCAACCCTTACTTTGCTCGTAGATGTCGTAAAAGACGACTAAGAGCTTTATATCGACGTGGAACAACACCACCTGATGCTTTTTGGTCAGCACTTACATTACCAAGGAGGGTTGACGTAAGGCAGGCGGCCGGTCTTAGAACTATTGCCAATAACTTTTGCAATCATCATTCTCCTACTCATATCCCAATTGCTTGGGGTCGATACAATATGTACTCTTCTTTTAAAGTAAGTAGGTACATAATGTAAAAAGTTATTGCCAATAGTTTTATAACCGGTCGCCTGCCACACGTCAACCCTCCTTGGAAATGTAATGGTTGATCAAACGGTATCAGGTGGAGTTGGTCCAGGTCGTTATAAGGCTCTTAGTCATCTTTTATGACATCTACGAGCATAGTAAGGGTTGGTAATATTCATAGCTGCTATCACACAGCTGGACGTGTATAATCAGTGGAACAGAGGGACGTATATGATTGTATAATAATGATAAATAAAATCAAAAATGCCTAACACTAAAATATACTCACATAAAATTTAGACTTGCAATAGCAAGTCAACACAATAGTGTTAAAGTTTATAGCTTATGTAATGTAATGCGCGGAGCTACTGGGATGTAGTGAATATCATATAAAAGTATTTTACTACGTTTTCATTCTCCATCAAAATTCCAACAAGATAACATTATCAGTGTGGCCATAGCACTGTTGATGGCGACAATTTGACTTAGACAATGACTAACCTGAAAGAGTAAAAACGTGAAGATATTTATAACTAGTTAATGGCGAAATCTTGTAATGGCCATTTAAAAAAAAATGACAAGTGTAAATGACAAGCGACATGTGACAGTTAACAAATGACAGGTGACAAGTGGTATGTGACAAATGAAAAATGCCATGACAAGTGACAAGTGACACATGTCAAATGTAAAATGACAAAAGACAAAAGACAAAGGACAAAGGACAAAGAACAAAGGACAAAGGACAAAGGACAAACGACTAAGGATAAAGGACAAAAGAAAAGGACAAAGGACAAAGGGCAAACGTCAAATGACAAATCACGAAGACAAATGACAAATGACAACTGAAAAATGACAAATGACAAATCACGAAGACAAATGACAAATGACAACTGACAAATGACAAAGGACAAAGGACAAAGGACAAAGGACAAAGGACAAAGAACAAAGGACAAAGAACAAAGGACAAAGGACAAACGACTAAGGATAAAGGACAAAGGACAAAGGGCAAAGGGCAAAGGGCAAAGGGCAAACGTCAAATGACAAATCACGAAGACAAATGACAAATGATAACTGAAAAATGACAAATGACAAATCACGAAGACAAATGACAAATGACAACGTGTGTAGTGTTTTAACGTGTTATATTAGATAATTTTGATGGCATTTTATGTAATGTGATGTGCGGAAATACTGTGATGTAGTGAATATCATATAAAAGTGCTTTACAACGTTTTCGTTTTCCATCAAAATTCCCACAAGATACCATTAACAGTGTGGCCATTGCACTGTTAATGGTGACAATTTGACTTAGACAATGACTGACCTGACAAGACTATAAACGTAAAAATAATTATAACTTGACACTGGCACCAATAGCTCGTATATGTAGCTGATTGCCAATATACAAAGAGAAGAAGAAGAAGAAATGACAACTGACAAATGACAAAGGACAAAGGACAAAGGACAAAGGACAAAGGGCAAAGGGCAATGTCAAATGTCGAATGTCAAATGACAAATCACGAAGACAAATGACAACTGACAAATGACAAAGGGCAAAGGGCAAAGGGCAAAGGGCAAATGGCAAAGGGCAATGTCAAATGACAAATCACTAAGACAAATGACAAATGACAACTGACAAATGACAAATGACAAGTGACAAGTGACAATTTGACTTAGACAATGACTAACTTGAAAGACTAAAGACGTGAAAATATTTATAACTTGACACTGGCACCAATAGCTCGTATATGTAGCTGATTGCCAATATATAAGAAGAAGAAGAACATCCTAGTTATTTATATAAGTATTTGTATTATATTATTTATTTAGACAATGAACCGACATGACTGACGACTAAAATATAAATCTATTATAATTTTTTAAACTTATTTTACTTGACATTGGCGAAGTTGTGGTTAATCACTCACAGAGCCTATTTATTAAGAAGAAGAAGAAGACAAGTGACAAGTGACGGACTTTTGACGGGAATTTGAAAACTTCATTTGGTGCTCTTGTATAATATTCGATATATTAGTGTATTAACGTGTTATATTAGATAATTTTGATGACATTTTATGTAATGTAACGAGGTAAATGTAATCAAATGGTATCAGGTGGAGTTGGGCCAGGTCGTTATAAGGCTCTTAGTCATCTTTTACGACATCCACGAGCATAGTAAGGATTGGTAGTATTCGTAGCCGCTACCACACAGCCAATAACTTTTGCCAATGTAAAATAACTCCTATGAGAATGAATAATGAGAGGAAAATTGACCTACTATATCACTTTTTTTGGCAAGCTATGGTCAAATATATCACACTGGTCAGACGTTCGTACAAGATTTTATTTCGAGTTTTCTTTCGCTTGCATAGATTTTATCTGCGTATTGTATCCTCTAGTTGGGCTAGCTGTCCTATATGATACCCACGAATAAGTGTAGTGAATTGTATCCTTTGTCACCACATAGAGGTTTGAAAGCATTCAGAAGTCCGAAAATACGATAGATTTATCTTCTTGCGTTAATTAGTTTTGTTCTACCTTCTTCATCATCAGACTTTAAATACCAACTACAGGTACTGTACTCATCAAAATCACTTCATAAAGCCAGTATAATAAGACTAATGCATAATTTATAGGCCAGGTCACCTTGACCTCATATAAATTACGTGTGGTGTTATACCTTTAATACAGAAATCTATTCTTTGATATCTGGTATATCGGTCGAAATGCGATCTCTACGGAAAATCTGTGGAGTTAGGCTGACCGACCGCATTCGTAACGACGATGTAAGAGAGCGAGTAGGTATGAAAGAGAGTATTGGTGTAAAAATGCCAAAGGGAATGCTCCGATGTTTCGGACATGTGGAAAGAACGCCGAACAAACGTCTGGTTAAGAAGATATACAATGCGAAAGTGGAAGGATGTAGGTGAGACCGAGACTCACCTACTCAGACCAGATCGGTCATGTACTGAATGAAGGTGAAGTCAAGAGTCCCCGAAACCGGCGAGCGTCTATGAAGAGAATTATGAATGTTGAGGAAGCGAGTGAAGTATGCAAGGATAGAGTTCTCTGGCATTCTGTTCTCTCTGCCTACCCTACAAGGGATATGGCGTGATGATATGTATGTATGATATCTGGTTAGACAAAATATACTTGCCTGCTATAAACAATTTTTATTTATATCTATTATTACTTTTTGGGAAAACATTGAAGCGAAGGTAATTGATCATGAAAGTGTATTTATTTTAGACATTGGACGTAAGATCGATACATCTGACGGCCGAGGTCGGACGAGACTGCAGAGCAAGTTCAACCGACAAGGCTAAATTATTTTAGAAACTTTCCTTAACCAAGATCAATGCAGCGAATGTATTACTAAAACTTTTAGTATATTCTGTATTTGTTTCTGTTTAGGTGTACAATTATAGCTGTATTGTATACATTAATGTCCAGACCCTAATGAAGTAATCGATGATCGAGAATTTATATCTTTTCTTGATAGTTTCTGAGGTTTACGCGAGTATTACACATTTGAAATAAAACTACTTTTACGGATTCTATTATCCTAAAGTTTTTCATCCCCTTTTTTTATCTTACCCCTTAAGGGTAGGTTTTAGGAATTTTTACGAAATTTCAATGTTATATTTATTTATATCTAATCAATAGCCTAAAAATAAGTATCAAGCTTCTGGCTTTAAAAATGATGATAATTCCTTACAACGTTACATCCCTCTTTACAACCCTTTTTTGCATTAAAAAGTAGTCCTTTATCAGGCTCTAGAGTATCTGTGTACCAAATTTCATATAGATCGGTTCAGTAGTTTTGGCGTGAAAGAGCGACAGACAGACAGAGTTACTTTCGCATTTATAATATTAGTAAGGATTTTCTCTTCAATTAAACGAGACAATTAATTTGCTGTTTCGATAAAGACTTATAAAATTTATCTTCTCAGTTCATATGGAACCCACTTTTGCTCGAGCTACTGTACCACGCTAGCCAGACCGAATGAAGAAAGAAACGCAAATACACTTAAATAGAAACATACATTATAAATTTCTCATCATCATTATCATCATTATGCTGCTGTTGTTTTCCATGATACAAGCATATATTCCTTAATGCGAGGTATTATACAAAAAATACATACATATCATCACGCCATATCATAAGTAGGCAGAGTGGACAGACTGCCAGAGAACTCTATCCTTGCATACTTCACTCGCTTCCTCAACATTCATAATTCTCTTCATACACGCTCGCCGGTTTAGGAGACTCTTGACTCCATCTTCCTTCAGTACGTGACTAATCTGGTCTAAGTAGGTTAGTCTCGGTCTCCCCATACAAAAAATAAACGCAGAACAATCAATTGTGGGTGAAAGAAAAGTTATTACTGCATGCTAGATCACTAGGGCCACTATCTGAACACTGAAGTCTTGTAGATTTTTTGAGATTTGCGTTCATTACCCATATCTTAGAGGAGCGATTAAAAGAAGTAAATAGAAATTGCCTGATCGTTAACGAAATTTTTTTTATTGATCAAACGAGCAAGCAGCACACCTGATGGTAAGTGTTACTGCCGCCCATGGACCTGTGCAATACCACGGGTATAACTAGGCTGCTGTCTACCAAAATAAACCCTAAACCCACCCAATTGGGCTTACGGCTCTATCGCTCACCGAACGAAGCGCAATAGCACATTGCCATTACTCATACGTCGATCTTCTGCGAGAGTGTGGTACTACCCCGGTCGGACCGGCCCGCGGTTGCATACAGAGAACTGTCAACAGCGAGGTCCTACCACTTTCCAAAGCAAAATTGAAGCCTTCATACAAATGTATTTGCATTTTGTGTGTGATGAAGGAGCTGGAATACAGTAGTTCCTTTTTCCTGTCACTTCCTTGTCTGTGGAATGTTTGCCTGTTCTGGAAAGCGTTCCTGTTCAACAATACGATATCTACGGTTAGAAAAGAATCTCATAATAGTATTTGGTACATATCTGTAATGACATTATTTTCTAGTAGTATCATTAATAACGAATAAGTTACTTTATATTCCAATCTTATCTTCAATCCAACGCCGTTCAAGTCTGAGTGCGACTCTCCAGCTAAGTGTGATATAATGGACCCTGATCACGTACCAACTCTTGACCAAAATTACATCCTCAAGAAAGGTAAGGGCCGGCAACATGAGAATTAAGTGGGCCGGGCCTTTTTGTTAGCAACATAAGAAAATAGAAACTCAAGTTGCTGGAGTGAATTACACTATATTTTGTGTCGCAGTGACAGTGGGAACTACGTTGTTTACTCGTGATTCTGGGTTACTTTCTTTTTATTACAAACTATCATCTTTTAAGGTAAATTATATCGAACCTATATAAATTATATACTTAAAAATACAGTGAAAATAGAATCGGTTATAGAAAGAAACCGACAGGCATTTGACGGCAAAAAACCGTCGAGTCCGTTCTATTCACTACACTACTATAGCAGCGAATATCCTATATAAAGAAAAGTGTCAAAAATGTGTCAAAAATGATTATGTGGCTGTTATAGTTTGAGTTCCTGTTATGGAAGTTTATTTAAAAAAATTGTCAGCTTTATTTAATACTAGCTTCAGCCCGTAGCTTCACGCGCATAAAGAGTAACTTTCTCAAACTTGAACTATTATCCTAAGGGAACACCTTACCGGGATCAATCTGTTCAACGGTTCACGCGTGATCGAGTAACAAACATCCAAACATCCTTACAAACTTTTACATTTATAATATTAATAAGATTAGTAGGATATTAGGAAGTAGGATGGGAAAACTACCGATTGTATTGAAGAGGTAAAATAATTGATGAACACTATTACACTTTTGTTCAAAATTATAAAAATAAAGAGGTAAGAAATATTAAGCACAACGCTACTGTAACTCGAAATATTATATTTCTAAAATTATTTAACAAGAATTTTAGTTTATTTCTAAATTTCGTACATATTTTTCACAAAAATATAAAACTATTAATGTATAATAAAAAAAATAATTTATTCAAAGTACAATTAAAGACGTAAAGCAAACTTTTCTAAGAAAAAGACAATGAAGTTTCTGTACTGATTATACAATAAATATTTATATACTTGACATATTCAATTTGTATTCAAATCTCGCAAAGTCTCAATTCGGCATAATAAGATACGAATGATGAAACCTATTTTAATGACAAACATTACTTGTAAAGTACATGTAAATGTAAATTGAGAATTTATAGGAATACATTTTGTTCTCATAAATTACACGAATAAATATTGAAATTAAAAATAATTAAAAACAAAACAGTACCTGACGCAAGGCGTATGCTTAAAAGCAATTACTATAGAGCTGAATATAAAGCAGTTCTGATTGGATTCGTGATGCTGATGAATCAAGAGAATGCGTAGCGGTATCTGTCAACTCTCGGCATAAATACATTAAGTCATTTGCCGGTTATTTTTCAATTGAAATATGAATTCAACTCAAGATAATTTCAATATAATATGGTGCAAATATTTATCTCGATTGAATAAAGCGATATCATTATAATAATATACTTTTAAAGTAAGATTTCTTTTAAATCTTGTAAAATACATCCAAATAATTGAAACGAACTTTATTATGCAAGAGGAAACTGTTTTTGTGTTCACTATTTGGTAACATACATTAGTAGCATAATTATGTAGCTGTCGAGCCGAGATATATTGCGGTTACTTATTAAGAGCCCTGTAAATTCTTAGAGCGCTAAGAACTAGCACGGGCACTTTCTTTAGCTCCTGTTGGTGTGAGTACAGAGTTCAAGTCATCAGGCACGTAGAAGTCATGTTTCTTATTCACTTCCTCAGAATTCTGAGATTCTCGATTTTTCTGGAATGGAAAAGTCTTATATAAAATGTTAACGTTGAATTTGTTATAACATACGAAATTGTTATTTTACTGCGACATCCATTCATAAATTCTTTTTTATCACATTGAAGTTGGGTGAAAACTATTCTCAATGGGCAATAAGAGTTAGAAAAACTTAACACGCTCAGGAAAAATCTATCAGATATACAGGTTTTTTAGTAGAAAATAATCAGACGACTTGGATAGCTGTGTTTAGCGTTATAAATTCAAATTTAGAATTGTTTTCATTATCATAATGAAATCAATGCTATTTATTATTAAAATGTAATTATTACTCTGTAAAAAGCGAAATTTATTTGTGAAAGTTTATAACTTCATCTCATTATGTCCCGTGTCTCATTATGTATGTTGGGTTCGAGCCTCCTCCATATTGAGAGGGAAATTGGGCTGCTATACTATGCTGGTCAGACGTATTGGTATAGGGTTTTGTTTAGAGCTTTGCATCTCTTGCACAAATGTTATATACGTTTTATATCCCTTAGTCGTCTCTTACGACCACCCACGGGTAAGATGGGGGTGGCGAATTGTATTTTTACCGTACCTTATTTCCGTCATCATAAGGACAAATATTATAATTTATAAACTTCTAATTGTATATTCAATAAAATTAATTCTGATTATCTATCTTTCGTTTTAAATGAAATTACAAATTCAGATCAGATTGTATTTATTATGTTTATAAAGGTAAAGATTTTGTGAATACGGAATCAGTCCGCAGAGATGAGGTATGCTTTAATTCAACTGGAGGTTCAGAGTAATAAATAATACATTTTGATTTTATTATGTATTCGAGATTTAAGAAATTTATATAACATCTCTTGATATTGGTATAGACAATCATGAAACTCATTCCAATATTTAAAACGAATTAAATTAGATTATATGCAATACAGTTTATTCTTGAGTCCATCGATGTATGTACTTGGACATAAGCCATAGTCACCGCGTCTGTATAGAACTTACATTATTCTAATAAATTTTATTCTTTATATCTAGTGTGTTCTCATCATTCTTCTACTCTTATCCCAATTTCTTGGGGTCGATACAATATATACTCTTCTTTCATAGCACACGTGTTAAAGTTATTGTCCATAGTTGTATGACCGGCCACCTGCCAGACGTCAATTCTTCTTCGGAATGTAATTGTTGACCAAACGTCATCAGATGGAGTTGGCCCAGGTCGTTATAAGGCTCTTAGTTATCTTTTACGACATCCACGAGCAAAATAAGGGTTGGTAGTATTCGTAGCCGCTACCAAACAGCAATATAGTGTGTTATATGGTTATAATAATGGTAAACCGTTAGATTAAAGTGCTGTTGTAGGCACAAAATTCACATATCATGAATTATATTTCACAAAACTCTCAAATTTACGATATCACGATGTTTCTTTTTTAAATAAATTCATACAATAATTGAAAATTTACCTAATACGCAGATACTTATAATTGAAGTGAAATGAAACTGTGCGAGGATGGCTTGACTTTAATTTTTTTGCATTATTAACATAGCATTCTTTTGGATTTTTTATTGCTTATGGTGGCAAACGACCAAACAGCACACCTGATGGTAAGTGTTACTGCCGCCCATGGACCTTTGCAATACCAAGGGTATTGCTGGGTCGCCGTCTACCAATACAAACCCCAAAGCCACCCAGCTGGGCTTCCGGGTCTCTCGCTCACCGAACGAAGCGTAATAGCACATTGCTATTACTCAGACGTTGATCTTCTGCGAGAGTGTGGTACTACCCCGGACGAATCAGCCCGCGGCTGTAGACAGAAAAGTGTCAACACAGTGATCCTACCACTATTACTACCTTACTATCAATGGATTTTCATTACTTGAATTTTTTAATTAATTGAATAAAAGTTCATAGATGCATTACAATTATGTACTTATTATGGTTCTGACTGCAAAATAAGTAATTGTCATTTATGATATTTATTACGCACCATTTTCTCTTGTTTCATTTCTTTAAGTAGAGATTTAAGAATGCGATGAGAGAGGAACTCGCCGGTGCGTCGAATGTCTGACGAATCAGTTTGTATGCGGTTGTCTACTACAGCCGTTGCCAAACCTTCAACAACTTCACACCGTTCCACTGTAAAATATTAATAACATCATCAATTATTAGCTGAAACAGAATGACAGATGGTGCCTCACAAAATAAAAACAATATTTATGATTCCATCAACATAGGACGGAAATAGTACGATGAAGGTATCACCGCTGCGCTTGACAATTGCTGTTATAACATTCATATGAGAATGCCCTTTATTATTTTATCCCATCTGGGATTCGTAAAGACCAATCCCTCGGTCGGGATCATAATCTCTCAGTTGATTTTTACGAACACCACAGTTATGTAAGGGGGTAAATGAGACATCGTATTCTACTCTATCTTTCGCTAGACCAATGACATTGAATTTTGTTTGTTTAGGTGAATTCAAGAATGATTGACAATTAAATCCGGTAAGTGGCGTTGTAATCCATTTCAAGGAATTTTATTATCATATTTCCTAGATTTATGCAGAATAGCGTCTTTTAGATCATCTAGTTTGTGTATAAGATTTTCTATAAATGACCTGATAACTTAGGAACGAAGACCTGATAACGAAGGAAGGTGGAGTCAAGAGTCTCCGAAACCGGCGAGCGTGTATGAAGAGAATTATGAATGTTGAGGAAGCAAGTGAAGTATGCAAGGATAGAGTTCTCTGGCGCTCTGTTCTCTCTGCCTACCCTGCAAGGGATATGACGTGACGATATGTATGTATGTACCTGATAACTTAAAACGTATTTTAATCAATGTTATTGTAAATTTAGTCCGTAATATTTCAAGAGAATTTGTTTGGTAATTTTTAACATTGTCATCAGGCTCTTACATTTACGCAGATATACATACAAAAATATGTTTGATATCGGTATTATTTCTGATACTATTACGTAATGAGTATTATTAACATAATCTGTGTTTTTTTTTATTTTTTTGATTTTTTTTATTTTCCAAACTCTAATTGTTTGGGCATACGGTTCACCTGACATTATCAGGGACCTTCAATTAGCAGTGTTAAATAAAATTATTATTATGTACAAACTTAAAATTAGATAAATATAATAAATAATAATACTAACTTAATGTTACTACAAGAAGCAAAAATTTAGGTGAAGACAAGTTTTACAAATTATACTACGAGAGAGTAAATAACAATAGAGATAACAAGTTAAGAAGAGAAAAGTAACAGATTAAGGAATAGTAATTAGAAAATAGAATTGAGGAAAGCTAAAGTTAAGGAAAAATAAAGAGTTAAAGTGACATAAAAGGTAATACTAACTTAATATAGGCAACATATATTTTGCTCAATTTAAAATAATATAATAAACTATAGTCCCAAAAATATACATAGCTTACATTTTTTTTTTTTTTTTTTTCTTCTTTTTTTTTTAAGTTTGTAAGTAGTAGAGCTTATGGTAATATAAACAAAAAAAGAAGAAGAAGTCAGTAGCAGATAGTAAAAGTAATAGAATAAAATATAGAAGTGATTGTGAGTAAATACATTGTTTACTCTGCTAATATTGATTATTAGTTACAATTGTTATTATGTTGAAATAATCTGCGTGTTGACGGAGTAAGAATACAATTCACTACTCCCTATCCAGCCTATGGGTATCGTAAAAGACGACTAAGGGATATAATTATGCATATAACATCTATGCTATAAAAGAAAATCTCGTAACAAAACCCTATACCAACACATTTCACCAGCATGATATAGTGTGTCACGTTCTCTCCTACTGCGAAGGAGGCTTGAGCCCACCACCATCCACAGTGGGACGTACATATATGAGCCGAAATAATATAATAATAATAATTATTTTCAAATCGCGGCAGATAATGGATATTAAACTTTATTGCAACATTGATAAGTTGATGGAAAGAATGCCGAACGAACGTCTGGTTAAGAAGATATACAATGCGAAAGTGGAAGGTTGTAGGTACCGGGGTAGACCGAGACTAACCTACCTAGACCAGATCGGTCATGTACTGAAGGAAGGTGGAGTCAAGAGTCTCCGAAACCGGCGAGCGTTTATGAAGAGAATTATGAATGTTGAGGAAGCGAGTGAAGTATGCAAGGATAGAGTACTCTGGCACTCTGTTCTCTCTGCCTATCCTGCAAGGGACATGGCGTGATGCGTGATACATACGTATGCATGTATATATGTATAAGTTGATCGATGAATAGATCATGTTTAGTGTCATTGACTACGCAAATGGCGTAGCGGTTAAGGTTACTAATATACTGTGTTAGTGTAGTGGGTTTGAGTGTGGGAATAGAAAGCAAAAGCGTGACAACACTATGTTATCTAAAAATTATTGTTCTATGTGTAATTTGTGTCCATTAATCATTAATTTGTAAAGTCTTTATTTTCTTAGTTTTTTTTATTGCTTATGGTGATAAACGAAAAAGCAGCACACCTGATGGTAAGTGTCACTGCTGCCCATGGACCTTTGCTATACCAAAGGTTATAATATATATATATAGGCATAGCTAGGCCGCTGCCTACCATTACAATCCCCAAACCCACCAAGTTAGGCTGCCGGCTCTCTCGCTCACCGAACAAAGCGCTATAGCACATTGCCATTACTAGAGACGTCTATCTTCTGCGAGAGTCTGGTACTACCTCGGACGGACCGGCCTGCGGCTGTAGATAGAGAACTGTCAACAGCGTGGTCCTACCACTATTAAAAAACAGGTGCAGTTGCAAGGTGTTGTCTAAAAAAAATAAATATCTGCAATGTGCATTATTCACTGCATCATACCTTTTGTCTATAATTTATCAATTTCCATGGTCCTTATTGATAATAAATCAAAGATTAACATGATTAAAAGTTTCAAAACATTGTTCAACTCACTTGGATGTTTCATAAACGGTAATGTCACTTTGCCTGTGTTGAGATCCATGCCCTTCTCAACGCGCAGACCAACAGACTTCGATAGAAGTCTGGCAGAACAGTTCACCATCTAGGTAGAATATAATATTAATGGAAGACTTATGCTATTATTTCATACTACTCTTCTCAGCATATACGTCATACTCTTACTCACGAGTCTCCTCCATATGGAGAAAATTAGTTCTTTACGCCACGCGAGCCAAAGGGTCAGACAGATTTATGTAAGTTTTTATTTTAAGTAAACCTTCTTTTACAATGATGATCTATTTAAATTTTGATTGATGAACTATTTAAATTGATGATCGATTTTCACGTTAACCAAGAGTAACTGAAAAGGAAGGAACTGAAACCAGGGAACTGAAAAGGACTGTCCGTAGTCCGTGTCCGACAGTATTTCGTGTCGTGACGGAGTAAGAATACGATTCACCATCCCCTACCTTACCCGTGGGTGATCGTAAGAGACGACTAAGGTATATAAAACGCATATAACATCTATACAAGAGAAGGAAAACGCGAAACAAAACCCTATACCAACACGTCTGACCAGACTGTTGGGCACCAACCTCCTCGTTAATACGAGGGAAATTGACTCACTATACCACGCTGGTCAGACAGGTTATTATAAGGTTACTTCCTTCTTCTGCATACCTAGATGTTATATGCATATTGTATCATCCATTTTAAGATAATAATGGATTTCCGCCATATATCGCCTAATTCAATCAATAACGCAACGCATATCCTTTAGTCGTCTCTTACGACACCCAACGGTAAGATAAGGGGTAATGAATTGTATATTATATGAATTGTATCTAATCTCATCACCACATAGAAATTAGCTTTTGTTATTGAAGAGAAAATAAATAATTGTCAAAAGTTATTGTAATAAATTTTAATCAACCACAATGCTAGATTTTGATAGATTGATTAGCTAGCGGGCCGTCGTTTTAAGTTTCAAAATTATAACTGGATTAAGAGAAAAGCTCATTCACTAATCATCATTAAAAAAAAAATCGTACATACAGCGTTATCTGTCATAATATGAAATTTAAAAAAATCTGTTTAAAACTATCAGGTAGGCACGCCTCGCCCGTGTTTTCTTTAATAAAGTACGTTCTCACCAAATAAAAATTTGAAGAAATATTTCGTTAGCGGTAAATAAAAAATGTTTTTCTTATTATAGAAATAATTGGTCGTGCTCATTCCTAAAGAGGTAAGCTATGGTGTAGCACACGGAACACATACATTACATTTCATCATTTAATTATTATTTTAAAAAAATAGAAAAGAGGGTATGGTGAGGTGGCTTGGCCACGTGGAAAGAATGAGTGAAGAAAGGTTGACTAAGCAAATATACAAAGCGAGTGTGAGTGGGACGATTACAAGCGGAAGACTACGTCGTATTTACATACATACATATCATCACGCCATATTCCTTGCAGGGTAGGCAGAGAGAACAGAGTGCCAGAGAACTCTATCTCTGCATACTTCACTCGCTTCCTCAACATTCATAATTCTTTTCATACACGCTCGCCGGTATCGGAGACTCTTGACTCCACCTTCCTTCAGTACATGACCGATCTGGTCTAGGTAGGTTAGTCTCGGTCTCCCTCGGTACCTACATCCTTCCACTTTCGCATTGTATATCTTCTTAACCAGACGTTCGTTCGGCATTCTTTCCACATGTCCGAACCATCGGAGCATTCCCTTTCGCATCTTTACACCAATACTCTCTTTCATACCTACTCGCTCTCTTACGTCGTCGTTACGAATGCGGTCGGTCAGCCTAACTCCACAGATTTTCCGCAGAGATCGCATTTCGACCGCATTAATTTTACTTTCATACTCTTTTCTGCATACCCAACTCTCGCTTCTATACAGTAATGTTGGGACAAGCACTGCGTTATGTATTGCTACACGTGCCTTCTGGCTGAGGTGGTGGCTGCCGAGAAGTTGCCCCAACGCTCCGTTCACTCTATTTCCCGCATTCACTCTTCGCTCTATATCAGTGGTATACCTTCCATCTCGGCTAAATCCACATCCAAGATATACAAATTCATCCACTTGCTCTAGTATATCATTACCTATTGTTACTCTTACATCTGTTCTGGCTTCGTCACTTTCAAAGACCATTATTTTGGTTTTGCTCACATTCACGCGTAGACCCCTTTTCTTACAATCTTCTGTCATTGTGTCGACTAGGGTCTGCAGGTCGGTCGCTGACTGTGCCAGCAGGACTGCATCTTCTGCATATAGCAGAGCAGTGACCACTGAGTCGCCCATCTGGACTCCCACATTCATATCGTTCAACCTTTGGAGACATTTATCTAGATATATGATAAACAGCCTGGCTGACAGAACGCACCCCTGCTTAACGCCGATATTGACGTCAAACCGAGGCAACATTCCATCATCCAGCCGCACACAGGCGCTACAGCCCATGTAACTGGACTGCACAGCCTGTAGCAGTTTAACGTTAATACCATACTCCGGTAAAATGTCCCAAAGTTCCTTTCGTACAACTGTGTCAAATGCTCTCTCCAGATCCACAAAACTGGAGAAAACCCTCTGACCTAGAGCCAGATGCTTCTCCACAATGTTGCGCAGAGAGAACACTTGATCCATGCATACCCTTCCACTCCTGAAACCTCCTTGTGTCTCACACAGTATACCATCGGGCACCATCCTCATTCTCCTTTCAATAATTTTACCATACACTTTTGCTGCCAAACTGGTCAAGCTTATGGCTCTGTAATTTGCGTAGTCATAACGCGAACCCTTGTTTTTAAACAAAACCACGATGACTGCGCTATTCCAGTCCCCGGGAACCATTCCTGAGCTCCAACATAAATTGAGGAGCAACAGGAACGCCTCCCAGATACAGGAGCCACCAAGCTTGATCATCTCGGTAGACACCATATCAATGCCCGCTGCCTTACCATTTTTCAACCTTCTTATCGCCCATTCAACTTCATCCATACTGATGCCATCGGAGGATGCCGTTGTTGAATGTTGATCTACTGAACCACATGCGACACCGGCGCCAACCGTAGCATCCGCATACATATCGCCAAAATATTCACTCCATCGGCTTAACACGTCTTGTGTTTGTGTAAGAATGTCTTCACCTTTAGACCTTATTTTATTCATTCTGAAGGCTGACCAACCACCCCGAGACTTCTTCACCTCCCTTCAAAAGAGTTTGGTGTTAACCTCGAAGTTTTTAGTCAGCCTATCTTCTGCACTCATACTTGCTCTATCACGTTTCTCTTTCACTAAGGCCTTGGTGTCATTCTTACATTGCCGATATATTTCTTTCTTCTGTTCAGTCAAACTGTCATTCAGATTCAAAGAAGAGACATAGTCCAGCCACGTTTTCTTCTTTTGCTCTACGGAAGCTGCCACTTCCGCATCCCACCATGCATCACCATTTATTTTTCTATGCTTCTTTGAACTTCCACATACTTCTTTCGCTGTATCTACCATACTCTCTTTCAATACTCTCCAGCATTCTTCAATGTCCGATTGCGGCTGGCTTGCCATCGTCAGCCGTTCTCGGACACCCTCTGCATACTTTTACGTCGTATTTCTTTAGATTAAATTGAAGATGTGTTGGCGAAAAGTCAGATTAAGAGTACGCGTAACCGTAGAGCATGCAGTCTTCCAACTGTGATGAGTGTGAATGAAGCGATGGAGGTATGTCAGGATCGTGGTTTGTGGCAATCCGTAGTCTCTACCTACCTCTCTGGGAAACAGGCGTGAGGCTATGTATGTATGTATGTAATTATTATTTTCATGAAATAGGTGATACCTATAGTTGTTATTTCTGGAAATCGTATAAATATGATTATAATATTCTCTGTCATCTAGAATTCGAAATGAGAATCTCACCATCGACAGCAGTTATTATATACTTATAAGGAGATGTATAAATATAGGACTCTGGCTTTCTTCACAATAGGGAGGCAAATTAGCCTAGCATACCACGTCAAGTTCGCCTGTTCTCGAATCAATGTGATCTGCATAAAATATCTTTAACCGTCTTTAAATATATCCACGGTTGACAGCTTTATTGATTAAATAACACATACTAGCTTTAACTACCGCCTATCATTAATTTTCGATTAAAATTTATTACTTTATTCTATCCTGAAGACAGAGTAACTCTTACCTGTAATAGTTTTCTCCTTTCGGGTAGGAAGGCGCCGATGGTAACTGGCTCGGGAAGATCTTCAATACGGTCCACAAATGTGACTTCAGCGAGTTTAGTTAGTGATGGCTATAATAAAGAATTTATTATGACCTAATGCTAAATTTTCATCATTATCATCATCACAGTCCGTAAATGTCCCACTGTTGGCCTCTGGCTTCCTCCGTAATGGGAGGGAAATTAACCTACTACACCACGCTGGTCAGACGTGTTGAAGTAGAGTTTTGTTTCGAGTTTTCTTTCTCTCGCATAGATGTTATAGGCGTCTTATATTCCTTAGTCGTCTCGTACGATCACCCACAGGTAAGATGGGGTGGTGAATAGTATTCTTACCTCGTCACCATACGGAAGAAATTTTTAAAAATGCAAATATTTTTTGAAATAAAATTAGTTTTACGGATTCTGTTGCGTTTGTATTTGATTTTTAATTGTCTGACGTTTCAAACAATTCACAGTGATCATGGCCACGGGAGGATGGGAGAACGGTCCTCCACAGTAATATTAGGATATCTGTGTGGAATTTGAATGAATAAGTATTAGCTACGGCTATAATTTGGTAAACTATATTATTGTATGTTATCATCATCCTACCCTTATCCCAATTACTTGTCGTCGCAATATGTACTCCCCTACCATCGTACATATTGCAAAAGTAATAGTCTTATGATCAGCCGTCTGCCTGACGTCAACCCTCCTTGGAAATGTAATTATTCACTAGACGGCATCAGGTGAAGTTGCCCTAAAAGTTGTAATTAGATATAAAGCTTAAGAGCTTATTTTAAGACGTATTTTACGACACACATGAGCAAAGTAAGGGTAGTATTCGTATTTTAATTTTACTTTCACTACGTTACGAACATTTCTTAGCATTCACAGAAGGATCATATCGAGAGATAGTCACGGGAGGACCATGAACGGTGAGAGTATTCGAAATGTCGAAAAAAATTAAATCCAATGGAAATATTATTATGTATTTTATATTTATAATATTCGCGTAAACATTATAAATTTTTATATTATTGTTTGTATAATTATTTAATATAATTTGCATTGCATAGCAGTCCAAAAAAGCATAAACTCAAAATATAATCTTATGTCGGCTTACAGACCGGTTAGACTTTTTATTTTGGTAGGTTATGGTCTGGACACACGCCATCCATTCCCTCGAGGGCGATGAAAGGGCTACCATAATCTTTGTTTCGCTAGTTATAATTAATATCACTATCTTTGTGGGTGATATGAGTTTTCTTTTTCTATCAAAATAAAGCATACCACAGGAGTAGGTGGTCTGTCCTTAACACTTTTCAATTCTCCTTCAATTACGTCATCCTCAGCGGGAGGAATACGAGTGATTTCACCAAAAATAATAGAGCTACCAGTATTTCGGGCATCTACGTTTTGACGTGCTAGTTCTGCAGTTAATTGATGTGACCAGCGAGACGATTTAGAACCACTGAAATTATTAATAAATTAATAACCATAGAATTATTTATTTATACATCTTAACTTAATCTTTTTCCGTGTGGCGTCACCACAGTAAGAATACTATTCACCACCCCATATCATACCCGTCGGTGATGGTACGAGACGACGAAGGGATATAAAATGCATATAACATCTATGCGAGAGAAGGAAAACTCGAAACAAAATCCTATACCAACATGTCTGACCAGCGCAGTATAGTAGGTTAATTTCCCTCCCATTACGGAGTAGGCCCGAGCCCAATAGTGGAACATTATGGGCTGATATGATGATGATGATGACATCTTAACTCATATTTGTTATTACCACTTAACCCTGTTAGGAGGGTTAAGTGGTAATGGGCAGACCATATCGTTTAATGTAGGTACCACTGTTAGAGAAGAAATATTGTGGAATAATGACTACAGACGACGCATCGTAATACTAATTACCCATCAAATGGTCTAATGATTTAGTAGAAGAGAATTTTAGGAGCCGTTAGGTGCAGATAACATAAGAATGCGTTTAGCGACATTATCTGAGGCAGGTCTATGATTCATCATTCATCATTCTCCTACTCTTATCCCAATTACTTGGGGTCGATACAATATGTACTCTTCTTTATAGTACATATTGTAAAAGATATTGCCAATAGTTGTATGACCGGCTGCCTGCCAGACGTCAATTCTCCTTGGGAATGTAATTGTTGACCAAACGGCATCAGATGGGGTTGGCCCAGGTCGTTATAAGGCTTTTAGTCATCTTTTATGATATCCATGAGCAAAGTAAGGGTTGTAGTATTCGTAGCCGCTACCACACAGCTATTACGATATCTTCTATAGACGATTGCGAATACATATTCATATTTTGAATTGATATACAATAATTTATAGAAGAAAAAGAAGGCGAGATTGAGAGTTATACTCGAAAAAAATCTCTATACCAACTCGTTTGATTGGCGTGGTATAGCGCGTAGGTTAATTGCCCTCCTATTGTTGAAGAGGCTTGAACGCAGCAGTGCGTTCCACCGCTATATGTGCTAAGATGGTGATGATGATATCATCTATAACTCATCATCATTCAGCCTTTTGCCATTCACTGCTGAAAGTAGGCATCGAGCATATATAATAATAATAATAATTCCATTTATTTCAGACTTACTATTATGTCCATATAAAAACTTAACTATTACTTATAACTTAACTATAACTTAACTATATTTATATGTTACGTAGCATGGTAACTTTTTGTAGGTTATTTTCAAATATGTATATCGTCGTAAAACCTTATACGTTTCTCAGGAGAACGCTACTAACCATTCTCCCAGTGATTTAATAGCTGATTTTTGGAGTAGTAGTACTGTACGGACCTTGTGGCAACTCGAGAAAATTTCCATGCGTTCATGCGTTCTGCTATACTTACTGTAGCAATCAATCTTAACGCTCACATATAGGCCCCGTTAAGCTCTTTCGTATCCGTGGTGCTGTACTGCTGCGCATATCGTAACTGTACACCCCTTTACTTATCGACTGAATAAGCATTTGGTTTTACTCTCTTCCGCTTTGTCTAGGAGGGAAGTGGAATCATTCTTTCCAAATCCTCCTCTTTAACCTTTTCTAATTAAATTTATTGCAGGTCTCAAGACGATTAAAATCACATCCCGGGACTGTCTGAGGATCAAATCTCGGTGTCATTTATGGAGACCATTGAAGATCCTGGCTTACAGAAGTTACATGGGTGGAATGTGTGTGTGATTAGTCCCATAAAAAAGCTGATTTTTACAAATTCGACGAGCAAATAAGGTGCGGCGACAACAGGAAAAGTGTCCTAATATTCCCCGTTTGCCAAACAGGCCGGCATTGTATTTCACTTTTAAGTTTTCATTTATCTTATTATAATGTTATCTGCTTATTATAAGCTGGATCATTTTTAGGGCACGAGTTTTTAATAATTAAAGAGGAAAGAAAAAGAACACCTATTGAAGATATAATTACTTAGCTGAGCTGTACAAAGAGAACTGTCCACAGCGTGATCTTACTACTATTATATTTATACTATTAAATTAGACCACATTCCCCTTCCATTTGGGAAGAGGTTTGTTTCCAGCAGTGGAACGTATATGAGCTGATATGAAAAGATGAATACAACCAGCATGGTATGGTAGACGAATTCCCCTCCCACCGTGGAGGAGCCTTAGTTCCAGCAGTGGTACGTATATGGGCTGATACGAAACGATGAATACAACCAGTGTGGTATGGTAGACCAATTCCTCTCCCACTGTAGAGGAGGTTTGTTGCCAGCAGTGGAATGCATATGAGCTGATACGAAAAGATGAATAAAAAATCGTACCGTTTCTTAGTACTTGATGGCCTGTAGTTTCTGAAGAATATGCTCGCAGCGCGTGCGCGTACCATATGTTCTAGATCAAGTAAGAGGATGTGCACACGACGTCTGGCGAACTCCATTATTGCATTCTCTAACATCTATATTAGAGAAAAGTCAGCGTAAGTAAGCCCTTGTAATTGGGTTTCTGAGATCATATATGCCCTTGTACCATTAAACCTTATTATTAACTGGATCATAACAGGGTTAAGCTGAAAACGATCACTTAATTCTCATGTTTATGCGAGTATTACACGTTTGAAATAAAACTACTTTTACGGACTCTATGGTCGCAGGAGGACTGGAGACGTAGACGACCATAATCACTATAAAGTGTTAAAAAAAAAAATCAAATACTTTTATTTCAGATCACTTAATTAATTTAATCTATTTGTTTATTTTTCGATTGTTTTCAATCTAGAGGATTACATTGCCTCATTCATAATTTTTGTCCTCTGAAAGTCGTAAAAACCGTCTAAGTGAACACTGGGCGAAAATATAGTATCGCACGCCTTGGAAACTCGTAATGTTAATGGCAACCCTTATAGCATTACGACTATAATTCGTCTTCCTTGTTTAGGCCTATGTCCAACAGTAGGTGTTGATAAACTAATGGACGGATAGACGAGAGCACAGGGACTTTGATGGGTAGCCGTAAGTTTTACTACAGAACTACATAGTGTCTAGCACAAGATATTAATAAAAATTGTACCTCCTCGAGTATATGGATAGGTGCTGTCGGCAATACAGTCACTATGTCCATTCTGGCTCGGGCCTGGCCAAGGGTCATGAGAGCATCGCCTTGAGTGGAGATAGCGCTTGTCATTGCTTCTTTTGCTAACTTTTGTGCTAGTTCAGTACTCATACCTTTAGCTCCTCGTTTAGACTGCAAGTTGGAAAGATAGATCGTCAAGAGCCAACCAATTCCACCTGACGCCGTGTATTTGTCGAATATTAACGAGAATTGAGAGCAAGTGGTTGATCATAAAACTTATATAGAACCCTCTACAGTATCTGTCTAAGCTTATTGGCCTCTTCATAGCTTAGTTTTTGTTTGTATATAAGAGGAAGAAGAAATACTGTGACGTTCATATATTAATAGGAATAATTTTAGGAGAATAATGAGGCCTCTTCTTTTAGGAATAAAACTTTTATATAGAAGGTTACATAAATTATAAGGTAAGTGATATAAATTATTTCCAGACTCGCAACAATAATCCCTGACACAATAAAATAATTACTGGATAATCTAACATTAGTTAGGTTAGAATTTTGATCATAATGCCACCTCCGTAGCCATGAGTGAATTTTTGATTCTTTATTTTATCAACCCTTATGATGATTATCCCCAATTTTAATAAAAAGAGCGCAGACCAAATGAGTTAAAAGTTTGTCTTATCTTACAATGCTTTTATGTACCCACTTAACTCTTAGTAGTCATTTTACACGACCATACAACATTTATGGAAAAGGAAGACGTAGTGGCAAATTCTATTACTCATCATCATCATCATAGCTCATATATGTCCCACTATTAGGCTCGGGCCTCCTCCGTAATGGGAGGGAAATTAACCTACTATACCGCTCTGCTCAGATATGTTGGTATAGGGTTTTGTTTCAAGTTTTCCTTCTCTTGCATAGATGTTATATGCGTTTTTATATCCCTTAGTCGTCTTGTACGATCACCCATGGATAAGATAGGAGCTAGTGAATTGTATTTATACTCCGCCACCACACGGATAGACAATTCTATTATTACTGCTTTCATAAACATAAGTTAATGTATATATGTATGAATAGATGCAAAGGTTTTATAACATAATTTAATTCGTGTACTTATGGCGTAAGAATATAATTTACTATTCATTCTTTTAGCTAAGAGCATCTTGAAAGACGACTGGCAAATGTAAGCGCATAGCACGTATAAAAGATGGCAATCTATATATAAAACCTATGCTGAAAGCTCTTCAATTTTGATTGTGTAGGAGCTAATCTCCTGTAGTATTCGTACGTAGTATGACTGTAGACTGCACAGATGGCGTAGTGTTTAAGATAGCGACATTTCATGCCAGTGCCGTGGTTTTGATTCCTACGCAAGACAATACTTTGTGGGATCCACAAAGTGTTGTTCTGAGTCTGGTTGTAATTTGTCTGCATTCATTGCATGTTTGTAAAGTCCCCCGCAATACAATGATTACTTCCTTAGTGCAGGATGGTGTCTTTTTTCTTCTTCTTTCTAAGTATAGCTAGTTCGAATATGAGTTGGATCTGGTGAAATACAATTGAAGTATAGTTACCTTTTCAAACTCAACGCCCATCTTTTTGATAAGTTGAGCAACTTTAGCTGTTCCCCCGTGACTCAATTTCCAGTTGCACAATCTTATGCATTGAAGTTCCAAGTCTGTGTTGTATGCGTAAATTTCTGCTTTTCTATATCATAATTCATAATTAAATCTGGGCATCACTATAAGTGCTAGAATTATAGAGGTTGCAAACAGCATCATAGCTTATTAAAAGTGATGGCGTAGCATGTGAAAAATGTATATATGATCAACTGCAGGACTTCGAAGACCACTATGTTATCTTTCAAGCAGAAAGCAATTACCCATTTACAAAATTATATCGCTTAAATATATGAAAATGTGTTAGATGTGAAAGTATTGATAACTTCAAAACATAATATATTCTTTATTCAATCATGATTATGAAGGACTGAAGAAAATTTTGTTGTATTTGTCATCGCCGGCTTAGTAGGCTTTATATATTATATTAATGTAATTTTATACAATACATATATAAATATATGTAATCAATATATATATATATATATATATATATATATATATATATATATAATTTATAACAAATTTTCTACAAATATCTGAGATTAAGGACTTAATATGACGACATTGAATGAAAAGCAAAAATGAATCATTATGTCAAATTTCAGCTCGTATTATTTTGTTGTCTTTTATAGCAGACATATGCCATATACTGGACAATGATTATACATTGTACAGATTTTAATATTTTAACTTTAAAGTTAGAATTATATTAAACGATGATATAATGACAAACGTTGACAATAACCGGGTTTTCCAAATTACTGAATTTTTTTTTTGCATTTAAATGTTAGATTATTTATAAAAACTTATTTACGAGCAAAAAAACTAGAAAAATGTTGAATAAAATTTTCGATTTTTCTACTCCAGAAAAACGACAAGCATTTTTCTTATATTCACGATTCTTAAACATTTCTTCTACCTTTGATACATCTCATGTGTCAGATACAAAAGCAATTTGTGTCATTTGGGACACAATCAAGACTTTATTGCTTTGTAATCGTAGCTATAAAGAGAATAAACGAATCTATATAAATTAGGATTAGTCTTATACAGTCTGTATCAGTCTGTTCAGAAGATAATTCGGAATTATAGTATTTGAAACAGTATTTTATTCGATTGTTATCTTCAGTGTTTTAATTAAAAGAAGATTAACTATAATCTGGACAAGATAATTAATTCTGCGTGTGGACGGGGTAAGATATGAAAAAAGTCATCGACCTTTATTTTCTCCGAAGGTTTCAAATCGCGGCAACAAGTGAGTAAGTACAAGTCCTAGGGAAAGATGACTATCCTAAAAGAAAAAGATTTCACCTAGGAGCTCGTTTCTGGGGCGACTTCTTTTGGATAAAGTATTGAGCAGGGCTTTGGATTGTCAATATATTTGGGTCTATCAGAATAGTAGTTAAATATTATTTACCCGTGGATTTTATGTTATTCTTGGAAATGTGGTGCTGATCAAAAGTAGGTGGTCGAACTTTGGCGTATGGGTGAAAAAAAATTAAGTGTAAAAACTAATCAACGAATGTTAACGACTTGAAAAAACACTAAATCATTGCTTTTAGGTGCGAATACATTATCATCCTCCTGCTCTTTTCCTAATTGGTTGGATGCAGCGCAATATGTAATTGTACATATTGTAAAAGTTGATGGCAATAATGTTATAGACTAGCCAGCTGCCTGTCGTCAACTCCACTTTGAAAATTAATCGTTGAACAAACGGCATCAGCTGGAGTTGGTCCAGGTTGATACAAAGTTCTTTTGTTTGAAAGCTAGCGTCGTTATCGAGGCAGATCTTAGATAAAATTTATGAATATTTGTTTAGAAGTTTTAAAGACATTAGTTCTTTTTGTGACCTACCATAAGGGATCTTAGACGTATAATGGGTACTACTTTACGTGCGAAAATGCAGATGACTTAACATTTAAAACAGTCATGTATGATGGTACCGCTGAGCTCTATTGTTGATAAAAATGGAAGGCACGAGATGATATTTTGGATTACCTACTGTGCACCCGATAGTTTGAGCTAATGAGCCCAACTGGTCGAGCTAATGGGATTCGTCTACGAGTTTATTCTTGGGGTTTACTCATTTTTTTTAATAAGTCTATACTTACTTTGCTCTTCTCTGAGCACCAGCTGTCATATCTTCTGTGTATAATTTGAGAAGAAGGGCTTCTTCATCTATTTTGTTGTTTTGAGATTCAACGCGCGCATGCCACTTACTATTTGCCTGGAATTAAAAAAAAAGAAGTTAGAAGGTGTTACATAAAAAACGTCTTTAATATACTTTATTTATTTATTTATTTTTAGGATTACCAACGAAAAATACACAAACATACAATATAGTAAAAAAAGAATCATATGGATCATGTTTTGTGCTCTTTCATTTACAGGTAACCACAACTAACTAAATGTTACTTAAACTCTTTAAAACAAAATATTCATTTCCTACTTTTTTAAAAAGGAAAACATAAAATGATAAAAAAATCAATATACAGTTGGCAAACTATATATACCTACATACATATATATATTTAAACATAGATATATATACACATATATATCATTTGTACATATAAATAAATAATAAATAATATTTACTTTTATAAATTATACGGATTATGTCCATAACAAGATAACGGGCTGTATTCTTAATTTGTCATTTTACGAGGCGAAGATAATTACTACGAGGATAATTACTTCTTTTAATTTAAAGTTTATCATCTTTTAATTAAACATAATTTACAAGTTTCTTATAGCAAAACATAACTTTGAAACGATATAGACCTCAATATTTAGCTTATAATTCAGTTAACGGTTAACAAATTTTAATTTTCATGGACATTAATCTACAGACCTTTCAGATCGAATAAAACACTACATGATTTCTTATTAAAAACGAAATATTTACCTAGAAGTTTGTATGAGACTTTCCGTGTGGTGACGGAGTAAGAATACAATTCACCACCTCCTATCTTACCCGTGGGTGATCGTACGAGACGACTAAGGGATATAAAACGCATATAACATCTGTGCGAGAGAAGGAAACCTCGAAACAAAACCCTATACCAACACGTCTGACCAGCGTGGTATAGTAGCTGAATTAACCTCCTATTATGGAGCAGGCTCGAGCCCAGCAGTGGGACATATGTATAGGAGCTGAGATGATTGTATGAGACGACTAAAGTAGATAGATAGACGGTAGCAGATTATATTATTTTAATAAAAGTTATATTTGTAAGAAACTCTATATCAACGTATAAAAATTTATGTGATATTATAGGCTAATTTACGTGTCACTGTAGAGTTAGTCTACTCTTGAAAATCTTTCAAAGTATCTGTAATATTGTACAATTACACACAAAATAACGTTTTACTGTCGATTTTACGTGACTAAATTCAGCAAAACATAATTACTTTTCTGACCTAAGTAATGGTTACGGCTGGAAGCTATTTTTCAGGGAACCACAATGGTTTGTTTGTTGAAGTCGGGATCTGTACTAGTAATTGCTTTTGTGTTGGAGTAGCGGCAGACTAGTGATAGATAGCAATATTGTATAGAACTACCGGGTTCAACTTTTCGATGATATGTGCTTGTCACTATAAAATATTATTGTTTATTATAGTTATATTTGATCGTTTGTAAGGTATATCAAATTATCAATAGACTAGTGAACTCTGCTGCAACTTTTTCTCCACTTAACAGGAGAGATTTATATTTAACATTGAACTTATCTTCTTGTGTCCAATAGTTGTTTTAAAATTAGGAGTTATTTCGTAATATTATTATCCCCTTACTCTGTAGACTATCCCTTTACGTTCACGATGTGAAAATATATTTGTACTAGTGTACAAATATATTTTCAGAAGTACAAATATTTTTACACACTGAAATATATGTGTACTTCTGAAAATATATTTCAGAGTGTGCAAATATATTTCAGTAGGAAGTTCTCCTGGTAGTGTCAGACAGAACTAATGTACCTACTCATTCCTATTGCGTTAACTTACTCGTTAATGACCCATGCTGCAGCGCACAAGTAGTAGACTTACGCCTGCATCCATGCCTAGCTTGTTTCAGGCCTAGGTGAAGCGCTCGCCAGTAATGTTGCCGCAAACGACTCTATAGACTATCTTGCCTTAAATTTCAAACACTAACCTGGTCTTCAAGCCGCTTTTTCTTCGCTTCCCTTTCCTGTTTTAGTCTATTCAACCTCTTTTTCTCGTTCTTTCTCCACTGCCTCACCATGGTTATTTTTCTTCTCAGTTCCATCTCAGCAGCAGTTTGTACTCTCTGCTTTATTCTATTCTGTTTTTCGGCTGCCTTTGCTGCTCTTTCTTTGCGTTGTTTCTCGTTGAATTCAGCTAAGTATTCCATTCTAGCTTGAATTTTTCTCTCTTGCTCTTTTGCTCTGAAATACAAACGATTTTATTTAAATGGTATAAAATTAGGAATTTCTTTTTCATAAATTAGAACGATATATATATATGTCTAAACAAAACATTATTCTAAGCTGTTGGAACAGCGTGGTGTTACAACTTCATTTCTCTACTCCCCTTCGAGATCCTTGCTCAAAAATCATTAAATAAAAAAATATATAGATATTAATTGCTGCAAGCTTATTGCCAATTACGCGTCAAGAGCCTATTGTAGTATCTTATATTCTAATAATCTATGCCTAATTTGCTAAAACTCATCGCAATGCACTTCTTTTTTTATTTATCTCCCTCATTGTTCTCTTTTTTAATATATAACTACATATCAAATGTTGAAACTTTCGGGTTGAGAGCCCTCAGCGCTCAGCCACAGCCCGGTTACGCTGTAACAGCCCCTAGGCTAACAGCAATCGCAGTGGATACGTTTTAGTGGGTATACTAGTCCTAGGCTAGGAGTCCCACACTTCCCATCCGGGGAGTAAGTGCGTAACGCATTTCGGACCACTGCGTTATCGATAAAAAAAAAAAAGAAAAGTTGAAACTACAAATAATAGCTACATGTGCTAATATTTTAACTGAAAATATTTCATATTTATTGATTAACTGCAATACACGAAGTGGCTGCCTGAATGACATTAGTGGCCAAAGTACGCACTCCTCTGAGTATTGTGTGATCCTCACGCTGGATAATACTTTTTATCATCCACAAATGGTTGTTTCGAATCTGAATAATATTAATTTTTGTTAATTTAAAATACCCTTTTCTTTAAGTATCATCAATTCCCTACTCTTGTCCCAATTACTTGGGGACGACACAATATGTAGTCGTACATATTGCTAAAGTTATTGGCAATAGTTTTATGACCGGCCGCCTGCCGGACGCCAACCTCCGCCCTTGGGAATGTAATTGTTGACTAAACGGAATTAAGTGGAGTTGGCCCAGGTCATTATAAAGCTCTTTGTCATCTTTTCAGACTTCTAAGGATAAATTAAGGGTTGGTAGTATTCATAGCCGCTACCATACAGCACTTTTTCTTTAAAATAGCAACACAAAAAAATATTTATTAGTAGGCGGTAGTAGTAGTAGAGTTGATCCTGATAAACAATTTAAAACTATGGGTCGTTTTTTTATAACTGAGAATATAGAGCATGAAAGATTGCTAAAGGAAATTCACCATGTCGCTTTCTTAAGTAATGCAAATTGCCGCAGCCTAAGCAGTATTTTTGCTTTTAATTAAAACGTACTCTTTTGATTTACGCTCTTTCGCCAAGAAAAATCTCACACGAAGCCACTGGATGTAGGTTAAATTAAATCTGTTTAAAAGCCTTTTTACTGTGAGAAATCGTACCATTATATTGCAGCTTTATTTTATGAAAAGAAATAGTTACTAACATGGTAGTCATAGAGTTGTTAGTTTTATAGTTACTAATATTTGCTTGGATTAAAAAAATAAAATCATTTGAAATTAAGCCATACATATATACTTTACGGATATATAATTTAAGATATACAATGCGAAAGTGGAAGGATGTAGGTACCGAGGGAGACCGAGACTAACCTACCTACACCAGATCGGCCATGTACTGAAGGAAGGTGGAGTCAAGAGTCTCCGAAACCGGCGAGCGTGTATGAAGAGAATTATGAATGTTGAGGAAGCGAGTGAAGTATGCAGAGATAGAGTTCTCTGGCACACTGTTCTCTCTGCCTACCCTGCAAGGCATATGGCGTGATGATATGTATGTATGTATGTATATATAATAATATACTTTACGGATGAATAAAACTATTTTATCGATAACTTATAGAACGTGAGACGCCTTAGTCCTCCCGTGACCATGAACGCTGTAAAGTGTTCAAAACGTCGGGCAATTAAAAATCAAATACAAACGCGATAGAATTCGTAAAAACAGTTTTATTTCAAAACAAATCCGGTTATCGTTATGGAGGCATAATCTCGTGATGCACTAGCAGCAAATACAGGGGTCAAATGAAACCACTGTTTTTAAATATTGAAGATAATATAAGAGAATTCTAAAGAAGGAATGCGTTTGTGGTAAATAATTAAGGCTTTTTTTTTTGGGTTGGGCTACGGTCGGCGCACTCCTCGCACCACTCCGTCCTGGGCGACAGAGGTGCCTAAGCACGCACATCCGTAACGCACCCGTGAACCTCGCCTTCGTCGTTGTACCGGCCATCGGAGCAGCGTGAACTTGTCGTCAGTGGCCGGCCCGATAGAATACCCTCTGAGGAGTACCCTCTCCTTGAGCGGCGGCCCTCCCCTCGGGGAGGACGTCAGTCTTTTCTTCGCGGTCAGCCTCTTGGCGGGTGACGGACTAATTCCCTTGTCCAGTCACGCGCGGCCTCGGCTAGGGCGGCATCAGACGCAGGTAATCGCGCCTACGCCGCCTCAGTCGCCGGCGGCGACTCGCGTCGTCGAGGATACGCTCCTTGCGCACACGCTCCGCCGCCTCCTTCCGCGAGACTACTGCCTCGCAGAAGGCTGCGACCGCGTCCCAATTCGATTCAGTTGGTGCCGATGATTGCGACGAGTTCAACGCGCTGATCTGCCCAAGCGGCACAAGCCTCGAGCGTATGCTGCGCCGTATCCTCGTCGCAATCGCAGTGGTGGCAGGATGGTGTACTCTCCCTCCTGACGATCGTGTGCAGGTATTTGGCGAAGTATCCATGCTCCGTCAAAACCTGCACCAGTCGGAAGGAGAGCATCCCATGCCGCCGTTCCAATCACTGCATCAGCACCGGCCGGAAGGCCTCCACGGTCCGCACACCGAACCAAGGCCTCTCCAGCCGGACTGCCCGACAGGCAATCACATCTCGGCGGCCGTCGACGCGCCAGGCGGTGAGCTCCCTCATTGAGACCACATCGCCCTCCGCTCGCACCCCCGAGACCCGGCGATACAAATCGGCGAGCATTTCCGTCTCCAGGTCCCACGGGGATAATTAAGGCTTAGTAAGTATCTATGTAAGAAAACAGAGATATGAACACGTAATTATAAGCATGCTACTCACAAAAGAGTCATTAAGTTTAAGTTGTAATATACAAATTGCATACTTGACTACACAGATAGTAGTAGAGAATAGTTAAGATACCGATCTACCGTGCCAGTGTCATGGGTTCGATTCTCAAGCAGGACTTACACGTGCACACTTTGTGCGATCTACAGTTTATTGTTCGAGTCTGGGTGTAATTTGTGTCCATTAATTATATGTTTGTTAATTCTCTCGCAATACAAGGATTTATCCGTAGCGCTGGATGTAGTCTTATAAAAAAATACATTAAAATAAACATGAAGCCGTAAAAACTAACAGAGGGGAAACTAGAAGAATAGGCAGGTAGTACTATCCAGCTTATAACAATAATTGTTCTGATCGATGTTTGGTACACGACTTGACCAGTATGGATATATCCCTTACAAAATCATCATTCATCATTATTCTGCTCTTATATAGAGGGACGCAATAAGTATTCATCTACCATCGTATATCGTAAAAGTTTTGGTAATATTTTAATAACCGGCCGTCTGCCTGACATCAACCCTCTCTGGGAACATGATTGTTGATCAAACACTATCAGACGCAGTAGGCCAAGCTCGCTGTGAAGCTTTTAACCTTATTTTACGACAACCACGAGCAAAGTAAGAATTGTTAATATTTGTCGCCGCTACCACACAGCAAATTTACTATCAAACATAATTATCTGTTACAAAAATATATTAATTAAATAGCTAGAAGTGTACCACAGTAATTATGTTATAGCTTCATAATTAGTGGAGTAATTAATAATTCATACTTAAAATGAAGGTAACCCATTAAATCATAGGTCTCAATTTTCAATATAATGCTATTATTTCACACTAATGAAGAGAATTGAAAGCAAATCAGTATTGAGACTGTCGACACTGAGTTAATAGTTAAAGTTCACTTGTTAATAGTGATTAAAGTCTATGAGGTTACAATAGAGCTTGTGTAGTCTTTGTGAAGTTAGCTTTCCAAGCCACCTGATCCTTTGTCAGATAGTACAATGTACAATAGCTTTTAATCAGCGCTGAAAATATATGGCTCCTACGTTAGACAAGTAGAAATTCGCGTCCTAATAATCTATTACGTAAAATTCCATATACTCGTAACTGTATTTGAACTGATTAAACTTAATCGGATTGTGTTAAATTATAATTTTATGTTGCGTTATATTAATAATGAATTGGTAACTGATGATAGATGGCGCTGTTCAGTGTCACTGAATCGCACAATCGTATCGATAATACAAGATGATCATCATGCGAATAATTCTTGGGGTGACTCCTGTTACGGGTTGAGAGCCCTCAGCGCTCACCCACAGTCCGGGTAAAGTTGTCATAGCCATCTGAGGCTAACAACTAAGACACACAAAAAAAAAGGGGTGAACCCCACCGTAACTCCGATGACATATCACTTTCTGCTTCTTCTATCTTCTCATCTCTCAAATCTCAACCATAACCCCTTGATTTCCTTTTCCCATCTTTATTTTTCTTCCCCATCAAGACTCGTGGCGATGCCTCCCAGCTTATCCGTCAAAGGACTTATACTCCCTCGCTTCAATCTGGTCGGAGGTCTCAGACCTGCACCCCCCAGCCTCCAGCCCCAGTCATAAAGTATAAATATGAAACATAACACAATGTTCAGATTACATAGTCTAAATAAATCAAATTACCGCGTATTTAGGGCTTCAACCCAAAGGAACGCCATTTTTGTCGACTTACTGAGAATTACAATTTAATGAGGTTCGAGTTATAGAGATTCCACTGTAATTTAAATATTCGGTCGAAATGATACTTAGAACGGTTCCCTGGACTATTTCTTCCAGTAATATCAATTATATACCTGGAATTTTTACAAATTTTCATATAGTTACGTTTATCTTAATAAAAAAAAAATGTCCTGTACTTCACTTTTGTTTAGCAGAAAAATTAATCTAAAATCCCTTTCTACAGCACTCTGTGAGATTTTGAGTCTCCTTATTATCAACGCATAATATACCACCATTATTGAGCCGTTGATTGACCGTTGTTTTTAGATACTTCGGAATATTAGACAAAAATAACTTTTTAATTTATCCATGTGTTCTGTCCTACTAATACTCAACCACATAATTATATTTATTTATAATATTTTTTATGTAATATATCTAATTAAAAATTTAATTTTATATAGGATGTAGGTACCGGGGGAGACCGAGACTAACCTACCTAGACCAGATTGGTCACGTACTGAAGGAAGGTGAAGTCAAGAGTCTCCGAAATCGGCGAGCGTGTATGAAAAGAATTATGAATGTTGAGCTTCCTCAACTCAACTCGCTTCGAGTGAAGTATGCAAGGATAGAGTTCTCTGACACTCTGTTCTCTCTGCCTACCCTGCAAGGGATATGGCGTGATGATAGGTATGTGTATGTATGAATAATTTGAAAAAAAAAATATGAAAAATACCTCCTCAATTTTTTAAGTGCTTTTTAAGTTCTATTGAAATTCAATGGAATTACGTTATTTTGCCATAAACTACAGCATATTATGTAATAAAATGATTATTTAAGTAATTCGGTTCAGCGTCTTGATCTATCTATTGATTTTTAAATGAGAATGAACTCTTTTTTAAATGCGTGGCAAATCTTGTACAAAAGCAGCCATATCTGTGTTCGACAAGGTCAACATCGAATAGGTAACTTCGTATAAAGAAAACTCATTAATAAACTTAAAGTTTGTGCTAACGAGCGTCCTATATTGTCACTTACAAGTGATATGACATATTTTGACACATGATAAAGGATAACTTAAGATGGCTTTTAGTTATATATCACCAGTTTGAGCTTGATAACATTGTATAGTAGTTATAAAATTTTATTTTTCTTTTTAGATACGATGAAGTTACGTTGGGAAGAAATCCTCAAACTTTTTTTTAAAGAGACTAATCTCATCACGCAAAATGGTGTGACTGTTTTGGACTAATCCCACCCCCACATTTCCACACTTTAATTCTTGTATGCCAGGATTCACAATTGTCTCTGTAAAATACACCGAGGTTTGACCCTCAGGAAGTCCCGGAAAATGCTTTTGTCTTTGCAACAAATTTAATTAGAAAAGAAAAACAGGAGGAGTTGGAAAAAGATCCACTTTCCTGCTATACAAAATGGGAGACAAGAAGCAAAAATTGGCTTATAGGCCAATAAAATAAGAAGATGTACTGATACGTGAAGCGCAGGAGTAGAGCACCACGGATATGGCAGAACTTATGAGACAAAAAAGTGAGCCTTAAGACTGATTATAATAGGAAGTATGGCAGGCGCGCCTGGACGCCAGAGATTACACTTTCAGAGGATGTGAGGAGCTGTTTGTTTAAAATCGCAGTTAGATGTGGAACATTGACAGAGTGGTGAAGCTACTAGTTTAAAATAGAATAATTTACCTCTAAAATTCTGGCAGGAATACACAGTAGTCAACTGATAGCCATATTTTCTCTAAACGATCTTAAAGAGATGGAAAGAATAGATATAGATGACGGTCCTTGATTAGTCCTAACTTTCCTGTCATTCGTTCACGAGATCTTCGTACACGACAGATTGTGCCGCGAAAAATCTGGTAATTTTAATACGATCGCGCGGCAGAAGAAAATCGGTGCTCATGTTTTGTAAACCAGGATCCATAATGGTCACCATAGAAGGCTTGATGGTTTGGTGGTTCTGAGGTTTGATTATTTTTTGACAGGCAGGTTTTTGTGTCTGGACATACACTGTCTGTTCTGTCTGGAGTGATGAAAGAGCGGCGTGCAGCCCCATAACCCACTGTATTCTCTCCCATTGGGCTGACCACTGTTACCGAATCTTTGACATCAGTGGCAAGGATTGACCCTCAGGCAGTCCCGAGAAATACTTATCATTGTTTTGGAACCGTCAACAAATTGAATTGTAAAATTTAAACTGGAGGAGTTGGAAAGTATTGGGCATCTGAATCTCTGAATCGTCAGGCTATTGATGTTCGCTGTTTGACATAGCCCTTCTTAAGAGGAATAATGCCATGATCAACTTAGCGATTATAGTTGATATTATAAATTTTCCAGGAAACTATTGCTATCCCGTTTCAAAGACTACAGAAAACTGAGGGTATTCATTGTTAATATACATATCACATTATATTCAAATCGAATACCATTTTGCCGGCACAGTCAATTACCATTTTGTCCATACAGGTTCATATACGGCTTTTTTTTTCAAATTTTTCGTTTCATGCTGTGATATCTATTTATAGCCAATAGTTATTTTGCATGATGTTAGTAGGCAAAGAAAAGATGGAGTTACATTTCATTTTTAGTCTGGAAGGAAAGAAATTGCTCCTTGACAACTTGCACATCCATTTATATATTGCTGAAATTTTTCGGGCGCGAGGTTATTATCGCCCATTAAGTAAATCATGACGACAAATGACCCAGGCTGTGATCCGACATAAAAATAAATATTAATAAAAGTAAATATTAGATAATATTTGTCTAAAGATGCCTATTTAAAATAACAATAGTTATAATTAATATTTGAATGTCTGCTAACCCAAATGAACGGTTAAAATAAACCACTGAATACTCGTATTATCAATTTGCAAAACATTTTCAACTAAGTGAATGCATTGAATAGACAGGTAGTTACCCGTAACTTGAAGAACAAAGTGATTAAATAGGTTATGGAAATGCGGTACAAAGTTTCTGTAGCGACTGTATTCTATAGGACGAAGAGGCATCAAGTTCGGTAACAAGATGGCAAATAGAAGCAAATAGTTTAGCAGAAGTAATGTATTTATAGTACATTTCGTCTTTGGTTTATTTGAACAAAATGTTTTAGAATTTACAAGAATATATCAGATAAATACAGAAGAGTTTCTAGTTTATTGTCAAAACGAGTATTACTTTTAATTTTTACACATTTCGCACTGATTTAATGAAATCTAACACAAATGATTAAAAAATCAAAAAACCCGACTGCGTAAAAAGTCACCAAAACTACGTACATAATAAAAAACTGAAAAGAAAAAAACAAGCACTTAGATGTCCGGTGGTCTAGAATTCCATAATATATTATTGAATAAATACTATTGCAGAAAATGAAATATATTTTAATAATAGAACATGTCAACTGAACAGTCGGGATCCATTGAAAAATTAGATTTGCTGTCGAATAAAAAACCTATATGTGAGAAAGTTTGTTACGAAACTTTAAATCGATATAGATCCTAAACGGCCAGTCAAATCGAAAAATTTTGAGAGAAAACTAAAAATGATTTTTAAATACCTATTTAACGATACCCCACTCGATATAGTTTGTTGACTTTAATTTTTTTATCCCAATATGGCGTCCGGTAGTCGCCATATTGAATTTTCAATAACGTCATATCTTTAGTGACACTCGCCGGATTAAGAGGAATCGATTGACGTGCGAATCATAAAAATCGGCCCAGGCGTTTGGTATATATAGTGCTTCAAAAGAACATACAAACATACATACATACATACATAGATACATACATACATACATAGACTGTTAAACACAATACCACTCCTTTGCAGTCGGGTAAAAAATCATAGTACGCTTCATTTCATTTTCTATATTTTAAGGCTTCGCGTTCAATTAAGAATTCAATCTTCAGGTTTAAGATATTTTAAGCCTCATTTCATCAAATTTCTTGCAGGCATCTGTCAAACTGAATATATTAGTTAAAACTTCATAAGATTTATTAAGTTTCTAAGATTTAAAACATAAATTATATGGAATACGATTTTTTACGGCTTTTAAATTTTTATTATGATATCCCAACATGCCGTTTATTCATCAGAGAGTGTGTATGATGACATCTCAAATCACATTTACGAAGCCTCCGTTTGTATTACTCTCTCTAGTGATGTATTTATAATACTCTCGAATAAATTGAACAAAATATATTTATTTATAGATTACTTATTGTTGAAAGATTCCTTTATTCGACAGGTAACTACTTAAAACAATAACTTAATTATAGAGGTGATAAAAATTCATTTTAAATTATTAATAATATAAAATATTCTATTTGTTTTATTTCTTTCTTTTTTTATTTTTAATAAGTATGATTTCTTTTTTTTATACTTTATTTTATATTTGGGTTATTATAACTTTTATGATTAATTGATTTCTTCATACTACATTTTTATTTTGGCTGGTTATTGTCTGAAGGTTCTTAGGGTGGCTGGTGTAGGGTTTTTAACTTGCTGGGGGCCATACACAACAATACAATATAATATTATGAGGATTAAATTAATCTAAGTATAAGACGTAAGATGATGAATGAAATATTGTGAGACGTATAATCCTTCAAAAGGATACCGAAAAGGAATCAGTATGAGCTGTCATATACGAAATTAGTTAATAATGTCATGTTTAAAAATAAAAGAAGGAACTGGAGACATGACATGACCATATTTAACACTAAATTATCTTGATGATTTAGTAAAGCCAAATTATGATTTCCACAATATAATAAGGGTCCCCTTTCCTATGTTGCCAAGCTATGATTAATGACCAACGCCCCACTAGCTGCTAGGTAAGCGTAAAGAAACCCATCATGCATCTGTTTTCTACATTTTAAGTAGACTATTGGCAACATTTTATATTTTATAACGTTTTCATTATAATGTTTCGTATTCATGTCATTTTTATCGCTAGACCAAGTTATTCTCTCGAACAATTAATTAGAAACACAAGTATTTTAATTAAAAGTAAGTAAACGAACTTAATAGAACCTATATGATATAAAACTAATCTATACTAATAAATGGAAAGCCGTTTTTCTTTCGGTTATACTACGAAAAATACTGAACCAAACGAAATAATACTTATACCATAAGATGCAGCATATTTCGGAGAAGGTTTTATTATATGATATATTGGTCATTACTTATCCGGATTCTATATTTTTTTGAATTAGAAATAATGGATAATATAAAACATCATGGCTGGATCAGATCCCACAAGTAGCACTAGATAACGAGTTAAGTACTTTTATGATGAATATTATTTCGATTATGATTCTTTTTCTTTTTTTTTATTGTTTTTGGACCTTTGCCAATAATACCAGGGGTACTTTGCAATATCACAGCTAGGCCAGTGCCTACCAATAAAATCCAAAACTCAACTAGAAATTTGGGCTTCCGGCTCTCTCGCTCACCGAACACACACTGCTGAGACGTCGATTTTTTTGTGAGAGTGTGGTACTGCCCCGGATGGACTGGCCCGCGGCTATAGACAGAAAACTGTCAACAGCATGGCCCTACCACTATTAAATTTCACTAGGAAATACAATTTAAATTATGAGTAGAACAATGCAGACGAAGTTGCGCGGGTCAGCTAGTACAAAATAAACAGCTAGCTCATCTTCTAAAAGCCAAAATTCTTCGTTGTAATAAAGAAACGTTAACAGTATTAAGCTCTCGACTATATATTACTAAGTTAAGTCCCGAATGATGCATATAATGTGTATAGTTTCATTATTCGGATCGACGATGTATCGTACGTTGCAATATCAGCATATTGTGTTCTTGTAATTACATTTGAGCTGAGTGCTCAGTGTCGAGTTGCCAATATCAGTACGCCTTTTAATTAAAACTTTGGTTGTGTGCTTTCTAATTAATTGTAATGCGATTGGTTTGGGTACAAAGTTGTTTTTTTATTTGTAATTATAATGATATATAGCTAACAGTATAATATATAGCTAATATATATTATATTATATATATAGATAACTTTCGTGTGGTGACGGAGTAAGAATACTATTCACCACCCCATATCTTACCCGTGGGTGATCGTACGAGACGACTAAGGGATATAAAAACGCATATAACATCTATGCGAGAGAAGGAAAACTCGAAACAAAACCCTATAACAACACATCTGACCAGCGCGGTATAGTAGGTTGATTTTCCTACAATTACGGAGGAGGCCCGAGCTCAACAGTGGGACATTTATGGGCTATGATGATGATAGCTAACAGCTAAAGGATAGGATAAAATTATATACAAATAGATCTGTTAAATAATTCCGTAAATAGTTTTGAATTCGACGTTAGATAAAAAAAAATTGTCGGATTTTGATTGTGGGTATTTTACTTTTAACAGCAAACTTGAAACTCTTAGCAATTACTCAAAGTTGTTCACCGAAAGGCTGTGTTACACTTGTTCTAATATTTAAAGGCGTAAAACTATTCTTTTAATGATTACACTACTTTTAAAATTAATAACGGACACAAATTATACTAATACTCAAAGTAACAATTTGTAGATCACATAAAATATTGTCCAGCGTTAGAATTGAATCCATGACACTTCGCATGGGCCATAGATTACTATTTTAATTACTACGTAATCTATGCAGTCAAATATGGTAACAGTAATATGAATAAATCTGAAGAGGCTATAAATGATAAGCTGATAAAAACTGGATGTTGGTACGAACAGCATTTAGAATAATAATCGTTTCAATTCCGGAAACAATCGTGCCTACATAAACATTGTTTTAATTAAAATTTTATTGCAAAAGTACTGATGAAGCAGAAATAGAGAAATATGTATAGGTAACGGACCTCAGTAAACATTGCGAACTAAATGAAAATACAGTGACACCATTAATTATCGGGTCCTGTCTCACGTAGCCTTGAGTCTGAACGTTATGCGCCTAAACTAACGCTTATTAGAAGAAACGCAGAGCGTGGATTGACCAAACGAGGAGCGGAGCCAGCGTGGAGTGGAGCAAATATGGAGCGGGTCTCTTTCTTATCTCTGAGATGGTCGAGGAGAGTGATGGCTGCTTTAGTGATCCAGCCTCCTAATCTTTTGCATTGAATTTCATAATTATATTATATCGTGGTTCGAAAGGCATCACATTGGAGCTAATACTTACTAAACATGTTGAATTAAATTTTATAAATCAGTAAAAAAAATAGATAAAACGGCAGTTTCTAGCCGGAAAAGGCAAAATGAAAAAAAAAAAACTATATAAATGCGCCTGTGGCACTTATGAATAAATAATAAATGCTTTGAATTTAAATTAAAAAAACAAACTATATTTTTATTTATATGTAACATAACAACATCCATCGTTCTTCCACAGTTGAACAAAGACTTCGCCAAAAGTAAATTCAATTGCCACGTCTAGTAGGCGGGTTGACGAACTTAGCTGGTGTTAAGTAGGGATCCCTCAACCAATTTTTACGACTTTCACGGAGAAAGTAAAAAGCTGATGACACTTTTATTCTAAACTCATCCTACTATTTACTTAAAGGATATCTTTGAATAAAAGAGACCATACAAGAAGAAGAAACCAAATTCTTATTATTATTTCTTATTATTTGCTATTTACAGATACAAATATAATGCTGATGTGCTGATGCTTGTTGATCGATTTTTTCAAGCATTGATAAAGGGGCAACCTATTGCTAGGAGAGTTTCATTCGCTGATTTGATTCAGTTTTCGAATTGTTGATGGACTCCTAGCCCATACTGCTGAAGTAATGGACGAACATCACAGGATGCTCGCTTTACTAGTGGTGGTATAGAGAGCTTGCCATTGATTTGGAAAGTATCTGAATATGGTTGTAAGAAGAGGACCATATCAAACACTGATTACGACGAGGATATAGTCCAATACACAAATAAGCAAGTACAGCATCTTAAATTTGCCAAAATTCTTAGATCGAGCTGATCGTAGCTAGTTATATGGGCAATGCTTTAACTTTAATGAGAATTAGGGTACTTTCTATAATTTATGCGAGATTATAATCTTGGGGAAATGGGCAGCGGGGAAGAGTGAGATGAGTAACTCTCTAGCTGACAAACTATAATCGTGTAGGATGGTACTTAACCCTAGTGCCGCCTAGCTTTTACAATTGGTCATGCCTAAGTACCCATGTAAGCGCGACAAATCGCAGTGCAGTAGGACATCAAACAGGCTGGTACCCCAGAGGATGACCCATTGGACTTGCTACTACATTAAAATACAAATCACGCCAAGAACAAAAATGGAGAGAAATCGCACAGTGGACTTTGAGTTAGCATTCTGTCTTCTCAGACAGGCTGACAGTTAGGTCAAACCATAACAAAAATCTAAGTTATCATTTTCATTCAGCTCTAATCATAATTATTTGGAGTCGACACTACATGCTTTTCTTACATCGTATTTATTGTAAAAGTTTTGACTCTTTGAGAATGTAATTAAAATTGACCAGACGATATCAGTTGGAGTTGGTCCAGCACGATGTAAAACTCTTAGTCATCTTTTACGACATCGACGAGCAATGTAAGCATTGGTAGTATTCGTAGCCGCCACCACTTTATCTCACTATATCTCACTATATATTTAAACGAACAATTCTTGTATATATATATATATGTAATCTGAATCTCGGAAACGGCTCCAACGATTTTCTTGAAATTTGGCATATAGGTAAGGGGTTCCGGGGGCCCTTAATCGATCTAGCTAGATTTCATTTATAGAAAACATTGTTTTGTCAGTATTTTTCGGCAACAAAAATATAATTTTTCGTTGTATTAGAACTATAAGAATATGAATGTTTTCAAATTTTGACGCTGTCATTAAGAATAGACATTTAGTTCAGTTGATTCAATTGTGTAGTCTAATCCAAACAAACCGGAGCTCGGTTCGGATCCTTACTTTCTCTTATTTACTTTTTGGGCTTTTTTTATTATTTTATTAATTATTATCATTTGCCCGCATTTTGTCTGCGTAGAAGTCGAAAATGGTTGTAATAGGCTTTTTGTTTGTTTTTTACGTTATTAATTTTATTGTTATTTATAAATAATTATGTATAAATATTTGTATAAATACTTATATAGTAGGCATAACAATCTTATCCATGTGGTGACCGAGTAAGAATACAATTCACCACCCCCTATCTTACCCGTGGGTGGTCGCAAGAGACGACTAAAGGGATATAAAATGCATATAACATCTATGCAAGAGAAGGAAAACTCGAAACAAAACCCTATAACAACACGTCTGACCAGCGCGGTATAGTAAGTTAACTTCCCTCCTATTATGGAGGAGGCCCGAGCCCAACAGTGGGACGTATATGGACTGTGATGATGATGATGATGATAACAACAATCTTTGTTATAGTGTAGGGTAGGTTCGATAAACATAAAAATCAAATGAAATTTTGTTATATATTATGAACACCAGGCTTTTTCTTAGCAGGCCATGTTTTAAACACACCGCGCTCATTCCGACCGAGGCGACGGAAGGGTAGTGTGCGGCCCCATAACCCACCGTGTTTCCCATCGAAATTAGGCCGACCACTGGTACCGCTTCTTTGACATCAATCAACCTATCATCAACCCGCGATACTGCACCTATTACAGTATTTCTTTGTAAACAATATCTTTTGATTTTCTTTCGGATGCTAGAATAAACACGCTACTCTGTGAGCTTACTCTGAAGCATGTCACATACAACTGCCCATGGGAGAAGCAGCTTTCTCTCAAGTCTCCTTCTCCCGCTAACTTAAGAATTTAACCTCGAGCTTTGTTTGTGGTTATTCCGAAGCAGACTTTAATGGCAAACTGCACTCTCTGAAATTCGGAGGATTAATTTGATGGTATTTGGAGAATCCTAGGAATAAATACAGACTATGCTCGAGAACAATCGGTCAGTATAGTTGACCCGATTACAATGCAATGTAATGTTTTTCCTCGCAAACTGGTGGCATTGTATAATTTTGGCGCTCCAGTTTTCAATTTTAAGATGTGAGTTGGGAGACCGGCCTATCGTATCTTACTGATTGTTCCTAATATAACTCAGCCTTTCCGTCTCGATTATTACAAATATGTTGATTAGACGCTAGCTAAACAGCGAACAAAAATATAGCAAGTGACTATCTCTCTTTCCTAATCATTATGCGGTAAAAATAACCTCTCCAGAGTAAAATTAAAACGGGTAAGACTTATGAGCGATGGATTTCAGTTATACGATGCAATGTGTTATCATGGCTCTCAATTACAGTATTCGGTTTAGAAAATTACTGTCCAACAATTTAAAATTTCAAACTCTACGTTCCTATGACGCCATGTCTTTAAATGTATGTCTCTTTATAGCTTAGAAACTTTCAAATGCCGTGTTAATACAGTATTGTGACTTTCGAGACATTCCAATTGTAAAGAGTATTTCCATTGTACCAATCCATCCATTCCATTGTTGCTTTTATGTGAGTTCAACCTTTCCGGGGTTCCGTACCCAAAGCTTAAAACGGCACCCTATAACTAAGACTTCGCTGTCAGTCCGTCCGTTCATCTGTCTATCACCACGCTGTATCTCATGAACCATGATAGTTAGACAGTAGTCAGACAAAAATTTTCACAGATGATATATTTCTGTTGCCGCTATAACGACAATTACTAAAAAATTAAAATAAATATTTAAGGGCATTTAAGCCCATATAAAACACAAACGTGATTTTGGCTCCTTTTTGCTCGATACATTATTTTCATTTCTATTTTTTGTACATTTTGCCCTTTTTAATTTATTTTTTCATTATTTTTATTATATTTAAATATATCTTTCAAAACACACTAATAAGAAAATACCGAGCAAGGCTCGGTCCTCCAGATATTATATTTTAAGTAACACAGCTATAAAAATGGTATTCTTAATTTATAAAATGATATTCAATGTATTTATAACTAACAGAATATAATTGTCAACAAATACACTTTGTATTATCAAGCACAGTTAATTACGCTACAATATAACTATTTATACCAAGACTTGACAATTACATAATCATATCTGCCAGTTATTACTGATGCATGAGTAGCTTTGTTATTCAATCAATTATTATGAAATTGATATTGTTAAAAGATAAGACGAAGGAACAATTATTTCACAAGTATAAATTTGTATGCTTATAGCTCTGAGACTACAAAATAGGACTTAGTGTAGGCGACACGTGCTTCTACCTATACATATTAGTGACGCAACATATAAAAACAAATATTCATCATCATCATCACAGCCCATAAATGTCCCACTGTTGGGCTCGGGCCTCCTTCGTAATGGGAGGGGAATTAACCTACTATACCCCGCTGGTCAGACGTGTTGGTACAGGGTTTTGTTCTGAGTTTTCCTTCTCTCGCATAGATGTTATATGCGTTTTATATCCCTTAGTCGTCTCGTACGATTACCCACGGGTAAGATATGGGGTGGTGAATAGTATTCTTACTCCCTCACCACACGGATAGATAAAATAAATATTATCTACAGCTAAATATATACAGATAATATAATTTAATCGATAATTACGCTCGTCTTTTCGACGCCCATTCGTCAGCGTTCTCTTTTGCCACTTTTTCCAGGTGCTCTCTAGCTTTCTCCGCTTTAATAAACATTTGATGTCGCCTCATTACGTCAACTGCTACGCGCTTTAGAGTCAAATCGTCTCTTGCTCGTTCATTCTGCATATTTTATATTTCTCTTTAGATTTTATATTTTTTTTCTAGCATTTGTAGGAAGTAATATTTGAATGGTTCGGACAAGTGGAAAGGATGTCGAACGAACGTCTGGTTAAGAAGATATACAATGCGAAAGTGGAAGGATGTAGGTACCGGGGGAGACCAAGACTAACTTACCTATACGATTGGTCACGTACTTAAGGAAGGTGAAGTCAAGAGTCTCCGAAACCGGCGAGCGTGTATGAAGACAATTATGAATAGAGAGGAAGCGAGTGAAGTATGCAATGATAGAGTTCTCTGGTACTCTGTTCTCTCTGCCTACCCTGCAAGGGATATGGCGTGATGATATGTATGTTTGTAATATTTGAAACATTCAAAATGCATTATAAAAGTTATTCGAGAATTGAATAAGAGACTGCCGTAATTGGGGCTTGATTTCGTATCAAGTAGAAAGTTAAAGTACTAGCTATACTACAATAATATCTATAGTAACCAATTTTTCGTTCACTTCTCGTTTTTATGGTAGACTTTTTATCATGCCATTTAGCGTATATATTTACACATTATTCCAATTTAGACTGCTGTCATTACCGCTGCTACCGTACTAAATAAGTGACCAAATATGTTTAATTATTTATACAAAGATAGATATTAATTAATTAAAATGTTTTTCGTGTGGTGACGGTGTAGCAATACAATTCATAACCCCTATCTTATTCATACGTTTCAACTCGTTTGACCAGCGTGGCGTTAAATCAATTTCCCTCGTATTGTGGAGGAGATTGGGAGGGAGTCTCCTGCCATATTGGGAAGGAAATGAGGTTTAGTAGGCTTTTATATAGTCCCTAAATGATTGCCTCTTAACTAAGCTGAGAGTTGCACAGCATGCTATGGAGCGGCCAATACTAGGAATTTCTCTATGAGATCCGAAATACGGCAATTCATATGAAAACGAATGCAATAGATATACACATACACGAAGAATTTGGATGCTGAAGAGGCAATAGGCAAGCCACGTCGTTCAATGAACTGATAGCCGCTGACGAAGAAAGGTTCTTGAGTGGCAACCATGTGTCGGATGACGCAATGTAGGCGTTTGAATGATGACTTGGTGAAAGTTGCTGTGAGTCGAGGTAGCACAGGATCGCGTTTTGTGGTATTCTATGAGGGAGACTTACTTCTAGCATTGGATGGGAAAGGGATGATTGATAATAGGGCTTTATATGAGGATATCATTTTCTTTCAGTGATGTTGTCTACTTATGTCACATAGTTATTTTTTACAAGCACCCACGAGAAAGAAAGGGGTGATGACAACAGTATTTAATCTTACTCCGTCATCATACAAACTATTAACATATATTATGGAAATAAAAAGCCCACCGACATCGTACCCTTTATATCTCTTTTACAACTTATATAAGCCGAAGAGCTTGCTTCATTACTTTACCGCCTTTCACGCGGATGTCGTAAAAGACGAATATTAGACTTAAGAAGATAAAAAACATTACAAGGGCAATAAATGTTGTAATTAAATCCTTTTTGGCTAACGCAATATATATAGTAGTTTTACTTCTACCTTCATATTGAGGCTTATACCCCATAGTGGGATATATTTGCGTTAAGAAGAACTAGTATGAAGATTCAAATTACTGAAATTTAGCATTTAATATGCTTAATTATTTATAAAAACCCGATTACGCTGTACGCACGAGGCGCGGGTTCGAATCCCGCTTGTGACATTATTTCTCGCTTCGTAATCGGTTTTTGATAAATAATTAAGCATATTAAATGCTAAATTTTAGTAATTTGAATAACAAAGTTGTGTCATCGTTTAATACAATTCTAACTGCAAAGTTTGAAGTATATAACAATGTGTAAACATTGTCGGGTAGATGGCATACGTCACCTTAAGACGTAAATATGATACGAAGCGAGATTTGCATGTCCTACAATAGTTCACGGTGGTGTAGTGGCAGCACGATTGGGCCGGAATCCCAATAGGCGCGGGTTCGAATCCCGCTTGTGACATCATTTTTAGCTTCGTAATCGGGTTTTTATAAATAGTTTGAAGATTATAAAATGTTATACAAATGAAATTAAAACTTACCAATTTATTCATCTCCATATGAATTCTATCCATAAATTGATTATATAGATATTTTCTGTATTGATTAAACTCCTTCAGGGAGCATACAGCTCTATTATCATTCGTACAGAAACCAAGTTGTTGCATTCTGCTTCTAGCTGGTTTTTGAGCAAAATAATGGGCGAGATGTGGATCGTGCATAGGCACGTAGTCATATGACACATTGTTGCAATAGGGATCTGTTAAGTCGAATGTAGGTTGTTCACCGCCAATACCAAGGCCTAGTCTCCGGACCTGGAATTATAAAATTGATATATTATTTATGTGATGTGTCTTACGTAGGTATACCTATTTTGAAAGTGTTAGGACGCTGTTGACAGTTCTCTGTCTGCAGCCGCGGGCCGGTCCGTCCGGGGTAGTACCACACTCTCGCAGAAGATCGACGTATGAGTAATGGCAAAGTGCTGTTGCTCTTCGTTCGGTGAGCAAGAGAGCCGGAAGCCCAATTGGTTGGGTTTGGGATTTATATTGGTAGGCAGCGGTCTAGTTATACCCTTGGTATCGCCCATGGGCGGCAGTGATACTTACCATCAGGTGTGCTGCAAGCTCGTTTGCCACCACTATAAATAAAAAAAATAACCTATTATTGTCGTAAGCACCGTAAGAGATAATAGTAATGATACATAAATTTCTTTATATGTTTATTACCTAAAATTTTGGGCTCTCACTTTAGTTAGCGCCAAAAATACCTAAATCTTTTGAAATCTTGCATACAATTTAGGTACTTCAATTAGAAGTAACAACTAAGACAACTTGGATGACGCAATTCGCCTTAGTTTTTATCTAATATTCTAGGCCTCGATTGAATACGGGTATAACGTACATAAACAAACAATATACCGACATTACAAGGTACATGGGGTCGGCACATCATATCTATTTCTAAGATATGTAAATGGAATAAAGGCTTAGGTGGTAAAGATATTATTGCAGGAGGAAGAAACCTCTAAACAAAACCCTTTACCCACAAGGTATGAATAATTTTTCACTCTGTGGAGTTGACGCATCCAACAATGATGGACTTTAAAGAAGAAGAAGGATGAATGTTTTTTTTATACATACGAGAGCCAATGCGGGACATAAGAAGATTATCAAGAAGATTAGCAAGTTTTTTTTTTTGGGTAGACTATGGTCTGGATACACGGCGACCGTTCCGTCCCGGGCGAAGGGCAGCGCGTGGCCCCATAACCCACCATATGCCCTCCCAAGAAAGAGCTGCTGCTGTATCCCAAGAGAGTGCTGGTGCCCATTTTTTGATGACTCCTCAGTCGATTTTTATGACTTTTATGAGAACGTAAAGACTGGTAATAATAATTGAACAATCACTATCCGGAGAGTATTTTAGGCATATACTTTTTTCCTTTGCAGTCGGTATTTATATGAATTTAAGGGGTATATTTTATGTATATTTTCCGTGTGGTGACCAAAAAAGAATACAAATCACCACCCCTTGTCTTGTCTGTAGATGTCACAAAAAATAACTAACGGATATAACAGGGATATAACGTCTGTGAAAGAGAGGGAAAACTCAAAATAAAGTCCTATACCAATTCGTCTGATCAGTGATCAGCGTGGTATAAGTAAATTAATTTTTCTCCTATTGTGGATGAGGATCGAGAGCTGTGTGGTAGCGGCTACTAATACTACCAACCCTTACTTTGCTCGTAGATATCGTAAACGACGACTAAGAGCCTTATAACGACCTGGTCAAACTCATCTCGTCTGATGCCGTTTGGTCAAGAATTATATTCCCAAGGAGAGTTAACGTCTGACAGGCGGTCGGTTATAAAACTATTGCCAATAACTTTTACAATATGTATTGTAAAAGAAAAGTACATATTGTATTGACCCCAAGTAATTGGGATAAGTGTACGAGAATGATGATCATGATGTGGGTGAGGATCGAGCCCAAAAGTAATAGGATGATGAAGCGATAAATGGACTAAAAATTAAATAACGTTGTACTTATTACTTTCTATAGCAACGGTACATTTTTTCGTATATCATCTCTTATATACTCTTTTAAGTATTAGCCTGTGCTAGAAGAGTAGAGAAAATTACTTTCTTTTAGTTATCTTTTATAACCTTCATGGAAAAAGCATGGTATACTATATACTATTTTTGTAATCTATTATCATATGGAAAATTACATAGATAAAATATCGGGTTTTATTAAAACAAGCATATTGGTTATAACTCGAAGCTATTAAAGCCATAAATTATGGTACGGACCGGACAGTCTACGCTGTAACCCGTCAATAAATATATTCACCAGGCGATACATGAAGAGTGAACTAATTAAATAGCTACTTGTATGAACCAGTCACGTTCATGAGATCAGGGTAAATAATGAGCAACACGTGTTGCAAAATTTATAGAAGACAATGGGTAAGCTAATATCTTGTATATTTTATATATTTGTATTTTATATATTTGTATATTTTTATATATCTTTAGAATCTTAGCGCCACCAGCGAGTTCTATGAAATTTAGTATGAATGGTGTTGTGATTAATAAATCAATTTGGGGAAACGCTATTTTTTATAAATAAAACCTATCTAGGTTTTATTTATAAAAAATATCGTTTCCCCAGTATTTTCGGCCAACTTGTCGTTGGCTGAATACTATTACTACGAACGAATACGAAGGAAAAATTTGTCACTTTCTGATGTTTACGCGAGTATTACACATTTGAAATAAAACTACTTTACGGATAACTACAAACGAAGAAGTAGAAGAAGTAGTTTCATTTAAAATTAGCCGCTGTTATTGAGAATAGAGATAGCTAGCTTAGTTGGTAAATCGAGCAGATTAGTGTAGATAGCACCGGTTCTAGATTTTCCTATTATTTTATGAATTATTGTTTTAATATATTTTTCAAAAAAACACTAAATTAAAAATACTAAGCTAAACTCGTTTATCCAGACATTATTTTTAATGAAAGTACACAAATTGTTTAACTTTTAAAGTAGATATGTACCTAATAGGTACATACACTCTTTCTTCATATTTATACCTAATCTAAAGTTTCACTTAATTTTTTTTTTTTTTTTTTTTTTTTTTTTATTGCTTATGGCGGCAAACGAGCAGACAGCACACCTGATGGTAAGTGTCACTGCCGCCCATGGACCTTTGCCAATGGTATAGCTAGGCCGCTGCCTACCAATACAACCCTGAACCCACCCCAGTTAGGCTTCCGGCTCTCTCGCTCACCGAACGAAGCGCAATAGCACATTACTATTACTCAGACGTCGATCTTCTGCGAGAGTGTGGTACTACCCCGGACCAAGATACAGTATCGCATACTAAATTTGGTATTTTTCTAGACATGGGAAACGAACCCTTTTTTTGGTAGGCTATGGCCCGGACACACGTCGCCCGTTCCATCCGGGGCGACGGAAGGGCAGCGTGTGGTCTCATAACCCACCGTATTTCCTCCCCATCGCCATTCGACCGGCTTCCTTGCCATCCGTGGCCAGCCCAGCGGGATGGAAAACGAACCTAGCGCTTCGTATAAATAGCGGCTAAATCCAGTTTTATGTCTTGTTTCCTCATGCACAAACCATACAACGGATTTAAATATTTTTTTTTAGAACCCGTATCAACAAAATATATGGAATTTTTTAAATAAATCATAATGACGATGGCAGTAAATTAATCGAATGAGATTGAATATCGTTAATATTAAGTTATAAAAAGCAATAAATATAATAGGAAATTTACGTGTGCGAAAAATCTATTACAGAATCTATTAAATTCTACATTCTTCATTCACTTTTATTTGTGAGTAACGCTCTCAATTTTTGTCTCAGCGTACTCGTGAATTTTAAAATTTATGTACACTGTTTTGTTATACCGTGATTAATAATGTACTCCCGCTTACGATGAGAGAACAAAACATTTGTCGCCACCGAAGTCTTTACTTCGGAAGTTCTTAATTTAAGGCCTTTGCCTGCGTGGGAGTCGTAAAGATCAGCTAAAAGATCACCAAGAATATTGGCAAAAACGCTCTTCTGTGAAATATATAACATTTTATTGTAATTATCAATGCACTTGCCAAGCTGGCGATTATGGTAGTAGCCCTTCTAATAACCGCACCATGTGGCGTTCTTAGGAAGAAGCCTACATTCAGTAGTGAACAGCGTAAAGCTGAGCTTTATTTATCTGAGCTGTCTGATTGTAATTTATAGATCTTGGTGTGGTCATCATGCTCACTGAAAAGGTCCCTGCCTGAGGTAGCTACGTGGAGCGGGTCTCTCCCTTCCCTCGAATGTTGTTAAGGGGCGTCATGACTGCTTTAGTAGTTAACTCGTGATCGGTTGCCGCTTGTGGAATCTGGTCTAACCATTTCTGTTCTTTTTTATTTTTTTATAATCTTGTATTTAACTTCAAAAAAATCAATCTTTACTGAAAGGGCATCTCACTGGAGCTAATATGGACTAAACACGTATCCAATAATATTTATGAAAACATATAATTTATAAAAATTACGAGCCCACTAAGTTTCTTGCCGGATCTTCTCAGTTTTAGCCGCTTTCCGATCCGATAGTAGATTCATTTAAAAAAATATGTAAAATTGACAATATGTAAGTGCCCTTATATGGCTTATGCATAATAAATGATTTGATTTGAACTATAGCTAATAAGCTTAAATAAATATGATAAAAAGTTCAGTAGACCAAGTTTCACGTCATTCGTTACATTAATTTATGTTTAGTTGCTACACATATACTCTTAGACATTTACGCATAGCTTTGAGCACGCGCGCTCCATTTAATGTATAACGTGATGACAGTTATCATATAGCTAACGCGTAGAGAGAACATCGTTTTATGTATTTCAACAATGTTTAGAGACTATAACGTAGACGATACTTTGGAGCATCGTTGTTTTAGGAATTAGTTGATAGTGTATTTATTGCCTTTAAATACCTTGAGATGTTCAATTATGAGTTCTAAATTGACAATTTCAATAAATGCATTGCACGAATATTAAATTACACCCTTTTTTTTGTTTATTGGGGTGGACTATGGACGTGGTCACGAGCCCCGCCAAGTCGGTCCGGAGTAACGGAAGAGGCGGCGCGTGACCTCACAGACCCACCATGCAACTCTCCTCTCTTGACCGTGCAAGCGGGCCACCGGTACCCGATCTTAGTCTTCGGTGTCCATATTTAATTACACCCTCACAATAATGTTATGATATTGACATCAATCATAGAGCGATTCAGTGGCTACGATTAGAATCTATTATTTTATTAAAGCCTTTAGATGAAAGAATGAATTTTTCAAAAGCAAATAAATCACCGATACTAAAAGTATAAAATATGCTTTGGCTATTTTTCATCAAAGAAATAAGTATTTTAAATCTAGTTTGTCATTTTGTGAAAAATTAAGTATTTTGATTTATCACCCATTAAGAATTATAGGTATCTATTTAATTGTAAATATCCGTTTGGTGACAGAGTAGACACATAATTCTCCATCCTTTGAGTGTCGTAAAAGATGGCTAAGGAATATAATATGCATATAACATGCACGTGAAGGAAAACTCAAAATGAAACCCTATACTATCCCATCTGACCAGTGTGGTATAACAAGTCAATTTCCCAATATTGGGAAGGCACCTCAATCTCAGCAGTGGAATATATGACGAGTTGTGGTGATAATTATGATAGGTATACATGGAGATATACATGGACTCCTGGACTCACGCAGCAAATGCCATATTAATAAATACAAATTATAGTCCAATTAATTATTTATTTAACTTCGTGTTTGAAAAAATAAATATTTAAAACCATATTAACGAGGTACTCTGCGAAAATTAATAGGCAAGGGAGAGAGTTTTGCCGTATGCTACGTGTGTACGGTAGTTACTAAGGGGGAGGGATAACAAAATTGTAAAAAATAGGTCATAGTATGAGTGCGTTCCCTTATTATATCACATTTTATAAAATTGATGTTATTATTTTATATGTATGTTTATCTTATTTGAGTACACCTGTGCGCCCAAATAGTGCGTATAGGAAGGCTCTTAGTATAGGGATTTCTAATTAGCAACCATATAGCAGAGCAAGCTAAGGGTAGACTGGAGCAGGATGATGATAATAAAACTATTACCAGACCCGAACGCTACCGCCATTTTGTTATTTATTAACGACTGCTTTTTATTTATATACTATTATCCTTACTAATAATTTAAATGCGAAAGTAACTCTGTCTGTCTGTCTATCTGTCGCTCTTTCACGCCCCAAATACTGAAACGATCTAAATGAAATTTGGTACACAGATAGGCTAGAGTCTGATAAAAGACACAGGCTACTTTTTAATGCAAAAAAGGGTTGTAAAGGCGGATGAAAAGTTGTATAGAGGTCATTTTTAAAGCCAAAAGCTTTAAACTTATTGTTAGGCTATTGATTAGATATAAATATGACATTAAAATTTTGTAAAAAAATACCTTTAAGGAGTAAAATAAAAATAGGGGATGAAAAACTTTAGAAAAGTAACCCTCTTACGCAGGCGAAGCCGCGGGCAGAAGCTAGTATTATATAATTTTATAATAAACAGTTACAGTTGTGGCAACAGAGTAAGAATACAATTCACCGCCCCCTATCTTATCCGTGGGTAATCGTAAGAGACGACTGAGGAATAAAACGCATATAACATCTATGCAAGTGATGGAAGACTTGAAACAAAACTCTACACCAATACGTCTGACCGGCGTGGTGTAGTAAGTTAATTTCCATCCCATTATGGAGGAGGATCGAGCCCAACAATGGGACTTCTATGAGCTGAAATGAATGAGATGAAATAAACAGTTATAGTTACTAAAAAAAAATTATGCAATTTTATAATTGTATAAAATATTTTAACTTCATTGACATTTCGAACAGAATCTAGTACCTGTAGCATAATTCTTAAACATAATGCAAAAGATTATATTTTTTTATTGCTTATGGTTGCAAACGAGCAAGCAGCACACCTGATGGTAAGTATCACTGCCGCCCATGGACCTTTGCAATACCAAGGGTACAGCTTAGGTCGCTGCCTACCAATAAAATCCCCAAACCCACCCAGTTGGGCTTCCGGCTCTCTCGCTCACCGAACGAAGCGCAATAGCACATTGCCGCTACTCAGACGTTGATCTTCTACGAGTGTGTGGTACTACCCCGGACGGACCCCCTCGCGGTTGTAGACAGAAAACTGTAAACAGCGTGGTCCTACCACAATTAATTAGATAAAACCCACAAGTAGCACCCGATCACTAGTTACCTATTAGTATAGGCTATATATGTAGGAGACTTAGTAGTTTGAAAAGAAAGTTGTCAGCACCTTTGATCGATCGATATCTTATATATTTTATGAAATCATTTTAAAATAACAAACTATAACAAAGCCGGCTAGTAAACAGCCCAGGCAACTTAATTAAGTGCAATACATATCAAAATGCCATCGCTATTTAGAGCGGAAGCTAGTTAAGTAACGCTAAAAGGCGATGTCACAGTTTAAGGTATCTGATTGCCAATCCTGCTAAATAGGATAATGGGCATGTTTAAATTGAAGGGAAGCCAAATTATTACGAAAATAAATATGTCATGAAATGACACTTTTCTTAATGTACACTTTCCTGTGTAATATGAAAAATATTATAAGTTTTAAATAAAGTTTTCTATTATTTAGTAATCTATACTTTAGCAGAGACCTGAATTACCTACTCGTACATACAAGAATGATTAGTCCGAATTTTTTTTTTTTTTTTTTTTATTGCTTATGGTGGCAAACGAGCAGACAGCACACCTGATGGTAAGTGTCACTGCCGCCCATGGACCTTTGCCAATGGTATAGCTAGGCCGCTGCCAACCAATACAAACCCCGAACCCACCCCAGTTGGGCTGCCGGCTCTCTCGCCCACCAAACGAAGCGCAATAGCACATTGCCATTACTCAGATGTCGATCTTCTGCGAGAGTGTGGTACTACCCCGGACGGACCGGCCCGCGGCTGTAGACAGAAAACTGTCCACAGCGTGGTCCTACCACAATGAATATGAATAACAATGTTGTTATTACTTTCTAATATTAGAGCCTTAATTAAAGCAAACCCTATTATATAAATACCGGATTAACATAATCTAGCGTTATTGATATAGACATACAGTAATTATTCATTGATTAGTAACGCAATAGCCGTAATAATGAGCGTGGAGTAAACTAATGACTGAGTTTCCGTGTGGCGACGGAGTAAGAATACAATTCACCACCCCCTATCTTAACCGTGGGTGATCGTAAGAGACGACTAAGGGATATAAAACGCAGATAACATCTATGCAAGAGAAAGAAAACTCGAAACAAAACCCTATACCAACATATCTGATCAGCGTTGTATAGTAGGTTAATTTCCCTCGTATTATGGAGGAGGCTCAAGCCCAACAGTGGGACATATATGAGCTGAGATGATGATGATGAAACTAATGACTGAATAAAAATCTTTACAATTATTGTAAATTGGTTTACATATTTCCATGTGTGTACTTCGTGTAAGCTATAGTTTCCATAAACAACAACGACTGCCTTGTAGTAATTTTAACAGGATTTACATCTAATATTACGGTTTTAATAAATTAAATTTTCTCAAACATGCTTGGAAATTTGAGCATTATTTTAACAAACTTCTTCGAGATAAATCGAAATTGCTGTACTGACCAAATACACGCGAGCAGCGGTCGGCAATAAATGTTTGAAAATCCATATCTGTCGTGTTTTAGCGGCCAAATAAATATATATGTGAATTCTTACCTATCGTGTATTTTAAAAATGGAACGATTTTTTTTTAATTTCAGAATACTCACTAAAATTCTTAACTAAAGTATGATAATCAATCTACGTCACTTATAATAAGTACAAAGATAACCGATTTCTTCGAAACCAAAATCTCTTAGGTATCGAGATTTAGAAAATAAGCACTTAGAAAAAGATAAATTCAATATGTGAATAATACATGATACAAGTTGCCAAATCTTTTTTGATATCTCCTGGGTTCGAGTTTTAGCATAAATTTCGAAGCCATTAGTTCACCAGACTAGAAAAGTTAGAATATTTTAGTACACGCCAGACGTTTTCGATATAATATTTCTGTGACAACTCAAAGATAATCTGATTTTTATGCTTTAATTTGGGGCATATCGAAACTCCATAAAAAATTCTTCGTGTGATATTCAAATGTTCATTAAGTCAACATTTCATTCATTAAAATCCCTTAATGTTTACGTGTTTTTATCTATATATATAAGAGATTTCCACCTATGTATAGACTCATCACGATATCTCTGGAACCATAAGGCCTACAAACCTTAAATTTGGTAGGAATGTTTCTTTCGCCGAGTAGAGGTCAGCTAAGAACGGATTTTACGAAATTATATCCCTAAGGGGGTGAAAAATCAGGGCAAAGTTTGTATGGGACAACGTGATTCCTTGGTCCAATCTATTTCAAATTTTGCAAAAACATTCTTTAACAGAATTGATGAAAGACGTGATTCATATTCTATTGAGATTTATCTCCTAACTGGGTTAAAAAGGGGTGGAAAGTTATTTTAGGGGTGATTTGCTTTAAAGTTAATATCAATACTTCTTAGTGATTTTGATTTAAAAGCCATTTTATCTTGACACATGTTTGAAAACTCAATTCGATTATATTCAAAAACCCGGCCAAGAGCGACTCGGAGTCGCGCACGAAGGGTTCCGTACCATTATCTATAAATGGCAAAATAATCATGTTTGTTGTATGGAAGCCCCTCTTAAATTCTCTATTTGTTTTATTTTAATTTAATTATTTATTTCTAAAGTGAATATATTATTAAATATTTTGAGAATAATTCAAACGTTTACCTATTTTTGTTATCAATATCGAGCAAAAACGAGCAAAAAGATTACCTTTGTTGTGTGGGAACCCCTTAAATATTTATTTTATTGTTTTTTAGTATTTGTCGTTGTAACGGCAAAAGAAATTCATTATCTGTGAAAATTTCAACTGTCCAACTATCACGTTTCATGAGAGCAACCTGGTGCCAGACAGGCGAAGCAACGGACGGACAGCGGAGTCTTAGTAATAGGGTCCTGTTTTATCTTTTGGGTATGGAGTTCTAAAAAGGTTGATGTCACATAAACGTTTGGTACAATGCAAATACTTTTTAAAATTGAAATGTCTCGAATGTCACCGCACTATATTAATACGGTGTTTATAAGTTTCTAAGCTTTAGAGAGGTCATGTACTTTTAGGACACGGCATACGAACATAGACTTTGAAATTTAAAATGATTGGACGGTAATTTTATAAGCAGAATATTGTAATTCCAAGGCATGGTTATTACCATAGCATGAGCCGTTAGCGGCACTGAGTTGATATGAAGTTCTATAACGACGGTCACTAAGTACGGAAACAGGATAAACACAAACATCACTACCAGTGTCTATTAGGTATTGCGTATGTGTGCTGCGATCCGTGATGAAGAGGCGACCTGTGCTGGTAGTCTGGCAGTCATCCGTCGCCATCACTGACTGCCCGTTCCGTTTCCCGCCTTATAGTCGCAGGGTTTCGTACATTTACGTGCTTTATTTCCATATTTGGTATGGTACCAGCAAACGGGATATTTACCATATGACGAATTGGATCGCCGTGATGGTGAACGACTGCGGTCATTTTCTGTTCGGCGTTTGATTGGTCGTGAGTGATGATACATCTTAGTGGTTAAAGCGCTCACCTGCCGCGTCAGCTCGGCAACTTGCCGTGTTAATTCTTCCACTGTCGATGGTGCAGATGTTGATGCCATGGCCATCGCGACTTGTTGCACTGGCGCGCTGGCGATGTCGTGAATGCGATCAGCCAGCTCGGCAAGCGCGTCAAGGTATTACCTTGCATCGAATAACTGAAATCCATCGCTCACACGATGCATTACAATTTGTGTAACAATATCCGTTTGTGTCATGCTACGGCGATGGTCGATACTCTATTTCAGCAGTTGTTCGGTCTTTGAATTGTGCTAGAATATAGCTATTGTGATACTAAAACCACAGACACCGCTTTATAAAATTACAACTTTTTATTTTACGGAATTTCACCCGCAAGGGGGTTGCTGGGGTGTAAAAATCACATTTTTTAAATATCTCTCCTACAGACTTGAATTTCGGTAGGTATATTTTTGGTTACAATACACAGGTTAACTAAGAACGGCTTTTTAAAAATTCCACCCCTAAAGCGTATTGCGTAGGTGTTAACCCAAAAAATCTACATTTTCCAATACTGCCCCTACGGACTGGAAATTTAGTGTGGACTTTCTTTCTGCCCTGTAAAGGTCAGATAAAATAGGATTTTAGGAAATTCCTTCTCCGAGAGGAATTCTATGTAGCGAAAGTAGACGTAACCGAAGTGAAGCGAGGGCGGGTCGCTAGTATATAATATACATACACAAATCGCTTGCCGCGAATAATAGTGACATTATTCAAAAAAGCTAAATTTTCCAGGAGGGTCAAAATAAGTATTTCCATTTTTTCAGCTCAGTTCAACAGCGATTTCAAATTCAAGAACGTCAGCATAATTTTCTTAAGAATGACGACGAAGAGTATTGACTCTAGGGATAACTTATAATATTAACACCCCTCTAACACCAAAAATTTAAATACAATGAAAATTGTAATTTTAGAGTTGTGTCACTATAATCCTTAAAATATAGCTTGATCTCTGTGACAGATAGCGACAAAACCGATGAAGTAATTTTGAATACGCGTCATTATTACAATTTTAATTTGTATTTTTTTTATTGTTTATGGTGGCAAACGAGCAAGCAGCACACCTGATGGTAAGTGTCACTGCCGCCCATGAACCTTTGCAATACCAAGGGGCTTGGGACGCTGCCTACCAATAAAATCCCCAAGCCCATCCAGTTGGGCTTCCGGCTCTCTCGCTCACCGAACGACGCGTAATAGCATATTGCCACTACTTAGACGTCGATCTTCTGCGTGAGTGTGGTACTACCCCGGACGGACCGGCTCGAGGCTGTAGACAGAAAACTGTCAACAGCGTGGTCCCACCATAATTGATTATATCGCCTATATTTTCATTCTTTAGGTGCCAGTTATATCTCAACTGAATTATGAATATAAAAATATGAATATTTACACCAAAATTAGTACCTCATATGTTTTAATATACTTAGTAACCATTTGATAAAAGTATGGTGCTTACGCAAGTACAAGATCATACTGAACTGAGAATAAGATAGAGATGGGACAATCGATAAACATGAATCGATAACATTCTTATTAATTATTTATAAAACAAGTAAAACCAATACATTACCTATATAAACCACATGGTTACTCTATAAAATAAGTAAATTGTGTTAATTTAGTATTCAGACATCAGTTATAATATTAATAAGACCATTTCGATTATATTAAAAAGATAATTTATTTTATAAAATAAACATGATTATTCATGAAATAATCTGTGACCAAGAACTCATCATCAACCTATAGGAATGCTCCAGCGATGATGATAATAGTGATGATGAACTTGGATATATTCCTTTCGAATAATAAAAAGAATTAATTAACAGCTTTAGTTTAAATTAAATAAAATCCATTAATTTAAATTCAATAAGATTTTCATAAATTGTTTTAAATTTAAAATCGATTCATCATCCATTTGATTGAAGTTCAATAAGATTTTCATGCATTGTTTTTCAATTGCAGTAGCAAATAACGTTAAAAAATAAGGAATTATATCGACAAAAATATGGACTGCATTGTAAGTGTGCGGGACTAGTGAGAACTGTCACAGAGATCATGCTATATTTTATTGACTATAGTCTTCCGGACAAGCGATAAGTATGTGTCGCTGTGTGGTAGCGGCTACGAATACTGCCAAGCTTTACTTTGTTCATGGATGTCGTAAAAGAAGACTAATACATTTATATTGACCTGAGCCACCTGATACCGTTTAGTCTACAATACAATTATATTCTCAAAGAGAGTTGACGTCGAGCAGGCGGCCGATTTATAAAACTATTGCCAATAACTTTTTGCAATATGTAGGAGAGGAGTACTTATTGCGTCGACCCCAAGTAATTGGGATAAGAGCAGGAGAATGATGATGATATATGTAAAAGCTATTGTATGTATAACAGTTTTGTATCATATACATATTATATTTTTTTATTTTAAAAGCCAACAGCCTCTAGCTTTAAGGAAATAATCCTTGTAATGCAGGGATTTTACAAACGTATAATTAAGGGACATAAATTACACCCAGATTCCGGACAACAATTTGTAGATTGCACTAAGTATTGTCCTACGTGGGTACCGAATCAACGCCATTTGACAAGGTAGGTCGGTATTTTAACCACTACGCCATCTATGCAGTCATATATGAAATAAGTGTTTTTGTGGATTACCAACAGTGCGATATGATGCTACGCCTTACTTTGCCGTAGAAGTTGTAAAAGCTGGTGGAGGGAACACCAGGAGAAAGTAAATACCAGTGCTTCCTCTAGAAAATCTACAGCACCATTGGGGTTTTGAATTTTGAATAACAGATCGTTCATCAGTAGGTTTTGGTAAGCCTATAAATTAACGAAAAGAATAGTTACAAGGACGTAGTCCATAGGGGACAAATTCCTGTAAAAAAAAAGGCAACCTGTAAAAAAAGGTTTAATAATTGTGTATAATAATTCATCATCATCATCACAGCCCAAATATGTCCCACTGTTGGGCTTGGGTCTCTTCCGTAATGGGAGGGCAATAACCTACTATACCACGCTGGTCAAACATGTTGGTATAGGGTTTTGTTTCGAGTTTTCCTTCTCTTGCATAGATATTATATGAGTTTTATATCCCTTAGTCGTCTCTTACGATCACCCACGAATACACAACCACCCAAGATAGGGGTAGTGAATTGTATTCTTACTCCGTCACCACACGGATGTCTATTAATTGTAAGTTTGTAAATGCCTCTTGCTGTGAAGATCTATTCTTTAATGCATGTGACGTCACCATAAAGAAAATAATAGTAATAACAGCAGATAGTTACATGCTAGTTGATTGACAAATTACACTTTTATCCAGTTTCGGTTACCCTCATCTTTATTTTACACTTTTATTTTTTACACGTTTGAGTTGGGAGCCGATAGGCTGTCATAAACATGTATCGTACCCGCCCAATTTTCCTAGTTGCTGCCAAACTATGTTTTTGTTGACTAAATGTTTCGATAGATTCGCTTAACAAAAAGTTTATGAACTAACATTGTACAATTTATTAATAATAAATTGTATTGTATAAAAACAAGGTACAAATAAATCAAAATTATTTTAAAATCTTTTTATAAGAACAAAACCTAGAGATACATTAAAGGTTTTCTTTGAAATTTTTTTCAGACATGATTTATATTTATTTATTTATTGCATCAAAGAAACAAACAGTATTATAATTAATTACAATAAGAAAAAAAAATAAAATAATGAACACTGTCACCAATGAAGTTTCTAATATTAATTAAGAGATAAGTAATTAAAAGAGATAAGTATTCATCTAATACTTAATATAAAATAAAAGGAAACTTATATATAAAATAAAAGGAAAAGTAAAGAAGTAGTATTATATATTTTTGTGTAGGTAAAGCATTATTTGATACTGACGGATACCCAGCGCGTGCATCACGCTAAATTTTAATTTCAAAAGTACAGAAAAATTTGTAAGAGAAAAGTCGAAAATCGACGTATTTTCCTCCTTCATAATTTTGGTGGTCTAAAACCATCTTCTTAGTCCTATACCATTTTCTTTACTTTACATTGTATATAATATTTAAAATATATTCAAATATAACTCTAAAATTTTAAAACTGGCGGCAACATTCGAAAGGGTAACCTTTTTTTTTTTTTTTTTATTTTTTTTTTTTTATTGGTGGGCTATGGGTGCGTCTCGCCCCGCTGAATCGGTCCGGGGTGACGGAAAGGCGGCGCGTGACCCCATAGACCCACCGTAAAACCTTCTCTCTTCGCCGTGCGAGCGGACCACCGGTACTCGATTTTAACTTCGGTGGCCCGCCCGGCGGTTTACCCTCGCGGGTTCCTCTCGTCGACGCCCCGACAGATTTCGCCGTCGGGGCGTCGCCCTCACGCGGTGGCCTCACGTCGGGTGACCGGACAATTCCCCGGTCCGATCACCCGAGGCCTCGGTTAGGGCGGCATCAGGCGCAGGTATTCGCGCCTGCGCCGCCCCGGCCGCTGACGCCGGCCCGGGTCGCGGGATTCCTCCCGGACTCGTTCCGCCGCCTCCTTCTGCGAGATGACAGCCTCGCAGAAGGCGGCGACCGCGTCCCAGTTCCTGACGCTGTCGACCATCGCTCTCGCGACAGCCGGCAGCGTCAGGTCGGCACCGATAACAGCGACGAGGTCACGGCGCTGCCGGTCAAAGCCCGGACACGCCTCCAGCGTGTGTTGCGCCGTGTCCTCGTCACTGCTGCAATGGTGGCAGAACGAAGTCCACTCCCTATGTGCGACCGTGTGCAGGTACGAGCCGAAGCATCCGTGCCCCGACAACACCTGCACCAGTCGAAAGGAGAGGACTCCGTGCCGCCGCTCCATCCACTCCGTCAGTACGGGCCGGAGAGCCTCGACGGTGACGACACCGTGTCTAGGCCTCTCCAGCCGCGTAGCCCAACGGGCGATGACGTCTCGGCGGGCGTCCTCGCGCCAGGTGGCTATCTCGCTCAGCGATGGGGAGCCACCTTCGTCGCGCAGTGAGGTCACCCGCCGGTAGAGGTCGGAGAGCATCTCCGCCTCTAGGTCCCACGGGGGTGTCCCGGCCATTAGGCATGCCGCCTCGGTCGATACCGTGCGGTACCCGCGAATGGCTCTGACCGCCATGACTCTCTGGGGTCTCCACAGAACAGCCCTGAGCTGGACGTTCAGAGCCCTCGCCCACACGGGTGCGCCGTACATGGCCAAAGAACGGATTTCGAAAGGGTAACCTGCGGAGTGGTTCGCTCAATAGGCGGCGAGAGGTTAAACACCTTTTCATTCGTCCCAGACAAATTAGGCGGGATAAAGTTGAACCTTAATCGTCTAAAAAACATTAATTAAAATTATTAAAAGCAAACATTTTAATATATTGTTATTATTAGGGATATTGCGGGTTGGGGTGTATATGTGAAAGATTACAACAGATTTCTTTTCAACTAGCCTTTTTTTTGGCGGCAGGCTACGGTTGCGGATACGCCTTGCTAATCCGTCCGGGGCGACGGGAGAAGCGGCGCGCGACCCCGCGAACTCGCCCAACAACGTACCTCTCGACGCCGTGCAGATGGGTCACCGGAACCCAGTCTTTTTCTTCGGTGGCCTACACGGCGGTGTACCCTCACGGGTATTCTCTTGAGTCAACGCTTCGTCATCTCGACCAATAAGTCTCAATGTTCTTTCAACTAGCCTAAACGTAAGCCTGTCCAAAAGGAAATAAATTGATCCGTAACTGAAATTATCTGAAGCGATCAGATAATCCGAAACAATTCCGTCTCCATACCTAAAACTGGTATAATGTTATTTTAATATCTGTATGCAGATGCGAAAAGACACATCATCCTTAGTAATTATGATTTCTTTGTAATAATTCAACCTAATAACGTAAGATTAGTATGAATTGAATGTTTGAAAAGAGTTTGAAATTTCAAATATAATTCCAAAGATATCTTATGTTAAAAGACGTCATTTGCACAATTTAACACACACACAGATACACATTCACACAAACACTTGAGAGTCTAAGAGATTTATAACACGAGAGCTCAACACAGTACCATTCATTGGGCGAAGCGGTGAATAGCGAGCATTAACGTAATGAGACTCCAGCCTCTTTAAAACGATTTTAAATGTTGCCTGAAATTCGTTGAAAAATACCCTTTGTGGAATAATAATAGTAAATTATCCATGTGGTGGCGGATCTACAGTGTAAATTCTTACAATTGTATTCACTTCTTACTATTGTATTCACAATCTACCATCTTTTCTCTTCCTGTGGGGATCATATAAGACTAGTAAAACCGTAGGTAGAAATCGTCATTTTAAGGGAAATAAAATGCCTTAAGAGGCTCTCTGTCTAGCTTGGTATATATTGGCACTCCAAATACCTTAGTGGTGTAAGCCCGAGCCTAATACTGCTAAGTATAATAGTTGAAAACAAAAATTAAGAATATCAATATTAAATTTCTTATTACTGTCGTATCAAAGATATAAAGCTAAAATGTATATGCCATGTAATATTTCAAGTAGTTTCAAAATACGAGCGTTAATGGACTACAATACAGAGAAGACCCAGACCTATACTGACAAGCTTTTGCGGATCCAGTTCATCCATAATATGATATGCTTTGACGTTTCAAATAATATGCCTCTGGCGGAAATTAACTGGCGTATATGTATAGGGCTGGCCAGTAATGTGCGTTGCATCTGGTTACGTGCCTGAGTACACATGGAATAGTTAGTTTTCTAATTATCTGTCAACCTTCCATTGCTAGCTGCTAGTCCTAGTCTACCACCACAGAACGCTCTATGACGGGAGCCTTCTTTTTTTTGGTGGCGGTCTACAGTACGTTACGCCCCGCCTAATCCGTCCGGGGCGACAGAGAAGTGGCAGCACGACCCCGTAGACTCACCCTGCAACGTACCCCACGCATCAAAGCTTAGTAGTAGTAGAGTTTTTGACTAAGCGCAAAGCTATTGCCGATCGATTTTAATAAGGAAGTCCATATATTTAATTCCCAATTTTTATTTGTGCTGCGAATTATTGATTAACTAAGATGTATTCATGACGTACAGGTATTTTGTCATGACTGAATATTCCCGTGTGGTGACAGAGTAAGAATACAATTCACCATACCCTATCTTACCCGTGGGTGATCTTAAGACACGACTAAGGGATATAAAACGCATATAACATCTATACAAGAGAAGGAAAACTCGAAATAAAACCCTATACCAACACGAATGACCAGCGTGGTAGGTCAATTTCCCTCGCATTATGGAGGAGGCTCGAGCCCAACAGTGGGATATATATGAGCTGAGATGATGAGATGATGATGATGATGAATATTCTTACACTTGGGTAAAATAATTAATATATGATTGAACTGTCGAAAGCAATCATAAATTCTAATAAAAATTAAAATAGGATAATCAATAACAACGAAAGAATAATAAGCACAAAGGTCGAATCTGTATTCATTAAAAGGTAATACGTTCAGCGTCTATTACGTTTTTACAAAAATATACGGATTGTTATATTTTTGCATATTCTTGGGAGATAAATGTCTGAAAATCTTCTTATTGTTCTTCTGAGCTCATATACATCTATCATCCTACTGTTGAGTTTGGGCTTTTCTTTTCGCTCAAATAATTTTCTTGAGCGATTTAATGCCCTTTCTCACCTTAAATATCATTCAATAATATGTTCTCTTATTTCTTTCTTATACATTGAGAGGGAAATTAACTCACAATACTACACACATCAGGCGGGTTGTTATTTTTTTTTTCCGCAAGGACCATGGATGTGGTCGCGCCCCGACAAAACGTCCGGGGCGACAGAAGAGGCGGCACGCAACCCCATGGACCCACCCTGCAAACTCCTCTCTTCGCCGTGCGAGCGGGCCACCGGTACCCGATCTTTGACTGCGGCGGCCAGCCGGTTGGCATAGGGTTGTATGCCGTTTACCTTATTTTCTCTTGAATTGATGTTATTTATTTATTTATTGAGTCAAAGAAATATACAGTATTATAATTAATTTACAAGAAGATTAAGTAATTTAAAATTGTCAGCAATAAAGTTTCAATAAACATTAAGGAATTAGTATTTAATAGGTTATTTGTTTGGATGTTATATAAAAAAAAAAAGAAAATACATAAAATAAGTCATGGAATTACAAGTTATGCCGCAAATTTGGAAAGTTGAGATCTAAAAGTATTAAGAGTTCCGTTAAAAAATATCAATGTTATTAATATTTAATATTGTAAGAGCCACAAACCACAAGCTCGTCTTATAAACCTATTTTGTCCATATAGAGTTCTTAAATAAGGAATATTACAAAAAAATATACAACGAGATGTTGGCCTTTTGCAATGTAATCCTATTTGGCTTAAGATATACAAAAAAATCAGCATTTTTTTATTGCTTATGGTGGCAAACGAGCAAGCTGCATACCTGATGATGTTACTGATTCTCGTGGACTTTTGCAATACCAGCGGTAGAGCTAGGCCGTTGCCTACTAACCGAAATTCAGCCAGAAATTTGGGCTTCCGGCTCTCTCACTTACCGAACGAAGCACAATAGTACATTGCCATTGCTCAGACGATGATTTTTTTGAGAGTTTGGTACTGCTCCAGATACACCAGCCTGGGACTGCAGAGAGAAAACTGTCAACAATGTGGCCATACCATCATCATTCTCTCACTTTTATCCCATGTGGCCATACCACTAGTAATTATTTATAATTTTATGTGTTAACATATTATCATCATCATCATCACAGCCCATATTTGTTTTGTAATGTCCCACTGTTGGGCTCGGGCCTCCTCCGTAATGGGAGGGAAATTAACCTACTGTACCACGCTGGTCAGACGTGTTGGTATAGGGTTTTGTTTCGAGTTTTCCTTCTCTTGCATAGATGTTATATGCATTTTATATCCCTTAGTCGTCTCGTACGATCACCCACGGGTAAGATAAGGGGTGGTGAATTGTATTCATACTCCGTTACCGGATAAATTGATCAAAATAAATTTAACATATTATATTTGTTATAAACATATATACACCATTGAGTAGTCTTTTACGGTCACATTTCTTCGTGTGGCACGATACAGCACAACCTTTCTTCCTCATAGGTACGAGGAAAAAAGGTTATAGTGTATCGTGCCACACGAAGAGATGTGAGAATTTAAAATATAATGGTTTGTATAATCAAAAATTTACATGTTATCTTTTTTTTATTGATTTTTTTTATTGCAAACGAACAAGCAGCACACTTGATGGTAAGTGTCACTGCCACCCGTGGAGATTTGCAATACCGAGGGTATAGCTTAGACCGCTGCCTACCAATAAAATCCCCAAACCCACCCAGCTTGGCTTCCGGCTCTTTCGCTCACCAAACGAAGCGCAATAGTACATTACAATTACTCAGACGTCGATATCGAGAGTGTGGTACCACCCCGGAAAGACTAGCCCGCGGCTGTAGACAGAAAACTGTCAATAGCGTGGTCCTACCACTATTAATCTTTACAATCTTATATATCTTAACAAAAACGCTAAACACGTAGTTATGACATAAGCTATGATTGTATATCATATTGCTATGGTACTTATGCTATAAAAACCTTTTCATAACACCTTGCAATTTTATTTTCTCAAGAATCTCATTCTTCGTTATATATTTTTACATGGCACCTCTCTTCACAGCTTCTACAGCCATTCAAAATTGAGGGCAAAGATAAAAACAGTTTCCTGCGCCAGAAATAAGAAAGGCACCCGTAGAAATAAAGTTGGTAATAAAATGAAATGTGATGCATTCACTCATTTGCAACAATAACGCCTTATGTATTATGTTATATGTTATAAATTACTGAATGAAAAAAATAAATATCTTCTAATAATAGCTGCTCAAATCAGCTTCACTTACTTACAAATAAAATCCAGAACTAACCATAATAGGGTTAGTTCTAGATATAATATATTATAGTATATATTATACTAGTTGTCCCCCGCTTCCCTCCTTTCCGGATAAGTAATTAAGAATATATTATATATCAAAAACCTTCTCCGAAACACGCAGCATCTTTCTTTTATTCTTTTTTATTTGCTTATGCTGGCAAACGAACAAGCAGTACACCTGATGGTAAGTGTCACTGCCGCCCATGAACCTTTGCTATAACCAAGATTATAGCTAGGCCGCTGCCTGCCATTACAAACCCCAAACCCTACCCCCAGTTGGGCTTCCGGCTCTCTCACTCACCATACGAATCGCAATAGCACATTACCATTACTCAGACGTCGATCTTCTGCGAGAGTGTGGACCGGACCTCGGACTGACCGGCCCGCGGCTGTAGAGAGAGAACTGTAAACAACGTGGTCCTACCATTAACAAAGTCATATGGTAGAAGTATTATTCCGATCGGTTCAGTTAGTTTTGCAATATAATCGAACAAAAAAACCGGTTCTCGATTTGTATAGATATTCTTCTTTAATTTTAGATTATTCTTCTTCTCTATTTGTATCTATAGTATAGATATTCACAAAATTTCAAAGTAATCAGTTGGATTGTTCAAGATATTAAATTAAACAAATATTTTCGATACCTACCTTTTTTTTTTCTTTTTTTTTTTTTGCGGTGGGCTATGGACGTCGCACCCCGCTAAATCGGTCCGGGGTGACGGAAGAGGCGGCGCGCAACCCCATTGACCCACCCTGCAAGCACCTCTTCTTCGCCGTGCGAGCGGGCCACCGGTACCCGATCTTTGTCTTCGGTGGTTCGATACCTACCTGATTTCTACTTACATATATTGTTACGATAATGGTTATTATAACTATATTTTTTTACATTATAAAACTATTTTAACGGCTTTAATCTAATTTATATTTGACTTTTATTTGTCGTCGTTTCGAAAACTTTTACGTCTTCATGATCATTGCAGAACACTTCTCAGAATTCATAGAACACGATAATGCAACGAAAGAAAATCCGTAAAAATAGTTTTATTTCATTACTATATATAACTTTTATCACCATCCGCCCGAAGCAACCTTATATGTATATTTATTGTATTAAAACATATCAAATCAACATAAAACAGTGCTTGTCCCAACATTACTGTACGGAAACGAGAGTTGGGTATGCATAAAAGAGCATGAAAGTAAAATTAATGCGGTTGAAATGCGATCTCTACGGATAATCTGTGGCGTTAGGCTGACCGATCGCATTCGTAACGACGACGTAAGAGAGCGAGTAGGTATGAAAGAGAGTATTGGTATAAAGATGCGAAAGGGAATGCTCTGATGGTTCGGACATGTGGAAAGAATGCCGAACAAACGTCTGGTTAAGAAGATATACAATGCGAAAGTGGAAGGATGCAGGTACCGGAGGAGACCGAGACTAACTTACCTAGACCAGATTGGTCACGTACTGAAGGAAGGTGGAGTCAAGAGTCTCCGAAACCGGCGAGCGTGTATGAAGAGAATTATGAATGTTGAGGAAGCGAGTGAAGTATGCAAGGATAGAGTTCTCTGACATATCAATTCCCAAACACAAATCGTATTTTAGTGATATTAATTGAAAAATGCTTTATAAATATTAAAGCAGTGGTCGTCTTTCTTTCTAAATAACAGCCATATAAGAGAAGGAAAACTTGAAATTAAACCGTATACAAACCTGTCTGATAAACGTGGTGTAGTAGATTAATCCTATTGTGGAGGAAGCACAAGTCGATTGGGACGTATATGAGATGGAATGATGATGGCGGTCGTACATAAGAATATATAAGAACTCTTTACTAAGTGTAAGCCTCTACTGGCTGGTTGCCGATCGCGTTTGGTGTTACGAGGAGGAAGATACCTTAGCCGGCTTTTATCAGGTTTTTTTTTTTTTTTTGGGACTAATCCCACCACACATTCCCACCATTGTAACTCCTGTAAGCCAGGATCCACAATGGTCACTATAAATGACACCGAGGTTTGACACTCAGGCAGTCCCGGGAAATGATTTTAATTGTCTTGGAACCCGCAACAAATTTAATTAGAAAAGTTAAAGAGGAGGAGTTGGAAAAGAGTGATTCCACTTCCCTCCCAGGCAAAGGGGAGACAGAAAGCAATATTGACTAGTCAGCCAATAAGTAAAGGGTTGTACAGCTACGATAAGCGCAGCAGTACGGCACCACGGATAAGGGATAACTTAACGGGGCCTATATGTGAGCCTTAAGATTGGTTGCAGTAGTAGGTATGGCAGAAACGCCTAAACGCACGGAAATTTTCTCGAGTTGCTACAAGATCCGTATAGTATACTACTCCAGATGTTACTTGCAAACTGTCTAACATAAGGTCGCTTTTATCAGGTTGTGATAACAATAGAATACAATGTATTCTTTAGTTGTCAACACAAGTGGTAAGAAATCGACTTAGTTACAATAAAAATTTGCGACGCCCTAGGGTGTGATACTAAATCACACACATAGACGGCACCCAAAGGAGCATTCACTGAGCAGTCAACTGAAATCAAATGAAACCAGTTCGATATACGCGTTAAAGGTCACAGACTTCAGAAACTTTTATGGATATACTTTATTCAACTATATAAAAGTTTCAACACAATCATATGTACGATAAGTAACGAACAGAGAAATGATATTTCATTTTCTATATACTTTTTTATATATAACATTGTATATTTTTTATATTAGGTATTTTCTTCAGATATTACAGAAACGTTTAGTTTTAAACAGAATCATCCCTACTAATATATAAATGTGAATGTAAGTTTGTTTGTTACGCTTTCACGCTAAAACTACTCAACCGATCATCATGAAACATTGTACACATATTCTTGGAGTTATTAAAAGTAACATAGGATACTTTTTATTAAAAAAAAATCAAAATTTTTATATGAAAAATACAAAAATTGTTTGTCAAAAAATCTCAAAATTTAGCTTCTTCAACGCCATCTAGCAGTCCAGTAATGAAGTTCCAACCCTGAGTATTGTAATACCGTTGCACTGTATTACCGACGGTCAAAAATAAAAATAGGGGATCAAAAACTTTAGGGAAGTAACCTTTTACGCGGGCGGAGCCGCGGCCAGAAGCTAGTATAATAATAAAGTAACAGATAATATACCATTTAATAATAAAGTAACAGAGATAAAATCTGTGCATTGAAGATATTTGAAAAATAATAGTATATACCTAATAGAATCATTATTAAATTGAAGACACCATCGTTGTCGTATGAGGAGGGGGTATTTTAATAGTGGTAGGACCAAATTGTTAACAGTTCTCTGTCTGCAGCTGCGGGCCGGTCCGTCCAGGGTAGTACCACAGGGGTACTATCCCAGAAACCTCCACGCGGTGTACCCTGGGTGCGGGCGGCGGTCCCCAGTTCTTCTGTTGTACTGTCGTCCGTAGCGAATATCTGCGCGATTTCGCTCCTTGCTCTACTACAGTCGTAGTAGAGGTTATAGGACGCGAAATATCGGGACGGGCTCAGTCACTCATTCATTTGAGGGCTGGGCAGGCACTTGCCACCGCCCACACATCGTAAACCTGATTCTTTGCTTGTCTTAGTTTCAGGAGCGAGGGTCTTGGCTTAACCGCCCGGACCGCGAGGAAGACAACCTCTATAAAGAGTTCGAAGTAACATTCGGACTCGGAAATCACCCAGAATCTTAAGTTCTGGCGTGCGGCGAGAAGATGCATGGCAGATGGGTTGTTCTGTCGTTAGCACGCTCCAGCCAGGGCACCGGCTGACCCCCTGGTTGGTAAATGTAGGCTTGCCCGGGTATAGGGATCTCTGCCCGGGTCGACGTAATGTATCTCCCATTCTCGTGGGATTCACAATGGATACGCAAACTTTAAACCATTTAAAAACCGACGGGAATCCTTGTGATTCTCACACCACGGCCTTGTCAAGCCAAAGAAAAACTGACAACGACGCCTCGTCCTCAGGACTTGAGGCGTCCGCCAAGGGCCCGGCACAAATCGTGGAGGCCCAAAAAGTGAAGCGGAAGTCGCCCAGGAAGAGCCGGGGGCAGGCTTCCAGCTACAAGAGGAGGATGGAGGAGCGGCGTGCGCGGAGAGAGGCTGCCGCCGCTGAAAAGGAGGACGGTGGCAGAAATGCTGCAGAGCCGTCTACGGACGAGGGCGACAGTGACGTCGCAGAGCCGTCCGTGGATGAGGGCAGCAGATCTGCCGCTAAGATGGACGAGGGCGGTATATCCGCAGGGCCGTCCAGAGGAGATAGCGGGTCGGACGCTAAAGCCCCCGCTAAGTCGTCGCCGCGTCCTGTGGCGGCGGCTGAGAAGACCAGGGAGGAGGCCCTCCCCTCGCAGGTGCGAAAGCGCCCCCTGAGCAAGGGAGGCAGCTCGGGCGCCGACTCCGAGGGGAGCGGGACCATCATGCCTCCACCGAAGGTGCCGGCTTCTCGCAGGGGGCGAGGGGCCGCAGTAGCAGGAAGAAGGTCGGTGACTCCTCGGCGTGAGGCGGCGCCTGCTGCGAGCGACGGCCCCCTGGACCTGCAGGCTGAAAATGCCCGCCTTAGTGGCGAGGTTTCAGGCCTGCGGGACCTGAACCGCCAGTTGGAGTCCGAGCTGGAGTCGCTGCGTCAGGTAAACCGCATGTTGGCCAAAGACATGGCCGACCTGCGGGCCCAGATGGCGCAGTTCCTACCGCCTGCGCCAAAGCCGTCGGCCAAGGCGCTCAAAACAGCTGCCGCGGTGAAACCCGTCCCTGCGGCGAGGAGGACGCCCCCTGCTGCGGAGGGCACGCCGCCGGCTGAAGCCGTCACGGCCACCGAGCCGACACCTGTCCCGGTAGCGAGGAGGACGACTCGCGCCGCGGCGAAGAAGTCGCCAAGCGTCTCGGAGCGGGCCCCGGTGGAGGCTCAACCGGAGGCGCCGACCCCGCTGCCGACCCCGATGCCAACCCCGCTGCCTGCGGTGGGGGGATTGCCGGATGAGTCCCTGCGTGCGATAATCGACGTAGTGGGCAAAATTGTCGATGCGCGCTTCGCCGTTCTGGAGGCAAGGCTGCCTCCAGAACCACGTGTCCGGCCGCCTCTTGCCGCAGATAAGCGGCCACATACGGCACCAGCCCCCGCCCCGCTGCCTTGTCAGGGTGGCCGCGTGGGGAGCTACGCCGCGGCCGCGGCCGGGCCTAAGCCCAAAGGCCCCGGCCCCGCTCCGAAGGGACCTGCCCTGAGGAGGAAGACGGCGCTGGCTCCTGCCGGACCGCTGAAGCCGCCCGCAACGAAACCGCCGGCGACGACCAGCGAGGCTGCGACAAGGCCTTCCGCGTCTGGCACGACTGCCGTACCCGAAGAGGGTTGGCAGGTGGCCGAGCGCGATAGAAGGAGTCGCGGCCAAAGAAGGAGAGCGGAGGCCAAGCGCGCCGCTGAGGTCTCCGCTCCCAAGGCAGGAGCTGGCGACAAGAAGAAGAGGTCGCGCAATGGGCTCAAGCCGCCAAAGACAGCCGCAGTGGTGATCACTGTGCTGCCTGAGGCGGCCGAGAAGGGCCTCAGCTACGAGGCCGTCTTGAGGAAGGCCCGGCGGGAGCTAGACGTCTCCGATATTGGAGGCGTCGAAGCCAGGACCCGCAAGGCCCGGACGGGGGCTCGAATCCTCGAGTTCCCAGGGGCCGAGGGCGCCAAGACGGCTGACAGCGTAGCTGAGAAGCTGCGAGGTCTGTTCGCCGAGGAGGGTGGCATCAGGATCGCCAGGCCCGTCAAGTGCGCCGAAATGCGCATTTCGGGTCTGGACGACTCCGTGACGGTGGAAGACATCCGGGAGGCTATTGCCTCGAAAACCGGGTGTCCCATAGACACCGTCCGGGTCGGTGCCATTCGTCCCGGTCCGGGTGGCGTAGGTGCTGCCTGGGCGCAGTGCCCGGTGGAGTCGGTCAGGCAACTGGCCGGCTCAGGCAGGCTCCTCGTGGGCTGGAGCTCGGCGCGGGTAACCGTGCTTGAGCACCGGCCTGCGAGGTGCTATAAGTGCATGGCGGTCGGACACACTCGACCGACGTGCACCAATTGCTTCGACTGCGGCGGATTGTGTTTCCGCTGCGGTCAGACCGGGCACGTGGCGGCATCTTGCGCCGCCCCGCCCCACTGCCCCGCGTGTGCGGCGGGCAATAAGCCCGCCAAGCACCGCATGGGTTCTGGGGCGTGCAGACCTCCTGCTTCGGCCCCAAAGGGGCGGGGCGGCGTTTCGACCACGGCCGCTCCCGCTCCTAGCGCGGCCCGATCGCCCACTGGCGAGGCGGAGGTGATGGATACGGCCCACTAATGGCTGCAGAATCCATTCACCTCCTGCAGGCCAACACCAACCACTCCGCCGGAGCGCAGGATCTCCTCCTTCAATCCATGGCGGAGTGGTCGATTGGTGCAGCCGTAGTCGCGGAACCGTACGTCGTGCCTGATCGCCCCAATTGGGTGGTCAGCCGAAACGGAACTGCGGCAATCGTCGTCTCAACGCGGCGGCACTTCCCGTCCCTATCCCTTTTGGATAGGGGCGAAGAATTTGTTGCTGCGGAATGGGGAGGGGTCACACTCTACAGCGTTTACCTCTCCCCTAACAGGAGAATGGACGATTTCAGGGCCTCCCTCACCACCTTGGAGGCTTCGATACGGCGACTGGCACCGGGCCTCGTCCTGGTCCTGGGGGACTTCAACGCCAAATCCACGGCATGGGGGTCCCCTATGACGGACGACCGCGGACGGGCGGTCGTTGAGTGGGCGGCTTCACTGGGCCTCTGTGTTGTTAACAGGGGCTCAGTGAACACGTGTGTGCGGCAGCAGGGCGGGTCGATAGTGGACTTGTCGTTCGCTAGCCCCGCTGTCGCGCCACGGGTGAGGAACTGGAGTGTCCTGGAGGAGACGGAGACCCTGTCGGACCACCGGTACATCCGGATGGAGGTCTCCCCCCGGGAACCCGGTAGGGGTCACAGGGCGGACGGAGCTCCCGCGTTTCCGCGGTGGGCTGTGGGTCGTCTTGATAGGGACCTACTGGCGGAGGCGGCCATCGTTCACACGTGGCTGTCCTCACCGCCCCCAGCAGACGGAGTGGACGCTGAGGCTGTCCGCATCCGCAGTGCTTTAACGCAGATCTGCGATGCGGCCATGCCCAGGGTGCGGCGTCTACCTCCGAGGCCGGGGGTCTACTGGTGGTCCCCAAGACTGGCGGACCTTCGCGCGGCGTGTATCAGTGCCCGAAGGTCCCACACCCGCAGCCGGCGGCGTCACCGCGACGCTGAGCGGGAGGGCCAGCTGTACGAGGCGTACCGCAGTGCGCGTACTGCCTTTCGGCTGGCCATCCGAGCCGCCAAGGATGCGAGTTGGCAGGAGATGTTGGACGGTCTCGACCGTGACCCCTGGGGTCGCCCGTATCGCGCGTCGCTGAACAAGCTTCGCGCGCAGGGCCCCCCCCTCACCGAGACCCTCCAGCCCGACTTCCTCTGTAGGGTGATCGAGGAGCTATTTCCACGGCAGTCGGGACACACGCCCCCGGTCATGGCTTCGCCAGATCAAGACCGGGAGGCCGACGACGAGAGTGTTCCACCCGTGACGGAGTCGGAAGTGGGGGCGGCAGTGGCGCGGATTCGCTCCGCCACCACGGCCCCCGGCCCGGACGGAATACCAGTCCGGGTGTTGACGTCGCTCCTCGAGCACTTCGAGCCTCGCCTCAGGCAACTGTTCAACGCCTGTCTGACGTCTGGACGGTTCCCTGAGTGCTGGAAGGAGGGGAGGTTGGTTCTCCTGCCAAAGCCGGGACGGCCCCCGGATTTGCCGTCGGCCTACAGGCCCATCGTGCTTCTCGACGATGTGGGTAAGTTGCTGGAGCGTGTCCTCGCTGCCCGCATCGTCCGACACTTGGAGGAGGTGGGGCCCGATCTGTCGGACGCTCAATATGGGTTTAGGAGGGGGCGTTCGACCATCGGGGCCCTGCTACGCCTGAGGCAGACGGCCGCGGAGGCTGTCGCCGGCAAGGGAGTGCTGTTGGCGGTGTCGCTGGACATCGCCAACGCATTCAATAGTCTGCCATTCAGCTGCATCAAGGAGGCGCTCCGGTTCCATGGAGTGCCCCTGTACCTCAGGCGGCTGGTGGCAGACTATTTGGAGGGGCGCAGTATCCTCTGCGCGGGTCCCGCAGGGGACATTGTGCGAACGCCCATGTCGTGCGGTGTTCCACAGGGGTCGGTTCTGGGGCCGACTCTGTGGGACATCGGGTACGACTGGGCGTTGAGAGGGAGTCTCCCCCCCGGGCTGAGCTTGGTGTGCTATGCTGACGACACGCTCGTCACAGCCCGGGGCAGGACACTCGAAGAGGCGGCGAGCCTGGCCACTCTCGGCACCGAGGAGATGGTCAGGCGAATCGAGGCGCTGGGGCTCAGGGTGGCCTTAAATAAAACGGAGGCCCTATTATTTCATGGGCCACGCGTAAGGCTGCCAACCGGCGCCTCGTTAGTCGTCAACTCCATCCAGATCAACATCCAGGCCCATATGAAGTACTTGGGTCTGGTGCTCGACGGGCGATGGTGGTTCCGGGAGCATTTCCGACAGATTGCTCCCCGGCTGGTCGGCGCGGCGTCCGCCCTTTCTCGGCTCATGCCGAATGTGGGCGGACCCAGTTTCGAGGGCCGACGGCTGTATGCGGGGGTCATCCGCTCGATGGCCATGTACGGCGCACCCGTGTGGGCGAGGGCTCTGAACGCCCAGCTCAGGGCGGTTCTGTGGAGGCCACAGCGAGCCATGGCGGTCAGAGCCATTCGCGGGTACCGCACGGTGTCGACAGAGGCGGCGTGCCTATTGGCCGGGACACCCCCGTGGGACCTAGAGGCGGAGATGCTCTCCGACCTCTACCGGCGGGTTACCTCAGTGCGCGAGGAGGGTGGCTCCCCATCGTTGAGCGAGATAGCCACCTGGCGCGAGGACGCCCGCCGAGACGTCATCGCCCGTTGGGTTACGCGGCTGGAGAGGCCTAGACACGGTATCGTGACCGTCGAAGCCTTCCGGCCCGTATTGATGAAATGGATGGAGCGGCGGCACGGGGTCCTCACCTTCCGACTGGTGCAGGTGTTGACGGGGCACGGGTGCTTCGGGAAATACCTGCACACGGTCGTGTACAGGGAGTGGACTCCGGGCTGCCATCATTGCAGTAGTGACGAGGACACGGCGCAACATACGCTCGAGGAATGCTCGGGCTGGGACGGGCAGCGCCGCGACCTCGTCGCTATTATCGGTGCCGACCTGGCGCTGCCGGCTGTCGCGAGGGCGATGGTCGACAGCGTCAGGAATTGGGACGCGGTCGCCGCCTTCTGCGAGGCTGTCATCTCGCGGAAGGAGGCGGCGGAACGAGTCAGGGAGGACTCCCGCGACCCGGGCCGCCGCCAGCGGCCGGGGCGGCGCAGGCGCGAATACCTGCGCCTGATGCCGCCCTAACCCAGGCCTCGGGTGATCGGACCGGGGAATTGTCCGGTCACCCGACGCGAGGCCACCGCGTGAGGGCGACGCCCCGGCGGCGAAATCTGTAGGGGCGTCGACGAGATGAACCCGCGAGGGTAAACCGCCGAGCGGACCACCGAAGACAAAGATCGGGTACCGGTGGTCCGCTCGCACGGCGAAGAGAGAGGATTTTACGGTGGGTCTATGGGATCACGCGCCGCCTTCTCCGTCACCCCGGATCGATTTGGCGGGGCGAGACGCACCCATAGCCCACCAATAAAAAAAAAAAAAAAAAAAAAAAAAAAAAAAAGGGTAGTACCACACTCTCGCAGAAGATCGACGTTTGAGTAAAAGCAATGTGCTATTGCGCTTCGTTCGGTGAGCGAGAGAGCCGGCAGCCCAACTGGGTGGGTTTGGGGTTTATATTGGTAGGTAGCGGCCTAGTTATACCCTTGGTATTGCAAAGGTCCATGGGCGGCAGTGACACTTACCATCAGGTGTGCTGCTTGCTCGTTGGCCACCATTAGAAAAAAAAAGGGGGATAAGATCATGTTAACCTGCTCTTATCCCAATTACTTGGGGTCGACGCAATATGTGCTCATATTGCAAAAGTTATTGGCAAAAGTTTTAAGATCAGGCACCTGCCTGATGTTAACCCCTCCTTAGGAATGTAACTGTTGATCAGATGGCATCAGATACAGTTGGCCCAGATCGATATAAAGCTCTTAGTTGTCAAATACGACATTCAAGAACAAACTAAAAGTTTGTAGTATTCGTAGCCGCCACTACACACCATTAATAAATATCAGACACTATAATAATTTTGTCTGTCTGCCTTTGTTAATTTATGTAAACGCAAATTTGAGACTTAAATTAATGTTATTTTAATTAATAAATACTGCACCAAAAAAATGTTGCCACGGACCAAGTCTGAAGAATAACTAGTGGTTTTATATTATAAGCTCCAAGAAGTTAGAATATAATTATTACATACCTATACAAAATTTAAATGTAGGGATCTAAATACAAATAAAATTAAACAATGCCAAGGTGATACCATTCAAAAGATTTTAAAATATATTTTATAACAATAAACAATACGCCCTTGCTGGCATAAAGAAATGGAACAATCTGAATGCAAAACAGAGGCTGATTTATGAGTTCTGAAGGCTTTATTCAATACTCAGTTTACGCATCTACCAACCGTATTTGCATGACAAATATTTAAAACAGAGAACGGTTAAGCCTCATTCATACAGTAACAACTTTAATGAGAAAATCTACAAGTAATATGGGAATTTAGAAATACCAACACAAATTTATAGACAGTATAATATTATGGTTCTATGTGTGTTGATGAAGTAATATAATTCATCACCCTCTTTCTTGCTCATGGGTTTCGTAAAAGACGATAAAGGGATAATAGTCCGCAGATAAGAACTGTGTAAGTGAAGGAAAACTCGATATAATATCCTATACTTTTTTTTTGGGGGGTGGGTTACGGTCGGCACACTCACCCGTAACCGACCCGTGACGTCACCTTCGTCGTTGGGCCGACCACCGGAGCAGAGTGACTTGACGTCAGTGGTCGGCCCTACGGAATACCCCTGAGGAGTACCCCCTCCTCGACCGACGCCCCCCCCCTCGGGTAGGATGTCGGTCTTTCCTCACGCGGTCGGCCTCTCGGCGGGTGACGGACTAATTCCCCGATCCAGTCACCCGCGTAAACCTATCTCACCAGCGTGACTAAGTAAATTTATCTACCCTTGCAAAGGAGACGTGAGCCTAACTGTATATATAAACAAATATGAACTGTGATGATTATGATGATATTATGCTTTAGAAAATGTCTACGTGTGGTATTGGAGTGTTAGTATTGGATTAGGACATAGAAATTTCTTTTTTTTATATTGCTATAATCGTTACGCTTACCAGGCTTTTATATAGCTTATGGTGGCCAACGAGCAAGCGGCCTACTTGATGGTAAGTGATATTGGAACTTATTTGCAATACCAGGGAGATAGCCAGGATGCTGCCTATCGTGATGAAAGTGCTGTGCTCTTCTTAAACCTCGATAAAAGAAGAACATGTCACAACGCTCAGATAACACAGCCATAAGTAGTGGTAATAATTTTAGATTGCAGATGATGTTATGACACTCTCTGAAGAGTACTACTACCCACTTTTCTATTACCCCCTATAGCTGGGTTTAAAATTTTCAAAACGTATTATAATCATTATAGCCTAAACTACTGATTATAATACTATGACCTATTCCGTGAGGTTCAAATCGACTAGGAATGGAACAAATTCCTGATGAAAATAAGTGTTTGTAGAATAACTAGAGTTCAACTTAGTTTTTGATTCGCAAGGGAGAGTAAGGTATAGTAACATATTGTATTCTTAACCCAAGACCAAAAGAGGGTTATACCATTTAAGCATTTAAATGCCATCATAAAATGATTGCACATTATATGACACCATTTCTTTCTTCTTCTCTAAAAGATGAAGGCAGATAACATCAAAATAAGGAAGACTCGTAAAATAGCTTGATACCAACCCGACTTGGCATATTACAAGTTGCTCAATAGTAGTCTTATGGGGCTGAGAACAGCAGTATAATTCTAGCAAAGCGAAAATTCTCATTACACCAGTGACTTAAAACCTTGCAGGCTTAAAGTTATTTAGACATCTTGAGTTACGTATCCAACGACAAAGTTACATTGTGAAATACGCAATTTATTTGCAAGGTGACTAAATATAAAATCCTTTTGAGAGTTGAATTTGAATTTGGAAAATCATGTGAACAAATCCTGAGGCATGTTTGTCGGTACATACGGTAGTATACGTAACTAATTGCTAAACAATTTTTACAGTTTGTTTTCCATTTATATGTAACTAGCTTCTGCCCGCGGCTTCGCCCGCGTAAAAGGTTACTTTCCTAAAGTTTTTGATCCCCTATTTTTATTTTGACCGTCGGTAATACAGTGCAACAGTATTGTATACTCAGGGTTGGAACTTCATTACTGGACTGCTAGATGGCGTTGAAGAAGCTAGATTTTGAGATTTTTTGACAAACAATTTTTTTATTTTTCATATAAAAATTTTGTTTTTTTTTTAATAAAAAGTATCCTATGTTACTTTTAATACCTCCAAGAATATGTGTACAATGTTTCATGATGATCGGTTGAGTAGTTTTAGCGTGAAAGCGTAACAAACAAACTTACATTCACATTTATATATTAGTAGGGATGTTATGTTTAATACTAGTATTATTTCCTCATGTGGCGATCGTTTAATAATACAATATGTCATCATTTTACCTTCCCGTGGGAGACACAAAAATAAAAAAACTATTAGGAGCATCACTAAATGAATCTCCAGCTGCACTAGATCGGCGATTTATATCACCAATTCTGATTGTCACCCTATGCTATGCTATTATCTTTACTTTTTGTTGGGCAAGCGCTTAAATCAAACAGCGAATATAGATACGCTGATGGACGGTGTAAGGTTTTTTTTTTTTTTTTTTTTTTTTTTTTTTTTTATTGCTTATGGCGGCAAACGAGCAGACAGCACACCTGATGGTAAGTGTCACTGCCGCCCATGGACCTTTGCCAATGGTATAGCTAGGCCGCTGCCTACCAATACAACCCTGAACCCACCCCAGTTAGGCTTCCGGCTCTCTCGCTCACCGAACGAAGCGCAATAGCACATTGCTATTACTCAGACGTCGATCTTCTGCGAGAGTGTGGTACTACCCCGGACGGACCGGCCCGCGGCTGTAGACAGAGAACTGTCCACAGCGTGGTCCTACCACAATATAATGGAGGTGGACGTGAATTACCAATTCAGAATCAAAATGCTTATTCAATATTTTATTGTCCACTTTTAGCAAACAGCATATACAAAAAAACTATTACCCGCCAGAAAGCGTTTATCTTTTTTTCCTTCTCTAATTGTAATGACAACCAGCTCCTAATAAGAGCTCATTCTGGCCGGTGTTGGGTTTCTATATGAGACAAGGTTTTATCTTGGATGTAAGATGTAGGTACCGGGGGAGACCGAGACTCACCTACCTAGACCAGATTGGTCACGTACTGAAGGAAGGTGGAGTCAAGAGTCTCCGAAACCGGAGAGTGTGTATGAAGAGAATTATGAATGTTGAGGAGGCGAGTGAAGTATGCAAAAATAGAGTTCTCTGGCACTCTGTTCTCTCTGCCTACCCTGCAAGGGATATGTCGTGATGATATGTATGTATGTACAAGTTTTTATTGATAAATTATCATTGCATTTAAATCTACTTTCCGTCAGTAAGTCGTCGCTTTCAACGTTATATTTTCCGGAAATTTTGGTGGTAAATGAAAATATATGTAAGCACTGTTACAACATATTCACTAAACCTCAGAATTTTCTAAGCATGACATTATATAAAATTCCATATATACAGATTGCTATTTTAATTATTAGATTTCATGAAGATATAATACTTGATACATCCCGTATCAGATTATGATACCCTATCCAAATCAGTAAAAAAATAGTACCTAACTTTTGATTAAATTGCCCTACTGATAAGCGGTCAATGCACTTGTACTAAAAAATTCGATGTCTTACTCATCTCCATAGCCCGCCGCTAGAAAAAAGGTATTTACTCATGGGTGTGACATTGAACTAGTTATAAAATATAGGCAAATATACCCGATCTCGCGGCCGCCCAGTTGGTTGAAAATCTACTGTTTTAATAAGAAACAAATTACTTTATCTCGAGATTGGGCAGAGCTATAAGTCTGCAACTAACTTTAATGTTTTTTTATAACGTCATTCCTACACCTAGTTTCAGTTATTCTAGTTATAAAATCGGCACATCATGTCATCATCATCCACATGTCCGAACCATCGGAGCATTCCCTTTCGCATCTTTACACCGATACTCTCTTTCATACCTACTCGCTCTCTTACGTCGTCGTTACGAATGCGATCGATCAGCCTAACTCCACAGATTTTCCGTAGTGATCGCATTTCGACCGCATTAATTTTACTTTCATACTCTTTTCTGCATACCCAACTCTCGCTTCCATACAGTAATGTTGGGACAAGCACTGCATTATGTATTGCTATACGTGCCTTCTGGCTGAGGTGGTGGCTACCGAGAAGTTGCCCCAACGCTCCATTCACTCTATTTCCCGCATTCACTCTTCGCTCTATATCAGTGGTGTACCTTACATTTCGGCTAAATCCACATCCAAGATATACAAATTCATCCACTTGATCTAGTACATCATTACCCATTGTAACTCTTACATCTGTTCTGGCTTCATCTCTTTCAAAGACCATTATTTCGGTTTTCCTCACATTCACGCGTAGAGTCCCTTTTCTTACAATCTTCTGTCATTGTGTCGACTAGGGTCTGCAGGTCAGTCGCTGACTGTGCCAGCAGGACTGCATCATCTGCATAGAGCAGAGCAGAGAACACTGAGTCGCCCATCTGGACTCCCACATTCATATCGTTCAACCTTTGGAAACATTTATCCAGATATATGATAAACAGTCTGGCTGATAAAACGCACCCCTGCTTAACGCCGATATTGACGTCAAACCAAGGCGACATTCCATCATCCAGCCGCACACAGGCTCTACAGCCCATGTAACTGGACTGCACAGCCTGCAGCAGTTTACCGTTAATACCATACTTCGGTAAAATGTCCCAAAGTTCCTTTCGTACAACCGAGTCAAATGCTCTCTCCAGATCCACAAAACTGCAGAAAACCCTCTGACCTAGAGCCAGATGCTTCTCCACAATATTGCGCAGAGAGAACACTTGATCCATGCATCCCCTTCCACTCCTGAAACCTCCTTGTATCTCACACAGTAAACCATCGGACACCATCCTCATTCTCCTTTCAATAATTTTACCGTACACTTTTGCTGTCAAACTGGTCAAGCTTATGGCTCTGTAATTTGCGCAATCATAACGTGAACCATTGTTTTTAAACAAAGGCACGATGACTGCGCCATTCCAGTCCCTGGGAACCATTCCCGAGCTCCAACATAAATTGAGGAGCAACAGGGACGCCTCCCAGACACAGGAGCCGCCAAGCTTGATCATCTCGGCAGACACCATATCAATGCCCACTGCCTTACCATTTTTCAAACTTCTTATCGCCCATTCAACTTCATCCATACTGATGCCATCGGAGGACAAAAATATAAATTAAAATATATATAAATTAAATAAATTCCATAAGAAATTCAAAATCACTTAATAAAACCCATTAAAACACTAAGATATTGAATATAGCACAATACCATCACATGACGCTTTCGCGTTTCTGCCAAAAAACTCATATTTAGTCATCTGGTAACAAATTTTTTGAATCAAATTTACTTATGACAATAGATACCTACAAAAGGCCTTCGTATCTGAATAATCAAGTCAGTCTCATTAATTAGATGGTGGCAATTAAATTGACTATTCATCTGCAAATATTACTAGAACATATGAACATTGCGTATATTTTCATGTTTTGGTGATGACATATCAACCACTGATATATCATATTCACTAAACTTAAACAGTTTCTTTATATTAAATTACACAAAATACTAACAAAATTATTCTATATAATACAATAAAATACTAAAGTATTGAGAATTATTAAAAAGCGTGACATAACATTTTCATCATCCCGCCAAAATTTTCAAGACACAATAACAACAGCAATGTGCCGAAACGGAATATATATAGGTATGTATTATTTACATTTAATTTGAATATGTCAATATAATGTCATGTTTTATGTATGTAATACGTTTACATTGCATTACACAGTATAAACATTCGTGATATCATTCCACAGTTCATAAACTACACCTAAAATTAGTAATATAAATTGTAACTTACATCTTCACCAATTTTCCCGCGTGAAAATATAATTCTTCCAGCTGGCATTTTTGGCACTGGTAGCTTACACTCAAGTCCGAGCTTATACCATAGAGGTAAACCATTTTTTGGCACAGCCCTTACCGGCTTCGGCACGGAATCGATAACTTTTTTTAACTCTGTCGGCTTCCTTAGCGTCATCAACGTTATATCGATATCATCAATGTCTTCAAGTTTTAATTGACTTTTATCACTGTCTTTAGTAGACGACATTTTATTATATTACTGAAGGGCTTTTAAAAAATATATAATAACAAAAAAGAAATAAACGCAACGCAGTCTTCTTCTTCTCTTTGTATATTGGCAATCAGCTACTTATACGAGCTATTGGTGCCAGTGTCAAGTTATTATTATTTTATGTTTATAGTCTTGTCAGGTTAGTCATTGTCTAAGTCAAATCGTCACCTTCAACAGTGCAATGGCCACACTGTTAATGGTATCTTGTTGAAATTTTGATGGAAAACGAAAACGTTGTAAAACACTTTTATATGATATTCACTACATCCCGCGTAGTTCCGCGCATCACATTACATAAAATGCCATCAAAATTATCTAATATAACACGTTAAAACACTAAGATATCGAATATAATACAAGAGCACTACATGACGTTTTCAAATTCCCGTCAAAAGTCCGGCAACGCAGTCGTTCAACAATAAATACTACATTGAAATTTTGACATTAAACAAAGTTCTTTTTTCAATACGTCATTTCTTTTTTTTTTATTATTAAACCTAATGTAATTGAGCAAAAAAATATATAATGCTTAAAAAGTTTTTATTAACAACAAAATACTATAATTTGTTGTGATCTGTTAATTCATAAATATGTGCTCTTTATTATTAATTGTTTGGCGGACACATGAAAGCGCCATGTGGTGTTCTTGTATTACATTTAATATTTTGATGATTTAATATGTTATATTAAATTTTCATGGTACTTTATGTAATGTAATACGAACTAACTACGGGGATATAGTACATATGATATAATAGTGTCTAACAGATGTTTTTATTTTCCTTCAAAATTCTCAGAAGATATCATTAACGATATGGCCATGGCACTATTGAAGGTAACTATTTAACTTACAGACAGAAATGACTTTAAATGAAGTCATCAACATCATCTCAGCTCATATATGTCCCACTGTTGGGCTCGAGCCTTCTACTCAATGGGAGGGAAATTCACTTACTATACCACACTGGTCAGACGTGTTGTTATAGCGTTTTGTTTCGAGTGTTCCTTCTCTTGCATAGACGTCATACGCGTTTTATATCCCTTAGTCGTCCCTCACGATCGCCCACGTCTAAGATAAGGGTGATGAATTGTATTCTTACTCCGTCACCACAAGGATAAATTAAATGAAGTGATAATTTATAAATATAGTCTTGTCATAGAAGTCTTAGTATAATACTACCAACCCTTATTTTGTTTAAGGATGTCGTAAAAGACAACTAAGAGTCTTATATCGAACTGGGCCAACTCAAACAGATGCCATTTAGTCAAAAATTACATTCTTATGGAGGGAATGCTAATGAGAGTTTGTTTGTTACAACTCATTTTTATATTCATTATATACTCTGTATAGAGCATGAAAAATGTTATGACTTTTCAGTGCTCTATGATGTCATTGTTGTTAGTAGACTTGGCGCCTATTTTAAATAAAATAATTCTATAAGAAGGTCAAGCAAAACTAGTTTGAAATAATGCTAATTAAATATGAATATAAGCATCTATGAGCGAATGCTATTAATAAACGTTATTTTAGTTATCTGATTAACATTATAAACACATTATGTACTGTTAAGGTAAGAAGGGAAGCATTTTATTTAACTGTGGGTAATCATTCAATAACTACTACATAATATATCTATAGGTATATTTTTTTATGTTCTGTTACTACGTGAATTTTTAAAGCGGCGATATTCTAATGGAACTGTATTCATACACTACCAAACTATTATGGGGTATGAGTGTTTGTTTTTTTTTATTTTTATATTGCTTATGGTGGCAAACGACCAAGCAGCACCCATGATGGTAAGAGTTATTGCCATCCATGGACCTTTGCAAGACCAAGGGTATAGCTAGACCGCTGCTTACCAATACAAACCCCAAACCCACGCAGTTCGGCTTCCGGCTCTCTCGTTCAGCGAATGTAGCACAATAACACATTGCTACTTACTAACGTCGATCTTCTGCAACAGTGTAATACTGCCCCGGACTGACCGGCCCGCGGTTGTAGGCTGAAAACTGTCAATAGCATAGTCCTACTACACATATGAGTCAATATTTTATGCACTCTTTCGCATTTGTACAATGACTGACACATATCAGATAGATTTTGCGTGACAAGAATAATGTTCTACGAAGTTGACATACTCGTAGTTGATTCTCTTTTCAAAATTTGATGTGCATAATTCTATAGTTGATGATTCCGCAGCCAAATTTTGAGACTCCCACGGGAAAGCAGAGGAAATGGGGCATATTGTATTTTTTTTTATCATAAGATTTATAAAATAATACAATTATTAAATTGTTATCCTCATAAATAATAATAAAATTATTTACTCACAAAATATCCTCGTTGTTTAATCTCATGTCGGATTTTATTAATACATTGGTTCTATATTTCTTATCTAACTTTTATGAAATAGCACATAATATGTTCACTGTATTATTTTCCTCATAATTCTTGCGACATGACAATACATGTATGTATATATATCCTTATACAGTGATGAGGGTGAACTAATGTGATAGGCGTTATAGTACTGTAAGTACTCAGTTTTGCTTGAATCAGCTTCATATTTCCATTTTGCTTACAATTATTAACATGATTGCGACTTTTCTTTAAACTGACCTGGAATCACGATTCTACAATCTGTTTAGCGTGCCCTCTGAAGTACATAACACGCGTTTTCAAACTGTCTTGTAAGATTTTGTACGGTACTTTAGAATAGAAGAATAGAGATGAGTCATTCTGTGAGTTTCACATAGTAATTTTAATATGTTATTTAATACAGAAAAAGCTAGAAGAATCTTTTTCTTTATGTTTCGCAGTCGTTGAACGCATTTTTTTACTTGATTATTATTGAGAAAATTTGTGATGATAGAAGAAGTAAATAAATTGTTGGCCCTATTTAACATTATGACATCCTCTGGACATAGATCTCTTCAAGGGTGAATATGTCATAATCCTCACGTTTGGCAGGTAAATTGGCGATCTTAGTTAGCATTATAAGTTTTACTGGAGACTGTTACTGCCTATGCTGCTAGTGTTCCCTCAGCCAGCTCTTATGGCTCCCACGAAAAAGTAATAGGTAATGAGGCATTGTATTCTGATCCCGTAACAACAGGAAAATCATTCTACTTGTTGTTATAAAATACAGTTTATTGCCAGAAAAGGTAAATTTGAACTGAAAACTTATACTAACACCTCTAATCAGCGTCGTATAGTATTTTTCCTTCTATAATGGAAGAAGCCCATACTGCACACGCTCACATGTACACAAATACACACGCACTCACACACGCACGCACGCGCAAGTACACGCTCACGCATACGTGTGTAAGCACACACACACGCACACGCAATACAATAAATATACAGGGGTGGCTGAAAATCAGCGTTGTAATTAGTGAAAGCAAAGGCGCAGCCAATTTCTTTTGTCTTCTAGTTTTAATTTTCTGTTATTATAATTGGTTGTTTTCGTTTTTAAAAGGCAATAAATTATTATAACTATTACTCAATAATTGTGACATTTATATTCTAACGAAAGAGAAATTTTAGCGCAACTTAGTAAATATTAACGGATAGAAGACTTCTATTTTATATACAAATTGTAAGTACGATAGCATGCGTGATATAAAATATTTTATATAAGGCTTAACTGTGACAGTACAGTGACTGTCTAACGAAATGCTAATGTTAAGTTATCGCGTTCAATTGTAAGGTCAAGGTCTTAACGTTTAAGCCCCAAAAAGCACCCTTTACGACTTTTCGAATTTATTGTTATTTTCTCACGGGTATTTTATAAGATTACTAAAGGATTTGTTCTTCATACGTATTCGCCTCATTGGTAAACAGCAATACTATTTCTGATTAAAGCTGTGCCAATGATTCATATTGTTAATAAATGAGATTCATATTGTTAAGTAATTCAATTTACTTCTCGAGCCAACGACTCTTACTAATGTACATTTATTTTCACAGCTGAAGGAGTTGTCGACTCGATTTTGTGAAGAATGATGTGTATAAAATTAGAACCCATTGCCTAGTCCATTAGTATTAGTAGTCTATACTTATAGCTATAAATACCTACTGTATGTATATTGTAGTCTCTATAATGTCTAATGTTTTATTCTTTATAATTTTTTTTTTTTTTTTTTGGGGGTGGGCTACGGTCGGCGCACTCCTCGCACTACTCCATCCGGGGTGACAGAGGGGCGTAAAGCTGATATCAGACGGTTCATTTTTTGTTCATTTTTGTCTTTCATTTTGCATCTTTCACTCGAAGTGACGCATCTGAACACAAAATGAAACATTAGTGCCGAATGAATTCATTAGTGAAACGATCCAACAGTGTTGGATATTGGCATTCGGCATCTTTCACTCGCACTCCGAGTGAACAAGAAATGAACAGTCTGAACACTGAGAGAACTTTCATTCGGGTCCGGTCATTTTGTTTCAAGTTCTGTAGCCGAAAGACGTCCCGTGTTGATAATTTTCTGCGCTGCTTTGCTGCACTGGTCGCACGCGGCAAATGTACACTCTCGATCGATCAACACACACACATACACACGTATGTGTGTGTGTGTGTTGATCGATCGAGTGGATCAATCAAATATATTACATTTTTTGGAGAACTTTAAAAAGATTATTACAATATGAATCAGGATCTTAACTGCTAGTTCTCTCAACAATGTATTTGATGCTGCTAATATTTTTTTCTTTCAATCCATGGTAGCACCCATCACCGTCGACGTTTTCTTTACTTCTTTTTTGTCAACTCTTTGATTTTTTTTAGTGCTCTGGTGGCAAACGAGTAAGCAGTACACCTGTTGTTAGGTGTTACTGCCGTCCATGGATATTTACCACACTAGAGGTATAACTAGGCCGCTGACTGCCAATAATCCCAAACCCACCCAGAAAGATGGGCTTCCGGCTCTCTCGCTCACGGAACGAAGCACAGCAGCATATTGCCACTGCTCAAGCGACGATTTTCTGCGAGAGTGTGGTAATACCCCGGATGAACCGGCCCACGGCTTTAGACATAAAACTGTCAACAGCGTGGTCCTACCACTAAAAAAAATATCAGTAAAAATTGATTAAATGATCATAAATTAAAGTAATTTCAAGACGCACGACTTCATTCGATGATATATTGAAAGAAATAAATAGTGAATGTTCATTTTTAAATCATTCCCTCTTAGCCGTGTGAACATAAAATGAAAGAAAAATGAACCATCACTCGAGTGAACAATCACTCGAGTGAACCGTCTGATATCAGCTTAAGCGCGCACACCCGTAACCCACCCGTGACGTCGCCTTCGTCGTTGGGCCGACCACCGGAGCAGAGTGACTTGACGTCAGTAGTCGGCCCGACGGAATACCCCTGAGGAGTACCCTCTCCTCGACCGACATCCCCCCCTCGGGTAGGATGTCGGTCTTTCCTCACGCGGTCGGCCTCTCGGCGGGTGACGGACTAATTCCCCGATCCAGTCACCCGCGGCCTTGGCTAGGGCGGCATCAGGAAAAATTTAATAAAAATAATGCCCTTCATACATTTTTAACTCTTATTTAAAAGATGTAATTCCTCCATTTGAAACTTCAAATAGCTACTTAATATTTTGTAGATTTATTTTCAATATGTTACCTTTTTAATTTCTTTTTTTGTTTTCTCAATAGCCCGCACTAAGTAAATAATCCAGTACAAAAAAATATAGTTATATAAATTACACTTAGACTCAGAAAAATAATTTGTGAATCGCAGAAAATATTATCCTGCATAGGAATCGACTATGACACCTATTCATGAAATCATAATATTAATTAATCATAACATAAATATATATTAAATATTGTGAAAATTTATTATCATACAATTCTAAGTTTATTCAACTTAGAATTGTGTAGTTGTGTAGGTACCATAATTTTATTATATTGTGTATCTCCTTTTTTCACGGGATCTTCCATAGGGAAGATGCCCGGTCCTTTGGGAGGCTTACATGGGGATATGGATCCAACACGCAGAGGCCTTTGGAGAAATTTAATCTAAATATTGGGATGGGACATCTACCGATGACATTCCACGTCTGCACATAACATACGTGGACTGCCAGCGGTAAGTGTAAAACTATTGTGTGATTATGGTAGCTAATTTCTGATTATGGGAGTGGGTGCTTAGTGGACTGGTTCATCTTAAATCTATGAATTTTTAACTGTCATCTGCCTTCAAACCCATATTGAGAGATGAACGGTGGCAGACGGTGACTCGCCAACTCACTGAATGGGCCCCCTAAACAGTCGCCACAGGCACACAAGCCTTTCGGGCAACAGGGGGCAACATTGGTGCAAGTGACTAGGGGTATCGAGCGGTGCGGCGCCGGTTTCACCATTGAGTCTGTGATAAACAGAGCCATGGTTTCGCCGTAGTTATGCCCTTGAAAATGACACTTCCACCCCCGAGCATATAGCTCTGGCGACCCCTCTCTGACCAGCTGTTTAAGGCAAGCCAGAGCTGAGAGTCCTTCGGGCACTCTTCGGTTTCCACTCTAGCCAGCCAATGAAGGCCAGCTGGAGACGAGGCCCTGATCGACTCTCTGGAGTATTCGGGACCGCAGTGTCGCCACTCACATTCAGCTCGCCACAAGCTGCCCTGCGGTTTATTTGCTTTCCTGTAAATCTTGTGATACATTTTGTTTTATATCAAAAGAACTTAGGAAGCCGTATAATGTTCCTCCGAGTTTTGCGTTAGCCTCATCATTATTATATTTATTGTTATTCTTGTTACAATATCTTCCTACCCATGCTATTGTTATTTTGTGTAGAATATGTATATCATGTGTTTATTACAGTAATATAACATTATTTTTTTAATGCTTCATATAAAATATGATTTTATCATTTTAATAAAATTATTCTATGTAGAGTAATAATCAAAACCCTTCCTTACTCATGAGAGATCGGCATATGATGACTAATATTTTCTTTTTATACACGTTGTAGAAATGCATTTGCGCACTATCCTCCCACTGGTGAATCCAGTCGAAGGATTTGTGTGAGACTTGCCGGCCATTGCGTGACCGGAATATCCAACGAAATCACAGCGGTCCCTTCTCCGCTTTTACGGGGTGTCGGAGAGATCGTTTGATAACATTCAATCTCCAACACGCCAACCCATGGCTATATCCTATCCTGTCGTCTTTCAGGGCAGTGTGAGAAGGAGTGCATATTGGCGCCTCCGCCTCCTTGGACGCCGCCGAAGCGAGTTAGCAGACGCAAGCGGCTCGCATTCGCGTTCCGTGGCCTCCTTCCTTATCATGACGGCCACATAGAATGAGGCCATCGACAACCATCACCGGTCGCTACCGATTATTTTGGAGATGATTTGTTAGCAATGACAGGTTTAAATTCCGCCCACAGGACGTGGCGGTGAGGCTTTCAGGTGGGGCATACTTCCAGTATGTGTAGCGCATGGTCAGTAGGCGCACCACAGTTATCGCATCCTGGGCCCCCTTCTCTTCCAATTTTATGCAGGTACTTACCAAAAACATATAATATACATTACAAGAGAAGAAAGTCTTCAAATAATTTTCACCATAGTTGCCACTACCCAGATTTAGCTAAAACGTCGCTCAGGGGAAAAATAACCGAAAAAGGGGTCACTGTTTCGGTTATTTTTCCCCTGAGCGACGTTCGGATGCGTCAATTAAGTCACACGATTCTGGTGATATGCTTAAAATCCAAAAGACTATGATTTTGTTTTAAGAGAACCACGACTATTGTAAAGGATGGTAGTATGCGTAGCCGCCACTACGTAGCACCAACAATAGAATTATTTAATCATTGTCATTAGTTAGTCTTTCGCTGTCCACTGGTGGTTTTATTTGGCTATAATAGCTACGATTGGCAATTAGGTTGGCCATACATTAAGGTGTTATTCGTTTCCCAGGATACCGTAACTAACAATTCTTTTGTTGATCCCAATTTGGAGGATGCCTACAAACAACTAAGGGCTGGCGATCACTGTATTCTTATCCTATTGCTACGCGATGAAGCAATACCTTGAAATATAATTAAATTTTGAGCTATGAAAGATAAATTAATATAATAATAGATACCATTACACATTCGATATCGAAATCTATCTATGCCATCTATCTAATAGCGTATTGATGTCCACTATTTTGGTCCATCATGGTCCATGGTTAGGTCTCACCACAAGGGAGACAAAACTTCATATTGATACGCTTTGAAAGCGACTTGGCGATCGAAGTAGCGATTCCAGGAGCGATATCAGATTTTAATTTTTTCATTGCTGACCCTTAATGCTTTTTAAGCTTTTTTTGATGTGAAACATCTATAGGCTCACTTGTAAACCGAATTGTTGGCGTGGCGACGCTTGCCGTGGCGACGGGTCGCCACGCTATACTAAGGTATACATATGTATATATATTTTATGTGTAGTAGAGTGTACGGTGTGGCGAGGGGTCGCCACGCTATACTGAGGTATACATATATATATATATTTTATATGTAGTAGAGTGTACGGTGTGGCTTCTCACTCAGTTCGACGTTGTTGTTTACTACGGTACACATAACCTGCATTTTATTTAATTTTGATGTGAAACATTTTTATTTTAATTTTTTTATATCACATGTAAATAAATGTTTATTAAATAAAGTTACCATTTTCTGTAAAAAATTCGTAATACTTCATTTTTTCATTAGGCTATATTTAATTCCTGTAATAATATTATCTTTTATGCATATTACTTGTACACACACGATGTTTCACATCTGCCAGGCGTCCCATGACGGCTCACATTTTTATTTTCTATTGCTTATGGTAGTAAACGAGCAAGCAGCACACCTGATGGTAAGTATCACTGCCGCCCATGGACCGAAGGGTATAGCTAGGCCGCTGCCTACCAATACAAACCCCAAACCCACCCAGTTGGGCTTTCGGCTCTTTCGACCACCGAACGAAGTGCAATAGCACTTTACGATCATTCAGACGTCGATCTTCTGCGAGAGTGAGGTATTACCCCGGATGGACCGGCCTGCGGCTGGAGAGGCTATTTTTACTACTCTCAAAAGAAAGTGAAAAGGGTTATTATCGACGATGTATTCATCATTAGGGGCCGTCCGTTAATCACGTGAGGTTGGAATGGGTGGGGGGCGGGGTTAGTCAGTGGGGTTTGCCATAGGTTTGACAAAAATTACGAAATATCACAAGATTGTGTAGTAAGTAATATCACGTGTATTTATTTTTTCGTCAAACGTTGAGATTTCTAAACTGAAAAGTAGCGTGTAGTGTGACTTGACTTGCCATAGGTGATCGGTATAAAGACCTTTTTGCAAAGTGTAAAAAAGCAAAAAAAACTGAGAATATAATGAACTGTGGGCTACTTCTTTGTTGGTACTAAAAATTCACGTAATGTTGGTGGGGGTGGGGGTTCATAGTCTTAAACCTCACCACGTATCACCAAGGGAGAGGGGGTTAAAACACGCTAAACAAAATCACGTGATTAATGGACGTCCCCTTACCATCTCACCTCATATGTCCCACTGCTGGACTCGAACCTACTCCAAATTGGAAACAGATTGTCTTACTATACCACTCTTCTCAGACGTGTTGGTATATAATTTTTTTTTTAAGATAATAATCTTAAAAAAAATTCTTCTTCTATTTAATCTATTATTTCATCTGCATATTAAAAACTCTTCATAGTCTTTTACGATCATCCACGGCTAAGAAGTGTGATGATGAATTGTATTTTTACTCCGTTACCACAAGGATGGTGGGCGATACATTAAGTTTTCGTTATGTAAAACAGGAATTGTCATTACGTTATCTATCGTACAAGTTAGCACCCAACTTCATGAACCCGAGAAATGTTCAATAGGATCGTAATTATATAGCGATCATTATCAATGTCGTAACTGCCGGGACTGGTAACGTTTTCAAACTTACTACGTTATCTTATTGACGTAAATGTTGCTTTTCTATATAAGAAGCTTATAAAAGCTACTTGGTTATCTTTAATGCGAGTTAATGGATTTGATATCCATGTAAGTTAATCCTAATGCAATTTACATATTATTGTTTTGTTATCCGTCTAAGTTAATTCTTCGTGTAATTCACAAATAATTATTCTGAGTGTTTTTGTATCTTGTTCACAAATAATTGTTCTAAGTGTATTTGTATCTTGTTCACAAATAATTGTTCTAAGTGTATTTGTATCTTGTTCACAAATAATTGTTCTGAGTGTATTTGTATCTTGTTCACAAATAATTGTTCTAAGTGTATTTGTATCTTGTTCACAAATAATTGTTCTAAGTGTATTTGTATCTTGTTCACAAATAATTGGTCTAAGTGTATTTGTATCTTGTTCACAAATAATTGGTCTAAGTGTATTTGTATCTTGTTCACAAATAATTGTTCTAAGTGTATTTGTATCTTGTTCACAAATAATTGTTCTAAGTGTATTTGTATCTTGTTCACAAATAATTGTTCTAAGTATATTTGTATCTTGTTTACAAATAATTGTTCTGAGTATTTCTGTTACTTTATTTTTATATTTGTTAACCTTCCCGTGTGGTTACGCAGTAAGAATACAATTCATCACCCTCTATCTTATCCGTAGGTGATCGTAAGAGACGACTAAGGATTATAAAATACATATAAAATCTATGCAAGACAAGTAAAACTCGAAACAATACCCAATACCAGCATGGTAGAATAAGTCAATTTTTGTCCCATTATGAGGGAGATTCGAGCCCAACAGTGGGACATATATGAGCTGAGATGATGATGCTTTGTTATTTGAATATTTTTATAGTGCGATATATAGCTAATCATTTTGTAAAAAGTAAAAAAAAAAAATTAGAAGTACTTGAAAACAATTTACTTTATATTAGTATATTATTACTTTTAATGAGCATATTAGTTTCGTGTTATAGTTTTCAGTCAAGTGTAATCAGTCTATAGGAATAACTGATATCATTCCCGTAACTAATTTTATGATACTGGTGGTTAACGCAGTGGAATGATAATATTAAAATGTCATTAGAAGTAGGGCACACTGTTGACAGTTTTCTATCTATAGCTGGGGGGGCTGGGTACAGTGGGCACCACACTCTCGTAGAAAATGCTGACGTCTGAATAATAGCAATGTACTGTAACATTTCGTTCGATGAGCTCCTTCGCGCACAACGCGGACAACCTCACTCTCTGAGTGGGTTTGGATTGCTTTGCAGTAGCCTAGCTGTACCCCTGAGACTGTAAAAGTCTGCAAGTGGCTGTAATACTTACCATCAAGTGTGCTACTTACTCGTTTGCGACCATAAGCAATAAAGCAATAATTTAAGTTTTATTTTATTAAATATTTTATTCTTAGTTCGTTGCGAAGCCCAACTGGGTGGGTTTGGGGATTTTATTGGTATGCAGCAGCCTAAGCTATACCCTTGGTATTGTAAAGGTCCATGGGCGGCAGTGACACTTACCATCACGTATGCTGCTTGCTCGTTTGCCACCATAAGCAATAAAAAAAAACTACAAATTATAACCAAAATAATCAATCCTGTCGCTCAACTATCACTCTTATCTCCATCCATCCACCAAAAATTAATTGACTTTCCACAACATCCATTTTTGGACATTGACATCCTACGATTGCGACGGGAAAAAGGGGGTGACTTACATTGCAATTTTAATTCATCACCACATTTAGTAGTCTGTTTACTTAACTGCATAGATGGCGAAGTGAAACGATCTACCGTGTCAGTGTCATAGGATCGATTCTCACGCTGGACAATATGAATCTTGTGCTCTGCACAAATTGTTGTTCTGTAAAATCCTCCACAATACCAGAATTATACCGACCGAAAATTACTGCCGTTTAAATTCATTTAAATCGGAAGAAATTTAAATCAAAAATTTAAGCAGTTTGATATGTATGTACATAGTTCTAGACCTATTCTTACCGATTGACAAATTAATAAATATCATGATTAATAAAATTAATTAAAATGCCATAAAGTCATTAAATTTATCATCGTATTTAATGTTAATATACCTAAATGTGATCGCATTCCGTAATAAATCAAAAATTTAAGCAATTTGATATGTATTTACATAATTCTAGACCTGTTCTTACCGATTGACAAATTAATAAATATCGTGTTTAATAAAATTAATTAAATTGCCATAAAGTCATTAAATTTATCGTCGCATTTAATGTTAATATACCTAAATGTGATCGCATTCTGTAATAAATCAAAAATTTAAGCAATTTGATATGTATGTAGATAATTCTAGACTTGTTCTTACCGATCGACAAATTAATAAATATTATCTTTAATAAAATTAATTAAATTTCCATGAAGTATTTAAATTTATCGTCGTATTTAATGTTAATGTAAACATAATTGTATTCCGTAATAAAGTAAAAATTCGCAATTTTCAAATTTGCAATCAACATGAATTGCTATTTATCTAATGACAGTTTTTACAACAGTATTTTCCTGTTTTAAAAATAGCTGTTCTTTTGAGTTATATATATAATTAATTTGCCTTTATATTATTGTTTATTAACCGTAACCACATTTCCACTGGAGTGGAATGCATATTATTACCAATACTCCTACACGAAGAGGCAATTTATTATCAAAATTATTCGCCTCCTCTTATCCTAATTAATTCGGCTTGATGAAATTTGTCTTCTTCCTGCACGCCTTCCTTTCAAATATTATCTTTATACTTACTTGTATTTCATTTATCATACTTTAGACCACACATTCATATTTTTTTCTTGGTTTTTATCAATAAATATTCATACCTTAAATTTTATTTATACGTTTATCATCTCAACTTGTATCATATGTCTGATTATTGGACTCAAGCCTCTCCTAATGGAAAGGGAAATTATTTTTCTTGAACCTATTGGAAATTTATGAACCTAGAATGACGCTGGTCAAACGGGTTGGTGTACGGTTTTATTTTTCTTTCTCTTGCATAAATATTGTATTCATATTTTATCCCTTAGTCGCACTTTATGAACCCAGAATTACGTACGCTTTACGAATGCCAAACGGCAGGGATATTGACCTACTATACCACGCTGATCGAGATTTCCTTCTATTGCACAGATGTAATATGCGTTTTATATCCCGTAGTCGTCTCTTACAATCAAAATATATACGTTAATATATACGTATGTATATACGTTCATACGGCCTTGATAATATTAGTCTACCGAAGAGCTAATATCCGGGAAAGATGCGGCCCACGTGATAATATAAAATGCTATCTCATACAGTTTTTGTTATGTCAAGAGTAACAAAAATATTCATAAGTTTAGACTTGCAGGAATACAACAGTTGCTTTCCGATTTAATTGAAACGGAATTCAATTTTGATGGCAAAATTTCATTCACATTGATGTAGCATATACGGAGATTATGTAATGAATAAAATACTATTTAATTATGTAATATATAACGATAAGATCATGGGATAGCGAATAATATTATTTTTCCGTTTTGATGGTCATTAGAATTAGCAGGCTATTCTTAAAGTAAACCAAGAATTAAAGTGACATAATTCAAGTAATACATTATATTTCATATTTTACGAACTTCACTAAATCGTAGATGGCATTACTAAATTTATTAAAAATGTACGAGATTATAAATATGTGTGAAAATGTACGGTATAATATCGACAAAAAATGTTACTATTATGAAAAAGATTGATCTTTTGAAATAAAATTACTTTTACGGATTCTATCGCGTTTGTATCTATTTGATTTTTAATTTGCCGACGTTTCGAACACATTACAGTATTCGTGGTCACGGGAGGGAGGTCCTCCCGTAGAATAGAATAGAATCCGTGAAATAGTTTTATTTCAAATGTGTTATACTCACGTAAACATCAGAAAAGATTGATCTTTTTTTGTAACCATTAAATTTGACAATTTATTTCTATTATTATATTCTAATAATTCAATTATTTTCAAAATGAAACCATTCGAATAATTGATATAAATTCATATATTATATTAAGTAAGACGAATTCCTCACTGATTTCGTGTGATATGTTATATTGGTATATCGCTAAACGCGTTGTCTCCATGTACTTTGAGGACAAAGTACGTCAAACCCACATGATTGACAGCCCTAATTACATACACTTAACAAACATAAATACAACATGGAATGCGATCATGTTTACATTTTACAATAGCACAAGTAAACGGCATGTAAACGAATATCAGCGATTAGAACGCGCGACTGTTAGTTACATTGCACTTTGCAATGTTGCACAGTCGTGAACTGTGAAAATTGCGCAGAGTATCGGCGCGGTGTGCCTACATAAACTACAGCTGTTCTGGCATTCAGACGAGTCCTAACCGCCGAGCGACGCTCGCGTAAATCCCGCTGCGGCATCCTTCAATAATCGTGCGTGTTTCTATTTACTCGCACCAACTCCGAAAACTGTGTTTCAAGTGTCAAACATCACACAAAAATTGTGTATTTTCTTTTCAATATTTTCTATGAAAAAAAAAATTGTTTATAATTTTCGCGCGTTTTACGTATATTCCAAAGGTTAAGTTTGTTGAACTTGTATTTATATGACACGCGCCAGCTTCATGACGTCATATATGTAGTGTAATACTAACTAGATTAGATGCGGTAAAGCAATATTAAGCAGACGGAGGTAAGTCGTATTTGTATGACGATGTATGCAAATACAGAGTGTTTTTATAATACGCTTTCATTCATTCAATCATTCGTTCAAGGTCCTACACAGTAACACATATATCATGCTATCAGCGTTTTCCGGTTTTATTATAAATATTAATATAGTTTGTTTCGCGTCGTATATCATGATAAATGTTTGTAATTTCAAAAAAGTTGGCATAACTTTAAATTTAATTAGCACGAATTTTTACTTTATAAGCCTTTATTATGTCAGAATAATGAAAATTTATTGTATACACAGGCCTAAATAATATTTTTAAAAATATAATTTAATGAATTAATTTATAAGTATATAACTACAAATTCTACTTACCTTTTATAATATCATTATTATCTAAGCTCATATACTTCCTACTGCTGGTTCTGAGCCTCCTCCATAATAGGAGGGAAATTGGCCTATTATACCACTTTTTTAGGCGGATTGGTATAGGATTATTTCAAGATTTCTTCTTGTACATAGATGATATCTGCATATAATATCTCTTAGTACTCTTATACGATACCCATGGTTAAGATGTGGTGAACTGTATTCTTATGACGTCATCACACGGCGAGGATATTAATATCACAATGAAATGTATAGAAAATTTTAAAAATAGGGTAGGAGACGCCACGTAGATAGGATACACTGTTGATATTTTTCTGTCTACAATCTCACTCTCGCAGAAAATCGACGTCAGAGTAGTGGCAATATATTGTTGCGTTTCGTTCGATGAGCGAGAGAGTCGGAAGTCCAACTTTATGGGTAAGTTTTTGTTGGTGGGCAGCGGCCTAGCTGTTCATGGTTCATGAGCGCATGAGGTTCATGAGCGGCAGTAACACTTACCATCAGGTGTACTGCTGGCTCGTTTGCCACCTTAAGCAAAAAAAATAGAATAATAATAAATAATATAATTTAAAATTGCTTGCTAAGCGTGGTGGTTATTAGAAAAATTCTCTGTCGGACAGAAGCTAATGGACGATAGAAGGATAATAAATACATTTCAGATTAATCACGACTAAAACATATAAAATATTTTAGGCATGAATACTGACCATATATCTAATAAAAGGTAGGTAGGTAGGTATAAATGCCGATCTTCAGCGATATGTGCTTGGGTTCAATACCTAAACAGAATAATTCTTAACGTCTGCTGTTTAAGTAAATATTCCTCATTGCGAGTTTTTTTTTAAAATAATAAAAAAAATATATATTATTATATTATACATACATACATACATATCATCACGCCATATCCCTTGCAGGGTACGCAGAGAGAACAGAGTGCCAGAGAACTCTATCCTTGCATACTTCACTCGCTTCCTCAACATTCATAATTCTCTTCATACACGCTCGCCGGTTTCGGAGACTCTTGACTCCACCTTCCTTCAGTACATGACCGATCTGGTCTAGGTAGGTTAGTCTCGTTCTCCCCCGGTACCTACATCCTTCCACTTTCGCATTGTATATCTTCTTAACCAGACGTTCGTTCGGCATTCTTTCCACATGTCCGAACCATCGGAGCATACCCTTTCGCATCTTTACACCAATACTCTCTTTCATACCTACTCGCTCTCTTACGTCGTCGTTACGAATGCGATCGATCAGCCTAACTCCACAGATTTTCCGTAGAGATCGCATTACGACCGCATTAATTTTACTTTCATACTCTTTTCTGCATACCCAACTCTCGCTTCCATGCAGTAAAGTTGGGACAAGCACTGCGTTATGTATTGCTACACGTGCCTTCTGGCTGAGGTGGTGGCTACCGAGAAGTTGCCCCAACGCTCCGTTCACTCTATTGCCCGCATTCACTCTTCTCTCTATATCAGTGGTGTACCTTCCATCTCGGCTAAATCTATATCCTAGATATACAAATTTATCCACTTATTCTAGTACATCATTACCTATTGTTACTCTTACATCTGTTCTGGCTTCATCTCTTTCAAAGATCATTATTTTGGTTTTGCTTACATTCACTCGTAGACCCCTTTATTATATTATATATATAAAAAAATATACTAATATTTTTAATTTTTTTTTCATAATATTTGGACATGTGATGAGATGGGTTGAAAGTAATATTGTGAGGAAAGTTTTAAATATGAATGTTGAAGGCTCCAGGGGTAAAGGAAGACCAAAGAAAAGATGGATGGGCTGCGTGAGGCATGACATGGATAAACAGGGAGTGACTGCAGAGATGACGTCTGATAGGACTGTATGGAGGAAGATGACATATTGCGTCGACCCCAAGTAATTGGGATAAGAGCAAGATGATGATGAAAGAAAAATATTTTTATAGTCTGACAGCACTTATTTTTTTTTTGTTCAGAAAAATATAGACCACATTGTATAGATAAAATGATGTTATTCTTATTATCTTATTAATCTCAGGCATTATATTAGGCTATTCATTCAGACTACCTAAACGATCTATAGATATTGAATACAACGGACTTATCATGATGACTAAGCATTTTTTGCCTTAGACTAATATCTATGCTTTTGTATACTTTTTAATCATTAATAATAATTTTTCATAAGTCAGATGTTATTATCACGAATATACAGCTATACAAAGTATAATTTCGTATTATTTTATCAGATCTAACCATTTTGTTATCACGTTAAAAATTTACCACCATCATCATTCTCTTACTTTTATCCTAATTACTTGGAGTCGAAACAATATGTACTCTTCTATCATAGTGCATATTGTAAAAGTTATTGGCAATAGTTCTATGACCGGCCGTCTGCCAGACGTCAAACCTCCTTGGGAATGTAATTATTAACCAAACGGCATCAGATGGAGTTGGCCCAGGTCGTTATAAGTTAAAAATTTACAATCATGGACACAAATATCACAGAGACTCAAGAGTCATCATTAATAGATCGCACAAATTACTGTACCGTGGGGCAATCGAATCTACGTCATTTAGTATGAAAGGTGACTATTTAAACTACCACGCTATTAGTGCAGTATATTAATCAGGTATCAAATACTATGTTTGAACACAAAAAGATCCATATGTATACACGTGAAGCAAAGAATGTAAGAAAGAGTATGATTGACTTTATAATAGTAGATGAAAGACTTAGAAGCAAAGTTCTAGATACTAGGGTGTATCGCGGTGTTGGTATCCATACAGACCACTTTCTAGTAATGACTAGAATAAGTGGTCTCGTAAAAACGTGGCGAAACCGGATACATAACCCGACAAGTGTACTAGAAAGAATAAAAGTAGAAAATTTGCAAGATGAGATTGTTAGAGAGAAGTACAAAAGTAAACTGACAAAAAAGTTGTATGATTCGGTTAATGTTAGTGATATGGAAGAATTATAGAAGACTTTTAAAGAGAATGTGATAAATACTGCTATAGAAATATGTGGCGTGACCAGAAGAAGGAAAGTAAATGAGATGAAGAATGTATGGTGGGATAAAGATGTGCAGAGTGCAGTTTGTGAGAAGAAGAAAGCTTGGATAGATTGGCTTGCTAGCAGAGCCAATGAGAGAATGGAAAAGGCAACGAATGATGATATAGATATAGCTAAAGAAGAGTACAAGAGAAGAATAAGAGTAGTGAAAGAAATTGTCAGAAGAAAGAAAGAGGATCAAAAAGATGAGTATGATAGAAGATTATCGCAGGATTATCAATCCAACTTAAAGATTTTCTGAAAGTCGATAAGATCAGCTCGAGGTAATACGGTCGATCATGGATAAGTATGGAAGGATAGTGAATAGAGAAGAATGTGTACTAAAGAGATGGAAGGAATACTTTGAAAGCTTATTTGAAAGAGAAGAGTCACAAGACCTGTCATCTGAGAGTGAAAGAGATCTTGAGGATGGAGAAGGTATAACTATGGTGGAAATTATGAACGCACTGAAAGGTATGAAAGTGGGTAAATCTGCAGGATACTATAGGATTACAGTTGAAATGCTGACGGCTGGACAAGATATCATAGCTAACATGCTATACCAGCTCTTCAATCTCGGTTGGACTAATGGCCAAGTACCTGACGACTGGTGTAAGGCAGTTATTGTACCTCTGTACAAAGGGAAAGGTTCCCAGCAAGATTGTGCAAACTACAGGGGCATAAGCCTCCTTAGCATTGTCGGCAAACTGTATGCGAAAGTATTGATTGAAAGAGTAGTGAAAGTAACTGACAAGAAAATATGGGATGCACAAGCGGGTTTTCGAAAAGGTATGGGTTGTACGGATCAAGTCTTCTCCTTAACATGCATGACGCAGAAATTTTTGGCTAAAGGTCAGAAAATCTTTTGCGCATTTATTGATTTGGAGAAGGCTTATGACAAAGTGAGGAGGAATGAACTGTGGTCGGTACTGACCATTGATAAGGACTCCAGGGCGTGCGTAAGAATAAACGGATCCTACACGGAATGGTTTAATATTGATAAAGGTGTTAGACAGGGATGTGTAGCATCACCGTGGCTGTTTAACCTATTCATGGATAGTTGTCTGAAAGATCTGAAAGATAATGATTGTGGTTTAAGAATGAATGAGTTACTTATCAAATGTCTTCTTTATGCCGATGATCAGGTATTACTTGCATCGTCAGCTGAGGATTTACAGGCGATGGTAACTACTATGCATGAAGCTTTTGAAAGAAAAGGCATGAAAGTAAATGTATGTAAGACGAAAATAATGGTTTTTGAAAAGGATAAATGTATGACGGAATGTAAAATTAGTATAAAAGGTGAGTAATTGGAACAGGTGAAAGAATTTTTGTATTTGGGTGTATTATTTACTCGAGATGGTAAAAATGTTAATGATGTTGAAAGAAGAGTAAATGCTGGTAATAGGGTGAATGGGGCACTGTACACCTTTATGAGAAGCAGAAATGTGTCCAAAAAGGCACGTCTAGCTGTGCATAAGGGAGTATTAGTACCTACCCTCATGTATGGTAGTGAAAGTTGGATTTGGCAGAGAAGACACGAAAGTAGAATAAATGCTGTAGAGATGAGAGCTCTTCGTAGTATGTGTGATGTGAGCCTGAAAGATAAAATTAGGAATAGTGTTATAAGAGAGCGCTGTGGTGTGAACGAAGAAGTAGTGACAAAGATCAAAAAGAGTATGCTGAGGTGGTTTGGACACTTAGAAAGAATGAGTGAAGAGAGGTTGACGAAGAAAATATATAAAGCAAGCGTGAGTGGGACGAATACAAGGGGAAGACCTCGTCATAATTTTCTGGATCAAATTAGCGATGTATTGACGAGAGGTCATATTAAGAGTATGCGTAATCGTAGAGTATGCATGAAGACTGTTATGAGTGTGAATGAAGCGATGGAAGTATGCCAGGATCGTGGTTTGCGGCAATCCGTAGTCTCTGCCTACCCCTCTGGGAAACAGGCGTGAAGCTATGTATGTATGTATTAATCAGGTTTAATATTAATTCTATCCGTGTGGTGACGGAATAACAATACCAATCACTACCCCCTATCTTACCCGTGGGTGATCGTAAGAAACGGCTAAAGGATACAAAAGGCATGTAACATCTATGCAAGAGAACGAAAACTCGAAACAAAACCCTATACCAACACGTCTGACCAGGGTGGTATAGTACGTTAATATCGCTCCCATTACGGACGAGGAGGAGGCGGAGGAGGAGCTCGAGCCCAACAGTGGGACATATTATGAGTTGAGATGAAAATTATGAGATGAAATATCAATTCTGTATGGTTTTTATGAAATTTTATATTACAAAATCGAGATTAAAACATAAAGTATTTTCCCATTGCTACCCTGGTCTTATTCCAATTATTAGGATTCGACGCAATATGTACTCTTCTTTAAACGTACATTACAAAAGTTTTAATAACAGTTTTATGACCGGCCGCCAGCCTGATATCAACCCTATTTGGGAATGTAATTGTTGACCAAACGGCGTCAGGTAAAGTTGGCATAGGTCGATATAGATTTTCTGCCTAGAGCCACGGGCTAGTCCGTCTGGGGAAAGTTGAGGTTCGATCAATGGCAATGCGCTGTTGAGCTTCGTTCAGTGAGCGAGAGAGCCGCAAATCCAACTATCTGAGGCAATTCTGGTTGGTAGGCAGCGGCCTATACGCTTGGTATTGTAAAGGTTCACAGCTTACTATTTAAAAAATACATAGAAGTTTTACTAATTAAAAAAAAAAGGTTTACTAATTCAAAAAAGTAAAGGTTTAAATGTAATTAATTTGTAGTAGTACAAAGAAATACAAGGAAAAATTTCCGTGTGGTGACGGAGTAAGAATACAATTCCTCACCTCCTATCTTACCCGTGGGTGATCGTAAGAGACGACTATGGGATATAAAACGCATGTAACATCTATGTAAGATAAGGAAAACTCTAAACAAAACCCTATGCCAACACGTCTGTCCAGCGTGGTATAGCAGGTCAATTTCCCTCCTATTATGCAGGAGGCTAGAGCCCAACAGTGGGACATATATAAGCAGAGATGATGGTGAAGAGGATGACAAAGAAATAATTGACTAATACATGTCAATGTATATAATTCTAGTGTACATTTGTATGTGACTGAATTTCTCCTAAACGGGTGACTGATCTCATGAAAATTATTGTATGTGGATTTAAGAACGACTTAGATTAACAATTACAGCTGATAGAGGCCACTGTGACCGATTATAAGAAATTAAATTTTTATATATTTTAGATTTGTACTGAATCAGTTAGGTCGCAATAAAGATAAAGTTGGTAACTAGTAGCATCATAACGATGAACGCTCCTACTCTTATCCCAATTACTTGGGGTCGATACAATATGTACTCTTCTTTCATAGTACATATTGTAAACGTAATTGGCAATAGTTCTATGACCGGCCGTCTATCAGACGTCAATCCTCCTTGGGAGTGTAATTGTTGACCAAACGGCATCAGATGGAGTTGCCTAGGTTGTTATAAAGCTCTTAGTCGTCTTTTACAACATCCAGCAAAGTAATAGTTGGTAGTATTCGTAGCCACTACCACACAGCGAATGTTGGTAACTAGTAAGAACGTGATAATTTAATATTTCTTATAATTCGCTGACCTAATTATCATTTGCTGTATTCGAGATACTATTAGTATCTCATCATATCATTTAAGTTTTTCGACACTCTAAGTAGTCACTAAGTAAAGTTGTTATACACACTTCCAAGAAACTTCCCTCATGATAACGATAAAACTTTATAAGGAAGTACAAAGTTCGTGTGGTGACAGAATAAGAATACAATTGACCATCCCCCCTATCTTACACGTGAGTTGTGTATAAAACTAAGGGGTGTTACACACATATAACATCTAAGCAAGAGAAGAAAAACTCGAAATAGAACCTTGTACCAATCCGTCTGCTCAATTTGGTATATTAGGTCAATTTTCTTTCTATTATGGAGGAGCCTCGAGCCCAGCAGTAGGGCGTATATGAGCTGAGATGAAGTCATCATCACGGCCCACAAATATCCCACTGTCGGGCTTGGGCCTCCTCCGTAATTGGAGGGAAATTAACCTACTATACCGCGCTGATCAGACGTGTTGGTATAGGGTTTTGTTTCGAGTTTTTCTTCTCTCGCATAGATGTTATATGCGTTTTATATCACTTAGTCGTCTCGTACGATCACCCACGGGTAAGATATGGGTTGGTGAATAGTATTCTTACTCCGTCACCACACGGAATACTGAGATGAGATGAAGTACAACTGGTCATTATACGCATTAATATAATTTATATACGACAAAATTATAACTGAAATGGTAAATGTTCAACGTGATAAATATTGGTTTAAAGTATGGGAACATAATAAAATATCTTGAACCTAGCAACCACCTAAAAGTATCTAGACTTACTGCGCAGATGGTGTAGTGGTTAAGATACCGACCTACCGTGCAGGGTTATCAGGTACAGGGTTATCAGGTACAGGGTTATCAGGTACAGGGTTCGATTATCATGCAGAACAATACTTTGTGCGATCTACAATCTGTTGTTCTGAGTCTGGGTGTAATTTGTCTGCTTTGATTATGTATTTGTAAAGTCCCCTAGATACAAGGATTACTTATTTAGTGTGGTATCTTTAAAAAAAAATCTTTTAGGTCATCTGATGTTGGAAAGAAAATCTTCTTCTCAGCTTTTTTATCTCTTGCTATTTAGCACGTGCCTCTTCCATATAGAAAGATTGGAAAAAGAAAGGGATATTACCTTAGTCTAGCAAGATAGCCAGATAATTAAGCATACAATTTTATTTTCATGTTACCTAATTACGTCTTTTTAACTGATAGTTATGAAAAAAAAAGAATGACTGTTAGTGATATTTTATTCTTATATCGTCACCACACGGAGAAAGAATACAGCAGGAAACGAAAGAATGAAAGAAAATTATATGAAGTAATTAAATCGTAAAAGATGATATTGAACGTGCAGAATGTATGCCACTAATTTCAATTTTTAACTCCTGCCCGCCTTCGCCAGTGTAAAAAGTGACTTTCACAATATAAAATTTTATCACTAAATTATCCCAATGGTATTAAAATCTATCCAAGAAATGATCTGTGATGCAATCTTCGCCAGTTAATGCGTGATTGAGTAACAATCATCAAACATTATGTGGTCTCTGTGCCAATTTTCATCCAAATCTGTTTAACAATTAATGCGTAATTGAGCAACAAGTTACTAAACTAAACATCCAAACATTCTTCACAAACTTTCACATTTATAATATTAGTAGGATTGAATTCAGATAGGCTATAGACCTGAGATAAAGGTTCTGAAAGTTCATCTTATCCAAATTCTTTTGCCACAATATCCCACTGAATTTTAAACAAGGTATTAATGCCAAGCTGTTGAACAAAGTTCACAAAACTCTGGTGTCTTATTTAAATAATAAAACAGCATAACTTTACACATTACCAGATCGGAGTACAAAGTTAAAAATTATCCTAGAGTAGATGACTGACTGACAGACTGATAGCGTGGCAGTTAAGATACTGATTTACCATGCCAAGTATAGTGGTTTCGATACCCATGTAGGACGATTTTGATACGATCCATATTTTTTTATTTCGAGTGTGAATATAATTTGTGCCCTTTAATTATATTTTAATATTTCCATATGGTGACGGAGTAAGAATACTATTCACCACCCCGTATCTTACCCGTAGGTAATCGTAAGAGACGACTAAGGGATATAAAACGCATATAACAGCTATGCAAGAGATGGAAAACTTAAAACCAAACTCTATACCAACACGTCTGACCAGCGTGGTATAGTAGGTTAATTTCTCTCCCATTGTAGAGGAGGCTCGAGCCCAACAGTGGGACATATGTGAGCTGAGATAATGATGATGATGAATTATATGTTTATTAAAATCCCCCGTAATATAGCGATTATTATCTTAATGTTATCTATTAAAAAAAGGGTTGCTCAGTTTTATAAATGCTTTTGCCTTCACTTTGAATTAAAGAAAACGCCTAAAGTTTTTCTTTATGATAACATCCCTCATCAAAGAATAAACCCTCAATTAATGGCTAATTAAATCCCGAGGGAAACCATCCATTTTATTAATTCGACTTATTATTTCATATTTTTATGTCAAAACCTGATTCTTGGATGGAGATGGTAGATATACTAGCTTCTACATGTGGCTTCGCCCGCCCAGAGTAACTGTCTCAAAGTTGAACTATTCTACCAAGGTAATATATTATGTGATAATCCAGAAATTGGTCTATCTAAGTGCCAATTTTCATCAAAATATTTAACAAATATTTAACAGTTTACGTGTGTTTGAGTAACAAATATTTAAACATCTTCTCAAACTTTTGGATTTATAATACTAATAGGATAGCAGGAGATCTATAATGGTGCTGCAGTTTTCAAGTTTTAGCTTTCAATGAAGTATCATATTAGAACATGATGTGCATATAGATGATAGCATAAATACTTGAATAATGATTACTTATAACTCACAAGCATCAAAGACTACCAGAGATTGTAGTTATAAACTTGCATGAAGAAGAAGGGAAACAGTGGTAACATTTTGTTCTTAGTTTCACCATACCATACGAATAAATGCATTTTAATAATACTCTAATCATTAATCCATCAGTTAATCAATGCCCACTGCTGATAACTGGCTCTAAGCATGCTAATGGTCTGAACGGGTCCTGATCGTAAAAGTTTCCTAAAATTTTTATATAATAATAATAATAATAGTGAGAAAGTTCCTCTCTTTGGAGCCCTAACCACCGGCGCTTGGTCCCTGTATTCGCCGCCGGTGGGTCAGACACGCTTTTTATACTTTTAAATATATAATTTTTTATATTATATATTTAAAAATCTATTAAGGAGTTATAAGTTTTAATAAAAAGAATAATAATAATAAATAGTTTATTGCCAAAAATAAGGTTTAAAGATTACCTAGACTAGAGACAATGTTATTATATCCTTAAATAAGATCCTAGGTATGCAGTGAGACCCAAACTAGATACTATTCTGTATCTTGGGCCTCAGAGTACGACAGTTTACATAAAATATAATTACAATACCAATAACAAATATATCATCGTTCCACCTGGTAGACCATCCTACATTTCTTTATAGGATTCGTTGACAGTAGGTACTCATGAACTTATTATTTTCTAACAACTATCGGTCATCAAACAATATTAACTATCCCTTGTTATTACTGCTGAACACATAGAATCTTAAACTTTCGTCTTTTATTTAATTGAGAAAGTTTGAACATAGCACTTCAGATAGCTGACTATGCTATTTTAAGCATGGAAGACTACGCGCATTTGCTCACCGAACGAAGCAACAGCAGTTTTGTCACTGACACGTAAATTTTCTACAAGAGTGTGGCACTACCCTGGACGGACCGGCCCGCAGCTGTAGAAAGACAACTAACAATAGTATGTCATTTCCACAACTGATTGCAGATATATGAGAATTATAAGTATTATATTAATAAAAGAAACAAGTATTTATAGCTGTTATTTATAGCAAAGTCTGGTAGTTTTCTATCCATCACAGTATTACAAATAAACAGTGAGTATATTTAGTGTAAAGATGTTAGGTAAATAAACGAGTCTTTGAAATATAAGTGAAAAATAGACTTATAAATATCAATTACTCATCTAAATTGAGATGTTATTAGAACCTATTCTAGTAGAAATGTAAACGATCAGTTTTGTATTTTTAAATTTAATGATAAATACTATTTGCGTCCGAGTGTTTTCTATTTTTTTATATAAAAAACATTATTTAAAAAATATGTAGATATATCCAAAGAGCTGTGTGGTAGCGGTTACGAATACTACCAACCCTTACTTTGCTCGTGGATGTCGTAAAAGATGACAAAGAGTTTTATAACGACCTCGGCCAACTCCATCTGATGCCGTTTGGTCAACAATTACATTCCCAAGGAGGGTTGAGGTCTGGCAGGCGGCCGGTCATAAAACTATTGCCAATAACTTTCATAATATGTAGGTACTATGAAAGAAGAGTACATATTGTATTGAACCCAAGTAATTGGGATAAGAGTAGGAGAATGATGATCTATATATATTAAGGGTCGTAGCTCACTCATACAACATTGCTCCCAGCCAGCAAAATACTGTTCATTGAAATGTGAACTTTTAAGCGTCCTCTGTGGACACACTTTACATTGGCAACACAAATTAGCAGACCGCTTGCTTACAGCACGCTGCTAGTATGTGTTGTTAATGTAAAGTGTGGCTGCAGAGGATGTTCAAAAATTCACATTTCAATGACTAGGTACTATTTTGCTGAGTGGAAGCGGTGTTGTATAAGTGAGCTACGACCTTAATATATTTTTCTGGTGTTAACGGGTTATAAAATCTGTTTACTACCTTTACTATCCAATAGGAGTTATAAAAATTAGTTAAGGGGGTACCTACATTCCTTCACTCTATGTATCATTCATAACAGAGCCCTACAAAAAATAGTTCGTTGTGCGGCGAATAAGACTATATCTTACCGACGTACTTTGAGCTGTGAACACTTGAAGTGAGAATTAAAATCCTGTGGAACATTTTCTTACAGATATATAAGGCTCAGAAAGTATTTGAAACTTGTTGGCGTTATAAACACGAAGGCAAAATATGTTCTTAGCTTGGTTTCGCTATTTTTTTTTGGTTTATATGTTGTTAATACTTCTAACCTTATTGTGTCATCATGTGATAATCTAATGTATCAATATGTGAAAATCTAAATATAATAAAGTAAGTGGACTCTTCCAATCAAACGAGAATAATAAAATTATGAAGTTACCTAAAAATGGTACCGAGAATTTTAATTCTGACTTCGAATATCGTTTCAGCAGCTCAAAATACGTTGTATAATCTGATTCGTCGCACAACCATCTTTTTTTTTGTGGAGCTGTGTGTCATTTTTAATCTGTCCATGATCATGTACTATAAGTCATATGGTTTCTCACAAAAATCTGCCCTCAATTTTTCTGATACTTTCACTATATCTTCCGTCTACCGCGTGATTATTCTGTCATATACTATGTCGTCCGCTATTACAGTATACCCAGGGGAAGCTAAAATTAATTAATTTCGTCTATAAATAAATACAATTGTGTAGTTTCTAACAAATTATTAATAATATTTTATTTATTAATATATTAGTAAAATAAGGAAATGCTACGATTTTAAATCAAAATAGTGTCTACGCAAGAGCCAGCCGTTGTTGTTTCAATGCCTGTATTTGTTAAGATGATGTTACCACCCTTTGAGACTTTCTCGGACAATGTTAGCTAATATTTGTCATACTTCATTTTAAAATCTATTTTTTTTTAATGCTTTTGGTGGCAAACGAGCAAACAGCATACCTGATGGTAAGTGTTACTGCCGCCCATGGACCTTTACTATACAAGAAGTGTAGCTAGGTAACTGCCTATCAATATAAACCCCAAACCCACCCAGTTGGATTTCCGGCTCTCTCGCTCACCGAATGAAGCGCAACAGCACATTGCCATTGCTCAGACGTCCTTCTACTGCGAGAGTGTAGTACTCCCCCGGACGGACGTACCCGCGGCTGTAGACAGAAAACTGTCAACAGCGTGGTCCTACTACTCCTAAATTTCCTTAACACATTTTGATTTCAAAGAAAAGTTGCTATTGATATTGTTTTTGATATTATTTATTGCTTTCATCGTCATTTCAGTGTTTCATATCTGGCTTATAGTATTAAAAATTAGCGCACTACAATATTTAAAGATGTCTCTGGTATGTTAAGCTCAATTTTATGTACAAAACGTATTTAGAGAAATATGCATAATAGATACGTAAGTTTTGAACAAACTGCTCGAAACTTTTGCTTTCATTTGGACCTTCCTGATATGGAACCATTGCTGTCTGTAGAGACTATTGCAAATTGGAGCAACAGGCATCCTAATGATTTTACAACTAGTTTTGTTTTTATAATGGCGTACTTCTACAATCATTGCTATCTCTTTGAGTATATCAGAGATAACAGTACATCAAATACTTCGCAATTATTTAGTGGCGTGTGACGTCAATAAGCTTTCATTATGTTAGTGCAAATTTGTATACTATAGTTCGTCTGATCTAAAAATTTCTTGTTATCGAAGTGCTATGGGTACAATAAAAACAGGTTTATTATATTGATAATACTAATTACACACTAAATATTTATATTACACACTAACTAAAATAGTTGTTAAGCATAGGTGCAGTTTGGTAGCAGCCTTGCTATGTGGTAGCGGCTACGAATATATTATTACTTCGCTCGCGAATAGCATAAAAGAGAATTAAAATCGTTCGATCTAGGCCAATTCCACGTGTAGCTGTCTGGTTAACAATTACATTACCAAGGAGGGTTAACATCAGGCATGCAGCTGGTCATAAAACTACAGACAATAACTTTTGTAATATGTATGGTGGAACAATACTACATATAGCGTTAACCCCAAGTAATAGGGATACGAGCAAGATGAAGATGTTTTTTTATTGCCTTTGGTGGCAAACTAGCAAACAGCACACCTGATGGTAAGTGTCAATGCCGTCCATGGACCTTTGCAATACCAAGGGTATAGCTAGGCCGTTGCCTACCAATATAAATTCCAAACCCACCCCGTTGGGCTTCCGGCTCTCTCGCTCACCGAACGAAGCACAACAGCATATAGCCATTGCTCAGACGTCGATCTTCTGCGAGGGTGTGGTACCACCCCGGACGGACCGGCACAGCGTGGTCCTACCGCTACTAGAAGTTGAAACTACTAGAGGATGAAACTTAATCCCAAGTAATCGGCATAAGAGCAACATGAGGATGAAACGAAGCTGGAGTTATATGTATAACTGCACCAGTGTTTATATTAATTGCAATCTGTGTGTGTTTAGGGCGTTTTTTTCCGTCTCTATTTTGACACCATGACCTAAAAAGAGGGGTGTTATAACTTTGACATGTATGTATGTTTCTCTGTAACATTTAATAGGCATATCAAGTTAAACATATTTCTTTGAACAGTTAAGCTAAGAATATTATATCATCATGCCTTGTTTTCCCGTTGACGATACAAGCAACGGCTAATAAAATCACTGCCAGAAAAGGAAATCTTAAAATAAAACCACATGGCAATCCGTCAGTTCATATTGATAAGGAGGCTAATTCACTCTTACCCTTTGAATTCTTGATAGTGAGATGTAAAATTGCTATAAACAGAGAAGATAAGGTAAGTTGGCAAGGCTCACTTATTAGTTTTGTTTCTTTTTTTAAAATTTATCTCACATTTATTTTATCCCTGACGGCCCACGACTGACTTTACAAGCGTACAATTAACGGACACAAATAATACCTATACTCATAAAAATCATTTAAGAATCGCATTAATTATTGTTTTGTATGGGGCTCGAACCTACGATCCTCGGTACGAGAGGGCTTGAGTAGCACTCAAACCACTAGGCCATATATGCAGTCAACCTATGAAACATTCCTAAATTATTAACTAAATCATGGCAACTGTACAACATATTTGTGCATCAATTGGGTGTCATTGTCCATTCTTGTTGCATCGGATCGCTTTATCAACTGAGGCAATTGATATAAGTATTTATAGAATGACTAGAAGGGAAGTGATTGATTGAGGCTGTGTGATTAGCAACTAAAAATACTTGTAGTTCGATATATAATTTCAAAGAGTTATAGAACTATATTACGATTGTAAGGGCTTCATAAAAGGGTACCCGAAAGGTTAATCCATTGGAAAAGTCCCCAAAGTAAATCCCCGTGGTGACGGTGTTCCGCTTAATATACGCGTGAGAGCGGAGATAAATCATATGGCGAATTATGAGACATTCACGTTGTTGTAATCAAACTTACAAAATAAATCATCATCATTCTCCTACTCTTATCCCAATTACTTGGGGTCGATACAATATGTACTCCTCTTTCATAGTACATATTGTAAAAGGTATTGGCAATAGTTTTATGACCAGCCGCCTGCCAGATGTCAACTCTCCTTGGGAATGCAGTTGTTGACAAAACAGCATCAGATGGAGTTGACTCAGGTAGCTATAAGGCTCTTAGTCATCTTTAACGACATCCATGAGCAAAGTAAGGGTTAGTAGAATTCGTCGCAGCTACCACACAACTTAAACCTTACAAAATAAATAATAGGTGGAAAATTATAAGAAGATTTTTATAAATATTCTCAGATTGTAAAGGATTATTAATAAATATTATATTATTTTCAAAGAAATACTAAAATAAGACTATAATAAATTGATAACCATGCTAACTTATCACAAAAATATTACACCTAGGTAATGACGGATTATTTTTAAGATAAACTTAGCAGTTGCCCAGAGGTCAAAAGTGAGAGTTAAAACACGACAAGAATTAGAAAAGATGCCCAATAGTTATTGGGAATGGGGTCTTTGTAGAAGCGGTAGCAATGCCAGGACAATCTGAAGTATTTGAAAGATGTGATGGCACAAGGTTATGAACTCCCAATATAACGTCCCAGACCAAAGGCCTAATCATCTTCCAAAGCGATAAAGACATGCCATACAGTCAATTATCACCATCGCGTACTAAGCCATTGGGTTCTGTTACATTTACAGTACACTAGCAGTGACAAGTGCCAGACGGATAATATTCTGCTGGCGCACCCCATACTCTGTGACAGGCCGAGGTACGTATGTGCTCTCCGTAATGGCAGTGATGCTTAGAAAACTATGCAGCACCCAAACGAAGGCAAATAGCAACGTGGTAGCTAATTACCTCCAATATATTGTCTATGTGGGCGATGGATGGATGGCTTCATACAAATAACGAACTCTAACACAGCTAGCAAATGAGTGCGCTTCGCTATGACACTAGAGATTTTTAGGAGCTTCTCTAATAAACCGTCAAAATAGCTCGTCTCATTGATTCCGAGAGAGGGAGTTGGTGAGCAAGATAGTGTTTGGATAATCCACTTTCCAAACGTTTAAAACATCAGTCTTACATGACACTTCTGTATCAATCAGTGTTTGCCCTAAAACTTTCGCAGTTAATTTTTCTGCGCTATGAGTCGAGCATAGTAACGCCGCTAAGCTCACATCTGAAATTTTCTGTATTCCAAATCTAGGTATATTTGAAGAACTGCGAGAGATATTTAGAGTTATACTCGTTCATTCTACAATCAAATTTTTAAAACGTTAACAAAAAAGAGGCCTTCCAAACATAGGACGGACCCATTAATGTTTTCTGACTTTAGTTATATACTACTGCAATTGAGAATTTTCTAGTGGAAAAAAATATAAAAAAGGCTTTAATAGAGGGTGGATCCATTAATGTCTACTGACTACAGCTACAGACTGCTGTAAGTGAGAATATTTTGACCGCAAACATAATAAAACTGCCTGGTCATTATTCAGTAGTCGTCCATTTATGATAATAAACCACTGAGGGAGTCAAATACAAATAGTAGCGAATGCCTCAAAACACATATGTTCTAAGATTTTAATATGCACGTATTGTTTATAATATTCTCATCAGCATAATGAAGGTTAAATGACATATAACAAAATTTACAACTGTGTGAAATAAACAAAAGTATTAAGGTCAATGTTAGTTAAATATTCTATGAGTGTGTTAACGTTTATTGAATATCATTATTGACTTGGTAATTTTATTTGACAGCCAATACATTATTTAATTTTATTTTAGGTATTTAAATTTAATAATTATTTGTGATGATAGCTGTGTGGTAGCGGCTACGTATACTATCAACCCTTACTTTGCTCGTAGATGTCGTAAAAGCCGACTAAGAGTCTTAAAACGACTTGGGCCAACTCCATCTGATGCCGTTTGGTCAACAATTACATTCCCAAGGAGGGTTGATATTTGGCAGGCGGCCGGTTACAAAACTATTGCCAATAACTTAATATGTACTATGAAAGAAGAGTACATATTGTATCGACCCCAAGTAATTGGGATAAGAGTAGGAGAATGATGAGCTATCTAGAAAGCGATTAGTGGTCTACCACTTAGTATTCTCGAATTTAAATACTATAATACCATTCTTTTCGAAGTTATTTTTGTAATTAATTAATCTTTCATCTATTTATGATTCATTCATCTCAAGTCTATTTTGTTCCAATGCATATACTTAAAACCATTTCTAAATACTAGATTCAACTATTAGCTGACCTAAATCCGACTTAGTGTTTCTTTTTAAATAAAAGGACACCATTGATGTGATGGGTTACAAATACAATCTGTCCCTAGTACTTACTAGCCTGTAGGAGTCGTTAAAATTGGCTAAAAGATCACCAGGCAAATAAGCAACAGAAAATCCTTGCCAAGCCTGGTGATTGTGGTCTTATCGTCAGTTAAATAGTTTGTCAGTAACGTCTGGTGTATTATACTATACGGATCTTGCAGCAAATCGAGAAAATTTCTATAAACGCCTGAAGCGTTTTGCCATATTTACTATAGCAATCATTCTTAAGACATTTAGGCCCCATTATGCTTTCTTGTATTCATAGTGCTGTGCGGCTGCTCTTATCGTAGTTGTACATCCTCTTATTTATTAGCTAACTAGTAAATTTTGCTTCCTATCTCCTTTCCCCATTGCATAAAAGGAAACTGGAATAAATCTCTTCCAAATCCTTCTATCTAAAATTTCTAATTAAATTTATTTCAGGTCTTAAGACAATTAAAATCATTGCGAGGGATTGTCTGAGGGTCAAACCTCGATGTCATCTATGGTGGTAATTGTAGATCCTGGTTTACAGGAGCTACAGTAGTAATAAGTTAGTCCCAACAAAAAAAAGGCTTATATTCATTAGAGGACATTTGTATACTGGTGGTTATACATATATATGAATACTAGCGACCCACCCTCGCTTCGCTTCGGTTACGCCAGTTCAGTTGTGTATGACTTTCGCTACATAGAATTCCTTTCGGAGAAGGCATTTCTTAAAATCCTACTTCATCTGACCTTTACAGGGCAAAAAGAAAGTCCACACCAAATTCCAAGTCTGTAGGGACAGTATTTGAAAATGTGGATTTTTTGGGTTAACATCTGCGCATCCCTTTAGGGGTGGTATTTTATAGAATCTGTAATCATCTAATCTTTACTAAGTCAGTACATAGGTGGAAATCTATTATATACATACATACATACACACATACATATCATCACGCCATATCCCTTGCAGGGTAGGCAGAGAGAACAGAGTGCCAGAGAACTCTATCTCTGCATACTTCACTCGCTTCCTCAACATTCATAATTCTCTTCATACACGCTCGCCGGTTTCGGCGACTCTTGACTCCACCTTCCTTCAGTACATGACCGATCTGGTCTAGGTAGGTTAGTCTCGGTCTCCTTCGGTACCTACATCCTTCCACTTTCGCATTGTATATCTTCTTAACCAGACGTTCGTTCGGCATTCTTTACACATGTCCGAACCATCGGAGCATTTCCTTTCGCATCTTTACACCAATACTCTCTTTCATACCTACTCGCTCTCTTACGTCTTCGTTACGAATGCGGTCGGTCAGCCTAACTCCACAGATTTTCCGAAGAGATCGCATTTCGACCGCATTAATTTTACTTGCATACTCTTTTCTGCATACCCAACTCTCGCTTCCATACTCGGGGGAGACCGAGACGGAAGGAGGAGTGAAGAGTCTCCGAAACCGGCGAGCGTGTATGAAGAGAATTATGAATGTTGAGGAAGCGAGTGAAGTATGCAGAGATAAAGTTCTCTGGCACTCTGTTCTCTCTGCCTACCCTGCAAGGGATATGGCGTGATGATATGTATGTATGTATATATATATATATATATATATATATATATATATATATACATACATATATATATATATATGTATATATATATATATATATATATATATATATATATATATATATATATATATATATATATACGATCGATATGAACAACAGGTTCGTGGAAACTGTCCACGCGGTCGGGTCAAAATTCTTTAAGGCCCGTCGCGCTACTAGAACAAAAAGCTTTCTGACCAGACTCTTCAACTCATGGAGAGGAGAAAGGAAATGACGGTACAGTCTTCAGCCGATTGGAACTCAGGCAGCTTAATAGACAAATCTCTAAATCTATGCGACGCGATATTCGCCGATTCAATACACTGCGTATTGAAGAGGCGATAGAGCGAAATCGAGGCTCCAAAGTGTTCGCACGAGATTTGTCTATTGGGCAGAGCCAAATGACTAAGTTGAAGACCGATAACGGTACTGTCATTTCATCCCAGAGCGAGATCTTGGGAGAGGTCGAAAGGTTCTATGGGCAGTTGTACAAATCATCCTTGAAGCCTGTTGTCAGCTTGGTCCAAGACCCCAGATCTAAGCTAACTCGGCACTATACCGAAGAAATCCCGGACGTCAGCTTGTACGAGATCAGAATGGCTCTAAAACAATTAAAGAACGGAAAGGCACCGGGTGATGACGGAGTTACCACAGAGCTCCTGAGGGCAGGCGGCAAGCCAGTTTTAAAAGCCCTACAGAAGCTGTTTAATTCCGTCATTCTCGGGGGCGAAGTTCCAGAGTCGTGGACCAGGAGTGTGGTGGTGCTGTTTTTCAAGAAGGGCGATAAAACGCTCTTAAAGAATTACAGACCCATCTCACTCCTGAGCCACGTGTACAAATTGTTTTCAAGAGTCATTACGAACCGACTCGCGCGCAAGCTAGACGACTTCCAGTCACCCGAACAAGCCGGTTTCCGAAAAGGTTATAGTACCATAGACCACATCCACACGCTACGCCAGATTATACAGAAGACCGAGGAGTATAATCGGCCTCTGTGTCTAGCGTTTGTGGACTATGAGAAAGCCTTTGATTCTGTCGAAACTTGGGCAGTGCTGCAGTCCCTTCAGAGGTGCCAAATTGACTATCGATATATCGAAGTGCTGAAGTGTTTGTATAAAGACGCTACTATGTCAGTCCGCATCCAGGATAAGAGTACGAAACCGATCCAGCTGCAGAAAGGCGTGAGACAGGGAGACGTTATCTCTCCGAAACTGTTAACCACTGCGCTGGAAGATGTCTTCAAGCTCTTAGACTGGACCGGACTCGGCATCAACATCAATGGCGAATACATCACTCACCTTCGATTCGCAGATGATATCGTAGTCATGGCAGAATCCCTGGAGGACCTTGGCACCATGCTCAATGACCTCAGCAAGGTCTCCCAACTAGTAGGGCTGCAAATGAACATGGACAAGACGAAAATCATGTCTAATGCCCATGTCATTTTTGTACCGGTCCTGGTTGGGAATGCGATTCTCGAAGTTGTCGATCAGTATGTTTACCTAGGACAAACAGTCCAATTAGGTAGATCCAATTTCGAGAAAGAGGTCAGCCGACGAATCCAACTCGGCTGGGCAGCGTTCGGGAAACTTAGGAGGATCTTCTCGTCTAATATTCCGCATTGTCTGAAAACAAAGGTTTATAACCAGTGTGTGTTACCAGCGATGACTTACGGTACTGAAACGTGGTCTCTAAATGTCGGCCTCATAAAAAGGCTCAAAGTCGCTCAGCGTGCTATGGAGCGGGCTATGCTCGGTATTTCTCTACGTGATAAAATCCGAAATACGGAAATCCGTAGAAGAACGGGTGTAACCGACATAGCCCTAAGGATTAGCACGTTGTAGTGGCAATGGGCAGGCCACATCGCTCGACGAACCGACAACCGTTGGGGAAAAAAGGTTCTCGAGTGGCGACCACGAATCGGACGATGCAGCGTAGGACGACCCCCCACTCGGTGGACTGATGACCTCATCAAGGTCGCAAGAAACCGTTGGATGCAGGTGGCACAGGACCGTTATAGATGGTATTCTTGTGGGGAGGCCTATGTCCAACAGTGGACGTTAACGGGATGATCGATGGATGGATGGATATATATATATATATATATAGATACATATATATATATATATATATTATATCCCTTAGTCGTCTTTTACGACACCCATGGGCAAGATATTAGTTAACCCGGGCCGCCGTCAGCGGCCGGGGTGGCGCAGGCGCGAATACTTGCACCTGATGCCGCCCTAACCGAGGCTTCGGGTGATCGGACCGGGAAATTGTCCGGTCACCCGACGTGAGGCCACCGCCTGAGGGCGACGCCCCGACGGCGAAATCTGTCGGGGTGTCGACGAGAAAAACCCGCGAGGGTATACCGCCGGGCGGGCCACCGAAGTCAAAGATCGGGTACCGGTGGCACGCTCGCATGGCGAAGAGAGGAGTTTTACGTTTACGGTGGGTCTATGGGGTCACGCGCCGCCTTTCTGTCACCCCGGACCGATTTGGCGGGGCGAGACGCATCCATTGCCCACCAAAAAAAAAAAAAGGGCAAGATATTAGTTAGTAAAATGTATTCTTCTTCCGTTAACACATAGAAAAAGTCATATTGGATTGAATTGTTTGCATTTCAATTTAATGTTTTGCAATTCGGCTAGCCTTCAACACACACACACTGTAATATAATTAAATATTACTATGTGTTTTTTTTTTTTTGGGGGCGGGTTACGGTCGGCACACTCCTCGCACCACTCCGTCCGGGGTGACAGCGGGGCGTAAGCACGCACACCCATAACCCACCCGTGACGTCGCCCTCGTCGTTGGGCCAACCACCGGAGCAGAGTGACTTGACGTCAGTGGCTGGCCCGACGGAATACCCCTGAGGAGTACCCTCTCCTCGACCGACGTCCCCCCCTCGAGTAGGATGTCGGTCTTTCCTCACGCGGTCGGCCTCTCGGCGGGTGACGGACTAATTCCCCGATCCAGTCACCCGCGGCTTCGGCTAGGGTGGCATCAGGCGCAGGTAATCGCGTCTGCGCCGCCCCAGTCGCCGGCGGCGGCTCGCATCGTCGAGGAGACGCTCCTCGCGCACGCGCTCCGCCGCCTCCTTCCGCGAGACTACTGCCTCGCAGAAGGTTGCGACCGCGTCCCAGTTCCTGACGCTGTCGAGCATCGCCCTGGCGATGGTCGGCAGCGTCAGGTCAGCACCGATGATTGTGACGAGTTCACGACGCTGCTCTGCCCAAGCGGCACAAACCTCGAGCGTATGCTGCGCCGTGTCTTCGTCGCAATCGCAGTGGTGGCAGGACGGTGTACTCTCCCTCCTTACGACCGTGTGGAGGTATTTGGCGAAGCATCCATGCCCCGTTAAAACCTGCACCAGTCGGAAGGAGAGCACCCCGTGCCGCCGTTTTAGCCACTGCATCAGCACCGGCCGGAAGGCCTGCACGGTCCGCACACCGAACCGAGGCCTCTCCAGCCGGACCGCCCAACGGGCAATGACGTCGCGGCGGGCGTCGACGCGCCAGGCGGTGTGCTCCCTCAACGAGACCACACTGCCCTCCGCTCGCACCCCCAACATCCGCCGATACAAACCGGCGAGCATTTCCGCTTCCAGGTCCCATGGCGGGGTCTCGGCCAACAGACACGCTACCTCCGTCGACACCGTGCGGTACCCGCGTATGGCCCTGACCATCATGGCCCTTTGTGGTCGCCACAGAAGAGCCCTGAGTCGGACGGTCAGGGATCCCGCCCACACCGGTGCGCCGTACAGGGCCATCGACCGGATGACCCCTGCGTACAGCTGTCGGCAGGTAGCGCTCGGTCCGACCACATTCGGCATAAGCCATGATAGGGCGGACGCCGCGCCGACGAGCCGTGGAGCGAGTCTGCGGAAATGCTCCCGGAACCACCATCGCCCGTCGAGCACCAGGCTCAAATACCTCATATGGGCCCTTACTATGTGTGCCAGCTGTTTCGCTTGCCTGTCTTCTATGCCTATAATAGTACATTACTGCAGCGGCCAGCAAAACAGGGATTGATGGACGAACGTGTAAATGTGGGCCGAGACGTAGCCGAGGCACATATACGTCAGTCCATCAATTCCTAGTTGTCACCAAGGCTTGTATAGTGCTTTTCTCAAATAATGCGTGGAAATTAAAACTAATTAGTGCTGAGTAGAACTGTATACATGACGAACAACGAACAACATTTTTCACGTGCTAAAGAGTTCATTTGTTTTTTTCCATTATCAAACAGCTTTCTTTTTCAAGCCAGCTCGAAATTTAACTAAAACTTTGATAAGTTGCCTATTTGCTTGTAATATTTTGAAGTAACAAATCGTTCCATTTTTTAAATATACGATAGATATGAATTTACATATACCTATATTTATTTGGCCGATAAAACACGACAGATATGGATTTTTATACATTTTTTGCCGGCCACTGCTCGCATGTATTTGGTCAGTACAGCAACGATTTATCTCGAAGAAGGTTGTCAAAATAATGCTCAAATTTCCAAGCATGTTTGAGAAAAGGTTATTTTCTTTGAATACTCAAATCGTCTCTTGGCATTAATCATAAAATTAACATCAATAGCATCCAGTAATACGTCACATCTCTATTTTTATTATCTCAGCAGTTGCTATGACAACGGTAATTAAGCTTAACTTTTATGGTGACCTGTACTTACAATTTTTTTACCAATTTCATACCATTAAGAGAAATTGCTTCACTCTCATTTGTAACAGAATTATGTATGACCATACATAGCTTACGACCACACATAGCTTATATTATGACCTTTCTCCATAAACTGTCTATATTACACAATAATATTTTTCTTGGAATCCAACGGGTGGTTCATAAAATTGCAATCTATAGAAAAGGCATTGAGGGCGCCTATCATTACAAGTAGGATAGTAGGGTCACCTGTCTTTGTTTTCGGGAGCGGTCCACTTCCACCCTATATATATATATATATATATATATATATATATATATATATATATATATATATATATATATAGCAATTCTTGTATATATATATATATATATATATATATACAAGAATTGCTCGTTTAATTTTATTTAGATTAGATATATCTTATCGCATATACTCGTTTATATAGACTGGCAATAGAAACAAGTGACTATAATTTGAAATTGTAATGCGAATGAATAGAATAAATTCACATTATAACAAATAAAAAAAACCAGTTTACCAAGTGGCCTAAATGTTTAAGGACGCGTGTTTCACCGATAACGTAGATAACGAACGCTAACTGGATTATGTGACGTCACGTTTTATTATTTTCATATAAGATGGGATTATAAGGATTCACTTATAACTTTACATTTAATATCTTAGTTAAATAGATTGGAAACTACACTCATTTGCAAAAAAAACGGGCACCTAAGCAATGAACCATTTCAAATGTTAATATTTCTTTGTTTGATAATTATAGGTAGTTTTATCCACACAATTTGGTAAATTAATAAGAAAATAATCGTTTTCATCAGTATTTCATAAAATTTAGATACAATTTATGGGAAATAATGCTAAACCTCGCTAGTAGTGTATATTCGCTAGTAGTGCATATGCTCATGAAGTAAAAATAAAAAAGTTTTTTTGTTTGTTTTTCTTTAATAAAGTAAAAGCAGATAAATGTTTAGTATCGAGTGTGACCCCCTCTAGCTAAAATCACAGCTTGAATTCGTCTGGGCATGCTAGCGAGTATATCCCGGATACTTGCTTGCGGAATACGTTCCCACTCCGCAGTAATCACATTCTTCAGCTCTCTGATGGTCTGCGGAGCCGGGTGTACTGATCTCACACGCCGTTTCAGAACGTCCCAGACATGCTCTATGGGATTGAGGTCGGGACTTCGAGCTGGCCAATCCAAACGACGAATGCCGACCTCTTGCACATACGCATTAACATCGCGGGATCGGTGGGCGCGAGCATTGTCGTCCATAAAAATCGAGTCTTCACCTAGAGCGGCCAATGCGGGTTGTGCATGAGAAATTAGAACTTCCGTTATGTATCGATGCCCAGTCAGTGAGCCGTTTTCAATGAAGACTAACTCTGTACGATCCATTGAATTTATTCCTGCCCAAAACATAACAGAGCCCCCACCATAAGGTGTGATTTCTTCGAAACATGCCTCTGCAAAGCGTTCTCCTTGTCTTCTTAGCACTCGCCGACGTCGATCTTCACCGAACAGAGATATCCTGGCTTCATCAGAGAACAAAACCCTATTCCAATCGTCTTGAGTCCATGATTCACAATTTCTAGCGAACCTAAGCCTGTGAACTCTGTGCTCACGGAGTAATTTGGGGCCGCGGGCCGGGCGGTGACTGCGTATATTGGCAGCGAGAAGCCTCCTCCTGACCGTCCATAGACTAATATGCACATTTCTTACTTCTTGGAGGTTGTTCTTAAGATCCACATACGAAGATTTGCGATTTCTCAATGCGCGACTCACAAGAAAACGATCATCCCGTGGTTGGGTACATGGTTTTCTTCCAGAACCAGGCCTTCTCTCGACGGAACCAGTCTCCTGATATCGCTGCCAGGTCCTTTGGACTGTCGAGCGACTAACATTTAGCCTCCTAGCCACGAAACATTGGCTGCAACCCTCTTCAAGCAGCGCGATAATTTTGGTAGCTTTTACCACTTTATCTACCATTTTTGATACAGCCAAACAGCATTAAATAAAGCTTTGACAGTCAAGGATATGAAATTAATCGATAAAAATTGAATAAAAGTTATGAAAGTCGATGTTAACTTCTGGAACTTCGCGCCAAAAATGTACGATAAAAAGGGGTTTTCTGTAAAAATGAACATCAAATGAAAAATTGAATTTAGAACGTACTTTTTTAAATACCACAGCATTTTTAAAACCGGCCAGTAACGTGTACAAACGATTGAAACCTTTTTGGTATTGTATCTTTTTAAATATGAATGAAAATCAAAACCGCCCGTTTTTTTTGCAAATGAGTGTATTTGTTTTCAAAGTATATTTTAGTACCCCTTTTTTTGCGGTGGGCTATGGATGTGGTTTCGCCCCGCCAAATCGGTCCTGAGTGACGGAGGAGGCGGCGCATGACCCCATAGACCCACCATGCAAAACTCCTCTTTTCGCCGTGCGAGCGGGCCACCGGTACTCGATCTTTGTCCTCGGTGGCCATGTTTTAGTACCCCTGGTAAATTGTTAGGCCAAAGTGATATATGGGCATATATATGTACATGCTGATCTTTAAGTTAGCAAATTTTTTGATGGTCTTTTAGATTAAGAAATTTATCATTAGGTTTCGCAACAATAGAAAATAATCGGGTTCCTTTAACTTTTTATATCGGCAAGTTCTGTAGTACATTTAGATTGGGCCGGACTCCCAGTAGGTGCGGGTTCGAATCCCGCTAGTGACATCATTTTTCGCTTCGTAATCGGGTTTTTTTATAAAAAAGAAAAAAAATATAAAATATAAATATAAGTTCTGTAGTAGTTAGAAGGGTATGAAGGTGAGATTCTGGTGCTTTGTTAATGGAACGTACCAGGTTAGATAACCGAAAAGGTAAACGATCGCAGCAAAATGAAGTGAATCCTAAGAATTAGTTTTGTTGGTTCATTCAATTGGAAATATAATAAGCTATCAACCACGCCCTCGCCAGGAATCGCTTGAGCGGGGTGCGTCCAGACCATAGCATATCAAAAAAAGTATTAGGTCTTTGCTTACTCCTTTAGACTTACGGGCGTAGATCTGTACACAATATAGTCAAAGTTTTACTTATTAAATACTACGCTAATTCGTTAATGTAATGTAGATTTAGTAGGTAGGTGTAGTAGATTTTTCTTTCCTATTATAAAGGTATCCATGTGGTGACGAAGTAAGTATAGAATTCATCACCCCCTGTCTTACCCGTGGGTGATCGTAAGAGACAAATAAGGGATATAAAACACATATAACATCTATGCATGAGAAGTAAAACTCGAAACTAAACCCTATACCAACACGTCTGACCAGCGTGGTATAGTAGGTTAATTTCCCTCCCATTACGGAGGAGGCCCGAGCCCAACAGTGGGACATATATGAGCTGTGATGTAATAATGATTATGAAGGACGCTTGCACCTTTTATTGGTATATATTTATGTACATAGGCGGAGAAGAAAAAGAAGAACCTATAAAAGTGCCATGTAATTACTTATATCTATTAAAATGTAATTCGAATAGGAAATTCAGGCGGTGTAATACGAAAGCACATAATAAGATTTCGGTAAATTAATCGCTTTATATTTGTGAGCAAATCAGTATTATTATTATAACACTCAAGATTTCCTTTGTTCCATCCTATTAACATTAAGAACTGTAGTTGGATTTTAAAGAGTTATAATTTGTAAGCTTGTTTATAAAGGAAATTTATAGGTTATTGGTTAAGGTAGGTAGTAGGTCCCGCCTTGGCCACTTGTGGCTGAGGCCCTGGCGGAGGCCTACCGGCTGCGCGTTGCGGCGCGGGCCGACGGCGAGCAAGTCTCCACAAGGGAACTAGGCAGAGCACCAGAAGTGGCCCGAAGGGGAGTCATCCGGCGGTGGAGAGAAGAACTGGAGTCCCCCGTTGCAGGGCGGGGGACTGTGGAGGCGGTTGCGCCGCATCTCCACCGCTGGATTAATAGAAGGCACGGCAGCCTATGCTTCAGGATGGTGCAGGTGCTTACCGGACACGGGGTCTTCGGTAAGTACCTGCACAGAATTGGAAGAGAAGGGACTCCAGGATGTCACGAGTTTGGCGCGCCATTAGACGATGCGCGTCACACTCTGGAGGTATGCCCCGCCTGGGGTCCCGAGTGCCACGTCCTGATGGCGGTCATTGGGAGAGACCTGTCGCTGTCAACCATCATCTCGAAGATGCTTGATCGATGGCCTCCTTTTGTGAGGCCATCATGGAAAGGAAGGAGGCCGCGGAGCGGGAACGCGAGGCGCTTGCGTCCGCTGACTCAATCCGCGGCCGGCGACCGGGGAGGAGGAGGCGCCGTTATGCGCACCTCCTTACACCACCTTAAGGGTTGACAGGACGTGGCCAGAAGGCCAAGCGTTGGGGTGCCGGGGATCGAATGTCAGTAGACGATCTCTCTGGTGCCCCGTAAAAGCGCGGAAGGGGCCGCTGTGGTTTTAGTGGGTATTCCGGCCGGGCAGCTGACCGGCGAGTCCCACACTCCCTCCCGTCTCTCACCAGCGGGGGATAGCGCGTAAATGCGTTTCCTCAGCGAAAACAAAACAAAAAAAAAAAAAAAAAAGGTAGTAGGTCAATATGAAGCTCTTAGTTGTTTTTTACGTCATCCACGAGCAAAGTAAGGGGTGGTAATATTCGTAGCCACTATCACAAAGCAGTATATACTAATTAATTTCATTTATTAAAACAATTTTTCTTTGCTTTTGTTTTTTACATGTATTCTTATGTTTATTTTCTTGCTTCAATAACTATATACCTACTACATATCGCTTGCCCGGAAGAATAAAATATTTCATTTTTTGATGGTGGAGGGGTGTTAATATTATAAGTTCTTCCCTATCAACTCTTCTCGTCATTTTTAAGGATATTATGCTGACGTTCGTGCACTTGGAATTGCTGCTGAACCGAGCTGAAAAAAAAGGAAATACTTATTTTGACCCACCTGAAAATTTAGCTTTTTTTGATTTGTGTCACTATTCTTCTGGGCAAGCGGTATGTCCCCTAATTTCTGTCTCTAAATAAAAGTTTATTTTCTTTTTAAAATAAAATTAGTTTAAATTTAAAAGATTTTCAATACTTTTGCGGCAATAACATGCATCTAAAGTGGCAAAAGTTATAGTTCTTTGGCATGTTAGTGTGGTAATCAACCTTTTATTATCCACCGAGTTAATTGTGCAATTATTGCAGTAGAAATTACTCACCGTTATATAACATTAAAAAGCAATAATTCTTTAGAACTATGGCTTGAAGGTGTAATCAAGGTGGATGTAAATATAGTTTCTTCATTGCAGCTAAGTTTTTGCGCATTAGACTAAAGAGCCACGACATTCGTTCATTAGGCTTTTCTACATAATTTTGCAGTAAGTACAGATGATGTTATCCATGCTAACATAATAAGAAACTGTAGTGAGAATACAGGTAATACAGGTAATAGAAGATAGAGTACCATAAAAGTAAAGACGATTCTGGATATAGGAATAACATTAACAAATGCACCGTGACAGGAGGATTAGTACCTAAGGGTCATATTATTAAACTGATCTTAATCTCGAGTACAATCTTAGACACTAAATAGTACTCTGTTTAATTAAGATTGTACTCAAGATTGAGATTGTTTTATCAATACGCATCTAAACGATGCATATGTTGACCAAACTATCACTTGGAATTGTCAGAAGGGTTGTCATAATTTCATAGATAAAATTGGGCAAATTTCTTAAGTTCTTCATACGATTTTAAAATATTTTCATACATCAGAAACTACATTATTTTTAGATATTATATGATAAATTTATTTATAAAATGTTCTTTTAAAATTAGAGACAATTTTTTTGCGACAAGACGAGAAAAATTTAATGACATATTTGCATGACAATGACAGTTGTCATACAGTTTATATATTCAATTTTAATTCAAAAAAAAAATAGTTGTGTTAACGGAAGTAAATTTATTTTTAATAGTAATATCGCCAATTATACGTGTGGTTTTCTTAGCGTGAATAGTTAATGTAAATTATTAAATCATATAGTTTATTTTATGCTAAGTGGTAGCGGCTACAAATATAGACAACCCTTACTTTATCTGTGGATGTCATAAAAAACGACTAAGAGCTTTATAATTAATCTGTGCTAGCTCCATCTGATGCCGTTTGGTCAGCAATTACATTCCCAAGGAGGGTTGACACCAGACAGGCGGCTGGTCCTAAAAATATTGCCAATATGCAATAAAATGAGTTAATATATCGTTTTGCTTTTTTTATTGCATATGGTGACAAATGAGCAAGCAGCACACCTGATGCTAAGTGTCACTGCCACCCATGGATCTTTGCAATACCAAGGTTATAGCTAGGCCGCTGCCTACCAATACAAAAAAGTTGTGCTTCCGGCTCTCTCGATGCTTATGCAATGAAATCTAGAATTCAAAACACGAATGCATAATCAAATCTAGAATTCAAAACAAGGAGTCGTTTAAAACACAGTGACTTAATGAATTTTCACAAAACAATATTTTAATATTTTAAAATAAGACAATATTATATTAAAAGCTAAAAAAACATTTCTGATGTTTATGCGATTATTACACTTTTGAAAAGAAACCATTTGTTTTTATTTGAATGTATGTATTTAATGCAATTTAGTCATCATTTACGTCCGTGTACGGTGACGGAGTAAGAGTACTATTCATCATCCCCTATCTTACCCATGGGTGATCGAAAGAGACGACTAACGGATTTAAAAAGCATATAACATCTATGTAAGAGAAGGAAAACTTGAAACAAAACCCTATACCAACATGTCTGACCAGCGTGGTATAGTAGGTCAATTACACTCCCAAAATGGAGGAGGCTCGAGCCCAACAGTGGGACATATATGAGCTGAAATGATGATGTTAAATGAGTTATCACTTGAAAATATGACGGTAATCTTTTATCACAATAAAAAATTGTACAATGTATCTATAAGTTTTTGTTAAGACATTGGCTACTTCTTTGTAGTTTTATCTGATAAGATTTATCACCAACGTCTTATTCCTTGAAGGAATCGTGACCGTAACCACATGGTATTTTGCCATAAATATTTTCGTGATGTATCTTCACTTTGTATTTTAAAACATAACAACATATATTTTAATGCTCAATAATTTATACGACATTAACTATGTTGGCAGTTATGTAAGTGTAAAATTATAATTATTCGCCATAAAATCTTTAGGTGTTTTTTTTTTGTCTTTGAATGTATTTTTAAACCGGCTGGTGTAGTGGAAGAGACGGTTTGCAACGTCACAATCTGCCTCTAACCTCATAAATTGCTACTATATCTCTATATCGATGATCCACCGGTAAAAATGTCTTGTTCTTCGATGGATTATTTAAACGCTGCGCAAATATTGTCTTTTGATCTTAATTCATTATTCAACTATTTGCTGTCCACTGTTAGATGTATATCTCCCAAAATATATGAGGGGGTAGTGCTATAATCGACACACCTGGTAGGTGAATTGGCAATCGCAGTGAGGTGTTTCATTTCCTAAAAAAGAACTGCTACCCACTCAAATCTTTAGCCGAAATTTATAACTTGCACGCGAAAGTTAATGGTAATTACAATTGTATTCTAATTCCAACGCCATAAGGCGAAATGTATTTTCATAAATTAATAAAAATAAATAATAAATAATTGAAAATCTGTTAGCATTTAGAAAATTTGCAAAGCTTTGGATTATCAAAAAAAAACAAAATAAAAATAGGTGATAATACTAGGTGGACTGATGACATCATCAAGGTCGCAGAAAACCGCTGGATGCAGGTGGCACAGGATCGTTTTAAGTGGCATTCTCGTGGGGAGGGCTATGTCCAACAGTGGACGTTTACGGGCTGATAGATGGATGGATGAAATAAAAATACGTCTTTGGAAGCATCTGTAAGCTTATCAGAATTAAGTAACATATGAAGTTATGAGTGTGGTGATAGAGTAAGAATACAATTCACCACAACTTTCTTTCCCACGTCTGATTAAAAGACGATTTGACATTACTGTAAAAGTCTCGGTCTCTTAGACCTCGAAATATCCCTATGTTAACTCGTGTAATCAGCATAGAAGGTCATTGCCCAAAGTTTAATGGCCGATATTGATCAATAGTGTAATGTATATGTGCTAAAAAAAATATTAATTAAGTATAAGTTTTTAGTACTTATAGTGTACTAATTAGTACTTATAGTAAACTAATTTATTCATAGTTTTATTATTAGGTGGTATTTTTTTCTTTTCTTTCCATATAATAATCATCACCAACATTCTCTTGCTCTTATCCCAATTACTTGGGGTTGACGCAATATGTAGAGTACATATTGCATATTGCTTGAGCACTGGAAGTGGCCCGAAGGGGAGTCATCCGGCTGTGCAGAGAAGAACTGGAGTCCCCCGTAGCAGGGCGGGGGACTGTGGAGGCGGTTGCGCCGCATCTCCACCACTGGATTAATAGAAGGCACGGCAGCCTAAGCTTTAGGATGGTGCAGGTGCTTACCGGACACGGGGTCTTCGGTAAGTACCTGCACAGCATTGGAAGAGAAGGGGCCCCAGGATGCACGAGTGTGGCGCGCCAGTAGACGATGCGCGTCACACTCTGGAGATATGCCCCGCCTGGGGCCCCAGCGCCACGTCCTGTTGGCGGTCATTGGGGGAGAACTGTCGCTGCCGACCATCATCTCGAAGATGCTTGGCAGCGACAGATGCTGGTCGTCGATGGCTTCCTTCTGTGAAGAGGTCATCTCTAAAAAGGAGGCCGCGGAGCGGGCACGCGAAGCAATCGCATCCGCAGACTCGTTCCGCCAGCGGCGGCCAGGGAGGAGGAGGCGCCGGTATGCGCACCTCCTTCCGCCGCCTTGAATAGTGACAGGGCGTGGCCAGAAGGCCAAGCGTTGGGGCGTCGGGGATCGAATGTCAGTAGACGATCTCTCCGGCGTCCCGTAAAAGCGCGGAAGGGGCCGCTGTGGTTTTAGTGGGTATTCCGGTCGGACTGTTCAGCTGGCCGGTGAGTCCCACACTCCCCCCCCCCGTCTGTCACAGGCTGGGGATAGCGCGTAAATACGTTTCCACAGCGAGAAAAAAAAATGTAACTACTCTGCTTCCATGGTACATATTGCAAAAGTTACTGGCAATAGTTTTATGACCGGCCGCCTGCCTAACGTCAACCCTCCTTGGGAATGTAATATGGATAATTATTATATGGAAAGATTTATATCTTTCCATATAAATCTGTCCATATAATAATATCACCATTATATATTACATAAAGATTTTTGAGTTTTATAATTTCATTTTATTAAGTTTGATTACAAAATTTCGATACGCGATTCCATTTAATACCAAACTGTCATGAGTGATGTGGTGAGCTGATTGACTATTATATTGAGATTGATATAATGGGATTGATAGACTATTATAATTATTGACTATTATTTACGACTAACATCAAAAGGAAACCCAAATCGGATTAATATCTATCAAAATAAACGAACGAATATATTTAGCAAACTAATTTTTTTTTATTGCTGTTGGTGGCAAACGAGCAAGAAGTACCTACACCTGATGGTAAGTGTTACTACCGCCCATGGAACTTTACGGCCGCTGCCTACCAATGCAAACCCCAAACCCACCCAGTTGGTCTGCCAGCTCTCTTCCTCACCGAACGAAGCGCAATAGCATATTGCCATTACTCAGACGTCGCTCTTCTGTGAGGGTGTGGTACTACCCTAGACGGACCGGCCCGCGGTTGTAACTGTCTGTGAAAACTGTCAACAGTGTAGTCCTACCAGTATTAAATTAATAATATTTAGGCACCAATTCGTGACAGCACAAAATCAGATTACTAAAAAGCGAGAATTTGTCTCAAGTCTCATATCGAAAAATAATGTGTTTTCAGTTTATATAATGGAACTACGTTTGCAATTGATAAACGATTAAGCCTACTCTAAATAATTATATCAAAAAATAAATATTTTCTGAACGATCGAAGTGTCTGTTGGGATCTACCACAGTTACCTAGGTTTTTAAATTGATTATCGAGAATCGCTAAAAGTTTTTATAATAATACTCATCAGGTTTTCGTGAGTGTTAGCTGTAATACCTTTTTTTTTTTTATTTTTTTTTATTGGTGGGCTATGGGTGCGTCTCGCCCCGCCAAATCGGTCCGGGGTGACGGAGAAGGCGGCGCGTGATCCCATAGACCCACCGTAAAATCCTCTCTCTTCGCCGTGCGAGCGGACCACCGGTACCCGATCTTTGTCTTCGGTGGTCCGCTCGGCGGTTTACCCTCGCGGGTTCCTCTCGTCGACGCCCCGACAGATTTCGCCGTCGGGGCGTCACCCTCACGCGGTGGCCTCGCGTCGGGTGACCGGACAATTCCCCGGTCCGATCACCCGAGGCCTGGGTTAGGGCGGCATCAGGCGCAGGTATTCGCGCCTGCGCCGCCCCGGCCGCTGGCGGCGGCCCGGGTCGCGGGAGTCCTCCCTGACTCGTTCCGCCGCCTCCTTCCGCGAGATGACAGCCTCGCAGAAGGCGGCGACCGCGTCCCAATTCCTGACGCTGTCGACCATCGCCCTCGCGACAGCCGGCAGTGCCAGGTCGGCACCGATAATAGCGACGAGGTCGCGGCGCTGCCCGTCCCAGCCCGAGCATTCCTCGAGCGTATGTTGCGCCGTGTCCTCGTCACTACTGCAATGATGGCAGCCCGGAGTCCACTCCCTGTACACGACCGTGTGCAGGTATTTCCCGAAGCACCCGTGCCCCGTCAACACCTGCACCAGTCGGAAGGTGAGGACCCCGTGCCGCCGCTCCATCCATTTCATCAATACGGGCCGGAAGGCTTCGACGGTCACGATACCGTGTCTAGGCCTCTCCAGCCGCGTAACCCAACGGGCGATGACGTCTCGGCGGGCGTCCTCGCGCCAGGTGGCTATCTCGCTCAACGATGGGGAGCCACCCTCCTCGCGCACTGAGGTAACCCGCCGGTAGAGGTCGGAGAGCATCTCCGCCTCTAGGTCCCACGGGGGTGTCCCGGCCAATAGGCACGCCGCCTCTGTCGACACCGTGCGGTACCCGCGAATGGCTCTGACCGCCATGGCTCGCTGTGGCCTCCACAGAACCGCCCTGAGCTGGGCGTTCAGAGCCCTCGCCCACACGGGTGCGCCGTACATGGCCATCGAGCGGATGACCCCCGCATACAGCCGTCGGCCCTCGAAACTGGGTCCGCCCACATTCGGCATGAGCCGAGAAAGGGCGGACGCCGCGCCGACCAGCCGGGGAGCAATCTGTCGGAAATGCTCCCGGAACCACCATCGCCCGTCGAGCACCAGACCCAAGTACTTCATATAGGCCTGGATGTTGATCTGGATGGAGTTGACGACTAACGAGGCGCCGGTTGGCAGCCTTACGCGTGGCCCATGGAATAATAGGGCCTCCGTCTTATTTAAGGCCACCCTGAGCCCCAGCGCCTCGATTCGCCTGACCATCTCCTCGGTGCCGAGAGTGGCCAGGCTCGCCGCCTCTTCGAGTGTCCTGCCCCGGGCTGTGACAAGCGTGTCGTCAGCATAGCACACCAAGCTCAGCCCGGGGGGGAGACTCCCTCTCAACGCCCAGTCGTACCCGATGTCCCACAGAGTCGGCCCCAGAACCGACCCCTGTGGAACACCGCACGACATGGGCGTCCGCACAATGTCCCCTGCGGGACCCGCGCAGAGGATACTGCGCCCCTCCAAATAGTCTGCCACCAGCCGCCTGAGGTACAGGGGCACTCCATGGAACCGGAGCGCCTCCTTGATGCAGCTGAATGGCAGACTATTGAATGCGTTGGCGATGTCCAGCGACACCGCCAACAGCACTCCCTTGCCGGCGAGAGCCTCCGCGGCCGTCTGCCTCAGGCGTAGCAGGGCCCCGATGGTCGAACGCCCCCTCCTAAACCCATATTGAGCGTCCGACAGATCGGGCCCCACCTCCTCCAAGTGTCGGACGATGCGGGCAGCGAGGACACGCTCCAGCAACTTACCCACATCGTCGAGAAGCACGATGGGCCTGTAGGCCGACGGCAAATCCGGGGGCCGTCCCGGCTTTGGCAGGAGAACCAACCTCCCCTCCTTCCAGCACTCAGGGAACCGTCCAGACGTCAGATAGGCGTTGAACAGTTGCCTGAGGCGAGGCTCGAAGTGCTCGAGGAGCGACGTCAACACCCGGACTGATATTCCGTCCGGGCCGGGGGCCGTGGTGGCGGAGCGAATCCGCGCCACTGCCGCCCCCACTTCCGACTCCGTCACGGGTGGAACACTCTCGTCGTCGGCCTCCCGGTCTTGATCTGGCGAAGCCATGACCGGGGGCGTGTGTCCCGACTGCCGTGGAAATAGCTCCTCGATCACCCTACAAAGGAAGTCGGGCTGGAGGGTCTCGGTGAGGGGGGGGGCCTGCGCGCGAAGCTTGTTCAGCGACGCGCGATACTGGCGACCCCAGGGGTCACGGTCGAGACCGTCCAACATCTCCTGCCAACTCGCATCCTTGGCGGCTCGGATGGCCAGCCGAAAGGCAGTACGCGCACTGCGGTACGCCTCGTACAGCTGGCCCTCCCGCTCAGCGTCGCGGTGACGCCGCCGGCTGCGGGTGTGGGACCTTCGGGCACTGATACACGCCGCGCGAAGGTCCGCCAGTCTTGGGGACCACCAGTAGACCCCCTGCCTCGGAGGTAGACGCCGCACCCTGGGCATGGCCGCAGATCTGCGTTAACGCACTGCGGATGCGGACAGCCTCAGCGTCCACTCCGTCCGCTGGGGGCGGTGAGGACAGCCACGTGTGAACGATGGCCGCCTCCGCCAGTAGGTCCCTATCAAGACGACCCACAGCCCACCGCGGAAACGCGGGAGCTCCGTCCGCCCTGTGATCCCTACCGGGTTCCCGGGGGGAGACCTCCATCCGGATGTACCGGTGGTCCGACAGGGTCTCCGCCTCCTCCAGGACACTCCAGTTCCTCACCCGTGGCGCGACAGCGGGGCTAGCGAACGACAAGTCCACTATCGACCCGCCCTGCTGCCGCACACACGTGTTCACTGAGCCCCTGTTAACAACACAGAGGCCCAGTGAAGCCGCCCACTCAACGACCGCCCGTCCGCGGTCGTCCGTCATAGGGGACCCCCATGCCGTGGATTTGGCGTTGAAGTCCCCCAGGACCAGGACGAGGCCCGGTGCCAGTCGCCGTATCGAAGCCTCCAAGGTGGTGAGGGAGGCCCTGAAATCGTCCATTCTCCTGTTTGGGGAGAGGTAAACGCTGTAGAGTGTGACCCCTCCCCATTCCGCAGCGACAAATTCTTCGCCCCTATCCAAAAGGGATAAGGACGGGAAGTGCCGCTGCGTTGAGACGACGATTGCCGCAGTTCCGTTTCGGCTGACCACCCAATTGGGGCGATCAGGCACGACGTACGGTTCCGCGACTACGGCTGCACCAATCGACCACTCCGCCATGGATTGCAGGAGGAGATCCGCTCCGGCGGAGTGGTTGGTGTTGGCCTGCAGGAGGTGAATGGATTCTGCAGCCATTAGTGGGCCGTATCCATCACCTCCGCCTCGCCAGTGGGCGATCGGGCCGCGCTAGGAGCGGGAGCGGCCGTGGTCGATAGGCCGCCCCGCCCCTTTGGGGCCGAAGCAGGAGGTCTGCACGCCCCAGAACCCATGCGGTGCTTGGCGGGCTTATTGCCCGCCGCACACGCGGGGCAGTGGGGCGGGGCGGCGCAAGATGCCGGCACGTGCCCGGTCTGACCGCAGCGGAAACACAATCCGCCGCAGTCGAAGCAATTGGTGCACGTCGGTCGAGTGTGTCCGACCGCCATGCACTTATAGCACCTCGCAGGCCGGTGCTCAAGCACGGTTACCCGCGCCGAGCTCCAGCCCACGAGGAGCCTGCCTGAGCCAGCCAGTTGCCTGACCGACTCCACCGGGCACTGCGCCCAGGCAGCACCTACGCCACCCGGACCGGGACGAATGGCACCGACCCGGACGGTGTCTATGGGACACCCGGTTTTCGAGGCAATAGCCTCCCGGATGTCTTCCACCGTCACGGAGTCGTCCAGACCCGAAATGCGCATTTCGGCGCACTTGACGGGCCTGGCGATCCTGATGCCACCCTCCTCGGCGAACAGACCTTGCAGCTTCTCAGCTACGCTATCAGCCGTCTTGGCGCCCTCGGCCCCTGGGAACTCGAGGATTCGAGCCCCCGTCCGGGCCTTGCGGGTCCTGGCTTCGACGCCTCCAATATCGGAGACGTCTAGCTCCCGCCGGGCCTTCCTCAAGACGGCCTCGTAGCTGAGGCCCTTCTCGGCCGCCTCAGGCAGCACAGTGATCACCACTGCGGCTGTCTTTGGCGGCTTGTAGCTGTAATACCTACTTTATGAAATTGCCTTGGCATTTATTGCTTATTCAGTAGGCCTCCCGTGGTTATTTGATATTAAAAAATAAATCTAAGATGGGCAAATGTAATTTTGGCGAATTAATATTTTATTTATAGATTTTCTATCATAAATTAATAATGTTTTTAATTAAAATTACGTATATATTCAGTCCTTATTAAAACGAAAATTTTCTAATTTAGCGGGCAAGCGCTAATTATACAATTGTTGAGATTCATATCGGTTTCAACTTTCGTTTTTTTGAGACAAAAGTTAATTACATAAATAATTACCTATACCGTGTGATGACGGAGTAAGAATACAATTCACCACCCCTTCTCTGAACCGTGCGTATCGAAAAAGACAATTAACGGATATAATATACATATAACATTTATGCAAGGGAAGAAAAATTTGAAATACAACCCTATACCAACCATCTGATCAGCGTAGTAGGTGAATGTCTCTCCTAATTTGAAGGAGACTTAAGCCTAATATTTGGGACAGCCCAGTATGAGCTAAGATGATAAAACATTAAGATATGGGCTGCATCTTTTCTTACCTTCATCATTCTCATCATCATCATCATCACAGCCCATAAATGTCCCACTGTTAGGCTCGGGCCTCCTCCATTATGGGAGGGAAATTAACCTACTATACCGCACTGGTCAGACGTGTTAGTATAGGGTTTGTTTCGAGTTTTCCTTCTCTCGCATAGATGTTATATGCATTTTATATCCTTTAGTCGTCTCGTATGATCACCCATGGGTAAGGCATGGGGTGGTGAATAATATTCTTTCTCCGTCACCACACGGAAGAAGTCGTTCTTACTTTATCGAAAATAAATACGTAAATCTATAAATATATAAGTTTGCTTTTTTTTTTGTTTCAGCAGGATGACCCACCGTAGTGCTGAATAAAAATGGTAGTATAATAAACTAATATTAATAGTGTGTGACATTACATATCAATAAAACATTTCAGTGTTTAAACATATCACTTTATATTGTTCTATAGTGTTAGTGATATTTTAATTAAAGTGAAGTGAATTACATGAAGATGTCCGAGCGGTTTAAGGTAACTAAACACGAGGAGTCTTCCGGGAACAAGGCGAAGGCGTATAAAAATTATGGTGCCACGTCGGCGGAGAGTGATGTCGAGCTGAAAGGAAAGTTATTGCCAGACTCAGGTGAGTACATTTTAATCTTTATTTATTACTAAATAATATAGTGAAATAAAAACTGTTATAAGTCAGTCATTTAGATTTAATAAATTTCTATTCAAATATAAAATTTCAAATTTAGTGGCTTTTTTTATTGCTTATAGTGATAAACGAGCAGGTAGTACACTTGATGGATCGATGGATACCAAGGGTACAGCTAGGCTACTGCTTACCAAAAGCTATCCAGAAAGTTGGGCTGCCGGCTTTCACATTCACTGAACAAATCACAACAGTACATTGCCACAGCTCAGAGATCATATTTGTGCGAGAGTGTGGTACTATACCAGATGGATGAGTCCGCGGTGGTAGACAGAAAATATTGTATGTTTATGCTATGTTTTTTTTTTGTATATGATTTAAATAGTGGTAGGGACCACACTGTTAAGTTCTCTGTCTACAGCCGCGGGCCGGTCCGTCCGGGGTAGTTCCACACGCTTGCAGAAAATCGACGCCTGAGCAGTGGCAATATGCTGCTGTGCTTCGTTCGGTGAGCGAGAGAGCCGGATGTCTAACTTTCTGGGTGGGTTTGGGATTATTGATAGACAGCGGCCTAGCTGTAACCCTGGTATTACAACGGTCCATAGGCAGCACTAACATTTACCATTAGGTGTGCTGCTTTCTTGTTTACCACCAAGAGTAATAAAAAAACGTATGTTTTTCTAGAACAAAGATATCTAAACATGAGCCTACTTTAAATGCAACGAATGAACATAAAATGTATAAATAACCGAACGCATATCGTAGATTAAATGTTTTTGACGTCGGTCAAGGAGAGGGTACCCTCAGGGGGTATTCGGTCGGGCCGGCCACTGACGTCAAGTTCACGCTGCTCCGGTGGTCAGTCCAACGACGAAGGCGAGGTATTACGGGTGGATTACGGGTGTGCGTGCTTACACCCCTCTGTTGCTCTGGACGGAGTGGTGCGAGAAGTGCGCCAACTGTAGCTCACCCTAAAAAAATAAAAATAGACTAAATGTTTAAATGAAATTTATGAATGAAAAATTCAAGTAATTGAGGCAAATTTTGCGTTATTTTGAAGACATGAGCAATATAATGTATCCTTTTGTATCGATCTATTCATTAGCCCGCAGTCGTCCATTGTTGAGCATAGATTTTTCAACGAAAAGGCACTCAGAATGATCTCGTATATGCATCTGACGGTTTTATGCGACTGTTGAGATGTCGTAGATCCACCTCGTGAAGGTTTGTGTTACGAGAGTTACAAGAACCTTTCTGCCCCAATGTTTGTCGTTTCGACGAGCAATATAGCTTATCTACTGGTACTTCAGCGTTTAAATTCTTTGAATTGGGTTCTTTTATATAAGTGCCATTACTTAGGGGAAGAGAATTATGAATGTTGAAGAAGCGAGTGAAGTATGCAAGGATAGAGTTCTCTGGCACTCTGTTCTCTCTGCCTACCCTGCAAGGGATATGACGTGATGATATGTATGTATGTATGTATGCCATTACTTAAGACAAAACTTAAATTATTTCTTTTTAGGTTCTGCGAAAGTATAATTTGGTATTGAAAGTAATTAGGACAGTTAATTACTTTTCTTTAGAAACGATTAATTATAGAAAACATAAGGACAATAAAGAAGGATAAATTTATTTCACCATAATTAAATACTTATTTTTAAATAAACCAGCTTTGGACTAAATGTGAAGGAATTTACAAATCTATATATATAAAAGAAAGTTGTGTTATAGTCTATCTAATCTAAGAAGTGCACTTTGACAGCTGTCGGAGTAAGTTGTCTAGGTATGTGAACCAACGTTCGACCATCGGGGCCCTATTACGCCTGAGGCAGGCGGCCGCGGAGGCCGTCGCCGGGAAGGGAGTGCTGTTGGCGGTGTCGTTGGACATCGCCAACGCATTCAATAGTCTGCCATTCGGCTGCATCAGGGAGGCGCTCCGGTTCCATGGAGTGCCCCTGTACCTCAGGCGGCTGGTGGCAGACTATTTGGAGGGCCGCAGTATCCTCTGCGCGGGTCCCGCAGGGGACATTGTGCGGACGCCCATGTCGTGCGGCGTTCCACAGGGGTCGGTTCTGGGGCCGACTCTGTGGGACATCGGGTACGACTGGGCGTTGAGAGGGAGTCTCCCCCCCGGGCTGAGCTTGGTGTGCTATGCTGACGACACGCTCGTCACAGCCCGGGGCAGGACACTCGAAGAGGCGGCGAGCCTGGCCACTCTCGGCACCGAGGAGATGGTCAGGCGGATCGAGGCGCTGGGGCTCAGGGTGGCCCTAAACAAGACGGAGGCCCTACTTTTCCATGGGCCCCGTGTGAGGCTGCCCATCGGCGCCTCGATAGTGGTAAACTCCATCCACATCAGCATCCAGGCCCATATGAGGTACTTGGGTCTGGTGCTCGACGGGCGATGGTGGTTCCGGGAGCATTTCCGACAGATTGCTCCCCGGCTTGTCGGCGCGGCGTCCGCCCTTTCTCGACTCATGCCGAATGTGGGCGGACCCAGTTTTGAGGCCCGACGGCTGTATGCGGGGGTCATCCGCTCGATGGCCATGTACGGCGCACCCGTGTGGGCGAGGGCTCTGAACGCCCAGCTCAGGGCGGTTCTGTGGAGGCCACAGAGAGCCATGGCGGTCAGAGCCATTCGCGGGTACCGCACGGTGTCGACAGAGGCGGCGTGCCTGTTGGCCGGGACACCCCCGTGGGACCTAGAGGCGGAGATGCTCTCCGACCTTTACCGGCGGGTTATCACAGCGCGCGAGGAAGGTGGCTCCCCATCGTTGAGCGAGATAGCCACCTGGCGCGTGGATGCCCGCCGAGACGTCATCGCCCGTTGGGCTACGCGGCTGGAGAGGCCTAGGCACGGTGTGGAGACCGTTGAGGCCCTCCGGCCCGTATTGATAGAGTGGATGGAGCGGCGGCACGGAGTCCTCACCTTTCGGCTGGTGCAGGTATTGACGGGGCACGGGTGTTTCGGGTTGTACCTGCACAGGGTCGTGTATAGGGAGTGGACTCCGGCCTGCCACCACTGCAGGAGTGACGAGGACACGGCGCAACACACGCTGGAGGTGTGTCCGGGATGGGAGCGGCAGCGCCGTGACCTCGTCGCTGTCATCGGTGCCGACCTGACGCTGCCGGCCGTCGCGAGAGCGATGGTCGACAGCATCAGGAACTGGGACGCGGTCGCCGCCTTCTGCGAGGCTGTCATCTCGCAGAAGGAAGCGGCGGAACGGGCAAGGGAGGATTCCCGCGCCCCGGGCCGCCGCCAGCGGCCGGGGCGGCGCAGGCGCGAATACCTGCGCCTGATGCCGCCCTAACCGAGGCTTCGGGTGATCGGACCGGGGAATTGTCCGGTCACCCGACGTGAGGCCACCGCGTGAGGGCGATGCCCCGACGGCGAAATCTGTTGGGGCGTCGACGAGAGGAACCCGCGAGGGTGAACCGCCGGGCGGGCCACCGAAGTTAAAAATCGGGTCCCGGTGACCCGCTCGCACGGCGAAGAGAGAGAAGTTTTTACGGTGGGTCTATGGGGTCACGCGCCGCCTTTTCCGTCACCCCGGACCGATTTGGCGGGGCGAGACTAATCCATAGTCCACCAAAAAAAAAAAAAAAAAAAAAAAAGGTATGTGAACCAAATAATCGCTATCGAAAATATCCGATTTTACTGCGAAATCGATATTGATTCTTTATAATTAATAAATCGGTTTATTTTTTATTTTTCAAAAAGGTGATGAATAAATTAAGTGCTAAATTAGTACTAAACAAATTTAATTATTTCAGCATATAATCTGTTCATCATATTTAGTAGGATTAGGTTAAAAGCAAAAACTGGATTTGAAAATAGCTATTTATTAAGAATTACTACTATTACTTGAATTTTCAGCGTCGCGAACATTAATAATTATTTACTCATCTATCAAAGGGTCGAAATGTACATCTCTGTCAAAATCTCTATTCGATTAATTATATTATTCTAACATTTTTACCGATTGTTTGGATATTCGTAAATTGGAAGTTGTCAAGCACTACTGTATAGAACGTGATGACGTTACATTGTTAGGTCGTCAATAACAATTACTATTTACCATGTTATTTTTATTTTAAATTAGTTTTACGACTTTCAACATTAGATTATTGTACAAGAAAGTCACCCGCAATGTTAATTATGTAAATAACTTAATAGTTGTTTAAAATTTCAGATTTAGTGTTTACAATCACATGATTACGTATACACATGTATACGTTTGACCGAGGTTATTGTGTATTAAAAAATGCAAAACGTCAAAATGCACTTCTTACATTAGATGAACTATAGTTACAACACTTACCTATAACTCGAGAACGGCTGCCCCGATTTTTATGATTTTTATGTTTTTGAGTTTGTTGTCATCGGGAATAGGATATAGGATATTGGAATATGCTATTAATAAATAAAAAAATATATTTTTAGTTTAATTACTTCTAAACATTTATTTGTTGATGATGTAACCAATGGCAACTGACAGCTCACGTCATTACGTGGTCTAATGGTTAGTTTGGAAAATACCGCGAAAAGTTGAAATTAAATTTGACCGATCAGAGTTTGTTTTGTGCGAGTGTTACAAATTTTTACGAATATTGTAATAATAAAACATATTATTTCTATATTGTCATCAACAATGCCGCGACCAATAAGATCAAATCTTTCCCAACAAAGCCGTAACGCAGTTAGAATTCGAAACATAACGAATGTAACCACGACACAAGAACAATTTATTGCACGGGAAGACCGCCGCGTTAATATGGCCCAACTGCGTGCTTCATAATTACAAGAGTAAAGCGAGGCAGGCCGTGCTGTTGACAATGAAATTGTCGAGCAAATCTCAGTGATCAACAATTAGTTAATTTTCAATGCATATGAAGGAAAATGTCGTATAACACAAGGTAATTCTTCGTCTTGCTGGCACGTTATTAAAATACTTAAATTTTGAATATATATATGAATATTTTCTACGAAATGACTCGCATTTGAACACTATAATCCAAATAGATAACGATATTTTAGGTGTAGACCGGATGCCAAGGTATTTGAGGATCCTCAACAGAATCAGAAGTCATAACGTAGTAAAGATCTTTCATGCAAAATGTTTGCCATGGCCCAGAATTAAAGTATCTTTGAGTGATTTTAGAATTCTTAGATATGCGTTTCTTTTTTCTTCTCGATATGGGTTTCTTTACGATGTTTATGGTACATGATTGGACTGAGTGAAATTCTTGTGGGGAGACCTATGTTCAACAGCGGACGTTTACACGCTGCTGGATGGAAGAATGGACGTGGACTCATGAACAAAGTATCTTAAAAATGGTTATATTAAAATCAATACAAAATCTGATATCTGTAAAAATAATTTTATTTTATTTATATAATATTAGACACTATTCTAAACTTGACTATTCGAAAGAAAATAAACAAGTACAATAAGACCGGTTATAAAGAAACACGTATACAATAAATCTTTACAGGATTCTAGACCCTTAAAATTGATTCTAGTAATAGGTTCAGCAAAATCACCAAGCAATTTATTACTCCAAAAGTCCCCTAATTTAAATTATTTTGTAAGTACATATATATTTCCTTTAGCCATATCTTTATAACTATTTTCTGGGTCCAAATGTTTTTCAATTAATTCTGTTACAGCTGACGAAGGGATTACACAGCGGGTAACGAAATTAAACGTGTACAATCCATCGTGAGTTTACCACAAATTTATGATGGTCATTTCTATAAAAATGACCATCATAAGACTACCAACTTTTGATAACTAATATCTACTAAAAGCATTTTTAGGCTATGTCCATGGCTTCTCTTACTTCTTACGCGGGATTGTCGTTTTAAATTTATTTATATATATATACGAGCAGACGCGGCCACTTGTTTCTGTGGCTAAGGTAGCCTCAGTAACACGTGGTGGTTATGCTAATAAATTGTAGCTAATATAATATGCGCGTTGACGCCCGCCTAGATGTCATTGCCCGTTGGGCAGTCCGGCTGGAGAGGCCTCGGTTCGGTGTGCGGACCGTAGAGGCCTTCCGGCCGGTGCTGATGCAGTGGTTGGAACGGCGGCACGGGGTGCTCTCCTTCCGACTGGTGCAGGTTTTGACGGGGCATGGATGCTTCGCCAAATACCTGCACAAGGTCGTCAGGAGGGAGAGTACACCGTCCTGCCACCACTGCGATTGCGACGAAGACACGGCGCAGCATACGCTCGAGGTTTGTGCCGCTTGGGCAGAGCAGCGTCGTGAACTCGTCGCAATCATCGGTGCCGACCTGACGCTGCCGACCATCGCCAGGGCGATGCTCGACAGCGTCAGGAACTGGGACGCGGTCGCAACCTTCTGCGAGGCAGTAGTCTCGCGGAAGGAGGCGGCGGAGCGCGTGCGCGAGGAGCGTCTCCTCGACGGCGCGAGCCGCCGCCGGCGACTGGGGCGGCGCAGGCGCGATTACCTGCGCCTGATGCCGCCCTAGCCGAGGCCGCGGGTGACTGGATCGGGGAATTAGTCCGTCACCCGCCGAGAGGCCGACCGCGTGAGGAAAGACCGACATCCTACCCGAGGGGGGGATGTCGGTCGAGGAGAGGGTACTCCTCAGGGGTATTCCGTCGGGCCGACCACTGACGTCAAGTCACTCTGCTCCGGTGGTCGGCCCAACGACGAAGGCGACGTCACGGGTGGGTTACGGGTGTGCGCGCTTACGCCCCTCTGTCACCCCGGATGGAGTGGTGCGAGGAGTGCGCCGACCGTAGCCCACCCCCCAAAAAAAAAAAAAAAAGCTAATATAATATGAAACATTTCTACGTTTAACATAACGCCATCTATTAAATATTTAGTCAATCCAGTCAACAGATACCGCCATCTGTTAGAATCGTTTGGAGATAACAGATAATTGTGACTGTCAAATAATAAACAAATAATTTGCAAATAAAATAATATTGTGACTATAAATTGAGATGGAAGCTATCCTATTTTTTAAGTTGGATCAAACTATTATGCTGTGCAAATTTGATTAAAATCGGTTAAGTACTTTAGGAGTCCATCGCGGACAAACAACGTGACGCGTTATTTATAAATATATTATTCACACAGGAATTAGAATTCACACAAGAAAACGTGAGTGGCAAAGCTACAGTTTTGACAACAATTTAAATATCTCAATGCAATAAGGATTAGTATTTACCAAAAAAAAGTCCCTTCAAACGAGCACGTGTACTCTGTTTTGATAATGAATAGGACTAAGGACTTAATACGGAAGTCGATGAACCGGTTCCGGTGGCCCCCTCAATAAGCACAGTGGCGTAATACAGCAGGCTAGCCGGCTTAAAAACAGGCCAAGGACTCATCCAATTAGTCAACTTGTACACCTGCGCTGAAACAAAGGAGCTGTTATGTTTAGTATTCTTATATCGCAACCATACGTTCAAAAGTATTTAATTATAAGTAGTCTTGTTGGTGATTATATAAAAAATTATGATGCTCGTAAATTTATTGCTCTATTTTTTTATGACAGTACATAGAGCAACAGTCAGGAGTCTCTAACGACCATTGCATCCATAGTAAAGGCTTAACAAATGTAATAGTTGACTAGTGCACCTGTTTAGTATATGCATACAGTTGCATGCTGGCATTCTGGTTGGAATAAAAAGTGCTACTGGATTTTTAATAATAATTTCTCACACGAAGTCTAGTATAGCTCAATAGATAGCAAAAATAGGTAGAAAAAGTAACATGAATACCTTTCAAATGAAGTTTCGATCTATAATAGGTGATATCGAATTCGATATCTGAGTAGCTTCGCTGATTAATCGCTTATTGACACGACGCTCGCAAAGACGTTCGTCGATTGACAGTTAGGCAGTAAGTACGCTTGGGAAGGCTTTGGTGCGTTTTCTGGACCGTAGAGGCCATGAGGAACTATACAATCACGAGAAGGGAACCAATTCCATCTTCACATCGGCTTGGGAATGCAAATCTGATGAAGTCTGTGTCACCGGAGTATAATAGCGCCTGAATTCCCTGTTATTATTGGTGAGAAATCATTGGCGTTCAACATCGCTTTAACGACAGTAATGTCGTTAAAGCGATGTTGAACGCCACCACAAATCGAGACTGTATAGATGCTTTCCAAATTATAATTTCACAAATCGAGGGAGCTGAGTAGATAAAGTAGGAGAATGCGATTATTTGCACCTAAATCCTAATTTAAGTCGTGGATAGTCGTATAGGACATTAGTCCGCCAACCACAATAAAATTAAGTATAAGGCTAAAAACGCAATCTGCCGATGATCCACTGAAGTCTAGGCAGTAGTAAAGGTGACCCATTTGCTAGGTGGAGCGGGAACAAGCGGCAAGATATGGGGCCATCACCATGGGTGAGATTCAACTAGACCATATTCGGTAATCCGTATTGTGACGGAGTAAGAATACAATTTACCACCCCCTATCTTATTCTTGGGTGATCATAAGAGACGACTAAGGGATATAAAACGCATATAACTCCAAAACTCGAAAGAAAACCCTATACCTGTGTCTGACCAGCGTGGTATAGTAGGTTAATTTCCCTCCTATTACGGAGGAGGGCCGAGCCCAACAGTGGACATATATGGGCTGTGATGATGATGATGATATTCGATAAAAATAAAGTGTTAAATATTTTATAGACACTATCGAATCGTTATTTTATTTTTTTAAGAGAATGTTGGTATTATTGTCCCAAATTTTAATCTTCATCACTTTACTTATATGGTATATGTGTCATAATTGGAGGTGGCTTTCTCCATAAAAGGAAAGTAATTGCCTATTAAATTATGTTAATCAGCTCAAGGTTGGCATATGTAGATATATTTATTATTAGTTAGATAACCATACAACATTGTATTATATTGGAGCAAACCTATGGATATCATATACAATACAAACTTATTATAGTACCACTGGCCGTGGGGTGATGGAGTAAGAATACAATTCATCACCCCATATCTTACCCTTGGGTGATCGTACGAGACGACTAAGGGATATAAAACGCATATAACATCTATGCAAGAGATGAAAAACTCGAAACAAAACCCTATACCAACACGGCTGACCAGCGTGGTATAGTAGTTCAATTTCCTTCCCACTATGGAGGAGGCTCGAGCCCAACAGTGGGACATATGTGGGCTGAGATGATCGTACCACTGATATATGCAATTTTGAAAAACGATATATAGTATCTGTATTAATCCAGCTATTATCACCCTTATTTTCATTGAGATCGGTTCAGGTGTTATGGTATAGAAACAATAAGTATATTCATACAAATTGCCATATTTAATATAGTAGATTCGATGTAAATATAATTCTAGATTTCCTTCTTTAGCTAGATACACCAGTTTTTGAATTATCCTAGTCGTCATTTTATAACACTCATACTAAAGAATATGGTGATAATATATTTTTACATACTGACACAGATATGCAAAGATAATACGAATAAATTATTTAATAAAATAAAACAAATATTGATTATATAATCTGTATAATTCCTTGCAGAATATTAAACATCAAAACCCGTTATGTTTCTTACTGGTTGTACCGTACCGTTGAGTTGTACTCAGTGTTAATATAAAATAACGGAGAAAAATATCAAGAATAAGAAACATCGAGAAGCATCGATAATTGTATAAATAATACAGTGTATTATTCGCTCTAGACACTCGAATATGGAAATATACCGAAGTGTCGCCGCGTCATCCGAACATTATATCTATATAATACTTATATGCAAGAAGAGAAATATACTCCGGGATTATCACACCACGCAAGTACATATTCTTGCATAATATTTTTATGACGAATAGGCTGATTTGTGTTCAGCCTTGAATTCTCTTTATATTTGAAGTTTATTTTTACAAATAATACGTCGACTCTTCTGAATATTAATCCCTACTAATATATAAATGTGAATGTAAGTTTGTTTGTTACGCTTTCACGCTAAAACTACTCAACCGATCATCATGAAACATTGTACACATATTCTTGGAGGTATTAAAAGTAACATAGGATACTTTTTATTAAAAAAAAATCAAAATTTTTATATGAAAAATAAAAAAATTGTTTGTCAAAAAATCTCAAAATCTAGCTTCTTCAACGCCATCTAGCAGTCCAGTAATGAAGTTCCAACCCTGAGTATTGTAATACCGTTGCACTGTATTACCGACGGTCAAAAATAAAAATAGGGGATCGAAAACTTTAGGAAAGTAACCTTTTACGCGGGCGAAGCCGCGGGCAGATGCTAGTTATATATACAACACACAGATGGCACAGTGACTTGGAGTGCCGAGTGCCATTAGTTTTATTTCTATGCAAGATAGTGCTTCATACGATGTATAAACGATTGTGAGAATTCTGAGTGTTATTTGGGTCCATCAATTGTATGTTTCTGGAACCTTCTGTGACTCAAATATTAAAAAAAATATATTTCTTGATTTTTAGCGAAGGAAAGTTTTATTTTTTATAACGAGGTTATATATAATAACATTTAAAAGATATAGTCTTACACCATTATTTATGAAGAAGTAAGTTGATAGTGTGATATACTATCTACAACTTTTATGTAATGAAGCTAGCTTATTACCAGGTATAATTCCAATTTTTGCGCTTATTTTGAATACTTTAAAACCCAAGGAAATCAGATTCACTGCCTATGCTAATTTATTTCCCGCAATCCCATAGTTATCCCAGAGAATTAAACAGGCAAATATCTCGTGAAATTATCTGAAGAAGTTTTGTCGGCTCATACATATACTGTTATTGAAAAAAAAAACATGCTCCACGACGGGTGGGCCCAATATATTTTATGGTCCTGTAATGATGGTATATAGTATATACCATACTGGCCACCTAGGTAGAGGTTTTTTTTTTTTTCTTGCTTTTAAAGTATAATGATTTTTTTTTTTTTTTGGGGGTGGGTTATGGTCGGCGCTCTTCTCGCACCACTCCGTCCGGGGCGACAGAGGAGCGTAAGCACGCATACCCGTAACCCACCCACGAACCTCGCCTACGTCGTTGGACCGGCCACTGGAGCAGCGTGAACTTGTCGTCAGTGGCCGGCCCGATGGAATACCCCCTGAGAGGTACCCTCCCCTTGAGCGACGTCCCCCCCCCGGGGCGGACGTCGTTCCCTCCTCGCGCGGTCAGCCTCTCGGCGGGTGACGGGCTAATTCCCCGGTCCAGTCACCCGCGGCCTCGGCTAGGGCGGCATCAGGCGCAGGTAATCGCGCCTACGCCGCCCCAGTCGCCGGCGGCGGTTCGCGTCGTCGAGGAGACGCTCCTCGCGCACGCGCTCCACCACCTCCTTCCGCGAGACTACTGCCTCGCAGAAGGTTGCGACCGCGTCCCAGTTCCTGACGCTGTCGAGCATCGCCCTGGCGATGGTCGGCAGCGTCAGGTCGGCACCGATGATTGCGACGAGTTCACGGCGCTGCTCTGCCCAAGCGGCACACGCCTCGAGCGTATGCTGCGCCGTATCCTCGTCGCAATCGCAGTGGTGGCAGGACGGTGTACTCTCCCTCCTGACGACCGTGTACAGGTATTTGGCGAAGCATCCATGCCCCGTCAAAACCTGCACCAGTCGGAAGGAGAGCACCCCGTGCCGCCGTTCCAACCACTGCATCAGCACCGGCCGGAAGGCCTCCACAGTCCGCACACCGAACCGAGGCCTCTCCAGCCGGACTGCCCAACGAGCAATGACGTCTCGGCGGGCGTCGACACGCCAGGCGGTGAGCTCCCTCAGTGAGACCACACCGCCCCCCGTTCGCACCCCCGACACCCGCCGATACAAATCGGCGAGCATTTCCGCCTCCAGGTCCCACGGGGGAGTCCCGGCCAACAGGCACGCTGCCTCCGTCGCCACCATGCGGTACCCGCGTACGGCCCTGACCGCCATGGCCCTCTGTGGTCGCCACAGAAGAGCCCTGAGTCGGACGGTCAGGGATCCCGCCCACACCGGTGCGCCATACAGGGCCATCGACCGGACGACCCCCGAGTACAGCTTTCGGCACATAGCGCTCGGTCCGCCCACGTTCGGCATAAGCCACGAAAGGGCGGACGCCGCGCTGACGAGGCGCGGAGCGAGCCTGCGGAAATGCTCCCGAAACCACCAATGCCCGTCGAACACCAGGCCCAAATACCTCATATGGGCCCGGATGCTGATGTCAACCGAATTGACGGTGATCGAGACGCCGATGGGAGGACTCATGCGGGGCCCATGGAACAAGAGAGCCTCCGTCTTGTCCAGGGCCACCCTCAACCCCAGCGCCCCGATCCGCCTGACGATCTCCTCGGTGCCGAGAGTCGCCAGGCTTGCCGCCTCCTCCAGCGTCCCACCGCGGGCTGTGACGAGCGTGTCGTCGGCGTAACAGATTACGCCCAGCCCGGGTGGGAGGCTCCCTCTCAACGCCCAGTCGTAGCCGATGTTCCACAGGGTGGGTCCGAGGACCGACCCCTGTGGGACACCGCACGTCATGGGCGTTCGCGCAACGTCCCCTACTCGGTTGGTGTAGAGGACACTGCGCCCCTCCAGATAGTCTGCCACTAGCCGCCTCAGGTAAACTGGCACTCCGTGGTATCGAAGCGCCTCCCTGATGCAGCTAAATGGCAGACTATTGAATGCGTTGGCAATGTCCAGGGACACCACCAACAGCACTCCTCCGCCGGCGACGGCCTCAGTCGCCACGGCCCTCAGGCGCAGCAGAGCCGCGATCGTCGAACGACCCCTCCTGAAACCAAACTGGGCGTACGACAGATCGGGCCCCGTGCCAACGAGGTGCCGCTCGATGCGGGCAGCCAGCACCCTCTCCAATAGCTTGCCCACATCGTCGAGCAGCACGATAGGCCTGTAGGCCGAGGCCGACTCGGGAGACCGTCCCGGCTTCGGCAGGAGCACCAGCCTCCCCTCCTTCCAGCACCCAGGGAACCGCCCGGACGCTAAACACGCATCGAACAGCCCCCTGAGGCGGGGTCCCAGGTGATCAAGGACCAGAGCCAGTACGCGGTTGGGAATACCGTCGGGCCCGGGAGCGGTGGATTTCCCGCGCATGCGCGCCACCGCCACCTCCATCTCGGTTTCCGTGATGGGCGAAACACTGTCATCGTCGGCCTCCCGGTCAATGTCTGGCGAAGTCATGACCGGGGGCGTGTGCTCCGCCCGTCGCGGGAACAGGTCCTCGATAACCCTGGTGAGGAGGCCGGGCTGGAGGGTCTCGGTGAGGGGGGTGGCCCGCGCGCGGAGCTTATTCAGCGCCGCGCGATAGGGGCGACCCCAGGGGTCACGATCGAGACCGTCCAGCATCTCCTGCCGACTGACGTCCTTGGCGGTACGGACGGCCAGCCTGAAGGCCGACCGCGCATTGCGGTAGCCCTCATAAAGCCGGCCCTCCCGCTCCTCATCGCGATGGTGCCGCCGGCTGCGGGTGTAGGCCCTCCGGGCGCGTATACATGCGGCCCGAAGATCCGCCAGCTCCCGGGACCACCAGTGGACAGCCCTTTTCGGGGGCAGACACCGTACACGGGGCATGGCCGCATCGCAGATCTGCGTCAACGCATTGCGGATGCGGCCAGCCTCGGCGTCCACCCCGTCCAACTGGCGGGCAGAAGACAGCCACGAGTGAATGATGGCTGCCTCCGCCAGCAGGTCCCGGTCTAGACGACTCACAGCCCATCGCCGGAACGCGGGACGTCCGTCCGCCTCATGACCCCTGCTGGGCGTCGGAAGGGTCCGGGAGACCTCCATCCGGATATACCGGTGGTCCGATAGGGTCTCAACCTCCTCCGCGACGCACCAGCTCCTCACGCGTGCGGCGACAATGGGGCTAGCGAACGACAAGTCCACTATCGACCCGCCCCGCTGCCGCACGCACGTATGCACTGAGCCCCTGTTCAGCAAACAGAGGCCCAGTGTCGCCGCCCACTCCTCGACCGCCCGTCCTCGGTCGTCCGTCCTGGAAAGTATAATGATAAGATTACATTTTTATAATAAGTATTTTATTAATATTAAATGGTCTTGTTACAAATAAATACTTAAAGAAAAAGAAAATAATTGTTTTTGTTATAAGTTAATACATGAATATACATTAATTGCGAAAATTAAACGCTCAAGAAAGTTTAATTACTTTTATTAACACTTCATCATTCTCCTACTCTTATCCCAATTGCTTGGGGTAGATACAATATGTACTCTTCTTTCATAGTACATATTGTAAAAGTTATTGGAAATAGTTTTATGACGTCAACCCACCTTAGGAATGTAATTGTTGACCAAACGGCATCATGTAAAGTTGACCCAGGTCGTTATAAGGCTCTTAGTCGTCTTTTACGACATCCACGAGTTAAGTAAGGGTTGGTAGCATTCGTAGCCACTACCACACAGCTAATTAACTTTATTATGAAATGTGCACATATTATGTGTTAATAAAATTACTTTTATTAACACATAAAATTCAAATACCTAAGCTAAGAACTTAGCTATTTAATTCACGTAAACTATTTTAAAATGAATTTAGATATCTTGTAAAAGCTAGCAAAATATTTGATGCTGCTAAATTTCATCTATATTAACTCATTGGTGAGATTAATAATAACTTGTTGGATAGCTATTAAATTTAATGAATTGTACTAATTGTTGGCTGGGCTATAAAAGGCGAGCGTTTTAATGGAAATTTCTGGTTTGCGTAAAGGGGTATAAAAATTATGATTCTAATTTTTGTGAGTTTATGCGTAATTGGAAATTTAAATCAGTTTTGCAATGTTCAGCAAGTGAGCTTTATATTATTTCACCCTTGTAACGAAATGGGACGACATTTTGGAAGGACTAGGGAGCAATCTGGCGTAAAGGTTGCCCTGGTATTTTAATTTCGATTAATGTTGCTTTCAGTCTAAATAAAACAAGCAAACAAAAATCCTTATTTTTGAGTTTAGAAATAGCATTACAAGAACATAGCACATGTACGAAAATTATTGTGTTATTTTAGGTATTTTGTTTTTTGCTGAAAACATTCTCAGTCATAGGTCTAGTCCACAGAAATATTAATTACTAAAGTTAGATATTAATGTTTCTGTGAACTTAGCACGTAAAGATTGTCATATGTAATAAGACTAACCACGTAGATGACGTATTATTTGAGTATTATGAATGGCGCCAGTTTACTTGAGGTAGGTATTTAAAAGTATTGAAGTTATACGCTTAGGTATAGCTGTGGTACTGAATTCAATAGCCACCAACATACCAATGCCAATGCAGCCATTAAAAGGCGATCGAGGCGCGGCAATCGCACATTAAGTTGTGGAGCTACCCTTTTTTTGGCAGGTTATAGTCTGGACACACGCTGACCGTTCCATTTGGGGCAAATAACCCATCGTATAACCCTCCCCATCGCCATTAGGCCGGCCACTAGTACCGCTTCCTTGACATCCGTGGTCATGTGGAACTACCCTTTTCTATTATTTGCGGTGGACTATGGACGTGGTCGCGCCCCGCCAAATCGGTCCGGGGCAACGGAAGGGGTGGCGCGCAAACCCATAGAGCCCACCCTGCAAACACCTCTCTTCGCCGTGCGAGCGGGCCACTGGTACCCGATCTTTATCATCGGTGGCCATGTGGAGCTACCCTGCTGTCATTCCAAAAAATTGGGTTGATTCCGGTCACATCATAAGCCGTAAAAAAGGCCAAAATCAAAGTGTAACAAGTGTAACAACAAAGCGATTTGACTGATCATTTGCTATAAGTTAACACAGAATCACTTTTACTAAATTGAAATCCACGTAACTGCACTATTTATTATTAAAACGCAAGAGTGGTTTACTGGATTGGAGCGCATGTAAAGCGCGGCGGTGTGCACATGTAAAGTACAGTGACAAAGATGATGGTTCCTCATTTCGATTCATGATTTTGTTAGATTAGTTTTAAAATACAAAAATAAAATAAAACAACGTACCGAAGCTAATGAACAACCATCTTGTAATGTTATATTTTTTTCATATAATAATGTACCAAAGACAACGGACACTTCATACAGCCTACTACATAATATAACAATATTATTTAATGTTATACAACAGACATTCTAACAATTTTATACATGCTAGCATTGTTTCTTATAGCGCGTAAGCTCTTTTGTTGTAGTGTGAAGAAACAACTATTTCTAGTATTATTGTCGCAGAAAGCGATTTGATGGTACTAATGAAGAATGTAAAACGTTATGTTTATTTAATTTTTAAATATTAAGGCATAAAAATAGGCATAAAGAGTACGAAAAATGGGAAGCCATAAGGGAAGGGTAATGTGTAAGAGTAATGAATGTAAGACGAGTTAACAATACAAAATGTAACCAACTTTACTTTCCATTTCGAGTTGTAAAAACCAGCTCAGGACTAGGAAGGTGGGTAGTAGCACTTTCCTGAGAAACTTTGAGCATCAACAATAACAACAACTCAACAAACAAACAAACAATAAAACAACAACTCTACAGTAGAAGGCAAATTAACTATGTCATGCTGGTCACTAAGGTTGGCATAGGGTTTTATTTCGATTTTACCTTCTTTTTTCGCAGATGTTGAATGTATATTATATCTCTTTGTCGTCTTTTACGACACCCACAGGTAAAATAGGAGGCGGTGGTGATTGCATTCTTATTCCGTCATCATCATCATTTCACCTCATATATGTTCTACTGTTAGGCTCGAGCCTCCTACATAATGGGAAGGAAATTGACCTACTGTACCACGCTGGTCAGACGTGTTGGTATAGTAGCGTTTTATTTCGAGTGTTCCTTCTCTCGCATAGGTGTTATATGCGTTTTTATATCCTTTAGTTGTCACTTACGATCACCCACGGGCAAGATATGGGGTGGTGAATTGTATTCTTACTCCGTCACCACACGGAAAACGGAACGAACTGAATCAGTCACCTTACAAAAAAAAAATTAAACAGTATATTGTTATTGATATTTAATAGATATGTGTATTTGAATACATTTATAGTGTTAATATGCTTAGTGTCGTTGATGACATCGATGCTTGTTTGTTCTACTATTATTTGAATCCTTTAATTGAATATATGTGAGGTCACTTGAAAAGAAATGAAGCGCGTCAAAATGAAACTATTTAATATTTCAGCTTTATAGTTGTTATGGGAGCTGGGGTCTCGCGAAAACGTTCAAAACCACGCGCAAGTAAATATCAAATACAAACGCGATAAATCTGTAATACTACAAAATTTTGTCAAAAAAAAGAACCAACTTCAAAACAATGTGGTAGAGTTCAACCAATTAAAAACTTCTGATTACATTTTTACTAAATTTAAATGAAACCAAATTGGATATACCAGCTTTCAAATAAAAACAAAAGTATCATAAAATACCGATAACATTGTCCGGTAGATGGCATACGTCACTTGAAGACGTAAGATATAATATGAAGCGAAATTTGCATATCCTAAAATAGTTCACGATGGTGTAAGTGGCAGCACGATTGGGCCGGATTCCCAATAGGTGCGGGTTCGAACCCCGCTTGTGACATCATTTTTCGTTTCTTAATCGGGTATTTATAAATAATTAAGCATATTAAATGCTAAAAATTTCAGTAATTTGAGTATCTTAAAAATTAGTTCACCAAGAATAACATTCTGACATAACACATAAAAATTACAGACTTATTGCAAATAAATTTTTAGGCGCCATTTAAAAATAATTTAATTTAATTTGTTTAATACTCACGTAAATAACAGAAATCATTTTTTAAGTAGGTTGTTGAAAAGTATTTGTTTTTTTTTTTAAAGACCCTGTACTAAGTATAAAAGCCTTGTCTTGCGGGGGACTTTATAAACATGCAATGAACGCTGAAAAAATTACATCCAGACTTTTAAAACAACAACTTTTAAAGACAACACTTTTAAAAAACAAAGTGTATTTTGTTCCACAACTATTTACAATAAAAACATATTGATTCGTTTTAAGTATATCCATTGTAATAAAATCCAGCGTACCGTCCAATATTTACATACGTAGTATCTTCATTGTTATGGATATAATGCTTAGTTGTGAGATCTCAATTCTGCAATCGAGTGGAAATATGTCTTCGTGTCATATTTAATCTATTTGTATATAAACTACGAATGTTATTTGTAATGTGATAAGGATGTGTAATACGAATAAAAAAAATATATCTCAGATTTGTTAAATTTTTATTTATTGCCTATGGTGGCAAATCAGCCAGCACTTTATGGTAAGTGTTACTGCTGCTTATGGACCTTTGTAATATGATATGGCTTTTAGACGTCCATAAGTCGAGTGGGCCGGATGGCATCCCTGCAGTGGTCTTAAAGACGTGCGCCCCTGAGTTAACCCCCGTCCTCACGCACCTATACCGACTTTCCTATGATACTAATAGAGTTCCATCTTCGTGGAAGTTCGCCCAAGTCCACCCGATCCCTAAAAAGGGAGACCGGGCGGACCCATCAAATTACAGGCCGATTGCGATAACATCCTTGCTCTCCAAAGTAATGGAGAAAATTATAAACCGCCAGCTTCTGCAGTACCTTGAGGATCACCAGTTGATCAGTGATCGCCAATACGTCTTTCGACATGGTCGATCGGCTGGTGATCTTCTTGTGTACCTTACACACCGTTGGGCAGAGGCTTTGGAGGGCAAGGGTGAGGCGCTAGCATTCAGCCTAGATATCGCAAAGGCGTTCGATAGGGTCTGGCACGGGGCCCTTCTATCAAAGCTACCTTCTTATGGAATCCCGAGGGACTCTGTAAATGGATCGCCAGCTTCCTAGATCGTCGGAGTATAAAAGTCGTCGTCGATGGCTCTTGCTCCAATACCATGACCATTAACGCTGGTGTACCACAGGGCTCGGTGCTCTTCCCGACGCCGTTTATCCTGCATATCAATGACATGCTCTCTATAGAGAATATGCATTACTATGCGGATGACAGCACGGGTAACGAGCGGTATACCGAGCATCAAAATATCCCTCGGGAGTATATTACAGAAAAGAAGGACTCAACAACGTGTCTGAAGTCGAGCGCTCTCTGGGGCGAGCCTCGAAATGGGGTGAACGGAACTTATTCCAGTTCACTCCCACTAAGACACAAGTTTGCGCGTTCACTGCAAAGAAGGACTCGTTTGTCATGGCGCCTCAGTTCCAAGGAGTAACTCTCCAAATTGCCGAGAGTATTGGGATCCTCGGCGTCGAACTATCAAGCAAAGTCCAGTTTGGGAGTTATTTGGAGGACAAAGCCAAATTGACAAGTAGAAAGCTGGGCGTCCTGAACAGATCCAGGCGGTACTTCACACCGAGACAACGTCTTGTGCTATATAAGGCACAAGGACGCCCTCATGTGGAGTACTGCTCATATCTCTGGGCAGGTGCGCCCAAATATCAGCTAGACCCACTTGACTCCCTGCAAAGACGTGCTGTTCGAATCGTCGGTGATCCCAATCTCACGGAAAGACTGGAGTCATTGGGGAGCCGGAGAGACTTTGGGTCTCTCTGTGTACTCTACAGGCTCTTTCACGGGGAGTGCTCTGAGGAACTATTTGACTTGGTACCACCGTCACCATTTTATCACCGTACCACTCGACACCGCAGCAGGGTTCATCCATTTCACCTGGAAACGATACGGACGTCTACTGTACGTTTTAAGCGATCATTTCTACCACGTACGTGCAAGATCTAGAATAAACTACCTGCTGCCGTGTTTCCCAGGCGCTATGACATGTCCTTTTTTAAACGAGGTTTAAGAAGAGCTCTTTCTTCACGGTTGGCAGCGGCCTAGCTGTGGCCTGGTATTCCAAAGGTCCATGAGCGGTAGTGTCACTTACCATCAGGTGTGCTGCTTGCTCGTTTGCCACCACCGGCAAAAAAAAAAAATATATATGAGTAAGAATATAATCCACCACTGTGTCGTAAAATACGACTAAAGGATATATGATATGCAAGAATTGAAAAACTCGACATAAAATATGCAAGAATTGGAAAACTTGACATACAATATGCAAGAATTGGAAAACTCGCCAAAAAACCCGCAAGAATTAAAAAAATCGACGTAAATCATAGGTTTTATAAGCTAGCACGCCTGACCAGCGTACCATAGTAGGTCAATATCCTTCCAATTGTGAAAGAGGGCCCAACAGTCTACTTATTATATAATATATAATTATATATTACAATTTATTATTTCAGATGCCATTTCACTTATTACCTTTGCCTCTTATATATAAGACATGCATGTTAAAATATACAATAAATTGATATACTTGTAAAACTTGTTAAAAGTTAAGTTAACGGCCACACGTTGCTGTGGCTAAGGTAGCCTCAGTAACACGTGGTGGTTATGCTAATAAATTTTAGCTTATATGAAACGTTTTACGTTTAACATAGCACCGTTTATTAAATACTTACTCAATCCAGTCAACAGATACCGCCATCTGTTAGACTCGTTTGGAGATAATAGATAATTGTGTCTGTCAAATAATAGACAAATAATTTGCAATAAAATAATATTGCGACTATAAATTGAGATGGAAGCTATCCTATCCTATCTTTTAAGTTGGATCAAACTACACATGCTGTGCAAATTTGATTAAAATCGGTTAAGTACTTTAGGAGTCCATCACGGACAAACAACGTGACGCGTAATTTATATAGGTATGCTAAGAAGAAGATTGTGCCTAGTGAATGTTTAAATGTGTTTAAAACATAAAAGTAGTACTATATTTTAAATATATGACTACTTTTGTCGGTTTATTTTAAAACTAGCTTCTGCCCGCGGCTTCGCCCGCGTAAAAGGTTACTTTCCTAAAGTTTTTGATCCCTTATTTTTATTTTTGACCGTCGGTAATACAGTGTAACGGTATTACAATACTCAGGGTTGGAACTTCATTACTGGACTGCTAGATGGCGTTGAAGAAGCTAGATTTTGAGATTTTTTGACAAACAATTTTTTTTTATTTTTCATATAAAAATTTTGATTTTTTTTTTAAGAAAAAGTATCCTATGTTACTTTTAATACCTCCAAGAATATGTGTACAATGTTTCATGATGATCGGTTGAGTAGTTTTAGCGTGAAAGCGTAACAAACAAACTTACATTCAAATTTATATATAGGTAGGGATGTATTATCAGTATTTTAAATCCACTTCATAACAGCTCGTTTGAATTTAAATTGCATTGTCAACGTGGTTGCCTTTCTAACAATTGGCGAGTTACTGAAATATTATTGCTCAGTATACGTTCTTTATTTATAGAATATTTTATTGTTAAAACAAGTTTTACGAACCATTCGATAGTGGTACTAAATTGTGAACAGTATAACGCTAGGTATATGATTTAGATATGAAGCTACTTATATGAGCTTTTTGGGTATATTTATATAGTTAATCTATCGACTTATTGAAGCCCAAGGTTGGATAGATATATGCTTAATCATAAAAAAAAACGGTGCGTTTGGCAGGAGGGTTTGTTTACCATAGTTGATGTTGTTTTTCAAGAGAGCTATTGTTTTTTTTAGTAATTTATCTGCCGATTTTAATGACTTTCACTGTATAGTAAGAAGTGTAAATACTTGATTCGTAACCCATTACCACAAGCGTTATTGGTCACGGGTCTATTTGTTATAATATTTCCTATATTCTGATTTATTATTCCAATGACGCAAGCTACTTCTATTTACATATTCGAGTGTCTACGGATACAGACTATAACAAAATTACGTATTCCTTCCACTTGATGAAAATTGTACTCGTAATAAGATTATAGTATCGCCCTACTTTTCTCGCAGCTGCCGTAAGAGATTACTAAGGAACATAAGGAGAAAAGGAATAAACAATAACCGAAAACCCTAAGTTAATATATAGGTCACATTTTCCGTGTGGTGACGGAGTAAGAATACTATTCACCACCCCATATCTTACCCGTGGATGATCGTAAGAGACGACTAAGGGATATAAAACGCGTATAACACATATGCGAGAGAAGGAAAACTCGAAACAGAACACTATACCAACACGTCTGACCAGTGCGGTATAGTAGGTTAATTTCCCTCCCATTACGGAGGAGGCCCGAGCCCAACAGTGGAACATTTATGGCCTGTGATGATGATGATGATGATAATAATACTAGGTCACATATCTTTAATTTGAAAAAAGGTTCAGACTTCAGATCTAGTCCTGTGACATACATATATAGCCTTCATTGTTTTTTTTTGGAGTTTACTCCTTAAGAATCGATTTTCATATAAGGCGCCCGGTATGAGAAAAATTTGAGGCGTAAAATCTAGTGATCGAATGACCTCGTTACGTTTTTGGTGCGCAACCTATTCTGAGCACCTTTCACTTTCTGACGTGAGATAATACTTCACTGAACAGTTTTAATAAATGTAAATAAATATGTATATATTATTTTTAGTCAAATGAGTTTTTTTTGCGTCTGTTTTGATAATCGTATCTACTTAAGGAGTAAACTCCAGTCGTGCGTCGAAGCTGACACATACACTTTTTTTTGGTAGACTACAGTCTGGAAACACGTAGTCTGTTCCGTCCGGGACGACGGAAGGGTGGCACGTGGCCCCATAACCCATCTTATTCCTGCCCCATCGCCATTGGGCCGACCACTGGTACTCAGTCCTTCACGTCCGTAGCTATCCCGGCGGGGTAATATATATAGCCTGAAAGTAAAGAATGCAGGAATAATTGAAATAAAATTAATAGTTAATATTAAAACGGGGGTCAAAATCTTCTACCAATATACTGCAGATAAACATAATTCGCTGTGTGGTAGCGGCTACGAATACTACCAACCCTTACTTTGTTCGTGAATGTCATAAAAGATGACTAAGAGCCTTATAACGACCTGGGCCAACTCCATCTGATGCCGTTTGGTCAACAATTACATTCCCAAGGAAGGTTGACGTCTGGCAGGCAACCGTTCATAAAACTATTGCCAATAACTTTTACAATATATACTATGTAAGAAGAGTGCATATTGTATCGACCCTAAGTAATTGGGAGTATAATGACTTCTGTTTACGCGAGTATTACACATTTGAAATAAAACTACTTTTACGGATTCTATCGCGTCTGTATTTGATTTATAATTGCCCGACGTTTCGAACACTTTACAGTGATCATGGTCACGGGAGGACTGAGGTGTCTTACGTCCAATATTTCATTGTTATTACAGAAATTTATTTATATCTACCCTATAAGATATTAAATTTTGACCCACATTTTTATACAAAATTAATACAATTCATTGCCAGTACAAAAAGAGAATGATTCTATATATAAAAAAATGATTCTATATATAATTAGGAGTACCCCCCCAAGTAAGAGTAGAAGAATGATGAAATATAACGACTTAATTTAATTTATTTAAGAACAAATCTTTGTATCCCTAGGGAAATTCATAGATATACATTTAACGGCCACAAATAACAGCAAGATCCAAGGATTTATCAGTTGTCCTGCATAAGAATCGAACCCAAAATTACTCGGTACATCACTCCACCGTCTGTCTATACAGTTAATTAGTTTATTTATTTATGTTTATAGAGTTGAAAATTGAGTGTAATCTCTCTTACATATTGTCTATTGAATTAATAATTCCTAATATTTAATTCAAAAGTGAAACGCGTGGAATTCTCTGCTGAGTGTGTCGAGTGATATAGGTGTATGTATAATGGATATAGGTGTATGTATAATGGATAGATGTATATTGTCAGGTATATTTTCGTTTATGGAATTGAGGATTGATATATTTTAGTTAGACTGTATAGATAGCGTAGTGGTTAACATACCGACCTTCCGTGCGTGGGTTCGATTCCTAAAAGGACAATACTTAGTGCGCCTGATGCCGCCCTAGCTGAGGCCGCGGGTGACTGGACCGGGGAATTAGTCCGTCACCCGCCGAGAGGCTGACCGCGTGAGGAAAGACCGACGTCCTCCCCGTTTGGGAAGTCGGTCAAGGACCCTCTCCTACCTCTAAGGAGGTATTCCGTCGGGCCGGCTACTGACGTCAAGTTCACGCTGTTCCGGTGGTCGGTCCAACGACGAAGGCGAGGTGTCACGGGTAGGTTACGGGTGTGCGTGCTTACGCTCCTCTGTCGCCCCGGACGGAGTGGTGCGAAGTGCGCCGACCGTAGCCCACCCAAAAAAAAAGGACAATACTTAGTGCGATTCAAAAAGTGTTGTTCTGAGTCTGGGTGTAATTTATCTGCGTTAAGTGCATGTTTGTTAAGTCCCCCGCAATACAAGGATTATTTCCTTAGTAATAACAATAATAAAATGAATAAATTGTTGATTATTCCATTTAATATTAAGCCCAAAATACTACTATATTTTTTTTTATTAAAAGAAACTCTAAGGAAATAATCTTTGTATCACTGGGGACTTTACAAAAATATAGTTAACGCAGACAAATTACACCTAGACTAAGAGCAAGATTTTGTGGATCGCACAAATTGTTGTCCTACGTAAGAATCAAACCCACGGCACTGGCACGGAAGGTCGGTGTCTTAACCACTACGCCATTTATGCATTACTACGAGTACTCATTCACAATCTAGCCCACGTATTCTACAAAAATAATAATTGATAAATAAACAATGTATTTCGATGATATAGCTTTCGTTCGAAAAAATAAAAGTAAATAATTGTAGAAAATTTATATTTAAACTAGGCCGAAGAAGGTTCATGAAACCTATGAGCATTCCTCTGGCTTCACATTGCCTCTGTATTGTATAAAATACTTTATAAAATATATTGTGCTGATTAAAAAAGTATTTGGTAATGAATTGTAATGTGTTGCTTTCTTTCGTAAATAGTTTATGCTTAACTTTCATCATCTCTGCTCATATATGTCCCACTATTGGGCTCGAGCCTCCTCCATAATGGCAGTGAAATTGACCTACTATACCACGCTGCTCAGACGTGTTGGTATAGGGCTTTGTTTCCAGTTTTCCTTCTCTTGCATAGGATGTGATATGCTTTTTATATCCTTTAGTCGTCTCATACGATCACTCACGGGTAAGATAGGGGGTGGTGAATTGTATTCTTACTCCGTCACCACATGGAAAGTTATTCAAATTACTTGGGGTTGACGCAATGAAAGTATTCTAGTGCTAGCATACATATTATAAAGCTTTTTTGGTAATAGTTTCATGACCGACCGCTTGCCTAACGTGAACCCCTCTAAGGAATAAAAAAAAACAATATTTTATATTATTATCTTTACATTATTTTATATTTTTTTTTTGGTATAAGACCACGTCGCTAATAGTTTTCTGCATACAGCCATGAATATATAAACGGGCCGGTTAGTTCGTTTTTGTATGACAGTCTCGTAAAAAGTCTTCGTATAAGTAGTAGCAGTTTGCTATCGCGTTTAGTTCACGATGCGAGAATGTCAAAGACCCAAATGTCACTTTACATTAGACGGACTATGCTTATGCTAATCTGAATGTGCTCCTGATATTCTTGAAGGACTTTTGACGGGAATTTGAAAACGTCATGTGGTGCTTCTGTATTATATTAGATATCTTAGTGTTTTAACGTGTTATATTAGATAATTTTGAGGGCATTTTATGTAATATGAAGCGGCGGAACTACTGGGATGTAGTGAATATCATATAAAAGTGCTTTACAACGTTTTTGTTTTCCATCAAAATTCCCACAAGATACCATTAACAGTGTGGCCATTGCACTGTTAATGGCGACAATTTGACTTAGACAATGACTAACTTGAAAGACTAAAAACGTGAAAATATTTATAACTTGACACTGGCACCAATAGCTCGTATATGTAGCTGATTGCCAATATATAAGAAGAAGATATTCTTGAAGTCTATAGTCGATAGGTATTGCTTACAATTTCAATTGGTAAATAAAGCTGCTTGTCTTTTACCAAAGGTAATAAAGAATGTTCTAAGAATATTTTTATCAACAGATAATCAATTAACTGCATAAATAGCGTAAGAGTTCAGATACCGAACGATCGTGTGATTATAGTAGGATTCGATTCCCACACAGGACCATACTTTGCCCGATTTACAAAGTGATGTTTTAAATCTGAGTGTAATTTGTGTCCGTAAATTATACGTTTCTGAAGTTTCTACAAATTACAAGGATTATTTCTGTAGAGTCGAGTGTTGCCTTAAAAAAAAAGATGATAAAATACGTAAAATTGCATAAAAGAATACTCTGCCATAGCCTCACTCTCTATTTCCTCACTCTCATGCTTCGATGTAATGTTTATAACTATTTTAGTATTTAAAATCTGTATTTAATATATTATATTAAAATCTCTTACTCTTATCCTAATTACTTGGGGTCGATACAATATTTACTCTTCTTTCATAGTACATATTGTAAAAGTTATTGACAATAGTTTTATAACAGGCCGCCTGCCAGACGTCAACCCTCCTTGGGAATGTAATTGTTGACCAAACGGCATCAGATAGAGTTGGCCCAGGTCGTTATAAGGCTTTTAGTCGTTTTTTACGACATCCACGAGCAAAGTAAGGGTTGATAGTATTCGTAGCCGCTACACATTACATACATTATTTGTAAGTACATATAATTTTGATATACATTAACTTATAAATTTAATAAAAGATATGAATTTATGTTCAGATCTCAGATACCCAATCTTCAAATTCTACAACTCAATAATGGCAGTATAAGATTTCATCACTAGACTATCATATAGATATAGTAAATCGTATTACAAGTATTGTAAGAAACGAATTGTTTATGCAAATATTTGATTCATTATCAAACAGTACCGAAATAAATAAAAAGAAATATTTGCATATTTCTAAAAAAATACTCATAATGATTTAGATTGCAAATATAAATAAATATATTTATCGAGATACAAGGAAATTGAAGAAACTTATCATTTCCTTTAGATATTCGCTACGTACGGCAAAGTCCTTTCAACTTGTCAAGTTTGCATTCATGCTGTTTAGATGTTGGAATAAGCTGGCAGAGTTTCATTAAAATGCTTTTATTACGGTACTAAAATATTTTTGTATGAGAATTATATGAATAAGTATATTTTATATAAGATCAAATAGGTATATAAGTTATTCATTTAATACATAATAAGGCTCTATGACAGTTACTGAATAAAGATATCAAATATATCAACGTAGATATATGTTTGGTTAGTTATCATTGCGACTGGCGTCATGACAGATGAGAAGCATTATAAAACTATTAGCTGTTGTGTGCTGAGTATGTGTACATGCACAAATCGGTTACTGTATGCGTGAATGCTGATGTATGTATTCGTGTGAGCATACATGTGTGCGTACGAGCACCATTGCTTATATCTACATATTTTGCTCATATAAAATTGAATAGACGTTTTTACTTAGAATATGTTGAAATTTTTAGGACTTGGCCATGAATTTTAGTCATGAAAAACACTTCATTAAAGTAGCTGAATATTATTCATTAAAATTATAATTTGAAATAATGTATCGTTTTGTTGCTATTCAGCTCTTTAAATAGCTTTTACCTTATTTAATTTTATCCTTAACCTATAATTTCCTTTTTACCTCAATTAATTTTATTCCTAACCTATCATTCAATTTCTATGTGGTTCATGTTTTCCTTATGGTGGCGGATAATAAAATTCATCACTCACTATCTTGCCCGTGTCGTAAAACATTCATCATCTCAGCTCATATATGTCCCACTGCTGAGCTCGAGCCTCCTCCATAATGGGAGGGAAATTAACCTGCTATACCGCGCTGGTCAGTCGTGTTGGTATAGGGCTTTGTTTCGAGTTTTACTTCTCTCGCACAGATGTTATATGCGTTTTATATACCTTATTCGTCTCTTACGATCACCCACGGGTAAGATAAGGGGTGGTGAATTGTATTCTTATTGCGTCACCACACGGAATAGGCTATACAGCCTATCCTGGTCTATAGGACATACATGACATTAAAACAATGTTATGAACATTTTTCCTCAATTATATTTCAACCTAAATTCTGTCATTATTATAGTCACAGTCCAAACATGTCTTACTATTGGACTTTTATGTGCTATTAGTGGCCATTAGACTATAGATTAAAAAAACTGTAATTGACTTGCTATATAAAGTCAATTTGATTGAAATAGAATTTTGTTTCAGATATTTATGCATTCTGCGATATTATTTTGAAATTTTTAATATTTGTATCTATTATTAAATTGAAGAAATATATCGCTTGCCCGGAGGAATAGTGTCACAACTCTAAAATTACAATCTTCATTATATTTCAATTTTTGATGGTGGATGGGTGTTAATATTATAAATTCTCCCTAGCAACTCTTCGTCGTCATTCTTAAGGATATTATACTGACGTTAGTGCATTTGGAATCGCTGCTGAACCGAGCTGAAAACAAGGAAATACTTATTTTGACCCCACCTGAAAAAAATAGTTTTTGGAATTGTGTCCCTATTCTTCTGGGCAAGCGATATGTATATTATGGTATCGTTATTCTAAATGTGGTGACGGCTACGAATATTACCAACCCTTACACTGCATTGCCGGTATTGTAAAACATATGTAAGAAGCTTTAAATCCATCTAGTCTTACTCCATCTAATGCCGTCTGATCAACAATTTCCTGCCCAAGAAGGATTAACGTGAGGCTGACCTTGATAATTTTTAGGTTTTAATTTTTTTGTCAGTAACACTGATTCTATGAATATTCTTTCTTCCGAAAGTAATACTTTTTCACAATCATCCTTCGTTAGAATTCATATCACTGTTAATAAACTGAAGAGTTTATATACTACTAGACAGACCCGGCCCGTTGGTTTGTTTGTAGAAGTCGATATATCGTAGCCTCACTTGGTAGCGAGTTACATCAATGAAAAGAGCATATAAACCTTCTCCGTGAAAAAATGTATGTATATACTAATTTTCATAATGATCGGTCTAATAGTTTCTGAGTTTAGCGATGTCAAATATATAAACATTCTTTTTTATAGATAATCTGCATCTGCTTATTTTATAAGAGACCAGCCTGATTTTAAACTATTGTTTGTTTCCCTTAAACAGACTAGACTAGATTTTATTATAGACTTTTTTTGAACGCAAGCTATGATTTTGTCACGCCCCATTCAATCTGCCCGGTGCGACGAAATGGACGGCGTGCGACTCATAACTAGCTGTACACATAACTTTCTGATGCCATGTGGGTTGACCACCGGAATCGGATCCTTGTCATCGCTAGCTAGACATACGAGTACACCAGATGATGATATTTATAATAAATAGTATTAGAAATATCATTATCAGCCTATTAGATGCCCACTATTGGATAAAAAAGCCTCCTTACGAAGGTGAATAATGCTAGCGCCACTCTCGGCAGCCATATTGGCGATTACAGTTGATGATAAGTTTCCGAATCAAAAGCTGCTAAGCTCTACTCTCCATTCTCTTCGTATTTTTTCAGCTGGCTTTTCCAAGTCTCACAGGGAAGTAAGAACTGGTGACACTTTGTGTTCTTAACCCGATACTATAGGGGATTTTTTTAAAGTTAATATAAATCAATACATAGTTTAAAAGAAAGTCGATGCCGTTGTTTGTATGCTGTTTATGCTTCTTTTTTTGTTGCTGATGGTGGCAGACGAGCAGACAGCACATCTGATGGTAAGCGGTACTGCCGCCCATGGACCTTAGCAATACTAAGGGTATAACTATGCCGCTGCCTACCAATACAAACCTAACCCACTCCAGTTGGGCTTCCGGCTCTCTCGCTCACCGAACGAAGCGCAATAGCACATTGCCATTACTCAGACGTCGATCTTCCGCGAGAGTGTGTTACTACCCCGGATAGACCGGCCCGCGGCTATACACAGAGAACTGTCCACAGCGTGGTCTTACCACTATTAAATGCCTTTGCGCATAACGCGGTTTTCGACGATAGCCAGAGTTATTCTAGAGGAATTTTTATATGTATAAATATAGAATATAATAGAATAGAAAATTCTTTATTTGCACACCAGTTACAATGAAAAACTTCACTTAAGAGCTGGTCTACTATGTAATGTACAAAGGGCGGCCTTATCACTTTCAGTGATCTCTTCCAGGCAACCTCAGGATGAAGCTGACAGAAAAGAGATGTGGTAGGTAGTTTGCTACTGGTTTAAAATATAAAAGGGCAAAAAATATATATATATGTACATAAAAAAAATAAAAAATAAGATATACACATACATATACCTACACATATACATACATATACACATACATAAACACATACATACATACACACACAGACATACATATATACACATACAGATACATACATACACATATACAGATACATACATACACATATACATAAACACGTTATACACATATATTTACAGAAATCTGCACGCCTGAAATAAGTTGGTATATTATAACGACAAGTAGTGATCCGTCAACATTTTTCTAAATATAGGTAAAGTTTTCGCTTGGCGAATAGCAACGGGTAATGCGTTCCACAACACAGTGGCCTTTACAGTATACGACTTAGCAAAAAAATCTGTGCAGTGAGTTGGTATCTTCAGCTTCAAATTTTCAGAGGACCTAAGGAATTTCGCATGTGTGTCATGTAAGTACTTAAATCGTTCTTTAAGATAGAAGGGAGTTGTTGGGTTAAATAGAACATTATATAAAAATGTAAGTATATGAATATTCCGGCGAAGGCGAATGGGCAACCACTTGAGCTTATCCCGAAACTCAGAGACATGGTCATATTTACGTAATCCATAAATAAAGCGTATGCAGAAATTTTGGAGACGTTCTAATTTGTCAAGTTGTGCCTCCGTAAGATCAAGGTAGCTGACATCAGCGTAGTCAAGAATAGGAAGTAGGAGAGTTTCTGCTAGCATAATCTTGGTGGCGATTGGTAGAAAGTTTCGTATCCTCCGCAAGGCTTTAGCTGACGCGTACAGTTTGCGGCTAGTTTCTTGTATCTGTGGACTCCAAGATAACGTACTATCAATATAGATGCCTAGATCTTTAACTTTTTTGCTAATTGGTATAATATTTCCATCAAATTCAACTGGTGATATTTCTGACCAAGCAATCTTAGACAACATCCTGGAACTGCCAACAACTATAACTTGGGTCTTCGTAGGATTTACCATAAGTCCATAATCTCTACTCCACTTAACTATTCGTGCTAAATCTGTATTGATAGTCATAACTGCGTCTGAAAGTTTATCGTAGGGAGCTTGTGTATAAATTTGTAGATCGTCTGCGTAAAGGTGGTGGTGGTAAAAATATCTACATACATACTTATCATGAATGATAGCTCAATTGAATACCGCAGTAAAGTGAGGTGATCTCCCTAAGTAGAACAATCACCATAAATATCAGCAAATCTACTAAAATATAGTTAGAATATTGATCGCCGACAGTTCTGTCATGTAATTATACTTGAGGTTACCAATGGAATATTTAACAGACTTAAAGCCAGTTTACTAGGTCGACTCTTAAATCTACGTCATATAGTAAATATACTGAAATACTTTAGCCTTACGACTGAGAGTAAACAGCAGCGGAACCAATTTAGTTAATAGTTTGGCAGAACAAACAGCGTTTCCTCAACGTCCAATGGCTTGTTGCCATTTATATAAAAACTGTTAGGTAATCCAACTTAGGTTTATAAGCTGTTGGTGAAACCTTTTAAATAATTCTCTCATATGAACATGTAAAATATGAACCAGTTGAATTGTTTGTAGCTGAATTAGCTTTAGGATTGCGAGAATAATTTCTGAATCGTTTCAGAATGTCAATATAGTAAAGTGTTAAGAGAGTCATATGTGCAATAAACGTGGTTTTATAGTTACGATAAGATTATTCACTATAAAATGTGATAGTACTAGAAAATGTGATAAAAACATAGCTGGATAGTTTTTTAATAACCAATTAAAGTTTTTGAACGAAGAACTGTATATTATTATGTAGTAATTTCGCACTGAGTCGTTTATACTAGTATTAAATTTGGAAATACTAGAGCATTTCGATGCTTTGGAATTATCAAACGTTAAAAATATGTAATTACGTGGCTTATGATTGATGTTGACCTTAGAAAATATATAAATTTAGTATTTTACTGAATTATAAATCTTAAAAATCCTTATTAGTGGAATATGCTTTTATTATTAAGATTCTTAACGATCCTACAATTAAAATAAAGTATAGTTAAGTAGGAAAAACAGAACCGTCTATTGTTATTTTAAATATACAATTCTCATTAAAGTAAATCAAATGGTAGCTTTATTGAATATACTTAATAGGCGAAATGTCAGTGTAATATTGTTCAGAAAAGATACGGAATTTTTCCTGAACCCAATAACGCATCGAGTGTCAACAAAACGTATGTTTGTGGACAATAAAGCTGCCGTTATGTTTGTTCAAAGCGACGTTTGTGCGCATGTGCCCTTGTTAGGCTGTATTCACATTTAACATATTCTTCATTGACATAATTTAGCATATGTTAAAATTTTTTAGTGGTAGAGTCAAACTGTTGATAGTTTTCTGTCTACAGCTGGGGGCTGGGCCATCCTAAATAGTACCAAACTCTCATCGAAAATTGACGTCTGAGCAGTGGCAATGCACTGTTGTGATTCGTTCGGTGAGCTAGAGAGACGAGAAACCTAAATTTCTGGATGGATTTTGGTGTTAGATAGTAAGCATTGCTGTATCCCTGGTATTAATTACATAGGTCCATGAACGACGGTAACAGTTGCCATTAGTTTAACTGCTTGCTCATTTACTACCATCAGAATTCTCCTACTCTTATTCTAATTACTTGGGGTCGATACAATATGTACTCTTCGTTCATAATACATATTGTAAAAGTTATTGGCAATAGTTTTCTGACCGGCCGCCTGTTAGACGTCAACCCTTTTTGGGAAAGTAATTGTTGACCAAACGGCATCAAATGGAATTGGCCCAGGTCGTTAGAGCATAAGGCTCTTAGTCATCTTTTACGACATCCACGAGCAAAGTTAGGGTTGGTAGTGGTAGTATTCGTAACCGCTACCACACAGCATTTGCTCGTTTACCACCATAAGCAATAAAAAAACATTTACTGTTAGAGTTTCCTGATGCAAATCGCCGGTAGGTAGCGTACTTGCTTCTCATTATTACGAATTTACAGACCTTTATAGTCATTATAGTCATCACACCTACATAGCCTGGACTCTTACTAAATAGAACGTAGGTACATAAAAACTAAGATTTATATTTGAACTGATGGCATTGAAACTAAACTCCCTAGCTTTATATTTCAATAGAAACATTACAAATGAAAATAATACATGGCCTCGAAGTAAACATCCGTGGATCATAGAAATTCATGTCTCAGGTATACTATGAAAGATAACCTTCATAAACAGTTACCTTATAAACGTGACATACTTTTATAATGACCCAATTGTTATTGTGAGTACTTATAGAACATTTGGCATGCTTCCTTACTATAATGAAATGCAATAGAATCGGAAATAATTTAAATATATAGAAAATGCAAAAAATACACGAAGATTCTTTAAAAAAATGTAATATTAGGCCAATAAAGTTACATACATTTATTATTTTATTGTTTATGGTGGCAAATGAGGAAGCAGCATACTTGATGGTAAGTGTTATTGCCTACTACTGTGTTGCTGCCCATGGATCTTTCTAATACCAGGAATATTGGAGTATAGATAGCCCGCTATCTACCAACCAATATTCACCTACGTTGGGCTATCAGCTCTCTCGCTTACCAAACAACGCGCAATAGTATGTAGGCACTGTTTAGATGTCGATATTTTTGGGAGAGCGTTGTACTACCCTGGACGTATCGATCCGCGGTTGTAGACAGGAAACTATCAACAATATTTCCCTACCATTGCTTATTATGCATTGCAAATTCTAGCTGAATCAGTTTTGACTTGATTTAGATGAGAATTTGTTTAAAATATGGTAATTTACCTTTTTTTTTGCGGTTGGCTATAGACGTGGTCGCGCACCACCAAATCGGTACAGGGCGACGGGAGAAGCGGCACGCAACCCCATAGACCCACCCTGCAAACACCTCTCTTCGCCGTGCGAGCGGGCCACCGGTACCTGATCTTTGTCTTCGGTGGCCCGGATATGGTAATTTAGCTAAATAAAGCTTGATAAAATAAATATAAACGCAAGTCGCAAAATGTTAAGGCACACACGCTGTTTGCGTCACTTACACAATAGTCATATTTGCTAATGTAGACACACCTTTAAACAGATGTGTCGGATAAGGAATTACGAGTATTTTGGTACATACAATTGTTTGCTTTGATTGTTTATAAAAGTATAATCCATTCGCTAGCGTGCAAGAATAACGCCTTTCTATACATAAATCTCGCACGATATTCCTTATTGATTAGTAGATCCAATAAAAATAAGACGTAATTGTGAAGTGGCCAATACCAGTGAGCTCTATAAATATTGGTTCACGGTTTTTTTTTCATAATTATGAAATATGTTCCAAAAGACTTATTTTTTATATTTAATATGCTGTTATGAAGATATACGTTTTTTTTTATATTTCATTCGCTATTTTGTAGCTTATTTGCCACTCTAATGACGAAAAATAAGTAATCACTTCGAAATAAATATTTGCATTTTAAAAAAACAGTTATTTTCTCGCGCGTTTAAACCTTTTTTTTTTACAATTTATATAAAGATACCGTTGCAAGGTTATAATTTGATATATATATTTTTATTCATGTATTTTTATTGTGGCTGGACCCCGATTATGCGACAAAAAAAAAATAATGTTATATGTGTTTTATATCCCTTAGTAGCCGTCTCTTACGACCACTCACGGGTAAGATAGGGGGTAATTTTTACGCAATTACTTTTAGACTGTTAGTATGTCACATATTACAAAGAATTTATTTCAGATAATGTTATTGTAGAGATGGTAAAATTGAACCTTGTGAAAATTCTTAAAAGTTAAAAAAAAATGTGGAATTAATCTAAATCTAGTTATATTCTTCATTTGCTTAATTAATGTTTATCATAATTCCACTTCGCTAAAGTTATAATTAAGTTATAATAGAATATATATAGCTTTTGATTAAGGAAATAATTTTTGTACTGAAAAGAACTTTTTTTTATTGCTTTTGGTGGCAAACGAGCAAGCAGCACACCTGATGGTAAGTTTTACTGTCGCCCTTGGACCTTTGCCATACCAGGAGTATAGCTAGGCTGTTGCCTACCAATATAAGCCCCAAACCTACCCTGTTCGGCTTCCGGCTCTCTCACTCACCGAACGAAGCGCTACAGCATATTGCCATTGCTCAGTCGTTGATCTTCTGCGAGAGTGTGGTACTACCCCGGACGGACCGGCCCGCAGCTGTAGACAGAGAACTGTCAACAGCGTGGTCCTACCACTATTTAACTTTACAAACATGCAATTAACAGTCATAAATTAAACCCAAATTTATAACAACAATTTACAGTTAGTACAAAATATTGTCCTGCCTGGGAATTCGAACGATATTAGAAACTTTAGGTTGACGTCCTAACCAGTACGCCAACCGTACGTATGCTACGTATCCGTCTTTATTTACCATATTATTTATACAATGATATATTAAACAAATAGGTCTTCTTTCTTATGAAGTTCATTTCATTTTTCAGCTATCATACATTTGCCACTGTTGGGTCGAGTCTACTCCATAATGGGAGGGAAATTGACCTACTATACCACGCTGATCAGACGTGTTGGTATAGGATTTTTTTTCAAGTTTCCTTCTCTTGCATAGTTGTTATATGCATTTTATATCTCTTAGTCATCTCTTACGATCACCCTTGGGTGATGGTGAATTGTATTCTTACTCCCTCACTACACGTGTGAATGAGTGTAGTTCAGATTTATTAGATAGCATTGCAATACAACTCACATATTATTTACAAAATTACGAAAACTTGCTGAATGAAAAGCATTTTAACTACTATAGTATACTATAGTCTATAAATACTGGATACAATACAATTTAGGCTTGCTTTTTATATATTCAAATGCCTTTACTTATAGATAAATAAATACATACACGCTTATTGTAAAAGTTAACAAAACCAAGCCGAATTGAGATGGGGTGACAAGGGAGAACACATTCTTTTATATTATTTATATACTACGAGTATGTCTACCCCATCCGAAATATTTACGAATACATTTCGTGTATTTATCCTGTAAGTAAGCATCCGATCAGAGAGATCCGTCACTTAAAGTCAAATGAGATAGCAGCAGACAAATATTTATACGTAAAAACACGAGGTATTGATATTTTTCCATATTTTAATATATGATATCTTTATTATTATTTCTCTTCTCAAAGCTAAAACAAACTCTCAGTATTTGGCAATAAATGTTATATAGACAAAGACAACGCTCTACAAAGACGAAATTAACCAATTGTCTCTTTCTAATAATCGATGTGCAGTTCATTGACGGGTACTGTACTTATGCTTAAAATCAATATAAAAATTTAAAATATTGTCACAGGGATCTGTGAAAGTATATAATTCATGGATACAAATTAGAATAGTCGGTTATGAAACACAAAAATAAAATCAAAAAATACGTGGAGATCAAACCGACGACCCTCGCCGAGACACCGACCAGTTCACCATCTTTGCAAACAAATTGTTTTCTATTTCTAAGTAAAAATATACGTAAAATAATCTCGTCAACATAAGAAATATAGAATAGATAGCTATTTAAAAACAAACAGTGTGGCAACTTGCCGGACATATCGGCCACTAACGGTGTCTTACCTAACTATGAATTAACCAATAGATGCAACGAATACGTACTGAATAAATAAAATCGGCCCTTTGACGAGATTTAAGTACATCAAAGCAATACCAAGTTTGATGATAGTGACTCGTGTATAATGTAAATAATGCAAATAATCCTTACTAATATTATAAATGCAAAAGTAACTCTGGTTGTCTGTCTGTCGCTCTTTCACGCCAAAACTACTTAACCGACCTAAATAAAATATGGTACACAGATAGTCTAGAGCCTGATAAAGGACATAGGCTACTTTTTAATGCAAACAAGGGCTGTAGAGGGGGATGATGATGAAAAGTTGTAAGGAATTATCGTCATTTTTAAAGCCAGAAGCTTGAAACTTATTTTTAGGCTATTGATTAGATATAAATAAATAAGACATTAAAATTTCGTTAAAAATTACCCCTATAATAAAAAACCCCTAAAATAAAAATAAGGGAAGAAAAACTTTAGGAAAGTAACCTTTTACGCGGGCGAAGCCACAGTCAGATGCTAGTATACTATAAGAATGTAATATAAAAGCAATAACTGCCTGTTCTATTTACAGATAAATTCATTTCAGTTGAAGTATATTACATTCAAGCTCTATGGAATCTGGCACGATATTGCAAATAGTGTAATGCTATCTTTATTTAGAACTACAAGACTTTTTTTCCATATCATGACAATCATCATCATCTTTGCTTATATCCTACTTCTGGGTTTGAGCCTCTGCAATAGGAGGGAAATTGATCTAGTGTAGCACGCTGACCAGACGTGTTGTTATACGATATTGTTTGGAGCTTTTCTTCTTATGCATGATATTATATACATATATGATTGCCTTACTTTTACAACACCCACAGTAAAGGGTGGTGAGATAAATTATTACTCCGTCACCATAAGGAAGAAAATAATATCACAAGGAAGCAATGAAGTGCTATGTGGTAGCAGTTAAGAATACTACAAAACCTTGCTTTTTTTTTTTATTGCTTATGGTGGCAATCTAGCAAGTAGCACACCTGAGGGTAAGTGTCACTGCTGCCCAATGGACCTTTGCTACACACACACACAAGGGTATAGCTAGGCCGCTGCCTACCATTACAATCCCCATACCCACCTAGCTGGCTTTTGCTTTACTCGTGAATGTTGTAAAAGACGACTATGTGCTTTACATCGACCTGGGCCATCTCTAACTTGTACTGTTTAGTAAATAATTACATTCCGAAGAAAATTTGACGTCAGGCAGGTGGTTGATCATAAAACTATTGCCAAAAACTTTTGCAAACTTAACACACGATGAAAGAGGACTATATATTACGTCGAGCCCAAGTAATTGGAATGAGAGCAAGAGAATGATGATGGTCAAAAGATGCAGAAAGGCCATATGACGGAGTATCAATACAATTGTCACTACCTTTTCCATTCCTGTTGTCTATTTTAATAGTCGATCAAAGGATATAAGTATGGTAAGGCCATGATATTTTAAATTTTCTACCAGCAACAATAAACAAACTGGCTTATCTATATAGGTAATTAACAAATCTCGGTTATACTCCTCGTATTGAATAAGTCCATGAGTGCAATTAATACTTGTTAATACGTCGCTCGCAAGACAACGAAAGATGACAACGAAATCTTATATCAACTCGTCTGGGCAGTGTAGCGTATTAGGTTAATTTTCCTTATCTATAAGAGGCCCGCATTTACCAAGGCTGACCTGTGAAAAAGCAGAAGGACATGGTTTGTATTCCATTATTATCTTATCTGTATTAAAAAATGACGACATATTATAACATCTCACGTATAGACACTAGATCTGGCTAATGATGACTATTTAATTTAACTAATACTGGTAGGGGCCCGTTCATAAATTACGTAAGGGATTTTGAAGAATGATTTGGCCCCCTCCTTCCCTACCGTAAGACATCATAAGATTGCACCTACTCCCGGCTTTTTTTTTTTTGGTGGACTATGAATGCGTTCGCCGCGCCAAATCGGTCCGAGGTGACGAAAAGGCGGCGCATGACTCCCATAGGCCCACCGTAAAACTCCTCTCTCTTCGCCGCGCGAGCTGACCACCGGTACCCGATTTTTGTCTTCGGTGGTCCGCCCGGCGGTTTACCCTCGTGGGTTCCTCTCGTCGACTCCCCGACAGATTACGCCGTCGGGGCGTCGCCCTCACGCGGTGTCCTCACGTCGGGTGACCGGACAATTGCACCTACTCCCCCCTGCCGCTTAATAAGATTTTTTTTTGTAAGAGAAGGCCCTATTGATCAAATATTACTCCATTTATTCTGAATACATCTTTTATTACAATCTTCTTACTACAAGTATCATTAACTCACTGCAATAACATTAATCTTATTAATCTATCACAGTTTTGACTAAAATTAGTGATTTTCAATTTAATATCTTACGTAATGTTCACTAATGCTTATAGTAAGAAGTTATAATATTCGGTCAAAACCCCCCACTAAACGTCTTACATAATTTATGAATGGCCCTAAGGATCTGGTAAGAAAAGGAACTATTGAAATAAAATCCTATACTAAGAGGTTTAACCAACATAGGTCAATTTTTCTTCTATTATATATTATAAGTTTCATCAGAGAGTAGGTACTGTTGTCCATTTTCCTGGTATCAGTTTTATAGTATAGTAAGGGGTGGTGATCGTCACTATATGGGGCAGATCGTTCGAGAGGATACCCACGAGAGTGAACCGCCGGGCGGGCCATCGAAGACAAAGAGCGGGTTCCAGTGGCCCGCTCACTTGGCGTGGAGAGGTACATGTAGGCCGGGTATATGGGGTCGCGTGCCGCTTCTTCTGTCGCCCCGGATGGATTTAGCGGGGTGTGACCACTCCATAGCGCGACGCCGAAAAAAAAAATATTAGGCAAATCGTAGCTATAAAACTTGTTGCTCATACGTCAGCTTATACGTCTCAAGGCTAGGCTCAAGCCATGTGTGGAGACCACAATAGATGAGTAATTGAACTGTTATACCACGTTGATCAAATGGGGTGGTATAGGGTTTTGTTTAGAGTTTTCCTTCTCTTGCATACATATTTTATGTATGTTATTATTTCTCAGTCGTCTTTTACAACAGCCACGGGCTAGTGACGGGGTGGTGAATTGTATTCTTACTCACTACACGAAAAGATTGGCTATTATTACGAATCTATTATCTGCATCGCTCTTCATTAACCAGTAGAGAATGCCTCACGTTATTACGTTTATATAATTTGTGCCTAAAACTAAAATAACTAAAAAGAAATTATATGAATGTTTTCCTACAAAGTTCTTTGACCTGAATAGTATGAGTATTCAGTTTGGACGTCGAGCTTTCAGTGCAATGTTGAAAGGTACGTTTTGCGCTTTTCAAGTTAAAAAACGTAGTTAAACCTATGTGGAAAAGGTAGAAAAAGGAGTGCTCCGACCGAAGTGGAATTATGCAGTGACACGGAACACAACGAATACCTACAAACAAGTCTGTTTCATTCAGGGTTGTTGATATATTTTTACAAATATTTCTTATAAAAATTGGAACAATTTTATTTTTCTTTATTCTCTTTGTGTTTTTTTTTATTGACAACAATCTACGGTAAGAAATAAATACTGGTTGACGGGAAGTTTAAGAGACGTATATTAATTGACCTTTTCCTTGATTCACTTAGCATCAAGATCGTTGCCAGCCTATGGTCCAGGATGGAGATAATAATATATGGAGGATGGAAAAAACTATGCGTTTCAAAATACAATCCAAAGCACATGAAGCTTTAGACTGGTAGTGTGAGTTCTACATATACGCCGATTATGATAAGAACAAAGTCGAAATGTGAAAAGCCCATGAGCTTTTGATATAGAACGTTGATTTTTTTGGGCTATATTTTTTTAATCTCACTTCCTTGTTCTTCCTTGGCGATGGCTATGTTCACTATCACAATAATCGATTATAAACCCGAAAAATGAATTGTAGTGCATGAGAATCGAGCTCACGCATATTCAGCATAGGAGCTGAATACTTAGACTTCTACTCCATCTGGATAGTTTTATAATATTTCTATATAATATTAATAAGTTTCATAGTTTCTAAAGTTTGTCCACCCCTAGTGGAAGTTGATAGTGAACACGCTATTACGATTTAAGTTTTCCGATGAAATTTCGTTCGCAATGAAAATTTATAGCGAAGTTATTCACCGTGCTTGTATTTAATTATCTGCTTGCTTAATTTTATTACTATGCAAATTATGCGTATGAATGAATATTATTATTTTAGATTTATATTTCCTTATTCACGACAAGTAAAGGAGTAAGAATATAGTTTATCACCTCATTTTTTAGCCATGGATATTATAAAATACAACTAAGTCATATTATATACAGTTAATATCTATGAATGAAATAGAAAACTCAAATAATACTCTACTTCAACTTCTGTGACCAGTATGGTATATTAGACCTACTTCTATTTGGTTCCAACTTCCAACTTTCCATCGTTGAGAAGGCTCGACTAGGCAATGAGGCTGCGTGTATGTGCTGAGATGAGATAAGATTTATATTGAACTGAAGAATTTACGCTAAGATTTCATTCTATCAATGAAGCAATTATTACGTATATACCAGTAAACAAGTAATAATAATATGCATATATAGAAGGAAAAAAGGACCTATTTCTAGCAGTATCTAGAATATTTTTTGGCTTTATCCTTAAGCCAAAATATATTCTAGATACCGCTAGAAATAGGTCCTTTTTCCTTTCTTTTTTTGCGGCGGGCTACGGTACGTCACGCCTCGCTAATCCGTTCGGGGCGACAGAGAAGTGGGGCACGACCCCGTAGATACATACAAACACACGGGTATCTTCTCATGTCGACGTCCCGTCATCTCGACCCATAAAATAGATCTTGATGTCAGGGCGTCGTCTTCACGCGGTGGCCTCGCTCTAAGGGCGACCAGACTATTCCCCGGTCCGGTCACCCACTGCCTCAGCGGCATGAGGCACAAATACTCGCGCCTACGCCGCCCTAGTCGCCGGCAGCGGCGCGCATGCTTGACGATATCCTATGATATCTTCTATATCTTTTATTTTAAGTGGCAGTAATCCCAGCACGAATTCTCACTATTGTGTCTCTTGTAAACTAGGATACACAATGGACACTATAAATGATAGCGAGGTTTAACCCTCAGGCAGACCCGGGATATAGAGCTAACGATTGTATTGGGACTCGCAAGAAATATAAATAGAAAAATTAAAGAGAAAGAGTTGAACAATGATAAATAGAGATAATGATTTTGAAAACAGTGTATAAAATATTGATGCAATATTATGATGACAAATATCAGCTGAAATGATGATGAATGATGATTATGACAAAAATTTCACCTACACAATAAAATACCTCTCAAAAGCATTATAGGTATAGAAATTTTAATGATATTTTGATATATACTAATATAACATACTTTCTACATTTTTATATACCCTTCATTTTCAACACCTCTAGAGATGCAACCGTTTCACGGATTCTAAATTAAAATATGACCCGCAATAAAAAAAAAGTAAATGGGACTCGCTAACGACGTCAGTACTTTTTACTCGTTAGGGATCCGTATAGTAGGGATGTTTATAGGGTTCTAAGTCTACATGATATAATACCAGTCTTAACTTTAAAGGGATATTTAATTTTAAACGTAGAAAAATTATACACGTGTATTATACGTATAGAATGATAGTGTAGATATGTTTTTTGACAGGCTATGATCAGGACACACTCAGCCTGAATCGATTAGGGTGGCGAAAGGCCGGCGTTTAGCTCATAGCCTATTACTTATTACCTCCAAATAACTTTTTACTTTGATCATTAGTACATTGTTGTTGACTTCTATGGGCAGTATGGACGTTATCTCAAGAATTTCATAAAGATGAGACTTTGGACGTCAAAATACTTCGAAATAATACTCTATCTACTTCTGGTTGGGCCGGTGCCAGTGGCTTCCGTTCAAAGAGCAATAGCGGCTCGAATAGAAAGTTATGAGACTTCATGTTGCCAGCAACATATCCAAGCAGTTTATGGTCAAACTATGGTTTGGCCCACCATCAAAATAGGAAATCTCTGAAAAGTTTGAGAATCATGCCGAGTGCTGTTACAATCATCACCTAGATATTTAGTAATCAATAAATTATTGTTTTGAGTCTGGGTATGGTTTAGGTCCATTATTTGTAATTTATTTCCGCGTGGTGACGGAGTAAGGATACAATTCACCACCCCTCTATCTTACCCGTGGGTGATCCTACGAGATGACTAAGGGATATTAAACGCATATAACATCTATACATACATACATATCATCACGCCATATCTCTTGCAGAGGCAGAGAGAACAGAGCAAGATACACAAGACAAGACATACATCTATGCAAGAGAAGGAAAACTCGAAACTAAACCTTATACCAATACTCCTGACCAGCGTGGTATATTAGGTTAATATCCCTCCCGTGAGTAAGGTTCGAGCCCAATAGTAGCACGTGTATGAGCTGAGATGATCAGTATATTTGTAAGGTCCCTCGCGACCCAAAGATTTTATTTATTATTTTTCCTATATATCGAGCGGCATCGTGCGTGTCAGCACAACACAAATCGTAATAAAAAATAATAAGACAGTTTCAGTGAAAGAAATTGGCTTAAAATAACACTGTGCTTCCATAGAATAGGATAAGAATTTGATGAAAGATTATTTTCTCTATATTTTTTTTTGGAAGTGAAAACTTCTTTAGGCGCGTTGAGCATTTTTGGAGGGGAAAAACTTATAGGTTCGCGTCACCGACATGCTAATGCTAATAGTATATCTATAACTATGTGAAAACTTCTTTAGGCGCGTTGAGCGTTTTTGGAGGGCAAAAACTTATAGGTTCGTGTCACCGACATGCTAATGCTAATAATATATCTATAACTATGTGAAAACTTCTTTAGGCGCGTTGAGCGTTTTTGGAGGGGAAAAACTTATAGGTTCGCGTCACCGACATGCTAATGCTAATAGTATATCTATAACTATGTGAAAACTTCTTTAGGCGCGTTGAGCGTTTTTGGAGGGCAAAAACTTATAGGTTCGTGTCACCGACATGCTAATGCTAATAGTATATCTATAACTATGTGAAAACTTCTTTAGGCGCGTTGAGCGTTTTTGGAGGGCAAAAACTTATAGGTTCGTGTCACCGACATGCTAATGCTAATAGTATATCTATAACTATGTGAAAACTTCTTTAGGCGCGTTGAGCGTTTTTGGAGGGCAAAAACTTATAGGTTCGTGTCACCGACATGCTAATGCTAATAGTATATCTATAGCTATATGAAAACTTCTTTAGGCGCGTTGAGCATTTTTGGAGGGGAAAAACTTATAGGTTTTTATTTTTATATAAAAATTAGAAAATTATTATTATTTCAATTAGTCTTAAGTTAATAGTTTTCACTTCTATAGGCAGTCCCCATGACTGCCTGTTATTTTTTATTGCTAATGGCGGCAAACGAGCAAGTAGCATACCTGATGGTAAACGTCACTGCTGCCCCTTTGCTATACCAAAGGTATAGCTAGGCTGCTGTCTACCATTACCATTCTCAAACCCACCTAGTTGGGCTGCCGGCTCTCTCGCTCACCGAACGAAGCGCAATAGCACATTGCCATTACTCAGACGTCGATTTTCTCCGAGAGTGTGGTACTAACCCGGACGGACCGGCCCGTGGCTGTAGATAGAGAACTGTCAACAGCGTGGTCCTACCGCTATTAAAACTGTGACTGTTTGTTTTGATCATATACCACGGCAGAGGTTAAATGCATGGATAGTAGTAATACATTGTATTTTTTTTTCTGTAACTTCAAGGAATATTAGTTTAGTATACGAGTAGGTATATGTTAAAAAAATGAGGCCTTACGGAGATCTTTATGCAAGGACCCGATTCGCTCTTGACAGTTTTGGTGCTGGATTTCATTTACGTAGATTTCTCGTTCTACCTGTGTTATATACAACGTGATATACAGTTAGATTAGTTCTATTAGTATTAAGAATCAGCTTGCCATTCGTTAATAAATTTTCCATGTGATGACAGCGTTCATCAGCCCTCCCGCGATCAACGATATTTGCTTTGTGATAACAGCTACGAATACAAACATTCCTTACATTGCTCATTTCTGTCGTAAAAGACGATTAAGATTTTACATCGAGTCAAATCTTTTTAATGCTGCCTGGCGGTTAGTTAGGAGATGCTCGCCGACCTGTATCGGCGGGTGTCGGGGGTGCAAGCGGAGGGCGGTGCGGTCAAATGAAGGAAAACTCTCTACCCTAAACCTTATACAATACGTCCGACCAGCTTGATGTCGTAGGTCAATTTCCCTCATAGTGTTGAGAAGGCTCGAGGCTAGTAGTGGGACATATTTGAGCTGAGATAATGAATAGATTAAGAATAGATTATGTCGCCATATTTTCCTTCCCATTATATTTTAATTCCATGTGGTGGCAAGGAACACCATCTACCACCCCCTTTCTTGTCGGTGGATGTGTCGTAAAAGACGACTAAGCATTATAATATGCATGTAAGATTTTATAAGAGAATGTAATTCGACATAAAATCCTATATAAATCTCTCTGACCGTAGTATTCCTTCTCTTGCATACATGTTATATGCGTTTTATATCCCTTCGTCGTCTCTTACGATCACCAACAGATAAGATAGGGGATGGTAAATTGCATTCTTACTCCGTCACCACACGGAAATGAAAAATGTCGGTGCGATGCAAATTCAAAATCGATCGTGGTGACATGTAATATACCAGTAATTTAAAATGTTATTCTCGAAACTATTCTTTTATTAATAGAAGTTGCGGTGAGAAAATAGTCATATTTTTTTTTAAATTTTCAGTTCTCCTTGAAGAGGTTAACTTTGCACTTTTATACGGACCTTAGACAAGTTTAAGAGGCTATTATTATTAATGCTACTATCTAAGAATATTGGATATTAGAAATTACGTGCATGTAGAGTCTCGATCACAGCCTTAACTATTAAGATCACAAAACTTTTAGAACGTTACTATCGCGCAAATAAACACAAGAAGGCAATGGACTTTTTACATACATACCATCACGCCATGTCCTTTGCAGGGTAGGCAGAGAGAACAGAGTGCCAGAGAACTCTATTCTTACATACTTCATTCGCTTCCTCAACATTCATAATTCTCCTCATACACGCTCGCCGGTTTCGGAGACTCTTGACTCCACCTTCCTTCAGTACATGACCGATCTGGTCTAGGTAGTTGAGTTTCGGTCTCCCCCGGTACCTACATCCTTCCACTTTCGCATTGTATATCTTCTTAAACCAGACGTTCGTTCGGCATTCTTTCCACATGACCGAACCATCAGAGCATTCCCTTTCGCATCTTTACACCAATACTCTCTTTCATATCTATTCGCTCTCTTACGTCGTCGTTACGAATGCGATCGATCAGTCTAACTCCACAGATTTTTCGTAGAGATCGCATTTCAACCGTATTAATTTTACTTTCATACTCTTTTCTGCATACCCAACTCTCGCTTCCATACAGTAATGTTGGGACAAGCACTGCGTTATGTATTGCTACCCGTGCCTTCTGGATGAGGTTGTGGCTACCGAGAAGTTGCCCCAACGCTCCGTTCACTCTATTTCCCGCATTCACTCTTCGCTCTATATCAGTGGTGTACCTTCCATCTCGGCTAAATCCACATCCAAGATATACAAATTCATCCACTTGCTCTAGTACATCATTACCTATTGTTACTCTTACATCTGTTCTGGTTTTATCTCTTTCAAAGACCATTATTTTGGTTTTGCTCACATTCACGCGTAGACCCCTTTGTCTTGGACTGGACTTGGACTTTTTAATTGTTGATATTAATATTCAGTCTTGGTTTTTCGGTATAGTGAAAAATTTTAATATATGTTATTATAGAAACATTAATTTTATAAATGAAAAATATCGTTTTCATTTTTATGATGATTTCTGCGAGCGTACCTACTTTATTACAAACTAATAAGATTACGTGAATAGATATGATAATTTAGAGAAAAACGACGATATTAGTAAAAGAAATTGCTTATTTATTTTGGAATAAAATTGTAAAAAACTGTCTGGCATTCTATTTGATTTCTTTTTCAACGCCTATATACGTTTTATTAAAATGCTAAAAATAGCATTAGCAGGCTATTTTTTTTATCTATGTGGTATAGTTATCACGCTGGTTGTATCGGCTTATATAAGATTTCTTTCGAATTTGCATTTCTTATTGTTATATACTTAGATCCCATAATAGCTCCTTATGATAACTAAAGGAAATACAATGGTGACCATTATATTTAAATCCCGTTATACCGTGGAAATTTAATCTATCTACCAAGAGTAAATATTAAAATAAAGATCCCATCATCATTCATCATTCTCCTACTCTTATCCCAATTACTTGAGGTCGACACTATATGTACTCTTCTTTTATAGTACATATTGTGAAAGTTATTGGCATTAGTTTTATGACCGGCCACCTGCTAGATGTCAACTCTCCTTGGGAATGTAATTGTTGACCAAACGGCATCTGATAGAGTTAGCCTAGGTCGTTATTAGGCTCTTAGTCGTCTTTTACGACATCCACGAGCAAAGTAAGAGTTGGCAGTATACGTAGCCGCTATCACTTAGCAAAAAAAAGTAGGACGTTTAGGAAAATCTTTCATTTCCAGCTTCGATTTTTTTTTGCAGTCTTGTTAGCTATGGTATTCTCTACCAAACCGTATGTAATAAAGTACTTTGATAATCTGTATCTATAAAAGAGGATGTTTGTATATGTATATATGACATCGCTAAACTCAGAAACTAATTGATCGATCATTATGAAAATTGGTATGTATATGTTTTTTTTCACGAAGAAGGTTTATATGATGTCTCCATGATGTGATTCGTCACCAGGCTGCGGCAATATATCTTCTATAAAGAAACTAACGAATGGGTTTGCTAGTATATCTTTATATTCGTAGACCATCAGTAGACTGATCAAAGTGTTTTAAACCATGCCATATTTTATGTATAAACGATAACATCCGAGCGTGTAAATATTACTATTCATAACGAAATATAATTATGATTCATACTTTCGTACTAAACTTGACCTTGTTGGTCTATTATTGCGTGTCTCGATAACATTTACGGGTTTAATTAATATGTCAGACATTAGATTATGCGACGGATTAATATTTTCGGATAATTTATTTAAATTTTTCATTTCTAAATGTCAATTTTTAGTCTGCTATAATAGTTCCAAGTCTTTATAGATAACATATATGGGGGCTTTAATTGCTATATACTGGTGTAATAGAGAATGGAGCAGCTGGTTAGAAAGAAGGGTGGTAGGTAATTATGGCAGGAACCCATAACAAAAATTTTAAGGGAAAATGTCGATTAGTTAATGAATTAGAAGCATTTAAAGGTTTCAATTTTGTCATCGCTTTTTCTTTGAAACTGAATAAAATGTACTATGTAACTGATAAATATCATATCAATTTAATAGTGGTAAGACCACGCTGTTAACAGTTCTTTGTCTGCAGCCGCGGGCCACTCCGTCCGGGGTAGTACCACACTCTCGCAGAAGATCGACGTATGAGGAATGGCAATGTGCTATTGCGTTTCGTTCGGTGAACGAGAGAGCCGGAAGCCCAATTGGATGGGTTTGGGGTTTATATTGGTTGGCAGCGGCTTAGTTATACCCTTGGTATTACAAAGTTCCATGGGCGGCAGTGACACTTACCATCAGGTGTGCTGTTTGCTCGTTTGCCACCACTAGCAATAAAAAAAAAATCTGCTACATACTCATACTTTCTTAAATATTCATTAGAACCTGAATAAATCAATGATTACGTTTGCTATAGTATGACAAACGTCGCCTTTACAAACAGCTGATGAGTCAATGACCTTGACATTTTCTCTTCAAATTTTTGTTATGGGTTCCTACGATCATTACCTACCACCTTTCTGACCAGCTGTTCCATTCTCTGTTACATCCAGTATAGCTATACTAATATTATATATAGCTATAGTAATTAATATTTAATCATCATCATAATTTCAGTTCAAATAAATCGAACTACTAGGCTCGGGAATCCATCAAAATGGGAGGGAAATTGTCCTACTATGCCACACAGATCAAATAGATTAGTACGTGTTTCCATTTCAATATTTTCTCTCCTACCATGATGATGTCTTTTAAGATTTAATTACAGGAGAAGAAAGTCGTTCATAACCTTACGGATTATTTTGTCGTATCTTTTAGCTGTTTGTCTCAGATCACTTTCACAGCATAGCCCCAAGTATGAGTGAGCGCTGAGGGCTCTCAACCCGGAAAAAGCTTTGAGCAATATCGCCTAAGGATTTCTCCTGTGGGGATCGGACCTCGGCTTGGGGTATCGCTGATGGCAATGTGGACGTACCCACGTTTGGATTACTGACAATTGTGCGGCGTGTCTTCTGTCTCTGGTGACGGAGGCGGAAGCGCGAATATTTACGTATTATGGCCGCGCGGGTTGTGTATGCTCTTTGTTGAGCGAATAAAAACGTCTGCCTCGTCGAGATCGGTCGGATCGTGGATTTAGAAGGGACATAGTTAGCCGCCCCTACTCCTAAGAGGTTGGGTTGAGTCATGGTAGATCACCTTGTGGAATTAAATATTTACAAAACGTTATTAACATTTATTCAGGCGGTTAAAATGATAAAAATCCTAAGCGACATAAGGATTTATTTTCCTTAACATGAAGTTAAAAGAGCATTATTAAGTGATGACACGCAAATTTTACTTAAATATGTATACTGTATTGTCGTACAAATTCTGAAAATAGTACTGTAAGACAGTATTGCGGGTATTATGCGGTAATGTAGATACTTATTCGGTATATGTAGTTCAAGTGCAAGTTATTTATAGTATACTTGACTGGTCGGTATCAGGCCCTAACTGTCCTATATTTAGTATTAGGTGACCTACATAAATAAAATGTTAGGTAGTTCGTCTGAAAAAACTTTTCCACATACATACATACATATCATCATGCCATATGCCTTGCAGGGTAGGCAGAGAGAACAGAGTGCCAGAGAACTCTATCCTTGCATACTTCACTCGCTTCCTCAACATTCATAATTCTCTTCATACACGCTCGCCGGTTTCGAAGACTCTTGACTCCACCTTCCTTCAGTACATGACCAATCTGGTCTAGGTAGGTGAGTCTCGGTCTCCCCCGGTACCTACATCTTCTTCTTCCAAACTTTTCTATTCAATGTATTAACGTGTGAATAAAAAACCGGATTGGCTTACATATTTATTAGGTAAATAATCGCTCTTATGCTTAATGTAAAATTTGATCAAACCTATAGTTTTGGATCTTAATAAAATATACATACATATATACATATCATCATGCCATATCCCTTGTAGGGTAGGCAGAGAGAATAACAACATAATAAAATATACACTATTACTATAATGACTTCCGTGTGGTGACGGAGTAAGAATAGTATTCACCACCCCATATTTTACCCGTGGGTGATCGTACGAGACGACTAAGGGATATAAAACGCATATAACATCTATGCGAGAGAAGGAAAACTCGAAACAAAACCCTTTACCAACACGTCTGACCAGCGCGGTATAGTAAGTTAATTTCCCTCCCATTGCGGAGGAGGCTCGAGCTCGTCAGTGAGACATTTATGAGCTGTGATGATGATGATGATGACTATAATGACTATCACGCGTACACATTCCAAGTAGTTCTTATTTAATGACTTCTAATGTTTACGCGAGTATTATACATTTGAAATAAAACTACTTTTACTTAATCTATCGCGTTTGTATTTGCGTTTCGAACTCTTTACAGTGATCATGGTTACGGGAGGACTAAGGTGTCTTACGTCCAATATGTCATTGTTATTACAGAAATTTATTTATATTTACCCTATAAGATATTAAATTTAGACCAACATTTTTATACAAAATTAATACAAATTCATTGCCAGTACAAAAAGAGAATGATTCTATATATAAAATTTATGTTGTTTATGATTTGTTATTATTAAAGTATTTAATTTATGATAATTATTATTGTGGCAATTTTACAATTTTACAAAACTAACAAAACTATTCAGCTACCACCGGATCGGAACGCGGCCACACTGAGAAAGATCCGGCGAGAAAACACAGGAGGCATGATACTAATTTCATTATTGAATTTTTGAGTGGCCACTTTATCATAAAATTAATTAAATTAAAATTTAACAATTATTGTGGGTCAAATTTCATCTTATTTAATAAATATATTTATTATAGACTTAAATTAAAAGAAAAGAAAATTTAAGAGCTCGAATCTCTTCCAAAATATCAGGCCAAGTAACCTACTAAATCACGTTGGTGAAACCAGTCACGTAAAAACGGTCCAACGTTCTTCGCAAAGAGGTAGGTTACCACGTGTGGTTTTTAGCAGATATTGGCGCTGATACTTAATTATCGCTGAACCGGCATACCCAATCTCTCCTCCTGAATAGTAGGCATACATAAAGAAAGCATTTTCTCACACATAAATAGGGTAGTTTATTTCAAATTTCTGTCTCTTGTATAGATGATAAGTATATTATATCTGTTAGCGACATAACGGGCAAGATGGGAAGTGCTGAATTGTATTTTTACTCTGTCACCACAAGGGTATGAGAAATTGGCAGTCTACTCAATCGACGGAGAACAGAGAATACGATGAGTTATGGGGCCACCTTGCACTTCCCTCAACCCGGAGAGTCATCATCATCATTCAGCCTTTTGTCATTCACTGCTGGGGGTAGGCTTCCTTCATTTTTTGGCCACAAAGTTTGGTCTAGTGCCACCCGATACCCAACGACTCCCTACATCCCCGTAGCATAGCGGATCTGCCGTGACTGAGGGCCGTTTTTCTATTTGTGTTGCTCATAAAAGGGTTAAAGCTGGAATCGCAACGCTTAGTAGGTGGGTTGACGATCGCAGTATAGTGTTATAGTGTTTCACTATACTAGGAAACCTATACGTTTCCTAGGAAAAAGCTGCTACCCACTCTCCTGGTGAATTTTTATGACGCCCACGGGCAAGTACGGGGTGACGACAATTGTATACTTCTCCCATCGCCACAGCCGGGACAGGCAGGCATGTATCTAAAAAAAATTAACGATTTCGTGATATTAAAAGTATATTTATTTGCAATTAAAATATTGCATAAATACTAAGTTCAAATAAATATTTAATGTTCTATGTAATAAGTTTCCCGTAGCTTTGACGTTGATGATATTGATAAATCAAATCAATTGATATTTTTTATATTGTGAGAATATTTTGTGATTTAAATCATTATATTTTTTATTGTACATCATTTATTTGTTTTTAATAAAATAGACATTTATCTCGTCTTATTGCGAAAATTGTGGTGGGTGGTATGTTCATTAAAATCATTACTATTAATCGATCATTGTCATTATTGAGACAAAACAGGTACAGTACAATATAAAAGGGCGACAGGGCCAATATTTTGTTGCATGGTCTTTTTTAAACCATGCCTACACCTATTTGGAAGGTGAATAACATGAGATATTTTTTTGACGTGGAATCGTCTTATAAAACGGTGAGCGTCGGCTGCAAGCACGAAAAAGTGTCACGTTCTGCCAAAGTTGAGCGTGCAAGCGAGAGCACAGATCAAGCGATAGAGAGGCACGACTGGCCTAAGCATTCTTGCATTTTAAGAATTTGACGTATTTTCTGTTTATAAAGTGAAGTGAAAAGTTAATGTGGTTTCTATTGTTTATACGAAAAATTATCTATATATATATAATTATTAAGTTATCACGAAAAATTATGTAGTCCGTACTCCGACTTTACCGACAACCATCTGATTTAATTTTTTGCAAGTTGCGTCTAGTTCCTGGGAGATTAAGAAACAAATTATAGCAAATATCTACTTCAATTTTTTCACTTAAGCAAAGGAAAGAGAGTTTAACTTTATAGAATCGCTTGTGAGTTTATAAAAATATAAATAATTTTAAAAATGTGTCCTGAGACGACGAATTTTGCATTTGCCGTTACAAACATAATTATTTATTTTTATTTTTAGCATATTTCTAAATATATTTTATATCATTATTCATAGATCTACTACGGTGTAATTTTCGAAAAAGACCTCGCTTTTGCTTTCAGCAAATAATATCCTAAACGGAACAAAGCACTTCCCTCTTTTGTTCCACGTTTCTCGGTTCACCGCATATGCTCAAACTTTTACAAATTTGAAAAAAATGTCGTCCTTTTTCTCTTCAACTTTATTTTACTTTTGTGGGCTGAAGAGACTATTTAAGGTGTGAAAGAAAATTAAAAATAGCTTTGTCACCTAAAAATGCTATTGGGGCTTACACCTTTTTTTGACAGCTCAAACTGGAGCTAACCCCTTCTTTTTAAAACTCGTACTGAAGTTTACTCCTTTTTTTGATACATCGAATAGTCCGGGGTGACATAAGGATCATGGCGGTCAGAGCCATTCGCGGTTACCGCACGGTATCGACAGAGGCGGCGTGCCTATTGGCCGGGACACCCACGTGGGACCTAGAGGCGGAGATGCTCTCCGACCTCTACCGGCGGGTTACCTCAATGCGCGAAGAGGGTGGCTCCCCATCGTTTAACGAGATAGCCACCTGGCGCGAGGACGCCCGCCGAGAAGTCATCGCCCGTTGGGCTACGCGGCTGGAGAGGCCTAGACACGGTGTCACTACCGTCGAGGCCCTCCGGCCCGTACTGATGGAATGGATGGAGCGGCGGCACGGAGTCCTCACCTTCCGACTGGTGCAGGTATTAACGGGGCACGGGTGTTTCGGGAAATACCTGCACACGGTCGTGTACAGGGAATGGACTCCGGGCTGCCATCATTGCAGTAGTGACGAGGACACGGCGCAACATACGCTCGAGGAATGCTCGGGCTGGGACGGGCAGCGCCGCGACCTCGTCGCTATTATCGGTGCCAACCTGACGCTGCCGGCTGTCGCGAGGGCGATGGTCGACAGCGTCAGGAATTGGGACGCGGTCGCCGCCTTCTGCGAGGCTGTCATCTCGCAGAAGGAGGCGGCGGAACGGGCCCGGGAGGATGCCCGTGACCCGGGCCGCCGCCCGCGGCCGGGGCGGCGCAGGCGCGAATACCTGCGCCTGATGCCGCCCTAACCGAGGCTTCGGGTGATCGGACCGGGGAATTGTCCGGTCACCCGACGCGAGGCCACTGCATGAGGACGACGCCTCGACGGCGAAATCTGTCGAGGCGTCAACAGGAGAGGAGCCCGAGAGGGCATACCGCCGAGCGGGCCACCGAAGACAAAGATCGGGTACCGGTGGCCCGCTCGCACGGCGAAGAAGGGGTGCTTGCAGGGTGGGTCAATGGGGTTGCGCGCCGCCTCTTCCGTCACCCTGGACCGATTTGGCGGGGTGCGACGTCCATGGCCCACCACAAAAAAAAAAAAAAACAAGGGTGACATAAGGATGGTGTATGGCTACAGAATCTATTTTATAATGGTGTATATTACGGCAGTGAGACGTACATTGCCAATTATGGGTCAGCCTCCTGCTGGTAGCAGACTAGTTGCCAATATGATCTCTCATGACCTCGGCTAAGGCGACACGTAAATAGGTGTAACGAAATAGAGAGTAACGACTTCTTATAGGTTCTATAAAGTAACTAGGATGTCATTCAGAACGGTACCGGTACGGATACCATAGGATGCACTAACGAGCCTTATTATGAATTTTTATGAGTGTAATCGATATAGTCAGAAGAATTAGCGTGTTGAATGCAAGCAATGGGTATGCCACATCGCTTGTTGAACCTGTAGTAGGCATCAAATGTTCTTGAGTAGCAATCACGTATCGGACGATGCAGCGTAGGACGACCTCCCATTAGATACCTGACTAAATATTACAAGTCACAACCAACCAATGGACGAAACTGACATAAAACCGTTCTGAGTAGCATACCCGTGGTCACATATACCTATATATCCAACAGTGGAGGTCTACCGGTTGATGGGTAGAAGGATGGATATGAATCTTTTTTTACTCAATTTATGGTTTAGATCCCACACAATCATCAGGAGTAACATATGGGCGTTAAAAGCACCAAAACTTTAAAGGGCCTTTTCATACATAGCTTCACGCCTGTTTCCCAGAGGGGTAGGCAGAGACTACGGATTGCCACAAACCACGATCCTTGCATACTTCCATCGCTTCATTCACACTCATAATAGTCTTCATGCATGCTCTACGATTACGCATACTCTTAATATGACCTCTCGTCAATACAGCGTCAATTTGATCCAAAAAATTATGACGAGGTCTTCCCCTTGTATTCGTCCCATTTACGCTTGCTTTATATATTTTCTTTGTCAACCTCTCCTCACTCATTCTTTCTAAGTGTCCAAACCACTTTTCCTTACTATATAAATGGAGTACCTGTACTGTATATATACTACCTAAGTAGTATATATAGACCTTTGTATTTACGATGGAACATTGAATATCAAATATCTTAGTGCTCCCATGACCATGGGTGCTAAAGGAAAAGTTAAAACACCATAAAATCCAGAGAAATAGATTTATTTCATATTAATAATATTTGGATAGCAACGGATGAGAGACGACTGCATGTAGCGGAGATGCGAATGTTGAGATGGATGTGTGATGTGACAAGAATGGATAAAATAAGGAATGAACATATAAGAGCAAGTTTGAAAGTTACGCCAGTGACGGCAAAATTAAGGAGTGAAAGATTGACATGGTATGGACATGTGATGAGGCGGGATGAAAGTAATGTTGTGAGTAAAGCTTTAAGTATGAATGTTGAAGGCTTAAGGGGTAAGGGAAGACCGAAGAAAAGATGGATAAACTGCGTGAAACATGACATGGATAGACAAGGAGTGACCATAGAGATGACGTCTGATAGAGTTGTATGGAAGGAGGAGACATTGAATCGACCCCAAATGAATTGGGATAAGAGCAGGTTGATGATGATGGATAGCAACTACAATTAAAAAGGTTTTATGCCTTTTTATTTAATGCAGTCAATTTAGTATTCACCTTTCTTGCCCGAGGGGTTGTCGAGTGCATTATGACTATGTAAAAAGGAGAAGGAAAACTCGATATAAAACCCTATGTAAATTAGTTTAACCAGCGTGGTATAGTGAGTCAATTCCCTTCCTATTCCAATACAAATCCAATGGGCCGTATATATTTTGAGAAAAATAGGAAAATATTTTATATTGACTTTCAGTAAATAATTATATATTTTATCGTTACTAATATTTAGCAAGTATATATATTATATATTTATTATATACTAGAAGCGATAAAACTCTAACAATAGCCGTACAGTCATGTGATGTGATGTCTTATCACTTGAACCTGTTGCGAATGATAACCCGCATAATATGCGGGTTATGTAGTACTTTCATTTATTTTAGCCAATAATAACAACAACTAGATATATCGAAGTGAATAACAATATATTATTTGCTATTAGTCATGTCAGTAAGATTTTGTTTCTATCTCAATCTACATATAGTTTAAAGGTTAGTACAAAATACCTTCATAGGGGGTGCGAGATTAGACTGTTAAACAACTTAAGCCGGGTGTTTTGTGTGGTGGCTATTAGATTTAAATTGCAGCCAAAGAAGGAATGGGTCGTCAGAATTTGTATCTTCGTTCATTATCATCATCACAGCCCATATATGTCCCACTGTTGGGCTCGGGCCTCCTCCGTAATGGGAGGGAAAATAACCTACTATACCGCGCTGGTCAGACGTGTTGGTATAGGGTTTTGTTTCAAGTTTTTCTTCTCTAGCATAGATGTTATATGGGTTTTATATCCTTTAGTCGTCTTTAACGATCACCCACGGGTAAGATAGGGGGTGGTGAATTGTATTCTTACTCTGTCACCACGATGATATTTTCGTTACTTTACGACATAATTCCAAACAATGGAGCAAATTTTTAAGAATAAACAATTTATTTTATATAATAGGTATTTCTTGTTAAGGATAACATTATAATATAAATAGTAATATAATTTTATTGCTTTATATTTCTTTTTCAAGTTAAAGACGAAATTATTTAACTTTTAAGTATTGTGATATTAATCTTGTATTTATTAAATACGGCTCAAAATATTTATTTCAAGTTTATTAACAATAAAATGTAACTAAAAAAGAAACCTTAAAATGTATTAATTTTCTTTGTAATGCATATCTTATAGTGTAGATAGATCAGTTCCCCAAAATTGAAATTACAAATAATGTGAAGATCAAAGAAACGCTGGAGTATACATCTTATCGATAAGCTAAAAAGAAAACTAAAACTTTCCTTATACTCAGATATAACTTTAAAAGGTTATCTCCGTTCAGATTAAGTAGCTTCTGGAGTGGTTCTCAAGAGACCGTATGGTAACATGAATGTATAAAGACAAGATAAACCTTTCAGACAAAAGTAATCGTCAATGTAATATATTTTCTTATAATGTGTTTACCTACATGACTCCTTGCTATATTTTATATATCGCAGAATATTTAAAATTTAATAAAATTGTTAATGTTTATGCGAAAGGGAATGCTCCGATGGTTCGGACATCTGGTAACAATGTCGAACGAACGTCTGGTTAAGAAGATATACAATGCGAAAGTGGAAGGATGTAGGTATCGGGGGAGACCGAGACTAACCTACCTAGACCAGATTGGTCACGTACTGAAGGAAGGTGGAATCAAGAGTCTCCGAAACCGGCGAGCGTGTATCAAGAGAATTATGAATGTTGAGGAAGCGAGTGAAGTATGCAAGGATAGAGTTGTCTGGCACTCAGTTCTCTCTGCCTACCCTGCAAGGGATATGGCGTGATAATATGTTCGAGTATGTATGTATGTATGTATGTATGTTAATGTTTATTAACCAAGATTCTTATTTTGTTACTTCAAACATTTATATCCCAGATTTGGCCACAAATATTTTCTAAATTAAAGATATTAATCAACTGAATTGCAAAGGACTCACTTAAAAACACGACATCATAACCACGCTTAGAGAATATTGTAGTTGGATTATGTATATCCACATATTGCCATATGATGATTTTGTCTTGACATAGTACGATAAAATGTTTTGTAGCTTCTGACCTGTACAAGTTTAACATAGGGTGCCGATTTTATTACTAGAATAACTTAAACTAGGTGTAGAAGTTAGTTACAGAGTCCTAGCTCTGCCCAATCCTGAGATAAAGTGATTTGTTTCTTATCAAAATAGTAGGTTTGTCAGCGTACATTGACCTGTAGGTACATTTCGACCAGCTGTGCGGCGGTGAGCGCAGCGAGAGCGGCACTATTTGCCTACTAGTATATATGCCTACATCGAAATTTTGTAGTACAAGTGTATTGACCGCTTATCAGTATGGCAATATAATCAAAACTTAAGTACTATTTTTTTCCGGATTTGGATTACACTATCCATCATGGTCTGATACACCTAGGGTTGCCAGATCCAGGCTAATCATTTCCTGGACATTTCTATGGCCACGAACGGAATCAGAGTTGTGGTCTCTGGTCCGAGACTAAACTAAGTAAGAATTACCTAGAACTATAGGTTCATGAAAAATAATACTTTTTTTTGTAAAAATCTTTTAATGACTTTCTTAAACTTTTAAATTAAAAAAATGTAATGTAACTTTCGTAAGTAACATTTTAAGGCTTCATTAAATATTAACCTTTGAACATTAACATGACATATTATTTAAAAAAAGAATTTAACACAGAAACTGTGATCCTCTTTCAGACTTATCAATGAAACTGATATAAAATCAACATTAGTTATTTTGTAACTTAAAAAAATATAGAAAAAATATTGAGCACTTTATAACGATTAATTAAACATTGGTAGATGTGTTATCTAATATTAAAAAACTAAACAAACGAAAAGTGAGCGTATCTTTCAGACTTATTAATTAAACTTTGGCAGACAATCAACATTATTATAATTAACTTAAAACAATTTAATGACTCTCTTTGGCTAATAAATCATCTTAAAATCGAAACATATAAAATAATTTTTTTAAATACTTTTCGGTAGATTTTGCCATTTTCAATAATTTTTGGCCGTCATTGCTTTGCAAAACATATATAATTTCTGAGCAAGTCTCAGTAAAATTTATACGAGTTTGCAGTTCAGCTTTTATTAGATCCATGGACATTCTGTTTCTATCTTTTGTCCATAAATTATTTAATAAGCTGAAAATTCTTTCACAAAATGCGTTGGAATTGACAAAACAAAACCAACAATTCTCTTTAGATTTACAAGGTCATTAGAAATATTTGTTCTAAAGAAATGAGCCCAAATTTTATCGTTTGGCAAGTCTTTTGGAAGGATCTCAAAAACGGCTTTTAAACAAACGAACTCTGTAAAAGAGAATCAATATCAACTGCATCTTCAATTTTTAATATCACAGGAAATTCAGAGAGCTTTTCCCAGGTCAATTTCAATTCCTGTGATTTAAGAGACAAAAGCTCAAACTTTTTATAAATACCATCAGGCCCAAAATCATTTCTCTCTTCTAAGTAATCGATTGCTCTCTGCAAGAAAATATGTGCCTGTGACTTGAATCTATTCCTTTGGTCTTCGGTGAGGGTTTTAAAAATGGCTCTAACTTTACTTCCAAAAAAGTTATCAGCAATCCGGGTTTTTAATTGATCAAAAAGACCTCGTATTGCATGATCCATCTCCAGAATGGTGAAGCTGTCACTTTCTAATAGCAATATCACTTTTGTGAATTCAGGGAATAAGTTATTCAAGAAGAAAAGGTAACAGTCATTCAGACTTTATTACACTCTTCTTCATTATTGAGATCATTAACGTCGCAACCTTCTGAAATAAAATCCCAAAGTACTTTATGACTGTGATTTGCTCCTTTAACCAAAAAATAATATTTTACAGCAGGCCAACTATATACTAATCGCTCTATAGCTGGCAAAAGTGACAACCATCTTGTAGGAACATGTCTCAGCAGTTCTTTGTACTCGATTTGAGCAAATTCGCAGCACTCCTTCAATTTTTTCGTTTTCAAAGCTGACGAACTAAATTCGCTATAAATTTTCATGATGATGCTTTCTACGTCAACATCAAGACCTTTCAATGCATACTTTACGCAATTATTTATAATGTGACAATAACAATTGGCTTTGAAAACGTGCGCGTTTACCGTTTTTAACTTTTGATACACAGAATTATGTATACCGTAATTTACAGAAGCATTATCTGCACTGTATGCACTTATTTGATCAATGCTGAGGCCGGATTCAGCCGTGATTTTTGCTTTGATGCTTCGTCAGTGTCTTCATAAAAATCTAATAATTTTTGACATATACCCGTTTTGCTATCAAAATACTGAACAGCATACGGAAATGTTTTTCTATTTCCCACGTTCGATGCATCTGAGCCTATTGAAAAAAAATAAGATTCTTTTAAATCTGAGATTAACTTTTCTGTGTTTTAGGACCTTATTCACAATAAGGTCCTAAAACACCGCGTGTGATTGCTGAGGCCTTAGTACGTCCACATGTCATTTTTGCACTTATTTGACTATCTGGAATAATTTTGTGTATATTTTTTCATACTATTTACAGTCTAGGGAAGCTCTCCATGGCAAGGGTCGGTATTGGGGCCGACTCTGTGGGACATCGGTTACGACTGGGTATTGAGAGGAAGCCTCCCCCCCGGGCTGAGCGTGATATGCTGTGCTGACGACACACTCGTCACAGCCCGGGGCAGGACATTAGAAGAGGCGGCGAGCCTGGCCACTCTCGGCACCGAGGAGATGGTCAGGCGAATCGAGGCGCTGGGGCTCAGGGTGGCCCTAAATAAGACGGAGGCCCTTCTTTTCCATGGGCCTCGCGTAAGGCTGCCTATCGGCGCCTCGTTAGTCGTCAACTCCATCCACATCAGTATCCAGGCCCATATGAAGTATTTGAATCTGGTGCTCGACGGGCGTTGGTGGTTTCGGGAGGATTTCCGCAGGATTGCTCCCCGGCTGGTCGGCGCGGCGTCCGCCCTATCGCGGCTCATGCCGAACGTGGGCGGACCTAGTTTCGAGGGCCTGTGATCCGCTCAATGGCCATGTACGGCGCACCCGTGTGGGCGAGGGCTCTGAACGCCCAGCTCAAGGCTGTTCTGTGGAGGCCACAGAGAGACATGGCGTTCAGAGCCATTCGCGGGTACCACACGGTGTCGACAGAGGCGGCATGCCTATTGGCCGGGACACCCCCCTGGGACCTAGAGGCCGAGATGCTCTCCAACCTCTACCGGCGGGTAACCTCAGTGCGCGACGAGGGTGGCTCCCCATCGTCAAACGAAATAGCCACCTGGCGCGAGGACGCCCGCCAAGACGTCATCACCCGTTGGGTTACGCGGCTGGAGAGGCCTAGACACGGTGTTGTTACCATTGAGGCCCTCCGGCCCGTACTGATGGAGTGGATGGAGCGGCGGCACGGAGTCCTCTCCTTTCGGCTGGTGCAGGTATTGTCGGGGCACGGTTGCTTCGGCTTATACCTGCACACGGTCGCGTATAGGGAGTGGACTCCGTCCTGCCACCATTGCAGTAGTGACGAGGATACGGTGCAACATTCGCTCGTGGTATGTCCGAGCTAGGACGGGCAGCGGCGTGACCTCGTCGCTGTTATCGGTGCCGACCTGACGCTGCCGGCTGTCGTGAAAGCGATGGTCGACAGCGTCAGGAACTGGGACGCGGTCGCCGCTTTCTGCGAGGCTGTCATCTCGCAGAAGGAGGCGGCGGAACCAGTCCGGGAAAATTCCCGTGACCCGGGCCGCCGTCAGCAGCCGGGGCAGCGCAGGCGCGAATATCTGCGCCTGATGCCGCCCTAACCGAGGCTTCGGATGATCGGACTGGGGAATTGTCCGGTCACCCGACGTGAGGCCACCGCGTGAGGGCGACGACCCTGATGGTGAAAGCAGTCAGGGCGTCGACATGAGAGGAACCCGCGAGGGTAAACCGCCGGGCGGGCCACAGAAGACAAAGATCGGGTTCCGGTGGCCCGCTCGTACGTCGAAGAGAGGTGCTTGCAGGGTGGGTCTATAGGGTTGCGCGTCGCCTCTTTCGTCGCCCCGGACCGATTTGGCGGGGCGCGACCACGTCCATAGCCCACCGCAAAAAAAAAAGGGATCTCTCTCTCCATGGCTATTACACCGCAAAAAAAAAAAGGGATCTCTCTCTCCATGGCTATTGACTATAAATGTAGTACATGCAGTACAAGTTATTCAAATATACAACACGATGTAGACCTCCAACTTGCAACCAGTTTATAATGTAAGCTATCTAGCTAATCTGTCTTCGAAAATGTAAAGAGCTCTGTAGCTTTAGCTTTAGCGTTTGTATTTTTTTAAATCTAGCTTTTTATTATCCATTTTTTTTGACTTAATAAATCTTATTAGTAGCAATTTGCTTCAGTGCCATACAGCCGAAATTCCTATTCTGCCTTCTTGTCCTCGTTCAATTCTTTTCAATTTTGCTGACATAGAAGTGAGTGACAGAAGCTCTTAACCATTTGATAATTTATTTAGTCTACCTATTTGGAGATATGATTCAGTAAATAACTCTATACTTTTCAGCTAAGTTCTTTGATTTACTCGATACAGGTTCATGTATCCTTAATGGCCTGTATTACTGTTCAGTAGCCGATATGCTTTGTACTTAGACAATGATTGTACTCTCTTCAATGGCTATATATAATACTAGCTGATGCCCGCGACTTCGTCCGCGTGACATTCAGTTTTACTATAATACGCACCCCTATTTGAAACTTAAAAATTCAAACTCGACCAAGTATTTCCGGCAGCCACTTGACCATTTTCATCAAGGAGGACGCTTTCTCCAATTTTCTTTAAAACATCGGTAAATTCTTAAGCATGTGAATTAGTGTTGCCCAAATGCAAGACTCTTGCGAGGCTCGCAAATCTTGCAACTTTTGATTTTAGAATAACACAAAGTCACTTGTTTTGATAGAAATAAAAAATCCCCATAGACATTAAAAATCCAACTAAATTAATGAAATTCTATTCATCTAGTGGCAGTAACTGTACAACTATCAATAATTAGGTACATACCACTAAACGGAAGTGGGGCTATAAATTCTTCCATGTGCTGGTATTACTTGTAAGAATACGAAATGTTGACAATCCTTTCATTGCTAAGAAAATCGTAAAATCATGTCTAAGGGAGCACTGCAAAACTCTTGCAGCAAGTCTTAGTCTTGCATTTGGGCAACACTCATGTGAATGGTGACCTTGGCTTTGCTTGCATCTTGATGGTTAGGGTCAGCTTGCCTATTTGGGGCCACAGATAAGAATACTTCAGTGAAGCATTGATCTCATCAGTTCTATTTCCTCGAGTTTTAACAGGAAGGATTTGCCGAAAATCTCCAAAGAAAAGCACCATTGACTTTTCATTACGATCTTGTAGTGCTCGATCTACGGGCCTCTACGATTTTTTTTATTTATCATTGTTCAATCAACGCAAACGATTAGACAGCAATCCTTAATAAAAACACAAATAGTGGTAAAGCCACAGTTGATAGTATTCTTTCTACAGCCACGGGCCGGTCCGACTTCCAGTCGGGCCTAGTACCCCACTCTTGCAGAAAAGCAACATCTGAACAGTGGCAATGTGTTATTTCCGCTTCATTTGTAAGAGGCAGTGGGGCGACGCAGGCGCAATTACCTGCGTCTACTTGCCTTAGCCGAAGCCGCGGGTAACTGAAACGGGGAATAGTCCGTCACCCGCGGAGAGGCTGACCACATGAGGGTGGAGCCCGATGGCCCGGCGTAATCGGGGATGGTACTCGAAAGGCCCAATGGTGATGGGGAGGGAAAAAGGTGGGTTATGGGGCCACGCGGACGGAATGCAAGGCATGTGTCCAGACCATGGCCTGCCAAAAAAATAAGTGCATGCTGCTTGCTCGTTTACCACCGTACACAATAAAACAAAAAACACTTTGAATGTGTCGCAGTTTCGTGTTATTGAACATCTCGGTGTTTTATTGCTTTATAAATCTATCGGGTTTATAAACAATGTGCATAAATCTATCGGGTTTTTAAACAAAGCTCTTTTACCACCAAGAAGTAATGCAGCTTCAGTTTCTGACGTTACCGATCGTTACTTCCAAAGTTATTTTACGCTGTCTCCTCATTTTGGTAAGATTGCTCTGCTCAGATAAGTCTTTTCAGGGCTACCTGGGGACATGGACATCTATCATCTCAGCCTATATACGTTCCACTATTGGGCTCAAGCCTCGTCCGTAATGGGAGGGAAATTGACCTACTATATCACGCTGGTCAGACGTGTTGGTATAGGATTTTGTTTCGAGTTTTCCTTTTCTTCCATAGATGTATGATATGTATGACGTCCTTTAGTCGTCTCGTGGGTGATCGACCCACGGGTAAGAAAGCGGTTGGTGAATTGTATTCTAACTGCGCAACCGCACGGATAAATATAAAATAAATGGCTTTCATTACGAAAGAATTAATAAAAATGAAATTCTTGGTTCATGTCGCGTTTTAGTAGCGTAGAATATCTTCAGATGGATATCTTTTATATATGCTATGAACAGTGGAGGCTGGTGTAGTGATGGGGCATGGTTGCTTCGTGGTGTACCTGCTCACGGTCGCAAGGAGGGAGAGCACACCGTCTAACCACTACTGCGATTGCGAGGTGGACACGGCGCTGCAGACGCTTAAAGTTTGCATGGCCTGAGCAAAGCAGCGCCATGCACTCATCGCAATCATCGGTGCCAAACTGACACTGTCGACTATCGCAAAGACGATGCTCAATAGCGTCAGGAACTCGGACTTGGTCGCCGCCTTTTGCGAGACAGTCGTCCCACAGAAAAACTCGGCGGAGCGTGTCACAGAGGAGACTCTCCATGCTGACACACTCTGCCGCCGGCGCTTCGGACGTCACAGGCGGTACCTGCACCTGTTACCATTCTAACTGAGGTCACGGGTGGATGGACCATGAGAATTAATCTACCACCCGCAGAGACACCGACCGCGTGAGGGCGATACAACACTGTTGTTTGCCGGAGTGTAGACGGAGACGATACCTGGAAGGGTAAAACCCCAGGCCCGCCACGGATGTCAAGTAAGCGGTACCAGAGGCCAGCCTGATGGTTTGGGTAGAGAACACGATGAGTATGGGGCCACACGACGCCCTTCTGTTATCTCGGAAGGAATGGCCGTGTCCAGACCATAGCCTACCAAATAAAAACAAAAAAGGGTGCACTTTACATACTCGCCCCAAAGAAGCATCTCAACTAAGAATGTACGTTTTGTACGCTCTATGATGTGGACTTTACATTTCTTTTTCGTGTTTGACTTAGTTGTTATTCGCAGAAGGCTATGACAACTTTACTCGGACTGTTAGGTGAGTGCTGAGAGCTCTCCACCCAAAGTACCTTTACTAAGTTCAAGAAGTTAATGTAGTAGCTTTTGAAAATATAACGAAAAAATTATTTAAAATTTTAAACTAAATTATAGCGCCATCTATTGCTCATTTAACAAACTAAATAAATTTTATTTTATTAATTTATAGCTAAATTATATATTATTAACTAATTAAAACATTCTTTTTTATCACAAATAGTTTTAATAGTTATTTTGACTACCTGACTTACACTACAGATAAATTAAATAATTATTTTGAATTGAACCTTCTACTGATATAAAAGCCGAGCGGTGATTTTAAAAACTTAAATGACCATAACTTTTTTTACAGACATCAGATTTTAATGAAACAAAGACTAAATGTTGCTCTGAATTGGGCTTAATCTTTTTATCAAAACTGCGAAACAATTCGTTCAGTAACTTCGGAGATTAGCGATTACAGACATACAGACATACAGACACACAGACAGACAAGAAATTCCAAAAAATGTTTTTTGTTTTCTGTTAGTGTTTTCTTACTGCCTAGGTTAATTTTTTTATAAATTTATCAAATGTACAGACACGGGATTTCTACTCATTTATTATATGTATAGATTTGCGATAATATTTTTATTTCTTAGTTCTGGATGAAATTATAGTTATTTGTAATTAGATTCTATTATCTTCTATTCTCTATCTTATTTGTTGAGTCAGTTAATAATATCGTATCGTCTCATCATCATCATCTCAGCTCATACATATCCCACTGTTGGGCTCGAGCCTCGTCCATAATGAGAGAGAAATTGACCTACTACACCACGCTGGTCAAACGTGTTGGTATAGGATTTTGTTTCGAGTTTTTCTTCTCTTGCATTGATGATATATGCGTTCTTCTTCCGTTAGTCGTCTTTTACGATCACCCACGGGTAAGATAGGGGGTGGTGAATTGTATTCTTACTCCGTTACCACACGGCTAATATTGTCTACTAAAATAATATTGACAATTATTTTTTTTTGTTCTCTTTGTAATAATGATTATTTATTTAATTGTAAAATTATTGTCTCAAAATAATTTTCTATTTTCCAATCTTTCTCAGTTAAGTTGTGTTGTGATTAATTTTAAATACCTTTGCCAATAGTTGAACCAGAACGACTTGAAGTTATTAAAAGATTATGGAGAACATTTTGATATTCTCCATGAATCTACTTAATAACTATCACGCTATTCTAAAATAATAAGACATTGCTTACAAAATGAAATAAATGTTTGATATCCATGTGTTTAATGAAGTATTAGGCAAACATTATAAGTTAATATTCCTTTGAAGCGTTGCTATGCAAAGTTGTGTAAATACTTACAACATTTACAAATAATAGCGCTATTTATATTCATGACGAATCTTAATGTATTGTGTGTTGCCATGATAATACGTATTTTTTTCATTTAAAATTGTTAGTTTTATACAAAAAAAGTTCACATAATTATAAATACAGATGGTAATGAAAAAAAATTATTAAAAATATATATATTGCAAATCTAAAATATAAATACGGATGTGTAACTAAACCAATAACAAGATTGAATTTAGTACATTGTTATAAATATACTTGAAGATATACCAAAATGCGAGGTAAGCGCTACAACTAGAATTGATTACATAAAATTTTATCAATTTCCGTAGATATATTTATCATTCATAAGTAACCAAGAGCTTTTTATAATTTCTTTGGTTGCGTGTTCAAAAGATTTTTTACAAAAACTTGAAAAACAATATTTCTAAATCAATATTAAAAGATACATTTTTATAAATAAATTAAAGAGATTTTAAAATTTAATCAAACCGGGTATTATAATGATTTCTGAAGATCTTCCATATACTTAAAAATCAAATATAAAAGTGAAAGAAACCGTAAAAACAGTTTAATTTTAAACTGTTTTAACAGATATTGATAAAATGCGTATTTTTAGGGTGTAGCTAATTTTTATGAACTAAAATATGTAAATATTTAAAGATTTCCAATACTAATACCTAAAATTTAGTCAGTCTATTTTAATAGTGATTTTTGTCCTCCCATGACCATTAACACTGTAAAGTGTTTGAAACCTCGGGAAATTAAAAATTAAATACAAACGTGATAGAATCCATTAAAATATTTTTATTTCAAAAGCTATTTTAAGTTATCAGGTGTTACATATATTTTGTCATTTAAGTCATCTCATTATCTCAGCTCATATCTCAGCCCGCTGTTGAGCTCGAGCCTCCTCCCTAATGGGAGGGAAATTGACCCACCAGGCCGGTCAGACGTGTTGGTATAGGGTTTTGTTTCGAGTTTTCCTTCTCTTGTTTAGATATTATTTAAGTATTTTAAATTAATTAGCTAGTAAAATGTGATAGCCGAAACATAGACGAAGAAAATGAAAAAATAATATCACATTTGCGTTTATAATCATTCATCATCATCATCATCTCAGCCCATATACGTCCCACTCTTGGGCTCGAGCCTCCTCAACAACGGGAGGGGAACCGACCCACTACACCCCACTGGTCAGACCTGTTGGTATAGTATTTAATTTCGAGTTTTCGTTCTCTTGCACAGATGTTATATGCGTTTTATATCCCTTAGTCGTCTCTTACGATCACCCACGGGTAAGATAGGGGTAGGTGAATTGTATTCTTACTCCGTCACCATACGGAAATGTGTGTGCGTTTATAATATTAAAATAAATAATATCTTCATGTTTTAATAATAGTCAATGATTGACAAGATAGAAATATCCTAACTCTGAAACAACTCCTCGCTTTATTGTTTAAATAAAAGGGTATGGCCGTTCGTATACAACAGAAGTATTTAAAACTCTATCGTTCGTTTCAACCAAAGGTAAGCCCTACAAGTTATATTGAGTTTGTTGGTTTTTATTGTATATTTATGTAGATCGGGCCTTTCTCAGCAGAAACGCGAGCTCACATTAAAGTTTTTGTTTTATTTAAAGTTCTTTTTTTTAAAATTATATAAAGTTATATTCCAATTTATCAGCACTAAATGACTAACAATCTTTTAAAAAATACTTTTTCGATAGGATAAATCGTAGATTGTTCGGGAAACTTAAGAGGATCTTCTCATCCTACATACTTCAGTGTCTGAAAACACAAGTCTACGACCAGTGTGCGTTACCGTATAGTGATGATATATAGCACGGAAATGTGGTCCCTAAATGTAGTACTCATAACCAAGCTCAAAGTCGCTCAGCGTGCTATGGGGCAGGCTATGCTCGGGATTTCTCAGCGAGATAGAATCCGAAATACGGAAATCCGCAGAAGAACGGGTGTAACTGACATAGCATGAAGAATTAGCGCCCTGTAGTGGCAATGGGCAGGCCATATCGAAGAACCGACTATCGCTGAGGTAGAAAGGTTCTAGAGTGGCAACCACGTACCGGACGATGCAGTGTAGGATCCCACTAGGTGGACAAACGACCTTGTGAAGATTGCTGGGCATCCACGGATGCAAGCGGCACAGGACCGCATTTTGTGGCGTAATACTATATAATATGAGGGAAGCCTCTGTCCAGAAGTGGACGGCGATGGGCTGAAATGATGATGAATGATGAAGTCGTAGATCTACCATAAGATAAGCTCGATCTCTAATTATGTACATGGAGCAATAATGGTTAAATGACGGCTAATCTATGCTGTATACGTCTAAATGTACAGTAATTAAAATATTGGGTTGCTTTATATTTTACTTATTGTTTAGGTTAGAGTATATGGGTTGTGGCAACTCTGAAATATATTGGCTCCTTACATATGAAATTGGCGTTTTGTATGGGAGAAATATAAAGTCATTTTTTTCTTGTAAAATATATTTAATTAATCAAAGTATGCACCGTTGTTATCTATGCACTTTTGCCATCTCATAGGTAGTTCATTAATCCCTTTACTAAAAAAACTATGGGGGAGAGAATCAATAAACTCTTTGAAGGCAGTTTGGACTGCCGCATAGAAGTTGTCAAAATTCCGGCAATCATCTAACTTATGATTGTTTGTTGTGCAGCGCGTGGTCTTGCGTAGTCGTGAAGCAGCAGTTGGCTAGAGCGATTGACCAATCTCAGTTGTTTAGCAGCTAGTTCTTCCTTCATAGTTTGCAGTTTCTGACAATAGATATCTGCCGTAATCGTTTGGCCAGATTTTAGAAAGCTGTAGTGAACACCAGTGCTAGTCCACCAAATACTTACAAGTTACTTTTTCTGAGTCAATTTTCGTTTAGGGCAGGATTTGGCTGGGTCTCCAGGGTTCAGCCATTGCGACGTGCGCTGCCGATTATTGTACAGTATCCACTTTTCATCACAAGTAATAATTCGATTTAAAATCCCTTCATTATTATGTCGGTTGAGCAAAGTAACACAGCAGTCGATGTTTGTTTGCAAGTTCGATTCACTCAATTCATGAGGTACCTATCGTTCAAGCTTTTTTACTTGCACGATTTGCTTCAAGTGGATTAATACAGTTTTGTCACTTACTCCGAAGCCTGCAGCTATCTCTGAAGTACTTTGTGATGGATACGCTTCCACAATAGCCTTTAATTCTTCATTTTCCACTTTGGTCTCCGGCCGTCCACGGGGTTAGTTCTGAAGGTCGAAATCTCCATAACGAATACGTTGAAACCAAAAACATACCGTGCTTTCTTTTGCGACACCAGTGCCGTACACATTATTAATCCTTCGAGCTGTTTCTGCAGCACTGGTGCCACGGTAGAACTCGTACTCGTAAATATACCGATATTTCATGTTTTCTATTGTGCGGTAATAAGCGACGCCAAAGAAAAAAATAAAGAGGAAAAACAAATGAATTACTGCTTTCCAAACTCAAATATACCGCAGCTAAATGAATTTATAAATTTGAATTTGAGATTCTTAACCAAAGAGGAGATATTTCAGATCAAAGTGGTTAGTACGACAAAACGCTAATTTCATATGTAACGACCTAATATTTAGAAACATACGGGTTGACTTATTAATGGAGGATAACTACATTGAAAAAAGCTAGAAATGAAAAACCTGCTAATTTATAGTTATACGGAGGACCGGTGTTCAATTGTGGGGATATGTAATTAAAAAGAATGAAAGTGATTTAAATACTGCACACATATATTAACTTCTTTGATTATAATTAGCTCATTAACGCGCTTTGTTTAACATATACCCTCCCAATGTTATAACTGCAATACTTGACAGGTGGGTTAGACATTTGTTGCAGTACTGCTGCATAATTTCTTGGTTTCTATCAGCTCATTTTTATGACGCCCACTGGAAATAAAGGGTGGTGATGCACTGTATTTCTAAATTGTCAATATATTACACACCAATTTCTTGAAAGTAACTAAAAATTATACCCTGTAGCTACAGTGAATGTATAACAAATCTTTATATGAGAGCTTGTAACATTGTTCCTAAGAAAAGAAGAAGCTTTTGTAGTTTGTATCGCTGACCTAATTCCTTTACGGGCCAAGCCAAGAATAAATTCTTTGTTAAAATATAATGGTGAAAAATTCCTTTAGAAAAGATGATTTGCTCGATGAAAAATAAAGATATAAAAATTAGAGATATTTATTGATATCTTTTATTGAATTCTGACAATTTAGATTGGATTTCAAATAATTATATTATTGAATTTTATTGCCTTTGAATGTCCAGTAATAAGATCGATGCTGTGTTGACTGTGAATGACAATTAAATATTATTATTGCTTTAAAACATAAGATTTGATTATCGTACCTTTATAGTAGATTTTATTCTTATCAGAATTTTTTTATTATTTAGGTAAATGTTTAATTTTTAGATATCCTTCTTCTGTATTTATGGTACCGTAATAAACACGGTATAAATGTCGAACTCAAGGTGGTTTAGTGTGCTTTGAAAGGGCCTACAATCTGGATTTTTCTAGATAATATCTAAAACACGTCACTTCATAAAAAAAACGGATTTAATTGACATAACCTGAAGGAATGACACGCGGGTGTGGACAAGGACAAGACACATCGCTCAAAGAACCGATAACCGTTAGGGAAAAAAGTTTCACGAGTGATGACTACGTATCGGACGGCGTAAGGTATAAAAGTCTGCCATTTTGTGGATGACTACTTGGTCAAAGCCACAGGGAGCTGTTGGATACACACGATACAGGATCACTATTTATGGTTTTATCAGGAAGACCTATGTAATGACGAAGGTGGCTTAATGAACTAAATAGCGTCCTACCATGTTGTACATCCACAAATGAGCTTGCTGAGTCTGAGTATAATTATGTCTGATCTGATCTGATTTAATCTCTGCCCATATGAGTCTCGATGTTATCTACATTTTATCATTTACTCTTCCTATTTTACAACATTCACGGGTAATAGAAAATATGGTTAATTATATTCTTATTCCAACACCACACGAGAAATATATTAAAACATCCACTGCGATACAAAATTTTATTTCATAATTAAAAATATAATTAACCGTAATTAAAGTAGCTAATTAAAAGTAAAAAAATAAATAATAATAAAGACTTCACTGATGGTGTAGTGCTTAAAATAATGAACTATTGTGCCAGTATCGTGGGTTTCATTCCCAAGTAGGAAATTACTTTGTGTGATCTATAATTGTTGTTTAGAGTTTGTAAAGCTCCGCAATAAAAGTATTACTTCGTTATGTATAAACATTTAAATAAAAAGTATTTAATAATATAGGGTTGCTGTAGCAATATTACTTTAAATATCAACGAGTACTGATATCGTTATCAAGTGAGCTAATGGTTACATCATCGTAATATATGCAAGTATGTAATATTGTGCCAAGTTATTATCTTAACCAATAATTTGTGATAATTACGCATGCGGGCGATAGTCAAAAAATATAATTATATGAATTTAATAACTTATATCTTATATTTGACACCACACAGGGTTAAAAAAAATATAATACTGAATAAAACTAGATAGTCGTAATCGTCGTAGGAAAGAGAAGAAGAAGTCGAAGGTCGTAAAGACACGATAGAAAACAAATTTTTGTATAACAAACTTCTGTAAAACCACTATTTAAAATTAAAGGATTTATAATTTCCGTGTGATGACGGAATAAGAATACATTTCACCACACCCTATCTTACCCGTGTGGGTGATCGTAAGAGATGACTAAGGGATATATTTAACGCACATTACATCTATGCAAAGAGAAGGAAAACTCTAAACAAAACCCTATACCAATATGTCTGACCAGCGCGGTATAGTAGATCAATTTCCCTCCCATTATCGAGGAGGCTTGTGCCCAACAGTAGGACATATATGAGCTGAGATTTTGAATTCCATAAAAAAAAAAACAATACATTAAATGTTAATTAATAACTTTATGAGTGTTTAAATGTATGTAACGAATAATGTAGCAGTCGCTTAAGCTCTTTTTCTTGCGAACTTTTCCTTATACAGAAAATTAGCGGAACTCTATGGCCTTCTTATAAAAAAAAAAATATTTCGAAAATAGAAATATTTTATTACAAACATATTGCAATTTTGAATCACTTACGCCCGTTTCCAACAACGACATCTGAATGTTGGGTAACAACTAATACTCATACTTTTTTTTTGTTCGCTGTGATCGGTTATACTCTGCCCAAAACAACTAAGGTGACAGAAGGTTGGTGTCATCATCATTCTCCTACTCTTATCCCAATTGTTTGGAGTCGATCCAATATGTACTCTTCTTTCATAGTACATATTGTAAAAGTTATTGGCAATAGTTTCATGACCGGCCGCTTGCCAGACGTCAACCCTCCTCAGGAATGTAATTGTTGACCAAACGGCATCAGATGGAGTTGGCCCAGGTCATTATAATAAGGCTCTTAGTCGTCTTTTACGACATCCATGAGCAAAGTAAGGGTTGGTAGTATTCGTAGCCGCTACCATACAGCTAGCATAGAAGGTTGGTGTGTGGTCCTATAAACTACTATTTTACCCCTAACTGCTGTGCGGGTCACTGGTACCAATACCTTAATTTCAGTGTGCGTCAGAAAGATTTTATAAATATAATTTTATATAACATCCAATTAATGGATTTAATAAACAGCATCATTAATTGATGTTTTGTATGTAACTTATGTTTTGTATGTCTATGTACATACATATACATATCATCACGCCATATCCCTTGCAGGGTAGGCAGAGAGAACAGAGTGCCAGAGAACTCTATCTCTGCATACTTCACTCGCTTCCTCAACATTCATAATTCTCATCATACACGCTCGCCGGTTTCGGAGACTCTTGACTCCACCTTCCTTTAGTACATGACCGATCTGGTCTAGGTAGGTTAGTCTCGGTCTCCCTCGGTACCTACATCCTTCCACCTTCGCATTGTATATCTTCTTAACCAGGCGTTCGTTCGGCATTCTTTCCACATGTCCGAACCATCGGAGCATTCCCTTTCGCATCTTTACACCAATACTCTCTTTCATACCTACTCGCTCTCTTACGTCGTCGTTACGAATGCGGTCGGTCAGCCTAACTCCACAGATTTTCCGCAGAGATTGCATTTCGACCGCATTAATTTTACTATCATACTCTTTTCTGCATACCCAACTCTCGCTTCCATACAGTAATGTTGGGACAAGCACTGCGTTATGTATTGCTACACGTGCCTTCTGGCTGAGGTGGTGGCTGCCGAGAAGTTGCCCCAACGCTCCGTTCACTCTATTTCCCGCATTCACTCTTCGCTCTATATCAGTGGTGTACCTTCCATCTCGGCTAAATCCACATCCAAGATATACAAATTCATCCACTTGCTCTAGTACATCATTACCTATTGTTACTCTTACATCTGTTCTGGTTTTATCTCTTTCAAAGACCATTATTTTGGTTTTGCTCACATTCACGCGTAGACCCCTTTTCTTACAATCTTCTGTCATTGTGTCGACTAGGGTCTGCAGGTCAGTCGCTGACTGTACCAGCAGGACTGCATCATCTGCATAAAGCAGAGCAGTGACCACTGAGTCGCCCATCTGGACTCCCACATTCATATCGTTCAACCTTTGGAGACATTTATCCAGATATATGATAAAATGCCTGGCTGACAGAACGCACCCCTGCTTAACGCCGATATTGACGTCAAACCAAGGCGACATTCCATCATCCAGCCGCACACAGGCTCTACAGCCCATGTAACTGGACTGCTCAGCCTGTAGCAGTTTACCGTTAATACCATACTCCGGTAAAATGTCCCAAAGTTCCTTTCGTACAACCGTGTCAAATGCTCTCTCCAGATCCACAAAACTGCAGAAAACCCTCTGACCTAGAGCCAGATGCTTCTCCACAATGTTGCGCAGAGAGAACACTTGATCCATGCATCCCCTTCCACTCCTGAAACCTCCTTGTGTCTCACACAGTAAACCATCGGACACCATCCTCATTCTCCTTTCAATAATTTTTCCATACACTTTTGCTGCCAAACTGGTCAAGCTTATGGCTCTGTAATTTGCGCAGTCATAATGTGAACCCTTGTTTTTAAACAAAGGCACGATGACTGCGCTATTCCAGTCCCTGGGAACCATTCCCGAGCTCCAACATAAATTGAGGAGCAACAGGAACGCCTCCCAGACACAAGAGCCACCAAGCTTGATCATCTCGGCAGACACCATATCAATGCCCGCTGCCTTACCATTTTTCAAACTTCTTATCGCCCATTCAACTTCATCCATACTGATGCCATCGGAGGATGCCGTTGTCGAATGTTGATCTACTAAACCACATCCAACACCGGCGCCAACCGTAGCATCCGCATACATATCACCAAAATATTCACTCTATCGGCTTAACACGTCTTGTGTTTGTGTAAGAATGTCTCCACCTTTAGACCTTATTTTATTCATTCTGAAGGCTGACCAACCACCCCGAGACTTCTTCACCTCCCTCCAAAAGAGTTTGGTGTTACCCTCGAAGTTTTTAGTCAGCCTATCTTCTGCACTCATACTTGCTCTATCACGTTTCTCTTTCACTAAGGCCTTGGTGTCATTCTTACATTGCCGATATATCTCTTTCTTCTGTTCAGTCATACTGTCATTCAGATTCAAAGAAGAGACATAGTCCAGCCACGCTTTCTTCTTTTGCTCTACGGAAGCTGCCACTTCCGCATCCCACCATGCATCACCATTTGTTTTTCTATGCTTCTTTGAACTTCCACATACTTCTTTCGCTGTATCTACCATACTCTCTTTCAATACTCTCCAGCATTCTTCAATGTCCGATTGCGGCTGGCTTGCCATCGTCAGCCGTTCTGGGACACCCTCTGCATACTTTTCTCTTACACACTCTTCATGCAACCTTTCAACCTTTATTCTTTCAAGCCCTCCGTAGTGGACACGCTCTCGCCAGTGCCTCCACTTTCTGAACAGACCACTAAATCTTGCAATAACGAGATAGTGGTCCGTGTCGACTGTGGGGCCCCTGTAGGCTCTTGCGTCCAATATTTTGCTTCGGAGGCGACTGTCTACCAAAATTAAATCTATTATGCTTTTCTGTTCATTCCTTCTCCATGTATACATATGGATGTCCTTATGTTGGAAAAATGTGTTTGACACAATAAGGTTTCTCTCCATGCATACATCCGCTATGAGCCTACCTGCGTCGTTCACTCTTTTATCACCAAATGGACCAAGTACGTCCTCATAGTCGGGACGCTTGGTCCCCACCCATCCGTTCAAATCTCCGCATACAATCACGCGTTCACTGGTTTCTGCCATATCCAGAACTTCCCTAACATTGTCCCAAAAGTTAGTATGTCTATGTATACATAGGAAATGGAATACATGAGGAATCTAAGGAAATCTATCAATATTTCAGTGTACGTCAGAAAGCTTTTTTTTGATAAAATTTTATATAACATCTAATTATTGATAAATAGCATCAATTAATAACTGATGTTTTGTATGTCTATGAATAGATTTCCTTAGAAATTACTTAACATTTAAGTATCGTTATTTTTAAAAGTAATTTACTTTGAAAATTAGTAATAATTCAACAATTTTTTCTTAATATCTCACTTTTTGGCAAAAATTGTATACATAATGAAAGGGAAATCAGAGCGCCGTTCACTATTATCCTGCTTATATTTAAATTATTGGATAATATTGGGTTTTAGGGATTGTAATTAATACACTGAGTGAGAATTCTGTACGTAAAGTATAAAGTCTTTATTGCAACCAGAGGCACAGAGAAGACAGAATAAAGTATAGACAAAGATAAACCCAAATAATAAGTGTTGCCACTCCTTATAACAAAATTATTACTACATACCTATGTTTACACCTTTAATATTTATATTTTATTCAATACTCCCACTTAAATTTAAAGGTGTACAAATTTAAAAGAAAACTTTAACAAAATTAACAAACTTATGAAATATTTTTGAGAATACTATCTCTAATAAAATTAAACTTATTAAGTGGCAAAGCTTTAGTAAGAAAATCAGCCAATTGATATGAGCTCTCAACATATTTGATTTGCAATAATTTCTGTTCTACTTTTTCTCTAATAAAGTTGTATCTCACATCAATGTGTTTCGTTCGCTTATGAAAAACTGGATTATTTATTAATTTTATTGCGCTCTGATTATCAATATTCAATATAATTGAGTACTGAGGTTCACCTATGTCTAACAAAAATTGTTTTATCCACAATATTTCTTTTGCAGCATCGCTAGCAGCCATATATTCAGATTCTGTCGTTGACAAGGCTACTGTATTTTGTTTCTTACTTGCCCATGTTACAGGACCTCCATTCATTAGAAATAAATAGCCCGTAGTTGACTTTCTACTGTCTACATCACATACTTTTTCTGTTGCTAGTTCAATACCCTCTGGCACCTCCATGTAGATTTCTTCTGTGAGCTCCCCATACAGGAAAGCTGTCTCTACATCGAACTGCTCTATCTGGTAATCTTCTTTTGCTGCAATGCTTAATAATATTCTAATTGAGTCATACCTTGTTGTAGGTAAATATGTCTCTGTGTAATCCAAATCCTTCACCTGCGTGAAACCACGGGTACACAGGCGAGCTTTTTACCTTTCTATTTCACCTTTTTTATTTTTCTTAATGGAGAATACCCATTTACTTGTAATAGGCTTCTTTTCAGTTCTTTCTGTAATCGCCCACGTTTCATTGTCTCTGTGGGATTGGAGTTCACTGTTAATAGCTTTATTCCAATTATCTTGATCAGGACCAGTTATAGCTTCTCTATAAGTACTTGGTATATCCACTTCTGTCAAGTTTAATTCCATATTCCTCTGTAATCTAGGTCTAAGGTTAATGTTTCTGGTTTCTTCTATTGTTGTTACAAATGGTGGTCGGAATGAATCATCGTTGTCATCCAGACTCACCATACTATTATCAGATGAAGTTTCTGCAGATCCATGTCTATCTGTCTCACTTTCTTGTGGTAAAGTAACAGGTTGATTTGCCACCTCTATTTCATCTACCTTCACTTCAGTGTAGTTTTGTCTTGGTCCTATATTACTGTTATGTTCATCAAAATGTATATCCCTGGACACAATTATCTTTCTTGAATTTTGGTCACACATTCTGTAATTCTCGTTCTCATATCCCACTAAAATCAATTTGGCACTTTTCTTATCTAACTTCTTTCTCCTTTCTTTTGGAATATGTACATACCCCACTGAGCCAAATATTCTGATATGTTTCAGGTTTGGTTTTTGGTTAAACCAAAGTTCATATGGAGATACATTGACAGTCTGGCTTGATGAAGTTCTGTTTAATATATACACAGCACAACTGGCAGCTTCAGCCCACAAATTTTTAGGGCAGTCTTTTGCATAAAGCATTGATCTTGCACTTTCCATGATTGTTCTCATTTCTCTTTCCGCTCTGCCATTTTGCTGCGGTGTGTAGGGAGCCGTATACTCATGTGTAATTCCTTTAATTTCCAGAAAACTTTTGAATTCATGGTTCACATACTCTCTTCCATTATCTGTGTGTAAAATATGTACATTGTGTTGAAACTGATTGTTTACTATAGCATTATATTTAATGAAATGTTCAAGGACCTCACTCTTGTGTGTCATGAAGTAAATATGCCGGTAACTAGTTGCACCATCCTTAAATAAAACAAAAAACGCTTGCCTGATACTGATAGCTCTTCAATAGGTCCACAAACATCACTGTAAACAATGTCTCCCGCTTGGTACATGCCCCTCTGAGATTTTCCAAATGGCAGTCTAGCTTGCTTGCCATATTGACATGCTTCACAATTAAACTTTTCATCCCCAGTCAATGTTGCAGGAAAAGCTCCAATTTTGCTCATTTTCTGAAGTTCTTTCACATTTATGTGCCCGAGACGTTCATGCCTTATTTTAATATCTGAGTGAACAATATTACAGCTTCCTTGTACAACTGTTTTAATTTCTAATTCATATAGGTTGTTTTCTTTTAGCTGTGCACACATAACTATTTCCTTGTTTCTCATAATAAAAGCAGTTTTGTCACCCTTTACTATCATATAATCTTTTCTGGTTGCTACTCCCTCAGAGAAAAGGTTTCTTCTTAATTCAGGCACATAAATTACATCTTCTATTTTGCTTTCTATCCAATGCCCCTGCACTTTTCTTTTTATTAATATGGATCCTGTACCACAAACTTGAACATTTTGCTTATTTCCAAGTTTAACAGTTTTATTCTGATCATTCATGTGATACTCATGGTATTCATAGAAAAATTCACGTCTGTATGTCATGTGGGCCGATGCACCACTATCCAATAACCATACATCATTTTCATGAACATGTGAAGAGGCCTTCTCCACATTGAACGCTAACATATTGTGTTGCTCTTGGTTCTTAGGAACAGATTTCTTAGGCGCTCTGCAATACTTTGCAAAATGGCCTCTTTTGTTACAGTTGTAACATATGAATCTGTGACTTGAATTCATCGTGTTGCTTGTGGAGGCGTTGGTAGCTTTCCAATTTGTTTTAAACTGCTTTGGATTTTTCTTGGAGATCACTAAGGCAGTCTGATTTTCTACATCATTTTCCAAGCTAGCTTCCTCATCAATCAATCGTGATGTTAGGTTCTGTATAGTTTGACCTTCTGGATCAAGTGATAGCCATGCTTGTCGCAAAGAACGATATGCTGGCGATAATGTACTTAATATTTTAGTCATTATAGCAGTATCACTCAACTTTTCACCACATTCTCTTAGTTGCTTCGCTAGACTCTCCACTTTCGACACGTGTTGCGCCATCTTGTCATTTGAACAATATGTATACTGGTAGAACTTTTCATGAATCATCATTTTATTGAATTCCGATTTATGCTCATATATTGCTTCCAGTTTATCCATCACATTCTTGGCAGTATCGCAATTTTCTATAAGGGAGATTTGGTTAAGATCCATTGACGATGTTAAAATAAACATCGCCATGCCATCATCTTTGTTCCATTGCATTTGTGCGCAAGTTTCTACAGGTTTGGGTGTATATATATTCAAACCCTTTGCTCTCAATACGCATTTCATCTGGAACTTCCACTGCTTGAAGTTATTTCCGTCGAACTTTTCGACTTTCATGGAATTTGTAACTTCCATGTTGCTTTTGAGGTTATGTTTTTTTTATACGCCGGTTAACACACTCAATTACTGCTCTTTACTCGCGTTTCAACACAATCACTTTTTATTTACGTCCTGGGCCCATAACCTATTGGGTTTTAGGGATTGTAATTAATACACTGAGTAAGAATTCTATACGTAAAGTATAAAGTCTTTATTGCAACCAGAGGCACAGAGAAGACAGAATAAAGTATAGACAAAGATAAACCCAAATAATAAGTGTTGCCACTCCGTATAACAAAATTATTACTAGATACCTATGTTTACACCTTTAATATTTATATTTTATTCAATAGATAATAAGTACTCTTGTTTCATCGTACATATAAAATTTTGGCAACCTGCCTGACGCTCCTTGAGAATGTAATTGTTGACTAAAGTTGTAAGATGGAGTTGGCTTGGATCGATTTAAAATTCTTAGTCTTTTCATACGATACCCATAAGCAGTGTCTGGATTGGTAGTAATCGCATCCACCACTACATAGCATTACGCTATGTGGGCCATTCGTGTTAGTATTCTACACATATAACTCCACGCCCAATTCATAGGCGTAAAAAATGAAATGTTGACACTTTTTATTTACGAGTTTGTTGACCTACCGTTATAAGTACAATAAAACGTCTGAAAACATTGGTCATAGATTATAGTCGAGCCACCTTTGTAGGCATAAAGTTGTTAAAGTTCTATGACTAATGCCTACTTAAGTTATCGTATGAATTCGCCGATATTTCACGGTTGAATTTATTTACTACACAAATACTTTATTGGTTCAGCGATATAAACGTTAGATCGATCAATTGTGTAGTTTTAAGTAATTTATATGATATTTGATTATCCGTATGGTGACGGAATAAGAATACAATTCACCATCTCCTATCTTACCTGTGGGTGATCGTAAGAGACGACTAAGTGATATAAAATGCATATTCTTTTTTTTTTTTTTAACGCAAGGTTCTTTTATTCTTTTTATTCTTTTTTTTTTTTTTTTTTTAAGGCAAGGACCATGGATGTGGTCGCGCCCCGACAAAAACGTCCGGGGCGACAGAAGAAGCGGCACGCAACCCCATGGACCCACCCTGCAAACTCCTCTCTTCGCCGTGGGAGCGGGCCACCGGTACCCGATCTTTGACTTCGGTTCCTCGGTTTCTCTCTTGTCGATGCCCCGACAGCTTTCGCCATCGGGGCGTCGTCCTCACGCGGCAGCCTCACGTCGGGTGACCGGACAATTCCCCGGTCCGATCACCCGAAGCCTCGGTTAGGGCGGCATCAGGCGCAGATACTCGCGCGGCGGCCCGGGTCCCGGGAATCCATCCGGACCCGTTCCGCGGCCTCCTTCTGCGAGATGAGAGCCTCGCAGAAGGTGGCGACCGCGTCCCAATTCCTGACGCCGTCGATCATCGCTTTCGCGATAGCCGGCAGCGTCAGGTCTGCTCCGATGACAGCTATGAGGTCACAGCGTTGCCGGGCCCAGGTCACGCAGACCTCCAGCGTATGTTGCGCCGTGTCCTCGTCACTGCCGCACTGGTGGCAGGACGGAGTCGACTCCCTCCTTGCGACTTTGTGCAGGTATTTGCCGAAGCACCCGTGCCCCGACAACACCTGCACCAACCGGAAAGAGAGGACTCCGTGCCGCCGCTCCATCCACTCCGTCAATACGGGCCGGAGAGCCTCTACGGTAAGAACACCGTGCCTAGGCCTCTCCAGCCGCGTAGCCCAGCGAGCGATGACGTCTCGGCGGGCATCCTCGCACCAGGTGGCTATCTCGATAAGCGATGGGGAGCCACCTGCGTCGCGCACTGAGGTCACCCGCCGGTATAGGTCGGCGAGCATCTCCGCCTCTATGTCCCACGGGGTGTCCCGGCCAACACGCCTGCCGCCTCGGTCGACACCGTGCGGTATCCACGGATGGCTCTGACCGTCATGATTCTCTGAGGGCGCCACAGAAAAGCCCTCAGCCGGAGGGTCAGAGACCTCGCCCACACGGGTGCGCCGTACATGGCCATCGAGCGGATCACCCCCGCATACAGCCGTCGGCTGTATGCGGGGGTGATCCGCCGGTGATCCGATCCATATGGGCCTGGATACCGATGTGGATGGAGTTGTCGACTATCGAGGCGCCGATAGGCGGCCTTACACGGGGCCCATAGAATAGGAATATAAAAATAAATGCATATAACATCTATGCAATAGAAGGAAAACTCGAAACTAAACCCTATACCAACATGTCTGACCAGCGTGGTATAGTAGGTCAATTTCCCTCCCGTTATGGAGAAGGCTCGAGCCCAACAGTGTGATATATATAAATTGAGATAATGATGATTAATTAATTATTAACGAATACAGATTACATCCAAATTCAGAATAACAGTTTTGGGTCACTTAAAGTATTGTCCTGTACGGGAATCGAATGCGCGATACTTGGTACGTTATATCGGTATCTTAATCACGTTATCTATGCAGTCAATTACTTATTTTTAATTTAAGATTTAATTACTTATATCTTAAATAAATAATTATTTATTAATTATGCTATAGGCGTAATGCTAGAATATTTTGGTGGTATTTTATTTCGTGACTGCTAATAGACTGGATACACGAACATTAAAAATGGAAAATGTTCAAATTATTTACAGTAATCATAGCTATTTTGTATAGGACTAATTCCACTAAACATTCTCACCATTGTACGAGTAACTCTTAAATCATGATCCCTAATCCTTTAAAAGACACTGGGATTTGATCTTTAAGAAGTCCAAGCCAACGTTTTCATCTTAGTAATCCACAACAAATTCAGTTAGAAAATAAAACTACTTTTACGGATTTTATCGCGTTTGTATTTGATTTTTAATTTCCCGACGTTTCGAACATTTTACAGTGATCATGGTCACGGGAGGACTGACACTGAGGACCGTGACCATGATTACTGTAAAGTGTTCGAAACGTCGGGAAATTAAAAATCAAATACAAACGCGATAGAATCCGTAAAAGTAGTTTTATTTCAAATTAGTTAGAAAATATTAATAGTAGGAGTTGCAAAGCTCATCTCTTACTTCAGCCTCAATTTAGATCTAACGTTAAGAATTATACAAGCTGTATTTGCTTCTTGAATCAAATACAGCTCAGTCAAGACCACACCTCGCCTATTCATAACTATTATAGAAGAATATTAAATTCAATTGCATGTTTATTTATTTTTGTTTTTATTTGTATGTACATATATGAATCATAATTTTTTATTATTTTTTAATTAAATGGACTCATTTTTTTAATTGCTACATACATACATACATACATATTATTACGCCATATCCCTTGCAGGGTAGGCAGAGAGAACAGAGTGCCAGAGAACTCTATCCTTGCATACTTCACTTGCTTCCTCAACATTCATAATTCTCTTCATACACGCTCGCCGGTTTCGGAGACTCTTGACTCCACCTGCCTTCAGTATGTGACCAATTTGGTGTAGGTAGGTTAGTCTCGGTCTCCCCCGGTACCTACATCCTTCCACATTCGCATTGTATATCTTCTTAACCAGATTTTGTTATTGTTTTTTATTGCTCTTGGTAGTAAACAAGCAAACAGTACATCTGATGGAAAGTGTTACAGCTGCTCGTGGACTTTTGCAATACTAGTGGTGCAGCTAGGCCGATGCCTACCAATAAAAGAACCCCAAACCCATCCAGAGTGTTGGGCTGCCAGCTCTCTCACTCACCGAATGAAGCATAGCGTCACATTGCCTCTGCTTAGGCGTCGATTTTCTGCAAGAGTTTGGTACTACTCCAGATGGACCGGCTTGCGGCTGTTGACAGAAACAGTGTGGTCGTACCACTACTAAATTTTAAGTAAAATTTAAGAACCATCGTTGAGTTGTCTTTAATAAAAAGTTTTCTAGGCTTATAACATCATAATAAGATACAATTTATTACTTTTAGGTAAAATGTAATACAGCCACATATTTAGTAAAAATATAATTTAGGATAATATATAATATATCATTATCATCATCATCTCAGCTCATATATGTCCCACTGTTGGGCGCGATACTCCTCCATAACGGAAGGGACATTGACCTACTATACCACGCTGGTCAGACGTGTTGGTATAGGGTTCTTTTTACGAGTTTTCCTTCTCTTGCATTTGTTATATTTTGTTATATGCATTTTATATCCCTTAGTCGTCTCTTACGATCACCTACGGGCAAGATAGAGGGTGGTGAATTGTATTTTTACTCCGTAACCACACGGAATCCTTACTAATATTATAAGTGCGAAAGTAATTATGTTTGTCTGTCGCTCTTTCACGCCAAAACTACTGATCTAAATGAAATTTGGTACACATATAGTCTAGTGCCTGATAAAGGCCTGATATAGGCTACTTTTTAATGCAAAAAGGGGTTGTAAAGAGGGATGAAAAGACGTAAGGAAGTATCGTCATTTTTAAAGCCAGAAGCTTGAAATTTATTTTTAGGCTATTGATTAGATATAAATAAATATGAAATTAAAATTTTGTTAAAAATTTACCCGTAAGGGGTAAAATAAAAATAGAGGATGAATAACTTTAGAAAAGTAACTTTTTATGCGGGCAAAGCCGGCAGAAGCTAGTAATATATATATTTAACCTAAATTATTTTTATTACGTGAGTTTTTTATATGAACATTTATGTCCGCGATAAATAAACATATGTTGTTAAATTGTTGGTGGTAAAACTTGATACGTAATCGTAATCCGAGTTAAACCAGTTCATCACATGATTGGGATCAGGTGCTAAGTTTAACCACGTGATTATTGTGACACCTTGTTTACGTACATTATACATTGACACAGATCCTGGGTAATTTAAATACTAGATTGCTATCTACATATATACATTTAGTTAACTTATTATTATTATATATCCATTTCAAGGTTATATTTCTTAATGTAGGTAAATGAAGACAAAGATGAAGAAATGTCAGTTTAAATTTAAGTATTTTTTAAATTTTGATTAACAGAAATAACCAGAGAACTCGTCCTGTTACGGTAGGTTACTTCTATCGCTGGTGTTGGACTATTGGTACAGTCTAATGATTGTTACCGCTTACAATCATGTAAGCCAGGGTTTCTTAAAGTGGGGTCCACGGACCCCCTGGCATGTGTATCAGGGGTCCGCAGTGAGCCAGTCTGTAAACATATTTATTAGGAAATTGTGTAGTAAACTTGATGAGACTCATTGTTTTGTTGGGTGGCGAATTCTATGCAAAACCATCACTACTTTTTTAACTAATTACTTTTTAATATTTTATAATAAAGAAAAGATGCTTTTTTTTATAATTTGATGTGATTTTCGATTAAATTTGAAATTTCAAAAACTTTATCATTAAATATCTTCGGAAATATTGATTTTAACGACTTAGTGCTCTCAGAACATACCAATAAAAGTATTTTTATCAATATACATAATTAAGGATTTTTTTTCAAAACAAAAATAGTTTTTGACAGGGATCCGTGAATTGTTTAAATTGTGAAAGTGGTCCGTGACTACAAAAATTTTAAGAAACCTTGATGTAAGCAATTTGCTTGTCAGCTACCAAAAACCATAAAAGTAAAATAAAAAAAAAACGACAATTTAATTCATAAAACGTTTTGTTATCAAACCTATCGAATCGTCTACTCAATGACCTAACCGGTGTGTTGTGACACAGCAAATACAGCGGTTTTATCAACAATCACCCTTGTTTAATTACGAACCGGTTACATAATTTCAATGTACCGTATTTAACCATCGTTTGATTAGTTTCGTATAAAAGCAAACACGATAATTATCACAATATAATGTTTATCCAAACCTGTGCACAACTACTATTAAAATGAATTGCATTTTTAATCGTTTGAAATCTATTTATTCTCTCTTCGGGGGATTGAAATTAAGCTGGAAGAGGTTGATAGCTGAAGGACCAGCAGGAAAATGGACACCTCTTTCTTGGAAAATTTACAATATCGACTGCAATCATTAACCTGTCACAAATGTAGCGATTATGTCGCTATTTTCTTTTGGTCTATTTATTTACAGTGAAAGTCGCTAGGCTGATATTTTAATAGATAATAATTAAAAAATCATCATCACCTCAATTTATATAAGTTTCACTGCTGAACTGAAGTCTCCTCCATACTAGGAGGAAAATTAATCCACTGTGCCACGCTGGTCAAACGTAAAATTTTATTTGGAGATGACATATACATATTTCTTAATCATCTTATACGGAAGCCACGAACAAGATAGGGAGTGGTAAATTGTATTCTTACTCCGTCACTACATGAAAAATTAACAAATAATAATTATTATTAATTAAAATTAATTTTAATATATTAAAATCTATATTTGACTCATCATTCTCCTAATTTTATCTCAATTACTTGGGGTCGATACAGTATGTAGTCTTCTTTCATAGTAGGTACTTATTGTAAAAGTTAATGGTAACAGTTTAATGACGGGCCGCCTGCCAGACGTCAAACCTCCTTGGGAATGTAATTGTTGACCAAACGGCAACAGATGGAATTGGCCTAGGTCGTTATTAGGCTCTTAGTCGTCTTTTACAACACCCACGAGCAAAGCAAGGGTTGGTATTAATCGAACCCGGTACTAAACAGCCAAAATTCTGTTCTTTCTTTCTTTTGCTTTTTTTTTTTGGGTGGTTTACGGTCGTCGCACTCCTCGCACCACTCCGTCCGAGGCGACAGAGGGGCGGGCGTGAGCACGCATACCCGTAACCCACCCCTGAAACTCGCCTTCGTCGTTGGACTGGCCACCGGAACAGCGTGAAAATTCTTTGTTTGACAAAATTTAAGGCTTTTTCTAATTTAAAAAAAATATTATATAGTATTCCCTGTCGAGAAGAATGCAATTCATCACCAAGTTTTATACTCTCGTTGAGGTCGTAATATTTGGTGTTGTATTTTTTTTTATTAGAAATGTGAATAGAACTTTTTTTTATTTTCTGTGTTATATAAATTTTAAGTTTAATGGTCGTGCACTTATATTTCCTAGTGTTAAAAAAGAATGAAAGGCATTTTCAATAATGAGTACATGAAATTTCTAACACACTTCGGAGCGCGATTACGCGACAATGTAATATACTGAGATACTTAATCATGTACATAGAAGGAATTTATACGATGTACTATTTTAATCTCCTGTATTATTTAGTTAAGTAAATTTACAGCTTTTGTTCTTATCAAAATCAAAATTTTAATCAATCTAGCATTATTTATTATTGGACATAGACCTCTTTTTTCCAGCCATCAATGTCTCGCTTGGCAAGTGCGTTGGCGACTTATATGATTTTAAGAATTTCATCGGAGAACGCTGCTACTTAGTTATCCCTCAGCCCTTATTTACCATTCCCACAAACAAGTAAGGAGGGGCATTATATTGTTTTAACCCGTCATCATAGTCATATGGATATCCTGTATTATTTATTTCAATCAATCTATTGTCTTTGTGCAATTTTAACGTTGTAAAATAACCACAAAATCAATCAAAAGATTTTTGTGTAGTTACGGAGAAAGAATAAAATTCATCACTCTTTCATCGTACCCATGGATATCGTAAGAGACGACTTAAGAATATAATATGCTTATATTATCTACGCAAGAGATGGCAATCTCGAAATAAATCTCTAGACCACCGCGGTACAGTAGGTGAATTTCCCTCCTATTGTAGCTCGAGGCTCGATATGAGTTCAGCTGATGATAATAATAAAACAATTACAGATAAGGTTTGCCATATGGTGCCAAGGGAAGAATACATTTCACCATCCATTCCTTTACCCTCGCGTTTCTTGAAAGAGAATGACAACTCGAAACAAAACCCCATAATAATTCGTCTAACCTACGAGCGCACCGAACATGGCACACATGGAAAGAAAAACATTGCTGTTACCGATTCTCACGTAGCTTATCATACTGGTCTGGGCTGGCCACGGATGTCAAGGAAGCGGTACCAGTGGCCGGCCCAATGGCGATGGTGAGGGAATACGGTTAAATATGGGGCCACGGCCTGTCCCTCCATCGCACCGGATGGAACGGGCGGCGTGTACCCAGATCAAATCCTACCAAAAAAAAAACATTCTATGATCCATAAAGTGTAACTCTGACTGTGAGCATAATTTACCTGCACAACTAATACCAGAATAAAGAAAAATGCCTTGAAATTATAATGCCATCCTTTTACATTCCATGTAAGCTTTTAAGGCACATGTAATGATTTAGCTGCATCTCTAAAGACTAACAATATTAACATTTCAGATTTCATGCATCTGAGAAATTTCTTAAAGGGAGACCTAATAAGGCGACTTGTGATTTAAGCCCGAAAACTTCACAGTTAATGAGGGCATACTGTGCAACTAAAGTAATACATAAGTTAAGTAATTCACAGAATATAAACGCTGCCCACTAACTCTCGTCCATATCAAGTTCACAAAGTTCAAGGCAATCAGTATGCGGCAAAGCGTAGGCACTATATAATCTGTGTTAACCAGTCTGTCACATGACTGGGATTAAGTAGTATTTCTACCTCGTGATTATTGTGAAATTATGTTAACACACGTAATACATTGACCCCGATTGTGTATTATTTTAATACCAAATTCGATCCAGCATCTTTAAGGTACGAACTAAGAATACAATAACGTGTGACATAATATTTATATATTTGGTATTTTCTTTTTAGTGTGTTTTGTAGATATATTTAAATATAATAAAAATAATTAATTAAATAATATTAAAAGTAATAAAAAAGAGAAACAGGATCTGAACCGACCTCGATTAGACTGTTCGATTATCCAATTGAGATGTCTTAATGACAGCGTCAAAATTTGCTTGCATATTTTAATAGTTGTCAGCCAACGCAAAATTATATTTTTTCATTGCCTGAAAATATTGACAAAACAATATTTTCTACAAATAAAACTTAGCTAGATCGATTAGTCATCCCCGGAAACTCCTTCATGCTAAATTTCAAGAAAGTTGTTGGTACCGTTTCCGAGATTCAGAAAATATATAGATAGATAGATACCTAATGCAATTCTTTCAATATATGCAACCAATCCATTATAATGCAACCAAAAATGAGATTTGCAACAATTAATATGTTAATCTATTAGTCGTATGGTAACTTGTTTAGAATATAAACCCTCACTTTTACATGAGAGTTGAAAAGATCAACTTATTAAGAGAAACGGGGTTATCAAAAGAATAGGCACCAACTCACCTAGGAAACTTTATAACTAATACTAAATCATTATCACCGTCCCAATTCATCGAGTTCTTTGTTTTCATTGCTATTGATGGTAAACGAGTAAGCAGTACACCTGATAGTAAGTGTAACTGCCACCCATGGACCTTTGTAATACCAGGAATACAGCTAGGCCGCTGCAAACCAATAATCTCAAAGACACCCAAAAACATGGGCATCCGGCTCTCTCGCTCACCGAACGAAGCACAGCAGCATATTGCCACTGCTCTGGTGTCGATTTTCTGCAAGAGTGTGGTACTACCCCAACTGAACCAGCCCACGGCTGTAGACCGATAACTGTCAACAGCATGGTCTTACCATTGAATGGTTAGACACGATTACCCTTCTTCCAACGCACATATTGCATAAGTTTTGGTAATAGTTTTATGACCAAACACCTGCTTTAACGCTTCTTGAGAATGTATCTGTTGACCAGACAACTACAGAAGGAGTCGGCCTAGGTCTATGTTACTCACTTAGTTGTCTTTTAGATACCCACGAGCACTGTAAAGGTTGGTAGTAAGTATACAGGTCGTAGTCCACATGGGGTACAGACCTGGCGGTGGCCTGCGAGCCGTATTTCATTCCTGCCTCACCTAATTGGGTGGGGGACCTGAATGGGGATGTTGCTGTCCTGACAAGAGGGAGTGCCGGTCCTCCCCTCTCTATTCTGGAGAGGTGCAATGGCTTCATTGTGGCGGGGTGGCGAGACTTCGTCATAATTGGCCTTTATTTTTCTCCCAACCGCAGCCTGGCGGAGTTTGAGCTTTTCTTAGACTCCGTCAGTGCTGCGGTCCGTCGCCAGTCGCCGAGGAGAATTGTAGTTCTCGGCGACTTCAACGCGAAGTCTCGTGAATGGGGGCACCCCGCCACAAACGCGAGGGGAAGGGCCGTTGAAGAGTGGTCCATTCTCTCCAACCTGTCCCTCCTCAATAGAGGGACAGTTCACACTTGCGTGCGATATCACGGAGGGTCCGTGGTGGATCTTTCTTTCGCCACTCCTGGTGTCGCTCGCGAGGTAAATGATTGGAGAGTCGAAGAAGGGGTGGAGACCCTCTCAGATCACCGGTATATACGGTTTGAGGTCTCCCCCCCTCCGGGATCACTAGGGCCCCGGCGTGGAAGGAGAAGTGGTCTTCCCAAATGGGCCATTGGGCAATTTAACCCAGAGATGGCCCGGGAGGCCGCCATTGTACAGCGCTGGGGTTCCATGGGACAGCACATCACGGGAGTGGATAGGCTCGCAGGCCATTTAAGGAGTTTTCTGCAGACGGTGTGTGATGCGGCGATGCCGAGGGCACGGCGAAGGCCGCCGCGGCGACAGGTTTACTGGTGGTCGCCCGAAATTTCCGATCTTCGGGTGGCCTCCAACCGATCGCGGCGTGCCTACGCCCGTTGCAGACAGCGAAGAGACCGGGACGACGTCCTTGAAGACCAGCTGCGGATGGAATACAAAACGAGGAAGAAGACTCTGCAGCTGGCCATCAGCCAGGCGAAAGAGAGGGCCCGCGAGGAGCTTCTTGCGGGTCTCGATAGGGATCCCTGGGGGCGGCCATACCAGAGGGCACGGAACAAGCTCCGTGCCTGCGGCGCCCCCATAATTGAAACACTGGACGCGGCTTTCCTATCGGGGCTAATTGGGGAACTATTCCCACACTCCACGGGACATGTTCCCCCCAGGATGGCTCCTCGGTCGGTGGTGGAAGAGGAAACACCTATTCCCCCCATCACCGACGATGAATTGGAAGTGGCCCTCTCCCGACTTAAAGGGAAAAGGAAAGCGCCTGGCCCGGACGGTGTCCCGGGACTCGTACTCGGCGTCGTCGCAGAATACTGCATGGATGTACTCCGGGAACTGCTCAATGAATGTTTGAGGTCCGGGCAGTTCCCGGAACAATGGAAGAGCGGAAGGCTTTGTTTGCTGCGGAAGGAGGGTCGCCCAATCGACTCTCCTTCTGCATACAGACCACTGGTGCTGCTGGACGAGACGGCAAAATTATTCGAAAAGGTGCTTGCGGACCGTCTTGTCCGGCACCTCGAGGCTATCGGGCCGGGACTGTCGGCAAATCAGTTCGGGTTCAGGTGCGGCCGGTCAACGATCGACGCTTTGGCCGCCCTGAACACCCTGGCCACCGAAGCGGTGGCAAAAAAGGATGTGGTCCTGGCAGTCTCGCTCGATATTAAAAACGCCTTCAATAGTCTCCCACACGAGACTTTAAAGGAGGCGCTCCGATATCATGGGGTGCCTCTGTATCTCCGGAGGCTGTTGGAGGCGTACCTCGAGGGAAGGCACGTGCTCTGGGAGGGGGACAACGGGCGCATGCATCGCCATAGGGTAGAATGCGGCGTTCCACAGGGTTCGGTCCTTGGTCCGACTTTGTGGAACGTCGGATTTGATTGGATGTTGCGGGGCCAGCTTCTCCCCGGGATGGGTATTATTTGTTACGCAGATGACACCCTCATCACGGTGAGAGGGGCTGACTTCCGCAGCGCCGCCCGACTGGCAAGAGTCGGAGTAGCGCTCGTTGTTGACCGGATTGGCAAGTTGGGCCTGAGGGTCTCATTGGAGAAGACAGAGGCCCTCCTATTTTATGGTCCCAGCCAAGGTCTTCCCCGAGGGGCACAACTCAGTGTGTCTGGGGTTGCCGTGCCGGTGCAGACCCGGATGAAGTACCTGGGTCTGCACCTAGACAGTAAGTGGAATTTTGGGCCGCATTTTGCCCAGCTCGTCCCTAGGCTTTCAAAGTCGGCCGCGGCGCTGGGTAGGCTTCTGCCCAATACTGGAGGTCCCGGATCGTCCTGCCGGCGGCTTTATGCCGGTATCTTGCGGTCTATGGCGCTGTATGGTGCCCCGATCTGGTCGCAGTCACTCACCGCCTCCAATAAAGCCTTACTACGCAAGGCGCAGAGGGCCATGGCGGTGAGGACAATACGGGGGTACCGTACGGTGTCCTGGACTGCAGCTACATTGTTGGCGGGCGATCCGCCCTGGTCACTTCAGGCTAGGGCTCAGGCGGAAGCCTACCAGTTCTGCGCTGCGGCGCGGGCAAATGGTGAACGCATCACCACGAGGGGACTGAGCAGGGCGAAAGAAGCGGCTCAAAGGGCACTAGTCCAGCGGTGGAGGGAGGAACTAGAGTCTCCCGTAGCAGGACGGGGGACCGTTGAGGCGGTAGCGCCCCACTTTCACCGCTGGACGACACGAAGGCACGGCAACCTGTCCTTCAGGCTGACGCAGGTACTTACCGGACACGGGGTCTTCGGTAAGTACCTGCACCGAATTGGACGTGAAGAGGCCCCTGGATGCCATGAGTGTGGCGCGCAAATCGATGATGCGCGTCACACCCTGGAAGTATGTCCCGCCTGGGGGCCTCAGCGCCGCGACCTGTCGGCGGTCATTGGAGCGGACCTGTCGTTGTCAACCGTCATCAACAAGATGCTTGACAGCGACAGGCACTGGACGTCGATGGCCTCCTTTTGCGAGGAAGTCATCTCTGCAAAGGAGGCCGCGGAGCGAGAACGCGAAGCACTCGCGTCTGCGAACTCGCTCCGCCGGCGGCGACCAGGGAGAGGGAGGCGCCGCTACGCGCACCTCCTCCCACCGCCTTGACGGCTGACTGGTCGTGGCCAGATGGCTAAGCGTAGGGGTGTCGGGGATAGAATGTCAATAGACGATCTCTCCGGCATCCCGTAAAAGCGCGGAAGGGACCGCTGTTAGGTTTTAGTGGGTATTCCGGCCGTCAATCTCATGGCCGGCGAGTCCCACACACCCCCCCGTCTGTCACTGGCGGGGGATGTGCGCAAAAGCATTTCCACAGCGTAAACAAAAAAAAAAAAAAAAAAAGGTCGTAGTCCACATATCGAACTTTTTCGCTAACTCGACTGCCAAGCTTCCTTTTCTTGGAGAGACCTATATCTAATAGGAGAGATCGATAGGTACAAGTGTATCTTTTTGGATAATTTACTACTGCTCATATACTGTGAAGTGTGATAAATATAAAACATAAGTATTCCTTAAACAGTCCAATCTCTGTTTTATATTTCGAAATTAGTTACCTTAGTAATACTTTCAATAAACTCTTTCGCTAGATTTATGACTTTTATCAAGTTACCATGTCCTTATCTTATTAATTCCACCACACATTCTCGCTACTGTAACTCCTGAAAGTCAAGATCCACCAACATTATCATCTCAGCCCACATATATCCCACTGTTGGGCTCGGGCCGTCTCCACAATGACAGAAACATGGACACCTACTATACCGCGCTGGTTATTCGTGTTGATATAGGGTTTTAATTCGATTTTTACTCTTTCGTCGATACAAAGAAATAGATCCGTATTCATATTTTATCCTTTAATCGTCCTTTTAAGATACCCACGCGCAAGAGACGTGGTGGTGAATTGTTTTCTTACTCCGTCAATACGCGTAAAATGATCTGTAATAGTTTTCAAAAATAATATCCAGACAGAGCCCTCAGGAAGCATCGGATAATGCTTTTAATTGTCTTGGATTCTGCTATTGCAGATTCCAAGACAATTAAAAGCAATATCCAAGCAAATTCCAAGACAATTACAATTAAAAGTATAGGGTTTTGTTTCAAGAATTTAATTAGAAACGAAAAATTGGGGCAGATGGAAATATTAAACTTACCTCCTATGCAAAGCGAGAGACGTGAAGCAAAACTGAATAATAAGCCAATAAATACGCGGATGTATAGATACAAGAAGTGAAGCAGTACAGCACCACGGATATAACATAGTTTAAGGCGTCTATATGTGAGTGTTAAGATAAATTGCAATATAATTTACTGGAGCTGCTACAATATCCTTAAGTTTATATAAGTACTACTATTAAAAAATGGAGGAGAGGAAGGAAGACTCACCACTTGCCCACGGTTAATCGATACACCGTACACCTCAGGAAAGGAAAGAGTACGGGATGGAATCAAGGTGGAATAGGATGATATAAGGAAATCTTACTCCTGTGATGAGCACCACCTTCAGAACTTCAATTTGCAAATTTTCGCAGAACTTCGAACAGTTGGCGCTTACTGATGATGGTCATGATTATTATTGAAAAGTATTCTAAACGTCAGGAAAACAAAATCAGATTAAAACACATTAATACTCGTAATAATAATTTTATTTCAAAATTGAAGAAAATTAATAACTTAAACAATCTGTCTTATCCTTTGGCCGTTTGCCAATTTATTATAAGTGTAGCTACCAGCTCTCAACAAGTTGTTAATGTAATTTTGTATGCTCGACTATTCTAAGATTCGTTTTATTTTAAGAACTTGTTGCCTTAAAATTTGTTTGTACTATAAAAACCCGATTACGAGCGAAAAATGATTGTCATAAGTGGGATTCGAATCCACACCTATTGGAAATCCGTTCTAATCGTGCTGCCTACAATAGTTCACGGTGGTGTAAGTGGCAGCACGATTGGAACGGATTTCCAATAAGTGTGGGTTCGAATCCCACTTGTGACAATAATTTTTCGCTCATAATCTGGTTTTTATAAATAATCAACCATATTAAATGCTAAATTTCTGTAATTTGTATATACTAACAAAAATTTTAACTAATTTAATCTGATTTATTAACTGCAACATGTATATGTATAATAAGAATAACCATAAGTGACATGTAGCAGTTTTAACTATGTGAGATTGTCTCAAAATTAATATACCTTTATAAGTAAGTAAGGCATAATAAAACCTTTGTTTTTGCTGGGTATAGGCAAAGTAGCCAAAAACAGTGCGTCACCCACAATAAAGTTACCGTATGGAAGTGGTATTTTGAAGTTACCTGGGACGTCGCTTAGGGATTAGGCGTCCCAAGTGGTTAACCACTAAATACCCACGATGACAGTTCACTCAAGAAATTGAGAGCACATTGTAATATATATTAATACTAGCAGACTCGGCCACGCGTTGCTGTGGCTCAGGTAGTCTCACTAACACGTGGTGGTTATCCTAATAAACTGTAGCTTATATGAAACGTTTGTACATCTATTAGTGCCATCTATTAAATATTTACTCAATCCAGTCAACCGATACCGCCATCTGTTAGAATCGTTTGGAGATAACAGATAATTGTGACTATCAAATAATAGACATATAATTTGCAATAAAATAATAACGAAGTTATCCTATCTTTTAAGTTGGATCAAACTACACATGCTGTGCAAATTTGATTAAAATCGGTTAAAGAGTCCTTAGGAGTCCATCGCGGACAAACAACGTGACGCGTAATTTATATATATTAAGATAACATGGATACACATCTGTCTACAGAAATTAACTTTGATCTTCAATATCTTTCATTAAAAATTCAAGCTATTATATTTAATTCTAAAGTAAACCATATTACATCATACCTTCTCCCTGCAAAGATAATCATAATTGGATCCTTGTGGATTAGTTTGTGTACACTGCTTAATCGAAAAACCTTGGCTGAGTTTGTAGAACAATGTAAATGACTAATAGTTAAAACATAGATTGACTAGAGGAATGCGAAACTGATTTGATTAATATAATAATGTTTTTACAGTTACTATTTATATAATACTGTTTTTTTAAATTATTTCTATGTAAATTGCGTCAGAAAATATTCTGCACAGATGGCGTAATGGTTAAGATACTGATCTTCTGCGCCAGTGCCATGGATTCCATTCCCACGTAGGACAATACTTTGTGTGATTCACAAAGTATTGTTCTGAGTCTAGGTGTAATTTGTCTGCGTTAATTGCATGTCATCATCATCATCATTCTCCTAATTTTATATTAATTACTTGGGGTCAATACAGTGTATATACATATTTACTCTTCTTTCATAGAACATATTGTAAAAGTTATTGGCAATACTTTTTATACCGATATGACCGATCGCCTGACAGGTGTCAACCCTCCTTGGGAATGTAATTATAACCAAACGACATCAGATGGAGTTGGCCCAGGTCGTTATAAGGCTCTTAGTCGTCCAGGTACTTACCGGACACGGGGTCTTCGGTAAGTACCTGCACAGAATCGGACGGGAAGAGGCCCCTGGATGCCATAAGTGTGGCGCGCTAACTGATGATGCGCGTCACACCTTAGAGGTATGTCCCGCCTGGGGGCCTCAGCGCCACGACCTGTCGGCGGTGATAGGAATAGACCTGTCGTTGTTGACCATCATATCTAAGATGCTTGACAGCGACAGGTGCTGGTCGTCGATGGCCTCCTTCTGTGAGGAGGTCATCTCTTCGAAGGAGGCCGCGGAGCGGATACGTGAGGCATTTGCTTATGCAGACTCACTCCGTAGGCGGTGGCCAGGAAGGCGGAGGCGCCGTTACGCGCATCTCCTCCCGCCGCCTTGACTGTCGACTGGACGTGGCCAGATGGCCTAGCGTTGGGGTGTCGGGGATAGAATGTCAATAGACGATCTCTCCGGCATCCCGTAAAAGCGCGGAAGGGACCGCTGTGGTTTTAGTGGGTATTTCGGTCGAACCAGCTGACCAGCGAGTCCCACACACCCCCTCGTCTGTCACCGGCGAGGGCTAGTGCGCAAATGCATTTCCACAGCGTGAACAAAAAAAAAAAAAAGGCTCTTAGTCGTCGTATATATCTATATATCATCATCATCTCAGCTCATAATATGTCCCACTGTTGGGCTCGAGCCTCCTCCGTAATGAGAGGGAAATTAACCTACTATAACACGCGGTATAGTAGGTTAATTTCCCTCCCATTACGGAGGAGGCCCGAACCCAACAGCGGGACATTTATGGGCTCTGATAATGATGATGATACCACGCTGGTCAGACGTGTTGGTATAGGGTTTTGTTTCGAGTTTTCCTTCGCTTGCATAGATGTTATATGCCTTTTGTATCCCTTAGTCGTCTCTTACAATCACCCACGGGTAAGATAGGGGGTGGTGATTTATATACTTTTCCGTCACTACACGGATAATACACACACACATATATATATACACACAAATATATATATATATATATATATATATATATATATATATATATTATATATATATATATATATATATATATATATATATATTTATATATATATATATATATATATATATATATATATATATATATATATATATACTTACATACATACATAGCCTCACGCCTGTTTCCCTGAGGGGTAGGCAGAGACTACGGATTGCCACAAACCACGATCCTGACATACCTCCATCGCTTCATTCACACTCATCACAGTCTTCATGCATGCTCTACGATTACGTGTACTCTTAATCTGACCTTTCACTAACACATCTTCGATTTGATCCAGGAAACTACGACGTGGTCTTCCCCTTGTAATCGTCCCACTCACACTCGCTTTGTATACTTGTTTAGTCAACCTTTCTTCACTCATTCTTTCCACGTGTCCGAACCACCTCAGCATACCCTTTTTTATCTTTGTCACTACTTCTTCATTCATACCGCAGCGCTCTCTTATAACACTATTCCTAATTTTATCTTTCAGACTTACACCACACATACTACAAAGAGCTCTCATCTCTACAGCATTTATGCTACTTTCATGTCTTCCCTGCCAAATCCAGCTTTCACTGCCATACATGAGAGTGGGAACTAATACTCCCTTATGTACAGCTAGGCGTGCCTTGTTAGATACATTCCTACTTTTCATAAAAGCGTACAATGCCCCATTCACTTTATTACCAGCATTTACTCGTCTTTCAACATCTTCATCATTTTTACCATCACTAGTAAACAGTACACCCCTACGACGGACGACCGCGGGCGGGCGGTCAACGAGTGGGCGGCTTCACTGGGCCTCTGTGTTCTGAACAGAGGCTCGGTGAACACGTGTGTGCGGCGGCAGGGCGGGTCGATAGTGGACTTGTCGTTCGCTAGCCCCGCTGTCGCGCCACGGGTGAGGAACTGGAGTGTCCTGGAGGAGGCGGAGACCCTGTCGGACCACCGGTACATCCGGATGGAGGTCTCCCCCCGGGAACCCGGTAGGGGTCACAGGGCGGACGGAGCTCCCGCGTTTCCGCGGTGGGCTGTGGGTCGTCTTGACAGGGATCTACTGGCGGAGGCGGCCATTGTCAGTACGTGGCTGTCCTCACCACCCCCAGCGGACGGAGTGGACGCTGAGGCTGTCCGCATTCGCAGTGCGTTAACGCAGATCTGCGATGCGGCCATGCCCAGAGTGCGGCGGCGTCCGCCTCCGAGGCAGGGGGTCTACTGGTGGTCCCCAAGACTGGCGGACCTTCGTGCGGCGTGTATCAGTGCCCAAAGGTCCTACACCCGCAGCCGGCGGCGTCACCGCGACGTCGAGCGGGAGGGCCAGCTGTACGAGGCGTACCGCAGTGCGCGGACTGCCTTTCGGCTGGCCATCCGAGCCGCCAAGGGCGCGAGTTGGCAGGAGATGCTGGACGGTCTCGACCGTGACCCCTGGGGTCGCCCATATCGCGCGGCGCTGAACAAGCTTCGCGCGCGGGCCCCCCCTTCACCGAGACCCTCCAGCCCGACTTCCTTCGTAGGGTGGTCGAGGAGCTGTTTCCACGGCAGTCGGAACACACGCCCCCGGTCATGGCTCCGCCAGATCAGGACCGGGAGGCCGACGACGACGAGAGTGTTCCGACCGTGACGGAGTCGGAAGTGGGGGCGGCCGTGGCGAAGATTCGTTCCGCCACCACGGCCCCCGGCCCGGACGGAATTCCAGTCCGGGTGCTGACGTCGCTCCTCGAGCACTTCGAACCTCGCCTCAGGCAGCTGTTCAACGCCTGTCTGACGTCTGGACGGTTCCCTGAGTGCTGGAAGGAAGGGAGGTTGGTTCTCCTGCCAAAGCCGGGACGGTCCCCGGATTTGCCGTCGGCCTACAGGCCCATCGTGCTCCTCGACGATGTGGGTAAGCTGCTGGAGCGTGTGCTCGCTGCCCGCATCGTCCGACACCTGGAGGAGGTGGGGCCCGATCTGTCGGACGCTCAGTATGGGTTTCGGAGGGGGCGTTCGACCATCGGGGCCCTATTACGCCTGAGGCAGGCGGCGGCGGAGGCCGTCGCCGGGAAGGGAGTGCTGTTGGCGGTGTCGTTGGACATCGCCAACGCATTCAATAGTCTGCCATTCGGCTGCATCAGGGAGGCGCTCCGGTTCCATGGAGTGCCCCTGTACCTCAGGCGGCTGGTGGCAGACTATTTGGAGGGCCGCAGTATCCTCTGCGCGGGTCCCGCAGGGGACATTGTGCGGACGCCCATGTCGTGCGGCGTTCCACAGGGGTCGGTTCTGGGGCCGACCCTGTGGGACATCGGGTACGACTGGGCGTTGAGAGGGAGTCTCCCCCCCGGGCTGAGCTTGGTGTGTTACGCTGACGACACGCTCGTCACAGCCCGGGGCAGGACACTCGAAGAGGCGGCGAGCCTGGCCACTCTCGGCACCGAGGAGATGGTCAGGCGGATCGAGGCGCTGGGGCTCAGGGTGGCCCTAAACAAGACGGAGGCCCTACTTTTCCATGGGCCCCGTGTGAGGCTACCCATCGGCGCCTCGATAGTAGTAAACTCCATCCACATCAGCATCCAGGCCCATATGAGGTACTTGGGTCTGGTGCTCGACGGGCGATGGTGGTTCCGGGAGCATTTCCGACAGATTGCTCCCCGGCTTGTCGGCGCGGCGTCCGCCCTTTCTCGACTCATGCCGAACGTGGGCGGACCCAGTTTCGAGGGCCGACGGCTGTATGCGGGGGTCATCCGTTCGATGGCCATGTACGGCGCACCCGTGTGGGCGAGGGCTCTGAACGCCCAGCTCAGGGCGGTTCTGTGGAGGCCACAGAGAGCCATGGCGGTCAGAGCCATTCGCGGGTACCGCACGGTGTCGACAGAGGCGGCGTGCCTGTTGGCCGGGACACCCCTGTGGGACCTAGAGGCGGAGATGCTCTCCGACCTCTACCGGCGGGTTATCACAGCGCGCGAGGAAGGTGGCTCCCCATCGTTGAGCGAGATAGCCACCTGGCGCGTGGATGCCCGCCGAGACGTCATCGCCCGTTGGGCTACGCGGCTGGAGAGGCCTAGGCACGGTGTGGAGACCGTTGAGGCCCTCCGGCCCGTATTGATAGAGTGTATGGAGCGGCGGCACGGAGTCCTCACCTTTGGGCTGGTGCAGGTATTGACGGGGCACGGGTGTTTCGTGTTGTACCTGCACAGGGTCGTGTATAGGGAGTGGACTCCGGCCTGCCACCACTGCAGGAGTGACGAGGACACGGCGCAACACACGCTGGAGGTGTGTCCGGGATGGGAGCGGCAGCGCCGTGACCTCGTCGCTGTCATCGGTGCCGACCTGACGCTGCCGGCCGTCGCGAGGGCGATGGTCGACAGCATCAGGAACTGGGACGCGGTCGCCGCCTTCTGCGAGGCTGTCATCTCGCAGAAGGAAGCGGCGGAACGGGCAAGGGAGGATTCCCGCGCCCCGGGCCGCCGCCAGCGGCCGGGGCGGCGCAGGCGCGAATATCTGCGCCTGATGCCGCCCTAACCGAGGCTTCGGGTGATCGGACCGGGGAATTGTCCGGTCACCCGACGTGAGGCCACCGCGTGAGGGCGACGCCCCGACGGCGAAATCTGTCGGGGCGTCGACGAGAGGAACCCGCGAGGGTGAACCGCCGGGCGGGCCACCGAAGTTAAAAATCGGGTCCCGGTGACCCGCTCGCACGGCGAAGAGAGAGGAGTTTTACGGTGGGTCTATGGGGTCACGCGCCGCCTTCTCCGTCACCCCGGGCCGATTTGGCGGGGCGAGGCTAATCCATAGTCCACCAAAAAAAAAAAAAAAAAAAAGTAAACAGTACACCCAAGTATACAAATTCTTGCACCTGTTCCAATCCCTCACCATTTATAAAAATATTACATTCCGTCATACATTTATCCTTTTCAAAGACCATTACTTTCGTCTTACTTACATTTACTTTCATACCTTTTCTTTCAAAAGCATCATGCATAGTAGTTACCATCGCCTGTAAGTCTTCAGCCGACGATGCAAGTAAAACCTGATCATCGGCATAAAGAAGACATTTGACGAGTAACTCATTCATTCTTAAACCACATTCATTATTTTTCAAATCTTGCAAACAGCTATCCATAAATAGGTTAAACAGCCACGGTGACGCTACACATCCCTGTCTGACACCTTTATCAATGTTAAACCATTCAGTGTAGGACCCGTTTATCCTTACGCAGGCTCTGGAATCCTTATAAATGGATTTCAGCGCCTGAATAAGATGGCCATTTACCCCATACATAGATAGTACCGACCACAGTTCATTCCTCCTCACTTTGTCATAAGCCTTTTCTAAATCAATGAAAGCGCAAAAGACTTTCTGACTTTTAGCCAAAAATTTTTGCGCCATGCATCGTAAAGAGAAAACTTGATCCGTGCAACCCATACTCTTTCGAAAACCCGCTTGTGCATCCCATATTTTCTTTTCGGTCACTTTCACTACTCTTTCAATCAACACTTTCGCATACAGTTTGCCGACAATGCTAAGGAGGCTTATGCCCCTGTAGTTTCTACAATCTTGCCGTGAACCTTTCCCTTTGTAGAGAGGTACAATTACCGCCTGACACCAGTCTATAGGTACTCGGCCATTAGTCCAGCAAAGATTGAAGAGCTGGTATAGGATGTTAGTTGTAATATCTTCTCCAGCCGTCAGCATTTCAACTGTAATCCTGTCGTATCCTGCAGACTTACCCGCTCTCATACCTTTCAATGCATTTGTAATTTCTATCATACTTATGCATTCTCCTTCCTCGAGATCCCTTTCCTTCGCAAATGATAATTTTTGTGGCTCTTCTCTTTCAAATAAGCTTTCAAAGTATTCCTTCCATCTCTCTAGTATACATTCTTCTCCATACACTGTCCTTCCATATTTATCGCTGATCGAGACTAGCTCTGTATTTTGCGCTTTGCCTCGAGCCAATCTTATGGACTTCCAGAAAATCTTCGAGTTAGTTTGGAAATCCTTCGATAATCTTCTATCGTACTCGTCTTCTTGATCTTCTTTCTTTCTTCTAACAATTTCTTTCACATCTCTTTTTTTTCTCTTATATTCTTCTTTGGCTATATCTATGTCTTCATTCGTTGCTTTCTTCATTCTCTCATTGGCTCTGACAGCAAGCCAATCTACCCAGGCTTTCTTCTTCTCACGAACTACACTCTGCACATCTTTATCCCACCATATATTCTTCACCTTGTTTACTTTCATTCTTCTAGTCACACCACATATTTCTGTAGCAACATTTACCACCTGTTTTTTAAAAGTCTTCCATAATTCTTCCATACTACAAATATCAGCCGCATGAAAAAACTTTTCCTTTAGTTTACTTTTGTATTTATCTCTAATATACTCATCTTGCAAATTTTCTACTTTTATTCTTTCTAGCACACTTTTCGGGTTATGTATCCGGTTTCGCCACGTTTTCATAAGACCACTTATTCTAGTCATTACTAGAAAGTGGTCTGTATGAATACCAATACCGCGATATACCCTAGTGTCTAGTACTTTCTTTCTGAGCCTTTCATCTACTATTACAAAATCAATTATACTCTTTCTTACATTCTTTGCTTCACGTGTATACATATGGATCTTTTTGTGCTCAAACATAGTGTTTGTAACACAAAGATTCCATTCCAAGCACACTTCTAGCAGACTTCGACCATTTTCATTCACGCTTTCATCACCAAACCTTCCTAAAACCTTTTCAAATCCTTCTCTGCTTACTCCTACCCATCCAATAAAATCCCCAAACAAAATCAACCTTTCATTCAAATTACATAACCTCAAAACATCCCGCAGTTCCTCCCAAAATTTCTCTCTTGCATCCTGTTCACATTTATTGTTATGTAATCCCATGTTCACAGGAGCATATACTCCCACAACAAAAATACGAGTCAGACCTACTTTCATCCTTATCCATACTAATCTAGCATTCACACAATCATACTCTTTCACACATTGAGCCATTCGAGGAGAAAGAAGGAGACCAACTCCCTGACAGGCTCTACTAGTCATTGGTACCCCGGACCAGTACGCCGTGTAAGGTCCATGACTAGTAATCTCACATCTCTTTCGCTTCGTCTCATTCACACAGAGAATATCAATCTTTTTATCATCCATCATTTGACATACCTCATTTAATTTCTCTTTCATTCCTCCTCCTACATTTAGCGTGGCAAAGCGGCACTCCGTAGACCGCTTTTCGCCCTCATTGGGAACGAGACGTGAAGGGTTGCGAGCCGCATCGCCGTCATTTGGAATTTTAAATTTTTTAGTATAATTCATAGCATTCCCACGAGTATTAGGGTATTAAACGGTCCACCCCCACAGTGCCCTTGTGTAGAGGTAAGATGGAATTTCTGCTGTGCCCTGTGACCACCAACACATGCACCCTCCGTTTTCGACCAGCTTACCCTCTGGCCGCGAATCCCTCAGCACGGGTCGGTTTACACCTTGGATCGGGGGTTATATTTCGGAGTTTTCCTTCTCCTAGATAGATTGCAGATCAGTGCTAACGAGGCCTATCTCCCCGGGTTATATTTCGGTGTTTTCCTTCTCCTAGATGAGTTGCAGCACAATGCTAACGAGGCTCATCTCCCCGGATATATATATATATATATATATATATATATATATATATATATATATAGGTGTGTCCGTGTGTACACCCTAGTGTGTACACATACACACTGCGTATGTGTGTATATTATAAAAAGTTACGACGTTAATCACAGTCTGCTATTGGTATAAATCACAATGCCCCGATTATTTGTTCTTGGGTAAAGTACTCATTAACTTGGATTCCGAATGTCGAAAAGAAAGAAAACTGCGGTACAGCTAGAAATTGGGTTAATTAGTCAAGTGATTGGAAGGAGAGCGGAAATGTACCTAAGTTTTGAACGGGTATTGGAGTAATAATGTGAAATTATAATATTCCATGATTCTTTGAAGTTATTTACGTTCACTGTTGGCTTCAATTTACTTTGATAAAGTCATAATTCTCACACTTGTGGGTCACCGATTTCTGTTGCTGTAAGAAACTTATTAGAACTACTTTAACAGATTCTATTGCGTTTGTATTTGATTTTTAATTGCCCGACGTTTCGAACACTTTACAGTGATCATGGTCACGGGAGGACTAAAGTGTCTGCCGTCAATATATCATTGTTATTACTAATTTCAAATTATATATTTTTATTTCGAAACGTCGGATAATTAAAAAATCAAATACAAACGCAATAAAAGTAGTTTTATTTCAAATGTGTAACACACGAGTAAACATCGGAAATCATTAACTTACTAGAAGACTGTTCTTGTCGATTCTTATCCCGACTAGAAATTTTTTCGTCTTCCTTAGCAGATATATCTGGACCCGATCAGGAAAACCTTATCGGGTCCAGATCAGGCATTCCTGATCGGGTCCAGATCAGGCGTTCCTGATCGGGTCCGGATGAAATTTTACTGATCGGAAACAAATCAATCATCTGCGTTATATATCTTGCCTGATCCAAAACGAGTATGCCCCGTCCGGTCCTTTTAAAAAACATGAATATCTTAAAGGACATGTTTAATAGGTAAAAATATAAATTAATATATGACGTAGGCGCCGAATGCAGTGCTATATTCTTATCATCGAGAGTCCCAGTGAGCCGTTCCGATTATGGCACAACCACCAGATGCTAACGACTGCAACTGCCGCCTGTATTTCTCATTCATGACCTGATCGAACTGTTTTAATCTGATTCGATAACAACTAATTTAATATTAGGCCATGTCATTACGCTTCGGAGAATCTTAACACCGCGATTCAAATAATGACGTCATTTTACTAACGCCATCTATTTATTATGACCCAAAACATTAAATGTTAGAATGGTTATTACAATATAATATTTCTAATAATCTATCTATGTTTTCAAATGTTAGGTACATTTATATATATATATATATTATTTATTTTTGTTTTTTACTTTAAATATAAATTATTTTTATATTATTAATTAAACATTATTATTATTATTAAATACATATGATTAATTAAAGATTTCAGATTAATCTCCTCTGATGCAAATACAATTTCGCCGTGGCATAAATATGACAATCATGTCACTTTTTTGAATTTAGATTGATATTTTTTTTGTGTTACGAAAACTGTTTCTGGTTCTGATATACTACAAGCCTTACTATATATTTGATGATATTTCACATCAGTCTATCCTTATTTGGTCCTGATCTGGTCCTGATCCGATATGCCTTACCATACTTGATGTTATTTCACATCAGGCTATCCTGATCAGGACCAGACCTGGTCCTGATAGGGTTTGCCGGATCCGGCATGCCTTATTCTGTCCTGATCGGGTCCTGATCCGGTATACCTTACCATACTTGATGATATTACACATCAGGCTATCCTTATTTGGTCCTGACCTGGTCCTGATCCGGTATGCCTTACCATACTTATTGATATTTCACATCAGGCTATCCTTATTTGGTCCTGATCTGGTCCTGATCCGGTATGCCTTACCATACTTAATGATATTTCACATCAGGCTATCCTTATTTGGTCCTGATCGGGTCCTGATCCGGTATACCTTACCATACTTGATGATATTACACATCAGGCTATCCTTATTTGGTCCTGACCTGGTCCTGATCCGGTATGCCTTACCATACTTATTGATATTTCACATCAGGCTATCCTTATTTGGTCCTGATCTGGTCCTGATCCGGTATGCCTTACCATACTTGATGTTATTTCACATCAGGCTATCCTGATCAGGACCAGACCTGGTCCTGATCGGGTTTGCAAGATCCGGCATGCCTCATTCTATCCTGATCGGGTCTAGATACATGATCTGGTTGAACCATACTTTTTTTCTAGTCGGGATTGTGCTCTGCATTTGCATCGCATCGGATATGGATTTCAGATTTTCTGACACTACGTAACGCAAAATATTACAGTGGTCTGTGGTATTAAAACTTGTACGAATAAACTTCGAAAAAAAATTCAACTTTGTGTGAAAATAGTTTTGATAACAGTCGATTTATTTTAGAATAAAATTTTAGTTGACATGTATGGTATGTTTGATATTTAAATATAGAATCATACAAAACGAAATCGGGGAAAAGTATATTACGAAATAAACTACAAAAGATAAGAAAGGAGCTTTTAAAATTCCTCTTCTAAGTGATTGCGGAAATCGGTATTCAGCGAAGGGCATTTAATCGATTTTGTATGATTTTGAGTCGATCTTGAAAAACTGTAGGGCACAAACAACGTTAGGCGCCAATGTTTTAAAGTATCTTATCTAATATGTCAGCTATATCTTAAAATCATGAGAATTCTAGCATTTAAAATTTTGCAAATTTTATTAGTAAAAAAGTAAACAAAGAGAAAAATGGTAATGAGACATTCATCATCATCATCATATATAGGTATAACCTAGTTTTGGGCTCGAGTCTTCTCCATAATTGGAGGGAAATTGATCTACTATACCACGCTGGCCAGACGTGTTGGTATACAGTTTTGTTTTCAGTTCTCCCTCTCTCGCATATATGTATGTTATATCTTTTTTATATTTTTTAGTCATCTCTTATGATCACCCACGGGTAAGACAGGGGGTGATCAATTATAATCTTATTCCGTCACCATACAGATAAAGCTAAATTATTTTTAAGAAAAATCTGAATTGATAAGCAAAATTACCTAAGCAAATTACATTACCGAAACTTTAATATTCAATTTTCTTTAGCGATTGTCTAAGATTAAAAGCAACATTCTTGAAAGATAGAGATTTAATACTCAAACCAATTTTCACTGTGTTCACATTTTATATTACATGTAATCAAGCCAGAAAACCTATCACTAACCCGCAAGGTATCTTTTATATATTCTCACGCGTTTATTTGTTATAAGGTGAGCAGACAATTAAGGTATATAAAACGCACATAACATCTATACGAGAGAAAGAAAACTCGAAACAAAACCTCATACCATCACGACTGACCAGCGCGATATATTAGGTTAATTTCCCTCTCATTACGGAGGAGGCCCGAGCCCAACGGTGGGACGTTTATGGGCTGTGATGAAATATATCAAATATTTTTATATAAAGAGCCGTAATAGAAGGAAATCATAAATCTCTTTAGAAGTAATATTGATAGTCTCAAGGGATACATATTTTTTTTTTCATTATAAGAAACTAGTTTCTGCACCTCGACTTCACCCGCGTAAAGAGTAACTTTCGCAAAGTTATTATCCTATACATATTATCCCAAGGTAATACATTACTGGGATATAAAGTATTATGTGAGAAACAGGAATTGGTATATTTAAGAGCCAATATTCATGAAAATCTGTTTACTCATCATCTTAAAGTTACTCATTATCGTCTTTTCTGACGTCTGAACTCTGTATTATTTGTGTTGTCATGACGTAAGAGAGCGAGTAGGTATGAAAGAGAGTATTGGTGTAAAGATGCGAAAGGGTATGCTCCGATGGTTCGGACATGTGGAAAGAATGACGAACGAACGTCTGGTTAAGAAGATATACAATGCGAAAGTGGAAGGATGTAGGTACCGGGGGAGACGGAGACTCACCTACCTAGACCAGATCGGTCATGTACTGAAGGAAGGTCGAGTCAAGAGTCTCCGAAACCGGCGAGCGTGTATGAAGAGAATTATGAATGTTGAGGAAGCGAGTGAAGTATGCAATGATAGAGTTCTCTAGCACTCTGTTCTCTCTGCCTACTCTGCAAGGGATATGGCGTGATGATATGTATGTATGTCATAATTGTACAGTGTAGCGTGTTTTGCCTAACGAGTTATGTATTTATATATCCAAGCTATCTGTTTCTAATTTATAGATTATGGTGTGGTCATGCTCACTGAAAGGGTATGCAAAGGATTGCGGTAGCTACGTGGAGCGGGTCTCTCTAATGTGGTCGGGAGGAGTGATGGCTGCTCTAGTAGTTTACTCGTAATCGGGCGCCGCTTGTGGGCTATGGTCCAGCCATTTTTGTTTCTTTTTTGTTTTATATATATTCTTAGTTTAATTTTGTAATATATACAAAATTTAAAAATATGAATCCTTACTCAAAGGGCATCTCATTGGAGCTAACATAAATTAAACATGTAACCAATCACTTTCGTGAAAATATATACCTATATAAAAAAAAAGACGAGCCCACTGAGTTTCTTGTCGGGTCTTCTCAGTATGTGGCTGCTTTCCGATCCGGTAGTAAATTAATTAAAATTAATTTAAAAAGATAATGTAAAATTGACAATATATAAGTGCCCCTATGGGGCTTATGCATAATAAATGATTGGATTTGATTTGATTCATCAAGTAATAAACATTCAAACCTCTAAATATCTTCACAAACTTTTAAATTTATAATACTTGCTACTGCCCGCGGCTCCACCCGCGTAAAAAGTAACTTTTCCAAAGTTGAAATATTATCCCAAGGAAACACATTACTGAGACAAAAGGTATCCTTTGTGTTAATCCAGGAAATGACCTATTTATGAGCCAATTTTTATTTAAATCCGTTCAGCGTTTTACGCGTGATTGAGCAACAAACATCCAAACATCTTCACAAACTTTCACATTCACAATAATATATAATAATATTAGTAGGAACTGGGATAGTAGGATAATATAAACGCCGAAAAATCTAAATGCATTGGGCATCGTAGACTAACAAGAGTTAGATTATATTATTGAGGTGATTTAGAATATGATATTGAAGGAGCATTATCGTGGAGAAGGAATAGAAAAAAAAAGCAATTGTAAAATCACGTTTCTTTAAGGATGTAGGTACCGGGGGAGACCGAGACTAACCTACTTAGACCAAATTGGTGACGTACTGAAGGAAAGTGGAGTCAAGAGCCTCCGAAACCGGCGAGCGTGTATGAAGAGAATTATGAATGTTGAGGAAGCGAGTGAAGTATGGAAGGATAGAGTTCTCTGGCACTCTGTTCTCTCTGCCTACCCAGCAAGGGATATGGCGTGATGATATGTATGTATGTATGTACGTTTCTTCAAGAGTGAGCTTTACGAGAATTATACAATTCTTCATGGTACAATTTTGCAGTCATTTTTTTTTAATATATCAAGAACCTAAATATAGTTGTCGTATAAACAAACAATTTTTTTTTAACTCGTGTTGTATTTAGAATATGGTTTAACTATTAAATTAATTAGATTTGTTTAATGGAATGATCTATGTTTTCATAACAATTGATAATTTCATTTAAATTCCCACCATTTATGTGGCTATTCAATAAGTTCAAGTAAGTTCCGATGTGATTTTGTTGTTATTATTAAGTAACAATACAATACACGAGATATTTATTTAATTTCAGAACTTATTACATTTTCAATTTAACTTATATGAATCAGTTTTTCTTTATTTTGAAATTTGCAGCTAACTGTGATATGATTTGAGATAAAATTATTATCAGTATAGTTTTCAAATTGAAGTTAATATCTGGTGGTTACAAAATTGTTATAGGCAGCTCATGGACAAGAGCAGCGGTATAGCTAGGCTGTTGCTTATCAACTCAATCCCGCCCAGAAATTTGGGCTTCCGGCTCTCGCTTATTGAACGAAGTGCAACAGCATACTGCCACTGCACAAAAGGCGATTTTCTGCGGGAGTGTGACTACCCTCAACGGGCTGGTCCACGCTTGTTGACTGAAAATTCTCAACAGTGTTACTCTACCACTCCTAAAGCAGTTCAGCGATCTTATACGAGTACCTACATTACAACTCTTCTATTTCACGAGCATTCTAATATCTCAATTTTACAAAACGTATAAAAATAGGAACCATTTCAATTATATTTCGGTAAATTAAATTCGATAACTTTCGCTCCACCAGTGACTGAATGGACTTTGAAAGTTTTAATTACGTTTCCGTACTAGTAGTTATACACATTAATCATAGTCGATAGGTGAAATTATTAATGTATCTGTTTAGTCAGACATTACAACTTTGTTGATGTTGTCGCGTTTTTGGGCAATTACTAGCTGTAATATCTGGATTTTAATTTGACTTAGATGTTATTAAGAGTGTTGGATAAGAATTCAATCCACTATGTCTTTTTTATCTTACGGGCTTTAGATAACTAAAGTATGTAAACAGATAATGATTGATGATTATGCTGGTAGTAAACATTTTATATAAAACTATTTTGCCGGTATTTTTTGTTTGCGTTTCGATTTTATTGCATCGAGAAGACTTTCCTACTGAGACCATGAATGCTGATAGAAAATAAACCCAAACGTCAATTTCAACACAAAACACTATGTTAGACTAGCGTGGTATTGTGCACTTACAATATCCTTCAGAGGATTCTAGCCGTGCTGAGGCGTCCCTCTTTGAACCGGTGACTGGCGCGGAAAGTTTTCAGATACCGGTTCGGTTAGCTCCACGTATGGGAGAGGGGCAACTTCTGCCATCGAAGATTTTAATGTAAAGACGAGAAGGAAGAAGAAACCGTCACGCCTTAAGACTAAGGGCGAGTAGCGACTAAAAAGGGCGCAGACAAGGAAGCTAAGATTCACTTCGCCTAAAAAGAATGAAACATAGCCATGTATGTCTCCTAACGTGAAAGTGGCAGCTCAGCCACAGAACTTCCCGCTGCGTCCTCGTCGTATTCCGCCGAGGCGAGTTTGATCGCGGCCTTAGAGATCAGGGATCTCTCCTTGAAGGTGCGGAAGCGCTCCCTTAGTTAGGGTCAGCTTAGACTCCAACATCGAAGAGAGGATGGCTGAGATGCCTCCACTCAAATATACGACCCCATGCCAAGGGCGGAGGTTCACCGTGACAGCAAGGTCGGCGGCTCCCAAGGTAGTTCACCAGACAGTTGCGGCTCGCAAGCAGTCTGAAGCGGCCGCCTCGGAAATGGCGAGGGCATCAAAAAGACCCCTCCCTGTTGATGAGGCGACCGAGGACACTGCGAACAGCAGTCCGACCCCGTCCAAGATAAAGACCTTACTTCTAGTGGTCTGCTCGCACGGCGTAGAGAAGTGTGTGCAGAAAAGGGTACGGGGTCACGCACCGCCCCTTACGTCGGGGGTGTGTGATTATATCATGGCCTGCCACCAAAAAAAAAAGACGTAGAATTGTGCACCCATTTTTTTTCTCGTCATGAAAGAGGCCTAACCCAATAGTCTGATGTTAATGGACTGAAAACCTGTTGAATATTATGAAAAAGAATTACTCTATATCAATATATATTTAAAACTCTGTCCAATAACTGTCAATAAACTCATCTGTTAAATATTATAAACGAATTCTGAACGAATTCGTCACAATGGAAGTAAAATTGTCCTGATATAGGTACTATGCTGGATATCTATCCAGCATAGTATTCGAAGTAAAATGCCAAACTATCTAATTAGGCATTTTACTTCGAGTTTTCTTTATCTTGGCTTAAGGCTATCTAACGGTCTAAAGTTAATATACTTATGAGGAAGTCTCTTAAAATATTTATTGGGAAGGAGGGATTGATTATGACTCTTACTCTTACCACACGAAAACACTACTAGTTAAGGTTAAAATATGTATTTAATCTAATTGTATAAATATGTATTATAATATGATCGTCTATTTACAACGTTTATACCTACTATAATTTAATATTAATTGAAAAAAAAAAACTACAAAATAACTTAACTGTGTAGTAAATACTAAACAAATAACCCTACAGAGATATACGTAATCGAATCGATGTATGTTTTGTAGCTAAAAACTGCGTATACTAGCTGAAGCCGTAATACTACTGACCTCGGATTAATCAACTAATTCCCTAACAGCCCTCTCTGCACTTTCGAATGTTGCCCTAATAGTTTATGCTTCATATTCGTGAAATGAGATTTGTTAAAGTATTAGAATTTCAAATAGATTTCATTATAATCTTTAATATAGGGTCCATTTTAATTAAATAGAAGTTCTAATTAAAAAAGTTTGTGCAAATGTTTTGAGATTATAATTTTATAATATTTTGAGCTCTTGAAATAATATTTTAATTTTACCACAACAATACCTTTTTTATTACAAGATCAAAATTATGTGATGTATAGTGACGGAGTAAGAATACAGAATATGGAAACCTGAATTAAATGCAATTGATTCTTCTGTATCATCAGCGTGTTACGCCTTGAGGGTCTTACAAGATGACGTTGATGTGGAGAAATTGAGGATAGATTACTCTGCGCTGGTGGAGTACAAGGTTCAGTTAGAGCATTCAATTTTGGGGTCAAAGCTACAGCTATAACCATCAAAGGGAATGCCCTTACAGTACAAATGTGTACTGTAAAAGCAAACCATTAGGACCATCACGCGTATACCACAAAGAGAGAGTTGTCGACTGTAATTTAAAACTTTGAATATCCTTACTATTCCAAGTCTATAAAACCTAGTAGTTTTAACAAATTTCTCTAAATACATAAGTAAATTTAAGGAAAATGAAAAGAGACAAGTAAGAGAAGAAACTCGTAGAAAAGATTTGAAAACAAAAATGAATCCCAAGTATGATGTTGTCAGACACGGCCCGCGTTATCAAGCTGTACATTTATTTAACAAGCTGCCTAAAGATCTAACAAAACGCTGTTAAATCAAATAAGTTTAAGCTAAAATTAAAGGAGTACCTATTGAATAGATGTCTATATAGTGTTAATGATTTGTGATGACAAAAATTTAAATTATTTATTGACTAATATTCTAATGACTATTATATTACTAAGCACTATTGTATTATTATTGAGTATTGAATTAACTTGAAATCATCATTCTCCTACTCTTATCCCAATTACTTGGGGTCGATACAATATGAAATTTTCTTTCTTAGTAGGTACATATTGTAAAAGTTATTGGCAATAGTTTTATGACCGTCCGCCTACCAGACGTCAACCCTCCTTGGGAATGTAATCGTTGACCAAAGGGCATCAGATGGAGTTGGCCCAGGTCGTTATAAAGCTCTTAGTCATCTTTTACGACATCCACGAGCAAAGCAAGGGTTGGTAGTATTCGTAGCCGTTACCACACAGCTTGAATTAACTTGAAATGATTATGATAATTGTTAACTTAAGTAATTGTGAAACTTTATTTCATAATTTTTTATTTAAGTAATTGTATAAATAAGTGTAATCGTTAATATCTGACACAATTTCAACATAATTAAATAGTTCGTAAAAAAAAAAATACAATGGTCTCTATTCCTTTCTCGTCAATATAATAAAAATCGATCATGGTACGTAAGCAATGTTACCATTTGAACAAGACAAGGATAACTTGAAATAAAACCTTACGCTAATATATATTTGTCTTAACATTTGAAGCATCCATTAAGCATCTAAGATCTGCTGATGGAGTTTGAAGATAACAGACGAAATCTTGAATTGCCTTTATAGGTAAATTCTGATTATTATGATTAATTTGGAGGGTTTATCTTATTATCTATATAATAATATATCATAAACCCGTCTTTCAGTTCATTGGATTCGTCTCAAAAAGTATTGTTGATTTTAGATTTTTTATGTCGATGATTACTTAAAATGATTACTTAAAATTTTTATTTTATATTATACCGTGAGAGTTTGCTTATTATTCTGATTTTTTATTCAGAAAATCTTCTCTGTAATCAAGCAATAGCTACCAGTGTCTCATTTAATTAGCGGAGAGAGATAATATAGCATAAAATATGTTAACGTATGTTTCTTTGGACTGAATAAATAAATAAACAAGAATGCATTCCTTGCCCGGTACTTTTGAGAGAGTTTGGCCGTAATATAAAATATAAAAAAAGATTAGAAAATCCTCCACAGTTATTCTACAGAGTAAATTCATATTTTCTAAATATTTTTGTGAAGGAAAAATTTATAAACCTTTTTAAATTTCGGTATTAGCGATCACTAAAAAATTCATAAAGATCCATAAAGATACTACAATACTATAATTGGATTTGCGTTCGGAATTCCAACTTCACTTAATATTGGAAATGTCTTTCACGTAATACGTTGTTTCGAGTATTTGGGGATTTCATCTAGCTGCCAATTGTTTTGCTGACACACTACACTATCCCTGTTTTTGTTTCCAAGTACAGGCAACAGCGATCGTTTTTGTTTTTAGTGAAAAAAATATGTGTGAGAGAACTCCTACCTGAATTGTTTAAAAACTATTTATTCGTTTGCTGGTAAATTAAATGAAACTTTAAATTAATGTTGAAAGAGAGTATTGGTGTAAAGATGCGAAAGGGAATGCTCCGATGGTTCGGACATGTGGAAAGAATACCGAACGAACGTCTGGTTAAGAAGATATACAATGCGAAAGTGGAAGGATGTAGGTATCGAGGGAGACCGACACTCACCTACCTAGACCAGATTGGTCACGTGCTGAAAGAAGGTGGAGTCAAGAGTCTCCGAAACCGGCGAGCGTGTATAAAGAGAATTATGAATGTTGAAGGAGCGAGTGAAGTATGCAAGGATAGAGTTCTCTGGCACTCTGTTCTCTCTGCCTACCCTGCAAGGGATATGGTGTGATGATATGTATGTATGTATGTTAAATTAATGTTTTCGATAATCATTTTGTGTTCACTAGTAACGGAGTTAAAATGTTTCAAAACTAATTATTAGTTTAGTAAGTGAAACATTTATTAATTTTAAAGTTTAAAAATTTGAATGATTTCAATTGATCTATATTTTAACTATGTTGATCCATATTTTATTGAGGTTTTCAACAGAGATTATCATCTAGGGATTTTCACCGCAAGATCTTGACGTCAAATATTCTTTCTCCGAGCTTCATATTCATCTTATTATCGATGACAAGCCAATTCCATAAGCAGATGGAGGTTAACCTATATATAGACGGATCAGAGAAATTTAATTAGGAAATTTGCTTTTCTTGTAGTAATATCATTTGCTTACGTCTCTAAGCTCACTTAGCTGTGAAAAAGGAAACGTGATCATATGTTCTGGTTCTTTTTTTATTATAATATAGGTATTGTATTCTTAAAATATAATTATATGGTCTACTCTCAAGAATTTCTTCCTTTGACTATGATATTTTTTTATAAAAAACATAGTTCCATCTAGTAGCATAGTGAAAATAAAATTCACCTCATACCCTTCTTTTTTTTTACCGTGGACTATGGATGCGTCTCTTCGCCGTGCGAGCGGGCCACCGGTATCCGATCTTTGTCTTCGGTAGCCCGCCCAGCGGTCATTTGCCACATACCTATGAGTTAAGAAGGGTTCTTTACTCAGGGGTATGAGACCCACGATTAAGGAAGACAGCTAAGGGAAAGAAGTAGACTAGACCTTACTACAAAGGAAGGAAAACCTATCTGACCGGCATGGTCTAGTAATTCATTGCCACTTCCATTGCGAATGAGACTCAATAAAGGATATGTATGAACTTAGAAGAAAAAGTAATATGACGTTTTTGTATTCTACATCTTTTATATTCTATCTGTCGTGGGTTAAATCACGACAACAACGAACTAGAAACCCAATTTTTCAACCACATTACATTTGAACTTTTTCTTATCAATAATCTTAAAATATAGTAAGAACATATAATTGCGCAAATAATTTATTGTAGTGAAACTTCTAATGCGACTCCCACCAAGGTTGCGTTAAACGTTTAACGCAATGGCACTCGAACGCATGCGCGTAGTATGCCTGTTACAGGCCAACGCGAGCGTTAGCAACGAGTAGCGTCCAATATTCCAACGCAAGAAGGAGAGCGACAGAAAGATATACAAAGGTAGAAAGTAGGAGAGAGAAAGAGAGTGAGTTGGTAGATCCCAAGCACATGCGCGTATTCTTGCTATGCAGCGAAGTAAACAGTGTGAGCGTCGTGAAATTAGCTGAAATACGTACCTCTTGTTTTATTTTAATTTATAATATTCATAATTTTCATAGGTTTAAGTTCACATTTCTGTTGACAGTCCTCATGACTGCTTTGTGTTTTTTTATTTATTCATTAATACATGGAGTGTTATGGTAATCGTGTACATCTAATTTAATTCTTTAATATATGTCTTTAAATATTTATACATTTATTTGTTTTAATTATTGCTATTATGTATTGAAAGATGTAGAAATGTGTGTCAAAATGTAGACAAAACTATTTGTAGTATATTCTACTGCAATTTACTTATTTAGAAATTATTTAATCCGAAATTCCTTAACGTTACTCATTAAGGACTCAATTGTGCAGTTATTCTACGTTTATTATAGTTTAATATCTATAATCGCGAGTAACAGCATTAACAAATTCTCATCAAGTGAACGTTGTTAGCTTAAAATGTAATAAACTTACTTGATAGCTTTCATGTCGTCAGTCTTTGGTGCTATAAAGCGTTTAATATAATGTATAATGCGCGGTTTCATATTTTCAAATCTAAGGAATAGATCACTTATTACTGTCTCTTAAGTTTTTATCCTACAAGCACTGCAGCGTTAAGGTACCTGAATTGAAAATCATTCCAGCTGAAGTCATGAGTGCACGAATAGGGAATAATTCGCCAACTATGTCAACCACCAAAGCAGATTCTCATACTAATGAAAGTCTACTCATAACACGAATAGAGATAGCTCGTTGAGTTATGGGCTACCTTATTAGCCTACTGCCATTCTGGATGGTTAAGTTTTTTTTATTGCTTAGGGCGGCAAAAGAGCAAGCAGCACACCTGATGGTAAGTGTCACTGCTGTCCATGAACCTATACTATCCTAAAGGTATAGCTAAGCCACTGCCTACTATAACAATCCCCAAACCCACCCCAGTTGGGCTGCCGGCTCTTTCGCTCACCGAACGAAGCGCAATAGCACATTGCCATTACTCAAACGTCGATCTTCTGCGAGAGTGTGGTACTACACCGGATGAACCGGCCCGCGGTTGTAGACAGAGAACTGTCCACAGCGTGGTCCTACCACTATTAATAGGTATACTAAAACTTTAGTGTGCAAAACAAGTTATCTAAGCAGTATTTTACAATTGCAGTTTAAAATTAAGTAAAATGTAAAAGTAATAATCAGCGACCATATTCCTATTAGTCAGTTTAAAACTGTTAACTTATTATTCATTATTCTTATAAGACGATTTTTATTATGATTGGTGTTCAACTGAAAGTCATCCTCTTATTTTACACGTAATGTTTATTTACCATAGTTTACAAAACAGACTTAACAGAAACGTAATTTTAGTAAACCTTTTCTCTATCGGAAACCTATTTCTCTATCATAACGTTGAGGATCCTCTAAAAGGTTTTCGATGTAATTTATTTCCGTTACGTTTCAGGGATACGTCGAGATCTCAAGAACTCCCAAATAAATTCAGTAAACATATGAAAAGTTTAGGAGCAAAGCTAGTATTGATATAGGCAGAATTACATTTATTTTTTTCTGAATGTTTAACCTTTTATTTAGAAATTTTCACGTAAGTTTGAAGAATAACTTGCTCAGACGAAAATATTACGGTATAGGCTTATTTATTTAAACTTATTATTTAATTTTTATCAGTTTTTATAACATTACGCAGTAGTAAGTTAATCATTCACTAAAGCTTTACTATTGCATTGCTTGCAATTGCTATTTTATTATGCTTATCAGCACCAATTTCCTTATCTACTCGGTGTGATCGAATAGCTTGATCGTTCTCTGGGGATTTGTTATTTGATTTTTATTTGCCCGATTCTTGAAATGTTCTTTTTCTGGTAAAATATATCTAGGATATTAGCAGTGTACCGCGTCATTTAAAAAGTATAAATTTAAAAATGATTTTCATGTTTGGTTTATTTATTATTATCTGATGTACTGAAGCAAGTGGATGAATTTGTATATCTTGGATGTGGATTTAGCCGAGATGGACGGTACACCACTGATATAGAGCGAAGAGTGAATGCGGGAAATAGAGTGAACGGAGCGTTGGGGCAACTTCTCGGCAGCCACCACCTCAGCCAGAAGGCACGTGTAGCAATACATAACGCAGTGCTTGTCCCAACATTATTGTATGGAAGCGAGAGTTGGGTATGCAGAAAAGAGTATGAAAGTAAAATTAATGCGGTCGAAATGCGATCTCTTCGGAAAATCTGTGGAGTTAGGCTGACCGACCGCATTCGTAACGACGACGTAAGAGAGCGAGTAGGTATGAAAGAGATTATTGGTGTAAATATGCGAAAGGGAATGCTCCGATGGTTCGGACATGTGGAAAGAATGACGAACGAACGTCTAGTTAAGAAGATATACAATGTGAGAGTGGAAGGATGTAGGTACCGAGGGAGACCGAGACTAACCTACCTAGACCAGATCGGTCAGGTACTGAAGGAAGGTGGGGTCAAGAGTCTCCGAAACCGGCGAGCGTGTATGAAGAGAATTATGAATGTTGAGGAAGCGAGTGAAGTATGCAGAGATAGAGTTCTCTGGCACTCTGTTCTCTCTGCCTACCCTGCAAGGGATATGGCGTGATGATATGTATGTATGTATGTTTATTTATTATCTATATTAGTACTTAGCTCGGCTCATATACGTCCCAATTTTAGGTTTGAGACTGCTCTATAATAGGAGGGCAATTGTCCTACTTCCCCTCACTGGTAAAACGTATGGTATTGAGTATTATTTCAATCGTCTCTTCTCTTGCATAAATGTTATCTGCATATTATATACCTAAATCGTCTTTTACGATAGTCATCGACGAACAAGGGATGGTGAACTGTATTCTTATTTTGTTACTTCTCGGCTAAATTAATAATTATTTCCATATCTTCTTTAATATTTGCAGCAATTTGAAAATATCACTTACATTTCCTTTTCTTATTATTGCTTATGGTGGCAAATCAGCAAGCAGCGCTGTCTCTTGCTCACCGAATGAAGTGTAACAATACAATGCCATTGCTCAGACGTCGATTTTCTGCTAGTATGGTACTACCTCGGACGGAACGGCCCGAGGCTTTAGACAGAGAACTGTCAACAGTGTAGCAGTGGCATTATTCATTATTCTTTGTACTATTATTTATATATTTTTGCTATTATTTATTATTATTATTGATTGATGTTCACGAACTTATTTTTAATATCTTGTGCTTCTTTAAACACAAGATATTGCTCGTTAATCTTTTGTCAAAGCTCAGCTAAAATTCTATTTATTCTTTACAAATAAACCGGAAGCCTCCCTAAGCTATTAATTTTAACGACCAATAGCAAGGTTAGGTTACATGTCGTTAACAAGAATTAGGCTGTAGTTTTGTTTTATTACAATTTTTATATTGGATTGGATGCGGCATTTCCTATTTGAATAAGATTTTTTTTTTTGTATTTTTTGCGTATAAGATTAATTATTTTGGCCTAGTTACTTTTATACTATGAGTTATGATGTTTTACAGGTTAGCAGAAAAATTAAACAGACAAACAGACCGACAAATAGACAAAATAAAAGCCAGACAAAAAAAATTATTATGGAGCTGTTATTATTCGTTTCACATGAATTAAGTAAAAGCTATTATTTTGATATTACAAATAGACATATACATTTTTTTTTTTTTTTTGTATAGATGAATATGTGATTTCTTGAGAACATTTTAAGTGATGGAAGAATTCAAGACTAATTTTCACCAAATGATTAGAGTGGATTATGACTTTCGTGATTTAGTAGCACGTTTCAGTGACCAAATAATTTGCTTGCCCAGGTTGTCACACATACAAGGGGTACACATTTTAGGGTGGGAGACAGGATGGGAAGTGCACAAGGTGAAACTATGGTGTACCTATTCAATTAGTTGACTTGTTCAAGACCTTCCTCTTTTTTATTGACTATAGTGGCAAGCGAGCAAGTAACTATATCTTATGATAAGTGATGCCTACTATCTGCCCCATGGATCTTAGCAGGGATACCCCTGGTATTACTGCAGGCGGGCCGGTGTCTATCATGTAGAAAGGGCTTCTCTTAAATCTCGATAAAATAAGGACATATCATGGCGCTCAGTAAACACTGCAGCAGGTAGCTCATTCCAGATCCTGCAGAAACGTAACAGAAATGGTCGCTGAAAATGTATAATGCAAGACCATAACGCGTCCAGATGAAATAGATGAACACTTCTACAGCGTCGGGCACGGTGGTAAAAAGGTGACAGTGGTACCAAGTCAAACAGTTCCGCAGAGAACTCCCGTGAAAGATTCGGGCCTCTAAGGAATGTGGATGTATTTGTATAACAATTCCATTTACAAAGTGATTTTATTGATTTTTCTTATGTTAAAGTTACTGAAACCATTTGAAAGTCTAACTAAGCATAGCGTACTGTACAGAAATGGTCGGGTCCGTCTTTATTTGCGCTCTGAAATACGGAGACGCTCATTTCGGAACCTATTCAACAGCCATCCATTTATAGTCAGAGCGCGATAAGCATTAAATACAAATGGCTTAAAATGCTAGATTCATTCAATATAAAAGCTTTATTGCATGAAATATTTACCAAAATATTCAATGGATATAATTGGTCATATGCAATTTTTTTTTGTTCGGTGACGAAGTAAGCATATAATCCATTACACGTTCTCTAGCCTAAAGGTTTCGTAGAAGAGAATTAAGTGAAACCCTATGCATATGCCTAACCAGTGAAGGGCCGAGCCCAATATTAGGGTTTACATGAGCTGAGATGATGACGATAATATTAGAATTAAAAGAAAATATGGATTCAAATATGTTATTCTTTGTTTTAGATGAATTTAATAGGTATTTTTATTTCTTTCAATGTCTACAATCTATGATTCCTAGTGATATAATTATAGTATCGTAAATGAGAAATCAAATGTCGTGACTGTATTTAGAGGGCTTCACAGCGCGTTGCGTCAATTACCGCTGCCGTAGTGACACTTAAGTAGCTAAAGATTACGCATTATGGCATAATGAACACTTCTAGAAAGGCGTGAAAGGTGACCTAATTTTGATTTCTAAAATAAAATAAGGTCATAAATATTACTCGCTTACTATTTAATGTATTACACAAGTACGGAGAGGTTAAGAAAATAATGTGTCAATAAGCCTTATGATCTCGTGGGAGTGCTAAGGAAACCGGCTTAAAGATCAGCAGGAGAATAAGCTGCAGTATTCTTCTGAGACACTGATAGCACTAAGTGGGATTATTAATCTGCCTATTAAGAGTGACAATTATGCCACTGTCTTTTCGTCTGAAGATATACAATAATAGACGGTGATTGACTGCCATCAGTCACTTACATGGATATAGACGCTAATTTACGGAAACTAGCGGAGATAAATAGAAGAAGAAGAAAGAAAGAAAAGATATATATGTTTAAAAAAATACATTATATACATACACATACATACATATCATCACACCATATCTCTTGCAGGGTAGGCAGAGACAACAGAGTGCCAGGGAACTCTATCTCTGCATACTTCACTCGCTTCCTCAACATTCATAATTCTCTTCATACACGCTCGCCGGTTTCGGAGACTCTTGACTCCATCTTCCTTCAGTACCTGACCGATCTGGTCTAGGTAGGTTAGTCTCGGTCTCCCTCGGTACCTACATCCTTCCACTTTCGCATTGTATATCTTCTTAACCAGACGTTCGTTCGGCATTCTTTCCACATGTCCGAACCATCGGAGCATTCCCTTTCGCATCTTTACACCAATACTCTCTTTCATACCTACTCGCTCTCTTACGTCGTCGTTACGAATGCGGTCGGTCAGCCTAACTCCACAGATTTTCCGAAGAGATCGCATTTCGACCGCATTAATTTTACTTTCATACTCTTTTCTGCATACCCAACTCTCGCTTCCATACAGTAATGTTGGGACAAGCACTGCGTTATGTATTGCTACACGTGCCTTCTGGCTGAGGTGGTGGTACATTATATACATGTAAAAAAAAAAAAGTAAAAACAGAATGGTATTGGGCTCAATTTGTGGCCGAGAATTCAGGCTCGAAATGATGATTTTCAGCCCAAGCCAAGCTTAATGACTACATAAATTTAAATTACTGTAAGTAAATAGTTCTATAATTAATTAATTAATAGATTAGTAGCATTTATGTCATGTAATTTTATTTTTAGAATAACGTGTTAGTATATAAAGTTAATTATATTATAACTAATACGTTGTTGCTATGTGGTAGCGATAACGAATTCTATCAACTTTTCTTTGCTCGTGTATGTCGTAAAAGACGATTCAGAGCCTTATGTTGACCTGGGTCAGCTTCACCTGATGCTGTCTGGTCAACAATTGCATTTCCAAGGTGGGTTGACGTTAAGCAGACAACCGGTCATAAAAGTCATAAAAGTATTGCCAACAACTATTTGCAATATGTATGATGGAAGTAAAGATGGAGTACATATTGTGACAACTCCAAGTAATTGAGATAAGAGCAGGATAATGATGATTGTAACTAATACGTAGTATTTAGAAGGAGGTGTATATATCATACTATTGAATGCAAAAGTGTATAATGCTACGGATATTTTACTTTCTCAAACTATATGATAAGATCATATATATGTTTTTTTGTTCAGTTTTATAGTATTCATTCCCGTCTATGAATATTGTCGTAGTGGTATAGAAGTTTCTCGAAAAGAACGATATATTTTGAGAGTCCCTTGCCGTATAAATCTAATGATTATTGTAAGCGTGCTTATATTTTTATTATTACTAATTTTGATTTACCACTACTATACGGATGGCGTAATGTTTATCTCATAATTATAGCAAGCCAATTAACATATCTATGTATCTTTGTATACAAACTTATTTATAATTTTACAAAGTCGAATATAATGCGATTACTAAAAGTTTACATATACAGATTCTGTGTAAGGGTGATTACACAGACGGCGTAGTGGTTAAGAAACTGATCTACCGTGCCATTGTCGTGAGTTTGATTCCTCTGTAGATCAATAATTTGTGCGATCCATAAATAGTTGCTCTAAGTGTAAGTGAAATTTGTATCCGTTAAATTGAATCTTTGTAAAGTCCCCCGAAATGCATATTAAAAAAAAACCTTAATAAAAAAACTTCGTATCTAAAAATAAAAAGTTTATAAACGAGAAATTAAAAAAATCAAAAAGCCCGACTGCGTAAAAAGTCACCAAATCTACGTACATAATAAAAAAACTGAAAAGAAAAAACCAAGCACTTAGATGTCTGGTGGTCTAGAATTCCATAATATATTATTGAATAAATACTATTGCAGAAAATGAAATATATTTTAATAATAGAACATGACAACTGAACAGTCGGGATCCATTGAAAAATTAGATTTGCTGTCGAATAAAGGATCCCGACTGTTCAGTTGTCATGTTCTATTATTAATATATATTTCATTTTCTGCAATAGTATTTATTCAATAATATATTATGGAATTCTAGACCACAGGACATCTAAGTGCTTGTTTTTTTCGTTTCAGTTTTTTTATTATGTACGTAGATTTGGTGACTTTTTACGCAGTCGGGTTTTTTGATATTTTTAATATTTTTTTTTATTTTAGACTTTTTAGTTATAAATACCTAGGTTGCTATAGTTATCTTATTTATTAATAAGTAGGTAAGTACCTAACTATATATAGTTTTTCGACTGAAGTTGAGTACTAAATCGTTAGAAATTGGAGATGGGCGACCGCGTCAGACATTAGATACTTTAGGTAGGTCTACCTATGGTATATTGGACAATATACCTACTAGATACTTCACTATATGTCCATCCACATCCAGTTATATGAATTTTTTGTCTTTTCATCGTAAATTTCTACTGTCTAAAAAACCTATATGTGAGAAAGGTTGTTACGAAACTTTAAATCGATATAGATCCTAAACGGCCAGTCAAATCGAAAAATGTTGAGAGAAAACTAAAAATGATTTTTAAATACCTATTTAACGATGCCCCACTCGATATAGTTTGTTGACTTTATTTTTTTTTATTTTCACAATATGGCGTCCAGTAGTTGCCATATTGAATTTTTAATAACGTCATATCTTTAGTGACTCTCGCCGGATTAAGAGGAATCGATTGACGTGCGAATCATAAAAATCGGCCCAGGCGTTTGGTATATATAGTGCTTCAAAGGAACATACAAACATACATACATAGACTGTTAAATACAATACCACTCCTTTACAGTCGGGTAATAAATAAAATAATTAAAAAAATCAAAAAACCCAACTGTGTAAAAAGTGAACCAAATTACGTACACAATAAAAAAAACTGAAAAGAAAAAAACAAGCACTTAGATGTCCGGTGGTCTAGAATTCTCCAATATATTATTGAATGAATACTATTGCAAAAAATAAAATATATTTTAATAATGGAACACAACAACCGAACAGTCGGGATCCATTATTCGAGAGCAAATCTAATTTTTCAATGGATCCCGACTGTTCAGTTGTTATGTTCCATTATTAAAATATATTTTATTTTTTGCAATAGTATTCATTCAATAATATATTGTAGAATTCTAGACCACCGGACATCTAAGTGCTTGTTTTTTTCTTTTTAGTTTTTTTATTGTGTACGTAATTTGGTTCACTTTTTACGCAGATGGGTTTTTTGACTTTTTTAATTATTTTATTTATTTCATACTTTTTAGTTATGAATACCTAGGTGGCTATAGTTATTTTATTTATTAATAAGTAAGTATCTAACTATATATAGTTTTTCGACCGAAGTTGAGTACTAAATCGTTAGAAGTTGAAGATGGGCGACCGCGTCAGACATTAGATACTTTAGGTAGTCCAATATACCTACTAGATACTTTAGTATATGTTCATCCATATTCACACGCACAGTCATACGATTTTTTCGTTTTTTCATCGTAAATTTCTTCTGTCTAAAAACCTGTATGTGAAAAAGGTTGTTACGAAACTTTAAATCAATATAGATCCTAAACGGTCGGTCGAATCGAAAAATGTTGAGACAAAACTAAAAATGATTTTTAAATACCTATTCAACGATACCCCACTTGACATAGTTTGTTGACTTTATTTTTTTTCATTTTCACAATATGGCGTCCAATAGTCGCCATTTTGAATTTTCACTAACGTCATGTCTTTAGTGACACTCGCCGGACTAAGATGAATGGATTGACGTGTGAATCATAAAAATCGGCCCAGGCGTTTGGTCTATATAGTGCTTCAAAGGAACATACAAACATAAATACATACATACATATGGTACATAGACTGTTAAACACAATACCACTCCTTTGCGTTGCGCAGTCGGGTAAAAAATAGCGTTTGAAGAGAGGTTTTTAATTTATCTAGCATCGTATCGTTCACTGAATTTGACAAATGAAGTTTTCCCCACTTTTGGACGTAGACTCCGTATGAGAAGAGAAATTATGTCATAATTATTAGAGTCAATACCCTATAACTACAATTGGAGTTATAAGTTGCCCAGTATATTCCTACTATTCTTTCTTCAGAGGGATTGACTTCGGTAGCCTTTCAAGACTTGCATTAGAAAGTAAAGAATGCTAACAGCTTGAACATTTACCCCATCACCACAGGGTTAAAAGCATACGCCCTACGCAAATCCTTAAAGTTAATTTAAACGGTTTGTAAACTAAGAGGTCGACAAGTTTCTATTAAAGTACTACTTAGAACATTGTGTCACGTACAAAAGATAAGCGCTCGGCATAACAAGACGAGAAATTATAGGAAAATAAAAAATACAGGAATCTTGGCTTGGTTGTTGTAAAATAATGAAATTAAAATTGGAAATGTTTTTGTTGGAGCCTCTGTCACATTGCGAGGGAAATTGGAATATGATATTAGGCTGGTCAGATGTATTTACATAAAGTTATATTTTGACAATTCTTTCTTTCGAGAGTAATAGGTATTAGCTACTTACAATTAATATTTTAATAACAATTCATAAATTACTGAGATTTTGCATTTAACATATTAAGTTTACTTGTTTTAATGAGCGAAAAATTATTATTGCACGTGGGATTTGAATTTATTGGAAAATCTTTCCAATTAGGGATGCTCGATGATCATCGATGTTCGATGATCATCGATGTTGCAAACAAAAACATCGATGTTTTAACATCGATGTTGCTATATGAAAAATATCGTAACATCGATGTTAACGGAATCGATCATCGATGTTAACCTGGGGGGGCACACTTAAAACATTTCTTATTTTTAGTGACCGTCGCGCCGCCTACAGATTGGTTGTATAAACTTAACTGCTGCCATTTTGTCCTGCCTGTCAAACGTTTGACAACTGAGAATTGTTATTTTTTGTTCCTAGCATAGGTACTTATTGTCATCGATCTATTTTCGGTTATTGATATTCTTTCTGAAAATTATCTCAAGTTTCATTGTTAGGCTGATATTATTATTGTTTAGTTATCAGCTGATATGTTATTTTTTTATATTTCAGGGTAGCTTTCATAGTAAAAGAAAATTCTATGTAATTACACATGTAGATATGTATATATATTACTTCAACTTTAGTTCACCGCCTAAACTCTGGGTGGCAGCACTTTCCATACATGCATATTTTATCATCGAGTTGCCACTCTTTTTCAGTTTAATAACTTTACTCTTTGATGTTAACTTACGGCCTCGGGAAAAAATGCCATATTATTTGTTTTGCTCACCTACTTAATTTGGTAGCTCAAAAATTCCTCCTTCAAATTTTCCTTCAGTCAGTTGATAAAAAATATTGGAATATATAATAATTCTTTCTGTTTCTTAATAAATTTCGAACGATTTCACTGTATTTTATTTCTTTGTCAATTATTAATGCAAAAAACATCGATGTTGTTCAACATCGATGTTTGGTTTTTGATAAATATCGAACATCGATGTTGGGCTTTCGATTATGACATCGATGTCAACATCGATGTTTTTCTAATATCGATCATCCCTATTTCCAATCGTCTTACTAATTAGACGTATAACAACCAAACTTTCACTCATATTATCATCTTTATGGGAGACTTTTTAGGCGCTATCTATCAGAAAGCGTTCACACATTATTCCGATAATATAAATAATCTAGCCTCCTTTTTAAATAATTTGGACGTGTCATCTTTTAATGCAATTCTAACTTGAAAGTTATTATAATTTGTTACTGTTTTTTGATAGATGGCATGTGGAGCGTTTCTCCACAAAGATGAAAATACGAGCGAGAATTTGGTTGTTATACGTGAGTTCTCGTCTAATTGGTATGAAGTTTGGAACGAATTTTACAAATCCCACGTATGGCAATCATTTTTCGCTGAACAAATAAAAGTTTTTACATTTTGTAGTTGTCTTATAGAACAGTCACGGGAAATCAATAGGTAGTCAGGTATGTTTTTTTTACAGCGAGATATGGTGTGGTTATGTAGATGGTAATCTTATTGCGCTATCACACATATAAAAATAATATAATAACTTTTATAAATGATAATATTTTTACAATATAGTTAATGAGTTAAAGGATAATTACAATAGTGGTAGGACCACATTGTTGACAGCTCTCTGTCTGCAGCCGCGGGCCGGTCCAACCGGGGTAGTACCACACTCTCGCAGAAGATCGACGTATGAGTAATGGCAATGTGCTATTGCGCTTCATTCGGTGAGCGAGAGAGCCGGCAGCCCAATTGAGTGGGTTTGGGGTTTATATTGGTAGGCAGCTACCTAGCTATACCCTTGGTATTGTAAAGGTCCATGAGTAGCAGTGACACTTACCATCAGGTGTGTTGCTTGCTCGTTTGCCACCACTAGCAATAAAAAAGAAATAATTTCATCATCATAAATACTGAAAATACATTGTGACCAATGTATTAAATTAACATAAAATCAAAAATACTCTTATTTTTTTCGGCTTGAAATAAGATTAAAATTCAAACAAGATAACAAAAAAGATATTAGTCTGTCACACACTGCCAATACGACTTGTTATATGATTTTTTTCAAGTTCTCCTTCGTTTGCAGTGATGCAATCTTCTTATATCTTTTAATAAATTTTAACGATACCCGCTAGGAAGAAAACTTGGTGAGAATAGTAGAGTGAATAGAGGAGTAAGAATACATTCTTACTCTTCTACTTCACTTTTTTAACAATAGTTAAAAAGAAATAATGAAAATGTTTTAATTTATCCCTCCATCAGCCTTTTTTGAGTCAGGGCCATACCGTTCGCAGTTTTCTGACTACAGCCGCAAGCCAGTCTGTCCGGGGTAGTACCACACTCTTGCAGAAAATCAAAGTCTCAGCAGCAGTGGGAATATGCTTCGTTTAGTAAGCGAGAGAGCCGAAAGCCATACTTTCTAGATGGATTTTGGATGGTAGTCAGTGGTTTACCTCTATCCTTGGTTTTGCAAAGGCCCATAGGCGAGAGTAACGATTACCATCAAGTGTGCTCTTTACTCACTTGCCATCATAACCAATAAAAAAAAGCCTGTCAGTCATTGGCGAAAATGGTCTTCCCAATGAAGACTATGTTATAATCACCTTGCTTAGAATGTCAATCAGAATTTGTTATTTATTTCCCAAGAGTGCTGCTACTAATTATTTTCACGGTCCTTCAATAAATTTTTACGGTTCCAATAGGAAAATAAAAGATAATGACACATTGTATTGTTAACCTACCATGACATGAGTAAGTTATATATAATACTAGCTACTGCCCGCGGCTTCGCCTGCGTAAAAGGCTACTTTCCTAAAGTTTTTCATCCCCTATTTTTATTTTACCCCCTTAGGTTATTTTTTTTACATTATTTAATGTCATATTTATTTATATCTAATCAATAGCCTAAAAATAAGTTTCTTTTCTTCTGGCTTTAAAAATGACTATACTCCCTCACAACTTTTCATTCCTCTTTACAACCCTTTTTTTGCATTAAAAAGTAGCCTATGTCCTTTATCAGGCTCTAGACTATTGGTGTACCATTTTCATTTGGAGTGGTGCAGTAGTTTTAGCTTGAAAGAGCGACAGACAGACAGAGTTACTTTTCTATTTATAATATTATAGTAAGGATAATAATAATAATAATCATCATCATCAGCTCAGCTTACATACGTCCCATAGCTGGGCGGGAGCCTTCTCTACAATAAGAAGGAAACTAACCTATTATTATACCACGTTAGTCAGATGGTTGGTAAATGGTTGTATTTCGAGTTTCCTTCTCTTGCATAGATGTTATGCATATTATATCCCTTAGTCGTATTTTACGACAACCACGAGCAAAATATGGTATATGGTAGTTAATGTAATCTTACACTGAATGTAATATAAGAATGTATTTAACATATATATATACACACACACACACACACATGCAAGTTACTAGTGTATATTTTTGCTTCATTAGAATTTAAAGGCTGTTGACATTTTCATCTTAGAAATTTTCTTAAGTGATAATTAGCAAAGAACAACAAAACTTGAACAAACAACCCTCGTTTTAGAGACTTGAGTTTAGCAAAATATTGCGACATAAAGAATTAAGAATAATCAGCTATAGTAAAATGTCAAGCTTGAAAATAATTTACTATAGACAATAAAATCACTACATAGTATAATTATATTATAATTATTATTTTTGCGTGTGTTTTCCTATTCTAAATATCATATTTAGGATAGGAAAACACGATTAATTTCAAGCTTTTTATTGCTATTGGTGGCAAACGAACGTCGAACAAGCAGCATACCTGATGGTAAGTTGTTACTGCCGCCCATGGACCTTTGCGATCCCAGAGGTATAGCTAGGCTACTGCTTAACAATAATCTCAAATCCACCCAGAAAGTTGGGCTTCCGGTGCTCTCGCTTACCGAACGAAGCACAGCAGCATATTGTCACTGCTCAGGCGTCGATCTTCTGCGAGAGTATAGTGCTCCGGATGGACCGGCCCGCGGTTGTAGACAGAGAACTGTCAACACTGTGGTCCTATCGCCAATAGTCTAGTGTAGTTTTTGTTCGATTCCACCTTCTCATTTTTATCTTCTCTCTCCAATCCGTAGATGAATGTCTCGCTATAGGACTCTTCACCATCAGGACTTGAATTATTTACTTTACTGCGCGGTTATACGGGTTGGCATAGACATTTTTATTCAAATTTTTATTCCTTAAATAGAATTCTACTAAAATCTTGAACATTATTTATTTCCGTATTTGAAAAAAACTACGTTTATAAAGTATAACTTTAAGGCATACATATTTCATACGAAATCGTAGGTTGCGTTAAGTCCTTTAGTATTTCTGCCAGTTTTTGTTGATTCATTGCTATTTATCGTTGATTTATTAACCGAACGCGAAACGCGAGCAAAATGCCTCCCTTTTTGTTTTGGCCAAAAATATTTGATCTGCCCGTAACTAGTTTAAAATAATAATTTTGTGAATTAAATTCATAACTTTCATTTGGGTTTTCACCATTTGAAAATTCATATTTTCATTTGGGTTTTCTCCATTTGAGGTGTCAAGCGCATTCCTGTTCATCAGCCGGACTGTAGGTATAGTTAAAGTTAATTTATCAAGACATCGTCGGACAGTCATGTCGTTTCGCCTCACTTCACCCCACTTTAGTGTTGGCTAATCCTGTAATTGGATTGCTCGACCGGTCAAGTAAAGGACCTTGTACGTTAGCCACTTCCATATACATTATTTCATTATTCTATTTATATTTATTTATATTCCAACACTTTACCCCGTAAGATTTAAGTAATAGTTTTCTTTTTATCTTAGCCACATATGTCCCGCTATTGAACTTGCACCTCATTCTCTGTACTCGAAACCAAACCATGCTGTACAGAGCGATTACTATAGAGTATTTGCCAATGTTACCTTATATTCTTTACGCATTTTATATAAATGCCTTAGTTGTCGTACGACACTTGCTACAAAAATTTTTGGTAAATTCTCTTGTTATACACAACACGGAATAATCAGTAGAGTAATTTAATACACTAAATTTACAGCGTGACGTGACACTGAATTTGTTGGTGTGGTGACGGAGTAAGAATACTATTCACCACCTCATATCTGTCCGTGGGTGATCGTACGAGACGACTAAGGGATATAAAACGCATATAACATCTATGCGAGAGAAGGAATACTCGAAACAAAACCCGATACCAACACGTCTGACCAGCGCGATATAGTAGGTTAATTTCCCTCCCATTACGGAGAAGGCCCGAGCCCAACAGTGGGACATTTATGGGTTGTGATGATGATGATGATGAATTTACAGCAAAGCAGGCGTCTAAAACAAACAATTTACATACATGTAGTAAACATCTAAATTAAAGTAAACCAATAATTTAAATATTTCACACTAAACAGCAATTTTTGAAAATTAAATTGGCGTCTAACATTATCGTTGAGGTATTTTAAACATTTTGGAGAACTCCTTAAGATGAGAGTATTTCAACACATTTTCCTTCACCATCGAGCGAGCAAGTCATAATTAAAATTTATAAATTTAATATAATTATAGCTTTGACAAGTTAGAAATGCGCGTCATAATGAGCTTTGCACCGAACTGTGCTAATTTCACTTAACGCCTTTTCTCTAACAATTATATTTCTAAGAAAGTTTGAATTTGACATCTTTTAGTAGGTAGCTGGCCTTTTTTATTTATTTCGGAGAGTTTTGTTATATATTAATTTATTTAAGTTGAAATACTTGAAGAGAATAAAAAAATAAATAAACCACTAAGGTGTAAATCATCATTATTATAAAAACCAAACTTAGTAGGAGGTTTGGCGATCATAGTCAGTGTTATTACTTTTCCAGGAGAGTACTCATTTTCCTGGTCTCTCTTAATCCATTATTGCCCACTCTCATAAGAAAGTAAGGCATAATATCCCTATTGTATCCCTATATTGTTACCACAGGTGAAGAATAAGTGAAAAATGAAAAGGGATAATTAGTCATCTGTAATGGCTCATATAATTGAAGATGTTTTTTATAGCTTTAGAACTAGGCTCAAATCATATTTTATTAATACTAAGCCAACGAATGTATTGTCCATTTAAGTAGACACCTCAAGTGCTTTACTTTCACATTGAAAGTGGATATATTTCCGCAGTAAATAGTTAGACATCTTTGAGAAACTTGAATGTACTATAATTTGATGCATCAGCTTCTCGAATCTTATAGCCGTTTAGTTCTTATAAGTTTTCCTCCTGAAAAACTTTTAATACCGTGATAGATGTATACGTGACCAGGTTCATAAACTTTAGTTCATTCAGATTTTTGCGTCTTACTGCTGAACGAAGTCTCCTTTGTACTTCGCCACAAAGTGCAGTCCTAGAATTAAGGTATTTCACGTCCAACAAGGCATCGTTATTATATCATAAATACATATGCTAATATAATACTAAAATCCTTAAAAATAATTTAATTTCACTCGTTTAATATTCGTCTACATACTTATCATTCTTGTTTAGTCTAAGAACGTATTACTTATCGCTTATTTCTAATACATAAGATACTGTTATGTGTAAGGGGTGGGACCTGGTAATCTGTTAGACAGGATCATTATCCTAGTACAGATATCAGTTCTCTCACAAAGGCTACCCACAAATTTGTGTAAACATAAAAAAACTTTATATTTACTTTTTTATTTATTGTTTTTTAAAGATGCCTTTCACTAAGGAACGAAAAAAAAAACTAAACGCGATAAAATCCGTAAGAATAGTTTTCTTTCATACATAAACTACTTTTTATAATTACTTATAAAGCAAACAATCTAAATTAACTTAGTATTCATTCATATAAACATCATTAGTTCATTTAATCGCTTCTATCGCCATGGTTATAGATTACCTTAAATTATCATTTCTATAACGTTATAAATATATTTCTATGGTTATAACGGAAACTGTCTCTCGGCGGCGTTTAGATTGTCATCAATTAATCTACAATCTACTTTCATATAATATAATCTACTTGGGGGAAATGTGAGAAATGTGATCAATTAGCGTAAATAAGGGCGTGACGACATACACGTAAAGTCACTAACCCATTGTCAAGTGTATTTTGTGTGGGCGACATAAAATTTACTTTTTATCACTAAAATATTATTTAGTAGAATAAGAAATTCTATTTAGTTCTTGTATCTTAAATTAGTAAGTTTATGGTAGAGGCTACGAATATTACTAATCTTTACTATGCTCGTGAATGTCATAAAAAGACTAAGAGCATTATATAATCGGTGCCAAATTCACCTGATGCTGTCTAGTTATCACTTGCCTTCAGAAAGGTTGAAATCATGCAGGCGGCCGGTCTTAAAATTACTGCCAATAACTTTTGCAATATGTAAGATGGAAGAGGAGTATATATATAGCGTCACCCCCAAGTAAGTATTTGGGATAATAGCAGCATAATAATATTGATGGCATTCTATTTCGATTAAATATGTTGCATTGGATACCAGTCTTTATAATGTGAAAACAATCGGCTGACATTAGCCAGAAACTATTTGGAGTTTTATATCTCTTGGAGCTGTTTACGTTTCCTAATAGTTTTCTACGATATTTATGTGAAACTAAGGAGTGATGACATTATATTCTTTGAGTTTGAGATGAGTTTATTAATATAGGAAATAGGGACTATTGTATATATGAGGATGCAACTGTGACTGTAATTGTGTGACTAAGTCAATTCAATTCAATTATTTAAAACATCATAATAAGTACCAAATCCTATCTTCAAGTAAGTATGAAGCCTTGAATCTGACATAAAATACATATTTATAATCTACCAATATTGAAATACGATTTTACACTTAATTTAATATTATAAATACATTTCTGTGTGGTAACGGAGTAAGAATACTATTCACCACCCTCTAACTTACCCGTGGGTGATCGTAAGAGACGACTTACGACGATTAAGGGATATAAAACGCATATAGCATCTATGCGTGAGATGGAAAGTTCGAAACAAAACCCTATACCAACACGTCTGACCAGCATGGAGTAGGTCAATTACCCTCCCATTATGGAGGAGGCTCGAGCCCAGCAGTGGAACATATATGAGCTGAGATGATGATGATGATGATGAATAAATACATACATATAAATACGATTTTATAATTTTTTTTTTCTGTCACTCTTTAGTAATTTTCTTTCTGATTTTTTTTATTAACATTTTTATAATCGACATCCTATTAATTTCCATATAATGATTCCAAATTTATAAAACCGTGTGTTTATAAAGTGAGAGTACAATTCATCACCCTCTTTCTTACTAGTGATTGATCGTAAAAAGCTACCAAGGGACATAAGCAATTAATATTACTAAAAAAGAAAAAGAAATACACGAAATTAATTCTAAATCTTACCGACGTGGTATATTAGTTTAGGTCATCATCTGCAGGTCAGTTTCTTTCTCATTGTGGAAGAGTCTCAATTCCAGCAGTGGTACGTACGAGATGATAATATTAAACTTATAAAACGTAATACAAAGCTGTCACAAATTGAGCTGAAAGACAAAAAAAGAATCACACAGATTTTCAAATTACGAATATCTTTATATTTTATGTAACAAATATTTAATAGAAAGATAATTCTGATAAAGCACTTATTAATTATTAAATGGAACTTATATCTATTCTTTACTTACAATAATTATGTTGGTGAACATTAATCTACGACAACGCCTGACCACCATTTGTAAATGTGTGTATTTTGTTCTAGTTTGAAAGATGAGTATTTTTTGACCAACCGAATGCGAAGGGTCTGGATATCGCGCAGTTAATTATAAAAGAAATAAAGATGTATTATTTTTGTAACAAAAATACGTGGCAGTTTATAAATAGCTTGTCCCTTGCGGCCGCCAAAAAAAGCGAATTATGTATTCCCGCAAAGCAAATTTTGTACTCAAAATAAATCAATATGTGAATATACAGTCTGTTGACTCTAATATTTTATTAGTACTAATATTTCGCTATAAGAATTAGAAAACAACAAATGTTATTCTTGGTGACTTCATAAAAGAATAGGGCGATGAAATATGGCTATGTATACACATCAGCACAGCTGTTACAAATATTATTTATATGATCATGTGACTTGAAAACATTTGTATAAATACTTTAGGTATGTTACAATTAAAAGCAATGGAAAACAATACTAAAATGGATGTCACTAAATCATCAAAATCTGGCATCTAATGTTAGATCAAGCATCGTATCCCATTTATATTAAATGCCCTTCAAAGTATTAGGAATACTGTAAAGTTTAATCCGCTGGGCTGAATGCATCTACTAATCTCCACCATCATCAATCTTTTGCTATTTACTGCTTGCATATATACTCTCTTCAGAACCCCATATAGTGAGGTACAACAATTCTTGTGGGAAATTCATTATTATGCATTGTGGGAGATTATAAATACTATAATCATCCTGCTTTTTTTTTTTTTTTTTTTTTTTTTTGGTAGGCTATGGCCCAGTCACACGTCGCCCGTACCGTCCGGGGCGACGGAAGGGCAGCGGGTGGCCCCATAACCCACCGTATTCCCTCCCCATCGCCAAAGTTGTAAGGAAGTATCGTCGTTTTTAAAGCCAGAAAGAAGCTTGAAACTTATGTTTAGGCTATTGATTAGATATAAATAAATATGACATTAACGTTTTGTAAAAAATTACCCTTAAGGGGTAGAATAAAAATAGGTTATGAAAAGCTTTAGGAAAGTAACCTTTTACGCGGGCGAAGCCGCAGGCAGAAGCTAGTAAAGAATAAGGGATCTTATTTGTCAAAATTCAAATATACTGATTTTATATAAAATCTTGACGAGGGTAAACTGTTATAACAGAAATATTTTACTAAATCTACCTATAACCGCACGTTATTGAACAAAAAAAAAATATTTTGGCATTTTGTTTAGATTACAAAAAAAACCTTGATTGATCATTCCTCATGGAGGTTGCAAATTGAAGCTGCCTCATTTTTGAAGGATGTATCTTATTAAGATGTTAAACAAACTAAGATAGATTACGTCAAATATCAAAAAAAGGAATTCATGATTTTCCTCCGGGTGGCCGGTTATAAAATATTTTAAGGGTATATTCCACATGTATAAGAAAAAGTAATGTATACACTTATACACATGTATAAGAAAAAGTAATGTATCGAACCGATTTCAGTGTAAATTGGGAAAAACAAAAGTAGATATGAAATTATTATTTTCGTCAGGTTAAGAAGATATACAATGCGAAAGTGGAAGGATGTAGATACAGGGCGAGACCGAGACTCACCTACCTAGGCCATATTGGTCACGTGCTGAAAGAAGGTGGAGTCAAGAGTCTCCGAAACCGGCGAGCGTGTATGAAAAGAATTATGAATGTTGAAGAAGCGAGTGAAGTATGCAAAGATAGAGTTCTCTGGCACTCTGTTCTCTCTGCCTACCCTGTAAGGGATATGGCGGGATGATATGTATGTATGTATGTAGATATGAAATTATAATTACTTTAAATTATTTTTTTTAACTACAGCATTGTATTATTTTAAAACGTGCATTTGAAATAAAACTATTTTTATGAATTCTATCCTGTTTGTATTTGATTTTTAATTACTCGACGTTTTGAACACTTTACAGCGTTCATAGTCGCGGGAGGTTCTCCCCTGACCATGTACCTGCCTCGACCTGACGCTGTAAAGTGTTTGAAATATTGGGAAATTAAAAATCAAATACAAACGCGATAGTAGCCGTAAAAATAGTTTTATTTCAAATGTGTAATACTCGTATCGCGTAAATATCAGAAATCGTTATGTTAAGCCGTGCACTCAAACGGCGCGCAGGAAACGTGGCTGTTTAATGAACAAGCTGAATCAATTACATTGACATGACTTATTTACATCTTGTACATTGCTCGCGAACTGTTCTGCAAATATTTTATTAATAGGTTTTAAGTTACTTTACTATTTCAATCTATTCTACTATTTCAATTTTATGATGAAATTCGATCTATAATGAAATTATTTAATTTGGTTTATTTCTATTTTTACAAATGTTTCATTATTTAATGTAATTATTTCATTATCTGTCTTTTATTAGGATTCCGTACCTCAAAAGGAAATAAACGGAACCCTTATAGGATCACTTTCTCGTCCGTCCGTCTGTCCGTCCGTCCATCCGTACATCTGTCCGTCTGTCAAGACCCCTTTTCTCAGGAACGCGTGGAGGTATCAAGCTGAAATTTATATTAAATACTCAAGTCTACTGTCCCTTAAAGTTGTGATAAAATTAAACTCCTACGCTAATGCAATCAAAAGATACAGGCGTTTATGCCGCTAATTTCTAGATTGAATACCAACATTTGACTGCAAGCTGTCAGTTGCTGGACTTGAATCTTGAGCTGGACTTCGTTACATTTATTCATTAGGAAATTCTAAGTGTACATATGCGGTCCAGTTGTGCTAACTGGACTCCATATGTTCACATATTCATTCATCATCATCATCATCATTTCAGCCTATTGCCGTCCACTGCTGAACGTAGGCCTCCCTCATTTTACGCCACAGAGTGCGGTCCTGTGCCGCCGCCGTTGGATACACCAACGACGCCCAGCAACCTTCACTAGGTCGTCTGTCCACCTAGTGGGGGGGCGTCCCACACTGCGTCGTCCGGTACGTAGTCGCCACTCTAGAACCTTTCTTCCCCAGCGGTTGTCGGTTCTTCGAGCGATGTGGCCTGCCCATTGCCACTTCAGCGTGCTAATTCTTCGTGCTATGTCGGTTACACCCGTTCGTCTGCGGATTTCCGTATTTCGGATTCTATCTCGCAGAGAAATCCCGAGCATAGCCCGCTCCATAGCACGCTGAGCGACTTTGAGCCTGGTTATGAGGCCTACATTTAGGGACCACGTTTCCGTGCCGTAAGTCATCACTGGTAACACACACTGGTCATAGACCTGTGTTTTCAAACACTGAGGTATGTTGGATGAGAAGATCTTCTTAAGTTTCCCGAACGCTGCCCAACCGAGTTGGATTCGTCGGCTGACCTCTTTCTCGAAATTGGATCTACCTAACTGGACTGTTTGTCCAAGGTAAACATAATGATCGACAATTTCAAGAATCGCATTGCCAACTAGGACCAGTACAGGAATGACATGGGCATTTGACATGACTTTCGTCTTGTCCATGTTCATTCGTAAACCCACTAGTTGGGATACCCTGCTGAGATCGTTGAGCATGGTGCCCAGGTCCTCCATGGATTCTGCCATGACGACAATATCGTCTGCTAATCGAAGGTGAGTGATGTATTCGCCATTGATGTTGATGCCGAGTCCGGTCCAGTCTAAAAGCTTGAAGACATCTTCCAGTGCAGTGGTGAACAGTTTCGGAGAGATGACGTCTTCCTGTCTCACGCCTTTCTGCAACTGGATCGGTTTCGTACTCTTATCCCGATTACGGACTGACATTGTGGCGTTCCTATACAAACACTTCAGCACTTCGATATAACGATGGTCGATTTGGCACCGCTGAAGGGACTGCAGCACCGCCCAAGTTTCGACTGAATCAAAGGCTTTCTCATAGTCCACAAACGCTATACACAGAGGCCGATTGTACTCCTCGGTCTTCTGGATAATCTGCTGAAGCGTGAGGATATGGTCTATGGTGCTATAGCCTTTTCGGAAGCCAGCTTGTTCGGGCGGCTGGAAGTCATCAAGCTTGCACGTGAGTCGATTGGTAATGACTCTCGAAAACAACTTTTAGACGTGTCTCAAGAGTGAGATGGGTCTGTAGTTCTTTAGAAGAGCTTTGTCGCCCTTCTTGAAGAACAGCACCACCACACTCCTGGTCCACGACTCTGGAACGTCGCCCCCGAGGATAACGGAATTAAATAGCTTCTGAAGGGCTTTTAATACCGGCTTGCCGCCTGCCTTCAGGAGCTCTGCCGTAATTCCGTCATCTCCCGGTGCCTTACCGTTTCTTAGTTGTTCGAGAGCCATTCTGATCTCGCACAAGCTAATGTCCGGGATTTCTTCGGTATAGTGCCGAGTTAGCTTGGATCTGGGATCTTGGACCAAGCCGACAACAGGATTTCGGGATGTTTTATATAACTGTCCATAGAACCTTTCGACCTCTCCCAAGATCTCACTTTGGGATGAAATGATAGTGCCGTCATCGGTCTTCAGCTTAGTCATTTGGCTTTGCCCGATAGACAGATCTTGTGCGAACACTTTTGAGCCACGATTCCGCTCTATCGCTTCTTTAATACGGAGCGTATTAAATTGGTGAATATCGCGACGCACAGACCTGGAGATCTGCCTATTTAGCTGCCTGTGTTCGGACCAATCGGCTGAAGACTGTACTGTCATTTCTTTTCTCCGCTCCATGAGCTTGAGAGTCTTGTCAGAAAGTTTTTTAGGTCTATTAGCGCGGTGAGCCTTGAAAAATTTCGACCCGACCGCGTGGACAGTTTCTACGAACCTGTTGTTTATATCGTTCGGAGATTCGCACTCGTCTAGACATTCGAAGGGATTGTGTAGTTCGAGTTGAAAGTTTTCGAGGTTCTGGTATTGGACAGGTGTAGGTCGGAGGGTAGACTTCATCAAGCGTGACCGTTCGACTTTTGCGTGGATATTTAATGTGCCTCGTACTATTCGGTGATCGCTCCCAGTTTTAATCCGGCTGATCACTGAGACATCATTAAATATATGTCGTTTGTCCGACAAGATGAAGTCTATCTCGTTTTTTGTTGAACCATCGGGGCTAATCCAGGTCCATTTCCTTTGTGGCTGCTTTCTGAAGAAGGAATTCATCATAAAGAGGCTTTCCTTCTCCAGAAATTCAGCCCCTCTGATTTCTCTGTCCATATCCATGTTTCCCCATTCTCAACTCATCATCACTCCCTTTGCCTAGTTTCGCGTTAAAGTCTCCCATAACCACCGTGAAGTGGGTTTTGGACGCGTGTATGGCTTTGAGATATCCTCGTAAAAGACCTCCACCTCGTCGTCGGAGTATGCCGAGGTCGGTGCGTATACCTGTATGACCTTCAACGAATACCGTTTGGTAATTCTGAGTATAAGGTATGCTACCCTTGCCGACACACTCTCGATCCTCTCCACGTTGCCTACGAGAGACCTGCGAACGATAAACCCTATACCACCTTGGGACGGGTGATCTCCCTCCCGGTAGAAGAGCAAGTTTTCAGAACGTAGGATTATCGTGCCCTCGCCCTCTCTTCGCACTTCTGATAATCCTACAATGTCCCAGCGGATTTTGCTCAATTCCTCTTCCAGCTCGATGACCTTCTCATCGGTCCTGAGTGTGCGAATGTTGTGTGTTACCAGGGCCAAAGGTCGTTTTGATTGGTAGCCGGATCGCTGCCGGAGATACTCCATCGCTACCAGGCCCGCTACCACGATGAGCCTGTAGGATAGTGGAGCTGCCGTGACTGGGGGCCGTTTCTCTATTTGTATTGCTCATAAGGGGTTAAAGCCGTAATCGCCACGCTTGGCAGGCGGGTTGGCGATCGCAGTGTGGTGTAATACGTTTCCCAGGAGAGAGCTGCTGCCCACTCTCCTGGTGAGCCCTTAGTCGATTTTTACGACTCCCACGGGCAAGCAAGGGGTGGCGACACATGTATTCTATCCCGTCGCCACACGGGAAACATATTCATTGCTATGTGGCAATTATACACTCTTAACAAATTACTATAACACTTTCATTATTTCACCAACAACATTAAGTATTCATTGGCAGTAACTAATTTCATTATCGCAGTTATATCAGATTTCTCGCCTTAATAGCTCGGATATGACTTGGCTGCTTTTATTAACGCATCTGGTCCCATTTATATGAGAATACATTAAGCGGGTATAGCGCGCTATATATAGACTTCACTACAGGGAGATGATAGTACCATACGCGTCGCGTCGTAAAAAATTAGACTAATCCCCTTACCAAAGTAAGGGGATTAGTCTAATTTTTTTGGTTATTTTTTTTGTTTAAAATGACACCACCCTGCAGTAAGGAAATAATCTTTGAATTAGGGGGGACTTTACAAACATGCAATTAACACAAACAAATTACACCCATACTCAGAACAGCACTCTGTGGATCGCACAGAGTATTGTCCTGCGTGGGAATCGACCCCACGGAACTGGCACGGAATGTCGGTATCTTAACCACTACTATATCTGTGCAGTCAAAATTTAATCATCATCATCATCTCAGCTCATATAAGTCCCACTGCTGGGCTCGAGCCTCTTCCGTGATAGGAGGGAAATTTACCAACACTGGTTAGACGGGTTGGTACCTATACCAGCTCTTTTTAATTTCCCCCTCTTAAATTGTTGTTTATATTATATCTCTTATCTTCTTGTTTTATTGAATAAAATCAAATCTAGTATTTCAAACATGTGTCAAAATAAAATGTCATAATTTTAAATCAAAACCACTATAGTATTGATATCAGCTTTGAAGCAAATCACCCCCAAAATAAACTTCTACTCCTTTTAAACCCTGTTAGGTGATGAATTTCAATAAAACACGAAACACATCTTTCATCAATTCTGTCAGAGAATGTTCATGCAAAATTTGAAATAGATTAGAACATTATCCCTTGCAAACTTTGCCTCGCTTTTTCATCCTCTTAGGGGTTTTTTATTTCGAAAAATCCTTTCTTATCAGAGATGCCTGCGTCTCACAAAGAACATACCCTCGAAATTTCAGGTCTCTACGATCAGCAATATAGGCTATGCATTGTTCCATCATTCAGGACAAAGAAATTTATATATATAGATTACGGATACTTTTACTTTTCCCATAATTTAAAATATAATAAATTATTGATAAATTAGTACTTAATTACCCACCAAACACATTATTGAACTGTGTTTTATTTGCTTAACCGTAAGCCTTTGGGAATGAAATGTAAGCATGAGATCATAAAAACCGAGGCGTTGAATCATGATTTAATAAATAAAAAATGTAATTAAAATCACCAATTAACATGGATTTATGTTATCAAGAAATCATTACCATGTATTATTTTTTTTAATTATATTATTTTGAAACATAAATGTCACCGACATTTCCATTTATATTACATATTAATGTCATTAAAATGTGAGGCTTTTGTTTTTGCTTTGGGAAGCTGAAAGTCATTAACAATACATTTTACGCCCTGTCGCATGTTTCGCGCTTGTCCTCTTCACTTAGAAAGAATGAATTGCAGTAAAAACGAGAATACAATGCTTGGCAAGCGATAAAATTCCTGTGTATATGCGTACGTTTCGATCAAGTTTTGATAATTTTCTAATATACTCTAAGACCAGTAAACTTGTACCCTAAACTAAATATTTGTTACAGAATATAAAATAAACCAACAATACATGCGTTAAAAACATTTATTTTATAGTAGTAGGATCAGCCTGTTGACAATTTTTCTGTCTACAACCGCGGACCGGTCCGTCCGGGGTAGTACTACACCCTCGTAGTACCGTCGTAGTACCACCCAAAAGATCGACGACTACGTAATGGCAACGTGCCATTGCGCTTCGTTCGGTGAGCGAGAGAGCCGGAAGCCCAACTGAGTGGGTTTGGGGTTTGTATTGGTAGGCAGTGGCCTAGCTATACCCTTACACTTGGCCTACTATCATCGGCAGTATAACTTACCATCAGGTGTGCTGCTTGCTCGTTTACCACTATTAGCGATAAAAAAAATATGTATAGCGCTTGTGTAAATACGAAAATTTAAAATAATCATTACACTATTTTTTTATTACATTACACTATTAGTCGTCCTTAACGATCACCAACGAGTAAGATAGGGGTGGTGAATTGTATCCACACGGAAGAGATTAGATTAATATAGTAACCTCACAATATTTATTTTAATATTTAAAGGGAGAGTTATCTTTTAATATAATTGCAATTTACAAATAACACACATTGATCTCTACTAAGATATTTAATGTCTGTGGGCGTAGAACTCAATACTTTGATATTGACAGTTATTGATCGTGTCACACTTGTAATTCACTAATTATTAACGACAATATTTAAGGTGGACGACTTTTGACGGGAATTTGAAAACGTCATGTGGTGCTCTTGTATTATATTCGATATCTTAGTGTTTTAACGTGTTATATTAGATAATTTTGATGGCATTTTATGTAATGTGATGTGCGTAAATACTGGGATGTAGTGAATATCATATAAAAGTGCTTTACAACGTTTTCGTTTTCCATCAAAATTCCCACAAGATACCATTAACAGTGTGGCCATTGCACTGTTAATGGTGACAATTTGACTTAGACAACGACTGACTTGAAAGACTAAAGACGTGAAAATATTTATAACTTGACACTGGCACCAATAGCTCGTATATGTAGCTGATTGCCAATATATAAGAAGAAGAAGAAGACAATATTTAATTATATGATCTCATCAAGCCGTGATATATCATATTTACCATATTGCATTAGGTATTCTACTTTATTAGCATCGCAGTGATGATATTTAGAACTGTTTACGTTTTTATATGTAGATACTCGTTAAAAACTGTTTTGGTAAATCTGTTTAATTATTTAGTTTCTTTTTAATATTATTGCTCTTTAATAAAAAAAGACCAAGTGCGAGTAGGACTTGCACACGAAGGGTTTCCTACTAGATAATATCCACAAAAACGGCAAAAAAATCATGTGTGAGCCGCTTTAAATATTTATTATATTCTGTTTTTTTAGTAATTGTTGTCATAGCGGCAACAGAAATGCATTATCTGTGAACATTTCAACTATCTAACTATCACGGCTCACGAGATACAGCCTGGTGACAGACAGACGGATGAACGGACGGACAGCGGGTCTCAGTAATAGAGTTCCGTTTTACCCTTTGGCTACGGAATCCTAAAAATATGTTGGATATTGCTAGTTAAGTCTATACATATGTCATTTTATTTTTTTATACATGGGTATGGGACTCTTCCACATAAAGGGAATAAATTATTATCTACATCACGTCAGCGTCACCACATGTCTGATGTGTAAGTTTCTATTTCGAGTTTTCCTTCTTTTGCTGTTATTTGATGTTATATTATTACATCCTATAATTCATTTTTAAAAAAACTCACATGGAAGGAATAGGTTTTTCAAACATTGTATCTTTAATCTGTGATCACACGAAAAATCTTATACACACTAAAGATGTTTCAACAAAGGTCAAATTCAAGTTTCAAGGACGAATTTACGGTTCAACATTACAAATATCTGAAAACTCGTAAAAGACCTTTTAGCAAAGAGAGACACGTAATATAAATAAAATTTACGTTAACAGCCACGACACCCAATAATAAACGGCCCAAACTTTAGCAACAGGATCATGAAATCGAGTTACTTAGGCTGTGGACGTTTTACCGATTGTCGCTTCACTAACTTTTAAGATTTTTTTTCATGACTCTATATCCTGAATCGTTTAAGTGATACAGAAATATAGAGATAAAGGTGAAAATGGTGAGTATTATAAATGAAGGTCTATATATATTTATTAGGGTTAAAAAAAATCACCTATGGACTGCACATATGGCGTAGCGGTTAAAATACCGACCTTCCGTGCCAGTGCCATGGCTTCGATTTCCACGCAGGACAATAGTTAGTGAGATCCATAGAGTGTTGTTTTGAGTATAGGTGTAATTTGTCTGCGTTAATTGCATGTTTGTTAAGTCCACCGCAATACAAGGATTATTTCCTTAGTGCAGGTCTTTAAAATAAATCTATTTTTATATTCATTTATATTTGCTTTGTGATGGCGGCTACGAATATTACTATTCCGTATATTGCTCATAGCTGTCGCAAAAGACGACTAAGAGTTTTACGTCTACCTGAGCAAAGTCCTGTTAATACTGCCTGGTTAACAATTATATTCTCAAGTAGTGTTGATATCAGGCAGGCGGCCGGATATAGTACATTACTGCAGCGGCCAGCAAAAGAGGCATTGATGAACGAACGTGTAAATGTGGGCCGAGGCGTAGCCGAGGCACCTATACGTAAGTCCGTCAATTCCTAGTTGTGGCCAAGGCTTGTATAGTGCTTTTCTCAAACAATGCGCGGAAATTAAAACTAAGTAGTACTAAGTAGAACTGTATATATGACGAACAACGAAGAAAATTTTTCACGTGCTAAAGGGTTCATTTGTTTTTTTTTTATTATCAAACAGGTTTCTTATTCAAGCTAGTTCGAAATTTAAACAAAACTCTGATGAGTTGCCTATTTAGTTATCATATTTTGAAGTAACAAATCTTTCCATTTTTAAAATACACGACAGATATGAATTTACATAGATATATTTATTTGACCGCTAAAACACAATAGATATGGATTTTCATACATTTTTTGCTGGCCGCTATTTGGCCAGTATAGCAATTTTGATTTATCTCGAAGAAGGTTGTCAAAATAATGCTCAAATTTCCAAGCATGTTTAAGAAAAAACTATTACCAAAACTTTTACAATATGCACTACGAAATAAGAATACACATTGCGTCGACCCTAAGTCATTAGGTAAAGAGGAGAACGATAACGACCAATATTCATCTACATCTATATAGTCCAATAGGACTAACTGTTTCTAGATTCATTTAGTGGTAGGGCTACATTGTTGACAATTTTCGGTCTACAGACACGGGCCAGTCTGTTCGAGGTTAATACCACGCTCTCGCAGAAAATTGACGCCTGAGCAGTGGCAAAGTGCTGTTGCACTTAGTTTGGTGAGTAAAAGAGTTGGCAGCACAACATGGGTGGGTTTTGGTTGGTAGGCAGTGGCCTTGCTATACCCCTGGTATTGCAAAGGTATTTGAGCGGCAGTGACATAATCAGGTTTGCTGCTTGATCCTTTATTACTATAAACAACAAAGAAAATAGAGATATTTCTAATATATAATAAATCTTACATCTAATGTTGATATACTGTATATAATGTACCTAATTGACAAAGGAATAAGGACTAATTGAAAAAGTAATCCAATAACCAACTGTCTTCTTTTAAATATCAATTTCAAAAACCCTTAATTTAATCTACAGCTATCTGATATTAAACTAATTTGTCAAATAATGCGCGGAAATTAAAACTAAAGTACTATGCAAGGAGAACTGTATAGATGACGAACAACGAACAACATTTTTTTTTTTTTTTTTTTTCACGTGCTAAAGGGTTCATTTGTTTTTTTTTTTTTTTTTTTTTTCATTATCAGACAGGTTTCTTTTTCGAGCCAGTTTGAAATTTAAATAAAAGTCTGATAATTTCCTTATTCAGTTACAATATTTTGAAGTAACAAATCATTCCATTTTTAAAATACATGATAGATAGGGAATTTACATATGTATTTATTTGGCCACTAAAACACGACAGATATGCATTTTATTACATTTTTTTTCGGCCGCTGCTAGCATGTATTTGGTAAGTACAGCAATTTCAATTTATCTCAAAGAAAGTTGTAAAAATAATGCTCAAATTTCCAAGCATGTTTGAGAAATACTAATTTTATACATTTAATTGGGTTAATATTTACTATACCGATACTTAACAAGAACTACCTTCAAAATGATTAGTAAATAAAATATTAATCCGGCTCGCCGAATATTATACGTATCATTAATCTTTGAGACAAATTCCTCAGAGAATCTTTTCATACCAAGAGTCCATTAAATATAGGGTCGATGGTCAATAAATTTTATAGACGAGTGAATTTGTGCAATGCGAAAATCGTTGACAGCGCGGCCGTAATTGGTGAAAATGATCTTAATAGACTCTACCTTTATGTAATGCCTTTGAGCTAGTTTTTGAGTTTGAGATCTATTTCAATAAATAATGTAAATAAATAATGAAATATTAGTATATAGCGATAACGTTATTAAACTAAATAACATTCTATTTACAAACTATATATAAATAAGCCTAATTCAGGTAGGTACATAGATGATATATCCGTCTATGTAGTGACGGAGTAAAAATACAATTCGCTACCCCCTATCTTACCCGTAGACGATCAAAAGTGACGTCTAATGGATATAAAAGGTATATAACATCTATACAAGAGAAGAAAAACTCGAAACAAAATCCTATACCAACACGTTTGATCAGCGTGATATGGTGGTTCAATTTCCTTCCCATTAAGGAGATTCGAGCCCAACAGTAGGACATGTATGAGCTGAGAGGATGATTATGAAGATGATGATATATTAAGTAGAGTGAACGGAGCGTTGGAGCAACTTCTCGGCAGCCACCACCTCAGCCAGAAGGCACGTATAGCAATACATAACGCAGTGCTTGTCCCAACATTACTGTATGGAAGCGAGAGTTGGGTATGCAGAAAAGAGTATGAAAGTAAAATTAATGCGGTCGAAATGCGATCTCTATGGAAAATCTGTGGAGTTAGGCTGACCGACCGCATTCGTAATGAAGACGTAAGAGAGCGAGTAGGTATGTAAAAGAGTATTGGTGTAAAGATGCGAAAGGGAATGCTCCGATGGTTCGGACATGTGGAAAGAATGCCGAACGAACGCCTGGTTAAGAAGATATACAATGCGAAAGTGGAAGGATGTAGGTACCGGGAGAGACCGAGACTCACCTACCTAGACCAGATCGGTCATGTACTGAAGGAAGGTGGAGTCAAGAGTCTCCGAAACCGGCGAGCGTGTATGAAGAGAATTATGAATGTTGAGGAAGCGACTGAAGTATGCAAAGATAGAGTTCTCTGGCACTCTGTTCTCTCTGCCTACCCTGCAAGGGATATGGCGTGATGATATGTATGTATGTATGTATGATATATTATGTGATTGAGTAAGCAATGTATACCTATATATATAAGTTATACCTTAGTAGTAGTTATGGTATCTCCATCTGTTATCTCCAAAACACATCACCAGATTTTTAATGAATTCAAATAGGACCATTTCGATATGAACTTTTTTCAAACAAAAAAATGTCTATACCCTTATACATATTACGGAGTTGCTATGCCTAAACGTAAATAAAAAAATATTAATATCAAAATTATATTAAGTATTTTTGAACTTTGTTAAAACAGAAAAAAGTCTGCCACCGCAATCGTAAGGTCCTTGTCTCGAATCCTGGGACACATTAAAAAATATTGTTGCCATTAGCTGCCGATTAATTCATTTTTGATATTTTTTTAAAGAAAATTCTCAACAACAAGCTTGGAAAGATTAATTGGAAGAGAAGAAAGAATGTGTGAAAAGATCGGTTGGAAGAAAACTTTCTTCTGTCTTTATTACTCGTGTTTTTTACTCATGTTATATGACGCCCGATAGAAAGAGCAGGCTAGTTTATTAACTAGCTTATAATGATATAAATATAATATTACTTCATATCCTTGATGGTGCAATAGTAAACACTTCAAATAGAATCCTATTTATGGTATTTATATTTGTATTTTAGACTTGGAAATATAAATCAAATCAAATTAAATCATTTATTATGCATAAGCCCTAAAAGGGCACTTACATATTGTCAATATTTTTTTAAATTAATCTACCACCAGATCGTAAAGCCGCCACAAACTGAGAAGATCCGGCAAGAAACTCAGCGGGCTCGTCATTTTTTTTTTTAATTACAAATAATACCTATATGTCTAGTAACGTAAGAATAAGGTCTAGTTAATATCTATATAAGTAATAATGAATAGGTAAAATGTATGCACGCGTATAATTTCTGAAGGAGTGCCTTATATTTTTGTATTTTATTTTATTTTATTACTAATGTAGTGTAACATAATTTTAAGTATACTAACACAATGAGTCTTGGTTACTTGAATAAATGAATTATATTATTATTATTATTAAATTGGATAATAAGACATGAAAGTAGAATAAATGAGTCTGAAAGATAAAATTAGGAATAGTGTTATAAGAGAGCGCTGTGGTATGAATGAAGAAGTAGTGACAAAGATAAAAAAGGGTATGCTGAGGTGGTTTGGACACGTGGAAAGAATATGTGAAGAAAGGTTGACTAAACAAGTATACTAAGCGAGTGTGAGTGGGACTATTACAAGGAGAAGACCACGTCGTTCTTTGCTGGATCAAATTGAAGATGTGTTAGTGAAAGGTCAGATTAATAGTACGCGTAATCGTAGAGCATGCATGAAGACTGTGATGAGCGTGAATGAAGCGATGGAGGTATGTCAGGATCGTGGTTTGTGGCAATCCGTAGTCTCTGCCTACCTCTCTGGGAAGCAGGCGTGAGGCTATGTATGTATGTATGTAAATTGGATAATTCTCTACTGTGTTCGTTATTGTCAGGACTTGTATACAAGAAATTTTAAAAAAATCTAGCAGAATTTTTGACGAGTATAAAAGAAAATTTAAAAACATCAAGCTACAAAATCTCATAGCAGGTAGAGCAATGAAATGGAAGACTATGAGAGATTTTCAATATTTAGATAAAACATAGACATATTGACGTATTAGTAAATGAGCCAGCAGTTGATAACTTCAAAAATATTGACAATATTTGATTGATTTTGGATTCCAATCTATTTGTTATGTATAAATCCTGCGAGAGCACTTATATATTATCAACTTTTAAATTAAAATAATAAATTACCACCGGATCAGAACGTAACCGCTAAGAAAATCAACGGCTTTGTCTATTATTATTATATCTTTACTGACTTTTTTTAAAGAAATGTACAATATGTTTAGTAAGAATTAGCTCCGGTGTGATGCTCTATGAACCACGATATAATAGGTATAAATTTCAAATACAATGTAAAAGATTATTTATGGCTGGGCCAGATCCCACAAGCGACATCCGAGCACGAGTTAACTATCGTTATGATTTTTATTAATTCGATTATGCACACAAATTTAATTATGAAATAAAATATAAAAATTATGAATTGAAAATATGCAGACAAAGTTGCACGAGTTAGTTAGTAATAAACTAAAGCTCACGATTATCCTTTAATACCTTTATCTTGTATTTTAAGTTAGGGCTATCCCATAAAATCATATTTCGTGTCTTTAACATTGTGTTCTTTTTTCCTATATACCGAGTTTGACTCCCTTTGTTCGAACGAGAAGAGTCAAACTGGGTTAGCGCCTACGACATGGTCCTCATCCAATTCCGTTTCATTGAGCCGTTATTTGACAATTATTTTAAATGATAATCACTTTATTTATTAAGATCAGATTTTAATGAAACAAAGCTCAAATGTTGCTCCAGGCTGAGCTTAGTGTGGTGTTGGGGGTGCGCGCGTAGGGTGGTGTGGTCTCATTGAGGGAACTCACCGCCTGGCGCATCGACGCCCGCCTAGACGTCATTGCCCGTTGAGCAATCCGGCTGGAGAGGCCGCGGTTCGGTATGCGGACCGTGGAGGCCTTCCGACCAGTGCTGATGCAGTGGTTGGAACGACGGCACGGGGTGCTCTCCTTCCAACTGGTGCAGGTTTTGACGGGGCATGGATGCTTCGCCAAATACCTGCACACGGTCGTCAGGAGGGAGAGTACACTGTCCGTCCTGCCACCACTGCGATTGCGACGAAGACACAGCGCAGCATACGCTCGAGGTTTGTGCCGCTTGGGCAGAGCAGCATCGTGAACTCGTCGAGTTCATCGGTGCCGACCTGACGCTGCCGACCTTCCTGGGACGCGGTCGCAACCTTCTGCGAGGCAGTAGTCTCGCGGAAGGAGGCGGCGGAGCGCGTGCGCGAGGAGCGTCTCCTCGACGACGCGAGCCTCCGCCGGCGACTGGGGCGGCGCAGGCACGATTACCTGCGCCTAATGCCGCCCTAGCCGAGGCCGCGGGTGACTGGATCGGGGAATTAGTCCGTCACCCGCCGAAAGGCCGACCGCGTATACCGCGTAGACCGCGTCACGGGTGGGTTACGGGTGTGCGTGCTTACGCCCTTCTGTCACCCCGGATGTAGTGGTGCGAGGAGTGCGCCGACCGTAGCCCACACCCCAAAAAAAAAACAATAAGGCTGAGCTTAGTGTATATATACATACATTTTATAATCCAATTTAATAATTTTCACTGAATCAAATTGAAAATCGGTTGACTTTAATTTAATTTCAACCTTTAACATAACTTCACTTTTGTAGGAAGTGTAATCGACATTATCAGTAACGTCTTTAATATTCTAATATAATAATCGAATTAATAGCATTTTCAATATGAAAATAAAGCCATCTTAAATCGTGAAGATAGATTGAAATTTATTTACTATAGAAAGTTAACACTTTGAAAATTAGAATGTGGTGTGCATGGGTTTTTAATTATATACCGTGATCTCCAAACAATGAATTGTGTTGAGTAACCACGACGTCTTGCAAAATTAAAAATAATATAATTGTTAATAATATCCATAATATCTCAGCCGTGCTTTTTTTTTATTGCTGATGGTGGCAAACGAGCAAGCAGCACATCTAATGGTAAGTGTCACTGCCGCCCATAGACTTCTGCAATACCACGGGTATAACTAGGCCGCTGCCTACCAATATAAACCCCAAACCCACCCAATTGGGCTTCCGGCTCTCTCGCTCACCAAACGAAGCGCAATAGCACATTGCTATTACTCGAAATGTTATCACAGCAATTGTCACACAACGACGATATCACAGAACCTCTAATGCGAAATATCCCATTACTAAAAATTGACCGATCTTCTAACATATAATAGATACTATTCTTATAGTACGTCTGCTATTTGTTGAAGACTATTATTATAGACCTATTTGATACAATAAGATTTTTGGCAGACCAGCGATAGTTTTTGAAATTATCGCGTTTAAACGAAACACACAAATAAACTTTTCATCTTTATAATATCAAAATAGATTTGTGTATTTACTAAACTCTCTTGTCATAATAGCTGGCTAAAGCTTAAATGTAAACTATACAATAATAAATATTATTATATATTAAGATAAACCATCCGTGTAGTGACGGTGTTAGAATACAAATCACCACCCCCTATCTTACCCGTGGGTGATCGTAAGAGACGACTAAGGGATACGAAAGGCACATAATATCTACGCAGGAGAAGAAAAGCTCGAAACAAAAATGCTATACCAACACGTCTGACTAGCGTGGTATAGTAGGTTAGTCTCCCTCCCATTACGGAGGAGGCTTAAGTCCAACAGTAGAACATATTATAAACTGAGATGATGATGATGATGATATATTAAGATTAATCAAAATACCTATTAGTAAATAAAAGTACACTATAAATCATAGAATTATAAATGAAATGTCAATGAATGATCGAGTTACTGAATGTAGAAAAATAATAATAATACAGAAGAAGCGAATAAAATCCCCTTACTTAAAAATGGAGTAAATATTCTTAGTGTCAGAAAATAATGGCTTTTCCTCAAAAGATCCATCATTTCTCCCTATCTTTGATCTGTGATATCCAAACATTTGAAAATTAACTTGGTACTTTTAATATAAGAATGAATTTTTATTTTGATATTTTGGTGAAATAAAAATCATATAATATTAATAAAGAGGATTAAATTTGTTATAAATTGAGTTAACGCGTCTTTAGTAGTTTGAAGTATAAACATCCATTAAAAATATTTGTTATTTTTATATTAAGTCATACGATTATTTTAAAAAAATATACAAATTTATTATAAATATCAACAATAATAAAATTATTTTATATAAGATGTAAAAATTATTATATATAGTATATAAATAAATTATTATATATAGTAAGTATATAAGTAACTTATTTTCTCAACTTGCAATAATATCTTTTAACTAAAATGAATTACTATTTTAATTGAATTACTATATTCATTAATGTATTATTTTATCGACAAATTGTTATTTTTTTTATATATTGCACTACTATTTTAAAGTGATAAAAAGGATTATACTGACATTTTTTTTTTAAATCAATCCATGATCCATGCGTTAATGACTGTATAATTACAGATTGTAACAGTACTAAAATCATAGTCACCATATTAAAACTTGAAAAATACACCTTTTTTTTTAAAGACACCCGACACTAACTAAATTATCCTTGTATTGCGGGGGACTTTACAAACATTCAATTTGACAGACGCAAATTATACCCAGACTTAGGACAACAATTTTTGGACCGTACAAACTATTGTCCTACGTAGGAATCGAACCCATGACACTGGAACTGCAGGTCGATAGCTTAACCACTACGCCATATGTGCAGTCTAAAAGTTATTAAAACTTCATTTAAAATAAGACACGATTTTAAGAAATACTGAAGGAAGTAGTTTTGTTTCAAGTATCAACTTATTCGTGCCAACTTAAGGGAACCTATTTAAGCTTTTAGCATTTTATGTAGATGAGGTTGACGTGCGTGAAATTCTTAAAAGTTTAGGCGAGCCTGCTCTAAACGTTAATGGAATCACATTATTTACAATAGCTCTTTAAAATAATTAGCTGGTCCGACTACTAAGACCTTGGTCTTTATAGTTGACGATAGAAAACGTTTTTTTTTTAAACTACATTTAGCACTAAACAATAAACCCTTATATCGGGCGACTTCATAAACATACAATTAATCGACACAAATTACATAAATAATTATTTGTAAATTGCAGAGCTATCCTTTATTTTTTGGTAGACTGGGGTCTGAACACACCCTGCCTGTTCCATTCTGGATAACAAGGGCGGCGTGCCTTCTATTATCCCGGCCTCATAAACTATCGTATGCTATCACCATTTGGCCGACCATTTGTAACGAAACTGGACTTACATGGCCAGAAGGAGGCCAGAAGGCCCGAAGGAGAAGAAAGAATTATTCTAAATAAATAACACTCGTACCTCAGATTGGTACTTAGACATTTATATGATTTGGCTAATCTGATCTACTACTTCCAAATAAACTGGTTAGCTTATGATTAAAAGTTTACCATATTTTACAGTATTACTGCTTGATTACATCCTTTATTGTATTATATCCTCACCGTATGCAATGTGACAACACCTTTTACTGCCCACGGGACTCGAAAACTGACTAAGGCAAAGTACGCGTTGTAAGCGGAAGACTTATTTCCCACGAGATTTAGAAAATTTACCAAGAGAATGGGATGCAGCAATTTCGTGGGTAATTTAAAATACCTACTGCGATCAATAACCTACCTGACAAGCTTGGTGATTATGGTATTATAACCCCCTTGGGGAAGCCTATGTCAGATGTTTATGGGCTAATGAATGGATTGACTTTATCAAACCTGCATGACAGGACGACCATTCCAGTCATATATTTTAGCTCATAGCTATTAGATTAAGAATATATATGTATATTTTCAAATGAATAACTTAAGCTATCCAGCGCCCTGATCACTAAGCTGATGGAGATAAGACGCGACTAACGAGTGACGTCATTAAGAAATACAAAAGGATATCTGTCAAATGTTGTCAGAATGAAACCGGATTTGACGTAGATACTGGGTTAGGCCGCGTTGTATTTATTTGGTTACAGTGAATACGGTTCCAGATTGTTTTGGATTTCAGTTCACCTTACTGTACAATATAATTAACACAGGCGGTTAAATGAAGATTAATTAGTTTAGTGCCTTTTAAATTAATTGTTTTAAATAATTAATTAATTTATAATTAAAATCTGGATTATTTAGGGTGGTGAATAAGAATATATTTTTGAGAGGGCCCATATTCTATCGACGGAAGTATAGGAGTAATTGTAGTAATTATAAAGTAATTACAATTTTAATTATTGTCAAAAAATATTACAGGGCCATAAATGTACTTTTAAACGCTTTCTTTAGTCATTCGAAAATCAAAATGAGTTTAAAAACTGATGTATAAGTTAGAATAAGTATTATTATATTAACTAGTCTAGCCATAAATATAGTTACAACTTAAAAACTTTCGTCTCGGGCCTTACTAGTTTCACTACAATTATTATCATTTTCTGGCCGACTATTATCAGGCCACATTCCGTCTAAGCTTTTGAGGCGACAGGCCACAAAATCTGCCGTGTTAACTTTACTCTCACATAAAGCATATACATTGAAGCTTTTACCTACAATATTCAATGATTTCCATCTGGTAACTGTGTATAAAGATAATTTTATCATCATCGTTTGCCTCAGGTCTTCTAAAAAATTAACAGATGAATGTAAGTAAATATCACTATCTGTGTGGTATATCCGGAGTAAGGAATATAGATAATATTATGTTTCTTGGCTATATGGCTTCCTTCTATTGCACAGATGTACCTATATAACATTTCTGCAAGAAAAACAAGCCTTGAAATAAAACCCTGTACCAACCCGTCTGACTACCGTAATAATAATAATAATCATCATCATCACAGCCCATAAATGTCCCACTATTGGGATCGGTCCTCCTCCGTAATAGGAGGGAAATTAACCTACTATACCGCGCTGGTCAGACGTGTTGGTACAGGGTTTGTTACGAGTTTTTCTTCTCTTGCATATATGTTATATCCATTTTATATCCCTTAGTCGTCTCTTACGATCACCCACGGGTAAGATAGGGGGTGATAAATTGTATTCTTACTCCGTCACCACACGGATAGGATTTCTTACTCCGTCATCATCATTATCCTGATATTATCCTAACCGATTGGAATCGGCATAATATATTCATCACTACCGTCGTACATGTTGCAAAGTTATTGACTTCAGATTTATGCCAATTCCACCTGATGCCGTTTGGTCAACAACTACATTCCCAAGGAGGCTTGATGTCAGGTAGGTGGCATAAAACTATTACCAATAACTTTTGCAATGTGTAAAATGGAAAAGGAATATTGTCAACCCTAAGTAATTGGGATAAGAGCAGGAGAATGATGATGAGTCCTTAAGGACTTAATATATAAATATAGAATCATTCACAGATATTATATATATTACGACAATATATCCTATAATTTTCACATAGATATAATAAAAACTACAATAGTCTATGGCACAACTAGTTCGGTTAATCAATCATTCAATTCTGTTGGACAGGCTGTCCAGAACGGATGCGGGCCAACACCGAGCTGCTAATGTAATTCGGAGACAACATATTAAAATATTAGTACACTTTTGTTTATATTATATATTAATAATATTAGTAAATTTTGCCGTGTCTATGACGATAAGATAAAAATACAATTTGACAATTGTATGTGATCCACTTTTCCTCACCAGTTATCAATCTTCTCAAAAACAATTAGGTGTCATTACGTCACAATAAAGAATCGCAAATGAGTACACGGGTTCATTAGATTTCTTTCAGTGAGCTCGTGTGGCACCCAACAATCGAAGATTTTTATATACCCAGATTTTTTCATTAGGGGGGCATAGTCCGGAGCGTGCTCGTCGCGTCCCCTGCCAGTCTAGTTAGACTGCTAATCCAGTTCGAATGCGTGCCGCAGTGCGGGTTAGGGCGTCCCCCGGAGGCGACGCGTACCGACCCGCCCCCGTTGGTATGAACATCGGCAGTTGCGGCGATGGGGGCCGCCACCCATCACGCCTTGCACAGTCAGGCGAGTCGAGGAGAGCAGAGTGCCGGGTGGGCACGTGGAATGTAAGAGGTTGTGTGGAAGGTAAGTTGCACGAGCTGATATCCGTCATGGCGGACAAACAGCTAGACGTGCTTTGTGTAACAGAGACCAAGCGAAGGGGCAGCGACACCTGTGATCTTCCTGGTGGCGGGATGGCTCTGTGGTCTGGTGTATCACAGAGCGATCGAGCCAGCATAGGGGGTAGGAGTGCTGTTGTCCTCTCGCTTGGCCTCAGGTGTGAAGGATTATGGAATGTTTGATCCCAGACTTCTTTGGGTCCGTATAAAACTAGGTGTCACCAAGGTATTCATGGTTGTAGCATATGCTCCCGTAGGATCCTCGGTGGCATCAGACCTAAAGAAGTTTTGGTATAATGTTAGGGATGTTCTGGATATGGCAGAAATCAGTGAACGCGTGATTGTATGCGGAGATTTGAACTGATGGGTGGGGACCAAGCGTCCCGACTATGAGGACGTACTTGGTCCATTTGATGATAAGAGAGTGAACGACGCAGGTAGGCTCATAGCGGATGTATGCATGGAGAGAAACCTTATTGAGTCAAACACATTTTTCCAACATAAAAACATCCATATGTATACATGGAGAAGGAATGAACGAAAAAGATTTAATTTAGGTGGTCAGTCGCCTCCGAAGCAAAATATTGGACGCAAGAGCCTACAGAGGCCCCACAGTCGATACGGACCACTATGTCGTTATTGCGAGATTTAGTGGTCTGTTCAGAAAGTGGAGGCATTGGCGAGAGCGTGTCCACTTCGGAGGGCTTGAAAGAATAAAGGTTGAAAGGTTGCAAGAAGAGTGTGTAAGAGAAAAGTATGCAGAGGGTGTCCGAGAACGTCTGACGATGGCAAGCCAGGCGCAATCGGATATAGAATAATGCTGGAGAATATTAAAAGAGAGTATGGTAGATACAGCGAAAGAAGTATGTGGAAGTTCAAAGAAGCATAGAAAAACAAATGGTGATGCATGGTGGGGTGCGGAAGTGGCAGCTTCCGTACAGCAAAGGAAGAAAGCGTGGCTGGACTATGTCTCTTCTTTGAATTTGAATGACAGTATGACTGAACAGAAGAAAGAAATATATCGGCAATGTAAGAATGACACCAAGGCCTTAATCAAAGAGAAACGTGATAGAGCAAATATGTATGAGTGCAGAAGATAGGCTGACTAAAAACTTCGAGGGTAACACCAAACTCTTTTGGAGGGAAGTTAAGAGGTCTCGGTGTGGTTGGTCAGCCTTCAGAATGAATAAAATAAGGTCTAAAGGTGGAGACATTCTCACACAAACACAAGACGTGTGCATTTGATGGAGTGAATATTTTGGCGATATGTATGCGGATGCTCGAGTTGGCGCCGGTGTCGCATGTGGTTTAGTAGATCAACATTCAGCACCGGCGTCCTCCGATGGCATCAGTATGGATGAAGTTGAATGGGCGATAAGAAGTTTGAAAAATGGTAAGGCAGTGGGCATTGATATGGTGTCTGCCGAGATGATCAAGCTTGGTGGCTCCTGTGTCTGGGAGGCGTTCCTGTTGCTCCTCAATTTATGTTGGAGCTCGGGAATGCTTCCCGGGGACTGGAATAGCGCAGTCGTCTTGCCTTTGTTTAAAAACAAGGGTTCACGTTATGACTGCGCAAATTACAGAGCCATAAGCTTGACCAGTTTGACAGCAAAAGTGTACGGTAAAATTATTGAAAGGAGAATGAGGATGGTGTCCGATGGTTTACTGTGTGAGATACAAGGAGGTTTCAGGAGCGGAAGGGGATGCATGGATCAAGTGTTCTCTCTGCGCAACATTGTGGAAAAGCATCTGGCTCTAGGTCAGAGAGTTTTCTGCAGTTTTGTGGATCTGGAGAGAGCATTTTACACGGTTGTACGAAAGGAACTTTGGGACATTTTACCGGAGTATGGTATTAACGGTAAACTGCTACAGGCTGTGCAGTCCAGTTACATGGGCTGTAGAGCCTGTGTGCGGCTGGATGATGAAATGTCGCCTTGGTTTGACGTCAATATCGGCGTTAAGCAGGGGTGCGTTCTGTAAGCCAGGCTGTTTATCATATATCTGGATAAATGTCTCCAAAGGTTGAACGATATGAATGTGGGAGTCCAGATGGCCGACTCAGTGGTCACTGCTCTGCTCTATGCAGATGATGTAGTCCTGCTGGCACAGTCAGCGACTGACCTGCAGACCCTAGTCAACTCAATGACAGAAGATTGTAAGAAAAGAGGTCTACGCGTGAATGTTAGCAAAATCAAAATAATGGTCTTTGAAAGAGATGAAGACAGAACAGATGTAAGAGTAAAAATAGGTAATGATGTACTAGAGCAAGTGGATGAATTTGTATATCTTGGATGTGGTTTTAGCCGAAATGGAAGGTACACCACTGATATAGAGCGAAGAGTGAATGCGGGAAATAGAGTGAACTGAGCGTTGGGACAACTTCTCGCTAGCCACCACCTCAGCCAGAAGGCACGTGTAGCAATACATAACGCAGTGCTTGTCCCAACATTATTACATGGAAGCGAGAGTTGGGTATGCAGAAAAGAGCATGAAAGCAAAATTAATGCGGTCGAAATGTGATCTCTATGGAAAATCTGTGGAGTTAGGCTGACCGACCGCATTCGCAACGACGACGTAAGAGAGCGAGTAGGTATGAAAGAGAGTATTGGTGTAAAGATGCGAAAGGGAATGCTCCGATGGTTCGGACATATGGAAAGAATACCGAACGAACGTCTGGTTAAGAAGATATACAATGCGAAAGTGGAAGGATGTAGGTACCGAGGGAGACCGAGACTCACCTACCTAGACCAGATCGGTCATGTACTGAAGGAAGGTGGAGTCAAGAGTCTCCGAAACCGGCGAGCGTGTATGAAGAGAATTATGAATGTTGAGGAAGCGAGTGAAGTATGCAAGGATAGAGTTCTCTGGCACTCTGTTCTCTCTGCCTACCCTGCAAGGGATATGGCGTGATGATATGTATGTATGTATGCAGATGTTTTCAAAATGGTCAAACTTGTTTTGTGGCCAATTTCCAGATCTTCAGCTACGTCGTAACAACTGATTTGTCGATCTTGCCCCACTTTTTCAAAATCGGCCTCCATTTTATCAGTGATAGGGCGACCCGAGCGAGGTGCATCTTTGTCATCAAAATTCCTGGTTTGGAAATGGTTGAATCAATTTTGTGCTACTCTTACTGACATCGCATTATATTCATTATATAAATATCACATTTTTTCTTTTTGCGTCTTGCGTTGCATTTATGCCTTTTTTGTAATAAAACTGCAAAATGTATCGAGTTTCTTCATTAGATTCACTCATTTTGATAGAAAGAAAAACAAATGAAAAACGGCGGGAAACAACATTTACAAAATTGTTTCTTTTTTTTAAATGTAACGTTTTTAATGGTATCAAAACCAACCAGATACAACTAGTACAGCCAAAGAGATTTTATTAAAAGTTTATGTATATTATATGCGAAAACTTATTATATTCCCCCTGTCATCCGATAGCGATTTAAGCAATGCCCAATTTGAACTTTTAACTATATGAGAATTATACCCAAATTATAAAATTGTAAAGTTTATTTGATTGTTGTAACGCACATTCTGAGAAAAGGCAGTCAGGCTATCAAACTTTTGTGTTACTTTTAATATGAGTTTTATTAAAAATGATATGTTAGATATAATAATGTTGTGACGCGTAGAAATAAAACAATAATTAAAAGTATCACTATACGATGCAACGCTCCTCATTTCAGCCCACATACGTCCCACTTTTGGGCTCGGGCCTCCTTCACAATGGGAGGGAAAATGACTTACTGTACCACGCTGGTCAGACGTGTTGGTATGGGGTTTTATTTCAAGCTTTCCTTCTCTTGCACAGATGCCATATGCATATTATATAAAGTATTGGCCCGCATAGGAATCGAACCCACGACACTGGCGCGTACGGTATCTTAACCACTATCTGTGCAGTCAAATATATAGACATTGATCCATCCATCGCTCCACCACCGTTCTCGTTAAGGGAGATAATGCCGTATTCGGCATGCCTGGCAGGTGAATGGGTTGATAACAGGTGTAGTTATAAGTGTATCAGTAACCTATTGTCCCCATTTACCTAGAAAAGACCAGATTCAGCAAGGTCTTATTATCCCAACGGTCAAAAAAGCATAAATGACATAATGTGTACTCAATTGTCACCACACGTGTTATCTTTATATAGAAGTTAGTTAACTGACTTGTCAACGCCGAGTCTAAACTAGAAACAAAATATTTTGATAAGTTTCTTTTTCAAATTACTGAAATTTTTAGTATTTAATATGCTTAATTATTTATAAATACCCGATACGAAACGAAAAATGATGTCACAAGCGGGGTTCGAACCCGCACCCATTGGGAATCCGGCCCCACCGTGCTGCTACTTACACCATCGTGAACTATTTTAGGACATGCAAATTTCGATTCATATTATATCTTACGTCTTCAAGGTGACGTATGCCATCTATCGGACAATGTTTACACATTGTATAGACTTAATACTTCAAACTTTACAGTTAGAATTGTATCAAACGATGACAGACGCTCAGTAACACGTGGTGGTTATACCAATAAATTGTAGCTGATATGAAACGTTTGTACGTTTAACATAGCGCCATCTATTAAATACTTCCTCAATCCAGTCAACAGATACCGCCTTCTGTTAGAATCGTTTGGAAATAACAGCTAATTGTGACTATTGAATAATAAACAAATAATTTGCAATAAAATAATATTGCGACCATAAATTGAGATGGAAAGCCTATCTTTTAAGTTTAATCAAACAATGCAAATTTGATTAAAATCGGTTAAGTATTTTAGGAGTCCATCGCGGACAAACAACGTGACGCGTAATTTATATATATTAAGAAGATATATGATGATGAAGTAGATATAAGCAATATGTGTCCATCTCCAATAAATACTATATGACTAAACAAACATTTCTTAAAGGCATCTATAATTCAAGATAGGAGAAGAATGGAATGGGAATGGGGGGAGAAACATGAAACAACGAACGAAGAAGATGGATCCTTTACAAATATCCAAATCGACAGTGTTTAATGTCAAACAATTTATTCGCATAATTTTTAAAATATTGAAGAACGATTAAAAAAAAAGATGAATGGATTGTTGATAGATAATATGAACAGTAAGATTTATGCATTAAACGATGTCCATGATTCACTAAAGTATATGGACGTGAGAAAAAAGCAAAATGTTACCACAACTCCAAGTTATTGGAATAAGGCTAAATAAGGAGATGAAAGATGATAACGGCTCCAAAAATTCAAAATGTTTTAACAACACATTGTTTTTTAGCTATTTACAGTTATTTTAAGTTTAAATCTTAACCTTTTCGATGGTTTTACTTTGTTATTCTTCTTGACAATAGAGAAGAAAAACACAAAGCAGTCATGAGGACTGCCCACTGAAGTGAAAACTTAAACCTATGAAAATAATGAATATTATAAATTAAAATAGAACAATAAGCACGTATTTCAGCTAATTTCACGACGTGTGAAGAACAGTGTGAGACTGTTTACTTCGCTGCATATCAAGGATACCACGCACTTGTGCTTGGGATCTACCGACTCACTCTCTTTCTCTGTCCTACATTCTATCTTTGTGTATCTTTCTTTCTCTCTCCCTCTTGCGTTGGTATATTGGACGCTACTCATTGCTAACGCTCGCGGTGGCCTGTAACAGGTATACGCATAATTTTTATATATATATATATATATATATATGGTCTTGCGTTAGAGTGCCATTGCGTTAAAAGTTTAACGCAACCTTATTGGAAGGTGCATTAGAAGTTTCACTTCAAAAGACTTTTATAACATTTTGGTCAAAAGGTTTTGGTTGGTATAGTGTTTAGTCTTCTTTGCATTAAAACAGTCCATCATTAGCGTCTTGTGATAAACTTATCACGTGGAAGTAATATCTCGATAAGTGCTAGAAAGTTTTTCAGAGTTCGTCCGTCGTTCGAAATCGTAGTCCCTACGGTTCATTCAAAAGGCAGGAACTATCTCACTACAGGTTGTAAGGTTTAATGTGAATTTACCCCCACGGGGAGGAACAAGATAAATTGTAACAATAACCTGTCAGCAAACAGACTTGAACTTTTATGAGTAATATCGTAAATGTAATTGCTTGGGCTTGATTAGACTTCGTCTTGAAATGAAAAACAAACAGTAACAGGTCAAAATGATTTTATTTTCTCAACGAATACGCTTTGTCTAACTTATTTTACTTTGAAAGTTTTTTTATTTGTAGGTTTTAATTAGTTTTCAGACTGTGATAATTTTGTTTCAAGTCTGTTTGAATTTAATTACTTACAAAATTATCAAAATAATTTAATATTATAGTCACCACATTTTTTTTTGTGGCGGCGGGCTATGGATTGGTTACGTCTCGCTAATCCGTCCGGGGCAATAGAAGAAGCGGCGCACGACCCCATAGACCCGCCCTACAAGTACCTCTCCACGCCGTGCGAGCGGGCCACCGGAATCCGGTCTTTGTCTTCGGTGAATTATAGTCACCACTGCCACAAATATCTATCTTCATTAAAAAGTTGCCCTTAGTAATGAAAAATTTAAGTAATACCTACATAAAGTTTCCATCAACAGATTCCATTAATTTTTTTATAAGCAATATGTATGCTACTCACTGGGCTACAGAGATGACGTCTGTTAGAGCGGTATGGAAGAAGAGGACACATTGGGATTGGACACAACAATTGGGATAAGAGCAAGACAATAATTTATAGATTTTTTATATTTAAATTCATAGTTTTCGTTTATATTTATAACGCTAAATGACTAAACAATATTTTTAGTTTTATTAATGATAACAACACCCGGCACTAAGTAATTAATCCTTGTATTGCGGGAGATATATATATAGATATTCAATTTAATGGATACAAATTACACCCAGACTCAGAACAACAATTTATGGATCGCACAAATTATTCCTAAGTAGGAATCGAATCAATGACACTGGCATGATAGATCGGTATCTTAGCCACTACGCCATCTGTGCAGTCAAAAATGAAAAACTGTTTGATCGTTTTGAAATCCATCAATCAGCCTGTAAACGTCCACTGTTGGACACAGGCCACCCCACGAGAATACCATTCGCAACAGTCCTGTGCCACTAGCATACTGCCGTGATTTGGGGGCCCTGACTTGGAGGCCGTGACTATTTTTACATTCATATTTTATTAAGGGGGTAATAATGCCATAATCGCTACGCGTGGCAGGCGGATTGGCGATCGTGGTAGATGTTATTAAGTTTCCTGGGAGATAGCCCCTGCCAAATTCCCTGGTGAGACCCTTAGCCAATTTTTACGACTCCCACGGGCAGGGGTGATCTTTGTATTCTTTTGCAGACGCCACACGGGCGTTTTAAAAATTACTTGTATATTAGAAAAAAAATGTTTATTGAGAAACTCTTTAAACATAACGTTTAAAAATTAGAGAAGAAGTGACGTCATACAAAACTTAGAAGAGCAGTTTTTGCAGAACGAAGATATACAATATACTTCAAGTCTTTATAATTAACAATGACATTGATGTCGGTTTTCTAATATTGTATCAGTTTTTACAGAAAATGTTTTATTTAAAGAGCAACTGCCATCTCATTAATTAAAAGTTACCGAATGGCCATATCAACTGCCACAGCTGAGACTGATTATAGCTTAACGTTCTCTCTGAAGCATGGATATCACACATCTTTGAAGATATTTTTATAAAATCTAACACTCAAAGGCATTCACACGCCATTCCCCTTCACGATTAAAGTAAACTAATATTTTAAGTACACATAACTTCTTTAGTTAAAAGACAATTAAGTAGTGTTCATATTCAAGATCTTCAAGTGGCATTCTAGTATTTTCATTAGGTATTTTTTTATGTTTGACATATTTCGATTAACACGAACATCATTCGCAGAAAGCCAGGTTTAATGATTGTAATATTTGTGTATTGTAGTAAAATGAATCCATTGTTAAATTTCTCTCACGTGTGGGCTTAAAACACAATTCGTCCTCCAACCTGGCTTTGCCGCGGGAATTAAAAAACTGGTTGAGGTATCCACCAGTGTGTACCAGCACACTTTTCGGAAAATATAATACCAACTATGACACTTAGCTAATAAACAGAGGAATGAATTTAATTTGTATCCCGCATGGAATTCCATGATGTAATTATATAGCTAGAAGATGGAATGAGACCGTTGAGGTGACCTTACTTATTACTAAGAAAAGCATTCCGGAGTACAGTTACCGTCAAATATGCTACCGGTCATAATATTTAGTCAGAACAATTTACAGAATGTTATTCCCCTACATATCAGTAGGTATAAAGCTGAAAACGTTAGTTAGTTAATTGTTAAATAGCTAAGCATATACAACGACCTTGTAGCGATTCGACCTTGTAGCGATTTGAGTAAAATTTTCACTCATTGAAATCGTTACTATAAAATCAAATACAATTTCATATCCTAGATATAAAATCTACTATTTAAGATTAAGTCAATCACTTAAATATGGTGTATTCATTATATAGTAGTGTTAGGACTTGTTGACAGTTTTCTGTGTACAGCCGCGGGGCGGTCCGTTCGGGGTAGTTCACTCTCGCAGAAGATCGACGTCTGAGCAATGGCAAAATGCTGTTGTGCTTCGTTCGGTAAGCGAGGGAGCCGGAAGCCTAACTGGGTGAGTTTGGTATATGTATTTGTAGGATGCTGCTTAGCTATACCCCTGGTTATGCAAAGGTCCATGGGCGGCAATAATACTTACTATCAGGTGTGCTGTTTGCTCGTTTGCCACCAAAAGCAATAAAAAAAGAAACATTTAGGTATATTCTAGTAATTTGTCGTTGAATCTTTTAGAAAGCCGTAAAGTTTTTGCTTTATTGACTAATTACTTAATTTTGATGAATTTCCACATTGGCCAAATATAAGTAAACATTTGTCCAGCTATTGCTTTAATATATTTATCATAGAATGCTGCTGAAAGCAAATTCCATCACCAATAGAAAAACAAACGCAAAATATGAACGTGTAACAAATCGTCTAACCAGTATGATGTAGCAGATATATTATCCTACCTTAACGGCTTCTGCAGCCTACCGTACTGGTAGGCTGCAGAAGCACGTTAAATGAGTAAAAAAATTATAAAAAACATTGCATAGCATGGAATGGGAATTTATTTTCTAAACAAATTGATAGGGTTCTTAAAAATCTTAACTCTTTAGCTTAAAGCATTTGCCACTGCTTTATTCTGAACATCGTTATTTTGAATATATACTTGTCTCATAGATACTTTATTTTTTAAAGATTTTGAGACTATTTTTTTAAAGATAATCCTTTGCATAACTATTGAAATACCAAGAAATTCTAAAATGCGCTTTGATTGATTGTGTAGTACTAAATTGTATTAGTATTATTCATTACATATTATTAATCTTCTCCGTGTGGTGACGGAGTAAGAATACAATTCACCACACCCTATCTTACCCGTGGGTGATCGTACGAGACGACTAAGGGATATAAAACGCATATAACATCTATGCAAGAGAAGTAAAACTCGAAATAAAACCCTATACCAACACGCCTGACCAGCGTTGTATATAGTAGGTCAATTTCCCTTCATTTATGGAGGAGGCTCCAGCCCAACGGTGGGACACCTGAGCTGAGATGATGATGATGATGATTGTTAATCTATATCTTTATAAGTTAATCACTCACTGAAACTAGTGTCAAAAGTTTTGCAATGTGAACGATGGGAGGAAATTACATATCACGTCGACCCCATATAGTTGAAATAAGTGCAGGATGATAATGATTACGACTAATTGCTGGAGGTTAATTTATATAAATATGACATTACTCTATCTGACTAAATTAGTAACGTTTGAAATTTTATGAATATTTGCGTAATATGTAAAAGTATTCAATGATCTCATAAAGAAGTTCCTTTGCTTCTTCTTTCTTTTTTTTCTCAAAAGGTTTTGTATCCAGAGAAGAGGGAAAAAGGATGCTAGGTAGGAAACAATGTGAGAGGTAAAATAAAATCAAACTTGAAAGTGATTATAAACTAAAAATTGAACATAAACAAACTTGAAAGTGACCATGAACTCTTTAAATTTAAAAAATTGTAACCAAAAAAGAGATACAACATAAGTCTCGTCGAAAAATAAAATCATGACGTCGTTATAGACTCAATTAATAAATCAAAATAGTAATTTTGAGCAAATAATTAATTTACTTGATAATTTATACATACATACATACACATACATACATATCATCACGCCATATCCCTTGCACGGTAGGCAGAGAGAACAGAGTGCCAGAGAACTCTATCTCTGCATACTTCACTCGCTTCCTCAACATTCATAATTCTCTTCATACACGCTCGTCGGTTTCGGCGACTCTTGACTCCATCTTCCTTCAGTACATGACCGATCAGGTCTAGGTAGGTTAGTCTCGGTCTCCCTCGGTACCTACATCCTTCCACTTTCGCATTGTATATATTCTTAACCAGACGTTCGTTCGGCATTCTTTCCACATGTCCGAACCATCGGAGCATGCCCTTTCGCATCTTTACACCAATACTCTCTTTCATACCTACTCGCTCTCTTACGTCGTCGTTACGAATGCGGTCGGTCAGCCTAACTCCACAGATTTGCCGCAGAGATCGCATTTCGACCGCATTAATTTTACTTTCATACTCTTTTCTGCATACCCAACTCTTTTCTTTACGGCGCGCTTCCGTACAGTAATGTTGGGCACGCAAGCACTGCGTTATGTATTGCTATACGTGCCTTCTGGCTGAGGTGGTGGCTGCCGAGAAGTTGCCCCAACGCTCCGTTCACTCTATTTCCCGCATTCACTCTTCGCTCTATATCAGTGGTGTACCTTCCATCTCGGCTAAATCCACATCCAAGATATACAAATTCATCTACTTGCTCTAGTATATCATTACCTATTGTTACTCTTACATCTGTTCTGGCTTCGTCTCTTTCAAAGACCATTATTTTGGTTTTGCTCACATTCACACGTAGACTCCTTTTCTTAAAATCTTCTGTCACTGTGTCGACTAGGATCTGCAGGTCAGACGCTAACTGTGCCAGCAGGGCTGCATCATCTGCATAAAGCAGAGCAGTGACCACTGAGTCGCCCATCTGGACTCCCACATTCATATCGTTCAACCTTTGGTGACATTTATCCAGATATATGATAAACAGCCTGGCTGACAGAACGCACCCCTGCTTAACGCTGATATTGACGTCAAATCAAGGCGACATTCCATCATCCAGCCGCACACAGGCTCTGCAGCCCATGTAACTGGACTGCACAGCCTGTAGCAGTTTACCGTTAATACCATACTCCGGTAAAATGTCCCAAAGTTCCTTTCGTATAACCGTGTTAAATGCTCTCTCCCAATCCACAAAACTGCCGAAAACCCTCTGACCTAGAGCCAGATGCTTCTCCACAATGTTGCGCAGAGAGAATACTTGATCCATGCATCCCCTTCCAATCCTGAAACCTCCTTGTGTCTCACACAGTAAACCATCGGACACCATCCTCATTCTCCTTTCAATAATTTTACCATACACTTTTGCTGCCAAACTGGTCAAGCTTATGGCTCTGTAATTTGCGCAGTCATAACGTGAACCCTTGTTTTTAAACAAAGGTAAGACGACTGCGCTATTCCAGTCCCCGGGAATCATTCCCGAGCTCACAATAAATTGAGGAGCAACAGGAACGCCTCCCAGACACAGGAGCCACCAAGCTTGATCATCTCGGCAGACACCATATCAATGCCCACTGCCTTACCATTTTTCAAGCTTCTTATCGCCCATTCAACTTCATCCATACTGATGCCATCGGAGGACGCCGTCGCCGAATGTTGATCTACTAGACCACATGCGACACCGGCGCCAACCGTAGTATCCGCATACATATCGCCAAAATATTCACTCCATCGGCTTAACACGTCTTGTATTTGTGTAACAATGTCGCCACCTTTAGACCTTATTTTATTCATTCTGAAGGCTGACCAACCACCCCGAGACTTCTTCACCTCCCTCCAAAAGAGTTTGGTGTTACTCTCGAAGTTTTTAGTCAGCCTATCTTCTGCACTCATACTTGCCCTATCACGTTTCTCTTTCACTAAGGCCTTGGTGTCATTCTGACATTGTCGATATATTTCTTTCTTCTGTTCAGTCATACTGTCATTCAGATTCAAAGAAGAGACATAGTCCAGCCAGACATAGTCCAGCATAATTTATAATATACAGTATTTATTAATACAATTCTCCTTTCCCTATCTTATTGTGAATGTCGTAAAATATGACTAAGGGATACACCTATAACATCTGTGCTAGAGAAAGAAAACTTGAAATGAACTTCTATAGCAACACGTCAGACAAGCGTATTAGGTCAATTTCCGTTCTATTATGCAGTAAGCACGAGCCTAGGCGTAGTACGTATATGAGCTGCAAAGATGATGTATATAAAGAATGCTCAAAATAGAACATCATCAGTACAAGAGACTATATGCTCTCTCATTATCAACGAGTCCCATTTCCAATAGTCCTATGTGAATATTTTATAGTCTGAAGAAGAATACGGACACCGAGTATCTTATATATATATGTTAAATATATCTAATACCTTGTACTATTTGTTAACATAGAACACGTGTTTTTTCAGAAACTCATTTGGTCGTAGAGCCGCACAGATTTTTCTCTACAACCGTGGGCTCCGTTCATACTCTCGCAGAAAATCGACGTTTGAGCAATGGCAACGTTCTGTTGCACATCGTTCGGTCAGCGAGAGAACCCACCTGGATGGGTTTGGGGTTTTTATTGGTAGGTAGCGGCCTAGCTGTAGCCCTGGTATTGCCAAGGTCCGTGGGCGGCAGTAACGCTTACCATCGGGTGTGCTGCTTGCTCGTTCGCCGCCATCAGCAATAAAAAAATAGCATATAACATGAAATCCTATGTGAACATAATTTCCAATAAAATAGCGCGATACAACATCTTTTGCAAGGACGAGAATATGAACAGTAGAACTATTACAGTACATAGCTATCACATTAGCTGCTCATCGATGAGCACGGATTTTCAAGCCTTACATGTGGCAATCAAATATTTTATTTTTAATATAGTTACTACTGCATTAATGTTTAGTTTCTCAATTCATTGATATCAAAATATTATTATTAGAAACAGAAAAATAACTGAATTTTACAAAACTTCAGTTATTTTTTTATAAATTATATTAAGTTAAACCGAATGAAAACAGTCAATCATTGAATTAATTAAATTGGAAACAATCAACTCTATTCCGAGTCCGCCGCGGGCCTTTTGTCTTTTTGTAACAATAGCTTGATTATCATTATATTTATACCATTTCAATTATATCTAAGCTTTGATCTCCCTTTAACTCTGATTTTATACGAGACACCTAAGTAGGACGCCGTATGGTTATTTTATCACAGTTTAATCATTTATTCGGGTTGTGTTCACTGATTTTCTGTATTTTTTTAGTCGTGTTTTGCTGTTAGCTCCAGATAACTATCACAGCTTAGCCCGGAGTATGAGTAAGCGCTGAGTGGTCTCCGGTCTCGGTGTGCTCAGTGATAATTATAAGATTTTTTATAGATTTTCAATAAATTTCATAGTCCTATAAAGCTAATGACCTTATGTAGTGTATCCGCATAGCGTTAATGGTGCCAGTATTTGTTCTCTATCTTGAGTTTATAGTGGTAGGACCACGCTATGAATAGTTCTCTGTCTACAGCCGCGGGCCGGTCCATCCAGTGTAGTACCACATTCTCGCAGAAGATCAGCGTCTGAGTAATGGCAATGTGCTATTTCGCTTCGTTCGGTGACGGCAGTGGCGAGAGAGACGGAAACCCAACTGAGGTGGCTTTGGGGTTAGTATTGGTAGGCAGCGGCCTAGTTTATATATATTCTTGGTATTGCAAAGGTCCATGGACGGCAGTGACCAGGTACCATCAGGTGAGCTGTCAGCTCGTTTGCCATCATAAGCAATAAAAAAAATTGCCTAGTTATACCGGTATTTTGATGGATTACGAAACAATATATCACTAACCCCTATGTACATTCCTGTGAAAATCTTAGAAACTAGATGAGAATTCTTTAGAATAATAGGTATCAGCACTCTTTTCGAAAACTTATAGTACGTATTACGATTTCACATCGGCTGCAAATCATAGCGAATATGGCGTCAAAAAAATAAATTGCTAATCAAGCCACAGCAAGTCCGCCATTTTATGGACCATTTCAGCAAGGCCTATGTCCAATTATCACCGACGGCACCAAGCTGATGTATGTATTGAAGGATAATTTTATAGTAAACCTGTATAAATTAAAAATATCACAGTCCCACCTTCCAAGTTTTAATGAATTATTTCTGTGGTCTAAAATCATCCTTACATTACTGCCTTCTAATGAAACCCATTTGTAGCACATGGGTTGGATCCCTAGTCGAGGCCGCTGGAGAATGCACCGGGGAATAGTCCGTTACCCGCAGAGAGGCTGACCGCGTGAGGTCGACGCTCCGGAAAGGTAACCCGCCGGTCTAGTCACGGCTGTCAAGGATTCTTTACCAGTGGTTAGCACAATGGTAATATGGAGGTAATACTGTGGCTTATGAGGCCACGCGCCACCCTTTCGTCGCCCTGGATGAAGCGGAAAGTAATGCATATCGGTTAAATTATTATTTAAAGTCTCTAATGGACATAGAATTTTTTTTTATGTTTTATAAATACAGAATTGTACTATAGATCTTACTGATTTAATTGTTCTTAGTCTATTAATACAAAGTCACCATTTTTTTTTTTTGATATCTTATTCTTTTCATTTCATTCTATTTATATTCTATGAGAACATTCTAACAAGTTGTCAGTAACTTTCATTTTCATAGCTCTTACGTGCTCCATTATATATAGTATCTGAGTTTTCTCGGTCTCATATTGTTACTTTTCTTGTGGAAAGGAAGCAAGTGAGTACTTGCTTCCTTTCATGTTTGTATAAATTATTTCAGATAAATGTTTTTAAAAATGTCTGGATTTGCCTAATGTATTTATAATTTGATTCCTAACGAATAGCCGTGTAGTTAATAAAATAATAAATTGGGAAATATAAAAATGTACCTCATAATTTTTATATTATTTATCATTTACTATTAGTCAATGCCATAAACGAAAATGAAAAAAAAAAGAATACTTTTGAAATTTCGTGCCGTTCTCGACGTAGTGCTAAACATAGCTGTTCGTTTACAATAGGCTGTATGGGATTTGATACCTTTGCCTGTCCGAAGGGACGAATAAAAATGTAAATGAACCCAATTTTCATGAGGTATACATACGATAACGATGAGAGTCCAGATGGGCGACTCAGTGGTCACTGCTCTGCTTTATGCAGATGAGGCAGTCCTGCTGGCATAGTCAGCGACTGACCTGCAGACCCTAGTCGACACAATGACAGAAGATTGTAAGAAAAGGTGTCTACGCGTGAATGTGAGCAAAACCAAAATAATGGTCTTTGAAAGAGATAAAACCAGAACAGATGTAAGAGTAACAATAGGTAATGATGTACTAGAGCAAATGGATGAATTTGTATATCTTGGATGTGGATTTAGCCGAGATGGAAGGTACACCACTGATATAGAGCGAAGAGTGAATGCGGGAAATAGAGTGAACGGAGCGTTGGGGCAACTTCTCGGCAGCCACCACCTCAGCCAGAAGGCACGTGTAGCAATACATAACGCAGTGCTTGTTCCAACATTACTGTATGGAAGCGAGAGTTGGGTATGCAGAAAAGAGTATGATAGTAAAATTAATGCGGTCGAAATGCGATCTCTGCGGAAAATCTGTGGAGTTAGGCTGACTGACCGCATTCGTAACGACGACGTAAGAGAGCGAGTAGGTATGAAAGAGAGTATTGGTGTAAATATGCGAAAGGGCATGCTCTGATGGTTCGGACATGTGAAAAGAATGCCGAACGAACGCCTGGTTAAGAAGATATACAATGCGAAAGTGGAAGGATGTAGGTACCGAGGGAGACCGAGACTAACCTACCTAGACCAGATCGGTCATGTACTGAAGGAAGGTGAAGTCAAGAGTCTCCGAAACCGGCGAGCGTGTATGAAGAGAATTATGAATGTTGAGGAAGCGAGTGAACTATGCAGAGATAGAGTTCTCTGGCACTCTGTTCTCTCTGCCTACCCTGCAAAGGATATGGCGTGATGATATGTATGTATGTACATACGATAATGACTAAGCATAAGCAGTTTAGTTTTTTATTAATTGCAATTAAACAACAAAGAATTACCAAGCCATTTTCGAAAGGAAATAGTGCGATGCAATTATAAAGCTTTTAAAAAAATAAATATTTTGTAACGTTAATTTTTACGGTCATGATCGTGCCAGATCCAGAATATTTGATCCGGACGTCCTCGAATACTTTTTTTTATTAACTATTTTCTTACTTTAAACAAAATAATTACTTTTTAAAAATATCAAATACGTTTAAATGAATGTTTTTCTTGACATATGTTTGATAATATTATCCTATAAGTGTGACGGTACTTCCGTTTATCGTACGTGCTAAGCGGAAACATGTTAACAAAGTATTCACTGATCGCGCCACCTAGCGCAAGCTTGTTTGAGAGACGAACGAAACTAAGCGACCGACCTCCGTTCGGCAGTCTGAGCCCGCGAGTGACGCTGTGCACTGGTCGCATATCGTATACTCACTTACGCTAGTTTGGTGGACCTCTCTCATGTTGTCACTTGTGAGAGAGTGGTGTCATGGTTGCTGCGCTTGGCAGGTGGACTGGCGGTAGCGGTAGATGCTGTACGTTCTCCGGAGAAGAGCTGTTGCTCGTTCTCTTAATGAACCCTTAGGTGATTTAGCTGAGGAATCCACGAGCAGGTAAATGGGTGGCGCTGGTTGTGGTCTTGTCCCGTGGTCGCACGGGCAAGACTATCCTGTGTCATCCATCCATACCATATAGTTCTTTGTACAAAGGTGATTGCCTGGGTCTGTCCTGTGAGCTCACTTAAGGTGGTAATCGTGATTACTTGCAGTACGGTCAATCGCAGCTTCATATCCGCATTTATATTCCTCGTGTCTGATTACTTCTTCTACAAGTGCAATATGAGAAAAATACAATCATTTTTAGGTTTGATAAGTCCTTGATTTTCGTATATCGAGAGTAGAGCAAGACCTCAACGCGTGAGGCGTGCAATAGCGTAGAGTCGAAAATTATAATTACAAAAAATATTATATGTCTCTTACAATATAAACAGTCTAAGTTTCACAGATAAACTTGAAAAATGATATTAATGAAAATAAATTTAATATAGACTAACAATAATTATTTATGAATAGAATAAATATGCATTCTGCATCTGAAATTTAAACTTCTGTCTTCTTAGTTCGACTGATAGGGAAATAAGCCTCTTAAATCTAAGCCATTTAAAGGTAAAAAAATGAGCATTATTGTTGTTTTACTTATTCAACAAGTGCATACTTCAAAATGCGAGTTCTTCAGTCATTTATCAATGTCAATAATAATAGGGCTATAAACGAAGGAAGAAGGAGTCTTTTGTGAAAAAGCCATTACTTTTCCACTTGGATGTGAGTAAAAGCATTAACTGTAAGTATATTACGTATATAATACAGTTGTATTTGTGATGAGGGCTTTTGTCAGGCTTTTCGTAAAACTTAACAAACACTTATATCGTATGGCAGTATGTTTTGCTCCTCTAACACATGTTCATTACTGAAATTGACATGTTGCTTTGATTAGGGTTAAATAATGATAATATATACATTTATGTATGTATGTATGTGTATATATGTTGTTACAATGACTATGTTGAAATGACTTGATAGTCTTGAAATTATGTAAGTCTAAGAAGTACTGCTTACGTATATAGTACTACTTACGTATATACTTAAATTGACAATGCATGTACGTATCTACATATCATTTAGTACAGGTGAATGTGGAAAAGTGAATATTCAAATTGCTAAAAATTTGCATTTAACACACTAAGTTATTTACAAAAACTTATTTACGAGCGAATAATGATTGTCATAAATACTCTCCTCAAACTCTCAATCAACGACTCAAAGCCATACCTATTGAAAATCCATTCCAATCGTCCTACCACTTAGATAAATGTGAAATTTTGTGGGACAATCAAATTGTGGCTTGTATTATTGTGTAGTCTTTATGAATGGTGTGTGCTATTGGAATACAATTACACATTGTATTAATTTAATACTCTAATTTTTCAATTAAAATTGTATTAATCGATGAGACGACCCTATTATCCAAATTACTGAGATTTAGCATTTAATACGCTAGTTAAAAACTCGTCTCCCATAAAAACAAAAACATAATACGAGCCACAGTTTGATTATCATAGGATAGCTTACACTTGTATATGTAGCAGGATGATCGGAACAGATTTCCAATAGTGACGAATCCAACATGTTGCAATCATTTTTTGGTCGCAAACAAAATTTTATAAAGTAAACATTTGTTTTAGTATTATTTTCTATTATTTCCTCTCAAAACTATCATTTGCATTGGTTGTTACAATATACTATGCATAGTAGATTAAAGTTAAACATGCCTAAAAATGTCATGCTTTATTATCATTCTCCTACTCTTATCCCAATTACTTAGGGTCGATACAATATGTACTTTCGTAGTACACATTGTAAAAGTTATTGGCACTAGTTTTATGACCGGCCGCTTGCCAGACGTCAACCCTCCTTGATAATGTAATTGTTGACCAAACGGCATCAGATCGAGTTGGCATATGGCTACATGGAATATCAGTGCAGTATCATCAGCATACGTGAATATTGAGACGTTTAGGAGGTTTAGCCTACACAGGTCATCAATGTAAATTATAAAAAGCGTCGGGCCGATAATACTGCCCTGGGGCACGCCGTGGGAGACAGGGAGCTCCTCGCTGAGCCAATCACCAACCCTGGTACACTGACGTCTACCCGTGAGGTAACTAGAGAAAAGTGAAAGCTGTGTACCTCTCATACAAATCCTCTCCAACTTAGCCAAAAGGACTGGGATAGAGACCGTGTCGAACGCTTTTGCCAGGTCTAGAAATACCCCCATCACCTTTTCTTTTTTGTCTAGCTTTTCAATTATTGTATTGGTTAAATCCAGGACAGCATTTTCAGTCGAAATGCCGGAACGGAAACCATATTGGGTGGGTGATAAAAGCTGGTTTTGTTCTAGGTATTTAACGAGCCTTTTATTCATAAGTTTCTCAAGAAGTTTTGAAAGTGTGGGCAAAATGGCAATTGGTCTATAGTTATTGATACGGTCTCTATCCCCTCCCTTATGTATAGGGTGTACTATAGCTAGTTTGTAGGCATCAGGAAATGTACCCGTATTTAAAGCAAGGTTGCACAAATATGTAATCGGTGGGACCAAAATGTCCTTGAATTTTTTAAGGAAGGTACCAGTGACATTATCGGATCCCACGGCACAGTCACTTCTAAGACTCATAATTAACTGTCCAACCTCGGCATTATCAGTCTCCTGCATTACAAAAGAGTAAGGTTGAGGGTGACAATCGGTAACATCTGGTGTGGTAAGATTACGCTGTATTTTTTCTGCCAGTGACTTTCCAACATTGATAAAAAAGGAGTTTATTTTGTTTACTGAAGTGAAGGGATCAGAGCGTGTGATAAGATCATCTGCCTGTGATTTTATTTTGGTTGTGTAAGTGATAGTTTTTATAGCCTGCCACAATTTTTTGTTGTGGTTTTTCGATTTGTTCAATTGGGCGGCATCGTAATTTCTTTTGGCATTTATTAAAAGCATTTTACAATAATTTCTATACCTTTTGTATGTGATTTGATGTATGTTGTTATTAGGACTGGTTTTCATTTTAAGATATAAATTATCTCTATTACGTAGGCATTTTAAGAGACCCGTTGTCATCCAAGGCTTTCTTATCCTTCTGCGATTTGGAATAGATTTCAGAGTAGTGTGAGATAATAAGAGAGCGTTTATAGTGGTAATGAAGTAGTTAGTTGCTTCATTTACATCATTGATAGAGAAAAGTGGTGTAAAATCCATTCCTAGAAGGTGTGTTTCAATTTGGATATAGTCAATGAACCTTACTGTTTTTTTAGTAGAACTTATAGGTTTTGTGGTACTTAGGAAAAAAAGTAGAGTATCGTGATCAGTCACGGAGGTATGTGCAATATAGCAGTGCGCTGAACATTTCGTTTTGAGAATTAGATGATCAATGCAAGTGCGGCCGTTACGCGTAGGCATTGTGTGTGCTGGTAGCATACCATGATAGGCAAGCATAGTGAGATAATCTAATGAGCGTGGGTCATCTATATTGTTTAAAATATTGATATTTATATCTCCTGTTAGTATTATATTTTTATACGATGAATAGGATTCTAGTAATTGATTGAGAGAGTTCAAAAACGGGGTGATTATTCTAATTGCGGGAGATCTGTAGATGGCGATTATAACAGTTTCTATATTCAACATTACTATTAAACAGTTAGCATCTTGAACCACTGATTCAGTAACTGTGACACCGAGGTGTTTACGATGAAATATAACTACTCCTTCATTTTGAGTTTTGTGTTGATTGGTAGCGGAAGATATGTAACCGTTGATTATGGGAAGGGGGGGAGATTTTGGCAGCCAACACTCGGTTAGGATTATAAAGTCCCACATGATCCTGCTTCTAGCAAGAAGTGTAGAGAAGGCATCAAAATTCTTGCAAATGCTTCTAATGTTCTGGGTAAGCAGTGAGATGGTGTTTCCATGTGACATCGCGATCTGAGAACATTGATCTATCACACATGTATCTGCCTTAGCTACCGCAACTTCATCTATATCGGCAAGTAAACCATTTATGTTATCGAATGTGTATAAAATATATAAATGATTACATTTGGGGGTCTAGGTAACAGATTTTTTGGTATAAATATAGCTAATAAATTATATATGAATGTTATGATACTATTATGAGAGTGAGAAAACGAACCATGGGGGAAACCCATGATTAAACTGATTGTATGATTATTTTTGTTAAGTGAATAATACAACATGTCTAGTATAATTATTATGATTCGATAGTTAAATGTTTCAATATTAATAATGTGTTGTGTGTTAATATTAATATAAGTATTGCAGAACGTAGCAAGTGTGTGTTGTAGTGTGTGTTGTTCGCTAGGCATGTGTTGATGTGGATATATTTTTATGAATGTTTGTATAAGCATAGATATTGAATTGTAATAGTAGTAGTTATAAAAAATACTTATTCTAGGAACTAGCATAGAAAGGAACACAATTTTATTACAGGTAATAGATTGGCAAAGTAAAAATAATATTGGGTAAATAGTTACAATGTGATGTACTTTGATGATAGTTGTAGCTAGTCATTTATTTTGTTGTTTCAAAGGTTGAAAGTCGGACTCCTGATCAATTCTAATTGCAGAAGCGCCTTCTTTTTCTTTAATGTATATCTTCCCATGTGAGATCCAATGGTAGGCAAAGTTATTTTGCCTGGTAAATTCTCGTGCTTGATAGTACAGCTTTCTAGCTTTGGTGGTGAGGCTTTCAGATATGTATATGGGAACATTCCCTGCCATTTTAATATGCGTGCTGCTTAATCGATTGGTCTTGTGGTCTCGGTTATACTTCTTGATGTTGGTAAGTAACCTATCTTTGGTTATAGTAGACGTGAATTCAGCAGTTATATGGCCACTTGTTTGGGTATTAGTTCTACTTGTACTAGATCGGTAAACATCCTTGAGGTCATGTGTTTGAATTTCGGTATTTACTACGATTCCTATATTTTTAATAATGTTTATTAGGTCCTCCTTAGTTTCCCCGGTTATTTTTGGCGCATTCCGAATCTCGAGGCAGGTGGATTTAGCATTTCTCTCTAAATTTTCTACCTTTTCCTCCAGGGATTTAATATAACCCAGTGTGTTCTTTTTCTCTACCTCTAGTTGAGTTAATTTATCTATCAAGTCATCATATTTATTGCTTAGGAAAGCGACTGTTGTTTGTAACTCAATATTTTGTTCTTTTATTTGATGTAAATTACATTGCAGCGTGTCAAATTTATCGCTTTGTTCCTTCCTCAGGGTCGCGAAGGAGGACAATATGTCTTCCCGTAGGGAGTTTAGATCAGACGATTGTATCTGATCATGTTTGCGCTTCTGTCGGAGAGTGATTCTATCCATAGATAGATCAGAAGAGGGTGTTGATAAGTTAGGCTCCGAGCTATAAAGAGATACAGATTCGTTGTTTTTTGGTGGTGTCCGTTGAGTAGACATGATAAGCGTAAGTAGGTTCCTGCTGCTAATAAGCGAAGCGGATTGTTATCTGTGCGGGTTGCTATGCGTTATTTGTCAGGCGCGGAAATAAGTTAGCTGTGGGCGGGGTCAAAATTATATGACTCACGTATGGCCGACAAGGATGCGCTCGCTACTCGCCTCTCTCTTGCTCGCCGCAGGTCTCGATCTCTTACGGTTATATGGGCGCCTGGTACTTCACTGCTTTTACTACTATTTTATTTGTATTTATTTAATTATTAAGATAAATTTTTAACAAAAACTACGTCTGTTCACGTTGGCTGTCTGGAGGGAGGGAGGATATAAGGCTCTTAGTCGTCTTTTACGATATCCACGAGCAAATTAAGGGTTGGTAGTATTCGTAGCCACTACTACACAGCTATGTCTTAGTTTATAACGTGATGAAAATTGAACGCATTCAATAAAAAGTATTTTCGTTCATATAGTCCAAGTTCTTTGAGACGGGTACAATTTCAGTTACAGGCGGTATTCTCAGATAATAAAAGACTGCCTTTACGCTTTTGTATATTCGACTTAACAAATACGCACACGTATAAAAGACATGAACGTCTTAAGTTCACGTCTTGAATAAAGTGTAAGCTGTTTGCTGGTATATGATTTTTGTACATATAAGAAACAATTATTGGGGATGAATTAACTTCAATGACATTTATTACAATTGCTGTTTTATCGACCCTATATGAAGTTAAATCGCTGTGCGGTAGCGGCTACGAATACTACCAACCCTTACTTTGCTCGCGGGTGTCGTAAAAGACGACTACGAGCTTCATATTGACCTGGGCTAAAACCACCTGATATCGTTTGGTTAACAATTGCATTCCCAAGGGGGGTTGACGTCAGGTCGGCGGCCGGTTATAAAACTATTGCCAATAAATTTTGCAATATGTAGGAAGAGGAATACATATTGCGTCGACCCCAAGTAATTGAGATAAGAGCAGGAGAATGATGATGATGATATGAGGTTAAATCTTAAACTAATTAAATAATTTTTATTGACGTTTATCTTTCAAACATTGATAATTATCTAGCTTTCACCCTTCTAAAGTTATACTCAAACGCGATTTCTGCCCATACGTTTCTTTTTCTTTTATTGCAATAGTGGTGGCAAACGAGCAAGCAGCACACCTGATGATAAGTGGCACAGCCGTCCATGGACCTTTGCAATACCAAGGGTATAAATAGGCCGCTGTTTACCAATATAAACCCCAAGCCCACTGGGCTCTCGCTCACCGAACGAAGCGCAATAGCACATTGCCATTACTCATACGTCGATCTTCTGCGAGAGTGTGGCACTACCCCGGACGGACCGGCCCGCGGCTGCAGACAGAGATCTGTCAACAGCGTGGTCCTACCACTATTAGTTTATTGTATTTTAATAGTTTTCTCTAGTCAAAAATAAGATATTGTCTTGACAAATAGTGTTCTTAATTAATTTATTACGTGTTCTTATTTACTATAAACTTTAAAAGCCGCCTGCCAGACGTCAACCCTCCTTAGGAATGTAATTGTTGACCAAACGACGTCAGACGGAATTGGTCCAGGTCGTTATAAGGTTCTTGGTCGTCTTTTATGACATCTGCAAGCAAAGTGACGGTTGGTAGTATTCGTAGCCGCTACAACACAGCGCTACCACACACTTGATCAATCTCTCTATTCTAACCTAAGTAACCAGCTTGATAAATTAGATTAAAATCCCTCCAACGATAATATGTAAGCTACAGATAAAAATGGTAATATGGGCTAGCTGCTTGAATAAGATAGAACGTCCAATTATTACACTAAATTACATACATTTATAATGCAATAGTGACGAAGGCAGGATATACTGATGTGAATACATTTAGTTAATTGACGATTCAAGTGCACGCGATGTTATTTAATGTTAGCCCAAATGTTTGTATTCTGTGCCATCATTTTATGTGAGATCATTTTAACATGACTGAAATATATGATATAAGAAATTTGATGGCATAAGAATACAATTCACCATCCCCTATCTCGCCAATGGGTTTTGCAAAAGACGAATAAGGATAATATAACATCTATACAAAAGATGGAAAATTCGAAATAAAACCATATAACAAACACGGCTGACTAGCGTGGTATAGTAGATCAATTGCTCTTTTATTGCAGAAGTGAGGCGATGATGATGATAAAAGAGATTATTATCAATATCATTAAGGTAATAAATTGAACAGTATTGAAGAATATCAAAACAATTCATCGTTCGCTTTTTTTTTTATTGATGACGCAGTGGTCTAAATGCATTTACGCACCACCCCCGCACGGGGAGTGTAGGACTCGTTAGCCACGGGGCTAGAATACCCACTAAAACGTCCACTGCGGTCGCTGTTAGCCGAGATGGCTTTAATAGTTTAACCAGACTATGGGTGAGCGCTGAGGGCTCTCAACCCGGTATTCATCGAACACGTATCGGTGTTACTATTTAATTATTTGCCAAAGTTTTTAGCATTTATTACATCATTTTTTTGTGGTGACGGGTTACGAATATAAAGTATTATTAGTATTATTACCAATTACTAAAGAGATTACCAGAAGAATGGACGGCAGTAAGTTTCTGCAAAGATTATAATACCAGCTGTGATACCCATACGACCTGTTAAGTGTCGCTATATTATGGTATTATTCCCCCTTGTGGATATATTATCCAAAAGAAGACAACGGGTTGATAAGTTGATGAGTAGATTAGATATTTTATTTTATTGCTATGTGTTCCTCTTTTTACGCCAATTTTCTTATTATTAAATCAGTTTTATCTCCTTTTTTGACTTTTGTAAGCGTTATTAAGTCATCATTACCATTTCATCTCATATGGGTTGGATGGGATATATATATATATATATATATATATATATATATCCAGATCGGTCATGCACTGAAGGAAGGTGGAGTCAAGAGTCTCCGAAACCGGAGAGCGTCTATGAAGAGAATTATGAATGTTGAGGAAGCGAGTGAAGTATGCAAAGATAGAGTTCTCTGGCACTCTGTTCTCTCTGCCTACCCTGCAAGGGATATGGCGTGATGATATGTATGTATGTGTATGTATGTATATGTATATGTATATGTATATGTATATATATATATATATATATATATATATATATATATATATATATATATATATATATATATATATATATATATAGAAGGCAAACTCAAAGCAAAACCCTATACCAACACATCTGACCAGCGTGCGTGTATAATAAGTCAATTTCGCCCCCTTCTTTTTCTTGTATATAGCTATGTAGCATGCATGTTATATTCCTTAGCCATCCTTTATGATACCTATGGGTAAGATGAGAGATGAATTGTATTCTTACTTCGTCGCCACATAGCAATTTATCGCCATTATTAATTAGGACTATGATAGTATTTGTATAAAATCCATGACAATAACCCACCTATGTATGTATAATTTATATTGAAATAAATGTGAAGTGAAATCTATCGTTATATTCTTCCATTAATTCAATTATTATTAAATTCGTAAATGAATTGTTTCCACAAGTATTACAACGAAATTATTTTACCAATTATCTATTAACAAACAAAGAGACCGTATACTATGATGAAGCTGATCGGATTAACTGCGTCCACAGCTTATAAACTACATTAATATTCACTTACAAAGCTTTCTGACGTTGTTGAGGCTGAGGATCTCTAACTAGGTCATCTATAACGTGGTGTTCTTCATATCTAGAGAACGTTTCTCAAGGGTTTTAATTAACCTGGTGTAAAGTTATTAAATGGTTGACTTTAATTGAAAAAATAATATATTTTGAATTCCATTTTATGATTTAGTAATTATACATTTACATTTTTACATACATACATATATATCATCACGCCATATCCCTTGCAGGGTAGGCAGAGAGAACAGAGTGCCAGAGAACTCTATCCTTGCATACTTCACTCGCGTCCTCAACATTCATAATTCTCTTCATACACGCTCACCGGTTTCGGAGACTCTTGACGCCACCTTCCTTCAGTACGTGACCGATCTGGTCTAAGTAGGTGAGTCTCGGTCTCCCCCGGTACCTACATCCTTCCACTTTTGCATTGTATATCTTCTTAACCAGACGTTCGTTCGACATTCTTTCCACATGTCCGAACCATCGGAGCATTCCCTTTCGCATCTTTACACCAATACTCTCTTTCATACCTACTCGCTCTCTTACATCCTCGTTACGAATATGATCGGTCAGCCACACACAGCCACAACTCCACAGATTTTCCGTAGAGATCGCATTTCGACAGCATTAATTTTACTTTCATGCTCTTTTCTGCATACCCAACTCTCGCTTCCATATAGTAATGTTGGGACAAGCACTGCGTTATGAATTGCTACACGTGCCTTCTGCCTAAGGTCGTGGCTATCGAGAAGTTGCCCCAACGCTCCGTTCACTCTATTTCCCGCAATCACTTTTTGCTCTATATTAGTGGTGTACCTTCCATCTAAGCTAAATCCACATCCAAGATATGCAAATTCATCCACTTGCTCTATTACATCATTACCTATTGTTACTCTTACATCTATTCTGACTTCATCTTCTGCAAGGGATATGGCGTGATGATATGTATGTATGTAATATTTATCCGTGTGGTGACGGAGTAACAATACAATTTACCACCCCCTATCTTACCCGTGGGTGATCGTAAGAGACGACTAAGGGATATAAAACGCATATAACATCTATGCAAGAGAAGGAAAACTCGAAATAATACCCTATACCAACACGTCTGGCCAGCGTGGTATAGTAGGTTAATTTCCCTCACATTACGGAGGAGGCCCGAGCTCAACAGTGGGACATATTTGGGCTGTGATGATGATAATAAATATATATTTCACTACTAAACTCAGCCCATTGGTTTGTTTGTAGAAGTCGATATATCGCAGTGCCGCTTGGTGACGAGTTACATCAATGGAGATTGGAAATAAACCTTCTCTGTGAAAAAATACATATACATACCAATTTTCATAATGATCGGTAAATAGTTTCTGAGTTTAGCGATGTCATACAAACATCCTCTTTTATAGATATAGATTAGTTTTAGTTTATTGATAAAAACAGAATTTATGTGTTGGTGACTAAAAATCATTATGTCATCACCATACTTACTAATGGCAGTCGTAAAAATACGTCAGGTGATTATTAAGAGAATGTGCATCAGCACCCTCTTGGAATACTAAAAGCCAATTGTAGACCTCAATCTGTTTCTATCGGTCAAGCGTGGAGATTATGGTATAATAATTCGAGGTCGATAGGCTTAATAGTTTTTTTTTATAATAAAGTTTTATGCCACAGATTTTTGTGCGTGCCATTTTTATGTTATGTATTTTAATTATTATATTGATGTTATATAATTCACATACATACATATCATCACCCCATATCCCTTGCAGGGTAGACAGAGAGAACTGAGAGCCAGAGAACTCTATCCTTGCATACTTCACTCGCTTCCTCAACATTCATAATTCTCTTCATACACGCTCGCCGGTTTCGGAGACTCTTGACTCCATCTTCTTTCAGTACGTGACCAATCTGGTCTAGATAGGTTAGTCTCGGTCTCCCCCGGTACCTACATCCTTCCACTTTCGCATTGTATATCTTCTTAACCAGACGTTCGTTCGGCATTATATAATTCAAGGCTTTTTAAAGTGGCTTTAATACAATTATGATGGTTTATATGTATATAAGGTTTAATGGTTGGATCAATATTGGTATATAATTATTTATTTTCTATTCTTCTTCATTTTAACCTTAATTATATCAAAAATCTCTGTCGTACGTATAATATTTTTTAAAATAATCTGCAATTTCCGATTGATATTTATATATTTTCAGTTTAATAATGATTTTACATTTACCAAAAATCCAAATACTTTTATTTGAATTCTCTATAAAGGTGACACGCACTCACATTTTAATTTCCTTTCTGTTTTCAATAAACACAATGTCATTCTCTAGCGAACTGTAGAATATTTTTGCAGAACAATCCGCAATTTATTCGTCCGACGGAACAGAAATAATAAATAAAAGCAATTTAGAAGTTTTTAGGTACATCTTATAATATCATCATTTAGATATTTGCGGGCTGTATAATGTATTCCTTTGCACGGCTTCTAAATTGTGGAAAGAAAATGAGTGCTGTTATCTTAGCACATTTTTCTTTTTAAATTATTATTACAATTTTTATTTTTATTACTGTGATGAAAACAATAATAGCTGTACATATATAATAGCTTGGCTAATACCATATTTAGATTCGATTGCAAATTACTTTCTCTTAGGACTGTTTTTATTGTATGGAAGCTATTTTGTACAACTCATGATACTACTCTACTACTCCATATGTATGTGTACACACACACACACACACACTTATACTTATATATATATATATATACACACACACACACACACACATATATATATATATATATATATATATATATATATATATATATATATATATATATATATATATATATATATATATATGTGTGTGTGTGTGTTTTTTTTTTATTCATCATTCTCCTACTCTTATCCCAATTAGTTGGGGTCGCTACAATATGTACTTTTCTTTATATTGTAAAAGTTATTGGCAATAGTTTTATGACTGGCCACCTGCCTGACGCCAACCCTCCTTGGGAATGTAATTGTTAACTAAACGGCATCAGATAAAGTTGGCCCAGGTCGTTACAAAACTCTTAGTCGTCTTTTACGACATCCACGAGCAAAGTAAAGGTTGGTAGTATTCATAGCCGCTACCACACAGCTCTTATGTATTTTTATATTATTAAAAAAAAATTAATCCCGCTAATACACGTTATTATACCACTTTATGAGCATGTTACGACTCAATTTATACATGATTTTATCATGCAGAATAGCAGGCCTTGATGTTACAAGCCAGAGAGTATAGAATCGATATGATTAATGGCCGTAAGTAGCATGCAATACATGTTTTATAAGAAAATATATTAAATTGATTGCTGTAAAGATTTCAAGAGCAAAATGAACATCTACGTTAAGTATCTTTCAATAAAATTATTTTTATAAGACTTTATAGCCAACCAATAATTTCTTCACACGAGTAACTTTTACATAACTTTTATATGCGTAGCTTCTACATAAGTATAATATAGCACTTTTACATAAGTACAATATAGCTTTTCAAAATTCTCACATAGTTAGCAGAATTTTAAATAATTAGTAATAGTTCATCCAAATCTATTTATTTATGCATTCATCATTTTCCTACTCTTATCCCAATTACTTGGGGTCGATACGATATGTACTCTTCTTTCACAGTACATATTGTAAAAGTTATTGGCATTAGTTTTATGACCGGCCGCCTGCCAGACGTCAACCCTCCTTGGTAATTGTTGACCAAACGGCATCAGATAGAGTTGGCCCAGGTTATTATAAGGCTACCGGTGGCCCGCTCGTACGGCGAAGAAGAGGTGCTTGCAGGGTGGGTCAATGGGGTTGCACGCCGCCTTTTCCGTCACCCCGGACCGATTTGGCGGGGTGCGACGTCCATAGCCCACCGCAAAAAAAAAAAAGGTTATTATAAGGCTCTTAGTCCTCTTTTACGACATCCACGAGCAAAGTAAGGGTTGGTAGTATTCGTAGTCGCTACCACACAGCATTCTATTTCTGCATTATCTTAATCAATATCCACTGTTGAATAAAGCCCTTTTCAAGAAAGGAGATTATTATTGCTACGCCTATCATGAGGATGGGCGAACATAGTTTCCTAAAAAAAGCACCCCCCCCCTCTCTCTCTCTCTCTTCTCTCTCTCTCCCACTTTACTGATGTCCTGTTGTTGATTTTTACTATTCCCACGGTTCATAACCTACCATGTGGAGGGTCATTAACGTATAAAAAGCAAAATATTTTTTATTAATATTTTAAAATACGGAGTAAGAATACAACATGTGGAAAGAATGCCGAACGAACGCCTGGTTAAGAAGATATACAATGCGAAAGTGGAAGGATGTAGGTACCGAGGGAGACCGAGACTAACCTACCTAGACCAGATCGGTCATGTACTGAAGGAAGGTGGAGTCAAGAGTCTCCGAAACCGGCGAGCGTGTATGAAGAGAATTATGAATGTTGAGGAAGCGAGTGAAGTATGCAGAGATAGAGTTCTCTGGCACTCTGTTCTCTCTGCCTACCCTGCAAGGGATATGGCGTGATGATATGTATGTATGTATGTATGTAGTAAGAATACAATTCACCACCCCCTATCTCACCCGTGAGTGATCGTACGAGACGACTAAGGGATATAAAAACGCATATAACATCTATGCAAAAGAAAGAAAACTCGTAACAAAACCCTATACCAATACGTCTGACCAGCGTGGTATAGTAGGTTAATTTCCTTCCTATTACGAAGAAGGCCCGAGTCCAACAGAGGGACATAATATATATGGGCTGTCATGATGATGATGAATATTTTAAATATACTTTTTTAAAAAATATCCTATCATCATCATCGCCATCCTCTTAGCTTGTATACGTCCTACTGCTGGGCTAAAACCTCCTTCATAGTATGAAGGAAATTGACCTATACTATATTAAGCTGGTTAAACGAGTTACAACAAGGTATTATTTCGAGTTTTCCTTGCATTGATTATATATTATATCTCGTAGTCACTATTACGACGCCCACACAGAAATATCCTATAAATCCAATAAAAATAATATTTTTAATACGTCAGTTTAAAACTTAAAAACTTTAAAATCTAAAACTTTCAAAACAGCATCATAAAATTGAATTACTCGAGTATCGAATATACCATGTGGTTGGATGCTGTCATATGCAGACCTTTAGTAAAGTTAAAGTTTCTGTCAATCAATAAGGACCAATTTCAATTAACCAACCATCTGATTGTGACCTGAATTTAAAGCGAACTTAAATGGCGAAACATACGGTTGCCACGATATTTTGAAATAAATCAAAGAGCAAAATCGATATCAAAAAATATGCTCGTTCATAGATAGCTCAAGGTTGATCCATTTGGTTGCTATCTTGTCAATTTTCACACCTGCTCTCAACTAATTATACCCTAAAATTTCACTATGAAAATTAATGACTCGGCGACGCGTAGATTATAATTCCTTTATTTCTCACGATAAATTCAAGGAAGGATCTTTTCGTACCAGGAGTTCCATTAACAATTGGGTCAATAAATTTTATAGTCAGATGAATTTGTGAAATGCGAAATGACCCGCCATAATTATCGTTAATGATCTGTAATTGTTTGTCGAATGGACGAGCTTGTATTTAAAAACGTATTACAAAAAGAAATATTTTTATAATTATTAAATTTAAGTAATGTTCAATTAATTAAAGTAATATTCATATGATATTAAAAGTTCAAAGGAGCAACCTACTAAATAGTGAAAGTACAGAAAGTAGGATAGGTGGTTTGAATTTTATTGTCGAATTATGAGGTGTATTATCCAGGACTAAATTTAAATTCAAAAATAATTATACAATATATGGAGTTATTATTATGTATCTTATACTGTACGGGCTGCTTCATACAACCTTTTGTTATGATAGATAATGAGCATAAAATGTTAAGCTGTACTGTTACCGTATATTCGTGATAATAAACTAATGATGTAATGCTAATATGATTGCTATAAATCGATAACATGGATTATGAAGTAACCAAACGGCCATTTATATAACGCAATATTGATAACGGCGCAAACATATACTAAACAATGCTGTAAATTCATCTATGTATATATAGTTTCAACGTTACTAGTTACATATTTGTTCTAAACTAAGTTTTTATCCAGACTATAAACACACATATCCGTGCACACATTTAGACGCACAGACGCACGCACACATGCATACATACATGCACGGACGCCCATGGCTGCATGCACACATGCACGCACGCACGCACGTAACGTACACACACACGCACGCACACACACGCACGCGCGCACACACGCGCATGCATATGCACACGTAATATTTTCATTTATTCCTTTACAAGCTTTAATTTTGTTTTTCGAACTCTTTCTTTTTATTATGTACTCGTAGTAGTTATTGATTGCGGTTTGCACTAGAAATTGTCCTACATGATAATAGAACATAGGATACTGGGTATGAACAGCCGTTACTTACTTAATAGTAATATCTATATAATGAAAAGAAATCAGTGCACCCTTATTATTATTATTAAGCTGAAGAGTTCGTTTATTTATTTTAACGTGATAATTTCAGGAAGTACCTACATAAAATGTCACAAAGTGTAGTCCTGTACCACCTGCATGGCTCCCAGCAACCTCCACCAAATCGTTGGTCCACCTGGTGACGTTCTACACTCGTAGTTGGTCGCTACTCGAGAACCTATTTTTCTTAGCGTGCTAATTGTTTGTACGCTGTCGTTTACACCTGTTCTTCTACAAATTTCCCTATCTCAAGTCCTACGTACTGAAATATGGATAGTTTATATTTTATAAAGTTAAAGATGTCTTGTTGGAGATCCCCAACAATGCGAAGTGACTCCCCTAACTGAAGTGGGCTCAAGCTAACAACGAGCGCTAAGACAATATAGTGACTTGGCACTATTCAATTTACACTTAATCCAGTCCATTATTCGCAACTGGTATTAAGGAAATAAAGCATCCGCTAAAACAGAATTAAGATGCCAGTACCATTTTGAAATTGTACTTAAGTATTTATTAAGCTTTTGAAATGTACAGCAGATGATAATATACACATTTATTTTTTATTTGTTTACAATTTATACAGAATCAACTATCCCAAATATTTAATTCAAATGGTAAACAACAATGAGCTAGGATTCACTGAAAACAAAGAATAATTAATTTTGGTCACGTTCGTTGTTACGCCTCAATCCATTTCGGCGTTCAAGTCATATTTGGAATCAAATAAAGTTTAACTTTTTTTATGATACTATAATATTATAGTTCATAAATAATTTTAACAATTATTTTTATTCGTTATTTGTAGTGAAGTTTCATAATTTAAAACACAAATTCAAATTCTATAGACTTATATTTAAACTTATTATTATAAATCATCATCATTCTTTTGCTCATATCCTTATTACTTGGGATCGACGCAATATGTATTCTTCTTCCTACATATTGCCAAACTTATTGGCAATAGTTTTATGACTGGCCGCCTGCCTGACGTCAACCGTCCTTAGGAATGTAATTGTGGAACAAATGGCATCAGGTGGTGTTAGCCCAGGTCGTGAGCCTCTTAGTCGTCTTTTACGACATCCACGAGCAAAGTAAGGGTTGGTAGTAAGTATTCGTAGTCGCTACCACACATCTGTTACCTTCCTATTATAAATACTTTAATATAATGAATAGTTACATTTTATTTTACCTATACGATATTATTATTATATTCTTCGGTTTTTACTTATTGCCTGACCCAAAAAGGTAGATTTGGTACCATCTCGTTCGTTTAAAGATTAATGAAGCGTGGTCTCCTTATACTAAATATATAAAATACCCAGTTTAGGCGAATTTATTTACTTATACTTTATAAGCATACTTATATTTTGTAGAACTATTTCTGTAGGTGGGTATAATGATAAAATATATAACATATCATGGACATTAGAATATTATAACAGAATAGAAATATGTAATCGGTTAAAGTTAGTTAAAAGTGTGGAATAACCACAATATTTCGTATTTTTTATTTTTATTATTTCACTTAGATTTGGACGAAAATTTATAACGATTCCACAGAATTATTAATTTCACATAATGATTGTTATTACAAGTACCATATATAAAGAGACCGAGACTCACCTACCTAGACCAGATTGGTCACATACTAAAGGAAGGTGGAGTCAAGCGTCTCCGAAACCGGCGAGCGTGTATGAAGAGAATTATGAATGTTGAGGAAGCGAGTGAAGTATGCAAGGATAGAGTTCTCTGGCACTCTGTTCTCTCTGCCTACCCTGCAAGGGATATGGCGTGATGATATGTATGTATGTATGTACCATATATGCATTTAGTAAAATACTATTATTTTTTTATATTAAAATACATAAAAATTTTATGTATATGTAATAAATATAAATACAGTACAAATTTAATGTCATATTTATTTTCAGTTATATTTTTATTATAATTTTAGATAATATAAAAACCTGTAGTACCTAATATTAGTATAACAGTGACATGCTGTGTTGGGGCACATCCTTAAATTTGTGTATTATTTCAGTGACACCCAAATTATTTTGAATTTAGGTTGTTTTATGTATTTATTTAATGTAATAAAATTATTACGTATATGGTGATAAAAATACAATGTGCCGCCCTCTTTTGCCGTATAACTAATCACCAGGGGCTAAGTACAGATAACAGCAGAATTCTCGTGGGCAAGAACGTTTTTTTTTATAAAGAATTATTTTCTTTTTGTACTTGCAACGAAGTCAACATTTTTTATGTAATAAAAAAAGTCAAAATTGTTTAAGTAATAATGTAGCGGCTATATACACTCATTTGCAAAAAAAACGGGCACCTAAGCAATGAACCATTTCAAATGTTAATATTTCTTTGTTTGATAATTATAGGTAGTTTTATCCACACAATTTGGTAAATTAATAAGAAAATAATCGTTTTCATCAGTATTTCATAAAATTTAGATACAATTTATGGGAAATAATGCTAAACCTCGCTAGTAGTGTATATTCGCTAGTAGTGCATATGCTCATGAAGTAAAAATAAAAAAGTTTTTTTGTTTGTTTTTCTTTAATAAAGTAAAAGCAGATAAATGTTTAGTATCGAGTGTGACCCCCTCTAGCTAAAATCACAGCTTGAATTCGTCTGGGCATGCTAGCGAGTATATCCCGGATACTTGCTTGCGGAATACGTTCCCACTCCGCAGTAATCACATTCTTCAGCTCTCTGATGGTCTGCGGAGCCGGGTGTACTAATCTCACACGCCGTTTCAGAACGTCCCAGACATGCTCTATGGGATTGAGGTCGGGACTTCGAGCTGGCTAATCCAAACGACGAATGCCGACCTCTTGCACATACGCATTAACATCGCGGGATCGGTGGGCGCGAGCATTGTCGTCCATAAAAATCGAGTCTTCACCTAGAGCGGCCAATGCGGGTTGTGCATGAGAAATTAGAACTTCCGTTATGTATCGATGCCCAGTCAGTGAGCCGTTTTCAATGAAGACTAACTCTGTACGATCCATTGAATTTATTCCTGCCCAAAACATAACAGAGCCCCCACCATAAGGTGTGATTTCTTCGAAACATGCCTCTGCAAAGCGTTCTCCTTGTCTTCTTAGCACTCGCCGACGTCGATCTTCACCGAACAGAGATATCCTGGCTTCATCAGAGAACAAAACCCTATTCCAATCGTCTTGAGTCCATGATTCACAATTTCTAGCGAACCTAAGCCTGTGAACTCTGTGCTCACGGAGTAATTTGGGGCCGCGGGCCGGGCGGTGACTGCGTATATTGGCAGCGAGAAGCCTCCTCCTGACCGTCCATAGACTAATATGCACATTTCTTACTTCTTGGAGGTTGTTCTTAAGATCCACATACGAAGATTTGCGATTTCTCAATGCGCGACTCACAAGAAAACGATCATCCCGTGGTTGGGTACATGGTTTTCTTCCAGAACCAGGCCTTCTCTCGACGGAACCAGTCTCCTGATATCGCTGCCAGGTCCTTTGGACTGTCGAGCGACTAACATTTAGCCTCCTAGCCACGAAACATTGGCTGCAACCCTCTTCAAGCAGCGCGATAATTTTGGTAGCTTTTACCACTTTATCTACCATTTTTGATACAGCCAAACAGCATTAAATAAAGCTTTGACAGTCAAGGATATGAAATTAATCGATAAAAATTTAATAAAAGTTATGAAAGTCGATGTTAACTTCTGGAACTTCGCGCCAAAAATGTAGGATAAAAAGGGGTTTTCTGTAAAAATGAACATCAAATGAAAAATTGAATTTAGAACGTACTTTTTTAAATACCACAGCATTTTTAAAACCGGCCAGTAACGTGTACAAACGATTGAAACCTTTTTGGTATTGTATCTTTTTAAATATGAATGAAAATCAAAACCGCCCGTTTTTTTTGCAAATGAGTTTATAAATCTCTGTAATAACGGTGACTTGTTAGACGTAAAACGCCTTTGTCCTCCCATTCATTCACCTATTCTTATCCCAATTACTGGAGTCGATACAATATGTACTCATCTTTCATAGTACATATTGTAAAAGTTATTGGCAATAGTTTCATGACCGGCTCCCTGCCAGACGTCAACCCTCCTTGGTAATGTAATTGTTGACCAAACGGCATCAGATGGAGTTGGCCCAGGTTGTTATAAGGCTCTTAGTCGTCTTTTACGGCATCTACGAGCAAAGTAAGGGTTGGTAGTATTCGTAGCTGCTACCACTCAGCTAACCTTATACCTGAGTCTTCCCATGACTCTGAAAAATTTAAAAAGTAGATACAAACGCGATAGAATCCATAAAAATTAAAAAAAGTTAAGTAAAGTTTTATTTAAAATGAAACATTAGGAATCATTAATAAGACCAACTGCGATTGTAGAGCGACATATCAAATTGACACTGTACCCTCGCCCTTTAATTATTTCTCACCGTTTTAATCACAAAACAAATCATTATTTATTTAAACCTGATATCTCAAATACTAAGTACGATTTCTATATCATCTTGAGTTTGGAAACTCGGCTATAATTGGACATAGCTGTAAACAAATAAAACTTATTTTGCAAAATTGTTTCGGTCCTGTTTAGTTCTCTGTAAACAGGTATAAATGTGTTGCCACCTTTCCAATTGGGTTACATTTATAATTTATCAAAGGATATGTTTTCAGTATTTAAAGTTTAACCTTACGTAATTTGCACCATATTTAAATTATTTATTTATTAATCTGTATTTAAATTAGAATATCGTAAATAAATGATATTTTTTCAAATCAATATTTTGTTCAAAATATTTTCAAGTGAGTTGCTCGTTATGGCAACTAAAACGTTATATACTAAACATTTTCTTACTGATTTTATCACGTTTAATCAGTGACTAATATAAAATATCATTTAGATTTTGATAATTAATTGTAGTACTAAAGTATTTTTTATTATGATTTTGTCTAGCTATTTCTATTAGGATAAAATAAGCCTTTATTGCTTACATGCAACGATTTCCTTCGAGTTGAGCAAGACATCTATCTCCTTCTTCCTGACATCCTACACCAGGTCGTCCAACATGTAACAGCTACTCGAAAATCTTTATTCCCTAACATACAGTGGTATGAGTATACATATCGTGAAGTCCTAATTACTTACGTATAATATTTGGAACTATGAAGTAACAATATAACTACGACCCGACAATTCTTTATTTTGTTAGTGAGCTATGATTTCGCTATTCCGTTTTGTTGTTTAGCTTAATACGACAACAATATCAGACTATATCTTCGAGCACTTTGGGACTTGGTATCTACACTGTAGTCCTACGGTTCAAACATAGAGAGGAACCAGGCTTACCCTAATATAATAATATTACTTTAATATAATAATATTATGAGACCAAAAATGTGGTAAATCCACATTTTATTTCGAATTTCTGCGCCACACACGAGACACCTCTACTTCGAATTTCTGCGTCCCCGTGAGGTGGTGTGTAAAAAATATGCATTGCCGTTTCTTGCTTTCCCATGAAAGTCGTAAAATTATGTTGCGGAATCACCAGGGGAATGGTCAATAGTACTTTCTTGGAAAATTTATAATAACCAGCGATCGATAAACTACCTTCCATATCATACCTGGGTACGGCGATTAAGATATTATCTATTATTTAAAAAGTCTGTATTCCATGGATGGTAATAGATTTCTGAAGCCAAAGTTTTTTTTAATTATAATTAAAAAACACTAACTAAAGCCATTTATGGATCATTCAAAAAATTTATAAAAACTTGATTACTGGCAAAAAATGATTGTAATACATGGGATGTCACTCATAGGATGTCACATATTGGATCCCGTGTGTGACTATTATTTTTTGATCGTAATCAAGTTTTCGTAAATAATCAAGAATGTTAAATGCTAAATTAAAGTAATTTGAATTCAAAGAATTGTTTGACGAAAGATTCAAACCTATGTTACTCATAACAACGAATGGGTACTTAGATGACTACACCATATGATGTCGTTACATTTTAAGTTATAAATTAAATCGGAACTGTCAAAAATGTTCTCATTTATTTAAAAAATAATTCTAAGTCTTATAAAATAGTAAGCTACTATTTGTTCTCTGTAAAATCACTCGTTGCCTTAAAAGTAGTATTTCAAAAACATGAGCCATACATATTTACTAGTGAGTACGTAAGGAATACTATCGGTGATGCGAGCGCATTTAGTAAATTGACGCGTAATATGAGCAAAATTTCATCCTAAATGATATATGCTATTAAAGTAACTGTTTCTATTCTATCTAACATATTTAGCTAGAACGTCTACATTCATCACCACTCGTATTTTCTTAGATATATATTGATAGGGAAAAACTTCTTTCATAGACATACATATATGAGATAGTCTTCCATCCGTTAGTCTAAAGACGCCCATTTTGGGAGACAATGCTATAATTGCTCAGCTTGCTGATCTCATTTGGTGTCATCAGTTTCTTAGGAGAGCGCTGCTGTCTGTTTTCCCTGTGAACCCTCAGCCATATTTTGCGATTGCAATTTCTTAACCTCGTTATCATCCGGCTGTTTTTGGAATTACTTGATGTTGACGCAATATGTATTCTTCTTCCATTGTACGTATTGCAAAAATTATTGGCAATAGTTTTATGATCAGCCTACCTGGTGCCAACCTTTCTCGTGAATGTAATATTTGACCAAACAGTTTCAGATGCAATTGGCACAAGTCGATGTAAAGCTCTTACTCGTCTTTTAATTTTTAATGTAAACTTCTTAACCTGTCCCTATTTTATTTTATTTCATTAATTTGGCAGGCTATAGTCTGGATTCACCCTCTCATTTTAGACGATTTAACGGAAGGACCGCGTGCGGTCCCATAACTCACTTCCCCATCGTTATTGGGCTGACCACATTACACACACAGTACGGATTCTTTAAACCTGTTCCCATATGAGGACTTTGTATAGTATATGCATTTTGTGTTCTAAGTATCCCAAGAAACTGTCTTTGTCTATTCTCATGTTAGTCGCTCAGCTATTTTTTACGATTGCTATAGAAAAATAAAAAATTCATTTACAATTTGTTACCGCATGTTGCGCTCACTAGTAATTTTGTACAAATAAGTAATTGATTAACCATTTTTTGCGTGATGATAGAATAGATATCCAATGCACTACTCCGTCTAATACTATCCTGTCCGAGTATGTCATAAAAGACGACTACGGGATATTACATATTGTATATAATTTCTGTATGAGAGAAAGAAAACTCGAAATAAAACCTTATACCAATACGTTTGACCGGCACGATATAGTAGGTTAATTTCGCACTTTTTGAGGAGGCTCGAGTCAAATAGTGGGACATATATGGGCCGAAATAAAACCATATTCACTACAGCATATCACAATTTTATTTGCCTTTTTCTGTATTTTAGAACAATGCAATATGGATGCCATTTATTTTTGCCAATATTCCGAGTTGTTACAGCGAACGATCGCCTGAAATTTATTTTTCTATCCCTCGGGAATAGTAACTTTTTTAATATGGAAAATATCCTATGACCTTATTTGTACTTATGACAGCCTGTATGCAAAATGTCATGATAATCTGTTGTTTAGTCGAAATATGAAAGCATATCCATCCATCCATCAGCCCATAATCGTCCATTGTTGGACATAGGCCTCCCCACGAGAATGCCATTCGCAACGGTCCTGTGCCATCTGCATCCAACAGTTTTCTGCGATCTTGACAATGTCATCAGTCCACCGAGTGGGGGGTCGTCCTACTCTGCGTCGTCCGATTCGTGGTCGCCACTCGAGAACCTTTCTTCCCCAACGGTTGTCGGTTCGTCAAGCGATGTGGCCTGCCCATTGCCACTTCAACGTGCTAATTCTTCGGGCTATGTCGGTTACACCCGTTCTTCTACGGATTTCCGATTCCGAGAAATACCGAGCATTGCCCTCTTCATAGCACGCTGAGCGACTTTGAGCCTTTTTATGAGGCCGACATTTATGAAAGCATAACAAACAAATAAATCAAACTGCATAGATGGCGTGATGGTTAAGATATCGACCGGCGATATTCTGTGCGAGTGGCATGGGTTCGGTTCCTACGCAGGACAATACTGTGTGCGATCCACAAAGAATTGTTCTGAGTCTGGATGTAATTTTTCTGCGTTAATTGCATGTTTGTAAAGTCCACCGCAATACAAAGATTATTTCCTTAGTGGCGGGTAGTGTCTTTTTAAAAAAGAAAAATCAGCACTTTATGTTTATTGTTATTTAATGAAAACACTATGGTTTCAATAAAGAACATTGTCTAGTGTGGACGTATATGCCATATGAATATACAACCGACAAAGTACAGTCATACTATTTGACTGACGGAGTCCACTCCCTCCGCACGACCGTGTGCAGGTACTTGCCGAAGCAACCATGCCCCGACAAGACCTGCACCAACCGGAAAGAGAGGACTCCGTGCCACCGCTCCATCCACTCCATCAGTACGGGCCGGAGGGCTTCAACGGTAACGACACCGTGTCTAGGCCTCTTCAGCCGCGTAGCCCAACGGGCGATGACTTCTCGGCGGGCGTCCTCGCGCCAAGTGGCTATCTCGTTGAACGATGGGGAGCCACCTTCTTCGCGCGTTGAGGTAACCCGCCGGTAGAGGTCGGAGAGCATCTCCGCCTCTAGGTCCCACGGGGGTGTCCTGGCCAATAGGCATGCCGCCTCGGTAGACACCGTGCGGTGACACCCGGAAATGCCGGAATGGCTCTGACCGCCATGGCTCGCTGTGGCCTCCACAGCACCGCCCTGAGCTGGGCGTTCAGAGCCCTCGCCCACACGGGTGCGCCGTACATGGCCATTGAGCGGATCATCCCCGCATACAGCCGTCGGCCCTCGAAACTGGGTCCGCCCACGTTCGGCATGAGCCGAGAAAGGGCGGACGCCGCGCCGACCAGCTGGGGAGCAATTTGACGAAAATACTCCCGGAACCACCATCGCCCGTCGAGCACCAGACCCAAGTACCTCATATGGGCCTGGATACTGATGTGGATGGAGTTGACGACTAACGAGGTGCCGATGGGCAGCCTCACACGGGGCTCATGGAATAGTAGGGCCTCCGTCTTGTTTAGGGCCACCCTGAGCCCCAGCGCCTCAATTCGCCTGACCATCTCCTCGGTGTCGAGAGTGGCCAGGCTCGCCGCCTCTTCGAGTGTTCTGCCCCGGGCTGTGACGAGCGTGTCGTCAGCATAGCAAATAACGCTCAGCCCGGAGGGAAGACTCCCTCTCGACGCCCAGTCGTAACCGATGTCCCACAGAGTCGGCCCCAGAACTGACCCCTGAGGAACACCGCACGACATGGGCGTCTGCACATTGTCCCCTGCGGGACTCGCGTAGAGAACACTGCGCTCCTCCAAATAGTTTGCTACCAGCCGCCTGAGGTACAGGGGCACTCCATGGAACCGGAGCGCCTCCCTGATGCAGCTGAATGGCAGACTATTGAAGGCGATGTCCAACGACACCGCCAACAGCACTTTTTTGCCGGCGACAGCCTCCGCGGCGGTCTGCCTCAGGCGTAGTAGGGCCCCAATGGTCGAACGCCCCCTCCGAAACCCAAATTGAGCGTCCGACAAATCGGGCCCCACCTCCTCCAGGTGCCGGACGATGCGGGCAGCGAGGACACGCTCCAGCAGCTTACCCACATCGTCCAGAAGCACAATGGGCCTGTAGGCCGACGGCAAATCCGGGGGCCGTCCCGGCTTTGGCAGGAGAACCAACCTCCCTTCCTTCCAGCACTCAGGGAACTGTCCAGACGTCAGACAGGCGTTGAACAGTCGCCTGAGGCGAGGTTCGAGATGCTCGAGGAGCAACGTCAACACCCGGACTGGGACTCCGTCCAGGCCGGGGGCCATGGTGGCGGAACGAATCTTCACCACGGCTGCCCCCACTTCCGACCCCGTCACGGGCGGAACACTCTCGACGGCCTCCCGGTCGTTATCTGGCAAAGCCATGACCGGGAGCGTATGCTCCGACTGCCGCGGGAACAGTTCCTCGACCACTCTACGAAGGAGGTCGGGCTGGAGGGTCTCGGTGAGGGGGGGCCCTGCGCGCGAAGTTTATTCAGCGACGCGCGATACGGGCGACCCCAGGGGTCACGGTGGGGTACTATCCCAGAAACCTCCACGCGGTGTACCCTGGGTGCGGGCAGCGGTCCCCAGTTCTTCTGTTGTACTGTCGTCCGTAGCGAATATCTGCGCGATTTCGGTCCTTACTCTACTACGGTCGTAGTAGAGGTTATAGGACGCGAAATATCGGGACGGGCTCAGTCACTCATTCATTTGAGGGCTGGGCAGGCACTTGCCACCGCCCATACATTGTAAACCTGATTCTTTGCTTGTCTTAGTTTCAGGAGCGAGGGTCTTGGCTTAACCGCCCGGACCGCGAGGAAGACAACCTCTATAAAGAGTTCGAAGTAACATTCGGACTCGGAAATCACCCAGAATCTTAAGTTCTGGCGTGCGGCGAGAAGATGCATGGCAGATGGGTTGTTCTGTCGTTAGCACGCTCCAGCCAGGGCACCGGCTGCCCCCCTGGTTGGTAAATGTACGCTTGCCCGGGTAAAGGGATCTCTGCCCGGGTTGACGTAGTGTATCTCCCCTACTCGTGGGAATCATATGGATACCAACTTAAAAAAAACCTTTTTCACCGACGATCTATGTGATTCTCACACCACGGCCTTGTCAAGCCAAAGAAAAACTGACAACGACGCCTCGTTCTCAGGACTTGAGGCGTCCGCCAAGGGCCCGGCACAAATCGTGGAGGCCCAAAAAGTGAAGCGGAAGTCGCCCAGGAAGAGCCGGGGGCAGGCTTCCAGCTACAAGAGGAGGATGGAGGAGCGGCGTGCGCGGAGAGAGGCTGCCGCCGCTGAAAAGGAGGACGGTGGCAGAAATGCTGCAGAGCCGTCTACGGACGAGGGCGACAGTGACGTCGCAGAGCCGTCCGTGGATGAGGGCAGCAGATCTGCCGCTAAGATGGACGAGGGCGGTATATCCGCAGGGCTGTCAAGAGGAGATAGCGGGTCGGACGCTAAAGCCCCCGCTAAGTCGACGCCGCATCCTGTGGCGGCGGCTGAGAAGACCAGGGAGGAGGCCCTCCCCTCGCAGGTGCGAAAGCGCCCCCTGAGCAAGGGAGGCAGCTCGGGCGCCGACACCGAGGGGAGCGGGACCAACATGCCTCCACCGAAGGTGCCGGATTCTCGCAGGGGGCGAGGGGCCGCAGTAGCAGGAAGAAGGTCGGTGACTCCTCGGCGAGAGGCGGCGCCTGCTGCGAACGACGGCCCCCTGGACCTGCAGGCTGAAAATGCCCGCCTTAGTGGCGAGGTCTCAGGCCTGCGGGACCTGAACCGCCAATTGGGGTCCGAGCTGGAGTTGCTGCGTCAGGTAAACCGCATGTTGGCCAAAGACATGGCCGACCTGCGGGCCCAGATGGCGCAGCATTCCTACCACCTGCGCCAAAGCCGTCGGCCAAGGCGCGCAAAACAGCTGCCGCGGTGAAACCCGTCCCTGCGGCGAGGAGGACGCCCCCCGCTGCGGAGGGCACGCCGCCGGCTGAAGCCGTCATGGCCACCGAGCCGACACCTGTCCCGGTAGCGAGGAGGACGATTCGCGCCGCGGCGAAGAAGTCGCCAAGCGTCTCGGAGCGGGCCCCGGTGGAGGCTCAACCGGAGGCGCCGACCCCGCTGCCGACCCTGACCTGCCCTGAGGAGGAAGACGGCGCTGGCTCCTGCCAGACCGCTGAAGCCACCCGCAACGAAACCGCCGGCGACGACCAGCGAGGCTGCGACAAGGTCTTCCACGTCTGGCACGACTGCCGTACCCGAAGAGGGTTGGCAGGTGGCCGAGCGCGATAGAAGGAGTCGCGGCCAAAGAAGGAGAGCGGAGGTCAAGCGCGCCGCTGAGGTCTCCGCTCCCAAGGCAGGAGCTGGCGACAAGAAGAAGAGGTCGCGCAAGGGGCTCAAGCCGCCAAAGACAGCCGCAGTGGTGATCACTGTGCTGCCTGAGGCGGCCGAGAAGGGCCTCAGCTACGAGGCCGTCTTGAGGAAGGCCCGGCGGGAGCTAGACGTCTCCGATATTGGAGGCGTCGAAGCCAGGACCCGCAAGGCCCGGACGGGGGCTCGAATCAAGTGCGCCGAAATGCGCATTTCGGGTCTGGACGACTCCGTGACGGTGGAAGACATCCGGGAGGCTATTGCTTCGAAAACCGGGTGTCCCATAGACACCGTCCGGGTCGGTGCCATTCGTCCCGGTCCGGGTGGCGTAGGTGCTGCCTGGGCGCAGTGCCCGGTGGAGTCGGTCAGGCAACTGGCCGGCTCAGGCAGGCTCCTCGTGGGCTGGAGCTCGGCGCGGGTAACCGTGCTTGAGCACCGGCCTGCGAGGTGCTATAAGTGCATGGCGGTCGGACACACTCGACCGACGTGCACCAATTGCTTCGACTGCGGCGGATTGTGTTTCCGCTGCGGTCAGACCGGGCACGTGGCGGCATCTTGCGCCGCCCCGCCCCACTGCCCCGCGTGTGCGGCGGGCATAATGCCCGCCAAGCACCGCATGGGTTCTGGGGCGTGCAGACCTCCTGCTTCGGCCCCAAAGGGGCGGGGCGGCCTTTCGACCACGGCCGCTCCCGCTCCTAGCGCGGCCCGATCGCCCACTGGCGAGGCGGAGGTGATGGATACGGCGCACTAATGGCTGCAGAATCCATTCACCTCCTGCAGGCCAACACCAACCACTCCGCCGGAGCGCAGGATCTCCTCCTGCAATCCATGGCGGAGTGGTCGATTGGTGCAGCCGTAGTCGCGGAACCGTACGTCGTGCCTGATCGCCCCAATTGGGTGGTCAGCCGAAACGGAACTGCGGCAATCGTCGTCTCAACGCAGCGGCACTTTCCGTCCTTATCCCTTTTGGATAGGGGCGAAGAATTTGTCGCTGCGGAATGGGGAGGGGTACACTCTACAGCGTTTACCTCTCCCCTAACAGGAGAATGGACGATTTCAGGGCCTCCCTCACCACCTTGGAGGCTTCGATACGGTGACTGGCACCGGGCCTCGTCCTGGTCCTGGGGGACTTCAACGCCAAATCCACGGCATGGGGGTCCCCTATGACGGACGACTGCGGACGGGCGGTCGTTGAGTGGGCGGCTTCACTGGGCCTCTGTGTTGTTAACAGGGGCTCAGTGAACACGTGTGTGCGGCAGCAGGGCGGGTCGATAGTGGACTTGTCGGTCGCTAGCCCCGCTGTCGCGCCACGAGTGAGGAACTGGAGTGTCCTGGAGGAGGCGGAGACCCTGTCGGACCACCGGTACATCCGGATGGAGGTCTCCCCCCGGGAACCCGGTAGGGGTCACAGGGCGGACGGAGCTCCTGCGTTTCCGCGGTGGGCTGTGGGTCACCTTGATAGGGACCTACTGGCGGAGGTGGCCATCGTTCACACGTGGCTATCCTCACCGCCCCCAGCGGACGGAGTAGACGCTGAGGCTGTCCGCATCCGCAGTGCGTTAACGCAGATCTGCGATGCGGCCATGCCCAGGGTGCGGCGTCTACCTCCGAGGCAGGGGGTCTACTGGTGGTCCCCAAGACTGGCGGACCTTCGCGCGGCGTGTATCAGTGCCCGAAGGTCCTACACCCGCAGCCGGCGGCGTCACCGCGACGCTGAGCGGGAGGGCCAGCTGTACGAGGCGTACCGCAGTGCGCGTACTGCCTTTCGGCTGGCCATCCGAGCCGCCAAGGATGCGAGTTGGCAGGAGATGTTGGACGGTCTCGACCGTGACCCCTGGGGTCGCCCGTATCGCGCGTCGCTGAACAAGCTTCGCGCGCAGGCCCCCCCCCTCACCGAGACCCTCCAGCCCGACTTCCTCTGTAGGGTGATCGAGAGCTATTTCCACGGCAGTCGGGACACACGCCCCCGGTCATGGCTTCGCCAGATCAAGACCGGGAGGCCGACGACGAGAGTGTTCCACCCGTGACGGAGTCGGAAGTGGGGGCGGCAGTGGCGCGGATTCGGTCCGCCACCACGGCCCGCGGCCCGGACGGAATACCAGTCCGGGTGTTGACGTCGCTCCTCGAGTACTTCGAGCCTCGCCTCAGGCAACTGTTCAACGCCTGTCTGACGTCTGGACAGTTCCCTGAGTGCTGGAAGGAGGGCAGGTTGGTTCTCTTGCCAAAGCCGGGACGGCCCCCGGATTTGCCGTCGGCCTACAGGCCCATCGTGCTTCTCGACGATGTGGGTAATTTGCTGGAGCGTGTCCTCGTTGCCCGCATCGTCCGACACTTGGAGGAAGTGGGGCCCGATCTGTCGGACGCTCAATATGGGTTTAGGAGGGGGCGTTCGACCATCGGGGCCCTGCTACGCCTGAGGCAGACGGCCGCGGAGGCTGTCGCCGGCAAGGGAGTGCTGTTGGCGGTGTCGCTGGACATCGCCAACGCATTCAATAGTCTGCCATTCAGCTGCATCAAGGAGGCGCTCCGGTTCCATGGAGTGCCCAGGGGCACTCCATGGAACCGGAGCGGCTGGCCTCAGGCAGCTGGTGGCAGACTATTTGGAGGGGCGCAGTATCAGCAGGGGACATTGTGCGGACGCCCATGTCGTGCGGTGTTCCACAGGGGTCGTTTCTGGGGCCGACTCTGTGGGACATCGGGTACGACTGGGCGTTGAGAGGGAGTCTCCCCCCCGGGCTGAGCTTGGTGTGCTATGCTGAAGACACGCTCGTCACAGCCCGGGTCAGGACACTCGAAGAGGCAGCGAGCCTGGCCACTCTCGGCACCGAGGAGGTGGTCAGGCGAATCGAGGCGCTGGGGCTCAGGGTGGCCTTAAATAAGACGGAGGCCCTATTATTCCATGGGCCACGCGTAAGGCTGCCAACCGGCGCCTCGTTAGTCGTCAACTCCATCCAGATCAACATCCAGGCCCATATGAAGTACTTGGGTCTGGTGCTCGACGGGCGATGGTGGTTCCGGGAGCATTTCCGACAGATTGCTCCCCGGCTGGTCGGCGCGGCGTCCGCCCTTTCTCGGCTCATGCCGAATGTGGGCGGACCCAGTTTCGAGGGCCGACGGCTATATGCGGGGGTCATCCGCTCGATGGCCATGTACGGCGCACCCGTGTGGGCGAGGGCTCTGAACGCCCAGCTCAGGGCGATTCTGTGGAGGCCACAGCGAGCCATGGCGGTCAGAGCCATTCGCGGGTACCGGACGGTGTCGACAGAGGCGGCGTGCCTATTGGCCGGGACACCCCCGTGGGACCTAGAGGCGGAGATGCTCTCCGACCTCCACTGGCGGGTTACCTCAGTGCGCGAGGAGGGATGGGGAGCCACCCCATCGGTGAGCGAGATAGCCACCTGGCGCGAGGACGCCCGCCGAGACGTCATCGCCCGTTGGGTTACGCGGCTGGAGAGGCCTAGACACGGTATCGTGACCGTCGAAGCCTTCCGGCCCGTATTCTCCTGTACCCCTCCCCATTCCGCAGCGACAAATTCCTCGCCCCTATCCAAAAGGGACAAGGACGGGAAGTGTCGCTGCGTGGAGACGACGATTGCCACGGTTCCGATCCGGCTGACCACCCAATTGGGGCGATCAGGCACACAGTGCGGTTCCGCGACTACGGCTGCACCGATCGACCACTCCGCCATGGATTGCAGGAGGAGATCCTGCGCACCGGCGGAGTGGTTGGTGTTGGCCTGCAGGAGGTGAGTGGACTGGGCAGCCATTAGTGGGCCGTATCCATCACCTCCTCGCTGGCGGGCGATCGGGCCGCGCTAGGAGCGGGAGCGGCCGTGGTCGAAAGGCCGCTCTGCCCCTTTGGGGCCGAAGCCGGAGGTCTGCACGCCCCAGAGCCCATGCGGTGCTTGGCAGGCTTATTGCCCGCCGCACACGCGGGGCAGTGGGGCGGGGTAACTTTTACAATATGTACAATGAAAGAAGAGTACATATTATAACGATCCTAAGTAATTGGGATAAAAGTAGGCGAATGATGAATAGAAATTTATAATTGAAACTGGTTTTCTATTTCGATATCAAAGTCTTGACAGTCTTTGATTTTACCACTGAACTATCACTGTTTATAAATGACTTAACATGCTGACGTTCACGTGAGTACATTAACCTGGGACAGGCTGTTAGCACACTCCAATTGCTCTCAATTAACGGACGGAAATAATGTCATCAGTCCTATACGTAGCATGACTGACTATTAGATGTTTGATCATATTTATATTTCTATAAAATGTGTATAAAAGTAGTCACAGATAAGGCGGAGTGAAAGAAAAACGCTTAAATCTTGAAGGATTGCGTGAACGTAATGAAACGGACTTTCAATAAACGATATTATTTTTCTCAGAATTCATTTCCCATTGAATGAGATTTTAATGCGGAAAGGAAACTGAAAGGGTAGAGAGATGATTTGCTTGATGTTTTTCATTTTCTCCTAAACTGATTGATAAATATAAGTATACTGTATATTTTTTTAATGTAATGCCATCATCATTTAGTCTTTCGCCGTCTATAGCTAGTCGTCCCTCTCAAATTGTGATTCATGCCGCAGTCATGTTTCTATGAATCTGAAGTTCTTATCTTAACATATCTCAATACGCCATCTGTGCAGACTTTAAGTGTTTAAAAATACTTATATGTATTGTCACGAAATTGCGCTAGTAACGGCAATATAAAGAGTGGACGCCTCAAATGGTATAAAATGTGCTAAAATGGTAGAAAAAGCAATAGTGTGAAGAAACTTTTAAGTTTGAAACTCGAAAGATTTGTATGTAAGGGAAGACTGAAAGCTGTTCATAAAGTAAGGATAGATGGATTGCGTGAACATAATATGGATAGAAGGGTACTGAATACAGAGATTATATCTGATAGAGTGTAGCAATAAAGGACATATTGGGTGGGACCGCAAGTGATTGATATTAGAGCAAAATGGTATATATTCATGAATCGATTTCCATGTGACGACGATGTAAGAACGCAATTCTACCAAATTCTCGCGTATGGTAAAAACGACTGAGTAATTTAAGCAAATAACATGACTTTAAGGGATCATAAACTGAAGATGAAATTATGCCAACTTATCAATAGACGATTATGCTTATTATTATGGTGGAGGCACATACCTAGTTATCAAATTTGTTAGACAGTTATATGGCCTCAAAACACACATATTTTCTACAATAGTCTTTATACAAGTGAAGTGAAGGTATGGATAAATATTGTGAATAAAAATATTTTAATTACATAGTTTAGTGTTGCCCAAATTCAAGACCAAGACTCGCTACAAGAGTCTCGCAGTGCTCCCTTAGACAGAATTTTACGATGCCTTTGACAAAGCAAGGGTTGTCAACATTTTGTATTCTTAATTCTTAGTACACGGGGAAATAATTTGATATTATTTTAAACAGTCTCATGATAGATAGTTGTGATTATAGCCCCCACTCCCGTTAAATAGTATGTACCTAATTATTGATAGTTTTACAGTTAGTGCCAATAGATGAATGAAATTTAATTAATTTAGTTGGATTTTTCATTTCTATCAAAACAAGTGCCTCTGTGTTATTCTAACCGCGAGAGTTGCAAGACTTCCGAGACACACAAGAGTCTTGCATTTCTACACTAGCATAGTTGGGTTTTTCATTTGTCGAAGGTTAGCTCTAGTTAAAATGAGTAAATAAAATAACATTTTACAGTAGTGTAAATGCTTAATTTATATGTTTAAAGACTATATCAATGAAGAATATGAATATGTAATACTTTTTTTTTCTATAAATATGGTAAATATACTTTTTATAAATTGGATGGGCGGAAATACAATTACGTTATTTCGAACAGAAGTCACAATCCTTCTTACTCCTAACTTTTGTTTGATCATCCTATTACAGAAGCGTGGGTTTTATTTTTATTAGATTAGGTAGAAAAATGAAGGGCAAAAAGGCTTTACGTCTTGTGTAGTTTCAAATGTCCGTATATATCGTTACATCAAATAGGGACCGATATTTTTTTACGCTTATTTGTCAAAACAAAAGTTATTCAAGTTTCGATATATAAGTATACATTTTATATTCTGTTTTTCAAATATAGTTATATACTAATATAGCGATGTTTTAAAAAATCTGTAGAATAAGTCAAATTACTTCTATGCACGTTAGTTATTTTAATTATGACAAAGTTTCGATCCACTATGAGCGAATACACGCCTATCACGGTTTGGCACGATATATTCAAGCATTATTATGAGATACCATTAATCTACTAATACTAATAATTTTTTTATTGTGGTAGGACTACGTTGTTGACTGTTCTCTGTCTGCAGACCCGGGCCGGTCCGTCCGGGATAGTACCACACTCTCGCAGAAGATTGAAGTATGAGTAATGCCCATGTGCTATTGCGCTTCGTTTAGTGAGCGAGAGAGCTGGCAGCCCAAGTGGGTGGGTTTGGGGTTTATATTGGTAGGCAGCGGCCTAGCTGTACCTCTGGTATTGCAAAGGTCCATGGGCGCCAGTGACACTTACCATCAGGTGTGCTGCTTGCTCGTTTGCCATCGTTAGCAATAAAAAAAAACTAAAAAAAAAACCATTGTAAATTTCTCCTATGTCTCAGAATGGAATGGTTAATATGATGATAATATTAAAGTTTGTAGTTATCTCGCCGTGTCACTTTAAGAGTATAGTCGTTCATAGCGAATACTCACTCATACTAATTCCACGCTAGCATGAGTTATAAGAACCTTAACTAAGACTTATTTCCTATTAAATTATTATATTTTCATCCTATATATACAGTTTAAATTCGCCATTTACACTCTTCTTCCAATGTAGTTACAGCAAAAAAAGTTATAGCAGTAGTTTTACGACTGGTTGCCTGTCTGACGTCAACCCATCTTGGGAAGGTGTCGATCAAACGGCATCAGATGGTCTAGGTCGATGTAATGCTCTACCATTAGTTTCATACGAAACCCACAAACAATATATGGGTTAGTAGTATTTTTAGATACCACCACACATCATATTTCTCACATTATATTATTCTTTTAATATTCCCCATATGTCAACACCACATTAGATTCTCTACGACATTTGCAATACAGGCGAGGTTTTCGAATATAATTTTAGTAGCTTCCTTATTATAGTGTACATACATACATACATACATATCATCACACCATATCCCTTGCAAGGTAGGCAGAGAGTACAGAGTGCCAGAGAACTTTATCCTTGCATACTTCACTCGCTTACTCAACATTCATAATTCTCTTCATACACGCTCGCCGGTTTCGGGATATTGACTCCACCTTCTTTCAGCACGTGACCAATCTGGTCTAGGTAGGTGAGTCTCGGTCTCCCCCGGTACCCCGGTACCTACATCCTTCCACTTTCACATTGTATATCTTCTTAACCAGATATATATATATATATATATATATATATATATATATATATATATATATATATATATATATATATATATATATTACAAATATATACTATCATAGTGTAATAATATAGAAACACATCATACAGTCAAACGTTTTGTTATAAATGAAAACATAGATTTCTTTTCAAGGACCATTGTGATAATAATATTTAATACGTTTCCATAATCCTATTAAACGTCCCCAAAATGAGAGAGGCGTATTTTCGTTCGCTATCACGCTTAACATTATTTGTTTTTTTTTTCTTTTTCAATTATATTATCTGCTTACTCCATTGTTATTCTTTTTTCTTTTTTTTTGAAAAAGATATAACCCCCCAAGGTAATAATTCTTGTATTGTGGAATACTTTACAATCATTTACTTTAATGCACACAAATTATACCCATACTCGAAACAACATTTTTTTTAATTACACTAGGTATTGCCCTGCGTAGGAATCGAAGCCGACGACCTTGGCACGGATGGTCGGTATCCTAAGCACTACGCCATTATGTGAACATTTGGCTTAGATTTATATTACGTATTTCACCTAGAGAAATTTGGCATAAACTCACCGTTGGTGGCACAGTTAATTACAAGTATGCATTCAGTTTCAATCTTATGCAATAAATGCCGTATCTATCTATAATAATCTATCTATAATATATTACTATATAAAGATCTTTATAAAGACGAATAGGAGTCGAATTATTTTCATTACTTCATTTTCTCCTTTTTTTTTGGCAGGTACACACCGTTCATTCCGTCCAGGGCGACGGAAGGGCGGCATGTGGCCCCATAACTCAACGTATTCCCTCCCCATCGCCATTGGATCGGCCACTGGTACTGCTTTCTTGACATCGGATGACAGACTATTTCCCGGTCCAGTCACCCGCATCTACTTTCTGCCTTATTCTTTTTTTGGCAGTAGACTGCCAAAAATAACACATAGAAGTGGACATTCACTTTCTGCTTACGAAATGATTAAAAATTATACTTGTCAATACTACGTAAAATCTTTAAATGAAGGGAGAGGGTCTTGGTATGCCAAGACATAGTATATGTACTACAAGTGGTTACCAAGGAGAGAAGGCCGAAAAATCTTTAAAAAATAGGTCACCTAGTATCGGTATGTTCTCTTACGCTGATCCAAATATTTTATGGTCAAAGATTACCTAAACTTATCGTACTAAGTTGCCTTATTATAGCCTTTTTGTTGTTTTTTTCTTTTTCCTGTGGACTATGGATGTGGTAGCGCCCCACCAAATCGGTCCGGGGCGACGGAAGAGGCGGCGCGCAACCCCATAGACCCACCCTGCAAGCATCTCTCTTCACCGTGCGAGCGGGCCACTGGTACCCGATCTTGGTCTTCGGCGGCCCGCCCGGCTTCCTTATTATAGCCTAAGGATTAATTAACACAATTGACTATAAACGCCATAGTTCATGTATAAACAAATAGAGGTCCAAAACCCTCTAATCTAGTATAACAACAATATTACTTGTAGGTACTTAAGTTGAAACCACTGTGTACTTAAGTAAATATAATGTACACTGTCCCATTTAACTTTAAAGTTTTCGAAGGATTCAGATTGTCTTAACTGCATTAAGTTTTTAGGGTCTGTTTAACAAGTTTTAGATAGTTGCGTTAACTTAACAGTTAAGTTATTTTTTACATACATACATATCATCATGCTATTCCCTTGCAGGGTAGACAGAGAGAACAAAGTGCCAGAGAACTCTATCCTTGCATACTTCACTCGCTTCCTCAACGTTCACAATTCTTTTTATACACGCTCGTCGGTTTCGGAGGCTCTTGGCTCCATCTTCCTTTAGTACGTGACTAATCTGGTTTAGGTAGGTTAGTCTCGGTCTCCCTCGGTACCTACATCCTTCCACTTTCACATTGTATATCTTCTTAACCAGACATTCGTTCGTCATTATTTTCTGCTAGATCTGTAAGTTATTTTCTATGTCATCATCATCATCATCATTTCAGCCTATTGCCGTCCACTGTTGAACGTAGGCCTCCCTCATTTTACGCAACAGAGTGCGGTTCTGTGCCACCTGTATCCAACGCCGCCCAGCAACCTTCACTAGGTCGTCTGTCCACCTATTAGGGGGCGTCCCACACTGCGTCGTCCGGTACGTGGTCGCCACTCTAGAACCTTTCTTCCCCAGCGGTTGTCGATTCTTCGAGCGATGTGGCCTACCCATTGCCACTTCAGCGTGCTAATTCTTCGTGCTATGTCGGTTACAACCTTTCGTCTGCGGATTTCCGTATTTCGGATTCTATCTCGCAGAGAAATCCCGAGCATAGCCCGCTCCATAGCACGCTGACCGACTTTGAGCCTGGTTATGAGGCCTACATTTAGGGACCACGTTTCCGTGCCGTAAGTCATCACTGGTAACACACACTGGTCATAGACTTGTGTTTTCAAACACTGAGGTATGTTGGATGAAAAGATCCTCTTAAGTTTCCCGAACGCTGCCCAACCGAGTTGGATTCGTCGGCTGACCTCTTTTTCGCAATTGGATCTACCTAACTGGACTGTTTGTCGAAGGTAAACATAATGATCAACAATTTCGAGAATCACATTGCCAACTAGGACCGGTACAGGAATGATATGGGCATTTGACATGACTTTCGTCTTGTCCATGTTCATTCGTAAACCCACTAGTTGGGATACTCTGCTGAGATCTTTGAGCATGGTTCCCAGGCACTCCATGGATTCTGCGATGACGACAATATCGTCTGCGAATCAAAGGTGAGTGATGTATTCGCCATTGATGTTTATGCCGAGTCCAGTCTAAGAGCTTGAAGACATCTTCCGGTGCAGTGGTGAACAGTTTCGGAGAGATGACATCTCCCTGTCTCACGCCTTTCTGCAACTGGATCGGTTTTGTACTCTTATCCCGAATATGGACTGACATTGTGGCGTTCTTATACAAACACTAAGCGATATAACGATGGTCGATTTGGCACCGCTGAATGGACTGCAGCACCGCCCAAGTTTCGACCGATTCAAAGACTTTCTCATAGTCCACAAACGCTATACACAGAGGCCGATTGTACTCCTCGGTCTTCTGGATAATCTGCCGAAGCGTGGGGATATGGTCTATGGTGCTATAGACTTTTCGGAAGCCAGTTTGTTCGGGCGGCTGGAAGTAATCGAGCTTGCACGTGAGTCGATTGATAATGACCCTCGAAAACAACCTGTAGACGTGGCTCACGGGTGAGATGGGTCTGTAGTTCTTTAGAAGAGCTTTGTCGCTCTTCTTGGAGAACAGCACCACCACACTCCTGGTCCACGACTCTGGAACGTCGCCCCCGAGGATAACGGAATTAAATAGCTTCTGAAGGGCTTTTAAGACCGGCTTGCCGCCTGCCTTCAGGAGCTCAGCCGTAATTCCGTCATCTCCCGGTACCTTACCGTTTCTTAGTTATTCGAGAGCCATTCTGATCTCGCACAAGCTAATGTCCGAGATTTCTTCGGGGGGCATAGTCCGGAGCGTGCTGGGGGGCATAGTCCGGAGCGTGCTCGTTCGCGTCCCCTGCCAGTCTAATTAGACTGCTAATCCGGCTCGAAATGCGTACCGCAATGCGGGTTAGGGCGTCCCCCGGAGGCGACGCGTACCGACCCGCCCCCGTCGGTACGAACATCGGCAGTTGCGGCGATGGGGGCCGCCACCCATCACGCCTTGCCCAGTTAGGCGAGTCGAGGAGAACGGAGTGCCGGGTGGGCACGTGGAATGTAAGAGGTTGTGTGGAAGGTAAGTTGCACGAGCTGATATCCGTCATGGCGGACAAACAGCTAGACGTGCTCTGTGTAACAGAGACCAAGCGAAGGGGCAGCGACGCCTGCGATCTTCCTGGTGGCGGGATGGCTCTGTGGTCTGGTGTACCACAGAGCGATCGAGCCAGCATGGGGGTAGGAGTGCTGTTGTCCTCTCGCTTGGCCTCAGGTGTGAAGGATTACGGAATGTATGATCCCAGACTTCTCTGGGTCCGTATAAAACTAGGTGTCACCAAGGTATTCATGGTTGTAGCATATGCTCCCGTAGGATCCTCGGTGGCATCAGACCTAGAGAAGTTTTGGGACAATGTTAGGGAAGTTCTGGATATGGCAGAAACCAGTGAACGCGTGATTGTATGCGGAGATTTGAACGGATGGGTGGGGACCAAGCGTCCCGACTATGAGGACGTACTTGGTCCATTTGGTGATAAGAGAGTGAACGACGCAGGTAGGCTCATAGCGGATGTATGCATGGAGAGAAACCTTATTGTGTCAAACACATTTTTCCAACATAAGGACATCCATATGTATACATGGAGAAGGAATGAACAGAAAAGCATAATAGATTTAATTTTGGTAGACAGTCGCCTCCGAAGCAAAATATTGGACGCAAGAGCCTACAGGGGCCCCACAGTCGACACGGACCACTATCTCGTTATTGCGAGATTTAGTGGTCTGTTCAGAAAGTGGAGGCACTGGCGAGAGCGTGTCCACTTCGGAGGGCTTGAAAGAATAAAGGTTGAAAGGTTGCAAGAAGAGTGTGTAAGAGAAAAGTATGCAGAGGGTGTCCGAGAACGGCTGACGATGGCAAGCCAGCCGCAATCGGACATTGAAGAATGCTGGAGAGTATTGAAAGAGAGTATGGTAGATACAGCGAAAGAAGTATGTGGAAGTTCAAAGAAGCATAGAAAAACAAATGGTGATGCATGGTGGGATGCGGAAGTGGCAGCTTCCGTAGAGCAAAAGAAGAAAGCGTGGCTGGACTATGTCTCTTCTTTGAATCTGAATGACAGTATGACTGAACAGAAGAAAGAAATATATCGGCAATGTAAGAATGACACCAAGGCCTTAGTGAAAGAGAAACGTGATAGAGCAAGTATGAGTGCAGAAGATAGGCTGACTAAAAACTTCGAGGGTAACACCAAACTCTTTTGGAGGGAGGTGAAGAAGTCTCGGGGTGGTTGGTCAGCCTTCAGAATGAATAAAATAAGGTCTAAAGGTGGAGACATTCTTACACAAACACAAGACGTGTTAAGCCGATGGAGTGAATATTTTGGCGATATGTATGCGGATGCTACGGTTGGCGCCGGTGTTGGATGTGGTTTAGTAGATCAACATTCGACAACGGCGTCCTCCGATGGCATCAGTATGGATGAAGTTGAATGGGCGATAAGAAGTTTGAAAAATGGTAAGGCAGCGGGCATTGATATGGTGTCTGCCGAGATGATCAAGCTTGGTGGCTCTTGTGTCTGGGAGGCGTTCCTGTTGCTCCTCAATTTATGTTGGAGCTCGGGAATGGTTCCCAGGGACTGGAATAGCGCAGTCATCGTGCCTTTGTTTAAAAACAAGGGTTCACGTTATGACTGCGCAAATTACAGAGCCATAAGCTTGACCAGTTTGGCAGCAAAAGTGTATGGAAAAATTATTGAAAGGAGAATGAGGATGGTGTCCGATGGTTTACTGTGTGAGACACAAGGAGGTTTCAGGAGTGGAAGGGGATGCATGGATCAAGTGTTCTCTCTGCGCAACATTGTGGAGAAGCATCTGGCTCTAGGTCAGAGGGTTTTCTGCAGTTTTGTGGATCTGGAGAGAGCATTTGACACGGTTGTACGAAAGGAACTTTGGGACATTTTACCGGAGTATGGTATTAACGGTAAACTGCTACAGGCTGTGCAGTCCAGTTACATGGGCTGTAGAGCCTGTGTGCGGCTGGATGATGGAATGTCGCCTTGGTTTGACGTCAATATCGGCGTTAAGCAGGGGTGCGTTCTGTCAGCCAGGCTGTTTATCATATATCTGGATAAATGTCTCCAAAGGTTGAACGATATGAATGTGGGAGTCCAGATGGGCGACTCAGTGGTCACTGCTCTGCTTTATGCAGATGATGCAGTCCTGCTGGCACAGTCAGCGATTGACCTGCAGACCCTAGTCGACACAATGACAGAAGATTGTAAGAAAAGGGGTCTACGCGTGAATGTGAGCAAAACCAAAATAATGGTCTTTGAAAGAGATAAAACCAGAACAGATGTAAGAGTAACAATAGGTAATGATGTACTAGAGCAAGTGGATGAATTTGTATATCTTGGATGTGGATTTAGCCGAGATGGAAGGTACACCACTGATATAGAGCGAAGAGTGAATGCGGGAAATAGAGTGAACGGAGCGTTGGGGCAACTTCTCGGCAGCCACCACCTCAGCCAGAAGGCACGTGTAGCAATACATAACGCAGTGCTTGTCCCAACATTACTGTATGGAAGCGAGAGTTGGGTATGCAGAAAAGAGTATGATAGTAAAATTAATGCGGTCGAAATGCGATCTCTGCGGAAAATCTGTGGAGTTAGGCTGACCGACCGCATTCGTAACGACGACGTAAGAGAGCGAGTAGGTATGAAAGAGAGTATTGGTGTAAAGATGCGAAAGGGAATGCTCCGATGGTTCGGACATGTGGAAAGAATGCCGAACGAACGCCTGGTTAAGAAGATATACAATGCGAAAGTGGAAGGATGTAGGTACCGAGGGAGACCGAGACTAACCTACCTAGACCAGATCGGTCATGTACTGAAGGAAGGTGGAGTCAAGAGTCTCCGAAACCGGCGAGCGTGTATGAAGAGAATTATGAATGTTGAGGAAGCGAGTGAAGTATGCAGAGATAGAGTTCTCTGGCACTCTGTTCTCTCTGCCTACCCTGCAAGGGATATGGCGTGATGATATGTATGTATGTATGTATGTATTTCTTCGGTATAGTGCCGAGTTAGCTTGGATCTGGGATCTTGGACCAAGTCGACAACAGGATATCGGGATGATTTATAAAACTGTCCATAGAAACTTTCGACCTCTCCCAAGATCTCACTTTGGTTTAAAATGACAGTGCCGTCATCGGTCTTCAGCTTAGTCAATTAGCTTTGCCCAATAGACAGATCTTGTGCAAACACTTTTGAGCCACGGTTCCGCTCTATCGCTTCTTCAACACGGAGCGTGTTAAATTGGCGAATATCGCGACGCACAGACCTGGAGATCTGCTTATTTAGCTGCCTGTATTCGAACCAATCGGCTGAAGACTGTACTGGCATTTCTTTTCACCGCTCCATGAGTTTGAGAGTCTGGTCAGAAAGTATTTTAGGTCTATTGGCGCGGTGGACCTTGAAAAACTTCGACCCAACCACGTGGACAGTTTCCACGAACCTGTTGTTCATATCGTTTGGAGATTCGCACTCGTCTAGACATTGGAAGCGATTGTGTAGTTCGAGCTGAAAGTTTTCAAGGTTTTGGTATTGGACAGGTGTAGGTCGGTGGGTAGACTTCATCAAGCATGACAGTTCATCTTTTGTGTGGATATTTAATGTGCCTCGTACTATTCGTTGATAGCTTCCAGTTTTAATCCTGCTGATCACTGAGATATCATTAAATATATGTCGTTTGTCCGACAAGATGAAGTCTATCTCGTTTTTTGTTGAACCATCGGGGCTAATCCAGGTCCATTTCCTATGTGGCTGCTTTCTGAAGAAGGAATTCATCATAAAGAGGCTTTCCTTCTCCAGAAATTCAGTCAGTTTCTGGCCCCTCTGGTTTCTCTGTCCATATCCATGTTTCCCCACTCTCAACTCATCATTACTCCCTTTGCCTAGTTTTACGTTAAAGTCTCCCATAACCACCGTGAAGTGGGTTTTGGACGTGTGTATGGCTTTCGAGATATCCTCGTAAAAGACCTCCACCTCGTCGTCGGAGTATGCCGTGGTCGGTGCGTATATCTGTATGACCTTCAACAAATACCGTTTGGTAATTCTGAGTATAAGGTATGCTACCCTTGCCGACACACTCTCGATCCTCTCCACGTTGCCTACGAGAGACCTGCGAACGATAAACCCTATACCACCTTGGGATGGGTGATCTCCCTCCCGGTAGAAGAGCAAGTTTCCAGACCGTAGGATTATCCTGCCCTCGCCCTCTGTTCGCACTTCTGATAATCCTACAATATCCCAGCGGATTTTGCTCAATTCCTCTTCCAGTTCGATGACCTTCTCATCGGTCCTGAGTGTCCGAACGTTGTGTGTTACCAGGGCCAAAGGTCGTTTTTATTAGTAGCCGGATCGCTGCCGGAGATTCTTCGCACCCCCTACTTCATCGCTACCAGGCCCGCTACCACGATGAGCCTACAGATACCGGAGCCGTTTTTTTCTGGGGGCCGTTTTTTTATTTGTATTGCTCATAAGAGGTTAAAGTCGTAATCGCCACACTTGGCAGGCGGGTTAGCGATCGCAATGTAGTGTTATACGTTTCCTAGGATAGAGCTGCTGCCCACTCTCCTGGTGATCCCTTAGTCGATTTTACGACTCCCACGGGCAAGCAAGGGGTGGCGACACATGTATTCTATCCCGTCGTCACACGGGGAATGCCATGTCATAAATGACAAGAGTAATAGTATTAATATAATAATATATACACGCAAACTAAAATTACATTCCAATAAATTTAGGCCTTCCTGTAAGATAACCTAAAATATTATTTCTACAGCTTTTATGCTTTTGACAATTTTTTTTTTTTTGGATATACATAACAATAGAATAAGACCGTGAACACTTTCATTCTATGTATTTTTTTTTAAAGACATTGTATTGCGGGGAATTTTAGAAATTTATAATTAACATAGACAAATTACACCAGACTCGGAACAAGTTTGTGGATCCCACAAAGTATTGTGCTGCGTTGGAATCGAGCCCACGGCACTAGTACGGAAGGTCGGTATTTTAACCACTATGCCACCTGTGCAGTCATACATATTATGTTACCACATATTGTGCTACGCAATTCTTACAAGAAAAAGATTTATAGTACCTATGTAAGGTGGTTATCCGTGTGGTGATAGAGTAAGAATACAATTCACCGCCCCATATCTTACCCGTGGGTGATCGTAATAGAACACTAATAGTGATATAAAACGCATATAACACCTATGCGAGAGAAGGAACACTCGAAATAAAACCCTATACCAACCGTCTGACCAGCGTGGAATGTAGGTAGGTTGATGATGCGTGCCACACGTTGTAGGTATGCCCCGCCTGGTGGCCCCAGCGCCACGTCTTGTCGGTGGTTGTTGGAGGGGACCTGTCGCTGTCGAACATCATCTCAAAGATGCTTGACAGTGACGGGTGCTGGTCGTCGATGGCCTCCTTTTGTGAGGAGGTCATTTCTATAAAGGAGGCCGTGGAGCGACAACGCGAGGAAATTGCGTCCGCAGACTCGCTCCGCCGGCGGCGGCCAGGGAGGAGGAGGCGCCGATATGCGCAACTCCTCCCACCGCCATGAATGACGACAGGGCGTGGCCCGACGGCTAAGCGTTGGGGTGCCGGGGATCGAATGTCAGTAGACGATCTCTCCGGCACCCCGTAAAAGCGCGGAAGGGGCCGCTGTGGTTTTAGTGGGTATTCCGGTCGGGTTTAGCTAGCCGGCGAGTCCCACACTCCCCCCTCGTCTGTCACCGGCGAGGCAGCGCGTAAATGCGTTTCCACAGCGTGAACAAAAAAAAAAGTAGTATGTAGGTAGGTCAATTTCCCTCCCATTAGCCCGAGCCCAACAATGAGACATCTATGAGCTAAGATGATGATGATGGTGATGATGATAATATTTTATGAAACCTAAATAAATATTTACTATGTAAACTTTACTATCTAGCGCCCTATTTTTATTTGTCGTCATGTGGAATACTGTGAAAAACTGTTTAAAAAAAAATAACATTTCCATCAGAAATAGGTAAATATTTTTCATACAAAGATGACAGAGTGTCCCCATATGTAATTTAACACTGTCGGAAGGGTTTTATGATGATTCATTTATCTAAAGCGAAGTTTATAATACCTACAATTTCAAAAAGTAATAATAAATAATAATATAAAAATATACATATATTACGCTGAATATATGGTGCAGGTGTGATTTTTAATCATTTATTTCATTTATATCATTAGTCTGTGTGGTAGCGGGTACGAATACTACAAACCCTTACTTTGCTTATGAATATCGTAAAAGACGACTAAGAGCCTTATAACGACCCGACCCAACTCCATCTGATGGCATTTAGAACGAATAGTTGATTTAGTGTAAAATAACAAAATATTTGAAATGAACCTATTTTTTTGGGCTGTATTGTGTTTGTATTTAATTTTCTTGACGTTTCAAACCCTTCTGCGCATTAAAAAAAAACTGCTTGTTCTCGCAAACATAAATATTGTTCAATATTATTAAACTTTTAACTGTTGTGTGGTAGCGGATACGAATACTACCAACCCTTACTGTGCTCGTGGATGTCGTAAAAGACGACTAAGTGTCTTATAACGACCTGAACCAACTCCATCTGATGCCGTTTGGTCAACAATTACATTCCCAAAGAGCCATCTAGCCAGCTATTGCCAATAACTTTTACAATATGTACTATGAAATAAGAGTACATATTGGGTCAACCCCAAGTAATTGGGATAATAGTAGGAGAATAATGAATGATGATTTCATTTATATCATCATTATCATCTCAGCCCACAAGTCCCACCGTTAGGTTCGGGCACAATGAGAGAGCGATCGACCTACTATACCGCGATGATCCAACGTGTTGACATAGCGATTTTTGGAGAATTTTCCTTTTCTTATTATAGGCATATTAAATAATAATAATACCTAAATAATAGGACCTTGTAGAAACTCGAGGAAAGTTCAGGCGCTTCTGCCATATGTACTGTTGCAATCAATGTTAAGGTTCACATATAGGCCCTATAAACTTTGCCATATCCGTGGTGCTGTACTGCTGCGCCTCACGTATCAGCACATCCTCTTATCTATTGGCCTATTAGCCAATTTTTGCTTCATGTCTCCCGCTTTGCATAGGAGGGAAGTGAAATTTTTTCAACTCCTCCTGTTTTTCTTTTGTAATTAAATTTGTTGCGGGTTCCAAGACAGTTAAAAGCGTTTCCCGGGACTTCCCGAGGGTCAAACTTCGGTGTCTTATACGGAGACCATTGTGGATCCTGGCTTACAGGAGTTACAGTGGTGGGAATGTGTGGTGGAATTAGTCCCAAAAAGAAAAAAAAATAGGCATATATTTAATAACCTTTAATCGTCTTTTACGATTCCCACGGGTAAGATGAATACATGATGCAAAAAAAGGTAGTGAATTATATTCTTATTCCGTCACCAGAAGGAAAAACGTATATATAAAACAATACAAAAGAAATAAAAGCATAATATTTCAAAGTAGCTTGCTTAATATAGCTAACCAATTTGTCTATCATTGTGGAGAATGGTGAGTTATGCATAGGGTTGAGAAAGTTAGAATTATATGTAATGTTACGCTATTTTTTTTTTATTACTGATAGTGGCAAGCGGCCCACCTGGTGATAAGTGTTACTGCCGCCCATGGACCTTCGCAATATCAGTGGAATAGCTAGGCCGTTGCTTATCAATGAAAATCCCAAACCCATCCAGAAAGTTGGGTTGCTGGTTCTCTAGCTCACCGAACGAAGCGCAACAGCATATTGCTCAGACGTCAATTTTCTGCGCAAGTTTGGTACTACCCCGGACAAACCGGCCCGCGGCTGTAGACAGAGTATTCTGTCTACAATATGGTTCTACCACTATTAGCTAATTCAGTTAATTTAAAATATAATTTACTAATGTTTGGCTAAGTTATATGAAATACGCCTTATCAACGTCAACGCACCTTGTAAATGTCCAAACACCAGGTGGAATTGACACGGGTCGGCTTAGAGCCTTTAGTCGACACTTACGAATAGTGATTATGTCGGTTATTTGGCGTTGACACAATATGAATTATTCTTGAACTTATATATTTCTAATAGCTATCATATAAGACAGAACAATAGTAATACAGAGACTCTGTTCACATCTATATGTTCATCCGTACCGTACTTCTATTAAGCCATTCACTTGATGTAGATTTATTCGGTCAGCCTAACTCCACAGATTTTCCGTAGGGATCGCATTTCGACCGCATTAATTTTACTTTCATACTCTTTTCTGCATACCCAACTCTCGCTTTCATAGAGTAATGTTGGGACCAGCACTGCATTATGTACACACGTGCCTTCTAGCTGAGTGGTGGTGTGGTGAGTGGTGGCTACCGAGAAGTAGTCCCAACGCTGCGTTCACTCTATTTCCCGCATACACTCTTCGCTCTATATCAGTGGTGTACCTTCCATCTCGGCTAAATCCACATCCAAGATATACAAATTTTTAGATACATACGTATGTATGTGTCATACCATCACGCCATGTCCTTTGCAGGGTAGGCAGAGAGAACAGAGTGCCAGAGAACTCTATCCTTGCATACTTCACTTGCTTCCTCAACATTCACAATTCTCTTCATACACGCTCGCCGGTTTCGGAGACTCTTGACTCCAGTACATGACCGATCTGGTCTAGGTAGGTTAGTCTAGGTAGGTTCAGTACATGACCGATCTGGTCTAGGTAGGTTAGTCTAGATAGGTTCAGTACATGACCGATCTGGTCTAGGTAGGTTAGTCTCGTTCTCCCCCGGTACCTACATCCTTCCACTTTTGCACTGTATATCTTCTTAACCAGATGTTCGTTCGGCATTCTTTCGACATGTCCGAACCATCGGAGCATTCCCTTTCGCATTTTTACACCAATACTCTTTTTCATACCTACTCGCTTTTTTACGTCGTAGTTACGAATGCGATCGATCAGCCTAACTCCACAGATTTTCCGTAAAGATCGCATTTCGTATTATACATTTTTTTATTACATTCGTATTTGGGAATCTAGCTTAATCACTTTCGCCATGAAAAAATACATGTATACACTAATTTTAATGACAATCAGTTGAACGATGTAGAAGTCGACATTTCGTAGCACTGCCTGGTGGCGAGTTACATCGATGGGGATAGCATATATAATATATAAACCTTTTCTATGAAAAAATACATATACATACCAATTTATATACAAACATCCTTATTTATAGATATAAATTATAATTCTGATGTGTTTTAGATAAAATTTTATGCATTAAACACATAGAGATAAGTTATTAGTTTCCTGGAAATATTGTAACATAAAATCGATAACGATTAAGGTACTGATTTGCCTTTTTTCGCAAGCTATGTATGGTCTGTACATGTTCTCTGTTCCGCCCGAGGCAACGGATGGCCCCATAACCCACCGTGTTTGCTCCCATCATCACCATTGCTACCGACTTCTTGACATTAGTAGCCAGCCTAGACTAACTCACGCTCGGTGAGACTTATGTCTAACAGTAGACGTGGATGGGATAAGCAATGAATATAAGGGCAAGTATTGAAAGTATTTCTAAGGCCTTTTATAGTTTGTTCAGATTATAGGTATAAAGTATCAGTCGCAGTCACTTAGTACCGAAAATAAAAAAAAAAACAATTAAACATAGAATAAAAAACATTTTATGCGGCATATTTTTTGAAAGGCTATTTTCTGGTCATATTTATATATTACATAAAATTTACACGGTTTTTTGAGTTATATCAATTTTTATTACAATAATAAAAATGAGGCAATAATATCAATAATTGTACTAAAGTTATTTGTAATATATATTTTTTCAATATCATTAACATAACAATTTTCTTGTTTCAGGTACGGAAATGCGTATATAATTGCTGAAATAGTGTTTTTGTGAGCACAGACTGAAAAATATTAACACAGCCTTTTGAGTGACCACTACATATGTAAGAATTTATTATAATATATATTATTAAATGTCTCTTGTATATTATATACAATTATATTAAGATTTACCAACCGTATAAAAATACTAATATTATAAATTCTAATGTAAGTTTATTTGTTGTTTGTACCGCCTAAACCAATAAGGCAATTTTAAAAATTCTTTTTTATTTTCAATGCAAAGCTACATTATCAACGGGTAATATAGCCGATATGCTATATATTTGTACTCCCTTCGGAAAGGCCATATCGCAGGAATTTGTAAAATTGAAGAAAATCTATTTTCGATCATCTCTTCAGTATTTATGGTCACATGAGATCAGTCATCAGTCCTTTTTTTTTGGTGCTTGCAGAGTGGGTCTATGGGGTCACGCGCCGCCTCTTCCGTCACCCCGGACCGATGTGGCGGAGCGTGGCCACTCCATAGCCCACCGCAAAAAAAAAATATTATGTGTTGCTATAGTTATTTCTGTACTATCTGTACTAATATTATATTGACGTTAGAGAAAGACCTTTGTCTATTCAAGTTGGATAAAGAGCACAACCACAACAGTTTGGAAACTCTTTGCAATGCATTTATATGATGCTGACTCGTTTTAAGAAAGATATTTTTTTGTTATTGTACATTAAATTATTCTAAACTATACTCTTCTCAAGATTCAAACGTAAATAATGAAGTAACTAGTATTACCGAAACTATTGTAATTTAAAAGTAAATGGTCTAGACAGTCTTTAAAAAAACGACTTTCTAATTACTCCATTCAAATTTTCCACAAACTTACGAAAGTTAAACAAGTTCTTAATCAAATAAAATATGAATAGGGACAAATATTAGTAAGTTTTCTATGTAAGTAAATGCTATTAATTTGTGACCAAAATTCGTAAATATCAGTTTAAAGAAAAAATATACTTAAACAACATAGCGGAAGAAGGATTTGTTTTTATTTAATAGCCTGCTATTGTTTTTTTTTTAATGATAAACTTATGAGCATTTTGAGAACAAAATTTTCATAACAATTTAGCGTTTTATAAACATGTACCTAAGTACAAAAAAAGAGGGCAATTTAATATTGTTTTATGTTAAATTTCTTGTAATATCGTCGTTTAAGTAGAGGGTTTCTGTGACATATGGTACAAATGTGGAAAGTAGGATGAAAAATAAGCTTTGATATTTCAACATGTTTTTCTATGTGCATAATATTACACCATGGTAATGATATAATGCTATTATTAAGAAAAAATATAATATGTGTGGTGAGGAGTAAAACGATAGCTCACCAACCTCTTTCTTGCCCGTGGGAGTTGTACAAGACAACTAATCGTACAAGACATTTAAGGAGAAAATATACAGATGACATCTATACAAAAAAAAAAGGAATCATCATCTCAGCTCATATATGTCCCACTGTTGGGCTCGAGTCTCCTCCGTAATAGGAGAGTTTTGGGCCTATTATACCACACTGATCAGACGTATTGGTATAGGGTTTTGTTTCGCGTTTTCCTTCTTTCGCATAGATGTTATATGCGTTTTACATCCCTTAGTCGTCTCTTACGATCACCCACGGGTAAGATAGGGGGTGTTGAACTGTATTCTTACTCCGTCACCACACGGATTAAAAAAAAGAATACTCGAAATAAAAACCTATACTAATCCGTCTTACTAGTTAAGGAACAAATATGTATCTTCGAAAATCGATTTATGTCTTACATTTAAAGTTAAATTTTAAGGTCAAACCGCAGACTGGAGTTGACACTGAACAACTAAGTATTGGCAGTCCTTAGTTTTACCATCACAAAAGCAGAACTACTACTACTATCTAAGCATCATATTATATGATATTAAAATTGGTAGATACGATATTTCAGATACGTAACGTTAAAATTAGAGATGCCATATGAAAAAGTAATACAAATAAGTATGTATAGGGCACACCATTAGGGTAATAAAATTCTATACAAGATATTTTCGTATTCATGCCATCGCTATCGATTCGTCATTATTATATACTACTGTGTATATTATTTCGTACATTAAATTATGACTGTGAATTTTGCGTATTCCACTGTAACCTACACAAAACATACGCTAAATTTCTTTTCTCTGTTCTCACGTAATGTAGTAGATGGAAGTAATGGGCGATATTCATCATTATCATCTTAATAATTAGTCCGTTGTCCTATTATCATATACCACGTCTCATCTCATCATCTCAGCTTATATATGTTCCACTTTTGGGCTCGAGTCTCCTCCATAATGAGGGGGAAATTGACTTATATACCACATTGGTCATAATGGTCATACGTGTTGCTATAAGGTATTGTTTCGAATTTTCCTTCTCTCGTATAGATGTTATATGCGTTTTACATTCCGTCGTCTCTTACGATCACCCACGCGTAAGATAGGGAGTGGTGAATTGTATTCTTACTCCGTCACCACACGGAAATTACCATGTCTATATTAATTTAATGATTATGTTTTCTCGCTTAAAGTATTTAAAGCATTTTTACACTCGTGCTGTAATAAAGAAAGAATACAATTCATCAATCTTCTTGCTCTTGAGAGTTATAAGGTGCGTGGGGATATTTGAATCAGTTGATATCAATGGAGAAAAGGAAATCTCAACGTAAAAGCTTATGCTAATTCGTCTGACCAGTAAGATATAGTAGATCAATTTTCTTTTCATTGTGGAGAAGGCCCGAGCTCAGCATTGGAATCTATATGGGAATAACCCATACACTATTGTACGTGAGCCTATTCAAATAAGAGTAATTTAACTAATTTAATCGAGAAAAAGACGGGTTAGCATAAAGTTTTATTCATAGCTTTCCTTTTCTTGCAATGATGTTAGCTGCTTTACCTTAACCGATTTTTACTATACCGATAGGAAAGAAGAGGGTGATGATCATTTTATTTTTACCCTTAACCCCACCTTAATCCTTTATTATAATCTAAATATAATTTCTTAATACTGTTTGTTTATTATTAAAAATGATCTTAATAAAGAAAAAAAGTTCCTTATAAATCGAAGATATTTGATAACTTCGACTTGCGTGAATTTTTACGATTAGATTTTTATGACAAAGTTAAACCAACAAGTAAAAGTTTTATAGGATATTTTGACATCTGTGAATTACGCGAAGAACCTTTAAGAATCTCATAGGTATGTTAATTTATATGTAGATATTTAACAAATAGTAATTATGATATTTTGTTTATTATAATTATGTTTATTTAAATGCACACATTTATGCATTATACAAGAAGCTTGTAGTACATTTAACTAATGTTAATTATAGAAACAGCTAATTATTTTACAGGCTGTAAATAAAATACTTAAAAATTCAAATTAAAAGATATAGAAGAATCTAAATTAAAAGATAAATCGATATAACCAGGTTTTATTAATAGAAAATATCGTTTTGTTAGCGTTATCAGGCAATGAAAAAAAATATGATTTTCACTTGCTAAAAACAATTAGAATATGATGACAATTTTTTTTAATATCTATTTTCAAAATATCACTAAAAAGAAAATACCGACCTAAGCTCGGTCATCCAGATATTAAAATACTTTAAAACAATAATTTCAATATTCAAAACATTTCATTACTTCAGTGAGCTGACAAACGGACAGAACACAATATACCTATCGATTTATGTTTTTCACTGGTAACTTAAGATACAATTAAAACAGGCAACATTAATGCAGGAGAGTTAAAAGTTGAAATAAAACACTATGCCATCAGGTTTAGCTTGTGAGATATAGTAAGACAATTTATCTGCTATTTTATATATGGCAAACCTTTACACTTTATATACTAATAAGTGTTGTTGATGCAGAAGTATGCATTTCTGAAATGCTTCATACATTCACGTATCTATTTTCATGTCTCTTACCTTGACCAGTAGCTGTCTATCCGTTACCCTGACACGCCAAAGGTCGGATATTTATTATTTCATTTCAGCTATGTTTAAAACTGCGATTTATTACTACGTATTTTTGTTATAACTGGTGTATATTATATTAACTGTAAAGGGCTCTTTATTGCAAGAGACGAAAGATTGTATTTCGTAACGAGAAATTCTTTACACTTTTGCGTAACCTTTTGGTTATTAAGAAGTAAGACTATAAAAAAATGTATTTTGTTAATATATTTGATTCACATTTATTTAAGTGTATTTTACCACTTTCTTTTTCATTATTAGCAAAATAGGATATTAGGTTTATGCATTCTATCGAAATACTTTTTCAAATAATGTATGCATTCTAAGGGTATTTATCACCTTAAGTTTTAGATTTAAATACTTCTAAATAAAACACTGGCGAAATGTCCTACAGGAACCGGGCCATCATACAAAAAAATAGGTATTTGGAAGTGTAAGACTAATTCTCTTTTTATCAAAGACCGTAATTTTAGGTAACATGTTCTTCTTTTTATGTATTAGCAATCAGCTACTTATACAAGCTATTGGTGCCAGTGTCGAGTTATAAATGTCTTCACATTTTTAGTCTTTCAGGTTAGTCATTGTCTTAGTCAAATTGTCACCATCAACAGTGCTATGGCCACACTAGTAATGGTATCTTGTGGGAATTTTGATAGGAAACGAAAACGCTGTAAAGCACTTTTATATGATATTCACTACATCACAGTACTTCCGTCGCATCACATTACATAAAATGCCATCAAAATTATCTAATATAACACATTAAAACACTAAGATATCGAATATAATACAAGGAGCACCACATGACGTTTTTTTTAGATGCCCGTCAAAAGTCTAGGTAACATGTTACCTCACCGAAGACAAAGATCGGGTACCGGTGGCCCGCTCGCACGGCGAAGAAGAGGTGCTTGCAGGGTGGGTCAATGGGGTTGCGCGCCGCCTCTTCCGTCACCCCGGACCGATTTGGCGGGGTGCGACGTCCATAGCCCACCGCAAAAAAAAAAAAAAAAAAGTAACATGTTACCTAAAATCACACGTCAAACCAAATGACACGTCACTGCTGTTAATAATTTTAAATATTAATTTATGTTAAGTAAAATTATAATTTCCGACAATACATCAGGTGCTATTAAAAAGTTAAGACACCGACCCCCCGTACCAAGTATCGCATGTTTGTCTTCCACACAGTACAATGCTTAGTATAATCCACAAATTGTCATTCTGAGTCTGGGTATAATTTCTGTCTGATAATTTTATATGTATTTTCCATGTGGTGACGGAGTAGGAATACAATACGCCACCCCCTATTTTGCCTGTAGGTGATCGTAAAAGACGATTAAGGGATAAATTATGCATATAACATCTATGCAAGACAAGGAAAACTCAAATTAAATCCTATAACAACACGTCTGACCAGCGTGGTATAGTAGGTTAATTTCCCTCTCAGGGTGGAGGAGACTCGAGCCCAGCAGTGTGATATATATGAACCATGCAGCCCTTCGTCACCCCGGAGGGAATGGACGGCGTGTGTCCAGACCATAGCTTGCCAAAAAAGGACGATAAGCATGTTACATGAAAGGCTAATCCGCCGGGCTGACCGCGGATGTCAAGGGTTTGGTAGCAGTGGCCCACAGGCTATGGGAAGGGAATACACTGGCTAATGGGGCCACGCGCCGACCCTCCGTCCCCCCGAACGGAAGGAACGACGTGTGTCTAGACTATAACCTGGCAAAAAAAGGACGATAAGTATACTACTCGATCGATAATATTTTATTGATAAATTGACATACATAGTTTATTATCTGTTCTTACTAATCGTTACCCAACCTGTATTGCTTTTTCTGCCTATTGATACAAATGTGCCTCTGGGTTGATATATTACTAGTATCTCTATAGATTCTATATAAGTTTCATCAAAAATATCGATTATAATAATTACATAGTCACCTTATCTCAGTTCAAATACATCCCACTGTTGGCGCTCGAGCCTCTTCCACAATAAATTTGATTTATCATATATTATGCATAAGCCCCATTAGGGCACTTACATATTGTCAATTTTACATATTTTTTAATTAATCTACCACAGGATCGGAAAGCGGCCACAAACTGAGAAGATCCGGCAAGAAACTCAACAGGCTCAGGGGCATTTTTTTTTTTTTTTTTTTTTACCCGAGATGGGGATGGCGGTGGCGCGCATGCGCGGCAAATCCACCGCCACCCCGCCCGACGGTGTTCCTAACCGCGTGCTGGCCCTGGTCCTCGAACACCTGGGTCCCCGCCTCAGGGGGCTGTTGGACGCGTGTCTAGCGTCCGGGCGGTTCCCTGAGTGCTGGAAGGAGGTGAGGCTGGTGCTCCTGCCGAAACCGGGACGGTCTCCAGGGTTGGCCTCGGTCTACAGGCCCATCGTGCTGCTCGACGATGCGGGCAAGCTATTCGAGAGGGTGCTGGCTGCCCGCATCGACCGGCACCTCGTCGGCACGGGGCCCGATCTGTCTGACGCTCAGGTCGGGTTCAGGAGGCCCGTCGGAGCGCCCATGACGTGCGGTGTCCCGCAGGGGTCGGTCCTCGGACCCACCCTGTGGAACATTGGCTACAACTGGGCGTTGAGAGGGAGCCTCCCACCCGGGCTGGGCGTGATCTGTTACGCCGACGACACGCTCGTCACAGCCCGCGGTAGGACGCTTAAGGAGGCGGCAAGCCTGGCGACTCTCGGCACCGAGGAGATTGTCAGGCGGATTGAGGCGCTGGGGTTGAGGGTGGCCCTGGACAAAACGGAGGCCCTCTTGTTCCATGGGCCCCGCATGGGCCCTCCCATCGGCGTCTTGATCACCGTCAATTCGGTTGACATCAGCATCCGGGCCCATATTAAGTATTTGGGCCTGGTGCTCGACGGGCGTTGGTGGTTTCGGGAGCATTTCTGCAGGCTCGCTCCACGGCTCGTCGGCGCGGCGTCCGCCCTATCGTGGCTTATGCCGAATGTGGGCGGACCGAGCGCTACGTGCCGACAGTTGTACGCGGGGGTCCGGTTGATGGCCCTGTACGGCGCACCGGTGTGGGCGGGGTCCCTGACCGTCCGACTCAGGGCTCTTCTGTGGCGACCACAGAGGGCCATGGCGGTCAGGGCCATACGCGGGTACCGCACGGTGGCGACGGAGGCAGTTTGCCTGTTGGCCGGGACTCCCCCGTGGGACCTGGAGGCGGAAATGCTCGCCCATTTGTGTCGGCGGGTGTCGGGGCTGCAAGCGAAGGGCGGTGTGGTCTCATTGAGGGAGCTCACCGCCTGGCATGTCGACGCCCGCTGAGACGTCATTGCCCGTTGGGCAGTCCGGCTGGAGAGGCCTCGGTTCGGTGTGCGGACCGTGGTGGCCTTCCGGCCGGTGCTGATGCGGTGGTTGGAACGGCGGCACGGGGTGCTCTCCTTCCAACTGGTGCAGGTTTTGACGGGGCATGGGTGCTTTGCCAAACACCTGCACACGGTCGTTAGGAGGGAGAGTACACCGTCCTGCCACCACTGCGACTGCGACGAGGATACGGCGCAGCATACGCTCACGGCTTGTGCCGCTTGGGCAGAGCAGCGTCGTGAACTCGTCGCAATCATCGGTGCTGACCTGACGCTGCCGACCATCGCCAGGGCGATGCTCGACAGCGTCAGGAACTGGGACGCGGTCGCAGCCTTCTGCGAGGCAGTAGTTTTGCGGAAGGAGGCGGCGGAGCGCGTGCGCGAGAAGCGTCTCCTCGACGCGAACCGTCGCCGGCGACTGGGGCGGCGTAGGCGCGATTACCTGCGCCTTATGCCGCCCTAGCCGAGGCCGCGGGTGACTGGACCGGGAAATTAGTCCGTCACCGGCCGATAGGCTGACCGCGAGGAGAAAAGATCGACGTCCTCCCCGAGGGAGGGGATGTAGCTCAAGAAGAGGGTACCCCTCGGGGGGTATTCCGTCGGGCCGGCCACTGACGACAAGTTCACGCTGCTACGCTGGCCGGTCCAACGACGAAGGCGAGGTTCATGGGTGGGTTATGGGTGTGCGTGCTTACGCCCCTCTGTCGCCCCGGACAGAGTAGTGCGAGGAGCGTGACGACCGTTGCCCAGCCCACAAAAAAAAAAGGTCGTCATTTTTTTTAAATTATATGTTCAAATTACTGAAATTTTTAGCATTTAATATGCTTAATTATTTATAAACATTGTCCGATAGATGGCATAGATAGACGTAAGATATAATATGAATCGAAATTTGCATGTCCTAAAATAGTTCACGATGGTGTAAGTGGCAGCACGGTTGGGCCGGATTCCCAATAGGTGCGGGTTCGGACCCCGCTTGTGACATCATTTTTCGTTTCGTAATCGGGTATTTATAAATAATTAAGCATAGATATTAAATGCTAAAAATTTCAGTAATTTGAATAACAAGGTTGTGTCATCGTTTAATACAATTCTAACTGCAAAGCTTGAAGTATTAAGCCTATATAATGTGTAAATATTGTCCGATAGATGGCATACGTCACCTTGAAGACGTAAGATATAATATGAATCGAAATTTGCATGTCCTAAAATAGTTCATGATGGTGTAAGTGGCAGCGCGGTTGGGCCGGATTCCCAACAGGTGCGGGTTCGAACCCCTCTTGTGACATCATTTTTCGTTTCGTAATCGGGTATTTATAAAAAAAAAAATTATATGTTTATATCAAAATAATTGGATACATGTTTAGTCTATATTATTTCAAATAATAAGCACTTACTCATATCATACTTGTCACACGACTTGATATAGGGTTTTGTTTCGAATTTTCTTTCTCTTTGGTCAGAACCAAATGTTATAGGCATATATATATCCACTAATCATCTCTTACGGCATCCATGTACCAAATAGGGAGTAGTAAATTGTATTTTCACTCCGTCATCAAAAGGAAGGTTTCCTTCTCTTACATTTCACGCGTCTAGTAACAAGTTTGTGAATATAATTCATCAGTATGTCTTGTAGTCTCGTGAGAGTTGTAGAAATATACTGATAGATCACTAAGAAAAAATCTCAGTTTCACTTTTATAGGAAACTTCTTCAACTTCGTAAATAATGGCATTATTATAATGGTATTATATTAATACATTTCTAATGTTAACGCAAGTATTCAAATAAAACTACTTTTAAGGATTCTATCGTATTTGTGTTTGATTTTTAATTACCCAACGTTTCGAACACTTTACAGTGATCATGAGTGAGTCCTCCCATGACCATGATCAAGTGGTCGAAAAGTCGGCAAATTAAAAATCAAAAACAAACGCGATAGAATACGTCAAAGTAGTTTTATTTCTAATGTTATTATCGCTCTTATTGGAAGTCTGTCTAATAGTAAATTTAGATGGGTTGATGGATTGATTGCCGTGTGGTGACGGAGTAGGAATACATTTCATTACTCTCTTTCTTACCCGTGAGTGTCGTAAAAGACGACTAAAGGATTTAATATGCAGATAACATTTATGCAAGCGAACGAGAACTCAAAATTAAAAACCCTGTAATAATTTGTCTAAATAGCGTGTTACATTAGGTCAATATCCCTCCCGTTGAGGAGGAGGCTCGAGACCAGCAGTACGACGTATATGAACTGAGTTAATGATGATGATTTTTTTGGTACTATGAATGATACAATTAGTCGTTCAGTTTTACGCAATTCTTTATTTTTCTTTTTTTTTACATTTATATTATTTCATAAAAATAGTTGTTAATATCATTACTAACTTATAAAATACTAGATAGCTGTTCCCCGTCCGCTTCCCTCCTTTCCTGATAAATAATCACCAACATATCATGTACTCAAACCTGCTCCGAAACACGCTGTATCTTACGGTATAAGTATTATTCCGATCGGTTCAGTAGTTTTCGCAGTATAACCGAACAAAAGAAACCGGCTCTTTATTTATTAGTATAGAAGAAATAGATTTACGTGTTTGTTTTTTGAAAAGACACGTATTCAAATTTCACATAAGCTACCAGCAACAATTAGTTTATTATAAAAATTACAAGTCGAACACAAATTTCAATACATACCTTTACAAAATAGTACATCCATGTACCTGCACACGGTTATATCGATAAAATTATATGTTTAATGTAAGTAAAATCGTTTATTATATCGTTCGTATATATAAAGTAAATCAACGTAACACATAGGGGAGAGTCGGGTAGCCCCGGCCGGCGGGTACCCTCGGCCAGTGCTAGTTACAGGAAAGTTCGCACACATACATGCACAAGTGTCACATCCACACGACCGCAGCACCATTTAGCCGTATATTCATATCAAACGCGCTGCGACTGATGTGCGAACAACACGTGACATTCGTTTGTTTAACAGTACCTATACTTTTGTGTGCGCCGTTTACTTTTTGAGTGCGGTTATTGGTTATACAATGTAAGTACTTCACCATAGTATATTACTAATTCTGTAAGTTAGTCATTATAGTTAACAAATTAGGTAAATACTTGACGTTGTTTTTATTGATATTTCCTATATGAATAAAAACATAGGATCGAGGCGGTCGGGTACAATCGGACACTTTTTTGTCGGGTACCCCCGGACATTTCTTTTATGACGAAATGTTTAGTTTCTTGGATTGCATAGTGAAATTAAGAAACGTGGTAGTTTCACCATGTCTGTTTGTCTATGCATCTCTATGTTACAGTCTTTTTTTATTACAATGTTGAGACAAGTGTATAAAATCTTGTGTCTTTTGCAGATAATGCCAAAATTCAAAGGAAGGATTACGCCTAGAGGAAATTGGGACGAAAATAAAATGAAACAGGCTATAAGATGTGTACTGGAAAAAAAGATATCGGTGAGAGAAGCAGCTGAGAGATATGACGTGCCGAGAAGCACCCTTCAGGATCGGATAAAAGCTGTCGGTAGTGGACAAGAAGCACAGTTCAAGCCAACACTAGGGAGATATGAACATACCTTCTCAGAAAATCAATCACTGCAATTATATAACCATGTCAAAGACCTCGATAATCGCCTGATGCCGCTGACCAAAGTAGAGTTTTTGAAATTGGCATTTCAATTTGCAGAACGTTTAAAATACCTCATAGGTTCAATAAAGAAAAGAAAATGGCCGGCAAAGATTTTTATTATAGCTTCATAAAGAAATACCCAGATATTGCTCTCAGAAGTCCAGAGTCAACCAGCATTGCAAGAGCCGTTGGGTTTAATAAACCACAAGTCTATCGGTTTTATGATCAGCTCCACCAACTACAAGATAAATACAAATTCCCTGCCTCCAGAATATACAATGCTGATGAAACGGGGGTCTCCACTGTACACAAGAATGAGAAAGTTATTTCTACTAAGGGAAAAAAGCAAGTTGGCAAGTTGACTTCTGGTGAAAGAGGACGAAACATTACATTGATGTTTGCTATGAGCGTGTGCGGCCATTTTATACCTCCACTTTTTATTTTCCCGAGGAAAAGGATGGATAAAAATGGTCGTTTGATGATTGGAGCTCCACCAGATAGCATTGCTATTCCACACGAAAGTGGTTGGATGAATGGTGAGATATTTTTAATGTGGCTCCAGCATTTCAAACAGCACGTACAGCCTTCGAAGGAGAACCCTGTCCTTCTGATTCTCGATGGACATGGAAGCCATAAAGAGTTGGCAGTGATAGAATTTGCTCGAGCTAATCACATCCATATGATTAGCACTCCACCACACACAACACACAAGGTGCAACCTCTGGACAGGGTATTTTTCAAGCCGTTTAAGTCTGCATTTGGTTCAGCAAGCGCAATGTGGATGAGACAAAATCCAGAGGCTAGGATCACTGATTATGACATCGCTGCTTTAGTCAATTCAGCTTTCGTTAAGGCAGCGAGACTAGAAATAGCACAGAATGGGTTCAAATGCACAGGGATTTATCCATTCAATAGGGAAATTTTCAGTGATTTGGATTTTTTGCCATCATTGATGACCAATATTGAACAGGAACCAGCTTTTTCTGAAGAGACAGTCGTGGGATCACAGTTATCAACTAGTTGCAATCAGCAGAAATCCAGATGCTGCAATCAACAGTCATCCTCTAGTGGTACCCAGCAGCCATCCACAAGCTGCAACCAGCAGCCATCCACTAGTTGCACCCAGCAGCCATCCACTAGTAGTAACCAGCAACCATCTACCAGTCTTATATCACACCCATCAGCCAGTGGCAATACGCAGCCATCATTTATGCCCGCATCAACGTCAGAAATTACAGAATCAACTGCACCTGCTACTGTAAATGAATTGCTTAAGCAGATGTCCCCTCTTCCCGATGCATCCAAGAGGCGTCTTGCAGCGCGTACACGAAAAACACAAAAAAGTGAGATTCTGACATCTTCGCCCTTCAAAAATGCGTTGGTAGAGAAAAAGGCTGCGACCAACACAACCAAGGCTGCAACCAATAAAACTACAACGAATAAAAGAAAGGCGGCAACTAATAAAATGAAAACAAAGAAGAATATTCAAAGTTTGACTCAGCTAGAAAGAGACCACGATACAGAATGCATCATTTGTGGAGAAACGTTCGAGGAAGATTGGATCCAGTGTCATAGATGCAAAGACTGGGCGCACGAAGCGTGTGTGGATATTGATCCATCGCTGGCTTACTACTATTGTGACGTATGCAAGGCTAAAGAACGATTTGGTCATCAGTAATTCTATGTCCGGGGCTACCCTCCAAAAATTATTTTAACAAATATTGAAGACTGCTTTTGAGACTTGATTTAAGCTAAGATAATAAAACTATCAGTTTCTAACTTAATTAATATTATAAGATATATGTTTAGTTTAAGTTAAAGTTTAAAAATAAATGTTTATTTCGGTTGATTTTCAAGATATCATGAGTTTTATTTATGTGGCCGAGGCTACCCGACTCTCCCCTAATTAAGTTGTAGATTTATTGGTAGTGGTCATAGTATTATTCTTTAGGCCATGTACTAACTCGCATTATTGGGTCTATACTTCCTCCAAAGTCATCGTCAAAATGAATAGATTTTTAATTGTTTTTTTTTTTCAATTTTTAAAATACTAATAACATAATCACAATCACACGAGAAGTGGGCTGGGATATTTACTTAATAAATAAATATCACTGCTACATATATACCTATGTACTAATGGCGACTGACTTTGACCGCACAAATGGCGTAGTGGTTAAGATACTGGACCTTCCGTGCCAGTGCCATGGGTTCGATTCCTATGCAGGACAATACTTTGTGGGATCCACTAAGTGTTGTTCTGAGTCTGGGTGTAATTTGTCTGCGTTAATTGCATGTTTGTTTGTAAAGTCCCTCGCAATACAACGATCATTTCCTTAGTACAGGGTGGTGTCCTAACAAAAACGTGTGACGATCTATAAAGCCGCATTAGTATTTTAACAAAATACCAATTTACGCATTTCTTACATAAATAACGTCGAAAAGATTCCTTAATTAAATAGAACCCATTAGATAGAAAACTAGTCCTAATAAGACATATACAGGTAAAGCCAAAGACAAATCTACAGATTAAGAAAGGTAGAACCCCAATAAAATTACCGTAGCGTCTTAGTTGCAGATAAAGATAGTGTCCGTAGAAATGTAGCTGTGGATACAATGAGGCGAATCGAAATAAAGCTACCTGTAGCATTGTTACTCTTAATAAAGTAGCATTGTGCTACTGCTACTCGAAAAGAAAATAGCCGTAGCAATATAACCATAGACAAAGCGATGTTGCTACGTGCTTACATAAACCATATATTTACTATCTATTGTATTGATTTAACTGTTATATTTTTATCGGCTATGATGATGGATAAGCGAGCAACTTTATTGACAATATATACCTGGTATTAAATGGTATCTACTGGTTATTATCATGATAAAACCAAAGAATAATGTCAAATCATTATCATCGTTATTATCTCAGTTCTATGCCTACTGTTGAATTCAAGCCTCTTCCATAATGGGTAATAATAAAGGTTGAAAGGTTGCAAGAAGAGTGTGTAAAAGAAAAGTATGCAGAGGGTGTCCGAGAACGGCTGACGATGGCAAGCCAGCCGCAATCAGACATTGAAGAATGCTGCAGAATATTGAAAGAGAGTATGGTAGATAACAGCGAAAGAAATATGTGGAAGTTCAAAGAAGCATAGAAAAACAAATGGTGATGCATGATGGGATGCGGAAGTCGCAGCTTCCGTAGAGCAAAAGAAGAAAGCGTGGCTTGACTATGTCTCTTTTTTGAATCTGAATGACAGTATGACTGAACAGAAGAAAGAAATATATCGGCAATGTAAGAATGACACCAAGGCCTTAGTGAAAGAGAAACGTGATAGAGCAAATATGAGTGCAGAAGATGGGCTGACTAAACACTTCGAGGGTAACATCAAACTCTTTTGGAGGGAGGTGAAGAAGTCTCGGTGTGGTTGGTCAGCCTTCAGAATAAATAAAATAAGGTCTAAAGGTGGAGACATTCTTACACAAACACAAGATGTGTTAAGCCGATGGAGTGAATATTTTGGCAATATGTATGCGGATGCTCGAGTTGGCGCTGGTGTCGCATGTGGTTTAGTAGATCAACATTCGGCACCGGCGTCCTCCGATGGCATCAGTATGGATGAAGTTGAATGGGTGATAAGAAGTTTGAAAAATGGTAAAGCAGCGGGCATTGATATGGTGTCTGCCGAGATGATCAAGCTTGGTGGATCCTGTGTCTGGTCTTCCTGTTGCTCCTCAATTTATGTTGGAGCTCGGGAATGGTTCCCAGGGACTGGAATAGCACAGTCATCGTGCCTTTGTTTAAAAACAAGGGTTCACGTTATGACTGCGCAAATTACAGAGCCATAAGCTTGACCAGTTTGGCAGCAAAAGTGTACGGTAAAATTATTGAAAGGAGAATGAGGATGGTGTCCGATGGTTTGATGTGTGAGACACAAGGAGGTTTCAGGAGTGGAAGGGGATGCATGGATCAAGTGTTGTCTCTGCGCAACATTGTGGAGAAGCATCTGGCTCTAGGTCAGAGGGTTTTCTGCAGTTTTGTGGATCTGGAGAGAGCATTTGACACGGTTGTACGAAAGGAACTTTGGGACATTTTATCGGAGTATGGTATTAACGGTAAACTGCTACAGGCTGTGCAGTCCAGTTACATGGGCTGTAGAGCCTGTGTGCGGCTAGATGATGGAATGTCGCCTTGGTTTGACGTCAATATCGGCGTTAAGCAGGGGTGCGTTCTGTCAGCCAGGCTGTTTATCATATATCTGGATAAATGTCTCCAAAGGTTGACAGTGGTCACTGCTCTGCTCTATGCAGATGATACGGTCCTGCTGGCACAGTCAGCGACTGACCTGCAGACCCTAGTCGACACAATGACAGAAGATTGTAAGAAAAGGGGTCTACGCGTGAATGTAAGCAAAACCAAAATAATGGTCTTTGAAAGAGATGAAGCCAGAACAGATGTAAGAGTAACAACAGGTAATGATGTACTAGAGCAAGTGGATGAATTTGTATATCTTGGATGTGGATTTAGCCGAGATGGAAGGTACACCACTGATATAGAGCGAAGAGTGAATGCGGGAAATAGAGTGAACGGAGCGTTGGGACAACTTCTCGGTAGCCACCACCTCAGCCAGAAGGCACGTGTAGCAACACATAACGCTGTGCTTGTTCCAACATTACTATATGGAAGCGAGAGTTGGGTATGCAGAAAAGAGCATGAAAGCAAAATTAATGCGGTCGAAATGATCGCATTTCGAAGCCTAACTTCCACAGATTTTCCGTAGAGATCGCTCTACGGAAAATCTGTGGAAGTTAGGCTGACCGACCGCATTCGCAACGACGACGCAAGAGAGCGAGTAGGTATGAAAGAGAGTATTGGTGTATAGATGCGAAAGGGAATGCTCCGATGGTTCGGCCATGTGGAAAGAATGCCGAACGAACGTCTGGTTAAGAAGATATACAATGCGAAAGTGGAAGGATGTAGGTACCGGGGGAGACCGAGACTCACCTACCTAGACCAGATTGGTCACGTGCTGAAAGAAGGTGGAGTCAAGAGTCTCCGAAACCGGCGAGCGTGTATGAAGAGAATTATGAATGTTGAAGAAGCAAGTGAAGTACGCAAGGATAGAGTTCTCTGGCACTCTGTTCTCTCTGCCTACCCTGCAAGGGATATGGCGTGATGATATGTATGTATGTATGTTATTTTGCCCGTAGGTGTTGTAAAGCACGACTAACAGTTATAATATACTTTTAACATATATGCAAGGGAATGAAAACTTGAAATAAAACCCTAACCTGTCTGACCAGTATGGTGTAATAGACCAATTTCCCTTCTACTGTGTTAGAGGCTCGAGACCAGTAGTGACACATTTACAAGCTGAGTTGATTGCACAGATGGCGTAGTGGTTAAGATACCGACCTTCCATGCCAGTGCCATGGGTTCGATTCCTACGTAGTACTATTGTACTACGTAGGAATCAAAGTACTCTTTGTATATACGTATACACAAAGTATTCTTTGTGTATTCCACAAAGTGTTGTTCTCAGTCTGGGTGTAATCTGTCTGCGTTAATTACATGTTTGTAAAGTCTCCTGGAATACAAGAAATATTACTACTTCCTCAGTGCAGGGTGTTTCTTAAAAAAAATATGTTGATGATTATGATATTTATCAAACATGGATATTTTTAGATACTTTAGAGAGTTATTCTGCTTCTCAAGTACTGAAATGAATGAGTGTTTTATTTAAGCTTATGAAAACGTTTGATATTAATTGATCAAATTAAGTAATTTTCATTGTATTATTTGTATATACTAATTTATATATATTTAAAGAACAAATTTTAATTGATCTCAAAATATTTATTGCATAATTCATTGTGCATATTAGACGAATTAATATTTTTATTACGCGATCAACAAATGCACCCTTTAAAATTCCCTTGATTAAAATAAAATAAAATTGATAACCACGCCATCTATATTAAATTTGTGGGACCACTACGGGAGTAATGAATATGAAGAAAAGCTATTCGTTTTCATATATATCAGTTCCATTGTAATGTTAATATGTCACACTAGATGTCGCTATGAAAAAAATAACAAAAACTCTACTAGATGGCGCTTAAAGTAAAGTCACGTAAGCAATGTACAAAGTATTTTTGTGGGGACTAGATTTTTATTTATCAATTTTACTTTAGTTTAAAAATCGTGCAAATTGAATCAATATTTTTGCATGAGTATACTGATTTTTTTCATCACCTATGCTTAGAAAGCCTTTGTCCTTGAAAAGATTGCGAAAGGAAAGAAATTTCTGTTAGTCGGTCAATGATACATCATATAGTTAATAGGTCACCCTAGTGGTGGTAAAATTAAATCAGTTTTTTATTTTAAGACTTACCTACTACATAATCATAATTCTCTTGTTCTTGTCCCAATTATTTGCGTTGAGGCACCTGTCCTCTTCCATTCTACATATTACAAAAGTTATTGCCGATACTTTTATGACCACCTGCCTGACATCAACCCTCCTTGAGAATGTAATTGTTGATCAAATGGCATTAGTTACAGTGGGCACAGGTTGATATAAAGCTCTTAGTCGTCTTTTATGACATCGACCAACAAAGTAAGGGCATCCACCAACAAAGTACCTAAGGGATGGTAGTATTTCTAGCGGTTACCACACAGCGACTCCCTGTCTGTTACGTGCTTGTTTAATACTTGTTGTAAGATTGGGAGACCTCATGATTGATAATGGAATATTGTTCCATTGAAATAACGAAACAGTTTTGAATAGTTTTTTTTTTCTGTCAGGTAGCATCAGACCGTTCAACGTGGTCTTACTGTGGAAATCCCGATGTCCAATATTCATTTGATAGTCGGGAGATGAATGATTTTTTTTAATCGTGGATGTATGTACCTATAACCTTAGGTATCCTTGCCATTTCAACCTCTCTCTCTACCTTTGAAATTATTCGTAGGTATTATTATATACTGAACAGAAAGGATATATTGAATATTCTCTTCCTCGTAATGCTCACGTCTGAATGTAAAAAAAATAACAAAATGAATTGTTAAAATCGGGTCGGCAGCGCCTATATTTATTTGAACAAAAAAGCGAAGCATAATATTCTTAAACGGCTACAAGTTAATTAAAAAACTTCGCTTTTTAATAAACAAGCTTCGTCGATAAACAAACTTTACATAATAATTCTGATACAAGCTAAAGCGTAGATAGTCCGGATATTAAAAGGAAGTTACGTTCATATTTATGTTTTCGGATTAAACATTTAATTACGTAATTTTTAATTACCTAGGAAAATTATATTTCTATACCAATCTGGCTAGATTGTTTGTACAGGATTTTTATTTGGGTTTGCGTTCTTTTAACGTTGTCTATTAACGATACTAACGGGAAAATATTATTGAATTATATTCTTAATCCGTCACCGCATTGAAATAATCCAGTTAATATAATAAATTAGTCTAAAAATAAAACAATTTCGCTTTCGTTGTTAACAAATTTTGTATGCCAATCTTTGGTAGAAAGGGGTGGCATACAACATTTCAAAAGTTAAAAGGATAGATGACGACTGACAGAAGTTCGTGAAAAATAAATGCATTTTAAGGTTACTCAAAATGATTGGGATGATATCAGGAACTTGATGATATTTACTATTGCATTTCTTTCAACAATAGAGAGTAAAAAAAGGTTAATAGACAAGAGCATACAACGTTGAGACACTCGCGCCGATTTATCAGATTATGTCCTATTTTATCATTTGGATGGATGGGTGGATGGGTGTGTGGATAGCTGCTGATAGAATAAAAGTAACAAACTTGATGAAATTTTTCATTTATCCATTTTTTTTTTGGTTAACTTTGGTCCGGACACATCCCGCCCGGGGCGATGGAAGAGCAGCGTATGGCCCCATACTACACCATGTTCCCTCCCCATAGCCATCGGGCCGGCTACTGGTATCGTTTTCTTGATATCTGTGGCTGACCCGGCGGTTTACCCTTACGGGTATCGTGTCCGTCTCCGCCCCGGCAACAAACAACAGTGTTGTCGGGGCATCACCCTCACGTGGTCGGCCTCCTCTCTGTGGGTGGCGTACTAACTCCCAGTCCATCTAACCGCGACCTCGGCTAGGGCGGCATAAGACGCCAGGTGCGCCACCGACGACAAAGACAGGGTTCTGGTGGCCCACTCGTACGGCGTCGATAGGTACGTTGTTGGGCGGGTTTACGAAGTCGCGCGCCGCTTTTTCGTCACCCTGGACGAATTGGCGGGGTGTAAACACATCGTATCCCGTCGCCAAAAAAAAAAGAACGGCATAAGGCCCAGATACTCGCGCCTGCGCCACACTATGCTATAGATAAAAAGTAGCTAACATGAAAAAAATTTCATTGATCCACTTTTTGCAATAATAACTTAAAGCATAAAAGTGATTAAACCAAATTTTTTTATCATAATCATCTTCTAATACAATGTCGAATTTTCTTTGTGGTGACAGAGTAAAAATATAATCGACCACCCTATCTTTTCCGTAGATGATAGTAAGAGACGACTCCCTTAGTCTTCTTATATAAAACGCATATAACATTCTATGCTATAGAAGGAAATCTCGAAACAAAACTTTATAGCAACACGTCTGACCAGCGTGGTGTAGTAGGTCAATTTCCCTCCCATTACGGAGGAGGCTCGAGCCCAACAGTGAGACATATATGAGCTAAGATGATGATTGATGATGACATTGTCGAAGAAGTTATATTTACTTCATTTATATGTCACCGTTATACGAACTTTATTTTTTTTTTGTATCTATTAATAGACGAATACGAAATCCACTTGTTAGTAAGTGTAAACTGCAGCTCACTGATCATAGAAATTATTTATTTTTTATTGAAAACATTAATTATATTTTGAAATATTTTTTTTTGTTATTACGGTTAGGGAAAATAATCTTTAAATGCACGTGCCAAACATTAATTGTATTTTTTAATAATCAACAACATTCTCCTCCTCTTATCCCAATTACATGGAGATGTACCCCCTCTCCTCTTCCATCGTACATATTGCAAAAGTTTTTGGCAATTGTTTTATGACGGCAAACTGCATGACGGGTGATGACCCTCCTTGGGAATGTAATTGTTGACCAGACGGCATCAGGTGAAGTTGGCCCAGGCTCATATAAAGCTGTTAGTTGTCATTTACGACCTCCACCAGCAAAATAAGGGTTGGTAGTATTCGTAGCCGCTCCCACTGATTTCAACACAATATTATGGGTGATATATTGTAATGATAAATTGGCTGTGTGGTAGTCGCTACGAATACTACCAACCCTTACTTTACTTGTGGATGTCGTAAAAGACGACCAAGAGCCTATAACGACCTGGGCCAACTCCATCTGATGCCGTTTGGTCAACAATTACATTCCCAAGGAGAGTTGACGTCTGGCAGGCGTCCGGTCATAAAACTATTGCCAATAACTCTTTCAATATGTACTATGAAAGAAGCGTACATATTTTATCGACCCCAAGTAATTGGGATAAGAGTAGGGGAATGGATATGGTAATGATAAAACCTTTAAGAAGTTATATTCAAAGACTATAAACGCAATCCCTGTCTGGGTATTTGTTAAAAATAGATATATTTTTTATTCTTCTTAAATTGTATGAACATTTCGATACTACAGATTGGATAGCGGCCAACTTTACTTGTTCGGCGTGTTAAATTTTGTTTTGAAGCAATAGATCGTATCTTGAACCAGTTTCCTGTTTATTACTTGCTTGCACGTTTTGACTGCAAAAGTTTATGGTCGTTAACAAATTGAATGTGTATTACGACTTAGTCGGATTCTAAGCTACCTCATAAGTTTATTAATATGAGAATGCGAATATCCTACACTTGCAGCATGAGTTCCGGCAATAATTTTCTTAGATTTCCATCAAACTATACATTAGTTTCCTTTAGTGTTGCCCAAATACAAGACCAAGACTTGTAGCAAGAGTCTCGCAAGTTTTGAAACTTTAGCTGTTATAATAACAGTCATTTGTTTTGAGCAAATGGCATAAAGATAAAAAAATCAACTAAATTAACGAAATGCCATTTATCTAGCGGGGCTGCCTGTACTATAATTAGGCGCTTACCACTTACCGAAAGGGTGGCCATAAATAAACACACCTTACTATTATTAGACTGTTTAAAATAACATCATATTATTTCTCCGAGTAGGTACTGAATTAAGAATACAAAGGGTTGTCAAACCCTTCTTTTACTAAAAGATTCGTAAAATTCTGTCTAACGGAGTATGCGAGACTCTTAATATAAGTCTTCGTCTTGCATTTGGGCAACACTATTTTCCTTTCGACGAATATTATTGCACAGATAAATGTGGTGTTTCGAGTCTTCTAAAAGAGTGCTGCTACCTATTCTCCCATGATTCCTCAGCAGGATTTTAAAACTTCTACGGGAAAATAAAGGATCATGCTTACATCGTTATGGGTTAAGTATAAGTAATCCAAAAATGCTCAAAAAAAAACCTTATTCCGAATTCCACCCTTTGTCGAGGCACGAGCCATATCCCTCCATAAAATTGAAAGAAGAAAGAACAGCTTGACATAAAGTTTTCTTTCACTATTCATTACAAATTACGTTTTCAAAATTTATTTTTAGAATTTTCGTCCTATGCTCCGCATGCATAATTAATAGAGGTAAACTTTTGGATATAGTTTCAAGAGAATGATATATATATTTTCCCTCAATAAAACTTAAGCCATATGTTCGTCTAGGACAGCGGTCGGCAACACGTAGACCGTGGTCCGTGTGCGGCCCACGAACGTGTTACTTGCAGCCCGTGAATATTTTGTAAATAAGTTATAAATATCAAAATAAATGCATGAATGAACCGCAATCGACCGTATTCTGTATATTCTGTCTTGCCCACCCGCCTTTAGTTTATTTTGCCACCTTGTGGCTCTTGCCTGACAAAAGGTTGCCCACCGCTAATCTATGATACATAACCTCAATGTGTCAAATAGTATATAATTCTGATCATTCACATGATTGTGTTACAAGCAAATTTTTTGTACCAACAATATTGCGATTAAATTAGCGTGACGAGAATTATTTTTTGTACAATTGTCTGATTCGTTATATAATTTCATTTAGCAAGAATCTGGGTACCTAAAAAATAATATATCTTTTTTTTTATGTAGAACTACGTTTTCAAAACTAGATTTAGATAACATTAAAAATTGTCGGAGCCGGTTTCGAATTAATGTATGTATTTTTATACATATATACTCGTATTTATTCATGAATTCTTCGCTTAAAAATATTGTTAAGAATAATGCAGTTAGTGGTCACAAAATTCATAATCTCGTAATCGTTATTTAAAAATAAACAAACATATCATCACGCCATATCCCTTGCAGGGTAGGCAGAGAGAACAGAGTGCCAGAGAACTCTATCTCTGCATACTTCACTCGCTTCCTCAACATTCATAATTCTCTTCATACACGCTCGCCGGTTTCGGAGACTCTTGACTCCACCTTCCTTCAGTACATGACCGATTTGGTCTAGGTAGGTTAGTCTCGGTCTCCCTCGGTACCTACATCCTTCCACTTTCGCATTGTATATCTTCTTAACCAGGCGATCGTTCGGCATTCTTTCCACATGTCCGAACCATCGGAGCATTCCCTTTCGCATCTTTACACCAATACTCTCTTTCATACCTACTCGCTCTCTTACGTCGTCGTTACGAATGCGGTCGGTCAGCCTAACTCCACAGATTTTCCGCAGAGATCGCATTTCGACCGCATTAATTTTACTATCATACTCTTTTCTGCATACCCTAAAACCTCATGAAAATAAAACCAACATATTGAATATTCATTCAATTTGAAGGTGAAAGAAAGTGGTAGGACCACGCTGTACCCAGTTCTCTATCCACAGCCGCGGGCCGGTTCGTCCGGGTAGTAACACACTCTCGCAGAAGATCGACGTCTGAGTAATAGCCATGTGCTATTGCGCTTCATTGGGTGAGCGAGAGAGCCGGGAGGCCAAATGGGTGGGTTTGGGGTTTGTATTGGTAGGCAGCGGCCTAGCTATACCCTTGGTATTGCAAAGGTTCATGGGTGGTAGTAACACTTACCATCAGGCGTGCTGCTTTCTCGTTTGCCACCCTTAGCAATAATAAAAAAGAATTAAAAAAATATTCATTAAACAAATTATTGTTTTAACAAAAAAAAAACACAATTTTCATTCCAATAACACAAAAGCCAACAGTACTTTGGGTCGTTGCAACTTTAACTACGTAACACTAAGATAGTGTAGTTATCCTAATCGATCGGGGACTTAACGAATAACTTAGGTGTGGTACGCTGAAAGTTATATCAATGGGAGTGGTATGCCACTCCTCCTGGTTTATAGGTTTATCCAACTGCTTAGTAGAATATGTAGTCGGTACTAAACATAAATTTTTACCAATATTCCAAAATATCTATCAAAGTATAATACGAGGTATGGAAGTGTAACTTTAAAATTTTCTTTCCATTTCATCAGCCAGGTGACCTCCAAAATTAAAGGTAGATTTCTCACAAGAAAAACACTTAAAACTGTACGGTCTGCATCCAACAGTCCTTGTGACTTTTTTGTTATTGCTTTTGGTGGCAAACGAGCAGACAGCACACCTGATGGTAAGTGTCATTGCCATCGATGGACCTTTGCAATACCAAGGGTATAGCTAGGCCGCTGCCTACCAATATAAACCCCAGTTGGGCTTCCGGCTCTCTCGCTCACTGAACGAAGCGCAATAGCACATTGCCATTACTCAGACGTCGATCTTCTGCGAGAGTGTGGTACTACCCCGGACGGACCGGCCCGCGGCTGTAGACAGAGAACTGTCCACAACGTGGTCCTACCACTATATAATTCTACCTTGTTGTCAGTCCAACTGGTAGAATCCCATTCCATATGAACGAAACGAACCGTTTTCCAACGGTTGTTCTATGGTTGAGCGATTTGGCCAGCTCATTGTTACTTTTGGGCACTAATATTTCGCGAATTTGGATCAATTATTCTTTTCTATATATTTTTTTAAGAATTTCCGTATTGGAAATTTTGTCTCGCAGAAACATACCGACCATAGCCCATAGCACTATGTGCGATGTTCTTTGTGAAGCTAAGGACCACGTTTCTTTGTCGTAAGTTATCGCTGGTAAAATATTCATATTAAGCATCGTTATTTATTGTAACCAGTACACACGTAAACACGAAATGTTCATCTAGATATAGGCGCCCTATTGGGAGGGTTATAAGAAATTTATTTCTGTTATCTTTATATTCCAAATGTATTTTACTTAACGTCTTTCTTTTCTTTATTATTACTGTAAATGTACTGTACTTTGGGTGTAAGTAATTTGGTATATTATTAGTACATACTTCTAACTTCGAAACCGGCGAGCGTGTATGAAGAAAATTATGAATGTTGAGGAAGCGAGTGAAGTATGCAAGGATAGAGTTCTCTGGCACTCTGTTCTCTCTGCCTACCCTGCAAGGGATATGGCGTGATGATATATATGTATGTATGTAAATATAATTCTCATTGTAATGTTATTTAGTCGATGCGTATCAGGAGTCAACATATTCATGTTCACTATTAGCCGTATACCTATCATTAGGAGAGAATAATGTTATAATCACCACACTTGTGAGGCGGTTAATCGAAAACGGTTGGTGTTATATATAAATTTCTAAAAAAAAATGTCACTTCAGTTAATTTTCCTGGCTATTCCTGACATTTTTTACGGAGTCCATGGAAAGGTAAGACCACATTTTATTCTTGATACATCACCACATGGAGAGTATATTGTATCACCCCTCTTTATTTTCTCATAGGACTTGTAAAGAACAGCTAAAGAAGCACATGAAGAGTGTACAGTACATCACGCAGCATTGCCTCACCTTATAAGTAGTAGTAATACATTGTACTATAGAAGCTTTGTGGTTTTAATTTATTTCCTGATTGACTACTGATGATTTTATCTGTTAATTTGTTTGAAGAATACCAATTCTCGTCTCGGACAGCTCAACGCATATTGTCATTATCAATAAAATGCTGAATATACATGTAGTTCAACAATTTTCATGAAAAAGTAAAATATTTATTTCTCTTTTTTTATTTGACGAAGGGAAACTGTTTATCTATACAATTCACCACTCCATATCTTACCCGTAGGTGATCGTACGAGACGACTAAGGTAATAAAACACATATAACATCTATGCAAGAGAAGGAAAACTCGAAACAAAACCCTATACAAACATGTCTGACCAGCGTGGTATAGTAGGTCAATTTCCCTCCAATTACGGAGGAGGCTCGAGCCCAACAATACGAGCTGAGATGAGATGTAAATGTTTATCTCAGTCAAATTATGCTACAACATCGACGGTTGTTTTCTCCCTTTTACTTAAAAGGTGCAGTAAGATGTTGCCTTAACCATAGCTCACAGCTTAGATCGAGGTCAATGAGATTGAGAAAACGAGAGGTTGTTCGTTATCGTTATAGTGATTTTCGCTGACGTCGCATTTCACGTAATGCGAAAGCGCTTTTACGTTTGATGTAACGTCAAGTGAGCGGTGCTTAAGAGCTTCTTAAAATTCTGTTAGCCTGGTACTCTAGGCTTGATCAATATTGATTACCGAAAATTTACATTTTATATTCGGTTTATTCGCTATGTGTACACGTAAAGTTGTCGTCCCTGAGCCTTATCTATCCCTATTCAAGTTGATTTGTATAATAAGAAAGCGGTTTGAGCGGGAACGTGAAAATACCATGTGGCCGTCTTATATTATAGTAAATATTTTACAAAATAAATTTATTTTGACGGAATTTTGTGTAATGTGATGCAGAGAAATAAATAAATTGTAGTGAACATTAGTTAATAATATATTATATTATATATGTTTTAATGTTCTACAAATATCCAAATGATACCATTCATAGCACGATTATGGCATTTTTGAAGACAACTGTTTGACTTAATGACAGTCAGTTATTTTAAGTATTACCTCTATAATTAATACATCGATATTTGACTTAAAGTTATTTGTAAGCGTAGTAAAAATTCTTAAAAAATAATACAAGATAGAAGGCATAGAGTATTGTACTTGAGTTTGCGTAATCACTTGTCTATTCTTTATAAAAAAAAATATTTTGTATTGCGCATTAATAGGAAGATATTGTGATATAAATATCGAAATAAAATATTTCTATTGGTTATAATTTCTCTTGTGGTTTCGTGTTACGAATAGAATATGTGAACAAGCCGTATTTTCCCGTGGGAGATGTAAAAACCAGTGAAAAGATCATCAAGAGAATCTATAGCAAAACTATTCTGGAATGTTTATAACACCAACTGCAAACTCGCTCACCAAGCGTCGCGATTTTAGTAATATTTCTCTTGAGAAGAGATCTCTTTCCATTAGTGTACTGTCGTAAATTAATAATTATTATTATTTTAAGGACAGGGCACCATAAAAAAGCATTTTCAAATAAATTACAAATCACAATTTTTTCAATCGGAATGTGTCTTTAGTCAAGAACTCTCCACTATATTGCTAATTATAAAGGAATTGCCTTTTGATTTTTTACTGGCAAGACATAACTAACCAAGAGATTTGGTAGAACATATTTTTTTTAAACAATGATTGCCATTTTAACGCTGTCGTCCCAATTGATAACGACATTCTAAGATTAGACTAGATAACAGGATATGTATTATTGTTGCCTATATCAACTATTATAAATGACCTAGGCCCACAGCATTACATACTATCTGAGTTATGGACTGACTTTAGTTGGGTAAGATGTCTTATACAGGAAACTTTTGACTACTGGCAGCAACTTGCCTATTTGGTCAGCCGTTCAACCTAAATATTTAATAAATATAATTATAAAGTCAATTTAGTTATCCATCCGTTTTATTCGAACTCTGGTCGACTCTAAAAATTAATTATTAGAAAAATACATCAGCAACAGTTTTGCTTGTGACTATTTTTTACTTGATACCATAAATGAACCGGCTCGTCCTTGGTAATAGATAATAAATTCTTGCAGAAAATTGACGTCCTAGCGGTAGCTATTTGCTAGCGCGCTTAGTTTAAAGAGCGAGCAATAGTACACGTTCTCCTGTTATAGTAGGCAGAACCTTGTCTGTGCCCTTCATATTGCTGAATGGCAGTTACCGCATACCATGTTGCTGCTTGTTAGTCGGGAAGACGAGCTATACAAACCTAATTACGAGTAAGGTATAATAAAACATCATATTATAAATCGATTATACAATTATCATGGGTATTATTCTCAGAATAAATATAACACAGAACATTTATCCAGGCTGGTTCAACTCTCGCCTCAGGCGACTGTTCAACGCCTGTCTGACGTCTGGACAGTTCCCTGAGTGCTGGAAGGAAGGGAGGTTGGTTCTCCTGCCAAAGCCGGGACGGCCCCCGGATTCGCCGTCGGCCTACAGGCCCATTGTGCTTCTGGACGATGTGGGTAAGCTGCTGGAGCGTGTCCTCGCTGCCCGCATCGTCCAGCACCTGGAGGAGGTGGGGCCCGATCTGTCGGACGCTCAATTTGGGTTTCGGAGGGGGCGTTCGACCATCGGGGCCCTGCTACGCCTGAGGCAGACGGCCGCGGAGGCTGTCGCTGGCAAAGGAGTGCTGTTGGCGGTGTCGTTGGACATCGCCAACGCCTTCAATAGTCTGCCATTCAGCTGCATCAGGGAGGCGCTCCGGTTCCATGGAATGCCCCTGTACCTCAGGCGGCTGGTGGCAGACTATTTGGAGGGGCGCAGTGTTCTCTACGCGAGCTCCGCAGGGGACATTGTGCGGACGCCCATGTCGTGCGGTGTTCCGCAGGGTTCGGTTCTGGGGCCGACTCTGTGGGACATCGGTTACGACTGGGCGTTGAGAGGGAGTCTCTCCCCCGGGCTGAGCGTTATATGCTATGCTGACGACACGCTCGTCACAGCCCGGGGCAGGACACTCGAAGAGGCGGCGAGCCTGGCCACTCTCGGCACCGAGGAGATGGTTAGGCGTATTGAGGCGCTGGGGCTCAGGGTGGCCCTAAACAAGACGGAGGCTCTACTATTCCATGGGCCCCGTGTGAGGCTGCCCATCGGCGCCTCGTTAGTCGTCAACTCCATCCACATCAGTATCCAGGCCCATATGAGGTACTTGGGTCTGGTGCTCGACGGGCGATGGTGGTTCCGGGAGCATTTTCGTCAAATTGCTCCCCGGCTGGTCGGCGCGGCGTCCGCCCTTTCTCGGCTCATGCCGAACGTGGGCGGACCCAGTTTCGAGGGCCGACGGCTGTATGCGGGGGTGATCCGCTCAATGGCCATGTACGGCGCACCCGTGTGGGCGAGGGCTCTGAACGCCCAGCTCAGGGCGGTGCTGTGGAGGCCACAGCGAGCCATGGCGGTCAGAGCCATTCTTGGGTACCGCACGGTGTCTACCGAGGCGGCATGCTTATTGGCCGGGACACCCCCGTGGGACCTAGAGGCGGAGATGCTCTCCGACCTCTACCGGCGGGTTACCTCAATGCGCGAAGAGGGTGGCTCCCCATCGTTCAACGAGATAGCCACCTGGCGCGAGGACGCCCGCCGAGAAGTCATCGCCCGTTGGGCTACGCGGCTGGAGAGGCCTAGACACGGTGTTTTTACCGTTGAGGCCCTCCGGTCCGTACTGATGGAGTGGATGGAGCGGCGGCACGGAGTTCTCTCTTTCCGGATGGTGCAGGTCTTGTCGGGGCATGGTTGCTTCGGCAAGTACCTGCACACGGTCGTGCGGAGGGAGTGGACTCCGTCCTGCGACCATTGCAGTAGCGACGAGGACACGGCGCAACATACGCTCGAGGTATGTTCGGGCTGGGACGGGCAGCGCCGTGACCTCGTCGCTGTCATCGGTGCCGACCTGACGCTGCCAGCTGTTGCGCGAGCGATGGTCGACAGCGTCAGGAATTGGGACGCGGTCGCCGCCTTCTGCGAGGCTGTCATCTCGCAGAAGGAGGCGGCGGAACGGGCCCGGGAGGATTCCCGTGACCCGGGCCGCCGCCCCCGGCCGGGGCGGCGCAGGCGCGAATACCTGCGCCTGATGCCGCCCTAACCGAGGCTTCGGGTGATTGGACCGGGGAATTGTCCGGTCACCTGACGTGAGGCCACCGCGTGAGGACGACGCCTTGACGGCGAAAGCTGCCGGGGCGTCGACAGGAGAGGAGCCCGAGAGGCCATACCGCCGAGCGGGCCACCGAAGACTAAGATCGGGTACCGGTGGCCCGCTCGCACGGCGAAGAAGAGGTGCTTGCAGGGTGGGTCAATGGGGTTGCGCGCCGCCTCTTCCGTCGCCCCGGACCGATTTGGCGGAGTGCGACGTCCATAGCCCACCGCAAAAAAAAAAAAAAAAAAAAAAAGGCTGGTTCAACTTACCGATGACAAAGATCAGGTACCGGTGGCCCGCTCGCACGGCGAAGAGAGGTGTTTGCAGGGTGGGTCTATGGGGTTGCGCGCCGCCTCTTCCGTCGCCCCGGACCGATTAGGCGGGGCGAGACGCATCTATAGTCCATCGCAAAAAAAAAGGCCGGTTCAACTTAGAAAAAAATAGCCATTTACATTGTTAGCTGATCTACGTAGTCACTGAAACATTAGTACAACAAAGATCTTTTTTTTGTTATGGTACCCAAAAACTGTAATGTTATAAGAAATACCCCATTTATATGCTCAACGTATATTCTTTGAGGATAAAGTACGTTCGTTTCTTTTTCATATGTAGGTCAGTTTACGGGCGTAGCACGAATTTTTATGACTAGCTAAAAGAGAAGTGTTAAGATACATTCATACTGAATAAAAATGTTAACAAAATTTACCAATTAGGCAAGTGTTATTTAATTATATAAGGAAATGAGATTGTATATTGTAAAAAATACTTTTTTATAGTACCTTATAATTCTTGTAGAATTAAGAAGAAGTTATAGAGAGTTTGTAAGTAGCGCCAGTGACGATGAAGTTAAGGAATGAACGCTTAACATGGTATGGACTTGTGATGATACGGTTTGAAAGTAATGTTCTGAGGCAAGTATTTAGATATAGATGTTAAAGTCTACAGGGGTAAAAGATGACTAAAGAAAAGATGGATGGACTGCGTGAAGCATAACATGGATAGACAGAGAGTAATCATAGAGATGACGTCTGATTGAGTTGTAAAGAAGGAGAGTGCATGCTACGTCGACCGCAATTATTTCGATAATAGTTACTAATGACTTGAAAAACCTCAGTACTGAGTTTGCAGATTTTCGGATCAAGGTAATCGTCCCCAGTCCACTACTTGTTCTGAAGACTATAATGCGAAGGAAAGTACCCCATCGGATAATCTAAGGCCACTAAAGTCAAAGTAACGATATTGATGGCTCGTACAATAATGAGAGAGAGGGTATAAGGTGAGTCAGCAAGAATAGAGGTGAACAGTAGTGATCATGTAGACTTTGCGTCGTATCGAACGGCTGGCCGGGTTGAAGCTAGACTGTAGCTGGTCTAAGCTCATTTCGTAAGAAAGCCTAATAGATGAATTGATAATTCGAGCTAATTGTATTTCTATTGAATAATATCATTCCTTATAATCGTGTCTAGTAGTAAATGCTATTCGTAAATATGTAAATGAATTAAGTTTCAACAAAAAATGTTCTGCTCTCATATAATTATATTAACTTCAGACGAAAACTTCAGACAATGGCAGTAAAATACAGATATGAGCAGACAGATAAAATAAGTTTAGCATTGAAATATTCTATTAAATTTGATATCTAAATTGACTTTGCAAAACTGGAAATATTTGGAAGCATAAAAATTTTAAAATGTAAATCAAGTTTATCATACTTTTCAATATGGAAAATTTTTAGAAGCAAAGGGTATAACTACTTTCTACGAAACTATAATTTTGCGGCAAATTGGGACGGAATGGATCAGAGAGTTTCTAGAGCTTATTCTAAAATAAAACACGGCTATAAATAGAAGAAGAATGGTATCCATAAACCTTATCAATATGGAAACCAAAGTTTAGTGTTCTTGTGTTGTAATGTTAAGTTAGAAGCTGCCGGGGGTCGACTGGAGACGATGCTCGAGGGCAAGGGAAGGATACCGGCGGTCCGTTTGCACGCCGTTGATACGTACTTGTAGGTCTGGTTATGGGGTTGCGCGCTGTTGCATCTATTACCTCGAACATTCCTGTCCATAACCTATCTCCATAAAAAGCCCTTCATGAGAATGTTTATGTCTAAAATTAGATACCTGGCAGGATGATGATAATAATGAATAATGTATTCATGAACGTATTTCGTCAAAAACGTCTAGTTTCAATGGGTACCAGTCAACTTTGTAAGATATTATAGAAATTTAGTGATATGTAAGTAGGCCATACAAGCGAATGGCGGGAACAGCTAGTTTATATACGTGACGGCAATATAGATGTATTGATTACCAAAATTCGCTTGCAACTGCGATACGATTGAATAGTAACAATGTGATATAATTTTTCTACATTGTTTTTCGTCGGTATGAATTATATTACATAGTTTTGAATCATCATCAATACTTAATTTGAAAGATTAAACTGTCCTTTAATAACCTAAAATAGATTAATTTTACAATTAAAATTTTACAGTTTAAAGGTTACACGTAATTTTTTAACAGAAGAATTACATCAATAATTACATTCACAAGGAGGGTTGATGTCTGGCAGGAGGCCGGTCATAAAACTATTGCCAATAACTTTTACAATATGTTCTATGAAAAAAGAGTACATATTGTATCGACCCCAAGTAATTGGGATAAGAGTAGGAGAATGATGATGATGACGTAATTTTTTAACACGACATCTGGTGGGAGAAAATCCTCTTGCGTGTGTCAATTTGATTTTATCAAAGCGTATAAATATGCAATTGTTACGTAACTATTATAGAAGTAATAAATCCTCTATTAACAGAAGTATTCGCACAGGTCTTCTAGTCAGCTAAATTCCGCATACGAAATGAGTTATTAAATAAGGTTTTAAGTTATATGTATAAATTGGAGTTGCATGTATATGATTGAATAACAAACATCTAAATATTTATAAATATAGGATTGGACATTCATGAATGGAAGTATATAGATATCAGAACTTCAATTCTATAAATAGAGATATATCTACTCAAGTTTCAAGAGAACTTTTATTTTCATAAAACGACTCTAAAATTACGGTTATAAACATATTTAATATTCTAGAAATTACTTTTATACGCTATAAAACATCAACAACAAAGAAGTTGGCTATTAAATTATAACTTCGCCAACTTTGGGAGATGATTCGCTAAAATTTTATTATGAAGTTGTGGCGTTAGCTATACTTGGCGTTAGCTATACATTAGAATTGAAGATAATCCGACGTGAGGCCGAAAGTTTATTTCAACCTCATGTCGGGATATATCCAATTCATTATAATTCTTATCTTAATATAAGAGCAATCTTCCTCTTCTTTATACGTCTAACTGGGGGCTACTATATTATGCCAGTATACGCTGGTAAGACAGCTTGGCATGGCTGTTATCTGCATATCATAGCAATTAGTAGTCATTTACGAAACCCAAATGCAAGAAAGCGGTGGTAAAATTATATTCTTACGCTATCGCCAAACAATAAAACTGCATTAATAATACAACTGCGACGTACACTTAATGATTTGTGTACTGAATATTTTTTTTTATTGCTTTTAGTGGCTGACGAAGAAGCAGCACACCTGATGGTAAGTGTCACTGCTGCCCATGGACTTTTGCTATATCAAGGGTATAGCTAGGCCGCTGCTTACCATTACAATCCCCAAACCCACCCAGTTGGGCTTCCGGCTCTCTCGATCACCGAACGAAGCGCAATAGCACATTGCCATTTTTCAGACGTCGATCTTCTGCGAGAGTGTGGTACTACCTTGGATGGACCAGCCCGCGGCTGCAGACAGAAAACTGTCAACAGCGTGGTCATACCACAATAAAAAATATATACTTGTCATTACTACACACTGTCTTCTACACTGATCACTACCAGACAGCATTCATTATCCTAATCTTATTCCAATTATTAGTGGTAGGACCACGTTGTTGGCAGTTTTCTGTCTACAGCCGCGGGCCACTCCGTCCGGGGTAGTACCACACTCTCGCAGAAGATCGACGTCTGAGTAATGGCAATGTACTGTTGCGCTTCGTTCGGTGAGCGAGGGAGCCGGAACCCAGTTTTCTGGGTAAGTTTGGGGTTGCATTTGGTAGGTAGCGGCCTAGCTATACCCTGGTATGGCAAAGGTCCATGGGTGGCAGTAACACTTACCATCAGGTGCGCTGCTTGCTCGTTTGCCACAAAGAGCAATAAAAAATATTACGTGGGGTTGACGCAATATGTACAACTCTTTCAGTCCCGCGTCGATATAAACCTCTTAGCCGTTTTTTTACGATATACTCGAGCAAAGTAAGGGCTGGTAGTAATTATAGTCGTAACCACACAGCAAATACACATATTAACTATTTGTCTGTGACTCTATTATTTAATTTATTTACATCTCTATAATCGAAGATCCATTTATTTACATATATAAAAGATTAGCTTTGAATACGTAAACGTATATAAATTTGGACTGTATGATGACTGAGTCGGGAATGGTCTAATGCGTATTGCCTCGTCGATATATTCGTAGCTTTATGAAGGTAAACCATTATTATACTTGACGGGTTTTATTTCAACATTCATTTGAAAAGGGATCTTTTCTTCAATATATTTAAAGGCTTTTATATTTTCATTTATATAATTATACGATGCGTGGTATCTAATTGAACGTTTTCTAAGCGAAAGTACATATATACTTTTAGAATTTCTTGTGTGTATTTAAATGTGATCATCGTAAATTTAATATTGCAATTGAGAACATCTGTTTGTAAGCAATAATTGAACGTTCCTCTGTTATTGAGTTCAATTAAACAATTGGTTTTTTTAGAAAAATTGTTGTATTTTTATTATTTCCAAGACAAATCTCTGTAAATCAATGTTACATATCATCATCATCATCTCTTCATCTCAGCTCATATATGTCCCACTGTTGGGCTCGAGCCTCCTCCATAATGGGAGCGAAAATTACCTACGCTACCACGCTGGTCAGACGTGTTGGTATAGGGTTTTGTTTCGAGTTTTCCTTCTCTTGTATAGATGTTATATGCATTCTATATCCCTTAGTCGACTCTTACGATCACCCACGGGTAAGATAGGGGGTGGTGAAATGTATTCTTAGTCCGTCACCATACGGAAAAATGTTACATATACATACATAACATAAATTTAACCGAATGGGAGGCTAACAGCTGTTAAACACATACATATATACATATCATCACGCCATATCCCTTGCAGGGTAGGCAGAGAGAACAGAGCGCCAGAGAACTCTATCTTTGCATACTTCACTCGCTTCCTCAACATTCATAAATCTCTTCATACACGCTCGCCGGTTTCGGAGACTCTTGACTCCACCTTCCTTCAGTACATGACCGACCTGGTCTAGGTAGGTTAGTCTAGGTCTCCGTCGGTACCTACATCCTTCCACTTTCGCATTGTATATCTTCTTAACCAGACGTTCGTTCGGCATTCTTTCCACATATCCGAACCATCGGAGCATTCCCTTTCGCATCTTTACACCAATACTCTCTTTCATACCTACTCGCTCTCTTACGTCGTCGTTACGAAGTTGCTAAAAAGTGTCAATAATATAATTTTTAAATAAAATTACAGTAAAATTAAAAAAAAAGCATCATATATAATATTATAATTTCATATCACCCAATTTTTCGCACGTGTCATATAATATGACTGAGGTGTTCTGTTGAAGGAGATCACATTACTGCATAAAAAGGAAACTCCAAAATAAAACCCTACGCCAACTTGTGTCAGTAAAGCACCACTTTAACTCTCATTAAGAAAAAGGTTGATGCTCAACAATGGTACGTGTAAGGCTTGTAACGAATAAGAAAATATTAAAGAATTTTTTTTTTATTCTAGGCATTATGCTCTAAATAGAATAATAAACGTAACATTAAGTAAGCATTTGTAATATAAAATAAACGATTTTTTTAACTTTTACCATTATACTGATCAGCTTTCGTGGTCAAGGTGTATTCTTCCAGGCCACCGAAGAAAAAGATCGGGTACCGGTGGCCCACTCACACGGCGAAGAGAGGTGTTTGCAGGGTGGGTCTATGGTCTATTGTGATCCGTCGCCCCGGACAGATTTGGCGAGGCTCGACCACCTCCATAGTCCATCGCAAAAAAAAGCAGTGTTCTTCCAGGTACTTGTATTTGAAACGCTCGCATGGTAAAAATAAAATTAAAATGCGATAAAATTAAAAACAATAAAAATACAACATACATACATACATACATATCATCACGCCATATCCCTTGCAGGGTAGGTAGAGAGAACAGAGTGCCAGAGAACTCTATCTCTGCATACTTCACTCGCTTCCTCAACATTCATAATTCTCTTCATACACGCTCGCCGGTTTCGGAGACTCTTGACTTCACCTTCCTTCAGTACATGACCGATCTGGTCTAGGTAGGTTAGTCTCGGTCTCCCTCGATACCTACATCCTTCCACTTTCGCATTGTATATCTTCTTAACCAGGCGTTCGTTCGGCATTCTTTCCACATGTCCGAACCATCGGAGCATTCCCTTTCGCATCTTTACACCAATACTCTCTTTCATACCTACTCGCTCTCTTACGTCGTCGTTACGAATGCGGTCGGTCAGCCTAACTCCACAGATTTTCCGCAGAGATCGCATTTCGACCGCATTAATTTTACTATCATACTCTTTTCTGCATACCCAACTCTCGCTTCCATACAGTAATGTTGGGACAAGCACTGCGTTATGTATTGCTACACGTGCCTTCTGGCTGAGGTGGTGGCTGCCGAAAAGTTGCCCCAACGCTCCGTTCACTCTATTTCCCGCATTCACTCTTCGCTCTATATCAGTGGTGTACCTTCCATCTCGGCTAAATCCACATCCAAGATATACAAATTCATCCACTTGCTCTAGTACATCATTACCTATTGTTACTCTTACATCTGTTCTGGTTTTATCTCTTTCAAAGACCATTATTTTGGTTTTGCTCACATTCACGCGTAGACCCCTTTTCTTACAATCTTCTGTCATTGTGTCGACTAGGGTCTGCAGGTCAGTCGCTGACTGTGCCAGCAGGACTGCATCATCTGCATAAAGCAGAGCAGTGACCACTGAGTCGCCCATCTGGACTCCCACATTCATATCGTTCAACCTTTGAAGACATTTATCCAGATATATGATAAACAGCCTGGCTGACAGAACGCACCCCTGCTTAACGCCGATATTGACGTCAAACCAAGGCGACATTCCATCATCCAGCCGCACACAGGCTCTACAGCCCATGTAACTGGACTGCACAGCCTGTAGCAGTTTACCGTTAATACCATACTCCGGTAAAATGTCCCAAAGTTCCTTTCGTACAACCGTGTCAAATGCTCTCTCCAGATCCACAAAACTGCAGAAAACCCTCTGACCTAGAGCCAGATGCTTCTCCACAATGTTGCGCAGAGAGAACACTTGATCCATGCATCCCCTTCCACTCCTGAAACCTCCTTGTGTCTCACACAGTAAACCATCGGACACCATCCTCATTCTCCTTTCAATAACTTTTCCATACACTTTTGCTGCCAAACTGGTCAAGCTTATGGCTCTGTAATTTGCGCAGTCATAACGTGAACCCTTGTTTTTAAACAAAGGCACGATGACTGCGCTATTCCAGTCCTCCTGGGAACCATTCCCGAGCTCCAACATAAATTGAGGAGCAACAGGAACGCCTCCCAGACACAAGAGCCACCGAGCTTGATCATCTCGGCAGACACCATATCAATGCCCGCTGCCTTACCATTTTTCAAACTTCTTATCGCCCATTCAACTTCATCCATACTGATGCCATCGGAGGACGCCGTTGTCGAATGTTGATCTACTAAACCATATCCAACACCGGCGCCAACCGTAGCATCCGCATACATATCGCCAAAATATTCACTCCATCGGCTTAACACGTCTTGTGTTTGTGTAAGAATGTCTCCACCTTTAGACCTTATTTTATTCATTCTGAAGGCTGACCAACCACCCCGAGACTTCTTCACCTCCCTCCAAAAGAGTTTGGTGTTACCCTCGAAGTTTTTAGTCAGCCTATCTTCTGCACTCATACTTGCTCTATCACGTTTCTCTTTCACTAAGGCCTTGGTGTCATTCTTACATTGCCGATATATTTCTTTCTTCTGTTCAGTCATACTGTCATTCAGATTCAAAGAAGAGACATAGTCCAGCCACGCTTTCTTCTTTTGCTCTACGGAAGCTGCCACTTCCGCATCCCACCATGCATCACCATTTGTTTTTCTATGCTTCTTTGAACTTCCACATACTTCTTTCGCTGTATCTACCATACTCTCTTTCAATACTCTCCAGCATTCTTCAATGTCCGATTGCGGCTGGCTTGCCATCGTCAGCCGTTCTCGGACACCCTCTGCATACTTTTCTCTTACACACTCTTCTTGCAACCTTTCAACCTTTATTCTTTCAAGCCCTCCGAAGTGGACACGCTCTCGCCAGTGCCTCCACTTTCTGAACAGACCACTAAATCTCGCAATAACGAGATAGTGGTCCGTGTCGACTGTGGGGCCCCTGTAGGCTCTTGCGTCCAATATTTTGCTTCGGAGGCGACTGTCTACCAAAATCAAATCTATTATGCTTTTCTGTTCATTCCTTCTCCATGTATACATATGGATGTCCTTATGTTGGAAAAATGTGTTTGACACAATAAGGTTTTTCTCCATGCATACATCCGCTATGAGCCTACCTGCGTCGTTCACTCTCTTATCACCAAATGGACCAAGTACGTCCTCATAGTCGGGACGCTTGGTCCCCACCCATCCGTTCAAATCTCCGCATACAATCACGCGTTCACTGGTTTCTGCCATATCCAGAACTTCCCTAACATTATCCCAAAACTTCTCTGGGTCTGATGCCACCGAGGATCCTACGGGAGCATATGCTACAACCATGAATACCTTGGTGACACCTAGTTTTATACGGACCCAGAGAAGTCTGGGATCATACATTCCGTAATCCTTCACACCTGAGGCCAAGCGAGAGGACAACAGCACTCCTACCCCCATGCTGGCTCGATCGCTCTGTGGAACACCAGACCACAGAGCCATCCCGCCACCAGGAAGATCGCAGGCGTCGCTGCCCCTTCGCTTGGTCTCTGTTACACAGAACACGTCTAGCTGTTTGTCCGCCATGACGGATATTAGCTCGTGCAACTTACCTTCCACACAACCTCTTACATTCCACGTGCCCACCCGGCACTCCGTTCTCCTCGACTCGCCTAACTGGGCAAGGCGTGATGGGTGGCGGCCCCCATCGCCGCAACTGCCGATGTTCGTACCGACGGGGGCGGGTCGGTACGCGTCGCCTCCGGGGGACGCCCTAACCCGCATTGCGGTACGCATTTCGAGCCGGATTAGCAGTCTAATTAGACTGGCAGGGGACGCGAACGAGCACGCTCCGGACTATGCCCCCCAAATAAAAATACAATGCGTATATAATACTCCTGGGAACGTCACAAATTATTACCTTCCAATCTTCGATCCCTTTTCTAGATCACCACAAAATACTGTGATAGTTTTAGCTTGCTTAAGAAATAAATACTTACGCCTTTTTTTCCTAGGAAGAGTAAGCAAAAAACACCCACATTTCGGCGTTTATTTTTAGTTTCATGCAAGAGATAAATTGCTTCCTACTTGGCTAAGCATCAAGCTTTTTGCTGACGACTATTTAGTTTATGGGAAAACTCCAACCATTTTTTACCTAATCCAAGATCCAAATCTTGTGGTTGATGAGAATTTAATATACCGCTTATCAATAATAATTTAAATGAATGGCTATCATTCAAATTATTATTTACAATTCAGTAGGTACTTAATTACAATTTAGAGTATAAATCTACTTACGTTCCTTACGCGTTTATTATGATGTCCACAGTAAATGAAGGGCTCATGACAATGTATTCTCTCATCCGTCAAAAGCCTCATATTTAATTGTAACCGATTTAAAAAAGGAGGGGTTTTGATGATCATCTCAGCTCGCATACGTCCCGCTACTAGCCTCGAGCCTCTGTCACAATAAGAGGGAAATTGACCTATTATAACACGCTGGTCAGATGAGTTGTTATATATTTTCTCGAGTTTTCCTTCTTTTGCATACATGTTACATGGAAATGTAATCATTTAGTCAGTTTTAGCCATCATTTACGATACTCACGGGTAAGATAGAGGGTAGTGAATTGTATTCTAACCTCAGGGAAAAGGAGACTCTCAAGTCGATTGTATTTTTTATGATTCTGAACTATTCTCTAGGTTAACCTTTCCGTGTGGTGACGGAGTCAGAATACAATTCCCCACCCCCTATCTTACCTGTGGGTGATCGTACGAGACGACTAAGGGATATAAAACGCATATAACATCTATGCAAGAAAAGGAAAACTCGAAAAAAAAAACCCTATACCAACACGTCTGACCAGCGTGGTATAGTAGATCAATTTCCCACCTATTATGGAGGAGGCTCGAGCCCAACAGTGGGACATATATAAGCTGAGATGATGATGATGAACCTTTTTTTTATGATTCTTTCTTATTTGAAAGCTGATCATGCCCATGTGGTCTTACCATTCAATTTTGATTACGATCTGTTCAGTAACTTTTGAATTATCCTCAATAATGTCTGTTTGGTTAACTTTCAATGCATTGATGAATTGCTAATTTTTAATTACTTGTAAAATTTTGATATTTAGTGCTTTTTTTTATAGGTATTTAACAATATTCTTTTTTAAAATTGATTTTCTTTTTGTTAAAATTTTATGTTTTATCTGAAAAGTTTAGTTTAATTATTTTGATTCTCTAAAAACTTCCATGTATGGTTGCGGGTTTACAATACAATGTATAACGACAACTTATTTTTAAATAGGCGTCTTAATAAATGGCTAAAGGAGCATCAAAGAAAAAAGCAGCAGCATTCTTCAGGGTTACGATCGAGAATCTGACTGGTCAGGGTGATTAAAAAAAAAATCTCTCATCACTTTGATAAGCTGATTGACTAGACTCGAAATATAAATTAGTGGTATTAGTTTCTACATAAATAATACTCTTTTCTAACATAATGATTTACCTACATATTATTTAGTAAGTATCTAGAATATGAAAACGTATAGATCAAAAAAATACTATCGCATATTAATTTTGATTGTAATACGTTAACGTTTTGTTTAAATTTCGTTTCAAAGGGATGTAATTCTAAAAGAACTAACTCGTCATTTCATTATTCAGCTTATTCAGTCTAAGTCATTTCAAATGATGGCCAAAGTCACCTAAACTGATATCTGAATTAACAACACATCATTTTATCTTTTGTTCTTTTTATAGTTTTTATCATATCAATATTGTTTGAAGAGGATTTTTTGGCACATATTACTAAACAAAGAATAAAGATAAAAAATAAATAGTTGCGGAGCGAAAAATTGTATTTGAACCTGATACTCTAGAAGTGTGGTGATATAACTATCTAATTAGGTGTAATATATATATATATATATATATATATATATATATATATATATATATATATAGTTAGCAAAAAACTATTTAAGCATTACCCACCCTACCCTACCACCATACAGCAATCGTATACACAAGAGTGTTGAATAGAAGGTCGAAGCGCTAATAATATTCGTATTCCTACTCTATTATCTCGCTAAATTGAATCTATAAACTTATAGATACAGTACAATATAATACATTTTTCAGCCTAAAAATATCAGAAGTACAAAAAGATACTATTTCATTATTTTAAAATAAATTTGACTTGCTTCATACATTCATACATATGTACATACCATCGCGCCATGTCCCTTGCAGGGTAGGCAGAGAGAACAGAGTGCCAGAGAACTCTATCCTTGCATACTTCACTCGCTTCCTCAACATTCATAATTTGACTTGCTCCCTGATTATATAAAGAGTTTTTAATGTAAAAGTATAAAGGGTTAATTACATAAAAGTTTTATATACACTATGGTATTTTAGACATAAAGCTAAATAGCACACAGACATTACAGTACCCAGCTATCGCTATCCTTGTTGACCTCATTAAGCCTGGGATCATGATAACATTTCCGTTCTCAAGTTTCCTGTGATCGTTCAAAGAAGATTAGTATACATACTAGATAAAGACAATTATTCAGTCTATTTGTTTGTATTATTCTTGTTATCGTAAGAATAATATGAAGATATTGTTATCTAAATACCAATAAAAAATATATTTAAATATTATTAATATATTATAAAATATTATTACAAAATTACTGAATCGTCCATCGTAACTAAGAGATGTGTTATGAGTTATATCACCATACGCGCCATATAATTTATACTACCCAAATAATTTGACTAATCATTTGATATAATTGTTTAAGCAGCGACTTCTTATATCGAGTTTCATGGATTCAATTCCCATGTAGAACTCTTCTTGCATGAAAACATCTTCGTGCAATGCACAAATGGTTATTCTGTGTGTTATTTGTGGCTAATTTATACTTCTTTATCTATACAAATAAGTATTATATATAGTATCTCCCGCGATACAATTATTTATTCATTACTGCGAAGTTTCTTATAATTTTTTTATTTACATTTCTAATTCTAGAAAAGTTTTGTGTAATATTATAGAAATGCTTTGTGTGATATTATAGAAATGCTTCGTGTGATATTATAGAAATGCTTTGTGTGATATTATAGAAATGCTTTGTGTGATATTATAGAAATGATTTGTGTGATATTATATAAATGCTTTGTGTGATATTATAGAAATGCTTTGTGTGATATTATAGAAATGCTTTGTGTGATATTATAGAAATGCTTTGTGTGATATTATAGAAATGCTTTGTGTGATATTATAGAAATGCTTTGTGTGATATTATAGAAATGCTTTGTGTGATATTATAGAAATGCTTGTGTGATATTATAGAAATGCTTTGTGTGATATTATAGAAATGCTTTGTGTGATTTATTTTTAAATTTTGTAATGTAATTGCTATATAGATTTATATTTTATTGACGATGTTCTCTTTAAAAATATAAAGAACAATCACAAATTTAAAATTAACTATTTCATTTGCACAATTATAGATGTTTCTATTAATTTTTCATATTAGAAAAAGTATTAATAAAATAAATAAATAAAAACCTATAAACAAAAAAAAAAGAATGTTAAACATTACCACGTACGGTAGATGACACTTATCATTCTTTTTTCTTTCATAAATAAACATAAGCTGATAGGGATGAACCGCTTTCAAATTAAGACGTGCTGTTAGGCCTTTCATGACTCGCCCATCCTGTCGGGAGCGCCGTCAGTTTGGCGTACGGTTTCATAATCTGTATTACCTTTATTAGCCGATTGAGCGGGCGATCGATTCCATGACTTTGGTCAAGGAAATTAGCCTAACCACACTAACCAGCCAATTTAGATAGGACTTTATTTGAAATTATAGTTCTTCTTCATTAATATTATCTATTTATATCTCTTAATGGACTCTTATGACTAGTGATATGCGAGACTATGACTAATGATTTAATAATAATTTTAAATTCTAATTTCCTTATCGAAATTCACCTATTTATACACCACTGATATATTATTTAGATTAATAAATATTGTTTACGTTAGTATAAAGTATATTTAATAGGATAGTAACAGGATTGACTGTTCACGCCTTTGACTTTATTGAGACCAATATGACGCGGCCCGCCCGGTCGATACAGCTCGTCCGGGCTGGGATAGCCTTAGCGCACGATACTGTAAAGTAGGTCTTTACACTGTTATAAAGTTATGACTAGGCAGATACACGTATTAGCTGTATGTTTCAAATTTATATAATATTCTAGATATAACAAAATATAACATAGAGTATTAATATTAAAAAAATTGAAGCTGAAAATGAAGCAATAATTAGTGACGTTGTTTGTAGTTTTTATTTGGTAAATACAGTTATAATACCATATTCCATAACATTTCCTTTCTTGTACGTATAGAAATAATAGATTTTACATTTCATTTTTATAAAGAGAACTCCCCGCACAATGGATTAAGTCAGAGTATCGCGGGGAACTTTAGAAACTCATATAAGGAACATAAATAACCTCTAAACTCAGAACGATTATTTGTGTATCGGATAATTATTGGTGTAGGGATCGAATCCATGACATTCAGCATAAATGGTGGTTACGTAAATAATGCCGCCGTCTGTTTTGTCAAGATTAAAGGATGAAATTGACAACGTTGCAGGAGAATAAAGATTAATCTCACTCACCTATCCGGGCTGGCTTGGTATGATAGATAAATTTGTGCCCAAAACTATGACTTATATGGTCTGAGAAGAGCATGGAGAATTCTCTACTCTTTTTAATTTTCAATCATTTTCTAATCCAAGATGACTTACAATTACTTAAAATAGTTACTGGTGGTGTGATGCTTCAAACGTATTTTAAGTTTTACACAAACACATTTCGCCGTATAATTTTATTTCTCGTAATCAGTGGTGATGCCATCTAGTAGCATTTATTTCAGATTTCGTGCTTATTATATAAAATCTAATAATACTTATGTATATAAAATAATAATGTATCTAATATATAAAATAATAAATAATCTAATAATACTTATTTATATAAGATCTAATAATACTTATTGCTCGTCATCGGAATCGAGAGTGTAATTGCAATATCGAGAGCTGCACGTTGGATTAGGCTAATAGAGTTGACCACCGAAGACAAAGATCGGGTACCGGTGGTCCGCTCGCACGGCGAAGAGAGAGGATTTTACGGTGGGTCTATGGGGTCACGCGCCGCCTTCTCCGTCACCCCGGACCGATTTGGCGGGGCGAGACGCACCCATAGCCCACCAATAAAAAAAAAAAAAAAGGCTAATAGAGTTATTAGAAAACATAATAAACTTCAGCTGTTATAATTTAGAAATTATAAATATGAAATGTTAATTTAACATTAATTGACTTGCTTAGTAATTCTGAACAATATTATAAATACAAAACTTTTATTGTTTGCTGTGTTGTGTTTGCGTATTTAGAAATATTTGTTTTTAATTTTATAGGAAAATTATTAAAAACATTTTAATGATTTCGATGAAACTCTAAAATTATTTTGTTAATATTTTAGAATATTACACCGAGTTGAATTTATAAAGGTGGTTAAATATAACATTAAAAAAAATCTTATATAACAACATTTTATATTGATAAGATATTGTGGTTATGCAGTATACATTGTCTTCTTCTTCTTCTTATGTTTTGGCAATCAGCTACGCAACGAGCTATTGGTGCCAGTGTCGAGTAATGAATATCTTCACGTTTTTAGTCTTTCAGGTTAGTCATTGTCTTAGTCAAATTGTCGCCATCAACAGTGCTATGGCCACACTGTTAATGGTATCTTGTGGGAATTTTGATGGAAAACAAAAACGTTGTAAAGCACTTTTATATGCTATTCACTACATCTTAGTACTTCTGTCGTATCACATTACATAAAATGCCATCAAAATTATCTAATATAACACATTAAAACACTAAGATATCGAATATAATACAAGAGCACCACATGACGTTTTCAAATGCCCGTCAAAAGTGTATACCATAGATAATATACTATAGGTGTATACATTGTCTTAGTTGACATGAAAGTGATGACAGCTATCACGACTATAATCAACAAACGTTTATTTAGACTGCGTGAATGAGTTCACTGAAAGTAACCAGTAACGTAAATATAAATGGCGTAACTGTGATAACTTCGGTCGAGTAAATCCGCCTCATTTATATTGACAAGTGAAAGGACATTTTGGACTCCGTAACCCTAAAATCTGTCATAATATTTACATTTAGACTTTACCTACGTCAATTATAATTTATATAAAGTTACGCGTCCTCATAAGGTATATACATAAATATTTACTGTAGCTTAATTTGGCTCATTGCTTTGTACCGTCGGCTTTAGCCGTCGTTTTACTTTCTCGGGATGCTGACCGCTTTTGGCTAGCGGTCGGCAACAAGCGAACCTACCCCTTGCGGTTATTATAAACAGTTTTATGTAAATAATAAAATACAAAACGCAATAATATAATAAGCCCTAATTGTTAAATTAAAATTGTTAATTTATGTAATTCATATCTTGAGCTGGTAAAAGTAAGGTACGAGTTCTTTTCGTCAAATTTTTGGAGTTTACTCCTTAAGAATCGATTTTCATATAAGCCGCCCGGTATGAGAAAAATTTGAGGAGTAAAATCTAGTGATCTAATGACCTCGTTACGTTTTTGTTGAGCAACCTATTCTGCGCACCTTTCACATTCTGACGTGAGATAATACTTCACTGAACAGTTTTAATAAATGTAAATAAAAATATATATGTTACTTTTAGTCAAATGAGCTTTTTTTTGCGCCTGTTTTGATAATCGTATCTAATTAAGGAGTAAACTCCAGTCGTGCGTAGGAGCTGACACACACACTTTTTTTTTATTGGTGGCAGACGAGCAGGGAGCCCATCTGATGGTAAGTAATAACTGTTGCTCATAGACTTCAGTGATACCAGCAGCACAGCCAAATCACTGCCTGTAGTGATGGTGAAGGATTAAAATGAATGAAACGAGGACAAGAAGTGAATAATTTTTTAGGGTCTAGTCTCTATGGCATATTTTTTTATTGGTATAGAAAATTATCAGCTGCGTGACTTACTATCATAAAATTTTAGTAGCACAAATTCTATATCTTTACTGATTTGCTTTACTGAACATTTATACGGGAGAAAGTAGAGAATTGAACCAGTATCAGGGAGTGAAAATTAGCGTTTTCCTGGGTAACTTTAAAGAAGAACCGCGATTGTCACACCGTTTGCTAAGCATAGCGATTATGGTATTATTCCCTTGTGAAAATGCATATATCTCTAAAAATGGAAGTTGACAGGTTCACAAATAAATATTATTCTTTAAATTTTATACCAGTTATAAAATTGATTAAAATGTATATTGTGTTATATATTTTCTTTTGATTTTTTTTGAGACAGTTTATTATAACATGTATCGCATCATAGCTACCACACAGCGTATATTTGTACATAATTATTGCTCATTATAATGTTTTGTATAATCAATATTTTGAAATCTATTTTTAAACGATTCCGTTCATTTTCATACAAAATTATTCTTCTGCAAGCTAAAATGTTACCACAAACAGTTTCAGAGTTTGAGATATTTGAATATGCTGAGTAATTCAAACGCTAATAAAGTTAGCTGTCTACACCGCTTGCTGGTAATACTAAGCGAGTTTGACTTAGCGAACTCATTAAAATGGATAATTGGATATAGTCAGACAGACTGCAATTATTGCGAGGCAGCTTTATATCTCAAGATTAAAAATACAATGTGTCACTATCGCTTAGTTTCTCGTAGCAGTCTTAACAATCAGTTAAAAGAACTATAAGTAATCCCAATGTCCAAGACCAAAGGTTTAAAGTACGATGCATTCCGGGACTTCACTGCGCTTCAGAACATTATTCTCTAATGATGGTTTTTAGGTTCTACTTCTTCATTTTAATTAATTGTGGCCATCGAGCATAAGCCTCCTACATAAGAGAAAGGTAATGTTTCATCTATATCGCGGTACCCAAACGAGTAAGTATATAGTTTCTTTCAAGTTTTCATTCCATTTTAGTCATCTGGTTATTTTCAAACATTTTTACGTGAAAACAAAAGGTGGTTGTACATAGTAACGCTTAGCCCGCTACGGAACGGATAGATTTTCCTTACTATTAGTACAGTAATGTACCTCAAGTACTACTTGGTATTTTTTATTATTATAACAGGAAGGTAACGCCGTAGATGCTGCCTTATATAAGATAACGGATGGTCGAACTCTGGATTATTATATTCGCTACACGTAGTAGATGTGAGGGCTGACGTCTTAGTACCTACTATGTTTGCCAGTACGTTGACGAGGGAAAGCATAGGAAAGGATTAACTGCTGGGTGGGTCAATGTTCAAGGTGTCAGCTCTGGTGACTTGATCATTAGACAGAGAGGGAATGCGGCACGTATCTGAGTCATGGTTGTCTATAAGTATTATAATACGGTTGAATTCTTAAGTACCTACCGTATTAAACATAATTACATATTATTATATGTAATGGAAGTATACATCCATCTATCCATCAGCCCGTAGACGTCCACTGTTGGACATAGGCCTCCCCACGAGAATGCCACTCAAAGCGATCCTGTGCCACCAGCAATGGATGTATAGAAATGCTGTTTTGGGCGTTTTTATGATATTTTTTGCGTTCTAACAGAACAAAAAAAAGAGAGAGAGAGAAAAAATTCAATCCTATTTTTATTTACCTAAATTCAATATTTGATCATTTGAGCTGTTTTCTAAATTTCTAAAAATCATTTGAGCTGTTTTCTAAATACAGGAAATGTACCTACAAATGTGAGAACTATAATTATATATGTTTGAGGTTAGACATTTTTTTATTTTGAATGTCAAGAAATTATTTGAAAATGCAGCAAGCTGTCGTTATTTCGAATGGTAGTTCTCTGCATGAATGCGTATTGTTATTCTTATTGTTTAAGAAACATTCTCTATAAAGTTAGTGGCAATATAAAAAACAAAACAGTGAAACGTTTCAGATGAGAATATTTAAAATATAAGATAAATATATTCTGACTGCAATCTGATCAGAATACGTAAACTAAGTTGCCTAGATCCTATGAATAAATTTTACTTGGTTTCCTTTTAGTCGAGTCTTCCATGTATTTCAAGATGGCTCAATAATCCACTTATATTGTTCTCCGACTACAAACGGAAGTTATTTCAAGTTGAAGGTGAACTTTCCTTTATTTTAAATAAATACTTAGGTATTAAAGTGAAATATTTAGCTATTTAAATCGAATTGTTTCATTTAAGTCTCTGGAATAAAGTGAAATTTGACCGCGATAAATCGATCACTCAAAATGAATTTATACCATAAAAATACAGAGAGAATCAGGATAAAACATATTTTACTGGTTCTTTTTATATTCTATTTACAGTTAAAATAGCATTACCGTTAAACTTTATTGTAAATTAGACAAAATGTTAGTAGAGGCCTGCCAATATCAACCTTTCTTTTATGTCTTTGTTGGTCCGTAATAGTGATAAAGCACGGAGTCAACAATAAGTGCTTACGGTGCTATATTTTTTGCAACATTTGCTTTATTTCTTTAAAATTTGTGGCTACACCTTGTAATAAACATTTTATAACTGAGTATATAGCAATTGCTTACGTTTTTGCACTTAATTCGATAAAGAAATACTGTATAGTTAGTATAAATATGTATCTGGATGACCGAGCCTTGCTCGGTATTTTCTTGTTAGTGTGTTTTGGAAGATATATTTAAATATAACAAAAATAAATTAAAAAATCAAAAAGTAAAAATAGAAACTAAAAAATATATCCAGCAAAAAGGAGCGAAAATCACGTTTGTTGTATGGAAGCACCCGTTCAATATTTATTTTATTTTGTATTTTAGTATTTGTTGTTATAACGGCAACAGAAATACATCATCTGTGAAATTTTTTGTCTGACTGTTGTCTAACTATTATGGTTCATTAGATACAGCCTGGTGATAGACAGATGAACGGCCGGACGGATGGACAGCGAAGTGTTACTTATAGGGTCCCGTTTTACGCTTAGGGTACGGAAACCTGAAAAGGTTGAACTCACATAAAAGCTTGATACAATGGAAATACTCTTTAAAATTGGAATGTCTCGAAAGTCATAATACTGTATTAATATGGCATTTGAAAGTTTCTAAGCTATAAAAAGGTCATACACTTTTAAGACACGGCGTCATAGGAACGTAGAGTTTGAAATTTTAAATTGTTGGACAGCAATTTTCTAAGCCGAATATTGTAACTGAGAGCCATGATAACACATTGCACCGAATAACTGAAATCCATCGCTCATAAGATGTATTACCCATTTTTATTTTACCGCATAATGATTAGGAAAGAGAGATAGTCATTTGCTATATTTTTGTTTGCTGTTTAGCCAGCGTTTAATCAACATATGTGTAAAAATCGAGACGGAAGGGCTGAGTTATAAGGAGACAGGATGTTAATGCTGATCAGATTGGTCGCATGACGCCATGACTTACCTATGTGCGCTACCACAGTCGTTTCGATTTCTTTATACCATTCATCATCATAGCCAATCGAGCCCATAATATGTCCCATTGTTGGGCTCGAGCCTCCTCCGTTATGGGAGGGAAATTGACCTACTATACCACGCGGTTCAGACGTGTATAGGGTTTTGTTTCGAGTTTTCCTTCTTTTGCATATTATTAATTTATACCATTTACTTGCAAATATTTTATATCATTTGAAGGGGTCGAATGTCAAAATAAATCCTTCGAATAAGTGATAAACTCCGAGTCCAATAACCGCTCAAGCTCCTGAATACTCTGAAGGCTCTCGGTCTCCCAACTCACATCTTAAAATTGAGAGCTGGCGCGCCAAAATTATACAATACCACCAAGTATTCTCTGTATCTGTATTTATTCCTAGGATTATCTGAATAACTACCATCAAATTACTCCTTTCAATTTCAGAGAGTGCAGTTTGCCATTAAAGTCTGTTTCGCAATAACCATAAACAAAGCTCGAGGTCAAATTCTTAAGGTCGCGGGAGTAAACTTGAGAGAAAACTGCTTCTTCCATGGGCAGTTGTGTGTGACATGCTTCAGAGTACGTTCACGGAGTAGCCTGGTAATTCTATCATCCGAAAGACAAACAAAAAAATTGTAACAGGTGTAGTATCGCGGGTGGATGTCAAAGAAGCGGTACCAGTGGTCGGCCTAATTTTGATGGAAAAGACGGTGGCTTATGGGGTCGCACACTACCCTTCCGTCACCTCGGTCGGAATGAGCGCGGTGTGTTCAAAACATAGACTGCTATGAAAAAAGCCTCGTGTCCATAATATATAACAAAATTTTCATTTTATTTTCATGTTTATTAAACCTTCCCTACACTATAATAAAGGTTGTTATACTATATAAGCATGCCAACATTTATACATAATAATATATAAATAACAATAAAATAACGTAAAAACAAACAAAAATCCTATTAGAACTATTTTCGACATTTACGCAGACAAAGATGCGGGCAAATGATAATAATTAATAAAATAATAAAAAAAAGGCCAAAAAGTAAATAAGAAAATTAAGGATCCGAACCAAGCTCCGGTTAATTTGGATTAGACTACCTGATTTTCCAACTGAGCTAAATGTCTATTCTTAATGACAGCGTCAAAATTTGAAACCTTCATATTCTAATAGATTCAATACAACGAAAAATTATATTTTTGTTGCCGAAAAATACTGACAAAACAATATTTTCTATAAATGAAACCTAGCTAGATCGATTAATGGCCCCCGGAACCCCTTGTATGCTAAATTTCAAGAGAATCGTTGGAGCCGTTTCCGAGATTCAGATTACATATATATATATACAAGAATTGCTCGTTTTAATATATAGTGAGATTAAGAAGAAATGATTGGACATGTAAGTGCACATTCGATCTTTTTGAAACTTTATTAATCCCGTTTACTCAATTTTTGATTGAATATACTCCCATTGTTATTGCCTATGTGAAAGAAAGAAAGAAGAGGGAGAAAATGCATTTATTCGGCGGAAGACATGCAAAGATAGCATATAGTAAACAAGAATAAATTTACACTTCATAGAATTGAAAAAAAAAATACAATAACCATTAAAAAAATAAACTGGTCAGTTCAACAGTAACAATAGTTCAACAAAACGTATACGACCACAACAGCCTGAAGGATCATTAGCAAAGTAATAATAAAAAACTAACGGCATGCCCTGCCGAAAAGGTCACACATCTCAGCATTAGCTGGGTTTCACCCAACACTGATCTTCCGCTGGCAACCCCGTTAGTGACTCATGGATATCACTTATAGTCTATAAAATATAGTATGATCTCTGTGACAGTTCTCACTAGTTCCGCACGCTTACGATGCAGTTCGTATTTTTGTCGATATAATTCTTTATTTTTTAAAGTTATCTGCTACTGCAATTGAAAAACAATGTTTGAAAATCTTATTGAATTTCAATCAAATAGATGGATGAATCGATTATAAATTTAAAACAATCTATCAAAATCTTTTTGAATTTATATTAATGGATTTTATTTAATTTAAACTAAAGGTGTTAATTAATTCTTTTTATTATTCGAAAGGTATACATCCAAGTTCATCGTCACTATTATCATCATCGTTGGCGCATTCCTGTAGGTCGATGATGAGTTCTTGGTCACAGATTATTTCATGAATAATCATGCTTATTTTATAAAGGAAATTATCTTTTTAATATAAAAGAAATGATCTTATTAATATCCCTTGCAGGGTAGGCAGAGAGAACAGAGTGCCAGAGAACTCTATCTCTGCATACTTCACTCGCTTCCTCAACATTCATAATTCTCTTCATACACGGTCGCCGGTTTCGGAGACTCTTGACTCCACCTTCCTTCAGTACATGACCGATCTGGTCTAGGTAGGTTAGTCTCGGTCTCCCTCGGTACCTACATCCTTCCACTTTCGCATTGTATATCTTCTTAACCAGGCGTTCGTTCGGCATTCTTTCCACATGTCCGAACCATCGGAGCATTCCCTTTCGCATCTTTACACCAATACTCTCTTTCATACCTACTCGCTCTCTTACGTCGTCGTTACGAATGCGGTCGGTCAGCCTAACTCCACAGATTTTCCGCAGAGATCGCATTTCGACCGCATTAATTTTACTATCATACTCTTTTCTGCATACCCAACTCTCGCTTCCATACAGTAATGTTGGGACAAGCACTGCGTTATGTATTGCTACACGTGCCTTCTGGCTGAGGTGGTGGCTGCCGAAAAGTTGCCCCAACGCTCCGTTCACTCTATTTCCCGCATTCACTCTTCGCTCTATATTAGTGGTGTACCTTCCATCTCGGCTAAATCCACATCCAAGATATACAAATTCATCCACTTGCTCTAGTACATCATTACCTATTGTTACTCTTACATCTGTTCTGGTTTTATCTCTTTCAAAGACCATTATTTTGGTTTTGCTCACATTCACGCGTAGACCCCTTTTCTTACAATCTTCTGTCATTGTGTCGACTAGGGTCTGCAGGTCAGTCGCTGACTGTGCCAGCAGGACTGCATCATCTGCATAAAGCAGAGCAGTGACCACTGAGTCGCCCATCTGGACTCCCACATTCATATCGTTCAACCTTTGGAGACATTTATTTTTTATTATATTATGTTTTATAAATAATTAATAAGAATGTTATCGATTTACGTTTATCGATTGCCCCATCTCTATCTTATTCTCAGTCCAGTATGACCTTATACTTGCGTAAGTATCATATTTTTATAAAATGGTTACTAAATATTTTATATATACAGGATGGAAGGGGACCGCTCCCGAAAACAAAGTCAGGTAACCCTACTAGTCCTACTTGTAATGATAGGCTAGAAAAAAAATCGATTCGGATGAAAAAACAATATTTTACTGTATACAGGATGAAAGAGGACCGCTCAAAAAAAAAAAATTTCCTCCGAATCGTTTTTTTTTTCTAGCCTATCATTACAAGAAGGACTAGTAGGGTCACCTATCTTCGTTTTCGGGAGCGGTCTCCTTCCACCCTGTATATAGCTTGTATTTTATAGTATAAGCTGTGTGGTAGCGGCAACAAATACTACCAACTCTTACTCTGTTCGTGGATGTCGTAAAAGACAATTAAGAGCTCCATATTGACCTGGGCCAACACCACCTGATGCCGTTTGGTCAACAATTACATTCCCAATGAGGGTTGACGTCAGGCAGACGGCCAGTCATAAAACTATTGCCAATAACTTTTGCAATATGTGGGAAGAGGAGTACATATTGCGTCGACCCCAAGTAATTGGGATAAAAGTAGGAGAATGATGATGGTTACTAAATATTTTAAAACATACAAGTTTTGGTTTAAATATAGGTATATAATAAATATAAGCGGTAGTAAACAATGAAAATATAGGCAGGCGATACAAAATAAAAATGTAAACATGACGCGTATTCATAATTACTTTATCGGTTTTGTCGCTATCTGTCACAGAGATCAAGCTATATTTTAAGGACTATAATAATAATAATGTTGTTATTATATACTTTTATGTTACAATAATCAATTATGATTAATAATATCCACGAATATTAATAATTATCATATAAATATAAATAATATGAGTGTTAAAATTATAAATAAATAAATCAAATAATTAAAAATGGAAATATTGAAACTTAACTTGACTGCCGACTGAACAAATATTATTTTTCTGCGGCCTCTTACTGCGTTCACCATATTGTGTTCTGCAGATACTATGTAGTATCAAAATTTAATAGATGTACGTACTATTATTACGTATTAGTACTGATCATGTGCCAGCTGCTAATAATATAACAATAGTATTATTATATACAAAATTGGACTGGAAAATCACCTCGTATTTAACACGTAAGTGAATCATTGTTATAGTGGAGAGTATACAAAGGAAATTTATTATTTAGAAAAGATCATATAAGAGAGATATTTATATTTTAACATTAAAATTTATTTGATGATAAAGTAGACTTTTTTTATATGTATTCTAAGAGTGTGAATATTTTATAGAGATCCTTTAATGACGGAGGAAAGTTGTTTCAAATTTTGGAAGCAGCATAACTGAAGCTGCCGCGAAATGAAGTAGTTTTATGCGATGAGATGCTCAGTTTTTGAGCGCAGCGTCGACTTTCTCGCTGGTTATGTGGTGGACGGATTAAGAGGTGTCACCAACGTTTTCCCGTGGCAGTCATAAAGATAAGAGATCACCAAGTGAATGGATAGCAGCTTTTTCTACGTCCAACGGTGTTGATGATAATGATATTCACATTTAAATTCGTCTCGTCAGCTTATAAACGTCACTACTAAGCTCGAGCCTCCTCCATATTGAGACAGAAATGGACCTACCATACCACGCTTTTTATTTCGAGATTTTCTTCTCCTGTATTCTTATTAAATATGCATATTATATTCCTCTATCGTCTTTTACAACACTCAGGGATAAGAAAGGGGGTGGTAAATTGTATTGTTATTCCCTAATCACATGGATGATATATTTATATAAGTTACTAATATTTACAAGGTCTAATGCTATTGGTGTTGAGTACTTCATACTCGTAATTTCTACCATTACATTGCAAAATTCAGATAAAGTATATCGATAAGATATTATATTCTGCAATATCACAGCTGTTCAACCTTTACACACTTAAAACCTATCACGAAAAGGGCAATGCGAAAGCGTCGGCAAGATTGATGTGGCTAAAGGTTGCTCGAAGGTTTTCTAAAGAACTCCCAACATTAAGGGTTAATAATGAGGGACTATCAACATCGCTACGTCATATTTATATTACGGTAATTCGGAAAAATTGCTTCGATATTTTACATAAGATTATTTTTATGAGAACGTATACCCTAAAGTAAACATAAAAATAAATTATGCTACTAATTAATTTTTCTATTTAAAAAATCATATTAATAAAATTCGTTTAAACTACTTAGTTTACATATGATATTCTAAGGCTTTGTCATCATCGTGTGAAGCCGTGCCTTCGCCGCCATCGTAGTTTAGTTATTTTTTTATATTGCTTGTATTTAATTGTATATCTCATTTATATTTGTAATAAATAACATTAAACTAAATATTAGACTTCAAAAACGTAAGAATAATGGATCATGGATAATGAAGTAAAAATTATTAAAAAATTCATGCATTTAACTTATGCGAAAAACTATTATTTTCCGATATAAAAGTAATCTGTTATTTCTTATAAAATTAACAATATTCCTTCAATTTTCGGACCACATATTTTTAGTAGATTTGTTTGACGTGGATATTGATTTTTCAATTTTTCACCGTAGTGATGAATGATTTCATATTCTGATTGTACATTAAAATTAGGATAAGGCAAGATTTTATTGTAGGTAAATTATGGTATAGTGCGCAGTGCAGTGTTTCATAAGACTCAAATAATTAACAATCTTACGTCTAAGTTTATTCCGACTTTTTATCTTCATTGCATGAATCTATATTTGCGCACACACTTATATACCAATCCCCAATTCATTCAGGCTGATAGCCTTACGATGTTCGATGCTGTACAAAAGCCTTTTTTTTTCTTTTATTTTCCCTTGCTTGCTATGGATGTGGTCGCGCTTCGTCAAATTGGTCCGGGTCGACGGAAGAGACGGTGCGCAACCCCATAGACCCACCGTGCAAGGAGAAGAGAGGAGCTCTTCGCTGAGCGAGCGGGCCACCGGTACCCGATCTTTGTGTTCGGTGGCCATGCTGTACAAAAGTCCAATTGGAGATAGTGTTGTCATGCACAATCACAATGCTATCATTACCTATGTATGTCTCTACTATGTAATATTGGACAAGGCAATCTAAATGCTAAAATATTTTTTTTTATTCTAAAATTATACTAAACTTCAAACTGCATAGGACCTGGCAAACTAGTATTAAGTGTGCTTTCTCAAGCAAAATAATTTTATTTTTAGATCCTTAATAAATTATTAAGAGTATGGACATAATTAGCATACGTTAATTAACTTATAATCTTTTTGAATAACGTATAATAAAACCATATATGTATACGCTTAATTTTTTATATTATATTAATTATAATTTAATACATAATATCATATTAATAAACTTTTTTTTTACAAAAATCTGTGAAATACATATATACATAATTATTTTTTCATGTAAAATTACAGATAAATCACTTCATTTTAATTATTGCATATTCTAAAGGCCATAGCACCAAGCAAGGTATACAGCACATTGTTAATGCGTAGAAGGCCGGTACATAATCTTGATACATATCTTTAAGTAAACCTGGAATATAAAACAATGTATAAATTCAACTTCTTAAGCCCAATCATCATCATCATTATCTTTATTATCGTGTCAGTCTTACTGCTAAGCTCAAGCCACCCCTACAATAAGAGGGAAATTGATCTCTTATGCCGCACTGGTTAGATGAGTTGGTATAAAATTTTATTACGAGTTTTCCTTGTCTGGTATATGTGTTATATGCATATTATATCCCTTAATAGACTTCTAAGACATCCGCAGGTAAAATAGAGACTGGTGAATTGTATTCTTACTCTGCCACCACACGAAAAGGACAACAGTGATTGTCAAAGATCTACTTTCGTAATATCTCTTTTTCCTTGTGAAAAATATATTTTCCAAGGCTTAAAAAGTAGTCTATAATATAATTCAAGATTAAATCCTTGCCTTTAGTAAAGTGACAGCTAGTTTGGGATATACATCAGTATGTCTATCAAGACCGGGATACATATCGGTGGTCTGGGTCTGGTGATCTATAAGCAGCAACGGTAGCAGCCCTATTCTGACGAATTTATAACATCAAATGCGAGCTCCGACCCACTTACTAAACGTATTGTTTGTGGCATTATCGCCCTTTGCAATGGCTCGTGATCGACAGTAAGTCAATAGGCTGATTAATTGAAGGTATTTAGGCGATAATAACATTTAGAAAGAAAGAAACTTGAGAGACAACTTTATAAAATCATCAGTTGATCTTCTTACGGTAAGGTGAAAGTCATTATAGAGGAGTTGCATACCCCACAATAGAATGTATACGTATAAAGACTAAAGAAGGAAAACGTTATTTTTTTGGCATAAATTGTGACTTTTTTTGGCATAATTGTGTGATATTGAATGTATTTGATAAGAAGTATATTATAAAAATCATAAAAAAATATATAACCATAGTTAAATATTCCTCAAGATACGATAAGATAAAAAAATACAAAGAAACGTCGAGTAGAGTGGAGCGATTGGCTTTACAGTACATTATATTCGCATAGATACAGATCGATAACTAATTATCTGTGAGTACAATAATCCATAAGATAAAATAAGCTGTAATAACTTAGTTTATTATGATTATTTTACTATTATTATAAACGAAGATAAAGATGTTGGATATTTGTTATTGTTTACGGAAAACTATTGAACAATTTAAAAAAAATAATAGTATTGTAATAGGTATATATATAGTACTTATATCAGAATAACACTATTTTGTCGTTCTAACGACGCGGACGGTCGATTAATCATTGCAACCAGTTCATAGCTCTGCTCAAGCCAAATATTAGAATAACGCATAGATTAATTTTTCCCTTATAGTTTTTACTACTCTGATGACTAAGGTTAGTGATGTCATCATTATTTCATCATTCTCCTACTCTTATCCCAATTACTTGGTGTCGATACAATATGTACTCTTGTTTCATAGTACATATTGTAAAAGTTATTGGCCAAAGTTTTATGACCGGCCGCTTGCCAGATGTCAACCCTCCTTGGGAATATAATTGTTAACCAAAGGGCATCAGATGGAGTTGGCCCAGGTTATCAGAAGTCGTCTTTTACGACATCCACGAGTAAAGTTAGGGTTGGTAGTATTCGTAACCGCTACCACACAGCTAGTGATATATTGTATTAAATGACGTATATTAAACACCTTCCGTGCCAGTGCCGTGAGTTTGATTCCTGCGCAGGATAATACTTTGTGCGATCCACAAAGTGTTGTTCTGAGTCTGGGTGTAATTTGTCTGCGTTAATAAATATCTATATTTGTAAAGTGTCCCGCAATACAAGGATTATTTCCTCAATGCAGGGTGGTGTTATAAGAAAAAATTGTATTAAGTCCTGCTAAAATTTGACGACTGACGTCATAATAGCTAAAATCGATTCACATAACCTTCGAAGAATCTTCACATTCAAACAACAAACTTATCCACAGAATAACCGCGTTGTTCTCAATATAACTTATATGTTAATTAGTGAAATTGTTCTCCTCTCTCCTCTCACACTCTCTCCACTCCTGTTAGAGATCCTTCTCTGGAGCATATACAATACATAAAATTGATTTTCTATAGTATTTTTATTTAAACCGAGAGAGTCTGGTGTTTTAATTTTGTAACTAACAACACATTTTAATCATAAAAGTGATAAATCGTGCAAATATCACATCTACGTTTAGGAATATATTTGATCTGAATTGAATAAGATTGATTTCATTTGGTGACTGAGAATAACTGTTTATCAACAACATTTTTGTCCGTTGGGCGTAATAAAGAGGACTGATAAATCATATATCATTGACTTCCAAGATAAAATCATTTCAAGGAAGGAACCCATGAAATTAAATATTTTAAAAACCTACACGAAAGAATTGTGTATTATAATACATATAGTAGTAACAGTAATAATAATAAGATGTTGTGTGGTAGCGGCTACGAATACTACCAACCCTAACTTTGCTCGTGAATGTCGTAAAAGACGACTAAGAGCCTTATAACGACCTAGGCCAACTCCATATGATGCCGTTTGATCAACAATTACATTCCCAAGGAGGGTTAACGTCTGGCAGGCGGCCGGTCATAAAACTATTGCCAATAACTTTTACAATATGTATTATGAAAGAAGAGTACATATTGTATCGACCCCAAGTAATTGGGATAAGAGTAGGAGAACGATGAGTAATAATACTAAGATATGGTCTCCAAATGGAGTTTTCCTTATTTTATAAAAGCGGTTCATTTCTAGTAGTGAGATTTATATAATCAAAAGAGAAGAAGATAAAAATAGCTTACTTACCAATAAGTGGAGATAAAGTAACGTTGACAGCGCCTAGTGCGAGCATTGACATCGCATATGCGCCGGGGAAGTCCTCATGTGAAACATGGTTTGAAATTAATAGTGGACTTGTGACATGCAACCATGCCCGGAGTATCCCCAAAACAGTGGTCATCGTTGCCATCCATATAAATTGAGATGTTTGTAGTATTGCTAAAACACGTTCGTTTTGATTATGAAGTTATAATTATTTAGGAGGGTTATGAAAAAATGATGAGAGTTAAATTTTAAAATGTGCGCCTTACTGTAACACAAAATGAACAGGTTGAAGTTGGCCGCAAATAAAATGCGCGCGCATCACTGTAATACAAAAGTAAAACAGGTTGAAGTCGACCGTAAAACCACTCATTAAGTATCGAAAAAAAAGCTACTAACGAAATAGAAATAAAACCTCATTCTAGTTTCTATATTCACAACATATGTTTTAGTTTCATACAAGTGCGAATTAAATATGTACTAATAAATTATATTCAGTAGTGATTTAAATTGAATATTTTGATATACACTCATTTGCAAAAAAAACGGGCACCTAAGCAATGAACCATTTCAAATGTTAATATTTCTTTGTTTGATAATTATAGGTAGTTTTATCCACACAATTTGGTAAATTAATAAGAAAATAATCGTTTTCATCAGTATTTCATAAAATTTAGATACAATTTATGGGAAATAATGCTAAACCTCGCTAGTAGTGTATATTCGCTAGTAGTGCATATGCTCATGAAGTAAAAATAAAAAAGTTTTTTTGTTTGTTTTTCTTTAATAAAGTAAAAGCAGATAAATGTTTAGTATCGAGTGTGACCCCCTCTAGCTAAAATCACAGCTTGAATTCGTCTGGGCATGCTAGCGAGTATATCCCGGATACTTGCTTGCGGAATACGTTCCCACTCCGCAGTAATCACATTCTTCAGCTCTCTGATGGTCTGCGGAGCCGGGTGTACTGATCTCACACGCCGTTTCAGAACGTCCCAGACATGCTCTATGGGATTGAGGTCGGGACTTCGAGCTGGCCAATCCAAACGACGAATGCCGACCTCTTGCACATACGCATTAACATCGCGGGATCGGTGGGCGCGAGCATTGTCGTCCATAAAAATCGAGTCTTCACCTAGAGCGGCCAATGCGGGTTGTGCATGAGAAATTAGAACTTCCGTTATGTATCGATGCCCAGTCAGTGAGCCGTTTTCAATGAAGACTAACTCTGTACGATCCATTGAATTTATTCCTGCCCAAAACATAACAGAGCCCCCACCATAAGGTGTGATTTCTTCGAAACATGCCTCTGCAAAGCGTTCTCCTTGTCTTCTTAGCACTCGCCGACGTCGATCTTCACCGAACAGAGATATCCTGGCTTCATCAGAGAACAAAACCCTATTCCAATCGTCTTGAGTCCATGATTCACAATTTCTAGCGAACCTAAGCCTGTGAACTCTGTGCTCATGGAGTAATTTGGGGCCGCGGGCCGGGCGGTGACTGCGTATATTGGCAGCGAGAAGCCTCCTCCTGACCGTCCATAGACTAATATGCACATTTCTTACTTCTTGGAGGTTGTTCTTAAGATCCACATACGAAGATTTGCGATTTCTCAATGCGCGACTCACAAGAAAACGATCATCCCGTGGTTGGGTACATGGTTTTCTTCCAGAACCAGGCCTTCTCTCGACGGAACCAGTCTCCTGATATCGCTGCCAGGTCCTTTGGACTGTCGAGCGACTAACATTTAGCCTCCTAGCCACGAAACATTGGCTGCAACCCTCTTCAAGCAGCGCGATAATTTTGGTAGCTTTTACCACTTTATCTACCATTTTTGATACAGCCAAACAGCATTAAATAAAGCTTTGACAGTCAAGGATATGAAATTAATCGATAAAAATTGAATAAAAGTTATGAAAGTCGATGTTAACTTCTGGAACTTCGAGCCAAAAATGTAGGATAAAAAGGGGTTTTCTGTAAATATGAACATCAAATGAAAAATTGAATTTAGAACGTACTTTTTTAAATACCACAGCATTTTTAAAACCGACCAGTAACGTGTACAAACGATTGAAACCTTTTTGGTATTGTATCTTTTTAAATATGAATGAAAATCAAAACCGCCCGTTTTTTTTGCAAATGAGTTTATTAGTAAAAAATATTATCCTATCTTTGTCCAGTCCTTTTATTATTTTATTGTAATTAATTATTTGCATTAAATTAAAAACTAATTTTAATGATGCCAAAGATGTATTACTTCTCACGCGCATACATAATGTTTTCTTTTTGAACTTTTGTTTGGATTAAAATCGCCTCAACTTCTTCTAAATTGGAATAAGAAGGACTGGGTGGTTACTTTTAAACTTACAAATCAATTTCAAACATCTTTTATAGACTCACGTCTCTATTCCCATAAAAATAGTACAACCAAGTTTTTTTATTTAAACATTTAACATCATTATCCAAGTAATATAGAACCTATATGTTGCTATATACCAGTCACTACAATTATATTATTACTACGAATATTTTTGTAGCCTAAAATTCCGTCTTTTAGTGGATCTCAATTTTAGCAGTCATTTGCTTTAACTACAAGATTAACGAGACAAATAAGTGATATCTTTAACTTTATCAAACAATAAGAAAACACTTATTTATAAGGATTTGATCCTACTTACTTATACATTAGATAAAATGATGATGAAATGATGAGAAATGATGTTTAGATTCTAAATAAATTATAAGATAATAGGCACATGATATTTATCAAGACAAATTATAACTATTTAATAGCAAATAGATAAGATATAACAATATTAGCAGCGTCCATACCTATTCTGATAAGAAATGTGCAAAATGTGGCCGTGTAATATAACAACCTCGTATTTATCTGGACAAAACTGCTTACAAGAGCTAGTACACATCGTCCAATAAGGTCCGCCGCAGCTCCAATTGAAATACATGTAGCAATATCAGTCTGAAATATGAAGATATATGTTATAAATGTAATATCATTACTTTCTGTTTAGTTGCAAGTTCGAAATCCTATGCGTCACCACGTCTTACTATTTCGGGGATATATTAAAAACCAATTGAGGGATCATATTGAGGATAATAGTATTATCCAGGGAAGTTCCTAAATATATAATACCAACTATGATCATTAAACCGCCTGCCAAAAGTATTTTTTTAAGAACCTTACAAGAAAAATCATTCCTTTATTTCGGTTTTTTTTTATTGCATATGGTGCCAAACGAGCAAGCAGCACACCTGATGGTTAGTGTTACTGCCGCCCATGGACCTTTGCTATACCAAGGGTATAGCTAGGCCGCTACCTACCAATACAAACCCCAAACCCACCCAGTTGGGCTACCGGCTCTCTCACTCACCGAACGAAACGCAATAGCGCATTGTCATTACTCAGACGTCGATATTCTGCGAGAGTGTGGTACCCCGGTCGGATCATCTAGACTCAGAACTATAAATTATGTATCGCACAGAGTATTAAACAGAGGGAAAATCAAAACTACAGCGCGGTATATTAATATAATAACCTCTAGGCCATCCGGCCTTATCCCTCTTAGAAAGCCTATATCCAACAGTGGACATACATAAATTTATGAATGAATGGGAATAATAAAAGTCAGCGTCCTTAATAGTAAGTATTAAAATTTAGAGGTATTATAAATCTTATATTAATTATTTTTTAAAATCATATGATCTGAGATAAAGTATTAATATAAGACTTATAAAACCTCTAATACTTTGACGAGCTTTTACTGACTTTGGAGTGGAACGTACCTAAATAGGTACGTTTCACTCCAAAGCACGAGGATCCTTTATTATTGACTGAATAGATGGCGTTATTATCTAACTACCAACAGCTCGGTGGGTACGATTCCCACTCAAAATAATTCCTTGTGCGAACCTTCAATAATTATTCTAATTCTGACTTCTTGCTTTGTCGGTACATTGATACTGTATTTATCCTATAATTTATATGTGTTATACGACTATTGACATAATTATATAATAAACTGTTTCTGTAATAAATAAATACACACACCTTTACCTACAATTTATTTTTACATATCATGGTGAATTTAATTAATGTCTATTTGCAATCTCTAAGTAATTGTATGTTATAAAAATGTTCTTTATAAAAGATTATGTTCTTTATAGATGATTATGAATATTATCATTTTATAGACACTTTTAAACAAGTAATTATAATTATTTTTATTTACGTAAAAAAACTTACGTTATGATAACCATATTGAAATAACAGCATCGGTTGCAGCATAAAAAAAGTTAGGTCAGAAAAATTTACGAAACTCTGTCCAGTACAAATATTACAATAGATTATGTCCTTAAAAATCTTGATGTTTAATACCTCCATCAGTGTCCCACTGAAATTAAATGTAAAAAAAAACATAAAATATCAAAATACTTAGTACCTTATGATTATGTATTATGACAATTGATTAATTTAGACTACTTCATAATTATCTTGAGATGAGTGTTAAAATAACAAATAGAAAGGAATATCGAAATATTTAAAATGAGTAACAAATTACCACCATTATCATCATCTCGGCCTATATAAGTTCCAATGCTGGACATGAGCTTGCTCTACAATAGAAGGAAAAATTTCTACTATACTATAGAGTTTTATTGGGAGGAGGCCCGAACCCAGCAATGCGAATTATATGATCTGAGATGATGACGAAATATAAGCATGCAATCGGTATTAGTGTACTAATCTATAGTATACTCGTATTTTATAATGTGTTGGTAATAATTTTGCCTATATATAATAGAGGATAGGATCCTCTATTTTATGTCTGCTTTAAATTTCAATAATTTTATATGACCTAGAAACTTTTAGAAAACATGAATATATCTAATAACAATTTAATATTATACGTATCGTTAAGAGTAAAAATAAAGTATATTTTTATATAAATACCAAATTTTATGCCATAACATTTTTAATGAGTTGTTTGATGCTTCAGGAGTATCAGGATTGCTGACTTCAAATCTTGACTGCAGTAGATCTTCACTTTCGTTATAATTTCTTCTATTCTCTATATCATCTGTATAGTTAAGATTTAGTTATTCATAGTAAGTATGATAATTATTTAATATATAGTTTGCTAATTAAAAATACTTGCTGTTCTTATTTTTCTCGGTGTTACTTCCTCACTTTTCATCATCACCATTCCTGGAAATACTTGTAATGAAATCGCTGCTATAATTAATAATGTTCCTCGGAATCCATATTCTGACATTATCTTCTTCACTAATTGTGGATACCACATCACCAGAATGCCTTGCGCTGCTTTACATAGACTCATTACTGTAGTTCTTTTCTTTACAAAATAGTAATTTAATGTTGAGTAACACACGGGAACCATAATTCCGAATCCGATACCTTGGAGGATTCCAAACGAGAATATTAGTTGATTGATATTTGTTATAAATATGGTTAGAAAAGAACCCGTAGTTAATAGTAAAGCGCCGATAAATCCTCCTATTCTTAAAGACAATCTTCTTTTTATACCGTTAAGTATTATACCTGAAAAAATATATACCTATTAAAATCAATAACTTTGTTATTATTTTAAATACAAAAAATATGTCACGTTTGCATTTTAATAGACCAAACTTGAAAATCTTCCACCTATAAAATGTCTATTATTGCGGCAAACAAAAACAGATTTTGGAAAAATGAACATTTTTATTTGCTAGAGCCACATGCCTAGAAATTACGACATACGCCATTTCTGGGCATGTGGAGAGCCATAAGCCCAGAAATGGCGTGTACGATACGGTGACAGCAATGATGACATATATCATTTCTGAGCATATGGCCCACGTATGTGGTAAATATTATATTCAGCACCCCTTACAACTATCATATAAAACCAATCCTTATAATATCTTGTGAGTAAAAGATGACTAAGGAAATCCAGATAATATTACAACAAAAGGTGGAAATTCAAAACAAATTCTATCTCTACTCGTTTGGCCAACTAGAGGATGGAGAGATGAGGAGCTAGAAGATATAAACAATAATATTTTTCAACTAGAATATTTACCTCCAATTGCTAACATAATTGAAAACACTCCATATGCAGTAGTTAGTGACTTCGCTGAAGAATTGGTATCATTCATAAAATCATGGTAGATTAGTCCAAATGAATTCAAGTGGCCAATACTAGCAACCTGTTTGTTGAAAATCGTATGATATTATTATTAGAAGACATTTATCGTAGATACTTAAATTTAAAGTCATTACGGAGCTTGATTTTTTGAATATATTAATTACACTAATGAATAAGTTCTATGTTTAAGAGAAATTTTCTAATTTACAAATAACTGGACATAAATTGTACGAAGTTTTAATAAAAATGAATAGAGTCTAAGATATTCGATACGACAGAACCTCGGCAAAATTAAGTTACACGGCGTAGTATTAGATTTATTTGCGTGGCAGTTTATTGGTTTTCATATTAAACCAGATGTTGTATAATGATAAGAGTAAATTCACTAAAATATTCGCTTAACACACTCTACATATATAAAAATTTTGTATACGTTGACGCACGCTATTTAGGATTAATTGAAATGTGCAGTTATATTTTATGGTGATTTTTACCATTATTTGGGTCTCAAGAAATCTTTAACTTGAAGCAAAGATTGTTTATATATAATAAATTGACCAAAGAAATATATTGGGTTATTTTTTTTCTATAACGGTATATGTCTAAACCGAAGGTGAATGGACCTAATTTGATACCCATATTAAGGTCTACTGTATATATAGATATGACATTCTGAAATTTGCTTGAACGTCATTCACGGGGTTAGGTGTCCGTAAGACCATCATTAATCTCCATAGTACCCATGATCCGCTATAATACAGCAAAAAGCTGTACGATGATTTAAGGATCCCCAAGCTGTCCTGCTCCAGCTCCAAATGACTGGGTGAGAAGTTTTCAGAACGTAGCCAGGGGAGGAGGGGTATTTTTATTGGTTATTATATTACAATCCAAAATCTAATACTTCTATTATTTAATAATTTTGTTTTTTTAAGACAGCATAATGTTGTAGAACATTTTCGTTATTTTAATATTTCGTTATTCGATACTTTTTTAGACGCTCTTTTACTAAGTCACGTCAACTGACAATATATTTCATCATCTCAGCTCATATATATATCCCACTGTTGGGCTTGAGCCTCTTGCATAGTGGGAAGGAAATTTGACGCCACTATACCACGCTGGTCAGAGGTGTTGTCGTGTGGGTTTGTTTCGAGCTTTCCTACTCTCGCATAGATGTTATTGCATATAATATATCCTATATCTCTTAGTCGTCTCTTATTATCACCCACGGGTAAGATAGGGGGTGGTGAATTGTATTCTTACTCCGTCACCACACGGAAAATATATTTGCTTGATGCTAAATAAAACATACGGTCATAATTGAATAAATCGTAACCCAGATGAAGAATGTCTATTACTAATTGTAAACTACATTTAAGCTACTTAGCAACCACAGCTTATCAATTAATCAGAAATATTTTTTTTCTTTCACGCAACTACATCTTACAGAATATTCTATAAACGTATTTTTATTTTTTCCTTGAACGTTTATTTTTAGTAATAATTTCAATATTTAAAATAATAATAATATAATAAATGCTTTTAATATAATAAGTAACGTTTGATATCTTGAAAAAAAAATAGACATATATAATTTAATATTTTTCGTTAGTAGAAAATATAAAAAAAAATATATAATTTTAACGAAAATTTAACTGGGAAATAAAGGTACTAGGTGACCATAACTTTACAGGCATTGCTTTTTTTGTCACAATATCGTATAAATTAAACTATAGGTATAGCTAAACCTATAAAAAATGCTATAGGTAAAACAGGATAACACAGTGTCTCGACCGTTGACTGTTTTTAATACTTATATTTTATTCAACCACTTTTGTTTGCGATGTCAAATTTAATAAAAAAAAATCAATACTCACAAAAGTAAACACGGTTCCTAATCCAACAAGGTATCCCCAGATATTCCTATCGACATTTTTTCTTTTCACTTCACTCTTTTCCATTCTACAATACTACTACTATCTTTGTTTGTTAGTAATGTACTGGCTGAACGAAACTTATAAATAAAGGCGGTGAGTAAACCTAAGGGCCGTTGCATATGGCTCGTTTATTAATAGTCGACTAGTGATAGCAATATAAAATATATATGAAATAAAATTAGCTTTACGGTTTTTGTCATGTTTTTAATTTTTTTTACTATGTTGACGTTTAAAATATATTTTAAGCATCCATGGTCACGACGACTTCTTTTTTTGGGGTTAGCTATGGTGTGTTCACGCCCCGCCAAATAGGTCCGGGGCGACGGAAGAGATGGCGCGCCTCCCCATCAACCCACCCAGCAATGCGACTCTCTTCACCGTACGAGCGGGCCACCGGAACTCGATCTTTGTCTTCGGTATGGTCGCGAGAGGGCTAAGGTATTTTTTGACATCCATGATGTCATCACTATTACAGACGTTTCTCATATATTCTCGTATGTGGTGTAAAACACGTCTCAAAAGAGATAATAAATAATTATAATTGACAGATGGTTAGGAATCATGGTAGTTGGACTTTAATAGATCACCATTTAGTAAAAGTTGTGAATAAATCGAACACTTATCGCTAAGCCTTAATGCACTAATTCTAAGGGGTTTCAGGAGTGATAAAAGCAGTATCAACGTTCATGCCACAGCACCAACACTGTATTAAATATTTCTTTATTAAACTATATTTTATTAGACTAAAAGATGGGATCCAACACGCATACTTGCTACAGTATTAGCTTTTCAATTTAAATTAGGCTAATATTATTTCTTCCTTACAAAATCAAAGATGTGGCTATACAGACAGCCGTTTCAGAGATAACTTAGAATAAATATTTAGACCGAGGTAAGAAATTATTAAAATTTTATAAGTACTCGTACCGAATTTACAATCGTATGAATTGCGAAATAAACTAATATTTTGACTTTACAAAAAGTATCAAAAATCGTACAATAATTCGTCGTGTGGTAACGAGTTAAGAATAAACGATATCAACCCTTGTTATTTGCTAATGGGGATTGTAAAAACCGACTATGAGTTTTAGGACAATGGGAAGCATTCTCCTGAGGAATTTGTTATATTAATTGCGATCGCCAACCCGCCTGAAAAGCGTAACAATTATAGCACTGCCCTGCTTTGGGGAGTCCTATATCCATCAGTAGATATCGAAAGAATGATAATGAGGCGATAAATTTCATTAAATTAAACATGACAGTCAACAGATGTTCTCATAAATACTTTATTTTCTTATATCAACTGACTAACTCAAGTTTATAAGGGCTAGAAATATATGTATATTCTAATTTTTTTTAATAATCATATTTTCTTTCGGGAGCATTATGGAAGAAATTCATAAGTTTTGTTTGTTTTGTACTTTCGCCCAATACAATAAGGATACAATTTATTCATGTTAGTAGGCCAAATCGTAACGACGAACGACCAACTAAAAATGCAAATTCATTTTTCTATCTCTCGGGAACTATACTTTTTCCTGGATTAAAGGTAACCTCTGTTTTTTCTGCATCGCTGATAACGTATAATCAAAATTTTGTTAAGGATAAGTTGAGTGTCATTCGTGTCATACTTCAAATATGTTTGTTTGCGTTCCTTTTTTTTATTAATATTGCGCAACTACGACGTTAAAAACTTCAGAGTAAAAAATAGATATGTATTCTATCTCTAAGTCGAAGATTAAATTTACAATTTGTATAAGAATTGATAAAATTTTCAAGGATTTAATTTTTTTTTATCAGTCTTGGTCTGGCCTCGCCCAAGTCATCCTCGGCCCAGCGGTGCCGTAACCTATAGACTGCCGCGCGTTATCCCGATCTATCAGAAGGGGACCACAACTGATTCATTGACGTCGGTTTTAAGCGGGACCCTAATTATTTCTCTGAAATAAAATAACGTATGTTAATCTTTATTACCATATAGCTCATTTTATTATATTGAAAATCCTTAAAAATTAGCACAACTATTTGAAAAATTACTTAACGTAATTTTTCTCAAACATGCTTGGAAATTTGAGCATTATTTTGAAAAATCGTAATTACTGTACTGACCAAATACACGCGAGCAGCGGCCGGCAAAAAACGTATGAAAATCCATATCTGTCGTGTTCTAGCGGCCAAATACATATATATGTAAATTCATATCCATCGTGTATTTTAAAAATAGAACGAATTGTTACTTAAAAATATGGTAACTAAATAGGCAACTTATCAGAGTTTTATTTAAGTTTCGAACTAGCTTTAAAAAGAAAACTGTTTGATAAAGAAAAAAAAAACAAATGAACCCTTTAGCACGTGAAAAATTTTGTTCGTTGTTCGTCATGTAGGTATACAGTTCTACTTAGTACTACTTAGTTTTAATTTTCGCACATTATTTGCGAAAAGCACTATACCAGGCTTGGCCACAACTAGGAATTGATAGACTCACGTATTTTTTATATTGTATATTTACACGTTATTTATTTTTTTATTTATTTATTTATTTATTTATTCAGCATATTACATTTCATTACATACCTTAGCGATAACAACATAAACATTTACTCACATGATTTGCATAGTTTGTGTGATACAAAATACTTGGCTACATTAGATTCGCACTGTCCTCCGTACTAGTGAAAACTGTATCACGGTAAGACAGTATCCTCCAAAACAATTACATATATTGCATTTCACGTATATCACTCAACATAACTTAAAAATATTACAAGAACACAATTAAATGTAAATGTGGGTGACTGTAGATCTCAACATTTGCAGTGAGCGACGGAATGATATACACAATGTCGGTAGTATGGAAAACACCTACAGTATATGCAAGGATAACAGATAAGACGAAATATGTTTGATTATTTGATTATTTGTTTGTTTAAGTGTGAAGCACTATATTAGTAAATTTATAAATATTAATTAAGATATGGTTTAAATAGGAAGTAATTATAAAATAAGAAGAATATAACTATGTATGTTAGTAATCGATATTTACAATCACTTTAATAAAACTAAACTACAGTGTTATGTGTGTTTATGTGTGTGTGTGTGAGTGTGTATGTGTCGTGTGTGTGTGGTGTGTGTGTGTGTCGTGTGTGTGTGTGGTGTGTGTGTGTGTGTGTGTGTGTGTGCGTGCGTGTGTGCGTGAGTGCATGTGTATGTGTGTATATGTATGTGTGCGCGCGCGCGTGTGTCTAGTGAGAAAATATGTCTTGAAGAAAGAGTACGTATGAGCTAATGTTAACTTATATATTTCAATAATTCTGCTGTCTAGTCATAATTTAATTGTTTTAAATATTCAATGAGAACTTTTTTGCATTTAAAGTATGTTTTGTCACGTAAACTAATACCTTTCGATATTTTATTATAAAGGTAAGGGCCCAAATATTTAACAAAACCATTAGCGAAAGTTGTTTTATATCTTGGAACAGAGTACACTATATCAGTTCTTCGTCGATTTACAAAATTGGGATTTAACTTATGTTGGTACAAAACTGCATTCATAATAAATAATTGCCTTACTGTTAAAATTGGTAAATTTGAGTATAATAGAGCGGTTGAATATCTATACTTCTTAAATGTCATAACTTTTAATACGATACGCTGGGCTCTTTCCAGCTTTATCAATGATGATTTAGATACACCGCCCCATGATGATATACAATATACAATAAGTGACTGACAAAGTGCATAATACAGCGTTAATATTAGATTTCTGTTACAGAGATGGCGAACCTTTTTGAACACATATATCATTTTTCTAACTCTAGAGCTTACGTTTGTTATTTGATTATTCCAATTAAGATTTTGGTCAATTTCGAGTCCGAGATATTTAATTGATGATGTTTTATTAATACAGGAGCAGGAACATACATCAGCGCCTTGACATTTGTGTGCTTTGATATTAAATTCGTTTAATGTTGGCTGAGTTCTATTTAAGATGCTAAAGGTGATATATTTAGTTTTCTTTAAGTTTAACGTTAATAAGTTATCGTCTAGCCACGACGATACGAGAGAAAACCCTTCGTTCGAAAACGTTCGCCCATCAATGCCTTTTTTTTTGCTGGCCGCTGCAGTAATGTACTATAAATTGCTTTTTATTATAAGTATTATATTTATTGTAATATACGTTTAGTACAATACTATTATTACTATATTTGACTTATATATGCAAATGTGGTATTCAAAATATTGTAAGGGAATGCTCCGATGGTTAGGTCATGTGGAAAGAATGCCGAACGAACGTCTGGTTAAGAAGATATACAATGCGAAAGTGGAAGGATGTAGGTACCGTGGGAGACCAAGACTAACCTTCCTAGACCAGATCGGTCATGTACTCAAGGAAGGTGGAGTCAAGAGTCTCCGAAACCGGCGAGCGTGTATGAAGAGAATTATGAATGTTGAGGAAGCGAGTGAAGTATGCCAGGATAGAGTTCTCTGGCACTCTGTTCTCTCTACCTACCCTGCAAGGGATATGGCGTGATGATATGTATGTATGTATGTGTAAAATATTGTACTAATAATTTTATTAAATGTGCACAGGGACTTACTTCTAAAATTAAAGCGGTTTATGATCAACCTAATTCTGAAATATAGAACGCAACAGTATACAAATAGAATAAATAAGGACAGAGAATAAACAAATATGTCTATGAATATTATTAATGACGAATGGAAAAGACCTGAATGTTTTGTGTTTTTATTAAGGACGTTTTAATCCCAATAGTAGCCAAAAGACTTCGACAATATGTAACAGAGATAACGCTAAATCGTAATCTACTTATGTACATCCATTGCAAGCATTCATTTACAGATAGTTTTAACTATTTCATTCTCTTATAACTGTTAATCTAAATTGAGTTATTGGCGAAACCTTGTAAACGCCATTTATTAAAAAAAAAAGTCTAGATATAGTTAAGTGTATATGAAATATAAGACAATTAAAATATATTTATCACTCAATTGCGTTTAATATTTTTTAATAAATACTACTGAAGTATTAACTCAAAGAGAAAATAATATATTTGAAAGAGGAGTAAAATGTAACTATGTTGAATATAACTTTATTGTATCAATCCAATTGGAGAGTATAGTCACAAAAATAATGAACGTATTATAAATATGTCATGCAATAAGTAGCTCTGAGTTCATAAATGGAGGTTTTAGTACTTTGTAATGAGTGATTTAACGAGTATCCGTGTAGTGACGGAGTAAGAATACAAATCACCATCTTACCCGTGGGTGATCGTAAGAGACGACTAAGTGATACAAAAGGCATGTAACATCTATGCGAAAGAAGGAAAATTCGAAACAAAACCCTTTATCAACACGTCTGACCAGCGTGGTATAGTAGGGTTTTTTTAATTTTTTTTTTTATTTTTTTTCCCTTCCTTTACGGAGGAGGCTCGAGCTCAACAGTGTGACATATTATGAGCTGAGATGATGATGAATGAGTGATTTGAATTAGAAAATAACGATTACAATCTTGTGTACGGTAATACATGTAGTTATTAATTACACATTTTTACTTGCCTCTACACTTGTTTAACTGTAAGACTATTCGTACTTTAACTTTGAATACCCTTTTTTTTTTTTTTTCGCTAGGTGGGATCATGTATGTGGTCGCGCCCCGTCAAATCGGCCCGGGCCGACGGAAGAGGCGGCGCGCAACCCCATGGACCCACCCTGGAAACGCCTCTCTTCGCCGTGCGAGCGGGCCACCGGTACCCGATCTTTGTCTTCGGTGGCCCGCCCGGCTAACTTTGAATACCTTGAGGATATAGAATTGAGATGACGCTATTGATCTTTGAAAAATAATCTTACTATTCTGTACAAGGTACTAAATTACATCTCGATTATTAAAATCGAAAATTGTGCCTTTTCAAAGCAAATAAAAATCATACATTTTGCTATTCATACTGGCTTAAATAATTTATTTACTAGATAGAGGTTTAAGTTATTACTAGACGGGGAAGTACATATAAAACAAAAAAATATAATAAAAATGCTTATTATCCATCTAGTCACGGTCAAGCACACGTCTGATTCAAGAATTTATAATATGTTATAAAACTCATAATTTGTGTGGAGAATTTTAAACTTATTCTTGTATTTTAGTGTTTATGTAATTACAGAACAGTTAGAATCAGCTATGCTTAGTTTTATTTATACGATAGTGAGAATAAATAACTACATTCACATCAATATACCTACATTGACCAATTTGTATTAATAGATAAATGTTTTTAATACAATTATTTCAAGTAAACAAAGAACTACATGTCCATGTACTGAAAGAAGTCATGAAGTTATCAGGATTGTTTTTTAGTCTCTGGTTCAGTCGGTTTGTTGGCTCAGTGGATTATAAGTGAGTTGTTATACTACACTATGTCGTATGGTGACGAAGTATGAATAAATTTCAACACCCTTACTCCTGCCCATATGTGTCGTAAAAGCTTGCTATGAGATATAATATCCAAATAACAGATATGAAAGAGAGGAAATCTGTTATGAAGGTGACTCGAGCCTAGTCATGGGAGACATATGAGCCAAGACGATGTTGTACTATAAACATTTGAAATTGACTAGGGTCACTAATAAGAGGTCAGGACGACAGTATTATTAAGTAAAATATTAACCCAAGTAAGTACTTTATTTAAACAACTGTTTAAATCGTACTTTTCTAAGAATTAATTCACGTCACAAGAAAAGATCAACAAGGCGCACGTGATATGTAATCCGCGGATATGCGGCCCCCACCAAAGTCAAGGAATCATTTCCAGTGTCGCACTCAATTTGCGTTGAGGAGTAAATACGACAGATTTTGGAGCCACACGCCAGCCATCCGTGTCTTCATACGATTTAGGTGGTTCCCATACATTCTTAAAAATAAAAAGATTTTTTTATGTTAAGTTTCAATTAAATAATTAGACATACATACCTCAAAAGTGAGAAGTTATCAGTTTTAAACTAATCTCGCGTTTGGTATCATATTCTTATATAATTCTAAGGAAGTATACATGTATCTTTATTTCCTTTGAATTATATTTTCCAAGTGAAAAAGTAAACCCAAAGTCATAACTTTTTATTTTAATAAACTTAACTAATTAACTTTTTATTTAAATAATAAATTAATCCCCGATCCGAAACATTTAACATATTAAATGTTTCGGATCGGGGATTAATCCACCACCCGTGGTGTGGCTCACTGCGTAAGGACGGCACCCCGATAGAGAAAGCTACTGGGGCGTCGATAGCGGGAGTTTCAATGACAAATAACGGGTTCCGGTGGCCCTTCTATACGGCGCAGAGAGGTACGTCTAAGGCAGATTATGGTGTCGCGCACCGCCCCTTCCGTCGCTCCGGACAGATTTTGCGGAATGTGGCTATCCATAGCCTGTCGTCAAAAAATCTATGATATGCTACGTGATTCTGGAAAATAAATGTCTTGCTTATTTACCGGCCAGACGGATTAACACAAGGTTTCTTTTCATGTTTTCCACTTTTTGCTGTGATGTTAGATCTATACTCACATCTCTTAATTCTAATGTCTGTATAGAATTTCATGATACAAAGATTATTGTCTTAGTACCGGGTGTAGTTTTAATAAAAAAAAGAGTCTACGATACCCACGGAAGAAGAAGTAGTCATTGTATTATTAATGCATCAAAAAAATCCACTAAATACGAATTACTCCAACTGTATAATATAAAAGCTACAATAGCAAGCAGACCAAGCGCACTTCCTCCAGATATATTTGTTTCTCACGACTTTTATTTACATATTTTATTATAAGTCGTCATAAATACGCACAATATTATATATAATGCGCTACATAGATAATATTTCTTTGTTCATGTGTTATTTACTTGTACTTTGTTATCATATTTAGTTCAACATACGCAAAGTCGCCTATTTGTTATTCCATAGGTGTTTTTACGCCAGCATTTTTATATCTTGCGGGCTGTGTTGACATTTTGTCTATTGCTCAATTGTAACGATTTGCCGTATGCTAACGGAATAAAAATTTCAGTACACCTCGCCTTTTCTTACCCGTCGGTGTCGTAGAAGACAACTAAAGGTATGATTTGCAGATACCCATAATAAATCTATCTCTGAGAAAGAAGAGAAATTGACGAACACTATGCGTTTAACCAGCCTTTTTTTGTTGCGGTGGACTATGAGCGTGGTCTCACCACGCCAAGTCGGTCCAGGGAAACGGAAGAGGCGACGCGTGACCCCATAGACCCATCATGCAACTTTCCTCTCTTCGCCGTGCGAGCGGGTCACCGATACCCGATCTTTGTCTTCGGTGGCACGCGTTTGACCAGCCTAGAATAGTAAGTCAATTTTGCTCCAATTGCAGCTGAGGCCCGAGCTTAACAGTGGAAAATAGCTCAGAAGAAAAAGAGAAAAACAAGGCCAAGTTAGAGCTCCGAAAATATCACGATAGGATGAAGATCATCCTAAAACACGATATACTTAACAATTTACTTTCCAGCAGAAATGAGAGAACTCAATTGTTGTATTGAGTGGTACAGTGATAAGAAAATAATAGTGATACCATTTCAAATTATCATTCAGAGCAGTAAGAATTAAAGAAAGAATAGAGCACATAGAGTGACTCGAAATTTCTCCGCTGCTCTAAGGACTCCAGTCTATCTCTGAGATTGGTAACAGGGATAATTCAAACCACATTCTAACAAAGACGTTGAATACAGGATACTTAAGTTAAATAAAACTATTTCTAGAGATTTTAAAATGATTTAATTTTGTTTTTACGTATATCATCATTTACATTTATCAAATTGAATTACGTCATAGTAATATGTTGAGCCTTAAACACCTTAAGGATAGTAGTAGGACTAGAAGGTAGTAAGGCCTTAAACACCTTAGTCATACAACCTTCTTTCAATTTTCGCATTCCTTTTATCAATGATCTACATAAAAGGGAATTTCACTCATATACTGAAAGGTAACTAGGAGAACCTATGTTGCCGGCGACTCGGCTTTGTTGCATCAGCTGTGCTCACGGTCAATATAGGTAATTTTATTGACTATATATACTCTATAAAAACCCGATTATGAGCGAAAAATAATTGTCACAAGTGGGATTTGAAGCCACACCTATTGGAAATCCGTTCCAATCGTGCTGCCACTTACATCACCGTGGTGTGTATAAATAATCAAGCATATTAAATGCTAAATTTTAGTAATTTTTATACATACTCTATATTACTATTTTATAAACTTTCATCCTAAGACACTTTTACTCTTTAGAATAATAAATATCATGTACTTTTATATAATTATCCGTTTGGTGACGAAGCACCACTCCTTCCCTATCTTACACCCATAGGTGTATTTTTTGGAATTCAACTGGTTTATGATATTAACGCGTTCAAACATAACATACAAACTCTTCCATTTTATATCTGTTTTTGCTATAAACAGATTACTTCGCTAAACATGACGGCGTGGGTTTTTATGACGATTAAATATTAGCACTTAATGATATTGTAAAAAAATGTGATGATTTTGACATACCGGGAATTATCATGAGTTTTCGTTAACTATAAAAAAAAAACTGTTATTTGGTTTATATGATTTGGTACTTTATAATGAACACGTAAAATATTTGTCGACTTAATAACTAAAATACATTATTTATTAGAACACACTTAAATACAAAATATTCTTTAATTTTATACATCATAATTTTATAGTTACACGAGATTTTCACGAATTAACTTCATTTTTCAATTCTTAATAAAAATATTAAGAAAATATCTATATTATTATATAATACTACATTATATATTCATACACTATATACACTCTCTGAAGAACTTGTCTATGATTATTTTCCACGATAGAATATTATTTAAAATCGATTGTATCTAAAATTAATATCGATTAAAGCTCCTTGTTGGTAACTCTATTCCACGGTGGGAGAATTCAGTCCTGTGATAAAAAAGTTCACCCAAAAGAAAAAAAAAACCGTTATAAATAATTAAGTGTTTAAAGAATTTTGACTGGATGATGATTTTCTTTTCTTGATATATTTAGCTACAGCTTCAGCCGTCCAAGGTAATACGCAACAAATATTACAAGCAGTTAACATATTGAATGCAATTGCATAACTCCCCGTGTAGTCTCGAATAAAACCTGGAACAGTGAGAATATAACCGTTATTGAAATGCCTTGCGTGCAGTTTTCGTATGTCAGCCCATTGAAATCTACTATTGTACTCTAAGGAGATAATGCCTCAATTGGCATGCCTGTTTTTTTTTTTGGGGTGGGCTACCGTCGACGCACTCCTCGCACTACTCCGTCCGGGGCGACAGAGGAGCGTAAGCACGCACACCCGTAACCCACCCGTGACAACTCGCCTTCGTCGTTGGACCGGCCACCGGAGCAGCGTGAACTTGACGGTACTTGACGGACTTCAGTGGTACTTAATTGGCATGCCTGGCAGGCGGTTTGGTGGTATGGTTGATGTTATAAGTTTCTCTGGGGAAAGTTGCTGCTCATTGTTCTGGTTGATATCTTATCTGGCTTTTAAGACTCCCATATGACAGTATCCCCTCGCTTGGCCTCAGGTGTGATGAATGTTGAGGAAGCGAGTGAAGTATGCAGAGATAGAGTTCTCTGGCACTCTGTTCTCTCTGCCTACCCTGCAAGGGATATGGCGTGATGATATGTATGTATGTATGTATGACAGTAAGTGAAAAGATGAAGTGACATATTGTGTTCCTTCTCTATCATCATATGGGTTTGCAATTTCATATCAAACATTTATATGATAACCTTCGATTTAGTTGACGAATTCTAGTTCATGCAAAATATATTGTTTTAATAATGAACAGTTTTATTTATAATCTGGAAGTCATTCTAGAAGACAATAGGATACTGGTTTTCTATTACGTGATTTGAAAAATTATTATGATTAAAAGTAAATGTGTGACCATTATATTAGTTTTAGAAACGTAAGAGACACATTACTACAGATAAGAGAGTAGAGAGAGTAGTAGTAAGTAACCACTACTTTGGACTTATATAATACGAGTTTATATTTCTCATGATACAGCAAATCCATTCGACATTAATTGGCTCAGGTATAGAGATTACTAAAAACAACTAATTTATTACATTGGCCGCCGACTTAATGAGCGGATAAGGTAAATACGGTAAGTTATGAAACCCCCATCGCCGGAAGTGTGATGCGGTTTGAATAGATGTGGTCAAATGATAACATGTCAAAAAAAAATATACTGTTGAATGCTGCATGACAAGATTTCAAATCCCAATTATATTTAGAAGGCGCATATTTATTTAATTAAACCAGCAATGCAGAGATGCAAATACCTAAATTCACTTCATAAAAATGATTATGATTAAAATTAGAATACATGAGAGTGAATGCCTGTTAATATAATAGGAGCAAAACTCTCGATTGTAAATGAAAACAATAATTTAAAAAAAAATATATCTATACAAGTTTACTGTGCGGTAGCGGCTACGAATACTACCAATCCTTACTTTACTCGTGAATGTCGTAAAAGACGACTAAGAGCCTTATAACGACTTGGGCCAACATGTGATGCCGTTTGGTCAACAATTACATTTCCAAGGAGGGTTGTCGTCTGGCAGGCGGCCGGTCATAAAACTATTGCTGATAACTTTTACAATATGTACTATGAAAGAAGAGTACATATTGTATTGACCCCAAGTAATTGAGATAAGAGTAGGATAATGATGATGACTTATACAAGTTTACAAAGCTTTCGAATAAATAGGTTGAATCATAAATTAATTGAATACGATCCATCAGTACCTACTATAATATTAATGATAAATATCATTCACATATTTATGTGGTTAATTAAAACCAAACAAATAGTATAACTATGTATTTGTTTGGTTTTAATTAAGCAATGAATATTTCATTTATTTGTTGTTAATAATGTTAACAAGTCTAGAATTATTAGCATTAAAGATATGAAGAACTACTAAATAAAATAAAATTGAAAAATTCATCAGTCTATTATTACAAAAAAAATCAATGTGTTTTGGAAATTGATTGAATTTAAGTTATCATGTTTATGTATCCTATAACCAGGTATCCAATCATATATTTTGGCACCTTATGTCTGAGTTATTTGTCCTATTCCTAACCTTATTACAATTTACATTATCCCATAACATGTTTTTTCTTACATATATGTATATACAAAGCTTTTGATCAAGTTTTATAAATTGCCACCTGGATACAGTTAGCCCTTTGTGAGAACATAATCATTGACCAGATAATACTAGGTGGAACACAGTTGGACATACAGTTTTATGTTGACTTTTATCACATCCACGATCCATGTTAGGGTTGCTTTCTATGCATGACTCCCACCACAATGTATTTGACGAAGATTTTAAATACTATAATTTATTATAGATTTTAAAACCAAATGCTAAAATGATATATTATTCCTTATTTATTTTAAATATAGGTATTTGAATATAAAACATAGCCAACTAATTTGTCATATCGATGCAGCCAAATAAAGTTGATTACACAATTTAATGCAAACATTTTAGGCTTTTTATAGTTTCGGGACTTTAATATACTACAGGTAAGCAATGGCATAACACACCCACAATCAATCTAGGAAACTTTTGAAATCATATATAACAGAAACCAAACTTTCAAAGGAAACATCGTAAAAGACGCGACAAGTACATAAGCAGATAATTTTACCATAAGAGGGAAAAACACGCAAAAGGAAATCTTTATTACAGTAAACCTGACCAAAATGTGTTTGTAAACTAATTGCTTTTCATAAGTCTTGTTTCAAATCGTAACACGTATAGTAGATATTCCTCGTATAGAAGACCCAGAAGAATACAATAGTCACATGCCTTTCTTTGCCGTTGATATTTTCTGAATAAATTAAGAAATGTAAGCGAATAACATTAATGCAAGAGAAGGAGTGCCTCTAGGTACTTGTTTTGGTCTCTTTCAACACTTATGAGAAATTAATACTTCTTTGTAGTTAAATTGGATAGTATTTTATCACAACAAAGAAGTCATTGTAATCCATTTTCTTTTTTTTATCGCTTTTTGTGGCAAACGAGCAAGTAGCACACCTGATGGTAAGTGTCACTGTCGCCCATGGACCTTTGCAATACCAAGGTATAGCTAGGCCACTGTCTACCATTAAAATCCCCAAACCCACCCAGTTGGGCTTCCGGCTCTCTCCTCATTGCCATTACTCAGACGTCAATCTTCTGCGAGGCTGTAGACAACTGTCAACAGCGTGGTCCTACCACTTTTAAACATTGTATTCTATATGTAATACTACTAAGCATGTAAAGCACGACCACAAGGTCGTACTTTATCACATTATTATCCCAATAAATAAAACGGACGACTAGAAAATAAACTAAAATGATTCAATTGAACAGAACCTATTGTAATATTAATTTTAAGCTAAAAATCTTACCTATAATTGGTCCCACAGATAAACTAATAGCACCAGCTAGAAGCATATATAGTCCATAAGCAGGTGGATATCTTTCTATAGGTACATATTCGGCTAAAACAATGGGCTGCGCTATGTGAACAAGGGACCTTAGTGATCCTAGAATGCCAGTTATAATGAGAAGCGGTGTGTAGGTGTTGAACTGGATAAGCACTGAAACAAACATAAAATTGCTTTTTAATTATAGTCTAGCGCCTTTATCCGCAAAGATAAAGACTAAGTGTAATTCATAAACATTTCCTTATGCAATTTTCTCTTTCAAGTAATAGCGACAAACCTTTACTTGCTGAGGATAACTCTAAATTTTGTATTTATCTTTTTCAGTCGATATAAATATGTATTACATTATTGAGAGTGATTTTAATACACACTTCAATTAGATACGACGTTATCAACAAGATAGGCAATTAGCCTGCCACGCTTTACCACGTTAATTAGAATAGACGCTATAAGATTTTATTTCAAGTGCTTTTACTTTTTTTTTATATTTCATGTTATTTACTTGCGTCTATTGCGTTATGGGACAGGAAGTTCTTATAAATTGTATTATTACTCTATTACCACACGGTAGTTTATCAATAGATTTGACAAAATATTTTTTTATTCAATATTATCATCTAACATAATCTCAAAGAGAATTATGAATGTTGAGGAAGCGAGTGAAGTATGCAGAGATAGAGTTCTCTGGCACTCTGTTCTCTCTGCCTATCCTGCAAGGGATATGGCGTGATGATATGTATGTATGTATGTAACATCATCTCAACTCACATATGTCCCATTGCTGGGTTCGGGCGTACTCCAACATGAGAGGGAAATGTATATAATATACATACATGTATATATAAATAATATCTGTATGACCGAGCTTTTGCGAGGGAATTTCTTTTTATTCTGTTCTGAAGATATGTTTAAATATAATAAAAATAATTAATTAAATAATAATAAAAAAGTAAAAGTAATAGAAAAGAGAAAGTCAAAAATAATAAAAAAGAGAAACAGGATCCGAACCGGCCTCGATTAGACTGCTCGATTAGTCGTCCTCGGAACCCCCTGCATGCTAAATATCAAGAAAATTATTGGTGCCGCTCCCGAGATTCAGAAAATATATGTACATATATACATATATTTTCTGAATCTATATATATATATATACATATAACATATATACAAGAATTGCTCGTTTAAAGATATTAGATAGATGATACAATCACACTAAAATGTCTAATACACGTTTCCATCCTATTTTTTTTTGTCATATTATGTAAAATACTATATCATCGAGGTATTTCAAATAAAATGTCAAGTTCAAATAAACAAATATGTGAATTACCATCGTTATCAACGCCATAATAGCCCATTTACATCATAGAATGGGCTCATAATTAATATGAGCCTCAATACGCAATACGGTGGCAATTTACATACCAAAATAACCAGACAGTTTGGGATAAAGCTCTTTTTTTGTGTTTTCCTACTACTTCAGCGATCATTTATCCTTTTTTTTTTTTTTTTTTTTTTATTGCTGTGGAAACGCATTTGCGCGCTATCCCCCGCCGGTAACAGACGAGGGGGAGTGTGGGACTCACCGGCCAGCTGGAACCCGACCGGAATACCCACTAAAACCACAGCGGCCCCTTCCGCGCTTTTACGGGGAGCCGGAGAGATCGTCTACTGACATTCGATCCCCAGCACCCCCATGCTTGGCCTTCTGGCCACGTCCTATCGTCCCTCAAGGCGGTGGGAGGAGGTGCGCATAACGGCACCTCCTCCTCCCCGGTCGCCGGCGGCGAAGCGAGTCAGCTGACGCAAGCGCCTCGCGTTCCCGCTCCGCGGCCTCCTTCCTTTTCATGATGGCCTCACAAAAGGAGGCCATCGACGACCAGCACCTGTCACTGTCAAGCATCTTCGAGATGATGGTCGACAACGACAGGTCTCTCCCAACGACCGCCGATAAGACGTAGCGCTGGGGCCCCTAGGCAGGGCATACCTCCAGAGTGTGGCGCGCATCATCTACTGGCGCACCACACTCGTGACATCCTGGGGCCCCTTCTCTTTCAATTCTATGCAGGTACTTACCAAAGACCCCATGCCCGGTAAGCACCTGCACCATCCTAAAGCTTAGGCTGCCGTGCCTTCTATTAATCCAGCGGTGGAGATGTGGCGCAACCGCCTCCACAGTCCCCCGCCCTGCTACGGGGGACTCCAGATCTTCTCTCCACCGCTGAATGACTCCCAGTAGTATTTATCCTAAGGAAGGATTGGTCAAATATTTCTATGTCTGTTTCACACCTAAACAAATGTTAATAGAGAGAAAAAAATATTATATAAAAATTATACACATACATACATACATATCATCACGCCATATCCCTTGCAGGGTAGGCAGAGAGAACAGAGTGCCAGAGAAAATATATAAAAATTATAATTCTAAAACAACAAGAAACACAATTATATAAGTAGGTATATTATTTAAATAATTATATTCATAAACAAACAAATATCTACTTATACTTGTAATCATCATAATAAGCACAATGACTTATACAAATATAATGTTATGAATTAAATTTTGTATCGTCTGGCTAACTTCATAAATAATAACTATTTATGAAGTTACTTCATATCGTGTAGGAGTTACTACCCAGCTCAAAAGTCTAATTAAAGAAGCTGTAACGAAAGATTTAAATTGAAAATATACAATTTTATTCTAGCTATTCTTCAATTGGACTTTGCAGCAAAAGGGGGCAGATCCACATTTTAGCCGTTTTTCTTTTTTTCACCTACATTTTGAATAAAAATTAGGGCTATCGTTTGGCAAGAACGAGATAGATCCGATAATAAACAAGCGCCATATATCAAAATTTGGATCTGCCGCCCTATTTGGTTTGGTGCAAAAAAAGTGGCATAAATTCGTTATTCATCTTAAACATTCGTTCGTTTTTAGTTTTTTTTTTATCGTTTAACCATCCATGTGCTGATTGGTATTCTTGAAATAAAGACATCCTTATATTTGTTTATTTTATTACCTACAATACAAAATAAGGTTATATTTTTGTTTAATTTTGGTGCATAACGGATGCAGATCCAAACTTTAAAAAATCGTAGTTATTCTAAAACTTATTTATTTACCTTAAAATCTTTATTAAAATATGTAAATATACATATTTTATATTATAAAATTTAACTATAAGACGTAAGTGTAACAACTGATTTTTAGACACGTTTTATTTGCATACCCAAAAATTTTGCAGTTTGGAGCTGCCTCCTTTTTGCTGCAAGGTCCTCAATTTCAAATGTATCATACCGGTTCGGTTCATTCGTTAACTCACAAACTAGGGTAACACTCGAGCGTGAGTATGTTTTATTTCCGTGCGCTGTGGGGTGACGTTCTAAGGTACATACTTCTAATAAATACGTCCCGGTTATAGATACATATATATTTTTTCGTCTTTCTAGACATTTATACTTTATATCGACTCCTGTAGATAGAAGTATCATGTTTTATATTTATGAACTTTAACAATGAATGATGTTTCATCAAATTGTATCGGTGGGTCTTGTCTGATAATAAAAACGTTCAAAGAAACAAACTATTTAACTATATAAGAGTAATATAAACTTAATAAACTATTATAGTCTCTTAAGTCTAGTGATATAATTTATAATCTCAATTTGGAATGTGCAGGTCTTACACTCTTTTTATTAAATGTTGTGGTTTGGTTACACTTCGGTTAAACCATCCGAGACATTGTCGTAGCATCGCGGCTCAATAATCTGCCGTATTAAATCTCACTCCCAATTAATTAAGCCACCAGTACCCATTCCTTGACTTTAATGACCCACCCGGCTAGTTACTCTTTCCGGTGCCTTCTTCCACAACGACCCGGCAACAAAGAACCAGAGTATTGTCCTAATGCATTAGGTCTTTTTACGGGTGGAGTAGTATGTATCTCTAGTCTAGCTAGCCGCACTCTTGACTACTTTCAATTACTCATTCAGGGATCAAAACATGGAAGATTATTAAAGGAATATTGTATCGCCATGTGTTTTTACTAACATAAGACCTTCTGCATGTTATTTTAGTAACATTATGTAAATAATTGTTCCGGTTTTTTATCATAACATTGCGGTTACTAAATCAAAACCCTCTAGATACGCTAAACAAGTTTCAAGAATTAGACATTTAGTCTTATTAATTATAATAATTATTAAATAATTACAATAATATTATGAATTCGGGAGCTTATAGTTAGCTGACTATAACACCAGTTAGTTGCCAATCTACTTCAGCAAGTATCGGATAGACGAGCAGAAGAGTTCCGATTTTTGTTTGAAAAATTGCCAACTTAAGAATATTACAAATAAATATATTGTCACTCTTTAGACAGCACAGCTGTAGGCGACTTAGTTCGGCATCATGTAATCGTTAAAGTCGTATCTTATGGTCCACTTGGATACACACATGGATATGGTGATAGTACGTATTCCTTTGTCCCGACTTGGGTAGGTATTATCAAGTATAATTACCCTGGTAATCACAAAACAGCACCACCCTACTAACCGATATTTTTTTTATAAATAATTATCAGCTATTTGCTTTTTGTTTATTTAAAACATATGTTAAAAGAATAAACAATATGTTTGCAGATTCAGTTGCAGATCCGGTCTTTAATCTATTTGATTAGAATTGATATTCATTTTATTCATAATTTAATAATCTTACAAGAATTCCATCTAGATCTTAATATAAGAACAGCGCTAAAGTATTTAAATGTCACAACACATAAGATGTAAATCATCGTATCTTTAAATTGCCATAACTGCTAATCTGATCCATCTCGGATTCATTATTATTGTTTTTATAATAATACTAAAGAAATTCATTCCTTATATTTATTTATTTTTGCATCTTAAGATTTGATCGCATCTTGCAAAACTATTCTTGGTGATATAAGGGTATCATGCGGTTCCGTAACCTATAAGACTATATATTACCTCTCCTTCTTTTGAATAACTGGAATCGTGAAATTGCACTAGCGGGCCCAATATTTTATGAACCCTATATATCGCCATTCTCTATATAAGTCGTTTAATATAAACGACCTGCCTTTGAATTAGACAGTCTAATAATTCTAATGTTTTATTTTATTTAAATTATTGTAACGTAAGTAGTAAAATTTCCAGTTTATATTTTCTCATATGGCAAACTAAACTTTGTCAAAAATAACGTTGTGTCCATGGAATGGTAGCATGGCAACGAAAGTTACGTTATCGCAGTACAGGATACAGAAAAACGCTGTCTATATTCATTCAGTCTGGTTCTTTATCTTATCTAAATCGAAATCTTATTTAAATATCGGTATCTATATAGATATACTACAAAGATAATTTGCTATAATAACCGATTCTTTATATATACTGTATATATATATATATATATATATATATACATATACATGAGAGCGAGTAGGTAGGTATCCGAAAGGGAATGTTCCTATGGTTCGGATATGTGAAAAGAATGCCAAACGAACGTCTGGTTAAGAAGATAATATACACCGCGAAAGTGGAAGGATGTAGTAGGGATATTCGATATACATCGATGCATCGAAAACATCGATGTTTACAATGCGATACATCGAACCGATCCGATATTTTGAAAAGCTATCGATTTACTCGATGTGTCGATGTTTTTTCATAAAACATCGAATCGATGATAACCAGTTAATGTCACAAAAACTCAAGTTTATGTTTAAATAAATGATTCAATAATATTTCAAAGTAATATAAATATTTTTTTTAATAATAAATTACAGTTTTATAAGGGATTGGAATAGGTATAAATGCCACAAAAAAGACCGTTTTTTTTTTAGAAGTCAGTTTTATAAGGGATTGGAATTGGTATAAATGCCACAAAAAAGACCTTTTTTTTTTAGAAGTATCACTTTTGATATGACTTTAGCTTTGTAATATATTTTAGAAAAAGTACTCGATGTTTACAAAACATCGATGTTTTCATCCGATACATCGAAATGCATCGATCTACAGTTTCGATCTATCGAATCGATAAAAACATCGATGTTTTTTCAAAGTGGACACCCTTTTTTTTTTTTTTTGCGGTGGGCTATGGACTTCGCATCACGCCAAATCGGTCCGGGGTGACGGAAGAGGCGGTGCGCAACCCCATTAACCCACCCTGCAAGCATCTCTTCTTCGCCGTGCGAGCGGACCACCGGTACCCGATCTTTGTCTTCGGTGGCCCGCCCGGCGGTATGCCCTCTCGGGTTCCTCTCTCGTCGACGCTCCGACAGCTTACGCCGTCGAGGCGTCGCCCTCACGCGGTGGCCTCACGTTGGGTGACTGGATAATTCCCCGGTCCGATCACCCAAAGCCACGGTTAGGGCGGCATCAGGCGAAGGTATTCGCGCCTGCGCCGCCCCAGCCGCGGGCGGCGACCCGGTTCACGGGATTCCTCCCGGGCCCGTTCCGCCACCTCCTTCTGCGAGGCTTTCATCTCGCAGAAGGCGGCGGAACGCCTCCCAATTCCTGACGCTGTCGACCATCGTTCGCGCAACAGCCGGCAGCGTCAGGTCGACACCGATGACAGCGACGAGATCATGGCGCTGCCCGTCCCAGCTCGGGCACACCTCCAGCGTATGTTGCGCCGTGTCCTCGTCGCTGTCGCAATGATGGCAGGACGGAGTTCACTCCCTCCGCACGACCGTGTGCAGGTACTTGCTGAAGCAACCATGTCCCGATAAGACCTGCACCAACCGGAAGGAGAGTACTCCGTGCCGACGCTCCATCCACTCCATCTGTACGGGCCGGAAGGCCTCAACGGTAATAACACCGTGTCGAGGCGGGAACGGGCGATGACTTCTCGGCGGGCGTCCTCGCGCCAGGTGGCTATCTCGTTGAACGATGGGGAGCCACCCTCGTCGCGCATTGTGGTAACCCGCCGGTAGAGGTCGGAGAGCATCTCCGCCTCTAGGTCCCACGGGGGTGTCCCGGCCATTAGGCATGCCGCCTCGGTATCGATTTATCGAATCGATAAAAACATCGATGTTTTTTCAAAGTGGACACCCCCAGGATGTAGGTACCGGGAGAGACCGAGACTAACCTACCTAGACCAGATTGGTCACGTACTGAAGGAAGGTGGAGTCAAGAGTCTCTGAAACCGGCGAGCGTGTATGAAGAGAATTATGAATGTTGAGGAAGCAAGAGAATTATGCAAGGATAGAGTTTTCTGGCACTCAGTTCTCTTGCCTACTCTGCAAGGGATATGGCGTGATGATATGTATGTATGTATGTTTGTATATATATATATATATCTATATATATATATAGCGCATTGCAATTCTTAAGTGCTTGAGATTACATTTCGTAATACCAATATTATTATTTTTTCTACTCAACTTGTCGCCTGACAGGCGGTGAATGATCTTAAAATCACGTATTCAGTTACCGTTACCAAGTTTTTTGTTTCAAGACAGCTTCTATAATTCCAGTTAATACATAGGAAGAGAAAAGATCTTATTAATAATATCGAATAAGAAAATATTATTCTTTAATAAAACCCTACTTAACACATACAGTTAGTATAAAAGAATATACCTACGTAGTATTCAATTTATCGTGATTTTGATTTTGTTATACGAAGGATAAGACTATTATTATGAATATATATATATATATATATATATATATACAGGGTGGAAGTGGACAAAGTGCTCCCGAAAACAAAGACAGGTGACCCCTACTAGTACTACTTGTAATGACAGGCTAGAAAAAAAATCGATTCGGATGATTTTTTTTGTTTTATTTCGAATTTTAAGTTTTTTTTATATTCCATTGTATTAGGACAGTGCCATGTAACGATAACTCCGTAAAAAATATGTAACTTTACTAAGATGAGAAAAGACGCAATCTATTCAAAACTCACAATCATATGTTCAAGAGTTCAACGACCTCTCGTAGTGGAAAAAAAATTTTTTTTTCATCTGAATCGATTTTTTTCTAGCCTATCATTATAAGAAGGACTAGTAGGGTCACTTATCTTTGTTTTCGGGAGCGGTCCCCTTCCACCCTGCATATTAATTTCACTTACCTACGGAATTCTAAAAATAAAAATAAATTTAGGTTTTCTTTTAATTCTAGAACTAATAAATAAAAAGTAAATTAATATGAAGCAAATTTGACTGTAGCCAATTTGTTTTTTGTATTGTTCATTAACGGTAAACTTAACAATTAAATATAACGGTAAACTTAACAATTGTGTGGGGAAGGAGTAAAAATACATTAATCAATAGTCCTTCCTTCAGTCAATCCTATACCAATTCGTCTGAACAGGGAGGTATAACAGAGCAATATATTCTTGAATGTAAAAGAGGCTAAAGAGCAACAATTGTACGTTTATGAGATAGAGTACTTGTGCGTGTAATTCAGATTAAGTAGAGTAATACGGGCTTCTGAATATTTAGTTACAGTAAAACGTCAATCAGTCACACTGAGTAATCGCAAACTTATATCACTATACTAATAAAATTTTCTATCACAACAATTGAATTATGACTCACCGAGCCTGAATACTGCCGTTAACAAGGCGCCAGTGTAGAACATATATCTTGATTTCAGTCTGAAGAATTGGCCAAATACACCCAAACATAAACGCGCTGACATGTCCGTTGCGCCGCCCACAGCTATTATATTAGCAATTTCAGTCTAAAAATGTACATGTTTGTTGATTTATTGAAAAAACTATAAACATTATTTGTGAATTACCTCTATTATTAACTTAATAAATTCTCCATCACTAGATGAGGCAAAAATACAATATATCCTTATTTATTTATTTCCCATGAGTGTCTTATAAAACAAATAAGCGGCTCAGTATACATTAGTGATGTTGACTGAATTGAGCAAGAAAAGGAAGTTTAGCATTATCTCAAAACAAGGCTTAATCTATGTAAGCTAACTTATCTGGTCTGTATGTTATAATGAGTCGAATTTCTCCCTATTGTCCTAGAGGGTCGTACACAATAGTGGAACAAATATAATCTACAGAATAAGAAAATATAGATATTATTCATAATTTTAATCTTAAGAAAAAACAGACTCAAAGTAACTTAAAAGAACACCCAACAAACAAACCAGATGTCAGAGTATTTGAAAATACACTCTCACGAAATGACTATGATAGAATATTTATGACAACTGGCATACCTCGGAGAGTACGTTAAGCCGATGGAGCTTAACACGCTTTCTAAGATAAGCTTTTCACGTGTGTACGTGAATATTGATGGAGCTCTCGAAGCGATAATCAACAATTTAAGATTTAGGTAACTTTGAAACCAATAGCGCGGATCGTTTATTAGCATCCAAGATCTCTCTGCATAGCATTACTACTTTTGATACACCACTTTCAGTTTTAGATTTGTATGTAATCGATAGATTATAACCTGCTTTAAAATTAGTGGTGAAAGAAAAATCATAAGAATCAATCTATATATCAAAGGGATTTTCTGAATAGCATGTGAAGATTAGCTATTGTATTGGAGCCACGTGGTGGGTTATAGTGTCTATGTCCGTATCGTGAAAGGATACCTATAGTATTAATTTCCTTAATTGATCTATATCATTATCCAGTAATCCACTTGAGCGCACTAATTTTTGAGTATGTGGTAATATTTGGAACTTTATTTAGACGTATTTGGATGAATTAGCTATTCCAACTAGCTAGTAATAAGTTTGTCACCACGATTTTTTAGATATTATTGAGGCAAATATAGCTATTATCTGTGTGATGATAGAATGAAAATACAATGATCACCATCTCCTCTTTTTTATGATATCATAAAAAGTGATTATGGGATTGGTGGACGAGCAGGAAATAAACCGTATGTCAACCCATTTGACCACTGTGGTGCAGTATGCTAATTTAATTTATTTGGAACAAGGCCCTATTCAGTAATAGGACTTATAGGTTTTGAATAGAACAAGTTAAGACTCAGATAATAAAAAGATATTTACCCTAGATAAATGCACTTTATCCAAAAATAACGGCTCCACGGTAAAAAAGGTCAGATCCGAGAAAAAAGTCAGTGCTAGTCCAAATATAATGTTGACGTATACTAAATCTTTAAGAAGAGTTAAGTCGAGATATTCTGCTATTGTTTGCCTGAAAAAGAAAATGAAAAGAAAATATTAAAAACTTTAATATATATATATATATATATATATATTAAAGTATTATATTTATGTATATATCACAGATATGTAAAAAGCCGCATTTATAAGAAAATAATAAAACTATTTTAACGGATTTTATAGCGTTTGTATTTGATTTTTAATTGCCCGACGTTTCGTTTTTTTTTACAAAGTTTAATAACCGTTACTGTAGTGGTTAGATATACAATTCTGTAATAACGATGTTTTTTTGGACGCGAGACACTAGTCCTCCCATGATCATGAACGTTGTAAAGTGCAAAAATCCGTAAAATTTGTTTTTTTTTCAAATGTAATAATCGTGTAAACACCAGAAGTCATTAAGAAAATAATAAGTAGATTTATTTGAAACAGTATAAGGCCAGGCGAAAAACATACGATTATTTAAAATATCAAGATTGGATCTTAGTTTTAAATCAAAACATCTATTATTTCTGTAATTATGCACGTATTTATACTTATATCACCATATTTACATCGACGGATTAAAAATATAATGCATCTCAACTCTTAATTTCTGTGGATGTCATATAAATCATCAATGTCATTCATTTGAAGGATTATATGGGAAGTGGGCAGCGGTGCTCCTATTCATTGAAGATAAGGGCCTGGTACCAATATCCCACCCACATGGCGATAGAGAAGTGCCTGTAGGACAGGTTATAGGATTGCATACCGTCCGTTCTATCGGTATAGGCGGTTTGGGCTGGTTGTAACCGACCATAACCTGTTCTCCAATAAAAAAGTGCTCCCTTGAGAAACTAAAGCAACTATGATCTCCAAATCGCTTGATAAAGAATGTTATATATAATAGTGGACATCGATAGGCTAATTGATGTTTATATATAGATGGACGGGTTTATTTATAAATTATATGAAATTGATATAGAACATGTGACCTTGCATTCGGCTTCAAGCGTAAAGCTGTCAGTTTCGCGCTTGAGCACGTCGTGTTGAATTGTGGTAATATTGGACTATGATACTTTTAATGATTGTATAGTAAGTGCATCTGCATACATGCATGTACAGACATACATTTAATATCATAATAATATCGACGTGTATCCATGATATTTTGAATATAATATTAATTAGGTGTGTTTGTGGTTGGTTACATTTAAAATAAAATATCATGGTTTTTATATAGATGTAATGTCTTGTCACAATTTCCTATGTAATATCAGTAGATTTTCTTACATATTAGTGGTGGAATGGGTCACATCATGGTCCATCCGAGGTACTACCACACTCTCGCAGAAAATCGATATCTCAGCAATGACAATGTGCTATTGCGTTTCATTTAGTAAGCGAAAGAGCCGGCAGACCAACTTCCTAGATGGGTTTGGGTCGGTAGTCAGCGACCTAGCTGTAACTTTAGTATAGCAAATATCCATGAGCAGTTGTAACAGTTACCATCAGGTGTGCTTCTCTCTACTTTGCCACCATAAGCAGTAAAAAGAAATATTTATACACAAAATACTTTGTACTAAATGACCGACTGATGGATCAACGCACGGCTGATTGTAGAGACCTGAAACTTGGAGGGTGTGTTATTTGTATGACGTAAACAAGAATTTCGATAAATCCTTTCTTATCGTATATAAGAAAGTATTTATCGAAATTCTACCCCTAAGGGGACGAAAAGGGGGGCAAGATTTGTATAGAAAAACGCGATTCCATGGTCCAATCTACTTACAATTTTTGCATAAACATTCTTTAACAGAATTGATAAAAAACGTGTATTTTATTGAAATTCATCCCCTAACGGGGTTAAAACGAGGTAGAAAGTTATTATGGGGTGACTGGTTTCGAAGTTAATATCAACTTACTGGTTTTGATGAAACTTATTACTTTTGGTTGAAATTACCTTTTATTTTGACACATGTTTGAATACTCAATCCACTTTTATTCAAAAAAGGTTGCACTCACATAAAAGATTGGTGTAATGCAAATACTTTCTTTAAAAATGGATTGTATCGAAAGTTACTATACTATTGTAGTACGACATTTGAAGGTTTCTAAGCTTTAGAGAGGTCAAGCACTTTTAGGACACGGCCTCATAGGAATGTAGATCAAAATTTGAAATGGTAAGGACTAGAACATTAAAGGTGAAACTCTTAAGATAGCGAGAGTAGATTTGCTTTACCCACGGCTGGTTATATTTAGCATGCTCCAGAGTAAGCGCGCGGAGTATTCTGTTGATTCTAGCACTCGAATGAAAAGCAGAAAATATCGTTTACAAAGAAATACAGCGATAAGAGTAGTATTTCGATTTCATTTAAAAAAAAATAATACCCCGTGTAACTTTCACCAGATTAAAGGCTAAGCTTCGTGTTCATCAAATATAATAAAATTTTAGTTTATTTTCATGTTTATTTAACTTTTAAATTCCTCCACTATAATAAGATTGTTCTATTTTATAAGTAGTCAAACATTAAAACACAATAATTTATATGTTATAACAAAATTAATATTGTAAAAAAAAACAATTAAAAGTTTTATTAGAACCGATTTTCGACTTCTACGTAGACGAAGACGCAGGCTAGTAGTAGCTATATTACTCTTTCGATACTTGAGATATTAAAGAAACTATTGTTGAAATACGATTCGTCATGGAAATAAAAAATCTTTAAATAAAAGATTCAAGATTAAAGATTGAATAATATTAATTCCCATACTTGTCTTAATTAATGACTTAACATTTAATTCAAACTGATGAAAATTAACAGATAATGATTCAAATTTGATGATATAGATCACAAAAATCTATTAAATAAATGTTTACACATCAGTAACTTTTTTAGTTATTACCCTTACATATTTATAGATGCCGGGCCATATTTATAGTTACTTTTAATTAAAACTCAGATTTGAAATAAAAAGAACACGTTTTCTTCAATATTTAGTGGTTTTTTTTTACATTTTGATTAAATATTAACTTTTATCTTGATTAAACACTAGCTCAGCTCGCGGCTTCGTCCGTATAAAGAGTAACTTTCTTAAAGTTGAACTATTATCCCGCGGAAACATATTACCCGGATAAAAATCAAAAGTCAATCCTATGTGTTAATTCAGGAAATGGTCTATCTTTGCACCAATTTTCATTAAAATCTGTACAATGGTTTAGGCGTGATCGAGTAACAAACATTCAAACGTCTAAATATTTATAAAATTACAATTATTTATAATATTAGTAGGAAGTAGGATATTACAAGAGTTTTATATATAGGTACTTATTCCTGTACCGTGGACGTGTTTATTATTATTTTGGTTTAGTGTGGTTGTTGTTCTTATTTTAAAATAGCGATTTAATTAGTAGTATTGATTAATATGAGTATAGTTCTATAGATTTTAATTTTATTTTTACTATATCAACGTTTGCTAAAAAATCTATATCAAACATATGGTGACGGGTTAAAAATACTACATGACTACCCTTTACTTTCTTATAGAAGTCGTAAAAACTAGCTGAGAAATCAATAAAATAAGGGGCATATCACTTTACTGGAAAACTTATTAATATCAACGACAACTCGCCTGCGTGTCTTGGCAAATGTTTTACTACTGCCCTTTTTATTGCTTATGGTGGCAAACAAACAAGCTGCACACCTGATAGTAAGTATTACTGCCACCCATGGACTTCTGCAATACCAGGGGTATAGCTAGGTCACTGCCTAACAACTAAAACCCACTCAGGTTGGGCTTTCGTCTCTCTCACCGAACGAAGTGCATTAGCACATAGCCACAGCTGAGACGTTGATTTTTGCAAGAGTATGATACTACCCCGGACGAACCGACTCTCGGTTGTAAATAGAACACTGGCAACAATTCGGCCCTAGCATATATATAAAATATAAATAAATATAAAAAATGTTATACTATTTTCAAACAAAAGTATACTTCAAAAAACATACCATTTTCCTTCCTTATTTTTTATAATTGGCATTGGCTCAGCAATAATATTCCCAAAATTTCCTAAACTGGATACTGAAGCGGCTTTATATAAGTTTTCTCTGTATACATGATCCGTAGAATCAAATTTGCTATCACTCTTCCCATCTCCAGGAATCAAAATGACTGGTATACTCAATCGTCTTGAATCGTTCATATTCGATACAAATAATAATTCAGTTCCTTTCGTTGAATTTTCGAAGCGATTAGCACTATATAAATTCTCAACCGATCTCGTATTATTGGATATATCAATTGCGAGGCTATTTTTGGTGAAATCGAACTTTTCCTTATTGTCTTCATTTATTGCTGGTGTAGGTGGTATCACTGAAAATATATTCTATAGTTAGAAATCTTAATATATATATATAGGCTACTTGTTTCATCATTCTCTTACTCTTATCCCAATTGCTTAGGGTTGATACAATATGTACTCTTCTTTCATAGTACATATTGTAAAAGTTATTGATAATAGTTTTACGACCGGCCGCCTGCCAGACGTCAACCCTTCTTGGGAATGTAATTGTTGATCAAACAGCATCAGATGGAGTTGTCCAAGGTCGTGATAAAGCTCTTAGTCGTCTTTTACGACATCCACGAGCAAAGTAGGGGTTGGTAGTATTCGTAGCCGCTACCATACAGCTTATATAGGCTACTTGTTTATTAACATATGAAATTTTCATTGCGGTTCACTTTCTAAACTAATTGGGAAAAGATCAAGAGTATGACATACTACGAATAACTTCAGAAAGTTACATCTCATTATTTTGTATAGCAATAAGATTTAATCAGTAATCTGATTAAATTACTCTATGTATAATGGACACTCTTTTGTTTGAAGACAGGCTAAGGTACGGATACTCTGGTTAAATGGCCTGGGTAGAGAAAGGGATGGTGTGCAACGTCATAGCAGCTGTACACTGCCACTTTACCGCCATGTGGGCGGGTCACCGGCACATAATAAAGATACTATTATATGTTATTATATATAGTGCACAATGTATGTACAAATAAATATTTAACAATCATAGTTATTTATTACTTATTCCCAAAGCGGTTTCATGCGAGACATTTGAGCGGTCGTAAATCTTACAAGTCAGGATATACTTATTCTATTCTTTTCTTTAGTTAGAGCAAGAAAGAGACACGTTTCATCGATATATCATATGACATTCATTTGATAAATGTGAGAAAATATTAATATTAAGAATAATTTTAAGAGATTAATATATAAGATATTATTAAATATCTCATTAAAAACGGGTTGGAGAGTCACTAGGAGAATGCGCAGTGGCGCTTGCCTTTTTTTTTTTTTTTTGCGGTGGGCTATGGACGTCGCACCCCGCCAAATCGGTCCGGGGTGACGGAAGAGGCGGCGCGCAACCCCATTGACCCACCCTGCAAGCACCTCTTCTTCGCCGTGTGAGCGGGCCACCGGTACCCGATCTTTGTCTTCGGTGGCCCGCTCGGCGGTATGCCCTCTCGGACTCCTCTCCTGTCGACGCCCCGACAGCTTTCGCCTTCGAGGCGTCGTCCTCACGCGGTGGCCTCACGTCGGGTGACCGGACAATGCCCCGGTCCGATCACCCGAAGCCTCGGTTAGGGCGGCATCAGGCGCAGGTACTCGCGCCTGCGCCGCCTCGGCCGCGGGTGGTGGCCCGGGTCACGGGAATCCTCCCGGGCCCGTTCCGCCGCTTCCTTCTGCGAGATGACAGCCTCGCAGAAGGCGGCGACCGCGTCCCAATTCCTGACGCTGTCGACCATCGCTCCCGCAACAGCCGGCAGCGTCAGGTCGGCACCGATGACAGCGACGAGGTCACGGCGCTGCCCGTCCCAGCCCGAACATACCTCGAGCGTATGTTGCGCCGTGTCCTCGTCGCTACTGCAATGGTGGCAGGATGGAGTCCACTCCCTCCGCACAACCGTGTGCAGGTACTTGCCGAAGCAACCATGCCCCGACAAGACCTGCACCAACCGGAAAGAGAGTACTCCGTGCCGCCGCTCCATCCACTCCATCAGTACGGGCCGTGTCTAGGCCTCTCCAGCCGCGTAGCCCAATGGGCGGTGACTTCTCGGCGGGCGTCCTCGCGCCAGGTGGCTATCTCGTTGAACGATGGGGAGCCACCCTCTTCGCGCATTGAGGTAACCCGCCGGTAGAGGTCGGAGAGCATCTCCGCCTCTAGATCCCACGGGGGTGTCCCGGCCAATAGGCATGCCGCCTCGGTAGACACCGTGCGGTACCCACGAATGGCTCTGACCGCCATGGCTCGCTGTGGCCTCCACAGAACCGCCCTGAGCTGGGCGTTCAGAGCCCTCGCCCACACGGGTGCGCCGTACATGGCCATTGAGCGGATCACCCCCGCATACAGCCGTCGGCCCACGAAACTGGGTCCGCCCACGTTCGGCATGAGCCGAGAAAGGGCGCTTGCCTGGGAAACGTATAACACTTTACTGTAATCCCATACTTTTTTGGCAGGCGTAGTAATTATGGCAATAATTCCACCATGATGCATCCTATATCATTTTATGACAAATCTACGTCTAATAATGGACTGTGAAAAGCTAAATGATGATGATAATAATAAATATAACAAAGGATATATCCTTTAGTTGTCTGCATATTATAATATACATGTAAAATGTATGCAAGAGAAGGAAATCTCGAAATAAAACCCTAAACTAAAACGTTTGCCTTCAATTTAAATGTTTGCTCTACTAAGGGAGCTTTAGTCAACTCTTATAAGACCTTCGGGAAAAAAAAACCTAATGAACCATTATGGCACAGACCATCATTATTAATAATACTAGCGGAGAGTGAATGAGGGATAAATTATTAATAAGCAAAGATAACTTGAGAAAAATATATTGTTATATGTAAGGCATATACTTACGGACTATTTTCTCACAAGGCTTCGGTTGCTTTATCATATACCATTTCACTGGATGCATAACCAAAGCTCCTAATATACTATGAGATGATATCGCGCAAAGAATTGCGAGTGTTCCTCTGAATCCGTACTCTGTTATCGTAAACTTGATAAATAATGGATATACCATAGTTATCAAACCAATTGAAGCCTTACACATACTTATATAGAGCACCTTTTTCTTTGTAAAGTAGCTATTGAAGCTTGTGTATGAGACAGGTATGAGTAAACCCATTCCGAGCCCTTGGAGGAAGCCATTCGTCATGATCATCTGTGTAGTGGATACGACGAATATAGCGAGAAATGAAGCTAAAGTATATATGAAGGCTCCTATTAGTCCCACCTGCCTTAATGATAATTTTTTTAAAGCTATATTTGCAGAGAATCCTGAAAATAAAATCAGTTTTAGGGTTTTGAATACAAAAATATATACCACAACTATTATTTTTTATAATTAATCTAGTGCCGTAACGTCTATAAACTGAGTCGGGTAAAAAGATTTTTGGGTATTTCTGCAGAATTTCCCTGTTTTTTCTGGGTGTTTTCAAAAAAAAAAATTCTATTGTAATTGGAAACTGCGTTCGTAATATAGGTATATAGTATTGGGTTGTGTTGATATGATGAGGAACTATTAATAAAATGTATTACAACATCAGTATATCGTTCTTTACGACATCCACGAGCAAAGTAAGGGTTAGTAGTTTTCGTAGCCGCTACCAAACAGCACAATAGAGTAAATAGAGAAAAAAATAAATAGACTTAATAAATATATGATATAAATATATATTCACCATATAATGATTTTGAGTGATATATGGAGTATATTTTATTCAAAATATCTGCCTCTTATAAAACTCCGTTTTTCTAACTTAGCTGCTACACACGTTATTATTATGTAGCATGTTTTGCCTAACGAATGTGTTTTTTTTTAAATTGTGAATGAGGTTTGCCTTTTTTGCATATCGTGTTGGTCATGCCCACTGGAAGATCTGCTAACGTTAGCCACATAAAGCGAGTCTCTCTTTTCCCTCTTGATGATTGAGGGGAGTAATCGCTGATGTAGTAGTTTACTCCTAATCGGGTTCCACTCATGGGATCTAGACCGACTACACTCTTTGACAATATATTTCAAAACTATATTATAACGTGATTTGAAAGACATCACACTGTAGCTAATATAATTAGTATTTTAAACATATGTATAATTTCATATAAAAGTAAAAAAAACTAACTAAAATCACTAAGTTTACTGACAGCTAATGGTCAAATTCCAATCCAGTGCTAGTTTGTTGGATTAATTAAAAGTAAAATGTTAAAATTTAAAGTATATATGTAACGCCATAGGTTTTATATACAATAAGAAAATTAAATTTGAATATGAGACAACGTTGATGATTCGCCGCAGCAGAATGTTGTATAGTGGCATTTATAGACACAAAAAAGTCTATATGACGGCCCGATATTAGGTCGCTATTAAATCCATGACAGGTTAATTAAGTAATAACTAGTTGTACAGTAAATATTTACTATTTATATGAGGATCTACGAAAAGTCAATGAATAAAATGTACAATTAGTTACAACATTATTATTTAAATTAATTTACGATTTAATACCTACTACAGAAATAATCTAAGTTTACACTGAAAACGTCTTAAGAAAATTTATATAATCTAGAATCCCCGAAAAGGTTCGAAAGGTGTATTAGAGTCGCCAACCTATACATAGTGACGGTCAAAGATTTAAGCCGGGCTCTTTTAAGATGAAAATCCATTTGTCATATCCACTAATGGATTGTTGGAGATTACAATGCTCTCAAGCTAAATTCAATTTTTATCACTTTTAGATATAAATTACAAATAAAAATCATCGAATTTAATTTCTTAAACTTATAATTTTGAGAATTAGGCAGATCATTTATATGGTAAGACATATGAGTTACAGTTAACGGGTGATTTACTCAAATGCAGTCAACGCCAAAATCTGTACAGAAGCTGTTTGCAAACTACATATTTATGAGACCAAACGTTATTAATACTAAATCTATAATTCATTCTATGAACCATTATTATTATTATTAGTAATAAGCTAAACTTCTTCCACTACCCAATGATGATTCATGTGCAGTTAACCGGTTTCTTTTGTTTCAGTCGCAGTAAAATGGTTAAAAACGATATATAATTTCATTCCTGATAATATAACGATATACATATATATTTTCGCGATGTCTAATGATAAGATCATATAATTAAATTAATTCAAAAAATATAAGCTTACTAAAAAAATATAAGGGTATTCTTCAAAATATATCACACAAAAATGGAGACAAAATTAAACTATGTTATATGATTCTTTGTTTTTTTTTTTTTTGCGGCGGGCTTCGGCACGTCAAACCCCGCTAATCCGTCCGGGGCGACAGAAAAAGCGGTAATCTGAGATTTCACGATTAAGAGTTACATGTTTACACTACTAAATCTATTGGTAAATGGAGTAATAAACAATTTAATAATTATTATATTCGTAATATTACAGCTATAAAAGGCTTTCATATAATTATGATACTAAATATGATTATATTTCTGGGGATATAATAAAATTATCGATTTCATCTATCTCCCTACAATACATAAATATACAAGGAAGGAAGGAGATTTTTTACTAATAGTAATTATAATGTTGAAGGTATAATATCATTTATAAAAAAAAAAAAAAAAAAAAAAAAAAAATCAAATTGTTATGCGATGATATAATTCGTATATATTTATAGATTAGTATATTTAAAACTAAAGAATATTATAAGCATCTAAATTTATTCCGGCTTTTGAATCTTGTAAATTCCAAAGAGATGTGATGATAGTTCAAAAAGGTTATCACTTAATATTAATACTGAATTTAATAAATATAATACTTATACTAAGAAATAAATATTTTTACATTCCTCCATTCGCTAACTACTGCCTATTTTGTTATTTATGAAAAAAAAAGTAAAAGTAAGTACAATTACATAGCTAGTGATATGAGCCGATTGTTGCCAGTATTGAGTAAATTTGTATTTTAAGTTTATTATTTTAGATAATCCTATAAAACAGTACAATATTGAATATCATTAAATGGCACAACACTTAGAATAATAACACATGTGTTATTATTCTAAGGTTTACAATATGAATTATTGCATTCGCCGCAATATTCGAGTATGAGCGTTGTTCTTTTTCAGAACCGAACGAAATAATAGAATAAAAAAATATACGCGTTTAATATTCTACATTTAAAATACATAAAAAAAAATATTTTACTTAACACGATTCTAAAGTTAATAAGCATCCCACTGAGCATGATCCATTATCACAATGTAAGGCATTTTTTTAAATTGGAATTGATACAGCCTGTGCTGGCATAGGCTATTTAATCGGGTTCATATACTGTTATTTTTCACGTTTTTCTTCTCTCACAATGTAAGTGGATACGATTATTTTTTTCTCCTTACGACGCGGAAATGAAAGGGGCAATGACATATTGTATTTTAATCTAATACATATTTGTTTATTGCCAAAATAATTAATACAAATCATTTGATATCAGTTATTATTATTATTTAGTAGCGAATTGGGCATTAAGTTTTATTATAAGAAAAGATCAAAGATATTGAAAAAAAATACGTTACCTGCTATGGCTAAAGTAACTTGAAATACACCGAACACAACTGTAACCGCTGCGGTGCCTACTCCTAACTCATCCAAAAAGTCATTATATATAAATCCAAATACTGGCTGATGTGCTGTACCGGCAATCTGAAAAAAAAAAATCTTAAATATCGAACTGAATTTTAGCGGGCATGTGCAATTGTGTTCCAAATTTGTATTTTGTATTCAATATTTTAGTGTTTTTTTGCTGTTATAAATTTGGAGTAATTTAGATATCATTTAATGTAAGGTTTTTATGAAGTGGAAGTAATGTGTCTTAACAGTGATTTATTTGTGTTTTCTATTCATGTCACAATAGTCAGAAAAATAGTTCATATTTTATATACCACGATCGGTTAATTAAAGACGAAATCTTAATTTATTGACTTTAATCCTACGAATAATATTACCTTGTAAAACAAACATTCGCGAATTAGTTTTCGTTTTAGTAACTCATATTAGCAAATCATGTTACTATAGTCTATCTAATCTAAGAAGTGCATTTGGACAGCTTCTTCTTCTTCTTCTTTTTATGTATTGGCAATCAGCTACTTATACGAGCCATTTTTGCCAGTGTCGAGTTATAATTATCTTCACGTTCTTAATCTATTCAGGTTAGTCATTGTCTGTCAGTCAGTCGAATTGTCGCCATCAACAGTGCTATAGTGACACTGTTAATGGTATGTTGTAGGAATTTTGATGGAAAACGAAAACGTTGTAAAGCACTTTTATATGATATTTACTACATCCCAGCTGTTCTGTCACATCATATTACATAAAATACCATAAAAATTATCTAATATACCTAACACGTTAAAACACTAAGATATCGAATATAATACAAGAGCACCACATGACGTTTTAGATTCCCGCCAAAAGTCCTGGACAGCTTCTTCTTCTTCTTATTTTTATGTATTGGCAATCAGCTACTTAAATGAGCCATTGTTGCCAGTGTCGAGTTATAATTATCTTCAAGTTTTTAGTCTTCAGATTAGTCATGTCCGTCAGTAAGTCAAATTGTCGCCATCAACAGTGCTATGGCCACACTGTTGATGGCATCTTGTGAGAATTTTGATGAAAAACGAAAACGTTGTAAAGCACTTTTATATGATATTCACTACATCTCAGCAGTTCCGTCACATCACATTACATAAAATGCCATCAAAATTATCTAATATAATACGTTAAAACACTAAGATATCGAATATAATACAAGAGCACCACATGACGTTTTAGATTCCCGCCAAAAGTCCTGGACAGCTGTCAGAGTAAGGTGTCTAGGTATGTGAACCAAATAATCGCTATCGAAAATATCCGATTTTGATGAGAAATCGATATTAATTCTTTGTAATTAATAATCGGTTTATTTTTTTATTTTTCAAAAAGGAGATGAAATATTAAGTGCTAAATTAACACTAAACAAATTTAATTATTTCATCATAAAATCTATTCATCATATTTAGTAGGATAAGGTTAAGTAAAAACAAAAACTGGATTTGAAAATAGCTATTTGTTCAGAATCTATAGTATTACTTGAATTATCACCGTCGCGAACATTAATAATTATATCCTTATCAATAAAATTGTCGAAACGTACATCTCTGTCAAAATCTATATTCGATTAAATATATTAATCTAATATTTTTACCGATTATTTAGATATTCGCGAATTGGAAGTTGTCAAGCACTACTGCTTAGAACGCTATGACGTGAAATTGTAAGATCGTCCATAATAATTATTATTTACAATGTTATTTTAATTTTAAATTAGTTTTACAAGTTTCAACATTATATTATTGTACAAGTAACTCACTCGCAACGTTAATTATGTAAATAACTTAATATTTCTTTAAAATTTCAGATTTATTGTTTGCAATCATGTGTATACGTTTGACCAAAGTTATTGTGTATTAAAAAATGCGAAACGTCCAAATGCACTTCTTAGATTAGATGAACTATAGTTAATTGAAAAACTATGAAGACGCCAATTTGACAAGGACATTTTAAACGAAAAACTAAGGCGAAATCAGGTAAGAAATTTCTTCATTATTCCTAATAATTTCCGAGAATTTATTATTCCCAATCACATTAGGATCAATTTTTTAGTGTAATCATATGTATGATCACTAAAAGTTTTAAAATAAATATAATTTCCTATTATTTATCACGTATTATTAAATAACAGATGTAAGAGTAACAATAGGTAATGATGTAGTAGAGCAAGTGGATGAATTTGTATATCTTGGATGTGGATTTAGCCGAGATGGAAGGTACACCACTGATATAGAGCGAAGAGTGAATGCGGGAAATAGAGTGAACGGAGTGTTGGGGCAACTTCTCGGTAGCCACCACCTCAGCCAAAAGGCACGTGTAGCAATACAAAACGCAGTGCTTGTCCCAACATTACTGTATGGAAGCGAGAGTTGGGTATGCAGAAAAGAGTATGAAGGTAAAATTAATGCGGTCGAAATGCGATCTCTACGGAAAATCTGTGGAGTTAGGCTGATCAACCGCATTCGTAACGACGACGTAAGAGAGCGAGTAGGTATGAGAGAGAGAATTGGTGTAAAGATGCGAAAGGGAATGCTCCGATGGTTCGGACATGTGGAAAGAATGCCGAACGAACGTCTGGTTAAGAAGATATACAGTGCGAAAGTGGAAGTATGCAGGTACCGGGGGAGACCGAGACTCACCTACCTAGACCAGATCGGTCATTTACTGAAGGAAGGTGGAGTCAAGAGTCTCCGAAACCGGCGAGCGTGTATGAAGAGAATTATGAATGTTGAGGAAGCGAGTGAAGTATGCAGAGATAGAGTTCTCTGGCACTCTGCTCTCTCTGCCTACCCTGCAAGGGATATGGCGTGATGATATGTATGTATGTAAAATAGAAAGATCACAAAAATATCAGTATTTTAACAAGTTCTACCAAAATCATAACTTTGCTCGTCAAAACATAAAATATCTATATAGTCGTTATCTAACTAAAAATATCTTTGCTATAATTTGTATTTATTTCATGTAATATACAATCATATACGCAAGGATAGAGTTCTCTGGCACTCTGTTCTCTCTGCCTACCCTGCAAGGGATATGGCGTGATGATATGTATGTATGTATTAAATAATAATTTATTATGCCGACCGTCAAACATTCTAGCTAGTCATGACATGTTACTAAATTTTGATCGCATTATTAAGATTGAGGGTAAACTAAATAATTGAAACACTTTCTTATGTAATAAAAAATATTATTATGTAGATTTGAGGTAGGTACCTATATGTAGACTAGTTATGAATATAATATATCAACACCCCATACTTTCACAAGGGATTGTATAAACCGGCTGAGGAATCATTGGGTGAATGAGCAGCGGTACTCTCCTGGGACACTTATTACATCACCAGCAATCACCAACTCGATTGCTAAGTATAACGATATGTTATATGCACATATAATGTGCATATAACATCTATGCAAGAGAAGGTAAACCCGAAACAAACCCCTATACCAACACGCCTGACCAGCGTGGTATAGTAGGTTAATTTCCCTCACATCACGAAGGAGGCTCGAGACCAACAGGTCATATATAAGCTGAGATGATGATGATGATGATTAGTTTTATACTTATTATTTACGATGTGGTGTTAATTACACCAGACTTAGAATAACAAAGTTAATATCGTAAAACTAGAAATATATTAACAACAAAACAACTATGACGCGAGAATATTGTTATGATACTGTATCTACCCTATTTTTAATTTCAAAATTTTACGTATTATTTGAAACATACTTGTAATCCTAAAATTGTGATTAAAAACAATTAAGGTATTGGTACAAACTAAAACTCAAAATAACAGCCTCTAATAATCCGTTTGAACATATATGTGTATGTGTGCGTGTGCCTGGTGAAGTGGGTGAGTTGCCCTCCTTTTGTGAAAGAAACCCTTGCCCAATAGTAAAAAAATAAGTATTGTAAAGAAGACACCATTAATATCGTTCTTTATTTGAAGTAATTAGCGAACAAGTCAAAACTTGAGGATAACGCGATAATTATTAAGTTAATTTGCATAAATTTTCATATTCCACGTCCATTACAACAGAAACTTTGATATATTTTAAATGTAAGCATATTTTATATTGACATTGTTCGCCAACGGATTTTTTTTATAAAGAAAAATAACAAGTTTCTGTATTAAAATGAGTTATTTATAGCTATACTAGTCGTGCCTCCAGTTTTATATGCGTAAAATTTGAATTAAGCCTATAAACAAGTTTGATACATACAATGAACATGTGATTATTACAGTTAGATAAGACTTACTGTTATTCTATTTTCTCTTAGATATACTTTCTAATAAATGATAAAAGTTATAAAACAAAATACTGCTACTTATTGAGGGGGATCTGGATTTTATTATATATATTTCAGTGTTTTATGGTCGTTTACTTTTCACTAAATTATCCTTAAGTTTTAGTTAACATAAAAAATATTTAATATTTTACATATAACATCGGACGCTCATAATAAGCTGTGTGGTAGCGGCTACGAATACTACCAACCCTTACTTTGCTCGTGGATGTCGTAAAAGACCACTAAGCGCCTTATAATAACCTGGGCCAACTCCATCTGATGCCGTTTTGTCAACAATTACATTCCCAAGGAGTGTTGACGTCAGGCAGGCGGCCGGTCATAAAACTATTGCCAATAACTTTTACAATATGTACTAAGAAAAAAAGATTACATCTATACTATCTATACTAATATTATAAAGAGGAAAGGTTTGTATGTATGTTTGTAATGAATTGGCTCAAAAAGTACTGGACCGATATAAATAATTCTTTCACCATTTGAATGCAACATTATCACTGATTATTATAGGCTATTTTAATTGTAATAAAAATATAAGGATCCCTACTAAAATTACAATAATATTACCCAAGGTGTAAAAAACGCCCATAAAATATCTTTCATCGCATGTGCTGCGAAAACTATTGATAATAGAACCAAAAATGTTCCACAATATTAAAGAACATATCAATATCAAAAAAAAATATCGCGATAGCATGTGTCTAACTATTGTAGTTATGTCACTCTAACTACTTTTTAACATTTTAAAATTTAATAGAAATTTCGACCATAATCAGACCAAGTTATTTATACCTTTGCCTTAATCCTTACCTAAATAAATGATTTCTCAAGCAAGGCATTTTAAATACCTGTAAATAACTTTTTATTTTATTAAAATCGAACACTCCATTCGAAAGATATTACGAGTTTAATAAAATTGAAATAAAATTAATTCGCCGCCGTGACGCGCCGGTGCGGCGGGGTGTGCGGCTGAGTGCAGGAGAGGGGCACATCTATGAAACCGGTAGCCGCGCGGCTCGCTCTGAGAAATTTAAGCCCTCCCAATATGTGTAATGGAACAAGACTTTTGGTTATGGAATTGCGAGACAATGTGATTGTAGCTACTATCATCACCGGCCCCGCGGCCGGACAGCTTGCTCAGTTTCCGCGGATCCCGATGATTCCGACGAATTGTCCTATATCTTTTAAAAGATTACAGTTTCCTGTAAAGATATCGTTTGCCCTTACAATAAATAAATCCCAGGGACAAACTTTTTCTATGGTTGGCATCGATCTAAGAAAAGAGTGCTTTTCTCATGGCCAACTATATGTATGTTGCACTTTCTCGAGTAGGGTCTCCTGAAAATCAATATGTTTTATTGGCATCTACAAATACCACTGCTAACATAGTGTATAGTGAAACATTATGGTAAAAATGGAAAATTAAAATAAAAATCTAATAAAATTTAAAAGTCTTTAAAATAAAAGATGTACTTGAATAAAGAAATGGTACAAAAAATAAAAAAAACCACATTAAAATAAATAAAAAATATAAATCAAAAAGAAAAAATAAATGTAAAAAAAACTTAGCACATAAGTCGGGTGCTATATTTTTTATTCTATGAAATATGTGATAATCAGTACTTATACAGTAATAGTAGGTATATAATGTATCTAATACATACATACATACATATCATCACGCCATATCCCTTGCAGGGTAGGCAGAAAGAACAGAGTGCCAGAGAACTCTATCTCTGCATACTTCACTCGCTTCCTCAACATTCATAATTCTGTTCATACACGCTCGCCGGTTTCGGAGACTCTTGACTCCACCTTCCTTCAGTACCTGACCGACCTAGTCTAGGTAGGTTAGTCTCGGTCTCCCTCGGTACCTACATCTAATCCTACATCTATCATGTATCTAATTATTATTAGTATATCTATACTCTAAACCTCAGTGAAATGTTTTTAAAAATTACCAGTTGATTTCATTTATTCTGTTTACTCATTTTGTTTTCAAACATCAACCCAAGGGAAGCCAGCGATACACTATTGCTAAATACATTATTATTTAGGTATGTCCTGCATTTACTGTACGTTTATGCCAAAATGTTTAATAAATAAATGTTCACCCGTGCGAAGCCGGGTCGGGCCGCTAGTATTGTATAAACCCCAAGTAATTACATATAATATCGATCGCATTTATATTACTTTAGACTAGCTTTTGCCCGCGACTTCGTCCACGCAGAAGTCATCTCTGACAGAGTTAAATAGACAAAGCAATGCAAGGTGTTGAAGGTTTGTCGCTAGGACGATAATCAACAGCGTCAGAAACTGGGATGCGGTCGCCGCCTTCTGCGAGTTAATTGTCTAACGGAATTAGGCAATAGGGTGGGTTCGAGAGAATATACTCTAGGTTGACACGCTCTATCGTCGGTGCTTTGGGCGGCGCAAGCGTAAGTATCTGTATTTAGGTTCACTGCATGAGGGCTTCGACTCGAGATGATACCCGGTTGCGGTGGCCCGCCCGCACAACGTAAATGTACGTGTACGGCGCGCATGTGTCTATATAACATAGCCGGTCACTAAAGAAAAAGGTGGTTCAAAAATCTATTCATTCTACAAATTATATTGCCATTATAGTAATATACTATTTACGGTATGACCATGGGATAAAAATATAATTATCGCCACCATTTATTTGACTGTTTTGTTTCACCAGCAGAGTTGCGACCTCGTTAGATTTGATTTATTATTTGAGTTATAGAGTGAACATTTTTGAAGCTAAATTTAACCTGTATCTTAAACCATTAGGCAAGAACCTACTGCCGCCCACTATGTGTATCGTGTGAGCTCTCACGTCGGCATTGGTCGCCACAAACACACTGGTGCGGGGTTGATGGAGAGGGGAGAGAAGCACGTGTTTATTTATTTTTACCGAAGAATATTTGTACGTAATTTGAAAAGAATCGATAAGGAAATTTTCTCCCCATACACATTTTACTGCTTTGTTACACCCCCTTAGGGGCGGAATTAATAAAATTCTTTTATATTGAATCTCTATGTCTTAAATAAAAACGTGCTTCAAAATTTAATGTTTCTAGCTTTAATAGTTTCGGCTTGTCTACCGCCAAACGTTTGAACGACTCATTACCATGAGTCGTTCAACCCGCTTCACAGGCCTAATTTACACAACCAGAGGGTGAAATTTGACAAATGCCGGATATTACCCTAGAATATTTGATTCGACTCGTAATTTGAAAAGAATCAATAAAGATTTTTTCTCTTCATACAAACTTTGCCACTCTGCTCCACCCCCTTAGGGGTATAATTTCGTAAAATCCTTACTTAGTTAATCTCTAAGTCATATAAAGAAACCACAGTCAACATTCCAAGTTGCCAGCTTCAATAATATCGGCTTGGCGCTAATGATTTAATGAGTCGTCCAACCCGCTTTGCAGGCCTAATTTACACCCCCCAGAGAGTGAAAATCAACAAATGCTGAAACACGTGTTTATTTATTTTTACTGAAGATAATTTGTACGTAATTTGAAAAAAATCGATAATGATTGATGATTTTTTTCTCTGAACATTTTTTAAATTGACATAACTTTTTTTTATAAACCAATTGACGTAAAATAAAGCCTAAATGTTAAGTAAAGCTTACCACAATATATTAGTGAAAACCGCGTCTAAATCGGATAAGCCGTTTCTGAGATTAGCGTGCACAAACACACAGACAAACCGATAAACAGACAAAATTTTTAAAAAATATTGTTTTGTGTTCTATTAGTGTTGATAAAGGTCCCAGTAATATTTTTTTTCATATATCTTCCGTGTACAGACAGCGACCCGTTACATTTTTTTTTATATGTATAGATATAATAAGTATAGAGCATGTTATAATAAGTATACAGCTCTTAAATTAAAAGAGCTGGCTTTACGGGTATCACTTTCAAGTTATTTTTAAGCGAATTTGTGACACTATAATTTATAATATATTATATATGATTTTCCACATAAATTTAAATTTATAATTAAGTTTACAAACTAGTACATAATAGCCAAATCAACTGATAAATTAATGACTCACAATCATTAAGTAAATAATTTACTACTACTAAGTCGATTTAAGGTTTTTGAGTAATTCGATTTTATATGAATATTTAAGCGTCTAAATTGGTACATTCGATTGTTTACAATAAACAATAAGCCACCTGGCCCACGAAGGTGATTGCCGGCCATAGTCTTAGGCCCAAGAATCAAACACATAATCTACATGGGTTAATAGGACGAAGTGTAATCATTTTGTACATTATTATTGTTTTTTATATATTTTTTTTTATAACTGAATAGACTGTTATAGCATGATGCAATATGTTATAGCATGACGCAATAGTAGAAATATGTGCTTACTAAACTATTTCGCAATAATGCAAGTATTCGATCGCATGTTACATTGTGTCGCAATATTGCAAGTTAGCAATTACCTAGTTACAATAAATGGACTATGGACACACGTGAAGACGAAACTGCCGATGTCAGCTATCAACGCCCGCCACTTCAAGCCTCGATGACGAGTAACCGAGGTTTCCTTATTAATCATAATTATCGGATATTCATTCTACACCTAGCATCGGTTTAGATAGGACTTAGTAGTAGTTAGCATCATAAGTTTATATTTAATTACTTATTGTAATTCCTTATTTTAATAAATTAGTTTAAATCATTTTGGTTTTTTTTGAGTCCTCCGTCGGGGACATACGTATCTAGACGGTAAATAGACAAAATATTTACAATAATATACACATATTGTGTTTGAAAATATATAAATAGATAAAAAAATAATAATTTAGAAATAGCAACGGCTAAAATGTAATCGAAATAAAAGCTTTTAAGTTATCTAGACTAGTAGAATACCAAATCGGATTAATCCCAACATTTTCTTCTTATTTTTTTTTTATATTATCTATATTAGCTATGCTCAGTATCACAATCAATTCTCGTCATTATATTTATGATATATGCATATTCATATTACATATGTACATAAATCGGTATGCATAATTATATATTTGTGAAATTTGAATGACATATCTGCTTTTTATACAGTTTCATAACTTTAAATACTGTAGTTCAGCTGTCAATTTAACGTCATTGTCATTATTGTGACATTTAGCCAGGGGTTGGTAAGGGATTATAAAGAGCATTTCAGATTAAATAACGTCAATTAATCGACCAGTTATTTATTCCCACGTGCCAAGTTTGAGTTGTGACTGGCTAAGCTACTTTTTATAAGGCTAGCACGTTTTTTGCTGCGCGCAGACTTGACTAGATGAACGTAAATTGTATGACCGGTCTAAAACGACCGACGACTGTTACTTACATCTTAACTAAATTTTGCCTCAAGAATGTTTCTAGAAAATTATTGCAATTTTTTTTTCCACTCAAGATGCAGAACGGATTGCAAATATTCGTCTTTAAATTTTAGAATTGCATATTGTATAATTTTAGAATTGTATCATTATAGTTTAATATTAGTATTATAGAGAGCAAGATGTATTTTTGAAGAAAAATATTCATTTGTAACAAACATATTTAAAAATATTCATTTTATAACAAATTACTATCATTAATTATCGTCACCTATGATTCTACTCGCGGCCGTTTCTTACGGTCATACGCCTTTATCTTCTAATAGGTAGATACAGGCGTAACAAATACTATGTATGTTTCTCCTACTATTTTTGAGTCACATAATAAAAAAAAGAGCCTGTTGCTACCGGCATACTTTACATATTGGGTGTAGTTCCAGACTCAATGTGGGACAATTTCTGAAAATTCCATCATCGTCCGCATTAATATAGTATTACTACAAACTGTTGTACTACTATAATGTCTAAATTGGCTGATATGCAGTAAAATAAGCATCAAACGCTATCTTATGAATATTTATCGCCTACATATATATATATATATATATATATATATATATATATATATATATATTTCTATTTACACACCCTCTTATAGCTATAAATGCTATAAAAAATTTGCAAAGCGATTTAACTCGTGAGGATAGCGTCTTGTCTTATACTCGTATAAATATTACATACGAGTAATACCCATAAGGACATGTTCGTTTAAATAAATTTCTTTAAACATAATTTGCAATATCGTGACTTATAATAGATATTGCTATTGGCAACCAAATTATGAATTAATTGGGTAAATATTAGCTTATAATTGTTTGTATAGTTAATTTTAGTTATTGCAATTTTAAGAATTAATTGGATAAAGTTTTAATAATTATTAATTTTAGTCTTTAAACTAATTATTAGTCTAATCAATATTACATGAGTTTGGTCTCTAGATAAGTTGCTGCATTTTATCACATTACCAAGTAGGACCTTTAACGTGGTAGTAACGAGCGGTAGCCGGTAAAATAAATTCTAAATAATTATTTACAATATCACTGGATTTCTGTAAATTAAGAATTCATTTAAAATAAAATACATTTAAGATTATTTTTAAATAATATTTGAGAGCTTTATCTTTTTTTTTTGATGGCTGATCCAAACCATGGATCAGCCATAAAAAAAACCAGCGGTACAGTAGGAGATTGGCACTAATTCAAATAATACAACGTTTATTCAGTGAATATATATTTTCTATTAATAAAAAAAATCATATTTCTTTAAATATGATTTTTTGATGATTATATAAATGGCTGGCCATGACTATATAAATGGTCCGGTTTTTAAGTAACTTATTTATATTAGTTCTTTTCCACAATGAATATTTAAATATAGAATTATAACACTGTTATGCTCTATGTTGTGATTCAATATCCAAACATTCGCCACTCTCTCTTTCTAAGCCTAATATACATTTTCATCTTCGAAGATGTCGCGTAGTTAAATAAATATATTTAATAATATAAAAATACAATCATTTTATATATTTATATTTATAGAGATAGATCGCTTTTTAGAAAGAAAAGTTAATGTTTTATAAAACATAGCTCAATACGTATAATTTTATAAAAACTCTCAAACTTGCAGATTTCTTACTATTTTTTGTTTTGCCGTTTCATCTATTCATTAGTCTATCGATGTTTATTATTGTATATTGATCTCCTCACGAAAAGAAGACCGTTGTACCCAGAAATAACTACTAACTAAAAAATTATTACGCTTACGCGTTAATTAGTCTTAGTTTATTTCTCTTCAGGCCATCTTTTTCTCTATTTTGTAAATATTAATTATTTTTAAGTTATAATATTTGCGACAAATTAAATAGGTATATTATATATATTAAAATAGAAAGATGGTGTCCGATGGTTTACTGTGTAAGACACAAGGAGGTTTCAGGAGTGGAAGGGGATGCATGGATCAAGTGTTCTCTCTGCGCAACATTGTGGAGAAGCATCTGGCTCTAGGTCAGAGGGTTTTCTGCAGTTTTGTGGATCTGGAGAGAGCATTTGACACGGTTGTACGAAAGGAATTTTGGGACATTTTACCGGAGTATGGTATTAGCGGTAAACTGCACAGGCTGTGCAGTCCAGTTACATGGGCTGTAGAGCCTGTGTGCGGCTGGATGATGGAATGTCGCCTTGGTTTGACGTCAATATCGGCGTTAAGCAGGGGTGCGTTCTGTCAGCCAGGCTGTTTATTATATATCTGGATAAATGTCTCCAAAGGTTGAACGATATGAATGTGGGAGTCCAGATGGGCGACTCAGTGGTCACTGCTCTGCTTTATGCAGATGATGCAGTCCTGCTGGCACAGTCAGCGACTGACCTGCAGACCCTAGTCGACACAATGACAGAAGATTGTAAGAAAAGGGGTCTACGCGTGAATCTGAGCAAAACCAAAATAATGGTCTTTGAAAGAGATAAAACCAGAACAGATGTAAGAGTAACAATAGGTAATGATGTACTCGAGCAAGTGGATGAATTTGTATATCTTGGATGTGGATTTAGCCGAGATGGAAGGTACACCACTGATATAGAGCGAAGAGTGAATGCGGGAAATAGAGTGAACGGAGCGTTGGGGAAACTTCTCGGCAGCCACCACCTCAGCCAGAAGGCACGTGTAGCAATACATAACGCAGTGCTTGTCCCAACATTACTGTATGGAAGCGAGAGTTGGGTATGCAGAAAAGAGTATGAAAGTAAAATTAATGCGGTCGAAATGCGATCTCTGCGGAAAATCTGTGGAATTAGGCTGACCGACCGCATTCGTAACGACGACGTAAGAGAGCGAGTAGGTATGAAAGAGAGTATTGGTGTAAAGATGCGAAAGGGAATGCTCCGATGGTTCGGACATGTGGAAAGAATGCCGAACGAACGCCTGGTTAAGAAGATATACAATGCGAAAGTGGAAGGATGTAGGTACCGAGGGAGACCGAGACTAACCTACCTAGACCAGATCGGTCATGTACTGAAGGAAGGTGGAGTCAAGAGTCTCCGAAACCGGCGAGCGTGTATGAAGAGAATTATGAATGTTGAGGAAGCGAGTGAAGTATGCAGAGATAGAGTTCTCTGGCACTCTGCTCTCTCTGCCTACCCTGCAAGGGATATGGCGTGATGATATGTATGTATGTAAAATAGAAAGATCACAAAAATATCAGTATTTTAACAAGTTCTACCAAAATCATAACTTTGCTCGTCAAAACATAAAATATCTATATAGTCGTTATCTAACTAAGAATATCTTTGCTATAATTTGTATTTATTTCATGTAATATACAATCATATACGCATACGTTACTGATATCGTGAATTATTAATATTTTAAAAAATATTTTATTATGTATAATTTTTCGAATTTAAATATTTTTGTTATCATACTCTATTATCATAATATAAAATATTATTATTATTCTATTTAATTCTATTTTTATAGAAGTGAATCTTTATTCTATCGTGTGCCTTTACAATACATACCGTCTGGTTTTATTTTTTTAATACTAGACATACTTTACTCTTCCATTTTATTTTTAAAATTCTGTATTATTATTCTGATTATTCGGATTAGCGTTAATATAGTAATGATATAATGATGCCGTTAACCTTTAAGGTAACATATCAAGCCAGTTACAAAATATTGTGCAATCCTTTTATAATATTCCATTTGAAATCGTGTATAGTATCCGTGGTGATATGGTTTAATGATAGTGTTAGTATCAGTAACCATTTTTTTTTTTTTTTTTTTTTTTTTTTGGTGGGCCATGGACGTCGCACCCCGCTAAATCGGTCCGGGGTGACGGAAGAGGCGGCGCGCAACCTCATTGACCCACCCTGCAAGCACCTCTTCTTCGCCATGCGAGCGGGCCACCGGTACCCGATCTTTGTCTTCGGTGGCCCGCTCGGCGGTATGCCCTCTCGGGCTCCTCTCCTGTTGACGCCCCGACAGATTTCGTCGTCGAGGCGTCGTCCTCACGCGGTGGCCTCGCGTCGGGTGACCGGACAATTCCCCGGTCCGATCACCCGAAGCCTCGGTTAGGGCGGCATCAGGCGCAGGTATTCGCGCCTGCGCCGCCCCGGCCGCGGGCGGCGGCCCGGGTCACGGGAATCCTCCCGGGCCCGTTCCGCCGCCTCCTTCTGCGAGATGACAGCCTCGCAGAAGGCGGCGACCGCGTCCCAATTCCTGACGCTGTCGACCATCGCCCTCGCGACAGCCGGCAGCGTCAGGTCGGCACCGATAATAGCGACGAGGTCGCGGCGCTGCCCGTCCCAGCCCGAGCATTCCTCGAGCGTATGTTGCGCCGTGTCCTCGTCACTACTGCAATGATGGCAGCCCGGAGTCCATTCCCTGTGCACGACCGTGTGCAGGTATTTCCCGAAACACCCGTGACCCGTTAACACCTGCACCAGTCGGAAGGTGAGGACCCCGTGTCGCCGCTCCATCCATTCCATCAGTACGGGCCGGAGGGCCTCAACGGTAATGACACCGTGTCTAGGCCTCTCCAGCCGCGTAGCCCAACGGGCGATGACTTCTCGGCGGGCGTCCTCGTGCCATAGTATCAGTAACCATAGTATTATAAAATTATTATTTATATTATTTCTAATATACGGCTAAAAAGTTTTTTTTATCGAAACGAGCTAATCTTAAGAACAACCATTTGGCTTCCAAAAATCTTATTCTGTATGATTCTATAATTTATTTATCAAGAAAAGTTATATACTTGAAGAAAGTTATATTCATAACGCTAAAACAAATAATAGTGGAGCAATGTCTATAAGTATTAGCAAATTGGGCAAGGTAGCAATGAGATATTACGCAACAAGCATTCTGCGCAGCTATTGTATTGCAACTCCTGAGATAACAAAAATGTTAATTAATATTTTTTGGATATTATTAATATTGATATACTTACGGTACAGAAATATGGTCTCTAAACGTTGGCCTCATAAAAAGCCTCCAAATCTGTCTGTTTTGGAGATGACTCTACTCAGTATTTCTCTACGTGATGAAATCCGGAGTACTAAAATCCGTATAAGAATGGGTGTAACCGACATATTTCGAAGAATGAGCATGATGAATTGGCGATAGGCAAGCCATATCGCTCGTCGAATCGACATCCGTTGGGGAAGAAAGGTTATCGAGTGGCGACCACGGAACGGATGACACAGGGTAGGTTGACCCCACATTTAGGAGGATTGACAACATCTTAAAAGTCACATAAAGGCGTTAGATGTAGCTGGCATAGGCTTGTTCACTCAGAACAAGCCTATGAATTCGCGTGGGGAGGCCTAAGTCCGACAGTGGACGTCTACAAGCTGATGGATGGATAGATAATATTGATATTATTATTAATGACACGGTACAACATGGATGCTCAAATAAAATCGTGATCATCATCATTCTCCTACTCTTATCCCAATTACTTGGGGTTGATACAATATGTATTCTTCTTTCATAGTACATATTGTAAAAGTTATTGGCAATAGATTTATGACCGGCCGCCTGCCAGACATCCACCCTCCTTGGGAATGTAATTGTTGACCAAACGGCATCAGATGGTATTGGCCCAGGTTGTTATAGGCTCTTAATCGTCTTTTACGACATCCACAAGCAAAGTAAGGGTTGGTAGTATTCGTAGCCGCTACCACATAGCTTGCTCAAATAAAATAATAACATTAAATAGTTATGTAATCCAAGCAAACGAAGCACAGTTATTTATATTTTTGTATGATCGTCATTACATTATTAATGAAACATAATTATAATTTTTTTTTGTAGACACGAATGTCATAAGTCAGATATAATGTAAATTTTCTGACTCATTAAAAACATTACTTTTCTGTGGGAGTCGTGAAAACCAGCTAAAGGACCATTAAGTGTATCGGCAGGGATACTTTTCTGGAAGCTTAAATCACAGTTGGAATTACCAACCGGCCTACCAATATATTTTAATTTCAGAAAAAATTTCATCATTCATCAATAAATATGTGCATATAATATGAGAATGCTATTGTCCTTATAAATATAATAAGCGTTATCATTTCACTGATTTAAAGTAAATTTCGAATTTATTTTGAGAACTCATTTTGAAGTTTATTGTTAATAGATTTTGATAATTAAATTTAAAAAATCAGCAGTTACATAAATTAAACAACAAAACAGCAGCTTATTTAAATTCTATTATTAGCCATTCGTTATTTATTTTTCTATTATTAAAATCTTTGAATATTTTTATCACATAAAAAGAGCAAATGGTGGCATGTGTCTAGTTTTTATTTATTTATTGCAATTTATGTGGTCTTTTGAATATTAGGTGATAAATTAAGTAGATAATAAAACTACTTAATTTATATATAATATATAATAAAGCAGTACTAGACATTTTTATTTAATGAGAAACAATTAAATAAATATTAATAAACTTTCTAATTAGAGAGGGTTAGTAAAGTTCGTTGTGTTCATTCTCCTTAATTTATCATAAGAATATATATGTACATATCATCATCATCACCACACGTCTCAAAATTGAGAATAGTATAAAGTGTGTGTGTGTATCTATTATTGTTTATGTAGTAGAGTTCCAAATTCTGAAAAAAGCTTTTAAAATGTAGGTACGTAAGCTATATATATATATATATATATATATATATATATCTATCCATCCATCCATCAGCCCGTAAACGTCCACTGTCCAATTACCAATCCTAAAAACAGCTAAAAAGCAGACTGCAAAGTATTTTAATGATCAAATAAAATTAATATTCATTGATTTATTACACATTTACTAAAGATAAACGAGGCTATATTTATTGCAATTAGAATTGTTTCAATAATACAACATGCCAGCCACACAATGGTTGATTTCGTTTGACTTTTTTACTTTGAACTATGTTGATAAAATCTACATATTCATGTAAAGCCTTTTTATAAATGGCATATTAGTTAGGCAACCACTTTTTGTATCGCATGTTGTGGATCAACCATATGAAAAAATATTTATGTATGCGATTCATAATTTATGATTCTGAGTGTTATTTGGCTCTGTTAATTACACCCGTAGTTTTGTAGTCGATCTCAACGTTAGGATTCACTTCTTGCATTTACAAATACCTAAGTTATTATATTATATAATTTGTTTTCACGATAGAAAATTAAGCTAGTTTTCTAATTATACGCACTTTATATAGAATCAACATGGAATATTTATAGTTCTTTTTAATTGTGAAAGAATAAAAATTGTTCTGATTTTGACAGTCTTATGATTTTTATAGGATTTCTATAGATTCTCTATAGGATTCTTCTTTTATAGGAAGAATCCGATATAGAGAAATATCCCAAATTTCTATAGGATTCTTCATTGTAAGTAACCATCACCTATCTATCACCTTGTCATCATCTATCAAGTATATATTTATAAATTTATCATTTACTGGAATTTTAAAATATCATATTGGTTATTCAACTCGTGAATACTCACGTGGATGAATCACATCCTTGTACACGTGATACAGTAATCTCTTTGATAATTTTCTATTTATATATTCATGGCGTCTAAAAAGATAATTAAATAATAAAAATATCGAAAATCTTATCTAGAAGCTACATTATAAATCTATATCTATCTATACATATAATAAAAATGTAACGGGTCGCTGTCTGTACATGGAAGGTATATAAAAAAAATATTACTGGGACCTTTATCAACATAAATAGAACCCAAAACAATGATTTTTAAAATTTTTGTCTGTTTATCTGTTTATCTGTGCGTTTGTGCACGCTAATCTCAGAAACGGTTTATCCGATTTAGACGCGGTTTTCGCTAATGTATTGTAGTAAGCTCCACTTAACATTTAGCCTTTATTTCATGTCAATTGGTTTATATGGTAAATAAAAAAGTATATATGTCAATTTAAAAAAATCTTCGGAGAAAAAATCTTTATCGATTCTTTTCAAATTACGTACAAATTATCTTCAGTAAAAATAAATAAATATTTGTTTCAGCATTTCTTAATTTTCAGTGTAAATTAGGCCTGCGAAACGGGTTGGACGACTCATTAAGTCATTCGCGCCAAGCCGATATTATTGAAGCTGGCAACTTGAAATTTTGACAGTGGTTTCTTTCTATAACGTAGAGATTTGCTAAGAAAGGATTTTACGAAATTACACCCTTAAGGGGGTAGTATAAACAGAGTGACAAAGTTTGTATGATGTGAAAAAATTTTTTATTGATTCTTTTCAAATTACGAGTCGAATCAAACATTATATGGTAATATCCAGCATTTGTCAATTTTCACCCTCTGGTTGTGTAAATTAGGCCTGTGAAGCGGGTTGAACGACTCATTACCGCCAAACCGAAACTATTAAAACTAGAAACATTAAATTTTGACGCACGTTTCTTTTTATGACATAGAGATTCAATATGAAAGTATTTTATGAATTCCACCCCTAAGGGGGTGTAACAAAGTGGCAAAGTGTGTATGGGAGATTTTTTATTGATTCTTTTCAAAATACGTACAAATATTCTTCGGTAAAAATAAATAAACACGTGTTTCTCTCTCCCTCTCCATCAACCCTGCACCAGTTCCTTCGTGGCAACCAGTGCTGGCGTGAGAGCTCACACGATACACATAGTAGACGGCAATAAGTTCTTGCCTAAAGGTTTATGATACAGGTTAAGTTTAGCTTCAAAATGTTCACTCTATAACTCAAATAATAAATCATATCTAACGAGGTCGCAACTCTGCTGGTGAAACAAAACATTCAAATAAAGGGTGGAGATAATTATATTTTTATCCCATGGTCATACCGTAAATAGTATATTAAAGGCAATATAATTTGTAGAATGAATAGAACTTTGAACAACCTTTTTCTTCGGTGACCGGCTATGGTATATAGACACACCGCGCCCAATCCGTCCGAGGTGACGCGTGACCCATAGCGCGCCGTACACGTACATCTACGTTATGCGGGCGGGCCACCGCCGCCGGGTATCATCTCGAGTCGAAGCCCTCTTGCAGTGAACCTCAATACAGGTACTCACGCTTGCGCCGCCCAAAGCACCGACGGTAGAGCGTGTCAACTGTATTTGCTCCGTGGTTTCAACATAGAGTATTTACTCTCGGACCCACCCTATTGCCTAATTCCGTTAGACAACTAACCCGCAGAAGGCGGCGACCGCATCCCAGCTTCTGACGCTGTTAATCATCGTCCTAGCGATAAACCTTCAACACCTTGCATTGCTTTTTCTATTTAACTCAGTCAGAGATGACTTCTGCGTGGACGAAGTCGCGGGCAAAAGCTAGTAATGAAATAAATGTCAACCCTTTTTATTTCTTAATATAATAACAACAATTCGTATAATTCCCTTTAAGGCTGCACGTTTTCAGAGTGGTAGGACCACGCTGTTGACAGTTTTCTGTCTACAGCCGCGGGCCGGTCCGTCCGGGGTAGTACCACATTCTCGCAGATGATCGACGGTTAAGTAATGGCAATGTGCTATTGCGCTTCGTTCGGTGAGCGAGAGAGCCGGAAGCCCAACTGGGTGGGTTTGAGGATTTTATTGGTAGACAGCGGCCTAAGCTATACTTTTGGTATTGCAAAGATCCATGGGCGGCAGTGACACTTACCATCAGGTGTGCTGCTTGCTCGTTTGCCACCATAAGCAATAAAAAAAAATAAAAAAACGTAAGAAACTGCAGTATGCGATAAAAATATACATATATATTACCAATCTTAAAGATAAATAAAAGAGCAGACTGCAAAGTATTTTAATGTTCTAATAAATTTAATATTCATTAATTTGATACATATTTACTAACGATAAACGAGGCTATATTTATTGAGTCCTGATTTTCTAGTTATATTAGTGTTTTTTTTTTGTTTTATGTATTATTCGTATAATGTGATATGTGCGTTTGGTCTAGAATTTACCGATCTATTGAATTATACTAGTTGTTTCTACAGTTCTGTATGCGTTTAATTTTGCACTTATATATATATATATATATATATATATATATATATATATATATATATATACATATATATCATACCAACCGTTCGGTAACAAAGTAACCATAATGAAAAAGATGGGATGAGAATCTGTCATAAATATATTTTCTCGCCGATTATTCATTTAAGAAAACTTCAATACTATTATGCTATTTTTGTATCATATCATTTTTATTTCATTTCTATGTGTGTATATTATATATATTTTTATAATAATTGCCGTGAACTTTAAAAGTCAGTAGAAAATAAAATAATCAAATAATTACTACCTATTAATCTATGTGAATTACAAAAAAATTACTGTGAAGAAAGGAGTTCAGAAACCTATAACACCAATTTGAATGGCTAACCTACGTGCCATGGCGATTATTAAACTATTATCCCTGCTGGTAGACTTATTCACTCATCATCATTTTGACTCATATATATATGCAACTGCTGGGCTTACTATATCACGCTCGTCAAACGGGTTGGTTGGGTTGGTATTTAGTTTTATTTCAAATTTTCCTTCTCTTGCATAGCATATCATATTGCATGTTATTTGCATATCATATCCCTTGCTCCATCACCGAAAAGACTTATACTAGATAGTTGATATCGATGAACAGAATAATTTAATCAATTATAATGAAAATTATCTCCCTGTGGTGCAGGAGTAAGAATACAATTCACCACCCCTTATCTTACCCGTGGGTACAAAATGCATGTAACATCTATGCCAGAGAAGGAAAACTCGAAACAAAACCCTATACCAACACGTCTGACCAGCGCGGTATATTAGGTTAATTTCCTTCCCATTACGGAGGAGGCCCGAGCCCAATAATGGGACATATATGGGCTGTGATGATGATGATTATGGCTGATACTACAATACGATATTCTATACTATATTATGATTAATATTTCATCTTCACCATTTTCTATAACAATATTTTGATACAATAAATTGTATATTCTACATTACATACAGATCATTACATATTTTACATATATGTATATTAATGTATACAGTACAATCTAATCTAATTCAGATATAAAGCGACGTCTACAGTTGCAAGATCACGTCTATCGGGTTATGCTGATAGTGATATAAGTTTGGATACATAAATTAGTTACTTGAAGAATTAATTTATAAACGTACAGCTTATAATATAATACACTACCTTTTGACCGCGACTGCGTTCAGGAGGAATAGTTACTTTGGACTAACGCTTACTTTATCACGCGACTTCGCTTACGTAGAACGTGGAATTATTTTTAAATAATACTACACGACGCTTTTATTAGTAAGAGTAATACATTTAAAAGCGTTAGGTAAAAGTATTGGGTTATCTATAGTTATTATTATTATTTATGATATGTAGAGCCGCTAAACGGTCATGAGAAGAAAATAAGTACATATATATATGTGATTCAAAACAAGTGCGTAGAAGTGCTTTAAAATAAGACTAGTTTGAGGTTTTTGAGAATAACATACAATACACATGATATAAGTTTATAAGTCAGAATATTTTACCTAATGTTTTAATGTTCCACTCTTACTTAATATAAGGGTCATGTGGATACCTATAACAGCTCCTTGTACATTATTTTTTATTATTTTCACTTTCTACGTAATCAAAGTCGCGGGTCAAAGCTAGCGTTAGCCCAAAGTAACTATGCCTCGCGGACGAAGTCACAAACAGAAGCTAGTCATAAATACGAGCGCATTACTTGATTATTATTTTGCTGTGAGGTTATTTTAAAACTGCGATATCTCCTAAGATGTTCATTGAAATCGGATGATGTAAAGGACAATTTTGTTTTAAAACTTGTGATGAATGACGTATTTATTTGGACAAAGGTTAATATTATGTTTATAAAAACACCTTCGCAAATGGCGCATTATTTTAGACAAATTTGGTTAGTATAAATGGTTCGGACTTTTTTTCAGAACTTTTACAGAGGAATAATTCTGTTATAAATGATTTTTACGAAACTTTAAGCGTTGGCGCAGCGCATGTAGTGGATGCTCTCAATAGGAAAATAAAACTGCTGATTTTGTAACATTCTTCATTTGTGTTTTGCTCCTATTGGTATTAGTGTGATGATATATAAAGCCTTTCTCGATAAATGGGTTATCCAACGCTGAAATAATTTTTCAAATTGGACCAGTAGTTCCTGAGATTAGCCTGTTCAAACAAACATACTCTTTAGCTTTATAATATTAGTATAGATATGAACATACACACACATAATTTGGAATATCCATACTATAATAATAACTATATAATATTCCACGCTGATTCTATATGAAGTGCGTATAATTAAAAAATCTAGCATAATTTTTAATAGTGAAAGTAAATTATATTATATAATAACTTAAGTATTTTTAAATGCAAGAAGTGATACCTAACGTTGGGACCGACTATGAAACTACGGGTGCTATCAACAGAGCCAAATAACACTCAGGATAACAAATTATGGATCGCACACATAAATGTTTTTTCATATGGTTGATCCACAACATGCGGTACAAAAACTGGTTGCCTAACTAATATGCCATTTATATTAAAGGCTTTACATGAATATGAAGATTTTATCAACAGAGTTCAATGTAAGAAAGTCATACAAAATCAACCATTGTGTGGCTGGCATTTCGTTTTATTGAAACAATTCTAATTGAATCATGAGATAAGTTACGAGATATCATATCAATCAATTACCAATGTAATTACAACATTACTCTTCCCGTTTGTTAATTGATTTATTTATTTTTTGAGGAGGAATATGAAATGTGATGTTTGTAATAATATGGAAAAAGATAGGCATGTATTATTTCCTAACTCCCTTTTGAAAAAGAACATACTCTCTTCCTAACTCTCTTTTGAAAAAGAACATACAAGTTTTCAGAAAGTTTTCTCCCTATATTCTGCTTTCATCAATGTTTCTTTTAGTACAAAAAATAAATGTGCTTCATCTTGTAGTAGCGGTTATGAATACTATTAATTTAAATTTAAATAGTGGTTGTCGTAAACTTTAAAATATGAGATGAGAACAGGCGAATAAAATGAAATTTTATTGATCCTTCACTTGAGAAGAGCCTTCAACAATAAATTTTAAATGATGTTTAGCTTTAATTAATGAAATGACATAAGTACATGATTACTGGATTATAACTAATTTTAGATCTGAATGTTGAGATCGCAAATTTGTAATTGAGTTTCTGGTATAGAAATAAAGATTATCCAACAGTGTGACATAAGTATTAGTGAAGAACATTAAAAAGTCAACACTAGGCTTTGCTACTACTGACGAGGCCTTGCGCGCCATCATCGACTCGGTAGTCAAACTGGTCGATGCGCGCTTGGTCGTTCTGGAGGCAAGGCTGCCTCCGGAACCACGTGTCCGGCCGCCTCTGGCCGCGGACAAACGGCCATATGCGGCACCAGCCCCCGCCCCGCTGCCTTGTCAGGGTGGCCGCGTGGGGGGTAGCTACGCCGCGGCCGCGGCTGGGCCCAAGTCCAAGGGGCCCGCTCCCGCGATGAAGAAGAAGAAGGTGGCACCGGCTCCTGCCGGACTGCAGTCGTCGTCAGCATCAACACCGCCAGCGACGACCAGCGCGCCCGCGACTGCGCCTTCTGCGCCTGGCACGCCCGCTGCGCCCGAACAGGGTTGGCAGGTGGCTGACCGCGGCAGGAAAAGTCGCGGTCAGAGGAGGAGAGCGGCGACCAAGCGCGCCGCTGAGGTCGCCGCTCCCCAGGCAGGAGCCGGAGGAGGCGAGAAGAAGAGGAAAAGGCCGCGCAAGGGGCTCCGGCCGCCGAAGACAGCCGCAGTGGTGATCACTGTGCTGCCTGAGGCGGCAGAAAGGGGCCTCAGCTATGAGGCCGTTCTGCGGAAAGCCCGGCGGGAGCTCGACGTCTCCGACATAGGAGGCGTTGAAGCCAGGACCCGCAAGGCCCGGACAGGGGCTCGAATTTTAGAGTTCCCTGGGGCCGAGGGCACCAGGACGGCCGATAGCGTGGCGTCGAAGTTGAGAGGTCTGTTCGCCGAGGAGGGTGGCGTCAAAATCGCCAGACCCGTGAAGTGCGCTGAAATGCGCATTTCGGGTCTGGACGACTCCGTGACGGTGGAAGACATCCGGGAGGCCATTGCCTTGAAAACCGGGTGTCCCCTGGACACCGTCCGGGTTGGCGTCATCCGGCCCGGTCCGGGCGGCGTAGGTGCCGCCTGGGTGCAGTGCCCAGTGGAGTCGGTCAGGCAACTGGCCGACTCAGGCAGGCTCCTCGTGGGCTGGAGCTCAGCGCGAGTTATCGTGCTGGAGCACCGGCCTGCCAGGTGTTTCAAGTGCATGGCGGTCGGGCACACCCGGCCAACATGCACTAATTGCTTTGACTGCGGCGGACTCTGTTTCCGCTGCGGTCAGACTGGGCACATGGCGGCATCCTGCGCCGCCCCGCCCCACTGCCCCGCGTGTGCGGCGGGCAATAAGCCTGCCAAGCACCGCATGGGCTCTGGGGCGTGCAGACCTCCGGCTTCGGCTCCAAAGGGGCGGAGCGGCCCTTCGACTCCGGCCGCCCCAGCTCCTAGCGCGGCCCGATCGCCCGCCGCAAGCCAGGAGGTGATGATGGACACGGCCCATTAATGGCTGCCCAGTCCACTCACCTCCTGCAGGCCAACACCAACCACTCCGCCGGTGCGCAGGATATCCTCCTGCAATCCATGGCGGAGTGGTCGATCGGTGCAGCCGTAGTCGCGGAACCGTACGTCGTGCCTGATCGCCCCAATTGGGTGGTCAGCCGGAACGGAACCGCGGCAATCGTCACCTCCACGCAGCGGCACTTCCCGTCCTTATCCCTCTTGGATAGGGGCGAGGAATTTGTCGCGGCGGATTGGGGAGGGGTCACGCTCTACAGTGTATACCTCTCCCCTAACAGGAGAATGGACGATTTCGGGGCCTCCCTCACCACCTTGGAGGCTTCGATACGGCGACTGGCACCGGGCCTCGTCCTGGTCCTGGGGGACTTCAACGCCAAATCCACGGCGTGGGGGTCCCCGATGACGGACGATCGCGGGCGGGCGATCGTGGAGTGGGCGGCGTCACTGGGCCTCTGTGTCCTAAACAGAGGCTCAGTGAACACGTGTGTGCGACAGCAGGGTGGGTCGATAGTGGACTTGTCGTTCGCTAGCCCCGCTGTTGCACCACGAGTGAGGAACTGGCGTGTCCTGGAGGAGGCGGAGACCCTGTCGGATCACCGATACATCCGGATGGAGGTCTCCCCTCTCCGGGACCCCAGCAGGGGTCACAGGGCGGACCGGGCTCCCGCATTTCCGCGGTGGGCTGTGGGGCGGCTGGATAGGGACCTACTGGCGGAGGCGGCCATCGTGAACACGTGGCTGTCCTCACCACCCCCAGCGGACGGAGTGGACGTTGAGGCTGTCCGCATCCGCAGTGCGCTAACGCAGGTCTGCGATGCGGCCATGCCCAGGGTGCGGCGTCTACCTCCGAGGCAGGGGGTCTACTGGTGGTCCCCAAGACTGGCGGACCTTCGTGCGGCGTGCATTAGTGCCCGAAGGTCCTACACCCGCAGTCGGCGGCGTCGCCGCGATGTTGAGCGGGAGGGCCAGCTTTACGAGGCGTACCGCAGTGCGCGTACCGCCTTTCGGCTGGCCATCCGGTCCGCTAAGGACGCAAGTTGGCAGGAGATGCTGGACGGTCTCGACCGTGACCCCTGGGGTCGCCCGTATCGCGCGTCGCTGAATAAGCTTCGCGCGCAGGGCCCCCCCCTCACCGAGACCCTCCAGCCCGACCTCCTTCGTAGAGTGGTCGAGGAGCTGTTCCCGCGGCAGTCGGAGCACACGCCCCCGGTCATGGCTTCGCCAGATCACGACCGGGAGGCCGTCGAGAGTGTTCCGCCCGTGACGGAGTCGGAAGTGGGGGCAGCCGTGGCGAAGATTCGTTCCGCCACCACGGCCCCCGGCCCGGACGGAGTCCCAGTCCGGGTGTTGACGTTGCTCCTCGAGCATCTCGAACCTCGCCTCAGGCGACTGTTCAACGCTTGTCTGACGTCTGGACAGTTCCCTGAGTGCTGGAAGGAAGGGAGGTTGGTTCTCCTGCCAAAGCCGGGACGGCCCCCGGATTCGCCGTCGGCCTACAGGCCCATTGTGCTTCTGGACGATGTGGGTAAGCTGCTGGAGCGTGTCCTCGCTGCCCGCATCGTCCGGCACCTGGAGGAGGTGGGGCCCGATCTGTCGGACGCTCAATTTGGGTTTCGGAGGGGGCGTTCGACCATCGGGGCCCTGCTACGCCTGAGGCAGACGGCCGCGGAGGTTGTCGCCGGCAAAGGAGTGCTGTTGGCGGTGTCGTTGGACATCGCCAACGCCTTCAACAGTCTGCCATTCAGCTGCATTAGGGAGGCGCTCCGGTTCCATGGAGTGCCCCTGTACCTCAGGCGGCTGGTGGCAGACTATTTGGAGGGGCGCAGTGTTCTCTACGCGAGCCCCGCAGGGGACATTCAGCGGACGCCCATGTCGTGTGGTGTTCCGCAGGGGTCGGTTCTGGGGCCGACTCTGTGGGACATCGGGTACGACTGGGCGTTGAGAGGGAGTCTCCCCCCCGGGCTGAGCGTTATTTGCTATGCTGACGACACGCTCGTCACAGCCCGGGGCAGGACATTCGAAGAGGCGGCGAGCCTGGCCACTCTCGGCACCGAGGAGATGGTCAGGCGAATCGAGGCGCTGGGGCTCAGGGTGGCCCTAAACAAGACGGAGGCCCTGCTATTCCATGGGCCCCGTGTGAGGCTGCCCATCGGCGCCTCGTTAGTCGTCAACTCCATCCACATCAGTATCCAGGCCCATATGAGGTACTTGGGTCTGGTGCTCGACGGGCGATGGTGGTTCCGGGAGCATTTTCGCCAAATTGCTCCCCGGCTGGTCGGCGCGGCGTCCGCCCTTTCTCGGCTCATGCCGAATGTGGGCGGACCCAGTTTCGAGGGCCGACGGCTGTATGCGGGGGTGATCCGCTCAATGGCCATGTACGGCGCACCCGTGTGGGCGAGGGCTCTGAACGCCCAGCTCAGGGCGGTGCTGTGGAGGCCACAGCGAGCCATGGCGGTCAGAGCCATTCGCGGGTACCGCACGGTGTCGACAGAGGCGGCGTGCCTATTGGCTGGGACACCCCCGTGGGACCTAGAGGCGGAGATGCTCTCCGACCTCTACCGGCGGGTTGCCTCAATGCGCGAAGAGGGTGGCTCCCCATCGTTTAACGAGATAGCCACCTGGCGCGAGGACGCCCGCCGAGAAGTCATCGCCCGTTGGGCTACGCGGCTGGAGAGGCCTAGACACGGTGTCACTACCGTCGAGGCCCTCCGGCCCGTACTGATGGAATGGATGGAGCGGCGGCACGGGGTCCTCACCTTCCGACTGGTGCAGGTGTTAACGGGGCATGGGTGTTTCGGGAAATACCTGCACACGGTCGTGTACAGGGAATGGACTCCGGGCTGCCATCATTGCAGTAGTGACGAGGACACGGCGCAACATACGCTCGAGGAATGCTCGGGCTGGGACGGGCAGCGCCGCGACCTCGTCGCTATTATCGGTGCCGACCTGACGCTGCCGGCTGTCGCAAGGGCGATGGTCGACAGCGTCAGGAATTGGGACGCGGTCGCCGCCTTCTGCGAGGCTGTCATCTCGCAGAAGGAGGCGGCGGAACGGGCCCGGGAGGATTCCCGTGACCCGGGCCGCCGCCCGCGGCCGGGGCGGCGCAGGCGCGAATACCTGCGCCTGATGCCGCCCTAACCGAGGCTTCGGGTGATCGGACCGGGGAATTGTCCGGTCACCCGACGCGAGGCCACCGCGTGAGGACGACGCCTCGACGGCGGAATCTGTCGGGGCGTCGACAGGAGAAGGAGAGGAGCCCGAGAGGGCATACCGCCGAGCGGGCCACCGAAGACAAAGATCGGGTACCGGTGGCCCGCTCGCACGGCGAAGTAGAGGTGCTTGCAGGGTGGGTCAATGGGGTTGCGCGCCGCCTCTTCTGTCACCCCGGACCGATTTGGCGGGGTGCGACGTCCATGGCCCACCACAAAAAAAAAAAAAAAAAAAAAAAAAAAAAAAAAAAAAAAAAGGCTTTGCTACTACTGCGTATGATCAAACCCATATGGCGAAATGAGAATGTGTTATACGTTATTTCTGCTAACTTGAAGAGAATTTTGAAAAAAAAAAATATAAATACATGATGTATTTTTATGTATAGAATTACAATATATGAGATAAAAAATATTATTATGCTGGGCAACTTATTCATTATATCACAAATAATTATTTTAACTATTTATGATTCAATTACTGCAATTACATTTTACACCTTCGTTGTTGTTCTTCGACAATTATAAAAAAAAAACAAAGTTATACTTACAAATATTACTGATAATCCAACGCACACTAAATAACCCCATCCTCCCTCAGGTGGTACATATTCATAGTCCACATCGGCAACGCTATTTTTTTTCTTCATACTCATCGTTACAACAACTTCCAGTTACTCTTCATATATGACTTTCGAAGACGGTTTTATAAATCTAATGTTATCGTCAATTACACGGAGGCTATTTGCATTAGGATTTACTCGTAAACGTAACAACTTTATTGAGGGTATAAAATGTCAATAGAATTTTCGGATTTCCCACATCAACACATTGATAAACAAGTTGATAAACTTTTAACGTGCCACTGAATGCAGTGATTTAAAATACAGTACATTTATTATGCTTAAAACCAGTTCTCATCACGAAATAATATTTTTGAAGTTTTTGTCACAAAACTAATGTATTTAGAATAATTATGAAGTTAAAATTAATTTAAAATAATTAGGATTTAAAATTGTTTCGTTTGTTATGCTTCGTGTGGGACACGACATAATCGGTCAAGAGCTTAATGACGGATGACTCATTCAGTTACCAAAATTCACTAGTTAAATATAAACTGTTCTCGGCGATCAATTAATTTATACAAGAATGTTACAATATATAACACGAAAGAGGCCACGTGCCTATGGACTGTCCTAAATGATTCTGCCGATATCAATCGAACATTATGCTACAATTCTCGGTTGTAATAGTCCAATGACATTTAAATGCATATTATTTTTATTACCTATGTTACTATTACAAAACTCAAGAATTTGTGTGTATGTTTGTTTGAACGCGCTACTCTCGGAAATTACCAATTGAATTCCTAGAAATGTACCCGTAGAATTATGTTTATAGAGAAAGTTTAGGCTAGACAGAAGATAGATAATCACGGCAAATAAGAACGAAGCAAGAACTATCAATGTTAGAAAAGTAGGCAAAATTTGGTAACAATTTCATCGAATGTACTGCATTGACGTCGTTGTTATGACAACTGCTGAGAAAAATGGTGGTTAAGGTATTGCAATTGTGAATAGTGTTTATTAAAATTAACTCAAACGAAGTTGTTGGCAAGCTAATTTATCACATACGCGCTTCGTTGTTATTTACTTACTAGTGGTTCTAGTCTGCCTAGTGTACAGTGTAAGTTAATCAGAACACCTATATCATCATTATTTCAAATTATTGCGGTACATAATAATATTGTTGAAATATGTTTAAGTTTACTATGTTTAAAGAAACAAAGAAACTAAAATATACCTACAAAATATACTTTCTTTGTGTTTTTTGAATCGCCCCTCATCGATGTAAAAAAAAATGGTTAAAATGATCCTATAGAGCAAGATAATAAATCACCGTGACAGTAACGCAGCGTTTGCATTGTATCCTAGAGAGGGTTATGGATAAACTGCATTTGTAGGTTCCCTTACAGAGCTGATGTCTGAACTCTATATATATATACTGATCAATGCTGGCACCGTCGACAATGTTTCAGGTCTACGGGACCAAAATTGAAACTTGGTGTCTCAGTGAAGCTGGCTTAGTTGCTAAAATGAAATGAATTTTAACTGCCTATTTTTCTGATTTGCACGCCAAGTTCGCTAAACTGGTGCTGCAATGTCACCGGCCAAAATTTGCGCTACTGTCGCGGTTACTGCGTCAAATCGCATTACGAAGTGACCACAGCAAGTCATAGTGGGGACCGCTGCCATGGTCGTGAATGTGACAGTGAAGGCTGCTATCACACGCAGTGGGATGGGGTATATGGTGAGTCAGGTCCAAAATAGTAGTCTGTCCGTGTCCTTATAATTGAGAGTTAGCTATAAATATTTATTTCTATGTCTACTTATATATTTAATCAACACAGATCTCCCCTGTGAATTCTGAATAAATAAAGATATAAATTATTATATGATAACTTAATCTAATTAAATAATATTTTAACAATCTGTGACAATATAATATTTTGTAAACATTAATGTGTAGATAATATATACATGTATATATCTCTTTGAATCTGGGAAATTCCTGAACCTTTTTAATACAGTTAATACCACTATATAGTGAATTTAATTGAAATAAGTAAACTTTGCTATTAATAATAACTAACTATGCTCGGGATTTCTCAGCGTGATAGAATCCGTAGTACGGAAATTCGCAGAAGAACGGGTGTAACCGACATAGCACGAAGAATTAGCACACTGAAGTGGCAATGGGCAGGCCACATCGCTCGAAGAACCGATAACCGCTGGGAAAAAAGGTTCTAGAGTGGCGACCACGTACCGGACGACGCAGTGTAGGACGCCCCCCCACTAGGTGGACAGACGACCTGGTGAAAGCTGCTGGGCATCGATGGATGCAGACGGCACAGAAGCGCACTCTGTGGCGTACCATAAGGGAGGCCTACGTCCAGCAGTGGACGGCGATGGGTTGAAATGATGATGAAGTAAACTTTAACTGAATCGAACTCACCATCAACATCAATTGTGAACAAATAATTCATCTTGGATTCGCCAATAGTATTGTGATTATTATAGCAGAATTCTTGGAGGATAACCAATGATCTCTTCAGAAATTTTCAATAAGTGGATTTGCAAATGAACATGGATAAAATGAAAGTTATGTCAAATGCCTTTATCATTCAGGTACCAAATTCTAGTTGGAGCAACCTAGGACAAAGATTATATAGTAAATTTAATATTAGATTTAATTATTGGTTAAGTAGATCTGATTTCGAACAAAAAATTCAACTCATGAATTCTATTTGACTGGGCAGTATTAGGAAAACTTAGGAAGATCCCCTCTGACAATATTCAAGAGTATCTGCAAACACAGGTCCAGTGTGTAAGTCTCCAAATATTGGCCTCACTTAAAGTCATCCAGCATGCTATGGAGGGCCACAGTCAGAATCTCGCAACAAGATAAAATCTGGATTACGGAAATGGAGCTACGCACACGGAATGATTAAAACTAATATATGAGGAATTATTAGCATGATGAAACAATCGAGAACAATGTCCAATAGTCGAGTGGAGGGCAGACAAGATTCTCAAAGTACAACCATAAATAAGACTATATGATCAGTATATTACGAATTCCTACCAGACGGACTAACGATATTGTACACAAACATTATGGCAACCCGTTTGATGATGCGTGCTTGGTGGTGTTTTAGATATGTATGCCCCTTTATTTAGAGCATATACAAACTATATATTTTTTACAAATCGACATATATGCCAAAAAGCACGATTAAAAAAATATTAAAAAAAAACAGACGAAAAGAATAAAATAAAGCAAAAAATATAACGGAACATTATCAATATCTAATAGCTTTAAGATAGTAAGAGGAAAATTTAAAAGTTGTGTTGACGACAACACCTGCGCCTCTTGCATTATTTCAAAAAGCCGAGGCCGCGGGTGACTGGACTGGGGAACTGTCTATCAACCGTAAAAAGGCTGACCGCACGTGTGGCACTTCCCGGCAACACTGTTGGTTGCTGTCGGGGCGTCGACGGGGGATGGCACCCGAAAGGGTAACCCGCCTGGCCGGCCACGACCGTCAAGTATTCGATGCCAGTGGTCAGCCCAATGACGACGGGGAGAAAATATAGTGGGTTATGAGACCGCGCGCTGCCCTTTCGTCATTAAGGATGGAACGGATGCCAAGCGTCCAAATTATAGCCTGTTAAATAAAAAAAAACTAAGTTCGACCGCCGATTTTCAGTGTGGCAGTTGTCTCGCAGAAGGAGGTGCACGCTCGATTACCTGCGCCTGATGCCACCTTAGACGAGGTCTCGTATGGACGAACCGGAGGTTAGTCTACTGCCTGCAGAGATGCTTACTGCGTGCGGGCGACGCGCCGGCATAACTGTTGGTTGTTGTTGAGCTATCGAGGGTTACCGACCCTTCGAAAAGATAACCCGCCAAACTGACCAGGGAAGTCAAGAAATCACTAGCAGTAGTGGTCATTGTACTATCTACCCTCCACCACAGTGGTAGGGAAATTGGTTTGAAAATCTACAAGTTAAATGAGTAGTTACAATGTATTACGATTACTAAGCAAATCTAAACGGTACACTTTAGAATAAAGTATTTTAATTACTAGAGTATGTTCATGTGCAATTGCTGAAACATTATAATCATTATAGATATAAAGATTTCTAATATTGGTATGATCATTATAGGCCATACTTCATTCTCCTGCTCTTGATGCAGGTAATTAGGAAATTACTAGGGGTTGATACAATAAATAGTCCTTCTCTATCATACATATTGCAACGGTTATTGGCAATAGTTTTATAACCGACCGCCTGTCTGACTTCAACTCTCGTAGGAATTGTTGACTAAACGGCATCAGGTGGAGTTGACCTAGATGGGTATAAAGCACTTAGTCTTCTTTTACGACATCCTTGAGCAAAGTAAGGGTTGATAGTATTCGTAACCGCTACTACACATAAACGATACGATCACTATAAGTGTAAAAGTGTAAATGATTGCATTACAATCTATAACAAAGTTGTTAAATAGGTACTTTCATAAATATTAACTGAAGTAACTGATATAGTTTTACACAAGAATTTATATTTTTTGTAGAAAAAAAAAATGTTATTTTTAATAATGCTAACAGTAATCTGTTTCTTTTTTGTATAAATCTTAATACAAATTATTATAAATACCAAAACCCCTGCGCATATTCGAAATAATTTATGAAAAATTAATATTATAATTTATTATATAATTGATTGACTAGTTTTTATTAATTAATTATCTTAGTAGTTTTGAGGAATTTTGCTTGATATGATAATTAGAAATTAAAGCTAAAAAGTTATTTATTGACATAAAACATATTTTAATGTAATTAATAATTATTAAACTGGTTATGTAACTAGTTTTATGAATATGAGTAATCTATAAAAAATATTTTTATTGCTATACCACTGCTAAAATTTGATATGTATAGGTAAATAGTAATTTAACTGCGAAATATAATAAAATATAATATTACAATCTAAAAGTAATTAAACATCTTTGATTAAACATTGTAAATAAAATATTAATATTACCTACTCAAAACTTTAGTTCGGGCAAATTTTCTACATCTTATTCAAAGAATAATGATTACTTTTCAATTTAGCGAGCAAAGCTTTGAGAAATTCAATTCTTTAAAAAAAATCAGAGTAATATACTCGACTCCGGTGACAATAGCTTCTGAAAACCAGTTCACTTCTATGCGATCATTGAAAATTTATTAATATAAAATTTTCCTTTAAAAGAAAATAAATATCTTCTGGGGAAAAACTTACAACTAGAGGATTCGATCCCGGTCGATTTTTCTAATCCCGGGATTTCGGGATTATCTACAGTTAATTCCGGGATCCTGGGATAGTCCCGGGATCGTATTGGTAATAAAAAATGGTAACAAAAAGTCAAAAATCAATTTTTGATTTTTGACATAAAATATTTAAGTTTTAAATCTCCAAAAAGGCGGTTAAACAAAATTATACTTTTTTTTATAAACTTTCTTCTTGGAAAATAATCAAACTAGGCACTTTTGTAAATAATTTATGAAACCAACAATAAACTTAAAAAAATCAACTTTTTTCTACTTATGTTTATGGGTACTTACTTATATTTAAAATTAAATTGACCAGAAACTTTATAGATTACTTAATTCGAAAATTAAATCATTAATTCATTTTTGCTTATTATAATAATTCGATTATCACCAATTAACAAAAAAATATTAATACTTACACGAAGTGAAGCGGAAATTTTTACACACTTTTACGCATAATCCGGTCGTTAACAAAAACAAATGAAATTAGTATGAAACAATTAATAATATGTGTATTCTAAGTAAAATCAGAATGTAAACAAGGTGGTTGTTAAAACGTAAAATCAAAGTACATTTCGACTCACGCACATTTTTATTGACTAATTTAAAAAAATGTATCAATCCCGAAAATCCTGGGATTCATTAAATTTGATCTCAAAAATTTCGGGACTAAAATATGACCGGGATTATAGATATTTTATTTTTAGCTCTTAAACACACCGTAAATATATAATTATAATAATAACAGATATTATTTTTCTTCTTACAGGTATTTTTATGATACAAGAAATTGGACTCAATGAATGCTTGAATGCATCGCAAAAGCATTTTGTGAGTAATCGTTAATACTACTTTAAAATCTGTAATTAGGTTTCGTTATACCATTTTTAATATTAAATGTGCCTGCACTAACAGAATCTATATGTAAATTACTCTTATAAATACTTAATATTAATGAATATAATATTTAGAAATAGGAATTTAACCTTTTTTAAATGCCGCATTGCACTGATGACTGCAGATTATAGAATCTATGTTAACTGGAAATGACAGTATGTCTGACGAGAAAGGAGAAAATCTTTTATTTCAATGGAAGTATATGAATGGTCAATGGTCATCCTTGGTAAATTATAAGACCAACTGCGGTCACCAAGATACTTGACAAGGGTAGCAATCTATATACAAAATGCTTTTTCCTGAATGATGGATCAACGTACAGCCTAAACCACTGATCGTAGAGGCCTGAAACTTCGAGGGTGTGTCTTTGTGGGACGTAGGCATTTGATAAGAAAGGATTTTTCAAAATTCTATCCCTAAGGGGTGAAAAAACGGGGTAAAGTTTGCATGCGGCAACATGATTCCTTAGTCCAATCTATTTGAAATTTCGCATAAAACAACATAAACATTCTTTAACAGAATTGATAATAGATGACATTTTATTTTGACACATGTTTGAAATGAGTTGCTTGCCATTATCTATAACAACGGCAAAAAAAATCATGTCTGTTGTATGGGAACCCCTCTTAAATATTTGTCCAGCGTGTGGGCACCAGACATAGAGCTAGAATCCAACAAGAAAAAGATAAACTCTATCCAACGAAGCTTTGCACTAAAAATATGCAAAGCATATAGAACCGTCTCACTGACATCAGCCCTAGCACTCGCAGGACTGATACCACTTGACCTGCTATAATACAAAGCCAAAAAAGGTCACTCACTTGAGTACCTACCACCGAATAAAGAGCTCGAAAAGAGGGTAACATTCAATGAATTACCTCATCCCTCCAAACTCATCTCAATTTCATACGAGCTACTTGAGAATATGGACGCCGAAACTATCAGTGAACACCAAATATCCGGACCCCAAATATACATGGACGGCAGCAAAATAGAGGGGAAAACTGGCACTGCCCTAACATGGTGGGAGAAAGAACAGGAAGTCCACTACTCATTGTTCAGCCTAGAAGCCTACAGCACGGTCTTCCAATCAGAGATGTATGCCATTCACAGAGCAATTGAGAAAGTTAAAAGTAGTAATGTTACCACAGCCAACATACTAAGCGACTCTAGATCTTCGCTTGACCGACTCAAAAACTCTATTAACATCTCACCCCTGACTAACACCAAAAGGGAAAACCTAGAAGACATCCGTGCCCAAGGGAAAACCGTCAGACTATTTTGGCTCAGAGCACACGCAGGCACCGTCGGAAATGAATGAGCCGACGAGCTAGCAAAGAGAGCAGCACTAGCAACTACACCCGCCACATCCTACGACAAAGTGCCCCTGTCATATGTAAAGAGAACCATCCGAGAGGAAACAATCAAAATATGGCAGGACCGGTACAACGCCTCCACAACAGGGGAAGTCACTAAAAAATTCCTCCCAGACGTCACCAACAACTACCATCTGGTGAGATCCATCAAATTGACACCAACCCTAGTGCAGGCGTTCACAGGTCACGGAGGCATCGCAGCTTACCTGTATCGATTTAAGCTCAAAAATAACCCGAGCTGCGAATGCGACGACCACACCGAAGAAACCATATGGCATCTACTATACGACTGCCCTCACTTTCTAGCCGAGCGAACTGCACTCGAAATAATAACAGGAGTACAGGTCAAAGATACACAACTGAACATCTTAATGGGAGACGAAGACATAAGACCAACATTCCTAACCTACGTTGAAAAGACCATACGAAGAGCAGCACGAAGGAATAGCACGCTCAATGAAGACCAAAGACCAAGGTCAAATACCATTACCCAAATATCAGCTCCAACACAACCCGATCAAACAACAATAACAGCGCGAAGGCAAATACAAATACTCACTGAACACTAAATGCTAGCAAATGGCGAAACAGGAACACCAGGGTTAAGAACTCACCCGGTGGCCCTGTTCATGTCCACAACTCACGAAAGACTGGGCATCGCCTTTTGTTACGTGGACAGAAAAAATAGGGTGTCCATATCACCAGGACTAGCTGTTCTATTAAAAGGAAGCACTAGCAGAACGACATTGAAATCATCAATATACAACACCTACAGTACTATACAAGTAGGAAACATGGAGTGTCGGCTAATACGAGCACGCAATAAAATGCTGCTCGTATTCAACAGGAAAGCCGACGAAACCCAGTTTGCGCAAGCTAGTGTCCTCCTTCAAAACATAGCAAAAAACAGTGAAGAAAACACCGACTCCATCCCCAAAACCATCAGTGTGGATGCAATGGCAGTTGGCTTCGACAAAGGAGAAGCTGCGGATTATATGGGGTGTATCATGGCCTCCAAACACCACAAGGCTATAACCTATGAGAATAGAGGTCAAGATCTGAGCTTCTTACTCGCTCCCCCCTCTAAAATCACACTAAGTCCCGCGGCCAACGTCCAAAACGAAGCTTCTATATCGAGCCAAATAAACCCTAATCAGCCTAAACTAGCTACGCCTCAGCGCCGAGACGAGCAGAACGACAACGGGGAAAACACAAAACAGAAATAAAAACACCATTCAGTACAGTAAAAGCACTATTAACCGCTTCTTTCCGCCATCACCAAAAAACACGGCGAAGAAAAAGCAGCATGCGACTGGCATCTGTAATCGAGGCTTTTACTAGAAAAGAACGCCCAATCGATAAAGAAGAAGAACCACAACCAAGCACAAACTCCGACAAAGGAATAGTGAAACCACCAAACTACCGACCGGTGAACACAACGCTGGACCTATACATGAATGCCTTCGTCGAATACAAGGCCATTTTAGAAGGCACAATAGTTATCAAAGCCCTGACCGCCAGCAAGATACTCGAAGCCTACCACTACCAAAGCGAAGGGTTCCTGAAAGTCAGACTCGAGGAAGAAGAGGCCAACGTTTACAACAACCAAACAGGCGAGGTCATGGCAGGTAAGCTCATCTCAATCCACATGGCCGCGTTTAGTACCATCGGAGTCTTCATAGACATCGACGAAGAAGCTACAAAAGAAAACGGTAGAATAACATTCCACACCACGGAACACGACCCCATTGTAGTCACTGCAAAATTCACTGAAATCTGGCTCACAGAGAAAATTCTAAAACGAGCCAGAGATCTGGAAGCGAGTACATGGGACTTACCAGACAAGATCACCCTGGTAAACGGAGTGCCCGTATGCGGCAAATCAACCTGGATTGTGGAAAACTTCGACCCCGCACACGACGTCGTTTTAACATCACTGCTCAAAGCAAAAGACGATCTAAAGAATAGGATTACCCAACGCATGGGGGAAAAGGCGGCCAAGAACGTCTAGACAGTAGCATCAGCTCTGACAAACGGAGTCAGAACGAACAAAACCAAGCGCTTCACCGGCTAATCATAGATGAAGCGCTCATAAATCACTTCGGCTCCGTAGTCTTATTAATGCGAACTGTTAAGGCCAAAGAACTCCTCCTCATTGGAGATACAAACCAAATCCCATTCATAGATCGGGAGAACCTATTCGAAATGAGACATGACAAGCCTCTAACCACACCATCGGCAACACAAGAACTGCTGTGTACGCATCGGTGCCCATGAACGTAGCATCCAGAACAACTACAATGACATATACTCGTCAAATAAGATCATAAAATCCCTGAACATATACAAATACACCGACGCCGTCATACTACCCGACCTTCCCGAGACTCTATACCTGTCACACACCCAGGCAGAGAAAGAAAGCTTCTAGGAAAAGGGTAAGAGTAATGAAAGGTTTCACTACTTAGACTTTCATTACTCTTTCGTCTCTATGTTTTACCGCCATCTTCTTGATGTATTCCAGTATAGTACCAGAATCCTGATCTATGGACTTCCTCATGAGTTTCCAGATCATCATCTTCACGGGTGTCTGTGTAGTAAGTGCAGGACCTGGTATGCCTGGAGATGGCGACCACGGCGTGTTGCATGCTGTTATGTAACTTTTGCACCGAGTCTCTAGTCTGAATTATGATGACGTTAGGTGCGCCGAATCCCTGTGCCTCGTGGATGGTTCGCAGTTCGGAGCCCTCACCGGTGCCGTATCCCTTTTCCTTGAAGCTTTCTTTCTCTGCCTGGGTGTGTGACAGGTATAGAGTCTCGGGAAGGTCGGGTGGTATGACGGCGTCGGTGTATTTGTATATGTTCAGGGATTTTATGATCTTATTTGACGAGTATATGTCATTGTAGTTGTTCTGGATGCTACGTTCATGGGCACCGATGCGTACACAGCAGTTCTTGTGTTGCCGATGGTGTGGTTAGAGGCTTGTCATGTCTCATTTCGAATAGGTTCTCCCGATCTATGAATGGGATTTGGTTTGTATCTCCAATGAGGAGGAGTTCTTTGGCCTTAACAGTTCGCATTAATAAGACTACGGAGCCGAAGTGATTTATGAGCGCTTCATCTATGATTAGCCGGTGAAGCGCTTGGTTTTGTTCGTTCTGACTCCGTTTGTCAGAGCTGATGCTACTGTCTAGACGTTCTTGGCCGCCTTTTCCCCCATGCGTTGGGTAATCCTATTCTTTAGATCGTCTTTTGCTTTGAGCAGTGATGTTAAAACGACGTCGTGTGCGGGGTCGAAGTTTTCCACAATCCAGGTTGATTTGCCGCATACGGGCACTCCGTTTACCAGGGTGATCTTGTCTGGTAAGTCCCATGTACTCGCTTCCAGATCTCTGGCTCGTTTTAGAATTTTCTCTGTGAGCCAGATTTCAGTGAATTTTGCAGTGACTACAATGGGGTCGTGTTCCGTGGTGTGGAATGTTATTCTACCTTGTTTCTTTTGTAGCTTCTTCGTCGATGTCTATGAAGACTCCGATGGTACTAAACGCGGCCATGTGGATTGAGATGAGCTTACCTGCCATGACCTCGCCCGTTTGGTTGTTATAATTAAGCATATTAAATGCTAAAAATTTCAGTAATTTGAATAACAAGGTTGTGTCATCGTTTAATACAATTCTAACTGTAAAGTTTGAAGTATTAAGTCTATACAATGTGTAAACATTGTCCGATAGATGGCATACGTCACCTTGAAGACGTAAGATATAATATGATTCGAAATTTGCATGTCCCAAAATAGTTCACGATGGTGTAAGTGGCAGCACGGTTGGGCCGGATTCCCAATAGGTGCGGGTTCGAACCCCGCTTGTGACATCATTTTTCGTTTCGTATCGGGTATTTATAAATAATTAAGCATATTAAATGCTAAAAATTTCAGTAATTTGAGTATTAGAACCATTTTCGACTTCTACGCGGACGAAGTCGCGGGCAAATACTAATTATAGTATAAATCCCCCACGACCAGGTCTATGCCCACTAGTAAACGTTGATGCCAAAGAAAAATTAATCAGATCTAACCCAGACAAGAAAAGGTTCGGACACAATTAGTGTAAACAACTTTTTTTTGTGTCGAGCTATGGTCTGGTCACACCCCGCCAGATCCGTCCGGGGCGACAGAAGGCGGCGCGAGGAAATCCGTGGAGAAAATACCTGACTTGTTCCGCCGCCTCCTTCTGCGAGACGACTGCCTCGCAGAAGGCTGCAGTGTAAACACCTGCTATGTACCATAGTTTGTGATGGTTATATCTATTATTATATTTTGTTTTTAGATAGCTCCATATGTAAATAAAATTATTTATAATAAGTGTTTCAAATATAAATTATATTGTTTTCCTTACCGCTGAGGCAATGATAATTAAAAATATAATGCGCACTATTCATATAAATCAATAAACCAAAGTTAAATGCAAGATTATTGACCCTGGTTTAATTGATTGTTAATGGTGACAATAATTAAGCTGTTCAAAATCTAATAACGTTGATAGTTAATTAAGATAATATTGCTAATCTATTTCTTACTTTATCCATCCATCAGCCTAGCTATATTCATTGCGTGTCATTGGCCCTCTTACGAAAGGGAAAAATCACCTTAATTTTCACGCTGAACAGGCGCAGTTACCAATCGCAGTTAATATTTTAAATTTTCAATGAAACACCTGCTGCCCAATTCTCTGCTACTCCCTTAACTAGTTTTTATAATTACTATTTGCAACTCATTTGCCTTAATGATTTTTAGCCATCCCATTCAACAAAACAACATTCCATCCATTTATTCAACTCACACATTCGAAGCATTCATTAATTATCTAACAAAATATCGTAATAATCAAAAATGAAATACAATTTGAAAATACTATTTATTTTACAATAATCTCAATATAGTATTATTAATTTTACTTCATTAATATTAGTAAGTGATAAAAATAAAATTATAAAAAAATAATTACTCTCACTATATCTTTATTTTTAAATAAAAAAAATGGATCCGACCGCTTTATAAAAAATATTGGAATACTTTTAAATTTATTACAATGTTGTTCATTTTGTGATAGGTTAGGAATACGATATGTCTGGAGGGGCGCAGCGTCCTCTACACCAACCGAGTAGGGGACGTTGTGCGAACGCCCATGACGTGCGGTGTCCCACAGGGGTCGGTCCTCGGACCCACCCTGTGGAACATCGGCTACGACTGGGCGTTGAGAGGGAGCCTCCCACCCGGGCTGGGCGTGATCTGTTACGCCGACGACACGCTCGTCACAGCCCGCGGTGGGACGCTGGAGGAGGCGGCAGGCCTGGCGACTCTCGGCACCGAAGAGATCGTCAGGCGGATCGAGGCGCTGGGGTTGAGGGTGGCCCTGGACAAGACGGAGGCCCTCTTGTTCCATGGGCCCCGCATGGGCCCTCCCATCGGCGTTTCGATCACCGTCAATTCGGTTGACATCAGCATCCGGGCCCATATGAGGTATTTGGGCCTGGTGCTCGACGGGCATTGGTGGTTTCGGGAGCATTTCCGCAGGCTCGCTCCGCGGCTCGTCGGCGCGGCGTCCGCCCTTTCATGATTAATGCTGAATGTGGGCGGACCGACCGCTACGTGCCGACAGCTGTACACGGGGGTCGTCCGGTCGATGGCCCTGTACGGCGCACCGGTGTGGGCGGGGTCCCTGACCGTCCGACTCAGGGCTCTTCTGTGGCGACCACAGAGGGCCATGGCGGTCAGGGCTGTACGCGGGTACCGCACAGTGGCGACGGAGGCAGCGTGCCTGTTGGCCGGGAGTCCCCCGTGGGACCTGGAGGCGGGAATGCTCGCCGATTTGTATCGACGGGTGTCGAGGGTGCGCGCGGAGGGCGGTGTGGTCTCTTTGAGGGATCTCACCGCCTGGCGCGTTGACGCCCGCCTAGGTGTCATTGCCCGTTGGGCAGTCCGGCTGGGGAGGCCTCGGTTCGGTGTGCGGACCGTAGAGGCCTTCCGGCCGGTGCTGATGCAGTGGTTGGAACAGCGGCACGGGGTGCTCTCCTTTCGATTGGTGCAGGTTTTGACGGGGCATGGATGCTTCGCCAAATACCTGCACAAGGTCGTCAGGAGGGAGAGTACACCGTCCTGCCACCACTGCGATTGCGACGAAGACACGGCGCAGCATACGCTCGAGGTTTGTGCCGCTTGGGCAGAGCAGCGTCGTGAACTCGTCGCAATCATCGGCGCCGACCTGACGCTGCCGACCATCGCCAGGGCGATGCTCGACAGCGTCAGGAACTGGGACGCGGTCGCAACCTTCTGCGAGGCAGTAGTCTTGCGGAAGGAGGCGGCGGAGCGCGTGCGCGAGGAGCGTCTCCTCGACGGCGCGAGCCGCCGCCGGCGACCGGGGCGGCGCAGGCGCGATTACCTGCGCCTGATGCCGCCCTAGCCAAGGCCGCGGGTGACTGGATCGGGGAATTAGTCCGTCACCCGCCAAGAGGCCGACCGCGTGAGGAAAGACCGACATCCTACCCGAGGGGGGGATGTCGGTCGAGGAGAGGGTACTCCTCAGGGGTATTCCGTCGGGCCGACCACTGACGTCAAGTCACTCTGCTCCGGTGGTCGGCCCAACGACGAAGGCGACGTCACGGGTGGGTTACGGGTGTGCGCGCTTACGCCCCTCTGTCACCCCGGATGGAGTGGTGCCAGGAGTGCGCCGACCGTAGCCCACCCCCAAAAAAAAAAAAAAAAAAAGGAATACGATATATCGGCACACCTTGCATTCACGTGGGATTCGTAAAAATATGCACTAATAGTTTATACACAATTTATCTATAATAAATGAGTAGAAAACCTGTGTCTGTATATTTGATAAATTTATTAAAAATGAATCTAGGCAATAAGAAAACACTAACAGAAACTAAAAATCTTTTTTTGGAATTTTTTATCTGTCTGTATGTCTGTAATCGCTAATCTCCGAAGTTACTGAATGGATTGTTTCGCAGTTTTGATAAGAAGATTAAGCCCAATTCAGAACAATATTTAGCCTTTGTTTCATTGAAATCTGATGTCTGTAAAAAAAGTTATGGTCATTTAAGTTTTTAAAATCACCGCTCGCCTTTTACGTCACTAGAAGGTTCAATTCAAAATAATTATTTAATGTATCTATAACGTAAGGAAAATATTTGTATTACTTAATATGTACCTAGTAGTTTCATGAATTCAGCTCATATACATCCCACTGCTGGGCTCAAACCTCCTGCAGTGTTGAACGGAAGTTGACATACTATATAACGTTGGTCAAGTAGTCAAAATAAATATTAAAACTATTTGTGATGAAAAATAATGTTTTAATTAGTTAATAGTATATAATTTAGCTATAAATTAATAAAATGCATGATTTATTTAGTTAATTAAATGAACAATAGATGGCGCTGAAAATTAAATTTAAATCTTTCGTTATATTTTCAAAAGTTACTACATCATAGAGCGTACATAACGTACATTCTTAGTTAAGATGCTACTTTGGGGCGAGTATGCAAAGTGCACCCTTTTTGTTATTGTTTGGCCATTCCTTCCGGGGCAACAGAAGGGCGTGGTGTGGCTCCATAACTGATCGCGTTCTCTTCCCATCGCCATCAGGCTGGCCTCTGGTACCATTTACTTGACATCTGTGGCCGGTCCGGGGTTTACCCTTTCAGGTATCGCCGCCGTCGACTCCCCAGCAAACAACAGCGTTGTATCGCTCTCACGTCGTCAGTGTCTTTGCGAGTGGTAGATTAATTCTCATGGTCCATATACCCGCGATCTCAGTTAGGATAGCAACAGGTGCAGGTACTCGCGCCTATGACGTCCGATGTGCCTCACTAGATTTTTATACACTGTTGATAGCATAGAGTACGTTTCAAGCAGCTTGCAGAGCAGTTGAAGGTGATCAGTGCTGAGATGACCCCCTTGAGGAGGCCTGTAACAGCCTTACCCCCCATTCGTTTGAGTCTTTTGCTATTAATGATGTTATTGTTTTACAGTCTTTCAAATCCTTTGACATTATAATAAAAATATCCATCTGAAGATATCCCACGCTACTAAAGCGCGACATGGACCAATAAATTCATTTTTATTAATTCTTTCCTAATGAAAGCAATTTATTATTTATTTATCCGTGCGGTTACGCAGTTAGAATATATTTCACCACTCCCTTTCTTACCCGTGGGTCGATCACCCACAAGACGACTAAGGGATCCAAATATATATTACACATATGGAAGAAAAGGCAAAATTGAAACCAAACCCTATACCAACACATTTGACCAGCGTGGTATATTAGGTCAATTTCGCTCCCATTACGGACGAGGCTTGAGCCTAATAGTGAGACGTATATAAGCTTAGATGATAGATGATAGAAAGCCATTTTTCCTAGATACCCCAGGTATAAAATGAGGAGACAGCGTAAAATAACTTTGGCAGTGGCTATGTCAGAAACTGCAGCTACATTACTTCTTGGTGATAAAACAGCTCACACATTGTTTAAAAACCAGATAGATTTATAGAGTAATATCAATAACACGCGACACATTTAAAGTGTTTTTAGGGTTCCGTACCTCGAAAGGAAAAAACGGAACCCTTATAGGATCACTTTGTTGTCCGTCCGTCCGTCTGTCCGTCTGTCCGTCTGTCTGTCTGTCTGTCAAGACTCTTTTTCTCAGGAACGCGTGGAGCTATCAAGCTGAAATTTATATCAAATACTCAGGTCTACTGTCCCTTAGAGCTGTGAAAAAATCAAACTTTTAAGCTAACGCAATCAAAAGATATAGCTATTTATGTCGCAAATTTCTGCAAATTTTCGAAACTCACAAGGGAATCAAAACCTACAGGGTACTTCCCGTGTACTCAGAATCTTGAAATTTGGAACTAAGCAACGTCTTATAGCACAAATTAAGGAAAAATTGTGAAAACTGTAAATTTTTGATTACATCATATAAAAAAAAATTTTTTTAATCATTTTAAACTCACTACCCCTTTTCACCTGAACGTGTATGGTTAACAAGCAGCAGTTAATTTTGCACTGACTATGAACAGGCAGCGTGACCGAGTGGTCTAAGGCGCTGGTTTAACACAACGTAGGCACTAGTTCGAATCTCACCGCTGCCGAGCTCTTTTTGCTATTTATTTTTGCAAAATTTATTTATAATAATATAATATTATAAATAAAATTGTTTAAAAACGTGTTCATTAAATGTTTTAAAAATTAGTAGTTTTAATATTTATTAAAACTACTAATTTTTATTTACTACTAATTTAGGTGTAACTTGAATTAATATCAAAGAAAAAAGAAACTTGAATTCATCATCATCATTCTCCTACTCTTATCCCAATTACTGACGACAAGTTCACGCTGCTCCAGTGGCCGGTCCAACGTAGGCGAGGTTCGTGGGTGGGTTACGAGTATGCGTGCGTACGCCCCTCTGTCGCCCCGGACGGAGTGGTGCGAGAAGAGCGCCGACCATAACCCAACCCTAAAATAAAAAAAATCCCAATTACTTGGAATCGATACAATATGTACTCTTCTTTCATAGTACATAATGTAAAAGTTATTGGCAATAGTTTTATGACCGGCCCCCTGCCAGACGTCAACCCTCCTTGGAAATGTAATTGTTGACCAAACGAGATTTTTAGTTTTACGGAACCCTTCGTGCGCGAGTACAACTCGCACTTGGCCGATTTTTGTTTTATTGTGTATGGTGGTAAACGAGCAAACTGCACCCACTTCTTTTTTTGGCAGGCCATGGTCTGGACACACGCCGCCCATTTCGTACGCGTGGCCCAATAACACACCGTTTTCTCTCCCCATCGCCATTGGGCCTTTCGAATACCATCCCCCGTTGACGCCATCGGCCGGGCGTCGCTCTCACATGGTCAGCCTCTCTGCGAGTAACGGACTATTCCGCGTTCCAATTACCCGCAGCTTTGGCTAAGGCAGCATTAGAGGCAGATAATCGCACCTGCGCTGCCCCACCGCCTCCTTCAAATTGCCACTGTTCAGACATTGCTTTTCTGCAAGAGTGGGGTACTAGGTCCGTCTGGGGGGTCGGACCGGCCTGTGGCTGTAGATAGTATACTATCAACTGTGGCTTTTACACTATTAGTGTTTTTATTTAGGATTGCTGTCTAATCGTTTGCGATAATTGGATAAAAAAAAGTCGTAGACGCCGATCGAGCACTACGAAATATTGATCGTAATGAAAAGCCAATGGTGCTTTTCTTTGAGATTTTTGCCAAATCCTTCCAGTTTAAACTCGAGGAAATAAAACCGATGAGATCAATGCTTCACTGAAGTATTCTTATCTGTGGCCCTGAAGTATTCTTATCTGTGGTGCAAGAGTTTCGCAGTGCTCTCTTTTTTTTTTTTTTTTTTTTTTTTTTTTTTTTTTTTTTGCGGTGGGCCATGGACGTCGCACCCCGCCAAGTCGGTCCGGGGTGACGGAAGAGGCGGCGCGCAACCCCATTGACCCACCCTGCAAGCACCTCTTCTTCGCCGTGCGAGCGGGCCACCGGTACCCGATTTTTGTCTTCGGTGGCCCGCTCGGCGGTATGCCCTCTCGGGCTCCTCTCCTGTCGACGCCCCGACAGCTTTCGCCGTCAAGGCGTCGTCCTCACGCGGTGGCCTCACGTCGGGTGACCGGACAATTCCCCGGTCCGATCACCCGAAGCCTCGGTTAGGGCGGCATCAGGCGCAGGTATTCGCGCCTGCGGCGGCCCGGGTCACGGGAATCCTCCCGGACTCGTTCCGCCGTCTCCTTCTGCGAGATGACAGCCTCGCAGAAGGCGGCGACCGCGTCCCAGTTCCTGACGCTGTCGACCATCGCCCTCGCGACAGCTGGCAGCGTCAGGTCGGCACCGATAACAGCGACGAGGTCACGGCGCTGCCCGTCCCAACTCGGACACACCTCAAGTGTGTGTCTCGCCGTGTCCTCGTCACTGCTGCAATGGTGGCAGGCTGGAGTCCACTCCCTATACGCGACCGTGTGCAGGTACAAACCGAAACACCCGTGCCCCGACAATACCTGCACCAGCCGAAAGGAGAGGACTCCGTGCCGCCGCTCCATCCATTCCATCAGTACGGGCCGGAGGGCCTCGACGGTAACGACACCGTGTCTTGGCCTCTCCAGCCGCGTAACCCAATGGCTATCTCGCTCAACGATGGGGAGCCACCTTCGTCGCGCACTGAGGTAACCCGCCGGTAGAGGTCGGAGAGCATCTCCGCCTCTAGGTCCCACGGGGATGTCCCGGCCAATAGGCACGCCGCCTCTGTCGACACCGTGCGGTACCCGCGAATGGCTCTGACCGCCATGGCTTGCTGTGGCCTCCACAGCACCGCCCTGAGCTGGGCGTTCAGAGCCCTCGCCCACACGGGTGCGCCGTACATGGCCATTGAGCGGATCACCCCCGCATACAGCCGTCGGCCCTCGAAACTGGGTCCGCCCACATTCGGCATGAGCCGAGAAAGGGCGGACGCCGCGCCGACCAGCCGGGGAGCAATTTGGCGAAAATGCTCCCGGAACCACCATCGCCCGTCGAGCACCAGACCCAAGTACCTCATATGGGCCTGGATACTGATGTGGATGGAGTTGACAACTAACGAGGCGTCGATGGGCAGCCTCACACGAGGCCCATGGAATAGTAGGGCCTCCGTCTTGTTTAGGGCCACCCTGAGCCCCAGCGCCTCGATTCGCCTGACCATCTCCTAGGTGCCGAGAGTGGCCAGGCTCGCCGCCTCTTCGAATGTCCTGCCCCGGGCTGTGACGAGCGTGTCGTCAGCATAGCAAATAACGCTCAGCCCGGGGGGGAGACTCCTTCTCAACGCCCAGTCGTACCCGATGTCCCACAGAGTCGGCCCCAGAACCGACCCCTGCGGAACACCGCACGACATTGGCGTCCGCACAATGTCCCCTGCGGGGCTCGCGTAGAGAACACTGCGCCCCTCCAAATAGTCTGCCACCAGCCGCCTGAGGTACAGGGGCATTCCATGGAACCGGAGCGCCTCCCTGATGCAGCTGAATGGCAGACTATTGAAGGCGTTGGCGATGTCCAACGACACCGCCAACAACACTCCTTTGCCGGCGACAGCCTCTTCGCAGTGCTCCCTTAGACAGCATTTTACGATTTCCTTGGCAAAGAAACGATTGTCAACATTTTGTATTCTTAATACCAGTACACGGAGAAATAATAGCCCCACTCCCGTTAAGTGGTATGTACCTAATTATTGATAGTTGTACAGTTACTGCCACTAGATGAATAGAATTTCATTAATTTAATTGGATTTTTCATTTCTATGAGGATTTTTTATTTCTATGAAAAAAAAAACGACTGTGTTATTTCAATAGCGAAAGTTGCAACATTAATTCAAGCTTAAGAATTTGCCTATGTTTTAATGAAAATGGTTAAGTGGCTGCCAGAAGTACTTAAAAGAATTTGAATTTTTTAAGTTTCAAACAGGGGTGCTTAGTTAAACTGAATGTCACGCGGACGAAGTCGCGGGCATCAGCTAGTACATAATAAATCACTCACAAACCCCGTGTGATATATGTGACAAACATTTGATAAATTTATTAAAAATGAGTATAGGCGGTAAGAAAACACTAACAGAACACAAAAACATTTTTTGGATAATGCACCGAAAATTTAGAATAACTATTGTATATGATAGAATAACTATTGCATATGATATATGCACCGAAAATTTGTCAATGTTGTCATAATCATCATATAAAATTATGTTTGGAAAATTCCATGAGATCCAACTCTTATGTCATATAACGTCTTAATATGCTCTCCAAGGATTTGATTTACACATCTTCAAGAACATTTTTAATAGAACTGTTAGATATTCAAATTTCCTCGTCTCGTTTTACTTTACAAATATAATAATGGAAAATATATGCAATACATATGAGTATGTATAAAAACAATTTCAAACGAAATAATAATTTACAATACATACGAGTACGTATTTCTGAAAAGTCAGACGAGTGCGCCATGCAGATCAAATTCCTTTTCGTAACAGTCTGCCAGAATTCTACTCAGTTAACGTTGCTCTAAGGTTTTTTTAATATACATTCTAAATATGGATCGATTTATTAACATTGGCAGTAAGCCAGTAAGCTGTATCCATAGGTCATGCAGTTTCCTTGGAGAAAAAGTAATGATGATAACACATTGTATTCTCAGTCCTCAAGTTAATATACGAAACCTAGTTATATTGAAAATGTTACAAATATATTTGGTTTTAATTATTTGAAGTCTCCGAAGAGTCTCCGAAACCGGCAAGCGTGTATGAAGAGAATTATGAATGTTGAAGAAGCGAGTGAAGTATGCAAGGATAGAGTTCTCTGGCACTCTGTTCTCTCTGCCTACCCTGCAAGGGATATGGCGTGATGATATGTATGTATGTATGTATGTAATTATTTGATAACATTAATAGAAACCTTGATAGCTTCAACATACCAGTTATTTTTATGAAACCGGCTCCAAAATCTTGAGGTTAATCAATTGAACCGGTCATTTGTGTCAATAGATATAAATAATAATACTTTTAGTGAAACATATTCATTGAAAATTCATCCAACCATCAGCGTATGCATATGAGTGCATATGGCTGATGGTTTTTTTTTATTAATTATTGTGGCAGACGAGCAAGCAGCACACCTGATGGTAAGTGTCACTGCTGCCCATGGACCTTTGCTATACCAAGGGTATAGCTTGGCTGCTGCCTACCATTGCAATCCCCAAACCCATCCAGTTGGGCTTCCGGCTCTCTCGCTCACCGAACGAAGCGCAATAGCACATTGCCATTATTCAGACGTCGATCTTCTGCGAGAGTATGGTACGCCCGGACCGGCCCTGCTGTAAACAGAGAACTGTCAACAGCGTGGTCCTACCACTAATAAAGTCGGATTGATTTTTGCAGTGGTTAGAGATAGGTCTCCCCAAGGATGAAATGAGTGTAAATAATGGGTTAGCGATAGCAGTCGGTGTTAAAAGTTTCCCAGGACTGTGTAACTACTCATTTTCATGGTGATGCTCAACCGTCTGTTGTATTTTAAACGCTTGCATTTTTAACCCGTATATTGCGTGATATAGGAATAAAATTTATGAAACCAGCATTAAAAGTAGTTGCCAGTTCTGGAGTATCTTCTACTGAAGTGAAGGAAAAATGATAATGGATCCATCGATACCCGGAGAAAGGAAAGGTGACAATTTATTGCATTCTTAGTTCGTCATCACATGAAACTACACAGGTTGTCAGTTTACATTCCAATAATTATTTTACCTCGATATACCTACTCCAAGGACGTGGTGGAGACCTTATACTAGGACGTCTCGAAAGTCATCCACACGTCCAAAACGCACTTCACGGTAGTCATGGGAGACTTCTACGCAAAACTAGGCAAAAGCATAGACGATGAGATTAGAGCGGGGCAATATGCATTTAGATAGAGAAACTAAAGGGGCCACTTTTGTTAGGTAAAAGGCTTCTTTATGATTAACTACTTCTTCAAGAAGTGGCCGCAAAAGAAATGGACCTGACTTAACCCTGATGGTTCAATTAAAAATGAGATAGACTTCATTTTGACGGTCAAATGACAAATATTCAATGATGTCTCTGTAATTAGCAGGATTAAAATTGGGAGTGAATACCGGATAGTACATTAGATATACACATTGGATTTTCCTACGAAAGTTGAGTGGTCTCGCTTGATGAAGTCTACACTCCAAACTACGCCTGTCCTATACCAGAACCCTGACAGCTTTCAACTCGAATTACATAATCGAAAAGTGCGAATCTTCGAACGATATGAACAACAGGTTCGTGAAAACTGTCCACGCGGTCGGGTCAAAATTCTTCAAGTCTCGTCGCGCAACTAGAGCAAAAAAGCTTTCTGACCAGACTCTCAAACTCTTGGAGAGGAGAAAGGAAATGACGGCACAGTCCTCAGCCGATTGGTCCAAACTCAGGCAGCTTAATAGACAAATCTCCAAATCTATGCGACGCGGCATTTGCCGATTCAGAGCGCATTGAAGAGGCGCTAGAGCTAAATCGAGGCTTCAAAGTGTTCGCACAAGATTTATCTATCGGGTAAAGTCAAATGACTAAGCTAAAGACGAAGAAAAACGGTACTGTCATTTCATCCCAAACTGAGATCTTGAGAGAGGTCGAAACACTCTTTGGACAGTTGTACAAATCATAATTGAACCCTGTTATCAGCAAGACCCCAGATCCAAGTTCACTCGGCATTATAGGCACCGAAGAAATCGCGCAGCGTAGGAAGAGGCCTCCACTAGGTGAACTGACGGTAATATAAAGGTCGCAGGAAACCATTGGATGCAGGTGGATAAGACCGCATTGAGTGGCATTCCCATGAGGAGACGTATGTCCAACAGTGGACGTCTACGGGCTGATGGATGGTAGCACTATCACAATATAAAATTTTATCACTTAATTATCCCAACATTACCAGTATAAAAGTATGCTATGTATTAATCCAAGTATGTATACGGTATTATCCATCTTACAGAAGCGACTTGGCATCTTAGAATTTTTATTTGTTTCCAAAAACCAAGTATAAACTTAGAGGAATTATTTTTATGAAACCTTGAGATATCGCGAATCCATGTCAACCCAAGACCCTGTTGTCAGCTAGGTCTAAGACCCCAAATTCAGGCTAACTCGGCACTATACCGAAGAAATCCCGGACGTCAGCTTGTACGAGATCAGAATGGTTCTTAAACAACTAAAAAATGGTTAGAAACCGGGAGACGACAGAATACCTGCAGAATTTTTGAGGGCATGCAACAAGTTGGTCTTAAGAACCCTTCAGAAGTTATTTAGTTTATATCCATAGTTATTGAATTTAGACCATTTTTTTTTTGGGGTGGCCTACGGTCGGCGCACTCCTCGCACCACTCCATCCGGGGTGACAGAGGGACGTAAGCACGCACACCCGTAACCCACCCGTGACGTCGCCTTCGTCGTTGGGCCGACGACCGGAGCAGAGTGACTTGACGTCAGTGGTCGGCCCGACGGAATACCCCTGAGGAGTACCCTCTCCTCGACCGATGTCCCCCCCTCGGGTAGGATGTCAGTCTTTCCTCACGCGGTCGGCTTCTCGGCGGGTGACGGACTAATTCCCTGATCTAGTCACCCGCGGCCTCGGCTAGGGCGGCATCAGGCGCAGGTAATCGCGCCTGCGCTGCCCCAGTCGCCGGCGGCGGCTCGCGCCGTCGAGGAGACGCTCCTCGCGCACGCGCTCTGCCGCCTCCTTCCGCGAGACTACTGCCTCGCAGAAGTTTGCGACCGCGTCCCAGTTCCTGACGCTGTCGAGCATCGCCCTAGCGATGGTCGGCAGCGTCAGGTCGGCACCGATGATTGCGACAAGTTCACGACGCTGCTCTGCCCAAGCGGCACAAAGTGGCAGGACGGTGTACTCTCCCTCCTGACGACCGTGTGCAGGTATTTGGCGAAGCATCCATGCCCCGTCAAAACCTGCACCAGTCGGAAGGAGAGCACCCCGTGCCGTCGTTCCAACTACTGCATCAGCACCGGCCGGAAGGCCTCCACGGTCCGCACACCGAACCGCGGCCTCTCCAGCCGGACTGCCCAACGGGCAATGTCTAGGCGGGCGTCGACGCGCCAGGCGGTGAGTTCCCTCAATGAGACCACACCACCCTCCGCGCGCACCCCCGACACCCACCGATACAAATTGGCGAGCATTGCCACCTCCAGGTCCCACGGGGGACTCCCGGCCAACAGGCACGCTGCCTCCGTCGCCACCGTACGGTACCCGCGTACAGTCCTGACCGCCATGGCCCTCTGTGATCGCCACAGAAGAGCCCTGAGTCGGACGGTCAGGGACCCCGCCCACACCAGTGCCGTTGTGCACCGGTGTGGGCGCGCCATACAGGGCCATCGACCGGACGACCCCCGTGTACAGCTATCGGCACGTAGCGCTCGGTCCACCCACATTCGGCATAAGCCATGAAAGGGCGGACGCCGCACCGACGAGCCGCGGAGCGAGCCTGCGGAAATGCTCCCGAAACCACCAATGCCCGTCGAGCACCAGGCCGAAATACCTCATATGGGCACGGATGCTGATGTCAACCGAATTGACGGTGATCGAAACGCCGATGGGAGGGCCCATGCGGGGCCCATGGAACAAGAGGGCCTCCGTCTGCAAGAGGGCCTCCGTCCATTGAATTTAGACCATAGAAGATCGACGTCTGAGTAATAGTAATGTGCTGTTGCGCTTCGATCGGTGAACGAGAGAGCCGGAAGCCCAACTGGGTCAGTTTGGGGTTTATATTGGTAGGCAGCGGCCTAGCTATACTCCTGATATAGCAAAAGTCCATGGGCGTCAATAACACTTACCCTCAGGTGTGCTGCTTGCTCGTTTGCCACCAAAAGCAATAAAAAAAATTAAGATCCATATTTTTTTGATACAAATTCATTGCCAGTACAAAAGAAAATAATTCTAATTTAAAAAAGTTATATTGCTTTTGATCATTATTATTAAACATTAAATTAAGGGTAATTATTATATTATAACAAATCTAACCACCTTATTGGAACGCGGTGATCCACATAAAGATCTGGCAAGAAAACTTAGAGTGTATAATACTAATTGAATTTCAAGAGGCGGCTTACTTTATCCAGCCACAATAGAATAAAATGATATTTAACTATTATTTTGGGTCAAATCTATACAATAAATGCACACAGTATCTTGTAGTTTTATGGAGATGTTCATTCTTTGAGTTTTATAAATAACGGGATTAAAATTAAAAACAAACGCGATAGAATTCGTAAAAAATATTTTATTTTAAATTTGTAATACTCCAGTGAATATCAGAAATCATTAAGCTTCTACATCATTTCGTTCTTTATTTTCTAAAAACTTTTAGTGTGACCCACGTTTATCTACATTGGTTGAATATTATTATGATAAGCGCAGGAAATGAAAGTGTGTGGTGATACTTTATTATCTTACAATACCATCGCTACAATAGTATTTAATTGTGTAATGGTATTAAATAATATATTAAGACCAAACAATTAACAGTCTGCCATGCATGCATCCAACCAAAAGCCTATTAAAATTCTGTTAGACAAACAATAAAACTTACGAAATCAAAAATGTATATTCAAGTTATGAAGAAAAATATTGCGGATTGCATGCGTGATAATAATTATGGAAACATAGCATTTAAAGTGTTATCAATTTATAATCACAAATATATACTAGGATTCTTTTGAATTTTTACAAGCATATTAGCATATTCTACAATTTTAGGTGATAACAGAGTAAGAATATAATTTATATATACATACATCTAGCCCGTGGGTCATCAGATATGTGGATATAAATATATCCAACAACTCTAGTCTCTAATTTATCTGTCTGTTTTTTATTTTATTTTAAATCAGATTTTACAAAATTGTTTCTCGTGATAATAATAACATTCTGTATGTATTTTCCCTGAAGGAAAGATGTTAAAGAGTATTACAGAGTCGGAGATAATTATTTTTATTTTATTTTATGCTACTCGTACTATTCTAGTAATGACAATTACCTCCTATATCTAACCTTGCAAGTTTTATCTCTTTATATTGTTAGCACAAGTGGCTCCTCAATTGCTGGGCTTAAATTTCTATTTGTAGGGACCATGTGAAATCTCAAATTCAATTCGACGAAGTTATATAATAAAAATATATTTCTGTCCTTACCCTTAAAGAATTGTCTTCCCACTCTTCATATCCATCCCCATCCGCAAATATTTATCCCATTCATGCCCGCTTATCCCATCCATTTTCTCCGTTCACACTCATCCATCTACCCTCATTCATCCCACACCAATCTCTTCATCCCAATCACCCCCATTCGTTACCACTCATTGCCGACCACCCGAATCATCCCAATGCCCCAAACAAAATGTGAATTTACTATAAGTAAATGGGTAACGGCTAAAATTTACCGGGCTTAATAATAATTTATTTGATTCTACAATAGTTAGGTTTTAATGCCAATGTCTGCTTCCTACGTTTATTACACACACATTCTAGAAATAAATAACTTAAAAAAAAAAATTAGAAAAAAAACTGTTTCAGAGTTGCTTGATTAGTTTTTATGTTTGCTTGTGTATATAAGTAAAGCAAAATAAATATATGTATCATTTTCAACATTCTTCTACTCTTATCACAATTATTTGAGGTCGACGTAATATGTAGTCCTCTTTCATCGTACATATTGCAAAAAATATTGACAATAATTTTATGATCGGTCGCCTACCTGACGCATATAATTATTGAACAAACGGCATCAGGTGGAGTTGGCTCAGGTCGATATAAGACTCTTAGTCGTCTTTTGCGACATCCACGAGCACAGTAACATTTGGTGGTATTCGTAGCAGCTAACATACAGCAAGAAAATATATTTATAAATAAATTTATTGCAAAATAATTAGGTAATATGGCGCACGATCATTCGCATCTATGGTCAATGTAGTGGTAATGCCCGGTGCACCCTCATGGCACTGATTTCGAGTATTGTACCGCGCTTCTTGTCTTTAAACATACTTCAGGAAGGAAACTTGAATGTTTATTAGCAGTAAAATGACTATATCCATAATACTGATAAAATCTACGATCGGTTGTTATTATTATCATGAAGATTTACTGCTTCTCTACCTACTAGCTCTCATTAAAAAAAAAAAAAACAACTAGACAGATAATTGTCAAGCCTTTCTACGCCAAAATATAAATTGATATTTTTAGTATGCCAAGAATGCTGTGTGGTGACGGTTATGAATACTACCATCCTTTACATTACTCGTGGGTGTCGTAAAAAGCCATTAACTCTCAAAACAAGGGTCAAGCAGGCCGTTGGTCATAAAGTTTTTGGCAATAATTATTTGCAATATGAATAATGGAACGAAGTACATATTGTGTTGACCTCAAGTAATAGGAGCAGGATAATGATGAGTACGCGAATTATTAGAAATAATTTAGTTGAAATTATGTATAATTGCCTATATTATTCCACGATGCAAACTACTGAGTTGAAATAGTTGAATATATTCTGGTTCATGGGATGTAATAGAATTTTCTATTAGAAACCTAAGTCCAGTCTAACTATTCTAGCAGAAATGATAGTTTGAGAGAAACTGTTTGGGAATACCCTGCATAAAATCTCATCAATTCAGAATTAACTTAAAATAATATTATGTCTATTATGAAATAACTCTTTTATCTCAATTGTGTATATTTATTTAGTATTACGTTAATTATGGAAAATTTGTATCTACATTTTGTTCCAACGATAACATTTTGTTCAGTTGTCACGTAATATCTGTATTGTGTTGTTGACGATGTACCTAACATATAAGATAATAATATGACGTATTAATTGCATCTAAAAACAAAGCTTTATAAAGAATTTGTGTTCTACTGATACACGGGACTAGAAAATAATGTTCTATTTCATAGTCGCACAAAAATATTAAATCACAAAGATAATCATAAATCTTATGGTTGAAAAATATTATTTACTTTAAAAAAGGCGATATAGCCTTGAAAAAGGAGTTAATGTAGAGCTCAGTGACCTAGTACGGTGAAGTGGCAGTGGGTAGGGTACGTGACTCGATAAACTGACATTCGTTGAAGACAACGGCATTTTGAATGGTGACTACAAATCTGACAACGTTTAATCAAGCGAATTGACAATCTATATCTACATAAGCAAAAATGCTACTCATTGACTGACTCATCACGAGATATCCGGAACCATAGGTCCGATTTACTTCAAATTTTGCATATGTACTTCAACATACTGAAATCGAATTTCACGAAAATCCTATCCAAAATATTTTATTTATCAACAATAAAAAAACGCCATGGCTAGGTAGAATTTACCGTTGTAACAGTTGAGATCGTAACCATTGCCATAGTAGTAATTCCTAAGTAACTGTTGTTAATTTTAAAAATATTCATTTATAATTCACTAGCGATCCGCCCTCGCTTCGCTTTGGTTTTGGCCGCTCGAACTGCGTATTGTAAATCTATGAACTAACTTCTAAGATATTAACTTTAATAATATCTTAGAAGTTATTAGATGCACTTCGTACTTAATTTATTCAATTGGATAAGGAATAATACTGTATTGTTTAAAATAGCTTTGTAAATCACCCAGATATAGACGTATGCCATCTCGGACCTTTTAGCTATTATTTAGATACACAGTTTTATTCAACATTATTTTGATCTATCTCGTAAAAAACGACGATTTTACGACATCAGAATATATATATATATATATATATATATACATATATACATATATATATACATATATACATATATATATATATATATATATATATATATATATATATATATATATATATATATATATATATATATATATATATATATATATATATATATATACATACATATATATATATATATATATATATATATATATATATATATATATATATATATATATATATATACCACGTGAACTTTAGGTATGGGAACACCTGAAAATCTCGAGAACTATTGGATATATCGGGAAATGATCCGGACAAAACTTTCATAAGAAGGAACGGGGAACTTGAATCAAAGCTCAAATTTGACCTTGGCCATGACCTTCACCCAAATTCGAAGGTCAACTTTGTTTTTTTGAATGGGAACCTCTATTTTTGACCTCGGATTTGGATAGAACGGGAAATTCTACGTTCAAAACCATATTCATACTTTTATTTTAAGGTCGTAGGAAGGTCGCTTACAAAAAGACCTCACATCAACTGATTTTCACACTGGAACACCTGAATATCTTGGTAAATAGCGATTTTTTGAAAAATGTGTTAGGAATTTGGAATCGAGTTCCCTGTTCCTTCCCATGAAACTTTTGCCTGAAACATTTTTTTGAAAAATCGGTATTTACGGAGATATCCTGGTGTTCCAGTGTGAAAATCAGTTGATATGAGGTCTTTTTTTATAATATCGTTTCCAGCGACACCTTCAAAAATGAAGTATGAATATGGCTTTGAACGTAAAATTTTTCGTTCTTTTCGAATCCGAGGTCATAAATAGAGGTTCCCATTTAAAAAAACAAAGTTGACCTTCGAATTTGGGTGAAAGTCATGCCCAAGGTCAAATTTGAGCTTTAATTCGAGTTTCCCGTTCCTTCTCATGAAACTTTTGTCCGGGTCATTTCCCGATATATCCAATAGTTCTCGAGATTTTCAGGTGTTCCCATACATAAAGTTCACCCTGTATATGGTATATATATATATATATATATGTTTATATATATGTTTATTGCCTTTGGTGGCAAACAAGCAAGCAACACACCTGATGGTAAGTAGTACTGCCGCTCATGGACGTCCGCCATACCAGGGTATAGCTAGGCCGCTGCCTACCAAATAAAACCCCTAACCCACTCAAAAAGTTGGGCTTCCGGCTCTTTCGTTCACCGAACGAAGCATAGCAGTTGCAATGTGCTGCTCAGACGTCGATTTTCTGCGAGAGGGTGGTACTACCCCGGACGGACCCGCCCGCGGCTGTAGACAGAAAATTGTCAACAGCGTGGTCCTACCACTATTATATATTATATATATTTTACATATAAACCTTTTTTCTTAAATCACTCTGGCTATGGACGAAAATCGTATTAAGATCCGTTACGTAGTTTAAAAGATCTATTCGTACAGATGACGGGAGCGATTTTATTTTATATTATACTAGCCGACCCAGCACACATCGTTCTGCCTAACAGTCAATGAATGAGCGGATTTCGATTAATTCAAAACTATTAAATTATTTTTGATGAAATTATGATAATACATAAATTTAATATCAAGTATTTTAATGTCGTGCCAGCAAGGTAAAGAAGCACCTTGTGATATACGACATTTTTCTTCTTGCGTGTTGAAAATTATCTAATTATTGATCTCTGAGATTTGCTTGACGATTTCACATTAGATTTTCTTGGTCAAAACTTTGTTAATAATAGTTTCCACACAATAGGATTTATTATAATAATACTCGTAAAACTCGTAGCACTCGCAACTCGCACACATAAACACATCGACTGGTCATGGAAACCATAGACAACATTACATGAGCTGTCAGTTGCGTTTTGTTATATCGTGAACAAATGAACGTTTAGACTGAGGTTTTGACTGAGGCTATTAATCGATTTTTTTGTTGATTAATATCATATTTTAATATCCTATTTCCAACGTAGGAAACCTCAAAAACATAAAAATCTTAAAAATTGGTTCGGTCGTTCTAGTTCTAGTTGTTATAAATCGTGTAATTAACACAACTTTCTTTTATATATATATACACACACATATGTATATATATATATATATATATATATATATATATATACTAGCGGCCCGCCCTCACTTCGCTTCGGTTACACAAATATGTCTACCTAAATTCAAGTCTGTAGGAGCTATATTTAAAAAATGTGAGTTTTAAATCCCAGGAACCCCCCTTGCGAGTGGAAATTCGTAAAATCCGTACGTAATAAAGAGAACAGAACGACCGTAGTAGCGCACAAACGTCATAGCTTCTTGAAACCCAGCTGGTCAGCATCAACGTCCTGTCTTCCTATCGCTATATATACTGATTGTTCCTATTATAACTCATCCTTTTTGTCTCGATTTTTGCAAATATGTTGATTAAAAACTGGCTAAACAGCGAATGAAAATATAGCAGATGATCTTATACTCCTCTCCTAATCATTATAGAGTAAAATAAAAAGTTGCAGTAGATATAATTTTATAAAGCGGTGTTTGTGGTTTTAGTATCGCAATAGCTATATCCTAGCACAATTCAAAAGCCAAACAACTGCTAAAATAGCGTATCGACCAATGCCGTAGCATGACACAAACGGATATTGTTACACAAACTGTAATGCATCGTATGAGCGATGGATTTCAGTTATTCGATGCAAGGTATTACCATGGCTTTGAATTACAATATTCTGCTTAGAAAATTACCATCCAATCATTTCAAATTTCAAAGTCCACGTTCATATGAGGCCGTGTCCTAAAAATACATGACCTCTCTAAAGCTTAGAAACTTATAAACACCACTAATATAGTGCGGTGACATTCAAGACATTTCAATTTTAAAAAGTATTTGCATTGTACCAAACGTTTATATGACATCAACCTTTTTAGAGTTCCATACCCAAAAGATAAAACAGGACCCTATTACTAAGACTCCGCTGTCCGTCCGTTGCATCGCCTGTCTGTCAACAGCTTGCTCTCATGAACCGTGATAATTGGACAGTTGAAATTGTCACAGATGATGAATTTCTTTTGCCGCTACAACGGTAAATACTAAAAACAATAAAATAAATATTTAAGGAGGCTCCCACACAACAAAGGTTATCTTTTTGCTCGTTTTTTCTCGATATTGATAACAAAAATAGGTAGACGTTTGAAATATTCTCAGAATAATTATTAATATATTCACTTTAGAAAAATAAATTATTAAATTAAAATAAAACAAATAGAGAATTTAAGAGGGGCTCCTATACAACAAACATGATTATTTTGCCATTTATAGATAATGGTACGGAACCCTTCGTGCGCGACTCCGAGTCGCTCTTGGCTGGTTTTTTGAATATAATCGAATTGAGTTTTCAAACATGTGCCAAAATAAAATGTCTTTTAAATCAAAATCACTAAGAAGTATTGATATCAACCTTAAAGCAAATCACCCCTAAAATAATTTTCCATCCTTTTTTAACCCACTTAGGAGATAAATCTCAATAAAATATGAATCACGTCTTTCATCAATTCTGTTAAAGAAGAAAGTTTATGCAAAATTTGAAATAGATTGGACCAAGGAATCATGTTGTCCCATACAAACTTTGCCGTGCTGTTTCAACCCCTTAGGGATATAATTTCGTAAAATCCGTTCTTAACTGACCTCTACTCGGCGAAAGAAATATTCCTACCAAATTTAAGATATCATGATGAGTCAATACATAGGTGGAAATCTCATATATATATATATATATATATATATATATATATATATATATATATATATATATATATATATACTAGCAGACCGGGCCACGCGGTGCTGTGGCTTAGATTAGCCTCAGTAACACTTTTTGTTTATTCTAACAAATTTTAGCTTATAATGAAGCGTTTGTACATTTAGCATAGCGCCATCTATTAAATACTTACTAGACAAATAATTTGCAATAAAATAATACATACATACATATATATCATCACGCCATATCCCTTGCAGGGTAGGCAGAGAGAACAAAGTGCCAGAGAACTCTATCTCTGCATACTCCACTCGCTTCCTCAACATTCATAATTCTCTTCATACACGCTCGCCAGTTTCGGAGACTCTTGACTCCACCTTCTTTCAGTACATGACCGATCTGGTCTAGGTAGGTTAGTCTCGGTCTCCCTCGATACCTACATCCTTCCACTTTCGCATTGTATATCTTCTTAACCAGACGTTCGTTCGGCATTCTTTCCACATGTCCGAACAATCGGAGCATTCCCTTTCGCATCTTTACACCAATACCTACTCGCTCTCTTACGTCGTCGTTACGAATGCGGTCGGTCAGCCTAACTCCACAGATTTTCCGCAGAGATCGCATTTCGACCGCATTAATTTTACTTTCATACTCTTTTCTGCATACCCAACTCTCGCTTCCATACAGTAATGTTGGGATAAGCACTGCGTTATGTATTGCTACACGTGCCTTCTGGCTGAGGTGGTGGCTGCCGAGAAGTTGCCCCAACGCTCCGTTCACTCTATTTCCCGCATACACTCTTCGCTCTATATCAGTGGTGTACTTTCCATCTCGGCTAAATCCACATCCAAGATATACAAATTCATCCACTTGATCTAGTACATCATTACCTATTGTTACTCTTACATCTGTTCTGGCTTCATCTCTTTCAAAGACCATTATTTTGGTTTTGCTCACATTCACGCGTAGACCCCTTTTCTTACAATTTTCTGTCATTGTGCCGACTAGGGTCTGCAGGTCAGTCGCTGACTGTGCCAGCAGGACTGCGTCATCTGCATAAAGCAGAGCAGTGACCACTGAGTCGCCCATCTGGACTCCCATATTCATATCGTTCAACCTTTGGAGACATTTATCCAGATATATGATAAACAGCCTGGCTGACAGAACGCACCCCTGCTTAACGCCGATATTGACGTCAAACCAAGGCGACATCCCATTATCCAGCCGCACACAGGCTCTACAGCCCATGTCACTGGACTGCACAGCCTGTAGCAGTTTACCGTTAATACCATACTCCGGTAAAATGTCCCAAAGTTCCTTTCGTACAACGCTCTCTCCAGATCCACAAAACTGCAGAAAACCCTGTGACCTAGAGCCAGATGCTTTTCCACAATATTGCGCAGAGAGAACACTTGATCCATGCATCCCCTTCCACTCCTGAAACCTCCTTGTGTCTCACACAGTAAACCATCGGACACCATCCTCATTCTCCTTTCAATAATTTTTCCATACACTTTTGCTGCCAAACTGGTCAAGCTTATGGCTCTGTAATTTGCGCAGTCATAGTGTGAACCCTTGTTTTTAAACAAAGGCACGATGACTGCGCTATTCCAGTCCCCGGGAACCATTCCCGAGCTGTTGGAGCTCTATAATTGAGATTGAATAATAAATTGAGGAGCAACAGGAACGCCTCCCAGACACAGGAGCCACCAAGCTTGATCATCTCGGCAGACACCATATCAATGCCCGCTGCCTTACCATTTTTCAAACTTCTTATCGCCCATTCAAGTTCATCTATACTGATGCCATCGGAGGACGCCGTCGTCGAATGTTGATCTACTAGACCACATGCGACACCGGCGCCAACCGTAGCATCCGCATACATATCGTCAAAATATTCACTCCATCGGCTTAACACGTCTTGTGTTTGTGTAAGAATGTCTCCACCTTTAGACCTTATTTTATTCATTCTGAAGGCTGACCAACCACCCCGAGACTTCTTCACCTCCCTCCAAAAGAGTTTGGTGTTACCCTCGAAGTTTTTAGTCAGCCTATCTTCTGCACTCATACTTGCTCTATCACGTTTCTCTTTCACTAAGGCCTTGGTGTCATTCTTACATTGCCGATATATTTCTTTCTTCTGTTCAGTCAAACTGTCATTCAGATTCAAAGAAAAGACATAGTCCAGCCACGCTTTTTTCTTTTGCTCTACGGAAGCTGCCACTTCCGCATCCCACCATGCATCACCATTTGTTTTTCTATGCTTCTTTGTACTTCCACATACTTCTTTCGCTGTATCTACCATACTCTCTTTCAATACTCTCCAGCATTCTTCAATGTACGATTGCGGCTGGCTTGCCATCGTTAGCCGTTCTCGGACACCCTCTGCATACTTTTCTCTTACACACTCTTCTTGCAACCTTTCAACCTTTATTCTTTCAAGCCCTCCGAAGTGAACACGCTCTCGCCAGTGCCTCCATTTTCTGAACAGACCACTAAATCTTGCAATAACGAGATAGTGGTCCGTATCGACTGTGGGGCCCCTGTAGGCTCTTGCGTCCAATATTTTGCTTCGGAGGCGACTGTCTACCAAAATTAAATCTATTATACTTTTCTGTTCATTCCTTCTCCATGTATACATATGGATGTCCTTATGTTGGAAAAATGTGTTTGACACAATAAGGTTTCTCTCCATGCATACATCTGCTATGAGCCTACCTGCGCCGTTCACTCTCTTATCATCAAATGGACCATGTACGTCCTCATAGTCGGGACGCTTGGTCCCCACCCATCCGTTCAAATCTCCGCATACAATCACGCGTTCACTGGTTTCTGCCATATCCAGAACTTCCCTAACATTGTCCCAAAACTTCTCTAGGTCTGATGCCACCGAGGATCCTACGGGAGCATATGCTACAACCATGAATACCTTGGTGACACCTAATTTTATACGGACCCAGAGTCTGGGATCATACATTCCGTAATCCTTCACACCTGAGGCCAAGCGAGAGGACAACAACACTCCTACCCCCATGCTGGCTCGATCGCTCTGTGGTACACCAGATCACAGAGCCATCCTGCCACCAGGAAGATCGCAGGCCTCGCTGCCCCTTCGCTTGGTCTCTGTTACACAGAGCACGTCTAGCTGTTTGTCCGCCATGACGGATATCAGCTCGTGCAACTTACCTTCCACACAACCTCTTACATTCCACGTGCCCACCCGGCACTCTGCTCTCCTCAACTCGCCTGACTGGGCAAGGCGTGATCGGTGGCGGCCCCCATCGCCGCAACTGCCGAAGTTCGTACCGACGGGGGCGGGTCGGTACGCGTCGCCTCCGGGGTACGCCCTAATCCGAATTGCGGTACGCATATCGAGCCGGATTAGCAGTCTAATTAGACTGGCAGGGGACGCGAACGAGCACGCTCCGGACTATGCCCCCCAATATTAATTTATAGTAATAATAAAATAATATTACTATAAATTGAGATTTAAGCTATGCTATCTTTTAAGTTGGATCAAACTACACACGCTGTGCAAATTTGGTTAAAATCAGTTAAGTACTTTATGAGTCCATCGCGGACAAACAACGTGACACGCAATTTATATATATTAAGATATAAATATATATAATATATAGATAGGACACAGGGCCTATACTCTATATAAATAACATTACGCCTTGACTAATAACACCACCACCCACCCTTGTTAGTCAAAGCGTCAAAGACAAATGTTGCAAAAATTGAGCACATTTATTTCTTTTGAGAGCTTTCGTTGAGTGCTTCAGATTATATGTGCTTATGACCTACTTTCTTTCCTCTCTGCTTCTCTTATATGATGCAAACAAAATTGCGCAAGTCAGCTAGTATCATGTCTGGCCGGCTATGGATGTTTAGGCAGTAATACCAGTAGAAGGTCCAATGGCGATTGGGCCACATGCAGCCCCTCCGTCGCCCCGGACGGCATGGGCGGGGTGTGTCCAGACCATAGCCTGCCAAAAAAAGGGTCAGCTAGTATTTTATAATCATGTATAATACTATTCAAAATAACACTCTCTTGTGAAAGCATTTATCCACATAGACTGCCATATGATACGGTCATTAATTGAAGAGATTATTGCCAATAATCGTTACGCTCGGCGGTCGGTAAAGTGGCGATCGCAATAAGATGTTATATATTTTCCAAAAGAATGCTACAGCTCGTTCACCTGGTAATTAACCCCTTAACCAATTTTTACGACGACCACGGGTGATAATAGGTGGCAAAAAGTGCATTCTTATCAAATTGTCACATGAGGAACACAAATGGGACATTCAATTATATTTATTAAATTAACATTTTTTATATTCATTTATATTATTAAATAATGTATCAAATGAAATAAAAACGAAATAAAATAAAATAATGTATCAAATGAAATAAAAATAATATGAGTACCAATATCTTTAAAATAATATTATTTATAGCAAAAATAATCTAATCTGACCCAACATTAGGATTGAGTGTTCTACATTTATCAAACATTCAATCGACATCACATTCGATTTCACATAGATATTTAATTCGTTTCTCGAATTGAAAGTGTTAATGGAAACTGCCGATGTTTATTTGGTTCAATACTGTTTTTATTATTCGCAACCTTATTTACAAGTTTTATCGTAGACCTTGATCATTTTATGACACTGAAAGCAATCATATTTTATCATTCCTTACATTTATCAAGCCTAATGTAATATTGTAAATGAGAAAATATGTGTGAGTATTCATCGCTAAAGTACTATATATATTTTTATCATTATAATAAGCCCAAAGGTTAAAGGACATTTTAATTATAATATCGTATACGTAATATTATACATCCCGATTACGAAGCGAAAAATGATGTCACAAGCGGGATTCGAACCCGCGCCTATTGGGATTCCGGCCCAATCGTGCTGCCACTACACCACCGTGATTTATACTGTGACTTGTAGTGGCAGCACGATTGGGCCGGAATCCCAATAGGCGCGGGTTCGAATCCCGCTTGTGACATCATTTTTCGCTTAGTAATCGGGTTTTATAAATAATTAAGCATATTAATTAAATGCTAAATTTCAGTAATTTAAATATTATAAATATTAGATGTTACTTTGTGGTGTAATTATTTTACTTCTTTTTTATTGCTTATGTGGTAAACGAGCAAGCAGCACACCTGATGGCAAGTGTCACTGCTGCCCATGGACCTTTGCAATACCAAGGGTATAGCTAGGCCACTGCCTACCAATGCAAACTCAAATCCACCCAGTTTGACTTCCGGCTCTCTCGCTCACCGAACGAACTGCACATTGCCATTACTCAGATTTCGATCTTCTGTGAGATTGTGCTACTATGCTGGATGGATCGGCCCGCGGCTGTAGACAGAGAACTGTCAACAGCGTGGTCCCTACCACTATTGAAACTTATGACGATATTTTTATAAGGTTTTTGTACTAAATTAAGGACGTTTTATGTACTAAATTCGAATTTGAAAACGAATTCTAAATTAGCTTTTATTTTATTTTAAAGTAAGTACCATAGTTTAAAATATATTATTCAAATAACACCACAAAGTATTTTTAATAGCAATTTTAATTACTATAGTTTAAGCAAAGCGTTTATGATATACTCCTTAGGAAGACCTTTATCCCACAATGGATGTCGATAGTCTGATCGATGAATGGATGGATGATATTTTATCAAAGCTACGTTACTTTATTTAATATACGGTAACAAAACGATATAATATAATATAACAACCGTATTCAAAAGTGTAAAAACGATAAACATTTTGCTATGCAAGTTTAAATTCTAATTTTATATTAAAAAGGATATAAGCTTGTTTTGATGGAAAAATACAATGTTAGAGCATATACAGATACTTTCCTTCTTATGTAATAAAAATAAGATTAACAAGAAACATAAATATCAAACACACCAGGGCAATATTTTAACGACGAAGCATTGGCACTGCTGCTTTAGATAAATACTTTTGTCACAACGAATTTTGATGTTGTGTCGTTTTGAATGAATTTGTATTATTTTTTTAGATAGTATTAAAATGAAAGATAATATTTCAAAATATATTTTCATTCATTGTTGTGTGGTACGGCTACGAATACTATTAACCCTTACTTTGCCTGTGGATGTGGTAGAAGACGACTAAGGTCTCTATATCGACAAAGGTCGACACCACCTGACGCTGTCTGGTCACAATTACATTCCCAAGGAGGGTTGACGTCTGGCAGGCGGCCGGTGATAAAACTAGTGCCAATAACTTCTACAATATGTACTATGAAAGGAGAGTACATATTGTATCGACCACATGTAATTGGGATAAGAGTGGGAGAACGATATATATATATATGAGCCACGTCTACAAGTTGTTTTCGAGGGTCATTACCAATCGACTCACGTGCAAGCTCGATGACTTTTAGCCGCCCGAACAAGCTGGCTTCCGAAAAGGCTATAGCACCATAGACCATATCCTCACGCTTCGGCAGATTATCCAGAAGACCGAGGAGTACAATCGGCCTCTGTGTATAGCGTTTGTGGACTATGAGAAAGCTTTTGATTCAGTCGAAACTTGGGCGGTGCTGCAGTCCCTCCAGCGGTGCCAAATCGATCATCGTCATATCGAAGTGCTGAAGTGTTTGTACAGGAACGCCACAATGTCAGTCCGTATCCGGGATAAGAGTACGAAACCGATCCAGTTGCAGAAAAGCGTGAGACAGGGAGATGTCATCTCTCCGAAACTGTTCACCACTGCACTGGAAGATCTCTTCAAGCTCTTAGACTGGACCGGACTCGGTATTAACATTAACGGCGAATACATCACTCACCTTCGATTTGCAGACGATATCGTCGTTATGGCAGAATCCATGGAAGACCTTGGCACTATGCTCAACGATCTCAGCAGGGTATCCCAACTGGTGGGGTTACGAATGAATATGGACAAGACGAAAGTCATGTCAAATACCCATGTCATTCCTGTACCGGTCCTAGTTGGCAATGCGATTCTCGAAATTGTTGATCATTACGTTTACCTTGGACAAACAGTTCAGTTAGGTAGATTCAATTTCGAGAAAGAGGTCAACCGACGAATCCAACTCGACTGGGCAGCGTTCGGGAAACTTAGGAGGATCTTCTCGTCCAACATACCTCGGTGTCTGAAAACATAGGTCTACGACCTGTGTGAGTTACCAGTGATGACTTACGGCACGGAAACGTGGTCCCTAAATGTAGGTCTCATAACTAAGCTCAAAGTCGCTCAGCGTGCTATGGAGCGAGCTATGCTCGGGATTTCTCTGCGTGATAGAATCCGTAATACGGAAATCCGCAGAAGAACGGGTGTAACCGACATAGCACGAAGAATTAGCACGCTGAAGTGTCAATGGGCAGGCCACATCGCTCAAAGAACCGATAACCGCTGGGTAAAAAAGGTTCTAGAGTGGCGACCACGTACCGGACGACGCAGTGTAGGACGCCCCCCCACTAGGTGGACAGACGACCTGGTGAAAGCTGCTGGGCGTCGACGGATGCAGACAGCACAGGACCGCACTCTGTGGCGTAAAATGAGGTAGGCCTACGTCCAACAGTGTAGGGCGATGGGCTGAAATGATGAAGATGATATATATATATATATATATATATATATATATATATATATATATATATATATATATATATATATATATATATATATATATATACACACATATAAGTGTGTATATTTATAGTTCCTCAGAAGAGAGAGAGAGTGAGTGTGTTATCGATAATTGGGCACATAGCTATCAGCTTTGAGCTTCTTCTTCTCCTCACTCCTTAAATAATTGTTGGAAACGTGTATTTTGCCAGATGAGGGATGTTGTGTGTCTCTGGTCCCTCATCTGACTTATGTCTGACTTTAGTCTCGCTAACCAAACGGGCTTGCATAGGGTTTTATTTTGAGTTTTTACCCGACTGCAAAGGAGTGGTATTGTGTTTAACAGTCTATGTATGTATGTATGTATGTTTGTATGTTCCTTTGAAGCACTATATATACCAAACGCCTGGGCCGATTTTTATGATTCGCACGTCAATCGATTCCTCTTATTCTGGCGAGTGTCACTAAAGACATGACGTTAATGAAAATTCAATATGGCGACTACTGGACGCCATATTGTGAAAATTTTAAAAAATAAAGTCTACAAACTATGTCGAGTGGGGTATCGTTAAATAGGTATTTAAAAATCATTATTAGTTTTCTCTCAATATTTTTCGATTTGACTGGCCGTTTAGGATCTATATCGATTTAAAGTTTCGTAACAAACTTTCTCACATATAGGTTTTTTAGACAGTAGAAATTTACGATGAAAAGACGAAAAATTCATATAACTGGATGTGGGTGGACGTATACTGAAGTATTTAGTAGGTATATTGTCCAATATACCATAGGTAGTCCTACCTAAAGTATCTAATGTCTGACGCGGTCGCCCATCTCCGATTTCTAACGATTTAGTACTCAACTTCAGTCGAAAAACTATATATAGTTAGGTACTTACCTACTTATTAATAAATAAGATAACTATAGCTACCTAGGTATTTATAACTAAAAAGTATAAAATATATAATAAAATAACACCACAAAGTATTTTTAATAGCAATTTTAATTACTATAGTTTAAGCAAAGCGTTTATGATATACTCCTTAGGAAGACTTTTATCCCACAATGGATGTCGATAGTCTGATCGATGAATGGATGGATGATATTTTATCAAAGCTACGTTACTTTATTTAATATACGGTAACAAAACGATATAATATAATATAACAACCGTATTCAAAAGTGTAAAAACGATAAACATTTTGCTATGCAAGTTTAAATTCTAATTTTATATTAAAAAGGATATAAGCTTGTTTTGATGGAAAAATACAATGTTAGAGCATATACAGATACGCGGTCGCCCATCTCCGATTTCTAACGATTTAGTACTCAACTTCAGTCGAAAAACTATATATAGTTAGGTACTTACCTACTTATTAATAAATAAGATAACTATAGCTACCTAGGTATTTATAACTAAAAAGTATAAAATAAAAAAAATGATTAAAAAATCAAAAACCCGACTGCGTAAAAAGTCACCAAAACTACGTACATAATAAAAAAAAACTGAAAAGAAAAAAACAAGCACTTAGATGTCCGGTGGTCTAGAATTCTATAATATATTATTGAATAAATACTATTGCAGAAAATGAAATATATTTTAATAATAGAACATGACAACTGAACAGTCGGGACTTTTTACGCAGTCGGGTTTTTGATTTTTTAATCATTTTTTTTTTATTCTTATAAATTTCGACGTTGTAGTTGATTATCTAGAAAATCATGAAAATCAAGGTAATTTATAGAATATATTGGCCTAGGTCGTTATAAGGCTCTTAGTCGTCTTTTACGACATTCACGAGCAAAGTTAGGGTTGGTAGTATTCGAAGCCGCTACCACTCAGCCGTATATACTAACTACAGACTGTACAGTATCTATATGAAGTTGTACTTCATGCTCAAAATTAAAAATAAGAAAGAAAATGATATTAATTTAATTTTATTTATAACAAAAAAATTAGAAGGGGAAGCGAAACAACACACATAAATATTATTTTTTTAAACAATTAAGAAGAATTAATTGATAGAATCACATCGTTGTCTACTTAATCTCTTCTGTTTTAAGTATTCTCTCCTCTGCATTCGCTTGTGTTCATTTCTTTTATAGCATAGTTCTATTAACCAAAGTAGAATGATTATTGCAAAACATGATGCCAGTACGTAAAATGCTGTTCCGTAGCTGTCACTCAAGTCACGAACTGCACCTAAAAGATGAACTAAAATTAATGCAAATAAAATTTTCATTTAATTTAATATTTTTTACTTTTCTTCAATCTGTATATACCTACCTATATAAAATTATATAAAGATTGCAATACTGTAATTTAACTTAGGACTGCATGAATAGAGAAAACATAAGGTAAATTATTTAATAGATTACCTTTTGTTATGACAATTTATATAGTATTTTATAGTATTACATTGTATTACCAAATAATTAAGAAGAGGAGACAGATGAGTAACCAACTCATAGTTTATCTGCACATCTACACATATTACTTATCAATCGGTTAAATAAAAACATTTAATTTTTAATAACCAAGATTTCATGTTGAATCTCGGCTCATTGCATAAGCTATGCGAGCTTGAGCAAAATCTCTAGGTTTAGATGTCCTCTGAGAATCATCAAGATGGAATAAGATTTTCTCTTATCTCACGTTTACAATCCTGCTTTGTGTTTTGACATATCTTTTTATTATTATAGAACATGGGCAAGTGAGGGATTTTTACCTATTCTCTAATAAAATATTTGTATGTTTGTATCAAATCGCAATGAGATGGCAAAATTCTCACACATGTATTTATATACTAAACTAATGATACTATGATCTTTTTAGATATGATAATGTAAAAATATCTTTATAGATATCGGATGGTTATCGCATATAATTGATATATACATTAAGGAATTTACCAGTCCCTTGACATTTAGAATTTTTATCATCATCATCTTAGATGAACATTTGAATATTATATTGATTTGTTTATTAAATTGTTTTATAGTTTATAATTATTACAATAATTATTTAAGATATCAACACGTTGTATGTAAAATAGGCTATAAATAGCAATAAACTTTTAGTTTTTTATTATTAACAATCTTTTTTATTTTAAGGATAAATTTTAATATAAACGCATTTCTATATATTTGCAAGGATTGTTTATTAGTAAGATTTAATCTTTCTGTAACCGAAAATTTGATAAATAATCTCTCTACTAAATTATATTTCTAAAATACATAATTATATATAAGACTTCAAATTCAAACCAGTTTTAATAGATGCATTAAACATGTAATCCTTATCGCCGTAATCGTATCTAATATTTAGATCTTACATAGATACACCAATCAAGTACGAATTATTTATCTTTATAACAGGAAAAAAGAAAATAATTATCTATACACATCTATGATGCAAAGGAAGACTTAAAATGTATCTACTATTTTAATAAATTAAACAGAAATCATCCCGTTAATTAAAAAAGTATCTTTTGAGAATTTGATTGATTAAGACTTATTTTTGACCAATGATATCAATTACAGACATTTTCAACGTAACTCCTTTTCAATAAATACTTCTAATAATTTAATTTTATATAAAAAATCGATAGTTTTTATCTTTAACATTTTTTCCATAACAGCTTTCATGCAGCCTTAATGAAAAACATTGCTAAATCCAGGTAAACCTCCCAATTTTCATTGGATTGCTTTTTTATTGCTCATGGTGGCAAACGAGCGAGCAGCACACCTGATGGTAAGTATTACTGTCACCCATGGACCTTTGTAATACCTAGGGTATAGCTCGGCCACTGCCTACCAATATAAACCCCAAACCCACCCAGTTGGGCTTCTAGCTCTTTCGCTCACCTAACAAAGCGCAACAACACGAGAAGAAGATCGACGTCTGAGTAATGGTAATCATTACTCAGACGTCGATCTTCTACCCGGCCGGTTATAGACAGAGAACTGTCCACAACGTGGTCCTACCACTATTAAAACTAAGATTTAAGTATTTATCATAAACTTACCAATAGCAGGACCAATTATCAAATTCAGTACACCAATCATTAGCATAAAGATACCTATAGCTGCTGGAAATTTTTGGCGAGGTACTGCATCAGCAATAACCACTGGGGCTAGTACAGCAATACTACAATGCGCCATGCCTGCTATTGTGATACATATCAAGTTTGGGATCACGCTCTTTGACCAAAGTGAGCCTGAAATGAAAGTTTCTGTTTGAAATAGAGTTACTGCAATATAATGAGTTTATACCGTAAGTAGGGAAGTAAAATATTATTTCTTCTGATTTTAATATTTTAACATATATTTGATAGCATTACCTATTTGATAACATCACTGTTCACATACCATTCATAATACAGAATAAGCGAGAGCATGTTTTTTTTTTATTTTAGCTAACTAGTTTTTGGAGTTTACTCCTTAAGAATCGATTTTCATATAAGGCGCCCGGTATGAGAAAAAATTGAGGAGTAAAATCTAGTAATCGAATGACCTCGTTACGTTTATGGTGCGCAACCTATCACTTTTTGACGTGAGATTCACTTCACTGAACAGTTTTAATAAATGTAAATAAAAATATATATATTATTTTTAGTCAAGTTAGCTTTTTTGCGCCTGTTTTGATAATCGTACTTAAGGAGTAAACTCCAGTCGTGCGTCGGAGCTGACACACACACTTTTTTTTTGTTTTTGTCAAATATTTTCGTCACGTGTTTCCAAGGTCAGTACATTAATTTTATTCTGAACAATAGATTGCATTAAGTTTTCCTTCTTTTATAATGAATGGATTTTTTTCCGTTAGTTATATTTTAAGACATAATCGAAAGATAGTTTTATTGTTTTTGTAAGAATTTTCCAATAAGCATATTAGAAATCTAATTGAGCGCGACATAGGATAATTTAGCCAGCTAGGTAGTAAATGCTTAAAACAACAGTCGCACTATTGTGTCAGGCACCAAGAGTAATTAAAAAGACTCACAACTAGATTGGGTTTATGAAAAACTTTTTTGTTGTAATAAATCGCAAGATTATATATAAGATTTATAACATAATTTAGTTTAAAAGACACGCCGATAGTACCTGAACAAATGCAAGAGCCACCTTACAATGTTAATTTCTATTCATCGTAGCATACATAGCTGATTCGGTGTTCTGATATTTAATCTATTAAATCTTGTTATTGTCATCATATTAATAATGTAGTACCTTAAAATTTATCGTGTTTGTTCTATTATATAGAGATACTGTAAAAACAAATCTCCAAAATATTTTTTTTGAATATTCCGCAAATAGTTAAACATCTAAATTAATTCTAAGAAGCGCAAGTTACAAATCCTCAAACAAAATATATTTCTTTTTTAATTTTAATCTTATTTTGACGTAAATATTTTATAATAAAATAACTACTAATTAGGAATATTTATATTAACGTAATATTTTTATGTAAATTTGAATAAATGTAAATTGCTAAATATATATTTTTAATTAACTTTAAAATAACTTTTAGAAATTATAACATTAAAAAAATTTTGATACTAATTTATAATGATTAAACAAAAAAATTACATACGATTATTGAATGGCTTACGTCTAATTTAGTATTTTTATATTTTAATTAAGGGTTAGGTTATGTACATAGTATATATACAATATGAGCTGTGTAGTAGCGGCTACGAATACTATCAACACTTACTTTGTTCGTAGATGTCGTAAAAGACGTCTAAGAACTTTACATCGACCCGTCCACTTGCTGTGGTTTGGTCAACAATTACATTCCCAAGGAAAGCTGAGGTAGGCAGCCGGTCATGAAAATATTTGCAATAACTTTTGCAGAATGTACGAGTACATATTGCGTCGACCCCAATTAATTGAGATAAGAGCAGAAGAATGATGATGATATTTATGGATGGTACGTACTATTTTTAAGATAATCTGTTATCATAAATGTAATATAACCAAGTCATGTATTTTATCGGAACTAGCCTTTATAAATCTATTTTGTTTTATATTGTTTATGGTGGTAAACGATCAAACAGCACACCTGGTGGTAAGTATTACTGCCTCTGCAATACCAGGGGCGTAGGTAAGCCATTACTCACTAATCAAAAACCCCAAACCCAGCCAAAAAGTTCGGCTTCCGGCTCTCTTGCTCATCGAACGAAACACAACAGCATATTGTCACTACTTAGACGTTGATTTTCTACGAAAGTGTGCTACTACTCCAAACGGACCGGCCCGCATCTGTAAACAGAAACTTGTCAACAATACCCTGCCCTACCACTATTAAATTATATATTTCAGACAGATTTCGGTTATTTTTAGACAAATATAATACAATTCAATAGGAGCTGTTGATTCTATGCTATAGAGAATTTCTCTTAACATTATGCGACAAATGAGTAACCAATCGTAGCATGTTTGGAGACAAGTAGCATTTTTTTTCAAATTTTTCTAAATTAAATTGTATGCAATAAATGTTAATAATTTTTTGTATTGACTGTTAATATTATTTACAATTTTTAAAATCCTTGTTTTAAAATCCTTTTTGTAAAACTTCATTTACATATATACATACATATCATCACGCCATATCCCCTGCAGGGTAGGCAGAGAGAACAGAGTGCCAGAGAACTCTATCCTTGCATACTTCACTCGCTTCTTCAACATTCATAATTCTCTTCATATACGCTCGCCGGTTTCGGAGACTCTTGACTCCACCTTCTTTCAGTACGTGACCAATCTGGTCTAGGTAGGTGAGTCTCGGTCTCCCCCGGTACCTACATCCTTCCACTTTCGCATTGTATATCTTCTTAACCAGACGTTCGTTCGGCACTCTTTCCACATGTCCGAACCATCGGAGCATTCCCTTTCGCATCTTTACACAAATACTCTATTTCATACCTACTCGCTCTCTTACGTCGTCATTGCGAATGCGGTCGGTCAACCTAACTCCACAGATTTTCCGTAGAGATCGCATTTCGACCACATTCATTTTGCTTTCATGCTCTTTTCTGCATACCCAACTCTCGCTTCCATATAGTAATGTTGGGACAAGCACTGCGTTATGTATTGCTACATGTGCCTTGTGGCTGAGGTGGTGGCTACCGAGAAGTTGTCCCAACGCTTCGTTCACTCTATTTCCCGCATTCACTCTTCGCTCTATATCAGTTGTGTACCTTCCATCTCGGCTAAAACCACATCCAAGTTATACAAATTCATCCACTTGCTCTAGTACATCATTACCTATTTTTACTCTTACATCTGTTCTGGCTTCATCTCTTTCAAAGATCATTATTTTGGTTTTGCTCACATTCACGCGTAGACTCCTTTTCTTACAATCTTCTGTCATTGTGTCGACTAGGGTCTGCAGGTCAGTCGCTGACTGTGCCAGCAGGATTGCATCATCTGCATAGAGCAGAGCAGTGACCACTGAGTCGCCCATCTGGAATCTCACATTCATATCGTTCAACCTTTGGAGACATTTATCCAGATATATGATAAACAGCCTGGCTGACAGAACGCACCCCTGCTTAACGCCGATATTGACGTCAAACCAAGGCGACATTCCATCATCCAGCCGCACACAGGCTCTACAGCCCATGTAACTGGCTTGCACAGCCTGTAGCAGTTTACCGTTAATACCATACTCCGGTAAAATGTCCCAAAGTTCCTTTCGTACAACCGTGTCAAATGCTCTCTCCAGATCCATAAAACTGCAGAAAACCCTCTGACCTAGAGTCAGACGCTTCTCCACAATGTTGCGCAGAGAGAACACTTGATCCATGCATCCCTTCCACTCCTGAAACCTCCTTGTGTCTCACACAGGAAACCATCGGACACATTTAATTTCATTTACAAGGCCAATAAATACAATATCTCAAAAATATGTTTTACCTAGTCGAGCTGCTAATGCCAGGGTGATACCTATTATATATACTTCCTGACTGCCTAACTTCAACATCCAATTGCTAAAGAATATAAAAAATATTCTCATGGCTAAGTCTCCAAAACCCATCAAAGAGATAGCTAGGGTAACTTCATTCTGTAAAAAAATATTATTATAATTTGTATCGTGCAGTAAAGTAAGTAAAGTATATGAGTGTTTTATTTCATTAAGAATATTATGTGCTAAAAGACAGCAAAAAAAAAACAAAATCTTATTTGGAATAGTTTGACAGGAGCTAGCGCTAAGTGGTCTGGGTACACTGTCTGAGATCAGTTCATCACTCGTAGATATAGTTACAATAGCTCGTAAAAGATATAATTTTGCCAAATCAAAATAGATTGACAAACCAACAAAATTATACCAATAACAATGTTTAAAAGTGTATCTTAAATATTATTTAGTCTTACCTAATAAGAAACAGATTACAATATACCTGAGCCCAGTTATCTGCGTATAATGCTTGTGGCAACATGTATATGTAGGTCATATCACCAATGAGGGCAATTGATGGACCCAATAAAGCGCAGGATAATAAAAATGTTGTCCGAAGTGATTTATCAAACAAAAAATCAATTAGTTTTCTGAAAATAAAAGTGAAGTACACTACGATTATTTATAATCATTACCAATGCACTGTGATATTAAGAACAGTTAGGAACAGAAATACTTCAGTTTCCACAAATACGAGTAAGTATATTAGCTACTAAAAGTTTCATATCTTGTGTGCAAATATAATCCATTTACAAGAGTCTTACCTTAATGCATTTGGTTTCTTTATATTATTCAAGTCTTCATATTTTTCATTGTTATTTAATACTTTATCTTCTATATCGTTTAAGTTGACAACTGGCGTCGTGTTAGGTTTTTCATTTGAAAGAAGAATATTAATTTCTGAAACCATGAAACGTTAAATCTAAATCTGTGGTATTAAAATTGTGTTGCGCTGAAAATACCCCTCCACATATCTCATCATCAACATCATCACAGCCCATATATGTCCCACTGTTGGGCTCGGGCCTCCTCCGTAATAGGAGGGAAATTAACCTACTATACCACGCTAGTCAGACGTGTTGGTATATGGTTTTGTTTCGAGTTTTACATCTCTTACATAGATGTTATATGCCTTTTATATCCCTTAGTCGTCTCTTACGATCACCCACGGGTAAGATAGGGGGTGGTGAATTGTATTCTTACTCCGTCACCATACGGATATTTCACATATCTATCAACCCATTATTGTCCACTGCCGAACATGGCATGCCCCTAAAAAATGACAGGTTCAACGGTTTTGCGCCACCTATATTCGTTGATACTCTAAGACTTTTTTATATTGTCGCCATTCAAAGTGGAAGCGTTCCTGAGCCATATGATACATAGTTGCTACTAGAAAACATTTCTACTCCAACGATTCGTTAAGCGGGCTGCAATAAAAATATACGGGATATATCAACCCGTATATTGCTAAATAATTCTTACTGATATCTTCAATAGAACATATCTATAAGTATGTACCTGCTTAAATAACTTTATTAACCAGTTAACTAATATATGTAACTAATATTAATCTTAAACCACATCACTTACTTGAAATTTATTATAGCTATATTTATTTTTGCAACCATGTATTTTTCTTAATATCTTTCATATTGAGTGATTTTCTTTCTTTTTTATGCAATATTCAATATTTCTTTTATTAGTTCTTGCAGTAAATCAACTATATGAGTCGGTTTGCTGCAAGAACTCATTAACCGACAAATACAGAACTATGAATTAAGACCACTTTTAGTTTTAGTTAAATTGCTTCAGGAATAATATAAAAAACTAATATATAATAAAAAAAATCAAAACGCAATTACGCGTTTTTTAAAAGTAATCTTCTATTATATAACCTGAGACGATTAGAGGAAAACATTATATTTTTTTTTTATTCTTAGTTTTTTATTTGTCGGTTAATGATTTTTTTCAATAAACCGACGATATGTCAAATTACTTATTTCTATATATTTGCTTTTCAAGACTATAATAATGTATATATATATATATATATATATATATATATATATATATATATATATATATATATATATATTCTAAATGTACTTACCACTATCTAGGAGCTCGACTTTTTTCATATGTCGCTCTACTGGTTGTATTAAACTGACGGCAATGAAATTGTTCATGGTCATGCCCAACACTAATAGCAATGTACCACGGTACCCATATTCTTCTAGAGACCACTTTATAAATATAGGCGCTAACATAGTTGCGAGTCCTTGAAACAAAAGATTTATGTTATCCTTAGATAATAAAAAAATAAGTATATAATAAAATGATATGAAAAATATTATTATATTCGAATGAAATACCTATTTAAAGTGTGGTATATTTTAAGTGGCATATAACTACTTTAGCTTAAGAGGAATACTTTCATAAATAACTTGCAAACATACATATATAACTGACACAGAGTTGCTAATATATTGAAAGAATATCCACAAAAGAGTGTGGGATTACTTGTAATATTTTATCGAGTTTTTGGCATCTATTCCTTATGTGACATCCCTGCATATTCTTGACTACAAGGATACTCTCCAGTAGTTTACCTACATCAAAAAGCAAGGTAATGGACCTGACAGCCGCTGCCGAATCATGGGCAATTGATCCAACTTCGGCACCAGCACTAAAATCCCCATCTTCAAGTACTTAAGGAGCCGTTCAGCTACCAGTCATGCAACGAACAGTACTTTAACGTATGCCTCTAAATGCACAATATAGGCAATACTCAAACAGATATTCCGGCCCGGTGGTGGTGTTTTCTGACTGATTACCTGCCATCGTCAACCGATTATCGTTATGATTACCATTTACTACTAATGCGCAGAATACGGTTAAATAAATGTGTTTCACCAACCCTTTCTTTCCTATAGGTGTTATAGAAATTGGCTGCGGGATCTCAAGAGAGTAGACAGAAACACTCGTCTATGAAACTTAATTACCAACAGTGATTGCTACGCTACCTGCTAAATGTGTCGGGTATGTCATTATTTTGTCTCGGGAAGACATACCCATGTTTAAAAATCTACTTTAGTAGACTGATTGAAATGAAGGAAGCAAATAGTGACAAAGCAAAAAGTTTGCATGAGTAGGATTTGGTTGGATAGGCAGGTTATAGTTTCGAATCTGGCACTCAATTCTTGTCACTCTAATTTTATTTCTATTTTCTAATTCAAACTTTTGCAAAATGAAATCTTGTGCAAAGTTGAATTCATATTTTTATTTCAATTTTGTGATATATTCGTATGACGAGAATTGTTCGCCTTGTTGTTATTTGTGTTTATCAATTGTATATTTGGAAAAAGAAAGCAATACAAGGATTTATTCTGTAAAATAAAATGTTGTCTTTAGAAAAAGCTGTATCTAATATATAATATATTTTTAGTTCTATTGTAAGCCTGAATTACTTTCATTCTTTTTGTGTAAAAGAATTTAAATAACTGTCGGATAAATTTGTCTACCATGATACTACTGATGAATTATAAAACGATTCTGTTTTATTCTTTATAAAGCCGAAACATCATTCACCAAGCTTTTATTATTTACAATTTTATAGAGAAGAAGAAATAAATATCACAGCATTTGGGCAAACACCCCTTGACTGTCATTTTATTAATTTAGAACGTTCCTGATGCAAGTTAATATAAAAATAAACTGATACTTCAAACCAATGTATTATCTGCTTCGCAGTGTAATTAGGGGTTTAACAAATAGACCACATACTAGACTGACAGGCGTTCAGACTCATCTGACGTCGGACATAGTAGGCTTAATGAAACAACATATTTCATGTGTAGAATGAAACAGAAAACCTCAATGAATACGGCATTTTAGCATTATTAATAATCATTCAGATTTTTTTTACGTAACTAGCTAGTTTCCCTAGCTTCACTTGCGTTTTGACGCAAGCAGCATTTCCTTCATCGAAACTAAAATTTCACATTTTTATTAATTCCTAATCAACTTTATTAAGTTGTATCAATTTCACAATCGTGTTCAGTTTCTTTTAGAAACACAAAAAACCAAATACTCTACATAATTGTGTACATTTTAGAGGTATTCTTCCACTTTTTTTGTGTCATGATATGGTATGAACACACTCCGCCAAATCCATCCGATGTGACGGAAGGATGGCTTGTTTCCTCTCTATCGTCGTTGGATTGACCAGTGGTACCGATTCCTTAACCAGGGTATCCCGTTCGTATTCTAAAAAAAGTTAATGTACCTATATAGCGTCGTGCGTGATTGATTTGAAACTTCGTTGATATTGTAGCAGGGGACAAATAAAGATGGTATGATGATAAATAAATTATATTAGAACTTAAAAAATTATGTGTTGGCAATATTGAAGCAGTACAGTACACAGCAATAAATATTGCAAATCGACCCTTGGAAAGCGACAATAATTAATTTCTACTTCGTAGAGCATTGTCCCTGCCGCACACTACCTGTATGACTTTGCACGGAGCTCCGATAGTTTACTATCTACCGTTAAAACAATTATAACTTGTTGTTATTACATACCACAAAAATTTAGAAGACAGAGTAATGGAATATTTATCCATAGATTTTGTACCACTTCTCATTTTGCCACCTGTATAGATGCATAAAAAATGTTGAAATACGTGTAAATTTATTTTCTTTAAGGGTAGTTTGAACAAGTTTTGTAGTGTATTCATTGTAAATAGTTTTTTTATACATATAAATTACACATGCTTATTGAGTTGTGTAGCTGATAGGAAAAGATTTTAAAAAATCTCTTCCTTTAATAGCTATAGGTATAACTTAATAAGGCTAATACCTGAACTACAAGTCTAAACTAAATTGTTTGGGTTCTACGATAAATTTATAATCCCAACTTACTCTTTTATATGTGTAATAGAAATAGTATATAATCAATATATAAACAAAATAATAAATGTGACCCGACCCTAATTTGCCGAGTTTATAAATAGTATTAAGACAAAGCTAATTTCTGGGTCTTGTCTGCTCATTAGCTTTTGGGTTACCTATATAAAGAAAATAAGAAGCTTGCTTACAACAAAAATATAACTTGTAAATTATTAAACTTAACTTTAAATTTGCTATCATTATTATCTTTATTATACCTAGCACAGCTCCAAGTTTGTAGATATTATATTATTTGTTACTGTAATTTATTTTGAAATACGAGTCTTTTAGTGCTTTTCTGTAATTATCTGAAAGGAACTGAATATTATAATGATGCATTTAAGAATCAATCATATGAATTTTATAATTAAAATTATTAGTAATTATAATATACCTAATAAAAAAAACAATAAGTAGGTATTTGGAGATACATACATACATATCATCACGCCTTATCCCTTGCAGGGTAGGCAGAGAGAACAGAGTGCCAGAGAACTCTATCTCTGCATACTTCACTCGCTTCCTCAACATTCATAATTCTCTTCATACACGCTCGCCGGTTTCGGAGACTCTTGACTCCACCTTCCTTCAGTACATGACCGATCTGGTCTAGGTAGGTTAGTCTCGGTCTCCCTCGGTACCTACATCCTTCCACTTTCGCATTGTATATCTTCTTAACCAGGCGTTCGTTCGGCATTCTTTCCACATGTCCGAACCATCGGAGCATTCCCTTTCGCATCTTTACACCAATACTCTCTTTCATACCTACTCGCTCTCTTACGTCGTCGTTACGAATGCGGTCGGTCAGCCTAACTCCACAGATGGAGAACACATAAAAATTTAATAAATCACAAATTTGAGAGATTTTAAATTAATAATATAGATATTTTATGCATGTCATATATTTCGAGTGCTTTATATAAGACTAACTTCTGGTCGCGGCTTCTTCCGGGTGAAAAGTAATTTTCCTAAAGTATTATTAGTATATTATCTCAAGGAATTATTACCGAGACCAAAGCATCCTATATGTTAATCCACGAAATGGTCTATATGTGTGCCAATTTCCATCCAAATCTGTTGGATAGCTTACGCGTGATGGAAAAACAGACATCCGAATATAGTCAAAAACTTTCACATTTATAATATTAGTAGGAATAGTAGGAATTAATAGAATAGGATGCTAAGGTTTTACTGCGGTTTCACTCATGGCTTCCATTGCCCATTGTTTTACTATTTGAATGGAAATTGTTCACTATTTTTTGATTTTATTTTAAATTGGTTTTTATTATTTAAACTATTTGTTACTAAACTATAACGTCATCATCATCATCACAGTTTATATATGTCTCACTGTTCGGCTCAAGCCTCCTCCATAATAGGAGGTGAATTGACTATACCATGGTGGTCAGACGTGTTGCTATACGGTTTTATTTTGAGTTTTCCTTCTCTTGCATAGATGATTTGGGCATTTCATATCCCTTAGTCATCTCTTACGATCACGCGCGGGTAAGATATGGGGTGGTGAATTATATTCTTACGCCATCACCGCACGGATAAACTATAATGTGTATTCAGTATTTTTTTTACATTACAGACTTCAAGTTCAATTGTCTGTATGAATTTGCACTTTACGTACCATGAGTAGGATACTCACAGATTTAGGAATAGCTATCAGAAATTTACCTTGATTTGAATAATTGAACAAGTTTCTCCGTCATCATCATCATCTCAGCTCATATATGACCCACTGTTAGGCTCGAGCCTCCTCCACAATCGGAGGGAAATTGACCTACCATACCACGTTGCTCAGACGTGTTGGTATAGGGTTTTGTTTCAAGTTTTCCTTCTCTTGCATAGATGTTATTTACGTTTTATGTCCCTTAGTCGTCTTTTACAATCACCCACGGGTAAGATAGGGAGGTAGTGAATTGTATTTTTACTCCGTCACCACACGAATTTTCTTTCCATATGGTGACGGAATAAAAATACAATTCGCCACCGTCATTTTATAAAAAACGCCTAATAGATATAATATGGCTGAAATATCTAGGTAAGAGAAGAAAAGCTTGAAATGAAACTTATTAACTAATTGTCTGATCAACGTAGTGTAATAGGTTAATTTCTGCCCTATTGTGGAGGCTCAAGTACAGTAATGGGGCATACCTATATGATGATGTAAAATAAATTTTGAAATATTAGATATGGAAATTCTAAAATATAAACTAATACAGGTTTATAATATCATTGATTGTATAACATTATTATTTTATTTCACTTTATATCATATGAAACTCGTTGCCAAAACATCTCAATGCGATATTAGATCACTATGATTAAATAAGTACTTTACGCGTAGAGGTTATTCTATTTTCATAGAGTCAGCGTGAAACGGTATTCACTATAACACATTTTGACATTTATTTTATTTAGGAACCTCTTGTGAACTTACGCATTATTGGCATCTTATTTCCGGTGGCATAGGAAATCAGAACACTAGTGTAATACACCTAGTTCTGCAGTCTCTAAGTTTGAAAGGTAATCAGACAGAGTAAATTGATGACGCTACACTGATAATATTTATAAAAAATGAGCACAGCGGTGACCTGCAAGGCTCGATCAAGGCCAAAGGTGCCAAGAAGGTTAATAGAGTAATAGTTAATAGAGTATATATATATATATATATATATATATATATATATATATATATATATATATATATATATATACTAGATCTCTTAAGTGCTACTCGTAAATTCCAAAAATGCCAGCCTGTCTCATCAGCGTCCTATAGTAGATCAATTCTTCTTTTATTCATAGGAGGCAGTATATGCTCAATAATGGAACTTATATAAAGAAAATCACCTTTCGTATTAATAAATAACAGAACTCGACAAAAAATTGCTGTAGTTGTGTGAAAGTGTTTTATACACATTATACAGAGAGAGAAGTACCATAAAGAATGGCTGCCTTTTGTTTTCCTTTGCGGTTTTTAGGTAGCTATTATAAAGATGCCTGTTGTATTTTTCATAGCGAACTTTGAGATCGTATCAGTCTTTTGAAGTAGGTACTTGACTAGTTTTGCTATAGTTATTTACAATTTATTTAATCTAATAAAGAATTCTATAGTTTGTAGTGTGTACAAATAGTAAAAATAAACCTTGGACTAAGAACTAGAGACTCTATTATTATATAATATAAAAAAGGCATCTAGCATTTTTTAGAGCTTTCTCTTTTAAAGTCATTAGTTAGTAATAATTGTTAACCTATCAATATTATAAATATGAAACTTTACTATAGATAGTGGAAAATACATAGATTAATATAATTTATAAAGATATGTTGCTAAGCCGTCAATATTTAATAACATTTGCGAAGTAGGTAAAGTTCCTATAACGAGATTTACTATTATTACTATATTAATGATGAATATAACGCATGCATACAGTTTACGTTGTCATAAATAACATAATTGCTATATGAATTTGAAATAATACGTATGAAAATTATGTTTTGTAAGACATTCTCAAACTAGTAGGCCTTATATTAAAATTCCCAGTATGTGTCTGTTTAATTTATCTAAAATGTAAACCGTCTTTCTATTTGCAAAAAAATTAATCTAGCTGCCGTATTATTTTAAACCTTTTCTTTATTTATATCTATAAACAATTATATCTATAAACGTGTACGATCATACCTATAAACGATCACATCTGAAAAACGATGTATGTAACATATACCATTATATCTATAAACGAACGATTATACGTATATCAAAGATTATTTGATACACCTATTACACAGTTTTGAAAAGAAAACTATAAACCGCAATGTTTGAACGCCAGCCATATTGAAATTGTAATCATGTTGATAATTGTTTATTGCACTATCTTTAGAACTAGAGATATATACAAAATTTCAACACAATGAAAACATAGTGTCAAATATAACTTGCAAGATTTAATTACGGATTGACACCAGTATCTGAGAAACTAAACATGTTGTTTGTAAAAGTGATAAAAACAACTTTTTATTATGGAACTTACTAGCTCCTATTAGCCATTTTACCCACAGCTTCGCTTGCGTGGAAAATTACTTTCATAACATAAAACTTTGCTACTAAATTATCCCAAGGGAAGTCTCAGAATACTGTGTGTTAATTCAGGAAATGTTCTATCTACATGCATTTCATTCAAATCTGTTCAACGATTTATGCGTGATTGAGTAACAAACATCCAAACATCTTCACAAACTTTCATATTTATAATAGGAGTCTCCTGGTAAGAGAAAGAAGCTCTTGCTATTATTATTATTATAAGTTGCTGCTCCTGCAGTACTTATTACTTTACTTCTATAACTACTAAGTTTTACCTAATAAAATCGATTGATTGGAAAAATTCAAATATTTTAAATTCGCCGTTTTCAAATTTTTTCCTTGTATATACAATTGCTAACTGGATGCCAAATTTGAACTTTTAGTTCATCTAAAAGTGGAATATGTTTTTGATCGATATGTGAGTCAGTCAGTCAGAAAAGTAAAGATTTCTATACGTTAACATCTATATATCGGTTTCATCATCATCATCATCATCACAGCCCATAATGTCCCACTGTTGGGCTCGGGCCTCCTCCTTAATGGGAGGGAAATTAACCTACTATACCGCGCTGGTCAGACGTGTTGGTATAGGGTTTTGTTTCGAGTGTTCCTTTTCTCGCATAGATGTTATATGCGTTTTATATCCTCTAGTCGTCTCGTACGATCACCCACGGGTAAGATATGGGGTGGTGATTAGTATTCTTACTCCGTCACCACACGGAAATATATATTTATCATATAATATATCTGTTTAAGCTGTATTTATTAGATTTGGAATACTAGCTTATCTGGAAGCTCTCAATATATAAATCAAGGAAAATAAAAATCTGGAGTGTGTATCTTAAATACTTTTTGAGTTATAAAGGAGTGAAAAGTGATTCATAATAGTTCGTATAATCCGACATACGATGTGGCCAGTTAGCTTTGTTTAAACTTTGTTTGACACGCTACCACCACAGTGATGAGTCATAATTTGGTTACGTAGGTAGGTATCCACACTGGTCTAATTGGTAATTCGATGTGGTTTCATGTCCCAGGTGTGGTAATAATTTTTTAAATTTTAAAATTTAGACGGAAAGTCTTTGAAAAATAATGAAATTAACGTTTTGTTCATAACTTAACTTAAAAACATGATATGTAACACTTTAACTTAGAATAACTTCTTCGTCCATATACCTATATGTCGTCACATATCTCCTCCTCCATAATAGTAGCGAAATTGACCTACTATATCACGCTGGTCAGATGGATTGTTATAGGACATACATATATATAATCTGTTTAAACTTATCAAATTTACTATTTAGGTTTAGTTTTTTTCAATTTAATCTATTAAAATGAACTTACCCACTAAACTTTGAATAAAACTAATCACCATTAGTCTCTTCTTTACGAAATACTCATTCAGTATTGAATAAGATACGTTATAAAAAAAACCAACACCAGCTCCCTGAAAACGAATGTTGTAAAATTTTTTATAACGTAAAAGAAGAAATTTTCAGTGTGGTGACGGTATAAGAATATAATTACCACGGTCTCTTTATTGCCCGCAAGTGTCGTAAAAATCTCACCAGGCGAGTGATACCCTATTATATAACACTTCACTCTGATTGCCAACCCACCGGCCAATTTTGAATATTGTGACACTAAGCCCTCACAACGTAGCAATAGTAGTAGCGTAGTATCATCATAAAAGAAGAAACAACAAAATTTTAGACAGTTGGTTACAAAATATAATACTATAAAATCAAAAATAATATTTTGTTGTGGTCCATGATCCTTTGGGAAACCGGCTTGTTCACAAACTTCATTCCTAATTCAAGACTACAGTTTTTCAAGAACTAGAAAATATACAGGTAGTCAAACATTATTTTAAATGTACTGAAAATGCTAAACAGATTTGGAGTTGTTGGTTGACATCTTTCTTTAAATTGAATTTATTTGGGTAAATTCATTTAAATAAAAAGGTCTATGTATCTCGACATTTCATTTGAACTGAAAACTTTGATGATAAATCGAATTATACAACAATGTTTTAATATATAAACAATAATAGAAACATTTTCATTTCGTAATCGGATTTTATAAATAATTAAGCATATTAAGTGCTAAATAATAGAAACATGATAAATCTAATATACGTACTACATCGCATCGGCAAGCGACCATACTACAAAGATTTGGCAAGAAAACTCAAAAGGGTAACCTGCTGCACTGCCGATAACAAGGGCCGGCACCGGGGGCCTACTCACATGGCGTAGAAAGGTACACTTACGGCAGGTTATGGGGTTGCACGTTATCCCCTCTCTCACCTCAACCGGATTGGTCAGGGTGTGACAATACTATAAGTCTGACCCCAAAAAAAGCATCATCTTCTTTAACCCAAGTTCTTATTAACCATGGCCAATGTAAAAGATACTACAGCCACAATCCAGTTTATGAATCCCTAAATTCTGTAGAGACTAGCACTTGACTAGTGGTAAGAAATGTTCTTGAGAGAATGATATAGAACAGAAATACTATATGAAATTACAGCTTTATCTCTTCTCGCTATGTAGGAGTAATTCAACATCAGCAGTCTATGATATTACTTTGTCGTAAAAATAATATAATTTTTGAAAGGTGGTATATGAAATATACTAATACTTAAAATCATTTTGATTATTATCATTATTATTTTAGTTTGAATAAGGACAGCATTCAGATACAATAAAAAAATATTCACGTTACTGAAGTATATTAGTGTACGAGTATCGTATAGCAGTAATAGGTATATCTAATGTTTATTTTAATTAATTACTATAATGCATATTATACAAGACTAGCTTTTGCCCGCGAGTTCGTCCACGCAGAAGTCATCTCTGACAGAGTTAAATAGAAAAAGCAATGCAAGGTGTTGAAGGTTTGTCGCTAGACCGATGATTAACAGCGTCATAAACTGGGATGCGGTCGCCGCCTTCTGCGAGTTAGTTGTCTAACGGAATTAGGCAATATGGTGGGTCCGAGAGAAAATACTCTACGTTGACACGCTCTACCGTCGGTGCTTTGGGCAGCGCAAGCGTGAGTACCTGTATTGAGGTTCACTGCGTGAGGGCTTTTACTCTAGATGATACCCGGTTGCTGTGGCCCGCCCGCATAACGTAGATGTACGTGTACGGCGCGCTATGGGGTCACGCGTCACCTCGGACGGATTGGGCGCGGTGTGTCTATATACCGTAGCTGGTCACTAAAGAAAAGGTTGATCAAAATTCTATTCATTCTACAAATTAAATTGCCTTTAATATACTATTTACGGTATGACCATGGGTTAAAAATATAATTATCGCCACCCTTTATTTGACCGTTTTGTTTCACCAACAGAGTTGTGACCTCGTTAGATATGATTTATTATGTGAGTTATAGAGTGAACATTTTTGAAGTTAAACTTAACCTGTATCTTAAACCCTTAGGCAAGAACCTATTGCCGTCGACTATATGTATCGTGTGAGCTCTCATGCCGGCACTGGTCGCCACGACGGCACTGGTGCGGGGTTGATGGAGAGGGAGAGAGAAACACATGTTTATTTATTTTTACCGAAGAATATTTGTACGTGATTTAAAAAGAATCGATAAAGAAATATTCTCCCCATACACACTTTGCCACTTTGTTACACCCCCTTAGGGGCGGAATTCATAAAATCCTTTCATATTGAATCTATATGTCATAAAATGAAACGTGCGTCAAAATTTAATGTTTCTAGCTTTAATAGTTTCGGTTTGGCGGTAATGAGTCGTTCAACCCGCTTCACAGGCCTAATGTATACAACCAGAGGGTGAAAATTGACAAATGCCGGATATACACACATACATATCATCACGCCATATCCCTTGCAGGGTAGGCAGAGAGAACAGAGTGCCAGAGAACTCTATCTCTGCATACTTCACTCGCTTCTTCAACATTCATAATTCTCTTCATACACGCTCGCCGATTTCGGAGACTCTTGACTCCACCTTCCTTCAGTACCTGACCGATCTGGTCTAGGTAGGTTAGTCTCGGTCTCCCTCGGTACCTAGATCCTTCCACTTTCGCATTGTACATCTTCTTAACCAGGCGTTCGTTCGGCATTCTTTCCACATGTCCGAACCATCGGAGCATTCCCTTTCGCATCTTTACACCAAAAATACTCTCTTTCATACCTACTCGCTCTCTTACGTCGTCGTTACGTTACGAATGCGGTCGGTCAGCCTAACTCCACAGATTTTCCGCAGAGATCGCATTTCGACCGCATTAATTTTACTATCATACTCTTTTCTGCATACCCAACTCTCGCTTCCATACAGTAATGTTGGGACAAGCACTGCGTTATGTATTGCTACACGTGCCTTCTGGCTGAGGTGGTGGCTGCCGAGAAGTTGCCCCAACGCTCCGTTCACTCTATTTCCCGCATTCACTCTTCGCTCTATATCAGTGGTGTACCGTCAATACGACTAAATCCACATCCAAGATATACAAATTCATCCACTTGCTCTAGTACATCATTACCTATTGTTACTCTTACATCTGTTCTGGCTTCATCTCTTTCAAAGACCATTATTTTGGTTTTGCTCACATTCACGCGTAGACCCCTTTTCTTACAATCTTCTGTCATTGTGTCGACTAGGTCTGCAGGTCAGTCGCTGACTGTGCCAGCAGGACTGCATCATCTGCATAAAGCAGAGCAGAGACCACTGAGTCACCCATCTGGACTCCCACATTCATATCGTTCAACCTTTGGAGACATTTATCCAGATATATGATAAACAGCCTGGCTGATAGAACGCAGCCCTGCTTAACGCCGATATTGACGTCAAACCAAGGCGACATTCCATCATCCAGCCGCACACAGGCTCTACAGCCTATGTAACTGGATTGCACAGCCTGCTGCAGTTTATCGTTAATACCATACTCCGGTAAAATGTCCCAAAGTTCCTTTCGTACAACCGTGTCAAATGCTCTCTCCAGATCCACAAAACTGCAGAAAACCCTCTGACCTAGGGCCAGATGCTTCTCCACAATGTTGCGCAGAGAGAACACTTGATCCATGCATCCCCTTCCACTCTTGAAACCTCCTTGTGTCTCACACAGTAAACCATCGGACACCATCCTCATTCTCCTTTCAATAATTTTACCATACACTTTTGCTGCCAAACTGGTCAAGCTTATGGCTCTGTAATTTGCGCAGTCACAACGTGAACCCTTGTTTTTAAACAAAGGCACGATGACTGCGCTATTCCAGTCCCCGGGAACCATTCCCGAGCTCCAACATAAATTAAGGAGCAACAGGAACGCCTCCCAGACACAGGAGCCACCAAGCTTGATCATCTCGGCAGACACCATATCAATGCCCACTGCCTTACCATTTTTTAAACTTCTTATCGCCCATTCAACTTCATCCATACTGATGCCATCGGAGGACGCCGTCGCCGAATGTTGATCTACTAGACCACATGCGACATCGGCGCCAACCGTAGCATCCGCATACATATCTTCATTCTTACATTGCCGATATATTTCTTTCTTCTCTTCAGTCATACTGTCATTCAGATTCAAAGAAGAGACATAGTCCAGCCACGCTTTCTTCTTTTGCTCTACGGAAGCTGCCACTTCCGCATCCCACCATGCATCACCATTTGTGTTTCTATGCTTCTTTGAACTTCCACATACTTCTTTCGCTGTGTCTACCATACTCTCTTTCAATACTCTCCAGCATTCTTCAATGTCCGATTGCGGCTGGCTTGCCTTGTGGTCTGTTCAGAAAGTGAAGGCACTGGCGAGAGGCCAGTGCCTTCACTTTCTGAACAGACCACTAAATCTCGCAATAACGAGATAGTGGTCCATATCGACTGTGGGGCCCCTGTAGGCTCTTGCGTCCAATATTTTGCTTCGGAGGCGACTGTCTACCAAAATTAAATCTATTATACTTTTCTGTTCATTTCTTCTCCATGTATACATATGGATGTCCTTATGTTGGAAAAATGTGTTTGACACAATAAGGTTTCTCTCCATGCATACATCCGCTATGAGCCTACCTGCGTCGTTCACTCTCTTATCACCAAATGGACCAAGTACGCCCTCATAGTCGGGACGCTTGGTCCCCCACCCAACCGTTCAAATCTCCGCATACAATCACGCGTTCACTGGTTTCTGCCATATCCAGAACTTCCCTAACATTATCCCAAAACTTCTCTAGGTCTGATGCCACGGAGGATCCTACGGGAGCATATGCTACAACCATGAATACCTTGGTGACACCAAGTTTTATACGGACCCAAAGAAGTCTGGGATCATACATTCCGTAATCCTTCACACCTGAGGCCAAGCGAGAGGACAGCAGTACTCCTACCCCCATGCTGGCTCGATCGCTCTGTGGTACACCAGACTACAGAGCCATCCTGCCACCAGGAAGATCGCAGGCGTCGCTGCCCCTTCGCTTGGTCTCTGTTACACAGAGCACGTCTAGCTGTTTGTCCGCCATGACGGATATCAGCTCGTGCAACTTACCTTCCACACAACCTCTTACATTCCACGTGCCCACCCGGCACTCTGCTCTCCTCAACTCGCCTGACTGGGCAAGGCGTGATGGGTGGCGGCCCCCATCGCCGCAACTGCCGAAGTTCGTACCGACGGGGGCGGGTCGGTACGCGTCGCCTCCGGGGGACGCCCTAACCCGCATTGCGGTACGCATTTCGAGCCGGATTAGCAGTCTAATTAGACTGGCAGGGGACGCGAACGAGCACGCTCCGGACTATGCCAGATATTACCATAAAATATTTGATTCGACTCGTAATTTGAATCGATAAAGATTTTTTTCTCCCCATACAAACTTTGCCACTCTGTTCCACCCCCTTAGGGATGTAATTTCGTAAAATCCTTTCTTAGTAAATTTCTACGAAGTAGTAAGTACTACTTGAAATTTTGACAGTGGTTTCTAGAAAGAAACCACTGTCAAAATTTCAAGTTGCCAGCTTCAATAATATCGGCTTGGCGCTAATGACTTAATGAGTCGTCCAACCCGCTTCGCAGGCCTAATTTACACCCCCAGAGGGTGAAAATTAAGAAATGCTGAAACACTTGTTTATTTGTTTTTACTGAAGATAATTTGTACGTAAATTTAAAAGAATCGATAAAGATTTTTTCTCCGAACATTTTTTAAATTGACATAACTTTTTTATTTATAAACTAATTGACATGAAATAAAGCCTAAATGTTAAGTGAAGCTTACCACAATATATTAGCGAAAACCGCGTCTAAATCGGATAAGCCGTTTCTGAGATTAGCGTGCACAAACGCACAGACAAACAGATAAACAGACAAACAGATAAACAGACAAAAAATTTAACAATCATTGTTTTGGGTTCTATTCGTGTTGATATAGGTCCCAGTAATATTTTTTCTCATATATCTTCCATGTACAGATAGCGATCCGTTACATTTTTATTATATGTATAGATTATTAACTCTCTGTGCTGCTTCTTGATATAAACTTTAACAATGCGAAATTTCACGCTCTTGCGTCCGCAAAATATCCTTATAAACCGAAACAACGTTTTTGATTCGCGTATTAATACTAAAAGATATAATATAACATATTTCTCAAACATTATATTTCAAAGAAACAGTTATTTTGAAATAAAGATCATCATGAATTCTAGTCAAAGTTCGATTCACTTGAAAAACATCAACACTAGGAAAAAGTCAGTAAAATGGCTATAGTGCCTAGACTAAAATAGCATCACGCTGCTGACTTTTCCTATTTCGTAAAGATTCTTATTTCATGTGATCTAACACATTTGGAAGAAAAGCAACATATTTTTTTTATTAAACTTATAATAATAGTTTTTGCTAACTACATCAGTATGTGGAATTGAAACAGATCGAGGAAGATCTAAGAGTCGGTTTTTGCTATATATACTAGTAATATTGGGGTTTGCAGTATCTATGGCTACTAGCAAAAAGTATAAGCTAAGTTAACTGTATGGTAATAAAAAATAATAAAAGTTTGAACTAACCTGTAATGCTCCCACACAGATGATGAAAGGGAAAATTGCAGTCACAAATATCGAACCCAATACTCCTACATTGCACAATATCGCAGCCAAAAGAGCCACCATTCGTATGCTCATTTTCGTTAACAAAGGAGCTGTCAGAAAACCTGTAAAATAATTTTAATTATATAACTTTTGACTCCAAACATTATTTTCTTATTTAAATTTATATACAACTTTATGTTTACTCTTTTTCTTTGTGAAACATTTTCTTCTTTCTTTGATGCTTCTCCGAACTGGTTTTTGGTTTTCCTATTTGGTTTCTCGCTTATCCATCTAACAATAATCCGCTAATATACTAACATCACATCTTCCATGGTAACGTCTCTCAATATCGTGTACATCCTGGTGAAATCTGTTATCTTGTTCTTCACTATAGGCAATCAAGTTTTCAGGAAAATATTCAATATGGGAGTGTAAGAAGTGAACTTTTAAGCTCATCTTGCACCCTTGAGCTTTATATGCTGTCAGCATGTGCTGTACAATAGTTTTATAATCTGGATCCTTAGTATTGCTTAAAAACTTCTGCTCTTCTTGCAGTGGTTTTACAAACTGCTTAATTAGTCTCAATTTAATATGAAGATATGGCAGTAAAACCTTTTCTGATGGAACCAAATGGTATTGGATAACGTTTTCTCGCCAGGAGTTAAACCGTGCCGTGTAATTAGCTGTTGACTGGCTTGTAGCCAGTTTATCTCTACTATCCCATAAACATAGAAAACAATGAAATTTGAATAACCTGACTGTGGACCCAACAACATTGTTAGTATTTTAAAATCTCTACAAACCATCCATTGATGTTCTTGATATTTGATTTTTTCAAGAATTGTAGTTAAGCCGTTGTAGTTTTGTTTTATACCTACTTGACTTAGCGTCAGTATATCGCAAATGTACCGTCTTGTGACCTACAAGGAAAAAGACATTTGCCCCCTCCTACTGTAACTATTGTGGAAATGATGATATATATTTATGAATGTATTTAAAATTTAAACTGTGTTTTATATATTATATATTCATTCTTCTTCTCCTTGCTCGTGTGGTTGTTGATGTATGTTGTGTGGTGGTTGATGTATGTTGTGAGGATTGAGTGTCATGAGATTGTTGCGTGGTTTGTGTGTGTGTTAATTGTGGTGTGTGTTGTGTGTGTGGTGTGTGTTGTGTTTGTTGTGTGTCATTAGTGTCTGTATTGTGTACGAAAACTGAATCACCTAAAACTTTACTTAATATTGTGACTGTGTGGATTGCTATTTGTTTTTGTAGTATGCTTATGTCAATAGTAGCGTCAAGTGTGTCAATGTATTTAGTTATGGTTTTTGCTACTATTCCTGTCGCTCCGACCACTATAGGTAAGACCGTGGCGTGAGTGTTCCATAGGCGAGTGATCTTCGTCTTTAGCAGGTGGTATTTGCTTAGCTTCTCAATATCCTTGGCCCCTATATTGTAGTCGGATGGAACAGTGACATCTATCAAAAAGGTTTTATTGTTTATCTTATCTACATATACTAGATCCGGTCTATTGTGAGTAACTGTGACGTCTGTCTGAATTGGGCTTTCCCAGAGAATTTTGGCAGAATCGTTCTCCTTCACCTGCGGCTGAACTGAGTTCTCCTTCCACCAGAGCTTGTCAGCCTCTATCTTGTGTTTTTTGGCTAAGCACCAGTAGACATATTTGATCAGATCGTTATGTCGCTTGACATAGTATGTTCCAGCTAGCTTTTCGCATCCTGAGACAATATGCTGAGCTTTTTCGTCTTTGGTGGAACAGAGTCGAAATTTGCCATCGACTGACTCTTTTAAAATGTCGCGTTGATGTTGTCGCGTCATAACGACCTGGTCTTGTATGGCAAACACTGAAGATTCTAGCGATGGCCCTATTCTCTGCTTTTTTATCCATTTAAAAGAAAGTTCTCTATTCACATTCGCTTGGTCCAGAACAACTTTAGGGAATTGGCCATGAAGTGGCTTATTCCTCCATTTTTCATTTTAAGATTTAACAATAGCATCTTTTACCTCTTTATCTAGATGCTGATTACCTAGCGGTAACCTTAACTCTCTCTCGAATTCCTTACAATGTTTAATTATTGAATATTTATTTCTGTTGCTATCATGTTGTACTATTGCTTTTATTAAATGATCACTTTCTGATTTTAGATACTGTTTATACTTTATAATTTGCGTTTTATACATATTTTCTTAATTTGTCAACCCTCTTCCTCCCTGTTTAACCGGTATGTAAAGCCTTTCCACATCTGCCTTCTGCTGATGTGCTTTTTTAATATTTAAAAGTTTTCTTGTTTTTATATCTATTTTCTTTAAATCGCTAATTTTATAATTAATGATACCAAATGAATATAGTAATAATGGAACAGCATATGTATTAATCCCTTTTATAAGGTTTCGTGAATTTAAGTATGTATTTAATAGCTTTTTAACGCTTTTGAAAAATTATTTTGTCACTTTTTCCCTAACCTTTGTATGTTCTATTTTTCCCGATTCATGAACCCCTAAGTATTTATATGTGTTACCTATCCCTAATTGGTTGAAAGTTTCCCCGCTTAATAGTACGTGCCCTTCCCCTGTTGTGCGACTTCTGTGTCCTGACCTAAGGTGTACTATGTTACATTTATCTATCCGAATCTCATACCGATATCGGTGGTGAAAACGTCCACACTATCTAACAAGACTTTCAGATTGCTACTTTTTTTTTTTTTTTTTTGGTGGACTATGGATTAGTCTCGCCCCGCCAAATCGGTCCGGGGTGACGGAAAAGGCGGCGCGTGACCCCATAGACCCACCGTAAAACTCCTCTCTCTTCGCCGTGCGAGCGGGTCACCGGGACCCGATTTTTAACTTCGGTGGCCCGCCCGGCGGTTCACCCTCGCGGGTTCCTCTCGTCGACGCCCCAACAGATTTCGCCGTCGGGGCGTCGCCCTCACGCGGTGGCCTCACGTCGGGTGACCGGACAATTCCCCGGTCCGATCACCCGAAGCCTCGGTTAGGGCGGCATCAGGCGCAGGTATTCGCGCCTGCGCCGCCCCGGCCGCTGGCGGCGGCCCGGGGCGCGGGAATCCTCCCTTGCCCGTTCCGCCGCTTCCTTCTGCGAGATGACAGCCTCGCAGAAGGCGGCGACCGCTTCCCAGTTCCTGATGCTGTCGACCATCGCTCTCGCGACGGCCGGCAGCGTCAGGTCGGCACCGATGACAGCGACGAGGTCACGGCGCTGCCGCTCCCATCCCGGACACACCTCCAGCGTGTGTTGCGCCGTGTCCTCGTCACTCCTGCAGTGGTGGCAGGCCGGAGTCCACTCCCTATACACGACCCTGTGCAGGTACAACCCGAAACACCCGTGCCCCGTCAATACCTGCACCAGCCGAAAGGTGAGGACTCCGTGCCGCCGCTCCATCCACTCTATCAATACGGGCCGGAGGGCCTCAACGGTCTCCACACCGTGCCTAGGCCTCTCCAGCCGCGTAGCCCAACGGGCGATGACGTCTCGGCGGGCATCCACGCGCCAGGTGGCTATCTCGCTCAACGATGGGGAGCCACCTTCCTCGCGCGCTGTGATAACCCGCCGGTAGAGGTCGGAGAGCATCTCCGCCTCTAGGTCCCACGGGGGTGTCCCGGCCAACAGGCACGCCGCCTCTGTCGACACCGTGCGGTACCCGCGAATAGCTCTGACCGCCATGGCTCTCTGTGGCCTCCACAGAACCGCCCTGAGCTGGGCGTTCAGAGCCCTCGCCCACACGGGTGCGCCGTACATGGCCATCGAGCGGATGACCCCCGCATACAGCCGTCGGGCCTCAAAACTGGGTCCGCCCACATTCGGCATGAGTCGAGAAAGGGCGGACGCCGCGCCGACAAGCCGGGGAGCAATCTGTCGGAAATGCTCCCGGAACCACCATCGCCCGTCGAGCACCAGACCCAAGTACCTCATATGGGCCTGGATGCTGATGTGGATGGAGTTTACCACTATCGAGGCGCCGATGGGCAGCCTCACACGGGGCCCATGGAAAAGTAGGGCCTCCGTCTTGTTTAGGGCCACCCTGAGCCCCAGCGCCTCGATCCGCCTGACCATCTCCTCGGTGCCGAGAGTGGCCAGGCTCGCCGCCTCTTCGAGTGTCCTGCCCCGGGCTGTGACGAGCGTGTCGTCAGCATAGCACACCAAGCTCAGCCCAGGGGGGAGACTCCCTCTCAACGCCCAGTCGTACCCGATGTCCCACAGAGTCGGCCCCAGAACCGACCCCTGTGGAACGCCGCACGACATGGGCGTCCGCACAATGTCCCCTGCGGGACCCGCGCAGAGGATACTGCGGCCCTCCAAATAGTCTGCCACCAGCCGCCTGAGGTACAGGGGCACTCCATGGAACCGGAGCGCCTCCCTGATGCAGCCGAATGGCAGACTATTGAATGCGTTGGCGATGTCCAACGACACCGCCAACAGCACTCCCTTCCCGGCGACGGCCTCCGCGGCCGCCTGCCTCAGGCGTAATAGGGCCCCGATGGTCGAACGCCCCCTCCGAAACCCATACTGAGCGTCCGACAGATCGGGCCCCACCTCCTCCAGGTGTCGGACGATGCGGGCAGCGAGCACACGCTCCAGCAGCTTACCCACAGCGTCGAGGAGCACGATGGGCCTGTAGGCCGACGGCAAATCCGGGGACCGTCCCGGCTTTGGCAGGAGAACCAACCTCCCTTCCTTCCAGCACTCAGGGAACCGTCCAGACGTCAGACAGGCGTTGAACAGCTGCCTGAGGCGAGGCTCGAAGTGCTCGAGGAGCGACGTCAGCACCCGGACTGGAATTCCGTCCGGGCCGGGGGCCGTGGTGGCGGAACGAATCTTCGCCACGGCCGCCCCCACTTCCGACTCCGTCACGGGCGGAACACTCTCGTCGTCGTCGTCCTCCCGGTCCTGATCTGGCGGAGCCATGACCGGGGGCGTGTGTTCCGACTGCCGTGGAAACAGCTCCTCGACCACCCTACGAAGGAAGTCGGGCTGGAGGGTCTCGGTGAGGGGGGGGGCCCGCGCGCGAAGCTTGTTCAGCGCCGCGCGATATGGGCGACCCCAGGGGTCACGGTCGAGACCGTCCAGCATCTCCTGCCAACTCGCGCCCTTGGCGGCACGGATGGCCAGCCGAAAGGCTGTCCGCGCACTGCGGTACGCCTCGTACAGCTGGCCCTCCCGCTCGACGTCGCGGTGACGCCGCCGGCTGCGGGTGTAGGATCTTCGGGCACTGATACACGCCGCACGAAGGTCCGCCAGTCTTGGGGACCACCAGTAGACCCCCTGCCTCGGAGGTGGACGCCGCCGCACTCTGGGCATGGCCGCATCGCAGATCTGCGTTAACGCACTGCGAATGCGGACAGCCTCAGCGTCCACTCCGTCCGCTGGGGGTGGTGAGGACAGCCACGTGCTGACAATGGCCGCCTCCGCCAGTAGATCCCTGTCAAGACGACCCACAGCCCACCGCGGAAACGCGGGAGCTCCGTCCGCCCTGTGACCCCTACCGGGTTCCCGGGGGGAGACCTCCATCCGGATGTACCGGTGGTCCGACAGGGTCTCCGCCTCCTCCAGGACACTCCAGTTCCTCACCCGTGGCGCGACAGCGGGGCTAGCGAACGACAAGTCCACTATCGACCCGCCCTGCCGCCGCACACACGTGTTCACCGAGCCTCTGTTCAGAACACAGAGGCCCAGTGAAGCCGCCCACTCGTTGACCGCCCGCCCGCGGTCGTCCGTCGTAGGGGACCCCCACGCCGTGGATTTGGCGTTAAAGTCCCCCAGAACCAGGACGAGGCCCGGTGCCAGTCGCCGTATCGAGGCCTCCAAGGTGGTGAGTGAGGCCCCGAAATCGTCCATCCTCCTAGTGGGGGAGAGGTATACGCTGTAGAGCGTGACCCCTCCCCACTCCGCCGCGACAAATTCCTCGCCCCTATCCAAAAGGGACAAGGACGGGAAGTGCCGCTGCGTTGAGACGACGATTGCCGCGGTACCGTTTCGACTGACCACCCAATTGGGGCGATCAGGCACGGCGTACGGTTCCGCGACTACGGCTGCACCAATCGACCACTCCGCCATGGATTGCAGGAGGAGATCCTGCGCTCCGGCGGAGTGGTTGGTGTTGGCCTGCAGGAGGAGGTGCATGGCTGGTGTACCCATTATCGGGTTATGTCCATGACCTCCTCGCCAGCGGGCGATCGGACCGCGCTAGGAGCGGGAGCGGCCGTGGTCGTAGGGCCGCCCCGCGTCTTTGGGGCCGAAGCTGGAGGTTTGCACGCCCCAGAGCCCATGCGGTGCTTGGCGGGCTTATTGCCCGCCGCACACGCGGGGCAGTGGGGCGGGGCGGCGCAAGATGCCGCCACGTGCCCGGTCTGACCGCAGCGGAAACACAATCCGCCGCAGTCGAAGCAATTAGTGCACGTCGGTCGAGTGTGTCCGACCGCCATGCACTTGTAGCACCTCGCAGGCCGGTGCTCAAGCACGGTTACCCGCGCCGAGGTCCAGCCCACGAGGAGCCTGCCTGAGCCGGCCAGTTGCCTGACCGACTCCACCGGGCACTGCGCCCAGGCAGCACCTACGCCACCCGGACCGGGACGAATGGCACCGACCCGGACGGTGTCTATGGGACACCCGGTTTTCGAGGCAATAGCCTCCCGGATGTCTTCCACCGTCACTGAATCGTCCAAACCCGAAATGCGCATTTCGGCGCACTTGACGGGCCTGGCGATCTTGATGCCACCCTCCTCGGCGAACAAACCTCTCAGCTTCTCGGCCACGCTGTCGGCCGTCTTGGCGCCCTCGGCCCCTGGGAACTCGAGAATTCGAGCCCCCGTCCGGGCCTTGCGGGTCCTGGCTTCGACGCCTCCAATATCGGAGACGTCTAGCTCCCGCCGGGCCTTCCTCAAGACGGCCTCGTAGCTGAGGCCCTTCTCGGCCGCCTCGGGCAGCACAGTGATCACCACTGCGGCCGTCTTCGGCGACTTGAGCCCCTTGCGCGGTCTCTTCTTCTGTCCGGCTCCTGCCTGAGGAGCGGGGACCTCAGCGGCGCGCTTGGCCTCCGCTCTCCTCCTTTGGCCGCGACTCCTTCTGTCGCGTTCGGCTACCTGCCAACCCTGTTCGGGTACGGCAGTCGTGCCAGACGCGGAAGGTCTCGTCGCGGCCTCACTGGTCGTCGCCGGCGGTGTTGTTGCGGGCGACTTCAGCGGTCCGGCAGGGGCCGGAGCCATCTTCCTCCTCAGGGCGGGTCCCTTCGGAGCTGGGCCGGGGCCTTTGGGCTTAGGCCCGGCCGCGGCCGCGGCGTAGCTCCCCACGCGGCCACCCTGACAAGGCAGCGGGGCGGGGGCTGGTGCCACATGCGGCCGCTTGTCCGCGGCGAGAGGTGGTCGGACACGTGGTTCTGGAGGCAACCTCGCCTCCAGAACGGCGAAGCGCGCATCGACGAGCTTGCCCACTGCGCCGATGATTTTGGCGAGGGCCTCGTCGGATATGCCTCCCACCTCAAACGGGGTCGGCTGAGCCTCCTTAGGGGCCCGTTCTACGGCGCCTAGCGGGTTTGGCGCCGCAGGGGCGCTAGCCGGCGGCAAGCGGTCCGCGGGGAGAGGCGTCAGCCTCACCACGGGAACAGGGAGTTTCACCGCGGTGACCGCGCCAGCGTCAGCCGGCGGCGCGCGCTTCGCGGCGGCAGGCGTCTTCCTCGCCGCGGGGACGGGTGTGACGCTGACGCCATCACCCAACGTCGTCGGCGCCGCAGCGCGAGGCGGCTTTGGCGCCGCAGCGGCCGCCGAGTATCCGGCCCTGGCCGATAGCGCGGCTGGCGCGGGTGACACGAACAGCGCCACCCGCGCCTTGAGGTCGGCCACGTCTATCAACAGCTGGCGGTTTGCGCGACGCATTTCCGCCAGCATGTCGCCCAGGTTCCGGTTTCGGGTCCGCAGGCCTGACATCTCGCCTCTAAGGCGGACATTTTCGGCCTGCAGATCCGTGGCCTCGCCGGCGCGGACAGCGACCGCCGCCGCCCTTTCCATGACCGAGGTCCCTCGCCCTCTTCGGGAGGCCTGGATCTTGGGTGGAGGCATGTTGGCCACGCTCCCCTCGGTTTCGGCGCTCGAGCTGCCTCCCTTGCTCAGGGGGCGCTTTCGCACCTGCGAGGGGAGGGCCTCCTCCTTCTTAGTCGCGGTCGCCGGCGGCGTCTTTGCTGCTAGACGCGCCGACGACCTAGTGGGGCCTTCACCAGCCGACCCACTGTCCTTTTTGGACGGCCCTGCGGGAATATCACCGCCCTCGTCCATTCTGACGGTAGATCCGCCGCCCTCGTCTTCGGACGGCTCTGCGACATCGCTGTCGCCCTCGTCCGTCGACGGCTCTGCTGCGAGTCTACCGTCCTTCTTCTCTTCAGCGGCGGCAGCCTCCCTGCGCGCTCGCCGCTCCTCCAGCCGCCTTTTATGGCTCAGGCCGTTGCCCCGAGACTTTCGAGGCGACCTCCTCTTCTTCTTCTGGGCCTCCACGATTTGTGCCGGGCCCTCGGCGGACGCCTCAAGTCCTGAGGACGAGGCGTCGTCTTGGTCAGTTTTGCGTTGGCATGACTGGGCCTTGGGGTGAGAATCGCTAGGATTCCCGTCGGTTTTTTTTAAATTTGCAGTATCCATTAGATTCCCACGAGAATGGGAGATACATTTCGTCGACCCGGGCAGAGATCCCTATACCCGGGCAAGCCTACATTTACCAACCAGGGGGTCAGCCGGTGCCCTGGCTGGAGCGTGCTAACGACAGAACAACCCATCTGCCATGCATCTTCTCGCCGCACGCCAGAACTTAAGATTCTGGGTGATTTCTGAGTCCGAATGTTACTTCGAACTCTTTATAGAGGTTGTCTTCCTCGCGGTCCGGGCGGTTAAGCCAAGACCCTCGCTCCTGATACTACGCCTCAAGACAACGTGTCTTGAAGCAAGATACCAGGTTTACGATGTGTGGGCGGTGGCATGTGCCTGCCCAGCCCTCAAATGAATGAGTGACTGAGCCCGTCCCAATATTTCGCGTCCTATACCCTCTACTACGACTGTAGTAGAGTAAGGAGCGAAATCGCGCAGATATTCGCTACGGACGACAGTACAACAGAAGAACTGGGGACCGCCGCCCGCACCCAGGGTACACCGCGTGGAGGTTTCTGGGATAGTACCCCTTTCAGATTGCTACTGGTATTTGTGTAAATTTTCAAATCATCCATGTACAGAAGGTGGTTTATCCAGAAGCTGTCTTTGAGCTTGTATCCTTTCAGTTCGTAGTTGTTGAGTATAAATGAGATCGGATTGACTGCTAGGCAGAACAGAAGTGGTGACAACGAGTCGCCTTGGAATATACCGCGTTTGATGTAAATCGGTTCAGTAGTGATTGAGTCTTGGGAACCACGGGCTGTCGTGACCACTTGCCATAACGGCATCGCAGTCATAAGGAAGTTTTTGATCATGGGTGGGCATTTGTAGATATCAAGTATCCTAAGAAGCCATTAGTGGGCAACGCTATTGAATGCCTTTTGATAATCTATCCACGTCATGCTCAGATTCTTTTGCGACTGGTGCGCGTCCTCCAATATTTCCTTATTGACCATGAGATGATCCTTACATCCCCTAGCATTTCGACGACATACTCGCTGTTCAACTGCCATAATGTTGTTTTCGTAACAGTGGTCGTAAAGTTGGTTTGCCAACACCGCCGTTAGTAACTTGTACATACTGGATAGACAGGCTATCGGTCTCCAGTTCTTTGGATCTTCTGTCTCTTCTGTCTTTTGGGTATTAATATGACTTGGCCGGTAGTGAACCAGTCTTCAATCGGTTCAGTGCCTCTGACTAGTTTTGTGAACAGTGAAGCTAAGTGAGTGTGCGTGCTAGTTAAATATTTTAAATAATAATTTTGTATCTTATCTATCCTGGGTGTCTTCCAATTATGTAATTTCCTAATAGCTATCTTTACTTGATCTATTGTAATTTCATCTGACTCTACCATTTGTACTTCATTCGCTGAATCTTCCACTTCTTCTATCCATTTAGCTTTTCTGTTATATTGTATGGGGTTGGAAAAAATTGACTTCCAAAATTGCTCTACATTATCTTTACTCGGTAATTTAATATCATTTATGCTGTCTTTTTCATTTAAACTCCTATATAACTTATGTTCATTTTCAACAAATAATCTATTTTGCTCTTTTCTGTCTCTTAATTCTTCGTATCACTTTATTTTGGCTGCTAGTGCTTTAATTCTTTGTGTATGAGTTTCACTTTGATTTTTAAGGCCATTTTCACCGTCAATACTATATTTTCTATACAATTTATCTTTAATTTTTAACATTTTACGTGTACATATACCTCTGTCTATTTCTACTAAGTGTCCTACCTCTTTTCTAAGCTAAGCCGTTGTAGTTTTGTTATTATTATTGTATATTTAATTTATTATTATATCATTATTATTTATACCCAGATAAATATATTATTAAAATTAGAGTAGGATATCGTTATTTTCATTTAAATTTGAAGCTTTAAAAATAAAGTACAAAATTTTAACTGAATAAGAATTTTACACAAAATAAAATGTAGAAAAAAATTGATGAGATGGAACTTTCTAAATATTTTTTCGGTTTTAAGACATCAAAATATATAAGAAAATGTATAAAAAACATATGCAGTTTTTTACTTGCAGACCTATGTTATTTACCTGTAATAATGTTGATGAGTTGATTCTCTTTGATACGTTCTGATTACTGAGCTGACATATAATGTTTATTGCTTTATCTTTAATTCTTGGGGAGCCCAATAGTTAATAGATTGATAGATGAATACTTTGTCTTATGCCTACTGCCGAGATTTCAGTTACATTTATCAAAGTTTTTATTTTCTATTTTAATTTTACCTGATATAGCTGCGCTCATAGCAAAGATTCCCATCATTATTGTCATATATGTTGAACCCATACCGACATCTTTCATAAAATCATTGTAGAGAAAGCCAGTACATCCTTGGAACATTGAACCTGTTGACTGGAAAGAATAAAATCATGAAATTAGCAAAAATGATCGTCATCATGTTATGTTGTATGTATTACGGTTTCATCATCTTGTGTAATATTTTATTCATCCATCAGCTTGTCGAAGTTCATTGTTGAACAAGAAAAATGCTATAATTGTTACGCTTAGCAGAGATGTCTGAATGTGTGGGGTACTATCCCAGAAACCTCCACGCGGTGTACCCTGGGTGCGGGCGGCGGTCCCCAGTTCTTCTGTTGTACTGTCGTCCGTAGCGAATATCTGCGCGATTTCGCTCCTTACTCTACTACAGTCGTAGTAGAGGGTATAGGACGCGAAATATTGGGACGGGCTCAGTCACTCATTTATTTGAGGGCTGGGCAGGCACATGCCACCGCCCACACATCGTAAACCTGATTCTTTGCTTGTCTTAGTTTCAGGAGCGAGGGTCTTGGCTTAACCGCCCGGACCGCGAGGAAGACAACCTCTATAAAGAGTTCGAAATAACATTCGGACTCGGAAATCACCCAGAATCTTAAGTTCTGGCGTGCGGCGAGAAGATGCATGGCAGATGGGTTGTTCTGTCGTTAGCACGCTCCAGCCAGGGTACCGGCTGACCCCCTGGTTGGTAAATGTAGGCTTGCCCGGGTAAAGGGATCTCTGCCCGGGTCGACGTTGTGTATCTCCCCTACTCGTGGGAATCATATGGATACCTTAAAATTAAATACATTTACCGACGGGAATCCCTGTGATTCTCACAACACGGCCTTGTCAAGCCAAAGAAAAACTGACAACGACGCCTCGTCCTCAGGACTTGAGGCGTCCGCTGAGGGCCCGGCACAAACCGTGGAGGCCCAGAAGAAGAAGAGGAGGTCGCCCAGAAAGACCCGGGGCAACGGCCTGAGCCACAAAAGGCGGCTGGAGGAGCGGCGAGCGCGCAGGGAGGCTGCCGCCGCTGAAGAGAAGAAAGACGGTAGACTCGCAGCAGAGCCGTCGACGGACGAGGGCGACAGCGATGTCGCAGAGCCGTCCGAAGACGAGGGCGGCGGATCTACCGTCAGAATGGACGAGGGCGGTGATATTCCCGCAGGGCCGTCCAAAGAGGGCAGCGGGTCGGCTGGTGAAGGCCCCACTAGGTCGTCGGCGCGTCTAGCAGCAAAGACGCCGCCGGTGACCGCGACTAAGAAGGAGGAGGCCCTCCCCTCGCAGGTGCGAAAGCGCCCCCTGAGTAAGGGAGGCAGCTCGAGCGCCGAAACCGAGGGGAGCGTGGCCAACATGCCTCCACCTAAGATCATGGCCTCCCGAAGAGGGCGAGGGACCTCGGCTGTAGAAAGGGCGGCGGCGGTCGCTGTCCGCGCCGGTGACGCCACGGCTCTGCAGGCCGAAAATGTCCGCCTTAGAGGCGAGATGTCAGGCCTGCGGACCCGAAACAGGAACCTGGGCGACATGCTGGCGGAGATGCGTCGGGCAAACCGCCAGTTGCTGATCGACGTGGCCGACCTCAAGGCGCAGGTGGCGCTGTTCGTGTCGCCTGCGCCAGCCGCGCCACCAGCCAAGACCGGCTACTCAGCGGCCGCTGCGGCGCCAAAGCCGCCTCGCGCTGCGGCGCCGACGACGTTGGGTGATGGCGTCACCGTCACACCCGTCCCCGCGGCGAGGAAGACGCCTGCCGCCGCGAAGCGCGCGCCGCCGGCTGACGCTGGCGCAGTCGCCGCGGCGAGACTCCCTGTTCCGGTGGTGAGGTTGACGCCTCTCCCCGCGGACCGCTTGCCGCCGGCTAGCGCCCCTGCGGCGCCAAAGCCGCCAGGCGCCGTAGAACGGGCCCCTGAGGAGGCTCAGCCGACCCCGTTTGAGGTGGGAGGCATATCGGACGAGGCCCTCGCCAAAATCATCGGCGCAGTGGGCAAGCTCGTCGATGCGCGCTTCGCCGTTCTGGAGGCGAGGTTGCCTCCAGAACCACGTGTCCGACCACCTCTCGCCGCGGACAAGCGGCCGCATGTGGCACCAGCCCCCGCCCCGCTGCCTTGTCAGGTTGGCCGCGTGGGGAGCTACGCCGCGGCCGCGGCCGGGCCTAAGCCCAAAGGCCCCGGCCCAGCTCCGAAGGGACCCGCCCTGAGGAGGAGGACGGCTCCGGCTCCTGCCGGACCGCTGAAGTCGCCCGCAATAACACCGCCGGCGACGACCAGCGAGGCTGCGACGAGACCTTCCGCGTCTGGCACGACTGCCGTACCCGAACAGGGTTGGCAGGTGGCCGAGCGCGACAGAAGGAGTCGCGGCCAAAGAAGGAGAGCGGAGGCCAAGCACGCCGCTGAGGTCCCCGCTCCACAGGCAGGAGCCGGACGGAAGAAGAGACCGCGCAAGGGGCTCAAGTCGCCGAAGACGGCCGCAGTGGTGATCACTGTGCTGCCCGAGGCGGCCGAGAAGGGCCTCAGCTACGAGGCCGTCTTGAGGAAGGCCCGGCGGGAGCTAGACGTCTCCGATATTGGAGGCGTCGAAGCCAGGACCCGCAAGGCCCGGACTGGGGCTCGAATTCTCGAGTTCCCAGGGGCCGAGGGCGCCAAGACGGCCGACAGCGTGGCCGAGAAGCTGCGAGGTTTATTCGCCGTGGAGGGTGGCATCAAGATCGCCAGGCCCGTCAAGTGCGCCGAAATGCGCATTTCGGGTTTGGACGATTCGGTGACGGTGGAAGACATCCGGGAGGCTATTGCCTCGAAAACCGGGTGTCCCATAGACACCGTCCGGGTCGGTGCCATTCGTCCCGGTCCGGGTGGCGTAGGTGCTGCCTGGGCGCAGTGCCCGGTGGAGTCGGTCAGGCAACTGGCCGGCTCAGGCAGGCTCCTCGTGGGCTGGAGCTCGGCGCGGGTAACCGTGCTTGAGCACCGGCCCGCGAGGTGCTACAAGTGCATGGCGGTCGGACACACTCGACCGACGTGCACTAATTGCTTCGACTGCGGCGGATTGTGTTTCCGCTGCGGTCAGACCGGGCACGTGGCGGCATCTTGCGCCGCCCCGCCCCACTGCCCCGCGTGTGCGGCGGGCAATAAGCCCGCCAAGCACCGCATGGGCTCTGGGGCGTGCAAACCTCCAGCTTCGGCCCCAAAGGCGCGGGGCAGCCCTACGACCACGGCCGCTCCCGCTCCTAGCGCGGTCCGATCGCCCGCTGGCGAGGAGGTCATGGACACAACCCGATAATGGGTACACCATCCATGCACCTCCTCCTGCAGGCCAACACCAACCACTCCGCCGGAGCGCAGGATCTCCTCCTGCAATCCATGGCGGACTGGTCGATTGGTGCAGCCGTAGTCGCGGAACCGTACGCCGTGCCTGATCGCCCCAATTGGGTGGTCAGTCGAAACGGTACTGCGGCAATCGTCGTCTCAACGCAGCGGCACTTCCCGTCCTTGTCCCTTTTGGATAGGGGCGAGGAATTTGTCGCGGCGGAGTGGGGAGGGGTCACGCTCTACAGCGTATACCTCTCCCCCACTAGGAGGATGGACGATTTCGGGGCCTCACTCACCACCTTGGAGGCCTCGATACGGCGACTGGCACCGGGCCTCGTCCTGGTTCTGGGGGACTTTAACGCCAAATCCACGGCGTGGGGGTCCCCTACGACGGACGACCGCGGGCGGGCGGTCAACGAGTGGGCGGCTTCACTGGGCCTCTGTGTTCTGAACAGAGGCTCGGTGAACACGTGTGTGCGGCGGCAGGGCGGGTCGATAGTGGACTTGTCGTTCGCTAGCCCCGCTGTCGCGCCACGGGTGAGGAACTGGAGTGTCCTGGAGGAGGCGGAGACCCTGTCGGACCACCGGTACATCCGGATGGAGGTCTCCCCCCGGGAATCCGGTAGGGGTCACAGGGCGGACGGAGCTCCCGCGTTTCCGCGGTGGGCTGTGGGTCGTCTTGACAGGGATCTACTGGCGGGGGCGGCCATTGTCAGTACGTGGCTGTCCTCACCACCCCCAGCGGACGGAGTGGACGCTGAGGCTGTCCGCATTCGCAGTGCGTTAACGCAGATCTGCGATGCGGCCATGCCCAGAGTGCGGCGGCGTCCGCCTCCGAGGCAGGGGGTCTACTGGTGGTCCCCAAGACTGGCGGACCTTCGTGCGGCGTGTATCAGTGCCCGAAGGTCCTACACCCGCAGCCGGCGGCGTCACCGCGACGTCGAGCGGGAGGGCCAGCTGTACGAGGCGTACCGCAGTGCGCGGACTGCCTTTCGGCTGGCCATCCGAGCCGCCAAGGGCGCGAGTTGGCAGGAGATGCTGGACGGTCTCGACCGTGACCCCTGGGGTCGCCCATATCGCGCGGCGCTGAACAAGCTTCGCGCGCGGGCCCCCCCCCTCACCGAGACCCTCCAGCCCGACTTCCTTCGTAGGGTGGTCGAGGAGCTGTTTCCACGGCAGTCGGAACACACGCCCCCGGTCATGGCTCCGCCAGATCAGGACCGGGAGGCCGACGACGACGAGAGTGTTCCGCCCGTGACGGAGTCGGAAGTGGGGGCGGCCGTGGCGAAGATTCTTTCCGCCACCACGGCCCCCGGCCCGGACGGAATTCCAGTCCGGGTGCTGACGTCGCTCCTCGAGCACTTCGAGCCTCGCCTCAGGCAGCTGTTCAACGCCTGTCTGACGTCTGGACGGTTCCCTGAGTGCTGGAAGGAAGGGAGGTTGGTTCTCCTGCCAAAGCCGGGACGGTCCCCGGATTTGCCGTCGGCCTACAGGCCCATCGTGCTCCTCGACGCTGTGGGTAAGCTGCTGGAGCGTGTGCTCGCTGCCCGCATCGTCCGACACCTGGAGGAGGTGGGGCCCGATCTGTCGGACGCTCAGTATGGGTTTCGGAGGGGGCGTTCGACCATCGGGGCCCTATTACGCCTGAGGCAGGCGGCCGCGGAGGCCGTCGCCGGGAAGGGAGTGCTGTTGGCGGTGTCGTTGGACATCGCCAACGCATTGAATAGTCTGCCATTCGGCTGCATCAGGGAGGCGCTCCGGTTCCATGGAGTGCCCCTGTACCTCAGGCGGCTGGTGGCAGACTATTTGGAGGGCCGCAGTATCCTCTGCGCGGGTCCCGCAGGGGACATTGTGCGGACGCCCATGTCGTGCGGCGTTCCACAGGGGTCGGTTCTGGGGCCGACCCTGTGGGACATCGGGTACGACTGGGCGTTGAGAGGGAGTCTCCCCCCCGGGCTGAGCTTGGTGTGCTACGCTGACGACACGCTCGTCACAGCCCGGGGCAGGACACTCGAAGAGGCGGCGAGCCTGGCCACTCTCGGCACCGAGGAGATGGTCAGGCGGATCGAGGCGCTGGGGCTCAGGGTGGCCCTAAACAAGACGGAGGCCCTACTTTTCCATGGGCCCCGTGTGAGGCTACCCATCGGCGCCTCGATAGTGGTAAACTCCATCCACATCAGCATCCAGGCCCATATGAGGTACTTGGGTCTGGTGCTCGACGGGCGATGGTGGTTCCGGGAGCATTTCCGACAGATTGCTCCCCGGCTGGTCGGCGCGGCGTCCGCCCTTTCTCGACTCATGCCGAACGTGGGCGGACCCAGTTTCGAGGGCCGACGGCTGTATGCGGGGGTCATCCGTTCGATGGCCATGTACGGCGCACCCGTGTGGGCGAGGGCTCTGAACGCCCAGCTCAGGGCGGTTCTGTGGAGGCCACAGAGAGCCATGGCGGTCAGAGCCATTCGCGGGTACCGCACGGTGTCGACAGAGGCGGCGTGCCTGTTGGCCGGGACACCCCCGTGGGACCTAGAGGCGGAGATGCTCTCCGACCTCTACCGGCGGGTTATCACAGCGCGCGAAGAAGGTGGCTCCCCATCGTTGAGCGAGATAGCCACCTGGCGCGTGGATGCCCGCCGAGACGTCATCGCCCGTTGGGCTACGCGGCTGGAGAGGCCTAGGCACGGTGTGGAGACCGTTGAGGCCCTCCGGCCCGTATTGATAGAGTGGATGGAGCGGCGGCACGGAGTCCTCACCTTTCGGCTGGTGCAGGTATTGACGGGGCACGGGTGTTTCGGGTTGTACCTGCACAGGGTCGTGTATAGGGAGTGGACTCCGGCCTGCCACCACTGCAGGAGTGACGAGGACACGGCGCAACACACGCTGGAGGTGTGTCCGGGATGGGAGCGGCAGCGCCGTGACCTCGTCGCTGTCATCGGTGCCGACCTGACGCTGCCGGCCGTCGCGAGGGCGATGGTCGACAGCATCAGGAACTGGGACGCAGTCGCCGCCTTCTGCGAGGCTGTCATCTCGCAGAAGGAAGCGGCGGAACGGGCAAGGGAGGATTCCCGCGCCCCGGGCCGCCGCCAGCGGCCGGGGCGGCGCAGGCGCGAATACCTGCGCCTGATGCCGCCCTAACCGAGGCTTCGGGTGATCGGACCGGGGAATTGTCCGGTCACCCGACGTGAGGCCACCGCGTGAGGGCGACGCCCCGACGGCGAAATCTGTCGGGGCGTCGACGAGAGGAACCCGCGAGGGTGAACCGCCGGGCGGGCCACCGAAGTTAAAAATCGGGTCCCGGTGACCCGCTCGCACGGCGAAGAGAGAGGAGTTTTACGGTGGGTCTATGGGGTCACGCGCCGCCTTCTCCGTCACCCCGGGCCGATTTGGCGGGGTGAGGCTAATCCATAGTCCACCAAAAAAAAAAAAGATGTCTGAATGTGTATATAGACGTAAATATCTGCTCGTAAAACTCATCAAATTACTGAAAGCGATTTTAATTATAAAATGTGCTCACGATTTTTCAGCACCAATAATAAATAGACTCGCCTATAAGGAGTCAATTATAATGATTAACAATTTTGTTTTTACAGTTTAAGTAACAATTTAATTTTCTGTAATTAATTATTATATTTCTAATACATATTATATAAAAATATTAAGCTGTGTGGTGGAGACTACACTATGCTAATACTCGAATAATCAACTTTTATATTGATCATGGGGGTCGTAAAAAAACTACTAAAAGTGTTACTTAGACAAAACTCCATCTAATGTCTGGTCAAATAATTACATTTCCAGTGATGTCGTGCTGTATGGTAGCAGCTAGAAATAGTACCAACCCTGGATGATCCTGGATGTTGTAAAAGACTTCTAAGAGGGTTTAAGTTGACGTCAGTTAGGCGGCTGGTCATAAAATGATTCGCAAATACTTTGCAATATATACAATGAAAGCAGAATTCATATTACGGCAACCCAAATAATTGGTATATGGGCAGGAGAATGATGATGATGGTTGACGTTATAAAACTATTGCCAAAACCTTTGCGCTATTTAAAATGGAAGAAGAGTAGATACATATTGGGTCAATGTTAAATAATTAAGATAGGCCGATGATGATGGTTCCTTAAAACATTAGTTTTTGTACATCTTTATATAAACTACCGTAGTGCTGTGTGTCATGTACCTTTGTTCTCTAATTCTTCAAAATTATTAATCATACTTTGCCTCACATATTATAAAAACGAATGATAACAATAAAGTTGCATATAAACTTTGTAATATAAAAAGATTTTGAAAATAAAATTTCTGTCTCTGTCTCAATCTGCACAGAAAATTGCACAGATGACGTTTTAGGTAAAGAACAACATCCCATACCAAGAGTCGAGATTCACTCTTCGCTCACGCTACTTGTGAGATTCACAAATCACTGTTATGAGTCTTTTTTTGGCAGGTTATGGTCTGGACACACGCCGTCCGTTCCGTCTGGGGCGATGAACGGACAGCGTGCGAACCCATAACCCACCGTATTCCCTCCCCATCGCCAATGGGCCAGCCACTTTGACTACATCAGTGGCCAGCCCGGCGGGTTGCCCTTTCGGGAACCATCCTCCGTTGCTACCCCGGCCTACTACCGGGGTATCGCCCTCACGCGGTCAGCCTCTCTGTAGGTAACGAACTATTCTCCGGTCCAGTCACCTGCGGCCTTGGCTAGGGCGGCATCAGGCGCAGGTACTCGCGTCTACGCCACCTCAGGCGCTGGTGGCGGAGCGTGTCACCGAAGAGGATTGCCTCTCAGATTTGCCCTGTCACCTCTTTCCACGAGACGACTGTCTCGCAGAAGGCATCGACCGCGTCCCAGTTCCTGACACTGTCGGGCATCGCCTTAGCGATGGACGGTAGTGCCAGGTAGGCACCGATGATTGCGACAAGTTCACGACGCTGCTCTACCCAGTCCACACAGACCTCGAGCGTGTGCTGCGCCGTGTCCTCGTCGCAATTGCAGTGGTGATAGGACGGTATCCCTCTCCCTCCTAGGAAAGAAAAACCCCGCGCTGCCGACCCAACCACTCCTTCAGCACCTGCCGGAAGGCCTCGGCAGTTTGAACGTCAAATCGAGGTCTCTCCAGCCAGAGTGCCCAACGGGCACTGACGTCATGGCGGGCGTCGCCACGCCATGACGTCAGGCGAGACGGTGCCGCCCCCACGTCGCCGACTCCCACCGATATAGTCCGGCGAGCATCTCTGTCTCCAGGTCCCACGGGGGAGCATCGGCTAATTATTGTGAGTCTGAGTATAGTTTTTATCTGTTAATTTTTTTTTTTTTTAGGTGCCTCGTGATACAATAAATTATTCTTTAGTGCACAGTCCCTGAATTGACCACAATTTTAAATTCTATTATCGCCGCAGTTCTGAAACTTCTGAAAAATTCTTGATTTAACGAAACAAAATTGAACTTATTTAAATATCATTGTCATGTTTATTAAAACAACACTGAAATGCTTTCTGAATATTGTATGTGAAAACACGAGTCTAAACAAATTTAATGTTAGTCAAAGCTTGTTTAATTTTTAATATATGCACAAGCAATAATGTTTATTAATGAATTTCAATTTAAAACAACATTTAATCAGCGAAGATTTTCAATACCTGCAATTCTAACAAGCGCTACCTAAATGTTATCTCTAATTGGTAGGTCTTTACAAGTAAGGCCGTTAAATAAGTTTAGTTAATTTTTACTAAATATTCTGTGTCTTAACACATGTGGTTTAAAATAACTAAAACGGATGTTAAATTTAATATATTCCGTATATCTATATATGATAACTCTTAATTAGTACCAAATCCTATCACTGGCGGAAGTTAACGAACTATGTAGTAATACTTAACAATAGATCGTCATGGAATTCTTAAGCAACTTTTGAATTTTACAAGAGTTATAACGGTAAAAGTTTATTGTTTCACAATTGTTATATCCATATAAAAAAAAACGTTATATTCATTTCTATTTATCAGTATAGTTTCTGCATGCTACAATACATAGGTAATACTATCTGGGACCGTAGAGGCATAAGGCATTATATTAACATTGGATGCAATTTACAATTACTGTGTGTAATAAATACTTACGAAATTAATCACTACTGCAACAGCTATCATATAGCCCCATCCACCTTCAGGAGTTACAAGTTTATATTTTTTCTCTAGATTATACTCCTTCGTATTCATTTTCGGTATATAATAACAGTGTGTGACAGTCAAAGTATGAATGAGATAATTTTACATTATATTAGGTACTGTATCTTTATCTCCTGCAAACAGTCTTTCTACATAATTTTATAGCTTAAAAGATAACATAAACATAAATTTTCTCTTGTAATCATTTAATATATTTAAATGCAGTGAATAAGTCGCAGTACAAACGCCGTTCATAGAAACAATAAGAACAATAGGAGTTTATTACCCGTCTATAGCGAAGTCAATGGGGGGATATTAAGACATTTGATTGGTGTACACATTTCTATACGCATGTTCCCTCAAAACTCACTATCATATTTGGGCAAATGAGGTATCTATAAAAGTGTGTTAATCTTCCGCCTTGTGCTAGGCTTTCATTTTCTTTATAGATTATTAGCTGTTTCCCACGGCTTCGCCCGTGTGGATATATTAAAATATGGCTAGTATATTTGCTTAAATGGTCAAAAATTAATTAGTAAGATAATTAATATCTTAAATTAATAAAGAACTAATAAGTAAAAAAATAATATAACACTTTTATTTTGATAATAGATTTTTCTTAATTTTTTTTATTAACTAAAATGAATGAAAACTTTAGTATGTGTTTTTTATCCTTAATTAAATATTTGTATTTGGTTACAGTCGCTGTGTGGTAGTGGCTACGGATACTAACAATCCTTACTTTGCTCGTGGATATAAAAGATGACTAAGAGCTTTATATCGGCCTGGGCCAACACCACCAGATGCTGTCGGGTTAATAACTACATTCCCAAGGAGGGATGACGTCAGGCAAGCGGCAGTTCATAAAACTTTGCAATATAGGAAGAGGAGTACATATTGCGTCGACCACAAGTAATTGGGATAAGAGCAAGAGAATAGTGCATTACTATGGTTAAATTACAGTATTAAAAAAAAACCAAAACAAAGTTCCGTACTTGTTTATAAGTTAATTTCCGTACATATTTCCAACATCCTCTCTTTAGGGAATGATTTACAAAAATTTGTTATTTAATATTGAGTAGCCAAATACATATTTTCATACCAATGTGCAACCCCTATTTTACATATTCATTTTACATCCTTATGAGAAAATATCCAAAAATAATAAAATTCTAAACAGCCAAACAAAAATCATAACAAATGTCACTTAAAAACTGTTAAAAATTTCATAAAAATCTTCATCATCATCATCATTTCAGCTTACACATGTCCCACTGTTGGGCCCAAACCTCCTCCATAGTGGGGAGGAAATTGACCTATTATACCATGCTGGTCAGACGTGTTGATATAGGGTTTTGTTCTGAGTTTTCCTTCTCTCGCATGTTATATGCGTTTTATGTTTAAGGGATACTTAGTCGTCTCGTATGATCCCCCACGGGTAAGATAGGGGGCGATGAACTTTGTCCTTACTCCATCACGTGCGTATTTTACATCCTTTTCTAGAAATTTCCAAAAATAATTATGGATCGAACTTCAAATCTGACGAAGTTTCATTCAAACTCACGATCCCCTTTTTGGAAAAAAAAATCTAAAAATGGTGAAACGCGTACTTTTTTATTTAGTACTAAATAGCCAAATACAAACTTTCACTAATACATACATACATACATAGCTTCACGCCTGTTGCCCAGAGGGGTAGGCAGAGACTACGGATTGCCACAAACTACGATCCTTGCATACTTCCATCGCTTCATTCACACTCATAATAGTCTTCATGCATGCTCTACGATTACGCATACTCTTAATATGACCTCTCGTCAATACATCGTCAATTTGATCCAGAAATTTATGACGAGGTCTTCCCCTTGTATTCGTCCCATTCACGCTTGCTTTATATATTTTCTTTGTCAACCTCTCCTCACTCATTCTTTCTAAGTGTCCAAACCACCTCAGCATACCCTTTTTGATCTTTGTCACTACTTCTTCATTCACACCACAGCGCTCTCTTATAACACTATTCTTAATTTATCTTTCAGGCTCACATCACACATACTACGAAGAGATCTCATCTCTACAGCATTTATTCTACTTTCATGTCTTCTCTGCCAAATCCAACTTTCACTACCTAGTGCCTACCCTCATGTATGAGGGTAGGCACTCTTATGCACAGCTAGACGTGCCTTTTTGGACACATTTCTGCTTCTCATAAAGGTGTACAGTGCCCCATTCACTCTATTATCAGCATTTACTCTCCTTTCAACATCATTATCATTTTTACCATCTCGAGTAAACAATACACCATACTTTCACTAATATAATTTTAAAAAAGGGGGGCATAGTCCGGAGCGTGCTCATTCGCGTCCCCTGCCAGTCTAATTAGACTGCTAATCCGGCTCGAAATGCGTACCGCAATGCGGGTTAGGGCGTCCCCCGGAGGCGACGCGTACGGACCCGCCCAGTCGGTACGAACTTCGGCAGTTGCGGCGATGGGGGCCGCTACCCATCACGCCTTGCCCAGTCAGGCGAGTCGAGGAGAGCAGAGTGCCGGGTGGGCACGTGGAATGTAAGAGGTTGTGTGGAAGGTAAGTTGCACGAGCTGATATCCGTCATGGCGGACAAACAGCTAGACGTGCTCTGTGTAACAGAGACCAAGCGAAGGGGCAGCGACGCCTGCGATCTTCCTGGTGGCGGGATGGCTCTGTGGTCTGGTATACCACAGAGCGATCGAGCCAGCATGGGGGTAGGAGTACTGCTGTCCTCTCGCTTGGCCTCAGGTGTATGATCCCAGACTTCTTTGGGTCCGTATAAAACTTGGTGTCACCAAGGTATTCATGGTTGTAGCATATGCTCCCGTAGGATCCTCGGTGGCATCAGACATAGAGAAGTTTTGGGATAATGTTAGGGAAGTTCTGGATATGGCAGAAACCAGTGAACGCGTGATTGTATGCGGAGATTTGAACGGATGGGTGGGGACCAAGCGTCCCGGCTATGAGGACGTACTTGGTTCATTTGGTGATAAGAGAGTGAACGACGCAGGTAAGCTCATAGCGGATGTATGCATGGAGAGAAACCTTATTGTGTCAAACACATTTTTCCAACATAAGGACATCCATATGTATACATGGAGAAGGAATGAACAGAAAAGTATAATAGATTTAATTTTGGTAGACAGTCGCCTCCGAAGCAAAATATTGGACGCAAGAGCCTACAGGGGCCCCACAGTCGATACGGACCACTATCTCGTTATTGCGAGATTTAGTGGTCTGTTCAGAAAGTGGAGGCACTGGCGAGAGCGTGTCCACTTCGGAGGGCTTGAAAGAATAAAGGTTGAAAGGTTGCAAGAAGAGTGTGTAAGAGAAAAGTATGCAGAGGGTGTCCGAGAACGGCTGATGATGGCAAGCCAGCCGCAATCGGACATTGAAGAATGCTGGAGAGTATTGAAAGAGAATATGGTAGACACAGCGAAAAAAGTATGTGGAAGTTCAAAGAAGCATAGAAACACAAATGGTGATGCATGGTGGGATGCGGAAGTGGCAGCTTCCGTAGAGCAAAAGAAGAAAGCGTGGCTGGACTATATCTCTTCTTTGAATCTGAATGACAGTAGTCAGTAGTAGTAGTGGTTGGTCAGCCTTCAGAATGAATGAATGAAACATTCTTACACAAACACAAGACGTGTTAAACCGATGGAGTGAATATTTTGGCGATATGTATGCGGATACTACGGTTGGCGCCGGTGTCGCATGTGGTCTAGTAGATCAACATTCGGCGACGGCGTCCTCCGATGGCATCAGTATGGATGAAGTTGAATGGGCTATAAGAAGCTTGAAAAATGGTAAGGCAGCGGGCATTGATATGGTGTCTGCCGAGATGATCAAGCTTGGTGGCTCCTGTGTCCGGGAGGCGTTCCTGTTGCTCCTCAATTTATGTTGGAGCTCAGGAATGGTTCCCGGGGACTGGAATAGCGCAGTCATCGTGCCTTTGTTTAAAAACAAGGGTTCACGTTATGACTGCGCAAATTACAGAGCCATAAGCTTGACCAGTTTGGCAGCAAAAGTGTATGGTAAAATTATTGAAAGGAGAATGAGGATGGTGTCCGATGGTTTACTGTGTGAGACACAAGGAGGTTTCAGGAGTGGAAGGGGATGCATGGATCAAGTGTTCTCTCTGCGCAACATTGTGGAGAAGCATCTGGCCCTAGGTCAGAGGGTTTTCTGCAGTTTTGTGGATCTGGAGAGAGCATTTGACACGGTTGTACGAAAGGAACTTTGGGACATTTTACCGGAGTATGGTATTAACGGTAAACTGCTGCAGGCTGTGCAATCCAGTTACATGGGCTGTAGAGCCTGTGTAAGGCTGGATGATGGAATGTCGCCTTGGTTTGACGTCAATATCGGCGTTAAGCAGGGCTGCGTTCTATCAGCCAGGCTGTTTATCATATATCTGGATAAATGTCTCCAAAGGTTGAACGATATGAATGTGGGAGTCCAGATGGGTGACTCAGTGGTCTCTGCTCTGCTTTATGCAGATGATGCAGTCCTGCTGGCACAGTCAGCGACTGACCTGCAGACCCTAGTCGACACAATGACAGAAGATTGTAAGAAAAGGAGTCTACGCGTGAATGTGAGCAAAACCAAAATAATGGTCTTTGAAAGAGATGAAGCCAGAACAGATGTAAGAGTAACAATAGGTAATGATGTACTAGAGCAAGTGGATGAATTTGTATATCTTAGATGTGGATTTAGCCGAGATGGACGGTACACCACTGATATAGAGCGAAGAGTGAATGCGGGAAATAGAGTGAACGGAGCATTGGGGCAACTTCTCGGCAGCCACCACCTCAGCCAGAAGGCACGTGTAGCAATACATAACGCAGTGCTTGTCCCAACATTACTGTATGGAAGCGAGAGTTGGGTATGCAGAAAAGAGTATGAAAGTAAAATTAAAGCGGTCGAAATGCGATCTCTTCGGAAAATCTGTGGAGTTAGGCTGACCGACCGCATTCGTAACGACGACGTAAGAGAGCGAGTAGGTATGAAAGAGAGTATTGGTGTAAAGATGCGAAAGGGAATGCTCCAATGGTTCGGACATGTGGAAAGAATTCCGAACGAACGTCTGGTTAAGAAGATATACAATGCGAAAGTGGAAGGATGTAGGTACCGAGGGAGACCGAGACTAACCTACCTAGACCAGATCGGTCATGTACTGAAGGAAGGTGGAGTCAAGAGTCTCCGAAACCGGCGAGCGTGTATGAAGAGAATTATGAATGTTGAGGAAGCGAGTGAAGTATGCAGAGATAGAGTTCTCTGGCACTCTGTTCTCTCTGCCTACCCTGCAAGGGATATGGCGTGATGATATGTATGTATGTATGTGTAATTTTAATACTGACAAAGTTTGATAAAAACTTGTAACCCCTATTTTACAGCCATAGGGGTGAAATTTCCAAAAATGCAAAGGCTCGTATTATTTTTATTTAATATTAAATAGCTAAATACAAATTTTAGCTGATCTTACTTCAAAGTCGACCAAGTTTAATACAAAATTGCAATCCCCATTTTACATCCTTTGGGGAGAAATTTCAAAAAATGCTGAATTACGTTTTCATTTATTTAATATTAAATAGGCGAATACAAAGTTTCATGAATCTATCTTTAAAATTGACGAAGTTGGATACAAACTTGCAACCCCTATTTACCCTTAGAGGAGAAATTTTCAAAAATCCTTTCTTAGTAAGCGCCTACAATATAAAAGACAGCAACTGTCAAAATTTCATGTAATTAGCCCCAGCGGTTTAGGCTGTGCGATGATGAATCAGTCAATCAGGACAAGCTCTTTTATATATATAGAGATAATGTCACTTCAAACTAAATTCAATAAAAAAAATTAAACTATGCCTATATTAGGTACCAAAAGAAAGAGTTTGGTTAGCATATTTTTGATGTATATATAAATAAAAAAATGGATAGCTGTAATGTATGTGCGCGCATAACTTCTTAACGAGTACACCAAAATGGATGATTCTTTTTTGTGATCGTTATTACTAGAACAAGGTTTGTATAAAAGAAAATTTAAAAATCTAATAAAATATTTAAAAATTCTTAGAATGTAGGGTGAATGAGATAGAAGTCTGTGAGAAAATTTTAAAATACTGACATAACATTGACAGATTGACGTATCACTAAATGACTCAGCAGTTGATAACTTCAAAAATATTAATAGTATATTGATTGATTTCTGATTCAAATTCGATTATTATGCTAGCTTCTGCCCGCGGCTTCGCCCGCGTAAAAGGTTACCTTCCTAAAGTTTTTCATCCCCTATATTTATATTTTACCCCTTAAGGGTAAATTTTTACAACATGTCAATGTCATATTTATTTATATCTAATCAATAGCCTAAAAATAAGTTTCAAGCTTCTGGATTTAAAAATGACGATGCTTCCTTATAACTTGTCATCCCCTTTACAACCCTTTTTTGCATTAAAAAGTAGCCTATGTCCTTTGTCAGGCTCCAGACTATCTGTGTACCAAATTTCATTTAAATCGGTTCGGTAGCTTTGGCGTGAAGGAGCGACAGACAGACAGAGTTACTTTCGCATTTATAATATTAGTAAGGATAACCCTTGCAAGCACTTACATATTGTCAACTTTAACATTTTAAATTAATTCAATAAACTATAACCGGATAGGAACGTAACCACTACTGAGAAGATCTGGTAAGAAGGCTTTGTCTATTATTATTATTTCTTTTCTGAATTTTATATAAAATATTTTTTGTATTATTGTACATGAATTATAATAGACATTAATGATAACATGTAAGATGAAGTTTTAAAGTTGTGCCAGTGACGGAAAAGTTAAGGAGTGTGCGGTAGACGTGGTATAGACATGAGATGAGACGGGATGAAAGTAATGTCGTGAGGAAAGTTTTAAGTATTAATGTTGAAGGCTTTCGCGGTAAAAGAAGAGGGTGAAAGGTGGATGGACTGCGTGAGACATGACATGGATAGACAAGGAGTGACTGTAGTGATATCGAGTGATTTTTTTCTTTTTATTGCTTATGGTGGCAAACGAGCAAGCAGCACACCTAATGGTGTTACTGCCGCCCGTATGCAGTAAACTGTCACCAGCGTGGTCCTACTACTACTAAATAGGACTGCATCGAAAAAGATGACATTGCGTCGACCCCAAGTAATTAGGATAAGAATTATAAGATTAATAAGAATTAGTTCTTCGAACCACGATATAGCATAAAATTTAAATACAATATAAAAGTTTATGACTGGACCTACAAGTATCATCTGATCACGAACCACTATTATATATGATTGTTATTAATTCGATTATGAAATAAAATTGAAATTATAAATTAAAATAAGTAGATGAAGTTGCGCCGGTCAGCTAATATGTATATATTTACTTGGTGTCGCTCCCTCGGTAATAGACTAAACCATGTTGCGTGTATTGCTGTATGGTCTCGAGTATCCATGGGTTGCTTATTATTGCCGTATCACGCTAAATAACAAGCGCCATGCATCCAACGCGAAGGCCTCCAGATAGCCACGGCCTTTATGATTTTATGTATTTGGTAGACCATGTTGATAAGATATTGGCAATCCTAGCTGCCCGCAGCGCCTAGCATCTCAGCAAAGTGTGCCCACGAGCTTAGTTACCGGACAGTTACCGGTTGCCGGTTTTGTTATCCAAGCAGTTTTCGTGCAATCACGACTGCACAGAATGCTTTGTCAACATTTACTGACTGAATTTCGCCCGATTTGTTAACAGTTACAGACACCGCTCCGCTCCTATTTATCGTTTGTAGCTTTGTAAACCTTCTTAGATAACTAGGCTGTCTTACAGAATAAGTTTTTTTTTTAGAATTTTATAGAAGTTGGTAGTACCTGAAATTAGCGCGATCAAATAAACTTTATAATTTTATAATGGTAGATAGACTACACACATGAAATTACACTATCATTATACAATGTCTGGGAAGATGCTAGCTCTCCAGTATTTGCCTCCGTTTGCTTACATAATTTGTAAAATTATCAAATTAAAGCTCGTTACAAATATTTTGATAGTAAATATTATATTTTTAATTTAATTACACTTTGATAAAGGTTTTAAAGTCCTAAGATGCTAGTAGCGCAGTTTATTAACTGATAAAATGACGTTTTTTGCAAAATGAAAAAGACGTTTTTTTGTAAATTGAAAAGTACTTTGATAACTGTAATAACTTTGTCGATGTACAAAGCAACATAAAACTATAATTTTATTTACTTCACTAATTGTACCTGTAGTTTTGCATGCATTTTATATATAATATATATCATCATTTAGGCTGTGTGGTAGCGATTAGAATACTATCAATCCTTACTTTGCTCGTGGATGTCGTAAAAGACGACTAAGAGCCTTATAACGACCTAGGCCAACTCCATTTGATGCCCTTTGGTCAGCAATTACATTCCCAAGGCGGGTTGACGTCTGGCAGGCGGGCGGTCATAAAACTATTGCCAATAACTTTTATAATATGTACTATGAAAGAAGAGTACATATTGTGTCAACCCCAAGTAATTGGGATAAGAGTAGGAGAATGATGATATATATGTCATCATTTCCACCTATGTATTGACTCATCACGATATCTCTGGAACCATAACGCTTACAGACTTCAAATTTGGTAGGAATATCCCTTTCACCGAATAGAGGTCAGCTAAGAACGAATTTTACGAAATTCCATCCGCGAGAGGGGGTTGCTGGCGTGCAAAATTCTTATTTTTTAAATATACCTCCTTATAGACTTGAAATTTGGTATGGACATTTTTTCTGCCCTGTAGAGGTCAGATGATTAGATTTTACAAAATTCCGTTCCCAAAGGGAAATGCAGAGGTGTTAACCTAAACAAATCCTCATTTTTTTAATAAAGGTCCTACAGATTTAAATTTCGGTAGGCATATTTGTGTTACGATGCAGAGATAAACTAACAACGGCTTTTTAAAAATTACACCCCAAAAGGGGATTGCGTAGGTGTTAACCCAAAAAATCTATACAAATACTGCCCCGACAAACATGGAATGTGGTGTAGACCTTTCTTTCTGCCCTGCAAAGTTCAGATGAAGTAGGATTTTAAGAGATTCCTTCTGCGAAAGGAATTCTATGTAGCAAAAATAAATTCACAACAGAATTGACGTAACCGAAGCGATATCTTTGCTTTAATAATGACATTTTAGAGATGTTTTAATCTTGAAAAATGACATTTTAGAGATGTTTTTCAAGTTTTTAAAAATACCCAATTGTTACTCAAGGAATGTTTTTTTATCGTAAATCTAATTAATTGAAATCATAGATGATTTAATTATAGAATAATTAAATAATTAAAATCAAGAATTTATATATCAAATATTTTTTTAAACTTGAAAAACACTCCTCTAAAATTTCATTTTCGAAGATAACACATTATTGAAGCAAAGATATATAATATATACATATACACATACCATCACGCCATGTCCTTTGCAGGGTAGGCAGATAGAACAGAGTGCCAGAGAACTCTACCCTTGCATATTTCACTCGCTTCCTCAACATTCATAATTCTTTTCATACACGCTCGCTGGTTTCGGAGACTCTTGACTCCACCTTCCTTCAGTACATATATATATACAGTCGTGGTCAACTAATTAGGGACAATCTCTAGTTGAGCCAAATTGTGAATTATTTTTTTATTTTCCAACGAGTCTTAACAATATTCCATATCTTTTACATGTAAGTATAATAGGCATGATGACAAATTTTGAAAAACTGTTAAATAATGTTCAAAAATATATATTAATTACGAAAAACATAATATTTCTGCTGAAAATTTAGGTTTACTATTCAAAAATTTGTTTTTAATTCATAAATTTTAAATTCGTAACAAAACGCTTCAAAGTGTCATGGCGTCGCTTGTGACGTCACGTTTGAGTACAAGGTTCACTCAACAGTTGTTAACATTGAGACGCTCTTGTTAATTTCGAATTTCGCAGATAGAAACATGAATTCGAAAGCTTATAGATGGTGTGCCGTCCCACTGTGTCCTAATACGTCCATAAAAACTCCCGAGAAGCTATTTATTTTCGTTCCTTTCTACAAGACAATGCGAAATAAGTGGCTTAAACATGCAAGACGTGATTTGAAAGGAATAACACCCTCTACTCAGCTTTATTTCTGTGAAGATCACTTTGACGTAAGTATTTACTTTATATTTGCAGATTTCATGCTGATACTAGATAAATGTGACAAGCATTAGATGATGTAAACATTGTTAAACACACTTTATTTAGAGGTTAAGAATCTCTTACATCCTCAATGAGCTATTATAAAAGTACCTATGTATTTTATTTTAATTTCGTTTTTAGTGGTAAAGTTAAGCGAGAGTCGTAGTTATCTATTGAATTATGAATAAACAATTTGACAACTACTCTAACGTGACGTCTCGCGCTCTGATTGGCGTTCAATATTACATGGCGGATTGCCGTATTTAGTGATTTTATTTTATCAATAAAAAAATAATCTCGCTTTTAAATTAAAAAAGAATCAATGTTTTATAATAAACTACTTATGTATATTATCTATACAAATTATTTCAATAAAATTTACTTGCTGTCTTCATGCCTATTAGTCATTGATGTGCCGGATTATACAAACAATAACAACTTCTTAAACATTAAACCTCTTTACAGTATAGCTGATAGATTATCATAGTGCTATTTGTTCAAATTATGCTGGCTGGCCATTTAATTAGGGACACTGAGGTATTGCGTTCTAATTTCAAAATTTGAATCTTAATACTTTTTAATTCTTCTCTTATTGTTTTGTAGTAGTTTTGGCGGCAATCCAGATTTTTAATTTTAAGTTTTGAGAATTATTTTGGAGAAAAATAGACAAAAAAAAAGTAGCGATCCAACACTACGAAAAATTATCATGAAGTTCGTGGTTGGTTATACCGAAGGATAGCACAACATTTAAATAGTTCAAAAAGTATGGTATGCAATGCAGTGCAACATTTCAGGCGCTATAACACAGCTTTAAATGTGTCTAGAACAAAAAGATCAAGAAAAACAACTCCGCAAGAAGATAGAATGATAACCAGGTTAGCTAAGAAACATCCGTTTCTAGGCTCTATTTTAATAAAACACGAAGTCTTTGGGGCAGACGCAAGAGCCGGTGTATCAGCGAGGACCGTTCGACGACGTCTGGTAGAAGCAGGGTTGTTCGGAAGAGTGGCTCGCAAAGTACCGTTGTTGAAGAAAGAACATAGAACTGCTTGTTTGGCGTTTGCACATAAATATGGACATTGGACCTACGCCCAATGGCAACATGTATTATTCTCTGACGAGACCAAGGTTAATTTAGTTTCTTCAGATGGAAGGCAATATGTACGGCGTCCTGTAAAAGAGGAAATGAATCCAAGATTCACAAAAAAAACAGGTAAAACATGGCGGTGGAAACATTAAAATGTGTGGTTCATTTTCTGGACGTGGAGTGGGTGAGTGGTGAGAGTGATCTGTGAGGAAAGTTCAGGGTCACTTAGACGAACATCAATACAAGGCAATATTGGAAGAAACTATGCTTCCCTATTATATGGACGTTTCAGCAGGATAACGACCCGAAACATACCGCCCGTTCAGTCAAGTCGTTTCTTATCAGTCAGTCAGTATCGGTGCTAGATTGGCCAGCAAATAGCCCGGACCTCAACCCAATTGAGTACCTTTGGCACGAAATCAAGAAAAAAGTTGCCACTTATCGTACTACAACTTTAGATGAACTTAATGAAGCTTTTTGTGAGGCATAGGCAAACATTCCTGTCGAAACATGTCAGAAACTGATAATGTCTATGCCACATCGGTGTCAAGCGGTAATTACTAACAAAGGTTTTGCTACTGGGTATTGATTTTACACGTAATAAAATGGAGCTGTTAAATATATTATAATACTGCAGATTATTAGTTTTGTTTAACTCTATTTTTCATTATACTTTACTGTCCTCAATTAAATGTCCAGCTAGAGAATTGTACCTTAAATGTAATACATGTTTAACCTTTGATATTAAATACTTTTATCTATTTATTTAATCTTTTATTTACAGCCATTTAATATATATGGGGCATTTCACGTGAAGCGGACAGCGGAAAAAAAGTGAGGTCGTAGAATTTGTTTATATTTGGGTTAATCATACCTCTAGTGGGTATGAACGCAAATACGTAACATATTTTTTTATGATGTTTATTTTTTAAGTTATGGGCCTTTAAAAAGTAATGCTAATTGAAATTTCAATTTTTCTGAAGTAGATTTTCTAATAGGAAAAAAAATTAAAAAAATATCATGCTTTGCAATTCGTGTAGATCTTTCTTTTCCCTTTTTGATTGAAAATATTTTTTTAAAAATAAAAAAGAAAATCAACTCCAAAACCGGAAGTAAACATTTTAAACGAGTTTCTCAAAAAGTTCGACCATTTTTTTTTTATTTTTTTTTTATTTAAAAAATAGCTCAATGTATATTTTGAGTATGCTAGAAGTTTCATAGTAGGATGGTTACTAGTTAACAAGATAGGTATATTAATTTACATGTATGTCGCACTGAGTGTGATGTGACGATGTTATATACCTACTTGTTTAGACACCATAATGCTATAATATTTACATCATAACATAATGAAATATCGTATCATATTCAAAACGACATTATTTTATAATTTTTACTATTTTACAAGAAGAATCTGTGCTTTTTTTTTTCTTGATAACGCAGTGGTCCGAAATGCGTTACGCACTTACTCCCCGGATGGGAAGTGTGGGACTCCTAGCCTAGGGCTAGGTTACCCACTAAAACGTATCCACTGCGATTGCTGTTAGCCGAGAGGTTAGCTGTGACAGCTTAACCGGGCTGTGGGTGAGCGCTGAGGGCTCTCAACCCGAAAGAATCTGTGCTGAAACTGGTTCTTTTTATAAGAAGAAGGCCTTTGGTTGTTGGAATAAAGGCATGCATTTTTTTAGTTCCTGGTACAGTGACAGCTGAATCAAATCGGGGTTGCAAAGCATTGCTTTTATTCTAACAACCGAAGACCTTCTTCTTATAAAAAGAACCAGTTTCAGCACAGATTCTTCTTGTAAAATAGTAAAAATTATAAAATAATGTCGTTTTGAATATGATACGATATTTCATTATGTTATGATGTAAATATTATAGCATTATGGTGTCTAAACAAGTAGGTATATAACATCGTCACATCACACTCAGTGCGACATGCATGTACATTAATATACCTATCTTGTTAACTAGTAACCATCCTACTATGAAACTTCTAGCATACTTAAAATATACATTGAGCTATTTTTTAAATAAAAAAAAAATAAAAAAAAAAATGGTCGAACTTTTTGAGAAACTCGTTTAAAATGTTTACTTCCGGTTTTGGAGTTGATTTTCTTTTTTATTTTTAAAAAAATATTTTCAATCAAAAAGGGAAAAGAAAGATCTACACGAATTGCAAAGCATGATATTTTTTTTATTTTTTTTCCTATTAGAAAATCTACTTCAGAAAAATTGAAATTTCAATTAGCATTACTTTTTAAAGGCCCATAACTTAAAAAATAAACATCATAAAAAAATATGTTACGTATTTGCGTTCATACCCACTAGAGGTATGATTAACCCAAATATAAACAAATTCTACGACCTCACTTTTTTCCGCTGTCCGCTTCACGTGAAATGCCCCATATATATATATATATATATATATATATATATATATATCTCCACGGACAAGACGAAGCGGCCGCAAGCGTCAGCTCCCACCCCGCTGCCCTGTCGGGGTGGCCGCGTGGTGAGCTACGCCACGGCCGTAGGTGGGTCCAAAGGGGCCAAGAAGTAGGCCGGCATGGCGCCGGCTCCCGCCAAGGCCGGACAACAGCCGGCGTCAGCGGTTGCACCGCAGGCTCGCTCCGCGGCTCGTCGGCGCGACGTCCGGCCTTTCGTGGCTTATGCCGAACGTGGGCGGACCGAGCGCTACGTGCCGAAAGCTGTACTCGGGGATCGTCCGGTCGATGGCCCTGTACGGCGCACCGGTGTGGGCGGGATCCCTGACCGTCCGACTCAGGGCTCTTCTGTGGCGACTACAGAGGGCCATGGCGGTCAGGGCCGTACGCGGGTACCGCAAGGTGGCGACGGAGGCAGCGTGCCTGTTGGCCGGGACTCCCCCGTGGGACCTGGAGGCGGAACGGCTCGCCGATTTGTATCGGCGGGTGTCGGGGGTGCGAGCGAAGGGCGGTGTGGTCTCACTGAGGGAGCTCAGCGCTTGGCGCGACGACGTCCGCCAAGACGTCATTGCTCGATGGGCAGTCCGGCTGGAGAGGCCTCGGTTCGGTGTGCGCACTGTGGAGGCCTTCCGGCCGGTGCTGATGCAGTGGTTGGAACGGCGGCACGGGGTGCTCTCCTTCCGACTGGTGCAGGTTTTGACGGGGCATGGATGCTTCGCCAAATACTTGTACACGGTCGTCAGGAGGGAGAGTACACCGTCCTGCCACCACTGCGATTGCGACGAGGATACGGCGCAGCATACGCTCGAGGCGTGTGCCGCTTGGGCAGAGCAGCGCCTTGAACTCGTCGCAATCATCGGTGCCGACCTGACGCTGCCGACCATCGCCAGGGCGATGCTCGACAGTGTCAGGACCTGGGACACGGTCGCAGCCTTCTGCGAGGCAGTAGTCTCGCGGAAGGAGGCGGCGGAGCGCGTGCGCGAGGAGCGTCTCCTCGACGACGCGAACTGCCGCTGGCGACTGGGGCGGCGTAGGCGCGATTACCTGCGCCTGATGCTGCCCTAGCCGAGGCCGCGGGTAACTGGACCGGGGAATTAGTCCGTCACCCGCCGAGAGGCTGACCGCGCGAGGAGGGACCGATGTCCGCCCCCTTGGGGGTTGGGGGACGTCGTTCAGTCCGGCCATTGACGACAAGTTCACGCTGCTCCAGTGGCCGGTCCAACGACGTAGGCGAGGTTCGTGGGTGGGTTACGGGTATGCGTGCGGACGCCCCTCTGTCGCCCCGGACGGAGTGGTGCGAGAGGAGCGCCGACCATAACCCACCCCTAAAAAAAAAAAAAAACACCTTGCATTGCATTTTCTATTTAACTCTGTCAGAGATGACTTCTGCGTGGACGAAGTCGCGGGCAAAAGCTAAAGCAAAAGCTAGTATATTAATAAAACTCAGAAACTTGCTAAAAACAGTTATTTTTTTTAAATGGTATATGAAAGAGGGAACAATTATAACTGTAGACAAGCCTTGACTTTAATGTTAAAAGTTAGAAAATAAAAATAAATAGCTGCTAAATGCTAAAATAATAAAAAAAGACCATCAAGTCGGCAAACTGTAAATCTAGTTTAATGTGAAAAATATAACCTAATTTAATGACCTTCATAGTCCTTTTGAGCAATAACCCGACGAAGTAAGGATATAATTATTTTTGTAATAGAATATACATTTACAGCCTTACTAAACAAGGCTTGTTTCATTAATGCACTACGTGAAACCGTTATCCATACTTCAATGGGCATTTCCCTTTACTGTTTTCAAAACATATTAGAAATTATGCTTACTAAATACTTTAATTCAGAAAAACGAATAAAGGAGGAGTATTTATTAGCAATTGATAAATGAATACTGGATAAATCTAATCGCTGTGATAAACAATCCGTTAACAATATTGATATTGACCTTCCATGCTAGTCTCGTGGGTTCGATTCCTACGCATGATAATACTTTGTGCGATCCACAAAGTGTTGTTTTAAGTTTGGATGTAATTTGTCTGCGTTAATTATATATATTTGTAAAGTCCCCCGCAATATAAAGGTTATTTCCTTAGTTCAGGGTGGTGTCTTATTAACCGACTTCAAAAAAGGAGGTGGTTCTCAATTCGTCTGTATTTTTTTTAATGTTTGTTACCTCATAACTTTCGGCTGGGCGAAGCGATTTTAATGATTTTTTTTTATTTGAAAGCTGGTGCTTTCTGTGTTGTTCCATTTTAATTTGGTCTAGTTCTGATAGTGGCACCCATAAGAAAACCATATAAGTCTAAAATTAGTATTAAGTATGTGTGCGACAAATGAACGAGTAACTCAAGCCCTGCTACTAATAGAAGAGCCTATGTGTGTCTGTAACACTAAAAAGTAAACAATAAAAAATAAAACTACGATTAAAAAAACCGACTTAAAAAATTTAAAAGTACAAAATAACTTAAAATACTGTCATTTGTATGTGCTATCTATTGATAGGTTTGAAGTCGGTGCCGGTGTCAGTATCTTTAGGGTAGGAATTTCATTACAGTTAGTAAGCTGTTTATAATTTTGTTTAAGGCTTGGCACTGACTTCAAACCTATCAATAGATAGTACATACAAATTACAGTATTTTAAGTTATTTTGTACTTTTAAGTTTTTTTTTAAATATAAAAAAACATATTAAATAAAATATGTATAACCATTTCTTTAAAATATTCTCATTTATGTTCATATCTTGGAGATTAAATTATCTTATGTAAGCTTATACAATACTTCATCTTCCACTGACAGTTACCTGTTATTAGTTATTGTAGTAGTTATGTCTCTACATATAGTAGATAAAAAAAATACTGATTTTGCTACTTTTTATTTTACCCTTACTGTGTGGTAGCGGCTGCGAATGCTATCAACCCTTACCTTGCTCGTGGATAATGTAAGAGACGACTAAAACTATTGCCAATAAGTTTTGCAAGATAATATCATAAAACGATTGAGCTGCGCATTTTACTGGATCTTCGTTAGGGTATATATATATATATATATAATATCTGGAGGACCGAGCCTTGCTCAGTATTTTCTTATTAGTGTGTTTTGAAAGATATCTTTAAATATAATAAAAATAATGAAAAAATAAATTAAAAAGGGCAAAATGTACAAAAAATAGAAATGAAAATAATGTATCGAGCAAAAAGGAGCCAAAATTACGTTTGTTATATGGGCTTAAAAGCCCTTAAATATTTATTTTATTTTTTAGTAATTGTCGTTATAGCGGCAACAGAAATATATCATCTGTGAAAATTTTTGTCTGACTACTGTCTAACTATCATGGTTCATGAGATACAGCCTGGTGATAGACAGATGAACGGACGAACGGACAGCGAAGTCTTAGTTATAGGGTGCCGTTTTAAGCTTTGGGTACGGAAACCCAGAAAGGTTGAACTCACATAAAAGCAACTATGGAATGGATGGATTGGTACAATGGAAATACTCTTTAAAATTGGAATGTCTCGAAAGTCACAATACTGTATTAACACGGCATTTGAAAGTTTCTAAGCTATAAAGAGATCATACATTTAAAGACATGGCATCATAGGAACGTAGAGTTTGAAATTTTAAATTGTTGGACAGTAATTTTCTAAGCCGAATACTGTAATTGAGAGCCATGATAACACATTGCATCGTATAACTGAAATCCATCGCTCATAAATATTACCCGTTTTAATTTTACTCTGGCGAGGGTATTTTTACCGCATAATGATTAGGAAAGAGAGATAGTCATTTGCTATATTTTTGTTCGCTGTTTAGCTAGCGTCTAATCAACATATTTATAAAAATCGAGACGGAAAGTCTGAGTTATATTAGGAACAATCAGTAAGATACGATAGGTCGGTCTCCCAACTCACATCTTAAAATTGAAAACTGGAGCGCCAAATTTATACAATGCCACCAGTTTGCAAGGAAAAACATTACATTGCATTGAAATCGGGTTAACTATACTGACCGATTGTTCTCGAGCAAAGTCTGTATTTATTCCTAGGATTCTCCAAATACCATCAAATTAATCCTCCGAATTTCAGAGAGTGCAGTTTGCCATTAAAGTCTGCTTCGGAATAATCACAAACAAAGCTCGAGGTCAAATTCTTAAGTTAGCGGGAGTAGACTTGAGAGAAGGCTGCTTCTCCCATGGGCAGTTGTATGTGACATGCTTCAAAGTAAGCTCAGAGTAGCGTGGTTAATCTAGCATCCGAAAGAAAATCAAAAGATATTGTTAACAAAGAAATACTGTAATAGGTGCAGTATCGCGGGTTGATGATAGGTTGATTGATGTCAAAGAAGCGGTACCAGTGGTCGGCCTAATTTCGATGGAAAGCACGGTGGGTTATGGGGCCGCACACTACCCTTCCGTCGCCTCGGTTGGAATGAGCGCGGTGTGTTTAAAACATGGCCTGCTAAGAAAAAGCCTGGTGTTCATAATATATAACAAAATTTCATTTGATTTTTATGTTTATCGAACCTACCCTACACTATAACAAAGATTGTTGTTATCATCATCATCACAGTCCATATACGTCCCACTGTTGGGCTCGGGCCTCCTCCATAATAGGAGGGAAGTTAACCTACTATAACGCGCTGATCAGACGTGTTGTTATAGGGTTTTGTTTCGAGTTTTCCTTCTCTTGCATAGATGTTATATGCATTTTATATCCCTTTAGTCGTCTCTTACGACCACCCACGGGTAAGATAGGGGGTGGTGAATTGTATTCTTACTCCGTCACCACATGGATAAGATTGTTATACTTACTATATAAGTATGTATACAAACATTTATACATAATTATTTATAAATAACAATAAAATTAATAACGTAAAAAACCAACAAAAATCCTATTACAACCATTTTCGACTTCTACGCAGACAAAATGCGGGCAAATGATAATAATTAATAAAATAATAAAAAAAGCCCAAAAAGTAAATAAGAGAAAGTAAGAATCCGAACCGAGCTCCGGTTTGTTTGGATTAGACTACACGATTGAACCAACTGAGCTAAATGTCTATTCTTAATGACAGCGTCAAAATTTGAAAACTTTCATATTCTAATAGTTCTAATACAACGAAAAATTATATTTTTGTTGCCGAAAAATACTGACAAAACAATGTTTTCTATAAATGAAATCTAGCTAGATCGATTAAGGGCCCCCGGAACCCCTTATATACCAAATTTCAAGAAAATCGTTGGAAGCGTTTCCGAGATTCAGATTACATATATATATATATATATACAAGAATTGCTCGTTTAAATATATAGTGAGATATATATATATATATATATATATATATATATATATATATATATATATATATATATATATATATATATATATATATATATATATATATATATATATATATATATATTCTAGATTACCTACTCTGTTATGTCTCCTAGTTTGATGAATCAATATATTCTATTTATTTGACATGGTGAAGTGTTGCCCAGGTTCGTTGAACTGTCGAGAAATGAATGCAGGTTCGAATTTTATTTCATGTATGGCCACATTTTGAAGAAGGAACTCAAGACATCTCAAAACGACATTCATTGCCTAAAACTCGGCTAGCTTTTGGACTCTACTTTCTCTATCCTTATCGATTTTGAATATCTCATTATCTCTGGATTCACTAATTTCACATTATGTTTAGTTTTCATAACTACTAATAACTGGGTATTGGTCATGTAGATTGCTTTCAAGATGTCCTTGTATAAATCCTCCACATCGTCGTTGTAGTATGTCGAGGTCAGTGCGTAAGTCGTATGACCTTCAACGACTTCTAATTAATATTTCTGATTATAAGATATGCTACTACGATATCTATGAGAAACTCATGAATGATTAACCAATACCTTGGGGTCCACCCCAAGATATTGATTTATCATTTATTGAACTGATCTACAGACTGAACTTCCTGTTCAGTCTGTAGATCAGTTTTCAGATTAGAGGAAAATCAGGCTCTTGTCCTTTTGTCACACTTGTGATAATATTTTTACATTCTAATGAATTTTTCTCAAACTCGATGACGGTCTCATCAGCACGAATATTGCACCATGATCAGAAATCATTTTTTTTTTAATATTAGCCGAATCTCGATAGGGAGTTTCAATACACTATGTACTTTGGTTAAGTTGCCATGACTAGAATTTTCTACTAAGCCTTCTGTAACAATCCTCCAATGTAAGTAAACTTTTATAGAAAGATTTTTCATATGATGTTTAGTAGTTTTGTTTAAACGCCCAAGAAATCATATCCGTACATATTTAAAACCTTGCAAGTTTATTATATGAACTAGCTTTCGCCCGCGACTTCGTCCACGCAGAAGTCATCTCTGACAGAGTTAAATAGAAAAAGCAATGCAAGGTGTGGAAGGTTTGTCGCTGACGACGATTAACAGCGTCAGAAACTGGTATGCGGTCGCCGCCTTCTGCGAGTTAGTTGTCTAACGGAATTAGGCAATAAATAGGGTATGTCCGAGAGAAAATTCTCTACGTTGACACGCTCTACCGTCTGTGCTTAGGGCGGCTCAAGCGTGAGTGCCTATATTGAAGTTTACTGCATGAGGGCTTTGACTCGAGATGATACCCGGTTGCGGTGGCTCACCCGCATAACGTAGATGTACGTGTACGGCGAGCTATGGGGTCACGCGTCATCTCGAACGGATTGGGCGCGGTGTGTCTATATACCATAGCCGGTCACTAAAGAAAAAGGTTGTTCAGAGTTCTATTCATTCTACAAATTATATTGCCTTTAATATACTATTTATGGTATGACCATGGGATAAAAATATAATTATCGCCACCCTTTATTTGACTGTTTTGTTTCACCAGCAGAGTTGCGACCTCGTTATATATGATTTTTTATTTGAGTTATAGAGTGAACATTTTCACACTGGTGCAGGGTTGATGGAGAGGCAGAGAGAAACACGTGTTTATTTATTTAAAGAATCAATAAAGATTTTTCTCCACATACAAACTTTGCCACTTTGTTCCACCCCCAAGTTTCAAGTTGCCAGCTTCAATAATATCGGCTTGGCACTAATGACTTAATGAGTCGTCCAACCCGCTTCGCAGGCCTAATTTACACCTCCAGAGGGTGAAAATTAACAAATGCTGAAACACGTGTTTATTCATTTTTACTGAAGATAATATTTACGTAATTTGAAAGGATCGATAAAGATGGGGTACTATCCCAGAAACCTCCACGCGGTGTACCCTGGGTGCGGGCGGCGGTCCCCAGTTCTTCTGTTGTACTGTCGTCCGTAGCGAATATCTACGCGATTTCGCTCCTTACTCTACTACAGTCGTAGTAGAGGGTATAGGACGCGAAACATTGGGACGGGCTCAGTCACTCATTCATTTGAGGGCTGGGCAGGCACATGCCACCGCCCACACATCGTAAACCTGGTATCTTGCTTCAAGACACGTTGTCTTGAGGCGTAGTATCAGGAGCGAGGGTCTTGGCTTAACCGCCCGGACCGCGAGGAAGACAACCTCTATAAAGAGTTCGAAGTAACATTCGGACTCAGAAATCACCCAGAATCTTAAGTTCTGGCGTGCGGCGAGAAGATGCATGGCAGATGGGTTGTTCTGTCGTTAGCACGCTCCAGCCAGGGCACCGGCTGACCCCCTGGTTGGTAAATGTAGGCTTGCCCGGGTATAGGGATCTCTGCCCGGGTCGACGAAATGTATCTCCCATTCTCGTGGGAATCTAATGGATACTGCAAATTTAAAAAAAACCGACGGGAATCCTAGCGATTCTCACCCCAAGGCCCAGTCATGCCAACGCAAAACTGACCAAGACGACGCCTCGTCCTCTGGACTTGAGGCGTCCGCCGAGGGCCCGGCACAAATCGTGGAGGCCCAGAAGAAGAAGAGGAGGTCGCCTCGAAAGTCTCGGGGCAACGGCCTGAGCCATAAAAGGCGGCTGGAGGAGCGGCGAGCGCGCAGGGAGGCTGCCGCCGCTGAAGAGGAGAAAGACGGTAGACTCGCAGCAGAGCCGTCGACGGACGAGGGCGACAGCGATGTCGCAGAGCCGTCCGAAGACGAGGGCGGCGGATCTACCGTCAGAATGGACGAGGGCGGTGATATTCCCGCAGGGCCGTCCAAAAAGGACAGTGGGTCGGCTGGTGAAGGCCCCACTAGGTCGTCGGCGCGTCTAGCAGCAAAGACGCCGCCGGCGACCGCGACTAAGAAGGAGGAGGCCCTCCCCTCGCAGGTGCGAAAGCGCCCCCTGAGTAAGGGAGGCAGCTCGAGCGCCGAAACCGAGGGGAGCGTGGCCAACATGCCTCCACCCAAGATCCAGGCCTCCCGAAGAGGGCGAGGGACCTCGGTCATGGAAAGGGCGGCGGCGGTCGCTGTCCGCGCCGGCGAGGCCACGGATCTGCAGGCCGAAAATGTCCGCCTTAGAGGCGAGATGTCAGGCCTGCGGACCCGAAACCGGAACCTGGGCGACATGCTGGCGGAAATGCGTCGCGCAAACCGCCAGCTGTTGATAGACGTGGCCGACCTCAAGGCGCAGGTGGCGCTGTTCGTGTCACCCGCGCCAGCCGCGCTATCGGCCAGGGCCGGATACTCGGCGGCCGCTGCGGCGCCAAAGCCGCCTCGCGCTGCGGCGCCGACGACGTTGGGTGATGGCGTCAGCGTCACACCCGTCCCCGCGGCGAGGAAGACGCCTGCCGCCGCGAAGCGCGCGCCGCCGGCTGACGCTGGTGCGGTCACCGCGGTGAAACTCCCTGTTCCCGTGGTGAGGCTGACGCCTCTCCCCGCGGACCGCTTGCCGCCGGCTAGCGCCCCTGCGGCGCCAAAGCCGCCAGGCGCCGTAGAACGGGCCCCTAAGGAGGCTCAGCCGACCCCGTTTGAGGTGGGAGGCATATCGGACGAGGCCCTCGCCAAAATCATCGGCGCAGTGGGCAAGCTCGTCGATGCGCGCTTCGCCGTTCTGGAGGCGAGGTTGCCTCCAGAACCACGTGTCCGACCACCTCTGGCCGCGGACAAGCGGCCGCATGTGGCACCAGCCCCCGCCCCGCTGCCTTGTCAGGGTGGCCGCGTGGGGAGCTACGCCGCGGCCGCGGCCGGGCCTAAGCCCAAAGGCCCCGGCCCAGCTCCGAAGGGACCCGCCCTGAGGAGGAAGACGGCTCCGGCCCCTGCCGGACCGCTGAAGTCGCCCGCAACAACACCGCCGGCGACGACCAGCGAGGCCGCGACGAGGCCTTCCGCGTCTGGCACGACTGGCGTACCCGAACAGGGTTGGCAGGTAGCCGAACGCGACAGAAGGAGTCGCGGCCAAAGGAGGAGAGCGGAGGCCAAGCGCGCCCCGTTCCCAGGGGCCGAGGGCGCCAAGACGGCCGACAGCGTGGCCGAGAAGCTGAGAGGTTTGTTCGCCGAGGAGGGTGGCATCAAGATCGCCAGGCCCGTCAAGTGCGCCGAAATGCGCATTTCGGGTTTGGACGATTCAGTGACGGTGGAAGACATCCGGGAGGCTATTGCCTCGAAAACCGGGTGTCCCATAGACACCGTCCGGGTCGGTGCCATTCGTCCCGGTCCGGGTGGCGTAGGTGCTGCCTGGGCGCAGTGCCCGGTGGAGTCGGTCAGGCAACTGGCCGGCTCAGGCAGGCTCCTCGTGGGCTGGAGCTCGGCGCGGGTAACCGTGCTTGAGCACCGGCCTGCGAGGTGCTACAAGTGCATGGCGGTCGGACACACTCGACCGACGTGCACTAATTGCTTCGACTGCGGCGGATTGTGTTTCCGCTGCGGTAAGACCGGGCACGTGGCGGCATCTTGCGCCGCCCCGCCCCATTGCCCCGCGTGTGCGGCGGGCAATAAGCCCGCCAAGCACCGCATGGGCTCTGGGGCGTGCAAACCTCCAGCTTCGGCCCCAAAGGCGCGGGGCGGCCCTACGACCACGGCCGCTCCCGCTCCTAGCGCGGTCCGATCGCCCGCTGGCGAGGAAGTCATGGACACAACCCGATAATGGGTACACCAGCCATGCACCTCCTCCTGCAGGCCAACACCAACCACTCCGCCGGAGCGCAGGATCTCCTCCTGCAATCCATGGCGGAGTGGTCGATTGGTGCAGCCGTAGTCGCGGAACCGTACGCCGTGCCTGATCGCCCCAATTGGGTGGTCAGTCGAAACGGTACCGCGGCAATCGTCGTCTCAACGCAGCGGCACTTCCCGTCCTTGTCCCTTTTGGATAGGGGCGAGGAATTTGTCGCGGCGGAGTGGGGAGGGGTCACGCTCTACAGCGTATACCTCTCCCCCATTAGGAGGATGGACGATTTCGGGGCCTCACTCACCACCTTGGAGGCCTCGATTCGGCGACTGGCACCGGGCCTCGTCCTGGTTCTGGGGGACTTTAACGCCAAATCTACGGCGTGGGGGTCCCCTACGACGGACGACCGCGGGCGGGCGGTCAACGAGTGGGCGGCTTCACTGGGCCTCTGTGTTCTGAACAGAGGCTCGGTGAACACGTGTGTGCGGCGGCAGGGCGGGTCGATAGTGGACTTGTCGTTCGCTAGCCCCGCTGTCGCGCCACGGGTGAGGAACTGGAGTGTCCTGGAGGAGGCGGAGACCCTGTCGGACCACCGGTACATCCGGATGGAGGTCTCCCCCCGGGAACCCGGTAGGGGTCACAGGGCGGACGGAGCTCCCGCGTTTCCGCGGTGGGCTGTGGGTCGTCTTGACAGGGATCTACTGGCGGAGGCGGCCATTGTCAGCACGTGGCTGTCCTCACCACCCCCAGCGGACGGAGTGGACGCTGAGGCTGTCCGCATTCGCAGTGCGTTAACGCAGATCTGCGATGCGGCCATGCCCAGAGTGCGGCGGCGTCCACCTCCGAGGCAGGGGGTCTACTGGTGGTCCCCAAGACTGGCGGACCTTCGTGCGGCGTGTATCAGTGCCCGAAGGTCCTACACCCGCAGCCGGCGGCGTCACCGCGACGTCGAGCGGGAGGGCCAGCTGTACGAGGCGTACCGCAGTGCGCGGACTGCCTTTTGGCTGGCCATCCGTGCCGCCAAGGGCGCGAGTTGGCAGGAGATGCTGGACGGTCTCGACCGTGACCCCTGGGGTCGCCCATATCGCGCGGCGCTGAACAAGCTTCGCGCGCGGGCCCCCCCCCTCACCGAGACCCTCCAGCCCGACTTCCTTCGTAGGGTGGTCGAGGAGCTGTTTCCACGGCAGTCGGAGCACACGCCCCCGGTCATGGCTCCGCCAGATCAGGACCGGGAGGCCGACGACGACGAGAGTGTTCCGCCCGTGACGGAGTCGGAAGTGGGGGCGGCCTTGGCGAAGATTCGTTCCGCCACCACGGCCCCCGGCCCGGACGGAATTCCAGTCCGGGTGCTGACGTCGCTCCTCGAGCACTTCGAGCCTCGCCTCAGGCAGCTGTTCAACGCCTGTCTGACGTCTGGACGGTTCCCTGAGTGCTGGAAGGAAGGGAGGTTGGTTCTCCTGCCAAAGCCGGGACGGTCCCCGGATTTGCCGTCGGCCTACAGGCCCATCGTGCTCCTCGACGATGTGGGTAAGCTGCTGGAGCGTGTGCTCGCTGCCCGCATCGTCCGACACCTGGAGGAGGTGGGGCCCGATCTGTCGGACGCTCAGTATGGGTTTCGGAGGGGGCGTTCGACCATCGGGGCCCTATTACGCCTGAGGCAGGCGGCCGCGGAGGCCGTCGCCGGGAAGGGAGTGCTGTTGGCGGTGTCGTTGGACATCGCCAACGCATTGAATAGTCTGCCATTCGGCTGCATCAGGGAGGCGCTCCGGTTCCATGGAGTGCCCCTGTACCTCAGGCGGCTGGTGGCAGACTATTTGGAGGGCCGCAGTATCCTCTGCGCGGGTCCCGCAGGGGACATTGTGCGGACGCCCATGTCGTGCGGCGTTCCACAGGGGTCGGTTCTGGGGCCGACTCTGTGGGACATCGGGTACGACTGGGCGTTGAGAGGGAGTCTCCCCCCCGGGCTGAGCTTGGTGTGCTATGCTGACGACACGCTCGTCACAGCCCGGGGCAGGACACTCGAAGAGGCGGCGAGCCTGGCCACTCTCGGCACCGAGGAGATGGTCAGGCGGATCGAGGCGCTGGGGCTCAGGGTGGCCCTAAACAAGACGGAGGCCCTACTTTTCCATGGGCCCCGTGTGAGGCTGCCCATCGCCTCGATAGTGGTAAACTCCATCCACATCAGCATCCAGGCCCATATGAGGTACTTGGGTCTGGTGCTCGACGGGCGATGGTGGTTCCGGGAGCATTTCCGACAGATTGCTCCCCGGCTGGTCGGCGCGGCGTCCGCCCTTTCTCGACTCATGCCGAACGTGGGCGGACCCAGTTTCGAGGGCCGACGGCTGTATGCGGGGGTCATCCGTTCGATGGCCATGTACGGCGCACCCGTGTGGGCGAGGGCTCTGAACGCCCAGCTCAGGGCGGTTCTGTGGAGGCCACAGAGAGCCATGGCGGTCAGAGCCATTCGCGGGTACCGCACGGTGTCGACAGAGGCGGCGTGCCTGTTGGCCGGGACACCCCCGTGGGACCTAGAGGCGGAGATGCTCTCCGACCTCTACCGGCGGGTTATCACAGCGCGCGAGGAAGGTGGCTCCCCATCGTTGAGCGAGATAGCCACCTGGCGCGTGGATGCCCGCCGAGACGTCATCGCCCGTTGGGCTACGCGGCTGGAGAGGCCTAGGCACGGTGTGGAGACCGTTGAGGCCCTCCGGCCCGTATTGATAGAGTGGATGGAGCGGCGGCACGGAGTCCTCACCTTTCGGCTGGTGCAGGTATTGACGGGGCACGGGTGTTTCGGGTTGTACCTGCACAGGGTCGTGTATAGGGAGTGGACTCCGGCCTGCCACCACTGCAGGAGTGACGAGGACACGGCGCAACACACGCTGGAGGTGTGTCCGGGATGGGAGCGGCAGCGCCGTGACCTCGTCGCTGTCATCGGTGCCGACCTGACGCTGCCGGCCGTCGCGAGAGCGATGGTCGACAGCATCAGGAACTGGGACGCGGTCGCCGCCTTCTGCGAGGCTGTCATCTCGCAGAAGGAAGCGGCGGAACGGCCAAGGGAGGATTCCCGGCCGCTGGCGGCGGCCCGGGGCGGCGCAGGCGCGAATACCTGCGCCTGATGCCGCCCTAACCGAGGCTTCGGGTGATCGGACCGGGGAATTGTCCGGTCACCCGACGTGAGGCCACCGCGTGAGGGCGATGCCCCGACGGCGAAATCTGTTGGGGCGTCGACGAGAGGAACCCGCGAGGGTGAACCGCCGGGCGGGCCACCGAAGTTAAAAATCGGGTCCCGGTGACCCGCTCGCACGGCGAAGAGAGAGGAGTTTTTACGGTGGGTCTATGGGGTCACGCGCCGCCTTTTCCGTCACCCCGGACCGATTTGGCGGGGCGAGACTAATCCATAGTCCACCAAAAAAAAAAAAAAAAAAAAGGATCGATAAAGATTTTTTTCTCCGAACAGTTTTTAAATTGACATAACTTTTTTTTTATAAACCAATTGACATGAGATAAAGCCTAAATGTTAAGTGAAGCTTACCACAATATATTAGCGAAAACCGCGTCTAAATCGGATAGGCCGTTTCTGAGATTAGCGTGCACAAACGCACAGACAAACAGATAAATAGACAAAAATTTTAACAATCATTGTTTTGTGTTCGATTTGTGTTGATAAAGATCCCAGTAAAATTTTTTCTCATATATCTTCCAAGTACAGACAGCGATCCGTTACATTTTTATTATGTGTAAAGAAGATGTATAGATATAGAAGATAGATAGATAGATAAAATAAGTATTAGCGGAAAAATATTCTAGAACATATTTATGTATGAATTATATCGTCGTCGTCGTCATCGTCACAGCCCATATATGTCCCACTGTTGGGCTCGGGCCTCCTCCATGATGGGAGGGAAATTAACCTACTATACGACGCTGGTCAGACGTGTTGGTATAGTGTTTTGTTTCGAGTTTTCCTTCTCTCGCATAGATGTTATATGCGTTTCATATCCCTTAGTCGTCTCTTACGATCACCCACGGGTAAGATAGGGGGTGGTGAATTGTATTCTTACTCCGTCACCACACGGATAGAATGAATTATATAATTCACCAATATTGTAATGTAGCTAATATTACTATGTGTTACCATTGACTGTATATGCCCCTATAAAATTTGAAGATAAAACTGTCGTAACTCAAGGTAAAACAGAATGTAATATTCTTTGGATCGTAAATATTCAGACTAGCTTGCATAAATTAGGATTACGTTACGAGTATTTCAACTTGGTAACCCTATACCTCCAAATGATATGTTTTCAATTATATAAATAAAAATAATATTTTATACAAGAACTTTTAAGACGATTAATGTGGGTTTTAGGTGTTTTAGTAAACAATTAGGATAACTTGAATGATGTGATATACAAAGAAAGGTATTCTAATCACACTAATCTTCATAATATAAGCTGAAAAGAAATGACCAGAATGCTATTAGAAAGAATAAAGAATAGGAAGTAAAAGGATTAAGACACGCAGGAGCGTATTATGCCAAGCTCACGCCAGTAAAATAGAACTGGGTAATACTGCTCGTATTTTTTCTGTTATACCTAAAAAACTGTTAAATATATATAAATATACACTGGTTTAAATTAATACTAAACTTGCAGATTCTATCTCGTTTATATTTAATTTTTAATTTCCGGAAGTTTTGCTCGTTCGTGATCACGAAAGGACTAAGGTGTTTCACGTCCAACAAGTCAACGTTATCATAGAAATTTATACATCAGCTACAGTATTAGTTGTTAAATTTTGATCCAAATTTTATGATACAAATTCTTTTTCAATACAAAAAAGAAAATGAGACTACTTAAAATGTTTATATGGTTTTTAGTCAACTATTATTAAACATTAAATTTTTGGTAATTACTGTATATGAAAATTAATTTAAAACTAACAAATCTAATAATCTACTACCGTTCTCGATCATTCACCAGATCGCTATTGATTAACAAATTCCGTTATTGATTCATAAGTCCGATCGTTATTGATTAATAAATTCCGTTCTCGATCGTTCACCAGATCGTTATTGATTAATTACTTCTTCGTCATCGTTATCGTCACCCCGACTAGAAATTTTTTCGTCTTCCTTAGCAGGACCGGACCGGGCATGCCCGATCTGGACCAGATAAGGTTTGTAACGCAGAAGATATATCTGGACCCGATCAGGAAAACCTTATCGGGTCCAGATCAGGCATTCCTGATCGGGTCCAGATCAGGCATTACTGTTCGGGTCCAGATCAGGCATTCCTGATCGGGTCCGGATGAAATTTTACTGATCGGAACCAAATCAATCATCTGCGTGATATATCTTGTCTGATCCAAAACGAGTATGCCCAGTCCGGTCCTTTAAAAAAACATGAATATCTTAAAGAACATGTTTAATTGATAAAAATATAAATTAATATATGACGTAGGCAGCGAATATATGCTATACCTATTCTTATCATAGAGAGTCCCAGTGAGCCGTTCCAATTAGGATAGTTCTGATTCGATAACAACTAATTTAATATTAGGCGATGTCATTACGCTTCGGAGAATCTTAACACCGCGATTCAGATAATGACGTCATTTTACTAACGCCATCAATTTATTATGACTCAAAACATTAAATGTTAGAATGGTTGTTACAATATTATTATATTTATTTCTATCTATGTTTTCAAATGTACCTATTATTTATTTTTGTTTTTACTTTAAATATAAATTATTTTTATATTATTAATTAAACACTATTATTATTATTATTAAATACATATGATTAATTACAGATTTCAGATTAATCTCCTCTGATGCAAATACAATTTACACCGTGGCATAAATATGACAATCATGATATGATACTTTTTTGAATTTTGATTGATATTTTTTTTGTGTTACAAAAACTGTTTCTGGTCCTGATATACTACTTGCCTTACCATATACTTGATTATATTTTTTTCATCAGCCTGTCCTTATTTGGTATAGACCTAGTCCTGATCCGGAATGCCTTACCATACTTGATGATATTTCACATCAGGCTATCCTTATTTGGTCCTGATCTGGTCCTGATCCGGTATGCCTTACCATACTTGATGTTATTTCACATCAGGCTATCCTGATCAGGACCAGATCTGGTCCTGATAGGGTTTGCCGGATCCGGCATGCCTCATTCTATCCTGATCGGGTCCTGATCCGGTATGCCTTACCATACTTGATGATATTACACATCAGGTTATCCTTATTTGGTCCTGATCTGGTCCTGATCCGGTATGCCTTACCATACTTGATGTTATTTCACATCAGGCTATCCTGATCAGGACCAGATCTAGTCCTGATAGGGTTTGCCGGATCCGGCATGCCTCACTCTGTCCTGATCGGGTCCTGATCCGGTATGCCTTACCATACTTGATGATATTACACATCAGGCTATCCTTATTTGGTCCTGACCTGGTCCTGATCCGGTATGCCTTACCATACTTAATGATATTTCACATCAGGCTATCCTTATTTGGTCCTGATCTGGTCCTGATCCGGTATGCCTTACCATACTTAATGATATTTCACATCAGGCTATCCTTATTTGGTCCTGATCTGGTCCTGAACCGGTATTCCTTACCATACTTGATGATATTTCACATCAGGCTATCCTTATTTGGTCCTGACCTGGTCCTGATCCGGTATGCCTTACCATACTTGATGATATTTCACATCAGGCTATCCTTATTTGGTCCTGATCTGGTCCTGATCCGGTATGCCTTACCATACTTAATGATATTTCACATCAGGCTATCCTTATTTGGTCCTGATCTGGTCCTGATCCGGTATGCCTTACCATACTTGATGTTATTTCACATCAGGCTATCCTGATCAGGACCGGACCTGGTCCTGATAGGGTTTGCCGGATCCGACATGCCTTATTCTATCCTGATCGGGTCCAGATACATGGTCTGGTTGAACCATACTTTTTTTCTAGTCGGTACAGCCCATAAATATCCCACTGTTGGGCTCGGGCCTCCTCTGTAATGGGAGGGAAATTAATCTACTGTACCGCGCTGGCCAGACGTGTCGGTATAGGTTTTTGTTTCGAGTTTTCCTTCTCTAGCATAGATGTTATACGTGTTTATATCCCTTAGTAGTCTCGTACGATCACCCACGGGTAAGATATGGGATAATGAATAGTATTCTTACTCCGTCACCATACGGAAAAATTACTTCTTATTTCAAACATATTCTCGCGTAAACACCAACAATTATCACATTGGTTTATATAATATTGTAATGGTAGGGCCCCACATTGTTGACAGTTTTTTCTCTACAGCCGTGGACCGGTCTGTCCGCTGCAGTACCACACTTTCGCAGAAAATCGACATCTAAGCAGTAGCAATGTACTGATGCGATTCATTCAGTGGACGAGAGAACCGGAAGTCAGTTGGGCTTCTGGGTGAGTCTTGATTGGTAGGAAGCGGCCTAGCTGTAACAATTCAAAAAGACGATTAGGAGTAATAACTTTTTTTATTTGTCAGACTATGGTCTAGACACATGCCGTCCAATAGTGTATCTGGATTATTAGGGACATATTAATTGAAATATAATTCAGAAATCAAGCTATATTGCAATATACATATGTGTGTCTATTTGTAGTATTGTAACTCCTAAATGAATACCTACATGAATTTTAACGCCTTTTTTTTCATTTTTGTTTAAAGCTGACGTGATAGACATGGTGCTTTGCTACTTTTTATTAATATTTGTTCAGGCGTTTTAAGGTTCATCACCTTTTTTTGTTAGCTTCCGAAGGGATTTTAGACGCATAACAGGTAGTTATTTTTTTATTTTATTTTTTTTAATCTTTATATATTTAGGGACTTTTATTACATAGTAATATGTTAGCCCCATCGTACCTTAATCACTAATGTTATTCTACGATAATACAGGTTGATGCAGTTTTTGATATAGAAACATCTTAAAAAAATCTATAGCGACATTTGATGTTGGGTCTGCTAGGATGCTGATAAACATTCCAACATCGTACAAATTCAAGTTAAACTTAAGTAACAATAGTTCTCTCCACCTCTGATATTTGTCACAGTCCATCAGTAAGTGTTGGACATCATCAAGTGTACCACATAGATCACAATTTGGCGACTCCACTTTGTTCATGAGGTGTTCAAACTTCCTGTTTGGGTAATGACCTGAACGTAATCTATGTGCAATAACAATTAAATTTTTGCTTAAACTACTATTAAAGAACCAAGGTACACGAGTAGGCTGATTTTGTATTGTTTTATACCAGATCCCTTTTTCTTTACTTCTTTCATCAAAATACTCTCTAAATTTACCGACACATATTTGTTTTATTAGGTTAAGATGTTCAAGAAATGATAGTTCAATATTACATAAAACTCCATTACAGGACGCCAACTTAGCTAACTTATCAGCCTGTTCGTTACCCCAAAGTCCAATGTGCGATGGAACCCACTGCAATCTCAGAGACTTCCCGTGGTTTTCCAGATGATGTATTTGCTTTAGAACATCGTAAGCTATCGGTGTACCTCTAAAGTTAGAGACACATCGAGCTATGTGTTGTAAAGCACTCTTGCTGTCAGTTAAAATAGCTATTCTCTCACTATCGATTTTGGCAGCTTCACTTAGGGCCTTTGAGATTGCAAGGAGTTCCAAGGTCATAATCGAAGTTTCACAATGCAAGGTAGTTATTTTACTTTCAAACATATGCATTAACTTATTATTATATGATTTAACATTTGAGATACCCATGTATGATGGTTACCATTGACAGATGTATGACAGAGCTCGAAGATTAATTCGAAGTAATTACAGAGGAAAATAAATTTCAAAATGGCGTCTAAAACATTGAAATGCAACATTATAGAAGATATTTCTTAAAAACAAAACACACATTAGATATTCTATACGTGCACTTGATTGTAATATCAATTCGTTTAAGTAAGCGTAATTTTCTGAAAAAAAAATATTTTCATGTTAATCATGGTTTTACTGCATATAGTGCATTAATATTCTATAGCTGTGTGGTAGCGGCTACGAAAACTACCACCAATCCTTACTTTGCTCATGAGTGTCTTAAAGAGGCCTTATAACGTCCTAGGCCAACTCCATCTGATGCCGTTTTGTCAACAATTATATTCCCAAGGAGGGTAGACGTATTGCAGGCGGCCGGTCATAAAACTATTGCCAATATATTTTACAATATATACTATAAAAGAGTACATATGAGAATGATGATTATGACGATGAGTGCTTTAATATTCTAGTTATAAAATGAGTAATATCGATTTTTTTTTATTTGTTTCAGGTACAATATCCATCAATAGTGTAACGATACCAAGTGAATATTTTGTTTTGATAGCTGACTCCAAATTGGCCCGAAGATTAACCTATCAGGCACCACGTTCTTTAGTTGAAAATAAACCAGGTACGAAGAGTGGAACCACGTGAGTTAACCGGTATCCGACAAATTAATCTTCTACACCACGCTAGTCAAACGAATTGGTAGGTTTTATTTCAAATGTCCATTTTCTTACAATAATATTATCTGCATCTGGGCCTTAGTCGTCCTTTACAATTCTCTCGGGAAAGGAATGGGTGATAAATTGTATTTTTACTTCATCATATACTATTTATTATTTTTAAATGTGAGATTTTTTATGTCACATATTATATTATATTTTAAAGAACGGAGATAAAATATCTGCTTACTATACATAACTTTTATGCTTGGTGTTGTGGATATGATTCTTAAGTGGATGAAGTGTTGTTATGGATATGATTCTTAATAGTTACCTGCGAGTACATAGGTGCAAGTATTTCATATACATATTAAATATTCATACAAAAGAAGTGTTATTTATTACTTACCAGCCGACCCGTTAAACTTCATTCCATCTACCAGTCAAGGATTCAGAAGATTTGGATTAATTCAAAACTATTAAGTTAATTTTATTTATTACCATAATATAAATAATATATAAATTAAAAAAAAACACAGATTTTAGTGACGTGCCAGTAAGACGAAGAATCTTGTGATATACAACATTTTTTCCTTTTGTTAACAGCTGCAAAAACATTTCTTTTTGCCCGTCGAAAATTATCTATAATGATTTCTGAAATTTTCTCGATGATTTTGCATTATCAACCAAGCTGTATCAGAGGCTGCCTCACTTTGTTATTGTGATTAAGAAACACGAAGTCGAGCCATACTAACGCAGCGCTCTTCACGTGCAATATTTTGTTCTTCTTCAGTAGATTCTTTCGCGATGTTTCAGTAGTTTCGTTCGCATTGTAATAATACTTTCGACACAATAAGATTTATTATAATAATACACGTAGCGCTTGCAACTCATGCTCACAAACACATCGACCGTTCAACTTTAATATTAACGTTTTGCAGTAATTTCAAAACCTACCATAGACAACATTACGGGAGCTGTCAGCAGCGTTTTATTATACTATGAACAAATGAACATTTATACTGATGTTTTGACTGATGGTTTTTAATTATTTTTAATAATATCATATTTAAATATATATTATCCTATTCCCAACGAAGACAAACTCAAAAACAAAATAACCATAAAAATTGGTCCAGCCGTTTTTGAGTTATAAGTACTGTAACTAACATAACTTTCTTTTATAAATATAGATGTACTATAGCCACAAAGAATCTGAAACTTTTACAATCTTTATAAACAGTAACAGCTAGAATTTCAGTTGATTAATACCAAATAAATAATCATCAATTAAGAATGTCCAATACCAGAGTAATGGGTAATGGCACCCTCCAGGGAAGCTTTTTCAAGTTACCTATTTGGCAGGCGAATTGATTGACAATTGATGTTATCACCACCACTTTGATCATCAGCCTGCCTGCCAAGTTTGACGATTATGGTATTACCCTATTTTAAAAAGACCTATGTCCAATAGGGGATGTGAATAGATGGATGGATCTATATATGACTTGATCCATAGATGATAACTCATTAACTGTTAGTGAAAAAACTCAAACCAAGTGGTCTAACAATAAAAAGAAAAAGATTCGAACAACAGAAAGAAATAGATTTATATAGATTTATATATTATAGGAACTAGCAATTTAGTTATATAGTTAGTAATAGCAATAACCATCAATCTTTTAGAGAATAGGGTTTAAGATTATTTAAAACCTTAATTCTTATCAGGCAATGTAATATGCTGACACACGTACAAGATCTGAGTCTTTTTCTTTAAAAAATAAATGTGGTAATGCTTCTGTTCTCTTACATTATTGGTCATCATCATCACCAACATTCAGCTTTTTACCATCCATTGCTGGACATAGACCACCGTCATACTTCGCCATAAAGTGCGGCCCTGTGCCTTTCATTATTAATTTAACAATTTTAAATGTAAGCTATTAATAGTCAGATCTACTTGGACCCTAAAAGTAAATAAGCCCGAGCGCCTGACGAAATTATAAATACCTGGATGACTGAGCTTTGCTCAGTATTTTGTTTTTAGTGATTTTTTGAAAAATATATTACAATCATATATTAAAAAAATAATTTTTAAAATAATAAAATATATTAAAAATTAAAAATAATAACAAGGGAAAACATAGAAACGAATTGGAGTCAATGACAGCGTCCAAATTTGCGTTCACATTGTAATAGATTTCAACCAACCAAATGATATATTTTAGTTCGTTGGCTAAAAACACTAACAAAATAATAATATCTTCAAATGAAACCTAGCTAAGATCAATCTATCACCTCTGAAACCTAATGCATACTAAATTTCAAGGACATCGCTCGTGCCATTGCAGAAATTCTTAATACAAGAGATATATACAAGAATTCTTCGTCTAAATTTATTATATTAGATAAATTACAAATAAAGCTCAATGCATTGTGCATACGTATTTGCTAATAAGGCTATCGCCTCCAGTCTTTGTTATTGTCTACGTTTGGGTCAGTTCAATTTATACCAATATATTATAAAGAGGAAACTTTAACTGTAAAATTTGTATTACTAAGTGTGTATGTTGCTTCTTCAAGCAAAAGGTACTGAACCGATTGCAATAGCACTTATAAGATACCTATATTCATAAAACCCGATTACGAAGCGAAAAATGATGTCACAAGCGGGACTCGAACCCGCGCCTATTGGGATTCCGGCCCAATCGTGCTGCCACTACACCACCGTGAACTATTGTAGGACATGCAAATCTCCCTTCGTATCATATTTACGTCTTTAAGGTGACATATGCCATCTACCCGACAATGTTTACACATTGTTATAGGCTTAATACTTCAAACTATGCAGTTAGAATTGTATTAAACGATGACACAACCTTGTTATTCAAATTACTGAAATTTAGCATTTAATATGCTTAATCCCTACTATAGTTGTCACAAAATAAAAGGCCAGTTTTGACATTTGTCTTATTGATGGATATAGTGATATAACCATACGACTCGGTACTCGATACTCACGATATATCGATTCAAGTTTACGTGAGTATTAAATCGATTTGAATATGTATTGTAAAGTGCATTGGATTAAAGTTCTGATTTGAAAATTTAAGTTAAAATTTTGATATTATGAGTATTTTGAAATGACACAATGTTATGAAAGGTCAATTTTCTATCATTATATATTTGTGTTACAATAACATTCACTCAATCACAAAATAAAAAATCGAGAAAAAGTGAATCTTCAATTTCTTCATTTAATTTCTTCATTTTCTTCAAATGATGAGCCAAAATTGTCGCTTGAGCTATCGTCACCCGCATCTATAATTATTTCATTTTCAATTATATTGTCAATATTGATGTCTCTATCATAGTCTTCCTTAATTATTTTTCGAGTTTTCTACCACTTTTGTCCAGTCTTCTTTAGTAATTTTGGCACAAGCTTCATTCAACAGTGTCATAATTTTCTTAGTGGAGAATGGCGGCTTTGTATTGTGGCGTGCTGCGTATCCTTTCATTTGAGTCCCGATCAAAGTATTGTACTGACAATCCATGCTGAACCACTCTGTGAATTTATTTGCGTCCTTTTCTTCGTGATATTTTTTTGTACTTTTAGACTGCATTGCAAGCAAGGCATCATTAAAAAAAAACTTCCCCCAGCTGATTCAGCGTGGCAGATTATTAAGCGTCCACCTTTGCCCATTGGCACTTTTGAGCAAGATGCCTTGGTATCGTCCGTTTACGACTGTCGCACGGTATGATTCGAGTTCAGCCAAATCTCTTCGACAAATATGACATTGTCCCAATTTGTGACTTTGTTAGCTCCAAACTCATAACTTTCAGTAAAGATCAATACACAGCTGGTGAAATTCAGTTATTCTAAACACTAGTATTAAAATTAATAAAACCGGACAACTGCGAGTCCACCTTAAAAGAAAATATTTTAATCGATTTATTTTTTCTTTAACCGATTATTAATAGTCTGTGGAGAATATGAAAAAATCGTTATGAACGGCACTTAGCCGAGTGGGCGGTACCCATCAATGAAAAATGTAATTACCTTAGAACATTTCGATCGGTAAAAAATAGAGAACTTCTTGTGTGTGAACTGTCAAAACGGGCCTTTTATTTTGTGATTAGTATAATATATAAATGTGAATGTAAGTTTGTTTGTTACGCTTTCACGCTAAAACTACTCAACCGATCATCATGAAACATTGTACACATATTCTTGGAGGTATTAAAAGTAACATAGGATACTTTTTATTAAAAAAAATCAAAATTTTTATATGAAATAAAAAAAATTGTTTATCAAAAATTCTCAAAATCTAGCTTCTTCAACGCCATCTAGCAGTCCAGTAATGAAGTTCCAACCCTGAGTATTGTAATACCGTTGCACTGTATTACCGACGGTCAAAAATAAAAATAGGGGATCAAAAACTTTAGGAAAGTAACCTTTTACGCGGGCGAAGCCGCGGGCAGAAGCTAGTTATTTATAAAACCTGATTACGGAGCGAAAAAAGGGTTCGAGTCCCGCTTGTGACATCATTTTTCGTTTCGTAATCGGGTATTTATAAATAATTAAGATAGAGATGTCTCAGAAGTTCACCGTTGACATTAATACCAAGGCGTGTCAATTGAAATTGTCTAAATACATATTCTAGCATGGAATTGAAAAGGTTTGGCGAGACCAAATCTCTTTACCTTATTCCTTTCTTCAGTTCGAAAGTTTTTCGTTTCCTCTCCAACTTAGCTTTACTTTGGCAGTATATCTCAACAAGATTTTTTATATATTTATAATTGATTCCTTGCTCTACCACACTAAAATACAGCTTGTTCAATACATCTGCCGCTTTCTCTCATTTTCTTGCTTTAATCTCATCAGTTGTTGGCAGTAGAGACCCAAATCGATGGTTCTGCCCGGCGGTAAAAACTCATAATGAACAATACCATTCCAATCCCACTATACACACAGCGTCACCTTATCGCGAGTTTGCCCGGGTTTTGCCATAGTCTGTGATGCCTGATCAAACTTTGACTACGACCTTTTTCGCACGTTCATATCGTAACTGATCCATTTTTCATCACCCGTTATCAATCTCTTCAAAAACGGTTCGGTTTAATTACGTCACAATCAAGAATCGCCAATGAGTACACGGTTCATTAGATTTCTTTCAGTGAGCTCGTGTGGCATCCGAATTATCGAGTTGCATTAGGTCTACAAACGTCACATATTTTTGCCGCTTGCGTTGTATTTATTTCTTTTTTGTAATAAAATTTTAAAATGTATCAAATATCTTCTTCTTCTTCTTATATATTGGCAATCAGCTACATATACGAGCTATTGGTGCCAGTGTCAAGTTATAAATATTTTCACGTTTTTAGTCTTTCAAGTTAGTCTTTGTCTAAGTCAAATTGTCGCCATTAACAGTGTAATGGCCACATTGTTAATGGTATCTTCTGGGAATTTTGATGGAAAACGAAAACGTTGTAAAGCACTTTTATATGATATTCACTACATCTCAATAGTTCCGCCGCTTCATATTACATAAAATGCCATCAAAATTATCTAATATAACACGTTAAAACACTAAGATATCGAATATAATACAAGAGCACCACATGACGTTTTCAAATTCCCGTCAAAAGAGCCGTATCGAATATCTTAATTAGATTTACTCGTTTTGACAGAAAGAAAAACAAATGAAAAACGGCGCAAAACAAGATTTTACTAAATGTAACCTTTTTAATGGTATTAAAACTAGCCAGTTACACTAATACAGTCAAAGAGATTTTATTAAAAGTTTATATAGACTATATACGAAAACACTTTTGCCCTAACCTATTATACAAAAAATATAATTTTTATCGCTGGTTCAATGCTCATTATGTAACCTATATGATATCATTGTGTTCGTTACATTATATGAATTCATTTTATTAATAAAACTAAAATCCTAATCTCGGCTTTAGTAATTTAATGAAAGGTTCATTATGCCTCGATATAAAATATTCACGGGTCGGAATGGGGGACAAATAAGAAGAAATATGTATCTACTCGAACACACGTAAAAATAGAGTACAAACTTAAACAATGTGTACAGTATATAAAATGAAGAAATAGTTATGAGAGATATATTTAAATGTGCACTTAATGTTATTCCAAAACTCTTCCATAGTTATGATTGAATGAATTTCCAATGTAAGTTTTGCAATACGAAACGTATTGAATTCGAAGTCACTTTTAAGCGACAGGACTGCATTCATTTCATAATATCATAAGCGTAATGCAATATAACCGTCCTTAAGTCAAAATGAAATTTTAATTATTGTTTATCGCACTTTTTCAAATTTATTACAAATATATTTTCTAACATAGAAAAATATATTTTCTAACATAGAACGTTGTTACCTATTATTTTAAATATTGTCTTATCCTTTTTTATTAATCTTAGTCTTTTGTATTCTAGTTGTTTTGCCGGATTATGTTTACGTACTATTTTAATTCTCTTATCTTTAATGCTATTGTACTAGTTTTACTTATATGTTGTTGGTCATGTGGGGTTAATTGGCTATTTAGTGTTTAGTTCTTTATTTAATATTATAGGTATTCATATTTAATAAAAGTTTAAAAATATTATTATGGTACAGTATTAGTAATTTTGATTGATATATGTTTGATGTTAATAAACACTTACATGTTGATAAGCTACCAACAGTAATATAGTATTATATATAATACAGTTTTATTTATTATCTATTAAAATATATCAGTTACGTGATACCTTTAATGTAGAGAAAAATGGCCCTGTACAGCATATGATATCATCAAAATGATTATCTTAGAAGTTATCACAGATTTTATAGCTAGTTAAAACGCACAAACCGAAGCGAATCGACTGGTTGCTAGTTAAAAAGAAATATGGGAAAAATAATCTACAAATAAAGTTTATCTTTGAAGGTTTACCTTAAAATATTTACATAATAATCAGCTAAAAATAATCATATATATATAAATATATATATATATATGTAAGAAAAGGGGTCTACACGTGAATGTGAGCAAAACCAAAATAATGGTCTTTGAAAGAGATGAAGCCAGAACAGATGTAAGAGTAACAATAGGTAATGATGTACTAGAGCAAGTGGATGAATTTGTATATCTTGGATGTGGATTTAGCCGAGATGGAAGGTACACCACTGATATAGAGCGAAGAGTGAATGCGGGAAATAGAGTGAACGGAGCGTTGGGGCAACTTCTCGGCAGCCACCACCTCAGCCAGAAGGCACGTGTAGCAATACATAACGCAGTGCTTGTCCCAACATTACTGTATGGAAGCGAGAGTTGGGTATGCAGAAAAGAGTATGAAAGTAAAATTAATGCGGTCGAAATGCGATCTCTTCGGAAAATCTGTGGAGTTAGGCTGACCGACCGCATTCGTAACGACGACGTAAGAGAGCGAGTAGGTATGAAAGAGAGTATTGGTGTAAAGATGCGAAAGGGAATGCTCCGATAGTTCGGACATGTGGAAAGAATGCCGAACGAACGTCTGGTTAAGAAGATATACAATGCGAAAGTGGAAGGATGTAGGTACCGAGGGAGACCGAGACTAACCTACCTAGACCAGATCGGTCAGGTACTGAAGGAAGGTGGAGTCAAGAGTCTCCGAAACCGGCGAGCGTGTATGAAGAGAATTATGAATGTTGAGGAAGCGAGTGAAGTATGCAGAGATAGAGTTCTCTGGCACTCTGTTCTCTCTGCCTACCCTGCAAGGGATATGGCGTGATGTATGTAATGATATGTATGTATGTATGTAATTTGTTTTGTAATCATACAAAAGAATCATTCTTTACATATTTTTATTATTTCGGCGGCTTTTTGTTACGAGTTGAATTTTGTATGCTTTTAAATCTAGATTCTAAAATAAAATACGCCAAATTATTGCACACGACAAGCTAAGCTGTTGAGAACGAAGCCCAATCGATTCTTCGCGGTTATTATGTACACGAATATGTGGACTAGAAGTTGCTCTAAGTGCACGAAATGCTTTCTACGTAGAATGCTAATTTTCGTAATACAGTTGAATAATTTGTAGGTGCTGTGCCCGGCTAAGCGTTTCCATGATAAAATATCAAACTTTATTGAATAAAAATATCACAATAAATTAACACAACTCATGGTCAATTTGTCAAAAACACCGTAGACAAAAACTACCTCTAAACGAATCACAGTTATTTAAAAAAAAAACAAATTAATTTAAAATAATTTTATAACTTGTTGGTAAATTTGTTACTTGTTACTATTCGCGTGGTGACGAAGTAAAAATACAATGCACCACCCCCTTTTTTTTTTTTTTTTTTTTTTTTTTTTTTGGTGGACTATGGATTAGTCTCGCCCCGCCAAATCGGTCCGGGGTGACGGAAAAGGCGGCGCGTGACCCCATAGACCCACCGTAAAAACTCCTCTCTCTTCGCCGTGCGAGCGGGTCACCGGGACCCGATTTTTAACTTCGGTGGCCCGCCCGGCGGTTCACCCTCGCGGGTTCCTCTCGTCGACGCCCCGACAGATTTCGCCGTCGGGGCGTCGCCCTCACGCGGTGGCCTCACGTCGGGTGACCGGACAATTCCCCGGTCCGATCACCCGAAGCCTCGGTTAGGGCGGCATCAGGCGCAGGTATTCGCGCCTGCGCCGCCCCGGCCGCTGGCGGCGGCCCGGGGCGCGGGAATCCTCCCTTGCCCGTTCCGCCGCTTCCTTCTGCGAGATGACAGCCTCGCAGAAGGCGGCGACCGCGTCCCAGTTCCTGATGCTGTCGACCATCGCTCTCGCGACGGCCGGCAGCGTCAGGTCGGCACCGATGACAGCGACGAGGTCACGGCGCTGCCGCTCCCATCCCGGACACACCTCCAGCGTGTGTTGCGCCGTGTCCTCGTCACTCCTGCAGTGGTGGCAGGCCGGAGTCCACTCCCTATACACGAGCCTGTGCAGGTACAACCCGAAACACCCGTGCCCCGTCAATACCTGCACCAGCCGAAAGGTGAGGACTCCGTGCCGCCGCTCCATCCACTCTATCAGTACGGGCCGGAGGGCCTCAACGGTCTCCACACCGTGCCTAGGCCTCTCCAGCCGCGTAGCCCAACGGGCGATGACGTCTCGGCGGGCATCCACGCGCCAGGTGGCTATCTCGCTCAACGATGGGGAGCCACCTTCCTCGCGCGCTGTGATAACCCGCCGGTAGAGGTCGGAGAGCATCTCCGCCTCTAGGTCCCACGGGGGTGTCCCGGCCAACAGGCACGCCGCCTCTGTCGACACCGTGCGGTACCCGCGAATGGCTCTGACCGCCATGGCTCTCTGTGGCCTCCACAGAACCGCCCTGAGCTGGGCATTCAGAGCCCTCGCCCACACGGGTGCGCCGTACATGGCCATCGAGCGGATGACCCCCGCATACAGCCGTCGGGCCTCAAAACTGGGTCCGCCCACATTCGGCATGAGACGAGAAAGGGCGGACGCCGCGCCGACAAGCCGGGGAGCAATCTGTCGGAAATGCTCCCGGAACCACCATCGCCCGTCGAGCACCAGACCCAAGTACCTCATATGGGCCTGGATGCTGATGTGGATGGAGTTTACCACTATCGAGGCGCCGATGGGCAGCCTCACACGGGGCCCATGGAAAAGTAGGGCCTCCGTCTTGTTTAGGGCCACCCTGAGCCCCAGCGCCTCGATCCGCCTGACCATCTCCTCGGTGCCGAGAGTGGCCAGGCTCGCCGCCTCTTCGAGTGTCCTGCCCCGGGCTGTGACGAGCGTGTCGTCAGCGTAGCACACCAAGCTCAGCCCGGGGGGGAGACTCCCTCTCAACGCCCAGTCGTACCCGATGTCCCACAGAGTCGGCCCCAGAACCGACCCCTGTGGAACGCCGCACGACATGGGCGTCCGCACAATGTCCCCTGCGGGACCCGCGCAGAGGATACTGCGGCCCTCCAAATAGTCTGCCACCAGCCGCCTGAGGTACAGGGGCACTCCATGGAACCGGAGCGCCTCCCTGATGCAGCCGAATGGCAGACTATTGAATGCGTTGGCGATGTCCAACGACACCGCCAACAGCACTCCCTTCCCGGCGACGGCCTCCGCGGCCGCCTGCCTCAGGCGTAATAGGGCCCCGATGGTCGAACGCCCCCTCCGAAACCCATACTGAGCGTCCGACAGATCGGGCCCCACCTCCTCCAGGTGTCGGACGATGCGGGCAGCGAGCACACGCTCCAGCAGCTTACCCACATCGTCGAGGAGCACGATGGGCCTGTAGGCCGACGGCAAATCCGGGGACCGTCCCGGCTTTGGCAGGAGAACCAACCTCCCTTCCTTCCAGCACTCAGGGAACCGTCCAGACGTCAGACAGGCGTTGAACAGCTGCCTGAGGCGAGGCTCGAAGTGCTCGAGGAGCGACGTCAGCACCCGGACTGGAATTCCGTCCGGGCCGGGGGCCGTGGTGGCGGAACGAATCTTCGCCACGGCCGCCCCCACTTCCGACTCCGTCACGGGCGGAACACTCTCGTCGTCGTCGGCCTCCCGGTCCTGATCTGGCGGAGCCATGACCGGGGGCGTGTGTTCCGACTGCCGTGGAAACAGCTCCTCGACCACCCTACGAAGGAAGTCGGGCTGGAGGGTCTCGGTGAGGGGGGGGGCCCGCGCGCGAAGCTTGTTCAGCGCCGCGCGATATGGGCGACCCCAGGGGTCACGGTCGAGACCGTCCAGCATCTCCTGCCAACTCGCGCCCTTGGCGGCACGGATGGCCAGCCGAAAGGCAGTCCGCGCACTGCGGTACGCCTCGTACAGCTGGCCCTCCCGCTCGACGTCGCGGTGACGCCGCCGGCTGCGGGTGTAGGACCTTCGGGCACTGATACACGCCGCACGAAGGTCCGCCAGTCTTGGGGACCACCAGTAGACCCCCTGCCTCGGAGGTGGACGCCGCCGCACTCTGGGCATGGCCGCATCGCAGATCTGCGTTAACGCACTGCGAATGCGGACAGCCTCAGCGTCCACTCCGTCCGCTGGGGGTGGTGAGGACAGCCACGTGCTGACAATGGCCGCCTCCGCCAGTAGATCCCTGTCAAGACGACCCACAGCCCACCGCGGAAACGCGGGAGCTCCGTCCGCCCTGTGACCCCTACCGGGTTCCCGGGGGGAGACCTCCATCCGGATGTACCGGTGGTCCGACAGGGTCTCCGCCTCCTCCAGGACACTCCAGTTCCTCACCCGTGGCGCGACAGCGGGGCTAGCGAACGACAAGTCCACTATCGACCCGCCCTGCCGCCGCACACACGTGTTCACCGAGCCTCTGTTCAGAACACAGAGGCCCAGTGAAGCCGCCCACTCGTTGACCGCCCGCCCGCGGTCGTCCGTCGCAGGGGACCCCCACGCCGTGGATTTGGCGTTAAAGTCCCCCAGAACCAGGACGAGGCCCGGTGCCAGTCGCCGTATCGAGGCCTCCAAGGTGGTGAGTGAGGCCCCGAAATCGTCCATCCTCCTAGTGGGGGAGAGGTATACGCTGTAGAGCGTGACCCCTCCCCACTCCGCCGCGACAAATTCCTCGCCCCTATCCAAAAGGGACAAGGACGGGAAGTGCCGCTGCGTTGAGACGACGATTGCCGCAGTACCGTTTCGACTGACCACCCAATTGGGGCGATCAGGCACGGCGTACGGTTCCGCGACTACGGCTGCACCAATCGACCACTCCGCCATGGATTGCAGGAGGAGATCCTGCGCTCCGGCGGAGTGGTTGGTGTTGGCCTGCAGGAGGAGGTGCATGGATGGTGTACCCATTATCGGGTTGTATCCATGACCTCCTCGCCAGCGGGCGATCGGACCGCGCTAGGAGCGGGAGCGGCCGTGGTCGTAGGGCCGCCCCGCGCCTTTGGGGCCGAAGCTGGAGGTTTGCACGCCCCAGAGCCCATGCGGTGCTTGGCGGGCTTATTGCCCGCCGCACACGCGGGGCAGTGGGGCGGGGCGGCGCAAGATGCCGCCACGTGCCCGGTCTGACCGCAGCGGAAACACAATCCGCCGCAGTCGAAGCAATTAGTGCACGTCGGTCGAGTGTGTCCGACCGCCATGCACTTGTAGCACCTCGCAGGCCGGTGCTCAAGCACGGTTACCCGCGCCGAGCTCCAGCCCACGAGGAGCCTGCCTGAGCCGGCCAGTTGCCTGACCGACTCCACCGGGCACTGCGCCCAGGCAGCACCTACGCCACCCGGACCGGGACGAATGGCACCGACCCGGACGGAGTCTATGGGACACCCGGTTTTCGAGGCAATAGCCTCCCGGATGTCTTCCACCGTCACCGAATCGTCCAAACCCGAAATGCGCATTTCGGCGCACTTGACGGGCCTGGCGATCTTGATGCCACCCTCCTCGGCGAACAAACCTCTCAGCTTCTCGGCCACGCTGTCGGCCGTCTTGGCGCCCTCGGCCCCTGGGAACTCGAGAATTCGAGCCCCCGTCCGGGCCTTGCGGGTCCTGGCTTCGACGCCTCCAATATCGGAGACGTCTAGCTCCCGCCGGGCCTTCCTCAAGACGGCCTCGTAGCTGAGGCCCTTCTCGGCCGCCTCGGGCAGCACAGTGATCACCACTGCGGCCGTCTTCGGCGACTTGAGCCCCTTGCGCGGTCTCTTCTTCTGTCCGGCTCCTGCCTGTGGAGCGGGGACCTCAGCGGCGCGCTTGGCCTCCGCTCTCCTCCTTTGGCCGCGACTCCTTCTGTCGCGTTCGGCTACCTGCCAACCCTGTTCGGGTACGGCAGTCGTGCCAGACGCGGAAGGCCTCGTCGCAGCCTCGCTGGTCGTCGCCGGCGGTGTTGTTGCGGGCGACTTGAGCGGTCCGGCAGGAGCCGGAGCCGTCTTCCTCCTCAGGGCGGGTCCCTTCGGAGCTGGGCCGGGGCCTTTGGGCTTAGGCCCGGCCGCGGCCGCGGCGTAACTCCCCACGCGGCCACCCTGACAAGGCAGCGGGGCGGGGGCTGGTGCCACATGCGGCCGCTTATCCGCGGCTAGAGGCGGCCGGACACGTGGTTCTGGAGGCAGTCTTGCCTCCAGAACGGCCACACGCGCATCAACGAGTTTGCCAACTGCGTTGATGATTTTGGCGAGGGCCTCGTCCGACAAGCCTCCCACCTCCAGCGTCGGGGTCGGCTGAGCCTCTCCAGGGGCCCGCTCCGCGGCGCCTGGCGGCTTTGGCGTCGCAGGGGCGCTAGCTGGCGGCAAGCGGTCCGCGGGGAGAGGCGTCAACCTCACCACCGGGACAGGGAGTTTCGCCGCGGCGACCGCGCCAGCGTCAGCCGGCGACGCGCGCTTCGCGGCGGCAGGCGTCTTCCTCGCCGCGGGGACGGGTGTGACGGAGACGCCATCACCCAACGTCGTCGGCGCCGCAGCGCGAGGCGGCTTTGGCGCCGCAGCGGCCGCCGAGTAGCCGGCCCTGGCCGATGGCGCGGCTGTCGCGGGTGACACGAACAGCGCCACCTGCGCCTTGAGGTCGGCCACGTCTATCAACAGCTGGCGGTTTGCCCGACGCATTTCCGCCAGCATGTCGCCCAGGTTCCGATTTCGGGTCCGCAGGCCTGACATCTCGCCTCTAAGGCGGACATTTTCGGCCTGCAGATCCGTGGCCTCGCCGGCGCGGACAGCAACCGCCGCCGCCCTTTCCATGACCGAGGTCCCTCGCCCTCTTCGGGAGGCCTGGATCTTGGGTGGAGGCATGTTGGCCACGCTCCCCTCGGTTTCGGCGCTCGAGCTGCCTCCCTTACTCAGGGGGCGCTTTCGCACCTGCGAGGGGAGGGCCTCCTCCTTCTTAGTCGCGGTCGCCGGCGGCGTCTTTGCTGCTAGACGCGCCGACGACCTAGTGGGGCCTTCACCAGCCGACCCGCTGTCGTTTTTGGACGGCCCTGCGGGAATATCACCGCCCTCGTCCATTCTGACGGTGGACCCGCCGCCCTCGTCTTCGGACGGCTCTGCGACATCGCTGTCGCCCTCGTCCGTCGACGGCTCTGCTGCGAGTCTACCGTCCTTCTTCTCTTCAGCGGCGGCAGCCTCCCTGCGCGCTCGCCGCTCCTCCAGCCGCCTTTTGTGGCTCAGGCCGTTGCCCCGAGACTTTCGAGGCGACCTCCTCTTCTTCTTCTGGGCCTCCACGATTTGTGCCGGGCCCTCGGCGGACGCCTCAAGTCCTGAGGACGAGGCGTCGTTGTCAGTTTTTCTTTGGCTTGACAAGGCCGTGGTGTGAGAATCGCACAGATTCCCGTCGGTGTTAAAAGGTATTTTTAAATTCGTATCCATGAGATTCCCACGAGTAGGGGAGATACACAACGTCGACCCGGGCAGAGATCCCTTACCCGGGCAAGCCTACATTTACCAACCAGGGGGTCAGCCGGTACCCTGGCTGGAGCGTGCTAACGACAGAACAACCCATCTGCCATGCATCTTCTCGCCGCACGCCAGAACTTAAGATTCTGGGTGATTTCCGAGTTCGAATGTTACTTCGAACTCTTTATAGAGGTTGTCTTCCTCGCGGTCCGGGCGGTTAAGCCAAGACCCTCGCTCCTGATACTACGCCTCAAGACAACGTGTCTTGAAGCAAGATACCAGGTTTACGATGTGTGGGCGGTGGCATGTGCCTGCCCAGCCCTCAAATGAATGAGTGACTGAGCCCGTCCCAATATTTCGCGTCCTATACCCTCTACTACGACTGTAGTAGAGTAAGGAGCGAAATCGCGCAGATATTCGCTACGGACGACAGTACAACAGAAGAACTGGGGACCGCCGCCCGCACCCAGGGTACACCGCGTGGAGGTTTCTGGGATAGTACCCCATGCACCACCCCCTCTCTTGTCAGTGAGTGCCATAAAAGACGATTAAGGGACACAATATGCAAAAGAAGGAAAACTCGAAGTAAATCCAATAGCAACACATTTAACTAGCGTGGTGACCGGGGACTGAGGTGTCCGAGCCCAACTGGGGGATGATTATTAGGCTGAGGGGATGATTATTATTAGATTATTATATATATATATATATATAGATTATATATATATATATATATATATATATATATATATATATATATATATATATATATATATATATATATATGTATATATATATATATATATATATAAATATATATATATATATATATAATCAGCTAAATAAAATTTATAAAATATAAAATTCATGTACATCCCCCAGTTGGGCTCGGACACCTCAGTCCCCGGTCACCACGCTAGTTAAATGTGTTGCTATTGGATTTTATTTCGAGTTTTCCTTCTTTTGCATATTGTGTCCCTTAATCGTCTTTTATGACACCCACTGACAAGAGAGGGGGTGGTGCATTGTATTTTTACTTCGTCACCACGCGAATAGTAACAAGTAACAAATTTACCAACAAGTTATAAAATTATTTTAAATTAAATTGTTTTTTTTTTTAAATAACGGTGATTCGTTTAGAGGTAGTTTTTGTCTACGGTGTTTTTGACAAATTGACCATGAATTGTGTTAATTTATTGTGATATTTTTATTCAATAAATTTTGATATTTTATCATGGAAACGCTTAGCCAGGGACAGCACCTACAAATTATTCAACTGTATTACGAAAATTAGCATTCTACGTAGAAAGCATTTCGTGCACTTAGAGCAACTTCTAGTCCACATATTCGTGTACATAATAACCGCGAAGAATCGATTGGGCTTCGTTCTCAACAGCTTAGCTTGTCGTGTGCAATAATTTGGCGTATTTTATTTTAAATCTAGATTTAAAAGCATACAAAATTCAACTCGTAACAAAAAGCCGCCGAAATAATAAAAATATGTAAAGAATGATTCTTTTGTATTATTACAAAACAAATTAGTTTTTTTTATATTCTTTAGTTTTGAAAAAAGGATCATCCACTACATACACCTAGTAATATTCCACCCCTGCTTTGCCAGGTACAGTAGTTAGGTAAGGTGTAACCGTGTGAAGGCAAAGAGAATATATCAAAAAAAATGTTTTTTTTGTCGTTAATTTATACGTCATGTCCACCGCTGCCAAGCGCCCGCTATCATTGTTGTTTTCGCATTACGATAACATATCAAGAATTCTAATTAATTCTAAATACATAATGCTTTACATTAAACATGTTTTACATTGATCGATGATAAAAGTACCTTTTCCTAGAAAGAATGGCGCCGAGAAATGTACCTTTTCCTAGAAAGAATGATGACGATAAATGTACCTTTTCCTAGAAAGACTGAATAATAATAATTTCAATAATCTTGTTATTAGTAAATGTGATATTTACAAGTCAAATGTAGATATCGTCAAACGTATACAATCAATAAAGTCCTTTATATACATAATACATTTAAACTAATATGATAAATTGTGAATAAGTCAATTTTGATATATTTACCGTAAAATGTGCAAATAATCGGTCTTATATTTACGTGCATTCAGAAAATATACATTTATAATTGTTATATTATAAAAATAATTATATTAAGTTAGGAAAAAGAAATTCAAGCTGGTAGAAGGCACTTTCAATCAGCCATGTCTTCAGTCTACTCTTAAATATTAGGTGCATCAGTAATATATACTGGCAGCTTGTTACACAAACTGATATATGCAATCACAGGCTTTATTTGTAGTTTTTTTATTATAGGGCGCTATTTATACATTTTTCGTGTGTACCTACATCTCATATATTCTCTTTCATTGTCTCTCTGTATATTAGGATAAATGATATTTCATAAGGCAGTGCAGCGATTATGAATTTAATCAATAATCTGTGAAATTTCTGATGTTTACGCAGTATTACACATTTGAAATAAAACTGCCTTTACGGCGTACTTTACAGCGATCATAGTCACGAGGGGACGTCTTCCCGTGACAATGAATGCTGTTAAGTTTTCTAAACGTCGGCAAAATAAGAAAAACAAATACCAAAGCGATAAATTCCGTAAAATAGTTTTATGTAATCTGTAAAATTGTGAACAATCCGATTCAAATAGTAATATCCAGTATAATCCATGGATTATAAATTGCCTTAGAGTCATGACTCTAAGGCAATTTATAATGATGATATCAAAACAATTATCGATTTCATAAAAAAAGGGAATAAAATACAATGAAACGTTACTGAATTATGATGTGAACGAAGCCGTGTATGCGTCGGAAAAACCAGAATGAGTCATATTCATACCATCACTTGCGGGGACTGCTATGATGACCTATAGTATTATAAACATAGTTCAGGTGCTCGTTTAGTGCCCGGCTTATGTCTAAGCCGTGAATGGTTACGGCAATTCTTAGTTACGGTAAAAGTTATGATATATAACAAGTGCGGGTAGAACACCGCTATTTCCTTATAATAACTTACATTATTATTTAACGATATTATTAAAAAAATGTAAGTTAATATACATACATACATACATAGCCTCACGCCTGTTTTCCAGAGGGGTAGGCAGAGACTACGGATTGCCACAAACCACGATCCTGACATACCTCCATCGCTTCATTCACACTCATCACAGTCTTCATGCATGCTCTACGATTACGCCTACTCTTAATCTGACCTTTCACTAACACATCTTCAATTTGATCCAGGAAAGTACGACGTCGTCTTCCCCTTGTAATCGTCCCACTCACACTCGCTTTGTATACTTATTTAGTCAACCTTTCTTCACTCATTCTTTCCACGTGTCCAAACCACCTCAGCATACCCTTTTTTATCTTTGTCACTACTTCCTCATTCATACCACAGCGCTCTCTTATAACACTATTCCTAATTTTATCTTTCAGACTTACACCACACATACTACGAAGAGCTCTCATCTCTACAGCATTTATGCTACTTTCATGTCTTCCCTGCTAAATCCAACTTTTACTGCCATATATGAGAGTGGGAACTAATACTCCCTTATGTACAGCAGGCGTGCCTTGTTAGATACATTCCTACTTTTCATAAAAGCGTACAATGCCCCATTCACTTTATTACCAGCATTTACTCGTCTTTCAACATCATCATCATTTTTACCATCACTAGTAAACAGTACACCCAAGTATACAAATTCTTTCACCTGTTCCAATCCCTCACCTTTTATAAAAATATTACATTCCGTCATACATTTATCCTTTTCAAAGACCATTACTTTCGTCTTACTTACATTTACTTTCATACCTTTTCTTTCAAAAGCATCATGCATAGTAGTTACCATCGCCTGTAAGTCTTCAGCCGACGATGCAAGTAAAACCTGATCATCGGCATAAAGAAGACATTTGACGAGTAACTCATTCATTCTTAAACCACATTCATTATTTTTCAAATCTTGCAAACAGCTATCCATAAATAGGTTAAACAGCCACGGTGACGCTACACATCCCTGTCTGACACCTTTATCAATGTTAAACCATTCAGTGTAGGACCCGTTTATCCTTACGCAGGCTCTGGAATCCTTATAAATGGATTTCAGCGCCTGAATAAGATGGCCATTTACCCCATACATAGATAGTACCGACCACAGTTCATTCCTCCTCACTTTGTCATAAGCCTTCTCTAAATCAATGAAAGCGCAAAAGACTTTCTGACCTTTAGCCAAAAATTTTTGCGCCATGCATCGTAAAGAGAAAACTTGATCCGAGAAACACTTGATCCGAGAAACACTTGATCCGAGAAACACTTGATCCGTGCAACCCATACTCATTCGAAAACCCGCTTGTCCATCCCATATTTTCTTTTCGGTCACTTTCACTACTCTTTCAATCAATACTTTCGCATACAGTTTGCCGACAATGCTAAGGAGGCTTATGCCCCTGTAGTTTCTACAATCTTGCCGTGAACCTTTACCTTTGTAGAGAGGTACGATTACCGCCTGACACCAGTCTATAGGTACTCGGCCATTAGTCCAGCAAAGATTGAAGAGCTGGTATAGGATGTTAGTTGTAATATCTTCTCCAGCCGTCAGCATTTCAACTGTAATCCTGTCGTATCCTGCAGACTTACCCGCTCTCATACCTTTCAATGCATTTGTAATTTCTATCATACTTATGCATTCTCCTTCCTCGAGATCTCTTTCATTCACAAATGATATTTTTTGTGGCTCTTCTCTTTCAAATAAGCTTTCAAAGTATTCCTTTCATCTCTCTAGTATACATTCTTTTCCATACACTGTCCTTCCATATTTATCGCTGATCGAGACTAGCTCTGTATTTTGCGCTTTGCTTCGAGCCGATCTTATGGACTTCCAGAAAATCTTCGAGTTAGTTTGGAAATCCTTCGATAATCTTCTATCGTACTCGTCTTTTTGATCTTCTTTCTTTCTTCTAACAATTTCTTTCACATATCTTTTTTTCTCTTATATTCTTCTTTGGCTATATCTATGTCTTCATTCGTTGCTTTCTTCATTCTCTCATTGGCTCTGACAGCAAGCCAATCTACCCAGGCTTTCTTCTTCTCACGAACTACACTCTGCACATCTGTATCCCACCATATATTCTTCACCTTGTTTACTTTCATTCTTCTAGTCACTAGTCTAGTTTTTTAAAAGTCTTCCAAAATTCTTCCATACTACAAATATCAGCCGCATGAAAAAACTTTTCCTTTAGTTTACTTTTGTATTTATCTCTAATATACTCATCTTGCAAATTTTCTACTTTTATTCTTTCTAGCACACTTTTCGGGTTATGTATCCGGTTTCGCCACGTTTTCATAAGACCACTTATTCTAGTCATTACTAGAAAGTGGTCTGTATGAATACCAATACCGCGATATACCCTAGTGTCTAGTACTTTCTTTCTGAGCCTTTCATCTACTATTACTAAATCAATTATACTCTTTCTTACGTTCTTTGCTTCACGTGTATACATATGGATCTTTTTGTGTTCAAACATAGTGTTTGTAACACAAAGATTCCATTCCAAGCACACTTCTAGTAGACTTCGACCATTTTCATTCACGCTTTCATCACCAAACCTTCCTAAAACCTTTTCAAATCCTTCTCTGCTTACTCCTACCCATCCATTAAAATCCCCTAACAAAATCAACCTTTCATTCAAATTACATAATCTCAAAACATCCCGCAGTTCCTCCTAAAATTTCTCTCTTGCATCCTGTTCACATTTATTGTTATGTAATCCCACGTTCACAGGAGCATATACTCCCACAACAAAAATACGAGTCAGACCTACTTTCATCCTTATCCATACTAATCTAGCATTCACACAATCATACTCTTTCACACATTGAGCCATTCGAGCAGAAAGAAGGAGACCAACTCCCTGACAGGCTCTACTAGTCATTGGTACCCCGGACCAGTACGCCGTGTAAGATCCATGACTAGTAATCTCACATCCCTTTCGCTTCGTCTCATTCACACAGAGAATATCAATCTTTTTATCATCCATCATTTGACATACCTCATTTAATTTCTCTTTCATTCCTCCTCCTACATTTAGCGTGGCAAAGCGGCACTCCGTAGACCGCTTTTCGCCCTCATTGGGAATGAGACGTGAAGGGTTACGAGCCGCATCGCCGTCATTTGGAATTTTAAAATTTTTAGTACAATTCATAGCATTCCCACGAGTATTAGGGTATTAAACGGTCCACCCCCACAGTGCCCTTGTGTAGAGGTAAGATGGAATTTCTGCTGTGCCCTGTGACCACCAACACATGCACCCTCCGTTTTCGACCAGCTTACCCTCTGGCCGCGAATCCCTCAGCACGGGTCGGTTTACACCTTGGATCGGGGGTTATATTTCAGAGTTTTCCTTCTCCTAGATAGATTGCAGATCAGTGCTAACGAGGCCTATCTCCCCGGGTTATATTTCGGTGTTTTCCTTCTCCTAGATGAGTAGCAGCACAATGCTAACGAGGCTCATCTCCCCGGGTTATATTTCGGAGTATTCCTTCTCCTAGATAGGTTGCAGCCCAATGCTAACGAAGCCTATCTCCCCGAAAGTTAATATAATGACTTATAATAAAGTTATTAATGAGATGAGAATGTAAATCATTATTTACGTGTAGTGATGGAATAAGAATACAATTTACCACCTCACCATACCCCCCCATACATATAAAATGCATATAACATCTATGCAAGAGAAGAAAAACTCGAAACAAAACCCTATACCAACACGTCTTACCAGCGTGGTATATTAGGTCAGTTTTCTTCCTATTATGGAGGAGGCTCGACCCAACGATGAGACATATATGAGCTGAAATGAACTTGCATTAGGGGGAACAGAACAAAAAAGAGAGCCACCAGCTTCACTAACCATAGAAGGCTCAATGGTTGCTATGAGATCTTCAATATCTAGCTTCAACAAGCGCTGGCCTAAGGTTGAAAAAAATCAGGACAAGTTGTCACCCTAGCAGAGGCAGGCTTTATATATTGGTTTATTGTCTTTAAATAGTGATGCACGTGTTTAGTGTTTGTTTATCTTTGATGGTTACAAATTATCAAATAGGGTGATTAGAAATAGCGGTCAAGACGCATTATATCTAGAGGTATAATATGAAGAGCCGTATCGCAACATACAAGAGACGGACTCTTGTAATAGGTAGCTGCATAGTTTTGGTGGGTTAGATAGTAGCTCTCACCATAAACACACACACACACACACACACACACGCACACACACACACGCGCACGCATGCACGCACGCACGCACGCTCGCATGCATACACGCACGCACGCACGCGTGCATACATATACAAATAAACACACACACACAAAACTTTTTGCGAAATGTTAATGTCATATTTATTTATATCTAATCAATAGCCTAAAAATAAGTTTCTAGCTTCTGGCTTTAAAAATGACGATAATTCCTTACAACTTTTCATCCTCCCATTTTTTACATTAAAAAGTAGCCTATGTCCTTTATCAAGCTCTAGACTATCTGTGTACCAAATTTCATTTAGATCGGTTCAGTAGTTTTGGCGTGAAAGAGCTACAGACAGACAGAGTTACTTTTGCATTTATAATATTAGAAAGGATAAGGATATATAGCATAATTATGATCTAATCCTATACAGTAATCGGAGTCCTAAACAATAAATTAATATATTTTTAATACCATGAATGGACATTCTTTATAGTTGAATTAATAATTATTTGATTTCTAATATATAACTCTTTTTTGTGGGTGGACTATGGTATGATAGCTTCCCGCTCAGCCGTCTCGATAGTCGTGGCACAGATTGTCAGGTTGATTAAACCACTGACAGTGTGTATTCTCTCTATTATAAGTAATGTATTTAGAATAGTGCATTTTCACTTCTAGATTAATCATGAAATCATCAAAGCTGCCGTTTCCTCGAAATTAAGGATCATATTCTGAAGCAACTCTCCATCTCACTTTTTTGATACTAACATGAAACGACCATTACATGAATTGTATCAAGCGCAACTACACAAGCCACTTTACACAAGAAATTGAATCAAGGCTGCCACCACTATTGAAGCATCGAGCATATTCTTACCCAACGGACATTGGCTGAATGGTGGCCTAAAGCTAATATACCATTAAAGCCAATAAGTCAAGTCAATATGTTTATTCATTTTATTCACTCATTGCCGAATACATCCACTCTTCCATCCATCAGCCTCCGTTGTTTAACATAGGTCATAAATGCAACAATTTTTATGCGATCTTTACAATGTTGTTAAATCTTGTACTTAAACCGTAGAATTGTTGCTTCTATGTTGTGAGGTTGACAATATAGAGGTAGACGTGGCTGCCCCTTTTTTTTATTCCGTGGACTATGGGTGTGGTCTTGCCCCGCCAAATCGGTCCGGGGTGAGGGAAAAGGCATCGCGGGACCCCATAGACCGACCATGCAAAACTCCTCTCTTCGCCGTGCGAGCGGGCCACCGGTACCCGATCTTTGTCTTCGGTGGCCGATGTGGTTGCACCTCAAGAACATTGCTACCCTAGCGTTTGTCGGTTCACCGAGCGATTTGGCCTGTCCTATGCCACAACAGCATACGGCGATCACATCTTAGTGCTAGTTTTATCCTGCACCTACTCATGACGATGCCAATTCTCGTTAGTTAGTTAGTAATCCCCCAAAATTTCAAACATCTCAAACATAATCTAAAATTAATTTACAATAAGCAATAATTATCCACGAGTTACATAATATAGCAATCAAATTAAATGAATAATATTTTCACATTTGCATTATCAACCATTTAACGTTGAGCTTAGTTATCATTAAATTTGTAGATAAACCATTAAATTTGTAGATTATTTATGATGTCAACTACCATATTTATGATGTTAGCTGAAGTTTAAGCTTTATTATCAGAAATAGGATAAATGAATGGATCTAAATAATCACATAATTAATCTAATTATTTCAGGGTATTATTTTTTGATAACTTAAAATAATCAGAATTATAAATTATCTGTAGCTGGAATTTCTGACTAATAGGTCTAGTATCATGCTTCTTATTTTTATCTTGTGGTGATGTAGCAAAAATACAACTCACCACCCCCTATCTTACCCGTGGATAATCGTAAGAGACGACTAAGGGATATAAAATGCAATGCAAAGGGGTATAACATCTATGCAAGAGAAGGAAAACTTGAAACAAAATCCTATATCAACACGTCTGACGTCTGTATAGTAGGTTAATTTCCCTCCCATTACGGGGGAGGCCCGAGCCCAACAGTGGGACATATATGGGCTGTGATGATGATGATGATGTAGTAAGAATACAATTCCTCAACCATTATCTACCTCATGGATGTTGTACAAAACGCCTACGAGATGTAATACAATATATAATATCTGGATGACCGAGCCTTGCTCGGTATTTTCTTTTTAATGTGTTTTGGAAGATATATTTAAATATAATTAAAATAATGAAAAAACAAATCAAAAATCAAAAAAAAAATTGAAACTAAAAAAATATCGAGCAAAAAGGAGCAAAAGTCACGTTTGTTGTATGGTAAGGGGGCTCCCCTTAAGTATTTATTTTATTTTGTTTTTTAGTACTTGTGGTTATAGCGGCAACAGAAATACATCATTTGTGAAAATTGCAACTGTCTAATTATCATGAGGTACAGCCTGGTGACAGAGAGACGGACGGACGGACAGTGAAGTTTTAGTTATAGGGTTTTTGTTACGCTTTGGGTACGGAACCATGAAAAGGTTGAACTCCCATAAAAGCTTGGTACAATGGAAATACTCTTTAAAATTGGAATGTCTTGAAAGTCACTATTCTGTATTAATACGGTATTTGAAGGTTTCTAATCTTTAAAGAGGTCATACACTTTTAGGACACGCCGTCCTAAGAACGTGGAGTTTGAAATTTAAAATTGTTGTACAGCAATTTTCTAAGCCGTATATTGTAATTGAGAGCCATGATAACACATTGCATCGAATAACTGAAATCCATCGCTCATAAGATGTATTAATCGTTTTTATTTGACTCTAGCGAGGGTATTTTTACCGTATAATGATTAGGAAAGGAGAAGATTAAATACCATCACATTATCTCTTCGAATTTCAGAGAGTGCAGTTTGCCATCAAAGTCTACTTCGCAATGACCATAAACAAAGCTCGAGGTCAAAGTCTTAAGGTAGCAGAAGTAGACTTAAGAGAAAGCTGTTTCTCCCATGGGTAGTTGTATGTGACATACTTCAAAGTAAGCTCTCAGAGTAGCCTGGTAATTCTAGCATCCGAAAGAAAAACAAAAGATATTGTAGTTGGTGTAGTATCCGGGTATTAGTCCGTCACCTGTAGAAAGGTCAGTCTCGTGAGGACGACGCCTCTGTATCACAGTTGTTTGTTGCCAGGGTGTCTATGGTGATGATACCCGAAAGGATAATCCGCCGGGCCACGGATGTCAAGGAAGCGGTACCAAAGTTCAGCATAATTTCGATATAAAATACGGTGGGTTATGGGGCCGTACACTGCCCGTCCGTCGCCTCGGTCAATGGGCGCAGCTGTTCAAAACGTAGCCTCCTAAGAAAAAAGCCTCGTGTCCATAATATATGGTATAACAAAATTGCATTTTATTATCAACATGATAATAAAATGCAATATTATATATAATATTACATGATAATAAAATTAAATATTAGACCTTTAAATACTCTACACTATAATAAAGATTGTTATATTTTATAAGTATACAAACATTTAAACAATAATTGATTAATTATAATAAAATTAAAAACGTAAAAAACCAAAAAAATTCTATTAGACTATATTTTCGACTTCTACGCGGACGAAGACGCGGGCAAATGTTAGTAATTAATAAAATAATAAAAAAATAAAGGCAAAAAGTGAAAAAAGGGAAATTAAGGATCCGAACCGTGCGCCGGTTTGTTGGGATCAGACTACTCGATGTTTCCAACTGAGCTATGTCTATTCGTAATGACAGCGTCTAAATTTGCCTTCATATGTTAATAGTTTTCAGCCAATGGAAAATTATATTTTTTATTGCCTGAAAATACATACAAAACAATATTTTCTAGAAATGAAACCTAGCTAGATCGATTAATCGCCCCCGAAACCCCTTACATGCTAAATTTCATGAAAGTTGTTGGTGCCGTTTCCGAGATCCAGAATATATATATATATATATATACAAGAATTGCTCGTTTAAAGATATAAGATGTATGTATGTAAGACAAAGAGAACCCTTTATACCAACTCGTATGGCCAGCGCGGCATATTATATCAATCTCCCTCTTATTGTGGAGTATATGAGCTGAGGTTATATATTATCAAAAACTGTTATAAAGTTTTGAGCGCTAATCTCACTATATCTTTAAACGAGCAATTCTTGTATATATATATATAATCTGAATCTCGGAAACGGCTCCAACGATTTTCTTGAAATTTAGCATACAAAGGGTTCCGGGGGGCGATTAATCGATCTAGCTAGGTTTCATTTATAGAAAATATTATTTTGTTAGTATATTTCGGCAATAAAAATATAAATTTTCGTTGTACTGAAACTATTAACAATATGAAGTTTTCAAATTTTGACGCTGTCATTAAGAATAGGCATTAAGCTCAGTTGGAAAATCGAGAAGTCTAATCCAAACAAATCGGAGCACGGTTCGGATCCTTACATTTTCTTATTTACTTTTTGGCCTTTTTTATTATTTTATTAATTATTATCATTTGCCCGCATCTTTGTCTGCGTAAAAGTCGAAAATGGTTCTAATAGAATTTTTGTTTGTTCTTTACGTTATTAATTTTATTGTTATTTATAAATTATTATGTATAAATGTTTGCATACTTACATAGTATAACAACCTTTATTATAGTGTAGGGAAGGTTTAATAAACATGAAAATAAAATGAAATTTTTGTTATATGTTATGGACACGAGGCTTTTTTCTTAGCAGTCTATGTTTTAAACACACCGCGCCCAGTCCGACCGAGGCGACGAAAGGGTAGTGTGCGACCCCATAAGCCACCATCTTTTCCATCGAAATTAGGCCGACCACTGATACCGCTTCTTTGACATCCACCCGCGATACTACACCTGTTACAGTATTTCTTTGTAAACAATATCTTTTGTTTTTCTTTCGGATGCTAGAATTACCAGGCTACTCAGTGAGCTTACTCTGAAACATGTCACATACAACTGCCTATGGGAGAAGCAGCTTTCTATTAAGTCTACCCCCGCTACCTTAAGAATTTGACCTCGAGCTTTGTTTATGGTTATTGTGAAACAGACTTTAATGGCAAACTGCACTCTCTGAAATTCAAAGGAATAATTTGATGGTAGGTATTCAGAGAATCCTAGGAATAAATACAGACTCTGCTTGAGAACAACCAGTCAGTATAGTTGACCCGATTACATTGCAATGCAATGCTTTTTCTTGCAAACTGGTGGTATTGTATAATTTTGGCGCGCCAGCTCTCAATTTTAAGATGTGAGGTGGGCGACCGGGTGCCTTCAGAGTATTCAGAAGCTTGAGCGGTTGTTGGACATGGAGTTTATCTCTTATTCGAAGGATTTATTTTGATATTCGAAACCAAATGATTTATAATATTTGCAAATAAATCGTATAAATTAATAATATGCAAGAGAAGGAAAACTCGAAACAAAACCTTATACACGTCTGATCTGCGTAGTATAGTAGGTCAATTTCCCTCCCATAACGGAGGAGGCTCGAGCCCAACAGTGGGACATATTATGGGCTTGATTGGCTATGATGATGAATGGTATAAAGAAATCAAAACGACTGTGGTAGCGCACATAGGTAAGTCATGGCGTCTTGCGACCAATCTGATCAGCATTAACATCCTGTCTCTTTATCGTATCTTACTTATTGTTCCTAATATAACTCAGCCCTTCCGCTTCGATTTTTACACATATGTTGACTAAACGCTGGCTAAACAACAAACAAAAATATAGCAAATGACTATCTCTCTTTCCTAATCATTATGCGGTAAAATAAAAATGGGTAATACATCTTATGAGCGATGGATTTCAGTTATTAGGTGCAATGTGTTATCATGGCTCTCAATTACAACATTCGCCTTAGAAAATTGCTGTCCAACAATTTAAAATTTCAAACTCTACGTTCCTATGACGCCGTGTCTTAAAAGTGTATGACCTTTTTATAACTTAGAAACTTTCAAATGCCATATTAATAAAATATTGTGAGTTTCGAGACATTCCAATTTTAAAGAGTATTTCCATTGTACCAAGCTTTTATGTGAATTCAACTTTTTCAGGGTTCCGTACCCTAAGTGTAAAACGGGACCCTATAATTAAGACTTCGCTGTCCGTCCGTCTGGCCGTTCATCTGTCTATCACCAGGCTTCTGTTTCATGAACCATAATAGTTAGACAGCAGCCAGACAAAAAAATTCACAGATAATGTATTTCTGTTGCCGCTATAACGACAAATACTAAAATACAAAATAAAATAAATATTTAAGGGGTGCTCCCATACAACAAACGTGATTTTGGCTCCTTTTTGCTCGATATATTTTTAGTTTTTATTTTTGATTTTTAATTTATTTTTATTATTTTTTTTATATTTAAATATATCTTCTAAAGCACTCTAACAAGAAAATACCGAGCAAGGCTCGGTAATCCAGATATTAATTATTTAAAACAAGCACGAAGTATTGAATAGTGTCTGTGATAATCCTAAACTGAATCGCTCAGTTCCTGGTTTGCAATTTGAGCGTTTTTGTTTTTCATGGACTGACATTATTTCAACGAGTCAAATGATCAAACCAGCGTATTAGCACTTCCGTATGCAATCGCACTTTTAAAAGCACATTTTAAACTAAAAAAACAATCAATTGCACTTCTACCGATTTCAGTTATATTTACCTCGAGCACAAGCTCTCTCCATGGGACAAGTGCGACTTTAAGTGTTATTTTTTAAGGAAAATATAAGAATATTTTCCTTAAGAAATACCAGTTATTTTATTGGAGACTGAACACAAACATGTTTGGCGGGAAAAGCGTTAAACAACTGTTAGCTCTAAGCGCGAGTACAGCTATTTGCCTGACAGCTGTAAGCGCGTGGACAGCTGATAGCCTGCTATCTGTTGACGCGTAGACAGCGAGTAGTCTTCTCTTTTTGAGGCGGGGTTGTATGGGAGCGGTAACGTAACGGGGCTGTGTAAGTGAGCTACGACCCTAACAAGAACATCTTGAAACGCACCGAGATTTCGCTCAGGTAGTAATTTTCCAAAAAATAACCCACAGGATTGTTCAATAAAGCCAATTACTAATGTGGCCAGTTCTTTTCTAAAATAGCTACAATCGTCATAGCGTGAAGTGACCATTTTCTCCTATTCAGATGGCCAGATAAAATAAAAAAATGAGAGCATAGATTACCACCAAAAAGGGTTTACTCTTACTACACCAATAGTGTTATTGCATTACACACTATGCCTATGGGTGCACCCTAAAGACAAAAACACAAATAAAATAAAGACAGGACAAGCTGGTTTACTATAGCATGCTGGTAAGACGTGTTCTACTTCTTGTTTTTCTTTCTCTCGTAAAAATAATGTCTATTTATATTCTTTAATCATATTTTAAGATACCCACGACAAAATAACAGGTGACAAATTGAGTTCATATTCCGTCACCATAGGAATAGAACAATCACTATTATTTAGCAAATTATTATCGTTGTGATAGCGACTAGAGCAGGTATCGCTTATCATTCCTTTGTACCGTAATTTGTTTATGGATTACTTTTCAATATTCTACTATACTATTATTTATATATAACATTTTAGATTATATATATTATATAACATATATAAGATTTTATTTATCTATATATAACATTTTAGAAGGATATCAAACCTGACCTATTACTTTTTCACGGCTAATCGGTACCATGATGCCACACATCTCAAGAAAGGAAGGAATGCGCATAGGATAAAAGTGGAATAATATAATTAATTTATTATTATTTTTACTCTTATGTGCTGAGCAGTCTCCAAAATTTCAACTTGCAGTTTTCCATAAAACTTCTAATATTCTTTCCAACTTCTCTTCTCTAACCTTTTCTAATCACATTGGTTGCAGGTTCCAATACAATTAAAAGCATTTCCATGCAGAATATAACTGAAATACTAAAAATATGCAAACGATCGATGACACTCACAGGCTACAAACCACGCGGCCATGGACACTGTCAGGGTCATGACAAATACAAATGAGCCACGAAACAAATTTCTTTATGACAATTACTTAAACTCTGATATTATACTATGCTACTTATATCGTTGTTGGTTTTTACTTTCCCAATGCTTCGAACACTTATACAACATTCGTGAGCACTGGAGGGCAAAGTCAGTATAAGTCAGTATGAGTTGTTGGGTGACATATAAGGCGAAACACCTTACTAAACATATACGCAATATACTTGGTAGAAATAGTTTCATTTCAAGTGTGCCTCATTCACTCATTTATTCGTTAAAGGTGTTCCAGATTTTTGGATAGTATGAAAAAATATTTAATATTTCAGTATGAAAAAATATTTAATATTTCAGCTATTTGAAAATAACAGATATTTTTTGATTTTTATCACCAAATATTATTTATTATCTGTTTGAAAATCAAACAGATTCTCTAGGTGACTGCATTGAATTTGTTGATTGTTAAATAAAAATAAATAAATAATAAATAAAAAAATTGTTAACTGACTTCTAAAAGGAGGAGGTTCTCAATTCAATTGGTATATTTTTTAATTGGACGAGTTATGATTGCTCTCTGACAATTTTTTATTGAAATTACAACAGGACTCTGTTGAGTGAATCTGTCAGATCAGCTAATCCTACTAATATTAGTAAAAAATTATGAAGCCGTTTGGATATTTGTTCACAGGTGAACCGTTGAACGGATTTGGATGAAAATTGATACATAGATAGAGACTATTTTCTGGATTAAAATATAAGATACTTTTGTCTCAGTAATATGTATTAGTTCAAGTTTGGGAAAGTTACTTTTACGCGGGTAGAGCCGCGGGCGAAAGTTAGTATTATAATAACATCAAATATTATTCACACTAATATATGATTAAAATAAACAGAAAATAAATGCATAACTCTTAATTTAACCATTAATCTCACTGAGGTAGGTAAATAAATGTTTTGCACATCAGAATTTTTTTTTCTCGTAGCACGCATCAGAATCGATTAAAGCTTCGTGACACAGCTAATATTGCCGACCTATTTCATGCAAAACATGCCGTATCCATTCAATTCTTCGTTCCATGTACCCCATGGTGGTGTTATGGGGTGGTAGTAATGTCCCACCACCACGATCGAATCGACGTGCCTCGCCGTCGCGAAATAGTGAATTTTACTATTTGTTGAAATTGAATAAAATCAGTGTTAGTGCAATTGTGTTTACTTGTATCAATAAAAAGTGTTAAATTTTTTTTATAAATTATATTTACTCATTTAATACATATTTTTTATTTTTAATATATAACTATGGAACACTAAAGTCTAGTCTCACAAATCTTAAACTAATTAAAGATTATTTTATTATTATATTTTAACATGTCTGGAATGCAAAAAATTGAAAAGGGCTTATATAAATTAACATTAAAATTAAACTAATACTTTCATATTATTCATCATCTAAGATAAAGTAAATAATATATACTGTAGAAGAGAGATTCTTTCTGTAATAATACTGACTATAAATATTATTTTGGAGGTACTTTTTCATAATGATTTATTATGAAGTCTCTAATCGCATTAATAAATCTAGAGAGCATGTCAACAATTCCAGAGCCAAATCTTCAATGCTTGGAACGTCCTAATTGGTTCTCATTGGTCAACTTGTCAAATACAGCAAGTATTTTCATTTTGATTCAAGCAATATGATTTTCTACATTTAAGACAATAAACACTCTTGATTTTTTTTTCCTTCCAAGAAATTCTTTCTTGGCTGCAAACATAAAATGCTTCCTTATTTTACATAAATTCTTTACAAAGGAAAATAAATGTATGCTATAAATAGGTCATTATTTCTACGTATTGATATTAAGATACACTCTAATATCGACTTGAGATTTATTTAGAAGCTTTTACGGCCTTTGAATAACTCTATACCGCAAGAGAACAAAAGTTTTTTTTTTATTTTTTGTAGAGTTATTATGTATTATGAAGTAGAAGTTTTACTTCATAATACATAATAACTACAAAAATTTAAATTTTAAAAACTATAGTTCTCATGATTAACTATGCATCATAAATATCATTTTATTTGTAATGAAAGTTTTATTTTTAGTGTGAACGTTATAAAATAATAAAAAGTATGTGTAATAAGTGAATGAAGTGACGTGAAAACATTTTATTTGATATAGTATCTTTATAACTTATCTTTAAAGATGTATGACGAAGGCGGCACGCCTTTGATGACGCCTGACGGATATAGCAGCTTAACTCAAGGTAAGTAGTTGTAGACGTCCTTAAAAGTGTAATACTTATTGTAATTGTAATTATGCTATCCTCCGAGCCTTTAATATTAATAATTATATTGGGGTCAGCTCCCTACTTTATCAAGTTTTGGCAGAATGTCATTTTTGCAGGGATCGACCGCAAATCAAAGGGATACTGCGATATGTATTTTCTATTACACCTTAGAAAATCGAAAGAAAATTTATTAGTGAATGTGTAATTAAATTCTCAATATTAGCTTACGAATAGACTTAATTGTAAGACTGTTCCATTATGTAAAAGAAAATATCACATATTATCATATGATCATACAATATATGGCGACGGGATGAGAATATAATTAGGGTAGTAGCTCTTTCCGGAGAAACGTATAACACCTCACTGTGATCGCCAACCCGCCTACTAAGCATGGAGATTACGGCACTATCTCCTCATATGTATGAAGCAGTGTACGTCCAGCAATGGACCGCTAAAAACTCAAAAATAAAAGAATTGTGAAAATCTATCTCTAAATTTACTGATGAAACATGAGAAAAAGTAGCGTATAAAGACACGTTATCCGATGCGAGTGTAAAGTTTCTCAAGCAAAGTTCTGAAGCACAAGTTTTGCAACTTTTCTTAAGTATACCCAACTCAGATACTGTAGTGAGTTGCCAGGATTCATAAGTAGCTGTTATATATTGAATTGAAGAAATTTAATCTAGATTTGACTTTGTGACTTGATATTAACAAGCAGTAGAGTAGCTAGGCGAGGGCGAAGTGGGCCTACGCCCACGGCCTCGCACTTTAAAAGGGCCTCGCGACACCTTTTAATTGAGATATCACCAGACTTAAATTTCTGATTAATTTTAGTGGTAGGACCACGCTGTTGATAGTTTTCTGTTTACAGCCGCGAGCTAGTCCGTCCAGGGTAGTACCACACTCTCACGTCACGGGGTAGCAAAAGATCGACGTCTGAGCAATGGCAATGTGCCGTTATGCTTCGTTCGGTGAGCGAAAAAGCTGGCAGCCCAACTGGGTGAGTTTGAGGCTTGTATTAGTAGGCAGTGACCTAGCTATACCCTTAGTATTGCAAAGGGCGACAGTAAAACCTACCATCAGGTGTGCTGATTGCTCCTTTGCCACCATAAGCAATAAAAAATGCTTTTCAATATTCTCCCACCGCACATTGAAATGTATTTTTTCACTGTCATGAATAGGTATCTCGTATCTAAGTATGTTCAATGAGATCATTGGGTAGATCTTGGGAACAAAAAAAAAAGGATCTCGCTGATATGACGTCGCCCACGTCTATAGTAACTCTCGCTACGCCAGTGTTAACAAGTTAATTGTGATTTTCACTGTCAAAGAATATTTGCGGTTTATTTTCTAATTTAGAAGCTAAGTGAGTAATTTTCCAACCGTAATATTAATATAGATTAATATAATTATCATTGTAAAGTTACTAGTGCACGTATATGGACTGTGAAGATAAAATCAAGAAATAGCTAATTAACGATTACTATGTCTGTGGGTGTGATAAAGACGACTTTGGGAGAAATAGATAATAACCCTGAAAGAAAACGAAATTTGTAAATAATAAAACCAGTCACTAGGCCAGCATGGGTTATGAGGTCACCCGCTGCCCTTCCGTTGCCCCGCACGGAAGGGATGGCGTGTGTCTAGACCATAGCCTGTAAAAAATAAAAGGCATAGGATATTAATTCATTCGGGCAACTTAAATTTCATAATATGAAAAATATACCTATATGACAGAAAAATTACGATCGCCGAATTTTTAAAAGATTCATGACGTCAGCATTGTTTACATCGTAGTTGTTGTTTTAATGATGATGATTACTCATGATATTTGAATGAAAATTTTACAAATACTTCGCAAACTACGTATGTATATTTAAGCGTAATGACGTTATACAAAGGACGTACTGTACGAGAGCTCGAACACGAATGCCCAGAGCCTTTTTTGTTTGGACTTGGGATGTTAGACTCAGCTGGCTATTACATCTGCTTGTTTTTTTGTAATCCAAAAATAAAAACCTCTTGGATATTTTTTTTAAATTATTGTTTTAAATAAAAGGACGTCCTCATTCATCCAGATACTAATCATGCACACAAAACTATAAAAAAAAACATATCTAGTACTATTGCCCCTGTTGTAGCTGTATATGCTTTTGTTTATTAGCTGACCAATGAAGTTTACTTCCTATCTAACGCATTACATTGGAAGATGATGGTTTCAATCTTTGCCAACTCCTACTGTTTAATTTTTTTTTTCAAAGACAAAGGAATTTCTCAGAACCACCCGAGATTCAAATCTCGTAGTAGTCTCTCTAGTAGACAATGTGGTATATTTGACTTACAGGAATTACAATGATGAAGATAGATTTAAGAAACACAAATGATAAAATAAAAATTATTTAAACGTATTTATTTACAACGTGCAATATATCACATAGCATCACCTATATTGTGATTATGTATCACAGTGTGGTTGACGCGTTTATTTGTAATATAAATTATATTGTAAATCTATCCTAGATTTCCAATATTATTTAGTATTTATTTACATAACGGTTTATGGTTGTAACGCTTTACGAAAATATATGACAAGCTTAATGCATCGACGATTATCGTGTGCTCTTGGTAACAAAGATAATTTTATAATTAAACTAGCTGTTCCCCACGACTTCATCCATGTAGAAGTCGAAAATAATTTTACGTTATTAATTTTGTTATAACATATAAATTCACATAAAATATCTTTATTACAGTGTATAGATTTAAAAGGTATAAACATGAAAATATATATTTTTTTATTATATTTTATGAAAGCGAAGCTCGGCCTTTGATCTCCAATTTTAAAAAAGTTTTTATGTGATGAACTCACACCTTTTTTAATAAAATCGGATAGGGTATTGAAAAGCGTCAAAATGGCAGGATTTGGCCAAAGAGGCCTCCAAATAAAAAGCACTAAGGAGTACTGATTACAGCTTCGAACAAACCACCCCCCGCGTGTGATGCACACAAATTGTGATTTTTGTTGACGTTGTGGTTTTACTAATTTACAACATATAGCAAATAGCGTAATTCAATGTGAAATCGAAAATCGCCATTTGCTATATGTTTTATTTTACCATTTTGATCTTGCATCATAGATTATGGCTTTGGTGGAAGTTGTGGTTTTGCTAATTTACAACATATGGCAAATGGCGATTTTCGATTTCACATTGAAATCGAAAATGAATAACTTTTATTATTTATAAGAAAAACTCTCCGCACTAACTAATAAAACCTTGTATCGCGGAGGTTTTTATAAACTCATAAATGAAGGGACGCAAATTATACAAAAATAGACAAAATATAGAAAAATTATATGTGTATTGCGCAGAGATGTCTTGTGTGGCGATAGGATCCACTACACTTAGTACGAGAGGTCAATACTTCGTCATCTCCCACCATACGTGACGTTAATTTATTTCTTTAAAATGGTAATTATTTATATTTTTCTTACAACACGTTGATGTCATATAATAAAATTACTGTCTTTTTAAGGCAATAGATTCAGTTATTTAGGCTGTATGATGATTTCTAAATCAGAACCTTTATATATGTAATAGATAATACTATAGAATTATCAGAAATTATTTATTTTATTATTATATATTTTTATATTTTTTTATTATATATTATTTATTATATATTTTGATTTTATTTTGATAATAGATTATTCTTACTTTTATGTTTTTTTTTAACTAATTATAAGTTTAGTTTATTTTTTTATATTACTACTATGTATTTCCAATTATTCGGGGTGGACGCAATATGTACTCCTCTTCCTATATATTACGAAAGATATTGGCAATAGCTTTATGACCAGCCGCCTGCCTAACGTCAACCGTCTTTATTAATTTATTTATACTTAAACATCGATGTACTAAGTTCTATAGATTTAATTCCAAAAGTGTCAATTTCCATACAACTATAACCTCTAGTTGTGTAAGGGTATATTTTTTAAAAACATTGAAACACGTCTTTACTTATTTTTAATATAACATTATACCCTATGGATACCCTATGAAAATTGGGTTCGTTTACATTTTTGTTCGTCAGACACAAGGACAGGAAAAGGAAACAAATCCCATACAGCCATGGGCTCACAATGCTGCAAGCATTGTAAACGAACAGCTATTTTTATTTAGCACTACGTCGAGAATGGAACGAAATTTCAAAAGTATTTTTTTCTTTCATTTCATTTATGCCATTGACTAATAGTAAATGATAAATAATATGAAAATTATGAGGCGTGCACTTTTGGATTTTCCAAATTATTTTAAACGTTATTCTCTCGTTTAATAGGTCTATTTCTATATTTTATCTCCTAACGGTGATATTACTGGTACTAATAATGCTCACGTCCTTTAATTGTCTCTTACTGAGGTTTACATACAAACAAACAAACTGAGGTTTTTATTTATACTTATAGATTAGTAAATGATTAATTATTCCTACAGCTTATTTTCTATAGATATACAGTTAATTGGGCTGATTATATTTAAGTGATATATCTGATAATAAATATTAGATACGGTTTTGATAACATTAGCAACATATAATATTTATAAATACCCGATTACGAAACGAAAAATGATGTCACAAGCGGGGTTCGAACCCGCACCTATTGGGAATCCGGCCCAATCGTGCTGCCACTTACACCATCGTGAACTATTTTAGGACATGCAAATTTTCGCTTCATATTATATCTTACGTCTTCAAGGTGACGTATGCCATCTATCGGACAATGTTCACACATTGTATAGACTTAATACTTCAAACTTTACAGTTAGAATTGTATTAAACGATGACACAACCTTGTTATTCAAATTACTGAAATTTTTAGCATTTAATATGCTTAATTATTTATAAATACCCGATTACGAAACGAAAAATGATGTCACAAGCGGGGTTCGGACCCACACCTATTGAGAATCCGGCCCAACCGTGCTGCCACTTACACCATCGTGAACTATTTTAGGATATGCAAATTTTCGCTTCATATTATATCTTACGTCTTCAAGGTGACGTATGACCATCTGTCGGACAATGTTTACACATTGTATAGACTTAATACTTCAAACTTTACAGTTAGAATTGTATTAAATGATGACACAAACGATGAAACAAAATTTATTTATTTTTACTGAAGATAATTTGTACGTAATTTGAAAAGAATCGATAAAGATTTTTTTCGCCGAACATTTTTTAATTGACATAACTTTTTTATTTATCAACCAATTGACATAAAATAAGGCCTAAATGTTAAGTGAAGCTTACCACGATATATTATTGAAAACCGCTTCTAAATCAGATAAGACGTTTCTGAGATTAGTGTGCACAAATGCGCAGACAAACATACAAACAGATAAATAGTAAAAAAAAATAAAAATAATTGTTTTGGGTTCTGTTTGTGTTGATAAAGGTCCCAGTAATATTTTTTCTAATATATCTTCCCTGTACAGACAGCGATCCGTTACATTTTTATTATATGTAGAAGATATAGATAGATATACCTATTCCAAAACAAACTAAAATACCGAAAATATCCAATCCAATTAAAAGCACGGCTCAAAACTCTAATTTTAAAAGGACAAGAAACTTAAAGTTTCCCCGTTTAAATAACACGGAATTGGGTATTCAATACTATTTTGCCTGCAAGCTGTGAAAAAAATATTTTAAGAGGAAATGAATGAATTGATCTTGTTCAGTACTAAAGTTGCTACAAAAGGTTCAATAGAGTCAATTTTTTATCTTCAACGCTATGTTTTCTGCAGAGATTCGAATTTGAAATTTCCGGTTTTATTGCATTTTTTTTCGCATTATTAGCTAAATTTGTAGTACATCTTAAATCCTACAAAAAAGTCCTTATCTATTTTTTAGTATCATCAACAACAACATAGTTAAAGGAAGAATATATCTTTTTTAAAAACAAAATCGAATCAATTTTTGTTTAATTACTAGCTATTTCAGTTCGTAAAAGCAAAGCGTAAAAGAAAATGTCGATAAGCACTATTTTGTAGGATTTTAAGCACACAAATCAAAAATCAAAAATACAAATCTACAATTTAACTTTTCTCTACTTAGTAAAAAAATATCTTTTTTATTTGGCATATACATATATATATATATATATATATATATATATATATATATATATATATATATATATATATATATATATATATTAGGTTTCATATCTATCGTGTATTTTAAAAATGAAAAGATTAGTTATAAAAAAGAAACCAAATGAACCCTTTAACACGTGAAAAATGAAAAATGTTGTCCGTTGTTCGTCATGTATACAGTGATACCTAGTTTTAATTTCCGCGCAATTATTTGAAAATAGCTCTATACAAGCCTTGGCCACAACTAGGAATTGATGCACGTTCGTCCATCAATGCCTCTTTGGCTGGCCGCTGCAGTTATATATATATATATATATATATATATATATCATACTTCATTCGCTTCCTCAACATTCATAATTTTCTTCATACACGCTCGCCGGTTTCGGAGACTCTTGACTCCACCTTCCTTCAGTACATGACCGATCTGGTCTAGGAAGATTAGTCTCGGTCTCCCCCGGTACCTACATCCTTCCACTTTCGCATTGTATATCTTCTTAACCAGACGTTCGTTCGGCATTCTTTCCACATGTCCGAACCATCCGAGCATTCCCTTTCGCATCTTTACACCAATACTCTCTTTCATACCTACTCGCTCTCTTACGTCGTCGTTACGAATGCGGTCGGTCAGCCTAACTCCACAGATTTTCCGCAGAGATCGCATTTTGACCGCATTAATTTTACTTTCATACTCTTTTCTGCATACCCAACTCTAGCTTCCATACTGTAATGTTGGGACAAGCACTGCGTTATGTATTGCTACACGTGCCTTCTGGCTGAGGTGGTGGCTGCCGAGAAGTTGCCCCAACGCTCCGTTCACTCTATTTTCCATATATATATATATATATATATGTATGTATGTATATTTATAATAGTAATGTGCTACTGTACATATGACTTTACGTTTTAACTAAACCGATAATCTTGTCTAAATGTATTTATTTTTGTGATAAAATTAATTAATAGGTAAAATAATTAGTAGATAAATTCTATAACTATAAATACCGTGTATTGCCTGAAGAAACACTGTTCATATCACAAGTGTGGCAGTAGCTCAAGATGCGTGTGATTGCTCTGTTGACTTTATTTATTGCGGCCGTAGCAGGTAAGATAGATAAAATGCTAAATAATAGTTATGTGACTAAATAATTCTCCTACTCGTCGCATGAAAAATAAATTATATAAGCATAATGGTTGACAACTGTTTATTAGAAAAATAACACAATTGAATACAAATAATTTAATCGTAATTAATGATATGAAACATTAAATTACTAGTCGTATCAGGACCGCTTTGTTAGAATTAATAAATAATAACTATTCTTTTTTAATTTCTATGATATTTGATATTGTTAAATTATGATATGTTTAAAATTAAATTTCTTTTTTAGCCGTACCATCCAATCCTCAAAGGATTGTTGGTGGATCCACTACAACCATTAATCAGTGGCCTTCAATAACTGCTCTTCTTTACTCATGGAACTTATCTACATACTCACAATCTTGTGGTGGTACAATCCTCAACAATAGATCCATCTTGACTGCTGCTCACTGTACCATGTAAGTATAAAATTATAATTATAATTCTTTGTTTTTCATTGCTTATGGTGGCAAACGAGCAAGCAGCACATCTGATGCTAAGTATTATTGCCACCCATGGACCTTTGCTATAACGAAGGCTATAACTAGGCCGTTGCCTACCATTACAATACCCAAACCCACCCAGTTGGGAAAATGTGAATAATAATAAGAGTGTTCAATTTGTAAATCATGATAAGATATTAATAATTAATCATATTTCTTTATCTGCAGCGGTGACGCCGCTAACAGATGGCGTAGCCGTGTAGGATCTACCTTTGCAAGCAGCGGTGGAACTGTTCTCAACTCAGCCAGCATCATCAACCACCCCAGCTATAACTCATGGACATTCGACAATGACGTCTCTATTATACGCACCGCTAGCGCCATTCCTATTGGCAGTGCTACTGTTCAGGCTGGAAGCATTGCTGGCTCCAACTACAACCTTGGTGACAATCAAGTTGTATGGGCTGCCGGATGGGGTACTACTTCGGTAAGTTCCTATTAGTTATAAAGAAACGTAAATAAGATATAATTTTAAGGCTTACGGGGCGTACCCGGCATGTCTTTTCGTCAATAATTACGTCATTCTCATATTTTTTATCAAATTCTAAAGCATTTCTTCTGTTTTTTTTTTCATTTTAGTTCGAGCTAAGCTATTCGTATTGACAATTTAAGATTTTTAAACATTAACATATCTAAAATTATTCATTCGGTGGCCGAATAAATAATAATAAACACTTGCATTATCTTCCCTATATGCAGAGTCTTATGTCCGAGAGTGAACGTCCGAGGCTGATAATGAATTAATAATAAGTATATAAGTTATACCACATCATCGTCATCATCACAGGCCATAAATGTCCCACTGTTGAGCTCGGGCCTCCTCCGTAATGGGAGGGAAATTAACCTACTATATCGCGCTGGTCTGACGTGTTGGTATAGGGTTTTGTTTCGAGTTTTCCTTTTTTTGCATAGATGTTATACGCGTTTTATATCCCTTAGTCGTCTCGTACGATCACCCACGGGTAAGATGCGGGGTGGTGAATAGTATTCTTACTCCGTCACCACACTGAAAGTTATATATTATAACTCATATGTTATATAAATCATTTTTAATAGGTATCTTTAGATTAAATTAGTCATGTTTACTGATATCAATCATATAAAATTCCTAGAAAAAAAGGCTATGCAACTATAAATATATTTTATTTCTTATTTGTTGCAGCAAGGTGGTTCTCTTTCTGAACAACTCCGCCATGTACAAATTTGGACAGTGAACCAAAACACCTGCAACCAGCGTTACGGTGGTTCTATCACCGCTAACATGTTGTGCTCCGGCTGGCTTGATGTCGGCGGTCGCGACCAGTGTCAGGGTGATTCCGGCGGTCCTCTGTACCACAATAATGTTGTAGTCGGTGTCTGCTCTTGGGGTAACGGCTGCGCGCAAGCTAACTTCCCCGGTGTTAATGCTCGTGTATCTCGTTTCACTACCTGGATTCAGGCCAACGCTTAATAACATTTAATTTAAATACATTTTTTTAATCATATTATTGTTATGTTATTATTTAACAACTACCATTAATAATAAGCCATTTAAACTCGTAAACAGTGCAGTCAGTACAAAACAGGCTTAAGCATAATATAATCTTTATATTCGTCGCTTAGAGGCTGTTGAATTAATCAAAGTACATTGATTTTGGTAATTTAGTTTCTGTAGTAAATATAGTAATCGTCACTATCATTGTGTGACATACGATTCTATTCCAATTACTTGAAGATGACACAGTATGTCTTCCTCTTCTACCGAACATATTGCAGAGCTTATTGGTAGTAATTTTATGACCAGCCACCTGCCTGACGCCAACCCTTATTGAAAATGTAATTTAATTCTCAAGTTGACCAGACGGCATTAGTTGGAGTACACCCAGGTCGATATAATAAAGCTCTTAGTCGTTTTTACATCCACGACGCAAGTAAGGGTTGATGAGTGGTCCTATGAAGCAGTGATTAGTCCTTTGCGATCTCTTTGTTAACATGACCCAAGAGTTTCAACCCCAAACGGTTCTTAAATATAATAATCAACAAGATTATTGTACTTTCGCTGCTTGAGGGGCTTAACAGCTATGGCAGCAGGGCCGATAAAATCTGACGTGCTCGAAAGATGTGATAGCGCAAGGGTATCAACGTAAGAAGCGTCCCACACTAAAAGCCAACCCATCTTTTAGGTCAAAAATGATATGTCGTCTGGTTTTTTACCATCGTCACGCATCAATCCCTAGGTTTCTTTAAGAGCTGATACCAACTGCGACAAGAGCTAGACAGATAATTTCATTAATATTGACATACCTTGCTGCGCTCCTACCGCACGACAGGTCGAAATCATTAACTTGCTCTCTACAGTGGCATAGATGCTAAGAAAAACATGGAACACTCAGCCGTAGGCAGGCTGCAAAACAGAAAGTAGTGTTATCTATCATCAACATCATCTCAGCTGATATATGGCCCATTGTTGGACTCGAGCCCTTTCCACAACGAGAGGGAAATTAACCCACTATAGCTTGCTGGTCAGACGTGTTAGTATATGACTTTGTTTCGAGTTTTTCATCGTAGTGTTATCCAACATAGTACCTATGCTGGCCGACGATAGTGCTTATATCCAAATAAAACATAAACTTCATCGATTTACCGCCCTTAAACGCTCTATTTGCTGCTCAGCTTGCTATATTCCTATTTTTTGTTGTAATGTATAATAAGATGGCAATCTTTTCGTAAAGAGGTACTTATTTTCGTAAATCATTTCAATAAAAACTACGTGTTTATGGGAGCAAGAACACTTGTTCTTGCTTGTATTACTGGTAGTACGAGTACGATGTTGTCAGTGTATTATGATAATAAAAAAAATACTATTAATATTTTTATGACACATTTTTTATTGCCTATGGTGGCAAACAAGCAAGCCCAGCCCAGAGATGAGAGCAGTAAACCACGTGAGGACGAACTAGTGCTTTGTATAGCACAAGACGTCTCGGCGTAAAGGACCACCTAGCTCTGCTTAACACGTCTAACTTTTTGCTTACCAATTTGGCTTTGCCCTCCAAATGACTACCAAACTGGCCTTTGCTCTATATTTTGACGTCGAGGATCCCAATACTCTCGAAAATTTAGAGAGTTACTCCTTGGAACTAAGGCGCCATGATAAACGGTTCCTTCTTCGCAGTCAAAGCGCAAACTTGTGTCTTAGTGGAGTTGAACTGGACTAAGTTCCGTTCACCCCCTTCCGAGGCTCGCCCCAAAGAGCGCTCATTTTCAGACCCAAATTAAGCCCGTCTTTCCTGTAACATACTCCGAGGAACATTCTGATGCTCGGTATATCGTTCGTCACCCGTGTTTTCATCCGCATAAGAACATATACTCTCTATAGAGAACAAGTCATTGATATTCAGGATAAATAACGTCGAGGAGCATCGAGCCCTATGGTACACCAGCATCATCATGGTCGGAGCAGGAGCTGTCGATGACTACTTTTATGCTCTGACTATCCAGAAAGTTGGTCATCCAATTACAAATTCCTTTAGGGATTCTATATGATGGTAGCTTCGACAGAAGGGCCCTATGCCAGGCCCTGTCGAACGCTTTTGCAATATCTAGGCTGAACACTAGTGCCTCACACTTACCCTCCAAGGCCTATGGCCAACGATGTATGAGGTATACATAAAGATCGCCAGCTAATCGAACATGACGAAAAAGCCTCGCAATAGGGGCACTGCTACGGGACAAACAATGGTCAGATGACCCAAGAGAGGCTTCAACCACTAACTGTTATTCTTGCTGGTGTGTAGTCAGCAGAAGATATGACATCTGTTATGGTTAAAGACAAAGTAATTAAGTAAATTACTTATTCATATATTTGCGCCTTTATTTTTTTTAGCACTTTATTTTTTTTAGCTTATTATGTTTTTACATTCGTAATATATTTTGTAGTGTATTATTTATTGAACTCTACGTTTTAATATTCTGTCAAATTTAAATCCCTTTACGTGTAATACATTTTGTCTTACCCCAAATAAGCAATTATTTTAGTTTACACCTTTTCTAAGATATTAGTTTCAAGGAATAACTACGTTTACAACATACAGTTGGGCAGCCTTAGTTCAAATAATGTTGCTTACGACGTTTTCGTTTTCCTTAAAAAAAAACATTTGACCTCGCTTCATACAACTCAATAGTGCAATTACAGTGTTTTAACATTCTGTAAAAATAGTTCAAAATGTCGTAGTCAACAAAATTTTGATAAATATTAGTTAGAATGAGATTTGAGAGTAATAATTATATTTAGAAAAAAATGAAAAATCTAATATCCAAAAATCGTGGGTCTACGTTAAAAAATACGCTAGTTATGATTTTTTGAAAATAATTAAAAACAGTTTTTTGGCTCTGGTGAACATTTTCGTTTTTGTGGACTACTACGTTTTCGCTTTCCGCCGTCGATTATGGTAGTTAAAAACTATATGAAAATTTTTCAAAGGAGATCTTACATACAAGCATTGTCAGTCCAAATAAAGATTGTAAAAATGTTTGAAGATATCGAGCGATAGATTAGATAAAATTAATTGAAATTGTAAAACACTAAAATTAACGAACGTTAGATTAAAGATTAATTCGATTGGGAAAACCAATAATTATAATTATTCACGATTAACAACGCAATCATTATTCCTTATTCATTACGATTGACGATACAAAATACATACTTGATCGTATATAATAATAATCGTAAAGGTACTCTACCAAAATTTCGCTCATAATAATGTCAGGATAATCATGTAACAGTACTTATAGTACTTGTTCACGGTCACAGAGAGTGTCAGGTCAATAAAAGAATCTGAACGACATGTATAGAAATAACATTTCAAATTATATGTATAGAAATATTATAGAAATGAAGATTAATCTTATGTAAAAAAAAATGAGCCACGTGTGGGTACCCCAAAGACCGTCTGTCAGTGAGCGAGGTATATCCGGGAGCGTTTCAAATCTGCAAAGTCCTGACCTAATAAATAATATCAACTCCACGAGCACTTGTACCTCTGGCACCAACCCCGCAAACACCATCACTACTGTTGTACCTATCTCAAAAGACATAATGAATGAAAATATCAACCATACATCCGTTGAAACTGCCCCGACATCCTTAGAAAACGATACCCGTCCCGAGAGCTACGCAATAATCAATAACACTGGGCAATACAAACAGCATCAATAAGACTGGGCAATACAACTATAGATTGTATATGCATCAAAAATGTGGTCCTTACCTATGAAATTGGCGTTTTGTACGGGAGGAATATAAAGTCATTTTTTTTAGTAAAGTGTATTTAAGTAATCAAGGTATGCACCGTTGTTATCTATGCACTTTTGGCATCTCAGAGGCAGTTCATTGATCTCTTTACTAAAAAAAACATGGGGCGAGAAACAATAAACTCTTTGAAGGCGGTTTGGACTGCCGCATCGGAGTTGAATTTTTTTCCTTGTAAGAAGTTATCCGAATTCCGGAAAAATTTAAATCTGTTGGAGAAAGGTCCGAGGAGCACTGTGGATGTCGCAGACATTCCAATTGTAGCTCATCTAACTTAGTGGTTATTTGTTGTGCAGTGTGGTCAGTGTGGTCTTGCGCTGTCGTGAAGCAGCAGTATCCTAGAGCGATTGACCAATCTCGGTTATTTAGCAGCTAGTTCTTCCTTCATAGTTTGCAGTTGCTGACAATAGATATCTGCCGTAATCGTTTGGCCAGATTTTAGAAAACTGTAGTGAACGACACCAGCGCTAGTCCAGCAAACACTTGCAAGTAATTTTTTCTGAGTCAATTTTCGTTTAGGACAGGATTTGGCTGGGTCGCCAGGGTTCAGCCATTGCGACAAGCGCTTCCGATTATCGTACAGTATCCACTTTTCATCACAAGTAATGATACGAATCAATATTCCTTCATTATTGTGTCGGTTGAGCAAAGTAACAGAGCAGCCGACGCGTGTTTGCAAGTTTGATTCACTCAATTCATGAGGTACACATCGTTCAAGTTTTTTTAATTTCCCGATCTGCTTCAAGTGTATTAATACAGTTTTGTTACTTACACCGAAGCCGGCAGCTATCTCTGAAGTGCTTTGTGATGGATCCGCTTTGACAATAACCTTTAATTCTTCATTTTCCACTTTGGTCTCCCGCCGTCCAAGGGGTTGGTTCTGAAGGTCGAAATTTCCAGAACGAAAACATTGAAACCAAAAACGGACCGTGCTTTCTTTTGCGACACCAGCTCCATACACATCATTAATCCTTCAAGCTGTTTCTGCCGCCACAGATGCCACGGTAGTACTCATACTTGTAAGTATATTTTTTTGTATTTCATGTTTTCCATTGTGCGGTAATAATCGACGCCAAAGAAAAAAATAAGGGGGAAAACACAAATTAATGACTGTTTTATTAAAACTCAAATGTCTCTCAGCTAATGGATTTATAAATTTGAATTTGGAATTCTTAACCAAAGAAGAGGAGATATTTCAGTCAGTACGATAAAACGCTAATTTCATATGTAAGGACCTAATATTAATGTAATATCAAAGTATATCTTATATTTATTATTTCTCATATCACAGACCTATGTTGAAAAATCTTAGTTAAATATTAATCGAAATAAGTTACATGTATTCTCTTCAGTCACTATTAAAATGTTTAGAACAAATCCAATCTTATTATCGTTTTCATCTTTAACCTTTAACTGTGGACGTTACATTTTTGTTACACTACTATGGACGTGCGGCCTCACAGACCGCTATCTTTACGGGCTGGTTTCTATTTTGATGAGTAAATATTGTATATTTTTTTGTTTTTATTCCATAGAAGAGTTACTAAATGTAAATAAAAGATGTAATTTCAATGAAAAATGTATTTATTTTAAACAAAATGTAATGATATAACAATCAAAGGCATTTTTCAGACTTATTAGTGTGAGATCACTTTACGAATATATTATTACAAGAAAATGACTTTCACACTTAGTTTAATTTCTTTTACAATCAAATATAAAGAACAAAGAACGCAAAAAACTTAATATAATCTTTTCAAAACAAGACACAAAAATTTCGACAAGGGCCGAACTTGGTCATATTTATTGGCAGTCTTTGCATAGCGGCTTAGAGCATTGTAGGCATATTGGCTGTTTACAGCCTGCACAAGTATGGTTCGTCTTTCGTTTTATCTTTGGTGGGCATAGTTTACACGTCTTGTATTTAGGAACTATATTTTATACACTTGGTGGCTCCTGGGATGGCATATCAGGACCAGTTTGCATTTCGCATTTCATCATCAAAAAGTTTGCTCCAAATACTTATTGAATCTTTCTTTTCTTCTTCAGTCAGGTGCAGATTAGATCTGTTCAACACTATATTATGCTGTGGAGTGCGAACTCTTCTAGAAGGTGGTTCTATAGCCCATTTGTATCCATTTTTACCATAGTAATACTTTCAGGGACGTAACTGTGCTATAGGTATATTTTCGTCATCTGAACTTTCACTATACGATCTCCTTACGTCTACGTCAGCTCTGGTAGTACTACCATTTTCTTCAATGATATCTTGTTCACTCAAGTAATTTTGTTCAATGTCAGCTTCACAAAATAAACAATCAATAACATCCCCATCGCTGTCGCACTGGTCCGATTCTAAAAGCAATCGTTGACACTCGTCTTCAAAGGAAGGATCATCTAACCGCAATATTTTACTGGGTCTATGGGTCGACACACTCGATGTTCGTTTGCCTGCAGTCGTTTTATCGTTTTTTGACATTTTAAATTACAAAATCTAAAACAAACACAATCACCATCAGTGTCAATTTATAACAAAAACGTGGACGCGCGGTCTCACAGACCGCACTCAAAATATAAAGCGAAATTACTCACGCAACATTCAGCCGACGACGTAATTTTCACTCTCAACGGTCGTTTCACTACTAAAACCGAAGCTACTAAAGCCGGCATACGCGTAAGAAACGTGGGTGGAGGGAACCATGAGAATCACAAACTGCAAGCGGCCTGTGAGACCGCACGTCCATAGTTAAAGGTTAACACCAAAAGGTGGCTATATGGGTAAAGGATTGAGAAGGAGGAGAGGAAGCATTTTGGATGGATTGAAAAGAAATGCCCGCAAACGCCCATAGAAGCGGACTTTACCTAGAGACACCTAAAGGTAAAGGGCTAGCGAATGATAAATGCCCAAATTAACGCTCACGCGGGCATTTACCATCAATCCCCCAATGCCGGGCGTATTGCCTATCTATAGAAATGACTCGCTGACATAGACGTTTCACATCAAAATCATCGGCCGTGCGTCCTGACACAGTCCACTTTTTTTTTATATATCTATCCATTCATCCATCAGCCTGTAGACGTCCACTGTTGGACATAGGCGTCCCACTCAGAACGCCACTTGCGTCCAATGGCTTTCTACGATATCTATATATATAAAAGAAAGTTGTGTTAGTTACAACACTTATAACTCGAGAACGGCTGGACCAATTTTTATGATTTTAATGTTTTTGAGTTTATTGTCGTCGGGAATAGGATATAGGATATTAAAATATGATATTAATAAAAATAAAAAAAAATGATAAAAAAAATCAATTCTAAACGTTCGTTTGTTGATGATGTAACCAATGGCAACTGACGGCTTACGTCATTACGTGGTCTAATGGTTTGTTTGGAAAATACCGCAAAAAGTTAAAATTATAATTAGGAAAATCCAAAAGTGCACGCCTCATAATTTTTATATTATTTATACATACATACATATCATCACGCCATATCCCTTGCAGGGTAGGCAGAGAGAACAGATATGAAATAAATATATTATTTATCAGTTACTATTAGCCAATGCTACAATATGCACGATAAATAAAGCGCCTTAATTATTTCATTGAGCAAGATCTGGTACTAATATTAAATAAAATAGCACTTTAAAAAAAAACAAAAAATATGCGTGCGTATAAAGTACGTATACATATCAGAAGTGACAGTTTGGCTAACTACTCTCTCTCCCTCTCTCTCTCTCTCTCTCTCTTCCGCTCGCTCTCCTTCTCTCTCCCCCCCCCCTCTCGATCTCCCTCTCTCCCTCTCTATCTCCCTTTCCCTCTCTGCCTCTCTCCCTTTCTGCTTCTCTCATTCTCTCTCTCTCTCTCTCTCTCCCACCTCTCTCTCTCTCTCTCTCTCTCTTTCTCTCTTCTCTCTACCTTCGTGCACTTATAATCTCAGCTCATATATGTCCCACTATTGGGCTCGCGCCTCCACCATAATGGGAGGGAAATTGTCCTACTATACCACGCTGGTCTGACATGTTGGTTAGGGTTTTGGTTCAAGTTTTCCTTTTTGGTTGGCGCAATCCGCGCCAATTGGGCCCGCAAGTCCGCCATATCCTTGGCTAATTTGCAGTTTTCCCGTTGCACCGCCGCCAGATCCGCCCCCAACCGGCGGTTTTGGTCCCGCAGGCCTGATACCTCGCCACTAAAGCGGGCGTTTTCGGCCTGCAGGGCCTCCACCTGTGCGTCCGGGGTGACACCGCTCGCGCAGGTCTCAGCAGCCGCCGTTTTGGTGGGAGGGATGTTGGACAACACCCTCACCATCCTCGCGGCGACCGCTTCATTTTCGGCCCGCGTGCGAGCCTCAACCCCTCCACGCGCATTGCCAATCGGGGACGGAGTCGCCGATCGAGCCGTCACTGCTGCCCCTTGCCCCCTGCGAGAGGTCGCTATCTGGGGAGGAGGCATGATCACAACACTCCCCTCGGAGTCGGCACTCGAGCTGCTTCCATTTCTCAGGGGGCGCTTCCGCACCTTCGAGGGGAGGCTCTCCTTCCTGACCGTCAGAGCCGCTGCTAGGGCCGATTCCGCAGAACGCGGCGATGACCCGGCGGCGGTTTCAGTAGCCGACATGCTGCCTCCCTCGGACGGCCCTGTGGCATCGCCGCCCTCGTCCATTTCTGCAGATCTACTGCCCTCGTCGTTGGACGGCTCTGCGACAGAATTGTTGCCCTCGTCCATTGACGGCCCTGCTGTAAATTCGCCGCCATCATCTTGGGGTCTAGCGGTGGCAGCCTTCCTGAGAGTCCGCCGCTCCTCCCGCTCCGCCTGTCGCTTTTTGGCGCCGGAAGCCTTCCCCCTATTCGGGGGCCTCCCACGCCTCTTCGTCTTTGGGGCCTCTTGTGATGGTGCCGGGAAACCCCCCTCGCGCCAGAAATTCGCTGCGAGCGACAATTCAACAGAAGGATCTGGGGGACTGTCGCTCGCACCCAGGGTACACCACGTGTAGGTTTCTGGCATCGTACCCCACGAAATTACACCCCTAGGGGGGTTGAACAGAGTAGCAAAATTTGTATGGAGAGAAATAATCTTTATCGATTCAAATTACGAGTCAAATCAAATATTGTATGGTAATATCCGGCATTTGTCAATTTTCATCCTCTGGTAGTATAAATTAGGTCTGTGAAGCGGGTTGAACAACTCATTACCGTCAAACTAGACCGTCTATTAAAGCTAGAAACATTAAATTTTGACGCACGTTTCTTTTTATGACATAGAGATTCAATATGAAAGAATTTTATGAATTCCGCTCCTAAACATCATTTGCCTGCCCTCATCCCACGCTAAGTGGGGTCGGCACAACATGTTCCTGCCCTCCATAATCTTCTATCAGCCGTCATATCTGCACTCACAACATTCATACACATATCCTCGTTTACACAATCCATCCATCTCTTTTTGGGTCTCCCACGATTCTTACGCCCATCCACAAGCATATTGATAACCCTCCTTGTCACATGTCTTTCATCCCTCCTCATCACATGTCCATACCAAGATAATTCCGCTCTTAAACGGGTGTTACAAAGTGGCAAGTGTGTATGGGGAGAATATTTTTTTATCGATTCTTTTTAAATCACGTACAAATATTCTTCGGTAAAAATAAATAAACACGTGTTTCTCTCTCCTTCTCCATCAACCCCGCACCAGTGCCATCGTGGCGACCAGTGCCGGCGCGAGAGCTCACACGATACACATACTAGACGGCAATAGGTTCTTGCCTATGGGTTTAAGATACAGGTTAAGTTTAGCTTCAAAAATGTTCACTCTATAACTCAAATAATAAATCATATCTAACGAGGTCGCAACTCTGCTAGTGAAACAAAACAGTCAAATATAGGGTGGTGATAATTATATTTTTAGGCCATGGTCATACCGTAAATAGTATATTAAGGCAATACAATTTGTAGAATGAATAGAACTTTGAACAACCTTTTCCTTTAGTGACCGCATATGGTATATAGACACACCGCACCCAATCTATTTGAGGTGACGCGTGACCCCATAGCGCGTTGTACACGTACATCTACGTTATGCGGGCGGGCCACCGCAACCGGGTGTCATCTCGAGTCGAAGCAGCCCTCATGCAGTGAACCTCAATACAGGTACTCACGCTTGCGCCGCCCAAAGCACCAACGGTAGAGGGTGACAACGTAGAATATTTTCTCTCGGACCCACCATATTACCTAATTCCGTTAGATAACTAACTCGCAGAACGCGGTGACTGCACCACAGTTTCTGACGCTGTTAATCATCGTCCTGGTAACAAACCTTCAACACCTTGCATTGTTTTTTCTATTTAACTCTGTCAGAGATGACTTCTGCGTGGACGAAGGCGTGGGCAAAAGCTATCCTTAATAATATTATAAATGCGAAAGTAACTCTGTCTGTCTGTCTGTCACTCTTTCACGCCAAAACTACTGAGCCTGTCTAATTGAAATTTGGTACACAGATAGTCTAGAGCCTGATAAAGGACATAGGATACTTTTAATGCAAAAAAAGGGTTGTAAAGGAGGATGAAAGTCGTAAGGAATTATCGCCATTTTTAAAGCCATAAAAATTCCCCTTAAGGGGTAAAATAAAAATAGGGGATGAAAAACTTTAGGAAAGTACTTTATATATACATATATATATATATATATATATATATATATATATACATATATATATATATATATATATATATATATATATATTAGGGTGATTCATTTCCGCAAAAATTTTTTTTTTTCGGTGCTCATGCAAAATATTAATCTACACATGGAAAAAGAAATTCTCACCAAATTTGAGATCTTAATATTAATTTTAAGTACTTGCAATTTAAATTTAAAGTTTGACCATTTAAAATGCATGTAAAAAATCTTTTTTTTTTTTCAAATTTTTAATGCTTACCCGGCTTTTACAATATCGCAAATCGGTTTATTGGACCTTGTGGGGAATTTCACGCTCTTCAAAATATCCTTAGAGAAGAATTCTTCAAGAATTCTTCAAGAGGTAGCGCCCCACACGTAACACGCAGAGGCAAGTCTTTCTTCTGTAATAAAACAGCTCCATAGCCTTCAGTACTCGCATCTGTATGTAACTCCGTCGCCAAATCAGGATCATAGATACGAAGAACGGGTGAACTGTACAATTTATTTTTTAAATCATTGAAAGTCTTCTCACACTCATCACTAAAATAAAATTCAGCATCTTTTTTTAGTACATTGGTCAATGGCTTCGTTGTTATTGAATTATTGGATATCTTTAATTTTGAAACTGCTGCAATCTTTTCTTTTGAATTACGTCTTACTTCGTTTGGGTTGTATTCTTTTATCATCATATTAGTTATGTTCTCTTCAATTCCTTTATTTTTACAGCCTATAAAATCAGTAAACGTCTCTTCAGTCGTTGTTGTCAATTGTAAAATCTTCTCAAAGAAAATACCATCTGCAGTAAAATTTATTTTGAAGTCTTTCAAGATAGGATTTCCTAATATAACTTTGACACGTATAGCATCATCTTTGACTACATGTAACTTAATATCGGTATAGTATTCATCAATCGTAACTATGGCATTCAAAACTCCTTCAGTACGTAGTTCTTTTTCAGCAATCCCAGTCAAATTAATTGTGATATCTCTATTATAGCTTGACTTGTCTCTCAGAGTATTTTTAAATTCGGAACTTTTTATCAAATTAACGTCACTTCCGGTATCGATCAAGGCAGTTACTTTAATATCATTAATTTTTATCTTCTTGTAAGGAGTATTAACTTCTTCTATTTCTTCTATAGCATCTTCTTTTCCTTTTGTAGTATTTATTTGAATATTTAGAGTATTCTTAGGTTTGTTTGTACATTCTGGTCCCTTATGTCCGAATTCATTACATGTGAAGCATTTGATGCCCTTATTATAAGCTGATGCTTGATGGTCTAAGTCACCACAGTTAAAACATCGCTTTATATTGTTGTTTCTATGCATTTGAGGGCGTTGAGAAGTCGTATTAAACGTAGTCGGACGAGTAGATATTTTCTTCATCATATTGCTGTAGTTCTCTAATCTCTTACGAAAATCCTTAAGGTTTGATGCACCATACAACATAGATTTGTTAGACTCAGGGTCTTGGATGCCATCAATAACATACTCCATAAGCAAATCGTCTGCAATTTTACCGTGCAGTGGGCACTCCTTCATGTGGAGAAAATACTGTTGGTACGTCTCATTACTTTTCATTTTTCGTGAACTCAGTTCCTTATGTATGGCAGTACTATTTAGTTTAGGACCAAATTCTTCTTCGAGTTCATTCTTCAACGTTGGCCAATCTTTCACACCTCCTAGTGATCGTAAAAATAATTTAGCAGTTCCACTAAGCAGACGTTTTGCATATACAGAGTGGAGACGTCAATACGACAATAAATGAAAACACCGTCAATACTAGTGTATAGGAGTATTTTGAAACTATTAAAAAAGTCCTCGCATGCATATTTAAAAAACATTTTTTTGAAACAAACTTTTTATCATAAATATTGAAACAAAATAAAACACCGTTTGTAAATATTAGTTCACTAACCTGTGGTCGGCGCGCAAGCGGCGAGTGACTTTGTGGTGTCATATTTTACAACTTCGAAACATAGGTAAATACATACACTTAATGTTTTGGGCGCTATTCATTCTCACTTGATTATTTTATTAAAATAATCACGACAACTTAATAATTCACTTGGTCGTTAAACTTTTAAATTTTCGATATGTGCGCCATGGACCCGAACGCACAAATTATATCGTCTTAAAATATTATTTCGAGCTCTTATTAACAGGTCGCCATTGACGGCGATGTATTTTAACTTGTCGAAAGATCGTACAATTCCTTTTTTAAGTTCTCCACATTATCAACCTCTGTCAAATTTGCGAGCAAAATAATTTAAAATTTGTTCATCTAGGGTGGCTCTTACACGCGAAAGAGCACTATCCATATGAGGCAGTAAGGATTGATTATCCCGTAACCCCTGGACAGCTTGCACAATAGTCCGGCCATTGGTAGTACAAACACGTGTGTTTCCATATCTCTTTCGGGACGTACGTATGGTTAAAGCTGCATTTCCGTGACATTCTCCATAAATTAAAATCATATCTATATACCCGAAGCTGTGTAATTATAACGAGGCATTGTAAATGAGAAAAAAAAATACTATTCTAACACAAAGTAAGCGTCTAATTTCGCACAATTCACTTAAAAAAAATCAGTTATCTACTCGTATCGTACATGTTCACTTTAGAAAAAAAACGTCCTATGTCGCACAAATCACACTTTTAAACGTCAAAAACAAAAGTAGTTAACTAGGTAGACAGCGGTCACAATTTGCAAATCATTAATAGCGCACGCGACGCGATGTTCACGTCACAGGATCACGATGGCACACTGACCTACAGACCTATTATAATAGTTTTGAACATGAGACCGAGGTCTTCTTTCATTAAGCCGCATTAGGTAGTTTTAAATTTCTCATCTAAGTCTGATGACACGGTTTATATGTATCTTAAGACTTAGGAATAAGGTATAATATGCATTGATTTGTATTACGTTTGGGGAAGACTTGAACTGGTAAACATGGCGATATGTAGTTACCAGTTTCATATTAGTTTATACCGATGTAGCGCGGGAGGTCATTGATCTCTTAGTGATAGGCGAATAATTTTAATTTTTATACAGAGTGTGGAAATTGTTAATAATACAAAGTAATGTGCTGTGGCTAAACTATACGACATATTGTATTCAAAGTTTGTATACAGGCTGAGCAAGTCATCAGATACACTAAATTAAAATTATTGTCGTCTCCACCTTGTATAAGTTTTTCGGTTTCACTCCAATTCATCAGTTGTGCTGTATCCTCCAATTCGTCAAACCATAATAAGACAGGGTAGGTATCATCGCCACTAAAAGTTGTCATCGATTTCTCCAAATCGCGGAACGGAATATAAGGTGGGTCATCACGAGTGTCGTGAAATTCTGCTTCTTTAATATCCTTCTTCGGCGGCATCTTTAATGAGTAAGTTACTTAGTCTTGAATTTACGATCTTCTTATGTTGTAAAAACCGTCTTTTGTGCGGAAGCCCATGCTTGTGCGGAAGCCCATGTCGTGCGGCGTTCCACAGGGGTCGGTTCTGGGGCCGACTCTGTGGGACATCGGGTACGACTGGGCGTTGAGAGGGAGTCTCCCCCCCGGGCTGAGCTTGGTGTGCTACGCTGACGACACGCTCGTCACAGCCCGGGGCAGGACACTCGAAGAGGCGGCGAGCCTGGCCACTCTCGGCACCGAGGAGATGGTCAGGCGGATCGAGGCGCTGGGACTCAGGGTGGCCCTAAACAAGACGGAGGCCCTACTTTTCCATGGGCCCCGTGTGAGGCTGCCCATCGGCGCCTCGATAGTGGTAAACTCCATCCACATCAGCATCCAGGCCCATATGAGGTACTTGGGTCTGGTGCTCGACGGGCGATGGTGGTTCCGGGAGCATTTCCGACAGATTGCTCCCCGGCTTGTCGGCGCGGCGTCCGCCCTTTCTCGACTCATGCCGAATGTGGGCGGACCCAGTTTTGAGGCCCGACGGCTGTATGCGGGGGTCATCCGCTCGATGGCCATGTACGGCGCACCCGTGTGGGCGAGGGCTCTGAACGCCCAGCTCAGGGCGGTTCTGTGGAGGCCACAGAGAGCCATGGCGGTCAGAGCCATTCGCGGGTACCGCACGGTGTCGACAGAGGCGGCGTGCCTGTTGTAAATAAAAAAGTTATGTCAATTTAAAAAATGTCCGGAGAAAAAAATCTTTATCGATTCTTTTCAAATTACGTACAAATATTCTCCAGTAAAAATAAATAAACACGTGTTTCAGCATTTGTTGATTTTCACCCTCTGGGGGTAGTATTAGGCCTGCAAAGCGGGTTGGACGACTCATTAAATCATTAGCGCCAAGCCGATATTATTGAAGCTGGCAACTTGAAATGTTGACAGTGGTTTCTTTATATGACGTAGAGATTTACTAAGAAAGGATTTTACGAAATTATACCCCCAAGGGGGTCGAGCAGAGTGGCAAAGTTTGTATGGGGAGAAAAAAGTCTTTATTGATTCCTTTCAAATTATGAGTCGAATCAAATATTCTAGGGTAATATCCGGCATTTGTCAATTTTCACCCTCTGGTTGTGTAAATTAGGCCTGTGAAACGGGTTGATCGACTCATTACCGCCAAGCCGAAACTATTAAAGCCAGAAACATTAAATTTTGAAGCACGTTTTTATTTATGACATAGAGATTCAATATGAAAGGATTTTATTAATTCCGTCCCTAAGGGGGTGTAACAAAGCAGTAAAGTGTGTATGGGGAGAAAATTTCCTTATCGATTCTTTTCAAATTACGTACAAATATTCTTCGGTAAAAATAAATAAACACGTGTTTCTCTTCACTCTCCATCAACCCCGCACCAGTGCCTTTGTGGCGACCAGTGCCAACGTGAGAGCTCACACGATACACATAGTGGGTGGCAATAGGTTCTTGCCTAATGGTTTAAGATACAGGTTAAGTTTAGCTTCAAAAATGTTCACTCTATAACTCAAATAATAAATCATATCTTACGAGGTCGCAACTCTGCTGGTGAAACAAAACAGTCAAATAAATGGTGGCGATAATTATATTTTTATCCCATGGTCATACCGTAAATAGTATATTAATGGTAATATAATTTGTAGAATGAATAGATTTTTGAACCACCTTTTTCTTTAGTGACCGGCTATGGTATATTGACACATGCGCGCCGTACACGTACATCTATGTTGTGCGGGCGGGCCACCGCAACCGGGTATCATCTCGAGTCGAAGCCCTCATGCAGTGAACCTCAATACAGATACTTACGCTTGCGCCGCCCCAGCACCGACGATAGAGCGTGTCAACCTAGAGTATTTTCTCTCGAACCCACCCTAATTCTATTGCCTATAGACAGTAACGTTAGACAACTAACTCGCAGAAGGCGGCGACTGCATCCCAGTTTCTGATGCTGTTGATTATCGTCCTAGCGACAAACCTTCAACACCTTGCATTGCTTTTTCTATTTAACTCTGTCAGAGATGACTTCTGCGTGGATGAAGTCGTGGGCAAAAGCTAGTATATATATATATATATGCCTTTACGTATTATATATCACCTGGGCCTACTAACTAAGCCGATAATCTTGTCTGTATATATTTTTTTGTAGATAAAAATAATTAATAGGTGAATTCTATAACTATAAATACCGTGTTTTGCCTGAAGAAACACTGTTCATATCACAAGTGTGGCAGCAGCTCAAGATGCGTGTGATTGCTCTGTTGACTTTATTTATTGCGGCGGTAGCAGGTAAGATATTCAAATGCTATATAATAGTTATGTGACTAGATAATTTTACTACTCGTTGCCTGAAAAATAATTCATGAAAGCATGATTGTTGACATTTAACTATTAGTTAACTATTAGAAATAATAAAACAGTGAATATAAATATTATAATCCAAATTAATTTTGAAACCAGAACATTGCAGTGCAGCAGATATATAAATAATAACTAAATGTTTTTATATTTCTATTTTACACGATTTTCATATGGTGAAATTAAAAAAATTTAAAAATATTTATAAAATTTTCTTTTTTAGCTGTACCATCCAATCCGCAAAGGATTGTTGGTGGGTCCACTACCACCATTAATCAGTGGCCTTCAATAACTGCTCTTCTTTACTCATGGAACTTGGTTACATACTCACAATCTTGTGGTGGTACCATCCTCAACAATAGATCCATCTTGACTGCTGCTCACTGCACCATGTAAGTATAAAATTATAATTATAAAATGTAAATAGTAATAACAATGCTCACTTTGTACGTCACAATAAGGTATTAATAATAATTATATTTCTTTATCTGCAGTGGGGATGCCGCTAACAGATGGCGTAGCCGTGTAGGATCTACCTTTTCAAGCAGCGGTGGAACTGTTCTTAATTCAGCCAGCATCATCAACCACCCCAGCTATAACTCCAGGACATTCGACAATGACGTCTCTATTATACGCACCGCTAGCGCCATTCCTGTTGGCAGCGCTACTGTTCAGGCCGGAAGCATTGCTGGCGCCAACTACAACCTTGGTGACAACCAAGTTGTATGGGCTGCCGGATGGGGTACTACTTCGGTAAGTTCCTGTTGATTATAAAGAAAAGTAACTAAGATGTAATTTTAAGGCTTACTGGAGGCACTTGTCACGCCTTTTCGTCGATAATGTAGATCATTCTCATATTTTCTTTATTGAATTCACAATGTAAGGGATTATAAGAAACCCTTGCATTATCCTCCTTATATGCGTATGCTTATGTCCAAGAGTGAACGTCTACAGGCTGATAATGTATCAATAATATATAAATTACAAGGCTAAAATAATAACTAAATGCCCGTATATAAAACACATATTTAAATTATTTAATATGTCTTTATTAAATTAGTCCGATGTACTAATACCATCATATAAAATTCTTGCAAAAAATGTGAATGCAACTTTAATTAAATTTAATTTCCTATTTGTTACAGCAAGGTGGTTCTCTTTCTGAACAACTCCGCCATGTACAAATTTGGACAGTGAACCAAAACACCTGCAACCAGCGTTACGGTGGTTCTATCACCGCTAACATGTTGTGCTCCGGCTGGCTTGATGTCGGCGGTCGCGACCAGTGTCAGGGTGATTCCGGCGGTCCTCTGTACCACAATAATGTTATAGTCGGTGTCTGCTCTTGGGGTAACGGCTGCGCGCAAGCTTTCTTCCCCGGTGTTAATGCTCGTGTTTCCCGTTTCACTGCCTGGATTCAGAGCAACGCCTAATACCATTTAATTTAAATAAAATTTTTGAATCATATTATTATTTTATTATTTAAACGCCAGTATAAAAATCTTTTTATAATCATATTACTATTAATAGTAATTATTATGTTTGTATCCCAATTACTTGGGGACGATGCATATTCCTAGTCTTGCTATAAATACTGTAACAAAGAAAACTTTTTTGTATTGCAAATAACATTTATTACTTTTACAGTGTGTTAGTTAGATACATAAATATAAAATAATTTAAAATATAAAAAGCTTAGAAAAAAGCTCGATGTAGTCTCCATTGGCTGCAATACAGTCCTTTAATTTAAACGTCGAGGCCAGTTGTCAATAGAAACATGCACTCTTTCCGTGGGAAAATTCTTCACTGCCAATCGTATGGATTGTTTTAGGGACTACAAATTATCATGGCGTTTAGTGCAAGCCGTACTCTCTAAAACTGACCATAAATCATAATCCAGTGGATTAAGATCGGGACTAGCCGACGGCCAGTCTTCAGCTCTGATGAAGTCCGAAATAGTTGCACTCTGTTGATTAATTGGGAAGCATCCTTAGAGCTTTGGCCATAAATACGGTCATTTTATTTGTTAAAATGTTGTTCAATCGTAAAAAAATTCTCATCCGTAAACAAATTTTTCTGTGACCTCCCTTTACGTACCGCTTCAGTAGTTGTTTCGATTTTAGCAACCTATTTTTTTTATTATCAGTTAAGAAATGACCAGTACATCTCTAATAGGCTGTAAGTCCTAAGTCATCTTTTAAAATACGCGACATGGTTCTAGGTGCTATCTTCATCTCCCGAGATAAAAGCAGAGTAGCAGCAGTGCCGGCACAAGCTGACGTACTTGAACTTAACCAATATCTAAGTACCGGATTCCCACTCTGATACAGGCAGCAAAAGAATGCGCTCTGTCGAGCTAATAGAAAATTTTATAATAATTTAAGAGATTTTCTCTAATGGCTCTACAATGCGGCAAATCCACCTGTTTCTGAGGGCTAATAGGCAACACAGTGTTTGGATAAGTTACTTTTCAAGAATTCAAAGCATCAGTTTTACATACCTAATACTTCAGAATTAACCACTGTGCACGTTGCAATTTTTCTGATTAATTTTTCTTTGCTATGGATTAAAGATAGAAACACCAGTAAGATCAGATTGATAATTTTACGTATGCCTAATCCATCTAAGTAAACCAGAAGTGAAGCTTGTAGTCGTACTCAATAATTTAAATTTAAAATGGTTCTAATAATGTTATGATATTTTTCTAAAAGAGCATTCTGTACGTTTAAAATATTCAGATGAACTTATTGTATGCATAAGTTTTGGGACCAAATGGCAATGATGAGTAATGGTAAAAGCAGAATGTATATTGATTTTGAAAAGACAATCTGAAACTTTATTCAATTTGGTATCTTTCCTCTAAGAAAGAGTCGTAAGCATCTTCAAGACCAAGATAGGAGACCCAAGAAGGCGCCAGGAGCTTGGTTTTATGATTTGAATGTTTGGAGCCAAAGAGTAAAATTTTGGATAAACTGAGTTTTGACTGTTTTTATTGCAAAACATTTCACATTTTGATAAATGCTTGAAATTCATTCTTTAAAAAAGCGAATACTTCAAGAACGGTTTCTGCTTCACCTCAATCGGTTCACTCATCTAAATACCAGACATTCTATTCTAAATTTGCTGTATATCGAATCATTTGATTTCATAGTCAAGTGAACTACAAATTGTATGAAGACCATTGTAAAACTGATTTTTTAGGTTAGATGTTATCTTCTTGCACCTATTTTAATCAATATTGACCAAACCAAAAATTAGCAGAAGTATTATGCTACATGTGTTAATTAAAAAATATATGTAAGTTTTTCAAATACATCTAACATACAAGCATTGTCAGTACAAATAAGGTTTGCGAAAATGTTTGAAGTTATCGGACGATAGATTAGATAAGAATAATTGATTAATTATAGAATACTAAAATTACTAACCAGCAGATTAAAGATAATTTGATTGGGAAAACCAATAATTATCATCATTCACGATTAAAAACGTAATCATTATTCCTTATTAATTACGGTTGAGTATACAAAATAGACAGCTTGATCGCATATAATAATAATCGTAAAGGTACTGTATCAAAATGTCGTTCATAACAATGTCAGGGTTATGGTACCTGTTCAAGGTTACGTTGATTGTCAGGTCGATAAAGGAGAATGAACGATACATGAAATAATATTTCTAATTATATTTTTTTTTTATTGCGGTGGCAAATGAGCATGCAGCACACCTGATGGTAAGTGTGATTGCCGCCCATGGACCTTTGCAGTACCAAGGGTATAGCTTAGGCTGTCTAACAATAAAATCCCCAAACTCACCCAGTTAGGCTTCCGGCTCTCTCGCTCACCGAACGAAGCGCAATAGCATATTGCCATTACTCAGACGTCGATCTTCTGCGAGAGTGTGGTACTACCCCGGACGGACCGGCCCGCGGCTGTAGACAGACAACTGTCAACAGCGTGGTCCTACCACAATTTTTATATTTATTATATTTACTTATAGAAAGATTTATAAAAGTGAAAGTTGATCTTACGTAAAAAAATGGATGTATAGATATGTGCAGAAAACAGATGATAGATGTGTGGGGTGGCAACCCCACACATCTATTTTCTGCAGCCATTCTAGCGTCAATTAATTAAAGATCATGATGGTATTAAAATCGCTCGCGCTTGTGGCTAAGTAACATTTTTTTTTATGTATACTGCTGTTTTCTTTACGTGAAATATCTTTATTTTTTTTTATTTTTTTTTTTCATTGAAATAAACACATTGAATAAATATAATCATTCGCCTACTCTTATCCCAATTAAATTGTAAAATTTATTGGCAATAATTTTATGACCAGCCGCCTGCCAGACGTCAACCCTCCTTGGGTCAGTAATTGTTGACCAAACGGCATCAGATGGAGTTGACTCAAGTCGTTATAAGGCTCTTAGTCGTCTTTTATGACATCCACAAGCAAAGTAAGGGTTGATAGTATTCTTAGCCGCTACCACACAGCTAACGTAACGAAAAGGTATATATCGTCTTATTTTAATTGCTGCAAAATGATTTACTTTAAAAACATGAATCTAGTGCCATTGTTAAGCTTATATAGTTTTTTGTTCAGCTCGTTGTTATGACCTTGAATTTGGGGAGTTGCCAAAGGAGGCGGTGGAGAGGAGCACTGCGTAGAATTCAATATGTCCGCCTTAGCTTGCGCAAGAGTCAGCAAGAAATATATAAATCCCGGCTATTATCTGAAAGGTGGGGTTAGTTATGGACCACGTGTGGATTTCGGCAGCGCCTCAAATCTGCAAAGTACTGCCTAATCATCATCATCATCATCACAGCCCATATATGTCCCACTGTTGGGCTCGGGCCTCCTCCGTAATGAGAGGGAAATTAACCTACTATATCGCGCTGGTGAGACCTGTTGGTATAGGGTCTTGGTTCAAGTTTTCCTTCTCTTGCATAGATTTTATATGCATTTTATATCCCTTAGTTGTCTCTTACGATCACCCACGGGTAAGATAGGGGGTGGTGAATTGCACTCTTACTCGTCACCACACGGATAATGTCTAGTAAACGATACCAACTCCGCGAGTGAGGTGATTGCGGGTTCGGCGCTAGAGGTAGAAGTCTACCTCTAGCGCCGAACCCGCAATCACCTTCACTACTGCTGTACCTATTCCAAAACATGTAATGAGTGAAGATATCAACCATATATCCGTTGAAGCTACCACGACATCCTTAGAAAACGACACAGATCCCGCGAGCTCCACAGCAAGTATATGCAAACAACATCGAAAACACTGGGCAATACCACTATAGATTGTATATTGATTAGAAATAATCATGTAATATCAAATTACTACTAAGGCTCTTAGTCGTCCTTTACGACAACCACGAGCAAAGCAAGGGTTGGTAGTATTCGAAGCCGCTACTACACAGCTTTGTGCTCCGAACTAGATGTGCTTCGGACTAGATTATCACTGCTTTTTGCTCTTCCTTTCTATTTTAGAGGCATGATAAAATATTATGTGGTGGCATTAAATTATAATCAATACTTTAGTTTTTCATGGCATTTAATTTAAAATAGAAAGAAAATGCTAGAGTATAGCAGATTTTAAATTATAGTATTTTACACATCTTATGATGTTCTTTGAATATTAGACTACTTGACTTGCTATCAGGCAATAACTACGAACAAATTCACTCGACACTGATTCATATCAAAAACGAAGAAAAAGAGCTTTTTACTTTGTTTTTTAATTTATATCATCAAAATCAAAACACTCGTAGTATTTTACATGAAGAAGTATTAAAAATATTGACTTTAATTTATTTTCTTTTCACGACAAGCCATTATTGATTTACCATGACATTGAAGAAGAAAACAACTATTGACAACTATAATTCGCTGCTATAAATGGAATAGTGGCATATAAATATATTAAGCGAACCAAGTTCAAGTAGAAAAATCGATCCAAGTATTCGACTGTAGCCGCCGCTACTCGGCTTTGTACGCCACTGTCATTGACATTACATTTCACAACAAATGATTGGTCTTTTTAGCTGTACCATCCAATCCTCAAAGGATTATTGGTGGATCCGTTACCAACATTGAATCTTATCCTACAATAGCTGCTCTTTTTTATACATGGAACTTATTTACATACTGGCAATCTTGTGGTGATACAGTCCTTAAGTCTCTACCTAGTTTATAACAAAATCCAGCATCATCAACCATCCCAGCTATAACTCACGCAAAATGGACAATGATGTCTTTATTATACGCATTGCTATTGCTTTTGATAACGCTGTTCAGGCCGCAAGCATTGCTGGCTAATTCTGTGAGTTCCTTTTAGTTATAAAAAGACAATAATTTTAAAGCTCACTGGCTGAACTCGTTGCGCTTTATCTTGCATTTTCTTATTTTACGATTTATTTACTAATTATTATAGGAAGGTTGTTCTTCTTCTGAACAACTCGGTCATGTATAAAACGGGACTGTTAACCAAAACACTTGCGCTCAACGTTACGCTACCCGTAGCATTACTATCACCGCTAACATGTTGTGCTCCAGTTGGCTTGATTTCGGCGGTCGTGACCAGTGCCAGGATGATGCCGGCGGTTCTCTATGCTATAATAACATCATAGTCGGGTCAGCTCCTTCGGTATAGGCAAGCTTTCTTTCTGGTGTTAATGCTCGTGTTTCCCGCTATACTGCCTGGATTCAGAGCAACGCCTAATAACATTTCATTGCAATAAAATGTTTCAATCAAATTAATTTTACGTTATTATTTAAAGACTAACCTACTAACATTTATTTAAAAAAAAATCATTTACCAAAAGAGCTCAAATCAGTTTAATAAGACACGTTTAAAAATACTAAATTTGATTTTTTCATACAAATTTGCATCATACATTATTATAATTAACTCTACAAAATTAAAATTTTATTAACTTTAGTTTTCTTGCGTGTCTATGCATCATGATTATCATTTCATTTCTAGATTATTTTTAATGCAAGCGTTATAAAGTGACCAAAAATATATGTATTACGTGAAGGAAATGATGTGAAAATATTTCTTTTTGGTATAATATCTTTATAACCTAGCTTCAAAGGCGAAAGTACGAAGGCGGCATGCCTTTGATTATGCCTGACAGATATAGTTGTAGTTGTTACACCGATCATTATTTAGTAATTATTTAGTAATAATGGTAGTACCATGCTATGCTCTGAGCCTCTATTATTAATAATTATGTTGGAGTCCATACCGCACGCATAGTTATTGTGCATTTATTAAAGCAATACATAAATACATTTAAATGCGTTAACTGTAGTACTAGCATAGATTAATATAGCTCCGATTGTAAAAGAGGTTTAATTTGATTTTTTTAAATTATTGTTTTAAATAAAAGGACGTTTTCATTCATCCAGACACAGATCATGCATACAAAACTATAGAAGAACATATCTAGTACTTAAATTACTGAAATTTAGCATTTAATATGCTTAATTATTTATAAAATCCGATTACGAAATGAAAAATGATGTCGCAAGCGGGATTCGAACCCGCGCCTATTGGGATTCCGATTGGGCCGGAATCCCAATAGGCGCGGGTTCGAATCCCGCTTGCGACATCATTTTTCATTTCGTAATCGGATTTTATAAATATCTAGTACTGTTGCACTTATTGTAGCTGTATATTCTTTTGTTTATTAGCTGGCCAGTAAATTTTACTTCTTATCTAACGCATTGCATAGAAGGATGATGAATTCAATCTTTTCCAACTACTCCTGTTTAATATCTTTGATAATTTTTTTACGAGTGCAAAGACAAAAGAAATTCTCAGGACTACTCGAGAGTCAAATCTCGTATAGTCTCTCTAGTAGACATTGTGGTATATGGAATGTAAAATTATAATGATGAAAATAGATTTAAGAAACAAAAATGAGAAAATTAAAATATTTTAAACGTGTTTATTTACAACGTGCAATATTTCACATAGCATCACCTATATTGTGATTATCTATCACACTGTGGTTGACGCGTTCATTTGTAATATAAATTATATTTAAATCTACCCTAGATTTACAATATTATTTAGTATTTATTTATATAACGTTTTATCTTTGTAATGCTTTACGAAAATACGTGATAAGCTTAAGACACGTACGATTATCATGAGCTCTTGGTAACCAATATAATTTTATAATTAAATTGTAACCGTAGTTTTTAAAGATATACCTTTTTTTGCCGTGGACTATGGAGGTGGTCACGCCCCGGAACACGACGCGGTGGTCATGCCGACAGAAGAGGCGGCGCGCGACCCCATAGACACACCCTGCAAAGCGCCTCTCTTCGCCGTGCGTTCGGGCCACCGATACCAGATCTTTGTCTTCGGTGGCTTTTTAAAGATATACCTACATAGTTATTTGGTAAATTGTGAGAAACACGCGATCACATATTTTTCTTTAAACCCATATCTCGTGTGGTGACAATTATAATATTGTGTGGTGACATCATTCATGTTATCATTTTTTATCTCAGCTCATGTAAGTTCTGCTGTTGGACTCGAGCCTCCTTTATAATGGAAGGAAAATTGACTTACTATACCACGCTGGTTGGACGTGTTGGTATTTTTGTTTTGGCGGCGGGCTACGGTACGTCTCGCCCCTCTAATCTGTCCGGGGTGACAAGAGAAGTGGCGCACAACCCCGTGGACCCACCCTACAACATACCTCCAACCACCCATGAGTAAGATGAATGATGGTGGTGAGTTGTATTCTTACTCCGTCACCATAGGGATAATGCATCACCACCCTTATATTCCAGTGGGAGTCGTAAGAATCACTGAAGGGTGAATCTGGTGAGTACGGTGCTCTCCTAAGAAACTTGTAACACCAACAGCAATTGCCAGCTAGTCTGCTAAGCATAGTAAATATGGGATTATTCCCCTTTACGAGGAGTCTTAAAGAGTGACCGTCTAATGTTTGGATAAAAAGTAGTAGGCAACAGCCACCGACTTTAATGTTAGAGAAATATTAGGTATATTTTTTTTTTCAGGCAAACTACCATCTTCGTTATTACCACTACATCTTTTTAACCGAATTTAAACTTGTTTGATGATTATTTATTTACATGAAAGCTGATTCTTCTTCCAATGTTGTTACATTTTAATTTGATCATAAATTAATGTCTATTTACTTGACCATTTTAGCAATTGTATATTTTTGCCACGAGCTTAGGCGTAAATATTAAGCGATAAAGTATGAAATTGCCGTTTCGTAAATTAAAACCATTTTTTGTTATTTCTTTAATCAAAGTATTTAACCTCGTTATCTATACATTTCTGCCATCTAATTGGAAGATCATTTAAACCTTTGCGATAGAACTCTAGGGTCCTGGACTCCACAAACTGCTTCCTTTTTTTTCCGTGCAAAAATTGGCCAACTCGCGGAAAAATGGTAGTCTGTTGGGGCAAGCTCTGACGAGTACGGAGGATATTAAAACAGTTTCTCAAGCAGTATGAGGATTTCACATTGAAATCGAAAGTGAATACTTTATGTTTTATTATAACTGTAACTCCGCGGTAACTAACAAAACCTTATATCGGCGAGGGAGATTTCATAAACGCGCAAATTAAAGGACGAAATTACACAAAAAACACAAAGTACAGAAAATGTGAAGATGTCTTGTGTGGAAATCGAATTCACGATACTTTGCGCGAGAGGTCAATACTTCGTCAACTCGTTCCCTCCATACATGCCATTAATTTACTTATTTAAAATGGCAGTATATAGGTGTGTACCCTATATTTTTTCTTACCACACGTCTACGTCATATAATAAAATTTCTTTCTTTTCAAGCCCTTTCATTCGGTTATTTGGGCTTTACGATGGTTTATTTATTTATTTAAGGACAGCTAGTAATTGCTACATTATCATATTAAAATATGAATATAACATAAATTTAAAGTAAATGCTCAATTATTTAAGCTATCACAGCATGCATAGAAGTGGCAACAAATTAAAGAAACAAAATATAAAAAAGAAAGAAAATAAATAAGAACAGAAATTTTAAATCTTCATTACTAAAGAAGAGCGTTGAAATGGTTAATATAAGTTTATGTATTTAAAAGATAATTGAGAAAATTTGTGAGATTATGCTTTTAAAATTGAGTGATGACAACAATCTCCTCTTATATTTAAGAAGTGAATCACTAAAGAGTTCTAATTCACTTCCAGTCGGATTGAATGTTGTTGATATTCTAGAGATTAGTGCATACTGTTTTAAATTGGTTCTGCTATAGGGTTTGTGAAGCAAGTTAATGGCGTGAAATGCCCGAATTGTCAATCTGCGGGGAATATTAAAATTAATACACTGTAAAAGTTTAGGACAACCGATGTAGTTCCGAAATAATTTAAATAGAAGAATGAGGTCAGAAAATTTTCGCCGGACTGCCAAGCTATATAAATTAAACTGAGCTACCTTATTTAAATATATTGATAATTGCTTATGTAGTCTATAGGAAATGCAATATGCCTCACAAATCTTTTTTGAATACGTTCTAACCTTAACTGATGAAAAATAGGAGGATAATATAATAATCAAGATGGCTTCTAACATATGCAGTGTGGTGGTTTACGAAAATATTTGCCATTACATATAATGGAAGCCCAACATTTTATTAGATCTTGTAATAATCTTAAAATAATCCATGTAAGGAATAAAAGTTAATTTTGACCAAAGATCACACCAAGGTCTCTTATTCCAGATAGTTGATCAATGTTTACTTTACTTCTCTTTTTATGAAATCCTTTATCAAAAATGTGTTATGATTACATGAAAATATAATAATTACATTTATTAACATTTAAGGACATTTCATTCGCAACACACGAGTCGTACACAGCATCAATGTCTTTTTGGAGAAATTCACAGTATTACTGAGTCATTCCAGCATGCTCGAGGTTTGTGTAGCCTTAGCAGGCAAAGAATAGGCAAAAGTCACGTGTATTTTTAGTACGAAGTGTCTATAAATTCAAAATATTATTATAGAAATAGAATATTATCTTAAATATTGATAAGTACGATCTAATCTAAATGTGGCAAATTAAAGACATCACAGTCCTTGGTTCAAAAATTCCAAATAGATATTAAGTATAAAATGAAATAGTATTATATAAATTGTAATCATACGAAAAATATATAATTGTACCGGTACATGAATGTATTAAATGCACATTGTCCTCGGACTAAGGATTAGCAAGTCTTTCTTCAATACTAACATTTGCTAGTATCATTGGATGCTAACATTGGATAGACATCTTGCACGTCAGCTGCTGGCATTGTGCTTAATTATAACTGGCAACTGACAAATTGAAATGGATTTTTGCAGCGGGCAGAGCCATCGTACTTGGCCTCGCAGGCTCGAGTTCACACACCGCTTTTCAGTTGTTTAGAAATCGTGCGTTCAATGACAAATAACTACAAAAATTAAGAAATATTCGTAAGTTTTGTCAGAGGCCTTCCTTTCTTCCGAACCTTAATACGTGATTAAAGGTACACTCCTTAATCATATATATATATATATATATATATATATATATATATATGTTCTAGAAAATAGTGATGAAAGTTTGTATATTTTTGATTTCGATCGAGTCTGAGTAATATATTATTCAAAATTTCAACCGTTGAAACTACAGGTATTATATAGAAGAAGGCAGGAGATAATAATAAATTAGGCGACTACACACTGTTCAGGCGGGTTGGCAGAGGGTTTTATTTCAAATTTGCTTGCAAATTATCATGAATTTTTACGATACTCACGAGAAAGTGATGACCACTGTATTCTTACTCTATCTCCATTTGGATAGGTAGGTATATTACATTATAGTTAGTTTGCAGATTTTATAATAAAGAATATAATGTTAAAATATTCTTATATCTAAAAATTACAAATTATTCTTGTTTCAATCCTTGTGTAACATAGTGGTGTCACACAAAGATTGAAACAAGAATAATTTGTAATTTTTACTAAACTAGTGACTTTAAGAATACAATTTGTCCCTACCAGATTTGTATGAAAATCATAAAAATCGAAATGATCAGCGACTGACTGGTGAGGTTTATAGTATATCTAACACAGATCGAATATAACCTATTGGATAACTATATAGTTTTGCTATTTACAATCAAGATGTTAAATCATATTATTTTATTAAAAACTAAGTTTTCATGTAGTTCCGCACATGCTTCTCATAGGAATAATATATTTTCTCTTCGCAGAAGTGGTCTTTAAGCCTTCATGTTTATAATTTACTCCAAAAGGAAATTGTCCTATTATACCACGTTGGTGGACAGATTGGCATGGTGGCCTATTTTGAGTGTACCTCCTCTTGCATAGATGTTATTCTAATATTAAATGTTGTTAAGGTTATTAGAACTGTATTTTTATTTTTTCAAAAATACCATTTCATTAAATTAGCAAGATTAACTGAATATCTACAGAAAATAAACAGTAGGACTAATTAATCATTTACTAATCTATAGTTATAATAAAAAGCTCAGTTTATTTGTTTGTAGGTAAACCTCAGTTCATGTTATAAAGGAGTAGGAATAACATAAGTCACTCACTCTTTGTTTAATTTGCGTGGCATTATAGTGTGAAGGGTTATGCTTACGTATATATGAGCATAAGTTGCCCTCTATCGGCAATACTTGTCAACTATTGATCTGTGTGTTAAGATTGTATTATTTAAATGATTAAATTACTATAAATATATAATACATAATATATAATACATATATGTAACCAATAATTAAATAGTTATGTGCGATGGTAGCCACTATTTATCAGTATATAATGTAAAAACTGCTGTTTTAACTGTTTTAAGAAATATTTGATATAATCGTTTAAATATTCAATTAAATATATACATAAATATTAAATGTTCAAAAATAATATATTAGTATCAATGTAATCATTAAAAACCAAATTTAATTTTTGAAGTTATTCTTCTTATGGCGCGTTAGGGAAAAATGATGAGAGTAAATTTTTACGATGCACGCGCACACTGTCACGAAAAACCGATACTCTGAAGTTAGCTATAGTCAACATTTTAGTTTTTTTGTGGTATTTAAATAAACAACGTTATAATAAAACTTTCAATAGATTAAATACCTTTTCTCTATTGTTAGTGTCGTTTTTTCTACAAACGTAGAATAGGGCGATGGATAAAATTTTTGAAAAGATTTTTGTCTTGTTAAGACTTCTAACGCGTGTACATAAGAACACACATATTTTTTTTTACGCATTAAACATTTTATTTCCACCTACAGCGCCGGAGAAAAAGTTTCTTCACATTTTATGTGAAAATTCAACACATTTTATTTTCAAAGTTCATATAAATTGAATTACAATATATATGCCATTTTATTCGACGACTTTCTGGCATCTTATAAGTAGTGATATGATCCCCTTGCTTAAGAAATTCTGGGACTTATGATCAAAAAATCTTACAAGTAGTTTTGGCAGTCTTCTCTTGATGTTAACCTGATACTGTCTAAGGTATTCTTAAAAGATCGGAACAGGTGGAAATCTGAAGGTGTAACGTCAGGGCTATATGGTGGATGCATTAACACCTCTCAGCCAAACTCTCGTAATTTGTGCTGAGTAACTAAAAATGTCTGTGGTCTAGTGTTATCATGAGGAAAGATACACACCCTTCCTGTCGATTAATTCCAGTCGCTTTCTCTCAATTTCTTGGGTTAAACCCATTAACCACCAAATGAACGTCAGATAAGTTATTCTAATGAAATTTGTATATTCTTATTGTTAGTGATTATAATAAATGAAAAATAAAGAAAAAATATTATTTATTTAATAGTGGTAGGACCACGCTGTTGACAGTTCTTTGTCTGCAGCCGCGGGCCGGTCCGTCCGGGTTAGTACCACACTCTCGCAGAAGATCGACGTATGAGTAATAACAATGTGCTATTGCGCTTGGTTCGGTGAGCGAGAGAGCCGGAAACCCAATTGGGTGGGTTTGGGGTTTATATTGGTAGGCAGCGGCCTAGTTATACCTTTGATATTGCAAAAGTCCATGGGCGGCAGTGAGACTTGCTCGTTTGCCACCATTAGTAATAAAAAAAAAATATGAAAAAAAAAATATGTCCCCATACGAGGGAGTGGAATGGACGACAGGAGTGTACTCATTTAGGAGCGATGGCGGGTTGTACCGCTATCATTAGTTTATGCGTCAAAGCGTAGCAGACAGACAGATAGACTGAGTTAATTTCGTATTTATAATTTTGTAAAGACAGATATTATATGTATATTTTGTAAAATTACTAAAGAGACATATTTTCATCTCATACTGATGTAAACAAGTACAGTTTTTAAAATGCATGCCAACTCAGCTCGCAATTAACAGATTTTTACAACTTACTTATGAATGAACTCATATAGGGGTACTATCCCAGAAACCTCCACGCGGTGTACCCTGGGTGCGGGCGGCGGTCCCCAGTTCTTCTGTTGTACTGTCGTCCGTAGCGAATATCTGCGCGATTTCGCTCCTTACTCTACTACAGTCGTAGTAGAGGGTATAGGACGCGAAACATTGGGACGGGCTCAGTCACTCATTCATTTGAGGGCTGGGCAGGCACATGCCACCGCCCACACATCGTAAACCTGGTATCTTGCTTCAAGACACGTTGTCTTGAGGCGTAGTATCAGGAGCGAGGGTCTTGGCTTAACCGCCCGGACCGCGAGGAAGACAACCTCTATAAAGAGTTCGAAGTAACATTCGGACTCAGAAATCACCCAGAATCTTAAGTTCTGGCGTGCGGCGAGAAGATGCATGGCAGATGGGTTGTTCTGTCGTTAGCACGCTCCAGCCAGGGCACCGGCTGACCCCCTGGTTGGTAAATGTAGGCTTGCCCGGGTATAGGGATCTCTGCCCGGGTCGACGAAATGTATCTCCCATTCTCGTGGGAATCTAATGGATACTGCAAATTTAAAAAAAACCGACGGGAATCCTAGCGATTCTCACCCCAAGGCCCAGTCATGCCAACGCAAAACTGACCAAGACGACGCCTCGTCCTCAGGACTTGAGGCGTCCGCCGAGGGCCCGGCACAAATCGTGGAGGCCCAGAAGAAGAAGAGGAGGTCGCCTCGAAAGTCTCGGGGCAACGGCCTGAGCCATAAAAGGCGGCTGGAGGAGCGGCGAGCGCGCAGGGAGGCTGCCGCCGCTGAAGAGGAGAAGGACGGTAGACTCGCAGCAGAGCCGTCGACGGACGAGGGCGACAGCGATGTCGCAGAGCCGTCCGAAGACGAGGGCGGCGGATCTACCGTCAGAATGGACGAGGGCGGTGATATTCCCGCAGGGCCGTCCAAAAAGGACAGTGGGTCGGCTGGTGAAGGCCCCACTAGGTCGTCGGCGCGTCTAGCAGCAAAGACGCCGCCGGCGACCGCGACTAAGAAGGAGGAGGCCCTCCCCTCGCAGGTGCGAAAGCGCCCCCTGAGTAAGGGAGGCAGCTCGAGCGCCGAAACCGAGGGGAGCGTGGCCAACATGCCTCCACCCAAGATCCAGGCCTCCCGAAGAGGGCGAGGGACCTCGGTCATGGAAAGGGCGGCGGCGGTCGCTCTCCGCGCCGGCGAGGCCACGGATCTGCAGGCCGAAAATGTCCGCCTTAGAGGCGAGATGTCAGGCCTGCGGACCCGAAACCGGAACCTGGGCGACATGCTGGCGGAAATGCGTCGCGCAAACCGCCAGCTGTTGATAGACGTGGCCGACCTCAAGGCGCAGGTGGCGCTGTTCGTGTCACCCGCGCCAGCCGCGCTATCGGCCAGGGCCGGATACTCGGCGGCCGCTGCGGCGCCAAAGCCGCCTCGCGCTGCGGCGCCGACGACGTTGGGTGATGGCGTCAGCGTCACACCCGTCCCCGCGGCGAGGAAGACGCCTGCCGCCGCGAAGCGCGCGCCGCCGGCTGACGCTGGCGCGGTCACCGCGGTGAAACTCCCTGTTCCCGTGGTGAGGCTGACGCCTCTCCCCGCGGACCGCTTGCCGCCGGCTAGCGCCCCTGCGGCGCCAAAGCCGCCAGGCGCCGTAGAACGGGCCCCTAAGGAGGCTCAGCCGACCCCGTTTGAGGTGGGAGGCATATCGGACGAGGCCCTCGCCAAAATCATCGGCGCAGTGGGCAAGCTCGTCGATGCGCGCTTCGCCGTTCTGGAGGCGAGGTTGCCTCCAGAACCACGTGTCCGACCACCTCTCGCCGCGGACAAGCATGTGCCGCATGTGGCACCAGCCCCCGCCCCGCTGCCTTGTCAGGGTGGCCGCGTGGGGAGCTACGCCGCGGCCGCGGCCGGGCCTAAGCCCAAAGGCCCCGGCCCAGCTCCGAAGGGACCCGCCCTGAGGAGGAAGACGGCTCCGGCCCCTGCCGGACCGCTGAAGTCGCCCGCAACAACACCGCCGGCGACGACCAGCGAGGCCGCGACGAGGCCTTCCGCGTCTGGCACGACTGCCGTACCCGAACAGGGTTGGCAGGTAGCCGAACGCGACAGAAGGAGTCGCGGCCAAAGGAGGAGAGCGGAGGCCAAGCGCGCCGCTGAGGTCCCCGCTCCTCAGGCAGGAGCCGGACAGAAGAAGAGACCGCGCAAGGGGCTCAAGTCGCCGAAGACGGCCGCAGTGGTGATCACTGTGCTGCCCGAGGCGGCCGAGAAGGGCCTCAGCTACGAGGCCGTCTTGAGGAAGGCCCGGCGGGAGCTAGACGTCTCCGATATTGGAGGTGTCGAAGCCAGGACCCGCAAGGCCCGGACGGGGGCTCGAATTCTCGAGTTCCCAGGGGCCGAGGGCGCCAAGACGGCCGACAGCGTGGCCGAGAAGCTGAGAGGTTTGTTCGCCGAGGAGGGTGGCATCAAGATCGCCAGGCCCGTCAAGTGCGCCGAAATGCGCATTTCGGGTTTGGACGATTCAGTGACGGTGGAAGACATCCGGGAGGCTATTGCCTCGAAAACCGGGTGTCCCATAGACACCGTCCGGGTCGGTGCCATTCGTCCCGGTCCGGGTGGCGTAGGTGCTGCCTGGGCGCAGTGCCCGGTGGAGTCGGTCAGGCAACTGGCCGGCTCAGGCAGGCTCCTCGTGGGCTGGAGCTCGGCGCGGGTAACCGTGCTTGAGCACCGGCCTGCGAGGTGCTACAAGTGCATGGCGGTCGGACACACTCGACCGACGTGCACTAATTGCTTCGACTGCGGCGGATTGTGTTTCCGCTGCGGTCAGACCGGGCACGTGGCGGCATCTTGCGCCGCCCCGCCCCACTGCCCCGCGTGTGCGGCGGGCAATAAGCCCGCCAAGCACCGCATGGGCTCTGGGGCGTGCAAACCTCCAGCTTCGGCCCCAAAGGCGCGGGGCGGCCCTACGACCACGGCCGCTCCCGCTCCTAGCGCGGTCCGATCGCCCGCTGGCGAGGAGGTCATGGACACAACCCGATAATGGGTACACCAGCCATGCACCTCCTCCTGCAGGCCAACACCAACCACTCCGCCGGAGCGCAGGATCTCCTCCTGCAATCCATGGCGGAGTGGTCGATTGGTGCAGCCGTAGTTGCGGAACCGTACGCCGTGCCTGATCGCCCCAATTGGGTGGTCAGTCGAAACGGTACCGCGGCAATCGTCGTCTCAACGCAGCGGCACTTCCCGTCCTTGTCCCTTTTGGATAGGGGCGAGGAATTTGTCGCGGCGGAGTGGGGAGGGGTCACGCTCTACAGCGTATACCTCTCCCCCACTAGGAGGATGGACGATTTCGGGGCCTCACTCACCACCTTGGAGGCCTCGATACGGCGACTGGCACCGGGCCTCGTCCTGGTTCTGGGGGACTTTAACGCCAAATCCACGGCGTGGGGGTCCCCTACGACGGACGACCGCGGGCGGGCGGTCAACGAGTGGGCGGCTTCACTGGGCCTCTGTGTTCTGAACAGAGGCTCGGTGAACACGTGTGTGCGGCGGCAGGGCGGGTCGATAGTGGACTTGTCGTTCGCTAGCCCCGCTGTCGCGCCACGGGTGAGGAACTGGAGTGTCCTGGAGGAGGCGGAGATCCTGTCGGACCACCGGTACATCCGGATGGAGGTCTCCCCCCGGGAACCCGGTAGGGGTCACAGGGCGGACGGAGCTCCCGCGTTTCCGCGGTGGGCTGTGGGTCGTCTTGACAGGGATCTACTGGCGGAGGCGGCCATTGTCAGCACGTGGCTGTCCTCACCACCCCCAGCGGACGGAGTGGACGCTGAGGCTGTCCGCATTCGCAGTGCGTTAACGCAGATCTGCGATGCGGCCATGCCCAGAGTGCGGCGGCGTCCACCTCCGAGGCAGGGGGTCTACTGGTGGTCCCCAAGACTGGCGGACCTTCGTGCGGCGTGTATCAGTGCCCGAAGGTCCTACACCCGCAGCCGGCGGCGTCACCGCGACGTCGAGCGGGAGGGCCAGCTGTACGAGGCGTACCGCAGTGCGCGGACTGCCTTTCGGCTGGCCATCCGTGCCGCCAAGGGCGCGAGTTGGCAGGAGATGCTGGACGGTCTCGACCGTGACCCCTGGGGTCGCCCATATCGCGCGGCGCTGAACAAGCTTCGCGCGCGGGCCCCCCCCCTCACCGAGACCCTCCAGCCCGACTTCCTTCGTAGGGTGGTCGAGGAGCTGTTTCCACGGCAGTCGGAGCACACGCCCCCGGTCATGGCTCTGCCAGATCAGGACCGGGAGGCCGACGACGACGAGAGTGTTCCGCCCGTGACGGAGTCGGAAGTGGGGGCGGCCGTGGCGAAGATTCGTTCCGCCACCACGGCCCCCGGCCCGGACGGAATTCCAGTCCGGGTGCTGACGTCGCTCCTCGAGCACTTCGAGCCTCGCCTCAGGCAGCTGTTCAACGCCTGTCTGACGTCTGGACGGTTCCCTGAGTGCTGGAAGGAAGGGAGGTTGGTTCTCCTGCCAAAGCCGGGACGGTCCCCGGATTTGCCGTCGGCCTACAGGCCCATCGTGCTCCTCGACGATGTGGGTAAGCTGCTGGAGCGTGTGCTCGCTGCCCGCATCGTCCGACACCTGGAGGAGGTGGGGCCCGATCTGTCGGACGCTAAGTATGGGTTTCGGAGGGGGCGTTCGACCATCGGGGCCCTATTACGCCTGAGGCAGGCGGCCGCGGAGGCCGTCGCCGGGAAGGGAGTGCTGTTGGCGGTGTCGTTGGACATCGCCAACGCATTCAATAGTCTGCCATTCGGCTGCATCAGGGAGGCGCTCCGGTTCCATGGAGTGCCCCTGTACCTCAGGCGGCTGGTGGCAGACTATTTGGAGGGCCGCAGTATCCTCTGCGCGGGTCCCGCAGGGGACATTGTGCGGACGCCCATGTCGTGCGGCGTTCCACAGGGGTCGGTTCTGGGGCCGACTCTGTGGGACATCGGGTACGACTGGGCGTTGAGAGGGAGTCTCCCCCCCGGGCTGAGCTTGGTGTGCTATGCTGACGACACGCTCGTCACAGCCCGGGGCAGGACACTCGAAGAGGCGGCGAGCCTGGCCACTCTCGGCACCGAGGAGATGGTCAGGCGGATCGAGGCGCTGGGGCTCAGGGTGGCCCTAAACAAGACGGAGGCCCTACTTTTCCATGGGCCCCGTGTGAGGCTGCCCATCGGCGCCTCGATAGTGGTAAACTCCATCCACATCAGCATCCAGGCCCATATGAGGTACTTGGGTCTGGTGCTCGACGGGCGATGGTGGTTCCGGGAGCATTTCCGACAGATTGCTCCCCGGCTTGTCGGCGCGGCGTCCGCCCTTTCTCGACTCATGCCGAATGTGGGCGGACCCAGTTTTGAGGCCCGACGGCTGTATGCGGGGGTCATCCGCTCGATGGCCATGTACGGCGCACCCGTGTGGGCGAGGGCTCTGAACGCCCAGCTCAGGGCGGTTCTGTGGAGGCCACAGAGAGCCATGGCGGTCAGAGCCATTCGCGGGTACCGCACGGTGTCGACAGAGGCGGCGTGCCTGTTGGCCGGGACACCCCCGTGGGACCTAGAGGCGGAGATGCTCTCCGACCTTTACCGGCGGGTTATCACAGCGCGCGAGGAAGGTGGCTCCCCATCGTTGAGCGAGATAGCCACCTGGCGCGTGGATGCCCGCCGAGACGTCATCGCCCGTTGGGCTACGCGGCTGGAGAGGCCTAGGCACGGTGTGGAGACCGTTGAGGCCCTCCGGCCCGTATTGATAGAGTGGATGGAGCGGCGGCACGGAGTCCTCACCTTTCGGCTGGTGCAGGTATTGACGGGGCACGGGTGTTTCGGGTTGTACCTGCACAGGGTCGTGTATAGGGAGTGGACTCCGGCCTGCCACCACTGCAGGAGTGACGAGGACACGGCGCAACACACGCTGGAGGTGTGTCCGGGATGGGAGCGGCAGCGCCGTGACCTCGTCGCTGTCATCGGTGCCGACCTGACGCTGCCGGCCGTCGCGAGAGCGATGGTCGACAGCATCAGGAACTGGGACGCGGTCGCCGCCTTCTGCGAGGCTGTCATCTCGCAGAAGGAAGCGGCGGAACGGGCAAGGGAGGATTCCCGCGCCCCGGGCCGCCGCCAGCGGCCGGGGCGGCGCAGGCGCGAATACCTGCGCCTGATGCCGCCCTAACCGAGGCTTCGGGTGATCGGACCGGGGAATTGTCCGGTCACCCGACGTGAGGCCACCGCGTGAGGGCGATGCCCCGACGGCGAAATCTGTTGGGGCGTCGACGAGAGGAACCCGCGAGGGTGAACCGCCGGGCGGGCCACCGAAGTTAAAAATCGGGTCCCGGTGACCCGCTCGCACGGCGAAGAGAGAGGAGTTTTTACGGTGGGTCTATGGGGTCACGCGCCGCCTTTTCCGTCACCCCGGACCGATTTGGCGGGGCGAGACTAATCCATAGTCCACCAAAAAAAAAAAAAAAAAAAAAATGAATGAACTCATATAAAAAGTATGCTATTGTAAAGGTGTATATATAGGATTGTTTTTCTAAGGGTATCCTTTTATGATGTTCTAGATATAAATAAAGTTATATAAAAAATTACAAATATTTAAAATCACTAGTAATGCTGTGTGGTAGCGGCTACGAATACTACCCACCCTTGTTTTACTCGTGGATGTCGTAAAAGACGACTAAGAGCCTTATAACGACCTAGGCCAACTCCATCAGATGCCGGTTGGTCAACAATTACATTCCCGAGGGGGGTTGACGTCTGGCAGGCGGCCGGTCACAAAACTATTGCCAATAACTTTTACAATATGTACTATGAAAGACGAGTACATATTGTATCGACCTCACGTAATTGGGATAAGAGTAAGAGAATGATGATGATCTAAAATCACTAGTAATTACCTAATTATTTTCATTTGAAAATATCTAAAATTTTCGTTATTTACGGACAAACGGTTATTATTACGCACGACCATTCATAACAAAACATTACGCACACAAGTTTATGTGAAAAGTTATCGATACCTATCTAGATTAGAGCCAATACGCACTCTAATACTGTTTATTACCAACACATGTAAAATTTAAATAAGTTTATGATTCCAATTTTTCTTCGTACTTTAACGTAAGGTGTATTTAAAAAGTGGAATCAACTATTTACAACAATTAAACTTACCTATTCATTTAGTTCCTTAAAAAAACACTATCACTGATATTTTAGCAATTGTTCAAAATGTAGTCTATTTCTTTCAATACAAACTTACATTATTTGTGTCCATTCACTTTTCACTTCACTAAATGTAGTAATGATTTTACTACGAAGGTCCTCATAACTTTGCCCTTCTTCAACGAAAACACGTCTCTTAATTTCACCCCACAAATAAAAGTCTAATGGTGTAAGATCCGATGACCTTGGAGGCCACGGTATCGGGTCCCTGCGTCCTATCTACCTAGTACCATATTCAGTGTTTAAATAATCACTGGAATAATGAGATGGAGCACCGTCATGTTGAAAGTATAGATTATTTAACAGCGCTAGGGGTACGTCCTCTAGTAAATCTGGAATCACATTTCGCAACATATCCAAATAATTACCGCCAGTTAATCGGCGCTCAATAAATTACGGACCCACGATTATGTTATCAATCATCCCAGCCCAAACATTAATAATAAATCGCACTTGATGAAAATTGTCTTTGATTACGTGGGGATTGCTCACTTCCCAATAGTGTTCGTTACGAATATTATAAAGTGCTATCCGCGTAAATAAGGCTTCGTCAGTTCAGAAAATATTTGTGGAATTAATGTTTGACAATAACCATTGACAAAATTGTACTCGTGACGCACCATCGTTTTCATGTAGTGCTTCAACGCGTTGAGAATGATCCGGGTGGTATCCTAGAGAATTGAGCAGCTTCCGCACGTATAATGGCGTACACCAAATTGTGTCTAAGCTGCGTCATTGGTGCTAGCATGAGGATCCTGTTCAAAGAAATCGATTATAGTACTCTCGATTGCTAGGCTAATGACGGCATGACCTCTTTGAGATGTTGCATACGCCGGTGTAGTGAACTACCCAAAATCCAATTATCTTTAGTTAGCTGCCAAAATCGTCCTCGGATTAGGGAGTAGGTACTCATACCTTGTCTCTCTAAACGTGGTAAAGAGTCACGTTAATAACGTCTTCGCGCGCCACGTAAACTTTCACCACTTAAAATGTAGCACCGTACCATCTCCTAACACTCGCGATTCGAATATCTACTCAAGGCAGTGTTTTTTTCATAAAAGTTTGTCCTACTGAGTAAAATACCTCTGAGCTTGTCTTGTGAATTATCTTTAAATAATATAGAAGCTGAGATATAAATATTTAAAATTTAGTGATAATCGTCTTTTAAAAATCGAAATTAAAAAATTCTCCAGCTGCAGGATTTGCACATATCGGGCTCAAATTGTTGGAATCGCCTTTTTTTAGGTGTACTTTTGAGGAAAAATCAGCATCAAAAACGCTGACCCTGATGCGCACACTTTCTTTTCATCGAGAATTAATGGATCTGCTCATATATATATATATATCTCACTATATATTTAAACGAGCAATTCTTGTATATATATATATATATATATGTAATCTGAATCTCGGAAACGGCTCCAACGATTTTCTTGAAATTTAGCCTACAAGGAGTTCCGGGGGCGATTAATCGATCTAGCTAGGTTTTATTTATAGAAAATATTATTTTGTTAGTATTTTTCGGCAACAAAAATATAATTTTGCGTTGTACTAAAACTATTGGAATATGAAGGTTTTCAAATTTTGACGCTGTCATTACGCCGCCCGTCGAATAGACATTGAGCTCAGTTGAAAAATCGTGTAGTCTAATCCAAACAAACCGGAGCTCGGTTCGTATCCCTACTTTCTCTTATTTACTTTTTGGTCTTTTTTTTATTATTTTATTAATTATTATCATTTGCCCGCATTTTTGTCTGCGTAGAATTCGAAAATGGGACTTTTGTTTGTTTTTTACGTTATTAATTTTATTGTTATTTATAAATAATTATGTATAAATGTTTGTATACATACTTATATAGTAGGTATAACAATCTTATCCATGTAGTGACGGAGTAAGAATACAATTCATCACCCCCTATCTTACCCGTGGGTGATCGTAAGAGGGATATAAAATGGATATAACATCTATGCAAGAGAAGGAAAATTCGAAACAAAACCCTATAACAACACGTCTGACCAGCGTGGTATAGTAAGTTAACTTCCCTCCTATTATGAAGGAGGCCCGAGTCCAACAGTGGTACGTATATGGACTGGACGTATATAGATGATGATGATGATGATGATAACAATCTTTGTTATAGTGTAGGGTACATACATACATACATGCATATCATCACGCCATATCCCTTGCTGGGTAGGCAGAGAGAACAGAGTGCCAGAGAAATCTATCTTTGCATACTTCACTCGCTTCCTCAACATTCATAGTGTAGGGTAGGTTCGATAAATATAACAATCAAATGAAATTTTGTTATATATTATGAACACCAGGCTTTTCTTAGCAGGCCATGTTTTAAACACACCGCGCTCATTCCGACCAAGGCGACGGAAGGGTAGTGTGCGGCCCCATAACCCACCGTCTTTTCCATCGAAATTAGGCCGACCACTGGTACCGCTTCTTTGACATCCACCCGCGATACTACACCTATTACAGTATTTCTTTGTAAACAATATCTTTTGTTTTTCTTTCGGATGCTAAAATTACCAGACTACTCTGTGAGCTTACTCTGAAGCATGTCACATACAACTGCCTATGGGAGAAGCAGCTTTCTCTCCAGTCTACTCCTGCTACCTTAAGAATTTGACCTCGAGCTTTGTTTGTGGTTATTGCGAAGCAGCTTTTAATGGCAAACTGCACTCTCTGAAATTCGAAGGAGTAATTTGATGGTATTTGGAGAATCCTAGGAATAAATACAGACTTTGCTCGAGAACAATAGGTCAGTAGAGTTGACCCGATTACAGTGCAATGTAATGTTTTTTCTCGCAAACTGGTGGCATTGTATAATTTTGGCGCCACAGCTTTCAATTTTAAGATGTGAGTTGGGAGACCGGGAGCCTTCAGAGTATTCAGGAATTCGACCGGTTGTCTGACTAGGAGTTTATCACTTATTCCAAGGATTTATTTTAATATTCGACCCCTTCGAATGATTTAATATATTTGCAAGTAAATGATAGAAAGAAATCGAAACGACTGTAGTATCGCACATAGGTACAAGTATGTCATGACGTCTTGTGACCAATCTGATCAGCATTAACATCCTGTCACCCTATCGTATCTTACTGATTGTTCCTAATATAACTCAGCCGTTCCGTTTCGATTTTTACAAATATGTTGATTAAACGCTAGCTAAACAGCGAACAAAAATATATCAAATGACTATCTCTCTTTCCTAATCATTATGTAAAAGTACCCTCGCCAGAGTAAAATTAAAACGGGTAATACATCTTATGAGCGATGGATTTCAGTTATACGATGCAATGTGTTATCATGGCTCTCAATTACAGTATTCGGCTTAGAAAATTACTGTCCAACAATTTAAAATTTTTAACTCTACGTTCCTATGACGCCGTGTCCTAAAATTGTATGACCTCTTTATAGCTTAAAAACTTTCAAATGCCGTGTTAATACAGTATTGTGACTTTCGAGACATTCCAGTTTTAAAGAGTATTTCCATTGTACCAATCCATCCATTCCATTGTTGCTTTTATGTGAGTTCAACCTTTTCGGGGTCCCGTACCCAAAGCATGAAACGGCACCCTATAACTAAGACTTTGCTGTCCGTCCATCCGTTCATCTTTTTATCACCAGGCTGTATCTCATGAACCATGATAGTTAGACATTAGTCAGACAAAAATTTTTACAGATGATATATTTCTGTTGCCGCTATAACGACAAATACTAAAAAACAAAATAAAATAAATATTTAAGGGGTGCTCCCATATAACAAACGTGGTTTTGGCTCCTTTTTGCTTGATACATTTTTTTAATTTCTATTTTTTTGTACTTTTTGCCTTTTTCATTTATTTTTATTATATTTAAATATATCTTTTAAAACACAGTAATAAAAAAATACCGAGCAAGGCTCGGTCCTCCAGATATTATATATATATATATATATATATATATATCTCGTGATGAGTCAATACATAGGTGTAAATCTCACTATATATATATATATATATATATATATAGATATATACACACATATATATTGTGCATATGCCTTTACATTTAAATACCACCTAGGCGTACTAACTAAGCTGATTATCTTTGTCTTGATGTACTTCTTAATGATAAAATTTATGAATAGGTAAATTCTATAACTATAAATACTGTGTATTGTCTGAAGAGACACTGTTCATATCACAAGTGTGGCAGTAGATCAAGATGCGTGTGATTGCTCTGTTGGCGCTATGTATTGCGACGGTCGCAGGTAAGATAGATCAAATGCTATATTATAGTTATTTAACTAGGATTTTCATCAATTTTTCTACTCTTCACTTGAAAAATATTTTTTGATAACATAATAATTGACCATTCATTATTAAAAAAAAATAACACGATTAGATACGAATCTTTTGATCAGATTTAATGGCATAGAAACATAGTCGTATTCAGAATCGATGCCTTAGTATTTATGATTAACAGGTAAAAAATGTCTTTTTACATTTCTATTGTTTTTACATAAGTAGGTTTTAGTGACCTGTAGATATATTATTGAATTCCATTATATTTAAAATTAAATTTCTGTTTTAGCCGTACCGTCCAATCCTCAAAGGATTGTAGGTGGATCTGTTACCACCATTAATCAGTGGCCTTCAATAGCTGCTCTTCTTTACTCATCAAACTTATCTACATACTGGCAAGCTTGTGGTGGTACAATCATCAACAATAGGTCCATCTTGACTGCTGCTCACTGTACCATGTAAGTATAAAATCATAATTATAAAATATGAATCATAATTAGAGTGTTTGCTCACTTTGTACGTAATGATAAGATATTAATCATTAATCCTATTTCTTTATCTGCAGCGGTGACGCCGCTAACAGATGGCGTAGCCGCGTTGGATCCACCTGGGCAAGCAGCGGTGGAACTATTCTTAACTCAGCCAGCATCATTAACCACCCCAGCTATAACTCATGGACAAACGACAATGACGTCTCTATTATACGTACCGCTACCAATATTCCTGTTGGCAGCGCTACTGTTCAGGCCGGAAGCATTGCTAGCGCTAACTACAACCTTGGTGACAATCAAGTCGTATGGGCTGCCGGATGGGGTACTACTTCAGTAAGTGCCTGTTGATTATAAAGAGACGTAAATGAAATTTAATTTTTAAGGCTGCTGGACCCTTGCTTGTCCTCAAAAGTTGTAAAAATCAGCAATGGAATTACCAAGAATGAAGAACTATGATGGCTAACCCGCTGGTTAAGCATAGTGATGACAGCTTTATTCCTTATATAGGGAGGCTTTGTCTGACAGTAATCGTCGATAGGCTGTTTCTTTAATGAATAAATAATATCCAAAAGACAAGCCTAAAATAATATCGAAGTGCTTGTAATATATTATGTACTGATATTAACATACAAAGATCCTACAAAACAATGTCTTAGCAAATACAAATATATTTTCTTTTTTATTTATTATAGGCTGGTGGTGCTTCTTCTGAGCAACTCCGTCATGTACAAATCTGGACTGTCAACCAAAACACTTGCGCTCAACGTTACGGTTCCGCTGGCATTTCAATCACTGCTAACATGTTGTGCTCCGGCTGGCTCGATATCGGCGGTCGCGACCAGTGCCAGGGTGACTCCGGCGGTCCTCTCTACCACAACAATGTCGTAGTCGGTGTCTGCTCTTTCGGTATAGGCTGCGCGCAAGCTTTCTACCCCGGTGTTAATGCTCGTGTTTCCCGTTACACTGCCTGGATTCAAAGCAACGCCTAATAACATTTAATTTAAATAAAGCTTTTGAATCATATTACTATTGTTATTATTTAATGACCAACCTTATTTTTGGGAGGCTATGGTCTGAACACACCTTGCCCATTCCGTCTAACGTAACGGAATGCGTGCGTGTGGCCCCATAACCCACCGTCTTCCTTCCCCGTAGCTGTATTTTTTTTCCTGACGCTACGCCCTGCTCTAAAAAAAATATTGGGCCAACCACTGGTACAGATTCCTTGGTAATCGTAACCGGCCTGGCTGGTTAGCTCCATCGACGCCCCGGCGACAATAAACAATGTTTCTGGGGCATTCCCCAGACGCGGTCGACCTCTGTGTGGGTGGTGGTCTAATCCCCGATCCATCCACACGCGGCCACAGCTATGGATTAAATGACCTACCTATAAATGTTTCAATAATCATACAACAAAATATATATGTCTCCTCCGAAACACAATTTAGAGTCGTAAGCAGTAGAAAGTCTTGCCTTAAATGTCTTCTAAGCACAATATAATCTTTATATTCGTCGGTTTAAACGATGAATATAAAGATTGTAAATTTTTAGCTGTTAAATTAATCAGAGAACGTTGTTTTTGATATTTTAGTTACTGTTGTGATAAATATATATTTTATTTAATATGACTATTAATTGAAATTGATTTTGTGGTCAGTTTAATTGCAAATTGTATGGTGACATTTTAAAACAGGTCTTTTAGATTGTATGTCATTCTCTTGCACTTATTGTAATTAATATTAGCAATAATATTGATTACAATAAGTGCAAGAGGAAATAATCAATATTAGCATCGTTATGCTAGACGTTATATTCTAGAGTTAGATAAAATAGATATGTAAATTTTTAAAATAACGATAAATTAATTTATTATTAAATGGAGGAGAGGAAGGAAGACCCACCACTTTCTCACGGTTAATCAATATACCGTACACCTCAAGTAAGGAAGGAATACGAGATGGGATCAAGATGGAATAGGATATAAGGAAATCTTACTCCTGTGATGAGCACTGCCTCCAGAACTTCAACTTGCATTTATCCGCAGAACTTCAAATAAAGATTCGACACGTGTTTCGCCTCTAAACGAGGCATCCTCAGGATGGACCTTAATCCCATCCCGTATTCCTTCCTTTCTTGAAGTGTACGGTATATTGATTAACCGTGGGAAAGTAGTGGGTCTTCCTTCCTCCCCTCCATTTTATAATAATAATGGATTTCCGTCATGTATCGCCTAATTCTATCAATAAGATAAATTAAATATTAATCCAATTGTGAAAACCAATAATTGTAATCATTCACGATTAAAAACGTAATCATTTTTCCTTATTGATTACGATTACATACATACATATATATCATCACGCCATATCCCTTGCAGGGTAGGCAGAGAGAACAGAGTGCCAGAGAACTCTATCTCTGCATACTTCACTCGCTTCCTCAACATTCATAATTCTCTTCATACACGCTCGCCGGTTTCGGAGACTCTTGACTCCACCTTCCTTCAGTATATGACCGATCTGGTCTAGGTAGGTTAGTCTCGGTCTCCCTCAGTACATACATCCTTCCACTTTCGCATTGTATATCTTCTTAACCAGACGTTCGTTCGGCATTCTTTCCACATGTCCGAACCATCGGAGCATTCCCTTTCGCATCTTTACACCAATACTCTCTTTCATACCTACTCGCTCTCTTACGTCGTCGTTGCGAATGCGGTCGGTCAGCCTTACGCTATGTCCTAATTGGCTGTCGCAATACGACACGACTTTTGTTGTCCAACCGACCAACAAACGCGACAAAATTCAAACAAATGCTTTTATATGGAGCTGTCCTAACTGACAACTCGCACTGACGTCGTAGATGTGTTTTAATTTTGTCGCATTAGTTGATCGGTTGGACAACAAAAGTTGTGTCGTATTGCGACAGCCAATTAAGACATAGCGTTACGCTATGTCCTAATTGGCTGTCGCAATACGACACGACTTTTGTTGTCCAACCGACCAACAAACGCGACAAAATTCAAACAAATGCTTTTATATGGAGCTGTCCTAACTGACAACTCGCACTGACGTGCGACATCGCATTTGTTGGTCGTTGTGTTTTAAATTCAAACCTGTTCTATTTTGTCGTGTCGGTCGTCCGGGCAACACGTGTTTTTGGTTGATAAGTAAAATGAATACTATGACATATATATATATGTGACAACGACATTTCGACGATTGACGACAATGCAATTTGGACACATCATTATTGTAGCCTTAAGGCTACGTCCTAATTGACATGTCGTTCCACGACAAAATCGGTTGTTCGCATTGCCGTGCGACGAGTTGGTCGTACGACAATGCCGGCCGGGTGGGTCACTGGTACGCGGTCTTTTTCTTCAGTGGCCCACCCGGCGGTCTACCCTCACGGGTATCCTCGCTGATGTCAACGCCCGGACAGTTTGCACCGTCGGTGCGTCGTCCTCACGCGGTGGCCTCGCTCCCAGGGCGACCAGACTAATCCCCGGTCCGGTCACCCGCTGCCTCGGCTAGGGCAGCATGAGGCGGAGGTATTCACGCCTCCGCCGCCCCAGTCACCGGTGGCGGCGCGAATCCTCGAAGAGAAGTTCCTCTCGGATTCGCTCCGCTACTTCCTTCTGCGAGATGACGTCCTCGCAGATGGAGGCGACCACGTCCCAATTCCTCTCGCTGTCGACCATCGCTTTCACGACGGCCGGCAGCGAGAGGTCGGCACCGATAGCAGCGATAAGGGCACGGCGCTGCTGAGCCCAGGTCACGCAGACATCGAGCGTATGCTGCGACGTGTCCCGGTCGCTGCCGCACTGTTGGCAGGATGGAGTCGTCTCCATCCTTGCGACTGTGTACAGGTACTTGCCGAAGCAACCGTGCCCCGTCAAGACCTGCACCAGCCGGAAAGAGAGGACTCCGTGCCGCCTCTCCAGCCACTCCATCAGTACGGGCCGGACGGCCTCGATGACTCGTAATCCGTATCGGGCCGCTCCAGCCGCGTTGCCCAACGGGAAAGAACCTCCCGGCGAGCGTCCTCACGCCAGGTAGCCAATTCGCTAGGCGAAACATCGCCACCTTCTTCGCAAGTTGAAGACACCCGCTGATATATTTCGGCGAGCATTTCCGCCTCCAAGTCCCAAGGGGGCGTTCCGGCCAATACGCATGCAGACTCAGTCGCAACCGTGCGGTATCCACGGATAGCCCTGACCGCCATGGCTCTCTGCGGTCTCCGCAGAATAGTCCTAAGGTGGACGGTCAGAGCCCTCGCCCACACGGGAGCGCCGTACAATGCCATTGTACGGATCACCCCCGCATATAGCCGTCGACTCTCGAATCTCGGTCCGCCCAAGTTCGGCATCAGCCGAGATAGGGCGAACGCTGAGCCGACTAGCCGGGGAACAAGTCTACGGAAATGCTCCCGAAACCACCAGTTCCCGTCGAGCACCAGACCCAAATACTTCATATGGGCCTGGATACTGATGGGGACGGAGTTGACGAGGATCGAGACGCCGACGGGCGGCCCCATGGGGCGCCCATGAAACAGGAGCGCCTCTGTCTTATCCAGGGCGACCCTAAGCCCCAGCGCCTCGATACGCCTGACCATCTCCTCAGTGCCGGGAGTGGCCAGGCTCATCGCCTCTTCCAGTGTCCTGCCCCGGGCTGTGACGAGCGTGTCGTCAGCGTAGCATATAAGCCCCAGCCCGGGGGGGAGACTCCCTCGCAACGCCCAGTCGTAACCGATGTCCCACAAAGTCGGCCCCAAGACCGACCCCTGTGGGACACCGCACAACATGGGCGTGCGCACAATGTCCCCCGCGCTATTCGCGCAGAGGACACTGCGTCCCTGCAAATAGTCTGCCACTAGCCGCCTCAGGTATAAGGGCACTCCGTGATATCGGAGCGCCTCCCTGATGCAGCTGAATGGCTGACTATTGAATGCGTTGGCGATGCCTACATACGGGTGTAACAGCCATCTCAGGCTAAAACCTTTGTTCTAGAGAATTGGATCGTAAATTATATATTACTAGCTTCTGCCCGCGGCTTCGTGCGCGTAAAAGGTTACTTTCCTAAAGCTTTTCATCCCCTATTTTTATTTTACCCCTTAAGGGTAAATTTTTTACAAAACGTTAATTTCATATTTATTTATATTTAATCAATAGCCTAAAAATAAGTTTCTAGCTTCTGACTTTAAAAATGGCGATACTTCCTTACAACTTTTCATCCCTCCTGTACAACCTTTTTTTTGCATTAAAAGTAGCCTATGTCCTTTGTCAGGTTCTAGATTATCTGTGTACCAAATTTCATTTAGATCGGTTTAGTAGTTTTGGCGTGAAAGAGCGACAGACAGAGTTACTTTCGCATTTATAATATTAGTAAGGATTACCTATCCATTAATAATATATATATATATATTTAATTTTCAAGTGAATTATAATGAAATAATTAATGTAATAAAACATCCTATATTGTGATAGGTCAAGAATGTTTATGTCAACCCCCACTATTGACATCCTCATGGGAGACGTAAAATCGCCTGAGGCTTCACACTTCTGCAATACTTATGTAGTATATATTAGTAACGGCTATCGCCAAAACGCCTGTCAAGGCGTGGTGTTGTTATGGTAAATATTATAAACTCTGACAAGCATTATTACGCACGAAGTGGCCCGGGCATGGCAGATACACCATTTATTGGGCCCATGGTAGTGGACTTGGTAGCAGTGGAGCCATAAAGGTACTTTGGCAGAGATCCCGCTATCAGAACGAACGACCTTTGGCACTAATATCCCTAATATTATAAAAAAACAGAACCAAAGTTGGGTTTCGCCAAGTCGGTCTACATCCAGGACAGAAGTGTTACCGTGAGATGTTATTTTTCTGAAACTATTTACCACTATCTTGCTAAATATCTTCAAACTTTTAGATTGAACCATACTCGCTATCAACATCAACGGCAAATACATCACTCACCGTCGATTTGTTGATGATAACGCAGCCTTAGTAGGACTTTAGCAGCATGCTGATCAGCCCTCAGCAGGGTTTGTCGTTACAAATGAAAATGGACAACACATACCTCATTTCTAACGCCCAAGGAATGGTTCAACATTCCTTATTAGGAATATGATTAGCTGGCATGGTTGTTGATCACTATGTTTTACTACCCTAGATATTCCAGTTAGGTAGATTTACTTTCGAGAAAGAGGTCAGCCGGCGAATCCATTTCGGCTAAAGAAATAAAAACATAAAGGCTAAAGATTTTGCTCAGTGTTCTAGATATTCTAGAACACTGAACCAAATCTCCTCTTATCTTTTTATTTCATATTTCGATTTTTTTATATCTTAGATAATCATCATTTTATGTCATATATCATAGCTAATGTTATCATAAACGTAGTTTCCAGATATTGGCCTCATAAAGAAGCTTAAAGTCAAACATTATTTCATGAAAAGAATTATACTAGGCATTTCTATTCTACATAAAATTTGGAAAATGAAAATTTGTAGAAAAACGAATTCCACCAACCAAGTCAGAACGATTAGTAATCTGAAGTTGTAATGGAAAAGGGCTTACATCGCTCGACGAACAAATCACTGGTTGAGAGAAAAGATGGGTGTAAGTGTGCGCTATCCTCGCAACAGAACTAACGATATTGGGAAAATGCTATAAGATAGATAAGCATATAAAGGCATATATTCCTATTTTGAAAATTCATATTATTATTTTTTTTCTAGTATTAAATCGACATATCATTTCATTTCCATTTGAAATTATCGTTGTTGTTGTAACTGCAATATTTTTTTACTGAAAATAACGTTTAATATTATAAAATTTACCCAAAAATTCTAATTAAAATCTAATTTCTTCATTAAATTACTTTAGGAAATGGAGATAAATCAATTACTGTAAATTTTGACGCGCCACACTAAGCACTTGCTAACGTTGTGTAAAAAGGGCCTTAACGTCACCTCACTATATGTTTTCTTGCTACATAACTATACATTTTAATACAGTTTTACATTTAATACATTCCTGACAATAATTTTGAAATAAAACAATCTTATAATAGCATAGCATATTTTTTATTTTGTAAATTTTACAATTTTACAATAGTAAACGATACTAGTTATTTTTATATTCATATTTTATTTAGTTGACACAAAACATTAATACACATTTGTAGCGGCGTGGTGGCTACGAATACTACCAACCATTACATTCCTCATAGATGTAAAAGACGACTAGGAGTTTTAGATTGACCTGAGCCAATTCCATCATATGCCGTCTAGTTAATAATTACATGCCGAAGGTTGACGTCAGGTAGGCGACCGGTGATACAATTATTGGCAAAATTTTTGCAATATCTACTATCGAAGATGAGTACATGTTTCGTCAACCTCGAGTTATTAGGATAAGAGCAGATACTTACTGACATACAATGAAATTTCTCATAACGTCGACAATTTGTAATCATTGAAATAGAGCATTGTAAGATACATATACAAGAATAGTGTAGTCGCAAATACATATAGGTAAGAGAATCAGAGGGAAAATATTTTTCAATAACTAACTTTAATACCTACCTACTACCACATAAATATTGTTAATGTATGCAACATTAACACGTTCACTGTGCAGCTATGATGAAAGGGACTATCCCATAAGTGCAAACGCAAATTATAGATAATTTTAAATAAGTTTTTTTTTTTTCAAATTATAAATAAGTTCGTCCGGTTTTGGCGTAATTTTTTTTCTTAACTTATTGCTCATACGTGTAAACCAAAAAAGTGGCTAAACTCACACGTGTTTGAGATTACGAGCCTTAAAATTTGTGAAGACCCATGCCCCATCCGTGAGTCATTCACGTACGATGAGCAATTCGAAATGCCCCACCGATGGGGCATGCACAGTTAACGTATTAATATATTATGTTTACAAATTGATTAGCAAGTAATTATTGCTGAAATTTGATTACTGGAATACACAATGTGCGATCACCAACTTCCTTATGATATCAAATATACATTGCATTAACGAATTCAGACTGATGGCATACATTTTTCACAAAAAAAGCAAAAAATATACAAATCATACGCCCCCCATTACATATGATCAACATTTTTAAATTATGCATTGTATTAGTTATTTAATACATACATACATATCATCACGCCATATCCCTTGCAGGGTAGGCAGAGAGAACAGAGTGCCAAAGAACTCTATTCTTGCATACTTCACTCGCTTCCTCAACATTCATAATTCTCTTCATACACGCTCGCCAGTTTCGGAGACTCTTGACTCCACCTTCCTTCAGTACATGACCGATCTGGTCTAGGTAGGTGAGTCTCGGTCTCCCCCGGTACCTACATCCTTCCACTTTCGCATTGTATATCTTCTTAACCAGACGTTCGTTCGGCATTCTTTCCACATGTCCGAACCATCGGAGCATTCCCTTTCGCAGCTTTACACCAATACTCTCTTTCATACCTACTCGCTCTCTTATGTCGTCGTTACGAATGCGGTCGGTCAGCCTAACTCCACAGATTTTCCGTAGAGATCGCATTTCGACCGCATTAATTTTACTTTCATACTTTTTTCTGCATACCCAACTCTCGCTTCCATACAGTAATGTTGGGAGAAGCACTGCGTTATGTATTGCTACACGTGCCTTCTGGCTGAAGTGGTGGCTACCGAGAAGTTGCCCCAACGCTCCGTTCACTCTATTTGCCGCATTCACTCTTCGCTCTATATCAGTGGTGTACCTTCCATCTCGGCTAAATCCACATCCAAGATATACAAATTCATCCACTTGCTCTAGTACATCGTTACTTATTGTTACTCTTACATCTGTTCTGGCTTCATCTCTTTTAAAGAACATTATTTTGGTTTTGCTCACATTCACGCGTAGACCCCTTTTCTTACAATCTTCTGTCATTGTGTCGACTAGGGTCTGCAGGTCAGTCGCTGACTGTGCCAGCAAGACTGAATCATCTGCATAGAGCAGAGCAGTGACCACTGAGTCGCCGATCTGGACTCCCACATTCATATCGTTCAACCTTTGGAGAGTTAGTTTTCAACCTTAGTTATTTAAACGCATCCAAAGTAAAAGAGTTTTCTCTGGCTATTTCCCCTATCTTTTAAATTAGAAAATACCAAACTCATTTAAAAACTCTCATTGAAATAACCATCATTACGAACCGCCCTATAATAGAAAAGTAATTGGCCCACTATACCACTCTAGACAAACGGTTTGATTTAGAGTCGAGCTTTCTTTCTCAAGAAATAATGTTATTTCTTTAAGACCTTTAATCGTATTTTACAATCACTCATGGGAAGAGAAAACGTAACAATTATATATTTATTCCGACAACTTATAAATAAATATAATTAAACATTTCCCTGTGGAACTAATATAGGTAGTACAATCTACACTTATTATTTTAGTTAATTTGTTTATATTACACAATTACTTAAATTCTGGAACGAAATAGAGCTTGATAATAATCACTTTAACTTTTTGATTAATTTGAATAAATGCTTAAATCGTAAATAATAAAAAATAATACAATTAAATTATTATGAATACTTTTAAATAGAATTGATATACCGTTTTGAATATATTTAGCAAAACAGTTGCTTGTCTCAATTATAAATAATAAAAATCAAGGAACATAAAATGTAATCACAAAATGTAATCGAACGTCACCGTTATCAACGACTTAAGCAATGATATGCCAAATTGCATTTTATATCATTTCATTAGGAAGCATATATATTTACATTTAAATAACATAAATTTAAACATAACATAATTTAATTTGACTGTAGAGATGGCGTAGTGGTTAAGATACTGACCTCCCGTGCCAGTGCCGTGGGTTCGATTCCCTCGCAGGACAATACTTTGTGCGAGCCACAAAGTGTTGTTCTGAGTCTGGGTGTGATTTGTCTGCGTTAATTGCATATTTGTAAAGTCCCCCGCAATACAAGGATTATTTCCTTAGTGCATGGTCTTTAAAAAAAAATCAGTTTTATTTGTTTGAAAACAAATATATGAAAATAAATGTTAAATATATTATGCCAACATATTTGATCAGCGTTGTGTAGTAAGCTCTCTTATGAAAAAGACTTGTGTTCTAGCACTTACGTACCACGGGCGTACGAACATATATTGGCTGAGAAACTAAGGATTATAATTAAACTAGTATACCGCCCCAGCTATATCCAGGTGCAGTAGTTAGTTAATGCATATGAAGAAGGCAATGTAGATTAGAAGAAACTGATTGATTATAGTGCTTACTTTTACATCAGCCACCGCTGTCCAACAACTGCAATCATTATTATTACCACAGATGGCGTAATGATTAAGATACCGATCTGCTGTGGCAGTGTCGCAGGTTTGATCCCCACGCAGGACAATACATTGTACAAACCACAAAGTATTGTTCTGAGTCTAGGTGTAATTTGTCTGCCACCGAAGACAAAGATTGGGTACCGCTGGCTCGCTGGCACGGCGAAGAGAGGAGAGTTGCATGGTGGATCTATGGAGTCACGCAATGCCTCTTCCGTCACCCCGGACCGACTTGGCGGGGCGACATCATGTCCATAGTCCACCGCAACAAAAAAAAGGTGTAATTTGTCTGCGTTATTTGTATGTTTCTAAAGCCCCCCGCAATACAAGGATTATTTCCTCAGTGCAGAATAGTGTCTTTTATATAAAAAAAAACTATTTAAATATCCTTAATGACAATTTCTTAATTAACAGATATGTATTGTATATACTGCCATAGGCATGTTTATAGACATTATCTAAAAGAAAAAAATCATTCACATTTTATGTCACGATAATAAAGCTCAAAAATGTTAGGATTTTGTCTGACATGACCGACAAATACCGTCATTTCTTTGTCTAATTGCATATGGTCATATAGAATAGCAAAACTTTTAAGTAATAAATAAAAAAATCTTATATCAGTACAGTGTTTCTAAACTTTATCTTCCATATATCTATACATATAATAAAAATGTAACGGATTGCTGTCTGTACACGGAAGATAGATGAGAAAAAATATTACTGGGACCTTTACAACCCAAAACAATGATTGTTAAAATTTTTGTCTGTTTATCTGTTTGTTGGTTTGTCTGTTTGTCTGTGCGTTTGTGCACGCTAATCTCAGAAACGGCTTATCCGATTTAGATGCGGTTTTCGCTAATATATTGTGGTAAGCTTCACTTCATATTTAGGTTTTATTTCATGTTAATTGGTTTATAAATAAAAAAAATACGTCAATTTAAAAAATGTTCAGAGAAAAAAATCTTTATCGATTCTTTTCAAATTACGTACAAATTATCTTCAGTAAAAATAAATAAACACGTATTTCAGTATTTGTTAATTTTCACCTTCTGAGGGTATAAATTAGGCCTGTGAAGCGGGTTGGACGACTCATTAAGTCATTAGCGCCAAGCCGATATTATTAAAGCTGGCAACTTGAAATTTTGACAGTGGTTTCATTCTATGACGTAGAGATTTACTAAGAAAGGATTTTTCGAAATTGAACCCCTAAGGGAGTGGAACAGAGTGGCAAAATTTGTAAGGGGAGAAAAATATCTTTATTGATTCTTATCAAATTACGAGTCGAATCAAATATTCAATGGTAATAATAAAAAAAAATGACGAGCCCACTGAGTTTCTTGCCGGATCTTCTCAGTATGTGGCTGCTTTCCGATCCGGTGGTAGATTAATTAAATTTAATTTAAAACACAATGTAAAAATGACAATATGTAAGTGCCCCTATGGGGCTTATGCAAAATAAATGATTTGATTTGATTTGATTTAATATCTAGCATTTGCCAATGTTCACCCTCTGGTTGTGTAGATTAGGTCTGTGAAGCGGGTTGAACGACTCATTACCGCCAAACCGAAACTATTAGAGCTAGAAACATTAAATTTTGATGCACGTTTCTTTTTATGACATAGAGATTCAATATGAAAGGATTTTATTAATTCCGCCCCTAAGGGGTGTAACAAAGTGGCAAAGTGTGTATAGTGAGAAAATTTCGTTATCGATTCTTTTCAAATTACGTACAAATATTCTTCGGTAAAAATAAATAACCACGTGTTTCTCTCTCCCTCTCCATCAACCCCGCACCAGTGCCGTCGTGGTGAAAAGTGCCAGCGTGAGAGTTCACACGATACACATAGTAGACGGCAATAGGTTCTTGCCTAATAGTTTAAAATACAGGTTAAGTTTAGCTTCAAAAATGCTCAATCTATAACTCAAATAATAAATCATATCTAACGAGGTCGCAACTCTGTTGGTAAAACAAAACAGTCAAGTAAAGTGTGGCGATAATTATATTTTTCATTCATATCCATTCATCTCAGCTTACATAAGTTCCATTGTTGTACTCGGGACGTCTCCATCTCCCAAACAGTAATATCCTAACAAATGTTATAATTTTTACAAAAAAAATATTTAGTAAATATAACATAGTTACTAGTAAAAGAGAATGCACATTTTGTAACATAAATTTTCTAATATTACAAGTATGAAATTTAAATCACAGTGCCCATAAAATTATTATTAAATATGGTTCATCTTGGGTTTGATAGAGGCAGTAAGTATAGATGAAGTAAAATAGGCTGTCCAGAGTATGAAAAACAGTAAAGCAATATTGCTAAAGGCCGATGGATGGAACTAGCTGATTTTGTTTTCCTGTAAATTGTTGCATGAAGGATCTATCTCGAATGTATGTTATTCTAGTTGACTGGTGCCTGGTGATCTTTAAAAATAAGGGTGATGTACAAGAATGCAACAACTACCGAGGAATAAATCTTATGTCACATAGCATGAAGATTTGGGAGAAAGTAGAGAAAAGAATGTAGAAGAACCCAGAACCAATTTGGTTTTCTGCCAGGACTGGGTACCACGGACGCAATTTTTATTCTACGCCAACTTATGGAAAAATACCAATGTGCACATAACTTGCACATGATATTGATAGTCTTAGAGAAGACGTACGAACGAGTGCCCCCGAAAATTCTGTGGTGTGCTTTGAAAGCACTAAGAATGCCTGGGAAGTATGTAAGATTAGTGAAAGCTATGTATGCAGAAGCGCGAACGAATGTGAGGTTCGAAGCCAGCGTTACTTATGAGTTCAATGTGGCAGTAGACTTGCATCAGGGTTTAGCTATAAGCCCTTATCTGTTCCTTCTGATAACAGATAATAGATTCCCTGACAACGGACATACAAGAGAAAGGACCTTGGTGTATGCTGTTTGCAGATGACATAGTCTTCGTCGGAGAGGACGTAGTTGAGGTAAAGAGCAGACTGGAGTAATGGCAGGAGGGGTTGGAAAGAGTTGGTTTTAACATCAGCCGCACCAAAACTGAACATTTGTTCTGTAACTTCAGTGGCTCTTCCCATTTCTCTCATATTGCTTTAGATGGAGTACCGGTTTGCTCCGATTTTAAGTACTTAGAGTCGCTTCTCCCAAGCCTCGGCAATATTGATCGGGAAGTTAGTAGTAGAATGAATGTAGGCTGGATAAAATGGCAACAGGTTTCGGCAGCAATATGTGGCCTCTTAAACTTAAGGGGATAATCTACAAAAGCGCCATTACACCTGTCGTTATTAATGGCTTTGAATGTTGGGCATTGGAAAAGATGGATGAGAGAAGATTGCATGCTACTGAGATACCTACATATGTTAAAATGGATGTATGGGTGATAAAATTGGATAAGATACGAAATGTATATATTAGGGGAACTTTGGAAGTGACATTAGTGACTGAAAAGATTAGGAGCGCGAGATTGTCATAGTATGGACATGTGATGAGGAGAGTTGAAATGCATGTGACAAGAAAGATTATCAATATGCTTGTGTAGGGACGTAAAAATCGTGGAAGACCCAAAAAGGGATAGTTGGATTGTATAAACGAGAGATTTGTATGAAAGTTTTGAGTGCAGATATGACGACTGACAGAAGTTTGTGTAGGGCAAGAACATGTTGTGTGACCCCACTTAGCGTGAAATGAGGGCAGGCAAATTATAAGTATGCGTTGTACAACGGCACATGAATGCTACTGTAAAAAAATCACGGCCAAAAGCTAATATAGTTGTAATGTGTTACTGTACATTTGCCTTTATGTTTTAAATATTAAGGCGATAATCTTTTCCTAGATATATAGTTTTGATAAAATGTATGAATAAGTAAATTTTTAACTATAAATACCGTGTTTTTCCTGAAATTTCACTATTCAGGTCACAAGTGTGGCAGTAGATCAAGATGCGTGTGATTGCTTTCTTAGCCCTATGTATTGCGGCGGTCGCAGGTAAGATATATTAAATACTACGTCATTGTTATTGTTGCTAAATAAATAAACAATACTTATCATCATGATTGGATGAGAGTATTTTTAACCTGAAAAACTGTACATAAAAACAGGTTAAGAGTTCATTATTAGCAAAAAATAGTAACGCTCGATCTAAACCCTATAGTCAAACTCAGTGGCAAGGAATATTATAGTTCTTATGCTATTCAGAACCTCATCGTGAGCATTAATAAATATTAACTAAATGTTTTTTATATTTCTATTATTTTTACATAAGTATTATTGTTAAATTATGTTATATTTAAAATAAAATTTCTTTTTAGCCGTTCCATCCAATCCTCAAAGGATTGTCGGTGGGTCTACTACCACCATTAATCAGTGGCCTTCAATAACTGCTCTTCTTTACTCATGGAACTTGTCTACATACTTTCAATCTTGTGGTGGTACAATCATCACCAATAGGTCCATCTTGACTGCTGCTCACTGTACCATGTAAGTATAAAATTGTATAAGAGTGCTCACTTTGTACAACACAAGATATTAATTATATTTTTTTATCTGCAGTGGGGATGCCGCCAACAGATGGCGTAGCCGAGTAGGATCTACCTTTGCAAGCAGCGGTGGAACTGTTCTCAACTCAGCCAGCATCATCAACCACCCCAGCTATAACTCATGGACATACGACAATGACGTCTCTATTATCCGCACTGCTAGCGCCATTCCCATTGGCAGCGCTACTGTTCAGGCCGGAAGCATTGCTGGCTCCAACTACAACCTTGGTGACAACCAAGTTGTATGGGCTGCCGGATGGGGTACTACTTCGGTAAGTTCCTGTTGGTTATAAAGAGACGTAAATAAAATATAATTTAAAATTATAACTTAACTTACTGGGCGTGATCGGCATGCCTTTTCGCAAATAATTCTTTCGAATTCTCATATTCTTATCGAATCCTAAAGTACCTATAAGTTCGAACTAATCATAAATTATTCACAAAAAAAAGAAATCTTATTCTATTCAACTTATCCATCCACGGTGACGGATTAGGGACGGGAATTAGACGGGACGGTGACAAGGTGATGACAACATTACCCTTCTGTCTGTGTGAGACACAAGGAGGTTTCAGGAGTGGAAGGGGATGCATGGATCAAGTGTTCTCTCTGCGCAACATTGTGGAGAAGCATCTGGCCCTAGGTCAGAGGGTTTTCTGCAGTTTTGTGGATCTGAAGAGAGCATTTGACACGGTTGTACGAAAGGAACTTTGGGACATTTTACCGGAGTATGGTATTAACGGTAAACTGCTGCAGGCTGTGCAGTCAAGTTACATGGGCTGTAGAGCCTGTGTGCGGCTGGATGATGGAATGTCGCCTTGGTTTGACGTCAATATCGGCGTTAAGCAGGGGTGCGTTCTGTCAGCCAGGCTGTTTATCATATATCTGGATAAATGTCTCCAAAGGTTGAACGATATGAATGTGGGAGTCCAGATGGGTGACTCAGTGGTCTCTGCTCTGCTTTATGCAGATGATGCAGTTCTGCTGGCACAGTCAGCGACTGACCTGCAGACCCTAGTCGACACAATGACAGAAGATTGTAAGAAAAGAGGTCTACGCGTGAATGTGAGCAAAACCAAAATAATGGTCTTTGAAAGAGATGAAGCCAGAACAGATGTAAGAGTAACAATAGGTAATGATATACTAGAGCAAGTGGATGAATTTGTATATCTTGGATGTGGATTTAGCCGAGATGGAAGATACACCACTGATATAGAGCGAAGAGTGAATGCGGGCAATAGAGTGAACGGAGCGTTAGGGCAACTTCTCGGCAGCCACCACCTCAGCCAGAAGGCACGTGTAGCAATACATAACGCAGTGCTTGTCCCAACATTACTGTATGGAAGCGAGAGTTGGGTTTGCAGAAAAGAGTATGAAAGTAAAATTAATGCGGTCGAAATGCGATCTCTTCGGAAAAATCTGTGGAGTTAGGCTGACCGACCGCATTCGTAACGACGACGTAAGAGAGCGAGTAGGTTTGAAAGAGAGTATTGGTGTAAAAATGCGAAAGGGAATACTCCGACGGTTCGGACATGTGGAAAGAATGCCGAACGAACGTCTGGTTAAGAAGATATACAATGCGAAAGTGGAAGGATGTAGGTACCGAGGGAGACCGAGACTAACCTACCTAGACCAGATCGGTCAGGTACTGAAGGAAGGTGGAGTCAAGAGTCTCCGAAACCAGCGAGCGTGTATGAGGAGAATTATGAATGTTGAGGAAGCGAGTGAAGTATGCAGAGATAGAGTTCTCTGGCACTTTGTTCTCTCTGCCTACCCTGCAAGGGATATGGCGTGATGATATGTATGTATGAGTAAAGTACATGGCGAAAATAATAACTAAGTGCTCGTATATAAAACACATTATCATCAAGATAAGGGTAGGTTTTATCCGAATTTATTTGGGGCAACGCAATATGTCCGCTCTTTCCATAGAACCCTACCAGACGTCTGTGATCACTCCTTGTCTATTCATGTCATGCTTCACGCAAACCATCCATATTTTCATCAGTCTTCCTTTACCCATAAAGCATTCATACTTTAAAATTTTCTCACAACATTACTTTCATTCCGTCTCATCACATATCCATACCTCGTCAAGCGTATATGTTCTATAAATCAGTTCAAATTTCTTTAGAGTAAATTGGTCAGTTGTACTAATATCATCATACAAAATTCCTACAAAAATATATATACAACCTATAAATACATTTTATTTCCTATTTGTTACAGCAAGGCGGATCTCTTTCTGAAACACTCCGCCATGTACAAATCTGGACAGTGAACCAAAACACTTGCAACCAGCGTTACGGTGGTTCTATCACCGCCAACATGTTGTGCTCTGGCTGGCTTGATGTCGGCGGTCGCGACCAGTGCCAGGGTGACTCCGGCGGTCCTCTATACCACAATAATGTCGTAGTCGGTGTCTGCTCTTGGGGTAACGGCTGCGCGCAAGCTTTCTTCCCCGGTGTTAATGCTCGTGTATCTCGTTTCACTACCTGGATTCAGGCCAACGCCTAATAACATTTAATTCGAATAAAAATTTTGAATCATATTATTGTTATGTTATTATTTATTTTCCAACCTTTTTTTGGCAGGCTATGGTCTGGACACACCCCGCTTGTTCCGTTTGGTGCAACGGAAGGACGGCGTTTAGCCCCATAAACCCACCGCGTTCCCTTCCTATCACTATAGGGCCGATCACTGGTACCGATTCTTTGATATCCCGGTCGTCCTTCACATCCTTGATCCGCGACCGGTCCATCCATCCGCGGCCTCAGTTAAGGATTTAATGACAAACTTAGATATGTTTTTATTATCTTACCAGCATTAATAGTAAGGCATTTATTTATTTATTTATCATACATTACGTTTTTGTGAATTCGTTCAGTGTACAATGAAATAGATCTGTTTCCTCCTATTAGATATACATTTTTTGTCATCTTCTTGCACTTATTGTAATCAATATTGAGCAAGTATAGGAAATAGCAAAAGTCTAATAGCAGAAGTGTACCTGTAAATGGTAGTTAAAATTTATGTGTATAATATTTTTTCCAATTTAAAAAAAAACATCTTAATCATTGTTAGTTTAAATAGAGGTTGCGAAATTTTTTGGAATTTTCGAATTAGACAAAAATAATTAAAATTATAGAATACTAAAATTAAAAATTCTATTCTATTCTATTGGGAAAACCAATAATTAAAATCATTCACGATTAAAAACGTAATAATTTTCCCTTATTGATTACGATTGAGTATACAAAATAGACAACTTGATCGCACATGATAATAATCGTAAAGGTACTCTATTAAAATATTCCTCATAATAATGTCAGGATTATAGTACTTGTTCAAGGTTACCAAAGTAACCTCCTTTATCAACCTGACAATCAATATTGTCAGGTTGATAAAGGAGACTAAAAGATATATGGAAAAAACATCTCTAATCATATTTATAAAAGGGTGAACTGAAAGTTGACCTTAGGTAAAAAAATGGATGTGTAGATTACCACCCACACATCTGTTTTTTCTGCAGCCATTCCAGTGTCAACTAATTAAAGATGATAATAGTATTGAAGTCCCTGCGCTGTCCCAATGGTAGCTGGTCTCAACGGCTTTCCGCTACGATGAGTTCATCTTTTTAAAGGAGGTCGCGGAGCGCGTAGGCGAAGTATTTGCGTTTGATGATTCGCTCCGCTGGTGGTGACCAGGGAGAGGGAGGCGCTGAAAAAGCAAGCTCCACTCACTTTGAATGACGATAGAACTTAGTGGGGTGTGGAGTTTGAACCATGACTTAATTTCCCGACGTTTCCGGGAAATTTAAAATCATATACAAACGCGATAGAATACGTGAAAATAATTTATTTAAAATGACATTGAGGCGATTGTCAATGGTAATGACTAGGTATTTAGCACTTTACGCCCAAAGGACGAGCTAGTCAAACATGTGGATTTTAATGAAGGGGTGAGTAATGGGAAGGTGCAACTCTGTACGGCTCTACACTATACGTCTATATTACACAATTATTTGAATTCTGGAACGAAATAGTGCTTAGTAATAATCACTGTTACTTCTTGATTAATTTGAATAAATGCTTAAATCATCAATAAATAAGTATAATACAATTAAATTACTATGAATACTTTTGACAAAACTAAAATACTGTTTTGAATATTTAGAAAAACCATCACATATCTCAATTATAAATAACAAAAATCAAGAAACAAAATAAAATTACAAAATATAATATTCTGAATATCTTTAGGTATTATTAACGACTTAAACGATAATATTACCAAACAGAATTTTATATCATTTGATTAGGAAGCATTCATATTTAAATAATATTAATCTATATATCTATAAAATTCTTTGTCCTAAATGATGGAACAACGCACAGCCTAAACTGCTGATCGTAGAGACCTGAAACTTCGAGGGTGTGTTCTTCGTAAGTCCCGTAGGCATCCGATAAGAAAGGATTTTTAAAAATTCTATCTCTAAGGGGATAAAAAGCGGGACAAAGTTTGTATGGGATTATGTTATTCCTTGTTATTCCTACTCTCCAAATTATTTAAAATTTTGCATAAACATTCTCTAATAGAATTGATGAAAAATGTGTTTCGTGTTTTATTGAAATTCATCTACTAATAGGATTTAAAAGAGGTAGAAGGTTATTTTGGAGGTGATTTGCTTCAAAACTGTATTAATACTCCGTAGTGTTTTAGATTTAAAATTATGACATTTTATTTTGACACATGTTTGAAAACTAAATTCGATTTTATTCAAAAAACCAGACAAGTGCGAGTCGGAGTCGCGCACGACGGATTCCGTACTTCTTAAAAACGGCAAAAAAATATCAGTTGAATGAAAACTGCTCTTAAATATTTCTACATTTTTTCCTTTTTTAATTTAATTATTTATTTCTAAAGTGAATATATAACTAAATATTCTGTAAACATTTTAAGCGTCTATTGTCGTTATCAATATCGAGCAAAAAGGAGCAAAAAATCACGTTTGTTGTTTGGGATCTCCTAAAATATTTATTTTATTCTATTTCTAGTATTTGTCGTTATATCGGCAACAAAAATACATACATCATCTGTGAAAATTTCAACTGTCTAACTATCGCAATTTATGAGTTACTACATCCTTATGACAGCTGTCATAAGGATGTAGTAACTCATAAATCATGATAGTTAGACAGTTGAAATTTTCAGCTGAAGGGATGGATAGCGGAGTCTTAGCTATAGGGCCCCGTTTTACCTTTTGGGTACGGAACCCTAAAAAGGTTGAACTCACATAAAAGCTTGGTACAATACAAATACTCTTAAAAATTGGAATGTCTCAAAAGTCACCGCACTGCTCATGCATATGGTTCGGACATGTGGAAAGAATGCTGAACGAACGTCTGGTTAAGAAGATATACAATGCGAAAGTGGAAGGATGTAGGTACCGGGGCAGACCGAGATTAACCTACCTAGACCAGATTGGTCACGTACTATAGGAAGGTGGAGTCAAGAGTCTCCGAAACCGGCGAGCGTGTATGAAGAGAATTGTGAATGTTGAGGAAGCGAGTGAAGTATGCAAGGATAGAGTTCTCTGGCACTCTGTTCTCTCTGCCTATCCTGCAAGGGATATGGCGTGATGATATGTATGTATGTATGTACGTAAATTAGTTACTATATTATCAATGCGCGATATATGTACTACTATTTCGAACGAAAGTGGCATCATTAACAAGGTGCCTGAAATTATAACAACTTAACTAAAAAACTCGGTGCGTCTATTATTATTTAAAAATAAATCGGTATTAAAATCAGCACAAATTATGGATAGCCTATTAAACAGATGATCCAATAATTTCTCTATATTAGACAAAAAAGTATCAAATTTTTTGTCTATTGGGCTACGATAGCAGCAACATATATACAAGCCAGTAGTCGTGTCTCTAGCTCTGCATATTTCAAAACTGCCCATTTTGTACAAATTTTTAATTGCTTCAATTTTCTCACATACTATATCTGAATGTGCCAGAATTAAACTGCCTCCTCTTTTCATTTTTGTCCTAGTATGATGTGAAGCAATATCCAGACAAAAAACTCAATCCCTCGTTTAAAAAATGTTCACTTACGCATATATAATCTAACCTTCTATTTAAGCTATTTATGTAGATTTCCAATTCACTTGTTTTGTTCGCAATTCCACAAACGTTCTGATGAAACATATTTATGCTTGTGGTCTTTAAAGAGTTTATATAGCAAGAATTTTTATTTGATATACAATCATGAACGAAAAAGCTCTTGTTTTTGTATGCAATTAGTTTCTATCACAGAACTTATGTGGTTTGTGGTTCTTTTAACATTATAACTTGTTATCATGTCTGTTTGTGTACCTACATTTTTACATTTGAGATAATTTTGTTTATTCTTATTGGGAAGAGAATTACTTATATATATTTCGTAATTATATTTATAATTTATTTGTATGTAGTATTTGTCGATGTAACAACTTTGAGGCCAGAATTTTATTAAAATATGTTATTGATTCATGATATTCATTTAAAGGAGTAAACAATGTTTTCACAGTTATTACAAATAAGCTTAAATAGGTCATTTAGTTTATTAACATTTAAATATCTATTTTTGTAAATTTGTCCTACTATTACATTTGTGAAATTTAAGGAATTTATACTATAGTGTAAATATGATTGAATATTAAACGGACTCTTGTTATTTGTTCCAGCTAAAATTAATACAAAGTCAGATTTAGTATAATCGCTGCAAACATTCATACAAGAACTTAATACTACCTCCAACGGGGCTTGAGGTTTTATAATCAATGTAACGAAATACCTGTTGCCCAAATAATTTTGAAGTGTTTTTCTTAAATACATACATACATGATATGTATGTACATATCATCACGCCATATCCCTTGCAGGGTAGGCAGAGAGAACAGAGTGCCAGAGAACTCTATCTCTGCATACTTCACTCGCTTCCTCAACATTCATAATTCTCTTCATACACGCTCGCTGGTTTCGGAGACTCTTGACTCCACCTTCCTTCAGTACATGACCGATCTGGTCTAGGTAGGTTAGTCTCAGTCTCCCTCGGTACCTACATCCTTCCACTTTCGCATTGTATATCTTCTTAACCAGACGTTCGTTCGGAATTATTTCCACATGTCCGAACCATCGGAGCATGCCCTTTCGCATCTTTACACCAATACTCTCTTTCATACCTACTCGCTCTCTTACGTCGTCGTTACGAATGCGGTCGGTCAGCCTAACTCCACAGATTTTCCGCAGAGATCGCATTTCGACCGCATTAATTTTACTTTCATACTCTTTTCTGCATACCCAACTCTCGATTCCATACAGTAATGTTGGGACAAGCACTGCGTTATGTATTGCTACACGTGCCTTCTGGCTGAGGTGGTGGCTGCCGAGAAGTTGCCCCAACGCTCCGTTCACTCTATTGCCCGCATTCACTCTTCGCTCTATATCAGTGGTGTACCTTCCATCTCGGCTAAATCCACATCCAAGATATACAAATTCATCCACTTGCTCTAGTATATCATTACCTATTGTTACTCTTACATCTGTTCTGGCTTCGTCTCTTTCTTAAATCATATCCATTTTAATCAGCAAATATCATAAGTCTATTCTTTTTATCTTGGTAGAGTCTGTCTATTATTTTTGAAATACTAGAGTTTTATCTTTATTCTTCGAACAATTATTAGGATAATTTCCATTTGTTTTTGATTCTTGTACCAAAAAAGCATATTTGATGCTATTATTGATAATACCATCTTCTGTTATTTTTGGTTTAATATTATTATTTTGTTCTTCTACGTGTTTAATTACGTATTTTTTTCTTATTTAACTTAGGTGTAATAAACTTATATTTAACTGGTTCATCGACTAGTCTGTTATAAGAGTTAATATTTTTTTTGCTACTTTCTAAGTTTTCCTTCACTTCTGTTATGTCCGAACTAAGGTGAATAATTTCATTATGTGCGCTTGCTAACTCATTTTTTAATTATTGTATTTGCCTTTTATATTCCGTCATTTCTATATTTTCTATAGACATTAAGTTTGGTAAACTTTTGATAGATTCATCAGAATCAAAATCTATTTCTACAGCGGATGGAGTTTCAAAGGATTTATTTTCTGATAATAATTGTGTTTGTCTAAATGATTCATTCATCACAGTGTCATTCTTTGATGTGGATACGATTTTCCAGTTTTTCATTCACCTCAGTGTCACAATGTTTACATATTCACAATTCAGTGTTTTCTTCATTAGGTAAAAATATTTTTGTACAAGCAATATTTGCGCATTTATATCATAGGGTTGGTGATAATTTTGACAAAGATATTTAGAAATAAAAAAAATGTAATTTGTAACTGTACATTTGCCTTTATGTTTTAAATAATAAAGCGATACTCTTTTACTCAACGTATATTTTTGATAAAATTTATGAATAAGTAAATTATTGATCTATAAATACAGTGTTTCGTCTGAAATTTCACTATTCAAGGTATAAGTGTGGCAGTAGATCAGTAGATTAATATGCGTGCGATAGTTTTCTTAGCGCTATGTATTGCGGCGGTCGCAGGTAAGATAGATCAAATGCTATATAATAGTTATTGTAACTAGATATTCATCAATTATTTTACTCTTCACATGAAAAGTAATTCATGATAACATCATAGTTAAGAATGTATTATTAAAACAATTAAACAGTTGATGCAAACTATTTTATTGGATTTAACGGCATAAAACATTGAAGATCTAGAAGTATTCAGGACCAATTCAATAGCATTCATAAATAATAAGTAATTGTTTTATATTTTTATTGTTTTTATATAAGTATTAGTGACCTGTATTTTGTTAAATGCATTATATTTAAAATTAAATTTGTTTTAGCCGTACCGTCCAATCCTCAGAGGATCGTAGGTGGATCTGTTACCACCATTAATCAGTGGCCTTCAATAGCTGCTCTTCTTTACTCATCGAACTTATCTACATACTGGCAAGCTTGTGGTGGTACAATCATCAACAACAGGTCCATCTTGACTGCTGCTCACTGTACCATGTAAGTATAAAATTATAATTATAAAATGTAATTAATAATAAGAATACAGACTTATTTTGTGTGTCACAATAAGATATTGATCATTAATTATATTTCTTTATCTGCAGTGGGGATGTCGCTAACAGATGGCGTAGCCGTGTAGGATCTACCTGGGCAAGCAGCGGTGGAACTGTTCTTAACTCAGGCAGCATCATCAACCACCCCAGCTATAACTCATGGACAAACGACAATGACGTTTCTATTATACGTACTGCTAGCAACATTCCTATTGGCAGCGCTACTGTTCAGGCCGGAAGCATTGCTGGCTCCAACTACAATCTTGGTGACAATCAAGTTGTATGGGCTGCCGGATGGGGTACTACTTCGGTAAGTTCCTTTTGGTTATAAAGTGAGGTAAATGAGATATAATTTTAATGCTTGCTGGCTCTGAGGATAGGAAAGGCCAATCCTCAGAAGTTGTAAAAATTGGCTAAGGAATGAAGAACTATGATGCCTAATCCACCGGCTAAGCATGGTGATGACAGCTTATCCTTCCTATATTGGGATGCCTATGTCTGGCAGTGAACGTCCATACGATGTCTGTTTAACGAATGCATATTATCTAAGGTCCAAGGTTAAAATAATATTGAAGTGCCCATAATATTATGTAGGGGCAAATGCTGTTCCTATGGACGCTTGTACCTGTGGACACAACCGATGCCGACGAAACTAGCAACCCTAAAATTGTAATTTGAACGCGAACGTAAAGCTTTGTGTATGGTTGACAGCTTTGACGTGTCGCCATCTTTGTTTTCTGTGTGGTTGTTCTTATGCCGGCTATGAAATTTTTTTGCGCCAAAAAGTAAGTTATTTTGCCTAATTTAAATGGGTTTCATCGTGAAAATACTGACGATATCGGTTTGATCGTATTTATATTATGATTTGTGTTGTTTATTGCTTAGTAAGTGCTTTTTTCCCTATCCATTAGTCTGTTTTATCCTTAATGCTAGATCCGTTTTATTTTTTATGTCCGAATTTGTACCTGTGGACACGCACATGAGTGTACCTATGGACTGTCCACAGGTATAAAAGTGTCATAATTTTTACTTACAACTTCTGATCAGCTGTTCTGTTTAATTTTTTTAGTGCCTCGCAGCAAAACTAGTTTAAAAAGAAAAGGGATTTGCCCCGATACACTAACAGCAGCCGTTAAAGAAGCAAAAAGTGGCAATTCTCTAAGAAAAGTAGCTGAAAAGTATAATCTACCAAAGTCGACCATATTTAAATTCGTAAAGTTACATAAAAGCAATGATTTGAGGAATAACATTCAGCTATTGAAGAATGATGTAAGGAAGGTATTTGATCCGGAAGAAGAAATTTTGTTATGCAAATATTTAAGAAAAGCTGTATTCCTACATATGGGTTTAAATACAAAACAATGTAGAGAACTGGCGTACATTATGCTGTTTCTAAACAGAAAAAAAGTCTGCCTGCTAACTGGGAAAAACACAAAATAGCAGGAAACAGTTGGCTCCGTAATTTTCAACTTCGTTTGCCGGAATTATCTCTTCGCAAACTTAAACCGACGAGCATAGCGAGAGCAACTAGCTTTAACAGGGCAAATGTGGATGATTTCTTCAAAAACTTAGAATCATTCATGACACTATACAACTTTTTACCAGGATCAATTTATAATGTTGATGAGACTGGGATCTCCACTGTTCACAAGCCAAGTAAAGTATTGGCTCCTAAAGAGACAGATGGATGCTCAATCATCCTGGTAAACCCATCACTATTTACGACGTAGCCGAAATAGCTGGCAAAGCATATAGCGTCTCATTTACACCAAAAAACATCTTAAAAGGCTTCGAGGTTTCAGGTATTTATCCATACAATAGAAACATATTTTCAGACGAAGAATTCTTAAGCTTATATGTAACTGATCGCCCAAACCCAAGCCAAAACTTAATTGGAAACCCGTCCAAAAATCAAGATCAGCCTGATATTGAAGTTACCGGTACGAATCTAGAAACTCCGATGGTTGATTTGGATTTACAACCGGTTGACCATGTTTCCAGCCAAACTTACCCAGATAACTTAGATCGAAACGATTTATTTGGAGATTCTTTTATTCAAGTCATCCTAGAACCAGTTTCGCCAATCCAAAAAGACGATTATCTGATACTAGGACAACCTGTTTTTAGAATTCCATTAAAGATTGTAGATCCACAAATAACACCCGAAACCGTTCGCCCGTTTGAGAAAGCTGGTCCTCGAAAGGGTGTTCAACGTGGAAGAAAGCCTGGAAGAACAAGAATTCTGACAGACACGGCAGAAAAAGATGAAATTCTGGTTGAAGCATTAAAAAAAGCTGAAAAGAAGAAAATAGCAGGCCAGAAAACGGACAAGAAAAAAAATTGCAAAGCTGTTCAAAAAGCATGTGCTACCAAAGGTATTTCAGAAACTGATTCCTTCAAAGTTGAAACTAGTTGCTCCAAAAGTCATTTAACTCCTGTGATGGCTAGAAATCTTTCGGAACCTGGTCCTTCTAACGCCTTTTCAAATGAAAAATCTGGAGAAAAAAATATTCAAATAATTCATGAAAAGAAGTTATCGTTTGTTAGATGTGTGAAGTGTAAAACTTATTCCAAAGACAAAAACCAAATGCTCAAATGTAGTTTTTGCAATCATAGCTATCATATCTGTTGTGTTCCGAAGTCACACAGAGAAAACTTTGAGTCTGATGATGAGGTTGAAGGTTTTGTGTGCGTGGATGTTTCGTATTGGACAATGATGACGATAGCGATGAATCTACTCAAAACTTGTATGAAAAGTGTCGTAATGCATACAAATATGTTAGATAGATTATGTTTACATTTGTTTGACGTAGTTTCTAGAAGTCTGTAATTGTTTTTATTTTTTATTTTGTAACTAATGTAAACCGTCCCTAGGTACAATACCGTCCCCAGGTACAACTTTACTGTACATAGGTACAGTCGTCGTGTTGAACCTGTGGACAAATATGGTGTTTTTAAAAAAAGTTGATTATATTCAGAAGTATAAGTGATATTGAGACCAGACTTTTAGTTTAAGCAAGACTGATTATGCCTTAAGACATGTGATATGTTAAAAATTAAAAAAAAGAATACTGATGCAAATATATAAATGTTTTATTCTAAATTCTGGAAAGTGTCCACATGTTCCGCACTTGCCCCTACTGATATTAACATACTAAGTCTCTACAAGAACTATGCAAACAAATACATTTTATTTTCTATTTATTATAGGCTGGTGGTGCTTCTTCTGAGCAACTTCGTCATGTACAAATCTGGACTGTCAACCAAAACACTTGCGCTCAGCGTTACGCTGTCCGTGGCATTTCAATCACTGCTAACATGTTGTGCTCCGGCTGGCTCGATGTTGGAGGTCGCGACCAGTGCCAGGGTGACTCCGGCGGTCCTCTGTACCACAACAATGTCGTAGTCGGTGTCTGCTCTTTCGGTATAGGCTGCGCGCAAGCTCAGTTCCCCGGTATTAATGCTCGTGTTTCTCGTTACACTACCTGGATTCAGAGCAACGCCTAATAACATTTAATTTAAATAAACTCTTTGAATCATATTATTGTTTAGTTATTATTTATTTGCCAACCGTTTTTTTGTCTGGACACACCCCGCCTTTTTACGTTTGGGGTAATATAAGGACAGCGCCATAAATCCATCGTCTTCCCTCTCTATCGGTATTGGGTCGACTACTGGTATTGATTCTTTGATATCCCGGCCATCCTTGATATTGTCCGGCGAGAAACAACAATATTACTGGGGTGTCGCGTGATGGTGCAGGCCGCTTCCTAACCTCGATCCATCCATATGTGGCCTTAGTTAAGGATTTAGTGACAAACTTAGATATGTTTTAATAATCTTACTAGCATTAATAGTACGGCAAGAGATTTCCACCTGTGTATTGACTCATCACGATATCTCTGGAACCATAAGGCCTACAAACTTTAAATTTGGTAGGAATATTCCTTTCTCCGAGTAAAGGTCAGCTAAGAACGCATTTTACAAAATTCCACCCACAAGGGGGGTTGCTGGGGTGTAAAATCACATTCTTTAAATATAGCTCCTACAGACTTGAATTTCAGTAGGCATATTTGTGTTACGATAGAGAGGTGAACTAAAAACGGCTTTTTAAAAATTTCACCCCTGATGGGGATTGCGTAGGTATTAACCCAAAAAATCTACATTTACCAATACTGCCCCTACAGACTTGGAATTTGGTGTGGACTTTCTTTCTGCCCAGTAAAAGGCAGATGAATTAGGATTTCAAGAAATTCCTTCTCCGAAAGGAATTCTATGTCGCGAAAGTAATTACTGCACAACTGAACTGATGTAACCGAAGCGAAGCGAGGGCGGGTCGCTAGTGTCATATAAAACATCTAAATATTCTATAACAGATAATATATAAAGCAATTTTCGTGAATTCATTCAGTGTACAACAGAATACATCTGTTGCATCCTATTATGTATAGAGCTTATGTCATCTTCTTGTACTTATTGTAATCAATATTGAGTAAGTATATACCATTTTATTGTGTAATGTAATGGAACCTTAAACTCGACCATCCTGACAACGTGCATGTCCCCATGTACGTCTCTGGTGAAACCTTACACTCGGCAAAAGAAAATCGTTCATGGTTTTGCCTTACAATTTGTTATATAATATACAACATTAAAATTTAAACTATCATTTTACACAACAATAATATTCAAACAAAAAATATCAGGCTTATTTTTTTATTGCTCATGTTGGCAAACGAGCAGACAGCAGAGCAACACCTGATGGTAAGGTAACTTGAAGGTCACTGCCGCCTATGGACCTTTGCAATATTGAGGGTATAGCTAGGCCGCTGCCTACCAATACAAACCCAAACTCATCCCAGTTGGGCTTCCGGCCCTCTAGCTCACCGAACGAAGCGCAACAGCACATTTGCCATTACTCAGACGTCGATCTTCTGCGAGGGTGTGGTGTGAACCCAGGACGGACCGGTCCGCCGCTGCAGACAGAGAACTATTCACAGTGCGTGGTCCTACCATTATTATACCTACCTACCTATTACCTACTTATGGTACAAATATAATGTTTATATGGCCCTGGAGTAATATAATTTATAATATTTTACAAATAACTTATCCATGTAGCCAATTAACCTTAACTATTATTTTAACTTATCCTCTTAATTAATCTTCTTGACAATTATCCTTTAATGCAAATATCCTTAAAACCAATTATCCTTCAACCAACCAGTTAACCTTTAACCGATTATCCTTCTAATCCATTATCATTTTAGGCAAATGTTAAATGATTATTTCCTTAACCTTTTAACTAATTATCCAATTATCAGTGTATCTAAAATCCTTGCCTGAAACAACCAACATACATGAACAATATGAAAACATTTTATTCATTAATAGCGACTTGTTTAGTTAATCACGTTTGACTATGATATAATTATAGTACAGATATAGAAGAATTGTAGGACGAATGTGTTGTCGTCCTCGCTTTTATCCTCTTTAATATCATTATCAGTATCATTGTCAATTTCTAAAGAAGAAACATGAATCCATGGTCGTATGCGATCTGCGGCAACTGCAGTCTATCGTTTGGTTTTCGTCGCCTCAAACCTAGCAACTGGGGCTACTTTGTACCGATCATTAGCTAGAACGCCAACAACTCAAAAAAGTACTCTCGTACAAGGCCAAAAACTTCGTACTTTGACCGTTATTCTGAAATGCCACTTTTGTGATTTTAACTAGATCCCCGTTTTTATAAGAACGGGCAGGTTGACTTTTCTGGTCATAATATCATTTTAGTGTCACCTGTGCCCTGTCTGTTTTGATTTTTAGCTTGGCTACGAATAGTTTGTAATGTATGATGAGTTTGCTTTGTTAATTCATTTAAAGTTGCGCCAAATTCTGTAAACACTGCCATACCAAACATAGCTTCAGCGGGTGACCTACCTATAGTCTTTTGTACTGTACGGTATTGTTTAAGCCTGATTAAATTCTCCCTAATTTAGTATCCCAGTCTTTTTCATCCGTCCTAAGGTTTTGTGCGGATAACGAATCCAGAACGGTCCTATTATAACGCTGAATCTGACTGTTGGACCTAGCACACACCACTGCATTTAGTATATGCTACGTACCCCGATCAAGGCAAAACCTTTTAAAATTGTGGTCAGTGAAACAGGATCCCCGGTCACTCATAATTTGATTGGGAGCCCTAAATGTATCAAAGATGTCTTGAAGCACGTTTATGACATTCTTAATATTAGTATTTCTAACCGGTTTGGTATATAAAAAACATGTAAATGAATCTATGATATTTAGTATGTAAGTATTGCCATGTAGGTGAATTGTATTCTTACTCCGTCACTTATAAGATAAGGGATAACCCTTATCTTATAAGTGACGGAGTAAGAATACAATTCACCACCCCCTATCTTACCCGTGGATGATCGTAGGAGACGACTAAGGGATATAAAAGAGCATATAACATATATACAAGAGAATGAAAACTCAAAACAAAACCCTATACCAACACGTCTGGCCAGCGGGGTATAGTAGGTTAATTTCCCTCCCGTTACAGAGGAGGCCCGAGCCCAACAGTGGGACATATATGGGCTGTGATGATGATGATGATGATAATTGCCTCTTTTTGATTTCACAAAGGGCTCAAGGTAGTCGACGTGTAACGTGTGAGAAGAGGCTTTTCTCTTCGATTTTTTCGATAGGGCGAAGGAAACCTTCACACATACAAGGTGTTTTTTTGCATATTCGCAGTCGATGCAAGAATCTACGTACATTTTTACAAATCGTTTCATTTTTACACTTTAATAATGTCTTTTAATCTTTTTTAAAGTTTTTTCAAAACCCACATGACCTATATCATTGTGATTTCTTTTACACAACTGTCACCCTTAGGGACCACCCATCTCAGACATTCTTTATCGTTGCCCACATATCTAAAAAGTTTATTATCCTTCAAAACATAATTTTCTTTAATATACGAGTATATGTATCCATACCTTGTGGGTCTAAATCACTTTCTTTTTTTTTTGGCGGCGAGCTACGGTACGTTACGCTCCGCTAATCCGTCCAGGGCGATAGGGAAACGGCGCACGACCCCGTAGACCCGCCCCACCTATACGTCTCAACGCCGTGCGAGTGGGTCACTGTGGTTCTAAATCATTAGTGACAATATCACGAATCCTATATAATTCTGAATCTCCTAATTGTAGCGTGAGTAACCAGTCCTCTTTACTTATAGACATAATGGTAAGTGGTAGCGGCTACAAATACCACCAACCCTTACTTTGCTCGTGGATGTCGTAAAAGACGACTAAGAACCTTATAACGACCTGGGTCAACTACATCGGATGCCGTTTGGTCAACAATTACATTCCCAAGGAGGATAATGTCTGGCAGGCAGCCGGTCATAAAACTATTGCTAATAACCTTTACAATATGTACTATGAAAGAAGAGTACATATTTTATGGACCCCAAGTAATTGGGATAAGAGTAGGAGAATGATTATGATGGTGAGAAGTTGATCATTTCGAGATTCCACATCGGTTATTGGGTTTCTGGATAGTGCATCAACATGAGTCATCCTTGTACCCGCCCTATATTCTATCGAACAATCAAACTTTTGTAATGCTAGCCACCATCGAGCGATCCTAGGTTTGAGGTCACGCTTGGCGAAAGTAAAACGTGACGCACTACAGTCGGTGACGATTTTAAGCGCCTTACCTAAGGAGTTATACTCTCAGTTTTTTCAGGGATCAGATAACCGCCAATGTCTCTAATTCATAGGAATAAAAGTTCCTTTCTTCCGGCGTCGTATGACGACTAAAATAACCCATGGGATGAAAGGAACTTTGGCTTCCCTCAAGGCATTGTAAAAGGATACCGCCAATACCTAATCTACTCACTTCAGTATGAAGATCAGTTCCAGCTGTGGGGTCATATATGGCAATTACGGGCTTTTCTATAAGTCTAGCTTTCAGCGTATTGAATGCTTCGTGTTGATCGTCAAGCCATTACCATTTTTTTATTTTTTTTTTTTTTTTTTGCGGTGGGCTATGGACGTCGCACCCCGCCAAATCGGTCCGGGGTGACAGAAGAGGCGGCGCGCAACCCCATTGACCCACCCTGCAAGCACCTCTTCTTCGCCGTGCGAGCGGGCCACCGGTACCCGATCTTTGTCTTCGGTGGCCCGCTCGGCGGTATGCCCTCTCGGGCTCCTCTCCTGTCGACGCCCCGACAGCTTTCGCCGTCGAGGCGTCGTTCTCACGCGGTGGCCTCACGTCGGGTGACCGGACAATTCCCCGGTCCGATCACCCGAAGCCTCGGTTAGGGCGGCATCAGGCGCAGGTACTCGCGCCTGCGCCGCCCCGGCCGCGGGCGGCGGCCCGGGTCACGGGAATCCTCCCGGGCCCGTTCCGCCACCTCCTTCTGCGAGATGACAGCCTCGCAGAAGGCGGCGACCGCGTCCCAATTCCTGACGCTGTCGACCATCGCTCGCGCAACAGCCGGCAGCGTCAGGTCGGCACCGATGACAGCGACGAGGTCACGGCGCTGCCCGTCCCAGCCCGAACATACCTCGAGCGTATGTTGCGCCGTGTCCTCGTCGCTACTGCAATGGTGGCAGGACGGAGTCCACTCCCTTCGCACGACCGTGTGCAGGTACTTGCCGAAGCAACCATGCCCCGACAAGACCTGCACCAACCGGAAAGAGAGGACTCCGTGCCGCCGCTCCATCCACTCCATCAGTACGGGCCGGAAGGCCTCAACGGTAATAACACCGTGTCTAGGCCTCTCCAGCCGCGTAGCCCAACGGGCGATGACTTCTCGGCGGGCGTCCTCGCGCCAGGTGGCTATCTCGTTGAACGATGGGGAGCCACCCTCTTCGCGCATTGAGATAACCCGCCGGTAGAGGTCGGAGAGCATCTCCGCCGCTAGGTCCCACGGGGGTGTCCCGGCCAATAGGCATGCCGCCTCGGTAGACACCGTGCGGTACCCGCGAATGGCTCTGACCGCCATGGCTCGCTGTGGCCTCCACAGCACCGCCCTGAGCTGGGCGTTCAGAGCCCTCGCCCACACGGGTGCGCCGTACATGGCCATTGAGCGGATCACCCCCGCATACAGCCGTCGGCCCTCGAAACTGGGTCCGCCCACGTTCGGCATGAGCCGAGAAAGGGCGGACGCCGCGCCGACCAGCCGGGGAGCAATTTGACGAAAATGCTCCCGGAACCACCATCGCCCGTCGAGCACCAGACCCAAGTAACTCATATGGGCCTGGATACTGATGTGGATGGAGTTGACGACTAACGAGGCGCCGATGGGCAGCCTCACACGGGGCCCATGGAATAGTAGGGCCTCCGTCTTGTTTAGGGCTACCCTGAGCCCCAGCGCCTCAATTCGCCTGACCATCTCCTCGGTGCCGAGAGTGGCCAGGCTCGCCGCCTCTTCGAGTGTCCTGCCCCGGGCTGTGACGAGCGTGTCGTCAGCATAGCAAATAACGCTCAGCCCGGGGGGGAGACTCCCTCTCAACGCCCAGTCGTAACCGATGTCCCACAGAGTCGGCCCCAGAACCGACCCCTGCGGAACACCGCACGACATGGGCGTCCGCACAATGTCCCCTGCGGGGCTCGCGTAGAGGACACTGCGCCCCTCCAAATAGTCTGCCACCAGCCGCCTGAGGTACAGGGGCACTCCATGGAACCGGAGCGCCTCCCTGATGCAGCTGAATGGCAGACTATTGAAGGCGTTGGCGATGTCCAACGACACCGCCAACAGCACTCCTTTGCCGGCGACAGCCTCCGCGGCCGTCTGCCTCAGGCGTAGTAGGGCCCCGATGGTCGAACGCCCCCTCCGAAACCCAAATTGAGCGTCCGACAGATCGGGCCCCACCTCCTCCAGGTGCTGGACGATGCGGGCAGCGAGGACACGCTCCAGCAGCTTACCGACATCGTCCAGAAGCACAATGGGCCTGTAGGCCGACGGCGAATCCGGGGGCCGTCCCGGCTTTGGCAGGAGAACCAACCTCCCTTCCTTCCAGCACTCAGGGAACTGTCCAGACGTCAGACAGGAATTGAACAGTCGCCTGAGGCGAGGTTCAAGATGCTCGAGGAGCAACGTCAACACCCGGACTGGGACTCCGTCCGGGCCGGGGGCCGTGGTGGCGGAACGAATCTTCGCCACGGCTGCCCCCACTTCCGACTCCGTCACGGGCGGAACACTCTCGACGGCCTCCCGGTCGTGATCTGGCGAAGCCATGACCGGGGGCGTGTGCTCCGACTGCCGCGGGAACAGCTCCTCGACCACTCTACGAAGGAGGTCGGGCTGGAGGGTCTCGGTGAGGGGGGGGCCCTGCGCGCGAAGCTTGTTCAGCGACGCCCGATAGGGGCGACCCCAGGGGTCACGGTCGAGACCGTCCAGCATCTCCTGCCAACTTGCGTCCTTGGCGGACCGGATGGCCAGCCGAAAGGCGGTACGCGCACTGCGGTACGCCTCGTACAGCTGGCCCTCCCGCTCAACATCGCGGCGACGCCGCCGACTGCGGGTGTAGGACCTTCGGGCACTAATGCACGCCGCACGAAGGTCCGCCAGTCTTGGGGACCACCAGTAGACCCCCTGCCTCGGAGGTAGACGCCGCACCCTGGGCATGGCCGCATCGCAGACCTGCGTTAACGCACTGCGGATGCGGACAGCCTCAACGTCCACTCCGTCCGCTGGGGGTGGTGAGGACAGCCACGTATTCACGATGGCCGCCTCCGCCAGTAGGTCCCTATCCAGACGCCCCACAGCCCACCGCGGAAATGTGGGAGCTCGGTCCGCCCTGTGACCCCTGCTGGGGTCCCGGAGAGGGGAGACCTCCATCCGGATGTAACGGTGATCCGACAGGGTCTCCGCCTCCTCCAGGACACGCCAGTTCCTCACTCGTGGTGCGACAGCGGGGCTAGCGAACGACAAGTCCACTATCGACCCACCCTGCTGTCGCACACACGTGTTCACTGAGCCTCTGTTTAGGACACAGAGGCCCAGTGACGCCGCCCACTCCACGATCGCCCGACCGCGATCGTCCGTCATCGGGGACCCCCACGCCGTGGATTTGGCGTTGAAGTCCCCCAGGACCAGGACGAGGCCCGGTGCCAGTCGCCGTATCGAAGCCTCCAAGGTGGTGAGGGAGGCCCCGAAATCGTCCATTCTCCTGTTAGGGGAGAGGTAAACGCTGTAGAGTGTGACCCCTCCCCATTCCGCAGCGACAAATTCCTCGCCCCTATCCAAGAGGGATAAGGACGGGAAGTGCCGCCGCGTGGAGACGACGATTGCCGCGGTTCCGTTCCGGCTGACCACCCAATTGGGGCGATCAGGCACACAGTACGGTTCCGCGACTACGGCTGCACCGATCGACCACTCCGCCATGGATTGCAGGAGGAGATCCTGCGCACCGGCGGAGTGGTTGGTGTTGGCCTGCAGGAGGTGAGTGGACTGGGCAGCCATTAATGGGCCGTGTCCATTATCACCTCCTGGCTTGTGGCGGGCGATCGGGCCGCGCTAGGAGCGGGAGTGGCCGTGGTCGAAAGGCCGCTCCGCCCCTTTGGAGCCGAAGCTGGAGGTCTACACGCCCCAGAGCCCATGCGGTGCTTGGCAGGCTTATTGCCCGCCGCACACGCGGGGCAGTGGGGCGGGGCGGCGCAAGATGCCGCCATGTGCCCAGTCTGACCGCAGCGGAAACAGAGTCCGCCGCAGTCAAAGCAATTAGTGCATGTTGGCCGGGTATGCCCGACCGCCATGCACTTGAAACACCTCGCAGGCCGGTGCTCCAGCACGGTGACTCGCGCTGAGCTCCAGCCCACGAGGAGCCTGCCTGAGTCGGCCAGTTGCCTGACCGACTCCACTGGGCACTGCACCCAGGCGGCACCTACGCCGCCCGGACCGGGCCGGATGACGCCAACCCGGACGGTGTCCAGGGGACACCCGGTTTTCGAGGCAATGGCCTCCCGGATGTCTTCCACCGTCACGGAGTCGTCCAGACCCGAAATGCGCATTTCGGCGCACTTCACGGGTCTGGCGATTCTAACGCCACCCTCCTCGGCGAACAGACCTCTTAACTTCGACGCCACGCTATCGGCCGTCCTGGTGCCCTCGGCCCCAGGGAACTCTAAAATCCGAGCCCCTGTCCGGGCCTTGCGGGTCCTGGCTTCAACGCCTCCTATGTCGGAGACGTCGAGCTCCCGCCGGGCTTTCCGCAGAACGGCCTCATAGCTGAGGCCCCTTTCTGCCGCCTCAGGCAGCACAGTGATCACCACTGCGGCTGTCTTCGGCGGCCGGAGCCCCTTGCGCGGCCTCTTCTTTTTTGTGCCGCCTCCTCCGGCTCCTGCCTGAGGAGCGGCGACCTCAGCGGCGCGCTTTGTCGCCGCTCTCCTTCTCTGCCCGCGACTCTTTCTGCCGCGCTCGGCAACTTGCCAACCCTGTTCGGGCACAGCGGGCGTGCCAGGCGCGGAAGACGCGGGCGCGGGTGCGCTAGTCGTCGCCGGCGGTGTCGGTGCGGGCGACGACTGCGGTCCGGCAGGAGCCGGTGCCGTCTTCCTTTTCGGAGCGGGCCCCTTCTTCTTTTGCCCAGCCGCGGCCGCGGCGTAGCCTACACGGCCACCCTGACAGGGTAGCGGGGCTGGGGCTGGTGCCGCATATGGCCGCTTGTCCGCGGCGAGAGGCGGCCGAACACGTGGTTCTGGAGGCAGCCTTGCCTCCAGAACGGCCAAGCGCGCATTGACCATGTTGCCTACGGCGTCTATTATGGCGCGCAAGGCCTCGTCTGGCACGCCCCCCACCGCAGGCAGTGGGGTCGGAGCTATCGGCTGGGCCGCTGTTGGGGCCTGCTCCACGGCATTGGGTGGGCTGGCGCTGGTCGGCAGCGCGCGCTCCGCTGTTGGAGCCGTCTTCGATGCGGGGGCAGCCACTGGACGGCCACCGCCTCGGGGCGGCTTCGGAGTGACGACGACGGCGGTTCCTTCGCGGCGGGCACTGGCCGGCGGCGCAGGTGGCGCAGGTGGCGCAGGCGGCACGAGCCGCGCCATTTGGGCCCGCAGCTCAGCCACATCCTTGGCGAGGGCGCGGTTGGCCCTCCGCACCGCGGCCAGCTCCGACTCCAGCCGGCGGTTCTGGGCCCGCAGGCCTGACACCTCGCCACCAAGGCGGGCGTTTTCGGCCTGCAGGGCCTCCATATTTGTGGCTGGGGCGCTCGCGCGGGCACCAGCGGCCGCCACTTCAGTGGGAGGGATGCCGGACAAAACCCCCAGCACCCTCGCGGCGGCCGCCTTGTTCTCAGCCTGCCTGCCGGTCTCCGCGCCCCCGCGCACTCCGCCGGCCGGGGAGTGGGTCGCCCGACCCGAAGCCGCGGCCCCTCGCCCTCTGCGAGAGGCCGGCACTTTGGGGGGAGGCATGATCGTCACGCTCCCCTCGGAATCGGCGCCCGAGCTGCCCTCCTTATTTAGGGGGCGCTTCCGCACCTTCGAGGGGAGGGCCTCCTCCCTTACCGTCAGGGCCGTGGTCAATGCCGCCGCCGCAGGGCGCGGCGACGACCTGGCGGCGGCGTCTTCCTCAGCCGACCCGCTTACCTCCTTGGACGGCTCTGCGGAACTACCGCCCTCGTCCATCACATCGGCAGATCCACTGCCCTCGTCTCTGGACGGCCCTGCGACAGAATTGTCGCCCTCGTCCGTTGACGGCTCTGCAGTGGATCTGCCGCCGTCCTTGTCAAGCTCACGCGCGTAACGCTCGCGGGTTTCGGCATTCCGCTTCTTCTCGCGAGCGTTCGCTTTCGCAGCTTTCCCCCATGTGAAGCGCGCCTGTCGACGCTTCTTCGTCTTCAAGAGGGGGGGGGCCTCCTTGGTCGGTGCCGGGCCCTTGGCAGACGCCTCCAGTCCTGTGGACGAGGCGTCGTTGTCAGTTTTACGTTGGTCAAGCCATTACCATGGGATGTTCTTTTTAAGCAATTTTGTGATATACAGAATGCACCTTTTCAGCACGGGAAAACACAAAATTTTCGTATAGGTAACATGGTATTGAACACGGTATCACAGTAACAAAAAACAAACTTTGCCTCACTTCCTAAATACCACCACAAATCGAAAACTGTTCATTGGGCTTCCCTACCATTTTAGTACCCAATACTACACTACCGATAAACGACGACGATCCTAGTTCAGCTTTTACACTTGCAGTACTATAAATTATGCTGGAATTCTTCACTGTCACCCTTTCCAGAGGTTCATATTGCTCGTCTACGCCGGGTAACTCATCACTAGTGTGTAGGAATTTTGCCACTGAAGACAAAGATCGGGTACCGGTGGCCCGCTCGCACGACGAAATGAGGAGTTTGAATGGTGGGTCTATGAGGTCACGCGCCGCCTCTTCCGTTACCCCGGACCGATTTGACGGGGCGAGACGCATCCATAGCCCGGCGCAAAAAAAAATAAAGTGTGTAAGAATTGTAGTTTAGTAACGTCCTTATAAACAATAATATGCAAATGCTCTGAATATGTTTGACCATCTAGCATTGAGTTCTCTCTTATGAGTTATGAGTTATCAAAAGTGTCTTATTGTAATCAATATTGAGTAAATAGGAAATATCATCATCATTATTCAAATTCTGAATTATGATGATGATGATGGGAAATAACAGAAGTATACCACCTGTAGATGTTAGGCAGTTAAAATGGTTGGCAGTTAATATTTATCTGTAAATTCGTTTTATATGTTTTAATAGGACATCTTATAGTTTGTTAGTTGAAACAAAGATTCTGTTTATGTTTGAAATTATCGAACGATAGATTAGACAAAAATAATTAAAATGATAAATATCTAAAATTAACGAAAGATAAAATAAATTCGATTGGGAAAACCAATAATTATAATCATTCCCAGTTAAAAGCGTAATCTTTTTATCATGGAAGCGGTACCAATGACCGGCTCAATGGCCTATTGGACCTATTCTGTAGTGTTTATAGTTATTACTGTTGTTTGAATGTATGGATCCTGTGTGACCTAACATAGGCAAATAATACATTGGCATACATCCTTATGGGACAAATGTATGCAGGGTAAAGTCTAACTTTACATTACACGAGTGCTTACTTTTGGTATTAAGTAGACTGTGTAATTAATTAATCCATATCGAAAACTGCACACTAATATACGATTTTCATGTGTCATTGTCAAGGATAATGAATTGGTATTTATCACTTTACGACCAAAGGACAAGCTTATCAAAGATGTGGAATTTAATGAAGGGATAGGCGATGCGAGAGTGCAACTCGCTACGTCTCTATGTTATACGTCTATACTATCTAGACTATACATCTCCTCTGATATATGACTGCCCGACAGAACCTTTCAGGGTTGATATCGGTTCTCCCCTTTTAAAATCACTTGCTAGGGATAGTAGCTGTGGATCAGAAATGTCGAATAACGAAGTCCCGGGCGCGAATATATTCGTATCGTCAGCAAAGAGGACTGTTTCGTATATTTAATGTTGTTGATGACGCTGGTGTACAGCGCGAATAGAAATTGAGAGGAATCAAGCCTTGCGATAAGCCGGCTCGGTTCGGATACGGGGAGGATAATGCCCATTCTATTCCGTAGCGAAAGCTACGGTCGATTAAGTAACAGACCGACTCACCCAATAGTTTTTTATACACTACTAGCTGACCCGCGCAACTTTGTCTGCGTTTTTTTCAATTCATAATTTCAATTTTATTTGATAATTAAATTCAATTTCACAATCGAATTAATATCAGTGGTAATAGTAGTTAACTCATGCTGGGATGCCGCTTGTGATCTGGTTCAACCATAACCTTTTATATTATATTTGAATTCTATATTATATTTGAACTTTAGGTATATTATTACATTGTGGTTCGAAGAGTAAGTATCACACAATTTTCTTTTTTGGCGGCAGGCTATGGAGTTTTCACGCCCCGCTAAATCTTTCCAGGGCGATAGAAGTAACGGTGCACGACCCCATAGACCCGCCCTACATGTACCTCTCCACGCCGAGCAAGCGGGCCACGGGAACCCAGTCTTTGTCTTCGGTGGAAGAGTATCACACTAGAGCTAATTCTTACTAAACATGTACTATTTTTATAATAAAGTAATAATAATAACAGACAAACCCGTTGAGTCTCTTACCGTATCCTCTCAGTAGCGGTTACGTTCCAATCCGGTGATAGTTTATTAGATTCATTTTAAATATTAAAGTCAACAATACCCAAACGCACTCGCTGGTTTAATGCATAATAAATGAATTTGAATCAAAAATTAATCAAAATACTGTCAGCATTATTAAAGTTGTCAACTGCTGGCTCATTTACTGATACGTATAATGTTCTACCAATACATAAACAATCTCTCACATCTTTCACTTACTCTACATATTATGAAATTTAAAAAAATTAAGGAGTTTTAAAATTTTCTCATTCACTAATCTTGTCCTGCCAATAACGAATACAAAAAAAATATCCAATTTGGGGCACTCGCTCAGAAGTTATACACGTAAATATATTTCAACTATTCATTTTTATTTATATAGATTAGAAAATTGTCAAGATGATGCGCTTATAAACTACATATTTCACAATAGATAATGGCAGTCTAGCGCACAATGCAAAATAGAAGGTCAATGTTCAATTCTTTGCCTAAAACTCGAATTTGAACGCGGGAGCTGCCACACCACCTACTATCCAGCGGTATGAGATCTGTCTCCCTTAAATCCGCATTATGAATATTTTACATCAAGAAGTACAAAAATTACCGACCTTCCTTTGTTTTCTTTTCATAGTAAGCCATTAGTGATTTAGGTAAGCCATTAAAGAATATAAACAGCTATAATTCGCTGGTATAAATGGATTAGTGATATACAAATATAATAAGCGGTACATGTACGCGGATACGAATTATTTCATGTCTGCTGTTTATTTAATCGTGTCTGATGTTTAAACACGTTTCTCGTCCCAAAACCATTCAACCGTAATAATGTTGTGAAAGCACGCTCTTGGAATCGCAACCCTTCGATGGACAATAACATCAGCCAGTCCTGTAAAGCCATTTATCTCTGGGTGCTGTGATAATCCAATGCGCTTGCTGAGGACAAAATCGTAAACTATCGCCAACAAAACCCTGTCTTTTTAACTGTAATCCTGCTAACTCTCTGCACAGCACAGCTCTGCAAACTGCATTACTGAGTAGAAACGGACTCATGCAATAAGTGTCCTAACCTTACCCTTCTTGCTACATATATATTTTGAACAGTTTTACATTTAATAAATTCCTAAGAATAATTTTGAAATAAAACAAAATATTTTTATATCAAATAGTTTATTTTGTAATATTTATAATTTTATTATAGCAAACGATACTAGTTAAATTCATATTCATATTTTAAATAGATCACACAAAACATTAATACATTTCTGTATCGGCGTAGCGACTACTAATACTGCCAACTCTAACGTTGTTCATGGATGTCGTACAAGATAGCTATGAAATTAGATCGACTTGGGACAACTCCATTTCATGCCGTCTAGTTAATAGTTACATTCCCAAGGTTGACACTAGGCAGGAGACTGGTCATAAAACTGTGGCCATAACTTTTGCAATATATACGATGGAAAATGAAGTACAAGTTAGATAAGAGTAGGCAAATTGTAATGATTAATGGTTCTGACAACAAGACTTTTCGTAACGTCGACAATTTGTAATCATTGAAATGGAGAATCGTAAGATATAAGCAAGAATAGTGTATGAGGAGTCGTAGATGCAATCATATGGGTAAGAAAATCAGAGGGAAAATATTTTGCGAACACTAACTTTTACAACCTACGTACTACCACATAAATATTGTAAAATACACGTTGCATTTACAAATTTAGAAAAAAATCAAGAATTTCTCTCCGGTTAATTCCTCTATCATTTAAGTTACATATTACCAAACTCATTTAAAAAAAAAGTGTGTGTGTCAGCTCCGACGCACGACTGAAGTTTACTCCTTAAGTACGATTATCAAAACAGGCGAAAAAAAAGCTTATTTGACTAAAAATATTATATATATTTTTATTTATATTTATTAAAACTGTTCAATGAAGTATTATCTCACGTCAGAAAGTGAAAGGTGCGCAGAATAGGTTGCGCACCAAAAACGTAACGAGGTCATTTGATCACTAGATTTTACTCCTCAAATTTTTCTCATACCGGGCGCCTTATATGAAAATCAGTTCTTAAGGAGTAAACTCCAAAAAATCTCATTGAAACATCATCATCATCAATCAAATCATCATCTCGAATCGCCTCAGAATAACGAGGTAATTCGCCACTTATACCACTCTAGTGTAACGGGTTGGCATAGAATTGAGTTTACTTACAATGATTATGTTATTTGTTTAAGTCCTTTAAACCTATTTTACAATCACTTATTGAAGAAGAAGATATGATAATTGCATACTTATTCTCAAAACTGGTAAATAAATATAATTAAACATTTACGTGTGGTATTAATATATATAATGTTATTTACACCTACTACTTTAGTTAATTTGTTTATATTACACAATTACTTGAATTCTGGAATGATATAGTGCTTGATAATAATCTCTTGTACTTATTGTTTAATTTTAACAAATGCTTAAATCGTCAATAAATACTACAACTACTAACTAAAATACTGCTTTGAATATTTAGAAAAACAGTCGCAGGTCTCAATTATAAATAACAAAAATCAAGAAACAGAAAATATAATCACAAAATATAATTAAATATCTTATCAATGACTTAAGCGATAATATACTAAACTGCATTTTATAATACATCATAAGGAAGCATTTACATTTAAATAATATTAATGTTTAATGTTTTTCAAAACAAATGCTTAGCAAATATAAAATAATTTGGAAAATCCTAAAGTGCACACCTCATAATTTTTATATTATTTATCATTTACTATTAAGTCAATGCCAGAAATGAAAATAAAATTAAAGAAAAATCCTTTTTAAAAAACAAGCTCTTTATTATTTACTAAAAAATGCAACACACTTTTATTTATAAAATTGGGACTGTGATAAAAACGGGAAGATTTAATAATTATGGTGTAAAGTTTTAGTGTAAAAATATATAATTATAATAATAATTCCATGTATGTTGAGTGCAGACGTGGAATGTCATCGGTAGGTGTCCCATCCCAATATTTAGATTAAATTTCTCCAAAGGCCTCTGCGTGTTGGATCCATATCCCCATGTAAGCCTCCCAAAGGACCGGGCATCTTCCCTATGGAAGATCCTGTGAATTAAAAGGAGATACAATAATAATAATAATAATAATAATAAAACCTCCGGGCCAGTCGTTACCTCACCATGAGGCTAACGCAAAACTCGGAGGAACATTATACGGCTTCCTAAGTTCTTTCGATATAAAAAAAAAATGTATCACAAGATTTACAGGAAAGCCAATAAACCGCAGGGCAGCTTGTGGCAAGCTGAATGTAAGTGGCGACACTGCGGTCCCGAATACTCCAGAGAGTCGATCAGGGCCTCGTCTCCAGCTGGCCTTCATTGGCTGGCTAGAGTGGAAACCGAAGAGTGCCCGAAGGACTCTCAGCTCTGGCTTGCCTTAAACAGCTGGTCAGAGAGGGGTCGCCAGAGCTATATGCTCGGGGGTGGAAGTGTCATTTTCAAGGGCATAACTACGGGGAAACCATGGCTCTGTTTATCACAGACTCAATGGTGAAACCGGCGCCGCACCGCTCGACACCCCTAGCCACTTGCACCAATGTTGCCCCCTGTTGCCCGTATGGCTTGTGTGCCTGTGGCGACTGTTTAGGGGGCCCATTCAGTGAGTTGGCGAGTCACCGTCTGCCACCGTTCATCTCTCAATATGGGTTTGAAGGCAGACGACAGTTAAAAATTCATAGATTTAAGATGAACCAGTCCACTAAGCACCCACTCCCATAATCAGATATTAGCTACCATAATCACACAATAGTTTTACACTTACCGCTGGCAGTCCACGTATGTTATGTGCAGACGTGGAATGTCATCGGTAGGTGTCCCATTCCAATATTTAGATTAAATTTCTCTAAAGGCCTCTGCGTGTTGGATCCATATCCCCATGTAAGCCTACCAAAGGACCGGGTATCTTACCTACGGAAGGTCCCGTGAATAAATGGAGATACAAAAATAATAATAATACTCCTTTATTTAAGTAACAGAGACTCATTATTGTTAGTAATACTTAATCTAAATTGTTAGTAAATATTCATAATTAAAAATAGTAAATACAAATAATAATAAAAAACAAAGACATCAAGAAAAAAAAAAAAAAATACATGCAAATAAAAATAATTTCTGCTAATACAAATCACTGCTATCTCACTCCGTGAGAGACTGCACAGCAGTGATTTATATATATGCAGTCCAGCCGACTAGCAACCATGTCCAGGATACTATTTGAGCTGGCCCGCACCCTACGCACCAAGGATGTACACCTTTTGCGCATTGTGGCGTAAAAACAATCTACACGCGCCTCGGCGAACATCCCCGAAGCGCTGCAGAAGCGGGGCAGCCCCAACAACACCCTGAACGCGTTATTATATTGGATACGGAGGGCATTGTAAGATTTTTGAGTATATCTAGCCCACAGACTGCATGTGTAGAATGATGTACAATAGGCTCTAAACAGTGTAATTTTCACCTGTTTTGTACATCGTGCAAACCTGCGAGCTATCATGTTCGCTCTCACTGACAGTGCCCTCCGTTCCCTTTCCAAGTCATCATTGTCCTTGAGATCAGGAGTCAATATATGCCCTAAATATTTAAATTTGAAAACTCTTTTCAAATTATCACCTTGAAGGCGTATTGGTGGTATATTTTGAGGGCTTTTACACCCGGTCTCAAAAACCATGAGCTCGCTCTTTTTCGTATTATATTGCAAACCGTGACTCATAGCATAGTTTTCACAAATCGTTATGAGTTGTCGCAGTCCACACGGTGACGCACTCAGTAGCGCCATGTCATCGGCGTAGGTGATGTTATTAACACACACTCCGTCAATGTGACACCCAACCCTGGTGCTACTGAGTTTGCTAATTAACTCATTAATATACAGATTGAAAAGAGTAGGTGAGGTTAATCCCCCCTGCCTCACCCCACATTCCAACCTGTACGACTGCGAAAGAGTTCCTGCCCATCTCACATTGTTGACCTGACCGCCATACCAGTATTTTAGTAAATTAATAATCGCAACAGGTACCTGAGCTTGTTTCAACTTCAGCCATAAGATGTCGTAGGAGACCAGGTCGAAGGCTCTGGAGAGATCGAGAAAGCAGCAATACACATGTGTCTTACGCCTGGTATAGTAGTTGACAGCATGCTTAAGACACAGTATAGCACTCTCTGTTGATAATCCTGGCCGGAAACCGAATTGATTATCACATAGATGTATGTGTTTATTTAACTGCGTATTAAGCATGCTATCAAATACCTTCACTATAATTGTAGCTAACGATATTGGCCTATAGTTCGATTTATCTGCTAAATCGCCAGATTTGTTTTTCACTATAGGCACTACCACCGTTCGCAACATATCCGTAGGTATATAGCTATGAGACACACACAACGAATACAACAATTTCAGTACCCTAGGCAAATGAGGTCCTGCATATCGAAGATGCTCGACGCTGAGGCCATCATGGCCCGGAGATTTGCCCCTGGTCATAGAATTTATTGTATGGGCAATCTCTTTAGAATTAAATTTTACCTCCGGCATCATGCCATCCTCATCATCGAGCACCATACGAGATGGTCCCAACGGTGACTTTACATAGAAATGGTCCTTGAAGAGGTTAGCAATCTCTTTAGGCTCCGATACGCCGCCGACGCTCGCGGGCAGCCCAGACTTATAATGTAATTTATTGGTGTTTTTCCAGAATCCACGAAAATCTTTTTTTAAATGGCATGACGCAAGCATATCCATTTTGATCTGAGACTCGTGATCCTGACACCACTTTAGACGCGATTTAAAAATTTTACGACTTTCATACATTTCCATATAAATTTCTCCATTAGAGGGTCTACCATACCAATTCCATATCTGAAACTTCTGTCTAGCCTGACCATGAGCCTCCGCGACGTATTTATTCCAACCCGGAATGGTCCTCTTTTGAACCCTTATTCCATTTCTGCAACCTACCCTGGCCGCCTCTGTTAAAGCGTTTACAATATGTTCATATAACTTGTCTATGCTACTTCTGTGACTATCAACTCTACACATTTTACCACAACAGCTGTTAAGCTCTTGTGGGAAACTAATGTATTGCTACTTCTCATGACATTTTTTTTGATACAGTGATATATCTTTATGGCATCTTTCTCCCCAAATAACACAATTTTTACTAATACTAAAGTCATACAATTTCGGTGTTATCACATTAAGCTTACATTCTATAACAAGAGGAAAGTGGTCAGACCACATTACGTCATATAAAACATAAATATTATTTACAGTTTTAATAGCAGCTTGGGTTATTACACAGTGATCGAGCCAACGCTTAGAACCGTGAGATTCACTTAAAAAGGTGTATGTATCTGAAGAATCTAGTTTTTCTGTATCAATACACGACCATTTTTGGTCCACGCAGAAGTCTACAAGTTCACTAAAAAACGGTTGTTTAGGATGTGCGTTGTAATCACCTAACATATATACACAGTCAACATTTTGATTTTCTATAATTGCACTAATTGAACTAAGTACATCGGTGATAACCGCCAGATTTGCGTTCAAATCTATCGGCATATAGACACTGAACACTAGTACACATTTATCTTTTAATATTATTCTAACCGCACACAGACGCGAGTTATTACACTCAACAACAGATACATGTTGAAAAATACTACGTCGCCATAACAATGCCACGCCTCCGTGCGGACGGCCGTGTAGTATGCCCGCGGACATGTCTACCGCTGATACCCCTGTCGAACTGAAGTCCGAGCTTATACACTCCAAGAAAGACATCTCATTAGGTAACAACCACGTTTCTTGTAGTGCTATCAAATCGCATGATTTACAAAGATCGCGAATACCATGCAGAGAGCGCTTAACATTCTTACAATTAAAAGAAATAAAATTACTTTTTATTTGATCCATTATTATTTAGTTTTCTGAGCCGGCGGCCTCCACATCCCGTTTCAGCCGAAAATTAACAAACCTTCTAAAAACAATGCCCCGAGGCCATAGTTTTTCATCAAGGTATAGAGGTAACTTATGTACTGATACAAAAAACTTAAAGGCATTGTACTCACATTGGCGTCGTATCGAGATTTTCTCTAGAGTTACCTTTTCCTGTGTCCTTTTTTCGATGTATTGCACTATATCACTCTCCAATGTACTTTTATGTACGTTTGTTATAAACATTGGTAATTTCCTTTCCGCAGCTCGGAAATTGTCTACATGGTCCGTGGTAGCACTGCCTGTTTTACCCTGTATACGATAATGCGATATTTTCTTTTTTCGACTAATAAGTGTCCATCCCTTACTGTTGTTGACATCGCTATTTACTTTCACAACGCCTGCATAAGATTGTTTATCCGGCGTCGTCGGCCGCGTAATCAGCTGATCAATCGGTTTGACAACCGTTATCTGTCGCAGTGACGTAGTCGCCGCGTCGTCAACAATTCGCTCAGCGTTCGGACTGTTCCGTATGACGTCATCACAGCTGATATCACAATTGCCGCTCGATGTCTCCGTTCTACCCTCGTTATAATTTGTAATCGATCTATAACGCAAATCATGTTCATTTGAAGGTGATAATGAATTGAAATTGGATTTATTCGCGAATATCTCATCGTGCACGTTTGATAGGCCTATTGGTCCGCTGTTGAGATAAGCGCCCCTTTTCATATTAATTTTCGCAGCCGAAAATGGTGGCGATAATGTCGCTGTATTACGAAAGTCTTTTACAAGATTTTCAAGTTGCTCTTTTTGCACATACGATGACTTGATCATATTAATTTCGGTTTGTACGGCCGCTAAGTCTTTCAGAAGCTTGCCAACATCAAGGTGGTCGACTGTTAATGGCGGCAACTTATGCAACTCCTTAGCCACAAATACCGGCAGCACATTTGGGTCACTTCCCTTAAACACGCTGATTATATCACATAAAATTCGGTTTTCTTTGCCTTTTCCTTTCCTATTTAAAGGAGTTTGTATATCAAACGGTAGTGACTCTAATAATAATTTGTTCGAAATATTTATTTCTTCTTTCGAAAAAGATGACACACATATCTTTACTAAGCTTTCCTCATCAGACACCGAAACTTTGTTTTGAATATACGCTAAAAGTTCGTCTATTACAATATTGCACACGTTACATTTCAAAGTACGCGATGACATTTTTGATCACAGCGTTTACACACAAACACTACGGATGAATGCTCGCGCGCGACTTTATTATGTACCATATGGAATTATTTTGTTGTTGAAGCTTAATCAAAATATCGTTAAAGGTTACAATGAACTTATAAAGTGTTGTATGTATTTTTTTTTAATTTTATTTTTAACTTTTTAGTATTTTTATTATTCGTGTTGTTTCCACAAATATAAGACAAAAACGGTTCATCACCCCAGAGGTCCATTGTGGAGGGATAAGGGCTTCAGTATAACAGGGTTCGCCCTGGTACTCTGAGGCGCAACGTTAGCGATATGAAATGTTTATACACCCTCATGTCATTCAGCCCTCGGCACGTGCTTACTTTGGCATTGGGTCATCCATCTAATCAATCAGACATAATCCACATTCATAATAAGCGGAACGAACTTTTTTCCCCAGTTTATTGGAGTTGCATATTCACGCCAACCAAGATACTCGTCAGGACGAATCAAACGAACTCAAACTCGGTGGGGTTGCATCTTTTAATTACGGAGTTCCTATGGCTAGCTTCTAGGTCCATCATCAGAACCTAGTTACCATATAGTATCAAAGTACTCGTCAAGACGAATCAAACGAGCCCAAACTCGATGGGGATGCGTCGCTTAATTACGTAGTTCGTATGGCCAGCTTCCAGGTCCACATCAGAACCTAGTTACCATATAGTATCAAAGTACTCCTCAAGACGAATCAAGCGAGCTCAAACTCGGTGGGGTTGCGTTGTTTAATTACGGAGTCTCTATGGCCAGATTCCAGGTCCATCGTCAGACCCTGGTTACCATATAGTCTCAAAGTATTCGTCAAGACGAATCAAACGAGCCCAAACTCGATGGGGATGCGTCGCTTAATTACGTAGTTCCTATAGCCAGCTTCCAGGTCCATCATCAAAACCTAGTTACCATATAGTATCAAATTACTCCTCAAGATGAATCAAGCGAGCCCAAACTCGATGGGGTTGCGTTGTTTAATTACGGAGTTCTTATGGCCAGGTTCCAGGTCCATCGTCAGACCCTGGTTATCATATAGTCTCAAAGTACTCGTCAAGACGAATCAAACGAACCCAAACTGATGGAGTTGCGTCGCTTAATTACGGAGTTCCTATGGACAGCTTCCAGGTCCATGATCAGACCCTGGTTTCCATGTCGTATCAAAGTACTCGTCAAGACGAATCAAACGAGCCCAAACTCGATGGGGATGCGTCGCTTAATTACGTACTTCGTATGGCCAGCTTCCAGGTCCACATCAGAACCTAGTTACCATATAGTATCAAAGTACTCCTCAAGACGAATCAAGTGAGCACAAACTCGATGGGGTTGCGTTGTTTAATTACGGAGTTCTTATGGCCAGATTCCAGGTCCATCGTCAGACCCTGGTTACCATATACTCTCAAAGTACTCGTCAAGACGAATCAAACGAGCCCAAACTCGATGGGGTTGCGTCGCTTAATTACGGAGTTCCTATGGACAGCTTCCAGGTCCATGATCAGACCCTGGTTTCTATGTAGTATCAAAGTACTCCTCAAGACGAATCAAGTGAGCCCAAACTCGATGGGGTTGCGTTGTTTAATTACGGAGTTCTTGTGGCCAGGTTCCAGGTCCATCGTCAGACCCTGGTTATTTATTATATAGTCTTAAAGCACTCGTCAAGACGAATCAAAGGAGCCTAAACTCGATGGGGTTGCGTCGCTTAATTACGGAGTTCCTATGGACAGCTTCCAGGTCCATGATCAGACTCTGGTTTCCATATAGTATCAAAATACTCTTCAAGACGAATCAAACGAGCCCAAACTCGATGGGGTTGCGTCGCTTAATTACGGAGTTCCTATGGACAACTTCCAGGTCCATGATCAGACCCTGGTTTTTATAAAGTATCAAAGTACTCGTCAAGACGAATCAAATAAGCCCAATTTCGATGGGGTGTCGTTTAATTACGGAGATCCTATGGCCATCTTCCAGGTCCATCATCAGGTCAGCTCTATGTCACAATAATATTGCATTGTCATCTAATTTATACATGCATGCAAAATTTCATATCATGGCATAGCCTAGATATCGCGAAGGCGTTCGACAGGGTTTGGCACAGGGCCCTTCTATCGAAGCTACCATCATATGGAATCCCCGAGGGTCTCTGTAATTGGATCACCAGTTTTTTGGATGGTCGGAGCATAAAAGTAGTCGTCGATGGCTCCTGCTCCGAGACCATGGCCATTAATGCTGGTGTACCACAAGGCTCGGTGCTCTCCCCGACGTTGTTTATTCTGCATATCAATGACATGCTCTCCATAGAGAGTATTCGTTGCTATGCGGATGACAGCACGGGTGACGAGCGATACACCGAGCATCAGAATGTCCCTCGGAGTATGTTACAGGAAAGACGGGCTCAACTTGTGTCTGGAGTCGAGCGCTCTCTAGGGCGGGCCTCAAAATGGGGTGAATGGAATTTAGTCCAGTTCAACCCCACTAAGACACAAGTTTGCGCGTTCACTGCGAAGAAGGACCCTTTTATCATGGCGCCTCAGTTCCAAGGAGTAACTCTCCAAATCTCCGAGAGTATTGGGATCCTCGGCGTCGAGTTATCGAACAAAGTCCAGTTTGGGAGTCATTTGGAGGACAAAGCCAAATTGGCAAGCAAAAAGTTGGGCGTGCTGAGCAGGGCCAGGCGGTACTTCACGCCGAGACAACGTCTTGTGCTATATAAAGCACAAGTTCGTCCTCACATGGAGTACTGCTCTCATCTCTGGGCAGGCGCGCCTAAATATCAGCTAGACCCACTTGACTCCCTACAAAGGCGGGCAGTTCGAATCGTCGGTGATCCCAATCTCACGGACAGACTAGAGTCGCTGGAGCGGCGGAAAGACTTTGGGTCACTCTGTGTACTCTACCGGCTCTTTCACGGGGAGTGCTCTGAGGAACTGTTTGACTTGGTACCACCGTCACCATTTTACCACCGTACCACTCGACACCGTAGCAGGGTTCATTCATTTCACCTGGAAACGATATGGTCCTCGACCGTACGTTTTCAGCGATCATTTCTCCCACGTACATTCAAGATCTGGAATGAACTACCTGCTGCTGTGTTTCCCGAGCGCTATGACATGTCCTTCTTCAAACGAGGTTTAAGAAGAGCTCTTCCTTCACGGTAGGCAGCGGCCTGGCTGTACCCCTGGTGTTGCTGGGTCCATGTGCAACAGCATTACTTACCATCAGGTGTGCTGTTTGCTCGTTTGTCACCGTAGACAATAAAAAAAAAAAAAAAAAATTTCAGCTCAATCGGAAACCGGGAAAGGGATTAAATTTAACTTGCAACATTTGATTACAACGGGACAGGTGAAACTAAATAAAAGCATGTACATACTCGTAATGAAAGAAAAAAAAATACTTTGAAATTTCGTGCCATTCTCGACGTAGAGCTAAACATAGCTGTATAGGCTGAATGGGATTTATTGCCTTTGCCTGTTCGAATGGACGAACAAAAAATGTAAACGAACCCAATTTTTTAAATTACTGAAATTTAGCATTTAATATGCTTAATTATTTATAAAATCCGATTACGAAATGAAAAATGATGTCGCAAGCGGGATTCGAACCCGCGCCTATTGGGATTCCGGCCCAATCGTGCTGCCACTACACCACCGCGACTAATTGTAGGACATGCAAATTTCAAATGTAGCTAAATTTCAGTAATTTAAATAACAAGGTTGTGTCATCGCTTAATACAATTCTAACTGTAAAGTTTGAAGTATTAAGCCTATAACAATGTGTAAACATTGTCGGGTAGATAGCATACCGTCACCTTAAGACGTAAATACAATACGAAATGAAATTTGCATGTCCTACAATTAGTCGCGGTGGTGTAGTGGCAGCACGATTGGGCCGGAATACCAATAGGCGCGGGTTCGAATCCCGCTTGCGACATCATTTTTCATTTCGTAATCGGATTTTATGAACCCAATTTTTATAAAGTATACAATTATACATACACTAATGACTAAGCAGTTTAGTTTTTTTATTAATTGCAATTAAACGACAAGGAATTACCAAGCCATTTTCGAAAGGAAACAGCGCGTTGCGATTATGAAGCTTTTAATAAAAGAAAAATTTCAATACATTCATTTTTACGGTCGTGAGAATGCCAGATACTTTACGGTAACATCCGGACGTCCTCGAATATTTTTTTAATCAACTTTTTTCTTATTTTAAACAAAATAATTGCTTTTTAAAAATATCAAATACGTTTAGACGAATATTTTTTCTTGACATATGTATAATAATATTATCCTATAAGTGCAATGTGACAAAAATACAATCAATTTTAGGTTTGAGTGCAATGTGAGAAAAATACAATCAATTTTTGGTTCGACATATGAAAATCAAGCACTTTGCTTAATTTTCATATGTCGAGAGTAGAGCAAGTCCTCAACGCTTCGCTTATGAGGCGTGCAATAGCTACTAGTATTTACTAGTAGCCATTTTATATTGACATTTGTGAAGACACATATTATAACGAATATCTAGGTCGTCGGGCCAGTTGGTGGTCTTCCCGTGCACTTTTTATTCTGCTGTGGTTACATTCAGGATGTTTCAAATTCTAATTGCGTTACGGTTTCGTCGAGAAAGATTTGATCTTATTGGTCGCGGTATTGTTGATGACAATATAGACACTATTGTGTCTATATTGTCATCAACAATACCGCGATGGTTTATTATAACAATATTCGTAAAAATCGTAAAACTCGCACAAAACGAACACTGACCGGTCAAATTTAATTTCAATTATTCGCGGTATTTTCCAAGCAAACCCTTACGTGAGCTGTCAGTTGCGTTTTGTTACATCATCAACAAATAAACGTTTAGAACTGATGTTTTTATAATGTTTTTTTGTTTAGTTTATTAATATCCTATATCCTATTCAGAAAACTCAAAAACATTAAATCATGAAAATTGGTCCTGCCGTTCTCGAGTTGTACACAACTTTCTTTCATATATATATATATATATATATATATATATATATATATATATATATATATATATATATATATATATATACATATATACAGAGTGGAGACGTCAATACGACAATAAATGAAAACACCGTCAATACTAGTGTATAGGAGTATTTTGAAACTATTAAAAAAGTCCTCGCATGCATATTTAAAAAACAATTTTTTCAAACAAACTTTTTATCATAAATATTGAAACAAAATAGAACACCGTTTGTAAATATTAGTTCACTAACCTGTGGTCGGCACGCGAGTGACCTTGTGGTATCATATGTTACAACTTCGAAACGTAGGTAAATACATACACTTATGGGCGCTATTCATTGTTCATTCTCACTCGATTCTTTTATTAAAATAATCACGATAACTTTAATAATTCACTTGGTCGTTAAACTTTTAAATTTTCGATATGTGCGCCATGGACCCGAACGCACAAATTATATCGTCTTAAAATATTATTTCGAACTCTTGTTAACAGGTCGCCATTGACGGCGATGTATTTTAACTTGTCGAAAGATCGTACAATTCCTTTTTTTAAGTTCTCCACATTATCAACCTCTGTCAAATTTGCGAGAAAAATAATTTAAAATTTGTTCATCTAGGGTGACTCTTACACGCGAGGGAGCACTATCCATATGAAGCAGTAAGGATTGATTATCCCGTAACCTCTGGACAGCTTGCACAATAGTCCGGCCATTGGTAGTACAAACACGTGTGTTTCCATATCTCTTTCGGTACGTAAGTATGGTTAAAGCTGCATTTCCGTGATATTCTCCATAAATTAAAATCATATCTGTATACCCGAAGCTGTGTAATTATAACGAGGCATTGTAAATGAGAAAGAAATACTATTCTAACACAAAGTAAGCGTCTAATTACGCACATTCACGTCACAGGATCACGGTGGCACACTGACCTACATACCTATTATAATAGTTTTGAACATGAGACCGAGGTCTTCTTCCATTAAGCCGCATTAGGTAGTTTTAAATTTCTCATCTAAGTCTGATGACACGGTTTATAAAGACTTAGGAATAAGGTATAATATGCATTGATTTGTATTACGTTTGGGGAAGACTTGAACTGGTAAACCTGGCGATATCTAGGTACTAGTTTCATATTAGTTTATACCGATGCGGCGCGGGAGCTCATTTGATAGGCGAATAATTTTAATTTTTATACAGAGTGTGGAAATTGTTAATAATACAAAGTAATGTGCTGCGGCTAAACTATACGACATATTGTATTCAAAGTTTGTATACAGGCTGGGCAAGTCATCAGATACACTAGATTAAAATTATTGAAATTATTGTCGTATGGTCGTCTCCACCTTGTATATATATATATATATATATATATATATATATATATATATATATATATATATATATATATATACATATATATGTATATATATATATATATATATATATATATATATACAGGGTGACTGGTAAAAGATTGTACATATTGAGGGAGGGTATTCAGTACTCGATTCTGATACCGAATATATAAAAAAAATTGATACTTAAATTTTGAACTAATTGTCCTATAAAAATGATTATTTACGTACACCTCCGCATAGATATTGAAATTGCATTAAAATAGTAACTAGCCGAGCGCGTGACCTTGACAACAGTGCTAAGTAGTGGCTCCCGCGCACACTCTACCCCGCATCCCCGAAGGATGTCTCCGGGGTGAGTGTCCGTCTGTGGTCAGCTGATCAGTCAAAGCGCGTGCGCCGTATAGGATGTTTTGCATTGCCGTGTTTGTTAACCTATGTGTCTTTCGATCGCCTGCGTTTTGATTTTAAACGTGACTATTTGTGTGTGAAGTGTGATAGAATGTGTTATTCGCACTAAGAGTGTTGGGAAATTGCATATGCTCGACCAAATGGCAGTGTACGAGGTGCGATTGATTTGTATCGAGAAATGTTGAGAAGGTGACCATCTTTTTGAGAATCCTGACACACTAATATTTTTGAGGTTTACTATCTAGTTAATTAATATTATTACCTTCTTATTATATTTTTATTGGTTACATGTGATCATTATCTATCGTCTCCTTCGATATTTACAGTCTTTTACCAGTCATACTGTATATATATATATATTAAATGTCTTAAGTTTATATAAGAGGTATATTAAATTAAATCGTTATTAAGTTATTTTCATCATTTTAATCTTTGAACCCATGGCTGTATGGGATTGTTTCCTTTGTCTATCTGAATAGATGAACAAAAAAATGTAAGCGAACCCAAATAGCCCAATTTTCATAAGGTATACATACACTAAAGACTAAGCAGTTTAGTTTTTATTAATTGCAATTAAACGACAAAGAATTACCAAACCATTTTGAAAGGCAACATCGCATTACGATTATAAAGCTTTTAATAAAAGCTAAACTTCGATACATTAACTTTTACGGTCGTGAGAATGTCAGATCCTTACGGAAACATCCGGACGTCCTAGAATATTTTTTTTAATCAACTTTTTTCTTACTTTAAACAAAATAATTGCTTTTTAAAAATATCAAATACTTTAAAACGAAAGTTTTTTCTTCACATATGTATGATAATATTATCCTATAAATGCAGTGTGAAAAAATTACAGTCATTTTTAATTTTGAAAAGAAAAAAAAAATCATATATCGAGAGCAGAGCATCACCTCAACGCTTCGCTCATGAGGCGTGCAATAGCAGATTAAATTTTGTAATAATATATAATATTTTATTCGATTTCGCATTACAATAAAAATGCCATAAATAAATACTAGAATCTATAAGTGGAGACTCACTAGAAGGAAATATTCCGTAAAACAAACCCCTCACGTAATATTGGATATACCTCCTTGTAATAAAAAAGGGAATAAATTTTACTTCGATATTTTACACTCTACAACACAAATACTAAGATTGGTGTTTAACGGGTACGGTACATGAATGCTAAACGGAGAAAGTCACGGCCAAAATCTATTATAATTTTAATATGTATATGTATATACATTTGCCTTTATGTTTTAAATACTAAGGCGATAATCTTTCATAAGATATATATTTTTGATAAAATTTTTAAGTAAAATCTTGAACTATAAATACCGTCTTTTACCGTACATTTTACTATTCAAGTCACAAGTGTGACAGTAGATCAAGATGCGCGTGATTGCTTTCTTAGCACTATGTGTTGCGGCGGTTGCAGGTAAGATATATTAAATGCTACATAGCATTATTACATAATAGTTATTGTAACTGGGTAGATAAACGATACTCATCATCGTGATTGGATGAAACTTTTACCCTGAGAAACTATCCGTGAAAATACAATGGTTGAAAGTTCATTATTAGCAAAAAGCAGTAAAGTTTTATCTAAATCCTATAGTTAAACTTAATAACAAGAAATATTACAGTTTTAATACTATTAAGAATTACATCATGAGCATTAATAAATATTAACTAAAAGTAAAAAAAAAACATCATTTTCTTTTTCATAAATATTAGTAACCAGTATATTGATAAATTATATTATATTTATAAAAGAATTTCTTTTTAGCCGTACCATCCAATCCTCAAAGGATTGTTGGAGGGTCCACTACCACCATTAATCAGTGGCCTTCAATAACTGCTCTTCTTTACTCATGGAACTTGGTTGCATACCACCAATCTTGTGGTGGTACAATCATCAACAGCAGGTCCATCATGACTGCTGCTCACTGCACCAGGTAAGTATAAAATTATAATTATAAAACATAAATATTAATAACAGTGCTCACTTTGTACATTACAATAAGATATTAATCATTAATTATATTTCTTTATCTGCAGTGGGGATAGCGCTAACAGATGGCGTAGCCGTGTAGGATCTACCTTTGCAAGCAGCGGTGGAACTGTTCTAAACTCAGCCAGCATCATCAACCATCCCAGCTATAACTCAAGGACATTCGACAATGATATCTCTATCATCCGCACCGCTAGCGCCATTCCCATTGGCAGCGCTACTGTTCAGGCTGGAAGCATTGCTGGCTCCAACTACAACCTTGGTGACAACCAAGTTGTATGGGCTGCCGGATGGGGTACTACTTCGGTAAGTTCCTGTTGGTTATAAAGAGACATAAATAATATATAATGTTAAAGCTGGGTGTGCTTGCCATGCCTTTTCGCCACTAATTATGACATTCTCATATTTTTTATCGAATTCAGAATTTTAAGTTCAATCTAAGCATAAATATTTACAACAAAAGGAATCCTATTCAACTTATTCATCCACGGTGACGGGTTACAAAATCCTTATTTGTCCATGAAAGTCTTAAAAATCGGATAAGGAATCACCAGAGGAATGAAGAACTGTGATCGCTAACCCATTTAGCATGGTGATGACAGCATTATCTTTCTTATATGGGGAAGCCTATGTAAACGTCCATAAGCCGTTTATTTCAACAATTAACAATATCTAAAGTGTAAGGCGAAAATAATAACTAAGTGCCCTTATATAAAACACATATGTTATATAAACCATTTTAAATGTCTTTAGAATAAATTGGTTAGTTGTACTAATATCATCATACAAAATTCCTACAAAAATATATATACAACCTATAAATACATTTTATTTCCTATTTGTTACAGCAAGGTGGATCTCTTTCTGAAACACTCCGTCATGTACAAATCTGGACAGTGAACCAAAACACTTGCAACACGCGTTATAGTGGTGCTATCACTGCTAACATGTTGTGCTCTGGCTGGCTCGATGTCGGCGGTCGCGACCAGTGCCAGGGTGACTCCGGCGGTCCTCTCTACCACAATAATGTCGTAGTTGGTGTCTGCTCTTGGGGTAACGGCTGCGCGCAAGCTTTCTTCCCCGGTGTTAATGCTCGTGTATCCCGTTTCACTACCTGGATTCAGAGCAACGCCTAATAACATATAATTTGAATAAAATTTTTGAGTCATATTATTGTTATGTTATTCTATAATGACCAACCTTTTTTTGATAGGCTATGGTCTGGACAAACCTCGCCCATTCCATTTATGATAATAAAGGGGCAGCGTGTAGCTCCACCGTCTGCCCTCCGTATCACTATTGGGTTGACTACTGGTACCGATATCTTGATATCCCAGTCGTTCTTAATATCCTTCATATTGGTCAACCCGGCAGGTTACCTCCCGCCCCAGCGACAAACAACGATGATGTTGGGGCGTCGTTCTCGCGTGGTCCGCCTCTCTGGGGATGCCGGCTAATCCCCGGTCCATCCATTCAGCAGCCTACTTAAGGATTTAATGACACATCTAGATGTAAACAACATAATCGCGAGTTGCAAAATAGTCACCTAAAAATAAAATAAAATGATTGAATACCTAGACTAGAATTATAAGATAAAATACAGTAAAAAACTCAGAAGTCTAATATATACAATTAAATTATTTAAATATCTAGCTATATGAATTAAAATATGTATGTATATTATACATACATATTTTAATTTAATGAAGTAAGCATATAGCTAGATATATATTATGTATATACTTGCCGTGTAGTGAAGGAGTAAGAATACAATTCACCACCCCCATCTTAGACATAGGTGATCGTAAGAGACGACTAAGGGATATAACGCATATAACATATATGCAAGACAAGGAAAACTAGAAATGAAACCCTATAGCAACACGCCTGACCAGCGTGGTATAGTAGCTCAATTTTCCCTTCGATTATAGAGGAGGCTCGAGCGCAATACTGGGACATATGTGAGCTGAGATGATGATGATGATGATGTATATACTTCTTTCATCATTTACTTTCATATATACCTATGTTTATTGTATTTTTAAATAAATGCATCGCCTTTTGCTCGCATATCGGCGTGCTAATATTATGTTTAACAGGCAGATGGCGCTATTCATTACCTCAACTCATACAATACGCGCAAACACACGTCACGATCAGTTAACGTACAAAGATGTTATAAAAATACTTTAAAGAAATTTAATCAAGAAAGTTAGGAGAATTTTTTATTAATCAGGAAGTACAATAATTATCGACCTTCCTTTATTTTCTTCTCACGGCCAGTTATTATTGATTTACCATGACATTGAAGAATATAAACAGCTATTGACAACTATAATTCGCTGCTATAAATGGAATAGTAGCATACAAGTATATTAAGCGGAACAAGTTCAAGTAGAAAAATCGATCCAAGTGTTCGACTGTAGCCGTCGCTACTCGGCTTTGTACGACACTGACATTGACATTAGTTAATCACAACAAATGAAGACTTTACATAAAACGAGTTAAATATATCTAGAACAACTTTAATGATAAAAGAATGATTTAGTAAATAAAATAACTTACATTTTGAAAAACATCAAATTTAAGAAATGCCGCGTTTGTAGATATACAACTGTTGGCTTAAGATCTTACGTTATACAAAAGAAAACAATTTAATGAAATTCTCCTGCAGATTTTTCTAAATTAATTAATTTAATAAAATTATAGCGGCTCGCAATTTTCATTTGTTACGATTTTCATTTGTCTATATACAGCGTTTAATATGTGGAACTATAAACTACATGGCGTAATATACATGTGTCATACCTTCATTTACTCCTTCAAGTTCTTTAAAGTTTGAGGATATAATAATATTTATAGATTAGGAAACTGAGCCCAAAATTTTATTTCCTTCAATTTAATGATGACTATTCTTGAAATTATCCTGCCAACGTTACATAATGCTATAATCCTCGGCTCCCGATGTCGGCGATCCGACAAGAACCTCTTTGATACAACATTTTATTGGAGACAAAAGGGTGCAGTTGCCTGATGAACCCTCTCTCATTTTAAGTGCGCCACAAACTTATCGTTACAATACTCGCCCCACAGATAATTTCTCTATAATATTCATTTGTTTTCCAAAAGGTATCCCCGGCTGTTCTTGCTACGATCGGTAAATGTTGACAAGTAACAACTGCAGCTATTCATTGGCCTGCTCACATTAAAACGTACTAATTCCAGCCGCTGGGTAGCGCACTTTGCTTCTAAGGAAAATGTTTTGGCTGCCTGCTTCCTCATAATACATGTTGTACAATTTTTCAGTTCGGAATTGAATGTTAACTCGCCGCAAAATACATATACCTCCATAAATGAAATCTCCAAGCCTTTTGTGCCAAATAGATGATGGTGCTGATGTTACCATTATACTCTCTATATGCTACACCTTTTGATAGGTATGGGCTAGAGTACTCCACGTACAAGTTTCTGCTAACAACCCTACCTTACTTATAGCCACTATTAATATTAGAAGCATACCCTTTGGTGTATCCCAATATTTGCCAGTATTTATAAAATTAACAGATGTACCTTTCGAACAACATAATGTAACCTTACTTAGTAAGTTTACTAACAGACTATAGATTAATGGGTATCTCCGGTACATGCATAATTACAATAATAGTACCATCATTATTTCCCAAAAATAAATTCTTATTTTCAGAACCCACATCTCGACAATTTATCATTATTGGATATACATATTTCACTTTTATTAGTTTAATAGTCCATTAAAAATGTTTATTATTCGTTATATGAGCGAAGCAACCACTTGTAGTGTAAGCGTGTAATTCTAATATTACACGCATACACTACAAATGGCGACGAGGATAAACGTGAGTACACTGTAAAAAATATTAAAATTAAGGAAGGAATAGGTAATGATTGCCTGTCGGTGGTTTACGTATAGCCACGTTTCTAATAGCGTATTAGAAATTGTGGTATTATAATAAAATAAATATTGATTTAAAATTAATGAATGCTATTATACATTGAATTATAAATAGCTTTTGACACGAGATGATACGTAAACAATTGTTTCTGGCAAGCAAATTCTTACTACTATCCTTTCTTACTAAGGGCCATGCTTTGTATCAAAAATAAGGTCATGTAAAACTATGGTTGTTTAACTACCTATAAGAAGTTAAAAAAAAAACAAATTACCAACGTAATATGTTGTCGTTGTATACGTAATAGTTGGCATTTTGAGCACCTAAATTTTAAATTTTATTTTAATGCCATATTTATTATTCTATTATTAAACGCATCTTTAGATAATGACAGTTAAATTATTATTGAATTATTATTCAATTTTGTCTAGACGCGAATACAATTTTATTCGCATGTTAGCTCAATTTAAGTGAATCAAAATAGCTTTACTTAAAACTAAAAAAACTATCCAATGTGTAAAAAATAAAAGGGCCACGCATATCAATCAATAACCTTAAGAGAGTGTAATATATACAAGTCCACGCCATAAGCACTTTTAAATTATAAGAGGGACGAATTATAATAAGTCACGCAAAGTCAATTAAGTGACAATTTTAAGGACTATATACGTTTAACATAATTACCAAATTATATTAGGTCTACCCCATAAATATTTGCTTACCGAAATGTAACACGGCCAAATTTCAATAAAAGCCACGTAGATCAATTTACTATGTTAAGAACTATGCTCGCACATTATTTTTTATAATTCATTAAATAAGACATGTTTATCTAACATAAACACAAAATTATAATTAAGTCCACGCAATGAGTACTCATAAACATATAAATATAATGCAATTGTAAGACCATTGTCGGTTTCGTTCTTTGACAATAGTTGCGTCAAAACCGGAAAATAAAGTCAATATATTTGAATCCGGTATTATAAAAATATATTATAGCTATGCAGTTAAAATACTTATTGATTTTAAGTTAAAAAGCCACGCAACAATAAGAGTCTATGTATTTAACTCGCGCATTATAAAAATATAATATGGCTATGCAGTTAAAAATAGTTTTTATTTTAAGTAAAAAGCCACGCAAGAATAAGAGTCTATATATTTGACTCACGCATTATAAACATATAATATGGCTATGCATTTAAAATAATATTATTGATTTTAAGTAAAAAGCCACGCAAGAATAAGTCTATATATTTGACTCACGCAGTAAACATATAATATGGCTATGCAGTTAAAATAATATTATTGATTTCAAGTAAAAGCCACGCAAGAATAAGAGTCTATATATTCGACTTACGCATTATAAAAATATAATATGGCTTTGCAGTTAAAATACTGTTGTTGATATTTAGTAAAAGTCATTCAAAAATATGAGACAATATATTTGACTCGTTCATTTTATAAAAGTATTATTAATTTTCAGTAAAAACTATGTCAAATTACCAAAATATAAAATTAGGGCCATGCTGTTGTAATACTGTTACTTATTTTCAGTAAGAGCCACGCAAAAAAGTCAATATATTTGATTTTAGTATCATTCCTATTTACCAACTAATAGCCAGAAATAAAATATCGAAATATGATGTAAAAACGTTTACTGGCAGATGCGAGTGTGGAATTTAGAGCAGTTAAATCAATATTTGAATGTATTAAACAGAATAAAATAAATTACACATGAAACTCGCATGCGCACAAATACCTAAATAACGTAGTCTCTGTATGTTAAACTAAGAACAACAGTTATAATTTTACTGGTTAAAGTTTTTTTAAAATAACAGTAATAGGTATTGAAATGAATAAATACAAATAATCCGTTGGAATTCAGTCTCTGTTGTGCTGGTCGGCCAGAATGCCACAAAGAAAAAACGATTTAGGTGGTAATTAATTGCACATATTGCTGTAGCTAAAGGCAAGATATGAGTACGGACTCCTAAAACAGTGGTTTTATACTGTGGTCGATCGACAATGACGCGCACGTGTTTACAGTTGTAGACAGGTTGTCGTTGGATATGAACATTATTTTACGTGGAAAAAAAAATATATATATTTCTAAATTTCTGGCATAAAGTATCATAAAACTGTACAATTTTTATACCTACGTCTTGATTGTTTAAAGTTCAAATAAGCTTAAAATCGGGTTGTAGGTTAATACGTTGCTTTTCTTATTGCTACGCTGTTATCAATAAAAAAATTGATTGAGAAATTAATAAATAAATAACTATGACTTGAATATAAATGTATTCGATAAAAAAAAGCCGTTATGTGACATAGAGATTTAACAAAATAAAAATAATAACTCTCTATTATTTTGACAAAAATTAAGGTTGATGTTGAAAGTTGACGGGCAGTTTGGCTCACCAAATATTACTTGGATAACCATTTGTATAACACTAATAAAAGCAAAATTAAAACCAAGACAAACGAGTAGTTCAATAATAATCGGAACCATACATATAAAATTTCATTAAGTGATTCTATGAATACTAGAACGTTACTTACAAAACTATCAATTTAGTTGTTTATGGATAGTCCCAAATATAAATTTACTTAAAACTGTAAGGGTTGAGCCAGTTATATTCATGGCAACAAACTGAACTACACCGAAAAAAATATAGCAGATTGTTGTTGAGCGAGTTATATTATTGGCAACAAACTGAACTACACCGAAAAAAATATAGCAGATTGTTGTTGAGCGAGTTATATTCATGGCAACAAACTGAACTACACCGAAAAAAATATAGCAGATTGTTGTTGAGCGAGTTATATTATTGGCAACAAACTGAACTACACCGAAAAAAATATAGCAGATTGTTGTTGAGCGAGTTATATTCATGGCAACAAACTGAACTACACCGAAAAAAAATATAGCAGATTGTTGTTGAGCGAGTTATATTCATAGCAACAAACTGAACTACACTGAAAAAAAATATAACAGATTGTTGTTGAGCGAGTTATATTCATGGCAACAAACTGAACTACACCGAAAAAAAATATAGCAGATTGTTGACCATGTCAACAGTGTGATTCGTTCACACTACGGACAGTGTATTGTTTCAATAAATTGCTGACTATATATTGTTGCAGTATGTTGAGGCCAATATATGTAAGAACTCTAATGCAGCAACATATATCTAATTGTAGACCAATTTATAATAAGGCAAAATTCAAATGCACAGCATATTTAAATTTTGTACAACCTCCTCTATACGAGTTTTGTCTTTACAACTTTCAAAAGAAAAATAAGCATGCGATGTATATTGCGAAATCCCAAATTCTTCGAAGAAAGTATTGCTTATGAATTGTTAATATCTCTATTCGTACACCGATTTTCGTTACATTCTAAGATAGTGGCAAAGTTCCACAGCCGCACTTTCAGATATATAGTGCCAAGAGTATATAATTAGAAAAATATAATTAATACGCCCTCATCCTTAGAAGTAAACACGTTAAAATTCTACAGCGGCGTGGTGGTTGAAAGAATAAGACTTAAATTTCATACAAATTACAGCTTCATCATTTAACTACCATATTTTGTGTATAGCAGTAAACGGAGGAAGAGGCTAATAATTCTTTGAAAGAATGTAGAATAGAAAAAGAAACCTGAAAAAAGAATGTTTAAATAATAATTTCTAATTCCTTGCATTAATAGGCGAGGGCAATTCTATTTTTTAGTTTTGCTGATAAGTGACAATTCGGGGTCATTGGTATACAGATGCTGCAGTCTTCGGTTGGTGAAACTTCATAATATTGTTTCACGTTTGCACAACTTTGTGAACTATGTTCAAATGGCCAGAGGTGTGGAGCATGATGTATTATGCACATTGTGTATACATATTTATTGAAATTTCCCTATATTATTATTGATTATATCTAGTCGTATATCAAGTTGTCTTTGCACAACAGTTGACTGGTGCTATGGTTCGGCACACGTTCTGCCCTCGCGTTATACTTCATCACGTGAGAGTCCCAGGTTATAAAGTACATCATTCCATAATAAGGCGAATGGAGGAGGAGTACAACGCGTTAAAAGTACACCTCTAATCTAGAAATGAAAGAAACTGAATCCACGGTGTCATTACAAAGCCTAGCGATTTGAAACTTTTTTTAAAAATGATTGTGATGTGTGTGGTTACAATATATGCGTAGATGACGTTTTAGATGAGTCGGTGATCTATAAGTCTTCTGTTAAATCAAAAAGATAATTGAGACTACAAATTATAAGACCATCTAGATACTGCAGAGCAGCGTTAGATTCTAGATTTAATCTACTTTTGCATCTAATTATAAGACCGAACAGATTTCACAGCGCTGGTGTACAGTCTAGAAGGTACTAGATTAGATTCCTGCGAGTGGTCTTCCAGAAACAATCTATTTGATTCTTAATTTGAGGCTTTGTATTATTTAATGTATTGTTCAAATGTGGTATGTATCTCTCACACAAACTTCTTTAAGAGTAAACTAAAGGGAGAGGGCTATGTCGTAAAATAGAGGATAGTGAACCAGAGCTGGCATCGTACGTCTTTACATTATTTAGTTTCATGATGTGGTAATTCTCCCTAAAGAGCTGTATCTGTCAATCTAGTAATCGTAGTAAACTATAGTCTAGTAATCGTAGTACAGATATTGCAACCATCAGAGAAGATTTATCAAGTTCTTTCTTAGCAAATTTAATTTTAAATGGAATATTCATTTAAATTTAAAATCAAATAGAAAATGTAGATTTTAGAACAAAGGTAATATTGGAAAAAGTATAATGTATTTAAATGGGATGTCTGCTTCCTTACACGTTAATTAATAACTTCGACTAACATAACAAAAGCAAATTAAAACAAGGGGGAGATGTAGTGTATGCACATTTAACATAATTCGTAAATGCGGGTAGATCGAATAATATGGGGGTATAAGAGCTCTGTAGAGACTTGTCACGGGGCATTTGTGCGTTACGGATCGTTAAGTACGGTTGTGTAATAGTGTGAAACGTGTCTAGAAGTTAAGCGTGTAATTCTAATATTACACGCATACACTACACCACTATCAACGATCCAATCAATATTTTGCCTGTTAACGCCACATTTTTATCACCTTTAAACTAAAAACACTTGGATTTATATGGTCTGATTTTTTACAATAATGACAAATTACTTTATGCTTTGAAATAAATATAGAGTTAGTTTATGACTCTCCAATATTCACTTTCTGGAACCCTTCTTGCAATAATCAGGTACAAATAAGCTCCGTTGTTAGATTGGTACTTACATGCTATTAAATCTGAAGATTTGACACAAGAACTAAATGTTCAAAAGGAAGACCACTCAGTAGTATCTCTGCAACTTTTCCATCTTAAGTAACCTTTCTAATGTCACCCAATTGATATACTAAACTTATAACTGCAATTATGTATTCTTACATAGAAGGATATTGGTTAAATTCCATTCTATGTAGTAGCCAGCAAAACTCGACACTAAAGTACTTTGTTCTCAAATACTTGGGCTAAAATTTCCCATACCGCCTTAGATGATAATGCATCTCTCATATATTGAAATAATGATCTCTGCATAATCACGGCATTTCTAGCGAGTGCATGTTGATACGCAATCCCAAACACCTTAAAGCACCCTCAGCATCTTCATTAAAGACTTCTATGAAGTGTAATTTGATATTCTAGCCGGTTTCTGAATATTATTAAAATCTATTAATATCTGCTAGGGCGTGATGTTCATCAGTGACACAGCGTGTGAACCAACAAAGCCTTCGTTGTTTTCTGACATAATTGCCCATATGCTGATATTTATTTCGCCCAACAAATTTGAAGAATATAATTAGAGTGACTTACCTTTAGTAAGCCATCTGGGTCCATAACCTAGGATTATATGAATGTGCAGGTGTCGGAATAAAATAAAATTGCAAGCAATTGTGTCAAAAAATCACAAAATATTTATTATAATACTAGTGGACCCGCGCAGCTTTGGCTGCATTTTTTCAATTCATAATATCATTTTTATTTTATAATTAAATTTAAATCTATAATCGAATTAATAACAATCATAATGGTACTTAACTCTGGACCGAGTGCCACTTGTAGAATCTGGTTCAGCTATAATCTTTTATATTGTATTTGAATTTTATATTATATCGTGGTTCGAAGAGCTAATTCTTACAAAACATGTACTTTTTTTTATTAAAAACTAATAAAGAAATAATATACAAAAACGTAACATCTAAGCGAGAGAAGGAAAACTTGAAACAAAACCCTATATCAACACGTCTGACCAGCATGGTATAGTAGGTCAATTACCTTTTCATTATGGGGGAGGCCCGAGCCCAACAGTGGGACATATTTGGGCAGAGATGATGATGACGCTGACAAAAACGGTGATTTTTTGCCAGCTCTTCTCAGTAGCGGTTACGTTCCGATCCGGTGGTAGTTTATTGGATTCATTTAAAATATTATATATATATGTATATGTGTAAGTTTTGGTTATTATACATATATATATATATATATATGTAAGTTTTGGAGTTTATAATACTAATGACTAACGAATACAAAAAAAAAAGAATTATCCATTTTACTGCACTCGTTCAGAAGTTATGCGTACATTATATGTCAGATTTCAGCTATGTCGCGTACGTACATTTAACTTATCCTCAAAAAAAAGGTGGATAACTTCTCCTTTGTTGCTCACTTAGCCCGTTTCTAAGACTCGCAAGGAAAATAAGTGGTGGCGACATATTCTGTTCTTAACCTATCACCACAAATGGAATTAGATAGCTTAATGCAGTTCTAGTATATTATCAATTAGTAGTGATAGGACCACGCTGTTGATAGTTCTCTATCAACAGCCGCGGGCCGGTCCATCCGGGGTAGCACTACACTCTCGCAGAAGATCGACGTCTGAGTAATGGCAATGTGCTATTGCGCATCGTTCGGTGAGCGAGAGAGCTGGAAGCCCAACTGGGTGGATTTGGAGTTGGTAATGGTAGGCAGCGGCCTAGCTATACCCTTGGTGTTGCAAAGGTGGGGGTGGCACCTTTGCAACACCAAGGGTATAGCTAGGCTAGGAGGGTGGCAGTGATACTTACCATCAGGTGTGCTGCTTGCTCGTTTGCCAATATAAGCAGTAAAAAAAAGGTATAAAAAAATATTTGTAATATAGGTACCATTAGCAGGCAACCAGTGGCCAAATTTCCTCAGGTTCTTTTTTCTTTTCATAACAGTATCTCTACTAGATTTTGGTTTTATTTTTGGCAAAGCTACTATCTATTTAATACATTTAATCTATGTACTGGACGAGTACAAAGGTTATCGCAAATAATTAATTAGTAATAATAAAAATAATTAAGTAAAAGAATGTGTAAGATAAAAAATTTAATAAACAAATATAAACTTCATTACAATAGATATTTAAACTTATGCATTGGCTTGAATCCAAGAACTGAAACCTGAAACCCGAGCGTTAACTCCAGGATATTGAGGTGCAGCGCATCCAATGCCGAAGGAACATACACCAACGATAACGCGATTATGGTAAAGTGGACCTCCAGAATCACCTTGGCACTGATCGCGGCCCCCAATATCGAGAATACCAGAGCAAAGCATCGCATCAGTTACAGAAATACCGTCTGCTGCATAGCGTTTTCTGCATTCAGCTTGATTGATAGTCCAAATTTGAACATGACGAAGCTGTTCAGAGGGAACGCCGCCCGACTGTGGACAATTACTACTGATTAATACAATATTCATCTGTTTAGTAAAATACTAAAAATTCAATGTCAATAGCCCTTCTTATGCCTTGGTAAGTAACATGTCTATATAAGGAGGGAAAAAGACTCTCTATAAATCTCTATTTTAGTCTCATCATCTCAGCCCATATACATCCCAATATTGGGCTCCGGCTTCCTCCATAATAGAAGGGTAATTGACCTACTATACCACGCTGATCAGACGTGTTGGTATAGGGTTTTGTTTCGAGTTTTCCTTCTCTCGCATAGATGTTATATGCGTTGTATATCGCTTAGTCGTCTCGTCCGATCACCCACGGGTAATATAGTGGGTAGTGAATTGTATTCTTACTCCGTCACCACACGGAAAATCATTTAGTCATTGTGGTGTAAAAATAGGCCAAACTCTCTCCCATTATATTTAGAGCAGACTTGTCCACAATATGAAATCGTTTCACTGTTGTGAAACTAACTAAACTAACAAATTAATTAATATAATAATCATCATCATCATCAACCTGCTCTTATCCCAATTTATTTGGGGTCGACGCAATATGTCTTCTCCTTCCATACAACTCTATCAGACGTCATCTCTATGGTCACTCCTTGTCTATTCATGTCATGTTTTACGCAGTTCATCCATCTTTTCTTCGGTCTTCCCTTACCCCTTAAGCCTTCAATATTCATACTTAAAGCTTTCCTCACAACATTACTTTCATCCCGTCTCATCACATATCCATACCATGTCAATCTTTCACTCCTTAATTTTTCCGTCACTGGCGCAAATTTCAAATTTCCTCTTATATGTTAATTCCTTATTTTATCCATTCTTGTCACACCACACATCCATCTCTACATTCGCATCTCCGCTACATGCAGTCGTCTCTCATCCGTCGCTTTTGTCGCCCAACATGCTGATCCATACAGTACAGCAGGTCTTATTAGGTTTTTATATATTTAGCCCTTTAATTTAAGGAGTACTTTGGGGTTGCATGTTGTACCCGTGACCTGCCCCCATTTCATCCATCCCACATCAATTCTGTGCTTCACCGCATGATCCAGGTCGCCATCGCTTGAGATAAGAGAACCAAGGTATCGAAATTTCGAGCATACTGGGATAGGTACTCCATCTAGAGTTATGGGTGTAAAATTGGAGAGACCGCCGCAATCGCAGAATGTTTTTGGTCTGCTGATTTTCAAGCCTACATTCTCCAATTTACAGCGCCACTTTTCCAGCATGCTCTGTACCTCAAGGCCCTCATTCCCGACGAGAACAATGTCATCAGCGAATAGCATGCACCAGGGTGCCTCTTCCTGTATCTCCGATGTTAATGCATCCATTATCAACAGGAAGAGGTAAGGACTTAACGCGGACCCTTGGTGCAGACCTACTTCGATACTGAACTCGTCGGAAGCTCCAGCCGCTGATTTCACGTACGACCTAGATTGTCGGTACATGGCACAGATTAACCTAACATACTTCACAGGCACACCTTTCTCTTTCAGTACCCACCACAAAACTGTTCTCGGTATTCTGTCATAGGCCTTCTCGAGGTCAACGAATACCATGTGCAAGTTTTTATGTGCACCACGATATTTTTCGCACAGTTGGCGCAGTGCAAACATGGCATCCGTTGCCCCGCGGCCCGACATAAATCCGAACTGGTTTTGGGTGATCTCACTTTCTTCTCGCAATCGTTTCTCAGTTAATTAATATAATAATATTGGTCAATTATTAATAATAACTATATTATTATTAATAATAAGTATTATTAACAAAAAAAGCTCAATTCGTGGAAACAACGCAAAGTAATAAATAATTTGCATGACAAAAAAATATTAACTTTAAACAAAATTACATATTACCGTCATTAGTAGTGCTTTAGTAGGCTAGTTGAGTTAATCTCACTATATATTTAAACCAGCAATTCTTGTATATATATATATATATATATATATATATATATATATATATATATATATATATATATATATATATATGTGTGTGTGTGTGTGTGTAATTTGAATCTCGGAAACGGCTCCAACGATTTTCTTGAAATTTAGCATACAAGGGGTTCCGGGGGCGATTAAACTAGCTAGGTTTCATTTATAGAAAATATTGTTTTGTCAGTATTTTTCGGCAAGAAAAATATAATTTTTCTTTGTATTAGAACTATTAGAATATGAAATTTTTCAAATTTTGACGCTGTCATTAAGAATAGACATTTAGCTCAGTTGGTCCAATACATACATACATATCATCACGCCATATCCCTTGCAGGGTAGGCAGAGAGAACAGAGTGCCAGAGAACTCTATCTCTGCATACTTCACTCGCTTCCTCAACATTCATAATTCTCTTCATACACGCTCGCCGGTTTCGGAGACTCTTGACTCCACCTTCCTTCAGTACATGACCGATCTGGTCTAGGTAGGTTAGTCTCGGTCTCCCTCGGTACCTACATCCTTCCACTTTCGCATTGTATATCTTCTTAACCAGACGTTCGTTCGGCATTCTTTCCACATGTCCGAACCATCGGAGCATTCCCTTTCGCATCTTTGCACCAATACCCTCTTTCATACCTACTCGCTCTCTTACGTCGTCGTTACGAATGCGGTCGGTCAGCCTAACTCCACAGATTTTCCGCAGAGATCGCATTTCGACCGCATTAATTTTACTTTCATACTCTTTTCTGCATACCCAACTCTCGCTTCCATACAGTAATGTTGGGACAAGCACTGCGTTGGTTCAATCGTGTAGTCTAATCCAAACAAACCGGAGCTCGGTTCGGATCCTTACTGTCTCTTATTTACTTTTTGGCTTTCTTTTATTATTTTATTAATTATTATCATTTGCCCGCATTTTTGTCTGCGTAGAAGTCGAAAATAGTTCTAATAGGATTTTTGTTTGATTTGTGTTTGTTTATGTATAAATGTTTGTATACACACTTATATAGTAGGTATAACAATCTTATCCATGTGGTGACCGAGTAAGAATACAATTCACCACCCCTTATCTTACCCGTGGGTGATCGTGAGAGACGATTTAGGGATATAAAATGCATATAACATCTATGCAAGAGAAGGAAAACTCGAAACAAAACCCTATAACAACACATCTGACCAGCGCGGTATAGTAAGTTAACTTCCCTCCTATTATGGAGGAGGCCCGAGCCCAACAGTGGGGCGTATATGGACTGTAATGATGATGATGATGATAACAATCTTTGTTATAGTGTAGGGTAGGTTCGATAAACATAAAAATCAAATGATATTTTGTTATATATTATGAACACCAGGCTTTTTCTTAGCAGGCCATGTTTTAAACACACCGCGCTCATTCCGACCGAGGCGACGGAAGGGTAGTGTACGGCCCCATAACCCACCGTCTTTTCCATCGAAATTAGGCCGATCACTGGTACCGCTTCTTTGACATCAACCCGCGATACTACACCTATTACAGTATTTCTTTGTAAACAATATCTTTTGATTTTCTTTCGGATGCTAGAATAACCAGGCTACTCTGTGAGCTTACTCTGAAGCATGTCACATACAACTGCCCATGGGAGAAGCAGCTTTATCTCAAGTCTACTCACGCTACCTTAAGAATTTGACCTCGAGCTTTGTTTGTGGTTATTGCAAAGCAGACTTTAATGGCAAACTGCACTCTGAAATTCGAAGGAGTAATTTGATGGTATTTGGAGAATCTTAGGAATAAATACAGACTTTGCTCGAGAACAATCGGTCAGTATGGTTGACCCGATTACAATGCAATGTAATGTTTTTTCTTGCAAACTGATGGCATTGTATAATTTTGGCGCCTCAGCTTTCAATTTTAAGATATGTGTTGGGAGACCTGGAGCCTTCAGAGTATTCAAGAACTCGACTGGTTGTTAGACTAAGAGTTTATCACTTATTCGAAGGATTTATTTTAATATTCGACCTCTTCGAGTGATTTAAAATATATGCAAGTAAATAGTATAAAGAAATCGAAACGACTGTAGTATCGCATTTAGGTACAAGTATATTATGACGTCTTGCGACCAATCTGATTAGCATTAACATCCTGTCTTCCCTTTAGAAACTTTCAAATGCCATATTAATTCAGTATTGTGAGTTTCGAGACATTTCAATTTTAAAGAGTATTTCCATAGTACCAAGCTTTTATGTGAGTTCTACCTTTTCAGAGTTCCGTACCCTAAGCGTAATACGGGACCCTATAACTAAAACTTCGCTGTCCGTCCGTCCGTTCATCTGTCTATCATCAGGCTGTATCTCATGAACCATAATAGTTAGACAGCAGCCAGACAAAAATGTTCACAGATGATGTATTTCTGTTGCCGCTATAATGACAAATACTAAAATACAAAATAAATTAAATATTTAAGGGGTGCTCCCATACAACAAACGTGATTTTCGCTGCTTTTTGCTGGATATATTTTTAGTTTCTATTTTTTCTTTTTGATTTTTTTATTTATTTTTTATTGTTTTTTTTATATTTAAATATATCTTCCAAAACATACTAGCGAGAAAATACCGAGCAAGGCTCGGTCATCCAGATATTTTATTTTAACCAAGATAAGTACCACTGCTCATTCTTCTACCCAATCCCTTAACCAATTTTCACGCTCCCACTGGCAAGTTAGTCGTGATAAAACGTGGTAAGTATTTTTAACTCGTCACTATACAGGGACCTCTGCTTAATCAAATAGATTGTATATCGTGTACTATCAGTGATAAAATACTTACAGAAATGGTACCCCAACCAGTAGCCCAAACAACTTCATTGTCACCTAGATAATAGTTTGTCCCCGATATAGATGCAGGTTGTATAACCTTATTGTATGATATTCTTTTAGCTGTTCGCATTATTGCTACGTCGTTGTTCATACTATTCATATCAAAACCAGGATGAACGCTGATCGACTCAAGAGTATAGATGACTCCACCACTGTTAGCCTTAGAAGAACCCAATCGAATACGCCATCTGATAACGCTATCACCACTGCAATTAAAAAATAATGTACACCTTGTTATTTGAAACAAAAATTAGTAGATAATAATACCTATATCAAATATTTAAAATCTAAAATATCTATAAAATATAATATTGGACAAGGTGTTGTCTGGTGTGCAAGGAGTAAGTGCTAGGTGGCTGTGCTTTACACTCTAAATGATGCCATATCAGAATTTTTCAACATAAAAGTTTTATATTTCCTAAATATTTTCACCGAAACACATAGTTTCCAATACTTAATGATTTTTGATATTTACCCGAGTATTGAACATTTGAAATAAAACAATTTTTGATTTTATTGCATTTGTATTGGATGTTTAATTTCCCGATGTTTCTACATAAAATTGATGGTGATTATTATATTATGACATCGCCTCTTTATTTCATTAATGTGTTATCTTGAAAAATGAATTTAAGAGGAGTGTTTTTCAAGTTTCAGAAAATAATTGATATATAAATCTAATGATTTTAATTATTTCATTGTTCTATAATTAAATCATCTATGATTTAAATCAGATTTACGATAAAAAAAAAATCGTTGCGAAATAATTATTTTTTTAAACTTGAAAAAGGCTCCTCTAAAATGTAATTTTTCAAGATAACACATTATTGAAGCAAAGAGGCGACATATTTCCTTGTGAACCGGTGGTAACTTAATGGTTTTGTTAGTTTTTTAAACTAGAAAGTGTTATGAAAAAATAATTACCATAAAATTAAGATTCAACAACGATTGACCATAAACAATATATTTTTTCATATAGTTTTTGTACCGACTATAAATTTTGTCCAAAATGTGTGTCTAAATTAAATAAAGAGCTAGTACTGTAGCGGTAAGATAAAAATCTCTATAATAACAATAACTTGTTGGACGTGAGACCTTAGTCCTCCCGTGATCATGAACGCTGTAAAATATTCGAGACATCGGGTAATTAAAAAACAAAGCAAATAAAAAAAAACACAAACACGATACAAACCGTAAAAATACTTATTATTTTTGTTTAGTTCTTTTAAATATAATTTCTGTTATTTTTATTATTATATTTTTTGAAACATAGCTAAGAAGCATTAAAAATATATCATTGTTTGTTTGTATGTGACTATGTTTCAATACGATCATCGCCGTACACATTTAATATCTTATCGAATAGGTAGACGTATAGCTTTAATTATCTTATGAAATCATATTATTAAAGAACAGTTTCAAAGATATTCATAAACATCGATGCATTTCTCAATGATGTGTGTATTTTACCAATAAAATATTTTTTTTTACATATGAGTTATGATCTTGTTAGCCGGTTAGGGTAAGATCCAAGATGCATGATAATCTACAACCTATCATGCGATCGCTCGGCGACTATTAATTAAAAAATCACTAACACCGCATAAATTTAATTTAGTTGGAACTATTGAGAAATGATATTAAGCAGAAAGTTCTTTTTAAATTTTCTATCTTTAGATATAGATAAAAATTATTAAAGTGCCTGCATCCTTAATCAGATGAGCTTGACACATTAATCTAAAATCAATGATAATTAATTATTATGATAACTTACTGCTGATTTGATGATGGAATCAAATAATGACTGTAATAATACCTCACCAAAATCAAATGTGTTTTTGGCTCATTTAGATATCATTTAGATATTTCTGACAAACATCATGTAATTAGATAATGAAGAAAATATATCATGTACTTAGACGCTGGTATTAACGCCAAACAAAAGCTAACATTTCAAACTATTTCAATAAGAATTTGTCTTTCAAACTAGCAACTTTTAACTTAAATGTAAGCAATTAAATAAACGTTTTAAAAAAGCTATATTAAATCAACGTACAAAGGGCAATGAGCAGCAGTCAGTATAGCTTTGTTATTGATAATGGCACCACCGCAAGCCTGTGAATAAATCTGCCCATTCCAGGAAAAGAGTAAAGCCGCCATAGATGGATAGTTATCGATAGTTGTTAAAGCACCGCCTACTATCTTCTGGGTATGTGACGGCAAACCTGAAACAGCAAAAATTAGAACTTTAGAATATATTATTAAAATTTACTCATGATACTACTTCTTTTACTCCAATTTGTATAGACCATCATTATAGCTTGTTTTCTGCCTGTTACATAACTGAAAGAAGAGCAAAACGTACGATATGAGGTTATAGCTATGTTTTATAAACAGCTTTAGACTGAAAACATAATATCTAAATTAAGAAAAACCAAAACTTCAATAGTGAAAGTGGTTGGATACTTCCATCCAATCTTATTTCAGTAATTTGTATAAAATTACAGTCCTATAAAAGTAAATTCCTCCAACCTATAAAAGGTTCAGATAAATTAATTATTATATAATTAAAAACAGTAAATAAATCCAATATAGTTTAACCTATGATATTGAAAAATCATTACTGAAGCCAGAACTTTTTCTAGCTGTATTTATTATTATTAACCACTACTAACTGAACTACCTAACTGAATATTTCCTATTTACGTTAAAAAATAAACAATTCATATAATTAAAATAATCCTGTTATTAAAATATAAGCAGGCAAAAAACCAAACTGTGCTATTAACATGTATGTTAATCGTTTCGCTTTTTTTTTTAATTCTCTATTTTGTCTTTTAAATAAGTCGGTAGCACAGCAACATTTTATGGCAAGCGGTATATTTAAATAGAAATAAAGCGATAAATTGTACTCTTAGGTAGGTGTCCTTTTTTATTGATTAGGTCATCTTTTTTTTCTGCTTGGTATGTATTTTTGATAATAGAGAAGTTCACAACGTTCTTTTTGGTGACCATTATATTTATACCCTTTAAAAATCCTTGTTCCAGGTAAGAAAGGAGTTTTTCTAAATTTAACCCTGAGAAAGCAATATAAGGCAAAATTGGTGGTATAAGGCTTAAATACGAGAGAACCAGAAGCCCAACTAGGTGAGTTTGGCGTTTATATTGGTCGGCAGCGCCCTAGCTATACTCATGGCATTGCAAAGGTCCATGGGTGTCAGTGACACTTAACATCAGGTGTGCTCTGCTTGCTCGTTATATATATATTTTCATTATTAGGTTCAAAATCAATAAAGGATAAATTAACCTACGAGTACTATAACCACACTAGCCAGGTGGAATTGGCATATGATTTAATTATCTATTATCAAGAGTTCAAGTTATGACTGCGCAAATTACAGAGCCATAAGGTTGACCAGTTTGGCAGCAAAAGTATACGGTAAAATTATTGAAAGGAGAATGAGGATGGTGTCCGATGGTTTACTGTGTGAGACACAAGGAGGTTTCAGGAGTGGAAGGGGATGCATGGATCAAGTGTTCTCTCTGCGCAACATTGTGGAGAAGCATCTGGCTCTAGGTCAGAGGGTTTTCTGCAGTTTTGTAGATCTGGAGAGAGCATTTGACATGGTTGTACGAAAGGAACTTTGGGACATTTTACCGGAGTATGGTTATTAACGGTAAACTGCTACAGGCTGTGCAGTCCAGTTACATGGGCTGTAGAGCCTGTGTGCGGCTGGATGATGGAATGTCGCCTTGGTTTGACGTCAATATCGGCGTTAAGCAGGGGTGCGTTCTGTCAGCCAGGCTGTTTATCATATATCTGGATAAATGTCTCCAAAGGTTGAACGATATGAATGTGGGAGTCCAGATGGGTGACTCAGTGGTCACTGGTCTGCTCTATGCAGATGATGCAGTCCTGCTGGCACAGTCAGCGTCTGACCAGCAGACCCTAGTCGACACAATGACAGAAGATTGTAAGAAAAGGGACCTACGCGTGAATGTGAGCAAAACCAAAATAATGGTCTTTGAAAGAGATGAAGCCAGAACAGATGTAAGAGTAAAAATAGGTAATGATGTACTAGAACAAGTGGATGAATTTGTATATCTTGGATGTGGTTTTAGACTAGATGGAAGGTATACCACTGATATAGAGCGAAGAGTGAATGCGGGAAATAGATTGAACGGAGCGTTGGGACAACTTCTCGGTAGCCACCACCTCAGCCAGAAGGCACGTGTAGCAATACATAACGCTGTGCTTGTCCCAACATTACTATATGGAAGCGAGAGTTGGGTATGCAGAAAAAAGAATGAAAACAAAATTAATGCGGTCGAAATGCGATCTCTACGGAAAATCTGTGGAGTTAGGCTGACCGACCGCATTCGCAACGACGACGTAAGAGAGCGAGTAGGTATGAAAGAGAGTATTGGTGTAAAGATGCGAAAGGGAATGCTCCGATGGTTCGGACATGTGGAAAGAATGCCGAACGAACGTCTGGTTAAGAAGATATACAATGCGAAAGTGGAAGGATGTAGGTACCGGGGGAGACCGAGACTCAACTACCTAGACCAGATTGGTCACGTGCTGAAAGAAGGTGGAGTCAAGAGTCTCCGAAACCGGCGAGCGTGTATGAAGAGAATTATGAATGTTGAAGAAGCGAGTGAAGTATGCAAGGATAGAGTTCTCTGGCACTCTGTTCTCTCTGCCTACCCTGCAAGGGATATGGCGTGATGATATGTATGTGTTTAATTATCTAGCTTTCTTTCTCTAGATTGTTACGACAATCACCGGATTGGAACGTGGCATAACTGCTATAATTGCTACATTATATTTTGATATTTGGCATATAGGAATTGGTATTGTAAGGCTTCTTACACTCGGAAAATTTTTCATTCTAAGAGAGCCGTTTTTAAGAATATGTCAGCGATCTAGTAAAACTACTAATTTGATCTAACGTAGACTTTAATAAATAGTAGAACATTTATGCTACTTAGATTTTATGTTAGGCAAATTAATTCTTAAAAAAAAAGAAGGTATAACGCATTGGCCACGGATGGTAAGGAAGCGGTACCAATGCCCGGCCAATGGCGATGGGGAGGGTATAATGGGGAGGGTGGGATACGGGGCCAAGCACTGCCTTTCCGTCGTCCCGGACGGATCGGGCGGCGTGTGTCAGTACCATAGCCTACCCAAAAAAAAAGGGTATAGAGCATGATAATATATTCACACCACACATTAAGGGGGACTTTACAAATATACAATAAACTGACACTAACTACGACTATTACCCATAACTGACAAGTATGCATGCATCATTACTACATATAAACATAATTACATGATTATAATTACACCCAACTAGATTGATTAAGGAGGTCTATTACCTAGCCTATTATCAAAATGTTCGTTAGTTTACGAACAGGTAAATTGTAATATAAATCACTAATCCCGACACACGGTAAGTTAATACACCAACGTTAATATGAATGTTCCAAAATAATGACACAAATTATTAAGTCCATGTAGTATTATAACTTATGTGTAACGATGATGATAAAAAATATTGAGCATAAGAGAAATTGATTTAAATTACTTGCCTATGACAGCGCCAATGCACAAAATAATAATTGTAATCGCGTGCATTTTTTGCTGTTCCTTCGATCAATTAACGTCTTAAGATACAGTTGAAATAACTGTAATAAGCTGAAAAGTTTATTTATATTAACCTACATACTAGATATCTTTGGTTTAATCTAAACTATTACAAAAGTGTGCTCTATCGTATTAATTTTTACATGAGACCCATTTACACTGGATAAAATTGATCAATTTGGGCAAACAATCGTAACGTTCTGTTATTTTTCATGAACATTGTGTATTTCACAAAAAAAAACACAAATATTTAATTTTTTGCATAGGTAATATTGTAGAAAAGATGAAATTCTTGTGACGTAGGAGGACTAAAGATAATGTATAAATAATATACACAATTAATGCCATAAAAATCGAAAAGAAATACTAAGTACTTGCATAGCAACTTTTTAGAAAATAATGATGATGTGTTTTAGATGAGTTCTAAATCAATTTTTAAATAATAACTCCTTTTTAATCTTTCTTTCAGTACTGGCCATTTATTTGTTGGTATAAAATCAATCCTACAAACAATTTAAAAAAATTAGATATGCGTTTAATTAACTATGACTAATGACCACTGTGTAGCCAATATTTTAATCTTCTAAACTATCGTTGCTTCAATATGATAAAAGAACCTAATTATGTTGTTTGATATCGACGAATCGCGAATACAATATGTTGACACTCTACAATCCTGGAGGAGGAGGACCACACTTCGCAGCATTTTCATTTTATTGACCGCATGGGCCAGTAATGATTAACTTAGAATATACATATATTCATAATATATCAATGCCTCTTACTTTGTCATGAGTATTGACTAATCCACATCACAGCAGTTAAAATCACTCCCAGAAATGAAAAAAATATTAAAATCTAATTTAAAACCTATCAGTGTGGTGCAGTACAGTGATTTTGTCCTATAATAGAGGAAGACTATAACCCTACCATAACACCTAATAAGTCTTAAAGAAAAAGTAGAATTCAAACCCTTCTAAGTTACCTACATATATCTATATATATAAAATTCTTTGCCCTGAATGATGGAACAACGCACAGCCTAAACTACTGATCGTAGAAATCTGAAACTTCGAGGGTGTGTTCTTTTTGGGACATAGGCATTCGATAAGAAAGGATTTTTCGAAATTATACTCCTAAGGAGGTGAAAAAGCAGGACAAAAATTGTATGAAACAACGTCACTCCTATTTAAAATTTTGCATAAACATTCTTTAATACTATTGATAAAAGACGTGTTTCGTATTTCATTGAAATTATGATGAATCTCCTAAAAGAGGTAAAAAGAGGTGAAAAGTTATTTTGGGGCATATTTGCTTTAAAGTTGATATCAATATTCCTTCTTCTTCTTCTTATGTATTGGCAATCAGCTACATATACGAGCTATTGGTGCCAGTGTCAAGTTATATTTTCACGTTTTTAGTCTTTCAAGTCAGTCGTTGTCTAAGTCAAATTGTCACCATTAACAGTGCAATGTCCACACTGTTAATGGTATCTCGTGGGAATTTTGATGGAAAACGAAAATGTTGTAAAACACTTTTATATGATATTCACTACATCCCAGTATTTCCGCACATCATATTACATAAAATGCCATCAAAATTATCTAATATAACACGTTAAAACACTAAGATATTGAATATAATACAAGAACACCACATGACATTTTCAAATTCCCGTCAAAAGTCCATAGCGATTTTGATTTGAAAGACATTTTATTTTGACACATGTTTGAAAAATCAATTCGATTTTATTAAAAAAACCGGCCAAGTGCGACTCGGAGTCGCGCACGAAGGGTACCGTAGCATTATCTATAAACGGCAAAATAATCAAGTTCGTTGTATGGGCACCCCTCTTAAATATTTTTATATTTGTTTTATTTTAATTTCATTATTTATTTCTAAAGTGAATAAATTACTAAATACTCTGTGAATATTTCAAGCGTCTACCATATCTAGCAAAAATAAGCAAAAAAATCACCTTTGTTGTGTGGGAGCCGCCTTAATTATTTAAATTCTTGTTTTTTAGTATTTGTCGTTGTAGCGCCAACAGAAATTAGTAATAGGGTCCTGTGAAAAGATAAAATGTTTTGGGTACGGAACTCTAAAAAGTTTGAACTCACATAAAAGCTTGGTGTAATGTAAATACCCTTTAAAATTTGAATGTCTCGAATGTCACCGTATTATATTAATTAGTACGGCGTTTGCAGATTTCTAAGCTTTAGAGAGGTCATTCACTTTTAGGACACGGCCTCAAAGGAACGTAGAGTTTGAAATTTAAAAATTGTTAAACGGTAATTTTCTAGGCAGAATATTGTAATTGAGAGCCATGGTAACACCTTGCATCGAATAACTGAAATCTATCGCTCACACGATGCATTACAATATCTGATTGTCTTGCTACAGCGATAGTGGATATTCCATTTCAGCAGTTGTTAGGTTTTTGAATTGCACTGGGATATACCCAGTGCGATACTAAAACCATAAACACCGCTTAATAAAATTATATCTATTGCAACTTTTTATTTTACCCTATAATGATTAGGAAAGGAGCATAATCATCTACATCATCTACTATAGGATCATCTATACTATAGGATCATCTACTATAGTTTTGTTCGCTGTTTAGCCAGTTTTTAATCAACATGTTTGCAAAAATCGAGACCAAAAGGATGAGTTTATAATAGGAACAATCAGTAAGATGCGATAGGAAGACAGGACGTTTATGCTGATTAGCTGGGTCTCAAGACGCTATCACGTTTGTGCGCTACTACGGTCGTTCTGTTCTCTTTATACTATTTACTTGCAAATATTTGAAATCATTCGAAGGGGTTAAATATTGATAAAAAGCCTTTGAGTAAGTGATGAACACCGATGGTGTCATTGGTTAACCGGTCAAGTTTCTGAATACATTGAAACCTACCGGTCTCCCCACACACATATTAAAATTGAGAATTGGCACGCCAATTATGCTACTGCACAATATAAATCCACCAAAATTATGCAATGCCACCAGACTGCAAGTGAAATAATTACATCGCAACGTAATTGGAGCAACTATACTGGCTGGTTGTTCTCGAGCGGAGTCTGTATCTAGAATTCTTCTAATACCATCAAATTAACCATCGAATTCCAGAGAGTGCTTATTTGCCATCAAAGCCTACTTCGTAATGACCATAAACAAAGCTCAAGGTTAAACTCTTAAGGTAGCGGGAGTAGACTTAAGAGAAAACTGCTTCTACCATGGACTACGGATGTCAAGAACGCGGTATTAGTGGATGGCCTAAAGTCAATGGAGAACACGGCGGGTTATGGTTCTGCACATTGCCCTTCCGTCGCCTCGGTTGGAGTGGGCGGGGTTTGTTCAAATCATAGTCTGCTAAGTAAAAAGTTTTGTGTTTATAAAATATGACCAAATTGTATTTCATTTTCATGTTTATTTAATCTTTAAATCCCTGCATTACAATACAGATTGTTATATTTTATAAGAATTCAAACATTTAAACATAAAAATTTATGTTATAACAAAATTAAGAACGTAAAAATCCAATCAAAGGTCCTAATTAGAACCATTTTAGACGTTTACGTGGACGAAGTCGCGGGCAAACGCTAGTCAATATATAAATACCTTTAGACACTAAATATTACGAAATATGTAATAAATTTAATCGTTATCTAAAATATCGATATTACAAATACTCAAAAGCTGCTGTGCGTCATTGTATCAATTATTATCTATGTTTTTTTTTATGTAGATACTAGCTGTTTCCCACGGCTTCGCCCGTGTGGATATATTAAAATATGGCTAGTTGTTTGAATGGTCAAAAATTAATTAATATTATATCTTAACTTAATAAAAAACTAATAAGTAAAAAAAATAATATAACACTTTTATTTTGATAATAGATTGAACTTAATTTTATGTTTTTTTAACTAAATATAAATTTATTTAATTTTTTTATATTACTACTATTACCAATTATTCGGCGTGGACGCAATATGTACTCCTCTTCATACATATTGCAAAAGATTTTGGCAATAGCTTTATGACCAGCCGCCTGCCTAACGTCAACCATCCTTATGAATTTATTTATACTTAAGCATCGATGTATTTGTTTCTATGGATTTAATTCCAAAAGTGACAATTTTTATACAACTATAACCTCTAGTTTAGTCCCCGTAGGGGTATATTTTCTAAAAACATTGAAATACGCCTTTAATTATTTTTAATATAACAAAATTTTTTTTAGATTTGTGAAGGAAAGAGAGATTCTTTCAAATTGACGCATTTTCATACAAACTTTAATATCATATTTTACTTTCTTTAGGGATGATTAAAAATAAAACTTTAGTACGTGTTTTTCATCTTTAATTAAATATTTGTATTTGGTTAAGTCACAGTCGCTGCGTGGTAGTGGTTCATAACCACTTACGGCCAACCCTTAATTTGCTCGTGGATGTCGTAAAATATGACTAAGAGCTTTGTATCGGCCTGGGCCAACACCACCTCATGCCGTCTAGTTAATAATTACATTCCCAAGGAGGGATGAGTGTGTCAGGCAGGCGGCAGTTCATAAAACTATTGCCAATAACTTTTGCAATATGTAGGAAGAGGAGTAGGTACGTATTGCGATGACCACAAGTAATTAGGATAAGAGCAAGAGATTGATGAATTGTAGTTAAATTACAGATTAATTACAGTATTAAAAAAAAGCAAAACAAAGTTCCGTACCTACTTGTTTATAAGTTAATTTCCGTACAAATTTCCAACATCCATTTCTCTTTAGGGAATGATTTCAAAAAATGGTGAAATACGTATTTGTTATTTAATATCGAGTAGCCAAACACGTACTTTCATACCAATGTGCAACCCCTATTTTACATATTTAGTGGGCCTTTTTCTAAAAATGCTGAAATTATGTATTTATTAATTTAATATCAAATAGCCAAATAACTATTTTCAAGGTACTAACTTTAAAACTTTCCATGTGTGTACAGAGTAAGAATACAATTCACCACCCCATCTTATCGGTGGGTAAAAAACGACTAAGGAATATAAAACGCATATAACGTCTATGCCGGAGAAGGATAACTCGAAACCAAACCCTATACCAACACGTCTGACCAGTGTGGTATAGTAGACCAATTTCCCTCCCATTACGTAGGAGGCTCGAGCCCGACAGTGGGACATATATTAGCTGAGATGATGATGATGATGATGAACTATAAAACTAACGATGTTTCTAATAAACTTGCAACCCCTGTTTGACATCGACATGATTTATTAGAAAATATCCAAAAATAATGAAATAAAAATAACCAAACAAATAGCCTCACAAATGTAACGTAACAACTGTTAAAATTTCATAAAAATCTTGCAACCCGTATTTTACATCCTGCTCATAGAAATTTACAAAAACGGTGAAACACGTATTTTTAACATTTAATACAAATGATAACGCGATCCCTATTCTTGCGATCCCTATTTTTGGGCAGAAAATTCTAAAAATGGTGAAACACGTACTTTTTTATTTAGTACTAAATAGCCAAATATAAATTTTCACTAATATAACTTTAATGCTGACAAAGTTTCCTAAAAAAACTAAACCCCTATTTTACAGCAATAGAGGAGAAATTTTGAAAAATACTAAAACTCGTATTATTTTTATTTAATATTAAATAGCTAAATACAAATTTTCACTGATCTAACTTCAAAGTCGACGAAGTTTAATAACAAAATAGCAATCCCCATTTTACATCCTTTGCGGAGAAATTCATAAAAATGCTGAAACACGTCTTTGTTTTTGTACTACAGAGCCAAATAAACATTTTTACGAATGTAACTTCAAAACTGATAAAGTTTTTTAAAAAATTGCAACCCCTATTTTAGACCCATAGGGAAAAAATTTCAAAAAAATGCTAAAACACGTATTTATTTTAATAATATTAAATCGCTGAAAATAAACTTTCAGAGATCTTACTTCAAAATTGACGTAGCTTCATACAAATTTGCAATGCCTATTTTTCACCCCTAGGGGCAAAAAATTACAAAATGCTGAAACAGGTATTCCTTTATTTATTCTTTCATTGAATAGCTAAAAACAAAATATCAGGGATCTAAGTTTAAAGTTGACGTAGTTTATTAAATGTTACTAAGTTTAAAGCTGACGAAGTTTATTAACTTGTAAACCCTATTTTCCACCCTTAAGGGAGAAATTGCCAAAACTGAAGAAAAAGGTATTTCCTATGTACTGGCTAAAAACTAATTTACAGGGATCTAACTGGCATTTTTGGAAATTTCCCCCAATTTCCAAAAATGCTGAAATACGTGTTTGTTTATTTAATATTAAATACGCAAATCCAAAGTTTAACGGTTCTAACTTCAAAACTGCCAAAGTTTGATAAAAAACTTGCATGCCCTATTCTACTCCCTTAGGGTACTCACCCTTAGGGGAGAAATTTCCAAAAATGCTAAAACTCGTATTGTTTTTATTTAATATTAAATAGCTAAATACAATTTTCACTGATCTAACTTTAAAGTCGACGAAATTTAATACAAAATTGCAATCCCCATTTTACATCCTTAGCGTGGCAATTTCTAAAAACGCTGAAACAATTATTTGTTTTAGTACTAAAGAGCCAAATAAACATTTTCACGAATCTAACTTCAAAACTGATCAAGTTTCATACACACTTGCAACTCCTATTTTTCACCCTTAAGGAAAAAAATCCAAAAATGCTGAAACACGTGTTTGTTTATTTAATATTAAATAAACGAATCCAAACTTTAACGGTTCTAGCTTCAAAATTGCCAATGTTTAAAAAAAAACTTGTAAGCCCTATTCTACTCCCTTAGAGGAGAATTTAAAAATGTGCTGAATCAGATTAATTTTTAATTTAACATTATATAGTTAATAGCAAATTTTCAGGTATCTAACTTCAAAACTGACGAAGTTTCATACAAATTTGCAACCCCTTATTTTTCACCCTTTGGTGAGAAATTTCAAAAATGCTAAATAAAATACGTGTTTATTTATTTAATATTAAATAGGCGAATACAATTTTTCAAGAATCTAACTTCAAAACTGACGAAGATTAATACAAATTTGCAACTCCTATTTTCACCCTTAAGGAGATAATTTCCAAAAATGCTGAAACACTTGTTTGTTTATTTAATATTAAATACGCAAATCCAAAGTTTAATGGTTCTAGCTTCAAAATTGACAAAGTTTCATAAAAAAACTTGTCAGCCCTATTCTACTCTCTTAGAGGAGAATTTCAAAAAATATTTAACTTTATTCAGTTAATAACAAATTTTCAGGTATCTAACTTCAAAACTGACGAAGTTTCATACAAACTTGCAACCCCTTATTTTTAACTCTTTGGGGAGAAATTTCCAAAAATGCTGAAGCACGTGTTTATTTATTTAATATTAAAAAGGCGAATACAAATTTTCAATAAGCTAACTTCAAAACTGACCAAATTTCATACAAACTTGCAACACATATTTTTTCGTCCTTAAGGGAGAAATTTCCAAAAATGCTTAATTACGTGTTTATTTATTTAATATTAAATACGCAAATCCAAAGTTTAACAGTTCTAGCTTCAAAACTGCCAAAGTTTCATAAAAAAACTTGCAACCCCTATTCTACTCCTTTAGGAGAGAATTTCCAAAAATGCTGAAATAGGTCGATTTTAATTTAACATTATATAGTTAATAACAAATTTTCAGGTTTCTAACTTCAAAATTGATGAAGTTTCATACAAACTTTCAACCCCTTACTTTTCACCTTTTGAGGAGTAATTTCCAAAAACGTTGAATCACGTTTTTCTTTATTTAATATTAAATAGGCGAATACAAATTTTCACTAATCTAACTTCAAAAATGATGAAGTTGGATACAAACTTGCAACCCCTATTTTCACCCTTAGAGGAGAAATTTCCAAAAATCCTTTCTTAGTGAGCACCTACAATATAAAAGGCAGCAACTGCCTAAATTTCATGTTATTAGCCCCAGCGGTTTAGGCTGTGCGATGATGAATCAGTCAATCAGGACAAGCTCTTTTATATATATATATATATATATATATATATATATATATAGATACGCATAGGGTAATCAATATTTTGTAATTATTTGTACATAATTTTAATTCTGTTATATTTTTATTCTAAAATGCTAGTATTTGATAATATTACACTTGATGATAAGTGAGCAAATCGGTGTTAAGCAACGCATTAGTGTGCGTTAATTCGGGTTTTAGGTTTTTCCTTTGACGTCATGTGGCAGTATGGCGGTCTCACATAATTCATACATCTTCTTTTTTTTATCTTATAGATAAAGATATAATCTTATTATATATAAAAATGAATGTTTGTCTGTATGAAATCATTCTACTTGGTCGAGAAAAGAAGCGAGTGGGTATTGTATCCTCAATCAGTCGTGGCTTTATTAGAACTAATTAAATAATTAGCACGTCCTCTCTCTTAACTCTGCAGCAATTGTTTCATATTTCAACATCCATCGAGGATCCTAGCTTATGGGGTTAAAAGAATAATGAAGACGAAGGAGCCATTATTTTAGTCACATTGAACGTCGTCGGGATGTAATGGAATGATGACAATATGTATTATTAGTATAAATTCAGGCACTGATTTGTGTAAAATCGTGCTCACTTTTTATGTTTATTATACTCACTTAAAAATTTGATAAATCTTACAAGTAGCTACCTGGTTAAATACATATAAGATAACACGTAGATAGATAAATGTACCATGCAATCTTATCAATGCTTAATGAAACGAATTATTGTATATTATATTATTAATCTTATCTATATATCGCAAGACTAAATATAAATTTATTATTTTTTTGCACCTTGTTTAGTGATTTTTTAAATGAAAATGTGATATTAACTGTTTCAGCTAAACGTAACCGGGATTCTTTGCCACTTATAAAAAAAGTCATATTGTGATATTACAACCAAAAGTATACCAGAACATCGTTAAAAATGTAGGTAACCAAAAATGTAACCGCTGAACAGATCACTCCTTACTTTAGCGAGGGTTTTATCGAAATGCGATTCATTAACTCATCATTCATCATCTTTCAGCCTTTTGCTGTCCTCTGCTAGACGTAGGCCTCCCTTATACATCGCCACAACGTGCGGTCCTGTGCTGCTCGCATAGAGCGAGTCCCAGCAACCTTCACCAAGCCGTCAGTCCACCTGGTAAAGAGCGTCCAACACTGAATCGTTCAATATGCAATCGCCACTCGAGAACCTTTCTTTCACAACAGTTATTATCGGTTGGTCGAGGGATACGGTCTAACGATTGCCACTTTAGCGTGCTATTTAATTACACCCATTTATCTGCGCATTTCCGTATTACAGATTCTATCTCGCAGAGAAATCCCGAGCATAGCCCGCACCATAGCACGCTGAGCGACTTTGACCTCAGTCATGAGGATTAAATTTAGGGACCGCGTCAATTTAATAATTTCTATAAAATTAAATTTTAAAAATTAACAAATTAATTGTCGTTAGTACTGAGAGGTGCGTCAAAAGCACTGGAGACCCTTTGTGATCACAATCACGATAATGGTGGTGGTAAAATTAAAAAATAATGTACGATGGTGGTGCGACTTTTTCTTACGGGAACACCCTCTAATGAAGTGAATTTTGGAACCGACGTTCTCACGCTGGCCTCGTATACGGACGTCAGCGAATCGATTAGACTATAGCCCGTTAATATAAAAAAATCCTGAATATTTTTTCCGTGTGGTGACGGAGTAAGCATACAATTCAGCATCCTCTGTCTTACCCGTGGGTGATCGTACGAGACGACTAAGGGATATAAAACGCATACAACATCTATGCGAGAGAAGGAAACTCGAAACAAAACCCTATACCAACACGTCTGACCAGCGTGGTATAGTAGGTCAATTACCCTCCCATTATGGAGGAGGCTCGAGCCCAACAGTGGGATATATATGAACTGAGATGATAATGATGATGATGACTGATAAATTTCTTATCATATATTTTATTTTATTCTATTTTCCAGTTAAAATATTTTGTATCTATAGTATTGGTATCTATATTATGTGTATTGTATTTATAATAAACATTTTTACTTGATAATAGCTTCGGGTAACAACGTAATTAAGTACTAATGTCCTCGCACTTTGTAGCTAAAATATTGGCTAGGGAAGATGACAAATAAAGCAACCCATCAGGCGCACCAACAAAGTTGCGGAAGGGATGGGTACCAGTAATCCGTTCATGTATACTATGACTTATGCGGTCTGATCTTGCCCTTTCATCGCAGTGTATGGTTAAGCTGATTGAACTAACCATATCCAACCGAAAGAAATATTGATTAGCTGAACAATTATGAACACATGTATATCCTAAAAATAGGTTATTACCATACTACTATCGCCCTCTAGCGGACAAACAATGCACTGTGAAGCCATATGCGTATTTTTTTATTATAAATAAATATCGCCAATACATGTAATCTATACATAGTAATCATTGTTTATATTACACAAAGCCTCCAAAAAAGGACGACATAGGGTTGGAATAAGGTACAGATACTCTTTAAAACCTCGGAGAGGGATCACCTAATCGAAATATGAGAAAACACTTAAGAGAGACCTTAGATTTGATCTGGAAATTTAATTTGAAGATTATTTTATGGTCTACTTTGGGTTTTTAAATTAGAACCTCTATTTTTGATAATAGAAGCTAAAAGAGTATATAATAAGGTTGAATAGAGGGCAGTGAAAAAGTATGGTAAATCTTGTAGAGGAATAATTTAATCGAATTATGGGAAAACACATTAAGGGTTTATTCCCCTGTAATTGATATCAATTTGGAATCTTATAGTAACCCTATGTTTGACCTTGAACTACAATTTCATTACAAGATCAACTTTGTTTTAAAAGGAATTTTAATGGCGTTTTTTTTTTCAAGTAACCCCAAAATCCTTCAGGGGCGACCTTGGTACATATTAGTATGTAACATACGTTGCAGCCGTTCTTAGACATGAATGTCCATTAAGAAAAAAAGTTATTTCTTTTTAATTAAATTTTATTTTTAAGATGAATTAGGTATAAGGTTACCATGATATTACTAATTAAAAATTTCCCTTAAGATGTATTTTCATATTCCGAATACATCCTTCTGCGAAATCTTGAGGGGCTTCCATACGTTTTTCATTCGTGCCATGCGTTTTATATATATACTAGCGGTCCGCTTTCGCTTCGCTTCGGTTACATCAGTTCAGTTGTGTAGTTTACTTTCGCTACATTGAATTCCTTTTGGAGAAGGAATTTCTTAAAATCCTACTTCATCTGACCTTTACAGCGCAGAAAGAAAGTCCACACCAAAATCCAAATCTGTATGGGCAATATTGGAAAATGTGGATTTTTTGGGTTAACACCTACTCAATCCCCTTTAGCGGTGGAATTTTTAAAATCCGTTCTTAGTTTACCTCTGTATCGTAACATATGTCTACCGAAATTCAAGCCTGTAGGAGCTATATTTAAAAAATGTGATTTTTACACCCCAGCGTCCCCTCTTGCCGGTGGAATTCCGTAAAATCCGTTCTTAGCTGACCTTTAATCGGCGAAAGGAATATTCCTACCAAATTTAAAGTCTGTAGGACTTATGGTTCCAGAGATATCGTGTTGAGTCAATACATAGGTAGAAATCTCACTTCTCTCACCTTGTAGTACTTCGCGCTTGCGAGTTGCGATGTTGAAATATCAGAAACTCAACTAAGTCATTAAATATATGGTATAAATCCAAGTAACCATAATTTCACTAGTATAACATTACTAACCACCTGGTAGGATATAGTTAAATGCCAGATTGATCAAGAAATCGATATCAGTGGCCAGTCTAATGGCGATCGGGAAAGTATATAGTGAGATACCGAATACGGCGTCGCCGCCCTTTTATTCCCCAGACGGAATAGGCGAAATGTGTCCAGAGCATATCCTAACACAAAAAAAAAAAAAAGTATATAAGTTATACAATTCAATAACTTTACTGCACCCTATTTTAAGTACAGAAATAAAATAAAATATAATCATTAAACGTTAATACAATCATTAAACGTTGGTACAGTTAGGTCTTATCGCATACTGCAATTTTATCCAGACAACTTTAGGATGAATTTTTATTTTTAGTAAGACAGGAAAGTAAGAAACGTAAGTATAAATTTCTTCTATGAGTACGACTTAATAATACACGATATATCATACATATATTATTTATCACATATATATACACACATACCTACTACTAAGGGACTTACTAAGTAAGTACTTAATAGAAAATGACAATATGATATTTTCAGGACAACAGCTATAATTGTCTCTAGAACTCGCTTGTACTACGTAGAAACGCCTTATAAATATTTAATTGTGAATCAATAAACATAAACTAAAAACATCAATCAGGCGTTTTATCTAAAAAAAAATGTGTGTGTCAGCTCCGACGCACGACTGGAGTTTACTCCTTAAGTACGATTATCAAAACAGGCGCAAAAAAGCTCATTTGACCAAAAATAATATATATTTTTTTTATTTACATTTATTAAAACTATTCAGTGAAGTATTATCTCACGTCAGAAAGTGAAAGGTGCGCAGAATAGGTTGCGCACCAAAAACGTAACGAGGTCATTCGATCACTAGATTTTACTCCTCAATTTTTTCTCATACCGGGCGCCTTATATGAAAATCGATTCTTAAGGAGTAAACTCAAAAAAAATACACCTATGTTAATATACGATTCAATATGTAACTCAAGAAACAATAAAACATACGTCCATTTAAATCCTGATAATGAGCTTTCTTCATAGTAAGAGGAAAGTTGGCCTATTATACCAAGAGGTGCGGTGCTGAACCACCTCCACGTGGTGCACCATGGAAACATCAGACCTTTTCCCTCTGACGGAAAAGAGTTCAGCGATCAGGTCTCGGTGCGTATAGGAGGGGATTCCTACTGTCATTACAGCTGAGAGCCCAGCTGTAATGCAGGCCCAAATATAATTATCAAAAGGAAAAGAGCAAAGAACCTGTGCTTCAGCCGCACTAAGGTAGCTGACACTAGAAAGCGCCTTCTCAAAATGGCAGAGAAGGAGAAGATGGAGACCACCACCGTCACTCCGCCCAAAAGTCAGAAGACGCACCCATCTGTGTCTCCAAAAAAGAATGTAAATAGTACCGGCGGAGTAGACCGAGACGCGCTGCAGTATACGCTCGAGGCAATGTATACGCTTCTATAATAAATTACCAAAAGATATCCGAGATATGACTGTGAACAAGTTTAAAAGGGCTGTCAAGAACAGACTCTGTAAAAAAGGTTATTATAAAATCTCGGATTATCTAAGCAATAGTTCAGACTGGCTATGAGCAGCTCCTCTTTCAGCAATTACATTATTTTTTTTGAACCGTTTAGTTACTATTTCTTTTTAATAATTATACATACTTGTAAAGCGTAGCGTGTGTTGCCTGACGAATTTTGACTTTTTTGCATTTATAGTACATGGTATTGGTCATGCTCACTGAAAGGTCCGCTTGCGGTAGCTGCGTGGAGCGGGTCTCTCCCTTCCCTCCAAGGTGGTTGAGGGGAGTGATGGCTGCTCTAGTAGTTAACTCGTGATCGAGTGCCGCTTGTGGGATCCGGTCCAGCCATGGTCTTTTTTTATTGTATTTTAACTATTGCGTTCGAAGGGCATCGCACTGAAGCTAATTAAATAATAAACATATACTATTTTTTTTTTAAATAAAAAATTAAAAAAATTATAATAACATAGATAAAATATAATTAGACAAACCCGCTGAGTTTCTTGCCGGATCTTCTCAGTAACAGTCTCATTCCGATCCGGTGGTAGTTTATTAGATTAACTTTAAATGTAAAAAAATGACAATATGTAAGTGCCCTCGCAGGGTATATGCATAATAAATGAATTTGAATTTGAATTCTTCGTGACCTGGGCCCAGCAGCGCCGTGGCAATAAAAATTTTTTTATGTATAATTTTCTATTTTATGGATGTTTACCATAATTATAATTCTCTCTTCTTCTTCATTCTCTCTAATGAGTTGACTAGAATTATAATTCTCAAACATCCGTAAAATAGGAAGGACGAAGAAGGTGTGCTTATTGTATTCTTATTAATCCATCACTACAAAAGTCATGGATATATCTGATGGACTATATATTCAGTAACATGACAATGCAATAAAATAAAAATTCGATAAATTAGTTTAAATTTGTCATTTATTTACTAAACGATAATTAAAAAGTAAATTTTCTTGTGGGAGCAGCTATGCTTACTATCAACTCTAATATTGCTCGTGGATATCGTATACAACGGCTTAGAGTTTTATATCGAATTGGGCCAACTTCATCTGATATCACCTGGTCAACAATAACTTTCCCAAGGATTGGGTTGACGTCGAGCAAGCGGCTGGTCATAAAACAATTGCGAACACTATTACAATATATACGATGGGAGAAAAGTACATAATGCGTCGATACCAAGCAATTGGGACATGAGTAGGATGATGATGATGAAGTAGGAAGCACAGTGACAAGTACTTGGAGTATCAAGTGCACCACTTCCAGCTCATCCCCTCCCCTAATAATCAAATAACACAATACTTCTTTACTAAGTTGAAACATGACTCAAACCGTTCAAAAGTACTAAGCTACTCACTAAAGTAGTTATGCTACCTTTCAAATAGATGTACTTTATCTAAAAATAATATATTATTCAATTAATTGAATGACTGACTGAGCTCATTTTTTTTTTTTTGGCCACATAAAACTGTAACGCGACTGTGTTATGGTAACTGCTTGGAATCGGATTCTATCGCGTTTTTATTTAATTTTTACAGTGATCATAGTCCTCTCATGACCATGTGACTTGTGACCATATCGGCCTTCGGCCACATCTCGCCGGTTTACAGATATTATATAATCGATATATATTCTTTTATAACATTTAATAGATTACTGTTACAAATACTTCAGAAATGCAATCAAAAAGCACGTATGGTATATCTCTCTATTTTATTTCTTGTCTAAAGGTATCTACCTCCTTTTAAAATAATGATATGTATCGACATACAAAAATATACATCCAATAATCATCATCAACATCTCAGCTTACATTATCAAACTGTTGGACTCGAGCCTCCTCCATAATGGAAGGGAAATTGACCTATTACACCATGCTGGTCAGACGTGTCAGTATAGAGTTTTATTTCGAGTTTTCTTCTCTTTCATAGATGCTATATGCGTATTATATCCCTTATTCGTCTCTTACAATCACCCACGGGTAAGATAGGGGGAGGTGTAAGATAGGGGGTGATAAGAAAACACCCCATGTTTTATCGATCAGTCAACCTATAATATGAAATATTAAACAGTGCTGTTTAGTAAATAAAAATAACATATCAATTGGTAAGAAAACTTTTTATAATTAAAACCGAAAACATTTTAGGCGTTAGCTTGAATCCAAGTAGTGTAACTTGAAATACGAGTATTAACACTAGGCCAGAAAGCTTGGTCACATCCATTACTCCAAGAAGATATACCGACTACGACATTATTGTGATAGAGTGGGCCGCCGGCGTCACCCTGGCATTGACCGCGACCACCGACGTCGAGCCAACCGGCACACAACATGTTAGCGGTGATAACTCCACCATAACGAGTATTGCAAGTATTTTGATTGACAGTCCACATTTGTGCATGACGGAGTTGTTCAGAATTAGAACCACTAGACTGTAATAAATAGAAAACATTTGTTATAGTTATTACTACGTGAAATCATAATACTCCAAGTAATTGGGATAAAAGCAAAATTATTTTGATGATCTATCTATAAATAGTTTTAGCACAAAATCCTATTTTATCCATTTCCATCAAGAATTATTTTCTAACTTGTTTCAAAGTTTTGTTCACAAGTTCATATTGGCGAAATACAGTAATAGCAATAAACAAAAACTTAAAGGCGTAATAACACGGCTAAGTGAATGAAAGTAGAAATTTAATCTACTCTAAACCGCATGCCAGAATTCAAAAATATAACGATCATGTATAAAACGTCAACATATTTTACGTGACTATAAAATTACACTTTATTCACTTTTTTATAAAGAACCATTGCAAATTAATAAATTCATACAATGCAGTTTATAAGGGGTTAATTTTGAGAAACATATTAATTAGAATAATATAAAAGCTACACGTGGCTAGTACATAGGTTCTTTAGCAGGGATGTTAAGAGTTAGGTGTTATATTGTAATTGATTATTATCTATAAGGCATGTAAATAAGTAAAATAATTTTGCTTAGCGTAGAAACCGCTTGAGCAATCATCATAAGAATAGATAGCACTACTCTCCTGTATCTGATAAACGCCACGTTTATCAGATACAGGAGAGCAGAGAGATTATAGCATTATCCATCTTTTGAGTAGATATGTCCAACAAATAACTTTGAAATGCTATTTAATAGATATACAATAAATATGTAATCTATCTATAGCTATCACTATTTTCACCTTGTTTGCGAAGACTTATACCAACAATAGAAAGATTAAAATTATAAAGTAATATAACTTACAGAAGTAGCACCCCATCCGGTGGCCCACACCATTTGATTGTCGCCAATATTGTAATTGGTGCCTGCGATACTTGCAGCAGCAGCATTATTGTTAAAAGTGAGCGTAGTAGCGGAGCGTATGATTGCGATATCATTATCTGCATTTAATGGGCTATAACTGGGATGTATTATGAAAAAGGAGACGGTATGAACAACTCCACCGCTATTAGCAAACGTAGATCCTACTCGAATACGCCACCTGTTGGCAGGATCACCACTGTGACAAAAATAATACAAAAATTAGTGGACACCAAGTACATACTCCAAATTCATCTATGACTCTAATTCGTAAATTATTTTGGCTGATAATAAACTTTTATAATCCGTACATAGTTATAGTCATCATCATCATCAGAGCTCATATATGTCCCACTATTGGGGTCGGGCCTCCTCCTTAATGGGAGGGAAATTAACCTACTACACTACGCTGGTCAGACGTGATGGTATAGAGTTTTGTTTCGAGTTTTCCTTCCCTTGTATAGATGTTATATGCATTTTATATCCCTTAGTCGACTCTTACAATCACCCACGGGTAAAATAGGGGGTGGTGAATTGTATTCTTACTCCGTCACCACACGGATAATAGTTATAGTGCTAAAAAAATGTTTTATTCAAAACGTGGAAAGAAGGCTTTCTCATTATCATATCGTCCTATATACGTTCCACTACTGGGTTCAAACCTCCTCCATAATGAGAGGGAAATTGACCTACTACACCACGCTGATCAGACGGGTAGGTATAGACAGGTTCACTCTAGAGGTATGTCCCGCCTGGGGGCCTCACGCCACGACCTGTCGGCGGTGATAGGAATAGACCTGTCGTTGTTGACCATCATATCTAAGATGTTTGACAGCGACAGGTGCTGGTCGTCGATGGCCTCCTTCTGTGAGGAGGTCATCTCTACGAAGTAGGCCGCGGAGCGGATACGTGAGGCATTTGCTTCTGCAGACTCACTCCGTAGGCGGCGGCCAGGAAGGCGGAGGCGCCGTTACGCGCCTCTCCTCCCGCCGCCTTGATTGTTGACTGGACGTGGCCAGATGGCCTAGCGTTGGGGTGTCGGGGATAGAATGTCAATAGACGATCTCTCCGGCATGCCGTAAAAGCGCGGAAGGGACCGCTGTGGTTTTAGTGGGTATTTCGGTCGAACCAGCTGACCGGCGAGTCCCACACACCCCCTCGTCTGTCACCGGCGAGGGCTAGTGCGCAAAGGCATTTCCACAGCGTGAACAAAAAGAAAAAAAAAAAAAAAAAAAGGTATAGATAGGTTCTATTTTATTGTAATAGGTTTTATTTGGTAGTATTATTTATTATGAGTTCTCCTTTTCTTGCAAAGATGATATATACATATTATATCTTTTAGTCGTCTTTTACAATACCCACGGATAGGATAGAGAGTGGTAAATTGTATTCATACTCCATCACCACACGAATAGAGTTAGTTTATCCAAGCCGACCGTATGAAGCAACGCTAAGCATTTCATATTCACATAATATTTGAAATATGATCATGAACAATGAATTTGTAAACATTTTATTTAGTGCAATCTATATACATTTCGAAATAAGTAAAGATTTTTTTTTGGTACGTATGAAAATTAATATCTCCCACATTATTGTATCATTATTAATATTTAATATTGTATTTCAAAGATTATTTTTCAATCTAATGACTATAAATAAATTAATATCAGAAAATTATGTTTTTCAACAAAAAGATAGTTTAACAATTACATTTTAATATGACATCCTTTTTTTTTTGGTGGGCTACGGTCGGCGCACTCCTCGCACCACTCCGTCCGGAGTGACAGAAGAGCGTAAGCACGCACACCCGTAACCCACACGTGACACCTCGCCTTCGTCGTTGGACCGACCACCGGAGCAGCATGAACTTGACGTTAGTGGCCGGCCCGACGGAAATATGACATCTGACGATTTTTAAAGTTAACACACGCGAAAGAATTATTTAATTCTCTCGCTTGTATAAAGTTTTTATTAACATACATTTATCAAAGTACATAATCATACTACAGCTACGTTACATCCACATAGAGCTTTTGTTTATTCGAAAAGATACAGTTAATTAATCTTACAATGCTATAATATGAACCGTATTTACATGGGCCTTTTAGTTTACTATATTTGCAACACATGTATAAATAAATATTAACTTATATGCAGGACTTTAAGACTTTTAACTTCACATAACATCATTTACGAGTAACTCCGGGTGCATTATATTCTTAAAAACGTGCCGAAAAATTAGTTTAGCCTAGTAATATGTAGAAGGTTAATATCTCGTTTTGACATAGTTATCGATATTTTTATAATAACACATACAATATTATATCACAATTTATGGTTTATATTTGTACTTACTAAGGACAATGAGCAGCTGTCAGGATAGATCGGCTATTTACGATAGTACCACCACAAGCTTGCCAGTACGTATTTAAGTCCAAGGAGTATAGCAAAGCAGCATTTTGAGGATAGCGTCCAATATTTGTAGTAAAACCACCAGCAATCCTTTGAGGATTGGAAGGGACAGCTAAAACAGAATTTCTCTTTTAGATATCTTATGAAACAATATTAACATATTCGTCCTTATATACTATGCCACAATATATCATAGCCTATCGATGTCTACTATTGGACTAAATCGCCTCAATAAGGAATCATTCATCATTATCATTTAGTCTCAACAAATGACAGGGACAATGCCGTATTCGACACACTGGGTAGGCGTCCGCAGTGAGGTGTTATACGCTTCCGAAGATAAAGATGCTACCCATTCTCCTGATTAGACACTTTACAGTGAGAAACTTCAGCTTTAATAATACCCTGATCACTAGATTCATCATAGTCACTGCGCTAGGTAGATGAGTTAATATTTTAAGTTGCCCGGATAAGTGCTCCTACGAATTCTCCTGGTGATCCTTCAACCAATTTTCAGGGCACTTTAGTGACTCCCACAGGGTTATAGTAGAATGTAATTTTATCATATCACCAATCGGGGTAATATTATTACTTAATACTATTTTTAAGAACGTTTTATGTAACTGTCTCTTTACGTAAATCATCATCATCATCCTTGTCTTATCCCACTTACTTGAAGTCAACGCAATACATAGGTACTCTTCTTCTATCGTACATATTGTAAAACTTATTAGCAATAGATTTATGACCGGCTGCCTTCCTATCAATAACCCTCATTGGGAATGTAATTCTTGACCAAATAACATCAGACGGAGTTGGCCCAGGTCAAAGTCGTCTTTTATGACACCCCCGAGCAATGTAGAGGTTAATAGTATTCTAAGTCACTGCCACACAACTACATGTCTTCTTCTTCTTGTCTTTTAACATATTTTTTAGTAGTAAGACCACGCTGTTGACAGTTTTCTGTCTACAGCAGTGGGCCGGTCCATCCGGGGCAGTACCATACTCTCGCAGAAAATGGACGTCTGAGCAGTGGCAATATACTTTTCTGCTTCATTCTGTGAGATAAAGAGCCGGGCAGCCCAACTTTCTGGGTAGGTTAGGGGTTTTTTATTGGTAGGCAGCTATCTAGCTGTACCTCTGGTATTGAAAATGATCATGGACGGCAGTAACACTTGCTATCAGGTGCGCCAGCTTGCTCGTTTGCCAACAAGAGCAATAAAAAAATAACTATTATAAAATATTGATCTTACCTGCAACAGCCACAATACAAAAAGCCAACAACGCAATTACACGCATCTTGATGTATTACCAAGTTTGTGATTTGAACTGTGACATCTGAAACTATACACACGGTATTTATATCAATGTAAATTGCTTACTCATTGACTTTATCAGAAATGTAGTGTTGCAAAAAGATTAACGACTTACTAGCTATATATAAAAATATAAAGACAGTTTCACATTTTTTAAATGTAAAAGTAGACTGTGTTATTTATAATACAACTACTTTACCATCTAGATGTATGTGCTCGCTCCGGCAGCAGTCCGGCAGCAGTAAAAGGTAACCCACTGGGCTAACCACGAATGTCAAAGAAGCGGTATCAGTAGCCAGCCCAAGGGCGATGGGGAATACGGTGGGTTATGAGGCCACGACGAAACGGACAGCGTGTATCTAAACCATAACCTACCAAAAAAGAGGATCTGTGCTATTCGAATCGGTTTCAGTAATCCATTAAATTGACGAACATAATCTTCACATTTTTTTTTAAATTTTAAATTTATAGTCTCTGTGCTCCTTTTTATATATAGGTATATAACCCGTGGTTAGACGGAAGTTGCAGTGATTGAGCGTCTATATGTCGAACGAGACGAACGGCATCTTTGCGTTTGTCTTGAATATGTGTCCCGAAATTTACTTCATTAACACGCTTCGGCACGTTTCACTATCATCATCATCATGTTAACTAATATACATCTCACAGCTAGCCTCCTTCATAATAGAAGAGAAATGAATAACCTACGATATCAATTTAGTCAGACGTGTTATAAGATTTTATTTAAAGTTAGTTAGTAAGTTTTTGACGCTGATCATCGGCCAAAAATCTAAAACTAAAATATTTCAGTTATAATGTCTTTCATTTCCCCCTGTGTGGCAATGGGAAAAGAATACAATTGTCGTCACCCCTTGCTTGCCCGTGGGAGTCGTAAAAATCGGCTAAGGGTCTCACCGGGAGACTGGACAGCGGCTATCTCCCGGGAAACTTCATAACATCTACCGCAATCGCCAATCCGCCTGCCAAGCGTGGTAATTATGTCATTATTGTCGAACCAAAAATAAATATGACTGCAAATAAAGTCACAGCCCCCAGTCACGGCAGTGCCGCTGTTCCACGGGCTCATTTTAGTAGCGGGCCGCCTGTTGGTGGCGGGGCAGGGGGTGCTAAGAGTCTCCGGCTGCAATCCGACTATCCACCGCAGGACTATCCCCCACTAGGTAGACTGATGACATTACGAAGGTTGCAGAAAACCGTTGAATGCAGGTGGCATAGGACCGTTTCGAATGGTATTCTCGTGGTGAGGTCTATGTCTAACAGTGGATGTTTACGGGCTGATGGATGGATGGATGGTCTTTCATTTTGAATGCGTAGTTAATACGCCGATAGGACGCCGTAAATAGCAAACGTCATTTTGAGCGATTATTAAACCGAGAAAAAGAAATGAGCCGTCATTTTATCTGTCTTGGTTCGAATTTCATAGTTCATTCAAATTCTCAGGTATTCTTCAGTTAGAAATATCTGCAAAGTGTAATTTGAAAGTCCTTTAGAAGATGAAGCTAAATTAGAGGCGAAAATGATGTCCATCTTCTTAATCTGGACATAAAAAACACTATCATGGTCAATAAATATTATTATTGAAACCAAAAAAATAAGTTTTAGCGATTTAAACTATAAAAAAACTATGTCTTAATTAAATTACAAAGCCTAGAAAAAGTCTCGATGCTAAAAATATTTTTAATATATAACGATCGTGTGAAGTTGGGTTAACTGTAATCTCTTTATTGTTGTAATCTGTATAATTTTATTTTCTATATTATAATAATTATAATCTGTACTTCCTATAATAGATAAAAGCAATCGAAATTAAATTACCTACGTGTGTGGGCTGTATATATGATCCTACACATTGGTCCAATTTTAACCGGCTACTTGCATATAATTACTACTTCTGGAACTGCAGCAAGGACATAGTACAACATAACCTTGAGATACCTCTAGTCAAGATGGGGATTTCCGTATGGTGACGGAGTGAGCATACTATTCACCACCCCATATCTTGCCCGTGGGTGATCGTACGAGACGCCTAAGGGATATAAAATGCATATAACATCTATGCGAGAGAAGGAAAACTTGAAACAAAACCCTATACCAACACGTCTGACCAACACGGTATAGAAGGTTAATTTCCCTCCCATTACGGAGGAGGCCAGAGCTCAACAGTGGGACGTTTATGGGCTGCGATGATGATGATGAAGATGGGGGAATGCTACAGCTGATGGTCTTGTACAGTGCACCGTGTGGAGGCAGGTGCTGACCGTCCTAGGGCCGTCTTGTGGCGACCACAGTGGGCCATAACGATCAGGGCCATACGTGGATACCGCACTTTAACGAAGGTCCTTTACCGGCGGGTGTCGGTGACGTTGACTGGGAACGACAATGCCGACACTCGCTAAGACAATGCTTGACAGCGTCAGAAACTAGGACACGGTTGACGCTTTCTATGAGGAATTTGTCTCACAAAATGGGGTAGCGAGGCGTGTCAGAGAGGAGATTCTCCACGCTGACACGCTCTTCCACCAGGGCGTGGGGCAACGCAGGCAACTTCCGCTGTAACTGCGCCTGATGCCACCCTAGCTCAGGTCGTAGATGAATAGACCGTGGATTAGTCACCACCGGCAGAGAGACCGACCAGCACCAGTAGTGGTAACAGTGATCGGTCCAATGGCGATAGGAAGGGAACACAGTGATTATGGGGCCGTACGCCGTCATTCCGTCGCACAGAATGAGCTGGGATCTGTCTGGATTGGGCGGGATGTGTCCAGACTATAGGCTACCATAAATTAAGAAAAAGAAAAAGCTATAGCACTGCCATGAACTCGATGTAATATCTATACTATTCCGAATAGTAATATAATAAAAATACAACTGTAGTGAAAATAACTGTGAGTAATGGTAGTTTATCCCACTTTCAGTTCCAATGCCTTGATAATTATATTTTAACCTCGAAAAAAGTTCAAAGTGCTGGAATGCTGATGATGAAACCCGAAAGGCTAACCCGCCGGGCCAGCCATAGATGTCAAGGCATCGATACCGGTGATTGGCCTAATGGCGTTTTAAACAGTTATGAAGCCGCACGCTGTCCCCTTCAGGCGCCCCGGACGAAATGGGAGAGATGTGTCCAAACCATAGCTAGCCAAAAAAAGACTACTGGAATTGAGCATGTGTAGAGAGTGGAGACCTCATCAAGTATGAATCTTGCCAGTTGATGATTTCATGACTTCCCTAATCCTGGCCAAACTTTGTGACATCATAGAATATATTTCATTTGTATGACATGATATAGTCTATATTGTAGAAATACCACCGTATTTTAGTAGTACTCCATTACTCTTATGGTTACTGCTTATGCAAGGTGCCCGTCAAGATGCTTTGCTTTCCATAAATTATGCCAATTTTTGGCCTGTTTTGTTTCCCCATACAAATTCATATTTTATTAAGAAAACTCATCAACTGCCCTTTTGACTAGATTTTGACGGCAGTCACCCATAAGCACAGTGTATTGGGTTTTGGAGGTGAAAATGTCTTTAGCAATGTACTCGTATAGGCATCCATCTTGACATGAAAAGAGCCGAAGTTAGCGCCTAAAACTATAATCGTAGCCTTAAACGAATATCATATGCATTGTAATATGATAATTCTGAGTATCAAATATGTCTTTATAATAACATTTACACGGAATAAATTCATAATCACCACACTTAGCAAGTGGGTTGGCGTTTGTAGGTAATGTTTAAAGTTCTCAGGACAGTACTGATACTGCGTTCTTTACTAGTGCCTACTGCGTTCTTTACTAGTGTTCCTTTAGCCGATTCTTATAATTCACACAGGAGATTGAAGTACATGATGAGGAAAGATGTATCATGTCCTTAACACGTCACACATGAAGAAAATAACTTACAAGAAAGGAAAATGATGTATAAATAGCACCTGATTTATGATATACTCTTAAAAGTTGACAAATCTTATAATCAGCTACTTAAATTAACTTATGACATGATTACAACTAAGCAGAAATAAATTATATGTATTCTAATTGAAGTTTATAATTAATTGTTGTTAAATTTGAGCCATTAATCTTATCCATATATCGTGCTATTAAATACAAATTTATATATATTACGATAATGATTAGTGATTTTTCAAATGATGTGGCGATATTGAGTCATTTCCTCACTAACATGACATTTATATTTATTTATCTTTCTGTTTCCTGAGTTAAAAACATTTCTTTTCTTCACAACCCTTATTAGACAAGAGCTAAAGCATAGAAAAATTAGGCATGTTATTATCCTGGGTAGTTTTAGTTTTTATATTTTTATAAGACACCATACTGCACTAAAGAACTAATCCTTGTATAGCGGGGGACTTTACGAACATATAATTAACGTAGACAAATTATACACAAACTCAGAACAACAGTTTGTGGATCACACAAAGTATTGCCCTGCGTAGTATTCAAACCCACGAATAGGGGATTAAGTTTTTATTTTATTTCAAGATTGTCTTATTACAGTAACGATGATGATAATTCTACTTCCGTGTTTTCCCGTATCATTCAGGAGCCATAATAAAAGAGGGTTGATACAATATTTAAAAGTTTGTTGATCTCTAAATTGAATATGCATTATGCTGAAAATATTTAATGGATTTAGATGAATCTCTACACAATTGCTATTGATACTAAGGATATTAAACAATTATCATATATTTATATATAATAAAGTTAGTAGGGCAGGAGTGGCGTTCTTTTAGTATTTGAACTGTGGAGGACGTGCCGTCGTTGTTAATGGAATGGTTTAGTAGGCGGACCGGAACCCTCTCCTTCCGACTGGTGCAGGTCTTGACGAGGCATGATTGCTTCATATTTTATACAAATTAACAATTTCAGACAAAAATGTCAATCTTTAATGATTAATTTATATATTATCCTATTATAACATCGAGAATACTGAATGAATTTAAAGCTAGGTATTTCAAATTATTCGATTTCGGTGGCACGCGTAGTAGTTGGAAGGAAAGGACGATGGATTATGGGGATCCCACGCCACCTATCTACCACTCTAAATAGTTGAACGAGGTCTAGGAAGACCTATTTGACCCAAGCAAAAGGATAATAGATGCATATAAAGGAGTAATATAAAAACGAAATGTGATAATGAATTTTATAGCTAAATATCAACTTTTTATTCAGAAGACTCGAACAATATTTAAATTAGAATTGGAAACTAGTATATACGGTGATTGGTAACCTGTGCCAACCAAATAAAATGTGTTTATATATGACAAAGCAATTATATGAATTACACATAAGTAGCTTATGATAAAGTGGGGAAGATTAAAAACTCTTCTTGGTATTTTATTATATGAAGTGATTAATAATGTTACGTGTGAGTCGAGAAATTATATATTTTTAATACTTTTAAATTTATAATCAAACAATCGGGCCAGTATATGATGGCACGATACAAGCCTTGCGTTTGTGAAGGAGCTCATGTCTTTGGTGAGATAGGTATGGACTGTAGAAGAAAAAGTTAGTTTTAAAATATATATTCAGTATATGTTATTTAAAATTTATGCTGCAATTGAATAACTATTATGGTCAGTAATTTTAACATAAATTTATTAGAAACTAATATTATTTCTAAAAAACGTTATGGTTTTAAAAGTGAATAGTTTATTAATATAGTTTTCAAAGCACCTATAAAACAATAGTTGGGAACACAAATTTTAGATACTTTAAAACTTACAGATAACTAAATAAATTTAAAATAGAATTTCTAGTTATTGTACTCAATATGTTTAGGAAAGATATTTTTGAAATAATAGTTGGAAGAAGAAATATAACTCTTATTAACACCCCAGTTCATATACGTACCACTGCTGGACTCGAACCTACTCCAAATTGAGAGAGAAATCGACGGGTTGATATAGAATTTTTATTTCGAGTGTTCCTTCTCTTATATAGATGTTATCAGCAAATTATATACTTTAGTAATTTTATACAATACACACGGACAAGAATAGGGTTAATGGTGGTATAAAAGTGTATTCTTATTTCGTTACCGTATTGAAATATAACCTATTATCATACCAACCTTTATCATACCGACGAATATTAACTGCTAGGTAACTTTTTGATTATAATCTGAACATGTAGGTAACTAAGCATCGTTTTTCGTGATGCTATTTCGATTCTTTTATTATTTGCTAACGTCATTTAGGTGTATCTTACATTAGGTATATTTTACATTACGCCGGGCTGGCCACGGAAGGCAAGGAAGCGGTACCAGTGGCCGGCCCAATGGCGATGGGGAGGGAATACGGTGGGTTGTGGGGCCACGCGCTCCCATCCCGTCGCCCCGGACGGTGCGGGCCTACCAAAAAAAAAAAGGTGTATTTTACATTCACAAGAAAATTCTTATCTCATTATTGCTACCAAACTAAGCAGAACTTGGTTGCTTTTCGAATATATTAATTTATTGTCTGTCTAGGTTAGGGACAAATGTAATAAGAGTTAGAGATTAAGGGTAAAAATAATAATAATTGAAAAATTTATATCCCACGATATTTATTATTATAATAATATAGACATGTATATAGTAGGTAGTAATTATTCTAGGCATTCGACTGTATCCAGGCAGTAAACCGTGAAACGCGAGTATTAACACCCGGGTATTTAGCACTAGCACAGCCATATCCCCATGAACAGATACCGACGAGAATGCCGTTGTGATAGAGAGGACCTCCGGAGTCACCTTGGCACTGATCACGACCGCCAACATCTAGCCATCCGGAACACAACATGTTATCTGTAATACTGCCGCCTTCATTAGAATACCGAGATTTACAAATAGCTTGATTGATTGTCCACAATTGGACGTGACGTAGCTGCTCCGAACTCACACCACCAGACTGGAATAAAATAATATTTATGTCAGACTATTATCTAGTTAAAATTAAAACTATGTAACTATTATTTAAAATAAAACTATTTTTATGGATTTTATCACGTTTGTAATTAAATTTTAATTTCCTGACTTTTGGAACACTTTAATTACTATATTTTACTCAAGATCAAATATCGTGATAGAATCTGTAAGAAATAGTTTTATTTCAAATGTGTAATACTCGCGTTAACATAAGTAATTATTATATAACTCTTATTTTGATATCGTTGTTTATTATTTTAGAATCATAAAATCAAGTGTTATAAGATTTAGATTTAAGCTGTGTGGTAGCGATTACGAATACTACCAACACTTACTTTGCTCGTGGGTGTCGTAAAAGATGACTTATAACGACTTAGGCCAACTCCGTCTGATGTCGTTTGGTCAACAATTACATTTCCAAGTAGGGTTGACGTCTGGCAGTCGGCCGGTCATAAAACTATTGCCAATAACTTTTACAATATGTACTATGAAATATAATGTACTCTATATAATGTACTAATGTACGTATGTACTAAACTTATTGTATGACCCCCAAGTAATTGACATAAGAGTAGGAGTATGATTTGATTTAGATTTAATCACATTTGATTATCTTTTTTCAACTCACGGCAATGGTCGTAAGCACGAAAAAAAACACGAATGTATTTCACGATAAAACAGCAATTTATTGCCAACTATTCTGTTATTGTAATGATGTTGTTGATTTTAGTCTTTTAAACTATATAATCCATTATATTCATCAGCCAATGACCTCTACTATTGAAAATCAGCGTCCTCTAGAGGGTTATATCGCCATAGTCACCGTGCTTGATAGGCGGGCTGGCATTTACAATTAGTTGTATACGTTTACCAGGAGACCTCTGCTGCAAATAGTAATCACTCAGCCGGTTTTTACGACTTTCGTATGAAATTAAGAGATGAGATACATCAAATGCAATATAACAAAAAAATATATTGAAAATTTTATTTAATGAAAATTCTCTTACAATTTTTTTTTTTATTTCTATCTATTACAAAGGAAAAAAATTAGGTATCTAATGTCACTAACCTTCGTTGTACCCCATCCAGCTGCCCATACAACCTGATTATCATCAAGGTTATAGTTAGTGCCGGCAATCGATGCGGGTTGTACGACAGTGTTGTATTGAATTGCCTTGGTCGTACGTAATATCGCTACGTCGTTGTCGATTATCTGAGCATTATAATGTGGATGAATGATCGCAGAATCAAGAGCATATATTTCACCACCGCTGTTGGCATAAGTTGATCCGACACGTACTCGCCATTTAACTGCAGAGTCCCCGCTACAATAAAAGTTAAGCATATTACAGAGACAGTATATATTAGTGACTCTTTTTGTTTCAAACTTTGTACTTAGAGATAGGTATAATCTTTTCAAATATCGAATATAGCTTATAACTTCGATGTTAGTATTAATTTCATTCATCGATTTGCCATCTAATAATTATTAGATGTAATCTGAAGAACTAGGACTCTATGTTAAATTAAGAACGTGTGTAAACAATCCTATACGAAATTTGTTTTACAAGACCATTATTATTATTAAATAGTCTTAATGTCTTGGCATACCAGATTAAGATTAAAAAAACTAGCTGAATAAAGATTTATCAATATTTGCAAACTATACTCATAATATCAATGTGTCGATATTTCAGAGTTTTTAACATTAATGTAAATATAACAGTGATTCATCAATTTACGAATAAAGAATGTAACATCTATCAGATTCCTTGTATGCCATGATATCACTTTTTTTTAATAATAAAATAAAATAACACCTACCCAAATATTAAACCTCACATCTATATTTATAAGTCACAAGTGAAATAATCGTAATTTCAAAACGATAATGTCTGTAACATAAAGAATGAGATATTGATAGTGAGATGTATATGACTTAAGAAGATAGAAATTAAACTTACTAAGGACAGTGAGCTGCAGTTAAAATAGATCTACTAGTAATAATAGTGCCTCCACAAGCCTGGTTGAAAGACGTAACTCCAAAAAAAGAATACAGCAAAGCAGTAATAGTTGGATATTCATTCACAGTAATTACTGTACCGCCCACAATCCTTTGTGGATTTGCGGGAACAGCTGAAATAAAATTAACAATGAAAATAAGTAACATACAACAGTTGGTAAAATTTTTAGCTTAACGAAATTATGTTTAAACAGCTATATGCTTACTATTGTTTTTTTTTTTAAACACCACCCTGCACTAAGGAAATAATCCTTTTATTGCGGGGGACTTTAAAACATGCAATTAACGCAGACAAATTACACCCAGAGTCAGAACAACGCTTTGGGGATCGCACAAAGTATCGAACCCATAGCACTGGCATGGAAGGTCATTATTTTAACACTACGCCATCTGTGCAACTGTGTGTTCTATTACTTACTTTGATAAAAATGACATTTCAAACGCTTCAGAATAACTGTTTACTTGTTAACATATTATTTCGATTTCAAAATATTTTGAACGCTGCATCACATTTGCTTATTAACAATATTTTAAATTACAATATTAAACTAATATATAAAGCAAATCTCATTGGCTTATGATAATATTTCATTTAAAAACGTAGGATCTTTAGATAAGCTAGCGGTATTTATAAAAGAGGGCGCACATTGTTTTGCATTGAGTCTATATACGCAACCTCAGTAAATAGGTCTGTAGCTGCTAACAATGTTGGTATATTTAGTACTCTATCCTCGGACAAAACACAATGACGAGCTTCCCAACACCCGATCATATATTAGTTTACTCAGTACAGTAGTCTGTTTTGGAGGAATACTCGATATAGAGCTCCGACTTCGGCCCATGGTATTAGTTTATTTAATTTTTGGAAGACATATACTAATATATAATTAAGCTGATGACTATACTATGTTAGGACTATGATTATGTGTATATATATATATATATATATTCAAATTACTGAAATTTTTAGCATTTAATATGCTTAATTATTTATAAATACCCGATACGAAACGAAAAATGATGTCACAAACGGGGTTCGAACCCGCACCTATTGGGAATCCGGCCCAACCGTGCTGCCACTTACACCATTGTGAACTATTTTAGGACATGCAAATTTCGAATCATATTATACCTTACGTCTTCAAGGTGACGTATGCCATCTATCGGACAATGTTTACACATTGTATAGACTTAACACTTCAAACTTTACAGTTAGAATTGTATTAAACGATGACACAACCTTGTTATTCAAATTACTGAAATTTTTAGCATTTAATATGCTTAATTATTTATAAATACCCGATACGAAACGAAAAATGATGTCACAAACGGGGTTCGAACCCGCACCTATTGGGAATCCGGCCCAACCGTGCTGCCACTTACACCATTGTGAACTATTTTAGGACATGCAAATTTCGAATCATATTATACCTTACGTCTTCAAGGTGACGTATGCCATCTATCGGACAATGTTTACACATTGTATAGACTTAACACTTCAAACTTTACAGTTAGAATTGTATTAAACGATGACACAACCTTGTTATTCAAATTACTGAAATTTTTAGCATTTAATATGCTTAATTATTAGCATAGATGCATAGATGGCATACGTCACCTTGAAGACGTAAGATATAATATGATTCGAAATTTGCATGTCCTAAAATAGTTCACAATGGTGTAAGTGGCAGCACGGTTGGGCCGGATTCCCAATAGGTGCGGGTTCGAACCCCGTTTGTGACATCATTTTTCGTTTCGTATCGGGTATTTATATATATATATATATATATATATATATATATATGTATATATATATATATATGTCATAATCATCTAAAATAGATGTAGTGAACATCTCAAAATGGCAATTTGAGAAATGAGATGAGATTTAAATAGCATATTGTGGTTCTGATCCCCAAGCAGAATAATTCTTTAATATCTCATCTCAGCGGATATACGTCCCACCATTTAAGCCTCTGATAGGAAAATTTACCTACTAATTCATATTGATCAGGCATGTTGTCATTCAGTTACACGTGGAGTTCTCTATTCTTACATCGATGCTATCCGCAGACTATATAGTCTTAGTATTTTTTTACGACACCCTTGGCAGGAAAAGGAGTAATGAATTGTATTCATATTCCATCACTCATCATCATTCTCCTACTCTTATCCCAATTACTTGGTGTCAATACAATATGTACTCTTCTTTTATAGTACATATTGTAAAAGTTATTGATAATAGTTTTATGACCAGCCGCCTGCCAGACATCAACCCTCCTTGGGAATATAATTGTTAACCAAACGGCATCAGATAGAGTTGGCCCAGGTCGTTGTAACACTCTTAGTAGCCTTTTACGACATCCACAAGCAAAGTTATGGTTGGTAGTATTCGTAGCCGCTACCACACAGCCAATTCTTATTCCGTCACTATGGAGAAAAAAATGTCAAATTCTTTATGCGATCCATAAATGATGGTTCTGATCCTTACTGTTCACTATGCCCATTAATTATGCGTTTTAATGTGCGATAGAAAGATAGTGTGGCTTGATAGATAAAAACAGACGTTAAATAACATGGGCATACTACGTGACCTATTTTTTACAATATTTAACTGTCTCCTTCAAACCTTCCTCATTCCTCCGTGATCACAAAGGATTGGGCCCACGACCCGATTTTATACGAGCATGACATTTTTGAAAACTAGATTTAAACTACACATCTAGATTTGTAATCGCACAACACCATACATCGGTAACAAAACTACGCTATTCGGTACTAGATGTCGTTACTTAAATCATTTAACAATAAACATTAAGACAAAATTAGACATTGCTACGGTCCAACAACTTCGCAATTATTGTAGCTTAAAATCTCCAAATTGCTACCATTAAGATTTATAAATAAACTTCATGAAATAATTAATTTTCTCTTACCTATAACTGCAGTAGAACAGAATGCAACCAATATAAAGACTTTCATGGTGCACTATCGATCAACAAGTTAGATGTAGTCTATTACGAACATTATTTATATTATTTTAGAATTATTGATTTATATGATAGCAGTTATCTATGAAACAAAAGGACAAATATCTTCAATTAAATAGACACTTTAATATAAAGTGTTTATCATTTATTTTTAAGATAATAATTAGAAAAACAAAATAAGAAATTAATTGAAAAACCATATTTTTATAGCTGATGAACAAGCAGTGTAATTGATATAAATATTAATAATATAATAAAAAGCCTTGAGGCTTAAAAAATAAACACATGTAATTGATAATTTTCTTCTAATCGGCTATTATGCAGATCAGAATACATCAAGATATTTCATCAATTAAAACTAAAATGACTGTATGGGGGTGTACGCTTATTGGATCTATTAATAAATAAGAATTCCTCACCCAGAGCAGAGTTCCTATACTTTTTTAATAAAACGCTACTAAAGTTAGTTTTACAGATTCTAAAATTATTATCAGAATAAATAACTAATTATGCATACATCCGTACATAATGTGCATATGTACATATGTAGACTCAAACCTATTTCTCAGAGGCATAGCCAGAAATCTTGGCATATATCTTTCATACGAGTATGTTATACACCTTCAAAATAGCATTTATGAATTGTTGTCGGTTAAGGAAACTTTTTTTTTTAAATTGAAATTGGGTATTTTACCGCACGTTTCTAATTTAATGCGATGATATCCAATGACGTATTTGCCGGTGCTCATGATTACTTAATTTAATGCGATAGTATCCAATGACGTATTTTCCGGTGCTCATGATTACTTTATATATTTGCTTCCCCACTCCTTCTCTATCCATACAGTATACCTGTTCAAACGATATCAACATACTTTTTTAATATATGCTTTTATCTCTTCTTTCATTATACTGCGTTGCTATATACTACGTCATGGTTTACTTTATTTTTAATTATATTGCTATATATGACTATATGGAGGCTTTATCCCAACATCATTAATTAATTTTTGTACCATTTTTGACATATCAAACATTTAATTATAACATCTTATTATCTCGGCACTTACATATCCCACTGTTTTGCTTGGCCCTCATCCATTATTTGAGTTGGGCTGGTAATATCATTGTCAATAAAAAGTATCTTGAAACAAAATGAAATTCCAACCTAGCTTTAAATAATAAGCCAACGATAGCCCTCTTCCCCAACATTAAGATATATAATGTATAGTCTGAAAAGAAAACTTCAAACAGCCAAAAATGTTTTGGCTCTAGATACATTTGAGGCTATCCACTTGTCCACATTCCAAGCATTCAGTGCTCACAACACATGTTGTAGCATATATAATAAGTTTACGTGATTTAATATTGATTAAGGCATGTTTCGAAAAATTTCTTGCAAATTCAACTTTTATTATAATCTTGATAAAATATCATATATTAATTTTAGCCCTATGTAAATAAGAAAGCATCTTTTCTTTTTAAATCAACACGTTTGCCTAAAGTGTAATAATTAAGTAGGTAGATACATAAGTATCATTTTGTTGTAAAATCAAAATGATGAATCGTATCAAGTATATTATTATTGTTATTATTTTATAACACTAAATATTTTATGAAATATCAGATTTTTGATATTGCTTTATTGTGTATTATAATTTGTACTTTCCGTGTGGTGACGGAGTAAGAATACAATTCACAAATCTTACCCGTGGATTATCTTAAGAGACGACTAAGAGATATAAAACGCATATAACATCTATGCAAGAGAAGGAAAACTCGAAATAAAGCCCTATACCAACACGTCTGACCACCGTGGTATAGTAGGTTAATTTCCCTCCCATTACGGAGGAGGCCCGAGCCCAATTGTGGGACATATATGGGCTGTGATAATGATACATACATACATAAATATCATCACGCCATATCCCTTGCAGGGTAGGCAGAGAGAACAGAGTGCCAGAAAACTCTATCTTTGCACACTTCACTTGCTTTCTCAACATTCATAATTCTCTTCATACACGCTCGCCGGTTTCGGAGACTCTTGACTCCACCTTCCTTCAGTACATGACCGATCTGGTCTAGGTAGGTTAGTCTCGGTCTCCCCCGGTACCTACATCCTTCCCCTTTCGCATTGTATATCTTCTTAACCAGACGTTCGTTCGGCATTCTTTCCACATGTCCGAACCATCGGAGCATTCCCTTTCGCATCTTTACACCAATACTCTCTTTTATACCTACTCGCTCTCTTACGTCGTCGTTACGAATGCGGTCGGTCAGCCTAACTCCACAGATTTTCCGTAGAGATCGCATTTCGACCGCATTAATTTTACTTTTCTGCATACCCAACTCTCGCTTCTATACAGTAATGTTGGGACAAGCACTGCGTTATGTATTGCTACACGTGCCTTCGGGCTGAGTTGGTGTCTACCGAGAAGTTGCCTCAACGCTCCGTTCACTCTATTTCCCGCATTCACTCTTTGCTCTATATCAGTGGTGTACCTTCCATCTCGGCTAAATCCACATCCAAGATATACAAATTCATCCACTTGCTCTAGTACATCATTACCTATTGTTACTCTTACATCTGTTCTGGCTTCATCTCTTTCAAAGACCATTATTTTGGTTTTGCTCACATTCACGCGTAGACCCCTTTTCTTACAATCTTCTGTCATTGTGTCGACTAGGGTCTGCAGGTCAGTCGCTGACTGTGCCAGCAGGACTGCATCATCTGCATAAAGCAGAGCAGTGACCACTGAGTCGCCCATCTGGACTCCCACATTCATATCGTTCAACCTTTGGAGACATTTATCTAGATATACGATAAACAGCCTTTTTTTTTTTTTTTTTTTTTTTTTGTGGTGGGCCATGGACGTCGCACCCCGCCAAATCGGTCCGGGGTGACGGAAGAGGCGGCGCGCAACCCCATTGACCCACCCTGCAAGCACCTCTTCTTCGCCATGCGAGCGGGCCACCGGTACCCGATCTTTGTCTTCGGTGGCCCGCTCGGCGGTATGCCCTCTCGGGCTCCTCTCCTGTTGACGCCCCGACAGATTTCGTCGTCGAGGCGTCGTCCTCACGCGGTGGCCTCGCGTCGGGTGACCGGACAATTCCCCGGTCCGATCACCCGAAGCCTCGGTTAGGGCGGCATCAGGCGCAGGTATTCGCGCCTGCGCCGCCCCGGCCGCGGGCGGCGGCCCGGGTCACGGGAATCCTCCCGGGCCCGTTCCGCCGCCTCCTTCTGCGAGATGACAGCCTCGCAGAAGGCGGCGACCGCGTCCCAATTCCTGACGCTGTCGACCATCGCCCTCGCGACAGCCGGCAGCGTCAGGTCGGCACCGATAATAGCGACGAGGTCGCGGCGCTGCCCGTCCCAGCCCGAGCATTCCTCGAGCGTATGTTGCGCCGTGTCCTCGTCACTATTGCAATGATGGCAGCCCGGAGTCCATTCCCTGTGCACGACCGTGTGCAGGTATTTCCCGAAACACCCGTGCCCCGTTAACACCTGCACCAGTCGGAAGGTGAGGACCCCGTGCCGCCGCTCCATCCATTCCATCAGTACGGGCCGGAGGGCCTCAACGGTAATGACACCGTGTCTAGGCCTCTCCAGCCGCGTAGCCCAACGGGCGATGACTTCTCGGCGGGCGTCCTCGCGCCAGGTGGCTATCTCGTTAAACGATGGGGAGCCACCCTCTTCGCGCATTGAGGTAACCCGCCGGTAGAGGTCGGAGAGCATCTCCGCCTCTAGGTCCCACGGGGGTGTCCCGGCCAATAGGCACGCCGCCTCTGTCGACACCGTGCGGTAGCCGCGAATGGCTCTGACCGCCATGGCTCGCTGTGGCCTCCACAGCACCGCCCTGAGCTGGGCGTTCAGAGCCCTCGCCCACACGGGTGCGCCGTACATGGCCATTGAGCGGATCACCCCCGCATACAGCCGTCGGCCCTCGAAACTGGGTCCGCCCACATTCGGCATGAGCCGAGAAAGGGCGGACGCCGCGCCGACCAGCCGGGGAGCAATTTGGCGAAAATGCTCCCGGAACCACCATCGCCCGTCGAGCACCAGACCCAAGTACCTCATATGGGCCTGGATACTGATGTGGATGGAGTTGACGACTAACGAGGCGCCGATGGGCAGCCTCACACGGGGCCCATGGAATAGTAGGGCCTCCGTCTTGTTTAGGGCCACCCTGAGCCCCAGCGCCTCGATTCGCCTGACCATCTCCTCGGTGCCGAGAGTGGCCAGGCTCGCCGCCTCTTCGAGTGTCCTGCCTCGGGCTGTGACGAGCGTGTCGTCAGCATAGCAAATAACGCTCAGCCCGGGGGGGAGACTCCCTCTCAACGCCCAGTCGTACCCGATGTCCCACAGAGTCGGCCCCAGAACCGACCCCTGCGGAACACCGCACGACATGGGCGTCCGCACAATGTCCCCTGCGGGGCTCGCGTAGAGAACACTGCGCCCCTCCAGATAGTCTGCCACCAGCTGCCTGAGGTACAGGGGCACTCCATGGAACCGGAGCGCCTCCCTGATGCAGCTGAATGGCAGACTATTGAAGGCGTTGGCGATGTCCAACGACACCGCCAACAACACTCCTTTGCCGGCGACAGCCTCCGCGGCCGTCTGCCTCAGGCGTAGCAGGGCCCCGATGGTCGAACGCCCCTTCCGAAACCCAAATTGAGCGTCCGACAGATCGGGCCCCACCTCCTCCAGGTGCTGGACGATGCGGGCTGCGAGGACACGCTCCAGCAGCTTACCCACATCGTCCAGAAGCACAATGGGCCTGTAGGCCGACGGCGAATCCGGGGGCCGTCCCGGCTTTGGCAGGAGAACCAACCTCCCTTCCTTCCAGCACTCAGGGAACTGTCCAGACGTCAGACAGGCGTTGAACAGTCGCCTGAGGCGAGGTTCGAGATGCTCGAGGAGCAACGTCAACACCCGGACTGGGACTCCGTCCGGGCCGGGGGCCGTGGTGGCGGATCGAATCTTCGCCACGGCTGCCCCCACTTCCGACTCCGTCACGGGCGGAACACTCTCGACGGCCTCCCGGTCGAGATCTGGCGAAGCCATGACCGGGGGCGTGTGCTCCGACTGCCGCGGGAACAGCTCCTCGACCACTCTACGAAGGAGGTCAGGCTGGAGGGTCTCGGTGAGGGGGGGGCCCTGCGCGCGAAGCTTATTCAGCGACGCGCGATACGGGCGACCCCAGAGGTCACGGTCGAGACCGTCCAGCATCTCCTGCCAACTTGCGTCCTTGGCGGACCGGATGGCCAGCCGAAAGGCGGTACGCGCACTGCGGTACGCCTCGTACAGCTGGCCCTCCCGCTCAACATCGCGGCGACGCCGCCGACTGCGGGTGTAGGACCTTCGGGCACTAATGCACGCCGCACGAAGGTCCGCCAGTCTTGGGGACCACCAGTAGACCCCCTGCCTCGGAAGTAGACGCCGCACCCTGGGCATGGCCGCATCGCAGACCTGCGTTAACGCACTGCGGATGCGGACAGCCTCAACGTCCACTCCGTCCGCTGGGGGTGGTGAGGACAGCCACGTGTTCACGATGGCCGCCTCCGCCAGTAGGTCCCTATCTAGACGCCCCACAGCCCACCGCGGAAATGCGGGAGCCCGGTCCGCCCTGTGACCCCTGCTGGGGTCCCGGAGAGGGGAGACCTCCATCCGGATGTATCGGTGATCCGACAGGGTCTCCGCCTCCTCCAGGACACGCCAGTTCCTCACTCGTGGTGCGACAGCGGGGCTAGCGAACGACAAGTCCACTATCGACCCACCCTGCTGTCGCACACACGTGTTCACTGAGCCTCTGTTTAGGACACAGAGGCCCAGTGACGCCGCCCACTCCACGATCGCCCGCCCACGATCGTCCGTCATCGGGGACCCCCACGCCGTGGATTTGGCGTTGAAGTCCCCCAGGACCAGGACGAGGCCCGGTGCCAGTCGCCGTATCGAAGCCTCCAAGGTGGTGAGGGAGGCCCCGAAATCGTCCATCCTCCTATTAGGGGAGAGGTATACACTGTAGAGCGTGACCCCTCCCCAATCCGCCGCGACAAATTCCTCGCCCCTATCCAAGAGGGATAAGGACGGGAAGTGCCGCTGCGTGGAGGTGACGATTGCCGCGGTTCCGTTTCGGCTGACCACCCAATTGGGGCGATCAGGCACGACGTACGGTTCCGCGACTACGGCTGCACCGATCGACCACTCCGCCATGGATTGCAGGAGGAGATCCTGCGCACCGGCGGAATGGTTGATGTTGGCCTGCAGGAGGTGAGTGGACTGGGCAGCCATTAATGGGCCGTGTCCATCATCACCTCCTGGCTTGCTGCGGGCGATCGGACCGCGCTAGGAGCGGGAGCGGCCGGAGTCGAAGGGCCGCTCCGCCCCTTTGGAGCCGAAGCCGGAGGTCTGCACGCCCCAGAGCCCATGGGGTGCTTGGCGGGCTTATTGCCCGCCGCACACGCGGGGCAGTGGGGCGGGGCGGCGCAAGATGCCGCCATATGCCCAGTCTGACCGCAGCGGAAACAGAGTCCGCCGCAGTCAAAGCAATTAGTGCATGTTGGCCGGGTGTGCCCGACCGCCATGCACTTGAAACACCTCGCAGGCCGGTGCTCCAGCACGGTGACTCGCGCTGAGCTCCAGCCCACGAGGAGCCTGCCTGAGTCGGCCAGTTGCCTGACCGACTCCACTGGGCACTGCACCCAGGCAGCACCTACGCCGCCCGGACCGGGCCGGATGGCGCCAACCCGGACGGTGTCCATGGGACACCCGGTTTTCGAGGCAATGGCCTCCCGGATGTCTTCCACCGTCACGGAGTCGTCCAGACCCGCAATGCGCATTTCGGCGCACTTCACGGGTCTGGCGATTTTAACGCCACCCTCCTCGGCGAACAGACCTCTCAACTTCGACGCCACGCTATCGGCCGTCCTGGTGCCCTCGGCCCCAGGGAACTCTAGAATCCGAGCCCCTGTCCGGGCCTTGCGGGTCCTGGCTTCGACGCCTCCTATGTCGGAGACGTCGAGCTCCCGCCGGGCTTTCCTCAGAACGGCCTCATAGCTGAGGCCCCTTTCTGCCGCCTCAGGCAGCACAGTGATCACCACTGCGGCTGTCTTCGGCGGCCGGAGCCCCTTGCGCGACCTCTTCTTCTTCGTCGTGCCGCCTCCTCCGGCTCCTGCCTGGGGGGCGACGACCTCAGCGGCGCGCTTGGCCGCCGCTCTCCTCCTCTGGCCGCGACTCTTTCTGCCGCGCTCGGCCACCTGCCAACCCTGTTCGGGCGTAGCGGGCGTGCCGGGCGCTGAGGGCGTAGTCGCGGCTGCGCTAGTCGTCGCTGGCGGTGTTGGTGCTGGCGACGACTGCAGTCCGGCAGGAGCCGGTGCTGTCTTCCTCTTCGGAGCAGGCCCCTTCTTCTTTGGCCCAGCCGCGGCTGCGGCGTAGCTCACCCCCACGCGGCCACCCTGACAAGGTAGCGGGGCGGGGGCTGGTGCCGCATATGGGCGCTTGTCCGCGGCGAGAGGCGGCCGAACACGTGGTTCTGGAGGCAGCCTTGCCTCCAGAACGGCCAAGCGCGCATTGACCATATTACCGACGGCGTCGATAATGGCGCGCAAGGCCTCGTCCGACACACCCCCCACCGCGGGCAGCGGGGTCGGTGTCACCGGCTGGACCTCTGCCGGGACCTGCTCCACGACGGCGACAATTGGCGTGTTGGTCGGCGGCGCACGCTCCGCGGTCAGAGGCGTCTTCCTCTGTGCGGCGGCAGCCACTGGACGGCCGGCGCCTCGGGGCGGTTTCGGAGCGGCGACGACGGCGACAGCTCCTCGGCGGCTAGCACTGGCCGGCGGCGCAGTTGGCGCAGGCGGCGCAGTTGGCGCAGCCGGCGCAGTTGGCGCAGCCGGCGCAGTTGGCGCAGGCGGCACGAGCCGCCCCATTTGAGCCCTCAGCTCGGCCACGTCCTTGGCGAGGGCGCGATTGGTCCTCCGCACTGCGGCCAGCTCCGACTCCAGCCGGCGGTTCTGGGCCCGCAGACCTGACACCTCGCCACCAAGGCGGGCGTTTTCGGCCTGCAGGGCCTCCATATTTGCGGCTGGGGCGCTCGCGCGGGCACCAGCGGCCACCACTTCGGTGGGAGGGATGCTGGACGACACCCCCAGCACCCTCGCGGCGGCCGCCTCGTTGTCGGTCTGCCTGCCAGCCTCAGCCCCTCCACGCACTTTGCCGGCCGGGGAGTGGGTCGCCCTTCCCGACACCGCAGCCCCTCGCCCTCTGCGAGAGGCCGGCACTTTGGGGGGAGGCATGATCGTCACACTCCCCTCGGAATCGGCGCTCGAGCTGCCATCCCTGTTCAGGGGGCGCTTCCGCACCTTCGAGGGGAGGGCCTCCTCCCTTGTCGTCGGAGCCGCAGCCGCAAGACGCGGCGACGACCTGGCGGCGGCGGTTTCCTGCGCCGACCCGCTAGCCTCTTTGGACGGCTCTGCGGAACTACCGCCCTCGTCCATTATATCGGCAGATCCACTGCCCTCGTCTCTGGACGGCTCTGCGACACTACCGTCGCCCTCGTCCATTGACGGCTCTGCAGTGGATCTGCCGCCGTCTTCCTCCAGTTGGGCGGCAGCGGCGGCCTCCTTCTGCGCCCTCCGCTCCGCCATACGCTTCCTTTCTGTAGGAGAAGCCTTTCCCGTAGTCCAGTTGGCCCGTTTCCGGTACTTCCTCGGCTTCTTCTTTTGGGCCTCCGTAGTCTGTGCCGGGCCCTCGGCGGACGCCTCAAGTCCCGAGGACGAGGCGTCGTTTATGCCAGTTTTATTTTGCCTTGGCAAGGCCGTCAGTTGGGAATCCGAAGCTTCCCCGTCTTCAATATTTATAATAGGCAATTCCATTTTGGTCCCATACGATAAACAGCCTGGCTGATAGAACGCAACCCTGCTTAATGCCGATATTGATGTCAAACCAAGGCGACATTCCATCATCCAGCCGCACACAGGCTCTACAGCCCATGTAACTGGACTGCACAGCCTGTAGCTGATAATAATAGTTTGTACAGATTATGCTGCCTATTCTGTCAAAGAGATGATTATTATTATTGTTTACAACAATACTAGGTGAAATAATAGAATGTTGGAATAGATATAGTTCCTTGATATTCTTAAACATATGTAAACAAGAATACTCTGAAATTACGACTATATACAAAAAACCAATATAAATAGCAGATAATTAAGAGAAGGTACAAATATGTTCATACATCAGATAGAGATAGGGTCCACATTTAGCTGACCACGTGAACAATGGTAGAGTTCTCAACATATTGAAGAAATATCTTAATTAGAATATTATGTCTAACGTAAAATAAAATTTTGATTCAATTACTTATTTTACGTATTTATTTTTATAAGGTAAATGTATTCAGTAAACTATGATTTAAATATATCATTTTACTCAAGAAAACGGTGAAAAATAAACATTATAATATTTCATTTGATTAAAATTCGTTTAGTTCAGTTTCATTAATTCAACAAGTCAACTACTTTTATTTTCATTGCCCTCAAAAGAGAAAAATCTATAAAGAATATTGTGTAAATACGTTCAGGGATTTCGTGCAGATATAAATCAATTTGGCAGGGAGTAACATTTGTATTCAGGACGCGTGGAATTCCGCTCTTATCTAAAATTTCTCTGACCTTACCTATTATTAAGTAGGATTGTGTTCGAACAGTAACTAACACTATTGAATCACTTTATAAGACAAAGATTTAGAAAATAATTTTCATCCATAAATTGCTAAACATGAATATACTAAATAAACTTGTGTAATTCAATTACTTTGATTTCAGATCCACTTTTATTCAAAACTAACTTTCGCCCGCGACTTCGTCCACGCAGAAGTCATCTCTGACAGAGTTAAATAGAAAAAGCAATGCAAGGTGTTGAAGGTTTGTCGCTAGGACGATGATTAACAGCGTCAGAAACTGGGATGCAGTCGCCGCCTTCTGCGAGTTAGTTGTCTAACAGAATTAGGCAATAGGATGGGTCCGAGAGAAAATAATCTACGTTGACAGACTCTAACGTCGGTGCTTTGGGCGGCGCAAGCGTGAGTACCTGTATTGAGGTTCACTGCATGAGGGCTTCGACTCTAGATGATACCCGGTTGTGGTGGCCCGCCGACATAACGTAGATATATATGTATGAGATATACGTAGATATACATGTACGGCGCGCTATGGGGTCACGCGTCACCTCGAACGGATTGGGCGCGGTGTGGATACCATGGTCGGTCACTAAAGAAAAAGGTTGTTCAAAGTTCTATTCATTCTACAAATTATATTGCCTTTAATATACTATTTACGGTATGACCATGAGATAAAAATATAATTATCACCACCCTTTATTTAACTGTTTTGTTTCACCAGCAGAGTTGCGACCTCGTTAGATATGATTTATTATTTGAGGTATAGAGTGAACATTTTTGAAGCTAAGCTTAACCTGTATCTTAAACCCTTAGGCAAGAACCTATTGCCGTCTACTATGTCTATCGTGTGAGCCAGGGCCGACTCAAACACATGAAGCGCCCGGGTGCAATCAATAACCTGGCGCCCTCTTGTATCAAAATGTGTGAACAAATTGGAATAGGTTGATAGTTACAATACGTTGGACTAAACGCCGAACCTCGCTGGAATGCGTTGTCACATGCTTAGTCTCGTTGTTTTGACACGAAACCAGGTAAACGCGATCAGATTATGAAGTTACAGTGAGCATTGCGACAAAGCAACCTACCCAAACCTGTCAAACAACGCACCCACTACGTTTATAGATGGTAAGGCACTCGCTGCGTTCGGTGTGCCCGCTCCGTGCGGAGCGTTACAGTGGATGCTCTATGTTTCCCGAGCGGCACTCGGCGCCCCCTAGCACCCGGCGCCCGGGTGCACCGCACCCTCTGCACTACAGGTAAAGCCGGCCCTGGTGTGAGCTCTCACGCTGGCACTGGTCGCCACAACGGTACTGATGCGGGGTTGATGGAGAGGAAGAGAGAAACACGTGTTTATTTATTTTTACCAAAGAATATTTGTACGTAATTTGAAAAGAATCGATAATGAAATTTTCTCCCCATACACACTTTGCCACTTTGTTACACCCCCTTAGGGGCGGAATTCATAAAATCCTTTCATATTGAATCTCTATGTCATAAAAAGAAACGTACGTCAAAATTTAATGTTTCTAGCTTTAATAGTTTCAGTTTGGCGGTAATGAGTCGTTCAACCCGCTTCACAGGCCTAATTTACACAACCAGAGGGTGAAAATTGACAAATGCCGGATATTACCATAGAATATTTGATTCGACTCGTAATTTGAAAAGAATCAATAAAGATTTTTTTCGCCCCATACAAACTTTGCCACTCTGTTCCACCCCCTTAAGGGTGTCCTATACCCTTCCTGTTCCTAAAACCCTTTCTTAGTACATCTCTACGTCATAGAAAGAAACCACAGTTAACATTTCAAGTTGCCAGCTTCAATAATATCGGCTTGGCGCTAATGACTTAATGAGTCGTCCAACCCGCTTCGCAGGCCTAATGTACCCACAAAGGGTGAAAATTAACAAATGCTGAAACACGTGTTTATTTATTTTTACTGAATATAATTTGTACGTAATTTGAAAAGTATCAATAAAGATTTTTTCTCCGAACATTTTTAAATTGACATAACTTTTTATTTATAAACTAATTGACATGAAATAAAGCCTAAATGTTAAGTGAAGCTTACCACAATATATTAGCGAAAACCGCATCTAAATCGGATAAGTCGTTTCTGAGATTAGTGTGCACAAACGCACAGACAAACAGATAAACAGACAAAAATTTTAACAATTCTTGTTTTGGGTTCTATTTGTGTTGATAAAGGTCCCAATAATATTTTTTCTCATATATCTTCCATGTACAGACGGTGATCCGTTACATTTGTATTATATGTATAGAAGATAATAATAAGAGAATATCGCATCTTCAATTTTTAATTATAATTTGAGGTAAGATCATTTAAAAAGGTTACACAAGGTCATGAGTCGGCAATGCAGGGGTTTTGTACAAATCTAGTTTAAATATGGGATGCTGCCGGAGATGAACAAAATTTAAAAAGTCATGAACATATAGCATTAGTTATAAAACTTTAATTTAAAGATTAGGTTCATGTAATACGAGATTAATGCATAATAAACTTGACTTTCTTTTTTGATATTTAGAAAAGCATTATTTACGCCAGAAATTTACATACATATCATCACGCCATATCCCTTGCAGGGTAGGCAGAGAGAACAGAGTGCCAGAGAATTGAGTTCTATCCTTGCATACTTCAATCGCTTCCTCAATATTTATAATTCTCTTCATACACGCTCGCCGGTTTCGGAGACTCTTGACTCCACCTTCCTTCAGTACGTGACCAATCTGGTCTAGGTAGATTAATCTCGATCTCTCCCGGTACCTACATCCTTCCACTTTCGCTTCTTCTTAACCAGACGTTCGACCCTTATTCGTCTCTCGTGAGTGATTGTCACGAGTAAGTTAGTAGATGATGAATTATATTCTTACTCCGTCGCCACACGGAAAAAGGGCTCTACCATTATGACACTATTAATGTTTCATCAGCTAGATAATGATTAAGAATTGTTAGCTATGTTCAAATTTACATATATACAGTCCAATTCTATTAGCTATGATGAATTTGTCTACATAACATTCATATAAAATTTCTGACAAATAAAACATTATAAACGCAGTTTTATCGCATATACTAGACGACGAATGAGCAAAGAAATGAAAAGCGAAATTAAGATAAAACAGACACACCTGTTTTACAAAGTTAGAATAATCAGAACACTTTTTCTATAATATTACAAATAATTAATACAGCGATTATATAATTATACTTTTTATAACAATAATACACAAAATCCCATAATTATATTTAGATTCGTTGATTTATTGAGCATAGTAGCTGAGCTGACTATTTTATACTGTGTTATATGAGTAATCAGTAGTAACATTTACTCTTCTTGGATTTGACAATGTCGTTGATCTTTATAAAAGACGTATATTTTGTCATTCATATATTATTTATTTGCAGTTATTCAAAAGTAACACTCACGACTAAGTGTTTACCTAATTATTATCATCACAGTTGACTATGTATATCAGCAAAGTCGGTCAATGGCTTTAATCATGTGAGGAGTTGGCTTATCGTCCAATGCCTATTTATTCAATGTTTTACTTTTATCGGAGACCTTGCTTTTGATATGGTTTTGTTCAAGACAATAAAATGTTACATGTAAATCCTATACATGTTCAACTTTGTGTTTTTGTTTTACAATTCGGCCGACGCATGCAAGTAAAAATGTTTAAGCATTTTAATATATTTTTTGACATTGCTTCTCTCATTTTATATCCGATTTTTTTTTTATTTTATTGCTTTGGTGGCAAACAAGCAAGCAGCACACCTGATGATAAATATTTCTGCCGCCCATGGACCTTTGCTATGCTAAGAGCCTTTGCTAAGCCACTGCCTACAAATATAAACTCCAAACCCACCCAGTTGGGCTTCCGGCTCTCTCGCTCACCGAACGAAGCGCAACAGCATATTGCCATTGCTCAGACGTCGATCTTCTGCGAGAGTGTGGTACTACCCCGGACGGACAAACCTGCAGCTGTAGACAGAAAACTGTCAACAGCGTGGTCCTACCACTATTTAACAATGGATTTATTATACAGTTTTTTTTATTACATAGATTTGCTATATATAATCATATCTACAATCAATATGTGAATGGATACCCTATAGAGAATTAACAACTATAAGACAAAGCATTAAATGAACACAATATGGATATATTTAGAATATATCCATATTGTGTTCATTTACGTTTTATATACATGACTGTATATAAAATAAGACTGTTTTGTAATTTTATCGTGTTTTACTTTATTGTTAATTTACCAATGTCTTCAGAAATATTCAGCATTCGACAGGATTAAAAAATTTGACACATAGAAGTGTTTCATCTAGTTATGTCAGTATAAAAATATACCAGATTTTTTTAAATATTTGATAATCTGAACTGCCAGTTACCATATACTTTTTCTTTTTATAAAAAAAAAACTAATATAAACGTTTAGAAACAAATATTGTAACTTTATATATTCAAACAACTGAAAATATAATTATATTATTTATCACATAGTTCAATATGAATGTTTGTGTTCAGTGGAAATAAAATGCTGCTCAAAGTATAGCATGTGTACAAATATCACTAACAAACACTCTCATTTTGTTTATATTATTGTAGTTCTAAGTTAATATTATCTCAGATCCAGTAAAGAATTCCAAGTGCAAAATTCATTAACTCAGTAAACGACTTCGTAAGTTTTGTACATGATGTGTATGTACCTTTTAATACGCGTATGTACCTTTTAATACGCTTTTTTTAATTAATTCTCATAAAATTTCCTATTTTATTTATGGTTAAAATAACTATTAGGCAATGAACGAAGAAATACAAAACGGTGAATATACACATTTGATTGGATATTTGAAAGGTAAGAATCATAAAAAGTAATTCTACTCGTAGTAAAGCATGCATGCAATCCTTAGAGAGCATTTATATGGCGATTTAATGGAATATGCATATTAGTCTAGTTTTTGTTAGGTTCTCTTCATGACAGTTCTGCAGTAACTCTATAGCTTATATACTTTCTACTATTTGTTGCCCACAATTGCACCTGGTTGCACATATGCTTAACGTGTTCGTAGTACTAGTTTGGAAATGCTTATTCAAACCCATTCGTAATAACTAAATATATAAATTCAATTTAGTGAAGGTGACCATTAGCGTAATAGATACAATTTGTGGCAAACCTATTAATATTTCCGCAGGCTCGCTCCGCGGCTCGTCGTCGCGGCGTCCGCCCTTTCATGGCTAATGCCGAATGTGGGCGGACCGGGCGCTACGTGCCGACAGCTGTACACGGGGGTCGTCCGGTCGATGGCCCTGTACGGCGCACCGGTGTGGGCGGGGTCCCTGACCGTCCGACTCAGGGCTCTTCTGTGGCGACCACAGAGGGCCATGGCGGTCAGGGCTGTACGCGGGTACCGCACGGTGGCGACGGAGGCAGCGTGCCTGTTGGCCGGGAGTCCCCCGTGGGACCTGGAGGCGGAAATGCTCGCCGATTTGTATCGGCGGGTGTCGGGGGTGCGCGCGGAGGGCGGTGTGGTCTCTTTGAGGGAACTCACCGCCTGGCGCGTTGACGCCCGCCTAGATGTCATTGCCCGTTGGGCAGTCCGGCTGGAGAGGCCTCGGTTCGGTGTGCGGACCGTAGAGGCCTTCCGGCCGGTGCTGATGCAGTGGTTGGAACGGCGGCACGGGGTGCTCTCCTTCCGACTGGTGCAGGTTTTGACGGGGCATGGATGCTTCGCCAAATACCTGCACAAGGTCGTCAGGAGGGAGAGTACACCGTCCTGCCACCACTGCGATTGCGACGAAGACACGGCGCAGCATACGCTCGAGGTTTGTGCCGCTTGGGCAGAGCAGCGTTGTGAACTCGTCGCAATCATCGGTGCCGACCTGACGCTGCCGACCATCGCCAGGGCGATGCTCGACAGCGTCAGGAACTGGGACGCGGTCGCAACCTTCTGCGAGGCAGTAGTCTCGCGGAAGGAGGCGGCGGAGCGCGTGCGCGAGGAGCGTCTCCTCGACGGCGCGAGCCGCCGCCGGCGACTGGGGCGGCGCAGGCGCGATTACCTGCGCCTGATGCCGCCCTAGCCAAGGCCGCGGGTGACTGGATCGGGGAATTAGTCCGTCACCCGCCGAGAGGCCGACCGCGTGAGGAAAGACCGACATCCTACCCGAGGGGGGGATGTCGGTCGAGGAGAGGGTACTCCTCAGGGGTATTCCGTCGGGCCGACCACTGACGTCAAGTCACTCTGCTCCGATGGTCGGCCCAACGACGAAGGCGACGTCACGGGTGGGTTACGGGTGTGCGCGCTTACGCCCCTCTGTCACCCCGGATGGAGTGGTGCGAGGAGTGCGCCGACCGTAGCCCACCCCCCAAAAAAAAAAAAAAAAAAAAAAAACCTATTAATATAAATTCACTTTACACTTTGGATCGCACATACAATAGCCAAAAAATTCAAATTTATAAAGAAAAACATTTTCATATATAACAAGACACGTAGTATACATTTATTATTCTGTCATATGTTCACGACAAAATTGTTGACCCTATAATTATCACATTATTATGGCGTTATATTACTTGACTATCAAATTCTCTCATTTCATAAATAAATAATCTGCATTCAGCAACAATGTCTACTACTCATACGCTAAATTATCAGCAGATTACTCATACCGAGTTCAAAATACTCCGAAACATTTGAAATATTAGTATGTATACCTATATTTTTTACTGCACTTGTTTTTATTGGTCATTATCAGTCACATGAACGTCGCAAAGATAAAGGATAACCTACATTGATCTGTATAAATAAAATATCATACACAATAACTAATAATTCAGTGTTATTTGAATTTAGTGGTTTAATATTGTGATAGTGAGCATTCAGAATTATTGATAATGAAATTGCCGAGTGACAAAGACCAGGACGGAGGGACTGCGGAGACAGGACTCTTAAGAGGTTTAGGAACTCTTTATCTCGTTATATATATATATGTACATATATGTATATTTCCAATTTACCTAGCTCGTCCATAAACATATACATATATATATATATATATATATATATATATATATATATATATATATATATATATATATATATATATATATATATATATTGTCTTCAAATTAAGCATAAATAATCTTGACTAAAAATAAATAAACGTGTGTTTCAACATTTTTAATTTTAATTCATTCGTCTCTTTCCTGCTTTTATCCCAATTACTTGGGGTCGACGTAATATGTATTAATGCATACTGTAAAATTTATTGGCAATAGTTTTATGACCGGCCACCTGCCTGACGTCAACCCTTCTTGGGCATGTAATTTTTGACCAAACTGCATCAGATGGAGTTGGTCCAGGTAGATATAAAGCTCTTAGTCGTCTTTTACGACATCTTCGAGCAAAGTAAGGGTCGATAGTATTCGTAGCCGCTATCACACAGCATAATTTTAAGGCTCTAAGGGTTTAAAAATAGGGGATTAAATATTACAACGATACATTGGTTGGTTTTTTATTGAATTAAAAAATAGCACAAATACTTACTTGACAACTTTTTACTTTTGTGATGTAAACTGAGCAGAAAGGATTATTTTGAAAATCAGCGCCTCATACATTTCTACCTAAGTGTTTTACATACATAGGAGATGAATAATTACGTACGGATAGATGGAATAAACGAACGTCATATATGATTTCTACGGACGAACACGAATGCAAAAGCTAATTATTTATATTGATTAGCTAAATCGTCCATAATCTATAATAAAATAAACTGTTCACATTATGAATGGTTGTCTTAATTATTCCTACAGATATATATACCAAATTCCTAATTTCCTTATATTTTTCGTAATAACATAATCAACTTCAAATTTAGCCATTTTTCAAAGATCTGTGCTCTATCTCTACAATTTAAATCGATAACCATGTCTTACGAGTTAGAGGTTCACGTTTCTATTTCTGCACAATCTGTACCGGTGATCAGCCCAAAAAGAAAGCAAAACATATACCTATAATATTTAAATCAAATATCACTGACGCCAATATCAACAGTCATTGGTGTCGATGATAATTAAGTAATTAATTAAGATTTTCATGATAATTTGATGTTCTTGATTTATTCTCATAATGCTTATAATCTTCCTCTAGTAAACAACCCTAATTAATACTGTAAATACGAAAGTTTCTTCATAGTTTCTCCTGTTCATTTCTTTGTTTTGCATAGACTGAAAAAAAACAATTAGGTACTTTTATATGCATATAGCTAAACAAGCAATTTGACAGCTGGTATCTTTTTCAAACATTATGGATTTAAAATAAAATAAAATATAATAAAAAAAATTAAAATCTCATGTCAATTTTACCCAATTATTTTAATTTTTAATTACTCTGTATCTCTTATTACACTGTTAATCAGTACTCTCTCGGATAACTCATAACATTAATTGCGATTGCAAATCTGCCTGTCAATCATAGTAATTATAGCATTTCTCCTTTCAGAGAGGTCTGTATTTAATGTGATGGGCTGATGGACTCAAAATAACTGAAAGATAGTCTGCTTCAATGTATAAAGCAGATTCAGTACCTGAGAGGTAGCTTGAGTTACGGATTACTTAATATCCTCACAAGCCATTTGACATGCAGCTGTAGCTGTATTGCAATGTACTCGTAACACTTGGTTATAACTTAAAGCACAATGTTTATATTATAGGTTATTATTCCTAACTGCTACGAGGTGAAATAATTATATGCTACTTAGATAAACAAAATATAGCATTTTCATATTTTTATATTCATTTTTTAAGATTATTATTTTTAAATTTGTGTTGAATAATTTCTTTGCACTAGCTAGAAAGCACTTAATATTGTTGCTTGCATACAGTTAAATCTTTAATTTTAATGAATTCAAACACCAAATTTTCACGTTCTTTTTTTATTTTCTTTATATTTTTATTTTTTTTATTTTTCGCCCACTAGATGCGGAGAACAGGATCGAGGTTGAGAATGAAGCATCACCATCGCGTTCTGTCGACGACAGTCTGCTGAACGATTTTAGAGGTAAGGTAATAAGATCCTTTACATAGCTCATGCTATTATTAGCCACCCACATTAATATGATCAAGAGCTTAATAACTACTAAATCTGTATATTACACGAAATTATTCCGTGTAATCCCATAATAAATAACAAAACGGTTTGTTTTTTTTGTTGCGATAATGCTGACACTTCTGCTGTCATTGTGGATGAATACACCTTTAAAACTACGCTGTTCCTTTAATGAAAACAGTTATGGAGAAACAAACTTACTTTCTAAGAATATTACATTCTTTCCTTACATTCACTGTGCTTGATTCGCCTCTATCTAAAAATACTTATAAACTTTCTAAAGCTACGCGCTCTATTAAAGTCTTCGACACTAGCAGTCTTTACTTCTCAAGCATATGCTTTCAAAGGGTTAGCGTTCGTGCTCTAAGTAAATCAGGCATAGGTCATGACAACCCACCATGACGAGCTCATAATATTTAGTGAAACAAGTTTATAAGTATTTATAGCGTTTTAGTATCATCGACAAACAAAAAACCTAGTAGCGGCACCTGGTTAAGGTGATATTTTTTTTTTTATTTATTTTCATCTATGTACTATATCATATATATTCTATATTGGTATATTCTTTAACTATCTCAGTAGGTTTTTCGCAATTTTCTCAATTATTTTAGGATACATGTGCCAAATGGGATTCAAATTCATTTCAGCGTGTCAAAATATATGCAGTTAGGTACAGTTTCGTCAATGTAAAGGCTACTCTTGATTTTTGTGTACCGGTGTAATTTATAGCATTCGTGGACAAAATTGATCGGCCAGTTCAAAAACGACCTTTTCCAATGGCTTACCAGGATTGCATTACTAGATATGATAGGCTCTTTAATTTTTAAATTAAGAATATAATTTCTTAACATAAAAAGATGAAAAATATAATATCCATTTGATATTAATGTTATTTGTTAATATGTACTTTTTTCGAACGTATCTGAATGCCAAAAGTTGATAACATGTAAGAATATTGATTTGTCAAATTTCTCGAGAAATAAAACCAAGAAATAATATAAGATAAAAATAAATACCAATCAAGAAATAATAAAGAATAAAAAAGGTAAATTTAAGGTTTAAATACTTCAATAATACAGCTTAATTTAAAAAATAACTTATACTAACTCATCATTTAAAAAGTTAAACTCATTAATAATAGTAGTCCAAGTTCCACTCGTTAAATGCCCAATAAAAAATAAAAGCTGGGGCGTCGATGTGGAAAGGTACCCGAAAGGGTAACCCGCCGGGCTGGCCACGGAAGACAAGGAAGCGGTGGCCAGTGGCCGGCCCAATGGCGATGGGGAGGGAATAAGGTGGGTTATGGGGCCACGCGCTCCCCTTCCGTCGCCCCGGACGGTGCGGGCGACGTGTGACCAGGCCATAGCCTACCAAAAAAAAAAAAAAGTTCCACTCGTTATGAATTAATACACGTAATTGCTATAGCATTAATTTCCCATCTGACTAGTTACGATGTCCAATGTAATCATTTCTACATATTGATACAGCTAGATTGAGTTTAATCTCATTTCGCTATCGGTAGGCTACGAATAGTTTAATTGAGTTCTAATGTTTACGCGAGTATTACACATTTGAAATAAAACTACTTTTACGGATTCTATCGCGTTTGTATTTGATTTATAATTTCCCGACGTTTCGAACACTTTACAGTGATCATTCAATCAGTCCTCCCGTGACCATGATCACTGTAAAGTGTTCGAAACGTCGGGAAATTATAAATCAAATACAAACGCGATAGAATCCGTAAAAGTAGTTTTATTTCAAAAGTTTAATTGAGGTTAATGCATATTTAGCTTCATTTTAATTTATTCATTAACTAGCTTCTACCCCGCATCTTCGTCCACGTAAAAAGTTTTACAGCTTTCTATTACACAAGATATTTTTTGATTTGTGTGCCAATTTTCTTCTAAAACCGTACACTGTACTGTATGGGTTACGCGTGATTGAGTTACAAACATCCAAGCATTCAAACATCCTAACATGTTTACAAACATATTCATATCTATACCTACTCATAATTCTCCTACACTTATCCCAATTACTTGGGGTCGATACAATATGTACTCTTCTTTCTATAGTACATATTGTAAAAGTTATTGGCAATAGTTTTATTACCAGCCACCTGCCAGACGACAACCCTCCTCGGGAATGTTATTGTCAAACGGCATCAGATGGAGTTGGCCTAAGCCGTTATGAGGTTCTTAGTCGTCTTATACGACATCCACAAGCAAAGTGAAGGTTAGTAGTATTCGTAGCCGCTACCACACAGCTTTATACTATTAATATGATAAAATTATTTATATATTTATGTTCAAATCTAAACAAAAAATTTAAATCAATTAGTAGGAATCAATTGTAGCACCAGTTATCATATCAATAATTGTGAATCTAAATCAACGAGAGACAGTAAAGTACATGAAAATCACCTAAACCTATCCAACTAGAGATGGGTTGGATGTTGGATTAGTTGAAAAAGCTTCCTCATACTAGATAGATTTTGTTGTTAAAAAAACTGATTCAAATACCTAATACTATAATATATGGCTACGTTTAAAATTTACCCAGTGGTTTAAGAATACGGTTAGTACGGCTATGTTTAACTTACATAAGAATTCAAGATACATTTTATTTGCTTCTTATTTTCACCATGACTAGATTAAGCTGTAGAATTGATTAGTTTTAACACTTATTTTTGAAATATAGAAAACAATAAGTGCTGGTTCACTATCTATCCTGCACGTCCAGGCGCACTCATAGCAGTACATCGTATGTTTTCATAACCTGTTTCAGTTCATGCCGTTATCATTGATGACCCTGGGTCTATTATTTTGGATATTGTAAACATTATATGGTCTTTTTAAAAGTAGCTTAGCCTTTTAAAAAGACCAGTGCCAAAGAGAACTGAGTGATAAAATAAATTGTAATAAGCTAAAGTAATTGTTAATCATTCTACTTTATAATATCATCATCATCATCACAGTCCATAAATGTCCCACTGTTGGGCTCGGGCCTCCTCCGTAATGGGAGGGCAATTAGCCTACTATGCCGCGCAGGTCAGACGTGTTGCTTTAGGGTTTTGTTTTGAGTTTTCCTTCTCTCGCATAGATGTTATATACGTTTTATATCCCTTAGTCGTCTCGTACGATCATCCACGGGTAAGATATGGGGTGGTGAATAGTATTCTTACTCCGTCACCACACGAAAAACTTTATAATATTGTTTAACAGTAATATCTGTAATCGATACTAACACTGTCTCTACAGACTAACTCAATGATTAAATTATATCTGTTCATATCTGAGACACTCCTAGCTCCAAACAGGGTCATTGATCGATAAGATATAACAAACTATTACGTAGATATATAGATAGACACATAACAATGCGTCTTTATTTCATCCTATGTTGCTGTATTTTAAGCCATTTAAGCGTTTTTATTAGCATATGATTAGTCACAGTCTAGTCTGCTATTATTCTTAAGATTTTTCATCTTCTTTCTTTAGTTCTAATATTTATTGTTTAGTTATCCTCCCTAAAAATGGTAAATTACAAACTGTACCTCAACTTCAGTTTGCAGTAAATTAAATATTTATTAACCTTTTGGTTTTATATTTCATGTTTATTACAATCATATACATATATTATTGCCAAATAAAAACTACTATCGTAACATCTATTTTTATTAGGACCACGCTGTTGACAGTTTTCTGTCTATAGCCGCGGGCTGGTCCGTCCGGGGTAGTACCACACTCTTCAGATTGACGTCAGAGTAATGGCCATGTGCTTTTGCGCTTTATTCGGTGAGCGATAGAGTCGGAAGCCCAACTAGGTGGGCTTGAGTTTGTAACGGTAGGCAGCAGCGTAATTATACCCTTGGTATAGCAAAAGTCCATGGCAGTAGTGACACTTACCATCAGGTGTGCTGCTTGCTCGTCAGCCACCATAAGCAATAAAAAGAACTAAAAATGCCTCCATAATTTTTACCTGATTCGCGAAGCAATTGACGGACAGACAGAAATTCCAAAAATCATTGTAATGTGTTTTACTAATGATTCTAATATTCTCTATATTCTACTATATATTCTCAAATATTTTTAATTAACAGATTTTGTCTTGCGAGCCTCATCGAATAACCTTAATCTATACGAGACCCTTGCCAGGCTAGATATATAAACATAAGATTTTATCTAGAGTTTCCTTTTTCTTACAGTAATATTACCATTTTTTGGGTCAGCTATGGTGTGACCCCACCTCAAATAACTAGGGCGACGCAAGGTTGGCGTAGAATACAATAACAATACGCGGGTTGCGAAAATGAAAGGGTAGTAGATGCATTAAAGTTCATCACTAAACGAACACTTCTTTAATAATGTAGTATTTATTTTTAACCGACTTCAAAAAAGGAGGAGGTTTTCAATTCGTCTGTATTTTTTTTTATGTTTGTTACCTCATATGGTTTGAAATCGGTTCAAACCTATCAATAGATAGCACATACAAATGATCATTTTAAGTTATTTTGTACTTTTCAGTTTTTGAAGTCGGTTTTCTTTTTGTAAGGTTATTATAATAGGTATTAGCAATACATAACACCGATGATTGAGTATTTTGTTACTCATTTATCTATTCGTTATTTGACTGCTTTATATTGCGTCACTAGCTTTTGGTAAATACTTTTAATTTCAATACCAATTCTATTATTTATACAATTCCCTCACATATTCATTCAATTTTCAATTCCCTCACACATTCTGGGACACCCAGATATATTCTGGGTGTCCCTGGTGGTGATAGATATGTTTCACATATTACACATATCTCATAGAACTATTGAACTCATCCCCCTTTCGTTCTTTACATTGAATAGCTTCGGTGTTTATACCTAACAACATACGACTTACGTCTATAAGCTTTTTACTTTTTGCTTTTTATTTTAATATTTAATTCAAAACAAAATATAGTAAAGAAATATCTAATGACGTTTGGAACAGACTCTTAAAAATTAACTACCATCATCTTTCTCCTGCTCTTGTCCCAATTACATGGGGTCGACGCAATATGTACTCCTCTTCCTACATATTGCAAAAGTTATTGGCAATAGTTTTATGACTGTCTGACATCAATCCTCTTTGGGAATGTAATAGTTGATCAAACGGCATAAGGTTGAGTTAGCCGAGACCCCTATTTAAAGCACTTAGTCGTCTTTTATAACATTCATGAGCAAAGTAAGGGATGGTAGTATTCATAGCCGCTACCACACAGCATAAAGCTACCATAACTCACTAACTCACTTTTATTTCACAGAAAGTGCTTCATTATTTCAGTCGCGCTTACATTAAACTTACTTATAAATACGTATAACATGCTAACATAATTTGTTTTGTAATACCGTTCGCACATTTATAAGAATATAATTCGAATTTTCTCGTTAATTTTTATATTAAAAGATAAATAACTGAATAAATAAAAACCTTCGAAAAGTAACAGACGCTCAGCGTGGATTCGAACTGTCCATAGTAATTTATTGTATTCTTCACTAAGCCAACATTTTTATGACATTTGAAACTCATAAAAATTAAACAGTAAGATATATCTATCCATTCTTTCATATATCAAACCTATACTCGTCCACCGTTATATATAAGCCTTTCCACTAAGTATTAATAATGCTGCAAACCTTACGCTAGACATACGGTTTGGTAATTACACTTGATATTATGTAATTCTCAGAGCGTTACTACTCACTCTCCTGTTACTCAATTAGCCAGGCTTTACGATTTCCACAAAAAGTAATGGGCGATGACACGTTGCGTTTTTAATCCATCACCAAACATGGATACATAAATATAACAAACATAAAATACAATTATATTTGAATTACATATATATCAAAATCAACAAGCAGATGTTAGAGAACAAAAGCGGCTGAGTAAACCTCAAAGGGTAAAATTACTGTGAGCCGCATAATTGAAGATATACATACATATATACAACTACAGTATGAGATGAATGATTGCTTGTAGCTTTGTAAATTATCATTACTACTCTCTCTTTATAATCATGCAGGCTTTCATTATATAACGCCTACGAATAAGTACTTTTTTATCACTATATAATGCGTTAGATAAAAAGGTATTTGCGCGGTTCTTCTTTCAAAAAGTTTATATTTGATATCTAGTTTGATAATAAGCTAACTATACGATTGGCTTCTGACAATTGCTAATTATAAAACAGATGAATAACCACTAATTCTGATGACTAACAATTAATACTATTTATAAATACTATTTTATACTGTTTACTAAACATTGTCATTTTATTTTTTAAATTATAACATACCTTTTGAAAATATGAAAAAAAAAAGTAAAAATATTTTGTTTTTGATACAAAAAAAATATCCGTGTGATGACGGAGTAAGAATACAATTCACTAACCCCTATCCTATCCGTGGGTGATCGTAAGAGACGACTAAGGGATATAAAACGCATATAACATCTATGCAAGAGAAAGAGAACTCGAAACAAAACCCTATACCTACACGTCTGACCAGCGCGGTATAGTAAGTTAATTTCCCCTTCCTTTATGGAGGAACCCAACAGTGGGACATATATGGGCTGTGATGATGATGATGATGATTATACAAAAAAAAGATACTGCTCATTCTTACCACCACCTACTTGACATGAATTCTTCTCGAATAGGACGGTTTTAGTAGTTACCGCATACTATCGTTTCACTACCTCTTAACGACATTATCTTAAAAACCAAGCACCGAGATCAAGTTTATTCAGAGTATATCATCATTATATCAGTATAATTTAAATAACCAACTGAACTTAAGGTCTAAATAAATATCGCTACAATTATACATTTTAATTTAATTTTAAAAAAGAACTCTTTAATCGATTACAGGTTTTATTACTTTATATTCTATATAAATGTAATTAAAATTAGCTACTTTAAATATTTTTAAATATATTTTAATACGTAATACGAGCTTAGTAAGTTTCAGTAATTTGAGACTACAAAAACTGTATAATGTTAGGACTTGCAAACGTACTAATTAAAGTTAATGACAGACTGTAACTATGACCTCTAAAATACTAACATCTAGAGAAAACTAATTACTTAACTTTTATGTATATAATTCATTTCATCTCAGCTCATATATGTCCCACTGTTGGGCTCGATCCTCCTCCATAATAGGAGAGAAATTGATCTACTACACCACGCTGGTCAGACGTGTTGGTATAGGGTTTTATTTTGAGTTTTCCTTCTCTTGAATAGATGTTATATGCGTTTTATATCCCTTAATCATCTCGTATGATCACCCATGGGTAAGAAATGGGGTGGTGAAGTGTATTCTTGCTCCGTCACCCCACGGAATTGTACATAATTATAGCCGATATAAAATTACTACTTCGATTATTTTTATATAAAATAATACTTAGAGTTAATATTTACTTGACTTAGATTTGTACATCCCATTTGGACATTACTGTCAAAGCATATTATTATTGGACCATAAACTTTGTTAACAACTAAAGATTGAAAATTTGATTACAAACGTAAGCCGCCTGTGGATTAATCAAGATTCGACAAAGGCTGTCATAAACCTTTGGCTTCACCTTTAGCAAATCCCCTATTAAGTTTTAGAATAGCATTAGTTTTCAAGCAACTTTGGTTTGAAAATTGACATGGATATTTCGATTCGTTTTATTTATACTTGCTATACATGATTAACTCATTTGTAACAAACATTGATCTAAAATTAGCTAGAGAATGAACGAAATAAGTTATCACTAATTTAATTGTATCATGAACTCCTTAACACGCATAGATTCTTTCTCTTTTATTACTTTTCCTTTAATTTTCACAATCTGATGAGTCTAGTAATTCTAGTAATCTATTAATTCGGCTGAGCGATGAGAGAATCATTGCGTGATCATTTAAATTAATACGCAAATAGTTTAGAAAAGTACTGGTACTGTGTGGTAGCGGCTACGAATACTATCAATCCTTACTTTGATCGTGGATCTCGTAAATGATGACGAAGAGCTAGAACTCTTAGTTTTCTTTATAGATATTGAGATGGGCCAACTCTAGCTGATACCGTTTAAAGAATTACTTCCTCAAGGAGGATTGACGTCAGGCAGGCGACCGGTCATAAAACTATTACTAAAAATAACGTTTGTAATATGTACTATAAAAGTACATATTGATTCGACCTCAAGTAATTAGGATAACAGTAGGAGAACAATGAATGATGATTTTAGAAAAGTACTGCATCGCAATTTAAAATAGATATTTAATCAACATCATTAGCATTACCCTGCTCTTATCACAATTACTTGGGGTCGACGCAATATGTCTTTTTCATCCACTCAATCCTGTCCGATGTCATCTCTGTGTATCACTCCCTTTCTACTCATATCATGATTCACGCAATCCATCCATCTTTTCTTAGGTTTTCCCGGATTTTTTTCCGAATTAGATACTTCCTATAGGTTAAAAATCGCACTAGGTCTCTCATTTAACTAATTGCAAGTCTCAATTATTATTTAATTAACATAAAATGTCATTTTAAACATTTTGAATATAGAACGTCATTTTGTTTTTATAAACTTATTTATTGCACTGATAGCATATAGTTACAATGTATTTGTTAATAAAATACACAGCATGCTCACTCCCTGAAAGCTACTGCAAAATTTTGTAATATACAAATTTTGGGTTGAATAAAGTTGGTACCATAAACATAAATTTACTACGTCGTTGTAGAGTATCATATCTTTATATTTATGTTGTAACTTTTGTTTAATAATATTTGGCAAGATGCTTGAATTGTTTGTAATTTGATATAGGTACATGAAAACTTAGTAGAAGAATTATAAAGCTATGCCCTTATTACTAAATTCAAAGAGAATGTAACTTCTCAGTTCCATGGAATATATTTAGAATTTACGCAACAATAGCCATAAAATATATGTTAATTTTATGGCTATTGACGCGTAACTTTTTAATTTATAAACTAATTTATATACTGCATCTTCCAGCGGCTTCATTCGCGTAAAAAGTAACTTTCACAATAGGTATACAATTTTAACATTAAAATTATCCCAAAGGAACACATTACCAGCACAAAATATCCCATGTCTCATCTAATCTCGAAAATAGTATATTTGTATGTTAATTTTCATCCAAATCTGTTCAATGGTTTACGCATAATTAAGTAATAAACATCCAAACATCTTCACAAACTTTAACATGTATAATATTACTTAGGAATAGTCAAAAAAGTTAGGATATCAGTCAACACATATTGATATGTTCCACGAAAATACCATTGCTATCTTTATGCCGAATTTCACTCAAATCTTTTTGGGTTTTCTATCATGTTGAAGTTATAAATAAGCACACAGAAAAACAATCGCTTTTTTTATTGCTTATGATGGCAGACGAGCAAGCAGCACACCTGATGGTAAGTGTCACAGACGCCCATAGACCTTTGCAATATTAAGGGTACAGCTAGGCCCGCTGCCTACCAATAAACTTTTTTACTTTTTTTTTACTTTTATATATTACTGTCATTACTTTTAAAATATATGCTTTCATTCGACTTTTTTAAACATGAAATTAATAATATAGTTTTATACATTCGTTAAGCAAGTCAGTCTCGATTTGATAAGAATTAAGATCAATTGCTGTAGCACGAATTTTTGTAGAAACTGAATTTAGAAAGCAAAGGGGAAAAGTCTCTCGCATAGGTAGCGCAATATATACAATTGCTGAGAAATAGCACAGTGAAAACATTCCATTGAACATTCAATCTTCGAGTAGAACCGTCGACTGCAAAACAAAGTAACTGAATTTACCCAATTTTTTTCTTGGCCTTTTCGAATGTATTATATATGTGATTCGATACAATAGTTCCAAGTTCTCGAAATTTTAGATTATTAAATGATTTTTAAAGTAATCATTCCTAATATAATATAAACTCATAAGTGGAGTAAACACAATGACATCGTTAAGCAACCCTGGTCTGAAGTACCTTCGTTTATCTACAAGTGCGTCACTCTCAAAATGGGTTAAATAGCAACTTAAGCTGCATTGATGTTAATATCTACAGATATAAGACATCATTTCATGTCGTATTCTATTTCGTAAGTCGTTTAAATTGTTCTTATATATACGCTTTAATAACTACATAATATACAATGACTTACTTGCAAAATGTTTTCTATAAAAGATTTTTTTAGTCAATAATATTTTTTAGACTTCGCAATTTAGTGTATAATCAGTAAAGATATTTAATCCATGTGATGATGGAGTAAGAATACAATTCACTATCCCTTAACTTAACCGTGGGTGATCATAAGAGACGACTAAGGAATATAAAACGTATATAACATCTATGCAAGAGAGGGAAGACTCGAAACAAAACCCTATATCAAACACAACATGCCACGCTGGTCAGACGACCAGCGTGGCATAGTAGGTTAATTTCAATCTCCTTACGGAGGAGGCTCGAGCCCAACAGTGGAATATGTGAGCTGAGAGGTTTTGTTGGGTTCTTCATTCAATGCCTACTTCTCTTCTGAGCGTTACGTTGAAATTTTAATCATAGATTGCAGCTTCTTTTATTTGGCAGACGATGTTCTGACCGCAAACCCTCTGGTATTATACAGACAGGGCGCCACGTTAACTCTCTTCATATTTAAAAAAAAGGTTGACATAGTGAATATTTGTTTTCGATGGCCGGCTCAACGGATTAACCTTTTAGACACTTAGTTCAAGATGCTGCTCTACCCTATCATATAGACCTTAAGAGTGTACATTATCTCCTCACTGCTATCATCGTGGTGACAACTCGAATTAGATACGTGCTTATACCTATCTTAGATAAACTGCCACTAACAAAAGATAGATTAACAGCAATCTCAGCTTTAATTTAAACTCAAAACAAATAATCATTTGATACTACTTACAAAAAACGCATAAAAAATACGCGTAGAATATACTTCGATAGCCACATTTCGATAGCCACACATACGTTATATTGGATTTAATTCCAAATTTGCCGTTTTTTATCGTGATTTTATTTGAATAATTTCTTTAGTATCGTTATATATAGTTCTTACGACACCTGTGGAAAATTTAATCTATATTGACATATCTAGACTAATATACTGCGAACTAAGAGAATTCAACATAATAACAATTGTAACTAATAATCAATATTAGCAGAGTAAACAATGTATTTACTCACAATCACTTCTATATTTTATTCTATTACTTTTACTATCTGCTACTGACTTCTTCTTCTTTTTTTGTTTATATTACCATAAGCTCTACTACTTACAAACTTAAAAAAAAAAAAAGAAAAGAAAAAAAAAAAAAATGTAACCTATGTATATTTTTGGGACTATAGTTTATTATATTATTTTAAATTGAGCAAAATATATGTTGCCTATATTAAGTTAGTATTACCTTTTATGTCACTTTAACTCTTTATTTTTCCTTAACTTTAGCTTTCCTCAATTCTATTTTCTAATTACTATTCCTTAATCTGTTACTTTTCTCTTCTTAACTTGTTATCTCTATTGTTATTTACTCTCTTGTAGTATAATTTGTAAAACTTGTCTTCACCTAAATTTTTGCTTCTTGTAGTAACATTAAGTTAGTATTATTATTTATTATTTTTATCTAATTTTAAGTTTGTACATAATAATAATTTTATTTAACACTGCTAATTGAAGGTCCTTGATAATGTCAGGGGAACCGTATGCCCAAACAATTAGAGTTTGGAAAAAAAAAAAAAAAAAAAAAAAAAGAACTAAGAGAACTGGCGAGCTGCCTTACGTAACGTTACATGAACTCTTTCAAGTCACTTTTGACGCCTTTATAACTTATAACTATTTATCATAAACATGAGAGAGCCAGCAGCCCACTTTTCGGGTGTACTAACTGTACCCCTCGTATTGCAAAGGTCCATGAGTGGCAGTAACACCATCAGATGTGCAGCTTGCTAATTTGCCACCATAAGCAATAAAAAAACTCAAATATTGAGATTCAATAGATAATAATTTATTTGTGCTATCAAAATAAAAAAAGTCTTATTTAAAAATTGTAAATAAAGAAAACAAGAAAATGTATTCAAATTACTGAAATTTTTAGCATTTAATATGCTTAATTATTTATAAATACCCGATACGAAACGAAAAATGATGTCACAAACGGGGTTCGAACCCGCACCTATTGGGAATCCGGCCCAACCGTGCTGCCACTTACACCATTGTGAACTATTTTAGGACATGCAAATTTCGAATCATATTATATCTTACGTCTTCAAGGTGACGTATGCCATCTATCGGACAATGTTTACACATTGTATAGACTTAATACTTCAAACTTTACAGTTAGAATTGTATTAAACGATGACACAACCTTGTTATTCAAATTACTGAAATTTTTAGCATTTAATATGCTTAATTATTTATAAATACCCGATACGAAACGAAAAATGATGTCACAAACGGGGTTCGAACCCGCACCTATTGGGAATCCGGCCCAACCGTGCTGCCACTTACACCATTGTGAACTATTTTAGGACATGCAAATTTCGAATCATATTATATCTTACGTCTTCAAGGTGACGTATGCCATCTATCGGACAATGTTTACACATTGTATAGACTTAATACTTCAAACTTTACAGTTAGAATTGTATTAAACGATGACACAACCTTGTTATTCAAATTACTGAAATTTTTAGCATTTAATATGCTTAATTATTTATAAATACCCGATACGAAACGAAAAATGATGTCACAAACGGGGTTCGAACCCGCACCTATTGGGAATCCGGCCCAACCGTGCTGCCACTTACACCATTGTGAACTATTTTAGGACATGCAAATTTCGAATCATATTATATCTTACGTCTTCAAGGTGACGTATGCCATCTATCGGACAATGTTTACACATTGTATAGACTTAATACTTCAAACTTTACAGTTAGAATTGTATTAAACGATGACACAACCTTGTTATTCAAATTACTGAAATTTTTAGCATTTAATATGCTTAATTATTTATAAATACCCGATACGAAACGAAAAATGATGTCACAAACGGGGTTCGAACCCGCACCTATTGGGAATCCGGCCCAACCGTGCTGCCACTTACACCATTGTGAACTATTTTAGGACATGCAAATTTCGAATCATATTATATCTTACGTCTTCACGATTCTTATATCGTAGCATACTTTATAGTAACTATTATTTTCGTTGTGGTCTTCCATTTTATAAGCAAGTTGTAAAATAAAATGGTTAAGGCTGTGACCGAGTGCAGGGTTAACGATCAAATTAACCCTTCACAGTAAATGAGCACTTCTGCTCTCTAGACATTTGCGGTCGTATATGGTATATTTCAACTATAAAATGTTTAATAAGATAACTTATAAAACTTTTGTATACTATAAGTTTTTGTATAATTTGAGTTTGTATCTTTCAAATTATTTTGAACTATTTGTGGATTATGAAAACAGTTTGATCTGCGTGGTAGTTCAATATTTGTAATTTACAAAATTTTGGATTTTGTTATATTTAAATATAGCTTTTGCCCGCGACTTCGTCCACGCAGAAGTCATCTCTGACAGAGGTAAATAGAAAAAGCATTGCAAGGTGTTAGCATTGCAAGGGTTGTCGCTAGGACGATGCTCAATAGCGTCAGAAACTGGGATGTGGTCGCCGCCTTCTACGAGTTAGTTATCTAGCGTAATTAGACAATAGGGCAGGTTCGAGGCAAAATACTCTACGGTGACACCCTCTACCGCCGGTGCGTTGAGCGGCCCAGGCGTGATTACATGTAGTGAGATTCACTGCGTGAGGGCTTTGACTCGAGATGATACCCGAAAGACCACCGAACGGACCACCTCTAATAAACACTCGGTTGCGGTGGCCCGCCCGCACGGCGTAGAGGTAGGCGTACGGCGGGTTATGGAGATGGATGGATGGATGGATGGATCTATATACCATAGCCGGTCGCCAAAGAAAAAGATTGTTTAAGGTTCATTCTTAAAATTATATTGCCTTTAATATCCTACTTACAGTATGGCGATGGGATAAGAATATGATTGTCGCCACCCCTTATTTGACCTTTTTGTTTCACGAGCAGAGTTGGTCTCACCAGCAGAATGTGCTGCATTCTCTTTCTAGGAAACATATAAGGACTCACTGATTTTTGGAATATATATTTTTAGTGAGTCTCAATATAATAAAATTAATAATAGGGTATTTAGTACATATCTGTCCTAATTCATAATTCAATAAGTTTCAAATAAAAGTATCATCGTAAAATAAAATCCCCTATTCAACCTTCAGAGGATGATAATTACTCGTAATTTCGTCTCTCTAGAAATAAACTGTGACAGAAATAAACAGAAAGTTATATTCTATTCATTCTATAATCTATATTGCCTTTTATATCCTGTTTTTGTTGTATAGAGATGTTAACGTACACATATCAATGCAGATTCTCTCTATACAGAACATTCATTGTAACATAGCGCAAAAACTACCAGACTGTTAGTGGAATTTATTTCGAAACAGGCCATGAAGAGTTGCCCGTGTGAGAAACAGACCTCTCTTAACTGACTTAAACTTTTGTGCAACCTCGTCAGATATGATTCATTATTTGAGTTACAGACTGAAAATTTTTAATGCTAAACTTATTAACTATATTGCCGACTACTATATTTATCACGTGATAGCTACGCCCCGACGGCACTGGTGCGACGTTGATGGGAACGTTCCCCGTAAAAGGAATCTGCCAGACCAGCCACGGATGTCAATGAATCGGTATTTTGTGCATTAGTTCCATTCATGGCCGTCCCAATGGCCACGGAAAGCTAACACGGTCATATAACCGCACGCCGCCCTTCCGTCACCTCGGACGGCACAAACGTAGCTCATAAACTCGTAAAAAGCTGTTGAGGAGAAATATATCCTCAGAGACTGACTTCCAGAATACTCCCTTTTAGTAAGTCTCTAAGACATAAAAGTTAGTTATGTAGGAACCTACTTACCACCTTACCTACTACGTATAACCGTATAATTTAATCCGGAACACTTTTGTTACGCTTTTACTCTGCTTATTTATTTAGGAGATGAAAATTGATAATGGTGAAACATATTTACTAATTTTTTCCGAAGAACATTTGAACGTAATTTGTAAAAAATCAATAAGGCTATTTTTTGCTCCCCATAAAACTTTGCACTCTATTTCACCCTCTTAGGGGTGGAATTTTGTAAAACCCTTTCTTAGTAGATCTCTACGTCACAAAGAGAAACTACTGTCAAAATTTCATGTTTCTAGCTTCAATAATATCGGCTCGGCGCTAATAAGTCGTCCAATCATCTTCACAGGCGTAATTTGCACCACAAATGCTGAAACACGTGTTTATTTATTTTAACAGAAGTGTATATGTACGTAATTTGAAATGAATCGATAAAGATTTTTTTTTCTCCCCATACAAACTTTGCCATTCTGTATCACCCCCTTAGGGGTAGAATTTCGTAAAATCCGTTCTTAGTGGAGCCCCACGTCATAAAATAAAACTACGGTCAAAATTTCATGTCTCTCGTATCAGTAGTTTTGGCTCGGCGTTAATAGGTCAGTCACCCAACGGCTTTATATATATATACTAGCTTTTGCCCGCGGCTTCGCCCGCGTAAAGAGTTACTTTCCTAAAGTTTAGTATTTTTTTTTCGTACATTAAATAACAGAGAGCACGAAACAAACATGCACCGTCACCAACAATAGGGACGACAGTACATTCTTCAACTTCTCCATTAACGTTCAAATTTTCTTTAGCCATTTTAAAAAAGTCTAACCGACATAACCTATACTTAAACCAAACGAAAACTTATCTGACATATGACAGTATGACTGACATAGCGATCTATCAACGCACAGCCCAAAAATTTAAAAAATATTTTTTACACACGCTAAACAAAAGCAAAGCCGCAAAAACTATACCTAATTAATAATAATACGAGCGAAGCTGCGGGCAAAAGCTAGTCGTCAATAAAAATCCGCTAGATATATTCTCTATGTACTATGCACAAAAATGGTTAATTCAAAGTTCTCTCCAAAACAACCCAATGTAGATGGCGCTAGCATACAGAAATTTGTATATTTTAAACTGAAAAGTTACTAATCTTATATAGCCTGCATCTCAAAATTCTTTCTTAGGGGATGCCTACGTCATAGTAGCTTTATACATGCAAAGTCTCAGCCCGATCGGTTTAAAATTGACAAAGTTTCATACAAACTTTCATCCCCTATTTTATCCCCTTGCGGGTAGAATTAATCAAAATCCTTTCTTAGTGGATGGTTACGTCATATCATCTATCTGCATGCCAAATTTCAACCTGATCCGTCCAGTGGTTTGGGCTGTGCGTTGATAGATCCCTATGTCAGTCAGTCAGTCACCTTTGAGTTATATATATTTAGATAGATAGATAGATGGCGTTTAAATGTTTTATCATTTAAAATAACTAATTGGTTTATTTGATTTAAAGTTACTGGTTTCACTTTTTTAACAATTATTGTAGTTTACAATATCGTAACTTTAACCCCTATGAATCATTTGTTAAGGTACTATTTTCCTTATAAACACTGAATACATGTACATTTGAAAGTGTAAACTGATGGATCTATTGGATTGCTATTAAACATATTTTAACAAAGACATTTAGTACCGAAACGCACCATTAGTTATGTAATTTGTGACTTTTAAAATACATTTTAAGTTAGTTAATGAATTGCCGATTTAACATAAACAAGCTTCAAACTATGTGTCGGTATAGGGGGAGGTAGGAAGACTTAATTGCAATTTTAAAACTGAAAACTATGTTAAAGTTTTTGGTTTTGAAATTGTAATATACATTTCTAAAAACAATAATTTTCTCTGAATTCTATCTATAAAAAAAAATATGTAGGTAACTAAGTTAATAACGATAAAGTAGTAGTAGTAGTAATGTAGTGAACTAAGTTAATAAGTTGCAATTGCCCGTGAATGAAACAGCAATTCAAGAAAGCTTACTAATAAAACGGGAATGTACTAATTTGTTGACAGAACAAGGAACACTGCAATTGCATTGCAACTTAGAACAACTTGTGACTATTGCTTTACCACTAATTAAACTGTTACAATTAAAAGTCAGTATTTATTTTGTTTTTACTGTTACAATTAAAAGTCAGTATTTTCATGGAGCACTAATTTTGTACTTTACAAAATTATGTACTAGTTACCAATAATGTGAAACAATCTTAGTGCAAAATAAATAAATTAATTCTAATCGAACAAAATCTTATACATGCAAGAGTTGTTTCGAAGTTACTTAATTTGCTCAGTATGTCACCAATCAGCAGTAATTACCCCGTGCTATGACGGGTAAGCATATAGTGTGTGCAACGTTAAATTACCTGTGGGATTATTTAAGGTTAACTTAGAAAGTACTACGAGCATAGACAACAGCACTCTCTGGCGAAAATCATAACATCCTTTGCAACCGCCGAGCTGTCTGGCAAACGCGGCAATTACAATATTGTTTCACTTCGAGGGTAAGCCTGTGTCCAAAGATAACGTCAATAGACCGATAGATAGATAGATAGAAAAGATACATAGAATTATTTAACTATTAAACAAATTTTATAATAAGTGAGATTGTGATTAATAATTTAGAACGTACAAAGCTTTATGCCAAATGTATAATAATCGCATAAACACCAGAATCCATTATAGAAATTACAAATAATAGTTTTGAATGATTAACGAATCAACTATGACAAAGTGGCGGCAAAGTTTGAAATTTTATTTTGAATAAAATTCTCAATTAGGTAATTCTCTTAACGGTTCATCAGAAATATAAAAGGCTAAAGAGAAAAGTTGTCAGAAATATTAAGTTTAAAATTGTGTAGAAAATTCAGAGTGACAGAATACTAATTTACAAAACCATGATTATGTTATTCAGAATTTCTTCTTAACTTTTGGACTAACTTAAGATAAACAAACCAGCCACTCTTTCAAAACGAATGTTATTTATTCTAAATAATTCTCTAACGACTTCATCACGATTAATTTCTAATATTAATTTATAATATTAAAATTTAAACTATATCATCCTTATTTAATACATTTATACTATTTTTTAAGATTGTTATATTATACACGTACACACATACACGATACGTAACTAAGTCAATGGGCGTTTACTTATACCAATCAAATAACACCCAGATCCTAAAAAATATTTGTGGACTGCACAGAAGTGTGGATCAAACCCACGATACTCCGGATGGGGTAATCACTATTTACCACTGGGTACGCAAATTATGCAATCAAGCGATTCTGAGTTCGGACCATAGACCGTCATAAAAATGCTATGTCCGGTAAACAGCAAGCTCGCTCTTTATTGCGTGATTCTATTATGTGCTTATTCCTTTGTAGAAAATGGTCTGAGAGACTATAAAAATATGTAAGTACATTTATTACTTTATAGACAAAAATATCACAATTAATTTGGGTTAAAAGCTATCTATCTTATCCTATCTGTATCCTGGATTAACACATAGATCTAAAAAGTACATAAACATACGAAGGCGCATAAGATAAACCACTTTATTTGTTCAGACCGCATGAACGCACAATCCGAGTCTTACTATTAAACCAAAACTATTTAATTCTCCTGCTCTTATCCCAATTACTTAGGGTCTACGCAATATGACCACCGAAGATAAAGATCGGGTACCGGTGGCCCGCTAGCAGGGCGAAGAGAGGTGTTTGCATGGTGGGTCTATGGGATTGCACGCCGCCTCTTCCGTCGCCTCGGACCAATTTGGCGGGGCGCGACCACCACAAAAAAAAGGGTCTACGCAATATGTACTCGTACAAAAGTTATTGGCAATAATTTTATGACTGGCCGCCTACCTGACATCAACTCTCCTTATAAATGTAATTGTTGACCAAATGTCATCAGATGGAGTTGGTTCAGGTCTCTTAGTCTTCTCTTACGACACCCATGAACAAAGTAAAGATTATGATAATATTTGTAGCTGCTATTACACATTTTATTTAATATTTAAATTCTCCGTGTGGTGACGGAGTAAGAATACAATTCACCACCCCCTCTATTGCCCATGGGTATCGTAAAAGACGATTAAGGGATAAAATACGTAAATGGCAAGTCTAAGCAAGAAAAGGAAAACTCGAAATAAAACCCTATACCAACACGTTTGACCAGCGTAGTATAGTAGATCAATTTCCCTTTCAATGTGGATGAGGCCCAAGCCCAACAGTGGGACTTATGTGGGCTGACATGATGATGATGATGATGATTATTTAATAAGACTGTTTTCTTAAAATTACATAATAAGATAGTAAAAATATTGTAAGCATTACGTTGTACATAATGTACTATTCTTATATGCTAATGTAATAATATATCGTATCTGATGTTCTCCATAACCTGTGCAAAATATTTACTCGCTACGTTTAGTCAAGCGGCCTCTTATTTTTCTTTGTTCTTTACGTATTCATATAAACATTATTCTTTGTGGAATGTATAAATGTTTAATTACAGTCTCAGGTTTTTTATACCAAAACGGATGAATAGGGGTGTGCATAACTGTACCAATGACGGGTTCAAAAGAAAATAATAGGTACGCGGCGGTTTCTGTACGTCCAAACACCCAGCTGAGGTGCGGTCAAATGATCCATTAACAAATAAAAAATGGCATCGGTGTCAAATTTCTTTATGGGTCATGTGTACCTCTAAGCCGACCAGACGGATAGACTTACAGTTATATTTCGAGATTTCCTGCTCTTGCTATAATGTTATCAACTTAAAGGTCTTGCCAATTCTATAAGACCTTCCGCAGGATAGTGAATATAGCTACAAATTATCTTCTTACTATATTATAACAAGAACTTACGTGGTATGTTTACATTAAATTCACGCGAATAAGCTTCATAACTACCTTCATCTTTTATATTCGTACTACATAAGACTCCTAGTTGAGAACGTCGGTTCCTTAAAATTAAGTACAACTAATTTGATATAATTTACGTCAGCGTCTCCTGTCTGGAGTGTCGTTAAAACATACAATATAAAGTAAATACATTATAATGACTTCTAATGTTTACGCGAGTATTACACGTGATCATGGTCACGGGAGGACAGTCCTCCCGTGACCATGATCACTGTAAAGTGTTCGAAACGTCGGGAAATTATAAATCAAATACAAACGCGATAGAATCCGTAAAAGTAGTTTTATTTCAAATAAATACATTATGCTATAATTTTTAATCATTCAAAAATAAAGAATCCATTTATTATCAAACAAGAAAAGCCATTGTAAAATTCATCAAATCGTACCAAGATGAAAAAATAATATAATTTATCTGTCATAATCACCATTTCGAACATAGACATGCTGCGTATTATCAACACTGGCACACAGACGCACACAGAGGGGTTGCGTGGTGACGTCACGTGAAAATGGGATGGCGTATTACACTATGTCAGTGTGTAAGCAAGAAAGAATATAGGACAAGAACCGACCTACCTTCTGCTGCTGATACAGTGGAGAGTCGAGCCACCTATAGCAGTTACGGAGCTTGTAATAAGGTCGCCTACAAATGTTGTATAGCCTTCAAATTATATTATTCACTATTTTTTTATATGCTCATGACGCAAATGGTGAGTGTAGCGATGTTTTCGTCCCAAAATAGCAAGCATAAATTGCCATTCGGAAAAGGGAAACACGATATCGAAATAGTTTATAAACCGTAACTTCTTTTTTTTTAACAAAGATAATAAGAATATATAGGTAAAAAAACCAGTTGCCAGTGTAGGTACTGACAAGTGTAGTTGGAACGGATTTTTATAGATTTGTGGGTTCAAGTTCAAATACGTTTTTATAAATAGACTAGCGTTTTAAATGCCAAATGAACAAAAGATAATAATCTACGAAAAACAAATGAGATCAAAAAACAAATATATCCTAAATAATATATACAAATATGTATTATATGTACCACTAGAATACAAATAAGCTCTGTTCTTTTAATAAATATTAATTTTTTCGTTAAGAATTCTATCTAAAGTGTATTTTTTGCTTTCTTTGTTTATATATATATATATATATATATATATATATATATATATATATATATATACTCTAGACGATCTGACTAAATAGCTACAGGAGAATATCGCAGCTATTAGAAAAAAACAGTTTAAAAACGTGAACATTAAGTTTAACTTGATCAGCGTTATGATAAGTCTGAAAATCAAAAATATTTTAATTTTACCTTTACCTTACTTACTTTTACCTTACCTTTAGTTTACCTCATTAGAACTTCCATAACGTGTTATTATACACTTACCTGCTATTTTAGACATAAAAAATAAACGTTCAGCTCAATATCAGAACGAGTAAAAACAGAATTTTATTCTAGAATAACAACCGTAGCTTAGTGGTCCTCAGAGAATATCATCTACACGTAGAAGTGTCCAATTCCACACGAAATGTGGCATTAAATGCCTCATTGCAAACATTTTGTTATTTAAGGAATATTTTTATTTATTTTACTTCAATTAAGGCATGCTTCGCAAGTATATCGACGTGTTTTTTTATATATATACTTCGTTGATAGGTTATTTGGTATCAAGAAACAATAAACAACAAATATTTTCCTAAGCTAAATATAACAATAAGTATTCTACTTAGAAAATACCTATATATAAAATAAAAATCTGGCCGATTCACTTTTGTAGACTGCAGCTCATCTACATAAAACGCGATGAATCCCTTTAAAAGAACTACAGACCTATCTCACTCTTGAAATACGTCTATAAGTTATTCTCAAGTCATTTGAATAAACTATCAGAAAAGCCTATAAATATAGACCACACTTACTCGCTATGTCAAGATATACAAAAGACCTAAGAGGATAATCAGCCTATGTCAGTCAAAGCATAGACGATGCCGTCCCTTCAGCGATATCAAGTCACCTATCGGTATATCGAAATCTTGAAGTGTTTGCAAAGGCATAATGTAAGGCCTTCATGCGAGTCAAGATTACGAAATCAATCCAATTGAAAAATGTGTGAGACAGGGTCACATCTCCAATTGTTCGTTACTGCCTTAAACTGACCAGACAAGTTAGAATAAGTTTACTAGATTGAGTTATTCTTCTCCTGTGACGATGGTATCTGTTTACACCCATTAATCAGTTCTAATGATCCCACCGGAGAGAAAGGTTATATCATACAAATGATTACAACAACAATAAGTCACAACAAATCCCATGCGTGACAATCATTTTTCGCTCGTAATCAATTTGTTTGTAAATAGTCAAGCATGTTAAATGCTAAAATTCAGTAATTTGAACAAAAATAAGGGTTAAGTTTCGGATATCATCCGAATTATATAGGCAATACCATTAATATAAGTTTCCCGAAAATTATTTACAGAAGATGTCAAATATTTCGTTAGAAGTAATCAATTACAGAGAGATCTAAAGCTAGCAGTAATGGATTACGAAAAGTATTGCAGAACTTTCAAACTTACCAAATACAACTATGGATTTGGAATATTTATATTTGTAGATCAAATATTAATTACTCCTGGCTAATGAATTTATAGGACATATTTTAATTCAAGAAGACCACAAGTATATACATATAGTTATCTATATACATATATATATGATTTTTTTTTAATTCAAATAATCGAATTATTTAATTAAAACAAACAATTTATAATCTATTGAACCTCAACATTCGATTTGGCTAGTTTTACCTGCAAATCAACTATTAGGAAGAATAAAACCATAACTCGTATATAATATAAGGAATATAAGTTGATTAGCTAATTAAAAATAATTAGGTATAGGGTTAAAAATAATTATCTAAAAACTAGCCACCTTTATATAATACTTCCTTAGAACTCAAAATATGACAAAACCTTTGCTCAAATAACTTCAGCTAGATTAAATTTTATGTAGATAAGTTTTATCAGCTTCAGAACCTTAAGTAATGCTTCACTGCCAGCATACATTTACTGTATTACTCTCTCAGAGAATCGACGTCTAGGCAGTGGCAATGTGCGCTTCGTTCGGTGAGCGAGAAAACCGGCGACACAACTTTCTGAGTGGGTTTGGGATTGTCTTTGGTAGGACGACCTAGCTATACCACTAGTATTGCAAAGGTCGATGGGTGGCTGTAACACTTACCACCAGATGTGCTGCTAACTCGTTTGCCACCATCGGCAATAAAAAAAATATTTTACGGAACGAGCATATTATTATATTAATTAAATATTGACTAACTGCTCGGGTTGAGAGCCCTCAGCGCACACCCACAGTCTGGTTAAAGTTGTCATAGCTATCTGAGGCTAACAACTAAGTCACAAAAAAAGACTGACTGCATGAATACTACAAACCTAAGTAGGACACTCAATTATAATAGTGAATCCAATTTCCAATTAAAACAATTATTTGTGTAATCCACAATTCATTGTTCTGAGTCTGGCAATAATGTATGACTGTTAATTGTGTGTTTTGCCCTGGAGAATAAGGATTTTCGCCTTAATGCGCAGTGTTGGTTTTTAAATAATATAATAGATATGTTTTTACCTATGAATAGACGTTTCATACAAAATTCAACCCCAGTGTGGAGCTGAGCTATCAGTGAATTCTACTTTTTATTGCTAGCAATAAAAAGCTCAAGGTTACTTAACCTTTATTAGAAATTAAATAAAAATAGAGTATGCGATAACATTACTATATCGGTAATGAACTGAAGTTCCATTATAGTGATTATTTCTACTATATAGATTGATGAGTTTGAATTTGATTAAATTATTACTACTTAGTGGCAGAACTACTGCCCTACTTAGTGGTAGGACCACGCTCTTAGTGATAAGACCAAGCTGTTGATAGTTCTCTGTCAGCAGAAGATCGACGTCGGAGTAATGGCAATGTGCTATTTCGCTTCGTTCCGTGAGCGAGAGAGCCAGAAGCCCAACTGAGTAGGTTTGGGGATTGTAATGTTAGGCAGCGGCTAGTTATACCCTTGGTATAGCAATGGTCCATGGGCAGCAGTGACACTTACCATCAGGTGTGCTGCTTTCTCGTTTGCCACTATAAGCAATAAAAAAAAATACTATTATTAATTAACTTGTAGGAGAAGAATTTTAATTATCATTTTAATCATTTTGATTAGATGCAATCATGCTACTATCTATCCATCAGCTGAACAATAGCTACTTTTGGACATAGGGCTCTCGAAAAGGGCATAAGCGTCATTCTCGCAGGGGAATCTTCAGGTGATTCCACAGCTTGTTTTCAAAATTACTACGGTAAAGGATGGTGACTTTTATGTTCTTAATGTATCGTTCAAAGGCAATGTTAGTGTGACTAATAAAAATGCTGTTTTCTATATTGTCATGTATTAAATATCTATAATTATAACACACTTGAAATAGATATTGACACTTGTGTGATTAGATAATACACTACAGACGCAACCTACACAAACATCTACAGTAAGACAGACAGACTTTACTTACACATTACTTAGAGATATTAATAATAAAATACACTTTATTTTATTACTATTTTCTTAAGAAATAACAAAGGAATTTATTTAGTTGCTAGAAATAGAAAATATGTTCGAATAATAACCACTTTTATTTAGGTTCATGAAATAATTCTAACTAATATTATAAATACGAATGTGAATTTGTATGTTACGTTATCGTGCCTTAATTACCGAACTATCTTAAAATTTAGTTTACACATTGTCAGAGTCACAGAAAAATATATAAAGTAGCTTTCATACGAATATGTTAATAAGTAGACGTAGAAAACGCAGACTTCATTCAATTACTATTATTCATTTGTGGTAGGAGCACACTGTTGACAGTTTTCTGTCCACAGCCGCGAACCGGTCCGTCCGGGGTAGTACCACATTCGCAGAAAATCGACGACCAAACAATGGCAATGTACTGTTGTGCTTCATTCGGTGAGCGAGAAAGCCGGCCGCCCAACTTTCTGGGTGGATTTGGGGTTTGTTTGGCGGGCAGCGGACTGATTGTACCATTGGCATTGCAAAGGTCCATGGGTGGTAGTAACACTTAACATCAAGTGTGCTGCTTGCTCGTTTGAAAACACGATAACCTTACTTACTAAAATAATTGAGGCCAGATGTAATCGAGTGAAATACGAGTATATACCTGTAAACAAATCGGGATGAGATTAGATTCGTGGGGTGACAGAAAAAGGTAAAATATTAATGCCCCTTGCTTATTGCTCGGTTGTCATGTAAAACATAAATGAAAATAGTAGTGTGTGGAAGAAAATAATTTTGATAAGTAAGTAGGTAATAAATTAGTTTATAGTTTCTTTGGAAAAATCGTCTTAAACTATAGGAAAGTATGCTCGACTATTAATATAGTATAAGTATAGAACGAGTAAGAACATTGGACGAATATATGCAGTCTGAATTTAGCTGAATAAATATTCTTAGTTCTTCAACAAAGAGCCCAGGTATGTTCTATTATTCGTAATTTTAAGACAAAAAATAACGACAATGGTTAAATAGAAATGAGTGTCCTTAAATCCGTCGGAATACATAGAGTATGTTCTACTGTCCTTAAGCATAAGCAAGAAAATAAGTAGTAACTGGATAAACACAAAATTGAATTTAACGTAGCCTCCAAGACACTCTTTTCGTATATTTTTAAGCTATTTTTTTACAGAACTCTTATTATACGGGTATTACTTTCTCTATTAAAAGAAGCAAGCAAATAAGTTACTGTTTAATAAATACATCATTTCAAAAAGTTAGATATCAGTTATGAGAAATAAAACAGAGAATTCTTTGTAGCAGTCTATAGCTACTCTTTCGATTTGTTTTCAAATATGATTGTTTATTTACAGAAGTCAGAAATATATTTTCTAGGTATACTTGTAGTGAATATTCTTTTGGAGTTATTTTTATTTATAGTTTGACTTGTCGTATTTACAAAAGTCGAAAACAGTTGTCGTTAATAAATATTAGAGTACAAACAGTTCACCTTCCAATAAGGTTATCTATTTTAGTAGCAACTCCTGATATACATATATTAAGTATTTTATTGTGATAGCGTCGTAGCTATTTCGTTTTTCTTGTCTGATTAATCTGATTAATAAATATAAAACAGTTCTGGTATATACGTACTTTAGCATCATATTCAAGTCTTATTTAATATCGTCTTCAATACGTTTACGCTTTTAATTAGATATTATTCTTCCATGTGATTACGGGTCATGAATACAAAATATCGTCACCTTTTACTTTTTGATCAGTTTAGTAACATAGTTTAAAATCGTCGTTAGTGACATATAATATACATACTATTAATTCAAGGTTGTATGGAATAAAAAATCTTGCACCTATGGTAAACATTTTAGTTATTCTTAAATATATTTCTTTCCAATCTATTTATATATTTACCTATTGACATGTTAATTGTTCTTCTTCTTCTTCTTCTTATGTATTGGCAATAAGCTACATATACGAGCTATTGGTGCCAGTGTCAAGTTATAAATATTTTCACGTTTTTAGTCTTTCAAGTCAGTCGTTGTCTAAGTCAAATTGTCACCATTAACAGTGCAATGGCTACACTGTTAATGGTATCTTGTGGGAATTTTGATGGCAAACGAAAACGTTATAAAGCACTTTTATATGATATTCACTACATCCCAGTATTTCCGCACATCACATTACATAAAATGCCATCAAAATTATCTAATATAACACGTTAAAACACTAATATATCGAATATAATACAAGAGCACCACATGACGTTTTCAAATTCCCGTCAAAAGTGCATGTTGTTAGCCTTTCCAAGAAAGTTAGTAGATAGCCGTTACGTTGACAGGCGGATTGACATTCGCAATAGGGGTTACCAGTTTTCAAGAATAATGTTACTACTGCCTATTCTCCTAGTGATGACTCAATTGATTTTTACAACTTCCATAGAAAAGTAAAGGCTTCATTACCACACGCCTAAATTTAGTTTCTATATAATAATTGCACCGAAAATAATATCTAAATGAACCAGACCACAATAAATGTATGTAACGAGCCATTCTAAATGATAAGAGGGAAGAAATAAACAAAGGAGTGTGAGTGGTAATTATGAAATAATTAATGATGCCGCAACATATATTAGCACTTTGGTACTTGCGTTCCATATTTGAGCTTCTGAATAAGATTGAAATTGATGACAAACTTGACAAATGATGTTACGTTGTCAAGTCTCTTATAATCAGTGTAATTTAAAATTCAATGAATATAGAATATAGTTTACAATAGTGTAAAATGAGCGTTGCCAGCATGCTTATTATAAAAAGTCTTTCAGATAAAAGTGTCATAGATTGCTAATTTTTTTTTTTGTCTATTTCCAGAGTACAGAGTAACAAATAAACTTCAGTACAATCTTTATATATATAAATTTAGCATATTTTTGTTTATGTCCACAAATCTAAATACTAGTCGATAGATGACTTTTTTTGGTAGGCTATGATGCCGTCTATTCCGTCCCGGACGACGAAAGAGCGGCGCGTGGCCCAATAACCCACCATATTCCCTCCGCATCGCCATTGGGCCGGCCACTGGCACCGAATCCTTGACATCATTGGCCAGCCCGCTGGGTTACTCTTTCAAGGGTTATCCCCGTCGCCGCCCCGACTTGCTGCCAGAGCGTCGCCCTCACGCGGTCAACATCTCTGCGGGTGACGAACTATTCTCCAGTACAGTCACCCGCAATCGATAGATAACTTGATATATGTTCGTAACATGACTTCTGAACAGGAGATTGATATGCGATCTACCAGTTTGCTATTGGTTGTCATGACAAAAGTAACTCCAATAATTATTGTCATAGTAACAATTAATAATAGAAGTCATTACCATGATAATCCTTGTTTAAATTAAAATCACCATTCCAACTGAAGCTTGTTTTTTTTTTCTTTTTTTATATATATATTTTATACTAGTATATAAGTTTTCGTCTTTTTATGTTCAAAAATTTAGCTTGTTAGGGACCCATATTTCATTAAAATGTTATTTACAAATTTTTAATTACTTAACTAAAATATTAATTTACGCCTCCTTACGCTTTTTAAGTCAAGGTTCATAACCACAGCTAAAGTAAAATACAGCAAGTATATGTTTCGTAGCAGTCTTAGCGTTATCATAATAAACGGGCTTTATAGCTTTGGGGTTTCGGGTCAAGAACGTGTATAAATATGATTATAGTCTTTTTTTATTTTGTTACTTGGAAAATGAAAGCGTACCGACTATCGCACCCTGACCTTTACCAAATGTATATGACCTTTTGTTAGCTCTATAAAATGCATTCACGAATCAAACTGCTACATCAAGTGCTGGGATTTGAATGGCACATACAGAAGGTATCCCCGTTATCATAATCATTTATCATCCTACTCTTATCTCAGTTATTAGGGGTTGAGGCAATATATATACTCCTTTTCCATCATACATATTACGGACAATAGTTTCATGACCAATCACCTATCTGACGTTGACAATTGTTGACCAAAGGGCAGATGTTATTGGCCCAGGTCGATATAAAGCTCTTAATCGACTTTTACGACATCTACAAGCAATTAAGGGCTGGTAGCATTGAAAACCGTTACCACACAACGCAAATTATCCTACAAAATCTATTTCTGCTCTTATGGGTATCCAGAAGTTCTTTTTTTTTTAAAGAGCCTGACCTGCACTAAGGAAATAATCCTTGTATTGCGGAAGACTTTATAAACATTCAATTTATCATCATCATCATCTCAGCTCATAATATGTCCCACTGTTGGGCTCGAGCCTCCTCCGTAATGGGAGGGAAAATTGTCCTACTATACCACGCTGGTCAGATGTGTTGGTATAGGGTTTTGTTTCGAGTTTTCCTTCTCTTACATAGATGTTATATGCCTTTTGTATCCCTTAGTCGTCTCATACGATCACCCACAGGTAAGATAGGGGGTGAAGAATTGTATTCTTACTCCGTCACCACATGAATAAACATTCAATTAACACAGACAAATTACACCTAGACTGAGAGCAACACTTTGTGGATCACATAAAATATTGTCCTGCGTAGATATCAACCCCACTGGCATGGATTGTGGTGGTGTCTTAACCACTACGCCATCTGTGCAGTCAAATTATCTGTGCAGTCATTATGCAGGTATTTGATATAAATATTTTCACCACAAAGAAATAGTCTGCAGATAGCCATTAATTTTGTAATTAGAAATATTTCCTCATTAAAATTGTATCTTAAATAAACAATCTTCATTTCATTCCAACCTTTTCTTTGTTGGAGAATGTCATTAAGCCTTTGAATATTTCAAAAGCTAAAATTGCTGTAAATTGAAAGGTTCCGGGGTTGAAGCAAAATGCTGTAATAATGTAAGATATTCTGATTCGCTAAGTGTTTTCATTTTGCCGTATCTTTTTTTAACCTTTTATGAACACTGTTTTATCGTCATATAACGTAATTTTATTTACATTTCTATTTTATGATCGTACATATGAACATATTTTTGAAACGACTTCTGTTATTTGATGGTATTATTTGATGTTATCCTTCATTTATTATACGTAATAAATTAAACATTAACTTAACAGTATTTTTTTTAAATTTAACTTCTACCATCTGCTACTAGCTTGCTGTGTGGTAGCGGCTACGAATACTACCAACCCTTACTTTGCTCGCGGATGTCGTAAAAGACGACTAAGAGCCTTATATCAAACCTGAGCCAACACTACCTGATGCCATTTGGTCAGTAATTGCATTCCCAAGGAGGGTTGATGTGAGGCAGGCGGCCGGTCATAAAACTTTTGGCAATAATATTTGCAATAGTAGGAAGAGGGGTACATATTGCGTTGACCCCAAGTAATTGGGACAAGAGCAGGAGAATGATGATGATGAATCTGCTACTAGCCAGCATATTTTTTTTGTAAAAAAATATAAGTCTGATATTAATTAATAAATTCAGGCAATTTATTTTGCGCATTCCTTCTCTTCTTGAGCTGTTATAAGTTCGTCCCGGAAGTCACCCTGGAAATCGTTTGTTGTTCCTTTCGATAACACATACTCGTATAGACTGGAAAGAAATAGTATTATATACCTATTTAATCACCACACATACCAGTGTTATATATTTTAAATATATTATGAACACATTCTTTTTAGCAGTGGGCTATGGTGTGGTTACATCCCGCTAATCCGTCCGGAGCGACGGAAGAAGGGGCGTACGACCCCATAGCCCCGCCCAACTACTTACCCATCGACGCAGTGCGAGTGAGTCACCGGAACCCGGTCTTTGTCGTCGGTAGCCCAGTCGGCATATTATGACCCCCTTAAACAAAAAATTAATATGCGCCAAATCTCCATTATGCCAGTAGTACGATTCAGATCTGGATTATAAAAGAATAAAAAAAAATTAATACTTGATGATATACAATCATTGTCATCGCCATTTTGTCCTCAAGCTAATTTATATTGCATTAGCACCTATAATAAAGTTAGAAGAACAACAAAAATGCTGTACAGTAATTTGAACAAATTTTACAACCAACAATCGGACGTCAAACTTCTTTGAAAACGCAATCTGCAAACAGATGACTCTAGGAGGTATCCAGGTTGATATAGTGATGGCCACCGAAGACAAAGATCGGGTACCGGTGGCGCGCTCGCACGGCGAAGAGAGGAGAGTTGCATGGGGGGTCTATGGGGTCACGCACCGCCTCTTCCGTCACCCCGGACCGACTTGGCGGGGCGAGACCAAGTCCATAGTCCACCGCAACAAAAAAAAGTTTAATATGGTGATCATTTCACTTTTACGACAATAACGAGTTGGTAATGTCAACATTGTTAGTATATTTATATTTACATTAATTTCTAAAGAGGCTTTTAACTTTTATTAGCTTGTCCCAAATAAGTTTCCATTTGGGTTTACATAGTAGTAAGTTTAATTAACCTTAAAGGGTTACTAACTTTATCGTAGACTAATAAAATGGCTCGTTGAAACTCGTGAATGTTAGGTAATATATTAATTTTGAGTTAACGATCCCTTCTTAATTTAGTCTACGCTAAACAGAAATAATTTAAAGAAAATAACTAAATTATTTTGCTTAACGTATACCTCAAGACGTTAATTTTTTAACAAGAATAAAAATAATTATGTCGGATACCCGAAATAGATGGCCGGATTAGTTTCCTTCTACAACTATGTATTTTAAGATATTGAAAAATTATGAGTGAGAGTTACCAATAACAAAAAAAAAACGAATATAGAGTAATGTTCTCTTCTGAGAAAGAAAACAGGACATTACGACTATATGCAGTGACAAAGAACCTTATATTTAATCACGATGACCTATCACGCTACACCTTTTTAACATAAAATAAAGGGACAGAGATGTTACCCACCCTCCAAACAAACATAGAAATTATTATTTTTTTTATTTACAATTTAATATTTCATAGTCTTAGCTCATATACTTAGTCTGGCCATAAATACTTTTAAAATTAAAAATAAACAAAATATTACATTTGAATTTACAAACTGTCATTTTTATATGATTTTAATTGTGTTTTCTCTATTTGGCGCCAATATATTGTACAATATTTTACGATATTAAAAAGGAGTGCGGTGATAAAGAGAACAGAATCGCTGTGATTGCATTACACAAAGTAGGTATGGAGCCAAATGCAATTTTTAAAACTCTCCATACGCTTGGTATTAGTAAAATGTTTGTGTGCCGGGCTATTAATAGGTACAATGAGACCTCCTCTGTTTTGTGACAGAGAAAGATCTGGCCGTCCACGTAATGAAAGTAAATTTACAATCAAATCAGATATCTTTAGGTATATAAACAGCCGTAAATTACTATTATAGAATTGACATCGTTTTACATAACCCTGTTTTTATTCATCTTTTCTCCATTCAATACTAAATAGTTAACGTATTTAATGCTATACAAAGCATCGCGTAACTTATTCCGACGACTCCGAGCCATTTGTGAAGATCGCATTGTCTCGCCTGTAATTCCATTTAGCTTAAGGATTAACCTCATAACCATTTCAACCGGTAGCGGAAGGAACATGGAATATATATAGTAAACAATATTTATAAGATTTAAGTAAAAAAACATTCAGCTTCTTTATTACAACAATTTAATACACTTTATACAAAAAAATCTATAGAATTATATAGTTATATATAGAAAATGTTATTTCCTAGAGAAATTCGCAAGAGATTATTACATTACCCGTGTGATGACTGTAAGATTAAAAGGAAATCCTATGCCAATTCATCTGGCCAGCATGGGCTGATGAATGATAGTCAGCATGTCACGCATGTCGATTTTCTTCTCGTTGAGAAATTGACTCAAGCCTACAGAGGAACGTATCAAAGCTGAAAAAACATTTTACTTTATTGAAGATTACCATTATTTTTTTATTAGAATACCAAAATATTATGAGTTAAAGTGTAATATGTATAAAATAACTTGTGTTAATCCTTATTCTCCTCACAACTTTGAGGACCTGTGGACTAAATTTGAATCTATATACAATTTGAATTAAATTATACGCGTTATAAACGCTTATTATTATACTTATTGTTTTTGATTATCAATTGCGTATTTATAATCAAAAACAATAAAAAATTATACATACATACATACATTTCATCACGTCACATCCCTTGCAGGCTAGGCAGAGAGAACAGAGTGCCAGAGAACTCTATCCTTGCATACTTTACTCGCTTCCTCAACATTCATAATTCTCTTCAAACACGCTCGCCGGTTTCGGAGACTCTTGACTCCACCTTCCTTCAGTACATGACCGATCTGGTCTAGGTAGGTTTATCTATCTGGTCTAAAAATTATATAATTCTATAATTTACACTTACTTATGTATTTTAATTGTAGGTTTACTACAACGTAATTACATAACATTTACAAAGTTGTTTAATATTTCCTCGCAAATAAATTCACTACAATGTATTCGTATACTGTGCATAACGTAGACCAAAAGTGTACTCCAACTTCTTGCTCTTTCAAAATTTAAACAGCACCCTTTAAAGGCTTAGTACGACCGTCTAGGTACATGTGTAAAACCGCGTAACATTTTGCGGTATCTTCTCTCTTACATAATGTATTTATAACTCTTATAGTTTAGAATAGTGTATAATTACATATTATAAAATAAACCCGTAGGCTGTATTTGTTTTCACTGAAGACCAAGATCGAGTTCCGGTGGCCCGCTCGGCGAAGAGAGGCGCTTTGCAGGGTGGGTCGATGGGGACGTGCGTCGTCTCTTCCGTCGCCCCGGACCGATTTGGCGGGGCGTGACCTCTTTCATAGTCCACCGCAAAAATAAAACAGGCTGTATTTGTTTTATCTATCTTAGTTTATATTATCAATTAATTCTCAAAATTTAGCAAACGAAATAAGTGTATGTGTCATGTGCCAACACAACGTAAAAGAGCTAAAGAATGCAAATTAGATGATAATATAAATACAATAAAAACAACACAGCATTGCTAATAATATTCATAATCAATGGACAATTTTTCTTCAATTGCGGATGAAGCTCGTTCGTTCTCTAAGACTTAGAAGTTTATTTGAGGACATTAATATCAGAAAATATTAAAACAGTTTATAAATTCTTATTTTATTATATAGCACATCAGCAAATAAAGTTTAAACTATAAGTACAGCGAAGTAATCTTAAATTTTGATATAATTATTTGATATAAAATCATCGAAATGTAATGTACATTTCTCAGAGCACTTACTCTGAACTGTTTGGTCTACGCGTGAATGTGAGCAAAACCAAAATAATGGTCTTTGAAAGAGATAAAACCAGAACAGATGTAAGAGTAACAATAGGTAATGATGTACTAGAGCAAGTGGATGAATTTGTATATCTTGGATGTGGATTTAGCCGAGATGGAAGGTACACCACTGATATAGAGCGAAGAGTGAGTGCGGGAAATAGAGTGAACGGAGCGTTGGGGCAACTTCTCGGCAGCCACCACCTCAGCCAGAAGGCACGTGTAGCAATACATAACGCAGTGCTTGTCCCAACATTACTGTATGGAAGCGAGAGTTGGGTATGCAGAAAAGAGTATGATGAAATGCGATCTCTGCGGAAAATCTGTGGAGTTAGGCTGACCGACCGCATTCGTAACGACGACGTAAGAGAGCGAGTAGGTATGAAAGAGAGTATTGGTGTAAAGATGCGAAAGGGAATGCTCCGATGGTTCGGACATGTGGAAAGAATGTCGAACGAACGCCTGGTTAAGAAGATATACAATGCGAAAGTGGAAGGATGTAGGTACCGAGGGAGACCGAGACTAACCTACCTAGACCAGATCGGTCATGTACTGAAGGAAGGTGGAGTCAAGAGTCTCCGAAACCGGCGAGCGTGTATGAAGAGAATTATGAATGTTGAGGAAGCGAGTGAAGTATGCAGAGATAGAGTTCTCTGGCACTCTGTTCTCTCTGCCTACCCTGCAAGGGATATGGCGTGATGATATGTATGTATGTATGTATGTTTGGTAATAAATTTAATTAAAAATAATACATTTAAGGCGACTACGAATAATACCAACCCCTACAGAGCTTGTGAGTGTCGTAAAATGCGACTAAGATCTTTATATCGACCTGGATCAATCTGATACCATCTGGTCAACAATTACATTCCGACACAATACAATAAAAACTATTTCCGAAATTTCCATATTGCGTCGGCCTCAAGCGGGTAATTAAGATAAAAACAGGATAATAAGGATATAACACCGCAGACACCAATAGCACTGTATATAATATACCTACACATCCCACACGAGCGTGGGGTAATCCCCACGCTCGTGTGGGATAAAAGTAGTGAGGTAACTGTATAGAGAGGGTAATGATTAGAGACTATACTCTGGATGTAATTAAGACATCCAGAGTATAGTCTCTAATCATTACCCTCTCTATACAGTCAATATCATAATATAAAATATTTTAATTATTACCGCTAACCACGGTTGACCAATAATGATATTAATTTCGGCCTCATTAATTTGTATGATTAATGAACTCGCAAAATCTATAACTTTGGTTGCCGCCATTATCAATAATATATAAATTGAATTTTATTTAATTATATTTTCAGAAAAAAAAATTAGAGTAGGTATTTAGTACAGTGACAATTAAGATTATATTGTGCCTAGATTAGAGAAGAGAACCGTTTAGTCATACGGTTCTCTTCTCAAAGTAAGGAAAGGTATTTCTTTTCCATTAAGTAGACGACGTAGCCTCTAATGGTACTAGCAGTCTGTTTTTCTTTCTTCCATTTGTTTTATATTTCCCTACATATTATATAATATAAATATTTCCATGTATACTATAGGGAAATATTTTAATAAATCTTAAATTTTAAAGGCATTATTTTTTTATAACAAGCAATCACCTTTACAGTCCTCTCAGAGGCCGGATAGTACTCAAATTTGAGAAAAATTTACACTTTTATCTTCATTATGCTTAGTGCCTTTTTTTATTTTTCTTTATAGTATTTATTTCTAGTCTCAGTTTTGAAAATATGGTTTACGTACATCATACTATCTGAACAGATTGCAGTATATTTTTACAACTTTCCTTTTCTTTTAGTGACGCTTAGAGTGTATATACTCTATCAATATACAGATTTTAATCTTATTCTATCACCACATTGAAATATGTATTATCAGCTGATAAGTCAGTGCCAGTTATGAATGCCCCAGTATCTACATGCAATTACATCTTTGAAGAATACCTTACATCTTATCTGAACAATTACCTTTTTCAATTTTCAATAATCAAATTCCTTGAATAAAATCTTATACATAAACTAGATTCAGCGTGCTTCGTGTTTGGTACATATTTTATGAAGATTTACTTTAAATAGAATATTTGATGGCAGCGCTGTTTAATATGGTTCTGAAAACAAGGTGAATAAACCTATACAGTAAATTCATGATTATAGCTATAATAAATCCTGGCAACTGCAAGTGAAGTCCAAAAAAATAGGTATTGATCGCTTGTAAAATAATATGCAACATCGCGTGATTTCACAGTCAAACTACTAAAATTGCTGAGTACTTAGAAAAATAATAGCAGTACTTAAGTAAGAGTAGATAAATTTAAACCACTTAACTTGTTCGTGGGTATAAATGGGTACACAGTCGACGCGATCTAGGCATCACGTCGTCTTTTGTTTATATGGGACTCTAATTAAGGGAAACTCTTAGAAGGGTGCTACAAAAACTTTATCTTGTGGACCGCCTATTCCATTTCAGACCTTTAATTAAAACGAACCAAACTGATTGGCACTGTAAATTAAAATCGATAATATTGACGATGACAAACGTCGAATAATAAATGAAATGACAGCATGAAATGATGACGAACACATTATATCAAATTGTGTCTAATTTTCTATGAATTTGGACCAATCATTTCATATATTTTCAAATTTAGATGAAAAATTGTAACATCTCTGTTCTATTAAGTAATCATCCTGTTCTTATCCCAATTACTTAAGATAGACGCAATATGTCCTCTTTTTTTTCATACATCCTTATCAGATGTCATCTTTGCGTTCACTCCTTTTTCATCTATGTCATACTTCACGCAATCCATTCATCTTTTATTCGATTAGCTTTCGACATTCATGCTTAAGACTTTCGTAATAACATTAGTTTTATCCCGTCTCATCACACGTCCATACCATGTCATTCTTCAACTTCTCCGTTCTACTAAGTGATAGGGAGAGAATATTTAATTTAATATTAACTTAATCATTCTACATATATCTGTGATTAACTTTGACAATTGAATTAATTCTATTAAATGAAAAATGTTTGCGGACGTCCTAACTACAATCACTTATAATATTAACTACAAAAAATTTTATCATTAATTCTATTTTATCACACTGAAGGGTTATTATTATAGTAGTTATGATAACATATTGTTATTATTATAACTTAATATAATAAATTTCTATAGAGCTACGCTTACTAATTCAATATACATATAATAGCTATGTGTGTACGGATCGATTGGAACATCACAGTGAAGCATATCGGAGAAATAAGATTCTCCTGTTGTTGTGTTATCAAAATACGATGGCGTATAAACAGCTTCTGTAACGTTTATAGCATATTATACTAAATAAGAAAATCTACGTATTCGTAAAAATCATCTATTTATTTAAAATAATATCGATAAGATTGAAAATAATATTGAAAAACTTCAATGGCGTATAACGGAACTAATCTATAAAATCAAGAATGCTTCATATTTTATTATACTTTTCGTTCGCGGCTACGCTCGCAGCATCTCTTTTAGATTTCGAATTTACATCGGAAATAATCCTTGGAAATGCAACTTTCATCTGGATGCTCCTTTCTATATTTTGACATTATGTAGTATATAATATTATAATACAAGAAATAAACTAAATAGTGTTGCAATACTAGAAAATAGCAATAAACCACTCTGAGGATAAAGTGGATACAATCACGACTATTCATTACCTTTTTAGTTGTTTTTTTTTAGTTCGGGGTGACAAAAGAGGCGGCGCGTGACCCCATAGACCCACCATGCAAAACTCCTCTCCTCACCGTGCGAACGGGCCACCGGTACCCGATCTTTGTCTTCGGTGGCCCAACCGGCTCCCGACTATTCATTACTTGCTTCTCATCTTAGAGCGCGATTTTGTTGTTTGGACGTTTAATTTTGGACCTATTTATCTAAGACAACGTGACAGACTATGAAATATACGTTCATCCAGGCTTAAATAGTTTAATTATAGATACAGACACCAGCTAAAAATAGTAACTCATGAAACCATAACAAATTGATCAGGCATCTGAAAGAATGAGCGTCTCGATAGGGTGTCAAATACGTCTCAGCAAATTGAAATATCATCTATGGTTTGACGTCAGCGTTGCTGTATTCAGAATTATGTCGATAACAGGGGTCTGTCGGTTGGAAACGAGTCTGTCACTCCACAAATAAACACGTATCTTTATTCATGAGATGTACAGATTTATTCACAAATAAATACTCGCTATTGAAACATGAAATGTCTACACTACCAGTATAGACATACCACATGATTGAACTCGATTGACAGTCGATTATGCAAAACATAATTGGAATCCAAGTCTGCAAAATAAAATTGCAACGTAATGGTATCATTTAAAATCCTTACATTTATAAAAAGATATATCTATAACAACAAATAGAGTTATATCTATAACTCTATTTGTTAATAATAATTTGTAATAGAGTCACTATTTGATATCATTCATCAGTTTTTTGGTGCTAGACATATGGTCTCCAAGATAATTTTATAATCATTACGCTTAGTGGGTGGATTGGTAATTGTATTTGCTATAAATTGTCCAGAAGATTCATTTCGGTCATTTTTCTCGTGATCTCTCGTTCGTTTCGTCTTCCACTTGATTCCACTGGCAAGTAAGAATTGGAGAGATATCGTATTCTTAAACAATACAGAAAACAGTATCTGATATTCATTAAAAATATTTTGCTTGAAATACCTAATGAACATCGTAATAGCAAACTAGGTGTCTAGCATCAATTTAAATAAGGCGACGTCTTCGTTTTCTGTTCTTCTTGCCCGTGGTGAACGCAAAAATAAAAAATACAATATACGAATAAAAAGACAAGAACCACGTTACTCACATTTTTCTGCCTACGTAGATACGCGCAGAAAATCGTAGTAATACTGCATATTACTACGATTTTCTGCGCGTATCTGCTGCCATTATGCTATTGCAATTCCTTCGGTAATCGAAAGAGTCAGAAACCCAAACCATACCTTACGATAGATATGGCTGTGTACCTGGTTCAGCAGAACTCCATCAGCGTCAGTTCCTACAGCTTAACATGCGTTAAAATGTTTGCTTTTGTGCTACCAAGGGCAATAATAAAAGGAAAAATCTAAGAATACATCTCACTTACATTTATTATATCAAGCGTTATGATTTGCAGGTTACAATTCAAATTAAATTACTATATTACTACACTATACTTTCTTCAAGGTAAGCAACGGTCTGGTTGTGCCTCTGATGTTGCTAAGGGCCATGTGCAGCAGTATCACTTATCATCAGGTGTGCTGCTTGCTCGTTTCATGCCATAAGCAATAAAATAAAATGAAATCAAGGAAAGAAGTTAAACGGTCTAATAGCATAGTAGTGATAGGGAACATACACATTGTTTACAGTTTTTTGACTACAGCCGCGAGCCAGTCTATCCGAAGTAATACCACACTCTCGCAGAAAATCGATGTCTGAACAGTGGTGTGCTGTTGCGCTTCGTCCGATGAGCGAGAGAGCAGATATCTCTAATTTTTGGGTCGGTTTTGATTTCTAGGCGGTGGCCTAGCTATACGTCTGGTATTGCAAAGCTTCATAAGCAGCATTAACTCGTACCATCATGTGTACTGCAATGTTTATTTGCCAACATAAGCAATAAAAGAAACATATATTATTTTATTCTATATTCATTAAACAGTAATTAGTTATTATATAACTTTTACGTATATTCTTGTAATACTTGGTCCGTGTGGTGATGGACGGAGAATACATTCACCACCCCCTTTCTCATCTTGTTCTTGCATGTCGTAAACACGATCAAGGGATATAATATGCATATGACATCTATGCAAGAGAAAGAAAGCTGGAGATAAATCCCTATACCAACCTATTTCACCAGCATAGTTTAGTATGTCAATTTTCATCCTATTGTGGAGTATGACACAGCTGAGCAGTAAGGCGTATATGAGCTGTTGATGATGATGATTTGACTTTACATGATTAGCAAATAATAAAAATTATAATTGGAATTATCGTATTTAAATAAAACATCGTAAAATTCTTAGCAATAAGTAGTTATATATTTATTTAAAGTAGAAGTAAATAATATTATTAATTTATAGTTAAAGAATAATGTATCGAAAACAGCGCATAAGAATTAATAAGTTGCTTTTATCTGCCATTGTGTTTTTATAGAGACATTAAATAAACATTCGCTCCGCTAAATGAAATCAAAGAGCATTATTATAGACAAATAAATTGAATATTTATTTATGTTTGGTACGTTTTCTTAATAAAACATGACATAAAGTTATTAAATAATATTACACGATATTTTCGTAGTTGGTTTCTAGTTTTTGTATTTGCTTTTTATTTCAATAATTTTGAGGTTTTGTAAATGTATTATAAGGGTTTTCTAAAGTACAAATACTAATAAAATCGAACGTACATCAACTTAACAATCGTCATATGGACTATGATTATTGTTAAGATGATTTACGTCTGATTTTTTTACATCCCGCTTTTGGACACGAGCCTTCTCCATGTACCTTGACCTACTCCACCACGCTGGTCCGACAGAATTGGTATAGGGTTTTATTTCGTATTTTCCTTCTCTTGCATAGATATATGCATACTATATCACTTAGTCGTCTTCTACGACACTCACGAGCGAATAATGAATTGTATTTTTACTCCGTTGCCATATGGAAAAATAGACTGACCAAGTAAAAAAAAAAACAATTGAATTTATAATTGGTTATGTTTGGTTTATATCAATCTACGCAATATCGAGCAAACTCAATCTATGACTAGAAATCTATTAATATTTAAAATGTGCTCAATAAGCCCTGCCGTTTCATACCTAACATTTAATAAGTTATATTCGTTTTAATAAGTTTTTTTTAATGCACTGTTATGGTCTCCCGGGGATAGCTCCCCGCCATATTTAATTTAATAAGCAGTGACATAGCTTATAACTAGCGGTCTTAGAAAACGCATCTAACAACACTTAATTTATTAAATAGTTTAGAAGTTATAACATAAATAAATATATGTACATGCATAACCAGACATATACATAATGACATACATACCAGTTAAACTTATACCTTGTTTTACCTTCACTGTTGTTAGATAAAAACGTTAAATTTTAATTATTTGGTCATCCAATATCTGGCTACAGCTTACCGACCGAGGCGCGAAGAGGGTGGTATGGGACTCCATAGCCTGTTTTATTGCCTATATTTCTATTTATTAAGAGGGTCACTAAAATCGATACCTTGCCATCAGTAAATAATAATATAACCTAGTATTTCTGGTGTTTACCTTTACTTAAATGTTACACTGATATTTGTATTTTAGTGTGTTTATTAATAATAATCGCTGTAAACAACTACTACTAGTAAAACAGATATATAAATAAAATAAAACTAACCAAAGTTACCCCATTGCAATAACGGTAAAGGTTTTTAATTTAAGGTTAATTCAATTTTTTTTTATTACTTATGGTGGCAAACGAGCAAGCAGCACACCTGATGGTAAGTGTTACTGCTGCCCATGGACCTTGGCAGTACCAAGAGTATAGCTAGACTGCTGCCTACCAATACAAACCCCAAACCCATCCAGTTTGGCTTCCGGCTCTCTCGCTCACCGAACGAAGCGCAATAGCATATTGCCATTACTCAGACGTCGATCTTTTGCGAGAGTATGGTACTACCCCGGACGGACCGGCCTGCGGCTGTTGACAGAAAATATCAACAGCGTGATCCTACCACTATAATTTTTTTTTTAAATTATTACATAAAAATCAATACAACAATTATCAATATAATATTTAATTTATATTTCCTATGGCTATATAATCGTTATTTATTATATTTAAAACAGCTTTCCCTTTTAAATTGAGACTTTCCCAAGTTATCACATTCATTAAGCTTTTCAATCACTTAAAACTCTTCTCGAATAGCTTTCAATTTAAACATAAATTGGAGAGCATTTTCACAACTAATGTCGACAAAGTCGAAACTCAAATGAACTCATTTTTTAGTTAGGTAGATCAACTTTATAAAGGGAAAGTTTTAACCGTTTTATACTCAAATAAAGTCTTTTAAAAGTAAAATATATTGACCTCATTTATAAAAATGAATATTACATATACATATTATATATAATCATGCAAGGTGTATAAATATTTCGACATATATTTTTTAATAAAATTGTTTCATTCATCAATTTCTTTTTTTTTTAAAGACTTTACACCCAGCACTAAGGAAATAATGCTTGTTTTGCGGAGGACTTTACAAACATACAATTAATGCATATAAATTACACCCAGGCTCAGAACAACACTTCGTAGATCACACAAAGTATTCTTCTGCGTGGGAATGAACTGGGACGGAAGGTACGGTATCTCAACCACTCCGCCATCTGTGCAGTCAAACGGATATTTATATAACTCTATATTATATAAAAAAAAAAAATTAATGTTCATTTTATATTTAAAAAAAGAAGTCACGCAAACTAAAAAAAAAGATCTATTTATATATCCCTTCGCATTTTGCCTACTAACAATTCTTATTCTGACATTCTTTTGTGTACCGATATGTCACCTTGAGACACTAATGTGAGCAATATATTCTCTTGATGTACCGTCCACTGCCTAAGTCAGATTATGTCGTATTCCTTTCTAAGAAGGATTCGGTCTATTGATTTAGTTTATACGTACGTGACGAATTCCAATTGAGGCCGACCGGTTTTATTATTATATAAGCAAAAGTTCGTTATTCTTATTCCCTACAGGTAATCTTAACTTGTCTGTAATCGTAACTAATTTATTTTTACTTTGTCTTTCTCAAAATCCACGCTTGGACTGAATACTAATAAAAAGTTGAATATATAAAAACTAGATATCTATTTGCGCCAGACTATATTTGTACTACGACATTGCCGGGTATAACCTGCGTAAGTTTATGGACTTTCCTTGTTTTTTTTGTTCGGCTTTGATCTGGTCACACCCCGATCAAACTGTTTGGGACAACGAAAGGTTGGTGCGTGATCCATGCCTTGTTGTATTACTACTCCTCATTGCCATTTAAACAAACCACCGGAATTGATTTCTAGACTTGCCATGCAATATTTCACCATCATCATCACAGCCCATAAATGTCCCACTGTTGGGCTCGGGCCTCCTCCATAATGGGAGGGAAACCAACCCACTATACCGCGCTGGTCAGACGTGCTGGTATAGGGTTTTGTTTCGAGTTTTCCTTCTCTTGCATAGATGTTATATGCGTCTTTATATCCCTTAGTCGTTTCGTACGATCACCCACGGGTAAGATATGGGGTGGTGAATAGTATTCTTACTCCGTCACTACACGGAAAATTCTAGATATTTCACCAATCCTTCTTTATCTGAAAGATGATTAAGGGTTCCCATAAGCCTATTGATGAAAGCTATATTACATATTACTATAGAGAAATACCGAAATTAAAGTTGGCGTATCGTTCAATTTTATCCGTGTTGTGACGGGATAAGAATACAATTCATCACCTTCTATCTTACTCGTGGGTGATTGTAAGAGACTAAGGGATATGAAACGCATATAACATCTATGCAAATGAAAAAACTCGAAACAAAACCCTATACCAACACGCCTGACTAGCCTGGTAAAGTAGACAAATTTTAATTTTCATTACGGAGAAGGCTTGAGCCCATCAGTGCTGACATTATTAACTGAGATTATGAAGATATGATACCCAGCCGGTATTGCTACCCAATCTGGTATAATGAGCCAATTTTCCTATCATTAGATGGAGACTCGGTGACAGTGGAACTTATGTATATATGCACATACGTGAACGTGTATACTGTAGAGAAGGAAATAAAATATAGATAGAACTATTTTCTCCTGGCGGCTCAATTCATCAAACAAAATCCCTTGAATGACTCAGTTATCTCTTAATCCTCTTATGTCTCTAACTCTTAGAAGATTTTGCCTGTACACACATTGGTATAAACATACAAAACATATTAAACCTAAATAGGTTTAATAAATCTAAATAGATTTACTGTGTATTTATCACAAAAACCAAAATGTATTAATGTATTTTTGTTGATACTATTACTAATAATGTTTTATTGATTAATAACCTGTGTTTATACATGTGTTTGCATTCGTTAATTATTTTAACTAGTGGCCTGGCCTTTCTGTGTAGTGACGGAGTAAGAACACAATTCACCAGCCTCTATCTTACCCGTGGGTGATCGTACGAGACGACTAAGGGATGTAAAACGCATATAACATCTATGCGAGAGAAGGAAACCTCGAAACAAAACCCTATACCAACACGTCTGACTAGCGTGGTATAGTAGGTCAATTACCCTCCCGTTATGGAGGAGGCTTGAGCCCACTAGTGGGTCATATATGAGCTGATGATGATGATGATGGCCAGGCCTAAAAAAAATCATTGTTGGATTATAACATGTTTATTCAGAAATATAATTCGTATAAAAGGAGTAGTGACCACAAATTTTAATGTTGACGAAACTGACAGAATTTCATTATGGTAAACTTGTACACCTTTTTTTTTTTCTTTTTTTTTTTTGACGCTGTGGAAACGCATTTGCGCGCTATCCCCCGCCGGTCACAGACGAGGGGGAGTGTGGGACTCACCGGCCAGCTGGAACCCGACCGGAATACCCACTAAAACCACAGCGGCCCCTTCCGCGCTTTTACGGAGAGCCGGAGAGATCGTCTACTGACATTCGACCCCCGGCACCCCCACGCTTGGCCTTCTGGCCACGTCCTATCGTCCCTCAAGGCGGTGGGAGGAGGTGCGCATAACGGCGCCTCCTCCTCCCCGGTCGCCGGCGGCGAAGCGAGTCAGCTGACGCAAGCGCCTCGCGTTCCCGCTCCGCGGCCTCCTTCCTTTTCATGATGGCCTCACGAAAGGAGGCCATCGACGACCAGCACCTGTCGCTGTCAAGCATCTTCGAGATGATGGTCGACAACGACAGGTCTCTCCCAACGACCGCCGATAAGACGTAGTGCTGGGGCCCCCAGGCAGGGCATACCTCCAGAGTGTGACGCACATCATCTACTGGCGCACCACACTCGTGACATCCTGGGGCCCCTTCTCTTTCAATTCTGTGCAGGTACTTACCAAAGACCCCATGCCCGGTAAGCACCTGCACCATCCTAAAGCTTAGGCTGCCGTGCCTTCTATTAATCCAGCGGTGGAGATGTGGCGCAACCGCCTCCACAGTCCCCCGCCCTGCTACGGGGGACTCCAGATCTTCTCTCCACCGCTGAATGACTCCCCTTCGGGCCACTTCTAGTACTCTGCCCAGTCTCCTTACAGAGACTTGCTCGTCGTCGGCCCGCGCCGCGACGCGGAGCCGGTAGACCTCAGCCAGGGCCTCGGCCACAAGTGGCCAAGGTGGGTCGCCCGCCAGCAACGTCGCTGCGGTCCATGACACCGTACGATAGCCCCTGATAGCCCTCACCGCCATGGCCCTCTGAGGGCGTCGCAGAAGGGCCCTGTTGCGGTCGGTGAGGGAGTCCGCCAAAAACTTGTACACCTGCAATGGCCAATGGGTAATGTAATGTGTATAATATTAAATGCAATTAACTCAACATAATTCATCAACACGATTTGTAGAATATCAAGAATACGTTAGACATGAAAATTGATCTATAGGATAGCCCATTTCATCACCCATAGTATTGCTAGAGCATATAAGGCCTTGCTACTGATTATTTTCTGAGTGTAGCCATAAAAATGTTAGATCATCAGGTTTAGTAAAGTATGGCAGACAATCAAGTCTTAGTTTCAGTAACAGTTTGCTAATGCGTTTCTTTCGGTAAGAGACTCGCCAAATCTCACCTTACAGTAAACAGTGATGTCTTTGTTTCCTTGATATTACAGAGATCTATGAATCGCAATTACTACTTACCATCAAATGATCTACTTGCTCTTTTTTCTAAAAAATCATCATAGTTTTATAAAGGCCTCTTTTTAAAGAGGCCTACGTGTTATTAAATTTACTTCAAGTAACTTACTTTTTATGGAAAATATAAACTATTTTTATATAAGATCTAAAGACGTCTCTGTCTTTAGATCTCGCTAGAATTTCTCGAATACACAATGTGCAACGACCTATAAGAAACAAGTCTCTTGCAGCGAAGATAAAACTTGTTGTACATTAAAGTGCTAGCCCCAATGTACCGTATTCTTTAACAGAATAGTAAAAGATTCTGGAACAAAAAGTTTTCTGTTAAACTAGTAGAATCCTTTAGCATTAATATATAACTACATCATATAACATATCATATCACTAACAAGTAAATTAGTGGTCTATTTACTAAAAGAAATATCCATTTCATTATACTACTAATTTTACAATAATAATGATGACAGCGTAAATGTAATTATGCAATAGGTTCTTATTATTATAAAACGAAATAAAACCGTCGGTAGCCAATCTCATACTTCACGCTTCGATTCATCCTTATTCAAATGTATACAACGAAATTCATAAACGTTATATTGCACTACAGCGGCTCGGTAGATGTTCAAATAATTTCTCAAATTGTATGTTCTATTTGAACAGACTTCACAAATATAGAAGCATACGTTTAAATGAGCTCAGGAAATACCAACTTCAATTTGACTCAAGTCCTTCAAAGATCAAGGATTAATAAGCGACAAACATTATCGACAAAGCATTTTAGCTGCATAGCAACTCATACTCAAAGCAGCTCGAATAAATAAATAAGCAGACCGTCAATCCATAATTCTCTCAAACATGTCTCTTAGTTACTTGCGACACCTACGGGGTAGGAAAGAATATAAACACGTGCCATAATATTTTGCCCGTCACTACATGGAAACAGAATTATTTTTAGAATATCAATAATTTATTTAAAAATAAATTTATATATACTTACATTTAGGCTTTGTTAGTTATTAAATTAATATCAAGAAATACATTGATATGGCTATAAAATATATGTATTATATATGTGTTATTATATTGCTATATCAAACATCTATAATAGGTGTGAACGTGGCCCTATCATACAAATAAATTAGAACAAGAACAGTGAACGGAAACGTTGCTGATAGTCGAGAGTTTTATGAAAGAAGTTATTATTAATCTGTCCACTAATGGAATGATATTGTTTGGTCAATATGAGAAAATAATATCGAAAATAAGGAAACAATATTTATCTTTTTTTATTGCCTACAATGGCAAACGAACAAGCAGCACACCCGATGGTAAGTGATATTGTTGCACATAGACCCAGCAACATGAGAGGCTCCGCCAGGCCGCTGCCTACCGTTAAAACAGAGCTTCTCTTAAATTCATAACGTTAAATTAAATCATACGAGATGAAGAAAGACAAGACATAGCGCTTGAAAAACACAGCAGCAGGTAGTTCATTCCAGATCTTGGACGTACGTGAGAGAAATGATCGCTGAAAACGTCCAGTCGAGGACCGCTCCGTTTATCTAAGTTATGCCGTATCGTTTATATCTAAGTTTTATCTATGTTAATAACGTAGGTTTTGATCAATGACATTTAAATTTTAGAAAACACCTAAGGTTTATATGATACATAATGGAATAGCATCAATGTTTGATTAATATTATGGGTCATTAAAAATATGTCATTCATCTTTAATTGACTTGAAATATTCTTAAAATTTAGGTAGCGCTGCGTTTGTAATAAGTGGAATAAGGAACTTCCTTATACAACACGTCATCTTATTTTAACAACGCCACTTTTATAAATCGCCTCGTTAAATTCTGTAACCTTACTTCTTTTTACCAACGTTAAGAGAGATTTTCGTATAATTTTTGACATTAAGTCTGTTTGTTGGAAGAAAAAGGCCATCATTACAAGGCTATTATATTTATTAAAATATATGCAATGGTAAACTTAATATCTAATTTATTTATGAGTAGCTTATTACCGCAGGATAGATATACAATAAAGAATTAATTTACTACAAATGCAAATCACTCCTGTAGTGTTCACATATGTGACGTTCTTCTTTTTTATCGACAATCACTTGTCTTCTCCGCAAAAAAATAAATATATTGCTCCTAAATACTAAATTTCTTATTTTTTTATTTATAAAAATACACTTGACAATGCAATAAGTATAATATCCTCAAAAGTAGATTTTAATTATTAATATTTTTTACAAAATTAGTGTGACATAGTATACAAAAAGCGTGACGGAGGTGTTTTACATACAAATAAAGTGTGTCTCTCTATGACCACTAATGTAAACAAATTGCTCTCGTAAAAAAAAAATACATTAAAAGTTTCTATCCAAAAACATTTACTGAACTACTTGACCTTTGTTATTAAATTAATAAGAAGAAATAATTTTTAATGTTTCTATTATTAAATAAAAAAAATATTTTATTGGCTGTCTCCTCACGTGTATGATTTTTGTTGCTACCTTCTGTCACTCATTTCATGGTGCAAAATAATGTGCGTTAGGAATTTTGGCCTTGGTCACTAGACAACACAACAGCCCCACTCCACGCCGGACCCACGGTATGCGTCCCTACGCCCCGGAAATACCAGTCAGTCACTCGCAAACAGTAAAAGGAGGTGCGTGTGTTTATTTAGCGACCGCTCTGTCACGTAAGTTACTACTTCCAAATGTTATTGTAATTTCTGTGTTTTAATATTATTTTATTGATTCCTGATAAGTATTTCATATATGCCCAGTTTTATGCGTAAATTATAATTAGGAAAATGCTGAGAGTCTCGAACACTACTATTTTACACCTCTGTCACGAAGCACCTCTGTCACAAAAATGTGACGGAGTGGTATAACTTGTGACGAAGTGGTCATTTTTGCTTGGAACTTAGAGCCTTAGTTAATATTCATAATAGATGTTGATGATTATATCGGATGTTGGTTATTATATCGTCGATTATTTTCTTAGTTTAAGGTGTTACCATCAGTTAAATGGAAAAATGGCATTATCTGCGGCTGAATGACACCGACGGTGTCGTGAAAAAAGGAAACTTAACGCTGAAATCGTTGCAGAAGTGAAACGTAAAGATTTAGAAAGATATCATGTTCGTAAAAAGTTGGTTAAAGATATGACACCAAAAGAGCATAAAAAATAAAGAGACAATGGCAGATTAGAAATAAGAAGAGAAGAGAACGACAGAAAGCTTTGCAGAACTTTTTGATGAACACTCCAGCTTCAACACCACCTCTTTCAAGTCCCAGACTACTTCCATTAAGTCCTAGATCTCGTTCACTGACTCCACCCTCGTCTACTGCTAGTGCAAGCGGAAGAAAATAAGTTAGATGGGATAGATCACGACTTTTTAGACAAAATATTTCACTTTAAGACCAAATACAAGAATTACTAAGAAAAGTACAGAAATACAAGAAAAGACTTCAGCAAAAGAAAAAGAAAGAAAATAAAGTGCATAATACAACCTATAGTGAAAAGGAAAATGAACATGGCGAAGAAGAAAACAGAAAATATACTATTTTATCAAATACCATTAAGAAACATTACAAGGACACAAAAGACCTCAAAAAAAAACGCTATATCAAAAGTATACTTGAAAACCCAACAATTCAACGTTCCGGACTAAAACTTCAGCTGGCAAAAGAAACCATGGGAATTAAGAGAGTGACGAAGTATAGTTCCGTCTTACCAAAAAATACTATATTAAAACAAAAAAATCATGATTTTTATCTCAGTTCTGTTGATAATACTGGAAAATTATTTAAATTGTTAGAATCTGATGTGTCGGATGTGATGTTTGAAAATTTGTTATAAATTATTCCACCTCCTAAGGTAGTTAAAAGAGGAAGACGCGTGTTTTACGAATACGATCAACCAATAGAAGTTTTTGAAAATAGAGTAAGTGAAAAGATATTGTGAAACTAAATTAATATCCACCAAAGAATGGATACCAATCAAAAGACTTTATAGTAATATTTTAAGGAAATATTATAATTTGTTATTGTTTTCTAAAATTAAAAATTGTTATAAGATTAACGCGGGTAAACATTATTTACCACTCCGTCACTTCGTTTACCACTTTGTCACAATTTTGTCCCCCTTATAATTGAAGTTCAAAGTAATGTATGAACCACTTTATTGGTAATATTTACAAAAATAACGTGTTCTAGTATTACATGCTAAACAATAAAGTTGTTCACTAGATTTTCAAGTTACTTTATTGGGTGACTTTCATAATATTAAATAGTATTTTGTCTTAAAAATCAAAAATGTGACAGAGTGGTATTGGATATATTTTTTTAAATGTTTATTTTAATAATTCCGTCCAATAGAGCTAGGTAAAAATAAATGTTTATATTCTTGATAAGAAAGTAATAAGAAACTGAAGATCTGATTTTAAATGAGAAATAAAAAAAATAAACATTTATGTGACTGAGGTGTTATTTTTTTGATACCATTCCTACTAAATTTGAAATAAAACAAAAATTACAAGTAATACTTCGATGCATTATATGTTTTTGAAATCTACAATAACGAGGCAATAATTTAAATCACATTTTACTAAACAAATCACATTTTTACTTTTTTAACAAATATAAAAATTTGCCGGTCAGATTGTTGGTAAAAAAGAAGAATGTCCCATATACCGTTGAAAATACTAATTGATATGCAGAGATTTGGCTCTGGTGAATACCACTAAAAACCTTGAGCGGTATTTAATATGAATCAAGTGGTTTACTTCTTCACGTGCCCTTTTCTGTGGATGATGACGGTATAATGGGTAATAAGTTACATATGAGTTATTATATAATAAATCTGTTGTTGTCTTCGGGGAGATAGGCCTCGTTAGCATTGGTCTGCAACCTATCTAGGAGAAGGAAAACTCCAAAATATAACCCGAGGAGATGGGCCTCGTTAGCATTGGGCTGCAACCTATCTAGGAGAAGGAAAACTCCGAAATATAACCAGAGGAGATAGGCCTCGTTAGCATTGGGCTGCAATCTATCTAGGAGAAGGAAAACTCCGAAATATAACCTGGGGAGATGAGCCTCATAAGCAATGCGCTGCAACTCATCTAGGAGAAGGGAAACTCCGAAATATTACCCCCGATCCAAGGTGTAAACCGACCCGTGCTGAGGGATTCGCGGCCAGAGGGTAAGCTGGTCAAAAACGGAGGGTGCATGTGTTGGTGGTCACAGGGCACAGCGGTGATTCCACCTTGCCTCCACACAAGGGCTCTGTGGGGGTGGATCGTTTAATACCCTACTACTCGTGGGAACACTATGGATTGTATGAAAAATTTTAAAAGTCCAAATGACGGCGATGCGGTTCGCAACCCTTCACGTCTCGATCCCAATGAGGGCGAAAAGCGGTCTACGGAGTGCCGTTTTGCCACGTTGAATGTAGGAGGAGGAATGAAAGAGAAATTAAACGAGGTATGTCAAATGATGGATGATAAAAAGATTGATATTCTTTGTGTGAATGAAACGAAGCGAAAGAGATGTGAGATAACTAGTCATGGACCTTATACGGCATACTGGTCCGGGGTACCAATGACTACTAGAGCCTGCCAGGGAGTTGGTCTCCTTCTTTCTGCTCGAATGGCTCAATGTGTGAAAGAGTATGATTGTGTGAATGCTAGATTAGTATGGTTAAGAATGAAAGTGGGTCTGACCCGTATTTTTGTTGTAGGAGTATATGCTCCTGTAAACACGGGTTTGACTAAAAATAAATGTGAGCAGGATGGAAGAGAAAAGTTTTGGGAGGAACTAAGAGATGTTTTAAGATTATGTCAGTTAAATGAAAGGTTGATTTTGCTATGTGATTTTAATGGATGGGTGGGAGTAGGCCGAAAAGGATTCGAAAACGTTTTAGGAAGGTTTGGTGATGAAAGTGTGAATGAAAATGGTCAAAGTCTACTAGAGGTGTGCTTGGAATGGAACCTTTGTGTTACAAATACTATGTTTGAACACAAAAAGATCCATATGTATACACGCGGAGCAAAGAATGTAAGAAAGAGTATGATTGATTTTATAATAGTAGACAAAAGACTCAGAAACAAAGTTCTAGACACCAGGGTGTATCGCGGTGTTGGTATCCATACAGACCACTTTCTAGTAATGACTAGAATAAGTGGTCTCATAAAAACGTGGCGAAACCGGATACATAACCCGACAAGTGTACTAGAAAGGATAAAAGTAGAGAATTTGCAAGATGAGATTGTTAGAGAGAAGTATAAAAGTAAACTGACAGAAAAATTGTATGATTCGGCTGATATTAGTGATATGGAAGAATTATAGAAGACTTTTAAAGAAAATGTGGTAAATGTTGCTACAGAAACATGTGGCGTGACCAGAAGAAGGAAAGTTAATAAGATGAAGAATATATGGTGGGATAAAGATGTGCAGAGTGCAGTTTGTGAGAAGAAGAAAGCCTGGATAGATTGGCTTGCTATCAGAGCCACTGAGAGAATAGAGAAAGCAACGATTCATGATATAGACATAGCCAAAGAAGAGTACAAGAGAAGAAAAAGAGAAGTGAAAGAAATTGTCAGAAAAAAGAAAGAGGATCAGAAAGACGAGTACGATAGAAGATTATCGCAGGACTACCAATCTAATTTAAAGATTTTCTGGAAATTTATAAGATCAGCTCGAGGTAAAGTTCAAAGTACAGAGCTTGCCTCCATTAGGGATAAGTATGGAAGGATAGTGAATAGAGAAGAATGTGTACTAGAGAGATGGAAGGAGTATTTTAAAAGCTTATTTGAAAGAGAAGAGCCACAAGATCTATCATTTGAGAGTGAGAGAGATCTTGAGGATGGAGAATGTGTTACTATGGTGGAAATTATGAACGCACTGAAAGGTATGAAAGCGGGTAAATCTGCAGGATACGACAGGATTACAGTTGAGATGCTGACAGCTGGACAGGATATCATAGCTAACATGCTATACCAACTCTTCAATCTGTGCTGGACTAATGGCCAAGTACCTGACGACTGGTGTAAGGCTGTAATTGTACCTTTGTACAAAGGGAAAGGTTCGCAGCAAGATTGTAGGAACTACAGGGGCATAAGCCTCCTTAGCATAGTCGGCAAACTGTATACGAAAATATTGATTGAAAGAGTAATGAAAGTAACCGACAAGAAAATATGGGATGCACAAGCAGGTTTTCGAAAAGGTATGGGTTGTACGGATCAAGTCTTCTCCTTACAATGCATGGCGCAGAAATTTTGGCTAAAGGTCAGAAAATCTTTTGTGCATTCATTGATTTGGAGAAAGCTTATGACAAAGTGAGGAGGAATGAACTGTGGTCGGTACTGTCTATGTATGGGGTGGACAGCCATCTTATTCACGCGCTGAAATCCATCTATAAGAATTCCAGGGCATGCGTAAGAATAAACGGAGCCTACACGGAGTGGCTTAATATCGATAAAGGTGTTAGACAGGGTTGTGTAGCGTCCCCGTGGTTGTTTAAACTATTCATGGATAGCTGTTTGAAAGATCTGAAAAATAATGATTGTGGTTTACGAATGAATGAGTTACTTATCAAATGTCTTCTTTATGCCGATGATCAGGTATTACTTGCATCATCGGCAGAAGATTTGCAGGCGATGGTAACTACTATGCATGAAGCTTTTGAAAGAAAAGGTATGAAAGTAAATGTAAGTAAGACGAAAATTATGGTTTTTGAAAAGGATAAATGTATGACGGAATGTAACATATTTATAAATGGTGAGGAACTGGAACAGGTGAAAGAATTTTTGTATTTGGGTGTTTTGTTTACTAGAGATCGTAAAAATGATGATAATGTTGAAAGAAGAGTAAATGCTGGTAATAGAGTGAATGGGGCACTATACACCTTTATGAAAAGCAGAAACGTGTCCAAAAAGGCACGTTTAGCTGTACATAAGGGAGTTTTAGTACCTACTCTCATGTATGGTAGTGAAAGTTGGATTTGGCAGGGAAGACATGAAAGTAGAATAAATGCTGTAGAGATGAGAGCTCTTCGTAGTATGTGTGATGTAAGTATGAAAGATAAAATTAGGAATAATGTTATAAGAGAGCGCTGTGGTGTGAATGAAGAAGTAGTGACAAAGATCAAAAAGAGTATGCTGAGGTGGTTTGGACATTTAGAAAGAATGAGTGACGAGAGGTTGACGAAGCAAATATATAAAGCAAGCGTGAATGGGACGAATACAAGGGGAAGACCACGTCATACTTTTCTGCACCAAGTTGGAGATGTGTTGACGAGAGGTCTTATTAAGAGTATGCGTAATCGTAGAGCATGCATGAAGACTATTATGAGTGTGAATGAAGCGATGGAAGTATGCCAGGATCGTGGTTTGTGGCAATCCGTAGTCTCTGCCTACCCCTCTGGGAAACAGGCGTGAGTCTATGTATGTATGTATGTTGTTACATATTGACCTAGTGTTTAAAATAAAAAAAATATATATTCTTCAAAATATATCATGATAAAGCATTTAGGGAAGATGGCGGCGATGTCTGTCTCATAGTTTATACCAGTTCAGAAACCATCGTTGGCTCTATCTTAATATGAAACTATATTAATATAGTGTATTTTGAAACAAAGCTGGAATTATTGTGTGCAGCTGTTGTGAAACTAAATAAAATTATTGTTATTATTGAAAAAAGTATGTAAATTTTTCGAAACGTCGCCTAAAAAATTATAGTAAAACGCGATATAATCATTAAAAATTGTTTTGTTTTCTAAGATTAATTATGATTAGTGTAGGTGTTTGGTGTATCGTAGCAGCTACGAATACTATCAACTTTCCCCTTCGAGGATAGGCAATTTTATATAAGTATAAAGAATGACAAGCCGTGTTTCGAACACGTAGAAACCAATTTCCGCTTTTCAATGAAACCATATTCAATTTGAATGATTCGTATGAACTCTATTTTGGCTGTTCAATACGTTTTCGTCTCTTAATAACCACATTTATTTTATTTGTTCCCTCAAAGCAGAAAAAAGATATCCAATATACCTATCCCACGATAAAAAAAATACATCCGCTACCGAATGCTTTTACAGAGATCCTGCTAAGATAAATAAATAATTCAATACACAAGACAGATTCTTATGGACCTCACAAAAATACTTTTTGCGGATCTTAAATTAGCTTAAGTGGTCCTTTAGAGATTCATTCGGATTATATAAAAGCCACATGGTAATTGCCGGACTTCATCATCATCATTCTCCTACTCTTATCCCAATTACAAGGGGTCGATACAATATGTACTCTTCTTTCATAGTAGATATCGTAAAGTTATTAGCAATAGTTTTATGACCGACCGCCTGCCAGATGTCAACCCTCCTTAGGAATGTAATTGTTGACCAAACGGCATCAAATAGAGTCGGTCTAGGTCGTTATAAGGCTCTTAGTCGTCTTTTACAACATCCATGAGCAAAGTAAGGGTTGGTAGTATTCGTAGCCGCTACCACACAGCTATTGCCGGACTTCATAATGACTAGTATTTTTCGAAATACTAACACCCATTAACTATGCCTGATTTAACAATCATCATATTATGTTCCAATACTGGGCCCAAGCCTCCTCCACAATAGAAGAGAAAGTGACCTACTATACTACGCTGGTCAGACGTACTGTATAGGGTTGACGTGTATAGGGTTTTACTACGAGGTTTTCTGGTCTGACGTAGATATTATCTGCATATTATATATTTTAGTCGTCTTTTACAACACCCACGGATAAAGGGGTGATAAATTATGTTCTTATTTCGTCACGACACGGAAACATGAACACAGACGTCGCATACTTACGTTTCTGATACCTATATTTATAATGAAAATGCTGTAAAAATACATATTATTTGTCGGATAATTGTAGTTTTACCATTTCTCGTCGAAAGGTATGGAGTGACGGTATGGCAACGTAGAACCCTATGACTTATTTTAAGCCGCTCTCCACCGTTGGCCCTACTCCTATTAAATAGGGCCAGTGGAACCAATTCCTTGACTTTAATACTGCAAATAACATCTTAAAAATAACAATACAGTTTATACCGAGAGTTAATTTAAATAGTATAGTCACCGGAAATAATTTAATCTGCCTTTAAATGTATATTAAACCAACTTTTTCCTGCTCGTTTTATTAGAAACATTTTAAATTTTATATTAAAGAATTCTTTATTAATTTATAGCACAGGTTCCCTCTGTACCTTCATTGGTTTTTTTACTTTTACAAAATTTCCTATTAAATCATTTGTAATGATTCATTTGTTTTCGTTCATTTTGTAATATTGGTACAAATTTTTGTGCCACTGGTTCGCTTAAAAGATAGAAAACTGACACACAATACTGTAGTAACTCTTTGAGTTAGCACGTAACTCAGCTGTTACCCCGTAAAGCTGGATTCGTTGCGGTCAGAAAATAGCCTCATACATCTGAACAGATCAGACACCAAGTATCGGAATTTGTATATCGGCTATATTTTTATATTAAGAAAGTGATAATAGCTATGTAGATATAATAATTTGTTAAAAGTTAAAATATGATATATTATCAAAAGTGAAGTATTTTACTGCTTATGACCGTACTATTTCATTTTAAATCATTATTCTTCTATTCTTATGCCAATTACTTGGGGTCGATACAATATGTACTCTTCTTTCATAGTACATATTGTAAAAGTTATTGGCAATATTTTTATGACCGGCCGCCTGCCAGACGTCAACCCACGTTGGGAATGTAATTATTAACCAAACGGTATCAGATGGAGGTTAGCCAGCACAGGTCGTTATAAGGCTCTTAGTCGTCTTTTATGACATCCACGAGCAAAGTAAGGGTTAGTAGTATTCGTAGCCGCTACCACACACCTTTCATTTTAAGTAAAAACAAGAAAATGAAATGAAATGAGAGCTATTTTGAAAATTCTAAATTATAAAAAATCTAAAAGTTAAGAATTCATTACGGCCTAAAGAGATTTACGTAAACATGCTAAGAGATTTCACGAGTAACTATTGCGTGTCTTAATTAAAAGATCCCACCTTTTAATTAAACACCGTTGGATCAGATTCTAAGCTTGCAGCTTAATGATTGCAATATTTCCTTTGTGGTCCGGAAGATTTAAGAGGACATAGAAATTTGTTGGCATTTTATTTTTATGGAGTGTAAAATTGTTATGGTATTTTTATGATAAAAACATAAACGTATCCGTATTCGAATTCTTTAATTAATTCTTAAATTGAATAATACTATAATTCTTATATTTAAAAAAATACTTCGTACTAAACTGTAAGATGTTTACTATCCTAGACTAAACCTATAGCGGTGGGAAGACAAAGACCGGGTTCCGGTGGCCCGCTCGCTTGGCATGGAGAGCTACAGGTAGGGCAGGTCTATGGAGTATTTAAATGTAATAGTACTTATATAGGCAAGCAAAGACGCACAACGCGCTGGTGTGCTTCGCTATCACCGTCGCCACGGACAGTACCTGGTGACATGACAAGTACACATCAAAATTCTTTATTACAATTAATATCATGTTCTCAATTTCACAAGAAAAATAGAAAAGTATTTGTCACACACTTTATAGTGAAGTATGTGACGTATACACACGAGTATGCGATCTAACTGTCCTTTAAGCTTTATTACTCGCGACTTTACCGATAGGTAATTTTACACCAGACCATCAAATGAGCCACGGATGTCAAGGAAGCGGTACCAGTGGCCGGCCCAATAGTGATGGGAAGGGAATACGGTGGGTTATGGGGCCACGTGCCGCCCTTCCGTCACACCGGACAGAACGGACGGCGTGTCCAGACCATAAAAAAAAGACTATCAAATAAACTTTTGTAGATATTTTTATCATTTATATTTAAAAGCGTTTTTTACAGAATTCTCATACATGCAAACTTCTACTTTATATTTAAATTCAAAAGAAATCCTTTTTACTTAATTTACGATTATTTAGAGAAGCACTAATGTTTTTTTTAGAACAGGCTTTGAAAAGCTCTAATAAATATAATACCCTAATTTGCTATTTATATCACCCTCCAGGAAATCATAAAGTCAATAACATCCTCAATTCAATCTATTTTATCCGTTTGTTATTTTTCTTTATCTCATTTATTCCATTATATAACATTCTTCATTTATGTGTTAGCAGGAATTGACTCCGATTCATCTGAATTTGGTGCAACTTTTTTAAAATGTGTCTCGTGAATTGGTATTTCTACATATATAGGTCGGCCATACGTTGATAATGGTATTGTATAATGCCTTTGAATTACACAATCAATGGGCTGCCTTTTCAGTACGTGTCGATAAATGACAGTACATTTTTGAATTGAAATATTTATTCGTTATTTATAATTTATCAGTTTATAATTACAATTTAAACGCATTAACAAGTTACTCGATATAAATACATACATATCATCACGCCACATCCCTTGCAGGGTAGGCAGACAGAACAGAGTGCCAGAGAACTCTATCTTTGCATACTTCACTCGCTTCCTCAACATTCATAATTCTCTTCATACACGCTCGCCGGTTTCGGAGACTCTTGACTCCACCTTCCTTCAGTACATGACCGATCTGGTCTAAGTAGGTTAGCCTCGGTCTCCCCCGGTACCTACATCCTTCCACTTTCGCTATAATATTATTATTACTATTCGTTACTCGATATAATTACTATAAACTAGTGTTTAACTAGTGTTTAAGTTATAAAAAAAATATATTTTTATGAAATGTGTAATAAAATAAATGTTGTACCAATACCGAGGTGCTAAATGTTTGTATAGTAATTTCATTATGAGTTTATAAATGACTGATTTAGACATTCTAATTTTGAAAGAGTTTCTATTTTGATTTTCTTTGTACTATATTTTAATTAAGTTCTATATCTAACTATATTCTTAAAATACGAATCAAACTAATCGTTTATCCGCTTCTGCATCTTGTATGAACTAAATAAAAACATATACTTATTGAAATAGAAATGGTGATATCTTTATTTTAAATATTCTCTATGAAAGGGAAGACTTTAGATTTGAAACTCCTAACTTCACTACAGTTATAATTAAATCAATGAGTTCCCAACAAGCCTTAGACCTTTAATAACTTAAATACTTTAGAAAACTAGCAACGCTTGTTTGTTCACTTTAAACTAGTAATAAATTTATGGCAACAAAGCTGAGACCAAACTGCTACTACATCAAAGCAGAATATAGAAAATTATGATGAAAATTCTGCCTTTTTAATTATTATGTATATGTATTTGAAAATCCTGCTTCTTTTGTCTAATTGAATTAATAAATAGTATATATATATATATATATATATATATATATATATATATATATATATATATTTATATATATATATATATATATATATATATATATATAAATACATATATATATATGTACTAGCGACCCGCCCCCGCTTCGCTTCAGTTACATCAGTTCAGTTGTGCAGTTTACTTTTGCGACATAGAATTCCTTTCGCAGAAGGAATTTCTTAAAATCCTAATTCATCTGACTTTTACAGGACAGAAAGAAAGTCCACACCAAATTCCAAATCTGTAGGGGCAGTATCGGTAAATGTAGATTTTATGGGTTAACTCCTACGCAATCCCCATCAGGGGTGAAATTTTTAAAAGCCGTTTTTAGTTCACCTCTATATCGTAACACAAATATGCCTACTGAAATTCAAGTCTGTAGGAGCTATATTTAAAGAATGGGATTTTACACCCCAGCAACCCCCTTGCGGGTGGAATTTCGTTAAATCCGTTCTTAGCTGACCTTTACTCGGCGAAAGAATTATTCCTACCAAATATAAAGTTTGTAGGCCTTACGGTTCCAGAGATATCGTGATGAGTCAATACATAGGTGGAAATCTCATATATATATAGTTTATATATTCATATATATATATATATATATATATATATATATATATATATATATATATATATATATATATATATATCCACTAACCGTACGATGATGGATTAAGAATATAATATGACATCGGTTTTTATTCTTCTCTTGGAGTTGTATAAATTGGCGAAAGTACCAACTGGCTATGTGGTCCTAGGACCACACTATTAACAGGTTTCTGCTTACAGGCGCAGGCTAGTCCATCCAGGGTAGTACCAAACTCTCGCTGCAAATTGACATCTCAACAGTGGCAATGTCCTGTGGCACTTCGTTCAATAACCGAGAGAGTAGGAAGCCTAAATTTCTGAGTGGGTTTTGGTTAATAGGCAGCAGCCTAGTTATACCCCTGTTATTGCAAAGGTCCACGAGTGGCAGCAGCACTTAACATCAGATGTACTGCTTGCTCGTTTGCCACCATAAGCAATAAACAAATGGAGAGGCAGTACTCCCCTAAGCAGAGCTTATAATACAAACTACGATAATCAACCTGCTTGTGGCCGTTATGCACATTATCAACTTTTGTAGAGAGGCTTATATCACATAGTGTATATTAATAGTATGATGATGCATTGTATTAATAAATATTAATAAACTAACTAAAAAATATTAATAAACTAACACCACGCAGAAGCATAAATATTGCCAACTATATATATATTAAGTACATATTTATTAGATTTCTACAAATTCTTTTACCGTTATAATATCGTACCTCCGAAAGTTATCTAAGTTAATTAATAATATATAAAAATTTGTGCTTGGAATAGCGATTCCCATTGTATCATTCGTAAAATATAAATTACATTAATATTATTTTTGGTAAATGGGCTTTTGTATTAAAATTTTACCCTACAACAAAGTAACCTTGCTTACTTCGTATAAATAAATGTTACAATATACAATTGCTAAAAATTATTACATACCTTGGATTAAATCTCACTGGTTCTACTTTACCATTTCTTAATCATAATATCTGGTTACTATTGTATCATAAGACGCTTTGTAATTGTGTAAAATATCATGGCAATTGAGCAATAAACGTTTGGTTAATAAAGGACTCGAAGGATTAGCCATGAAGTGAAACCGCAGCATGGGTAATCTTTGAAAGCCTTCCTGATTAAGTCGTACCGAAAATTAACTCTACAAGATAACGACTTAAGTATAAAAGAAACATCTATTATTATCTATTCTGTCTGTATAATGTTTAAAATTATAACTACGTTAATTTTATTATACTAAATGTGTAAATAGTAAGTTGCACAAAAATATTTTTTTAGTATTTAGTCTATCACTGTTTACTTCTAGATTACCTTACGTAAGGGAATGCTCCGATGGTTCGGACAGGTTGAAAAAATGCCGAACGAACGTCTGGTTAAGAAGATATACAATACGAAAGTGGAAGGATGTAGGTACCGGGGGAGACCGAGACTAACCTACCTAGACCAGATTGGTCAAGCACTGAAGGAAGGTGGAGTCAAGAGTCTCCGTAACCGGCGAGCGTGTATGAAGAGAATTATGAATGTTGAGGAAGTGAGTGTAGTATGCAAGGATAGAGTTCTTTGGCACTCTGTTCTCTCTGCCTGCCCTGCGAGGGATATGGCTTGATGATATGTATGTATGTATGTACTTCTAGATGTAGAACTCGTACAGTTTGTGACATAATATTTTATTTTATTATTATGCCGCATTCACTTTACTCTATTCGTTCTTTACAAGTCTTTCGTCAGTTGAAAGAAATTTCAAATTATGTTTGTCCATATTCGATCACATCTTTATGATCTTTTAACTCAAGTAACCATTCGGCGAATGAAAAATTTTAATACCTCCTCATTGATTAATTCATTTCCACAATTTTTTTTTCTGTTTCTCTCTTCAATTACAATCCATATCCAGTCCTAATGTATGGACCGAAGTTTCTTTACTAACAAGGGGAGGGCACGACCTTGGGATTTTATTTTTGGATGAGGTTCTGTGTAATGATTGTACTCTATTAGAGTATCCACCCCTTAAAGTAGTAACGCGCAACGCTCAATCAACTTGGAGAAATTTACGGTTGAACATTCAAACTCAGCTTATATACTAGTAAGATTCATTCACTGCCAGCGGCAAAATAGTCTAGTCGGCAACGACTTAGCTTTTTGCGTGAGTGATCAGGGTTCGAATCCTGGCGACAACTTTTTTTTTTCAAAATTCAATCAATTGTTCATCATCAACTATCATCACCAATTTTCTATAAAATGATTCGATTTGCTTGGTACGCTGCTAAACTTTCTGATGAAAGAGAAATTTTTGTGAATGTAAATGAGGTTTGTTTTCCAACTGATCTACTAAAAAATCATTGTTCTTGTAAAAATTCCGCTTTTATTAATTGTGCTAGATGTCAAAAAATTTTTTGTTTTAAATGTTTTTATGATGATTACCATTCAGGCTCATGTTTATAATAAAAAATGTGTATCAAATAAAAGCAAATAACCCAAATGAAACTTTATTTATTGTTAAACATTATAGCAATTAATTTTATATAGCATTTTGAATAGTAGAATAATTTTTATAATTAAAAATTTTAAGAGTCTTTTGCTCGCAAAATAAAATAATTTGTTATTAAAATAGTAGATATTATTAATTAACGAATTGATTTAATTGTAGAAATAATAAGATAAATGGAAAAAAAAAAAAAAAAAAAGTTGTCGCCAGGATTCGAACCCTGATCACTCACGCAAAAAGCCAAGTCGTTGACGATTAGGCTATTTTGCCGCTGGCAGTGGACGAATCTTACTAGTATATAAGCTGAGTTTGAATGTTCAACCGTAACTTTCTCAAAGTCGATTGAGCGTTGCGCGTTACTACTTTAAGGGGTGGATACTCTAATAGAGTACAATCATTACACAGAGTCTCATCCAAAAATAAAATCCCAAGGTCGTGCCCTCCCCTTGTAAGCCATTTTTCTTAGAAAACCTGCAGACAACAAAAACAAAAAAGTATTCACGACGCATTATTTTCTCAAATCCATTATAACAATAAGATAATAATTTTGTAATATTGAAGACATTATATAATATTTAAATAAAAAAACTATATAGTACACAGAATATAGAGCATCAGATTAATACATATCAATTATTATTAAATATTTTTATGATTTTCATTCAAGTAGTTTTTAAACTGAAATTGTTCTTTCTTTGTCTCCGCGCCAATGTGGAATAAAACGTCTATTAAAAATTCAGTAATAGCAGCCCTCGAGCCTAAGTAAACGACGCGACCTATTGTGAAGACGTCCCACCATACAATACAGATTTCTATAGAGATTTTAGCTCTTCACATCGACTCCGGAACAGTATTTTTTATCGGCTTCCCATTTCATTTTGATAAATTACTTGAAGGCTGCCTGTTTATGTCACTCGTTTACTCGAAACGTTATTTTATGATCTTTTTATTATTGTTAGTAGTTAGTAAACTTTTTGGCAGCCATACAAATATTGTTGTTTAACATAAAAAATTAAGTTTGGAGCTTTTCTGATTATAAGATATATAAATGCATATCTATGTTAAATATGCTGCTGTGTGGGAGCGGTTTCGAATACTACCAACTCTTACTTTGCTCGTGGATGTCGTAAAAGACTACTAAGAGCCAAGCAACGACCTGGGCTAACTCCATCTGATGCCATTTAGTCAACAATTATATTCCCAAAGAGGGTTGACGCCTGGCAGGCAGACAGTCATAAAACTATTGCCAATAATTTTTACAATAATATATGTTCTATGAAAGAAGAGTACATATTGTATCGACTCCAAGTAATTGGGATAAGAGTAGGAGAATGATGAATAATTTATGTTAAAAATCGACTTTTAACACTTAAATACTATAGTTAATATATTTTTGTCAACCTACTACCACTACCTTGTAACCTTATAACAATTACTTAAGATTTTTTATTTACAATGTAAGTAAGACTGAACTTTTCTAATATATCTTCGAATTCAAAGGTTAACACCGCTTACGATCACATGGAAGTCATAAAAAGTCACTGTCCTGACAAAACACTGTCCTGAAAATTATGACACGAAATGTGATCCTCAACTGGCAAAAAGAATGTGGTACTCATTATCACCACTTGTAAGGAGGCTTATGTATACTACTCATATCCCAATTACTTGGGGTCGATACAATATGTACTCTTCTTTCATAGTACATATTGTAAAAGTAATCTGCAATAGTTTTATGACCGGCCGCCTGACTGACGTCAACCCTCCTTGGGAATGTAATTGTTGACCAAACGGCATCAGATGGAGTTGGCCCAGGTCGTTATGAGACTCTTAGTCATCTTTTACGACATCCACGAGCAAAGTAAGGGTTGATAATATTCGAAGCCGCTACCATACAGCTTAAGTATAACTATATAAATTAATAAGATATCTGATAAATCGATGGACTGGCGGATGGATATATGAACATACAATCCAATTGAGGATCTCTTCCTTTTTCTTAAAACGGTAGAAAATGCGCGTTTTCAGTAACACTTTTCCTGATTATCATGTTTCATATCGCATATCTTCCATTCATCCATCCATCTCAGCTTTCACGTCCCAATGTTGAGCTCGAGCCTCCTCCATAATGGGAGGGAAATTTACCTATTATACCACGGTGGTCAGACGTGTTGATAAAAGATTTGAGAGTTTTGAGTTTTCCTTCTATTGCATAGATGTTATATGCGTTTTATATCCCTTAGTAGTCTCTTACCCACGGGTAAGATAAGGGACGGTAAATTTTATTCTTACTCCATCACCACACTGTGTAATATATTGCTTTGGTTATATACACGAAATATATGTACAATAATATCCATATAATATTTTGTCTTATGCTTTACAGTAATTAAATGCTTAATTTAAAGGATAACATTTTTATAGGCATTGAAAAACTAAATAAAAGTCTTTTAACTTTCTTCTTTATTTTAAAATTCAGTTCAAACTTTAAGAAAAACTAAAACTTTATCTTAACAGTTCCTAATACTGTAACAAAGTTAAGAACATTCCCTTAAAAACTTTACACATTAGATAGTTACCTATCCACTTTAAATAAAGCAATTAGTATATATAGACAACGATTAACCTATCACCCGATTTTAAAAGGTGAAATCTGCAAACGGAATCGCCTTATCTCAGCCAATAAAATTCTAATACCTGTTGGTGGCATGACACAGGATACGGAAAGTTCGATTTCATGTAAAGTCATGAATTTGATTCAATCGTTCAGCGAATTTTTTCAGCAGTCAAAATATTTCATCTAAACTGCTTATATAATATAAGCAGTTTAGATGAAATATTTTGACTGCTGATTTTTGGCTTTGCGTCTTTGTTCTCGATGTAACAAAAACAAGGCTATAATACACATTTTGCATTAGCATGACGCTTTTAGTCTCACAAAATAGAGAGAGGGAGTTCATTGATATTGAGAAACTGCCGCAATAATACTTTTTGGCCACTCCAGGGTTCAAATCATAGAATAATACGTTCCAGTTTTATGCTTATACTATTTCAACAACGAATTTGTACATAACATAAAAGCAAAGTATTTTAATGGGCTGGCATGTCTATTCACAAAACACGACTGTAACATGAATGTACGAAGTTATAATATGCCATATTGACCGCAGACCTGAACAACATTATAACTCAAATTACTGAAATTTAGCATTGAACATGCTTGATTATTTAAAAACACTTGATTATGAGCAAAAAATGATTGTCACACATAGGATACGAACCTGCACCTATTGGAAATCCATTCCAATCGTGCAATCGCATGTGTGACAATCTATTTTCGCTCGTAATCATGTTTCTTATTAAAAAAAATATACCTATCAATCTCATCTCATATAAGAGCCTCCTTAACAATAAGAGGGAAATTGACTTACACTATCACCCTGATCGAACAGGTTAGTATAGAATTTTATTTTAAGTTTTCCTTCGCTTGCATAGACGTTATAGGCATATTACATCGCTCAGTCGTCTTTTACGGAACCAACGGGCAAGACAGGGCGTGCGTTAATAGGATTCTTACTCCGTCATCACACGAATTACTATATTGACATTTCGGATAACTTTTAGTATTTGTAGACACGAGAGGATCATAAATTTAGGATCCCTTAAGATATATATATAATCGATAAAGTTAATTAAACTTATATCTACTTATTATCCATGTAGAGAAAGAGAAGATAGGGGCCTTTTTAACACAATAGTTGCTATAATGATATATTTATTGGTAGATAATAAATAACAGTTACTAATTTACATGGCAATTCTAAATCGTGTGTGTCACATGATACGAAAAAAGTAATAAAGTCCACATTCGAAGCGTACGTGAGAGATCCAGAGAATTTGATTTGAGCCGCTTCAAATACCCCTTTACAAGATAGCCTTGTACCCTTTGTGTCGAAATATTCCTGTCACTTTGTTAAAATGATATCTGACGGAACACGACGCGCCATAAATCTGGGACTCGTATTTTCGCTCTTCTTACTAATATAAACTAACATGAAAAAGTTATTATATTACTTAGCATCGAGCACGGGCTGCGTCAGAGCAGGATAGGATGATCGTTTGACTTTGCTGACTACAAAGTAATAAAATATCTTATATTTATAAGTGTGAAATATAAAAAATATATTTAACCTTTATAGACTAAAGCCATCCAAGCGATACACCCGAAACGTGGGTCATTAGCAAGACAATAACGCGATGATGATTTCAGACTGCTAAAATAATGTATTATACCCCGGTAGATTGCTATCGATTTTAAAAAGTATTTTTTTTATCTGTATAAAGTAGCATCTGTTGGGTCTACTGCAGTTATTATGTATACATAACCTAATATATTATAACATAGTGATAAAACATGTAAAAAATCGTATATAATATTTCATTAGTTTAATAGTAAAAGTATGCAGCAATCTTCGAGGTTCTGAATTCGAAACCTGGATTGCTTTAAAACATTTAAATCATTGTATTAAACTTTTATCATTAAAACATTTAAATATCGTTATGTATATTTCTGTGTGGTAACAGAGTAAGAATACAATTGACCACCCTCTATCTTATACTTGCGTGATTGTAAGAAACGACTAAGTGATATAAGACGCATATAACATCTATGCAAGAGAAGGAAATCTCGAAACAATACCCTATACCAACACGCCTTACCAGCGTGGTATAGTAGGTTAATATCCCTTCCATTTAGAGGAGGCTCGAGCCCAATAATGAGACGTATTTAAGTTGAGATGAAATGATTATACGTATCACCAATAAATATAATGATAGGTGCTTTCTTTTAATTCTGCTATATGAAATTTGAGCATTCAATTATTCATAATAACTATAAACGAAATCACAATTATAAATGATATCTAATACCTTTTAGAGTTTTAGTAAGTGCAATACAAATAACGACATTTCTATTACTCTGTTACACTAAAAGTGTAATAATAGATTTCACTTAATCCACGAAACCAATAACGCGTATTGAATCGTTATTTTACATAACTTATAGGTACTTAAATAATGTGCTACGATATTGAAGTTAATATTAAATACACTTTAAACTTTTTCAATTAAGAAAATGTTGAAAATATCTTACTTTAAAACTAATTTTTGTGACGGAGTAAAAATACAATTTAGCACCTTACCTTACCCGAACCCGTGTGGCGACGGGAATAGAATACAAAGGTCGTCACCCCTTACTTGCCCGTGGGAGTCGTAAAAATCGGCTAAGGGTCTCACCGGGAGATTGGGTAGCAGCTATCTCCCGGGAAACTTAATAACATCTACCGCGATCGCCAATCCGCTCGCCAAGCGTGGCGATTATGGCATTATTACCCCCCCAAAATAAATATGGATGCAAAAAAAGTCACGGCCCCCAGTCACGGCAGTTCCGCTGTTCCACGGGCTCATTTTGGTAGCGGGCCTGTTGGTGGCGGGGCAGGGGGTGCTAGGAATCTCCAGCTGCGATCCGGCTACCAAAAAAATCGACCCTTGGCCCTGGTAACACACAACGTTCGGACGCTTAGGACCGACGAGAGGGTCATCGAATTAGAAGAGAAATTGAGCAAAATCCGATGGGACATTGTAGGATTATCAGAAGTGCGAAGAGAGGGGGAGGGCACTATAATCCTCCGGTCTGGCAATTTGCTCTTCTACCGGGAGGGAGATCACCCATCCCAAGGCGGTGTAGGGTTTATCGTTCGTAAGTCTCTCGTAGAGAACGTGGAGAGGATCGAAAGTGTGTCAACAAGGGTAGCGTACCTTATACTCAGAATTACCAAACGGTATTCGTTGAAGGCCATACAGGTTTACGCACCGACTTCGACATACTCTGACGACGTAGTGGAGGCCTTATACGAGGATATCTCGAAAGCCATCCATACGTCCAAAACCCACTTCACGGTAGTTATGGGAGACTTCAACGCAAAACTAGGCGAAAGGACAGACGATGAGTTGAGAGTGGGGCAATATGGATTTGGACAGAGAAACCAAAGGGGCCAAAAACTGACCGACTTTTTGGAGAAGGAAGGCCTCTTCATGATGAATTCCTTCTTCAAGAAACGGCCACAAAGGAAGTGGACCTGGATTAGCCCTGATGGATCCACTAAAAATGAGATAGACTTCATCTTGACGGATAAACGACAAATATTCAATGATGTCTCTGTGATCAGCAGGATTAAAACTGGGAGTGATCACCGGATGGTTCGAGGCACATTGAATCTTCGTACGAAAGTCGAGCGGTCCCGCTTGGTGAAGTCTACACTCCGACCTACACCTGTCCAATACCAGAACCCCGATAGCTTTCAACTCGAATTACATAATCGCTTCCAATGCCTGGAAGAGTGCGAATCTTCGAACGATATGAACAACAGGTTCATGGAAACTGTCCACGCGGTCGGGTCAAAATTCTTTAAGGCCCGTCGCGCTACTAGAACAAAAAAGCTTTCTGACCAGACTCTTCAACTCATGGAGAGGAGAAAGGAAATGACGGTACAGTCTTCCGCCGATTGTTCCGAACTCAGGCAGCTTAATAGACAAATCTCTAAATCTATGCTACGCGATATTCGCCAATTCAATACACTGCGTATTGAAGAGGCGATAGAGCGAAATCGAGGCTCCAAAGTGTTCGCACGAGATTTGTCTATTGGGCAGAGCCAAATGACTAAGCTGAAGACCGATAACGGTACTGTCATTTCATCCCAGAGCGAGATCTTGGGAGAGGTCGAAAGGTTCTATGGGCAGTTGTACAAATCATCCCTGAATCCTGTTGTCAGCTTGGTCCAAGACCCCAGATCCAAGCTAACTAGGCACTATACCGAAGAAATCCCGGACGTCAGCTTGTACGAGATCAGAATGGCTCTAAAACAATTAAAGAACGGAAAGGCACCGGGAGATGACGGAGTTACCACAGAACTCCTGAGGGCAGGCGGCAAGCCAGTTTTAAAAGCCCTACAGAAGCTGTTTAATTCTGTCATTCTCGGGGGCGACGTTCCAGAGTCGTGGACCAGGAGTGTGGTGGTACTGTTTTTCAAGAAGGGCGATAAAACGCTCTTAAAGAATTACAAACCCATCTCACTCCTGAGCCACGTGTACAAATTGTTTTCAAGAGTCATTACGAACCGACTCGCGCGCAAGCTAGACGACTTCCAGCCGCCCGAACAAGCCGGTTTCCGAAAAGGTTATAGTACCATAGACCACATCCACACGCTACGTCAGATTATACAGAAGACCGAGGAGTATAATCGGCCTCTGTGTCTAGCGTTTGTGGACTATGAGAAAGCCTTTGATTCTGTCGAAACTTGAGCAATGCTGCAGTCCCTTCAGAGGTGCCAAATTGACTATCGATATATCGAAGTGCTGAAGTGTTTGTATAAAGACGCTACTATGTCAGTCCGCATCCAGGATAAGAGTACGAAACTGATCCAGCTGCAGAAAGGCGTGAGACAGGGAGACGTTATCTTTCCGAAACTATTCACCACTGAGCTAGAAGATGTCTTCGAGCTCTTAGACTGGACCGGACTCGGCATCAACATCAATGGCGAATACATCACTCACCTTCGATTCGCAGATGATATCGTAGTCATGGCAGAATCCCTGGTGGATCTTGGCACCATGCTCAATGACCTCAGCAAGGTCTCCCAACTAGTAGGGCTGCAAATGAACATGGACAAGACGAAAATCATGTCTAATGCCCATGTCATTTCTGTACCGGTCCTGGTTGGGAATGCGATTCTCGAAGTTGTCGATCACTATGTTTACCTAGGACAAACAGTCCAATTAGGTAGATCCAATTTCGAGAAAGAGGTCAGCCGACGAATCCAACTCGGCTGGGCAGCGTTCGGGCAACTATGTTATTATATTAACTATGTTAATTATTATTATTCTTCTTCATAACTCATATGATGAGAGCCACAATGGCAAAAACATTAACCTTTTAGTGTGGTATTGCTTGATTTTAGGCCTTAGGTGTTTCTTATGACATCCGAATAGAAAAGAGAGGAGGAGAATATTACAATGAATATACCTTTACATTTTTTGTACAAACCTTTTTAACCTGTACTCACCTGTCAAGATTTGTTACGTATTTTATCACATAACTTGCCTATAACAATCAGATCAACGATGCAAGTAAACATAGACGGCAAATACACCATTATCATTTTTTAAATATGTAAAAAAGAAATTAAAAAGATGTAAGCACCGTAGACAAATCTAATCTGCCCTGATTACCCCTTAAAAGTAGGTCTCCAACTTAGGAGTATTTTTTTGTTTTGGTAGGCTATGGTCCGGAGTCCGGATACACGCCGCCCGTTCCGTCCGGTGCTACGGAAAAGCAGCGCGTGACCATATAACCCACCGTATTCCCTTCCCATCGCCATTGCGCAAGCCACTTACCAGTGACTCCCTCCCCATTGGCGATAGGGAGACCCCCGTGTGGTGTCGGAATAAAAATACAATTCACCACCCTCTATCTTACTCGTGGGTGATCGTAAAAGAAGACTAAGGGATACAAAACGCATATAACATCAATAAATCATCATCAATCATCATCAAATCATCATCAATCAGCAAGATCAAGAAAACCTAAAACAAAACCCCATTCCAATACGCGTGACCAGCGCGGTATAGTAGATCAATTGCCCTCTCAATATGGAGGAGGCTTGAGCTCAACAGTGGGACAGGGAAACAGTGAGGTGAGCTGATATGATGACAGACTAACAAATAATTTATTAATTTTAATAATAAGTCTTTGGAAATGTAATCGTTAAATAGGTACAACATTTTCCATGTGGTAACTGAGAAATTAATAATATGTTACCACCTTCCTTTTACGTGACTACACAAATTGTACTAGACAACTAAAGAATAAAATCACTGCAAGGGGAAACTGTCAATTTCTCTCCCATTATGGAGAAAGAACTTAGCAGTGTGTATGTACTTCAGCAAAGATGATGAAATGCAAAACGATCCATTTAGTTGAATTACATTTTAAAATCAGTTAACCTTATATAGGCTTCTTTTAAAGTACAATTGCACTAAATAATAAATATATGCCAAAGATGCTCAAGGTTTATGAACACATTCTAATCTTTTATTTATTGAACTGAGAAAGCACAGTCATTATTTTCTAATTAATATCATGTTTATTAAAATTAGGAGTACTAAACATTTAGTCTTTAATTCACAAAAACTCCTTTGGAAAATGTTTATAAGTCACAGAAATTTTTAATCGACGAAGAGCATTCATTTCAACTAAATAATCAATAGAAACAAAGCTCAGTTTTGTTGTAAGGTAATTAAAATAATCCGATTTTCGATCAATTGTTTTAAAGGTGAATAACAACTCGTGAAACGCCCACATATCCTCATCATTCATCATCATTCTCCTGCGCTTATCCCAATTACTTGGTGTCGTAGATGGATGATCGGCCGCCTGCTTAACGTCAACTCTCCTTGGAAATGTTGACCAAACAGTATCAGATGGTGTTGGCCCACGTCTATATAAAGTTCTTAGCCGTCTTTTACGATATCCACGAGCAAATTAGAAGTTAGTAATATTCGTAACCGCTACCACACAGCAATAAAACACCTACACGTCCTATAGGTTTTTAAAAGTATAAAACTCCCGAAGATATATTATAACAAGCTTGTGATTTTAATCCACATGCTTTATACCAATACGTTGTATTCTATTTAAAAGGCCCATGATCGATGACAACATAATTACAAATAATTGATAAATATTATTCATCCATCCATCAGCCCGTAAATGTCCACTGTTGGACATAGGCCTCACCACGAGAATGCCATTTGCAACAGTCCTGTGTCACCTGCATCCAACGGTTTCCTGCGACCTTGATAATGTCATCAGTCCACCGAGTGTCGTCCTACGCTGTGTCGTCCGATTCGGGGTCGCCACTCGAGAACCTTTCTTCCCCAACGGTTATCGGTTCGTAGAGCGATGTGGCCTACCTATTGCCACTTCAACGTGCTAATTCTTCGGGCTATGTCGGTTACACCCGTTCTTCTACGGATTTCCGTATTCCGAATTTTATCACGTAGAGAAATACCGAGCAAAGCCCTATCTATAGCACGCTGAGCGACATTCAGCCTTTTTATGGGACCGACATTTAGAGACCACGTTTCGATAAATATTATAGTTCTACATAAAATCGAAATAGATCCGTTCCGCCAAGCCGTTGTTCTAATGTGGTATATTAACTCATTTCTTAATCTTCAATAATAATAATACATACATACATACATATCATCACGCCATATCCCTTGCAGGGTAGGCAGAGAGAACAGAGTGCCAGAGAACTCTATCTTTGCATACTTCACTCACTTCCTCAACATTCATAATTCTCTTCATACACGCTCGCCGGTTTCGGAGACTCTTGACTCCACCTCCTTCAGTACATGACCGATCTGGTCTAGGTAGGTTAGTCTCGGTCTCCCCCGGTACCTACATCCTTCCACTTTCGCATTGTATATCTTCTTAACCAGACGTTCGTCCGGCATTCTTTCCACATGTCCGAACCATCGGAGCATTCCCTTTCGCATCTTTACACCAATACTCTCTTTCATACCTACTCGCTCTCTTACGTCGTCGTTACGAATGCGGTCGGTCAGCCTAACTCCACAGATTTTCCGCAGAGATCGCATTTCGACCGCATTAATTTTACTTTCATACTCTTTCCTGCATACCCAACTCTCGCTTCCATACAGTAATGTTAGGACAAGCACTGCGTTATGTATTGCTACACGTGCCTTCTGGCTGAGGTGGTGGCTGCCGAGAAGTTGACCCAACGCTCTGTTCACTCTATTTCCCGCATTCACTCTTCGCTCTATATCAGTGGTGTACCTTCCATCTCGGCTAAATCCACATCCAAGACATACAAATTCATCCACTTGCTCTAGTACATCATTACCTATTGTTACTCTTACATCTGTTCTGGCTTCATCTCTTTCAAATACCATTATTTTGGTTTTGCTCACATTCACGCGTAGACCCCTTTTCTTACAATCTTCTGTCATTGTGTCGACTAGGGTCTGCAGGTCAGTAGTATAGAATAATAATAAAAATACAATTTCTTGGCAACTGTCAAAGAAGCTGTATCTATCATTGGAACCCAAATGTATTGCAAATGAATTTAATAATACGCCAAGTGCGAGTTGTACTCGCGCGCGAAGGGTTCCGTACGTATATATAATAATATAAACAAACCTCTTTTATTGTATGGGAGCCCCTTTAATTATTTATTTTATTTTATTTTAATTAATTATTTTTAAAGGAAACATAAAACTAAATATTATTTGAATAGTTAAAGCGTCTACCTGTCGCCGTTATTAGTATCGAGCAAGAAACGGTAAATAAATCAAGTTTGTTGTATGGGGGCCCCCCTTAAATATTTGTTATATTTTATTTTTAGTATTTTTTGTTATAGCGGCAATCAAAATACATCATCTGTGAAAATTTCAACTGTCTAGCTATCACCGTTCCTGAGACACAGCCTGGTGACAGACGGATGAACGGACAGCGAAGTCTCAGTAATAGGGTTCCGTTTTTACCCTTTGGGTACGGAACACTAAAAAAGGCTAACAAATGAAAATTAAGCGAGTTTTGTCATTAGTAAATGACAACGGTTTGAACTTGATGTCCACAACTCTGATATATTTCAGATTAATTCTCCTTGCCAGCCTTACTAACTTTTAATTGTGAATATTAATAATTATATCCTATAAAATTTAACAAACCTAAAAACAACAATAAATGGAATACCTACATCCAAACATATAAGTATGTAGGTATCTCTATAAATGCTTTATTATAACGGGAATACGCCGATAAATAACAAAGAGATTACCAGGTAGTTTTCATCTAAATAATTATATTTAACTAAAAGGTAAAAAGAGACCGATCTTGATCCCTTGGTACCTTACAATGAATGATTTTACCTTAACAAAATAAGCTAACGAATAACACTGGTGGAGAGGTAAGATGAAGTGGCAACCCTCCGTTAATGCTGATAAAACGCGTGTCTTATCAGCTATTGGCGCTATCGAGATCAGAAGTAACATACCGTCGGCAGTATTTCACATTACCTTAACATATACTAAGATATGCTATAATGAAAATGTTTTATGTCTGAGTTTGACAAACAAGACGGCCGTTGGAGATCTGACCCGTTGTATAGCTTAATCGCGGAGGCTAATCTCGGATATTTTTACAAAAATAGCCTACGTTATTGGCAGCAAAAAAATTCATCACAAGACTAGCAATAGCAGACTTAGATAAAAATATCATTATAAGATGGAACGTATCGTAAATCAGTTTGGGATGAAGAGGGAATTGAAACGTGGTCGGCGACGGCGCGGCGGTGGCGCGAGCCACCGGCCACAGGGGCGCGTGCGCGGCGCGAGGGTGCGGCGCGGTGTGGAGAGGAGTGGGAGGACGCGGCGCAGCCTCCCAGCTGGTGCACTCCGCCGCCGCCCGCCGCCCGCATCGATCCCGCCCGGGCCGCAGCCTCCGGCGAGCCGGGCACCAACGCGCGCGTCCCGAACGCGCGCCGCACGCGACCTCCACGCGTTCTGCACGCCGCGCGACCCAGCTCGCATACAGCCCGCCCTAAGGTCTACATATCATCTCATCTCGCGCCCACGACAATAACAGTAATTGCCAGTGTTGCACGTTATAATCGTGACTTACGTAACGTGCGTACCTATTGACGGGTTATGTGTGCCACTGCCTTCAGCCAAAGTATCTTTACATTGATTGAGGCACTCAATTATTTTGCATATTTAAGTTAAATAGAAACCTATTACAACAGTTCAATTTCGCGTATAAGTCATAATGGTTTAGAAATAAATTAATTAGGATACTGTAACTTATAAAATTTAATTTCATCAATAAGTAAATATGTCGCTGCAAAATACTTACACACATAGCTTGCAATATACGAGTACAAGCCTTCGTGCCGTACTCCCATTTTAGGTCAGAGAAATTGCAACCATAATACTTCGTATTTAAAGCACTAAAAGGATTGAATTGAAATACTGTTTCACTATCAGTCGAAATAAGCGGTTACAAATAGAACTTTGAAACTTCACTATGTATGTGTCTATTATTTAGTATAGTACTCACTCATCAGAAATTTATAATAAAGAATAGTTTTCATGTGAACTCCTTTCATTTACTCCTTGCATGCGTAGTTCATTATATATTGAAAAACCACACATTAAAAGACCATGACCATATTTACCAATACCATATTCATATCTCTAATTAGTTACTTGGAAGTATGGCTCAATTAACACCTCAACAGGCCACGCAAATATCTAATTACAACAACTATTTAGTCATCTTGTCACTAGATATAATTAAATATTTATATTATTTCCATTGTGGCAACCCCAGATTTACTGTTTTTTTAGTATTCACTCTAATACATAATTCATTATGTTAATTTACTTGTTTATACAAATTTAATATAGAATATTAATTCTTAATTTTATTTTCTAAGAATTTTTCAACTATAATATTTAAGTACGTAAGTGGTGAACATAATTTGTATTGAACTAAAGCTTATCCAATTAAGGTAAATTTAGAGATTTATGGTAAATCAGTATTAGCCTATCGACAAAACTATACATCAATATAATATTATAGCATTCATACTAATAAGAGCTCGTCATTTATAAATAATATTTCAAACCATAAAAAATGGATAACTAGCAAACACATTGCTACGAGTTTTATATTGTCAAGCTTTTAAAGAGAAGAACTTTTTTAAGATTATAAAATCTATATGCAAAGACTTTCAAATATTATAAAGAATATTTGCAATGACCGCCAGGCCTGAATAAAACATATTTCACCAGAAATCAAATTCCCTACAAGACTTTTGATGTAAACTACATAAAATGAGAGTCCTTTATACAATTCACATAAATAACTAATAAAAGAAATTTATTTAATGAAATTTGTATAAAATAACTTGAATATATATTTAACATTCTGAGCTCTACAATTTATTTGAGAGCAATCAATTTATAATATAATATTTTTTACTTAAAATATGCCATCACTTTACGAGATACAGTTAAGTAAAAATTACCAATAACAGTTATAGCCCATAATATAATGACAATATATCAATAATATATTTACTACCGTTCCAAAATTTTCCTTCATACACAACGAATACTTTGTAGCATTTTGAAACTTTTCAAGATGTTAATAACTTATAAAATATTTATTATCCTATTAGCAATACTTATTTAATCTAAGTATTGTGATTAACATTGTACTTCGAACATTTACCTTTGTATACACAGACCTCCTAGTCACGGTGTTCGAACAACGTGATACAACACCAATTAATACATCACGTACTACTAAATACATAACGTAGAACATCTCAAATACTTAACAAATATCAATTGAATTCTCAGTGTGACAGTATATACCTCACTTATACTTATAAACAAATAATCGTATGATATTCGGTTTTAGGTGATATTATTTATTACTAATAATGTCAATATGGCTGTTTGCCAATTTTAGTCATTGGAAATCACTCATCGTTCATTATCCATAATAGACATTTGTGGTCCTTGGGTGCGGTCGTAAGCGTTATAATTTAAAATTTAATATATGTTCGGTATTCGCTAAAGCAGGAATGAGCAGGCCCTGTTATAAATTCAAACATCTCTAGTGCGTGCGTATAAAAAATGGTTTCCGAAAAAGAGAAGATGGCGGCGGCCGAAGCCAAGTCTCCCTCTAACAAGAGTAACTGCACCTCCCCGGGCAAGAAAGGTAAATAAATACATCACACGAACATTAAAACATACGAATATAGAACTCTTCTTTACATTAGTACAATAATTTTAATTTACACAAAATAATCATCGTCATCTCAGCTCAAATATGACACACAGCTGGGCTCGCAAGAGACGGTAATCCATATCTTGCATAGATGTTATCTGCATATTATATCCCTAGTGGTCCTTTCCGGAACCTATGAGCAAGATATGGTGTGGTGGTTCGTATTCTTTCTCCGTCACCACACGGAAATATAGCCTTTAATAATATCTTAAAGATGACTGCCAATCTTTAATTGCATGTTTGTAAAGTCCCCCGCAATACAAGGATTATTTCCTTAGTGCGGGGTGGTGTTTTTAAAAAAAAAAAAAAAAAAAAAAAAAAAAAAAAAATCGTAAACTATCGAGTTTGATATTTAGTCACTCCAAAATCTTTAATTTCAACCTAAGTAGTTCCGCTTGATTTTGCAAATTATATATTAAAGTAAAATAATATCACTTAAATTATAAATTTAAAATAAATTAACACTCGCTGTGTGATAATGATTACGAATACTAACAACCCTTACTTTGCTCATGGATGTGAAAAAATGAATGAGAGCTTTATTGATTTGGGCCATTTCCACCTGATGCTGTCTGGTCAATAATTGCATTTTCAAGGGTGGTTGGACATGAAAGTGGCAGTCGATCATAAAACTGTAAACTAAACAATATATATGATAGAAGAGCAGTACATATTGTGTCAACCCCATAATTGGTATAAGGATAGGATAATTATGATGATTATAAATTAGCACTAAGAATCCAGATATTTAAAACATCAATCCTGAACCTGTTCTCGTTATAAGTTATTATATGTATATCCTTCAAATTATCAGTACGATAAAATCAGAACCTCCTTTAAATTATTTTATATCCCAAACATTAATTATCCCATCCCTGACTAGATAAGTTAAGAAAGTCATTATAGGTTTAATGAAAGCAGCCTATATTAAATATAATTATATGCGTGGTGTGTGTATCTTTGACATGAATAAGAAAAATATTAAAAAATGTATTAAAGTGTGGAAATTAGAAATTTAATAACTTCTAATGTTTACGCGAGTGTTACACATTTGAAATAAAACTACCTTTACGGATTCTATCGCGTTTGTATTTGATTTTTAATTTCTCGACGTTTCGAACACTTCACAGTGATCATGGTCACGGGAGGTGTCTTACATCCAATATGTCATTGTTATTACAGAAATTTATTTATATCTACCCTATAAGATATTAAATTTTGACCCACATTTTTATACAAAATTAATACAAATTCATTGCCAGTACAAAAGGAGAATGATTCTATATATAAAATTTATGTTGTTTATGTTTTGTTATTATTAAAGTATTTAATTTATGATAATTATTATTGTGGCAATTTTACAATTTTACTAATATGCTAATTTTATTATTGAATTCATTTTTTATATTTATCATGCCCCCTGAGTTCAATCATTCTCTTTTTGTACTAGCAATGAATTTGCATTTGAAAATTTAAAAGTGTGGGTCAAAATTTTATATCTTATAGGGTAGATATAAATAAATTTCTGTAATAACAATGACATATTGGACGTAAGACACCTTAGTCCTCCCGTGACTATGATCGCTGTAAAGTGTTCGAAACGTCGGAAAATTAAAAATCAAATACAAACGCGATAGAATCCGTAAAAGTAGTTTTATTTCAAATTAGAAATTTTAATATACACAATATATAAATCGAAAAAGCAATAATATATATATGAAAACTAAATCAAACTCATCTATCAAGCGTGGTGATTATCCCTCTATTTATTTACTCCCCTTGAGGACCCCTACGTCTAAAGATGGATCTCAAAGGGCTCATAAATAAGTGGAAGGTCTATTTATAAGCATAATGCTACTAATAAAAGGCTTGTTTAATATAAAAATATATATTTTCTTTACCTGTTTAAGATTAGGATAAAATCAATGAAAACAAAAATATTTTTAATTACGAAGTCTTTCATTTTGTGAGATATAGTATGTGATATACATATTATTATTATTATTATATTACATTTAGTAAGTTTTATTAGATATATTATAATTCAGTTATATTCAAAGTAAGACTGAATAAATTTCAAAAATATAATAATAATTAACTTCGCCCATTGGCACACTTTAAAGTAAAAGTTTTTCCCGTGATATACTTAACGAAGCATAATTACATGAAATTCTTTTAACGCGCCATATAAAATATCAATTTCAAATAATTATTCAAACATTAACCATTATTTAATACAAATTGAAGCAAAAACATCCTAACGTTTCTTGGAAGTAATGAAACGAATTTACCTTTCCTGTAGGTTAAGAACGGCGCCACTATTTATATCGAAAACAACCTTGAAATCAATAATTCATAGCAACCTTAACCTGAGGCAAGGCGAAGGAAAAGCAATACGGATATAACACTGTTTTAATAAGTAAGGCTTCGCATTCAAAGCCGCGACCGACTTATCATAAAATAAAACAACGTGATTGCAATGGACAACTTATTTATGGACAGCTTATATATATATATATATATATATACGCCCAAAAAAGAAGCTGTGTGGTAGCGGCTACGAATACTACCAACCCTTACTTTGTTCGTGGATGTCGTAAAAGACGACTAAGAGCTCCATATTGACCTGGACCAACACCACCTGATGCCGTTTGGTCAACAATTACATTCCCAATGAGGGTTAACGTCAGGCAGGCGGCCGGTCATAAAACTATTGCCAATAACTTACAATATGTAGGCAGAGGAGTACATATTGAGTCGACCCCAAGTAATTGGGATAAGAGTAGGAGAATGATGATAATGATGATATGCCCAAGAATGACTATGTAAAATTTAATCACGATCAAATCTGTTATTTCGGAATACATAGGAGGCCAATAAAAGTACATACATTCATTTAAATATATTAGGAAAAAGAAAATTGTTTTATATCAAGTATTTCGGTGAACTGATCCCAAACGATTTGACTAATTTAAGTTTTGTGAGGTGGCTCTCTGGATGATTTATAGATACTAATGAACCTTTGTAGGTGGTATCACGATCGAGTTCATCGATCATATAATTTTTTTAAAGATATTTTCTTTTTAATTTTTGCTTCTTTTAAAGACTTCGTCTAGCAAACGTTATTATTTTTATTAAACTATTTTTGCAGATTCTATCACGTTTGTATTTGATGTTTAATTGCCCGACGTATCGAACACTTTACAGTTTTCAAGGTCACGGGAGAACTTACATGTCTCCCATTCAGCAAGTCATCGTTATACAGAGATTTATATATATCCGCTACAGAATTAGTTATTAAATTTTGACCCACATTTTTGATACAATATCATTGCCAGTAGAAAAAGAAAATGATTCACCTGTCACCACATGACGGCTGGTGATGCTATCCCGGTATATGTAAGTCATAATAAAATAATTTATGTTAGTTTAGCATATAATTCAGACATCTCATTTTTAAAGCGACCATAATAATACAAAGAATGTTAACACATCGAAATAGAAACTAAATTAAATGCAGCAGAATACATAAAATTAGTTTCATAGTTCGTGTATTCAGAATAATAAATATAATTTGCTATTGAAATGTCTTTTGTAAGATCCGTTGGGTCAAATATACACTCGCTTTTCGCTTAACGATCGAGAGCCTAGAAGTATTTTTATAATCGCCTATCCAATTACAGAATTTAATGAGCTTGATCGATCCGCTCTGAATCTACACCCAAGTTTTGTTTAGTTTGATCAAAAAATAATATAGTAATTGATCAGAATATAAGGCAGCTTCGAAAATCTTGTATACTTTTAGATGATGAAGAAGATGAAGATGACTTTATCTTCGAAAAAGGTATTGATCGATACCTATACTTTATCATCATCATCATCGTCATCACAGCCCATAACGTCCCACTATTGGGCTCGGGCCTCCTTCGTAATGGGAAGGAAATTAACCTACTATACCGCGCTGGTCATACGTGTTGGTATACGGTTTTGTTTCGAGTTTTCCTTCTCTCGCATAGATGTTATATGCATGTTATACGCATTTTATATCCCTTAATCGTCTCGTACGATCACTCACGGGTGAGATATAGGGTGGTGAATAGTATTCTTACTCCGTCACCACACGGAAGTTTATTATTTTATAACTATATAATTTAATGTAATTATTTTTCGAATCAAAATGAAGGTATTTCCCAATTTCATCATCATCATCATATTTTTTTTTTTAATCTTCTTCCGATTTAGTTTATATTTATTATATTACAAAATGTGCATCTCAAACCTATGTTTACTAACGTATAATAATTATTAGAGGACTTGAGTAAAGATAAATACTAAAGCTTCAATGGCAAAACATATTAAGGCGTCCAGCCTAGCTCTGAGATATATAACATTATGAAACCAACCCATGCCGTGAACATCTAATGGGATATTACGCAATTTGTACACACCATTTGCACTAAAACATGGCAATAACAGTACATATCTGAGTAGTAATAGTAGGTACTTAACTTGTGAGGATCTAGTTAATTTTTCACATCGTTGAGCAATTGTCAAAGTTTATTTTATCTACTCCCGTAGATATTGTCGGCGAAGTTCGCTGGCGGCTAACACTAAACTTCCTTTGTTTTAGAACAAAGACCTCAATGAATGAGCGTCAGGATCTGACGGTCGGTATGCGGTCACTTATTATTTCAGACAACATTTACGGGCTCCATATAACCCATATTTAATTACTTTAGAAGCATCTATAGTCTTTTAAGGATAATTACACTTTGTATAATGGATAGATTACTTACCTTTATTTATTTATTAAGTAAAATGGTCTATGAAATACCCACCATGTAATAATGACCTCCTGACACGTATTTGCCTGCGATTTCCTTATAGTTCTCTATACGGGCTATCTATTATGGACAGTTTTATGTTATTATAGTGTACAACAGCTTAATACAAATGCGTTTACATTTTATTTTTATTGCTTATGGTGGCAAACCAGCAAGTAGCACACCTGGTAGTAAATGTTACTGCCGCCCATGGACCTATGCAATACCAGGGGTACAGCTAGGCCGTTGCCTACCAATGAAAACCCCAAAAACCACCCAGAAAATTGGGCTGCCGACTCTCTCGCCCACCGAATGAAGCACAATAGCATATTACCACTGCTCAGACGTTGATATTCTATGAGAGTATGGTGCTATCCCGGAAGAACTGGCCCACGGCTATAGACATGAAACTGTCAACAATGGAACCCTTTAATTATGCAATATTTCAGTTATGAATATTCTGTATATAATTCTATGGCAGAATATTCGTAATTGAAATAGTGTATTGATACACTACCATAGAATTACATTCCAATTCAATCACAGAAAGATCAGACGCACCACCGAGATTCGTGATTTTGAAAGCTCATCAACGGAAGACATGCTTAAGCAATTCATGTGATTAATTACGCATATAGTTTCGTAATGTGATACATGTTTTGTCATCGTGTTTGACGCCTTAGATTAATTATTGAATTCATTCAGTTGACAATGACAGTCTTTGGTACTAGACAGCGGCTGCGGTGGCTAGACGAAATAATATGTGATATACAACAAGAATACATGAATTTTAAACATATAAAATATTATATAATTAAATAAATAATAGGTACTCAGTAGTACATCTACATAATCATCATTCTCCTACTCTTATCCCAATTACTTGGGGTCGATATAATATGTAGTCTTCTTTCAAAGTACATATTATATAAGTTATTGGCAATAGTTTTATGACCGGCCACCTGCGAGACGTCAACCCTCCTTGGAAATGTAATTGTTGACCAAACGGCATCAGATGGAGTTGGCCCAGGTCGTTATAAGGCTCTTAGTCGTCTTTTACGACATCCACGAGCAAAGTAAGGGTTGGTAGTATTTGTAGCCGCTACCACACAGCTCTACAACTACATAATATGAAATGATAATAAAATTACTCTTGATTTATCGAACTGGTCTTCACAATTCAATACACATACGATGTCATTACAAGTTTTTACCATGCCTACAAGTAAGCTCCCCTACTTACAGCTCTCAAACGCGGTAGTGTTCTTGAAATAGTATTACTTTACTACTGCTTCTCTAGTACTACGCGTGCTATCCATAACACAGTAACATCTATCCGCTTTAAATATGCATAGCCCTTCAAAACTATTTTATTTCTTACATACATACATACATATCATCACGCCATATCCCTTGCAGGGTAGGCAGAGAGAACAGAGTGCCAGAGAACTCTATCTCTGCATACTTCACTCGCTTCCTCAACATTCATAATTCTCTTCATACACGCTCGCCGGTTTCGGAGACTCTTGACTCCACCTTCCTTCAGTACATGACCGATCTGGTCTAGGTAGGTTAGTCTCGGTCTACCTCGGTACCTACATCCTTCCACTTTCGCATTGTATATCTTCTTAACCAGAAGTTCGTTCGGCATTCTTTCCACATGTCCGAACCATCGGAGGATCATTCCCTTTCGCATCTTTACACCAATACTCTCTTTCATACCTACTCTTTATTTCTTAATACAAAAATATCGTTCTCTCTAACAAAACAAGACACATTTAGAACGTTAATATGTTAAGTGACTTCAGAGCTTAGCTTAAATGAATGATCTTTATTTAAAAATAAAAAGGCTTTATATATAAAAATCAGATATGTGAAAGGTGACAAGCACGTAGAAGGAAAATAAAAAAATGTTTATTGTAATCGTGTAAGACTAGATCTAATACGTGTGTAGACTCATGACACAGTTACTGGACAAAAAACCTTTCAATGGCTTCCACTCTTGTCTTAATTACTTTTTATTACAAAACTCTTCCAATCGCATTTAAAGATAAAATAACTTTTACACTCAAATTTTGAATTTCGGATTAAAAATATTATTTTTGACATTAATTAGTTGTATTCTAAGAAACGTGAGATATCTGTACACTCGAAACAGGAAATTATTCGATGCTAAGATCGATTTTATTTATTAGACGCGTTGTTATCTCCTTTGAATCGCATTAAGAAGCTCCAAGTGTAAATCGAACGGTAGCATGATCGATACCAGCACATTTTACGAAAGTAAGATTACTTCGCTTTTTGATTACTGTGTGATTACAAGGCTATTGGGACCCAATACAAGGATGCGCCTGAATATTTGAATAGCAATATGAAAAGTCATTTCTTTTTCAATATTTAGGAGATTACAAAATTTGATTTTTTTATCATTTACTAGGACTATTCATCATCATCATCACAGCCCATATATGTCCCACTGCCGGGCCCGGGCCTCCTCCGTAACGGGAGGGAAATTAACCTACTATACCGCGCCAGTCAAACGTGTTGGTATAGGGTTTTGTTTAGAGTTTTCCTTCTCTTGCATAGATGTTATATGTGTTTTATATCCCTTAGTCGTCTCTTGCGATCACCCACGGGTAAGTTAGGGAGTGGTGAATTGTATTCTTACTTCGTCACCACACGGATAGCACTATTAACATTTACCTATTTAACTACCGCAATTATAAAATACAGTGAATATATATAATTTCTTGTAATGATGGAGTAAGAATAAATTTACCATCCCTTCTTTGTCCACAAGTGTTATAAAAGGTAACTGAGTGATTACACACAATATCATAACAGAAATTTAACAAAAGTTGGTATATTCGTGTGACCAACGTGAAATTGTAGTTCATTTTTCTCCCATTGTGGAGCAGATTGTTACCCTATAGCGGACTAAATGTGAGCTAAAAGAGAATTTTACCTGTATAGGACTTTCTTTTTCGACTACCACTATAAGACTTACTAACTGTGTTTCATATTAGTTTATACCGATGCGGCGCGGGAGGTCATTGATCTCTTAGTGATAGGCGAATAATTAAATACAAAAATACAGAGTGTGGAAATTGTTAATAATGCAAAGTAATGTGCTGTGGCTAAACTATACGACACATTGTATTCAAAGTTTGTATACAGGCTGGGCAAGTCATCAGATACACTAAATTAAAATTATTGTCGTATGGTCGTCTCCACCTTGTATATAAATATAATATTTTTTATGAAAAAACCTAGATGCATAGAGGTGTATATCGTTACCGTCTAGAAATTCTGTACGGTCTCATCTTTGACGCGGACTTTGTTATAGACAATTAAGTTATTCACTAAGAAACGCTAATCAGCGTAAATTGAGAAATGCCTGTATCAATTATTTATCTTCACTTATATGGAACCCTTTCTCTTTTTGCTTGGCCAACTATGGTTTCTTTACATCTATACGTTCATCCAGAGTGAACAAAATGTGGCGTGAAGTACTATAACACACCGTACAGCTTCTCTGTGCCCTTTGATACCACTAGCAATTGATTCTGTGACTAATGCAGTCTCTTAGCAATATTTCGATTGCACAAACGTGGTAGGTTTCACTGAGAATACTCGTGTCCTCCACTACACCAATCGCAAGCACTTACACTGTAACTAGATTCAATGACTATAAAAAGGGAGAATTGGAACTAACATTTGAAAACCTTTTCGACACGCGTCGTATAGTAGGCCAACTACCTACTCATTGCGTTAGAAATTCGTACTTAACATTCAGAACATATGTTAGCTGCAAAGATAAAAAATAAAGTTTGTATGAGGTTTTTCTTCAAATACATTATACTTTCTTAATGTCAAATGTTCTTAGTCCGCCAGGTCCAGTATAAATCCCGCATAAATCATGCATTTAAAGAGGGTCGTGAAAGTTTCATGACTCGCTCTAAACTTTTAAATTGAATCGCAATTCGTGCCTTACTAAAACTTTAGTCCCGCTCTTACTTGGGTACATTTTTTAATGTTTACATAATAAATTAGCATCGTCCTTTACCTTTTATATTATAGTTGAACTAGAACTAAATTATGCGAGACATGATAAAATTTAATAACATTCAATACGATAGCAATAGACACGAAAAATTATACATCCATTTTTATATTATTTTTATTTATTTATTTATTAAGAAGCAACTACAATATCTTTACAGAACTTAACCTAATTTATTTTCTAATTTTATTTTACTCTATAAATGTATGTACAATGTGGTGAATTATTATAATATGTTTAAGTAAATATGTATTAGCATTTATTAGTACTCCAATGCAGACATCAAAATTGAAAAAATCGGTAGAAATGGACACGATCAAAAATTACATATCTTCTGCCCTTTTTCATCATCATCAACATCATCTCAGCCTACATATGTTCCACTGTTGGGCTCGGGCCTCCTTCATAATGGGAGGGAAATTAATCTACTATACCGCGCTGGTCAGACGTGTTGGTATAGGGTTTTATTTCGAATTTTCCTTCTCTTGCACAGATAATATATGCATATTATATCCCTTAATCATCTTTTACGATCATCCACGGGTAACAGAGGGGGGTGGTGAACTATATTCTTATTCCGTCACCACACGGAAAATGCCCTTTTTACAATATAGTTATTTATTTTTATTTTGTCGTATTCTAATAAATATGTGTACAAGATGATAGCTTATAAGAATATATTTTTCTTTTTATCTCAAACCTTGGATGAGAACAACCACGATCATCTCGCGACCAGCAGTTATACAACTGCTCATACCATTGATTCAACCAGGCAGAAATATTTATTACATAAAATAATACTAGAGAATTACTGTATTATACAGAAATAAAGATTGAAGACGTATAGAAAGTAAAGTCTTTACTGAAAGACATTGTTCTTACTGCTAAGTAGACATGAGCAAGCAGTTCAGTGCCTTATAAAAGTGTTCTAGTTTCTCTCCTCTCTACGGCTGCATTAGTACGTTGAACATTTAATCACAATGCCTGTATCTTACTACGAAAAAACAGCGAAGAATAATTTCTAAATATTTTTTTAATGTTATTGATATAAAAAAAAAAGAAATTATATGTGATCACTAAGTTTATAGTGTACATATTTCGTCTTCGTGAAATTAATACCAAGTCCAATTACTATCTAAATAATGTTTGACTGAGATTGAAAATGGAATCCGTCAAACTCACAATAAACAGTCATATACTTGTGCTATCAAAGTCAGTATTTTTTTAGTAAGGATATAATCTTCAAAGAATCGATAACATTAATGATATAACCTGAGAATTACGGTGAATCTTAACCAAACATACCGACAATCTGCATAAAACTGGAAAGCGTTCAGACCATAAGTCACTAGCAAAAAAAAACATTAAAAATTTATAAACATACTAGCAGACCCGGCCACGCGTTGCTGTGGCTAAGGTAGCCTCAGTAACACGTGGTGGTTATGCTAATAAATTGTAGCTTATATGAAACTTTTGTACGTTTAACATAGCGCCATCTATTAAATACTTACTCAATCCAGTCAACAGATACCGCTATGTTAGAATCGTTTGGAGATAACAGATAATTGTGACTGTCAAATAATAGACAAATAATTTGCAATAAAATAATATTGCGGCTATAAGTTGAGATGAAAGTTATCCTATCTTTTAAGTTGGATCAAACTACACATGTTGTGTAAATTTGATTAAAATCGGGTAATTCATCGCGGACAAACAACCTGACGTGTAATTTATATATATTAAGATAAAGAAATTATTCGCATCAATGCACTTAACAGGTCACAAAGACAGTCACAGCCGAGTAACAAGTATAATTGAATAGTTTCTTGTTTCAATAAAATTCCAATTTTGTATGACTTTATTATTTGATCGTAGACTCGTTTTACATGCTTAAAAACCTCTCTTAAGGTAAGAGAGGTTTTTAATAACTTGTACATATCTACAAAAAATCAATTTATTAAAATCAGACTTTTAGTTTTAAGTGCTATAGATGTTTCTTTTAGTTCATTCCTATTTGAGTGAATAATTGTGGTTTCACGTAGGACGCTGTACTTTGGGCAATCAGCCCAGACTGCAAAAGCAGCATATTAAGAGAATTCTGAACATAGTGTAACAAATTAAAAATTAATGTATTTTGAATGCAACATCTGTTCGTAATATATATCTTGCAATTTTGTCTGGTAGACAGATAGTTATTTATGAAGGTTCAGAAGTTTGTACACTCGTAGCACAATACTACTCGATAAGATAATATGGTGGGTCAAAAGCCACTCAAGATACAATGATCCATTTATAAGACCACACGCTATTCTACTATCAAACCCCATGTAATTCAGCAAAAAAAGATAGCCTTGCAGGAAAACTTGTTTAGGTGGATGTCATTATATTCGTATAAAGCTTAATGGGATTATAATAAATGAATTCTTCTTTAGTGACGTATCGTTAATAAATATTTTGCAGAATTGGTATATATTTATAGTCACTGCTCCAATCTTATAGTTCATAGATATATCTATGTAACCCACGTGACTCCAAAAGTAGAAAATGAGCATTAGAGAAGAGGTATGTTATACATAATAATACCATTTATTTAATCCTTATCTAGAAATTTAAATTCCCGAAAACAGCACACATAAACAAATTACGTAACTCGATTTCATTCCGTAGTTTGTGCTGACCGAAATGAGCTAACTATACAAATTTTATGACTTATCTGAGTAAATTTTCGCTGACTGGCACACTTAAGTGAGAACTCAACGAGTTTCAGAAGTAGAACAACCGAGCGATGAAAGAAGATTAAGCTCGGAACACGACGTCTATCCACAAGCTTTTTGCTTCAGCGTATAAATTGGTTTGAAATTTATCTATATTTTATGATGGCGAGAAATTTCAAATGTGGTATTACCTCATCGCTGTTAATTATTGAATTGAAATTATTTTAATTTAATATACATATTATTTATACATAGACTCGTACTTATTTTTCAAAAGGGATAAGCAGTGTCAACCGATTTCCATTACATCACAAAATTGACCCCAGATTATTTGACGCGGTCTCCTTCTGGTAACCATCTCACACAATGTACCTCTCCAATGATTCTTAATTCAGATTGACTACCTAAAATTATTATTAATACTACTTAATATTTTAAATACTTTACTTACGGGACTAATCCTTAAATTAGAATGAATTAATTCTTCGTTATGCCGTTCATTTTTCGCTCTTTTGTCTATCGTTTTTGGGTAGCACATAACACAAGCGAAATTTAAATTCACCTTAATAAAGTTAAATGATACCAAATGCGAGATCAGTCTCATATTATGTTGTTGTATTCACTAAATGCTAGAAACAGCTGTAACGATTAGGTTATAATTTGCTATTAATATTTGTTTATATCGATTTCTTTTCTGAAAATAAATAAGTTTAAGCAAAAATAAACTTTAATATATGAATACTTTGAAGGTTTGTACATTCGGATATATAAATGAGTATTTAGCCAACGTGTTGCATTTTAAGTATATATAGATATTTAGCTTCTACTAAAACATGATTTAAAAAATACGCTCAGATTTCTATTGTAATAGTAGAAAAGCCTTGCTCTGAGTCCCGCATTTGTGCTGTTTCTAATTCATGTTATATCGCTATTTATACGATAACATCACATGCTAAAGATCACTTAGAGCTAATAATATTATTTTAGAAGCGAAATGATACAATTTTCCAGTTTCTATGTAAAATAGTGTTCGGTCCTGCGTCCATTGCATGATAATGTTGTCTCTTTCTAATCTCTTAGTGAGATCGAGCCACCCTCGGGTGGCGGTAGATTAGAACTCAATGTTCAGGAACACATGTGCCATCATGTTTGTGCAGTTATTATATTAATATAATAACTATGCAAACTAAAATCAATAGATCTCTATAGACTATCAGAAATTAATTATAATATTAACTGCTACAGGCTCACATTGATTGTATTTATCAGCTCTTTTATTATATCTTTATCCCTGCAGTCTTTTATATGGTAACGGTTTATGAATAAAAGGAGTGAATGAAAAGTAAAAGGGAACAATGCTTCAGGCTCCACTGCTACTAAGAATTACGTGAACTGACGAAAAAACCTACTCCATGATTGGTACTGGGAACTTACAAAGAGTCTTACTTATAAGCATGCGATTGATGCAGTTGTGAGAAAATTAGTGTACTATACTGGTCAGATGACCTGCTATAGGGTTTTAGTTAAGTTATCCTTCTCTAGGATTAATATTTTGTCCTTAGTTTCGTGGTTTCCTATTCATATATAGTTATCGTTATAATACCGAGAGGAATAGAACGGGTTATTCACTTATGTTCTATATATAAAATTTAATTAATTTATTCCGTTTGTCTTATATAAGCGGTTTCAATTTGAGATGAGTTATTAATTTAATATACTTGTTATTCTATCCAACTACAGCTCTGCACTTTGCATCTGTTTAACTCTTTTGTGTACATCGCCTGTCGAGAAATATCTTTCTCCCTAGCGCATTTCTACTATCAAATGCAACATTGTAAGAATAGTATTGATATTTTTTTGTCTAGTCTATCCGTATAAACTATTATTATTACTTATTGCATTTACTTAATAAAGTTTTTGTTTGGTTTCAGGTAAATAAATAACTAAGCCTACTTTTTATGGAGCACGATCTAAGGGTCAAAGCGGCATGAAAAATGTAAGAAATTGTAAAAAGTTGGTCATTAATGAAACGTGAACTTTATCTTAAAAAATGGGCAAACTTCCAAGTTTATAAAATATTTTCAAGTATTCCTTTTACCTTTTTTTACCTTAATACAAAGCCTGTTTAAAAGAAGAAAGGCACCAATGGTATCTTAAGACTTTAACAAAGTAACAGTCTATTTTTCCTATAAAATAATTCTTACCAAATTTTAATGTGAATAATTTCATGGGTTTTATATTTATAATTACCCATGGCGGCCCTTATTATACAATAATTAATATATGTATTTTTTGTAGTTTTTTTTAGATTTCTTTGACAATATTTTATTAAAACAACTTTGACTCATTCACTTTAGTTAAATATGTTTTTCAAAGAAATCTATAGGATGTATAAATATGTTGTTTAAAGAAACCTATAAAATGAATATATGGAGTAGGAAAGCTCTCAAGATTGAATTAAATTAATAGATATAATTATATTAACATTAAAAAAACGCTATAATGAAAATGTGAATGAAATGAAAGAATTCTAATGAATTCTAGACTGACATATCAACAAATTAGTTTAATATAACTTCGGATTTCAAATATGAAGCGTATACTTCGTAATATTAGTCGAAAAGAAAATTAGGGCACGGTTAATGGTGAAAAGTCATTTGGACGTGAGCCAACCGCCCTGCAGATTTGGGGACAAATACACTAGATACCAAAACATTAATCCAACCGTAGAGAAAGTTCCCGAAGCACTGAAACTGATTTATAGAGATTAAGCTAATCATGCGGTTGACCAAACTGTGGTTAGTAATAATGTATCCAATTGATTAGATCCAGTCAAATTGCTAGCTACTAAATATTTATTCGAGAAAAATCTTGTCTTGATTATAATTTCAAATGGTGTTCCAATTCTATTCAAAGCAGTATAATCTTGAAAGTAGGTTGAACAGAAAACGCGAGGGATTTAAATTTCAATTGAGGTTGGAATATATAGAGATAGATGATTAATCACCTACTACCACTTCTTAGTTCCATGATATTTTAAATGGTTTGCATCATTTTAAGTAAAAAGAACGGGCATATTTTACAGTCTGACAACTTTTTCTTCGCAGAGATAAGCAATTAATAATACATCCTCACTTCGATATATAATAACTAATTGCGACACATAAAATTGTGAAAGCCAATTTTTTTTCCACGTACAGTTCCAAAGCAGACCTTGTTATTCAAATTACTCCACATTTTGTAGAAAATAATAACATATTTTTCTCGGTGTAATAAGATTTGATCATTTCAATATTGGCAGTTGCATGCTCTGTATCTAGGTACATTCTAAAATATTAATGATTAAGCTTCTGTATTTCCACAAGTTTACCGAACGTAATATCAATTGTAAATATAATTGTTTGGCAATATGCAGATATTAATCTCGCATAAATTTTAAGGTATATTTATATATTCTTTTAAAATCAATTTAAAAAAAAATAAAAATGTATGTAATATTTCTATTTCTTATATTCTCTACTATTTTTATAATGCAAACATATACATATATGTCTAGTCTGTGATCATGGTCATCTTGTATAAGTACATGAATCTTAATTAAATATTTGAAATAAAAAAATTAAATGAATTTTGAAACGAACCAATAAAATCTAGTAGTGACGGGGAAAAAATAGAATAAGGGAATCTCGATGCCTTGCCGTACGACCAGTGTTACAGTGTAGGTAATTTTCACTCCCATTGTGAAAGTCCACCGGTTGCACATACGTTAATTACCCTTTTTTGGCATCCATTCCGTTCGGAATGACGGAAAGGCAACGTACGGTCTCATAATCCACCGTGTTCCCTCTCCATTGCTCTGGAACCTACCACTGGTGATCCTTTGAGATCCGTAGCCAGCCCGGCGGATTACCCTTTCGGATGTCATCTCCATCGACACACCCGGGCTATAAACAACAGTGGATAGGCGGATTACTCCCCTGCCCATCCCGTAATGTTAGCTAGGGCGTCATCGGACTCAGGTACTTACGTTAATGAGCTGACAAACATCAGAAAGTACTATGATAATTTTTAAATTTTATTGCAAATTCGTCACACCGTTTTCTATTGACAATTAATATTATACTAAAATATATGTCAAAAATAATAACAGAGGCTGGTCTGGTTTATTATGGTAACAGAGATAAAACGTTATTAAGAAAGACAAAAGGCATCAGTGAAAATTTTGTCATAACCAATATTGATTTAACGTAGTTTTCACGCCGTGCTGCGTTAAGTGTTTATTATAGTTATACGGAATATAGCAAATAGATAGTAAATCCTTATCATCAATATCCTGCTCTTATCCCAATTACTTGAGGTCGGCTCAATATGTAGTCTGCTGTCATAGTACATATTGCAAAAGTTACTGGCAATAGTTTTATGACCGGCCGCCTGCCTGACTTCAACCCTCCTTGGGAAGGAAATTGTTGACCTGACGGCATCAGGTAGAGTTGGCCCAGGTCGATATAATGCTCTTAGTCGTCTTTTATGACATCCACGAGCGAAGTAAGGGTTGGTAGTATTCCTCGCCGCTACCACACAGCATCAGATCGGCATCAACAGATCGTAAATCCTTATAAATATGAATATACAAAAGAAAATAGGTCAAACTAATCTTTGTCCGAGCTCTTTATACGAACATCGTTTTACATTGTACTTGTAGAAATATTTAATCCCACTCCATGCGCAAATTAGTCCATAGCGAATCGTTTGCTGAATAAATTACACAATTTAAGAAGGTTCTTTATTAATTTAGCAGTTTGCTACCATTTTTATTCTAACTTATAACAATTATTCCACACGTATGAGACATTTTATGTTATTATAATATTTGTAGAGCTTTTACAAATATTATTTTGACTAACGTTCGTTAAGCAAGAAAGCTGCAAGCCTAACTTTCTGAGTGGGATTAGTTTGATAGACAGTGGCCTAGTTTACACCCTTGGTATTGCAAGTGCCTATAAGCAGCAGCATAACATACCATCAGGGGTGTTCATTTGGTTCCGGGAGCATTTCAGCAGACTCGCTCCACGGCTCGTCGGCGCGGCGTCCGACCTATCATGGCTTATGCCGAATGTGGGCAGACCGAGCGCTACCTGCCGACAGCTGTACGCAGTCATCCGGTCGATGGCCCTGTACAGCGCACCGGTGTGGGCGGGGTCCCTGACCGTCCGACTCAGGGCGCTTCTGTGGCGACCACAGAGGGCCATGGCGGTCAGGGCCATACGCGGATACCGCACGGTGTCGACGGAGGCAGCGTGTCTGTTGGCCGGGACCCCTCCATGGGACCTGGAAGCGGCAATGCTCGCCGGTTTGTATCGGCGGATGTTGGGGGTGCGAGCGGAGGGCGGTGTGGTCTCGTTGAGGGAGCACACCGCCTGGCGCGTCGACGCCCGCCGCGACGTCATTGTCCGTTGGGCAGTCCGGCTGGAGAGGCCTCGGTTCGGTGTGCGAACCGTGGAGGCCTTCCGGCCGGTGCTGATGCAGTGGCTAAAACGGCGGCACGGGGTGCTCTCCTTCCGACTGGTGCAGGTTTTAACGGGGCATGGATGCTTTGCCAAATACCTGCACACGGTCGTAAGGAGGGAGAGTACACCGTCCTGCCACCACTGCGATTGCGACGAGGACACGGCGCAGCATACGCTCGAGGTTTGTGCCACTGGGGCAGAGCAGCGTCGTGAACTCGTCACAATCATCGGTGCTGACCTGACGCTGCCAACCATCGCCAGGGGGAATCAAACAATCCTACCCGAGGGGGGGATGTCGGTCGAGGAGAGGGTACTCCTCAGGGGTATTCCGTCGGGCCAACCACTGACATCAAGTCACTCTGCTCCGGTGGTTGGCCCAACGACGAAGGCGACGTCACGGATGGGTTACGGGTGTGCGTGCTTACGGCCCTCTGTCACCCCGGACAGAGTGGTGCGAGGAGTGTGCCAACCGTAACCCGCACCCAAAAAAAAAAAAAAAAGGGGTGTTCATTTACCGAAGACAAAGATCGGGTACCGGTGGCCCACTCGCACGGCGAAGAGAGGTGCTTGCAGGGTGGATCTATGGGGTCGCGCGCCGCCTCTTCCGTCACCGCGGACAAATTTGGCGGAGCGAGGCCACTCCATAACCCAACGCAATAAAAAAAAATGGGTTTTCATTTGCCACCACAAGCAATAAAAAAGTGAGAAGGCCGTTGCCACTTCTCTCTATCGCTGGACGATCCAATAAATGTTAAGATGAAATTTTGTTTTGGGTTGAAGCTGAGACCCCAAATCTGAAGATGATGATGATGATGTTTACAAATATTACTTTGACTATTTTGAATACGGGTCAATAGACAAAGTGGGAGTTATACAGATAATAAATTTCTTACAAAGATTACAAATAATCCGTGTGGTGAAGAAATAAGAATACAATTTTTCATCTTACCCGTGGGTGATCGTATGAGACGCCTAAGGGATATGGACCGCATACAACATCTATGCAAGAGAAGGAAATCTTGAAACCCTATACCAACACGTCTGACCAGTATGGTATAGTAGGTCAATTTCTCTGCTATTATGGAGGAGGCTCGAGCCCAAAAGGTGGACGTATATGAGCTGAGATGATGATTACGAATCCGTCAAAATATATATAGTGTCAAATTTTCTTATACTAATTAACTAATTTATATATCATGCATTTATAATACAGTTAGTAATAATACTTGACTCGTATTTGACATTTAAATGGAAGAGTTGATAACGTCACGCAGCTGCCGTGTACTAACCGTAAATTATAAATGTTGTTCTGTCGGTTCTGAATTTCCCAGCGGCAAAACACAATATCACTAAACCCGTATTCGGCTCTGATATCTCACAATTTTCAGCATAATTGTATTTCTAAACCAATCAGACAATGTTAAAATATCTAAAATATATTACGTTGAATATGACTTATGAATAAATATAGCAAACTTCCGTGTGGTGACGGAGTAAGAATACGATTTACCACCCCCTAATCTTACCCGTGGATGATCGTAAGAGACGACTGAGGGATATAAAATGGATATAACATCTATGCAAGAGAAGAAAACTCGAAACTAAATCCTATACCAACACGTCTTCGACGTATGAGTAATAGCAATGTGCTATTGCGCTTCGTTCGGTGAGCGAGAGAGCCGGAAGCCCAATTGGGTGGGTTTGGAGTTTATATTGGTAGGCAGCAGTCTAGTTATACCCTTGGTATTGCAAAGGTCCATGGGCGGCAGTGACACTTACCTTCAGGTGTGCTGTTTGCTCGTTTGCCACCATTAGCAATAAAAAAAAATAAAAAAAATAAACGTCTGACCAACGTGGTATAGTAGGTCAAGTTCCCTTCAGTTCAACAGTGGTATATACGAGTATATGAGCTGAGATGATGAAATATAGCAAATACATATCAGCAATTTCATCACATTTATATATTCTAAATATTCGAATGAAAGTCATTATTATTTGAGCAAAATTAAATAAGTTTCATTTTATAATTGAGAACTAACAATAGATTCTTAGCTAACAAGTGTGTCTGATTGCCTTTGTGAATGTCTACAAAGGAAACTTATAAACTTTCGAGGACATACTCAGATGTTGAGGCATTATGATGTTTAACTCTATACCGCATACTTGTGAGTTTGTGATTATGCCCTACTTAACGTCAATGTCAAACGGTGCCTCCTTAGTTAGGTAGATGTCACCCCTGATTAAGTAAAAACAAGGACGATATTGTTAGAGCTTGATTCGATTACAATGTTATACGATTTTTAAATTACGTATATATTCAAATATTTTAAATCAATACGTAACCGTTATGTTAATCTGTCTAGCCAATGTGCCATAGTATGCCAATCTTCTTTCATTATTTGAAGGAAAGTTGAAAAACTCACCCATGGTTCGCTAAAATGGCAGTGAAAGGTAATTCGGTAGTTTAGATTAGATTTAGTTTGATGTCCATCCGCCTTTCCGTCGCCCCGAATAACTGAAAGAGGCTATGCCTAGACCATACCTTGTCAAAAAATATAAAGGCTCATATCCGAAAATATATATTAGGTAAAATAACAATTTCTTTTAACATATTTTCAGATTAACAATGACACAAACCACAAAAATATTCTAAATTCAAAAGGTGTGCGAGTATTAAATATTGTTGTATATAACGAATAATTTAAAAGGTTATATAATAACTAGCAGAATTTATATAAAAGTCTGCCTAAAAAGGCATTGTGAAATTAACAAACAGTCAAATAGGTTGGTTACGGAACTTCTATTTTTAAGTGTAAACCAAATTAACTTCTATCAATTAAGTAACATAATTTACATAGCTATAAAGTTTAAAGCTGTAAATGAATAGGCATTATTCTAGCTATTTACAGAAAATAATTTCTAAAGACCATGTTATCCAACCGTATAATTAATTCAAAACGATAGTTAAGCGGTTTAAATTTAGATCCTATACACTGGGCCTCTATACCCTTTGATTAAGCGAGGTATTTATAAATGTATAATTACACACTTACTTATCCATTTATTATATTTACGATATATTAATGTACCTATTTATATATGTCATTATTTCCAAATACTGCTATCATTATTTACTGATTTTTACATATGAAATAATACTATTTTTATGGATTTTATGGCGTCTGTATTTGATTTATCCAACTAATAACAATCCAAAATTCATCAATGTTAGTCCATGACACATAGATAATGGATTTATGTGTAAGTTCTAAGGGAATATATTGTGTGACATTTTTCAGAAGTAGACTGGATGACACAGTTAGTGCTTTCTCATAAGCTTAAAGAATTACCATACATATTGTATGTCATTATTATTCATAAGGTAACTATTACGTATTCGTTTAAACGGATAATCATTTATCGACTCAACCTCTCGACCCGCGACCTTAAGCCTTCTAAATTAATTTCATAGCAAACATCGCATTAATTAATTCAATCAGCAGTTAGTTCAGGTTAAGAAGATTATATTAAATGCTTACTTATATAAATCATCGTTTATGTTAAACAACTTTAAACGTTGTTTTGTTATCTCTAAACGTAGCTTAGCTTTTCCATAGTTTTCCAACAGCTAAATACTTATTTAATCTTAATTTTTTAATCTTCTTTATGTCAAAAATAAGTATTTAATTTGGAATTTTGAGGATTTCAGTTTCCATTAAATTAAAAATTTAATTAAGCTTATCTTTTTATTATCATATATAGACGCGCATTTTCATCCACAAGACTCTTTCATGATAAAGTTAATAATGTGACAAAAGGTTTGTGATAAATGGTTAATATATGCCACTATTAAACCAAACTAGTTGTTAGGTTTTATTTCAAGTTTTCCTTTATGCAGCGATCTGTTTACGGCTCCTAGTCGTCTCTTACGACATCTGCAAAACGTAAACAGCGATAGCGTATTAAAATCTGTTACGACGTATATTTAAAGCCTATATTTACCAATTAATACAAAATATCAGATAAAATAATATAATGTACCAACTTTGTCTAACTATCTCATATATTACGTCAGATTCCTCCACGGAGTGTAATTAATTGAGATAATTTATGTTCCACGCACAGTCGCCCCTCTAACCGCAATAAGGTAGATAAATATACTTTTATGATATTTAGTATTTATTAAATAAATGTATAACATTTTTTTTTAGCTTACCTCAATAAATAAAACACAATTCGTATGGTACCTAATAATTTAAATTAAGAATACAAGCTGTTATCAAATGCAAAAAAAAAGTAATTAATAATGGCTCAAAATTATAATTATAGCTGGTCTAGCTATAATTATAAGTTACTTTAATAAATTTTAGGAACTTTTACGCCTTTTATTGCCTCTAAACTTTACAAAAATTGATTTGCTAACTTCAAAAAATCCTTTTTAATTACCTTCACTCTAACGGATTTAACTCAATTTGTACCTACGGTTTTATGTAGTCGCAGATTAATTATACACGTATATACATCATTGTCTGTGTGGTGACAGAGTAAGAATACTATTCACCACCCCATATCTTACCTGTGGATGATCGTGTGAGACGACTAAGGGATATAAAACGCATATAACATCTATGCGAGAGAAGGAAAACTCGGAACAAAACCCTATACCAACATGTCTGACCAGCGTGGTATAGTAGGTTAATTTCCCTCCCATTACGGTGGAGGCCCGAACCCAACAGTGGGACATTTATGAGCTGTGATGATGATGATGATACATCATTACCCCTTCCTATCCAATTTGGCAGCTTGTAAAATCTTCTATTCTCTCCCTAATACAAACTCCAGTTACTTACACATTTATAATACCCGCAAGGATTATTGCTCAATGTCTTCATCCTAGTATTAAAAATAAATTAACAAAAGTATATCTTTCAAGGCTTTATTTATTCCCAAACGTATGGCGATCAATCTTAAATCCTATCAATTTCGAAAGAATATTATTTTCCACGGACTTACCGCCACCTGACCATCGCAACCAAAAGGAATATGGATAATCTAGGATTAAACCAGATATCAGGATTTTTAAGGATTTTGATGCCGCATATCGACATCAGCTACGGATCAAGAGCTTAATGTGCTCACCGAGACGTAGATATCACATATTTTTGAGAACAGTCCTTTTACACAATTTACTCACCATATTTTCCATTATTCTATCATCAACATTAAAGTAAGCTATAATACGACATTTCAATTTTAAAATTCAGCAAAACCATATTCACTTATCATATGCTCTATATACCAATTTACAATTTATTTCATGGGAAAATGGAACAACGCGGAGATAAAGCCATTAAACTAGAAGCCATTCAAGAGTCCGCTATCCACTTGCCGACTTTATCAATACATCTTTGTAAACAACTACATCTATATATAGGACTTTTTATAATAAACAAAGTAAAGAAACTTGATCATTCCTTCTTGATCAGTTCATTGCCGAAAAAGTACTAATGTTCATTACAGGCCTTTTCACCAACTGGCTTAATTATAACATTATTTTTATGAAATGCACCTTATTAATAAGAATCGTTAAAATAAACTAAACATTAAGGATAACTAGTCATTGTTAGCTATTGAAGAATTCAATATCCACCTCTCACCTTTATCATCTATGTCTTGTCAGCAAGTATAATGTATAACGTAAGATGTTGGTTCAAAAGTAAATAAAATCGAACTCACTATAATTATTAGTAGTCATTGAAGAGTTTACAGTGCCTGCGACTAAAATATTGTTTAAAAGGCATTAATTCATGATTATAATTATAATAATTATTGGTATTGTTATGTATGTGTCACGCCAAGTTGTCTCCCCATACTTCAGTAGTTGCTAGAGCTTTGTAATGAATAAGTATAACTCGTATGAGCTCTCTGAATATATGCAACATTTTAGTCAATCTTAAAGTTATCATATATTCTCTCACACACAGTTAATTAACCCTACAAACACAGACACTACAAGTTCACTTATCATCACCATCATTCAGCCTTTTGTCACCTACTGCTGGACTTAAGCCTCCCTAATATTTCACCACAAAGTGCGGTCAAGTGCCGCCTTTCATCCAACGACTCCCAGCAACCTTTACTAAGACGTCGGTGCACCTGGTGGGGGGAGGTCACTTATCACTTTATGGCTATATTCTCCTGAAGTTACCATATCACGACGGTTAGCTATGAAACATTAGGCATTTCTTAATAATGAAACGTAGGTATTTAAAATAAAACTATTTTTACGGATTTTATCGCGTTTGTAGTTCCGTTAATTTCTCGACGTTTCGAGTTTCCGAAGGACTAAGATATCTCTCTTATAACAATTCATTGTTATTACGGAGATTTATATCTATCCGTTACACGTTTTAATACAAATTCGTTGCTAATTCAAAAAGAAATTTATTCTATATAAAAAAATATATAATTTTTGGTTGTTGTTATTCAACATTAATTTTATAGCTATTATTATATTTACAATACAGACAATTTATTAAATTAAATTTAACAAATCTATTTAATTACCACCGGAACGGTACGCGGACATACTGAGAAGAAAGATCCGGCAAAAAAAACTCAAAGGGTATGTGATTACTATATACCTACTGAAATTTAATAAAATAATCTTAAACTAATATTTGGGTAGATTCTATACAATACGTGATCACAGTGTCTTGCAGTCTCATAGTGGTCATTTTGGTTTTATTTTTAATTGGTGAATCGTGATCGGATCGATGGTAATACCCAACAGCCTTCTTCTCTATTTAAATTTTAATGTTTCTTAATTTCTATTATCTTCGAAGTATTTTAAACAGGTATCAACGTTTTTTTGTGAGGATTTATGATTTATCAAATCTGATGTAATAGCGGTTACAGTCCTGACTATGCTCACAAGCTTCAGATTTAGTGTGACGATTGCGATTTATGTATAGAATAATTTTCTTTTTGTACTGATAATGAAATTGTATTAAAATGTGGGTCAAAATTTAATAATTAAAACTATAGCGGATATAAATCTAAGTAATAATGATAAATGTTGTAAAAAGTTCTGAAAATTAAAAATCAAATATATCATATTTGTTATTTTATTATCATATTTGGTTAGCCGCGATAAAATTCGTGAAAATAGTTTGATACTAAATAATTCGATAATCACTTTGTATATAATGTAACTTTATAAGTACGATTTCTTAAATATTTCCAAATACTACCCTCTCAATCGCATCAAAAGTTATTTCACTAAACAAGTCACTCAAATACAATACCTATCAAAACAACTGTCCGTATAACTGCTATATACAAGCTGCTTTGCACCGCAACAACTCTATATATAACAGTATTATGGTAATAATGTAATTTATACTGTGGACAAGAAATAACTCATTAACAACTAATCGATTTCTATAAGGGACAAATTTGCGCAATCCGCAAAATTAATGTGTTAATTATTCGATTTTCACCAACAACATTTAATAAATCCTAAAGCAATCTCTATGACTAATGTCATCAATGATTTAGTTATACTATGAATCATTAAATACATACATACCCGTCCGGGATAGTACCACACTCTCGCAGAAGATCGACGTCTGAGTAATGGCAACGTGCTATTGCGCTTCGTTCGGTGAGCGAGAGAGCCGGAAGCCTAACTGAGTGGGTTTGGGAATTTTATTGGTAGGCAGCGGCCTAAGCTATAACCCTTGGTATTGCAAAGGTCCATGGGCGGCAGTGGCACTTACCATGAGGTGTGCTGCTTGCTCGTTTGCCACCATAAGCAATTAAAAAATACATAACGTTGTTTAATTGCTTTAGGTGTAAAATTTTAATGTAGGTGAAAATGAGCATGAAATTCTCAACAATACATTTAGCGCAACGAATGTCTACTAAAGGCACGTTGACAATAAGTTGTCTCAAAATTTAACCACTTCCTTACAAAGTTTACGCCTTAAAGTACTTTTGTACTTATTATGTAACGTCTTTTGAAGAGATCTTTTGAAATTATCATTTAATAATTGCAGATTGTGAGGAAATATTACTTATTTTATCTATACCATGGCAACTTCATATTAATCCTTGAGGCAATATTGAAACCTTTACGTTTTCCAACATAAAGTAAGCCCACCATGTTGGATGTATAAATACACGTCCAACGGCACATTTGCCCATTTAATTTCATTTTTTGCTAAGGCACAAAATACTACGTTAAATGAAAAAATCAAGGACAAGTCAGCCGTTAAAGAGGAAACATTTTGAGCAAAATAAATACGGGTGAGAAACGTCTGCTTTGACACATAGCGTCTCATGTATACGCGTGAACAAACACCACAAGAGGCTTAAGGCGCCTTCGCAAACATAATATCGATGTAAAAATGTTACTGCTTCTTACTTGCACATACATTTTACGATCATATTAAACAATATGGCCTCGCATAACCACAATGTATTTATATAGTAATATTTTTTTATCTAAAAGAGCCGTTGTTAGCGTGACAATGTTCCACTCGATGGTAAAAGGCTATGCCATCTTAAGTGGTAAGCAGGTATTCTAGTATAAGGTTTTACTTGGTCTTATATTGTAAAACCAGTAACTGACTAACGTACATTCTATATAGCACTCGTGGCTAAAAAAAAGCGATAATACATGATATTAAGTACTTAGAACAAATAAAAAACACGAAAGGGATACCATTGATTTTTACTATTATCACATCACATTCCAAGCCCTGTATCCTATGCAATGAAAGTCACTCCTTTACCGAGCTAATGGAGGGTTTGTGCTAGACTTCCAGCTTAATTCTATCTACCTGCTAAAGACCCACTTTATTACTTCCAGATACCTATCACTAAGGGCGAGGACTAGTCTTTACGTTAATTTCTCTAACCCCAAGAGACTGTTGCCGTCATTGCTGCTAGCCTATATCTATAAAAAATATATCTTAGAAAATAATATAACATAAAAGAGCAGCATCATTTACAGACTATCATTTACAAGGAATAGCTTCAAAATTTAATCGCACAGCAATTATTCCATTTAGCAAGAGTCATATGGAAGTGCTTGTACACGATATCCCTAAGTTAGTGACAGGCTGTCGGCTGTCCCGAAACTTAGTTGTACATTTACAAAGATGTCAGCGTGTGGCCGGTACTTAACGACCCACGTATCCTCGTAATAACTAACACCGACATTCTAATTAAAACTTGTGCGGGAGACCTCAACAGTACGTCTAATTTAGTTTTTTTTTTGCTTATGAATAGAATTAAACCTACATCACGCGCTGAGAGTTCAAGTATAATTATTTCATTTTAGTCTGAAATGAAGATAAATATTGATAAGATCTTCTATTACAGCAGTTCTTATATTGGGCTTTCTGTGTGGGCGATAATATTGGAATAGTCAATTTTCAAGCGAGCTAGCAGCCGCAAATGATGTAATAAGTTTTTTTAGAAGGGTGCTTCTTGTTTTAATTGGGTTTTATTGGACGGATTTTACCACTCCGCATTACGCTATTTAAGGATTCCTATCACGACAGGGGGAACATCACGACGGCAAGTCATCTGATGTTAATAGTAACGTTACAAATATTCTGATTACATATCTAAGAACTTTCGTGCTATGACTTCGATTCCAAAACAAGATATAATCCTTTACGTCCCACGAGGGTTTTACTCTAGGTATAATTTTTATCCGTTAATTATGTGTGTGAAGCCGTCCATTATACTAGAATTTATGCCAATAATTGCAAGGGCTTAGCGATCTTTATCAATTTCTTTCAAAATGAGTAAATAATCGTAGTGGTAAGGTCGCACTGTTGTCAGTTTTCTATCTACAGCTGTGGGCTGATACGTCCGGGTTACTACCCGGCTCATTGATTTACTGCGAGAGTATGGTACCCCATACTCTCGCAGACTGAGTAGTGGCAATGTTTTATTGCTCTTCATTCGGTAAAGAGGAGAGCTCACAGCGCAACTTTATTTTTGCTGGTAAGCTGCTGTCTAACTTTACCCCTGGTATGTTCAAGGCGTGTTGTTGCGTTTGCGTTTAACAAGTAAACCATGTCTTAGATTTAATATCGAAACCTAAAAATTTTATAACTTGGTATACTAATAACAAGTTAAATAAATAAAAAAGTCGTATTAATTAAGCAGTCATTACTTAATCATATGACTGAGAACTACTAAGTCCTCGGTCATATGATTCAGCAATTACTACTTAATCAATACGACTGCATAGATGGCGTAGTTGTCTAATAAGAATTAAATTCTCAGGCACCTTAAATATTTGTCATCCACAAATAGTTGTTGTGAATCTGGGCGCAATTGGTATCTGATAATTGCATGTTTATTAAGTCCAGCATGTTGTTTAAAAATATATATACATAAACGTACAAAGTTCAGATAGAATCCTAAAATTTCAGCAATGAAATAAAGACAATATGTTTTCGTAAAGCTCATCTTCACTCATACCGGGTGTCGGTGTCACAATGTCAGATGAAAGTTCCAAAACGGCCATGAACATTTCAAACGACCGGGATTTTAGAGTGCGGACAGGCGTCAGCTAACTCGCATGCCTCAATGAAATGCGGAATTTCAACCGAAACGAGATGAACACTCGTTGAAAGGTTTTAATCCTCGAGTAAAATATATTACATAGGCGTATAGAAATGAGAAAAGACGATTTATCACTTTGAACGTAAGACGTCTGCAAAAAGTAGTTTTGTTGACTGCTTATTTCGTTTGGTATAAACAGATATGATAAATTATATTTCTTCTATTGCCAAAGTTAAATGTAGACATTTTCATAAACTTGTTGCCTACTGCTTTTCGATCATTTATCATGTTTCCTAGCTTCGGTCAAATCGTTTCTATTGTTGCTTTGAGTTACCAATTTCTAACGATGTTATTATACAATAAAGTTTAATGTTGTTGTACATAACATTAATGATAACTAGAGATGGGCGTTTTCAGATTTTTACGCAAACCGATACAAATTCGATTTCTGATATTGAAATCGATTTAAAAAACCGATTTCAGAAATCGATTTCCAGAGCGATTGTCGGAGCGGATTTACCTTAGTCTCGATCGATATTCGATGGTTTTAGTTATTTTAGCGTTGCAAACGAAAAACGCAAACGAACAAACGCATTCAAAATATTTTTCTTTAGTTTCTTTGTTGATTGGATTTAGGTGTACGATTTTCCTTCATGCTTTATCTAGGCTTAACTAGAGTACTAGACTAGCAAAAATGTTTTGTTTTGAGTGTGATACAAAACTTTCTGGCGTATTTAAAAATCGTCATATTTACAATGATTTCATGATTATATTATATAATGTACATTTTTAGTATGATTTTTTTCTTACCATTTTACATTTAATAGTTATTTCTTATTTATCATCAAATCGTATGTACGATACTAACATACGTTAGTATAGTATTGAATCATAAAATACCTATATAATTATATAGTTCACGAGAACACAAAAATAACATTACGCGCACACTGCACGTATCACCAAGGTCAAGTGTGGATCAAAACTCTCCAATAATTCAAAAAATCTATTTAACAAACGCAAAACTTAAACGTATTGCGTAATATTATCATGGAAGTAGTTGCATTCTGATATAGATCTTATTCCCTGTCCCGTATAATTCTGTTTCGTATCAATCTGCCATTCTTAGTTTCTTAGAAACCGCAATTCTCTCCATCTCTTTCACTGCACTAAACGATCGCTTAGTTAGAATGAAAGGAGGCGAATTTTAATGAAATTCGCTTTCTCTCATTCTGACTAAGCGATCGCTTAGCGGAGTGAAAGAGATAGTTAGTAAGTTTTCAAATATTGGTTTGGTTTGCAAAACTAGCAATAGAAAACGATTGCGCGATGATTAGATTTATTATTAGTTTGCGTTTTCGTCGTTTTGTTTTGATATGTGTTGATTTAGTTTCTGCCAAAATACGTTTTCTAAAATCAGTTTGTATAGTGTTGAATATCGATACGATACGATTTCTGACTGAAATCCGATTTCAGATTCGTTTTGATATATCGGACGCATACCTAATGATAACGCAAGAAGGACAATAATATAAAGAATTTATGTTATACTAGCTTCTGCCCGCGGCTTCACCCGCGTAAAAGGTTACTTTCCTAAAGTTTTTCATCCCCTAATTTTATTTTATCCCTTAAGGGTAAATTTTTTACAAAATTTTAATGTCATATTTATTTATATGTAATCAATAGCCTTTGAAGCTTCTGGCTTTAAAATGACAATACTTCCTTACAACTTTTCATTCCCCTTTACAAACCTTTTTTTGCATAAAAAAGTAGCCTATGTCCTTTGTCAGACTCTAGACCATCTGTGTACCAAATTTCATTTAGATCGGTACAGTAGTTTTGGCGTGAAAGAGCGACAGACAGACAGAGTTTCGCATTTATAATATTTGTAAGGATAATATATGTATATACTGTACATATTATTATCATTTCACAACAAATATATTGTTACATAAAATATTAGTATTACTTCATTTTGTATTGTTTCTATACCTTTGACTGTAAGGATATAGTTTTATATTTATACTATAAAAGTATACAAAATGTGAGATTACTTACATCGGCGTCAATATAATAAATAAAGTTGATTTATCACATAACATAGTGGAAATACAAAACGGCCAACAGCCATATCGTTAGTGAGACTAAACTATCCCTTCTGGCGAGACGCCAAAATGCTAGGCCGCCAGAAATGTCATCAATAAAAGTTATCGTCCTGCCGCTGCGACCGATTAGTACTTTCATATATATGTACGTATATTGTATATATTATTATTATTCTCTTACTCTTATCCCAATTACTTGGGGTCGATACAATATGTAGGTACTCTTCTTTCATAGTACATATTGTAAAAGTTATTGGCAATAGTTTTATGACAGGCCGTCTACCAGACGTCAATCCTACTTGGAAATGTAATTTTTGACCAAATGGCATCAGGTGGACTTGGCCCAGGTCATAATATAAGGCTCTTAAATGTCTTTTACGACGTCCACGAACAAAGTAAGGGTTGGTAGTATTCGTAGCCGCTACGCTAGTTTATATGTCATCATCTCCTACTCTTATCCCAATTAACTGGCGTCGATACAATACATGTACTCTTCTTTCATAGTACATATTGTAAAAGTTATTGGCAATAGTTTTGACCAGCCGCTTTTTTTTTTCGGTTGCGGGCTACGTTGTGGTTACATAATCCGTCCGGGGCGACGAAGAAGCGGCGCGCGACCCCGTAGACCCGCCCCACAAAGTACCTATCAATGCCATGCGAGTGGGCCATCGGAACCCGGTCTTTGTCTTCGATGGCCCACCCGGCGGTCTACGCTCGCGGGTATCCTCTCGAGTCAACGCTCCGGCAGCTTTCGCCGTCTCGGAGCGTCGTCTTCACGCGGTGACCTCACTCCGGACGACCAGACCAATCCCCGGTCCGATCACCCGATGCCTTGGCTAGGGCGACATCAGAAGCAAGTACATGACTGGCCGGCTGGCAGACATCAACCCTCCTTGGGAATGTAATTGTTGACCAAACGGCATCAGATGGAGTTGGCCCAGGCCGTTATAAGGCTCTTAGTCGTCTTTTACGACATCCACGAGCAAAGTAAGGGTTGGTAGTATTCTTAGCCGCTACCACACAAATATATATATATATTTTTTTGTTGCTTAATATCATATTTTAATGTCATATATTTATGTACGACAACAAACTCAAAAACATAAAAATCAAAAGAAATGGTCCAGGCGTTCTCGAGTTATAAGTGTTGTAACTAACACAACTTTCTTTTATATATATATATATATATATATATATATATATATATATATATATATATATATATATATATATATATATATATATATATATATATCTGTGCAAAAAAAAAACCAGGGATATAAGTCTTTAATTAAATCTTCATAATGAAAACTCTTGAACAAATCTAAGTGAGTTAAGTAACAAGCTTAAGCTCCGTCCGCTTTCCATTACTAGGACTATTTTTCCAGCCTCAGACTCATTTTGTAGGCCTCACATCAATAAGGCTTATCGCTAGAAGTCTGTTCGCGATATCTTCTATATACAATGTTAATGTTACCATATAGCCATCTATAAAAGACTTATTTTACACGGCAATATTATTATTTCAGTTTATGCATGTATATCTAACGTTACATGTAATGTATTAGGGCTGGTCATCATCATCAGTTTCATTATTCAATCTTTCAACATTTACTACTAATTGTTGTCTTCCCCCATAGAATACACTCAATACTTTTAGCAAGTAGTGCCGTAATCGCTACTAATTTAATTAAAAAAACAAACAGGAGAAAAAGACGAGATTTCACATCCCTGCAAAATGGATTTACCCTTTAACAAAGAAGCCCCATGAGATAGAGAAATGGAAATATAATGTATCACTATTTATTTTACTGTACGAGTTGTAAAAATCAGGTAAGAAACGCAGGCGAGTGGAGAGCAACACTGTCCTATGAATCTTATAACACTACTATACGATGCGTGTTTGGAAACCCGTCCAGCAATGGTGGCGATTATGATATTATACTCTCTTTCGTGGGCTTTCGTACAGCAGTAGGTATTAATAAGTGGTTAAATGGATTAAAAGCTATACCAATAATGCATTACGTGTGCAGTAGAGCTTAATGAAAGCTATGTATGTGTGAGCTTTAACACCAATATCAATAATAGGTATGTCCAATGTACATTTTCAATTTAAGCGTTTAAGTTTAAGTCATTCTCTCGATTAGCTACAAGTTCTATATGCTATACCAACTCACATGTGTCTTGAAAACTGTCTAACGTAAGATCTTGTTCGTTACGTCAGTGTCTCAAGAAAATATAATATTTCCTGGTGACTTTCGGAGTCGGCGACTGATCGCCGATTATTCGGCAAAGAGCGTCGACTGTCCGACTTCTTATTTTGTATATATATTTTAATAAAACGTAGATATATAGGGCTATAGCAAAATGTATACATTTAATAAAATCATTGATTGTTTATTAATATTTTTATTTTATAATCAGTCTTACTTATTCTGATACAATGTAAAGCAAAGTAAACGTTACTTATCAGTTTATAAAACTACTTGTTTATAAGCAAGTAATAATTAAACATTTATAAGATATTTATCATACAAAATTAATTATTACCGTAATTATCAAATAAAACAAGTGTCTTCAAATAAAACATACGTACAATAAACATTTATAAACTATGTATTTATTTATATTCATATAGTTTTTAAAAGTATACCCAGCCAACTATTCGTCCGAATGACAAATTCGACGAATAGTTGTCTGAGTAGTCGCTCTTTTTACTATCAATTAATCGGCTAGTCGGCTATTCGGCCAGCATCATAGTACACACACGTACACGGCACATCTCTAGTCATAATGTTAAAATTTACGTCATAATTTTAAGAATGTGTCCTCAGTTTATATTATAATCATCACCATCATCACCTCAGATAAGTCACACTGATAGACTCGGGTTTCGTCCAAAACAGAAAGACTTTGATTGACCTACTATACGACGCTGCTCAGACGGGTTGGTCAGATAGGGTTTTTTCTACTTTTCATTCTCTTGCAGATATTATCCCTCGGTCATCTTTTACGACACCGCACGAAAAGATTTTAGGATACTAGATTATTTTTATGTTTGCTTATGGTAGCAAATGAGCAAGCAGCATACGTGATGGGTAAGTGTTATTATCTTTCATGGATGTTTACCATACCAGCTAAGCCGCTGCCTCGAAACCAAAACCACCCAGCAAATTGATCCTTCTACTCTCTCGCTCACCGACCAAAGCATAACAGCACATTACCACTGATTAGAAGTCGCTTTTCTGTGAAAGTGTGGTACTACCCCTGACGAAATGGCCCACGGTTGTAAACAGAAAACTGTCAACAGTATTTTAGATTCAAAATCTAAAACGGGGAATAAGTATATTTGCAGCCAAAACATTCTCAAATGCAAGCACTTATTCAAAAACTATGCTTAGTAGCTGGCAATAGCCTCCCACCCTTTTTTGTGATTAACACATCGGTCCGGTCAAACTACCCGGAGCGTCGGAAGGGAAAGACATTAATTCCATAACCTTCCGTACATACCTGTCTATCGCCATTTGGGTGGACCACCGGTCTGTACCGGTGGTCCGACTCTGTAGTCTTTTAGTCTTCTCTGTCGCATCAGTCCTTGTCTTTGGTGGCAGCCTCGAACACTATGAGATGGCACTATAAACTACATTTTATATGTATTATGTGACGTGATAAGAATAATAAAACGTATCACCTCTTACTGTCTCGTGGAAGTCATAAAAACCGGTTGAGGAATCATCAAACGAAAGAGCAAGAGCACTCTTGCCAGAAAATATATACCCCAAATTGCAATTGCAAGCATTATAACATTATCACTCTTTGAGGCAGTCCAAATTCATCATTAAACTTAAATAAAATGATGCATGATTGTATATGCGTGTTTCACTTCTGCCTTTTATCAAAAAAAAAACTGATTTGTCAAAAATACCATAGAAAATATACACATTATAATAATATGTATTATACAAGCTATCTATATATTTAAAAACTAATGAAAATTATAATCATCATAATTTTGTAATAAAAGCTATTAGTCTGGATGCAGATATAGAACGTAATTAAAAATTAATTATACCAATGTTAAATCTCTGCGCGCAGATGAATACGCGAATAATCCGACGCTAATAGTCTGTCTGATCAAATTTATTGAATACTATACGATCGTACAGACATTAAATTATTAATCGTAATTAGATCTCGTTTAGTTTGAATCTACATTTATTTTTTTAATTTATTGAAACGATGAGATTTTATTATTAAAAGTGTTTTTTTTTATTTTTTTTTTTTATTTATTTAAGAGTTATGGCTATGTATTAGAAATACTGCCAATCTTTACATTCCTCGTAAATGACTTGAAAGTTAACCAACGACAGATTAAACCAGGGTGGGGCCTGTCGGGTGACTGGACTTCACGGTTGACTGGATCGGGGAACAGTTCTTCACCCACAGAGAGACTGACTGCGTGAGGGCGACGCCCCGGCAGTCAGCTGGAGCATTGACGGGGATGCTACCTCGAAGGATAAACGGCCGGGCGGGCCACGGATGTCAAGGAAGCCACGTGTCGCATTTCCGTCGCCCCGGAAAGAACGGACAGCGTGTGTCCAAACCATAGCCTACCAAAGAAAGAAAGGGAATGTTGAGGCCTAAGTAGCCAATCGGGCACTGCTAATACCCGTTATCACCATCGTCACCTAAAATTTAAGTTACATCGAAGGCAATCAATACTTCACATAACGTCATTAGATGTTTGATGTTATGATATTAAACATTGATATTTAAATAATTATATGTTTTAACAAAAATTTGGTTGTCGTTTATGATAATAGGCATAAAATATCTACACCAACCTGAGCAAATTCTACTTTGGGGAGTAGGTACCTATACAAGCTGACAAAAGAAGTTGAGACATCATTTCGATGAGCGATCGTAAAAATTACCCACACAACGTTATACAATATGTTCTGTTCGTAAAACAATCCATGCTATACTTACTTACAAACGTTATACTTACTTCTTAAAAATTTATTGGGTATTGTGGATTCAGTTTTCTGTTATTGTTATTATATATAAAGAATAAGCTCATCGCTTATTATATAAATCTTGAAAAGTTATGCATTAAATGTATGCTATATCTCTATCCGTCTCTACTCTATAAATAGATTCAATAGTTTCAACATATATATTTCATTAATCTCTTAAGTTAAATAAATCTTATAACTCATTATTTATTCTGAAACTAGTTCATTCAACAACTAATGCATTAACACCCATTCAACACATGAAAGAAAGACGTTTCTCGACACAAACGTATGGAACAAAGGGGTCTTGAAACAGTTTACGCAAACAAAGACTTAATGGCAGAGCATTGTAATGAAATCTTGACGAGTCACATCAATCAGCCCGCGGTACTCTTATGTGGTTGTAATGGCAGTAAGCTTTACTATCAATCTTCCAACCACTAAAGTTTATTAGCAAGCTCGCTTATTTTTTTCTTACTATACGAAAATTTTAAATCTTAGATCTCTTTTTTAAAATCTTTATATTTAAAATGAATTTAATTAAATTTCTTACATTCAATGTTTTGCAGACAGATGAAGAATAAAATATATCAGCACCCCTTAAATTCCTGAAAATATCATACAAGAAGAGATAAAGCACGCTGATAAGATAAAAAACTAAGCAAAAATCTACGCCAACGAGTCTGGCGCTAGCGTAATAGCGTTGGTTTCTTTTCTTTTTAATGTAAAGTAATTAGACGTGTAGACTCAGGAAGTTTCTGAAAACTTCAAAATACTATATGCTATAAATTCATTTATATGTATTTAGAAATAAAAAACATGTGACTCAAAACTCAAAAAAACTGGCAAATTCTAATTATAACATTTTTAGACCATTAGATCGCACTTTAAAATCTTTACAACTTGAAGGACATCGGTCTACTAGACTATTAACTCTTTTTTTTTGCGGATGGACTATGGACTTTTGGACTATGGATGTGGTCGCGCGCCGCCAAATCGGTCCAGGACGACGGAAGAGGTGGCGCGCAACCCCATAGACCCACCCTGCAAACAGCTCTCTTTGCCGTGCGAGCGGGCCACCGGTACCCGACCTTTGTCTTCGGTGGCCTCTAGACTATTAACCTAGAATTAGGTCTCATATCCTTAGTCGTTACTTAGAGCACCGTGGAAAAAGAAGGAATGGTATTGCAATATGTGCCTGCTACGTGTGGGGATACACGTAATAATATTATTTAAATTCATAAAAGACAAGCCTCTATCCTATATAAAAATTATTAAAGAAAACAACTAATTGTGATGTACTGTATAATATTGATAATATTAATTAGTGAAAAATTTGTATATCTTGGATGTGGATTTAGCCGAGATGGAAGGTAAACCACTGATATAGAGCGAAGAGTAAATTCGGGAAATAGAGTGAACGGAGCGTTGGGGCAACTTCTCGGTAGCCACCACCTCAGCCAGAAGGCACGTGTAGCAATACATAACGCAGTGCTTGTCCCAACATTACTGTATGGAAGCGAGAGTTGGGTATGCAGAAAAGAGTATGAAAGTAAAATTAATGCGGTCGAAATGCGATCTCTACGGAAAATCTGTGGAGTTAGGCTGACCGACCGCATTCGCAACGACGACGTAAGAGAGCGAGTAGGTATGAAAGACAGTATTGGTGTAAAGATGCGAAAGGGAATGCTCCGATGGTTCGGACATGTGGAAAGAATGCCGAACGAACGTCTGGTTAAGAAGATATACAATGCGAAAGTGGGAGGATGTAGGTACCAGGGGAGACCGAGACTCACCTACCTAGACCAGATTGGTCACGTACTGAAGGAAGGTGGAGTCAAGAGTCTCCGAAATCGGCGAGTGTGTATGAAGAGAATTATGAATGTTGAGGAAGCGAGTGAAGTATGCAAGGATAGAGTTTTCGGGCACTCTGTTCTCTCTGCCTACCCTGCAAGAGATATGGCGTGATGATATGTATGTATATTATTATATAAAATTGAATTGTATCAAATCTGAAGTAATAAGTAATAATAATAACAATAAAATGTTCGTATACAAAGTATGACGTACATTTAGCTACAACATTTTTAATTATGTAAAGCTACCATGTGACCAAGTTGAAGGTAAATTAATAATAAAAGAATGGACGCCTAAACTTAAAAATTATGACTGTTTAGATTCCTTTAATATATAAGTCAAAATAGCTGGTAATAACGTTAAAATAAACGCAGAAATATTTATTATCACATATTTTTTTATACATTTTCTTAATAAAATAAATTTCTTTACGGATTCAAAATTAGATTTGAAATAAAACTAGTTTTACGGATTCTATCGCGTTTGTATTTGATTTTTAGTTTCCCGACGTTTCGAACATTTTACAGCGTCCATGCTCACTGGAGGACTAAGTTGTCTCACGTCCAATAAGTCATCTTTATTACAGAGATTTATATCTACCCGCTACAGTATCAGTTATTAATTTTGACCCACATTTGAATAAAATAAAAAAAATACTATTTATAAAATTTTATATTGTTCATGATCAGTTATTAATAAATATTTAATTTATGATAATTATTATATTATAGCAATTTACTAGTTTAAAAATCTAACAAATCTATTCAGCTACCACTGGATCGGAACGCGGCCACACTGAGAAAGATCCGGCAAGAAGACTTAGTAGCCTACAGAGTTTTCTTGCCAGATCTTTATTATTCTTGGATAGATCTAATAATCTTGGATAGATTATAAATATTCTACCGTTTTAGTGATCATGTCATGGTCCTTAACGTTTGCTAGCTCGGGTTAGAAAAGCTTCTTAGATACTATAAGAAATAAGGTTACATATTTTCAGGGCCTCATGCATTGCCAAGACGCCGCGCTAAAAATATTCAATATAATTAGTATATAATTGAAAGTTTCCATAAGAACTATATACCTATACATATCCATATACGACTCACAAGGGACAACGAAAACGTGATTAAAAGGGTTTAATTAAGCTAAGTCCTTGGTCATACAAAGAATGTAGCTATTTAAAAAGTTTAAATAATTGCAAAGCTCTCGTGTGAATTGGAACGTGCATGCCGCCGATCCCGGTGGATTTCATACTCGTATAAATGAATGCTCGCATTTTACTACACACACATACACAGATATATATATACCTACATATTTGAATTTAGCTACGTATTTAGTCATAATTTTAACTTAATGAACAGTGATAGCCGTCTAGTCGTCTTATGACCGAGAACTACCAAAATGGACATATTAGATTCGATCCTGTCTGAAGTCTGAGTTTAAATTCAAACCACTACTTTCGAAAACGTGTAAATATTTATGTGTAAATTATCACTTTTCATACTTTCGAGGATGCTTAAAGTCATCAGTCTTATGTCGAATCTCAATCCAGGCAATTTATTATAGTTAATTATTTCAGGAAATCAATCATTTGAATTATGTATAAGTATATTCACAAATACAAGTAATCAGCCATTGTATGGTAATAGAAAACCAAACTAGTGCCATGACTATAAATAACGCAAACAATCCAAAACAACGCAAACAATCCAAATGGATGAAGTGAAGGATGCAGAAAATTAGATATTTTTTTAATATCAAATAAAGATATCTAATAGAAACATCATAACTTAAGTCTATTTTCGTTCCATTTCTACAAACCACCGAATTAGAATTCTAAATAAATCTTATCTGTCATGCTCTTTGATGTTTGAATTTGATCTTTAAATTCTTTGAAATACGAGTAAACAGGATTAAGTATATGCGACATTTGAACAATAACCGCGTGACGTTGCGTACTGAATTTATATTAAAGAATACGGAAAAGGTCGTTCGGTCGTCGTCTCTCATTTATGATACAGATTTATATATGTTTTTTTATTATGTAATAGTTTGCCAACATAGTTACGACATCCCTGCCTATGAATAAATCAGTTACTTTCCAAGTAAAATTGTTTTCTTTACTTCTTAAACTAGTCACTTCTAGGTATAGTATAAAAGCTTAAACTCTATGACCACGTCACTGCTCGAATGGAATGCAAAATTAAGTTTCAAGTTTTTTTTAATTCAAATTTAAAATTTTTATTACCTATAAACTGAAATAGTTTTAATTAATGGACACTATAACATTTTGCCACTTGATTTACCATTTTATTCTTTTCTTCAAAATATTATTCAATGTTGGACTCAACGGTGGAAATAATTTTTATTTCATGCCTGAGATAAAAATGACAAGGAGCATGCGTCTAAGTTCAAATTATATCGATTGTTTTCGTTAAAAGGGGACTTCCCTAACATAACTTATTAATAAATCAAATGCTTAACTTAGGCAGGCCTATACCACGGTCGGGGGCGAGTGAATTAATTACCTTCTCGTATACGAAATTGTTTACCCGTGACGCTGTGCTCGTTAACTTATAGGTACCATCACTCGACTTTAACTATATTGACTAGAACAATCCGATAGCGAAATGTAATTATTAACTCAAATTGTGTTAAATGAAATCAAAATGTGTAAAATTAAATTTATTAGTGGTAGGACCACGCTGGCGGCCGGTCCGTCCGGGGTAGTACCACACTCTCGCAGAAGATCGACGTCTGAGTAATGACGATTTGCAATTGTGCTTCGTTCGGTAAGCGAGAGAGCCGAAAGCCCAACTGGGTGGATTCGGGGTTTGTATTGGTAGGCAGTGGCCTAGCTATACCCTTGGTATTGCAAAGGTCCATGGGCGGCAGTAACACTTACCATCAGTTGTGCTGCTTACTCGTTTGCCACCATAAGCAATAAAAATAAAAATAAATTAATAAACTAGCCTTTATTATTAAGCTCGTTACATATTTGTAACGAAGATCTATTGATCTTCAATTGTCTCTTCTAGCTGTCTCCACTGAGACCTATCTCTGGCTACTCTTTTCCAGTACAATCCTACTGTTCTTTTTCTTTTGCCTGTGAATCTTCCTTGCTATCATATTTCTTGTTATCATATCACTTGATATGTGATTCACTACTAGGCCACAGACTCTTCCACAGCAGAAGGGAAATTTACCATACTATACCAGGCCCCAGACCATATTACCACTGGTCAGACGGGTAACATAGTACCCGTAGTATATTATCTCGGGTTATTCTCCTCTTGCATAGATGTTGTATGCATATTATATCCCGTTGTCGGCATTTGCGACATCCACGTGCACAATTGGGGGTGGACGTGTTTCGTATATTGACTTATAATAATTGAAATATCTTGTAAAAACTTGATTACGAGTGAAAAATGATTGTCACACATGAAATCAACACAATCATTTTTCGCTCGTAATCAAGTTTTTATAAATAATCAAGCATGAAGATTTCCGATGTTTACGCGAATGTTACACATTTGAAATAAAACTACTTTTACGGATTTTATCGCGTTTGTATTTGATTTTTAATTTCCGGATGTTTCGAACACTTTACAGTGATCATGGTCACGGGAGGACTAATCAAGCATGTTAAATTTCAGTAATTTAAATATCTTGCTTGTACATTTACCATATAGTATTACTGCCGCTCATAGTTTTTTACCTTTGCAATATAAAAAACTATAAATAAAATTGGCCACTGCCTAACAACTAAAACCCACCTAGAAATTTGGGCTTGATCTAACTTGCAATTCTTGATCTCAAAAAAGTTACAGTAAAATAGTGCAAGCAGATACCCTTATTTTTAACTGGGTTTAGTGATACATATAATTTATGTTCAAAAGGATTTTCTCTGCTCTGCTACAGGCTGTGCAGTCCAGTTACATGGGCTGTAGAGCCTGTGTGCGGCTGGATGATGGAATGTCGCCTTGGTTTGACGTCAATATCGGTGTTAAGCAGGGGTGCGTTCTGTCAGCCAGGCTGTTTATCATATATCTGGATAAATGTCTCCAAAGGTTGAACGATATGAATGTGGGAGTCCAGATGGGCGACTCAGTGGTCACTGCTCTGCTTTATGCAGATGATGCAGTCCTGCTGGCACAGTCAGCGACTGACCTGCTGACCCTAGTCGACACAATGACAGAAGATTGTAAGAAAAGGGGACTACGCGTGAATGTGAGCAAAACCAAAATAATGGTCTTTGAAAGAGATAAAACCAGAACAGATGTAAGAGTAACAATAGGTAATGATGTACTAGAGCAAGTGGATGAATTTGTATATCTTGGATGTGGATTTAGCCGAGATGGAAGGTACACCACTGATATAGAGCGAAGAGTGAATGCAGGAAATAGAGTGAACGGAGCGTTGGGGCAACTTCTCGGCAGCCACCACCTCAGCCAGAAGGCACGTGTAGCAATACATAACGCAGTGCTTGTCCCAACATTACTGTATGGAAGCGAGAGTTGGGTATGCAGAAAAGAGTATGATAGTAAAATTAATGCGGTCGAAATGCGATCTCTGCGGAAAATCTGTGGAGTTAGGCTGACCGACCGTATTCGTAACGACGACGTAAGAGAGCGAGTAGGTATGAAAGAGAGTATTGGTGTAAAGATGCGAAAGGGAATGCTCCGATGGTTCGGACATGTGGAACGAATGCCGAACGAACGCCTGGTTAAGAAGATATACAATGCGAAAGTGGAAGGATGTAGGTACCGAGGGAGACCGAGACTAACCTACCTAGACCAGATCGGTCATGTACTGAAGGAAGGTGGAGTCAAGAGTCTCCGAAACCGGCGAGCGTGTATGAAGAGAATTATGAATGTTGAGGAAGCGAGTGAAGTATGCAGAGATAGAGTTCTCTGGCACTCTGTTCTCTCTGCCTACCCTGCAAGGGATATGGCGTGATGATATGTATGTATGTATATAGGATTTTCTCAGTACACTTTTTCCTTTTTATTTCTTTCTTTCTTACAGCCCGCATAAACCTAACTGGTGGATACGAAACACGTCAATAATAATAGAAGAACATTGACTTGCTATATTACATTACACAAATACATAAAATATTACTTATTTTTCTTTAGTAATGATGTTATCCTATTTACAATGCGTCATGTCTTATATTCACGATAAAAATAGCAATTCATATAATATTAATCACTAATGACATTGTACTATATCTGAAATCTATAATAACTAACCTATTGCATGAAAAGCTTGCTTTTTTGCACACACTCCCCCCAATCCGTCCGGTACGACGGCAGGGCGGCGCGCGGCCCCATAACCTACCGTATGCTTTCCCCGTCGTCATTAGACTGATCAATGGTACCAATTCCTTGGCCTTAGTAGAGTAAACAATTATCTTAAGCGAACTCTTGAGTAATAGGAATTATGTAACAACTTTAAATGTAGTGAATATAGCTCTCCAGTTGCTTTTATATTTTCTATAGTTCTCCTTAATTATATATTTAACCAGTCATAAATCTTTAAAAAATTATTTAAACTTTATCCTCTTTATCCTTCTAAAACATAAAATCGATAGCGAATAATTTTTGAGATATTATTATATACCCTTGTTCTAAATTTAATACAACTTTTATACAACTATGTTTTGAAATATAAATAAATATTATTAATATTTTATATAATATAATTTAGATGTTTGATGAGTTGCTTAAGCAAATTATTATAACTACGTATAACGTCGGTAATAGAAACGTGAAACCTTGAGCTAAAATCTTATCAAATTTGTTATTAATTTTATTTCTTAATTCAATTAGGATAATTAAATTTACTAATCTTGTATATGATATATTAAAATAAAAGTTTCTTGACTGTAATAGCGTATTATTCTCATAATGACTAACATAATTACGTAACTTAGCGGTACGATTATACGCGGAACACATACGACGAGGCACCCGTACACAAAGCCTTGCAAACAATGTGTTTACTTACCGCCTACATATTTACTGAAGGGAATACGATTCACATGGGAATTATGTATATATGTAACTTAAATATGAGTTTGTTTTAGAAGACGGGTACTCCCTAAGGCTTTTTAGAATCAAATATATTGTTACAAACATTTTGACTATCATATTGAGAAAATGTATATAACTTTCTGAATGGTGACGGAGTAAGAATGTAATAAAACATTCCCTGTTTTCCCCGTAGGTGTTGTAGAAAACGACTAAGGGATTAAAATAAGGACCTATACTAATAAATCTCCTGGGCGGATAGGGGCGTGACTATACCATAGCCTGGCACCCAAAAAAAAATACTAGTAAATCTGTCCGTAGTATATTAGAAGTTAAATTACCCGCCTATAGAGGAGGAAGCTTGATTTCAATAGTGGCATGTATATAACCGCTTATTTTCAATCATCTCAGCAGATGATTGAGAAATAATGATATTTTAAAAACAAGCTCAATATAGGTATATTAAATAATCTTAATACCTGATAAATACATCTTAATACCTGATAGAGTAGGTATAGTATAACATACCCACTAAGTCCCTAGCAAATTAATAAGAACCTAATAAGGAGAAACCTATTACTCCCAACTAGGTAGTTACAACCGACTTCATTGAATATTAAACGAAAAATCTCAATAACGTTGGTATCCCGTGGTAAATTCTGAGAATTCAAACCGGGAACCAAAATATCGGTAAATATTCAAATGAGTTTAAATTCCTACACGTTAGTTTAATAAAGTGTTTTTTATTGCTTATGGCAGCAAACGAACAAGCAGCACAGCTGATGGTAAGTGCTACTGCTACACATAGACCTTAGTAATATCAATCATACAGCTACGTCCTTGCTAACCAGCCCAAACCCTCCTAGAAAGTTGGGCTTTTGGCTCTCTCGTTCACCGAACGAAGGAGTCGAAAGCCGCAACAGCACATTACCACTGCTCAGACGTAAATCTTCTGCGGGAGTGTAGTACTACCCCAGACGGACCGGCCCGCGGTTGTAGACAGAAAACTGTCAACAGTGTGATCTTACCACTATAAGTTAATAGTTTTTCGAACTACGCCTTAACCATATTACCTACTTATATATTATTATAACACTAGTGTAATAACCGTATAATACCCATTAGCCATAAATTAGATACTGCCGTTAAGTATTTATTCTTTATTTTGTTGGCTATTGTGATATTTATAATCAAGTCTGTGCATTATAATTTGTCGTTTTAAGGTTACATAGAATTACAAGCTTTTAAAACTTTTACGAAGCCTATACAATCCGTCGCTCAGTCGGTGCCTGATAACTCTTATGAATCGTAATACGTAAAATGTTGAAATTTTAATCTGAATTTTTGTTATTTAAATAGGTATGTATCTCTATAGATGCTAAATGAATGAATTATAAAATAAAATTAAGTTGCAGTTTAAGAAATTCAACTCGTAGTCCAAATTATTACATACATACATACATATCATCACGCTATATCCCTTGCAGGGTAGGCAGAGAGAACAGAGTGCCAGAGAACTCTATCTTTGCATACTTCACTCCCTTCCTCAACATTCATAATTCTCTTCATACACGCTCGCCGGTTTCGGAGACCCTTGACTACACAATTATTGCTTTTTAAAAAAAAAAATTGTTTGACTTAACAATTATAATAAAAAATAACTACAGTAAATTTACAATACAGCATTATTTGGAGTATATAATAGACTTTTGCAATCATTAAACCGTAATAATATTAATGGTACAACTCTTTCTTAATGTTACAGGAAATTGAACTTCCCTTTTGTTCCTAATTTAAATTCTTCATTTTTGTATCATTTTTCATTTTCTCTTCTATATTTATTACTAATTTAAAAATTATGGCCCATTTAATATTGAGATTCAATTATGTACAGAAGGGTTCTATGTATAGTCCTATATCTATATACACAAAAGTCAACATACATTTTTCTCTAAATAGTAAGTATGTAGGTACCTAAGGCAAGTCAACGCAAATACGTCAAGGATTTGCCACGATTATTATATTTTCCTCGATAAACCAATTTTCCTTGAGGTAAAATTACGTCGACATCACAAAGTTAATTTTCCCTTATAGGTATAATATTAAATAAGGTTTCAATGTTACTGTTTATTTTCAGGTGAAACTGACGAACATGGTCTACCTACAGAAAAGGCTAAGGGATGTGACACCAATCTTTACTTGTATCATGTGAGTATATATTTTTTTAATATTCAGAGTTTTGGATAATCTGTTTGAAATTTGACCGCGGTAGTCAAATTAATTTAAATATTGCACTAAAAGTGGCGCAAGTATCAGTTACCTGCACCACCTCATGTTATAGTGATGGGCCAAGCCAGCATGGATGATGTCTTCTCTAACTTACTCAGCCACGTCTTCCTATGCAATCATAATCTCTGAGAAGATGGCAACCGATTTCAGAATTTATAGCAATCCAAAAATACGTGTAAAAAAAACTATTTTTACATATTTTATCAAGTTTTGGATTTAATATTTACTTTGCCGACTTTTGAACACTTTTCAATACTGTGGCATTGGTTATCGGAAATGTAAAAACGCGATAAAATTACTAAAAATTATTTTATTTCACAAGCGTAATATACGCCTAAACTAAGGATACTTCTATTCTATTTATAATATTAATTTCTATTTATAATATTAATATACGTTTTCTTATTTACAACGATGCCCATATTACATAAAATAGTACACTAAAATTCACCCACCATTTCAAAATAACACAAACTAGTATCCACTTCTAAAGTTACATACTGAAAATAATCGGTATATTTTACAATACGATTATTTTAATTTTGCCAGCCATTAAACCTAGTCACAAAAGTCCTGAAAAAGCCATAATGCCAGTATAGCAAAATTTATTTTATACATAAGTATATTTAGATTACATAAGTATATTAAGTATGTTTAGTTTCCGTGTGGTGACGAAGTAAGAATACAATTCACCACTCCCTATCTTACCCGTGGGTGATCGTATAAGACGACTCAGGGATATAAAACGTATATAACATCTATGCAAGAGAAGGAAAACTCGAAACGAAATCCTATACCAACACGTCTGACCAGCGTGGTATAGTAGGCCAATTATCCTCCCATTATGGATGAGGCACCAGCCCAACAGTGGAACATATATGGGCTGAGATGATGAAGTATATTTACCATGTTAAATAAATTATAAAAAAGAATGTCTACATACTTTTTAATAATTTATTACTATTTTCATACACAATTTCATAGGTCAAGTTTTTAAATTTAAAAGAAAATGACACCCTGAAGTACGGGGATAATTATCCTCAGCGGTTAACTAATAAGGCAAGAAAATAAGTCACCAATTTTTAGCATATTTACACGACATATACACCAAGCTATGGATTATTGAGTCATAATCCGAAATGATATTAAGTCAAATCTGTACATAATATTAGTACTTCTATATCGGCTTAGATGGGTAAGCAGTTACCATAAGATATACAATTATCAAGCAAAAAGCAAGCAAAGCTTTTCAAATTATTACAATTTAGTATTTAACTTACTAGGCTATTTATAAAAGCTTATTTGCAAGCATATAATGATAACCGCATGCGAAACTTGAATATATCTATTGAAAATCCACTCCAGTCGTAACTTATCCACATTGATCTAATTTGTGTGGCGGTTGGAACAGGTTTCCAATAGATGTGGGTTTACCTGTGGTAATCTATTTTCACCCGCAAATAAGTTTTTAAACAATCCTTTTAGATTTTAGAAGTTAATGCATCAATGCCGATACCTGTTTAATAGTGGGAAAAGAGAGACACAGTAGGTTATGAAATCTAACGCCGCTCTTTTGTCAACCTAAATCGATAGACAAGGTGTAGTCAAACCATAGCCAACCCCTTTTTCATTTCATTGTAGAAGAGGCCGTGCCTATAAATCACCATATCCCACTTTAGAAGAAGTATAAGAGGATCTTTACAACATATGAAGTATAATTAACTCTTTATCTCGAACATTTCTTTTTATGTGCTCATTTACGTCATATTGCTTGGCACGAATCTTTGCACTTTGGGAAATTTATTGAACAACATGGTAGGGGCTTGGCGATCGGACTGGATTGACTGACATACGATTTTATTTTGAATTTTCTTTCTGGTTTCTCCTGCACTTTTAATTATACGTTCCATAATCATAACTTTTGCAACATCGACGAGTAAGGAAGTATAGGTGACACATTTTATTCCTAGTTTATCTTCACGCTATTTCTTGTATATTATTATATTAATAACAAAAGGAGCTCCACTGCTCAATGCTAGTAAGATGTAACATCAATTATGAGGATTAGTTACCTTAGAAATGTTATTTTACAAATTTACTACCCTGGCTATGTTATATGCTTAACATACTCATCTCTGTGCTCAGATGCTGCATAAAAATAAAGTACAATAAAACGTTATCACAGTACTTATAACTTTAGGCATAAAAGTTAAGTGTTCCGTGTAATTACGGAGTAAGAATATAATTCATCATCCTCTCTCATAGGTATCGTAAGTCAACTAAGCACATTAATATAAGAGAACCAGTATAGCATGATAACTAAATTTTTTATCCATTAAGGAAGAGGCTCCAGTCCAGAAATCATTATTCAGCGAAGCGTAGTCAAATATATTTAGCGTTATAATAGACTGTGAAACTAATGTGATATAAAATGATATAGATGTCCCTTTAGACTCACAGAATTAACTGAAAAAGCATTGAACAATATCTAGAACTATCTCTATATATATATATATATCCATTGTAAACATTATTTATAAAATTTTAATTACTTACCCAAACTATTCTCCCAAATTACTCAGCAGATGGCGTTACTATCGATTTATAAACATTTTATTTTCATCACCAGGGTAAACCCGGTGATTCAGGTTAGGATAATAGGAAAAGCTTATTAAATTATTGTATTTTCATTGTTCTTTCAACTGTACAAATTATAAATTCAATTTGATAATCTAAAGAGAAGATTCAAAAATTTCGTTGCAAAAATGAATACAGACAAGAAAATAAAAAGCGTTTAAAAAACAGTAGATTTAATTCTATATTGTGTCAGAAGATTTTTCTCAGAAAAAATAAAGTGAGTAACAATATACTGTTTTTTTGTAGAAAACATCATACAGCTACCAGATTTAAAAAATATTTTTTTACGCAGCTGTTATTTCGTTACGCAGACAATCGAAAATGAAAAGATATCTAATGTAGGCTTAGGACTTATAAGTATATATATTTGAAGCTACCTACCTACTACCTACCCTAAGTTTATATATTTTAGATTCTCGGCACCAAGGATCATCTTTATTTAGAACTCCACGTGAAAATACTATCTATCGTTTAATTAATTTATTTAACGTACCAGCGAGAGGTCTCCCAAAGGAAAGCACGAGATTAAAAAATCAAAACGCGTTACGGGCTATTTCGTTTCCGAGGATATTTCTGCTAATTACACTCGACCGTATACGAATGTAATTTTTATACGGCAATTTATATTTAATCCTATACTCTTTCGAGCATAAATTTGCTAGGTAGAGGCGTAAATTCGAATAACATTTAGCCAAGCAATTTAAGAAAGGTGTTCATGGAGTAAACGGAATAAAACGACCGCTTTATGCAAATTGAGTTAGGAACGTATTACCCTTGTTGAGTACCGGCACATATAGATGCACTTTCGATGAACCGTACAGATCGTAGCGCCCTCGTAAGCGTAGCACTCATAGCTATTTCGTAGCTCATTCCGCGTTCGTAGCACTTCAATCTCTTTACGCTAGTGGTTCGTTTCTCCCTCCACCCAATACGGATTTTGATTTAAATTTTAACGTCAGAATATTTTTAACATTTTAAGATATAGTAAAACTCAAGTTAGAGATAACATTACATATATAAGTGTGGTATTGCAATTGCAAATTATGCCTATTTCCCACATGGGTAGGTAGAGATTATGGATTGCCACTAAAAATGGCAGTCAAGCTCAATATAATAATAATTATGGCGTGGTTATCAACTACTTTCATGGATATGGGAGAATTGAACGCTGTAAAATGTTTGAAACGTCGGAAAATTAAAAATCAATTACAAACGTGATAGAATCCGTAAAGACCTATCTTTATTATAATATATATAATATATAATTATTTTAAATGTGTTATACTCGATTAAAAATCAGAAATAATTAAATATGACTTTTTAAATTCCAATAATCGTATTATAGGTCAAAAGTGAAATGGTTTATGTAAATATATACACGGTGCAACTTGTCAGTTATTATTTGCTTGAACTTGACTTCATACGCTACCGCATATAGATAGAGATATCTAGATATCTATAAAAATAAGAATCATAACAAGCCTTTCATTACGATGAAATGCCAAAATAAATTTTATTACAACTTTTGTACTAGAAGGCTTGACAAATAACACACCTCATGTTTAGTGGTACTACCACTCGTGGACTTTAGTAATGCCAGGAGTCACATCCAAGCCGCTATCTCTGGTCCAGTCTGTCCGTGAGATTAGGATCACCTATTATTCGAACAATGAGTCAGCAGGTACTTACAGTAAATGTTTAGGCGTGCCTACCTAATTGATGTCAGCAGTATTCCACTTTTGTACGAACTTGTACTTTATATAAGACAAGTCGTTAACTCGGCGTGAAGTACCTGACTCTATTCATGATGCCCAGATTTTTGCTCGCCATTTTAGCTTTGTCTTCCAAATGAATCTCAAACTGAACTTTCCTCTATAATTCTACGTAGAGGTTCCTAATACCCTTGAAATTGAAGTGCTATAATAAAAAGATCCTTCTTTGTAATGAACGCGCAAACTTGTATCTTTGTAGCTTTGAACTGAACTTAGTTCTTAATTACTAGTTTATGGTATAGTATTGTCAGTGATTGTCCTCCACTGACGAAATATATTATAAAATACATCAAATTAAACAAAAAGATATATATTATTCTGTAACACAATAAATTTGCTTATTTATATAAAACTGGAGCGAAAGTGTGGTTGTGTGATGAATACGATGCCTAATAAAAAACACTCTTTACTATATAGCAAAGGCACACCTGCGGCAGGGAGCCTATCCGCGAAATTATCCAGGAGCACAATCTCGTATATTATTCACGCACCATTTCCGAGCTCCACGACTCCAACTTATATTACGTATAGCGAAGCCCGTAGAAGGATGCTAATAGAAATTTTATAAGGTGATATAAAAAATGTATTAGCGTTATTTCTTTTTTTATTGTGATGAGCTAAATAAATATAACTATAAACTATAGAAATATAGTTCTAATATCTTTATTATCCATTCAGATTGTTATAATTTTTATAAAAGTCATTCATCATCGCCCTGCTCTTATCCCAATTATTTGGAGTCGACGCAATGTATACTATTATCGTACATACTGCAAATATGAGTAGTTATTGGCAATAGTTTTTCGACTGATCGCCTGCCTAACGTCATCCCTCCTTAAGAATGTTAATGTTGACTAGAGAATATCAGACTGAATTGGCAAAGTTTGCAAACTCATTTGTGACCTGATAAAGAAAATGTAGGTAGAACTTGAGTTTAAGACAGGTATGCGTTAGATAAAGGCCTACCTGTAATAATCTCTTTTCAAACTTACAAATTCAGATTTAATGAAAGACAACTTCATATTGCTGTCTTCAAGTAATCGGAAACCATTCTGTAATAATACACCATTGTTTGTTTGTTTTGTTTGTGTCTGTCTTTTAGCTGTTAGCCGCAGATGGCTGTTACAGCTTAACCCGGACTATGGGTGAGCGCTGAGGGCTCTCAACCCGGTAAAATTTTAAGCGACAACGCCCGAGGGCTCACCCTGTGGTGAACGGACCTCGGCTCGGGGCGTCGCTGATAGCAAAGTGGGCGTGCCCACGTTTGAGTTTATGACTTTTACGCGTCGCAACTTACGACCTCGGCGGCGAGGTCGGAAGCGCGGATATTTATGTGTTGTGGCCGCGCGGGCCGTGTAGGCTCTTTCTTGAGCGATTGTAATCGAATCGTCAGAGTCGGTCAGTACATGTCGAGGACGTCTGATTACGGATATTTTAGATGGGACATAGTTAGCCGCCCCAACCACTAATTGGTTGGGGTGTGTCATGGCAGAGTCAATGAACCTCTGGGAGCACCGCTTCATGTATTGCCTGATGGTCGGCAATTCGAGGTCGATGTGAAGGTTGACGTTTCGAATGAACCACGGTGCCCCCGTGGCTCGACGCATGGACCGGTTTTGTAGTGTTTGTAACCTGCGGATCCTTGGTGGATTAACGTGTGCAAACACTACGCTGGCATAGGTCATAATAGACCGTATGCAGGCAGTGTATAAACTGACCTTGTTCTTCAAGGACATTTTGGATTTAGCGTTTAATAAGCAATGAAGGCGGCCCATCACAAAGGCGGCACGCGCGCGAACTTGCCTTATGTGTGGTATGAAGGTGAGTCGATTGTCTAGGGTCACTCCTAGGTATTTAGCTTGCCTGCACCAAGTGACAGGCTTATTGAATAATCTGAGGCGAGGGATGTCTTCCGGAGAGCAGATGCGGGCAGATCGTTTAGTGAACATGACCGCCTGACTCTTCTCGGGATTGATTTCTATTCTCCATTTCCTATACCAATTGGCAAGGGCGGTAACCGCTTTCTGGAGTGTCTTCCGTCTAAGAAAGGTTTATAAATCTTAAATTTTAATAGAAAACTTAGAATTTAACATAGCTCAACCTTCTACTCTAAGACATACACTATAAAATAATAATATAGCATCAATTAAATTCTGTTATTTATCGAGACTTATACAAATATATCGTAAATATCGTACAGTTATTATTACCGGCTCGGATATTGGTTAGGTGAGGCAGCCTCGTTGTCTAAGCATCCGCAATGCTAAGCACTCTCTACTGAAGGCCGCTCTTCATCGCAAGGCCGAAACCGAATGCTCCAACGAAATCAATGTGAGTTCCAATAACAACTTTATTGAGGTCAAGTTATGATGATAATTTTTAACTATAAATTTAGGATGAATCTTATTTATCTTGGCTCTATAGATTTATAATTGTTTACTGAATTACTAGATAAATATGTACCCTATCGTTCTGTAAAAGGCTACATCCTACATTAAATACTTTGTGTCCTCAGGGATTTTACAAACATACATATAATTAACGGACCCAAAGCAGACCCACAGATAGAACAATCATTTACTTTTTACATTTAAAAAAAAATTAAACCCTTATAAAAAATCCAGAAAAAGGAAACAAAACAAACTTTATCAAAAATAACTTGAAACTACTATAGAACATGATATAAGTAAAAATATAAACTATTAAAAAAACACAATTAGTCTTAGGAACATCTTAAAAATCGGAGTTAAAATCAATGCAGTTTTGCAAATAAAAGTTGCGTGCTCCATACAAATAGCCTTTTCACAACTTGCACACGCATGTTTTGTCTTTCGATCTTTTTTATTTGGACAATCGCCGCATCTGACATAGCGACCAGGAACATTTTGAGTTGATGCAAGTGGTTCGTTGATTTGTATAGAGATTCTCTGACGTATATATGTTGGGATATTCCTTTGGTCTCTTCGCAATTTGAGGTGTCCGTAAACTAAAGTCAGGCCTAAATTACGTAAGAAATTTGTTCGTTTGATGTTTTTGTATAGATTTTCACGCAAAATAATGGTTGCATTTATAGCAGCTATATTTAAAATGCCATAAAAAATGGTCATAGGCCATCGTTTGCTATTACGCGACACATTGTAACTACCAGACAGTTCATCGACCACGTCTACTCCAGCTTTAGTAGAATTGTAGAATGTTATCATCTCTGGCTTATTCTTGTCTCCTGTGGTGGTATCAATTTTATCGTCATGATGTAAGCTTGACATTACTATGACCACCTTATTCTTTTTAGGGGCATAGGATACCATAGAAACATCCTTTTGATGACCGAACATAGAACTTCCTGGAGCCTTACCAGTCTTCAAAAATGCAGCCGGAATACATCTTTTGTTTTTTCTTACAGTTCCAGTCGACGTAAGCCTGTGTTCATTCAGCAAATGCATTGTCAATTCGTGACTGGTGTACCAGTTATCAAAAGTTACAAAGTTACATGGCGATTTGTGCACGATATGGGCTGGACCAGTCTTCCTACAACGTCATATGGCTTGTTGCTTACGAAATATGGGCCTGTTGGTTGTTTTCCCGCATATACTTCCAGATTTACTGAGTAGAAAGATTTTGCATCAACAAGGGCTTGAATTTTGATGCCATACTTGGCAGGTTTGCTGGGAATATATACCCTGAATAAACATCGTCCCCTGAATGCTAAAAGCATTTCATCTATTGTCAAATATTCATGAGGGGTATAAGCTTTCTGGCAGCAGTCAACAAACTTTTCAAAGATCGTCCTAAAAGGAGCCATGTTATCAAACTTTTTACGTTCCTCTCTTGTTGATTTATCATCAAAGCGAACACAGTTTTGCAAAAAGTAAAATCGCTGAAGAGACATAGTTGTTCTAAATATGTCTACGCCTGTGCCATCTGTTCTCCATAAGTCTTTGAGACTCTGGCGACTCGATTTATTGAGACCAGCAAGATAAAGCAACCCGATGAAAGCATCTAACTCGGAGGGTGTTGTTTCTTTTATACTATATAATTTAGGATCTTCGCATTTTCTCGTATTTTCACTATTTCTTCGTTAGTGTTTTTCAATATGATAGCTTTAATTTCTTCAGTAATAAAAATATTCCAACATTGTACCTCGGTATCTGCTTCTCTTGCTGCTCCTTTTACGCCTGGCTGTTCAACAATTATATTTTCAGATCTCGTACGTACGTTTGTTCGTAGAGGACTTTTATACCATATCTGGCCATCCTTTGACTTGTAATGCGGTGCATTGACTTGAAGTGTTGGACGACGGCGTTTGTTCAAAACGGACAGCGGAATATCGTCTTCAGAGTCATCGGATACAGCACTATTTTCTATTATCTCAGCTTCATCGTGATCCGAAATCTCTTGCTCAGTATCCGATTGCAAGTCATGTTCACTGCAATGGTCAGATTCATCTCCAGAGCTCGCTTCATCTGACGTATTCTCTAGTGCATCTTGCAACATAGACCGAAGTCGGTTTTCTTCACGTTCAAAGTCCATTTTTAATTAAAATCTATACTATCACAAAGAAAATAACTCAAAATAGTAAAAAAAGCACAGCTTGTTTTTGTCACAAAATATGCACACTAACTTTGTGGCAGGGTATCTCATACCCAAACACAGTTTGAAAGCGTCTTACCCGACTGCAGACTACCGCGTCACTGCGATCACGCCACTATCCCCTCCCGCACCCCTTTACCTCCAGCTACTCAGGGCGACAACAATTTTGAAGGTCACGAACAAAAAATATACGCAAATTAGTATTGCAGTGGGTATGACATACCCTGCCATACTCTCGCCGGGTTAAAAGACGACTCAAGTCCAGCCTGATTATAATGAATAGAAACACTAGTAATCATTGAGAATTTCAATAAAACTTTATAAGGAAATGATAAAAGATATAAAAAATACTTTGATTACGTAAGTTAATAGCAATACTCTAATATACTAAAATGATATACTGGTAACCATACCGCTCATTCGATACGCCAGGAAATAGTAGTCTGTGAATGTAATACGAATACAATAATTGTATAATCGTCTTATCAAATAAAAGAACTTATGAGGCTTCAGTATTATGTATTAGTTTACTTAGCGTATAATTAAGTTCAAAAGAAAGGAGCTTATCGTATCATTGAATATTTTCATTGTCACAAAAGTTTAGTTACCACAAAATGAAGATAAAATCTTACTTAGATTCATTAATTGCTCAGAAACATAGAAAATTGAGAGGCACCACGCTTTTCGAATTAACGAAACAACCTAGAATACGTTGTGAGATAAAATGTTTCTAATTTTAACGAAGAGCAATCCCAACATTAAATAAACTGCCGAATACTGGCGACAGAACAAATGGAAACAAATAGGGAAGAGCGCCAGTGAAAAATTACTTGTATTGTGTGCCTTTATTTTATTACTCAACATAATTTACGGCCCCACATTTAGAATCAAAATACTTATTTAAAAAAATTGCGCAGCCATTATACTTGATTTTCAATTACGATACACTTAGTTGATTTCTAACAATAACTATCGTCCGCTCTATATTTTTATGGTTATACTGAAATTGAATAGAGAGAACATTTCTTCAGAGGATTCAGCTTCTAAACGATAGTCCTTCCTTCTTCATGGCATATGAATGAAATTGTCAATACTCTATTCTTTTTCCTTTGGCATCGTAAGAATGATTTAAATCACTACAAAAGAAGAGAAACGACGCTATCATGCAAAAAACAGTCAAGACTGTGTATGAGGACGCTCCTCATAATGATGGCTTCGCCACTCAAATTAACGTTACTTAAAATTTAATAGAAGTACTAGTAAATAAATGCAAAGCTTTTAAAATAATACATACATACATATCATCACGCCATATCCCTTGCAGGGTAGGCAGAGAGCACAGAGTGCCAGAGAACTCTATCCTTGCATACTTCACTCGCTTCCTCAACATTCATAATTCTCTTCATACACGCTCGCCGGTTTCGGAGACTCTTGACTCCACCTTCCTTCAGTACATGACCGATCTGGTCTAGGTAGGTGAGTCTCGGTCTCCCCCGGTACCTACATCCTTCCACTTTCGCATTGTATATCTTCTTAACTAGACGTTCGTTCGGCATTCTTTCCACATGTCCGAACCATCGGAGCATTCCCTTTCGCATCTTTACACCAATACTCTCTTTCATACCTACTCACTCTCTTACGTCATCGTTACGAATGCGGTCGGTCAGCCTTTCGACCGCATTAATTTTACTTTCATACTCTTTTCTGCATACCCAACTCTCGCTTCCATACAGTAATGTTGGGACAAGCACTGCGTTATGTATTGCTACACGTGCCTTCTGGCTGAGGTGGTGGCTACCGAGAAGTTGTCCCAACGCTCCGTTCACTCTATTAAAATAATTATCAATGGAAATAAATGTATAAATTATTAAGAGCAATTGATGATGCTGCCAATGTCCAATAATATTTGGTGTATTTTTAAGAATCCTTGACTACCATATATCAGGAGATATATCAGGAGTATTTCTAACTGAGCAGTCACTCGTTACGTTTAAATCAAACTACAAAATTATCAAACTACATAATATGTTTTTTTTTTATGTTTTATACAAAGTGTAAAATGTGTTCCTAAAATTTCAATATTCTTGAGAAAATTCAAAAACTTTTCATGTAGGTAGGTAATCTGAACCTTGATTAGCATTTATTTTCTCTAAGGTAAGGACTGCAAATAATATATTGCTCACAAGTATAGACCCCGTATGACTTCATACGAATATACGGTCCAAACTACATTGGAACTACAAGGGAACGGAGCGCGCCGAACGATGCAAATGGTGCGTAAATAAAATACGACCCTTCAGAAACGAACTAACTGAATCTCGTATTACCCACTCGGCGCTCCGCTTGAGGCGTATTCACGTATATCGTATTTCGTACGTGAAATTAAAAATCCTATACTGCCTATATATTATAATTTAAAACCCATCTCACACGCATGTCGCGAATATTCAATTTTTGTGACGGTCTAAATGAATTACACATTTTTGTTGCGAAAGAAGAAAATTCAGTTAAAAATATATATAATAATAAAACTGATATTGGATGAGTAAAAGCGAAGACTCCGCTTTTTAAAAGTGTAGTTGTTTAAGCTTGCCAGGAAAGTAATTGCATTCTGCACTTGAAACTCGAAGTCAGGTTTATTTATTTAACGTAGATTTTTCATTTTTATTTTTCTTAAGCTCTTTATTATTTACTCCATTCTATTGAACTTACTATTAAACTATACAAATATAAATATTTAGGAAGCCGAATTGGGTGAGTTTGGGGATTTTAGGTGGTAGGCAACGGCCTAAGCTACACCCTTGGTATTGCAAAGGTCCATGGGCGGCAGTGACACTTACCATCAGGTGCGCTGCTTGCTCGTATGCCACTATGAGCAATAAAAAAATTAGGTATGTAGAGTTAACATACCTAGAAGAGATGGAGTGTCGACATTGTAGATATTTCTTCATCCATGCGAGGATACTTATTACACAACTATTGTCAATTTTAACATTCAAATTAATCCAATGAACTACCACCGGATCGGAATGTGATCGCTATTGTGAAGATCCGGCAAGAAACAGTGGGTTTGTCTATCATTATTATTTCTTTACTGCCATTTTTAAAAAGAAATTGTACATGATGTTTAGTAAAAATTACCTCCCTAATGCCCTTCAAATCACGATATAATATAAAATTCAAGTATAATGTAAAAGATAATGGCTGAACCAGATCCTTCAAGCAGCACTCGGTCACAAGTTAGTTAACTTGTGACCGGGTGCCGCTTGAAGTATCTGGTAGTAGTTACTAGAGCAGCCATACTTACAATGGCTGGATGCATGAAGGAATGTCTATCTGTTGTTTGTGATAAGATAAATGATTATGAACGGGTTCTTCTTCCCGCATTTTGAGTGCTCCACTGGTAACGAAGTCTTATATTTTTAAAGTACTTTAATCGTTGGATTAAATTATAACTAAGCTTCGAGCCGAGCTATAACTATAGATATCGTTACTAATGGTCTGTTCAAAACGTGGCAAGAAGGACCTGTTGTAAAATGTGGGGCCCTTTGTTGCTCTTTTAAGGGTGGATAGACAAGGTGCGTGCGAACCATATCCGGTATTACCATTGTTGAGGGGTTGATTTATTGCTATAGAGAGATTCGGCAACTGATACTGTGATGCCAAAAACACCTACAATTGTGAATTTATTTAAGTATACCAAACTTGGCAAGGGATCTTAATTTCATTATCGCTTATAAACAAACGAGATTATAGAAGACAACGAACTAAAAATTTTCTTTTTTTCACTAACAGGATGAACTGGAGGACCGACCAAGGGCAGCTACCTTCCTTACTTCCCTGGCGAACTACTCGAACACGATCCCAACAGCCTCGGCCGCCGATCCTGATGCTAAACCGGCACCACCAGCACGTATGGGCACGCTCATCGGTGTATATCTACCATGCATTCAAAACATCTTCGGTGTTATCCTCTTCATTCGTCTTACTTGGGTAGTTGGCACTGCTGGGGCTATACAAGGATTCCTGATCGTGCTAACTTGCTGCTGTACGGTAAGTCTGCTATCTTAACTTTATTTACTTCATATTTATATATTTATTACTTTATATTATCGTAATTCAGTCTTAGCCGAAATAAATCAAGGACCTTAATACTTAGTCCATGTTTTGATTAAGAATACAACATGACATTACTCCTTCCTTGACGCGGATATTGTAAGGCTTTAAATATCAATAGAGTGTTCAATTACAAAGAACTAAAAAATCTATATACTACAACTTTCTCTCTCTTTCGAAAATAAGGTTTATTTTTTCATCTCAGCTCACATATGACCCACTGTTGACCTCGTATCTCCTCCATAATGGAAGGGAAATAGACCTACTATACCACGCTGGTCAAACATGTTGGTATAGGGTTTTGTTTCGAGTTTTCATTCTCTTGGATGAGTGTTATATGCATTTTATATTCCTTAGTCGTCTCTTACGATCACCCACGGGTATGATATGGGGTAGTGAATTATATTGTTACTCCGTCACCACACGGATAAAGAATATGAAACTATTAAAACACGCAAACAACGCCAAAAATGCTACAAGACAAAAGTTACTGATCATAGAATCTACATTAAATAAAACGGCAATGTTCCTTCTAAAACAAAAGAAAAGTAACTTAAGACTTAGATTGTATTCTCTAAGTCATTTATATTTCCTTCTGATTACATTATTGTTACATAGAATTTCCCTAGAGCTTGTTCATATTCCTTTTCTGAAGCTACGTTAATGGAAGCGTATCTAACAATGGTTGATCCATATAACTAATCTTATTTAAGTTGTCGACTGCTTATTAAATCTACTGAAGATTAACTTGATTATTCTATCCAACTACATTAATATGTTTCTAGTTTTGATTTACAAATGTTAGGTACAAAGATGGCATAAGAGAGTAATAAGTAATAAACTATTAATAAGGCATCAAGTAATTAGGATAAGGTTTGATTGCACAGATGGCGTAGTGATTAAGATACTGACCTCTCGTGCCAGTGCCGTAGGTTCGATTCCCAAGCAGGACAATACTTTGTGCGTTCCACAATGTATTCTGAGTCTAGGTGTAAATTGTCAGCGTTAATTGCATGTTTGTAAAGTCCCTCTCAATACAATGATTATTTCCATAGTTCAGGGTGGTGGTCTTATAAAAAAAAAACTTTACAATTATCATCAAACACCACCACACCATCTGCGATCAATAACCTGACTGCTAAGCATAGCGATTGTAACATTTATCTCTCTTTGAGAATTCTCAAAGAGAGATAAATGCTATCGCTATGCTTAGGAATTCCTAAGACCAACGTGGATAGGCTAATCGATGAACCACGCCGGGCTGGCCACGGACGTTAAGAAATGGATTATGGGGCCACACGCCGCCTTTCTATCATCCCGGATGAAATGTGCGCATGTGTCCAGACCATAGCCTGCCAAAAATATGCTGATTGATAGACAAAGAACCAATATTAGTTTTTTTTTAGCGTATGGTGATTGAATGAGAATACATCACGATACTTTGATTTCCTGTGTCTGTTCCAAAAGTTTTTTCTATTACCAAACTCATTGTTCTATTATTTGATATTATGTAATATCTCTCTAAAAGAGGGCAAATTCGAGCCCACAATCTATACCAACCCATCTGACCAGCATAGAGTAAGCCATTTGCTCTCACCCAGCTAAGGAAGTCCCTTTCATCTAATAGAGAGATATGTATGGATTAAAAATTGTTTCTGGTAGTTAATTTATATTTTATAAATATCCTCTAAGACGCGAAATATTATTAATAAACACAAAGTATTTCCTCTAAAGAAAATATCAAAGCATTTGACCTTTACGTATAATAGTAATTTCCTAGATAGTTCAGTCTCGATAACTCTATTACTAGTGGAACCGTTAATAATGTCAAAGGTGAGTCGTGACAACTCCAGCGAAATTTTCTTATAAAAGTTTGATGTTATATCTTCGTTCTATTAGGATTTTACGTGATTAGTTTCTCATTCTAGAGTTTATCTCTTCATGATTTTAAGAAACATAAAAAAATATATAATTAATAAATTATGTAATAAAAATTAAGTTAAACGGTTTATTAAAATAATGCTAAATAAAGAATTAATAATTTTTAAGATAATATAGGTCATAAAAACTAGAATATAACTAAGATAAAAACGATAAGGTTGATGATACCTTATCAGCCATTACACCACTTTTCTAATAAATCTAGGTTATTAATCAGACTCAAAAATAAAATCGTAAACAACTTTTTCTTCAACAACAAAATAACTAAGAAGAGATTGTCGATTTGGCAAGTTAGATACCAATATGTGTTATAGAGATTTTTTATTAAGATATATATGCACTGGTTGCTTGACAGACTATGCTGACGGCAATATCGATGTCTGCTATCGCGACGAACGGTGTGGTACCGGCGGGAGGCTCGTACTTTATGATCGGGCGTGCGCTCGGCCCCGAGTGCGGCGGAGCGGTCGGCATGCTTTTCTACACCGGCACCACGCTTGCAGCAGCTATGTACATCGTTGGAGCTGTCGAAATTGTTTTGGTAAGTAACTTGTATAGTAGAAATCGTCACATTGTGATTCCCAATAACGTTGACATATCTTGTTTTACTTCGCCTTAAAGGCGAAGTACATCTGAATGACGGCCAACTTAGACCAGCTTGGCAAGGACTGGCTTCCTTCGAGATAACTGACCCCAAAAGTGGAATCACTCTTTTCCAACTCCTCCTCTTTAACTTTTCTAATTAAATTTGTTGCGGGTTCCAAGACAATTAAAATCATTTCCCGTGACTGCCTGAGGGTCAAACCTCGGTGTCATTTATAGTGACCATTGTGGATCCTGGCTTACAGGAGTTACAATGGTGGGAATGTATGGTGGGATGTCCCAAAAAAAAAAGTAGAAATCGTCAACCTATCCGTAAGTAAGATGGATTCAGAGATTTCATCAATAATGAGAAATAACATTAATATTTACCTACTACTATACTGAATAATTTTAGTATATTGTTTTATATTTTGGAAATTTGATGAATAGATAACATTATTTTGATATATAATAGTCCCGAATATGCATGTCAATATTGTGATAAAATATTGTTTTAAAAATTGTAACATTAATTATTAACTTAATAAGTAGTAGTCAAACAAACTACTTTATAGTTATATCTACATCATGAGCATAATACAAACAAGCTCGATGTATATATAGCTGCCAGTACTGCGTTCATTATGTACACTAAAGCCGCAGGGTACATTGTACATAATATACATCGTGTTGAAGTTAGTTACTTACACAGGGGAGGTGGAGGCATATCGTAGATCTCACCGGACTCCAGGGTAAACTACCTCAAACTATCTCTAACGCTCGAATCATGAACGAATTTAAAAGCAAACCTATATTACAATTTCAATATTAATAAAATTGATATATTAAATTTACTTTCTCACCACCCATACACCGATATTATGTATATTATTGTTATGTAAAGTCAAGCCTAGCAATATTATATTAGATATATATATATATATATATATATATATATATATATATATATATATATATATATATATATATATATATATATATATATATAATATATAGATAAGAATAGGAGAATGATGATATAGATTATAAATTTAATTTAAATCATAATCAAAATTTGACTAAAATAGATTGAAAATTATTTCCTTTACTAGCGGTTGTGAAAGAGACAAAGTAAATTCACTGATCACAACAATACTAACAAATTAATAATTAAATTGAAAGTAATTGTTCTCGTGTTTAATACAAAGGATGTTCATCGTAATTGTTGAAAGATTTTTTATATAATCCTAGATTGGTTAATAATCTTTGTCTTTATTCTTGTTATAATGGATTAACAACAGTCGAGAAGGGATTAAGAGAAACAAGCAGATAAGATCACAAGACGGAAATCTTAAAAAAGAAACAAGCCAGTGGCTTAATTAGAACTCTAAAGAAAAATGTATTTAATCCTGTCACTGTTTTGTACATTTTAAAACATTATCATACTACGCATTTAAATGCCTACGAATTGTATATTATTTTTATGAAAATTATAATATTAATCCTAAATTTTCTCTAACAGACTTACATGGCGCCTTCGATCTCAATCTTCGGGGATTTTACTAAAGACCCAGAGGCGATGTATAATAATTTCCGCGTGTATGGTACTGGTCTCCTGCTCGTTATGGGAATGGTGGTGTTTGTTGGCGTGAAATTCGTTAATAAGTTTGCCACCATTGCTCTGGCCTGCGTTATTCTCTCCATCACTGCCGTCTATGCTGGTATCTTTGTCAACTACAACGGAAATGATAAGCTCCAGTGAGTATCAAATTATTATTATCAATATATTATTAATATTATATTTAATTCAAGATGTATCCGCTACACAGTTTGCAACGAATTCTATTCTCAAATTATTATAATTAAAATTAAATTATAGTATAAACTACGACTACGAATTACACAAGATTTTAAGAAATTTAACCTAACACTTTCCTCAGATAGACAAAAATTCTAAAATCATCGGCATGTTTTATCATAATAATTCTAACAGCTTAAATATATTGAATGTTTTTTATAAATATTTAAAGGATCATCAACACAGCCCATATATGTCCCACTGTTGGGCTCGGGCCTCCTCCGTAATGGGAGTGAAATTAACCTACTATACCTCGCTGGTCAGACGTGTTGGTATAGGGTTTTGTTTCGAGTTTACCCTCTCTTGCATAGATGTTTTATGCTTTTTATATCCCTTAGTCGTCTTTTACGATCACCCACAGGTAAGATAGGGTGGTGAATTGTATTCTTACTCCGTCACCACACGGACAGTGACAGACAGACAAAAAGGATATAGATTATGTAATAATAATTAATTATCATTAAATTATTATTTTTATTGTACCATATCCTTCTATATCAACGATTATTTTTGGGTTTAATTTAGTAGATATAGATATAACTAACAGCAGATAGTAATTTTGGATTGTGAGGCGCGCTTGTTATATAAAGACACTCTTGCTTTGAAGATATCTAAATTATAATCGAGCGAGAACAACACCGCCGGCGTAAGTCTATACAAAGTGGAATGGTACAACGTGAGGATGTAGCGTCGTCGGCTGTTTAGTTTTCCTATAATAAAACGGGGTTAATTAAATTACATAATATAATTGCTGTGCATACACTATGGAATACTGAGAGACTAAAAAAGTCCAAATATATTTGAGGCTCTGAAAAACGATCTTTCTCAAGTCGAAATAAGATAGGGATTAGCATTTCATACCACATATGTACAAATGTACAATGACGGGTTTGGACCTCCAAATTTTTTCTTAGGCAATCATATGAATGCTTATGATTAGTAATTGCAGAGATAGATAACGACCCCAAACCCATATGTAAGTAGTACGAATGTGGTTTGAGATGTCTGGTTTGTTATTTACATATAAAAAGTTTTCTCATGATGAAATTGTACGGTGTTTTCAGTAGTTCTAATGGCTATGTATAATTTTGCATGCTCTTATTTAACTTGCAATGTTTGTTGGTTTATTTAGGTCGAATCTTGCAAATAGAATTAGAACCAGTCCTTTTAAACTTACGACTTTGGAATTTTGTACGCTTGTTCAGTGCCAATAATAAATTAAATAAGCTCGTGGATTTTTTTATATATTTTTTAATCTATATATATTTAGGGACTTTTATTACATAGTAATATGCTAGCCCTATACTACCTTAATCACTAATGTTATTCTACGATAATACAGGTTGATGCAGTTTTTGATATAGAAACATCTTAAACAAATCTATAGCGACATTTGATGTTGGGTCTGCTAGGATGCTGATAAACATTCCAACATCGTACAAGTTCAGGATTTCTTATATTGTAATTGCTAAACACAAGTTTTAACTTTCAGAATGTGCGTCCTAGGCAAGCGTCTGCTAAGGGACATTGCCGATGTGAAAAACTGCACTAAGGAAATTGGCGGCCAATTACATCAATTGTTCTGTTCCAATAACACTTGCGATCCATACTACCTTTTGAATAACGTCTCTGTCGTACAGGGCATTAAGGTATGTTTTTTAATATTATAATCTTTGAACTCCACGACTAGCGTAATGATATAAATGACTCGATTATTCATTATTTTATAGTTTAATTACTTATGCCATATCCACAAACAATTGGTTAAATTCTGAATCAACATTCATCATTCAGCCTTTTGCCATTCATATAGTCCCTTTTTTTTCTATTTAATGCCATAAGGCGCTGTCTTGTGCCGTTCTCATCCATTGACTCCCGATAATTTTCATCAATTCATCAGATCACCTAATGGGAGCTGGAGTGGTGAGAATCTGGATGTAATTTATTAATTGCATATTTATAAAATCTTAGCAACAAAAAAAATTGATACTCTTACTCTGAAGTATTGTACTATATTTAAATATATTTGCTATACAAAAAGTAAATTTATTAGATACAGTTTTGACCAATTTTTCAGTTTACCATTTATATAGTTTACTTTGATATGGGTACGTAAAAAGACCTTAGAGTGTAAAGCTTAAGCCCTTATGCGTGTTAAGTGTGCCCGTACATAGTATAACTAAAATACGTTTTAAGCAACTTAAACAGATCATCATTCTGTTGCTCTTATCTCAATTACTTGGGGTGGACGCAATATGTACTCCTCTTCCTACATATTGCAAAAGTTATTGGCAATAGTTTTATGACCGGCCGCCTGCCTGACGTCAACCCTCCTGGGGAATGTAATTGTTGACCAAACAGCATCAGGTGGTGTTGGCCCAGGTTGAAATAAGGTTCTTAGTTGTCTTTTACTACATCTACGAGCAAAGTAAGGGTTGGTAGTATTTGTAACCGCCATCCAGCGATGGAGGGAGGATCTAGAATCCCCCGTAGCCGGAAGGGAGATAGTGGAGGCTGTTGGCCCACACCTCTATCGCTGGATCAATAGACGGCATGGCACTCTGACATTCAGGCTGACACAGGTACTTACCGGACATGGGTGCTTCGGTAAATACCTGCATCAAGTTGCAAGATGCGAAGAGACCCCTGGATGTCACGAGTGTGGCGCGTCCATAGACACAGCGCGCCACACATTAGAAGAGTGTCCTACATGGAGAACTCAAAGACTCGCCCTGGCATCTGTTATGGGTGAAGACCTATCACTGCCGACCGTTATTAATAAGATGGTCGACAGTGATGGGTGTTGGATGGCTATGACCTCCTTTTGCGAGGAGGTCATAGCGCAGAAGGAAGCGGCGGGGCGGGCCCATGAGGCATGTGCCTATGCTGACCCGTTGCGCAGGCGACGAATGGGGAGACGGAGAAGACGCTACGCGCTCCTCTTCCCTCAGTCATGATTGACCTAGGGCGCTAGTCAGCTAACCGCCGGAATGTCAGAGTCGTATACCCAAAAGGCGAACCTCTGGCGTTCCACAACCGGCGGGGACGCGGGGCCGCTGTGGTTTTTAGTAGGTATTCTGATGCAGTAAAACTATACTGTGTCAGTGAGTCCTACATACCCCTTTGCTGTAACAAGTAAAGGGGATGCGAAAACGCATTTTCCACAGCGCAAAAAAAAAAAAAAAAAAGTATTTGTAACCGCCACAGTAACCAAATAGCTATATATACATAAACAGATATCATTTATTAAAACATTTTTATCACTACTTAGTTGATCTCGTGGTTTTCGAATACTACAATGCGAAAAAAGTGAAATTCATTTAATTCTGTGTAGATTTTTTAAGTATTTGAATCAAATTTTAAATTAGAAATAATCCGTTTAAAAGCAATCAACTCGCTATCTTTATAGAACCAAAAGTTATTTGACGAAATTTGGATATGTCACATCTCTGCTTACCCCATCTGCAATCATAACGTGAGAATAAAAAACCTCTATGAATGTTTGTTATACAGGGCTTGAAGAGCGGAGTATTCTTCGATAACCTACAAGATTCATTCCTACAAATGGGCCAATACATCGCTTACGGCAAAGACCCTGATGACGTCGAGCAAATGGACAGGCCTACGTTAAATCAAATTTATGCTGATTGCACCACCACCTTCACGATCCTTATCGGCATATTCTTTCCATCTGTCACTGGTAATATTACTTTTTATGAAAAACTTACCATTACACTATAAGCAATCATTGTTTACTGCAGAGTTTAAACACACGTTTATAAACACGCGTTTTAAATTCTAACCGTTTAAATTCTAAGATAGAGGGCGTACCCTCCAACTTTCCAAGTTTATGTGCGTAATGAAACATTAATTATTAACGTCGAAACACAACATCATAAAGCTGACAAACATTTCAAAGCTTTCTAGAAATATTCTAGATAATATTTCCATGCTTACGACGGCTAACTTTTCTATGCTAACAGAGCTTACCATGCAGCCGTCAATCCTGGCTGCTATGAATATTTATATTAATTAACATTTGGAGATGCTACTATTAATTAATCTGGCACTTGTCTTATTGGAATATTGCTATTGCTTTGTGTTGCAAAAATTAATGGTTCTGTGTTTACATTTCAAGAGTGACGTAGAAAATGATACTCGGTTAAATCTCGTTAAATTGAAAAGCTGCCTCTAATATAATTAGGAATAATAGATAAAAATATTCTCTAATAAATAACATTACCACTAAAAACAATCAATGTGATATTCTTTACAATTAAGAATACTGGATGCAATACAGCATAAAGCCTTAACAACTATAATTAAACCCTTCGCTGCAATGAATTTGGATATACCTAATATTCCAAATATGGTCCCAAATTGACTGCACAGATGGCGTAGTGGTAAAGATCACGACCTACCATGTCAGTGCTGCGGGTTTGATTCCTGTGTAGAACAATACTTTGTGCGATTCACAAATCGTCATTCTGAGCCTGGGTGTAATTTGTATACTATATTTGTATATAGTCAATGTTAATTCTATATTTGTAAAGTCCCCTGTATAAAAGGATGTTGCCTTTTTTTAAAATTGCAATAATTACTACTAAGTGATATAAACTAAAATACAATAATTAAGTTTAAAATTATTTTACAATTAGGTATAATGGCTGGTTCCAACCGTTCTGGAGATTTAGCTGATGCACAGAAAAGTATTCCTATTGGTACTATCTGTGCTATCCTGACAACTTCAACGGTATATCTGTCTTGCGTATTGCTCTTCGCTGGAACTGTCGACAACCTATTGCTTCGGGATAAGTAAGTACTATTTTTTATATTATGTATTGTATTTTTTATATTATAAATTAATCAATTATTTTACAATTTTTTTCTAATGTGTCTTAATTTCTTAGGTTTGGTCAATCTATCGGCGGTAAGCTAGTAGTCGCAAATATGGCGTGGCCAAATGAATGGGTAATTTTGGTCGGATCATTTCTTTCAACATTGGGAGCTGGTTTGCAATCGCTCACAGGAGCTCCAAGACTGTTGCAAGCTATCGCGAAAGATGAGATCATTCCATTTTTGGCACCATTTGCTGTCTCTTCCAGCCGGGGTGAACCAACTAGGTACGTAAAAATAACCAACAAAAATGTATCAAATACTAATATTTAATAACATAATTTGTGTGTAAAAACGTAGTTGTATATTACGATGCTCACGACGTCGTATACGACCACTTCAGATTATTTAAAAACAATTTGTGTTCGTCGATTTTATATTATATTTATTCGTGTGGTGACGGAGTAAGAATACTATTCACCAACCTCTATCTCACCCGTGGGTAATCGTAAGAGACGACTAAGAGATATGAAACGCATATAACATCTATACAAGAGAAGGAAAACTTGAAACAAAACCCTATACCAACACGCCTGACCAGCGTGGAATAGCAGGTCAATTTCCCTCCCATTACGGAGGGGGCTCAAGCCCAACAGTGAGACATATATGAGCTAAGACGAGAGGAGATCACGATTTTATATTTTTAATTTACCCCGCAACATAATGATTTACGCCTTAGTGCAATTGTGATCTTAAAATAAAAAAAAACTAGATACTAATTATTCAAATCTTAAAAAATAAAAATCACGAATAAAAAAAGAACCATTTTTATCTGTGGGTGTCGTACAAGTCTAATAAAAGATGTTTGACCTGGTACGCACTGCCTTGACCTTGTACATCTGTAGTTACGGTACCTGGTGATAGCTTTCAATAGGCTAGTTACCACTGACGGACGTAATGATCTTCTGGGTATATGAATATCTATTTTTATACAAATATCTATTTTTGTATATTTATTACAAATATACAAAATTATTGAAAGGAGAATGAGGATGGTGTCCGATGGTTTACTGTGTGAGACACAAGGAGGTTTCAGGAGTGGAAGGGGATGCATGGATCAAGTGTTCTCTCTGCGCAACATTGTGGAGAAGCATCTGGCTCTAGGTCAAGAGGGTTTTCTGCAGTTTTGTGGATCTGGAGAGAGCATTTGACACGGTTGTACGAAAGGAACTTTGGGACATTTTACCGGAGTATGGTATTAACGATAAACTGCTGCAGGCTGTGCAGTCCAGTTACATGGGCTGTAGAGCCTGTGTGCGGCTGGATGATGGAATGTCGCCTTGGTTTGACGTCAATATCGGCGTTAAGCAGGGGTGCGTTCTGTCAGCCAGGCTGTTTATCATATATCTGGATAAATGTCTCCAAAGCTTGAACAATATGAATGTGGGAGTCCAGATGGGCGACTCAGTGGTCACTGCTCTGCTTTATGCAGATGATGCAGTCCTGCTGGCACAGTCAGCGACTGACCTGCAGACCCTAGTCGACACAATGACAGAAGATTGTAAGAAAAGGGGTCAACGCGTGAATGTGAACAAAACCAAAATAATGGTCTTTGAAAGAGATGAAGCCAGAACAGATGTAAGAGTAACAATAGGTAATGATGTACTAGAGCAAGTGGATGAATTTGTATATCTTGGATGTGGATTTAGCCGAGATGGAAGGTACACCCCTGATATAGAGCGAAGAGTGAATGCGGGAAATAGAGTGAACGGAGCGTTGGGGCAACTTCTCGGCAGCCACCACCTCAGCCAGAAAGCACGTGTAGCAATACATAACGCAGTGCTTGTCCCAACATTACTGTATGGAAGCAAGAGTTGGGTATGCAGAAAAGAGTATGAAAGTAAAATTGATGCGGTCGAAATGCGATCTCTGCGGCAAATCTGTGGAGTTAGGCTGACCGACCGCATTCGCAACGACGACGTAAGAGAGCGAATAGGTATGAAAGAGAGTATTGGTGTAAAGATGGGAAAGGGAATGCTCCGATGGTTCGGACATGTGGAAAGAATGCCGAACGAACGTCTGGTTAACAAGATATACAATGCGAAAGTGGAAGGATGTAGGTACCGGGGGAGACCGAGACTAACCTACCTAGACCAGATCGGTCATGTACTGAAGGAAGGTGAAGTCAAGAGTCTCCGAAACTGGCGAGCGTGTATGAAGAGAATTATGAATGTTGAGGAAGCGAGTGAAATATGCAAAGATAAAGTTCTCTGGCACTCTGTTCTCTCTGCCTACCCTGCAAGGGATATGGCGTGATGATATGTATGTATGTATTACAAATACATTCTTCTTTATTAATTTTAAGCAATAGTATGATTTCAATTTAATTCTGCTATCTAGGGCCCTGCTTCTAACGATGGTGATTTGCCAATGTGGTATCCTGCTCGGTAACGTAGACATCCTAGCTCCGCTATTGTCTATGTTCTTTCTCATGTGCTACGGTTTCGTCAACCTAGCCTGTGCTCTCCAGACCTTACTGAAGACTCCCAATTGGCGTCCACGATTTAAATATTATCATTGGTAAGACAATAATTAATTATATTTTTTTATAATATATATAATGAAATGATCTGAATGTTTAAGCTAATTGACTATAAGATAAATAATAACTTGTAAGTCGAAATTGTACAAGCAATAGATTGCACAGTACCAGTTCCATGAGTTCGATTCCCACACAGGACAATATTTGGTGCGATTTACAAAGTGTTGTTCTGAGTCTGGGTGTAATTTGTCTGCGTTAATTGCATGTTCGTAAAGTCTCCCGCAATACAAGGATTATTTCCTTAGTGCAGGGAGGTATTCTTGAAAAAAACAGCTATTCTCTTTTCTTCGTTCTATTTTTGAATACAAATAAATACAAAAAGCTGTCCACACAGTATTTAGTTTCATTCTTTTAAATAAATTTCAGGTCGTTATCCTTGGCGGGTTTGACATTGTGCATTTCCATTATGTTCATGACATCATGGTTTTACGCTCTCATCGCAATGGGCTTGGCCGGTGTGGTTTACAAGTATATTGAATATCGTGGGTAAGTTATATTTTCTTTCACCTGTATTTTTTTTTAAAAACACCTGCGTTGTTTTCAATGTAGAAATATTGTTCACGTTAACAAGTAAAATAATATAAATCTTGCAACTGCCTGCTATTTATTAAAAAAAATAAAGTCAAAAAAATAAAAAATCTAATGGTACACACAAAATATAATGTACTTTCAATTGAGTTTTGAGATCAAACTGAATAAGATACAATAATAAATTAAAAACTTATGAACGTTTAATATTTCGTAAATAGAGCGGAGAAAGAATGGGGCGATGGTCTCCGTGGTCTGGCTCTATCAGCTGCCCGGTACTCTCTGCTGCGCCTTGAAGAAGGTCCACCTCACACTAAAAACTGGCGACCACAAATTTTAGTACTTGCTAAACTGAATAGTGAATTGAAACCCACATACCGCAAAATGCTTGCTTTCGCCAACCAACTTAAAGCAGGTAAGTGCCAACAAGAACGAAACTTAAAAGTTATTTCAGTTTTTTTTTCTATACTCTCGTTTAATACGTGGACGGGGATAACACGCTAATAATGCTTAAAGTCACAACATAATTTTGAATTAAATAAAAAAGAAATCTATCAAAACCTTGCCATAACGAATACCGTTCCACATTTTTCCTAGAAAAACGTTTATCATAGTGTGACTTTCATTAATTGTTTGACTATAGAGAATAAGGGCTCTAATAATGCCTAACTAAATTTATTGTGTAAACAAAAAATAGACCTGTACTAAAATCAGAAAATATCAACAGGGAAGGGCCTGACAGTTTGCGTATCAGTGTTGGGTGGTGAATTTCCACGCCGCTCTGGCGATGCATCCATGGCTAAGCAAAATCTTCGGAAATGCATGGAGGAGGAAAAAGTCAAAGGATTCGTGGATGTGCTCGTAACACCCGATATTGCTGAAGGACTAAGTAATCTGTTAGTATCACTGCTGGTTTATTATTAAATAATTATATTATTTAATAATTTGCACTTATTGATTATTGCAATAATTATTAAACAGAGTCCAAACGACGGGTCTGGGTGGCCTCAAACCGAATACTGTAATTATTGGTTGGCCATATGGTTGGCGCGCTGCGGAAGCTGCAGACACTCGTTGGCGTCACTTCCTAAGCGCAGTTCGAGCAGTTGCCGCTGCGCGTATGGCTATGCTTGTGCCCAAAGGGATTAATTTCTTCCCCGACTCCACTGAGAAGGTAAATTAGATAGTTATCTATATACGACTAGCTGACCCGCGCAACTCGTCTGCCATTTTACAATTCATAATTTCAATTTTATTTCATAATTAAATTTAATATTATTGTCGAATTAATATCAATCATAATAGTAGTTACCTCGTGATCGGATGCCGCTTATGGGATCTGGTCCAGCCATAATCTTTTATATTGTATTTGAATTATATATTATATAGCGGTTCGAAGAGCTGATTCTTACTAAATATACTTTAATAAAAAAATCAGTAAACAAATAATGATAATATACAAACCCGTTGAATTCCTTGCCGGATCTTCTCAGTAGCGGTTACGTTCCAATCCAGTGGTGGTTTATTGTATTAATTTAAAATGTTAAAGCTGACAATACGTAAGTGCCCTTGCAGGATTTACACATAATAAATTAATTTGAACCAAAAATCAATCAAAATGCTGTCAATATTTTTGAAGTTATCTTCTGCTTCTTAATGAATGGCCTCTGTGAGTAATTAATGACAACTTCGCCAATGTCAAGTAAAATAAGTTTAAATAATTATAATAGATTTACATTTTAGTCGTCAGTCATGTCGGTTCACTGTCTAAGATTTTCAATCTCATTCACTCACTCTATGCTCACTCTACATAATACGAGATTTAAAAAGACACTGATAGTTTTTTTTTTAATTTCGTTTTATACAATCACAAGGTTGCCTGGTAATAACGATATCAAAAAAAAATATCCAATTTCGTATACTCCTTCATAAGTTATGTGCATATATGTAGCTATTCTTTTTTATTTATATAGAAGAAAATAGATATAATAATTATAGACAGATCTGTATGTATAGATTGTTAATAAAAACTAGTATTGGATTTATGATTTATGTTTAGTAGATGTTAAATATAATAATTAGCGAGGATTTTCTACAAATCTCTAAAACAAACTCGGGATTTCTCAGGCAATATATTTACGCCCTTTTACTCGGAATTAAAAGTTTTATAATGAAATTAAGCTCTGCTAAAAGCCTATTAAGCCATTTAGAGATAATGGCTTAATGCTATTAAAATAAAAATGTACATATATTCTTAATATAAATCTACATTAGATTCACAATAACTGTGAGTTATCTTACAAATAAATTAGGAGAAAATCTTTCATAATTTTTAAAAGTATTATTTATTATACAAATCATCACTTCTATCTTGCCCATAGGTGTCATAAAAGACATATGAGGGATTAAATATGCACATAACAGTAAGATTAAGAAAACAGGAAATAAAACCCTAAAGTAAGTAGCTTTTCTCCCTTTTTAGAGAAGCTTCGAGCCCAGCATTGAAACTAACTAAAATATATATGAGAATGAAAATTATTATTATTGTACTTAACTCGTTAATTATAAAAAAGTAATAATCACCAGATATTGACTTATACAGGTGGCTGGTAACATTGACGTTTGGTGGATCGTACACGATGGTGGCATGTTGATGCTACTTCCTTTCTTGCTGAAGCAACACCGTACGTGGAAGAACTGCAAGATGCGCATCTTCACTGTAGCCCAATTGGAAGATAACTCTATACAGATGAAAAAGGATCTTAAAATGTTCCTTTACCAACTACGACTTGAGGCTGAGGTTGAGGTCGTTGAAATGGTAAGTAATATATCTTTTAAGCACTTAACCATAGCTCTGAACGTGATAATATAAATAAAATATCAAATATTATTATTATATCACCATCATATTTAGAGAGCCGAAGCTGCAAACCTTTACGATAGGCAACAAAATAGCTGTGCTCATGAGCAGCTTATTAACTTATTAGTTGTGGCCCTGCTTTTCTGTTACTAGAGGTATTTTCAAAATTAAAAGGAATAGAAATAATATTTTTGTTATGTACTACAAACTTATTTTTTATGATGATTATCAAAACAAAATTAATTTTTATTGTTAAACTCTTATTTATTTATTTATTTTTAATTGTGTTGTATGCTGTGTGGTAGCTATGAATACTACCAATTCCTTACTTTGCTTGTGAATGTCGTAAAATAAGACTAAGAATTTTATATCGACCTTGGCCAAGTTTACCTGACATCGTTTGGTCAATAATTTATTGCCCAAGGAGGGTTGACTTCAGGCCGGTCATAAAACATACGATATAGAGGATGGGATAAGAGCAGGAAAATTATGAATATGATTTTTTTTATATATTACGTCAAACTTTCCTTTTTTTAAACTTTCTTTTTATATTTCAAAAAAATTTTACTTTTTTAATTTATTTTATGGCGGATTTCTGTTTTACCACATATAATATTATTTTTTTATATATACATAACTTGTATACATATAAAATGTATGCATGTATACATAACATTATTTTTTATGTTTTTTATAATATATTTATATAAACTAATTACAGACGGATAGCGACATATCTGCTTACACTTATGAGCGGACTCTGATGATGGAACAACGCAACCAAATGCTTCGTGAATTAAGACTCAACAAAAAGGAAACCATGGGAATGGTAAGTTTAAAAGAATTTTATCCATACCTTCAACAAAGACTTATCACTGTTAAATTTATCTGTACATAGCTTTAAAATTGATTAACTCTATTCTGACATAGAACTAACACGTTTATCTGTCGCCATATACAGATGCAAAATTTCGTGGATTATCGTGAAAACGCTGAGGAGAAGTTACCTTTGGTAAAGTGGATAGTTTAACCCTGATCCAAATCCACTTATTTTCCTTAAAAGCATTTTGATAGCTACCTATTAATTTTTACAAATATCCCGCATTTTGGAATTTATAAAATTTTTGCTCTTTTGATGTAAGCAATATGTAGATGGTACCTATTTTTTTCTTTTTAGCTTCAATGTATACATTAATGTATTTAGATTACATGTCGTTATATATGTCGTCATGCTTTAACATCCACTACTTCATATCTCTCCTATCACATACCACTATTACACCAATTCACAAGTAAATTAACTTCGCAACTAATGTAATATAAGCTTTTGGTGTACTTAGATGTGTAAAATATTATTTTACCTCATTCTATTCTATTTACCTACATAAATTTCAATATTTTTGCACATTTCCTAATACTTTTCACTACATTATATTTGATATAAAACTATTTTAATGTATTTCATTGCGTTTGTACTTAAAACGAATTTGTGCGAGTTATCACGGGTGTTTGGTACCAGTAGCCCTCCCGTGATCCTGAACGCTGTAAATTATTCGAAACGTGGACAAATAAAAATGTAATACAAACATAAAAAAATACGTAAAAATATATTTATTTCAAATCTGTAATACTCGCGTAAACATCAGAAATATAGATTTTTAATAGATCATCTTGACGGGTGTTTAATTACGCTACATATTTAGGCTAGATAAACTGATTTGGTGTGACTTTTGTTATATCTTTTTAAACATTTCTATTATTTCTTTCGCTCCCGTAAGTTACTAATGTTATTGATATAATATTTTGATGTATTTATATCATGGCCTTGCTCATGCCTCACCCAAATTGGCCCAGGTGAAAAAAGGGAGTTTAAAAGCTATCTTTTTTAGCCTGTCGTATTTTTTATCGCCGCCAATTGAGCGGGTCACTAGAATCGATTCCTTGACTTCGGTGACGCAAGGGTTCACACTACAGAAACAAAGCACCAGAACATCATTGTTCTCGTCCTACTTTTAAATTTCTTTTCATTATGGGTTCGTTCATTATTATTTTATAATTAAATTTTGTATTTAACTGTCGCAATCATTATAATCAAAAAAATACTAAGATCATAACGAAATAATCATCATTGCTTAGTCATTAACTATTTATTTTTAAATATAGGTGGAAGCAATTGTAGATCATCATCACCAAGACGTCAAAACTGCCAGCAAGGTGCGGTTTGCTGAGCCTGGTGCCAATGAAACTGAACCTCAACCAGCAACTGATGCACCCTCACCACCTCTCGCTGATTCGGATGACAAAGATCATAACAAGGTGAAATTCATTATTATATACGCTACATACATTACATTTAGATGCACAAACTTCGTCTAATTTATAATGAATAATAATTATGGACCCCTTACGGTTTTCTCCATATTGAATGTTAAATTATCGTTTCAATGACTTAAACTATTATGAATAAGTTTCTAGAATCGTCTATAAACTAGGTCATCTATGAGTATACAATATTTACCGTATTTTCTATTAAAGGAATTTTATTATCAGCGAGTATATGTTGATATCTTACTTAAAGTTAAACAAACGCTTTTTCTTCTTTTAACATGTTAGCTTTAATCTTTTATTGATTTTTTTCTATATTTGATTATTGCTTTTATGATTAATTTATCATATCTAACGCGCTAATAATCTCTATTTATTGACAGATTCAAAACTGAAAATATAAAACGCCTATAATGTATCAAACTTTATATGCTTTTGATATAAAAAAATACCTATTATATCTATATTTATGAATAACATATGTATAACTATGATATTTACACCTATACATAATAATAATTTGATTAAATATAAACAATAATAATTTTAACATTTTTGTGCCTTAAAAGTAATACGTCACAGGCGTTTTATACAAATTTACGACCTAAAACACAATTTTATTATAAAATATGTTTTGTCCGAGTTAAAATAAAAAAAACTTTTTAAAATTATTTTCTTAATCGAACTAACACATGTTAAAGTGGCTAGAAAAACGCTATATACAAACACGGAGTGCACTGAGTAGGAGTATAGAGTGCTCATGCATGATGCATTTATTTAACAGAGAGATACAGACCAATTGCTCTCTTTCAACGCATTTCTCTTTTCCTATTTCTTTCTTTATATTCCATATAAATTACATTATTAAGTTTTAACCAGAATCAAAGGCAAAATGGCCAACTTTACTACAATAGTCAGACCATTTGTCATAGTTTAACTCAAGTTTCCCTTGTCTTGCAATGTAGAAAAATTAGTTTATTGACATTGTATTTTACTCCGTTATCAATTAGATGACACTTAACCTAGGCAATTTTTTTCTACAGCATATAAATCGAAATTGCCTTAAAAATTTCCATTAATTTGCTAAATAAAATTAATATTAATATAGTGAATAATATTTTTTACTGAATCTCAGTCAAAATTTTTAATCATATTTGGACTTAGTTTCTCTTTAGTAACTTTTACTTTGATTGTAATATATTTATATCATGTCGCACAATAACTTTAGTACGTCATTAGCGAGTCCTAGCGAATTTACACACGGTGGTCATATGTTTGATGGTTTTTAGTTCACGTTGATTTGTTCACTTTAGTTTTGTTTTGTTGTCCACATTAGCTAAGAGGTTGGATGTTTGAGTGTTAGTAGTGAATTATTGTTTAACATTTAAAATAATATATGACATCCCGTGTTTCATTCGCCTTGAATCCGTCATGTGCAACTCAACAAAAAAACCCGCGACACAAAATTTAAATTTTGAAAATTGATAAACGTAATTGGGGTTAGTAAAATAGGACGATTTTCGAAGTAGTTTGTTGCACATAATCGATTCAATGTGGGACTCGCCCGATGAACGGTCGCAGAGCTCGGACCATGGGGCAAGCTCACCGGCTCCAGAGAACAAGCACGAGAGCGGCGCAAATGGGGACGCTGTGAAGCCTAAACCGAACTTGGCCGATATCACGCCGTGAGTAAAAACAATGATTTTATTATCTATTGCGTATGTGTTAACTCAATCTGAGAGTTGATAAAAAACCTTAAAATTTCTTAATTTACTAAACAACTTATGCGTGTAACTTGCGCCATTAGTGAAAAATTTAATACGTACCTATGTATGTAATCTATCAAAAGTGTAATTATATACTGATAGATATTTTCTGTTGATTCACAAGATAGGATAAACTTAATTTAAATGGAATTTATTTTATAATATTAATTAATTTTTCGTCATTGAAAGAAGTAAAAATCTTCAAAATGGCGTGCCTATCAAACATAAATGCAGTGTTATGAGAGATATTTAATAATGATAAAGATGAGAAATAATAAACTATAACTAATATGTTAACAAATTACAGTATATTACTGTACTGTACAATGTTTCTACTATAATAACTTAAATTTTAATTGGTCAATAATATTTAACAAATAATTCTACATTAATATTATATTACTGTAAGTGGACTTAATATAAGTGGACAAAAATTTTAATTCCATGAGAAGCCGCATCCAGCAGATCTGGACTTTCTCCAAATAAATTAAGTAATACATGCCTTTTATGCCAATATTGTGATGTATATTACAAAAGATGTTAGTATCACCCGAAGGAATAAATATCCTTTCCTAACAATACTTCTTTGAATTATATACCTATATAGTTTACTTCATTTACGTTATGTGTGAACACAGTGACGAGGGTACAGTTCGTCGTATGCACACGGCGGTCAAACTGAACGAAGTGATCGTATCGCGATCACATGATTCTCAGCTGGTCATACTCAACTTGCCCGGCCCACCGAGAGATACCAACTTTGACAGGGAATCCAATTGTAAGTATAAACTTTTTTATAAAACTTTATAAATTCCTTCTCATAACACTTTCTATGTCAAAGATTATCTTGGATTCAACCTTTGATTAGATAGTTATCATATGTTAGATACTTATGAAAAAAACTGCTAAAATCTAAGTGTGACCGTGTCCCCATACAGTGGTAGTAGATTTTTCAGGTTTAAATTAATATTTTTTATTGTATTATAATTACCATAACTACAATAATAATAATTAATCAATAACAATATAATTTTATAAATCATTTTCTTGCTCTGCTAGCAATGAGTTGGTGTCAAAAAACGATTACTTATTGGTACCTTAGGCCTCCTGTAACCACGAATGCTGAAAAGTGTTCGACGTTGGGCAAGTAAATATCAAATACAAATCTGATAAAATTCATAAAAATATCTGTATTTTAATAATAATCAAATAACAATTCTCAGTAAAAGCAAAAAGCTTTATTTGATAAAAGTTGTTTGCCCTTGGAACAGATAAAATAAGTTAAGTGGTTTTATCAGGGGCAAAAGCGTGATGATATATATAAAATAACATTAAAGTATCATTGTATATCATTATGAAAATTAAAATGATAATTTAGGTATCACATACAGATAATAGAAATTACGTAGCATGTCGGTAAAGCGTAATGCTTCGCTCAGCGGCTGACCATGCATACTACACTATCTTAAACATTGATCATTCCTGCATGTTCAACCAGACGCCCTATCCTAAAACTTAACCAAACCAGCAGCATGTTTTGATCTAATGCCAAAATTAAAAAAGTGTAAGAAACAAAACTTGCTACGTGGTGGCATGCTACGTGGAGTCAATCCTACATTTAGCACCAGATGATACGGATAAACCAATACGCTATCTGTACTTTCATGAAACTATTTTTATGTAACTTTACAGACATGGAGTTTTTGGAGGTGCTAACGGAAGGTCTGGAGAAGGTGCTAATGGTGCGGGGTGGCGGCCGCGAAGTGATCACCATCTACTCGTGAACGCGGTTTGCGGCGCCATATAAATGTTTTTGTGATTCTATATTATACTAACTGTTAGTGCTATGTTCTCGAACATTCCCAAGTCTCGCGCTCACGGAGTGTTCATTAACGTTGCCGGCGCTTCGACTTACAAGCGCTGGTTTCTTATAAATTATCGCTATATTTTCTTAAACCTGTATTATGCGTTCGTTTGAATTATAAATGTTGGCTTCGATATATTTTGTTAAATTTGCTGTTTAGAAAACGTTGTTTTGGATTTTATTCACTGTTGTATAGATAATGTATTAAACAAGGAGCCTTATCTGTTGGCTGTTAGGTCTAAGTTCGTTGTTTTGTAACTATATAGACTAGCTAAGAGTTACTATAAGCACCTGTGGTTCTCTCGTTTACCGACATGCCATATTATACATGTTCTTTTTCTTATTTTTAGCACTTAGTCATAGACTATATAATTTTATATGTCATTTATTTTCTATCCACATTGATACGTAGATAAACTTTATAAGAGTATCTACATATACATTAATTTAAAGAACTTATAAACAATTTATCTATAAAAAAATTATATTTTGTAAATATTATTCTGTTTTAAGAATTTTACATCTGCTCAACTTAAAACTTACCGTGGGACAAAATGACTTAGATGAATGAATGGTTAACCAAAATCAAAAAGCAATATAAAATAGACCTCATTCAAAATAATTATTTATTTTATAACCTTTTCTAGTCGCTATCTGATATTAGTCGATTCTAATACAGAAGTTGTGGCAAAAAAAAAAAAGTTTGGACATTAATAATAATCATTAACAGGTCAAGTTTAAGAAAAACCCCACGTTTTAATGATGAGTAGATAGGAATGAATCAGGAAGGAGACAGAGGTAACTAATAACTATTCGTACTTTAGTATTAGTGAAAACTTTTAATAATTCGATGCGACTTACCGTTGCAATTATTACTAACTTTAGTATATAACTTGGAAACTTATTGCGCACATTCGCGTAGGTAGATGATTTCGTACTGTGATCGTTTACATAATGTTTTTATTGTTTTAATTTTATTAAGTAGTATAATGAAAAAGTAGTTACATTCACACCATCGTTTAAGTAAATGTTTATTAATTTTTTTCAATGCTTTATTATCCATTTTATTTGATATTCACTTGCTAATACTATTTTACAATTACGCCTTAAAAAAAAACGATTTACACATAAAATTAATCTTAAAGTTTTCATAATTTCTTCGAGATGCCAATTTACTGTAAAATGCGCTTTCATTCTTTATGAAAAATTATACAATGGCTGTTTAACTCGCTTCTCCAACATACGACCTATGTCGGTAAAATTAGATGCTGTACAAGACAATGTCATTACTCGTAGAGCTGACATGAAAAAGTTTATGGCAACATTCAAGAATTTAATTATATATGCTTATGTAGTTATAAATGCATAGTATTTTATTTTTTATCGCTTAGATTGCCGTGCTACACATAGTGTGCACTTTTATTGTATTTGAAGTAAACATGTCAATTTTCATTTACCATTTCACCATATTAGTATAAGATACTATTTCTTATTCGTATAATAATTGTTAGGTAACTGCCAAATAGGAATCCTTGTAAAATATCCTAGCCCATATGTGTGCTACCATCAATATTTTTATAACATTTTATTTTTGCTAATTCAAAATCATACTTAAAGTATATATTCGTTTATTATTCAAACGGTTGAACGGTTTTTTTTTTCAGTATTTGATAGCATATATATATATATATTATTTATTAAGCGATTACGGATGTATCAATATTTAAAATCCTTTTTATCTTTAATTTTTACACATATTGACATTATTAAATAAACTATCAATTACATACGATCTTAAGATTATATAATAATAACATTGACTCGAGTTTTCTACGCGAGTTGATTTTTAAAATATTTCCTCAAAATAATAATCTTAACTTACCATAAATCGTACTCAATAATCAATTTATATTATTATATGTTCGCGTAACGAACAAAGTAGAAATTAATACGAAAGCGTTTAATGGTTACTTTTCGTCATGGTTGTAGTTACCATAATAATAAAATAATTAATTAGGTAGGTGTTAGTAATTCTATGAATCGACTGTCGAATTACCGTCTATGAGATAACAGTGAGAAGCACTGAAAGTGACACACCTCGTTAGCAGCCGCTATCAACACGCCTCTCAGCAAAGCGATAAAAAAAAAATTAATCACTTAATATGATTAAGTATAAACCATTTTAAATTATAATTACACTTTAAATCAACCAATATAAATATTATATATCGTATGTGTGTGTGACATGTGTGGTTTTTATGTTCAGTAATGTGTTCTTTATCATCACTAAGTGGATGTAAAACTCACAGATATATTGAAATAGTGATCACATATCTTCCTTTTCACATAAAGAATATATGTACAATATTTATGAAATCATTTATGCCTATTAATAGGTAACTGACGATAAATTTATTTAATGATAAACATTCTGAACTATATAAATTAAATTTAAAAAGTTATTTATGTAAGTAGTATTTACTATTCTAAGTCGAAATTATGAAATTGGAAAAATCGTAACTGACGAGTTTGTGTTCTGTGAGAACAAATAAAATTTAATTGTATATTTAAATGAATGAGTTTAATTTTAATAAATGTCTATTGGGAATTAATGATTCATGACAAAAAAATAACTTATATTTGACAATTACAGTTTTTATGAGCGATTGTTTCTAACATTAGGTGCAACCTGAGATGACAATCGACGTATCTCTAGATGTAATCTATAACGCTGATTTCATCGTTACGTGACGCTAATATTGTAGATAGTTCAAAATTATTATGTAGGATAATAATTAATATTTGATGACTTCGAGAACGTCATGTATGTGCCAAACAATTTTAATTCTGGACATCATATAACGTAAAATCGATAGCGTAGCGTAGTTCATTCTACTTACATATTATATTAAATTGAAAATAACCTCTCAATAAACTATTAATATCTGTAATTAACTTAATAGTTTTCAAGGATATTCGTACATTGTGCATTAGAAATATCATTTAAATTATAATAGTTACCTTTATTAATAATAATTCAACAAATGCACATACCTACATAGTAATCCTGATAGATGTAAAATCGTGTTCGTAATTTCAATCGTTACATTTTAGCTTTATTAAGATCAATATAAATTATTATAAAGGGTAGTTAAGTACAGTCGTCAAAGTGTTAATAGTAGCGGATATTAACGGAGTTGTGTCAAGTTGATTGAAAACGGAGTCTATTTCCTGATGACTGTACTTTGTCGAGTATCAGGTAATTAATGATGTAAATTTATGAAATTATCTATTTTAGATTTTAGGCTGTGAGTCAGCGTAACACATTCTTTACAATTAAATTCAAGCTAGAGTTGCTGTGATACACCATTATGGCTAAAATATAGTGTAGTCATTTCTGGCTATTAATAACAATGGAAGATAACGTGGTTAAACGTTAATAAGCCATATTTTGTCTGTGATTTCACTGATGTGTTAGGTGCACCTTTATCCGCGTAAATTGTAATTCTTCAAAAATTCAATCGCTATGTCTCGTGTGTTAATCATAATAGTTGGCCTCACTCATAGTCGTTATTGCATAACACTTACATAATGAAAATGTAACTAACAAGGCTGTCTCTACCTTGAATCAATTTTGGAAACTGTATTTTATAGAGCCTATGTGTAACAGCCAGAGTTGTAACTAGTCTACAAAATCTGTTGTCAGCATGAATATAATTACAAAGTAAACGTTAGCCGATTTACAACAGAATACTAATCGACTTACAGAGCAATAATAAAAAGCATAGCTAGTAATGCCTGGCTGGATATGCTATTTAACTTAATATGTATTTTGATCTGGAACGATTTTTCATAGAAAAATAATTCGAATTGTAAAAGTTGTTTAAGAAATTATTAAAATATTCAAATAATAATACTAGAGAGTTAGTCAGTGAGTAATTTTAAGAGAAAGGTGTTACGAGTATAATAAAGTAATTAAAATCGATTTGTGCTTTTATTTCTACGCAATCTTATTAATGGGTATGTACCACAGAGCAAATACAAAGAGGAGCTGTTGTAATGAATATTTTTTATGCAATAATGCGTGTCATTTACAGGGGTTAAGAGGATCGCTGCTAATGGAGAGAGTGTGACAAGTAATAGTACTTGTCTCACTCCCTCCTTTATGTCCATCTACCGGCTATTAGCACAACTACTAATTTCGTATATTTTATGCAGTTGAGCTATCTTGCATTAGATGTCAGTAAGTGTATGGTGTATGTAACAGAATTTGCCTATATCAAGGAGTGCTAATTTTTTTTATTTCAAAGATACAAACAAATCTTATTAGCTGTTTGCTCTATTCAAATATAAATGTTTATAATCAAATAATTCTGCATATCGAATAGGTGAATGACTGTTTTTAACCGCAAATTTTTTTATAAGGCTTGTCAGCATTGTTCATAATGTTAATATTTTATGAAAAATCCATTTTTTCTTTACTGTCATTCTGATAAACTCAGAAGTTTAGATAGAAACCTTTTTTTTCTTCATATTTGTGTCCTTTTCATACGACCAAATAATACAATTATTTGTTTGGGTTTCTAACAAATTGTCGAATGTAAGTCCTTTTTTTCTTTTGGGCTACGGTCGGCGCACTCCTCGCACCACTCCATCCGGGGTGACAGAGGGGCGTAAGCACGCACTCCCGTAACCCACCCGTAACGTCGCCTTCGTCGTTGGGCCGGCCACCGGAGCATAGTGACTTGACGTCAGTGGTCGACGGAATACCCCTGAGGAGTACCCTCTCCTCGACCGACGTCCCCCCCTCTGGTAGGATGTCGGTCTTTCCTCACGCGGTCGGCCTCTCGGCGGGTGACGGACGAATTCCCCGATCCAGTCACCCGCGGCCTCGGCTAGGGCGGCATTAGGCGCAGGTAATCACGCCTGCGCCACCCCAGTCACTGGCGCCGGCTCGCGTCGTCGAGGAGACGCTCCTGGCGCACGCGCTCCGCCGCCTCCTTCCGCGAGACTACTGCCTCGCAGAAGGTTGCGACCGCGTCCCAGTTCCTGACGCTGTCGAGCATCGCCCTGGCGATGGTCGGCAGCGAATGTAAGCCCTAGTTGGACTTTTAGTACTTAAATATGTTAGTTACACGGTACTATTTCCTTCCTTTTTGTCTTTTCCATATAAAAAAAAATCAAACCACTCTATTAAAATAATGCTTTATTCAATCGATAATGCAACAACAGTGTCAATGATCAAGACACGGAAAAGAGTATTTCAGGCGAGCAGACCAGCTCCCCCTAGTAGCAACCGTTTGATTGACGCACGGGCCATCTAAAACTTAGCCATGCCAAAGGTAACTTGAAGAGCCGGTCTTCGACGCCACCACCATTTTGAATATTTTTGTGACGTGCTCAACCTCGTTAATCTTATCAAGAATCCATCGAGTGCATTTACATTATTAATAAATGAAGGAGAAAGGGAGACATTGGTTCCAATAATAAAAATGAAATACTCTTTTGCATCATATATTTCTTGAGCTATACCTAATCTTGCCCTAAATACTATAACAAAGAAAACTTTTTTCTATTGCAAAAAAATATTTATTACTTTTACAGTGTTAGTTTAATACATAAATATAAAACAATTTAAAATATAAAAAGCTTGTTCGAAGTGGTTTCCATTGGCTGCAATACAGTCCTTTAAATATAGAGGCCAGTTTTCAATAGAAGCACGCACTCTTTCAATGGAAAAATTCTTCACTGCCAATCGTATGGATTGTTTTAGGGACTCCAAATTATCTCCAGTTTTGTGTATTAATTTTTGAAATCCATTGCTTCTTAACATTATCATTGGACGGTATTCTAAAACATACAAAATTTACAGTTTAATTATAATAGGTTCATTTAAAGTAGTGTAAAAAATATTTTTCTTTGATGAAAAATCCGAATGTTATAATTATATTCTAATTACGACCCTGAAATTTTGACACTTTTATAGTTCTTCATAGTTAACGACAGCTGGCGTATTGCTTATAAAATAATTATTAACTACATATAAAACTCATATTTTTGTTGACGTAACGGTCTTTGGGTATAAATTTTAATACTCATGGTTATTAGTTATTACGATAATCTTAATAGTTTGAACTTTATGTGCTTTTATAGTTCTAGGTGCTATTACGCAAAGTGATGCCATCTAACGTTGAGTAAAATTATTTTCGAACATGATACCGTCAAAAGATTTTTCTAGAAATTATTTTGATAAATTATGAATAAATATACTCACAAATGAAACATGATTCTTATCATAGCATCTGAACGTTTATCGGAGTAATTTTTACATGATAAAACACAACACTTCATGGTTTTCTTCGTAATAACATAAAAATACACCAAAAATATAATTGTATGCACCGTACGAACACCGGCAGCGACGACAGCAGACTAATAGGCCACGCCTACTATTGATGTTAACGCGATGACGTCAAGGCCTACTTGAGAATCACAGTGCACAGTATCTTAGGCCGACTCCTCTTTGTATCTGCTCTATGGTATGTACCTAAAACTTATTATAAATAAAAATAAATGAGTGAGTATTTTTTAACCAAAGCTGTACCTACTGCTTGCAATATGCATGTAGATCGCCACATTGTCGCTAATACTTTTTGAATCGTGTAACCATTGACCAGCAAGGCGTTGCGAGATGTGCGACGTGTTAACAGACAGTTTAAATGTGTTCAGACGTGTTTACAGATAGTTTAACAATTATAAGAGTAGAGTGATTCCCTGATTCAAAGCGGGTAGTATGTCAAATCTCAATAATTTTCGACCAATTTCCATACTGTCTACACCTAGTAAAGTTTTTGAAATCATGCTTAGTCAAATGTTAAATCATTTTATAAGACATAATATTTTTCACAAACATCAATTTGGCTTCACAAGGAATTGCTCTATTACTGATGTAGAGCAATTCCTTGTGAAGACAAATTGCGGATGTAGAATTATTAAAAAATATCTTTACAGCCTGGGAGGAATTGCATGATGATGCTTTGGCTATATTTTGCGATCTATCCAAGGCGTTTGATTGCGTACCTACACCACGAAACTCTCATCAAGAATTTTGCATTATGGGAACAAGGAATAAGGTTTTCGAACTTTTAACATCATATTTATGCAACAGAATTCATAAGATCAATGTTAATGGTGTACGATCATCTGGTTCTGTTATAAGAATGGGCGCTCCACAAGGATCCATCCTGGGGCCACTTCTGTTCCTTGTATATATTAATTACTTACCTTATATAGGGGATAACCAAAACATAGTGTTGTTCGCAGATGATACCTTCTTATTGTTTAAAATTAAAAGACAAATGCTTAATTATGGCGATCTGAACAATGCTCTGTCAAATGTTGCTCATTGGTTCAGTACTTAGTTCTTAATGAAAAGAAAACTAAATGTACCTATTAAATATACCACATCTAATATGAGAGTAGTGGAAAGCAATGTTCAAATGAATGTGTGGCCCTAGAAATTGTGGAGTCCACCACATCTTTAGTTATTACTATTGATGCTAAACTCCATCGGGGCCCTCATGTTAAGAAATTATCTAGTAGCTAATAAGCTAGCTAAGCTAAGCAGCTTATGCGGTAAAAATATCGAATATTAACCGATATTGAAACGGCTAGAATTGTTTATTTCGCTTACTTCCACAGTCTTAAGTCTTATGGCTTACTGCTTTGGGGATGCTCTGCAGATTTGAATATCATCTTTGTTCTCCAAAAACGGCTGTCCGCGCGATTTATAATCTAGGCCCAAGAGCTTCGCTGCAGGAAAAAATTAGGGAAATAAATATTCTAACTATTGTATCACAATTTATATTTGAAAACATATTGTTTGTAAAAACATATTGATAAATTTGATAAATATAGTGACATTCGTCACGTGTTTACTAAGAATAAGGATAATCTATTTATAAAAAAAAGGTAGGTTTTCACGAGGCAATGTATATGCTTTTACAATAAACTACCTAAAGATATCCGAGATATGCCCATGTATAATTTTAAAAAGGCTATCAGAAATAGACTTGATGAAATAAAATAACATGGACTTGTTTTGGTGTTTTATTAATCACTTAAAAGACTAGAAAAATAAACTCATTTGCAAAAAAAACGGGCGGTTTTGATTTTCATTCATATTTAAAAAGATACAATACCAAAAAGGTTTCAATCGTTTGTACACGTTACTGGCCGGTTTTAAAAATGCTGTGGTATTTAAAAAAGTACGTTCTAAATTCAATTTTTCATTTGATGTTCATTTTTACAGAAAACCCCTTTTTATCCTACATTTTTGGCGCGAAGTTCCAGAAGTTAACATCGACTTTCATAACTTTTATTCAATTTTTATCGATTAATTTCATATCCTTGACTGTCAAAGCTTTATTTAATGCTGTTTGGCTTTATCAAAAATGGTAGATAAAGTGGCAAAAGCTACCAAAATTATCGCGCTGCTTGAAGAGGGTTGCAGCCAATGGAGGCTAAATGTTAGTCGCTCGACAGTCCAAAGGACCTGGCAGCGATATCAGGAGACTGGTTCCGTCGAGAGAAGGCCTGGTTCTGGAAGAAAACCATGTACCCAACCACGGGATGATCGTTTTCTTGTGAGTCGCGCATTGAGAAATCGCAAATCTTCGTATGTGGATCTTAAGAACAACCTCCAAGAAGTAAGAAATGTGCATATTAGTCTATGGACGGTCAGGAGGAGGCTTCTCGCTGCCAATATACGCAGTCACCGCCCGGCCCGCGGCCCCAAATTACTCCGTGAGCACAGAGTTCACAGGCTTAGGTTCGCTAGAAATTGTGAATCATGGACTCAAGACGATTGGAATAGGGTTTTGTTCTCTGATGAAGCCAGGATATCTCTGTTCGGTGAAGATCGACGTCGGCGAGTGCTAAGAAGACAAGGAGAACGCTTTGCAGAGGCATGTTTCGAAGAAATCACACCTTATGGTGGGGGCTCTGTTATGTTTTGGGCAGGAATAAATTCAATGGATCGTACAGAGTTAGTCTTCATTGAAAACGGCTCACTGACTGGGCATCGATACATAACGGAAGTTCTAATTTCTCATGCACAACCCGCATTGGCCGCTCTAGGTGAAGACTCGATTTTTATGGACGACAATGCTCGCGCCCACCGATCCCGCGATGTTAATGCGTATGTGCAAGAGGTCGGCATTCGTCGTTTGGATTGGCCAGCTCGAAGTCCCGACCTCAATCCCATAGAGCATGTCTGGGACGTTCTGAAACGGCGTGTGAGATCAGTACACCCGGCTCCGCAGACCATCAGAGAGCTGAAGAATGTGATTACTGCGGAGTGGGAACGTATTCCGCAAGCAAGTATCCGGGATATACTCGCTAGCATGCCCAGACGAATTCAAGCTGTGATTTTAGCTAGAGGGGGTCACACTCGATACTAAACATTTATCTGCTTTTACTTTATTAAAGAAAAACAAACAAAAAAACTTTTTTATTTTTACTTCATGAGCATATGCACTACTAGCGAGGTTTAGCATTATTTCCCATAAATTGTATCTAAATTTTATGAAATACTGATGAAAACGATTATTTTCTTATTAATTTACCAAATTGTGTGGATAAAACTACCTATAATTATCAAACAAAGAAATATTAACATTTGAAATGGTTCATTGCTTAGGTGCCCGTTTTTTTTGCAAATGAGTGTATTTTTTTACATATCACATTTACAGTAAATAATTATAAACATTATATCATATTGAAGAATAAGAAAAATATATCTAAAGGAGCCGTTCAAGTATTACGTAAGCACTATAGGGTCTCTGATTTGCTTATTTTTGATGACATGATGGGATAGGGGGTCTAGATGGTGATTACGTCAGCAGTAGTTATTTACTTTTTACACCTGTGAACCCACACATTGACTATGCTTTAAAACGAAACGCATATTGAGGGATTCCCACAAAAATTGAATACATTAGAACCGAGTAGGGCAATTACCGAGCGCTATTCACTTGTCTAAATTTCTTTCGTCAAACTATTGTTTCGTGTTAGTACGAGTGACGATTTGATGTACTGTAAGTAAAGCAAATCAAGTTAATATTTGTGTTACCCTTTAAGTTTGTTTTGTTTGTGATGTTACTTAAAATTATAAGATTTGAACTTTATACTTCATGTTGAATACCGTATCAATAAAATTAAGTGTGTTACAGTATACTAAATCTATTTTCTTATTTTTAGAATTCTAACTACTACGCATGGATCATTAAAAAACACATTAAAGAAACATGCATGTTTACGTAAACATAGGAGAGCTGTGTGGTAGCGGCTACGAATACTACCAACCCTTATTTTGCTTGTGGATGTCGTAAAAGATGACTAAGAGCCATAACGACCTGGGCCAAATCCATCTGATGCCGTTGGGTCAACAATTGCATTCCCAAGGAGGGTTGACGTCTGGCAGGCGGCCGGTCATAAAACTATTGCAAATAACTTTTACAATATGTACTATGAAAGAAGAGTACATATTGTATCGACCCCAAGTAATTGGGATAAGAGTAGGAGAATGATGACGACGTAAGCATAGGAGAGGGGGGGAGTTATTAAGAGCTTTGCTTACTTTTGCTGACAAGGGGTAGAGGGGGGCTTAACAATTGTAATAATCTGCTTACGTAATACTTGAACGACCCCAAATATGAATACATAGATCATTTTATTGTGAGTTGCAAACATTCCTCTGCATTGCTAATACTATTTATAAGATATTCTTTTAATCCATTTTTATTATATGAAGTATAAAATTGACTCAACAGTGAATATTTCAGACTGACTATTTTAAGACCTAGAATTTTTAAATGTCTCTTCTTCATAACCTGTGGCCCAATTAAATGTTCATTATCGGAACAATAATGATCGGGCAGATGTATCAGAACAGCAATAGTTTCATTTCTACCTGTTTTTGATTTCCAATTAAAAATATTACTTCCCAGACCTGTTGGGTGAATAATTAGATCCAACAAATATGTCTCATCTGAAGGTAGATATGGCACTGATACAGCTACAGACAATTTGTCTGCACTTCCTATCACATTAACTAAAACATCCATTATTTTATCCAGAATGTTTTTAACTCTAAAATCTTGTAATAGGGGTGTGGACCACTGATCTTTTGGCAGCAGTGGTCCAGAATAACCCACACTCTCTAGTGACATGGCAGTATCAATCAAATACAATTTCTTTAAAGTATCAGGTTTGTTTACTTTAGATAAGTATTCAGGACTCAACATTTTATTAACAAGCATTGTCGGATATTTACCAATATAAATAAGTGATAATACTGCTAAACTAATATCATCACAGCTTATTTTATCAATTTCATTGTGTAATACTTTTTCTGCAAGGTCACAAAACTTTGAGCAATTTGGTAGATAATTTAAAAATCCATATGGGTAAATAAATGATTTTAAAAAACTAGAGGGCACTTTGTTCCAATTATTGATAAAGTATAAACTGCATGAGTTGAGAATTTGTGCATTGCATATTTTAAACTGCATACAATAATTTAGAATTCCCACTAAGAGGACAGGGCTTTCAATCTTAGGACCCCTTAGTTTCATATATTTTTCTATGGACTTCTCTATTTGATTATCAGTATATTTTAGCCTAGTAAGCTTTGAAACAATATCCAATAAGGAATCTTCATCCAATGCATGTATATTAGCGCTTAACCAGCCACCGACAACACAACATGTCTGCAAAGATAAATATTTTTCTTCTACAAAACAATTTAGAATATCTTGCATGACAGGTATTTTAATTTTAGACCATAAGTCACTCAACTTTTGTTCTAGCAATGTGAATATTATTCTTTTACTATCTTTCAATCCATTTAAAATATTAAATATGTGAATTATGTTTTCTTCATTTATTTCAGGTTCTCTTACAACAAAACCAATCCATAATTTATCAATAGTCTCAGAATATTGCATCTTGTCTTTATGCTTAATCAAAAATCTTATAAACTCACACAGCTGTTCCACTGATAACTTATTGTCTATTACTCTTAAAAGTAATTCATCATGAAATTTGTATTTATATGGTTCCATAAAAGAAGAAACAGTATTTAGTATGTTTAATATTGTCTGTGTATCATCTGTCTTCATAACTACTCTTAACAGTTTATCTAAAATAGCACCTTTAGCTAAATTAATATTCACAATGTAGGTCTCCATTGCTAAAGGACTAGGATTTTTTTCTATATCATGGATTCTCTCAATTGCACCTAATGCTATGTTGGGTGTAATCTTAGTGCATTTTGAAAGTAAAGAAAATACATCTCGTAAATCAATACATCGTTTAAACTCTTCTTGTATTAGTTGAAAGTGCAAAGGATCATGAGTGTTTTCTGTGTTAACTTCATCAGTCTGTTTATATTCGATTTCAGATAGATCTTTTAGCATCTTAACAGCAAGTGGGAGTTCTTGAACATTAAATCCATTTTCTATAAGTATTGTGCTAGTACTAAATTGTGGATTATTGCCATATTTATCATCACTGAGCCTGCGTGATATAATCAATGGACAAGGTGTGACAATACTGTTATTACTTGAAGATAATATATTAGTTTTAGCTTTTAAACATGTCCTCCTAAGAACTAACGACATTTTAAATTCGGCATAGAAATTGGCTTCCAAAATAAATAAATTAATGCAAAATAAACAGAAAAAAAACTATCCTACAAAACACAATTATCGAGATCAACTTACATACATGGTTGACAATGACAAATGTCAAATTTGACACTCGGCTCTGTTTCTTCTCCTTTTTTTGTATTGGCAATCGGCTACTGAAACTGCCCCATTCTTGCCGTGTCGAGTTACAATTTTCTTAACAAATTAATCAGTTTCTTTACATCTTTAGTCTCATCATCTAATATGATAACTAATTTATTGTCCGTCAGTAAGTTAAACCCTTGTCTTCAACATAGTCACTCTGTTATAGTGTTGCATATCGATAGTCTACTATCGATAGACAATCAATTGTCTATCGATAGTTTACGTATAAGCAATAGTATCAATAGTATATCGATTGTATTGTAATACGTCAATACTATCGATACTATCGATAGTATCGATAGCTCTCCACGAGCAATACTATCAATAACAACGATACTATCGATAGTGATTCATTCGATAGTATCAATACTATCGATAGTATCGCTAATACCATTAGATTTAACTCAAAACTATCGATACTATCGATAGTATCGACTATTTTGGACTATCGATAGCAAGCAACTATTCGATAGTATTGTTGTCTAAAGTTATGTTATGTGGTAAGCCAAGTACTGACATTATTATTACAGAAATTTATTTAAATTTGCGTCATCATAGAGTAGAACAAGACGACTTTTGATGGGAATTTGAAAACGTCATGTATTATATTATCTTGTATTATATTCGATATCGTAGTGTTTTAACGTGTTATATTAGATAATTTTGATGGCATTTTATGTAATGTGATGTGCGGCGATACTAGGATGTAGTGAATATCATATAAAAGTGCTTTACAACGTTTTCATTTTCCATCAAAATTCCCACAAGATACCATTAACAGTGTGGCCATTGCACTGTTAATGGTACAGTTTGACTTAGACAACGACTGACTTGAAAGACTAAAAACGTGAAAATATTTATAACTTGACACTGGCACCAATAGCTCGTATATGTAGCTGATTGCCAATACATAAGAAGAAGAAGAAGAGTAGAACAAATTTTAGTCAGGTGAATAACATTAAATTTGTGATACTAACAAAGTGAAACAATTATAATAGCAATACTTGCTGCTGTCAATATTTCTTGAGTTTCGGTGGGAATGTGGAAGTATTATGTCATATTCTTGGATTATTTCATTTATTTATTTTCTTTTTGAAGTAAAATTTCTTTAGGCGCGACTAGGGAGTAACTCAGATTTTTTTAAATAGGATCATAATTTATTACTAGATGGCGCTGTAACAAAGTTAATGGATTCTAAGAGGACATATATTAGAGTCTAAATCGCGCTATAGAAATTTTTACAAATTTTAACTATATATATTAAAATTTATAATGAACTACTGTACTCGCTTCAGTTACCTGTTTCGAATGAATAGTATTAATATAACATTTGCAATTGCAATAATGAATAATCATTGTAAAGCACATGATTAATAGATATAATAATTATAATATAATATTTATTTATTTATTTAAGTTAATATTTAATCATTTCAGTGATATATGTCGTCAACGCCAAAGAAGTTTTACTTCAATCGCGCGTAAAGGTTTACACGCACACATTTTTTTTTCTTTTTGTTAAAATGGGTCAATCCTATAAAGAAATTCGACATATTTTAAAACTTTATTACAAAAAAGATACATGCAACGCAAGCTGTGAACAAATTGTGACGTTTATGGACCTAATGTGGTGTCAGAGAGAGTAACACAATGGTTTAAATGTTTTCAATTCGGGAATTTTGATGTCAACGTTGCATCTCGCTCATTTCATTTTCAATTGTATATAATATACAATTAAAAAATTATTCTGGAGTCAGTTAGATATATATTTCTATATCCCTATAATGTGAAGTTACATATATGTTAGCATATTTTTAATAGAGCCTTCTAGATGGATCACATTGCAATCGAGCATACAGAGAACTTATGTTTTTCGGACCCTGTTAAATTTACTTCACTAGATTAATATCGCTAAAAATACAACAAATCTAATGACTAATTACGGCCATAATTCTGTGTAGAATTGTAACTCAGAATTCTTGATTATGTTTTTCATAATTTTGTTTAACCGAAACTTTCAAAGCTAATAATTACACTAAAATTTTATAGTAATAGACATTCTGAGTTTCATTAGTATACTGGAACAAACCATTTTTTTTCATTTTATTGCTTATGGTGGCGAACGAGCAAGCAGCACACCTGATGGTAAGTGTCACAGTCGCCCATGGAGCTTGGCAATACTAAGGTTATAGCTTAGGCCACTGCCTACTAATAAAATCCCCAAACCCACCCAGTTGAACTGCCAGCTTTTTCGCTCACCGAACGAAGCGCAATAGCACATTGCCATTACTCAGACGCCGATCTTCTGCGAAAGTGTGGTACTACCCCGGAACCACCGGCCCGCGGCTGTAGACAGAAAACTGTCAACAGGGTGGTACAAGTACAAGGTACCACTTACATTCATTCACACATTCCGACCCAATTGTCCAGAAGTCTCGCAGCATTATAATTTTACTCAACTTTCAATGGCTATTGATCTTAACCATTATTAGCTAACTTGGGCTTCAAAGTAAGAACGCAAATGCACGTTACTGCTAGAAAAGTCACCACAAAATTCACTGAAAACAAGCAACAGGGACACAACTACGGTATTTATATTTTTAAGCAATACTATTGAAAATTTTCTGGCAATCGATAGCCCGAAATAGTCGATACTATCGATAGTATCGATAGTTTTACGCTAAAACTAATGGTATTAACGATACTATCGATAGTATTGATACTATCGAATGAATCACTATCGATAGTATCGATAGTATCGCCGTTATTAATAGTATTGCTCGTGGAGAGCTATCGATACTATCGATAGTCTCGATAGTATTGATATGTACGATACTATCGATAGTCCTATCGATAGTATGAATACTTTTTGAGGTTAACTATCGATAGTCAAACTATCGATTTTTATGCAACACTGCTCTGTTAATAGTATTAATTGGATTATTTTATAGAAAACGACAATACATGTAGGTACAATAAGGTGGGTCAAAAAATATTTTTTAATCAAATTTAGTATTCAAAAATTTAGTAATTCTAATAGTGAAAATACGTTGTATGTAGGTATCGTTATCAACCCTCTAAAATATTATTGAATTATTTTAAGTACTAAACTACTAACTAATAGCCCGCGGAAAGCCGCGGAAAATATAAAATTACCTCGGCAGCAATTATTGGAAGATATTTAAATAACTTGGCAAGTAAATTACCTGGAGAAATATCACACCCCGTTTGTTAACTGAAACTAATAGAATTTTGCGTCTTCACATTTCTACATCAATACCATCAAATAATTTAATTAATTTGGTCCAATACATTATAAAAGTAAATGCCTCCGTATGGTTCCAAATAGAGGCACATCAATCATGCAAAGATAGATCTCAGTATCTTTGGAAATGAATTAAAAGTTCGCAACGTTTATCAAATACATTAGAAGTAGTCATAAGTCCTCTTCAAAAAATATATATTTTACTTACTCTGAAAATGTACTATTGGTGACGTTAACAGGTGGAGAAACGCATATAAGAGATCTCATACCTCTCAGAATGCCAAATTGGCATAATTTACCTGTAACTGGAAAACTACCACGTATTTTTCAAGTGTTTTAACTCAAATATATCAAAGGGCATAGCCGGATAAGTATGGGCAATCTGCCCCTATGGCTTTTTTGACTCACACTCAGGGGATCGATTTGGTATCGAATAAAAATAATTCACCACAATTTTTAACCCTTCAACTCAAACGGCTTTCGAGATTTTCAAAAAAACTTGTTTTTTCGATTTTAATTTTATTTTTATAGTAAAATTCGGAATTAATCAATGGTGATTTATTTTCTTATTTTTAGGTGTCTTAAATATAAAAAAAAACATACGATCATTGTTCTTTAACGAAAAGCCGATTTTTAACGAAGGAAAGAAAATTAAAATTTTTTTTAGCCTTTTTCAAATATATCAATCACCAAAACTCGTCAGAACACGTCTTTTATGCTCCTCTAGACTCAGGATTACTTTTGGATTTTTTGAAGTGGTGGAACAATTTCAAAAAAATTAAAAACTCATTTTTTTCCTAAAATCCTGCGTTTTAACACACTTTTATTTTTTTTTATTTGAAAAACTCATTTTATGGTATGTTTTTACCAAAGAGTTGGCCACTTTGATATAACTAGCTGGGACTCCCCTGACTGACAAGTGGTAATGTGGTGAATGTTCATAAAACGCGGGGATTTCTCGGCTTGCTTGATAGAATGAAAGCCGAACTAAATCAATCAATTCATATTTAGCTTGTGTTGTTGTTTAATTGTTTTGTTTTTTGTGGACACGTACTTTTTTTGTTTAAATAAATGTTTTAGTTCAGCGTTATTAATATACAATAACGGTGTGTGTGGTGTTATTTGGGAAGAAAATATGTTAACAGGGCGGAAGAAAGACCCGCTTTGGCGGAACTTTATAGAAATTCCAGCCTCTTCGAGTTCTACCACTGATGTTATCTCAAGATGTACGCTGGAATACATTAGCAGATTGTCTTGAATCGTACGTCAACAACTGGCACTGTCTTGTAAAAGTATGCAGCGAGCACAGGACTGAATTAGATTTAACAATCGTAAAGAACGTCCAAGATGTTGAGTTCAAAGAATATGTTGAGAACTATCTCAAAAAGCTGAAAAAAGTAGCTAGAGCTCTCGATCTCATACAGAAAGACATGTGCGTCCTAAGTGATTGTACACGTATATGGAAAGATTTACTCTCATCGGACTGGTTGCCAGAAGAAGCATACAAACTTAAAGCAAGATTTAAAACCGCAATGACACCTGCACATTTCGCTGCTTATATATTAGACCCCAACTATAATGGAGAAGGTCTATCAGAAGAAGAAGACACAATAGGCATGGAATTTTTAGATTCAAGCTGTCCACATGCCATGAAAGATGTCCTGACGTACCGCGCGAGGAGTTATCCTTTTTTGGAATACATGTTTAAAAAATACTTTTTAATGAAAACGCATGGGTCTGTGTGATGGAAATCACTGAGTAATAAAGTGGATCCAGAGATGCTCGACATTACGTGTCAGTTATTTACTGCAACTGCTTCTTCCGCAGGAATTGAAAGTTTATTCTCAACATAGTTTAGTAGTGGTAGGACTACGATGTCGACAGTTTTCTGTCTACAACGGGCCGATCTGTCCGGGGTAGTACCACACTCTTGCAGAAGATCGACGTCTGAGCAATTGCTATATGCTGTTGTGCTTCGTTCGGTGAGCGAGAGTGCCGGAAGCCCAACTGGGTGGGTTTGGGATATGTATGGGTAGGCAACGGCCTAGCTATACCCCTGGTTATGCAAAGGTCCATGAGCGCCAGTAATATTTACCATCAGGTGTGCTGCTTGCTCGTTTGCCACTAAAAGCAATAAAAAAAAACACACAGTTCGCTTGAGAAACTTCAGATGATGGAAGTTGAGGATTGAGTGGAAGATAAGAGAAGGGAAGTTGATTGAACTTGGTTGCATCTTAACTTGGAAACTGTTGTTTTAAATAAATAATAATTATAATTACAATAAATAAAGTACTTTTTGATTTTTAACTACTTTTTTTTCATTTTTTACGTATGTACGTGTTTAAAACATGTTTAAAACAAGGCAATTAAAACAACAATGAAGCATTAATAAAAAAACATTTCTTTTTGTTTTGCCAATAAATCATGATGTTTTGTTCTTTTAAAAAAACATGTTTTTTTCCAATCCTGGAGTAACTACTATTCAATACATACAATAAGTTAATCATGAAGATTACATTATTTGTAGGTTACCTGAACAAACGAAACCTTAAAAGATATGACCGATAGTTTCCAGAAATGCCGGTAGATGATGTTCCAAAATGCTAAATTGGCGTGAATTTTAAGAAAAATAGTCTTTACATAATCGTTGTTTAGTAAAATGATCGGAAACGTTTGAGTAGTAATGTAATTGTGTGAATTATGAGTAAAGAAAAATTTTTGCTTGTTTTTTCAAATACAAAAAAATAAACATACATACATACATACATATCATCACGCCATATCCCTTGCAGGGTAGGCAGAGAGAACAGAGTGCCAGAGAACTCTATCTCTGCATACTTCACTCGCTTCCTCAACATTCATAATTCTCTTCATACACGCTCGCCGGTTTCGGAGACTCTTGACTCCACCTTCCTTCAGTACCTGACCGATCTGGTCTAGGTAGGTTAGTCTCGGTCTCCCTCGGTACCTACATCCTTCCACTTTCGCATTGTATATCTTCTTAACCAGACGTTCGTTCGGCATTCTTTCCACATGTCCGAACCATCGGAGCATTCCCTTTCGCATCTTTACACCAATACTCTCTTTCATACCTACTCGCTCTCTTACGTCGTCGTTACGAATGCGGTCGGTCAGCCTAACTCCACAGATTTTCCGAAGAGATCGCATTTCGACCGCATTAATTTTACTTTCATACTCTTTTCTGCATACCCAACTCTCGCTTCCATACAGTAATGTTGGGACAAGCACTGCGTTATGTATTGCTACACGTGCCTTCTGGCTGAGGTGGTGGCTGCCGAGAAGTTGCCCCAACGCTCCGTTCACTCTATTTCCCGCATTCCCTCTTCGCTCTATATCAGTGGTGTACCTTCCATCTCGGCTAAATCCACATCCAAGATATACAAATTCATCCACTTGCTCTAGTACATCATTACCTATTGTTACTCTTACATCCGTTCTGGCTTCATCCCTTTCAAAGACCATTATTTTGGTTTTGCTCACATTCACGCGTAGAACCCTTTTCTTACAATCTTCTGTCATTGTGTGGATTAGGGTCTGCAGGTCAGTCGCTGACTGTGCCAGCAGGACTGCATCATCTGCATAAAGCAGAACAGAGACCACTGAGTCACCCATCTGGACTCCCACATTCATATCGTTCAATCTATGGAGACATTTATCCAGATATATGATAAACAGCCTGGCTGACAGAACGCACCCCTGCTTAACGCCGATATTGACGTCAAACCAAGGCGACATTCCATCATCCAGCCGCACACAGTCTCTTCAGCCCATATAACTGGACTGCACAGCCTGCAGCAGTTTAGCGTTAATACCATACTCCGGTAAAATGTCCCAAAGTTCCTTTCGTACAACCGTGTCAAATGCTCTCTCCAGATCCACAAAACTGCAGAAAACCCTCTGACCTAGGGCCAGATGCTTCTCCACAATGTTGCGCAGAGAGAACACTTGATCCATGCATCCCATTCCACTCCTGAAACCTCCTTGTGTCTCACACAGTAAACCATCGGAAAAAAATAAAAGTGTGTTAAAACCTGGGGGGGCACACTTAAAACACTTCTTATTTTTATTGACCGTCGCGCCGCCTACAGATTGGTTGTACAAACTTAACTGCTGCCATTTTGTCCTGCCTGTCAAACGTTTGACAACTGAGAATTGTTATTTTTTGTTCCTAGCGTAGGTACTTGTTGTCATCGATCTATTTTCGTTTATTGATATTCTTTCTGAAAATTATCTCAAGTTTCATTGTTAGGCTGATATTATTATTGTTTAGTTATCAGCTGATATGTTATTTTTTATATTTCAGGGTAGCTTTCATAGTAAAAGAAAATTCTATGTAATTACACATACACATGTAGATATCTATATGTATTACTTCAACTTTAGTTCACCGCCTAAACTCTGGGTGGCAGCACTTTCCATACATGCATATTTTATCATCGAATTGCCACTCTTTTTCAGTTTAATAACTTTACTCTTTGGTTAAAACCCAGGATTTTAGGAAAACAATGAGTTTTTAATTTTTTTGAAATTGTTCCACCACTTCAAAAAATCCAAAAATAATCCTGAGTCTAGAGGAGCATAAAAGACATGTTCTGACGAGTTTTGGTGATTGACATATTTCAAAAAGGCTAAAAAGAAAAGGTTTTAATTTTCTTTCCTTCGTTAAAAATCGGCTTTTCGTTAAAGAACCATGATCGTACGTTTTTTTTTATATTTTAGACTCCTAAAAATAAGAAAAAAAAAACAACATTGATTTATTCCGAATTATATTATAAAAATAAAATTAAAATCGAAAAAACAGTTTTTTTTTTTGAAAATCTCGAAAGCCGTTTGAGTTGAAGGGTTAAAAATTGAGGTGAATTATTTTTATTCGATATCAAATCGATCCTCTGAGTGTGAGTCAAAAAAGCCATGGGGGCAGATTTCCCATACTTATCCGGCTATGCCCTTTAAGTCATCGTTGATCCAACTATTCTAAAAAATCAAACGAATGAAGCTCTTTTCATATAACAGAAAAAAGGGGATGAAAACTTGTTTATTAGGTTAACTTGCCATACTCAAGTGGTTCAACGACCTAAACAATAAAAAATCAAGGGATGGTTTGATTTATGGCAAATTTGTTTCCAGAAAATTAAAGCCAAAATTTCAGGATTTTTTGCATAAAAAGAAATATATCTTTTTTTAACTTTTGGTGTTTCTTTGGTTAAATTTTTATTTTTGAACGTTTATCTGTGTCAATAACTAAATATTTATTTTATTACAATAATAGTTAAGCGATATCCAATAAAGAAGTATGACATTTAGTAAGACGTGTTTTTTAAAAAAACTGTATATATTTAAAGTGGATGCGCTGGCTGAAGATGTATGTTCGGGTAATTATTTTTTCACTAAAACTGTTTGTTATAGTACACTACAACATAATATTACTATTAGAATTTGTTTTCTCAACTTCAATTTTTTTTCATACTAAAGTGACCTTACCTTAATGTACAACACTGTTAATGCTCACCAAAACTCAGCTGTCAGTCATTTCATATATTGTAAGAATTTCACAGCCTGACTATATAGCCCACGAAGTATAGATAGAAGAAGTCCGAACGGTATAGGCTTTTCCATAGTATTCATGGACACAATCACGAATTCGTGGACACAATAATGAACCCAGATCTTAGTTCTCTTTTCTGCCACTGGCTGCGCTAGGTTTAAAACGTACCAATGCTATTATTATTATTACGCGTAAACACGCGTTGGCACGCGAATGTTGAATTTAATTAATTTAAATATAAAATTCCAAAGCTGTCAATAGCAACAAAATATTTCAGTCACTAGGAACAAACATCCCGCGTAAAGATTTAAAATAGTAGTTTCTTGAAAAGTGGCGCGCTCTACCGACAAAAATTCTGTCCCTAAAATTAAGACCATTCGTTCAACATTACGTTCGGACTCCTTGTATCTATACTTCGCGATATTTCCCTACAGGTATTAAGCGGTTTCAGACAGCCTCGGAATGAGTTAAAGGGAACCTCATTAAGTTTAATCCCAGAAAGACAGCTTTATGCGTTTAACGTAATACGAGGTACAATCATAACATTTATGTTCAAAGCAGTAACTATTATGCTAGGGCCGCACCTGCGTGTATCGTCACGAGGCTTCGTGCAATGAGACGATACACGCAGATGTGACCGGTCGTTATCGGCTATCGTCGCGAACATTCGGGCTTCGTGTGCGTTATCGCTTGGTTGACGATAAGTCAAAGGTTTTAGCGCGCTAATACATCGCGCTCTGTGGTCACACTAGCGTTGTTCATTTCGGCGGAAATTTTTGATGTGTTTAGACGCGTTCGAGGGTCTCCAGTTAATAAATAAATGTGGAATGGAGCGATGAAATGGTGTTGCAATTTTTACACCATTATGAAGCTGAACCCATGATTAAATCCAAAAAAATCAATATGTAATTATTAGCATATTATAGCTGTAAAAGCAAAACAACTCGTCATCCATAGCTAAACGCATCGAAATGATTTCGGCCATCTTTAATTATGGCACGATACTTCGTGTAAAATACCGAAGTCGCTAATATAACCACAGTATTATCACGATAACTTTCTAGTGTACAAAACGTACGAAGCTTCGCCACACATTACTTCGGGACGATACAAGCAGGTGCGGGCCCTAGCATTACAGTAACTGATTGTTTCGAGTTCGTTATTTTAAAACACTAATCCATCTTTTATGTTAAGCACCGCTAAACACTAATATCTCAGACAATTAGGGTCAATACAATATGTACTCCTCTTCCTACATATATTATATCAAAAGTTATTAGTACTAGTTTAACGACCAGCAGCCGCCTGTCTTACGTTAACCTTTCTAATTTATAGTATATTATCTATGCGTTAACCCTCCTTTGGGAATGTAATTGTAGACCAAATGGCATCAAGCAGCCCAGGTCGATTTAAAGGTTTTAGTCGTTTTTTACGACATCTATGCTTGCTAAAACTACATTATCTGAACAACTTGTCATTTAAATATTTATTGTATTTAGTTTATTGTGCTACCTATGTTTACCTTATAATAAGGATCTAAAACGTTTACTATTTATTTCTTTTTTTTTTTTGGAAACGTTATCAATTGTAGTACAATTTTATTTGAACAAATGTCTAATTAATTTTTATACAGGTGACAATGTATATTTTCGGTAATCTTACAGTCCATTTTAATACTAAAACCATCGCTTTTCAGTACACCGATTGTTCGCCGGGAACTGGCAGCTCTGTTGACATTTTGACAAATGACATTGTCATTTCACATAATTCACATCTTGAATTTGAAATATTTCATTTAAAGAGCTCATCGGTATTTTCATTTTTAAAGTAATTCTTGCACGACTGAGATTTAGAGATTTCATTAAGTATCGATAAGCTAGAATAATTATTATTGCGTAATCTTACATTTTAATCTTGCTCTATTTATTTAAGTTTAGTGTCTTATATTTCTAAACTTATTGTTAGATCAAGAACACCAGACTTAACTTTACCGGTAACGTATTGTTCACGTTCAATTTATTTATACCATAGATTAGCACTTATATATTCTAAGATTCCTTCTCAGTCACCTGATTGCAGTGGTTGGTTGAATCAAACACACTTGTAAATTTATTGTGAAGATAGTAGCTACTTAATAATTTTATATTTTGTGAAATATAGTTTAAAAGTCGATTCTTTTTAATACAGGTAAGAATAAAATAACGATTAATTTGCAAGTGTAAATAATAAGAAAATATTATTGTGTCTGCATCATTTTTATTTATTTCTTTTTTAATTTATAAGTTTTACATATAAAATAAGTGATAATTAAACTTCTTATTTATTTATTACATTATTTGTGATTTTATAGTAAAAAATGGTTATTGGGCAGTTCTGAAAAAAGAATTTTCCACCCATAATTAATTATACATTATTGTAAATGTTATATTTATTAAATAAAATAATTATATAATAATTTTATTGGGTAATAAAAGCTGTTTAAAGGTAATCATACAGTATTTAAGTATTTATATATTTAATTTATAACTTTTAATCTGAGAAAACAATTACCGTTACTAAATACTATACTCAACTTCATAGATTTTTATTCTGTATATGACAAAGTTTTTTTTTTATGGCAATCTATGGTCAGGACAGATGACGTCCGGAATGATGGAAGGGCAGCGTGTGGCCCCATAACCCACCATATTCCCTCCCCATTGCCATTGGGCTGGCCATTGGTACAGCATCCTTGACATCCATGGCTAGCCCAATACAGAGTTACATATACAGAGAAATTTTAATTAATAGTTTCATTAATAATTTATTATAGATTCATCATCATCATCATCACAGCCCATAAATGTCCCACTGTTGGGCTCGGGCCTCCTCCGTAATGGGACAGAAATTAACCTACTATACCGCGCTGGTCAGACGTGTTGGTATAGGGTTTTGTTTCGAGTTTTCCTTCTCTCACATAGATGTTATATGCGTTTTATATCCCTTAGTCGTCTCGTACGATCAGCCACGGGTAAGATATGGGGTGGTGAATAGTATTCTTACTCCGTCACCACACGGAAAATAGATTAATTAATTTAAACATTTTATAATGTATTGTTTTAGCATGTGACGATTCACAATTTAGTATACCTTTACTAAAACCTAGCTACTGTTTTGACTTTGTGTGATAAATAGGAAACAGCATATGTTTATAGACTTGTGAATCTAGAAATCATAACAATGAGCTTTCGAAGTTCTTGGGGTTCTCAAAGTAGTGTGTCTATTTGGTCCTTGTCAGCATCTAGGTCAGAAGTATGTAGGTCTTGGTCCTCGACGGGTGAGGATTGTCTAGTATTTTTCAGCTGTCTTGCTCCACGATGCGCCAGGGACAGGACAGGACAGTGTGTCCGGAATCCTTGACCATCGAGGACCAACCATAAGAGGACTGTTTGAATCACAGATAGTGTTATAAAATCACAGATTTCTATCGTAGTCATCTGACCGCATAGCTATGTGTGCTTTACACGGTATCGAGAGATCCAAGCTGCGTATTTGCGGCAATTCCTGTGGGACTTAAAACAGAAACCTTAACCAGTCTGGCTGGAAAGGCCTACATTTTAAATTTGGATCACGGCAGTCCTGCGACCAGTGCTGATGCCGACCGGCGCTAAAATCATCAATGCCGGCGTGTCACTCTCGACCGTCATTATAATGATTTTCGACATCGTCTAGAACTGGAACGCTATTACCGCCTTCCCTGACAATCATCACCTACAGCTGAATTTATCTCTATGCAGCAGTCGGAGGTCCCTACTATGAAATTTGAACGAAAATACATTCTATAATGACATTTTTTCAAAAAAGACATTTTTCCAAGCAACAAAATCTTTCGTATTCTTCAATCGTGAAACGGTTAACTACCCATCCAAAAAACGCCATTGGAAGTGAAATTTTTAATGGTACATTTTTGGCAAATAATTTACGAGTATTTGCTTTGATTCAAAACATTAATTTTCGAATTCTAGGCCAACGGGTACTCTACTAGCCGGTACTAAACATATAACATCTTATCTCACAAGCACTATAATTATATCTTTAGAACTACCTACCTCTTTAGTAAAATCAAGAAAACACTATAATTTTTGATTTCCTCACAATGCCGTTAAAGTAAGCTTTAAATAAATAATATTTTACAATTTGCCCACATATCTACTTACCAATATATTGTGCTCTTAAATTAACTTGAATTATATATATTGAATATATTACGACGTCCAAACTAGGCAGATACCTATATCTTGAGTACCGGGATTAAATTCACAATTATCCCCATATTTTGGCAAATAAAGACTACACTGCGAGTACTCGAAATGTTGACCGTCTTTCTTTCTTCCTACTAAAAGTTAGTTTTCACAATTTGTGGAAAATGTTATCAACCTATCTAAGTATAGCAGAATTAAAATATAAATCTCCATGAACCTAATCCATTTATCATCTTCCTCCCTCCCTTCATACATCCACTTCTTTTGCACATCTGATACAAGCAGTCATCTTTTAATCCATCAATGCTCTTTAATTATAGAAATGTAGAGGAAAATACATATGTAATCGATTAAAATATAATGTCTCTGAATACAGATCTATTTTAATCGTTATATAAGCCAAGTCTCTGGAAAATTAACGCGTGTATATTTTTATAACGATATCAAAGTATTCATTAACAGAACATGTGTCACTGCTCATAAACAAACATTTACATCTCGTGACACTGCTAATTTACCAATTAATTTAGTTTATCATCACGGAGATACTATTTAACATAGTATTTCCTACATTTACTCTGTCCTCTGGCTAGCGAGTACCAATTAGCACCTCCAGAGCATTATACGTTATAAATATTATCATACTACATGTGTATTATTTATACGTACAGTTAATACATATAGTGAATATGTCAGGGTAGGACAAATCAAAGAGCATAGTGACTTAGATAAGAATGTGTATATTTAACTGATTATCTTAAAATGATAAAAAAACCTGTTTGCGTATTCTCACCTACACAAAAATAATAATCATAACTTTATCACATAGATAGTGTCATGTTAGTATATTACTGATTGATGTTCAAATATCATAATATCAAATTAGCGATGAGTTGAATTCCGAGATAACCAAATATCCGCGGATTATTTTTCGATTTTACTAAATTGTCTGCATGTATCTATTTACTAAAAGCTGTGTGGTGGCGGCTTCGAATACTACCAACCCTTACTTTACTCGTGAATATCGTAACAGACGACTGAGACTTATAACGACCTAGGCCCACTCCATCTGATGTCGTTTGGTCAACAATTACATTCCCAAGGAGGGTTGACGTCTGGCAGGCGGATTTTACTATTGCCAATAACTTTTACAATATGTACTATGAAAGAAGAGTACATATTGTATCGACCCCAAGTAATCGGGATGAGAGTAGGAGAATGATGATGAACTATTTACTAAAATGTCGATTGTTTTCCTGTCGCATATACCTACTTAATTTTCCATGTGGTGACGGACTAAGAATACATTTTACCATCCTCTATCTTACCCGTGGGTGATCGTAAGACACGACTGTGGGATATAAAACGCATATAACATCTATGCATGTGGTGACAGAGTAAGAAAGATTCAATGATAAATCATTATATTTCCGTATGGTGATCTTACCCGTGGATGATCGTAATAGGGCCACAAAACGCATATAACCTCTATGCAAGAGACACACCAACACGTCTGACCAGCGTGGTATAGTAGAACAATTTATCTCCCATTAGGGGACGTCCATTAATCACGTGATCTTTTTTTTAGCATTTTATAACCCCCCTCCCCCTTGGTGATAAGTGGTGAGGTTTAAGACTATGACCCCCCTCCTCCATCAACATCACGTGATTGTTTAGTACCTATAAAGAAGTAGCCTACAGCTCATTATATTCTCAGTTTTTTGCTTTTTTATACTTCGCAACAAGTTTTTTGCTTTTTTATACTTCGCAACAAGGTCTTTACACAGATCATCTACTTTAAACTTCGTTCGTTGCCTGGCAACGGCAAATCAAAGTCACATTACTCGCCGCTTTTCAGTTCAGAAATCGCAGCGTTTGACGAAAAAATAAATACACGTGATATCTTACTACAACCCATATCCCCCTTGTGATATTTCGTGATTTTGTCAAACCCCTCGCCCCCTTTCAAACCTCACGTGATTAATGGACGGCCCCTTATGGAGGAGGCTCGAGCCCAACACTGTGACATATATGTGCTGAGATGATACTTAATTTAAATTATCGTTCGTATTCATTATCAACTATTTTATCAATGACATAGTAATTGCGCATTATAAAAAATCGGTATAAAATTCAATTGTGGTAGGACCACGCTGTGGACAGTTCTCTGTCTACAACCGCGGGCCGGTCCGTCCGGGGTAGTACCACACTCTCGCAGAAGATCGATGTCTGAGTAATGGCAATGTGCTATTGCGCTTCGTTTGGTGAGCGAGAGAGCCGGAAGCCCAACTGGGGTGGGTTCAGGGTTGTATAGGTAGGCAGCGGCCTAGCTATACCATTGGCAAAGGTCCATGGGCGGCAGTGAAACTTACCATCAGGTGTGCTGTCTGCTCGTTTGCCACCATAAACAATAAAAAAAATCGGCCAAGTGCGAGTTGTACTCGCGCACGAAGGGTTCCGTAAAACTAAAAAATCAAGTTTGTTGTATGGGAGCACTCCTTAAATATTTTATTTTATTTTTAGTATTTGTTGTTATAGCGGCAATAGAAATACATCATCTGTGAAGATGTCTGTCTAGCTACCTTTGGGTACGGAACCCTAATATGCGATATACCTTTGCATCTGCTTACTTCATCATCGTTTCTAAATATCGTAATCGTTATCTCATATTTTAAATATCTTTTCCTTTATCTTAGCAATATAAATTGTGTGCTACCGTACCGCATTATCCTCTCAATCATCACTCAACGACAAAAAAAAATATGAGCACCGTGAGCTCATGAAATTTGAATTTTTTCAGATAAGTATGCAGCTAAAATGGGGTATAGCCGGAGTGGGTATGATAGCTCACGACTTTTTAACGGCGATGGGGACATTATCACCTGATCAGCACAAAGCTGTGGCGATCGCAGGCAAAGATCTAGAACGTGTCCACAGATTGGCTACGCTCCACAAAATCAACACAGCATACGAAGGCTACGAATCACTGGCGCATGATGAATCTATAGGTAATTAAATGTTTATTTACATAAAAGTATATTTAAATAAATAAAATCCGTATAGCAGTGACTGTGACATGTTTATTCGACAACATTCAGGATTCCAAGGCTATTTGAAATGGTAATCACATTGAAGCATTATGTTGGTTAAGCATTTGTTTTATAAATTACTTAATTAATGTGAAGTAACACCTTGATAATGACACCATTATTACCGGCATGACATCTATCTATCTATGTATACATCGACAAATCTAACACTACGATTTTGCCCTCTAAAATTCAATCATTTATGTTAGTAAACTAAAGTAATTCTTTCCTGCTAAAACCAAGGTTTGCATTTGGGTAAAAAAATAAACAAAGACCGGGTATTGATTATTGTGACAAACTAAAAAAAATAGTACTGAATAGACTTGTTGGTTTCGTGTAACAGAGTACTTACAAAGATTTTTTTTATTGCTTATAGTAATAGAGGGTAGGTAGCAATAGAGCAAGCTGCACACCTAATGGTAAGCATTACTGCCGCTCACGGCCCTTTATAATACCAAGGGTATAGTTAGGCTCTGCGTACTAACCAAAACCCACCCAGAAAGTTAGGCTTCCGATTCTCTCGCTCACGGAATGACGCACAACAATACTGCCTCTGGTCAGACGTTGATTTTCTGCGAGAATGTGATAGCTACTACACCAAACAGACCGAACCGTGGCTGTAACAGTGTGGCCTTAGTACAAATAAGTCAAAGACCTTTAAATTAAAAATTAATTAACGTTCCGTTTTAGTTTAGCAACATCACAAGGTTATTTTTATCTGTATTTCACTTCCTAGAGATGGATTCTACTTGACAGAAACAGTCGTAAGGTTGCTTCACAATTGGTTAAAGCACGTCTCAATCAAAGGGACGAACGTAACTCTATACCTAAATAAAAAACGCAGAACATTTTTTTTTACCTCTGATTATATAGATTTACTCTCTACAAATACAATTATGAGAAACCTCTCTCGATACAACATTTGAATGGCAGTTACTTATCTTAGTTTTGAGTCACAATCCACATCACTATGTTAAAGTGCCTATATAAGTACAAGATTTACATAACTACTCGTAACTTAAGACTTCCATACGGGCTTAAATGGTTTTTGTCTGATCAAGGCCCGTATTCGATTTTTTTGCGACAGGCTATGATATAGTCACACCACACCCAATCCGTACGGGGCGGAGATAGCGATCGACACTTCAACCTGCCGTACACGTACGTACCTTTCTACGCCATGTGGCCGGATCACCGGAACTCGATCTTTATCATCATTGGACTGCCTTGTATTCGCTAAGAACAGAGAAATATATTTCATATATTTATGTCAAATGAGTGTGTTCTGACAGGTTCTTCCTTTTACATTTCTTAATGACGTCCAGATCCTATTATATTGCTTGCAATAGTTTACAACTAATGTTTACCTTACCTATTTAATTTATTTTCATTTCAGCCTATTGCCGTCCACTGCTGGACGTAGGCTACGTTAGTATATTTTGTATAAACATAACTAAAGTTTAACATAAACAAGTGTTCGAGACAGTATTCATGTTATTTTTCCGTGTTTAAATAAATTGAATGAAATTGTATTCGCATTAGCTTTTGAATAAATTGCTCCAATTTTTCAACAAAAAGTATTTCTATATTTCATATTACCGAAATGAGTTTTAGAAATAAAAGAATCAGAAGTCTCAAACACGGACAACCACATTAATTGACATTATTTGCTTAGAGATATATAGTCTCATCGAAAATCGTCGCGTTAAACAACAATAAACAAGTATTTTTTTTAATAAATCTCGCTGATCAAACGCTGTCATTCGCAATGTCGATCTACACATTGACCTGCAATTTCCGACCATCAGACAATACATGAACCGGAGCCCCCAGAGCTACTTTGATTCTACCATGACTCACTCCAATCCCTTATAGGTTGGAGCGGCCAACTGCACAACATTAAAATATTCCACGATCCGACATTTACTTGAGGAAACAAATGACGACATTACAGTCGCTCGCGTAGAGCATACTATACGGCAGTGAGGCCATAACACGTAAATATCCGCGATACCGCCCTCACCGTCGAGGACGGTGGCTGCAACGCGTAATAATAAATGATCCAAACGTGGGCACGCCCACTTTGCCTTCAGTGACGCCCCAAGCGTCCGCACCCCACAGAGATAGCCCTCGGGTAATGTCGCTTAAAGCTTTTTCCAGGTTGAGAGACCACAGCGATCACACACAAAAAAAAAAAAACCTATTGATCATCATCTCAGCCAATATGTGTCCCACTGTTGGGCTCCGGCCTCCTCCATAATAGAAGGGTAATTTATCTACTATACCACGCTGGTCAGACGTGTTGGTATAGGGTTTTGTTTCGAGTTTTCCTTCTCTCGCATAGATGTTATATGCGTTATATATCCCTTAGTCGTCTCGTACGATCACCCACGGGTAAGATAGGGGGTGGTGAAATGTTTTCTTTCTCCTTCACCACACGGAACCTGTTGATATAGAAACTTATTTCTAGTTTCCCTCTCCTTACAATGATGTTATCTGGCTACATCACTTATTCGCCTTTTACGACATACACTGGAAAGGAAGAAGTAATGAATTCCATTCTTAATCTGTCACCACACAGCAATAAAGATATTTTAAACGAAGTTGCTTATATGTATAAACTAACTTTTATTCCTTACTTCCGTATAAGGTATTAACATGATATGTATGTACGTATAAATTAACTATGTATCCTTTACACAAGGTTACTTCAAGGTAGGGCGGCTATTACTTAACATAAAAAAGCCTTTTTACATAATAAGCTTGAGTTCTCTTTCTCTTAAAAGACAACGGCTTAAATAGATTGGCTTGTGTCATTGTAATATTATACATATTATTTTTTTAGTAATTTGTTCAAAGGAAATTTTCTATGTATCTTAATCTTATGTATCTCACTAAATGCTATAAAATAACCTATTAAGTAATTGGAATAAGTTATTCTTTTTTATATGTGGCCTCTGTTGATGTAACTTGTAAACAGAATACAGATGCTGACCATAAGTACTTATTACGCGATCCATAATGATGTTTAAGATATTACATGTTGATCTTTATAGCCTAGATCACGGGTCGGCAACCTGCGGCTCGCGAGCCATATGCGGCTCTTTGGATGTGAAGTTGCGGCTCTTTAATTCTATACGCAAAAATATATTTATAAAGAAAACGTTCAAAAATGGTTCTGAATTGATTAACGAGGGTTAGGCAGTTCTCTGTCTACAGCTGCGGGCCGGTCCGTCCGGGGTAGTACTACATTTTCGCAGAAGATACATACATACATACATATCATCACGCCATATCCCTTGCAGGGTAGGCAGAGAGAACAGAGTGCCAGAGAACTCTATCTCTGCATACTTCACTCGCTTCCTCAACATTCATAATTCTCTTCATACACGCTCGCCGGTTTCGGAGACTCTTGACTCCACCTTCCTTCAGTACATGACCGATCTGGTCTAGGTAGGTTAGTCTCGGTCTCCCTCGGTACCTACATCCTTCCACTTTCGCATTGTATATCTTCTTAACCAGGCGTTCGTTCGGCATTCTTTCCACATGTCCGAACCATCGGAGCATTCCCTTTCGCATCTTTACACCAATACTCTCTTTCATACCTACTCGCTCTCTTACGTCGTCGTTACGAATGCGGTCGGTCAGCCTAACTCCACAGATTTTCCGCAGAGATCGCATTTCGACCGCATTAATTTTACTATCATTGTAGTAATTAATTGTACTATCATATGCAGAAGATCGACGTCTAAGTAATCGCAATGTGTTATTGCGCTTCGTTCGGTGAGCGAGAGAGCCGGCAGCCCAACTGGGTGGGTTTGGGGATTGTAATGATAGGCAGTGGCTTAGCTATATTATTATATTACCCTTGGTATTGCAAAGGTCAATGGACGGCAGTAATTCTTACCATCAGGTGTGCTGCTTGCTCGTTTGCTACCATAAGCAATAAAAAAGGCACAATTTATTGTTGAAAAATAAAATTGTGACTCTTTATAAATGTTAAACTTTTGTAAATTGTAATTTTTGGCTCTTCCGACTCAAAACGGTTGCCGACCCCTGGCCTATATAGAAAATATGTTGGTTGAGATTAAACATTCTAGCATTCATAATTGTCTATGTTAATGTAAATCAACTGCATTGGTTTAAGATTGCTTATATGAATATACTAGAGACTCGTACGAAGTACTCGCAGCGTTAGTAGTTTTATTTACGTACGTAATTGTAGTCTAGGAACGGTATTTTTATATTATTTGACAAACATAATCTCTTGAAGGTATACGCGAGAGAATCAAATGCCACTAGATGGTGTGTTATAATTTTTAACCGACTTCAAAAAGGAGGAGGTTCAATGGTTCATTGCATTTTTTTTTATAATTAATAAAAATCTGTAAGTTTATGTTAAATATCTTTTAATATATTTTCTTCACGTGTGGCAACGGGATAGGAATGCAATTGTCGCCACCCTTTACTTGCCCGTGGGAGTCGTAAAAATCGACTGAGGGGCCACTGAGAGAGCGAGCAGCAGCTTGGAAAAAGTACCACTTAGTAGTAGTAGTAGTATAACACTTCACTGCACAAACCCGCCCGCCAAGCTTGGCGATTACCACACTATCCCTTCATAATGAGTAAAATATGAAGGAGGCTTACGTCCAGCAAGGGACGACAAGAGGTTGAATGATGATGATTTACTCATTTTTTGGCATTAGAAAAAAGTTATCTTCAAAATTGTGTATCAGATATACTGATACATTACTGTGGAGAATATTTCATACTACCCTCTTAGAGTTGTCTTATCTTTGAGAAATAATATATAAATAGATTGATGTAATAGACTAATGACTGACTGCTATATTGTATCTAGATAGATGTTGAACAACGCGACAATGTTGATTCTAATTTAATGTAAACTGCTCATTACACTGACCGCAGTATATTTCTCTTGTTTCCAGACATAATATTCGTGAGTGTTATCAATTTACAACACTTCGAAATAACCAAATTAATGTTAGAAAACGGTAAACACGTGCTATGCGAAAAACCTATGGGTATAACATGCAAACAAACTAAAACTCTGGTGGATCTGGCGCGTGAAAAAAAGCTATTCCTCCTTGAAGGGATGTGGTCGAGGTTCTTTCCTGCTTACGACGCTTTGAATCAGCACATATCTTCTGGTGGGCTTGGGGACATCTATCACATCAGCATACAATTTGGGGTCGAAATTAACGACATTGAAAGGAACCTGTAAGATATTTGTAATGAGTGCTTTGTACATAATATATATTATTATCATCATTTTAAAAGAATATAAATAGGCAAACGGTTAGGTGGTCCCAAAAATGTATTTAGTAACGAAACTAATAAAAAAATATTGTTTTTTTGCTTGTTTTCAATGTATCACTATAATTATAAGCAAGAAATAAAAAAATACAGTAGTATTACATATATATATATATATATATATATATATATATATAGAATAAAACAGACTAAGTGTAATTCAGTATTAAATGGATTTAAGAAACTTATAAATATACAATTGTAGATTTTAAAATTAGAAATGTTTCGATGTCCGAAATATTTTAGCAAGTTCTCTTACTCGTAACATATATAGAATGTATTCAAATACCGGCTCTAATTTGAAAGTCTCGTTAAACATGTCTGGCGGTGATAACACTTAGATAAAGACCGTTTGCCGAAATGAAACACAGTCTTGTTTATTTTCACAAAATTCTCTAGACTAAAAAAAACATTAAATTTAGACTGCTTTTGTTAAACATTGTTTTGTACGATAAGAAGCTTAGTGAACACTTACAATGTTATCAGCCTTTTTATGATTCTAATTCAAAGCATAACCTAATTTTTATCTCCAAATTAAGATTACATTTTAGGTAGATATAGTCCGAATATTAGCAACCCTAATATAACTCATGGATCCTCTTAAAATCTGATCAAGAACTCTACACCGCTCTGTGCTACTTCTAACGATGTCGTGTGGTCAACGATATATAAATTTTATTAACTATTGTGCTTTCCCAATAAAGATTGGGTTTGGACAGTCGATGGACTAGCAAAATATAGCCATGATGTTATGCACTGTACTTTGGCTTATTCCTCCTGTTTTATAAGAGAAAACGTGCTATACCTATCCTGTATAAATTGGATTCAATTCAGGTGTTTGATAATAAATTTATAGCTTAAAATAGCTAAAACAAAAAATTCTATTTTTTTTAATCGGTTGTGATATAAAGAAGTGTTTATGAATATGAAATGATTTTAATTAATTCGTTCCTTTCGTTGTTCTTTAAAATTTTTCCTGTAATACTCTTAGTATACCAAAATTTTCCGGTTTTAAAATTTCGTTAGGCGAATACTTAAATTCGCATCAAACTTAAAAATACATATACAATTTTTTTGAAATATATATAGGTACCTTCTACTATTTTTTATATATTCAAATATTTAAAAAGGAAGCTTAACGTAGTTATTGAAGAGGAGTTATAAGCCATTAATCAGTTAGTATACAGATAAACAAATATCCATTATTTTCAGTTCAGTTATTGCAATTTCTGTAGATTTATGTGGGACCACCTTGTTTATTTTTTAATACTCACTCCTCACCTCACTTCACCTCACCTACCACCGGACCTCAGTATAGGTATATGTATATACATACTTACACATTGACGCTATTATAATTTATTATTAAATTCGTATTTTGTATATCGTCGCTTTACTAATGAAGAGAGCTATGCCACATTAAACTAAATGTGAGAAAATCGCAGTAAATCTTTGTCAGTGTCGGTCATAAAATAGTTTATGTCCAAATAAAACTTCTATATATCAGATATCCAGCTGAGAAATATTCTAGACCTTTTCGGCTAAATTTCAGATTTAAATAAATGGTTTATTTTCACACTTGTCGACTACATTTCGTAAAAATGTTGTTTAGCTCTTTTCGTTGTTACACATGATTTTATTTTCGAAGTATTCAGCTATATATTTTGTGGACATACGTATATGTAAATATATAAACATTTCGTCGCTTAGCAATCAAAACCACAAGTTATTTTTCCAGAAATAAAATGTGTCTCCACATAGTTTTAAACCGCGTTTGTAGTATTAAAAAAAATTAGCTTAATAAATACAATAAACACTATATAACGCGCAGCTGTTTTTAATACCACCGTTCATATATTTTCCACTCAGCTACTTCAACTACTAAAGCAGAAAACACTTCTTTTTTCTCCTTCAGACTACATTCGTTTTATTTTAGCGCACGAACACACACCATAAGAGGAGGATGGACATAAGATTTTGTTATGAGTTTTTCTTCTCTTGCAGTGTTTTCTTGTGTGTTTGCTATCGTCAATTAGTCATCTTCTGTAATGTCTACGGGAAAGAAATGTTTGGTGATACATTGTATTATAAATCCTTCATTACACAGATTACAAGAAAAATAACTTGCATCAATTGACTTTAAAATCTAAATACCGTTAAATTTTGGCTTACGTGTTATCGTTTGCTAGGCGATAAACATCAACGTTTTTATGTGTTTATAAAATTTATGTCTCCTTGTACATGTTAGTGTAAATTATCGATTTATTTCAGAATGAAAGACTTGGGCGGTGGTGTAGTGTTAGACTTAGGTATATATATGTTACAATTAGTGCAATTTATATATCAAGAACCACCCACGGACATTGTATGTACTGGTCATTTGAGTAAAAATGGAATTGATGAGTCTATATCATGTGCACTCAAATATAAGGATGGTAGAACTGCCACATTGTCGGGACACACCCGCGCAACAATGACTAACAAAGCTGAAATTGTTGGCACGAAGGGATCTGTAGCGGTAAGTATATTTTGAACTACTATGACTGTAGCGATAAGTGTATTAATAACTAAATAAGCCATTCTCACATATAATAACTATTTAAAATTTCGGAAAAGGCTTTAAGAACATGGATCTAATTTTATATTTGCACTAGCTGTCCCGGCAGACGTCATCCTGCCCGGAAAATCTTTAAGCGATATGCCGACAGCAAGGCCACCTGCTAGGTCCAAATGTGTTTTGAAATCATCCAGGGACCCATTGGAATATACATAGAAAATTTCATACCAATCGGTTCAGCCGTTTGACATACCGGCTACGGCGCCACCTACCGGGTCCAATTGCAAATCTAAACTATTTTCGAATCCCCTCGAACACACACAAATTTTCATCCCAATCGGTCCAGCCGTTTAGGAGAAGTTCAGTGACATACACACGTACAGTAGAATTATGTATATAAAGAAGATTACAGATATAATGATGAATGACCTGATTCATTTTTTTATTTGTTGTTCATGTGAAAGACAACTACGAGTATATCCCTTAGTCGTCTTTCACACTATACATATTACATCTAGAAGAAAGAGAAGAGAAGAAAATCTCAAATGACCAGCGTGGCATAGCAGTACGATTCCCCTCTCGTTGTGGAGCACGCTCGAGCTCAATAGCGGACATGAACAAATGAAGATTTTAAACAAAATATCATGTTCTTATAATGACATTTCATAAATCTTTGAACTAATTGCATTTTACGTTCAGATAAAACATGAAATTACAAAAATAAATTCTGTTTAAAACTCGGTCGCCCGGGCACTTTATACTAAAATTATAAAAACGTGAGTTTGCATTCTTGTATATTTGAAACTAGTGGATAACCTTTGAATTTCTTAAATTCTTTTAGTAATTAGAAACTAAATTTACCCAGAATGCTATAAGCCTATATATCATCCCAGTAAAATGTGTCATTACCTTGAACAAGGTGAAAGTAGGCGTACGTAGCCGAGGTCAAATTTTAATGTGTTAAAAATACCACATCTTTTTTCACTCTATACAAATTGCTAATTCCAATTACTAAATCGCAAGTTGTTAACAAAGATTACTTTAACGTTAAATGATATCATGATTAAATTTGCACTTTAAAAAGGCCTCTGATAAAACATTAAGTCGTTTTTCCCAATTGTCATGAACTTTCATAACAATCAATAGGGCATTAGTACCCTCAAATATCCTGGTATTAGACCAGACCAAAATATCAGTTGCAGCGATCAGATGTCGTTTCATGAATACAAAATAATACTTATGATGAGCCTAGTCGCTGAGTCCCTAAATAAAATAAATAAACTAAATTTCTGGTGGCTTTTATTTTTATTTATTAGCGTTTGTTTTTTGGGATGGGTTACGGTCGGCGCACTCCTCGCACCATTCCATCCGGGGTGACAGAGGGGCGCAAGCACGCACACCCGCAACCCACCCGTGTACCTCGTCTTCGTCGTTGGACCAGCCACCGGAGCAGCGTGAACTTGTCATCAGTGGCCGGCCCGACGGAATACCCCCTGCCCTCTCCTTGAGCGACGTCCGGGGGAGAACGTCGGTCCCTCGCGCGGTCAGCCTATCGGCGGGTGACGGACTAATTCCCCGGTCCAGTCACACGCGGCCTAGGCTAGGGCGGCATCAGGCGCAGGTAATCGCGCCTACGCCGCCCCAGTTGCCGGCGGCGGCTCGCGTTGTCGAGGAGACGCTCCCCGCGCACGCGCTCCGCCGCCTCCTTCCGCGAGACTACTGGCTCACAGAAGGCTGCGACCGCGTCCCAGTTCCTGACGCTGTCGAGCATCGCATTGGCGATGGTCGGCACCGATGATTGCGACGAGTCCATGGCGCTGCTCTGCCCAAGCGGCACAAGCCTCGAGCGTATGCTGCGCCGTATCCTCGTCGCAATTATTTATTAGCGCAGTCTGCAGTCCAATTTCAAATGGCTATTGAATTTAAAATTAGACTACCCTTTACAAACAACAGAGCAAAATACCTTAGAAGTTTCTTCCGACACTCGGCGCTAGTCGCTCGGGTGTCCATACAACCCGCCCGCTTTAATCTACAGAATCCCGTTCAAATTAAGATACTATTGGGAATAATAATAATTAAATCTAGGGTATTACCGATCTAACCCTTCGACCACCGCTCAGATAATTTAGAACCACCATAGACTATTCTTAGCACGTTTAATTTCACGCACGTACCAATTATTATTGACAGCAAGTAATAATCCGCTACTAAACTTCACAATTAAGCGTTACAAATTTCGTTCCTATTGTATTTGTTTTGCTATTTCTATTCAATTAACATTCGCGTGTCAAATTGTTTTCATACGGATCTAGTCATGTAGTTATGATAATAGTAAATAATTTTACTAATAACGCTTAATACTACTTGGTCTTCATACTACCTGAATGATGGGAATGCGAGAGAGTGAGCGTAAGGCCATAAAATCGCAGTGTGGCTACTGTCTACCTTGTAATTAGCACTTCTGGCCGCTTAGCCTTACGAGTGACGTCACTTCTAAGCGATAGACCTTATTGCTATTAGCAGACTGTCCCTTAGTCGACTACCTGCGGCATCTGTTAGAACAACTTCTGCTAGAGCGATATCAAACTTTGACCATCAACATTCAGTCTTTCAGCCTCGACTATTGGATGTAGGCCTCCCCCACAAAAGAGGAGACAGTGCTGTAATCGCCACGCTCTACAGATGGATTAGCATTCGCAATTAGGTGTTATACATGTCCCAGGAGAGAGTTGCTATCCACTCTCTATGTAAGACGACTACGACAGGGTGTTGACAATTGTATCCTTGTTTCATCGCCACGCGGGCAAAGACTTTTAATATCATCATCTTCACAGACCATATATGTCCCACTGTTGGGCTCGGGCCTCCTCCGTAGTGGGAGGAAAATTAACCTACTATACCGCGCTGGTCAGACGTGTTGGTATTGGATTTTGTTTCGAGATTTCCTTCTCTCGCATAGATGTTATATGCGCTTTATATCCTTTAGTCATCTTGTATGATGTGTGGTAGCGGCTACGAATACTACCAAACCTTACTTTGCTCGTGGGTGTCGTACAAGACGACTAAGAGCGTTATAACGACCTGGGCCAACTCCATCTAATGCCGTTTGGCCAACAATTACATTCCCAAGGAGGTTTGACGTCTGGCAGGCGGCCGGTCATAAAACTATTGCCAATAACTATTACAATATGTAAGAAGATTACATATTGTATCGACCCTAAGCAATTGGGATAAGAGTAGGAGAGTGATGAGTCATCTTGTACGATCACCCACGGGTAAGATATGGGATAGTGAATAGTATTCTACTCCGTCACCACACGGAGAACTTTTAACATACCTACCTAATGGTAATAATAGCGAATAGGAGATTTTTTTTTAATACTGAATGATATAGGTAACGTCGTAGATACGTGCCTGTGTAATATAACATAGTAATGTTTATTAGCAATATACTCGTAAACATAAATCGATCACGATAACTAATATCAACTGCGCGATACATAGGTATAGTGCACAAAGTTGTGTTTATATTATCATAGATACACTATTCTCTCAATCATATCATAAGGGGCTGTTATTCTGAAATATAAGGAATATTTCAGTATAACAACCCCGTATGATTAGACAGAATTAGGTTCACTTTACGACTGTACGACTTTGGGATTGGTACCCGAAAGGGTAACCCGCCGGGCTGGCCACGGATGGCAAGGAAGCGGTACCAGTGGCCGGCCCAATAGCGATGAGGAGGGAGTACGGTCGGTTATGGAGCCATGTGCCGCCCTTTCGTCGGCCAGGCGGAACGGCGAATGTCCAGATCATCGCCTACCATAAAAAAAAAACGACTTTACGTAGTAGTAACTGTCACGCTGAAGCTTAAAAATTAATCAATAATTAATCACCCGTCATAACTAACCAAACCATTAAGGCAGCTTTTCTTTCTCTGTGACTTACGGCTCAATGAACACGGCTAGCTGTGAATCTCTAAGTAAAAATAAATATTTACTTTCAATGTCAATGAAATACGGAAGTATTACATGTACAAAACAACGCAAAAATCAATGAAGGACCTCAATATTGATAGTACCTGAAGATAACAGATATTGGTGTTAATGTTATTGTGCATCAATATTTGAGAATTTTGGGACGGAAATTTTTACCTGTCAAATTGAATCACATAATCGAATAAAAGAAGACAAAACTCGCCGAGTTTCTTACTGACCTTTCAATGTAATCGCGACCCGGTAGGAAGATTATAAGATTTCACGTTGTTAGATTTAAAAATTAACTACATGTTTCGTAAAATCGATAATAAACAGTGCTTTATCTCCATTATAAACCTGGCAAGTTTGCATGTTTCAATACGCCAATCTCAAAAAATACTATTGAATTTAAAAAAATACCTTATCTTGTCAGCCTACTTATCAAAAAGGTCGTATTGCATTACGACAAATAGGAATGAAGTAGACATCACAAATGTTACCAAATCGGATAAAATTTGGACAGTTGGACATCATACATTTACCGTTTCGCGCAATCACCGCAGTCATAACAAGTGATGAGATAAGTCATTCGCATGCCACGCGTATTATGGATATTAAAAAAATTCTTACTTTATAATGTTAATCCATTCGAGAGACCACATGGCTTATGGTTAAACAAAATAATAGCAACTGAGAAGTTGCTATTATTTGCAAGACATTAGTCTTTTTTTTAACGGCTATCACGTGTTTACGCGAATATTACACATTTGAAATAACACTATTTTTACGGATATAGACCCATTTATATTTGATTATTACTTACTTATCTACCTACTCCAAAAATGTTCAAAACATCAGAAAATTAAATATCAAAAATAAACGTGACAAAATCCGTAAAAATTGTTTTATTTCAAATATTTGTCAGCACAGCAAACAAAATATCAAGTACTACAGATATCGTCTATTGTTAAGACAATATTGCCTACTCGAATTTTAGGTAATACTTGTTACGAAAAAAGATGAATATTTCTAATTTTAGTCACTGCCGTTTACTAAAAGATACTAAATGAAATTTTAACTACAATCTATTAAAAGAATACATTCGTATAGGCAAATAAATAATTGTAAACGCTGTAGGTTAATAAAAATACGGAAATATTCAAATTTCAGTCCTCTTGTGACCAAGAACGCTGTAAAGTGTTGGAAACGTCGGGTAATTAAAAATCGAATACAAACACGATAGAATCCGTAAAAATAGTTTTATTTCAAATGTGTAATACTCATGTAATGTGTAAACATTGTACTCATGTAATGTGTAAACATTGTCCGATAGATGGCATACGTCACCTTGAAGACGTAAGATATAATATGAATCGAAATTTGCATGTCCTAAAATAGTTCACGATGGTGTAAGTGGCAGCACGGTTGGGCCGGATTCCCAATAGGTGCGGGTTCGAACCCCGCTTGTGACATCATTTTTCGTTTCGTAATCGGGTATTTATAAATAATTAAGCATATTAAATGCTAAAAATTTCAGTAATTTGTGTAAATAAATTGTGTTGTGTGTTCAGTAAATTGTGTGTGTTTCTCGGTAGCCACCACCTCAGCCAGAAGGCACGTGTAGGAATACATAACGCAGTGCTTGTCCCAACATTACTGTATGGAAGCGAGAGTTGGGTATGCAGAAAAGAGTATGAAAGTTAAATTAATGCGGTCGAAATGCGATCTCTGCGAAAAAACTGTGGAGTAAGGCTGACCGACCGCATTCGTAACGACGACGTAAGAGAGCGAGTAGGTATGAAAGAGAGTATTGGTGTAAAGATGCGAAAGGGAATGCTCCGATGGTTCGGACATGTGCGTAAACATCAGAAATCTTTATTCTAATTTCATTTACTGTTTCTAAATAAACGATAGAAATTGTATTTTTTAGGCAGACTGTTCTTAAATAGCACAATTACGCACCCCAAGGACTTTTCTAATAGTAGAGAGAGATATTATTCCTTTGTTTGTTTAGTTAATAATAGTAGAATTTTGCTACCAATGTTTAATTATTGTTTACAGTTGGATTACTTTTGGTGCCCTACAATGTTGCAAATATCGGCCGCTAATAATACTGAATGGACATTGCCTAAAGGGAAGTATAAATTCCACTTTCACAACAGCGCAGGCCTCAGCTATGAGATACAAGAATGCTGGGAGTGCATTAATAAAGGTATCCAATCAATAACCATTTTATATTCACTACACATCCATCTATTAGCCTTTCGACATCCGGTGTTGGTCATTCTCATTAGCTTTTTTTGCGATGGGCTATGGGTCACGCCGTGTCAAATCAGGTCCGGGCGACGGAAGAGACGGCGCGCAACTCCATAGACCCACCCTGCAATGCGCCTCTTTTCGCCATGCGGGTGGGCCTCCGGAACCCGATCTTTGTCTTCAGTGGCCCGCCCGGGTCTTTCTCATTAGCCTGCTGAACGGAAATAAAAGCCAATTTTATAAGGCTCCACCAAAAGGAAAGTCAGGGATGATAACAACATCATCCGTCATCACAAGGCCGTTTATCATATTCACTATACATTTGTATAGTACACTATTGCATTCATTTTGTAATATTCCTGACTAGTTTCTTTTTAGCTATGTCTGCATAGCTTTTGTATTAGCTACAATTACGCTGCTACGGCAGACAATTCGATGATTATAAAACATGTTGAAACCCTTTTCTGGTAAAACCTATCGTAAAATGTTTCGTTATAAAAATAGCTTATTAGCTTTAGTACATTCATAAAATTATCTAATTTTATATAAGGTTTTTTTTCTAAATTATGCAAATTAAAATTGAAAAAAAAAAAAAATATTTTGTTAAATTCGTTTATTTTTTAAATGGAAACTTTTTTATGCGAGCTACTCACTTTATTTTGTTTATGTTGAAGAGGGTAACGAGACTCTGCCGTCACGGTCGGCTATGTAACGCTTGTTCGAGTAAAATCGACTAAAGGAGGAAACGTTTTTAGAGTACGATATAAATGAAGATTAGTCAAAACAAAGTTTACCAGATTAATTTACAATTGTAATTATATATTTGTAAATTTTATTATTTTATGAATCTATATTCAATAATAATACGAAATACAACTATTATTTTTTGATCCATAACAAAAAATAATAGTTGTATTTTGTATTATTCATCAAGCCTTGATGAAGATCTCACTTCTGTCGTGTGGGCTTAAGTATGTATTCTTTAACCATCGCTGATTAACACAGTATTTAATAATTAGTACTGATATAACTGAATGTTTATAATTCAACTCAAATAATGAAAAGTCACAGATGTCAACATTCTCAAATACCTAATAAAAGACACGTTAAAGTTTATTTGCAAGCAAGTCAACGACTCGCTCTTTAAAATTAAAACAATAGCGTTAAGTTTTTCTTCATTGTTATCTTAATATTGTATTATGAATATTCATACATGAATCTCTTTGTTCAAATAATTTATGACAAGCATGAATAATTTACAAAGCGACAAAATTTTGCCTACATCTCGTATTAATTGTTTTATTTCAATTCAGTGTTGTAAATACAAAAGTAGTTAAATTTAACTAATTTCGTACATAATAATGTCTATGAAATTATACACAATACTGTGTGGTGACGGAGTAAGAATACAATTCACCATCCCCTATCTTACTCGTGGGTGATCGTAAGAGACGACTAAGGGATATAAAACGCATATAACATCTATGCAAGAGAAGGAAAACTCGAAACAAAACCCTATACCAACACGTCTGACCAGCGCGGTATAGAAGGTTAATTTCCCTCCCTTACGGAGGAAGCCCGAGCCCAACAGTGGGACATATATGGGCTGTGATGATGATGATGATACACAATACATTGTTAATAGTGACTGTGCAAGAAAATTATGTACCACCACTTGTGTTTCCCACAGCTATCGTAAGAGACGACTAAGGGTCGTAGCTCACTTATATAACACAGCTCTCACCCGGCAAATTACTGTTCATTGAAATGTGAACTTTTAAGCATCCTTTGAAGACACACTTTACATTGACAACACAAATTAGCAGCGAGCGGTGTTGTATAAGTGAGCTACTACGACCCTTAGAGACATGTGCCGATAATATTAGTAAGGAAATCTGGAATTACAACTCTATATGCCAACCTATTTGGCCCGCGTATTAAAAAAATCTAAATGCTTTATCATTATAGATATATCTACTGTCCAACACTGGAACGAATATCATCATCATCCCACTCTTATCAAATTTTAACTTTCAAATTTAAAAAAAGGCTTAACAAATTTCTTTTGCAATCGAATTAATAGCGTATTGTGACGTCACACATATACTCTTGACCCTGTCATATATGACATAATATGTTGTTATAACAACATGATTTATTATAGTCAAATATTATAACAATAACACTTTGTTTCAGGATTGCTAGAAAGTCCAAAGATGAGCTTAGACGAAACCGTCCTTCTCTCAAAATTAACAGATACGATGCGAGCTCAATTAGGTGTTTCAGAAATAGAACTGAATTGAAGGAACAAAATATTTATTTGGCAGTTTATTTATTATATATACATGTTAAAACTAAGAGACGGTACATCAGTCACACCTACATAAATGGGATCATACATTAGCAAAATACATTCGTGCTCTTTTTATTTCCTTTTCTCACGTACACAAATACCTAAGCTTAATCAAGATTCCGTATTAACATATTCTGAAATTAATATAAGCCGTGTTTAATTGTGGTGTATGTTATGGAATAGTAGACTATAACTAAAAGTCTAATAGAATTTTCTTTTCTGCTATAAATATTCCATAGTGGTGAAAATATTTGTAACCACTAGCGAAATATTAAAACCATAGATATAGTTACTTGATTTGTATAATAGTCAATTTTATTTTTAATTATATAATGAATAATAAAAACACTACGCAACCTAACATGCCGAATAGTCCGTCTAATATGATATGTAGATCGCTAAATTTAAATTCACACAAAATTTTTGGTTTCATACGACTAAATGAAGGCAAGTATAGTTAGCAGACGGTTTCTGATTTCGACAAACAAAAGTTTTCATTTATTAAAATCGAGTTTATAACTATCTAGTTTCGATGCTCTAAAATTTTAAATTTGCTCTTTTTTATCAAAAAATAGTCCGCTATTCTTTGGTATCTATGTATTGTTTAGAGAAAATTTTCTAATAATAAGTTGTTGCGCATTTAAATGCCAATTAAAATTAATTTTATAGGTAAATGATTATATATTATAAATTATCAGTGTGAACAAATTTGAAACGCTTTTGAAGGGATGAAATGTTTAAGCCTACTAGTTTTAAATATATATGTAATTACATAAATAAGAAATACCAATATATGATAGTGTTAATACCTACAATATATGTAATCTGGGTTCCGAATAAAAATTATACAAAACCAAAACCTCCCGCAGAGTACTGTAGAGTAAGGTGTTGCAGATCTGGATACAGATAATGAAATAACATTGTACCAGATTTGGATTACGGTTACGGATTACATATCTGTATTATATTGGATTATCCGCTGGTTTCGGATAGTTTCACTTACAGTTATTGAATTTTCCATCCATCAGCCCGTAAATGTCCACTGTTGGACATAGGTCTCCCCACAAGAATGCCATTCGCAACGATCCTGTGCCACCTGCATCGAACGGTTTCCTACGGCCTTGGTAATGTCATCAATCCACCTAGTGAGGGTCATCCTACGCGCGTCGTCGGATACGTGGTCGCCACTCGAGAACCTTTCTTCCCCAACGGTTGTCCGTTCGTCGAGCGATGTGGCTTGCCCATTATTCACTTATCCTGGATGCGGACCGACATAGTAGCGTTTTTATACAAACACTTCAGCACTGCGATATATCGAAAGTCAATTTGGCACCTCTGAAGGGACTGCAGCACTGCCCAAGTTTTATTGAACTTTTAGAGAACTTGTTAAGCGTAGTGATTATTCTATTATTCCTCTTTGCAGAGGCTTATGTTTTTGGAGGATAGATTTGCACTACTGATATTCTATAGTTTCTTATAACATCTCTACTGGTAGAGATAGCCTTCAATAGCTCAGTCACCGTTTAACTTTATAAATACGTAAGAAACAGTCGTAGTTTATGTTTTGATCATTATTATTCGGAACGCAGCATATAAATAATTGCTTTAATTATTGTTACTGTAATATAATGTGCTGTATATAAGTGCCAGTGGAACGAAGGCTAATACGTTGTGATACTTAAATTTTATCTATTTCGGCTCACAAATTTACAAAGTTAACTTAAAAGTACATTATTTACCTCAATTAACTGTGATGATTAACGTGTTGTGAGAAGATTGTTAAATGTTAATATTAATAAATTATATTGCACAAAATTTTTATTGTTTTATTATATTATTTTTGTATGTGTGTCTATAAAATCCGATTACGAAATGAAAAATGATGTCGCAAGCGGGATTCGAACCCGCGTCTATTGGGATTCCGGCCCAATCGTGCTGCCACTGCACCACCGCGACTAATTGTAGGACATGCAAATTTCACTCCGTATTATATTTACGTCTTAAGGTGACGGTATGCTATCTACCCGACAATGTTTACACATTGTTATAGGCTAATACTTCAAACTTTACAGTTAGAATTGTATTAAACGATGACACAACCTTGTTATTTAAATTACTGAAATTTAGCACTTAATATGCTTAATTATTTATTTTTTTATATATATTATATTAATATGCTTAATTTTTTATTGTGTGTCTATGCAAACAAATACACATTCTCAAACTTTAGCAGTTTATCGAAAAATGAATCACGAAAATGTATGTGCTCGCCTAGTTTCCGAACGACTACACCAAATTGGATACTTCTTTTTTTGTGTTATTTATGCTTTTGACAAGGTTTGTATAAAAGAAAATTTAAAAAGCTAACATTTTTTTAATCTTGTAACATGTAAAGCGAGTGGAGAAAATGAAACAGAAGGCTGTGAGAGATCTTCAAAATATTGACAAAAAATTTACGTGTTGAGCCAGTAGTTGATAACTTCAAAAATATTAACAGTAGATATGAATAGGTTGGATTGTGAAATGAAATTTAAATTATGAATTGAAAAATCGCAGACGAAATGGTGCAGGCCAGCTAGTTTATAATAAAGTTATGAAAAAGTTATGTTCGTGATGTTGACGCAAGTGTTACGTGAAACAAAACTTTTACGGATTTTATCTCATTTGTATTTGATATTCATTTTATCGACTTTTCGGACATTCACGGTCACTGAAGGTCTAAAGTGTTTCATGTCCAACAAGTCAACATTAGTATAGAGGTTATTAAATAAAATAAAAAAATAAAGGGCTTCTACAAAAAAAAGACCTCAATAATAATGCTCAAGTTATAGCCATCTGATTGTGGATGCTGTGTTGAAAAATAATATTTTGTCGAATCTGGGGTCTTCAAATAGGCTTCTCTCTTTTAACAGAACTCTTAATTAAATAAGTAGTTTTACTCGCATTATTTTTCTTCAATATTAAAGCAAACCATAATTAATGTTGATACATTAATTATGACTTATGTATTAACACATAATTCCTAAAATTAAAACATACATTCGGTGAAGTTTGTACCCAAGACATCTGCGCAGTGGGTTATTGCTCTCCCGCTCGGCTATCACTGTGACTAACGATAATAAGCTAGTTATAATTGCATCAACGAGCAGTTAATAGGCAATAAAGTTGCAGATGTCATGATTGGAAGATAATTGTTTATGTATACAATAGTTGGCATACTACACTGTTATCAAAAGGTCTTTGCTGCAGTTTCGAATGCATCTCTAGAACGGAATTTACTTACTATTTATTTTACATTTTGTTTGATATTAATTCGTTGATCTACGCTCAGATTGGAAGGCCACGACAACAAAAGATCCAGTCAGACACTCATCGAGCATAATTTTACTTTTTCATATGAAATTGTACCTATATATATATATATATATATATATATATATATATATAATACAAATAAAGATTGACATGATATGGACATGTGATGAGGCGGGATGAAAGTAATGTTGTGAGGAAAGTTTTAAGTATGAATGTTGAAGGGGTAAGGGAAGATCGAAGAAAAGATGGATGGACTGCGTGAAACATGACATGGATAGACAAGGAGTGACCACAGAGATGACGTCTGATAGAGTTGTATGGAAGGAGAAGACATATTGCGTCGACTCCAAATAAATTGGGATAAGAGCAGGTTGATGATGATATTAAATTGTATACATGTTTCGTAATTACTAACTCCAGTGTGATACGTTTCCAACCATCATCACTATCAATCCTTCGCTTATCCCAATTATACTCCATAGCCTATATTGCGAAAGTTATTGACAATAATTTTATGACCGGGCCTGACATCAATTCTCCTTGGGAATGTAATTGTTGAACAAACGGCATCTGATAAGTCAATAAAGACCAGGTCGATGTAAAGCTTTATTCGTTTTTACTATATACACGAGCAATGTCAGGTTTAATACTATTCGTAGCCGCTACCAAAAAGCAACCTTTAGAACCAAGATATATATTTTCCTTAATGGCACGCAAAAGACTATGGCTTTTTTTTTTTTTGGGGGTGGGCTACGGTCGGCGCACTCCTCGCACCACTCCATCCGGGGTGACAGAGGAGCGTAAGCGCGCACACCCGTAACCCACCCGTGACGTCGCCTTCGTCGTTGGGCCGACCACCGGAGCAGAGTGACTTGACGTCAGTGGTCGGCCCGACGGAATACCCCTGAGGAGTACCCTCTTCTCGACCGACATCCCCCCCTCGGGTAGGATGTTGGTCTTTCCTCACGCGGTCGGCCTCTCGGTGGGTGACAGACTAATTCCCCGATCCAGTCACCCGCGGCCTTGGCTAGGGCGGCATCAGGCGCGGGTAATCGCGCCTGCGCCGCCCCAAAAAGACTATAGCTGAGCCAAATCCCACCAGCAGCACCCGATGACAAAATTAACAACAGATTCATCACTGAGGGACCACATGCAGATAATTGCAGCGCGTTGAGCGAGTTGTCACGCTCTGAATCTTTTCTTTCTACAGCCCACACCTGGATAGCAGCACTGATTTCCACCATAGCAGGGAATTTGATATTCTATACCACACTAATGAGACGTCTTTGTTCGTTCTCTTGCAGAACTATTATTTGCGTATATTCTTTAAACATCTTTTACGACATCTACAAAAAAAGGAGTATTTGTATTCCTACTTCATATCCACACGAATTTAACGCTCTGCATCTTTAACTATCTAAATTAATGATAATACTGACATAGTTTTAATAGGCACATAACCTACGTAATCTATTAATTCAATTCTTTTATATAAATGGGTACACGCATCACATCGTTCTTATTTAGTAAAATACAAAGCTGCGTCCTGTTGTGTGCCTGGTATTTCTGCAGTCAATGAGGAACAGTTACAGTTACACAGTATTACTTAGCATCGGTACACAAAAATACGCTATCCAAAAAGATCTATAAGTGCAAAAAAGTAACTTAAACTCATATTAAGCCACAAACTACGTGCCATTGCTAGTCACGATCTACAGTTGGTGAGTAGGTAATGGGTTTACTTAACCCTGCTGATCAAACACGTTGGCACATGATTTGTTCTTCTGTTGCTGCGATGTTTCCTGTTTACGTTGGCTTTTTTCACTTCTATTATAAAATAAGCGGAAAAGAAATATGTGGTATATCTTTTATTGATTACACGTTGGGCTAGTTCCAAACCACAAGAAAGGATTTTCCAATTCAGCTTCTCCATACTGCAGAGGGTGCCTACGTGACGTAAAGCCTTTGATATTTATCCAATCGTATAAGAAATAGGCTTTCATAAAATAACATTGGTTATGTAGGTAAAGTTAAAGATATTGGAGTTAGATACTTATAACAGGTTTACATAACCATACAATAAACTAACAATTCAATAAGTGTAAAAACTGTAGAAGGTCGTTTCAATAAATGTACAATTAGCCACAATTATAACTAATAGCGTTCTATGACGGCCGTCATGGTCACATAAATTTATATAGGTACTACTAGAGGTAAGGACTATTGATGGTTCACAATACAATAGGTATTACATGAATTTAATAAAATATTATATAGTAAAATATACGTGTCAGTCTAAGACTAAATATACTCACTTTCAGTGGCGGCGTAAGACCTAATTTGATGTGGGCAAGATTAATTTTACGGAGCCCTCTGCTAGTGCAAGAAAACGGATTGTATAAAATGAAAAAAAAAGAAATGAAACACTTGACATTAAGAAATTTTTATTCGTGCAAAACCAACACCAAAAAATAAAGATCAACTAAGTACCAACACCAAAAAACATTTCCAAAAATGTTAAAGAAACAGAAATTTGAAATTTTTGGCAAAAAAAGGTTTTGGCACGTTTGCGGCTTTTAAGTACCTACCTAATGCATTTTTCGGGGCGCGAGGCCGTAGGCGGTGGCCCACGTCGCCCACGCCTTACGCCGCCACTGCTCACGTTATATACAATCAGTTTTCTATATTCTAATTTAGAAGTAATATTCCAGATTTATGTTACTAAATTTTCGTATGGTGACGGAGTAAGAATACAATTCACCCCCAAGAGAATACAATCCCTTAGTCAACCTACCCGTGGGTTAAGATGACTAAGGGATAAAATGCATATACCATCTGTGTAAGAGAAAGATTTCGAAATAAAACCTTATACCAACACGTCTGACCAGCGCGGGGTAGTAGGTCAATTTCCCTCCTAGTGCGGAGGAGGCTTGAACCCAGCAGTGGGTCATATATGGACTGAGATGATATTACTTAAACTAGGTACCAGTAGGTTAACGTACAGTCGCAATATAGCTACTAGAAAGCTTTATATATATAGTAAGGTGCCAAAAACAAAAAGACATGTTCTAAAGGAAATAATGTGAATATACTTACTCATTATTTTATAAATAAATGAATTTCTACCATATATATGAAAGCAAATACTATAAATTCTATTGAACCTACTTGAACACATATTTCATTATGAAAACGATTACATATATCTATTCTTTCACACAGGGGCGGCTCTAGCACATACAGCGCCCGGGTGCAATCAATTACTTGGCGCCCACTTGTATCAAAATGAGTGAAAATGTGGCATGCTTAGTCTCTTGTTTTGACACAAAATCAGGTAAACGCGATCGCATTATGAACAAAGCAACCTACCCAAACCTGTCAAATAACGCACCCACTACGACTATAGATGGTTAGGCACCCGATGCGGCGCCCCCTAACATCCGGCGCCCCGGTGCACCGCACCCTCTGCACTATAGGTAAAGCCGGCCCTGCTTTCACACATCAGTATCAGATGTCATCTCTGTGTTTACTTCCTTTCCATCCGTGTCATAATTTACGCAGGCCATCCATCTTTTCTGCGGTCTTTCCTTACCTGAAAAGCTTTCAACATTCATTCTTAAACGTTTCCTTAATAATATTACTATCATCGCGTCTCATTACATGTTCATATGTATAAGTACAATTATAGGAGACCTACCATCTTTTGGCAATATATTTTAACTTTAAAATAGTAACGTCAATGTTTTAATAGTGGTAGGAACACACTGTCGACAGTAGGTACGGGGTAGTATCACATTCTCGCAGATAATCGACGTATAAGGAGTGGCAATGTGCTGCTGTGTTTCGTTCAGTAAGCGAGAGAGCTGAAAGCCCAACTTGGATAGATTTTGTTGGTAGACAGCGTATACCTGGTATTACAAAAGTCCATGAGCAGCAGTTACACCACATGAGTAAATAAACGTACAGAGACAAACATTCAAACAACCGCGCCACGGTAGGTACATGTGCACATTGCACTGGCGACTCGTCACGTACGGAACGAAACCTGTTTAGGCTGGTTCGGCCAGTGCTCAAACAAAAGGCTCACTCACCGCTCGGTATGCATCGCGTCGTGAGTGTTTGTTTAAATTTGAATTAATTAGAAAGAGTGTAAATATGGTTTTCTTTGAACAACAATCGAAATAAACTTTTTATAAAAAAAATGTAAACCGACTTCAAACTAGGATCAGCCAAAAACCATAGGTACTTATTTAAAACACTAAAAACCGAAAAATAAGATGAACTATTTAATTCTTGTCTAATTCTAATTATGTATTAATTTTTATAAAATATAATTACAATGTATGCTAGAAATCCACTAACACGATTTGAAGTCGGTGGCAAGCCAAATAGGTATACTATATCGCATTCAAACCATGCCGCGCTTGTGACTGAAGTGATCTGAACGCGCAAACGATTAAGCGATTTGATCCATACGGGCAGACGTCGTTGACGGTTGTGTCAAATGGTATTAAATTTGTGGCGTTATAGTGTTCTGAATACATCTTTTAATTCTTATTTCCTTTAATAATTTGATTTTTGTTAATTTTTCGCCCTATATGTATATCATTAAGCTTATTGTTTTTTGTTAATTTAAGCTTGGCACCGACTTCAAATCGTGTTAGTGGATTTCTAGCATACATTGTAATTATATTTTATAAAAATTAATACATAATTAGAATTAGACAAGAATTAAATAGTTCATCTTATTTTTCGGTTTTTAGTGTTTTAAATAAATACCTATGGTTTTTGGCTGATCCTATTTTGAAGTCGGTTTACATTTTTTTTATAAAAAGTTTAATTATTTTTTAATTTTTAGTGTAAATAATCGTAGTTAAGTAATAATTTTAACTAGTTCATATAAATAAATTATTTATTAAATATAGCACTATGAGTTGATCGACTAAAAAAATGCACATGGCACGAGGAAGAGTAGTAGAGAATTAAAATAAAAAAATAAAGAACGTATTTCGAAAAAATGGAAACGAAATGCTGTATCTCGTTGCCAATGGTTTAAATTTCACTGTTTCAATCAATTCGCGTATAACACCATATGTGCTATCGATACGTCACGTGAGACAACAACTTAGGTATGAGATACTACCAACATCCAAGTGATGTAAATAATTGTGACGGTTTGATGCAATTGTTAAAACTAGACATAGGCTCCAGAGTCATGGTAGGATGCCATATCTCTGTCATTAAGGGCTTGGTAAGCGGACAATAGGGATAATATCCAAACTTGTAGGCTTCCCCTTCGTTGTGACCAAATTGGAACAGGCTAGTTACCTGATTTGGTTATTATAAAATTTAATGACGACACTATTGGCACGAAAGAGAAAGACAGTGACGGGTTAGTTGCCATAGCGCCTGTGTCAACCATACATCAGGCAACGAAAGGTTACGGGATAATGAACGGAAAATGCTTCTGCTAATCCTCTGTTGGGCGGTTACGGTATATAAACTCTAGAGTACCTACTTTACAAAGCCTTAAACAAAGCTGTCACTGATTTAGGCAAAAATAAATTGACAATGATCAGTTTTATATTGCACTGAGTTGTGTAAAGACTTTAGAGGAACAGCTTTTTGCGACTTAGGGTCTAATAAACTACACCGAAGACAAAGATCGGGTACCGGTGGTCCGCTCGCACGGCGAAGAGAGGTGTTTGCAGGGTGGGTCCATGGGGTTGCGCGCCGCCTCTTTCGTCGCCCCGGGCCGATTTGCCAGGGCGCGACCACATCCATGGTCCCACCTTGCGAAAAAAAAAAGGGTCTAATAAACTACTCAAATCAAAAGACTATACCAGGAGAAAGCGTAAGCCAAAGAATAAGACGATTCTAAATAGGTACGATACAATTATCCAATACGGCTGGATCTGATCATCTCACCTAATATATCTCAGAGTCTGAAGGCACAAGTCTATGAATAGTGATGATTAATGACATGAAAATGTGGTCCCTAAATGTGGGTCTCGTAACAAAGATCATATATCGGCAACATAAATAATTACCTAACTCCTAATCGTTATAGAGTAGTAACTTACATTATCAGCTTACGTGATTAACTTGAAAGAATACAGTTAAAGGTCTATGCGTGCATATGATATTGAAAGAATTGTCCTCCAACTCCTAACCGCTAAGGAGATGTACCTTCCATCACCAGCTCATCTAAATGAGATTATCACTGCCAGATGCAAATATTTGAATAGCTTTGAAAAATACATGAGACATGTAATATGTGTCTATAAAATTTAAGGGTTGCCCTTTATTTCCAAGAATTCCCATCATCAGATCATGATTTGGTGACAATGGGCCCACCTCGGGAGTTAACTTGAAAGAATACAGCTAAAGGTCTATGCGTGCGTATGATATTGAAAAAATTATCCTCCAACTCCTAACTGTTAAGGAGATGTACCTTCCATCATCAGCTCACCTAAATGAGTTTATCACTGTCAGATGCAAATACTTGAAGAGCTTTTGATAATATATGAGACACGTAATATGTGCTTATAAAATTTGAGAGTTGCCCTCGATTTCCATGACTTTCCATCATCAGATCATGACTTGATGACAATGGGACCACCTCTGGAGTATACCCTTTAGAAAGAAAAAAGAATTGTGAAAATCGGCCCACGATAGACAAAAATATCGCTGAACATACATAAAAAGAAAAATACATACAATGAAACATATAACCTCCTTTTTGAAGTCGGTTAAAAATAAAAGCATATCTTTTTTTAATCATCCCAAAAAAAATTTATTTATCACAAAACATTTGTTGAATTGCATGAGAAGAAATTTCGATCTTTCTAGATTATTTCTATAAATATATTTAATATTGGTAGTGATATACTAAAACGTATACAAGATTGTAAATTTGATATGCCATGCAAGTGCTTTCCCATTGATTAAGTATTTAAAAAAACTTTATATTAGATTTAGAATTTTTCATTCGATTAAGAGATATAACAAATTATTAAAAATCAAAAATTATAAAAACAATTATTTAGAGTAAGCAATTTGTAAAAAAATATCCATACATAAAAAAGCTGACAAACGTTTTGTGTATTTATTTTCATCCTCATGTGCCAACCCTATCAGAATAGGTAACAATTTTGCTCGCTCCTTAGAAGCTTGGTCTCTGTACGTTTATTTACTCATGTGGTTACACTTCCCATTAGGTGTGCTGCTTTCTCGTTTGCCACCACGAGCAATAAAAAAGTACGTCGTAAGCTGCATGGCAGCTAATGCCATCTAGTAGAATATAATAAAACCGTAAAATTGTATTGCAATAAACCTTTCATAGATGGCCTTTTAAGTCATACACTTCAAGTATAAATATTATTGCTATTGTTCCAGTGTTGTATTGCACAAAAACAATAGCAATTATTTTGATACTAAAGCATAAAATTATTATTAGCCAGTTATTATTAGTGCAATGCTCTTGACATAAAGTATTATAAAATAATATGCTCTTGGTGAGCGGCCTTGATCATCATATATCTGTAATATCGGAGACGATAATTACACCAATACCTATTATAAAAGTAGATACGGATGTAACAATATCGTCATACCAATGCAAAACTAATGCATAGTTTTTATGTCATGTGAATGCCTCAAGAAAGTATAGTAATTTTTTTTTTCAATATATCGTCCTTATGGGCAGGCTATAGTCAGTCGACCTTACTGCTTTCTCTTACGTATTAATTTTCTTAATAAATTATTTATCATTTCCTTAGTCCTTAATATTCTGTCACTGTCCGTCAGTAAGTCAAGTCGTTACCATTAATTGGGCGCTAATAACCAAATTTATAGTTTCTGTGGAAATTTTGGGCAAACACGAAAATACACGTAAACCACTATTATACTATATTCACTACACTTCAGCACTTTCATATTCCATAAACAACCAGCAAAATTATTCAATATAACACTACAAAACACTAAAGAAATGAATACAATACAAGAACGTAACAAGATATTTCCATATTCGCGCCAAAACTCAGAAAGTAATTAACCGAATAACCACTTCTTTTTTTTCGGCAGGCTATGGAGACACGCCGCTCCGCCCGGCGCGACGTAAGGGCGGCGCGTGGCCGGATAGCCCACCGTATTCTCTTCCCATAGCCATTGGGCCAGCTGTCCCAATGGCTATGGAAAGAGAATAGCCATAGCCATTCGGCCAACTGATCCAATGGGAATGGCTATGGGCATTATACGTCCTGGGACTATCCCAGAATATACAATACTCTCCAACCAAATCCATATAAAATACTATGTCAAATTGTCTTGTCTGTCAGAATTATTGTATCTTAAAAACCATACTCATAGTCCGGTCAATTTAGACATTCGAAGTGACCTAAATTCCCACCAAGCTGAAAATCGGTAAGATTATTTAAAATATCATTAAAAACTAAATTTGAAAGTTCCCCATAAGGAAAAAATTTTATTCAAGGTCAAAGGTCAAAAAAATGAGTTTTTCACTATTTTCAGCAAAACGGTAAGTTTTATCATAAAAATACTTCAGACAAAAATTGTAGACCATAAAATTATCTACAAAAAATTTATTAATACTTTTTTTTCTACGAGCCACCGTTTTTGAGATATAACGATTCAAAAAGTTTTAAAAGTTGTAATCGTCATAATATGCACACGTTTCCTCGCCACCTATGAGGTAGTGTACTTAGCGCGTTTTTTTTTAACGTGGTTTCCCCAGTAGGCCTATTCTCCGGGTCAGTTTTGATCCTGTTTAATTTGAAACTATTGAAAAATAATGGATATTAGCAGAGATTGAAAAGATAAAGGCAATTTAAGTTAAAAACAAGTAGTGAAATGTAATCGTCCGAGTCGTAACTTTCAAAATCTTCTTCTTGTTCTTCTTCTTGATCTTCTAGTTCTTGTTCGTCTTGTTCTTGTTCGTCTTGTTCTTGTTCGTCTTGTTCTTGTTCGTCTTGTTCTTGTTCTTCTTGTTCTTGTTCTTCTTCATCTTCATCCTGAGTGCATGTAAACTGCCTTAATAGCGAAGTATCGCATGTTGCCTCGTTGGAATCAAACGGATCCTCTACTATTGGTGATTTAATATTAGAGCACAACCGGCCTTGACAATGTCTACATGCCGGAGAACAGAACAGTCCGACTTTTTTGCAATCACATTTAGCACTGCATCTCTTTTTGCAGTTGCAAAAATTCGAGTTCAACAGTTTTTCCGGCGCAGGTGGAAGTAAAGTGTGCACTGGTTCTAATGAATTGTTGACCAACTGCCAACCCCAGTCTGTAGGTTCTAGCTGATAACCAAGCTACACTTGAACTTGGTAATATACCCTAAAAAGATGTTGATGAGCAGCAACTGAGGTTGGAGGAAGACAAGCTAATTGTACTTGTTTTTTACTTTTGGTGTTTTTAACGAAACATGCATATCTATACTTATCTAAGCAGGTAGTTTTTTTAGGAGCTCCGCACATAGAAAGAAGAAAGCGAATGCCGTTAGTAATAATTTCTTGTCGAGTAGAATTACTATTTTTAAAAACTTCAGCACATTCAATTAAATTTTGTTCTCAAATAGTTTAAAAACTGTTATTTTACCCCTCCTGTAAAATGCAGAAGTCGTATCACAGCCAGTTATTGCGTGTAAAAATAGTACATGATTTTGACACTTTGCAAAAGTAGATAAACTTTTTGATGAATACATTTCCGATTGATGTTGAGCTTTTCCTGGTTTTAAGAAGAAAATATTCTTTTCAATTGGAGTTCGAGTAGTCAGTAATACGAGTAAGTCTATATCTTCACCAACAACAATAGTTGCATTTGTTAAATTGAATTGCTCAATTGCTGTTTCAATTATCAATACATCAGCATCATTATTAGCTTGTCTTACCAATATATTTTCCGTAGTAAATCTTCCTTTCAACATCGAAATGAACCGAGACTTGTTGTGAGTATTAGAAAGAAATTTTTGTGGACTGGTTGGAACTGTCATATTTTCATCAAATAAATTATCAATTGATGAAGATGTTGCTAAAGTTTGACGACGCTGTTCTGCAGCCTTAGTATTTCTCGTGCAATCATTATAGCCATCAAATACGACAGTAACTCGGGAACCAAAATGTCGACGTACATACTGTACGAATTTATCTAATATAACGTTGAATATTTCTTCACTATCCCACACAACGCGATGTAGTAAGTATCCTCCGTCAATGATGTATCATACATATATATACCTGATATTCTTATAGTTATAACTTATGTATATTTTATATTAGTAGGGTAAGTTACAATGACCAATAGAAAAATATTTTAACATATATTACAACTATAAAGATGTATATATACGTGGCGTACTCATGCATATTATGACGATTACAACTTTTACAACTTTTTGAATTGTTATATCTCAAAAACGGTGGCTCATAGAAAAAAAAGTATTAATAATTTTTTTGTAGATAATTTTATGATCTACAATTTTTGTCTGAGGTATTTTTATGATAAAACTTACCGTTTTGCTGAAAATCGCGCAAAACTCATTTTTTTGACCTTTGACCTTGAATATTTTTTTTTCCTTACAGGGGAAAGATGGGGAACTTTCAAATTTTGTTTTTAATGATATTATATATATTATATCTTACCGATTTTCAGCTTGGTGGGAATTTAGGTAACTTTACTCTTATTTTTTGGTCTAATTTGACCGGACTATCAGCGTATATGGTGATGAAGATACAAACTCACAAAAAAGAATATGTTTTTTTAATTTACTAGAATAAAGATATTCATCATCATCTTTTTATTCTACCAACTATGTTCTTTTTTTTCTTTAAAAAAAAGTACACCACCCTGCACTAAGGAAATAATCCTTGTATTGCTGGGGACTTTACAAACATGCAATTAACGCAGACGCGGAGTGTTGTCCCGCGTGGGAATCGCACCCACGACACTGGCACGGATGTCCGGTATCTTAACCGCTACACCATTTGTGCAGTCAAATAAAATAAATTACAGTGAAATTTAATCAAATTTAAATAATTTAATTAATCAAATTAAATATAATCAAATTAAAATAATTTAATTAAATTACCTAGGGTCGACGCAATATGTACTCATACTCCATCTTATATATTGCAAAAGGTAAACATTTGGCATTAGTTTTATTACCTCCTGCATGACGTCAGCCCTTCTTCAAAATAAAATGGTTGACCAAACGGTATGAGGTGGAGGTAGCCCAAATCCATGAGAAGCTCTTAGATGTATTATGCGACACCCACGATTGCTCTACCAACCCTTACATTGCTGTAAGGGTTGGTAGTATTCGCAACCGCTACCGCAGAGCAATAGGATATTAAGGAATAATGGATGTTCATAGTCGTTCATTGTTGTATACAACGACTTCCATTCTTATACGATCACCAATTTTATCACGATATAATTTTTGCACACCGTAAAATATTATTCGCAAGTTAGGGATATTTTAGATATGGAATTCTTTCTTTATCATTATATTAGTGATAACAAGAGTAAATCGACTATATAATAATTAATTTGAAACAAAAATACATATGTACACGCACCAACATATATATATTATCAAAATATTCACACACTGTAATTAAATCATAAAATTTTCTTAAGTTATTTTCTACGGCAGAGGCAGAAAGAACTCTTGCCTTAAATTTAATCCCACATATTTAAGCAACAAGCAAGCCTATTGTTTACCGCAGACCATGGTCCTATTTCCAATGTCGTGGCGGCAAATCGTAATAACACCTTTTGGCTAAAGTAAATTCTTTGTGTGTACTTACTATCGCTTAAAATTATTTACATTTCTTTCGCATTCATTGCCAATCTAGTGCTCATTTCTACCTTAAAAGGAAATTCTAACAGATTACATACGAGTATATGTACCTACTACTTTCATTGTGAGCTATTAACATCATTACAACATAAGCTCTGTCGTATCTGTGGGTTTTTTTTTATTACTGATGGTAGCGAACGATATTCCCAAGGAGAGTTGATGTCTGGCAGACGGCCGGTCGTAAAACGATTGCCAATAACTTTTAAAATATGTACTATGAAGAGTACATATTGTATCATACATACATACATACATACATATCATCACACCACAGATTAACTCTACAGATACTCTACAGATTCAGAGAACTCCACAGATTTTCCGCAGAGATCGCATTTCGACCGCATTAATTTTACTATCATACTCTTTTCTGCATACCCAACTCTCGCTTCCATACACTAATCCATACACGTGCCTTCTGGCTGAGGTGGTGGCTGCCGAGAAGTTGCCCCAACGCTCCGTTCACTCTATTTCCCGCATTCACTCTTCGCTCTATATCAGTGGTGTACCTTCCATCTCGGCTAAATCCACATCCAAGATATACAAATTCATTCACTTACTCTAGTACATCATTACCTATTGTTACAGACGTTTCCTACGCCTTATATACAACCACGAATTACTCGAGATAACATGCCTTCCATTCGGGTTAAGCACGACTCCAAAATTTTTTCGATATTGACGAATTGGATAGCACAATTATTGCGACACAAGTGGCAGGTAAGGATCGTAGTCTACTTGGACGACTATCTAATAGTTCATCAAAATGCACATGTATTACGCAAACATGTCAATCTCACTGTTCAAATCTTGCAGTATCTGGGATGGCAGATAAATTTCGAAAAATCCATTCTTCATCCCCAAAAAAGTCTACATTATTTAGGGATACGGTGGCATCCGTGGGACAACCTAAAATCTCTACCACAAGACAAAACGTCGTTAATAATTCAAAAAATAAATCATGTTCTCGAACAAAAAACTGTTACTATAAAAACCATACAAAGTTTGATAGGTATTCTGAACTTTGCAAGTTTTGTGGTTCCTCGAGGTCGACTGAATTATCGGCAGTTACAAATATTCTTGAATTCGCTTTCAAAAACCAATTCAGGAACATACATAATACCCGTACACGTCACCGACGAACTATATTAGTGGATTCAAAACTGTCGACTCCCGACTCCTCTACATTATCCTCCCCCGGTCAACTTTCTGACCACCGACGCATCGCACCTGGCTTGGGGAGCGCAGCTAAACGATTTATCAATGTCAGGAACCTGGTCCCAAAAAGAAAAAACCATGCACTGCAACCAAAAGGAAATATTGGCCATATTTCACGCTCTTCAAAATCAAGCCCACTTACTCAGGCACAGCTCGATCTTAATACAGTGTGACAACAAAACTACTGTAGCTTATCTACGCAAAGAGAGAGGCACAAAATTGTTACCTCTAATGGAAATAACGTATCAAATCTTGGATGTATTGGACAAACACCAAATACATTTCAGCATACATTATCTCTCAGGTATGTACAACAAACAGGCCGATCACCTTTCTCGTCTTCGCCAACTTCCAGAATGGCATCTTCAACCAGACTGTATGAGGATGGTGTTTCGGAAGTGGGGAACTCCAATAGTCGACCTATTTGCGTCGGCAACAGCCCACGTAGTACATAATTATGTAACGCGGGATTTGCGAGACCGACAAGCCTTATTTCACGACGCATTCAGTGTTGTATGGAACTACTCACTAGCTTAGGTGTCCCCACCTCCGTTTCTGATTCCCAAAGTATTGACTCATCTAAATCAAGCGACAGGAATATACTTATTAGTGGTACCCCGTTGGAAAAAGGTATTCTGGCGAGGGAATCTCAAGTCTCGAGCTCTAGATGCCCCATTCGTTGTGAGAGATCTACACAAACATCTAATCGATACAGTGACGGGAGTCCCCCCCACCACAAGTCGTGAAAATCATTCTCGAGGTGTGGAAATGTGGGGGTGGTCTAAAGAGTTAATAAAGTGGAGTAAAGAACAATTATCACTACTTAAAAGCTCTAGGCGTGATTCTACGTTAAGCACTTATGAGGCGACATGGAAACGTTGGACTACGTGGGCTAATAATAATAATATCGATATAAAAAATCCCACAGGTTCGGAATTAGCCCAGTTTTTAGGTGATCTGTATTTAATCCATAATTTGTCTTACAATACGATAATGTTACATAAATCTGTTGTTTCGACATTATGTAATGCTGATAATTCAAGTCGCTTAAGTTCACACGTTCTTGTGAAACACATTTTAAAATCGATTTCAATAAAAAACCCGAAACCGATCCGTCCTCCGATTTGGAATGTTAGTGAACTAGTGTCTTTTATTGCTAATTATTCCACAGATATAAATAATGCTTTTCAGACTTCGCGTCATGCGGCAATACTACTATTACTCTGCTCAGGTAGACGCATACACGATCTTACCCTCTTAAGGTCAGATCCTGACCACTGTATAAAATCAAATGATAGTATAGTATTTTGGCCTCAATTTGGTTCAAAAACAGACCGGATTAATTATAGACAGTCTGGGTGGAGACTTCTTCGTAATACTAATAATCGCAACAGAACCATATTATTGCTCAACGACATAGGCGTATTGCTGCAAAGTCTTTTAAATTATTTATTACAATTAGAAGTGCAGCTAAACCTACCTCTCGTACGGTTATAGCAGGATGGATAAAGTCTTTGTTCAAAGAAGCTGGTATTACAGCTGCCCCAGGCAGTGTAAGATCTGCAGTCGCTAGTAAAAGTTGGCTGGATAACTGTCCACTAGACGATATCCTAGCCCGCGGTAATTGGCAATCGGCTAATACTTTTAACAACTTTTATATACGAGAAGTATTACAGTGTGATAACTCTGTCAACGTTACACAATTGTTTAAACCTACAATTTAGAAAATTGTTTGATTCTCATATTATTGGATGTGTTATAATATGATATGATATGATAATCTAATATGATTTAAGATGCAAAGTGTCAAGTCAATATTATGTGTAAATTAATATTATTAACCATGTATTAAAATAATTGCAGTACTTTAATGTTTACTTGGTTCCTATTACAATTATACATTATTAAATGAGTGACGCCACCAGGCGATAACAAACAGGTCTCAATTAAAAGTTTCCAGTGATAGTCAATTATTTTAATAGAAGCGTTTTACCTGAAATAAAACGCATATTAAAATATTACGTCACTGGAAACTTTGTTTAAATTTCTGCCTGGTGTAATCGAAGTAATGAAAAAATTTTGCAAATGACTTTTTAAGAAAACTTAAATAGTGCGCAAAACTGCCTACTGGCGCCACTGGACCGGAAGTAAAAGTCAATTTAGGTACTAAGAATGGTACAAATTCGACGGAAAAGAATATGCTCTCTCAATTAAAAGTTTCCAGTGAGGTAAGTATTTTAATATGCGTTTTATCAGGTAAAACGCTTCTAATTAAGCAATAAATATTTTTATTGTAAGAAAACTTTACAAAGATATGTATTTTATATTACTACTGTATGTACTGTTTTCGTGTGGTGACAGAGTAAGAATACAATTCACCACCCCTTATCTTACCCGTGGGTAATTGTAAGCGACGACTAAGTGATGTAAAACGCATATAAATAGATTTTATTAAGATAATAGAATCAAGATAATATCTTCTATCAACCAACACGTCTGACCAGCGTGGTGTACCTAGTAGGTCAATTTCCCTCTCATTATGGAGGAGACTCGAGCCCAACAGTGGGACATATATGTGCTGAGATGATGATGATGTGCTGTTTTATGTTGAAATAAATTATATGCAGAATAATAATAATCAAAACAATATTTTATGAATCATAAAGAGATTTGTTCGAGGTGCGAATTGAACCGTTTCGTTTATAATGGATGATCGCTAAATATTTTAAACAACGAAATCACGTTGTGTAATCTCTGAAATAAAATCTCTTGTTAATAGTTCATGGACAAAGTCCTATGAACTAAAAAGTTTTATTTTTAACCTAAAATAATGAAAATGTATGACGACAACGGAAGTGTTACAATAATTTCCTAGGTAGGTAATAAGCGCACCAGAGCAATTTCTGCCATACGAATATCGTCAAAATCGAGACAAGAAATCGAATTCGAACTTTGTAAAAGCGAGATTGGTCCGTTCTCAAAGACTCCTTCCAACGGAAGAGTTACAATGATTTCCTAGGTGATAAGCGCACCAAGGGCGATTATCGTCATACAAATATCTATATACGATCACAAAATCGAGACAAAAGATCGAATTCGAACTTTGGACAAGTGAGACTGGTTCGTTCTCGAAGACTCATCGAGAATTTCCCAATTCGAGATAAAATTCGAATGGCGAGAATTGTCCAGGTTCAAGGTTAGGTTACTGAATGTTCAAGAAGGAATAGGACTTATGTCATTAAGTTTTTATCATGGCTTAAATATAGACTATAAATTACAAAACCCCACATAAAACAGTTGGTTATGCGACAAATCAGACTATATTTTATGGTGTATTTCGAGCTGCTGAATCACAGAGTAAGATAAGATACTGTGTAACAGTTTTTTTTAATTCTTTTAAAATAAGGCTTGGAAGTATTTAAAACTTGTTAGGTTCTAGAATAATGTGTTTTTTTTTTGTTTATACAGTGTTAATACTTTTCACCTTGTGTCAATATGTGAAAAATCTAAATATATAATAATAAAGTCAGTGGCCTCTCCCGAAATGATCTAGTTGACGCTAAACGAGAATAATAAAGCTTTGAAGTTATCTAAAAAATGGTACAGAAATTCTTAATTCTGACTTCAAATATCGATTCAGCAGCTCAAAATATGTCGGAAAAGTCTAGTCTAGTCTGATTCGTAGCACAACCAATTTTTTTAATGGGTTGTGCTATCGATGTTCAAAGTTAAACAGGTGACATGCAGATGAACGTGGATTCGTCAAAAACTCTCAGTCCCTTTATGTGACACTCACATACAACTCTGGCCTCTATAGGCATATTCTAAACGTAGCTAGTCCGTCAAAGTTTTTCAAACAACGTAAAACTAAGCTTAGTTACATATAGGTACTTATGAAATGAAAAACAATGATCTGAGTTTATATAAACTTCTTTTAATTTCATTTAATTACTTTTTTTAAAACTATTTAAATATATTTCGTTTTTAAAATATAAATCTGATACGTCATGCTTCATAATAACATCAGACAGCATCACATTCTTCTCAATCAGTCTTCATATATAAACGTATTTATTTTATTTAATGCATTCCTCATAAGCCTTTTGTTTCCGTAAAATGGACAAAACTATTCCAAATAGTAGTAACCCATACATTACATGAGGACCTTCATAATAAGCATTTCACTTTTATTTATTTGTAATGAAATATTTTTTTTTCATTACCCAGTTAAATATTAGAAGCAATTCCGTAACGATTCACGTTCCTACCCAGAGCGTGGTAATGGCCTGTCATCTTTGCCGAAGCTGTCGAATACTTTGCTGAGGATGTTGAGGCAATCTTTTATTTGTTCTTCAGTAATGAGTAGTGGTGGCGCAAGGCGGATGGTCTGACCATGCGTCGGCTTTGCGAGCATACCGGCATCACGTAGCTTTAAGCACACTTCATATGCGTTAATACCTGTAAAATTACCATTATATTTAACATAAATTTCACTATGACATTAAAAACCGGTGTAAAAATCTCTATAAGACCATGAGTAACCAATATAGCCTGAAAAATTATCACGTTCAAATGATAATGGGCCAGCCACATCGCCCGTCGAACAGACGACGGCGGTCAAAAAAGCTTCTCATGTAGTGACCACGTATTAGAGAATGCAGAATAGGACACTACAATAAACGAGGCAATTATATGTATCATCCGTTTTCTTTTAAATAATTACTTTCTTTAAATAGCTGTGTGGTAGCGACTACGAATACTATCAACCTTTACTTTGCTCGTGGATGTCGTAAAAGCCAACTAAGAGCCTTATAACGACCTAGGCCAAGTCCACCTGATGCCGTTTGGTCAATAATTACATTCCCAAGGAGGGTTGACGTCTGGTAGGGTAAGTTACCGTATTAACTATCATTATGGCATAAAAATCCTATTTGTTTAAGATATGTATATAATTTTCGTGTGGGGTTTCCGTGTTGGGCTAATAATGCGGTACCTATATCACAAACTTTGATTTACCCACAGGTGTTCTAAAAATGACTAAAAATAATTGGCTTCAGCACTATACTAGTACTTTTAACATCAACTGTTGCCAACCAGACCATTAAGCATGACAAATTTTAGCATTACACCCAATTTTATAGGTCTATATACTAAGTGGACGTCCCCTTGACGTCTCTGGACTGATAGAGGGTGCTAAGAGAAAATCCGTGCTTAATATTAAGTAGATTGTATGCTGAATAATGATATTTATTATACATACTGTCATGAACATCGATAGCAGCCATAAGTCCTCTGCACCGGATTGCTACGATCTTTTTCTTTGAAATCTTCTGCAGCCCTTTAGTAAGAACTTCCCCTAGTCGTGCTGCGTTTTCAATCATTTTCTCCTCCAATAAAACCTATCGATTAAATATTATAATAAATATACGCTATTTGAGGCTATATATTAATATATTATATTATATTAACCTAAACTGGTTTTTGGCTACACCTTTTAATCTATTTTAAGCACTTGATGTACTAGTATGAATAAATAAATAAATAAATATATATATTATAAATTCTTAATTATAAGAGAGCGCCGCTTAGTTATAAGAGAGCGCTGTGGTGTAAATGAAGAAGTAGTGACAAAGATAAAAAATGGTATGCTGAGGTGGTTTGGACACGTGGAAAGAATGAGTGAAGAAACGTTGACTAAACAAATATACAAAGCGAGTGTGAATGGGACGATTACAAGGGGAAGACCACGCACTTTTCTGGATCAAATTGAAGACGTGTTAGTGAAAGGTCATATTAAGAGTACGCGTAATCGTAGAGCATGCATGAAGACTGTGATGAGCGTGAATGAAGCGATGGAGGTATTTCAAGATCGTTGTTTGTGGCAATCCGTAGTCTCTGCCTACCCCTCTGGGAAACAGGCGTGAGGCTATGTATGTATGTATTATAAATTCGTAGTCCTACTAAATATAAGGATTTATTGTCTTATCTTAGTTTACATAGTTGATAATGTGCGTACTACAAACGTGGCTACGAATACTACCAACCCTTGTATTGCTCGTGAATGTCATAAAAAACGACTAAAGCTTAAGCTTGTAGCCGTTTTTTACGACGATTTAGTAGCAGGTTATTGTTAACAATAACCTGGGCCAACTTTATCGGATGTTGTCTGGTCAACAATTAAATTCCCAAAGAGGGTCAACGTCAGGCCAGCGACAGGTCATATAACCATTGCCAAGACGTACGCAATATGAAAAATAGAAAAAGACCACAAGTAATTGGGATAAGAGCAGCATGATAATAATATAATTAAATGTTATATATTTTTTACCTTAATGGCTTCTGTGGCGACTGCGCAAGCTAATGGATTGCCTCCATATGTGGATCCGTGAGTACCAGGTTTGATTACCTATAAACAATATATATTCATGTATTTATTTTATTTCTTTATCCTGTTTGTAACTTTAAGAGTAATCTCCAATCCGCGAAGATTTTTACGATGATATATAAATTCTCTTAACTTACACTAGACTGGGAAAGAAAAGTTCTCGAGTAAAAACGACGAATCGGGCGACGTAGTTTAAGACGACCCCACTCGGTGGCCTAACGATACCTCGAAACTCTGAGTGAGCCGTTGGATGCAAGTAGCACAGGACCATTTTAAGTGATAATCTCGTGGGGAGGTGGTCCAACAGTGAACGTCTACTTGTTTATGAATGAGCTATCTACTAAAACTAGTGGATGAATGGATAGATGACACCAGCGTAAACTGTTTTTGTCATCCTTAATGTCCTTATAATCCTTTAAAATATGTCGTAACACGAATTCCTATTCGCTCTTATTATTAGCAAATAGCTTATGTTTCTCCTTGGTATAGCTACAATTTAACTTTGCCATCATAAAGTCATCAATAAAAATTTTATAGACTGAATATATGAATAATAAAGGTTGGCTAACGATAATAATTAAAGATAAAATACGAAAAGTTGTAAATATAGGCGCATATTTATGATACTTACATCCATAACTTCGTTATTTGCGAAAATGCAAGATACAGGCATCATACCGCCGCTAAGCGCCTTCCCCAAAATAAGAATATCTGGTCTTACACCTTCGTGATCTACAGCTAGAAGTTTGCCCGTGCGACCTATAATGTAAAAACATTTCATATAAATATAAGATAATCGTGGTAATATTTTCCCAACAATTTTCATTGTCTTAGCATTTAACACACTGAACGTGAAAGAATACCTATTTACATAAATAAAAAATGAGGCACATTATAAAATACAGAAACCACTTTTTTATATTTTTAAATTTGTCCGTGTTATTTAATACCGGCTAAAAAATCAATAAAAAAAAGTAATCAAGAACTTTGCAAAGAAATACCATCTACATACAAAATGAGGGACCCTCTAGCTTCGTTCAAACTAACCTAAATATCATACCTCGTCAACTCAGCTCATATACATCCCACTATGCTTCAGATAGATTGGTATAGTTCGAGGTTTCCTTCTCTTGCATAGGATGCTATCTTAGCTGCATAGTACCTATACCCCTGAGTCCTCTCTTATAATACCCACAGGGGAAAAGGGAATGGTGAATTATATGCTTAATAACCTTACGAATGTTATGACTTCCATATAACTAACTCTATCACAAAACAAATGGATTTATTACGTAACTAAAATTTACATGAAAAATATATCAGCAATAAAATAATTTATTTTTCTAAACACTTAATTAAACATCATGGTACCATGTCCCACCTATGGTAAACTTCAATAAATTATTATAGATTTGTTTAAAATTCGTTTCAGCAAAGCCATAAGAGTATAAATAATTATGTTACTGTTACCTGTAGCGTTCCGAACTTAAATCGAGTTCGGACGCTATACAATGCAAAAATTCAAGGTCACTTGTTCGAAATATATCTCCATATATATCCATATATATAAGTCCGAAACATATATCAAGGTATAAATAATATTTAAATCAGTACTTCCTTTCTCAATAGACTCGACTAAAGAATTCAAACAGATAATATCGCTGCAAGAGAATGAAATCTTCAAAACTAAGTACACTCAGTATATATCAACCATCTGCACCGATCTGTACACTAAATTAAAAAAAAAAATTACACTTACCTAATCCTGTCTGCACTTCGTCAGCAATCCAGAGCACATTGTACTTGGTGCACAATTCTCTCACTTTTTTCAAGTAACCGTAATCTGGAATCTTAGTACCAGCTTCACCTTGTATCGGCTCCATCATATACGCAGCCACAGTTGGCTGTTACTTCCTTTCCATCCGTGTCATAATTTACGCAGGCCATCCATCTTTTCTGCGGTCTTTCCTTACCTGAAAAGCTTTCAACATTCATTCTTAAACGTTTCCTTAATAATATTACTATCATCGCGTCTCATTACATGTTCATATGTATAAGTACAATTATAGGAGACCTACCATCTTTTGGCAATATATTTTAACTTTAAAATAGTAACGTCAATGTTTTAATAGTGGTAGGAACACACTGTCGACAGTAGGTACGGGGTAGTATCACATTCTCGCAGATAATCGACGTATAAGGAGTGGCAATGTGCTGCTGTGTTTCGTTCAGTAAGCGAGAGAGCTGAAAGCCCAACTTGGATAGATTTTGTTGGTAGACAGCGTATACCTGGTATTACAAAAGTCCATGAGCAGCAGTTACACCACATGAGTAAATAAACGTACAGAGACAAACATTCAAACAACCGCGCCACGGTAGGTACATGTGCACATTGCACTGGCGACTCGTCACGTACGGAACGAAACCTGTTTAGGCTGGTTCGGCCAGTGCTCAAACAAAAGGCTCACTCACCGCTCGGTATGCATCGCGTCGTGAGTGTTTGTTTAAATTTGAATTAATTAGAAAGAGTGTAAATATGGTTTTCTTTGAACAACAATCGAAATAAACTTTTTATAAAAAAAATGTAAACCGACTTCAAACTAGGATCAGCCAAAAACCATAGGTACTTATTTAAAACACTAAAAACCGAAAAATAAGATGAACTATTTAATTCTTGTCTAATTCTAATTATGTATTAATTTTTATAAAATATAATTACAATGTATGCTAGAAATCCACTAACACGATTTGAAGTCGGTGGCAAGCCAAATAGGTATACTATATCGCATTCAAACCATGCCGCGCTTGTGACTGAAGTGATCTGAACGCGCAAACGATTAAGCGATTTGATCCATACGGGCAGACGTCGTTGACGGTTGTGTCAAATGGTATTAAATTTGTGGCGTTATAGTGTTCTGAATACATCTTTTAATTCTTATTTCCTTTAATAATTTGATTTTTGTTAATTTTTCGCCCTATATGTATATCATTAAGCTTATTGTTTTTTGTTAATTTAAGCTTGGCACCGACTTCAAATCGTGTTAGTGGATTTCTAGCATACATTGTAATTATATTTTATAAAAATTAATACATAATTAGAATTAGACAAGAATTAAATAGTTCATCTTATTTTTCGGTTTTTAGTGTTTTAAATAAATACCTATGGTTTTTGGCTGATCCTATTTTGAAGTCGGTTTACATTTTTTTTATAAAAAGTTTAATTATTTTTTAATTTTTAGTGTAAATAATCGTAGTTAAGTAATAATTTTAACTAGTTCATATAAATAAATTATTTATTAAATATAGCACTATGAGTTGATCGACTAAAAAAATGCACATGGCACGAGGAAGAGTAGTAGAGAATTAAAATAAAAAAATAAAGAACGTATTTCGAAAAAATGGAAACGAAATGCTGTATCTCGTTGCCAATGGTTTAAATTTCACTGTTTCAATCAATTCGCGTATAACACCATATGTGCTATCGATACGTCACGTGAGACAACAACTTAGGTATGAGATACTACCAACATCCAAGTGATGTAAATAATTGTGACGGTTTGATGCAATTGTTAAAACTAGACATAGGCTCCAGAGTCATGGTAGGATGCCATATCTCTGTCATTAAGGGCTTGGTAAGCGGACAATAGGGATAATATCCAAACTTGTAGGCTTCCCCTTCGTTGTGACCAAATTGGAACAGGCTAGTTACCTGATTTGGTTATTATAAAATTTAATGACGACACTATTGGCACGAAAGAGAAAGACAGTGACGGGTTAGTTGCCATAGCGCCTGTGTCAACCATACATCAGGCAACGAAAGGTTACGGGATAATGAACGGAAAATGCTTCTGCTAATCCTCTGTTGGGCGGTTACGGTATATAAACTCTAGAGTACCTACTTTACAAAGCCTTAAACAAAGCTGTCACTGATTTAGGCAAAAATAAATTGACAATGATCAGTTTTATATTGCACTGAGTTGTGTAAAGACTTTAGAGGAACAGCTTTTTGCGACTTAGGGTCTAATAAACTACACCGAAGACAAAGATCGGGTACCGGTGGTCCGCTCGCACGGCGAAGAGAGGTGTTTGCAGGGTGGGTCCATGGGGTTGCGCGCCGCCTCTTTCGTCGCCCCGGGCCGATTTGCCAGGGCGCGACCACATCCATGGTCCCACCTTGCGAAAAAAAAAAGGGTCTAATAAACTACTCAAATCAAAAGACTATACCAGGAGAAAGCGTAAGCCAAAGAATAAGACGATTCTAAATAGGTACGATACAATTATCCAATACGGCTGGATCTGATCATCTCACCTAATATATCTCAGAGTCTGAAGGCACAAGTCTATGAATAGTGATGATTAATGACATGAAAATGTGGTCCCTAAATGTGGGTCTCGTAACAAAGATCATATATCGGCAACATAAATAATTACCTAACTCCTAATCGTTATAGAGTAGTAACTTACATTATCAGCTTACGTGATTAACTTGAAAGAATACAGTTAAAGGTCTATGCGTGCATATGATATTGAAAGAATTGTCCTCCAACTCCTAACCGCTAAGGAGATGTACCTTCCATCACCAGCTCATCTAAATGAGATTATCACTGCCAGATGCAAATATTTGAATAGCTTTGAAAAATACATGAGACATGTAATATGTGTCTATAAAATTTAAGGGTTGCCCTTTATTTCCAAGAATTCCCATCATCAGATCATGATTTGGTGACAATGGGCCCACCTCGGGAGTTAACTTGAAAGAATACAGCTAAAGGTCTATGCGTGCGTATGATATTGAAAAAATTATCCTCCAACTCCTAACTGTTAAGGAGATGTACCTTCCATCATCAGCTCACCTAAATGAGTTTATCACTGTCAGATGCAAATACTTGAAGAGCTTTTGATAATATATGAGACACGTAATATGTGCTTATAAAATTTGAGAGTTGCCCTCGATTTCCATGACTTTCCATCATCAGATCATGACTTGATGACAATGGGACCACCTCTGGAGTATACCCTTTAGAAAGAAAAAAGAATTGTGAAAATCGGCCCACGATAGACAAAAATATCGCTGAACATACATAAAAAGAAAAATACATACAATGAAACATATAACCTCCTTTTTGAAGTCGGTTAAAAATAAAAGCATATCTTTTTTTAATCATCCCAAAAAAAATTTATTTATCACAAAACATTTGTTGAATTGCATGAGAAGAAATTTCGATCTTTCTAGATTATTTCTATAAATATATTTAATATTGGTAGTGATATACTAAAACGTATACAAGATTGTAAATTTGATATGCCATGCAAGTGCTTTCCCATTGATTAAGTATTTAAAAAAACTTTATATTAGATTTAGAATTTTTCATTCGATTAAGAGATATAACAAATTATTAAAAATCAAAAATTATAAAAACAATTATTTAGAGTAAGCAATTTGTAAAAAAATATCCATACATAAAAAAGCTGACAAACGTTTTGTGTATTTATTTTCATCCTCATGTGCCAACCCTATCAGAATAGGTAACAATTTTGCTCGCTCCTTAGAAGCTTGGTCTCTGTACGTTTATTTACTCATGTGGTTACACTTCCCATTAGGTGTGCTGCTTTCTCGTTTGCCACCACGAGCAATAAAAAAGTACGTCGTAAGCTGCATGGCAGCTAATGCCATCTAGTAGAATATAATAAAACCGTAAAATTGTATTGCAATAAACCTTTCATAGATGGCCTTTTAAGTCATACACTTCAAGTATAAATATTATTGCTATTGTTCCAGTGTTGTATTGCACAAAAACAATAGCAATTATTTTGATACTAAAGCATAAAATTATTATTAGCCAGTTATTATTAGTGCAATGCTCTTGACATAAAGTATTATAAAATAATATGCTCTTGGTGAGCGGCCTTGATCATCATATATCTGTAATATCGGAGACGATAATTACACCAATACCTATTATAAAAGTAGATACGGATGTAACAATATCGTCATACCAATGCAAAACTAATGCATAGTTTTTATGTCATGTGAATGCCTCAAGAAAGTATAGTAATTTTTTTTTTCAATATATCGTCCTTATGGGCAGGCTATAGTCAGTCGACCTTACTGCTTTCTCTTACGTATTAATTTTCTTAATAAATTATTTATCATTTCCTTAGTCCTTAATATTCTGTCACTGTCCGTCAGTAAGTCAAGTCGTTACCATTAATTGGGCGCTAATAACCAAATTTATAGTTTCTGTGGAAATTTTGGGCAAACACGAAAATACACGTAAACCACTATTATACTATATTCACTACACTTCAGCACTTTCATATTCCATAAACAACCAGCAAAATTATTCAATATAACACTACAAAACACTAAAGAAATGAATACAATACAAGAACGTAACAAGATATTTCCATATTCGCGCCAAAACTCAGAAAGTAATTAACCGAATAACCACTTCTTTTTTTTCGGCAGGCTATGGAGACACGCCGCTCCGCCCGGCGCGACGTAAGGGCGGCGCGTGGCCGGATAGCCCACCGTATTCTCTTCCCATAGCCATTGGGCCAGCTGTCCCAATGGCTATGGAAAGAGAATAGCCATAGCCATTCGGCCAACTGATCCAATGGGAATGGCTATGGGCATTATACGTCCTGGGACTATCCCAGAATATACAATACTCTCCAACCAAATCCATATAAAATACTATGTCAAATTGTCTTGTCTGTCAGAATTATTGTATCTTAAAAACCATACTCATAGTCCGGTCAATTTAGACATTCGAAGTGACCTAAATTCCCACCAAGCTGAAAATCGGTAAGATTATTTAAAATATCATTAAAAACTAAATTTGAAAGTTCCCCATAAGGAAAAAATTTTATTCAAGGTCAAAGGTCAAAAAAATGAGTTTTTCACTATTTTCAGCAAAACGGTAAGTTTTATCATAAAAATACTTCAGACAAAAATTGTAGACCATAAAATTATCTACAAAAAATTTATTAATACTTTTTTTTCTACGAGCCACCGTTTTTGAGATATAACGATTCAAAAAGTTTTAAAAGTTGTAATCGTCATAATATGCACACGTTTCCTCGCCACCTATGAGGTAGTGTACTTAGCGCGTTTTTTTTTAACGTGGTTTCCCCAGTAGGCCTATTCTCCGGGTCAGTTTTGATCCTGTTTAATTTGAAACTATTGAAAAATAATGGATATTAGCAGAGATTGAAAAGATAAAGGCAATTTAAGTTAAAAACAAGTAGTGAAATGTAATCGTCCGAGTCGTAACTTTCAAAATCTTCTTCTTGTTCTTCTTCTTGATCTTCTAGTTCTTGTTCGTCTTGTTCTTGTTCGTCTTGTTCTTGTTCGTCTTGTTCTTGTTCGTCTTGTTCTTGTTCTTCTTGTTCTTGTTCTTCTTCATCTTCATCCTGAGTGCATGTAAACTGCCTTAATAGCGAAGTATCGCATGTTGCCTCGTTGGAATCAAACGGATCCTCTACTATTGGTGATTTAATATTAGAGCACAACCGGCCTTGACAATGTCTACATGCCGGAGAACAGAACAGTCCGACTTTTTTGCAATCACATTTAGCACTGCATCTCTTTTTGCAGTTGCAAAAATTCGAGTTCAACAGTTTTTCCGGCGCAGGTGGAAGTAAAGTGTGCACTGGTTCTAATGAATTGTTGACCAACTGCCAACCCCAGTCTGTAGGTTCTAGCTGATAACCAAGCTACACTTGAACTTGGTAATATACCCTAAAAAGATGTTGATGAGCAGCAACTGAGGTTGGAGGAAGACAAGCTAATTGTACTTGTTTTTTACTTTTGGTGTTTTTAACGAAACATGCATATCTATACTTATCTAAGCAGGTAGTTTTTTTAGGAGCTCCGCACATAGAAAGAAGAAAGCGAATGCCGTTAGTAATAATTTCTTGTCGAGTAGAATTACTATTTTTAAAAACTTCAGCACATTCAATTAAATTTTGTTCTCAAATAGTTTAAAAACTGTTATTTTACCCCTCCTGTAAAATGCAGAAGTCGTATCACAGCCAGTTATTGCGTGTAAAAATAGTACATGATTTTGACACTTTGCAAAAGTAGATAAACTTTTTGATGAATACATTTCCGATTGATGTTGAGCTTTTCCTGGTTTTAAGAAGAAAATATTCTTTTCAATTGGAGTTCGAGTAGTCAGTAATACGAGTAAGTCTATATCTTCACCAACAACAATAGTTGCATTTGTTAAATTGAATTGCTCAATTGCTGTTTCAATTATCAATACATCAGCATCATTATTAGCTTGTCTTACCAATATATTTTCCGTAGTAAATCTTCCTTTCAACATCGAAATGAACCGAGACTTGTTGTGAGTATTAGAAAGAAATTTTTGTGGACTGGTTGGAACTGTCATATTTTCATCAAATAAATTATCAATTGATGAAGATGTTGCTAAAGTTTGACGACGCTGTTCTGCAGCCTTAGTATTTCTCGTGCAATCATTATAGCCATCAAATACGACAGTAACTCGGGAACCAAAATGTCGACGTACATACTGTACGAATTTATCTAATATAACGTTGAATATTTCTTCACTATCCCACACAACGCGATGTAGTAAGTATCCTCCGTCAATGATGTATCATACATATATATACCTGATATTCTTATAGTTATAACTTATGTATATTTTATATTAGTAGGGTAAGTTACAATGACCAATAGAAAAATATTTTAACATATATTACAACTATAAAGATGTATATATACGTGGCGTACTCATGCATATTATGACGATTACAACTTTTACAACTTTTTGAATTGTTATATCTCAAAAACGGTGGCTCATAGAAAAAAAAGTATTAATAATTTTTTTGTAGATAATTTTATGATCTACAATTTTTGTCTGAGGTATTTTTATGATAAAACTTACCGTTTTGCTGAAAATCGCGCAAAACTCATTTTTTTGACCTTTGACCTTGAATATTTTTTTTTCCTTACAGGGGAAAGATGGGGAACTTTCAAATTTTGTTTTTAATGATATTATATATATTATATCTTACCGATTTTCAGCTTGGTGGGAATTTAGGTAACTTTACTCTTATTTTTTGGTCTAATTTGACCGGACTATCAGCGTATATGGTGATGAAGATACAAACTCACAAAAAAGAATATGTTTTTTTAATTTACTAGAATAAAGATATTCATCATCATCTTTTTATTCTACCAACTATGTTCTTTTTTTTCTTTAAAAAAAAGTACACCACCCTGCACTAAGGAAATAATCCTTGTATTGCTGGGGACTTTACAAACATGCAATTAACGCAGACGCGGAGTGTTGTCCCGCGTGGGAATCGCACCCACGACACTGGCACGGATGTCCGGTATCTTAACCGCTACACCATTTGTGCAGTCAAATAAAATAAATTACAGTGAAATTTAATCAAATTTAAATAATTTAATTAATCAAATTAAATATAATCAAATTAAAATAATTTAATTAAATTACCTAGGGTCGACGCAATATGTACTCATACTCCATCTTATATATTGCAAAAGGTAAACATTTGGCATTAGTTTTATTACCTCCTGCATGACGTCAGCCCTTCTTCAAAATAAAATGGTTGACCAAACGGTATGAGGTGGAGGTAGCCCAAATCCATGAGAAGCTCTTAGATGTATTATGCGACACCCACGATTGCTCTACCAACCCTTACATTGCTGTAAGGGTTGGTAGTATTCGCAACCGCTACCGCAGAGCAATAGGATATTAAGGAATAATGGATGTTCATAGTCGTTCATTGTTGTATACAACGACTTCCATTCTTATACGATCACCAATTTTATCACGATATAATTTTTGCACACCGTAAAATATTATTCGCAAGTTAGGGATATTTTAGATATGGAATTCTTTCTTTATCATTATATTAGTGATAACAAGAGTAAATCGACTATATAATAATTAATTTGAAACAAAAATACATATGTACACGCACCAACATATATATATTATCAAAATATTCACACACTGTAATTAAATCATAAAATTTTCTTAAGTTATTTTCTACGGCAGAGGCAGAAAGAACTCTTGCCTTAAATTTAATCCCACATATTTAAGCAACAAGCAAGCCTATTGTTTACCGCAGACCATGGTCCTATTTCCAATGTCGTGGCGGCAAATCGTAATAACACCTTTTGGCTAAAGTAAATTCTTTGTGTGTACTTACTATCGCTTAAAATTATTTACATTTCTTTCGCATTCATTGCCAATCTAGTGCTCATTTCTACCTTAAAAGGAAATTCTAACAGATTACATACGAGTATATGTACCTACTACTTTCATTGTGAGCTATTAACATCATTACAACATAAGCTCTGTCGTATCTGTGGGTTTTTTTTTATTACTGATGGTAGCGAACGATATTCCCAAGGAGAGTTGATGTCTGGCAGACGGCCGGTCGTAAAACGATTGCCAATAACTTTTAAAATATGTACTATGAAGAGTACATATTGTATCATACATACATACATACATACATATCATCACACCATATCCCTTGCAGGGTAGGCAGAGAGAACAGAGTGCCAGAGAACTCTATCTTTGCATACTTCACTCGCTTCCTCAACATTCATAATTCTCTTCATACACGCTCGCCGGTTTCGGAGACTCTTGACTCCACCTTCCTTCAGTACATGACCGATCTGGTCTAGGTTGGTTAGTCTAGGTCTCCCTTGGTACCTACATCCTTCCACTTTCGCATTGTATATCTTCTTAACCAGACGTTCGTTCGGCATTCTTTCCGCATGTTCGAACCATCGGAGCATTCCCTTTCGCATCTTTACACCAATACTCTCTTTCATACCTACTCGCTCTCTTACGTCGTCGTTACGAATGCGGTCGGTCAGCCTAACTCCACAGATTTTCCGCAGAGATCGCATTTCGACCGCATTAATTTTACTTTCATACTCTTTTCTCTTTTCTCATATTGTATCGACCCCAAATAACTGGTATAACTGCCACTATCAAGTGGCAAACGAGCAATCAGCACATGTTTTTTTTTTTTTTTTTTTTCTCGCTGTGGAAACGCATTTACGCGCTATCCCCCGCCTATGACAGAGGGGTGGGAGTGTGGGACTCACCGGCCAACTGACCAGTCCGACCGGAATACCCACTAAAACCACAGCGGCCCCTTCCGCGCTTATACGGGACGGCGGAGAGATCGTCTACTGACATTCGATCCCTGACGCCCCAACGCTTGGCCTTCTGGCCACGCCCTGTCACCATTCAAGGCGGCGGAAGGAGGTGCGCATACCGGCGCCTCCTCCTCCCTGGCCGCCGCCGGCGGAGCGAGTCTGCGGACGCGATTGCCTCGCGTGCCCGCTCCGCGGCCTCCTTTTTAGAGATGACCTCTTCACAGAAGGAGGCCATCGACGACCAGCATCTGTCGCTGCCAAGCATCTTCGAGATGATAGTCGGCAGCGACAGGTCTCCCCCAATGACCGCCGACAGGACGTGGCGCTGGGGCCTCCAGGCGGGGCATATCTCCAGAGTGTGACGCGCATCGTCTACTGGCGCGCCACACTCGTGACATCCTGGGGCCCCTTCTCTTCCAATTCTGTGCAGGTACTTACCGAAGACCCCGCGTCCGGTAAGCACCTGCACCATCCTAAAGCTTAGGCTGCCGTGCCTTCTATTAATCCAGCGGTGGAGATGCGGCGCAACCGCCTCCACAGTCCCCCGCCCTGCTACGGGGGACTCCAGTTCTTCTCTCCACCCCCGGATGACTCCCCTTCGGGCCACTTCCAGTGCTCTGCCCAGTCCCCTTACGGAGTCTTGCTCATCGTCGGTTCGCGCCGCGACGCGAAGCCGGTAGGCCTCAGCCAGTGCCTCAGCCACAAGTGGCCAAGGCGGATCGCCCGCCAACAATATTGCCGCAGTCCACGACACCGTACGATAGCCCCTGATAACCCTCACCGCCATGGCCCTCTGCGGACGTCGCAAAAGAGCCCTGTGAGACCGCACGACTCCGGCGTATAAACGCCGGCAGGACGACCCGGGACTGCCAGTGTTTGGCAGAAGCTTACCTAGCGCCGCAGCTGTTTTAACGAGCCTCGGAGCGAGCTGGGCAAAGTGTGGGCAATCAGCACATCTGATGATACCGTGTTTGTTACCTTTGCAATACCAGTGGTACAGCTAAGCCGATGTCTACCATTGGAAACCCAAACCAACCCAGAAAGTTGGGCTGCCGGCCTGTCGCTGCTCACCAAACGATGCGCAACAGCACATTGCCACTGCTCAGACGTTGATTTTGTACGAGAGTATGGTAATATCCCGGACGGACTGGCTCGCGGCTGTTTACAGAAAACTGTCAACAGTATGGTACTGCCACTATTATCTGGTGCTATACTGCTGTGCTTATCGAAGTTGTAAATACTCTAGTAGTCTTGGCCCGAGAGCTGGCACCAATTTTTGGGTAGGTGTTTGAAGCAAGCTGAAAACTTGCCACATAACCCTCCTATTATACCCCTATACGGAATAGCAGACCTGGCTGGTGAGTAGCGGGCCTAAGTCACCCCCTGAATTTGTTTAAATATTTTTTTTATTCCCAAAAATATATTTGGGGCAATATGCAATTTTTATATGTTACAGTGTAATGTTTAATGAATACAAAAAAAAAATAAGCCAGACGATTTAGTCGGGGTTTTAACATTGCCAGACGCGTGCAAAAATATTTTGCAAAAAAAATATAAAGAATACAAAAAAATATATTAAAACTACAAAAAAAAATATTGCAAAAAAATATAATAAGTCTGTCGGCTATTAAACCAATTTTGCTTCATGTCTCCTACTTTGTATAGGATGGAAACGGAATTTTCCAACTCCCTCCGTCTCTTTTTAAGACAATTGAAGATATTTCCCGGTACTTCCTGAAGTCGAACGATCTATGTCATTTATCAACTTTTGTGGATCTTGGAACTACTCTAGATTTACAATAGCGATAATGTTTGCTGGAATTAGACCTAAAGAGAACAATAAAAGCAAGTATGTAGGTACCTACTGTTGTATTTTTGAATTAATAGGCTCGTTATCGAACCTATGAAGCAATGATACGACATCTCATCATCCGTGCATCTTTGAAGTTTATTTCCATTGTTTAATGATGAACGGAATTACACCAAAATATTGTAGAACAAATAAGCATTAATTAGTTATTTAGTTATGAGATGGACAAATAACTCACGTCATACATCGTGTCGCATTTTCTGTTAACACTATTATGATAGCACTCGTGATCTAATAGCGTTGCATACGTTTATCATTATATTTAAATGTTTTTTTAAAGACCTATTAGAATAATTGACCGTCACTGGAAACTTTTAATTGAGAGAGCATATCCTTTTCCGTCGAATTTGTACCATTTTTAGTACCTAAATTGACTTTAACTTCCGGTCCAGTGGCGCCAGTAGGCAGTTTTGCGCACTATTTAAGTTTTCTTAAAAAGTCATTTGCAAATTTTTTTCATTAGCGTTTCTTTGTTCGTCGAAACAACTTGTGCTTACGTGTGTGTGTTAAATAAGGGAAACAGTAGCCCCCTAACAAAATATATTTATTTCGTAAAGTTACTGGTTATTTCCAAAATCACTTGAGATTTGGGAATTCGTTTCCAATACACGTAAGTACCTTTATTTTTAAAATAAATGTTTTAACGGTTTTTTGCTGTTCGAAGGATTTAAAGTAGCTAGAAATAGTAGTACCAGTTGTAATTGCGTGTTAAGAATATTGTTACCCTTGCAAGCCGTAAGGCTACAGGGACTAAAATTAATTTAAATGGTAAATTTAAGATATATTTTACGCTAGTGATAATTTCGTATTAGCACTTTTATTGCCTTGCCTTGCCATACCTTAGCGTAAATTGTGTGAATTTAATAGCGCTCGTCGGCCCTTTGGCTAAGATCAAAGTGTAGTTAGTATCAGTTCTTTCCAGATAAATATCTGAAAGATCCCTCGCTGTGGTACCAATAGAGTAGTAATAAAAAGTGTCTTTACAATAATGGAAAACCGTGATTTTATTACGGACCCTAAGCCATAAGATGTGGCTGGCCCTAGTGGTCTAGCCCGTAAGCGCAGCAGGAGTAACTCCAACAGCAGCTCGTCAACGAGCAGTAGCAGTTCAACTTCTTCAAAAGACAAATACTCTCGCCGTAATGTTCGTTCGTACTATAAGAAAAATAAGCGCCGACGTACAAAGCAGATGATGTTGAAACTATTTCAAGAAATAGGTGAATTACGTAAGTACGTTGAATTTAGTAACAATATTCATCATGACAATGATGCATTGTCCTCTGACGTTAGTGGCGAACTTTATGGACATAATGTTCAAACCAATGAGCCTGACTCACAAAAGGATATGTCCGAGTTCACCCTTAATATTGAAACTAAATTGAAAGAGCCATTAGTTTCAAAAACACCTGATGGCTACTTAAAAATGCTCATGGATGTCCAACGTCTGGACAACACTTCCTGGTCAGAGGTTAGATATGCAGATACGCAAAAATCATACAACCATACGCCAGGTTTCATAGACCTCGAAACAAACGAAGAGGTGAAAACATTTGATACCTTACGTCACCTGGCACATACTGAAAAAGTGTATGCAGCCCTGACTTACTGTATACTGCAGCAAAAGTATGCATTACATAATTTACACGTACGTAATTTACTCTCTTGGGCTAAAATCACCCCTATTATAAACAATTAGACTTTGCAAGGTAAGGTTGAGGATTTATTCTTAAAAGGCAAGTTACATAAAATCTCATCAGATTTGTTGCAAATGGTTTGTGGCCATCGCGCTGAAGGTATTGAAATGCGCCGAGAAACTATTACTAAACAAATCAGAGACCCATTGGTCAAAGCAGCAATAAATAAAATACCACCATCAGCGACCCATATTTTTAGTCCAGAGCTTTTTACGGCAGCATTAGAGAAAGCTGGTGGTATCAGGAAAGCTTTCTGGCCATCAAAAGCTCAAAAATCTCAATCCAACGGCCGTCTCTCGCGGGGACAAGGCATTCATAAACAAGCAGTTCCATCGCGTGGAACTCTGTATACTTTTCGTGAACCAACCACTTACATGTGCTCACATAGCTACAGTAATCCACCCTCGCGGGGTGGATACCAATATTAAGACTGCGAAGGCCCAGGTCCATCATCAAACCAACGATACAACCACTATTCTGACGAAAGAGGGTCTCAACATAATAGGTTCGCACGACTTGACCGTGCAATCATTCGAGGACATTCAAATACTCGAAGAAGCCCCAGAGCAAACCAAAGAAAGTACAAACAATGACTCGAACTTTCGAGCAGGTCAGTTAGCACATTACCACGCCCAATGGAAAGAAATGGGAGCACCAGAAATAGTATTAAAGTTGATTCAGGGCTATCGAATACCTTTTGTCCAGAAACCTCCTCTTGTGTTGCCGAATTCCAAGAAAAGGATTCTCCATACTCCTGTTTCGACAGAGGTGACAGGTATTATACGCAAGATGAAGGAACAGGGTGTACTAAAAATAGCACATCCGTCCCCAAGTTTTATCTCGCCACTATTCCTGGTGCCAAAGCCCGATGGATCAGCTCGACCTATTTTCAACCTCAAAGCGTTAGACAAGTTTATGCAGACCGCTCCATTCCACCTGATAATGTTTATCATATATGTGTATCGTATACCAGATTTTCTGCAGCCAAAAGACTGGATGTGCAAAATAGACTTGTCTCAAGCGTAATTCCACCTAAAAGTTACGCATTCACACAGACGTTTCAAACAAACAAACAAACATATCATCACGCCATATCCCTTGCAGGGTAGGCAGAGAGAACAGAGTGCCAGAGAACTCTATCTCTGCATACTTCACTCGCTTCCTCAACATTCATAATTCTCTTCATACACGCTCGCCGGTTTCGGAGATTCTTGACTCCACCTTCCTTCAGTACATGACCGATTTGGTCTAGGTAGGTTAGTCTCGGTCTCCCTCGGTACCTACATCCTTCCACTTTTGCATTGTATATCTTCTTAACCAGGCGATCGTTCGGCATTCTTTCCACATGTCCGAACCATCGGAGCATTCCCTTTCGCATCTTTACACCAATACTCTCTTTCATACCTACTCGCTCTCTTACGTCGTCGTTACGAATGCGGTCGGTCAGCCTAACTCCACAGATTTTCCGCAGAGATCGCATTTCGACCGCATTAATTTTACTATCATACTCTTTTCTGCATACCCAACTCTCGCTTCCATACACTAATCCATACACGTGCCTTCTGGCTGAGGTGGTGGCTGCCGAGAAGTTGCCCCAACGCTCCGTTCACTCTATTTCCCGCATTCACTCTTCGCTCTATATCAGTGGTGTACCTTCCATCTCGGCTAAATCCACATCCAAGATATACAAATTCATTCACTTACTCTAGTACATCATTACCTATTGTTACAGACGTTTCCTACGCCTTATATACAACCACGAATTACTCGAGATAACATGCCTTCCATTCGGGTTAAGCACGACTCCAAAATTTTTTCGATATTGACGAATTGGATAGCACAATTATTGCGACACAAGTGGCAGGTAAGGATCGTAGTCTACTTGGACGACTATCTAATAGTTCATCAAAATGCACATGTATTACGCAAACATGTCAATCTCACTGTTCAAATCTTGCAGTATCTGGGATGGCAGATAAATTTCGAAAAATCCATTCTTCATCCCCAAAAAAGTCTACATTATTTAGGGATACGGTGGCATCCGTGGGACAACCTAAAATCTCTACCACAAGACAAAACGTCGTTAATAATTCAAAAAATAAATCATGTTCTCGAACAAAAAACTGTTACTATAAAAACCATACAAAGTTTGATAGGTATTCTGAACTTTGCAAGTTTTGTGGTTCCTCGAGGTCGACTGAATTATCGGCAGTTACAAATATTCTTGAATTCGCTTTCAAAAACCAATTCAGGAACATACATAATACCCGTACACGTCACCGACGAACTATATTAGTGGATTCAAAACTGTCGACTCCCGACTCCTCTACATTATCCTCCCCCGGTCAACTTTCTGACCACCGACGCATCGCACCTGGCTTGGGGAGCGCAGCTAAACGATTTATCAATGTCAGGAACCTGGTCCCAAAAAGAAAAAACCATGCACTGCAACCAAAAGGAAATATTGGCCATATTTCACGCTCTTCAAAATCAAGCCCACTTACTCAGGCACAGCTCGATCTTAATACAGTGTGACAACAAAACTACTGTAGCTTATCTACGCAAAGAGAGAGGCACAAAATTGTTACCTCTAATGGAAATAACGTATCAAATCTTGGATGTATTGGACAAACACCAAATACATTTCAGCATACATTATCTCTCAGGTATGTACAACAAACAGGCCGATCACCTTTCTCGTCTTCGCCAACTTCCAGAATGGCATCTTCAACCAGACTGTATGAGGATGGTGTTTCGGAAGTGGGGAACTCCAATAGTCGACCTATTTGCGTCGGCAACAGCCCACGTAGTACATAATTATGTAACGCGGGATTTGCGAGACCGACAAGCCTTATTTCACGACGCATTCAGTGTTGTATGGAACTACTCACTAGCTTAGGTGTCCCCACCTCCGTTTCTGATTCCCAAAGTATTGACTCATCTAAATCAAGCGACAGGAATATACTTATTAGTGGTACCCCGTTGGAAAAAGGTATTCTGGCGAGGGAATCTCAAGTCTCGAGCTCTAGATGCCCCATTCGTTGTGAGAGATCTACACAAACATCTAATCGATACAGTGACGGGAGTCCCCCCCACCACAAGTCGTGAAAATCATTCTCGAGGTGTGGAAATGTGGGGGTGGTCTAAAGAGTTAATAAAGTGGAGTAAAGAACAATTATCACTACTTAAAAGCTCTAGGCGTGATTCTACGTTAAGCACTTATGAGGCGACATGGAAACGTTGGACTACGTGGGCTAATAATAATAATATCGATATAAAAAATCCCACAGGTTCGGAATTAGCCCAGTTTTTAGGTGATCTGTATTTAATCCATAATTTGTCTTACAATACGATAATGTTACATAAATCTGTTGTTTCGACATTATGTAATGCTGATAATTCAAGTCGCTTAAGTTCACACGTTCTTGTGAAACACATTTTAAAATCGATTTCAATAAAAAACCCGAAACCGATCCGTCCTCCGATTTGGAATGTTAGTGAACTAGTGTCTTTTATTGCTAATTATTCCACAGATATAAATAATGCTTTTCAGACTTCGCGTCATGCGGCAATACTACTATTACTCTGCTCAGGTAGACGCATACACGATCTTACCCTCTTAAGGTCAGATCCTGACCACTGTATAAAATCAAATGATAGTATAGTATTTTGGCCTCAATTTGGTTCAAAAACAGACCGGATTAATTATAGACAGTCTGGGTGGAGACTTCTTCGTAATACTAATAATCGCAACAGAACCATATTATTGCTCAACGACATAGGCGTATTGCTGCAAAGTCTTTTAAATTATTTATTACAATTAGAAGTGCAGCTAAACCTACCTCTCGTACGGTTATAGCAGGATGGATAAAGTCTTTGTTCAAAGAAGCTGGTATTACAGCTGCCCCAGGCAGTGTAAGATCTGCAGTCGCTAGTAAAAGTTGGCTGGATAACTGTCCACTAGACGATATCCTAGCCCGCGGTAATTGGCAATCGGCTAATACTTTTAACAACTTTTATATACGAGAAGTATTACAGTGTGATAACTCTGTCAACGTTACACAATTGTTTAAACCTACAATTTAGAAAATTGTTTGATTCTCATATTATTGGATGTGTTATAATATGATATGATATGATAATCTAATATGATTTAAGATGCAAAGTGTCAAGTCAATATTATGTGTAAATTAATATTATTAACCATGTATTAAAATAATTGCAGTACTTTAATGTTTACTTGGTTCCTATTACAATTATACATTATTAAATGAGTGACGCCACCAGGCGATAACAAACAGGTCTCAATTAAAAGTTTCCAGTGATAGTCAATTATTTTAATAGAAGCGTTTTACCTGAAATAAAACGCATATTAAAATATTACGTCACTGGAAACTTTGTTTAAATTTCTGCCTGGTGTAATCGAAGTAATGAAAAAATTTTGCAAATGACTTTTTAAGAAAACTTAAATAGTGCGCAAAACTGCCTACTGGCGCCACTGGACCGGAAGTAAAAGTCAATTTAGGTACTAAGAATGGTACAAATTCGACGGAAAAGAATATGCTCTCTCAATTAAAAGTTTCCAGTGAGGTAAGTATTTTAATATGCGTTTTATCAGGTAAAACGCTTCTAATTAAGCAATAAATATTTTTATTGTAAGAAAACTTTACAAAGATATGTATTTTATATTACTACTGTATGTACTGTTTTCGTGTGGTGACAGAGTAAGAATACAATTCACCACCCCTTATCTTACCCGTGGGTAATTGTAAGCGACGACTAAGTGATGTAAAACGCATATAAATAGATTTTATTAAGATAATAGAATCAAGATAATATCTTCTATCAACCAACACGTCTGACCAGCGTGGTGTACCTAGTAGGTCAATTTCCCTCTCATTATGGAGGAGACTCGAGCCCAACAGTGGGACATATATGTGCTGAGATGATGATGATGTGCTGTTTTATGTTGAAATAAATTATATGCAGAATAATAATAATCAAAACAATATTTTATGAATCATAAAGAGATTTGTTCGAGGTGCGAATTGAACCGTTTCGTTTATAATGGATGATCGCTAAATATTTTAAACAACGAAATCACGTTGTGTAATCTCTGAAATAAAATCTCTTGTTAATAGTTCATGGACAAAGTCCTATGAACTAAAAAGTTTTATTTTTAACCTAAAATAATGAAAATGTATGACGACAACGGAAGTGTTACAATAATTTCCTAGGTAGGTAATAAGCGCACCAGAGCAATTTCTGCCATACGAATATCGTCAAAATCGAGACAAGAAATCGAATTCGAACTTTGTAAAAGCGAGATTGGTCCGTTCTCAAAGACTCCTTCCAACGGAAGAGTTACAATGATTTCCTAGGTGATAAGCGCACCAAGGGCGATTATCGTCATACAAATATCTATATACGATCACAAAATCGAGACAAAAGATCGAATTCGAACTTTGGACAAGTGAGACTGGTTCGTTCTCGAAGACTCATCGAGAATTTCCCAATTCGAGATAAAATTCGAATGGCGAGAATTGTCCAGGTTCAAGGTTAGGTTACTGAATGTTCAAGAAGGAATAGGACTTATGTCATTAAGTTTTTATCATGGCTTAAATATAGACTATAAATTACAAAACCCCACATAAAACAGTTGGTTATGCGACAAATCAGACTATATTTTATGGTGTATTTCGAGCTGCTGAATCACAGAGTAAGATAAGATACTGTGTAACAGTTTTTTTTAATTCTTTTAAAATAAGGCTTGGAAGTATTTAAAACTTGTTAGGTTCTAGAATAATGTGTTTTTTTTTTGTTTATACAGTGTTAATACTTTTCACCTTGTGTCAATATGTGAAAAATCTAAATATATAATAATAAAGTCAGTGGCCTCTCCCGAAATGATCTAGTTGACGCTAAACGAGAATAATAAAGCTTTGAAGTTATCTAAAAAATGGTACAGAAATTCTTAATTCTGACTTCAAATATCGATTCAGCAGCTCAAAATATGTCGGAAAAGTCTAGTCTAGTCTGATTCGTAGCACAACCAATTTTTTTAATGGGTTGTGCTATCGATGTTCAAAGTTAAACAGGTGACATGCAGATGAACGTGGATTCGTCAAAAACTCTCAGTCCCTTTATGTGACACTCACATACAACTCTGGCCTCTATAGGCATATTCTAAACGTAGCTAGTCCGTCAAAGTTTTTCAAACAACGTAAAACTAAGCTTAGTTACATATAGGTACTTATGAAATGAAAAACAATGATCTGAGTTTATATAAACTTCTTTTAATTTCATTTAATTACTTTTTTTAAAACTATTTAAATATATTTCGTTTTTAAAATATAAATCTGATACGTCATGCTTCATAATAACATCAGACAGCATCACATTCTTCTCAATCAGTCTTCATATATAAACGTATTTATTTTATTTAATGCATTCCTCATAAGCCTTTTGTTTCCGTAAAATGGACAAAACTATTCCAAATAGTAGTAACCCATACATTACATGAGGACCTTCATAATAAGCATTTCACTTTTATTTATTTGTAATGAAATATTTTTTTTTCATTACCCAGTTAAATATTAGAAGCAATTCCGTAACGATTCACGTTCCTACCCAGAGCGTGGTAATGGCCTGTCATCTTTGCCGAAGCTGTCGAATACTTTGCTGAGGATGTTGAGGCAATCTTTTATTTGTTCTTCAGTAATGAGTAGTGGTGGCGCAAGGCGGATGGTCTGACCATGCGTCGGCTTTGCGAGCATACCGGCATCACGTAGCTTTAAGCACACTTCATATGCGTTAATACCTGTAAAATTACCATTATATTTAACATAAATTTCACTATGACATTAAAAACCGGTGTAAAAATCTCTATAAGACCATGAGTAACCAATATAGCCTGAAAAATTATCACGTTCAAATGATAATGGGCCAGCCACATCGCCCGTCGAACAGACGACGGCGGTCAAAAAAGCTTCTCATGTAGTGACCACGTATTAGAGAATGCAGAATAGGACACTACAATAAACGAGGCAATTATATGTATCATCCGTTTTCTTTTAAATAATTACTTTCTTTAAATAGCTGTGTGGTAGCGACTACGAATACTATCAACCTTTACTTTGCTCGTGGATGTCGTAAAAGCCAACTAAGAGCCTTATAACGACCTAGGCCAAGTCCACCTGATGCCGTTTGGTCAATAATTACATTCCCAAGGAGGGTTGACGTCTGGTAGGGTAAGTTACCGTATTAACTATCATTATGGCATAAAAATCCTATTTGTTTAAGATATGTATATAATTTTCGTGTGGGGTTTCCGTGTTGGGCTAATAATGCGGTACCTATATCACAAACTTTGATTTACCCACAGGTGTTCTAAAAATGACTAAAAATAATTGGCTTCAGCACTATACTAGTACTTTTAACATCAACTGTTGCCAACCAGACCATTAAGCATGACAAATTTTAGCATTACACCCAATTTTATAGGTCTATATACTAAGTGGACGTCCCCTTGACGTCTCTGGACTGATAGAGGGTGCTAAGAGAAAATCCGTGCTTAATATTAAGTAGATTGTATGCTGAATAATGATATTTATTATACATACTGTCATGAACATCGATAGCAGCCATAAGTCCTCTGCACCGGATTGCTACGATCTTTTTCTTTGAAATCTTCTGCAGCCCTTTAGTAAGAACTTCCCCTAGTCGTGCTGCGTTTTCAATCATTTTCTCCTCCAATAAAACCTATCGATTAAATATTATAATAAATATACGCTATTTGAGGCTATATATTAATATATTATATTATATTAACCTAAACTGGTTTTTGGCTACACCTTTTAATCTATTTTAAGCACTTGATGTACTAGTATGAATAAATAAATAAATAAATATATATATTATAAATTCTTAATTATAAGAGAGCGCCGCTTAGTTATAAGAGAGCGCTGTGGTGTAAATGAAGAAGTAGTGACAAAGATAAAAAATGGTATGCTGAGGTGGTTTGGACACGTGGAAAGAATGAGTGAAGAAACGTTGACTAAACAAATATACAAAGCGAGTGTGAATGGGACGATTACAAGGGGAAGACCACGCACTTTTCTGGATCAAATTGAAGACGTGTTAGTGAAAGGTCATATTAAGAGTACGCGTAATCGTAGAGCATGCATGAAGACTGTGATGAGCGTGAATGAAGCGATGGAGGTATTTCAAGATCGTTGTTTGTGGCAATCCGTAGTCTCTGCCTACCCCTCTGGGAAACAGGCGTGAGGCTATGTATGTATGTATTATAAATTCGTAGTCCTACTAAATATAAGGATTTATTGTCTTATCTTAGTTTACATAGTTGATAATGTGCGTACTACAAACGTGGCTACGAATACTACCAACCCTTGTATTGCTCGTGAATGTCATAAAAAACGACTAAAGCTTAAGCTTGTAGCCGTTTTTTACGACGATTTAGTAGCAGGTTATTGTTAACAATAACCTGGGCCAACTTTATCGGATGTTGTCTGGTCAACAATTAAATTCCCAAAGAGGGTCAACGTCAGGCCAGCGACAGGTCATATAACCATTGCCAAGACGTACGCAATATGAAAAATAGAAAAAGACCACAAGTAATTGGGATAAGAGCAGCATGATAATAATATAATTAAATGTTATATATTTTTTACCTTAATGGCTTCTGTGGCGACTGCGCAAGCTAATGGATTGCCTCCATATGTGGATCCGTGAGTACCAGGTTTGATTACCTATAAACAATATATATTCATGTATTTATTTTATTTCTTTATCCTGTTTGTAACTTTAAGAGTAATCTCCAATCCGCGAAGATTTTTACGATGATATATAAATTCTCTTAACTTACACTAGACTGGGAAAGAAAAGTTCTCGAGTAAAAACGACGAATCGGGCGACGTAGTTTAAGACGACCCCACTCGGTGGCCTAACGATACCTCGAAACTCTGAGTGAGCCGTTGGATGCAAGTAGCACAGGACCATTTTAAGTGATAATCTCGTGGGGAGGTGGTCCAACAGTGAACGTCTACTTGTTTATGAATGAGCTATCTACTAAAACTAGTGGATGAATGGATAGATGACACCAGCGTAAACTGTTTTTGTCATCCTTAATGTCCTTATAATCCTTTAAAATATGTCGTAACACGAATTCCTATTCGCTCTTATTATTAGCAAATAGCTTATGTTTCTCCTTGGTATAGCTACAATTTAACTTTGCCATCATAAAGTCATCAATAAAAATTTTATAGACTGAATATATGAATAATAAAGGTTGGCTAACGATAATAATTAAAGATAAAATACGAAAAGTTGTAAATATAGGCGCATATTTATGATACTTACATCCATAACTTCGTTATTTGCGAAAATGCAAGATACAGGCATCATACCGCCGCTAAGCGCCTTCCCCAAAATAAGAATATCTGGTCTTACACCTTCGTGATCTACAGCTAGAAGTTTGCCCGTGCGACCTATAATGTAAAAACATTTCATATAAATATAAGATAATCGTGGTAATATTTTCCCAACAATTTTCATTGTCTTAGCATTTAACACACTGAACGTGAAAGAATACCTATTTACATAAATAAAAAATGAGGCACATTATAAAATACAGAAACCACTTTTTTATATTTTTAAATTTGTCCGTGTTATTTAATACCGGCTAAAAAATCAATAAAAAAAAGTAATCAAGAACTTTGCAAAGAAATACCATCTACATACAAAATGAGGGACCCTCTAGCTTCGTTCAAACTAACCTAAATATCATACCTCGTCAACTCAGCTCATATACATCCCACTATGCTTCAGATAGATTGGTATAGTTCGAGGTTTCCTTCTCTTGCATAGGATGCTATCTTAGCTGCATAGTACCTATACCCCTGAGTCCTCTCTTATAATACCCACAGGGGAAAAGGGAATGGTGAATTATATGCTTAATAACCTTACGAATGTTATGACTTCCATATAACTAACTCTATCACAAAACAAATGGATTTATTACGTAACTAAAATTTACATGAAAAATATATCAGCAATAAAATAATTTATTTTTCTAAACACTTAATTAAACATCATGGTACCATGTCCCACCTATGGTAAACTTCAATAAATTATTATAGATTTGTTTAAAATTCGTTTCAGCAAAGCCATAAGAGTATAAATAATTATGTTACTGTTACCTGTAGCGTTCCGAACTTAAATCGAGTTCGGACGCTATACAATGCAAAAATTCAAGGTCACTTGTTCGAAATATATCTCCATATATATCCATATATATAAGTCCGAAACATATATCAAGGTATAAATAATATTTAAATCAGTACTTCCTTTCTCAATAGACTCGACTAAAGAATTCAAACAGATAATATCGCTGCAAGAGAATGAAATCTTCAAAACTAAGTACACTCAGTATATATCAACCATCTGCACCGATCTGTACACTAAATTAAAAAAAAAAATTACACTTACCTAATCCTGTCTGCACTTCGTCAGCAATCCAGAGCACATTGTACTTGGTGCACAATTCTCTCACTTTTTTCAAGTAACCGTAATCTGGAATCTTAGTACCAGCTTCACCTTGTATCGGCTCCATCATATACGCAGCCACAGTTGGATCTCTTAGTACTTTCTGAAACGATAAATTAGTCTTATTATTGCTTAATATTATAATGATACCATTACAATTACTTTAAAAAGGAAGAAAGAAATACCATAGTAAAATATATGTTATTTAACGGCATCTATGATCGTTCTTGCTTAGGTGGTTTTCTTTTCTTCTTAACAGTCCATTTATACTACTAGGCTTACGCTATGTGGTGATGGGTTAAGAATACAATGACTCAACTCAAACTCAACAATGAGGCTTGGCTGCCTCTTCCACAATGAGGAAAATATTCTCACGTTGGTGAGACGATTTCGACGTACTATGCTTACTAAGTTTTGTATATATCGACAAAATGTCTATTAAAATAAAATAAATATATTTAATATAGGTTTTATTTTACTCATGTTCTAATGCGGTGTTGCTAGTATGTTAAAATGTATTAAGATTTGAAAAATTCAGCGCTGTCAAAGCTGTGATCCTGATATGGCTGAAATGCCTAAGCAAAAATTTCTACATACAGTTACCTAATCCTTGTTCACATAACGTTAGTTATGCAGACATATGCAAAAAACCTTTCAAAAACTAAAATAATAAATATAGATATTTTAAAGAGTGAGTAAGTTTGCCATTTAAAGTTGTTTAAAAGCAAATTATAAAATATCATAGATCTTACCTCGAGGGCAGGTATGTCATTGTAAGGTATTAAATGAAGGCCAGGTAGATATGGTCCAAATCCTGTATAACAAGTTGGATCTGAAGAAGATGAAACAGCAGAAATAGTGCGACCCCAGAAATTGCCCTCAGCAAAAATAATCTGTAAGAATAAACAAATATTTATAAAAATACATTTATCTGGCTATTATTTAATCTGAGAAAATTCTACATACACCCACAAAACACTACACATCACCTCAACTCATATAGGTCTTACTGTTGGACTCGAAACTCCTCCATAATGGGAGGGAAATTGACCTACTATACCACGCTAGTCAGACATCTTGATATAGGGTTTGGTTTCGAGTTTTCCTTCTATTGCATAGATGTTACATGCGTTTTATATACCTTAGTCGTCTCTTACGATCACCCACGGGTAAGTTAGGGGGTGGTGAATTGTATTCTTACTGTGTCACCACACAGAAAAAAAGAAACGTACTGGTTCGTCTATAGATATGATATATATATGTATATAGATATGTTCGTCTATAGATATAAAAAAAATTAAAAGTAATATAAATTAATACATACACAAACGAATATTATCATTCATTGAGTAAATCTCGAAATTTTGAATTTGCTATTGAGCAATAGACTCATATTAGCATATGTCTCTATTGAATACGAATCATAATATTTATATAGGTAAGACCGATAATAAAATAAAAAATATGTATTAACTTGGCACATTCTTACCTTGGCTTGTCCTTCAGGTATCTTTTTAACGTCGTATCCCCATTTGCGCGCAAACTTCACTGCACTTTCTCCTCCTTCCACTCCCGTGTTCATTGGCAAAAGTCGATCGTAACCAAACAATTCTGTCATCATTTTTTCATAAGCTCCCAATTGATCAGTATAGAATGCTCTGAAGAAACAAACAAAATTTTCTAATGTTTACACAAATATTCATTTCAAGCAAATATTATTTCCTCGTGTGATGACTGGTTTAAAACACATTATATCGCCACCCCTTACTTTTCCGTGGACATTGTAAAAAAATGATAAGTGGATTCGAAAGTAGTCAGCAGCAGTACTTTCCTGGGGAACTTATAACACGAACTGCGATCCTTAATCCAAATTGCCAGGCTTGGATGTTATCATATCGTCCCATCTTGGAGTGATGCATCCAGGTTGTAAGTATTAGACGACCTTTTTCTTTACAGTTAACTCTAGAGTTTTTTTTTTGGCGGTGGGCTACGGTACTGCACGCCCCAATTGTACAGTGTGATAGCAAAACAGCATAGGAATAATTAGATGCGAGTCCGTTTTCCAGTGCCTTGTGTAAATATGTAAAACTTTAGTGGCCCGCTTAGCGGACCTTTCAAGGACCACTGAAATTAGACAGCTAAACGTGATTACTTCAAGGGGAAATTTATCTTAGACTCGCTTTACCACTTGGGAGCACAAGTTCATAGTTAATTTCACATTACAAATTACAAGATCGTAATTAATTTCACAGTTTTCTTTACTGTATTACCTATACACTTATTATGTAAATGTTTTTAATAAATAACAGCGACATAATCTTGAATCGGAGAGAAGTAAGTCTTAATAAATGTCTTTTGAAACTATAATTTAACATGGACGTAGGTTTCGTCATTGGAACAGGGTGTTCAAAGATCACCATGTTTAATGTATTCCGACACTCCCCGTTAGCGTCGTTAGTGCCTTTTTGGCCTGCCACCCTTGTACGACTATGGTTAAGCCAATATTTTTAGGGAAAGTTGTGGTTAATAATCATCGTCGTCATATCACTTTAATAGTCACCATTAGGTTGATAGGCTCAACCTGTTTGATACAGGCCTCAAAGGTAGGAATAAATCCATAATCGCCACGTTCGGAAGCCAGATTAACGAAGTTATATTCATGAATGTATAAAATTACCTTGATGTGAGAGTCAGTTTTTCCGCTTGTTTCTTGAGTGCGGCCACGATTCTCGGATGACAATGTCCCTGGTTTACAGCTGAATACCCACTAAGGAAATCGTAATACCTTTTTCCGTCAGTATCCCATACGAATACACCTAAAAAGATAAAATAAATCTGATAAGTAGGGTGAATAGTAATTCTACTAAACGAATGAAAATTTGCCGGTGATAACGATCTAAGGATTTAATATGTCACCGCCACATATATATGTTTTTTCCGACCATTGCCTAACCAATTACTGCCCAACCACCCAGGACGACATAAGGGATACTTAGGACACTCTTATGTTGCCATATTTTTCCTCTCTATCCGAATAGATTTCGATATATTATTGACTAGGTACTGATTGAATGGATAATGAGTCTTTGTTTCACAAACGTTGCGGACGGCATTCTCGTGTTACCACCTACCTAGTTAGACCATGTCCCCAATGATGCAACGCAGTATATTAGATAAAAATAAAAATATTAATGAAATAAATTTCTAAAGTAATTTTTCAACGAACTGTATTACAATACAGTAAGATTCAATTTATTGGATCGACAGATTATTCATATGACAGACAAACTGCCGATAGTAAGATGAACGATAACAGAAAAATGTCATCACCCTGTTACTCACATTAGAGGTTATATTGATAAACGGAAAATGTTATTATTATTAATATTTAAACTATTATGATAATATATTTTGTTAATCGTCCCGATTGCAATAGCGTGTCACAATATTTTTTTAGATAACTAATATTTGTTCAGTAAGAATATTCCAGCATTTTAACTATTAACAACGAAGTTGAGTAACCATAGTAAAATCAGATGAAATAAAAAAATAACTACAATATACGAGTACAATTCAACAGTTTCTTTCACAACAGATGACTGTAGTATATAATATTACTGCAAAAGAAAGAAGGTTCGAAATGCCATACCAATCCGGAGGCTCGCCCAATAGCGATACCTAAATAGGCTCAGTAGACGAAACTATAAGAAAAGAAAACTTAAACATTCAATAAAATAAGGAACGGATGCATAGATGCATCCACATAAACAAAGTGACAAGTGAAATTTTCTACCAGGCGAAAGATGAAGAAATAATTAATTCATGTTGAAAATTTTTGAGGTGAGATGCAAGTTAACAGTGTTAACACAAAGATGAACTTTAAGGGGATACACAGTGGACAGAGGCTGCTTTTTAATGTTCCCATGCAAAAAGCGCAAAAGGAACGAGATAGGCAAATAAGTTCTATCTCGATTATGCTCCGAATGATAAGTAACGTTTCATAAATGAAAATTTCAGATAGCTTCAACGTATTAAACAGTGTTATAATAACACAGTAAAAAGCGATTACGTTTCACTTTATTAACAACGCTTCTTAATTTCTTTTTTGTCTCTAGAGAGTAGGACAGTATAAAGCCGCTACCTCCACCACTTCCTTCGCGAGAACGCCACACTTTCAGGTTAGATATTTTTGCGAATAGCAGCTGTTTCTCAATTAGTCCTCCTCATTAAGACTGCAGTCCTCGAGCGTGGGAACTTATGATCGAACACAGACATTCACATTTTCTAATCACACAGACGCAACGCACAGTATTAATACACGCACCTTGGAAACGAATAAATTCAATTGCCGGTGCTTGCATTAGTTACATATTTATTACACACTTGTATTAGTAGAATCTTCACAATGTCACAGAAAACACGCAGTGTATTAGGGATAAGCTTGTCACATCGCTAAGCCTGCAGTGAGTAGCCGGCAGCAAAATGTGGGGTCAGAGTCTCAGAGTATATGCTTTCTGGGTATTATACACAGAACTAAATACTTAGAGAGAAGAACGACAACTTGATACTGTAGAATTGCTCACACGGTGCACATTAGCGCTCCAGTTTATTTCATCTAAAACATTCGTAGTGCAGGTTACTTAAAAATGTGATTATTTCAAAACAATATTCAGCTATCGAATTTCTGATTGCTGTGTTTGCACAATACAATTTAGGTACATATATTCGAATGTATAAAAATTGTGCGAATTATGAAATCTCTAACATTAAAAACAATAGTTCCATATAAGCTTGCAACTCCATTTTGATCATTTTTGTCAGTAAAAAATGAATAATTTACTGCATAACTATAATTACTACTTTATTTTTAATTCGACTTTATTTTTTTATGTTTATTTTATATTATTAATTTTCTTTCGGTTCCCCATATCTACCTGAAATATGACTTCGATACGATTACGATAAGTACTTGCATAGTGTTTGACAATTAATTCGGTTTACAAAAATACATAATCAAATTTGCATATGTATTTTGTACCTTGATCTTTTATTTGCTCGAAGAATATAAATTAGCAGCCGTGTTCGACGCTGACACTCGCAACACACCCTAAAGAAATTATCGCGAAGTTATGGAGCTCGACTCGAACAACTAACGGACGTGCTCCCACCTTGGATACTGAGACGGCAGTCCACGGCACTGATTATTTTTCTTTGGACGTGTTTTATTATAATGCTGATTACAGAACGTTTTTGTTTCATAGTAAAATGTATGGATGATTTCGGCTAAAAAATCAACGGTGTTTAAGATTATTTTATATTTTTTTGTTTTAGATTAATAAAAAACTTGAATGGTGAATGTGTTATCCTTACTTTCGTCTCACGATTCAATTGAAAATATTTACAAATATATCAACGGAATAGCCTAGATAGTTATAATAGCAAAGGTCGATTTCGATATTTTTGATCAATGTTGACGAATTTTTTTCTAGAAAGTTAAGACTTATCTTAAAATTATGACACAGTGTTTTAATAGAGTCATTTGTTAAGCATTTGAGATATTTTTTTAGTATCATTCAATGCAGTAAATTTTTAGATATATTTAAAACCGTAAGTGGCTATTCGCGCGTTTCTTAGGGACGCGCCCCTTAACAAGTCTATTAATTTATTCGCAGCTGTTTCACATTATTTGCTCCCTAAATATATGAATCAACCATTGATGAACCCTTCGCGGTTTTCGTGGTACGGTTCACTGTACTAATAAATTACTTTTTATAAGAATATTGTAAATAAATAAATAATAATAATAATCTATTATATAGTATCTACTAAGTGCAAACCATTTGTTTTCTGCAAAATAAAATCATGGTGTGATTTATCTACATACAGCCCAGTATATTTTTGCTCAAATTATTTACGATTAAACAATTACCATATATTTACAGCGATCATATTTTATTTAATTGGAATTAAATTACAATTACTAGTAACTAGTACATCATAGTATCATTTAGTATTAGTACATCATATTTAAAAAGGCGATGAATTTCGTCGTCACCCTATTCTTGCAATGGGAATAGCAAAAATTGGTTTAGGGTGTAACCATAAGAGAGAGAGAGAAACATAAGACCACAATGTGATCGCCAGCTTATCAGTCAAACGTGGCAATTTTGACACTATCAATTCATTGTTAGGGAAGGCCTACTTCAAGTACTGGACGGTGTAAGAATGAATAGCTGACTGAATATGTACGTGCGTCCTCTTTCCATCTTTGAAAGGGACCACTGATCGTATGTGTTTAACTTTCATAGCATAAATATTGTTATTCAATTTACTCTTGGATGAGGAAGCTGGAATTCACTCTAACCTGTCTGATCATTGTTTTATCTCAAAGATTACTTATATTATTTTTTATATCTACTACAGGCGTTGCTGTGTGGTTGCGGCTTCGAATACTACCAACCCTTACTTTGCTCGTGGATGTCGTAAAAGACGACTAAGAGCCTTATATCGACCTGGACCAACACTACCCGATACCATTTGATCAGCAATTGCATTCTCAAGGAGGGTTGATGTCAGGCAGCAATATGTTGGAAGGGGGGGGGTACATATTGTGTCAACCACAAGTAATTGGGACAAGAGCAAGAAAACGATGATCTACTACAGGCGTTTAGCGATCATAGTTGTTGTTATGAGCTTCCCGGGAGAATGCTGAATGTAAGGGAGTGCAATGCATTGCATTCTTAGATTTATCACCAAACCAAACAATTTAAAGATTTCATAGAGGACGTGTTAATAATAGATACGTTGTTGCTATGAACGTTATACGGCAAACAAGAATTGTTATCAGCTGAACAATTATTGACAATTGGTGTTAGTGCCTTGATCATCAATTTATATACGTCACGGAAATATTTACGTTCATAAGTATTCTATTACAAGTAAGTAGCTACATAGTGATTCAAACATTTATTTTTTTATTATAATTACGTTGAGGATTTCCATTATCTCAAACGTAGACAAGTTTTGTCTAGTTTGTTGTTGTGACTTGAGTAGTTCCGTGTTATAACGGAATAAGAATTTAATGGTATTTTTTGTATAGATATGTGTATCACTTATATCCTCTGCTTGATTCAGAGATTAGAATATCATGTGTTATGTCGTGTTTATTTAATTGCCGTATATTTATTTACTAGGAATTTATTATGGTACAATGCATTTAAATTTAATTCATCATCATCTCAGCTCATATATGTCCCACTGGAGCTCGAGCCTACTCCGTAATGGGAGAGAAATTAACCTACTATACCACGTTCGTCAGACGTGTTGGTATAGGGTTTTGTTCCGAGTTTTCATTCTCTCGCGTAGGTGTACATATGCGTTTTATATCCCTTAGTCGTCTCTTACGATCACCCATGAGTAAGATAGGGGGTGATGAATTGTATTCTTACTCCGTCACCACACGGCCAAACTTTATAGAGACAAATTCTAACCCCTCCCTTTTTCGTGAATGATTGTAAAATACGACAAAGGGACGCAAGAAGACATTACTGGCAAAGAGGAAATGCTCGAAATAAAGTCCTATACCACCCCGTCCGTTCAGCGTGGTAAGGAAGATCAATTTCTCTCCCACTGTAGACGAAGCTCGAACCCAGTGGTCGGATGTATATGAGCTAAGATGATAATGCTTATGCATACAAGGGCAATAATAGTTTCTCCACTAGCTGTACTCAAATATGTGATTAGTGGCCATCATATCCATCATGTCCATCATAGACGATAAAAAATATTTTGTCTGATGGACTAAGAATTTAATTTTCATACACATTAAATCCTTAGTTCTACGTCCATCAGACAAAATATTTTTTTTTATCATATATGATGGACAGCAGTCGTGGACCATACTATAATGGTAAGTGGTCGCTCCTATGAATTAATAAATTTATTTATTAAAAAAAATAAAAATAAAAAAATACCTAACACCGCCAAGATACTCGCCCGATAAGCTCCGTTAAGCAAGAGCTATCTTTCCCTAAACTGAACCCTATTAGAGCTATAAAAATATGATAGAAGTGAAAGGATCTCATGAAGCTACTTCTTAAACTAAGTTTTCCTTGTCTTTTAGTGATTTTTGTCCACAAAGGTACATCGATTATCGTTTTTACGACAACTGCGAGAAAATCTAATATAAAGAATAGTGAATTGTACTTTACATCAATCATTCCCTGAACGAAATCACTTTAGAATTACTATAAGAATTTTCTGCTTTGCTGAAATCAAGAAGTCGGTTAAGATGAACCTCTCAAAGGCCGAACAGGGTTAATACTAACCGGAACGATTGGTCGCACCTTTATTTCAGCTCATAACATGTCCCACTGTTAGGCTCGAGCCTCCTCCGTAATTAGAGGGATATTAACCTGCTATACCACGCTGGTCAGACGTGTTGGTATAGGGTTTTGTTCCGAGTCTTTCTTCTCTTGCATAGATGTTATATGCCTTTTGTATTCCTTAGTCATCTCTTATGATCACTCACGGGTAAGATAGGGGTTGTTGATTTGTATTCTTACTCCGTCACCACACGGATAAGGTCGCAACTTGCATAATGTTAATTTAAAACGGGATTATTTTATATTGCGGAATACTGGGCGGTATAGTCTCAGCGTATAATATCGTCCAAAGGCAAGAGTTGACACATAAGCTCGGCCTCCTTACCAGTACAATTCACGTGTACATCATGCACTAATGAGCGATATGATTGTATAAATAGCAAGCAGCTATTATTACATCTTGACGACCAGAAAGCGGGGCTCCTAACGCGATAGTTTTCCAACACATGGGGATAAATACCAAAACTCCCAATTGTTCTTAAATTTAAACAACATTTTTTGCCTTGTCTTTTGTAATAGGTTTTTATATGTATTAAGTGTATTAACTAATTGCAAGGCCATTAAAATTATTTATAATATCGGTAACTATGAAATCACGCTCCACCGTCTTTGTTTTTTACGTGTATAAAACTAGTTTTAAATAACGATGTTAATGTAAACTAAATTATAGAATGTATAGATAAGTGTCTAAAAATAACAGAATTTTGTTAGTTCAGTCTTAAATAATGAAACTTAACTGCATATGATTGGCTGATGTTTACTCAGTGCTATTTAATAATAAAATAAAGAATTGTGAGTTCTTTGGAGTTCTAACCACGGGCGGCTTGATCCCTATATACATATATTTACAGCCAGTGGATCAACACGCTTTTAACATACTATTTTAATATGCTCTTTTTATACAATATTTAAAAATGAATTAACGTAACCAACGTTGTTAATACTTTGTTTCGCATTATTAAAAATAACTTATTAAATTTAACACTAAAATAAGGTTTATGATGCAACAAACAATTATATATTTTTTCCTTACATATATTATACCAAGATTGTTAAACCTCAACTCAATTCCGTAAATCCAATTTAAAACCTTGAAACTACTTGAAAAGGTCAAGATAGTAAATTTAATTCAAACGAAACAATTTTTAGTATACCTAAACAATTACTGTTTTAAAATATATCTAACAAAACCTCAATTGAAGGCTAATTAATTAAGTATAGATAGTTATGTAACAACAAATTATAGATAGTATGATTAGTTCGAGACACATAAAACTACATATTAAAATAATTTCATATTTAATATCATAATAATTTCATCAGGAAATTCATCAATCATTCATCAATCATTAAGGTCATTAAGGTAAGCTTTAACATACTGCCAACAATATGTTAATCCTTACTAAACATTCAATATTTCCATATCGGCAATTTTACTACGCAAACTTATTTCAAACACATATTTATAAAGATTCGTCCGTTCAACAACCTATTGGCATTTACTATTGTACACAAGCCTCCCTACAAGAAGGGGGTAAAGGAGTACGCCTACCAGAAAATGAAGGACACATTGGATTCGTCTCTAATTACAGGGGCAATTGGCTATGTATAATCTAACGGCATATTTACATATGTTCTACAATTAAAACTTTTAGTAATAGAATATCTTAGAATTAATGTTTAAAACAGTCTTTCTTTCTTTTAGTAATTTTCAACTAATAGTTTAGTAATTTAAAACTAATGTTTTAATAATTTTCAACTATATACGGCACGACATCTTAATTATTTTACTCCCAATTTATTAGGGCCGCCCCTTCGTAGCTGAACATATGAGTATCTAGACGACTAGACTCCTACTACCTACTATTATAAACTAGTAAATTTAAAATCTACTAACTAATAAATAAATCTAAAATTAAACTTACCTTCACCCCGACATAATACAACAGGAAGAGGAGCATAATTATGACACCCGTATTTATCTTCTAATGCAAAGTATTCTTCGGCAGACAGTTTAGCGTTGCTTCCAGCCATTCTGCACCAATAATAAAATAGAAAATAAGTCCTAATCGATTCTATATTACAATTAATTAAACTACAAGCTCAATAAAAAAAATACAGACGTAGTATAATTAATACAATTTTTATTTTTAGTAGTTAGCGCACAACCCTAGCGAGTATCGTGAGTTTCTTTATGTGAATGCCGAAAGTAATCAATCGAGTTACTTATATAGTCGACTCGGATACGCAATGTTCAGTTTATATTGCAACCGAATCACTGAGAACAAAATATTATTATATATAGCGGAGACAGTCTCAATTGGCTAACGAAGACAGTTAAAATAAATTTTCAACGCCCAGGATGTCTTAAAAGTATACTTCACTTTTGTACAGATAGTTTTTTACACGATTTATATCATCATTAATCTCATCTCAAATATGTTCCACTGCTGGGGATGAACCCCCATCCAATAGGTTGTAATGGACCATACCTTGCTAGTCAGAAGTACTAGTACAAAGTTTTATTGAAAATTTAAACAAAAAACTTTTGCAGTATGCATAATGGAAGAAGGGTATGTTACGTTGACCCCAAGTAATTGGGATAAGAGATAACTTGATGATAATGACCTACATATATTCCAATAATGTTCATTAAAAATTTAGCGTCTTAAAATTCAAAATGAAAGTCATGCGTTAGCAATTGATTCATTCGCGTAAATTCCTTAAGAATATGGGTTTAAAATTTATAAACACTCGTAGCTTGGTTCCAATACCGAGCTGGCCACGGATGTCACAGAATCCATATCAGTGGTCTGCCTAATAGCTATCGACATAATATACACCGACATTTATTGTTTAGTCTCTTACACCTCAACATTTAGAATATTTTACAACATCTTTGTTACTATAGAACTAAAGGGTTTGCTTTGATATGCAACACGACTATGTAATATAAATATTATATAGAAAATGTGCCTCTAAAATGGGTACCTAAAGTCTCTGTAAAAATTATTACAAACATCTTATTCCTTCTGTGATTGAGTCATCAAAATCAAATTACTGGACACTCTTCAAATCAAAATCATTGACAATTACAGACTTTTCTATTATTGAGATTTTCTTCAAAATAACTAATATCACCTTTTATCTGAATCAGAATTCAAACATGAGATACCACGGTGAACAGGCATGGTCAATGAAGAAGCAATTATTTTTTTAGATTTAAAAAGAAAAAAATTCTAGACATAGTTGCTATGATGAAACGCTATAAGATTTTTACTCGTGCATATGTGCCGAGAATCTAAGGATTAGAAAGTAAGATATACTTTAAATACAAAAATAATGAAATAACTGAGCTGTCAAATTGTATCTCGCAAACGCTTCTATTTAATTATCCTTAAACAGTTAATTGTTGACAGCTTTAGCAAAAATATCCGAACGGTAATAATCTAGATAATATATTTGTGATGCTATAGAACTCGGTAACCGAAACTATCTGAAACAGATAGAGATAAATCCAGAACCGTACCCAAATCCGAAATAGAAAATTCAAATAATTTCGCATAGGTCCTGAGTTTGTACGAAACATGTTTGCTGAAACGTAAGCGTCTCAGCTTGGTATTTCAAATTTCTTATAAAATTCAATATACATATGAAACTGTCCAAAACTGTAGCATAATCAAAAATAATTTCATATTCGTAACCATATCCAAAACCGGTATAATATTATTCTATGACCGTATTCCTATGTAGATCCAAAACTTAATATCAGCAAAATTTCTACATTACATAAGGGCCTTTCTCTCCAGTAGCAATTTACTACTACGCTTCCTTCAATGAGCGTGAGAACCTGAAATTCAAACCCCCTCTCCTTCTTTCCTTTCCTCATTTCGTTTTAGCCAATCGTCCGGCTCTCTCTGTTGAAGTACACAGCGACTCAGCTGTTCCCTGGTTTTTCTGAATGCCAGCAATAACCACTTATCTACTACCAAATGGACTGCTCACTCGTCTAATTTGCTACCAATACAAAATTATTTAATAAAGCCTATCTATTACGGACGCTAATGAGTATCAGCTCATTAACCATATTATCCATCAGGATATCTATCCTATCTGGACTAAAAGTTGATCGATAGACGGACTAAAAATCCATACCTTACAGGAACATATATTTTCAAGCATTTCATTAAATTGTAATATATTGCGGCAGATACCTATTTGTAATACAATATAATCTTCTCCCAATATCTTTTCCCAATTATCAGAATCATAACAATAAAATTACAAATAAATGATACATACGGCGATCATTTAAGTAATGGAAAAACACTCGATTAAAATAGCACATAATATTCGACTTTAGTATCTTAAATGCCTACAAATTTCTTTGTACTTGTTACATGTATTTGTGATTGGGTATTTTATTGTTTGCCGTGTGGTGACGGAGTAAGAATACAATTCACCACCCCATATCTTATCCGTGGGTGATCGTACGAGACGACTAAGGGATATAAAATGCATATAACATCTATGCAACAGAAGGAAAACTCAAAACAAAAACCTATACCAACACGTCTGACCAGCGCGGTATAGTAGGTTAATTTCCCTCCCATAATGGAGGAGGCCCGAGCCCAATAGTGGGACATTTATGGGCTGTGATGATGATGATGATGGTTTTATTGTGGCCATAACAAGCCTCTATTCTATGTTATAACTGAAAAACGACGTAAGTAATAACTAAAGGTTATTGTTACCTTCATACATAGGTAATCCTAAATAATGGCAAAATATAAATAAAGACAGAAAATACTATAAGTACAACAATTAGTAATTATAAAAATAATAAAACAAAAAATAAAGTTCCATACCGACCCGTGTGAACAGAACGCTAATTCCTTCACCATTAAAGGAAGGTACCGTAAGTACTTAAAGCTAATGATTCTAATCACACCCAAGGAGTGCCAGCAGAGCCCTATTACTGAGCCTACACCGTTGACGATCCTGACTATAACTTACTTAACGTCCTCTCTTCGAACATAAATCATCACCCACCCTATTCGAGACATCCACTAAGGTGCTAGATGATTGGCAACCAGGATCGTTTTCATAAGCTTACCCGCATCTTCCAAGAAAACGATGCACCCATTTTGGCTACGGTTAAATCCGAGGATCGTCTCAACTCATATATATCCAATTGTTTGACTTGAGTCTACTTCGTAATAGGAGCGGGATTAACCTGCTATACCATGTTGGTCAAACAGATTGGTATAGTGCTTAACTTTGAGATTTTCTTCTCTTGCATAACATCTATTATACATACATACATACATATCATCACGCCATATCCCTTGCAGGGTAGGCAGAGAGAACAGAGTGCCAGAAAACTCTATCTCTGCATACTTCACTCGCTTCCTCAACATTCATAATTCTCTTCTTACACGCTCGCCGGTTTCGGAGACTCTTGACTCCACCTTCCTTCAGTACATGACCGATCTGGTCTAGGTAGTTTAGTCTCAGTCTCCCTCGGTACCTACATCCTTCCACTTTCGCATTGTATATCTTCTTAACCAGACGTTCGTTCGGTATTCTTTCCACATGTCCGAACCATCGGAGCATGCCCTTTCGCATCTTTACACCAATACTCTCTTTCATACCTACTCGCTCTCTTACGTCGTCGTTACGAATGCGGTCGGTCAGCCTAACTCCACAGATTTTCCGCAGAGATCGCATTTCGACCGCATTAATTTTACTTTCATACTCTTTTCTGCATACCCAACTATCGCTTCCATACAGTAATGTTGGGACAAGCACTGCGTTATGTATTGCTACACGTGCCTTCTGGCTGAGGTGGTGGCTGCCGAGAAGTTGCCCCAACGCTCCGTTCACTCTATTTCCCGCATTCACTCTTCGCTCTATATCAGTGGTGTACCTTCCATCTCGGCTAAATCCACAACCAAGATATACAAATTCATCCACTTGCTCTAGTATATCATTACCTATTGTTACTCTTACATCTGTTCTGGCTTCGTCTCTTTCAAAGACCATTATTTTGGTTTTGCTCACATTCACGCGTAGACCCCTTTTCTTACAATCTTCTGTCATTATGTCGACTAGGGTCTGCAGGTCAGACGTTGACTGTACCAGCAGGACTGCATCATCTGCATAAAGCAGAGCAGTGACCACTGAGTCGCCCATCTGGACTCCCACATTCATATCGTTCAACCTTTGGAGACATTTATCCAGATATATGATAAACAGCCTGGCTGACAGAACGCACCCCTGCTTAACGCCGATATTGACGTCAAACCAAGGCGACAGATAACATCTATTATCAGCATATTATATCCCTTAGTCTTCTTTTACAACACCCACGGACAATATAAGGAGGGAAATGTATTACTACTCCATCGTACGGAGAAGACACAAACAGTAACCTCCCCTAATTCCAGCACTCGATTAACCATCCAGGCTCTAACAATGAGATGAACAGTCCTCTGAGGCGTAGCTCCAGTTGGTCAAGGGCCGTGGGTTAGTAGTGGAAGGGACAGACTGTTGATAGTTTACTGCCTATAGCCGCGGGCCCGTCCTTCCGGGGTAGTACCACATTTTCGCTGAATAACGACATCTGAGCAGTGTACAACGTCTGACTATGCGCAGTTGCACTTCGTTTGGTGAGCATGAGAGCCGGCAGCTCAAAATTTTAGATGGGTTTTCGTTGGTAGGAAGCGGTCTAGATGTTCTCCTGGTACTACAAAGGTCCATAAGCAGAAGTAACACTTCTGATCACGTGTGTTGCTTGCTCGTTTTCCACCATAAGCAATAAAAAAAGAAGTAAGATTACCCAAGAGGATATTCTAACCGGCCCGGGCGTCTTTAAGATTGGACTTGTAAGAAATCCTGAAATTAGCCGCCTACCTTCGCTCCCGTAATAATTGGAATAGGATCACTTGTTGCTCTTCTGGTGGAGATATGACCGAGGGCATGATTTACTGTTTGTTGTCTAGAAATTCTAACACTAGATTGAACGTGTGCATAATATTTCTACGCTTTTATTGCACATATCATTACGCTAACAGCCCCATGAGTTTACTATGTACAACGCTACAACAATGATTAGCCATATTCTATAATACTTATTTACATACTTCGCGTACGCAGGGTGTATTTCATTAGGGGACGTCCATTAATCATGTGATCTTTTTCTTAGCATTTTGTAACCCACTTGGTGGTAGGTTAGGTTAGTATAGTGAGGTTTCGCCGTCGGCCTACAGGCCCATAATGCTTCTGGACGATGTGGGTAAGCTGCTGGAGCGTGTCCTCGCTGCCCGCATCGTCCGACACCTGGAAGAGGTGGGGCCCGATCTGTCGGACGCTCAATTCGGCTTTCGAAGGGGGCGGTCGACCATCGGGGCCCTGCTACGCCTGAGGCAGACGGCCGCGGAGGCTGTCGCCGGCAGAGGAGTGCTGTTGGCGGTGTCGTTGGACATCGCCAACGCATTCAATAGTCTGCCATTCAGCTGCATCAGGGAGGCGCTCCGATTCCATGGGTTGCCCTTGTACCTGAGGCGGCTGGTGGCAGACTATTTGGAGGGGCGTAGTGTCCTTTGCGCGAGTCCCGCAGGGGACATTGTGCGGACGCCCATGTCGTGCGGTGTTCGGCAGGGGTCGGTATTGGGGCCGACTCTGTGGGACATCGGTTACGACTGGGCGTTGAGAGGGAGTCTCCCTAGGCTGAGCGTGATATGTTATGCTGACGACACGCTCGTTACAGCCCGGGGCAGGACACTCGAAGAGGCGGCGAGCCGCTGGGGCTCAGGGTGGCCCTAAACAAGACGGAGGCCCTTCTTTTTCATGGGCCCCATGTAAAGCTGCCTATCGGCGCCTCGTTAGTCGTCAACTCCATCCACATCAGTATCCAGGCCCATATGAAGTATTTGGATCTTCATTCCGAACGTGGGCGGACCCAGTTTTGAGGGCCGACCAGTGCGCGACGAGGGTGGCTCCCCATCGTTTAATGAGATAGCCACCTGGCGCGAGGACGCCTGCTGAAACGTCATCGCCCGTTGGGTTACGCGGCTGGAGAGGCCTAGTCACGGTGTTGTTACCGTTGAGGCCCTCCGGCCCGTACTGATGGAGTGGATGGAGCGGCGGCACGGGGTCCTCTCCTTTCGGCTGGTGCAGGTATTGTCGGGGCACGGTTGCTTCGGCTTGTACCTGCACACGGTCGCGTATAGGGAGTGGACTCCGTCCTGCCACCATTGCAGTAGTGACGAGGACACGGCGCAACATACGCTCGAGGTATGTCCGAGCTGGGATGGGCAGCGCCGTGACCTCGTCCCCGTGTTATCGGTGCCGACCTGACGCTGCCGGCTGTCGCGAAAGCGATGGTCGACAGCGTAAGGAGCTGCGACGCGGTCGCCGCTTTCTGCGAGGCTGTCATCACGCAGAAGGAGGCGGCGGAACGAGCCCGGGAAAATTCCCGTGACCTGGGCCGCCGTCAGCGGCCGGGGCGGCGCAGGCGCGAATATCTGCGCCTGATGCCGCCCTAACCAAGGCTTCGGGTGATCGGGCCGAGAAATTGTCCGGTCACCCGACGTGAGGCCACCGCGTGAGGGCGACGCCCCGACGCCGAAAGCTATCGGGACGTCGACACGAGAGGAACCCGTAAGGGTAAACCGCTGGGCGGGCCACCGAAGACAAAGATCGGGTAACGGTGGTCCGCTCGCACGGCGAAGAGAGGTGTTTGCAGGGTGGGTCCATGGAGTTGCGCGCCGCCTCTTTTGTTGCCCAGAATGGATTTGTCGGGGTGCGACCACATCGATGGTCCACCGCGCAGAAAAAAAAAAGGTTTAAGTGAGGTTTAAGAGTACCTAAGAGTAGCTACATAGTGAGGTTTAAGACTATGAAGGTTTAGGACTTCGTGATTTTTGTCAAACCCCTCCCCCCCTTTCAAACCTCACGTGATTAATGGACGGCCCCTTAACAGTCATAGTAGAAAAACAGTGGTAACTAAAAGTTTAAATTCAAACAGTTTAAATTTTTGTTGGGCGTGTATTTGTTTGGCGTTATAACAACGATATACATACTCGTACATATATTTAGCGTCACACCTCGCGGTTGCGTTGAATTATAGCACGTAAATAATCCATGCTAGACTGCATAGGCCCATAAAACGTATTGAACTCTATACTAGAACCAATAGCGAATATATACATATATATATTTCGTTCCTATTCCCACCACGAGTAAAATTTTGGTCTCCAGAACATTTTGCCACCTCTAAACTTATAGCGCCCTAGGCCCATGATTCACAAGTCTAGATCTGAATCCACCATTGACTAAAATGCATACACACAAAAAATCGCGTCAAAGACGACTAAAGTATATAAGCAGTTAACATCACTGCCGAGCTAAGAATACTTGAAACATATACATCCCATGCCAACCCGTCTGGCTAGGATGAGATAGATACCTATTTTCTCCTCCTGTTATAGTGAAGCCTGCGCCTAATAGTCACACTTAATGAGCCAAAAACAAAAGAAAATACCTATTAAAAGTAAAAGTGGGTTTCTAACAAAAACCTTTTTTTGCCATTCTTATATGAAAGTATATAATATTAAATCATCTATACTAATATTACAAAGCTGTAGAGAGTTAATTTGGTTGAACACGCTAATCTTAGGAACTACTGGTTTGAATTGAGACTTCTTTTAATATTGGGTAGCACATTTGTCGAGAAGGGCGCACTATGTCTAATAGGAGTTGAGCATAAATGAAAAATATTACAAAACGAGGAAAACTTAATAAAAAATTAAGAAAACCGCTTTGTATGTTGTCAAGCACCAGCCTTTTTTTGACAAAAACATAGTTATTTTTGTGCCGTTATCTGAATAGCGGTCAGGTCATTTATTTATATAATAATGTCGTTGTTATCAACAATCTTTACATTATAAGAATAACTTCTAAATATTCTATTATTATAAATACGATAAATACGTAAATTATCGTCTTGACGTGTGAAATACGTCCTATGTTAGATATAGCCATGAACATCTTTTTTGCTAATTACTAGCCAGACCCGTCCTAATGTAAAATGACAATATATTTGTAGCTATGACCTATTCGGACTCGCCTTAAAAATGTTATGTCATATTTGGAACCTATTATCACAGTAGACACCATCTTAATAATATCTGAACACTATGACTATACTTATAGCTTTTTGGGATAAACCAACTAACGAAAATTCGAAAGCCAACAACAAAATGTAACTCATGAATTTAAATTACTGAAATTTTTAGCATTTAATATGCTTAATTATTTATAAATACCCGATTACGAAACGAAAAATGATGTCACAAGCGGGGTTCGAACCCGCACCTATTGGGAATCCGGCCCAACCGTGCTGCCACTTACACCATCGTGAACTATTTTAGGACATGCAAATTTCGCTTCATATTATATCTTACGTCTTCAAGGTGACGTATGCCATCTATCGGACAATGTTTACACATTGTATAGGCTTAATACTTCAAACTTTACAGTTAGAATTGTATTAAACGATGACACAACCTTGTTATTCAAATTACTGACATTTTTAGCATTTAATATGCTTAATTATTTATAAATGATTTAATTATTTATTCATGAATTTACTTAGAATTTGGTTTCATAACTCCTATAACTGTTAATCTAAATTGAGTTATTGGCGAAATCTTGTGAACGCCATTTACATAAAAAAAAAGAAACTATGACACTAACAAAGTACAGTCAAAACCGTTTACTGCGACATCGTTTAGAACAACATGCCGGTTATAATAACCGAGAGAAAAGGTCCCGGCTGAATGCTATATGACCGCCTTATTAAAAATATTGCTTTTTACGACATTGCTAATAACGACATACCTCATTAAACGACCACATTCAACTAATATTTCGGAGAATCAGATCTGTTAGAACGACCGGCTAAGCTGTATTGTAAACTATTTGAATGGGTATCCATATCTGTCTTCAATGGCTATTAAAATCAGGAAAGAAAACAATAAGATTTAGTTTTTTTGCGGTGGGCCATGGACGTCGCACCCCGCCAAGTCGGTCCGGGGTGACGGAAGAGGCGGCGCGCAACCCCATTGACCCACCCTGCAAGCACCTCTTCTTCGCCGTGCGAGCGGGCCACCGGTACCCGATTTTTGTCTTCGGTGGAACACGTGCATGCAGTAGAGTCAAAGCCCGCTTCTTCATATCTCTTCAGTTACTTTGTTACTTTTGTTGTTGCTGTTAGTGTATTAAGAAAGATTATTATTTTTAATGAACAGTTCTACATCCAGAGCAATTATGACTATACGTTTATGAAAATCCAACGTGAATTACAAATTATCTTTGCACAGAAGTGTTCCAAACAGACTAAAATTACCGATTTTATGCACACAGAAAAATAATATGCATTGTACTTATGTGTAATAAACAAAATGTACATAGTTGAATGAATATGTTTTTTTTTTCAATAATTACCTATCGATTTGTTTGTACTTGCACGATACACATTAAACATCACCGGTTGTTACGACTATCGGCTTTTACGACTCAATATGAGCAGTCCCTTCGATGTCGTTATAACAGATTTTGACTGTAATTCAATCTGGGACTAGGATTTATTCGGGACTTTTGACGGGCATTTGAAAACGTCATGTGGTGCTCTTGTATTATATTCGATATCTAGTGATAGTGATAGTGTTTTAACGTATTATATTAGATAATTTTGATGGCATTTTATGTAATGTGATGTGCGGAAATACTGGGATGTAGTGAATATCATATAAAAGTGCTTTACAGCGTTTTCGTTTTCCATCAAAATGCCCACAAGATACCATTAACAGTGTGGCCATTGCACTGTTAATGGTGACAATTTGACTTAGACAACGACTGACTTGAAAGACTAAAAACGTGAAAATATTTATAACTTGACACTGGCACCAATAGCTCGTATAAGTAGCTGATTGCCAATACATAAGAAGAAGGATTTATTCGAATACAGGATTTTATTTCGAGACTTTTCACTATTTGAGAAAGATGTTGTACGCATATCTATCCCATAGTCGTTGACGATACTTACGGCAAGACCGTAGAACATTGCCGTAGAAGTCACAAAATCCGACTGAGGGATTCAGATGAAGGGTGCTCTCTGGTGGTCTGACTGGTGACTGCAATGAGTCTACAACGCTGCTCTGTCCAGGCCACATAGACATCGAGTGTGTGCTGTGCCGTATTCTCGTCGCAATCACATTGATGGCAGGATGGTGTCCACTCCCTCTTCGCAACCGTGTGCTTGCCAAAGCAGCCATGTACCCGTCAAGATGTGCACCAATCGAAAGGAGACGACCCCATGTTGCAAACCCAGCCACTCTGTCAGCACCGCCTGGAATGCATGCCAAAGTATGAACGCCAAATCAGGGCCCCTCCAGCGGAACTGTCCAACGAGCAATGACATTCTGGAGAGCACCGCCCCGTCAGGCAGCCAACTCCCGGGGCGAGATATATATATAAGATAACTAATAGCTCATGACTCCCCATTAGCTGAGGCCATAAGGGGATTAGTTCACCCTTCGTAGACTGACTGATCGTGTGTGGGTGATATCCCTGCAACATTGTTTTTGTCAAGACGTCGACAGCAGACTTCCCTCTGGTACCCAAAAGGATAACCGACCAGACAGCCCACCGACAACAAGAATTCGATCCAATAGCCCGAACAAATGGGGATAAAGTGCTATAATACGATAGGTTATGGAGTTGTACGTCGTTGTACTGCTGGCTCGAGTGATTTGGCGGGATGAGACTGGACCGTAGCCTGTCCACAAAAATAGTGTGTGTTACTTAAGTTAGCTGTCGGTAGTACTCTATATGAGGGTGTAATCGGACTTTTATACCTCTAGCATTTCCATTGCACACTAAATATGTGTAATTCGTTCTTAGATAACATTCGATAACCTATTGAAGAAGTTGATAAGCTAGTCATGACGACATAACAGCGGTAATTACAGTTCCATACTGAACGCACCGTTAAATTACCTACCTCAAGAATTAAAAAAATGTGAAAGCAATGATAACGTAATAACTTCATTACTTGTCTAGTATACCACGAGTGTCTACAAGTTACCCTAATTTAAAAATCCATCGTTAGGTTGTACATAAGAAATTACAATTAGTAATAAAACGGATTATACCAAAGATTTTTTTTTGTTTATACATGTCTTGTAAATTGCACTGGTGTACAATAAAGAGTTATTGTATTGTATTGTTCAAAACCACTTCGCGCGTTTTTGATTATTTTTTATTGCTTGTTGTGGCAAAAGAGCAAGCAGCACACTTCGTGGTAAGTGTTACTGCTCCTTGTGCATTTAATCAATACCAGAAGTAGGTACAGCTAGACTGCTCCCAACCTACCAAAACCCATCCAGAAAATTGGGCTGCCGTCTCTCTCATTCACGGCGCACGTGGCAACTGCTCAGACATCGACTTTCTGCGAGAGTGTAATACTACCCAGATGGACCGGCCCGCCGCTCTAGACAGAAAACTATCGACAGTGTGGCCCTACCACTACTAATAATATTAAATCAAAATATCTGTACACTAACGAGATAATATATCAATCCTTCAAAATCTCTTTCTTTCCCGCGGAGTCATAATATAGGTTTTGAGATCACCGTGGGAATGATAAAGCTGTTCTCTAGGGAAGTATTAACAATAATTGCAATCACGAATTAGTGTATCAATCATCATCAAAATCATCAGTCAGACAAGATATTCAGTGCAAAAATTACACAACAGCATGGAACACGCTGTGGTCGCCATCCCTAGGCATACTAGATCCTGTACCTACTACAAAGACACCCGTGAAGACGCGATTTGGAAACTCATGAGGAAATCCATAGATTAGGATTCTAGCACCATACTGGAATACATCAAAAAGATGGCAATAAAGCATAGAGACGGAAGGGTAATGAAGGAGCTCAGACTATCATCTCGATAAAAAACAAGTAAACACGTGCATGGAGTTAATCACCACCAACACACGACGTCCATAAAACAAGGGCCAACATCATCAACAAATTTACAATGAGGACAGTTAATGTTAGAAGACCAACATACAGAGTGGTTTCCACCATCAACATCGAGCAACTGCGCAAAGTAGAAAACCCCAAAGGAACATACAATCATAAAACATCAAGGACGCGCCAATATAGGTACATATAGACCATCATAAATGTATTAAAGCCACTTCAAGAAACCTTGAATTATAAAACCTCAATATAATAATTAAAATACAAAACATAAAAATGGTACGGACAAATGTCTGTGGACCAAAACTTTATTATAAAAAAAATCAAAATATCTGTACACTAACGAGATAATATATCAATCCTTCAAAATCTCTTTCTTTCTCGCGGAGTCATAATATAGGTTTTTGAGATCACCATGGGAATGATAAAGCTGTTCTCTAGGGAAGTATTAACAATAATTGCAATCACGAATTAGCGTGTCAAGCGTGACGATCGTGACATTATATCGCCTTGGGAAGATTTGTCCAATATTGGACTTCGAGGGCTACTGTGATGATCAAGATGTCTAATAAGTAGGTACTTTTTTTTATTTCCTTCCGTGGCAAACGACTAAACAGCCTACATGATGCTACGTGGTAAATGCTGCCCTGCATTGCCAGGGACAAATTAGATTGCTGGCTGCAAAAGGTTTTTATTTTTGCCTTCGGTTTTCATGATACAAAATCTGCGAGAGTATGGCTTCTCTTGCTTACGACTAAGGACGTGTCTTTCTCGGGCAATGATGTCTTTTACGATCACCTATACAAAAATGTTGTAATATTTTTTATTTTAAACGAATTCAAAAATAGGAGGCGGCTTGCAATCCGTCTGTATTTATTCTGTGACCTCAGAACATTTTTCTAGGTGATTCTTTTTTAATTGAAAGCTGGTACTTCCGCTGTAGTCCCATTTCAATTTGATTAAGATCTGATCAATAAATTTAAAGTAATATTCAACAAAGCATATTTGGTTGACGTTGGCTTCATGGTACCTATTGAAGTCAGTTTTATTGTTAAAATTTTGTATTGATTCGTCGCCACCGGAAATAATACGTACCTATATCTATAGTATTAATACGGCTATTCTCTGATATAACTGCAATAATATAAATGGTATTGAAACTTTTACGAAGATAATATACCATTCAATAGCCGTTATCATTCTATTATAATTATAGCGTAAACATTAATGCGCATCTTCCACATTTAAACTAAACCTACACTGGTTTACAGTGGAATATTTCCTTATTTTATCTTACGAGGTTATTAAAGAGGCAGGATGTCTTATCTGCTGATGTTTAGACGAAAATAAAATGATTTAGCTTATCATTCTGTTGACGCAAATTCATTTTGCGTGCTGTGAATTACTGCTGACGTTTATAACTAGGTCGTCCGAGTTCAATGGATTGAAATTCATTCATTTGCCAAGCATTTCATAACGCCTTAAATACATTATATAATGAGACGCCAAACACGTCATACATTGCCGTCAGAGTCATAAAATCCAACTTAGGGATCACAAAATAGTTGGCAACAATAGCTGGGTAGCTCATAACACAAACTGAAATCAACAAGTTACCTGCTAAGCGTGACACTTATGGCATTGTCTTACCTTGATCCCTCAATTAATGTACGGACGTAAGATTACTATTCACCACGTTGCCGGCGGGTGTTACAAAATATGAAGTATAAATCAGCAGCTAACATAACTGCTAAAGAAGTAATTCACTAAAATAAAGTGCCTATGCCCATGTGTCTGGACTGCTTCGGATTGTGCCATTGTGGAAATGAAAGAGAAGGAAAGTATTTGAGCTTAAGAGAAATGTAATCATGGACCCGAAAAGAGTACTCTAATATGAATCAATTAATCCAAATTGATAACTAAAATAAGACAAATCGCCATGCTTGGCCAGCGGGTTGGCAATCGTAGTCCTTTTATAAGTTTCACAGATCAGTTCTACTGCTCTTTCTTCTTGTGATTCACCCAACTGGTTTTTACGACTATCACGGAACTATAACTTGTAAGAGCTGGATCACATTAGGTCGGACCGACAGTTTTATAGGAACGATAAAGGTCTCGTATATATGATGTCGCAGGTATATGCCCCGATACCTTTTTCGTTCCTGTAAAACTGTCCGTCCAACCTAATGTGAACCAGCTCTAAGGGGGTAGTTACACAACGTAATCTTAATATTTTGTCACAAATGAAATTTAATGAAAATATTAATAAAGAGATTGCTCATAGGGGAAAAAAGAAATCACCACCGTACCATTAAATAGGTATGGTTTGCGGGAGCTGTAGCATCAGATTTGGAGAAAGAAGCGAATACTATAGTAACACTTTCCGAACCTATTAGAAATAAAAACAAAAGTCGAATATTAACAAGTGAGTGTTCAAGTATTACGTAACGCAATTTGTTGTCTTGTAAAATGTTACAATGCGTTACATAGCCGGGAGGGGGGTTCAAACAACGCGTTATGTAACATCGTTATTTTATTAAATAAAAAACTAGGGAATTAAAATTTCCCAAGTTGCCAAGCAAATTTTATTTATTATATAGATGATGAATAAACAATATACCTACACATGTATTGCGAGTTTGGAAGCTCTTTGTATTTATTATTGCCGCAAATACGTTTAAAAACGGTCACTTGGGTGTTACGAACGTTCAGGGAGGGGGATACATAGAAACGTTACGGCGCGTTACATGGGGGGGCGGGAGTATCAAAAATCTTCAAAAATTGCGTTACGTAATACTTGAACACCCCCTTATGAGCAGATACTTGTGTGCTTATCTACTTCCCAAATAAAATGTTTAGGTATTTACTTCAGTCTGTTCTTCCTTCTTAGGAATACCCCCTTTTGGCTTTACATAATTCAGGATAATTACTAACCCCAAACCGCCCTTTTAGCCGTTTGATGACGGATGGTTTTACATCCGTGTGGTGACGGAGTAAGAATACAATTCACTACCCCCTATCTTACCCGTGGGCGATCATTAGAGACGACTAAAGGATATGAAACGCATATAACATGGAAAATTGGAAACAAAACCCTATACCAACACGTTTGAACAGCGTGGCATAGTAGGTCAATTTCCTTCCCGTTGTGGAGGAGGCTCAAGCAACAGTGGGACATATATGAGCTGAGATGATGAAACTTTTAGCACATAGCATTACAAAAGAATGTGGAAGATATTACTTCTTCTCAGGCCATATATCTACTAACTATTAGAAAACAGGCGTCTCCATCATCTCAGCTCATATGACCTACTGTAAAGCCGCGAGCCTCCTCCACAGGAGGAAAACAATTGATCTACTATACTACGCGAGTCAAACGGCTTGGCATAGGGTTTTCTTCTTCTTGCACAGATGTTGTAAGCATAGTATATTCCTTAGCCGTCTATTACGACAGCCATGGATAAGATGGGGATGATGAATGTATTCTTACTTTATCACCACAAGGAAAAACCTCCTCCATAACGGCAGGAAAACATTATCAGGACACTATTTCACACTCGTGTGTTAATTGGGTTAAGAATACATGTGGCATGTCCTTATTTTTCCGTCGAAGTTATAAATACCAGCTTAAAGAGCCCACCTGAATAAAATCCTTGTTCGTCGGGGGAGAAAACCATAATTACCGTAACAACAGAGTAGGGGTGGGGCCATACTGTTGACAGACTTTTGTCTAAGCTGCGGGCCGAGCCGTCCGGGGTAATATCACACTCGTAGAAAATCGATATCTGAGCAGTGGCAATATGCTGTTGCCATTCGTTCAGTGAACAAGAGAACCGGAAGCTTACCTACAAATAGGTTTTGGTTGGTAGGCAGCGGCCTAAATCTACTGGTGGTATTGCATAGGTCTATGAGCGGCAGGATCATCGACTATATTGCTTGCTCATTCGCCACCATATACAATAAAAAAATACTTTGACATACCTATACAAAATAAAAGAACAATTTTAATCAGATGTGGACTTTTGTTGGTTTGTTACAAAAATAGATTTTCTTAAAAAGCCCTCTAAACTAAAGAATACACCCTTATGTTGCAGGGAACTGCACAAAAATGCAATTAATGGATACAAAGAACACCTACACTTAAAAATTATATACGGATCGCACAAAGAACTGTCCTGCGTGGGGATCGAATAAAAGATAATGGACTGAAACAGCCTCTACTTATGCCACATGTGCACTAGTCAAATAGCTGATGATCACTACTAACGACCCGCATAGAAAAACAGGGAGCTTTGTATGAAAGTAATTTTTGTTATAAAACTTGTAAACAAAAACAAAGAAATAAAACAATAATTTATTATTATCTAAGTACTACATAATCACAGCTCAACTATAACAACACCTACGCATGTATCACTAGTAACAATGTCATTATAAATAACAATATATGTAATTAATACATAAGAATGTAAACTAAACAAATATTTATTGAATTATTTAAACTTTTAAGTTTTTTATTGTTTTAAGACGAAGTAACTATGCGACAAAAACATTGAATCATAATACATACATACATACATACATACATACATATCATCACGCCATATCCCTTGCAGGGTAGGCAGAGAGAACAGAGTGCCAGAGAACTCTATCTCTGCATACTTCACTCGCTTCCTCAACATTCATAATTCTCTTCATACACGCTCGCCGGTTTCGGAGACTCTTGACTCCACCTTCCTTCAGTACATGACCGATCTAGTCTAGGTAGGTTAGTCTCGGTCTCCCTCGGTACCTACATCCTTCCACTTTCGCATTGTATATCTTCTTAACCAGGCGTTCGTTCGGCATTCTTTCCACATGTCCGAACCATCGGAGCATTCCCTTTCGCATCTTTACACCAATACTCTCTTTCATACCTACTCGCTCTCTTACGTCGTCGTTACGAATGCGGTCGGTCAGCCTAACTCCACAGATTTTCCGCAGAGATCGCATTTCGACCGCATTAATTTTACTATCATACTCTTTTCTGCATACCCAACTCTCGCTTCCATACAGTAATGTTGGGACAAGCACTGCGTTATGTATTGCTACACGTGCCTTCTGGCTGAGGTGGTGGCTGCCGAGAAGTTGCCCCAACGCTCCGTTCACTCTATTTCCCGCATTCACTCTTCGCTCTATATCAGTGGTGTACCTTCCATCTCGGCTAAATCCACATCCAAGATATACAAATTCATCCACTTGCTCTAGTACATCATTACCTATTGTTACTCTTACATCTGTTCTGGTTTTATCTCTTTCAAAGACCATTATTTTGGTTTTGCTCACATTCACGCGTAGACCCCTTTTCTTACAATCTTCTGTCATTGTGTCGACTAGGGTCTGCAGGTCAATCGCTGACTGTGCCAGCAGGACTGCATCATCTGCATAAAGCAGAGCAGTGACCACTGAGTCGCCCATCTGGACTCCCACATTCATATCGTTCAACCTTTGGGACATTTTTCCAGATATATGATAAACAGCCTGGCTGACAGAACGCACCCCTGCTTAACGCCGATATTGACGTCAAACCAAGGCGACATTCCATCATCCAGCCGCACACAGGCTCTACAGCCCATGTAACTGGACTGCACAGCCTGTAGCAGTTTACCGTTAATACCATACTCCGGTAAAATGTCCCAAAGTTCCTTTCGTACAACCGTGTCAAATGCTCTCTCCAGATCCACAAAACTGCAGAAAACCCTCTGACCTAGAGCCAGATGCTTCTCCACAATGTTGCGCAGAGAGAACACTTGATCCATGCATCCCCTTCCACTCCTGAAACCTCCTTGTGTCTCACACAGTAAACCATCGGACACCATCCTCATTCTCCTTTCAATAATTTTTCCATACACTTTTGCTGCCAAACTGGTCAAGCTTATGGCTCTGTAATTTGCGCAGTCATAATACAACATAGTATTTATGTAACAGCGCCATCTACTTAAATATAATTATATTTCATTAACGTATTTAGGTATATGGCGCTGTTACACAAAGAATCAGCCGATTAACCAACTTCGTAGGTATGCTAGCTTATGTAACGTATTATATATTCATAGGCACATTGATATTAGTAACTTCAGATTTATAATCACATACCTAAGAACCCAGTAGAAATATTTGACATCATCAATATTTTGATATACATTTTATATACTTCACACAATAATTTTCACTGGTTTAAGAAAATCATCATTACTTAGTAATTCTGAATGCCTGACCACAAAACATTACAATCTAAACATTATCCAGACCAACAAAAAAAACATATGCAAGCATTATAAAACAACCACTAACAGCATTAACTATACAAACAGTTCTTACTCAATTATAATTTACTAACTGCCATAAACCATTTTAATGAATTGTTTCACTTGCAATATTGGTCAGATTTAAATTTATTTGATGGATAACTTTATTGTTTATTATTCGACTCTATGTATTATTAATATCCACATAGGATTTATTATTTATTGCCATGGTATTTGTTGCCAGGATCACCAAATTGCATATCTGTATATGTAGGGAAAGAATTGTGTCCCTTATCTGGTACTGCGGGAAGGGAACCTCCTTCAATTAATCTTTCAGCTTCAAGTTTGGCTGCGTTTATTTTCTTCATTTCAGCAATAGCAAGATTCTGTGCTATTTCCTCTTCCGTAGGTGGAACTTTCCTAAAAAAATAATTAATTATAGTCCATAAAATATAGCTTGATCTCTGTGACAGTTGTTACTAGTGCTGCACGCTTACGACGTAGTTTCTATTTTTGTCGATAAAATTCCTTATTTTTTAAAGTTAATTGCTACTGCAATTGAAAAACAATGTATGAAAATCTTATTGAATTTCAATCAAATGGGTGGGAGAATCAATTATAAATGTAAAACAATCTATGAAAATCTTATTGAATTTAAATCAATGGATTTTATTTAAATTAAACTAAAACTGTTAATTTTTCTTTTTTATTAGTCGAAAGGAATACATCCAAGTTCATGGTCACTATTATCATCATCGCTGGATCATTCTTGTAGGTTGATAATGAGTTCTTGGTCACAGATTATTTCATAAATCATCATTCTCCTACTCTTATCCCAATTACTTAGGGTTGATACAATATGTACTCTTCTTTCATAGTAAATATTGTAAAGTTATTGGCAATAGTTTTATGACTGGCTGCCTGCCAGATGTCAACCCTTTATTTCATAAATAATCACGTTTATTTTATAAAAGAAATTATCTTTTTACTATAAAAGAAATGCTCTTATTAATATTATAACTGATGTCTGAATACTAAATTAACACAATTTACCTATTTAATTTTTTGGTTACACTAACCATGTTGTTTATATAGGTAATGTATTGGTTTTACTTAATTTATAAATGATTAATAATAATGTTATCGATTTACGTTTATCGATTGTCCCATCTCTATCTTATTCTCAGTACAGTATGACCTTGTACTTGCATAAGCATCATGTTTTTATAAAATGGTTACTAAGTATTTTAAAACATATGAGGTACAATATTTGGTGTAAATAGTCATATTTTCATAATTCAGTTGATTTTAACTGGCACATAAAGAATGAAAATATAAGCGATACAAAATAAAATTGTCAACATGACACATATTCAAAATTACTTCATCGGTTTTGTAGCTATCTGTCAGAGATCAAGCTATATTTTAAGGACTATAGTTAATAAAAATTCTGTCATTATAGTTTTAAGGATTAAATGAGACTAATTATTCTATTGTAGCATTGATTTAAATCACTAACAGATCATCAATCAAGTTCAATACATTCTCCATATATCTTTCAATTTATGAGCTTTGGTGTTACCCATTATAGAGTGCTTGCCCTAAATAACAAATGATGTTTGAGCCATGAATTATTAATCTGTTTTACATGGCTCATTAACAAGCCACTAAGCCATGTGTCAATACCATATACCAACAACATAGTAGTATCTCTAATAAAAAGGATATTTTTAGTAAGTAATAATCTCAAAATTATACTACAATCAAACCATCCTTCGGCTTCTAGATATCAACTGTTGGATATAGCCATATTAATGCCACTCAGAATGGTCTTGTACCACCTGCATTCAACAATTCCATGCAACTTTAAAGATGTTGTCAGTCCACCAAGTAAAAGGAGTAACAATAGTAAATTGTTAATGATTGATTGAATAAACAATAAATCAATCACAATGTAAAATTGAATTAATATATACAGCATAAATTGAAACTTTTAAAAAGATATAGGTATTTCCATAACCAAGTTGGCAAACCATTATTACTTATGATTTAAGAAAGGAACACATGAAAATCAAATCTTTGCAACAGAGAAGCAAACGTGATAGATGTACAATATACGTGATTTAACTTTGATAATTTGCCTGGACTAGATGAGGAAATTAGTTTAACCTATTGTTATTTTACTATACCTTCTCATACGCAACCACGCTTCCCATTCAGCAGGTATTGGATCTTGAAAATCTAAACCTTTGGGTGGTTCATACCATCTGACATCTTTCCTCTTTCCGATACTAGGATCAGCAGGGATCTCATAGTATTTATTTCCTATATAATCCTTACCTGTAAGTTTAAAATATTCTTTATGAATTGGTCAAAATTACCTGTTATATTACCTTATTTTACTCAATATGTTGTATTGAGAGTTATTTCTTTTCTTTCCTTTTTCAATTTTTTTTCAAAGACATACTACAGAAATAATCCAGGTAATGCAGAGGACTTTGAAAACATACAATTAATGGACACAAATTACATCCAGACTCTGGACAAAAATCTGTGGATACACAAAGTATTTAAAAGTTTAAAGATATCTTTAAACTTAATACAGTTTTTCTGATTTGCTCTTCTTAGCCTATAATGTAAATAAATTACTTGCACAAGATGGAAGTGAGATTGTTCGACTATGCCACTGGTTAGATGTGTGGACATAGCTCTTTGAGTAATCCTGTTCCTAAATTTTTATAATTTGCTTGTTCCTGAGTCACCTTCACAACACCTTAGAAGAATAAGAAGTGGAGTAATACTGTATGCATAACAAGACAACTAAGAGTTGTCCAGACAACAAACTCCTACAGTGAAATAGGTCTCGAACGCAGCAGAGACGTATATGAGTTAATATGGTGATAAAGAATAGAAGTTGTAATAGTCCTTAGTTCTGTAAAATTTCATTCGGTAGAAATCCTGGCATTAATCTAAGATATGCATATAGCTGTGGTCCTACATAATTACGTTTTAAATTACGCGACGAACAAATACAGAATTTTCAATAAAATGCCAAGTTAAAAATGTGGATTACCCATATCATTTCCTTTTATTCTGCGAGGTCGAAGCGAGTTAAAAAAGTTCGTTAATACAATACGCCACAAATTTCGTGTTTCTCCACCAGCCATCTGAAATAATTCATGAAAACTACAGAAAATATGGATGCTTCTCGGTTATGATTTTACGGTATTATTCTATATAATGAAAGACAAATAGCAATAACTAATAGCATTACCTCCTAAGATCATAAATTATCTAATAAACAATATAACCTTCGTCAAGAATTATTATCTTCTTATGTATTGGCAATCGGCCGCAGCTATAGTACCGGCCTGTCAGATGGTGACCACAGACTATTAAATACCTATTTTCGAGTTAATAAGTCAAAATAGCGAATGAAAATTATAAATTGTGCCCAAGTAGTTCGTTCATCACGGATAATGTTGCCATTTTGAACCCAATTAATTTGTTTGACAATTTAGATAGGATAACAAGACGATAGTGAATTTTCTATCGCGATTGTGACTTTCTAGATTAAAGATATTGTGTTTTAGAAAATAGGATCATGTTTGTCTCAACAGGAAACCGTAAGTCAGTTTTAATGTAATTCATCCACTTTATAACTGTCTATAAAATTTTACATTTATATTACAATAACATAACCTTATATTGATGCATCTTCGTCTCAATCTCAACCTGTTGTTAAAGAACTGCTATTCCTACGTGGAAGAGGCAATAATTTGTCATAGCTATTTATATTTAATATAAAATTGTTATTTTAGTAGTGGTCATAATATCAAGTTTTGTAAAACACAAGACGCATTACAAACAAGTATTAATATTGTCCACAAATGTGCATGCTATCCTCATAGACATACAATATACACTTATTTGCATTTATATTCATAAATTATCGCTTGCTTGAAATACAGAATTATATTTGTGAGAAAACTTTGAATCACAGGGAAAATTAACATTTAGTTAATAAATACAAATTATAATCAGAAGTATCATTCGTGCATTGCCCTGCTTAGGTAATAAAATGACATTGCTCTATACTTAGTTCAGTCTAAGCCTATGCCTTAACAATTTAAAAGAAAATGTTCTCATGTCTTTGAATATTGGTGTGTGATGACGGCTATGAATACTACTGTTAGATTTTCCAATATAAATGTATACACAGTTTAGGTTGCAACTCCTTTATTTCGCTTGGGTACACAATACTCGTAATGGTGATCACCAATCCGCCTTGAAGCTCAATGTTGAATGCCGGTCGACGTCTCTTACCCCACAACGTAAAATATATTTGCCGGAAATCGGAAATAACTAGCGACATCTTTTACTAAAATATTACCGGTAGTCAAGATTGAGCCACTTGCATTTATAGTGATTAAATAATTATATTAAAAACATAAACTCGTATTCTAAAATTATGAGCCTAAATTAATCATATTAATTACAGATTAAACACAAATAATATTTCGATTAAAATAGACTTCCGCTATGCGTGATTATTCTTATTACAATCTGATCAATATTTAGTAAATGTGGAATATATATTATAAATTCAAATTATTAATTTAATCAAGCTAACAATTCGTCCATCCTGACAAACATCGCGTCCCCGCGAATGCATTTAATAATTAAAAATAAAACAAATCCTCAGAACTATTTCAATCACTGAACTATTAACCAACTAAAAATTATAAATAATTGCTAAATTTCAGATTAAAATCGTACAAACAAATGTCATATTAGAAGAGATACATAATTTATACATTGTTACTTTAAAAGTGTACACATTACATTTCTTAAGAACAGCTCACAGCAGTTAAATGTCTGAATTAACCTTTAATATAACGCACAAAGCTACTTAAACATACATATATATCATATTGTATGCACTGCTCTTCCAAATGTATTCTGCACTCACAGCGAGATATCGTGCACATTGACACTATGAAGTAATGTTCGAAAACTTGTGCACATTGCACTTTAAAGTAATGGTCGCTCATAGCGACATATCGTGCACATTGCACTCCAAAGTAATGGTCGCTCATAGCGACGTATCGTGCACATTGCACTCAAAAGTAATGGTCGCTCATAGCGACATATAGTGCACATTGCACTTCAAAGTAATGGTCGCTCATAGCGCTCTTATGTTGTGCACATTGCACCTGAAAGTATCACACCCTCGCTCATAGCAGTGTGACACAAGTTTAACTTAGGTGAAAAATACAAATCATAGTTCTCTTTAGAAACTCTTCTTGCCCCTCCAACATTAATTCACAATCATCTTTTTTAAACAGCTTCGCACTCATCAACACTCTCGCTAGATGAATCGTCACTCTTACTGTTAAAACAAAGCCAAGGATGTATTTTGTCAATAGAAAATACACCTTTATACTTTGAAGTCCCTTTCCTAGTAATAGGAGTATCTTCTACCTCATACCTATCGTGATCCAAAATTTTCGTGACCCTGTATGGTCCTGAACACTTCGGTAATAACTTTTTACTCTTACCTACAGTATGTGCTACTCTTTCAACTCTAACCAAATCTCCAACCTTAAAGTCTAACGCTCTTTTCCTTTTTTTATCATATCTAGTCTTTAGTTTTTCTTGTGCCTTTTTTATATGCTCATCAACCTCATCTCTAATTGTATTTAACCTATCATAACTACTACACTCTTCATTCTCATCTTGGATACTTCCTATTCTATCACTATCTATTGCCGAAACTAAGTTCCCTTCGTTAGTTCCAGTGAGTCTTATACCGAACAAAATCTTGGACGGGGTTTTACCTGTGCCTTTGTTGACAGTATTATTTAGTCCCCATTGAACCTGTAACAGCCTATCATCCCATAACCTTTCATGGATGCGCCATTGCTAACAAATATTCGGTTGCAGTAGTCCGCCGCACGCGTACGGCGGGTTATGGGGTCCTGCGTCGATTCGAATATTTTGGGCGGCATGTGTCTATATGACATAGCCGGTCACTAAAGAAAAAAAAATATATTGCCTTTAATATCCTATTTACCGTGTGGCGATGGGATAAGAATATAATTATCACCACCCCTTATTTGACCGTTTTGTTTCAACGGCAGAGTTGGTCTCTCCAGCAGAATGTACTGCAGCCTCTTCCTGAGAAACGTATATGGACGCACTGCTATGTTGCCAAGCGTAGCGATTGCATCTCATCTGTGGGGAAGGCTTACGTCGAATAGTGAACGGAATATGTTCTGTTTCTGTTGATTAAAATAGATTAACGTACATGTGTTAGTGTAGTCTCAGATATTACTTCTCTGTGCAAGAATTACCTGACTATTGGCGAAAATGAAGTTCAAAATGATTTCCATTATTTGTATTGTAGGTTGAAAATATCAGAAATATCAAAACAATTTTCATCCTCCCATTCACACCTGCTGACACATTTTCAAAAAATATATTTTTAGTGAGTCTCATCATTCAGCCTTTTGTAATCCACTGCTATACATAGGCCTCCCTCATATTTCACCATAAAGTGCGGTCTAGTTCTACCCGCATCCAACGATTCCTAGCAACCTTCACCAGGTCGTCGGCCCACCATTGGGCGATCAACACTGCGATGTCCGATACGTGGTCGCCACTCGAGAACCTTTCTTCCCCAATGGTTATCGATTCGTCGAGCCATGTGGTCTGCCCATTGCCACTTCAGTGCTAATTCTTCTTACTATGTCGATTACAGCCGTTCTTCTGCGGATTTTCGTATTACGGATTCTCTCTCGCAGAGAAAATCCGAGCACAGTCCGCTCCATAGCACGCTGAGCAACTTTGAGCTTTATTATGAGGTCTACAGTTAAGGACCACGTTTCCGTGCCATAAGTCATCCCTGGTAACACACACTGGTCATAGACCTAGGTTTCTGTGTTAGTGAGTCTCAAATAAGCATAATGTAAGTAAATATTTTGTATGACAATAAATAAATTATTTTTAAGTGTTGTTTTAATTATTTATGCACAATTATGAATGTATGTAGGTAATACAATATAGCGACCTATTAGATAAATCCTGTTAGTAAATCATATATTATAACTGGTATAGTTATAGGTATTCTACAAAATGAGAGTGACGTCGCTTTGTAGTCGAAGCTTGTATATAAATATACCACAACCACCGACCACGTGAGGGTGACGTGTCGGCGCTTTGTAGTCGAAGCATGTATGTACCCAAAATGATAACTCATCGGACGAGACATCGAAGTCAAGGAATCTGTAACAATGGCCCGCTCAAATAGCTGTAAAGGATATAGATATATACGGCATGTGATATTAGGACACACTGCCCTTCCGTTGACCCGAATGGTTCCGGAAAGGTGTGATTAAACTGTAGCCTCATCTCAGCTCATAAGTGTCCTACTGCGGCCCTCGAGCCTTCTCCACATGAAAGGGAAATTGTTAATATTGGGTATTACTTAGAGATTTCCTTGGCTTGTAGTGACGTTGTTTATGAATTTATTTGCTTATGTCTTTCGGTCGTCTCTTAAAATGATCCGTAGGAATGGAAAAGGTCCAGTGTCATATTGAAGCTATTCTTTCTCCATCATAACACGAAAATAGCTTATGAAAGAAAAAACAGGGATTGCCCACTTTTTGTACAAATAAGTAGTAGAATATACTTACCTATATATTCAAATAAGAAAAAAAATGATTGAAAAAATCAAAAAACCCGACTGATTAAAAAGTCACCAAAACTACGTACATAATAAAAAAAAACAAAAGAAAAAACAAGCACTTAGATGTCCGGTGGTCTAGAATTCCATAATATATTATTGAATAAATACTATTGCAGAAAATGAAATATATTTTAATAATAGAACATGACAACTGAAGAGTCGGGATCCATTGAAAATTAGATTTGCTGTCGAATAAAGGATCCCGACTGTTCAGTTGTCATGTTCTATTATTAAAATATATTTCATTTTCTGCAATAGTATTTATTCAATAATATACTATGGAAGTCTAGACCACCGGACATCTAAGTGCTTGTTTTTTCTTTTCACTTTTTTTATTATGTACGTAGTTTTGGTGACTTTTTACTCAGTCGGGTTTTTTGATTTTTTTAATCATTTTTTTTATTTTATACTTTTTAGTTATAAATACCTAGGTAGCTATAGTTATCTTATTTATTAATAAGTAGGTAAGTACCTAACTATGTATAGTTTTTCGACTGAAATTGAGTACTAAATCGTTAGAAATTGGAGATGGGCGACCGCGTCAGACATTAGATACTTTAGGTAGGACTACATATGGTATATTGGACAATATACCTACTAGATACTTTAGTATATGTCCATCCACATCCAGTTATATGAATTTTTCGTCTTTTCATCGTAAATTTCTACTGTCTAAAAAACCTATATGTGAGAAAGGTTGTTATGAAACTTTAAATCGATATAGATCCTAAACAGCCAGTCAAATCGAAAAATGTTGGGAGAAAACTAAAAATGATTTTTAAATACCTATTTAACGATACCCCACTCGATATAGTTTGTTGACTTTATTTTTTTTAATTTTCACAATATGGCGTCCGGTAGTCGCCATATTGAATTTTCAATAACGTCATATCTTTAGTGACACTCGCCGGATTAAGAGGAATCGATTGACGTGCGAATCATAAAAATCCGCCTAGGCGTTTGGTATATATAGTGCTTCAAAGGAACATACATACATAGACTGTTAAACACAATACCACTCCTTTGCAGTCGGGTAACAAATTGGCTTAACAAAGCGAGCCCCAACACTATCCCACAACCTGAGCATTTATGTAGTACTCTTTATTGAAAAATTATCACACCTATATATTTGTGCCATAGTAATTTAACATCATATCTAGATGTGTAATTTATCAAAAAAAAAATTATAACCATTAGAAAAAATTAACATTAGCAATTTTTATTCATTGAATAGACGTATTTTACTATTAACGCCATCTGTTAAAATACTAAAGAGTTAACATCGCTGTAGCAGAAATACACTCAATACTAGAAGATATCGTAGTTAATCTGTATAATACCAGTTGACACTACACATCAAGTTGTAGAGTAACACTTAATATAATTTGATAATTAACTTTACATTCGTTAAATGTTTGTGTAATCTTTAAGGACCAGAATTTATGTATTATTCATAGTTGGGGTGTTATATTAAAAGAATATACTGTGTTATATTAAAAGAATGTTATAATAGTACATTAATGCCATCTGTTAGACAACTAAAGAGTTAACATCGCTGTAGCCGAACTAAACTCTGTACTGGAAGACATCATAGTTTATCTTTATAATACTAGATGACCGCTTAAATCAATTAACGTATAATTTAATTTGATTAATAAAAAAGTATCTAAAATGATTGGTCGTATGAATTATTTACCGAAACCCATATCAATCCGATATTCTATATAAAAAATAATACTTAAAAAACTGTCTTAAAATTTATTACCTGTTAAAAAAACTACGCGAGCCTTCACAAGGCTCACCATTTTGCTAGTAATAAACCATATTTTACAAAAATAAACAGTATTTCATTTTTAACGTTTCCATTCAGACCATATATAATCTACATAAACAAAACCCACACTCAGAATAATCATGTATGGATCGCACAAATAACTGTTCTGCGAGGGAATCGAACCCATGATATTCCCTATAGGTAATTATTTTACACATAAAATTATACAATATATGGATGGCGTAGGTATTTTTTTTAAATGTTCTTGGCAAACACATTTGGATCTTAAAATATAAAAACAAAAATATATTGAAAAATAAGTGTTAAAATTAAAAAAGATTTAACCTAGACGAGAACCGTAGCCGCCTGGAATACACTGCTCGATTTCCCAACTGAGTTATACTTATTTTCAAAACCAATGTCAAAATTTTCCTTCATATTCTAATAGTTTTCAGCCAAAGTAAAATTATATTCTGTTAGCTGAAAATACTGCTATACAATATTTTATGAAAATCGTTTACAAAGATTTTATATAGATATTAGATACAATTATAGTTTTTACTACTTATTTTGAAGTGGGTAACTAAATAGATATAGACATAGGTAAAAGAGCAGACGGTGTTCCAAAAATACAATATGTCATTACTCCTTCTTTTCCCGTCTGCCTCAAAAGGCAAGGTTAAGGGACATAAGGCAGTTATCATCACTGCAGCAGGTACCTAGTAAACTTCAAACGAAATTATATGCCAACCCGTCTTGAAAACGTACCAAGTATAAGTAGTCAGCACGTGCCTGCATTAGGTACAATGGAAGAATAAAAGGGAAGTTTTAAATGTGTATTTTACTCCTCAAATTGGAGTATTCTTCCCTCATTATTTTGAGAAAGTGAACCACCTGACTTGTACTATAGGTACCTACACAAGTACGTTTTGGCTTGTTAAATCATTATACTGGAAATCATGTACCTATTATACGACGCAAGCATATATACGCACAGCCTAGTTAAGGATACTACGTATCCTATAACTATTATACACAACCTACATGCATAACTATATATATAACTATTATATATATACATAACTATTATACACAACCTACAACAATACACAAAGTATTATTGTAGGATAAAAAAATACATATTTTAAGAAATTAATTTAAAACATTGAAGTACATATTGTTTTTACTTTATATATTTTTTATATTTGATAGCAATTTTAATCAATTACATCCGTAAAAAGGAATGTTCTCAATATTCCTATCTTCACTTGGGACCATATCTATACAGCACAATAATGCAATTTAGAGAAAACCAGGTCCTAGACCTTTGTTTACTATAGAAAGCAATGGTGTCAAAGCTCATCTTATGTTGGTAGATCGGTAAAATAGAATAAACAAACCACAACTGTCAGCCAAAATCCATTAACACAAATAAAAACGACAACACATTCTCACAATTACACACATACTCATGAAATACCAAACAATTTTATTGCCAGTCTACATGCCAATTGATATAAGGCCACTTATACGTTTCATCAAAATATAATATGTGAAATAAAACTAATTTAGGGGTTTTTATGGAATGAATAATATTCAGTTTAACTTATTCAATTATTGCAGTCTTGAATATTATTACAGCATTTTTACTGACGCAAATCGAAAATTGAATTATTCATTCATTGAGCAACTCTTTTGTGTTAACAGCTCTTCCCACAGATTACAAAAGAATATGACATTGACAGTTACAATTGTAACGTAATTATATGAAGCTGTAACTGACATTTGTCTATGGTAGTTCGGCAAAATAGCCACTGCGATTGGCAATCAGCTACATAGTACGAGCTATTGGTGACAGTGTCAAGTTATAAATATTTTCACGTTTTTAGTCTTTCAAGTCAGTCGTTGTCTAAGTCACCATTAACAGTGCAATGGCCACACTGTTAATGGTATCTTGTGGGAATTTTGATGGCAAACGAAAACGTTGTAAAGCACTTTTATATGATATTCACTACATCCCAGTATTTCCGCACATCACATTACATAAAATGCCATCAAAATTATCTAATATAACACGTTAAAACACTAAGGTAGTTTTCCAATTACAGAGCATTATGCGACTCGGTGGCGCACAATGCCGAATTATGCTGATGCTTAATTGGAACGTAAATTAGTTTTTAAATGCACCAGCAGAGTGCGCTAATAAAATAAATAATAAAATTGTATTCACATTTTAAATGTGGAATATAAAAAAAAAGTCAATGTTTGTACCTTCATCATAATAATATTTTTTTTTAACACAGGTTGAATTAACTTTGATTATTTCCAAAAAACTACAACGAAACGAAAGCTTTAAAAATTTTTTCACCAATAAATAATATTACTAACGATAATATAAATAAAGCATTTCGATCAATATGTCAACTTAAAGAATTATTTGTCAACTTAAAGAAAAAACACTTGTTAATTTTCAGTCACTAAGTTGGTATCTGGGGGGGCACACTTAAAACATTACTTATTTTTACTGACCGTCGCGCCGCCTACAGATTGGTTGTACAAACTTAACTGCTGCCATTGTGTCCTGCCTGTCAAACGTTTGACAACTGAGAATAGTAATTTTTTGTTCCTAGCGTAGGTACTTATTGTCATCGATCTATTTTCAGTTATTGATATTCTTTCTGAAAATTATCTCAAGTTTCATTGTTAAGCTGACATTATTATTGTTTAGTTATTAGCTGATATGTTTTTTTTTTATATTTCAGGGTAGCTTTCATAGTAAAAGAAAATTCTATGTAATTACACATACACATGTAGATATGTATATATATATTACTTCAACTTTAGTTCACCGCCTAAACTCTGGGTGGCAGCACTTTCCATACATGCATATTTTATCATCGAGTTGCCACTCTTTTTCAGTTTAATAACTTTACTCTTTGGTTGGTATCGATTGCACGCATCAGACGAAAATACTACTTTTAAGAGTGCTCGATTGTACAAAGCGTTGCTGTAGTTGGAACATTCAACGTTAAGCATTATGCCGCATAATGCGCTCCAGGGCTGTAATTGGAAAACTACCTAAGATATCGAATATAATACAAGAGCACCACATGACGTTTTCAAATTCCCGTCAAAAGTCCGAATTATTATTTATAAATTTATAATACAATTTTTTTTTTTTTTTGGCAAACGTTTTATAATATTATTGCCAGCATCACGTTAGATAGTATAGATAATTTACGGTAATTTAGAATTTAGATTAGTTTTGCATTTATCTGAAATAAAAACAGTGCCCATATACTACTAACTACTAATAGTAACTATACCACTATGAATGGCTTTGGAAAGAAATGAAGTAGTGTGAAGGTTGGATATAGAAATGTTTAGAGTTTAAGGTTATTTAAGTACACAAAGGATGAAATGATTCTAATTGTTACATGGTTTATGTTATACAACAGGTTGTTAATGTGAACAGGAAGAGGAAAATCATGTTCTATAAGTGATGTGAATAATGCATTGTGGTCCAGGTTGCTACAGGAAAAAAATATGTGGTTTAGGTCATATATATCTATACCACATTCACACAGGGATGTGTCTCGGACTCTAATTTTTCTCAAGTGTACTCCAGAACAGCAGTGACCAAATCTCATTCGTGATATTGTTGAAGTTATTTTCCTATTGCAGTGAAATTTAGTGAACCAAGGTTTAGTTGGGTTATCAGGTTGGTATACCACATAGTTTTTCCCTGTTTACTTGCTGCTGTTCAGCCATCTTTTTGTCCATGTGAGGTCTAAGTTTCGGCTGTGGAGAAGTAAGAGATCTTGTGGATAATTCTTAAATGGTACCTTATCACCACAGACAACCGACTCTCTTGCTACCTTGTCTACCCTTTCATTGCCCAAAATACCGCTATGGCCAGGAAGCCATGCTAAATGTACATCATATCCTAACATGTAACAGTTTAATAATAATTTCTTGCAATGGAGCATTAACCAATTTTTGGCACCATCTCTAAAGGGATTACTATGCATTGCTTGAAGAGCACTTAAGCTGTCAGAGAATATTACAGCTTTAGTTAGTTTAAATAAGGTTATATAATTTATAGCCTCCATAATACCTCTACATTCACCAACAAAAACAGAAGTTTCAGGGGGACATTTAATTTTTTGTACTATTTCATAATTTTCATGATATATCCCAACACCAACACACCCATGTTGGTTTTGTTTAGAGGCATTGTTTTAAGTCATACAAATATAATCTTCTTGATAATATTCAGAGACGCAGTCGCTAGCACAATACTACAAGACAATCAATACGAACGATTCAATCGAAACAAGCTAATCTTACAAAAAGTTCTAGTAGTAAAAGTAGTCTCAGCCGTGTGGTTGGATTGGAACTAGATTGTTCCGGCAAAAGACATAGTTCTCGAAACTATTACGCAATCATCAAGAAAAAACATTCGTTTAAACGTATTTGATATTTTTAAAAAGCAATTATTTTGTTTAAAGTAAGAAAATAGTTGATTAAAAAAAATATTCGAGGACGTCGGATAAAATATTTTTTGTATCTGGCAGGATTACGCCCGTAAAAATGAATGTATCGAAGTTTTTCTTTTATTAAAAGCTTCATAATCGCAACACGCTGTTCCTTTCGAAAATGGTTTGGTAATTTTTTGTCGTTTAATTGCAATTAATAAAAAAAACTAAACTGCTTAGTCTTCAGTGTATGTATCTGGGGGGGGGCACACTTAAAACATTACTTATTTTTACTGACCGTCGCGCCGCCTACAGATTGGTTGTACAAACTTAACTGCTGCCATTTTGTCCTGCCTGTCAAACGTTTGACAACTGAGAATTGTTATTTTTTGTTCCTAGCGTAGGTACTTATTGTCATCGATCTATTTTCGGTTATTGATATTTTTCTGAAAATTATCTCAAGTTTCAATGTTAGGCTGATATTATTATTGTTTAATTATCAGCTGATATGTTTTTTTTATATTTCAGGGTAGCTTTCATAGTAAAAGAAAATTCTATGTAATTACACATACACATGTAGATATGTATATATATTACTTCAACTTTAGTTCACCGCCTAAACTCTGGGTGGCAGCACTTTCCATACATGCATATTTTATCATCGAGTTGCCACTCTTTTTCAATTTAATAACTTTACTCTTTGGTATGTATACTTTATGAAAATTGGGTTCGTTTACATTTTTTTGTTCGTCCATTCGGACAGGCAAAGGAAATAAATCCCATTCAGCCTATACAGCTATGTTTAGCTCTACGTCGAGAATGGCACGAAATTTCAAAAGTATTTCTTTTCTTTCATTACACGCTTATATTTAGTGTCACCTGTCCCGTTGTCTGTAATCAAATCTTGCAAGTTAAATTTGATCCACTTCCTGGTTTCCGATTGAGCTGAAATTTAGTATGCATATATAAATCGGATGACAATGCAATATTATTGTGACATAGAGCTGATCTGATGATGGACCTGGAAGCTCGCCATAGGAACTCCGTAATTAAACGACGCAATCCTTTCGAGTTTGGGCTCATTTGATTTGTCTTGACGATTACTTTAATACTATATGGTAACTAGGGTCTGACGATGGACCTGGAAGCGGGCCCAAGAAACTCTGTAATTAAACGACGCAACCCCATCGAGTTTGGGCTCATTTGATTCGTCTTGACGAGTACTTTGATACTATATGCTAACCAGGGTCAGACGATGGACCTGGAAGCTGGCCATAGGAACTCCGTAATTAAACGACGCAACCCCATCGAAATTGGGCTTGTTTGATTCGTCTTGGCTAGTACTTTGATACTATATGGAAACCAGGGTCTGACCATGGACCTGGAAGCTAGCCCATAGGAACTCCGTAATTAAACGACGCAACCTCATCAAGTTTAGACTCGTTTGATTTGTCTTGTCGAGTACTTTGAGACTATATGGTAACTAGGGTCTGACGATAGACCTAGAAGCTGGCCATAGGAACTCCGTAGTTAAACGACGCAAATCCATCGAAATTGGGCTAATTTGATTCGTCTTGGCGAGTATTTTAATATTATATGTAAAATAGGGTCTGATCATGGACCTGGAAGCTAACCATAGAAACTCCGTAATTAAACGACGCAACCTTATCGAGTTTAGGCTCATTTGATTCGTCTTGACGAGTACTTTGAGACTATATGGTAACTAGGGTCTGACGATAGACCTAGAAGCTGGCCATAGGAACTCCGTAATTAAACGACGCAAATCCATCGAAATTGGGCTAATTTGATTCGTCTTGGCGAGTATTTTAATATTATATGGAAAATAGGGTCTGATCATGGACCTGGAAGCGGGCCATAGGAACTCCGTAATTAAACGACGCAACTCTATCGAGTTTGGACTCGTTTGATTCATCTTGACGAGTACTTTGATACTATATGGTAACCAGGGTCTGATGTTGGACCTGGAAGATGGCCATAGGAAAAAGAAGGTGCTAAATGTTCTTAATCATGCCATCAAAATGTAACACGCTTTTATTTATAAAATTAGGACTGTGATAGAAACGGGCAGATTTAATAATTATGTTGTAAAGTTTTAGTGTTAAAAATATATAATTATGAACGGTTTTGAATTATTTTGTAATAGACGACGAAGCTTAATTATCGTTAAAGGTTACAATGAACTTATAAAGTGTTATATGTCTTATTAGAGTTAATTTATTTTTAACTTTTTATTTTATTTTATTAGTAAATACTAAAAGCGTGTTTTTAAAAAAGGCTTTTTGCTTTAATTTTATTTTTATTTCTGGCATTGACTAATAAATAATAAAAATATAAAAATTATGAGGCGTGCACTTTTGCATTTTCCAATTATTTTTAATTATTTGTTCGTCGTTTGTTCGTTATTGTTCGAATGTAAAAATTGTTTGTTCGTCTTTTATTTATTTATAATTAATTAAACAAAGTTTCACCCTTAAGTTGGCCCCTGGGGGGGCACACTCAAAACATTACTTATTTTTACTGACCGTCACGCCGCCTACAGATTGCTTGTACAAACTTAACTGCTGCCATTTTGTCCTGCCTGTCAAACGTTTGACAACTGAGAATTGTTATTTTTTGTTCCTAGCGTAGGTACTTATTGTCATCGATCTATTTTCGGTTATTGATATTTTTCTGAAAATTATCTCAAGTTTCAATGTTAGGCTGATATTATTATTGTTTAATTATCAGCTGATATGTTTTTTTTTATATTTCAGGGTAGCTTTCATAGTAAAAGAAAATTCTATGTAATTACACATACACATGTAGATATGTACATATATTACTTCAACTTTAGTTCACCGCCTAAACTCTGGGTGGCAGCACTTTCCATACATGCATATTTTATCATCGAGTTGCCACTCTTTTTCAATTTAATAACTTTACTCTTTGGTTGCCCCCCCTTACTAGATATCTTTATTTTTATCGCTCAGATTAATTAATTTTGATTAATTATCGTTTGTTCGACCACTATTAATGATTGTTCGATCATAAAAACAATTAAATTCTTAATTATCTAATAAACTTAAGGCGAATTTCTTAGCCGATGTGATTCGATTCGACTCGGTGCGCCTCAGTCGACGCGAAAAATCGAAAAATTAAGAAGATCCCTTTTCAAATCTGGATATAAATGATGAAATTCGCCATAGTTATTTCTTTTCATATTAATGTCATGTAGGTACCCAATATTTGGGAGCACGACGTTTCTTTTTCCTATTCTCCTCTTCTTCATCAAAAAGTATTTGAAATAAAAACATCTCTTGGTCCAAGCTGTCCATGTCACAAAAACGTCCTAATTTGATGAAAAGTTGCGATGAAATAACAAGTCGATTCGATTCTTTAGAGATTGACACACTAGGAATAAATGCGACTTGCTTCGATTCGACGCGTTTCTACTGTAGTCGATGTTTCAATTTAATAACTTTACTCTTTGAGTCGATGCCAGGTTCTATACTGCAGGCACATGCGCAATGCTATTGGGTAAAAAATAATTAAGAATTTAATTGTTTTTATGATCGAACAACCATTAATAGTGGTCGAACAAACGATAATTAATCAAAATTAATTAATCTGAGCGATAAAAATAAAGATATCTAGTAATGGGGGCCAACTTAAGGGTGAAAATTTGTTTAATTAATTATAAATAAATAAAAGACGAACAAACAATTTTTACATTCGAACAATAACGAACAAACGACGAACAAATAATTAAAAATATAAAAAATTCAAAAATCAAAACATGTGGGGCCAAATACAGTGAGCCGACTTATTTGGATTTGCGTTCGGCGTTATTTCTATTTTTATATCGTATTTCTCATTTGTATCTCTCATTCAGGAGCTACCCAAGTCTACAGTGTACGGCTGTGTTCAACAGTGTCGTTGATGGAAAGCGCTTTATCGAACACTGCGTCACTTTTTGTATTAAATGGAAAGCACACAAAGTTACTTGTTTTTAAATGTTAGTTTCGTAAGATAATTGTGATTTTACAGTGTTTTCAACCATCAGTGACGAAATTGACGCTTTTAGTGTTGTGTTACAATAACTTATGAGATAAAAACTCCATTGTGAAATTTTGACGCTTTTGTGTTAGGTACCTATTAAGGTTTTAAGAGTCAGAGACTCATTATATTTGTGAGATACTGACACTGTTTGTTATTTTCTACAAAGGCTGGAAAGTAAACTGTAAAGTTTTAAAATTGTGGTATGACTTCAAATAAATATCGTACAGAGAATGTCTGACATTTTGTTTTATTTAACCATTGTAATAAATCCCTTTACAAAGTATTTTCGTTTGTTGTTTTTGCACAATTTTTATACATTCGAATACAGGTATGTACATCAATTGTATTGTGCAAAAACAGCAATCGGAAATTCGATAGCTGAATATTGTTTTGAAATGAGCGGGATATTTAAAAATATAATTACATTTTTAAATATCCCGCTCTACGAATGTTTTCGATGGAATAAACTGGAGCGCTAGTGTGCACCGTGTAAGCAATTCTACAGTATGAAGTTGTCATTCTTCTCTGAGTATATTGTTCTGCGGTCACGGCACGCTCTTGAATAATATACATTCCTTTAATGTTTTATTGAATAATTTTCCTGCAGTTTATGTAATATTACATATAAAATTCAGAAGTGCAGTAACTATTGAGTTTTTTCATGTTTTCCAAAATTCCTAGCGATATTATTAATATGGTCTTTAACGCTCAGTTAATAGTAAAGAATTGATTTAGTGATGAACTGACTCAATGGTTGCTTTCCATTTAGTTAACACAGAAGGACTCTGCGGTACATTGTGAAACACTGCCTAACACTGCGTAAAAGTTTAAATGAAACAGCTAGTTGTCTCAAAATAACACTAGAGTGCATCAATATCGCAAAATTATGGACGTTGTATACCTAAATGCAAGTTCCTTGACAAAGTCTTGGCTCGATAATTTATAAACATAACCACATTATCAGGGCTCACTTCAATTTACATTTGAACATTTTTATTAAATTTTAATTAGCAGAAAGAGACAAGCTCAATTTAATAATCTCAAATAATACTACTAGAATATGCCGTAAATAAATTGCGAGGTTAAGTAATGATACTTAATTCAAGCAAAGTAGTACCTATATATTTAAATTACTCTATCTCGAAAGTAGGTAAGCATCTGTCAAACACCACTTTTTCGAGTGTTGAATAGTGTACGCGTGTACGGCTGTCTTCAACAGTGTTGTTGACTTTTGGCGGGAATCTAAAACGTCATGTTGTGCTCTTGTATTATATTCGATATCTTAGTGTTTTAACGTGTTATATTAAATAATTTTTATGGTATTTTATGTAATATGATGTGACAGAACAGCTGGGATGTAGTGAATATCATATAAAAGTGCTTTACAACGTTTTCGTTTTCCATCAAAATTCCTACAACATACCATTAACAGTGTCACCATAGCACTGTTGATGGCGACAATTCGACTGACTGACAGACAATGACTAACCTGAAGAGATTAAGAACGTGAAGATAATTATAACTCGACACTGGCAAAAATGGCTCGTATAAGTAGCTGATTGCCAATACATAAAAAGAAGAAGAAGAAGAACAGTGTTGTTGATGGAAAGCGCTTTATCGAACACTGCGTCATTTTTTGTATTAAATAGGAAGCACACAATATAAAGAAGTGTTAAATAACATGTGAAGTAGATTGTATATGCTTTGACTGTATGGGCTTCATTTCGTTTGCCTGTTCAAACGAACTATAACAATACCAAAAAAAAACCTAGTTTCGTCAAATTGACATTTTCAGAAATCTCAGTAGGTGCTTTTGCTTTTAGTCCAGAGTTTATCTTGTGGATTCTTTGTTTCTCGTATTTTCGACATATATTTAGTGAATAGTGAGAGCTATAATTTAACTGAAATTTTGTAGTTATTCACTGTATTACAATCAAGTGCGAGATTGACAAAATAGATCTAATTTGTGATTACCTCACTTTTTCAACAAGTTTTTACCATACCTAATATTTTAAACATCGAATTTGTTATACATCCAGCAAGAGGAGAAATAAATAGTCACCATGGCGAAAATGGCATTTCAACATCAAGCTGGCACAGCAATGGAGTGTCTCAGTGTAAGTTTGAAGACCACTCCCATACAAATAGTTATCAGATCGCTCTAGATTTATTTATACTGACAGTCGCCTTTCACAGATACCAATAACACTCCAAAAAGAAGCTGGTGTCGATTCTGAAGGAAGAGAAGTTATGAAATGTGGTTTTAAAATTGGTGGTGGAATCGACCAAGATTATCGCAAAAGCCCTCAAGGATACACTGATAATGTAAGATCAAGATATTTATTTAAAAACTACAATTATTTTTATTTAATATTCCTTATAACATACTTATATCATATTTTCAGGGTATATATGTAACAGAAGTCCATGAAGGTAGCCCTGCTGCTAAAGCTGGCTTAAGAATGCATGACAAAATACTGCAATGCAATGGTTATGACTTTACCATGGTAACTCATAAAAAGGCAGTTAGTTATATTAAGAAACATCCAATCTTAAATCTATTAGTAGCAAGGAAAGGTGTTACATCTACATAAACCAATCATATTAATTGTTGTAAACATTGTTTCTAGAAAATCATAAGTTTCTCTATTTATTGTACTTACACGAGGACAAGAAAGTTTTCTATTTAGCTCTAATTAAATTTGTTAATATGCTCACAATTCATATATGCCAATGGTTATATTTTATTGAAATATTTTTTCTATTACAATGATAAGGATTTTCATATGGGATTTCCGATCTTACTAAAAGAACAGCGAGAAGACTACATGGAGAATGATAATAGAAGTGAATGTGAAGATAGATATCTGCTGTGAACAGACAAAATAAGGTGTATATTAGAAGTCTGAAAATAATTCCATGTCTGGAAAATTTAGAGCAGTGTCTCTTTGTTATGAATAGGTGATGAAACAGGATGAAAGTGACATTAATGAGAGAGTATTAGATATGAATGTAGAATGTGGAGAGAGTATTAATATGTAAAAGTTGTGAGAAGAAAAATGTATTAATTATATGAACAATGATGTCCAAAAAAGAATTTAAGAGCAGAGATGACAGCTTGGAGAAGTTTGTGTTAGAGAAAAATATTTTGTGCCAACTGAAAGTAATTGAGATAAAAACAGAAAAAAATTATACAAGCCTACATAGTATTTGAACAAAAGTGGTAGCTGACTAATTCCTTTAACATTTTAATAATCTGTAACAATCTATTATTTCTTTGAACTGTTTAAACTCTGATGAAACTTCAAATTAATTAATTACCTACTTATATATTATTTGTGTTAAAAGATTTTTTAATAATAAAATTTGGTAAATATTATTATGTATTAAGCAAGGGACATGGTGTGATGGTATGTATGTATGTATTAAGCAAACTTTAAAAATATTTATTAATTTACTATTAAATAAACATTCAAACTTCAATTAGATAATAATGAAATTAGTATTAAATGTATTTTACATTTACCCAAAAAAAAATATATAAAGAAAAGCAGATGATAAATTTTCATTAAACTGTGTTGGAATCTGTTTGTTAAGGATTACACTCTTCTGTTAAAATGTTTTGCCTGCAATAAATTTATTGGTGAGTAACTATGAACATGTCATAATTAACTTATATTTCTTAATATATAAGTATAAGTTAATTTATTTAACTTATATTTTTTGATATATAAGAAATATAATTTAATTTAAGTTTAACTTTCCTGGTAAAGGTCATTGAAATGCAATTTGGTTATATTTTTAACATAGTTCAATCAACTCTAAGTATACTAATTGTTGTATACATGTCAAATATCCTTACTAGATTTATATAATATAGATTTATACAATAAATATGTTACATCAGGGATATAACTATTAAGAAAACTTTACTAGTATATTACTTGAAAATTGGTGTTTATGGTGATAAGAGCACTGAATTAGTATTATATGATAAGTAATTATCATAATGTTATTTATTTTTATTTAAGATATAGGTCTTAGTTATAGATACTTACATTTTTTTATTTGTGAAAGTATTGCTGTAAAGAGCAGTGAACAACAAAAGAGGCATTAAAATATTTACAATTATTATGAGTTACCAGTAATATATTTTTATATAAAACATTCTTGCATTTACATTTTCAGTTGTAAACATTTTTACAAAATTAAATATTTTTGCCTTGGGTATGATAAATAAGTATGTAGTTTAAGTATTTGTTAGTGTTTGTATTTGATCATAAAGATTTTAAAAATGTAGTGATTTGTAAAATACTATCTGCTTTATATGCAATTTTTGTTGTCAATAATTGAACATAATACTACTATGTATTACTTGGCTAAATTTACTTCAATTTTTTTATAGAAAAAAAAAATCAAAATATCCAAATGGTAACATTATTTGTAATTGTTGCATTTTCAATATTCAGAAGAAGAGAAGACAATGCTCTCATGACTGGGTTGTAATATGATAAAAAATGTTTGGGAATGGAGTTACAATATTTGATAATTAAGCCATTAATATGTGTATTTCTAAAACCCTCTAAAGAATTTTGAATAATTTTTCTTTCCACGCTTTGTGTAATAAAATAACTTGCATTGGTTGTCTTTGAATGAGTATGTTATTCATGATTATATTATATGTTATTCATTGGTGGATATGTTGACTGCCAAATAGCACAGTGAACAAGTGACCTCCCACTGAGTGTTTGATCCCCATACAGGACAGTTCTTTTGTACTATCCACAAATAACTGATTTTAATGTAGATGTTATGTATCGAGTAATTATGTTTGTAAAGTCCCCTACAACTCAAGAATTGATTGTACCTTAATGGAGAATGGTGTCTTTAAGTTGCTTTACTAATAACTCATTCTAAGTCTGTGGGGAGCAAACTTATTTTAAATATTTTTGATGGCATTTATGAACAATTAACAAAATTGTTAATGAAGCAGCTGAGTATAGAGCCTTTAATTGTTACAGCGCAATGAATTCTATATGTGAATAGTTATAAATTGTTTGTTATAAGCATTATTTGTAATTCTTGTAAAATAAATTGTTTATGCACTGTGCCAAATACAACACTGCTATAGTATCTATTACATTTTTATAAAATGAAGATTTTAATTAATAAAACAAAATAAAATTTAAACATGTCATTTTTAATAACATTTACAGTTTGTCAAGTCACAAATGAAATTATATAGATTTTAGTTTAATACCTGCCCCTTGGTGATTATAACAACCACATTTTGCTGTCAGTTTGGATGATCACATAACAGATGGTGAACCTATGTATAATTTAAAATTTCATACTTGCATTATTTAACATCTTGTATTTTTACGTTTTCAGTTCCAACTTTAGGATTAGTAGTTATTTATACCATGGGATTAAAAGGTTAATTAACTACCTGCTTGTCCAACAATAATATCAAGTATTTTTATAAGGATAAGAATGTTTCATTGTCTAAATAATTTATTTTATAAAGTAATGGATACTAACAATATTTATTGAAAAAAATTAAGAACTGGTTGGTGGCCAGTCCCACTGGCCCTTAGGTGGCTTAGATACAAGCGGTTCCCATGGTTTCCAAAGCAACATCTTCCTGGCCAAATTTAGCTCATTTTCAGCCTGGATTATCAATTCCTCAGCTTGCCCACAGTTTATTTTTGATTCAATTTCATATACATCTTTGGTCTGTAAAAAATATTAATTTAGATTTAATAATCAATCCAACCATGAAAAACAGAAATAATGTTACATTTAACTTAAACTTTACCTTGATGTATAATATAATAATTTATAAAAGGATATTACTACCTACTAGAATAACCTGTTTGAACAGGTCCACAAAACTGTATCTGAATCGTAATACTTATACATATATCTTCACTTACCGTGGTTAACACAGCAGCTCTTTCGCGAACGATCTGTTCTGTATATTTTCGGTACGCAGAATCTCCAGGTATTTTTTGCAAGGTTCTAAGAATTTTTCCATATAATGACCCAAGAGTGTGATGGGCATTAGGGGCCACTGCCATGCCAACAAGACCTGTAGTCTGGAATTATTTGAAAGCTTAAAAACCAAGTAAATAAAACTAAGCGTATACCAATTCAAGTACATGATTTTAACGATTTGATTAAATAAGTATTTACATGAATGAATAATGTGTTATAAAAACAATAAAATAACTTGCTTGCCTTTTTTAATATACCCATTTTCATAAATAAACGATTAGGTAATCACCACAACTCAAGGAATGGATAAACGACGTCCGAATTCCGATGTCTTCTTGACAGTTGAGCAGTTGACATTTTCAACATCTTTTTTTTTTAAATATGAATAAATTCACGAAGAATTCCGAGTGGTATAGGCTTTTCCACAGTATTCATGGACACAATAATGAACCCAGATCTCAGTTTTGCCACTGACTGCGCTAGGTTTAAGACGTACCGATGCTATTATTATTATTACACGTAAAAACGCGTTGGCTTGCAAATGTTGAATTTAATTACTATAAATGTAAAATTCCAGAACTGTCAATAGTAACAAATAATTTTCAGTCAATAGCAACAAAACATTCCAGTCAATAGCAACAAAGCATTCCAGTCAATAGCAACAAAATTTCCCTCGTAAAGATTTAAAAGAGTATTTCTTGAAAAGTGGCGCGCTCTACCGGCAAAACTCCTTGTATCGTTGTATCTATACGTCGTGGGCTGCTCTATATCTCGTAGTTGATTCTATATAGCTATCTCTTTTTCCATATACAATATATCATATTTATATTAGAAATAGCTCAGATATACATATAATAATTAATATGTGTTCAACTTAAACTCCCTTTATGTTTTTTCTCAAAGAAATATGAAAATTTGAGACAGTTTTACGGTGGTCTAAGAGGTTATCTGAATCTCCCATATCACCGAAAATCCCTATATAATACTTTAGCTGTTTAATCTGTGGGTTATACAAGTATGTTTTTTATATTAGTTTACTTTACTCTATGGCCTTCATCAAAGTGATAATGCTTTGCACCTGATTTGTGTTATTCATATTTCTTATAGTAATGTATCAAAAGTTGTAAGGATACAAACATGGTTGATTGGACTTATTCTTATACTAAAACCTAGTTGGGTGATGTTTTACAGTTAATAGCTTGTGATTGATTATAAGTCTAACGTCGGTGATAATACTAGAACTTCACCTCTCAGTGGCTCTTAGACGTCACGTCACTCTGTCAAGAGCATAAAGTAAGTAATAATATTGAATAGCCATCATTTTTACCAGACAAAACTGTACTACTGTAATGTTATTAATGGCTACCAGAAACAGGATATAGATTAGTGTTCGAATGCTATCAAATGCCCTGAGAATTTGCGCAATATTTACAGATTAAAATTTTTGATAATATTCTTCTTTCTTTTGAATTTCAAAGGCTAAACCAGCATGGGATTGTAGGGCTCTAAACTACAGCAACTGAATTAAGCAAAAAGTTTAATAACAAAATATTTATACAAAATATTCGTCCTTTATTTTACTTAGTCGCTCACTTTGATAACATAAGACCAGTTCATTAGTAAACTAGCCTGTGTATTTAATTGGTAAGGTTACTTGTGGATATTATTAAGATAAACGCAATTTAAAATCAAATGAATGAAAATGTGTCATAAAATTTTCAGGACATGGATACATTATCTACACCTGCTCAGGGTGACAGCTCAGGAGCTAATCCTAGCAGTGTTAAAAGTGATGATAGCAGCCCACAGCGTGGAAGTGGTTCCACCTCACCACCACCAAATTGTGCTATCTGTCTTGGCACATGTAAAAATAAATCATTCACAGATTCTTGTTTACATCAGTTTTGCTTTTCATGCCTTCTTACATGGAGTAAGGTAAGTCAATAATAAGTTATCATCTTATGATCATTATTGTCTCAGCTCATGCATGGCTCCAAACTACTACTCAAATATCCATCTACAGTTAGTGAGGAAATGCTGTGTGGTAGCGGCTACAAATACTACCAACCCTTACTTTGTGGAATTTGTAAAAGATGACTAAGAGTTTTGTATTCACATGTTTGGCACATGTTAATACAAAACTTAGTCATCTACAAAACACAACAATTGTGTTCCCAAGGAGGGTTAATGTCAAGCAGGCTGCCCTGTATAAAACTATTGCCAATAACTTTTGCAATATGGTGTCTCCAATTGGGATAAGATAAGGATAAGAGAATGATGAGTGGAGAGGATATTGACCAATTACACCATGTTGGTCAAAACAATTGACAAAGGGCTTTATTTTGAGTTTTCCTTTACTGCATCTCTTAGTCACCTTTTGCAATCAGCTCTGAAAAAGTAAGGTATGATGATGACCATAATATTCTTTCTCAGTCACCACATGGCAAATAATAAACAATTCTCATATTTGCAAAGGTCAAGGTATTGTCAAGTATTTTTTTATTTATTTATTGAAATAGCAATTTTTCTCTTTCTGTCTTCAAAGGTTAATATCAATTATTATTGTACATATTTTTTTATTTATCAAAGTAGTAAGTCAGCTTTCTGTGATCTAGCACAATTTATTATAAATGAGTACAGGCTCATTTTATGCATTACTCTTGTTAAAAGTTCAGCGCATAAGGAAATACAATATTGAAGCAAAATTTATACTGAATTTGTTTTGTTTTTTAGTTTTAGTCAATATCATCATCATCATCATCATCAACCTGCTCTTATCCCAATTTATTTGGGGTCGACGCAATATGTCTTCTCCTTCCATACAACTCTATCAGACGTCATCTCTGTGGTCACTCCTTGTCTATCCATGTCATGTTTCACGCAGTTCATCCATCTTTTCTTCGGTCTTCCCTTACCCCTTAAGCCTTCAACATTCATGCTTAAAGCTTTCTTCACAACATTACTTTCATCCCTTCTCATCACATGTCCATACCATGTCAATCTTTCACTCCTTAATTTTTCCGTCACTGGCGCAACTTTCAAACTTCCTCTTATATGTTCATTCCTTATTTTATCCATTCTTGTCACACCACACATCCATCTCAACATTCGCATCTCCGCTACATGCAATCGTCTCTCATCCGTCGCTTTTATCGCCCAACATGCTGATCCATACAGTACAGCAGGTCTTATTAGGCTTTTATATATTTGGCCCTTTAATTTAAGGGGTACTTTGGGGTCGCATGTTGTACCCGTGACCTGCCGCCACTTCATCCATCCCACATCAATTCTGTGCTTCACCGCACGATCCAGGTCGCCATCGCTTTGGATAAGAGAACCGAGGTATCGAAAGTTCGAGCATACTGGGATAGGTACTCCATCTAAAGTTATGGGTGTAAAATTGGAGAGACCGCCGAAATCGCAGAACATGTATTCTGTTTTTGGTCTGCTGATTTTCAAGCCTACATTCTCCAACTTACAGCGCCACTTTTCCAGCATGCTCTGTACCTCAAGGCCCTCTTTCCCGACGAGAACAATGTCATCAGCGAATAGCATGCACCAGGGTGCCTCTTCCTGTATCTCCGATGTTAATGCATCCATTATCAACAGGAAGAGGTAAGGACTTAACGCCGACCCTTGGTGCAGACCTACTTCGACACTGAACTCGTCGGAGTCTCCAGCCGCTGATTTCACGTACGACCTAGATTGTCGGTACATGGCACAGATTAACCTAATATACTTCACAGGCACACCTTTCTCTTTCAGTACCCACCACAAAACTGTTCTCGGTATTCTGTCATAGGCCTTCTCGAGGTCAACGAATACCATGTGCAAGTTTTTATGTGCACCACGATATTTTTCGCACAGTTGGCGCAGTGCAAACATGGCATCCGTTGCCCCGCGGCCCGACATAAATCCGAACTGGTTTTGGGTGATCTCACTTTCTTCTCGCAATCGTTTCTCAATCACTTTTTCCCACAATTTCATACTGTGTGACATAAGCTTTATTCCTCGATAACTACCGCAGTCCTGAACATCCCCTTTATTTTTAAAAATGGGCACTAGCGTACTATTGCACCATTCATTGGGGATTACTTCGTCGCGCAGCAGCTTATCGAAGAATAAAGTTAACCACATATACCCATCCTCTTCCAAAATCTTCCATACTTCAACTGGTATACCATCGGGCCCTACAGCCTTTCCATTTTTCATACTTCTCACTGCTTCTCTTACCTCATCTATTGTAATTTCCCTTACTAGGCCGACGTTCTCTGATACATCTTTTAACACTCCACTCCATGAATTCTCTTCGTTCATTAACCTTTCAAAGTACTGCTTCCAACGCTCTTTTATTTCCTCTTCTTTTATCAACACTTTACCTGCTTCATCTTTTATACACCTGACATGCCTAATATCTTTTGCTCTTTCTTCTCGGGCTTTAGTTATGCGGTATAGCATCTTTTGACCTCGAGGCCCATCTATCGATTTAAAAATCATGTCTTCGGCCTGTGCTCTCGCAATAGCTATTACCCGTCTAGCTTTTTTCTTGCATTCCTTGTATTCAAGCTTTTTTGCTTCCTTCAATCTTTCATTATGTTCATTCTGCCATTCCTTAAATACATTCTTCTTTTCTTTCACGATCTTTTGCACATCTTCATTCCACCACCACGTATCCCTATCAATTATACCTTTTCCTTTCGTTTCTCCTAGTATTCCTTTAGCTGTATTTCTAATACAACTAGCCATTTCATTCCAACATTCATTCACAGATTTATCATTCATATCATTCATTTCAATCATTTTATCCATCACATTTTCTTTAAATCTACTTGCATACTCTTTCCTTTCAAGCATACTCCATTTTACCTTAGGAGGGGGTCGGTTTCTGGTCTTAATAGAGGGTGTTCTTTGCTCCATCACTAGTATTAACGGACGGTGCTGGGATACTAGTGCTTCACCTGGTAGCACCTTACAATCCTTTACACAGACCAACTTACTTCTCTTAATAAGAAAGTAGTCGATCTGCGTACAGTGGTTGCTACTTTTATAGGTAATAAGGTGCTCATCTCTTTTTTGGAACCACGTATTACCGATGGCCAGGTGAAACGACGAAGCCGCTTGAAGTAGCGTCTCCCCCCCAGCGTTTCGCATGCCGTACCCCCATCCTCCATGCACTGTTTCATAACTTTCATTGCCCGCTCCTACGTGTCCATTAAAGTCACCTCCTATACATATCTCTTCTCTTTCTGGTATACCTATCATAATTTCATCAAAATCCTGCCAAAACTTTTCTTTCACTTCATCTTTTAGTTTTAGTCAATATGTATATTGAAAACAGTTTTCTCTTTCCTGCTATTAATTAAACTGTACATCAGTTTATATTTTCAATGACCTTGCTCTGTCCAGTAGATAGTGAACCAAAAATTTTAAAAACTTACATTTTATTTATATTAATTACACCTGAACATCAAAGTAAAGACTTACAATATTTACTTTATAATATATTGAAGGCAATGTGGTATTACCTTTGTTGAATTAATATAATTACATTGTACTTTGTATATGTAGGACATCTTAGGTATAGACTAGGTATATTATGGTTGACTCCTTTTTGAATTGACACAGTGCATGTAAAATTTTTCTGACTTGGTTGAAAACTATGGTTCATCACCTAATGTTCGTTACGTCACTGCTAGTCTCGCCTCCTTTACTCTCGCTTTTAGGGAGTACAAACCTCAAATGCAACTTAGATCCTCACTTGTAAGTTATATTACACCAACGTCTTGACTAGTCTAACAGCGACAAACTCTCATGCTTTACATGCTATCGAATATCTATTTTTTTTTTTTCATTTATTCTCCTTTTTACGTATTACTCGTATATTGCTCTACATGCTAGTCTTATTAGTGGAACGACGTCCTACGTATCGTTAGATACGTTATTTCTATGTGATACACTATTTTCCCAAACAATCATTACTTTATCTACAATGGAGCCAAGTGGCGAACACTTAAACATTCTAACATTTCTAACTCCACTGAACATGTTGAGTTGGTTACACTCGTTCTTCTATTTCTTCTACTTTTCAGCCCATATACATTTTACTACTGGATTGGTATCTATTCCACAAAGGGCAAGAAATAAACCTACTATACCATGCTGATCAGAAAATTTAGCATAGGTTTTCATATCAACCCCTCCTTCGCTTGCATCAATCTTGATATACCGTAGTCGTTTTCTACTACATCAACGGGCAAGAAAGAGGATGGTGAATCCTAATACTATTCTGTCACCTCACGGAAAGGCCTTTATAATCGACCTGTATCGATTTTTATTTTGCTGCCGTAGCCTCAACATACACCTATCCATATGTTGTGCATAGTGAAAAGCCGACATTTAAAGGTCAGCTTACTATGACGTAATACATCACTGATAACACACTGTTCATAGATAGACCTGTGGTTTTTCAGATGCTGAGAAATATTGGGCGAAAAAATACGTTAGTTTGCCGAATACTGCCCCACCAAGTTGTCTGTTTATCTAAATTCGATCTAGACAATTACGATAGCGTATTTATGAAATACGTTTTAAGTCATGCAGTGTGAAATGCCAGTGTGTTTATCCCCATTGTATACATTTTGACGACAGCTTTTACTCTAGTTAGCTTACATAGTCTGACGATGTATCCGGAACGTGATAACTAGTATTCTACATTTGCGTAACTCGAAGTATAGTCCATGTGTTTCGACTCTATTTCGAATTCTAATACAGCGTATTAGAATTAGCGGCTTATTAGAAGGCAGCCGCCGTGGTTGACTTCTTGCAGCGACTTGTGTATTTTAACTAGATCGGCACTGTTAGTGATGCCGATTTAGCTGTATGCTAGTTTAATAATCTCCAATATGTCTAGTAATAGACTTTAAGAGAAAATCTGCGTAAGTGTTCTTATGTAAGTTCATCTCGCTAGGTTTTCTTTTTGAAGAACTAGACTAAACCAAATGAATTGACAATGAATAATATTATGAAAGGATAACTTTTGTGTTTGTGATCAATTTAAATGCCAGAATGGAAAAAATAAACTTTAAATCAAATGTTATCAATTTATTTTTACAAGGACACCCTCAGACGTGTGGGTCGGGGATTTCCGTGATTTTTGGTGGGGTGGTAGAGGGGCCCGAGGGTATCACAACTATCTGATATTAGGGTCAACTGGGCCCTCTTTAAAGAGATATTAAGGGTCAAAGTTGGATGGGTAATTTATGTACTTGAGAAATTCTCACTCGAATCGCTAACTGGCGGTAGCCTCGTAGTAACGTGCTCGCCTGCGGAATCTATGGTCTCGGGGGTTCGAGACCCGACAACGTTTTTTTTTAATTTATCACAATATTGTTTATAATATGTTTTTTTTTTTCATAATGTTACGCAGAATTATAAATTCTTTTGCCACGATCTCCTTTTTTATTTCTCGGAGGAGATTCCCGCAACGCTCGTTGACCGTTAGGAACCGAAAAGGGTCTGACAAAGGTTCATGGATGGGAGTTCAGGTATAACGGACGCGTCACTTTCGTGCACTTTCGAGCACCGTCGAATTCGAATTCCATCCAATCCATTTATACGATAAATATAAATATTGATTTTTTTCACAATATAATTATTTATTTTCGTTCCCTAACGCCGCAATTTTCATATTGAAGAGCTGATACATGGGAGAGAGCGAGAAAGGGATCGTAAAAAAAAGCAAAATAATTTATAATTCTGCGTAAAATTATGAAAAAAAAAACTAATTTTAAACAATATTGTACTATATTAGCACAATAATTAAAGAAAAAAAATAATTGTCGGATCTCGAACCCGACACCACAGATTCCGCAGGCGAGCACGTTACCACGAGGCTACCGCCACTTAGCGATTGAGTGATAATTTCTCTACTACATAAATTACCCATCCAACTTTGACCCTTAATATCGTTTTAACAAGGGCCCAATTGACTCTAATATCTGATAGTTGTGATACCCTCGGGTCTCTCTACCACTGCACCATAAATCATGGAAATCCCCGACCCACACGTCTGAGGGTCTCCTTGTTAGTTATTATTCAGGATTCTATTTCTATTATATGAACTTCCTTGATATCACAGGTTCCATTTTTTATACTTCAGCACAACACAATACGAATATAGTTTGTCCTGTTTGTCAGGCATAATTGTTCCAACCCCATAAAAGTTATTACAATTATTTTCGGGCACGCTACTTTTCTGGACGTAAGAGTACATACCCCATGTACTTTTTTATAGCCGTGACAACATGTATATAAAATTGTATGAATATTAATTGTGTATTTAATACGTGAAAATGTAACATACTTTTCTTTACATGTGTAAAATTAGTTGATACATAGAAAATCTTGTCGTGGATTAAGAATACAATATGTCTTCATCCCTTAATTGTTCATGGGAATCATAATAATCAACTGAGATATCACGCAATGGGCAACAGCACTCTCCTGGGAATCGTATAACACTAACTGCGATCGCAAACTGGCTTACCACGCATGGCGATCATGATATCTACTGTTCGTCTGTAGAGGCAGAGCAACTATGTCTAATAGTAGACATAGTTGCTCTGATGATGGTGATATTCTAGAAGAAAAGAGAATCTCAACTGCGACAACTTAATTTTTCTATATGGTGATCTTTTAACGTTTTGTTTCTACTAAGTCTAATAATTAACAGACTACACTAAATTTTATTTAGTGTGTGCAATTTCATCATTAGGAAAATCATAAATCGACTTTTTATATGAATTTGTAATTTCGTTAATAAATTTTAATTTTCATAGAAACTTACTATTTATAATGCACCAGCCTCTTTCATACCCATGGGTGATCGTAAAAGGCGACTAAGGAACGTAAGCAGATAACATCACATCGAGAAAAGAAAAACTCGAAATAAAACTGAATACCCACCAATCTAACTAGCTTAGTATAGCGAATGAATTACCCTCTCATTGTGGAGGAGGCTCGAATATAATAGCGTGTGAGTTGAGATGGTGGATTTCGATTAAATCCTAACTTAACACAAACAAAGATGGAGATACCAGCTGCTAATAGTGAAATTCTTTTAAATTACAGGTGAAGGCTGAGTGTCCACTTTGCAAGCAAGCGTTTCGTTCAATAATACATAATGTACGTTCTAACCATCAATATGAAGAATACCTTGTGGTGCAACGACAAAATGAAGACTCCAGCAGAATTGGCATCGACAGAATTACCGCCGCAACACAAAGATTTAGATACAGGTATGAGCAGCCCCAATATATGATATTAAGAATACAAAATAACCCTACTCTTTACTTTTGTGGGAATAAACAAAAACAAGATTAAATATTTTATTTAATCTTGTTTTTGTCTGTTATTCTTCTACTCGGCAATAGGAATATTCCTACCAAATTTAAAGTTTGTAGGACTTATGGTTCCAGAGATATCGTGATGAGTCAATACATAGGTGGAAATCTATTATATATATATATACAAGGTGGAGACGACCATACGACAATAATTTTAATCTAGTGTATCTGATGACTTGCCCAGCCTGTATACAAACTTTGAATACAATATGTCGTATAGTTTAGCCGCAGCACATTACTTTGTATTATTAACAATTTCCACACTCTGTATAAAAATTAAAATTATTCGCCTATCAAATGAGCTCCCGCGCCGCATCGGTATAAACTAATATGAAACTAGTACCTACATATCGCCATGTTTACCAGTTCAAGTCTTCCCCAAACGTAATACAAATCAATGCATATTATACCTTATTCCTAAGTCTTTATAAACCGTGTCATCAGACTTAGATGAGAAATTTAAAACTACCTAATGCGGCTTAATGGAAGAAGACCTCGGTCTCATGTTCAAAACTATTATAATAGGTATGTAGGTCAGTGTGCCATCGTGATCCTGTGACGTGAATGTGCGTAATTAGCTTACTTTGTGTTAGAATAGTATTTCTTTCTCATTTACAATGCCTCGTTATAATTACACAGCTTCGGGTATACAGATATGATTTTAATTTATGGAGAATATCACGGAAATGCAGCTTTAACCATACGTACGTACCGAAAGAGATATGGAAACACACGTGTTTGTACTACCAATGGCCGGACTATTGTGCAAGCTGTCCAGAGGTTACGGGATAATCAATCCTTACTGCCTCATATGGATAGTGCTCCTTCGCGTGTAAGAGTCACCCTAGATGAACAAATTTTAAATTATTTTTCTCGCAAATTTGACAGAGGTTGATAATGTGGAGAACTTAAAAAAAGGAATTGTACGATCTTTCGACAAGTTAAAATACATCGCCGTCAATGGCGACCTGTTAACAAGAGTTCGAAATAATATTTTAAGACGATATAATTTGTGCGTTCGGGTCCATGGCGCACATATCGAAAATTTAAAAGTTTAACGACCAAGTGAATTATTAAAGTTATCGTGATTACTTTAATAAAATAATCGAGTGAGAATGAATAGCGCCCATAAGTGTATGTATTTACCTACGTATCGAAGTTGTAACATATGATACCACAAGGTCACGCGCGTGCCGACCACAGGTTAGTGAACTAATATTTACAAACGGTGTTCTATTTTGTTTCAATATTCATGATAAAAAGTTTGTTTGAAAAAAATGTTTTTTAAATATGCATGCGAGGACTTTTTTAATAGTTTCAAAATACTCCTATACACTAGTATTGACGGTGTTTTCATTTATTGTCGTATTGACGTCTCCACTCTGTATATAGATTATTAAAACCGTAACCATTTAAAAGAAGAAGGAAGCTTCTAGAATAATTATACTTTAGTTAATACTAAAAAGGCAATAGTGTTAAGAACTCGTAATAGACACCAGCCTGTTAGTACTTCGAACGACAGAGTCTGGTTTGAAAAATTTATCTATCAATTATTTTCATGTAACTATTAACATTAAATGAATTTCATGCTGTTTTTTAATCTTTATTGAAAAAAAACGCAGTGCTTGTCCCAACATTACTGTATGGAAGCGAGAGTTGGGTATGCAGAAAAGAGTATGAAAGTAAAATTAATGCGGTCGAAATGCGATCTCTGCGGAAAATCTGTGGAGTAAGGCTGACCGACCGCATTCGTAACGACGACGTAAGAGAGCGAGTAGGTATGAAAGAGAGTATTGGTGTAAAGATGCGAAAGGGAATGTTCCGATGGTTCGGACATGTGGAAAGAATGCCGAACGAAGGTCTGGTTAAGAAGATATACAATGCGAAAGTGGAAGGATGTAGGTACTGGGGGAGACCGAGACTAACCTACCTAGACCAGATCGGTCATGTACTGAAGGAAGGTGAAGTCAAGAGTCTCCGAAACCGGCGAGCGTGTATGAAGAGAATTATGAATGTTGAGGAAGCGAGTGAAGTATGCAAAGATAGAGTTCTCTGGCACTCTGTTCTCTCTGCCTACCCTGCAAGGGATATGGCGTGATAATATGTATGTATTGAAAAGATTTTTTTTTGACAAATTTTGAACTTGCATGTGATTAAATATCAACAGGACAACATTCACACTACCGCGACGGGAGACCATCGCGATACAACAACTGCTGCGGCACTACCCTTTTATGGCGGACGTCTTCCCTCCTATGGGGACACGCCCTTTCCCTGCCAGACGCCGTCGCTCACCAGCATCATTTCGTCGCACAGTGTACCGCCACAACTTGTGGGCGAGACTCCTTCCTGATTTCACGGGTCGCTTCCGCGATTGCACCCCGGAGTTTTACAGGTAGATACCAACAAATCCAATGCGTATGGAAAATTATTGTTTTAAAAAGTTAACAAACAGTGTGCCCTTATGACGGTCGGGACGGATTATAAAAAACGCATATAACATCTATATGCAAGGGAAGGAAAACTCGAAACCCTATACTAACACGTCTGACCAGCGTGGTAATTTTATTGTAAATGATAAATAGGTTGTCCTGTGTGATGACAGATTAAGAAAACATTGTGTCGCCACCCCTTACTTTCCGGTGGGATTAGAAAAAAATGCCTGAGAGATTACTAGAAAAATAGACGGCAGAAGTCTCCTTGGCAACACAACACCAAGTAATGTCGCTAATCCGTCTGCCAAGTGCAGCAACTTAATTATTAAATTAAATATAGTATTATGTTCACTTGGGAAGGCGTATGTCCAACGGTGGGTGTCCACTGTTGGATGATTGGATACTAACTTCGTTTTCAACTATACTTTAAGACGTTAACTGCCATAGTCTATTATAACAAATCGTAAAAATATGCTTTGCAAATTTTTACCCAATATCGTGTTTTTAGGCTTAAAAATACGTCCAACAGGCTACACAGATACGTTGAATTTAGGTTGGTTTTGTCGGTCATATAGTCCGTCAAGGCCTGAATGATACACTCATTTGTCGGACATATAGCCCGATATGGCAGCTAACGTGTTAATAATTGCACATCTAATAAACCGACATTCATCTACATTAATGATGCAACACATTTCTGCTTCCGCAACTGCAGAAGTTCTGTTTTTCTATTTTTTGATACTCGATTCTGTTGCCGCACCTTTTATAACGGAACTTTACGACGTTTGAGGGTAGAGTGAAGTTCAACTTACCTCATCATTAATAATGAATTCGATATTATAAATGTTAAAACCTTTACCCAGATTGTTAGATATAAATGTAGCCACACTACTTTTCATTAAAAATTATATAATATTAAACTTTATTATTTTCATTAAACTTAACACTTCTTAAGTTTGTATAATAATTTCATGAAAAATTGCAATTAAAAAAATTCACTCATTTTTTGTGTGGTGACGAAGCAAAAATAGAATTCACCACTGAGTATTCTGCCCGTGGGTGTCGCAAAAATCTAATAAGCGATAATGTGCATATAACACTTATGCAAAAGGAAGAAAAATCGAAGTAAAATCCAATACCGACCCGCCTGACGAGCGTGGCATAGTAGTTTAATTGTTCTCCTATTGACTTGAACCTAGTATGAAGATTAATATAAACTTTTTCATTGTATTGTCAACTCTGCATCCATTTTCAATCTTTTGCCGCCAAAATTTACATTATATATCTGTTGCCGTGTTGACATTTCCGTTGCATACTAATCTAAACCGTGACATTGGTTTGTCTACTAGTAATTTTAAGGCACATTTTTGAGCCTACTTTCATAGGAATAATATTTGACATATTTTTTAAAAATATTTTGTTCACTGTACAGTAGAATTCACACAGCAATGAATCCATTTAATATTTAAACAATTCCTATTTCAGGTATAACAGCACACAAATGCACAGGCTAGTGCCTTGGTTGAACAGAGAACTCCATTACCTACTGAATGAGAACGCTGGTCACATTTCCTACGTGTTGTCCCGCATTTTGGATTTACTACCCCAACATCACATTAATTCATCCGAATTTAGAGAAGCTATGCATCGGTATTTTGGTGACAGAACGGAACATTTTTTACATGAACTTTACTGCTATGCCAGTACTCCATATGACTTGGCTGGTTACGATCGCAATGTGCAATATACCACTGGATTACCTACTATGATCAACGAGGTCATATCGAGTTCAGATTCTGATGCCAGTGCTGATTCTGACATAGTTATGGTTTCTAGCTCAGAACCAGCCGAACCACCTCCGGGTCCATCGCGAGTTCCGGCACCCATTTATCCCCAAACTTATATTTCGCAACCGTCCACCGCTGATAACGTCATTCCTATTGAAACAATATCCCATTCGGACACAGACGACGATTCGTCAGAGGTTATGCTTGTGGGTTACATCAAACCACCTCAGGACAGGACACCTGAGATTGTGGATTTACTCGGTTCCGACAGCGATGTTATCGTACAAGATGTACAATCGGAACCACCCACTAGTTCCGTGAAGGTTACTTTAAAACGGCACAGGACGCAAAACAGCTGCGAGAACGAGAAATCTAAGTCTGACAGTGACAGCTCGTTCGTGCCGAGCCCACCTAAGAGACGACGACGTGGCTGCAGCGATGATACCACTACCAGTGCAACATCACGTAGCACACCTGAGCGAGAAACGCCCCGCGTCCCCACTTCATTTCCCGTATACAACGGTGCTTATGACTCCTCCTCTTCGTCCTCTTCTTCTTCCTCCTCCAGCGATTACGAACCCACCTCAACTAGAAATAAAACAAAGAAGAGATCCAGTGTATCAGCCAGAGGCAAAAGAAGCGGTAAACGATCGTCACGATCTAATAATGTGGACATAAAAAATATACCGCTACCAGAGGGTCCCTTTACTGATAAGCGACATTCGAAGAAATCTCACTCGGGAAAGGGTGTGAAGTCCTCAAATAAAAATTGTGAGCGGAGTTCGATGCCCCTTGAACCGTCAGTGCCTCCTGAAACATTGGTGAACCCTGAACGTACGGAACCGTCAGTTGATCAAAATCTAAACTTGCTAGATCAACCTAGTACTAGTGGTACAATAAGTAACCATCATAAACGCAAATCTAACAAGGAACGTAATCGACGGCGGCGAGGTAGCCGCGAGAGTAGAAGACTGAGAAGTGTTGTAAATGTTATGTATAATAGTCATAGAAAAACAAATGAACCAAATTCAAATTGCGGCAGTGTCTCATATGTAGCAGCAACTAATAATGGAATTCAGGAGAAATTGGTTACTGACGCCTTGATTGCAAAAACCGAGCAGTGTCATAGTCGCGATATAACAACCGTGAGCGTCAAACCGCCTGACAGCTCCACAGATTCTGAAGACAATTTACCGTTAAATGTCACTTTACAAAATATAATAAACCCGCCTACTTCTGGCTAAAGTGATTGTACAAAATACTTTTAGTGATAAACAATATAGTTCGAAAAAAAAATACCATTGTATAGTGGTAATCCTGAGAAATGAGAAAAAAATAATTTGTCGCTTATCGCGTACCAAATCGTCTAACGACTATAAATAAAATCGATGATTTGAAAAAAAAATAATTGAAGAAAAGGAAACCGCCAGGGAAATTATTTTTATTATTATATAATTTATTTTTACTAGTGGTTCTCTATGATTGCTTGCAAAGATGTTTGTAGAAGGAGTTTATAGAGCACAGAAAAAAGTTGTCTGTATTTTTTGGGTTATTCGTGTGCTTTTTTTTTGTAGCCATATGATAAAAAATAGAACCCCTGAAATTTCGGCCTGCCCATTTGATCTTTAGGGCCTATTAGCACCAATTACAAAAATGGAATTCGGACGTTTGGTGTTTTCTACGAACTTCTATGCACTTCTGTAAGAATAGAAAAAAAAATCGACAATTTCAGGTAAATTTCAGTGCACTTCTGCTTAGAAGATATCAAATGACGCAAACTTTTTCAAAAATACTAATGGAGTAAGAATATTTTAAATATTCTTTGTAGTGGATTGAGAAGATAAGCGTATCGAAAGTGATAAATAGCGCGCCCACTTTGTAACTTTCTAGGTCTAGTACCTAATGCAAAATAACGAGTAACTAGTTTGACCACAACAAATATTAAGAAATATAAAAAATACAATAAAATGTTAGGGAACTAAAAATGTCAAAATAAGTATTTGAAGCATAATGCAACATTCATTCATGTCAGCTCATATACGCCACACTGCCGGGCGGGCCACCGAAGACAAAGATCGGGTACCGATGGCCCGCTCGCACGGCGAAGAGATGTGCTTGCAGGGTGGGTCTACGGGGTTGCGCGCCGCTTCATCTGTCGCCCCGGACCAATTTGGCGGGGTGCGACCACCTCCACAGTCCACCGCAAGGGAAAAAAGATATACGCGACACTGTTGGGCTCGAGCCTCCTCCATAAAGAGAGCAAAGATGGAAGCCCAACTGGGTGGGTTTGGGTTTTATATTGGCAGCGGCCTAGTGATATCCTTGGTATTGCAAAGGTTCATGGGTAGCACTGGCACTTACCATCAGGTGTGCTGCTTGCTCGTTTGCCACCATAAGCCAAAAAAAAAGGAAATCGACCTACTATGCCACGCTGACCAGACGTATAGATTGGCATAGGGTATTATTATTAGGATTTTTCCTTCTCTTGCACATGTTATGTATATGCATATTATATTCCTTAGTCGTCTTTTATGACACCAGCGACCAAGATAGCGTGATAAATTGTATTCTTATTCCGTCACCCCACGGGAGTAATACAACAGATAGAGCAGATACTTCATAAACCCCGTGTACAGGATCTCTAAATGTTACTTAAATTCGTTGTCTTTTGCCAAGAAGAATGTAGTCGCTTTAAAATAACGAGCTTGCTTCACATTTGTAATTTGGCTGTTACGTTTAATAACAATTGATTTGAAAACGCTGTCTTATATATTTTTTTAATATTTTCGGTTATTCGCTGTTTTTCAACTCTGCGACTTTAGAAAATTTTCAGGGTTTTATATTCTTTTAGAGGTCCCATTTGTAATTTTGCTTAAGGCATATTCTGATACGTAAATAATTAACTTTTATTGGCATAAAATGTAGATTTGTTTTTAACTTAGCAAAAATTTGTAGTGTGAACATTTCAACGTATAGATTGGCAACAAAGACTTTAGCTCCATTGCCTCTGTTATTTACGTACCTGTATGTGTAACTAATTTCCCTATTCCAAATATTTTAAACATACACTCATCAAAAAATATTGTGATCTTTTTTTTGTGGTAGATTATGGTCTGGACACACGCTACTTATTTCGGCCGGGACGACGGAAGGGCGGTGCTTGGCCCCAAAACTCACCGTATTCCCTCCTCGCCATTGGGCCAGCCACTGGTACTACTTCCTTGACATCAGTGGATGTTGAGGACCTTAACAGCTTAAAGAGTCATTTCATTGTTCTGATGATGAATATCAACATCATTGGCTTATGAACGTCCAATTTGGACATAATTCTTCATATAAGAAGCATAATATCATAATCGATACACTTGGGACGTGGGTTGGCGATCGTAGTTAAGGTGTGAGTTTTCCAAAACCGTTGCTGCCCATTCCTCTGGTGATCCATCAGCCGGTTATTTGACTCCCGCGTAAAAGACCAAAAGTACGGGGACAAATTGCATTCTAACCAATCACCACATGAATTATTTTTATGGATAGTGTAATATATACGCTACTATTAAAAAACCAAGACACCGAAAAAGTTTGTCCATAACATAGTGGAAACAATAAATGTATAATAAATTAACATTTCAAATATTACTGAACAAGATCTGACTCAACTGAAATTGCCTGAGTATACTTAAGTTTTATGACAATACCACAGGGAGTCCGCTCTATCAACGTATCAACTAAATCAATAGTTGTATAGGGCATGTTAAAAATAATTAATAATAAGGTAGGCAACTATAAATGCTCAGCAAGGCGAAGACTAAATTTATATTATAAACTAAATTTATTTAATTGATAAACCCTTGTAGGCTTTATCGATACAATTTATACATCCCACCCCCATAAAACAGTTAGTCCACATAATATCTAAAAATATCATAAAAGAAAAAAGATGTCGAATTATGTGCACTGTTAGCCATCAGTCACGTTATAATTAAGTATGACAAGCACTAGGGAGAGTTAGTGAAATTATAATCCTAGAATATCGTTTACCCTTTGCGTTGCTGAGCTGAGCTTAAGTTGTTGAAAAATGATATTCTATCAATTCTGATTAAAAGTTACTAATAATATGTCATACTTGGTTTGTGCGTTGATTATTTAGATAATGGTTCATATTAAGAAAACAGTTATTTTATGTCACTGCAAAATACTATGTAGATATAAATCGTTACTTATTTCTGAATATTAAAAAATGCCTTCGATTAAAGACTTTGCATATAATCCACATTTAATTAACATATGTTTCGCTATTAGAGGCTGCTTATTTTCTCATCGCTGTGGTAAATCAATCAGTTAACTAGATATTAGTAAAGCATTGGTAAAGATAGGGATCGCAAGAGAAGGAAATCTCAAAATAAAATCTAATACCAATTAGTCTGACTGAGCGGTATAGTAGGTCAATTTCCCTCTCATTATGGAGGAGGCTCGAGTCCAACAGTGGGATGTATATGAGCTGGGATGATGTTATGTGAAAAAAGTTCTGCGAGGGAGGAAGCGATATCTCTTTTATCTCGCAATATATGCATTGTGTTACGAGTACCTAAGTTCATAAACGACAAACATTTTGCTTGTTGAAATTGTAAATACTTATGTAGTAGGTTTCTGTAAACGTTACATGTTTTTTTTTATGAAACTTAAATCATAAAATTTTAATTTGCCATTTTGTAAGGTTTGCAGATGTGGAGGCAAATTTAGATATATTTCTAACACTGTTTCTTATTTACGGGTATATGCGTTAGATTATGAATTCGACCCTTACCTAATATTTGTAATATACTTAAAAAAAATGACATATGTAATTTACTTAACGAGAGTGTATATAGTGCAAAACACTTATTATCTTGATTCTTATGTATGAGAATGTAAAAAAAAATGTTTTATGGATGTAAATTTATCAATATAAATTATAGAATTGCTTTTATTACATAATCTGTAAATATAATTAATAATAATTCTGCGCAAGATTGGAACTTGCTGTTATCAGGCTACTGTGTGAAATTACCAATGTCCTGTATACTCATCTACAAGTGGTTTATATTAAGCTGGTAAGGCCAGAAGAAAATAAAAAAATATGCATGAAATTCTTTTATTTTTGACATTTCGTATTCTATAATGCTATTGCAGAGAATCGTGAAATGTGATCTCTAGGCTTCTATCCATCACTATCATCCCCAAGGCAAAAATAATGCCACAAGGAAGTAGGCAATCACAGTTGGGTATTATAAGTTTCATACTAGAGTATAGCTACCCATCCTCCTCTCCGCCGATTTTTATGAATTCCACGTGAAAGTGAGATGATAGTAATACATTTATTTCTTAATCAATATAACAGGTCACAGAATGTTCTATATATGTGTACTGTTTATTCATCTTTCTTCTCTTATCTCAATTACTTGCAATAGGTATGGGTGTATACCTCCCGTTCTATATACATATTATTGCAAAAGTTATTAGCGTGTATACACTGTCTATTAACATCTCTAAAATTTTAAAAGATCCAATATCAAATTTAATTGGTAAAGAAATACAAAATGACTTCATCCCCTTACCAAGTTAAGATATTATTAGTACCAGCATGACTTTAATACGGTCGGCGATATCATCACCATTCAAATTTTCGCCTTCCACTGGTGGATGTGACCTCCTTCATAAAATGCCACATCACACGCTCAGCCTTTGGTGAGTTTATTTCCATAATCGCCACGCTTATCAAGCGGGTAGACGATTACAGTAAGGTATTATGTGTTCGAGGACAGCGCTACTACCCATTACCTTGGGGAAACCTCGGTCCATTTTTAATTCTCTCCAGCAAGTAAAAGGGGTAAAACAAGTGTATTCATACATCGTCGCTACACGGAGTCCATAATATGCGCACTTTATTACATAGAATTTATAGTAAAATATAGTTTTGTTAAAACTGTACCTAGTTATTATGTTATACACCTATATTATTGCGTCAAATTTAGTCCATAAGGGCAATTTACACTCGTACAACGCATGAATGTTGACAGTAAAAGACTACACAGCTGTACCTTTGGTCTATGCTAAAGTACAATCTATACAGGGTGGAAGTGGACCGCTCCCGAAAACAAAGACAGGTAACTCTACTTGTCCTACTTGTAATGATACGCTAGAAGAAAATTTTTTTTTTTTCACCACGCGAGCTCGTTGAACTCTTGTACATATGATCGTGAGTTTTGAATAGTTTGCGTCTTTTCTCATCTTAGTTACGTATTTTTTTTATGAAATTATCATTACATGGCACTGTCCTAATACGATGGAATGTGAAAGAAACTTAAAATTCGATGTGAATAAAAATTTTTTTTTTCATCCGAATCGTTTTTTTTTCTAGCCTATCATTACAAGTAGGACTAGTAGGGTCACCTGTCGTTGTTTTCGGGAGCTGTCCACTTCCACCCTGTATATCCATCAGCCTATCGATATTCACTGATTTAGACGGCATGAAAAAGGAATATAACCATAATAACCACGCTTTTTTCTTCGTTGTGTTTAGCTGTTAGCCGCAGATGGCTTTGACAGCTTTACACGGACTATGGGTGAGCGCTGAGGGCTCTCAACCTATTAAAGTAAACTAAGCGACATCGCCCAAGGGCTCCCCCTGTGGGGAAGGGATCTCGCCTTGGGCGTCGCCGGTGGCAAAGCCCCGTGCTCACTTTGGATTTATAATTTTTGCGCGTCGCGATTTCGCACGTTAACGGCGAGATTTTTTTTTTGTGTGTCTTAGTTGTTAGCCTCAGATGGCTATGACAACTTTACCCGGACTGTGGGTGAGCGGTGAGGGCTCTCAACCCGTTAAAGTTACGCGTCAACGGCGAGAACGAAACCGCGGATATTTATGTGTAATGGCCTCGCGGGCCGTGTAAGCTCTTAATTGAGCGAGTGTGATGTCATCGTCGATCACGTGCCGTGGACGTCGGGTTTTTTATTCTTAAATACGAGAGGGCATGTGTGTATTCTTAACCCGTCACCATACGGAGAATAAAGTCAAATTATAAGCAATGTATTTTGTTAAGAATGACCATAATATTGTTTTAAATCTTATTTCGATAAAAACTCTTAAGACTATTAGTATAATTATAAAAAATTGTTTCAAAAGTCATCATGTTTTAGTTTCATGAGTCCAGTTAAGATCAATTTACCTTGATTATTTAAGAATTAACAATTTTATTGTCATTTAAAACAAACAGGGTGTAAATTACATAAATTAAAACATCATTATTATAATAATTACTCTTATAATTCAACATACATATGTAAATTCTACCCAAATGATACTAATTGCGCTCGTACTCTTTATTTAAAAGTATAATACAGTTGACATACGTAATCAAAATATCTAAATAATAAAATACGTCGCCTGTAAAATCGATAGATAGCTACAAAAATATTTTAGCGTGTTAAGACAATATTATGACTAATTAACACGAGGTAAACAACATAGATGTTATTTTAATACTATGCTATGATTATACTATTCTATGTTCCTGTTTTATACCCTTTGACAAATACTACATAAAATTTTAAAAAAAAAAGAAACTGAGCAAAAGGTTGCCTGCCAAGCTAAATGGACTTTCGTCGGTTATGAATTTGAAACAATATGAAATTAAGCAACTAATGTGAAGCTTTAAAACTGCTTAGTATCTAATACAATATCGTCGGCTAAAAAGAAGAATGACATTTCTGAAATATCCTGAAAATTTATATTATTCGCTAAAATGTTTTGTTGTCCTTTATATTTTAATAGAAAATGATACATCATCAAATTACGTAAAATCTCTCAAAAACAAGTGTTCTAATTCAATTCTACGTTAAACCTCTCATATTGATTGTTCAAAAACAGAATCTTTAAATGGCGTGTATTGTAAAATTTGGTCTATTTGATTGAAGTCACTTTTCGATTTAACCGACGATAACTTAACTTATCATATTTAAACTATTAAAATCATTGTTTACATATTTAGAACTTCGTTTATCTCGCTTGTTTTTGTAATATATTAAAATAATTTCATTATACATTTTTCAAAACGTTCTTATATGAAGTAGAGAAAGCTTATGGCAAAAAGATAATCACACAATTATGCACACTTATATTCTTACACTTGTATTAACTAATTTAGCAGCTATATTGTTAGCACCAACATACAGGGCTAATAAACATTTAAATAGCGCTTGCAAAACTCTTACTATCAAAATACGAACGAAGACGAAATAGGTGATAGATCATTTGTTTTCAAAACAACTAATATATTTCGTATCCGACGATCGATTAGAAGCTTGCGATTAGATATTAGCTTACAGCGTCCATTCGAATGATTATATGTGATTGGTATGCGTTTGTAACGAAAGATAACTGAAATATTTTGGACGAAGCAATGGTGGATTATGCTCATTGGGGCTTCGGGACGGCAATGATAAATACAGGACTATTTACCGTGCAGTAATATTATCGCAAAGAAAAAAGAACCGAACTATAGCGCATACGGCTGCGGAAAATGAACTACTGGGTCTTTGATCGTCGAATTAGTTACAATCCGAAATTTGGTAGAAGTTTCTCGACTATTACAATCGCTAGGAGTAGGCGCCATTTCGATGGAAACAGTGTCTTTGACAGATTTTCTTTTTGTATCAATAGCAAAAGCACGATTTAAGGTTAAACAAATCTAAATATTATTATTTATTACGCATAACATATGGCTTAAAATGATCACAATTTTATGACACAATATGAAATTGTGCGAGTTGCTTATACCATAAACATACATCTATATAAAATTTGTATTCTATTTTTTACAATCTTGTAGATTGGTATCATTGATGGGAACACATTTTAAGTTGGTAGGTCTCAAACATCACAGCATTATATGCTGAGTGTTAATGTTGTTACGAATATTTCATTATATTTTTAAATATATTTTTATTATATATATAAAAGGCCGATGTGCGTGTGCCGCCAATGATTACCCTCCTAAATGGCTGGGCTGATTTTAATGAATTTTCTTTATACATAGGGTATTATCTAGACTGTTATTGCTTTTAGTTAAAGCTAGAATGCTATTATCAATATCCTAAAACTTTACTGATATTTTTTTTTGTATTTAATTTCAGATAAAATCAATGATTAACTTTTCGTTTTTTAGACGTATTAATGTTTTTATTTTTAGGACAGAAGAATTTCTATCACCCTATGCCAACCCACTAAGCCTGCACGATAATATAGGCCAATTTATTTTTAATGGCAGAGAAAATTTGTGCTCTAGATTAAATTGTACATGAGTTGAGAAGAATGTCTGTGACGTCAGTTGATCTTTAATTTATTGATACCTTGTTGTTTGTATGTGTTCTTTTATACAAATATGTACTGAAAAATAGTATTCAATTATGGTAATGGGTATCTATATTTCTAATGGAAGTAATGACAAGGCTCACAGAGACATTTCTCCATATTTCATTTAACGCTTCAAGCGTGTTACCAAAAATATTTGTATTAATTGATCTCGAATATTACTAATGTGAATACATTACTATTCAAATCGATACCTAATTAATGCGTGTTACTTATAAATTACGTATAACTTTAAGGCCTAAATAACCACAAGATAGATTATGAAAAACAGATGCCATTAAATTATGAAAATACCATGACCACGTCACCGTATTTTCAAATACAAAGTAATCTAATATATAGTTCCGTAATCTCATAGAGACAAACACAAGTCTTGTGATATATAAATAATTAGGCACCATAATTAATAATGTTAATAAATAAAATATAATAGTCACAGATTAAAAATAAAATATATTTCATCACAAATTGCTTCGAAATTATTAGAAAGAATACACTTTTTTAAATTGGTATTATATACATGAGTTATAGACTACGGAACCACAGAATGAATGGTATCGCTTAAATAAAAATAAATGTATATAGCGATGAAATAAAATCTAAATTGCATTAAGTTCACAAATATAGATACACTGGCCTTATTAAACCTAATATAATACAATGTTTTTACATACAAACATTATATTTGAAAATAATATGGCGTTATTAAGAGGGTTTGACTTCGACAACCGTATTCATGTGCTGCGGGTGGGGTTTGAACTCCACGACTTCTTTCCACACTAGCTCTGAAAAGGTATACAAATTATTTAATTTTGACAATTTATTTGCAATTTATTCGGAATCTGTAGAAGAATTGATGTAACAGACATATTTAGAAGAATTAACAGGCTGTGACAACAGGCTGGTCACCTCGCTGATGGCTACGAACCCCTACTAGTAAAACTGACATCATAGAAGTTGTTGAGAATCGTTGGATACACGCGGCATAACACAGTTCTAATTGGTATTATCATGGGACAAGACAATACAAGCTGAAGAATGAATAGATGTTGAGTAATTTGCGCCATTCTGTGTATGAAAAAGAGGCATTATATTTGTCCGCTGATATTGTATGAAATAGCTTTTGCTTTGGCAGACTAAGGTATGGAAACACACCGCCCATTCCGTCCGGAGCGACGAATGGGCGACTTGGGGCCTCATAACCCACCTTGTTCCTGCCCCATCGTCATTAGGCCGACCGCTGGCAACGATTCCTTGAAATCCGTAACTAATATACAGCTAAAGGACGCTGCAATGACGGCGAACTGCACAAATGTTTAGATATGCACATTGCACAGTTTACATACCGAATCCCAGGTCATGATCTATGATGAGTGTCTGTGATATAACCCTGTAGTTTCAAATTTGGATAGGTATTGTCTTCGATTACAAATGTATATACGAGCAATGCTAATTCTATGAAAGGTGGAAATTTTTCAACTATTGTCTATTTGTAAAGTCACGCGATACGGATGATTCATGTACGAAGACATTACTATTCATTTTATCTTTACACCATTTAAAAATGGAGCTTACGAATTATACGAAGAATCGTACTTTTTCTTATATTGTATATTTGTAGATGCCTCCGTATTGCAGATATTTATTTTATCATTTAAGGATACACCTGTTGATTCTATTAGAAGTGCTTACCATTAGACAATTGCGTACGAATTGCATGAAAACTCATCTTTTTCTTCGATAATATATATGCATGTCTTTACATATTTAAGGTCATACAAGATGCCGATTTATGAAAGACAAAGACTAGTGCTTAACGTTGCAATAAAAACAAAGAAAATATGCAATGTTTATTAAAAAAATGTCTTATTATTCATAGTATATTTTTAAATTCTTCATAAGAAAAATCCAGCATTCTAATAACTTGTACTGCATAATTATTTTACATACATATCATCACGCCATAACCCTTGCAGGGTAGGCAGAGAACCGAGTGCCAGAGAACTCTATCTCTACATACTTCACTCGCTTCCTCAACATTCATAATTCTCTTCATACACGCTCGCCGGTTTCGGAGACTCTTGACTCCACCTTCCTTTAGTACATGACCGATCTGGTCTAGGTAGATTAGTCTCGGTCTCCCTCGGTACCTACATCCTTCCACTTTCGCATTGTATATCTTCTTAACCAGACGTTCGTTCGGCATTCTTTTCACATGTCCGAACCATCGGAGCATTCCCTTTCGCATCTTCACACCAATACTCTCTTTTATACCTACTCGCTCTCTTACGTCGTCGTTACGAATGCGGTCGGTCAGCCTAACTCCACAGATTTTCTGCAGAGATCGCATTTCGACCGCATTAATTTTACTTTCATACTCTTTTCTGCATACCCAACTCTCGCTTCCATACAGTAATGTTGGGACAAGCACTGCGTTATGTATTGCTACACGTGCCTTCTGGCTGAGGTGGTGGCTGCCGAGAAGTTGCCCCAACGCTCCGTTCACTCTATTTCCCGCATTCACTCTTCGCTCTATATCAGTGGTGTACCTTCCATCTCAGCTAAATCCACATCCAAGATATACAAATTCATCCACTTGCTCTAGTACATCATTACCTATTATTACTCTTACATCTCTCTGGCTTCATCTCTTTCAAAGACCATTATTTTGGTTTTGCTCACATTCACGCGTAGACCCCTTTTCTTACAATCTTCTGTCATTGTGTCGACTAGGGTCTGCAGGTCAGTCGCTGACTGTGCCAGCAGGACTGCATCATCTGCATCATAATTATTTTTTAGAACATAATTATTTAAAGATACATTTCCTTGCTTGTACATAATAATGTAAAGTTTCAGAAGTTAGAGTTTTATTTAAAAGATACGTGTAGCAATTTAGAAGGTTATACTATATCATTAATAGCAAACAATAACTAAAGGTGAAAAGAGCGAAATTACAACAGTTCTAACTAAAAATGGTCATACCTTTCCACTTGTCAACTGGCATCTCCATATCTTCGAAGCTCTGGTCGTACGGCGCCGACACGGGCTCATCATCGGGGTCGGCATACTGCGCCAAGTACTTATGTGCAAGAGCTTGCTCAGCTGTTATACGCCTTAAATATTATAAAAGAAAAATTATTTTAAGGATATTTTACAGTCAAATGCTTTTTATTCGAGAGGCCTTATAAAGGATCAAACCCGGGCATTTACATTTAAAAGTCGTATATTGTCTATTTGATTTAAACTAGAGATGTGCCGATTAGTCGGTGACTAGTCAGTAAAGCCGACTATCGTAGTCAGCCAGCCGATTATTCGGCAAAGAGCGCCGACTATCCGGTTTCTTATTTTGTATAAATTTCTCAAAAAATATTTTCGGGGTATAATTAAATGTATAATTACATTTAATAAAATTAATTATTGTTAATTAAAATGTTTATTTTATAATCAGTCTTACTTATTTTCTGAAGTAAAGCAAAGTAAATGTTACTTACGTCCAACCAGTTTTTCAAATTACTCGCTTACAAGCAAGTAACAAGATAAAATTTCTACGATATTGATCATACAAAATTGATTAGTGTCTTAATTATAAAACAATACAACAATATCTTCAAATAAAAAATATGTATAATCTACATTTATTTATTATTTCTTCCTATTTAAATAAAAGAATAGGATTAAAAAATAACCTTTATAATTGTTTATAAATTATAAACGTTTATATTTTTTTCTTATTAAAATAAAAGAATAGGATTTTTATTAATATACATTGGCTTGGCCGAATAGTCGGCCAGGTAGTCGGTCTCTTTACTACCGCCTAATATTATAGTCGGCACATTTCTAATTTAAACTTATTTAAGATGTATAAAACGGTTCTTGAATGGTAGCCCACAATAAGCCAACTTATATAAAAAAAAAACTTATTTAGCAAAAACAACGTCCTACATTCTTATTTAGCAAAGGACACTGTGTTAGGAATAAACTGTATTGTTGTTATTTATATAAAATAAAACCTATTTAACATAACCTACGTATATATTCGTGGACCCTGGACTAAATATAGTCCACCTATTTATTCCATGTTAAATAGCTTTTACAGTAACACTCAGTCGCCCGGACTGGGGTCTAGCTCAGACATGGCTTCCAATTTTCAAATAGTATCCACCGATAGTATAGTATCACCGGCGTTAAGCAAGGGTGCGTTCTGTCAGCCAGGCTGTTTATCATATATCTGGATAAATGTCTCCAAAGGTTGAACGATATGAATATGGGAGTCCAGATGGGCGACTCAGTGGTCACTGCTCTGCTCTATGCAGATGATGCAGTCCTGCTGGCACAGTCAGCGACTGACCTGCAGACCCTAGTCGACACAATGACAGAATATTGTAAGAAAAGGGGTCTACGCGTGAATGTGAGCAAAACTAAAATAATGGTCTTTGAAAGAGATGAAGCCAGAACAGATGTAAGAGTAAAAATAGGTAATGATGTACTAGAGCAAGTGGATGAATTTGTATATCTTGGATGTGGTTTTAGCCGAGATGGAGGTACACCACTGATATAGAGCGAAGAGTGAATGCGGGGAAATAGAGTGAACGGAGCGTTGGGACAACTTCTCGGTAGCCACCACCTCAGCCAGAAGGCACGTGTAGCAATACATAACGCAGTGCTTGTCCCAACATTACTATATGGAAGCGAGAGTTAGGTATGCAGAAAAGAGCATGAAAGCAAAATTAATGCGGTCGAAATACGATCTCTGCAGAAAATCTGAGAAGTTAGGCTGAGCGACCGCATTCGCAACGACGACGTAAGAGAGCGAGTAGGTATGAAAGAGAGTATTGGTGTAAAGATGCGAAAGGGAATGCTCCGATGGTTCAGACATGTGGAAAGAATGCCGAACGAACGTCTGGTTAAGAAGATATACAATACGAAAGTGGAAGGATGTAGGTACCGGGGGAGACAGAGACTCACCTACCTAGACCAGATTGGTCACGTACTGAAAGAAGGTGGAGTCAAGAGTCTCCGAAACCGGCGAGCCTGTATGAAGAGAATTATGAATGTTGAAGAAGCGAGTGAAGTGTGCAAGGATCGAGTTCTCTGGCACTTTGTTCTCTCTGCCTACCCTGCAAGGAATATGGCGTGATGATATGTATGTATGTATGTATCCACCGAGGGGGTAATTGAAGGCAGTGCGAAATTTACGTTTCATATGATAATGATGGATGGCCTCATAAAGTGTCAGTTATACTATGTATATGTATACGAAACGTAGCATCTATTACCATCGGTTAATTCTATTTAAAACGGTTTGTTTGATGTTCGAATGAGTTTGTTGAATTTGAATCGGCTCAAGTATAAAAACTTGATTACGAGCGAAAAAATATTGTCACATATGGGATTCGAACCCACACCTATTGGTAATCCGTTCGAATCGTGCTACCACTTACACCAACGTGAACTGTTATATTTATATTATATTTCAGTCTTTAAAGGAGACTGTGCCATCTACCCGACATGGTTTACGTCTCCTTTAAAGACAAAAATATAATACGAGGCAAAGATCGAATGTCATACAACAGGTCACGTTGGTGTAAGTGGTAGCACGATTGGAACGGATTTCCAATAAGTGTGGGTTCGAAATTCCATATGTGACATCATCATTCGCTTCATTTTTCGCATCATTGGCGCATCATTTTTCGCTCGTAATCAAGTTTTTATAAATAATCAAGCATGTTAAATGCTAAATTTCAGTAATCAGCTCAAGAGGTTCTTTTTTTTTTTATGGAGGTAAACGAGCAAGCGGCACACCTGATGGTAAGTGTCACTGCCACCCATGGACCTTTGCAATACCAAGGGTATAAGCTAGGCCGCTGCCTACCAATACAAACCCCAAAGTCACCCGGTTGGGGCTCCGGCTCTCTCGCTCACCGAAATTTTGTAAATTCGGAAATTATTTCGATTTTGAACAGTCTTCCTTTAAGTTGAGCCGCGATATAAGCGTGGCAAACTACGTATGAAGTTTTAGGATACCATAACAAACTTGTTTGTTTATTGTTTTTTGATTTAGAGATAATATTAGCGCAGCAGCAAAAACTACTAAAACTGTTTATTTTTTTTTTCTCTCTTTATCTCCTAATAGACATTTGCAAGACGAATACAATTACGAAGACTATTTGCAAGACATCAAAAATTTTCAACAAATACTTCTTTAACGCCAACAAATAACCATTAGTTTATAACATACATTTTCAGGGCACCGCAATTTAGTAATTTTATAAAGGTTAAAATTTTGTAATATAGACAGGGCTGGTCTAGTTAAAATGCTGAGTAAATCTATGTTCAATATCTCTCGAATTTCGTAAAACAAATATCGATCGTTTAATTCGTTCAAAAATAATAACTTAAAGGATATTTCTATACGCTTACGTAATCAAATATTTTTTTTTGGATTCGTATTCTATTAATTTCTAAGGAAATGAGAGCAAATCGACTCAATACATAATATCATTTAAAATTGCCACTCTTCTAAGCTAGCACAAATTTATAGTGCATTTCATATGAATAAACTAGCAATGCAAGCAGCAGCAAGCGCGAGCATGAATTGCATACGTATTTTATGCTATCATTTTTGATCGCCCACGCGTCGTCATGCGATTTAAGTAATACTACCATTAATAACATTTATAATATATCAATTGCATTTTTATTATCTTGGTAGTTGTCATGATAACGGCGATTACGTAGGGACCTTGATGGGTGAAGTCCCATTGTTACAAAATTTCGGCGAATTTTCTAGTATTTATAGACACTGCTTTGTTTCTATTTGTAGAAGTTGTTTATCTAATATAACCTTTCTCAATAAACAAGTATGTTTTTTAAAATAATAGTTTCTAAGTAAGCGTGTTTTCGCAGTGTAATTTGTATCTGTAATCATCATCATCACAGCCCATAAATGCCCCACTGTTGAGCTCGGGCCTCCTCCGTAATGGGAGGGAAATTAACCTACTGTACCGCGCTGGTCAGACGTGTTGGTTTAGGGTTTTGTTACGAGCTTTTCTTTTCTTGCATAGATGTTATATGCGTTTTATATCCCTTAGTCGTCTCGTATGATCACCCACGCGTAAGATATGGGGTGGTGAATAGTACCTATTCTTACTCCGTCACCACACAGAAATGTATCTATAATATTTGTTTAATCCTTCGGAGTACATGAATTATTTCCTTGATGCAGGGTGTTTATCTCTGAACTTATTAAAAAATTTATTAAAAAAACCGGAATACATACATAAACTCATTCAAAAGGTAATGAAAACAAAAACCGGTCAAAATTGGACACCGCCTCCACGTTAGTCATCGGTTAATCCTCATAACATTTTAATATTACAACGTATAAGGAAAATCGAAATTACACCAAGTTTACTTTCAATTTAAATGTAAATGCAACCTTGCAGTTTTGTAACCTAAAAACCAACATTAAAGTACCTATAATAATATATGCAATATGTATTCGGTACAGTACCATTGAACATGTGTTGCCGACTGATTTTATTACTAAACTAACACACTAGCACACCATTACGTAAATCCTCAAGTCTCACGCTACCCTGCTCTCCCTCAAACAGCCGACTGACACCTAGTTAGATATTTTTAACCCGCCAGTAATAAATATAAAATATTTAATTATATTGCCACTTATCAAACACCGTAATTTTTCTATAGTGTGTACTAAAACAATTACTCACTTATCGGCATCCAACTCCAACATAAGTTCAAGCAGGTTAATTGCGAGTGGGCTGGCACCACGAAACACTTCGCGGAAGTCGCGCCTCTTTAGCATCGGCAGCGACTGGATGTAATTCCTAGCCTGAAATTATTAGAATATGTTAATGCTATAATAGCAGTATTTATTTTAAAGCTAAGTTAGATCGCTAAAGCAACCATTCAGAACTTTAGACTATAGAAATAGATGTACCGAACCGTTCGGAGCCGGTTGTCCGGGTACGGCTAAGGTTTCAATTAGATTGTAGTAAAGACATGAAATATATAAATATATAGAAATAACATGCAACATTTAGTCATACTATGTACTTCTAATTGAAGTTATGGCAATCCCGTTAAAACTATTTGGTACAAACTTGATTAGAATCGCCTTTAATAATAACGTGTACCGTTAATCTACCGAAACACAGAAATATCTTGCCCCGACAATAAAAAACCAAATTGCTAAGAATTTTCAATTTGTAAGTGCAGAATTCTGTATTAAGGGATCCTTAAATATTTTTAAATCTGTAATAATTATTATGTACTCCTTGGTGAAGTGTAGCAACCTAACAAAAGAATGAATCAAGGCTATTGACTCAATAGAAATTTTTTTTCCCCGAATTTGGTAGGACTAGAAGGGTGAAACGAAATGCAAACGAAAGTAGAACGGAGAATAGAGCGTTGGCTATCTGGATATTCAAGTAGGCTATCCATAGTCACTGTTCGACATAAGCTTTTCCGAAAGTGGGACAATGCTATAATCACTACGCTTGATAAGCAGATTGGCGATAGCATATAAGTTTCCCAGGAAGTGCTGCTGTCAGTCACTTTACTAGTGATCATTCAGCTGGTTTTTAAAAGTCGGCAAAGTAATGGAAGGTTGCCTTATTATATCTTTAACCCATCACCACACGGGGAAGATGGTATGAATTTTAAAATGTTTCGATAGAGGGGGTAAATTAAATAACGGGACGTTGCGGTTATTAAGTTTCTGGATACAGATATTTGAATAACATTATACGGGTTCAAAACTTCAGATATGATTACGGACATCAAACTAGTTCGGATTAACCGATAATTTTGATTATGGACATTAAATTTTTGGGTACAGTAAAAGAAAAATACCTAGTAGCGATTTTACTTTATCGCTATACAATTGGCCAATATTACAACTGGCTGTGTTGTAGCGGCTACGAAAGCTACCAACCCTTACTTTGCTCGTGGATGTCGTAAAAGACGACTAAGAGCTTTATGACGACCTGGGCCAACTCCATCTGATGCCGTTTGGTCAACGATTACATTACCAAGGAGGGTCGACGTCAGGCAGTCAGCCGGTCATAAAACTATTGCCAACAACTTTTGCAATATGTACTCGTACATATTGCGTCGCAACCAAGTAATTGGGACAAGAGCAAAAGAATGATGATGACGATTGGTCAATACTACAATGTCACGTGTCTTTAACCGTCTCCGACTCTATCCGAAATTACTTGATTAACTTTTATTTCTGAAACTCAATAGTTTAGATTATGGAGCTCGATAACAGCCCTGAAATAAACCGAATTCGTTGACCGGCTACCGATATATGTAAGGTGCGACGAACTGTCAATCTCATTCTTGCGTTTAACTACATTTATTTTTTAGCTGTATTTAAATGTCCACTTATTGAACGGGCCACCGAAACCTTACAATTTACATGGCAGCCTATTTCGAAAGTATGCAATAATAAGAGTAGGTATATCGTAACAAATATAGTACCTATCTACCTATCTGTGGGCGTCAAAACTTTAATAAAATTACGAGTGCTAATGGTTAACTGAACACAGCTTTAGTTCACTGATTAGATAACCAAGTTTATTATACGTACCTATGCACCTACCCACACATCTATAAATCACACAACTCGTTGCGTTCGATTTCTATAGATTGTGATATTATTAAATCGGTAATTGCGACAGTATTGATTTTATTGTAACTAAGTATCAAATATATTGCCACTGATTGAAATTCGATAAGATAATGCAACGAAGACTACAATACTACAACCTACTGTCACATTAACAAATCGTTTACTCCAATAACAATTTATTTAAACGCTATTTATCCACTCAAGATTATTTAAATAATAATAGAGTCGACTAGGACTCCACGATATGACAAAGTAGGAATATATGCTAATACTCCTTTCATTCACGCAAGTGTCGTACGAAACTACTACAGCATATAAGCAGATAGTGTTATAAATTCTGTCGTGTACCCAATCCTCCTTTTCCGTGTGGTGACGGAGTAAGAATACATTTCACCACCCCCAATCTTGCCCGTGGGTGATCGTACGAGACGACTAAGGGATAAAAAAACGCTTATAACAGCAAGAGATGGCAAACTCGAAACAAAACCCTATACCAACACGTCTGACCAGCGTGGTATAGTAGGTAAAATTCCCTCCTATTATGGAGGAGGCTCGAGCCCAACAGTGCGACATATACGAGCTATGATGATGATGACCCAATCCTCACGCAGGATATTTCTTTATGACATCTACTAGCGATTGTTCAGTCTGAATTAGTGTCTCCGTTAATTATAAGATTGTGAAGTCACCGATCCAAGAAATTATTACTTAATATAGTGTCGTATTTTATAAAATAATAGAAAGAAAGAACAACAACGACTGCACAAGATGACGCTCAGCATATTATAATCCTTACTTTCCTTCTACTATGATAGTCCAGCGCACATGGGCTAAGAAGAAGTGTCTCACGCTTTTATCACGTTTATTCATAAATGTTTACATAGAAATAATATTCGGTACACATGTTTAGTACCCCGTGTGGCCGTCGCAACAAGATTAGATTACAATGACCTTCACCTCTTAATTGCCTGTGGGACTCGTAAAAATCGGCTGAAGATATCACCAGGAGAGTGGTAAGCAGCTATCTCCTGGGAAACTTATAACCCCCAGTACAACCAGCGTGGCGATTATGGCATAATATGCCCAAAAAAAAATATGAACGCTATAAAGTCACTGTCCACGGCAGTTCCGCCATTCCATGGGCTCATTTTGGCAGTAGTAGGCCCGTTGGTGTTGGGACAGGGGATACTAATAATCTACAGCCGCCATCTGGCTACCAAAAATTTCAGCCTTTGGCCTTGGTGACACAACATTCAGACACTTAGAACCGACGAGTGGGTCATCGAAATGGAAGAGGAATTGAGCAAAATCAGCAAAAATTAGAATGAGTTCGCAGATATTCAGTATACTGAATATAATTATGTAGAATTTGACTTATTATCATAGTATCTCGCTCATTCGTTTGACAGAAACGTGAAAATATCGCACGCGAGAACTGAATATTAACATTTTTAAAAGGTCGCCAAAATAAAAAAAAATACGAACGCGATATAATGTGTAAAAATAGTTTTTTACTTGCGTAAACATTAACATTTATTATATTTAGATGTTGTTAATTTGTAATATGAATAAATTTTACGACATTATGTAATATACTTATTGCCGTGAAAATTACAGAGTATGAAATTAAATTGATTTTCATATGTTTACAAAATGTTGGCCTGAGACAATATTCTAATTACCGATGCTATGGATATTATAAAGCCTGACAGCTACGCTTATTGACTGAAGAACAAAATAAAGTAATTAGTGATACATAAGATAAATTGACTGCACATATGGCGTAGTAATTAAGATACCGACCTACCATGCCAGTGCCGTGAGTTCGATTCCTACGCAGGACAATACTTTGTGTGATCCACTAATTGTTGATATGAGTCTGGGTGTAATTTGTGTCCGTTAAATTATATGTTTGTGAAGTCGCTCGCAATACTAGGATTATTTCTTTAGTGCCGGGTGTAGTCATTTAAAAAAATAAAGTCAAAAAGTCTTCCCTTAATTACTACTAACTAGACTTGACTTGGCAGTTGGCATTTCAACATAAGCAGCTAACTTGCATGCTCTTTTAGTGCCTTCATCAGATTATAAATCATCATCCTTCAGCTCTTATAGATACTACATATTCTATACGTGTTCGGCGTAGCATGTCTCATTCTAAGACAGCTAAAAGAAGAGCAAAACACACTGCAAAGGATAAGTTTTATGGTCGCCTATTTGTTTTACGTCAGCTAACCTTGGGGGCGCAATTGTTGTCTAAAATCACTATATGGAATTGAGCCAGATGTGTATAGAGTCCTTAGCAATGTTTTGCGACATTCCCGAGCAATGTTAGGGTGAGAAATATAGGAAATTTGGTTATAAATATATTTAGTCCTAGGAGTTAATATAATTGTATTAACGTATATACATATAATTATATTAGCACTTATGTTTTTTTTTAATTTATTTACTAAACCTTTATCACGCATAATGTGCTCAATAAATAAAGGAATTGATATTTTGCTATCTAAGTCTGTCAAGCGAATTAGTTAGACAATACTATGATTGCACAGATGCCGTAATTGTTACGATACCGACCTGTTGTGCCACTGCCGTGTGTTCGATACCACGCAGGATTTCCCACTTTGTGCGAACCACAAAGTGCTGTCCCACGTTCGATGCCCACCCAGGATTCCCCACTTTGCGCGAACCACAAAGTGTTGTTCTGAGTCTGGGTGTAATTTGTCTGCGTGAATTGTATGTTTGTAAAGTCCCCCGCAATACAAGGTTTATTTCCTTAGTGCAGGGTAGTGTCTTAAATACATATGAACAGACAATACACACAATCATGAATAACACTCATTAAGATGGCAATAACATGTACAGACACACAATAACAGAAATCCATTCAAACAAATAAATCACCGACTGAACTATTATTGTCATTGTATTAAATTCGCTATTAAAGTTAAAGCATGTTAAGTTCTATCTATTAGTATATCCTATTTTTTTTTTGTTAAAATGTCCTGTTTTTTACTTATCAGTAAGCGTAAAAGCCTGCATTAATATCCTATTCATTCGATAATCAAATATAAATTAGTATCTGAACTTACCTCTTCACTAATAAATTTATCTATAGTCTCCTGTTCTGGATTACCGCATAAAAATAATATTCTTGTAAGAAGATCAATATCTGAATGCACACGGGTTAAGGTTACAGAAGCATGAAACGTACACAAGCCATGTGTGAACAGGACATAACAAGAGTCGATAGTAAACAATTTTTAAATCATCAGATAAAATTTATCCACAGAATCAAAATACAGAGTAGGTAATAAAAATACAGACTAATCAAATCTAAATACAGTTGTATATATAGTAAATATATTGGTTGCTTTCCATTTAGTTAACACAGAGGGACTTTGCGGTACATTGTGAAACACTGCCAAACACTGTGTAAAAGTTTAAATAAAACAGCTAGTTGTCTCAAAATAACACTAGAGTGCATCAATATCGCAAAATTATAGGCGTTGTATACCTAAATGCAAGTTCCTTGACAAAGTCTTGGCTCAATAATTTATAAACATAACCACATTATAAGGCCTCACTTCAATAATGCAATATTTACATTCTACATTTTTATTAAATTTTAATTAGCAGTAAGAGACAAGCTCAATTTAATAATCTCAAATAATACTACTAGAATATGCCGTAATTAAATTGCGAGGTTAAGTAATGATACTTAATTCAAGCAAAGTAGTACCTATATATTTAAAGTACTCTATGCAAGTAGGTAAGCATCTGTCAAACACCACTTTTTCGAGTGTAAAACAGTGTACGGCTGTGTTCAACAGTGTCGTTGATGGAAAGCGCTTTATCGAACACTGCGTCACTTTTTGTATTAAATGGAAAGCACACATAGTAAATATATTTTTTTTTTTTTTTTTTTTTTATTTGTTAACGCAGTGGTTCAAGAATGCTATTTGCGCACTAACCCCCGCCTGTCGGAAAAACAGACGAGGAGTGTGGGACTCGCTAGCCCCGTGACTAGAATACCCACTAAACTCTTTCCACTGCGACCGCTGTTAGCCGAGAGGGCTTTGACAGCTTAACCGGACTATGGGTGAGCGCTGAAGGCTCTCAACCCGGAGTAAATATATTATTAAATGCTATTTATATAACATATTCATCGAAAGTGTTTACTATATTAAAAACATAAATTAATCACCAATTGATTCAAATTTATGTTCAATTTTATTCACGACGGAAAGCGAAATTTCGGACAACTAAGTCAATAGCCTTTCGAAAGCATTTTCGTTCCACATCTAAGTCAAGTAAAATTTATTTCATGGATAATTTATCTGATGATCATAAAATCAGCCGAAAGCAAGTTAATGCCTAAGCATTATTCATTGTATCTTGTATATACAAATAATTATTATACCTAATCACCATCTAAACAATCAGTGTTACTTACAGACTCCGAGGAGATTTTCTGCATAAACTCCTGTGCAGGTGTTCCCAAAACTTCCATTATCAGGTTCAACTGATGGATATCTGTCTCACGCATTAAGGTTGAAAGCTATACTAAAAATTATATAATATGCTAAACCAATTTACATGGTTATACATGCACATATATTACATATGTTTGTAGGAATGACTGTCTACGTTGTCTGCACTAAAGTAATAAAATAGATTAAAAGAAGTTTGCGAAAATACATGGATGACACATAAGTTAAAAATAATCATGATGTATACACGTAGGAGTAATATTGAATATATTTATCTACTGTTCATATTCACTTTCACTATTTAACAAAATATAAAAATAAAACTTTGTCTCTTATATACTTGAGTATGATTATATTGGGCGTCTCAATGCACTAATGGCTAGTGCGTGCGTCTGCTAACTATTCGACGTTTCACGGGAGTGGAATATCATCAAATGAGCTCTCTGCTGTCTGACCTAGCTTTTGGTGGTTATTCTGATCAACCCTTTTTTTTTGGCGGCGGGCTATGGTACGTGAAACTCCGCTAATCCGTCCGGGTGACAAGGAAAGCGGCGCAAGACCCCGTAGAACCGCCCTACAACTACCTCTCGACGCCGTACGGGTGGGTCACTGGGACGCGTTCTTTTCTTCAGTGACCCATCCGGATTCTGATCACCCTGGATTTATGTTACGACAGTTAATCCTACAAACACCTTCGCCAAGTGTCATTGGCGGGGAATTTGCATAAATGTATTTACACAGAAAGAACCGAAAAATAAACAAAAAAGAGCATTTAAATTAAGGTATTCCCCCAGGTCTGCTGGGTAATATAGAGGAAACACCTTATGATAGGCAAATACAGTCAGGTAAAGGAAATAATAAAGCCTTTGTAGTGCTGCCGAACCTTAATAATCTTATAATGACTGGGACTAAAATTTCATAGCAATATATACCTCGTAAAATCCAATCAGACCAAGTCAGAACAAAAATATAAAAAAAAATATATGCAGCATTTAATATATTCAGCATAATTTATACACCAGCTTAATATTAACTAAAGTGTCATGCACAAAAATTTTTGCAGATCTGTAACTAATAAAAAGGATACGGTCTGAACCAGGGAACAGTGTCCTACTGGTGAGTAACTCTGCCATGATGCAACCAACTGACCAAATATCAACCGTCTGATTGTAATGCATCCAGTTAAGCATAATCTCTGGTGCTCTGTACCATCTGTAAATTGTCATATAAATATAATAACATAGCAATTAAATTTTTTATTGTTTCATATTAGCTTAGAGTTAACAACTGGCACTAGAGGAGTTTGTGGTTACATCTCATTTTAAAGAATCAAATGCATTACTTTGGACTGTTCCAAATTCGGTATGTAATATAGCTGTATATACCTTTAATACAAAAAAAAACTAAATTGAAATCGCTTCATCCGTTCATGAGCTATGATGCCACAGACAGACACATTCAACTTATAACTCCCCTCCTTTTGTGTCGGGGGTTAAAAATACAAAACTTATTACTATCAAATATAAATCTGTTGAAATTATAAAAATATTGATATATTACTACTTACCTAGTGGCCACATAGCCAGTCATTTCCGTTTCAGTTGGTCTGGCAAGTCCAAAATCTAAGATTTTCAACTCACAATCCTCATTGACAGCAATGTTAGAGGGTTTTAAGTCCTACAATATTAATATTGTGTTAAAGAATGTCACTAGTTATTGATGCAAATCTAAAAGTTAGAACATGCTTATCTACATCATTCTCTATATTGTACTCCTTTATTAGACAATTAGTTAAAATAAAAATGTTTATAGAACACACAACTGACAATGAGTTGAATAGACATAGTTCATAACAAAGAAGTTACTTCAAATATAACTAACTATATGGATGTTTCATTTTTAAAAATACTTACCCTATGAATTATACCAGCTGAATGAATATATTTAAGGCCACGAAGTATCTGATAAACTAAAAACTGCACATGGTCATCAGAAAGTTTCTGGGTACGGACAATATTGTTCAAATCCGCTCCCATCAAGTGTGTTACAAGATAAACTTGTTGAAATTCCTCAATTGTCTTTTCAGGGCTAAACACATCTAGCAAACCTGCAGTTAATCATATTATTTAATTTGCGTTTAACATGTTAAAAAACACAAACTAGTAGTATCATATTAATAATTTTCCAGTGTCAATTTCATCAATTTTTCTAATAGTTATGTTCTAGATACTCTATGGAAGATTGTTAACCATGGTTATGTTAAATCTTTCCATTTGAAATTTGTGTTATGGGGTTACTGTTAACTAACTAACCTAACCCTACTGAGTTTTTTGTGTATAGATTAGCTGTTAGTCACCTTTGACAGCTTGGCTATGGGTGAGTGCTGAGGGCTCTCAACCGTGAGACCCCTATTGGGTTACAGAGTCATTCTTTATATATGATATGCTGTGCTTGTGGCATCAGTTACATAAATTACAGAATTATTGTTTATGTTTATTTCTAAATGATTTTTATTTAGGTCGACTAAACCATGATCTTTATTGCCATTTAAGATCTGGCCATGTATTATTAATCTACACATGAAATATTCATTAATATCCTATAAAATATGAATTTGAAAATGGAAGCCAAGTTCAATGGTATAATAATTTTATTATGGTAGTCACTTATAAAATACAAATTCTTATTAAAATCGACTTTAAAATTTTGTATTTAAGATCAGTCATATCATGTAATAAATATTTTGTATCAGCCAATATAGAAAGCAATTCGATTCAATACAAAACATATATTTGTGACATACCATCAAAAGATTTGAGATAAAAATTAGTGCCGAGTTCTATAGACAATCCTGGGATTTATTTATTAGAAGAATATATAACATTATTATTAAGATCATTTTTTGTTCATTTTTATATTACAAAAATGTTTTATTTATTATGATTTTTTAATTTCCAATAGTCAAATTGTAAACATATACATACTCTATTTGATCTCAACATTTGACTTGGCAAGTTTTCACATATACCACACATATACATCACTATATTTACTGTTAGATGATATATAAAGATAATAATGTTTATTATATGCAAGTTATAAATTTTATAAGACTCTATCCTTCTAAATATTTGGTTTTCTGGTAAAAATAAACTAAGATATATGACAAATGTATGTGGCTAAAAATATTTTAAAAGTTACCAATAACATTTTCATGGTTCATATGTTTCAGCATTCTCAATTCACGGTAAGTACGCTTGGCATGCACAGCTGACTGAAATGGTCTCGCTAGTTTCTTTATCGCTACTTTCATATTATGCAGAGTATCGATAGCGGAACTGTAAACAAATTACAATCATATGCATATATATATGAATAGGTGATCAAATTAGCCCGCCCACGCAAGGGCAATGTAGTACATAAATTGCATATATTACTGAATTGTACAGATTTCATGCTATTGAAAAAATAAATATTAATAATTTCAGTAATCACATCAATCATTAAATAATCACTGGCATAATGCCGAATAATTTACACGACACATACCAGACTTGACCGTAAGCACCTGAGCCCACAGGTGTAAGCATCTGATATCTTTCCGGAACAATCCATTCTGTTTTATTTATTTCCACTTTATGGAACCGAGGCATATTGATATTTTATGTAAATTTTTATTTGAACTGAATGAAACCCTACAACACAGCGCAAAAGATAAAATTAGAATAATATCAATTCCGACACATCTGATATCTTGCAAATGTAATGTAAACCACAGAGTAGATCACCAAGCAAATAAATTACTAAAAGTAAAAACTGAAAGGTATAGATACAATACTAAACTTGAACTTATTAAAATATGTTTGCACTGCTTTTGCATATCATATATCGGAAATGAAAAAAAGAGATCTATAAAATTAACTACCCTAATCTCTATAGGATAAAGACTTATCTATCGGAGATAAAGAATACTAATCTACTGTTCAAATGTTCACAAGAAAGAGCTGTAAACAACTAAAGAGTAAAAAGAACAATTCTAAAATATTGCATCTGTATGGATTTTTAAATGTATTAGGGATTACTTAGATCGCAAGCCAAACATATATGTTAAAGATTGTTGTTAATAAAATAATATAAAAAATATTGTGATATAGATATTGTCATATATATAAATAAAATTATTGTGATATAATGTTGTCAAATTAATTTTTAAGCACACTATTTACATATAAGTTAACAAACAGTAAGAAGTATTTACTCTAGATTTACCCCCGTCAGAGTTAAGTATTAATGTCAATTATAATTTTGAAGGCGTATTGGGGGGTCAATCAGCCAAAGTTCTCAGACCAATCATAATTTGGTATTTAAACAACTTGGCTTATGATGGATAGTATTTATGAATAATATATTCAATTAATGGTTGCTTTCCATTTAGTTAACACAGAGGGACTCTGCGGTACATTGTGAAACACTGCCAAACAATATGTAAAAGTTTAAATGAAACAGCTAGCTGTTTCTTTTACAGTGTTTCACAATGTACCGCAGAGTCCCTCTGTGTTGTAAATGGAAAGTGTAAAATTTAACAAATCGTTTTATATAAGATGTCTAAACCAGGAAATTCATCACAATAATAAATAAAGAGACTATATAAAAGTATAAGAATAAACGTTTTATTTAAGAGTATATTCTACAACTTTCAATGGGTCTTCTATTTTTATATATATGTCAAATAAAAGAACACTTCGAGTTCTTATATTTGAAAATTATTCATACGAGACAATTCCTATACAATGCAAGGAGTCTCTATTCCTAACATCCTCGACAGTTTTTATGAATTTGAAGTCAAATTCTTCAGTCCCATTCTTGAACTCAAATCTTTGATTCTAGGGCCGAATAAAGGTTTGGTAAGCATATCAGCTAACTGTAACTCCGAGAATACCTGTTCCACTGTGAACTCTCCATTACTGACACATTCTCTTACAAAGAAATGTTTAAGTTTAATATGTTTAGTACGCTTGTGATATTCGTACTTTGGGTTATGTGAGAGTTTGACAGCTGACTCGTTGTCTAATCTTAGCACTGGTTTAAGAGTCCTGGTTAAACTGTTGAGAAGGCGATTCAACCATAAAATCTCTTGAGCAGTTTCACTAGCTGCTATGACCTCTGCTTCAGTAGATGAAATTGAGACCATTGTTTGTAGTTGGCTTCTCCAACTTATTCTTCGTGATCATCATCGTCGCTCAAAATCAAATTACGCTTGAGGATGATGATCCTCAAGCGTAATTTCAACTTGCTTACGAGGTATTGGTTGTGATGTTGTCTGTTCACGTGATAATACTAGATCATATAAAAGCTTGGAGTCTTCATTTTTGTTTTGTTCATCATAAACCATTTTTCTCATGACTCTGACATCTTTCGAAATTATGATCTTATTTTTAGATGGTATGTATATTCTGAATGCTTTGGATGTTTCAGAATACCCAACAAACATACCTTGTATCGCTTTTGAAGCAAATTTATGACTATTGCCATTTTTTAATAAAACATACGTTTTACAACCAAATATGTAGAGATGATTTATACATGGCTTCCTGCCAACCCATTGCTCAAATGGTGTTTTGTGATGAATAGCGCTATTAATACTCTTATTACAAAGGTAGTTTGCAGTAAATATTGCCTCTCCCCAGCATTTTAAAGGTGCTTTTGCATCTATCATCATAGCCCTTGCCTTTTCAATGAGAGTGCGATTTTTCCTCTCAGCTAAGCCATTTTGGCTTGCCGTGTATGGCGCCGAAAGTCTGCGCTCTATTCCACAGCATTTTAGGAAAGCATTAAAATCTTTATTTACATATTCAGTACCATTGTCTGATTGTAAGTACTTAACTTTGTTACCTGTGTGTGTTTCCGTTGACTCCTTAAACTCTTTGAATCTTTCTAAGACTTCGTTTTTATTTCTCATGAAATACACTCTACTATATCTGCTGAAATCATCAATGAATGTGACAAAATATCTATTACCGTTTAATGTAGGCATTCGTGTGGCGACGGGAATAGAATACAAAGGTCGTCACCCCTTACTTGCCCGTGGGAGTCGTAAAAATCGGCTAAGGGTCTCACCGGGAGATTGGGCAGCGGCTATCTCCCGGGAAACTTAATAACATCTACCGCGATCGCCAATCCGCTCGCCAAGCGTGGCGATTATGGCATTATTACCCCCCCAAAATAAATATGGATGCACAAAAAGTCACGGCCCCCAGTCACGGCAGTTCCGCTGTTCCACGGGCTCATTTTGGTAGCGGGCCTGTTGGTGGCGGGGCAGGGGGTGCTAGGAATCTCCGGCCGCGATCCGGCTACCAAAAAAATCGACCCTTGGCCCTGGTAACACACAACGTTCGGACGCTTAGGACCGACGAGAGGGTCATCGAACTGGAAGAGGAATTGAGCAAAATCCGATGGGACATTGTAGGATTATCAGAAGTGCGAAGAGAGGGGGAGGGCACGATAATCCTCCGGTCTGGAAATTCGCTCTTCTACCGGGAGGGAGATCACCCATCCCAAGGCGGTGTAGGGTTTATCGTTCGTAAGTCTCTCGTAGAGAACGTGGAGAGGATCGAAAGTGTGTCAACAAGGGTAGCGTACCTTATACTCAGAATTACCAAACGGTATTCGTTGAAGGTCATACAGGTTTACGCACCGACTTCGACATACTCCGACGACGTAGTGGAGGCCTTATACGAGGATATCTCGAAAGCCATCCACACGTCCAAAACCCACTTCACGGTAGTTATGGGAGACTTCAACGCAAAACTAGGCAAAAGGACAGACGATGAGTTGAGAATGGGGCAATATGGATTTGGACAGAGAAACCAAAGGGGCCAAAAACTGGCAGACTTTTTGGAGAAGGAAGACCTCTTCATGATGAATTCCTTCTTCAAGAAACGGCCACAAAGGAAGTGGACCTGGATTAGCCCTGATGGATCCACTAAAAATGAGATAGACTTCATCTTGACGGACAAACGACAAATATTCAATGATGTCTCTGTGATCAGCAGGATTAAAACTGGGAGTGATCACCGGATGGTTCGAGGCACATTGAATCTTCGTACGAAAGTCGAGCGGTCCCGCTTGATGAAGTCTACACTCCGACCTACACCTGTCCAATACCAGAATCCCGATAGCTTTCAACTCGAATTACATAATCGCTTCCAATGCCTGGAAGAGTGCGAATCTTCGAACGATATGAACAACAGGTTCGTCGAAACTGTCCACGCGGTCGGGTCAAAATTCTTTAAGGCCCGTCGCGCTACTAGAACAAAAAAGCTTTCTGACCAGACTCTTCAACTCATGGAGAGGAGAAAGGAAATGACGGTACAGTCTTCAGCCGATTGGTCCGAACTCAGGCAGCTTAATAGACAAATCTCTAAATCTATGCGACGCGATATTCGCCGATTCAATACACTGCGTATTGAAGAGGCGATAGAGCGAAATCGAGGCTCCAAAGTGTTCGCACGAGATTTGTCTATCGGGCAGAGCCAAATGACTAAGCTGAAGACCGATAACGGTACTGTCATTTCATCCCAGAGTGAGATCTTGGGAGAGGTCGAAAGGTTCTATGGGCAGTTGTACAAATCATCCCTGAATCCTGTTGTCAGCTTGGTCCAAGACCCCAGATCCAAGCTAACTCGGCACTATACCGAAGAAATCCCGGACGTCAGCTTGTACGAGATCAGAATGGCTCTAAAACAATTAAAGAACGGAAAGGCACCGGGAGATGACGGAATTACCACAGAGCTCCTGAGGGCAGGCGGCAAGCCAGTTTTAAAAGCCCTACAGAAGCTATTTAATTCTGTCATTCTCGGGGGCGACGTTCCAGAGTCGTGGACCAGGAGTGTGGTGGTGCTGTTTTTCAAAAAGGGCGATAAAACGCTCTTAAAGAATTACAGACCCATCTCACTCCTGAGCCACGTGTACAAATTGTTTTCAAGAGTCATTACGAACCGACTCGCGCGCAAGCTAGACGACTTCCAGCCGCCCGAACAAGCCGGTTTCCGAAAAGGTTATAGTACCATAGACCACATCCACACGCTACGCCAGATTATACAGAAGACCGAGGAGTATAATCGGCCTCTGTGTCTAGCGTTTGTGGACTATGAGAAAGCCTTTGATTCTGTCGAAACTTGGGCAGTGCTGCAGTCCCTTCAGAGGTGCCAAATTGACTATCGATATATCGAAGTGCTGAAGTGTTTGTATAAAGACGCTACTATGTCAGTCCGCATCCAGGCTAAGAGTACGAAACCGATCCAGCTGCAGAAAGGCGTGAGACAGGGAGACGTTATCTCTCCGAAACTGTTCACCACTGCGCTGGAAGATGTCTTCAAGCTCTTAGACTGGACCGGACTCGGCATCAACATCAATGGCGAATACATCACTCACCTTCGATTCGCAGATGATATCGTAGTCATGGCAGAATCCCTGGAGGACCTTGGCACCATGCTCAATGACCTCAGCAAGGTGTCCCAACTAGTAGGGCTGAAAATGAACATGGACAAGACGAAAATCATGTCTAATGCCCATGTCATTTCTGTACCGGTCCTGGTTGGGAATGCGATTCTCGAAGTTGTCGATCACTATGTTTACCTAGGACAAACAGTCCAATTAGGTAGATCCAATTTCGAGAAAGAGGTCAGCCGACGAATCCAACTCGGCTGGGCAGCGTTCGGGAAACTTAGGAGGATCTTCTCGTCTAATATTCCGCAGTGTCTGAAAACAAAGGTTTATAACCAGTGTGTGTTACCAGCGATGACTTACGGCACTGAAACGTGGTCTCTAAATGTCGGCCTCATAAAAAGGCTCAAAGTCGCTCAGCGTGCTATGGAGAGGGCTATGCTCGGTATTTCTCTACGTGATAAAATCCGAAATACGGAAATCCGTAGAAGAACGGGTGTAACCGACATAGCCCGAAGAATTAGCACGTTGAAGTGGCAATGGGCAGGCCACATCGCTCGACGAACCGACAACCGTTGGGGAAAAAAGGTTCTCGAGTGGCGACCACGAATCGGACGACGCAGCGTAGGACGACCCCCCACTCGGTGGACTGATGACCTCATCAAGGTCGCAGGAAACCACTGGATGCAGGTGGCACAGGACCGTTATAGATGGCATTCACGTGGGGAGGCCTATGTCCAACAGTGGACGTTTACGGGCTGATGGATGGATGGATGGATGTAGGCATTCTGATCGGTCCACACACATCGCTATGAACGATTTCTAAGAGTTGTTTTGTGCGTTGAGTCGTTTTCTCTCGTGGAGCAGAAACTCGATGTAATTTTGCTTGAATACAAGCTTCACACTCGTCTAAGCTTTCTGAATTGTCAAAGTTTAGACCAAGTAGCGCATCATTTTTTTGTGCATATTTTAAATCTTTGGCATTCATGTGGCCGAGTTTCTTATGCCACTCATTAATGTTCAAATTTTTATTTGTAGTCGACGCTGTGTTTGCCAAATTGTTGCGCTTATTGTGTTTACATTGCATATAATAAAGTCCATCGTTTTGCTTGTATGCAGTTAGAGTAATTTTGCTTTTAGGGTTAGTGACCGTCGCTTTATCCTTATTAAATAAGACGGAGCAGCCAACATCAGTCATTTTACTAACGGACATCAAGTTAGTAGATAGACTGGGTACATATAGTGTATCTTTCAGATGGGTAGGTGCTACGCTATCATCATTTTTTGTAGTAAAGGATACTGTACCTTTCCCCTTTATCTCTGCATCTAGCTCATCAGTAGCAAACTTCAGCTTACCTGATGATTTATCAATCTTTTTGAAAAGATCTCTTTCATAAGTCATGTGAGATGTACAGCCACTGTCTAAGATCCAAATACTATTGTCAGGCTTCTTCTTGTTAGTGAGAAGGCACTTCGTAGCGAAATGGTTTTTATGAGAATTGCTCTTATGTTGTTTAGCTTTCTCATTGTTTTTATCCCAGCAATTCGTACAAATTTTATGACTTTTACGCTTAAATATGTTACCTTTCCGTTTGCAAATTTTACAAGACGCATAAAATGCTTCTTCTTGTATAGGCAACTCACTTGGTTTCTCTTGATTGTTTATACTCCGACTATGACGAGCTTCACATTCTTCAATGATTTTTGTTTTAAGTTCGTCTGGTTTTGGAAGGGTATCTCGCGTTTCAATTGCGACTCTGAAGTTGTCGTAATCTGAAGAAAGACTGTACAGCATCATAATGGTTAGTAAATCTTCATTTATGTTTACATCCATGTCTGCAAGTTTGTCTACAATGTCCATGAATATGTTAAGATGACTACGAACATCATTACCTTCCAGTCTCGTTAATATAAGCTGTTTTAGTAAGGAGGCTTTCTTTGCCGGTCCTTTACTAGCATATATGTTTTTAAGTTTATTCCATAACTCTAGTGCTGTTGAGCAATTTTTAATTTGTTTAAGCTCAGAAGGAGCGATTATAAGGATTAGTTGTGACCTTGCCTGTCTGTCTCCTTCCTTATCTTGAACAGCAGCATCAGTCTCTTGGATGAATTTCCATAAGTGTTGTCGAATTAGCACTGCTTCAGCCTGTATTACCCAAGTATCATAATTTTCCCTTGTGAGGGGGTCGATTTTTATGTTCGACATTTTTCAATATATGATTTAGGTATACGTTGATCTTTAACGCTCACGCTCTGCTACCATGTAAAATTTAACACATCGTTTTATATAAGATTTCTAAAGCAGGAAATTCATCACAATAATAAATAAAGAGACTATATAAAAGTATAAGAATAAACGTTTTATTTAAGAGTATATTCTACAACTTTCAATGGGTCTTCTATTTTTATATATATGTCAAATAAAAGAACACTTCGAGTTCTTATATTTGAAAATTATTCATACGAGACAATTCCTATACAATGCAAGGAGTCTCTATTCCTAACAGAAAGCAACCATATGAAGAAGTGTTAATAATTTGAGAAAAAAATTAAATGACTTGGCTGTATAAACTTAAATCCTTTTGCCTGCCCGAAAGGCCAAAGAAAAAAATGTCAATGTCAAAATCTGACAATCCTCAAACTGCAAGCGATTATTTGGGTGCCTGTTTGTGGTAAATAGTTCATTTTGTGCGGTCTATACATATTTATTGTTATCATGGCACAAACAGCTGGCGTAAAACCTATGACCATTGCTGGTCGAGTGGCCAGTGAACGGGAGAGATGCTTGGGAATGACTGATGCCGAAAGGGCATGGCGTAAACAATGGTTGAAAGATCAAATTCTAGCTCCCAATGAGCCTGTACACGTCGAAGAGTACTGGAAAGAACGTACAAACCCTATCCGTCGTCTCTATCGTTTTCCTTTGGATAAGATTTACGCTGCTCTTACCCCTGTCTTGGTAAGGTTACATAACAATAACCTAGTCCTTAAAATTGAATAAATATTTATTTTTAACTTAAATTTATTTTATTTAATATACAGGGCGTTGAACGGGCAGCTGACTATAGATACATAACTGGAAAATTAGGTTTAATTGCAATTGGGATTCTATCTGTACATTATTACTTCAAATACAATGGCAATGTAAGTAAACCAACATAAATTTCCATAACAATCTCATGTATTTTTTCGTGTAATATTTATAATATTGTGTTTAAAAACAGGACTGGACAAAGAAGGGAGGTTGGAGAGTATTGAAGTCTAAACCTATGGTCCTCCCAGGTCAACAAAACTTCCCATTTGAATCTGACCGCAAACAAGGTGCTGATTATGCTAGCCGAGGTTTCAAGAATTCCCCTATATAAATACTGAAAATTGTTATAAAGCTACACCGTCAAGTTTTATTGTTATTTATTAGTTTTACAAAAATAAACTGCTGTACATCAGATTATTAGACAAACTTTCTTCTTCTTCAGCCCATTCCAACTATGGGAAACAGATCTCTTCCACAAAGGGAGAGCAATTGACATACTTTACTCTGGTAACCTAGTGGTCACATATGGTTAGATACTGAGTTTTAATTTGAATTTTACTTATTCAGAGTGTTATCTCTTTACATCCTTGTACACTTACATGCTTAAATAATCAAAAAAGATGGTGAATTGTATTCTCAATCACTGCATAGGAATTATAAATACAAATTGTTATATATATATATATATATATATATATATATATATATATACACATACAACAATATATTATAAACACAATTTTCATTATAATTATGCTAACAATTATGCAAAATGTATTCCTTCTGTATTAAAGGCATGTAGTAACTTCATAAAATCATCAATATCCATCATACGAGCCCTCATCTGATCAGTTTCTGAATTTAATAATATTTCTTGAACCTTTTGTTTAATATCAAAATCTTCTGGTATGTCCTGTAAATAATAAGAATTCATAATTTTTAATTTTAATAATGCATCAATATCATCATCATTATGCTCTTATCTCTATTACTTGGAGTAGATGCAACATATCAACTACGATAAATATTGCAAAGGTTATTTGCTAATAACCAAATAGTAAATAGCTTTATGACAAGCTGCCAGCCTGACATCAACCTTCCTTGGGAATATAATTGTTAACCAGAAGCATCACGTCAATATAAAATTCTTAGTTGTCTTTCACATACATCCACAAGAAAGTATTTGTGTTATTCATAGTTGGTGTCACACAATGCTAAATGACAGATCAATACATGACTGTCTATGTATAGAATGTAAATCAGCCATTGTCCATTCACTGATGGGCTACCACTCTGTTTCTAGGTTATATCTGGTCTTGTCCCAATTCTTGCATATCAACCTGCCAATGCAATGTCACCAAGCTTCTGCACTTCATTTGCATGCTCTAGCTCCTTCTACTATTTATATTTCTTAAACTTTATAATATATAGAATATGATTTTGGAACTGTTCTATTGTTTATGGTTTCATTTTAAATTGGGTGTGAAGGTAAGAGACTGATAGTACTTTCACTAAACACTAAATAAACATTTATTAGTTATTTTGCTATTAAATATATGCAGACTACAAGATGCATTCTTGTTTGAAATATTATCTAATATAACACTGTCTTACAAAATTGTTACACTAATTTGGACAATTTTAGCTTTTTTGTATAGAATTGAGTAACTCACCTTATTATGAAGTGAACAGTGTACTCTATAGTTCTTTTCCAATACTGCTATAGTTGTGGCATGTTTAAAAGCAGCAGAGAGTGTTTTGTTTTTTCTTACAAAGGCAATCCTAGTCAATCCATCCCATTCAACAAAGTTTATAGGTGGTGGAGGATTTCTAGGCTCAATTCTTACCACGCTAGATTCTACTTTTGGAGGTGGTCGAAAGTTGTTTTTTCCTACCTGTGAAAATTTTTTTTGTCAAGTTTTACAGAATACTAAAGTATGAATGCTAAATATAGTATATAATTTATATTTTTAATATATTTATTATTTAATAATTACAGTTACCTTCATCAACATGTCAACTCTAGCTAATAACTGTGTATTGATAGACAATCTACAATACAATTTATCACCTGGCTTTGCTACCAGCCTCTGTGCAAATTCTTTCTGAAACATAAGTACTGCACATCGAAAGTATGGCCTGTGTAATAACAATTTAAATACTAAAGGTGAACTAATTTGGTATGGCACATTAGCCACACAAATATCAAAGAAGGGTAATTCTGTTTTTAAGACATCTCCAACAAGAATTTGGAGTTTAGCTTGATACGGCGTTCCTTGTACACGTTTTTGAAGTTCAGCAACAAGCCTAAAAAACGAAAATCAGTAAGTTTTAATTAAAGCTAATTGTTTCGTTTCCATGACTACTGATATTACCTAGTATCAATTTCACATGCTACAACTTTCTTGACTCTATCAAGTAGCTTTACTGTCATGTTACCAGTACCGGGACCAATCTCAAGAGCTACATCTGTAGGCCTTAAACCAGCTTTATCCAACATAGACGTTATTATGAGAGGGTTTTTTAATATATGCTGACCAAAATCCTTATTAAACTGAATCCCTGAAACAATTAAACGTAATTGATAAGAATTTTTCACATGAAAAATACTTTAAAATTATTATAACCTCAAACAATATTTACCTTGTTTAGCAACATCGTTATGTATTCTCGACTTCTTTTCAGCTTTAATTTTAGGCATTTTAGCTGTTAATAATATTCAAACCAATTTAATAAATAAACAAACGTATACAAGTCATGAGTCCAAACAAAGTTGTCATGTGGAATTGTGGCTCATTTGTTATTGTCGCTCATGTCAGTTGACTTGTGCTACGTTCCACTAAGCGATTATAACGCTCAAAATAACCAGAGATTGAGATTTTCTAAAAATGACAGCAATTACTAAAATACAATCATTTTTTGGTTTGAAAAGTTCTTGATTTTCATGTATCGAGAGTAGAGCAAGATCTCAACGCTTCGCTTATGAGGCGTGCAATACTTATTTCTATTTTGTATTTAAAAGCTTTTTAGAAAAGCATTCCCTATTTTATTTGAAATATCCTTCAAGTCAAGACCACGAATATGTAGCTAGCTATACGTATTTTGTATTGTATAAGTTTTCTCATCAACAAACATAGATATATTATTATGTTATTTTTATTATTTCTCACAATGGCAACACTAAACTGAAAAGAACTTGTATTCATAGCCGTTAGTAAATTAAAAAAAACGTTCTGTTTTTGGGCGATTACATTTTGTTTTTTAATTATTATTTATTTAAATATAAATTGATATATAATATAATCCTTGCTTACCTGCAGGATGATAGTTACTTTTCCAGAACATTTCGGTATTCAATACTAAAGGATCTGGCAGCATTTCCAGTGCTAGCTAACTAGAACCGTGCAAAAATTGCTCAAATTCTCTTAAACACTGACTTAAGCTCAACATTACGCAATAAGTAGGTTCAAGATGGTTTGAAAACATATCTTGATACAAATTAATCGATTCTCGTACCGTGTAATTTGCTAGAATATTATATAAACACGAACATATGCACGAACCATTTTCCCATATTCTCAGTCGAATAGTCAATTAAAATTAAGCTGAGGGCGATCGGACGACAAATAAGGAAATGCAAAATAGCTGGACCGGCAAGCGCTTTTACTGAATCGACCAAAAGGCGTCCAGAAGGTATATATCCTCGTGGAGAGAAACGCAGTGAGGTTATGGGAACAAGTCTATTTGATTGCCTATAAATTTTTGTAGTGAAGATCACACGTTGAGCTGATTTCTCTTTGTAATGCAACTTTAATATCTATACCGCGTCGTTCGTATACCGCGCGTCCATATAACCTATATACATATAACTAGGGATGACAATCCGGAAAACCGGATCCAGTAATCCAGCGTCATTAAATATTCACCTGATCCGGTACTAGTATATCAGATCCGGCGACCGGATCTGGTGTTAGCAATTTTTGGCAAAACAATAGAGCTGTAGCATGAGTAGGTTATGAGCTGTTGCATGGGTAGATTAGGAATTACTTTAAATGCTTTGCGCTTGATGCGTGCGAGTTGTTGGACGCCGAGTCGCCCCTAGACCATTAGAGGCCATTCATAAATTACGTAAGGGATTTTGAAGAACGATTTGACCAACTGTAAGACATCATAAGATTGCAACTACTACCCCCTGCCCTGGGGGGGCACACTTAAAACATTACTTATTTTTACTGACCGTCGCGCCGCCTACAGATTGGTTGTACAAACTTAACTGCTGCTATTTTGTCCTGCCTGTCAAACGTTTGACAACTGAGAATTGTTATTTTTTGTTCCTAGCGTAGGTACTTATTGTCATCGATCTATTTTCGGTTATTGATATTTTTCTGAAAATTATCTCAAGTTTCAATGTTAGGCTGATATTATTATTGTTTAATTATCAGCTGATATGTTTTTTTTATATTTCAGGGTAGTTTTCATAGTAAAAGAAAATTCTATGTAATTACACATACACATGTAGATATATATATATATATATTACTTCAACTTTAGTTCACCGCCTAAACTCTGGGTGGCAGCACTTTCCATACATGCATATTTTATCATCGAGTTGCCACTCTTTTTCAATTTAACAACTTTACTCTTTGCCCCTGCCCCTTAATAAGAATCTTCGTAAGAAAAGGCCCTATTGATCAAATATAACTCCGTTTATTTTGAAAATATTTTTATTATAATCTTCTTACTACAAGTATCATTCACTGCAATAACATTAATCTATCACAGTTTTGACCAGAATTAGTTAATTTACCTGAGATGTTGAATAGAATAGAAAACAAACCAAAACTCTAACTATTATTTACCCACGGGCTGATTAACTAGTCTGATTGATTCAACCACTGGAATAACTTATTATTTTTGTTCCTCTAGAGACTCTTCTATCTTTTCGATATCAATATCTTCATTGTCGTATCATTCTACATCAAGAGTATCATTGTTGTATGATGTAAGACATAGGCTTTATCCAGCTCGACGACGTAATAATTTAATAGGTTGTACAAATGTACATTCTCAGTGCGAGCACAGTGATACTTGTGGACTCATTGACGATGGATTTTCATATTTTTATTTGATGCGAAGTACAATCCACACGTTGGACATGTACGTGCCATCAATGTCGTTTGAACTGTAGAACAATAAAAGTCGTATGGTGTTAAAATTAAGTCTGGATGGCTAGGAATCTGAATGTTCAGAGATAATTGCATAAATAAAAGACAAAAATAGTATTTGCTTGGTCTTTAGGAAGTGAAATATCTAAAATTTGTGCTTGTCGAAGAGGATGAGGTGGTGGATTGAATTCAATAAAACGTCAATTCTTAGCGCGAAGTGGTAAAATTTTCAATTTAATATTTTAAGTAATGTCAGGCTCACTACATGACTATAGAAAGAAAGAAGTTATAATATTCAGTCAGACATCCTGCCGTAGCCATAAAACGCCGTAGATAATTTATGAATGGCGCCTTACCAAAGAGTAAAGTTATTAAACTGAAAAAGAGTGGCAACTCCATGATAAAATATGGATGTATGGAAGGTGCTGCCACCCAGAGTTTACGCGGTGAACTAAAGTTGAAGTGATATACATATATATACATATCTACATGTGTATATGTAATTATATAGAATTTTCTTTTACTATGAAAGCGACCCTGAAATATAAAAAAAACATATCAGCTGATAACGAAGCAATAATTATATCAGCTTAACAATGAAAATTGAAATAATTTTCAGAAAGTACATCAATAACCGTAAATATATTGATGACAATAAGTACCTACGCTAGGAACAAACAATAATAATTCACAGTTGTCAAACGTTTGACATACAGGACAAAATGGCAGCAGTTAAGTTTGTACAAACAATCTGTAGGCGGCGCGACGGTCAGCAAAAATAAGTAATGTTTTAAGTGTGCCCCCCCAGCCCCTTACTTTGCGCCAGTACCACGCCGCTCCTCCGCAACTCGCATTCGTATATATCCATATAATCGACTTATTTATAAAGTTACTTACTAAAATAATTGATCTACCTGTGAAATTGAAATCAAGGAACACTGAGCTACTCGTTACATACCTGGGGGGGCACACTTAAAACATTACTTATATTTACTGACCGTCGCGCCGCCTACAGATTGGTTGTACAAACTTAACTGCTGCCATTTTGTCCTGCCTGTCAAACGTTTGACAACTGAGAATTGTTATTTTTTGTTCCTAGCGTGGGTACTTATTATCATCGATCTATTTTCGGTTATTGATATTTTTCTGAAAATTATCTCAAGTTTCAATGTTAGGCTGATATTATTATTGTTTAATTATCAGCTGATATGTTTTTTTTATATTTCAGGGTAGCTTTCATAGTAAAAGAAAATTCTATGTAATTACACATACACGTGTAGATATGTATATATATTACTTCAACTTTAGTTCACCGCCTAAACTCTGGGTGGCAGCACTTTCCATACATGCATATTTTATCATCGAGTTGCCACTCTTTTTCAATTTAATAACTTTACTCTTTGTTACATACTTAAAATTGTCCGGCTTTAGACTCCGGGGTTGTAAATAAATCCGGCTGGATTGATGGGAAGCCTACTACTGAATACGTTCATTTAATATGGACAGCCTTACCACTCAAATTGTATTTCTTAAGCTGTTTACATCATAGAGTTAAATCATATATTTCTCTAATCTACGTTAGTTAAACAGATTTTTCCACTAAGCGCCCACTACGCTCATGTTGGTGAACCTTTTTTTGGTTCATTTGCATGCGACCGATGCAATCGTTATTACAAGTGACGTGGAATATTCATCCACCCTTGCAAATGGTCATTACTGTTAGTGACTTCTCCCTTTACTCCCTTGCTTATTTTGACTTCTCCTCACAACCGCAACAACCGTAATCACCGTATGAAACGGTTATAGGGACATTTCGAGCAGTGTACTGTGTAAACTTTTATTAAAGTGTAGTAGCAATAGCGGTTGATATATACTTTTGACTTGATATTGATGCTATATTTAATAATTACTTGGTTGCCATATTGTGCAATTTATTGCAGAGTAAGTGCTTCGTCATTGTTTTATTTTATTTCATTTTCTGCCCTTTCAACAAAACCTTCAATTGTTTGACCAGGTGTATATTGTCGGACCTAATTAAAGGCGATGACTTGGCATATGATATATAATAGCTATAAATAAATTAATCTTATGGTAAATAAAGACTTGGATTTGGCATTTTATGGCATATTATGTTTATAAAGATCTTTATTTTGCAACAATGCTATGATTTTATGTGATGATTTTTAAGTGCTGGTTAATTTAATTCAATCTAGCAACATTTGAAATTTTGGCATGGTTGATCTTTACGGGACCGAGTGAAATAAAACCGTTTCGTAAAATTATTATGAAAATGGAGTGGAAACCAGAACAAGAAGGACTAAGACAGATTCTTACACTTCTCAAGGAGTCTCAATCACCTGATACAGAAACACAAAGGGCCGTACAACAAGTATCCTTTTCATAATTTTCATAATCGAGTGGATCGGCGTGGATATTTTTTACTAACTTTAACCGCTTACTCTTTTATTTGTTTATTAAATTTATGTAATGTTTGCATCTTTCAAAGGTATTTTCTATAGATTTATCTATTTGCATATATTATTTGTTTCATCACGACGCTTGATATAATCGATTTTTCCGACATGACAGCCATTGACAACCTTTATTTTCTTTACAATGTAATATCAGAAATTGGAAGAATTGAACAAATATCCAGATTTTAATAATTACTTAATCTTCGTGCTTACTAAACTGGTTACTGAAAAAGAACCTACAAGATCTTTGAGTGGGTTGATTTTGAAAAATAATGTCAAAGCTCACTATAACAACTTCTTGCCAGAAGTGGCAGAATTTATCAAACGTGAATGCCTATCGGCCGTAGGGGACCCATCCCCTTTGATTCGTGCTACTGTCGGTATCATAATAACTACTATAGCTAGCAAAGGAGAATTAGTGTCTTGGCCGGAGCTGCTTCCAGCCTTGTGTCAAATGCTTGATTCACAAGATTACAATGTCTGTGAGGTGTGTATTTATGAATTTATATACTCTTATAGCTTCTTAGTAAATATTAACTTTGAAAAAAAGTGCCATATCAGTAATAAATATTTATGAAACTCTTATATCACTTAGTACTTGATAGAAGTTATTTAATTGCTGATTGCTGAATTGAAGCTATTTAACTGTGGTAGAATAGATTTTATGTTAAAAATTCATGTATTGAATTATTATTAAAGCAATTTCAATTAATGATTTAATTATATAAATCATATTTTTAAATATTTTGAAAGAAAATTTTGTAAAAATGTAAAATTTAATTTGTAAACAATTCAAAAATTTTAGTATAATCTGACTAGAATTCTTAATATATTAATCATTTATCATAGTGTTCTTTCTTGTTAATTTCTAATAAACTTATTTCATGCATAAGCTAGATCAGGCTGTGAGTTAATATTTTTATATACATTTTTAATGTTACATATTACTTTTAGGGTGCATTTGGAGCCCTACAGAAAATCTGTGAGGATACAGCTGAGGTATTGGACAGTGATATACTGAATAGACCTCTAAATGTATTAATACCTAAATTTCTGCAATTCTTCCGGCATTCAGCTCCAAAAATTAGATGTCATGCAATTGCTTGTGTTAATTACTTCATCATGAGTCGGACTCAGGCTCTCATGTTGCATATTGATGCTTTTATTGAGGTGAGATTATTGTAAAATTTAATTAAACTTAACATATGCTTTAAACATACTTAAGTTTCATTTTCAAGTACTTTGAAATTAATGCACACAATAGTGTATATAGTAAGAAGACAAATCAATTAATATTAATAAAGTATGTATATAATTAATTAATAAAGTATGTATATATTGTACATACATAGTCACTGTCTACAGACTACAGAATTTGTTATCAATATATAAAATTAATATATAAATTATATATATATTTTTTAATTGACATATTGCAGAATTTGTTTCACCTAGCTGCTGATGAAGACCCGGATGTTAGAAAAAATGTTTGCCATGCTTTGGTGTTACTGTTGGAGGTGCGATTAGACAGGCTTATACCACATCTACCCAATATTATTGATGTAAGTTTTTTTTAAGATACTTTTGAAACAATTGAGAATTAATAATGATTAGTTTTTGATCCCTATTTAAATCATTTTATTTATTTTACACAGTACATGTTGGTGCGTACACAAGATCCTGAGGAGGGTGTTGCTTTAGAGGCTTGTGAGTTTTGGCTGTCCCTTGTTGAGCAGAATGTGTGTCGTGAGGTAATTAGCCAGTATTTATTAAAATTAAGAGTAAGTGGTGTCCCATATTGTCATATTAAACATTTATTACTAATAATAAGTAGAATCTATCCCTATTGCCTTACTTGTGTGTGTCATATGATGTGAATGAATGACATAAGTAAATAATAAATCGGCATGGTAAAGAAAATTTGGAATAATAATAATAATACTCCTTTATTTAAGTAACAGAGACTCATTATTGTTAGTAATACTTAATCTAAATTGTTAGTAAATATTCATAATTAAAAATAGTAAATACAAATAATAATAAAAAACAAAGACATCAAGAAAAAATTAAAAAAAAAAAAAAAAAAAAAAAAAAAAAAGAAGAAAAAAAAAAATACATGCAAATAAAAATAATTTCTGCTAATACAAATCACTGCTATCTCACTCCGTGAGAGACTGCACAGCAGTGATTTATATATATGCAGTCCAGCCGACTAGCAACCATGTCCAGGATACTATTTGAGCTGGCCCGCACCCTACGCACCAAGGATGCACACCTTTTGCGCATTGTGGCGTAAAAACAATCTACACGCGCCTCGGCGAACATCCCCGAAGCGCTGCAGAAGCGGGGCAGCCCCAACAACACCCTGAACGCGTTATTATATTGGATACGGAGGGCATTGTAAGATTTTTGAGTATATCTAGCCCACAGACTGCATGTGTAAAATGATGTACAATAGGCTCTAAACAGTGTAATTTTCACCTGTTTTGTACATCGTGCAAACCTGCGAGCTATCATGTTCGCTCTCACTGACAGTGCCCTCCGTTCCCTTTCCAAGTCATCATTGTCCTTGAGATCAGGAGTCAATATATGCCCTAAATATTTAAATTTGAAAACTCTTTTCAAATTATCACCTTGAAGGCGTATTGGTGGTATATTTTGAGGGCTTTTACACCCGGTCTCAAAAACCATGAGCTCGCTCTTTTTCGTATTATATTGCAAACCGTGACTCATAGCATAGTTTTCACAAATCGTTATGAGTTGTCGCAGTCCACACGGTGACGCACTCAGTAGCGCCATGTCATCGGCGTAGGTGATGTTATTAACACACACTCCGTCAATGTGACACCCAACCCTGGTGCTACTGAGTTTGCTAATTAACTCATTAATATACAGATTGAAAAGAGTAGGTGAGGTTAATCCCCCCTGCCTCACCCCACATTCCAACCTGTACGACTGCGAAAGAGTTCCTGCCCATCTCACATTGTTGACCTGACCGCCATACCAGTATTTTAGTAAATTAATAATCGCAACAGGTACCTGAGCTTGTTTCAACTTCAACCATAAGATGTCGTAGGAAACCAGGTCGAAGGCTCTGGAGAGATCGAGAAAGCAGCAATACACATGTGTCTTACGCCTGGTATAGTAGTTGACAGCATGCTTAAGACACAGTATAGCACTCTCTGTTGATAATCCTGGCCGGAAACCGAATTGATTATCACATAGATGTATGTGTTTATTTAACTGCGTATTAAGCATGCTATCAAATACCTTCACTATAATTGTAGCTAACGATATTGGCCTATAGTTCGATTTATCTGCTAAATCGCCAGATTTGTTTTTCACTATAGGCACTACCACCGTTCGCAACATATCCGTAGGTATATAGCTATGAGACACACACAACGAATACAACAATTTCAGTACCCTAGGCAAATGAGGTCCTGCATATCGAAGATGCTCGACGCTGAGGCCATCATGGCCCGGAGATTTGCCCCTGGTCATAGAATTTATTGTATGGGCAATCTCTTTAGAATTAAATTTTACCTCCGGCATCATGCCATCCTCATCATCGAGCACCATACGAGATGGTCCCAACGGTGACTTTACATAGAAATGGTCCTTGAAGAGGTTAGCAATCTCTTTAGGCTCCGATACGCCGCCGACGCTCGCGGGCAGCCCAGACTTATATTGTAATTTATTGGTGTTTTTCCAGAATCCACGAAAATCTTTTTTTAAATGGCATGACGCAAGCATATCCATTTTGATCTGAGACTCGTGATCCTGACACCACTTTAGACGCGATTTAAAAATTTTACGACTTTCGTACATTTCCATATAAATTTCTCCATGAGAGGGTCTACCATACCAATTCCATATCTGAAATTTCTGTCTAGCCTGACCATGAGCCTCCGCGACGTGTTTATTCCAACCCGGAATGGTCCTCTTTTGAACCCTTATTCCATTTCTGCAACCTACCCTGGCCGCCTCTGTTAAAGCGTTTACAATATGTTCATATAACTTGTCTATGCTACTTCTGTGACTATCAACTCTACACATTTTACCACAACAGCTGTTAAGCTCTTGTGGGAAACTAATGTATTGCAACTTCTCATGACATTTTTTTTGATACAGTGATATATCTTTATGGCATCTTTCTCCCCAAATAACACAATTTTTACTAATACTAAAGTCATACAATTTCGGTGTTATCACATTAAGCTTACATTCTATAACAAGAGGAAAGTGGTCAGACCACATTACGTCATATAAAACATAAATATTATTTACAGTTTTAATAGCAGCTTGGGTTATTACACAGTGATCGAGCCAACGCTTAGAACCGTGAGATTCACTTAAAAAGGTGTATGTATCTGAAGAATCTAGTTTTTCTGTATCAATACACGACCATTTTTGGTCCACGCAGAAGTCTACAAGTTCACTAAAAAACGGTTGTTTAGGATGGGCGTTGTAATCACCTAACATATATACACAGTCAACATTTTGATTTTCTATAATTGCACTAATTGAACTAAGTACATCGGTGAAATCCGCCAGATTTGCGTTCAAATCTACCGGCATATAGACACTGAACACTAGTACACATTTATCTTTTAATATTATTCTAACCGCACACAGACGCGAGTTATTACACTCAACAACAGATACATGTTGAAAAATACTACGTCGCCATAACAATGCCACGCCTCCGTGCGGACGGCCGTGTAGTATGCCCGCGGACATGTCTACCGCTGATACCCCTGTCGAACTGAAGTCCGAGCTTATACACTCCAAGAAAGACATCTCATTAGGTAACAACCACGTTTCTTGTAGTGCTATCAAATCGCATGATTTACAAAGATCGCGAATACCATGCAGAGAGCGCTTAACATTCTTACAATTAAAAGAAATAAAATTACTTTTTATTTGATCCATTATTGTTTAGTTTTCTGAGCCGGCGGCCTCCACCTCCCGTTTCAGCCGAAAATTAACAAACCTTCTAAAAACAATGCCCTGAGGCCATAGTTTTTCGTCAAGGTATAGAGGTAACTTATGTACTGATACAAAAAACTTAAAGGCATTGTACTCACATTGGCGTCGTATCGAGATTTTCTCTAGAGTTACCTTTTCCTGTGTCCTTTTTTCGATGTATTGCACTATATCACTCTCCAATGTACTTTTATGTACGTTTGTTATAAACATTGGTAATTTCCTTTCCGCAGCTCGGAAATTGTCTACATGGTCCGTGGTAGCACTGCCTGTTTTACCTTGTATACGATAATGCGATATTTTCTTTTTTCGACTAATAAGTGTCCATCCCTTACTGTTGTTGACATCGCTATTTACTTTCACAACGCCTGCATAAGATTGTTTATCCGGCGTCGTCGGCCGCGTAGTCAGCTGATCAATCGGTTTGACAACCGTTATCTGTCGCAGTGACGTAGTCGCCGCGTCGTCAACAATTCGCTCAGCGTTCGGACTGTTCCGTATGACGTCATCACAGCTGATATCACATTTGCCGCTCGATGTCTCCGTTCTACCCTCGTTATAATTTGTAATCGATCTATAACGCAAATCATGTTCATTTGAAGGTGATAATGAATTGGAATTGGAATTATTCGCGAACATCTCATCGTGCACGTTTGATAGGCCTATTGGTCCGCTGTTGAGATAAGCGCCCCTTTTCATATTAATTTTCGCAGCCGAAAATGGTGGCGATAATGTCGCTGTATTACGAAAGTCTTTTACAAGATTTTCAAGTTGCTCTTTTTGCACATACGATGACTTGATCATATTAATTTCGGTTTGTACGGCCGCTAAGTCTTTCAGAAGCTTGCCAACATCAAGGTGGTCGACTGTTAATGGCGGCAACTTATGCAGCTCCTTAGCCACAAATACCGGCAGCACATTTGGGTCACTTCCCTTAAACACGCTGATTATATCACATAAAATTCGGTTTTCTTTGCCTTTTCCTTTCCTATTTAAAGGAGTTTGTATATCAGACGGTAGTGACTCTAATAATAATTTGTTTGAAATATTTATTTCTTCTTTCGAAAAAGATGACACACATATCTTTACTAAGCTTTCCTCATCAGACACCGAAACTTTGTTTTGAATATACGCTAAAAGTTCGTCTATTACAATATTGCACACGTTACATTTCAAAGTACGCGATGACATTTTTGATCACAGCGTTTACACACAAACACCACGGGTGAATGCTCGCGCGCGACTGATGAATAAAGGAACTTTGGAATAACTTAACTGACCCATATATTATAGTGTGTAAATAGAGTCTCCTTTTATATTAAGCTAGCATGCAACAAAAAGTTATGAGATAGTTTCTGTTGACGTAGAATTGTAAGTACATTGTTGTTAAAGTACACACCTTCAATGAAGTGACTGTTTATTTAAGGATGAAACAATATTATCATTGTATATTTCTTGCTTTAAAGAGAAATTATTGACAATATATAGTGATTCACCATTTTGCATGTTTTACAACCACTTTTACAGTTCAAAATTATAGACTGATATTAACTCTGCCAATCAAACTAATTGCCATATGTTTAAAAAATACGGACAACAAAGTGATCCTATAAGGGTTCCGTTTTTTCCTTTCGAGGTACGGAACCCTAAAAAGAGTAGAATATTAACCTAACCTAACCTTAATATTTATCTTATTGATAAATCATTGCATATGTTTTTATGGATGATTAAATAAGTAAACAATTTTATTTCTTAGTATGAGGTATGTTTTAAATAAAAAAGTTAAGATCATGATAAATTAAAAGCTGCTGCTGTAGTCATTCATTATCTTACTGGAAAAGACCTCTGAGTCTATCTGTGTAAGTATGTAAAGATATGTAGTGCTTGTTGTGAAGATTCTTCTGAACAATGTCTATTTTAAATTCTTATGGGATAATGCTGCCGACAGATTTCTATTTGCGACTATAAATTCTAGTCACAAAACTAAGACATTGTCTAATACTCTATGTATTAACTTTTAATTCAATAAGAAAAAAATCATCACTAAATTTAATCCCCTATTTTATACTTTAGAGGTTAAAAATTAATAAATACTGAGTACAATACTACTAATACAATATTTTTTAACTGAAGAGTATTTATGCTTAAGTTGAAGACAATGGATAAATTTTATTATTTATTCCCCAACTTACTTTGATTGCCTTTGAGTTGCTGCATTTTACTGCCTTTGGGCTAGTATTCAATAAAATCCTTTCTTAATGACTTTAGGTTACAAAAAGTAACTGTTAAAATTTCACATTTCTAATTTCACTAGTTTCGGCTCAGCATTGGTGAGTCAGTCAACAAGCTTCTTTAAATGTATATATATAGATAACATATCTCGATAAACAAGCTATCTAATACAATAACTTTTTCCAAACTATAATTCCCGTGATTAGTGTGTTCAACAAACAAACTATTCAGCTTTATTATAGTAATATAGATAACACTTACGCACATAGTATAAGCTCTGTGATACCATATTATAAATCGTTAAATTCTTTGCAGTTTGGGTGGTTCCACATTACACGAGACGCTATTGATTTTTATTTTAGTGTTTTAACACTAAGTAAATTTATATTTTGTTTAATTTTACAATACCCGCAATCTAAGCAAGGTTTTTACATAAATAACTATAGCCACGCATAGCTCTCTAGTGCTAAAACGAACCTATTTCTAACTCACAAGTAATTATTCTTGCCTTTCTATTATGTATATGTTCATAGTAATACTGTTAACGCATTGTGACAGAATATGAATACAAATACCCTTCTGATTTCCTACAAGTATCGTAAAAGACGATTGCGCATTCTGTACCAATATGTCTGGCCAACATTATGTTAAATTTTCTCCTTTGTGCACGAAGGATTGAAAATTTATTTCAGATTATATACAAGCTACTCCTGAATTTAAACCTACTCCACGTTAGGACTTTGTTTTATTGCGTGATATAAGGGTGAAAAACTAAATTAGAAACAATCGAAATGGCATGAAGATTGCTGTTCCAAATTTCTATTTGATATGCAGTTTGGATTGAGTTTCTGTATTGTTGACTCTGCCAAGATTGAAAAAGAGTTAAGAAATCGTCTCTACTATTCCTTTGAGCCTAGTAGACTCCAGGATGCGATCGTTTTATTTTAACTTAGTACAGAATCTTTTTTATTTTACTAATAGTAAGGCCACCCTGCTGACATTTTTTTTGTCTGCAGCCGTAAATAGGTCAGACTCATCCAGGGTAGTACCACATTTTTGCAGAAAATTGACATCTGAGTAGTAATCTATTTGGTACCAAAGGCAATAAAGTAATCACAGAGATCACAAAGGGGAAAACTTTCAATGATTCCGTTACATACAAACCAAGTTAATATAAACATAATAACATGTTTTATAATAGACACGTTTTTTATGTATTCAGGTATTAGGTGGGAGGTTGCCGGCGCTTTTGCCGATACTGGTGAGGGGTATGCGATATTCTGAGATGGAGGTGGTGCTGTTACGCGGAGACCGCGACGATGACGCTGATGATGCCGAGCCGGACAGGGAGTCCGACATACGACCCAGATTTCACAAGCCGCGCTCGCATACTATCAAGCATAACGGTAAAAATAAATGTTTTATTATTTTAAGGATACCTTATTGAATAGACGGACAATAGGGTGCTACTTACATATTTCAATACTAGTCCGCACGTCTGACTTCTTGGAATTACCTCCATGCATTCATTTAGTCTATTTGCGTCCACTTTTGTGTACAGGTGATGTAATATGATGTAAAAGGTGTTTTCACATCTCGGAGCAAGTAAGTGGGCTCCATTAATTACGTGAGGAGTTTTTGAAATATTTTTGATCCATCTACCGCATCATCCCCTCCCCCCTCCTGGCATGTCGCGTGAGATCTTTAAAAATTTGTATTTTGAATACAAATGCCTTGGATGATATTTTATTATTTTTATTAATATGCAAGATAATATATTTGTTGGGTGGTAGCAACTACGAATACTACTAACCCTTCTTTTGCTCTTGGATGTCATAAAAGACGGCTAAGAGGTTTTTGTCGTCCTGGTCCAACTCCACATGATGCCATTGACGTTAAGCAGGCAATCATCAAACTTTTGCAATATGTATGAGTACATATTGCGTCGACCCCAATTAATTGGGATAAGAGTAGACGAATGATGATTAAAAAAAATAAATACTCGTCTTATCTTATATATTATAAGATAAGACGAGTATTTAATTCTTTTTAGATGGTACTATTAAATCATTTACTAATATTTAAATGTGAACTACTAAAATGAATAGGGAACAGTCAGTCAATAGAGATTAAATTAACCTGATTTTCTCACATTTTTATAAAATTTTTGGCTGAATAAAATTAAGTGATATTTACCCGTGTGCTGATGGGAAAATAATACAATTGTCGTCACACCTTACTTGCTCGTGGGAGTCGTAAAAATCAGCTATCAACTTAATAACATCTACCGCGATCGCCAATCCGCCTGCCAAGTGTGGCGATTATGGTATTATTAAAAAAAAAAACATTTGAATACAAAGCAAGTCACGGCAGTTCTGCTGGTCTACGGGTTCATTTTGGTAGCGGGCCCGTTGGTGGCGGGGCAAAGGGTGCTGGGAATTTTCGGCTGCGATCCGGCTACAAAAAAATCGAGCCTTGGTCCTGGTAACACAACGTTCGGACGGTTAGGACCGACGAGAGGGTCATCGAGCTGGAAGAGGAATTGGGCAACATCTAATGGGACATGTAGGATTATCAGAAGTGCGAAGGAGGGTGCGATAATCCTCCTGTCTGGAAACCTGATCTTCTACCGGGAGGGAGATTACCCGTCCCAAGGCGGTGTAGGGTTTATCATTCGTAAGTCTCTCGTAGAAAACGTGGAGAGGATCGGAAGTGTGTCGACAAGGGTAGCGTACCTTATAATCAGAATTACGAAACGGTATTCGTTGAAAGTCATACGGGTTTACGCACCGGCTCGACATATTCCGACGACGCAGTGGAGGCCTTATACGAGGACATCATGAAAGCCATCCACAAGTCGACTTCACGGTAGTTATGGGAGACTTCAACGCAAAACTAAGCAAAAGCATAGACGATGAGTTAAGAGTGGGGCAATATGGATTTTGACAGAAACCAAACCGAATTTTTGGAGAAGGAAGGCCTCTTTATAATGAATTCCTTCAAGAAGCGGCCACAAGGAAGTGGACCTGGAATAGCCCTGATGGTTCAACTAAAAATGAAATAGACTTGATCTTGACGGACAAAAGATAAATATGTATTCAATGATGTTTGTGTAATCAGGAGGATTAAAACTGAGAGTGATCACAGGATGCTACGAGGCACATTGAATCTTCGTACGAAAGTCGAGCGGTCTTGCTTGATGAAGTCTACACTCCGACCTTCACCCGTCCAATACCAGAACCCCGATAGCATTCAACTCGAATTACATAATTGCTTCTAAAGCCTGGAAGAGTGCGAATCTTCGAACGATATGAACAACAGGTTTGTGGCAACTGTCCACGCGGTCGGTTTAAAACTCCTAAGGCGCGCAACTAGAACAAATAACTTTCTGACCAGACTCTCAAACTCATGGAGAGAAGAAAGGAAACGACGGTACAATCTTCAGCCGATTGTTCCGAACTTAGGTAGCTTAATAGAAAAATCTCTAAATCTATGCGACGCTACATTCGCCTGTTCAATACACAGCGTATTGAAGAAGCGATAGAGCGAAATCGAGGCTGCAAAGTGTTCGCACGAGATTTTTCTGTCGGGCAGAGCCAAATCACTAAAGATCGATAACGGTACTGTCATTTCATCCCAGTGAGATCTTGGGAGAGGCCGAAAAGTTATATGGGCAGTTGTACAAATCATCCTTGAACCTTGTTGTTGGTCTTGGTTGTACAAGATCAGGATGGCTCTGAAACAATTAAAGAATTGAAAGGCACCGCGAGATGACGGCGGCAAGCAGGTTTTAAAAGCCCTACAGAAGCTGTTTAATTCTGTTATTCTCGGGGACGATGTTCCAGAGTCGTGGACTAGGAGTGTGATGGTGCTGTTTTTCAAGAAGGGCGATAAAACGCTCTTAAAGAGTTACAGACCCATGTCATTTCTGAACCACGTGTACAAATTGCAAAGTCATTACGAACCGACTCGCGCACAAGCTAGACGATTGCCAGCCGCCTGAACAAGCCGGTTTCCGAAAAGGTTTTAGTACCATAGACCACATCCACACGCTACGCCAGTTTATACAGAAGACCGAGGAGTATAATCGCCATCTGTGTCTAGCGTTTATGGACAATGAGAAAATCTTTGATTCTGTTGAAACTTAGGCAGTGCTGCAGTTCATTCAACGGTGCCAAATTGACTATCGATATCAAAGTGCTGAAGTGTTTGTATAATAACGCTATTATGTGGGTTTGCATCCAGAATAAGAGCACGAAACCAGTTGCAGAAAGGTGTGAAACAGGGAGACGTTATCTCTCCGAAACTGTTCACCACTGGGCTGGAAGATGTCTTCAAGCTCTTACACTGGACTGGACTCGGCATCAACATCAATGGCGAATACATCACTCACCTTCGATTCGCAGATGATATCTTAGTCATGGCAAAATCCCTGGAGGACCTTAGCACTATACTCAATGACCTTAGCAAGGTTTCCCAACTAGTGGGTCTACAAATAAACATGGACAAGACGAAAGTCATGTCTAATGCCCATGTTATTTTTGTACCTGTCCTGGTTGGGAAAGCGATTCTCGAAGTTGTCGATCACTATGTTTATCTAGGACAAACAGTCCAGTTAGGTAGATTCAATTTTGAGTATGAGGTCAGCCGACGAATTCCAACTCGGCCGGGCAACGTTCGGTAAACTTGGAAGATCTTCTCGTTCAATATTCCACAGTGCCTCAAAACAAAGGTTTATAACCAGTGTGTGTTACCAGCGATGACTTACGGCACTGAAAACGCGGTCTCTAAATATCGGCCTCATAAGAAGGCTCAAAGTCGCTCAGCGTGCTATGGAGAGGGCTATGCTCGGCATTTCTTTACGTGATAAAATACGGAATACGGAAATCCGTAGAAGAACGGGTGTAACCGACATAGAAGAATTAGTACGCTGAAGTGGCAATGGGCAGGTCATAGCGCTCGACAAACCGACAACCTTTGGGGAAGTAAGGTTCTCGAGTGGCGACCACGAATCGGACGACGCAGCGTAATACGACGCCCCACTAGATGGATTGACGTTATCATGAAGGTCGCAGGAAACCGTTGGATGCAGGTGGCACAGGTCCATTTTGAATGACATTCTCATGTTGGGAGGCCAATGTCCAACAGTGGACGTTTAGGCTGATGGATGGATATATATTTGCTGCAACCCTCTCTCCAACCATGTTAATTTTAGTGAAATTCTGCTTGGCTGCTTGCTTTAGGGATCGGGGACAGAACTGTTCTCTTCCTGATCCCCTCGCATAATTAATAGACGGGCTAAGTATTGGTGACATATTGTGTTCGTAACAACACAGTCGAAGTTTCATAGTTATGTCTATATTGAATCTTAATGTCCTGTGTGGTAGTGGATACGATCTACATTATATTGCGTCGAACTCAAGTAATTTGCCTGCTCTTACCAGCAGAATTATGTATGTATGGAATCTTTAATTATTAATTACATACACTTTAACGTTAATGGAAATAAAATATCTTAGGAAATCTATTACGACAACACATTGTCACTAACGACTTTTGTCAAGGCGAAAAAGATAACAGCCGAAGGAAACGTAAAGGGTCGACTTTAACCAGAGATGTACAAAATGGTTTTAAAAAAGCATTTAAATACAAAATGCAAAATACTTTTCAGATTTACTATTTCAAATGCAAATACCAAATAGTTTTGCGTTTTGTATTTCAAATGCTAAATGCAAAATAGGTATTTTCAAAATACTTTTTCAAAATAAAATACCTTTTGACCAAATCTCAGAATTTTTTATTTATTTTAGGTATTTATCATCACCTGCGTGTATCGTCACGAAGCTTCGTGCAATGAGACGATACACGCAGATGTGACCGGTCATTATTGGCTATCGTCGCGAACATTCGGGCTTCGTGTACAATATCGCTTGGGTGGCGATAAGTCGAAAGGGTTTTAGCGCGCTAATATATCGCGCTCTGTGGTCATACTAGCGTTTTTCATTTCGGGGGCAATTTTCGTTGTGTTTAGACGCGTTCGAGGATCTCCAGTTAATCAATAAATATGGAGTGGGGTGATGAAATGGTGTTAGAATTTATACACCATTATGAAGCGGAACCCATGAAGGGATCCAAAAATATCATTATGTAATTATTAGCATAATATAGCTGTAATAATAAAGCAATTCGTCATCCATAGTTAAACGCATGAAAATGATTTCGGCCATCTTTAAATATTGCACGATACTTCGTGTAAAATACCAAAGTCGCTAATGTGACCACAGTTTTATCGCGATAATTTTCTAGTGTACCAAACGTGCAAAGCTTCGCTACAAATTACTTCGGGACGATACACGCAGGTGCGGCCCTAGCATTAGAAATAGAGACACAATGCCGAGCCAAACAAAAACGTCTAATAACATGGCACCTTATGCATGACATTTTGGTCATATTTATCAGTACGCATATCAATAAATTACATACATACACATACATACATATCATCACGCCATATCCCTTGCAGGCTTTCGCATTGTATATCTTCTTAACCAGACGTTCGTTCGGCATTCTTTCCACATGTTCGAACCATCTGAGCATTCCCTTTCGCATCTTTACACCAATACTCTCTTTCATACCTACTCGCTCTCTTACGTCGTCGTTGCGAATGCGGTCGGTCAGCCTAACTCCACAGATTTGCCGTAGAGATCGCATTTCGACCGCATTAATTTTGCTTTCATGCTCTTTTCTGTATACCCAACTCTCGCTTCCATATAGTAATGTTGGGACAAGCACAGCGTTATGTATTGCTACACGTACCTTCTGGCTGAGGTGGTGGCTACCGAGAAGTTGTCCCAACGCTCCGTTCACTCTATTTCCCGCATTCACTCTTCGCTCTATATCAGTGGTGTACCTTCCATCTCGGCTAAAATACATAATAAATTCTGTAATAAATAATAAATATATAATAATTCTCGGCTAAAATATATAATAAATATCAATAAATTCTGTTATGTTATTAATAATAATAATACTCACTTAAAAAAAATAATGTAAAAAACTAGACTAACGAAAAGAGAGCCATGGCTCCATTTTGTGAATTGTGTGGACATTTATTTCGGTTCACTTTTCTTTTCTCTTATCTTGTTGTAGTACAGTACATAGACGTTTCAGTATTGTAGGGATAACAACAACACTTCAATATCATAAAAGTAGGTAATCAAATCACATAAAAAAGGGCGCGCATGGCTAGCAGGTGCCTCTATCGGTCAAATTCGGCAATACAAACGTCATTCGTTCATTTCATTTTGTTTGACTGGTAATGTTGGCTAAACTTAATCACAAAGTATTTTGCATTTTGAAATGAATATTAAAAATGCTAAATACATCTCGAAAGGTATTTCAAATAAAATACAAAATGTTTAAATTACTGAAATTTAGCATTTAATATGCTTAATTATTTATAAAATCCGATTACGAAATGAAAAATCATGTCGCAAGCGGGATTCGAACCCGCGCCTATTGGGATTCCGGCCCAATCGTGCTGCCACTACACCACCGCGACTAATTGTAGGACATGCAAATTTCACTTCGCAATATATTTACGTCTTAAGGTGACGGTATGCTATCTACCCGACAATGTTTACACATTGTTATAGGCTTAACACTTCAAACTTTACAGTTAGAATTGTATTAAACGATGACACAACCTTGTATTTAAATTACTGAAATTTAGCATTTAATATGCTTAATTATTTATAAAATCCGATTACGAAATGAAAAATCATGTCGCAAGCGGGATTAGAACACGCGCCTATTGGGATTCCGGCCCAATCGTGCTGCCACTACACCACCGCGACTAATTGTAGGACATGCAAATTTCACTTCGCAATATATTTACGTCTTAAGGTGACGGTATGCTATCTACCCGACAATGTTTACACATTGTTATAGGCTTAACACTTCAAACTTTACAGTTAGAATTGTATTAAACTTAAGCAAAAACTTATTAAACTTAAGTAAAAATTAAGCATATTAAATGCTAAATTTCAGTAATTTAAATACAAGGTTGTGTCATCGTTTAATACAATTCTAACTGTAAAGTTTGAAGTGTTAAGCCTATAACAATGTGTAAACATTGTCGGGTAGATAGCATACCGTCACCTTAAGACGTAAATATATTGCGAAGTGAAATTTGCATGTCCTACAATTAGTCGCGGTGGTGTAGTGGCAGCACGATTGGGCCGGAATCCCAATAGGCGCGGGTTCGAATCCCGCTTGCGACATGATTTTTCATTTCGTAATCGGATTTTATAAATAATTAAGCATATTAAATGCTAAATTTCAGTAATTTAAATACAAGGTTGTGTCATCGTTTAATACAATTCTAACTGTAAAGTTTGAAGTGTTAAGCCTATAACAATGTGTAAACATTGTCGGGTAGATAGCATACCGTCACCTTAAGACGTAAATATATTGCGAAGTGAAATTTGCATGTCCTACAATTAGTCGCGGTGGTGTAGTGGCAGCACGATTGGGCCGGAATCCCAATAGGCGCGGGTTCGAATCCCGCTTGCGACATGATTTTTCATTTCGTAATCGGATTTTACAAAATGTTTTTTACTAAAAGGCATTTAAATGCAAAATACAAAATAGGTATTTTGCATTTTCATTTTAAATGGAAGTATTTCAAATAAATCGCATCTCTTGACTTTAACGTGCCTTCTGAAACACTAAAACCATATGTTAATTTACGAATCATACGTATTTTCTTCTTGAAATACGTATTTGTTTGTTTCTTCTCTTATGAGTTTAGATTCAAAGTTTAAATCAGGATTCGATTCTGATAGCTCAATATTGGCGATCTTCCACTGTATAGCACAGTACAGCACACATATTGCTGTCTCTAAGCCTGAAGTCTTATAAAATGTGACTATGACAAGTGGCTTATAATAGTTTTTATTATAGTGGGGGCGGGTGACAGTAACATGTCTGGCGGGGGCGAATCCGATGATGACGATGACGGAGGTGCTGAGGCTGACGACGGCTCCCTCTCCGACTGGAACTTGCGCAAGTGTAGCGCCGCCGCGCTCGACGGTCTTGCCAATGTGTTCGGCGCTGACTTACTGCCAGTGCTCTTCCCTATACTTAAAGAGACGCTATTCCACGATGATTGGGTCATCAAGGTATGTAAATATATATTCTTCAATAGTTTATACGAGTCTGTTTACGTTTTATACCGTGACTGTGCTAGGAACGCGTGGGATAAAGTCTTTGTATTGATAAGTATGAGAACAGTTTCATCACTAGCCTAATCACTGTTGGGCTCGGGCGTTCTCCATAATGGGCGGTAAATAAACCTAATATATACTCCAAGCGCCGTAGCAAAAAAAAGTAGGTTTGTAATGCAACGTACGGGACCTGGTATTTTTGGAACGAAGTTCCTTATCGCGCGTTGTGAAAGGGGGCTAGACGGAAAAAATTCTTACGAAAAGTTGTCACGACACTTTTTGCTATAGTAAGCTATTGTAAGCTGTGCGGCGTCGCTCGTCGGCTCTCTTATAGAAAGCAAGCCAGATATTTTCATTTCTATTTCGCATTGAACAGTGTGGTGTCGCGACGATTTTTTTTATAGATAGAGTGATTCAAGAGGAAGGTTTATATGTATAATATATGCATAATGTACTAGAGAAACACTGATAATTTTAGAGGTTTCTAATGTGATGTCGTAAATAAACACATTATTTTGCGCTTACATTGCAAACGCTGGCTGAACCCTACGAAATAGATCAAAATAAAGTACTACAGTATTATACAGCTTAAAAAGGCCTACAAAAAAGTCCGCGATGGTATATATCTATCTCTTAAGGATAACATACTATATCCATTTTAATACTTTAAAAAATGTTCTATTATAAAACGGTAATTGAAAAGCTATTTACACAAATACTGTATTAATCCTTATCATTTTAAATACATTAGTTGGCTTGAGCATTTCATGAAGATATTTTTTTTCCTTCAGACCATGCAAATTAAATCAATACCTTAAGAGATATAGCAAAATCAAAATAATGCGCAACGAAATTATTTTCGCCCGTGACCGGGCCGCGTGGCCGGCTCGCGTTCGAGCTCGGGGCCGAAAAGTTTTGGTAGTCTAGTGGAATTGTATATCCTATTATTAATATTATAAACGTGAAAGTTTGTAATAATGTATGGATGTGAACATGTTTGTTGCTCTTTCACGTAAAAACTACTGAATGGATTTTGATGAAATTTATAGTAATATAGCTTGCACATCAGAATAACACATAGGCTATAATTTATAAAGATATTTTGCAAATTGGCTAAAATATAACGATAAAAATCGCTTAAGGCAGAAAAAAATTATATAATTAAAATAGAACTTCGATCCATCCGGGTGTCCCTTGACACCTCCGGTTGTGTATCATTTTCTTCTCTGTATCGTTCCAATTTTAGTATATGTACTGCCGAAGCAAGTACAGTAGTTTATTATAAATTTTAATATATATAGTTAAAATTTGCAAAAATTTCTATAGCGCGATTTAGACTCTAATACATGTCCTCTTAGAATCCATTAACTTTGTTACAGCGCCATCTAGTAATAGATTATGATCCTATTTAAAAAAAATCTGAGTTACTCCCTAGTCGCGCCTAAAGAAGTTTTAAGTACTTCAAAAATATTATTATAACTTAAAAAAAATAAAATTTTATTACAATTCCTTCACTAATTAATCGAAAGGAACTTCGTTCCATCCGGGTGTCCCTTGACACCTCTCGTTTTTACATTTTTTTTTGGAATATGTTCAAGGTTGTCCCCTGATTGTAAATCCAAGTGGGCGCGGCGGGGGGTGGTTCACTTCAGCCGCCATCTTGGAAAACACGTTTTATTGAATATCTCGCGAACCGCGCATCGTACGACAAAAATTGTAGAGATTATTATTGTAGATATCTTTATTTGAAACTTATTTTTGTATAACACATAGATTTTTAATTATAGCGAATCAAACTTTTTACAATATGGTTTTTACTAAATATTTATTTAATGGTCAATGATAAATTAAAAATAATGGTAACTGAATTGTAGAGCATGAAATTACCTATAAATTTTTCTCGTAGCATTTATAGTTTAAGAGCTATTACGCTGTAAATGAGATTATAATGCTGTATATTCAATTATGTCCCTATAAGTTGTAGTATATATTTCGGGTCGTTCGGAATTTCTCCCTCTTAACATTCCAACAGTATTCAGGTATAAATCCCAACCGTTTTACAAAATCGGAAGTCTCTATTAACTCGCTTTGCTACAAATGCTTCGGGAAATTGGCGAGTAAGACAAGGTTGAATTTATCACTTCTATCTCCAACACAAGATACGGCACGCTACCATTCTTTCAGAGTGTACCACCAGGTTCAAACTTGGCTTGGCTTTTATCACGACGCTGAAAAATGGGGTTGGAAGCGAACTGCACAAGGGCTTGAACCAATTCGAACTGCTATGGCTCCTGCACCGTCGAGTTTGTTGCAAATAATATCGTGCAAATGCACCAAAAATTGCGGAGCTGCCTGCGGATGCCGAAAAGCTGTTCTCAAATGTTCGATTATTTGCTCCAATTGCAGCGGCCAAACATGCGACAACGTGCCAGACATATTAGATGCCATCCCAACCTAAGACCCAACCTTTGATTCGTCTCCTTCGGATATGGCGGAGGCAGAAGAGATAGATCCACAAGACGATGAGTGTCTTCCCTCAACATCGAAAAAAATAAGACTCGCACCGTAAAATAATGCACCACTTTTTGTTTGTGTAAACAAATGTTTTTTCCGTTTTTTTGAAGTAACATTCGTAAAATTCTTTTCATTTTTGTGATTTCGATAACAATTGGAGATACATAATAATAAAAATAATAACTATTACAATTCTTACGATGTAGCGGGATGTACTATTGTTTTTTGCTACCTAGACAATCTTTTATGATGATACTGTTTTAAGTAACAATAAAGATCGACAAATTATTAGTTGTTCTCCACATTATTTATAATTTTAATTGATTTGCTGCACAGCTGTATTGACATTTTTTGAACACTTTATGTCATTTTATGCGTTATGAAATGGTTTTCGTATACAGCGAGCAATATTGCCACTGATAATGTACGAGGTGCAAGTTTTACTAAGCTGCAGCTCTTAGACTATAAATGCTACGAGTAAAAGTTTTTTATAAAATTTATAGGTAATTTCATGCTCTACAATTCAGTTACCATTATTTTTAATTTATCATTGACCATTAAATAAATATTTAGTAAAAACCATATTGTAAAAAGTTTGATTCGCTATAATTAAAAACCTATGCGTTATAAAAAAAAAAGTTTCAAATAAAAAAGATGGCAAATATTATTATCTACAATAATGGTCTCTGCAATTTTTGTCGTACGATGCGCAGTTCGCGAGATATTCAATAAAACGTGTTTTCCAAGATGGCGGCTGAAGTGAACCCTCCCCCGCCGCGCCAACTTGGATTTACATTCAGGGGACGACCTTGAACATATTCCCAAAAAAAAATACCAGGTCCCGTACGTTGCAAAAAAAAAAGACCCGGCGCTTGGCCTAATATCACGTTGTTCAGATGTGTGGGCATACACACGAGATAAAATATCTCCAAGTTTGCCTTCTGTGGCATAGATGTTATATGCCCTTAGTCTCTTTCTTACGATCACCCATGGGCAAGAGAGAGGGTGGTGAATTGTATTTTTACTCCTTCGCCACATGCAAAGCAGGAGAATAGTTTGTACGATTCACAAATCGTTATCCTGAGTCAGGGTGAAATTGGTGTATAAAGTCCCGTAAAACACATACCTATCTTTAAAAGGAAATTAAATATTATTTTTCTGTAATTTATGAACAGTGATGTTTAATAATAATATTATAATTTGCTTATAATATAATTAAATTATTATTATTAAGTTTGGGACTGAAACTGAGGCGATAGAGATGTCTTATGTTTAGGATGTTTTATTCATTTATGCACTCAATTTCTGCAGGAGAGTGGCATCCTAGCATTAGGTGCCGTGGCGGATGGATGTATGGCTGGAATGGTGCCCCATCTGCCAGATTTAGTCCCGTATTTAGTGTGCTGTCTGGCTGAAAGGAAGGCCCTCGTTCGTGCTATCACATGCTGGACGCTGTCGCGATATTCGCACTGGATCGTGTCGCAATCTCACGATCTCTATCTACGTCCCGTCTTAACTGAGGTATGTGGCTTTTTTATGTGTTTCAACTTCGTATAAGAATTTTCGACCTTTAGGTGTCAACGATTATGATAAAAATGCAAATGATTTTTTTAAAGAAAAGGAAAACACGAAATTAAATTTTACGACAATCAAGTTCGTACCAAACTTTGGAATGGTTAGCTCATTTCCCTTTTACTGAGTAGAATTCTTATGTTCAGCAGAGGTATATTTCAAAATAAATTCGCATCTGGATTGAATACTCACACTGCGTCATTAACACAAGCATCGATTTAATTGTATTTTATATAATGAGCATTAAACCCATTTCCCCTTATGGTGACAGGTTAATCGGGCTGGCCACGTAAGTCAATGAATTAATACCAGTGGTCACCCTAACAGCGATTGGGATAGAATACGATAGTCTATGTGGCTGCACACCACCCTTCTATCGCTCTGGACGCATTGCGAATGTGTCCAGGCCATAGCCTGTAAAAGAAAGTGTCAGTTTAAGAACGCCAATCGGTCTTTATACTTTCCAGTAGGATAATTGATTGAATGAGGCATTACATGGCGAAAATCCATTACTATTTTAAAATAAAGGAAAGGAATCCTACTACTTTCCGACGATAGAACTCCAGTTAGCAATTTGCCCAGTTCTGGAAGTTGCTTACGTAAGAGTAAGAAGACTTCCTATTCCACCTATCAAGGTGGAAGGGATAGGATCACCTATCCCGTATTTCTTGAGATATGCGGTATATTAATTAAGCGTGGGGAGATTCCATTCCTTTCCTTCATTTCCACTGAGAGTTGGAAATACCGATTCAGGCCGCACTGGATGGATAGCTAGTGGTGATCGCCCTGGAAACCTATAACACTAATTACGTTTGCTATCCCGCCCGCCAAGCATTTTGATTAGGTTACTACGTCCATCAGTGGACTTATAAATCTGATCGATATATAATGAATCTACTGTGTGTTGACGGTTATGAATACAACCAAACCTCGTATTTCTCATGATTATCGTAAAAGACTAAGAGTTTTACATAGACCTAGACTAACTGCATCTAATGCCGCTTGATCTACAATCATATTCCCAAGGATGATTGATGTCAGGCAGGCGGCCGGTTAAACTTATTGTCAAAACTTTAGCTATGTACGATGGAACTCTGATGGTACTCTACGTACACATTGCGTCGACCCGAAGTACTTGGGATAAGAGCATGATGATGTATGGATGAATTAAACATGAACTTTGAAATGATCTGCTATACATATTTATTAACAAATTTTGTTTAGACTTAATTAAGATTTTATGAATAGAATATAAATTATTTTATAATTTATTTGTTAAATAATTGCTAATTATTTATTTTTCTAGTTACTTAAACGCATACTTGACAACAACAAACGCGTTCAAGAGGCTGCTTGTTCGGCATTCGCGACTCTAGAGGAGGAAGCTTGCACAGAACTTGTGCCGTATTTGAGCTTCATCTTGCAGACTCTAGTGTATGCGTTTAGCAAATATCAGCACAAGAACCTGCTAATATTGTATGATGCTATCGGCACATTAGCGGATTCTGTCGGACATCATCTCAATGAACCAGAATACATCAACATGTTGATGCCTCCGCTCATCAATAAATGGAATGTTTTAAAAGATGAAGACAAAGACCTCTTTCCACTGTTAGAGGTATGATTTTAATATTTATAGCACATAAGTACTTAGAGCCAATTAGAATTATAATTTATACAGTTTTAACCGTTAGGTTAAAACTGCTTATTTACCCGACGACACAAATAGTACTTGATCATCAGCACAAAGGAGGTATTTAATATGTAAATATTTAATATAATTATAGTAAATGTGGTGTTATTGGCCATGCTGCAGAGTTATCTGTCTGTAGCCATAAATGTCCGGCTCATCTGAAGTAGCATTTTGCATTTCGTTCGGCCAACGAGAGTCCATCAAAATTCTTCGCTTCCTTTTGAGTGTTCTCACTCCATTCCCACAAATCCTGCACCTACAATAGGCAGCAATGTGGCTGTGATCTTGGTATATAAAATTATTTAATGTGCGCTTATCTAGACAGAGTTTATATAATTAAAATTCAGTATTTAAACCTTTCCGTGTGATGACGGAGTAATAACACAATTCACCACTCCTTCTTGCCCGTGGTATAGTAAAAGACGACAACGGAAAACTGGAAATAAGACTCTATACCAACTTCTCTTATCAGTGTGATACAGTAGGTCAATTTCCCTCCTATTGTGGAGGAGTCTCAAATCCAGCTGTGGGACTTATATGAGCTGAAATGGTGATGATGATACCTTAGGTTGAAACTCGTCTTGAATACAACTTGATTATTATATCAGGACATAGATAATGTTATTGCTGCTTGAATATTGATTTACTTTACAGTGCCTGTCGTCTGTGGCAACTGCTCTGCAGTCTGGATTTTTACCCTACTGTGAACCAGTGTTCAGGAGGTGTGTTTCTTTGATAGAACAGACATTAAATCAGAACATTGTAAGTATATTTATACTAAGTTATAAATTATATAGCTGACTACTATTCGGCAGTTCTGTACAAATTTAAGAACAATAAAGAACACAGCGCCATCTACCGGTTAATTAATACATTATTGTAGTGGTCTAAAACCATTTTCACATTGCCTTTCTAATAAAACCGCTTTGGGTTGAAACATTGGTTTTATGGTTTTAAAGTTTATAATGGACATAGAAACATTTTTTGTATTCATATAAATAGATCTATAAATAACACTATAAACGAGAAACTTACAAAAAGGTAGTAAGATTTATTAAAAAATAGCCAAGAATCCTGATAAGTCACCTGTATTAAAAAATCTATATTTATTTGAGATTTATGATATGCACAGTAAACTCACAAAAACATAACGCATGCCAAACTTAAATTTTTAACTTTTATGGTACATATATCACAAAATACAGTAAGGGTTTAAATTCTAAGCCTGACCCCCTGAGTGGCATATGTTATGACGTCATGCATGTGGTGAGGAATGATAACCATCCCATCTTTTCCATTGGCTAATCATAAAAACGGTAAACCTGAAATATAACCTGTATCAACCTATCAGCGTAGTATAAATAGGTCAGTTTCTCACTGTAGAGAAGGCCTAGATGGCCCAGATGTGTGAGACAAAGGTATATGAGCTAAGATGAAGATAGTACCATAGTATTAACTTTTCGAACCCGTGGATGTCGTAAAATCGGCTAAGAGAGTAATAGGTAGCATAGCAGCACTTTTGTTGTAAATGCATAGCAGTCCCAGGGAGAGATGTATGTTCGACTGTTCACTACGGCAGATGAGGATGGTTCTAGCAATTATGGTAGGGTGTTAAACTTATGTTTATTTAAACTTATATTTAACGAAATCATTACTGTTTTATTAAATATGTTTCAGGCAAATAGTCAAAGCCCAGAACAATTTGAAGCACCCGATAAAGACTTTATGATCGTTGCGCTGGACCTGCTAAGTGGTCTGGCTGAGGGCCTCGATGGTCATATAGACCACTTGGTCTTCAATTCAAATCTAATGCAACTACTATACCAATGCATGCAGGATCCGATGCCAGAGGTATACCTTGTATGTAATTCATGCTTATCTAACTTACAGGGCAAGGGTGCATAGGGCATTTTGGTTATGTCAAGGTATTGTGGCGTTTCATATGTTTCTATCATAAAATAATACATGATTTTAAAGCTTCGTATGGAATGTTTTATTACTGGTTGCGTTATCCAAAACTATGCTTTAATAAAGTGCTTTTAAAATATTAATCGATATATGTAATAAATGGTGTGTGTTGCAAAATTATGTGTAGTTGTGGCTGCCTTTTTGGTTTTTTGTTATACTGCTATAAAATATTGTGATATTTGGTTTAATAAAGTATGTAGATGATGTCATTGTCTCGTATACTTTGGATTGCGCAACTTGGCTGGACATTTTCATATTGGTTGTAAGATTACAAGATTGTTGCATTATATTCACCCACAAAACCATTAACATTTTTTTCTTAATAAGGACTGATTTTTTAATCATCAGGCAAAGGTTATTCTTAAAATCTAACGAAAAAAATATGCATTATATTTGTATGTATTTGAGGAGGTTATAATTTATTTGATGAATAATTTTTATTCGATTATTGAAATGGTCCGTATTATAATAACCGTAATTATAAATATAACTAACACTATTGGGTAACAAGTTGGTTCGTTCCTACACATGAATTGTAATATTTGAAGATATAATAATATTGTTCAGGTGCGTCAGTCATCGTTCGCCTTGCTGGGTGATCTTACTAAGGCGTGTTTTCAACATGTACTGCCTTATATACCCGAGTTTCTACCTATACTCGGCATGAACCTTAATCCTGAGCTCATTTCCGTCTGCAATAACGCCACCTGGGCTATCGGCGAAATTAGTATTAAGTTAGGTAAGTTGTAGTTGGTGTAACTCTTGTTATTTTTTTTGCTAATAATTGATTTTAGTTTTGAATTCGAATTTTACTTCGAAGTGATCTAATAGATTGTTAAAAATAAAGTTATGTGAATGCAAATTCTCATACGAATTTCATACTTTTTAAATTTCCATATTCCACTTTTGACTTTATCTACGATCTGATTTGTAGCCTTCTTGACCTTTTCCGGGGACTCTTACAGCCTTATTACAAAACGTAGACTAACTAAAGTACCGGTAATAAACCAGGTATCAAAAAGAATTGTTATTACAAAACGAGATTTATCGCTAAATCGTGGATCATCTATGGTACTAAAAATAAACCACAGCCGAGCCTAGTTTAACTATGGTACTAGTGTGAGGGACACTTGTTTGTTTTCTAGTTTGAGGTTAACTTATTCGTTGTTTGATTATAATCTTTACTTACTTTTAATTAAAGTACCCCGCCCGATTTTTAGTTTATTGTAATATCAATTAAAATGGATACAGATTCTCTCGATTTATTGGACATTGAAGATTTAGAATTATAAGAGACAGTCCGCCGGCCGAATAAACATCGGGTAAGGGTGGGATCCATTTGAACTCGATGATGAAGATTTTCGAAATAAATATAGGTTTATGTAAATAAACCATACATACCCAACATAAATTTATAAATAATGAAAGTTATAAATAAATATATTATTAATGATAGGTCTGAATTACAGCACACTAGGCACTTGTAATGAGACGTTGACTTGACTGAGAGTTTATTTAACTAATGTGCTGAATGTGCAGTCTTAAACAAGTTGAAGTACCGACACGTGTATAATTTGAGTATTTTTATACATCAAACTAATAATAGGTAGTTTATTGTTTGTAGAATCTCAAATTACACATTTTAACGTGCCGATCCTCGCAGTTACGTGTTGTAGCTTATAAAAATATTGATTATAAAGTTGAGTAAAATATAATTTTTGTTTATAAATTATGTAATATTTCTTAATAATTCATCAAATATAACGGTTTTGAAAGTAATAACGTTTTATTTTCGATCGGAAATACAATTTTAAATAATTATTGCAATGAAAAGGAACGACATCGTCAAAATTAACTAACAATTTTGTATAGAATCTGTGGAAATTATTTGATCCAGGGACTATCTTTGGTATCAGTTGATCCTGGTTTAGTCTTTGATTTCTAATAAAGTCAAGACTAACTGCTTGTATAAACTTTAATACCGTAACAAACCTAGACTTTTTAGTCTAGGTTTAAACCATAACTTAGACCACGTTTTGTAATAAGGCGGTTATTGTTTAAACTTTCTTTGCAAAGTTGCCATTTATTCTTTAAAGCCTTTCAATATCGTGATAATATAATATATAATTTTGTCTCAATAAGGGCATTTAGCAATATTACGTGACGTGATCACTTTTAGTGTACGAAATAGGTCCAATAAGATTAAATTTTGCTCAAGCCTAGTGTTTATGAAGGCCGATAAAAAGATCACGTAGCCAGTTTAAGTATTCGATTTCGCAATAGTTTCGAAAACTATTGATTTTGGTTGTTATCTGTATATTGGTTATTAAATGTGATCAGTGTCAAAGCAAATTACGCAACGTATTTGTATTGCCATTTCGTATCATTTTGTAACTTTTGCAAATTTATAATATCCTTTCTTAAATTATTTCTCTTTTATATTAACGTATGGATTTTTTATGCTCAAATATATTACCTATAACACACCCCAATCCATTTCATGATTACTAAATCTGTTTGAATGACTTTAAGTTTGTTCGACTTTCAGATAGTTTATATTCTTAAATAACAGATCTTTGACTCGCAAAACTCGCTATTTCTTTTTCTACATGCGATACTGCGTTTGCATACTTATAATTTAAGTATACGAACGAACCAAGTCACGAACACATTAATAAAGCCAGGTGACTATACTCATAGAGGAAGCCTTGAAAGTAACAAAATTAAAAATCTAATTATTGTTTCGTACGTTCATCATATAATTATTACAGGTCCGGAAACTTCAAAATATATCCCGCTAGTATTGAATCATTTAGTTCAAATCATCAACAGGCCTAACACACCGAAAACCCTACTCGAGAATACAGGTAAGTCGTTAGAATTTGTACAGAACTTTTGTTGAGTAACATTGAATAAAACTAATCAGTAACTTTTTATTATTTGCTAGAATTTTCTAATATGTAACTGATTCCTTGGTGGCAGTCATGTTATGTTGTTGTAATATTATATGGAATTTATTATTTATTATATAATACTATTAAATGTTTTAATATTGAGTTGTTGTGCTGTGTAATCATCATATAACGAACTTTTTTATTATTTCTAATGTAGCCTCTACCCTTCTACCATTATATATAATACAAATATAACAGAATCCATATTTGAACTTTTTACCCTAATGCTAAGATAAATGATCTTATCGTTTATTTTATAGATTATATCGCTAATCTTAACTCATCACATGTTACAGGATATATTTATTTATTTACTTCACACAATAAACACAAACACAATACTTTAATGCCATAGCTTAGGCTTACATTAGTTTTATTTTATTTCTGAGGAATATTGTAAATAAATCACTAAAAAGTAGGACTTTGAAGTGTGTGCCAAGGTGTAAAGATGACCTTCGATTTTAATAGTCTATAATTTTGTATATAATATCATAATATAACAATTACAATATATTTTTTTATGATATATTTAAAAGTTTTAGGCCATCTTTTACAATTTATTATTGTACGATATTAGTACACAAAATTGTTTCACGTTTTTTCCATTTGTAAACACTAATTTGTTGCTGTTGAATTATGTAATTTTAAGTATGTTTTTGAATGGTTTGTTGATTTGTTTTCTTGGTTTTGTTCTCGGTATGTCGTGGCGTGTAGCGATTACTATCGGTCGGCTAGGTTATGTGTGCCCCCACGACGTCGCACCCGTATTACATCAATTTGTACGCCAGTGGTCTGTAGTCATTTTTTTTATTATTACTTTATATTATTACTATTACGTTTAATATTAAATAAGTTATTATTAACCGGTATTATTTCGATTGTGGATGGTGTTTGTCCATAGCTTGTTAATATTATTGTTTTATAAGATATGTTGTTCCTATTTAAGTTGTACCAAGCATGAGATTTATTAAATATATGTATCAATTGTACGGCCACACGTTAGGGATTCTCACTCAACTCGTCGGGTGTTACATATTTGATCATTCTTATTTTCAGTGCTGTACTTCTATATATATGTGTTGAACACCATCCGCTTTCTAAACAATATAAAACAGCTACTATAAAATTATTTTATTTTTTACATTAAATATTTGTACCAAACTGCAGCGCAAATGATTTTAAATAACTCCTTAGATTCAAATATACATATGTAGTATGCTAAAATTGTCAAATATTGTTATATATTTATATATACATATATATGTATATATATATTATAATATTTAGTATGATTTGCTTACAGTTTGGAATGTTATTAGTATGAATATCCATATGAAATATTTTGTGTGCCAGTTCCTTTACACGTCATTCACAAACCCATATCATTTTGTTTTTCAATACTCATTATGATCGGTACAACATACTGTTTGCTTTATTAATCGTTAATCAAATAATTTAGAGAAGTGATTTAGATGATATTACATGTGCGAATTGATTTATTTTTGTTTTTTTTTATTTTAACAAGTTTTTTCAATATTTTTTGTTAAATTGTGATGGAGTATCATCTAAGTTAATTAATGTTGTACTAGATCATAGTATTGCGCTTGCTTACGTCATGGTGTCTGGGTAGGTGCACATCACTACGGAACATTCGCGACAACGACGAGAAGGACTCCGCGTTCCGCGGCATCTGTCAAATGATACAGGTGAATCCAGGAGGTGTAGTACAAGATTTCATGTACTTCTGTGACGCGGTCGCGTCCTGGTCACATCCCAAGGACGACCTGAAGGAAATGTTTACGAAGATCCTGCACGGGTTCAAGAATCAAGTTGGTGAAGAAAATTGGCGCCATTTCACCGACCAGTTCCCCGTGCAGCTCAGTGCCCGCCTCTCGGCCATGTGCGGGATATAGAACTAAATACTGCGTTACGGTGAGACTCTTTAAACTTATGCTATATTATATTTATTTTAATTATAATATGTTCTATATTAGTTCTTGATTGTAAGCGGCTTTCTTTCGTCAAATCGCATTTCGAATGGAAACGTTATAGAGGGTTTTAAGTTTATATACGATCGGTGGCTTTACGATAATATATATGCCTGGTTGTCTGTTCCCAATGTTGGCTGGTTGTTAGTTTTCCAAGCGGCAGTTATAATTGATCCAGCTGTATCTGTGTATTTGTTGAATTGCTGCCCAAGAGTTGTGCTTGTAAGGGCAGTATTCGTGAATCGTGATGCCTATAATACGCTTATTTGTTAGTTATAATGTTGTGTGTATTGTAAGTATAGTATAGTGATGTATGTTTCATGTTCGCAGGGGGAACCAATGTCAGAACGGGTCGGGAAGACATTGAGGGTGACGGCAGCCTCGCGGGCTCTGCATCACCCGAGAGCGTAGGGAACACGTCACACACCGGACATGTCTCACAATGAACATGTCAGACACGCGGGCCGCTGCTTCTGTCGCGTTATGTGCCAACATACACCTCCATTAGCGAGGTTTATTTACACAATTTGTACCTATCGACACAGAGAATAATATATGTACATTGTAAATCATTAATTCATTCTTCTGTTTGTACCTGAAGATTATATATTTTCGTTCGAAGATATTTGTACGTGTAGAAGCGGCGTAACCACTTAATCGTAATATTATCTAAATATGTGACGACTATATACATGTATAGTGCTCAGAATGTATAATGTCGCTCGGCTAACTAGTGCAGCGAGCGAACGAGACGCTTCAAGAGAGCGTCACTAGTGTCTCGTTACTTGTTTAGCACATTGTATGCAACATTGCGTAAGCGCATAATACATATATGTAGCTACGAGTGTACAATTATTGGCTCTTTATAGTTGTAGTTACATGAATTTTTCAACGCGATAAACTTTTTACCGAACTAGATGTGGAGTATCTTTAATTGCATGAACCCTAGAGATAGTTTCTAGTTTGTAAACGCAGGGATGAGATGATTTGTGTTTTCGGAGTTTGATACACGAACCTTTTTTCAATGATATGTTATAACTGTTCAGAAATTATGTTCGGTTTGTATGTATTACTTAAAATTATTTAACTGCCATTGAAAACTGAATCATTAGAGTCTCAGAAGTAAATCTATCTAATTGCTTAAGTATGTTTTTATAACTGCGAGACCTAAGATCGTTATAGTATTGGCAGTGTATGAATAGCGATGAATGTCATAACATTTTCGCATAATGAGTTTTTAATGCGAACAATATATCGCTTGGCATTGATTAAAAAAAAATAGGTTGACTGATGCTAATCACTGCTCAACATTCTAAATCACGTGTTTATTTTATGATTCATTAACAAATATACACAGAATTGTTGCGGTTTGTTTTACAGGACTTCAATAATATGTCGAGCATTTATCTATAACCATTAGAGCTTTGCAAAATATATTTTAGTAGATACGGCACATACCCATACTACGTGACTTGTTCAGAGTGGAGGGGTTTTTCAAAATACCACGCTTGGTCTTAAACCAATCTTGGCGGTATAGGAGTTTAAAAAACTGTACAAACTGTGTGTGACGCGTAGTATGGCTACGTTCCTGTGTATAAAAAAAATTGAATTTGAAAATTGATGTGTTAACTATTATTTTATATAAATTACAAGACTTGGTATAAAGAGACGAGAATTTATGTCAACTGTGATTTGTGACTGGGTTTTTTTCGAGTAATATATGTGTATGACGATTATAATATCTCTATGTCAGTGTAGATGTTATATATATATATATATATATATATATATATATACTGCTTTGATAGATTTTATGACGGCTAGATATCTGCTATTAGTATACCAAATAGTATTTTTACGTTGTATATTGTTTAATGGAATTGAGTTGTCTTATGCGATCGATGCTTGGCATTTTGTACGTACACCGTCCCTATTGTTTCTTAAATAATTTCTATCCAACTATTTGATGGCAATATTGTCGTGTGTATAACATCACACCGAATGTCGACGGTATCAGACAACTTGTATAAAGTACTATTTACGTGTATATTTAAATTAATATTATGTATGTGTACATATTACCATGTATATTATTATTATTATATGCAAGTAAAAATTGTTATTTTTTTTTTGTTTTATAAAAAAGCTAAAAGTCTGACTTTAAACACTTGTTATAATATATATATCATTTATTTTTTTTTTTCAGATTAAGGGGTATCTGAAATTTTGTAGTTCGTATGAACATTAGTATATATGTATTAAAATTGCAGTCGTAGTATATAGTATAATTATGTTTTGGGGATATGAGGATATTTATAACATTCCGTGGAATTCAAATTATATATTTTGGCACAGAGATAACAGTAAATTACAATTTCAAGTTTGTGTACAATATTATATATTTTATTTGATGCGTTTCGCTAAATTTGCGTTTAAAATATGTATTTGTGATTTTTATCTCGTAGGTTGTCACTGATCCGGCGGATAACTTCAGCGGCCGGTAAACGACACAACATTAACTGTCAAAGTTAACATGTAATTTTGTGTGTAAAGTACACCATACACTTTGAATATCTTGTGTTGTTTATCGAAAGTTGTGATGGATCCCTATAGAGTCAGCCAGTTCCTATCCCGAGTCCTGTCTAGTCCCATCCCGTGTCATGTGCCAACGAAGCCTTTGGACGACTTGCATATGTATGAGAGGGCGTTTTTCGCTACGCTCTTATCGTTACGGTAGCTTGTTTCAACTCTCGGTACCCGTAGAAACATTAAATTACTGTAGCTACCTTCCGATCAAATTTACATACAGAATTTTTTTTTAAGTAGACTCCGTTTTATATTCGATGTTACGGGTGGCCTCGTAATTTATTTTTAAGGTTAGTAGATTTTATTGTCCTGATTTTTTATATTGTAGTATATTTTCCTAAAAAATCCGTGATAATAGTTTATTAAGTATTCGCATGCGCGTTTTGTGTGATTGAAGTGGCATTCGTGAGGCACTCCCTTCCTTGAGGCATAGGTAGTATTTTGTGAGAATAATTTTACTTAGCTGTGTCGTATGGACGAACAGTACTTGTGATGCGTTGTCGTACGGTGTGTGTGTCGAGTCAAATTGTCCTATTGTGTTGTGCATTATTGTCCAACGTACATGTTTTGTACTTGTTATTATATAATAATATATTTATGTATATGTATGTGAATGTAGTTGGTCACATTGTCTATAAGCGTTAACAGGACCGTCATATAACAAAATTTTTAAAGTATGAAGAGCGATCACAAGGAACGGCTGACATGAATAACAATTATTCAATAATAGATTTCAATATAAATGAACTAATAAGCATCGAAATATCAATGTCATTCTAGATATTAGTACTAACTCGTTCTTCTAGGTAATAATAGCTTATTCTTACTAGACATTTAGTCATCTGGAACTGTACTCTCCTTTCGTGTAACTTTAATAACACGTTGCACCTCTGCCCGTCACTTTAGCAATAGAATATGATATACTAAAATCTAGATAAGTATAAAAAAATAGTAATTTAATTATTACAATTAATCTGTGTGAACTGACGAAGACACAGAAATATATTTTAGAATATTTTAATTCGTAAATACGCACAAGGTTTGACATATTATCTTTAATTATATCATATAATATTAAAACATATCTTATCAACTCCGACTACTACATTACGGGGAGGGTAGGAGAACTAAAAATAATACAACCAACATCATTGTTAAAATTCATAGATACAAGCGGCATAGGATCGTCCGACGAAGAATTCTCGTGGGGCACCGTTGTTCATCTGTAGGCTGATAAATAGTTGAATCATTGTAACTGGTACAAAATATAGCCATGGTTAAAGTGGGGTCAGAGGTGTTCAGCTTGCCATCTAAAATACTTAATTTCTAAAAAAAAATATAGAAAAGCTTGTTAACAAAAGACAATGTGATTTTGATACACTAAGGATATATTTATTCTTTGGCATAATATATATTTAAATACATTTCTAAGCTGTCATTTTTCGAATATAATTATATATTTTAGTATTATTTTATAGTATAAATCTTATATTTATTATTTATTAATATTTCTCTATGTTTCATTAGGTTTTATTTACAAATCACTTCCTTGTAGAATCCTCTTGCAAATGGCGATAGGAAATCTATCTGAGCAAATATATCTTCTATGAAAATGAGTATATTTTTCGTAACTACTTACAAAATTTTTGTCATCTGTTATCAAATGAATATAATATGTTCAGTTTTTGTATTGTAATAATTTCAACTATAAGTCAACCGATATAAAATTAGGGACATAACACAAATTTTTTCATTTCGTAATCGGATTTTATAAAATAAATATTGTTTGTTTACATAAAATGAGTACAGAGATTGTTTTTTGGAGCAGTTTCTACGAGTACCTATCTATATTTTAGGGCCTAGCTTAAGGCGTTTGGTTCAAATTTCAAAGAGTATAATTTTTGAAAAATATATTTGTAGTACAGGCTTTTTGAAATAGTAAATGTACTCATTTATTATAGTAATTATTATAGGTATACAACCTGAATTTTAAAGGTTAATAAATCCAATATTAAAATCAAAATGTAAATCTACGTATTGGTTAATAAATGACCTCACAATAGACATTCTTTTAACATACATTTCGTTAATAAAGCACTCATTGTTCAAAACTTCTTGTTTTATTTTTTACTTATCTTACAACTAGGTATGCGGTGTGATCAATCCATGACCAAGTGGTGCGTTTCCTTCCTAAACCATGTTTCAAAATATAGATTTTTGCTTAGATTTATATTTTCATTGATGTTATCTGTTCATACCCCGTATTCGTCTTTTACGACACCTAAGGTAAAAGAAAAAGTAGTGAATTATTTCCACACAGACAAATCCATTGGTATATGATCTGTTTTTTTTTTTCAAAGTGAAACTCGGAAATCAAGCATATACTTTTATCGCTAGAGATTATAGAAATGCTATAGAAATATTAGACGCTCGTATAGTATTTCTGATACTCGATTCTGCACTTTGATTACTCGGTAGTACAGTATTTCTTTACATTGTTTTTATACTCGATCGTTTCGGCATCGCCAGCACTGGTAGGAAGGTTCTTAGACGTACTTACCATGTCATCTATCAATTGGAGTACATAATACTTCTGGTATAAGTAGAGATAATATTTTTCCGTGTGTTAACTGAGGAACAATACAATTAACCACCCCTGTCTTGCCCGTGGGTATCGTAAAACACTACTAAGGCATATAATATGCCAATAACATCTGCACGAGAAAGTAAACTCGAAATAAAACCCTACACCAACTCGTCTGAACGGTGCAGCAGGTCAATTTTCTTCCTGTTGTAAACCCGTCGGACTATATAAACATAAATAGTTGCTATTTTGCATTCGCTATTTTAATTTTTTTCGTTATATTAATATTGTACTTTGGTAGCGTTTACGAATACTACCAACGCTTACTATGCTCGTGGACGTCATCAAAGACGACTAAGAGTTTTATGTCGACCTGGGCTAATTCCACCTGGCGCCGTTTAGTCAATAATAACATTCCCACGAAGAATTGACGTCAGGCAGGCGGTTGGTCATAAAACTATTGTCAATAACTTTTGCAATATATACGAATACATATTGAGTCGACCCCAAGTAATTGGGATAAGAGCAGTAGAATGATGATTAACATTGTGTGCAGTATTGTTAAGTAGGCACAAGTCACTAAAAAGATTAGGAAGTATTGGACTTTCTTAACGTTCTACAACTACAGAGCAGCAAATGTCAGTAGGACACACGAAAGTGTTCTTGTTTAGAAACAGCAACTCGGTACCCATGTGCTTTTGGCAACTTAATTATTTTAGTAGTATAAGACGTAGCTATTAGTAAATCTATAGAACCTATGATATTACATTGCCAGTGCTATTTTCGTTTCTACTTAGAGGAGTTTAAGTGGCGACAAAAAATATGCTTGTTGAAACGTTAGTTGTTAAATTGCATGTAGATATTTTTATTGTAGACATATGTAGGTGATGCTTTTATATTAAAATGTGTGCGTTATTAAAGTACTATTTTACCAATTTATTGGACACCTATAATAGATTCAATAGAAAAAGACAATTTCTGTCGTTGTGGCTGTTCGTGGTTTGGTACGGGTGCGTAGGTGGTGAGCAGTGCTGCGAGGAGGTTTCTGCACAACAAAGCGGCAGGAGGTGCTGGGGGCGGCGGCATCGGTTGAGGGGCAGCGCCACGGTCCAGTTCCACATCTGCGAAAGCTCTACGTCTTCGGACGCGCTCGTTCCACGCAGGGTCGTTTGAGAACACGCTATCGTTGCCTATTTACAAATAAATTATAGTTTTTTTATGCTGGTAAATAAATGAATTAGATTCTCTATTCGCTTGCCCCAGCCTGCACATGGCTTAAGTATACAATGTATACCACATACAGATCTTCCTGTGAGGTTCACAGGAAGGATAGGCATAGCAGTCTCGCTGGGAAACTTATACAATCTGCTGATATCACTCGCCTGTCAAGCGTGGGGATTTTGATATTATTCCATCTTGGGAAGGCCAAAGAATGTCGGTGGCCTGATGGATGGATGGGTTTAAGTTTATATGGGCTTATATTCATCACATTATTATCTATGTGTATAATTATTGAAAAAGTCAAAGGGACTGTAATATCATTGGAAGCGTTGAAGTTATTACAAATATTTTTATAGGTACTAACGACTGGAAAAAAAGGAAATCTTGAAATTAAAGCTTATGCACTAAACCAGCGGTCGGCAACACGCGGCCCGAGCGTCTTCTTTGCGTGAATGTTTTGTTAATAAATTATAAAATCAAAATAAATGCATGAACGAACCGCGATCGACCGTATACGTTATATTCTAGGGTTAATATCACGATCCGGGAGCATTTCCGCAGACTTGCTGCCCGGCTCGTCGGCGCGGCGTCCGCCCTCTCACGACTTATAGTGAACATGGGCGGACACAGTGTGGAAGGTCGACGGCTGTACGCGGGGGTGATCCGCTTGATAGCGTTGGACGGCGCTGTGGGCAAAATCTGACCGTCCGGCTCAGGGCTCTTCTGTGGCGTCCACAGAGTCATGACGGTCAGGGCCATCCGCGGTTACGGTACAGTGGAAAGTGGCGTCTGCCCTGGCCGGAACTCCCTCGTGGGACCTGGAGGCGGAGATGCTCTTCGATGTCTACCGGCGGGTGACTGCAATACTCAACGAGGGCAGCGTTGTATCGCACAGCGACCTGGTCGCCTGACGTGAGGAAGCCCGCCGAGATGTCATTGCCCGTTGGGTTACACGGCTGGAGACTACTGGAGAGGCCTCGATTCGGTATTCGTATCGTTGAGGCACTCCGGCCCGTACTGATGGTGTGGCCCTTAGTTTATTTCTCCACCTTGCGGCCTTTGCCTGCTAAAGGTTGCCGACTACTACTCTTAACTATACAAAAGAAACTAAAACTTTGACTATCTTGTTTATGCACTAGCATAGGATAAATTTATATATAGGTACATATGTATATATGAAAACTTTAAACGGCATCCTTACACGGACTAGTGGGAGCGCAGAGAATTCTTATTTCAACCCAAGACATTTAAGCAACGACGGCCAAAGGCGCCTCCTTTTTTTTTGGGTTGGGCTACGGTCCGCGCTCTCCTCGCACCACTCCGTCCGGGGAGACAGAGGGGCGTAAGCACGCACACCCGTAACCCACACGTGATACCTCGCCTTCGTCGTTGGACCGACCATCGGAGCAGCGTGAACTTGATGTCAGTGGTCGGCCCGACGGAATACCCCCTGAGGGTACCCTCTCCTTGACCGCCGTCCCCCCGTAGAGGAGGATTTCGGTCTTTCCTCATGTGGTCAGCCTCTCGGCGGGTGACGAACTAATTCCCCGGTCCAGTCACCCGCAGCCTCAGCTAGGGCGGCATCAAGCGCAGGTAATCGCGTTTGCGCCGCTTCAGTCGCTGGCGGCGGCTCGCGTCGCCGAGGAGATGTTTTCGCGCACGCGCTTCGCCGCCTCCTTCCGCGAGACTACTGCCTCGCAGAAGGTGGCGACCGCATCCCAGTGACACTGTTGAGGATCGCCATGGCGATGGTCGGCACCGATGACTGCGACGAGTTCACGGCGCTGCACTGCCCAAACGGCACAAGCCTCGAGCGTATACTGCGTATCCTCGTCGCAATGGCAGAGGTGGCAGGACGGTGTACTCTCCCTTTTTTTTTTTTTTTTTTTTTTATTGGTGGGCTATGGGTGCGTCTCGCCCCGCTGAATCGGTCCGGGGTGACGGAAAGGCGGCGCGTGACCCCATAGACCCACCGTAAAACCTTCTCTCTTCGCCGTGCGAGCGGACCACCGGTACTCGATTTTAACTTCGGTGGCCCGCCCGGCGGTTTACCCTCGCGGGTTCCTCTCGTCGACGCCCCGACAGATTTCGCCGTCGGGGCGTCGCCCTCACGCGGTGGCCTCACGTCGGGTGACCGGACAATTCCCCGGTCCGATCACCCGAGGCCTCGGTTAGGGCGGCATCAGGCGCAGGTATTCGCGCCTGCGCCGCCCCGGCCGCTGACGGCGGCCCGGGTCGCGGGACTCCTCCCGGACTCGTTCCGCCGCCTCCTTCTGCGAGATGACAGCCTCGCAGAAGGCGGCGACCGCGTCCCAGTTCCTGACGCTGTCGACCATCGCTCTCGCGACAGCCGGTAGCGCCAGGTCGGCACCGATAACAGCGACGAGGTCACGGCGCTGCCGGTCAAAGCCCGGACACGCCTCCAGCGTGTGTTGCGCCGTGTCCTCGTCACTGCTGCAATGGTGGCAGAACGAAGTCCACTCCCTTTGCGCGACCGTGTGCAGGTAAAAGCCGAAGCATCCGTGCCCCGACAACACCTGCACCAGTCGAAAGGAGAGGACTCCGTGCCGCCGCTCCATCCACTCCATCAATACGGGCCGGAGAGCCTCGACGGTGACGACACCGTGTCTAGGACTCTCCAGCCGCGTAGCCCAACGGGCGATGACGTCTCGGCAGGCGTCCTCGCGCCAGGTGGCTATCTCGCTCAGCGATGGGGAGCCACCTTCGTCGCGCAGTGAGGTCACCCGCCGGTAGAGGTCGGAGAGCATCTCCGCCTCTAGGTCCCACGGGGGTGTCCCGGCCAGTAGGCATGCCGCCTCGGTCGATACCGTGCGGTAACCGCGAATGGCTCTGACCGCCATGACTCTCTGGGGTCTCCACAGAACAGCCCTGAGCTGGGCGTTCAGAGCCCTCGCCCACACGGGTGCGCCGTACATGGCCATAGAACGGATCACCCCCGCATACAGCCGTCGGCCCTCGAAGCTGGGTCCGCCCACGTTCGGCATGAGCCGCGAAAGGGCGGACGCCGCGCCGACCAGCCGGGGAGCAATTCGGCGAAAATGCTCCCGGAACCACCATCGCCCGTCGAGCACCAGACCCAAGTACTTCATATGGGCCTGGATGTTGATGTGGACGGAGTTGACGACTAGCGAGACGCCGATTGGCGGCCTTACGCGTGGCCCATGGAACAATAGGGCCTCCGTCTTATTTAGGGCCACCCTGAGCCCCAGCGCCTCGATTCGCCCGACCATCTCCTCGGTGCCGAGAGTGGCCAGGCTCGCCGCCTCTTCGAGTGTCCTGCCCCGGGCTGTGACGAGCGTATCGTCAGCGTAGCATATCACGCTCAGCCCGGGGGGGGAGACTCCCTCTCAACGCCCAGTCGTACCCGATGTCCCACAGAGTCGGCCCCAGAACCGACCCCTGTGGAACGCCGCACGACATACGGTGTACTCTCCCTCGGGACGACCGTATGCAGGTATTTGGCGAAGCACCCATGCCCCGTTAAAACCTGCACCAGTCGGAAGGAGAGCACCCCGTGCCGCCGTTCTAACCACTGCATCAGCACCGGCCGGAAGGCCTCCACGGTCCGCACACCGAACCGAGGCCTCTCTAGGCGGACGGCCGAACGGGCAATGACGTCCCGGCGGGCGTCGACACGCCAGGCGAGACGTCCCTCAACGAGACCGCACCGCCCTCCGCTCGCACCCCCGACACTCGTCTGTACAGGTCGGCGAGCATCTCCGCCTCTCAAAGGCGCCTCCTGTGGGAGTTTCGACTCGTGTGTGTTGCTTAGGACAATGTTACCCCTATTCTATGTTATCTAACTTTATTATTATCCGGCATGATTTGACAGGTCGACGATGAGGACTGAACCATGTGCATTTATTACATATGGACCCAGGTGCCATTATGTAAGCTGTTATTTATACTGTTGATCTCGTTGTCAAGATCTTCTATAGTTTCTCTCTTCTTGTTGGATAATGGAGCATATTATTGTTTATTGCCTGGAACTATCGGTTGAATCCTAATAAAGTAATACTTAGTACATGCTTCTTAGTGGTATCTCTCACACTTGACAGAATAATGTCGTAGGCACACATTCATTTAGGCATAGGCACATTAATTTGTTACATTCTTATCTGCGTTCTATTTCCTATCTTTAAACGTATTGTAACATCAATAAAACTAAGTAGGTATTACAGACATTTTTCAGCAGCAGGATTTCCTCAGTGAGAACATAAACTGACAGTGACCCTGTTCCTGTGATGAGTTACGTCAGACTTTTAAATTAAACATTTTAATGAGAGTATAATTTTCAATGATTTCTAGACATTAAAACAACAAGAAAACGAAAGAATACTTTATGAGTATAGATATGAAACAAAATATAATATTTCAAAAACTACAATAACAACCTGTTACTTTTAGTCAAACTGCTCATAAAGATATACAATAAAACGAATATTATCGAGATGTCATACTCGTAAAGATCGTTTTGGCACCCTCTGAGCTATCATTCAACGAAACGGAAAGACATGTTTACAATCAACAGTATTGCTGTAACTCGACACCCCGACAAAGAGCCGCCTCCGCGTTCTCTTGTAAAACAATCTTCACACTTTTTTAGAGCCCATAAAAATAGTTAAAAGAAATTTTAGTTTTTTGTTTTAATAGACAGTGAAATGTTGCCGAGTGTTGGATGACAGCTTTTGTTCTGTAATGAAGCGGGGACATTTTCAAAAGTTGTTTGAATTTTTTATTACAGCTACGATGCTCTATTTTCGACAGATGTTTTGTGCAACATAACTACGGCGCAAAAATGTAAATGTATCACGTACATACATATCATCACGCCATATCCCTTGCAGGGTAGGCAGAGAGAACAGAGTGCCAGAGAACTCTATCTCTGCATACTTCACTCGCTTCCTCAACATTCATAATTCTCTTCATACACGCTCGCCGGTTTCGGAGACTCTTGACTCCACCTTCCTTCAGTACATGACCGATCTGGTCTAGGTAGGTTAGTCTCGGTCTCCCTCGGTACCTACATCCTTCCACTTTCGCATTGTATATCTTCTTAACCAGACGTTCGTTCGGCATTCTTTCCACATGTCCGAACCATCGGAGCATTCCCTTTCGCATCTTTGCACCAATACTCTCTTTCATACCTACTCGCTCTCTTACGTCGTCGTTACGTATGTATCACGTAAGTATATGAAAAACAATCGTAGTAATACCTATTGAGGGTGATACCAAGGAGGTCATAACTTCCACTCGAGCTTAAATCAAACAAATACCTTCCTACTTAATAGGACAAGATAGTACTTCTTTGGTCTAATGGCATATCAGCATATGTATGCTACAATGATTGCGAAATCCAGGCTTCCAATACCGGGTCGGTCGAAAAAATATACGGAGTTTCCCATCGATTACTCCGATTTTCGAGATTTTTCCAGTAGATCCACAACGGTTAAGATATTACGTAGGACTAAGGATTGTTTGGAAATGTACTTGTGTTTATTCTGCTGCTTCCTCCTAGTATAAAGAAGTAAGTAATACTAAAAAAACAATGGCCAATGCCGCGAGAAATAAAAAGATAATGATCTATGTTTTAAGCAGCGGTAATAATAATACATATTTATTTGCAATTGTGATATCTATGTAATGATTCTGGTTATGATCGCAACGCTTTCTACCGGGCCCAATTGTTACTCTTAACCATTCTTGCATATAGTAGAACGTCTAGAACATACAAAAAGCTATTTAGGAGTTCCATCACATCTACACAAGTACAGAAGATTTATATCCAGCAGATGATTGATAATGCGCCACATGTTTTTCGTTTCCAATCTAGAGATTAATTAGTTTATCATTTTAATTCCGTTATAAAAACATTGTTTTATTTTTATATATTTTATTATTATTTTCTGCTTTTTAGGTATTATGTGAATGAACCTTTGGAATTAATTTTAAATACTTAACTTAATCTTTTTTTTAATATTTATTATTCTCTATTAAAACTTATAACTACTTAATACATTTCTACATATATAATATAAAAAATAATATATTTAAAAATATAAAAAGCGTGTTGATCCAGCGGCAGCGAATTCAGGGACCAATCCGCCGGTGGTTAGGACTCCAAAGAGAGGAACTTTCTCACAATGCGTGCCGGCACGCACCTTATTGCCACCTATGCCTTAGGTATAGGCTACACAGTGCCGGATTAGCTACGTAGCAAGAGTAGCAAACGCTACAGGCCCCGCGAAGCGGGGGGCCCCGCACTCCAACTGCGGCTGTCTGACCATAAAAAAAACTTCCAATTTAAAAGTGTAAAAATATTTGCATTCCTTAAGCGTCATATGCTTCCCTTTCAACTGAAAATCTAAATTTAGATTTCGTCACGTTAAATTTTATCTCAAATTAATCATGTGGATCATCATACATTAATATGGTATAAAAATACCTATATCTTTAGATAGGAGATTAATTAATTAACAGATTTGATACATTTGTAAGCCTATCAATTAACTAAATGTATGAAAGCATAACGTAAAATTATTATTGTTTTTAGAGAACCTATTACGACAGCTTAAAACTCTTACAACTGAAGAGATTTTGGAAAAACCTCAAGTATGGTCAATGACTCCTGGGGTCGCTCTTATCGCGCATCGCTGAACAAGCTTCGCGCGTAGGGCCTCTCCCTCACTGAGACCCTCCAGCCCGACCTCCTCTGCAGACTGGTCGAGGAGCTTTTTCCGTGGCAGCCGGAACACACGTCCCCGGTCATGGTTTCGCTAGGTCAGACGACAGTTTTCCGTCCGTGACGGAGTCGAAAATGGGGGCGGCTGTGCCGAGGATTCATTTCGCCACCACGGCTCCCGGCCTGGACGGAATACCCGTCCGGGTGTTGACGTTGCTCCTCGAGCACCTAGAACCATGCCTCAGGCGACTGTACAATGCCTGTTTGGCGACTGGATAATTCCTTGAGTGCTGGAAGGAGGGGAGGTTGGTTATCCTGCCAAGGCCTCACCGATCACCCGATGTTTCGGCTAGGGCGGCATCAGGTGCAAATATTCGCGCCTGTGCCGCCTGAGGCGCCGGCGGCGGCCCGAGTCCGCATGAAGGGAATCCTCCTGGACGCGTTCCGCCGCCACCTTCTGCGAGATGACTGCCTCGCAGAAGGGGGAGGTGTCCCAATTCCTGACGCTGTCGACTATCGCTTTCACAACAGCCGGTAGCGTCAAGTCGGCACCGATGACAGTGACGAGGTCACAGCGCTGCCGAGACCAGCTCGTACAAAACTTGAGCGTATGCTGCGCCGTGTCCTCGTCACTGCCGCACTGTTAGCAGGGCGGAGTCCTCTTGCGTCCGTGTGCAGGTACTTGCCGAAGTAACCGTGCCCCAACAAGACCTGCACCAGTCAGAAAGAGAGGATTCCGTGCCGCCGGTCCATCCACTCGATCAGTACGAGCCGGAGGACCTCAACGGTACGAACACCGTATCGAGGCCACTCCAGCCGCATAACCCAACGGGCATTGACGTACAAGCGGGCGTCCTCGCGACAGGTGGCTACCTTGCTGAACGATTGGAAGCCACCCTTGTCGCGTACTAAAGAAACCCGCCGGTAGAGATCGGAGAGCATCTTCGCCTCCAGGCCTCTGGAACTGCAATTTTATAAACTTTTATTAAATAATTCTTTAGAATTGTGTTTCCCAAACGTAGAAATTACCTTGCGCATTTACTTGTCTCTCATTGATAAAAATAAGTTAAGGAACACCATGGGCCAAGAACGTCTTAATCTCACTTTGATGTATATATAAGTAGAACATGATTTGCTTAAAGTAATCAACATTGAAAGTGTTATCTCTAAATTTGACCAAATTAAATCTAGAAAAGTTCATTTGTAGGTAACAGTTTTGTTTTGTTTTATAACCGTAAATTGAGAACCAAAAACAAGTCAAGGGCCCCTTGACAGAATTTGCTACAGGCCCCGCGCTGGGTTAATCCGGCACTGAGGCTACCTATTATAACCTCCACTATCTCACCATGCTTTACATGCATGACAGCACATTTATCTACACCAAACTCCATTTTGATAGAATTACTAAAAGTCTCAGTAACTTTTAGTAATTTCACCAATTGTGGTTTTTTTGGTGCAAATAATTTCAGGTCATCCATGTAAAGCAGGTGAGATATTATTTGACCACCTCTACGTAATCTACAGCCTACATATTTATTTTATTATACATATTTATTATTTTTATTTCTTCTTTTTCACGTTTTCATGCATTGTTTTCTATTTCTGAGCAATTTAAAATATCTAGTTTATCGGGAAGTTATTTTAAAATCAATTACAAATTTACACCCAGGCATGCAGACATACAAGGAAGCGAATTAATTAAAACATGGTACCTAACATAATAATTATAAAATATCTCTGAATTCGTCGTTAAGTATCCGTTTATAATAAACGGACACATAGCGGCACGACAGGATCACAATTTCTGCTATTATTTACATTGTTATTTGACACATTTTTAAAAAAATTAAGCTGGTGCTGATGTTTGGAACCAATATCGATTTGGATAAGGGCAGTAGGAGACGATTATGATGGCGACACGTGTAATAATTGTTATATTGCCTTTATAAAAACACATCTTATGTGCTGATATAACAATGAAATACGGTTGACAGAAGACCCACTACAAAATACTCGATTTTAACTCACTCACGTTGTTCCAAAATAAATATTTATCCAGCTAATTCGCATTTAACGTTTCACGGGATGAGAAACGAAACACTCGACAGTGTCGGCTCTATTACTACAATAACATCCAGAACGGAGTAGTGTCGACGACACCCGGCTCGCTGTCATCTCACACTCTACATTGTTATTCAAAATGACCGTTTTACACGCAGGCATCTATGTACTAATTTTATTAATGAGTGATTATTTTTGTCAACTATAATATAAAAAAGTGATGTGTGATAATGACTATGGATACTAGCAACCTTTTAGACGATTAAGAGCTTTACATAGATATGAGCCAACTCCATCTGATGCCGTCTGGTCAATAATTACAATCCGAAGGAGGATTGAAGTCAGACCAGGCGGCCAATTAGAAAAATATTGCCAAAAATTTTGCAATAACTACGATGGAAGATATTATTCCGTGTGGTAACGGAGTAAGAATACAATTCACCGCCTCCTATCATGCTCGTGGTGATCACAAGAGACGGCTAAGGGATATAAAACGCATATGTTATATGCATTTTATATGTATCTCTCTCTATGCAAGAGAAGGAAAACTCGATATAAGACATTATATCAACACGTCTGACCAGCATGGTGTAGTAGGTCAATTTCTCTCCCATTGTGGAGGAGGCTCGAGCCCAACAGTGAGACATATATGAGCTGACATGATGATGAAGAAAACATCATGGAGAAACGTGCATGATTATAATTCTATAAAATAATAAATTATAGTTCATCTAATCTAAGAGGTGCATTTTGACGTTTTGCATTTTTTAATACACAATAACCTCGGTCAAACGTATACACATGATTGTAAACACTAAATCTGAAATTTTAAACAACTATTAAGTTATTTACATAATTAACATTGCGGGTGACTTTCTTGTATAATAATACATACCATCACGCCATGTCCCTTGCACGGTAGGCAGAGAGAACAGAGTGCCAAAGAACTCTATCCTTGCATACTTCACTCGCTTCCTCAACATTCATAATTCTCTTCACACACGCTCGCCAGTTTCGGAGACTCTTGATTCCACCTTCCTTCAGTACATGACCAATCTGGTCTAGGTAGGTTAGTCTCGGTCTCCCCCGGTAACTACATCTTTTCACTTTCGCATTGTATATCTTCTTAACCAGACGTTCGTTCGGCATTCTTTCCACATGCCCGAATCATCGGAACATTTCCTTTCGCATCTTTACACCAATACTCTCTTTCATACCTACTCGCTCTCTTACGTCGTCGTTACGAATGCGATCGCTCAGCCTAACTCAACAGATTTTCCGTACAGATCTCATTTCGACCGCATTAATTTTACTTTCATATTCTTTTCTGCATACCCAAGAAGTTGCCTCCGAGAAGTTGCCCCAACGCTTCGTTCACTCTATTTCCCGCATTCACTCTTCGCTCTATATCAGTGGTGTACCTTCCATCTCGGCTAAATCCGCATCCAAGATATACGAATTCATCCACTTGCTCCAGTACATCATTACCTATTGTTACTCTTACATCTGTTCTGGCTGCATCTCTTTTAAAGACCATTAATCTAATGTTGAAACTCGTAAAAATAATTTAAAATAAAAATTACATGATAAATAGTAATTGTTATTCACGACCTAACAATGTCACGTCATCACGTTCTATACAGTAGTGCTTGACAACTTCCAATTCACGAATATCCAAATAATTGGTTAAAATATTAGAATAATACAATTAATCGAATAGAGATTTTGACAGAGATGTACATTGAAAATAAAAAAAAATAAACAGATTATTAATTATAAAGAATTAATATCAATTTCTCAAATATATAAAATCGGATATTTTCGATAGCGATTATTTGGTTCACATACCTAGACAACTTATTCAGACAGCTGTCAAAGTGCACTTCTTATATTAGACAGACTATAGTGGGACTTGTGACGGGAATTTGAAAACGCCATGTGGTGCTCTTGTATTATATTCGATATCTTAGTGTTTTAACGTGTTATATTAGATAATTTTGATGGCATTTTATGTAATATGAAGCGACGGAACTACTGGGATGTAGTGAATATCATATAAAAGTGCTTTACAACATTTTCGTTTTCCATCAAAATTCCCACAAGATACCATTAACAGTGTGGCCATAGCACTGTTGATGGTGACAATTTGACTTAAACAATTACTAAGCTGAAAGACTAAAAACGTGAAAATATTTATAACTTGACACTAGCACCAATAGCTCGTATAAGTAGTTGATTGCCAATATATAAGAAGAAGAAGAAAGAAGACTATAGTGTTGTAGAAAATCTATACATATAATAAAAATGTAACGGATCGCTGTCTGTACATGAAAGATATATGAGAAAAAATATTACTGGGACCTTTATCAACACAAATAGAACCCAAAACAATGATTGTTAAAATTTTTGTCTGTTTATCTGTTTGTCTGTGCGTTTGTGCACGCTAATCTCAGACACGGCTTATCCGATTTAGACGCGGTTTTCGCTAATATGTTGTGGTAGCTTCACTTAACATTAAGGCTATATTTCATGTCAATAGGTTTATAAATAAAAAAGTTATGTCAATTTAAAAAATGTTCGGAGAAAAATATCTTTATCGATTATTTTCGAATTACGTACAAATTATCTTCAATAAAAATAAATAAACACGTGTTTCAGCATTTCTTAATTTTCACCCTCTGGGGGTATAAATTAGGGCTGCGAAGCGGGTTGGACGACTCACTAAGTCATTAGCGCCAAGCCGATATTCTTGAAGCTGGCAACTTGAAATTTTTACAGTGGTTTCTTTCTATGACGCTGAGAAAGAGTTTTACGAAATTACACCCCTAAGGGGGTAAAACAGAGTATCAAATTTTGTATGGGGAGAAAAAATTCTTTTCAAATTACGAGTCGAATCAAATATCCGGCATTTGTCAATTTTCACCCTCTGGTTGTGTAAATTAGGCCTGTGAAGCGGGTTGAACGACTCATTATCGCCAAACCGAAACTATTAAAACTAGAAACATTATATTTTGATGCATGTTTCTTTTTATGACATAGAGATTCAATATGAAAGGATTTTATGAATTCCACCTCTAAGGGGGCGTAACAAAATGGCAAAGTGTGTATGGGGAGAAAATTTCTTTATCGATTCTTTTCAAATTAGGTACGTACAAATATTCTTCGGTAAAATTATTTTTACGTTACGTGTTTATTTATATAAACACGTGTTTCTCTCTCCCTCTCCATCAACCCTACACCAGTGCTGTCGTGGCGACCAGTGCGGCGTGAGAGCTCACACGATACACATAGTGGACGGCAATAGGTTCTTGCCTAAGAGTTTAAGATACAGGTTAAGTTTAACTTCAAAAATGTTCACTCTATAACTCAAATAATAAATCATATCTAACGAGGTCGCAACTCTGCTGGTGAAACAAAACAGTCAAATAAAAGGTGGCGATAATTATATTTTTATCCCATGGTCATACCGTAAATATTACACTAAAGGCAATATAATTGGTAGAATGAATAGAACTTTGAACAACCGTTTTCTTTAATGGCAGGCTATGGTATATACGACACACCGCGCCCAATCCGTCTGAGGTGACGCGTGACCCGCGCATAGCATGCCGTACACGTACATATACGTTATGCGGGCGGGCCACCGCAACCGGGTATCATCTCGAGTCGAAGCCCTCATGCAGTGAACCTCCATACAGGTACTCACGCTTGCGCTGCCCAAAGCACCGACGGTAGTGCGTGTCAACGTAGAGTATTTTCTCTCGGACCCACCCTATTGCCTAATTCCGTTAGACAACTAACTCGCAGAAGGCGGCGACCGCATCCCAGTTTCTGACGCTGTTAATCATCGTCCTAGCGATAAACCTTCAAGACCTTACATTGCTTTTTCTATTTAACTCTGTCACAGATGACTTCTGCGTGGACGAAGTCGCGGGCAAAAGCTATTGTGAAATATATTCTTCAGAAAATACGTTTAGCGTCGATCCCGGCTGTCATTAACATTTTGACAGTTGATAGGTATGTGGATTCAACACCTAGAAAGTCTGTTCAAATGGCATTCGCTCTCTGGAAAAAATACATCCTGCAGAACTGGTTAGAATATGTTATGGTTATGAAAAGCGATAACACTCTCAGAGGATATAATATACGGAAAAAACTTTTCGATACGTGCTCGAGCTCTGCAGTTCAGATCCGTCTATTAGCTGTTGGCAAGTGGCAATCGTGTCTATGATTACAGACCCTCCCTTCACTATATTATATTGGAACTTTAATGGGTACTGGATTAACTTCTTGAACTTAGTAAAGGTACTCGGGTTGAAAGTCCTTAGCGCTTACCCAACAGCCTGTGTAAAGTGTTCTCTGTTGTTGACTAACAACTAAGTCATACACGAAAAATAAAAGTAGAGATCCACATCGTAGAGCGTATCGCATTACCCTTTCAGGTATCGCCTTTGTCGCCCCGACAAACAACAGTGTTGCATCACCCTCACGCGGTCGGCCTATCTGCAGGTAGCTGATTAATCCCTGATCCATCCACCCGTGACCTTTGCTAGGGCGACATCAAGAGCAAGTACTCGCGCCTGTGCCGTGTAATGCGCCAGTGGCAGAGTGTGTCAGCGTAGAGAATCTCCTATGTGACACGCCCCAGCGGGCGGCTCTTTCTGTGAGACGACTGTCGTGCAAAAGCTTGCTCACGCTATCAAGCATCGTCTTAGTGACAGCCGGCAGTGCTAGGTCAGCAGCGAGAAGTCGGCCCCAATGATTGCGGCGAGTTTAGGGTATGCTATTCTAACCCTGCCCACGCTCACTCGCCACGCATCAGCTGCCGCGTATCCACCTCACAATCGCAGTAGTAGTAGGACGGTGTGGTCTTCTTCCTCGCGACTGTGTGCACATGCCGTGTGGCACATGTTGAAGTAATCATGCCCCGTCAATACCTGCATCAGTTGAAAGGAGAGGACCCGTGCCGCTGACTCAACCACTCCATCAGCACCGGTCGAAAAGCCTCCACGGTCCAAACACCGAACCGAGGCCTCTTCAGTCCTACCGACAGTGCACCCTATCCTTGAGGAGGTATGTAACTGTAATAGCCCCATTGATTTAAGTTTTTTGTTTTTAATGATGTTAGTTTTCTGTTGTCCTTCAAATCCTTTGAAATTATAATAAAACTAGCTTCTGCCCGCGGCTTCGTCCGCGTAAAAAGTTACTTACCTAAAGTTTTTCATCCCCTATTTTTATTTTACCCCTTAAAGGTAATTTTTTTACAAAATGTTAATGTCATATTTATTTATATCTAATCAATAGCCTAAAAATAAGTTTCAAGCATCTGGCTTTAAAAATGTCGATACTTCCTTACAACTTTTCATTCCCCTTTACAACCCTTTTTTGCATTAAAAGCCTATGTCCTTTATCAGGCTCTTGACTATCTGTATACCAAATTTCATTCAGATCGGTTCAGTAGGTTTAGCGTAAAAGACCGACAGACAGACAGAGTTACTTTCGCATTTATAATATTAGTAAGGATGTAAGAGATATAAATCTGAAGATCCTACCTACTAAAGTGCGAAATGGACCAAGAAATTTATTTTTCCTAATTCTTTCCTAATGAAAGCATTTTTTCTAGATAACCCAGGCAGCTCTGGAGAGACTGATCTGAGCAGAGCAATCTTACCAATATCGGGAGAGAGCATAAAATAGCTTTGGCCATGGCTTTGTCAGAAACTGCAGTTCTATTGCTTCCTGGCGGTTAAACAGCTCTCAGTGTTTAAAACTCGTTCGATTTAGAGAGCAATAAAACACGTAGTTCAATCACACGCAACTGCGACAAATTTAAAGTGTTTTTTTGTTTTATTGTTTACGGTGGTAAACGCGTAAGCAGCACAACTGATGGTAAGTGTTACTGCCGCTCATGAAACTTTGTAATACAAAGGGACGGTTGTCTACCAACTAAAACCCACCCAAGTTGGGCTTCCGGCTCTCTTGCTCCTGAAAGAAGCGAAAATAACACATTGTCACTGCTCAGATATTGATTTTCTGCGAAAGTGGGTACTGCCCCAGTCGGACCGGCCCGTGGCTGTAGATAGAATACTGTCAACAGTGTGGCTCTATCACTATTCGTGTTTGAGGATTGCTGTCTAATCTTTTGGGATGAATAGACAATGGAAAGTAAAAAAGCTGCAGAGGCCATGAATCGAGCACTACGATCTCGTAGTGAATATTTTTATTTTATTCATCGTAATGAAAAGCCAATGGTGCTTTTCTTTAGGGATTTTCGGCAAATCCTTCCTGTTAAAACTCGAGGAACTAGAGCCGGTGAGATCAATGTTTCACTGAAGCTTTCTTATATGTGGCCCCAAGTAGAAAAGCTGACCCTAACCATCAACATGCGAGCAGAGCCATAGCGACCATTCACATCCTCAAGAATGTGCTGTTTTATTGAAAATTGGAGATGGCAAGGAGGATCCTTGATGAAAATGGCAAATTAGTGCCAAAAATACTTGGCCGCATGTTTTGAATTTTCAAACAGAAGTGCGTAGTAAAACTGAATGTCACGCGGACGAAGTCGCGGGCATTAGCTATTGAATTTTAAGTCTATAATTTGCCTTTTTATTTTTTTATTTTTTTTTTTCACGCTGTGGAAACGCATTTCCGCGCTATCCCCCGCCGGTGACAGGCGAGGGGGAGTGTGGGACTCACCGGCCAGCTGCCTGACCGGAATACCCACTAAAACCACAGCGGCCCCTTCCGCGCTTTTACGGGGTGCCAGAGAGATCGTCTACTGACATTCGATCCCCGGCACCCCAACGCTTGGCCATTGGCCTACGCCCTGTCGTCATTCAAGGCGGTGGGAGGAGGTGTGCATATCGACGCCTCCTCCGCCCTGGCCGCCGGCGGCGGAGCGAATTTGCAGACGCAATTGCCTCGCGTCCCCGCTCCGCCGCCTCTTTTGTAGAGATGACCTCCTCGCAAAAAGAGGCCATCGACGACCAGCACCCGTCGCTATCGAGCATCTTCGAGATGACGGTCGACAGCGACAGGTCCCCTCCAATGACCGCCGACAGGACGTGGCGTTGAGGCCCCCAGGCGGGGCATACCTCCAGTGTGTGGCGCGCATCGTCCACTGGCGCGCCACACTCATGGCACCCTGGGGCCTCTTCTCTCCCAATTCTGTGCAGGTACTTACCGAAGACCCCGTGTCCGGTAAGCACCTGCGCCACCCTGAAACTTAGGCTGCCGTGCCTTCTGTTGATCCAGCGATGGAAATGCGGCGCGACCGCCTCTACAGTCCCCCGCCCTGCTACGGGGGACTCCAGTTCTTCTCTCCACCGCTGGATGACTCCCCTTCGGGCCACTTCTAATGCTCTGCCCGGTCCCCTTATGGAGACTCGCTCGCCGTCGGCCCGCGCCGCAACGCGGATTCGGTAAGCCTCCGCCAGAGCCTCAGCCACTAACGACCAAGGTGGGTCGCCCGCCAACAACGTCGCCGCGGTCCATGAAACCGTACGGTAGCCCCTAATAGCCCTCATCGCCATGACCCTCTGCGGTCTTCGCAAAAGGGCTCTGTTGCGGGCGGTGAGGGACTCCGCCCAAATAGGGGCTCCGTACAGCGCCATGGAGCGCACAACTCCGGCGTATAAACGCCGGCAGGACGACCCGGGACCGCCAGTGTTTGGCAGAAGCCTACCCAACGCCGCGGCCGTCTTGACGAGCCTTGGGACGAGCTGGGCAAAATGTGGCCCGAAATTCCATCTAGAGTCAAGGTGCAGGCCCAGATATCTCATCTGAGCCCGCACTGGCACGGCAACCCCAGACACACCGATGTGTGCTCCTCGAGGGGGGCCTCGACCCGGGCCATGAAATAGGAGGGCCTCGGTTTTCTCCGCCGAGACCCTCAGGCCCAGCATGCCGATCCGGCCCACGACGAGCACAACTCCCTCCTCTGCCAATCGGGCAGCCCCCCGGAAGTCGGGCCTCCTCGCCGTGACGAGGGTATCATCCGCATAGCAGATGACCCCCATCCCGGGGAGAAGCCGACCCCGTAGGAGCCAGTCGAATCCGACGTTCCATAGAGCCGGACCGAGGACCGAGCCCTGTGGAACGCCGCACTCCACCCGATGGCGATGTATGCGCCCGTCACCCCCCTCCCAGAGCACGTGCCTTTCCTCGAGGTACGCCTCCAACAGCCTTCGGAGATATGGAGGCACTTCATGGTACCGAAGGGCCTCCTTCAACGTTTCGTGTGGAATACTGTTGAAGGCGTTCTTGATGTCGAGCGAGACTGCCAGAAGAACCTCCTTTTGGGCCACCGCTTCGGTGGCTAGAGACTTCAGGGCGGCCAATGCACCGATTGTTGACCGGCCGCTCCTGAATCCGTATTGACATCCTGACAGTCCCGGCCCGACTTCCTCGAGGTGCTGTACGAGACGGTCCACAAGCACCTTCTCGAACAATTTGGCCGTCTCGTCCAGCAGTACCAGTGGTCTGTACGCAGAAGGGGAGTCAACTGGGCGACCCTCCTTCCGCAGCAGGCACAATCTGCCAACCTTCCATTGCTTCGGGAACTGCCCGGACCTCAAACACATGTTGAGCAGTTCCCGGAGTTCACCCTTGAGGTATTCTGCGGCGATACCGAGCACAAGCCCCGGGACGCCATCCGGGCCAGGCGCTTTCCTTTTCCCGTGAAGTCGCGAGAGGGCCACTTCCATTTCTCGGTCGGTGATGGGTGGAATTGTGGTCTCCAACTCCATCACTGACCGAGGAACCATTCGAGGGGGAACATGTCCCATAGAACGCGGGAACAGCTCCCCCATTATCCCCGACAGGAAACCCGAGTCGATGATGATGATCGATTCGATGATGGGAGCGCCACAGGCACGCAGTTTGTTCCGCGCCCGCTGATATGGGCGCCCCCACGGGTCCCGGTCGAGGCCTGCAAGTAGTTCCTCACGGGCCCTCTCCTTCGCCTGGCTGATGGCCAGCTGCAAAGACTTCTTCCTAGCCTTGTATTCTTCTCGCAGCTGACCCTCAAGGACGTCGTCCCGGTCGACTCTCTGACGGCATCGAACGTAGGCACGCCGCGCCCGGTTAGAAGCCACCCGAAGATTCGCAATTTCAGGTGACCACCAGTACACCTGACGGCGCAGCGGCCTCCGCCGAGCCCTCGGCATCGCCGCATCGCAGATTGCCTCAAGGGCACTTCTCATTTGGCCTGCAAGCCCCTCCATATCTGTGGATAACTGTCCCGTCCTGCCCCAACGCTGTGCTATAGCAGACTCCCGAGCCATTTCCAGGTCGAGTTGACCAATGGCCCATTTTGGGAGTCTACCCCTTCTTCCGCGCCGGGGCCCTGGTGGTCCCCGAAGGGCGGAGATCACGAACCGCACATAGCGGTGATCTGAGAGGGTCTCCACCCCTTCTTCCACTCTCCAGTCATTCACTTCGCGAGCGACAGCAGGGCTGGCGAACGTTAGGTCCACCACAGACCCACCCCGATGTCGCACGCAAGTGTGGACCGTCCCTCTATTAAGGAGGGACAGACCGGAGAGCAGGGACCACTGCTCGACGGCCGCGCCCCTAGCGTTTGTGGCAGGGTTCCCCCAAAGTCTATAATTTGCCTCGCTAGACAGGCTATTTACACAATAAGATTTATTGGAATCCTAGTTTCATATTTTTAGATTACCGTGTTGCAATAAAAAAAACTCTTAAGCTTTTTGACGTTTTTGATAGTAATAAAATGAGACTGCATAGATATACATGGTGGGGCAAAAGTATGGAAATCCCTGATTATCTCGGAGGGGATGAATTGATCGAAATATAAAAAAACACGTCAAACGAAATTTTCAATAACGTATGTTAAGGTCAAATCCAAGATTACCAGTGGTAATCTTGGATTTGACCTTAAACTTCGTTTTCAAGGTTATTTCAATGTCAACTTTGTTTTTTTAAATGGAAATCCCTATTTTTACCCGACTGCAAAGGAGTGGTATTGTGTTTAACAGTCTATGTATGTATGTATGTATGTATGTATGTATGTTTGTATGTTCCTTTGAAACACTATATACACCAAACGCCTGGGCCGATTTTTATGATTCACACGTCAATCGATTCCTCTTAATTCGGCGAGTGTCACTAAAGATATGAAGTTATTGAAAATTCAATATGGCGACTACTGGACGCCATATCGTGAAATTTAAAAAAAATGAAGTCAACAAACTATATCGAGTGGGGTATCGTTAAATAGGTATTTAAAAATCATTGTTAGTTTTCTCTCGATATTTTTCGATTTGACTGGCCGTTTAGGATCTATATCGATTTAAAGTTTCGTAACAACCTTTCTCACATATAGGTTTTTTAGACAGTAGAAATTTACGATAAAAAGACGAAAAATTCATATAACTGGATGTGGATGGACATATACTGAAGTATCTAGTAGGTATATTGTCCAATATACCATAGGTAGTCCTACCTAAAGTATCTAATGTCTGACGCGGTCACCCTTCTCCAATTTCTAACGATTTAGTACCTACTCAACTTCAGTTGAAAAACTATATATAGTTAGGTACTTACCTACTTATTAATAAATAAGATAACTATAGCTACCTAGGTATTTATAACTAAAAAGTGTAAAATAAAAAAAATGATTAAAAAAATCAAAAAACCCGACTGCGTAAAAAGTCACCAAAACTACGTACATAATAAAAAAACTGAAAAGAAAAAAACAAGCACTTAGATGTTCGGTGGTCTAGAATTCCATAATATATTATTGAATAAATACTATTGCAGAAAATGAAATATATTTTAATAATAGAACATGACAACTGAACAGTCGGGATCCTTTATTCGACAGCAAATCTAATTTTTCAATGGATCCCGACTGTTCAGTTGTCATGTTCTATTATTAAAATATATTTCATTTTCTGCAATAGTATTTATTCAATAATATATTATGGAATTCTAGACCACCGAACATCTAAGTGCTTGTTTTTTTCTTTTCAGTTTTTTTATTATGTACATAGTTTTGGTGACTTTTTACGCAGTCGGGTTTTTGATTTTTTTAATCATTTTTTTTATTGATATAGTAAATTAAAAGAGCGGAAAATATTATGTACAAATATGTATCAAAGTGACTCCTGAAGGTCAAATAGAGGTCAAAATAAATAAGGTCAATCTTATCCAGAGGAATAGCAATGAAAATGAATACGAGAAGAACCATTGGTGTTATCTCGAAAAATTAAGTGCAGATTTAAGTGATCTGCACTTGACATGACATATTTCAAGGTCATTTTAAGGTCTATTTTGGCAATAAAAATGGTTCAATAGTTGAATAACTTATTTTCAGCCAGTAAGATTGATAAGATTGACCTTACTTATTTTGACCTCTATTTGACCTTCAGGGGTCACCTTGATACATATTTGTACGTAATTTTTCCGCTCTTTCCATTTCCGATATCAAAAATAGAGGTTACCATTTAAAAAATACGGTTGACCTTGAAATACCCTTGAAAACGATGTTTAAGGTCAAATCCAAGGTTACCGTGACATGCGTTATTGAAAATTTCGTTTGACATGTTTTTTTATATTTCGATGAAATCATCCCCCTCCGAGATAATCAGGCGTTTCCATACTTTTGCCCCGTCCTGTATATGTCAGGGACGCGATCGTCGCCTTTTGCGCGACAGTCATCTCGCAGTAGGAGGCGGCCCCGTGAGGAACTCCTCTATGGCGACACGCACCACCACCGGCACCTTGGGCGGCGTAGGCCCGAGTACCTCCGCTTGATGCCGCCCTAGCCGAGGCAGCGGGTGACCAGACCGGGGATTAGTCTGGTCGACCGGAGCGAGGCCACACCGCGTGAGGACAATTCCGCGACGATGAAAGCTGCCGGGGCATCGACTGGAGAGGATACCCGTGAGGGTAAACCGCCGGGCGGGCCACTGAAGACAAAGACCGGGTTCCGGTGGCCCGCTCGGCGAAGAGAGGTACATATCGGGCGGGTCTATGGGGTTACGCGCCGCATCTTCTGTCGCCCCGGACGGATTTATCGGAGTGCGACCACTCCATAGTCCACTGCCAAATAAAAATAGATATATATATATATATATATATATATATATATATATATATATATATATATATATATATATATATATATATATATATATATATATATATATATATATATATATATATATATATATGTGCATTTGGCTTAATGATTAGGCAACGGTCACAGTAACTTTTCTAAGATCGTAAGTAATGAAAATTGTCTATTTTGATTTACTTTACTTACCGTATATAGGCGGTTGTACAGAAAATGTACGTGACATCTGCATACACCGCAGACGAGCGCGGTAGGCACGCTTACGAGCTGCCAATGCTGCTGCCTCGCCGTCACGAGCTTCGGTACTACCAGCACCCTGTTGTCTACGCAGCGCTACCTTTTAATACAAAAGATTAACATGAAAATTTCTTAAGCATATAACCGTCATATTGGACACATTTTTTTCCATTATGACAGAAAATGCTTTACAATGGTGAAATGGATTAGTATAAAGTTTTATTTTCGATTTTGCTTTTCTAACTATGATTGATGAGTATTTATTCTTAGTCGTTGTTAACCATACCCGAAGGAAAGGGTTGTGGTGTATTTTATTCTTACTCTTTCACCACACTATTAGAAGTAGGTAGTATATATCAAACTTCATTCAAAATGCAATGCAATGCAAAATTATTTGACTGTGTGCTGTGTGTGACTCTGTACTGTCATAAGTTCTATTCCCAAGCAGAATAATTGTTTATGTAAATGTGATTCATAAATGACGTTATGAGAAAGACCACGGGAAAAAAAATGAACATCTAAGTGCTTGTTTTTTTCTTTTCAGTTTTTTTATTATGTAGGTACGTAGTTTTGGTGACTTTTTACGCAGTCGGGTTTTTTGATTTTTTTTAATCATTTTTTTTTATTTTACACTTTTTATTTATAAATACCTAGGTAGCTATAGTTATCTTATTTATTAATAAGTAGGTAAGTACCTAACTATATATAGTTTTTCAACTGAAGTTGAGTACTAAATCGTTAGAAATTGGAGAAGGGTGACCGCGTCAGACATTAGATACTTTAGGTAGGACTACCTATGGTATATTGGGCAATATACCTACTAGATACTTCAGTATATGTCCATCCACATCCAGTTATATGAATTTTTCGTCTTTTTATCGTAAATTTTTACTGTCTAAAAAACCTATATGTGAGAAAGGTTGTTACGAAACTTTAAATCGATATAGATCCTAAACAGCCAGTCAAATCGAAAAATATCGAGAGAAAACTAACAATGATTTTTAAATACCTATTTAACGATACCCCACTCGATATAGTTTGTTGACTTCATTTTTTTTAATTTTCACGATATGGCGTCCAGTAGTCGCCATATTGAATTTTCAATAACTTCATATCTTTAGTGACACTCGCCGAATTAAGAGGAATCGATTGACGTGTGAATCATAAAAATCGGCCCAGGCGTTTGGTGTATATAGTGTTTCAAAGGAACATACAAACATACATACATAGACTGTTAGACACAATACCACTCCTTTGCAGTCGGGTAAAAAAAGCTCAGGACGTCGTCCTTCTCTGCCGCCTGACAAAAAGTCGCTATTTTATTCTTTATGACTCTTTGTAAGTTTTCGATAGTACAAACGTATTTCTTTTCTAATGTATTTGTGAGGCATCTGAAAATTCAGAATGATCGGTTCCTTACTATGTAACAACCGAGTCTGGGGTAATTGCGGCTGTCCGTATTTCCCCCAGGATGCTTGTCCGCAATTAACCCAATGGGTTTCAAAAAACAGCAATAGTAATAATGTGTAAGTTAACGAAATTTTTCATTAAATGTTAATGTGTAATATATTTTACATTTACAAGGTAATCAACAGGAATAAACACTTTTTATTATCATTTAGGTACTTTAAAGACGTAACACTCAAAAGTGCACAACTTAAACATTAAATCAAAAGCCACAAAAATGTTTCATTTTATTTATCTCGAAAATCATGCGCAGTTGTCCATCGACAGATTTTGCTCTGCACTCGAGGTGATGAAAAGTAACAGTTAATCTCAACGTGCAGGTGTCATGTTGAGGGATTGAGTAGATATCTGCTAGTCCGTATTTACCCCGCCTCCGCAAATCCCCCATCCTCCCCTTTTTTTTTTTGCGGTGGGCCATGGACGTCGCACCCCACCAAGTCGGTCCGGGGTGACGGAAGAGGCGGCGCGCAACCCCATTGACCCACCCTGCAAGCACCTCTTCTTCGCCGTGCGAGCGGGCCACCGGTACCCGATTTTTGTCTTCGGTGGTCCGCTCGGCGGTATGCCCTCTCGGGCTACTCTCCTGTCGACGCCCCGACAGCTTTCGCCGTCAAGGCGTCGTCCTCACGCGGTGGCCTCACGTCGGGTGACCGGACAATTCCCCGGTCCGATCACCCGAAGCCTCGGTTAGGGCGGCATCAGGCGCAGGTATTCGCGCCTGCGCCGCCCCGGCCGCTGACGGCGGCCCGGGTCACGGGAATCCTCCCGGACTCGTTCCGCCGTCTCCTTCTGCGAGATGACAGCCTCGCAGAAGGCGTCGACCGCGTCCCAGTTCCTGACGCTGTCGACCATCGCCCTCGCGACAGCCGGCAGCGTCAGGTCGGCACCGATAACAGCGACGAGGTCACGGCGCTGCCCATCCCAACTCGGACACACCTCCAGTGTGTGTCTCGCCGTGTTCTCGTCACTGCTGCAATGGTGGCAGGCCGGAGTCCACACCCTATACGCGACCGTGTGCAGGTACAAACCGAAGCACCCATGCCCCGACAATACCTGCACCAGCCGAAAGGAGAGGACTCCGTGCCGCCGCTCCATCCATTCCATCAGTCCGGGCCGGAGGGCCTCGACGGTAACGACACCGTGTCTTTGCCTCTCCAGCCGCGTAACCCAACGGGCGATGACGTCTCGGCGGGCGTCCTCGCGCCAGGTGGCTATCTCGCTCAACGATGGGGAGCCACCTTCGTCGCGCACTGAGGTAACCCGCTGGTAGAGGTCGGAGAGCATCTCCGCCTCTAGGCCCCACGGGGGTGTCCCGGCCAATAGGCACGCCGCCTCTGTCGACACCGTGCGGTACCCGCGAATGGCTCTGACCGCCATGGCTCGCTGTGGCCTCCACAGCACCGCCCTGAGCTGGGCGTTCAGAGCCCTCGCCCACACGGGTGCGCCGTACATGGCCATTGAGCGGATAATCCCCAATCCCATCCTCCCCTAATAGGAAAGGAACCCGCCGTGCGAGAGTGCGACTCGCACTTATCCGGTTTTTAGGGTTCCGTAACCAAAGGGTAAAAATGGGACCCTATTACTGAGAGTTCGCTGTCCGTCCGTCTGTCACCAGGCTATATCTCAAGAACGGCGATAGCTAGATAATTAAAATGTTCACAGAAGATGTATTTCTATTGGCGCTATAACAACAAATACTAAAAATAAAATAAATACTTAAGGGGGCTCCCATACAACAAACTTGATTTTCTTTTTAGTTTTACGGAACCCTTCATGCGCGAGTGCAACTCGCACTTGGCCGATTTTTTTTTATTTTTTTTACAATATAAATCGAAGATCCATGCAAATTTTTCGCACCGTTAGCACAGGTATTACCTACGCGTATATAGGTACCTAATTGTCATCAAACAACTATACAAAACTTTCATAAAATTAATGTTTATATTTTTTAGTAAAAATTATTTATTTTCAATTCAATTATTTATAACTCAATTTATTTTTCGTTATTAAAGGCTAAACATTTCTTAAAATGCAATTCGTCTTATCAATCATTAGGTAATATTGATGCATTAATGTAACAAGGGCGATAAGGGACAAAAACACAATTGAGAAATAATAGGTATATTTATATATGTTTAATTTACCTATACCTATGCTAATTGAACTGATCTAATTTTTAAGATACCTACCTATTTCAAGTTAGTCGATAATTACAATGATGATATAATTAATAGTTATATAATGATAAATAAATTATAATGACACTTTGCTGAAGCGATTCCTTTTTACAAACAACCATCATATAAAGTTAGGTATCTACTCAAAATTCGATATATACAAAACTTCATTTTAAGTTTAAACAAAATTGATAACTACCTGAGCAGCCATAACTCTTTGTCGTTCGAGGACTAACAGGCAGCCAGGACAGCGACAGTCTCGCCAACGACACAGCCGCTTGTGACCCTTCAAGCATGAAATCACACCGTGATTGCGGCACCGAGCACACTTCGGTGTCCGTAGAGTTTTCCGAATGTTGCAGTTGCCTTCGTTCTCTAACATACTTTCGCTTTGCATACTTCAATGTTTTAAAAACTGTCACAAATCACCATGTCACACACTATTTCATCTTAAATGAACCAGCGTCGCCGGCTTTAAAGTAATTAATGAGACGCGACATGGACTCGTGTTGACACTGAAATATCTTTTCAGAGATTGACGGCTGCAAAGAGGGTTTCAGGTTTTAAAAGTTCAGCAGCAACGCACGCCCCGCCCGAGCCGCGTCCCTATTGGTGAATGCACAATGTGGGCGGGCGGTGAAACTTCCTCACAATTATCTACAAAGTTATTTTTCTTGGAAAGTGATACCTACATTAATCGCTTGGGGTCACTTTAAATTGACTGTTTATAAACATTTATAATAATATTATGTTGGTAGCATGTAGCGTCGCTGAAGTTCATGTTGCAGACTGATTAATCTTTTATTCCTGATATAATAAAACTCTTAGAATTGTTTAAATTTATTTGTTTGGAGCGTATAAAAAACATTTGTACAAGGTACCCAAGGAAGCTACTACAGTTTTCACTAGTACCTACGGAGGGCTGTGCGAATCTAACATAACAAATTGTTTCCAGTGTCTTTGTATCACACAATCTATGCAAATTAGGTATGTGAGTAAATGTTTATTTTGTCATCGCTAAGGTCTGTTTTTCCGTGTGGTGACGGAGTAAGAATAGGTACAATTCACTACCCCCTATCTTACCCGTGGTTGATCGTAAGAGATGATTAAAGGACATAAAACGCATATAACATCTATGCAAGAGAAGGAATCATCATGTCTGACCAGCGTGGTATAGTAGGTCAATTGCCTGCCCATTATGGAGAAGACTCGAGCCCAACAGTGGGACATATACGAGCTGAGGTGATGATGATGATGAAGGTACGTAAGGTATGGTAATATGCTGAATAAATACCTAAATAAAAAGAAAACTAATGTGTAGAAACTTATATAGCCCATAGTCACGTACTTAAATAGTTACTTGAAAACAATTTTTTAAAGAGTAGGTCTGTATGGATACCTAATCTAAAACATGTTTAATATTATCAGTGTCGGTTATGACAAAACACAATAGAGTATTAAGTACTTTTTAAATGTACCCTACCTAAATACAAAACGGCCTGTCATAATTACCTAATCGATGAAACTATTAAGTATCTATGTATTTAGGTATTATAAGGTAATAAAAAAAATCAGGCTCAAGTATCAACATGCCGTGTGGTCGTTTTAAAATGCGTTAACAAAGGAACGAATTATATTGAACGTCAGCATCTTTCTATGTGTATCTACACCATTAAGTATCTAATCTTACTTCTGTTCACATTTAATAATTATTTTAATATTTATTTACTTATATAGGTAGGGTTGACTGGGGTCGGTTGAAACATTTTTGACCAAATAGCTTATTACAGCCACATATTGAGCTCAGAGCATTTGAAAATTTATTTTAAATAAAGTTTAGCTATCTGACGATTAAATGGTTGAGGTTTGGGCGGCAAAGTATGCTTTTAAAAACTCATCCCATATGATTTAAAAATATTGGGATATTGTTTCAACTGACCCCGTTCCCGGGCCGGTTGAAACAGTGAATGGGGTCAATTGTAACATTACGAAATAAAGATCATTATGTTGTTATTAAAGCATCTATTTATTAAAAATCACAGACATTACAGTCTTACATTAGAATAAGTCTCATTTTTAAACTTAAGAAAGGAAAATTACTTAAAAAGCACATAAAATCTTTAAAATAACAAAATTTGTCCTTCTGTGACAAACATAGAATCGTCAATTAAAATCTAGTAAGTACCTACTTTTAACAATGGGATTGCTGTTTTTCAATATAAAATAAAACAAAGTTAACAAAAGTAAGTTCTTTGTGAAGACATAATAGTTTAATATAAGCTCTAATTTAAGTTTTAGTCTGATTTGCAATTATGACACAAATAAATTAAATCACCAGCCGTACAAGCTTCGTGGGCCCACATTCGACAGCCTGAACACTGTACCCAATCGTCTCCCGGTCTGCTAGTGCCATAGCTCTCTATGCAAACCAAACAATAACACTCTTCATCTTCATCGTCATCCGATATTGTTTTCTTTTTGGTCGTAGCTTTGTTTATATTTTTAGATTTCGAATTCAAACGTTTTTTATTTAAATTTAGTTTAGTCCCTTTCGCTCTCTTTTTTCGTTCTTTTTCCTCAGTTTCTCTTCTTATTGACTCTTTTTCCAGTGTATCTGTGTATATAGTAGATTTTCTTTTTTTCTTCCTTTTTTTGTTGTCAATCTAGGTGGTGCCTTAGGATAAGGTCTCTAAGCACATCGCATCAGATATTTTGACAAGCTTTTCTCCATAGGATCTGTGAAAACCCTGTTATGTGCTATGTAGCCCATTGATGTAGACTCACCGCTTTTATCATTGTTAGCGTCGCGTTTTCTTTTATATCCAAGCAGGGAGACATAATTAATGTTGTATTTTTCGGCTGCTCTTCGAAGTGACATGCCTGTTCGTAATTCGTCATACGCTTCCATGTACTGTGATAGGTAGGTATGTCACTCTGTCCTTTTGCAGATACTTTGACACGTTTTCTCGGTATCTAAGAAAAACAAAATATAGGTAGGTATATAATTATTTACAATTCTTTTTATTAATTTTTACACTGAATGCATTGAAAAAAATAGCAGTGTTTTAAAAACTAGAATGTACGACACTGAATACCTATAAAAAGGAACAACAAGTAGTTCTGCATGAAAACTTATATTTATTACAAAAATATATTAATAGAAGCTATAATGTTTAATCTTTATATTGTATTTGGTGTACAATAAAGACTTTTCTATCTATCTATTAATTCAATAGCCAAATATTATTCCATGAACTAACATAACTTTTTATGTTTAAATTGTTACTAAAAAGTTATGAAGAGATTCAAATAACATAAATTTGTTATTTTAATTTTTAATTCTAATTAAATAAATTTGCACGCTTATTATTTTTGTGGCTAAATAGGTTCCAAGTACTCATTATTATATAAATTAACACCTATATAACCCTATTTAATGCAAATAAAGAACTTTGAACAAAATTAAGTATTATTATTATTATAAACTTTTGACTAAAGCCGGGGACGGTTGTAACGTTTCATCCGTCCCCTGTAAAAATGTTACAACCGTACCCGGTTGACCATTTTGAACTTTTTTCAACATAACCTTCAAACTACACGAGGTAGATAATATTTATTTGTTCCTATTTCATCTATGATAATCAACGTCAATATTATAAAAGCCGTAATAAGCGTATTTAGCATGCGTTATGAATAATTAACATAGAAAAGCAATCAAAAATACTTACTTTTGGTTTCAAAAACACAGTGACCTCGTTCACACGTTTATGGCGCGCCGCAACGATACCAATCACTGGCGATCACTTCCGATGGTTACCCGCAACTCTCACCGGCGGGGGAGTGCTGTTGGCGGTGTCGCTGGACATCGCCAACGCATTCAATAGTCTGCCATTCAGCTGCATCAGGGAGGCGCTCCGATTTCATGGGGTGCCCTTGTACCTGAGGCGGCTGGTGGCGGACTATTTAGAGGGGCGCAGTGTCCTCTGCGCGAGTCCCGCAGGGAACATTGTGCGGACGTCCATGTCGTGCGGCGTTCCACAGGGGTCGGTTCTGGGGCCGACTCTGTGGGACATCGGGTACGACTGGGCGTTGAGAGGGAGTCTCCCCCCCGGGCTGAGCGTGATATGCTACGCTGACGATACGCTCGTCACAGCCCGGGGCAGGACACTCGAAGAGGCGGCGAGCCTGGCCACTCTCGGCACCGAGGAGATGGTCGGGCGAATCGAGGCGCTGGGGCTCAGGGTGGCCCTAAATAAGACGGAGGCCCTATTGTTCCATGGGCCACGCGTAAGGCCGCCAATCGGCGTCTCGCTAGTCGTCAACTCCGTCCACATCAGCATCCAGGCCCATATGAAGTACTTGGGTCTGGTGCTCGACGGGCGATGGTGGTTCCGGGAGCATTTTCGCCGAATTGCTCCCCGGCTGGTCGGCGCGGCGTCCGCCCTTTCGCGGCTCATGCCGAACGTGGGCGGACCCAGCTTCGAGGGCCGACGGCTGTATGCGGGGGTGATCCGTTCTATGGCCATGTACGGCGCACCCGTGTGGGCGAGGGCTCTGAACGCCCAGCTCAGGGCTGTTCTGTGGAGACCCCAGAGAGTCATGGCGGTCAGAGCCATTCGCGGGTACCGCACGGTATCGACCGAGGCGGCATGCCTACTGGCCGGGACACCCCCGTGGGACCTAGAGGCGGAGATGCTCTCCGACCTCTACCGGCGGGTGACCTCACTGCGCGACGAAGGTGGCTCCCCATCGCTGAGCGAGATAGCCACCTGGCGCGAGGACGCCCGCCGAGACGTCATCGCCCGTTGGGCTAGGCGGCTGGAGAGGCCTAGACACGGTGTCGTCACCGTCGAGGCTCTCCGGCCCGTATTGATGGAGTGGATGGAGCGGCGGCACGGAGTCCTCTCCTTTCGACTGGTGCAGGTGTTGTCGGGGCACGGATGCTTCGGCTTTTACCTACACACGGTCGCGTATAGGGAGTGGACTTCGTTCTGCCATCATTGCAGCAGTGACGAGGACACGGCGCAACACACGCTGGAGGCGTGTCCGGGCTTTGACCGGCAGCGCCGTGACCTCGTCGCTGTTATCGGTGCCGACCTGACGCTGCCGGCTGTCGCGAGAGCGATGGTCGACAGCGTCAGGAACTGGGGACGCGGTCGCCGCCTTCTGCGAGGCTGTCATCTCGCAGAAGGAGGCGGCGGAACGAGTCCGGGAGGAGTCCCGCGACCCGGGCCGCCGTCAGCGGCCGGGGCGGCGCAGGCGCGAATACCTGCGCCTGATGCCGCCCTAACCGAGGCCTCGGGTGATCGGACCGGGGAATTGTCCGGTCACCCGACGTGAGGCCACCGCGTGAGGGCGACGCCCCGACGGCGAAATCTGTCGGGGCGTCGACGAGAGGAACCCGCGAGGGTAAACCGCCGGGCGGGCCACCGAAGTTAAAATCGAGTACCGGTGGTCCGCTCGCACGGCGAAGAGAGAAGGTTTTACGGTGGGTCTATGGGGTCAAGCGCCGCCTTTCCGTCACCCCGGACCGATTCAGCGGGGCGAGACGCACTCATACCCACCAATAAAAAAAAAAAAAAAAAAAAATGGTTACCCGCAACTAGACTTGGGTAGCTCCTGAATGAAAGATACAAATGAACTAGCTCTTTGATTTCAATCTAGCTCACTATTAGCTCAGTAGCTCAGGAAGGAGGGGAGGTTGGTTCTCCTGCCAAAGCCGGGACGGCCCCCGGATTCGCCGTCGGCCTACAGGCCCATCGTGCTCCTCGACGATGTGGGTAAGCTGCTGGAGCGCATCCTCGCTGCCCGCATCGTCAAGCGCCGCCTTTCCGTCACCCCGGACCGATTCAGCGGGGCGAGACGCACCCATAGCCCACCAATAAAAAAAAAAATAAAAAAAAAAAAATGGTTACCCGCAACTAGACTTGGGTAGCTCCTGAATGAAAGATACAAATGAACTAGCTCTTTGATTTCAATCTAGCTCACTATTAGCTCAGTAGCTCAGGAAGGAGGGGAGGTTGGTTCTCCTGCCAAAGCCGGGACGGCCCCCGGATTCGCCGTCGGCCTACAGGCCCATCGTGCTCCTCGACGATGTGGGTAAGCTGCTGGAGCGCATCCTCGCTGCCCGCATCGTCCAGCACCTGGAGGAGGTGGGGCCCGATCTGTCGGACGCTCAATTCGGTTTTAGAAGGGGGCGTTCGACCATCGGGGCCCTGCTACGACTGAGGCAGACGGCCGCGGAGGCTGTCACCGGCAGGGGAGTGCTGTTGGCGGTGTCGCTGGACATCGCCAACGCATTCAATAGTCTGCCATTCAGCTGCATCAGGGAGGCGCTCCGATTTCATGGGGTGCCCTTGTACCTGAGGCGGCTGGTGGCGGACTATTTGGAGGGGCGCAGTGTCCTCTGCGCGAGTCCCGCAGGGGACATTGTGCGGACGTCCATGTCGTGCGGCGTTCCACAGGGGTCGGTTCTGGGGCCGACTCTGTGGGACATCGGGTACGACTGGGCGTTGAGAGGGAGTCTCCCCCTCGGGCTGAGCGTGATATGCTACGCTGACGATACGCTCGTCACAGCCCGGGGCAGGACACTCGAAGAGGCGGCGAGCCTGGCCACTCTTGGCACCGAGGAGATGGTCGGGCGAATCGAGGCGCTGGGGCTCAGGGTGGCCCTAAATAAGACGGAGGCCCTATTGTTCCATGGGCCACGCGTAAGGCCGCCAATCGGCGTCTCGCTAGTCGTCAACTCCGTCCACATCAGCATCCAGGCCCATATGAAGTACTTGGGTCTGGTGCTCGACGGGCGATGGTGGTTCCGGGAGCATTTTCGCCGAATTGCTCCCCGGTTGGTCGGCGCGGCGTCCGCCCTTTCGCGGCTCATGCCGAACGTGGGCGGACCCAGCTTCGAGGGCCGACGGCTGTATGCGGGGGTGATCCGTTCTATGGCCATGTACGGCGCACCCGTGTGGGCGAGGGCTCTGAACGCCCAGCTCAGGGCTGTTCTGTGGAGACCCCAGAGAGTCATGGCGGTCAGAGCCATTCGCGGGTACCCCACGGTATCGACCGAGGCGGCATGCCTACTGGCCGGGACACCCCCGTGGGACCTAGAGGCGGAGATGCTCTCCGACCTCTACCGGCGGGTGACCTCACTGCGTGACGAAGGTGGCTCCCCATCGCTGAGCGAGATAGCCACCTGGCGCGAGGACGCCCGCCGAGACGTCATCGCCCGCTGGGCTACGCGGCTGGAGAGGCCTAGACACGGTGTCGTCACCGTCGAGGCTCTCCGGCCCGTATTGATGGAGTGGATGGAGCGGCAGCACGGAGTCCTCTCCTTTCGACTGGTGCAGGTGTTGTCGGGGCACGGATGCTTCGGCTTTTACCTGCACACGGTCGCGTGTAGGGAGTGGACTTCGTTCTGCCACCATTGCAGCAGTGACGAGGACACGGCGCAACACACGCTGGAGGCGTGTCCGGGCTTTGACCGGCAGCGCCATGACCTCGTCGCTGTTATCGGTGCCGACCTGACGCTGCCGGCTGTCGCGAGAGCGATGGTCGACAGCGTCAGGAACTGGAACGCGGTCGCCGCCTTCTGCGAGGCTGTCATCTCGCAGAAGGAGGCGGCGGAACGAGTCCGGGAGGAATCCCGCGACCCGGGCCGCCGTCAGCGGCCGGGGCGGCGCAGGCGCGAATACCTGCGCCTGATGCCGCCCTAACCGAGGCCTCGGGTGATCGGACCGGGGAATTGTCCGGTCACCCGACGTGAGGCCACCGCGTGAGGGCGACGCCCCGACGGCGAAATCTGTCGGGGCGTCGACGAGAGGAACCCGCGAGGGTAAACCGCCGGGCGGGCCACCGAAGTTAAAATCGAGTACCGGTGGTCCGCTCGCACGGCGAAGAGAGAAGGTTTTACGGTGGGTCTATGGGGTCACGCGCTGCCTTTTCCGTCACCCCGGACCGATTCGGCGGGGCGGGACGCACCCATAGCCCACCAATAAAAAAAAAAAAAAAAAGCTCAGTGGCTCAGTTAATAGTTCAACGGCTCAATCGGCTCTTTTACTCGCGTCGTCATGTCGTGTGAGCAGTCGACGACCGAAAGTGACCGATATATGCCGATCACCGCCGAACAGTAAAAGTATTGAGCACCGATATGCATTGTGACTATTGCGAGCCTAAACGTTATATGTTCAACAAAGAAAAATGTTTGAAAATATAAAGTTATATTTAAAAAAATAATATTCATCTTTGAATAACAATATTCAATAATAATAATAGTTATCAGTGTAAGCTGTCACTGGACGCAGTCGATTCTGTCAGCCCATATGTATTTAGTGAAAAGCTGTTTTTAACCATTTCAATTACAAACAGACCTTTCAATTTTATTTATTTTTTTATATAAATATATTTTATATCTAATCCTGTGATCACCAATCAAAATTTACATGCTCATGCATATCAAGCTTATCGCTTAATAAATGATCGCGTAGTTCAGAGTTTGAACTATTCAAAAGAGTTAGAGCCGTGAACGAGTTGAAATGAAATGAGATAACTCAATAAAAGAGCTAGCTCTTTTGATGAGCTAAATGAACTCAAGATATATATGAGCTAAATGAACTAAAGAGCTAAAAGAGTGATATAGCTCTTTTGATCAAAAGAGCTATATCTCTCTTTTCTTTTCAGTGAGCCGTTTTTCGCATCTCTACCCGCAACACTCGCTCTTTGTACCCCTCCCGCTAAACTCCGCAGTTCTCGATATATACGCGATGTTACAACCGTACCCTGTTACAACCGTACCCGGTCTACCCTACATAGTTGTTTCTATTTGTGAACGTCGTTGTCATCCTGCTGTTATTCCAATTACTTCGGATTGGGGCAATATATACCTAAGTACTCTAGTTTAGTTTTATGATGGGCGGCCTACTTGACGTCAACCTTCCTTGGGAATGTAATTGTTTACCAGCTGGTATCAAATGGAGTAAACCCAGGTCGAGGTAAAGTTCTTAGTTAGTCTTTTTTCTCTTAACTACACCATCGAACTAAGTAGGGATTGGTTCTATACGTAGCCGCTACCACATAGCACTGGTTATTTCTATTGTGACATTATAATAAGCACTATAAATGCAGGTATAGACAATGGTATATACTTAGCCAAAAAGTATAGGAAATAACAAGAAATACGTAACAGTTTAATCGACAAAATATTGTGAAAACGATATTCAATAGATATCGAGTGGCGATTGCCAATTAGCTCTCATATTTCAATTGTCCGTGTCCATCGCTCTTTCTCCTATTACTAATTTTGTCCCTTGGCCCTCGGCGTCCTTCATATAAAAACCACTAATATTAATAGGTACTTTTTGTTGTAGTAAATGTTACCTTTTTTATGACGTTCCCACGTATTGCTATTTCTTGAATCAATTTTTTTTTTGAGGACTTGGTTCACAACAGAACCCATTGCTTTCTGCCACAAATATGTGTAACGTAACTAAGAAATGAAACTATGTATCTACGTATTTCCTACAGATTATGCGTTAGGCATTAAATCCGTAAATACAGTGGAAACTCGACACAACACTGCATTCAGTTATACGGTTTCGTGATTATCCGGACTACCAATCGCGAACTTGGATATAGAAGTTAAATCAATACAAACGTATTGAAATTGGCATTACCTGGCCATGCTTCGCGTGATCTATGCTCCACGCTTGCTTCCTCAATACTAGAAGGGAAACTGACCTACTATACCGCGCTGGCCTGACCTGTTGTTATATGGAATTTTCCATGTGTGTTTCGTTTTCTTTCGCTTTGATAAATGTTATATAATACCTATACATTAGGGTGTCCGTTATTTCCCAAATTGGGTTTTGTTCTGCAAACGCCCGTCAAATTTTTAGGTTATGACCTAAAAAAAAATATCAGACCCAAATCAGCCCTTAATATTTACATTAACCCGTGCCTAAATCATAATACATTTCCCATTTTTCGCACTTTTTGCAGTTATTTTTTTTCCAATGAAACAAATGTAGCTAAAAATACTCAAACAGCTATTTCTTGTAGGAAATTTAACGCTCTACAAAAAAGATCTGAATGCTTTTTTCGATAAAATTTACCATTTAAAAGTTATTCAACAATAAACTTGTATTCATATTTTAATTCATCGTCTTTTTTAATTTTCACTATAATTTTTATTTATATCAAACTAAATGCATACAGATAGATAATAAAATAAATAAATACAAGATTTAGATCTAAAATAAAGTATATTATTGCTTTTAAATAATATCGATACTTATTATACAGTTTTTCGACTTTTTTCACAAATCTTGAAACAATTTGTATTTCAATTCCAGCTCTATACCAGAATTTAGTCACTTCTCCTATAACGAATTGACAACTTGCTGGAAGTGTTTATTTTGCTTCTCTTGTTTGATAAAATAACAATTGTAGTACTTGTTTGTTAGTTGGTAATTGCCACTGATTGTTTCAGTTGGTTCTCCCAAAACATTAGATTTCTCAGGCTCACAGAAGTATTCATTTTTTTTTTGGAAAATTATATTAAACAGTATTACTGCTGAATGAGTTCGCAATAATAAAGTTTATTAAATAAACACTTCACCGAGAGGTTATAGACTCAAATGACATGAAGTTCTCTCAGGTCGCTCACAGATGGTGTTAGATTATAAGACAAATAAATTTAAAACGTGATTGCGTTTAGCTTTTTGCTTAATTGCCTTAAATTCAAAAATTTTAAACAAAAGAAAATTATTTAAATACATCAATTTATGTAAAAGTACGTTAATATACGGCCTCTTAGAGTGACTCCATAATTTTATAACAAACAAAAAGCGATAGTAAATAAAAAATAGAAAAATGATGAATTAAAATATGAATACAAGTTTATTGTTGAATAACTTTTAAACGGTAAATTTTATCGAAAAAAGCATTCAGATCTTTTTTGTAGAGCGTTAAATTTCCTACAAGAAATAGCTGTTTGAGTATTTTTAGCTACATTTGTTTAAGTAAAAAAAAAAATAACTGCAAAAAGTGTGAAAATCCCATGTTATTTAAATGGGAATGTATTATGATTTAGGCACGGGTTAATGTAAATATTAAGGGCTGATTTGGGTCTGATATTTTTTTTTAGGTCATAACCTAGCGTTGGAAAGCGTTGGAAGCAGTACTTTGAAAGGTTAATGAACGAAGAGAATTCATGGAGTGGAGTGTTAAAAGATGTATCAGAGAACGTCGGCCTAGTAAGGGAAATTACAATAGATGAGGTAAGAGAAGCAGTGAGAAGTATGAAAAATGGAAAGGCTGTAGGGCCCGATGGTATACCAGTTGAAGTATGGAAGATTTTGGAAGAGGATGGGTATATGTGGTTAACTTTATTCTTCGATAAGCTGCTGCGCGACGAAGTAATCCCCAATGAATGGTGCAATAGTACGCTAGTGCCCATTTTTAAAAATAAAGGGGATGTTCAGGACTGCGGTAGTTATCGAGGAATAAAGCTTATGTCACACAGTATGAAATTGTGGGAAAAAGTGATTGAGAAACGATTGCGAGAAGAAAGTGAGATCACCCAAAACCAGTTCGGATTTATGTCGGGCCGCGGGGCAACGGATGCCATGTTTGCACTGCGCCAACTGTGCGAAAAATATCGTGGTGCACATAAAAACTTGCACATGGTATTCGTTGACCTCGAGAAGGCCTATGACAGAATACCGAGAACAGTTTTGTGGTGGGTACTGAAAGAGAAAGGTGTGCCTGTGAAGTATGTTAGGTTAATCTGTGCCATGTACCGACAATCTAGGTCGTACGTGAAATCAGCGGCTGGAGACTCCGACGAGTTCAGTGTCGAAGTAGGTCTGCACCAAGGGTCGGCGTTAAGTCCTTACCTCTTCCTGTTGATAATGGATGCATTAACATCGGAGATACAGGAAGAGGCACCCTGGTGCATGCTATTCGCTGATGACATTGTTCTCGTCGGGAAAGAGGGCCTTGAGGTACAGAGCATGCTGGAAAAGTGGCGCTGTAAGTTGGAGAATGTAGGCTTGAAAATCAGCAGACCAAAAACAGAATACATGTTCTGCGATTTCGGCGGTCTCTCCAATTTTACACCCATAACTTTGGATGGAGTACCAATCCCAGTATGCTCGAACTTTCGATACCTCGGTTCTCTTATCCAAAGCGATGGCGACCTAGATCGTGCGGTGAAGCACAGAATTGATGTGGGATGGATGAAGTGGCGGCAGGTCACGGGTACAACATGCGACCCCAAAGTACCCCTAAAATTAAAGGGCCAAATATATAAAAGCCTAATAAGACCTGCTGTACTGTATGGATCAGCATGTTGGGCGATAAAAGCGACGGATGAGAGACGACTGCATGTAGCGGAGATGCGAATGTTGAGATGGATGTGTGGTGTGACAAGAATGGATAAAATAAGGAATGAACATATAAGAGGAAGTTTGAAAGTTGCGCCAGTGACGGAAAAATTAAGGAGTGAAAGATTGACATGGTATGGACATGTGATGAGAAGGGATGAAAGTAATGTTGTGAGGAAAGCTTTAAGCATGAATGTTGAAGGCTTAAGGGGTAAGGGAAGACCGAAGAAAAGATGGATGAACTGCGTGAAACATGACATGGATAGACAAGGAGTGACCACAGAGATGACGTCTGAAAGAGTTGTATGGAAGGAGAAGACATGTTGCGTCGACCCCAAATAAATTGGGATAAGAGCAGGTTGATGATGATGATGATGATGAACCTAAAAATTTGACGGGCGTTTGCAGAACAAAACCCAATTCGGGTAATAACGGACACCCTACTATACATATATGCAAGAGAAAAAAAACTCTACTATTATGCCTTAGTAGTCTTTTACGATCACCTACGGGTATAATAGGTGTTAGTGAAATGTATCCTTACTTCGTCACCAAACGGAAAACAGTAATATAGATAATTACAATAGTAGTCACACTGTTGACTAGGGATGTTAAAAAATAATCGATTTTTATTTTAATCGATTATTTTATTCTAAAAATCGATTTTTTTATTATCGATTTTTATAGTAATATTAATCGATTTTTTTAAAATCGATTATATAAATTATGCGTTTTAATCGATTTTTATGAAAAGCGCCATCTATGGAACGGATGAATAAAACTCGAAGTAAATCCATTATTATTTACAAGTTAAGAGTGCCATAATATATATCATCATATCAGCTCATATATGTCCCACTGTTGGGCTCGAACCTCCTCCATAATGGAAGGGAAATTGACCTACTATACCACGCTGGTCAGACGTGTTGGTATAGGGTTTTGTTTCGAATTTTCCTTCTCTTGCATAGATGTTATATGCGTTTTATATCCCTTAGTCGTCTCTTACGATCACCCACGGGTAAGATAGGGAGAGGTGAATTGTATTCTTACTCCGTCATCACACGGATAATTTTACATCTGAAAGTCACAAATTACAAATATTGTGTTTGAAATCTACCCCTAAATTAAAAGCAGAAAAGAAAAAGAAGTTAACACTCTAACAGAAGAAAGAAATCAAGAACGATGCGATGGACAAGACTCTATACAAGCACCGTTTATTAGTGTTAGCTCCACCACTTTTTAACTCCGCCCACGCCTACTACGACTGACGAGGCAATCCCCAAACCTAGTAAACTACCTATCCCTAAACCCCTTAACATGTAGCCACTACTTATAGGACCATTTAAAATTCTCTAATATATATAGTTGTTGGTAAACTATAAAAATGTCTTCCAATAGTAAAACATCTAAACGCGGTTAGCGAAACTATTTTACGATTAAGAAACATACAGCAATATGCAAGTACTGTTCCAAAGAGCTAAAAACTTGCAGTAATACTACAAAACAGCATACATACATACCATCACGCCATGTCCCTTACAGGGTAGGCAGAGAGAACAAAGTGCCAAAGAACTCTATCCTTGCATACTTCACTCGCTTCCTCAACATTCATAATTCTCTTCATACATGCTCGCCGATTTCGGAGACTCTTGACTCCACCTTCCTTCAGTACATGACCGATCTGGTCGAGGTAGGTTAGTCTCGGTCTCCCCCGGTACCTACATCCTGCCACTTTCGCATTGTATAACTTCTTAACCAGACGTTCATTCGACATTCTTTCCACATGCCCGAACATCATCAACATTGGAGCATTCCCTTTCGCATCTTTACACCAATAATCTCTTTCATACCTACTCGCCCTCTTACGTCGTCGTTACGAATGCGATCGATCAGCCTAACACAGCCACAGAATTTCCGTAGAGATCGCATTGCGCATTAATTTTACTTTAATACTTTTTTCTGCCTTCCCCAACTCTCGCTTCCATATAGTAATGTTGGGACAAGCAAGTTATGTATTGCTACACGTGCCTTCTGGCTTCGGTGGTGGCTACCGAGAAGTTGTCCCAACGACTACGATCACTCTATTTCCCGCATTTACTCTTCGCTCTAAATCAGTGGTGTACCTTCCATCTCGGTTAAATTCACATCCAAGATATACACATTCATCCACTTGTTCTAGTACATAATTACCTATTGTTACTCTTACATTTGTTCTGGCTTCATCTCTTTCGAAGACCATTATTTTGGTTTTACTCACATTCATGCGTAGACCCCTTTTCTTACAATCTTCTGTCATTGTGTCGACTAGGGTCTGCAGGTCAGGCACTGACTGCGCCAGCAGGACTGCATCATCTGCATAGAGCAGAGCACTGAACACTGAGTCGCCCATCTGGACTCCCACATTCATATCGTTCAACCTTTGGAGACATTTATCCAGATATATGATAAACAACCTGGCTAATAGAACGCACCCCTGCTTAACGCCGATATTGACGTCAAACCAAGGCGACATTCAATCATCCAGCCGCACACAAGCTCTACATCCCATGTAACTGGACTGCACAGCCTGCAGCAGTTTACCGTTAATACCATACTCCGGTAAAATGTCCCAAAATTCCTTTCGTACAACCGTGTCAAATGCTCTCTCCAGATCCACAAAACTGCAGAAAACCCTCTGTCCTAGAGCCAGATGCTTCTCCACAATGTTGCGCAGAGTGAACACTTGATCCATGCATCCCCTTCCACTCCTGAAACCTCCTTGTGCCTCACATAGTAAACCATCGGACTCCATCCTCATTCTTCTTTCAATAATTTTACCATACACTTTTGCTGCCAAACTGGTCAAGCTTATAGCTCTGTAATTTGCGTAGTCATAACGTGAACCCTTGTTTTTAAACAAAGGCACGATGACTGCGCTATTGCCGTCCCTGGGAACCATTCCCGAGCTCCAACATAAATTGAGGAACAACAGGAACGCCTCCCAGACATTGGTGCCGCCAAGCTTGATCATTTCGGCAGACACCATATCAATACCCGCTGCCTTACCATTTTTCAAAGTTCTTATCGCCCATTCAACTTCATCCATACTGATGCCATCGGAGGACGCCGGTGCCGAATGTTGATCTACTAGACCACGAATACTCGGGTTGGCGCCGGTGTTGCACACCGGCGCCAACCCGAGTATCCGCATACATGTCGCCAAAATATTCCCTTAATCGGCTTAACATTTTGACTTAACATTGTATTTGTGTAAGAATGTCTTACCTTTAGACCTTATTTTATTCATTCTGAAGGCTGACCAACCACCCCGAGACCTCTTCACCTCTCTCCAAAAGAGTTTGGTGTTACCCTCGAAGTTTTTAACCAGCTTATCTTCTGCATTCACATTTGTTCTATCACGTTTCTCTTTCACTAAGGCCTTGGTGTCATTCTTACATTGCCGATATATTTCTTTCTTCTGTTCAGTCCTACTGTCACTCAGATTCAAAGAAGAGACATAGTCCAGCCACACTTTCTTCTTTTGCTCTACGGAAGCTGCCTCTTCCTCATCCCAATAAGCATCACCATTTGTTTTTCTATGCTTCTTTGAGTTTCCACATACTTCTTTCGCTGTATCTACCATACTTTATTTCAATATTCTCCAACATTCTTCAATGTCCGATTGCGGCTGGCTTGCCATCGTCAGCCGTTTTCGGACACCCTCTGAATATTTTTCTCTTACATACTCTTCTTGCAAACTTTCAACCTTTATTCTTTCAAGCCCTCCGAAGTAGACACGCTCTCGCTAGTGCCTCCACTTTCTGAACAGACCACTAAGTCTCGCAATAACGAGATAGTGGTCCGTATCGACTGTGGGGCCTCTGTAGGCTCTTGCGTCCAATATTTTGCTTCGGAGGCGCCTGTCTACAAAAATTAAATCTATTATACTCCTCTGTTCATTCCTTCTCCATGTATACATATGAATGTCCTTATGTCGGAAAAATGTGTTTGACACAATAAGGTTTCTCTCCATGCATACATCCGCTATGAGCCTACCTGCGTCGTTCACTCTCTTATCACCAAATGGACCAAGTACGTCCTCATAGTCGGCACGCTTGGTCCCCACCCATCCGTTCAAATCTCCGCATACAATCACGCGTTCTCTGGTTTCTGTTATATCCAGAACTTCCCTAACATTATCCCAAAACTTCTCCAGGTCTGATGCCATACATATACAATCATGAAAGGTGACACCTAGTTTTATACGAATCCAAAGAAGTCCAGGATCATAAATTCCGTAATCCTTCACACCTGAGGTCAAGCGAGAGGACAACAGCACTCCTACCCCCATGCTGGCTCGATCGCTCTGTGGTACACCAGACCACAGGGCCATCCCGCCACCAGGAAGATCGCAGGCGTCGCTGCCCCTTCGCTTGGTCTCTGTTACACAGAGCACGTCTAGCTTAGCTAGTTTGTCCGCCATGACGGTTATCAGCTCGTGCAACTTACCTTCCACACAACCTCTTACATTCCACGTACCCACCCGGCACTCTGCTCTCCTTGACTCGCCTGACTGGGCAAAGGCGTGATGGGTGATGGCTCCCATCGCCGCATCTGCCGATGTTCGTACCGACGAGGGGGGAGAGGTCGGTACGCGTCGCCTCCGGGGGACACCCTAACCCGCACTACGGTACGCATATGAGCCGGATTGAAGTCTGACTAGACTGGCAGGGGACGCGACGTGCACGTTCTGGACTATGCCCACCTACACGCTCCGGACTATGCCTCCCTAATAAAAATATTCATCATGTCAGGCTATTGTCGTCTACTGCTAGACGTAGGCCTAAATGTAAAATAGTACTGGACATTTAGGGCATTTTTTTGTTGCGAGTAGTTTTTGAGACAATAACGTTGTTATTTTGTTAGGATACTCATCATTTCATATTTATGATAATAAAAAAAATGTGTCAATAATTACATTTGATTTCCTTATTCCTTAGGTTTATTATTGGAATATGAAGTATATACATTTTTAAATAATAGAAAAAATCGATTTATTCGTAAAAAATCGATTATTTATTTTGATTATAATCGATTTTTTGAAAATCGATTAATATTAAATAAAAAAAAACGATTTTCATTTAATCGATTTTTTTCCAGTAACCTCACATCCCTACTGTTGACAGTTTTCTGTCCACAGCCGCGGGCCGATCAATCCGGGGTCCACCCTCTCGCAGAAGATCGACGTCTGAGCAGTGGCAATATGCTACTGTGCTTCGTTCTGTTATATCCCACTTTATAAGGTATAAATGCTTATTAAGCACGCCACATCTACGTGAAGTTTTTTTTTTGTGTGTCTTAGTTGTTAGCCTCAGATGGCTATGACAACTTTACCCGGACTGTGGGTGAGCGCTGAGGGCTCTCAACCCGTAAAAGTTAAGCGACCGTTCACGAGGGCACCCCCTGTGGAGTACGGACCTCGGCTCGGGGGGTCGCTGGCAACGTGGGTTCTCCCACGTTAATGATTTGACACATCTACATATGCACTTCTGCCATTGTTTTTACGTTACAACTGCATATATAATTAGCGTTTCCATATTTTTCAAGTTCAGTTAGACTCAAAGCGCCGGGAGTAGCGGTCCAACATTCCGCACATTTATATTAGGGTTCAGAAGTCAGTGAACAAGTAGTGTAACATACTGATGTTAAAATAGGTAGGTACTTCATAATTTTGTAGTTTTTTTTAAAAAGACAATCGGGGTCGGTCTCCTAACAGTTCGGTACGCGAGAGAGCCGTATTAAGCCCAACTTTATGGGTGAGTTTGGGATTATTGCTAGGTAGCGGTCTAGCTATACCTCTAGTATTGCAAAGGTCTATGGGTGGCAATAACACTTACCATCAGGTGTGCTACTTGCTCGTTTGCCACCTAGACCAATACAAAAAAACGTGTTCACTGTTATAAAATTCGTTTTTCCTAAATGGTATAATCAAATCAAATTATTTAGCCTTGCAGAGTACTTAAGTATATATTGTTAAATTTTTATTTTGTCTGGAATTAATCGAATTAATCTAATACACGAACGGATCAAAACGCGGCCGCAAGCTGAAAAGATTCGGTAAGAATCTTTTTGGCACAGTCATTTTTTAAGTTACTTCTTTTAAGTCGTAGGTATACAATATGTTTAGTGCATGTATTAGCTAACTCCAGCGTGATGCCACTCGAACTAGGAACTTTGTTATTTTTTTTTAAATAATGAGGAATGTTATTGTTGGGTTAGGACAGAGCTCACAAGCGTCACCGGTTACGACTTAAGTACTAGATCAGCCATAGTATGGTTTTAGGTATATATTGATATATTTCTATCTACATACGTAATTCGTACCTATTAATCATTTATATCATCACAATATAATTCATCACTAAAGTGATTATTTAAATGAAGTATAAAGTCAATAATAGTTCAAGACAGTGTATCTTTGTTGTTCATAATTGTGTTTTAGTTCGGAATATAAAGCGCTCTTTAGTGTTGATACTCACAAACGTATTCTGTGTCGGGTTTCTATAAAGTACTTACTAAACACTGACATGCTTGGTCTGCATTCATTTTGCGTCTCAGTGCCTTTGATTGTGCAATACACTGTGTTAACGAACCAGCCGGGATCTCTTATTATGTAATTAAAACTTTAATATAAAAACCATTTAATTTTTTCAACGCCCTATATTAGGAAGTATGGCATATATGTATAATTTTCTCGATGTTTTGTTATTAATACGAGATATTATAAAGAAATATTATAGTTACGTACTAAGTACCTATATTTCGCTAGTTCTTATTATGAAGGAATAATACAGGACGTTTTTAGTCCCATACTTTTATTTTCTAAATTTAGTATGCAAAGCGACCAGAGGTCAAGGTTTTTACTTAAGTGAGCTAAAGTTTTGTGGGCCAGGCAAAATATTGGTACCTATATAATTAAATTATAGGCTTTTAAAAAAAATGGTAACAGGCAAGTGATAAATGGCACAGGAAAATGAAAATTAACTTTAAATATGTATAAAAATACATGATAAGTGACGTGTAGGTATATACTTGAATACCTACATATAATTTATACATTGTCTGAAAACCTTTAGAAAGTATTATGTTGTGAGTGTTATTTTACTGCCAGAATAGTGAGAAATAACCAGTAAAGTGAGCTCAGTACAGCTCCAAATATCATCCATGTCCGGAAGGTTGAGTATGCTGTGGCTTCCAGCATCATTCCTTTCAGAATCTGACTGGTCAAAGATATCGTCAATTATATCTTAATTTGTACTAATACTTCTTCTCTAGTCTTTTTTTTAGGTTGTGAAATGTGACATTTTGGTTTCAGTGGAAAAAGGCCTCAAGAGGTTAATAATACATACCATTGTATGTTGAGATTTTCCTTTCTAAATAGATCAAGACAAGTGATACACAGGAAAGTGATAATTTTAAGGTTTTTCATAAAAAACAAGAAAACACTGTGTTTGAATGTCATGTTAATGCTTTAAAGTACCTATATTTACACTAGGTATATTAATTAAAACAATAAACAATATTTAAGAAATCCAAATATTCTTTACATAAATACATACCATACAAGTGAGAAGTTGTCTGACCCGAATGCGTCTGCGGTTGATTAGATATTCATGGTGACTGTCTGATTGGCTGTTAGGCGGAACTTTAAGCGGCAGTGCCCTTATTTTTCTACGTACTTTGCCTCGGCAATCTAGCACGGCACTTATTATTCAATTTATTGGTATTCTGCACATGTTTTTAGCTGACAGGAATGTGATACACAATTTGTGTTGCCCCTACTCTATGGTGAAAATTGACTAATATTAGGGAAACATGCCAGTTTTTTTTTAAGTTTTAGCAAAGTTTTATTGATTGTTACTGTGATTAGATATAATCTCTTTGATTTATGTACTTACTCTACGTATTATGTCGGTAGAAAGCTTGCGTTTTGTAAAATTGCCCTACAGGAAAGTGTAAATTTTGGTCATGTTTACGCATTTTTCTCCAATAAGATAGGTATCTTCGAACCTAGCTAAATTTCAGTGCCCATATAGAAGCCAATTAGTTCCTTATTCCAGATTTAAAATAAATCAGAAATATTTAAAAACTAAGGAGCTATGGACTGAGCGCATCAAAATTCCTGCACTATAAGAACTAGCCATTCACTGTTGGCACTTGCGTCCTCTGCCCATTTCAAGATATTTGACGTAGAAGATCAAATATAAATTATAAGATTATAACATTATCATAAATTATTTTCTTTTAATTTCGTTAATCCAGTTTCTTATTTAAAATCTATTGAAACACTGATCAAAATAGAAGAAAATTAATCAAAAGGAAATATTTTTTGAATCGTCAGGAAATATTTTTTTGTGCAAGAAATGTTTTTATTCATTATTAAATGCTATACAGAACAATTTTAATGTACAATTAATCCACAACGTATCTAATATATTTCATTGGATAAGGGGTAAGTAATACTGTATTGCTAATATTTTTCAGTTTTCTTTTATGACATCATATTACAAATCTTTTTTCTATACTAATATTATAAAGAGGAAAGATTTGATTGTTTGTTTGAATTGAATAGGCTCCGAAACTACTAGACCGATTTGAAAAATTCTTTCACTGTTGGGAAGCTACACTATCCCCGGTGAACATAGGCTATGTTAAATTTTTAAAAAGTTAGAGAATCATACTAAAACTCCAATAATGTAACCCAAGGTGTGAAAAAATTACCAAAAATCTTCGTTACATCGCGTGCGCTGCGAAAACTATTGATTATAGAACAAAATAATGTACTACGACTTTGCGTAACATATAATTATCTACAATAAATATTGCGACAGCATATGTTTATCTATTATAGTTATGTCACAAGAAGTGTTTTGTCATTTTAAAAAATATATTCAAATGCTACCGTTATAAAAGCTCTTTATTTATACTTTGATATTAATCCTTATCAAAATAAATGACTTCATATTTAAGACTGTTTATACTTAATATACTTACCTATATAAGATTTCCACCCATGTATTGACTCATCACGATATCTCTGGAACCACAAGGCCTATAGTCTTTAAATTTGGTAGGAATATTCCTTTCGCCGAGTAGAGGTCAGCTAAGAACGGATTTTACGATATTTCACCAGCAGAAGAGAGTTGCTGAGGTGTAAAAAACACATTTTTAAATATAGCTCCTACAGGCTTTAAATTTGGTGTGAACATTTTTCTGCCCTGTAGAGGTCAAATGATTACAGATTTTACAAAATTCCGTTCGGATATTTTGATTTTTTTAATAAAGCTCCTACAGACTTGAATTTCGGTAGGCATATTTGTGTTACGACGCAGAGGTAAACTAAGAACGGCTTTTTAATAATTTCACCCCTAAAGGGGATTGCGTAGGTGTTAACCCAAAAAATCTCATTTTCAAATACCGCCTCCCTGCAGACTTGGTGTGGACTTTTTTTCTGCCCTGTAAATGTCAGATCAGGTAGGATTTTAAGAAACTCCGTCTCTGAAAGGTAATCTATGTAGGGAAAGTAAACCTCACAACTGAACGTAACCGAAGCGAAGCGTGGGCGGGTCGCTAGTGTACAATAATATACCTACATGTATTTATACATAAAAGTCTTCCTCTTGAGTGACTTTGTCTATTGACGAAAACCGCATTTATATCCTTTCCGTAGTTTAAAAAATTTAAGCGTACAGACAACAGCGGAAGCTTTACTTGCGGTGGAGCGCGTGCGCGAGGAGCGTCTCCTCGACGGCGCGAGCCGCCGCCGGCGACTGGGGCGGCGCAGGCGCGATTACCTGCGCCTCATGCCGCCCTAGCCAAGGCCGCGGGTGACTGGATCGGGGAATTAGTCCGTCACCCGCCGAGAGGCCGACCGCGTGAGGAAAGACCGACATCCTACCCGAGGGGGGGATGTCGGTCGAGGAGAGGGTACTCCTCAGGGGTATTCCGTCGGGCCGACCACTGACGTCAAGTCACTCTGCTCCGGTGGTTGGCCCAACGACGAAGGCGACGTCACGGGTGGGTTACGGGTGTGCGCGCTTACGCCCCTCTGTCACCCCGGATGGAGTGGTGCGAGGAATGCGCCGACCGTAGCCCACCCCAAAAAAAAAATGCGGAAGCTTTACTTTATATACGGCCTGTGGTTTCACATGCGTAATTTTTGATCCCTAGTAATATCGGGATAAAAATAACAGCTTTAGTTATAAGTATATATCAAGCATGGATTACCGCAATCCATTTGGTACTTATTAAGTGAAGAAGTAACAAACATAGGTACCTACATACTAACACAAATTTCACAATTAGAGTAGGATTTCATTAAAGGAGATACAGTACCAAACTCTTTCACAGCTAATATTTCAAAATTATTTATATAGGATACCAACGAAGGAAACAAAAATGGAAATACAAACATTTAGATTAGAATTGGTACTAAGAGAATAGGGGTTTAAATATGAAATTGCCGTATTAACGTACTAGCCACTTTGAATTAAAATTAAACCCGCACGGTGTCAGATATCAAAGTGAAACTGTTTTCAAACGAAAACTATAACATTTTAAATTTTAAAAAATGTATAACATTTGATCGTTCGACGTTCAATTGTTTTACATTTAGCTTTTGAAGTGAATATGGATACAGTGGAGATTTCAAGAGGACGACTTAGACAATGAACCGACATGACTGACGCCTAAAATATAAATCTATTACCTAAGTATAATTTTTTAATCTTATTTAACTTGACATTGGCGAAGTTAAGGTTAATCACTCACAGAGGCCATTCATTAAGAAGAAGAAGAATGGATACAGTGAAAATCAGAGTAGGTATATTTCGAATACGAGTTCCGACTAACGCGACAGAAACGGCTCGTAATGTCAATGCTGTGTTTGGAGAGGATACGGCTAACGAACGCACCGTGCGCTTTTGGTTTAACCGCTTTCGTAGTGGAAACTGGGACTTGAAGAATGAACCACGAGGAAGACCAGCCACTAAGGTAAATAACGATGAATTGAAGGTGATGCTGGAAGCCGATCCGAGTCAAACTACCAAGGAATAAGCGGCATGGTTTGACGTTAGCATACCCACAATATTAACCAGTCAGTAAAATAAAAAAAAAACTTAAAAAATGGGTGCCTCATGATTTGACTGTTCTGCGGAGAGCGGCGAGAGTTGAAGCTTGCCTTACCCTATCAAACCGGTATAGAAATGAAGCGATATTGGACCCAATTGTGACGTATGATGAAAAGTAGATTCTTTATGATAATCGCAAGCGAACAACGCAATGGCTGACCCCAGGTCAAACGCAACATCAATGGCCTAAAGTGAAGCTTACCCATAGAAAGGTGATGGTAACTGTTTGGTGGACACTTCATGGTGTAATTCCCTACAGCTTCCTCAGATATGGTCAAGCAATAAACGCAGAGGTCTACTGTGCAGAACTCCGACCAATGATAGCGAAACTCGCAGTAAAACAGCCTTTGTCAATCGATCTTCACCATTATTGCTCCATGATAACGCAAGACCTCATACTGCTCGATAAACTGTTTTAACACTACAAGAACTGCAGTTAGAAACAATACGTCATCCTCCGTACTCGCTAGGTCTCGCCCCAACCGACTACCATTTTTTCCGTGATTTGGTCATTTTTATGCACAGAAAGAAAATTCTCCCGAGGAAGCAGTACAAAATACCTTTTAGTTTGTGGAGTCCAGGACCCCAGAGTTCTATCGCAAAGATTTAAATGATCTTCCAATTCGATGACAGAAATGTATAGATAAAGGCGGTAAATACTTTGACTAAAGAAATCTGTCTTATGAACAAAAAAATGGTTTTAATTTATCAGTACGAAACGGCGATTTCGTACTTTAACCCCTAATATGAATTTAACTAGCTTTTATTTTTACCACCATATGTGCTATCGATGCGTCACGTGAGGCGGCAACTTAGGTATGAGATAGGTACTACCAACATCCAAGTGATCTAAATAATTGTGACGGTTTGATGCAATTGTTAAAACTAGACATGGGCTCCAGAGTCATGGTAAGATGCAATATCTCTGTCATTAAGGGCTTGGTAAGCGGGCAATAGGGATAATATCCAAACTTGTGGACTTCCCCCTTCGTTGTGACCAAATTGAAACAGGCTAGTAACTTGATTTGGTTTTTACAAAATTTGATGACGACACTATTGGCACAAAAGTGAAAGCACCATAGCACCTGTGTCAACCATATATCAAGCAACGAAAGGTTACGGGATATTGAACGGAAAATGCTTCCGCTAATCCTCTGTTAGGCGGTTACAGTATATAAACTCCAGGGTACTTTACAAACACAGCTGTCATTGATTTAGACAAAAATAAAATCGCCAATGATCAGTTATATATTGCTCTGAGTTAAAACTCTAGAGGGACAGCTTTTTGCGACTTAGAGTCTAATAAACTACTCAAAAGACCATAAGAGTAAAAAGCGTAAGCGAAAGAATAAGACGGTTCTAAATAGGTATGTATTTAAATTAGAAAATTTTGATACAATAATCCAATACGGCTGGACAGCGTTTAGGAAACTTAAGAGGATCTTCTCACTGTCTGAAGGCACAAATCTATGACCAGTGATGATTTATGACATGAAAATGTGGTCCCTAAATGTGAGTCTCGTAACAAAACTCAAAGCCGCTCAGCGTACTATGGAGCGGTATATGCTCGCTCGTTTCTGTTTAAGACAGGATTCGAAATACGCTAATCCACAGAATAACGGGTGTAATCACCATATCACGAAGAGTTAGCACACTAAGAGGCAATGGGCAGGCCACATCGCTCGATAAACCGATAATTGCTAGAGAATAAAAGTTTGGCATTTTGTGGCGAAATATGAGAGAAGCTTAAGTCCAGATGATGATACATATTTACAACAGGTCGACTTTGAGAAAGGCGAATTAAAAAAGGTCCATCCTTCCAGCTTGGTACGTTATTTTCTACCTACGTAACAAAGATTACTATATCGGCAACATAAAGAATTACCTAACTCCTAATCGTTATGGAACTTACATTATCAGCTTACGTGATTAACTTGAAATAATACAGCTAAAGGTCTATGCGTGCATATGATATTGAAAGAATTGTCCTCCAACTCCTAACCGCTAAGGAGATTTACTTTTCATCACCAGCTCACCGAAATGAGAGTATCACTACCAGATGAAAATATTTGAATAGCGTTGGAAAATATATGAGACACGTAATATGTGGCTATAAAATTTGAGGGTTGCCCTCGATTTCCATGAATTCCCATCATCAGGTCATGATTTGGTGACAATGGGACCACCTCGGAAGTTAATTTTAAATAATACAACTAAAGGTCTATACGTGCGTATGATATTGAAAGAATTATCCTCCAACTCCTAACCACTAAAGAGATGTACCTTCCATCACCAGCTTACCTAAATGAGATTATCACTGCCAGATGCAAATATTTGAATAGTTTTTGAAAATATATGAGACACGTAATATGTGTATATAAAACTTGAGGGTTGCCCTCGATTTCCATGACTTTCCATCATTAGATCATGACTTTGTGACCATGGGACCACATCGGAAGTATACCCTTTAAAATAAAAAAGAATTTTGAAATTCGGCCCACAATTAACAGGAATATCCTTGAACATACATAAAAAAAAAAAATACATACAATGAAACCTAGAACCTCCTCCTTTTTACCCGACTGCAAAGGAGTGGTATTGTGTTTAACAGTCTATGTATGTATGTATGTTTGTATGTTCCTTTGAAGCACTATATATACCAAACGCCTGGGCCGATTTTTATGATTCGCACGTCAATCGATTTCTCTTAATCCGGCGAGTGTCACTAAAGACATGACGTTAATGAAAATTCAATATGGCGACTACTGGACGCCATATTGTGAAAATTTTAAAAAATAAAGTCTACAAACTATGTCGAGTGGGGTATCGTTAAATAGGTATTTAAAAATCATTATTAGTTTTCTCTCAATATTTTTCGATTTGACTGGCCGTTTAGGATCTATATCGATTTAAAGTTTCGTAACAACCTTTCTCACATATAGGTTTTTTAGACAGTAGAAATTTACGATGAAAAGACGAAAAATTCATATAACTGGATGTGGGTGGACGTATACTGAAGTATCTAGTAGGTATATTGTCCAATATACCATAGGTAGTCCTACCTAAAGTATCTAATGTCTGACGCGGTCGCCCATCTCCGATTTCTAACGATTTAGTACTCAACTTCAGTCGAAAAACTATATATAGTTAGGTACTTACCTACTTATTAATAAATAAGATAACTATAGCTACCTAGGTATTTATAACTAAAAAGTATAAAATATATAATAAAATAACACCACAAAGTATTTTTAATAGCAATTTTAATTACTATAGTTTAAGCAAAGCGTTTATGATATACTCCTTAGGAAGACCTTTATCCCACAATGGATGTCGATAGTCTGATCGATGAATGGATGGATGATATTTTATCAAAGCTACGTTACTTTATTTAATATACGGTAACAAAACGATATAATATAATATAACAACCGTATTCAAAAGTGTAAAAACGATAAACATTTTGCTATGCAAGTTTAAATTCTAATTTTATATTAAAAAGGATATAAGCTTGTTTTGATGGAAAAATACAATGTTAGAGCATATACAGATACGCGGTCGCCCATCTCCGATTTCTAACGATTTAGTACTCAACTTCAGTCGAAAAACTATATATAGTTAGGTACTTACCTACTTATTAATAAATAAGATAACTATAGCTACCTAGGTATTTATAACTAAAAAGTATAAAATAAAAAAAATGATTAAAAAATCAAAAACCCGACTGCGTAAAAAGTCACCAAAACTACGTACATAATAAAAAAAAACTGAAAAGAAAAAAACAAGCACTTAGATGTCCGGTGGTCTAGAATTCTATAATATATTATTGAATAAATACTATTGCAGAAAATGAAATATATTTTAATAATAGAACATGACAACTGAACAGTCGGGATCCATTGAAAAATTAGATTTGCTGTCGAATAAAGGATCCCGACTGTTCAGTTGTCATGTTCTATTATTAAAATATATTTCATTTTCTGCAATAGTATTTATTCAATAATATATTATAGAATTCTAGACCACCGGACATCTAAGTGCTTGTTTTTTTCTTTTCAGTTTTTTTTTATTATGTACGTAGTTTTGGTGACTTTTTACGCAGTCGGGTTTTTGATTTTTTAATCATTTTTTTTATTGAAGTCAGTTAACAACTAAAAAAATAAATTTACTCCTTAGCATTTACATATTTACAACACAAAGACTGCTATTGTGACTTAACTGTAATAGTTAAACATATTCCGTGACAGAAGTTTTTGTAGATATTAATAAGACCTATAAATCTGTAGTACATACATTATTTTATTTTATCAATAATAGGTTTTTAGGCGTATGCCTATTAAAATTTTCGTTTGAATACCTTGGATTACAATAATGCCATTTTCTTAAGGATTTCTATTTTATTTATAAATAAACTATAGCCTACGTTGTTTCTCGGTAATTTGGCTTTCTTTTGGTGAAAAAATGATTAATATTGGTCCAGTAGCTTCAGAGTCTGTTCATTACAAACAAACATACAAACAAAAAATCTTTTCTCTTTATAATATACATTATAAACTACAAAAATATTTTACTATTTTCACGTAATTCCCTATTGTTATATAATGCGCTATACGAATTCAAGATTGCTCTGCATAACACAAATCTACGTTGAGGACAGTAAAACATGCAAAATAAATGTATTAATACAGTTTGTAATCAGTTTATTACAATAATTTATTGAATTCATACAAATTCTTATGAAAAACATAAAAATATAGGTATTTTACCTACATATATTAAAAAGTATATAGAAATTTAAATATACAAGCCTACAATTCAATTTCCCTGGTGACGCTAAACAAATGTAAAAAATTGGTCACGTAGTTGGATAAGTTCCCGTAAATGGCTAAACTTGCAATAAACATATTAATATACTACAAATTACAAAAGAAACTGTTTTTCTGATACGAATTCTTTATTTAAGAAACACGCTTCCAGCCAATCTTCAGATACCACTAACGCCTTAGTTTGTCTCTTGATATTTTCCACTTCATCGCTATTAGTGATATTTGAAACAACGATATGAGTACATTCTTTATTGCCAAGGTCATCAGAGACGTGGGCTCCATACATATTGGCTAACATGACATTAATGCTGGTACGATTCGTGAAGCACATATGATAGGGCCGCAAGAATGAGAATGGGTTTTTGTTTCCGAATATTTGCTTGTCTAAATTCAACATCTCTTGCCTTGTAAGGTATATAGGGTCGTGCTGAAATAAAGAAAAGAAAATATCGATCAAAGATTGATCTGTAATTGGTTATAAGATTATTAACCAAATGTTAAATACTTAATAATATTTTTTACAATGCGTGTAAATATTTATATATCTCATTATGGTTAATGGGATATTAACCTACTATACCACGCTAGTCAGACGTGTTGGTACAGGGTTTTGTTTCGAACGTGACATATGCTGACGCCATGCTCCGTGCCGAGCAGGCGGTCAATCTGCAGGAGATGGGGATACGGGAGGGCCTTAAGGTGAGGCGCTCCGTGAATGGGGCTCGCGTATTGCAGCTGCCCAAGTCCCAGTCGCTGGAGGTCGCTGACCAATTGGCAGCAAGCCTGCGCACTGCCCTCACAGGTGTAGCGGATGTCGTCCGCCCGGTCAAACGGGCAGACATCCGGATCACCGGGATGGATGACTCCGCCACCGAAGAGAAGGTGCGCGCAGCAGTGGTCCGCACATGCGGCTGCGACGCTGCGGAGGTTCAGGTTGGAGAAATCCAGCATGGGCCCCGCGGCATGGGTATGGTTAATGTCCGTTGTCCCGTCGCCGCAGCAAAAATGCTCGCCGACGCAGGAAGGCTCTTGGTCGGCTGGAGCTCTGCAGGCGTCCGGGTACTGGAGACACTCCGGATGAGATGTTTCCGGTGCCTGGAACCGGGACATACGGCACCGCTGTGCCCGTCCGCTATTGACCGCTCTGAACTCTGTTTCAGATGCGGTGGTGGTGGACACAAATCGGCTGTGTGTGTGGCCACGCCGCATTGTGCGGTCTGCGCTGCCGCTGGGCGACCAGCGGAACACACACTGGGGGGTCGACTCTGCAAAGCCCCCTCAAAGAAAGGTAAGGTGGCCCCTGGACCCCGGGCCACTACATCGCCGAACAGCCGCAGAGGCCAGGAGGAAGCTGAAATGTCGACTTAATGGGAGACAAAGTAGGCTTCCTCCAGGCGAATCTAAACCACTGCACCGGGGCTCAGGACCTGCTACTGCAGTCCATGGCGGAGTGGCAAATAGACCTAGCAGTGGCCTGCGAGCCCTACTTTGTCCCTCACTCACCCAATTGGGTGGGGGATCTTAGAGAAGACGTAGCCGTCCTGTCAAGAGGATGTGCCGGCCCTTCCCTCTCTACTCTCGAGAGGGGCAACGGATATGTTGTGGTGGGGTGGCGAGACTTCGCCATCATTGGTATTTATTTCTCCCCTAACCGCGGGCTGGCGGAGTTCGAGTTATTCCTGGACTCCGTTGGTGCCGCGGTTCTTCGTCAGTCGTCGAGATGAATAATTGTCCTCGGCGACTTCAACGCGAAGTCTCGCGCGTGGGGGAACCCCACCACGAACGTTAAGGGCACGGCCGTCGAGCAGTGGTCCTTGCTCTCCGGTCTGTCCCTTCTTAATAAAGGGACGGTCCACACTTGCGTGCGGCATCGGGGCGGGTCCGTGGTGGACCTTTCGTTCGCCAGCCCCGCTGTCGCCCGCGAGGTGCAAGACTGGAGAGTAGTAGAAGGGGTCTCTCTCGGATCACCGCTACGTGCGCTTCGCGATCTCCGCCCCTCAGGGACCACGAGAGCCCCGGCGTGGAAGAGGCGGACTCCCAAAATGGGCCATTGGTCAACTTGACCTGGAGATGGTCCGGGAGTCTGCCATAGTGCAGCGCTGGGGTAGGACAGGATGGCTACCTACAGATGTAGAAGGGCTCGCGGGCCAAATGAGATGTGCTCTCGAGCTAGTGTGTGATGCGGCGATGCCTAGGGCTCGGCGGAGGCCGCTGCGTCGTCAAGTGTATTGGTGGTCACCCGAAATTGCGAATCGTCGGGTGGCCTCCAACCGGGCGCGGCGTGCCTACGTCCGGTGCCGTCAAAGAGTCGACCGGGACGAAGTACTTGAGGGTCAGCTGCGAGATGAATATAAAACAAGGAAGAAGACCCTGCAGCTGGCCATCAGCCAGGTGAAGGAGAGGGCCCGTGAGGAGTTGCTTGCGGGCCTCGACGGGGAACCGTGGGGGCGCCCATATCAACGAGCGCGGAATAAACTCCGCGCCTGTGGCGCCCCCATTATTGAATCCATGGACTCGGATCTTCTGTCGAGGCTTATGGGGGAGCTGTTCCCGCGTTCCGTGGGACATGCTCCTCGGTCGATGGTGGAGGTGGAGATCTCAGCCCCACCCATCACCGACCGAGAGATAGAAGTGGCTCTCTCGCGACTTCACGGAAAAAGGAAGGCGCCTGGTCCGGACGGCGTCCCGGGACTCGTGCTCGGCGTCGCTGCTGAGTACCTCAAGGCTGAACTTCGGAAGCTGCTCAACGCATGTTTGAGGTCCGGGCAGTTCCCGGAGCAATGGAGATGTGGAAGATTGTGTTTGCTGCGGAAGGAGGGTCGCCCAATTGACCTTCCGCATACAGACCACTGGTGCTGCTGGACGAGACGGCCAAATTGTTCGAGAAGGTGCTCGCGGACCGTCTCGTCCAGCACCTCGAGGAGGTCGGACCGGGACTGTCAGAAAGTCAATATGGGTTCAGGGGCGGCCGGTCAACAATTGACGCATTGGCCGCCCTGAAGCACATGGCCACCGATGCGGTGGCCCATAAGGAAGTTCTTCTGGCGGTCTCGCTCGACATCAAGAACGCCTTTAACAGTCTCCCGCACGAGACATTGAAGGAGGCGCTTCGTTTTCATGGAGTGCCTCCGTATCTTCGGAGGCTGTTGGAGGCGTACCTCGAGGGGAGGCACGTGCTCTGGGAGGGGGGCGACGGGCGCATACATCGCCATCGGGTGGAGTGCGGCGTTCCACGGGCATCGGTCCTCGGTCCGGTCCTGTGGAACGTCGGTTTCGACTGACTCCTACGGGGTCGACTTCTTTCCGGGATGGGGGTCATCTGCTACGCGGATGATACCCTCTTTACGATGAGGAGGCCCGACTTCCTGGGGGCTGCCCGATTGGCACGGGAAGGAGTTGCGCTCGTCGTGGGCCGGATTGGCATGTTGGGTTTGAGGGTCTCGGTAGAGAAAACTGAGGCCCTCTTATTTCATGGCCCACGTCGAGGTCCCCCCCGAGGAGCACACATCAGTGTATCTGGGGTTGCCGTGCCAGTGCGGGCCCGGATGAAATATCTGGGTCTGCACCTAGATTCAAAATGGAATTTCAGGCCACACTTTGCCCAGCTCGTCCCGCGGCTTGTCAAATCGGCCGCGGCACTAAGTAGGCTTCTGCCGAATACTGGAGGTCCAGGTCGTCCTGCCGGCGATTGTATGCCGGAATCGTGCGGTCTATGGCGCTGTATGGTGCCCCTATTTGGTCGGAGTCCCTTACTGCCGCAATAGGGCCCTCCTGCGACGTCCGCAGAGGGGGTCATGGCGGTGAGGGCTATTAGGGGCTACCGTACGGTGTCCTGGACTGCAGCGACACTGCTGGCGGGCGACCCGCCTTGGCCACTTGTGGCTAAGGCCTTGGCAGAGGTCTACCGGCTGCGCGTTGCGGCGCGGGCCGGCGGCGAGCAAGTCTCCGCAAGGAGACTGGGTAGAGATTTGGAAGTGGCCCGAAGGGGAGTACTCCAGCGGTGGACAGAGGACCTGGAGTCCCCCGTAGCAGGGTGGGGGACTGTGGAGGCGCTTGCGCCACATCTCCACCGCTGGATCAGAAGAAGGCACGGCAGTCTTAGCTTCAGGATGGTGCAGGTGCTTACCGGACACGGGGTCTTCGGTAAGTACCTGCATAAAATTGGAAGAGAAGGGGCCCCAGGATGTCACGAATGTGGCGCGCCAGTAGATGATGCGCGTCACACTTTGGCGGTTTGCCCCGCCTGGGGGCCCCAGCGCAACGCCCTGTCGGCGGTCGTTGGAAGAGACCTGTCGCTGTCGACCATCATCTCCAAGATGCTCGACAGCGACAGGTGCTGGACCTCGATGGCCTCGTTTTGTGAGGCCGTCATGGAGAGAAAGGAGGCTGCGGAGCGGGAACGCGAGGCGCTTGCGTCCGCTGACTCGCTTCGCCGCCGGCGACCGGGGAGGAGGAGGCGCCGTTATGCGCACCTCCTCTCACTGCCTTGAGGACCGACAGGACGTGGCCAGAAGGCCAAGCGTTGGGGTGGCGGGGATTGAATGTCAGTAGACGATCTCTCCGGCGCCACGTAAAAGCGCGGAAGGGGGCCGCTGTGGTTTTAGTGGGTATTCCGGTCGGAATAGCCGGCTGGCGAGTCCCACACTCCCTCCCGTCTCGACATCGGCGGGAAGGGGTTAGCGCGTAAAAGCGTTTCCACAGCGTCAACAAAAAAAAAAAAGGGTTTTGTTTCGATGTTACCTTCTCTTGCATAGATGTTATATGCGTTTCATATCCCTTAGGCATCTCTTACGATCACCAACGGGTAAGATGTATTCTTACTCCGTTACTACACAGATAATATACATTACAATTTAATTTTATTTACCAATTGGTGATGGAGTAAAAATACAATTCACCACCCCCGCTTTCTTGCCGGTGGGTATCGTAAAAGACGGTTAGGGGATATAATATGCCTACAACAGTAAGAGAAGGAATACTTGAAATAAAAACCTATAGCAATTCGTCTGACTAGAGCAGTATAGAGTAAGTCAATTTCCCTCCTATTGTAGTTGAAACTTGTGCCCCGCAGTAGGACGGACATATATCAGCTGAAATGATGACGATGTTGAAACCTTGTTTATGCGTAAAAATATAACAAAAAAAAAACAAGCAAACAATCTTTTTGATAATAATTTCCGTGTGGTGTCGGAGTAAGAATACAATTTACCACCTTACGTGGATGATCGTAAGAGACGACTATAAGGGATATATAAGGTATATTTATATATTTTTTGCATAGATGTTATCATCTATGCAAAAAAGAAAAATCTCGAATCTAATCCCTATACCAACACGTCTGACCAGCGTGGTGTAGTAGATCAATTTCCCTTCCGTTACGGAGGAGGCTCGAGCCCAACAGTGGAACATACGAGTATATGAGCTCAGATGATGATGAAGAATCATTAGATCTTAATTTAATGTTTCAAAATATTCTTACATCTGAAGTCATTTTATCGAAGCACCTTTTCAGTGTATTCTCATCAATAAGTTCACTGTATGTATCACCGAACTGATCATAGTTTTTAGCTAGGGCAAGTCTTGTGGTAGTCTTGACAGACAGCATGTGTAGGGGGTGAAGATCGGCGGGAGCTTCGGAGGGAGCAAGGGAGCGTAGCCACGTTGTAGTGATAATGTCAACACACCGGGCTGAGATCAGATCCCGCACACGTGTTGTAATACGACCAGCTATACAAACCCATGTATCCGAACCTGTAAGAAAATTAAACTGTATATATATTTTTTTTTATATGCAACTAAATTATTGCTAAATCATCATTCATCATTCTCTTACTCTTATCATAACTACTTGGGGTCGATACAGTATATACTCATTCATAGTACATATTGTAAAAGTTATTGGCAATAGTTTTATGACTGGCCGCCTGCCAGACGTCAACCCTCCTTGGGAATGTAATTGTTGACCAAACGGCATCAGATGTAATTTGGCTCAGGTCGTTATAAGGCTCTTAGTCGTATTTTACGACATCCACGAGCAAAGTAAGGGTTGGTAGTATTCGTAGCCGCTACCACACAGCCTATTATTGCTAAATATTATCTGGATATATGCTCCAATATCAGTGATATGTTAAGAATACAATGAGTTATCACCATTTAATATGCCGTGGTAATAACAAAAAACTACTGATGCGGAGTGAGCGGCAGAAGTCGCCTTTTTATGACAGACTATGGTTTGGATATACCCTGTCGGTTCCACCGTGTTTCCTCCCCATCACCAGCAGACATCTCTGGTATCGATTCCATAATATCTCACTCGCCTAGGAAATTCATAACGACTTCTATCTATCTATTCATCAGCCTGTCGAAGTACACTGCTGAATAGAAGCCTCCCCAAGGATGATTATGACATAATCGCCACACTTGGCGATCGTAGTTGATGTTATATGTTTCTCAGAAAAGTACCCAACCTCGTATTAATCCCTCAGCTGGTTTTTGACGACTCCTACGTGCCAACTTCTTAATTCAAAGAGAATTACTCATCACAAAGAGAATTAGAAATCTACTACTAAATATAAATAGAACCACTACACCAATATAACAATAAATTAAATAACAAAATAAACACATGCGTGTCGTGAAAACATACGATAGAAGAAAAGATCTTAAAAAGAAATAGGTTCGTGTAGTTATGTTCGCGCGTGAGGAGTTAGGTATCCTTATTTGGCATCATTAAAAAATAGTTTTTAATTCCATGCAAATAATTAAAATTACTGATATTTAGCATTTAACATGCTTGATTATTTATAAAAACTTATTAATTACGAGCGAAAAATAACCCCATATGTGACAATCATTATTCGCTCGTAATCAAGTTTTTGCAAATAATTAATTACAATAAAATAATAAACAGACTGAAAAAGGATAGGATTTTTTTTACCACTAATATTTTACGAATAGTAAATAATATTAATCAAAATATTCAACTTAAATCACTATTGAATATAATTTATTAGCACATATAGTTTATAATTCAAACTTGTATGAAACTACAACACGTGTTGTGAATGTAGAAACTAGAAAGAGGTTTTATTTCTATTTTGTTGGTAGCTTTTTTTCGAGACTTAATGAGCGGTATTGCGGCCAACTTCAATCTGTTTTACTTTTCTGTTACAGTGATGCACGCGCATCTTATTTGCGGCCAACTTCAACCTGTTACTTTTGTGTTACAGTGATGCGCACGCATATTAAAATTTCATTCTCATCATTTTTTCATAACGCGCCTTTAAGTACTTCTTTAAGTATAACTTCAAATATTTATTAATCCACTTTTGAATAGCATAGATTGTTCCTATCGTTCACTTATTTACATAAAATTTTCGAAAGTGAGAAAAGCGTATGGCTCAATCTTTTCAAACTCGTGATAAAAAGAGCTAAAGCGACTGCTACGAGTATATCACGTACTTACGAGTATATCACGTACTTACGTGTATTTATTACTTTGTAGTGAAAAGTGTGACGAATACGTGTGTGTGATGAATACGATATAGCAATTGCTTCGGCTATTTTTTTTTATCGCGAGCTTGAAAAGATTGAGCCATACATTCTTCTTACTTTCATAATTTTATGTAAATAAATGAATAATAACCACAATCTATGATATTCAATGTGATTGATGAATAATTAAAATGTCTCCCTGTAATAAAAATATTCAACTTCTATCGTGTGTCTGCACGACGACACTCCTGTGTAATTCTTTTGTTTATTGTTTTATAGGTATAATGGTTCTCCGTGGATTTAATAGCCTAATCCTATACACAGTGCCGGCGGCAGTACCGATGGCTGGGTCTGCCGGCGGGTATTCATGCCGCGGGACTTGCCGCACAAACGACCCGCCGGCATAGCCACCGGGGTGTGCCAGCGGGTAGCGCGGGGTGCCGGCGTCAGTTCGTTCCTGGCATTCGAGCGGTAGTGGTGTGCGGTTTGTTTAATAGGTATAAAACAAATTAAAATGTCCTTTAATTGGGACGACGAAGCTGTATTGCTATTAATTGAAAAAAATCATGAAAATGATATTTTATGGAATCCCAGAAATGCAGATTATAAGAACAGAAATAAACGAACGGACACATTGAAAATAATTGCAAGTGTATTTGACATTGATAAAGGCGAAGTAGAGAGAAAGTTAAAAAATTTAACTTCTCATTATTTTCGGGAAAAAAGAAAGTTGAACAGTCACGTAAATCTGGTGCAGGTACAAACGATATACAGGAACCAAAGTGGTTTGCTTACAAGGCATTGAATTTTTTGCGAGATAAAAATAAACCAATACCACACAGTAAACAGTGAGAATGATGTAAGTATTCGTGTTCCTATATTTATTGTTTATTTTATCACAGACTAGCTACCCGTGGTTTCACCCGCGTGGCCAAGATAACGATAACGTAGCATTCTAAAGCCACACACACAGTGTCGGCGGCAGTGCAAACTCACAAACCTTTCCTCTTTATAATATTAGTATAGATACATAGATTAAATACCTCCCACGATTCTAAAAAAAAAGTGATGATTAATTTACCATTGCATATTATATTTCTTTTATTTATAGATGCATACGCAGCAAAGTCAGCAAGATAATGCAACAGCAACTAGTTCCCGGAAAAGTTGATGCGGTACTGATAGAGACATCGATATTACCGAAGCTCTACAAGTTTTAAAAAATATGTCAGCTACAACATCTGCTCGCGACGATGCTTCAGTATTCGGATAATATATAGCAAGTAAAATACGAAAAATGGATGCTGTAACAATATATGCAGTACAACATCACATACAAAATATTATTTATCAGGCTGAAATGGGCGCTTACTCAAGACACTCCACGATGGCAGCAGCTCAAGGATATTTTACCACTTCGACACCTGAACGTCCTTCCACTAGCCGTTCTATCTTCTTATGTATTGGCAATCAGCTACATATACGAGCTATTGGTGCCAGTGTCAAGTTATAAATATTTTCACGTTTTTAGTCTTTCAAGTCAGTCGTTGTCTAAGTCAAATTGTCACCATTAACAGTGCAATGGCCACACTGTTAATGGTATATTGTGGGAATTTTGATGGAAAACGAAAACGTTGTAAAGCACTTTTATATGATATTCACTACATCCCAGTATTTCCGCACATCATATTACATAAAATGCCATCAAAATTATCTAATATAACATGTTAAAACACTAAGATATCGAATATAATACAAGAGCACCACATGACGTTTTCGAATTCCCTAGCCGTTCTAATTATACCGACAATTCAGATACCCAGAATAGCCTTTTTTCATATTTGGAAAGTAATTGAAACTCTTTTTGATTTATGATGGTACATTGAGGATTTAATATTTAAAACTTTTTGTTGATATATCGTTTTGATTAATAATGAGAATGTTACTTAGAATATCAATATATATATATATATATATATATACTAAATAAATGTCATTTGATTTATGAAATGTAGTTTTGCCATGGAAGCTGTCCTTGCTCTGAAAGAAAGTAGTTCATCAACTCATTTCTGACAATTGAAGGTTCCAAATTTCGAGTTATTTCAATATTTTGTACCGGTATCGTTATCATATCCTCAACATCAACGTCATGTCTTCGAATAAAATTATGAAGGCATACACAAGCCATTGCTGCAATTTTTATTTTCTCTGGCTGTAAATTAGCTATTGAATGAAATATTCTAAATTTTTCCGTTAATATGCCAAAAGCATTTTCGACGACTCTCCTTCCTCTACAAAGTCTATAATTGCATATTCTTTTCGAAGATCCTCGCTCATGTTGTCCAGAAAATGGTTTCATTAAGTTAGGAGAAATCGGAAAAGCATTGTCACCGAGGAAAAAAAATGGTACATTCATAATCCGTCCAAGTAATTGTCTTGGTGTCGGTAGATTTATAGATTCATTTTGCATTGCTTCGTAAAGCGAGCTATTTCTAAAAACACCCCCATCCGAGACTCTTCCTTGACAACCAATATCGACGTATAAAAAAATATAATTGGCATCGACTAATGCCAATAACACAATACTGAAATACGATTTATAATTGAAAAATTCTGAGCCACTATTATTAGGGCATTGTATTCGTATATGTTTCCCATCAATTGATCCACAACAATTTGGAACATTCCATTTCTTGAAAAACAAATGTGACACTGCAAGCCATTCTTCCTCTGTGGTCGGCATCTAGAAGAAAAAAAAGCAAATAAAAATTTATTAAAAATAAACATACAAAAATAAACGTATACTATACATGAAATGTGCTTGAAAGCCTGATGTAACGCTATACTCAAATATTATCCAAGTCCAACAGATAACCTCCTTCTTTTTGAAGTCGGTTAATATGCTTAAAAATTTCATAAGCAATAATTTTAATATCAATACTTACCGTAATTTTAAGTTTTAATATCAGTGCTAGACAGACTTCGGGAATCAGTGAGGAAAGTAGTTGTGGTGAAATTTTAAACATTTCTCCAAGGCTAAAATAACTTTCTCCTGTACCTAAAAACCGTAACGTTACTGCCAATCTCTCTTTAGCGGGTATAGCTTCTCTCCAGCCAGTATTTTTCTTGCTAATGTACACTTCAGTACTCCTCAGCAAAAATTCTAAATCTTCATATGTCATTCTTAGAAACCCAAAGAACATACTATTGCTCAAATACTGACACCCCACATCATCTTTTTTATAGTTTTCTATCATTACAGTACCGTTCTGCCATTTTCTATATTGTAAACTTGGGCGCACCCAAAACCTTCTCCTCCTTACATATTTTTTTCTGATTAAAATAAAAATTACAACTGCGACGGCAGTGCTGATGATTTCTTTATTCATTGTAACGGGTAACCAACGACAAAATATGCACTTCACTAGCGTTCTACACAACTGTCACAACCGGAATGATGCTTGGCGACTTTGCACGGCATGTGCCGGCGGCCTGTATGTGCCGGCGGCATAGCCGCTCAGCATAAACCCGGCGGCGCCGCCGCCGGCACTGTGTGTAGGAGCCTGTAGATTTAACAAATTAACTGTCCCCATACAATAAAATTTACGACTACCCCACGTCCATCATATTTTCTTTTCTGTTGGATTAAAGAACATTCACATTGCCTAAAAAAACATTATTTCATAAAAAAAAAATATTGTTTTTAATTTGTTTTGTATATTTGATTTTGTGACCCATATATGACTCATGAGCGTAGGATAAAAAAATCTTTCCTAAGTTCAATGAGTCACATGTGCACATACCGATTATAGACTATAAATTGCATTACAAATAGTCCATAATATTATATTATCTATTACCGCCATTAAATATTTGACTACCTACCCGCGCAATATTTACATTACTATTTGAGGTTAATTTCATTTGATATTGTCTAAAATTGCTAGAAGAACTGTCACCACGGAAGAATTGGTCCATTTCTTAGAAAATTCTGATTCCGATGAAGACCTATTCAGCGATGGTAACGATGATGAATATCAGTCCGAAGATAACGATGAATACAGCAAGGATACTGACGTAATTGCAAACTTTGTAGCAAGTATTATGTACCCGATGACTTGATTGACGAAATGGTGTTTCACACTAATAATTATGCTCATTTATTGAAACAAGTTCGTAATACGCAATTCAGCAGAATGACAAGATGGAAAGACGTATCACATGTACACATACCGACAGAATGTCAGAATATCACAAGGTATCTGTTTTGCAAGTTCAAGAAGAATTAGTACGATATTTTCTCGAGCCAGCAGCGACAACTACAACTACAACCGAACGTGCCGCAAAGACCTTCGCTGTCTCTGACTGCAAGATCTTCAGGTTCTTCTTTTTCTTCTGATTACAGTCTTCAAGAAATTTCGCATAATACTATAAATTAGTTCGAAAGAGATGCAGCGGTTGCTATGTCAAACTCAAAATTCAAGGGTAGTTGGCTTGTAAATCCAAACAAGTACATACAGAGTGCAAAGCATGTAAAAAAGCATTTTGTTTGGATTGCTACAACGAAAAACACGTTTTATTAAACAGTTCATGTAATATTTTTTTCTAATAAAACGTTTTCTTTGTGTTTTATTTTAATTTTGTTTCATACAAATACAAAAGCCAATGCTTATAGGACTACTCATGATTATTATTCATCTTTAGTATAAAAAAAAACTTTTGCGAAATTTTATTTAATTCTCTTAAAATTCAAGTTTTTCGCTACAAGTTCACGTAATTTATATTAGTACATTATGCCACGTTCATAACAAAAATTTATCCCCAAATCGCATCAAAAAAAAGAGTCACATGTGACTCATGAACTTATTCCTAAAGCTCATCATGAGTCGTATGTGACTCATTGGACAGTCAAGTTGTTAACGATTATTTTATGCTCTAATTCTCTTTGTGATTAATAATTTTCTCTTTTGTTTTTTTGTTTGTTGCAGTTTGCACGTTTTTCGTGGGAGTCGTACAAACTGGCTGTGGGATCAATACGAGGTTCAGTTAGGGTTGATTGATGTTAATAAAAAAAGTGTCCCTGTAACAACAATGTCTTTTTTAAGAGAAAGACATCTCGAAATATAACCTTATACAAATACATTTGACCAGTATAGTATACTGTATAGTAGGTCAACTACCCTCATATTTTCGAGAAAGTTTGAACCTAGCAGTACAAAGTATATAGGAATAGGAACTGAGATGAAGAACTTTATTTCGACGAATTTTTCGTCACAAAAAAGGTTGTAGATCGAAATTTCAAAGCCGTCCCACAAAATATTCTAACTGATAAATATTTATTAACATACATACATACATATCATCACGCCATATCCCTTGCAGGGTAGGCAGAGAGAACAGAGTACCAAAGAACTCTACCCTTGCATACTTCACTCGCTTCCTCAACATTCATAATTCTCTTCATACCTGCTCGCCGGTTTGGGAGACTCTTGACTCCACCTTCCTTCAGTACGTGACCAATCTGGTCTAGGTAGGTGAATCTCGGTCTCCCCCGGTACCTACATCCTTCCACTTTCGCATCATATATCTTCTTAACCAGACGTTCGTTCGGCATTCTTTCCACATGTCCGAACCATCGGAGCATTCCCTTTCGCATCTTTACACCAATACTCTCTTTCATACCTACTCGCTCTCTTGCGTCGTCGTTACGAATGTCAATAATATTTATTGACCTTAATGGTTAAGGAATCAATTTGCTTACCATCATTAGCGACGACTGTACCACCATGAGACTCAACAATTCTCACAAGATCTGTCTGTTTACAGTCTTCGTCATCAGATAGAATACATATCTTGCGTCCCTGCAACGCTTGCGACGTGGCTTTCACCTCTCCGCGTGACGTTATCAAGAACTTGTCAGCCACTTTAGGCGCCTCCGTCTTCCGTTTTCTCGTAACTTTCATTTCTGTTCCTATTTCATCCTCACGTATCTGATTAGTACTGAGTTTCACTACTGCTGCACCGCCTTTATCCTATAGCACAGAGCACACCTTAATTGAAAAACAAAATACAATCAACATCAGCTCATCGACCTCCACTGATAGGCATAAGCCTCACTTCCAAGAAGGGTAATGCCAAAATCGCCACATTTAGCATGTGTGTTGCTAATCCCACATTAGGGTTGCCACCTTTTTTCTTTGCAAATAAAGTACCTACATTGGTTATTATGGGTAAGAAAAAAAAAAGTACATAGTATCAAAATGTTGTACTTTACAATATATTTATATTTATTATTATGTTTAAAATCATATTTTTATTGTTTTTAAAGCTTTCCTTTATATTCGTTTTGTGGATCATTAATTAACCTTTTTTTTTCAATTCGATTGCCCACTAATTTTATAACTTTTGCAATAGTTTGTTTTTCTGTTTTGTTTCATTTTTTTTTTGATATTTTTCCGGTGTAACATATTCACTATCTATTCGCTCCGTTTCACTATCGAAGTTGTGTTTGAAGGTGTATGAGGAGTATTCTTGTCCGTGATTTACCATAGCATAAATCTATGAAACTTTAAATCGTATTCTTAGTTACACAAAAAAACACCAAGAAATTGACATTTGAGGTTAAATTGCGTACAGAAATGATTAAAAACGAGTGCTTAAGTGATGTGGCGCTGGTTGTTAAATTCGTTAGTGAAAAAAAAACCTACGACTAAACTTTACAAAGTCCCAAAGAATTCATATCGTACGAAATAAAGTATTTTCGTATACTTTATTGTTCTCATAAAGTATAGAGTACATTTATCTGAAATAACGTACAATACTTTATAAAAAAGTACGGGTGGCAACCCTATCCCAGATGGTATTATAAATGCCCAGGAGAGTGTTTCTGCCTATTTTACCGTAGATTCATCAACCAGTTTTTAGAATCCCTTTTTTTAGGCTATGGCCTGGACATACCCCGTCCGCTCTGTTCGAAGCGATGGAAGGGCGGCAGGCGGTCCCACCGTGTTCCTTCTCTATAAACCATTGGTACCGATATCTTGATATCCGTGACCAGCCCGGCGAAGATTTCACGACTTCTACGAGAAAGTAAAGGGTAGTGGCGATACATTGTATTCTTAACCACACAGGAATATACAATTTCGTGATGATGGATCAAGAATACTATTCACAACTGTTTCCTTTCACGTAGTTGCTATAAAAGACGATACGATCAAGTAATAAGATCTCGCGAGTGTCGTGGTTGACCTCTCATAATGCCTCTATCAGCTTCGGTTTTAACAAGCCCCAAGCAAAGGTAAAGGATATTAACAAATTGTTTTTGTAACACGAATATAGATAATTTAATTTCAACTCACAGATATAAGTTTGTATAGTTCATCAAGCGTCATGACGTCATGGACAGGCTTGTCGTCACGCACGCGTTTCACGCGCGGAAATCTAAGCGTGTAGGCGGCACCATAGTCTGTACTACGAATAAGTTCTGTCGCACGAACCTGAATGTAAACATATTGCTAAATCATTAACAAAGAATTCAGCATCTGTTTTATTTTCGAGGGCGTCATAAGAAAAGTAAGTTGCAGTTATATTATCTGCTGGCTAAGAAAAGCAAACGTTAACATAATTGCAAGCTGAAGTAAACTCAAAATAAAACATACCAACCCATCCGACTATTTTTTTTTGGCGGCCGGTTATGTTGTGGTCGCACCCCGCTAAATCCGTCCTGGGCGACAGAAGAAGTGGCGCGCGACCCCATAGACCCGCCATACATGTACCTCTCGCCGTGCGCGTGGGCCACCGGAACCTAACCTTTGCCTTCAGTGACCATCTGACTAGTTTAACACATTTAATAAAATTTAAAACAGGGTTCTATACACAATACCATTTTTGAGATATAAAATCACGTACACTGTTCCATGCAATTCTAAATCAAAAATCTTATACGAAAGTTCTACGTACACATGGAGTAGTTCTTAATGATTGTTCTATGTCCGAGTGTAATTTGTGTCCGTTATACGTATGTTGGTAAAGTGCCCCACAAAATAAGGATATCTTTCTTATTGCGAGTTGATTACTTTAAAAAGAAAACATATCGAAGTATGGTAAAATAGATAAGATTACATACTTAACTCATCATTTGCCTACTCTTATCCCAATTACTTGGGGTCGATACAATATGTACTCTTCTTTCATAGTACATATTGTAAAAGTTATAGGCAATAGTTTTATGACCGGTCGCCTGCCAGACGTCAACCCTCCTTGGGAATGTAATTGTTGACCAAACGGCATCAGAAAGAGTTGGCCCAGGCCGTTATAAGGCTCTTAGTCGTCTTTTACGACATCCACGAGCAAAGTAAGAGTTAGTAGTATTCGTAGCCGTTACCGCACAGCTTTGATCACATACTTAACTATTCTTAATATATTGTTTTCAATATTTCTATGTTCCTTGCGTACATTGCTATTCATGGGTATGAACACCCAGATAGGTAATAAGTTATAAGGTAATAAGTTCTTACCGTTAACACGACAGAATGTTCAGGTAAAATCCAAAAATCGGGTTTCTCTTTGTTAAATACTAAGTTTGCAGGTGGTGATTTAGACTTGAATGGTGTCCAGTGTCGCTCCAGAGTTGCGCAAAGTGCCGAACGACTTTCGAACGTGAGGCCAGAGGCCACGCGACCTACTCCCACCCAACGATCCGGCATTTTACCTAAGAGTAAGTAGAGATACGTCAACTATATTAGGAAGTATTTAAAATATTACCAAAGTTGTTAAAGTTATAATTTTATTGGATACCAGAATGTCTTCTTTAATCAAATATAAAAAGAAACAAAATTTATAAGAAATATTTAATTCTCCGTTTGGTGCCGAAGAAAATACACAATGTTCCAATCCAACCATCTCTTTCCCGTGGAGTTTTCTGCTAAGCGATATAAGCAGATAAAATACAAGAAAAGGAATGCTCGAAATAAAACCTACTTACCTATGCCATCCTATCTGGCCTGCGTGGTAAAATAGAGCAATTTTACTCCTATTGTAGAAAAAGCACAAGCTAAATAGCAAAACGGTTAAAAGTTGAAAGAAAATAATAAATTATACATGGTTACAGTAAGAGCTGATGTCTTTAAGGGTAAATCATTAGCGTCCAATTTTTATTCTATACCATTTTCATAATTTTTCATTACTGACACTGAAGTTTCACTTCAAATTATGACCTTCCGAAACTATTTAATACCGAATCGATTCTAAAGAAAATAAGTCAAAATATATTCACCGTTCAGATATTCTTCTTCGGGTTATAAACAAATCACTCTGAAATTATTTCATAACGCATTGGTTTAACTTAAGCAAAACTGTGATTAGAGGTTTGACTATTTCACTCACCAGATCCGCCGCCATCAGAACACGCAACAAGAAAACTTTTAGCTCGACCCTGCTCTTTGTTTTCGGCCTCATCGGCGCCAATGATTACAAGGTCAAGGTCATCCATGGTACTATCTGAATACTGTAAATATTGCACCTTTAATTTTTAGGCTTGTAATAAAGACCTTAAACTGTATTATATTGTATTATGCCCTTTGCGGAACACCAGAGGCTTTAGACAGTTAAATGCTTATAACAAAAGTTAGATCAGAAAGTAAAATGTAATTTTAAAATTATAATTACTAACGACGATAAATAGTCATCGGAGCCATTCTAACTTAACCTTCCCGTGTAAACCGCATAATATGCTAAGGTAACTTCAGAAAAATGCTTAATAGTGTTCTCCTTTTTTATTTATATTTGGCGGACTTTGTGCACTCCAGGCACCGTGATCCCTCCCCATCGCTATTGAACCGACCATTGGTACAGATTCCTTGCCATCCGTGGCCGGCCCCAGCAGTATTCTCCTAGGAAATTCATAACTACCCATACTGCGATCGCAAAACCGCCTTTTAAGTTTTTTTTTTTTTTTTTTTTTTTATTCCTTATGGCGGCAAACGAGCAGACAGCACACCTGATGGTAAGTGTCACTGCCGCCCATGGACCTTTGCCAATGGTATAGCTAGGCCGCTGCCTACCAATACAACCCTGAACCCACCCCAGTTAGGCTTCCGGCTCTCTCGCTCACCGAACGAAGCGCAATAGCACATTGCTATTACTCAGACGTCGGTCTTCTGCGAGAGTGTGGTACTACCCCGGACGGACCGGCCCGCGGCTGTAGACAGAGAACTGTCCACAGCGTGGCCCTACCACAATAAAGTGCGGTGATAATTACGTTATCAGACGGCTATTAATATTACCAACTCTTACATTACTCGCGGATATCATAAAATACAACTAAGAGCTTATATAGACCCGGGCAACACCATCTGTTGTCGTCTGTTCAACAATTACACTCCCAATAAGGGTCATCATTATACAGGCGGTCGGTGACAAAGCTATTGCCAAACTTTTGCCGTATGTACAATAGGAGAAAGGTACCTAGGATATATAGCGTCGGCCCCAAGTCATCATCATCTTCATCTCAGCTTATGTGTGTCCCATTGTTGGACTCGAACCTCCTTCATAATGAGAGAGAATTTGACCTACTATACCACGCTGGTTTTATATTCCTTAGTCGTCTCTTACGATCACCCACGTATAAGATAGTGGGTGGTGGTGATGGTGATGATGACGTGCCGAGGCTATGACGTCGATAGATTGATGGACAGATAATGCGACGATAAAATATTAGCATCCTGATTACCTCGGGTTTAATTTTGTACCAGCCGACATTACGCTTGTTAGGTATATAGTATGATGCTACATTCTTCACTACAATACCTTCGTCTTGATTTTCCATCGCCTTGTTAAGAGCATTCAGAATATCGGACCTTTAAATAAAATATAATGAGAAAAATTATTTGGGAACGAAAAACAATTACCGCATATTATGGAATATGATCTTACATCTATTGAAAATACGTTTCAAACGCTTCACCAATTAAGACAGTGTAGGTAAATACGTAAGATAGCAACCAAATTCTGACTCGCATTATCATTTTCACGGCATCTATGAGAAAATATTTACACATTGATACGATTTAATATTTTAATTTTTCAGATAAAATTTTATAAATCTATATGATACTAGCAGACCCGGCCTCGCGTTGCTGTGGCTAAGGTAGCCTCAGTAACACGTGGTGGTTATACTAACAAATTGTAGCTTGTATGAAACGTTTCTACGTTTAACATAGCGCCATCTATTAAATACTTACTCAATCCAGTCAACAGATACCACCATCTGTTAGAATCGTTTGGAGATAACAGATAATTGTGACTGTCGAATAATAGATAAATAATTTGCAATAAAATAATATTGTGACTATAAATTGAGATGGAAGCTATACTATCTTTTAAGTTGGATCAAACTACACCTATTATGCAAATTTGATTAAAATCGGTTAAGTACTTTAAGAGTGCATGGATGATAATATGGGCTGTGATGATGATGCGGCGGAACTACTGGGATCTAGTGAATATCATATAAAAGTGCTTTACAACATTTCGTTTTCCATCAAAATTCCCACAAGATACCATTAACAGTGTGGCCATAGCACTGTTGAAGGTGACGATTTGACTTAGACAATGACTAACTTGAAAATGACTAACCTGAAAGACTAAAAACGTAAAAATAATTACAACTTGACACTGGCACCAATAGCTCGTATAAGTAGCTGATTGCCAATACACAAAGAGAAGAAGAAGAACGTTTATGTGACATCGACCTTTTTAGAGTTCCATACCCAAAAGATAAAATGACCCTATTAGGACCCTATTACTAAGACTCCGCTGTCCATCCGTTGCTTCGCCTGTCTGTCACCGGGTTGTTCTCATGAACCGTGATAGTTGGACAGTTGAATTTTTCACAGATAATGAATATCTTTTGCCGCTACAACGACAAATACTAAAAAACAATTAAACAAATATTTAAATTTTAATTCTCGTTTTTGCTCGATATTGATAACAAAAATAGGTAGACGGTTGAAATATTCACAGAGTGTTTAGTAATATATTGCCTTTAGAAATAAATAATTAAATTAAAATAAAACAAATAGAGAATTTAAGCTCTCATACAACAAACATGATTATTTTGCCATTTATAGATAATGGTACGGAACACTTCGTGCGCGACTCCGAGTCTCTCTTGGCCGGTTTTTTGAATATAATCGAATTGAGTTTTCAAACATGTGTCAAGATAAAATGTCTTTTAAATCAAAATCACTAAGAAGTATTGATATCAACTTTAAAGCAAATCACCCCTAAAATAACTTTCCACCCCTATTTAACCCAGTTAGGAGATAAATCTCAATAAAATATGAATCACATCTTTCATCAATTCTGTTAAAGAATGTTTATGCAAAATTTGAAATAGAATCCAGCAAATTTTGAAATAGAAGACCAAGGAATCACGTTGTCCCATACAAACTTTGCCCTGCTTTTTCACCCCCTTAGAGATATAATTTCGTAAAATCCGTTCTTAGCTGACCTCTACTCGGCGAAAGAAATATTCCTACCAAATTTGAGGTTTGTAGGCCTTATGGTTCCCGAGATATCGTGATGAGTCAATACATAGGTGGAAATCTCTTATATATATATAAATTGGAACGTATTTCCAGCTGACGTGTGATCAAGTTCCATATATGATAATCATTTTTCATTCACAATTATTATTTCTTCAATAGCGCTTAAAATCTCTTTAATTTAAATGTAATATGGATATTGTAAAATAAATACACACGTTTATTTGACAATTGATTTTAACTGGAAATTCAGTTAAACTCTTAGTTTAGGTATATCTTCAAATAAGATAACACTTTCATTTCAGATCTGCTCTGACCTTTTTGACGGTATAACGTCTTATAAATCGATAAAGGCCAGCTCCACGCACAGACAAGTGTCACGTTCTACCAGAGCGGAGTATGCAAGCGACAGCGTGGAACAAGCGATAGACAGGTATAATCGGTCTAAGCGTATGGCTAGGTAATTATCCTTGCATTTTAAAAAATTAACTTGAACTGTTTTGTGTACTGTTTATTTTATAAACAAAGAAGTGAAAATTTAATGTGGTTTCCATCGATTATGTTTGTTCTATTTATAAAAGTAGGCAATTTTTCATTAATAATTTCTTATGACGTTATCACGTAAAATTATAATCCGTAAACCGACTTTACAGACAAACATCTGTTTTGTTTATCTATTTCAATAAGTATGTAAGTAAACTGAGTGATACAAGTGCATTTGAGCAAATTTCAGACTGGCAATTGATGCGCGCCCGGGCAGAGATGACATAGTGATCTAAAGGGTTACCTTTCGTGCTAAGTGTCATGGGTTTGATTCACGCGCAGTTCTACGCATGATTCACAAATTATTATTATTCTACGTCTGAGTATTATTTGCCCCGTCAAAGTCACACGCGATATATGCGCGCCAGAATTTATTGATTAGTGTGAAGAGTAGCCTTTTAAAAATATGGGTTTTCGAGTTTAAATTGAGATACCTACACACGTTTTAGCATTAGTGCAATTTAGGGAGACATATATATTTTTAAATTACCTCTGTATAACGGGTTGTCGTACACTGTGCTGTATTACACCCGTCACATTTTTGAATACACTATTTAAAAAGCACAACCTCTCGTTCAGTGGCAGGCCACCTTTATCTGGAGGTCCCACTAGGTTTTTGCCATTATAGTACAGAATATCAAATACGCAGAAACAAGGTCGGTAACGAGAATTTTCTGTTATCTTCTTAACGTCAAAAGCGACACCTGGAAGATAAGCAATATTTCTGTGAAGTAACAGAGTAAGAATAGAATTGGCTCCTCATCCCGCAGGTGTAGTAAAAGGCAATTATGGCATGTAATTATATGGGTGGTAAAGTCCTAGTTGTCTACAAGCATATAATAAATGAGTATTTTGTTTGTATATCTAAAACAACATTTGTTTGTAAATCGTGTAGACGTTTGTGTTGTTTGTCATATTATTTATAATACATAATATCGTTTTATATTACTCAGCTATCAAACTAAATAACTAACTATTATTAATAAACTAAGTGCAATACGAAATCTGGATGCGCTCATAAAATATTCCGTACATTATTAAGGTTCATATCCGTGCATCGCGTTTAAACGCGGCCGTGCGCGTTTAAACGCTTACGACTGTTGCGCGCCAATAGCCAATGTATGAAAATGTATGGCGCAGCTTACGTCATTCGTTACGGTCGGCTTACGACTGTCGCGGACCTCGGAAACAGCACCATACATTTTCATACATTGACTACTGTCGTAAGCGTTTAAACGCGATGCACGGCAATTAACCTTAAGGGCAAGATTTGATACCTTGTACTTCCGAAAAGAAAAACGCCGTAACGCGTAAACGCTTATCCATTTTTTTACTTATAACGCGGTTGAAGTAAATTTTCTATGATAATGTAATAAATGACGATTAAGTTAATAATAGTCATAATAAAGTTTAACTAACTCCTTCTAACTATGTTATGTCCTGCTAATTGTTCTTGTGTATCGCTTAAGAAGTTCTGCTCCAAAAATATACTTCGTATATAATAACTTTTTTTAAATCGGTTAAAAAAGCAAGTCTTTTTAATAAATAATCTTTTTATTTTTTACCTTTACAACTGAAGCACTGATATTCTTTATGCCAACCCATCATCTCACCATCTAAGATACAACTTTTGACCTGTGGTGCTAAGCAATCCTTCAGATATGGCGTTAATAAGCCTGACTCATATGATTTTCCATAGTTATTTGAATATTTATGGCCTCTTCTTGAAAAATATTCAAATACTCCATTTTCCATATGCATCTGGTAGAATAAAAAATCTTTGTTATTTTAAATGTGTAATGGCTTCTGAACAATCGAAATACATTACATTATAAGTAGTAACTGACTTCGTGGATGACTATAGCCGATACACAGTTAAGTTACTACCTGATTTACAAATCCATTAAAATGTTCATAAGTAGAGCTATTTTTTTCAGAACATTAAATCAAAATACAAAATCGGTAAAAGAGCTTCACTGACACGTGGCGAAGTAAAACATACGGGGCATTACAAAATGGCGTCCCTCTTCAATTGGACTGACACTATTCAAAAAGTCGCAGTTAATTATTGAATGCAAGCAGCACGAGAATGTTAGACTTACATACTCATAAGGACTCTATGTCTCGCTTGTGATTGCTGCTTCTAGATACTCAAATTGTGCATTTGCTAAAACAGAAGTAGAAATAATATATAAACTGAGGACGATGATTTGTGGACAGTCTAAGAATTGATCTATTGGAGATTCCAGTTCATGAAACTTGGCATGAGAAATCGTTAATTAAACGAATACGCTATCTGTGCAGTAGGAGATGAAATAGATAGATTGAAAACTCTGAAAGACCCATGCATGTGCAGTACCTACGGGATTACGATAAGATCACAAAAGTTCATCAATCATCTCATCTCATATATTTATGTCCCACCGTTTGGCTCCTCGGGAAAATTGACCACGCTGTTCGGACGTGTTGGTATAGGGTTTTGTTTCAAGTTTTTCTTCTATTGCATAGATGCTATATACGTTTCTTATCCTTTAGTCGTCTCTTACTGGTAAGATAGGGGGTAGTGAATTGTACTCTTACTTCGTCGCCACACGGATGATCACAAAAGTTACTTACTTGGAATCTTTCGCCATCGAACTTATTCTCAATAATGTATTGTGCTTCTGCAGCAAGTTTACCGATGTGTTTAACTTCGAGTCGCTCCGATAACATTGGGCTGACAGCCGAAAACATTTGGATACCCAGATCTAGGGGACGCGTATCACCCTCTCCTAGTTCCTCGCATACCTCAAACAATCATCATTGTTTTCTTTTATAACCCGATCTACATAGGACCATTTCATTAACCGAAGACAAAGATCAGGTACCGGTGGCCCGCTCGCACGGCGAAGAGAGGAGTTTGCATGGTAGGTCTATGGGGTCACGCGCCGTCTCTTCCGTCACCCCGGATCGATTTGGCGGGGCGAGACGCATCCATAGCCCACTACAAAAAAAATCATTGCATTGGAACATTGCATGGGATCATTCAGTACCGTTTTCCCCGTTATATGGACCTATGTCCCAATTCTGATGAAGGCCCCGAAAGTCTGTAGTACTCTTTTACATTAAACTTTTTTTTTATAGATATAATTAATCGTAATCAATTCAAACTTGCAACACATTTAACAACAATATTTTGATTTGTACTAATAATATTTAATCAACTACATACAAACTAGTTTTGGAACGAAGTTCCTTATCGCGCGTTGTGAAAGGGGGCTAGACGGAAAAAATTCTTACGAAAAGTTGTCACGACACTTTTTGCTATAGTAAGCTATTGTAAGCTGTGCGGCGTCGCTCGTCGGTTCTCTTATAGAAAGCAAGCCAGATATTTTCATTTCTATTTCGCATTGAACAGTGTGGTGTAGCGACGATTTTTTTTATAGATAGAGTGATTCAAGAGGAAGGTTTATATGTATAATATATGCATAATGTACTAGAGAAACACTGATAATTTTAGAGGTTTCTAATGTGATGTCGTAAATAAACACATTATTTTGCGCTTACATTGCAAACGCTGGCTGAACCCTACGAAATAGATCAAAATAAAGTACTACAGTATTATACAGCTTAAAAAGGCCTACAAAAAAGTCCGCGATGGTATATATCTATCTCTTAAGGATAACATACTATATCCATTTTAATACTTTAAAAAATGTTCTATTATAAAACGGTAATTGAAAAGCTATTTACACAAATACTGTATTAATCCTTATCATTTTAAATACATTAGTTGGCTTGAGCATTTCATGAAGATAATTTTTCTCCTTCAGACCATGCAAATTAAATCAATACCTTAAGAGATATAGTAAAATCAAAATAATGCGCAACGAAATTATTTTCGCCCGTGACCGGGCCGCGTGGCCGGCTCGCGTTCGAGCTCGGGGCCGAAAAGTTTTGGTAGTCTAGTGGAATTGTATATCCTATTATTAATATTATAAACGTAAAAGTTTGTAATAATGTATGGATGTGAACATGTTTGCTGCTCTTTCACGTAAAAACTACTGAATGGATTTTGATGAAATTTATAGTAATATAGCTTGCACATCAGAATAACACATAGGCTATAATTTATAAAGATATTTTGCAAATTGGCTAAAATATAACGATAAAAATCGCTTAAGGCAGAAAAAAATTATATAATTAAAATAGAACTTTGTTCCATCCGGGTGTCCCTTGACACCTCCGGTTTTATTTTATTATTATTATTTAGCTTTTTATATACCACCGGGCTCCTAATTCTAGGGTGCCCAAGGGCTCCGATATGGCCTAATACGGCCCCTGGCGTTGGTTCTATATTCAAGAGGCGGAAACGAAAATGGATATATTTAAAATAGAGAAAAATAATTTGTGGTTAGATATGGTTCTTAAATTGCATGCATTATTTTCATTAAAAAAAATACTACTTACCTTAGATAAATCACCACAGTTCTCATAATATTCAGGTGCGTCCGGGTGAAACAACGCTAAAATACGAGTAGAGGTTATTCCTAACTTTAAATCTTTTAAGATGATTCTGAAGAACCATTTTAGTTGTTCCGGATTTAGTTTATTTACCACGTAGCTAAATGTTTCATCAAGAACCGCTGAAAGTCAATATTTAGTATTTATTTTTACGTGTATTTTTACATCTTAATATATTTTTTTTTCAAATTTGCCCAAAAATATTACCAAATTAAAAAAAAAAACAACATCTGTGCGTTTTGAAAAATAAATCTATGCTACTCGTAGAGGGCCCTTCCAAAATAAAAATCAATGCTAATTTTTTTTTTCAAGACTTGTAAGCTACCTAAAAAATATTGCATTACAGAAACAAAATATAAAACATCTTCTAAAAAGAAGATAGAGCTCTTCAAGCTCGTGCTATAAGTGCTCAAGCTGGAAAATGCTCGACATGTGATACCTAGTACTTGGGCAACATGTTTTTGGCAACATGGCAGCAGGTTTTTTTTTTATTTAATATTAATCGATTTGCCAAAAATCGATTATAATCAAAATAAATAATCGATGTTTACGAAAAAATCGATTTTTTCTATTATTTAAAAATGTATATACTTTTCATATTCCAATAATAAACCTAAGAGATTCATATTAACAATTTTCCAGATTAAAATCAAATAAAATTATATGAATAAAAATCAACCAATTCAAATGTAAAAATTCATCAAAGCGAATATTCCTTTAAATTTTCAAGGTAAGGAATAAGGAAACCAAATGTAATTATTATTGACGCATTTTTTTTTATTATCATAAAAATGAAATGATGAGCATTCCTAACAAAATAACAACCTTATTGTTTCAAAAACTAAAATATAAATCACAACAAAAAAATGCCATAAATGTCCAGTACTATTTTACATTTAGGCCTACGTCTAGCAGTGGACGGCAATGACGGTGGAGCGTGTCCACTTCGGAGGGCTTGAAAGAATAAAGATTGAAAGTTTGCAAGAAGACATATAAGAATGCTGGAGAATATTGAAAGAGAGTATGGTAGATACAGCGAAAGAAGTATGTGGAAGCTCAAAGAAGCATAAAACATCAAATGGTGATGCTTGGTGGGATGCGGAAGTGGCAGCTTCCGTAGAGCAAAAGAAGAAAGCGTGGCTGGACTATGGTTTACTGTGTGAGGCACAAGGAGGTTTCAGAAGTAGAAGGGGAGGGCATCGATCAAGTGTTCTCTTTGCGCAACACTGTGGAGAAGCATCTGGCTCTAGGTCAGAGGGTTTTCTGCAGTTTTGTGGATCTGGAGAGAACATTTGACACGGTTGCAAGAAAGGAACTTTGGCACATTTTACCGGAGTATGGTATTAACGGTAAACTGCTGCAGGCTGTGCAGTCCAGTTACATGGGCTGTAGAGCCTGTGTGCGGCTAAATGACGGAATGTCGCCTTGGTTTGACGTCAATATCGGCGTTAAGCAGGGGTGCGTTCTATCAGCCAGGCTGTTTATCATATATCTGGATAAATGTCTCCAAAGGTTGAACGATATGAATGTGGGAGTCCAGATGGGCGACTCAGTGGTCAGTACTCTGCTCTATGCACATGATGCAGACCTGCTGGCGCAGTCAGCGACTGACCTGCTGACCCTAGTCGACACAATGACAGAAGATTGTAAGAAAAGGGGTCTACGCATGAATGTAAAACAAAAATAATGAATGAATTTGTATATCTTGGATGTGAATTTAGCCGAGATGGAAGTTACACCCTAATGATATAGAGCGAAGAGTAAATGCGGGAAATAGAGTGAACGGAGCGTTGGGACAACTTCTCGGTAGCCTCTACCTCAGCCAGAAGGCACGTGTAACAATACATAACTTGCTTGTCCCAACATTACTATATGGAAGCGAGAGTTGGGTATGCAGAAAAAAAGTATGAAAGTAAAATTAATGCGGTCGAAATGCGATCTCTACGGAAAACCTGTGGAGTTAGGCTGATCGATTGCATTCATAACGACGACGTAAGAGAGCGAGTAGGTATGAAAGAGAGTATTGGTGTAAAGATGCGAAAGGGAATGCTCCGATGGTTCGGGCATGTGGAAAGAATGCCGAACGAACGTCTGCTTAAGAAGATATACAATGCGAAAGTAGAAGGATGTAGGTACCGGGGGAGACCGAGACTAACCTACCTAGACCAGATCGGTCATGTACTGAAGGAAGGTGGAGTCAAGTCTCCGAAACCGGCGAGCATGTATGAAGAGAATTATAAATGTTGAGCAAGCGAGTGAAGTATGCAAAGATAGAATTCTCTGGCACTCTGTTCTCTCTGCCTACCCTGCAAGGGACATGGCGTGATGGTATGTATGTATGCTGTTTTAAATTTGTAGTATTACTGCAAGTTTTTAGCTCTTTGGAACAGTACTTACATATTGCTGTATGTTTCTTAATCGTAAAATATTTTCGTCAACCGCTTTTAGATGTTTTACTATTGGAAGACATTTTTATTGTTTACCAACAACTACATATATTATGGCACTCTTTTTTTTTTTTTTTTTTTTGGGGGGTGGGCTACGGTCGGCGCACTCCTCGCACCACTCCATCCGGGGTGACAGAGGGGCGTAAGCGCGCACACCCGTAACCCACCCGTGACGTCGCCTTCGTCGTTGGGCCGACCACCGGAGCAGAGTGACTTGACGTCAGTGGTCGGCCCGACGATTCCGTCGGGCCGACGGAATCGTCGGGCCGACGGGCCGACGGTACTCCTCAGGGGTATTCACCCCTGAGGAGTACCCTCTCCTCGACCGACATCCCCCCCTCGGGTAGGATGTCGGTCTTTCCTCACGCGGTCGGCCTCTCGGCGGGTGACGGACTAATTCCCCGATCCAGTCACCCGCGGCCTCGGCTAGGGCGGCATCAGGCGCAGGTAATCGCGCCTGCGCCGCCCCAGTCGCCGGCGGCGGCTCGCGCCGTCGAGGAGACGCTCCTCGCGCACGCGCTCCACCGCCTCCTTCCGCGAGACTACTGCCTCGCAGAAGGTTGCGACCGCGTCCCAGTTCCTGACGCTGTCGAGCATCGCCCTGGCGATGGTCGGCAGCGTCAGGTCGGCACCGATGATTGCGACGAGTTCACGACGCTGCTCTGCCCAAGCGGCACAAACCTCGAGCGTATGCTGCGCCGTGTCTTCGTCGCAATCGCAGTGGTGGCAGGACGGTGTACTCTCCCTCCTGACGACCTTGTGCAGGTATTTGGCGAAGCATCCATGCCCCGTCAAAACCTGCACCAGTCGGAAGGAGAGCACCCCGTGCCGCCGTTCCAACCACTGCATCAGCACCGGCCGGAAGGCCTCTACGGTCCGCACACCGAACCGAGGCCTCTCCAGCCGGACTGCCCAACGGGCAATGACATCTAGGCGGGCGTCAACGCGCCAGGCGGTGAGTTCCCTCAAAGAGACCACACCGCCCTCCGCGCGCACCCCCGACACCCGCCGATACAAATCGGCGAGCATTTCCGCCTCCAGGTCCCACGGGGGACTCCCGGCCAACAGGCACGCTGCCTCCGTCGCCACCGTGCGGTACCCGCGTACAGCCCTGACCGCCATGGCCCTCTGTGGTCGCCACAGAAGAGCCCTGAGTCGGACGGTCAGGGACCCCGCCCACACCGGTGCGCCGTACAGGGCCATCGACCGGACGACCCCCGTGTACAGCTGTCGGCACGTAGCGCTCGGTCCGCCCACATTCGGCATTAGCCATGAAAGGGCGGACGCCGCGCCGACGAGCCGCGGAGCGAGCCTGCGGAAATGCTCCCGAAACCACCAATGCCCGTCGAGCACCAGGCCCAAATACCTCATATGGGCCCGGATGCTGATGTCAACCGAATTGACGGTGATCGAAACGCCGATGGGAGGGCCCATGCGGGGCCCATGGAACAAGAGGGCCTCCGTCTTGTCCAGGGCCACCCTCAACCCCAGCGCCTCGATCCGCCTGACGATCTCTTCGGTGATATTATGGCACTCTTAACTTGTAAATAATAATGGATTTACTTCGAGTTTTATTCATCCGTTCCATAAATGGCGCTTTTCATAAAAATCGATTAAAACGCATAATTTATATAATCGATTTTTTCAAATCGATTAATTTTACTATAAAAATCGATTATAAAAAATCGATTATTAGAAAAAAATAATCGATTAAAATAAAAATCGATTATTTTATAACATCCCTAGAGACAAGAGTCTGTACCTGGGGGGGCACACTTAAAACATTACTTATTTTTACAGACCGTCGCGCCGCCTACAGATTGTTTGTACAAACTTAACTGCTGCCATTTTGTCCTGTATGTCAAACGCTTGACAACTGAGAATTATTATTTTTTGTTTTTTGGTACTTATTGTCATCAATCTATTTACGGTTATTGATGTACTTTCTGAAAATTATCTCAATTTTCATTGTTAAGCTGATATTATTATTGCTTCGTTATCAGCTGATATGTTTTTTTTATATTTCAGGGTAGCTTTCATAGTAAAATAAAATTCTATATAATTACACATACACATGTAGATATGTATATATATCACTTCAACTTTAGTTCACCGCGTAAACTCTGGGTAGCAGCACCTTCCATACATGCATATTTTATCATGGAGTTGCCACTCTTTTTCAGTTTAATAACTTTACTCTTTGGTCTGTACACCGAATAGCACAAGCCATTCAAATGAAATTTATCGCAATATTTTTAAGTAAAGAATTGAATCAAGAATTAAAGAATTGAATGAAGAATTGAATCGTTTGGAAAGCACGAGATGCAGTCTGGTCTGTTTGTTTTTTTTTTTAATTTTTTTATTGCTTTTGGTGGCAAACGAGGAAGTCTGCACACCTGATGGTAAGTGTCACTGCTGCCTATAGACTCATGCAATACCAAGGGTACAGCTACGCCTCTGCCTACCAATACAAACCCTAAACCCACCCCAGTTGGGATCCGGGTCTCACGCTCACCGAACGAAGCCCAATAGCACATTACCATTATTCAGACGTCGATCTTCTGCGAGAGTGTGGTACTACCCCGGACGGACTGACCCGCGGCTTCCCACCACTATTGAATTGAATTATTATTGGACATAGGCCTTACCGTAATACCATGTTCTGTACCGTTTACAATAAACAGCTCCCGGCATTTCTGACGATGTCGTCCGTCTTGATCCACTACGATCGCCACTTGAGAATTTTTCTTCTAATACGGATACTAATATGAATGAAATACTAATATCTACAGATATTTAGTCTGACTTTTATTTAGTAGAGAAAGCCCGAGTTCAGCCCGAGAGGGCTGATTGGAGAGACTCAATCAAGTTAACATACACAGATCAGTTTACCTGATTTATTTCCAGCTTCAGCAGAAGAAATTCTATCAAGTATATTATTTATGTCACCCACAGTAAAGGTATCAGATATAGCGTTCCGTCGATTTTTTATAACAAAATATGCTATACCAGCGAAGTCACTCTCCGGAGTATTGCTTACTGATCTAAAGTTAAGCAATTTTTGGGCATCACGGGATTGCTTGGGTAGTGATAGTACTTTTACCAGCAGAGTGCCCAATTTAGTTTCTTTTAAATTATATGCTGCTCTTTCTCTGTCAAACTTTGGCAGTATCAATCTTAGAATTGGAAATATACTGGGATCCTGAAAATGCAATCATTGTTAGTCATAATAAAGCAAGCGTTTTTGAAGTATCTACACATTTATATTATGATAAGAAATATGAATACATCGTTTACACACAAATACTTCTCAGAGAAGAGAACATGGCTGAGTTTGACCAAGTCAATAAACCGCTGGCAGCTGGGCCTGAAATATCTGCAATAATCATAATAATCTAAATGAAATAATGGCATGCTTGGCGTTTATGCAAGTTGGTATCCCTTCATAATTAGTGACGAATCTAACAAGGCTCCTAACCTAGACAACTCCACAAATCCTATGTTGCATATTCTAAAACATATGTCTTTCAAATAGAAAGTCACGTAGCGCGGTGCTTTACCTGCTTCCAACGGCTTCCTGCGTGTTTAACCAAGTAGGTCTTCAATCAACCGCACACCATGCAATTCTTTATGATGCCGATATTTAGACATCGCGATGCCGTTACCCAGACGATTTGAATTCATCAGCTGACCTTTACCTCGAAAATGCATCTAACACCTAACTAGTCTGTTTGTCCTAGATAAACACACGGTAATGAACAACTTTGGCCAACGTATTTCTAAATAAGACCGGTAGTGGAATGACGTGCGCATTAAATATGACTGTCGTCGTGGCCGTGTTCATTCGTAGACCCACTAGTTGGGCAATACTGCTGAGGCCATTGAACATAGTCAAGATAGGATTAAGGCACGGTGTGCAAAGGTTTTTTTCTTTGGGAAGTTAGATGGCAATGTTAAATGGAAGCCTCCGCGTACCGCTAAAAAGTAGGTAGGTACAGAGTGTTAGAAAGGTAGGTTGTGAATGACATGATGGAGATGATATGGTTTTGATATCCTCCTAAGGAATCACTCCATATTAATAGGAATCTTTTCTCACCATGCAACAATACCATCCCTTTGAACTTCAAAGTCAAACTATCTTTAAATATTTTTATTTTTTAAAGATTAAATGCGACTGGTTATATAAATAAACTATCTATGTACTAATAATATGTATGTCTTTTCATTTGTACTACCCTTTAGGGATGGTACTTATACTACGTGACCTGTTCAAGAGGACGAAAGGGGTATCTTAGCGTATACTATGGATGGTCACCGAAAGGGAAAAATTGTAAAAAATCGGCCAAGTGCGAGTTGTACTCGCGAACGAAAGATTCTGTAAAACTAAATAAAAATAAACCACGAAGACCTCTTTTATTGTATGGGAGCCCCTTAATTATTTATTTTATTTTAATTAATTATGTTTAAAGAGAACATAAAACTAAATATTCTGTGAATAGTTAAAGGGTCTACCTGTCACCGTTATTAGTATCGAGCAAGAAACGGTAAAAAAATCAAGTTTGTTGTATGGGAGCTCCCCTTAAATATTTATTTTATTTTATTTTTAGTATTTGTTGTTATACCGGCAATAGAAATACATCATCTGTAAAAATTTCAACTGTCTAGCTATCACAGTTCTTGAGATACAGCTTCATTACAGACGGACAGCGAAGTCTCAGTAATAAGGTCCTGTTTTTACCCTTTGGGTACGAAACCCTAAAAAGAGGTCACGTAAAATGGATACGTGCTCTTATGTAACGGGTTTTCTGGCACTGTATGTCAATTTTCTTAATTAGTATTGTATTCGTAATCTTGTTTTATTACGTAATACTCCTCATTTACCTTATTGCCTACAGTCTGCGAAGCAATTAATTTAAATTCATTTAAAAAATCTGCCAGTGTATCATCCTTCTTTTGCTTTTTGCTCCTGTGCAATTTCTCTAAAAGGGCACATAACTTTTCAAACTTTATATTATTTGCTGGTATAACTTTTTTGTCCATTGCAATTTGTGAATTCCATAAAGAGGATTCCTAAAACCAGAAATGGATATTTTTAATGTTTCATTCTTCATCTATGTAGGAAATACAAAATTTCATAGGCTCTATAGTAAAAGATCACCAATTCTAATTACAGATTAAAGATTAAAGTAAAACCCATCACATAGTAGACTCTGTGACCTATTACAATGATCATATAGATCATAAAATTATTTACTGTTGAGGATGATAAAAATAATGTAAATGAAACAATGTGATTTCGGTTCTAGAGTATATTCATTCAATTACAAGATATTTTAACAAATATTTCCTAGCCATCACCGGTGAATGATCTTTATAAAGCAAATATAAATTATAAGCAGTCTCCTTTTTTAGGTCTATAACCCCATGCTTCTCACACTTTGTTATGCAGTCACTAGCAAGAGCTCTTTCATAATATTCTATGGCTAAATTATTAATATTTAGCATTTGGTATACCCTTCCCATATTGTAGTTAGTTTCTTGTTCACATTTTCTTGAATTTCGATAAAGTTGCATATAAGACAAGCCTTGTAGTATCAGATTATGATGTTTGTCTACAGTTCTCTGTGCTGCCATTACTAAAATAGTTATAGCAATTAAAAATGCAGATAAAGAGTCTCTACATTTGTCATGATATTCTAAGTAATATTTTACTGCCACTAGATATCTGCCTGATACTAAAAAGTTATTACCCAAAAATATATGTTTAACTAAATTATTGCTGTCTCTTTGAAATAGTCTCAATAAAAATTTAGAATGAGTATTTCTTTCAACATAATTAATAACTAAATTTAATAGGTTCCAGGATCTAGGACTCGGGTTTTTCTGTGCAAATTCTCTTATAAAACGAAAAGCATTTTGATTGTCATTACTAAGGAGGCAAGCTTGCATACAATAAAAATCTATATCCAAACGGTGATTGGATAAAGCTTTTGACATCATTGCACCAAATGTTAACCTCTGCATGGTATAATACTGTTTATATTTGAAAGCAATACCAAGTAATTCCAAAAAAAGGTCCCATTCTTGCTGAGGAGTCAATTTGAATGTTTCATCCTCATCAAAGTGGATGTCTTTTTCATGATATGGATTCTCGCCACGTATAGTACGAAAATTTTGAATAAGATCTATTCCACATCTTGTCCTACAAGCCATATTTAATTCTTCTTCATGTTTAAACCTAACAAATGATTTAGATAGCAACGCTTCTCCAACGTCAAGATATTTTAACCATTTATTATATTTTTTTAGTGCTATACATTGCTCATGTAGAAGTTTAGCACTGACTACATATTTAAAATCTTGTTCCAGCATTTGTAAAGCTTCCTCAATACGACCTTGTCTCTCCAGTATAATGTATAATTTTCTTCGAGCATCGGGATGTTGTGGGACTTGTTTTAAAACTTTATAGTAAGAATTAATAGCATCAGTTTCTCTGTCTAACTTTTGTAAGCATTCAGCATGTTTAAGCCAAACAGCTCCTAGAGCGAAACTATCATTTTTAACCAAAGGTTCTAGAAGTTGTATCGCTAAGGCATGTTGGCCCGTTGTAGACAAGGCTTCTTCTACATCCATATATAGATCACCAGCATTTTCCACATCATTAGATAAGAAATCCGCTAATAGTGTTTGTACAAGATTGTTAGCACCTAAATGAATAAAACACACTAATAATTTACTTTTCAAATCTATAGGCAAAGAATCAGGTATAGTGCAGTTCAAATAATTAGTATGCTCTTCTATGTTGCCATTTACATTTTCAACTGTTTGTATTTCTGCTTCTATTTCTACACCAGCACTGGCAACAAATATTTCTATACATGTTTGAAACTGCTTTTGTCCAATTAACAATTCAAGAAATATATTTAAATCCTGTACACTGAAAAGATTGGGACATTTTTTATAAGCTGATGACATCACAGTTAAGGCCCGTTCTAATTCGTAATTATTATAATATTGTGTTGCAGCTAGTTTAGCATATTTCATTATGGTTTCTCCTTCTTCTGGCTTCAAAGACGTAACAATTTTATGGTAACATTTGAGTTTAGTTATTTTTAATGGTTGTGTGGCATATTGCATATCTTCTAAAGCTATGAGGAGATCAAGTCTTTTTATATGACTGTCAATGTTAGATGGATCATCAGCAATTGCTTGCGTATAACATATCATTTCTTGTCTGACATCATTCCTTTGTTTAGATAAAGCTGCCAGTCTTAACCATTCAGTAGCATCAGGTGGACTAAGATGAGCCGCCAGTAAAGAGAATTGTAATGATTTTTCAGCATCATGTTCATAAATTTGTGCCAAAGTCTGATATGGCTCTGGAGCTGTAGGAACTTGTTTTATAATTTCATGACACATCTTTTCAGCTGTATCTTTGTCGCCTCGCACAAATCGTAAATTCGCTTCACCCATCAAACCTGTAAGTCCCAACGGCATTCGCGCAAATTTACGTCGTCTTGGACCTTTTTCAATCTTTAATTGCAATGATTCATCTTCACCTTTTTTGTTAATTTCTTCTATATCTTCTTCATCCTCAAAGTTAATCCATTCATTGGAATATGCCGCGAAAGACATTTCACCACTCAAAAATCTGCTGGTCAAATCTTTTTCTAAATCCATTTTGCTTGTTTCTTCCAAGGAAGAAACAAGCAAAATGGAAGTATGTGAAGTATTCATTTTGCTATAAATTCTATCAAACCAGATTACACCTTTTACGTACAATTATAAATACATACCTAATAAATACAGTAATATATACTTTATTCAGTCGTTTTAAAGTAAATATAATTATTTATTTCAGCAGCATGCAAAACACAGATTTTTTTTTTAGTTCTTTTCGTCCATTCGGACAGGCAAAGGGATCAAAGCCCATACAGCCAAGTCTTATTTAATTATTTTTCATATATGTATTGTTCATCATTTCTTCACATTATGTAGCCTTAATAGTCATTGTCTGTCAGTAAGTCGAGTCGATACCATTAATCGGGCGCTGATAACCTAATCAATGATTTTCTTTGGGAATTTTGGGCAAATATGAAAATACACGTAAACCACTATTATACTATATTCACTACACTTCAGCACTTTAACTGTACCATATTGCATAAAATACCAGCAAAATTATTCAATATAACACCACAAAACCCTAAAGAAATGAATATAATACAAGAACGTGACGTGATATTTCCACATTCGCGCCAAAACTCCCAAACCACAGATTAAAACAATATGTTTTTTTTTTATTTTTTGGAGTTTATGGCTTGGTTGCTAAACAATATGTAGCTAGCTCAAACCATAGATAATATACTACAAAATCATGGAGACTAGAGTAAGGAGTACCATCTTGTATGGGGGATTAGTCAAAAAAGTGTCCACTTGTAAACAGCAAATTATTGTTCGAACACTCACCGAAATAGCGCTAGTGTAGCAAGTGGAAATGATATGAATGTAGCAGTAATAAGCAGAGTGAAGTGTGCTGAGTTACGTAGTCAGCTGTGATTTGATAAATAATAACCTATGAAATTTGTGGCGCTCTTTTTAAAATTCTTACACTTGCTACTATAGCGCCACCTTAATTTGCTCTCGTTCAATGGACAATTCTTAATACACTGAGATGGTACTCCTTACTCTAGTCTCCATGTACAAAATCTACAAATTAGAAATTGGCTCGAACTAGGGATATTCGATATACATCGATGCATCGAAAACATCGATGTTTACAATGCGATACATCGAATCGATCCGATGTTTTGAAAAGCTATATACTGCTAGATTTACTCGATGTATCGATGTTTTTTCATAAAACATCGAATCGATGATAACCAGCTAATGTCACAAAAACTCAAGTTTATGTTTAAATAAATGATTCAATAATATTTCAAAGTAATATAAATATTTATTTTAATAATAAATTACAGTTTTATAAGGGATTGTAATAGGTATAAATGCCACAAAAAGTCCTTTTTTTTTATTTTTTAGAAGTATCACTTTTGATATGACTTTAGCTTTGTAATATATTTTAGAAAAAGTACTCGATGTTTTCATCCGATACATCGAAATGCATCGATGTACAGTTTCGATTTATCGAAACGATAAAAACATCGATGTTTTTTCAAAGTGGACACCCCTAGCTCGAACTCGAAAACGAGTATAGTGCCACAAACTTATATGACACGGCGACAGCTAGGGGTGAGGCGTATATATTGGTACAGGTCTAGAGACCCGGTATGGTTGGCAGTTTGCGCACCCGGTATGTAGGGCAGATACCCGATAGGTATTGCGGGTATGGTCCCCCGCTCGCACCTGTTAGAATCGCGTGCCAACGCACCTCCCCACGTGCTGCCTCCCCGTGCGAAGCTGTCGCCGCGCGCCGTGGGTGCCGCGTCATACAATAACCACGGGCCATATAATATACGAACGAACTACGAAGTTCCTCGAATGTTAACGAGACCACCCGATCGTACATCCATTGTAATGTACGATGGGGTGGTGGTATAAGGTACCGATCTACGTGACGGTGAGTGGGTCGTGGGTTTGATTCCTACGTAGGAAAATACTTTTTGTTTGTTTTTGTTTTTAAGAAGACACTCCCTGCACTGAGGAAATAATCCTTGTATTGCGGGGGACTTTACAAATATAATTAAGGCAGATGAATTACACCCAAATAAATAACAATAATTTAAATGGGTAACATTTATAACCACGTTCCCACTCTATCATCAGGTATTGAATATTACGCAGCGGTATACTACTCACTTCATAGAGTAAAAGCACGACGAGGACTTCTTGAAGCGGTTAAGCAATATATTCCCCCGCCCCCCTCTTTATCGGACCAGCCCATGGTCTCGTATTAACAAATGCATTGTCATCCAAGTAATCATATAAAGGTCAACTCCCGCATGCAAGCATACTACATTTGATTGCTGGAATTTTCTTTTTACTATAGTGCATCTCTGCTCTATCAAAATTCTATTATCCTTTAAAAACTACTAAATAATTTTTACTTAAAAACTACACAAAAACGGAAGTTAGAAAATTTTAATGAATAATACTTATATTATCCATACCTGAACGTATATACCCGTAAATACCCATACTCGTAAATACCCATACTTGAACATCCGGGTACGTACTGGTAAAGACCCATAATTGATAATAAAAGTATGAGACCCGGTACGAAGTACGTCCAGTACATACCTGTATAAATCGTACAGGTATTTACTGGCCGTACAGCTATGCACCCAGTACGCGACGGTCTGACGTCATACCTGTTTGAGCCAGTAGGTATGACGTAGAGCCCCGCTCGAGCGCGCGCTGTACAGCTACCTAAAGTACCCGAACGGTTACGACTTACGACGTCCTTCGATCGTGCCCGTATTGAGACGTATGATTTAGGCATTCTAAACGAATATGTTTTTTATTATTTTAAATTTAAGGAAGTTAATTGCTTAATAATATATTTCAAAAAAATGTGTTATTTACGATTGATTATGAAGATGAAGGTAATTTTACATAGATATTTATAGAATATAGATAATCAATAAATAATTAAATTTTGATATAATTAAGCATTAAGTAAATATCTTAAGACATTATACGATTACCTTTCACTCATATAGATGACGTTTTGATAAATATCCGTATTTATTTCACATAATTATTGGTTTATTATTATCATACCTAACACAATGAATCATACAAATAACTATACGAATTAAAAAATATAATATAATCAATTTTAAATCAATAAATAGCATTTAAATTATTTTTATTTTGCTAAAATGTTTTATTTATACGAGTGACATCTAGCGAAGCTAGGATACATCATTTACATAATTCTCATCAATCAATCAATCTTCCATAGAAATGTAACGCCATCTGTAAATTTTCAATACGTAATCAAATTATATTTTGAGTGAAAATATAATATACACCAAGATAAAAATATTCTTATAAGTATAAAATATATTTTATTGTAAAAAAGTGTGAATATTTATTATCAGTTATTATAAAACTTTTATCGGTAACTATTGTTAGATGTAGAATCATTTACGAATATCTTAAAAAGTATCCCTCGCTTTATACAAGAAAATATAATTCTATGTTAATCAATTTAGATTTAAATTTAATGAATTCTATTTGTTACTTTTTAGTTTGTATATCTATTCAAGCTTGTTTTTAGTTTGTTTTACTAATAATATTACATTTTTAGTTTAATACTCAGAAATTATCGATTTTGCTTATGTGGTAGCGATTTCCAGTATATAATATCTATGGTTGCGATCAAAGAGTAAAGTTATTAAACTGAAAAAGAGTGGCAACTCGATGATAAAATATACATGTATGGAAAGTGCTGCTACCCAGAGTTTAAGCGGTGAACTAAAGTTGAAGTGATATACATATATACATATCTACATGTGTATGTGTAATTATACAGAATATTCTTTTACTATGAGATCTACCCTAAAATATAAAAAAAACCATATCAGCTGATATCGAAACAATAATAATATAAGTTTAACAATGAAAATTGATATAATTTTCAGAAAGTACATCAATAATCGAAAATAGATCGATGACAATAACTACCTACACTATGAACAAAAAATAATATAATATAATTTTCAGTTGTCAAACGTTTGACAGACAGGACAAAATGGCAGCAGCTAAGTTTGTACAACCAGTCTGTAGGCGGCGCGACGGTCAGTAAAAAAAAGTAATGTTTTAAGTGTGCCCCCCAGGTTGCGATGTAGGAAATACAGATATACCAAAGATATTATATTACATAGTTTTCCACACGTAAAAAAGTACGTTACTTCTTCTTTTTTTATGTATTGGCAATCAGTTACTTATACGAGCCATTGTTGACGTAAAACGTTGTAAAGCACTTTTATATGATATTCACTACATCTCAGCACTTCCATCGCATTACATTACATAAAATGCCACTAAAATTATCTAATATAACACGTTTAAACACTAAGACAAGAGCACTACATGACCGTTTAAGATTCCAGCCCAAAAAAAAGGGCTTTAAGATGTCTTATCTTAATCTTTTTTTTAGCCTTAAACATACCTGTAGGTATTCAGAGCCCGGGTTTCTGCACCGGGTATTTGGCCATACCCGTACCTTCCAGACCGGGTATGGAATATTGCAGATATATCTCATGCCTAGTGACAGCGTCGCTGTTATCGCATTTAGTGTTGCCAGTAGATTCTATTTGCAATAAAATCGGTAAGTACTTCCCCACGGGTTTAGAAAACACTAGTCAACACTCCTTCACACAATTTCCTGTGGAAGTCATAAAAAATGAAATTATAGCATTTTCTCCCGTCACGGATGGGAATTAGTTAAGCGTGATACAAGCATCAATGCTTATGAACACATTTTATTATGCTTAATAGAGAAGAAACAAAAATATAGTTTTTATAAATACTTATATTTTAACACAATAATTATTATTTACAAGTGTAGGGATTTTTTTTTATAATGGACGAATTCCAGGTATTGGGGCTCGTCAGTCACTTCATCAAAGTACATATTGTATCGATCCAAAGTAATTGGGATAAGAGTAGGAGAATGATGATGTGGGGTTCTTTTGGGACACTATAAAATTAATGTATTTATCGTCTAATGACACCGAGATCAAAATCATCGAGTTTAAATTTTACGTTTCATCCTCTTGCGTATTTTTCCTAGTGTACAAATTTTTACTCCACCCTCATCGGCATGCTCTTTATCCTTTACAAGTTTTATTATAAATCCTTCTCCAACCCCTATAAAAATATTATTTATACATTAAATACAATATTTATTTTCTGATCATCAACAAATAGATATATACACTGTATAAACAGAGATACATATGTATAATCACTATGTACTAACAAGAAAAGTATGTTGCAGTTAACAACAATTAAGCACATTCAACATAAATGGAATTTTATTGTATTATTTGTATAAATATGTAATAATTATATTGAAAATATAATAACACTCTAAGAACAAATCAATTCATTATATTTAACACATAACAAACTATATTTAATGTTTATTAATAGTGTTCTTTTTCTTTCAAAAACTAACAACACTAACCTGTGTCTGCTCATACAATTTTTCAAAAGGTATTAATGATGCCTGAAGATGTTCTTCTTCCTTCATATACCTTAAAACTCGTAATATAACATTTGTAGTATCGCTATGCGCATTTCAAATCCACAAAAAATAAATAAACACGGAGTAAACAATCAACAACTGAAATATCAGCATATTGGAAGGACGATTGACGTAGTGTAGCATATCGATAGTCTACTATCGATAGACAATCAATTGTCTATCGATAGTTTACGTATATAAGCAATAGTATCAATAGTATATCGATTTTATTGTAATACGTATATACTATCGATAGTATCGATAGCCCTCCACGAGCAATACTATTAATAACAACGATACTATCGATACAATCGATAGTGATTCATTCGATAGTATCAATACTATCGATAGTATCGCTAATACCATTAGTTTTAAATTAAAACTATTTATACTATCGATAGTATCGACTATTTTGGACTATCGATAGCAAGCAACTATTCGATAGTATTGTTGTCTAAAGTTATGTTATGTAGTAAGCCAAGTACTGCCATTATTATTAAAGAAATTTATTTAAATTTGCGTCATCATAGAGTAGAACAAATTTTAGTCAGGTGAATAACATTAAATTTGTGATACTAACAAAGTGAAACAATTATAATAGCAATACTTGCTGCTGTCAATATTTCTTGAGTTTCGGTGGGAACGTGGAAGTATTATGTCATATTCTTGGATTATTTCATTTTTCTAGTGTGTTTATCACTATCACACAGTGTTATATTACATTCATTGGTATATACTAAGACAGAGAAAAAGTCTTTTCGTAAATAGTCTGTATAAACTTTTAATACAATTTCTTTGGCTGTACTAGTTATATCTGGCTGGTATTGATAACAAATTAAAAGTATCATTTAAATAAAGAAACAATTTAGTAAAATGTTATTTTCCGTAGTCTTTCATTTTATTTTCTTTTTGTTAAAATGAGTCAATTCTATGAAGAAATTCGACATATTTTAAAACTTTATTACCTAAAAGATACATGCAACGCAAGCTGTGAAAAAATTGTGACGTTTATGGATCTAATGTGGAGTCAGAGAGAGTAACACAAAGTTGGTTTAAATGTTTTCAATTCGGGAATTTTGATGTCAACGTTGTATCTCGCTCATTTCATTTTCAATTGTATATAATATACAATTGAAAATTGATTCTGGATTCAGTTAGATACATATTTCTATATCCCTATAATGTGAAGTTACATATATGAAAGCATATTTTTAATAGAGCTTTCTAGATGGATTACATTGCAATCGAGCGTACAGAGAACTTATGTTTTTCGGACCCTGTTAAATTTATTTCACTAGGTTAATATTGCTAAAAATTCAACAAATCTAATGACTAATTGCGGCCATAATTCTGTGTAGAATTGTAACTCAAAAATCCTGATTATGTTTTTCTTAATTTTGTTTAACCGAAACTTTCAAAACTAATAACTACAATAAAATTTTACAATAATAGACATTCTGAGTTTCATTAGTATACTGAAACAAACCATTTTTTGAAGTGAAACTTTCTTTAGGCGCGTTGAGCATTTTTGGAGGGGAAAAACTTATAGGTTCGCGTCACCGACATGCTAATGCTAATAGTATATCTATAACTATATGAAAACTTCTTTAGGCGCGTTGACCGTTTTTGGAGGGGAAAAACTTATAGGTTCGCGTCACCGACATGCTAATGCTAATAGTATAATCTATAGCTATGAGTAGTGTTTTTATATAGATAAATCAATAATGAAAATAAAGAATTTATTTTCAAATATTTTCAATATTCATATCAATATTTGCATTTAAAAGTATGGCATTATTTATTTTTAATTGTATTTTTAATATTTAACCTTTATGTCATGAAATAAGTATCATTGTGGTTTAAAGGTTATCTTACTAGCGTGATAAACCGATTCCTAGATGTTCGATGATATTTTTTATTTTTATATAAAAATTAGAAAATTATTATTATTTCAATTAGTCTTAAGTTAATAGTTTTCACTTCTATCGGCAGTCCCCATGACTGCCCGTTGTTTTTTTTATTTTATTGCTTATTATAGTGGCGAACGAGCAAGCAGCAGCACACCTGATGGTAAGTGTTACTGCCGCCCATAGAGCTTGGCAATACCAGGGGTATAGCTTAGGCCGCTGCCTTACTAATAAAATTCCCAAACCCACCCAGTTGGGCTGCCGGCTTTCTCGCTCACCGAACGAAGCGCAATAGCACATTGCCATTACTCAGACGTCGATCTTCTGCGAGAGTGTGGTGCTACCCCGGACGCAACAGCAAGCGGCTGTAGACAGAAAACTGTCAACAGTGTGGTACAAGTACAAGGTACCACTTACATTCATTCACACTCACATTCTGACCCAATTGTTCAGAAGTCTCGGCGCATTATAATTTTACTCAACTTTCAATGGCTATTGATCTTAACCATTATTAGCTAACTTGGGCTTCAAATTAAGAACGCAAATGCACGTTACTGCTAGAAAAGTCACCACAAAATTCACTGAAAACAAGCAACAGGGACACAACTACGGTATTTATATTTTTAAGCAATACTATTGAAAATTTTCTGGCAGTCGATAGCCCGAAATAATCGATACTATCGATAGTATCGATAGTTTTAGGTTAAAACTAATGATATTAACAATACTATCGATAGTATTGATACTATCGAATGAATCACTATCGATAGTATCGCCGTTATTAATAGTATTGCTCGTGGAGAGCTATCGATTGTCTCGATAGTATTGATATGTGACGATACTATCGATAGTACTATCGATAGTATGAATACTTTTTGAGGATAACTATCGATAGTCAAACTATCGATTTTTACGCAACACTGGATTGACGTTTGATGATATTCCAAAATGGCGTTATTAGTTCAACAATTTGCCACCGGGTCAGATAAGTTTGTGGCACTATAACTGTCAATTTGATGTGAATCTGTCAATTAAATCCAGAGAGCAAATAAATTACTCCGTAATGCTCCCAATGTCCCAATCAAGGTTTCTTGGTTTAATATTTTTAGTCATATATATTATTATATGTACCGAATCTTTCAATTAAATATCTTAATAGTTTCTGATATTTACGCGAGTATTATACATTTGAAATAAAACTACTTTTACGGTTTCTATCGCGTTTCTATAGTATTTAATTTTTAATTTCCCGACGTTTCGAACACTTTACTTACAGTGTTCATGGTCACGGGAGGACTAATTAAATACCTTGTTAACAATCTGAATATAACCAAGTCTTGTACAATTTTCTTAATAACGTATAACAGTTCCTCAGTTTTATTTTTAAATAGTGTAATTTGTTGTGTAAAATTATTAACTTTAATCAAGTACTAACTACTTGATTAAAGTTTACATTGTGACTTTTGGCAGAACCAGGAGAAGGATTCTATTTACATCTACTAAAGGAATCGAATGTGTTATTTTGATAGAGATTAAATTAAACCTTTGTCACATGGAGACTAGAGTAAGGAGTACCATCTCAGTGTATCAAAGAGTAAAGTTATTAAATTGAAAAAGAGTGGCAACTCGATGATAAAATATGCATGTATGGAAAGTGCTGCCACCCAGAGTTTAGGCGGTGAACTAAAGTTGAAGTAATATATATACATATCTACACGTGTATGTGTAATTACATAGAATTTTCTTTTACTATGAAAGCTACCCTGGAATATTAAAAAAAACATATCAGCTGATAATTAAAGAGTAATAATATCAGCCAAACATTGAAACTTGAGATAATTTTCAGAAAAATATCAATAACCGAAAATAGATCGATGACAATAAGTACCTACGCTAGGAACAAAAAATAACAATTCTCAGTTGTCAAACGTTTGACAGGCACGACAAAATGGCAGCAGTTAAGTTTGTACAGCCAATCTATAGGCGGCGCGACGGTCAGTAAAAATAAGTAATGTTTTAAGTGTGCCCCCCCAGCAGTGTATTAAGAAGTGTCCAATGAACGGGAGCAAATTAAGGAAATTAAGGTGGCGCTATAGTAGCAAGTGGAAGCATTTTAAAAAGAGCGCCACCAATTTCATAGGTTCATAGGTTATTATTTATCAAATCACAGTTGACTACGTAACTCAGCACACTTCACTGACTTCACTCTGCTTATTACTGCTACATTCATATCATTTCCACTTGCTACACTAGTGCTATTTCGGTGAGTGTTCGAACAATAATTTGCTGTTTACAAGTGGACACTTTTTTGATTAATCCCCCATACAAGATGGTATTCCTTACTCTAGTCTCCAAGCTTTGTCAGCAGCTATGAGCACACTGTCTTGAAATGCTCATAAGTTTAAAATATATTTATTATTTATAAATTGCTCTGTGGAAAGGATATAGAATGTGCTTTGTAATTTGTATTTTCTTGTGATTTTAATTTAAATTATACGGTAACAAAATTATAATAACAGACGGCAGGCTTAAATTGAGAATAAATATTTTGCTGTAGTCATCGAATTCGGACTTGGTCAACGGCAGGTAATTAATAAGAATGAAATTTTAAAATAAATACAAATATAGCGTCTTTTATTTCTTATTAATTATTTTGTAACTAAGAATGGTAATAGATTAGTCATTTATTTATAAAAGACATGTATACTAAACAGTTAAAAGTACTCTAAATATAAGAATGGCTCATTACCATATAAAGACATTGTTGCAGCTGTTACAACAAAGTAATTTTTCGCCACTCCGATGTACTTGTTGATGGAGTGTGGTGCCGTAATATAGCTTAGGTCATCACCTAGATTATAAGAGAAAGCAAAAGTTACTAAAACATTCTAGCATATTTATAATCAATTTTACATAGCTTGTTTATTTGAAAGCTGTATTCATATAATAGATAGTAGGTACTGGTATTTTATAAGCTTTTCTATTTTGTAATATATATCACACATTGTATAATACAGTTATGGTAATTTTGTAGTACCTTTGATGTTAATGATTTTTGTAAATCATTTACAGTAATGTACATTAATAATAATATAAAGCTTTTTAATTATATCGGTAATAAAGATGTTTATTAAATTCTTTGTAAATGAATATATAATTTCAAGACTCAACTTAAAGGACTATTATTAAAGTTACATATTTACATTCTTACTATAGAAGGAATTGTCCATCCTTATTTGATCCCTAGTTGGACACATATCTCTCTATGTCATCATCGTGCAACCCGCCTGCCCTTTGCCTCTTCAACATGCTAATTCTTTGGGCCATATTGGTTACACCACTAGTAAACCTTTGCTTTCAGAAACTGCGGAATACTGCATGAGAGAATGCTTCTAACTTTCCCAAACGGTGCCCCTCCATATGGGATTCATTGGCTAACCTCTTTCTCCAAATAGAATTTAACTGTCCTAGGTAAATATAATAATCAACAACTTCGAAAATCACATGCCCAACTAGGACTTGTACAGAAATTACATGGGTATTAGACATTACTTATGTCTTTTTCATGTTCGTTCACAATTCCATTAGTAGAGAAACCTTGCTGAGATCATTGAGTATAGTGCGAAGGTCCTCCAAGCATTCTGCCAAAACTATGATATTATCTGCAAATCGAAGATGAGTGATGTATTCGCTGTTGATGTTTATACTAAGTCGGGTCCAGCCTAAAGAGCTTGAAGACATCTTAAAGCGCAGTGGTGAACAGTTTTGACGAGATAACATCTCCCTGTCTCATACCTTTCTGCAAATGAATTGGTTTCATACTCTTATCCTGGATACAGACCGACATAGTAGCATTTTTATACAAACACTTCTTCCCTATATCAATAGCCAATTTAGCACTGCTGAAGGGATGCACCACTGCCCTAGTTTCAACAAAATCAAAGGCTTTCTCATAGTCCACAAACATTGGACATCATCATCATCATCTTTTTGGCTCTAATTGTCCTACAGGCCTTGAAAAATTTTGACTAGGCCTCATGGATAGTTTCCACGAATCTGTTGCTCATATCGTTCTACGATTCGTACTCTTCTAAACACTGAAAGCGATTATATATTTCGAGCTGAAAGCTATTGGGTATCTGGTACTGGGCAAGTGCAGGTTAAGAGTGCAGACTTCATCAACTGTACGAAATTACAATCGCTTGGTAGTGCAGAGATTCAATGTATCTCGTATCATCTGATATTCACTCCCAGTCTTAATCCTACTGATTACAGAGGCATCATTGAATATTTGTTGCTTGTCCATCAAGGTGAATTCTAACACATTTTTGGTTGAACCATTGGAGCTAACCCAGGTTCACTTCCTTTGTTGCCAAAGAATTCATCATAAAGATGCATCTTACCTTCGTCATCATTCTCTTGCTCTTATCCCAACTACTTGGGGTCGACGCAATATGTCCTCTTTTTTTCATACAGCCCTATCAGACGTCATCTCTGTAGTCGCTCCCTGTCTTTTCATATCATACTTCATGCAGTCCATCCATCTTTTCGTTAGTCTCCCTTTACCTCCAGAGCCTTCAACATTCATATTTAAAACATTTTTCGCAACATTACTTTCATCCCATCTCATCACATGTCCTTACCAGTTAAACCTTCACTCCTTAACTTATTCATCACTGGCGCCACTTTCAAAAATTTTCTTATACTCTCATTCCTTATATTATCCATTCTGTTCACGCCATACATCCATCTCAACATTCGCATCTCCGCTACATGTAATCGTCTCTCATCCGTCGTTTTTTCGCCCAACATACTGATCCATACAATACATCTTTCCTTCATAGATGAAATTTATCATAAACAGGCTTTCCTTCTCCAAAAAGTTGACCACCTTTTGTACTCTTTGGTTTCTCTGTCCAAATCCATATTGAGTCACTTTCTAGCTCATAGTCTGTACTTTTGCCCAGTTTTGTATCGAAGTCCTCCGTAACTACAGTGAAGTGGGTTTTGGACGTGTTGATGACTTTCGACAAGTCCTCGTACAACGTCTCTGCTACATCTTCGGAGTATGTCAAGGGTGGTGCGTATACCTGTATAACCTTCAGAGAATACCGTTTGGTAATTGAGTATAAGGTTAACGCTACCCTTGTTGACATACTCACGATCCTCTCCACGTCGTCTATGTGAAACGAATGATAAACCTTACACCATCTTGGGACGAGTCATCTCCATTCCGTTAGGAGAGCAGTTTTTCAGACCTGAGGATTGTCATGACCTCACGGCTCACCCCTTTTTCGCACTGCTGATAATCCCATAATGTCGGATTTTCCTAAACTCCTCTATCAGCTCGATGACTCTCGTCGGTCCTAAACGTCTGAATGTTGTGTGTTATTCTGATCTTCGGGTGTTCAGAAGAGTACCCCCAGGCCCACCACTAACAGGCCCGTCATGAGACCGTGAAAAGGCGGAACTGCCATGATTGGGGCTGTCATTTTATTTGCATTTATATTTTTTTAGGAGCAATATAATAGCGTTATAAAGATTCTCAGGGAATAGCTGCTGCCCACTCTTCTGGTGATACCCTCAGCCGATTTTTACAACTTCCACGGGCAAGTAAGGGGTGCCGACAATTGTAGTTTTATCCCGTCGACTCACATGTAAAGTGTATTATGGCATATAAATATGTACTATAAATAAGGTAAACAATATTTTACTTAATTTTTATTTGGTTTTAGTTGTTTTTGAGTCTCAACCATGTGTGAAGCGATGCAGACAATCAAGGATCAGTTAACCAATATGGAAAATGATCTTACAATAGATGAAAATGAGAAACCCTCACTAATGGATATGCCAGTGGAGGTGAATATTATAATTAATATTATTCTCTTCTTATGTTCCACTACGCATTCATGACACTCAAAATACCTCATCAGCAGTTCCACAGAACGACCACAGTCATTATGGTTGCCGCGAATATGTCACAAATGACGTTATTGTTTTAGCTCACGTCAATCTTACAATGATCAATCTGCAAGGATGGATCAATGCCCTATTCCAACTGCGATAATGATTGTAATGCTCCCAAACACACGAAGCAGGAAAAATCATGGTCCTGAAAGGGAGCATCGTGTGCGCTTAATGGAATGTAGCAATATGTGTTCTTTTCTTTTTCTAAGCACATATACATCCGAATTTTGGGCATAGGCCTTCTCTACGGATACAGCTTACTAGCTGAAAGAAAGCTCGGATGAAATATAAAAGAAATGCTGCGGATTTTTGGCGGGAATCTGAAAACGTCATGTTGTACTCATGTATTATATTCAATATCTTAGTGTTTAAATTTGTTAATATAATCTATAAAATATAGCATGATCTCTGTGACAGTTCTCACTAGTGCCGTACGCTTACGATGCAGTCCGTATTTTTGTCGATATATATCCTTATTTTTTAAAGTTATTTGCTACTGCAATTGAAAAATAATACACGACAATTTTATTGAACTTCAATCAAATGGATGGATGAATCGATTATAAATTTAAAACAATTAATGAAAATCTTATTGAATTTAAATTAATGGATTTTATTTAATTTACACTAAAGCTGTTAATTAATTCTTTTTATTATTTGAAAGGAATACATCCAAGTTCATCGTCACTATTATCATCATCGCTGGAGCATTCTTGTAGGTTGATGATGAGTTCTTGGTCACAGATTATTTCATGAATAATCATGTTTATTTTATAAAAGAAATTATCCTTTTAATATAATAGAAATGGTCTTATTAATATTATAACTGATGTCTGAATACTAAATTAACACAATTTACTTATTTTATAGAGTAACCATGTGGTTTATATAGGTAATGTATTGGTTTTACTTGTTTTATAAATAATGAATAAGAACGTTATCGACTTACGTTTATCGATTACCCCATCTCTATCTTATTCTCAGTTCAGTATGATCTTGTACTTGCGTAAGCACCATACTTTTATAAAATGGTTACTAAGTATTTTAAAACATATGAGGTAATAGTTTTTGTGTAAATATTCATATTTTTATATTCATAATTCAGTTGAGATATAACTGCCACCTAAAGAATGAAAATATAGGCGATATAATCAATTGTGGTAGGTCCACGCTGTTGACATTTTTCTGTCTACAGCCGCGGGCCGGTCCGTCCGGGGTCGTACCACCACACTCTCGCAGAAGATCGACGTCTGAGTAGTGGCAATGTGCTATTGCGCTTCGGTCGGTGAGCGAGAGAGCCGGAAGCCCAACTGGGTGGGCTTGGGGATTTTATTGGTAGGCAGCGGCCCAAGCTATACCCTTGGTATTGCAAAGCTTCATGGGCGGTAGTGACACTTACCATCAGGTGTGCTGCTTGCCCGTTTGCCACCATAATATCAATAAAAAAAATACAAATTAAAATTGTAATAATGACGCGTATTCATAATTACTTCATCGGTTTTGTCGCTATCTGTCACAGAGATCAAGCTATATTTTAAGGATTATAGATAATGTTGTTGGCATTTTATGTAATGTGATGCGACGGAACTGCTGGGATGTAGTGAATGTGATATAAAAGTGCTTTACAACGTTTTTGTTTTCCATCAAAATTCCCAAAATTTACCATTAACAGTGTGGCATTGCCAAGTAGCTGATTGCCAATACGAAAAAATGAAGAAGAAATGCTGCTATTGAACAAAGACTATTTTATTTCTTTAACTCAAATTCTTGACTTTGTATAATTATCAACATTGTAATAGTCCCAGTGATATAACAAATTTGGTGCTTTACAGATACTTATTAAGATTTGCTCATACTTGGATGTACAAATTTTAAAACACACCTTAAGCAGAGTATGTCAACGATTCTATGACATTTTAGCTGATGATTGCCTTTGGAAATATTGGGTGCATAGTAAAATTAAAGGCCTCTATCCCACATTGCCCGATTTAAAATTATGGGAAGAAACACGAATAGATTGGGAAGCTGCATGTATTGAAATGGATTTGGAAACTAAGAAATGGACTAACGTAAAGGATACGATGAGGCATATTGTTGTCAAAGATGTGCATTTTGCATCTGTTGATACAGTTTTATTACTTAACGTAAGTACTAAGTTAATCTTTTTAATTATTTTGGCGCGCTGTCGTTTAAGCAGCCTCTGCGAACCGTCCAGGGTGACGAAAGAACAGACGGCTTGCGGCCTCATAACTCGCCGGCGCCATTTCGCTAACCACCGTTACCGATTCGTTAACCTCTGTGGATGACGGACTAATCCCCGATACGGTCACATAGGCTAGCACATAATTTATTGGCGCCTCCAAAATAGAGGCGGCTACAGACAATTAATCCTCCGTTTTGTTACGGAGTAAGAATACAATTCACCAACAACTATCTTACCCGTGGGTGATCGTAAGAGACGATTAAGGGATATAAAATCCATATAACATCTATGCAAGAGAAGAAAAACTTGAAACGAAACCCTATACCAACACGTCCGAGCAGCGTGATGTAGTAGGTTAATTTCCCTCCCGTTTGGAGGAGGCTCGAGCACAACAGTGGGACCTGTATGAGCTGAGATGATGATGAAAGACAATTAATACTACTACGAAAGACGGAATCATTGAGTGACGAAACATTTGCAGAAATATATATAATATATTATACTACTTAATTTTACGTAAAAGAAATTTGAATAAGATTTTTCGCAATGCACGGGTATTGGTATAAATTATTCTTATTTTTATCGGTATCGCTTTACGTACGTAAGATTTGGAAACTGTTTAAATCGCAAATATTTATTTTCGCAGTGCGCGCACTGTAGTACATTTCTGTTGTTCACAAACTTGCGATATCTTTTTGCAACGATTTTTTATCTTTTTTTGTGCAATGCTTAAAGTTGGCAGATAAGGTCTGTACATTTAATGATGTGTATTCATAATTTGATAACATCGGGCTAGTAAGATGTGAAAGTCAAACACATGTATGTTATTAGTTAGGAATAAGATTGCCATTTGTTATACTTAATTGCTTATTTTCGCCAATTAATTGTTTACTATAACATTACGGTCGCTCTGTCCCCACATTCAAAATCTCGAGAACTTTTGGATTATGTATTGTACTGGGCAATTTTAATGAACATTAAACCCACCCGTGTCTAATATATATATATAAATGGATAAGGGGTAATACTGTATTGTTAAAAATAGCTTCCTAAATATCCCATTATGTTTTAGTAATGTGTAAAGATAAACGTGGTTTCTATGAATTATCCTCAGGTGATAGACATATATCATCGTGGATTTTTTGTAGTTCTTATTAAGATATACAATGTCTTAGTATATTATATTAATGGTAAAGTTTAACCAGCCTTAGCAATTTGTTTTTTACGACATCCCATTATATATATATATTTTAAATTATCCGCTTTTTCCTACTATAATGTGAATGTATTTTTCGTATAAACCTTCCTCTTAAATCACTCTATCTATTGGCAAAAACTTCGTTAAAATCCTTTGCGTAGCTTAAAAGATCTAAGCATACAGAAAGAGGACAGAAACATCTACAAATAGAAGGGTTTCACCAACAACAAGACCACCAGCGCCAAGAAGAAACCCTAAAAGACATGTTGTCGCTCAACATCTATGACACATGAATTGCGCTCTTCAAGCTTTATCTAAATGTAATAAAGCCACACTTCAAGAACATTAATTTTATAAACAAACCACCATAACAATTAAATTAAACATAAAAGAGCACGGACAAAAAGTCTGTGGAATAACATACTCATAATAAAAAAAAAAAGCATACAGAAAATAACAGTGAGTTTATTTTTTACTATGTATAAATGTTAAAATAAATGTCTCATTAATTAAATAATTTCAGAATGGTGAGATATGCATATCAGGAGGAAGAGATCGTGGAATGGCTTTATGGAACGTATTAGATATTGATCCACATGATCAAAGTGACAACTTGACCACATCTGCAAATGCTAAACCAAAACATATCAAACATGACGCCCATACTGGCTGGGTATGGGATTTAGCTGCAGATAACATAGATTCTGCTTCTACAGTATATTCTGCATCCTGGGATAATACAGTAAAGGCATGGGATCTTGTAACTGGATTGGAATGCAAGCAGACATTTCAGTCAGTAGAATTTTTTTTTTCTTATTATTAATATCATCATTCTCCTACTCTTATCCCAATTACTTGGGTTCGATACAATATATACTCTTCTTTCACAGTACATATTGTAAAAGTTATTGGCAATAGTTTTATGACCGGCCGCCTGCCAGATGCCAACCCGACTTGGGAATGTAATTGTTGACCAAATGTCATCAGATGGAGTTGGCCCAGGTCATTATAAGCCTCTTAGTCGTCTTTTACGACATCCACGAGCAAAGTAAGGGTTGGTAGTATTCGTAGCCGCTACCACACAGCTATTATTAATATTTTCTATTATTAATATATTATCAAAAATTATATGATTAATTAATTATTCAAACAAATAATTTCAGGTGTGGTATGTCAGCGCTATCTGTTGTGACCGTTGAAAATGAAGTTATGACTGGATTATATTCTAAAAAAATTTTATCATTTGATATTCGAGCAGGACCTGATCATGTTTATTCTTATAAACCACATAAGGGACCTGTATTGGCACTACAAACATTTAATAATTTAGTTGCTTCATTGAGTGAAGACAAAACTATGGCTATTTGGGATAGAGTGGCTGGTAAATTAATGATGAGTGATGTAAAAATACCTACAGACAAAGCCTACCCTGTGTGTATTAGTTGGAGTCCATATGCGTTGTACATTGGTGATTCTAAAGGTTGTCTTCACCTATTCAATCCTGAGAATCATTCCTATGTGCGTACACATGAAATATGGCCGGAACCGCCAATAATAAGACCGTCAAGCAAAATAACAGGATGTTATCAGGTTCAAGGCAGCATGATTGTATGTTCGGATAGAGGTGAAATCAAGTTTTTGTATAACTCTTTTCCTCCACAAGAGTATACCCATGTGAAGAGCAGCACATTTGATGTAACACAGGTTTGTATAACATTTTTTTAAAGATAACATCCTACACAAAAAAATCAACTTCTCATTTCATCTTTACACATTCAGAACAAAATTTGTAGAACGGATAAGGAATTGTCTCGCGTGATAATCAAATCCATAACACTTGTCATAGAACACCGCACAGATGTGGACAATTTTGAAATTGTTATTTACTATGCACGTTTAAACGAATGACCCCTAAATTTTAGGGAATAGGATATATATGACGCGCTTAACATTTATGTGTCAGCCTATACTTTTTACTGTTATTATAGAAAGACTTGATATTAATAAATGTACGTGTAAATGAGTGAGATAGGTCATTGACCACTGCAGTAAGGGCAGTAAATAGGTTAATGCTAGGGGACGCCCATTAATCACGTGATCTTTTTTTAGCATTTTTTAACAACTCTCTCCCTTGGTGATACGTGGTGAGGTTTAAGACTATGACCACCAACCCCCTCCCCCAACAACATCACGTGAATTTTTAGTACATACAAAGAAGTAGCCCACAGCTCATTATATTCTCGGTTTTTTGCTTTTTTATACTTCGCAAAAAGATCTTTATACAAATCACCTATTTTAAACTTCGTTCGTTGCCTGGCAACGGGAAGTCAAAGTCACACTACACGCCGCTTTTCAGTTTAGAAATCGCAGCGTTTGACGAAAAAATAAACACACGTGATATCTTACTACAACCCTCCCCCGTGTGATATTTCGTGATTTTTGTCAAACCCCCCTTTCGAACCTTACGTGATTAATGGACGGCCCCTTATAAGTATAAAAATAGTAGCAATATATTATATGATTGGCACGAGAAAACTGACTATGTTTTTTAATTTTCAGCTCCGATACCAGAATGGTGTATTAGTGATCGGGACATGTGATTCTGCATTAGAATTTTGGGTGCCAAGAGATAGATACTTCAATTTGCAAGGCTGATATAATGCAAGTTAGAAAATTGATCATTCCTGTTTGGTGTATATCGATCGATGTGGATATTTTTTTGGCCCGAATCTATTAATTGCCCAACTAAAATTTTAAAAACAAACTCGCTTCTTAGGGCCTATTTCATCTGTTCTTCCAATATTCGATAACGCTAAACTATTTTACTGCAACTAGCTTGTTAGTTTACTACGAAGTCTGATTTATTGAAACTCGAAGCATAATATGATTATTTTTACATAAATATTAATGATTTTCTTTTACAACTAAATGCCTCACCTATTTTTTAGGTGTTAATGCAGCTTCTAGAAATGTACTAGTTGCAAACGGTTCTTACTGTGATAAATGACATCTCAATTGTTTAAAGAAATTGAACGTTGAAATTAATAAATTAGTATTTAAAAATATGTATATAATTGCCAAAAATTGTATGTTTTAAATTTTAATGAAGTACAGAAACGAAATGTTACATAATTTTAATGAGTTAGATTAAGTTTTTTACAATGTAACAGAGTAATAAATTTTATTTTAAAATATTAAATGACTAATCTCAAGTTACAATAGTAATATAATGAGTACAATATGTTGTATGGCCTTAGGAAATATTATATTAATTACCAACATGTATATCTACAGTTGGTCATGAAGAATGAAACACAGAAACGGAGTCTTTTTTTACTTTTATAAAGAGTAAGGAATAAATTTACATAGATTTTTGAAGAATTTCACAAGCATATAAGGGAACATACACATACTTAGACATTTTTACCCCCTACCGAGAGATCTCGGTGATCATCTTAGTATGCACCAAAACCCCTTTCCCCCATCTAATCTTCATGTAGTAAGTCAATAGTTTAGTTTTTAATATTTTTTTCCTATCAGGAAGTTAAAAAAGCTTAATGATAAATGAATTTAATTTGACGCCGTGACGTAGACCAAATCTCGCCCCTGCCCTTGTGACCAAGCGTGGTATTATTAAAGACTTCCTTGAACAGGTCACGTGATTTGAGTACACTCCCTAATATACTAATAGACACACACATTCAGACTCTGAATAATTATTTGTGATTTACACAAAGAATTGTTCTGTGAGGAAATTCGATCATAACCGTCACCACAGGTCATTACCATTACTTAATCAAGCTAATGAAAGAATATATATGAAGTATTAAGTCTATACAATGTGTAAACATTGTCCGATAGATGGCATACGTCACCTTGAAGACGTAAGATATAATATGAATCGAAATTTGCATGTCCTAAAATAGTTCACGATGGTGTAAGTGGCAGCACGGTTGGGCCGGATTCCTAATAGGTGCGGGTTCGAACCCCGCTTGAGACATCATTTTTCGTTTCGTAATCGGGTATTTATAAATATAGTTTGGGTTTTAAATAAAACTACTTTTACGGATTCTATCGCGTTTGTATTTGATTTTTAATTTCCCGACGTTTCGAACACTTCACAGTAATCATGGTTACGACGCGGGAGGACCATGAGCAGTGTAAAGTGTTCGAATATCGAGAGATTAAAAATCTCGCGAATTATACAAACGCGATAGAACCCGTAAAATAGTTTTATTTCAAATGTGTAATACAAGCGTAAACCTCAGAAACCATTATAGTTTTGGTTTTAATAAAAAGTCTAAAGAATTTGCTTTTAAAAGTGTAGTCTTATAAAGGTCTACACTTTTAAAAGTATTTTTTTAGACTTTTTATAATATTGCCCGACTTTGACGTGAGTATTACACATGTGAAACAAAATCATTATTTTAATTAAAACACCCTAAAATACTAGAAAAAAATATATGTTTCAAATGTCAAATCTTTATTTTAAAAGTTAAATTATTATACAAAACGCTAGTCAGTCGGTCTCAAAATATGGTTGTCATTTTTGCTTAAAACTGATGATACTCTTTAATATGTCGGTAATTAAAATAATAGTTACTATCATTTTACATTATTGTTATATTTATGTGCCTGCTTTAACACAAGTACCTATTAATTTATTAAAAACAAATACATTAAAATTTGGTATTTTATTTATTTGAATTATATAGCTTAAAAAACACGCCACTGAAGAAAAAGACCGCGTACCAGTGACGCACCCGCACGGCGTCGAGAGGTATATCGTAGAGCGGGTCTACGGAGTATTGCGCCGCTTTTCCTATCGCCCCGGACGGATTAGCGGGGTACTGACGTACCGTGGCCCGCCGCCAAAAAAAAAATCTTAAAAAATAACGAGTAGTGATGAGAGTATAAATACAATCGATATCCACTACTCAGTAAGGAGTGGATTTACCAAAACGTCCCTCACGGCCTTATTTTTAAATAATTGCTTCTCAGAAGTCCGCATCTCTTAGTTTTGTTTTAATATACTCTCTAAAAATCCTTGAGAACACCTCAGGGACTGTTCGTAACATTTTTCAAATCCTTTAGGATCGCTATCCTGAAAAAGTGATCGTGTTTTATTTGTCTACGTTTAAACAACTTAAGGGAAAATCTGTTTTAAAGCGTGCAGAATTGTGACAATGAACAAAAAACAAAATGAGTTTTCCTTAAAACCTTGTCTTTTTTTGTATACGTCATAATTTCTCAATCTTGGCAGGCGGATTGGCGATCGCAGTCGGTGTTGTAAGTCTACCAGGAGATAGCTACTACCCAATCTCCCGGTGAGACTTTCATCCGATTTTTACGAACCCCACGGATAATGGGTGACGATAATTGTATTTTTACCCCGTAGTCACACGCGAAGAAATTACGCAAAGACCATAGGACCATGACAATAGTTGGCTTACTTAATAAGTAAGTCAACTATAATGTATTTCTTAAAACTCATTATCAAAAATTTACGCCCAATTTATCATTGGGCTCGAGCCTCCGCCATAATCAGAGATATTTACCTACTATACCACGCTGTTCAGATGTGTTGGTTTAGGGTTTGTTTCGAGTTTTCCTTCTCTTGCGTAGATGTTATATGCGTTGTATATCCATTAGTCGTCTCTTGCGAACGGGGCAGATAGAGGATGGTGAATTGTATTCTTACTCTGTCTTCATACAGTAGTATTTTCTTCCTTTTGTCTACCCATCTACTGTTCGTACCCAGATACTCAGAGTCAATTATTGCATTTTTGAATCTTAGGTTTATTTAACGATAAAGTTTTATTAGACAGAAATAAAATAATTAAATATTGTGAACACATACAAAGTAAGGGTCTCTTATATTTCGCTCTCCATGTGGATCAAATTCTCCAAATAGTAAAATTTTAGCTCTACATTCGCTTGGAGCTTTTTTAATCAGATCTTTCATATTTTCTTCATCCATTCCAATTATATAATCATAGTAATTAAAGTCCTCGGGCACAATCTGTCAACAATTTTTTAATATTATCTCTATCTTCAACTTCGTTTTCAAATTCTTTTTTAAAAGACAATGAGAGGGTAGAAGGCCCCAGCTCCGCTACCTCCTTACGCTACACCACGTTCTTATATTGGCAATCGCGTCTCAGTCCTGCAGCTGTCAACCATCGCTTTACGAGGACCAGCCGTGACAGATCCACTTCCATGATGGGATTCACGTTCACGGCGCTACTTTGACTTTTGTCCAGCCGACCTCGTAAGCTTTTTTCGTCTTCAAAGCTTGAAGGTACCTTTATTACGGTGGTCCCTTTGGTGGCTACTTATCTGATGCAGCTAACTACCTCCTAACTACTGATTATGGGCAATACCAGGTGCGCAGCGAAATCACTGCCTGCCGTATCATAGAAGGGATTGGAGAGTGAAATGTGTCTATTAGTGGTAGGACCACGCTGTTGACAGTCCTCTGTCTACAGCGGCGAGCCGGTTCGTCCGGGGTAGTACCACACTCGCAGATGGTCGACGTCTGAGTAATGGTGTCTGAATAAAAAAAATCGTTCGGTGAGCGAGAAAGCCGGCAGTCCAACTGGGTGGGATTGTTTTGGTAGGCAGCGGCCTAGCTATAATCCTTGGTATTGCAAAGGTTCATGGGCGGCAGTAACATTTACCATCCAGTGTACTGCTTGCTCGTTTGCCACCACAAGCAATAAAAAAATATAGGTGAGGAAGGGAGGACACAATCAAACCTTAATAAGTAGCATGATGATATGTATGTACCTATGTATGTTAATAAGTATTATGGATGATATGTATGTATGTATGTAATAAATAGTACTATCTCCGTTGCTGCAATAAATTGTTGTTCTGACGGCATACGGATTCAACTGCAGACCATATGTTTCAAGAAATTCAGGATTGGACATTGTAATTTTGTTTTTCTAAATAATATCACGGCATTTGCAACTACGGGGACAATGGATTCACCCATTGTATATGATTATAGTAGGTACATGTTTGGTTACCTCTTTAGATATAATAATACAGTTTATATCATACAGAAAAGCTAGTTTATCGCTAAGTATAAAGAAATAGTTTCTCAACCTGTCGTCCGTGATTACTGTATGGGATGCCGTGTTTCTTTAGTGTATTTAAAGCTTTCCACTTAGGAGCTTTACCGATATGCCAATTTTGAATGCCAGCACTATCAATTTCCCATTGATCACCCAAGTTCATTTTATTCACAGTTTTTTGAAATACTCCCTCTGCTATCGGTGATCGGCATACATTACCTGTGCATGATAACAACCTTAAAATATATATATTTTTAATAATATTTATTATTTAAAAATTCAGGTAATTATTAAAAATAAATAATATTCAATCTGGAATAAATCCTTGTGGCCAATGACTTTACAAACACAATTAACGAGTGCAAATCACACCTAGGCTCGGAACAATCACAAATGGATTGCATAAAGAACTTGTCCTCCCTGGTGACCGAACCCTGCTGGGTTCGGTCACCAGGGTAGAAGGAAGCATTTCTGCCGTTTTAGTGTTATTATATATAAAGTCAAAATGGCAAATTAAAGAGAATAGGTACTACCTATTTCATCATCATCTCAGCTCATATATATCCCACTGTTGGGCTCGAGCCTCCTCCATAATGGGTGGGTAATTGACCTACTATACCACGCTGGTTAGGTAGACGTGTTGGTATAGGGTTTTGTTTCCAGTTTTCCTTCTCTCACATAAATATTAATGCGTTTTATATCCCTTAGTCGTCTCATACTAGGGGTACGATGTCAGAAACCTCCACGCGGTGTACCCTGGGTGCGGACGGCGGTCCCCAGTTCTTCTGTTGTACTGTCGTCCGTAGCGAATATCTGGCGCTTCGCTCCTAGCCTTCTATCCGTAGAAGGTGACCGGACGCGAATCCGCGACGGGCTCAGTCACTCATTCATTTGAGGGCTGGGCAGGCATGTGCCACCGCCACCGTCGTCAAATCGTAAACCTGATTCTTTGCTCGTCTTAGTTTCAGGAGCGAGGGTCTTGGCTTAACCGCCCGGACCGCGAGGAAGACAACCTCTATAAAGAATTTCGAATGTACATTCGAATTCGGAAATCACCCACAATCTTAAGTTTTGGCGTGCGGCGAGAAGATGCATGGCAGATGGGTTGTTCTGTTCTTAGCACGCTCCAGCCAGGGTACCGGCTGCCCCCCTGGTTGGTAAATGTAGGCTTGCCCGGGTACAGGGATCTCTGCCCGGGTCGACGTAATAGTATCTCCCATACTCGTGGGTTTAACTATGGATACTCATTTAAATTTTAAAAGCTACGTGGATCATAGTGATTCCCACCTCAAGGCCCGGTCATGCCAACGGAAAACTGACCGAAACGACGCCTCGTCCTCGGGACTCGAGGCGTCCGCCGAGGGTCCGGCACAACACGCAGAGGCCCAAACAACATCGAAGCGGAGGTCGCCCAGGAGGAGCCGGGGGAAGACCTCCAGCTTCAAACGGCGTTTGGAGGAGCGGCGAGCGCGCAGAAAGGCTGCCGCCGCGGAAGCGAGGAAGGACGGCGGTAGAGCCGAAACGGAGCCGTCGACGGACGAGGGCGACAGCGATGTCGCAGAGCCGTCCGGAGAAGACGGGGGTGGCGGTTCTACCGCCAAAATGGACGAGGGCGGTGACATTCCCGCAGGGCCGTCCAAGAAGGATAGCAGGCCGGCTGTTGAAGCCCCTGCCAGGTCGTCAGCGCGTCTTGTGGCAAAGAGCCCGGCGCCGACAGCGACAACGCTGACGACCAAGGAGAAGGCCCTCCCCTCGCAGAGGAAGCGCCGCCTGAGTAAGGGTGGCAGCTCGGGTGCCGACTCTGAAGGGAGCGTGGCCAACATGCCGCCACCTAAGGTCGCCTCCCGAAGAGGGCGAGGGGCCTCGGGAGAGGAAAGGGCGGCGGCGGTTGCTGCCCGCGCCAACGGCGACCCCCCCGACCTGCGGGCCGAAAATGCCCGCCTTAATGGCGAGATGTCCGCCATTCGGACCCGGAACCGGCAGTTGGGGGATATGCTGGCGGGGATGCGGCGGGCAAACCGCCAGTTATTAAAGGACGTGGCCGACCTAAAGGCGCAAATGGCGCTGCTCGCGCCGCCTGCGCCAGTTGCGCCACCGGCCAAGGCCGGCCACTCAGCGGCCGCTGCAGCGCCAAAGCCGCCTCGCGCCGCGGTGCCGACGACGTTGGGCACTGGTGTGACGGTAACACCCGTGCCCATGGCGAGAAAGACGCCAGCCGCTGCAAAGCGCGCGTCGCTGGCTGGCGCTGGCCCAGCCGCCGCGGCGAAACTGGTCCCCGTGGTGAGGATGACGCCTCTCGCTGCGGACCGCATGCCGCCGGCTAGCGTCCCTGCGGCGCCAAAGCCACCAGACGCTGCGGAACGGGCCCCCGAAGAGGCCCAGCCGACCCCGATACTTGCGGTGGGAGGCCTACCGGACGAGGCCCTGCGCCAAATCATCGACGCAGTCGGAAAACTCGTCGATGCGCGCATGGCCGTTCTGGAGGCAAGGTTGCCTCCAGAACCACGTGTCCGGCCGCCTCTCGCCGCGGACAAGCGGCCGCATGTGGCATCAGCCCCCGCCCCGCTGCCTTGTCAGGGTGGCCGCGTGGGGGGCAGCTACGCCACGGCCGCGGCGGCGCCCAAGCCCAAGGGGCCCGCGCCAAAGCCAAGGAAGAGGACGGTACCGGCTCCTGCCGGACCGCAGTCATCGTCGGCAACAACACCGCCGGCGACGACCAGCGCGTCAACGACTGCGCCTTCCGCGCCTGTCGCGCCTGCTGCGCCCGAGGGCTGGCAGGTGGCCGAGCGCGACCGGAAGAGTCGCGGTCAGAGGAGGAGAGCGGAGGCCAAGCGCGCCGCTGAGGTCCCCGCTCCCGCTCCACAGGCAGGAGCCGGTAAGAAGAAGAGGCCGCGCAAGGGGCTCAAGTCGCCGAAGACAGCCGCAGTGGTGATCACTGTGCTGCCTGAGGCGGCTGAGAAGGGCCTCAGCTACGAGGCCGTCTTGAGGAAGGCCCGGCGGGAGCTAGACGTCTCCGATATTGGAGGCGTCGAAGCCAGGACCCGCAAGGGCCGGACAGGGGCTCGAATCCTCGAGTTCCCCGGGGCCGAGGGCTCCAAGACGGCTGACAGCGTAGCTGACAAGCTGCGAGGTTTGTTTGCCGAGGAGGGTGGCATCAGGATCGCCAGGCCCGTCAAGTGCGCCGAAATGCGCATCGCGGGTCTGGACGACTCCGTGACGGTGGAAGACATCCGGGAGGCTATTGCCTCGAGAACCGGGTGTCCCATAGACACCGTCCGGGTTGGTGTCATCCGCCCCGGTCCGGGCGGCGTAGGTGCCGCCTGGGCGCAGTGCCCGGTGGAGTCGGTCAGGCAACTGGCCGGCTCAGGCAGGCTCCTCGTGGGCTGGAGCTCGGCGCGGGTGACCGTGCTTGAGCACCGGCCTGCGAGGTGCTATAAGTGCATGGCGGTCGGACATACTCGACCGACGTGCACTAATTGCTTCGACTGCGGCGGACTGTGTTTCCGCTGCGGTCAAACCGGGCACGTGGCGGCATCTTGCGCCGCCCCGCCCCACTGCCCCGCGTGTGCGGCGGGCAATAAGCCCGCCAAGCACCGCATGGGCTCTGGGGCGTGCAAACCTCCAGCTTCGGCCCCAAAGGGGCGGGGCGGCCCTCCGACCACGGCCGCTCCCGCTCCTAGCGCGGTCCGATCGCCCGCCGGCGAGGGGGAGGTCATGGATACAGCCCGTTAATGGCTACACCATCCATGCACCACCTCTTGCAAGCCAACACCAACCACTGCGCCGGTGCGCAGGATTTACTCCTGCAATCCATGGCGGAGTGGTCGATTGGTGCAGCCGTAGTCGCGGAACCGTACTGCGTGCCTGATCGCCCCAATTGGGTGGTCAGCCGAAACGGAACTGCGGCAATCGTCGTCTCAACGCAGCGGCATTTCCCGTCCTTGTCTCTTTTGGATAGGGGCGAGGAATTTGTCGCGGCGGAGTGGGGAGGGGTCACGCTCTACAGCGTATACCTCTCCCCTAACAGGAGAATGGACGATTTCGGGGCCTCCCTCACCAACCTGGAGGCCTCGATACGGCGACTAGCACCGGGCCTCGTCCTGGTTCTGGGGGACTTCAACGCCAAATCCACGGCGTGGGGGTCCCCTATGACGGACGACCGCGGGCGGGCGGTCATCGAGTGGGCGGCTTCACTGGGCCTCTGTGTTCTTAACAGGGGCTCAGTGAACACGTGTGTGCGGCAGCAGGGCGGGTCGATAGTGGACTTGTCGTTCGCTAGCCCCGCTGTCGCACCACGGGTGAGAAACTGGAGTGTCCTGGAGGAGGCGGAGACCCTATCGGACCACCGGTACATCCGGATGGAGGTCTCCCCTCTCCGGGACCCCGGTAGGGGTCACAGGGCGGACGGAGCTCCCGCGTTTCCGCGGTGGGCTGTGGGTCGTCTTGACAGGGACCTACTGGCGGAGGCGGCCATCGTTCACACGTGGCTGTCCTCACCGCCCCCAGCGGACGGGGTGGACGCCGAGGCTGTCCGCATCCGCAGTGCGTTAACGCAGATCTGCGATGCGGCCATGCCCAGAGTGCGGCGGCGCCTACCTCCGAGGCAGGGGGTCTACTGGTGGTCCCCAAGACTGGCGGACCTTCGTGCGGCATGTATCAGAGCCCGAAGGTCCTACACCCGCAGCCGGCGGCGTCACCGCGACGCTGAGCGGGAGGGCCAGCTGTACGAGGCGTACCGCGATGCGCGGACGGCCTTTCGGCTGGCCATCCGAGCTGCCAAGGGTGCGAGTTGGCAGGAGATGCTGGACGGTCTCGACCGTGACCTCTGGGGTCGCCCGTATCGCGCGTCGCTGAATAAGCTTCGCGCGCAGGGCCCCCCCCTCACCGAGACCCTCCAGCCCGACTTCCTCTGTAGGGTGGTCGAGGAGCTGTTTCCACGGCAGTCGGAACACACGCCCCCGGCCATGGCCTCGCCAGAACAAGACCGGGAGGCTGACGACGAGAGTGTTCCGCCCGTGACGGAGACGGAAGTGGGAGCAGCTGTGGCGCGGATTCGTTCCGCGACCACGGCCCCCGGCCCGGACGGAATACCAGTCCGGGTGCTGACGTCGCTCCTCGAGCACCTCGAGCCTCGCCTCAGGCAGCTGTACAACGCCTGTTTGGCGTCTGGACGGTTCCCTGAGTGCTGGAAGGAGGGGAGGTTGGTTCTCCTGCCAAAGCCGGGACGGCCCCCGGATTCGCCGTCGGCCTACAGGCCCATCGTGCTCCTCGACGATGTGGGTAAGCTGCTGGAGCGCATCCTCGCTGCCCGCATCGTCCAGCACCTGGAGGAGGTGGGACCCGATCTGTCGGACGCTCAATTCGGTTTTAGAAGGGGGCGTTCGACCATCGGGGCCCTGCTACGACTGAGGCAGACGGCCGCGGAGGCTGTCACCGGCGGGGGAGTGCTGTTGGCGGTGTCGCTGGACATCGCCAACGCATTCAATAGTCTGCCATTCAGCTGCATCAGGGAGGCGCTCCGATTTCATGGGGTGCCCTTGTACCTGAGGCGGCTGGTGGCGGACTATTTGGAGGGGCGCAGTGTCCTCTGCGCGAGTCCCGCAGGGGACATTGTGCGGACGTCCATGTCGTGCGGCGTTCCACAGGGGTCGGTTCTGGGGCCGACTCTGTGGGACATCGGGTACGACTGGGCGTTGAGAGGGAGTCTCCCCCCCGGGCTGAGCGTGATATGCTACGCTGACGATACGCTCGTCACAGCCCGGGGCAGGACACTCGAAGAGGCGGCGAGCCTGGCCACTCTCGGCACCGAGGAGATGGTCGGGCGAATCGAGGCGCTGGGGCTCAGGGTGGCCCTAAATAAGACGGAGGCCCTATTGTTCCATGGGCCACGCGTAAGGCCGCCAATCGGCGTCTCGCTAGTCGTCAACTCCGTCCACATCAGCATCCAGGCCCATATGAAGTACTTGGGTCTGGTGCTCGACGGGCGATGGTGGTTCCGGGAGCATTTTCGCCGAATTGCTCCCCGGCTGGTCGGCGCGGCGTCCGCCCTTTCGCGGCTCATGCCGAACGTGGGCGGACCCAGCTTCGAGGGCCGACGGCTGTATGCGGGGGTGATCCGTTCTATGGCCATGTACGGCGCACCCGTGTGGGCGAGGGCTCTGAACGTCCAGCTCAGGGCTGTTCTGTGGAGACCCCAGAGAGTCATGGCGGTCAGAGCCATTCGCGGGTACCGCACGGTATCGACCGAGGCGGCATGCCTACTGGCCGGGACACCCCCGTGGGACCTAGAGGCGGAGATGCTCTCCGACCTCTACCGGCGGGTGACCTCACTGCGCGACGAAGGTGGCTCCCCATCGCTGAGCGAGATAGCCACCTGGCGCGAGGACGCCCGCCGAGACGTCATCGCCCGTTGGGCTACGCGGCTGGAGAGGCCTAGACACGGTGTCGTCACCGTCGAGGCTCTCCGGCCCGTATTGATGGAGTGGATGGAGCGGCGGCACGGAGTCCTCTCCTTTCGACTGGTGCAGGTGTTGTCGGGGCACGGATGCTTCGGCCTTTACCTGCACACGGTCGCGTGTAAGGAGTGGACTTCGTTCTGTCACCATTGCAGCAGTGACGAGGACACGGCGCAACACACGCTGGAGGCGTGTCCGGGCTTTGACCGGCAGCGCCGTGACCTCGTCGCTGTCATCGGTGCCGACCTGACGCTGCCGGCTGTCGCGAGAGCGATGGTCGACAGCGTCAGGAACTGGGACGCGGTCGCCGCCTTCTGCGAGGCTGTCATCTCGCAGAAGGAGGCGGCGGAACGAGTCCGGAAGGAATCCCGCGACCCGGGCCGCCGTCAGCAACCGGGGCGGCGCAGGCGCGAATACCTGCGCCTGATGCCGCCCTAACCGAGGCCTCGGGTGATCGGACCGGGGAATTGTCCGGTCACCCGACGTGAGGCCACCGCGTGAGGGCGACGCCCCGACGGCGAAATCTGTCGGGGCGTCGACGAGAGGAACCCGCGAGGGTAAACCGCCGGGCGGGCCACCGAAGTTAAAATCGAGTACCGGTGGTCCGCTCGCACGGCGAAGAGAGAAGGTTTTACGGTGGGTCTATGGGGTCACGCGCCGCCTTTCCGTCACCCCGGACCGATTCAGCGGGGCGAGACGCACCCATAGCCCACCAATAAAAAAAAAAAAAAAAAAAAAAAAAAAGTCGTCTCATACTATCACCCATGGGTAAGATTGGGGGTGGTGAATTGTATTCTTACTCCGTCACCACACTGAAAAATTAAATGGTACCTACCTATTTGCTGCGATGGAATTCACAAGTTTCAGAAATGCAATTTCAATATTCAAAATGCCATCATCCAAAATATTGTCCCTCTTACAATGTCTATAGACTTTCTGCCTAAAGCTATCAAGGCCAACCCATATCCTATAAAAGAAACTATAAAGTTCTTGTAGTATTTATTATAGGTAGGTATATATTTTATAACATAATTGTTTGTTAGTCTTCAATAATTGTATCATTTGATACTATGATTTTATATATGGGAGATAGCTTTATTTGCATAAAAGTAGCTTAATAATGCGACGTTTGTGTGTAGCGTTGCTCAAAAAAATAGATTATTTACATTTGCAAACACGAATGAACAGACCTAAGCCTTTATTTTTACCCGCCCACCATGATCTAGACACTAGCGCCGTCGAGGTATCGTTGCGGGGGTCTATAATCTACCGTATTCCCCGTCTTCACCTATTAAATCTTCCACTGAAAACGATATCTCGACTTCTGTAATAAGTTTAGGTATACGATTCTATGACAAGTTACAACAGACATTATGTAAGCGGGCTAGCATTTAGGCGGATATGATAAATAGATATAAATATTTATATTTCTTTTAATTATAAAAAGAATTTAAACATCGCAGCATTCTTTACTTAGCTAACTTATAAAGTCAATTATGATATGAACTACTACTTACTCATTTTTAAAAAAAGTACCTTAGTACCTATGGTAGTTTTTTACAATAATTCTATTCAATCCTATTTCAATTATGGCTGTACCAAACAATATGTTTGTCTCCTCTAAAGATATAAAAGAAATAGTTTGAGAGGTAAAAGAATTGCGCGATATTGTTACGTAGTTAAGTCCCTATAAATCGTCCGTACAAAAATTAAATCAGTTAGGTACCTACCCAGACAGACAAAAAGTACTTTTATTTTATTTTCTTGGTTCATCATGGTTTACAGAATAGATCTAATTTGCAATTATAAATCCTATTGTAAAATTATAAATTATCACGGCATGTACATCTGAAATAAATTCAATTAGGTATTATTAAATTTAGTGCTTGTCATTAAACACAATCTTTGATTTATTCAACACAAACTTTTATGTGAGTCATAAGTTCGTGACCTAACAAACAATATTATATGTGTGTCTTATGTTCACTAATACTTGTCGTTTAATACTTTAATAATGCTCACGTGAAAGCAAAGAGTAAAGTTATTAAACTGAAAAAGAGTGGCAACTCGATGATAAAATATGCATGTATGGAAAGTGCTGCCACCCAGAGTTTAGGCGGTGAACTAAAGTTGAAGTAATATATATATACATATCTACATGTGTATGTGTAATTACATAGAATTTTCTTTTACTATGAAAGCTACCCTGAAATATAAAAAAAAAACATATCAGCTAATAACTAAACAATAATAATGTCAGCTTAACAATGAAACTTGAGATAATTTTCAGAAAGAATATCAATAACTGAAAATAGATCGATGACAATAAGTACCTACGCTAGGAACAAAAAATTACTATTCTCAGTTGTCAAACGTTTGACAGGCAGGACACAATGGCAGCAGTTAAGTTTGTACAACCAATCTGTAGGCGGCGCGACGGTCAGTAAAAATAAGTAATGTTTTAAGTGTGCCCCCCCAGCGTGAAAGTCACATGTGAATCATGCAATGCGCAAAAGAACGTAATGGGAATTAAATACCCACATTCTTTTTAGTTTGAACTTCTGAATTCATTACTATACTAATATAAATATACTTAATAAAGATCTATTTTACCGAATACATAGGTATATATAATCTGTTTGCGTAATTTACATAATGTAATGTACATATTGTTACCAGTATTAAATAAGCTTGATTTTCTAGATTTAATTATTATATCAAGCAATAATTACCTTAAAAGGGTTAAACCAATAACAGTTTTTAACATAAATATAATAATAACTCAAAGAATGCTAATACACCAGGGGACTTACTGTGTAAGCACTAAGCAATGAACTTCAGATTCAGACTAGAGTGAACTGTCAAGTTAAAATAAAATCTACTTGAATCAGTTAAATTATACCATTTTATGTAAGAATATAAATATAGCGATAATATTATAGATAATTATAAAAATATTTTGTTTTTTTTATAGATAAATATTACAGTAATGGTAGCATAAGTCCTTTGACAGATAGATCCGCAGGTTATGATGGGGCCCTCATCCTGAGAGAGTGAGGGAGCAGCTTAGCTGAATATAGTTGCCCCCCTACTTAACATGCTATTCGCGCATGTCCACTTGTTCTTGTACTGATTATTCTATTAACGGTATATCTATCTATGTACCAATAATATACCCATTGTAGGTCGATAGTGATTAATCTAAATTATTATCAATACTTATGATAGTGACTATTCCTTTACTGAACTTTATTATTTTACACTAGGTATTTCATTAGTCGTTTGATAAATATACGTAGGTACTGTGGAAAGAAATAATAAACCAGGTTTTGGGAAACTACTCCAATCAATATTTAAACCTAAAGTTTTATTTTATACTTAGTAGATTTATATTGGTTATAGCACTTGTGGGCAATTCCTTATAGTTTCATAATGAAACATGTTTATGTCACTATAAACAATGTCAAAACACATTTAGTAACATGGGGTGATCCCATTGAAACTGAAGGACGTGATGTTATTATTTGTATAACTGGAAATCCAGGTATAACTGATTTCTACATAGATTTTGGTTCCGAGCTATACGAAAGTATTGGATTTCCGGTATGCATTATTGGTAAGTATAGATATTTGTATTTTTAAACTCATCAATATCATCCTGCTCTTATTTATACCAATTACTTGAGGTGACACAATATAATCTTCCATTGTAAATATTGCAAAAGATGAATGCAAGTGTTTTTACGACCGGTTGCCAGCCAGGTTTTCATTCTCCTTGGGAAAGTAATTGTTGACAGGACGGCGTCAAATGGAGTTAGTCCAGTTCTACGTTTAAAACTTAGTCGTCTTTTGCGACCTACGAACAATGTAACTGTTGGTATTATTCGTAGCCATCACCATATATTTGTATTTTAAACTATATAACTTTGTAATTCAATTCCAAAATAACTTAGTATTTAGGATGAATAAATAGTTAGCTAATAATGATGTCTCATTAGTAGATAATAGAAAAACAGAATTAAAGGATTGTACCAATACATAACAGGTATTTTGTATACACAAATTACCTATGTCATATTGCAAATTTGGTAAAATGTAGCTGATAGGGAAGTACTAGTTGATGTAAAGGCAACTTGCGGTATAGTAAGTAGACAGATGGCTTGGAATATTTTGGATTTCATTTCAAGTTTTCTTAAAAATTGTATTTTTGCTCCATCACTACTAGAATAAAAGAGATTATAATTAGTTTTTAATTATACCCTTATAATAAGAGAATTTAATTGTACTTTTATATATGGTGTTCAACATAAGTATGCTTTTGTTTTATATAGTCTAGCTTTAGTTTTATAATGTTAATAAGGAATATTTTACAAATAATAATATGTACATCAATTTAGTATATTTTATTGTTATTTTACAGGGCATGCTGGACATGAAGAAATACCTAATGAAAAGCCAACCTTGTTCAGGGGCAAAGAACATTTATTTGATTTAGAAGGTCAACTTAAACATAAATTGCAACTTATCAATCATTTTGTGCTCAATTATACTAGATTACATTTAATCGGCCATTCTATTGGAGCCTGGATGATCCTAGAACTGTTTAAAGATAATGCTAATTTTGAGAACAAAATTACAACAGTTAATTTGTTGTTTCCGACTTTACAAAGAATGGCTGAAACAAGGAATGGGCAATTTTTAAATAATTTTATTAGAAATTTTCATTTATTTTTTATATTTTTGTTTTATATTGCAAACTTGGTACCAGCTTTTATTATAACTTTTTTGGTAAACTTGTATTTAAAACTACAGTCTTTACCTCTTCACTATACTGAGTGTATTTTAAAGTTTTTGAGGCCTTCAGTAGGTGAGAAAGTTCTGTTTTTGGCATATAATGAAATGGATGCTGTGAAAAAATTAAACGCAGAGATTGTAGACAGAATTAAACCCTTTACTAATGTAATTTATGGTAGTCATGACAACTGGGCACCAATTAGCTATATGGAGGACTTAAAAATATTTGAACCAGAAATTAGTCTGCAGAAAGTAGATATAGATCATGCATTTGTATTAAAATCCTCAAAGAAAGTAGCTGCAATGGTTACTGATTTTATTAATTTAAAATTATCGATTATTTAATTTTAGATTCCTATTTATCAATTTTATTATTTTAAAATTTTAAACTCTCATATAGTTTCATTTAACCAATCAAATTCTCATCCCTTTGTATTTCAGCCAGAACTTTAATTTTCAGCCTCATACTCAAGGATCATAAAAGACTAACATTTTTCTAATTTTTGACAATTTGTTACAATGTTTCCTTTCTATTTTCATAATTTTATTATGGTTTTTTTCTTGAATTAGGTTCTGCATCCCACAGCTAAGCAACATCCACTCTTTGCATAGGCATCCCAATTAGAATCCCATCCAGTCCAATGTTCCCTCCTCAATCAATAATTTCCTTATAGTTTTACCCGGGTGGAGTGACGGTCGTTAGATACTGGCTGAGGGGCATCATTAATCCATCCATCCAGCATGTAGGTGTCCATTGTTAGACATAGACCTATCCGTCGATACGTGTCGTCCGATTCGTAGTCGTCGCCTCTCCAGAACCTTTCTTCCCAACGTTACTTCGACGAGCGATGTGGCGTGCCGGATTCTATCACGTAAAGAAATACTGAGCATAAACCTCTGTGCTCTGAGCGACTGAGCCTTTATGGGGCCGACATTTAGAGACCACTTTTCAGTGCCATCAAGTCATCGCTGGTAACACACACTGGTTATAAAACTTTGTTTAATATGGAGTCAGTACCAAAACATTGCCAGACAAGTGGGTTGTTACAGTTTCTCGTATTTCTACTAAAACCTGTATGATTGCGTACATCATATCTCAAGAGATATGATTCGTCGATGAGTTGGTCAAGACCAACTTGCATAAGCTAAACCAAATCGGTCTGTTTACGCTTATTACTTATTTAATTTTTATTAACGCCATTATAATAAGAGAACGTACCTACCCAATCCCACGTGACCATTTTTGTCATTACAATTTTTACCATTTGGTTTTATATAAATGCTTTCTCTTGCACTCTCTTGTACTAGAGCAAGTGGATGAATTTGTATATCTTGGATGTGGATTTAGCCGAGATGGAAGGTACACCACTGATATAGAGCGAAGAGTGAATGCGGGAAATAGAGTGAACGGAGCGTTGGGGCAACTTCTGGGCAGCCACCCCCTCAGCCAGAAGGCACGTGTAGCAATACATAACGCAGTGCTTGTCCCAACATTACTGTATGGAAGCGAGAGTTGGGTATGCAGAAAAGAGTATGATAGTAAAATTAATGCGGTCGAAATGCGATCTCTGCGGAGAATCTGTGGAGTTAGGCTGACCGACCGCATTCGTAACGACGACGTAAGAGAGCGAGTAGGTATGAAAGAGAGTATTGGTGTAAAGATGCGAAAGGGAATGCTCCGATGGTTCGGACATGTGGAAAGAATGCCGAACGAACGCCTGGTTAAGAAGATATACAATGCGAAAGTGGAAGGATGTAGGTACCGAGGGAGACCGAGACTAACCTACCTAGACCAGATCAGTCATGTACTGAAGGAAGGTGGAGTCAAGAGTCTCCGAAACCGGCGAGCGTGTATGAAGAGAATTATGAATGTTGAGGAAGCGAGTGAAGTATGCAGAGATAGAGTTCTCTGGCACTCTGTTCTCTCTGCCTACCCTGCAAGGGATATGGCGTGATGATATGTGTGTATGTATGTATGCTTTCTCTTGCTACACCTACTTGTCACCACTTCTGTAATTCATTGAGTCGCGATTTAATCAGCCAGCATATAAGTATAAAACATCAGAAGTTGATCTACCTTAGTCTCCACCATGATGCTCTAATATTCCGTTTTTTTTAAATAGTTTCTCTTGTAACGGATAGCAATATTTGAAACATATTGCAAATATCTAAAAAACTTTTTAGTTTCACTTAATATTGACTTGAATTTCTATGCTTCCCACGAGCACGCTCACAGCATACGCAATATCCAGTCTTGTACCATCCATCAGCTGTGCAAGCATATAAACAGTTTTCTATAATTAATTATCAATGAAATAGTGTACTTATTAAAAAATAATTTAAAACCTTGTTAATAATGACTTATTAATCTTATTAATAATGACTTATTATGTAAAAACTATAGGTTGGGTGGGTTTTGATCGGGGTCATGGTTTATTCTACACATGATCGTCGAGGCCGTCGAGGGAGGCAAAGGGATATAAAAATATTGGAAGAAATAGTTCACATAATATGAGCACGTTCCTTAGTTTAACTTTATACACCCAGTTATTTGCATGGAATTATTTCGCCGGCAAACAATTTCATGCAAATATTTATCGGGTAGTTTTTGTAGAATTCAAGATTTATTATTCTCTTTTAATAAATTCAAGAGTCTCCGAAACCGGCGAGCGTGTATGAAGAGAATTATGAATGTTGAGGAAGCGAGTGAAGTGTGCAGAGATAGAGATCTCTGGCACTCTGTTCTCTCTGCCCACCCTGCAAGGGATATGGCGTGATGATATGTATGTATGTAATAAATTCAATTCAGTCCTCCATAATATTGATTTCATTACATAGGCTTCAATATGCTTAGAAACGCAATAATTGACTTGTTGCTATGTCCATATTCATCCATTAGCATATCCCTGTTGAAAATTTACAATAGAAACTTAAAAAACGATAAGAAATGTATGGGTTCCTATTAGTTTCTATATGGTCTATCTGAAACGAAAGATATTTACAGTGGACAATGATATCATCGTCCACTGTAAATATCTCCTCAAAAAAATGCCGAAGATGTATCGCAGTTAGCATTACTGTAGTATGAATCATTTTACAGTATTATATTCAAACATCCCCCCGTGTGGTGAAATAGACTACGACTAAGTGCTATAATATACATATAACATCTATGTAAGAGAAGAAACTGGAAATAAAACCTTATACCCACATGTCTGGTCAGCGTAGTGTAGTGGTTTAATTTCCCTTCCATTGTGGAATAGGCTCAAAGCCAGCAATGGAATGTATATGAGCCGAGATAATAATAATAATATAAAAACATTAAACTAATAATGATATACAAACTTTACTATATTTATGCATAAAGAAACCAGGCGAGTTTTATAATGCCACTTCATTCCCATTGACCAGATAAGTTATTAGATTAAAACATCCAGCTAGAAAAATAATGTGGATGTAATAAAGTGAAGCGTAATCGGAGTGTTTATTTCCATATAGGTAGTCGTGTTTCGTAACTAACTGGTTAACTTAAGAAAAAAAATTGACTACGAATTTTCTACTCGTTTCGAAATTAAATAGGCATATGACTGATAAAAATCGGCAACACCTCTAAGCAACTTGGCAGCACTCCACACCCATGTATTGCAAAACAACAATTGATCTGGAAAATTAAAGACAAGCAAGAGATTCCTGCTATATAGGTGTACAAATACTTTATATTATTATAAGTCTATCAAAGGAAGATGTTGATGATGAATAATTGTTTATTGACGTTAATAAAAACTGTTTATTAAGAAGCTAAAGTTATTATTTCTCTAATATAACACAATCCACGGCATATTCGTTGCCGCGGGCTATTTACAACTTTAACATTTATGGACACAAAGTAATCACTTAAACTCGAAGAATTATTTTGGGACTCCACAAACAAATAACAGACCTGATAGAAAATCAAATCCATGACACTCTGTACAGGTACCTTGGTAAACCACTATATTTATGCAGTCAGATTATTTAAATCATGTATGTTTATCTTTTATTACTAGAGATTGAAGTTAACGTTGTTGTTGATCCTAAAACACTGTAAAATAATAGTTTAAATAATGTAATATATACAAAAATATTAGACGATTGATAAAACAAGGTATAAAAGCTGTAAGTTTATTTGACCCTAAAGTACAAGCGATCATTTAATTCACTATTCTCAAACCATTGTCTCAGTGAGGTAGTCGTTTAAAATTTTATTTATTTGCAGGCCATTTTAACTTTATTGAAATTTTAAATGAGCATTTATTATTTTTAAAATTAAAATGCACATAAGTAAATTGTAACTAGTAAATGTGACTGATTATTTATTCACGCCGTAACTACTGTACAGGTGGTCTTGAAATTTGACATAAGGTTTTCTTCGGTTTATGTCCTTATTAACATTTATTTAATAATCAAATTCAGTATTCTATACAGCACTAATTTCTTAACACCTCAACCCACTTAGAAACCTATGCCAATGTGAGGATTATTGAAGGCTACTAGAAACAAACAAACGTCACAAGCAATTAAATCCAAGTCGACAATATTTTTTGTTTACTTCTAGTACTAGAATACTAAATCAAACCCTTTTAAATACGCTTTAAAGCTGTAAACAGCTTTTAGCGAGATAATTCGGTTTGCCCTATACTGACTTTTTGAATACCTAATAGTCCGCAATGATAAGTAGCGAATAACTTGTGGTATTATTTCTTGATTACCTAACTAATCTAAAATGAGTTAATTTTATCTAATGTTTCTTTTGATATGTGGATTTTGTTGATTTAAATCATATAGCTTTTTAAATTACTTAGGCATGTTTGTAATACCTTTAACAGGATTTTATGTAAAATAGTTGAAATCGGTATTTCATTTTCGTAAACAACATAAAAAAAACATAATTTTAAATGTATCATGCTGGTTTCTTAGCGGTGGAGTAAAAATATACTATATCGTCATACACCATCCTTATCTTCGTGCGAGACGAAGGCGATAAGGGAGCACCAGGGCAATGGGCACCAATGCTCTTTTAGGCAACTCAGAATAACAGCGATATAGCCCAAGCGCCTGTGAAGCGTAGTAATTATGGCATTTTAGTATTGTAAAATTCGTAGAACGCCTATGTCCAATACTGGTAAACGTATATAGGCTGATGGATGGATCGTATTTGTTACTAATAATTAGATAAGTACTTATCTAACTAAATAAGAATGAAAAGGAAGCTTGCAAAACTTTAGTGTAATGAAAACGATATTACGTACGAAGTCCTGTGTGCGATATTGTGAGCATATTCCGAAGAGACTGATAGAAAATTATTTTATTTCTTAATCTACAATCTAGAGTGTATCTTTTACTAAAAAAAAGCAAGCTGCCCATTATAATTTTAGGAGTATATATTTTCTAATTAAAAACAAATAGCTGTAGTGAAAATAAATGCACATTTTAAAAAGTTATCTTTTGTTATGAAGAGAAGAATCTGTTAATATTAGAAGGCACAATAATATTGGTGGGTGAGTAAGTTGGTACTAAAAACAAGTTATTTTATATGATGATGCGGCATTAAGTACTTTGAAGAATTATATACCATCCTTCTTTATTTTGTCACAGAACAAGCTTTGTTGATATTCATTACCATTTGCAGTCTACGTTGTTATCAACTAAATACATAATAAAAATGGAAATTCACTAAACAAGTTAGAGATCTCCATAAGCAACTATTGACGTATTTGTTAGAATGTTAATCAGTGCTATAGAAACGAAAAAAAAATAATAAGTATATTTTATTCCCACAGCGATAAACATCGAGCATCTTGTCAGGACACTATACATGTACAAATTTTGCTTTACTGTATCGAAGCAATAATTATGAAAATGATTATATAGAAATGACACGTAATTACGTATTACACATTAATTTCTCATGTTCGTAAATTTCTCCTCTTAAAGACTTGACCGATGTTTATATATATAGTTAGAGTTGGCGTAATTGGTGCTTTTGTCGAGATTCAGAAAAATAGTTTTAATTTGCCGACTATATCCATATTATATTTAGTTTTTCATTTAAAAAATAATCACAAATTCACAGAAAACAAAATAATAATATGAGACAGGACGAGAATTAATTCTAATACATTGAATATGATGCTTTTGTATGATTACTGAATGACGGCATTTAATGAAATCTAGCAGTTCAATTGATTGGGTGATTTGTCCACATGGCGACCACATAGGAAACACAACAGTTACATTATTTAATATTCAGTAAATCTATAATAGAGTAAGTACACTTGTTTGTTTATATATATATTGCCTCAGATTGGTATAAAATAACTAAAGCTATAATGCTTAATAAAAATTAAGTAAATAATGTTTAAAAAATGACGTATTAAATTTATAAATTCACGTTTACACAATATAAATATTTTAGTTTCATCAGCTTAGCATTTAGAGGTTAATAATTATATGTGAATTTGAAGTAAGGCCTATATTTGCCTCTCATCTTTGGATTGGAATGTAAATTATATATAAAATCTGATCAATGCCTATAAAATTGATTTAATATTCCAATATGGTTATAGTATTTTGTTTATTAAATATGAGATTGTGATATATATATAACTATAATATGTTTAGTTCGTACCTAAAATTATTTACAATTTTTGGAAGATATATGGATAATTGAAAATATGCAAGGTAACAGAATATGCTATACATAAATACTATAGCTACTGTGGAATTGTGCATAATTTTATATGGTGTACAAAATCATATCTTCAGTACTAACAAAGTTTTGATATTATAGTACTTTTAAAAGCATTTATAATCTCAAAAACTTATTTTCGAAATATTCTTGATTTAATGAACTTTTTAAAATACGCACAACCTCCCAAAGAAAAAGATAATTGTACAAGTCTTGAAAAATATTCATATTATATTATATCATATCTTAACACGACCATACTTTTATCTTTATCAAATATTATGTTACAGTACATTAATAAATTTTGAAATCTTAAATACTAAAGGGATACAAAATTCGCACTAATAATACTCGTACATTGAAAAGGGACAACACACACCGAACACAAAACGAATAGCTCAGCACCGCCGGCCGCGGCATCTGTACTGCATGCTCACTCACGTTTCGTCCGTCACCTCAACACGTGGTCTCCAAGAGTGGATCAGTTTTCTTTCCTCTGTCACCGTCCATCGACGTCGTTATTAATTTCTGCGATGCAGACTTGTAGAGTCGACGCGGCCGATCCTCGTCGTCGGATAGAGCTCGCGGCGCAGCTCGAGGCCGCAGACGAGCCGGCGAGGGCCGCGGCGAACGCGCATCGCACGTACACTGCGCGCCCAGAGAACGGATCGCACGCGCGCCCCGCGACCAATTCGTGCGCCAGCACTCGCAGCTCTCGTTACCGCACGATTCGCACACCACTGGTGACTTTCTCTCTAGCTTTCCCCGCTTGAACGTACTGCCTTCACGCTTCTGCTCAGTGTCTGACGTTCCTCGACTCGCTTCGTCCTTTGACATGGCTCGGTCGCATGACGAGTCCGCTCGAAGCGCTGGGATCTTTACCCATGGATCGGGCCCCGAGCGGCCACCTACGCGTCCTCGTGCAGCAGCTGATTTGATATCAACTTCGCTCATCTTCCGCCAGGGGTTACCGAGTACGGAGACAGCGTCACTGCTTGATCGATCGCGAGCACCGAAGCGTCGGGTGAGACCAGCCTCTGAGTGCGCTAACGGTTCTTCAAGCGTTAGCAGAGAGGTATCTGGTGAAGAGCGCTCACTACGCACAAAGCGCGGCATGCCGGGGGTGCTCGTGTGCGCTTGCGGTACCGGAGAGCGCGGCGCTGGTCGCGATGGCGACGGAGTGGCCGTTGCGCGTGGTCGCTCCGAGTGCGAGCGCGCGCGAGGGGTGTGCGCGCGACTCGCCGGAGTAACATCGCTGAGGGAGCGCAGATGTATGCGTCTCCGTACGTAACTTGGTGAATCTGTGTCGGTCACGTTAATGCTAATGTTATGCGCGATCGAGGCCTTTTGGTCAGCGGGTATCGCTTCATTATTGTCTGTTTTTTTATTTTCCTTGTAATTGTGTGGGCTCACAGAGCCGTTAGCGTTCGCAGAATTTTTTATGGGGCCGGCCCGGCTGGGCCCGGCCCCCGCTAGCTAGAGGAGTCTCTCTGTCGCTGAACTTGAAGTGCCGGAGCTCAGTGTTGATGCAGGATTTTGGTCGTCACCTAAAATATGTACATATTTAGATCAAAAATATAATTCTCCTACACGTAACGTGTGTATGTGACTGAACATCTCTAAAATGACTTTTTTGATGTGTTTAGGTGGATTCAAGAATAGATTATATTAATAATTAGGCTAGGTAAGTGGCACTGCGATCGCGATCGATTTCAAGGTATTCTGTTTTTATTGTTTTTAGATTTGCACAGAACTGTGTATATTGCGGTCAGCTAGTAATTTTATATAATTTAACTATATACACAAACGCATTTACTTTTTTTATCTGTGCGGTGACGGAGTAACAATCTAATTTACTACCCACTATCTTGTTCGTGGATGTCGTAAAAGTTGACTACGGGATTTAATGTGCAATTAGCATCTATGCAAGAGAAAGAAAACTCTAAATAAAGCCCTATGCCGACCTGTCTGACTAGTATACTATGGTCAGACAATTGCCCTCCTATTATCGAAGAAGTTCGAGCCCAGCAGTAGGACATATATGAGCTGAGATAATGTTGACTTGTTTTAAAGGGTGAATAATAATTGTTATGTTGTTGATGTTTTAAAATTAACCTCATATAAAATAAAATTGTACCTTGAGTAGTCTGGCCTGTGGCCGGCAGTCTTTGTCAGTTGAGCAACTCTACTGAAACGAAACGCTTCAGTCTCTCTAAATATTGATTGAACAATTCAACATCATTATGCCCCGCGCCCTGTAATTATAATGAATTAAAATGTAGATGTAGTTTGAGAGTTTTTTTACTACACTAGATTGAAAGTTCTCATAAATTAATAAGGCTTTTAGTAATGTATCTTTGCACGACACGATAGGTAAATTTATTTGTTTAAGGAATAAGCCCATTTCAATAAACAAACGGCATATCCTCATCCGTTTGTTTATTGAAATGGGCTTATTATACTTATAGTATATAATATTGAATATTACGACATCATAAACCCTCATACCACACTTAGATACCGATGGATGATTACCATAGGTATCATAAAAATCGACTAACAGGTCACCAAGCAAACAAGCTACAGAACTCTCCTGGAAGATAAAATTAACAACTGCGACCGTCAATCCGCCTGCCAAATGTGGTGATTATGGCACGTTATTCCTCTTTGAGCAAGGCCTATGTAGAAATGTGGACATTGATACCCTAAGGGGATGATGGGAGGATAATCACAACGATAATTTTTAATAAAATAATATTGCTTAGGAAAAAATCAAACAAATTATTTCATAAGTAAAAAGACCTCATTATTTTTTGGAAATTGTATGTAAATCAACGCTTTTACGAATAAACGAATTAATTATAAATATATCAAATATATATTTTAACTATTTTTAACGTTTGTGTTGAAATGTTCCCTTGCTATGAATTGCTAGTTTTAACCAACTGCGAGCACGCCAGAGTTTTAACACCCAGTAATTAATATTGAGCAACATTTTAATTAATTAAAAATGCCCGCGGTTATCGCATGAGCTGACTAAGAGATATAAATAGAGAATTATCGGTGTTTCTGTCCGAGTATAATTTAGACATTATAAAAAAGATTTAACAGTAACTAGTTAAATACGTTATATTTGAATATGCAAAACTACATTGCCATTTTCCAAGAGATATGATCTAGAGAAGCATTAATTTTACAACAGGCTGGTAGGTCTCTTTCTTTGATGCTCTGACACATTCTTTGCATACATCATTTCCTCGCAGTAGGAGACGACGGCGTACTGATCCCTTTCGTTTCCAACCATTATTATACGATGTTCTTAAGCGAGAGTTAATTCAATCTGTCGCGGTACGTCTACGGCGCTGCTCTGCCCACGCTGAGGACTACACCAGCATATAAAAAGCATGTCTTCGGGACACTTTACAATGATAGCATACAGCCGACTTTCCCGCCAATGCGACATAGGTTATTCTCGAAATAATGCCGCCATGATGTCTCTATGTATCATCTACTACATGGTTTAAAGGACGCAATCGTGAATTTTGTTCGTCAGCAATGGGACGAAATAAGTTCTTTTACACTATTAGTACACATTGCATCAAATATAATAAATTACTCGCATAACACTACTTTAAAAATCACTTAAAGTGTGTAGCAATACGAAAACATGTTATAATTAATAGTGAATTTACTTAATTTATAAATACCTCAACCCATAATGGTTCCACGGCACGCGGACAACGTTCATATATAGCTAGTCCATGTGAAAAATCTATCACCTCATCTTCAGTTCCATGTATAACTAGAACTGGGGAGGTCACTTTAGGAATTTTGTCGATACTGAAACAAAAAAAAAGAATATATTAAACTAAACACACTTATTAACATTTAAGGCGCGAAATTATCATGTTGCCTTATTGAATTATATTCGCAATTTAAGTTTTCTTGTAGTTGAGAACATATTCTCGAAGCACCCGTGAATGGACGGCACGCGGCCTCATAACCCACCGTATTTCCCCTTCCCCGTCGCCCCTGAACTGGTTATTAGTACCAATTCCTTGATCTCGGCGGTAAGTGGTTTAGCTTGACAAAGTTGTCAATTTTAATAGTGTTTTATGTATCTAATATAATGTAGACAAAGCGTTTGAATGTACTTTACGTATGTTATTATGTCTTGCCAAAACTCATAGAGTAAACTCATTAGATGAGAAACACTTCAGTTTAAAGCGGCATCAGGCGCAGATAGTCGCGAAAACGCCGCCCCAGGTGTCGGCGGCGGAGCGTGTTACCGAAGAGGATTGCCTCTCGGAGCCGCCCTTCCGCGAGACGATTGTCTCGCAGAAGGCGACGACCGCGTCCCAGTTCCTGACGCTGTAGAGCATCGCCTTAGCAATGGTCCGCAGCGCCAGGTCGGCACCGATGATTGCGACGAGTTCACGGCGCTACTCTGCCGAACACAGACCTCGAGCGTGCTGCGTCGTGTCCTCGTCGCAATCGCAGTGGTGGCAGGTCGGTGTCCTCTCCCTCCTCACGACCATGTGCAGGTACTTGCCGAAGCAACCATGTCCGGTCAAGACCTGCACTGGGGTGTTCCGGCCAACAGGCATGCTGCCTCCATCGCCACCGTGCGGTATCCGCTTATGGCCCTGACTGCCATGGCCCTCTGTGGTCTCCATAGGAGAGCCCTAAGTCGGACAGTCAGCGATCCCGCCCAAACGGGTCCCGTGACCTTTAACGCTGATTTTTTTTTATATTTTTTCTATTGCTTTTAGTGGAAAACGAGTAAGCAGCATACCTGATGGTAAGTGTTACTGCCGCCTATGGACCTTTGCAATACCAGGGGTATTGCAGGCCACTGCCTACCATTACGAACCCCAGAACCACTCAGTTGGGCTTCTGGCTTCCTCGCTCACCGAACGAAGCACAACAGCACATTGCCATTGCTCAGACGCGGATCTTCTGCGAGAGTGTGGTACTACCTCAGACGGACCGGCCCGCGGCTGAAAACTGTCAACAGCGTGGTTCTACCACTAATAAATACTAATAATAATACTACCACTAAATGTTCGGAACACCGTGAAAGTAAAAGTCAATCACAAAATCCGGAAGAATAGCTTTATCTCATAAATGCATTTCAATTTCTGATCAGATGAGAGAAAAGAAGATTTATGAAGTTTAACTTTTAATAATTATCTTCTGCGCGACAGGAAAGAAACTATCACACGGAGACTATAACTTTTTAAAATTGCTGTATTTGTAGTAACTTTCTTTTTTTGTTTTGGATGAATCGCACACAGGTGACCAAGACGACGGTAGGGCGATGCAGAGTCCCATGGGCGATTATTGTGGAGCCACCGGTACCACTGCCTTCATTTTGGCGGTTGGAAGTGCAAGTTACATTTTCGATGTCAGATTAATCCCCAGCCCGACCGTCCATGATCTTCGCTTTTTTTGTATTATTGCACATGGTGGCAAACGATCAAGGAGCACATCTGACAATAATTATTACGTTGAGCTTTTCGATATCAACCGTACAGTTACGCCGTTGCCTAAAAACAGCTGGGCTTCCGGCTCTCTCTCGCCCACCGAACGAAGCGCGACAGCATTTTGCCACTGCTCAGACGACGATTTTCTACGAGAGTGTGGTATTACGCCGGACGGAACGTCCCGCGGTTTCAGACAAAAAACTGTCAACAGTGGGATCCTACAACTAAAACATATCCTACTGCTGCGTCTCGAACCTCCTATATAATAGAAGTTAAAATTGACCTGCTATCCCATGCTGGTCAGACGGATTGATATAGATTGTATTACAAGTTTTCTTTCTCTTGTATAGCGTTTGTATTTTGTTTATATCCCTAAATCACCTTTTACAGAAAGCGGCGCTCTTTAAACTATATTCTCTGTACCACATGGAAATATATATAATTCTAAATATTAAATTCTGCTTTCTGAATACAGATGCTATAAGAAGCACCACAATAATTTTAGAAGTTACAACACATTACAACCTCGAATGAGTGAAGCCAAAAAAATTGTATTGCTACTTAATAGCAATCATTACCTACATCGTTTTGTTTTTCCACTAATTTATTACTTATACGTAAGTAGTACAAATACTCCTTTTTATGCTATTAGTATAGATATGATTAGATAAGCGTAATTTTTCTAGATAACTATATTACTTTCACTCGTTTATGTGTTCGTAATCCTCTCGTCTATGTGTTCGTAATTCTTCTCTTAAAATGTTTTCTTTTTTATTGTCTTTTAGCAGCAGGGGTACAAAACACACCACCTGATGATTAGTGATATGGTCCATAAACTTCAGTAATACCAAGCGTATAGCCAGGTCACTGTTTACCGGAACTTATGGTTTGGACCTCCGGCTCTCTAGTCCAGCGAACGAAGCGTTGTAGCAAATAGCTAATGCTCAGACGTTGGTTTAAAGAGAGTGTGGTTACCACACCTAATCCGAGCCGACCCATAAAATAACAAGAACTGTTCTCAAAATCTCGGCTTTTTTAATTTGCATACTATTTAATTAAATTCGGGCATATTATATAAACATTTAAGACGTAACAGTAGACATGCTATTTTTACTATAACATCTTAAGAATAATCATTTGTACTAAGTTGTTTATAGATATTTAGTTAAGCAGAAGATAGAATGATTTGTAACTGAATTTTCAGCTTAAACTCTCAATCTGTTTGAAACATTTTGAGGGACAACATTTTTCGATAATTTATTCAAGCAAAGCGTGATACTTAGAGTGGCAGAAACACTGCCAGCAGAGTAGCTTGCAAGTATAACCTTGTCACTATAGACACCGTTCATCTGTAGGAAACAAGTTGATAGTAGGTAGTAATATCTTAATCTTACTAATATTATAGATGTTTGTGAGGTCGAATGGATCTTTATTCCAGTTTCAAACTATTGAATAAATTCTAATGAATCTACAGCATTATATTACACATCTACATCTTAAATAAGATACAACCTAGTCTATAATTTATAAAAATAGCCTGTGAATTAACTGAAATACCACAATTCGTTTTAAAAAATACGACTGAATAACTTCTGTAGAATAATAACCACGTGCGTAATTAGTCAACGATAAATATGAATGCTTAAAAATCTAGTAAAATATTAATGCAATATAACTAAATTATAAATAAAAACGTGGATATTGGAATCAAATGTCTCTTTGTGTTAATGAAGAGAAAAATATTCATGTGATTTGTAGAATAAATGCCGCGGTTAGCGCGCGATATTCATTGACCAATCACTGTCTCATTACAACTCGTGTATTTGACGTATTATCGTACGCACAAGCTAATAACATTTCAAACAGAAGTCGGTCAACGCGGGCGGGCCTCATCAAAATGTGGTAGGCAATTTATTAAATTCGCTATTGTTTTCTTGTCGTCAAGACTCTGAGAGATACAAACTGTTTCTTATTCCAGACTATACTTATTTGTCAAATAATTATAAGAAACAGTAGTGCAATAGATAAAATAGAAGGTTATCAAACGCATGGCTTCAAATGGGGCAGCCAAGGTGCGCGCATTGATTTTTATCGGTGGTACGGCAAGTCTACATTTTAGTGCCGTTAAATGTCTAAAGAGCCCTAATTAAATACTGTCCGCAGGCTAACTACTAAAATTAGAGCGAGTTTATTCGTCGTGATCTTAGCCACTTTCACTTTTATTATGATCAACGAGTTCAGAATATTGTTGATTGTTGAAACCGCCTAAACCTATAAGTGATAGCGCATTCGCTTCCAATGAATATGAGAATAGCGATATGATAATAGAAAAATGGCCTACAATATTAGATTTTAGAGACTGAACAGCAGAAAAAGCTATAGTTATTTTTTCAAAAATAATTTCTATAAATAACACATGTTTATTATTCTGTTTCTTTTCATCTTTAAGATTTAATAAATATATTAATTATTATTAGGGTTGCTGCGAATATGAAGTTTAGGATCTAGATACGACTATTAGAATAATAAAATATTTTGGTTTCTGATACGATTACAGATACTGAATTATTTCAGTTTATTTGATAATTTCGGTAACGCATTTTAAATTTTAGGAAATTTTAAAAGAAAAAAGGTAACATTTTTTTTTCTAGGTTAACATTTGATAGATACCGCAGTGCAACGTGTCTGCTTCAAACTATACTTGTATTAAAAGTTATAACGTATTCAATATCGGATAATTTCTATTACCGTTACGGTCCTCCATAACGTCCCTGCTAATTACAGTAATTATACTTATAACACTTACGCAGATCCATAATAAAATCTGGTTATTGGTATAACAATTATGTATTACGTCGCACTTACATATCTATAGCAATGCAACACTCAATGATTATTTTGAATTAATTAAATACACACAAGGCAGCGTAGTGAAAGTGGATTCGATATGAAAAAATAAAATGTTCATTTATTGACTTATTACGACTTTACACATCATCATCAACCTGCTCTTATCCCAATGTATTTGGGGTCGACGCAATATGTCTTCTCCTTCCATACAACTCTATCAGACGTCATCTCTGTGGTCACTCCTTGTCTATCCATGTCATGTTTCACGCAGTTCATCCATCTTTTCTTCGGTCTTCCCTTATCCCTTAAGCCTTCGACATTCATGCTTAAAGCTTTCCTCACAACATTACTTTCATCCCGCCTCATCACATGTCCATACCATGTCAATCTTTCACTCCTTAATTTTTCCGTCACTGGCGCAACTTTCAAACTTCCTCTTATATGTTCATTTCTTATTTTATCCATTCTTGTCACACCACACATCCATCTCAACATTCGCACCTCCGCTACATGCAGTCGTCTCTCATCCGTCGCTTTTGTCGCCCAACATGCTGATCCATACAATACAGCAGGTCTTATTAGGCTTTTATATATTTGGCCCTTTAATTTAAGGGGTACTTTGGGGTCGCATGTTGTAGCGGTGACCTGCCGCCATTTCATCCATCCCACATCAATTCTGTGCTTCACCGCACGATCCAGGTCGCCATCGCTTTGGACAAGAGAACCGAGGTATCGAAAGTTCGAGCATACTGGGATAGGTACTCCATCTAGAGTTATGGGTGTAAAATTGAAGAGACCGCCGAAATCGCAGAACATGTATTCTGTTTTTGGTCTGGTGATTTTCAAGCCTACATTCTCTAATTTACAGCGCCACTTTTCCAGCATGCTCTGTACCTCAAGGCCCTCTTTCCAGACGAGAACAATGTCATCAGCGAATAACATGCACCAGGGTGCCTCTTCCTGTATCTCTGATGTTAATGCATCTATTATCAACAGGAAGAAGTGAGGACTTAACGCCGACCTTTGATGCAGACCTACTTCGATACTGAACTCCTCGGAGTCTCCAGCCGCTGATTTCACGTACGACCTAGATTGTCGGTACATGGCACAGATTAACCTAACATACTTCACAGACACACCTTTCTCTTTCAGAACCCACCACAAAACTGTTCTCGGTATTCTGTTATAGGCTTTCTCGAGGTCAACGAATACCATGTGCAAGCTTTTATGTGCACCACGATATTTTTCGCACAGTTGGCGCAGTGCAAACATGGCATCCGTTGCCCCGCGGCCCGACATAAATCGGAACTGGTTTTGGGTGATCTCACTTTCTTCTCGCAATCGTTTCTCAATCACTTTTTCCCACAATTTCATACTGTGTGACATAAGCTTTATTTCTCGATAAGTACCGCAGTCCTGAACATCCTCTTTATTTTTAAAAATGAGCACTAGCGTACTATTGCACCATTCATTGGGGATTACTTCGTCGCGAAGCAGCTTATCGAAGAATAAAGTTAACCACATATACCCATCCTCTTCCAAAATCTTCCATACATTACGACTTTACACAATTACTCAATTTACCTAAATTGTATTTTTACAGCAACTAAATCTGCACATGACTGATTTGCTGCAATTTGATTGCACATTATGGTGCAGTGGTCTAAATACCTCCCGTTCTGACGTTCATGGGTTCGTTACGACGTAAGACAATTCTTTGCACGATCCAAAAATGTTTATTCTGTCGTAATTTGTATCATTAATTATACGTTTGTTCATTCTTCTATACAAGGTCAAGTTACTTAGTACAGGTGTGGTCTTTTGAAAATAAATCGGTTGCATGATTTGCGACCACTTAAGTAAGTAGTGATCACACAAATATTTAGTTTTATATAAAAATAGATTTATAAAAGCATGTGTTAAAAATTCAAATGGTTACTTTAGTTATAGGTTCAATATTTGATGGTATCTATATTTCATTCACTTGGTATGATGCAATTTGGATTTCAGATTTAATATAGAAATCTACTATTATTAGGTACCTCTCTAAAACCATAGATAAGGGCACTACAAGAGGTAAATATATAGGTATATCTTAAATGGTCACTTTGAATGTTTTAGTAGCAATTAATATTTTACATACATACATACATATCATCACGCCATATCCCTTGCAGGGTAGGCAGAGAGAACAGAGTGCCAGAGAACTCTATCCTTGCATACTTCACTCGATTCCTCGACATTCATAATTCTCTTCATACACGCTCGCCGGTTTCGGAGACTCTTGACTCCACCTTCCTTCAGTACGTGACCAATCTGGTCTAGGTAGGTGAGTCTCTGTCTCCCCCGGTACCTACATCCTACCACTTTCGCATTGTATATCATCTTAACCAGACGTTCGTTCGGCATTCTTACCATATGTCCTTTCGGACCATCGCAGCATTCCCTTTCGCATCTTTACACCAATACTCTCTTTCATACCTACTCGCTCTCTTACGTCGTCATTGCGAATGCGGTCGGTCAGCCTAACTCCACAGATTTTCCGTAGAGATCACATTTCAGATCATATTAATATTTTAAATCACTAAAACATTAAAAATCCAGTGTAACAGTCTACATGTTACAACTCCATAGTATTTCCTTTTTGTCCAACTATTACTAAAGGAGAGAGCTAAGGAATGCTAGAGATATTGTGCATGTTAAATGTATAAAAGATTGTAATGGAAGAGTTTTAATAAATGATGAAGAAATAAAAGGGCGCTGGAAGAGTTATTTTGAAAAATTCATGAATGAAGTGAACGTTCGGACTGGTAAAATAGAGGATCTACCGACCAACTTGGGTTTGGTAGAGGCAGTAAGTATAGATGAAGTAAAAAAGGCTGTCCAGAGTATGAAAAATGGTAAAGCGGTTGGCCCAGACAGTATACCTGTGGAGGTATGGAAATTTCTGAAAGCCGACGGATGGAACTGGCTGACTTTGTTCTTCGTTGCATGAAGAGTCTATCCCGAACGAATGGTGTTCCAGTTCTCTGGTACCCATCTTTAAAAATAAGGGTGATGTACAAGACTGCAACAACTACCGAGGAATAAAGCTTATGTCGCATAGCATGAAGATTTGGGAGAAAGTAATAGAGAAAAGAATGAGAGAGGAATGTGGGATAACCCAGAACCAATTTGGTTTTATGCCAGGACTGAGTACCATGGACGCAATTTTTATCTTACGCCAACTTATGGAAAAATACCAGTGTATACATAGAAACCTACACATGGTATTCATAGACCTAGAGAAGGCGTACGACCGTGTTCCTCGGGAAGTTCCGTGGTGGGCTTTGAAAGAACGAGGAATACCTGGGAAGTATGTAAGATTAGTGAAAGCTATGTACGCAGGAGCGAGAACGAATGTCCGGTCCGAAGCCGGCGTTACTGACGAGTTCAATGTGGCAGTAGGCTTGCACCAGGGTTCGGCTATAAGCCCTTATCTGTTCCTCCTGGTGATAGATGCTCTGACATCGGACATACAGGGAGGGGGAAGCACCTTGGTGTATGCTGTTTGCAGATGACATTGTTCTCGTCGGGGAGGACGCAGCTGAAGTACAGAGCAGACTGGAAAAATGGCAAGAGAAGCTGGAAAGAGTTGGCCTTAAGATCAGCCGTACCAAAACTGAACATTTGTTCTGTAACTTTAGTGGCTCTTCCCAATTCTCTCACATTGCCTTAAATGAGGTATCCCTACCGGTCTGCTCGAATTTTAAGTACTTAGGCTTGCTTCTCCAAAACGACGGCAATATCGACCGCGAAGTTAGTAGGAGAATGAATGCAGGCTGGATGAAATGGCGACAGGTTTCGGGAACAATATGTGACGCGAAGATGCCCCTTAAACTTAAGGGGAAAATCTACAAGAGTGTCATTAGACCTGTCGTTATGTATGGATCTGAATGTTGGGCATTGAAAAAGACGGATGAGAGACGATTGCATGCTACTGAGATGCGTATGTTAAGATGGATGTGTGGGGTGACAAGATTAGATAAGATACGAAATGAGTATATTAGGGGAAGTTTGAAAGTAGCACCAGTGATAGAGAAAATTAGGTGCGCGATATTGTCTTGGTATGGACATGTGATGAGAAGGAATGAAAGACATGTGACAAGGAGGGTTATCAATATGCTTGTGGATGGCCGTAAGAATCGTAGGAGACCCAAAAAGAGATGGATGGATTGTGTAAACGAGGATATGTGTATGAAAGTTGTGAGTGCAGATATGACGGCTGATAGAAGATTGTGGAAGGCAAGAACATGTTGTGCCGACCCCACTTAGCGTGGGATGAGGGCAGGCAAATGATGATTACTAAAGTAGAGAGCTCACTCCACTACGCTAATTGCATTCATTCGGTCAGTCTCTCAGCCTTATCTGCTTTGGAGGGCCTAGACCGACAAAAAAGGGAAGTGTGCCTTCTGCTAAAGTGGTGTAATATTCAAGGCTCAACATCTACTAGACCAGCCTAAATGGTAGTTGCAGATATCTCGCTGACTTATGACTGGGCAATTACCTCGAAAACAGCAATGATCTACACTCTACAATCATCTGCCATCTGTCTGCCAATATTTAAGCATCCAAAAGTGATTTAGCACCAGCTTATGAACCTAGCATGGGCAATTGGCATAAAATTGTAACATTTCAATGAGTAATAAGCAGCCAATTAACTACTCAATTACTATCATTAATGATGTTATCTCTGTATCATATAACATAGTTCTATAGAACATACCTATTAAAACTGTGTTATCAGTCTTAATTCATGACATACATTAAAGATAAATAAGAAATACTTCTAGGTGTTTACATTTGTTCATTATCACATGTTCTTTGTTACTAGTTTTTTATAGCTTCACTACTTGCTCTTTGAAAGGACAGTATCTCTTCATATTACACATTCACCTCAATTTTTATGTATAATGCCAATTACAAATTTATATTTATATGCTTTTCATCATTATAAATTAGGGTAAGTATGGAAACGTGTGTAGAAGTAGATCCATGTTCAGTTTTAAAGAAACTAGTAGGGTTGAAATATTAATTTAGAACAACTTGAAATTTTGTAAAACCGAATAATAAATACTAAAATCCCAATGTCATTTCGACTGAAAATAATAAATGTTTGTGGCATGCGTTTTCTATTTAAAGTATAAGTAATTCTTTGTACCTACAAATCGAGACTTACAGCATCTCTAGTTGTGTCGATTTGTCATCGAATTTACGTCCATTGTCACAACCATAAAATTACCTATCAAACCTGTTAATATAACTATCACACCTCCTATTATGGTTAAGGTTAAATGGAAGGGTTTGACTTTAACATAATTTATATTAAATATCTGATTGAGAATTTTATTAAATGGATAAAAAAACAATTTCTTTTTATCTTTATAGCAAACAAAGCAGATGAGTACCCGCCAATCAAATAATATTATTGATAGCAGAGAGTTGAAAGGCCAAATTATATATCTATATAATAATTACTTATTGGGATATCACAAGGTCAATGTGAAATAATCAGAGTAAAAATATTCTTATAGTTCTGATGATATAAGTTGATTTTAACAACAACCAACAAGAAAAATGCACAAATACCATAAAAAAATGTATGTAAAAAATAATAAACATCTAAAAAAATGTGTTTAAAATATGCTTTCATTTTATGAAAAATAGTATGTGAAAATATGTACTTTAAACTTATTTTAAAAAAGATTTCTCAAAATCCATAGCTGCCAGTAGTGAGGAGATCAGACAAACTGTCCCTAACAGGAACTGTCAATATTGCTTTGATTTTGAGTAAACTGCTTCCATATAACAAAAAAAAATCCTATTGTTTAAATTAATGAAATGATTTAACTTATATGTAAATAAAATAGTAAAAGTAATAGTTAACAAAGTTAACAGTAACAGAAAGTAAATAACACAATTCATGCATCACTATTGTGCACTATGAATGCGAGGCAGTGTGCACTAAGAATGTTTTTGTAATCAAAGAAGGATGACTCATTGCAATATCAAAATAAGGTCAGAATATGTTTGCAAAATGTAAATAAAAAACTTACCTTGGAAATGCGTCAAAGAACCATGTCCTTTTAGTGTTGGGGAATGCTACTCTCATACCCGACATCAGAGGCGAATGCAGAACTACAGCGCCCACTTCGTAACGAGCAGCCAAGTCCACAGTAGGCACGGTCCCTATGCTCTGACCATACAATATTATGTTTTCTGGACTAATTCCATAACGAGTTCGCAAAGCCTGCCACGCTGCATCAATATCAGCATACAAATTTTTCTCTGAAGGTTTACCACCGCTCACACCATATCCAGAATAATCATAACTGAATATATTACAGTTTATTCTAGTACCTAGACCTAAGTAAAAACTACTCATTTGACCAAGATCTACAGCATTTCCATGAGAAAATAATATAGTAAAACGAGCGTTAGGGCTACATCGAACAAAGAGGCAAGCTATTCTGTTGCCTCTAGTGGTTCTCGAATAAAAGCCTTCAATATTCTCCTTTTCTCGGTCTGAATATTGCCATTCAGCGCGTTCAGTTAATGACAATGAAAATTTTGCTGCTGTTTCGTCAGGTGTAAACGTATACGTTGGTTCTGGAGGTAGAAATGCTAGCTTCGCCGCGATTTTCCCTGGGCATGGTGGACAACAAAACAGGCAACAGAGTTCACTGAAACTTAACCCGTTCATGATGAATCTTTACAACTACTCATGAAAAAAATAACGAACACTATCCATTACAAAACCATAACTCACAAATTACTGATCACGGCGAAAATAAAAGATTTCACAAAATTGACAGATTGATAGTCAACAGTTTCATTCAGCCATGACGATAGTGTTGCCAAATGCCACAAAGCAAAATTACTACGTGAAAAATGTCAACTTCAACTTTTTCTCACAGCTTTAGTGGCGTAGTAGGTTCCCCACAGATAAATATATATTGTACTACACAGTTTCGCCACGCATTTGTCATCGATTCCAAATGTCATTGATGCGTAAAGTTTATATTTCAATTTTTTTTATTTGATATTTATATATCCGTTTGATATATAGAAAAAAGGATACTCTGGAAAGTTTTAATCCATCGAAGTTAAATATTATTTGTCAGTGATCAAGTAAAGAAAAAAAAAATATTTCATTTAAGTAAAGAAAGAAAGAATTATCTCTTATTTTTTGAAACCAGAAATAACTGATGAAGCTCTGTTATTTATTTATAATTCCACTTTGGCACTAATAGTAACAACTTAATGTGGGTAGTTTCCCAATTACAGAGCATTATGCGACTCAGTGGCACACTATGCCGAATTATGCTGATGCTTAATAGGAACGTAAATTAGTTTTTAAATGCACCAGCAGAGTGCGCTAAGTTCAGCGTTGAAAAAAAAAATCTCAGAGTTAGCAATAACCTAATTAATCTGTAAATAAAGTGGTATACATAATAATTGGTTGAAAACTATTTACGGTTATTTTAAACTCAACTTAAAGAATTATTATGTCAACTTAAAGAAAAAACACTTGTTAATTTTCAGTCACTAAGTTGGTATCGATTGCACGCATCAGACGAAAGCACTACTTTTAAGAGTGCTCGATTGTGCGAAACGTTGCTGTAGTTGGAACATTCAACGTTAAGCATTATGCCGCATAATGCGCTCTAGTGCTGTAATTGGAAAACTACCGTGGTAATAGAAATTAAGGAAACTCATATCGGTGCTAACTAGACTATAGTCTAGTTAGCACGTATCGTAATCATACAAAAGGAGTGAAATGTAATGCAAAAGCTGCTAATATTATCAAAAAAGAGCAAATTAGAATCATAATACGCTAATCAAACAATGTATGGATCCCTGCGCACATCGGTTTGAGGGGTAATACTATAGTAGATCAGTTGGCAAGACAGGCTATTTCAACGGGTATTCCACTACAACGCGCGCCTTATTTTACAGATATACTGTATTCAGTCAAAAAGAAGTGTGTTCAAATGTGGAGTGAATACTTCGATGAAAGATCTCGCACTGTAGGCATATGGTATAAAACTTTACAACCACATCCTTTCAATTATCTATGGTTTGCAGACTCTAATCTGTCCAGACAGGATATAGTAACTGCCCTGTGACTTCGTTCCGGACACATACCTTTGAACAGCTTTATTCGTATGATGAATAGGGGTTCTTCCCCTTGCTGTACTATGTGCGCAGTTAGGGAAGACGTCTACCACATCCTGGTGGAGTGTGTACGGAACGAAGTTGAAAGAAAACAGTTTGAGCATCAGACAAATATTTGTCTAAGAATGATTGGAGCCTGTAACACTATTCTAGCTTCGCCTTTATCTGAAGAAGCAATATTGTTATATAATATAGTAAACGTAGAAATAACTAGATTTAAATTATAATTATTAATTTGTAATTCTATATTTTAATTATTAATTTGTAATTCTCAACAAGGGTGACATGATCGCTTTGTGATCAAACCCTACCTTTTGGTAAATAAAGAAAAAAAAAAAGTGTGTGTGTACTTATATACACGCGTTAGAAGTTATACTTCTTTGGCGTGACAAAATAAAAATCTTTTCAAAAATTTTATCTTTCGCCTTATCCTACGTTTGTAGAAAAAATAACACTAACAATAGAAAAAAAACATTTAATACATTGAAAGTTTTATTATAACGCATTATCTAGTTAAATAAAGTTTAATAAATTATAATAAAAAACTAAAATGTTGACTATAGCTAACTTCAGGTATATAATAGAAAGATTACGGTATTTTTTTTTAATATTGACTCGAAAGATCAGTCACTATTTATATATGCATTTTATTATTAGTCCCGTTTCAACTAAAGTAAATAAATTATGCGTGTGTACAAAGTACACATATCAGAAGTGAAACTTTAGCAAACTATTTTTTTAAATATATTTTACATACCTACATCAACCAATAGCGTGTACTCTCTCTCTCTCTCTTTCTCTCGGGGCGCGTAAAAATTTTACCCTCATGCGCGCAAAAAGTTTCCCTTCAAAAAAAAGATGGCGCGTAACGGAAAAATGTGACGCGTAACCGAAAAATGTGACGGTAAATTTTTTCCAACGAGTCCGGAGCACGATTGGGCCGAATTCCCAATAGGTGCGGTTTCGAATCCCGCTTGTGACATCAGTTTTCGCTTCGTAAACGGGTTTTTATAAATAATCAAAAATCCTGAATTACAATTCTACACAGAATTACGGCCGCAATTAGTCATTAGCTTCTTTCTTCATAGATTGACTCATTTTAACAGAGAGAAAATAAAATAAAAAACGGCGGGCGATAACATTTTACTAAATTGTTTCTTTTTTTAAATGATACATTTATTATGTTATCAAAACTAGCCAAATATAACTAGTACAGCTAAAGAAACTATATTAAAAGTTTATACAGACTATATGCGAAAAGAGTTTTTCCCTGACCCAGTATATACCTACCAATGAATATAATATAACACTGTGTGATAGTGGTAAACACACTAGAAAAATGAAACTAATCCAAGAATGTGACATAAAACTTCCAGATTCCCACCGAAACTCAAGAAATATTGACAGGAGTAAGTATTGCTATTATAATTGTTTCATTTTATTAGTATCACAAACAGTGGCGGCTGTGCCTTAAGTGCGCTCGTGCGCTGAATCACTACCTTAAAACATTTCAAAATTGCAAAATATTACTTCATTTTTGTTTTTAAATTACCATATTAATATTTATTTTTTAAACATACATAAAAAAAAATGATTAAAAAATCAAAAAACCTGACTGTGTAAAAAGTCACCAAAACTACGTACATAATAAAAAAAACTGAAAAGAAAAAAACAAGCACTTAGATGTCCGGTGGTCTAGAAGTCGATAATATATTATTGAATAAATACAATTGCAGAAAATGAAATATATTTTAATAATAGAACATGACAGCTAAAGAACAGTCGGGATCCTTTATTCTACAGCAAATCTAATTTTTCAATGGATCCCGACTGTTCAGCTGTCATGTTCTATTATTAAAATATATTTCATTTTCTGCAATTGTATTTATTCAATAATATATTATCGAATTCTAGACCACCGGACATCTAAGTGCTTGTTTTTTTCTTTTCAGTTTTTTTTATTATGTACGTAGTTTTGGTGATTTTTTACACAGTCGGGTTTTTTGATTTTTTAATCATTTTTTTTTATTTTATACTTTTTAGTTATAAATACCTAGGTAGCTATAATTATCTTATTTATTAATAAGTAGGTAAGTACCTAACTATATATAGTTTTTCGACTGAAATTGAGTACTAAATCGTTAGAAATTGGAGATGGGCGACCGCGTCAGACATTAGATACTTTATGTAGGACTACCTATGGTATATTGGACAATATACCTACTAAATACTTCTGTATATGTCCATCCACATCCAGTTATATGAATTTTTGTCTTTTCATCGTAAATTTCTACTGTCTAAAAAACCTATACGTGAGAAAGGTTGTTATGTAACTTTAAATCGATATAGATCCTAAACGGCCAGTCAAATCGAAAAATGTTGAGAGAAACCTAAAAATGATTTTCAAATACCTATTTAACGATACCCCATTCGATATAGTTTGTTGATTTTATTTTTTTTAATTTTGACAATATGGCGTCCAGTAGTCGCCATATTTAATTTTCAATAACGTCATATCTTTAGTGACACTCGCCGGATTAAGAGGAATCGATTGACGTGCGAATCATAAAAATCGGCCTAGGCGTTTGGTCTATATAGTGCTTCAAAGGAACATACAAACATACATACATACATAGACTGTTAAACACAATACCACTCCTTTGCAGTCGGGTAAAAAACATATAACAAATAAAATTTTCAATTATGACGCAACAATTTAAGCGCTTTGCTAAACTATTAAGACTTACTAAACTATTAAGACTTTCCTTGTAAAGAAAATTTTCGTGCACTTCGAGGAGTGAATGTGGATTGCTAATATAACTTGTATGAGTTACGAGCTAATATGCCTGGCGCGTGAAACAAAAGATAGTACATAGAAATGTATTGATTAATGAGCCCACAGAGCAAATACAAAGAGGAGCTGTTGTAACGAATATTTTCTATGAAACAATGCGTGTCATTTACAGGGGGGTGAGTGGATCGCTGCTAATGGATAGAGTGAGACAAGCAATAGTACTTGTCTCGCTGCCTTCTTTATGTCCATCTACCGGCTATTAGCACAACTACTAATTTCGTATATTTTATGCAGTTGAGCTTTCTTGCATTAGATGTCAGTAAGTGTATGGTGTAACAGGGACGTACTCAGAATTTACCTACATCAAGGAGTGCTATTTTTTTTTTATTTCAAAGATACAAACGAAACTTATTAGCTGTTTGCTCTATTCAAATATAAATGTTTATAATCAAATAATTCTGCATAGCGAATAGGTGAATGACTACTGTTTTTAACCGCAAATTTCTTTATAAGGTGTGTCAGCATTGTTCATAATGTTAATATTTTATGAAAAATCCATCTTTTCTTTATCGTCATTCTGATAAACTCAGAAGTTAAGAAACCTTTTTCTTTCTTTATATTTGTGTCCTTTTCATACGACCAAATAATACAATTATTTGTTTGGGTTTCTAACAAATTGTCGAATGTAAGCCCTAGTTGGCCTTTTAGTAAATATGTTAATTACATGGTATTATTTCCTTCCTTTTTGTCTTTTCCATATAAAAAAAAAATCAAACCACTCTATTAAAATAATGCTTTATGCAATCGATAATGCAACAATAGTGTCAATGACCAAGACATGTAAAAGAGGCGAGGCGAGCAGACCAGCCTCCCTTGGTAGCAACCGTTTGATTGACACATGAGCCATCTAAAACTTAGCCATGCCAAAGGTAACTTGAAGACCCGGTTTTCGACGCCACCATCATTTTAAATATTTTTGTGACGTGCTCAACCTCGTTAATCTTATGAAGAAATTACATCGAGTGCAATTACATTATTAATAAATAAAGGAGAAAGGGTGACATTGGTACCAATAATAAAAGTGAAATACTCTTTTGCATCATATATTTCTTGAGTTATGCCTAGTCTTGCCCTAAATACTGTAACAAAGAAAACCTTTTTTCTATTGCAAAAAATATTTATTACTTTTACAGTGTTAGTTTAATATATAAATATAAAACAATTTAAAATATAAAAAGCTTGTTGCTTGTGGTTTCCATTGGCTGCAATACAGTCCTTTAAACGTAGAGGCCAGTTGTCAATAGAAGCACGCACTCTTTCAATGAGAAAATTCTTCACTGCCAATCGTATGAATTGTTTTAGGGACTCCAAATTATCATGGCATTTAGTGTCAACCGTACTCTCTAATCTCTCTAATCCATTGCTTCTTAACATTATCATTGGACGGTATTCTAAAACATACAAAATTTACAGTTTAATTATAATAGGTTCATTTAAAGTAGTGTAAATAATATTTTTCTTTGATGAAAAATCCGAATGTTATAATTATATTCTAATTACGACCCTGGAATTTTGACACTTTTATGGTTCTTCATAGTTAACGACAGCTGGCGTATTGCTTACAAAATAATTATTAACTACATATGAAACTCATACTTTTGTCGAGGTAAAACTCTTTGAGTATAAATTTTAATACTCATGGTTATTAGTTACTTTATTAGTTTGAACTTTATGTGCTTTCATAGTTCTAGGTCCTATTACGCAAAGTGGTGCCATCTAACGTTGAGTAAAATTATTTTTGAACATGATACCGTCAAAAGATTTTTCTAGAAATTATTTTGATAAATTATGAATAAATATACTTACAAATGAAATGTGATTCTTTCCATAGCATCTGAACGTTTATCGGAGTAGTTTTTACATAATAAAACACAACACTTCATGGTTTTCTTCGTAATAACATAAAAATACACCAAAAATATAATTGTATGCAACGTACGGACACCAGCAGCGACGACAGCAGACTAGACTTGGGTAGCTCCTGAATGAGAGATACAAATGAACTAGCTCTTTGATTTCAATCTAGCTCCCATTAGCTCAGTAGCTCGGTTAATAGTAGGGGTGTCCGCTTTGAAAAAACATCGATGTTTTTTTCGATTCGATAAATCGAAACTGTACATCGATGTCTTTCGATGTATCGGATGAAAACATCGATGTTTTTAAACATCGAGTACTTTTTCTAAAGTCATATCAAAAGTGTTACTTCTAAAAAAAAGATCTTTTTTGTGCCATTTATACCTATTCCAAGCCCTTATAAAACGGACTTCTAAAAAAAAGGTTTTTTGTGGCATTTACTGGTTATCATCGTTTCGATGTTTTATGAAAAGACATCGAGTATTTCGACAGCTCTTCAAAACATCGGATCGATTCGATGTATCCCATTGTAAACATCGATGTTTTGGATGCATCGATGTATATCGAATATCCCTAGTTAATAGTTCATCATCATCATCATCATTTCAGCCCATCGCCGTCCACTGCTGGACATAGGCCTCCCTCATGGTATGCCACAGAGTGCGGTTCTGTGCCGTCTGCATCCATCGACGCCCAGCAATTTTAACTAGATCGTCTGTCCACCTAGTGGGGGGGCGTCCTACACTGCGTCGTCCGGTACGTGGTCGCCACTCTAGAACCTTTTTTCCCCAGCGGTTGTCGGTTCTTCGAGCGATGTGGCCAGCCCATTGCCACTTCAGCGTGCTAATTCTTCGTGCTATGTCGGTTACACCCGTTCTTCTGCGGATTTCCGTATTACGGATTCTATCACGCAGAGAAATCCCGAGCATAGCTCGCTCCATAGCACGCTGAGCGACTTTGAGCTTGGTTATGAGGCCTACATTTAGGGACCACGTTTCCGTGCCGTAAGTCATCACTGGTAACACACACTGGTTGTAGACCTGTGTTTTCAGACACTGAGGTATGTTGGACGAGAAGATCCTCTTAAGTTTCCCGAACGCTGCCCAACCGAGTTGGATTCGTCGGCTGACCTCTTTCTCGAAATTGGATCTACCTAACTGGACTGTTTGTCCAAGGTAAACATAATGATCGACAATTTCGAGAATCGCATTGGCAACTAGGACCGGTACAGGAATGACATGGGCATTTGACATGACTTTCGTCTTGTCCATGTTCATTCGTAACCCCACCAGTTGGGATACCCTGCTGAGATCATTTAGCATGGTGCCAAGGTCCTCCATGGATTCTGCCATAACGACGATATCGTCTGCAAATCGAAGGTGAGTGATGTATTCGCCGTTAATGTTAATACCTAGTCCGGTCCAGTCTAAGAGCTTGAAGACATCTTCCAGTGTAGTGGTGAACAGTTTCGGAGAGATGACATCTCCCTGTCTCACGCCTTTCTGCAACTGGATCGGTTTCGTACTCTTATCCCGGATACGGACTGACATTGTGGCGTTCCTATACAAACACTTCAGCACTTCTATATAACGATGGTCGATTTGGCACCGCTGAAGGGACTGCAGCACCGCCCAAGTTTCGACTGAATCAAAGGCTTTCTCATAGTCCACAAACGCTATACACAGAGGCCGATTGTACTCCTCGGTCTTCTGGATAATCTGCCGAAGCGTGAGAATATAGTCTATGGTGCTATAGCCTTTTCGGAAGCCACCTTGTTCGGGCGGCTGGAAGTCATCAAGCTTGCACGTGAGTCGATTGGTAATGACCCTCGAAAACAACTTGTAGACGTGGCTCAAGAGTGAGATGGGTCTGTAGTTCTTTAGAAGAGCTTTGTCGCCCTTCTTGAAGAACAGCACCACCACACTCCCGGTCCACGACTCTGGAACGTCGCCCCCGAGGATAACGGAATTAAATAGCTTTTGAAGGGCTTTTAAGACCGGCTTACCGCCTGCCTTCAGTAGCTCTGCCGTAATGCCGTCATCTCCCGGTGCCTTACCGTTTCGTAGTTGTTCGAGAGCCATTCTGATCTCGCACAAGCTAATGTCCGGGATTTCTTCGGTATAGTGCCGAGTTAGCTTGGATCTGGGATCTTGGACCAAGCCGACAACAGGACAACAGTTAATAGTTCATCTCGCGTAATCATGTCGTGCGAGCAGTCAACGACCGAAAGTGCCCGATATATGCCGATCACCGCCGAACAGTAAAAGTATTAAGCATGTTCCGATATACATTGTGACTAATATTGCGAGCACTAAACGTACAACTTATATGTTCAACAAAGAAAAAATATTTGAAAAATAAAAAGTTATATTTTAAAAATTAATATTCATCTTTGAATAACAATATTCAATACATAATAATAATAGTTATCAGTGCAAGTTGTCACTGGACCCAGTCGATTCTGTCAACCCATATGCATTTAGTGAAAAGCTGTTTTTAACCATTTAAATTACAAACAGACCTTTCAATTTTATTTATTTTTTTATATAAATATATTTTATATCTCATCCTGCGATCACGAATCAAAATTTACATGCTCATGCATATTAAGCTTATCGCTTAATGATCGCGTAGTTCAGAGTTTGAACTATTCAAAAGAGTTAGAGCCGTGAACGGGTTGAAATAAAATGAGCTAACTCAATAAGAGAGCTAGCTCTCTTGATGAGCTAAATGAACTCAGGATATATATATGAGCTAAATGAACTAAAGAGCTAAAAGAGTGATATAGCTCTTTAGATCAAAAGAGCTATAACTCTCTTTTCTTTTCAGTGAGCCGTTTTTCGCATTTCTACAGCAGACTAATAGGCCACGTCTACTCCTGGAGGAGGTGGGCCCGGTCTGTCGGACGCTCAATTCGGTTTTATAAGGGGGCGTTCGACCATCGGGGCCCTGCTACGACTGAGGCAGACGGCCGCGGAGGCTGTCACCGGTGGGGGAGTGCTGTTGGCGGTGTCGCTGGACATCACCAACGCATTCAATAGTCTGCCATTCAGCTGCATCAGGGAGGCGCTCCGATTTCATGGGGTGCCCTTGTACCTGAGGCGGCTAGTGGCGGACTATTTGGAGGGGCGCAGTGTCCTCTGCGCGAGTTCCGCAAGGGACATTGTGCGGACGTCCGTTTCGTGCGGCGTTCCACAGGGGTCGATTCTGGGGCCGACTCTGTGGGACATCGGGTACGACTGGGCGTTGAGAGGGAGTCTCCCCCCCGGGCTGAGCGTGATATGCTACGCTGACGATACGCTCGTCATAGCCCGGGGTAGGACACTCGAAGAGGCGGCGAGCCTGGCCACTCTTGGTACCGAGGAGATGGTCGGGCGAATCGAGGCGCTGGGGCTCAGGGTGGCCCTAAATAAGACGGAGGCCCTATTATTCCATGGGCCACGCGTAAGGCCGCCAATCGGCGCCTCGCTAGTCGTCAACTCCTCTCGACTGGTGCAGGTGTTGTCGGGGCACGGATGCTTCAGCTTGTACCTGCACACGATCGCGTATAGGGAGTGGACTCCGGCCTGTCACCATTGCAGCAGCGACGAGGACACGGCGCAATACACGCTGGAGGTGTGTCCGGGCTTTGACCGGCATCGCCGTGACCTCGTCGCTGTTATCGGTGCTGACCTGACGCTGGCGGCTGTCGCCCGGGCGATGGTCGACAGCGTCAGGAACTGGGACGCCGTCGCCTTCTGCGAGGCTGTCATCTCGCAAAAGGAGGTGGCGGAACGAGTCCGGGAGGATTCCCGCGACCCGGGCCGCCGTCAGCGGCCGGGGCGGTGCAGGCGCGAATACCTGCGCCTGATGCCTCCCTAACCGAGGCCTCGGGTGGTCGGACCGGGGAATTGTCAGGTCACCCGACGTGAGGCCACCGCGTGAGGGCGACGCCCCGACAGCGAAATCTGTCGGGGCGTCGACGAGAGGAACCCGCGAGGGTAAACCGCCGGGCGGGCCACCGAAGTCAAAAATCGGGTACCGGTGGCCCGCTCGCACGGCGAAGAGAGAAGGTTTTACGGTGGGTCTATGGGGTCACGCGCCGCCTTTTCCGTCACCCTGGACCGATTTGGCAGGGCGAGACGCATCCATAGTCCACCAAAAAAAAAAAAGGCCACGCCTACTATTGATATTAACGTGATGACGTCAAGGCCTACTTGAGAATCAATTATGCGGTACACGGTTTCAAACAGTGGCTCATCAAGAGAGCTAGCTCTCTTATTGAGTTAGCTCATTTCATTTCAACTCGTTCACGGCTCTAACTCTTTTGAATGGTTCAAACTCTGAACTACGCAATCATTAAGCGTTAAGCTTGATATGCATGAGCATGTAAATTTTGATTGGTGATCGCAGGACGAGATATAAAATATATTTATATAAAAAAATAAATAAAATTGAAAGGTCTGTTTGTAATTTAAATGGTTAAAAATAGCTTTTCACTAAATACATATGGGCTGACAGAATCGACTGCGTCCAGTGACAGCTTGCACTGATAACTATTATTATTATTGAATATTGTTATTCAAAGACGAATATTATTTTTTTAAAAATAAGTTTAAATTTTTCAAACATTTTGTCTTTGTTGAACATATAACTTGTACGTTTAGTGCTCGCAATAGTCACAATGCATATCGGAAATTCGGAACATGCTCAATACTTTTACTGTTCGGCGGTGATCGGCATAGGTACATATATCGGGCACTTTCGGTCGTCGACTGCTCGCACGACATGAGGACGCGAGTAAAAGAGCCGATTGAGCCGTTGAACTATTAACTGAGCTAATGTGAGCTAGATTGAAATCAAAGAGCTAGTTCATTTGTATCTCTCATTCAGGAGCTACCCAAGTCTAAAACAAACCAGTGTTGCATAAAAATCGATAGTTTGACTATCGATAGTTAACCTCAAAAAGTATTCATACTATCGATAGGACTATCGATAGTATCGTACATATCAATACTATCGAGACTATCGATAGTATCGATAGCTCTCCACGAGCAATACTATTAATAACGGCGATACTATCGATACTATCGATAGTGATTCATTCGATAGTATTGATACTACTACTACTGATAGTATCGTTAATACCATTAGTTTTAGCGTAAAACTATCGATACTATCGATAGTATCGACTATTTCGGGCTATCGATTGCCAGAAAATTTTCAATAGTATTGCTTAAAAATATAAATACCGTAGTTGTGTCCCTGTTGCTTGTTTTCAGTGAATTTTGTGGTGACTTTTCTAGCAGTAACGTGCATTTGCGTTCTTACTTTGAAGCCCAAGTTAGCTAATAATGGTTAAGATCAATAGCCATTGAAAGTTGAGTAAAATTATAATGCTGCGAGACTTCTGGACAATTGGGTCGGAATGTGTGAATGAATGTAAGTGGTACCTTGTACTTGTACCACCCTGTTGACAGTTTTCTGTCTACAGCCGCGGGCCGGTGGTTCCGGGGTAGTACCACACTTTCGCAGAAGATCGGCGTCTGAGTAATGGCAATGTGCTATTGCGCTTCGTTCGGTGAGCGAAAAAGCTGGCAGTTCAACTGGGTGGGTTTGGGGATTTTATTAGTAGGCAGTGGCCTAAGCTATAACCTTAGTATTGCCAAGCTCCATGGGCGACTGTGACACTTACCATCAGGTGTGCTGCTTGCTCGTTCGCCACCATACGCAATAAAATGAAAAAAAATGGTTTGTTCCAGTATACTAATGAAACTCAGAATGTCTATTACTATAAAATTTTAGTGTAATTATTAGCTTTGAAAGTTTCGGTTAAACAAAATTATGAAAAACATAATCAAGAATTCTGAGTTACAATTCTACACAGAATTATGGCTGTAATTAGTCATTAGATTTGTTGTATTTTTAGCGATATTAATCTAGTGAAGTAAATTTAACAGGGTCCGAAAAACATAAGTTCTCTGTATGCTCGATTGCAATGTGATCCATCTAGAAGGCTCTATTAAAAATATGCTTACATATATGTAACTTCACATTATAGGGATATAGAAATATATATCTAACTGAATCCAGAATAATTTTTTAATTGTACCTATATTATATACAATTAAAAATTAAATGAGCGAGATGCAACGTTGACATCAAAATTCCCGAATTGAAAACATTGAAACCATTGTGTTACTCTCTCTGACACCACATTAGGTCCATAAACGTCACAATTTGTTCACAGCTTGCGTTGCATGTATCTTTTTTGTAATAAAGTTTTAAAATATGTCGAATTTCTTCATAGGATTGACCCATTTTAACAAAAAGAAAAAAAAATGTGTGCGTGTAACCTTTACGGGCGATTGAAGTAAAACTTCTTTGGCGTTGACGACATATATCACTGAAATGATTAAATATTAACTTAAATAAATAAATATTATATTATAATTATATCTATTATTCATGTGCTTTACAATGATTATTCAAATGTTATATTAATATTGTTCATTCGAAACAGGTAATTGAAGCAAGTACAGTAGTTTATTACAAATTTTAATATATATAGTTAAAATTTGCAAAAATTTCTATAGCGCGATTTAGACTCTAATACATGTCCTCTTAGAATCCATTAACTTTGTTACAGCGCCATCTAGTAATAAATTATGATCCTATTTAAAAAAATCTGAGTTACTCCCTAGTCGCGCCTAAAGAAGTTTTACTTCAAAAAGAAAATAAATAAATGAAATAATCCAAGAATATGACATAATACTTCCACATTCCCACCGAAACTCAAGAAATATTGACAGCAGCAAGTATTGCTATTATAATTGTTTCACTTTGTTAGTATCACAAATTTAATGTTATTCACCTGACTAAAATTTGTTCTACTCTTCTTCTTCTTTTTATGTATTGGCAATCAGCTACATATACGAGCTATTGGTGCCAGTGTCAAGTTATAAATATTTTCACGTTTTTAGTCTTTCAAGTCAGTCGTTGTCTAAGTCAAACTGTACTATTAACAGTGCAATGGCCACACTGTTAATGGTATCTTGTGGGAATTTTGATGGAAAATGAAAACGTTGTAAAGCACTTTTATATGATATTCACTACATCCTAGTATCGCCGCACATCACATTACATAAAATGCCATCAAAATTATCTAATATAACACGTTAAAACACTACGATATCGAATATAATACAAGAGCACCACATGACGTTTTCAAATTCCCGTCAAAAGTCGTCTTGTTCTACTCTATGATGACGCAAATTTAAATAAATTTCTTTAATAATAATGTCAGTACTTGGCTTACCACATAACATAACTTTAGACAACAATACTATCGAATAGTTGCTTGCTATCGATAGTCCAAAATAGTCGATACTATCGATAGTATCGATAGTTTTGAGTTAAAACTAATGGTATTAGCGATACTATCGATAGTATTGATACTATCGAATGAATCACTATCGATAGTATCGATAGTATCGTTGTTATTGATAGTATTGCTCGTAGAGAGCTATCGATACTATCGATAGTATCGATAGTATTGACGTATTACAATACAATCGATATACTATTGATACTATTGCTTATACGTAAACTATCGATAGACAATTGATTGTCTATCGATAGTAGACTATCGATATGCAACACTAAAACAAACAGTGTTAAAGAGAACGTAGCGCGGATAGGACGTCTTTACGCTCGCGTACCGTATATTCACTACAACGACGTCATGGCGCCAACAAAAAAAGTTGGTTATTCCAAATTTTTGTTCAAAGGCTCAAATGGGAGCCAACCTGATGGAACGACATTCAAAAAATAAAAATAAAAAACGGTACGACATTCAAGGAGACATAATTTTTTTAAAGCTTACAAACAATGAATTGCATTTACCTAAATCCTACCTTCTACCAGAAACAAATATATTTGTACCATAAGCTTTTCGGGTGATAGTGCTTTTGCACTTTTTTTTTCTCATTATTTATTATTAGGGACTTTTATACAAATGTACATGCCAGTCCCATCGTATATAATAGTGCTTTTGCACTTTAAAACATATAACGAAACCATTTCCTGAACGAAACATTACAAGGGAGCAAAGAATATTCAAATACTGATTATACAGAACTAGAAGAATTATTGGCAACGCTTTCAGCATCCTTGCGTCCCGTTTTCGCGCTAAATTTAAATCTTGAAAATTTGTATTGGAAAGTTGTGTTTTACAAAATTTATTGAGGAAAAAGTCTTGACAATTTTTTGACAAAATAAAAAAAAAATTCATTTGCTAAAATATTCTACGCATTTTTTTTGTGTAATATTTTTATAAGCTTCACAATTTAAGTCCCAAATCTTGTTTGAAACCATCTAGCTGATTGCTTCAAACCAAATGAACGACAGTCACGCTGCAGCGGTGAGTGCAGACGCACGTGACGACGTTCTGCGTACAAAGTGGCGCGTGAACAGACAGAATGCGATAAGTATGCGCTACACGGTTTCAAACAGTGGTTTGAAGCAGAAATGCGCTTTGCTGGCTACATGGTTTAAGAGTAGTTTGAAACAAACAGTGTTTAAGAGAACGTGGCGCGGATAGGACGTCTTTATGCTCGCGTACCGTATATTCACTACAACGACGTCATGGCACCAACAAAAAAAGTTGGTTATTCCAAATTTTTGTTCAAAAGCTCAAATGGGAGCCAACCTGATGATACGACATTCAAGGAGACATAATTTTATTTAAAGCTTACAAACAATGAATTGCATTTACCTAAATCCTACCTTCTACCAGAAACAAATATATTTGTATCATAAGCTTTTGGGGTGATAGTGCTTTTGCACTTTTTTTCTCTTTATTTATTATTAGGGACTTTTATACAAATGTACATGCCAGTCCCATCGTATATAATAGTGCTTTTGCACTTTAAAACATATAACGAAACCATTTCCTGAGCGAAACATTACAAGGGAGCAAAGAATATTCAAATACTGATTATACAGAACTAGCTGTTTCCCACGGCTTCGCCCGCGTGGATATGTGTATCTATACTAATATTATAAAGCGGAAGAGTTTGTTTGTTTGTTTAAACGCGCTAATCTCAGGAACTACTGGTCCGATTTGAAAAATTATTTTTTTGTTGGATAGTCCATTTATAGAGGAAGGCTTTAGGCTATACAACATTACGCTGCGACCAATAGGAGCAGAGCAACAATGATGAATGTGTAAAAATCGGGTTTTTGTTTCCTTTTGAGAGCTTCCGCTGCGTAAACGGTTAAAGTTGCGCAAAAATTATGTACTATATAATTGTTCCCCTTTCAAAGTTCTAAATAAAAGTCCGCGACAGCATATGTCTATCTTTTAAGATTGGCTCACTATAACCTTTTTTATGCTAATCAAATTTGTTTTAAAATAATATGATATTTTCGAAGGTGTTTTTATAAACATAATATTAATCCTTATCCAAATAAATGAGTTATTCTACACAAGTATTTAATTTAAAACAAAATTGCTCTTTACATTATTTGATTTCAATGAATATCTTAGGAAATATCGCAGTTTAAAAATAACATCGCAGCAAAATAATGATCAAGTACTGGGCGCGCATTTACGATAAAAATACTGGCTCTTATAATCTTATATTAAAAAAAAACTCAAACTAATGTTATTACAAAGTACTTCTGCACACACTACATTTTTAGTTTTGTTTTCTTCTCATGACCTTCCGTCGGCTTTACACATCCTAAATAATAATAATAAGTATAGGAAGGATTAGTGCCTGCCCTCATGTATGGCAGTGAAAATTAGATTTGGCGGAGAAGACATGAAAATAGAATAAATGCTGTAGAGCTGACAGCTCTTCGTAACGTGTGTAATGTAAGTCTGAAAGATAAAATTAGGTATAATGTTATAAAAGAGCGCTGGTATGCTGAGGTGGGTTGGACGCGAAGTGGAAGAAATAATGATTGGGCAGAGGTTGACGAAGCAAACATATAAAGCAATCGTGAATGGGACGAATACAAGGGGAAGACCACGTCATACTTTTCTGGATCAAATTGGAGATTTGTTCACGAGAGGTCATCATCATCATCATTCTCCTACTCTTATCCCAATTACTTGGGGTCGATACAATAAGTACTCTTCATTCATAGTACATATTATAAAAGTTAATGGCAATAGTTTTATTACCGGCCGCCTGCCAGACGTCAACCCTCATTGGGAATGTAATTGTTGACCAAACGGCATCAGATGGAGTTGGCCCAAGTCGTTATAAGGCTCTTAGTCGTCTTTTACGACATCCACAAGCAAAGTGAGGATTGGTAGTATTCGTAGCCGCTACCACACAGCGATGTCATACACATTAAAAGTATGTGTAATCGTAAATAGGCGTAAGTGTATGTATGTATATATGTATGTATGTATAATATACATACATTGTATATGGTATATCTATAGAAAGTATAGATAAGACCCAATACTTTTACTTAAGGTTTAATGTTCTACTCTTACTAATAAAAGGGTCATGTAGGTACCTAAAACAGCTTTAACGTATGTATTATTTACACCTTTTACGTAAACGAATTCGCGAGTTGAAGTTAACATTAGCCCAAAGTAACCATTCCACGCGGACGAAGTCGCGGGCGGAAGCTAGTATTAAAATATAGCTAGTTGTTTAGTGGTAAAAATATCAGGTCAGTGTAATATATATTCCTTTTCCGTCGTATAAATTGAACAAGATATTGGTAATAGTTTTATGATCGGCCGCTTGCTTGATGTCAATGCTCCTTATGAATTTATTTACACTTGACTGACGATTTTCATACAAAACATAACCTCTAGTTTTGTTCCTGTAGGGGTAGATTTAAAATACTGAGACATGCCTTTCTTTATTTTTATACAACAATATTTTACAAACAAAAATAAGTTTCTTACAAATGTCAAACCCCACATCCTTGTTGATATTGCAAATATACTGAAGCACGTATTTTGTCTTTAATACCAAAGAGCCCAATACAAATTTTCATGAATATAACTTCAAAACTGACAAAATTTAATAGAAATCTTGCAACCCCTATTTTACACCTTTAGGTAAGAAATTGCCAAAAACTTTAACACACGCAACTCTTTATTTATTATTAAATTTGCAAATACATACAAAACTAACAAAGCTAGTTAGCTGCTGCAGGAAAACTTCCAACGCTAGCAAAGGTAGCTGAATAGTTTTGTTAGTTTTTCTAAAATTGTAAATTGCCACAATAATAATTATCATAAATTAAATCCTTACTAATACTATAAATGGGAAAGTAACCCTGTCTGTCTGTCTCGCTTTCACGCCCAAATTGCTAAACGGATTTAAGCGAAATTTGGTGCACAGATAGTTTCGAGCTTGACATAGGCTACTTTTTATTGCAAAAAAAAAAGGGTTGTAAGGGGATGAAATGTTGTATGAAATAATCGTAATTTTTAAAGCCAGTAGCTAAAAATTTATTTTTAGGTAATTGATTAGATATAAATAAATATGACATTCAAAGTTTGAAAACATTTTACCCTTTCCTGGCGGTTTTGTGGTCACGGTGAAAAAACCATGAAATGTCGGTAGTTCCCTTTATGATCAACAGTGACAACTTAGTATTACAACAGTGTTTTCACGGTGTATCATTCGTGCTTTTGTTTCATTTCACAACTGTCAAAATATGGTATATATTAGAATATTAGACCTAGGTAAAATGGTTAAAACGACACTTTTATATGGCACCTATAGAGTGAAACCATGGTAAACAGTTGATAAATGTATAGTTAATTGGCAGTCAAAGCACTATTGTGACACAGTAAAATATGAGTGAATCCAAAGTTGTTTCACCGTCGTTTCATGGTCGTTTCACCGTCGTTTAACTGTCATTTCATTGTCGTCTCACTGTTGTTTCATGTTCCTTTCACAGTTAATACTTTAAAATTCTGATGAATACTGTGAATCCTGTTTCAAAATTCACGAATAATCATATTAAATACTTTTTATTCCTGGAATCATGAAGAGAAGTGGTAGAATATAACAGAATTAAAATAGCATTTTGTAGCCGGGCCAGTCAGTTTAGCTAGTCTCATAGATAATAGATAATATACTATAAATTAGAAAACTAGTCTTCAGGGTTAGATCCAAACAACTCAAGAGGTAGCAAGAAGATATTTGAAACCATATCGCGTTTCAGAAAATGGTTCATCGCCATCTATCAACGAAAGAGATAATTTTCCGTTACAATTTGTAATTTTTAATTCTATTGAAAACGTTTTGATTCTGAAATAATATTTTAATTTGTGTATTTTTTTAGAATAAAAATGAATTTAACCAGCATTTAAAAATTTTAATTCTATTGAATACTTTTCAATCCCGAAATAATATTTTAATTTGAGTAAAAAACGTTTTAATTTGAGTACAAAAAATTTCAACACTGACATTTTTTAAATATATTTCTGAACAGTTATTTGAGATAAACTGTTGCCTTGCATTGATAATATAGGTACATAGATTCTTTAGAATTTACTATCACCGTGGTGACGTGTTATTTTTTTTTATCGAGCGAAAAAATAAATTTTTAAATGAAATTTCTTTAAGGGCTTACTTAAAATTTTTTTTTATCCTGAAAATTGAATTCAAATTACTAAATTTAATGTGAAATGACAATACAGTTCAGAACTCTATACTAAGCTTATAAAATGATAATTAAACAGTATTTAAATAATTACATCATTTGTTTTGAAAAAAAAACTACCGAGTATATACGGTGAAAAGATAGTGATTTTACGGTGAGTTGAAGGTGAGTTGATGGTGAGTTGATGGTGAGTTGACGGTGAGTTGACGGTCGAACCACAGTAGATCCACAGTAATATCACTATAAATTTATGAGGTGTTCACTTTGAAAAAAATATTTTTCCACAGTGTAAATATGCCATATCGACGTCAGAAATACTAAGCTTCCACAAATTAGAAACGGTCTTTTCACCATAGAACTGCCGATAAGTTAACTCTTATTTACCATCCGTAGTTAGTGACGCAACGGAACGAATATACTGTTTTTCGATAGTGATTTCACTGTACGACAACCCTAACTAGAGAGTGAAATAGCCGTGACATGAAACTACCGTGAATCGTCCATCTTTTCACTATGGAGTCACCGCGAATTCACCGTAAGCATGAAACCGCCAGGGTTAAGCGGTAAAATAAAAATTGGGCCGGACTCCTAATAGGTGCGGGTTCGAACCCCGTTTGTGACATCATTTTTCGTAATCGGGTATTTATAAATAATTAAGCATATTAAATGCTAAAAATTTCAGTAATTTGAATAAAAATTGGGGATGAAAGTTTGAATGGCAGTTCGTCATTTTTGAAGATAGAACGATGAAACTATTTCTTTGGCTTTGATTAGACTTATATAAAATTTTTATTACGCTGACCAGTCGTTATCAGTGGCTCTACGAGCTACCATGTCACGCAGCTCAGACCCGTGTATAACGAAAATATCCTATGCTCTTTCTACCGCGCGACAAAAATATATGCCTGTTGCTGCTGTTTCGTTTAAGCGGCGCAAGGCGAGTGTGCGTATGTGACTCTTAATTGAATTTTTCAATAATAAATTTGGTTTAACGATGTGTCAAATGATCGCAATCTTAGCACATCGAAGTACAAAACTACTATTGATGCGGTCCTTATTTAAATAGCTTCGAATCAAAATTGTTCGTTTCTTACTTCAGCTGCCATAAACCTATTGTATCAGTTTTAGAGATTGGCGATGATGATGCTGGTAATGATGATGGTGAAAGAGTCGTTGAAATTATGGATGAAGGTTGATTTTTCTAGAGATAAACTTTTTAATATAAAATAATTGTAATAGTTCTGAAGTGTTAATTTTTTTATGTAATTTAAATTGTCATGTTTGTATAGGATGGCACAATAAATGAATATTGTATTTAACCACATAAATGATAGTACTTTTATACTGATAAATAAATCAATTATTGCGAAATTATTCCCTAACCATTCCAAAATATTCAAAAATGCACAATCTGCCAGCACTTCTGTAGGGCAATTTCTGTTTTGGTAATATATGGTCTCGACACACGTCGTCGTTCCGTCCGGGGCAACAAAAGGGTAGCACGTGCCCTGCCACTGGAACCACTTCTGTTTAACACCCTTAAAAGATAAATTTGCAAAACTGCTGAAACACTTATTTATTTATTTAATATTAAATAGGCAAATACAAATTTTCGCGAATCTAACGTCAAAACTCACAAAGTTTCATAAAAAAGTTGCAACTCTTATTTTTACATCCTTAGGGGAGAATTTCTAAAAATGCTGACACATGTGTTTATTTTTATTTAATATTAAATAGCTAAAAACATTTTTTTAACTAACTTCAAATCTGACGAAGTTTCATACAAACTTGCAACTCATATTTTGCTCCCTTGGGAAAGAAATTTCGAAAAAGGCTGAAATACGTGTTTATTTATTTAATATTAAATATCTAAAAACTAATTTTCAAGGATCTAACTTCAAAACTGACGAAGTTTCATACAAACTTGCATCTCCTATTTTTTACCCTTAAGGATAAAATTTCCAAAACTGCTGAAACAGCTCTTTATTTATTTAGTATTAAATAAGCAAATACAAATATTAACGGTTTTAACTTCAAAAATTACAAAGTTTCATAAAAAAACTTGAAACCCCTATTCCACTCCCTTAGGGGAGAATTTCCCAAAATGCCGAGACAGGTAAATTGTGTTGAAATTGTCAGATATTAACGTTTACACTTATTTATACAATTATATAAATTAATAATTATCATATAAAGCTATACAATTGTTTAAGTTAAAAATTATCATTTCATTATTATCATTTCCAGTTAATTCAATAGTCAATAGTAATACACATATATCACGATATTTAGATATATTGTTTTTTTTTTAAATATTGTGTTAATGTAAAAATTAACTAAATACAGTGATAACTCGAGATAAGAGTTTAATTCGTTACGTAACCTCCTGGGGGGGCACACTTAAAACATTACTTTTTTTTACTGACCGTCGCGCTGCCTACAGACTGGTTGTACAAACTTAGCTGCTGCCATTTTGTCCTGTCTGTCAAACGTTTGACAACTGAGAATTGTTATTTTTTGTTCATAATGTAGGTAGTTATTGTCATAGATTTATTTTCGATTATTGATGTACTTTCTAAAATATATATCAATTTTCATTGTTAAACTTATATTATTATTGTTTCGATATCAGCTGATATGGTTTTTTTTTATATTTCAGGGTAGATCTCATAGTAAAAGAATATTCTGTATAATTACACATACACATGTAGATATGTATATATATATCACTTCAACTTTAGTTCACCGCTTAATCTCTGGGTAGCAGCACTTTCCATACATGCATATTTTATCATCGAGTTGCCACTCTTTTTCAGTTTAATAACTTTACTCTTTGGTAACCTCGCTCGTATGTCGATTTGCTCGTATCTCAAAGCATTTTTTCCATTGAAATTAATTGAAATGCCATTAATCCGTTCCAGCTCCAAAAATGCTACGGCTAATTGTTTTTGTTACGTATTTTTGAATAAGAAAGTTTTGAGTGGGATAATGCACGAAGTGCAGTTAACTGAGTAGATCGTGTGCAGCGTCGCAGCCAAAGAGTAAAGTTATTAAACTGAAAAAGAGTGGCAACTCGACGATAAAATATGCATGTATGGAAAGTGCTGCTACCCAGAGTTTAAGCGGTGAACTAAAGTTGAAGTAATATATATACATATCTACATGTGTATGTGTAATTATACAGAATATTCTTTTACTATGAGATCTACCCTGAAATATAAAAAAAAACCATATCAGCTGATATCGAAACAATAATAATATAAGTTTAACAATGAAAATTGATATAATTTTCAGAAAGTACATCAATAATCGAAAATAGATCGATGACAATAACTACCTACACTATGAACAAAAAATAACAATTCTCAGTTGTCAAACGTTTGACAGACAGGACAAAATGGCAGCAGCTAAGCTTGTACAACCAGTCTGTAGGTGGCGCGACGGTCAGTAAAAAAAAGTAATGTTTTAAGTGTGCCCCCCCAGCTCGCAGCTCTACACCGCATAAGTCATTTTACCAACTTTACAGGAGATGAAAAAAACTGTCTATTTTAAAAAATCAGTGTAATTTTTCTATTATTACTTTATAAATGCCCGAGTTAGTCGTTAAGAAATAATTATTTATACTTATTTTGAAGATTTACTCTATTAAAACTTATATTTTATGATTTGAGCTGTGTTGACTGATATCTTATTAGATTAAGGTGTTTTTTTGCGGTAATTTTAAGGACTACAGGTATTAATATATGGTTTACAAAGAAAAACATTATTAAGAAATACTTCAAGAATAATTAACAATCATTGTAACATAGATATCTATAACCTAAACCTTCAGAATCACGTTGTTGAGATCAATTGCTTAGTTATTTGGTACCACACAAACCTTTAAAAATAATAATTGCAGTAATAAAGTTAAAAATATATGATACGCACATAATCAACGCACTTAGTACCTAAATACAAAACATTAACATTACTTTCGACATATCGAAATATTTATAACTGCATTTTTAAATCGATAGAAGCATAATCGATACACAGGTCAATCTCTATTAATACTATCGTCTAAATAAAATGGCGATGAAGCTAAAACGAATAAATTGACTAATGTTTTTATTGCAAGAATAGTTTCTGCTAGTTTAATATCAAAATGGAAAATGGTTAATAACAGGCAATACAAGTTGTGTTTTTATAAAGATAAGTCGAATCTGTACGTTTAATTCTAATATGAGGTGTTTTCGTACATCCGGGGCCAATCTCGGGCAGGTCCTTTATCAATTAAATTGTAGATGTCAGTTCACTCCTTCTTTGCATGGAGACTAGAGTAAGGAGTACCATCTTGGATGGGGGATTAGTCAAAAAAGTGTCCACTTGTAAACAGCAAATTATTGTTCGAACACTCACCGAAATAGCGCTAGTGTAGCAAGTGGAAATGATATGAATGTAGCAGTAATAAGCAGAGTGAAGTGTGCTGAGTTACGTAGTCAACTGAGCACACTTCACTTCACTGGAAGAACTGGATTAAATTTTGATTTCATAATATACATACATACATATCATCACGCCATATCCCTTGCAGGGTAGGCAGAGAGAACAGAGTGCCAAAGAACTCTATCTCTGCATACTTCACTCGCTTCCTCAACATTCATAATTCTCTTCATACACGCTCGCCGGTGTCGGAGACTCGTGACTCCACCTTCCTTCAGTACATGACCGATCTGGTCTAGGTAGGTTAGTCTCGGTCTCCCTCGGTACCTACATCCTTCCACTTTCGCATTGTATATCTTCTTAACCAGACGTTCGTTCGGCATTCTTTCCACATGTCCGAACCATCGGAGCATTCCCTTTCACATCTTTACACCAATACTCTCTTTCATACCTACTCGCTCTCTTACGTCGTCGTTACGAATGCGGTCGGTCAGCCTAACTCCACAGATTTTCCGCAGAGATCGCATTTCGACCGCATTAATTTTACTTTCATACTCTTTTCTGCATACCCAACTCTCGCTTCCATACAGTAATGTTGGGACAAGCACTGCGTTATGTATTGCTACACGTGCCTTCTGGCTGAGGTGGTGGCTGCCGAGAAGTTGCCCCAACGCTCCGTTCACTCTATTTCCCGCATTCACTCTTCGCTCTATATCAGTAGTGTACCTTCCATCTCGGCTAAATCCACATCCAAGATATACAAATTCATCCACTTGCTCTAGTACAGCATTACCTATTGTTACTCTTACATCTGTTCTGGTTTTATCTCTTTCAAAGACCATTATTTTGGTTTTGCTCACATTCACGCGTAGACCCCTTTTCTTACAATCTTCTGTCATTGTGTCGACTAGGGTCTGCAGGTCAGTCGCTGACTGTGCCAGCAGGACTGCATCATCTGCATATAGCAGAGCAGTGACCGCTGAGTCGCCCATTAGGACTCCCACGTTCATATCGTTCAACCTTTGGAGACATTTATCCAGATATATGATAAACAGCCTGGCTGACAGAAAGCACCCCTGCTTAACGCCGATATTGACGTCAAACCAAGGCGACATTCCATCATCCAACCGCACACAGGCTCTATAGCCCATGTAACTGGACTGCACAGCCTGTAGCAGTTTACCGTTAATACCATACTCCGGTAAAATGTCCCAAAGTTCATTTTGTACAACCGTGTCAAATGCTCTCTCCAGATCCACAAAACTGCAGAAAACCCTCTGACCTAGAGCCAGATGCTTCTCGACAATGTTGCGCAGAGAGAACACTTGATCCATGCATCCCCTTCCACTCCTGAAACCTCCTTGTGTCTCACACAGTAAACCATCGGACACCATCCTCATTCTCCTTTCAATAATTTTACCATACACTTTTGCTGCCAAACTGGTCAAGCTTATGGCTCTGTAATTTGCGCAGTCAGAACGTGAACCCTTGTTTTTAAACAAAGGCACGATGACTAAATAATATACATTTTCCAATAAATAAAATATTTTTTTTTCTTTCTTTTCGTTTCATTCAGAAATTACCATTCAATTCATTATAATTATTCAATAACTATTTTATTTACATTGTGCTTGAAATATAATCCCTACAAATTTAACAGAATGTATTGAATTGAATAAATATGCATAATGAATACAATAAATAACATTACAAAATATTATTAATGTTATAAATTGTACATCACTAGCCATGACGAATTGACAGGTGTCAGAAACGCAATCTCTCAGCAGCCGCCCGGCCGCACATGAGTAAATAAACGTACAGAGACCAAGCTTCTAAGGAGCGAGCAAAATTGTTACCTATTCTGATAGGGTTGGCACATGAGGATGAAAATAAATACACAAAACGTTTGTCAGCTTTTTATGTATGGATATTTTTTTACAAATTACTTACTCTAAATAGTTTTCTTTGTAATTTTTGATTTTTAATAATTTGTTATATCTCTTAATCGAATGATAAATTCTAAATCTAATATAAAGATTTTTTTATATAATCAATGGGAAAGCACTTGCATGGCATATCAAATTTACAATCTTGTATACGTTTTAGTATATCACTACCAATATTAACAATATTTATTTCTAGATCGAAATATTCTCGAAATTTCTTCTCAAGCAATTCAACAAATGCGATGAAGTTGTCAGGAGGTATTATTAAAAAACCCAATTGTATAGTGCTTTCGTTAGTCTTTGTAATGGCTGAAAAAAGAGTCGTTTCCCATATTTATAAGTTGTTCAGATCTATTAACATACAATGTCATTTTCAAAAAAGATATGTTTTTATTTTTTTAGATTGTTGTTCATGCACACAGTACAATAAATCATATTTACACTCTTTCTAATTAATTCAAATTTCAAATTTAAACAAACACGCACGACGCGATGCACAGCATGCAGTGAGTGAGCCCTTTGTTTGAGCACTGGCCGAACCAGCATAAACAGGTTTCGTTCCGTACTTGACGAGCCGCCAGTGCTTACGCACACACGCGCATCATACTTGTAGTGATGTACCTACTGTGGCGCGGTTGTTTGAAGGTTTGTCTCTGTACGTTTATTTACTCATGTGGCCGGACTGTAGTGATCAAGTAAAGTGCACCACCAGTTCGATAACCCACCAGCCACCACTGATCACTTTAAACTTATTCACCTGACTAAAATTTGTTTTCTACACTATAATGACGCAAATTTAAAATTTAAATAAATTTCTTTAATAATAATGTCTTTACTTGTCTTACATGTAGTAAGACAAATAAGACAACATAACTTTAGACAACAATGCTATCGAAAAGTGGCTAGATATCGATAGTTCAAAATAGTCGATACTATCGTAGTTTTAGGTTAAAACTAATAGTATTAGCGATACTATCGATACCTACTATTGACACTATCGAATGAATCACTATCGATAGTATCGCTGTTATTAATAGTATTTATTGCTCGTGGAGAGCTATCGATAGTATTAAAACGTATTACAATAAAATCGATATAATATCGATACTATTGCTTATATGCAAACTATCGATAGACAATTGATTGTCTATCGGTATCGATAGTAGACTATCGATATGCAACACTAGTGGGATTAAATTAATGAAAAATAGTTGTATAAACTTTATAAAGTAAAACAATACTAAATTAATGTTTTTACGTTATAAGTGAGTTTTGTTTACTAATACAGGCCTAGAGAAATACATTATGGCACAAGATAAAAAAAAAGCTTTATTTATTTGTTTGGGTATGTATACGCAACTACCTACTTTGTAAGTTATAATTGTTATGTGTTAATAATAATATAATTTCTTTGATACTCCAGGTAATATTTGTAGATCACCGATAGCAGAAGGCGTATTTCAAAAAACGGTCAACGATATGGGTTTAGGTGATCATTGGGAAATTGATAGTGCAGCTATAGGAGGTTGGCATGTAGGGAACCCTCCAGACTGGAGAGCTTTAGATACTATGAAGAAACATAATATCCCATACAGCAACTGTGCCCGACAGGTAAAATTATCTTATTTACTATATTTACTTAAGTAGCCTATTTATATTATACTATAAATCATCATTCTACTTTTATCCCAATTACTTGGGGTCAATACAACATGGACTCCTTTTATTATACATATTGCAAGTTATTAGCTTTAGTTTTATGATCAGCCGCCTTCCTGTCTTTAGTTAGTATTTAAATAAGTTTTCTGAATACCTATATTTTTCCTAACTTAAGTTTTAAACAATGTTTGAAACCCAAAGTCATTCTATTTTTATGTACACGTGATTCATATCCCTGAATTGCTAAGGGAATGGGCATTATATATTATATAAGTACTAATGGAGTTCTGCTTTCGTTCCACCTGTGGTAGTAGTAGATATGGTCCGCTGAACTCTTATAAAATTTTATTTAGATTAAGACTGATAATAATTGCACAACTTGCAATTGCTAATATTGTTTTATGTCCACTGTGTGGTGCACATTTCTCTGTCTACTCAGTGTGGTTAAAAGATTTCAAGGATCTGAGAGATCATCTATCTGATCCTGTCTGGAAGTGATTCTTAAGCCAATTCCGGTGGGTTAATTGGACATGGGTAATGTACTGTAAAGTTCTTATAGCATGGTGTAAACATGGTATAGTAGTAATCTGACCGCTTAAACAAGCTATGCAGGAGTATACATGGCTAGAAGTTCTTTTCCACACTGATATTTTTAGTATAAAATTTTAATTCCCCTTTTCTTTCCATGAATGATGATACCTACCTTGAAATTTGTTTGCAGATTATAGAGGAAGACTTCAATAAATTTGATTATATATTTGGAATGGATGAGGCAAATATGAAAGATCTTAAAAGAAGAGCTCCAAGTGGATGCAAAGCCAAGCTATTATTGTTTGGAGATTTTGACCCTCAGGGTGATCGAATTATCAGGGATCCATATTATGTATGTAAAATAACTACTAGTTTTTACATACATACATATCATCACGCCATATCCCTTGCAGAGTAGGCAGAGAGAACAGAGTGCCAGAGAACTCTATCCTTGCATACTTTACTCGCTTCCTCAACATTCATAATTCTCTTCATACACGCTCACCGGTTTAGGAGACTTTTGACGCCACCTTCCTTCAGTACATGACCAATCTGGTCTAGGTAGGTGAGTCTCGGTCTCCCCCTGTACCTACATTCTTACTAGTTTTTAAATAGATGTATAGTCTCACATTTATATTGTTTGCTATTAAGAATTGAAATTTTTTGATGAATCAAAAAACTGTGGCACAGTTATACTCTCTCATGAATACAAAAGCTTCATTATTGTATTAAAACAACCCACATAGTAAAATGCACTGATTATCGACAAGGCCTATAGTGATTTCTTAAAGTATTATTTCAGTTTTACCTTGTTATGCTTAGAGTGAGTTTTTTTCTTATCCCAACCATATAACATTTAGATGCACATTTACAATCTTTCATTCTCGGTTTACATTGATTTTACATACCGTTATAAAAAACATTATACGATTTTAAACTACATGAAACGAAAAACCAATACATATCTAGACATGATTTAGATAAGATATAGATACCTATATTTTTCAGTGTATTCTTCACCAATCATTCACAATGATGTAATGTTTCAGGACAGTGACTCAAAGGGCTTTGAAAAATGTTACCAGCAATCTCTCAGATGCTCTAAAGGGTTTTTGGAGAATATTTGCATATAAAGGTTCAATTTATTAAATATGTTGCATGTTATATTGCATTTTATTTCTCTCTTTATATTAGGTCAATTTACCTCATTGTAGGAGTGAGACTTGAGCCCAGCCATGGGATTTATATGAGCTGTGATGATAATTATATTTTTATTGGAAAGTGTAAAGAGAACTATGTGTTAGACGACTTTAGACTGTTAGAGGATGATGATGAATGTGAGATGTAATACATGTGTATATTATTTATTTATGTTCATCCGTTCCCTCATTAGGAATGTGAGGTTACTGGAAAAAAATCGATTAAATAAAAATCGATTTTTTTTATTTAATATTAATCGATTTGCCAAAAATCGATTTTAATCAAAATAAATAATCGATTTTTTCTATTATTTAAAAGTGAACATACTTTTCATATTCCAATAATAAACCTAAGAGATTCATATTAACAATTTATCAGATTAAAATCAAATAAAATTATATGAATAAAAAATCAACCAATTCAGATCTAAAAATTTATCAAAGCGAATATTCCTTTAAATTTTCAAGGTAAAGAATAAGTAAACCAAATGTAATTATTGACACATTTTTTTTTATTATCATAAAAATGAAATGATGAGCATCCTAACAAAATAACAACCTTATTGTCTCAAAAATTAAAATATAAATCACAATAAAAAAATGCCATAAATGTCCAGTACTATTTTACATTTAGGCCTACATCTAGCAGTGGACGGCAATAGTCTGACATGATGATGATTTTTTTTAGGGAGGTATAGTCCGGAGCGTGTAGGGGGGTATAGTCCGGAGCGTGCACGTCGCGTCTCCTGCCAGTCTAGTCAGACTTCAATTCGGCTCATATGCGTACCGCAGTACGGGTTAGGGTGTCCCTTGGAGGCGACGCATCCCGACCCGATACAGATCGTCGCGCCGCCTACAGATTACTTGTACAAGGTTATTGACGTACTTTCTGAAAATTATCTTAATTTTCGTTGTTAAGCTTTTATTATTGTTGTTTCCTTAATGGTTGATATGGTTTTTTGGAACGAAGTTCCTTATCGCGCGTTGTGAAAGGGGGCTAGACGGCAAAAATTCTTACGAAAAGTTGTCACGACACTTTTTGCTATAGTAAGCTATTGTAAGCTGTGCGGCGTCGCTCGTCGGCTCTCTTATAGAAAGCAAGCCAGATATTTTCATTTCTATTTCGCATTGAACAGTGTGGTGTCGCGACGATTTTTTTATAGATAGAGTGATTCAAGAGGAAGATTTATATGTATAATATATGCATAATGTACTAGAGAAACACTGATAATTTTAGAGGTTTCTAATGTGATGTCGTAAATAAACACATTATTTTGCGCTTACATTGCAAACGCTGGCTGAACCCTACGAAATAGATCAAAATAAAGTACTACAGTATTATACAGCTTAAAAAGGCCTACAAAAAAGTCCGCGATGGTATATATCTATCTCTTAAGGATAACATACTATATCCATTTTAATACTTTAAAAAATATTCTATTATAAAACGGTAATTGAAAAGCTATTTACACAAATACTGTATTAATCCTTATCATTTTAAATACATTAGTTGGCTTGAGCATTTCATGAAGATATTTTTTTCCTTCAGACCATGCAAATTAAATCAATACCTTAAGAGATATAGCAAAATCAAAATAATGCGCAACGAAATTATTTTCGCCCGTGACCGGGCCGCGTGGCCGGCTCGCGTTCGAGCTCGGGGCCGAAAAGTTTTGGTAGTCTAGTGGAATTGTATATCCTATTATTAATATTATAAACGTGAAAGTTTGTAATAATGTATGGATGTGAACATGTTTGTTGCTCTTTCACGTAAAAACTACTGAACAGAATGGATTTTGATGAAATTTATAGTAATATAGCTTGCACATCAGAATAACACATAGGCTATAATTTATAAAGATATTTTGCAAATTGGCTAAAATATAACGATAAAAATCGCTTAAGGCAGAAAAAAATTATATAATTAAAATAGAACTTCGTTCCATCCGGGTGTCCCTTGACACCTCCGGTTTTTTTTATATTTCAGGGTAGGTTTCATAGTAAAAGAGAATCTTATATAATTACACACATACACATGTAGATACGTACGTAAATACATACATACATACGTAGTATATCACACACAAACATGCCTATATATGTGTATCACTCCAACTTTAGTTCATCGCCTGAGCTCTAGGTAGCAGCACTTTCCATACATGCATTTTTTACCATCGAGTTGCCACTCTTTTTCAGTTGATATAACTTTACTCTTTGGTGGGGACCAAGCGTCCCGACTATGAGGACGTACTTGGTCCATTTGGTGATAAGAGAGTGAACGACGCAGGTAGACTCATTGCGGATATGCATGGAGAGAAACCTTATTGTGTCAAACACATTTTTCCAACATAAGGACATTCATATGTATACATGGAGAAGGAATGAACAGAAAAGTATAATAGATTTAATTTTGGTAGACAGTCGCCTCCGAAGCAAAATATTGGACGCAAGAGCCTACAGGGGCCCCACAGTTGATACGGACCACTATCTCGTTATTGCGAGATTTAGTGGTCTGTTCAGAAAGTGGGGGCACTGGCGAGAGCGTGTCCACTTCGGAGGGCTTGAAAGAATAAAGGTTGCAAGAAGAGTGTGTAAGAGAAAAGTGTGCAGAGGGTGTCCGAGAACGGCTGACGATGGCAAGCCAGCCGCAATCGGACATAGAAGAATGTTGGAGAATATTGAAAGAGAGTATGGTAGATACAGCGAAAGAAGCTTGCTTGATGGGATGCAGAAGTGGACTTCTGTAGAGCAAAAGAAGAAAGCGTGGCTGGACTATGTCTCTTCTTTGAATCTAAATGACAGTATGACTGAACAGAAGAAAGAAATATATCGGCAATGTCAGAATGACACCAAGGCCTTAGTGAAAGAGAAACGTGATAGAACAAATATGAGTGCAGAAGATAGGCTGGCTAAAAACTTCGAGGGTAACACCAAACTCTTTTGGACAGAGGTGAAGAGGTCTCGGGGTGGTTGGTCAGCCTTCAAAATGAATAAGGTCTTTAAATAAGGTCTTTTTTTTTTTCTGGGGGCGGGTTACGGTCGGCACACTCCTCGCACCATTCCGTCCGGGGTGACAGAGGGGCGTAAGCACGCACACCCGTAACCCACCCGTGACGTCGCCTTCGTCGTTGGGGCAACCACCGGAGCAGAGTGACTTGACGTCAGTGGTTGGCCCGACGGAATACCCCTGACGAGTACCCTCTCCTCGACCGACGTCCCCCCCCCCCCCTCGGGATAAAATAAGGTCTAACGCTGGAGACATTCTTACACAAATACAAGATGTGTTAAGCCGATGGAGTGAATATTTTGGCGATATGAAGGCAGCGCGCATTGATATGATGTCTGCCGAGATGATCAAGCATGGCGGCTCCTGGTTCTGGGAGGCGTTCCTGTTGTTCCTCAATTTATGTTGGAGCTCGGGAATGGTTCCCAGGGACTGGAATAGCGCAGTGATCGTGCCTTTGTTTAAAAACAAGGGTTCAGGTTATGACTGTGCAAATTACAGAGCCATAAGCTTGACCAGTTTGGCACCAAAAGTGTATGCTAAAATTATTGAAAGGTGAATAGGATGGAGTCCGATGGTTTACTGTGTGAGGCACAAGGAGGTTTCAGGAGTGGAAGGGGATGCATGGATCAAGTGTTATCTCTGCGCAACATTGTGGAGAAGCATCTGGCTCTAGGTCAGAGGGTTTTCTGCAGTTTTGTGGATCTGGAGAGAACATTTGACACGGTTGCACGAAAGGAACTTTGGGACATTTTACCGGAGTATGGTATTAACGGTAAACTGCTGCAGGCTGTGCAGTCCAGTTACATGGGCTGTAGAGCCTGTGTGCGGCTGGATGATGGAATGTCGCCTTGGTTTGACGTCAATATCGGCGTTAAGCAGGGGTGCGTTCTATCAGCCAGGCTGTTTATCATATACCTGGATAAATGTCTCCAAAGGTTGAACGATATAAATGTGGGAGTCCAGATGGGCGACTCCAGTGGTTACTGCTCTGCTCTATGCAGATGATGCAGTCCTGCTGGCGCAGTCAGCGACTGACCTGCAGTCCCTAGTCGACACAATGACAGAAGATTGTAAGAAAAGGGGTCTACGCATGAATGTGAGTAAAACCAAAATAATGGTCTTTGAAAGAGATGAAGCCAGAACAGATGTAAGAGTAACAATAGGTAATGATGTACTAGAACAAGTGGATGAATTTGTATATCTTGGATGTGAATTTAGCCGAGATGGAAGGTACACCACTGATATAGAGCGAAGAGTAAATGCGGGAAATAGAGTGAACGGAGCATTGGGACAACTTCTCGGCAGCCACCACCCCAGCCAGAAGGCACGTGTAGCAATACATAACTTGATTGTCCCAACATTACTATATGGAAGTGAGAGTTGGGTATGCAGAAAAAGTATGAAAATTAATGCGGTCGAAATGCGATCTCTACGGAAAATCTGTGGAGTTAGGCTGATCGATCGCATTCGTAACGACGACGTAAGAGAGCGAGTAGGTATGAAAGAGATTATTGGTGTAAAGATGCGAAAGGGAATGCTCCGATGGTTCGGGCATGTGGAAAGATCGCCGAACGAACGTCTGGTTAAGAAGATATACAATGCGAAAGTGGAAGGGTGTAGGTAGGTACCGGGGGAGACCGAGACTAGCCTACCTAGACCAGATCGGTCATGTACTGAAGGAAGGTGGAGTCAAGAGTCTCCGAAACCGGCGAGCGTGTATGAAGAGAATTATGAATGTTGAGGAAGCGAGTGAAGTATGCAAGAATAGAGTTCTCTGGCACTCTGTTCTCTCTGCCTACCCTGCAAAGGACATGGCGTGATGGTATATATATATATATATATATATTGTTTTAAATTTGTAGTATTACTGCAAGTTTTTAGCTCTTTGGAACAGTACTTGCATATTGCTGTATGTTTCTTAATCGTAAAATATAGCTTTTAGATGTTTTTATTGTTTTCCAACAATTACATATATTATTATGGCACTCTTAACTTGTAAATAATAATAATACTCATTTATTGAAGTAACAAAGACTCATTATTGTTAGTAATACTTAATCTAAATTGTTAGTAAATATTCATAATTAAAAATAGTAAATATAAATCAAAATGTACCTACATGCAAAATAACAAAATAAATAATGCTGATACAAATCATCGCTGTTTAACTCCATGAGAGATTGCACAGCAGTGATTTATATATATACAGTCCAACCGACTAGCAGCCATGTCCAGGATACTATTTGAGCTGGCCCGCACCCTACGCACCAAGGATGCACACCTTTTGCGCATTGTGGCGTAGAAACAATCTACACGCGCCTCGGCAAACATCCCCGAAGCGCTACAGAAGCGGGGCAGCCCCAACAGCACCCTGAACGCGTTGTTATATTGGATACGGAGGTCATTGTAAGATTTTTGAGTATATCTAGCCCACAGGCTGCATGTGTAGAATGATGTACAATAGGCTCTAAACAGTGTAATTTTCACCTGTTTTGTACATCGCGCATACCTGCGAGCTATCATGTTCGCTCTCACTGACAGTGTCCTCCACTCCCTTTCCAAGTCATCATCGTCCTTGAGATCAGGAGTCAATAAATGCCCTAAATATTTATATTTGAACACTCTTTTCAAATCATCATCTTGGAGGCGTATTGGTGGTATATTTTGAGGACTTTTACCCCCGGTCTCAAAAACCATGAGCTCGCTCTTGGTCGTGTTATATTGTAATCCGTGACTGGTGGCATAACTCTCACAAATCGTTATGAGTTGCCGCAGTCCACACGGTGACGCACTCAGTAGCGCCATGTCATCGGCGTAGGTAATGTTATTAACACACACTCCATCAATGTGACATCCAGCCCTGGTGCTACTGAGCTTGCTAATTAATTCATTAATATATAGATTGAAAAGAATAGGTGGGGTTAATCCCCCCTGCCTCACCCCACATTCCAACCTATACGACTGCGAAAGAGCTCCTGCCCACATCACATTGTTGACCTGACCGCCATACCAGTATTTTAGTAAATTAATAATTGCTACAGGTACGTGAGCTTGTTTCAACTTCAACCATAAGATGTCATAGGAGACCAGGTCGAATGCTTTGGAGAGATCGAGAAAGCAGCAATACACGTGTGTTTTACGCCTGGTATAGTAGTTGACAGCATGCTTAAGGCACAGTATAGCACTCTCGGTTGATAATCCTGGCCGGAAACCGAATTGATTATCACATAGATGTATGTATTTATTTAACTGCGTATTAAGCATGCTATCAAATACCTTCACTATAATTGTAGCTAACGATATTGGCCTATAGTTCGATTTATCTGCTAAATCGCCAGATTTGTTTTTCACGATTGGCACTACCACCGTACGCAACATATCCGTAGGTATATAGCTATGAGACACAACGAATACAACAATTTCAGTACCCTAGGCAAATGAGGTCCTGCATATCGAAGATGCTCGATGCTGAGGCCATCATGGCCCGGAGATTTGCCCCTGGTCATAGAATTTATTGTATGGGCAATCTCTTTAGAATTAAAATTTATCTCCGGCATCATGCCATCCTCATCATCGAGCACCATACGAGATGGTCCCAACGGTGATTTTACATAGAAATGGTCCTTGAAGAGGTTGGCAATCTCTTTAGGCTCCGATACGCCGCCGACGCTCGCGGGCAACCCAGACTTATATTGTAATTTATTGGTGTTTTTCCAGAATCCACGAAAATCTTTTTTTCAATGGCATGACGCAAGCATATCCATTTTGATCTGAGACTCGTGGTCCTGACACCACTTTAGACGCGATTTAAAAAATTTACGACTTTTGTACATTTCCATATAAATTTCTCCATGAGAGGGTCTACCATACCAATTCCATATCTGAAAAAAAATAATGAATTTACTTCGAGTTTTATTCATCTGTTCCATAGATGGCACTTATCATAAAAATCGATTAAAACGCATAATTTATATAATCGATTTTTTAAAAATCGATTAATATTGCTATAAAAATCGATTATAAAAAATCGATTTTTATAAAAAAAATAATCGATTAAAATAAAAATCGATTATTTTTTAACATCCCTACTTCAGAGTACCAAATTAAAAATTGCCTCTGACATGCTCCGCAGCGGCCGTCGGGCGGCACCTAAGAGAAGTGGGCAACCGGTCAGTTACTTAAAGGAATTGAAGGTAAGAAACAGAGATAATGATCTTCGGAAATATTTACAACTTTTTTTTTTTTTTTTTTTTTTTGTGTGTCTTAGTTGTTAGCCTCAGATGGCTATGACAACTTTACCCGGACTGTGGGTGAGCGCTGAGGGCTCTCAACCCGTAAAAGTTAAGCGACCGTTCCCGAGGGCACCCTCTGTGGGGTACGGACCTCGGCTCGGGGGGTCGCTGGCAAAGTGGGTTCTCCCACGTTTAAGATTTGAACGCGACACGACTGCCGACCTCGACGGCGAGGACGGAATCGTGGATAATTATTTGTCAGGGCCGCGCGGCTGTGTATGCCTCCGTTTGGGCAAGCGTGATAATGTCGTCGGGTTCGTCGAGTATTAATCGCGGTTGACGAATCGCGGAAATCTTTGAAGGGGTATAACTAGACGCCCTAACCACTATGGGATTAGGGTGAGTGGCGGCAGAGTCGAAGTAGCGGCGAGAGCACTGCTTCATGTACTGCCGGATGGTCGGCAGGTCGAGATCTATGTGAAGATCCACATTGCGCATATACCACGGTGCTCCCGTCGCACGGCGCATGAACCTATTCTGTAATGTTTGCAAACGGTGTAACCGGAAGGGTTTCGCTTGTGTAAACACAACACTAGCGTACGTCATGATGGGACGTACGCAAGCGGTGTATAATCTAACTTTACTGGACTGGTCTGACATTGTTATTGGAGGGAAGGAAGCCATTGGATGTAGGCGATCTGTCCACCGGTGGAACATGATCGCTTGGCTTTTTATGGGGTTGATAGTAATTCTCCACTTCCTAGACCATTTATCTAGGGCGGTAGCCGCTCGTTGGATATTACTGATCACTGTCTCTATAGAACGACCTGCATAGAAGATAGCAGTGTCGTCGGCGAATAGTGCAGTTTGCACATTCTTAAGCTGAGGGATATCGCTGGTGAACAGCGTGAACAAGATTGGTGAGAGCACCGATCCCTGGGGGACGCCGGCTTTTAATGAATGCGGTGCGGAGAGAGTACCTTCTACCCTGTAGCGGAAGCTACGGTCGGTTAGAAAGTCCCTAACTATTATAACTAAATAACGGAGTATACCTAACTTTATTAACTTGAATATAAGGCCATTATGCCAGACTTTATCAAACGCTGTTTCTACATCGAATAGTAGCATACCAGTGAAATAGCTATGTTGTAGCTTAACACTGGCATACTCGACTATTCGATGTACTTGCTGTACGCAAGAGTGTTGCGTGCGAAAGCCGAATTGAATCGGCGGGATAAGGGCGTTAGCCTCTGCGTATGTTCTTAGGCGGCTAAGAATTACGTGTTCACATATTTTTGCAAAACTATTAAGTAAGCTAATAGGGCGGTACGAGGAAGGTTCGGTACGCTTCTTGCCGGGTTTGTGTATACCAATTACCACGGCTTGTTTCCATTGAGATGGAAAGATACGGTTAGTTAATGCGGCGTTAAATATAGCTGTTAATATAACGAGTAATGAGAGGGGGAAGAGTTTAATTACTCTGTTTGTAATGCCATCCGAACCTGGGGATTTCCTAGGGAGGAGGGCCTTGACAATCGTTCCCACCTCGTCAGTTGTTACTGGCGGAGGGGGGTCGTCGGGTGTGTCGGTAATGGTGGGTGTACATTTACAACTGTAATGGAAGAACCTTTTAACTCTTAGACTGGTCCGGAATCGTCATTAAATTCAACGGCGAATACGCAATATATCACTCGTCTTGGTCTAGAAGACAGGCATATTGTAGCCGTGGCAGAATCCATAGAAGATCTGCACCACGCTTTATGATCTCGGTAATCTATAAATGAACATGGACGAGTCATTGCCGTATTGGTTTGAGTTGAGTACGCGAGCCTGGAAATTAGGCTGGTTCACACAGCGAGCAGCAGGGGCGGCTTTACCTTTAGTGCAGAGGGTACGGTGTGCCCGGGCGCTGGGTGTTAGGGGACGCCGTGAGCCACTCGGGACACATAGAGCCTTCACTGTAACGCTCCGCACGGAGCGGGCGCACCGTACGCAGCGAATGCGTAACCATTTATAAACGTAGTAGGTGCGTTATTTGACAGGTTTGGGTAGGTTGCTTTATATGGCGATGGCTCACTGTAACTTCATAATCCGATCGCGTTTACCTGGTTTCGTGTCAAAACAACGAGACTAAGCATGCAACGCATTCCAGCGAGGTTCGGAGTTTAGTCAAACGTGTTGTAACTATCAGCCTATTCCATTTTGTTCATGCATTTTAATACAAGACGGTGCCAGGTGATTGATTGCACACGTGATGCATCTTAACTCTAAACTTTACAAACGAATACAAGGCTCTGCTATGCCGTGCAAGGCAGCATCGAGATGCTACCGAGGCTTATTCAGAATTTCATTGCGAGGCTGTTTGCTATGGGTGGACTACCCATGCGTATTGACAATCACTATTAGACTACAAGCCCATGGAAAAATTAACAAGTGAAATGAACCAACGTGAGTAACGCTTTGAAGGCTGTTGCTATATCATAAAATAACTCTCCTATGCCTAAAAAGCCGTACATTAATAATTAGTCGTAATTCCTCACTTGTACCTGAGAAATTCCATTTACACACACGTACTCACCTGTACCGCTCAGAAATGACGGCCTAGTGCTCGAGAGTTATTTTATGATATAGTAACAGCCTTCTAAGCGTTATTCACGTTGGTTCATTTCACAGGTTAATTTTTCCATGGGCTTGTAGTCTATATGTTTAAGTAACTAGGACAGATCAGTAGAAGATTCTATTATCAAAAAAAAGGATCAGCCAACTAATTCAATAGATTTCTTACGATCTATAAATGTTCTGAGCCTGGGTGTGTTCCTTAACTAATATATTATAAAGTCCTCTGCGACATAAAGATAGTCTTTAGTGAAGAGTAAAAAAATAATAGTTGTCATTTACCCACAATTTTATTTGCACATTTAAACATACTATTTTGTGAGGTATATCCACTAAGATTTACCGCAGAATCATATTGATATTTAGGTACTAAGCAAGACGTCAGAAATTTATAACTTGAAACACATTCTTTGTACACCAGAAATGTAAAAAACCAGGATCGGGTATCATTAGGTATATTTCTAACACTCTGAAAGCAGAATGTGTCTCTTTGGTTAAGTATACCCTTTTTAATTCTTTCATTTAAATTTGATATAGCTTTAGAATTATCTTTTAAATCTTGAGTTTTCTTTGATAGTTCAAAATATTCGAATCGAGTTTCATCTTGATAGGCTGGTACGTATGATGTGTGAATATAATCAGCTGTAAGAAATATTATTTATGATTAGTTTTGTACTTTTGTAGTGCTCTACATTTGCTTATAAAGGTACAGAGTTATAAAATCTAAATAATTTAAGTAGCTTATCATCATCATTCTTCCACTCTTATCCCAATTACTTGGGGTAGGCACAATATGTACTTGTACATATTGCAAAATTATTGGCAATAGTTTTATGACAGGCCGCCTGCCCGAGGTCAACCCTCTTGGGAATGTAATTATTGCCAAAGCGGCATTAGGGTGATTTAGCCCAGGTCGATATAAAGCTCTTAGTCGTCTTTCACATTCACGATCAAAGTAACGGTTGGTAGTATTCGTAGCCGTTACCACACAGCCCAATTTAAATAGTTAAATATAATTTTAAACTACGGTATGCATAAATATTTGCGGCATAGGGTTTCCTTATTTTTACTTTTATTTCATAACTTACTTGTCAATTCATCATCGCTGTCAATTATTTCTTGGATAGTTCGCTGATGTTTACGTGATCTCACTTTCTTCATTGCTTCGACACATCAGCTTGGAAGAAAAACAAAAAAATCTTATAGTCCCTTTTTTAATCTCAGAGACTAAATTCTTCTTCTTCTTCTTATGTATTGGCAATCAGCTACATATACGAGCTATTGGTGCCAGTGTCAAGTAATAAATATTTTCACGTTTTTAGTCTTTCAAGTCAGTCGTTGTCTAAGTCAAATTGCCACCATTAACAGTGCAATGGCCACACTGTTAATGGTATCTTGTGGGAATTTTGATGGAAAACGAAAACGTTGTAAAGCACTTTTATATGATATTCACTACATCCCAGTATTTTCGCAAATCACATTACATAAAATGCCATCAAAATTATCTAATATAACACGTTAAAACACTAAGATATCGAATATAATACAAAAGCACCACATGACGTTTTCAAATTCCCAAATTCAATCAATTAAATTCTAAATTGACATTACATGTGTTACCAGTTCTTCTTCTTCTTCTTTTTATGTATTGGCAATCAGCTACTTATACGAGCCATTTTTGCCAGTGTCGAGTTATAATTATCTTCAAGTTTTTAGTATCTTCAGATTAGTCATGTCCGTCAGTAAGTTAAATTGTCGCCATCAACAGTGCTATGACCACACTGTTAATGGTATCTTGTGAGAATTTTGATGAAAAACGCAAATGTTGTAAAGCACTTTTATATGATATTCACTACATCTCAGCAATTGCGTCACATCACATTACATAAAATGTCATCAAAATTATCTAATATAACACGTTAAAACACTAAGATATCGAATATAATACAAGAGCACCACATGGGACTTTTGGCGGGAATCTAAAACGTCATGTTGTGCTCTTGTATTATATTCGATATCTTAGTGTTTTAACGTGTTATATTAGATAATTTTTATGGTGTTTTATGTAATATGATGTGACAGAACAGCTGGGATGTAGTGAATATCATATAAAAGTGCTTTACAACGTTTTCGTTTTCCATCAAAATTCCTACAACATACCATTAACAGTGTCACCATAGCAGTGTTGATGGCGACAATTCGACTGACTGACAGACAATGACTAACTTGAAGAGATTAAGAACGTGAAGATAATTATAACTCGACACTGGCAAAACTGGCTCGTATAAGTAGCTGATTGCCAATACATAAAAAGAAGAAGAAGAAGAAGCTGCAACTTAACTTTGACATTGGCTTAAGTATAAACAGAGCCACAACAAAAAAAAAAAAAAAAAAAGAGCACCACATAACGTTTTAGATTCCCGCCAAAAACTCCACTTGCACAGCTGTCTGAGAACGTTGTCTAGGTATGTGAACCAAATAATCGCTATCGAAAATATCCGATTTTACTGAGAAATTGATATTAATTCTTTATAATTAATAATCGGTTTAATTTTTATTTTTCAAAATGGTGATGAATAAATTAAGTACTAAATTAGTACTAAACAAATTTAATTATTTCAGCATAGAATCTATTCATCATATTTAGTAGGATTAGGTCAATTAAAAACAAAAACTGGATTTGAAAATAGCTATTTATTAAGAATTACTACTATTACTTGAATTATCAGCGTCGCGAACATTAATAATTATTTCCTCATCAATCAAAGTGTCGAAATGTACATCTCTGTCAAAATCTCTATTCGATTAATTGTATTATTCTAATATTTTTACCGATTATTTGGATATTCGTGAATTTGAAGTTATCAAGCACTACTGTATAGAACGTGATGACGTGACATTATTAAGTCGTGAATAACAATTACTATTTATCATTTTTATTTTAAATTATTTTTACCAGTTTCAACATTAGATTAATGGTCTTTCAAAGAGATGAAGCCAGAACAGATGGATTTAGCCGAGATGGAAGGTACACCACTGATATAGAGCGAAGAGTGAATGCGGCAAATAGAGTGAACGAAGCGTTGGGGCAACTTCTCGGTAGCCACTACCCAAAGAGTAAAATTATATTAACTGAAAAAGAGTGGCAACTCGATGGTAAAATATGCATGTATGGAAAGTACTGCTGCCTAGAGCTAAGGCGGTGAACTAAAGTTGAAGTAATATACATATATACCTACGTATCTACATATTGTGTGTATGACGTATGTAATTATATAGGATTTTTTTTTACTATGAAACCTACCCTGAAATATAAAAATAACATATCAGCCGTTAACGAAACGGCAATAGTATAAACTTAGTAATGAAAATTGAGATAATTTCCAGAACGAACATTAATAACCGAAAATAGATTATTGACAATAAGTACATACGCTAGGAACAAAAAAATAACAATTCTCAGTTGTCAAACTTTTGACAATTACAACAAAATGGCATCTATGTTTGTACAAACAATCTGTAGGCAGTGCGACGATCAGTAAAAATAAGTAATGTTTTAACTGTGCCCCCCCAGAACCACTACCTCAGCCAGAAGGCACGTGTAGCAATACATAACGCAGTGCTTGTCACAACATTACTGTATGGAAGCGAGAGTTGGGTATGCAGAAAAAAAATATGAAAGTAAAATTAATGCGGTCGAAATGCGATCTCTACGGAAAATCTGTGGAGTTAGGCTGACCGATCGCATTCGTAACGACGATGTAAGCGAGCAAGTACGTATGAAAGAGAGTATTGGTGTAAAGATGCAAAAGGGAATGCTCCGATGGTTCGGACATGTGGAAAGAATGCCGAACGAACGTCTGGTTAAGAAGATATACAATGTGAAAGTGAAAGGATGTAGGTACCGGGGGACACCGAGATTAGCCTACCTAGACCAGATCGGTCATGTACTGAAGGAAGGTGGAGTCAAGAGTCTCCGAAACCGGCGAGCGTGTATGAAGAGAATTATGAATGTTGAGGAAGCGAGTGAAGTATGCAAAGATAGAGTTCTCTGGCACTCTGTTCTCTCTGCCTACCCTGCAAGGGACATGGCGTGATGATATGTATGTATGTATTATTGTACAAGAAAGTCACCCGCAATGTTAATTATGTAAATAACTTAATAGTTGTTTAAAATTTCAGATTTAGTGTTTACAATCATGTGTATACGTTTGACCGAGGTTATTGTGTATTAAAAAATGCAAAACGTCAAAATGCACTTTTTAGATTAGATGAACTATAGAGTAGTTTCTCTGAAATTTAGGGATGATATAGTATAAATATATAATTGCCGCATTATTCAGTAAAACAGAATAACTGCCGTAGTTTATGGTAATATACCACATATTAGTTTTAAAATTGTAAATCTTGTCAAATTCTAATAATTGTCGTAATCTTTAAAAGTTCTACTACTTTCTAATGCTAGGGCCGCACCTGCATGTATCGTCACGAAGCTTCGTGCAATCATGCAATGAGACGTCAGACGATTCACGCAGATGTGACCGGTCATCATCGGCTATCGTCGTGAACATTCGGGCTTCGTGTGCGTTGTCGCTGGGTTGACGATGGCGATGCGTTGGGTGAGTCAAAGGTTTTTGCGCGCTAATATATTATTGTGCTCTGTGGTCACACTAGCGTTGTTTATTTCGGCGGCAATTTTCTATGTATTTAGATGCGTTCGAGGACTTCGAGGGTCTCCAGTTAATCAATAAATATAGAATGGAGCGATGAAGTGGTGTTGCAATTTTTACACCATTATGAAGCTGAACCCATGATGAAATCCAAAATTATTAGCATATACGTTTTGGAATAAAAAACTTTAAAGTAAAATTAACGTTAGTAAGACGAAAGTAATGGTATTTGAAAAGAATAAATGTATGACGGAATGTAATATACCGGGTTATTTTTCTAAGAGTACCCAATTTTTTTTAGGATATTCTACATATAAATAAGGTTATATTAAAAATATAAAATATTTAAAATCACTAGTAATTACCTAATTATTTACATTTGAAAATATCTAAAAATATTCATGATTTATGGACAAACTTTTTTTTACGCACGGCCATTCATAAGTAAGCAATTATCGAACGCACACAAGTTCATGTTAGAAGTTATGGACACCTATCTACCTACATTGTAGTGAATACACACACTAATACAACAGACACAACAGTATCAGTTATTGTGTTGGTAATTAACCAATTACCAACACAAGTAACATAGTAAATAAGTTTATGATTAAAATTTTCTTTTATACTATTTAAAGGGCTTAGAACTGCCATAATAAACAGATACATTAAAATACTAGTTTATTATTTAAAACCACATACATACTAATGTTCGTATTTATTAAGGTGTATTTAAAAAGTGGAATGTACTATTTACAACTAGGTATTAAACTTACCTTTTCATTTAGTTCCATGAAAAAAACCTATCGTGTAGTGTGTATAAATGTACAATTCGTTTAACACTTGCTTAAATTGTTTTTTAATGTTATTTGTTTCGTTCGATCACCTTTCACTTCACTTAAATGCAGTAATCATTTTGCTATGAAGGGCCTCACTATACCTACTCACTAATTGCATTTTTTTTACTTCGCATACCACGTAACTTTCAGCACTAAGAAAGTAGCCAGCACCATACACACATTCTTTAATATTCGCGGTTCGAATATCTTACATGATTTAATAACCATCATTGGATATAAAAAAAAAAAAACCGGAGGTGTCAAGGGACACCCGGATGGAACGAAGTTCTATTTTAATTATATAATTTTTTTCTGCCTTAAGCGATTTTTATCGTTATATTTTAGCCAATTTGCAAAATATCTTTATAAATTATAGCCTATGTGTTATTCTGATGTGCAAGCTATATTACTATAAATTTCATCAAAATCCATTCTGTTCAGTAGTTTTTACGTGAAAGAGCAACAAACATGTTCACATCCATACATTATTACAAACTTTCACGTTTATAATATTAATAATAGGATATACAATTCCACTAGACTACCAAAACTTTTCGGCCCCGAGCTCGAACGCGAGCCGGCCACGCGGCCCGGTCACGGGCGAAAATAATTTCGTTGCGCATTATTTTGATTTTGCTATATCTCTTAAGGTATTGATTTAATTTGCATGGTCTGAAGGAAAAAAATATCTTCATGAAATGCTCAAGCCAACTAATGTATTTAAAATGATAAGGATTAATACAGTATTTGTGTAAATAGCTTTTCAATTACCGTTTTATAATAGAATATTTTTTAAAGTATTAAAATGGATATAGTATGTTATCCTTAAGAGATAGATATATACCATCGCGGACTTTTTTGTAGACCTTTTTAAGCTGTATAATACTGTAGTACTTTATTTTGATCTATTTCGTAGGGTTCAGCCAGCGTTTGCAATGTAAGCGCAAAATAATGTGTTTATTTACGACATCACATTAGAAACCTCTAAAATTATCAGTGTTTCTCTAGTACATTATGCATATATTATACATATAAATCTTCCTCTTGAATCACTCTATCTATAAAAAAATCGTCGCGACACCACACTGTTCAATGCGAAATAGAAATGAAAATATCTGGCTTGCTTTCTATAAGAGAGCCGACGAGCGACGCCGCACAGCTTACAATAGCTTACTATAGCAAAAAGTGTCGTGACAACTTTTCGTAAAAATTTTTTCCGTCTAGCCCCCTTTCACAACGCGCGATAAGGAACTTCGTTCCAATAAAAATTAGCGCGCGCATTATTAGGTCACGGTCAAGACTAAGAGTTCACTGTAGTCTTGGGTAGTTCGCGAACGACCTAGGTGGGAAGAGCGCTCCTTTAGGTGAACTATGCGAACTAGTTCGTCGATGATCTCGCTCTTAGTTCTTTTCATATTTTTTTAGCGTCCGCTTTACTAGACAGTGGCGCTATGTGACCAACCGAGTTATTTCCTTTTACTGTGCGCGCCTTGATATTTCGATATCGATACTAAACAACTTCACATCCACATCTAATAACGGACTTTAAGTAAATGTTTTGAACTACTACTACTAACTTAAGTATTGTATTATGATTACGTATTATAATAGGAACGACACTAGTTGTTGCCGAATTATTAATGAAAATTATTTTATTTTTTCATTTTTATTTAAGTAAAAGATTTTATGTGCCATAAATAAACGTGTGAAATATTCACGTAATATTTTGTACTTTTTAAATAAAAATAAACAGAACTTGCAATAATTATAAATATATTTTTTTCTTTATTTATTGATTTTACTAAATTATTTCAAAAAAAGAACTAATGAACTAATAGAGCGAACTAGTTCGCTATTAGATTATGAACTAAATTGAGCGCTCTCAGTGTTGACCGACTAAGCCCAAGACTAGTTCACTGGGGTGAACATCGGCGTGTGCGCAGCGGGTACAAGGGGGGTTACGAATTTTGCCGAAGGCTTACCGAAATACCGACAAAGAAATATTTGAGTACCTAACTGATTTATCGGGAGTGTTTCTTTGTGTGCGTGGCGTGTGTGTTTATAATTATGAATAACTAACGTAGTGTCGTCAAATTTAGTGTATCTCGGAATGTTTAAAATGTAGAATGTATTTTTTTTTTAAAATAAAAACATATGTTTTTATTTCACTAATCAATTATACTATCGAATCTGAACCTCCTATGTAAATTTGGGTACCTCTTGAAAAAAAACCCTGTATTTATAAATGGTGAGAGATTAGAACAGGTGAATGAATTGGTATATCTGGGTGTACTGCTGGGGGGGCACACTTAAAACATTTCTTATTTTTACTGACCGTCGCGCCGCCTACAGATTGGTTGTACAAACTTAACTGCTGCCATTTTGTCCTGCCTGTCAAACGTTTGACAACTGAGAATTGTTATTTTTTGTTCCTAGCATAGGTACTTATTGTCATCGATCTATTTTCGGTTATTGATATTCTTTCTGAAAATTATCTCAAGTTTCATTGTTAGGTTGATATTATTATTGTTTAGTTATCAGCTGATATGTTATTTTTTATATTTCAGGGTAGCTTTCATAGTAAAAGAAAATTCTATGTAATTACACATACACATGTAGATATGTATATATATTACTTCAACTTTAGTTCACCGCCTAAACTCTGGGTGGCAGCACTTTCCATACATGCATATTTTATCATCGAGTTGCCACTCTTTTTCAGTTTAATAACTTTACTCTTTGGTGTACTGTTTACTAGTGATGGTAAAAATGATGATGATGTTGAAAGACGAGTTAAAGCTGGTAATTGTTAAATAAATAAAAGAAAATTGTTTTAGAAGAAGAATAATGTTTTATATTATTATAGTCTATCTAATCTAGGAAGTGCACTTTGACAGCTTCTTCTTCTTCTTCTTTTTATGTATTGGCAATCAGCTACTTATACGAGCCATTTTTGCCAGTGTCGAGTTATAATTATCTTCACGTTCTTAATCTCTTCAAGTTAGTCATTGTCTGTCAGTCAGTCGAATTGTCGCCATCAACACTGCTATGGTGACACTGTTAATGGTATGTTGCAGGAATTTTGATGGAAAACGAAAACGTTGTAAAGCACTTTTATATGATATTCACTACATCCCAGCTGTTCTGTCACATCATATTACATAAAACACCATAAAAATGATCTAATATAACACGTTAAAACACTAAGATATCGAATATAATACAAGAGCACAACATGACGTTTTAGATTCCCGCCAAAAGTCCAGTGCACTTTGACAGCTGTCGGAGTAAGTTGTCTAGGTATGTGAACCAAATAATCGCGATCGAAAATATCCGATTTTAGTGAGAAATCGATAATGATTCCTTGTAATTAATAATCGGTTTATTTTTTATTTTTAAAAGGAGATGAAATATTAAGTGCTAAATTAATAGTAAACAAAGGACCTGGCCAAGATTCGCCCCGGATCTACGAAAATACCTAATAATAGAATTAAAACGTACAGATTCGACTTATCGTTATAAAAACTTGATTTGTTTTTGCTGTTATTAACCATTTTTCCATTTTGATATTAAACTAGCAGAAACTATTCTTGCAATAAAAACATTAGTCAATTTATTCATTTTAGCTTTATCGCCATTTTATTTGGACGATAGTATTAATAGAGATTGACCTGTGTATCGATTGCTTCTATCGATCAAAAATTCAGTTATGAATATTACGATATATGGAAAGTAATGTTAATGTTTTGTATTTGTACGTTGATTACGTTAACTTAAGCTTATTTATTTTTTTATTGACGCTGGCAATATTTATTTTAAAGAACTAATTTAAGCTCATAAAAACAATCAGTCAATTATTTTGTTAGTGAGTTAGGTAGCTACAATAAACTCTGTTGGTTGCGTAATTATAGTAAAAAAATCAAACAGTTAAACCGATACGCCTATATTTATTAGATTCGTTGAACTGATCACAACTGTCTAAAATAGTATTCTGAACAATTTTCTAGATATCTTATATCGTATCGTGCTTCGATGCTATCGTATTCGTGCTTTTATATCTAGATAACATTTCAGGACATCTTTACACTCGAAAATTGTTTTAGAAATACTTATACTCACAACAGTAAACCTGCTATGTATAAAAATTAATGATTGACTTTTATTGTTTTACTATTAATGATACCATAAATCAGAATAAATTAATTGAAAATGTCTTGAATATAATTGTTGACCAAACGGCATCAGATGGAGTTGGCCCAGGTCGTAATAATAAGGCTCTTAGTCGTCTTTTACGACATCCACGAACAAAGTAAGGGTTGGTAGTATTCGTAGCCGATACCACACAGCACCATATATTCTTTTAGTATATCGTATGGTATAGATATTCCACAAAATTCAAATGATAGGTATTTATTGCTTCGTGTAGTTTAATAGAGATTGCAAATTGACTGCTTTGCCTGAGTTAGACATATTGAGTAAGGCATAACTCGAAAATAACTAGGCATGCACTAAGAAATACGTTCTGGCTATACCTATTTATAATAGTATTATTGTTGAAAGTGCCTGATATTTGTGTCATAGTAACAAAGTAAAAACTTATTTAAAAAAAACTGCAACCTTTAGAGACATTTTTGTTTTCGATTTGTAATCTAGAGACCAATTACTATGTAATAATACCAATCTTATGTCCGTACATGAATATTAACAAGTGGGGCAAATGTCCATACAATGTTGGCCAGCTCCTTTAATTATCTCATCATAAAATCTGTTCATCATAATTAGTAGGATTAGGTAAAGTAAAAACAAGAACTGGATTTGAAAACAGCTATTTATTCAGAATCACTACTATTACTTGAATTATCATCATCGCGAACATTAATAATTATTTCCTTATCAATAACATTGTCGAAACGTACCTCTGTCAAAATCACTATTCGATTAAATATATTAATCTAATATTTTTGGGGCAAATGTCCATACAATGTTGGCCAGCTCCTTTAATTATCTCATCATAAAATCTGTTCATCATAATTAGTAGGATTAGGTAAAGTAAAAACAAGAACTGGATTTGAAAACAGCTATTTATTCAGAATCACTACTATTACTTGAATTATCATCATCGCGAACATTAATAATTATTTCCTTATCAATAACATTGTCGAAACGTACCTCTGTCAAAATCACTATTCGATTAAATATATTAATCTAATATTTTTACCGATTATTTGGATATTCGTGAATTGGAAGTTGTCAAGCACTACTGTGTAGAACGTAATGACATGACATTGTAAGATCGTTAATAATAATTACTATTTACCATGTTATTTTTATTTTAAATTACATTTCACTTCGTAATCGAGTTTTATAAATAATTAAGCATATTAAATGCTAAATTTCAGTAATTTAAATACATTTACGAGTTTCAACATTATATTATTGTACAAAAAGTCACCCGCAACGTTAATTATGTAAATAACTTAATAGTTCTTTAAAATTTCAGATTTATTGTTTGCAATCATGTGTATACGTTTGACCAAGGTTATTGTGTATTTAAACATGCGAAACGTCAAAATGCACTTCTTAGATTAGATGAACTATAATATATATATATATATATATATATTTTTTGGCATCGTCCGAAGACATTTGCCATGTACAAAAATTAGGGAAGTTAAAATATATATCGAGAATTAGCGTTTAGGAATGAGAGGATCGTGGATCAGGGAGAGGAGAATATACAAAAATATCTACAGGATAGGATTATAAATAAATATTATTACATACAATAAAGGAGATTAGACAATCGTAAATAATAGGATTTAAGGAAGATAAGAGTATAGAAATATTAGTAGGTAAGGGAAGTTTAAGAGTAGCAAGCGTATTATGAAAAGGAATATGGTTGTATAAGACGCAGGAAAAAACATATGATTTAAGTCTCCATATTCGCCACAGTTGCAGTATGGATCACTTCTTATTTTCATTCTGGCTAAATGAGCTGGTACGCATGTATGCCCTAAATGCATTCTGATTAGGACTGTAATAGCTCTTCAACCAAGTCGTAACTTGTTAAAAGCGCCACTACAGAACCAAGGTTTCGCTGGTATAAAGCACTGTATCATTCTATAGTGTGAACTCTTTGATCGGCTAGACAGTGCCCAGATCTTCTCCCAAGAATCCCTGAGATAAGCACCAGGCAATGTCAGCAGGTCCTGAGGATAAATATGATATGGAAAGATATCGCCACATTCCACAGCCTCGTTAGCTAATCTGTCAGCCCGTTCATTTCCATCTATGCCGCAGTGGCTCGGTAACCATGCCAAGTTGATATGCAATCCCGCACTTAAGCACAAAAGTAGCTTGTGTCTAGCTTCGTATATAAGTGGATAGTGAGTTTTAACTTTGAATGGAAATTTAGATAGAGCTTGTAGTGCGCTCTTAGAATCGCTAAAAATAATAGATCTCTCCAATTTAAAAATTAAAATATATTCTAATGCTTTTACGATTCCGAAACATTCCCCAGTGAAAACAGAGGTTTCAGAGGGGAACTTAATTTTTTGTACAATATTAAATTCTTTGTGGAATATACCCACCCCTACTCTACCAGATTGACTGTGCTTCGAAGCATCGGTAAATATTTTATGCCAACCTTGCCATTTCTCGTTAACTATTGCTTTGAAATCATTATTAGCATCAACAACGTTACGATTTATGTTCAAATTAAAGTAAATTGTGGGAGTATGTATAAGACTATGAAAATTACAGTGAAAAAAAGGTAAACGTTCGGAATTGAAAACTGGGACTGAAAGATTATTAAATTTATTAAAACTGTTTACTAAACAAAGTAGTTTTTTATGATTCCAGTAAGAGGATTCAGGTATTAATGCTGTTAACTGTCGAATTTTAGGCAGAAGCTCATTGTGTGACTGACATAAACGAAATAGGTAGCGGTCAGATAAAAACTGTCGCCTCAAGTAAAGGGGCGGGTCGCCACACTCTACTTGTAAGGCATTGAGAGGGCTGGATTTCATTGCTCCCATAATTAACCGCATAGATTTAGATTGTATTCCATCTAACCTCTTCATTGCCCATACACTACAGGGTTCTAATAGAAATGTGCCATAATCTAATACACTTCTTATTAATGCATTATAAATAATTTTTAAAGAAGAAGGGTGCGCTCCCCACCAAACTCCTGTAATACATCTGATTAAGTTTAAATTTTTCTCACACTTAGACACGACGTATTCACAGTGAGCATGGCCAGTAAGTTTAGAGTCTAATACAACTCCTAAGAATTTTGTATGCGATTATTCAGGTATTACAGAATCGTCGTAATGAATATTTTACACGTGGCTGATTACGTTGCCGACTGTACACCACGACGGTGCTTTTAGAGGCCGATAACTCTAACCCATGCCATGTCTAACCATGCTTTTAACGACTTTAGTGCCAATGATAATTCTTGTGATGCTAAATGACTACATTTGTTAATAGGGTATATTAGTAAATCGTCTGCATATTGTAATACATTCACAGAATTGCCAACGGATGCTCTCAAGTCATAGGTATAAATATTATAAAGAAGTGGGCTTAAAACAGAACCCTGAGGTAGACCTTAATTGCTATGATATTCTTTCTAGGCCAGTAGAATCTAGAAGTATTTTTCGTCCACAAAGCATATTTTTAATGAAGGTAACTAATAACAACGGAACTTTAATTTGATACATAATATATCTATGAGAACATTATTGTATGCGGACTGAATATCTAAAAATGCAGCCGCTACAGACTTATTTTGTGAGAAGGCTAAGCGAATGTCAGTGGCAAAAAGGCTAATACCATCTATAGCACTTCTGCCTTTCCTAAAACCATATTGCGTGTTAGATAAAATATTTTGATTCTCAATGTACCATTCTATTCTATTTTTTACCAAATGTTTTGCTATTTTGCCCATAACTGGAGATAAAGCTATAGGTCGATAAGATGAAGGGTCCTTGGGATTTTTATTAGGTTTTAAAAAGGGCAACACAATTTGAGTTTTCTAAGATATGGGGATGACACCTGTCATTATGACACAATTGATAACGTCAAGAAAATAAACTAAAGCTGTCTTCTAAATGTGAGAAAAAAGAATATGGTATACTCATGGAAGTAATAAGTACTCTGTACAACAGGAATGAGCTGTTGTCGCAAAATTGAAGCCGAGCGAGAGCTCAGAACTGTACCTTTTATCCCTCTCTGGCGATGGTGACCATATTGAAATATGATTTAAGGACAATAATTATAAAAAATATTTGTGATCTGACGACAGCAGATCATTGCTTCAGATGGATTTAAATCGAAGATGCTAATTATAAACTTGCCCTTTGTGGCACTATACATTTTCTGTTTTTGCTTGCTTTTCACACTCGCGTCATATAGGTAGGTACTTATCTACTGGTCCTTGTGGGACACGACATGCAGCTGGACTGAGATAAAATTACGATAAGGTGGTGTGTGGTATATTTAATTAAGAAAAAACAGTTAAGTTTAATTCTAAATCAGACATTGCTAAATAAGACAGTCTTGTGAAGTTTCTGCCGCAAACCCAGCTTATTCCTTATATGTTTAATTGATTCTAATTTTGCATTGAGTTAAACGTAAATTGAGATATGAATTCGCTAACGCCTTCATCAATAGAATATCATGTGGATCTTCAAATATAGATTGAGGAGGATGTGCTGATTGTAACGATGTATGTAGTTTGCTATAAAATTCTCGGATGACATACCTACATGATAATTTTATTTTTGTTTACGTTTTTTAACGATTGATTTAATAATGTAATAAACAGTGTTCTATGATGTTGTGATCCAATAACACCACACAATTTGAACAAGAAAGTTTGTGAATCATCCCATTCACGATATATCCAGCAATATAAAAAATAATGTTCAGTTTAAAATCTGAAACACAAGCGTTATCTATGAGATCTAACAAATCATCTATTGATGTCGATCATGTCGACTGATCTTTATTACATTCTTCCACAATAGCTTTCTTTTTGTGCCTAAATTTTCTAAAGAACTTAATGTTAGGGACATTAAGATCTTTAGGAAATTTGAAATCTAAACAAAGTTATTTTCATAAAAAAATAAAAAATACATAGGTATTTAAGTTATTTGTTCTTGAACTAGGATTGAATAGTCATGCATGGTCACCGTAATTCTTCACTAACAAATTATGTTATTATTATTATTTACGATTTCATGTGGGGTTGTCAGGTCAGGTGTCCGTATTTCATACATATAAAAGAAAACCTATACTCCAATCGCAAAATGTTTTCGTTAATAAGGTTTTACACTTAGCAACGAATAATATTGCTTTAATATGTCGGTAATAAATTATTATTTATATTTAAAAACATTTTAGAAGTAAATGTTTTTACTTCATTACATTACATCAATCGCAAATTTTTCTACCAACAAGGAAAGGATTGAAATCAACTTAACTCTGGCAATTCTAAGTCCACTGTTAGAACGGGACACAGGGTACACTGGTTGCCCTCTCACTCGGCTTCATTTTTATTTTGCGCGCAACAAGACACTTACTACATTAGCATAAGGTTTTATTTTTGCTGCAAGATGCACAGATAGAGCTCATTCCTGTTGTACAGAGTACTTATTACTTCCATGGATTAGACAGACTATAATGAATCTGATAGCCACCTTAACCGCAAGTTTACTGTAAGTTATTCGTTAACTTATAGGTAATCTACGGCCGCATTCTGTAAAGCGTTTTGATGGTATGAGTTGCTACGCAAGGATTACCTTTAACTTTCCTTTAAGCTGGCGACAAGCAGCTGTAAGATCTATGGATATGGTAGTTTGTGAAAATTAGGCGAGTTTGTTTTTAACAGTGGATAATTTACCTGCATAAGGTGTATGTTTAGTAGGACAAAGAGATCTCTATTGTTATCGGTATTACAAAAATATCACTAGGTGGCGCTGCATAAATTTAAAAATTATACACGAAAATAATTTAAAATTATTTTGAAAATATAAATTTTAATTAATTATTATTATAAAATAATTTTTACATAAAACAACACGACAATATTATACTATAACAATATCAATATATTTTATATTTATTATTTTATAACCCGGTCCAACGCTTTGGTAAGCGAGTACCGTATCCGATGGGCTACTGCGTGCCTTCTGTAAGTTTATACTCAGTAAATGTAGCTAAAACTTCTGATAAAAGTATAAAATTGTTAATTTATTTATTTTCAACTTTCCGTAACAAATAATTAAGAAATATATTTTTTTTACGTTTAACATAACATTTATCTTTATTACATACTTAAAATTACTTGCAAGTTTGTGATATTCACTGATTTCTTCAATAAGTGTCATTTAATTATGAAATATTTAATTTAATGTAAGAACAGTTAACCCTGATTAAGAAATATAATATAAAATGATTCAAAAGTATCTGATTTCAATATTATATTAATATACATTTAACATGGACATAATCATTTTAAATCGATTTGCTGAATAGAGGAAGTACTTGCAATTTATACTTAGTATACATTGATTATGACAAGCAGATTAAAAAATTTGCTAGTTCTGTTTAAATTATTTAATTTTGTATAAATTGTACTAATAATTGTAAAACTTCGATTCTTAATTTGTATATACATTCTATGTTATTGTTAAAAAAAAAATTGAAAAATTTTCAATACTTGTAATTGTTAATTATAATATAATTCTTAAAAAAATATTTGTATTTCATTGCTTTTATAATGTTTCAAGTTCCAATGTCTTGTGAACTCGGTCGATTATGTTAAATAAAAGTATATTATATTATATACACAAGGATTGTAGTTAAGTATATCATAATTTTCTGTACAAAATTGTTAACAAATTTACTACAATATGTTGCAGAGCAAGACTTACCAATGATTTGCTTTCAGATGACGGGAGTAGATTTATAATAATTTACTGTGTATTTTGAACGTATATTATAGGTAATTTTAGGACAGCAGCGCTTTTCGTCAAGTTGATGCTAACTATACTGAAATCACTGCACTCTAAGTGGTTGTAGAGTAAGCTGTGGCTATCAGGGAAGATAATTGAGGACTTTTGACGGGAATTTGAAAACGTCATGTGGTGCTCTTGTATTATATTCGATATCTTAGTGTTTTAACGTGTTATATTAGATAATTTTGATGGCATTTTATGTAATATGAAGCGGCGGAACTACTGGGATGTAGTGAATATCATATAAAAGGGCTTTACAACGTTTTCGTTTTCCATCAAAATTCCCACAAGATACCATTAACAGTGTGGCCATTTCACTGTTAATGGCGACAATTTGACTTGGACAATGACTAACCTGAAAGACTAAAAACGTGAAAATATTTATAACTTGACACTGGCACCAATAGCTCGTATATGTAGCCGATTGCCAATATATAAGAAGATAATTGAGCTGTAGCGATATTAAAGAAATTTTTGTGTTTTGTATTTAAAGAGAATAAATGTTTATTAAATAAACTGTCATCATTTTCTGGAAAAAATTCATAATATTGTATATTTTCGCCATGCTATATTTAGTTCCTGTCATAGTCTGTACTAGACTTGGGTAGCTCCTGAATGAGAGATATAAATGAACTAGCTCTTTGATTTCAATCTAGCTCACATTAGCTCAGTAGCTCAGTTAACAGTTCAACGGCTCTTTTACTCGCGTCATCATGTCGTGCAAACTGCGAGCTAAACGTAGTGTTTAATTTCTCTGTGCTGCGAGCAGTTGACGACCGAAAGTGCCCGATCTATGCCGATCACCGCCGAACAGTAAAATTATTGAGCATGTTCCGATATGTATTGTGACTATTGCGAGCACTAAACGTACAAGTAATATGTTCAACAAAGAAAAAATATTAGAAAAATAAAAAGTTATATTTAAAAAAATAATATTCATTTTTGAATAACAATATTCAATAATAATAATAGTTATCAGTACAAGCTGTCACTGGACGCAGTTGATTCTGTCAGCCCATATGCATTTAGTGAAAAGCTGTTTTTAACCATTTAAATTACAAACAGACCTTTCAATTTTATTTATTTTTTTATATATGTTTTATATCTCATCCTGCGATCACCAATCAAAATTTACATACACATGCAAGCAAGCTTATCGCTTTGATCGCGTAGTTCAGAGTTTGAACTATTCAAAAGAGTTAGAGCCGAGAAATGAAATGAGCTAACTCACTAAGAGAGCTAGCTCTCTTGATGAGCCAAATGAACTCAGGATATATATGAGCTAAATGAACTAAAAGAGTGATATAGCTCTTTTGATCAAAAGAGCTATATCTCTCTTTTCTTTTCAGTGAGCCGTTTGTCGCATGTCTAGTCTGTACTGTATACCTATTACTTGTACAAAATAATTTCGATGTTTCATATCTGCCAGCAGTCACGTGACTGCTAATTTTGTTTTTAAGGGTGTAGATCGTGAAAATCACCGAAAAGAGTGTTACGATTTTTCATATTTAACCTATTTACATATGATTGATATCAATGATAATTTGTATATATTACAATCAAAGACCAATAAGTATGTTCATGCTTATATTAAACTCTTAAACCTAATAGTTGTTATATAATAAACGTCAACAAACGCACAAAATTGAGTAAAAATGCAAAAACATGACTTCGTATTTTTCAGATATGATAGCCAACATCGGACTTTTTGACGGGAATTTGAAAACGTCATGTGGTGCTCTTGTATTATATTCGATATAACGAGTTATCTTAGATAATTTTGATGGCATTTTATGTAATATGAAGCGGCGGAACTACTGGGATGAAGTGAATATCATATAAAAGTGTTTTACAACGTTTTCGTTTTCCATTAAAATTTCCACAAGATATCATTAACAGTGTGGCCATTGCACTGTTAATGGTGACAATTTGACTTAGACAATGACTAACCTGAAAGACTAAAAACGTGAAAATATTTATAACTTGACACTGGCACCAATAGCTCGTATATGTAGCTGATTGCCAATATATAAGAAGATAGCCAACATCAAAATGAAATCTTTTTATTTATAACAACAATAAATACATATCATGATCTGGTAGCCATTAGACAATTTATTACATGCCAATTTAAAATTATACATTGCGATTGTCTTATTTTTATTACATTATTGTATTTCGTACGCACAGACGTTCACTGTTAAGACATACAAGTGGGGGAGGCCCCACAAGATTACGTATCAGAAAGTTCCTGTGCCATTTGCATTCAACGACCCCTACAACTTTTGAGATGTCGTCAGTCCACCTAGTGAGGGTTATCCTACACTGTATATACATTCTGCATATCCTATCCTATATTATTATCTTTTACGTAATGGCTATGACAGTATAGTTTCTTAATATATAATTTAACTTTATCGCGCCGCAAACGGCGAATGGTATAATAAGTCTGTAGATAAAACTATAGCTATAATGCATTCCAGCAAACCTTGACAAAGCAAAAATCGGCACCGACGGGTGCTCCTAGAGATGCCGGGGTTGAGCCAGTTTGTAGTGCACGACCTAATCCGCACTGCGGTACGCATTCGAGCCGGATTGCAGTCTAACTAGACTGGCAGGGGACGCGACGTGCACGCTCCGGACTATGCCCCCATTATGATTTCGGGATCTCATGCTTGGAAAATAGAAAAACCGGAGTTGTCTGGTCCTTCCTGACCTCCGACTCTTCTTCCACGAGACACCTGCTGCGCCAAAGGTGGAGACCACATTCCAGTTCAGTCCTCACTAACCCAATTACAACTAACGTACCACGTTTGAATCTCCGCCACTAAGTCTTCCCCCATAAAATAAGGACTATGCCATCAGCAAATACTTGACAATAGTCTACGCGACACTGATCTTGGGATAGCATGCGTTATCAAACCCGATCAATGATGTCCACCATACCACGTTGTGGCATGAAATCGTACTTACGAAGGGGCTACTTCAGTTGCGGCATCAGATATATACAGATCTCTTCATAACCTATCTCTAGTCGTTTTGTTAATACTGTTTCTAAATTTATGACGCTCTTTGACTTAAAGTTAGTGTAGTCATCTTTACCGGATTTTCTTAAGTTCATTACAAGGACCACGTAGTTGGGAAATGGCATTTACCAGCGTTTGACCGAGATCCTTATCCAGATATCCTACGTGAGAGCATCGCCTCTTGCGGTTAAAATACCGAATCGCTATAATTCTCATCTTTTCTACCATAAACTTCGACTTATTAGTAATATCATGTACAAGTAGTTTCTGGTCTGAACTGCAACATCTTTAGTAATCGCAGTTTAAACTATTAGTCTCGTTTAACCTAGGATTGGTGTGGTCATCTTTACCGGCTTTTTTTAGGGTCACTACAAGACCCAGGCGGTGGGGTAATGGCATTTATCAGCTCCTGAATGAGGTCGTTGGAAAACTGTTGTAGTGTTCCTTGAGTATCTATCAGATGAGAAGGCATTCTAACTTGGAGTCTTTTGGGGTTGAAAAACCGTATTGCTATCCTCAACACTTCTATCATAAATTCCGACTTATAAATAACATTATGCAATAACTTGGAGACCTTTATTTTTTTTAAATAATGTCCTAGATTTATTGTAGTGAGCCAAAATCTTTCATAATGTAAAATGATTCTAGGTCCGGATTACAGCACCAAAACAGTCTCTTTTGAGATATTGTTATTAATTTTATTTTCTTAGTCATGGCAATATCAACTGTGTCCATGACCAAGCGTAACTTGTTATTATTAATCTATTGGTACGAATCATTGAATTTATTTATGTGCTGCAAGCCTCAGATTACTTGCAATGTCCTCACCTGAGAGCGGAAGTGCCACGTCTCTGAATCTCCGCCACTGAGTCCTCTCGCATAAAATACGCTGAATGACGTTCTCTTTATCACGCTGTGATATAATCTGTATCTACTTGCGAAGCGCCAGTTTAGTCGCGGCAGCAGCTGCCATATCAATCTCTTCACAGCCATCTTCTCTAGCTGTTTCGGTAATCCTAATTATAAACTTAGGGTCCCAACTTGAGGTTGGTGTAGTCATCTTTAAAGAATTTTCTTAGGGCCATTTTCACAAGAACTACGTGGTTGGGAAAAAGTATTTAGCAGCGCCGGACCGAAGTCTTAATCCTCGAAGAACATTCTACAGCAGATATCCGACCAAAGGTGATTTCAGTTCTAACATGTTAAATTTATGTATGTATATTTATCCCTGGTTGACCTGGAGTTGGTGTAGTCATCTTTACTGGATTTTCTTAAAGCCATTACATAGACAACATGGTCGGGAAAGGACATTTACCAGTACCTCACTATAGTCCTTATTCTCGAGTTACATTACAGTAGATAATCAAAAAGAAGGCATTCATTTTGGAGCCTTTTTGAGGTTGGAAAACCGGATCTCTCTGGTTATTGCAATTCAAATTTAACATCGGGGTTGGTGTAGTCATCTTTACCAGATTTTCTTAGGGTTATTACAAGAACCACGTAGCTCGGAAACGGTATTTGCCAGTGCCTTATGAGGTACTTATCTTCTAGAAACACTCTATAGCAGATATCCGAAGTGAAAGCATCAGCGTTCAGTCTTGTGTTTAAATAAATAAATTAGATACTTACATCACAAACTACACTCGCGCAATAACCCAAGTATGTGAAGACTTAATGCCTAAAAAGAAAACTACCGAAAAAGGCTGAGAATCCAATGATCTGGAGAGGCTGAAGCGTGGAGTTGCCACCAGGAAACGCAGAATCAGGTGCGCGCCTATGGTGAACAGAGCGGAAATCATAGAACAGTACCTGAAAGCCAAAGAAAGCTACGAAAAACAAGCTAAAAATAGCCTATATAAAGGAAGCGAAATAACAGCAAAAGGACATCGAGCTGCTCTGGATCAAGGCCCATGCCGGTACTGCTGGCAACGAACGTGCTGACCAACTGGCGAAGGAAGGAGCTCTTCGAGTCAAAGAGTAGGCGAGTGGAATGAAAGATATAAGAACGACACTACGGCTAGTGTAACAAGATTGTTCCTACCAGACGCAATTGATACCTATTAGATTATTAATTGACATCGAACCGAAGAGAATGCAAGCATTGACTGGATACGGGGATATGCTGCATACTTGCATCGTTTCAACTGCAAAAGCAGTCCATCGTGTGCCTGTGACCCGTATACAGAGGAGTCGATATTGCATCTGCTCTTTGACTGCCACACAGCAATAGCAGGTGCAACGCCGAAATTCAACTTGACGCACGAATCTCACCAAACACGATAGCGGATTTAATGAAAGGAGAAAAAACCGGAGACTTACTCCTGGAATTTTACACACTTATTTACAAAAGGCTAAAAAATATACCTACAAATGAACACACAAAACACACTCACATAATATAAGATGGTAATGGGTAGCGCCAACATAAAGAAATAAAATTAAAGGTGTAAAAATATGGAATACAAAAACATCCAATAAGAATGTAATTAGAATGATCCATATTATACGATATATAATATAAACTTTAAATAGCATAACAACAAGAAATCTATAATATTTTTAAATAGAATGGCATAAGTTAGAATAGATTAGTACAATAAAGATAGGAAAACCCCAAGAGTGGTTCTGCAAAACTAATTTACCTGCATGTCACAAAACAGAATAGGAATAATAATCTTTAATTGGGCCACGCCGGGTTGTAAGCCATGTACACAAAAAAATACCAGCCTCCTTCTTTACATGTAGTGTGTCGTTCGCAGCATATACGTTCCCTTATGTACAAGAAGTTTCACGTATGAACCCGCAAGGTGATTGACCCGTTCCCTCCTGGTTCTAAATCTTCATGGATTTATATCCATGCCTTAACCTTATCTAAAATCTTCATTAGATCTATCAAGCTCGACGACACATTCCTTATATATGGTATCTAGGGAGAAAAAAAAAACTGGCTAGTTCAAAGCATACATTCTTTGCTCTACCTTTCTCTTATAAAAACTATAGTAACTATCCGCCCTAAATGTTTATGAAAACGGAGGAGTGGGAGGGGGCGTGGCGCTGTAATTTATTGTATCACCCCTCACCGTGAATTGAGCATGCTATTGATTATCTCAAACGATATGGAATCATAAAACGGAAAGTATAAGGTCGACATCTTCTCATTTAACATGTTAACTGTGCATGCTCCACCGGTGGGGCATTTCGAATTCCTCATCGTACGTGAATGACCCACGGGTGGGGCACGGGTCTTCACAAATTTTAAGGCTCGTAACCTCAAACACGTGTGAGTTTAGCCACTTTTATTGGTTTACACGTATGAGCAATAAATTAAGAAAAAATATTACGCGAAAACCGGACGAACTTATCTATAATTTGAAAAAAAAAAGACATTTAAAATTATCTATAATTTGCGTTTGCACTTATGGGATAGTCTCTCTCATCATAGCTGCACAGTGAATGTGTTAAGTTTGTAGCAACAATTTTTGCTTCTTACATTTTTTCTTTTGTTGCTGATGAACTAACAACAAGCTTATGTGTTAAAACTGTGTTTCATGAGTTAAATAATATTTCAGCATTCAAAAAGTCCACGATAATTATTTGATACAGCGTATAGTTTAGGTTCAATGGTCCAATTTGTTACATAAAATAATAATATAAAAATAAAGTTGGTACAAATCATAATACTTTTTTTTTAAAATACATTAGTTTTCCAATGGGAGATGGCCGCCTTATAGAAGGCGGCTACTGCGTCCAGTTTCTAACGATGCGGACCATCGCCTGTGCGACGGCGTCAGATACAGGTCGGCATCTCATATTGATTGATGTGAAATCTAGGTGGACCTAGGCCACGCGAGACTTAAAAAGAACACACACACTATGTCCTCACTGCACTAGATTGATTTCCTGTTTACGACTGTCTACAGATTCTAAGACTTGATCATTTGGATAGAAAGCTACTCCATTTACTACCCAGGCGCAGCCAGGGCACCTCCACGGCCCAATCATCAAACTAAGACCGGACAACTGTCCAAGTGAAAGACAGCCACTCTTCGCCTGTGTCATCTATACCCATCGAAATAGTTCCGACGACCACCTCAGAAACCAATTCTCAAACGTGATTGCGATTCCATATGCATTTCGCTTTGGTATTGTAGAAATGACAGCCATCTAGCCGTCCATGGGTAGATCGTTGCGCGGGTTATGAAACTACAGGGTCTCTGGTCTTATTTAGGGTCTCACTAAGCCTCTCTGCATCGATCCGCCATCTTCTCGATTACATCGACATAGCTCCCTAAGACATGGCTCCAGGAGCTCGAGCACCAAGGCCAGCACCCTTCAAGTGCCCCACTCCGACCCGGATATTATAGACTTTCGAATCGTCGACAAGACGCTCCCATTTCCGCCTCCGTATTATGGGGCGCTTAAAAAATCCCTTGAAATCTATAAAAAAATTCAAGTAATCTTTGCTAAAGCTTTTATTTATATTATCTTTTATTACTTGTACAATACTTCTTCTAGTTCTCCATTCTCATTAAGCTTTAACGTCCGCAAGCGTCGTTTAGGACACGTCTTAAGTTTTTGAAGTCCAAAATTTATAACATCATGTAAAGGTTCTTTTTGATATTTAATTTTTTTATTTACAAGCCTCTGACACAATCCATACAAGAAATAATGTGAATATTCTTGCGGAAAATCTCGGGCTATATCTTTCCACCGTATATCGCTCCATATTTTATATGTTGAATGTTTAATTCTGAAAGCAATCAATTAAATAATTATTTAACCCAGAAGTTAGTAGTAGTTTGTCTGTTTGCAAAAAAATGCAAATTAAACAACAATATAGATGATATAAAATTTAAAAAAATGTTATAATGGAACCGTGTGATGAATGTGTGACTCTGTGTGAAGGAATAAAAATACAAATCACCATAACCATTCTTACCCGTGAGTGTCATAAAAGACGAAAGGATAAGAGATTAAATAAGCATGTAACATCTATGCAAGAGGAGGAAAACTCGAAATATCATCATCAGTGGCACATAGCATTATATTATCACGAATATATATTAGTTTATTATCATGAATATACACTAATAACTTAATGTTGTACTCTTATCATCTAACATATCAAAAGGTTGTAGGAAGCAGCTGAAGACTTATAGACTTAGAGAGACTGAAGCATTTTGTTTCAATAGCATAGCTCAACTGATAAAGTTTGCCGGCCACAGGCCAGACTAGTCAAGGTACAATTTCATTGTAAATGAGGTTAATTTTAAAACAACAAACTAATTATACTCATTCTTTAAGATAAGTAAACATCATCCCAACACATATGTATGTGTCATACTGCTAGGCTCGAGCTTCCTCGATAATAGGGGGGGGGGGGGGGGGGGTTGAAATTGACTGAATATATCGGGTTTAAGTTCAAGTTTAGATATCATATCGCTTAGGCGTCTTTTACGACACCTACAGGCAAGAAGGTGGTAGATTGTATTCTTGCTCTGCAACCACCTCACGAAAAAATAAACTATTTTATGTATAAAAATTAAAAATGTTTATTTCACCTTCTAAATAGTTGTTTCCTTAACTTGTTCAATTTAACAGGTTGTTGAATAAAAAGTTGAATATGGAGTTTATCATACCAAAATCGTTTCAAATGTACATAATTATGGTCAAACTTCTGTCCCATTTGTAACCAAATTTCTTTTTCAATTTTTCTATTTCTTAGTTCTTCCAAGGGTAATCCTACGAATTTTAGAAGATATTTTAAAAATGTTGATGCTAATGGTAAAGTCCACTTCATCTTTTTCTTGATTGGCTTGCCTAAAATGTAAAACAATATATGTTGTATTTATGAATCAAATAAAATTAAGGAAGAGCGATGAAAATTTGTACAGAAAAGGAACATTTCTACTCCATCAAATAGAAACTTGGTGCACATTTGCTTAAACAAAAAATATTAAGCACTAAATGTGTTCCATATTCCTCAGGTACATTCAAATGCCTTCCTTGAACAATTTAAGCTTTCAATTTTAATAATAATAATATACACACACATAGGAGTTAAAATGGCTAGAGCTAAATGCAGTTCAGATTGAAATATAATAGAACTATCTTTAGTAATCTGACAATTATATGCCTTTGGAATACGTTAACTATTAAGTTAAGGTCTAACAACTAGTTATTCAATATGGAATGATGAATTCTACAAACAAGTAGATGGAGTGGCTACGGGCTCGCCAGTCATTCTTGTTGTTCCTGACATATTCATGGAGGACTTAAACTACCCGAGGAAACTCACATATCACACCAAGGTTCTATAAGCGGTATTTAGATGACACATTCACAATGTTTACCTGGGCAACTTATAACACCAGCTGGATATATGTAGCTATGTAACATATATGTCTAACAATACCATATAATTTGGATAAGAGCAGGAGGACAAACTCCAAGTAATTTGAATAAGAACAGGAGGATCATAATCATAGGTTAAACTTGTCAGTTAGTGAACACAACTGTGATCTGTCATTGATAGGATGCTTAATGCTAACAGATAAGCATATAATGTCTTTGATTAGTGGATAAGCAAAATATAATGCAATAATAAAAAAAACACATTACCATCGTACATTTGTTTAAGCCTTTTATAAATTCCTCTTGGTTCTCTTCCCAAAACCATTGACAACATTGTAACAGAATTATTAGGATGGTGTGTAAAACATACTTGCATAATTTTCTCTTCATCGGGTGAATAAGCACCTTTCACAGGGCCACCAAAATAAGTTTGAATGTGCCTAAATACTTGAAATGGTGTTCTTTGTAAGCCTCGAGCTAAATATGAAATAACAAATCTTCTAGCACACTCTTCAGGGGTTTTTGGTAATCTACTTTTATCCTTATTTCTCCAACGTGCCAAACATATGATTTTATCTGGTATATCATAAATCTAAAAAAAATAATATACACATATAACTTGAAATTTACAAATCTGTGACAATGGAACAGTTTTTAAAAAAATTAAGTTTTACAGACTTATCATCTCACTATCGCTCCATGTTATTAGATCTGTGTCTTAAAAGCATTTTGATTCGATCTTTCAAATCCAACTGAACAAAATTTCTAGGCAAATGTTTATTGTCACTAAATGGGTTATCACACTTTTATGTGGTGATGGAGTAGGAGTACATATGTATTTCATCCCCTATCCTGCCCATGGGTGCCATAAAAGATAATTTATGGCTATAATATGTACATAACAACTATGCAAGAGAATAATAGCTTGAAATAAAACCAACATGTTTTATTAGCAGGGTATAAACAAGTTAAGTTCGCTCCCATTGAGATGGTACGAGTATTGCAGTGGAAACTGTATGAGCTGAGGAGATGAAATATCAAGAATATATGCGGTGAGTAAGAGCACAATTCATCATTGCGTATCTTGTGCATAGATCATGTAAAATTCTTTTACTGCTAAGGGATATAATATACATATAAAATTTATATAAAAAAAGGAAAACTCAAATAATCTATATCAATCAGACTAGCATGGTACAGTACGTAATTTTCTCTCCTGTTGTAGAAGAAAATCGAGTCCAGCTGCAGGATGTATAAGAGCTAGGATAATGATATTATAGGTTATTTAATTTTGTCCACCTCATGAATCATTAACACTTTAAATATAACAAAGCAGGAAATAATAACAAAGCTCTAAACCTCATCATAAATCTTTAAATAGGTGCAAAAAAATAATAAATACTGACAATACTCATTGGTCTCTCACTGGATGCCAGGAGAAGAGAAATATTGAATGGGATTGTTTGCCTGAGAGGTCTTTTGTCACACTAAGGGTAGATAATTTATGATGTGTTTTTGTTTTTGAGTTTCATTTCTATACATACCTCTATAAATTCATACCAGTTCCTCAGTATTTGATCATTTTCATCTTTACAAATAGTGTCAGTTTTATATAATTCTTTATGTACCTCATTGTTCTCTTTTAAGGGTCTTGATAGAGAATTTGTTTGTTGATACCAAGGCTGATCCCAAGTTATTTCTTCACCTTGCAACTTTGCAAGTAATAACTGAAAATGTTTTGATTTTTATGAAAGTAATTTATTTTACTCTGTAAGAAAATATTTGTAAACACAATCATCTCTAAATATTAGCCTAAAATCCAACTCAAAATAACTTAGTGTAGTATGGAGCAAGTTATACAGCGATTTCTCTATAAGAGAAAATTTCAATTACAGAAATTATACATTCGAATCTTTCCTTTTCTTTCTTTTTTAATTTTTCCATTAATGGTATTTAATTTTGCTTGGACATTATTATTAGTAATAAATGATGGAACATGATATGGTTATTAAGATTGCATTTTTAAGGTGTTGTAGTGTACCATTATTTGTATCAATAACACTTCCTCATTATTGAATACCATACATACATACATACATATCATCACGCCATATCCCTTGCAGGGTAGGCAGAGAGAACAGAGTGCCAGAGAACTCTATCTCTGCATACTTCACTCGCTTCCTCAACATTCCTAATTCTCTTCATACACGCTCGCCGGTTTCGGAGACTCTTGACTCCACCTTCCTTCAGTACATGACCGATCTGGTCTAGGTAGGTTAGTCTCGGTCTCCCTCGGTACCTACATCCTTCCACTTTCGCATTGTATATCTTCTTAACCAGGCGTTCGTTCGGCATTCTTTCCACATGTCCGAACCATCGGAGCATTCCCTTTCGCATCTTTACACCAATACTCTCTTTCATACCTACTCGCTCTCTTACGTCGTCGTTACGAATGCGGTCGGTCAGCCTAACTCCACAGATTTTCCGCAGAGATCGCATTTCGACCGCATTAATTTTACTATCATACTCTTTTCTGCATACCCAACTCTCGCTTCCATACAGTAATGTTGGGACAAGCACTGCGTTATGTATTGCTACACGTGCCTTCTGGCTGAGGTGGTGGCTGCCGAGAAGTTGCCCCAACGCTCCGTTCACTCTATTTCCCGCATTCACTCTTCGTTCTATATTAGTGGTGTACCTTCCATCTCGGCTAAATCCACATCCAAGATATACAAATTCATCCACTTGCTCTAGTACATCATTACCTATTGTTACTCTTACATCTGTTCTGGTTTTATCTCTTTCAAAGACCATTATTTTGGTTTTGCTCACATTCACGCGTAGACCCCTTTTCTTACAATCTTCTGTCATTGTGTCGACTAGGGTCTGCAGGTCAGTCGCTGACTGTGCCAGCAGGACTGCATCATCTGCATAAAGCAGAGCAGTGACCACTGAGTCGCCCATCTGGACTCCCACATTCATATCGTTCAACCTTTGGAGACATTTATCCAGATATATGATAAACAGCCTGGCTGACAGAACGCACCCCTGCTTAACGCCGATATTGACGTCAAACCAAGGCGACATTCCATCATCCAGCCGCACACAGGCTCTACAGCCCATATAACTGGACTGCACAGCCTGTAGCAGTTTACCGCTAATAACATACTCCGGTAAAATGTCCCAAAGTTCCTTTCGTACAACCGTGTCAAAAGCTCTCTCCAGATCCACAAAACTGCAGAAAACCCTCTGACCTAGAGCCAGATGCTTCTCCACAATGTTGCGCAGAGAGAACACTTGATCCATGCATCCCCTTCCACTCCTGAAACCTCCTTGTGTCTCACACAGTAAACCATCGGACACCATCCTCATTCTCCTTTCAATAATTTTTCCATACACTTTTGCTGCCAAACTGGTCAAGCTTATGGCCCTGTAATTTGCGCAGTCATAACGTGAACCCTTGTTTTTAAACAAAGGCACGATGACTGCGCTATTCCAGTCCCTGGGAACCATTCCTGAGCTCCAACATAGATTGAGGAGCAACAGGAACGCCTCCCAGACACAAGAGCCACCAAGCTTGATCATCTCGGCAGACACCATATCAATGCCCGCTGCCTTACCATTTTTCAAACTTCTTATCGCCCATTCAACTTCATCCATACTGATGCCATCGGAGGACGCCGTTGTCGAATGTTGATCTACCAAACCACATCCAACACCGGCGCCAACCGTAGCATCCGCATACATATCGCCAAAATATTCACTCCATCGGCTTAACACGTCTTGTGTTTGTGTAAGAATGTCTCCACCTTTAGACCTTATTTTATTCATTCTGAAGGCTGACCAACCACCCCGAGACTTCTTCACCTCCCTCCAAAAGAGTTTGGTGTTACCCTCGAAGTTTTTAGTCAGCCTATCTTCTGCACTCATACTTGCTCTATCCCGTTTCTCTTTCACTAAGGCCTTGGTGTCATTCTTACATTGCCGATATATTTCTTTCTTCTGTTCAGTCATACTGTCATTCAGATTCAAAGAAGAGACATAGTCCAGCCACGCTTTCTTCTTTTGCTCTACGGAAGCTGCCACTTCCGCATCCCACCATGCATCACCATTTGTTTTTCTATGCTTCTTTGAACTTCCACATACTTCTTTCGCTGTATCTACCATACTCTCTTTCAATACTCTCCAGCATTCTTCAATGTCCGATTGCGGCTGGCTTGCCATCGTCAGCCGTTCTCGGACACCCTCTGCATACTTTTCTCTTACAAACTCTTCTTGCAACCTTTCAACCTTTATTCTTTCAAGCCCTCCGAAGTGGACACGCTCTCGCCAGTGCCTCCACTTTCTGAACAGACCACTAAATCTCGCAATAACGAGATAGTGGTCCGTGTCGACTGTGGGGCCCCTGTAGGCTCTTGCGTCCAATATTTTGCTTCGGAGGCGACTGTCTACCAAAATTAAATCTATTATGCTTTTCTGTTCATTCCTTCTCCATGTATACATATGGATGTCCTTATGTTGGAAAAATGTGTTTGACACAATAAGGTTTCTCTCCATGCATACATCCGCTATGAGTCTACCTGCGTCGTTCACTCTCTTATCACCAAATGGACCAAGTACGTCCTCATAGTCGGGACGCTTGGTCCCCACCCATCCGTTCAAATCTCCGCATACAATCACGCGTTCACTGGTTTCTGCCATATCCAGAACTTCCCTAACATTGTCCCAAAACTTCTCTAGGTCTGATGCCACCGAGGATCCTACGGGAGCATATGCTACAACCATGAATACCTTGGTGACACCTAGTTTTATACGGACCCAGAGAAGTCTGGGATCATACATTCCGTAATCCTTCACACCTGAGGCCAAGCGAGAGGACAACAACACTCCTACCCCCATGCTGGCTCGATCGCTCTGTGGTACACCAGACCACAGAGCCATCCCGCCACCAGGAAGATCGCAGGCGTCGCTGCCCCTTCGCTTGGTCTCTGTTACACAGAGCACGTCTAGCTGTTTGTCCGCCATGACGGATATCAGCTCGTGCAACTTACCTTCCACACAACCTCTTACATTCCACGTGCCCACCCGGCACTCCGTTCTCCTCGACTCGCCTAACTGGGCAAGGCGTGATGGGTGGCGGCCCCCATCGCCGCAACTGCCGATGTTCATACCGACGGGGGCGGGTCGGTACGCGTCGCCTCCGGGTTCGCCCTAACCCGCATTGCGGTACGCATATCGAGCCGGATTAGCAGTCTAATTAGACTGGCAGGGGACGCGAACGAGCACGCTCCGGACTATGCCCCCCTTATTGAATACCATTTAAAATATAATTAATAAAAAAAGCTCTTATTGATGAAGTTTATAATCTATAGTTTCATGTTTCACCTTATCTTTTCACATAATTTATACATAACTAATATAATTTATAATGGCTGATGAGGGTATCTGATATGTAGCTCAATTTGAATAGTATTATTTATGTATATTTTATGATTCCATGACCCCACTGGGCATATATAGGATAAAGTTACCTTAATATTTTAAACTTTTTAAGTAAATATTAAACATCTTAAAACCAGTTACAAAATTAGTACTTGCGGTTATTCATTGGTATTAGGCCCAAACTAATATAGTTATTTATGTTTCAAAAGAGGGTAATTTAATTCTAATAAAAGGTCTCTAGGAACTTCTTGAGAGATAATTACGGGCTAGATACCAATTGTAGGGATAGATTTAATACACATTTTTATTGTCCATTTCTTTAATACATTTATTTAACTACATCACTTGTGATGATGGTTAACACTTAATATATCATTCCTTATATTAAAATAAATTCATTTACATGTATAGATGTGATAGTATAATATTAAAATTACCTCCATAAACATGTAGTCTTCATCTTTAATTTCTTCTAAATACATAAGTATTTTATCCATACAGGCTGGTTCATTTAAATCCTCTATCTCCAAAATATTACATATCTCCATGATAGATTTATTTTAGTGACGTAGTCACACATGTAAAGCTGAAACTCTTTCGTAATGTAGTAAAGAATGAAGGAATGCAATAAACAGATCAATATGTGCAATAAAACACGAGAATAACAAAATTGTTAATCTTTAAAATAAGACGAAAATACCGCATGTTTCTCCCTCTACTTCAGAGTTCAGTTTTGATTTGCCGGATTTCCGGCATATTATTGTCGTTTTTTTATTGGCATTTTTTATTAATTTTATTAAAGGCTTTGCATATAAGTCCTTTAAGCTTTTTATTGGCATCTGTATTATGGTGTTTCTCTGCCATTTGGAAACTATACAAGACTGTCCTAAGCAAATTTTGTTAAATTTCGAGAATGCTTGTTAATAAAATGAAGGACAATATTAAATTAAATATATTTCTTTAAAAACCCCACATATTTTCGTCATGGTTTTTATAATATACGATTTTATGGCATGCTGATTTGATGGCACATGGCTTACGGACAGATCTCATGATATGTGGAGGTGCACCATTATGTTAGAACCATGTGAGGCGATATTCAGCTAACGATAAGTTGTCTAAAATATCCACCAAATGTTCATTAATAAAATTAAAGTGTCCTTGTCCACAAATTCGTTGTGACAAAAACACTGGTCCTAGTATGCGATGCTTAAATATCCCTGCCCATACGTTAACTGACCATCGGGTTTGATGCCCGGTCACACGAACCGCATGCGGATTCATCTCGGCATAAATGTGTGTATTCCTTCTGTTCCACAGTCCGTTTCTGGGAAATGTCGACTCGTCCGTCCAGATTACGTGCTCAATGAAACCAGGCAAATTTTGTTGCTGTTCTGATATCCAGTGGCTCGCCGGCAGTCGTGATCTTCGACTACTAAAGCTTGTGCTTTGTGCAGTTTGTATGGGCGTATTCGATTACGCTTTAGTACCTTATGTACTGTCCAGTGTGACACACTTGTTCTATCCCGATGCGATAACAGCTTAGCGATACTTCGTGTGCCTAGGTTTGGATTCTGGCGAATGACATCTAAAATGCGCTCCTCGGACTGAAAACTCGATGGATTTCCGCCTCCCGACGCTAGCGGCGCAATTGGTCGATTTTCCAAAACTCTTTGAAATGCTGCCGTTATCAAATGGAAGTCAGTTGGATGTCGAGCGGTCGGCAATCTCTCTCGCTTAATTTGTAATGCACACGAGGCGTTCCCGCGAGCTTCTCCAAGGCACATTAGCGTATTGCCGTATTCACGAGCACCATAAAGGTATGCATTATGCATTATTATAATAAAAAGAACACAAAATTAAGAAGAAAAACAAAAAGTAACAATACATTATCAGTTTAATTAGTAAACCGATTAAACAAATATCTGTCAGTCACGCACACATGACAGTCAATACGGGACTGGTTCATATTTTAGAAATAAATACCTAATAATAAATCCCGCCAAAATAACTGGCTACCGTCCCGCCCGCGCCAAGCAACTATAGTCCTTAAGCTATTTTAAACGACATAATATCTTTAACAACAATCTTCATGCATCAATGCGGTACTCCCGCATTAGTAGTATGCATTAGTAAAAAAACATCCCCTGGCGGTTTCATGCTTACGGTGAATTCGCGGTGACTCCATAGTGAAAAGATGGACGATTCACGGTAGTTTCATGTCACGGCTATTTCACTCTCTAGTTAGGGTTATCGTACAGTGAAATCACTGTCGAAAAACAGTATATTCGTTCCGTTGCGTCACTAACTACGGATGGTAAATAAGAGTTAACTTATCGGCAGTTCTATGGTGAAAAGACCGTTTCTAATTTGTGGAAGCTTAGTATTTCTGTCGTCGATATGGCATATTTACACTGTGGAAAAATATTTCTTTCAAAGTGAACACCTCATAAATTTATAGTGATATTACTGTGGACCTACTGTGGTTCGACCGTCAACTTACCGTCAACTCATCATCAACTCACCTTCAACTTACCGTAAAATCACTATCTTTTCACCGTATATACTCGGTAGTTTTTTTTTCAAAACAAATGATGTAATTATTTAAATACTGTTTAATTATCATTTTATAAGCTTAGTGTAGAGTTCTGAACTGTATTGACATTTCACATTAAATTTAGTAATTAGAATTCAATTATCAGGATAAAAAATTTTAAGTAAGCCCTTAAAAAGAATTTCATTTAAAATTTATTTTTTCGTTCGTTAAAAAAAAATAACACGTCACTTACCACGGTGATAGTAAATTCTAAAGAATCTATGTAGGTATATTATCAATGCAAGGCAACAGTTTATCTCAAATAACTGTTCAGAAATATATTTAAAAAATGTCAGTGCTGAATTTTTTTTGTACTCAAATTAAAATATTATTTCTGGATTGAAAAGTATTCAATAGAATTAAAATTTTTAAATGCTGGTTAAATTCATTTATATTCTAAAAAAGTACTCAAATTAAAATATTATTTCAGAATCAAAACGTTTTCAATAGAATTAAAAATTACAAATTGTAACGGAAAATTATCTCTTTCGTCGATAGATGGCGATGAACCATTTTCTTAAACGCGATATGGTTTCAAATATCTTCTTGCTACCTCTTGAGTTGTTTGGATCTAACCCTGACTCTCTGCCATGACACACCCCAACCAATTAGTGGTTGGGGCGGCTAACTATGTCCCATCTAAAATATCCGTGATCAGACGTCCTCGACATGTACTGACCGACTCTGACGATTCGATTACAATCGCTCAAGAAAGAGCCTACACGGCCCGCGCGGCCGCAACACATAAATATCCGCGCTTCCGACTAGGCATGAGATATACCTGCAATATTCCATACCCGGTCTGGAAGGTACGGGTATGGCCAAATACCCGGTGCAGAAACCCGGGCTCCGAATACCTATAGGTATGTTTAAGGCTAAAAAAAAAAAGAAACATCTACAAGTAGAAGGGTTTCACCAACAACAAGACCACCAGCGCCAAGAAGAAACCCTAAAAGACATGTTGTCGCTCAACATCTATGACACATGAATTGCGCTCTTCAAACTTTATCCAAATGTAATAAAGCCACTTCAAGAACATTAATTTTATAAACAAACCACCATAACAATTAAATTAAACATAAAAAGAGCACGGACAAAAAGTCTGTGGAATAACATACTCATCTTCTTCTTTTCCTTTGCCTTATCCTATTTATTTGGGGTCGGCTGGAATAACATACTCATAATAAAAAAATAAAAAAAAATAGATAATTTTGATGGCATTTTATGTAATGTGATGCGATGGAAGTGCTGGGATGTAGAATATCATATAAAAGTGCTTTACAACGTTTTCGTCAACAATAGCTCATATAAGTAGCTGATTGCCAATACATAAAAAAGAAGAAGAAACGACCTTTTTTGCGTGTGGCAAACTATGTAATATAATAACTTTGGTGTATCTCTATTTTCTACATCGCAACCTGGGGGGGCACACTTAAAACATTACTTATTTTTACAGACCGTCGCGCCGCCTACAGATTGGTTGTACAAACTTAGCTGCTGCCATTTTGTCCTGTCTGTCAAACGTTTGACAACTGGGAATTGTTATTTTTTTGTTCCTAGCGTAGGTACTTATCGTCATCGATCTATTTTCGGTTATTGATGTACTTTCTGAAAATTATCTCAACTTTCATTGTTAAGCTGATATAATGATTGTTTCGTTCTCAGCTGATATGGTTTTTTATATTTCAGGGTAGATCTCATAGTAAAAGAAAATTCTATATAATTACCTGGGGGGGCACACTTAAAACATTACTTATTTTTACTGACCGTCGCGCCGCCTACAGATTGGTTGTACAAACTTAACTGCTGCCATTTTGTCCTGCCTGTCAAACGTTTGACAACTGAGAATTGTTATTTTTTGTTCCTAGCGTAGGTACTTATTGTCATCGATTTATTTTCGGTTATTGATATTTTTCTGAAAATTATCTCAAGTTTCAATGTTAAGCTGATATTATTATTGTTTAATTATCAGCTGATATGTTTTTTTTTATATTTCAGGGTAGCTTTCATAGTAAAAGAAAATTATATGTAATTACACATACACATGTAGATATGTATATATATTACTTCAACTTTAGTTCACCGCCTAAACTCTGGGTGGCAGCACTTTCCGTACATGCATATTTTATCATCGAGTTGCCACTCTTTTTCAATTTTATAACTTTACTCTTTGATAATTACACACACATGTAGATATGTATATATATATATATCACTTCAACTTTAGTTCACCGCCTAAACTCTGGGTAGCAGCACTTTCCATACATGTATATTTTATCATCGAGTTGCCACTCTTTTTCAGTTTAATAACTTTACTCTTTGATCGCAACCATAGATATTATACTGGAAATCGCTACCACATAAGCAAAATCGATCATTTCTGAGTAGAACTAAAAATTTAATAATATTAGTAAAACAAACTAAAAAGTAAAAAATAGAATTCATTAAATTTAAATCTAAATTGATTAACAAAATTCTTGTATAAATCGAGGGATACTTTTTAAGATATTCGTAAAATGATTCTACATCTAACAATAGTTACCGAAAAAAGTTTTATAATAACTGATAATAAACAATCACACTTTTTTATAATAAAATATATTTTATATAAGAATATTTTTATCTTGGTGTATTTTATATTTTCATTGAAAATATAATTTGATTACGTATTGAAAATTTACAGATGGCGTTACATTTCTATGAAAGATGAATTATGTAAATGATGTATCCTAGCTTCGCTAGATGTCACTTGTATAAAAAAATCATTTTAGCAAAATAAAAATAATGAAAATGCTATTTATTGATTTAAAATTGATTGTAATATATTTTTGAATTCGTATAGTTATTTGTATGATTCATTGTGTTAGGTATGATAATAATAAACCAATTAAACAAAATTATATGAAATAAATACGGATATTTACCAAAGCGTCATCTATATGAGTAAAAGGTAATCATATAATGTCTTAAAATATTTACTTAATGCGTATTTATATCAAAATTTAATTATTTATTGACCATATATATTCTATACTGATACTGATACTGATATAGAGCGAAGAGTGAATGCGGGAAATAGAGTGAACGGAGCGTTGGGGCAACTTCTCGGCAGCCACCACCTCAGCCAGAAGGCACGTGTAGCAATACATAACGCAGTGCTTGTCCCAACATTACTGTATGGAAGCGAGAGTTGGGTATGCAGAAAAGAGTATGAAAGTAAAATTAATGCGGTCGAAATGCGATCTCTTCGGAAAATCTGTGGAGTTAGGCTGACCGACCGCATTCGTAACGACGACGTAAGAGAGCGAGTAGGTATGAAAGAGAGTATTGGTGTAAAGATGCGAAAGGGAATGCTCCGATGGTTCGCACATGTGGAAAGAATGCCGAACGAACGTCTGGTTAAGAAGATATACAATGCGAAAGTGGAAGGATGTAGGTACCGAGGGAGACCGAGACTAACCTACCTAGACCAGATCGGTCAGGTACTGAAGGAAGGTGGAGTCAAGAGTCTCCGAAACCGGCGAGCGTGTATGAAGAGAATTATGAATGTTGAGGAAGCGAGTGAAGTATGCAGAGATAGAGCTCTCTGGCACTCTGTTCTCTCTGCCTACCCTGCAAGGGATATGGCGTGATGATATGTATGTATGTATATTCTATAAATATCTATATAAAATTACCTTCATCTTCATAATCAATTGTAAATAACACATTTTCTTGAAATAAGATACTCAAAATATATATATCCTTTCTATTATTAAGCAATTAACTTCCTTAACGTTAAAGATATAAAAAACAAATTGGTTTAGAAAGCCTAAATCATACATTTCAATACGGGCACGATCGAAGCACGTCGCGCGCGGTCGAGCAGCTCTCTACGTAATACCTGCTGGCCCAAACAGGTATGGCGTCAGACCGTCGCGTACTGGGTGCGACGGTATGACGTCAGACCGTCGCGTACTGGGTGCGACGGTATGACGTCAGACCGTCGCGTACTGGGTGCGACGGTATGACGTCAGACCGTCCGACCGATATTGTTTGACATGATCATAGTAACAGGAATTAATGACTGCTTCAAGATGTCCTCGTCGTGCTTTTACTCTATGAAGTGAGTAGTATACCGCTACGTAATATTCAATACCTCATGATGGAGTGGGAACGTGGTTATAAATGTTACCCATTCCGACCTCGCCGCCTAGGTCGTAAGTTGCGACGCGTAAAAGTCATAAACTCAAACGTGGGCACGCCCACTTTGCTATCAGCGACGCCCCGAGCCGAGGTCCGTTCACCACAGGGTGAGCCCTCGGGCGTTGTCGCTTAAAATTTTACCGGGTTGAGAGCCCTCAGCGCTCACCCATAGTCCGGGTTAAGCTGTGACAGCCATCTGTGGCTAACAGCTAAAAGACAGACACAAAAAAAATCTAACCCTGGCATCGGGTTGAGAGCCTTCGGGCTCGCCCGCAGACCGGTTCAGCTGTATAAACCTCCATCTATTAGACATGTGCAAAGTCGTTACTTTTCAATCACCGTGACTGTCGTTCTAGTGACTCGAAAGTAACGTTAAAAAATAATCGTGACTTTGTCACGTCGGTCACTCTCGGCACAATACATGTTACCTAGGTTATAAATTCCTTTGATCAATGTAGGTATTGTCACAGTTATCACTTATCACTCCGATCACGATTAGGTACACGATTCAGTTAGAGGACTTAGAGGTTCTAATTCGGTAATGGTTTGTCGTTGTCTTATTATATTATGCTATTGTCTTTTATTTTTTATGTATATCGTATCGAAACTGTGTATCGATTTTTGATATCGGATATTGAAACACTATATTTTGTGAAACTATATAGGTATTGATGGATTCTGTCAAACAAACCCCATTGCTCTCACAATATATGTATCGTAAAAAAAATCATCATTATTAATATGATTTTAGTTGTACTGTATCGACTGTTGGATAACATCAAGACCAAAGTGCACGATTTCTTAGCATAATGTACCCCTATTTACTTATTTGTAGGGTCGAAACTTAGAATAAAAATGATAGTTACTTTATTAATATTTAATGTATTTAAAAAAGTGAAGCCAAAAATCCTGTTAGTGTACAAACGATTACACGAGTATACATACACGCACACTACTATAAAATGGAGCACAATATCCTTGTACACTACGGAACGGGCCGGCATGGGGTGATATTTCTGACACCAATTTAGTGGCGTCAAATATTGTGCGTGGAATTGATTTCTATTTGTTACCATTATAAGGGTCGAACGTTGAAATTTCACTTATAATTTCATCAAAATACTAAAGAAACTATTCAAATAATAATAATCTTTACACGTTAGGCATAATCTAATCTAGTGTTGCATATCGATAGTCTACTATCGATAGACAATCAATTGTCTATCGATAGTTTACGTATAAGCAATAGTATCAATAGTATATCGATTGTATTGTAATACGTCAATACTATCGATACTATCGATAGTATCGATAGCTCTCTACGAGCAATACTATCAATAACAACGATACTATCGATAGTGATTCATTCGATAGTATCAATACTATCGATAGTATCGCTAATACCATTAGTTTTAACTCAAAACTATCGATACTATCGATAGTATCGACTATTTTGGACTATCGATAGCAAGCAACTATTCGATAGTATTGTTGTCTAAAGTTATGTTATGTGGTAAGCCAAGTACTGACATTATTATTAAAGAAATTTATTTAAATTTGCGTCATCATAGAGTAGAACAAGACGACTTTTGACGGGAATTTGAAAACGTCATGTGGTGCTCTTGTATTATATTCGATATCGTAGTGTTTTAACGTGTTATATTAGATAATTTTGATGGCATTTTATGTAATGTGATGTGCGGCGATACTAGGATGTAGTGAATATCATATAAAAGTGCTTTACAACGTTTTTATTTTCCATCAAAATTCCCACAAGATACCATTAACAGTGTGGCCATTGCACTGTTAATGGTACAGTTTGACTTAGACAACGACTGACTTGAAAGACTAAAAACGTGAAAATATTTATAACTTGACACTGGCACCAATAGCTCGTATATGTAGCTGATTGCCAATACATAAGAAGAAGAAGAAGAGTAGAACAAATTTTAGTCAGGTGAATAACATTAAATTTGTGATACTAACAAAGTGAAACAATTATAATAGCAATACTTGCTGCTGTCAATATTTCTTGAGTTTCGGTGGGAATGTGGAAGTATTATGTCATATTCTTGGATTATTTCATTTATTTATTTTCTTTTTGAAGTAAAACTTCTTTAGGCGCGACTAGGGAGTAACACAGATTTTTTAAATAGGATCATAATTTATTACTAGATGGCGCTGTAACAAAGTTAATGGATTCTAAGAGGACATGTATTAGAGTCTAAATCGCGCTATAGTAATTTTTGCAAATTTTAACTATATATATTAAAATTTATAATGAACTACTGTACTTGTTTCAATTACCTGTTTCGAATGAACAATATTAATATAACATTTGTAATTTGTAATAATCATTGTAAAGCACATGAATAATATATATAATTATAATATAATATTTATTTATTTAAGTTAATATTTAATCATTTCAGTGATATATGTCGTCAACGCCAAAGAAGTTTTACTTCAATCGCGCGTAAAGGTTTACACGCACACATTTTTTTTTCTTTTTGTTAAAATGGGTCAATCCTATGAAGAAATTCGACATATTTTAAAACTTTATTACAAAAAAGATACATGCAACGCAAGTTGTGAACAAATTGTGACGTTTATGGACCTAATGTGGTGTCAGAGAGAGTAACACAATGGTTTAAATGTTTTCAATTCGGGAATTTTGATGTCAACGTTGCATCTCGCTCATTTCATTTTCAATTGTATATAATATACAATTAAAAAAATATTCTGGATTCAGTTAGATATATATTTCTATATCCCTATAATGTGAAGTTACATATATGTAAGCATATTTTTAATAGAGCCTTCTAGATGGATCACATTGCAATCGAGCATACAGAGAACTTATGTTTTTCGGACCCTGTTAAATTTACTTCACTAGATTAATATCGCTAAAAATACAACAAATCTAATGACTAATTACGGCCATAATTCTGTGTAGAATTGTAACTCAGAATTCTTGATTATGTTTTTCATAATTTTGTTTAACCGAAACTTTCAAAGCTAATAATTACACTAAAATTTTATAGTAATAGAAATTCTGAGTTTCATTAGTATACTGGAACAAACCATTTTTTTTCATTTTATTGCTTATGGTGGCGAACGTGCAAGCAGCACACCTGATGGTAAGTGTCACAGTCGCCCATGGAGCTTGGCAATACTAAGGTTATAGCTTAGGCCACTGCCTACTAATAAAATCCCCAAACCCACCCAGTTGAACTGCCAGCTTTTTCGCTCATCGAACGAAGCGCAATAGCACATTGCCATTACTCAGACGCCGATCTTCTGCGAAAGTGTGGTACTACCCCGGAACCACCGGCCCGCGGCTGTAGACAGAAAACTGTCAACAGGGTGGTAAAAATACAAGGTACCACTTACATTCATTCACACATTCCGACCCAATTGTCCAGAAGTCTCGCAGCATTATAATTTTACTCAACTTTCAATGGCTATTGATCTTAACCATTATTAGCTAACTTGGGCTTCAAAGTAAGAACGCAAATGCACGTTACTGCTAGAAAAGTCACCACAAAATTCACTGAAAACAAGCAACAGGGACACAACTACGGTATTTATATTTTTAAGCAATACTATTGAAAATTTTCTGGCAATCGATAGCCCGAAATAGTCGATACTATCGATAGTATCGATAGTTTTACGCTAAAACTAATGGTATTAACGATACTATCGATAGTATTGATACTATCGAATGAATCACTATCGATAGTATCGATAGTATCGCCGTTATTAATAGTATTGCTCGTGGAGAGCTATCGATACTATCGATAGTCTCGATAGTATTGATATGTACGATACTATCGATAGTCCTATCGATAGTATGAATACTTTTTGAGGTTAACTATCGATAGTCAAACTATCGATTTTTATGCAACACTGATCTAATCTAATTGAACTTAGCTCTGTAGAATGTTATTGTACTCTGTCTCTTTTTATCGCAATAACTCAACTGTTGCCGTGCCGAGTGCTAGCGCCGAATAGCCGATGACCGATCGCACCAGTCACAACTAATCACGAGTAACGTGACGCTGTCACTAACGATGGGTAATTCGAATCGTTTAATTCGAATAACTCGAATAAGACTATTGACTCGTTCATTCGAATCGCCTTTGACCGAAACCGAATCAATTCGTTAACTCGTGTCGTACCTACTCGCAGCGCGGGCGACCGCTGCGGCGCAGCGATCAGTCGACTCGGCTTAATTGGACATTCGTTGATTCGCTCTCTCGTTCTAATACGGAGTCGAATAATCTAACGAATGAATTCTACTAGTGAGAAAATACGAAAATACATGAAATGTTCTAAGAATCACGAATTGGTTGGATACAATTCCATTCGTTTAACGTACCTATTACATTTGCAAAGAGTCGTCTAGAGGAAATAAAAGTTTGAACTGGGAGTTTTTTAATAAAAATGAAGATGGAAACAGTTTCGTGTAAACTATGTTCCTGTAGTTATAAATATTGGTAATACAACAAACAGTATAAATAATTTAAAATGAATAATAATGTAAACGAGTTATAAACTCGCCAACTCGGCTTAACAGGCGGATGACTCGACATACGAGTACGAATTCGACTGTAATGCTTTCGCGAATTCATCGCGCGATTTGACGACTCCCACGTGACGATTCGAATCAATTCGAATTGTGATTCGAATCAATAATAATTTTAATTCGATTGATTCGAATTGAAAAAAATACCATTCGTCTCATCGCTAGCTGTCACTGCGATCAGCGCAGGCAAGGCGCGCGCGATTGCTGGCAACAGTGACACGGAACGTGGAACGACATACGTTACTTGAAGGAACGTAGTTCCTTCTTTACAGATCACAGTGATCACTTTAGTTAGCGGATCACAGTGATTTTTTTGAGGTGACGTTATTTATCACCCATCTCTACCATCTATATTTAGTAAAATAAATTGATTATTATATATTAATTAATTCTTTAGTTTTCTAACAGATGGCAGTAACAAACCCGATGTTAATCTACATGCCTTAATTGTTTTTACAATTTTCGACAGACAGCGTTAATTATTAAAAACCCAAGAAGAAATCTAATTAATAAAAAAAATATATATTTTCTAAAAATGTGGATAAAATATTATGTTCGTGATTCACGCATCCAAACATGATAGAATTTATCACTCTTCGCTCGCCCTGATAATATTATAAAGGCGAGCGAAGCGCAATATATAAGTAAAGAAAATATTTTTTTTCAATGATGTTGATTTATTCACGAAAAGCACAAATAAGAAAACTACTAAATAAAAAAAAACAAAAAGTAATTTTTCTTTTAATTATTCGACTGATGACGCGCCGGTCAATCGGTTATTTGATTGTATTGGATCACGGTCGTTCACGTCGGTTATTTGATCGTATTCGATCTCGGTCGTGCACATCGGTTATTTGATCGTAGTCGATCTCAGTCGGTCGCCGTTCATAAGGATCGAGGCGGGTTGTGTCGGTCGCTCGCGATCGATTAATCACGAAAGATCCGGGTCTCAAACGATTGGTGACCGAATCGGTCACGCAGAGAGCGTGATTCGATCTTTTTGATTCGTTCAATCACGACCGACACAGGTATACCACGTACGGTAGTAAACCATAAAATTACTAATTATAATATTTATAAGTTTGTGATTAATAAATTTAAAAAGAAATTGTAAATTATGCTTAACCCTTAAATGCATGATTTTTTATATTTAACGGAAAAAAATATATTTTATTAGGGATAATGGTTATGGTAATGGAAAAATAGTAAAAAAAATCAATATACATATTTTCACGTTTATTTATAGAAAAAAGTTCGTGTATCAAAAATGAAACAGTATGCATTACAGGGTAGACAACAGGTAAACTTTAACCTGTTATAAATATTGTTTCAATTGTTATGAAATTGTACAAAACAATTACTTTTTTTTTTAAAACAAAGGATTACGTTACACTTTGAACACTTTATAGAGCTCAAGAGTTTACACTGAGGATATTGACAACGCCTTCTTGTATCAGTTGTGATTGGTTCATGTCCAACTTTGTCAAGACGAATATCTTTGGGCGGCATTGCTGGCATGATACTATTTTTTTTCTTTTTGGCTATTGCTTCTTCAATACTTGAGCTAGGCCTTCCCCTCTTATTTTCTCTATGTGTCCCATATTTACATAGAGCTTCAGCCAAGTCAGCGCGAAACTCTGCCAAATCCATAAGGTCTTTTTGGTTGATTCCCTTTTGTTTATTTACCTTCAAATAAAGAACCCAGGAATTTATAATAGTAATATCTAAAAGGTGATAAAAGATTCGCAAATACCATTTTCTGGTTTTCATACGAATGCGGTATCGACCTAAAAAACTGTCCATAAGGTCGACCCCACCCATGTGCGAATTGTATTCCTTTATCACTTTTGGGCAAGAAATAGTCACCCGTCGTTTCTCTTTTTTGTCGTATCTCTCGATTGTCTCAATAGGATCTGCCCCAACATAAGTGGAGAGGAGCATTACCTGCTTATTATCCTTCCAGCTAACGGCAGTTACCGGTGTTCCTTCGTAACTGGAGACGTTTTCAACGTAATCACCTCTTGGTACATTACTTTTCATAACCTCAGCTTTTGATGGTAATTTGCAGTTCTTTCCTAATCTGTTACGTTGAACGGTTCCGAGACAATATATTCCTTGTTGAGCAAAATAATGCATTAGAGGTAATGATGTGTAAAAATTATCAAAATTATATGATTACGGTTTCTAGGTACACCTCGTGTTAGCCTGATAACGGTATCAGAAACTGCACCAAGTTCTGGCTCGGTTGGAAGACGATCATGAACCATTTTACCAGAATAAATCTCAAATCGATAGGCAAATCCTTGCAAAGAGCACATAACAAATAACTTGAAACCCCATTTATGGGGTTTTTTGGGCAGGTATTGCTTCATGAAGTGAGCTAATTTCGTGGCGCACATCTGCTCGTCTATTGATAGCCGTTGATCATAGGGTATTGATTCAAATTTATTATTTAGATGGTCTATTATCGGTCTTAGTTTATGAAGTCTATCGTGATTGGGATGGTCTATTGGCATATGTTTTTCATTGTCGTTGAAGTGGAGGAGATTTCTAATCTTTTCAAATCTATTTAGGGCCATTGTCTCTGATATGGGGGTAAAAGCATGTTTAGTGTTCCAGTAGAAACGTACACTTGGGTATCTAAAAACGGACATATATACAAGAATGCCAAAATACTGACGCAATTCTTTCGCCGTAATTGTATCTGGACGAGCTGGATTTTTCTGAAAGCTGTATTTATTCGTCTCTTGTACTATATTTTCCAAAAGGTCTTTAGTGAAAAAGTATGAAAAGAATTGAAAAGGAGTGTCTAGACAAACAACATCTGCAGGATAAGAAGTGTTGCCTTCAAATTTAATCTTATTTTCTTCGAAAGGAAAACTTTGCCTTTTCCAGACCATTTGCCGTATAGGGATGCGTTGATTTGTGGCGGGTCCTGAGACATAAATATTTTCATCATCACACATAGGTGGGGAATCTAATATATCTTCATCATTACCAGTCTTATTATCATTAGTAGGCGCATAATCATCTTCTAGTACCTGTAGCAACTCTTCTCTCGAGGGATAGAAGTCGAATTCATCTCCTTCGGATTCACAGTCATCCTCTGATATATCACCTGCTTCTAATCTTCGAAGAATATTTTCTATTTGGTCATCCGAGCATGATTTCGAAGCCATCGCTGTAAAAAGCAAATAAAACCATGCACCAACATTCAACCGCCACCGAATTTTCGCATACAATAGCACACCAATTATCATGCAGTTACTGCATACTGTATCATTTTTGAAACGGTAGATTTTTTGAGAAAAAATCGTATTATTCAAATGCAGAATCAAAAAGTACAGGCATTATAAGAAAATATATACACTTACCAATACAATTTCGTTTTTTGCACTAAAAAAAGTCCACACAATGTAATTTTAATCGTAAACTCTAAATCCGAATGAATAACAGTTCCCGCCAACGACTTTCCGATATTCGAAAATGACAACTAAATTCGCACGCTACTCTATAGCCGTTATTTTTTTTTAATTTACTTGTAGATTATGAACCTTGACACCAAATTACCATACAGCCAAGTTCGCAGTTAAGAAATAATTGTTTGCCAAGGGCTTAAAGTTACTGTTTCATTTTTGATACGCTATGCATTTAAGGGTTAAAATTATTATTTTCCTGTAAAAACCTTAATTTTTCATTTTGGAGATTTTTTGCATTTTTAAATGAAATTTTTCTGAGCAGGTTATTATTCATAGGCGGTCAAAAGACAGTTATTCGACTGTGAAAGGAACATCAAACGACAGTGACACGACAATGAAATGACAGTTAAACGACGGTGAAACGACCATGAAACGACGGTGAAACAACTTTGGATTCACTCCTATTTTACTGTGTCACAATAGTGCTTTGACTGTCAATTAACTATACATTTATCAACTGTTTACCATGGTTTCACTCTATAGCTTTTTTTTTTTTTTTATTGGTGGGCTATGGGTGCGTCTCGCCCCGCCGAATCGGTCCGGGGTGACGGAAAAGGCAGCGCGTGACCCCATAGACCCACCGTAAAACCTTCTCTCTTCGCCGTGCGAGCGGACCACCGGTACTCGATTTTAACTTCGGTGGCCCGCCCGGCGGTTTACCCTCGCGGGTTCCTCTCGTCGACACCCCGACAGATTTCGCCGTCGGGGCGTCGCCCTCACGCGGTGGCCTCACGTCGGGTGACCGGACAATTCCCCGGTCCGATCACCCGAGGCCTCGTTTAGGGCGGCATCAGGCGCAGGTATTCGCGCCTGCGCCGCCCCGGCCGCTGACGGCGGCCCGGGTCGCGGGAATCCTCCCGGACTCGTTCCGCCGCCTCCTTCCGCGAGATGACAGCCTCGCAGAAGGCAGCGACCGCGTCCCAGTTCCTGACGCTGTCGACCATCGCCCTCGCGACAGCCGGCAGCGTCAGGTCGGCACCGATAACAGCGACGAGGTCACGGCGCTGCCCGTCCCAGCTCGGACATACCTCGAGCGTGTGTTGCGCCGTGTCCTCGTCACTGCTGCAATGGTGGCAGAACGAAGTCCACTCCCTATACGCGACCGTGTGCAGGTACAAGTCGAAGCATCCGTGCCCCGACAACACCTGCACCAGCCGAAAGGAGAGGACTCCGTGCCGCCGCTCCATCCACTCCATCAGTACGAGCCGGAGAGCCTCGACGGTGACGAGACCGTGTCTAGGCCTCTTCAGCCGCGTAGCCCAACGGGCGATGACGTCTCGGCGGGCGTCCTCGCGCCAGGTGGCTATCTCGCTCAGCGATGGGGAGCCACCTTCGTCGCGTAGTGAGGTCACCCGCCGGTAGAGGTCGGAGAGTATCTCCGCCTCTAGGTTCCACGGGGGTGTCCCGGCCAGCAGGCATGCCGCCTCGGTCGATATCGTGCGGTACCCGCGAATGGCTCTGACCGCCATGACTCTCTGGGGTCTCCACAGAACAGCCCTGAGCTGGGCGTTCAGAGCCCTCGCCCACACGGGTGCGCCGTACATGGCCATCGAACGGATCACCCCCGCATACAGCCGTCGGCCCTCGAAGCTGGGTCCGCCCACGTTCGGCATGAGCCGCGAAAGGGCGGACGCCGCGCCGACCAGCCGGGGAGCAATTCGGCGAATATGCTCCCGGAACCACCATCGCCCGTCGAGCACCAGACCCAAGTACTTCATATGGGCCTGGATGCTGATGTGGACGGAGTTGACGACTAGCGAGGCGCCGATTGGCGGCCTTACGCGTGGCCCATGGAACAATAGGGCCTCCGTCTTATTAAGGGCCACCTTGAGCCCCAGCGCCTCGATTCGCCCGACCATCTCCTCGGTGCCGAGAGTGGCTAGGCTCGCCGCCTCTTCGAGTGTCCTGCCCCGGGCTGTGACGAACGTATCGTCAGCGTAGTATATCACGCTCAGCCCGGGGGGAGACTCCCTCTCAACGCCCAGTCGTACCCGATGTCCCACAGAGTCGGCCCCAGAACCGACCCCTGTGGAACGCCGCACGACATAGACGTCCGCACAATGTCCCCTGCGGGACTCGCGCAGAGGACACTGCGCCCCTCCAAATAGTCCGCCACCAGCTGCCTCAGGTACAAGGGCACCCCATGAAATCGGAGCGCCTCCCTGATGCAGCTGAATGGCAGACTATTGAATGCGTCGGCGATATCCAGCGACACCGCCAACAGCACTCCCCCGCCGGCCTCAGTCGTAGCAGGGCCCCGATGGTCGAACGCCCCCTTCTAAAACCGAATTGAGCGTCCGACAGATTGGGCCCCACCTCCTCCAGGTGCTGGACGAGGCGGGCAGCGAGGATGCGCTCCAGCAGCTTACCCACATCGTCGAGGAGCACGATGGGCCTGTAGGCCGACGGCGAAACCGGGGGCCGTCCCGGCTTTGGCAGGAGAACCAACCTCCCCTCCTTCCAGCACTCAGGGAACCGTCCAGACGCCAAACAGGCGTTGTACAGCTGCCTGAGGCGAGGCTCGAGGTGCTCGAGGAGCGACGTCAGCACCCGGACTGGTATTACGTCCGGGCCAGGGGCCGTGGTCGCGGAACGAATCCGCGCCACAGCTGCTCCCACTTCCGTCTCCGTTACGGGCGGAACACTCTCGTCGTCAGCCTCCCAGTCTTGTTCTGGCGAGGCCATGACCGGGGGCGTGTGTTCCGACTGCCGTGGAAACAGCTCCTCGACCACCCTACAGAGGAAGTCGGGCTGGAGGGTCTCGGTGAGGGGGGGGGGCCTGCGCGCGAAGCTTGTTCAGCGACGCGCGATACGGGCGACCCCAGAGGTCACGGTCGAGACCGTCCAGCATCTCCTGCCAACTCGCATCCTTGGCGGCTCGGATGGCCAGCCGAAAGCCCGTCCGCGCATCGCGGTATGCCTCGTACAGCTGGCCCTCCCGCTCAGCATCGCGGTGACGCCGCCGGCTGCGGGTGTAGGACCTTCGGGCTCTGATACATGCCGCACGAAGGTCCGCCAATCTTGGGGACCACCAGTAGACCCCCTGCCTTGGAGGTAGACGCCGCCGCACTCTGGGCATGGCCGCATCGCAGATCTGCGTTAACGCACTGCGGATGCGGACAGCCTTGGCGTCCACCCCGTCCGCTGGGGGCGGTGAGGACAGCTACGTGTGAACGATGGCCGCCTCCGCCAGTAGGTCCCTGTCAAGACGACCCACAGCCCACCGCGGAAACGTGGGAGCTCCGTCCGCCCTGTGACCCCTACTGGGGTTCCGGAGAGGGGAGACCTCCATCCGGATGTACCTGTGGTCCGATAGGGTCTCCGCCTCATCCAGGATACTCCAGTTCCTCACCCGTGGTGCGACAGCGGGGCTAGCGAACGACAAGTCCACTATCGACCCGCCTTGCTGCCGCACACACGTGTTCACTGAGCCCCTGTTAAGAACACAGAGGCCCAGTGAAGCCGCCCACTCGATGACCGCCCGCCCGCGGTCGTCCGTCATAGGGGACCCCCACGCCGTGGATTTGGCGTTGAAGTCCTCCAGAACCAGGACGAGGCCCGGTGCTAATCGCCGTATCGAGGCCCCCAAGTTGGTGAGGGAGGCCCCGAAATCGTCCATTCTCCTGGTAGGGGAGAGGTATACGCTGTAGAGCGTGACCCCTCCCCACTCCGCCGCGACAAATTCCTCGCCCCTATCCAAAAGAGACAAGGACGGGAAGTGCCGCTGCGTTGAGACGACGATTGCCGCAGTTCCGTTTCGGCTGACCACCCAATTGGGGCGATCAGGCACGCAGTACGGTTCCGCGACTACGGCTGCACCAATCGACCACTCCGCCATGGATTGCAGGAGTAAATCCTGCGCACCGGTGTAGTGGTTGGTGTTGGCTTGCAAGAGGTGGTGCATGGATGGTGTAGCCATTAACGGGCTGTAACCATGACCTCCCCCTCGCCGGCGGGCGATCGGACCGCGCTAGGAGCGGGAGCGGCCGTGGTCGGAGGGCCGCCCCGCCCCTTTGGGGCCGAAGCTGGAGGTTTGCACGCCCCAGAGCCCATGCGGTGCTTGGCGGGCTTATTGCCCGCCGCACACGCGGGGCAGTGGGGCGGGGCGGCACAAGATGCCGCCACGTGCCCGGTCTGACCGCAGCGGAAACACAGTCCGCCGCAGTCGAAGCAATTAGTGCACGTCGGTCGAGTATGTCCGACCGCCATGCACTTATAGCACCTCGCAGGCCGGTGCTCATGCACGGTCACCCGCGCCGAGCTCCAGCCCACGAGGAGCCTACCTGAGCCGGCCAGTTGCCTGACCGACTCCACCGGGCACTGCGCCCAGGCGGCACCTACGCCGCCCGGACCGGGGCGAATGGCACCAACCCGGACGGTGTCTATGGGACACCCGGTTCTCGAGGCAATAGCCTCCCGGATGTCTTCCACCGTCACGAAGTCGTCCAGACCCGCGATGCGCATTTCGGCGCATTTGACGGGCCTGGCGATCCTGATGCCACCCTCCTCGGCAAACAAACCTCGCAGCTTGTCCGCTACGCTGTCGGCCGTCTTGGAGCCCTCGGCCCCGGGGAACTCGAGGATTCGAGCCCCTCTCCGGCCCTTGCGGGTCCTGCTTCGACGCCTCCAATATCGGAGACGTCTAGCTCCCGCCGGGCCTTCCTCAAGACGGCCTCGTAGCTGAGGCCCTTCTCAGCCGCCTCAGGCAGCACAGTGATCACCACTGCGGCTGTCTTCGGCTTCACTCTATAGCTGCCCTATAAAAGTGTCGTTTTAACCATTTTACCTAGGTCTAGTATTCTAATATATACCATATTTTGACAGTTGTGAAATGAAACAAAAGCACGAATGATACACCGTGAAAATACTGTTGGAATACTAAGTTGTCACTGTTTATCATAAAGGGAACTACCGACATTTCATGGTTCTTTCACTGTGACCACAAAACCGCCAGGGTCTTTACACTAAATTAGTGCATTATTAAAAAAAAAAAAAAAAAAAAACATCTTTACCGCCTGAGAGGAATCGCATGATGCTTTGGGTATTTTAGCGATTTATATAAGGTATTTAATTGCGTACACCACGAAACTGTGGTGAAGATATCATACTACTATGGAATTAGCAATAAGGATCTCGAGCTTTTAATATTATATCTATGCAACAGAATTCAGAAGGTCAATATTAATGGTGTACAATCATCTAATCCTTTAAAAAAAAAAAAAAAAATAGGTGTTCCACAAGGATCCATTCGTGGCCATTTTATTCCTTGTATATATTATTGATTTACGGATTTTATCGCGTTTGTATTTGATTATACTTTTCGTATTACTATTACTAAATACTAGTTTACTCATGGTTTCTTCATACCTAAAGTATATTCTACATTTTAACGGCCACAATTCTGATTCAGTTGGTTTATCAAGATTTAAAACGCGAAACTAATTGCATAGTTAATATCTGGCTATCATTAGTTTATATTATTATTTATATTTATTATGACGTGCCTTTCTATTGGTAAAAGAATTTCCAAAATTAGGTTGAGTAGATCCAGAGATTACCCTCTACAACGTCACAAATTCACAAACTTTATCTCTTTATAATATTAGTATAGATTGCTAGAGGCAATCACTAAATAAGTTCAAGATCCCATAACTTCATATATGGACGTTTTGTATCACCGTTAGGTGAGTCTTCGGTCTGAGTATTTTCTTTTAATAACTAGATATTTTATTTTAGGGGTAAGGGAAACCGAAGAATAGATGGATGGATTGCGTGAAGCAGGATATGAATAGAAAGGGAGCGAACGCAGAGATGACATCGAATAGGATTGAGTGGAAGAAAAGGACATATTGCGTCGACCCTAAGTAATTGGGATAAGAGCAGGGTAATGATGATGATGGTGAACTAGACATTTTAGAGAATTGCACTTAATTATTCCCTTCTTTTCTAATAAGTTTCTGGGTCGACTGTTTATCCTATATTATATCAGTAGAGCTTATGGTTGGAATTTGTATGGCGAGAATGTCCTCCATGATCGCTAGTATAAACGCCTCAATTCTAGTATCAGTCTTTACTTAGAGATTCTGAGAAGGAATATTGGAGCAGTTCTTAAACAGTCATCGCGAACGGACCAATCCCACTTGAGAAAAGTTTGAATTATGAAATCGAGATAAAATTCGAATGACGAGAATTAGCTTAGCTCCCGAGTCGGAGTATTTTATACTCTTTGTTTCACACTTTCACAGAGTACTTTATAGGTATAGGTTAAAACTATAAATTTTGTGACCGGATCTTATTTTAGTGTTTAATTTAGCAATTAAAATGTTTTAACCATAGTTTTTTTGAACAACTAAAGAATTTATGTGGTTATATGTAAACAAAAATAAAGTAATCGTAGATAAAACGCTATAAACACAAAAGACGTAATGTTTCTGGAGTGGAATCGTTAGATTGTCTTATGAGAGAGTATTACGATCTTGATATGGAGTTAATAAATAACAGTGTAGATTATGCATAATTTTTAAAGATTTTTTTTATTTTATGGAGTCATTGATCCAAATTTATATTTTGCAGTTAAAGGTATGTCAATAATAATTTATCTAAGTCTAACAAAAGACGTACACACGAGGTTAACAAGATGTAAATACTAAGTTTCTCTAATCAGTTTCCTTTAGTAGCACACAAAGAGTTGGTTTATTTATAAGACACTAACAACAGGTTCTTTTTATGGTAATATTCTGAGTAAATCTTGACTTCCATTAAGTTGTGTATATATATTTTATTAAATAATAAATCGTTGTGTATGTTTTTTTTCAGTTTATCAATGTATCATAGTAGTACCTATCTAATGTTTGAACATAGTGGTCAGCCCTACAATTAGTGTTTTACATTAAATGTTCTCTTCAGGTTGATGGTTTTCATGGCCATGAGATGTTATGGTTTATGTTAACACATAAAAGCCATTCTCAACTTAATTCATTAGCAAGATTTTCATTGAATTCATTCTTACTCAAGATTTTCATTGAATTCATTCTTACTCAAGATCTGGTGGTAGAATTCAAGTTGCACCATCCTCAGTTAGATGACATGTAACAAGCCAGTCTGTAATATTTCATGAAGATCTTTGATCTGCTTGAATTACTTTTATAATAAGAATATAGATGAGAATTTAAATGATTGGGCTATACATGTATAATATGACACTATTTATGAATTTAAACTTGCTATGTGAAGAACTCTTTTGAAACAAACAGCTAACATGGACAATATGTATAAATAATGGAACACTTATATAGAATATACAGAATAATTTAGATTATTCAAGAAGATAAAAAGATTCAACTATGTTTGTTTCACATGAAAAAAATGTTAGCAAGAAAACATTTCAAAAACCTAATATTCTCAGGAGAAAAAGTAAGACTCAAATCACAAGACCGAATGTACCCAATGTGAATATAACGCCTGCGATAAAATCTTTAGTCACTAATATTCAAAATGTAGATAAGGCAACCATATTTAATAATATTGAGGATACAATTAAATGTGAAGGATCTCAAAAACCATCTGTCACTCAATCTATATTAAGATTACATCTAGACAAAAGTTGTGTTGACAATGTGAATAAATCTGAGGAGACTGATATTGATGCCAATATAAATAATAATACAACTAATTCTAACAATATGATAGGAACAATTAGTAAGTATATTTTTTAGTAATTCATATTGACCAGTTTGCTAGTTCAATGTGCAATCAGTTTTCAGTTTATAAAGGCCTCCCAGCATCTTCTAGATTGTAAGCAATCAAGTGATGTCTTTGGTGATGATGGTCATTTATATAATTGCCAAATACACAAATTTGTTTTTAGTCATTTTGATGTCATGAGAAGAACAGTTATTCAAATTATGGTTTCAGAGTACTCAATACATCATATTAGCTCATATATGTCCCACTGTTGGGCTTGAGTCTCCTCCATAGTGGGAGGGAAATTGACCTACTATACCATGTGGGTGAGATATGTTGGTATAGCGTTTAGTAGTTTCGAGTTTTCCTTCACTTGCAGAGATGTTATATGTGTTTTATATCCCTATCCCCCAGTTGTCTTTTACAATCAACCATGGGTAAGATAGGGGGTTCATCATCATTCTCCTACTCTTATCCCAATTGCTTAGGGTCGATACAATATGTAATCTTCTTTCATAGTACCTACATATTGTAATAGTTATTGGCAATAGTTTTATGACCGGCCGCCTGCCAGACGTCAACCCTCCTTGGGAATGAAATATATATAATATTTAAGATAGGGGGTTGTGAATTGTATTGTTACTCCGTCACCACACGAATAGTACCCAATATGTGCCATATGTATTTATGTATTTTATATTTTTACCACTATTATTTTATAATTGTTACATCTAATACTTGGAATTATCTAATATCTCATAAGATACTGACAGGATATAGAGATTGTGTATACAAAAAACGTACTTCTGGTATCCCACAATATCAATAGTGTGAATGAAGAGATGAAATGTGTCATAGAGTCACAATGAATGACTATAAATATAATGTGTGGAATCCTAAATATCTTAAATATTAATTTTTCTAGTCCTCAAAGGAAAGCATGAAAAAACATCTAAGTTCTTCAGATATAATGAAGTAATTGATGGGCCTGAAAGTGCACTCTAATTAGTATCAAGTTCTTTAATTATTATAGTAGCAGAATTATTTAACAATGTATAATTGATTTAAATATTCTTATGTTACTTTATTGAGATTATTACTTAATAGGACAGCTTATATAAATTAGAGGAACATGATATTTGAATATTAAAAAATAACGAAATGCGATCTCTGCGGAAAATCTGTGGAGTTAGGCTGACCGACCGCATTCGTAACGACGACGTAAGAGAGCGAGTAGGTATGAAAGAGAGTATTGGTGTAAAGATGCGAAAGGGAATGCTCCGATGGTTCGGACATGTGGAAAGAATGCCGAACGAACGCCTGGTTAAGAAGATATACAATGCGAAAGTGGAAGGATGTAGGTACCGAGGGAGACCGAGACTAACCTACCTAGACCAGATCGGTCATGTACTGAAGGAAGGTGGAGTCAAGAGTCTCCGAAACCGGCGAGCGTGTATGAAGAGAATTATGAATGTTGAGGAAGCGAGTGAAGTATGCAGAGATAGAGTTCTCTGGCACTCTGTTCTCTCTGCCTACCCTGCAAGGGATATGGCGTGATGATATGTATGTATGTATGTAAAAAATAACTAATAGAAAGAGAGAAGCTAATAGAAAGAGAGAAGCTAATAGAAAGAGAGAAGCTCTTTCTATTAGGATCTAATTAAATATGACTTCCTACACAGATGGCAGAGTGGTCTAGCCTTTCATACAGATTATTGTGGGTTCGATCTCACACAGTTGTTGTGATTCTCAAGTTTCTTTTTTATAATTCTGGTTGTAAATAGTCAGTGTTATTTACAATTTAAATAAAAAAAATCTTAAAAAAAAACTCACTGTAAATGAGGTCAAAGCTATAGTAGGTTGCTCTTGTTATGAACTATCTAGCTAATAAGCTAAGTACATATTATGTGTTGCTATGTAATAAATAAATATTTTTGTAAGCAAATTAATTTTTCAGAATTTGATAAACATGAACATAATCATAATTCACTCAATATTGAATCATTTATAAATGCTACAACTTCAGAACAGGTATGCCATGAATCAATTACTATTTAATTATTTAACATCTATGTAACTAAAAAGAATAACTGACCTGATTGACATATGAATCCATAATTCAATATATTGGGGTTGGTACTATGAAAATGGAAGTCCGACCAGTAAAAGCTGAAAAAGGCTATCTCTATTGCTCACTGAATAATTTTATGATATCTTTTTAATACCACACTCTCACAGAAAATTGATGCCTTACTAGTGGCATTGTGCTACTGTGCTTCGTTTGGTAAGCGAGAGAGCCGGAAGGCCAACTTTCTGGGTGGGTTTGGGATTTTTATTGGCAGGCAGCAGCCTAGCTGTACCCCTGGTGTTGCAAAGGCAACACTAAAAACATATATAATTTTAACCTACCTACCTATTTTAAAGCATCTTAGACATAGGTAGGTAACAAATGTGTGGTGTGAGGTTTAAATTCGAGATATTTGCATAGCAGCCCCATATCCACATCAGAATATTGTTAAAAATAGCATTTATAAAAAAATGCAAGTTATTCACTTTTATCAGTTATACTACAACATACTGTTTAAATTTTACTTATACTAATAAGTACTATACTATTGCAGAGTTTGCCTGTACATAAACTTGTTACCAGTGTATCTCCTGAAAGGAAAATTGCTGAAGCTAAAATGAAGTGGGTCTTTGATGCAACAAATAATTCTACAGATGATACGCTTCATAATTGTGAGTGTTATTGATTGTATAAAATATGATTGGTCTATGGAGGTCATAACTTACTTGCGTATAATTTGCCTTTGGGTTTTAGCAGAAAAGTCAATGTTAAGGGCCTCTTAAATTTTGTTGAATAGTTTAGTGTTTTTAATTATTATACTGAATCATTTTAATGATATTCTATATAATGTATTACAGAGAAAATATCAGAATGTAGAGAGTATGATATAACAGTGGCTTTACATATATTTTCATATTTGGCTAAAATCATCAAATCATTTATTTTCATATTTGCCTAATTAAGAGAAACAACTTACTGCCGCACAGTGCCTATTAATAATTATTTACATCGAACAGGAAAAAGTTTAATATTGTTCTATAAGACGAATGATTTATAAAGAAGATTATTTTACTATTGAATTTTTTAATTTGGTTTAAACTGCTGTAAATTTGTTGTCAATTGAGAAGAGTCAATCTTACCAATGTCTGTTTATCTTTTTCTAAAATGTGATTTTCCAGTACTTTCTAAAGTTTAGCGTCTATAAAGCTAGCATGACAAAGTTAGCAGAATCGCTTAAAGAAAAGTGCAAAAAATAGTGCTAATTTAGTGCCAAAAACTTAAATTTGATGCTCTCATAGATTCGCAAAAAATGAGAACACTGCTAGCTTGTAATTAAGCTAGCAGTGTATTCCCTCCCTAAAACGCCTATATTAACGCGGTATAGGACTAAAGCAATGTATAGGGAATTTAGTGCTCGATTAGTGCTGGCAGTATGTGATAAAAAATATGGCAAAATTTTCTTTTTTAATTTTTGTCAATCAAAACTTATTTTCAAATCACTAATTACATACTGCCAGCACTAATCGAGCACTAAATTATTAACCCTTGACAATCACAGATTTTTAATCCAGATTGACGTATTCAATCCGGTCACTTGCTCAGACTGTCATACTGGCAGTTTTGATTGACAAATAATAAAAAAAATATTTGTTTTTTAAATTTTTTTATCACATACTGCCAGCACTAATCGAGCACTAAATTTTATTATTAACCGTTGGCAATCATAGATTTTTAATCCTGATTGACGTATTCAATCCGGTCACTTGCTCAGACTGTCGTACTGGTAGTTTTGGTTGATAAAATAAAATAAAATATATTTTTTTCAAATTACTAATTACATACTGCCAGCACTAATCGAGCACTAAATTATTAACCCTTGACAATCATAGGTTTTTGATCCAGATTGACGTATTCAATCCGGTCACTTGCTCAGACTGTCATACTGGCAGTTTTGATTGACAAAAATTAAAAAAACAAATATTTTTTTCAATTTTTTTATCACATACTGCCAGCACTAATCGAGCACTAAATTATTAACCCTTGACAATCATAGATTTTTGATCCAGATTGACGTATTCAATCCGGTCACTTGCTCAGACTGTCATACTGGCAATTTTGATTGACAATTAAAAAAAAAAATATTTTGCCAAATTTTTTATCACATACTGCCAGCACTAATCGAGCACTAAATTCTCTATACATTGCTTTAGTCCTATACCGCGTTAGTATAGGCATTTTAGGGAATACACTGCTAGCTTAATTACAAGCTAGCAGTGTTCTCATTTTATGTGAATCTATGAGAGCATCTAATTTAAGTTTTTGGCACTAAATTAGCACTAAATAAGCACAAATTTTTGCACTTTTTTTTAAGCGATTCTGTTCACTTTGTCATGCTAGCTTTATAGACATTAAAGTTTATATATCAGTGTCATCCATGAAAACCATTCTGAATATAAACTTACAGATGTTAAAATAGATAGTCCAGTACTTTTTCTGTTGTGAGATTGTGGATAAATAATATTATAAACTTTTAAATGATAATATATCATCATCATCATCAACCTGCTCTTATCCCAATTTATTTGGGGTCGACGCAATATGTCTTCTCCTTCCATACAACTCTATCAGACGTCATCTCTGTGGTCACTCCTTGTCTATCCATGTCATGTTTCACGCAGTTCATCCATCTTTTCTTCGGTCTTCCCTTACCCCTTATGCCTTCAACATTCATGCTTAAAGCTTTCCTCACAACATTACTTTCATCCCTTCTCATCACATGTCCATACCATGTCAATCTTTCACTCCTTAATTTTTCCGTCACTGGCGCAACTTTCAAACTTCCTCTTATATGTTCATTCCTTATTTTATCCATTCTTGTCACACCACACATCCATCTCAACATTCGCATCTCCGCTACATGCAGTCGTCTCTCATCCGTCGCTTTTATCGCCCAACATGCTGATCCATACAGTACAGCAGGTCTTATTAGGCTTTTATATATTTGACCGTTTAATTTAAGGGGTACTTTAAATGATAATATATATAAATTCAATTTCTAGACAATATTACCCAGTCGATGGATGCAAGCATAAAGACAGAGTACAATACTAACATATTATGTCCAGCAATACCTTCCACTCAGAATACTTTGAAACAATCATTGGAAGTTATATGTACGTCAACACCAACACGTGCTGTGTCTGTTGAGCTGTTTTCTAATAGAGCAGTGAAGTTCAAGGTTTGTGATTTTTTTTTAACTATTTTCAGTTTTTATTTGTTAAGTAATATTACTATGAATTGTTGATTGTACTGTTCTATAGTTGTAGATTAGATTTTCATGCAGGACAGTGCTTAATGCAATCGACAACCGACTGCACAAATGACGTGGTGGTTGGGGTGCCTATCTTCCGTTCCGGTGCCGCGGGACAATACTTTGTATTCCGAGTCTGGGTGTAGTTTGTCTGCGTTAATCGCATGTTTGTGGGGTCACCCGCAATACAAGGAGTGTTTCTTTAGCCGGGGGTGTGTCTTTTATAAGAAAAAAAAAACTGATTTTTCCGAGTCTAATTTCTCTCTGAGAGCTACAAGGACTAATTCCTCGATGGTTAGGATTGTTTTTACAAAAATATTTATATTTCAGTGTGACGAACCAAATTGCAGCAAAGGCTTTTGGAGTGAAGAAAGATTAATAAAGCACAAAAATTCGCACAACAAACAATCTTCAGTTCGGAGTCAAGATCAAATTACAATCGAGTGTCCCGTCAAAAAAGTACACAGCGATGGCGTCGAAGAGAAATGTCCGCACACATTCCATGCGAGGAGGGATCTTATCAAGCATCTCAATAAAGATCATTCACCTGAAGACGCCATTCATAAGTGAGACAAATATTTTATATTTAAATTTGGTTTCTTCATTGCAGTGTCAGCGATTAGTGAAATTGTTTGCAGTAATGGAGGCATTTTTGTGGTAGGGCTATTGTTTGGACATATCCCATCCGATTCCTCAGGGGTGTTATATTAGGGTCTTTTTTAGATAATCCTAATATTCAATATACTATCGCGTATTATGATACTAAAAGTATTACTGGATACTTGTTAAATATTAGTGAACCGATATTTTGTTAGATACTCGGTAGAATATGATACCTACGTAATATTCTCCATAATAATTAAAATTAAACACAATATTCTCGTTAATATGCACGTTTATTAATTATTATTCACGTATACTTATTACAGAAGTGAAATTGTGATTAAATTTCCTTCAAAACCAACACAAAAAATGAATACCTAATCACCAAACAGTAACAAAACATTGTATAATTATTAGGTAGTTGTCAATCACTGCGTCCACCTGTTTTCGGAATACAATATAGAGTAGATGTGAAAAAAAAATTAATCACATATGTTCCAAATAAATAATACGATATACATAAAGCGAACGAAACAGTGACCCATAGTGCTAGTATAAAATAAACATAACTGAAATAGTATAAGCGTCACCATTTGGCAACGTCACTGTTCTCGACGTTTTCCTTATTGTGACGAGTAAAAGTATAGTTCACCACTTCCTTTCTTGCCTGTAGATAGCACAAAAGACGGCTAAGGGATATAATATGCAGATAACTTTTATGCAAGAGAAGGTAACCGAAAATCCGAAGTGAAACCCTATATTAACCCGTCTGAGAAGCGTGGTGTAGTAGGCCAATTTTTCCCCTATCGTGGAGGAGCCTCGAGCTTAGCAGTGGGACATACATATATAAGCCGAGATGATGATGATTCTGGTCCAATTATAAATTATTATTATTGTACAATCAGGACATGTCATTTGATTGATTTCAGATGCTCAGTTGTGTGAATCAGTAATACAAATCACAATTGTCGTTAGTAATTGGTCACAGAACCAACAATTCATAGATGAAAATAAAGAACAGTGCGTAATATGCGGCTACGTAGAGTATTAATAAGAATTTTCACACATTACATCACATAGGATATTTGTCGTAATGCACGTCTTAGAGGACAAATAATCGTTGACTCGTTTTATTAACGAATATAGTCGAGAGTGAAAATCTTTTAGAAGAGTCTAGTATTCTATTTGGTAAAGATTCATGACCACTCAAATTATTCAGAGATTTCACATGATCAACCTCTGAGCACCAGACGTCAGTGTTATGTAAATCATCACTCTTAGACCTCAATATATGAAAACTGATTCAAACTTACCATGATGTTGATCAAGCTGATGGCATTAACAATCTTGTTAGTTACCGTAGAGCGAGTTAAGGCACAGGGCCTCTTCATTGTCCTCATGAGTGTCGCGCAATGATGGTGCCGGCTGCAGGTGCGACGGCATTACAGTCACACCAGTATATCTGAAGTTTGTATGGGCATCGAGAGTGCTCGTGACGGTGATATTGGTGAAGGCAGGTGTACATGCCGGTCTGACGATGAAGACTGACGATACCGTGGTGGCGTGGCCCGATATGCTTCCGACATGACAGCATGGCACACGGCCACATACGCGCATTTATCTGGTTCACGTAATGAAGAGTACGGCGGCGTAGATCTTGCCTCTAACGCCGGGGGCCGTATAAACTTTATGTTCATAAAGTGCGGATAACCTGCATGTCTGAATAAAGCTTACCAGTACACTAAATGTTTAAATAGCGAATTAAAGATCCTTTCTTTTTCAAATAAGTAAGCAGCACACTTGATGGTAAGAGACACTGCTGCACATGGACCTTAGGTAGGGTACAGCCAGGCCGTTGCCTACCTTAACGAAAGTGCTTTTCTTAAACCTCCTTTGAAGAAGGATATGTCATAGTTAATGCTTAGTCTTAGCTTACCCGAACGCTGCCCTTTAGACTTGGATTGGTCGGCTGATGTCTTTCTCGAAATAAGGTTTACCTAAGAGGATCGTTTGTTCAAAGTAAATGTAATTAATAGATCAACAACTTCGAGAATCACATTGCCAACAAAGTCCGATATTGGAATGATATAAATAAGTGTTTCTACATGACTTTCGTCTTATCCTTCATTCGTAAATCATCATTCTGCCGAGATGGTGGAGCATATTGGTAAAATCCTTCATGGACTCTGCTATAAGACACACAAGTAGCTTAAGTTCTTAGTCGATGAGATGAAAGTGGGAAGTTACGTTTAGGTGATCAACTTTTTGAAACGATCAAATGCCATGAATCCACGTGGCGACGATTGGGCAGTTAGCGACTTTTAAACATTTAAAAAATATCAAAAATTAAATTTCTCTTGCTAGAGAAGGATTACGTGACCTTTCAAAATATCCCGCGAAGCTACGTTGCTCGACTCGATGATCAGAGCGCTGTTGAGAGACTCACGGTTTAGCTGATTGTGGCGGCTGCAGCTCGTTCACGGCAGAACGTCACTATCCTGGCAGCGATGAGGACTGCGCAGTTGAGTACTACAGCCCCTCACTAGTCTTCTATTTCACTTTTCTGCAGGATCGGGTGCTTCGACTATCACGTCAGAATGCGACATCCAGGTGTTCAAAGTGATTCATTATCACTTGATGTACAAAATCTTACGATCCCGGTCCAGGCTTCGACGTACACGACTACGCGATCCACACGGCGTCAGCATATTTGTATCACTTCACACGCGCACAAAATTAAACTTAAACGTACGGTAGATTGGTTTGTTTTATGAAAACATAAACATTTTAAATTTAGATGACCAAAATGAGTAAGGTGGTTGTAGGCTTGGGTACTTTATCCCACGCCTGATGTCAGCAGACGAAGGATTTTTAATATAAAGAGGAAACAATTAAATGGTTTTTAATGTATAACACTGAAATATTAATTGTCGCAATCACTTTAGTTTTCCACAAAATCAACCAATAAGCAAATTATAAGCACTCCTTTAACTAATTCCTAATTCTAACACTTCAAAGACATAAATATAAATGGTAATAGGTACACAAGCAAGCACAGCTTCCGTGCGCTAGATAGGTCGGATGTATAATGCAGTCTCTAGTCTTTTTTTTTTTTTTTTTGTTAACGCAGTGGTTCAAGAATGCATTTTTCGCACTTACCCCCGCCTGTCGGAAAAACAGACGAGGAGTGTGGCCCTCGCTGGCTAGAATACCCACTAAACTCTTTCCACTGCGATCGCTGTTAGCCGAGAGGGCTTTGACAGCTTAACCGGACTATGGGTGAGCGCTGAGGGCTCTCAACCCGGTATAACTTTTAAGCGACTACGCCCGAGGGCTCTCCCTGTGGAGAACGGACCTCGGCTCGGAGCGTCGCTGGTGGCAAAGTGGGTGTGCCCACGTTTGAAATATTCATTTTTACGCGTCGCGTCTTTCTTCCCCGGCGGCGGAGGCGAAAGCGCGAGTATTTATGTGATTCTCTAGTCTCCGTAACTGCACTTTATATAGGTTGCGCTACCCGCTTTTCGTTAATATTAATTTGACACCTAACAATATATATATATTGTAGAATTGCGTTTTATGTTTTGCGCTGTAGATGTGAAGTTTGTGGGCGGCGCTTCTTCTGGGCATCGGGTCTGCGTGCGCACGCTCATTCTGTATGCGCTCGTGGTGGGCTCGCGTGCGCTTGGCCTGGCTGTACGCGCGTGTTCCGTCTGCCATGCCGTCTGCGCGAGCATGCGCGCGCACATACAGGCGACCGACCCTACCTCTGCCACTATCCCGTAAGTCCCGACTACAATTTTTCATAGTTTACAGTGTATTCAATATCCCCGGGTATACCCCGACAAAGTTTCGTTTTGCGTATAGTTTTATTTATAAAATCTTGAATATTTTCCGTCATGATGAATATAATTCACCACCCCCTGTCTTGCCGGAGGGTGTCCTAAAAGGTTATTGAGGGATATATATATATTATATCTGTGCAAGAGAAATTTCCTTTGTGTGGGATGTTGTCCTGTAAAAAGGTTGTTTCTAGGAGTGCGGGTGGGCATTCCGTTCGGCGAGCAAGCTAGTGCGCCACGCACGCCGGCACACGGACGAGCGCAGACACGCGTGCGCTTCGTGCGGGCGAGCATTTCTGCGCCCCGAGCACCTGCGCGAGCATGCAAGCCGACACCACGCCGTGCACGCACGCCCGGCACACCGCTGTGCACACCCCGGTACTTTTATTTTTATATTTGACATTTTATTTGTAACCTAAATATGACACGGCTAGATATAAGTGAATTCCCCTGACGCATAGTCTGAATCTGCCTTTGTAACTACATACTAAGATGGCGTAGTAGCCGATCTATTAGTCTAGCGAAATTCAGTTTTGGACAGAGCCGTACCCAAGTTTAAGTTTATGTTATAATTGCCACGTTTGGCAATCAATGCTTGTAACTTCTAAGGGAAATTGAGATAACGTAACTATAATACTTGATCCATTATTTTTCAATTTTTTAAACCTCTCCTACCTCGATGATTATCCATAGTATATGGTCAAGACCTAATTTTTACCAAGCATTCTTGAAGACCGCTTCCCTCGTGTCACCTAGTATAGGTTCACTAAGGTGCGGTAGTTCTTAACCTGTGACTACATGAGCAGCAGCTACATTAGAAATTGGTTTTTGAAACGTAATTTTTTTTCGACAATATATTTCACAGGTTGCGAGCAGTCGTTTACGAATATGAGCACTCTGTATATGCACATGAAGAAAGTACACAGAAAGATTGAAAATACACAAGCCACCCACTCGGCTACTAATCAATCATCAAATGCAGGGAGAACAACTGAGAATGTGTATTTGGTAAGATTTATATAATTTTTTCAAAGCTAAGTTTTAAATTAAAATATTTACAGAAAAATAGAAGAAAATAGAATAAGGAATAAAAAAAATAAAAAAAAACATGTCATGTGATTCTTTTCATTTCAAAGTGCTTGACGAATACGCCTATATGTACGCGATATAGATGTTTTTTGATGTTTACCCACATCTAATATATAAATAAACATAACATTACTTACACCTTTACTGACCGACTCTATAACGATCGCTCAAGAAAGAGCCTACACGACCTGCGCGTCCATAACATATAAATATCCGCGCTTTCGCCCTCGCCGTCGGGGACGAAAGACGCGACGCGAAAAGCCATTACTTCAAACGTGGGCTCGCCCACTGCTACCAGCGACGCCTCGAGCCGAGGTCCGTTCTTCGCAGCAAGAGCACTTGGGCGATGTCGCTTAAAGTTTTTACCGGGTTGAGAGCCCTCAGCGCTCACCCATAGTCCGGGTTAAGCTGTGACAGCCATCTGCGGCTAACAGCTAAAAGACAGACACAAAAATGAATTACTTACACCTTCGAAATAAAACTATTTTTATAGATTCTATTGCGTTTCTTTTTTAATTTCCCGACGTAGAACCCGTAAAAATTGTTTTATTTCAGATTTATAAGTTGCTTCAGCTTTTTTTTCGAGCTTTTCAACACGTTTTAGATTAGAATTGAGTGCACAGTGCGTGGTAGTTAAGATACTGCAAAGCCCTATAAAAATTTTCATTTATAAATCAGGCAGTTAGAGTTTTAGCAGTATGATACTTATAAGTAATGTTCGGTTAGAACCACATTCAAAAGTGAATATATATGTATATTAAATAAATAAATAATTTGTAGGAGGAAGAGTCATTTAATGGTACCGAGTGGCCCAGCGTCGCGGAGTGGCACGCCGCCCGGACACACTGCACGTGGCCATTGGCCCCGCGCTTGCATCACCGCGACAGAGATAACGACCAGGATCTCACCACGTTGGTGCTCGAAGAGGATGTACAGGTTAGAATTTGGTTTAATCTGTCTAAACTCGCTAAACAATTCTAAGTAGTAAGCATGAAGTCTGGAACTGTACCTTATAGGCTATTTAGGCCGTATCCCGCTCAACCATTTGGGGGTAAAAGAAAGACAATGTGGTTACATAATCTAGCTCCCTACCTTCCTACTCTACATGCACTGAAAAAGTAATAGAAGGTATGACGGCAATACAGGGGGTATTGTAATTTATGGCCGTCATACGCTCCCTTAATATTTTTTTAAACATTATGACGTTCTTGCTATTCAGAATTTTCTATCTCGGTTTGACAGTGGAACTTAAATTTTGGTGGATTTTCAGGTGGAGAATATAGAGGGATCAGCAAATAACGTGTATACAGTGCGAAGTGATTTGTTCCTGCATGGAAACGTGCTCATCGATGATGACAGCCAGTGAGTGTCACATATATAGCTAATGCTGTAAGGACTAACTACTCTTATTAAAAAAAAACGAAGTACCCATGGCAAGTTGAAAATTCTCATTTTAAGAAGGGCACAGTTCTTAAGCATATTACGTCTTTGATGGAAGTCGGTTAGTAATCGGTGGTATTAAAAAATATGTGACCTAAATAGGTATAATGTCACATAACTGAAATAGACGCAAGCGAAGCCTCGGGCAAAGCGGTAGTTTTTGTAATATAAGCAAATTCGTGTTTATGTTATTATTATATAACGACGGATAGTGACTTCTGATGTTTATTCTGAGTATTACACATTTGAAATAAATGGCAATGAATTGGTATTAAAAATGTGGTTCAAAATTGAATATTTAATACTGTAGCGGGTAGCTATAAATCTCTCAGTCAATCTTGATTACCTGCCTCTTTTGGATACTGTTGTATAGACCAGGTACATGTCATATTACATCAACTGCTCACAAGTGAAACTGACGCTTATTCGTGTTATGAATATTTTTTTAATGAACATTTTGCACAAATGTAGTCTTCAAAATCATCTATTATAATTATTGTCATAGCAGGCTCTAAGCTTCTGCCTAGAATACAAGGTTTTAGACTCTAACTTACCACTAACATAAGTAGATAAAATATTACGTCTTTTGATTTCTGAAGTTTACACATTTAAAAATAAATACTATTTTAACGGATTCTATAGCCTTTGTACGATAACTTGTTGGACTTAAAACACGTTAGTCATCCCGTGACCATGATCACTGTGAAGTGTTCGAAACGTCGGGCAATTAAAAATCAAATACAAACGCGATAGAATTCGTAAAAATTGTTTATTTCAAATAGCGCATAGTATTAAAGTAAGAATTACGTTTAATTAATTAATAATTTTAGTAATTAATTATATTTCCACGGTATGGTAATAGCTACCTAAAGGGTACTTATCTAAATTAATCAAGTTATCAACCAATTGACGTACACCATTTGCAAGCCTTCCCTCGGTAGGATTTAGAATCACCACGCTTGGCAGACGGTTTAGCTTGATATTATACCGGGTGTAACAGAGAATGGAACAGTTCATAAGAAGGGTGGTAAGTAATTATGGTAGGAACCCATAACAAAAATTTGAAGGGAAAATGTATATTCGTTAATGAATTAGAAGCATTTAAAATTTTCAATTTAGTCATCGCTTTTTTCTTTGAAATTGAATGAAATGTACCAAGTAAATGATAAATATCTAATATTCATTAAAACCTAAATAAATCAATGATTACGTTTGCTGCAGTATGATAAACATCGCCTTTACAGACAGCTGATGGGTCAATGACCGTTTGATATTTTCCCTTCAAATGTTTGTCATGGGTTCCTACCATCATTACCTACCACCCATCTGACTAGCTGTTCCATTCTCTGTTACACCCGGTATATATTTACGATTCCAACGGGAAAGTAAGAATTGTTAATTTTTTGGAATAGTATTGATATAAGCTTTGGTATTCGTGTGGTGACGGCGTAAGAATACAACATGGTGAATGTTGTATTCCTCACCTGTTTTGTAATGTGTATTTAACATCTATACAAGAGAGGGAAAACCCGAAATATAATCCAATACCAACAGGTCTGACCAGCGTGGTTATAGTAGCTCAATTCTCCAGCTAATGTGTAAGAGAGTATAGCCCAGCAGAAGGGCGTATGACGTGAGATGAAGCTTTGTTAATATACCCGTATTTTTTGCACAGAAACATGGTAAGTGGCGAGATCGTCGAAAGTGGGGAGGAAGCCCCGCCGTTGGATGCAGACCTATGCCTTACTGATGCGCACCCGACCATTGATCTCATGCAGGTAAGTCTCATTGTGGTCACCATTCTTAGCGTATAGTTCAATCTTATAAGTTATACCATTCACCTTATTATTATATTCGCAAGTCTTACTCTATCTCTGAGCAATCTGATTATGGTTTATGCTCGGATCTGGATTGAGTAGGTAAAGGATCTATTTTTGTCGAGACGGCAATATTTTCCTCTCTATAGCCTTGTCCCCAACAATGTGCTACAGATTGAAGGAACTGCTTAACTGCACAGATAGCAGATCTTGTGTGCTAAGTGTTGTGGGTTCGATTCACATGTAGGCAATTTTTTTGTGCGATCCACAAATGATGCCTATGCTTCTAATTTATGTCCCTTATTTATATTTTTAATGCAATACAAGGATTTATGCCTTAATGTCTTGTATATCATATAAAAATATATATTAAAAAGAAAATAAGATTATGTCAAAATTAATATATTTAAAAATACTATAGTAATATATGATCAACTTTAAAAACAGATGTACTCTAAAAAGTCTACTGTCTATGTTTTTTTTATTTTCAGGAGGAGTTAATGTACGAAGACGCTGCTGTTGATGAGTCTTCGTTTAGAGTGTTTCTCATGAATGGTGATGAGCTCAGTTAAATAAGTGAGCTCATTGTATCAAACTTACATATTAAGGGCGTGGTTAACTTCAAAATTAACTTATTGTTAGATATTGAGATAAAGACTAGCTAGTTACTCATTGTTTAATGCTGGTATCACATCGCAATTAGATTGAGGGCGCGGGGTGGGGTGCCACCACCAATACAGATGTATAACATCCCTCCCCCTATTGAAAATTTAAAATATTACAAATGTATACCATTAAATTACTTTTAAAAGTACTTTTTTTAACAGACAGACATTTGACCGATTACGTAAATTTTTAATGCAATCAAACTACTCATTTGTGATTCCTTTTGGCCGGTTTCGGTCTCCTCAAATTCGACAACAGTGCTTCTCTGTAGACTTTCCCGAAACCTCTGAGATTGACTTTGCTCCTCGATTTGTGTCTCTTGAATAAATCTCAAAATACTTAAATACATAAGTAATGAACGCAAAATTGAGCAACGAGCTTATATTAAAACAATACGAAAGCTATTCATTAATATTTTCACTAATTATTAGTTTGCCAATGTGACCACGCTCTAAAGGTTGTTTAGCAAGTCATTGTTATTTCTATGATATAATATTATTTATAAGTTTATTTATATCACTACAAGTGGTAAGTAGTGTTGCCAGGTACATTTCAGTAAGTATTTCATCGGAGTTGTGCTGAATCAGTCTTGTGTCATTATTATATTTAATACATAAATGTTTTGGTTATATAAATTTTGGAGCTATACTTTATATATATATATATATATATATATATATATATATATGTACTCTGTGACATAAGGAACTCTACCTTAGTGTGGATGTTAATAAGAACAGTGTAATTAATTCTCTATTTAAAAAAAATACTTTCTAAATTAAAATGACACAATGGCTGAAAGTGTATTTGTCAATAAATTCGATGATCTCAATTATTATATAGAAGTGCCGAATGTCGGTATATAAGAAAGACATTATTTACTAGCTTTAGGGTTGCAATACTAAAATTTTTACTACTTCTATGTTTACTAATAATAAATTTTAGGTAATTATTAACATTCAAATTACGTTTACATTGCAATAATAATATTTAGGGGAATAAAGAATTTTAATTATTGTAACAAAAATAACAGTGTTTGGGTTAGTTATTATTATGTGAAAAGGGATCGTAGGTAAATTATTTTATGTTTTTTGTTTTTGATATGATAGGGTTTGTGTAAAAACTTGTAATGCTGAAAAATACGTCTCTCGTAAATACGATTATATTAATAAAAAACTTATTTTCGAGGGAACCATTGTAGCTTATTCCGTAAAGCACTTGGAATGGGCGTTTAATAAACATGAGCGCTAGTAACCTGTTTTTTAGATTTTATTTATGTAACCTTACAATAAAACAATGTACAGTAAAATAATGTACAATTGTCATAATTGTACATTATTTGCTGTATATTGTTTTTTAAATCTATGATTAAATCAAATCAAACTTATGTATTTTTTCCTTAAAATGAATATCTTTAAGTAAAATATGTATACATACACTTAAATTACTGTCGTAACGACAGTAATTTAAGAATAATTTAAGTCGTAATTGCAAAGTTAATGAAGCAAATAGATAATATTTTGAAAATTTATCATCATCAACTCAGTTTACCTATGTCTCATACGTCTCACTGGTGGACTCTAGCCTTCCCTACAACTGTACAGCTGTTTCTTACAAGAAACAGCTGTAGGGAAGGCTCAGATAAAACAAACTTTCTCTACTCTATGCTTTGCTCACTCTTGTAAGATATGATCTCTGTATATGCCTTTTAGATGTAAGATCAGTAGTATCAGAATAGTAGAATAATTTTAAATGTTTGTGATATACATTTTTGATAAGGGAATTACAGTCATCATTCACAATAAATACTGATTCAAGTTGAATGCAATTTGACCTTAAGTATTTTACTGGATTTATCGATCTGTTACCTCGTCAAGTCCTAAAGGGCTATAACCCTCTTTTTCCTGTACTTTGTTTTTTATATAGGGAACATTTATGACGTCGTCATTGCTACCTATTTGTTAAACATTTAAATATAGTACTGATATAGTGGAGTTTTTCCGTGTGGTGACGGAGTAAGAATACCATTCATCACCCCTATCTTACCCGTGTGTGATCGTAAGAGACGACTAAGGGATTTAAAACGCAACAATCTATGCAAGAGAAGGCAAACTCGAAACAAAACCCTATACCAACGCGTCTGACCAGCGTGGTGTAATAGGCCAATTTTCCTCCCATTATGGAGGAGGCTCGAGCCCCGTAGTGGGACATATATGAGCTGAAATGATGATGAATCATGATGATAGTGGGGTTTATATTTATGTATATTTTGCGAATTGCTTTAAAAAAGAAGAAGAAAATCTTTATCCTTTAGTTATATCAACTTCTGAATTCGAGCAAAAAAATGATATTTATTGAATGTTTTCATCCGAACGAGGTATCTTTTGAGCAAGTGATTGTTAAGATGCATTGAGAACTCTGCTGGCAAATAGTGGTTTCTCATTCTCCCATTTCAAAATAGAAATTGATTTCAGACCTTTGCCTAAATTTATTGATTTATAAATCAGCACGTTTGTGAGAGCCGGCGCCGAAACTACTGTAACTCTTAGTCAGAATCGACAGCTGGTATTTTCCTCAATATTGGATTATGACCTTTATATAAACAAAGAGCAAAGGCATTCATAATAAAATAGTATTCAATTTTATGTTGTACTGTTTACATTTGTCAGAAATGAAACAGCTTGAGACGATTTTTCTTTTTGCTAAAATAGTGCGCCTCACCATCAAATTTTATATTAACACGTGATAAATATATAATTTAAAGCTTATGATTTATGATAAAAAAATATTTGAAAAATTGATTAATCTACTATTCATAGTCATAATATTTATATTTTAAAAGTATAGTACGTTGTCAATTAAATGGCAATCAATAAAAATTACAAATATTATTTATTATTATTTGTGTAGTAACACTGAGGATAGTCTTTGAGAGAATAATTGTTAAGGGAATGTGATTAATTTATTGATACTCGATTAATATTTTTTGAATCTATTATTGCGAACTACCGCTTTTAGAGGGAATTTTGCGATTAATTACTCAAACAATTGTAACGTGCCATATCAGATTTTATAAAAAAAAGTTCTAAGTGACTACTGTCATAGTATTATAAAGAACATGCTACTATTTCATTTACGCATTACCATGTGAGACTGCCCTCTCAAAATCCCAGGTTTAAATTGTGGTCTGGCCGAAAAATATTGTTAGGTATTTCTCATGAAGTTTTAATAGTTAAAACTAATCAAAAATTTTTAAACAAAAATAGAGTTGTTCAGGTAATGACAATTGGCGAGCCTATTACGTAGTACTAAAAAGAATTGCACTAAATGTGGATGTGTTCTACATCTGTGTACCTCAGTCTATTCCTGTTTGGATAATGATATGGCTGTAGCAAAAATATTTACGTGAGGATGTGACCATATTAATTTGGATTACAAATAGAATAAGTGGCTTGTAATAATTACTGTTTTGGTATTTGAGTAACTTGTGTTTTGTCTACAATTATATTGTTATATTAGACTCAAATATTTTTGTGAAAAGAAATTCTTTTATGTACTGAAAAAATAATTCTGTTCCCCTAGTTATGACTTTACATGAAATAATAATTTTAATTAAGCATGCATCTTGAGTGATAATAATTAGTGTAACGATGGTACGTATTTATATAAAAAACGTTAAAATATTTGGATATACAAGGTAAATGTGAGATTGATTATTTTTTGAGACTGTTGTCCAAATTAAATATCATGATATGGCTTTGTTGAAATTGTATACTTGAAATGTAAAAAATGTATTTCAAATTTTTTTTTATAAAGGATATTTATTTTTGGTTATTGCTATATATATATATATATATATATTTTGTTTAATTATTAGAATACATCAAGTATAATTTGTAATATCTTGTATGATTGCTCGCACAGTATATACATATGCTAAGTCAGATTTAAATTAATCACACATATCAATTATTTAGTTTGTTATATTAATCATAGTTTTTAATTGGTTGCTTTGTGTTTAATTGTAGATTTTGCTATATTAGTATCTAATAAATGTTTTTGTATTTATTATTGTTTTTATTTTGAATCGTAAAATTAAATGTCCTATATGTTTAAGATATTTTCTCTATTAAGGAGTTGATATTTAATTCATAATTATTCTATTATAGTATTAAGTATTAACCCGCCGGGCTGGCCACTTACATCAAGGATTCGGTACCAGGGGTTGGCCTAATGGCGATAGGAAAGGAATAGGTTGGGTTATGAGGTCGCACGCCGCCTTTTGTCACCTTGGACTGGACAGACGGCGTGAGTCCAGACCATAGCCTGCCAAAACAAACATGTATAGCTATTATTCTTTCATAATACACCAGAAACTATAACACGAACCTCGTTAAGTCGTGAATTTTGTTTAAGTTCTCCTTAAGTTGTAATTCTCCTTGGGACTATAACTTTAACAAAATGTTATTTGCCTGCGAATTTAAATATACGCGAACGTTCTTAATAGGCGGGATGATACGGATAAGAAAAAAAAAGAGGATGAGGAATTAAAAACTTTGCATTCATACTCAATTTTATCACAATACATATTAGAGGTTGCAATTAACACATGGATCATTTTCATGACATATTTTGCATTTATAATAAGCAATTTAAAATTCACCTAAAATCGTTTCGCACTGTCATGGAAGTGAAGACATTGGTAGTTTTCCAATTACAGCACTAGAGCGCATTATGCGGCATCACGGAGCATTGCTCCGTGTGCGGCATAATGCTTAACGTTGAATGTTCCAACTACAGCAACGCTTCGCACAATCGAGCACTCTTAAAAGTAGTGCTTTCGTCTGATGCGTGCACTCGATACCAACTTAGTGACTGAAAATTAACAAGTGTTTTTTCTTTAAGTTGACATTATAATTATCTATAATAGATAATTTTCTACCCTTTGCTTTCGACAACCTGTCATCAAATATTTTATCTATGGCTCAAATAACTGATCTGTGTCATTATCATACATATCTTCAATAAATATATCACTTGTTAATGAACTAATTGATAGATTTAAACTTGGAGTACTCGATAAATCATCATCACTATCATCTGGGTAAGATGATTCAATTAAAAAGTATTTAATTCTTTTAGAACTCATTTTAAAAAATTACTCAAAACAAAAAAATATTTATTAAATAATCAAAATCTAAATTACTTAAAATAACCGTAAATAGTTTTCAATCAATTATTATGTATACCACTTTATTTACAGATTAATTAGGTTATTGCTAACTCTGAGATTATTTTTTTTTTCAACGCTGAACTTAGCGCACTCTGCTGGTGCATTTAAAAACTAATTCACGTTCCAATTAAGCATCAGCATCGTCGCATAATGCTCTGTAATTGGAAAACTACCATTATGTAGTAGACATGTGTAAGTAATGCGAGTGATGTATCACACGTAATATTACCCGACCGTGTACTGACTCATTACACATTACGCGACTAAACACATCGCATTAAACATCACACATCACATTAAACATGACGCGAACACCCGTGTACTGTTCTGCATTTCTGCAATGTTCGGTGTCTGGCAATTCAATATTTATTTTAAGCTTTATTTTCAGAACACTAAGGCTTATATTTCTTGACGCCGCCCGCCGTATATATATAGCGGCTATCGCATTACGCATCACACATGACATTTCATGTCATGTGTGATGCGTAATGCTTGAAGTGATGGTAAAATGTAATATTATTCGGCACGAAATGTAATGCCATATCACATCACTTCGCGAAGTACTGTTTCGCGCATGTCTATTATGTAGTCGTTGTGTTACAAGGCTGTATCTAATAGCAAAGACGTGCCAGACATACCTTAGCTTTTAAAAGTCTACCCAGCCTACTTTAACCTACATACCATTTTAATGAAAAGTACGTGGGTAGATAGTGCTGATTTACAAAGAAACAGCCTATTACGGCTTAATATTTTTAATTTTTAGATAGATCTTTGATGCTTATAATTTGTCTCGCTGAGCAAATAATTGTACTTTTGAAATAGTCTTCTGAGTAGTTCTGAGTAATATATATAAAAGTTAAACATGAAAATTAACATTTGTACTGACCTATATTTCGTCTTTCAGAAAATAATGAATGTCTGGCACGTCGGAATTTTCTGGTTTAAAAGTTTAACCTAGTTTTTTTTTTTTGGTTTTACTCCCTATCGACCTTATAATAGGTCTAATGATTTAGGTCAAGTTATAGGTAATACTCAAATTAAAAAATTAAGTGTAGTTTCAAAATGTTGAGACTTTTAATATTATTGTGCTTATTAGATGATTAGAGGTAAAAAATAAAAGTAAGTAAAATATAATAGTGTCGAAATTCTTTTATGTATACATAATATACAAAATTTTTCGTAAAATCTACAAGTCCTTGCCTTTCAAGTAAAGCCAATTTTTAATAAAATCGCTTGAAAGGTTGTTATTATTAGGTAATTATTTTACATACAACTAATTGATATGATTACAATGACTTTACTATTTAGTGACTGCATTAATTAAGTACGCAATATAAATGAATTTATATCGATTAATTTCGGAGTAAAACTTATATGACGCAACTTTTTGTAGAATAATAAAATGTTAATGCATAGGTACAGCGAATTTTGAAAAGTTTAACAAAAGGTACACATAAAATGCTCAGGGTATTTACGAGTCTTTCTTTCTCACGGGTACTGACAGAATCGAATAACTGATGATAATGTAAATAACGTAATATCAGCAGGAGAATGAATACGCGGATACCAAACGGTGGCGACGTAGGCAGCATGCCTGTTGGCCGGAACACCCCTGTAGGACTTGGAGGCGGAGATGCTCGCCGTTACAGTCCGGCGAGCATCTCCGCCTCCAAGTCCCCGTCGCCAGCAATCCGGCTGGAAAGGCTTCAGTTCGGTGTTCGAACCATCGAGGCCTTCCGGCCGGTGCTGATGGAGTGGCTGGGTCGACAGCACGGGGTCCTTTCCTTCCGACTGGTGCGGGTCTTGACGGGGCATGGTTGCTTCGGCAAGTACCTGCACACGGTCGTGAGGAGGGAGAGGACACCGTCCTATTACCACTGCGATTGCGACGAGGACACGGCGCAGCACACGCTCGAGGTCTGTGTGGCCTGGGCAAAGCAGCGCCGTGAACTCGTCGCGATCATCGGTGCCGACCTGGTGCTGCTGACCATCGCTAAGGCGATGCTCGATAGCGTCAGGAACTGGGACGCGGTCGCCGCCTTCTACGAGATAGTTGTCTCGCGGAAGGCGGCGGCGGGGTGGCTCCGAGAGGAAATCCTCTTCCATGACACGCTTCGCCGCCGGCGCCTGGGGCGGCGTAGGCGCGAGTATCTGCGCCTGATGTCGGTCTAGCCGAGGCCGCGGGTGACTGGACCGGAGAACAGTCCGTCACCCGCAGAGAGGCTGACCGCGTGAGGGCGACGCCCCGGCAGTTAGCTGGCGTGTCTACGGGGGATGGTACCCGAAATGGTAACCCGCCGGGCTGGCTACGGAAGGTAAGGAAGCGGTACCAGTGGCCAGCCCAATGGCGATGGGGAGTGAATACGGTGGGTTAGGGGGCCACGCGCTGCCCTTCCGTCACCCCGGACGGAGCGGGCGACGTGTGTCCGGTCCATAGCCTACCAAAAAAAAAGGGTATTTACACGCTTAAAATATAGCTATTTATTATATATATTTATCTTGGTACATAAATCACAATGGGTACCTATCTAGTTTTGGTTTGTGTTATGTACCTATCTTACATATATAGAGGTTTTATACATTTATCCATTTAAAATATTTATCTATCGTATATTAGATAGTAATGTAACATTTAATTTAATTTTAAAAATTTAAATAGTGTGTGCCACGGAGCAAATACAAAGAGGAGACGGCCTAAGTTACTGTGCACTGTGATTCTCGAGTAGGCCGTGACGTCATCACGTTAACATCAATAGTAGGCGTGGCCTATTAGTCTTCTGTCGTCGCTGCCGGTGTTCGTACGGTGCATAAAATTATATTTTTGGTGTATTTTTATGTTATTACGAAGAAAACCATGAAGTGTTGTGTTTTATCATGTAAAAACTACTCCAATAAACGTACAGATGCTATGGAAAGAATCACATTCCATTTGTAAGTATATTTATTCATAATTTATCAAAATAATTTCTAGAAAGTTCTTTTGACGGTATCATGTTCAGAAATAATTTTACTCAACGTTAGATGGCACCACTTTGCGTAATAGGACCTAGAACTATAAAAGCACATACAGTTATACTATTAAGATTATTGTAATAACTAATAACCATGAGTATTAAAATTTATATCCAAAGTCTTTTACCTCGACAAAAATATGAGTTTTATATGTAGTTAATAATTATTTTGTAAGCAATACGCCAGCTGTCGTTAACTATGAAGAACTATAAAAGTGTCAAAAATCCAGGGTCGTAATTAGAATATAATTATAACATTCGGATTTTTCATCAAAGAAAAATATTTTTTACACTACTTTAAATTAATCTATTATAATTAAACTGTAAATTTTGTATGTTTTAGAATACCGTCTAATGACGATGTTAAGAAGCAATGGATTTCAAAAATTAATAGAAAAACTGGACTTCTACGAAATATACAAAGATTTGTTCTTCTCATTTTAACAATGAAGATTTAAAGGACTGTATTGCAGCCAATGGAAACCACTTCGAACAAGCTTTTTATATTTTAAATTGTTTTATATTTATGTTTAATACATACTAACACTAACACTGTAAAAGTAATAAATATTTTTTGCAATAGAAAAAGGTTTTTCTTTGTTACAGTATTCATTTTTAGGACAAGACTAGGTATAGCTCAAGAAATATATGATACAAAAGAGTATTTCATTTTTATTATTGGAACCAATGTCACCCTTTCTCCTTTATTTATTAATAATGTAATTGCACTCGATGCAATTTCTTGATAAGATTAACGAGGTGGAGCACGAGATGGCCCGTGCGTCAATCAAACGGTTGCTACCAGGGGGGCGGCTGGTCTGCTCGCTTGAAATACTCTTTTACATGTCTTGGTCATTGACACCATTGTTGCATTATCAATTGTATAAAGCCTTATTTTTATAGAGTGGTTTGATTCTTTTTTTATATGGAAAAGACAAAAAGGAAGGAAATAATACCGTGTAACTAACATATTTACTAAAAGTCCAACTACTTTCATTCGACAATTTGTTAGAAACCCAAACAAATAATTGTATTATTTGGTCGTATAAAAAGGACACAAATATAAAGAAAAAAAGGTTTCTAAACTTCTGAGTTTATCAGAATAACAGTAAAGAAAAGATGGATTTTTCATAAAATATTAACATTATGAACAATGCTGACAAGCCTTATAAAGAAATCTGCGGTTAAAAACTGTAGTCATTTACCTATTCGCTATGCAGAATTATTTGATTATAAACATTTGTATTTGAATAGAGCAAACAGCTAATAAGATTTGTTTGTATCTTTGAAATAAATAAAAATTAGCACTCCTTGATATAGGTAAATTCTGAGTACGTCCCTGTTACACCATACACTTACTGACATCTAATGCAAGATAGCTCAACTGCATACAATATAAGAAATTAGTAGTTGAGCTAATAGCCGGTAGATGGACATAAAGGAGGGAGTGAGACAAGTACTATTACTTGTCTCACTTTCTCCATTAGCAGCGTTCCCCTCAACCCCTGTAAATGACACGCATTGTTTCATAGAAAATATTCATTACAACAGCTCCTCTTTGTATTTGCTCCGTGGTGTGTGCCATAAGCTTATTTGAACTTTGACGAACTATCATTAAAAGTACTTGTAAACGTCGCTATGCGTCGCTAGCTCCAAAATCATTCAATCGATTTAATATTTAAATTAAAGTCACTAGGCACTACGAAGTTGTAAAATTTACAAAACATTTATTATTGAAACGGATTATAAAAATAAGGATAGATCAACGTCACACACTACCTAATAAGCTTCCTTCATTGTCTCGGAAAACTGTCAATAAACTTCTTAGAATACGCAACTACTATATTTCATATTATGTGTTGAAAATGCAATCATAAAATATTTCTTTATTTTAATTTTAAGTGGACAGTAATTTGGCTGAGATAATAATTAAGTGGATCTACTAACCCTTTTACATCCAATCGGTATTATCTGTTTCTAAAATTATGTGATTGCTAGATTTGCGTACTCCAATTACTCCATGTCGGAGGAACTATAAAATAATGTCGTCTTTATATAGATACATATGCTTAGAAATTTAATACTTATGAAATAATTAATTTACTACCAAAAAGTTATTCTAATATCCTGTCACAATACATAGATATGTACTCCTTATATAAATAACATTCGTCTTGAGCACTCAATTCTCTCATGGCACTATGGGCAGGTTGTGGCTTTTGGTGCGCACGAAACTTGTGGATATCTTGTCTCTGCAAAACGCTAATGTCCATAATATTAAGTACAAGATGATTAAGGCGGCACATGTAACAGCTACTACAATTCCCGCGCGTTGCCTCCGTGCCCAGTCTAGAACTTCATAAATATAGGCATTTCCAAATCTGAAAAGAAAATAAATTGTTAACTTAGCTTGTGTAATTAATTATGATGTACCAACATTCCATCCTATAGTAATTAATAATACAGTACTAAGTGTAGTAGTACTAAGTGGCAAAATAAAGTCTATTTTAGGTTTAAGATGTAACTTTCTTAAATTACTGCAAGAGAAGGAAAATTCGAAATAAATTTCTATGATAAATCGTCTGATAAGGAAAGACAATTCTACTCTAACCAAGGAGGGTCATGTAAAGTCGTGTATAAATATAAACTGAATTAGAAGATAGGAATAGTAACAATGTATTTTTAATCTGTCGTCACTGGTATGCGTTTTGTTCCACTTATTAGTAGGTGTGCTTGTGCCCATTCACCGGTCACAGTTCCAAACTTCATTCCGTTATTAAGATATTTCTAAAGACAACATTAGTAATCGTTTCATCGAGTATTCAAATTTAGTCACAATATTTTCATGCTTGTTCAGCTAAGCCAGTAAGGCAGTCCATAAAGATTATTAATAGATAAGTAGGTAATTTAGATACAAATAATCACTAGTGTGGTACATATTCTAAATTATTGTGAGTATTAAGTGGCTATGAATTCAACCATGATAATCTTTATTTATGTAAGTACCTAGTCAACAATGAGATAATTGACTGCGATATCGATGTATCTAATTTAAAAAAGTCATGTCTAATGTGTATGTTATTCTTGTACTGGATTTGGAAGGTACCCCTTCCTTCAGGATTTCTCTATGAGATGAAGAGAGGTGCGAGAAGTTGCAATGGGCAGGCCACACGTTTGAGGAACCGTCATTGGCGGGAAGAAAGGTTCTTGAGTAGCGATTTTGTATCAGATGAAGTAAAGTGATACAACTTTTTTTTAGCAGTCTATAGTCTGGACGCGTGTGGTCTAACGTGTAATCCACCGTGTTTCCTGCGCATCGCCATTGGCCACTTATATACCGACTGGTACCGATTCTTTGATATCCGTAGCGAGCCTGGAAGAATGTGAGGCAGCCTACCAATAGTTAGATTGAGGATTGGGTCAATTTCGCGGGTAGTCGTTGAATGCAGTTGTCACAAAATCACGCTTTTTCTAAATGTTGTTTTGTGGATGCAGCTTACGTTTAGCAGTGCATAACGAAGAGCTGATGTATGAATGAAGTTAAATATGCAAGTAAGAATATGACAGCATGTATTTGTAAATTATTACCTACTATAGTTTTGGATGCGTAAAGCCATCTTGCGTCAGAACATTCTCCGATCGTATCAAATAGGACTTACTGCGGATTATGAGAAGAAGGGAATAGACGGTGGATTTGTATCTGAGTACATATTATGGCAAAATAATTTGCCCCGCGCAGTGTCTGTAAATATTAGCCGTCGTAGTTCACACCTGGTGATTTATAACCCTCTTTCTTGCCTGTGGGTGGTGGTAAATGACGACTAAGGGATATAATATGCATATAACATCTATGCAATAGAAGAAAACCTTGAAGTTAACCCATTTACCAACACATCTGACCAACAAGATATATAGTAGGTAAATTTTCTTCCTGGTGTGGGAGGCTTGAGCCCAGTAGTGGGACGAATATAAGGCGAGATCATGATGATGATGATGATGATAATGAAAGACATAGGTAGTAATAGTCATAAACGAAAGTACTTACAGATCTGTACCGCCGGCCGCATAATATATCCCACTAAATGCTGCGTACCAAAGTCCAATACTTAAAGGCTGGTAGATATGTGCAAGTCTGACTGGAGTTCGCGAGATCACCAGTTCGATTAAGATTAAACAAGATATTAAACCGTGAGTCGTTATATCCAGCCATAAAGCTTTTAATCCCGCCTCGTCATGCATACCTGAAACATGTTAAAATATTATTATAATCATCATCATAAATCATGATGTTTACAAGAGTATTACATCATCATCATCATCTTAGCTCATATACGTCCCACTGCTGAGCTCGAGCCTCCTCCATAATGGGAGGGAAATTGACCTACTATACCACGCTAGTCGGACGTGTTGGTATAGGGTTTTGTCTCGAGTTTTCCTTCTCTTGCATAGATGTTATATGTGTTTTATATCCCTTAGTCGTCTCTTACGATTAGCCACGGGTAATATAGGGGGTGGTGAATTGTATTCTTACTCTGTCACCACACGAAGAATATTACATATTGGACAATTTTCACAGATTTTATCGCATTTATATTTGATTTTTAATTTCCTAATTCTCGTTTTCCCCGTTACGAACACTTTCAGCGTTAATCGTTACGGGAGAACTCAATCAAAGACAATATTATTACTCAATAATTATCTTGAGAAATATAAATAAATGGCGATAAAAAAGATGGTTTGGATCAATATTATTATTATGTACTTATTAAGTATTATTTCACAAATCAAGTTACAAGTTTGCAAAACTCAAAATTTGTATTTGAAATAAAATTATTTTTACGGATTCTATCGCGTTTGTATTTGATTTTTAATTGCCCGACGTTTCGAACACTTTACAGGGTCCATGGTCACGGAAGGACTAATGTGTCTTACGTCCAATAAGTCATCGTACAAAGGCTATAGAATCCGTAAAAACAGTATTTATTTTTAAATGTTAGTGGTAAATTAGAGTCTAAAACCTTGTATTCTAGGCAGAAGCTTAGAGCCTGCTATGACAATAATTATAATAGATGATTTTGAAATCTCCATTTGTGCAAAATGTTCATTAAAAATATTCATAACACGAATGAGCATCAGTTTGATTTGTGAGCAGTTGATGTAATATGACACATACCTGGTTTATACAACAGTATCCAAAAGAGACAGGTAATCAAGATTGACAGTGTAACACTTATGTTGATCAACACCCAGTATAGTCTCACATACCACGGCATCTCCGTTGTCTCTGTAAATATATTGATCAATTTTAGTATTGTATGGGATTCAATACTAGCATATTATGTTATGTATTGTAATCATAAAGTACTTCAACTCAGCTCATATGTAATCCCACTCTTGGGCTCGAGCCTCCTCCACAATAGGAGAAAAATTGACCTACCATGCTAGTCTAGACGGGTTGGTGTGGGGTTTTATTTTGAATCTTCATTCTCTTGTATAGAGGTTATGCATATTATATCCGCTAGACGTTTTTTTACGACACCCACGGGATAGATAGGGACCGGTGAATTGTATTCCTACTTCGTCACCATACGGAAGTTATATTATAATTTTTATTATGGGTTGTACGGATCAAGTCTTCTCCTTACAATGCATGGCGCAGAAATTTTTGGCTAAAGGTCAGAAAATCTTTTGTGCATTCATTGATTTGGAGAAAGCTTATGACAAAGTGAGGAGGAATGAACTGTGGTCGGTACTGTCTATGTATGGGGTGGACAGCCATCTTATTCACGCGCTGAAATCCATCTATAAGGATTTCAGGGCATGCGTAAGAATAAACGGAGCCTACACGGAGTGGTTTAATATCGATAAAGGTGTTAGACAGGGATGTGTAGCGTCCCCGTGGTTGTTTAACCTATTCATGGATAGCTGTTTGAAAGATCTGAAAAATAATGATTGTGGTTTACGAATGAATGAGTTACTTATCAAATGTCTTCTTTATGCCGATGATCAGGTATTACTTGCATCATCGGCAGAAGATTTGCAGGCGAGGGTAACTACTATGCATGAAGCTTTTGAAAGAAAAGGTATGAAAGTAAATGTAAGTAAGACGAAAATTATGGTTTTTGAAAAGGATAAATGTATGACGGAATGTAACATTTTATAAATGGTGAGGAACTGGAACAGGTGAAAGAATTTTTGTATTTGGGTGTTTTGTTTACTAGAGATGGTAAAAATGATGATAATGTTGAAAGAAGAGTAAATGCTGGTAATAGAGTGAATGGGGCACTATACACCTTTATGAAAAGCAGAAACGTGTCCAAAAAGGCACGTTTAGCTGTACATAAGGGAGTATTAGTACCTACTCTCATGTATGGTAGTGAAAGTTGGATTTGGCAGGGAAGACATGAAAGTAGAATAAATGCTGTAGAGATGAGAGCTCTTCGTAGTATGTGTGATGTAAGTATGAAAGATAAAATTAGGAATAATGTTATAAGAGAGCGCTGTGGTGTGAATGAAGAAGTAGTGACAAAGATCAAAAAGAGTATGCTGAGGTGGTTTGGACATTCAGAAAGAATGAGTGACGAGAGGTTGACGAAACAAATATATAAAGCAAGCGTGAATGGGACGAATACAAGGGGAAGACCACGTCATACTTTTCTGCACCAAGTTGGAGATGTGTTGACGAGAGGTCTTATTAAGAGTATGCGTAATCGTAGAGCATGCATGAAGACTATTATGAGTGTGAATGAAGCGATGGAAGTATGCCAGGATCGTGGTTTGTGGCAATCCGTAGTCTCTGCCTACCCCTCTGGGAAACAGGCGTGAGGCTATGTATGTATGTATTAATTTATTTTTTATAGCATCTTTACAGAAAGTAGTGTAGTCGCACCACTAAACTAAACGTCATATTTTTTTTTAAATTATAAATAGTATATTTATATAAAACAATACGATTATAATTTAAAAGCCTAATATATTGCAACGGTACGTAGTCCTTGACCGTTTTGTTTTCTTTTTTTGGTTACTTAATACGATGATATGCGGTCAGCCGTGGCAGACATACATAAAAACTTAATTTGTTATGTTGCATTACTCACACGTACACTGCGTGAATTTTGTCAAGCTGGTTTTAGTTACTGGTCCATTGACATTTTTTTTTGGTTCTGTTCGTCCATTCGGACAGGCAAAGGGATCAAAGCCCATACAGCCAAGTCTTATTTAATTATTTTTCATATATTGTTCATCATTTCTTCATATTATGTAGCCTTAATAGTCATTGTCTGTCAGTAAATCAAAGTCGTTACCATTAATCGGGAGCTGATAACCTAATCAATGATTTTCTTTGGGAAATTTGGACAAATATGAAAATACACGTAAACCACTATTATACCATATTCACTACACTTCAGCACTTTAACTGTACCCTATTGCTATAAAATACCAGCAAAATTATTCAATATAACACCACAAAACACTAAAGAAATGAATATAATATAAGAGCGTGACATAACATTTCCACATTCCCGCCAAAACCCCTGGTTCATTGACAATTCGTTAATTTAATTTTATTTTTCGTTTTTTTTTATATTTTGTTGCTTTGTTTTTTTTTTTTTTCACCACTCTGCACTAAGGTAATTCTTGTATTACAGCGGAGTTTTCAATCATATAATTAACAAAGACAAATTACACCCAGACTTAGAGCAACACTTAGTGGATCGCACAAAGTATTGTCCTGCATAGGAATCGAACCGAACGGAAGGTTGGTATCTTAATCACTACACCATCTGTGCAGTCAAGTCATGTTCGATGTAAACGCATCTTGTTTTTCAATAGACGAATACTGCACAAATTATAATATCATTGTACCATGTGACTGTGACCTGACGGTGACTTTACGAACGTATATTTAAAGCATAGAAATTATAAATAGGCATAAAGAATTATACTTAATTGATCGGATCGATGATACGCATGCATAGTTATTTATTCTATACCGCCATCTGTGCAATTACATAATACTCATTGAATATATTACTTCACCAGGTGCATGTGACACAGGACCGTTCTGAGTGGCATTCTGGTAGAGAGGCCTATATTAAACAGTGGATGATGGATGGCTGATGGATGGATGGATGGATGTTACTTCTATGTAGTGCCACAATAAATGTTGTCTCTTACTAAAAGGCTAGGGAGTATTCATACAATGTGATCCATTTTTTTTTACAATCTTTTACTTCTCCGTCGAGGACTATTTAAGACCGATCTAGTTTTTACGTGATAATTCATTCATATGCTTTTAATTATTTCTTTTTATACAGGTAATTTAAAATGAAGTAATTTGTCTTATTTTTTTTTATTAATATGGCATTCGCTGCGTGACGCCAAGAGTGCGTGTATACTTATAATTATAATTAAATCAGTTTAAAATTAGCTGATATTTCGGTATATGTGCATTAGTGTGGACACCTTTAAGTTTAAAAAGAGTTAAAACACTTTGCGAATTACGCTTCATGATGAATGAATTTAGCTCGGTGACGTGACGAAAACTTAATTCTACATGTATGAAAATATACGAAGTATTTAGTGTACTTTATATCGTCTCGTCTCAGTTTATATATGTTCCACTGTTGGGCTCGAGCCTCCTCCATAATGAGAGAGAAATTGATCTACTATACCACGCTGGTCAGACGTGTTGATATAGGGTTTTGTTTCGAGTTTGCCTTAGATATTATATGCGTTTTATATCCTTTATCCGTCTCATACGATCACTCACGGGTAAGATAGGGGGTAGTGAATTGTATTCTTACTCCGTCACCACACACAACGTACTTTATATATTTTTACTTAAATAGGTGACATAGCAGTTTTACTATATAGCAATCGTAGGTTCGTTACCTAACCGCGTCGCGGCGCGGGCCGACGACGAGCAAGTCTCCGTAAGGAGGCTGGGCAGAGTACTGGAAGTGGCCCGAAGGAGAATCACTCAGCGGTGGAGAGAAGATCTGGAGTCCCCCGTAGCAGGGCGGGGGACTGTGGAGGCGGTTGCGCCACATCTCCACCGCTGGATTAATAGAAGGCACGGCAGCCTAAGCTTTAGGATGGTGCAGGTGCTTACCGGGCATGGGGTCTTTGGTAAGTACCTGCACAGAATTGGAAGAGAAGGGGCCCCAGGATGTCACGAGTGTGGTGCGCTAGTAGATGATGCGTGTCACACTCTGGAGGTATGCCCTGACGGGGCCTCAGCGCCACGTCCTATCGGTGGTCGTTGGGAGAGACCTGTCGTTGTCGACTATCATCTCGAAGATGCTTGACAGCGACAGGTGCTGGGCGTCGATGGCCTCTTTTTGCGAGGTCATCATGAAAAGGAAGGAGGCCGCGGAGCGGGAACGCGAGGCGCTTGCGTCAGCTGACTCGCTACGGCGCCTCCTACTCCCACCGCCTTGAGGGACGATAGGACATGGCCAGAAGGCCAAGCGTGGGGGTGCCGGGGATCGAATGTCAGTAGACGATCTCTCCGGCTCCCCGTAAAAGCGCTGAAGGGGCCGCTGTGGTTTTAGTGGGTATTCCAGTCGGGTTCCAGCTAGCCGGTGAGTCCCACACTCCCCCTCGTCTGTCACCGACGGGGGATAGCGCGTAAATGCATTTCCACAGCGATAAAAAAAAAAGGTTCGTTACCTATAAAGTGATCTTACTGCGATTAAAAATATCTTGAAAGAAAAACAATACATATAACACTTACCTCGGATCGAACCCGAAAATTCTAAACGAACAAAACCATGCCTATATTACAGAATGTGGAATCATTTAGTATGATTCAGATATATAATTGCTGCTGATCAAACTAAATTGTGATTGTTTTTGTGTTATTTAATAAAAATATACAAAGTATTTTTGGCATTGGCCTACTAACATTATTTAATTTTAGCCGAATAATTTTCTGTTAACTGACTAGATAAAGCGATCAGCCTTAATTTATTTAATGCTAGCTAAAAAAATATGTATTACATATTGTGCTACAAGCGCTTTGTCAATGGTCTAAATACATTTTACACACAATCACATCATTATAACCTTTATAAGTCAAGGTATAAAATCATCTCCGTGAATAAATTAAATTGAAACAAATTGTGCGAAGCGCCTTCAATAAATGTTTGATCAACAAATTTTTGATGTTCACCAAAATCGATTGATAAAGGAATACAGAAGAGATTGTAAGTCTAGAATAAGGCTAACTGGGAAATGAAGTATTATTCCTTAGAATATTAAGTTATGCCCATTTGCTACAAAGGCTATATCGTATGTTATTCAACAAGTGTCCTACATATTGTCTAACATAAAACTTTTACTGTAGCTTTTTTCGTTTTATTTTGAGATTTTTTTTTTGAGTGATATAAAATGCTTTACACTGCCTTATAACTGGCCTTTAAAACCCACGGAAATAAAGCCTGCTATTTACTTCGAACGATATTTAAAATATTTATCTATAGGTATCTGTATATTTTAATTTATCTATACCTACTTATAACAAGGGACAATTTGTACAGTGATGATATTTGAGCAGAAGAGTATGGGTTGTTACAATAATTTATAGAATATATCGCGATAATATTTGGATTTTTTTTCTGTTTACCAATCAATCTGTTAATTTCTCTGCGAAACACCAAAAAAGTATTGGTCAGATATTTTTCAAAATTTGGTATGATAATAATTTTCTGAGCGTAGTATTTATGTAACGATCATATATGTATATATTCATCATCATCATCATCATCCTGCTCTTATCCCAATTACTTGGGGTCGACGCAATATGTCATCTTCCTCCATACAGTCCTATCAGACGTCATCTCTGTATATCTATATACATATATGCTATGCTCATTACATATTATATGATCATTTTAATCATTGATACTCTACTTAATTACAGGTATTTACACATGTATATGAAGATTAACCCATATGTTTAGCTTAAAAATAGTCATATGATTATCGGCCGTAATATTCTGGGTCCGACTCCTGGCCTGGGCAAAGCAGAGCGTTAGTAAAGAGTTTAGGCAGCTTCGTTTTATAGAATCAAGATTTGAGCTAGGTAAATGGCGTTAAGTTTGCTATTTATGCATAGGACTTAAAAACTACGTAATAAAATGTGGGTAATACATCCCTCTTTTGTTTGTACATGTACTATTTTTGGATCGTATGTCTCATTTAGCCGTCTGGATGATAAGTTTTACAAGAAAATTTCATTTCACAAGCATAGACTACGTATTTTCTTTTATTTTGACTAATGAAGTAAGTCTTCATGTGCCAAACAATAGTTGTCTTTGGTGCAGTGTGTTAGTGTTACAGTCGTCGGACTTTACGACAAATTTCGTATATCTTATATAAATACCGGCCATCTGATTCAACTATTAACGTTTAATATTATTATTTTCATCATAGCGGAAGATTGCGTATGGTTTAGTTTAGTCATGCTGCTGTCGTGTCAGTGACTAGGCAACGGACGTTTCAACACGAATGAGTAGTGTAAAAGACATTCTCTATGTTAACACACAACACAAGCGACACTTATGGCAGTAGTAATATATCGTAATCCTTTCCCATTATATCGTATCGCAATTAATAGATATAAAAAGTTAATATCAATCCAAGAAAACGAAAAAAGAAAACAATAGTTTATGCTAATCATTCTTATGTAGTGGAATAGTGTAGTAAATGATATGTTTAGGATATGTATGCAGATAACATTTTTGAAAGAGAAGGGAATCTCGAGTTGAAGTTCTATACCAAGTTGGTATACCAACCCTTTCAGTAATAGCGTGTCAAATTCCTGTTATTAGAAAGGTCTGGACTGAAAAAAAGAAGAAGAAGAAGAATGTATTAACATTGTCGGGTAGATGGCACACGTCTCCTTTAAGGACGAAAATATAATACGAGCCGAAAATTGAATGTCATACGACAGCTGAAGCTGGTGTAAGTGGTAGCACGTTTGGAACGGATTTCTAATAGGCGTGGGCTCGAATTCCATGTGTGACAATCCTTTTTCGCTTATCATCATTTTTTTTTTAAAAAGAAGAAGTTAAAATAACAGAATAATCAATTTTATTATGAAAGACTGCTACGCTTTTACAATAAAAATAGAACTGTATTTGTTTTGATTTGACATTCGGTACCTATAGTATTTGAATGGTTGACTAACACATTTCTCATATCTTTTTTCTCAAACATGCTTGGAAATTTGAGCATTATTGTGAAAACCTAAGAATAATAATAAATAATAAAATAAAATAAAAATAAAAAGCCCATTTATTCCATAACCAAAAAAAAAACATAAATGTAAGTTAATCAAAAAAATACTAATAACTTAATACTATCCTATCTATCATAATACTATCCTAATAATAATCTTTTTTTTATTTTACAATATTATATTTATTAAGTATATCTTTGTCTAAATTGGTATGGACCCCTCTCGGGTAAAGGCCTCCTCCAGTTCTAGCCATTCGTCTCGATTTTCTGCTATTTCGGTCCAATTTTTATGTAAACGCTTAATATCATCTGACCAACGCGCGTTCGGCCTTCCCAGTCTCCTTTTACCTTGTGGGCCTGGCCAGAGAGTTACAGCCTTGGTCCACCTATCCGCCGTCATCCTTACCACATGTCCCGCCCATCTCCATTTTGACTTCATGGCGTATTCTAGAGCATCAATAAGTTTAGTTTTGTCTCTTATTGCTGTGTGTTTTATTTTTTGAACTAATCTTAATTTTAAGATGTTTCTTTCAATCGCTCTTTGACATGTTATTATTTTATTCCTTGTAATGCTAGTGTATTTCCATGTCTGGCTACCGTATGTAAGAGTTGGAAGTAAGCACGTGTCTACGACTTTCTTTTTTAGATATAATGGTAAGGTGCTTTTCATTATTTCTTTCATGGCCCAGAACTTATTCCATGTTTTCTTTGTTCTTCTTAATATTTCTTAAGAATAATAATAAATCAAAATTGCTATACTGATCAAATACACGCGAGCAGCGGCCGGCAAAAAATATATGAAAAACCATATCTGTCGTGCTTTAGCAAATAAATATATATGTAAATTCATATCTATCGTGTATTTTAAAAATGGAACGATTTGTTACTTCAAAATATGGTAACTAAATAGGGAACTTATAAGAGTTTTATTTAAATTTCGAACTGGCTTGAAAAAGAAACCTGTTTGGTAATGAAAAAAAAACCTGATTTGTAATGAAAAAAAAAAATCAAATGAACCCTTTAGCCAAAGAGTATGTAACACTACGTATTAAGAGTCCGAACTCCATACATCGCTTTCAGCTACACGCGGCAGCAAAGTATTACCAACCATACAAATCACTTTTTTTGTTATATGTTGGCTAGTCTGTAAATTGTCTGTTGCCTAGCAACGTCAAACTAACGTCATTATATACTTTAGTGCTGCGCACATATCGACAAACATTCACGATATAGTAGTGTTGGGATTCTAATTTATTATCGATACTTTTTCCCAGGGTCCATTCATTATGGTCGTTCATAATATTTAAGACCTCGGATTGGAATACACACAAGGGAATTTCGAATCAATAAATAAAACCATTTCATCATTGCTTAATTTTATTAATTTGTCATGTAATATTGTTACTATTTATTTTTCTGACAGAGAAATTTTTACATATTATAGGATTATATATCATTTTCACATTCGAAATTAAATTCTACTAGACATCAAATTAAAATCTGCATCAATAATTTTATGCACTATATAAAACAAAAATGTAAATCTAACATAATAGATTTAATTCTATCAGATCACAATTCACAATTAATAGAAAGCCCTGTAACTAAACAAAACTATTCGAACTGGCGATACTGGCGCGTAAACCATCATGATTTTAATAAAGCAAACATGTCAAACTTTTAATACTCCCTTAATAACTTGTCATTTACAAAAAATATTTTACTGAGGACCCAAACCGTGCATATATTTTTTGATAATTTTAAGCTATTTTACGACTTCTTTCCATTCAAGATGACAGTTTATAAAATACAAAGAGGTCTAAATGGGTTTCTACAGGTATAAAAATATGCACTTAAAAGACTGAACCCTTTTAACTGAACAAATTTGACTGCACAGATAGCGTAGTGGTTAAGATACCGACCTTCCGTACTAGTGTCGTGAGTTTGATTCCCATGCAGGACAATATTTTGTGCGATCCACAAAGTGCTGTTCTGAGTCTGGGTGTAATAGGTCTGCGTTAATTGCACGTTTGTTAAGTCCCTCACAATACAAGGATTATTTCCTTAGTGCAGAGTATTCAGGGTAGTATAAAAACAAATAGTATAAAAAAAAAAGATAGAAATTTAAAAAAAATATAAAAATATAATAATGATAGTAGATATATCAATAAAGCAATAATTATAATAATTAGCAATCCAGTCCAAATGTTTTCAATAATTATTTTGTTGACAAAGTCATACCAGTGTCAACTAGTAGCAAAATAATGACTATCATTTTCACAGTCAGAGAACCAATGTTTATGAGACCTGACCTGAGTACATCATTCAATATTAAAATAATTACAATTCAATTAGCAAATAGTACCTAAGTGTAGGTTATGACGGCATAACAACAAAAATAATTAAACTCAAATAAAACATTCAAACCACTAGTCATATTATTAATCCAAGCCATGCTGTCTTGTGAGTACATTGCCCATGTAGGATAATTCTTTGTATAATCCATAAATGATTGTTGTGAATCTGGGTATCCTTTGTGTCTGTTAATGGTATGTTTGTGAAGTCTAGAACTCCCCCACAATACAAAGACATATTTTAACTCTTTTTTTCAAAATAGCTTTACAAATATACCATTAAGCAAAGTTTAAGTAGAATTTTTTTTTATTGCTTATGTGTGACAAACAACCAAGCAGCACTTCTGATGGTAAGTGTCACTGCCGCCCATGGACCTTTGCAATATCAAGGGTATAGCTAGGCCGCTGCCAACCGAAGTAAACCCCAAATCCACCCAGTTGGACTTCCGGCTCTGTCGCTCACGGAACGAAGCGCAATAGCACATTGCCATTACTCAGATGTCGATCTTCTGCGAGAGTGGTACTACCCCGAATGGGCCGTCCCTGCCTGTAGACAGAGAACTATCAACAGCATGGTCCTACCTTTCTAGAAAGAATTTGAAGAAAATAAAGAATTTGAAACAGAAATGATAAATGCAAGTTATCCTTAAAAGAAAATTTAAGCCTAAAAAAGAGTTGTTCTTAAATTTTGTGGTACCATAATCATTGAAGCGAAGCATGCCAAAGAAGTTCTCAAGATTTTCTCTTTTAGTAATATTTTACAGTCAATTCATGAGAAAGTTGAGGACACCATTGTGTTCTTACTTCATCACCCTATGAGTAAATTATGCAATTTCTAATAAACCACCTAAATTATTCATCATCATCATCACAGCCCATAAATGTCCCACTGTTGGGCTCGGGCCTTCTCCGTAATGGGAGGGAAATTAACCTACTATACCGCGCTGGTCAGACGTGTCGGTATAGTTTTGTTTCGAGTTTTCCTTCTCTCACATAGATGTTATATGCGTTTTATATCCCTTAGTCGTCTTGTACGATCACCCACGGGTAAGATATGGGGTGGGGAATATTATATTCTTACTCCGTCACCACACGGCAAATTATTACTATTATAAAACATGTGAAATGATGAAATATCTAAACTACACATCATCATCATCATCACAGCCCATAAATGTCCCACTGTTGGGCTCGGGCCTCCTCCGTAATGGGAGGGAAAAAAACCTACTATACCGCGCTGGTCAGACATGTTGATATAGGGTTTTGTTTCGAGTTTTCCTTCTCTCTATCTAAGCTACACAAAGCCTGTTAATAGGATATTTACACCACATGACTCATTAGATAACGGCCATAAAAGTGTAGTAACTATTTTCTTTTTCATGCACTATGTTATTGCGACACTGTTGAGTCTGTGTATTTTCTTTTTCATGCACTATGTTATTGCGACACTGTGAGACTCACAACTCATGCTCTATTTCTATTATGTGAATATTATGTACAGAACGGTGGGAGTATACATCTTTACTTAATCCTTTGGAATAATAAAGTGTAATAAATATAGTTATATACTAGCAATCTACCAATTCTCATTTTATAACAATGCTCATCTTCTTATTGAACTTTTATTAATACTATAATGGCGGCAATTAATCATACTTACTATGTCTTAGATATTAGCCAATATGTAGTGGCAAATCCACAAGAGTCTTCTAATGGCTTTAATGGTAAATTTAAAGCTTGGTTTATGTACTTGTTTAGTAAACTGTTATAATCTTCTTTAAAATATAAATTACACACATACTTAATTTCATTTAGTTTTTCTATGATTAAATACATATGACCTTTCTGGCTTATCGCTTTTACAAACCACGATATCTAAAACAAAACGTGCCATTAGAATTATTTATATCTTTTCAAAATATAAAAGCTACTCACATATATGAAGATAAGTAAGACATACATATCTGATCCAGTGGTGTTCTTGTTAAATATACATTTGATGCCGGTACCGGTATATATCTTTTTTCAGTTTGTAATTCCTCCCAAATAGCAGGTTTATCCATTTTAACGAGATCACTTATTATAACTTTCAAAAACAACAATTTCATTCAATACCAATGTTTTATGTAAAAAAATAGGCGTTAAAAGTTTCATGCCCTTTATCACAGGAAGGTAATAACTGCACATCCACTTAGAATGTTTCACATAAATCTAAACGCTATATTATTAAAACTATTCAAAATCAAATACTATTAAATGTAATATTACTCTTATTGTTATTATAAAAACTTGGAAATAAATTCTCAATACCCTGTGGCGCCAAATATGCAGAAAAGAATCTGCAGCCAACACACAAAAGTAAAAAAAACTGTTGTCATGTTGGCTGCACACGCTGTGCTAACATTTTTTTTTTGCAATGAAACCTACTGCATCGGAATAAGGTTTAAAATTGCCTGAATTTCTGTCATAAAAATAATATGTTCTAGAGTGACGACGCACTGCCTTTAGCACGTGAAAAATGTTGTTCGTTGTTCGTCATGTATACAGTTCTACTTAGTTTTAATTTCCGCACATTATTTGAGGAAAGCACTATACAAGGCTTGGCCACAACTAGGAATTGATGGACTTACGTATGCGTGCCTCGGCTACGCCTCAGCCCATATTTCGTCCATCAGTGCTTCTTTTGCTGACCGCTGCAGTAATGTACTATTCTCTGTTACTTGTATAAGTTGAAGTGTATATTCCCTACTCGCTAAGTATGATAACCTCAGTCAAAATGATATGGTAAAATATTTCGTTCTTAATTTGTGACCATAATAATCGTAAGAAGTACTACAAATTATACGCGTACTAAACAGCGAGCATAATCTTATTGCAGCACAATTGCACGTATTTTCTCTGTAATATTATGACACATAGCTAGCGCCTCTAGTTTGAGTAACGCGTTATCTACTTAGCTGTAGAGACGTAATTATTGCAAAAACTGGTTTTATTTGCGTTAAATATAACTTTAATTAATAAGTATTTAGTATTGTTGAAAACTAGCGATAGTTTAGTAGCGAAACTAATAGAATGTCGTTGAGACTTTAGGTTTACAATTGTAACCATTTTTTTTTGCGGTGAACCATGAATGCGTCTCGCCCCGCTAAATCGGTCCGGGGTGACGGAGGAGGCGGCGCGTGACCTCATAGACCCACCATGCAAACTCCTCTCTCGGCCGTGCGAGCGGGCCATTTAAAATTGTAACCCGGATAATTATGACTTTGAACTTTGGTGTATCTTGTGTCGAAAAATATTCTGACTAAGCCTTTTAACACGAATGACTGATCGATATTATATGTAATTCAAAATGTAACGTGATTGTTTAAATTAGATGTTATGTACCTAATATTTAGGTGTCGTTGATGGAAAAGATCATTTCTCTATGATTTGTAAGAATTGTACCGACAAATAATAATTATATCGACCTATAAAGTTAAATCTGCATAATCATTACTTTAGAAAAGAGCTAATAAAAATTTGTTAGCAATATCATTTTTCTTATTATTGTTTTGTATAGGATTGATTCATTTCCTAATATTAGTTCCTCTCTTACATATAGATCAGCTTAGCTTTATAACTACAATAAAAACGATTTGGTATCATAATCATATGTAACTTTGTTCTTTGTATAAGTCGATATAGATGTAGGTACGTAAAATTTTAAGATACCTTTTCTATTTCTTATTTCAGTTCCTACGCGTAAACAATAAGTGAAAAAAAAATTGATATAGTCCACAGGAATATTGTACAATTTATATATTTTTTTAAGCTTCGGGCTGTGTGGTAGTGGCTACGAATACTACCACTCTTACTTTGCTCGTGGACGTCGTATAAGACGAGTAAGGGCCTTATAACGACTTGGGCCAACTCCATCTTGATACAGTTTGGTCAACAATTACATTCCCAAAGAGGGTTGACGTCTGGTAGGCGGCCGGTCATAAAACTATTACAATATATACTATGAAAGAAGAGTACATATTGTATCGACCCCAAGTAATTGGGATAAGAGTAGGTGAATGATGATGATGATATACCTACAATATTTTTTTTTTCAAGATTTACATTATTGCAACAGATATTAAGGAACCCGTGCCAATGGTCACCCAAGGGATATGTGGATAATAAGGTAGGTTATGGGGTCGCACGTCGCGCTACCATCATCCTGTACGCTCTTTTCAGATCACGCTATACCTAGGTGATAAAAAAATATTCACCTGATAAATGTTATGATCACTTACATTTACAATGGATCATTTTTATTTGTAGAATGTATGTCTATGTACGTGTGTTTGTGATTGAACTGCTAAACGGTTGGACAGATTTTAACGATAATTTTTGTGTCTGATTAACGCTCAGAGTGATTTAGATTTTAGATTTGAATCATAGGTGCACCTATGATTCAATCGATTCCTATCGAGCTCTTCGATTGAATCGATTCGATCGAAGTCTAAGAATTTTATCCTTATTTTATAGACTTATACAGAGTATATATAAAGATTGATTATAATTATTGATTAATATATAGATAGATATATAAAGATTTATATAGTGATGTTGAGTCTCGGTATTTATACTACAAATAATCACTTTGTGTGTGTACATACGAGTATGTTCGATAACAATGGATAAGCTCGCGTGTTTGTTGAACAATAGTAGCTTTGTTATGAAAAGGGCTCAAGTTATCGTGAGCTACTTACGCTGTTTTTAAACAATCTTAACTGAGGAGAAGCATGGAGTTGGTCACGGTATTGGTGTTTTTTTATTTTTATTTAAAAAGACATAATCCTGCACTAAGAGAATAATCCTCGTATTGCGGGGGATTTTACAATTGACATAGACAAATTACACCCAGACCCAGAACAACACTTGTGGATCGCACAAAATATTGTCCTGCGTGGGAATCAAACCCACGGTACCGGCACGGAAAGTCGGCATCTTAACCACTGCGCCATCTGTGCAGTTGATAGCGTTTAGCTCAGCTCCTTCGCAAATTAATATAGTTTCGACTTCATATTGGCCATAGTGGCAGTGTTGACAGAAACCATTCAACTGTGTGAAATATTATGGGTATTGTTCAATTGTGTCCACAACTCTAGATGCATTCACTATTCTCTGACTCAAAATTTCTATAGAACGACCTATTGGCACAATGGATAAAACTTCAGTTTTCACGACTTTTATATCTTTTTTGAAGCACGAAAATTAAAAGATAATATATGAATAACTACACATATATTTTTGATAAGAAAGTGGTGTATACCTAATGTGACCCGACGTCCCGTTTTGAATGGGACTGTCCCTTTTTATAATAACGAGTCCCGGTGTATCCGTAACGAATTCAGGGATTGTCCCGTTTTCGTCAACCGCGCAAAGGTTAGATTTAAGTAAATTTGAAAACGTGTCAAGAGTTTCATTTTTACTTAAAATCTTCACCAGTTATATTATAGCAAATTTTTCATCTGATAAATATGGTAACTAAACATTTCGCGAATATTTTTTAATTCGTAACTTTTAAATTAACTAACTTTTTCTGAATACCTTTAAAAAGTGTTTTTTAATTGACTACCCGACTCAAATGTCCCATTTTGAGTCTAAGAATAAATGGTCATGTTATGTATACCCCATTTTTTTTTTTTTTTTTTTTTTTTGAGGTGGGCTATGGACGTCGCACCCCGCCAAATCGGTCCGGGGTGACGGAAGAGGCGGCGCGCAACCCCATTGACCCACCCTGCAAGCATCTCTTCTTCGCCATGCGAGCGGGCCACCGGTACCCGATCTTTGTCTTCGGTGGCCCGCTCGGCGGTATGCCCTCTCGGGCTCCTCTCCTGTCGACGCCCCGACAGCTTTCGCCGTCGAGGCGTCGTCCTCACGCGGTGGCCTCACGTCGGGTGACCGGACAATTCCCCGGTCCGATCACCCGAAGCCTCGGTTAGGGCGGCATCAGGCGCAGGTACTCGCGCCTGCGCCGCCCCGGCCGCGGACGGCGGCCCGGGTCACGGGAATCCTCCCGGGCCCGTTCCGCCGCCTCCTTCTGCGAGATGATAGCCTCGCAGAAGGCGGCGACCGCGTCCCAATTCCTGACGTTGTCGACCATCGCTCGCGCAACAGCCGGCAGCGTCAGGTCGGCACCGATGACAGCGACGAGGTCACGGCGCTGCCCGTCCCAGCCCGAACATACCTCGAGCGTATGTTGCGCCGTGTCCTCGTCACTACTGCAATGGTGGCAGGACGGAGTCCACTCCCTCCGCACGACCGTGTGCAGGTACTTGCCGAAGCAACCATGCCCCGACAAGACCTGCACCAACCGGAAAGAGAGGACTCCGTGCCGCCGCTCCATCCACTCCATCAGTACGGGCCGGAGGGCCTCGACGGTAACGACACCGTGTCTTGGCCTCTCCAGCCGCGTAACCCAACGGGCGATGACGTCTCGGCGGGCGTCCTCGCGCCAGATGGCTATCTCGCTCAACGATGGGAAGCCACCTTCGTCGCGCACTGAGGTAACCCGCCGGTAGAGGTCGGAGAGCATCTCCGCCTCTAGGTCCCACGGGGGTGTCCCGGCCAATAGGCACTCCGCCTCTGTCGACACCGTGCGGTACCCGCGAATGGCTCTGACCGCCATGGCTCGCTGTGGCCTCCACAGCACCGCCCTGAGCTGGGCGTTCAGAGCCCTCGCCCACACGGGTGCGCCGTACATGGCCATTGAGCGGATCACCCCCGCATACAGCCGTCGGCCCTCGAAACTGGGTCCGCCCACGTTCGGCATGAGCCGAGAAAGGGCGGACGCCGCGCCGACCAGCCGGGGAGCAATTTGACGAAAATGCTCCCGGAACCACCATTGCCCGTCGAGCACCAGACCCAAGTACCTCATATGGGCCTGGATACTGATGTGGATGGAGTTGACGACTAACGAGGCGCCGATGGGCAGCCTCACACGGGGCCCATGGAATAGTAGGGCCTCCGTCTTGTTTAGGGCCACCCTGAGCCCCAGCGCCTCAATTCGCCTGACCATCCCCTCGGTGCCGAGAGTGGCCAGGCTCGCCGCCTCTTCGAGTGTCCTGCTCCGGGCTGTGACGAGCGTGTCGTCAGCATAGCAAATAACGCTCAGCCCGGGGGGGAGGCTACCTCTCAACGCCCAGTCGTAACCGATGTCCCACACAGTCGCCTGAGGCGAGGTTCGAGGTGCTCGAGGAGCAACGTCAACACCCGGACTGGAACTCCGTCCGGGCCGGGGGCCGTGGTGGCGGAACGAATCTTCGCCACGGCTGCCCCCACTTCCGACTCCGTCACGGGCGGAGCACTCTCGACGGCCTCCCAGTCGTGATCTGGCAAAGCCATGACCGGGGGCGTGTGCTCCGACTGCCGCGGGAACAGCTCCTCGACCACTCTACGAAGGAGGTCGGGCTGGAGGGTCTCGGTGAGGGGGGGGGGGGGGGCCTGCGCGCGAAGCTTATTCAGCGACGCGCGATACGGGCGACCCCAGGGGTCACGGTCGAGACCGTCCAGCATCTCCTGCCAACTCGCGTCCTTGGCGGACCAGATGGTCAGCCGAAAGGCGGTACGCGCACTGCGGTACGCCTCGTACAGCTGGCCCTCCCGCTCAACATCGCGGCGACGCCGCCGACTGCGGGTGTAGGACCTTCGGGCACTAATGCACGCCGCACGAAGGTCCGCCAGTCTTGGGGACCACCAGTAGACCCCCTGCCTCGGAGGTAGACGCCGCACCCTGGGCATGGCCGCATCGCACACCTCGCAGGCCGGTGCTCCAGCACGGTGACTTGCGCTGAGCTCCAGCCCACGAGGAGCCTGCCTGAGCCGGCCAGTTGCCTGACCGACTCCACTGGGCAATGCACCCAGGCGGCACCTACGCCGCCCCAACCGGGCCGGATGGCGCCAACCCGGACGGTGTCTTCGGCGGCCGGAGCCCCTTGCGCGGCCTCTTCCTTTTCTTCTCGCCTCCGGCTCCTGCCTGGGGAGCGGCGACCTCAGCGGCGCGCTTCGCCGCCGCTCTCCTTCTCTGGCCACGACTCTTCCTGCCGCGCTCGGCCACCTGCCAACCCTGTTCGCGCGCAGCGGGCGTCCCAGGCGCGGCAGGCGCAGTCGCGGGTGCGCTAGTCGTCGCCGGCGGTGTCGGTGCGGGCGATGACTGCGGTCCGGCAGAAGCCGGTGCCGTCTTCCTCTTCGGAGCGGGCCCCTTGGGCTTGGGCCCAGCCGCGGCTGCGGCGTAGCTCCCCCCCACGCGGCCACCCTGACAGGGTAGCGGGGCTGGGGCTGGTGCTGCATATGGCCGCTTGTCCGCGTCAAGAGGCGGCCGAACACGTGGTTCTGGAGGCAGCCTTGCCTCCAGAACGGCCAAGCGCGCATCGACCAGATTGCCGACGGTGTCAATAATGGCACGCAAGGCCTCGTCCGGCACGCCCTCCACCGCGGGCAGCGGGGTTGGTGTCGCCGGCTGGACCTCTACCAGGGCCCGCTCCGCAACGTTTGACGGCTTCCTTGCCGCGGCGGCCCGGCTAGCGATGGCTGGCGGCGCACGCCCTGCAGTCGGCGGCGTCTTCTTCTTGGGGGCGGCGACCTCGACTCCATCGCGGCTAGCGCTGGTCGGCAGCGCGGTTGGCGCAGGCTGCATGAGCCGCGCCATTTGGGCCTTCAGATCAGTCACGTCCTTGGTTAGGAGGCGGTTGGCCCTCCGTACCGCGGCCAGCTCCGACTCCAGCTGGTAGTTCTGGGCCCGCAGGCCTGACACCTCTGGATGGAGCGGCGGCACGGGGTCCTCACCTTCCGACTGGTGCAGGTGTTGACGGGGCATGGGTGCTTCGGGAAATACCTGCACACGGTCGTGTACAGGGAGTGGACTCCGGGCTGCCATCATTGCAGTAGTGACGAGGACACGGCGCAACATACGCTCGAGGGATGCTCGGGCTGGGACGGGCAGCGCCGCGACCTCGTCGCTATTATCGGTGCCGACCTGACGCTGCCGGCTGTCGCGAGGGCGATGGTCGACAGCGTCAGGAATTGGGACGCGGTCGCCGCCTTCTGCGAGGCTGTCATCTTGCGGAAGGAGGCGGTGGAACGAGTCAGGGAGGACTCCCGCGACCCGGGCCGCCGCCAGCGGCCGGGGCGGCGCAGGCGCGAATACCTGCGCCTGATGCCGCCCTAACCCAGGCCTCGGGTGATCGGACCGGGGAATTGTCCGGTCACCCGACGCGAGGCCATCGCGTGAGGGCGACGCCCCGACGGCGAAATCTGTCGGGGCGTCGACGAGAGGAACCCGCGAGGGTAAACCGCCGAGCGGACCACCGAAGACAAAGATCGGGTACCGGTGGTCCGCTCGCACGGCGAAGAGAGAGGATTTTACGGTGGGTCTATGGGGTCACGCGCCGCCTTCTCCGTCACCCCGGACCGATTTGGCGGGGCGAGACGCACCCATAGCCCACCAATAAAAAAAAAAAAAAAAAAAAAAGGCCTGACACCTCCTTGGTCGGTGCCGGGCCCTCGGCAGACGCCTCTAGTCCTAAGGACGAGGCGTCGTTTTGGTCAGTTTTGCATTGGCTTGACGAGGCCGTGATGTGGGAATCCGCTGGATTCCCGTCTGGTAAAATATTATTAGGCAAATCCATTTGATTCCCACGAGTATGGGAGAACTAACGGTCGACCCGAGCAGAGATCCCTGTACCCGGGCAAGCCTACATTTACCAACCAGGGGGTCGGCCGGTACCCTGGCTGGAGCGTGCTAACGACAGAACAACCCATCTGCCATGCATCTTCTCGCCGCACGCCAGAACTTAAGATTCTGGGTGATTTCCGAATTCGAATGTTGATTCGAACTCTTTATAGAGGTTTTCTTCCTCGCGATCCGGGCGGTTAAGCCAAGACCCTCGTTCCTGATACTACGCCTCACGACAACTTGTCTTGAAGCAAGATATTAGGTTTACGATATGTCGGCGGTGGCATAAGCCTGCCCAGCCCTCAAATGAATGAGTGACTGGGCCCGTCCGAAATTTCGCCTCCTGAACCCTCTACAACTAGAGGGTCAGGAGCGAATTGGGGCTCAACCCATCGCTGGGGAACCCCCCCTTCGCGCCAGAGATTCGCTACGGGCGACAATTCGACAGAAGGATCTGGGGGACTGTGGCCCGCACCCAGGGTACACCACGCGGAGGTTTCTGGCATCGTACCCCGTTATGTATACCCCATGTGGTGATGCGATAAGAATATAATGGCTACCAACTATTTAGTAGCTAATGCAAAAATTGACTAAGGGATCACCAGGCAATGGGGCGGCAATTTCTTGGGCAACTTAAAAAACATCCATTGCGATGACCAGCCTGTCTAGCTTGACTGTTATGATACTAACCCACTTTAAGGAGGTATATGTCCAACAGTGGATATGGATAGGCTGATGGATGATGATAGATGGTGCATGTTCTTACTATAACTAGAAACTATTATAGATTGAACGTGTTCAATCTATGAATAGATTATTGGTCAATAATATTCCACCTATTCCATCTGGTGATGAAGAAAGAATACTATTCACCACCTATCTTACCTGTGGATAAGATACGACTAAGGAATATAATTTGCATATAACATGCAAGAGAAAATGCCAAAAATAACTCTATACCAACACATCTGATCAGGGTGGTACAATAGGTTAATTTCCCTCCTATTGTGGAGGAGCTTCGAGCCCAGCAGTGACGTATATAAGTTCAGATGATAATGTTGAATATTCCACCTGACCGTATCCATGTTTCGAAGAATGCAACAAATCATCGGTACTATCTCTCATTAGTCTGTTTTCAGTCATGTTGAGTAGCCGTCCCATCAAATAATGACAGGAATTTAAAATATAGTGCCACATAACACACTTGTGCATTATGATAAATCAATGTAACCTACATTATAACTTATAAAAACTTGATCGGGTGAAAAATTATTGTCACAAGTGGGATTCGAACTCACATCTATTGGAAATCCGTTCCAATCGTGCTTGGAATCACGATTGGAATGGATTGCTTCCAAGCACGATTGGAACGGATTTCCAATAGTTGTGGGTTCAAATCCCACTTGTGACAATCATTTTTCGCTCATAATTGGGTTTTTATAAATAATCAAGCATATTAAATGGTAAATTTCAGTAATTTGACTAAGTTATAACTATTACTATGTTATAAAAAATACGTTTATTAAAAGAATACGAGTAAAATATTTCCTTACCCCTTTCTAACTTAAAAACGACTGAGGGACATATTTAAGTAGATTATATAATTACAAGTGATGGTAAACTCGAAATCTTAACCCTATCTTAACCGGCGTTAGCAAAATATCCTGACTAATTTTCCTCTCACTGTAGAGTGGGATTTTTTGAGTACTATTAATGAAAATATCTCGCTGGCCGCTACGTATACCAATACAGTACAGTACGCTACGTATACCAGTACAGTACCAATCCTTACATTACCACTGCGTGTTGTAAAAACCGACTAATAGCTTTAGAACGATCTGGGCAAACTAGCCGCCTGTTTGATTAATTTCAGCTCATAAAAAAGCTATTGCCAAAACTTTTGTTATAAATAAGATAGAAATAGAGTACAAATATTGCACAGCTCCAAATAATTCGGATAAAAGCAGAACGATGATGAATTACTTACCGGACACGGGGTCTTCGGTAAGTACCTGCACCGAATTAGACGTGAAGAGGCCCCTGGATGCCATGAGTGTGGCGCGCAAATTGATGACGCGCGTCACACCCTGGAAGTATGTCCTGCCTGGGGGCCTCAGCGCCACGACCTGTCGGCGGTCATAGGAGCGGACCTGTCGTTGTCGACCGTCATCAACAAGATGCTTGACAGCGACAGGTACTGGACGTCGATGGCCTCCTTTTGCGAGGAAGTCATCTCTGCAAAGGAGGCCGCGGAGCGGGAACGCGAAGCACTCGCGTCTGCGAACTCGCTCCGCCGGCGGCGACCAGGGAGAGGGAGGCGCCGCTACGCGCACCTCCTCCCACCGCCTTGACGGCTGACTGGTCGTGGCCAGATGGCTAAGCGTAGGGGTGTCGGGGATAGAATGTCAATAGACGATCTCTCCGGCATCCCGTAAAAGCGCGGAAGGGACCGCTCTTAGGTTTTAGTGGGTATTCCGGCCGTCAATGTCATGGCCGGCGAGTCCCACACACCCTCCCGTCTATCACTGGCGGGGGATGTGCGCAAAAGCATTTCCTCAGCGATAACAAAAAAAAAAAAAAGAACGATGATGAATAAGGCAAAATATAATATACATATTTGCGCAAGTGGCAAGGTGATTTATAAAAGCAACAGCCAAATACATAAAGATAATTAGTAATGTTACTTATAATATAAATGTCGAAATTATCACTCATTAGGTAGGTATAAATGTTTAAAAAATTTATGAGTAATATACAGTTAGCTATAAACTATTATCTGTATGAAGTAATTTATTGGTGAACCTAATACTTTTATGATGTAAGTACGTAGGTAGGTATATGGAATATGCACGTCAATTTTACACAAATATTATAACAATGGCATTATCTCTTTATTATTATTATTCAGACCATCATGGACCAATATACAATGTATCACCAACTATTAAGAATCGGTTAAAGACATAAGCAGATCAAATTAAAAGACATCAAAAGAGGGCATTTAGCAGATCAAATTAAAAGACACCAAAAGAGGGCAGAGTCAAAATCACTCTGTGGCAACTTTTATAGCCGCATGCTTTAATAAATCAATTACCGTTTATGGCGAAGGAGCTTCTCGATCAGTAGGCGGACATACATGTTTGTGTAAAAAATTGATTTTTATTTTAGCTTTATTTATTATAAAAACTATTGTGTTTGTTTATCACTGTGTTCCGCAGTAACGGAATACATTTTGTCCTGGATAATCATTCAGCTCATATATGCATATGCTACTGGGGTCATTCATCCTTCGAAAAGTACGAAAATTTATCTACTTATACCTCGCTGTCTGATTGGTTGGTATAGCGTTTTATTTCAAGTTTGCCTTCTCTTGCATAAATAGTAACTGCATATCAAGTCACTAGGTCATCTTTTACGATCATTCAAGGGCAAGAAAGAGGTTGGTGAATATTCTTAATCTGTCACTATACGGAAAACAGCTACACAGCTTAAAAGCTCGAACTTTAGAAATGTGGTCACTAATATGACCGCACCAATCAAGGGAAACTAAAAAACATGATACAATTATTAAAATTGTAAATTAAAATAGATATTTGTAATTCCAACTTGATGTTAACAAACGTGAAAAGCAACTGATAAGTTATTTTAGACTTAATATTATTGTATTATTTTTAATAAATAATTGGTACAAGTTTTTATTAAAATATTTCAACACCTGTTAATACACACGGAAGGCAGACACGACCTCGATATGCGTCTTAAAGTTGATCAATATTTAAATATTTATAATCTATAAACGAAGAATAAAGAATGAAGTCTACAATTTTAAGATTAGGTAATAAATTTAGAAAAGTCGTATCATCGAAGGAATGATATCTCATATGCGGGACATATCGGAGATGGGGATATAATTTCTAAGAATTAATAACAAAAAATATTACAGATATAGAGATGAGAAAGATTACACTATTCTTCTAGTCAGTCCAACTGAATATTCTTGGTATTTCGAAAATCTGAGTGAAAGACATTTGGAACTATATATTATAACAGATAGTGTGACAGTCTTGCATTTGAATACAAATGGACCATTCAATATTTTATATCTAAAATGTATATAACTACAATAAGAGTAGAACACTATTATAATATTATGAAATCAGTGCCATTGACAGAGGTGCTAGAATATTTAACAAGCACGATTTATTATATATGATTGTGCACTACGGTTCTGCTAGTATGGCCTATACAATTATGTTTACGTGTACCTACAGTAAAATAAATATTACTCCCACCAGGTGGGTTGCTTACTCATTTGCCGTCAGGGACCTATAAAAACACAACAGATGACTCTTTCTCTGACGCGGACTCTTATATATGTTATTATAAGATTCATAATTGTAAGATCTCGTGTCATTTAAATGCCAGAAAAACCTAATTTGTTGTCCTTGAAATTATCGGCACTATTTATTTTTGACTTTGTGTAACAAAATGCGTATTACTTTTAAACTGGACAAGAACGTAGATGTGCTTTAAAGGTCATATAACTTGTATGAGTATGTCACTAGCGAAAAAATAAATTTTGAATAGGATACGTCGAGTATTATAACAGAATATTTGTGTAACACATGAGACTTGAAATAGTTCCCTTAGCTATGTGTAGCATAAGCTGTCAGGGCATTGACTCGAGAGGATACCCGTGAGGGTAACCCGCCGGGAGGGCCACTGAAAACAAGGACCGGGTATCGGTAGCCCACTCACAAGGCGTGGATGGGCGGATCTATGGGGTGACGCGCCGTTTCTTCTATTGCTCCGGGCAGATTTAATGGGGTGTGAAAACTCCATAGCCCGCTCCCAAAAAAAGCTATGAGTAGCATTTTAGATTTTTATAGTGCTTAAGGTAACTTAACTAAGCTAACCTAACTTAAGGTAAAGTTATAAAAAATATAACTGCCGTAACACAGCTTATATATATGACTTTACACTTTTTTTTTTTAATATATTTAGCATCAATTTAATACATCGGGTAATATATAATTGTCATGTCTTAAGTGAAAATATATTCTTTGAAAACCTTTGTATTTTTCTCTTAAATATAACGTGCTTAGATTTAAAGATATGTTATTCTATGTCATACTATGAGATTTTTTATAAGACATACCATGCTAGAAACGCGTATAGTATTAAGAACCAGTTTGACTGTAAAACAAATTAATATTTGTTAATAACCTTGAGTTTATTTTGAATGGATGAAATTCAATTAAACTAGATTTTATATCACTCTTTTTCGCTTTTCTTAATAAAACATTTAATTTAAATAAATGATTATATTCAAGGAATTTATAAGAAGAATAGAAATTATAATTAAGAAAGAGAATTTTAGAAACGACGTATTAAGATCGTATCGAAGTTCGTGTTTTATTTTGGCATACGCAATAATGTCGTTGCGAAAATCGTAACACGTTGGGTTTTTTAATGAATGAGGAAAGAATTAAGGAAGTCTCAACTCTCAATATTAGTTTAATATAATAATCAATTTTTGCTCTATTGTACTTTTTTCTTCTGTGTAGAGGTGGCGGCGAATATTATTAACATTAGATTGTTCGTGGGTATTGTAAAATACTACTAAGAGCTTAACATTGACCTGGACTAACTCCATCTGATGCCGTCTGATGTACAATTACACTCCCTAAGGGGTTTGGCATCAGGCAGGCAACAGTTTGTAAAACTATTAAAAAACTTTTATGTGCGATGGAAGAAGAGTAAATATTACTCCAAGTAAAAGAACAGAACGATTATGGTGTATTTTTAAACAATAATTTCAACTTGTTAGGTATTCGGTGCTTCCTTTAAGCCCATGCACTACCACTATTCGACTTGTGATTTCTCCAATCATCATTCTCCTACTCTTATCCCAATTACTTGGAGTCGATACAATATGTACTCTTCTTTCATAGTAGATACATATTGTAAAAGTTATTGGCAATAGTTTTATGTCCGGCTGCCAGCCAGACTTGACGTCTGGCTCCCTCCTTGGGAATGCAATTGTTGACCAAACGGCATCAGATGGAGTTGGCCCAGGTCGTTTTTAGTCGTCTTTTACGACATCCACGAGCAAAGTAAGGGTTGATAGTATTCGTAACCGCTACCGTGTGGTAAGCTGTGTAGCTTAGCTTGTGCCTTCTCCAATATGTGAAGGAAATTGAGCTATAATACCACGCTGGTCAGTCAGGCTGATATAGTGTTTTATTACGACTTTTTCATCACTTTAAGTGATTTTAGCTGCTTACATCGTTGAGTCGTTTTAAAGAACGCCCATAAAAAAGGAAGGGCTGGTGAATTTTATTTGAATTTTGCTACACGCAGAATTAAGAACTACATATTTGGTTAAAATATTACCGTAAGGCTTCTTGAGAACTACACATATTGAAACTGCTAGACTGCTCAACATAGTTGCCGTCACTAGTAGCAACCCCCAGTTAGTGAGGTAAATAAGCCAGTGAGGACTGTTCCCTTCGACACCTGACCATGTGAGGAAGCCTAATGCGACGAGAAAGATCATCAGCCGCATCACCAAGAGTGGAATTGGTGATTCTCCACGTTGCCATGATGATGCATAAAAGTCACTCAGTCTGTCATTTTTTGACACCCAAAGCGCCGAAAGAGAAATATTTTTCTTGTTAAATTTCACCATTTTTCTTGTTTAAATTTCACTAAAACACTTAAAACACACATATATCGTAAATGAAAAATACACTTTTATTGTTTTCCGTAGATTGAATTAGTTATGAGACTATTTCAGATAAGTTTATAAGTTTGAGATAATAGTATCTATTTCACAATATATCCGTTGAATAGTTAACAACGAGAGTGAGAGCAGTGTTGCTATCGATCAGATATTATCACTATCACAAATAATATCAATTTTTTGAAATTGATTAAACATTAATAATTTTTTGAATTTATTTTAAGTATAAGAAATAATAGACACGACCATGGATATAATAATACTTTTACAGTGAAAAGAAAAAGGGTTTAAGAACATAGATTAAGTAAAAGTATTTAATTAATTATACGAAAATAAATACAATAATCTTAAACCGCCGCGTTGTCGCGGCGGCGCGGGCGCAGACGCAGACACTGTGTAACAGACTCAGACTGGTAACGCAAGCTAGGCAGCGTCACGCTAGCACCTACAAACACTTATACTTGCGTAAACCATAACCTTACTTATATAATCACTTGTTTCCTAAACTTAAGTGGGTTGTGTTGTCACAACGTAGCTTGAAACAATCAGAACTTCTCTGCAAATAAAATAATAGTTCATATTTAATAATCATATAATATTCTAATGGTCATTGCGATATTGCACTGTGGTTAGCCAGTTACAAATTAACTGCAGTTTAACTTAAGTATATTTTACGTTTAAATTAACTTATGTATATTTAACTTTGGTTTAGTTGAGTTACAAATTAACTTAGACTTTGTATTGTTGACAGTTGAGAATGTATTAAAATAATAGTGTCATGTTTTAGAGAGCCAGGCAACAGAGATAAAAACCAATGAGCAGTGTTAAGATAATTTTGGAATTTAGCGAAGGGCACTTTATTTATGTATACAACTGTAGAGCTGTTAAGCTGTTGTAAATATTTTTAAATTATAAGACGATAGCTTAATCATTTCTCTTTACAGTTTCTTTCTATTATTCTAATTTCCCCGTATACTTGTGCTCTCCCGTATAAATGTAATTTTCTTTCATAGTATATATTGTAAAAGTTATTGCTAATAGTTTTATGACCGGCCGCCTGCCTGACGTCAATCCTCTTTGGGAATTTAATTGTGACCAAACGGTGGAGTTGGCCAAGGTCGATATGAAGCTCTCAGTCGTCTTTTATGACCTCCAACAGCAAAGTAAGAGCTAATAGTATTCGTAGCCGCTATCATAGAGTATGGGTATAATAAGCCATATAATCAGATAATACCAATGTAAGAGAATTAAAACTTGAACTAAATATCACTATTAGGTCAGTACCTATCCTTCTCATGGTACAGGTATCCAGCGCGGCGGTGAGACATATAATATGAAATAATCAAGAATAAAATTAATGGTAACAAGTACTTTATTTTTCTTAACCCAATTTCTATCACAATTTATATGGAGTTAGGTTGTCATCACATTTTATATTAGCATAACATATATGCCTTGCTCTAACGCAATGACAAAAGAGCCGCATAAGAGTTTTACAAAGTTTTGCATCCGCTCGTCTATTTGATTTTAAATTTCGTTGAATAACCCAATTGCTGACTATATGTTACTAGGAACTGCAACTGGCACAGGGCCGTCTAAAGCTCATACTCAGCTTTAAATTAATGTAATTCTTCATTAATGTAATTACTATTCGTGGTGTGGGGTAGGCACTGTATATACCAGTACTTCGTGTGATAACGAAATACAAATACATTTACACCCATCCACCCCCTTTCTAACGCCTGGATACCGTAAAATACGTCTTAGGGATATAATATAAAGATAAATATTTTTTTATTGCTCTTGGTAGCAAATTAGCAAACAGCACACCTGACGGCAAGTGCCATTGCTGCCCATAGGCTCTCTGCAATACCAGGAGTACAGTCCGAAATCCACCCAAAAAATTGGGCTTCCGGCTCTCTCACTCACCGAACGGTTTTCTGCGAAAGTGTACTACCCCAGACGGATCGGCCCGCGACTCTAGACAGAAAATTGTCAACAATGTGGTCCTGCCTCTATAAACTTCGATGTAAGAGAAAGAAAACTCGACAAAAAACTTTAAACCAACACATTTGAGCAGTAGGTCAAATACTCTCCCTGGATGAGGCCCAAGGCCAAGAGTATGGGACGAGTATGGACTGAGTTGATGATATAAGAACATATTTTATTATTAATATAAACCAAGTAATAAAATTGTTAAATGAAATGAGAAATTGTTGGGTGTGTAATATTTTTTTGTCAAGAACATAATTATAAAATAGCATAATTCTGAGTAATAGATTAGATGTCAAGTAATAAACATATTAATACAATGTTTTTTTCCAGTAATTATATTTACGATATGTTTTTATTATAATAAATTAATTAGATGTACCAGTTGCGCTAATTAGTATTACTTATGTCTTACTGCTATATTGCATAGTATTTTTAATAGGTATGCATTCCTAAAGCGAGTATTTAAATAGTAATAAGCGCAGAGCAGTTAATTATTTTCTTATTTTAGTTGGAGTAACTTAATTACACATTTTGGCTTACAAGCGTTTATTATTTTTGGCTTTCTAACCTATCTATGTTCAAACTGTATAACATTTTATGGGATTGCTGTCAAAGCTGTCCAGAAATTTTTTTTTGGAAAAGGTCTTTTAAAGCAAGTAAAAGTTACCAAAAATCTTCGAAAGAACATATTAGTCTGGTCAGGTCTGTGCAGTCTTGGTGGTTGGTCTACCACTCGCAGTAGGTAAATTATTTAATAATAATTAATCAAAATTACTATCAGTTTAAGAAATCACTGCTTATTATAGTTATATATTGTATTATAATGATACACGAAAATAAATACTTAAATTAATATAGTTTCTAATTACATATAATTTATGTAGTTTGTTACGCAGTTAATATAAATACAAAACCTTAAAACCTAATTATACCTTTAGAATGTATAGGAAGGCATACAAGGACAGAACTATCAGGGTTAAAGAAGTACGGTGTAATTGTATTACATAAGTTATAAATATTGCTTTACATTGCATATACGTGACATCATAGATTTTACTTGCTTGATAATAGTAATTCAAAGTGTTTGAATCATAATACAGTCGATTTATATATTAAAAACATGAGGCTGTTTTGTGACCGACCGCCTGCCAGACGTCAACTCTCCTTGGAGTATAATTGTTGACCAGATGACGTCAGCCGAATTTGGCCCAGATCAATGTTCACATTAAGACATTTACATTTTTATAAAATACAACTAAGATCTTTAGATTTTAGTTGTCTTTTACGACACCCACGAGTAATGTAAGGGTTGGTACATACATATTATCACGCCATATCCCTTGCAGGGTAGGCAGAGAGAATAGAGCGCCAGAGAACTCTATCCTTGCATACTTTACTCGCTTCCTCAACATTCATAATTCCCTTCATACACGCTCGCCGGTTTCGGAGACTCTTGACTCCATCTTCCTTCAGTACGTGACCAATCTGGTCTAGGTAAGTTACTCTCGGTCTCCCCCGGTACCTATATCCTTCCACTTTCGCATTGTATATCTTCTTAACCCGACGTTCGTTCAGCATTCTTTTCACATGTCCGAACCATCAGAGCAGCATGTAAGGGTTGGTAGCAATAGTAACTGTTACCACACAACGTTATTATTATAAAAATATATAGAATTATAATTTATGAATAAAAATATATCTACATAAATAATTTATTATATATAATAATATTTTCCGTGTGGTGACGGAGTAAGAATACAATTCACCACTCCCTATTTTACCCGTGGGTGAACGTACGAGACGACTAAGGGATATAAAACGCATATAACATCTATGCAAGAGAAGGAAAACTCGAAACAAAACCCTATACCAACACGTCTCACCAGCGTAGTGTAGTAGGTCAATTCCCCTCCCATTATATAGGAGGCTCGAGCCCAACAGTGGGACATATATGAGCTGAGATGATGATGATGATGATGATTCATTGGTTATAGTTTAATATGTTTATTATATCGTGGTAGTTATGAAAATAGCTATTTTCTAGTTAGGAAATGTCGATTGATCGTCTCTAGAAATTCTTCTTCTTCAGCCCATATACTTTAGAGGAGAGAGGGTTGTGCCTTATAAGGATAAGGCACAGCCCTCTTCTTCCATAAGAACGATATTTGCGCTACTGTACCGCTCTGGACAAATGGGTGTTTAATAGGACTGGGATTTTACTAGTACTCTTTTGAGTGTACCCTCTTTAGTAATGATAGTACCTGCATATGTTCCTTAGCCATGTTTCAAATCACCTGCTTTTTTGTATGCGAGCGGGCCACCGGTATCCGATCTTTGTCTTCGGTGGCCATGTTTCAAATCACCTATGGGAAAGGAAGTGTTGAATTGTTTATCATTATTCTTTCAACACACGGTAGATAGCGATTCAATAATTGCAGATATAAGATTTCAGAGAATGATTTTGTACTAACGAACGTCTGGTTAAGAAGATATACAATGCGAAAGTGGAAGGATGTAGGTACCGCGGGAGTCCGAGACTCACCTACCTAGACCAGATTGGTCACGTACTGAAGGAAGGTGGAGTCAAGAGTCTCCGAAACCGGTGAGCGTGTATGAAGAGAAATATGAATGTTGAGGAAGCGAGTGAAGTATGCAAGGATAGAGTTCTCTGGCATTCTGTTCTCTCTGCCTACCCTGCAAGGGATATGGCGTGATGATATGTATGTATGTATGTGTATTTTGTACTAAACACGATAAAGTCAAGGTTAATTCAAACTGTTGTTATTTATATCTTTGTTTATGTACAAGGTTTTCTTATTAACTTAAATTGTATCTTTGTTTACGTACATCTTATTAGGTTTTTTTTTTGGTTTAATAAAACATATTTAATTATATGTAATTAGTAACTTCTTTGTGATCAGGTATTAAAAATGATCTAATCAGTAGACTTGTTGCCTTTATCGCGGTTATAGTATGAGACGAATGAATATATTCTGTAAAAGAAGGAAATCCTGACCAGTATAATAAAGTAGGCTGAACACTAATCGAGTTTTAAGATATAGATATTATTATTATTACAGTATGCCGACTGCACAGATGGCGCAACGGTTAAGATACCGACCTTTCGTGCCAGTGCCGTGGGTTCGATTCCCATGTGGGACAATACTTCGCTCCACAAAGTATTGTTCTGAGTCTGGGTGTAATTTGTCTGCGTTAATTGCATGTTTGTAAAGTCCCCCGCGATACAAGGATTATTTCCTTAGTGTAGGGTGGTGTTTAAAAAAAAAAAATTAAACTTCTGAATGATTGCCGGTACCTTGTAGACGTTGTACTGTTATGCGTCAATCTTAAAAATAGGCACAGCAATCGAAATCTGTATGAAGTTGCCAGTGTCGGTGTTACTCTTCGATTATTACAATGTACATACCCTTATCAATCAAATCGTCAAAAGGTAAATTTTTATTATTATTCGATTGCCTCGGACAATCGTTTACAATGTGTATAGTTAATCGCTTGCCAAAAGTATCTATATACTTACCAAAAAAACCTAAATAGGGTCTACGGTCTAGGGTTACGTCAGCGTAAAGACACTCGATAGATTTGCAATTTTCATTTTTCATCAATTACTTTTGAATAGCACAGATTGTGACTATCACTATTCTCTTATTTGCATAAAATTATAAAGCCGGCTTTTGACTATGGGATATAATATAGTATATATTACATCTTGAGATACAATATTTTATCGCTCGTCATACATTTTGTACGAGACCGTTCACACTGTGCTATAATATATATACATCTTTTTTTTTTTTTTTCCGCAAGGTGGACCATGGATGTGGTCGCGCCCTGACAAAACGTCCGGGGTGACAGAAGAGGCGGCACGCAACCCCATGGACCCACCCTGCAAACTCCTCTCTTCGCCGTGCGAGCGGGCCACCGGTACCCGACCTTTGACTTCGGTGGCCCGCCCGGCATAATATATATACATCTAAAACTATAAATATTTTTTCGACAAAATAAGCGATATTTTGAAGGAGTATATTTTACCTCACATCCCCGGACACCGCGCCTCCCCCTGCCTCGCCCTCAGTTTGAACGGTAGCCGAAGTGGAACTGTTCCAAAATATATATCTCACAGTGTGAACAGCAATCGCGGGATGTAATATATAGCTCAAGATGTGATATATATTACATCCCATAGTCAAAAGCCAGCTTAATGGTCTCACTCTTGTCGCTCGCGAGCAAAAAGAACTCAAGCGACTTCATGTTGTTTTCCTACGCGTATTCGTCACACACTTTTTAACTGCAAAGTGTGTAACAACACTCATAGCAGATTCCATCGCGAATGAATTTGATTTTTTTCCGACGTTTTGAACACTTTACAGCAGCAACCGTTTGGCAGGTAGGGTCCGCATGGTGGAAAAATAAACTAAAGGCGGGCCGGGCCACACTAGTGATATTAACCCTAGAATATACCGTATACGGTCGACCGCGATTCGTTTATGCATTTATTTTGATGGTTCTAATTTATTTACAAAACATTCAAGGGCCGCAAAGAAGACGTTCGCGAGGGTCGCGTGTTATCGACCGCTGCTTTACAGCGTTAATGGTCACGGAAGGACTAAGGTGTCTAACGTCTAAAAGTCATCGTTATTACAGAGATTTATATCTACTCGCTACAGTATCAGTTAATTATTTTATTTTTTTCTTCTCTAGCGTACGCGGTTTGCGTATAGCCACAAACAAAGGTAAGGAAACAGGATATATTAGGAGTTAATTTGGAACGAGGAATTTAGGAAAAGATCAGAAGGAAATAATAAATATATAATTACATTAATACTCATACTTTAATATCATTACGGTTAATAAATACGTTCAATGAGCGATAAATATGTAAATTATTGGTTGCTAATAATATAGGAATAGAAGATGGTAAAGGCATGTTACATGCATTCATAGTTTCATAGATGATGGTATTATCACGGAGAGGACAGGAAAGGAAAATATGATTTAAATCACCATCCACACTCGCATTTCTCAGACGGTACTAAGTGTAGCTTAGCAAGATGAACGGGTGAGCAAACATGTCCCAGTCTCATGCGTATAATGCAATTCGTAACTCTCTTACAGAATCTCATCCTGGAAAACCAGGGATACCGAGGCATATCTTGTTGAATGCGATAATAATGTCTACCTTTATGTGCGCAACTTTTGGTATATATCTCCTGCCATGAATTCCTTAAAAATACATTGGCAAGAGATACCACATCGTGAATAAAGTTTTTATATGGAAATATATCACCATCTCTGATAGCCTCGTTTGCAAGCCGATCAGCTATTACATTTCCAGAGATATTGCAGTGACTGGGAATCCAAGCGAAAGAAATGAAATATCCTAAATCTGTACATTTTGATAGTAAATGTCTAATGTCAATAATTAAAGGAAATATAATTTTACTACTAAATGGATACCTATGAAGCGCTTGTAAAGCACTTTTAGAGTCAGTAAAGATAACAGTCTTATGAAGCTTAGCCAATAAAATATATTCCACTGCTTTATAAAGCCCGAAGTACTCCCCAGTATAAACTGAAGATTGAGGAGTAAGTTTGATTTTCTGTATGATATTATATTGTGAATGAAATACACCAACTCCAACATTACCCCGAGATGAATGTTTAGATAAATCTGTGTATATATGGTGCCCCCAGTTGGTCTTTTATTAAGTTAAAATTAATGTTTGCGTCTATGTCAGTTTTACATATGCCAACATTTAATTTTATATCTGGCAAGCTTGTCAATGCATTGAAATTAGCATTAAAGAGTGGATGCATTGTATAATTAAAAGAGGGGGTCAGTAAGCCTAAGAATCTCTGATAACTTTGAACTAAGCAAGGAAGAGCTTTATGTGTCCAGGAGCTTGATGTAATTATAGAATTATGTAGGTCTTGTAATTTGATGCGTAAAGGATGTTTTGTAAATTGAAAGCAGCGAAATAAGTACCTATCCGACAGATACTGACGTCTCAAATCTAGAGGAGATTCGAGGCACTCCACTGGTAAATAGTTTATAGGACTAGATTTCATTGCTCCGCAAATCAACCGTAACCCTTTAGATTGAACAGCATCCAGTTTTCTGAGCCCACTCTTATTGCTGGGTAGAAGCAAGAAAGAAGCATAATCAAGAACACTTCTAATCAATGCATCGTAAACGATTTTCAGGGAAAACGGGTGAGCCCCCCACCAGACTCCTGAAAGGCATCTTATAATGTTTAATAAACGCTCACATTTAATAGCAACATGTTCGCAATGAGGAATACCTGATAGCTTGGACTCTAAAATTACACCAAGAAACTTGGTATGGTATTTTTGAGTTATTTGTGAATTGCTAAAAAAACCAGAAACTAAAGGGGGTGATTTCATACGGGAAAAAGGAATAATCACACTCTTGGAAGCAGATATTTCAAGTCCATGTTTATCTAACCAATTTTCTAGCAAAGAGAGTGAATAAGATAGAGTGTTTGATGCTACTTAGACATTATAATGAGAGCAATAGACAAGTAGGTCATCAGCATATTGAAGGACATTGACGTCTGAACCTAAGGATGACTCTAAGTCAAAGCTGTATATGTTATATAATATAGGACTAAGTACCGAACCTTGTGGTAATCCTTTACTGACATGACGAGATGTGGTGCAACCATTTAAAGAAATATTTATACATCGATCTGATAACATGTTGACAATAAAATTAGGTAGTAAATCCGGAACATTTAGACATTTAAGTTTTTTGTAAAGTATAGAAATTACAACATTATCATAAGCAGCTGTGATATCAAGAAATGCAGCAATTAAACATTTATTTTCTGATAATGCAAGTCTAATGTCGGTAATTAAAATGCTTAAATTGTCTATTGTTCCTCTGCCGTGTCTAAATCCAAACTGGTTATTACTCAACAAGTTGTTCGTTTCTATGTACCATTCAAGACGGTTTTTAATTAGACGTTCAGATATTTTCATAAACACTGAAGAAAGTGCAATAGGACGATATGAAGAAATATCAGAGGGATCTTTGTTAGGTTTAAGGAAAGGCACTACATCTTGACTCTTCCAGGATTGAGGAATGTGACCGGAGACAACAATCTTATTAATAAGATTAAGGAAATAAGAGAGAGCAGGATCACTAAGGTGAGAAATAAAGGAATACGGAATCCCATCAGACCCAGGAGCAGAATCTTTAGTATCAGAGATAACTCCTTTTAATTCACTAAGAGAAAATGGACTACTTAAGCCGGTTCTATCTAATAGAGAAGGAAGTAAAATAAGCTCAGGGACAGTAGGAGGAGCAAGTTTGTCTAAAAGTGGGTTTAACAGGATGGGAGGAAGAACTGGTGAGGAATTATTATTTTGGAGGGCAGATTTAAATCTTCTTATATTATTCCAGATTATAGATGGGTTTGTATTGGGACATATGGACAGACAGAGTGATCTCCATGCCTGAATTTTTTTTTTGTTTAAAAAGTTTCCTAGTGTCATTAATTAGTTTCAAAACCTTGTCAAAATTTTCATTAGAGAAACTGCACAATAACTGCGCTCAGCATGTTTTCCTTATTTTATAGCTGCAGTGCATTCAGCATCCCACCATGGAGGTGAGAGAATAAGACCGGCAGTCTTGGTCTTTTTTGGAAACACTTGATCTGCTATTTCTAGTAAAGTCATAGTAAGTGCTTCAGCACAAATTTCTTCATTTTCATGTTGAATATCAGGCAATGAAGATATTTTGAACTCAATTTTTTCTTTATACAGGTTCCAGTCTGCTTCGGCTAATCTATACTTTATCCGTGGCAAAGGTTTTTGAGGCAAATTATGAGAAGAAGGAAAAAAAAGTATAAGAGGGAAGTGATCACTGCTAAAAGAGGAGGATAATACTGATCAGGTTAATGAGGCAGATAGATTTGCAGAACAAATAGATAAATCAGAGGCACTAGTACTTTCATTAGGTGCTGTGCGTCGAGTGGGTGTGCCATCATTTAAAATACATAAATTTTGCGCATCTAACATTTCAATAATTGAATTTCCAAATGAATTATTAGTAGAACTACCCCAAGACTGATGTTGGGCATTAAAATCTCCTAATAAAATTAATGGTTTCATTACATTTAGCATAATATCATTAATTTCATTGAAAATATTTGAAGAAGGGTGGGGAACATACAGGGAAATGTAGCAAATATTACTTACAACAGCTGCAATAATAGAGAAATCGTTGCTATGGGATGGAAGAGAGAAATAAGAATAAGATATGCCATATTTAATAAGGAGGGCTACACCTCCATATCCATCATTACGATCTTTTCGTAGACAAGTATAACCAGGCATCCTAAAATTGGATGATGGTTTTAGCCAAGTCTCTTGTAATGCAATAACATGAGGATGATATGTATTAATTAAGTGGATAAGATCAGATTTTTTAGAAATAATACTCCTACAATTCCATTGTATAATCTGAGTTAGATTGTCCATTATTATTTTGTATATGAGAAAGAAGTGAAAAGATAGGTGCAGCGTTGGACGGTGTAAGTGTACTAGATGGAGACAATAATTTGATAAGCATCAAAATAATTTCAGTGATTGAGGCAGTTATATTGTTGTTAAAATTGAGAGCACATCCATTATTACTGGATGATTCCATGTTGTACTCTTTAGTAATAGTTCTATGTGCTGCTACATCATATCCTTTTGATTGATATGGTTTATAGGGACCAGTGGGTTTAGTAAAAACTGTTTTCTTATATGAACGAGACAGAGAAGGATGGTGAGAATGCTGTACATTTTGTGTGTTGATTAAATCAAAATTATTTCTAGAAAATTGTGGTTGTTTTTGTGTATTGTTAATGTGCATCAGCATAAGATATTTTTGATATAGGTGGGTTTAGCTTAGAAGCTTCAAAATAGGAAATTCGGTTATTAGCCATAGTTTCTTTGATTGCTTTCTGTCTCTTAAATTCCAAACAATTTTTGCTAGTGGCTATATGACAAACTTTACATAGACAGCAAACAACATGTTCCTCTTCAATATTACATTTCTCTCCTGAATGTCCATCTCCGCATCTATAACATCTGGGAGTAGAACGACATTGGCTTTTCACATGCCCAAATCGACAGCAGTTATAGCATTTAATTGTGGGAAATATATACAAATCAACTGGCAGTGCAGAGTAACACATAAATACTCTTTTAGGCAGTACTTGGCCATCAAATGTTAAAACTACAGATTCGGTACTTTTTAAAGATGTAATGCCATTTTCAATAACTTTTCTTTTTAAACGCCTTACTTTTAAAATGGGAACACAACCGATAGGCACTGAAAAGTTGTCTATAATAGCTTCCTCAGACCATTCGGACGGAACTCCTCTCACTATACCCAAGCGTGTTACCGTAAAAGATGGGATAAAGGTCTTATAATTTGCTGATACTAAGTTTTGGTTATTAATAAAATTGTTGGCTGCTTTATAGTCAGAGAATGATATTGACAACCTATTTCTTCCAATACGTTTTAAGCTACCGTTTATAACACATGGAAATGCATTGCTTTTTAAGAATTTACCAAATGTAATTGGGTGCAGTGTTATACCATCATTTGGAGAGGCTTGGTTACACTGAACATGGACTACATAAGGACTGCCATCAGATTGCTGATATAACAATCTTGCAACAGGCTGGAGTGCACTGTTTGTAGAGCTACTATTAACTACACGACACTGAGACATAGAGGGAATTGATGGTGTATTAACAGCATTAATAATATTCGTGTTATGATCAGCAGAACATTGACAATCCTCATCTCTTACTTTTCTATCCTCGCCGTAGCATCTCTTAGATCTTTTCTTATTGCAATGTTTGCACGTATGAATTGCAGTACGTTTACGTCTAACAACACCATCATGAGAATAAAATGCATCAGTATCAAGGCTTGTGCAATCATAAATACTTACAACATGCCCTACTTCAGGGATGGTCCCCCCAGGATCGCCTGGGGGGTCCATATCCGATAAATAGTTTACAAAAACTTACCCTATTCTATCAGCAAGCCACTATACAATACACTACTTAATATAAAGTAAATATACATAAATATAAAGAATGTGCTTCCAACTGATCAAATTCTGTTAATAATATGCGAAATAAAACAATTTTAAAATTAAAAATCCAAAAACACGTTCAAACCAGACAACTGTTTCCCGCGCTTTTTTTCTATCAGTTAATTATTAAAATTTGACCCAAATTTTAAATACAAATTCATTGCCAGTATAAAAAGAAAATGATTCCATATATAAAATTTTATATTGTTTATGCTCAATTATTATTAAATAAAGTTCTTAGTCGTCTTTTACGACTTCCACGAGCAAAGTAAGGGTTGGTAGTGTTCGTAGCCGCTACCACACAGCTGAATTATGTACTGACATATATTCATAATGATTATAACGACCTAGGCCAACTCCATCTGATACCGTTTGGTCAACAATTACAAGTAGAGCAATGGGACCTACTAAACATAAAATATGTAATAATTAGACTATAAAAAGAAAGATAAATAGTAAAAATACTGTGCTTTGTACCACTAAAGAAATCCTTATATTGAATGGGACTTTACAAATATAAAAAAAAAATGATTAAAAAATCAAAAAACCCGACTGTGCAAAAAGTTTATTATGTACGTAGTTTTACGTACATAATAAAAAAAACTGAAAAGAAAAAAACAAGCACTTAGATGTCCGGTGGTCTAGAATTCGATAATATATTATTGAATAAATACAATTGCAGAAAATGAAATATATTTTAATAATAGAACATGACAGCTGAAGAACAGTCGGGATCCTTTATTCTACAGCAAATCTAATTTTCAATGGATCCCGACTGTTCAGCTGTCATGTTCTATTATTAAAATATATTTCATTTTCTGCAATTGTATTTATTCAATAATATATTATCGAATTCTAGACCACCGGACATCTAAGTGCTTGTTTTTTTCTTTTCAGTTTTTTTTATTATGTACGTAGTTTTGGTGACTTTTTACACAGTCGGGTTTTTCGATTTTTTAATCATTTTTTTTTATTTTATACTTTTTAGTTATAAATACATAGGTAGCTATAATTATCTTATTTATTAATAAGTAGGTAAGTACCTAACTATATATAGTTTTTCGACTGAAATTGAGTACTAAATCGTTAGAAATTGGAGAAGGGCGACCGCGTCAGACATTAGATACTTTATGTAGGACTACCTATGGTATATTGGACAATATACCTACTAAATACTTCTGTATATGTCCATCCACATCCAGTTATATGAATTTTTTGTCTTTTCATCGTAAATTTCTACTGTCTAAAAAACCTATACGTGAGAAAGGCTGTTACGTAACTTTAAATCGATATAGATCCTAAACGGCCAGTCAAATCGAAAAATGTTGAGAGAAACCTAAAAATGATTTTCAAATACCTATTTAACGATACCCCACTCGATATAGTTTGTTGATTTTATTTTTTTTAATTTTCACAATATGGCGTCCAGTAGTCGCCATATTTAATTTTCAATAACGTCATATCTTTAGTGACACTCGCCGGATTAAGAGGAATCGATTGACGTGCGAATCATAAAAATCGGCCAAGGCGTTTGGTCTATATAGTGCTTCAAAGGAACATACAAACATACATACATACATACATAGACTGTTAAACACAATACCACTCCTTTGCAGTCGGGTAATAAACAGAGCAAATATGTTTAATTTGTGTCTGTTAATTATACATAGGTGTGTTCGCGACAAAGAAGTGAATTTCTTGGTGTTTGGTGTTATAAAAAAATTAATAACGAAAATGGTTTTTTTTTTATAAAATACCACAGCCTGCACTAAGTAATAAATATTTAGGTTTGGAAACATTGAAGTTAATGAACACATGTCATATTCAGACTTAAAATTGAGAGTCAAAGTTGTTTTTCCACCATATCTAGATATACAGCATTGTATAAATGTACTACAAAAACAAGATTATCTTTAATCTTTATTCGTTTTATTGCATAATATATGTTCTCAGATAAGTCAGTATTTATTTAATAATTAAACATTGAAGTAGTGATTAAAGTTTCAGAATTAGCTTGTTTTCATATATATATTATAAGCTATAACCGTAGTATAATTTTATAGAATATTATCTGTCAATTTATGATCGTCAATCTAATACAAAAGTATGAGCTATTAAAATAGCTTCGAATTCTACCCAAAGCAGTTATGGATTAAGTTATGGCTTATCGTGTATAACAAAGCTATATTTATAAAGTTTTAGATCCTTTAATATTTGTTATGCTACGGCCGCACCTTTTTTTTGTTTATTTTTGTTTTGGTGGACTATGGATTCGTCTCGCCCCGCCAAATCAGTCCGGGGTGACGGAGAAGGCAGCGCGTGACCCCATAGACCCACCGTAAAACTCCTCTCTCTTCGCCGTGCGACCGGGACCCGATTTTTAACTTCGGTGGCCCGCCCCGCGGTTCACCCTCGCGGGTGCCTCTCGTCGGCGCCCCGACAGATTTCGGCGTCGGGGCGTCGCCCTCACGCGGTGGCCTCACGTCGGGCGACCGGACAATTCCCCGGTCCGATTACCCGAAGCCTCGGTTAGGGCGGCATCAGGCGCAGGTATTCGCGCCTGCGCCGACCCGGCGCTGGCGGCGGCCCGGGGCGCGGGAATACTCCCTGGCCCGTTCCGCCGCTTCCTTCTGCGAGATGACAGCCTCGCAGAAGGTGGCGACCGCGTCCCAGTTCCTGATGCTGTCGACCATCGCCCTCGCGACGGCCGGCAGCGTCAGGTCGGCACCGATGACAGCGACGAGGTCACGGCGCTGCCGCTTCCATCCCGGACACACTTCCAGCGTGTGTTGTGCCGTGTCCTCGTCACTCCTGCAGTGGTGGCAGGCCGGAGTCCACTCCCTATACACGACCCTGTGCAGGTACAACCCGAAACACCCGTGCCCCGTCAATACCTGCACCAGCCGAAAGGTGAGGACTCCATGCCGCCGCTCCATCCACTCTATCAATACGGGCCGGAGGGCCTCAACGGTCTCCACACCGTGCCTAGGCCTCTCCAGCCGCGTAGCCCAACGGGCGATGACGTCTCGGCGGGCATCCACGCGCCAGGTGGCTATCTCGCTCAGCGATGGGGAGCCACCTTCCTCGCACGCTGTGATAACCCGCCGGTAGAGGTCGGAGAGCATCTCCGCCTCTAGGTCCCACGGGGGTGTCCCGGCCAACAGGCACGCCGCCTCTGTCGACACCGTGCGGTACCCCCGAATGGCTCTGACCGCCATGGCTCTCTGTGGCCTCCACAGAACCGCCCTGAGCTGGGCGTTCAGAGCCCTCGCCCACACGGGTGCGCCGTACATGGCCATCGAGCGGATGACCCCCGCATACAGCCGTCGGCCCTCGAAACTGGGTCCGCCCACGTTCGGCATGAGCAGCGGCGGCGCGGTCGTCCGTCGTAGGGGACCCCCACGCCGTGGATTTGGCGTTAAAGTCCCCCAGAACCAGGACGAGGCCCGGTGCCAGTCGCCGTATTGAGGCCTCCAAGGTGGTGAGTGAGGCCCCGAAATCGTCCATCCTCCTAGTGGGGGAGAGGTATACGCTGTAGAGCGTGACCCCTCCCCACTCCGCCGCAACTTCCTCGCCCCTATCCAAAAGGGGACAAGGACGGGAAGTGCCGCTGGGTTGAGACGACGATTGCCGCAGTACCGTTTCGACTGAACACCCAATTGGGGCGGTCAGGCACGGCGTACGGTTCCGCGACTACGGCTGCACCAATTGACCACTCCGCCATGGATTGCAGGAGGAGATCCTGCACTCCGGCGGAGTGGTTGGTGTTGGCCTGCAGGAGGAGGTGCATGGATGGTGTACCCATTATCAGATTGTATCCATGACCTCCTCGCCAGCGGGCGATCGGACCGCGCTAGGAGCGGGAGCGGCCGTGGTCGTAGGGCCGCCCCGCGCCTTTAGGGCCGAAGCTGGAGGTTTGCAGACCCCAGAGCCCATGCGGTGCTTGGCGGGCTTATTGCCCGCCGCACACGCGGGGCAGTGGGGTGGGGCGGCGCAAGATGCTGCCACGTGCCCGGTCTGACCGCAGCGGAAACACAATCCGCCGCAGTCGAAGCAATTAGTGCACGTCGGTCGAGTGTGTCCCACCGCCATGCACTTGTAGCACCTCGCAGGCCGGTGCTCAAGCACGGTTACCCGCGCCGAGCTCCAGCCCACGAGGAGCCTGCCTGAGCCGGCCAGTTGCCTGACCGACTCCACCGGGCACTGCGCCCAGGCAGCACCTACGCCACCCGGACTGGGACGAATGGCACCGACCCGGACGGTGTCTATGGGACACCCGGTTTTCGAGGCAATAGCCTCCCGGATGTCTTCCACCGTCACCGAATCGTCCAAACCCGAAATGCGCATTTCGGCGCACTTGACGGGCCTGGCGATCTTGATGCCACCCTCCTCGGCGAACAAACCTCGCAGCTTCTCGGCCACGCTGTCGGCCGTCTTGGCGCCCTCGGCCCCTGGGAACTCGAGAATTCGAGCCCCCGTCCGGGCTTTGCGGGTCCTGGCTTCGACACCTCCAATATCGGAGACGTCTAGCTCCCGCCGGGCCTTCCTCAAGACGGCCTCGTAGCTGAGGCCCTTCTCGGCCGCCTCGGGCAGCACAGTGATCACCACTGCGGCCGTCTTCGGCGACTTGAGCCCCTTGCGCGGTCTCTTCTTCTGTCCGGCTCCTGCCTGTGGAGCGGGGACCTCAGCGGCGCGCTTGGCCTCCGCTCTCCTTCTTAGGCCGCGACTCCTTCTGTTGCGCTCGGCCACCTGCCAACCCTGTTCGGGTACGGCAGTCGTGCCAGACGCGGAAGGCCTCGTCGCAGCCTTGCTGGTCGTCGCCGGCGGTGTTATTGCGGGCGACTTCAGCGGTCCGGCAGGAGCCGGAGCCATCTTCCTCCTCAGGGCGGGTCCCTTCGGAGCTGGGCCGGGGCCTTTGGGCTTAGGCCCGGCCGCGGCCGCGGCGTAGCTCCCCATGCGGCCACCCTGACAAGGCAGCGGGGCGGGGGCTGATGCCACATGCGGCCGCTTGTCCGCGGCGAGAGGTGGCCGGACACGCGGTTCTGGAGGCAACCTTGCCTCCAGAACGACGAAGCGCGCATCGACGAGCTTGCCCACTGCGCCGATGATTTTGGCGAGGGCCTCGTCCGACATGCCTCCCACCTCAAACGGTGTTGGCCGAGCCCCCTCCGGGGCCCGCCCTGCGGCGCCTGGCGGCTTTGGCGCCGCAGGGGCGCTAGCCGGCGGCAAGCGGTCCGCGGGAAGAGGTCAGGTCACGGCAGGCGTCTTCCTCGCCGCGGGGACGGGTGTGACGATGACGCCATCACCCAACGTCATCGGCGCCGCAGCGCGAGGCGGCTTTGGCGCCGCAGCGGCCGCTGAGTAGCCGGCCTTGACCGATGGCGCGGCTGGCGCAGGCGACACGAACAGCGCCACTTGCGCCTTGAGGTCGGCCACGTCCATCAGCAGCTGGCGGTTTGCCCGACGCATCTCCGCCAGCATGTCGCCCAGGTTCCGGTTCCGGGTCCGCAGGCCTGACATCTCGCCTCTAAGGCAGACATTTTCGGCCCGCAGATCTGTGGGGTCGCCGGCGCTGGCAGCGACCGCCGCCGCCTTTTCACAACCGAGGCCCGTCGCCCTCTTCGGGAGGCCTGCATCTTGGGTGGAGGCATGTTGGCCACGCTCCCCTCGGTGTCGGTGCCCGAGCACATGTCGTGCGGCGTTCCACAGGGGTCGGTTCTGGGACCGACTCTGTGGGACATCGGGTACGACTGGGCGTTGAGAGGGAGTCTCCCCCCCGGGCTGAGCGTGATATGCTACGCTGATGATACGCTCGTCACAGCCCGGGGCAGGACATTCGAAGAGGCGGCGAGCCTGGCCACTCTCGGCACCGAGGAGATGGTCGGGCGAATCGAGGCGCTGGGGCTCAGGGTGGCCCTAAATAAGACGGAGGCCCTATTGTTCCATGGGCTACGCGTAAGGCCGCCAATCGGCGTCTCGCTAGTCGTCAACTCCGTCCACATCAGCATCCAGGCCCATATGAAGTACTTGGGTCTGGTGCTCGACGGGCGATGGTGGTTCCGGGAGCATTTTCGCTGAATTGCTCCCCGGCTGGTCGGCGCGGCGTCCGCCCTTTCGCAGCTCATGCCGAACGTGGGCGGACCCAGCTTCGAGGGCCGACGGCTGTATGCGGGGGTGATCCGTTCTATGGCCATGTACGGCGCACCCGTGTGGGCGAGGGCTCTGAACGCCCAGCTCAGGGTTGTTCTGTGGAGACCCCAGAGAGTCATGGCGGTCAGAGCCATTCGCGGGTACCGCACGGTATCGACCGAGGCGGCATGCCTACTGGCCGGGACACCCCCGTGGGACCTAGAGGCGGAGATGCTGCGGGAATATCACCGCCCTCGTCCATTCTGACGGTAGATCCGCCGCCCTCGTCTTCGGACGGCTCTGCGACATCGCTGTCGCCCTCGTCCGTCGATGGCTCTGCTGCGAGTCTACCGTCGTCCTTCTTCTCTTCAGCGGCGGCAGCCTCCCTGCGCGCTCGCCGCTCCTCCAGCCGCCTTTTGTGGCTCAGGCCGTTGCCCCGAGACTTTCGAGGCGACTTCCTCTTCTTCTTCTGGGCCTCCACGATTTGTGCCGGGCCCTCGGCGGACGCCTCAAGTCCTGAGGACGAGGCGTCGTTGTCAGTTTTTCTTTGGCTTGACAAGGCCGTGGTGTGAGAATCACACAGATTCCCGTCGGTGTTAAAAAGGTTTTTTTAATTGGTATTCATGAGATTCCCACGAGTAGGGGAGATACACAACGTCGACCCGGCCAGAGATCCCTTTACCCGGGCAAGCCTACATTTACCAACCAGGGGGTCAGCCGGTACCCTGGCTGGAGCGTGCTAACGACAGAACAACCCATCTGCCATGCATCTTCTCGCCGCACGCCAGAACTTAAGATTCTGGGTGATTTCCGAGTTCGAATTAATTCGAACTCTTTATAGAGGTTGTCTTCCTCGCGGTCCGGGCGGTTAAGCCAAGACCCTCGCTCCTGAAACTAAGACAAGCAAAGAATCAGGTTTACGATGTGTGGGCGGTGGCATGTGCCTGCCCAGCCCTCAAATGAATGAGTGACTGAGCCCGTCCCGATATTTCGCATCCTATAACCTCTACTACGACTGTATGGTTGTAGCATATGCTCCCGTAGGATCCTCGGTGGCATCAGACCTAGAGAAGTTTTGGGATAATGTTAGGGAAGTTCTGGATATGGCAGAAACCAGTGAACGCGTGATTGTATGCGGAGATTTGAACGGATGGGTGGGGACCAAGCGTCCCGACTATGAGGACGTACTTGGTCCATTTGGTGATAAGAGAGTGAACGACGCAGGTAGGCTCATAGCGGATGTATGCATGGAGAGAAACCTTATTGTGTCAAACACATTTTTCCAACATAAGGACATCCATATGTATACATGGAGAAGGAATGAACAGAAAAGCATAATAGATTTAATTTTGGTAGACAGTCGCCTCCGAAGCAAAATATTGGACGCAAGAGCCTACAGGGGCCCCACAGTCGACACGGACCACTATCTCGTTATTGCGAGATTTAGTGGTCTGTTCAGAAAGTGGAGGCACTGGCGAGAGCGTGTCCACTTCGGAGGGCTTGAAAGAATAAAGGTTGAAAGGTTGCAAGAAGAGTGTGTAAGAGAAAAGTATGCAGAGGGTGTCCGAGAACGGCTGACGATGGCAAGCCAGCCGCAATCGGACATTGAAGAATGCTGGAGAGTATTGAAAGAGAGTATGGTAGATACAGCGAAAGAAGTATGTGGAAGTTCAAAGAAGCATAGAAAAACAAATGGTGATGCATGGTGGGATGCGGAAGTGGCAGCTTCCGTAGAGCAAAAGAAGAAAGCGTGGCTGGACTATGTCTCTTCTTTGAATCTGAATGACAGTATGACTGAACAGAAGAAAGAAATATATCGGCAATGTAAGAATGACACCAAGGCCTTAGTAAAAGAGAAACGTGATAGAGCAAATATGAGTGCGGAAGATAGGCTGACTAAAAACTTCGAGGGTAACACCAAACTCTTTTGGAGGGAGGTGAAGAAGTCTCGGGGTGGTTGGTCAGCCTTCAGAATGAATAAAATAAGGTCTAAAGGTGGAGACATTCTTACACAAACACAAGACGTGTTAAGCCGATGGAGTGAATATTTTGGCGATATGTATGCGGATGCTACGGTTGGCGCCGGTGTTGGATGTGGTTTAGTAGATCAACATTCGACAACGGCGTCCTCCGATGGCATCAGTATGGATGAAGTTGAATGGGCGATAAGAAGTTTGAAAAATGGTAAGGCAGCGGGCATTGATATGGTGTCTGCCGAGATGATCAAGCTCGGTGGCTCTTGTGTCTGGGAGGCGTTCCTGTTGCTCCTCAATTTATGTTGGAGCTCGGGAATGGTTCCCAGGGACTGGAATAGCGCAGTCATCGTGCCTTTGTTTAAAAACAAGGGTTCACGTTATGACTGCGCAAATTACAGAGCCATAAGCTTGACCAGTTTGGCAGCAAAAGTGTATGGTAAAATTATTGAAAGGAGAATGAGGATGGTGTCCGATGGTTTACTGTGTGAGACACAAGGAGGTTTCAGGAGTGGAAGGGGATGCATGGATCAAGTGTTCTCTCTGCGCAACATTGTGGAGAAGCATCTGGCTCTAGGTCAGAGGGTTTTCTGCAGTTTTGTGGATCTGGAGAGAGCATTTGACACGGTTGTACGAAAGGAACTTTGGGACATTTTACCGGAGTATGGTATTAACGGTAAACTGCTACAGGCTGTGCAGTCTAGTTACATGGGCTGTAGAGCCTGTGTGCGGCTGGATGATGGAATGTCGCCTTGGTTTGACGTCAATATCGGCGTTAAGCAGGGGTGCGTTCTGTCAGCCAGGCTGTTTATCATATATCTGGATAAATGTCTTCAAAGGTTGAACGATATGAATGTGGGAGTCCAGATGGGCGACTCAGTGGTCACTGCTCTGCTTTATGCAGATGATGCAGTCCTGCTGGCACAGTCAGCGACTGACCTGCAGACCCTAGTCGACACAATGACAGAAGATTGTAAGAAAAGGGGTCTACGCGTGAATGTGAGCAAAACCAAAATAATGGTCTTTGAAAGAGATAAAACCAGAACAGATGTAAGAGTAACAATAGGTAATGATGTACTAGAGCAAGTGGATGAATTTGTATATCTTGGATGTGGATTTAGCCGAGATGGAAGGTACACCACTGATATAGAGCGAAGAGTGAATGCGGGAAATAGAGTGAACGGAGCGTTGGGGCAACTTTTCGGCAGCCACCACCTCAGCCAGAAGGCACGTGTAGCAATACATAACGCAGTGCTTGTCCCAACATTACTGTATGGAAGCGAGAGTTGGGTATGCAGAAAAGAGTATGATAGTAAAATTAATGCGGTCGAAATGCGATCTCTGCGGAAAATCTGTGGAGTTAGGCTGACCGACCGCATTCGTAACGACGACGTAAGAGAGCGAGTAGGTATGAAAGAGAGTATTGGTGTAAAGATGCGAAAGGGAATGCTCCGATGGTTCGGACATGTGGAAAGAATGCCGAACGAACGCCTGGTTAAGAAGATATACAATGCGAAAGTGGAAGGATGTAGGTATCGAGGGAGACCGAGACTAACCTACCTAGACCAGATCGGTCATGTACTGAAGGAAGGTGAAGTCAAGAGTCTCCAAAACCGGCGAGCGTGTATGAAGAGAATTATGAATGTTGAGGAAGCGAGTGAAGTATGCAGAGATAGAGTTCTCTGGCACTCTGTTCTCTCTGCCTACCCTGCAAGGGATATGGCGTGATGATATGTATGTATGTGTATGTATGTACGACTGTAGTAGAGTAAGGAGCGAAATCGCGCAGATATTCGCTATGGACGACAGTACAACAGAAGAACTGGGGACCGCCGCCCGCACCCAGGGTACACCGCGTGGAGGTTTCTGGGATAGTACCCCTGCTACGGCCGCACCTGCGTGTATCGTCACGAAGCTTCGTGCAATGAGACGATATACGCAGATGTGACTGGTCATTATTGGCTATCGTCGCGACCATTCGAGCTTCGTATGCGTTATCGCTTGGGTGGCGATAATTCGAAAAGGGTTTTAGCGCGCTAATATATCGGGCTCTGTGGTCAAACTAGCGTTTTTCATTTCAGCGGAAATTTTCGATGTGTTTAGACGCGTTTGAGGACCTTTTTTTTTTATTGCCGGTGGTGGCAAACGAGCCAGCAGCACACCAGATGGTAAGTGACACTGCCGCTCATGGACTCTTGCAATACCAGGGCATAGCTAGGCCGCTGCCTACCGTGAAGAAAGTGCTCTTCCTCCTTGGAACTGAGGTGCCATGACAAAGGGGTCCTTTTTTGCACTGAACGCGCAAACTTATGTCTTAGTGGGATTGAACTGGACTAAGTTCCGTTCACCCCATTTGGCGGCCCGCCCCAGAGAGCGCTCGACTTCAGACACAAGTTGAGTCCTTCTTTCCTGTAATATACTCCGACCTCCAGTTAATCAATAAATATGGAGTGGAGCGATGAAATGGTGTTAGAAGTTTTACACCATTATGAAACGGAACCCATGAAGGAATCCAAAAAAATCATTATGTAATTATTAGCATAATATAGCTGTAAAATTAAAGCAACTCGTCATCCATAGTTAAACGCATGAAAATTATTTCTACCATCTTTAATTATTGCACGATACTTCGTGTAAAATACCGAAGTCGCTAATATGACCACAGTATTATCGCGATAACATTCTAGTGTACAAAACGTACGAAGCTTCGCCACACATTACTTCGGGACGATACACGCAGGTGCGGCCCCAGCATTAGGTTAATAAGAAGTTTAGTATATAGTTTTCCGTGTGGTGACGAAGTAGGAAAAGAATTCACGACCGTTATCTTGCCCTTGAGTGTCATAAAAAATGCTTAAGAGTTATAATAGGTGTATAACATTTGTACAAGAGACGTAAACCCGATATAAAACCCTATATCAACCCGTCTGATCAGCGTGGTACAGTAGGTCAATTTCCTTTCTATTGTGGAGGAGGCTCACGCCCAGTATTCGTACGTAGCCTAGGCTAATTACGATGACATTTATTTGAACTACTACATGAATACATTAATGTGTTCGAGAAAATGTGTTCGATTTTTTGGATAGCGGATAATATATAAGTATGGTTACGTCACGGCCGTCTGGGTCTTGATGTATTTAGAATACAACTTAAAGAGCTAAACTCGGCGTTTATTTTTGTTATGATTATATTGGCTTGGTTTGAGAAGATATTTATTACCCGGCTGTAAAGGAGTGGTATTATGTTTAACAGTCTATGTATGTATATATGTATGTTTGTATGTTCCTTTGAAGCACTATATATATACCAAACGCCTAGGCCGATTTTTATGATTCGCACGTCAATCGATTCCTCTTAATCCGGCGAGTGTCACTAAAGATATGACGTTATTGAAAATTCAATATGGCGACTACTGGACGCCATATTGTGAAAATAAAAAAAAATAAAGTCAACAAACTGTATCGAGTGGGGTATCGTTAAATAGGTATTTAAAAATCATTTTTAGTTTTCTCTCAACATTTTTCGATTTGACTGGCCGTTTAGGATCTATATCGATTTAAAGTTTCGTAACAACCTTTCTCACATATAGGTTTTTTAGACAGTAGAAATTTACGATGAAAAGACAAAAAAATCATATAACTGGATGTGGATGGACATATACTGAAGTATCTAGTAGGTATATTGTCCAATATACCATAGGTAGTCCTACATAAAGTATCTAATGTCTGACGCGGTCGCCCATCTCCAATTTCTAACGATTTAGTACTCAACTTCAGTCGACAAACTATATATAGTTAGGTACTTACCTACTTATTAATAAATAAGATAACTATAGTTACCTAGGTATTTATAACTAAAAAGTCTAAAATAAAAAAAAAAATATTAAAAAAATCAAAAAACCCGACTGCGTAAAAAGTCACCAAAACTACGTACATAATAAAAAAAACTGAAAAGAAAAAAACAAGCACTTCGATGTCCGGTGCTCTAGAATGCCATAATATATTATTGAATAAATACTATTGCAGAAAATAAAATATATTTTAACAATAGAACATGACAACTGAACAGTCGGGATCCTTTATTCAACAGCAAATCTAATTTTTCAACAGTCGGGATCCTTTATTCGACAGCAAATCTAATTTTTCAATGGATCCCGACTCTTCAGTTGTCATGTTCTATTATTAAAATATATTTCATTTTCTGCAATAGTATTTATTCAATAATATATTATGGCATTCTAGAGCACCGGACATCGAAGTGCTTGTTTTTTTCTTTTCAGTTTCTTATTATGTACATAGTTTTGGTGACTTTTTACGCAGTCGGGTTTTTGATTTTTTTAATAATTTGGTAGGTTGTAATTCCAAAAATTGGTTTTATTTTTGTGTAAGATCACATTTTATAAGCAAGTTACATATACATATTACACGCACACACACACACACGCACGCACGCACGTATGCACGCACGCACGCACACACACACACACACACACACTATTCATAATTCTATATTTTCAGAATATCAGGCAAGACACCAGAGATTTGCATGTAGGTACTTTACGAGTAGTATGCTTTCGGAGGCGATAAATCGATCTAACTAGAGGTTGCTATAAAATATTGTTTTTTCAGTGTTTTCAGTCAATAAAAAAATATAAATAAAATATAAAAAAATATATTTGCCAAAAAAAAAAATACCAAGGTAAGCTCGGTCATCCAAATATTTGATTCATTATTATAGTCAGAAGTGATTTAATATCGTAACAATTTGTTATTTACTGATTACACAACTATATGTTGTGTAACCGGATTTATGTTGAACATTATTTGTGATTTTAAATATAATAAAATAATAACCTACAATTTATGACTACTGACGTCCAATCGTGATTTTAAAGGTCACGATTTGATACTATCAAAAATAGTTTAAGACGAAAATATGTAAATAAACTAATAAAATCGTGATTTTAAAGGTCACGATTTGATACTATCAAAAATAGTTTAAGACGAAAATATGTAAATATACTAATAAACTATACATATAGGATTTAAAATTAATTATAATGAAAACCTAACAAATCATACCACAGTATGTAAATGATAATTTACTTACAAGATTTAATTTAAATTGTTACAAACAACTGCTATTTATTCTATGGTATATAAAATTAGTATTAGCTTAAAATTAGTTTTAATTAGTCATTACATAAAAATACCAAATGAATTTTAATTGTATTTTATTGTGACAGTATGTACAATTTTTTTTATCAATAGTTTAGAAACGGTAAAGAAGTAGATAATATCCAATAGATACATTATAAAACATTATGATTATTTACATTTTAGAAAGTGAGTTAAAAAATCTAAATTTACGCTTTTTAGCAAACTTATGTCCTTGAGTCTACGTAATGAGCGTGCCCAATTTTTATAAGGGGACACGATTATCACGGACTGAATTTATATTGTTTAAATTAATAATAATAATAAATAATACATAATACTGCAATACCCTTATTTCTACATATTCATCATCATTCTCCTACTCTTATCCCAATTACTTGGGGTCGATACAATATGTACTCTTATTTCATAAGTACATATTGTAAAAGTTATTGACAATAGTTTCATGACTGGCCGCCTGCCAGACGTCAACCCTCCTTGCAAATGTAATTGTTGACCAAACGGCGTCAGATGGAGTTGGCCCAGGTCGTTATAAGGCTCTTAGTCGTCTTTTACGACATCCACGAGCAAAGTAAGGGTTGGTAGTGTTCGTAGCCGCTACCACCCACCGTGTTTATATATATTATTATTATGATATATAATTACCATAAGTAACTTGTTATTTTAATAGCGTAGGCATTAAATACATGATAAATAGATGATAGCTTTGAACGGGAATGCCAAATTTTATGCTACTTAATTAACCTAAATGTATTTCTAGATTATATTTTGGTTCTAAAATATTGATCTTATTCCAAGTCCAAGACCTTTCTTTATAGTCTTTGGTTGCAGACGAGCAAATAATTCACCTCTGAAATACAGGGGCATAGCTAGGTAAACGTTGCCATAAACTGTAAAGCTCGTATGCTCAGCAAACGAAGCGCAGTAGTAAATTGCTACTCAGACGTCGAATTTCTCTGAGAGTGTGGTACTACTGCGGACGAGCTAGAGTATTTACGGCTGCAAGCAAAAATTGCAGTGTGTTCCTTATAGTTAAAAACTAATTCTATTGCGCAATTTGCTGTTCTACAATAGTAGTCTATGATTACACTATTTATCTATCAGTTTCCACTTTGTTCTGTCAGCTGCACATAAACGATACTAATTGTTGTATGCCTATATGTTAGTGCCTACATATCGTTGGTTAAATAGACAAGTGACATTAATCAAAAAGAACAAATTTTACAGTACACGCATTTAAAATTATTTTTCAACAATCAAACTGGCGGTTTTGCATTGAGTATCAAAGTGACACTTGTGACAGCGCAGGGTTTTGGACGTTTAATTTGATGATGTGTTATTTTTTTTATTGAACTACAAAGCATTAAAATGTTTTTAACGTATAATATCTTCTTCTTCTTCTCTTTGTGTATTGGCAATCAACTACTTATACGAGCTATTAACAGCGTCAAGTTATAATTATTATTACGTTTATAGTCTTTAGTCATTGTCTAAGTCAAATCGTCCGTTTTAGTCATTGTCTAAGTCAAATCGTCACCTTCAACAGTGCTATGGCCACACTGTTAATGGTATCTTGTGGGAATTTTGATGGAAAACGAAAACGTTGTAAAGCACTTTTATATGATATTCACTACATCCCAGTACTTCTGTCGTATCATCTAATATAACACGTTAAAACACTAAGATATCGAATATAATATAAGAGCACCACATGACGTTTTCGGATTCCAACGTATAATATCAATTGTATTTTTTTTTGAGAAATGTCACTTTTCTTTTTAACCAACTATATGTATACCAAGTGTGTATATCTCTTTCACAGTTTTATGTCATAATCCGGCTTAATTTTAGTTAAAAAGTTATCTGCAGCTAACATTCAGATGGTGCATACACTAAAAAAATTTTGTATAATTATGTTTATTCGATTCTTTGTTTGATACTTTAAACCTATTTATAACTTTAATTTTTTATTTATACAGGATGGAAGTGGACCGCTCCCGAAAACAAAGACAGGTGACCCTACTAGTCCTACTTGTAATGATAGGCTAGAAAAAAATTGATTCGGATGAATATAAATACTTTTTTTTCACAACGAATTTTAAGTTTTTTACACATTCCATCGTATTAGGACAGTGCCATGTAATGATAATTCCATAAAAAATACGTAATTTTACTCAGATGAGAAAAGACGCAATCTATTCAAAACTCACGATCATATGTTCAAGTGGTGAAAAAAAATGTATTTTTCATCCGAATCGATTTTTTTTCTAGCCTATCATTACAAGTAGGACTAGTAGGGTTACCTGTCATTGTTTTCGGGAGCGGTCCCCTTCCACCCTGTATTTATTTTTACATGAAATAATTTTCCTTATTCTAACTTTATATACTATACAAGTAAATACCATATTTTCTACGCATACGTTTGCGCAGGTTGTCTCAAAGGTATGCCTTCATCCATTTTTGGGACTTCAGGACGTTTGAAGAATCTCGTGGTAAGTGCATCACGACCAACTGATATTCCCATTGTGACAAGATGTAGGACTATCAATAATAGTGCAGTGACCCCTATCACCAGAACAGTAGTGCTCGGCTGAGACCAATCCACCACCGGATAGATATACGCGTTACCTTTCCTGAAACAAACAAAATATGAGGTAAACATTTCAGATATACATTATTAACTTGAATTTATAGATAGAGGATGTTGGTTATATGATGGTAGTGGCAAAATTAGATTTGGAGTAAATGCAGGTGTAATCAATACCAACATCGATTACAAGTTAGAATGCAAAGCTACTCGGATAGCATAGTTTATTGCGTTGCTGTGCCCAGGCCATACAGATCTTGAGTGTGTGATGCGCCATGCTTTAGCTGCAACCGCAATGGTATCAGGAAAGAGTCATCTCCCTCTTTGCGACTGTGTATATCTATATACTGCGTCTGCTTGGCGAAGTAATATGCCCTGATACGACCTAAACCAGCTGGAAAAAGAGAGCCATGTACCACTGCTCTATGCACTCCACAGTCCGAACACCGAACCAGATTCCAGGTTCTGGTTCGGCGTTCGGACCAGTGATATTAAAATTCTATCATATTACTCTATCATGCATACGCATAGTAAAACTATAGAAACCTCAACAATACTAATATGAGGTTTTTTGAGATTATATATATTGCACGCCTCATAAGCGAAGCGTTGAGGTCTTGCTCTACTCTCGATATTCGAAAATCAAGCACTTTTCAAACATAAAAATGATTGTATTTTTCTCACATTGCACTTATAGGATACTATTGTAATACATATGTCAAGAAAAAACATTCGTTTAAACGTATTTGATATTTTTAAAAAGCAATTATTTTGTTTAATGTAAGAAAATAACTAGTTGATTAAAAAAAATATTCAAGGACGTCGGATACAATATTTTGTATCTGGCAGGATTACGACCGTAATATAATTATTATTTATACATTAATATGTATCAAAATATTTATCTTTTTAAAAGCTTCATAATCGCAACACGCTTTTTCCTTTCGAAAATGGCTTGGTAATTCTTTGTCGTTTAATTGCAATTAATAAAAAACTAAACTGCTTAGTCATTAGTGTATACCTTATGAAAATTGGGTTCGTTTACATTTTTTTGTTCGTCCATTCGGACAGGCAAAGGAAATAAATCCCATTCAGCCTATACTAGCTGTATATGTTTAGCTCTACGTCGAGAATGGCACGAAATTTCAAAAGTATTTCTTTTCTTTTTTCATTACAAGCTTATATTTAGTTTCACCTGTCCCGTTGTCTGTAATCAAATGTTGCAAGTTAAACTTGATCCACTTCCCGGTTTCTGATTGAGCTGAAATCGTGCATGCATATATAAATCGGATGACAATGCAATATTATTGTGACATAGAGCTGATCTGATGATGGACCTGGAAGCTGGCCGTAGGAACTCCATAATTAAACAACGCAACCCTTTCGAGTTTGGCGTAATTTGATTTGTCTTGACGATTACTTTAATACTATATGGTAACCAGGGTCTGACGATGGACCTGGAAGCGGGCCAAAGAAACTCCGTAATTAAACGACGCAACCCCATCGAGTTTGGGCTCCTTTGATTCGTCTTGACGAGTACTTTGATACTATATGCTAACTAGGGTCTGACGATGGACCTGAAAGCTGGCCATAGGAACTTCGTAATTAAACGACGCAACCCCATCGAAATTGGGCTTATTTGATTCGTCTTGGCGAGTACTTTGATACTATATGAAAACCAGGGTCTGATCATGGACCTGGAAGCTAGCCATAGGAACTCCGTAATTAAACGACACAACCTCAGCGAGTTTAGCCTCCTTTGATTTGTCTTGTCGAGTACTTTAAGACTATATAGTAACCAGGGTCTGACGTTGGACCAGGAACCCAGCTATAGGAACTCCGTAATTAAGTAACGCAACCCTATCGAGTTTGGGCTCGCTTGATTCGTCTTGACGAGTACTTTGATACTATATGGTAACTAGGGTCTGATCATGGACTTGGAAGCTGGCCATAGTAACTCCGTAATTAAACGACGCAACCTCATCGAGTTCGGGCTCGTTTGATTTGTCTTGACGAGTACTTTGATACTTTATGGTAACTAGGGTCTGACGATCAACCTGGAAGCGGGCTATAGAAACTCCGTAATTAAACGACGCAACTCCATCGAGTTTGGACTCGTTTGATTCGTCTTGACGAGTACTTTGATACTACATATATGGTAACCAGGGTCTAATGTTGGTCCTGGAAGCTGGCCATAAGAAAAAGAAGGTGCTAAATGTTCTTAATCATACCATCAAAATGTAATGCTTTTATTTATAAAATTGGGTCTGTGGTAGAAACGGGAAGATTTAATAATTATGGTGTAAAGTTTTAGTGTTAAAAATATATAATTATATACGATATTGAATTATTTTGTAATAGACGAAGAAGCTTAATTATCGTTAAAGGTTACAATGAACTTATAAGGTGTTATATGTCTTATTAGACTTAATTTATTTTTAACTTTTTATTTTATTTTATTAGCAAATAATAATAGTATATTTTTAAAAAAGGCTTTTTCTTTAATTTTATTTTTATTTCTGGCATTGACTAGATGATAAATAATATAAAAATTATGAGGCGTGCACTTTTGAATTTTCCAAATTATTAAGTCTTCTTATATCGATCATGATTTTATGTTTTATTGATTTCAACATAATTAGTTGTTTGTGGCGGTGACGGAGAGAATATAAAAGATGACCTTCTCTGCCCGCGGGTATCGTGAAAGATGTTTAGATAACGTGCACAGAAAACAGTACAATAATAGAGTTAAAACTTGATATAAATTCAACCACTACTACTATTCTATATATATTATTCACCACCCTATATTTTACCCGTGGGTTATCGTACGAGACGACTAAGGGATACAAAACGTATATAACATCTATGCGAGAGAAGGAAAACTCGAAACAAAACCCTATATCAACATCTCTGACCAGCGCGGTATAGTAGGTTAATTTCCTTCCTATTACGTGTACTACTCGTGTCTACGTGTTACTTCCAACAGTGGGACATTTATGGGCTGTGATGATGATGATAAAATCAACCAACTAAAAAAAACTTGATATAAGTGACAATATGTCGACCCATTTGGACGCTATATGTAATAGGTGAAATTGTCTGCGATTGTGTGGGAGGCTAGTGCCAATATTGCAACCTATATAATTAGTGTATGATGCCAAAAAAACCTTAACATTTAAGAATTACAAAGATATGATACTCACTACACTACTATGATATGACACTCAACAAGTAAATATTATATACTTGTTTAATTAGCGAATTATATATCATAGCAAATGAAAGAAAAAATTGATTACTAAGTATATTAGTAATCAAAAACATAAATTTTTTATACTAATATACACATTTAAAAAATAAATATTTCGTGTAGAAGAAAGTATAGAGACAGATATCTCTTAGGTCATTAGCAAACAGCAAAATAATTATAAAATTTGTCGTTTTACCGTATTAGAATTTTAAATCTTGATTACTTTTATTTGAAATTTGATTTTTCAGTACGAAATAGTTACATCATTTAAGCAGTAACTAGTAACACACCTGAGTTTTATAATTGTGCTTAATTAATAAGTTGATCTGCGATTCTGCCGACAGTGTGTTTGTGGTTAACACGTGTGTCAAGGATTAATTCGGATTTTTCAATTTTAGTGGCAGTTGTGACTTGTTTTTTGGCATTGTGTGTCTGTGTATTGTCATAGTAAAGTAGCAAAAGGTTTGTTTTGTGTCTTTAACATTATTTGTATATAATGGCTGATAAAGCGAAACCCCCCGACCCCCCTGATATCTCCCGGCCCTCAACCCCGCCTAACTTCACTCTTAATCATCAAACAAACCCATCATCACAATTTGCAGAAGTGGTTTGCTCTTTCGTAGATTCCGATAGGATGCAAGTAAAGTCTCGTAAACGACCAGTAAATGATGAATTACTTAATCATACCCGTCCTTCAAAACAATCTAAAAATCAAGTATCAAGAGAAAGATACTTAAGTAATGACAAGTCGCCATTTATTGTACATGTAACTCGTTTAGAAACCAATCAATACGATGGTACAGTTCTAGATCCAGTTACATTTGGTCTTGTCCTCCTTAAAAATAACTTTTCAAATATTGTACATGACGGAATAAAAAAAGTAAGCCGAAACAGGGTTTCTGTGGAATTCAATTCCCCTCAGGATGCTAACTCATTTATTAGTAACTCTTTACTCAATAGACACAAGTACATAGCCTCTGTATCATCTTTTAATGTAACCCGTATGGGAGTTGTTTATGGTGTACCCATAGACATGTCTGAAGAAGATGCTATGATTTATATCACGGTTCCTGTGGGTTGTGGTAAAATCCTAAAAGTCAGACGGATCAACAAGAAAATTTTCAAGGATGGGGCCCCGGAGTGGAAGCCCACCGAGACATGCGTTATTACTTTTGACGGGCAACTATTACCTAAAAGAGTATTTTGCTGTTATAATTCTTTACCAGTCGAGCAATACGTATACCCTACGATCCAATGCTATAAATGCTGCAGGTTTGGCCATGTTGAATCTATTTGCAGATCTAAGCCGCGCTGCATTAAGTGCGGACATGATCACCAGGGCAATGGATGCGATGTACAAGAAAAGGATGCTTTCTGTATTCTGTGCTCCGGGAATCATTTTGCTACAAGCAAATCCTGCCCGGGGTTCGGTAGGCAGAGAGCTATCAAGTCCATGATGGCTGAGAAAGTGGAATCATATGCTGAGGCTAGCAAATCGGTCCCCTCTATTTCCCGTTCATATGCCGACATCACAAAAACAACGTCTTCTCCTGCTTTAACACAGTCCTATAAAAAAACAGTCTATCTTAAACCTAAGACTCATGCTCCTCTTTTGCCCTCTTATGACAAAACTAGCCATCTTAATATTATTAGATCTCCTCACTCTACTCAGCTTAATGGCTGTGCATTAGCCAATACTAGCTCTCAACCCTCAAGTAATTCTTACGAAATTATTCAGCTTCTAACTTCTTTTATGTCTAACAATAACCCTCAACCTGCATATGTGATGCCTAGCTCGTCACAGTTACCGTACAACGATGCCGAAAAACTAGCTTCTCTACTTTTAAATTATAAAAATGGCTCAACAGGTGTTCCTGCAGTGGAATGTGAGGAGCGTGTTTCATAAGAAGCATGACCTAGTATTCCTTTTAAACAAGTATACTCCAATTGCTTTTTCCATTGTTTTAACTATCCCTCTTACTTAATATCCCTCGCTATAACATTATTAGATGTGATAGAGCAGATGGCTATGGTGGCTCTGTTCTCGTTGTCAGCAACCTATTTCCTCTTATACCTATACCTATCACTTCATCTACTGAAGGTATAAATATAGTAGCGGCTCAGATTGGGGGTATGACAGTGCTCTCTGTATATATTGCTCATCCACAGCAAAGTTTTCTTCCGGTTCTGAGGAATATTTTTCAAAGAATGAGTGGTTCAATACTAGTGATGGGTGATTTTAACTATCATCATTTTAGATGGGGTTCGGCACGCTGTGATGCTTTTGGGGAAGGGCTTGTTGAAATTTTGGATGACCTTAATCTATGCGTTCTAAATAGTGGTTGCCCCACTCGAAGGACCCTTCCTGGACAGCAAAATAGTTGCTTAGACATTACATTTTGTTCCCCAGACATAGCTGTTTCTGCATCATGGCTATATACAGCGTCATCCTATGGTAGTATCACTATCCCATCGTCATATCTGTTGCCGGAGGGACACATATAGAACATACTTTACCACCTCTTTTAAAATACAACCTTACGAATCCTGATTGGTCCCAGTTCTCCTTGGCTTTAGATATCAAAATCAATTTGATCCCTAACATCAACCTCTAACACAATCAGGATCCTGTCTCCCATGCTCAGACATGCTGCAAAAAATTTATAGAAGCTCTAAACTCGTCTGCAGAAGCATTCTTTCCCATTAAAAATAGTGCCCGTGGTAAAATACCATCTCCACCATGATGGGATTCTGATTGCACTAGTGCAGTCAAGGAGAGAAAGGACGCTGAGAGGAATTATAGCCGAAATATGAGCACGGAAAACCTCCTTGTATGCAAGCAAGTGGCCGCTAGAACGAGAAGACTGCTAAGGAGAAAGAAACGAGCTGGGTGGCTCAATTTTTGCTCGTCTCTGTCCCCAAATACTCCATCAATGGTTGTATGGAAGAGCATTAAAAGATTTAGGTTCGGCTGCTTACCATCTTCCCAGCCATCATTGACACTTGAGACTGCAGAGCTGTTTTTTGACAAAGTAGCCCCTCCCTATGTTCCATCTTTTAGCGAAGTCTGCCAATTGCCGGTAGGACCATCTGAGGATCTTTTAGACCAACTTTTCACCCTCCCAGAACTAGAAATAGTACTCAAAAGTGTGAAGGACGCTACTCCAGGTCTGGATGGCATCCCGTATTCTTTTATCACCCATGCAAGTTCTTATACAAAGAAATATTTGACAAATATTCTTAATTATTGCTTTACTAATGGCTGGGTCCCAGAAGATTGGAAATGCCAAGTTATAATACAAATCCTAAAAGCTGGCCAAAATGCCGAGGACCCTAACAGCTATAGGCCTATCGGCTTGTTCTCTGTTTTGTTAAAATTACTAGAACATCTGATTAAAAACCGCTTGGTTTGGATTGTGGAATCTCGTGGCCTACTTCCAAGCTCGCAATTTGGCTTTAGGGTAGGATTTTCTACCATGGATAGCGTAGGGATCCTATTACCTGATATTTGGACCTCTTTGTCTAATAAGAACTCAGTGGTGGCAGCATTTCTGGACATATCTTATGCATATGACAGTGTCATTCTTCCTATTCTCAGGCAGAAGATGCACGAGCTGAGACTACCGGCTAAGATGACTTATTGCATATGTGAAATGCTAATGTCCCGTTCCCTTATTTTGAGAGCACATAGTATTACTTTAGAGAGAAGACTTACTTGGAAGGGCCTCCCTCAGGGATCAGTGTTAAGTCCTATATTATATCATCTGTATACCTGTGACATGGGCGAATACCTTAATATAGACTGTAACATTTTACAGTACGCAGATGACTTGGCACTTTATGTTCATCATCCTTCTATCAGTCAGGCTGCCTATTCTCTCGTTATCTCATTGAATTCTTTGAATGAGTGGTTGATAGCACACGGATTATGCCTCTCGGCCCCAAGAAGTTTAGCTGTAGTCTTTACTCGTCAAAGAGCAATCCCTCAAATTAACATAGCTATTCAAGGTTACGGAATCCCCATTGTCCCCAAAGTAAAGTTCCTCGGAGTGCCTTTAGATTCAAAATTGACAGGGGTCCCGCATCTAAATTCCTTAGTCCAAAAAGGTGAATAGTAACAATTAAAATTTTGAAAATTCTGGCTGGGGTATGGTGGGGTGCACACTCCTTTTCTCTGAAACTCATTTATAATGCTTTAGTTCGGAGCAAAATGGAATATGGGGCATTTCTGCTAATCTCCTGTAACAAGGGAGCCTTAGCTCGATTGGATAAGCTACAAGCCAAATGCCTTCGTATCATCTCTGGCTGTATGAAATCCTCTGCAATTAATGCCTTGCAGGTGGAGTACAATGATCCACCTTTGGTTTTGAGAAGGCAATACTTAGCGTTTCGGTTCATATCCAGAATAATGAGTAACAATTCCCATCCTCTATTTCATAAAGTGTGGCATTTGAATGAGGTCTACCAAACAAACAATTATTGGCGCAGCAAAGAAATTCCTTTAACAGTTAAAGCTCTCCGAAATATCCAAAGTTTAGGAGGTCCCGTTAAGTCATTTGACAAGCTTCCCCTATTTCAGTGCAACTTTAACTTATTAATTTTTCAACCTGAGATTCTTCTCGACATTGGAATTCCTAATGACTCCAGCTTAGCAGATTCAATTTTCAATGTTCGAGTGCGGGAATACTGGTCAGACTATCAAAGATTCTTTACTGATGCTTCAAAACTATCTAAATACTACACAGGAGCGGCCATATATTACCAAAATTCAAAAATCGTAATAAAATTCAAATGTCCTAAGGAGGCTTCTGTTTTTACAGGTGAATATGTTGCAATATTGGAAGCTTGTCTTTATATTGAGTCACACAATATTAATAAGGCGGTTATCTTCACCAACTCCCTGAGCTGTCTAAAAGCCCTACAGCAGAGCCCATTTATGAACAGAATTCATAGTCACCTTATTTGGGAAATTAAAAGGAGTATTTTTTCCTGTAAGAATAACAATAAGATTATCCAATTGGTTTCGATTCCAAGTCATTGTGGAATCAAGGGGAATGAGTGCGCTGATAGCCTGGCTAAATCTGTTGATTCTTCTCAACTTTGTGATATGAAACACTTTGAGCATCTCGGCTATGATCTGAAAAATCTGGCTCGAGAGTTTCTATACTCATCATGGCAAGAGTTTTGGCATAGTAGTAGCAGGAAGAAGGGAGGCTCATTTCACTCTATTCAACCTGATATTCCTCGGAAGCCTTGGTTTAATTCTTTTAAAAAATCCGCCAGAGGCCCCATAGCGTCAATATGTCGTATGCGGATTGGTCATTGTAGTTCACCTGTATTTTTGCATAAAATTCGTGTACGGGATTCTTCGTTATGTGAGTGTGGTATTGACGAAGGCAGTTTGAAACACATATTCTTCAGCTGTCCCAACAATCAAACAGCCTCAGATCTATATAAATGTATTATTAATCTAAAAATCCCGGTCCCTATTAATTTTCCTTCACTGCTAACTTATTCCTCTCCAAAACTTTTTAGAATCCTTATACACTTTATCTGCCAAAATTCTATCAGATTGTGACGTTCCTCCACCAACAAATAAATAATAAGGTTATCGGTGTCCTATGTTTACTAACTATAACATCGCTAAATAATACTATCCATGTAAATACTAACCAATTATTTAATTTATGTATATATTCCATGTGTGCTGTCCTTTTATTTCAGTGTAAAACTAGAATAAACGAGGCTCACATCAAGCCTTATCGCAATCAAGTGTTCGAAATTGTTTTACTGTTATACACACGTTTCTCCACACATTTGTCAGTGGCAGAATTGTCGACAGCGGCATTGCTTGCCATAAAGAAGAAAAAAAAAATAAGTTGATCTTCTGGCTCTCTCACTTACCGATAGAAGCGCAACAGCACATTGCCACTATTCAGTACCTCGAGCACGATTAATAAACAATTGCGTCAAATGTCTGCAGATGGTCGCCTTTCGGCATTTGATTTAGACATTCCGACATCTACTGGTCTAGCCCTGGCAGCGATAATTGAAACTGAATTTTATAATATTACACATAGTTTGTAATATTACATATAAATTAACGGTGTTCTTATATAAGTACTTAATCATTGCGCAGGTGTTTCAAATAATTTACGAATTCGTGTTCTATCTATTTAACTGTTATGCTTCTCAAAGGCAGCAACTGTGAGAAAATTATCTTTATATATATAAATTAAGCGTCACATTGTTTGTCCGCGATGGACTCCTAAAGTACTTAATCGATTTTAATCAAATGTGTACAGCATGTGTAGTTTGATCCAACTTAAAAGATAGGATAGCTTCCATCTCAATTTATAGTCGCAATATTATTTAATTGCAAATTATTTGTCTATTATTTGACAGTCACAATTATCTGTTATCTTCAAACGAGGATAACAGATGGCGGTATATGTTGACTGGATTAAGTAAGTATTTAATAGATGGCGCTATGTTGAACGTACAAATGTTTCATATAAGCTACAATTTATTAGCATAACCACCACGTGCTACTGAGGCTACCTTAGCCACAGCAACGCGTGGCCGGGTCTGCTAGTTTACATATATGTAATATGTATACTTAAAACCTGTGACGGATGAGCTAAGGAGTAAACAATTGACGTGGTATGGATATGTGATGAGATGGAATGAAAGTGATGTTGTGAGGAAAGTTTGAAGTATGAATGTTGAAGGTTTTAGGGGTAAGGGAAGACCGAAGAAAAGATGGATGGACTGCGTGAATCATGACATGGATAGACAAGGAGTGACCATAGAGTGGTATCGAAGAAAAAGACATATTGCGTCGACCCCAAATAAATTGGGATAAGAGCAAGATGGTGATGATACGTATACTTAAAATTACTTGCGAAACAAAACTGCAGAAATCAAATAATTATTATATTATTTTAGTATTTTATAATTAAAAGTCGTACCATGAGGGAGGCCTACGTCCAACAGTGGACGGCGATGGGCTGAAATGATGATGAATGATGATAATTAAAAGTAAAATAGAGATGTTTAAATTACAAACGTAGACCAAAAGTAAGTTTTATATTATACTTACTGCACAGATGGTGTAGTGGTTAAGATACCGACCTTCCGTGCCAGTGCTGTGGGTTCGATTCCCACGCAGGACATTACTTTGTGTGATCCACAAAGTGTTGTTCTGAGTCTGGGTGTAATTTGTCTGCGTTAATTGCATGTTTGTAAAGTCCCCCGCGATACAAGGATTATTTTCCTTAGTGCAGGAAGGTGTCTTTTAAAAAAAAAAAAAAAAAATGCTTTCACATTGCGTTTGAGTTTTTAATGGTTATATATTTTTTTAAATTTTACAACTATATTTTTATGCAGATAATACCCCGCACTAAAGAATAAATACTTGTGTTGTAACGAACTTTGCATGCGTACATACACACAGACAAATAATGAACACAATAATACCCAGATTTATTACAGTCATGTGTGGATCGCACAAAGAATCGACCTCATGTAGAACAGTCTGTTCTTAGTTGAAAATACTTTCCGTATCATAGGTCTGCTAGACCACTATAACATCTGTGCATTTAATATTTATATTAGAACAAACAATATAAAAAAAAAAAAAGAAAATAATCTTGATCGCAGAAAACGTGTAGTCGTCCAATAATAAGTATCAACCAATAGACTAAATTTCGTGAGTTCGATTTCCACACAGGTTATATCTGAGTCTAGGTGTAAATTGTGTCCATTACATGTATAATATGTTTGAAGAAAGTCCCTTACGATACAAGGAATAATTCTTTAGTACAGGATGTAGTTCTCCAACATCTGTTTTATGTTCTAATGTACAAATATGATTATTATAATTCAATATTGTGATTACACTCCAGTTATGTGGCATTTGGTTTTGGGAGCATTTCCGCAGGCTCGCTCCGCGGCTCGTCGGCGCGGCGTCCGCCCTTTCATGGCTAATGCCGAATGTGGGCGGACCGAGCGCTACGTGCCGACAGCTGTACACGGGGGTCGTCCGGTCGATGGCCCTGTACGGCGCACCGGTGTGGGCGGGGTCCCTGACCGTCCGACTCAGGGCTCTTCTGTGGCGACCACAGAGGGCCATGGCGGTCAGGGCTGTACGCGGGTACCGCACGGTGGCGACGGAGGCAGCGTGCCTGTTGGCCGGGAGTCCCCCGTGGGACCTGGAGGCGGAAATGCTCGCCGATTTGTATCGGCGGGTGTCGGGGGTGCGCGCGGAGGGCGGTGTGGTCTCTTTGAGGGAACTCACCGCCTGGCGCGTTGACGCCCGCCTAGATGTCATTGCCCGTTGGGCAGTCCGGCTGGAGAGGCCTCGGTTCGGTGTGCGGACCGTAGAGGCCTTCCGGCCGGTGCTGATGCAGTGGTTGGAACGGCGGCACGGGGTGCTCTCCTTCCGACTGGTGCAGGTTTTGACGGGGCATGGATGCTTCGCCAAATACCTGCACAAGGTCGTCAGGAGGGAGAGTACACCGTCCTGCCACCACTGCGATTGCGACGAAGACACGGCGCAGCATACGCTCGAGGTTTGTGCCGCTTGGGCAGAGCAGCGTCGTGAACTCGTCGCAATCATCGGTGCCGACCTGACGCTGCCGACCATCGCCAGGGCGATGCTCGACAGCGTCAGGAACTGGGACGCGGTCGCAACCTTCTGCGAGGCAGTAGTCTCGCGGAAGGAGGCAGCGGAGCGCGTGCGCGAGGAGCGTCTCCTCGACGGCGCGAGCCGCCGCCGGCGACTGGGGCGGCGCAGGCGCGATTACCTGCGCCTGATGCCGCCCTAGCCAAGGCCGCGGGTGACTGGATCGGGGAATTAGTCCGTCACCCGCCGAGAGGCCGACCGCGTGAGAAAAGACCGACATCCTACCCGAGGGGGGGATGTCGGTCGAGGAGAGGGTACTCCTCAGGGGTATTCCGTCGGGCCGACCACTGACGTCAAGTCACTCTGCTCCGGTGGTCGGCCCAACGACGAAGGCGACGTCACGGGTGGGTTACGGGTGTGCGCGCTTACGCCCCTCTGTCACCCCGGATGGAGTGGTGCGAGGAGTGCGCCGACCGTAGCCCACCCCCCCAAAAAAAAAAAAAGTTATGTGGCATTTTCCGTGTGGTGACGGAGTAAGAATACAATTCACCAACCCCTATCTTACCCGTGCACGTACACATACACAGTTAGAAGCAGCAACATAAGATACTGTTATATGTTTATGGTCAAAAAATATGAAGTGTAAATTAACCTGTAGGTAATGTGTTCCTAATAATAGACATTATTTTGTTTGTATTCTGGACACCAATCTCAATATTTTAAATGTGAAGAATTTATACAAATCAAAAAAATAATAAGTAAATGTTAATATATTCGTAAAAACAAGTTTATTTCTTTTTCGTTTTAATATATTTTTTAGGATGGTTGCCTAATAATAGTAAATTAAAATTTGCAATATTTATGGCAGCCATTTTAAAATTCTTCTTGTTGATTTTGTTTTATTCGAAGAAGCAAAATTTTAATTTTGCAAAATCGAAAATGTAAAGCAACTAGTTTTAATTCAATTTGAAGGTTTACCTAAAAAATAACTAACAAAAATGACAAGTTAAATAAAAACTGGCAAAATTGTATTTATACGGCAAAAAGTAATAGTCCAAGAGCCAGTAACAGATATATATGACCAAGTTCCTCTCAAGTGATAATTAGTAAAATGCATCAGAAAATGGAACCATAAGGTCTCGTGAACGTCAGCTAAGGCTCGGTGGGGGGGATGAGCAGTAGAAAAAAAAAAAAACATTCACTCATTTCCTCTCGGCTAAAAATTTATCAAATTATAGCTAACCCAATATCTCAACAACAAAAAAAAAATCAGCTGGCTATAACATAGTGTATTGTACGTCAGCTGATGTCTCGATTATGGAAAAAGAATCTTCACTTTCAGTGATATCCTCTCAAATAAAAATTTACCTGATGATAGCTTATATGTAACTATTGATAAATATATACGTCAGCTGGCTGTATCTCGGTGGAAAAATCGTCAGCTGATAATTTGAAGGTCGTTACGTAGAAGTTAGCCAGAAGCATTTACTGACTGCTGCATTTACTGACTTCTTATTGTAATTTTTCATATTTTTTTTATAATATTTTGAAATAGAACTACTTTTACGGATTCTATCGCGTTTGTATTTGATTTATAATTTCCCGACGTTTCGAACACTTTACAGTGATCATGGTCACGGGGGGACTGAGGTGTCTTACGTCCAATATGTCATTGTTATTACAGAAATTTATTTATATCTACCCTATAAGATATTAAATTTTGACCCACATTTTTATACAAAAATTAATACAAATTCATTGCCAGTACAAAAAGAGAATGATTCTATATATAAAAATTTATTTTATATATAAAAGCTGGGATCCTGTTATTCACTTAATTAAAAATAAAACTAAGAAAACCACCACAAGACTGCGAGACACTGTGAGCACTTATTGTATAGATTTGACCCACAATAATAGTTAAATTTTAATTTAATTTTAGTAAGATAAAGTAGGCCGCCACTCTAAAATTCAATAATAAAATTAGTATCATGCCTCCTGAGTTTTCTCGCCGGATCTTTCTCAGTGTGGCCGTGTTCCGATCCGGTAGTAGCTGAATAGTTTCTGTTAGTTTTGTAAAAAAATTGTAAAATTGCCACAATAATAATTATCATAAATTAAATACCTTAATAATAACAAATCATGAACAACATAAATTTTTATATATAGAATCATTCTCTTTTGGTACTGGCAATGAATTTGTATTAATTTTTGTATAAAAATGTGGGTCAAAATTTAATATCTTATAGGGTAGATATAAATAAATTTCTGTAATAACAATGACATATTTGACGTAAGGCACCTCAGTCCCCCCGTGACCATGATCACTGTAAAGTGTTCGAAACGTCGGGAAATTATAAATCAAATACAAACGCGATAGAATCCGTAAAAGTTGTTTTATTTCAAATGTGTAATACTCGCGGAAACATTAGAAGTCATTATTTTTTATAATAAATATTTTTATCAAGTAACTAGTTAATTTATACTAAGCAAATAGATTATTTAAATAGTGGAATAGAACTAAAATTATTTGAATATACACGTATAAGTTTAAAAAATATTGATACGGAATACTTGTTTCACCTCAACACTCATATTGGAGTGCTATGCCGAATAATTAAAGAGATGTCATTTCCTCCCACATGAAAATTTGTGAGCTGATTTTAAATATGTTTCTGTGATAAATAAAAAAAATCAGCTAGCAGTAAGTCGAGGGAAACTTAGCAGCTGATGCCTTTAAATAGTCAGTAAATGCTTCTGGCTAACTTCTACGTTACCTTCAAATTATCAGCTGACGATTTTTCCACCGAGATACAGCCAGCTGACGTATATATTTATCAATAGTTACATATAAGCTATCATCAGATAAATTTTTATTAGAGAGGATATCACTGAAAGTGAAGATTTTTTTTTCCATGATCGAGACATCAGCTGACGTACAATACACTATGTTATAGCCAGCTGATTTTCTTTTTTTGTTGAGATATTGGGTTAGCTATAATTTGATAAATTTTTAGCCGAGAGGAAATGAGTGAATGTATTTTTTTTTTCTTCGAGCGTGCGAGGTTACATCTGCTCATCCCCCCCACCGTGCTGCAGCTGACGGTCATAAGGCTTCATGATACTATTGTCTGATGCGTATCACTAATTATCTCTCGAGAAGAAATAATTAACCAAATTTTCACCTGGCTCTCGGACCATAATGTGAGCGTGAAAAACACGAAATTCAAATATATGCCGAAATTTTACGCGGGAATATTTTTAACAATAATTCAAAGAATTGCAAAGGCATGACATATTAGGTCTTTGACAAAAAGTGATGAACTTCTAAAGTTTGATTTAGTATTATGTAAAAAGAAATTGAGATATAAATACATACAGTGACACATAATTGAACTATAACGCAAGTGAAGCTGCAGGTAAAGACTAGTATACATATAGTAAATATGAATACGAATATTCGTTTTATTATTAATTCTTTGGTTGGCTCGTTATATCTCACAAGTTTATCTCTAAAATGCCATCCTCATCAGATACATATGTCGACATTTGTTTTGATTTTATTCCATTCCTTCTAAGAAATTTATTATATTTATGAACCTATATTATTAACTGACAAACCGCTAAATATTTAGCATATTAAAGGACCACCTTTACCCATATCTTTGGTTGATATTAAAAATATGTAATATATTTAAGGTTTAAATTTGAACATTCATCATCATCATTCTCCCGCTCTTATCCCAGTTATTGGTAATAGTTTTATGACCGCCCGTCTGCCTGACGTCAACTCTCCTTGGGAATTGTTGACCAATTTTTCGGTGGAGTTGGCCCAGATCGATATAAAACTCTTAATCGTCTTTTACGACATCCACGAGCAAAGCAAGGGTTGGTAGTATTCGTAACCGATACCACACAGAATAAGGTTTAGATTTTAACATATCGTAAGTAATCAACTGCTTAGGCTTTATTTTTGTATAAATAGGCACTGTCTCGTTAGCCCAGCCCGTGGCACAGGCAATTTACTGCCGATTAGGTAGGCTTCATACCTTAGAATAGTGCAGTACTATTGAGTGCTACTGAGTATACTACAATATGTACACTAATAACGTAGTTCATAAAAAAAATTACTAACACAAGCTATATGACACAAAGCGTCAATGATTGATTTAAGTATAATTAATTCGTCGTCAATCGTCAATGATTGATTTAAGTAAATTAGTCAATGATTGATTTAAGTAAATTATTCAGCTTATCAAGTGTGAGATAATTAAAGTAAGTAAGTATAATATAGTGTAAGTATTTAAAAAAATATTTATACCTACTGTGTCAATATTTGTTAATAGACATGGACTGATAGTTTTCCACCTGATTGTTTGGGTTGACAGCAGAGTCGTGGGACCCAAATACGATCATATGATCGTTCTCGAAGGTTTGGACGGGCCACAGCACTGAGTTAAGACAGTGCAGTTCTATCGCCTTGTGACGGATTACAACTACGTTAAACGTCTCACGAAGAATAAAATATCTAGAAAGTTTGTTGGAGTTCTTGGTCTCCCGATAAATATACACCTACATAAATAAATAATAAAATTTAGTAATAATAAAGTATAAAACAAGTCGATGAAAGACGTAAGCAATCGTATTATTACAGAAAAGAAAAGGAAAAATAAAAACTTGTATCTACTGCTAACATGTAGCCGAATTTCCTTGCGAAGAAGCTTATATATTTTATAATAAATAGAATGTATGATTAAGAACAGAAAATCAACTCACGAGTCTACACCACCAGCAAAGTAATATATGAGACCGAAGAGAATATAAATTATTCCGAAAAAAAGAGGCTGGTAAATATGCAGCAGGCGGCTGGGCTGTGAGCTGCTGAGTAGGAGCGCCAGCATAATCAACGAGTTGAGTCCGTGTACAGCTATATCAAGTCCATGGTTCAACTCTTCCTCTACACCAGCTGAAAAATGAAAGATATGTTATCATATTTTGAGTAGGTATTGTCATACTTTGCAAATATAGATCAGCTGTAACATAATAATATCTTGTTTAATAAATTGACAGAGCGTTATAGGTGGATCGGATATCATCAGACGTCTACCAAAGCCGGATACGTATTGGTCGGGATATTTACGTGGAAATTCCAGCCGAAAGTGCACATTGGACTGTTTTTACGGGTATAAGTGATATAAGCAGGACTCAGAGATGGAGAGTTAACCGACTGGCGAGACGAGACCAGGGGTTACCCGCCGGTCGTATCAGAGACATGTCGCCCTTGGTAAGGAGTTATTATTATAGAAAAATATATGAGAATTTAAATCACACATACGTGTATAACATTTGAAATAAAACTGTTTTTACGAATTCTATCTTATTTGTTTTAATGATTTGTTGAATTTTAATTACCTGACGTTTCGAACACTTCACAGAGATCATGGTCATGGGAGGATATTTCTTCTGTGAACGCTATAAATTGTTCGAAATGTCGGACAATTAAAAATCAAACAAAAACGCTAGGTATAGAATACGTAACAATAGTTTTATTTCAAATGTTTAAACACTCGTGCAAACATCAGAAATCTCATCATTATGTATTAAATTTCAAAGCTTAATAACTAAATTAAACTATCTATCTGTTAGTATATCCATCCAGTTGGAACGAAAAGGTCAAAATTTTGTTATGTGATTTTAGAGTTTAACACGAACGAGTATCGTGGCAAACTATTTTTAAATATAAAAATTAAACGTGAATAATGAGTATAAATCAAAATAATCTAACTCCTATTTTATATACATAAATATTTATAATTGTAATAAAATACAATTATAATAGGATGTCATAACCTTCATAATATATAATAAGAGTATTATTATAATCTATATCTAACAAACTTATATAATAACATGAACACGTTTGAAGTAAAATATTCCTTGTATATTTGTGAAAATATTCCTTGTGTATTGCTAATTTGTGGCCGTTAATTATATATTTGTAAAGAAATATATAATTAACGGCCACAAATTATTTTTTGACTCTGAACAATAATTTATAGTAAATAGTCTTGCGTGGGAATCGAACCTACGACATTGGCATGGTAGGTCGGTATTTTAACCACTACGCTATCAGTGCAATCTGGTATAAGAATATAATATAGGTAATTAATTGTAACAATGAAATCTCGTAGAGTTTCTCAGCCGATTTTTTGATTAGTAGACAAGTTTCGATCCGGTGTGAGATTGTTGACAGATTTAACAGATAGACGTAATTAATATTATATTAACTTGAAAACGTAGATATCTTAGTACGTAGTCTACGTATTCTTAAAATCTCTCTTTCTTTGAATGGTGACGGACTGAGAATTTCTTAAGGGACTAGAAGAGGCACTATGCTCTTACTAGAAGTAAGTATTTTTGAAAATTCAATTTAAGTACAGATCAATATACCTATGGGTACGTTTCCTAAGGTGTAACTAATATTTTGCAATGAAGAGCTATTGCTAGCTTTTATTAAACAGAATCAAATTTAAGTGCAAAATTAATATAAAGAATTAAACTCTATTTTCAAGTAATATAAAAAAGTCAACCTTTTAATGTTAGTCAAAGTAGATTAGACTATTTTAAAGACATTGTAAGGTGATTTTATGTAATTAAAAATCGTGTCGTATTTTATCATATATCAGTTTGATTGATTAAGTAATATAGACACACGCATAGGTCAGTCAGTCGCTATTAACACTTATAAATATAAGTAAATGTGTATATGTTACTAACCTTCGTATAACAGAGTCCAGTAAAAGATAGTAATCAAAAAAGCCAAAGGAGTTGCGATATTGAATAGTACCCAATACGTCTTCACATACCATGGTAGACTAAATTCAGCGCCTGATAAAATTTACAATAAAAGCACATTACGTTCATTAGTATATACTAATATACTAGGCGTCATATCATAACAATATTCCATTCAAGATATTAACACTAATGATATCAGTTTCAGTAACTAAATAAACTAAATTTATTGTTAAACTGACAAAAATACATATGAGTTATGTATTCACAGCATCTTAAAGTTAATTTCTAATAACATCAGTCAAAAACATTATTATGTAATCAGCTTATTATGCACTATTATTGCATCAAAAATGTAATAAATTTTATGCTACTTACTTATAGGTCCGTAAAAGTAGATACGTGCTGATACTGCTATAGCAAATCCTGTTGTAAGAAGTATACTCATCAGTCCCCAATGCGTCAGATATATAAACCAATATTCAAAAATACCATTAAGTATGTATATAATAATCGAAGATAGTATTATTCCTAAAGACGCTAGAAAGAGTATTATTCGCCAAATTAAAAGTGGCACAACTGACCGTGTTGTTTGCCAACCACTGATGTAAAAGTCAGACCGATTGGGATGCTCTAATACGAGCATACTCTTCTTAACTTCTTCTTTAAAGTAGTTTTTTAAAGCACTCATTTTAACTGTTGTTCGGATGAGTTATTTTGTCAGTACAACTGAATGTTATCGACTACAACTGATAATCATTGTTGTAGTATTGGTTATCGAATGATTTACTAACTTTATCGGTGCCAAAATTTTATCTTATATATTACAAGGTTTATTTCAGTGTGTACAGATATTATTATGATTCAGTGTGGAATGAAGATGTTTCCCTAAGTATGATAATGTCAATTTAATTGCAAAGGAAGGGCTGATATGACCTAGCTGTGTAATTATATAACTACAGAGATGAGTTATAATGTATTTTGATACACGAATAGATGAAAATGTATCGTTATGAATATTATATGTGGGAAATTTCTTTTTGTCATATAATATTATTAGGTGCTTAAACTTTAATTCTTGATTCTAGCTACAGCAAAATATTTGTAGAATGAATAATATTTATAAAAATGTAAAATTTGGATATTCTATATGTCGGAGAGCGTGATATTAAAAGGACGATATTAATGGAATGTCAAGCAACCAGTTTCATTATTTTAGTTATCCTTTAGTTTTATTAATTTTGATTATTGCTTGAGTGTGTTTAGTTGTGACACGATTAAATACGATAGAGGGTAGTTTAAAAATAAACAACCGTTAGATAGTTTACTTGTAAAATGAGACGTTCCTTCATATCAGTAATCTGTGAGCGTTAGTAGCGATCGGTTTTATCGAGCCACAACTAACCTCACTGCATTCCATGTCATTATTTTATATGGTGTTGGCAGTGGCGGCCTTACTCATTGCGAGGCTCCGGGCAGCAGGTCTTTGCGAGGCTCTTTGTTCTTCGTGAAAAGTATGTGATGCAAAAATAGGTCTGGTTCTTTGGTTTAGGTATTTGTTGTGATTGACGAAAATGCTAAAATTATACAAATAAATAAAATTTGAGCTTTTAAATATTTTACATTGAAAGATTTACCAAATTAACAAATACAGAGATGATACATTTTAAAATTGATGTTTGCACACAAACAGTCAGACATATTTTTTAAGTATCACACAATTTTTTATACTTTTCCAACTTACTCAATACTTTAAATACTACAATAACGTAATATTCTATAAAATTAAAAGATATGTACGGTACAGTAACGACTTTGTAACTTATATTGCAAGCAAAATAATTCCAAGGTGACAAGAGTTTGGCGTTGCACGGCGCACCCGTGTAGCCGTGTGGGCGAGGTCTCTGACCGCCCGACTCCGCTCTCTTGTGCCGTTCACAGGGAGCCATTCGCTGATACCGCACGGTGGCGACCGAAGCAGCGTGCGCATTGGCCACAACACCACCGTGGGACTTGGAGGCGGAGATGCTCGCCGAGCTTTACCGGCGGGTGTGTGGCATATGCGAAGAGGGCGGGATTGTGTTGCTCAGCGTGTTGGCCACCTGGCACGAAGACGCCTACCGGGGTGCCATCGCCCATTGGACAGCACGGTTGGAGAGGCCCCGGTTCGGTTCTCGGACCGTAGAGGCCCTCCGTCCGGTTCTGATCAAATGGATGGAATAGCAGCATGGAGCCTTCTTTTTCCGACTGGTGCAGGTTTTGTCGCGGCAATATCTGTACACGGTTGCAAGGAGGGAGACGATTCCATCCTGCCAACAGTGCCGTTGCAGCGAGGACACGGCGCAGCATATGCTCGATGTCTGTTTGACCTGGGCATAGCAGCATCGTGAACTCGTTGCAACCATCGTCGCCGATCTGATGCTGCCGGCCGTCATGAAAGCGATGATCGACAGCGTCAGGAATTAGGACGCGGTCGCCGCCTTCTGCGAGACAGTCATCTTACAGCGGGGCGAGTCCATGAGGAATTCCTTTACGCCGAGGCCGGGACCGGGGATTAGTCCGGTCGCACAGAGTGAGGTCTCCGCGTGAGGACGATACCCGTGAAGGTAAACCGCCGGGCGGGCCGCCGAAGACAAAGACCGGGTTCCGGTGGCCCGCTCGCTCGGCGAAGAGTAGGTATATTGCAGGGTGGATCTATGGGGTCGCGCACCACTTTTTCTGCCGTCCCGGATGGAAATAACGGGGAATAACAACTCCATAGCCCGCCCCAAAAAAAAAAAAACAAGGGGACAAGAGTTGAGTGACGAACGTAATGAAACACAGGGATTCCCTGAGCGATAGAGGAGCAGAACATTGCGTCCCAACTCCCGAGCTGATCAGAGTACTATGTGATTAAAAAACCGATCTTCAAGTGTTTAGAGGCTCGATATTTACACATACACATGTCATCACGCCATATCCCTTGCAGAGTAGGCAGAGAGCACAGAGTGCCAGAGAACTCTATCCTTGCATACTTAACTCGCTTCCTCAACATTCATAATTCTCTTCATACATGCTCGCCGGTTTCGGAGACTCTTGACTCCACCTTCCGTCAGTACGTGACCAACTGATCACGTACCAACCGATCTGGTCTAGGTAAGTTAGTCTCGGTCTCTCCCGGTACATACATCCTTCCACTTTTGCATTGTATATCTTGTTAACCAGACGTCCGTTCGGCATTCTTTCCACATGTCCGAACCATCGGAGCATTCCCTTTCGCATCCTTACACCAATACTCTCTTTCATACCTATTCGCTCTCTTACGTCGTCGTTACGAATGCGATCGGTCAGCCTAACTCCACAGTTTTTCCGTAGAGATCGTATTTCGATCGCATTAATTTTACTTTCATGCTCTTTTCTGCATACCCAACTCTCGTTTCCATATAGTAATGTTGGGACAAGCACTGCATTATGTATTGCTTACACGTGCCTTCTGGCTGAGTTGGTGGGTACCGAGAAGTTGCCCCAACGCTCCGTTCACTCTATTTCCCACATTCACTGTTCGCTCTATATCAGTGGTGTACCTTCCATCTCGGCTAAATCTACATCCAAGATGTACAAATTTATCCACTTGCTCTAATACATCATTACCTATTGTTACTGTTACATCTGTTCTGGCTTCATCTCTTTCAAAGACCATTATTTTGGTTTTGCTCACATTCACGCGTAGACCCCTTTTCTTACATTTTTCTGTTATTGTGTCGACTAGGGTCTACAGGTCAGTCTCTGGCTGCGCCAGCAGGACTGCATCATCTGCATAGAGCAGAGCACTGACCATTGAGTCGCCCATCTGGAGTCCCACATTCATATCGTTCAACCTTTGGAGACATTTATCCAGATACTAGCGACCCGCCCTCGCTTTGCTTCGGTTACGTTAATTCAGTTGTTTTGTTTACTTTTCCTACATAGAATTCCTTTCGAAGAAGAAATTTGTTAAAACCCTACTTCATTTGACCTTTATAGGTCAGAAAGGAAGTCCACACCAAATTCGAAGTCTGTAAGGCCAGTATATGGAAATGTAGATTTTTTGCTCCTCTCTTCGCCGTGCGAGCGGGCCACCGGTACCCGATCTTTGTCTTCGGTGGCCCGCCCATCTTGAGCATATAGACATTTATGCCATGGCGGACTTTTTTGTAGGCATATATAAGATATACTCGTACAATTCCACTACACTACCAAAACTTTTGGGCCCCGAGCTCGAACGTGAGGCGGCCGCGTGGCCCGGTTGAATCACAACGCGCCGCCTGTCGCGGCGACACGAAAATAATTTCGTTGCGCATTATTTTGATTTTGCTGTATCTCCTAAGGTATTGATTTAATTTGCATGATCTGAAGGAAAAAAATATCTTCGTGAAATGCTCAAGACAACTAATGTATTTAAAATGATAAGTATTAATACAGTAATTGTGTAAATAGCTTTTCAATTATCGTTTTATAATTGACCATTTTTTTATGTATTAAAATGGATATAGTATGTTATCCTTAAGAGATAAGCATATACCATTAGGGACTTTTTTGTAGGCCCTTTTAAGCTGTAAAATACTGTAGTACATTATTTTGATCTACTTCATAGGGTTCAGCCAGCGTTTACAATGTAAGCGCAAAATAATGTGTTTATTTACGACATCACATTAGAAACCTCAAAAATAACAGTATTTCTCCACTATTTAATGGATGTTATTATACATATAAACCTTCCTCTTCAATCACTTTATCTATTAAAAAAGCCACATAAAAATCCGTTGCGTAGTTTTAAAGATTTAAGCATACAAGGGGACAAGAAGACAGAAAAAGCGACTTTGTTTTATACTATGTAGTGATGATGATATGGTAAACAGCCTGGCTGATAGAACGCATCCCTGCTTAACCACGATATTGACATCAAACCAAGGCGACATTCCATCATCCAGCCGCACACAAGTTCTACAGATCATGTAACTGGACTGCACAGCCTGCAGCAGTTTACGGTTAATACCATACTCCGGTAAAATGTCCCAAAGTTACTTTCGTACAACCGTGCCAACTGCTCTCTCCAGATCCACAAAACCGCAGGCAATCCTCTGATCTAGAGCCGGATGCTTCTCCACAATGTTGCGCAGAGAGAACACTTGATCCATGCATCCCCTTCCACTCCTGAAACGTCCTTGTGCCTCACACAGTAAACCATCGGACATCATCCTCATTCTTCTTTCAATAATTTAATTACTACCCCTTTCACTCCTGAAACCTCCTTGTGCCTCACACAGTAAACCATCGGACACTATCCTCATTCTCCTTTCAATAATTTAATTACTACCCCTTCCACTCCTGAAACCTTCTTGTGCCTAACACAGTAAACCATCGGACACCATCCTCATTCTCCTTTCAATAATTTAATTACTAACCCTTCCACTTTTGAAACCTCCTTGTGCCTCACACAGTAAACCATCGGACGCCGTCCTCATTCTCCTTTCAATAACTTAACTTACTTACTACATAATGTATTTTTAATGAATGAATGCTCGATATTTAATTACTATATAATTAATTTTTAATGAACTTTATTTTAATTTACCGCTATATTATAACCTGAATAAATAATTAAGGATGAAAATCAAAAAAAATATATAAAAAATATAGTTAAAAAATCTATATTTTTTTAAATTTGCTTGGGTTGTTGTGCGAGGCCACTGCAAGAACGAGGCCCTGGGTGATTGCCCTGTTCGCCACCCCCTAAGGCCGCCACTGGGTGTTGGTGATAATATTGTGAGCCTCCTTTTTTTTTTTTGATGCTGGGAAACGCTTTTACGCGCTATCCCTCGCTAGTTACAGACGAGAGGGAGTGTGGGACTCACCGGTCAGCTAGTCTGACCAGAATACCCACTAAAACCCGGCCGGTAGGCCACGTCCTGCAATCCAGTCCGGCGTAACCGCCAGCGGAGAAGGGGCGCAAGCGCCATCCTAGCTCAACGTCTTCCTAATTACAGGACATGGCCTCGGGTCTCTCGACCCTCGTGGCCTTTCTTGGGCGGGGCTTGCACAATCGCCCCCCCATTGTATGGCCTGGCGGACATCCAGCAGCCTCACAGACCGCACAATGCGGTACAGCCGTGCATGCGGCCGACTTATGTCCCCGGCCACTGCATCGGAAACAACGTTCCGAGCGGTTTTCCGGGGACGAGCACAACGCTGCGGTGTGCCCCAGCTCTAGGCAGTGGAAGCACTTCAAAGGGAGGGCCTCCAGCACCTGAACACCTGCCGAGCATCAACCGACGAGGAGTCTTCCTGCATCGGCCAGTGTGTTGGCGGCTGAGACGGGGCACCGCACCTTCGCCATGCCCATGCCGCGGGGCCCACGCTGGACTTCACCAACTTGTACCTCCGCGGCACCGCAGCCACATGCACGGATAACGGCAGCTTCAATTTTATTCACCGTAGCGGAGTCGTCCAGCCCAATCAGCCGCACGTCTGCGCGTTTAACTGGGCGGACAACATCCGCCACTCCGATCAGCGCATTGCACAATGAGACCGCCAGGGAGTCAGCCACCTCGGACGTCTGGATCTTGGGCAACTGCAGAATTCTTGATTCAGTCGCCGCACGCCTTATACGTAAACCCTCCATTAGCCCTAAGTTGGGGAGATCAACCTCTCGCTCGGCTTGGATGAGCGCGTCAGCGTACGTCAGCCCTTTGGAGATAGCCTCAGGCAGCAGTTTAAGCACAACCGCCTGAGAGCGGGGAGCAACGAGTGCTGTTCTTCGTCTTCGCTGAGATGGAGGTTTAGAGGCCGCAGGAGCTGCAGCATCTGACACCTCGGCAGCAGGCACGACCGCAGAAGGGTTAACGACGCGAGAGGCCGCTTTCCTCCTACTCCTCTTCACCACCGTTGCCCAGCTTTCCGCAGGTGCGGATTGAGCAGATGCGTCAGCCGACAGAACGTCAGACGCCGCGGTGGGTGCTGCTGGTATGGCATTTGACGCCGCACCCTTTTTTCTTTGATCCGCCGCTAAAGGCGGACGATCTGTGTTCCGGGGGAGGAGACGGTCCTCAAGAGCGGCGAATCGTGCCGTCATCATCTCCCCAAAGGTCTTAAAAATGTTCGACTTCAGGCTCTCTAAGTCATACCCGGATGTACCAGTAGATGCAGGGGGCGGCACTTCAGGGTTCACATTCTGTGTCGCCGCTTTAGCCCGCCTTAGCTCCTCCTTGAAGGATGTTATTTCCTCCTCGTATTTCCGCCGAAGTTCTTCCGTCCCAGAGCATTAGACACAAGGACCATGAGGGTTGCCGAGCTCCACCTCGAGAATCTCTTTCTCCACCCTGAGTTGGTCAAGCTCATCTGCTAGTGGGATGTTATAAAATTTCATACGCAGAGCGTTATGTAACATCACCATATATTCGGCTGCATCCTTAATTTTTTTAATATGCGTCCCCTTCAAATTTTTGACTCACGAACCGTCTTTATAATCTCCGCATGACTGTCGAACATGAGGATGCGGATTTTCTCGTCCGACAGTTTAGGGAGGTCGATGGGGCCAATCCTTCCACCAGCCACTGACATAGTTGAAGCCTCCGAGCACTCAGTCTCATCGCCGTCTAAGTACGCCTGGTCAAGGCGCTCCAGGCACACCACAGCCCGTTTTTCCCCCCAGGAGTGATTTTTCGGACGTTTCTTGTTCCCCCGAGTCGCCGTGCTGATCTTGGGTGGGGTTGGTTGTAACTCCAGGTCATCATCGAAGTAAAGTTCCAAGTGCGACACAGAGGTGTACTCGTGGGCCTGAGCTCCACTTTCCCACGTCCCTGCGCCGGAACTGCCAGGTAGGCTGTAGGTATTTTGGGCGGTGGCATCTTGCCCTTACCCTTCGACCCCTTCGAAGAGGTGCTCATTTCTGAGCAACAACATAAACAATTGTCACAATAATATTTACAAAACACCAAAGAAAATAGTTACAACGAGATACGTACGTCCCCGACGGAGGACTCAAAAAAAACCAAAATGATTTAAACTAATTTATTAAAATAAGGAATTACAATAAGTAATTAAATATAAACTTATGATGCTAACTACTACTAAGTCCTATCTAAACCGATGCTAGGTGTAGAATGAATATTCGATAATTATGATTAATAATGAAACCTCGGTTACTCGTCATCGAGGCTTGAAGTGGCGGGCGTTGATAGCTGACATCGGCAGTTTCGTCTTCACGTGTGTCCATAGTCCATTCATTGTAACTAGGTAATTGCTAACTTGCAATATTGCGACACAATGTAACATGCGATCGAATACTTGCATTATTGCGAAATAGTTTAGTAAGCACATATTTCTACTATTGCATCATGCTATAACATATTGCATCATGCTATAACACCTCCACCCTCAGATCAGCAATTATTTTTGAGGTTTTGGCGAATAAAATATTGCTGAAGGTGATCTCAAAGGGTGATCAGTCACAGGCTCCAAGGGTTGTTCAATTATCTTCTCCTTATTTTCGGGACCAGAAGATTTTCGTTGGCAAATCTTATGATTTTTCAGTACTCTGAGAACACAAAGTCCGAGTAAACTGCAGATTATGATGTAAAGGGGCATCGTTGTGTGGTACAGATAAGCTGATGGTACTGGTTGTAACTGCAGCGATGGTTGTGATATCATCTCATACTGTGCCTCGTGCAATCTTGAGAGATCGATGGATTTCAGATGAATTTTAGACGTTTCCGGTTGCATTTCCATGTTGTCCTGCAGCTTCATTATTTTTATTGGTTGTCCCTTCACGTAGTCATTAAGGTTGGTGATAGTAAATTCGGGAGTGAACAAGTAGCAGTTGACAGGAATTGTGGCTAGATAGCTTCCATTTAGTGAGTTATATTCTTCACGTCCACATGAGGTATGAATTCTTGTTTGATTTGGGAACGAGATAATGTAGTGTTTTTCGTCCAGTTCTTCCATCGATATTCTTGACAAGGATATAGTAGTGATCGCGCAGCTTCTGTCTATGGATTGATTTAGGATAAGGTTTTGTATGCAGTCTGGTTCCTGACGCAACTGATGGTCCATCTTGTCGTCGCAGAGATACCAGTTATTGTACTTCGGGCATTCAGCCTCTATGTACACATAACCCTTCCTGTTGGTTGCAATCAATGGGTAAGGAGGGATGAGGGTTTGTCTAAATTTATTAGGAGCTATCGACAGTTTATAGAGTTCGTATGTATCTACGGAAAATATAGGTAATTTAAATATGATAACTATCTTATTGCCTGAATAGTAGTAACCTGGTTTAATTATATCGTAATAATTTCTAAGTTCTAATTCTATTATCTTATCCTTACCATATATCTTAACTAATTTTTGTATCATATACTGCAAACTCTCGACATTAATCATAGAGTGATGAGTGCTAGAATTATGGATAAAAGCTAGAATATTTTCAATTCGGACCAATTCGTTTAAGACGTCTTCCAAATTCTGGTTTAATATAGTTAGACATTGCCCGAACTTTGCGAATTTTATAAGATAATGGTTTATATGAGCTTCCTTATTTAAAAGTAGTATAAGGGTCTCGTTAATCATTGCTTGATTGTCAGCTAACTGTGTAATGATATTGGACTGTTGAGTCATCCATTCTTTGCTGAAACTAAGGTGGTTGTTAAGCTCTTCTGTAATTTTAAAACTATTCTCCTGTAGGATTTTTATAGCATTATCGTATTTTACGGCGTCTGTGTAATCTAGGTTACCTGTGACACTTTTAATTACCGATCCTAGACCGTCAATGAGACCTCGCTTTACACGACTGGGTTTTAACGTATTTAAATTACTAACTACTTTTAATATTTTACTATGCAAATAATCTATTTGAATATGGTATAATGAATAAGTATTATAATCTAACTTAGCGCTAACATAGTTAAGTTGATTTTCTAGTAAATTAACTTTCTCTTCAATATCATCGAGTTGTATGTACTGTAAAAAGGTATGGTAATGAGTCATAAGTTTTGTCAGGCCCAGTCTATAGGGTAGTATCCCTGGGCCATCGTCTAGGCTCTCAAGTGTTATCTCCGGTTGGGTTTCCTGGGCTGCTATCAAAGGAGCAGTCAGGACCAGTAGCATCCTGTAACAATTGAGCGCTTTTAGGTACCCTTTTTAATCTACTTTTTGCTACGGGACCTCGTTTTTTAGATGTATAAATGTGTATGGGTAGGTTAGCTAGAACAGTATCCTGGGTATATCTGGGAGCAATTTTCTGACGAGCTGCTGAGGGGTTACTAACAAAAATACGTTGTTGTGGCTGATATTCCACTTCAGGCTCGCGATTTTTGTTGCGATTTTCTATAATTGTATTACGGTTAACTAAAGAGGATTCATTTATTACATCGTAGGCTAATTTCATTTGGTCTCTATGATTCTGTATGTATTGTTGGGTGAAATGTTTTGTTAGGTCTACGTCAAAAGGATCTCGTGGGTCAAAATGGCCAGTTATTATGTCAAACGGTCGACATTTAGTGAAGCTATGGATTGCGCTGTTATAGGCTAAGACGGCATATGGTACTAGGTTGATTATGTCTTCTCCCTTGTGAGTCAACTTAAGTAATCTTAAGTGCTCTAATAGGGTTGAATGAAATCGTTCAACAATGCCGTTTTCGTTCGGTGCATGTGGCAATGTTTTATGGTGAATGATTTTATGCAACGTAACGAATTCACTGAACAATTGATTGGTAAATTCTGTACCATTGTCTGACACGATGGTTAATGGTAGACCATGGTGAGTGCAGAATTTCAATAATGCCTGAATAATACTCACCGCGGTGCCATCTCGTATGTAATACGCTTGAGCGTATTTAGAGAATACATCCACGATTGTCATATATTTTTCAGAGTGAATTGTTAGTAAGTCTATGTGAACGGTTTCAAGTGGTTTAGTAGCAGGAGGTACTAGGTTAAATTGCTGCTTAATTGGGCGCCGATCGTATTTGGCTTGACCACAGATTGTACAACTATTTATGAACTTCGTGATTTCGTCCTTCATTTTCGGCCAATAGTAGCGGTGTGATAGAGCTAAGTAGCATTCATTTATACCGCGATGATTCGTTTTACCATCGTGGTAATGTTTGATAATTTCCTGCTGCCTTAAATACTCTTTCACATTCTCTACTTCTCTTTTAGCTAACACTAGGTTCATTGCTGAGCTACGAAATTTTTCCTGTATGATCGGTATAATATCATACATAGCAAGTGGTGGATTTATAAATAACGCTGTTTTGACCTTAGGATTCACGTACTCTTTAATGATGTTAATTATATCCGTCTCTAAATTTGAACGGGATACTTGTACGGAAGTCCTAGTGTGTGTACCGAAGGGTTTGGTAACTACAGGACGTTTCTTAATATCACCTACTACGCTTATACTAATTTGCCTGTGGAATTTGTTTAATGGCTCGTCAACAATGGGTACTTCCAGAATAGGGTTTTCCTGGCTAGTGTGGGCAGAGGCTGTGGTGGAATGATTTGCAGATGGAGGTTGCTCGGATGCATTTGCTACCATAGAAGATGTCTCTTCGTTATGTATTTGTATTCGAGAGAGAGCATCTGCATTCGTGTTACTGGCACCCTTTTTATATACAACTGTGAAGTCATATTCTGACAGTTTAAGTTTCCAACGGGTTAGCCTGGAGTTGGGTTCTTTTAGATTCATAACCCACTGGAGTGGTTTATGATCCGTGACAATTTTGAATTTTCTACCGAATAAATATGGCCTAAAATATTTGGTCGCCCAAACGATTGCAAGTAACTCCTTTTCAATTGTACTATAGTTTATCTCGCTTTCATTTAGGGTACGCGATGCGAAACATACGGGTTTATCCGCACCTATTGTTCCTTGCGATAAAATAGCACCAATTGCAATGTTACTAGCGTCTGTAGTTAAAACAAATTCTCTTTTGAAGTCTGGGTATTGTAGTATTGGGTCGTTTGTAATAATTTGTTTGCATTTTTCAAAACTTTCCGTATATTCGGTATTAATAATTACTTTTCTGCCCTTTTTAAGACATTGTGTCAAAGGCTTGGTTATTCGGGCAAAATCGGGAATAAATTTTCTATAATAACCAACTAAACCAAGGAATTGTTTTATTTCTTTAGGAGTAGTTGGTATGGGATATTTCTGGATGGCTATGATTTTATCGGGATTAGGTTTAATACCTTCTCTGGTTATAACGTGGCCTAAGTAAGATGTTTCCAATTTAAGAAATTCGGATTTATCAAGTTGAATTTTAAAGTTTGATTCCTGTAATTTCTTAAAGACCTTTTCCAGGTTTATGACGTGTTCCTGTAGGGAGGTGCTAAAGACAACGATATCGTCCAAATAAACCAGACAGACTGTATTCTGGAGGTCCTTGAGTACATTATCCATGACACGCTGGAAAGTAGATGGGGAATTTTTCAAACCCATTGGCATTCGTAAAAATTCGTAGTGACCATTTTCTACATTGAAAGCGGTCTTGGGGATGTCAGCGGGATCCATCTCGACCTGGTAAAATCCACTTGCAAGGTCCAGGGTCGTAAAATATTGGCAGTTCCCTAACTTGTCTAGAACATCATTAATGTTGGGAATGGGATATTTGTCATCATGAGTTATTTCATTGAGCTTTCTGAAATCTACCACTAAACGCCATTTGGTCTTCCCAGAAGCATCAGCCTTTTTCGGGACAACCCAAATGGGAGAGCTCCATGCGGACTCGGAAGGTCGAATGATGCCCTGATTTAACATTTTGCTGATTTGGTCTCGTACTTCGTCCCTATGAATATATGGATACCTATAACTTTTTGTGTATACTGGTAATTCATCTGTTGTTCTAATACTGTGTTTAATTTTGTTTGTAAAAGTTAAGGCTTCTCCCTCTATGTAGAATATATCGGAATATTTTCTACATAAATTTTCTAGGTTAATACGCTCTTCCTCGTTGAGGTGGTCAGTGCGCAAACGAGATATGACTTCTTCTGCGCGTACTGATGGTATTTCACAATCTGGTGAATTATGAGAGGGCTGTTGCGTGCGCGTGCACTCAATATTATATGTTTCTGCTTGGACTGCTCGGTCCATAGAAAATATTAAATCGTTAGAAGTGGGATTAATTACTTCCAAAAATCCACGATTATTAGTAACGGTAGTTAAGCAATCTCGGATAATACATTTGGAGATAATTTGTTCGTCAATAAGTGCATCTCCATCATGAAAATTAATGGGTAGTTTAAGTAATTTAGAAGAGTTGGCTGGTATCACGTCTTCGTATAAATTAATGTTACGGGAGTTGTACATAATGATATGGTTGGTAGAGTTACGCGTTATCAACATTTTGTCCTTAAGGTCAATTTTTGCTTCCCATTTTTCTAACAGATCTAAACCTATAAGTCCATCGAAATAGTCATGGAACTTATACACGAATAATTTTATATTTTCAGGTTCTTGAAATTCGTCAAAACTAGGGATGGTTATAGAGTACTTATTTCTTGTTGTAGCGTGCACATTTGTTACTTCGAATGGGTCTATGTTTAAGGGAAAGTTGTTGTAAAAATTGTCAATAGCTTCTGGGCTTATAAAAGATTGGTTTGCACCAGTATCTATTAACAATTTTAATGGAGGTTGTGAAATTTGGATATATGGAAGTTGCCTTTGTGTCTGGAGATTTACTTCTATTTTAATTTGTCTAATTGATTGCCAGTCTGAAAATCCTGGTCATCAGCAGAGCTGGGGCCTGGTTGAGGGTTCTCATTTGAAGGCGGTGGATAATCAACATAAGAATTATTGTATTCGGGAGAGTTGTGTGTGAGATAGCTGGGTTCTACGTAACAATTATAATATTCTGCGCTTGTGGTGTGATAGCTACAGTCAGGTTCGGTATAATAGTCTGGATAGTAGTATTGTTCGTTATAGTCGGCACATTCATTAACGTTCATTTCTCTTGTTTTGAAGTAATTTGATGGTGGTGGATTGCCGTTTCGTCGCCAGTCGTGACCAGAGAATTGTGCCAGTGGTTTCTCTTTCGCAACGTAATGGCTTACTCCACTCATAGGTTTTGGGTTGTTAGGAGGTGATTGAAATTGCCTAGGCTGAATTTGGAAGTTATTATTAAATCTATTATAGTTGGGTGGCGGTGCGCGGAACATTTGCTGTGTTCGCGACGGCATTACAGGAGGGTTACCATGCAGCATTGGTCTATTCAATGGCATATTCGGTTTCCACGATTGCTGGGGTGGTGGTATGTTTGTAACAAGGGCGGTTCGTGGCGGCAAGTTGAATGGTTTTGCTGGCGAATCGATGGGTAACGGTTTAAATGAACTATGAAGTTTCCTTTCAGTGAGTGGTTCGTTACGACTTTGTAGGTACATAACGTTCAACTCTTCCTGCACGAATTCTAATGCTTTTTCCACACTATCAGGACGCATACAACGTACACGGGAACCTATTGGTTCTTTGAGCCCACGAACAAATGCCTGCATCGTTAATTTTTTATATAAGGTACGCTTGGCTTCTATGGTCGTATTGATGGTCTCGTGTAGCGTGACATAAGTCATGATGGTGCAGAACAGACTAACGCAGCGATCGTAAAATTCTTGGGGTGAACTGTTTCCTTGGGTTGCTAGCATTAGGTCATTATAAAGAGTGGTCTCATCTCTTTGGTCGGAGAAATTATTAATTAAAGATTTTTTTATGCTATGCCAATCCTCAGGTATGCCATTCGAATTAATTATTTGTGCGGCTTGCCCTGTGATTTTATTTAGAATGCCGTTGATTAAACAAAGTCTGGCTAGGTTATTGCCAGGGTTTGCCTCTATAACCTCTGAAACGATTTGGTCACATAATTGTATAAATCTTGGTAATATGTGGGGATTACCATTGAATTCTGGCACCAAACGCAAAGTTTTATAAATTACATCGGCGTCACTCATTGTTATATTTGTGTAACTAATTGATCTAAAAGAACAAGAACTATCTAAATCTATCGGAATATTTCTATTTAAATCTATGTCTAATCTACGTGCCTGCCTAGAGCGCTCTGGCCCTTTAGGAGTACTATGCTTAGGATAAAAAATGGTTGCGACTAAAAATAACTAATGACTAAGGAAAGGATATTGAAAGCAACACACAGAAAAGGTATTCAAGTGTACTTACAGTATCTGCATTTCAGTATCTCTGAGATCGATGTCTGGATGTCTCCTCCGCGCCGGACGTTAGGTTCTTCTTTCTGGATACTCGGCAAGCGCGATCGCTCACGACGGCGGTAGCGAAAATAGCGAAATGATCTTCAATGTTGGAATGATCCTAGCTATCCCGAGACGCCTCGAGTATCCTACCGACTGCGCCAGATACGTACGTCCCCGACGGAGGACTCAAAAAAAACCAAAATGATTTAAACTAATTTATTAAAATAAGGAATTACAATAAGTAATTAAATATAAACTTATGATGCTAACTACTACTAAGTCCTATCTAAACCGATGCTAGGTGTAGAATGAATATTCGATAATTATGATTAATAATGAAACCTCGGTTACTCGTCATCGAGGCTTGAAGTGGCGGGCGTTGATAGCTGACATCGGCAGTTTCGTCTTCACGTGTGTCCATAGTCCATTCATTGTAACTAGGTAATTGCTAACTTGCAATATTGCGACACAATGTAACATGCGATCGAATACTTGCATTATTGCGAAATAGTTTAGTAAGCACATATTTCTACTATTGCATCATGCTATAACATATTGCATCATGCTATAACAAACGTCAAAACATCGAAAGAAAATATTTACAAATCATGTCAAAAACCAACCAAAGCAAATGTATATACAAAACACATATACACTATTTACACAAAAACATGTTATGACATGAAAGAAACATGTTACGACATGAAAGCGTCCATCTCGCTTATATAGTATTCATGCCGTCACTATTAACGACACGAGTGACACGACACACAACACACGGTAGCACCACGACACGCGGTAGCACGACTATCGCGCTTACACAGATATCGTGCCACACGATACCGATACTGCGCAGCGCGCGACCGTTTGACACGGCGGACCGAACACGACTCATTGTGAGCCTCCTACTTTATCTTGTGATTAGAGTTAGGTAATTAATAGAGATTGATGTATTGGACGTTAACCTTTACATTTCGAATTTACCATTATGATGGACCAGCACGTGGACGAACTAGAAAATGAAGATCTGCCGCCTCCTCCTGCCGACATCAGAAGTGGGATGCCCACGTGATTACGGAAGTGAACCTTCTACGAATGGAGAAGAAAATGGCGTTTGATATTGGAGCAACAGAACCAAAACTTTCTTGCATTATTACAAGCAATGACGTCACCGTGTTCAATACCCCTGCGACGAAGACCAAGGACATCTGCTCTTTCACCTACTTTACGTGTAATAGTCAAAGCCATTACGCGAACCGGTGCAAAGCTGTAATTAAAGGAAGACCAGGCGGTAGTGATGAAACGAGTGCAGCTCATGCACAACATCGAGTGGATATATACGTAGTTAACGCACCTACTGGGCATCTGCAACATTTTGTGCGCTATATGCTTTCTTCTATGACTCTGGAGCAGAGTGCTCTTTATTTATAAAATCGGTTTCATTTAAGTTCCACGGTGAGCGTACTTATGCTGTCGTTACTATGACTGGTATAGGTCAATCTTCCGTAAACAGTTATTTTAAAATTTCAACGCATGTGAAAATTGATGATGATTTTGAACATTATTTTTCACGTTTTGCCTGATGAGTACCTTTAATACGGTATAGTGATTGGGCATGAAGTTTTAATAAAAGATGTAGTTGTTAATATGACTTCCAAAACTTAGACCTTTACGAAATCACTGCCACGTGCGAGGAGTACAACTACCTCGACTGTGGTGTTATGTGTGGGGTCGTCAGTGGAGTCATGTGTGGGCTCATGTATGGGGTCCCCAGTGAGTCAATAAAAGGGTCCTATGTGGGGTTACTCGTGGGGTCATCCCAGGGGTCAATTGTGGGGTCAGACATAGTCCCATGTTGATGTAGAGACTCGTACAGTTTTACATGTAGAGTCGGATGCTGCTAAATTTAATAACATTGATACTAATATTTCATCAGATCTTAGACGCGCAGTATGAAAAGGCGCGATTTGATTCAAATATGTATGATAACGAATCAGTAAAATAGCTAGTTTTTATTGTAACAATTATTATTTGACTTGTTGCTCTCTCACTTTGTCATAGCTGGTTAAGTTGTGTTTTTATATTGGCTTACGCTGGTTAAGCGTCAGCGTCGCTGGTTAAGCGATGAATGTTTAGTATCGCTGGTTAGGCGGTGGTGATTCAGTATCGCTGGTAAGCGGTGGTGATTCAGTATCGCCGGTTAGGTGGTGGTGACTCAGTATCACTGGTTAAGCGGTGGTGAGTCAGTATCGCTGGTTAAGCGTTAGCGTCGCTGGTTAGGCGGTGGTGATTCAGTATCGCTGGTTCAGCAATGGTGATTCAGTATCGTCGGTTAAACGGTGGTGATTCAGTATCGTTGGTTAAGCGGTGGTGATTCAGTATCGCTGGTTAAGCGTCGGTGATTCAATAATGCTGGTTAAGCGTTATTGTTCTACTATCACTGGTTAAGTTAAGTGATAGGTTGTGTAGCACTGGTAAAGTGCTACGGTGATGCTACTATAGTTTACGCATAGTAGCAAAGTACTGGTTAAGTACTATTTTTAATACACGATAAAGCAATAGAGTCAAAGTACGATTTTATTTTGAAATTATGATTGTAGCCGATACAATGTTTAAGTTTTGGTTTAGTAAATTTTGATAGTGTGTGTAAAGATAATTTCATACTTAGTTGTTTCAATCTATTAAATTATTTTTTTTATCAAACCTTTGAATAGGTCAGGATAGCCGAGTGAACTGGATATTCTCGTGTACTTTTTCTACTTTCAGATATCGCGCCCTAGGAGGACGTGTGATAGTCAGAATGGCCGTGTCAGAGAGCGTGATATTTAAAGGACGATATTAATGGCATGTCAAGCAATCAGTTTCATTGTTTTGTTATCCTTTAGTTTATTAATTTTGATTATTGCTTGAGTGTGTTTAGTTGTGACATGATTAAATACGATAGAGGGTAGTTAAAAAATAAACAACCGTTAGATAGTTTACTTGTGAAATGAGACGTGCCATCATATCAGTAATCTGTGAGCGATAGTAGCGATCGGTTGTATCGAGCCACAACTAAACTCACTGCATTCCATGTTATTATTTTATATGGTGTTGGTGATATTATTGTGAGCCTCTCACTTTATCTTGTGATTAAAGTTGACGAACGTGTGAACGAACTAGAAAATGAAGATCTGACGCCTCCCGCGCTGAGTTCTGCAGCTCCCGCTGACACATATGTATATATATATACTATTTTTGTAGTAATTAGTTAAATAACTCTCCTGCAGAGGACACTCGAAGTCAACAGTGGCAAGAGTATGGGCTCATAAGATTTACTTCTTCTGAGCCCATACTCTTGCTACTGCCCAAAAAGGAACACTCGAAACAAACAAGGTTATCTGATCACCATGAGAGATGACAGTAGTTACGAGTGTAAGTCAATTTTCCTCCTATTGTAATAGGCGTCCGTGTCCAAAGTGAGATGTATCCAAAATACCGTAGGTACAAGTAAAACGGGTAAATGGGTTTAAGATGAAAATAAAAATTAAGTGTATTTATAATTAGTTATGTAACTGATTTGATTGATTCATTTATTTATTTTGATGTTTTTACACTGTTTATGTAATAGATTTTTAAGAGCAATAACACTTAAGCGATCGCTCGAACAAAAATTCATGCTATTTTCATATTCATTGATACTTTATGGGATGAAGTCATATACCCTTCTCTTTTCACTTAACACAAGATGGTATAGGAAAAGAAAACAAATAACTTTTAATGTTATTGCTGTTTCGTCTGAAGAATGATTTGGCCCCCTCTCCCCTACCGTAAGACATCATAAGATTGCAACTACTCCCCCCCTTCCTCTCAGTAAGAATTATTGTAAGAAAAGGCCCTATTGATCAAATATAACTCCGTTTATTCTGAAAATATCTTTTATTACAACCTTCTTACTGTAAGTATGATTAACTCACTACGATAACATTAATCTTATTAATAATCTATCACAGTTTTAACCAAAACTATTGTAGTATTAAATTTAATAACTTACGTCAAAGATCGGGTACCGGTGGCCCGCTCGCACGGCAAAGAGAGGAGCTTTGCATGGGTCTATGGGGTCGCGCGCTGCCTCTTCCGGACGCTGCGTTACCCCGGATCGATTTGGCGGGGTGAGACCACATCTATAGTCCACCGGTTTGAAACAGAAAAAGTAGAAGAACGCTTTGCTGGCTATATGGTTCAAAGCTAGTTTGAAACCAACAGTTTTTAGAGAACGTGGCGCGGATAGGTCGTCTTTGCACTCGCGTACCGTATATTCATTACTATGACGTCATGGCGCCTTACCTATCAAAACAACAAAAAAATGGTTACTCGAAATTTTTGTTCAATAGCTCAAATGGGAGCCAGTCTGATGATACGAAATTCAAGGAGGCATCATTTTATTCATAGCTTTCATAACTGAATTGCATTTACCTAAAGCCTACCTTCTACCAGAAACAAATATATCTTTTTTTTTTGGCGGAGAGCTATGGAGTGGGCATCCCGCTAAATCCGTCCGGGGCAACAGAAGAAGCGGCGTGCGACCCCATAGACCCGCCCTAAAATATATCTGTACCATATGCTTTTTGGAACGCTTTCAAAAATTTATTTGCTAAAATTCAAAAATTTATTTGCTAAAATCCAACGCATTTCTTTTTTGGGTAATATTTTTATAAGCTTCACAATTTAAGTCCCAAAGGCAGGGCAAGTCTTTGTATAACTCGAGAAGTAATAATATCGCGATCGCGTTCTGTCTGCTCACGCGCAGAACGTCGTCACGTGCGTCTGCGCTCACCTCTGCAGCGTGACTGTCGTTCGTTTGGTTTGAAGCAAGCGCCTGGACGGTTTCAAAAAAATTTAAAATTTTAATTTGGGGCGCAAGCCTCGCTACCAAGGGCGTTTAGAGATCATACGAAATTTGGCATAAAACATCAATCTACACTGTTTGAAACTTCTCCTTCAAACCACTGTTTGAAACCGTGTAGCACATGCTTAAGCTTAACCTTGCTGGTTACGATTATTATTTATGTAAATATTTTTTCTACCATAACACCAATGTTATTTAAGCATGCGCTACACGGTTTCAAACAGTGGTTTGAAGCAGAGCTTTCAAACAGTGTAGATAGATGTTTGATGCCAAATTTCGTATGACCTCTAAACATCCTTGGTAGCGAGGTTTGCGCTTCAAACCGCTGCCCAAGTATTCGTTTAAATCTTGTTTGAAACCGTCTAGCCGCTTGCTTCAAACCAAACGAACGCCAGTCACTCTGCAGAGGTGAGCGCAGACGCACGTGACGACGTTCTGCGCACAAAATGGCGCATGAGCAGACAGAACACGATCGCGATGTTATTACTCAACTTCTCGAGTTATACAAAGACTTGCCCTGCCTTTGGGACTTCAATTGTGAAGCTTAAAAAATATTACACAAAAAAAATGCGTTGGTTATTTGAGCAAATAAATTTTTACTCAAAAATTGTCAAGACTTTTTCTCAATAAATTGTGTAAAACACAACTTTCCAATACAAATTTTCAAGATTTAAATTTAGTGGTTGTCTAAAAACTCGAAAACGAGACGCAAGGGTGCCGAATGCGTTTTCAATAATTCTTCTAGTTCAGCGTAATCGGTAGTTGAATACTCTTTGCTCCCTTGTAATATTACGTTGAGGAAATGGTTTCGTTATATATTTTTCAAGTGCAAAAGCACTATCACCCAAAAAGCATATGGTACAGATATATTTGTTTCTGGTAACATGTAGGATTTAGGTAAATGAAATTCATTGTTCGTAAGCTTTGAATAAAATAATGTCTCTTTGAATGTCGTACCATCAGACTGGCTCCCATTTGAGCCATTGAACAAAAATTTGGAGTAACCATTTTTTTGTTGTTTTGATAGTTAAGGCGCCATGACGTCATTGTAATGAATATACGGTACGCGAGCGCAAAGACATCCTCTCCGCGCCACGTTGTCTAAAAACTGTTGGTTTCAAACTAGCTTTGAACCATGTAGCCAGCAAAGCGTACTTCTGCGTTTTCTGTTTCAAACCACTGTTTGAAACCGTGTAGCGCATGCTTTAAATGACATTGGTGTTATGGTAGAAAAAATATTTACATAAATAATAATCGTAATTAGCAAGGTTAACATAAAAAATCGGCTTAGGATTATGGAAGTCTATTTTTATATAAAAACATTACTGGCATCTTTGAGGCTGGAAATTCTGTTACTTCAACATTATCACAATGATTTTCTAGCTCTTATGTAGGTATATACTTATAAATTAAAAACGTTATCATTCACTGTGGGACGTAGACCTCCTCCATATAATGCCACAACTATTTGTTGATGTTAGGACCACGCTGTTGACAGTTTTGTGTCTGTATAGTAATAGTACCATACTCTCGCAGAGGCGATCCTCTGCGAGAGTATGGACGTCGATACGTCGATACGTCTGAGTAATGGCAAGGTGGTGTTGCGCTTCGTTCAGTGAGCGAGAAAGCCGGCAACCCAATTGGGTTGGTTTGGGGTTTGTATTGGTAGGCAGCGGCCTAGCTATACCTTTGGTATTGTAAAAATCTGTGGGCGGTAGTAACACTTACCATCAGGTGTGCTGCTTGTTCATTTGCCACCAAAATCAATAAAAAAGAATTGCAATTCTTTTTTGGTGGTGTTATGACCAAGACTGCACTAGGCAACTCACTTGCTTAATGTCATATTAAGCAAGTGAGTTGCCTAGTGCACTTAGGTTTTTTACGTTTCGCAATAGAGCGTCAGTGCCCATTCTCTTGGACCCCTCAGCTGATTTTTACGACTCCCACTAGTGTAAAATGGTTACCAATAGCTGTGTTCTTATTTCGTCGTTTAAGTCAACTTGAAAATGTAATCAAACCTTAAAAAATTCTACTTGTTCTTATATTTTATACAATATTTGATAATAAAATTAGCATGAATTAGCACGGAATAGAGCTTCGTAACGTTAACAGTTTTGTTTTTATAAGATTATATTATCTTGAACAAAGCAAATATTAGCACTATTAATGAAAAATATGATATTAATAAGTTTACGTGAATATTAACGAATGTATTTGAATACAGACGAGTAATATTTAGTTATGAATAGTTAATGTAGTTTTTTTTTGTAATATTAAGTCGTTATATATGAAATTGGCGTTTTGTACGGGAGAAATATAAAGTCATTTTTTTTTGTAAAATATATTTATTTAATCAAAGTATGCACCGTTGTTATTTACGCACTTTTGCCATCTTATAGGTAGTTAATTGATCCATTTACTAAAAAAACAGAGAATCAATAAACTCTTTGAAGGCGGTTTGGACTGCCGCATCGGAGTTGAATTTTTTCCTTATAAGAAGTTGTCCAAATTCCGGAAAAATGGTAATCTGTTGGAGCAAGGTCTGGTGAGTACGGTGGATGTCGCAGACATTCCAATTGTGCTGTGTGGTTGTCTGTTGTACAGTGTGTGGTCTTCCGTTGTCGTGAAGCAGCAGTGTCCTAGAGCGATTGACCAATCTCGGTTGTTTAGCAACTAGTTCTTCCTTCATGGTTTGCAGTTGTTGACAATAGATATCTGCCGTAATCGTTCGTACAGTTTTCTAAAATCAGGCGATTTTAGAAAACTGTAGGGAACAACACCAGTGCTAGTCCACCAAATACTCAAAAGTAACTTTTTCTGAGTCAATTTTCATTTAGGACAGGTTTTGGCTGGGTCTCCAGAGTTCAGCCATTGCGACGAGTGCTTCCAATTATCGTACAGTATCCACTTTTTATCACAAGTAATGATTCGATTTAAAATCCCTTCATTATAGTGTCAGTTGAGCAAAGTAACACAGTAGTCGACGCGTGTTTGCAAGTTCGATTCACTCAATTCATGAGGTACCCATCGTTCAAGTTTTTTACTTTCCCGATTTGCTTCAAGTGGATTAATACAGTTTTGTCACTTACCCCGAAGCCTGCAGCTACCTCTGAAGTGCTTTGTGATGGATCCGCTTCCACAACAGCCTTTAATTCTTCATTTTCCACTTTTGTCTCCAGCCGTCCACGGGGTTGGTTCTGAAGGTCGAAATTTCCAGAACGAAAACGTTGAAACCAATATTCTACCGTGGCACCACGCCACGGTAGAACTCGTACTCGTAAATATACCGATATTTCATGTTTTTCATTGTGCGGTAATAAGCGACGCCAAAGAATAAACAATGAGGGAAAAACAAATGAATGACTGTTTTCAAAACTCAAATGTACCAACTAAGTGAATTTATAAATTTGAATTTGGAATTCTTAACCAAAGAGGAGATATTTCAGTACGGCAAAACGCTAATTTCATATGTAAGGACCTAATATTTAAGTTCCTTGATGTATTTTCTCCATCATCTATTTCCTTCGAATTGGTTTCATAGGATACAACCCAATGCCACTCTGCTAACGTCAATTTAAAAAAAGCTATAAAATTTTTCATCATATTGTTAGATATAAATTCGATACTTCCTATAAATTTAATTTATTATTTCTATTTAATCCAACTTAATTTGATTCTACGATTGAATAAAAATTGGAAATATCAATATACTGCCTGTATGTTGAAGGAGTAAAACTACAAAACAGCTTCATGTCTTTCTTTTCGGTAGATATAGTTAAGAAACACGAAACCACCAATCCAAATAACCTCAATGCAAGATATCCCATAGTCCACATAAAGCTGTTAAAGTCATCTGCGGCTAACAGCTAAAATATACATAAAAAAAATATAAAATACAAAAAAAAAGAAAACGCCATACATCCCATAAAAACACTATGCCAAGCCAAGGTGAAATATTATGACTCCACATTTGTTAGTAGGTACTGAAATTTCTATAATCCTAAAGTACATAATAAGTCGTGAGAGAATAGTAGATATATAACTAATCATCTATCTATACATATAATAAAAATCTAACGGGGCGCTGTCTGTACATGGAAGATATATGAAAAAAAATGCTACTGAGACCTTTATCAACACAAGTAGAAACCAAAACAATCATTTTTAAAATTTTTGTCTGTTTATCTGTTTGTCTGTGCGTTTGTGCACGCTAATCTCAGAAACGACTTATCTGATTTAGACGCGGTTTTCGCGAATGTATTGTGGTAAGCTCCACTTAACATTTAGGCTTTATTTCATGTCATTTGGTTTATAAATAAAAAAGTTATGTCAATTTAAAAAAATGTTCGGAGAAAAAATCTTTATCGATTCTTTTCAAATTACGTACAATTTATCTTCAGTAAAAATAAATAAACACGTCTTTCAGCATTTTTTAATATTCACCCTCTGGGGGTGGAAATTAGACCTGCGAAGCGGGTTGGACGACTCATTAAGTCATTCGCGCCAAGCCGATATTATTGAAGCTGGCAACTTGAAAATTTGACAGTGGTTTCTTTCTATAACGTAGAGATTTACTAAGAAAAATTTTACGAAGTTACATCCCTAAGGGGGTAAAACAAAGTGGCAAAGTTTGTATGGGGAGAAAAAAATCTTTATTGATTCTTTTCAAATTACGAGTCGAATCAAACATTCTATAGTAATATCCGGCATTTGTCAATTTTCACCCTCTGGTTGTGTAAATTAGGCCTGTGAAGCGGGTTGAACGACTCATTACCGCCAAACCGAAACTATTAAAACTAGAAACATTAAATTTTGACGCACGTTTCTTTTTATGACATAGAGATTCAATATGAAAGGATTTTATGAATTCCGCCCCTAAGGGGGTGTAACAAGGTGGCAAAGTGTGTATGGTAGATTTCTTTATCGATTCTTTTCAAATTACGTACAAATATTCTTCAGTAAAAATAAATAAACACGTGTTTCTCTCTCCCTCTTCATCAACCCTGCACCAGTGCCGTCGCGCGTCGTGGCGGCCAGTGCCGGCGTGAGAGCTCACACGATACACATAGTAGACGGCTATAAGTTCTTGCCTAAGATACAGGTTAAGTTGGTTTAAGATACAGGTTAAGTTTAGCTTCAAAAATGTTCACTCTATAACTCAAATAATAAATCATATCTAGCGAGGTCGCAACTCTACTGGTGAAACAAAACAGTCAAATAAGGGGTGGCGATAATTATATTTTTATCCCATGGTCATACCGTAAATAGTATATTAAAGGCAATATAATTTGTAGAATGAATAGAACTTTGAACAACCTTTTTCTTTAGTGACCGGCTATGGTATACACACACCGCGCCCAATTCGTCTGAGGTGACGCGTGACCCCATAGTGCGCCGTACACGTACATCTACGTTATGCGGGCGGGCCACCGCAACCGGGTATCATCTCGAGTCGAAGCCCTCTTGCAGTGAATCTCAATACAGGTACTCACGCTTGCGCCGCCCAAAGCACTGACGGTAGAGCGTGTCAACGTAGAGTATTTTCTCTCGGACCCACCCTATTGCGTAATTCCGTTAGACAACTAACCCGCAGAAGGCGGCGATCGCATCCCAGTTTCTGACGCTTTCAATCATCGTCCTAGCGATAAACCTTCAACACCTTGCATTGCTTTTTCTATTTAACTCTGTCAGAGATGACTTCTGCGTGGACGAAGTCGCGGGCAAATGCTAACTATATCTACTTGTGCTGTAAGTGCATAATATATGAGAATAACTGCCATAAGTTCCACATATAATGCGATTTGTAAGATTTAAAACAATCAGTCATACTTGCGCAACTGTGAACAATTGAATGACTGAAAGACTTACTTTCATTCATTTTGTATGCACGAAATATCATGTAAAAGATTTGTTTTATAACAATCTTACCTAATTATTTTTCCTGACTAGGGTATAAAATATATTCTATACGTAACTGGAACGACTGGCCGAAATCAATCTAAACAGGCAAATGCCTTGATTTATGCCAATCAGTTTTTTTTGTTAGATTCACTACAACTGAATCTAACCACTATATATATAGATGAATGTAATGATTTATGTACTAGCCTCAAATGTCACGGCTTCGTTTTATACGCAGGCTATTTTTTTGTGTAATCTATAAATGGAATTCTGAGTCTGAGTACACTCACTCACTCTCTTGTGTCAATTTAGTAGATAAGTTAATTATAAATTAATTGTATATTTGTAATAACTCACGACATTAGAATTCATTTCTTAATGCAGAGTCATCATCAACAACATAATTTCGATTGGTGTACGTCTCGTTGCTGGATATTATTCTCCTTCATAAAAGCGAAATATACCTATTATATCAAACTGGTGAGACTTTTCCTTCTCGTGCATAAATGTCATCTGCATGTTATATATAGCCCTTAGTAGTTTTATACGACACTCACGGGCGGGAAAAAGTTGGTAAGAAATATTGTTACTGCGTTACTTCTCGAATGAAACTGGTTACGTTCTATAAAAGAAAAAAAAACATATCTATATGAACTTTATGTAATTATTTTTTTATATGTTAAAGCTTTTATGGCCAAGAGATTACACCTGAAATGTCGATTTTTATTACCTGTACAAGGCGTTTGAAAATTGTCTAAGGCAACCACTTACAATGCTGATTCAGATTATCAACTGCATCTGTAAGGTAGTAGTCAACTATACTACTAAACTAACCATGTGGTTCAAAATTATACTGTATTACTATTTTGTACTGCTATAACTATATATACCTTTTTCATCATCATCATCATCATCATCATCAGCCCATAAATGTCCCACTGTTGGGCTCGAGCCTCCTCCGTAATGGGAGGGAAAATATACGGCGCTGGTCAGACGTGTTGGTATAGGGTTTTGTTTCGAGTTTTCACTCTCTCGCTTAGATATTACATGCGCTTTATATCCCTTAGTCGTCTCGTACGATCACCCACGCATAAGATATGGGATGGTGAATTGTATTCTTACTCCGTCACCACACGGAAAAATTTTATCGTCGCTGAATTATTTTAACGATTACAATATAAAAAAAAAATTATAAACTAACCGTACTATATTATTCATTACTTTTCATTTTCATTTAACATTTAAAATGTGGACTTAATGATTTCTATAAAACCATATGAAAGTTGTAAATAAAGGCTAAATTAAAACAAATCATTCAGCTCCTTCGTATCTCAAAGAACGTTTCGTGTATCTACACGAAACCCATGAAATATGTTTGAGATCATCAGAAAATTTAAAACTAAAAATACCTCTTCATTCCACAACTTTTTATGCCAACTCTTTCATTGTCACAGCAGTACGTTTGTGGAACGTACTGCCGCTGGAAATACGTCAGGCCAAAACTTTGTCTGCATTTAAGCTGTTACTAAAAACGCATTATTCAAAACTGTAGGACCTTAATAATCCCTTTGTTGTGAAATTATAATTTACGCATTTCTCATGTAACTTATTTATATGTCGCAATCGAGACGTATCCGGTACGCCAGCGCTATCTGGTGGCGCTCGATGAAGTCGATGAGCCGCGCGCTGTCGATTCGTGAGAACACTTTTCGTTTGGCGATCGGCGGGTGCGGATCACTGAACCATCGCGCGTACTACGATACGGACTATTCTAGTTCTACGTAGCTAATTTACCTATTCTAATATTGTAACAGTTGGACAATTATAATTTGATTGAGAACAACGGTTAAAATTCTTAATCCAACACTACCCACCAACGCCCATAGTTAAGTGAACCCGTGATGAGTGCTAATGGTGATGAGGGTGATTATCCTCCGTCATATACGAGTATATTAGTTTATATTGTTATATTTAGAGCTATGTTTGTATTACTGTTTAAACATATGTACCTACACATACATATCATCACGCCATATCCCTTGCAGGGTAGGCAGAGAGAACAGAGTGCCAGAGAACTCTATCTCTGCATACTTCACTCGCTTCCTCAACATTCATAATTCTCTTCATACACGCTCGCCGGTTTCGGAGACTCTTGACTCCACCTTCCTTCAGTACATGACCGATCTGGTCTAGGTAGGTTAGTCTCGGTATCCCTCGGTACCTACATCCTTCCACTTTCGCATTGTATATCTTCTTAACCAGACGTTCGTTCGGCATTCTTTCCACATGTCCGAACCATCGGAGCATGCCCTTTCGCATCTTTACACCAATACTCTCTTTTGTACCTACTCGCTCTCTTACGTCGTCGTTACGAACATATGTACCTCTGTGATTATATGTATTGTGTATATGTATGTGTATGTATGTGTGTGTATGTGTTTGTATGTATATGTATATATAAATGCATGTTATTGTTATTACTACACCATAATCTACCACTTTCTCTCTGTATGCTAGTTTTTTTTTCCATACAAAGGTTGCCTGGAAGGGATCGCTGTTAGCGATAAGGCCGCCCATTGTACTTACTTTAGTCATAATAATTCTCTACTTTGTATATAATATGGTATATAATATGGTGTACAATAAAGTGTTAAAATAAATAAAATAAAATAAATCATGTTTTGAATTTGAAAGTAGTTGGTCAACACATGTATATCGGCCTAGTCATTGACACTCGATTCTGTTGGGGTCCACACAAGGATTATGTGTGTAATAAACTAAGATCCATTATTAGCAAAATTAGTATCTTAAAACATAAATTACCATATAAGACTCTCAGATTGATTTATATGGCGCTAGCAGATTCGATTGTCAGTTATGGTCTCAGTAGTTACGGCAGAACATATGAAACCTATTTAAAAGAAATATATCACTTACAATTAAGATTACTAAACATGATTGTACCTAAACATATCAGAGAACGATATAAAAATAATGAAAGTGAAATATTTAAATATTGTAAAGTGATGAATATCTTTGACAAATTTAAATTTAGCATTCTCTCTGAAATTCATAAACCCTCATTGTTGGTAGAGAAAAACAGACCCAACTTTCTAAGAATAATTTCTAATAGAGATAATTACAAATTACCAAGTACGAATAATTGTTATGGAGAAAGAGTCGAAAGATATTTACTTCCTTTCTTGTTAAATAGTCTTCCTGATAAATTACAGCAAATGTACAACTCAAATCCTAAACACTTTAAATATCAACTCAAAAAAATGTATGTAAGTAACAAATAATAACAATAATAGGTAATATTGATACATTTAAATTGTAATAACAACGACTCACCGCAACCCAGATAAACCCTTCGTGGTTTACGTGGTACGGTTTATTATATTGGAGATTTACTTTTTAAGAATATTAGAAATAAATAAATAAATAAAAAAAAATTAACAAAAAGTAATAAAAAACATTTAAATTATAGAGTTTTATAATCATTAACAACAATTGTAGCTGAACAGTTAGAGAATTAAAACGGAACAATCTCTAAATACTTTCTAATAAATGGTGCGTTAAACCGTTTCCAATAAATACGAAAATGCAGCCGACATTTTGGTGATTACACGTAACGAACCACATTAGCTGAATTGGTGCAGCGGTTCAAACAGGTTTTCAAGAAGTATTGGTTAAAGCGCCGAGTGAAAATCATTTTTTGACTCGCAAAGGTGTTTTTAATCTTACTAATTGTACGCCTCATAAGCGAAACGTTGAGGTCTTGCTCTAATTTCGATGTATGAAAATTAAGCACTTTACAAACCTAAAAATGATTGTATTTTTCTCACATTGCACTTATAGGATAATATTATCATACATATGTCAAGAAAAACATTTGTTTAAACGTATTTGATATTTTTAAAAAGCAATTATTTTGTTTAAAGTAAGAAAATAGTTGTTTAAAAAAGATATTCGAGGACGTCGGATAAAATATTCTGGATCTGGCACGATCACGACCGTAAAAATTAATGTATCAAAATATTTATTTTTTTAAAAGCTTCATAATCACAACGCGCTGTTTGTTTATAATTAGTTTTAATTAGTCATTACATAAAATACCAAATGAATTTTAATTGCATTTTATTCTAACAGTACAATTTTTTTTAATCAATAGTTTAGAAACAGTAAAGAAATAGATAATATCCAATAGATACATTATAAAACATCATGATTATTTACATTTTAGAAAGTGAGTTAAAAAAAAATTAAACTATTTTAAGCTTTTTAGCAAACTTATGTCCTTGAGTCTACGTAATGAGCGTGCCCAATTTTTATAAGGGTACACGATTATCAAGAACTGAATTTATATTGTTTAAATTAATAATTATAAATAATACATAATACTGCAATACCCTTATTTCTACATATTATTATTATGATATATAATTTCCACAACTTACTATTTTAATAGCGTAGTCATTAAATACATAATAAATAGATGGTAGTTTTGAACGGGAATGCCACTTTTTATGCTACTTAATTAACCTAAATGTATTTCTAATCTAGAAAGATTATATTTTGGTTCTAAAATATTGATCTTATTACAAGTTCAAGACCTTTCTTTATAGACTTTGGTCGCAGACGAGCAAATAATTCACCTCTGAAATACAGGGGCATAGCTAGGTAAACGTTGCCATAAACTGTAAGCTCGCATGCTTAGCCAACGAAGCGCAGTAGTAAATTGCTACTCCGACGTCGAATTTCTCTGAGAGTGTGGTACTACTGCGGATGACCTAGACTATTTATGGCTGCAAGCAAAAAAATGCAGTGTGTCCCTTATAGGTAAAAACTAATTCTATTGCGCAATTTGCTGTTCTACAATAGTAATGTATGATTGCACTAATTTATCTATCATCAAACCAAATCATCAAATCATTTATTTATTAATTTGTATAATATAGGTAATATAAGATGTCAGGTGATAAAATTTTATGATGTAGATCACTATGTCATGCCGATAGGCGTACAAATTTTGTTAATAATTAGTATTTATACATTAAAATTCAAATAATAATAAAATTAATTTTTCATAGTAAAAATAATTAAAATTACACAATTTTAAATTAGATTCCAATGGATAGTTAACGTCAAAATTTAAATTATTTTTAAAATATTATATAAATTCATCATTTAAATATTCGTCAATACTATAATAACATTACTTGGTCAATAAGAATTTTAGTCTTCTTTTAAAATTAATGGTGTCGAAGGACTTCGCTTCTTCTGGTAACTTGTTATAAACACGTGGAGCCATACTTAAGATACTTTTTCTTGCTAAGGCTGTTTTGCATTTAAAAGTACCTAGTAGGTTTTTATACTGACTACGTAATGGGACATTTCTTGAAGTAGAGTATTCAGCAAACATACTTAGGTTATTTTTCACAAATACGCATACCTCAAATATATAGAGAGATGGTAGTGATAATATACTTAATTATTTAAATAATGGCATACAACTCTCATCTGATTTGAGGTAATACATTGCTCGTACGCACATTCATTTTCCACTTTGTTCCGTCAGCTGCACAGAAACAATTATAATTGTCGTGTGCCTATATGATAGTGCCTACATATCGTCGGTTAAATAGAAAAGTGACATTAATCAAAAAGACCAAATTTAACAGTACATAATTTTTTTTTTATAAATGGCTTTCACAAGATTTTGCCAAGATTTCGCCAACAGTAGGTATAATATGCATTTAAAGATCTTTTTCAACGATCAAACTAGCGGTTTAGAATAGAGTATCATAGTGACACGTTTTTTAGCGGGAAAAGAAAAATGTCATGTGGCGCTCTTGTATAATATTCGATATCTTAGTGCTTTAACGTGTTATGTTAAGTAATTTAGATGGCATTTTACGTAATTTGATGCGCCGGAAGTGCTGAGATGTAGTGAATATAATATAACAGTGCCTTACATAGGTTTCGTTTTCCCCTAAAAATTCCAAAACGATACCTTTAACAGTGTGGCCATGGCGCTATTGAAGGCGACCTTACAGCTAAAGCTGGATAGATTCTATTAAAATATATCTTAGAGAAAATTTGTTAGTTTAGATTTATTCAAATTTATTAATAGATTATTTTGTTCTAACCAGGTAATAGATTGCATGACTGCTATCGTTTTATACTTTTGAAGATTTTCTGCTATCGTGTTTTAAAATTATAGTGTTATCATCAGCAAACAAAACCATTGCATATGATATTTGTTTTGGAAAGCCGTTTATGTACACCAAGAATAGCAAAACACTACCTTGAGGCACCCCATAAGATATAATAGATACAAATGACACATACTTTACTTCTCTCCTAGGTGTTTCATTTATGTGACTTATTTCTACACATTGGGTCCTGTTACTAAGGTAAGGCTGACTAAGACATTACCTCTTACACCGCAAGAATGAAGTTTTTTTAGAAGAAGTTTATGACCTACCAAATCAAAGGCTTTTTCCATATCCATATATATACAGCAGAAGCTAAAATATTTTTGCAAAAGCAGGAATTCCTTACCAGAATCAATGCTATTTTGATAATTTAAAAATTATTCTATCTCAAATACAAGCTCGATTCCCTCTTTCAGATTAGTCAGGACTTGTTGGGGACAGAATAAAGCAACTTTCCCGAAAGTTTGAAATAAATCGAAGTTCGGAGAAAAAAGTTTTGGCTGTTTAAAAACACCGACTTTTTTAAATTTGATTGATTTTAAATAGCTGTAAGTTTACAAAATCAAAAATGAATGAGGATAGATTCCATTAAAATATAGCCATACAAAATATAATAGCTACTGGTCGACTCTCAGCTTCAAATACGGTACATATAATAGTGTTTTACAAATAGGTAAAATTTATTAAAAAAAAAAGTTGTTTCGTTTGAAGCTATTAGCAAAGCTTATATATTAGTTTAGACCTAATATTTTTTTTTCATAAAAATAAAAGTCTTAATAAAAAAACATACCGTTAGGTTAGAGTCTTTGAGTTATATAGAAGCTGAGATACAAATATTTGAAAATGAGTAGAAAATATTTTTTTTTAAATTCAAAAAAATCTCTAACGGTCAGATTTGCACATGGGCTGAAATTTTCAGGTTGGTCTCCTATGGCGGTTTTCTTTCGAGAAAAAAATCAGCATCCAAATCGCCGACCTTAGTGCGCAGACTTACGTCGAAAATTAATGGATCTGCCCATATATATCAATTGTAGTTTTTTTTGAGAAATGTCACTTTATCTTTAGCAACGTACAGATGGTGTGTGCATAAACCAAAAAAATTTTGTATAGCTATGTTCATTCGATTCTTTGTTAGATACTTTAAACCTGTTTCTTACTTTAATATTTTAATTGTATTTTTTTATATGCAATCTAAATAAATAATAAATTTTCCTTATTCTAACTTTATATACTATACGAGCTATACCATATTTTCTACGCATACGTTTGCGGTTGTCTCAAAGGTATGCCTTCATCCATTTTGGGGTCTTCAGGTCGTTTGAAGAATCTCGTGGTAAGTGCATCACGACCAACTGATATTCCCACGGTGACAAGATGTAGAACTATCGATAGTAGCGAAGTGATCCCTACCACTAGAAGAAGATTGTTCATCTGAGACCAATCCACCACTGGATAGATATACGCGCTACCTTTCCTGAAACAAACAAAATATGAGGTAAAGATTTCAGATATACATTATTAACTTGAATTTATAGATAGAGAATGTTGGTTATATGATGGTAGTGGCAAAATTAGATTGGATTTGGAGTAAATGCAGGTGTAATCAATACCATCATCGATTGCAAGTTCGAATGCAAAGCTACTCAGATAGCGTAGTTCATTGCGTTGTTGTGCCTATAGTAAGCGTGTTATCATCTGAATCGTCGGGCCATAAATGTCAATAGGGATAGGAATGTGCAGAGCGCTGGGACTGTTATCGATAAACGGCTACGGCAGGTAGGCGTGTTGATGAGTTACTAATGATTTCTACGCTTCTGATTGGTCTTTACCAAATGCAATTTCAGTCCGTGTTTTTTTTGCTAATAAATGTATTTACTGCAATTAAATAAATACATTTATGTTACCACTCGTTGCGCACTATGGATATCTTATTTTCTAACGTTTATTTGAAGAAATGACATGCCGATATTAGCCCACAAAATTGAACGTTGATTCACAACGTATTCCTGTTTGTGAATGAATTGAAAAGTGATCCAAATAAAGCGGCTTCTCTTAATTTCAACAAACCACGTGAAATGGCAGCGTTTATTTATGGTGTGAGCAGTGACAGTGGACCAAATAAAGACTCGAGCTCTTTTAAGGTCCACAATATGATCTACTTTGTTTCTTTACCTAACTTTCTTTCTGTATAGGATATTTATTTATATATGGCTACATATGTAAATCATGCACGTAAAACCCGTAGATATAGTTAAATATCAAATCTTTGTTAAATCGTTAAATTTTATAAACAAGAAACGATAATAAACGCTACTCATCGATATATTTATTTATTGTTACGCCCTTCACTAAGCGGCTCCATAAGGGCTGTAAGTGCAAGCGAGATAGACATAGAAAAATAATTTATGACCCGAAGACTCTGATGATAACGCGCTTACTATAAGCCGTACAGATCTCGAGTATGTGACGCGCCATGCTTTAGCAGCAACCACAATGGTATCAGGAAAAAGTCGTCTCCTTCTTTGCGACTGTGTATATATGTCTATACACTGCGTCTGCTTAACGAAGCAACATGCCCTGATAAAACTTAAACTAGCTGGCAAGAGAGATCCCTGTGCCGCTGCTCTATCCACTCCACAGTCCGAACACCGAACCGGAATCCAGGTTCTGTTTCGGTGTTCGGACCAGTGAGATTAAAATTAATATAAGTGATATCAAAAACTATAAAAACCTCATAGCAATACGTATATATGAGGTTTCTTGAGATTATATATATTAAGTCTTCTTATATCGATCATGATTTTATGTTTTATTGATTTCAACATAATTAGTTTTCTATAGCGGTGACGGAGAAAATATATAGGATGACCTTCTTTGCCCGTGGGTATCGTGAAATATGTTTAGATGACGAGCGCAGGAAACAGTACAAAAATAGAGTTAAAACTTGATATAAATTCAACCAACTAAAAAAAAAAAACTTGATATAAATCACAATATGCTAACCCATTTGGACTATATAACAGGTCTAATTGTCTGCGATTGTGTGGGAGGCTTGTGCCAATACTGCAACCTATATAATTAGTGTATAATGGCAAAAAACCCTAACATTTAAGAATTATAAAGATATGTATAACATCCAACTGGTAAATATTATACATACATACATATCATCACACCATATCCCTTGCAGGGTAGGCAAAGAGAACAGAGTGCCAGAGAACTCTATCTTTGCATACTTCACTCGCTTCCTCAACATTCATAATTCTCTTCATACACGCTCGCCGGTTTCGGAGACTCTTGACTCCACCTTCCTTCATTACATGACCGATCTGGTCTAGGTAGGTTAGTCACGGTCTCTCCCGGTACCTACATCCTTCCACTTTCGCATTGTATATCTTCTTAACCAGACGTTCGTTCGGCATTCTTTCCACATGTCTGAACTATCGGAGCATTCCCTTTCGCATCTTTACACCAATACTCTCTTTCATACCTATTCGCTCTCTTACGTCGTCGTTACGAATGCGGTCGGTCAGCCTAACTCCACAGATTTTCCGTAGAGATCGCATTTCGACCGCATTAATTTTACTTTCATACTCTTTTCTGCATACCCAATTCTCGCTTCCATACAGTAATGTTGGGACAAGAACTGCGTTATGTATTGCTACACGTGCCTTCTGGCTGAGGTGGTGGCTAACGAGAAGTTGCCCCAACGCTCCGTTCACTCTATTTCCCGCATTCACTCTTCGCTCTATATCAGTGGTGTGCCTTCCATCTTGGCTAAATCCACATCCAAGATATACAAATTCATCCACTTGCTCTAGTACAGTTCAGTTACATATTGTTACTCTTACATCTGCACTGGCTTCATCTATTTCAAAGACCATTATTTTGGTTTTGCTCACATTCACACGTAGACCCCTTTTCTTACAATAAATATTATATACTTATAGTAAATATTATATACTTGTTTAATTAGCCAATTATATATCATAGCGAATGAAAGCATTCAAGCAGCAAAGCAAAAGTATTTTAATATCCAAAAAAAAATATTAAAAAAATAAAAAAACCCGACTACGTAAAAAGTCACCAAAACTACGTACATAATAAAAAAACTGAAAAGAAAAAAACAAGCACTTAGATGTCCGGTGGTCTAGAATTCCATAATATATTATTGAATAAATACTATTGCAGAAAATTCAATAATATATTATGGAATTCTAGACCACCGGACATCTAAGTGCTTGTTTTTTTCTTTTCAGTTTTTTTATTATGTACGTAGTTTTGGTGACTTTTTACGCAGTCGGGTTTTTTGATTTTTTTAATCATTTTTTTTATTTTACACTTTTTAGTTATAAATACCTAGGCTGTACTGTATGGATCAGCATGTTGGGCGATAAAAGCGACGGATGAGAGACGACTGCATGTAGCGGAGATGCGAATGTTGAGATGGATGTGTGGTGTGACAAGAATGGATAAAATAAGGAATGAACATATAAGAGGAAGTTTGAAAGTTGCGCCAGTGACGGAAAAATTAAGGAGTGAAAGATTGACATGGTATGGACATGTGATGAGAAGGGATGAAAGTAATGTTGTGAGGCAAGCTTTAAGCATGAATGTTGAAGGCTTAAGGGGTAAGGGAAGACCGAAGAAAAGATGGATGAACTGCGTGAAACATGACATGGATAGACAAGGAGTGACCACAGAGATGACGTCTGATAGAGTTGTATGGAAGGAGAAGACATATTGCGTCGACACCAAATAAATTGGGATAAGAGCAGGTTGATGATGAGTTATTAGGTAGTATAGTTAACCTAGGTAGCTATAGTTATATTATTTATTAATAAGTAGGTAAGTACCTAGCTATCTGCCCCGATTTTAAGTACTTAGGCTCGCTTCTCCAAAATGACGGCAATATCGACCGGGAAGTTAGTAGGAGAATGAATGCAGGCTGGATGAAATGGCGACAGGTTTCGGGAACAATATGCGACGCGCGGATGCCCCTTAAACTTAAGGGAAAAATTTACAAGAGTGTCATTAGACCTGTCGTTATGTATGGATCTGAATGTTGGGCATTGAAAAAGACGGATGAGAGACGATTGCATGCTACTGAGATGCGTATGTTAAGATGGATGTGTGGGGTGACAAGACTAGATAAGATACGAAATGAGTATATTAGGGGAAGTTTAAAAGTAGCACCAGTGATAGAGAAGTGTAGGAGCGCGAGATTGTCTTGGTATGGACATGTGATGAGGAGGGATGAAAGGCATGTGACAAGGAGGGTTATCAATATGCTTGTGGATGGGCGTAAGAGTCATGGGAGACCCAAAAAAAGATGGATGGATTGTGTAAACGAGGATATGTGTATGAAAGTTGTGAGTGCAGATATCACGGCTGATAGAAGATTGTGGAAGGCAAGAACGTGTTGTGCCGACCCCACTTAGCGTGGGATGAGGGCAGGCAAATGATGATGAGGTAAGTACCTAGCTATATATAATTTCTCGACTGAAGTTGAGTACTAAATCGTTAGAAATTGGAGATGGGCGACCGCGTCAGACATTAGATACTTTAGGTAGGACTACCTATGGTATATTGGACAATATACCTACTAGATACTTCAGTATATGTCCATCCAAATCCAGTTATATGAATTTTTCGTCTTTTCATCGTAAATTTCTACTGTGTAAAAAACCTATATATGAGCAAGGTTGTTACGAAACTTTAAATCGATATAGATCCTAAAGGGCCAGTCAAATCGAAAAATGTTGAGAGAAAACTAAAAATTATTTTTAAATACCTATTTAACGATAGCCCACTCGATATAGTTTGTTGACTTTAATTTTTTAAATTTTTACAATATGGCGTCCAGTAGTCGCATATTGAATTTTCAATAACGTCATATCTTTAGTGACACTCGCCGGATTAAGAGGAATCGATTGACGTGCGAATCATAAAAATCGGCCCAGGCGTTTGGTATATATAGTGCTTCAAAGGAACATACAAACAAACATAGACTGTTAAACACAATACCACTCCTTTGCAGTCGGGTAAAAACATACATTTTTTATACATCTTTAAAAAATAAATATTTCGTGTAGAAGAAAGGATAAAGACAGATATCTCTTAGGTCATTAGCAAACAGCAAAATAATTATAAAGTTTGACGTTTTACTGTATTTTAATTTTAAGTCTTGAGTACCTACTTTTATTCGAAATTTGATTTTTCAGTATGAAATAGTCATTTAAGCAGTAACTTGTAACACACCTAAGTTTTATAACTGTGCTACTCTGTATTAATTAATAATAACAATGTGTGTAATAATTATAAAAAAGCGGTTTCAATGATCTCTAAATATATGTGGTACTTAGAAGTCATGGATAAATGTTTTCGCTTATAATATTATTATTCTATGTAGGTACTTATATTTTGGTTTACGATTTTTTTATTGCTGGTCGCAAACGTGGAAGCATCACACCTGATGGTAAGCTTTATTGCCACTCACGGATCTTTGCATAACCCCCTTTTTTGCGGTGGGCCATGGTGTGGTCGCGCTCCGCCAAATCGCCCCGGGGCGACGGAATAGGCGGCGCGCAAACCCATAGACTCCCCTGCAAAGCGCCTCTCTTCGCCGTGCGAGCGGGCCACGACTGGACCTTTGCGATATCCCTGGGGTACAGCTATGCCGTTACCACCCAGAAAGTTGGTCTTCTGGCTCTCTCACTTACCGATCGAAGCGCAACAGCACATTGCCACTATTCAGTACCTCGAGCATGATTAATAAACAATTACGTAAAATGTCTGCAGATGGTCGCCTTTCGGCATTCGATTTAGACATTCCGACAGTAGATCTACTGGTCTGGTCTGGTCCCTGGCAGCGATAATTGAAACTGAATTTTATAATATTACACATAGTTTGTAATATTACATATAAATTAACGGTGTTCTTATATAAGTACTTAATCATTGCGCAGGTGTTTGAAATAAGTTACGAATTCGTGTTCTATCTGTTTATCTGTTATGCTTCTCAAAAGCAGCAGCTGTGAGAAAATTATTTACATATATGTATACTTAAAACCTGTGACGGATGAGCTAAGGAGTGAACCGTTGACGGGGTATGGACATGTGATGAGACGAAGTGAACGTGATGTTGTGAGGAAAGTTTTAAGTATGAATGTTGAAGGCTTTAGGGGTAAGGGGACACCGTAGAAAAGATGGATGGACTGCGTGAAATATGACATGGATATACAAGGAGTGACCACAGAGTGGTATTGAAGGAAAAGGTATATTGCGTCGACCCCAAATAAATTGGGATAAGAGCAAGATGGTGATGATACGTATACTTAAGATTACTTGCAAAGCAAAATTACACACGTAGATCAAAAGTGAGTTTTATATTATATTATACTTACACATTACGATGAAGTTTTAGGTTTATATTTTTTTTAATTTTTTTTTATTGCCGGTGGTGGCAAACGAGTAAGCAGCACACCCGATGGTAAGTGATACTGCTGCACATGGACCTTAGCAACACCAGGGGCACAGCTAGGCCGTTGCCTACCGTGAAGAAAGTACTCTCCTTAAACATCGTTTGAAGGAAGGACATGTCATAGCGCTTGGGAAACACAGCAGCCGGTAGTTCATTCTAGATCTTGCACGTACGTGGGAGAAATGTTCGCTAAAAACGTACAGTCGAGGACCGTATCATTTCCAGGTAAAATGGATGAACCCTGCTTCGGTGTCAAGTGGTACGATGGTAAAACGGTGACGGTGGTACCAAGTCAAACAGTTCCTCAGAGCACTCCCCGTGAAAGAGCCGATAGAGTACACAGAGTGACCTAGAGTCTCACCACTGCTCCAGCGACTCCAATATGTCCGTGAGATTGGGATCATCGATGATTCAAACAGCACGCCTTCGCAGTGGCAGTGCACAAGTGGGTCTAGATGATATTAAGGCGCGCTTGCCCAGAGATGAGAGCAGTACTCCACGTGAGGACGAACTTGTGCCTTTTTTTTTTAATTATTGTATATCCACAGACTTCTGTCCGTGCCTTTTTTTATGTGTATCTATTAATTGTTATGTTGATGTTATATAATTCAATTTTGTTCTTGAAGTGGCGTTATTGCATAAAGATGAAAAGGTAAAAATTTAAAAGTTGCGCTTCGATGTTGTTGTCGCTCTGTCTCTTCTTCTCTACGTTAGTCTTCGTATTGTTGTTGGTGGCAATCTCTTTGATTTTTCTTATTATAGTTTTATTCTGATGTGCATTTTAAAAGCTTGTTGTGGTTTGCTCTTTACTCATTTTTCTGTTTAGTAGTTGGTAACTCCAGGTTTTTTGTTTGTGCTGGTTGAATATTATTACGATGTTAGGCTTAGCTCTTTCATTGCTCTCCGACCTCTACCGGCGGGTTATCACAGCGCGCGAGGAAGGTGGCTCCCCATCGTTGAGCGAGATAGCCACCTGGCGCGTGGATGCCCGCCGAGACGTCATCGCCCGTTGGGCTACGCGGCTGGAGAGGCCTAGGCACGGTGTGGAGACCGTTGAGGCCCTCCGGCCCGTATTGATAGAGTGGATGGAGCGGCGGCACGGAGTCCTCACCTTTCGGCTGGTGCAGGTATTGACGGGGCACGGGTGTTTCGGGTTGTACCTGCACAGGGTCGTGTATAGGGAGTGGACTCCGGCCTGCCACCACTGCAGGAGTGACGAGGACACGGCGCAACACACGCTGGAGGTGTGTCCGGGATGGGAGCGGCAGCGCCGTGACCTCGTCGCTGTCATCGGTGCCGACCTGACGCTGCCGGCCGTCGCGAGGGCGATGGTCGACAGCATCAGGAACTGGGACGCGGTCGCCGCCTTCTGCGAGGCTGTCATCTCGCAGAAGGAAGCGGCGGAACGGGCAAGGGAGGATTCCCGCGCCCCGGGCCGCCGCCAGCGGCCGGGGCGGCGCAGGCGCGAATACCTGCGCCTGATGCCGCCCTAACCGAGGCTTCGGGTGATCGGACCGGGGAATTGTCCGGTCACCCGACGTGAGGCCACCGCGTGAGGGCGACGCCCCGACGGCGAAATCTGTTGGGGCGTCGACGAGAGGAACCCGCGAGGGTGAACCGCCGGGCGGGTCACCGAAGTTAAAAATCGGGTCCCGGTGACCCGCTCGCACGGCGAAGAGAGAGGAGTTTTTACGGTGGGTCTATGGGGTCACGCGCCGCCTCCTCCGTCACCCCGGCCCGATTTGGCGGGGCGAGACTAACCCATAGCCCAGCAAAAAAAAAAAAAAAAAAAAAAAAAGGCTTAGCTCTTTCATTACCCTATGATCTCTTTGTTTTATTGCCATCTTTTTTATGTATTCCAGTATAGTACTAGAGTCCTGATCTATGGACTGCTTCATGAGTTTCCAAATGCCGTCTTCACGGGTGTCTGTGTAGTAAGTGCAGGATCTAGTATGCCTAGAGATGGCAACCACGTTGTGTTGGACACTGTTGTGTAGTTTTTGCACTGTGTTTCTTGTCTGGATGATAATGACATTTGGTGCGCCGAGTCCCTGTACCTCGTGGATGGTTTGCAGTTCGGAGCCCTCATCGGTGCCATATCCCTTTTGTATGAGGCTTTCTTTCTCTGCCTGGGTGTGCGACAGGTATAGCGTCTTTGTCTGGTGGTATGACGGCGTCGGTATATTTGTATATATTCAGGGATTTAATTATTTTGTTTGACGAGTATATGCCATTATAGTTGCTCTAAAGAGCATATGCTACGTCCATGGGGCACCGATGCGTACACAACAGTTCCTGTGTGGCCGATGATGATATTAGAGTTTGTCGTGTTTTAATTCAAATAAATTGTCCCGATCTATATAATGTATTTGATTTGTATCGCCAATTAGGAGGAGTTCTTTGGCTTTCATAGTGCGCATTAATTGGACTACTGAGCCGAAGTGGTTGATGAGCGCTTCGTCAATTATGTGTCTATGGAGCGCTTGATACATTTACACATTCTGACTCCGTTTGTTAAGGCCGATGCCACTGTGTAGACATTTTCGTCGCTTTTTTCCCCATTCTTTGGCTGATTCTGGCTTTAAGGTTTTCTTTAGGTTTGAGCAGTGATGTTAACACGACGTCGCTTGCGGGATTAAAATTAATGTTAATTATCCAAGTCGATTTGCCGCATCCTGGGACGCCATTGACTAGGGTGATCATGTCCGGCAAGTCCCATGTGTCACTCATCTCTAGAGTTTTGGCTCGCTCTAATTTTTTTTCTGTGAGCCAGATCTTGGTGAATTTTGCGGTGACTACAATGGGGTCGTTTTCCGGGGTATGGAATGTGATTCTGCCGATCACAGAAACCACAAAGGAGTTGTGGTTTCTTCGTCAAGGTCAACGAAACCTCCGGTGGCACTGAACGCTGCCATGTGGGTAGAGATGGATTTACCCGCCATGACCTCGCCTGTCTGGTTGTTGTATACGGTGGTTTCTTCTTCCTCGAGTCTGACTTTCAGCAACCCTTCACTTTGATAATGGTAAGCTTCAAGTATCTTGCAGGCTGTCAGGGCTTTGATGGTTATTGTGCCTTCTAGAATGGCCTTGTGTTCGAGAAAGGCATTAATGTATAGGTCCATCATTGTGCTCACCGACGGGTAGTTAGGTGATTTCACAATTCCTTTGTCGGCGTTGGAACTAAGTTGTGTAGTTTCAGGTTTTGTGATTTGGTGGTGTTTCTCCCTAGTAAAAGCCTCTATAGCTGATCCCAATTGCATAGTGCATTTTTCTTGGCTGTTCTTGCTACTGATGGCAGCGAGGAGTGGATTTAAGAGTGTTTTTACTGTACTGAGTTTAGTTGTTTTGTTATTGTTCTCAGCATTGTCTTTCTGCTCGTAATTGCGCTGCAGCGTGGCCAGTTTCGGCTGATTAGGGTTTACTTGGCTTGAAGTGGGGCTCTGTGTTGGACGTTGGTCACAGGATGTGTTATATTTATTGATGGGGGAGCAGATAGAAAGCTCAGGTCCTGGCCTCTATTCTCATAAGTAATCATTTTATGGTGTTTTGAGGTCATGACGCATCCCATATAGTCCGCGACTTTTCCTTTATCAAAGCCCACTGCCATTGCGTCCACGCTTATGATTTTGGGGATGGTGTTGGTGTTTTCTTCGCTGTTCTTTATAATTTTTTGAATTAGTGATCTAGCTTGCGCAAACTGAGTTTGGTCAGCTTGTCTGTCGAATGCCAGTAGGGTTTTATTGTTGATCCGTATAAGCCGATATTTGATGTTGACTATTTGAATTGCGCTGTAGGTGGTGCATATTGAGTATTTCATGGTAGTTCGGGTAGTGCTTCCTTTTAGTAGAACAGCTAGTCCAGGTGATATGGACACTCTAATTTTCGCGTTCACATAGCAGAAGGTTATGCCTAACCTTTTGCGGTTTGTGGACATGAACAGGGCCACCGGACATGTTTTTAGTCCTGGTATTCCCGTCTCGGCGTTTGCCAGCATCTGGTGCGTGGTTAATATTTCTGTGCGCCTTGTAGGTAGATCGGGTTGTGTTTGAGCTGTTGTTGACGTAACTGTTGTTGACGTAATTGTGTTAGATGCGCGCGGATGTCTTCCATGTTCCCCCTTATGGTGTTCGTTAGGGGTATTATGTTTATAGAGTTTTTGAATAGGTCGAGCGAAGATCTTGAGTCACTATGTATATTGACGGTGGTAGCATCACTGCTTTTGACTTTCTCAATTGCTCTGTGAATGGCGTAAAGCTCTGACTGGAAGACCGTGCAGAAGGGCTCTAATCTGAACAGCGAGTAATGGACTTTTTTGCTCCCACCATATAAGGGCAGCACCTGTTTTCCCCTCTATTTTGCTGCCGTCCGTATATATTTAGGGTCCGGATATTTGGTGGTTAGTGATGGTTTCAGAGTCCATGTTTTCGAGGAGCTCGTACGAGATGGTCTTGAATTTGGAGGGATGAGGTAGATCTTTAAACGTTACCCTCATTTCGAGCTCCTTGTTCGGTGGTAAATAGTTTTTTGAGTGGCATTTCTTGGCTTTGTATAGGTTGGCGTGTTCCTGAACTCGCAGGTCAAGTGGTAGCAGACCTGACAGTACCAGGGCAGATGTTAGTGATACTGTTCTGTACGCTTTGCAGATTTTTAGGGCAAAGCTACGTTGGATGGAGTTTATTTTTCGTTTGTTTATTTCCAGCTCTATGGCTGGTGCCCATACGCTGGAGTCGTAAGCTATAATCGGCTCGATAACCGCAAAGTAGATGGTCCTCACAATTTCACCGTTTAGGCCCCACGTCACCTTGGCCGCGCAGGCTAGTTGTTTATAGATGGCAGTGGCTTTTTTGCAGATAGCGTCTACATGATTAGTGAAGGTGAGTGTTTTATTTATGTGGAGACCTAAGATTTTAATGATTTCGACGATTTGTACCGCTTAGCCGGACATGTATTAGTTTGGGGTATCGAACTTCAGTTTCTTGGTAAGAACCATCGCCTGGGTCTTGCGTGGCGGGAAGTTCAGTTTGTTTCTGTTTCCCCAATCTACTACTGTTTTTAAGGCTCGATTTGCCGTTTCGGTGATGTCTTGACCGGTATGTCCAGAAAATGTTAGGACAACGTCGTCCGCAAAAGCCTGACATCGTATTCCCTCGCCTGTCAGAAGTTGGAGTAGCGAGTCTAGGATGATGTTCCAGAAGGTTGGTTCTCCAATAGAGCCTTGGACACAGCCTTTTGTGGTTTGTTATCCACATGTTGTTCTGGCGTAGTTAACGACGATCTTCCGGTTCGCTAGGTAGGCGCCGATTAGATTGTACAGGTTTCTTGGACACTTCTTTTGACCCAGTTGGTATTTCAAGGCTGACTACCACGCGTTGTCAAATTTTTTACTTGTTTTTATTTTTTAATGACATCACTATGTTGAACTAAATGAACTAAACACTAAATACACCCTCTATGTTCAATGATATGACGAGCACAATTTTTTAATCGGCTATCTCATGCCTGATGTGCTGCCTAAGATCATAGAGTGCATCCTCGGTACTTCGTTGCGGCATGAATCCATATTGGTTTTCGTTTAGCGTAGGAAGGATGTAATATTGGATGCGGCTTGCAAACATTTTCAAAATGTTTCAAAATTTGCAAAATGTTTTCCCGAGAACCGATAGTAGGCCGATCGGTCTGTAAGATTTTGGCTGAGTATAATCTTCCTTACCGGACTTCTTTATTATTATCACGTGAGCTATTTTCCACTGAGAGGGGAAATATTTTAGTTTTAAGCATTCGTTGATTATTGCCAAAAACGTCTCTTTATCCGTTTGAATAGCCGCGGTGCAGATGTCGGATGTCAATCCGTCCGGGCCCGGTGCTTCCTTTGGATTGAAGGATGAAAGCACTTTATCGAGCTCCTCTGATGTGAATGGCGGGTCATCTGTTTGTAATTCTGCCGGTTCGGTTAATGTTATTTGCCTCAGGATTGCATGTTGGAGTGTAACGCTATCTGTTGAGTCATCTGGGTGAAATGTTTTGGCCAGTAGCTTTTGGAATCTTCTGGGCTAAATGTTTTGCCGTCGCTTCTTCTGAGTAGCACGTCGTCCTGTCTTCTAGCAGTTTGTCTGATAACTCTATATATGCTGTCCCACATAATTTCCTTTTTCTTGTTTATTGCAGAAATTCTTCCAGCTTTTCGTCTGTGCGTTTTCTGTTACTTCCATGTAGAGCTCTTTGACACATAGGTATTCTTGAATTACGTGCTCTTTTCTGGTGGGTGCTGCATTCCTTATCCGCCTTTTCATGCAGAGTGTATTTCTTTTCATATCTGCAAGTCCTTTTGTCCACCACGGTAGTGTGGAGTCCATCTTCCCTAAGCCTATCTTTGGTATTGTAGACTCGCACGCTTCATGTATCGCGGTGGAGTAGCTGGTGATGATGTTTTCCCTACCGTGGGTAAGTTGTACTAGTCCGACATTTCCAGGATTAATGTTTTTTTTGCTGCTAGAGTGCGTCTGAAGAGCTTTCCGAAGTCCTCCCAGTTTGCATTCTTGATATTGTGCCTTCTCGTTGTTATTGGTTTTAAGGGCTCGAGTGTTTTGTCGAGACGCAACGAGAAGATAATGGCATTGTGGTACTTGTTCCTTGGACTTTCCACTTGTGACTTTCGACGCATTATGCGCTCGTACATATTGCAAAAGTTATTGGTAATAGTTTCATGACCGGCCGCCTGCCTGACATCAACTCTCCTTGGCAATTGTTGAGCACTGATTTGGTGGAGTTGGCCCAGGAGGATAAAAAACTCTTAGTTATCTTTTACGACATCCACGATCAAATCAAGGCTTGGTAGGTAGTATTCGTAACCGTTACTACACAGAATAAGGTTTAGATTTTAACATATCGTAATTAATCAACTGCTTAGGCTTTATTTTTGTATAAATAGGCTCTGTCTCGTTACCCCAGTGGCCGATTAGAAAGGCTTTATGTCCTTAGAATAGTGTGGTAGTATTAAGTGCTACTGGGTATACTACACTATGTACACTAATAACGTAGCCGTAGTTAAAAAAAAAGTACTAAGACAAGCTATATGACACAAAGCGTCAATGATTGATTTCAGTAAGTAAGCATGGTAATAATTATTCAGCTTATCAAGTGTGAGACAGTTAAAATAAGTAAGTATAATATGAAGTATTTAAAAAAATATTTTTAATTTCTCAATATTTGCTAATAAACATGGACTGATAGCTTTCCGCCTTATTGTTTGGGTTGACAGCAGAGTAGTGGGACCCAAATACGATCGTATGATCGTTCTCGAAGGTTTGGACGGGCCACAGCACTGAGTTAAGATAGTGCGGCTTCTATCGCCGTCTGTTGTGACGGATTACGACTACGTAAAATGTCTCACGAAGAATATAATATCTAGAAATTTGGTTGGAGTTGTTGGTCTCTCTATAAATATATACCTACATAAATATATAATAAAATTTTGAAATAATAAAGTATAAAACAAGTTGATGAAAGACTTTAACATTATTACAGAAAAGTAAACGAAAAATAAAAACTTATGTCAGCTAACATGTAGCCGAATTTCCTTGCAAAGAAGCTCATATATAATAGGTAAAATGTAGGATTAAGAAGAGAAAATCAACTCACCAGTCTACACCACCAGCAAAGTAATATATGACAGCGAAGAGCATATAAACTTTTCCGAACATATGAGGCTGGAAAATATGCAGCAGGCGGCTGGGCTGTGCGCTGCTGAGTAGAAGCGCCAGCATAATCAACGAGTTGAGTCCGTGTACAGCTATATCAAGTCCATGGTGCAACTCTTCCTCTACACCAGCTGAAAAAAGAAAGATATGTTATCATATTTTGAGTAGGTATTGTCATACTTTGCAAATATAGATCAGCAGTAACATAATAATATTTTGTTTAATAAATTGACAGAGCGTTATAGGTGGATCGGATATCATCAGACGTCTACCAAAGCCGGATACGTATTGGTCGGGATATTTACGTGGAAATTCCAGCCGAAAGTGCTCCTTGGACTATTTTTACGGGTATAAGTGATATAAGCAGGACTCAGAGATGGAGAGTTAACCGCCTGGCGAGACGAGACCAGGGGTTACCCGCCGGTCGTATCAGAAACATGTCACCCTTGGTAAGGAGTCATTATTATAGAAAATATATGACAATTTAAATCACACATACATGTATAACATCTATAAATATAATAAATGAGTACAATCTTCTGCGAGAGTGTGCACTACCCCGGATGGACTGGCTCGCGGCTGCAGACAGAGAACTGTCAACAGCGTGATACTACCACTAATGAGGTTTCCAGTTCCTGACGCTACCGAGCATCGTTTTAGTGACAGTCGGCGGCGCTAAGTCGGGAACGACAGTTCGGCACCGATGACTGCGACAAGTTTAGGATACTGTCCTGCCCTGGCCACGCAAACTTCGAGCGTCCGCTACCGTGTATCTACTTCGCAATCGCAGTAGTGGTAGAACGGTGTGCTCTACCACCTTGCGACTGTTTGCACATGCCGTGTGGTACATTCTGCAAGATGCAGGTATTGATGGGGCATGATTACTGAATCATGCACATCAATACCTGCATCTGTCGAAAGGAGAGAATCCCGTGCCCCTGACCCAACCACTCACTTAGTGCACTCTAACAATAGCCAATGATATCCTATACTTTTTATATTTTTATATACTGTGGCATAATATGTTTCAAGTAGCTTGCAGAGTACTGGAAGGTGATCAGTGCTGGGACGATACCCTTGAGGAGGCATATAACAGTAATAGCCCCATTCATTTCAGTCTTTTGTTTTTAACGACGTTAGTATTTTATAGACTTTCAAATCTTTTGATATTATAATAAAATGTAAGAGATATGCATCTGAAGATATCCTACGTTACTAAAGTGCGATATAGACCAAGAAATCCATTTTTCCCTTTCTGGAAAGACTTATTTGAGCAAAGCAATCTTACCAAATCAGGAGACAGCATAAAATAGCTTTGGTAATGGCTTTCTCAGAAACTGCAGCTCCATTGTCTCCTAGCGGTAAAACAGCTCACACAGTGTTTAAAACCCGATCAATTTAGAGAACAATAAAACACGGAGATGTTCAATAACACGAAACTGGGACAAATTCAAAGTATGTTTTGTTTTGTTGTTTACGGTGGTAAACGAGTAAGAAGCACGCCTTAGTAATATATATATAATAGTTAGTGTTACTGCCTCTTATGAAACTGTACAACTAGACTGTTACCAACCAAAATTCACCCAAGGTGGGCTTTCGGCTCTATCGCACATCGAACGATGCAAAAATAACACATTAACACTGCTCAGATATTGGTTTTCTGCGAAAGTAGGGTACTGCCCCAGTCGGATCAGTCCGTCGCTGTAGACAGAATACTGTGAAGAATGTGGCTCTATCACTATTAGTGTTTTAGGATTGCTCTCTAGTCTTTTGGGATGAATGAACAATGGCAAATAAAAAAGCCGATCGAGCACTACGAGATATTCATCATAATGTTTTCATTGTGGTGCCCATAGTGCTTTTCGCAGAGCCATAGCGAGCATTTTTAATTTTTAAACAGGGGTGCGTAGTAAAAGGGAATGTCACGCGAACGAAGTCGCGGGTACCAGCTAGTTTGAAATAAAACTGTTTTACGAATTCTATCTTATTTGTTTTAACGATTTGTTGAATTTTAATTTCCCGACGTTTCGAACACTTCACGATTTTCATGGTCACGGGAGGATAGTTCTTCTGTGAACTCTATAAATTGTTCAAAAAGTCAGACAACTAAAAATCAAATAAAAACGCTATAGAATACGTAACAATAGTTTTATTTCAAATGTTTAAATACTCGTGTAAACATTAGGAATCATTATGTATTAAATTTCAAAGCTTAATAACTAAATTAGACTATCTGCTAGGCCCAACTGCGGATAGTATATCCATCCAGTTGGAACAAAAAGGTCAGAATTTTGTTAAGTGGTTTTAGAGTTTAACACAAATGAGAATCGCGGCAAACTATATTTAAATATAAAAAATTAACTAATGAATAATGAGTATAAATCAAAATAGCTTGAAAAATACAAAATTGCACGCCTCATAATTTTTATATCATTTATCATTTACATTACATTGACATTCATTGGCATTGACTAATAAGTCAATGCCATAAATGAGAGAAAAAGCAACTTTTGAAATTGCCCGCCATTTTCGACGTAGCGCAAAACATAGCTTGCAAGCATTGAAACGAACCCATGGCTGTATGGGATTTGTTTCCTTTGCCTGTTTAAATGGACGAACAAAACCAAAAAAAAATGTAAGCGAACCTAATTTTCGTAAGGTATACATACACAATGACAGAAAATTGTAAGAAAAGGGTTGTGAGCAAAACTAAAATAATGTTCTTCGAAAGAGATGAAACTACAACAGATGTAGGAGTAACAATAGTTAATGATGTACTAGAGCAAGTGGATGAATTTGTATATCTTGGATGTGGATTTAGCCGAGATGGAAGCTACACCACTGATATAAAGCGAAGAGTGAATGCGGGAATTAGAGTGAACGGAGCGTTGGGGCAACTTCTCGGTAGCCACCACCTCAGCCAGAAGGCACGTGTAGCAATACATAATGCAGTGCTTGTCCCAACATTACTGTATGGAAGCGAGAGTTGGGTATTTCATAGTGGTAGGACCACGCTGTTGACAGTTTTCTGTCTACAGCCGCGGGCCAGTCCGTCCGGGTAGTACCACACTCTCGCAAAAGATCGACGTCTGAGTAGTGGTAATGTGCCATTGCGCTTCGTTCGGTGAGCGAGAGAGCCGGAAGCCCAACTGGGTGGTTTGGGGATTTTATTGGTAGCCAGCGGCCTAAGCTATACCCTTGGTATAGCAAAGGTCCATGGGCGGCAGTGCCACTTACCATCAGGTGTGCTTCTTGCTCGTTTACCACCATAAGCAAATAGAAAAAAAAAATGCAGGAAAAAAGCATGAAAGTAAAATTAATGCGGGCGAAATGCGATCTCTACGGAAAATCTGTGGAGTTAGGCTGACCGATCGCATTCGTAACGACGACGTAAGAGAGCGAGTAGGTATGAAAGAGAGTATTGGTGTAAAGATGCGAAAGCGAATGCTCCGATGGTTCGGATATGTGGAAAGAATGCCAAACGAACGTCTGGTTAAGAAGATATACAATGCGGAAGTAGAAGGATGTAGGTACCGGGAGAGACCGAGACTAACTTACCTAGCCCAGATTGGTCACGTACTGAAGGAAGGTGGAGTCAAGAATCTCCGAAACCGGCGAGCGTGTATGAAGAGAATTATGAATGTTGAGGAAGCGAGTGAAGTATGCAAGGATAGAGTTCTCTGGCATTTTGTTCTCTCTGCCTACCCTGCAAGGGATATGGCGTGATGATATGTATGTATGTATACATACACTAAAGACTAAGCAGTTTAGTTTTTAATGAATTGCAATTAAATAACATAGAATTACCAAGCCATTTTGGAAAGGAAACAGCGCGTTGCGATTATGAAGCTTTTAGAAAAAGAAATACTTCGATACATTAATTTTTACGGTCGTAAGAGTGCCAGATCTAGAACAGACATCCGGACGTCCTCGAAATTTTTTTTAATCAACTTGTTTTTTAATTTAAAGAAAATAATTGCCAGCTAAAATTATCAAATACGTTTGTTTAAACGAATGTTTTTTCTTGACATATGTATGATAATATTACCCTATAAATGCAGTGTGAGAAAAATACAGTCCTTTTTAGTTATGAAAGTCCTTGACTTTCATATATCAAGAGTAGAGCAACACCTCAACGCTTTGCTTATGAGGCGTGCAAGAACCCAAGGAATTACAATGTTAGGTCGGTGTCTTTACGACTACGCCTATCTGTGTAGTCTGATATAAGAATGTAATATAGATTATTAATTAATTTTAACAATTAAATCTCTTAGAGTTTCTTAGTCGATCTTTTTATTAGTGGACAAGTTTCGATCCGGTGGGAGATTGTGGACAGATTTAGCAAACAGACGTAACTAATATTATATTAACTTGAAAACGTTAAGTACATATAGAGTCAGGCTAATAACCCTTATAAAATACCAACGAATGAGTATGTCTTACTTACCTTCGTATAACACAGTCCAGTATATGATAGTAATAAAAAAAGCCAAAGGAATTGTGATATTGAATAATGCCCAATACATCTTCATATACCATGGTAGACTTAATTCATCGCCTGAAAAAAATTGCAATAAAAGCACATTACTTTCATTAGTACATATATACTAATATACTAGGCATCACAATATTAATTATCATAACAATATTCCATTCAAGATATTGACACTAACAATATCTGTTTTACTAACTAAATCTATAGTTAAACTGACTGAAATATACATGAGTTATTATGCCCGACAACTTGAAGTTAATTTTAAATAATATCAGACAAAAACATTATTATGTAATCACCATATTATGCACTATTGTTGCATCAAAAATCTAATAAATTTCAAATTACTTACTTATAGGTCCGTAAAAGTAGATACGCGCTGATACTGCTATAGCAAATCCTGTTGTAAGAAGCATTCCTATCAGTCCCCAATGCGTCAGATATATAAACCAATATCCAAAAATACCATTAAGTATGTATATAATAATCGAAAATAGTGTTATTCCTAAAGACGCTAGAAAGAGTATTATTCGAAAAATTAAAAGTGGCACAACTGAATTTGTTGTTTGCCAACCACTGATGTAAAAGTCAGTTCGATTGGGATGCTCTAATTTGAGCATACTCTTCTTAAATTCTTTTTTAAAGTAGTTTTTTAAAGCACTCATTTTAACTGCTGTTCGGATGAGTTATTATGACAGTACAACTGAATGTTATCGACTACAACTGATAATCATTATTGTATATACATATATATATATATATATATTTTGGTTATCGAATGATTCACTAACTTTATCGGTACCAAAATTTTATCTTATATATTACAAGGTTTATTTTAGTGTGTACAAATATTATTATGATTCAGTGTGGAAGGAAGATAATTCAATTTAATTGCGAAGGATGGGCTGATATGACCTAGCTGTGTAATTATATAACTACAGTGATAAGTTACCGCCCCCGGCCCGGACGGAGTCCCAGTCCGGGTGTTGACGTTGCTCCTCGAGCATCTTGAACCTCGCCTCAGGCGACTGTTCAACGCTTGTCTGACGTCTGGACAGTTCCCTGAGTGCTGGAAGGAAGGGAGGTTGGTTCTCCTGCCAAAGCCGGGACGGCCCCCGGATTCGCCGTCGGCCTACAGGCCCATTGTGCTTCTGGACGATGTGGGTAAGCTGCTGGAGCGTGTCCTCGCTGCCCGCATCGTCCGGCACCTGGAGGAGGTGGGGCCCGATCTGTCGGACGCTCAATTTGGGTTTCGGAGGGGGCGTTCGACCATCGGGGCCCTGCTACGCCTGAGGCAGACGGCCGCGGAGGTTGTCGTCGGCAAAGGAGTGCTGTTGGCGGTGTCGTTGGACATCGCCAACGCCTTCAATAGTCTGCCATTCAGCTGCATCAGGGAGGCGCTCCGGTTCCATGGAGTGCCCCTGTACCTCAGGCGGCTGGTGGCAGACTATTTGGAGGGGCGCAGTGTTCTCTACGCGAGCCCCGCAGGGGACATTGTGCGGACGCCCATGTCGTGCGGTGTTCCGCAGGGGTCGGTTCTGGGGCCGACTCTGTGGGACATCGGGTTCGACTGGGCGTTGAGAGGGAGTCTCCCCCCAGGGCTGAGCGTTATTTGCTATGCTGACGACACGCTCGTCACAGCCCGGGGCAGGACATTCGAAGAGGCGGCGAGCCTGGCCACTCTCGGCACCGAGGAGATGGTCAGGCGAATCGAGGCGCTGGGGCTCAGGGTGGCCCTAAACAAGACGGAGGCCCTGCTATTCCATGGGCCCCGTGTGAGGCTGCCCCTCGGCGCCTCGTTAGTCGTCAACTCCATCCACATCAGTATCCAGGCCCATATGAGGTACTTGGGTCTGGTGCTCGACGGGCGATGGTGGTTCCGGGAGCATTTTCGCCAAATTGCTCCCCGGCTGGTCGGCGCGGCGTCCGCCCTTTCTCGGCTCATGCCGAATGTGGGCGGACCCAGTTTCGAGGGCCGACGGCTGTATGCGGGGGTGATCCGCTCAATGGCCATGTACGGCGCACCCGTATGGGCGAGGGCTCTGAACGCCCAGCTCAGGGCGGTGCTGTGGAGGCCACAGCGAGCCATGGCGATCAGAGCCATTCGCGGGTACCGCACGGTGTCGACAGAGGCGGCGTGCCTATTGGCCGGGACACCCCCGTGGGACCTAGAGGCGGAGATGCTCTCCGACCTCTACCGGCGGGTTGCCTCAATGCGCGAAGAGGGTGGCTCCCCATCGTTCAACGAGATAGCCACCTGGCGCGAGGACGCCCGCCGAGAAGTCATCGCCCGTTGGGCTACGCGGCTGGAGAGACCTAGACACGGTGTCACTACCGTCGAGGCCCTCCGGCCCGTACTGATGGAATGGATGGAGCGGCGGCACGGGGTCCTCACCTTCCGACTGGTGCAGGTGTTAACGGGGCACGGGTGTTTCGGGAAATACCTGCACACGGTCGTGTACAGGGAATGGACTCCGGGCTGCCATCATTGCAGTAGTGACGAGGACACGGCGCAACATACGCTCGAGAAATGCTCGGGCTGGGACGGGCAGCGCCGCGACCTCGTCGCTATTATCGGTGCCGACCTGACGCTGCCGGCTGTCGCGAGGGCGATGGTCGACAGCGTCAGGAATTGGGACGCGGTCGCCGCCTTCTGCGAGGCTGTCATCTCGCAGAAGGAGGCGGCGGAACGGGCCCGGGAGGATTCCCGTGACCCGGGCCGCCGCCCGCGGCCGGGGCGGCGCAGGCGCGAATACCTGCGCCTGATGCCGACCTAACCGAGGCTTCGGGTGATCGGACCGGGGAATTGTCCGGTCACCCGACGCGAGGCCACCGCGTGAGGACGACGCCTCGACGGCGAAATCTGTCGGGGCGTCGACAGGAGAGGAGCCCGAGAGGGCATACCACCGAGCGGGCCACCGAAGACAAAGATCGGGTACCGGTGGCCCGCTCGCACGGCGAAGAAGAGGTGCTTGCAGGGTGGGTCAATGGGGTTGCGCGCCGCCTCTTACGTCACCCCGGACCGATTTGGCGGGGTGCGACGTCCATGGCCCACCACAAAAAAAAAAAAAAAAAAAATGGTTGCCAGTTGCCAGTTTTATTTCGATTGTTACTTCTTTAACAGTGATGTTAAAGGCTTAATATAAAGTTAATGTCTTAGTCATTTTTCATGATATCCACAGGATAGGAAGGAAAGATGACTCGTTGCATGTTTTTCCATATTAACTGTATAGAGGAATTAGTAGATCGGTTCTGGATCGGTCCTGTAGAGGAGACTCAAAGTCGGTATTAGTAGGTCGTTTCTTTTCCTGTAGAGAAAACTCGAATCAACAGTGGGAAGAGTATGGGATCAGAAGAAGTAAACAAGGCACACTCGAAACAAACAGGGTTATTTGACCACCATGAGAGACGACAGCAGTTACGAGTGTAAAGTAAGTCACTTACTCTCATATTGTACAGGGCACCCGTGTCCAAAGTGAGATGATGTATCGAAAATTAGGTAGGTACAAGTAAAACGGGTAATTGGGTTTAAGATGAAAAATAAAAATGAAGGGAATTTGTAATCAGTTATATAACTGACGCGATTTATTTATTTAATTTGACGTTTTTACACTGTTTACGTAATAAACAACACTTAAGCGATCTGTTATAACTATAATTCTTCCCAGTATCTCTTAGCTTTCCTCTTTTCTGCCATGTCAGCATTTCTAGGCTCTCGTCTCCCGCGCATCCCACACATTCAATAGTCAGTCCGGTTACGGAACCCGTTCGCGCTTGTCGATTTATTATTAAAAATCATTTTAATAATTGTACTAATTTTACATTCAATTAAATATGTTTGTGACAGTAAAAACCTTTTTTTTAAACCAATTGACGAGAACCCGTATAACATTTGGTGGCAGCTTAAGGGATTTTCAAAATCCTTGGAACGCCTCGAAAACTAGTGACATTTACAGTGAAAATTTGCGAAAATCGTTGAAAAGGCCAGTGAACAATAAATAATTAAATTCTACCGGACTCTGAAAATAATAAATCCACTGTATCACGCTATTTCAAGACAACAATCTTCTCTACCGATCTATTGGGTGGAAACCCATTACACCCTGAAGAAACTTCTCATACTCTCTGGTGCCGCTGTATTCTGCTAAGAAGAAAGCCTGTACCATACTACCAGCTCATACTAGGGCATTGTTGTTGTGACTATTCATAGTTTCCGTGACTCGTGACGTGCTTTAATTTTATATCTTTGTACTTCATATACGTTTAGAAACTTTTAATACCATTTATTATATACTTATCATTTATTTAGGGGGGCATAGTCCGGAGCGTGCTCGTTCGCGTCCCCTGCCAGTCTAATTAGACTGCTAATCCGGCTCGAAATGCGTACCGCAATGCGGGTTAGGGCGTCCCCCGGAGGCGACGCGTACCGACCCGCCCCCGTCGGTACGAACATCGGCAGTTGCGGCGATGGGGGCCGCCACCCATCACGCCTTGCCCAGTTAGGCGAGTCGAGGAGAACGGAGTGCCGGGTGGGCACGTGGAATGTAAGAGGTTGTGTGGAAGGTAAGTTGCACGAGCTGATATCCGTCATGGCGGACAAACAGCTAGACGTGCTCTGTGTAACAGAGACCAAGCGAAGGGGCAGCGACGCCTGCGATCTTCCTGGTGGCGGGATGGCTCTGTGGTCTGGTGTACCACAGAGCGATCGAGCCAGCATGGGGGTAGGAGTGCTGTTGTCCTCTCGCTTGGCCTCAGGTGTGAAGGATTACGGAATGTATGATCCCAGACTTCTCTGGGTCCGTATAAAACTAGGTGTCACCAAGGTATTCATGGTTGTAGCATATGCTCCCGTAGGATCCTCGGTGGCATCAGACCTAGAGAAGTTTTGGGACAATGTTAGGGAAGTTCTGGATATGGCAGAAACCAGTGAACGCGTGATTGTATGCGGAGATTTGAACGGATGGGTGGGGACCAAGCGTCCCGACTATGAGGACGTACTTGGTCCATTTGGTGATAAGAGAGTGAACGACGCAGGTAGGCTCATAGCGGATGTATGCATGGAGAGAAACCTTATTGTGTCAAACACATTTTTCCAACATAAGTACATCCATATGTATACATGGAGAAGGAATGAACAGAAAAGCATAATAGATTTAATTTTGGTAGACAGTCGCCTCCGAAGCAAAATATTGGACGCAAGAGCCTACAGGGGCCCCACAGTCGACACGGACCACTATCTCGTTATTGCGAGATTTAGTGGTCTGTTCAGAAAGTGGAGGCACTGGCGAGAGCGTGTCCACTTCGGAGGGCTTGAAAGAATAAAGGTTGAAAGGTTGCAAGAAGAGTGTGTAAGAGAAAAGTATGCAGAGGGTGTCCGAGAACGGCTGACGATGGCAAGCCAGCCGCAATCGGACATTGAAGAATGCTGGAGAGTATTGAAAGAGAGTATGGTAGATACAGCGAAAGAAGTATGTGGAAGTTCAAAGAAGCATAGAAAAACAAATGGTGATGCATGGTGGGATGCGGAAGTGGCAGCTTCCGTAGAGCAAAAGAAGAAAGCGTGGCTGGACTATGTCTCTTCTTTGAATCTGAATGACAGTATGACTGAACAGAAGAAAGAAATATATCGGCAATGTAAGAATGACACCAAGGCCTTAGTGAAAGAGAAACGTGATAGAGCAAGTATGAGTGCAGAAGATAGGCTGACTAAAAACTTCGAGGGTAACACCAAACTCTTTTGGAGGGAGGTGAAGAAGTCTCGGGGTGGTTGGTCAGCCTTCAGAATGAATAAAATAAGGTCTAAAGGTGGAGACATTCTTACACAAACACAAGACGTGTTAAGCCGATGGAGTGAATATTTTGGCGATATGTATGCGGATGCTACGGTTGGCGCCGGTGTTGGATGTGGTTTAGTAGATCAACATTCGACAACGGCGTCCTCCGATGGCATCAGTATGGATGAAGTTGAATGGGCGATAAGAAGTTTGAAAAATGGTAAGGCAGCGGGCATTGATATGGTGTCTGCCGAGATGATCAAGCTTGGTGGCTCTTGTGTCTGGGAGGCGTTCCTGTTGCTCCTCAATTTATGTTGGAGCTCGGGAATGGTTCCCAGGGACTGGAATGGCGCAGTCATCGTGCCTTTGTTTAAAAACAAGGGTTCACGTTATGACTGCGCAAATTACAGAGCCATAAGCTTGACCAGTTTGGCAGCAAAAGTGTATGGAAAAATTATTGAAAGGAGAATGAGGATGGTGTCCGATGGTTTACTGTGTGAGACACAAGGAGGTTTCAGGAGTGGAAGGGGATGCATGGATCAAGTGTTCTCTCTGCGCAACATTGTGGAGAAGCATCTGGCTCTAGGTCAGAGGGTTTTCTGCAGTTTTGTGGATCTGGAGAGAGCATTTGACACGGTTGTACGAAAGGAACTTTGGGACATTTTACCGGAGTATGGTATTAACGGTAAACTGCTACAGGCTGTGCAGTCCAGTTACATGGGCTGTAGAGCCTGTGTGCGGCTGGATGATGGAATGTCGCCTTGGTTTGACGTCAATATCGGCGTTAAGCAGGGGTGCGTTCTGTCAGCCAGGCTGTTTATCATATATCTGGATAAATGTCTCCAAAGGTTGAACGATATGAATGTGGGAGTCCAGATGGGCGACTTAGTGGTCACTGCTCTGCTTTATGCAGATGATGCAGTCCTGCTGGCACAGTCAGCGATTGACCTGCAGACCCTAGTCGACACAATGACAGAAGATTGTAAGAAAAGGGGTCTACGCGTGAATGTGAGCAAAACCAAAATAATGGTCTTTGAAAGAGATAAAACCAGAACAGATGTAAGAGTAACAATAGGTAATGATGTACTAGAGCAAATGGATGAATTTGTATATCTTGGATGTGGATTTAGCCGAGATGGAAGGTACACCACTGATATAGAGCGAAGAGTGAATGCGGGAAATAGAGTGAACGGAGCGTTGGGGCAACTTCTCGGCAGCCACCACCTCAGCCAGAAGGCACGTGTAGCAATACATAACGCAGTGCTTGTCCCAACATTACTGTATGGAAGCGAGAGTTGGGTATGCAGAAAAGAGTATGATAGTAAAATTAATGCGGTCGAAATGCGATCTCTGCGGAAAATCTGTGGAGTTAGGCTGACCGACCGCATTCGTAACGACGACGTAAGAGAGCGAGTAGGTATGAAAGAGAGTATTGGTGTAAAGATGCGAAAGGGAATGCTCCGATGGTTCGGACATGTGGAAAGAATGCCGAACGAACGCCTGGTTAAGAAGATATACAATGCGAAAGTGGAAGGATGTAGGTACCGAGGGAGACCGAGACTAGCCTACCTAGACCAGATCGGTCATGTACTGAAGGAAGGTGGAGTCAGGAGTCTCCGAAACCGGCGAGCGTGTATGAAGAGAATTATGAATGTTGAGGAAGCGAGTGAAGTATGCAGAGATAGAGTTCTCTGGCACTCTGATCTCTCTGCCTACCCTGCAAGGGATATGGTGTGATGATATGTATGTATGTATGTATCATTTATTTATATGGAAATATTTAAAATAAAAGTCATACACATAAATTGTGTTTACACATCTTATTTATAAGAGTATACACTGTAGAGATTTATTTAATAACAGTCACAACAAAGTTAGAACATCGAGCTACCGCTTGCCGCCCACGCGTCGCTTTCTAGGAACTGATAATACCGTCCTGCATCCGAGTCACTGTGCGTTTAAGAATATTTTAATAACTTAATTATATCTTCGACTTCTATTATAACTTATTTTTTTAACGTTTATGTCTAAACCTACAGAAGTTAAAGTAGAGAACCCGCCATCCAAAATGTCGGAAACTGATTTTAACGTACTTATTAAATTTATTGGAACTTCTGATGGCTCCAGGGACACCCTGATACCCTTTTTAAATAATTGCAGAAATGCAATTAACTTAGCTTCTACCTCTCAGCAAGACATACTTTTCAAATACATCCTAAGTAGACTTACCGGAAAAGCCAAATCGGTATGCGCCATAAAGGAATTTACAAAATGGTCCCAATTAGAAGGCTTCCTTAAAACACAATTCGGCGATAGGAAGCATTACACTCATTTGCTGGCTGACCTCCAAAGTTGTAAACAGGGTCCTAACGCGAATGTCAGCCAATACTCTTTGAGAATAGAGTCGTGCTTAGCTAAACTGCTTAAAGAAATTAATATTTCTATACCCACTAGGAAAAAAGACGAACTATCGGGCCGAGTAGCCACAATGCAAGATTTAGCCCTAAATAGGTTTATGATGGGTCTCGATTTCAGATTAGATACGGTTGTTAGATTCCGTGATCCATCCACTTTAAACGAAGCTATGAATTTTGCTATAACTGAGGAAAAAAATTCTAGGTATAACATATAAAAAACCTTCGTTCTCGACTTCGTTCAACCAACCAAATTCATTTAGACCAAATTATAACCCATCCTTTACACGGACTCAAGGTCAAGGACTTTCCCCTAGACCTCAAGGTCAATTCTATACTAGATCCCATAATCAATTTGGGCCCTCCAACATTCAAGCACCAGTCTGTAGATATTGCAAAAACATCGGACACAGATTGGAGAACTGTCGTTCTTACGACAGTTCTCCAATTTCGGTTCAAAGTTCAAAGACAGTTCGGCAATTTAATCAACAAAAACGTAACCAAAATATAAACTTCTACAATAACAATAATCAAAATTGGGCGGTGCACAATATCACCTACCCAAACACTACCGATCAGCAATGCGAAGAGGGGGGTTACGACACAGTTGACAATACTTTAAACGAATAAAATTTCCTGAGGAGTGTCGCACAGGAAATCCTAGTGCAAAAGTCGATACTAAATATACTAAATCCACTGAATCTACTAAATCCACTGAATCTACTAAATCCACTGAATCTACTAAATTCCCCGAACCTGCTAAATCCACTGTATCTACTACATCTCCTAAATCCACTAATATCACTGAATCTACTAAACCCACTGCATCTACTATCTTTAATTTTATAAATAATTGCGCTGTATCCACTAAACCCCTTAAAACTACTAAATCTTATATAAGTACTAAACCTACTATTTCTCCTAAATTCATTAAACTCCATTCATGTTCTACAACCTCTACTTTATCTACACCTGAAAACGGAATTAAAATATTTAAAATGAATACTCCTTAAACGGCCAGACAGTTTCAAAGGTTCTAACACTCTCCCAGACATAGTTGAAGGTCAGCTGTAGGGGCGAGCGCAGAGGCGGTTTATATACTATATGAAATATAAGTATAAGTAGTGATACTCACTACTGATTTATTGGTCAGTCCAATCGTACAAAAATATTATTTTTATAAATTAAAAATATCTTCCAATTGATATCAATTTAATTATAATATAAGATAACATATAGATTAATAATATAAAAAAGAACTTAATCAAGTAGTTGGCTATGTCAATTTCTTCATCGCTACTGCAGTTTGTAACTTGATCATTTTCATTATCGTCTTCTTCTTCAGTTTCGGCTCCAGATGTTCATCAAAACATATACAGTCTCTGATGTCAACGAAGCTTTTAACATCAAGAAGTTACGGAATTTCGATCCTAATAGTCTACCACCATGTAAAACCGAGCTTGTACAACACTTTCTACGAGCAAATTATATATCCACTATTTGGAATAATGCCCCCTTAAAACATCCTAGCGTATACCAGCCAGAAAATAATGGCTGGGTACGCAAATATAACAAATATTATTTCAAATGGTTCGATGGAGATCAGCTCTCAAACTTTGTCACTGATAGCTCCATCAGGTATTTAGTTGTTTGTTATCGTAATTATTATACATTAATTTTTAGCTGTTCAAATTCTCACCACCTTGTTTATATTTTTACTGAAACTGAAGAAGAAGACGATAATGAAAATGATTAAGTTACAAACTGCAGTAGCGATGAAGAAATTGACATAGCCAACTACTTGTATAATAATTAAGTTCTTTTTTATATTATTAATATATATGTTATCTTATATTATAATTAAATGATATACAATTAATTGATATCAATTGTAAGATATTTTTAATTTATAAAAATAATATTATATTTTTGTACGATTGGATTGACCAATAAATCAGTGAGTATCACTACTTATACTTATATTGCATATAGTAAATAAACCGCCTCTGCGCTCGCCCCTACAGCTGACCTTCAAATATGTCTGGGAGAGTGTTAGAACCTTTGAAACTATCTGGTCGTTTGGGATACATCTTTGGATAGTTGACCAAGTAACACATAATATAAAACTTATATTTTATATTATGACGTAAGTAGAATTATTATTTATTAAACTTTAAAGGCGTCTGGTAGAGGGTTGCCACCCTACAAAGTGTCTGGCAACGGATGGTATGATATTCTAATAGTATCTTGTAGAACATACTAAAAAATTGCGCATTATGCTATAATGTTTTTGGGCAGCGATTATGCTCACCTTTGCTACCTGTTACCTGCCAAAGTCACCACAGTTCGAGATTCATAATATTCAAACCTTCTTACCTGCTGTAGGGTACTTGCACAGATTTTTTTTTAGTCTTTATACTATGTGATAAAAGACATAGTATAAAAACTAAAAAAAAAATCTGTGCTGAGAAAACTTAGAAAATGGAATTAGTCCATTTTCTAAGTTTTCTACTTTGTCCGCCAGCACCTGTATGTAAGCTTGGGTTTCTTTACGTTCAGTAGAAAATTTCTGAAATTCTTTCATAAGGTCGTCATATTTACCAGAAACATAATCGATTGTACTTTTAATAGAGGAATGCAAGTCTTTTATTTCATTAACCACTGTTTGTAATTTGGTGTATTTAAGATTCAATTTTTTTTAAGGTTTAAGAATATTTTTTTTAATTCAGTTGTAAACATATTAAAATCATTTACCTTTTTTTTTTGGGGGTGAGCTACAGTCGGCGCACTCCTCGCACCACTCCGTCCGGGGCGACAGAGGGGCGTAAGTACGCACACCCGTAACCCACCCGTGAATCTCACCTTCGTTGTTGGACCGTCCACCGGAGCAGCGTGAACTTGTCGTCAGTGGTCGGCCCGACGGAATAGCCCCTGAGCGGTACCCTCTCCTTGAGCGCGGGTGACGGACTAATTCCCCGGTCCAGTCACCCACGGCCTCGGCTAGGGCGGCATCAGACGCAGGTAATCTCGCCTACGCCACTCCAGTCGCTGGCGGCGGCTCGCGTCGTCGAGGAGACGCTCCTCGCGCACGAGCTCCGCCGCCTCCTTCCGCGAGACTACTGCCTCACAGAAGGCTGCGACTGCGTCCCAGTTCCTGACGCTGTCGAGCATCGCGCTGGCGATGGTCGGCAGCAAAATCATCTACCTGGTAGTGTTTGCGTTTGTGGTAGGTAAGCGAATCTTCTTTCTCCATTGGCTGACTCAACAATTCAGGCTCCAATTCATATTGCGATAACGACTTAGGCGTGCGTTTCAGAGGCATTGTATCAATGTTCAATAAATCAATTAAATGGAAAATTTATGTAAAATATCGGTAAAAATCTACAAAAATTTTAAAAATCACGAAGATGAATAACATTGTCAAAACTCGTGTATACAGGATTTGAACCCACGAACAGGTGTAATGCGGATCGATCTTTTCACCAATACGCCACGAGAACTTGTCATAGTGAAGTAAATCTTAACTTCCGGACTTAAATAAGTTGCTCCTTTGGATCTGGGCGCCTAGTACTTTTTATTAAACACACTTGTGACAGCACAGTGTTTTTGATGTTTAATTTGATGTGTTATTTTTCTACAAAGCGTTCAATAAGTTTAACGTACACACACAACACATATATATATATATATATATATCTTTTTTTTTGAGAAATGTCACTTTATCTTTATCTTCAGCAACGTACAGATGGTGTGTGCATACACCAAAAAAGTTTTGTATAGCTATGTTCATTCGATTCTTTGTGTGATACTTTAAAACTGTTTCTTACTTTAATTTTTTAATTGTATTTTTTTATATGAAATCATTTTCCTTATTCTAACTTTATATACTATACGAGTTATACCATATTTCCTGCGCGTACGTTTGCGCCGGTTGTCTCAAAAGTATGCATGCCTTCATCCATTTTTGGGATTTCAGGTCGTTTAAAGAATCTCGTGGTAAGTGCATCCCGACCAACTGATATTCCCACGGTGACAAGATGTAGAGCTATCGATAGTAGCGAAGTGATCCCTACCACCAGAAGAAGATTGTTCAGCTCAGACCAATCCACCACCGGATAGATATACGCGCTACCTTTCCTGAAACAAACAAAATATGAGGTAAACATTTCAGATATACATTATTAATTGAATTTATAGATAGAGGATGTTGGTTATATGATGGTAGTGGCAAAATTAGATTGGATTGGTAGTAAATGCAGGTGTAATCAATACCATCATCGATTACAAGTTCGAATGCAAAGCTACTCGGATAGCGTAGTTTATTGCGTTGTTGTGCCTATAGTAAGCATGTTATCATCTGATTCGTCGAGCCATAAATGTCAATAGGAATAGGAATGTACAGCGCGCTGGGATTGTTATCGATAAACGGCTACGGCAGATAGCCGTGTTGATGAGTTACTAATGATTTCTACGCTTCTGATTGGTCTCTTTCCGTGTGGTGACGGAGTAAGAATACTATTCACCACCCCATATCTTACCCGTGGGTGATCCGTACGAGACGACTAAGGGATATAAAACGCATATAACATCTATGTGAGAGAAGGAAAACTTAAAACAAAACCCTATACCAATACGTCTGACCAGCGCCGTATAGTAGGTTAATTTCCCTCCTGTTACGGAGGAGGCCCGAGTCCAACAGTGGGACATTTATGGGCTGTGATGATGATGATGATGATTGGTCTTTACCAAATGCAATTGCAGTCGACGAAAACGACAAAAAAATGGTTACTCCTAATTTTTTTTCAATGGCTCAAATGGGAGCCAGTCTGATGGTACGATATTCAAGGAGACATCATTTTATTCAAAGCTTACGTACAATGAATTGCATTTACCTAAAGCCTATGTACTTTTTTTAATTTTTTTGGCGGCGGACTATTTAGTGGTCATCCCGCTAAATCTGTCCGGGGCAACAAAAGAATCTCACTCTAAAATATATCTGTACCATATGCTTTTTGGAACGCTTCGCTTTCGGCATTCTTGCGTCCCGTTTTCGAGTTTTAAGACAACCGCTAAATTTAAATCTTGAAAATTTGTATTGGAAAGTTGTATTTTACACAATTTATTGAGAAAAAGTCTTGACAATTTTTTGAGGAAAAATTTATTTGCTAAAATATCCAACGCATTTCTTTTTTGTGTAATATTTTTATAAGCTTCACAATTTAAGTCCCAAAGGCAGGGCAAGTCTTTGTATAACTCGAAAAGTTGAGTAATAACATCGCGATCGCATTCTGTCTGCTCACGCGCAGAACGTCGTCACGTGCGTCTGCGCTCACCTCTGCAGCGTGACTGTCGTTCGTTTGGTTTGAAGCAAGCGGCTAGATGGTTTCAAACAAGATTTAAACGAACGCTTGGCCAGCGGTTTGAAGCGCAAGCCTCGCTACCAAGGGCGTTTAGAGGTCATACGAAATTTGGCATAAAACATCTATCTACACTGTTTGAAACCGCTGCTTCAAACCACTGTTTGAAACCGTGTAGCGCATGCTTTAGCAGCAACCACAATGGTATTAGGAAAAAGTCGTCTCCCTCTTTGCGACTGTGTATATATATCTATACACTGCGTCTGCTTGACGAAGCAACATGCCCTGATAAAACTTAAACTAGCTGGCAAGAGAGATCCCTGTGCCGCTGCTCTATCCACTCCACAGTCCGAACACCGAACCAGAATCCAGGTTCTGTTTCGGTGTTCGGATCAGTGATATTTAAATTCTATCATATTACTCTATCATGCATACGCATAGTAAAACTATAAAAACCTCATAGCAATGCTAATATGAGGTTCCTTGAGATTATATATTTAATATATATGTCTTCTTATATCGATCATGATTTTATGTTTTATTGATTTCAACATAATTAGTTTTCTGTAGCGGTGACGGAGAAAATATAAAAGATGAACTTCTTTGCCCGCGGGTATCGTGAAAGATGTTTGGATGACGGGCGCAGGAAACGGTACAAAAATAGAGTTAACACTTGATATAAATTCAACCAACTAAAAAAAAAACTTGATATAAATAACAATATGCTAACCCATTTGGACTATATAACAGGTCTAATTGTCTGCGATTGTGTGGGAGGCTTGTGCCAATACTGCAACCTATATAATTAGTGTATAATGGCAAAAAACCCTAACATTTAAGAATTACAAAGATATGATAACATCCAACTGGTAAATATTATATACTTGTTTAATTAGCCAATTATATATCATAGCGAATGAAAGCAAGTATTTTAATATCCAAAAACATACATTTTTTATATATCTTTAAAAAATAAATATTTCGTGTAGAAGAAAGGATAAAGACAGATATCTCTTAGGTCATTAGCAAACAGCAAAATAATTATAAAGTTTGACGTTTTACTGTATTTTAATTTTAAGTCTTGAGTACCTACTTTTATTCGAAATTTGATTTTTCAGTATGAAATAGTTGCATCGTTTAAGCAGTAACTTGTAACACACCTAAGTTTTATAACTGTGCTTAACCGATCGAAGCGCAACAGCACATTGCCACTATTCAGTACCTCGAGCACGATTAGTAAACAATTACGTCAAATGTCTGCAGATGGTCGCCTTTCAGCATTCGATTTAGACATTCCGATAGTAGATCTACTGGTCTAGCCCTTTTTTTTTTTTTTTTTTTTTTTTTTTTTTTTTTTTTTTTTTTTTTTTTTTTTGCCGTGGGCCATGGACGTCGCACCCCGCCAAGTCGGTCCGGGGTGACGGAAGAGGCGGCGCGCAACCCCATTGACCCACCCTGCAAGCACCTCTTCTTCGCCGTGCGAGCGGGCCACCGGTACCCGATTTTTGTCTTCGGTGGCCCGCTCGGCGGTATGCCCTCTCGGGCTCCTCTCCTGTCGACGCCCCGACAGCTTTCGCCGTCGAGGCGTCGTCCTCACGCGGTGGCCTCACGTCGGGTGACCGGACAATTCCCCGGTCCGATCACCCGAAGCCTCGGTTAGGGCGGCATCAGGCGCAGGTATTCGCGCCTGCGCCGCCCCGGCCGCTGACGGCGGCCCGGGTCACGGGAATCCTCCCGGACTCGTTCCGCCGTCTCCTTCTGCGAGATAACAGCCTCGCAGAAGGCGGCGACCGCGTCCCAGTTCCTGACGCTGTCGACCATCGCCCTCGCGACAGCCGGCAGCGTCAGGTCGGCACCGATTACAGCGACGAGGTCACGGCGCTGCCCGTCCCAACTCGGACACACCTCCAGTGTGTGTCTCGCCGTGTCCTCGTCACTGCTGCAATGGTGGCAGGCCGGAGTCCACTCCCTATACGCGACCGTGTGCAGGTACAGACCGAAACACCCGTGCCCTGACAATACCTGCACCAGCCGAAAGGAGAGGACTCCGTGCCGCCGCTCCATCCATTCCATCAGTACGGGCCGGAGGGCCTCGACGGTAACGACACCGTGTCTTGGCCTCTCCAGCCGCGTAACCCAACGGGCGATGACGTCTCGGCGGGCGTCCTCGCGCCAGGTGGCTATCTCGCTCAACGATGGGGAGCCACCTTCGTCGCGCACTGAGGTAACCCGCCGGTAGAGGTCGGAGAGCATCTCCGCCTCTAGGTCCCACGGGGGTGTCCCGGCCAATAGGCACGCCGCCTCTGTCGACACCGTGCGGTACCCGCGAATGGCTCTGACCGCCATGGCTCGCTGTGGCCTCCACAGCACCGCCCTGAGCTGGGCGTTCAGAGCCCTCGCCCACACGGGTGCGCCGTACATGGCCATTGAGCGGATCACCCCCGCATACAGCCGTCGGCCCTCGAAACTGGGTCCGCCCACATTCGGCATGAGTCGAGAAAGGGCGGACGCCGCGCCGACCAGCCGGGGAGCAATTTGGCGAAAATGCTCCCGGAACCACCATCGCCCGTCGAGCACCAGACCCAAGTACCTCATATGGGCCTGGATACTGATGTGGATGGAGTTGACGACTAACGAGGCGCCGATGGGCAGCCTCACACGGGGCCCATGGAATAGTAGGGCCTCCGTCTTATTTAGGGCCACCCTGAGCCCCAGCGCCTCGATTCGCCTGACCATCTCCTCGGTGCCGAGAGTGGCCAGGCTCGCCGCCTCTTCGAATGTCCTGCCCCGGGCTGTGACGAGCGTGTCGTCAGCATAGCAAATAACGCTCAGCCCGGGGGGGAGACTCCCTCTCAACGCCCAGTCGTACCCGATGTCCCACAGAGTCGGCCCCAGAACCGACCCCTGCGGAACACCGCACGACATGGGCGTCCGCACAATGTCCCCTGCGGGGCTCGCGTAGAGAACACTGCGCCCCTCCAAATAGTCTGCCACCAGCCGCCTGAGGTACAGGGGCACTCCATGGAACCGGAGCGCCTCCCTGATGCAGCTGAATGGCAGACTATTGAAGGCGTTGGCGATGTCCAACGACACCGCCAACAACACTCCTTTGCCGGCGACAGCCTCCGCGGCCGTCTGCCTCAGGCGTAGCAGGGCCCCGATGGTCGAACGCCCCCTCCGAAACCCAAATTGAGCGTCCGACAGATCGGGCCCCACCTCCTCCAGGTGCTGGACGATGCGGGCAGCGAGGACACGCTCCAGCAGCTTACCCACATCGTCCAGAAGCACAATGGGCCTGTAGGCCGACGGCGAATCCGGGGGCCGTCCCGGCTTTGGCAGGAGAACCAACCTCCCTTCCTTCCAGCACTCAGGAAACTGTCCAGACGTCAGACAGGCGTTGAACAGTCGCCTGAGGCGAGGTTCGAGATGCTCGAGGAGCAACGTCAACACCCGGACTGGGATTCCGTCCGGGCCGGGGGCCGTGGTGGCGGAACGAATCTTCGCCACGGCTGCCCCCACTTCCGACTCCGTCACGGGCGGAACACTCTCGACGGCCTCCCGGTCGTGATCTGGCGAAGCCATGACCGGGGGCGTGTGCTCCGCCTGCCGCGGGAACAGCTCCTCGACCACTCTACGAAGGAGGTCGGGCTGGAGGGTCTCGGTGAGGGGGGGGCCCTGCGCGCGAAGCTTATTCAGCGACGCGCGATACGGGCGACCCCAGGGGTCACGGTCGAGACCGTCCAGCATCTCCTGCCAACTTGCGTCCTTGGCGGACCGGATGGCCAGCCGAAAAGCAGTACGCGCACTGCGGTACGCCTCGTACAGCTGGCCCTCCCGCTCAACATCGCGGCGACGCCGCCGACTGCGGGTGTAGGACCTTCGGGCACTAATGCACGCCGCACGAAGGTCCGCCAGTCTTGGGGACCACCAGTAGACCCCCTGCCTCGGAGGTAGACGCCGCACCCTGGGCATGGCCGCATCGCAGACCTGCGTTAACGCACTGCGGATGCGGACAGCCTCAGCGTCCACTCCGACCGCTGGGGGTGGTGAGGACAGCCACGTGTTCACGATGGCCGCCTCCGCCAGTAGGTCCCTATCTAGACGCCCCACAGCCCACCGCGGAAATGCGGGAGCCCGGTCCGCCCTGTGACCCCTGCTGAGGTCCCGGAGAGGGGAGACCTCCATTCGGATGTATCGGTGATCCGACAGGGTCTCCGCCTCCTCCAGGACACGCCAGTTCCTCACTCGTGGTGCGACAGCGGGGCTAGCGAACGACAAGTCCACTATCGACCCACCCTGCTGTCGCACACACGTGTTCACTGAGCCTCTGTTTAGGACACAGAGGCCCAGTGACGCCGCCCACTCCACGATCGCCCGCCCGCGATCGTCCGTCATCGGGGACCCCCACGCCGTGGATTTGGCGTTGAAGTCCCCCAGGACCAGGACGAGGCCCGGTGCCAGTCGCCGTATCGAAGCCTCCAAGGTGGTGAGGGAGGCCCCGAAATCGTCCATCCTCCTATTAGGGGAGAGGTATACACTGTAAAGCGTGACCCCTCCCCAATCCGCCGCGACAAATTCCTCGCCCCTATCCAAGAGGGATAAGGACGGGAAGTGCCGCTGCGTGGAGGTGACGATTGCCGCGGTTCCGTTCCGGCTGACCACCCAATTGGGGCGATCAGGCACGACGTACGGTTCCGCGACTACGGCTGCACCGATCGACCACTCCGCCATGGATTGCAGGAGGAGATCCTGCGCACCGGCGGAGTGGTTGGTGTTGGCCTGCAGGAGGTGAGTGGACTGGGCAGCCATTAATGGGCCGTGTCCATCATCACCTCCTGGCTTGCGGCGGGCGATCGGGCCGCGCTAGGAGCGGGAGCAGCCGGAGTCGAAGGGCCGCTCCGCCCCTTTGGAGCCGAAGCCGGAGGTCTGCACGCCCCAGAGCCCATGCGGTGCTTGGCGGGCTTATTGCCCGCCGCACACGCGGGGCAGTGGGGCGGGGCGGCGCAAGATGCCGCCATATGCCCAGTCTGACCGCAGCGGAAACAGAGTCCGCCGCAGTCAAAGCAATTAGTGCATGTTGGCCGGGTGTGCCCGACCGCCATGCACTTGAAACACCTCGCAGGCCGGTGCTCCAGCACGGTGACTCGCGCTGAGCTCCAGCCCACGAGGAGCCTGCCTGAGTCAGCCAGTTGCCTGACCGACTCCACTGGGCACTGCACCCAGGCAGCACCTACGCCGCCCGGACCGGGCCGGATGGCGCCAACCCGGACGGTGTCCATGGGACACCCGGTTTTCGAGGCAATGGCCTCCCGGATGTCTTCCACCGTCACGGAGTCGTCCAAACCCGCGATGCGCATTTCGGCGCACTTTACGGGTCTGGCGATTTTGACGCTACCCTCCTCGGCGAACAGACCTCGCAGCTTCGACGCCACGCTATCGGCCGTCCTGGTGCCCTCGGCCCCAGGGAACTCTAAGATCCGAGCCCCTGTCCGGGCCTTGCGGGTCCTGGCTTCGACGCCTCCTATGTCGGAGACGTCGAGCTCCCGCCGGGCTTTCCTCAGAACGGCCTCATAGCTGAGGCCCCTTTCTGCCGCCTCAGGCAGCACAGTGATCACCACTGCGGCTGTCTTCGGCGGCCGGAGCCCCTTGCGCGGCCTCTTCTTCTTCGTGCCACCTCCTCCGGCTCCTGCCTGGGGGGCGACGACCTCAGCGGCGCGCTTGGCCGCCGCTCTCCTCCTCTGGCCGCGACTCTTTCTGCCGCGCTCGGCCACCTGCCAACCCTGTTCGGGCGTAGCGGGCGTGCCGGGCGCTGAGGGCGTAGTCGCGGCCGCTCTAGTCGTCGCCGGCGGTGTTGGTGCGGGCGACGACTGCGTTCCGGCAGGAGCCGGTGCCGTCTTCCTTTTTGGAGCGGGCCTCTTCGGCTTGGGTCCAGCCGCGGCTGCGGCGTAACTCCCCCCCACGCGGCCACTCTGACAGGGTAGCGGGGCGGGAGTTGGTGCCACATACGGCCGCTTGTCCGCGGCGAGAGGCGGCCGAACTCGTGGTTCCGGAGGCAGCCTTGCCTCCAGAACGGCCAAGCGCGCATTGACCATATTCCCTATGGCGTCTATAATGGCGCGCAAGGCCTCGTCCGACACGCCCCCCACCGCAGACAGTGGGATCGGTGTTACCGGCTGGACCTCTGCCGGGGCCTGCTCCACGACGGCGACATTTGGCGTGCTGGCGTTGGTCGGCGGCGCACGCTTCGCGGTCAGAGGCGTCTTCGGCGCGGCGGCAACCGCTGGACGGCCGTCGCCTCGGGGCGGCTTCGGAGCGGTGACGACGGCGACAGCTCCTCGGCGGCTAGCACTAGCCGGCGGCGCAGTTGGCGCAGGCGGTACGAGCCGCGCCATTTGGGCCCTCAGCTCAGTCACGTCCTTGGCGAGGACGCGGTTGGCCCTCCGCACCGCGGCCAGCTCCGACTCCAGCCGGCGGTTCTGGGCCCGCAGGCCTGACACCTCGCCACCAAGGCGGGCGTTTTCGGCCTGCAGGGCCTCCATATTTGCGGCTGGGGCGCTCGCGCGGGCACCAACGGCCGCCACTTCGGTGGGAGGGATGCTGGACAACACCCCCAGCACCCTCGCGGCGGCCGCCTCGTTGTCGGCCTGCCTGCCAGTTTCCGCGCCTCCGCGCACTCCGCCGGCCGGGGAGTGGGTCGCCCTTCCCGACGCCGCGGCCCCTCGCCCTCTGCGAGAGGCCGGCACTTTAGGAGGAGGCATGATGACCACACTCCCCTCGGAATCGGCGCCTGAGCTGCCCTCCCTATTTAGGGGGCGCTTCCGCACCTTCGAGGGGAGGGCCTCCTCCCTTACCGTCAGGGCCGCGGTCAGGGCCGCCACCGCAGGGCGCGGCGACGACCTGGCGGCGGCGTCTTCCTCAGCCGACCCGCTTACCTCCTTGGACGGCTCTGCGGAACTACCGCCCTCGTCCATCACATCGGCAGATCCACTGCCCTCGTCTTTGGACGGCTCTGCGACAGAATTGTCGCCCTCGTCCGTTGACGGCTCTGCAGTGGATCTGCCGCCGTCCTTGTCAAGCTCACGCGCGTAACGCTCGCGGATTTCGGCATTCCGCTTCTTCTCGCGAGCGTTCGCTTTCGCAGCTTTCCCCCATGTGAAGCGTGCCTGTCGACGCTTCTTCGTCTTCAAGAGGGGGGGGGCCTCCTTGGTCGGTGCCGGGCCCTCGGCAGACGCCTCAAGTCCCGAGGACGAGGCGTTGTTTGTGCCAGTTTTATTTTGCCTTGGCAAGGCCGTAGGTTGGGAATCCGAAGCTTCCCCGTCTTCATTATTTTTTGTAGGCAATTCCATTTTGTTCCCACGGTTATGGGAGAAATAAACGGTCGACCCGGGCAGAGATCCCTGTACCCGGGCAAGCCTACATTTACCAACCAGGGGGTCGGCTGGTACCCTGGCTGGAGCGTGCTAGGAACAGAACAGCCCATCTGCCATGCATCCTCTCGCCGCACGCCAGAACTTAGGATTCTGGGTAATTTCCGAATTCAAATGTTAATTCGAACTCTTTATAGAGGTTGTCTTCCTCGCGGTCCGGGCGGTTAAGCCAAGACCCTCGTTCCTGATACTACGCCTCACGACAACTTGTCTTGAAGCAAGATATCAGGTTTACGATATGTCGGCGGTGGCATAAGCCTGCCCAGCCCTCAAATGAATGAGTGACCGGGCCCGTCCAAAATTTCGCCTCCTGTATCCTCTACAAATAGAGGGTCAGGAGCGAATTGGGGCTCAACCCATCGCTGGGGAACCCCCCCTCGCGCCAGAAATTCGCTACGGGCGACAATTCGACAGAGGGATCTGGGGGACTGTCGCCCGCACCCAGGGTACACCACGCGGAGGTTTCTGGCGTCGTACCCCTACTGGTCTAGCCCTGGCAGTGATAATTGAAACTAAATTTTATAATATTACACATAGTTTGTAATATCACATACAAATTAACGGTGTTCTTATATAAGTACTTAATCATTGCGCAGGTGTTTGAAATAAGTTACGAATTCGTGTTCTATCTGTTTAACTGTTATGCTTCTCAAAGGCAGCGAGCAACTGTGAGAAAATTATTTACATATATGTATACTTAAAACCTGTGACGGATGAGCTAAGGAGTGAACGCTTGACGGGGTATGGACATGTGATGAGACGAAGTGAACGTGATGTTGTGAGGAAAGTTTTAAGTAGGAATGTTGAAGGCTTTAGGGGTAAGGGAAGACCGAAGAAAAGATGGATGGATTGCATGAAATATGACATGGATATACAAGGAGTGACCACAAAGTGGTATCGAAGGAAAAAGACATATTGGGTCAACCCCAAATAAATTGGGATAAGAGCAAGATGGTGATGATACGTATACTTAAAATTACTTGCAAAGCAAAACTGCAAAAATCAAATAATTACTATTTTAGTATTTTATAATTAAAAGTAATATTGAGATGTTTAAATTACACACGTAGATCAAAAGTGAGTTTTATATTATATTATACTTACACATTACGATGAAGTTTTTAATGTTTATATTTTTTTTTTTAAATTTTGTAACTATATTTTTATGCAGAGAACACTCTGCACTAAGGAATAAATTCTTGTGTTGTAGTGAACTTTGTATACCTACATATGAACGCAACACGCAACTAATGAACACCATAATACCCAGATTCAGTTTACACTCAGATTACAGTCATTTGTGGATCACACAAAGAATCTACCCCACTGGGTATTGAAGGTTCGCTAGACCACTATAATATCTGTGCATTCAATATTTATATTAGAACAAACAATATAAAAAAAAAAGGAAAATAATCTTGATTGCAGAAAACGTGTAGTTGTCTGATAATTAATAAGTGTGAACCAACCGACTAAATTTTGTGAATTCGATTTCCACGCAGGTTTTATCTGAGTCTAGGTGTAAATTGTGCCCATTACATGTATAATATGTTTGAAGACGATACAAGGAGTCGATCCCTTACGATACAAGGAGTAATTTTTTAATGCAGGATGTAGTTCTCCAACATCTGTTTTATATTCTAATGTACAAATATGATTATTCTAATTTTTATATTATGATTACACTCCAGCAATGTGGTATTTTCCGTGTGGTGACGGAATAAGAATACAATTCACCACCCCCTATCTTACCCGTGCACGTACACATACACGGTTATAAGCAACAACTAGACATGCGCTAAACAGTATTTCGCGAAGTGATGTTATATGGCATTACATTTCGCGCCGAGTAATATTACATTTTACCATCACTTCAAACATCACAGATGACATTTCATTCAATATACTTAAGCCTTAATGTTCTGAAAATAAAGCTCAAAATAAATATTTATCGACCGCAGGCGCAGCGCGGTCCAGTCGTTCTATCCCTCTCATTCTCCCGTAAGGATACACGGCGCATTTGAGAGATCACCAAATTACCGAACATTACAGAAATGCAGAACAGTACACGGGTGTTCGCGTCATGTTTAATGTGATGTGTAATGTTTAATGTGATGTGTGATGTTTAATGTGATGTGTGATGTTTAATGTGATGTGATGTTTAGTCGCGTAATGTGTAATATGACAGTACGCGGTCGGGTAATATTACGTGTGATGCATCCCTCGCATTGCTTACACATGTCTGCAACAACATAAGATAAAACTGTTATGTTCATGGTCAAAAAATATGGAGTTGTAAATTAAGTTGTAGGTAATTTGTGCTAATAATAGACATTATTTTGTTTATACTCTAGACACCAATCTGAATATTTTAAATATTAAGAATTTATACAAATCAAAAAAAAAAATAATAAGTTCATATTAAAATATTTGTTGAAACAAATTTGTTTCTTTTTCGTTTTCATATATTTTTTAGAATGGTTGGCTGATATTAGTTTATTAAAATTTGGAATATTCATGGCAGCCATTTTAAAATTCTTCATGTTGATTTTCTTTATTAGAAGAAGCAAAATTACAATTTTGCATAATCATAAGTGTAAAGCAACTAGTTTTAATTCAATTTGAAGGTTTACCTAAAAAATAACTAACGAAAATTGTAAGTTAAATAAAACTGGCAAAATTGTAGTTATACGGCAAAAAGTAATGTGAGCGTAAAAAACATGAAATTCAAATATATGCCGAAATTTTACGCGGGCATATTTTTAATAACAATTCAAGGATTTGCAAAGATTTAAAAAATAACATATACAAAATAACATATTAGGTCTTTGACAAAAACTGATGAACTTCTAAAGTTTGATTTAGTATTATGTAAAAAGAAATTAAGATATAAATACATACAGTGACACATACTTGAACTATGACGCAAGTGAAGCTGCAGGTAAAGACTAGTGTACATATAGTAAATATGAATACGAATATTGGTTTTATTATTAATTCTTTGGATGGCTCGTTATATCTCACAAGTTTATCTCTAAAATGCCATCCTCGTCAGATACATATGTCGCCTTTTGTTTTGATTTTATTCTATTCTTTCTAGGAACATTATTATATTTATGTACCTACATTATTTACTGACAAACCGCTAAATATTTAGCATATTAAAGGAGCTTCTTTACCCATATCTTTGGTTGCATATCTTTGGTTGATATTAAAAATATGTAATAAGTATATTTAAGGTTTAAATTTGAACATTTATCATCATCATTCTCCCGCTCTTATCCCAATTATTTGCGGTCGACGCAATATGCACTCGTACATATTGCAAAAAGTATTGGTAATAGCTTTATGACCGGCCGCCTGCCTGACGTCAATTCTCCTTGGAAATTAATGACCAATGATTTGGTGGAGCTGGCCCAGGAGGATATAAAGCTCTTAGTTATCTTTTACGACATCCACGATCAAAGCAAGGCTTGGTAGGTAGTATTCGTAACCGTTACCACACCGAATAAGGTTTAGATTTTAACATATCGTAATTTATCAACTGCTTAGGCTTTAATTTTGTATAAACAGGCTCTGTCTCGTTACCCCAGTGGCCGATTAGGAAGGCTTCATGTCCTTAGAATAGTGTGGTAGTATTAAGTGCTACTGAGTATACTACACTATGTACACTAATAACGTAGCCGTAGTTCAAAAAAAAGTACTAAGATAAGCTATATGACACAAAGCGTCAATGATTGATTTCAGTAAGTAAGCATGGTAATAATTATTCAGCTTATCAAGTGTGAGACAGTTAAAATAAGTAAGTATAATATGAAGTATTTAAAAAAATATTTTTAATTTCTCAATATTTGCTAATAAACTTGGACTGATAGCTTTCCGCCTTATTGTTTGGGTTGAGAGCAGAGTAGTGGGACCCAAATACGATCGTATGATCGTTCTCGAAGGTTTGGACGGGCCACAGCACTGAGTTAAAATAGTGCGGCTTCTATCGCCGTCTGTTGTGACGGATTACGACTACGTAAAACGTCTCACGAAGAATATAATATCTAGAAATTTGGTTGGAGTTGTTGGTCTCTCTATAAATATATACCTACATAAATATATAATAAAATTTTGAAATAATAAAGTATAAAACAAGTTGATGAAAGACTTTAACATTATTACAGAAAAGTAAACGAAAAATAAAAACTTATGTCAGCTAACATGTAGCCGAATTTCCTTGCAAAGAAGCTCATATATAATAGGTAAAATGTAGGATTAAGAAGAGAAAATCAACTCACCAGTCTACACCACCAGCAAAGTAATATATGACAGCGAAGAGCATATAAACTTTTCCGAACATATGAGGCTGGAAAATATGCAGCAGGCGGCTGGGCTGTGCGCTGCTGAGTAGAAGCGCCAGCATAATCAACGAGTTGAGTCCGTGTACAGCTATATCAAGTCCATGGTGCAACTCTTCCTCTACACCAGCTGAAAAAAGAAAGATATGTTATCATATTTTGAGTAGGTATTGTCATACTTTGCAAATATAGATCAGCAGTAACATAATAATATTTTGTTTAATAAATTGACAGAGCGTTATAGGTGGATCGGATATCATCAGACGTCTATCAAAGCCGGATACGTATTGGTCGGGATATTTACGTGGAAATTCCAGCCGAAAGTGCTCCTTGGACTATTTTTACGGGTATAAGTGATATAAGCAGGACTCAGAGATGGAGAGTTAACCGCCTGGCGAGACGAGACCAGGGGTTACCCGCCGGTCGTATCAGAAACGTGTCACCCTTGGTAAGGAGTCATTATTATAGAAAATATATGACAATTTAAATCACACATACATGTATAACATCTATAAATATAATAAATGAGTACAATCTTCTGCGAGAGTGTGCACTACCCCGGATGGACTGGCTCGCGGCTGCAGACAGAGAACTGTCAACAGCGTGATACTACCACTAATGAGGTTTCCAGTTCCTGACGCTACCGAGCATCGTATTAGTGACAGTCGGCGGCGCTAAGTCGGGAACGACAGTTCGGCACCGATGACTGCGACAAGTTTAGGATACTGTTCTGCCCTGGCCACGCAAACTTCGAGCGTCCGCTACCGTGTATCTACTTCGCAATCGCAGTAGTGGTAGAACGGTGTGCTCTACCACCTTGCGACTGTTTGCACATGCCGTGTGGTACATTCTGCAAGATGCAGGTATTGATGGGGCATGATTACTGAATCATGCACATTAATACCTGCATCTGTCGAAAGGAGAGAATCCCGTGCCCCTGACCCAACCACTCACTTAGTGCACTCTAACAATAGCCAATGATATCCTATACTTTTTATATTTTTATATACTGTGGCATAATATGTTTCAAGTAGCTTGCAGAGTACTGAAAGGTGATCAGTGCTGGGACGATACCCTTGAGGAGGCATATAACAGTAATAGCCCCATTCATTTCAGTCTTTTGTTTTTAACGACGTTAGTATTTTATAGACTTTCAAATCTTTTGATATTATAATAAAATGTAAGAGATATGCATCTGAAGATATCCTACGTTACTAAAGTGCGATATAGACCAAGAAATCCATTTTTCCCTTTCTGGAAAGACTTATTTGAGCAAAGCAATCTTACCAAATCAGGAGACAGCATAAAATAGCTTTGGTAATGGCTTTCTCAGAAACTGCAGCTCCATTGTCTCCTAGCGGTAAAACAGCTCACACAGTGTTTAAAACCCGATCAATTTAGAGAACAATAAAACACGGAGATGTTCAATAACACGGAACTGGGACAAATTCAAAGTATGTTTTGTTTTGTTGTTTACGGTGGTAAACGAGTAAGCAGCACACCTAATAGTTAGTGTTACTGCCTCTTATGAAACTGTACAACTAGACTGTTACCAACCAAAATTCACCCAAGGTGGGCTTTCGGCTCTATCGCACATCGAACGATGCAAAAATAACACATTAACACTGCTCAGATATTGGTTTTCTGCGAAAGTAGGGTACTGCCCCAGTCGGATCAGTCCGTCGCTGTAGACAGAATACTGTCAAGAATGTGGCTCTATCACTATTAGTGTTTTAGGATTGCTCTCTAGTCTTTTGTGATGAATGAACAATGGCAAATAAAAAAGCCGATCGAGCACTACGAGATATTCATCATAATGTTTTCATTGTGGTGCCCATAGTGCTTTTCGCAGAGCCATAGCGAGCATTTTTAATTTTTAAACAGGGGTGCGTAGTAAAAGGGAATGTCACGCGAACGAAGTCGCGGGTACCAGCTAGTTTGAAATAAAACTGTTTTACGAATTCTATCTTATTTGTTTTAATGATTTGTTGAATTTTAATTTCCCGACGTTTCGAACACTTCACGATTTTCATGGTCACGGGAGGATAGTGTAGTATAGTTCTGTATCTGTTAGTATAGTTCTGTGTCTGTTCTGTATAATAGTGTAGTTCTGTGAATTCTATAAATTGTTCAAAAAGTCAGACAACTAAAAATCAAATAAAAACGCTATAGAATACGTAACAATAGTTTTATTTCAAATGTTTAAATACTCGTGTAAACATTAGGAATCATTATGTATTAAATTTCAAAGCTTAATAACTAAATTAAACTATCTGCTAGGCCCAACTGCGGATAGTATATCCATCCAGTTGGAACAAAAAGGTCAGAATTTTGTTAAGTGGTTTTAGAGTTTAACACAAATGAGAATCGTGGCAAACTATTTTTAAATATAAAAATTTAACTAATGAATAATGAGTATAAATCAAAATAGCTTGAAAAATACAAAATTGCACGCCTCATAATTTTTATATCATTTACATTATAATATAATAATAATAATAATAATAACTTTATTTCCAAAACATAATTTACAAATTTTAACAAAATTGAGTTTCCATTTAAGTTCTAAGATCTTCTTGTGTTTAATTCTCTGGCACCCAAACTAAGATTAAACTTGTGTTATGGATGCCAGGTCCCTCTCGAAAGTTACACTGATTAAAAGATAAAAAACATAACGGAGTATCACACTTTATACAATATATACGAACGAAAATTGCTGCTGCTACTATTGCTATATTTCCTTTTTTATTTAGTTATGTATCAGCAAAATGAGCCTCTTTAGGAAATAAATTACAGTGTAATTGTGTAAGTGTGAGTGATTGTTAGAGTTTTCTTGTAGTTGTTGCATGTGGGTATGTGTATATGTGGTGCGGTTAGTGTTGTGAATGGTATATAAGTGTCTACGTATATATGTACATTTGATATTTGTTTATGATATATAGGTGCGGGTATGGTATATGGTATATATGGTGTACTTGGTGTATGTACATTTATGTATGGAATTATCTTCACAGATTGCGCATTTCATATTAGCTGTTCAGTTTCCTCATAAGTGAGTGTCATAATCCACTCACTTACAATTTTTTACAGTGGTATTTATTTAGGCTATATATCTCGCATATCTTATTTATCTTGTTATAGATCTCACCTCCAAGTGTCTGAAAATGTCTTTCAGCCAGTTTAGATTTGTGCCTTTCTGGTCGGCATACGTTCGTGCATCTACGTTTTGTACGATAAAGATCAGGGTTATAAAATAGAGTATCATGTTTACGTAAAACAATGAAGAGCACAAACAATTGTCTAACAGTCATGACCTGATTATCTTTATACAATTGTATAGTGTCATATCTAAAGTGTTTAAAAGTCATGACCTTAAGAACAGCCCTTTGCGCTCGTTCTAGTTGTAACATGTGGGATTTAGCAGCACCACCCCAGACTGTTATACCAAAAGTTAGTATCGACTGACATAGCGAAAAATATACCAATCGCATAGTTTCATTGTCAGCACTATACCGCAAAATTTTGAAAATAGATATTAGTTTCCTGACCCTAGCAGATAGTCCCTTAATTTGGATATTCCATGAAAATAATGTATGTAATGTAATACCAAGGTATTTGATTTGATTTCTTCTGGTTAGTTGCGGGCACGTACACAAATCTGTTTCATTACAAGTGTGGGCTCGAATAGCAAAAGATTCATCTGGCTGTGAGGCAGATTTCATTGAAAAAGTGATATAGCTAGTTTTCTCAAGATTTAAGGTGAGAGCGTTTGTAGATAACCAAGGCATAACAACACTTAGCACCGATTCCGCCAGCCGCTGCACTTGATACCAGTTTCGACCACGAATCAATAATGCTGTATCATCGGCATAGGTAAATATGTTGCAATTAGGTATTGATAAATTGCATAAACTGTTGACATATATGAGGAACAGCGTAGGTCCCAAAATTGAGCCTTGCGGAACTCCATGAGACAGAGACTGCTCATCACTTACAAATGAATCGACTTTCGTGCATTGGGTTCGCTCAGAAAGATAACTCTTAAAAAGTGTCAGTGCTGACCCTCTTATTCCTATTTTCTCCAATTTTTTGATCAGGGTAGATATACAGATAGTGTCAAATCCATAAATACACCCAAACACTTAGAGCCTGAGTCAAGTATGCCAACAGCTGTGTCAACTAAAGCCGCTACGGCATCAATGCATGACTTGCCTCTACGGAAACCGTATTGGTTTTTTGATAGGATATGCTGGGCTTCGAGAAAGTTTACAAGGCGGTTATTAAGTAGTTTTTCTAGGATCTTTGATAATACGGGTAAAATAGATATGGGCCTATAGTTATTGATGTTGCCCCTATCTCCACTCTTGAAAACAGGTGTGACTATTGCTTTCTTGAGAATTTTCGGAAAAACACTTTTTGAGAAGCAGAGATTACAGATATGTGTAATAAGAGGAACCAAGGTTTCACGGCTCATCTTTAGTAATCTAGTACTTATTCCATCCCAACCGGCAGCGGAATCGGTACGAAGATCCATCATAATTCTCTCTACCTCAAGTTCATCTGGTGGAAGTAATACGAGAGAGTTTAATTGAACTTCTTCTTCAAAATAAGCAGTAAGATCCTGATTCGTACTTACATGTTTGCTTGCAAGATTTTCACTTATTTTTGCAAAGTGCTCATTGATTATATTCAAAGAATTTTTATGGTTAAAACCAGATGCAGAGAGATCAATCGAGTAAGGTTTGTCATTTTTGCGATTCAATATATTATTTATAGTTTTCCACGTAAGCTTCGCATTATTTTTAGCCTTTAGTAATTCATTCCTTTCGTAATTTCTTTTTAACCGATTTAAAAGTTTATTACAAAAATTGCGGTACCGGATGTAAGTAACTTTCAAAACATAGTCATCAGGGGACTTTTTGCATTTTCTATGTAAATTATCCCTATTCCGTATACACTTTAACAATCCAGGTGTTATCCAAGGCTTGTTGATTCGCATTTTAGAAGGTAATTTAATTAATTTAGTATGATTGTTAATTATCACAACAAGTTTATGAATTAATGTTTCAGTAGCTACATTTGGATCGTCAGATATTATAACATCATTAAAGTTCGTATTTGAAATTTCTAGGCTTACTTTATTTATATCTATTTTTATAAGACTTTTGCTAGGATTTAGAACTTTTTTAGTATTCATACAAACAAGTACCGGTGCATGGTCTGTTATATGACTATCCAATATAAATGAAATCACAGGACTATGTACTTTAATCATCGCGTGATCCAAACAGCTATTTCCCCTCGTGGGAGAGGTATATGCTGGTAACAACCCTTGTGATGCAGTCAAATTCATATACTCATTTTGGTGTGGATCATTACTGCCAGGGCTAATATTGATATTCATATCTCCCATAAGAAATATATTTTTACCATTAGATATCGTGGATAATAAACTGTCTAAACTATTCAAAAAGTTATGAATCTGACGAAACATTACATTGACATTCATTGGCATTGACTAATAAGTCAATGCCATAAATGAGAGAAAAAGCAACTTTTGAAATTGCCCGCCATTTTCGACGTAGCGCAAAACATAGCTTGCAAGCATTGAAACGAACCCATGGCTGTATGGGATTTGTTTCCTTTGCCTGTTTAAATGGACGAACAAAACCAAAAAAAAATGTAAGCGAACCTAATTTTCGTAAGGTATACATACACAATGACAGAAAATTGTAAGAAAAGGGTTGTGAGCAAAACTAAAATAATGTTCTTCGAAAGAGATGAAACTACAACAGATGTAGGAGTAACAATAGTTAATGATGTACTAGAGCAAGTGGATGAATTTGTATATCTTGGATGTGGATTTAGCCGAGATGGAAGCTACACCACTGATATAAAGCGAAGAGTGAATGCGGGAATTAGAGTGAACGGAGCGTTGGGGCAACTTCTCGGTAGCCACCACCTCAGCCAGAAGGCACGTGTAGCAATACATAATGCAGTGCTTGTCCCAACATTACTGTATGGAAGCGAGAGTTGGGTATTTCATAGTGGTAGGACCACGCTGTTGACAGTTTTCTGTCTACAGCCGCGGGCCAGTCCGTTCGGGTAGTACCACACTCTCGCAAAAGATCGACGTCTGAGTAGTGGTAATGTGCCATTGCGCTTCGTTCGGTGAGCGAGAGAGCCGGAAGCCCAAACTGGGTGGTTTGGGAATTTTATTGGTAGCCAGCGGCCTAAGCTATACCCTTGGTATAGCAAAGGTCCATGGGCGGCAGTGCCACTTACCATCAGGTGTGCTTCTTGCTCGTTTACCACCATAAGCAAATAGAAAAAAAAATGCAGGAAAAAAGCATGAAAGTAAAATTAATGCGGGTGAAATGCGATCTCTACGGAAAATCTGTGGAATTAGGCTGACCGATCGCATTCGTAACGACGACGTAAGAGAGCGAGTAGGTATGAAAGAGAGTATTGGTGTAAAGATGCGAAAGCGAATGCTCCGATGGTTCGGATATGTGGAAAGAATGCCAAACGAACGTCTGGTTAAGAAGATATACAATGCGGAAGTAGAAGGATGTAGGTACCGGGAGAGACCGAGACTAACTTACCTAGCCCAGATTGGTCACGTACTGAAGGAAGGTGGAGTCAAGAATCTCCGAAACCGGCGAGCGTGTATGAAGAGAATTATGAATGTTGAGGAAGCGAGTGAAGTATGCAAGGATAGAGTTCTCTGGCATTTTGTTCTCTCTGCCTACCCTGCAAGGGATATGGCGTGATGATATGTATGTATGTATACATACACTAAAGACTAAGCAGTTTAGTTTTTAATTAATTGCAATTAAATAACATAGAATTACCAAGCCATTTTGGAAAGGAAATAGCGCGTTGCGATTATGAAGCTTTTAGAAAACGAAATACTTCGATACATTAATTTTTACGGTCGTGAGAGTGCCAGATCTAGAACAGACATCCGGACGTCCTCGAAATTTTTTTTAATCAACTTGTTTTTTAATTTAAAGAAAATAATTGCCAGCTAAAATTATCAAATACGTTTGTTTAAACGAATGTTTTTTCTTGACATATGTATGATAATATTACCCTATAAATGCAGTGTGAGAAAAATACAGTCCTTTTTAGTTATGAAAGTCCTTGACTTTCATATATCAAGAGTAGAGCAACACCTCAACGCTTTGCTTATGAGGCGTGCAAGAACCCAAGGAATTGCAATGTTAGGTCGGTGTCTTTACGACTACGCCTACCTTTGTAGTCTGATATAAGAATGTAATATAGATTATTAATTAATTTTAACAATTAAATCTCTTAGAGTTTCTTAGTCGATGTTTTTATTAGTGGACAAGTTTCGATCCGGTGGGAGATTGTGGACAGATTTAGCAAACAGACGTAACTAATATTACATTAACTTGAAAACGTTAAGTACATATAGAGTCAGGCTAATAACCCTTATAAAATACCAACGAATGAGTATGTCTTACTTACCTTCGTATAACACAGTCCAGTATATGATAGTAATAAAAAAAGCCAAAGGAATTGTGATATTGAATAATGCCCAATACATCTTCATATACCATGGCAGACTTAATTCATCGCCTGAAAAAAATTGCAATAAAAGCACATTACTTTCATTAGTACATATATACTAATATACTAGGCATCACAATATTAATTATCATAACAATATTCCATTCAAGATATTGACACTAACAATATCTGTTTTAGTAACTAAATCTATAGTTAAACTAATTGAAATATACATGAGTTATTATGCCCGACAACTTGAAGTTAATTTCAAATAATATCAGACAAAAACATTATTATGTAATCACCATATTATGCACTATTGTTGCATCAAAAATCTAATAAATTTTAAATTACTTACTTATAGGTCCGTAAAAGTAGATACGTGCTGATACTGTTACAGCAAATCCTGTTGTAAGAAGTATGCCTATCAGTCCCCAGTGCGTCAGATATATAAACCAATATCCAAAAATACCATCAAGTATGTATATAATAATCGAAGATAGTATTAATCCTAAAGACGCTAGAAAGAGTATTATTCGAAAAATTAAAAGTGGTACAACTGAATTTGTTGTTTGCCAACCACTGATGTAAAAGTCAGTCCGATTGGGATGCTCTAATTTAAGCATACTCTTCTTAAATTCTTTTTTAAAGTAGCTTTTTAAAGCACTCATTTTAACTGTTCGGATGAGTTATTTTGTCAGTACAACTGAATGTTTTCGACTACAACTGATAATCATTTTTGTATATATATATATATATATATATATATATTGGTTATCGAATGATTCACTAACTTTATCGGTGCTCAAATTTTATCTTATGTATTACAAGATTTATTTTAGTGTGTATCTACAGATACTATTATGATTCAGTGTGGTAGGAAGATGTGTTTCTAAGTATGATAATTTCAATTTGATTGCGAAAGAAGAGCTGATACGACTATGACTAACTGTGTATTATATATAACTACAATATATTTTAATACACGATTTTTGAATTGTTGAAAATAATTTATTCTGAATATACATATATAGCCATTTTTTTTTCATTTCATCATCATTATCTCAGCTCATATACGATAATGATACATAGTATGGATGTCCCACTGTGGAGCTCGAGCCTCCTCCATAATGTGAGGGAAATTAACCTACTATACCACGCTGGTCAGACGTGTTGGTATAGCGTTATGTTTCGAGTTTTTCCTTCTCTTGCATAGATGTTATATGCATTTCATATGCCTAATGGCCGGTTTCTGAGGTACTTATAACAGGAGTTTTAACGTTCGATAGCGCTATCGGTTCAATAACTTGGCGAATTGCGTTTCTGAACACACCATCATACGACAATCTTCAGATAAGTTTGGTTAAACTTAACTGCCCAAAAAGGAGCATTTATCGATTCGATAAATATTGTTTGACGTTAGGACTAGCCTGAAGAGTTTTTGGCGGGAATCTAAAACCTCATGTGGTGCTATTGTATTATATTCGATCTCAGTGTTTCGATCGATCTTAGTGTTTTAACGTGTTATATTAGATAATTTTGATAGCATTTCATGTAATATGATGTGACGGAACTGCTGAGATGTAGTGAATATCATATAAAAGTGCTTTACAACGTTTTCGTTTTTCATCAAAATTCTCACAAGATACCATTAATAGTATGGCCATAGCACTGGTGATGGCGACAATTTGACTTACTGACGGACAATGACTAATCTGAAGACATTAAAAACTTGAAGATAATTATAACTCGACACTGTCAACAATGGTTCATTTAAGTAGCGGATTGCCAATACATAAAAATAAGAAGAAGAACTAGCCTAAAAACATTTTGTGTTTTTTTTAATATAAATTTGGAGTTTCACTTTGTACTTACATCTTACGTAATAACAGCTACAATCATAAATACCAAGCAGTTCATCGAAGACTGATACAGAAATTTTGGAGGCTATTGTTAATAAGTTCATATCTCGAAACCAAAGGAATCGCAAAAATGCATTCGAAATGTTTACGGATACCTAAAGAATTCAAAAGTGAGATACCGCTTTAACAAAGGCACTGTGATATATCTTTGTAAAAAACTAACGGTGCATTAGCTCCAGATGCTAATAGTAAATTTACTTCGTCAGTGTTTTATGGAACAAATTTTTTATTGCCCCATCTATTTTATTGTTGTCGATAATGCCACCAAAATCTATAGATACTTCGATCAACTTCTCACTTTCAGTAAAATATTTCCTACGTTTGTTAGATTCCATTATTATTTAATAATAATTAATAAATAATTAGTTACAAGCGAAACTATAGTCCTTAAAATATAGCTTGATCTCTGTGACAGTTGGCTACAAAATCGATGAAGTAATTTTGAATACACGTCATGTTTACAATTTTATTTTGTATCGCCTATAATTTCATTCCTTATATGCCACTTATATCTCAACTCAATTATATATTCATAATTAAAAATATTTACACCAAAATTTGTACCTACCTCATATGTTTTACGTGTGGTGACGGAGTAAGAATACAATTTACCACCCCCTTTCTTACCCGAGGGTGATCGTGCGAGGGGTACTATCCCAGAAACCTCCACGCGGTGTACCCTGGGTGCGGGCGGCGGTCCCCAGTTCTTCTGTTGTACTGTCGTCTGTAGCGAATATCTGCGCGATTTCGCTCCTTACTCTACTACAGTCGTAGTAGAGGTTATAGGACGCGAAATATTGGGACGGGCTCAGTCACTCATTCATTTGAGGGCTGGGCAGGCACATGCCACCGCCCACACATCGTAAACCTGATATCTTGCTTCAAGACACGTTGTCTTGAGGCGTACTATCAGGAGCGAGGGTCGTGGCTTGACCGCCCGGACCGCGAGGAAGACAACCTCTATAAAGAGTTCGAAGTAACATTCGGACTCGGAAATCACCCAGAATCTTAAGTTCTGGCGTGCGGCGAGAAGATGCATGGCAGATGGGTTGTTCTGTCGTTAGCACGCTCCAGCCAGGGCACCGGCTGACCCCCTGGTTGGTAAATGTAGGCTTGCCCGGGCAAAGGGATCTCTGCCCGGGTCGACGTAGTGTATCTCCCCTACTCGTGGGAATCATATGGATACCATTATAAAAAAACCTTTCATCGACGATCTGTGTGATTCGCACACCAAGGCCTTGTCAAGCCAAAGAAAAACTGACAACGACGCCTCGTCCTCAGGACTTGAGGCGTCCGCCGAGGGTCCGGCACAAATCGTGGAGGCCCAGAAGAAGAAGAGGAAGTCGCCTCGAAAGTCTCAGGGCAACGGCCTGAGCCACAAAAGGCAGCTGGAGGAGCGGCGAGCGCGCAGGGAGGCTGCCGCTTCTGAAGAGAAGAAGGATGACGGTAGACTCGCAGCAGAGCCGTCGACGGACGAGGGCGACAGCGATGTCGCAGAGCCGTCCGAAGACGAGGGCGGCGGATCTACCGTCAGAATGGACGAGGGCGGTGATATTCCCGCAGGGCCGTCCAAAGAAGACAGCGGGCCGGCTGGTGAAGGCCCCATTAGGTCGTCGGCGCGTCTAGCAGCAAAGATGCCGCCGGCGACCGCGACTAAAAAGGAGGAGGCCCTCCCCTCGCAGGTGCGAAAGCGCCCCCTGAGTAAGGGAGGCAGCTCAGGCGCCGACACCGAGGGGAGCGTGGCCAACATGCCTTCACCCAAGATGCAGGCCTCCCGAAGAGGGCGAAGGGCCTCGGTTGTGGAAAGGGCGGCGGCGGTCGCTGCCAGCGCCAGCGACCCCATGGATCTGCGGGCCGAAAATGTCCGCCTTAGAGGCGAGATGTCAGGCCTGCGGACCCGGAACCGGAACCTGGGCGACATGCTGGCGGAGATGCGTTGGGCAAACCGTCAGCTGCTGATGGACGTGGCCGACCTCAAGGCGCAAGTGGCGCTGTTCGTGTCTCCTGCGCCAGCCGCGCCATCGGCCAAGGCCGGCTACTCAGCGGCCGCTGCGGCGCCAAAGCCGCCTCACGCTGCGGCGCCGAAGCCGCCTCGCGCTGCGGCGCCGATGACGTTGGGTGATGGCGTCACGGTCACACCCGTCCCCGCGGCGAGGAAGACGCCTGCCGCCGCGAAGCGCGCGTCGCCGGCTGACGCTGTCGCCGCGGCAAAACTCCCTGTCCCCATGGTGAGGTTGACGCCTCTCCCCGCGGACCGCTTGCCGCCGGCTAGCGCTCCTGCGGCGCCAAAGCCGCCAGGCGCCGCAGAGCGAGCCCCTGAGGAGGCTCAGCGTCGGCTGAGCCTCCTCAGGGTGGAGGCATATTGTTTTTACCCGTTTGAGGTGGGAGGCATATCGGACGAGGCCCTCGCCAGCATCATCGGCGCAGTGGGCAAGCTTGTCGATGTGCGCTTCGCCGTTCTGGAGGCAACCTTGCCTCGCCACGTGTCCGACCACCTCTCGCCGCGGACAAGCGGCCGCATGTGGCACCAGCCCCCGCTCCGCTGCCTTGTCAGGGTGGCCGCGTGGGGAGCTACGCCGCGGCCGCGGCCGGGCCTAAGCCCAAAGGCCCCGGCCCAGCTCCGAAGGGACCCGCCCTGAGGAGGAAGACGGCTCCGGCTCCTGCCGGACCGCTGAAGTCGTCCGCAACGACACCGCCGGCGACGACCAGCGAGGCTGCGACGAGGCCTTCCGCGTCTGGCACGACTGCCGTACCCGAACAGGGTTGGCAGGTAGCCGAGCGCGACAGAAGGAGTCGCGGCCAAAGAAGGAGAGCGGAGGCCAAGCGCGCCGCTGAGGTCTCCGCTCCACAGGCAGGAGCCGGACGGAAGAAGAGACCGCGCAAGGAGCTCAAGTCGCCGAAGACGGCCGCAGTGGTGACCACTGTGCTGCCCGAGGCGGCCGAAAAGGGCCTCAGCGACGAGGCCGTCTTGAGGAAGGCCCGGTGGGAGCTAGACGTCTCCGATATTGGAGGCGTCGAAGCCAGGACCCGCAAGGCCCGGACGAGGGCTCGAATTCTCGAGTTCCCAGGGGCCGAGGGCGCCAAGACGGCCGACAGCGTGGCCGAGAAGCTGCGAGGTTTGTTCGCCGAGGAGGGTGGCATCAAGATCGCCAGGCCCGTCAAGTGCGCCGAAATGCGCATTTCGGGTTTGGACGATTCGGTGACGGTGGAAGACATCCGGGAGGCTATTGCCTCGAAAACCGGGTGTCCCATAGACACCGTCCGGGTCGGTGCCATTCGTCCCAGTCCGGGTGGCGTAGGTGCTGCCTGGGCGCAGTGCCCGGTGGAGTCGGTCAGGCAACTGGCCGGCTCAGGCAGGCTCCTCGTGGGCTGGAGCTCGGCGCGGGTAACCGTGCTTGAGCACCGGCCTGCGAGGTGCTACAAGTGCATGGCGGTCGGACACACTCGACCGACGTGCACTAATTGCTTCGACTGCGGCGGATTGTGTTTCCGCTGCGGTCAGACCGGGCACGCGGCGGCATCTTGCACCGCCCCGCCCCACTGCCCCGCGTGTGCGGCGGGCAATAAGCCCGCCAAGCACCGCATGGGCTCTGGGGCGTGCAAACCTCCAGCTTCGGCCCCAAAGGGGCGGGGCGGCCCTACGACCACGGCCGCTCCCGCTCCTAGCGCGGTCCGATCGCCCGCTGGCGAGGAGGTCATGGATACAGCCCGATAATGGATACACCATCCATGCACCTCCTCCTGCAGGCCAACACCAACCACTCCGCCGGAGCGCAGGATCTCCTCCTGCAAACCATGGCGGAGTGGTCGATTGGTGCAGCCGTAGTCGCGGAACCGTACGCCGTGCCTGAGCGCCCCAATTGGGTGGTCAGTCGAAACGGTACTGCGGCAATCGTCGTCTCAACGCAGCGGCACTTCCCGTCCTTTTCCCTTTTGGATAGGGGCGAGGAATTTGTCGCGGCGGAGTGGGGAGGGGTCATGCTCTACAGCGTATACCTCTCCCCCACTAGGAGGATGGACGATTTCGGGGCCTCACTCACCACCTTGGAGGCCTCGATACGGCGACTGGCACCGGACCTCGTCCTGGTTCTGGGGGACTTTAACACCAAATCCACGGCGTGGGGGTCCCCTATGACGGACGACCGCGGGCGGGCGGTCACTGAGTGGGCGGCTTTACTGGGCCTCTGTATTCTTAACAGGGGCTCGGTGAACACGTGTGTGCGGTGGCAGGGCGGGTCGATAGTGGACTTGTCGTTCGCTAGCCCCGCTGTCGCGCCACGGGTGAGGAACTGGAGTTTCCTGGAGGAGGCGGAGACCCTGTCGGACCACCGGTACATCCTGATGGAGGTCTCCCCCCGGTAAAGGGGTCACAGGGCGGACGGAGCTCCCGCGTTTCCGCGGTGGGCTGTGGGTCGTCTTGACAGGGATCTTCTGGCGGAGGCGGTCATTGTCAGCACGTGGCTGTCCTCACCACCCCCAGCGGACGGAGTGGACGCTGAAGCTGTCCGCATTCGCAGTGCGTTAACGCAGATCTGCGATGCGGAAGACTGGCGGACCTTCGTGCGGCGTGTATCAGTGCCCGAAGGTCCTACACCCGCAGCCGGCGGCGTCACCGCGACGTCGAGCGGGAGGGCCAGCTGTACGAGGCGTACCGCAGTGCGCGGACTGCCTTTCGGCTGGCCATCCGAGCCGCCAAGGGCGCGAGTTGGCAGGAGATGCTGGACGGTCTCGACCGTGACCCCTGGGGTCGCCCGTATCGCGCGGCGCTGAACAAGCTTCGCGCGCGGACACCCCCCTTACCGAGACCCTCCAGCCCGACTTCCTTCGTAGGGTGGTCGAGGAGCTGTTTCCACGGCAGTCGGAACACATGCCCCCGGTCATGGCTCCGCCAGATCAAGACCGGGAGGCCGACGACGACGAGAGTGTTCCGCCCGTGACGGAGTCGGAAGTGGGGGCGGCCGTGGCGAAGATTCGTTCCGCCACCACGGCCCCCAGCCCGGACGGAATTCCAGTCCGGGTGTTGACGTCGCTCCTCGAGCACTTCGAGCCTCGCCTCAGGCAGCTGTTCAACGCCTGTCTGACGTCTGTTTCTCTGGTTCGGTCTCTCTGTTTGTCTGGTTCCCTGAGTGCTGGAAGGAAGGGAGGTTGGTTCTCCTGCCAAAGCCGGGACGGTCCCCGGATTTGCCGTCTGCCTACAGGCCCATCGTGCTCCTCGACGATGTGGGTAAGCTGCTGGAGCGTATGCTCGCTGCCCGCATCGTCCGACACCTGGAGGAGGTGGGGCCCGATCTGTCGGACGCTCAGTATGGGTTTCGGAAGGGGCGTTCGACCATCGGGGCCCTACTACGCCTGAGGCAGGTGGCCGCGGAGGCCGTCGCCGGGAAGGGAGTGCTGTTGGCGGTGTCGTTGGACATCGCCAACGCATTCAATAGTCTGCCATTCAGCTGCATCAGGGAGGCGCTCCGGTTCCATGGAGTGCCCCTGTACCTCAGGCGGCTGGTGGCAGACTATTTGGAGGGCCGCAGTATCCTCTGCGTGGGTCCCGCAGGGGACATTGTGCGGACGCCAATGTCGTGCGGCGTTCCACAGGGGTCGGTTCTGGGGCCGACTCTGTGGGACATCGGGTACGACTGGGCGTTGAGAGCTTGGTGTGCTACGCTGACGATACGCTCGTCACAGCCCGGGGCAGGACAATCGAAGAGGCGGCGAGCCTGGCCACTCTCGGTACCGAGGAGATGGTCAGGCGGATCGAGGCGCTGGGGCTCAGGGTGGCCCTAAACAAGACGGAGGCCCTACTTTTCCATGGGCCCCGTGTGAGGCTACCCATCGGCGCCTCGTTGTTGGTCAACTCCATCCACATCAGCCTCCAGGCCCATATGAGGTACTTGGGTCTGGTGCTCGACGGGCGATGGTGGTTCTAGGGCGCGGCGTCCGCCCTTTCTCGACTCATGCCGAACGTGGGCGGACCCAATTTCGAGGGCCGATGGCTGTATGCGGGGGTCATTCGCTCGATGGCCATGTACGGCGCACCCGTGTGGGCGAGGGCTCTGAACGCCCAGCTCAGGGCGGTTCTGTGGAGGCCACAGAGAGCCATGGCGGTCAGAGCCATTCGCGGGTACCGCACCGTGTCGACAGAGGCGGCGTGCCTGTTGGCCGGGACACCCCCGTGGGAACTAGAGGCGGAGATGCTCTCCGACCTCTACCGGCGTGTTATCACAGCGCGCGAGGAAGGTGGCTCTCCATCGCTGAGCGAGATAGCCACCTGGCGCGTGGATGCCCGCCTAGACGTCATCGCCCGTTGGGCTACGCGGCTGGAGAGGCCTAGGCACGGTGTGGAGATCGTTGAGGCCCTCCAGCCCGTATTAATAGAGTGGATGGAGCGGCGGCACGGAGTCCTCACCTTTCGGCTGGTGCAGGTATTGACGGGGCACGGGTGTTTCGGGTTGTACCTGCACAGCTGCAGGAGTGACGAGGACACGGCGCAACACACGCTGGAGGTGTGTCCGGGATGGGAGCGGCAGCGCCGTGACCTCATCGCTGTCATCGGTGCCGATCTGACGCTGCCGGCCGTTGCGAGGGCGATGGTCGACAGCATCAGGAACTGGGACGCGGTCGCCGCCTTCTGCGAGTCCGTCATCTCGCAGAAGGAAGCGGCGGAACGGGCCAGGGAGGATTCCCGCGCCCCGGGCCGCCGCCAGTGGCCGGGGCGGCGCAGGCGCGAATACCTGCGCCAGATGCCGCCCTAACCGAGGCTTCGGGTGATCGAACCGGGGAATTGTCCGGTCACCCGACGTGAGGCCACCGCGTGAGGGCGACGCCCCGACGGCGAAATCTGTCGGGGCGTCGACGAGAGGAACCCGCGACGGTGAACCGCCGGGCAGGCCACCGAAGTTAAAAATCGGGTCCCGGTGACCCGCTCGCACGGCGAAGAGAGAGGAGTTTTACGGTGGGTCTATGGGGTCACGCGCCGCCTTCTCCGTCACCCCGGACCGATTTGGCGGGGCGAGACGAATCCATAGTCCACCAAAAAAAAAAAAAAATCGTGCGAGACGACTAAATGATATAAAACGCATTAATATCTACGTGAGAGAAGGAAAACTCGAAACAAAACCCTATACCAACACTCCTGACCAACGTGGTATAGTAGGTCAATTACCCTCCTATAATGGAGGAGGCTCGAGCCCAACAGTGGGGCATATATGAGCTGAGATGATGATGATGATGATGATGTTTTAAAATACTTAGTAAAGAATATGATGCTTACGCAAGTACAAAGTCATACTGGACTGAGAATAAGATAGAGATGGGGCATTCGATAAACGTAAATCGAAACATAAATCGATAACATTCTTATTAGTTATTTATAAAACAAAACAAGTAAAATCAATACATTACCTATGTAAACCATATGGTTACACTATAAAATAAGTAAATTGTGTTAATTTAGCATTCAGACATCAGTTATAATATTAATAACACCATTTCTTTTATATTAAAAAGAATTTCTTTCATAAAATAAACATGATTATTCATAAAATAATCTGTAACCAAGAACTTATCATCAACCTACAGGAATGCTCCAGCGATGATGATAATAGTGACGATGAACTTGGATGTATTCCTTTCGAATAATAAAAAGAATTAATTAACAGCTTTAGTTTAAATAAAATAAAATCAATTAATTTAAATTCAATAAAATTTTAATAGATTATTTTAAATTTATAATCCATTCACCCATCCATTTGATTGAAATTCAATAAGATTTTCATACATTGTTTTTCAATTGCAGTAGCTAGTAACTTTATTAAGAATAAAGAATTTAAAAATAAAGAATTATATCGACAAAAATACGGACTGCATCGTAAGCGTGCGGCACTAGTGAGAACTGTCACAGAGATTAAGCTATGTTTTATAAACTATAAAATACCACCCGCTTTCAAAACCACGCAGACAAATAAAACAAAATATTTTTTTTTTAAATTTAACGTTTTTATTTGACAACGATGTTGCTCATTCATACAGCCGTTAAAACATTATGAATTCTCTTATTTTATAACTATAACTAGCTGTTTCCCACGGCTTCGCCCGCGTGGATATGTGTATATTAAAATATAGCTAGTTGTTTAGTGGTAGAAAATATCAGGTCGGTGTAATATATTTTCCTTTTCCGTCGTATAAATTGAACAAAATATTGGCAATAGTTTTATGATCGGCCGCTTGCTTGACGTCAATGCTCCTTTTGAATTTATTTACACTTGAGTGACAATTTTCATACAAAATATAATCTCTAGTTTTGTTCCTGTAGGGATAGATTTAAAATACTGAGACATGCCTTTCTTTATTTTTATACAATATTTTACAAACAAAAATAAGTATCTTACAAATGTCAAAAACCACATCCTTGTTGATATTGCAAATATACTGAAGCACATATTTTGTCTTTAATACAAAAGGGCCCAATACAAATTTTCATGAATATAACTTCAAAACTGACAAAATTTAATAAAAATCAACCAACCCCTATTTTACACCTTTAGGTAAGAAATTGCCAAAAACGCTAACACACGCAACTCTTTATTCATTATTGAATTTCCAAATACATACAAAACTAATAAAGCTAGCTAGCTGCTGCAGAAAAATCAACAACGCTAGCACAGGTAGCTGAATAGTTTTGTTAGATTTCTAAAATTGTAAATTGCCACAATAATAATTATCATAAATTAAATGCTTTATTAATAACAAATCATAAATAATATAAAATTTTATATAGAGAATCATTTTCTTTTTGTACTGGCAATGAATTTGTATTAATAATATGGGTCAAAATTTAATATCCTATAGGGTAGATAAAAAAATTTGTAACAACAATGACATATTGGACGTAAGACACCTTAGAGTCCTCCCGTGATCACGATCACTGTAAAGTGTTGAAATGTCGGGAAATTAAAAATCAAATACAAACGTGATAGAATCCGTAAAAGTAGTTTTATTTCAAAAGTGAAATCTTCTTTAGCGGCGATGTGCACTTTTTTTGGGATGGGTAAAAAATATTAAACTCGCGTCAGGACTCATAACCTGATCAAAAATTCGCACGACGTAAGACGAACATATCCTTCACTCTTTCTACCGCGCGACGAAAATGTATGCATGCTGCTGCTGTTTCGTTTAAGCGGCGCAAGGCGTTTGCGCAAGAGTGTGTGTCTTAATTGAATTTTTCAATAATAAATTTGGTTTAACGATGTGTCAAATGATCGCAATCTTAGCACATTGCCCTACCACTGGAACCACTTCTGCTTTACACCCTTAGAGGATATTTTTTTTAAAACTGCTGAAACACTTCTTTATTTATTTAATATTAAATAGGCAAATACAAATTTTGGCGAATCTAACGTCAAAACTCACAAAGTTTCACATAAAAGTTGCAACCCTTATTTTTACATCCTTAGGGCAGAATTTCCAAAAATGCTGAAACACGTGTTTATTTTTATTTAATATTAATTAGCTAATAGTATTTTTTTAAGGGAACTAACTTCAAAACTGACGAAGTTTCATACAAACTTGCAACTTATATTTTTCACCCTTGGAAAAGAAATTTCTATAAATGCTGAAACAGGTGTTTATTTATTTAATATTAAAAAAGCAAATACAAATTTTCGCGAATCTAACGTCAAAACTCACAAAGTTTCATAAAAAAGTTTGCAACCCTTATTTTTATCCTTAGTGGAGAGTTTCCAAAAATTCTGAAACACGTGTTTATTTTTATTTAATATTAATTAGTTAATAACATTTTTAAGGGAACTAACTTCAAAACTGACGAAGTTTCATACTAACTTGCAACTCATATTTTCACCCTTGGGAAAGAAATTTCCATAAATGCTGAAACAAGTGTTTATTTATTTAATATTAAAAAAGCAAATACAAATTTTAACGGTTCTAACTTAAAAACTGACAAAGTTTCATAAAAAAACTTGCAACCCCTATTCCTCTCCCTTAGGGGAGATTTGCCAAAAAGCTGAAAAAAGTAAATTATTATTTAACATTATACAGCTAATAACACATTTTCAGGGATACTTCAAAACTGACGAATATGTATGAAACATACAAACTTGCAACCCCATATTTTTCACCCTTAGGGGAGAATATCCCAAAATGCTGAAATACATATTTATTTATATAATATTAAATAGCAGAAAACAAATTTTCAGGGATATAACTTCAAAACTAACGAAGTTTCATACAAACTTGCAGCTCCTATTTTAACCCTTAGAGGAAAAATTTACAAAAATGCTCAAATAGGTATTTGTTTATTTAATATTAAATAGGCAAATACAAATTTTAACGGTTCTAACTTCAAAAATGACGAAATTTCATAAAAAAACTTGCAACCCCTATCCACTCCCTTAGCGAAGAATTTCCAAAAACAATGCGACAGGTAAATTTTCATATAACATTATATAGCTAATAGCAAATTTTCAGGGATCTAACTTCAAAACTGATAAAGTTTCATACAAACTTGCAACCCCTTATTTTGCACCCTTAAGGGAGAAATTTCCAAGGAAGCTGAAACACGTGTTTATTTATTTAACATTAAATAGCTAAAAACAAATGTCCAGGGATCTAAATTTAAAACAGACGAAGTTTCATACAAATTTGCATCTCTTGAAATTTACTTCAAAAATGACAAAGTTTCATAAAAAATTGCAACCCCTATTACACTCCCTTAAGGGAGATTTTCTAAAAATGCTGAGACAGGTAATTTTTTATTTAACATTATATAACTAATAAAAAAAATTCAGGGATCTAACTTCAAAATCGACGAAGTTTCATAAAAAACCTTGCAACCCCTATCCACTCCCTTAGGGGAGAATTTTCAAAAATGGTGTAACAGGTAATTTTTTATTTAACATTATATAGCAAATAACACATTTCAGGGATCTAACTTCTAAACTGACAAATATGTATGAAACATACAAACTTGAAACCCCTTATTTTTCACCCTTAAGGAGGCTATTTCCAAAAATTCTGAAACACGTATTTATTTATTTAACATTAAATAGCTAAAAACAAATTTTCAGGGATATAACTTCAAGACTGACGAAGTTTCATACAAACTTGCATATCCTATTTTTGCTATCCTTGTCCTTATCCTTGCACACTCTTAGGGGAAAAAATTACAAAAATGCTGAAATAGGTGTTTGTTTATTTAATATATAATAGGCAAATACAAATTTTAACGGTTCTAACTTTAAAAATGACAAAGTTTCATAAAAAAACTTGCAGCTCCTATTCCACTCCCTCAGGAGAGATTTTCCAAAAATGCTGAGACACTTCAATTTTTGATTAACATTATATAGCAAATAACAAATTTTCAGGGATCTAACTTCAAAACTGACGAAGTTTCATACAAACTTGCTACCACTTATTTTTCACCCTTAGAGGAGAAATTTCCAAAAAAACTGAAATACGTGTTTATTTATTTAATATTAAATATCTAAAAACTAATTTTCAGGGATCTAACTTCAAAACTGACGAAATTTCATACAAACTTGCATCTCCTATTTTTTACCTTTAGGGGTGAATTTTCCAAGAATGCTGAAACAGATCTTTATTTATTTAATATTAAATAACCAAATACAAATTTTAACGGTTCTAACTTCAAAAATGACAAAGTTTTATAAAAAACCTTGTAACCCTTATCCCACTCCCTTAGGAGAGAATTTCCCAAAATGCTGATACAGGTAAATTTTTATTTAACATTATATAGCTAATAAAAAAAATTCAGGGATCTAACTTCAAAACTGACGAAGTTTCATACAAACTTTCAACCCCTTACTTTTCACCCTTTTAGGAGAAATTTTCAAAAATCTTGAATTACGTTTTTATTTATTTAATATTAAATAGACGTATACTAAGTTTCATGAATTTATCTTTAAAAGTGACAAAGTTAGATACAAACTTGCAACCCCTATTTTCCACACTTAGAGCAGAAATTTCCAAAAATCCCTTCTTAGTGAGCGCCTACAATATAAAAGGCAGCAACTGTTAAAATTTCATGTCATTACCGCCAGCGGTTTAGGCTGTGCGATGATGAATCAGTCAATCAGGACAAGCTCTTTTATATATATATATATATATATATATATATATATATATATATATATAGATAATTTCAGTTCACATATTTACTTTTGAAAATATATGTGTGTTAATTATATTGCTAATAATGATAAGCTAAAATAAAAAATCAATGGCAAACTTGATTTTGTGAAAAGATCCATCTAGCGACAATTTAAGAAACTGGTTATCGGTTATAGTTACATATTTGACAGCACGTTGGGTATTCAGAAACGCAATGATGGGGACTATCGTGATGAATTGTATTCTTACTCCGTCACCACACGGATAAGAACTTTTTTCATGTATATTAATATTATTAAGCTTAATTATGTTAAGTGTTTAATTATGTTATTAAGTGCTTTTTGCGAGCATCTAGTAGCTACAGCTAAATAACATTTACAGATATGAAAAAATTTGGAAGTCTATATATATATTATATGATATTTTTGTAACAATATTTTATGTAACTATTAATAATTTTCAGAGCATTGCAAGCTTTTTTTGAACCTATATACGTATCTACTGTATATAATATATACCACTTCTTTTAGTAAAGCCTGTAGATATTATGTTATGTCACATTCAAACTTTTCACTATATCGCGATGGCCATAAGGGGTAGAATTAAGGAAGGGCCCGGGGGCGGTGGATTTTCTGTGCATGCGCACCATCGCCCATCCCCATCTCAGGTTCCGTGATAGGCGGAACAAAGTTGTAAAGGGTGCCCGTGTCCAAAGTAGGATGTATCCAAAATACACAATTGTTACGTACAAGTACCTTATACTTGTACGTAACAAGTAAAACAGGTAAATGGGTTTAAGACGAAAAATAAAAATTAAGTGAATTTGTAATCAGTTATATAACTGACTTGATTTATTCATTTATCTTGGTGTTTTTACACTATTTACGTAATAATTTGTAAGAATACAAACACTTAAGTGATGGTTCCAACAAAAATTCAACCAATTTCCATATTCATTGTAGATAGTACTTATAGGATGGAATTCAACTGTATACCCTTTTCCGTTAACTTAATATAAGATGGGCATACGTAAAAAACAAATAACTTTTAATGTTATTGCTGTTTTTGTTTAACAGTCACCTTTTTATCAGGTACTTATTACTTTTCCTATCGCATATTTCTACGTTCCAACTATATACTTCAAATCTTTATATATATAATTCTACTGTACGTGTGTATGTCACTGAACTCCTCCTAAATGGCTGGACGGAGTTTATTGATATTTTTTGTGTGTGTTCAAGTGGATTCGAAAATGGTTTAGATTCGCTATTGGACCCGGTAGGTGGCGCTGCGATCGAGTTGTGGGATTTTTAGTTTTCGTACATTGACTGTCAGACGGAACGAAGTTTGCCGGGCCCGCTAATATTTGTATAATATATTGTTGGAACGTTGAATTTTTTGAAAGAGAAAATTAGTTTCTATGAGGAATATCGCAGAAACTGTACAAAATACAATATTTTTCAACTGAGTCTAAATAATGATTCACCAAGGCATATGAAATAGACACATTTATTTATATATTACTAGTATTATAAAATATAAAAACTAACATGTGATGATATTTATGGTAAATGATTATCATTTAATTAGTTCAAAACCGTAAAATACATTTATATCATTTTATTTCGTGACTGGGCAGGTGATGATTTATATACAGCCGAAGCCGAAAAAATTAAAAAACAAACCTTACGTCAGTACTGTGTGAAATGTTATAGTCATACTAAATGACTTAAAATAAGCCCTTAGGTACATTGTAAAATATCGGGAAGAAAGAGCAGTGACGTATTTTTCATTCACGATTTCATGATACCAAGAATATACAATGACTCCTTGAAGATTCCTCATTGTTACTATTATTATTCACTTCTAATTCCATATACGTATATGGAATTAAATTATATCATAATTACCATACTACCTTTTACTAAGGCAACCATGAGTTTGATGTACTATGCTACATATGCTGGATGGGTTATTATAGAGGTTATATCGAGATTTACTTCTTTTACCGTTATATTATTTGATTACATCCATTAGTCTACAGTCTAATCTATTCATACATGACAACTTATTAATATATATTATACATTTGAAATAAAACTATTTTGATGGATTCTATCGCGTTTGTATTTGATTTTTATTTTCCCGACGTTTCGAATACTTTACAGTATTCATGGACACGAGAGGAGACAGTCCTACCGTGACCATGAACGCTGTAAAGTGTTCGAAACGTAGGGAAATTAAAAATCAAATACAAACGCGATAGAATCTGTTAAAATTGTTTTATTTCAAATGTGTAATACTCGCGTAACAAATTGTAGTTTATAGTTGGTAGTATTCGTAAACAGCATGTGTGGTGGCTACAAATACTACCAATATTTACATTGCTCATGGGTGTCGTAATAGATGTCTAGCTATACATAGAGCTTTACATCGACATGGTCCAACTCCATCTCATACCGTATACCATATTACATTTGCAAGGTGGGTTGATGCTAGACAAGCGGCCGGTAACAAAAGTTTTGCTATATATACAATGGCATTGGCCTCAAATAATTGCGATAAAAACAGGATGACGATGTTACAAATTATGTAGAGATAGAATAAGATCGCAATTCACCAACCCTTCTTATCACGAAGGTGATGTGACGAAGTTAAGGACTAGATAACATCATTGAAGTAAATATCTAATAAAAAAGAGTCTATGATGGACGATAGGTGTTTCTTCTTCAACTCTGGATAGGCCCACGTCTAATAGCGCTAAATTTTAAAGGCACATGAGTTGGAAAACATATCACAAAACACTTGGACATTTCAAGCAATCATCATAATATAGTTACATATAGTTATATCGCTAAAATAAATTAATAAAATTAGGTACTAATTGTAGCGTCCGTTATTGGATATTGTCAAAATGTTGGTGTCCCTATATCGCTGAGTGAGTTTGTCTCTGCCAAGACAAATCAGTACGATGAGAATATGAAGGACGATGTATCCGAATGCGGAAGCAAATACCAATCCAATTGTCTGGCCAGGCTCATCCCAATCAAGCATTGGGTATATGTAACTCGTGCCGAAACTGTTAACAGAAAAGAAAATATTAATTTTATGAGTAATGAGGAAGGTGCATCTAATCTCCTGCCTGGGTTTGGGCTGTATGGTTAAAAATAGCTCAGTAAATCTTGTCGAGTAGAACAGAATGCCTTCACTGCACAGATGATGCTGTGGTTAAAATATCGACGTAACGTGCCAGTGTCGTAGGCATGATTCCTACGTAGGACAATATTTTGTGCGATCCAATAATTGTTGTTCTAGATCTGGGTATAATTTGTGTCTATTAAATGAAATGTTTGTAAAGTTTCCTGCAACACAAGGATTATTTCTTTAGTGCCGGCTGTTGTCTTTGAAATGAAGTCTCTGCCTATAAACGAATAAGAAACTATAGTTTCTTTTGTTGTGTTATGAGTCAGATGTATTTAAAAATAATCCCGTGAGGTGACTTGTTTAGGGACACAATTTGTCACCACCCTTTTATTTTCATGTTTAAGGTAAGGAAGCTGTAAGAATCGCCTGAGGGATAACCAATAGAATGGGCAGCAGGACTCTATTAGGAAACTTGTAACTCTAACAGCGACCGCCAATCCACCTGCCAAGCAGCGACCTTTAGGGCACCTATATCTAGCAGTGGACGTCGATATATAGATGGATGAACACATTTAAAAATATGTAAATTGTAATTTAGTTGCCATGTTATTATCAAGTTATCATTTCATATGCCAATTTTTCAAGATTAGTCAACAATTTGACAAAACGAACGTTTGAAACGCACGTTTGTATGATTACAAGTTTGATAAAATAAAGCAGTAAGTCATAATGACTAGGAATTATTTATCTGAATTTTAAGAAAAATGCCATTCATGCGTGGCATTTTCATTTTTTTTAAAACTGTAGATTTACTTTTCAAAACGATTTTTCTAATAAGAAACTTTTTTAGATTAAGAATTTTTTGGGTATACCGTAATTATAAAATACCCAATAAAACGGAGACTTACGGTGATTGTGCGCCAGAAACGTAGAAGATGACAGTGAATATTAAGTATATTATGCCAACAATTAGCGACCAGTAGAAATGCAGCAGTCTAGTGGGATGTCTAGCGATTAATATGAGCGCCAACATTAGCACAGAATTTATCGCGTGAATGAACACATCCAGCACTTCGTTCATTGCATAAATATCACCTGAAACAAAAGTATTACAAATTTGTTTTAATGCAATTTTTGTCAGCGGCCTTACCGTAAAAAATATCTACTTATCTATATATATATATAATTCTTACGTACGTGTGTATGTCACTGAACTCCTAAATGGCTGAACGGATTTTGTTGAAAATTTTTGTGTGTGTTCAAATGGAATCGAGAATGGTTTTAATTCACAATTGGACCTGGTAAGTGGCGCTGCGATCGAGTTGTGGAATTTTTACTTTTTGTATTGTATTGGCTATTAGGCGGAACGAAGTTTGCCGGCCGCTAGTTGAATATAAAATACCACAAATAACCTTTTTATTTTCATCTCAATTTATAGTCTCTCTGCTAGGCTCGAGTCTCCTCTAAAATAGAAGGGAAATTGACTTACTACACCATGCTAGCCAAATAGCTTGGTACAGGGTTTTATTTGGAGTTGACTTTCTCTTGCATAGATGTCATATGAATATTATATCGCTTAGTCGTTTTTTACTTCACCCACGGGTTAGAAGGGTGGCCAATTGTGTTCTTCCTTCATCACCATAAGCAAACAAATATGTACTTTATTAGATAGTTGATGATTAAAATACTCACCGTAGTCAGTGAGCAAAGACCAGTAGAATATAGTTATAAAAAACGCAATAGGTATAGAGATGTTGAACAACGCCCAATATGCCTTCACATACCATGGCAGTTCTAAGCTTGAATCTGGAAAAGAAATATTGTGATTATTTTTTTAATAGTGGTAAGACCATGCTGTTGAGATTTTTCTGTCTACAGCTGCGGGACGGTCCGCCCGGGGTAGTAGCACACTATTGCAGAAGATCGACGTCTGAGTAATGGCAATGTGCTATTGCACTTCGTTCGGTGAGCGAGAGAGCCAGGAAGGCCAACTGGGTAGGTTTAGGGATTGTATTGCTAGGCAGCAGCCTAGTTATACCCTTGGTATTGCAAAGGTCCATAGGGGGCACTAACAAGTGTTATTGCCCCATACTACCTGATGGTAAGTACCATCAGGTGTGCTGCTTACTCGTTTGCCACCATAAGAAATTAAAAAAAAAGAAGAAATCTTAAAAAAACTAAAAGAGCTAACACTTAGTAGTATTCCACGTGGTAGTGACAGTGCAATTGTTGCAGTGCAGTTTTTGGATGGGTAACCCTTTTTATTTACGTTTGACGACTATTCCGCTGCTAGTCTGAGCATACTTTGTTCGGACGTTCGAGGTAAGAGTATTTGGAGCAGCGTGCTTTATAATTTGACTGCGTTGGCCAGGTTAATGAAGTAGTTAAACCAAAGGTTTCGACATACATACATACCATCACGCTATGTGCCTTGCAGGGTAGGCAGAGAGAATAGAGTGCCAGAGAACTCTATCCTTGCATACTTCAATCGCTTCCTCAAAAAGGTTCCGCTTAAGGTTTAGATAAATCAAAAATAAAAGGTTATAGGTATTGTAAAAAATATTCGACCATATTGTAACGAACTAGAATAATTTTATGTTTATGTAGCACATTAACTAAAAGGATGAAAATATTCCATCAGATAGTTTCTAGGAGCGCGGGTTTTTATAGTACTCCTAAAGTTAGCACAATTAACATATGGATAGATCATTCAGTATTATTCAAATTAAACGTCTTCTTCATCAAAGAAGATTCAAGCAAAATGATTCTGTATGCTGGCTCATCATCGTATCGTTACTATAAAAAATACGCTGATTGCTAGATAGTAAAAGTAAGGTATAAGAAATATAAAAAGCTTAATTAAGATAGTATTAAAAGTTAATCCAAATGTCACAATTTATAGACATTCATACCTAGTATTATAATATAGGAACATATCTTTCGGTCACATAATACAGGCTATGGCCTAGTTTGAGAAAGTACATATATGTTTGTAACCACTCTTAGGGTCACACTTTTAAGATACAGTAAGAAACAATAAATTTCGTATCACGTAAACTTTGTTTTATTATTTTTTTCCTACTTTTGGTCTCATGAATAATTAGATTTCATAGAAATGAAAGAAGTACTTATCTGTTGACATTGACCACCGTTATCATAGATATATAATCGATACTATTACAGTTCGATAGCATTATACGCTTGATATTTTATTTATATGGTATGTAGGACATTACTAAACGGTCTGTTTCAAGTAATCTGCCAATGCCAATTTTGTGCCTACCTAGTCTACTATTTTATAATAGTGACTATTTTGTATAGTATATAATTTATTGAGCAACTTTTTTTTATTGCTTATACTAAATGAGGAAGCAGCACACTTGATGGTCAGTGATACTGAATAGAATTTTGAAATACCAGAGGTACAGTTAGGCCGCTGACTTCCAATGAAAACTGCAAACCCGTCTAGAAAGTTAGGCTGTCGGCTTCCTCGTTCACCGAAGGAACACAACACACACACACACACAACAGCACATTGCTACCACTGTTAGTGTATTAACCACAATTAAATTTTCCAGGGGCGCGGCAGTCATTGATGCAAAGGCAAGTACGTCTTTATCTTTATTTACTACACACTTATATTTGTAATAACTTTCGTAATAAAGTGTGGGTACTGGCATATTTAGATAATGGAAGAAACCCTCCAATTTGAAGACTCCGGCGGGAGTGACTTGGAAATTGAAGACTGTGTAGAAAGTAAACTGTGTAGAAAGTAATATGGAACAAGTAGAAGAGAAGAAGAGATTAAGAAGGGAGAGTGATGAAGAGAAAAACGCATATGAAAGTTTTATCGAAGTAACTAAAAGAGCTAAACGTCCAAAGATGAGGTTCCAGGATAGAATAGGTACAGCAGCAGTAGAGACAGAGAAGAATGTGGTAGCTATTACGTTTAAAGAGATTTTACCTAAGCAATTTGGTATGTCTAAGTTACTTCAATCACAAAACACTCCTAACATATTGAAAATATCTTATAAAAATCCGTATAAAGTTCATATTGAGTTCGAGAAGAGATCTGATTGTGAGAAACTAATTAATTGTGAAAAAATAACAAGTCTAGGGTACAGATGTCAGTTGACTGATGAAATAAATATTTCCTATGACTTAGTAAGACAAGTGGACTTAGACATTGACGAAGAAGAAGCTTTGAAAAACCTTACATGTACGCATGACATTTTTAAGTAACGATGGCTAGAATGTATAAAGGTTTCTCTTTGAACATAGTGCAGTGGAACGCTCAGAGCTTACGTAATAATGGACTAATTTCGATTCCCTATTGGTGCAAGAAAAAGTTCACTTAGCTTTTGTATCAGAAACATGGTTTAAAAAAGACTATGATATTAGTCTTTCAGGATACAATATTTACCGAAAGGATAGAAATGACGGTTGTGCAAGTATTGCTATTTTTGTTCATAAAACGGTGAAAGCACAACAATGTAACGTATCCCTTCCCAATGTAGATATTCAAATTTTATGTTTGAAGTTATTGAACTGCAATACTATTAAAAATGTTGTACTTATTTATTGTCCATCCTGGGTTGTTCGACCCAGGATGACTGGGATGCGGTATTCTATATTTCCTAGAAATTGTTTACTTGTTGGCGATTTTAACGCGCACCACGCTGACTGGTTATGTAAAATTACAACGATAGGTAGATATATCCACGATTCGGCTGTAGAATTTAGTTATGTATCACTTAATGATGGTCAACCATCGCGAATTAAGATGTCTTTTGCTTCGTCGGACATAGCTATTCATTTTGATTGGAGAGTTTTAATGAGAATCTTAATAGCGATCATATGTTTTTAAAAATGCGATTTGAATATAGTGATATTATTAACTTTATTGGCCAACGAAATTACAAAATCGCCAACTGGGAGAAGTATACGGCATTCATTAGTAAAGGTGTATTAACTCATATTGACATATCCAACGTACAGGCTTTGCACGATTCATTGATGAATCATATTATTTAATAATACATGCAGCTAATAAGTACATCCCTATAATTAAAATATGTTAAAATCCAACTAGCAAATTTAGACCGGAGCCATACTGGACACCTAATCTTTCTAAAGTTGTAGCCGAACGTAGACTAGGCCTGGCCAAAATTTAGACGAAATCCTACGCCTTCAAATTTATCTTTTCTCCAAATAGTATCAGCAAAGGCCAAGGTAGAGATTAGTACAGCTAAAACGAAGGGATGGCAGACAATGTGTGATAGTGTGGATGAATCTACAACAGTATATGATATGTGGAAAAGATTAAGGTGGATTAAGGGATATCGAGCCCCCAAAGTACACTTTTCTCAAGAAGAGAAAGATAACCTACTTTGTAACTTGGCACCGGATTATGTTATACCTAAGCCACCCACATTTACTTCTTTTAATACAACCTTAGAAACAGAATTTACACTTCATGAAATGATTCATTGTCAAAAAAAAAAAGATACGGCTCCAGGTTGCGATGGCGTTACGTAATCTATGATATATCATCTACCGAACAACGCTAAGCAGTATCTACTTAAGTTATTTAATCTAATTATGTCTTCCGGTGAAGTCCCGTATCAATGGCGTAATATTATTGTAGTTCCAATACCAAAACATAATTCAGCCTCAAAATTAAAATTAAGACCGATCTCTTTAATCTCTTGTTCGTGTAAGATACTCCACAATATGATTAAAAAACAACTTGAATGGTTTGTAGAAAGAAATAATTATTTATCCCCATTCACTACTGGTTTTCGCAACGGGCAATCGTGTTTGGATTGCTTGACTAGTCTCGTGTCGCAGATACAAATAGGACTGACCAATAATTTACCGACAGTCGCATACTTTTTACATATTAAGAATGCATATAATAATATTCTTATAGAAAAAACAACAAAAATTCTTGACGAATTAGGAGTAGGCAAATTATTATGTCAATATTTATGGATTTTTTTAAGTAATAGATGTCTTATAATGAAAGATGACACAGGTCTCTTAAGAGACACATGTAGATATGCAAGCAGAGGCCTGGCTCAAGGTGACCCCATTGCCCCATTGTTGTTCAACGTAACGACGGCCAAAATTTGCAAAATAATCGATTTCGTTTATATCTGTCAATACGCGGACGATTTTGTAGTATTTAATAGCAATAAAAATCTTGATAGAAGTGGTGAAATCAAACAAAATGCAATAAATGTTTTTGTAACATTAATTAATGAATTAGGACTGGAATTGTCTATAACAAAATCAAAATTTTGTATATTTAGCAGAGGACAGAGGAAAAGAACTATAAAAATACAAGTGAATGGCTGTGTGGATTGGACGGGTTCATATAAATACTTGGGTATTTGGTTGGATTGTTCTTTACTTTGGAGAAAACATATAAATGAGATAGTAAGCAAAACTCAAAGACATTTAAATATACTAAAAATTTTAACTGGTTCAAATTGGGGTATTCACCCAATTCATTTACGTAAATTATATATATCATTAGTTAGAAGTAGACTAGATTATAGATTATATTTGTTTGATAATAGTGCACATGTTCATACCTATAAATTAGATAAAGTACAAAACCAGGCTTTGAGAACAATCGCAGGATTTATAAGGAGTACTCCGATACATACTATGAAGAGTGGGCTGTGTGCCTCCACTGCACGTAAGGAGAAGGTATTTAAGTTTGAAATATTGTATTAAAATAAGTTCATGGACGGATAATGAAACTTTCAAAACACTATCTGCTCTTCATATTGTGTGTATGACGTCAATAAGCAACTGCGGGTATTGGTTCAATAAGAAAACACCGTTATTGGTGAGATCTTTGACGGAGGCTAGTAATGAGGAGATATCTTCTCCCTCTCCTCTAGACAGGTTCTCTATATGCACTTGGATAACTGATGTCAATAATATCATACGTATTAATTTAGATTGTATAAAAGGTCCGAAAAAAGCTCAGGAAGTGAATACATTAAGATATGAAGTTGTCCAAGAGCTTAATGAGAAATATTACAATTAGTATATGCTGTATGCAGATGGTTGAAAGAGTAAAGTTGGAGGACGGGCAGCATTTTATGACCCTTTCTGTAATAACAATACAAATGTTAGAAACTGCTTCAAAATAAACAATAATTATATATCAATAATGACGATGGAATTGGTTGCATTATCTGAGGCACTCTCGTATATCATTAATTATAAAAAACAAAACACAGTCATATACACTGACAGCAAAAGTGAATTGCAACACATCATTCGATGCTCCTCTGGCGGGAGGGGGGTGTCGACTGCATACAAAGTGATCTCACAATTGGGTGACATAATGAGTTGCGGGTTCGAAGTTAAAATGCAATGGGTTCCATCGCATATTGGTCTAAGAGGTAATGAGGAGGCTGACATACTCGCAAAAAAGTAGCTTTAGAGGGTAGTGATTATGACATCTTGCCAAATTATAATGAAATTTTACCTAAAGTTAAGAAGAAATGTTTTAATATATGGAAGGAATGAATGAAAGAATATTTTGATGTTCGGTCAGTAACCAAAGGTATATGGTATAAAACTATAGTATCTGAGCCTCCTCACATACCGTGGTTTAGTGATATGAGTTTGACACGAAAACTGGTTGTAACAGCGCATAGATTAAGAACAGGTCACATGCCACTAAAAAAAATTGCCTTACTCATGCGGAAAGCTGATACACCCAATTGTGACACATGTGGGATTGTTGAGGAAGTGTATTATTTACTTGTGGAGTGTGTCCGCTATCAGCGCGAGAGGAAAGCACTCGAACTGAGGCATAATTTTAATCGGCTGGATGTCGGTTGGCATAGCGATATACTGACTGAGCTCAGCTCTGAGGCTGCAAAACAACTTTTTAAGTATATGAGTCAACTATAGATAACAGACCCAATTTTCTCTTTAATAGTAGCTTTGAACTGTAATTATTGTATTTTATGTTACCTTTGTATATACAATGGGACTGACATATTTTTTAATAAAAGTCCCCAAATAAATGAGATTAAAAAAAAAAAAAAATTCAATCTCTATCAAATTATCCTCGTAAGCATTTTAAAGGAGTCTTAAAGCCCTACGATCTGATTATTTTTTAATCGTAAAGGGATTTAAATCGTAACGAACTATGAGAGTGAGAGAATAGAGAATGCAATTGATACATTTTTTTTATTGCTCTTGGTGGTAAACGAGCAAGCAGCAGAACTAATGGTAAGTGTAATTGCTGCTCATGGACTTTTGCAATACCAGGGTATAGCTAGGCCGCTGCCCACCAAATAAAACCCCAAACCGACTCAGAAAATTGGGCTTTTGGCTCTCTGGCTCACCAAACGAAGCATAGCAGCATATTACCACTGCTCAGACGTCGATTTTCTGCGGAGAGTGTGGGTACTATCCCAGACGGACCGGCCTGCGGCTGCAGACAGTGGACTATCAACAGTGTGTTAACTACTAGGTACTAAATTTTAATTCACTATCAAATTATCATCATAGGCATTTTAAAGGAGTCTTGAAGCCCCTTTTAATTATTACCGTATGATAAATCTTCAACCTTACAAATGTATATGTTCTAGTATAAATCAATAATGAATAGCTTATCTGCTCGTGTTAACCTAATTTGGTGTACCTTTGCGTTCAGATTCAGATAGCATACTTCCCAAGTAGATAACTGAATATGGGTATAAATATTTAATCACCATTATGACAGCGCAAATTCTCGACTGAATTAATACATTTAAATATTTTAAAATTCATAATGTAGGTAAGTAGAAATACATAGCTGTGTGGTAGCGGCTACGAATACTTCCAACCCTTACTTTGCTCGTGGATATCGTAAAAGACGACTAAGAGCCTTATAACGATCTGGGCCAATTCTATTTGATGCCGTTTGGTCAACAATTACATTCCCAAGGAAGGTTGACGTCTGGCAGGCGGCTGGTCATAAAACTATTGCCAATAACTTTTACAATATGTATTATGACAGAAGAGTACATATTGTATCGCCCCAAATAATTGGGAAAAAATTAAGAGAATGATGAAAGTGAGTAGTAATAGTTTAATAATAATGTCTGCGTCTTAGCGTATCTGTAAATGAGCTTCAAAACCAAATAATAAATATATTTAAATATTAAATAATAATAAATTTTAAAAAGTCATACCCTGGGGGGGCACAGTTAAAACATTACTTATTTTTACTGATCGTCGCGCCGCCTACAGATTGTTTGTACAAACATAGCTGCCATTTTGTTGTAATTGTCAAAAGTTTGACAACTGAGAATTGTTATTTTTTGTTCCTAGCGTATGTACTTATTGTCAATAATCTATTTTCGGTTATTAATGTTCTTTCTGGAAATTATCTCAATTTTCTTTATTAAGTTTATACTATTTCCGTTTCGTTAACAGCTGATATGTTATTTTTATATTTCAGGGTAGGTTTCATAGTAAAGAAAAATCCTATATAATTACATACACACAATATGTAGATACGTAGGTATATATGTATATTACTTCAACTTTAGTTCACCGCCTTAGCTCTAGGTAGCAGCACTTTCCATACATGCATATTTTACCATCGAGTTGCCACTCTTTTTCAGTTAATATAATTTTACTCTTTGGTCATACCCCATTAAACAATGACAACCATTTGTGAATCACACCTAGGACGCTTGATTCAAGCTCATGGCTCTCGGTATAGGAGGATCATATTCAAAAAATTACGCCATATATACAATCAAATCAAATAAATAATCTAATTCTTTACGACTGATTGGAATACTGAGAAGATACGGAAAGATCAAATCTAAACTATTACTAAATCGTAAAATTATTTTGTTTAGTAAGTAAAGTAAAAGTTAAGTTATTATCTCCGGTGTTATGCTCTATGATCGGACCAGTATATATATCTTATCCGAATCTACTACGATAGTGCCTGTCTGAGTCATCATTCCTCTCAACCATATTGTAAGTTATAGTAAAATATCTATATTACTGTGTAGTTCTTTGATTACAGGAATGAAATGTTTTACATTGCATTTTTAAGGTCTAAAGTAATATTATGTAATATAAAATACAAAGCTTTCATAAAAATATATGACTTATTGCCCATCCGCAGTTTGAAGTAATTTTATTTATTACATTAACGCTAGGTAATATAATATTGTATTAACATTGACATTTTTTTTCTAATTTCGTTAGGAAAATAATCTCCTTTATCACACCTCGATTATCGCGTTTGCGATTATTATAATTTGAAGTGTAATAAGTATAGTATTTAGATAAAAAAAATATACTTTTTGGTCGCTGAGGCCAATTCTTTGCAAAAACTTTGATACGTAGATGTGTATAAACTATGTTTTTAGATAAATTTTACTATAAAATTGATAGACTCAATTGGGTATGCTATTTGGTAATGCATATCTGAAGTACCATTTTAAATAACACTCCGGTTAATAAGTAAATACTCTAAGTTTAAGTTAATAATAAACGAGTAATGTAGATTTTGAAGAAATGATAAATATTATCATATACGAGTAATTTAGACTTTAATTGAAAATGAGTTTGTAATTCACATGACGCATGCATGCTTCTCTATAGATGGAATAGAACGCATACTTCTTTATAGAAGACGAATTGGTCAATCTATTTATGAATTTATTTTGACTCAAGAAATATTAAGACTATATAGTACATTTAAATTATAGGATTAATGCATTTAAATAATTAATATAATGATCATCTATAAAATTGTAATCTGAATGTATTTAAGAGAGGAATAAGCAGGATTTTATTAAGCAAATAAAAGACTATTATTATGACCCTCTCAGTTCATATATGTATCACAGCTGGACTTGAGCCTACTCCGCAATAGAAGTAAAGTAAGCTTGACTTACTAAACCACGCTGATCATACAAATTAGTACAGGGTTTTATTTCCAGTTTTCCTTTTCTTGCATAGATGTTATATGCATATTATATCCCCCAGTTGCCTTTAACGACACAGGCGAGCAAGAGAGGATACTAAACAGTATGCTTACTCCAACATCACATGGAAAGTTAATAATATATAGTTTTAAAGTATATTACGTTTTAAATATGTGTTGCTTATGTACGATAACTTACCGATAGGCCCCTGGAAGTAAGCTCTTACAGACACCACTAAAGCAAATCCAGATGCAGCAGAATTAAGGACTAATCCCCAGTGCGTCATAAAAATAAACCAATAACTTATATCGAACATGTCCGCACTGAGAACTAGTGAAGCTATCAATATAGCAATACATCCTAGAAATATTATAGTTCTAAGAAATAGTAACGGCAGAGCTGACCGATTCGTTTGCCAACAACTAAGATAAAAGTCTGAAGCACTGTCATGTTCTAAGAAAATATTTCTTTTGGTGAATTCACGTCGAAAATATTTTTTTACACCACCCATTTGTGATTTTATGACAAATAATAAGACTCTGATTTATTATTGTCGCGCCGTCCAATGTACTCGCGACAATACGACACAGTTATCTCTGATCACTTCTTTGATTGTGCGCCATCGACAGCGATTAGACAGAGGCTCACACAGTTTTACAGATAACAATAAAACTATGACGTGTCGTGATATTATAAAAATGAATAATATAACCTTCGTTCAATATCGTCATCATTATTCTCCTCTAATCTAATTAATTTAGGTAAACGCAATATGATTCCTCTACCACCATATATATTGCAAAAGTTATTGGTAATATTTTTACGACCAGCTCCCTGTCTGCCGTCAACCCTCCTTGGGAATGTAATTGACCAGACGATATTAGGTGGAGTTAACTCAGATCGATATAGCTCTCGGCTGTCTTTTACGACATTCATGAGTTTGCTGTAAGGATTGATAGTATTCATAACCACACAGCACATTACCTTCATTATACATTTTGTATATAATTCTATATATGTAATTTATCATATACATATATAATTTTAATATGAATTTGCAACATAAAATATTACCACTCATCCTTTTCTTGCGGGTATATTAAGAAAGGGTAACAGAAGTAAACGAAAAACTACCCCACGAGAACAGAAATTCCTAATAAATTGTAAAAATGAACCAAAATGAGCTAGCGTGGTTAGTATATAGAAAAGTTATAGAAAATTTACAGAATACTTTATTTTATCTATAGATATGGAAAACTTTTACAAATATTTAACCTTAACATTAATTATTTAAAGCACATACAAAATTTACCTCATAGGTTCTTATCGAGCTAAAATCACAGTGCGCTTTGAATACACATCCTTATAACTATTTTAATGTTCTGTGTTAGTAACATTTCCGTGACATAGAATTATTGAGGCACTTATTTCACATTGCACTTATTTTTCAAGAGTATAATGCCCATTTTCACTAATGACATCGAAATTTTAGTTTTTACTTAAGGCAGTTTAAGCGTCAATATTAGATGTTAGATGACACAGAACATCAGTCAAATTATATTGATGTAACATGTCTAGTAACTCTAGGAGTTACCTAAAACTCAATTGTCGTTGGTGAAATATGCGCATAAAAGATTTAAAACATTTTTCAGATATCAATAATATAAATATATCGTAACGAAAGTTTTTTTTCTATATTATTTTAGCGAGAGTTGATCGATGGTTTATTCGAAAATAAATTAATTTCATGTATATCCATTTATTTAAATAATCCGGTGGGGATTTAAAAAACATCTGAGCATCCTTAACCTAAAATTTAACATCAAAAGGAATTGCAATTAAATTCTATAATTAGTTGTTTGTTTATCAAACTGATTCATCCCTTCAAATAAAATGGTCGTGGGTTATCACTAGCAAGAAATTTTAATAATAATTAAGCCAAACTCAGATAAGTATCAAAAAGCGTACATGGTTGACTTTTATGCTCAGAAGTGATGAGGAAAGAGGATAAACTCTCTTGGCTTACAGACATACAGTACCCGATAGTAAATATTGCACATCGATTCCTGAAAGAAGCAATCGGTTAATTCCGGTTTTGTAGATCTTTGTCTCTTTAGCACACTCAATTGTGTGCCGTTTGACAGTCTTTGTACAAGTGTGACAAAGCGTAGATGTGTCCAGTCAAAAGAAAATATATAAAGTTATTAAAATGGCAAAAGTTCAGTTTAAAATGTTATAGAATAGATGTAGGTATTTTGTTTAGTAATAAGAATTAATAATATTAATTAATAATTTTTGATAGATACTAGAATGTCAGTAATTTGTGTGACTTCACACATGTAGTGTGCGAAAGAGACAACGCCTTAGAAAGGCAAAGTTAGCCGATTATCTCTTTCCAAGTGTCCATATGCAACATTTATCACCATCACTGGGTACTAGGTACGTAGTACATAGATACGGCTAGGCTAAATAAATTAAGATGAAGGTACTGAGATATTAGGTTCTAAATGAAAATGAGAACAAACTACACTTAAATTAAAAGACCAACATTTAATAAACTCTTAAGTCTATGGTCTTAAACTTAATTATCATGACACTTACAAATCCCAGTACATTCTTTACTTTATGTAATACACTCAACATTCCATCTCGTAAACGTCTTATTCTTTCGGTAGGGTTACAAATTCTATGCTGTATAGGGACTTGTGGAAATATATTAATGTTGATCGATCTTTATTTTTTTTACGAATTTTATCATTCCGTGCTTAAATTCTAATAACACTAAAAGTTATTTTTTCGTTGTGTTGTTCACTAACAAATAAATTTGAAATGTACTTGCTGGATCCCAACCGCAAACCAATTTTATCTTCTTGTAATCGGATATTGTTGCTGTGGAGATTTGACTCAGCAACGAATAAACCTTTTCCTCTTCTCTTGTCAACGAAAAAAAATATTTTGTGCTGGATCGCAACGATAAATATATGTTATCTTCTTGCGTTGGATCCTATTGACAGATAAAAACAAATTTGGGAGAGCCACTATTCTCATTGGTTCAGCTATAAACGTAATTTATTTCTTGAATCCGTTTTAATTACTATTTTATATTATCAAGGCGTGAACCCATCGTTATAAATTCCAGTTGTCTCCAGTTGTGTTCTCTTAACAATGGCGTCACGTGCTGCAGCTATGGCTACCACAAGCAAATGCATAAGGGCTAGAAACAGCGCCGTCAGTGTGATCACCAGCATTGTCTGCTCTGGTTTCGACCAGTCCAGCACAGGATATATGAACTGATTACCCCATCTAAAACAAAAATTAATGTTCAATTGTATATTATTATTTTTTCATAAGTTCTAAAAAGTCCCTAATTCTTATCATCTTGATAGTAAAAATATTTATAGAATAGAATTATTTTTTATCTTCTTACTATTAAAAAATTCTAGCTACTTCCTCAAAGCCTGATCTACCTGCGTCCCACTGTTGGGCCTCCTTCAAATCAGGGCAATTAGTATATTATACCAGGCTAATCAGACCAGATGGCGTAGGTTCTGGTCCGAGTTTAACATCACTCGCAGTGATGATATTTGCTTTATTTCTTTATCAACTATTACGATACCTTCTAATATATAATAATTCTTATTCTATCATCATACATCATTTTATGTTTACTATCTATAATTTTTATACAAAATATTGCCAGAACAGAATCGCATTAATGTGTAAATAAATTTGATTTAAATATTACTAAAAATGGAAAGAAGAAAATATATAACAAATTAGGCCAGCGACTACTTTTGTATGCGTCTAAGAATTATTTTATATTCAATTAATGTGACAATACTTTTTTAGACAATAGATTGGTCTCCTTGTGTGATTATCCCCGTGTGGTGATGGAGTAAGAATACAATTCATCACTCTCTATCTTACCCGTGGGTGATCGTTAGATATGACTAAGGGATATATGTATAATGCATATAACATTTATACAAGAGATGGAAAACTGCAAAGGAAACCCTATACCAACACGTCTGACCAGCGCGGTATAGTACATCAATTTCCTCCTATTATGGAGGAGGCTCGAGCCCAACAGTGAGAAATATTCCTATATTTCCTGAAATGATATTCCTATATTTCCTGAAATGAGGAGCTGAAATGATGATGATGATGAGATATCCCTTTTTTACCCCCAGAAAAAGGGCATGTAAAGTTTTATGATGATCGGTTAAGTAATATAAGCGTGAAAACGTGAAAATAATGTGAAGCCGAGGGCCTATAGTCGTGTTATTTGTCACATACCTATAAGATGCATACCTAAACGTTTACGGGATGTGAACATGGATAGATATCCATGTCCATCCTTAGATAGATATCTATACATATAATAAAAATGTAACGGATCACTGTCTGTACATGGAAGATATATGAAAAAAAAATATTACTGGGACCTTTATCAACACTAATAGAACACAAAACAATAATTTTTAAGATTTTTGTCTGTTTATCTGTTTGTCTGTGTGTTTGTGCACACTAATCTCAGAAACGGCCTATCCGATTTAGACGCGGTTTTCACTAATATATTGTGGTACGCTTCACTTAATATTATTTTATGTCAATTGGTTTATAAAAAAAAGTTATGTAATTTAAAAAAATGTTCAGAGAAAAAAATCTTTACCGATTTTTTTCAAATTACGTACAAATTATCTTCAGTAAAAATAAATAAACACGTGTTTCAGCATGTGTTGATTTTCACCCTCTGGGGGTGTAAATTAGACCTGCAAAGCGGGTTGGACGACTTATTAAATCATTAGGGCCAAGCCGATATTATTGAAGCTGGCAACTTGAAATATTGACTGTGGTTTCTTTATATGACGTAGAGATTCACTAAGAAAGGATTTTACGAAATTATACCCCTAAGGGGGTGGAGCAGAGTGGCAAAGTTTGTATGAGGAGAAAAAAATCTTTATTGATTCTTTTCAAATTACGAGTCGAATCAAATATTCTAGGGTAATATCCGGCGACCACCGAAGACAAAGATCGGGTACCGGTGAACCACCGGTACCCGATCGCCGCCGACCGCTCGCACGGCGAAGAGAGAGGTTTTACGGTGGGTCTATGAGATCACGCGCCGCCTTCTCCGTCACCCCGGACCGATTTGGCGGGGCGAGACGCACCCATAGCCCACCGATAAAAAAAAAAAAAAAAGGGTAATATCCGGCATTTGTCAATTTTCACCCTCTGGCTGTGTAAATTAGGCCTGTGAAGCGGATTGAACGACTTATGGTAATGAGTCGTTCAAACGTTTGGCGGTAGCCAAGTCGAAACTATTAAAGCTAGAAACATTAAATTTTGAAGAACGTTTTTATTTATGACATAGAGATTCAATATGAAAGGATTTTATGAATTTCGCCCCTAAGTGGGTGTAACAAAGCGGCAAAGTGTGTATGGGGAGAAAATTTCTTTATCGATTCTTTTCAAATTACGTACAAATATTCTTCGTTAAAAATAAATAAACACGTGTTTCTCTCTCCCTCTCCATCAACCCCGCACCAGTGCCGTTGTGGCGACCAGTTCCGGCGTGAGAGCTCACACGATACACATAGTAGACGACAATAGATTCTTACCTAATAGTTTAAGATACAGGTTAAGTTTAGCTTCAAAAATGTTCACTCTATAACTCAAATAATAAATCATATCTAACGAGGTCGCAACTCTGCTGGTGAAACAAAACAGTCAAATAAAGGGTGGCGATAATTATATTTTTATCCCATGGTCATACCGTAAATAGTATATTAATGGCAATATAATTTGTAGAATGAATAGAACTTGAACCACCTTTTTCTTTAGTGACCGGCTATGGTATATAGACACACGCGCGCCGTACACGTACATCTACGTTGTGCGGGCGGGCCACCGCAACCGGGTATCATCTCGAGTCAAAGCCCTCATGCAGTGAACCTAAATACAGGTACTCACGCTTGCGCCGCCCAAAGCACCGACAGTAGAGCGTGTCAACGTAGAGTATTTTCTCTCGGACCCACCCTATTGCCTAATTCCGTTCGACAACTAACTCGCAGAATCAACACCTCAATGCATCCCAGTTTCTGACGCTGTTGATTATTATCCTAGCGATAACCGACCTTCAACACCTTGCATTGCTTTTTCTATATAACTCTGTCAGAGATAACTTCTGCGTGGACGAAGTCGCGGGCAAAAGCTAGTAGATAATAAAAAAGGGCTAGTCAAAATTCTGTGAAACGCACAATAATGAGGTAAAGAAAAAAGTATATAACTTGTTTACGAAACAGCAGCATTTGTATATTTAGCAAACACTCGGATATTTGCCTCAGTAAATATCTATTACTTAAAAGCTTAAGCCTTGGATTTATTGAAGTGTATACAGCTGTTGTTAATTTATGTATGAGTAAAACCCCGTGACAAATATGTGTTTATTACTGTACTAGGAATACTTAAACGTCTTAATATACATATAAATGTATATTATATAAATACATTTTAGCTTGAGTGTTCATTTATTTGTTAGTTTAAATAAATCTCAGAAATTATAAAATACATATAAAATATAAATACAATATAAAATACATGAAGATATTTTTTCAAATCGTTATTTATAGTTGTATAGTTCTATAACTTCTAAGCTATAGAACATATCATTGACACCGCTAGGAGTGGGCCACCGAAGACAAAGATCGGGTACCGGTGGCCCGCTCACTCGGCGAAGAGAGGTGCTTGCAGGGTGGGTCTATGGGGTTGCCGCCGCCTCTTCCGATTTGGCGGAGCGCGATCACATCCATAGCCCAACGCAAGAAAAAAAAGGAGTAGAATTGGAGAGTTATATAACTGTGACAGAATATACAATAACGAGATGAGAATACTTCTGATGTAGTTTATGAGAAATTTAATGATAATGAAATCATACTCACAGGTATTAATAAATAAAAATAGATCAAACTATAGTTATGTATACAAAACTATGTATATCAAAAAGATGAAGTTTAGCGTGATAATTTGAAATTTGGCTCATCGCATATATATATATAAGATAGTCTAACTCAAAATGTTATTCCACTTAGGATTAAACATTGTCTTAAAGTTTGCAATTAACAGCTATATAACACGTAGTTCAATATTCATTTTCTATTTATATGAAAATAGTTAAAATATACAACTTTACATATAAAGATTTTCTATATTATATATACTTTGAATATTATTATTCATTTTAATATAAGCGCAGTAATAGCATAATAAAATATTTTCTATGAAAGATAATCAGAACATTTGAGGTTTCAATTATCAATCATCTCAATCATTTTGTATTTTTTTCCTTGTCTTATTATTTTATAATCTTCAAAAGTACACTTATTATAGTTCATCTAATCTAAGAAGTGCATTTTGACGTTTCGCATTTTTTAATACACAATAACCTTGGTCAAACGTATACACAGATTGCAAACAATAAATCTGAAATTTTAAAGAAATATTAAGTTATTTACATAATTAACGTTGCGGGTGAGTTTCTTGTACAATAATGTAATGTTGAAACTCGTAAAACTAATTTAAAATTAAAATAACATTGTAAATAGTAATTATTATGGACGATCTTACAATATCACGTCATAACGTTCTAAACAGTAGTGCTTGACAACTTCCAATATATTTAATCGAACATAGATTTTGACAGAGATGTACGTTTCGACGATTTAATTGATAAGGATATAATTATTAACGTTCGCGATGGTGATAATTCAAGTAATACTAATGATTCTGAACAAATAGCTATTTTCAAATCCAGTTTTTGTTTTTACTTAACCTAATCCTACTAAATATGATGAATAGATTTTATGATGAAATAATTAAATTTGTTTAGTGTTAATTTAGCACTTAATATTTCATCTCCTTTTTGAAAAATAAAAAATAAACCGATTATTAATTATAAAGAATTAATATCGATTTTTCATCAAAATCGGATATTTTCGATAGCGATTATTTGGTTCACATACCTAGACAACTTACTCTGACAGCTGTCAAAGTGCACTTCTTAGATTAGATAGACTATAATTATTAAATAACAATTTAGTTTGCTGACTGTCTCGAAATTGGTTTATTATGAATCAAAGATAAGGCAGGTAGATTCATAGAGACCACCGAAGACAAAGATCGGGTACCGGTGGTCCGCTCGCACGGCGAAGAGAGAGGATTTTACGGTGGGTCTATGGGGTCACAACCCATAGCCCACCAATAAAAATAAAAAAAAAAGGTAGATTCATAGAGAAAAATTCGATATCTTTGTTGTAAGTTCTAACTTTATAGGTTACTCATAACATTGAATATAATTTTCTCGTTGTCCTCGAAGTTCAGTTCAGTACTGGGGTGGATAGAAACCATCTTTATGAAATCAATTTAATATTTGACAAAATTTAAATAGAAATTAGAAATAAAATAAAATTTACGTTGGTTAACATAATGACTTCTAATGTTTACGCGAGTATTACACATTTGAAATAAAACTACTTTTACTGATTCTATCGCGTTTGTATTTGATTTTTAATTTCCTGACGTTTCTAACAGTTTACAGTGATCATGGTCACGGGAGGACTAACGTGTCTTACGTCTAATATGTCATTGTTATTACAGAAAATTATCTTTGATATAAATTTCTGTAATAAAAATGACATATTGGATGTAAGACACCTTAGTCCTAACCATGATCACTGTAAAGTGTTTGAAACGTCGGGAAATTTAAAATTAATATAAACGCGATAGAATCCGTAAAAGTAGTTTTATTTCAAATTTTCATCGGTACCTATTAACAACCCCTGAAACTCTTTATTGAATAAGTTATTAAAATGAATTTATTCACACAGTCACATACATTTTAATGCTATAAAGTCCACTGGGTCAATATCATCATTTGACTTGATTTGACTCCTCGAGAATGTAGTTGTTGACCAAACGACATTAGGTGGAGTTGGCCCAAGTTGTTATAAGGCTCTTTGTCTTCTATTACGACATCCACGAGTAAAGTATGGGTTGGTAGTATTCGTAGCCGCTACCACACAGCTATAATTATATTAATTAAATTATGTACAAATATAAAAAAAGCAAATCACAAAATTAAAAATTCAAAATACGATCGCAGAAATCAAATTAAAGGTCAAGGTTATATGTTATGTTAAAATTATTTTTACGTGTCGTAAGAATACAGCCTCGTTATTTAGCCAAATGTTATAATGTGTCTAATTTGCTAACGTCTGAGGTTATTCACTGCATCACATCACTCAAGTTCAAATATTACGGCAAATGACATTGGCGTTATGGTAGAAAATATTTACATAAATAATATAATAATCGTAATTCGCAAGGTTAACATAAAATTTGCAAGGATTTTACTAATTCGATTTAAGATTATGGATGTTATTTTTTATATAAAACCATAACTGGCATCTTTGAGGTATTTTTCTTTCTATCAGATGTGCTGCTTGCTGGTGTCACCAAGAGCAATAAAAAAAAATGATATCTACAATAAGATTTGACAAGGAAACTCGCATATTACTATTTAATACACGGAATAGAGCAACGTAACGTTAATGGTTTTGTATTTATAAGATTATATTATCTTGAACAAAGCAAATATTAGCACTGTTAATGAAGGAAGTCGGTTAAAAATATGATATTAATAAGTACACGTGAGTGTTAACGAATGTATTTTAATACAGACGAGTAATATTTAGTTACGAATAGTTAATGTAGTTTTTTTTTGTAATATTTAAGTTCCTTGATGTATTTTCTCCACCGTTTATTTCTTTCAAATTGGTTTCATAGGATACCAAACCAATGCCACTTTGTTGACATTAATTTAAAAAAACTGTATATATTTTTTTCATTACATTATTTTTCATTTTTTCATTATACATATGTATATAAATTCGATAGTTCCTTTAAATTTAATTCATTTTTCTATTTAATCCAACTTAATTTAACTCTTCAATAAAAATGTAGGTGAAATTTTTAAAAAGTTTTTTTTTAAGTATGTGGGTGTGTTGAAGGAGTATAACTACAAAATAGCTTCACACTTTCCATTGCCGTGCATATATTTAGAAATCATGAAATCACCCATGGAAATAACCTCAATGCAAGACATTACATAACCACATTATATTAAGCCAGCGTAATATGTTATGATTTAACACTTGTTAGCACTAAAATTTCTGTGATCCTTAAGTAAATTCTTCTATAGTCGTGAGAAAACAATGACTAATCATGCTAACTAGTTAGCTAAACGTGTTGTAAGTGCATAATATATGAGAATAACTGCCATAAGTTCCACATATAATGCGATTTGTAAAATTTTAAACAATCGGCTATACCTACTTGCGCAACTGTGAACAATTGAATTAAGTCTTTCATTCATTTTGTATGCATGAAATATCATGTGAAATATTTGTTTAAAAAAAATCTTACCTAATTATTTTTCTTGACTAGGGTATAAATTATTTTCTATAGATACGTAACTGGAAAGACCGGCCGAAATCAATCTTAACAGGCAAAAGCCTTGATTTATGCCAATCAGTATTTTTTTAAAATTCATTACAACTGAATCTATATAGATGAATGTAATGCTTTAAGTATACTCTCAAATGTCACGGCTTCCTTTTCCACGCGGCCTAATTTTTTGTGCAATCTATAAATGGTATTCTGAGTCTGAGTGTAACTTGTGTCCATTTACTTAGTAAGTTAATTACAAATCAATGGTATGTTTGTAGTCTCCCACGACACTTTGTTTTTTATTATGTTTTTGGCGGCGGGTCACGGTACGTTACGACCCGCTTATCTGTCCGGGGCGACAGAGAAGCGACGTACGATCCCGTAGACCCGCCCTACATATATACGTCTCGACGCTGTGCGAGTGGGTCACTGGAACTCGGTCTTTTTCTTCAGTGACCCACCTGGCGGTCTACCCTCACGGGTATTCTCTCATGTAGTCTCCCACGACACTAGGATTAATTTCTTAATACAGAGTCATCAACAACATAATTTCGATTGGTATACGTCTCGTTGCTGGGTATGAGTCTCCTTCATAAGAGCAAAATTGACCTATTATATTAATCTGGTGCGACTTTTCCTTCTGGTGCATAAATGTCATCTGCATATTATAGCCCTTAGTCATCTTATACGACACCCACGGGCAGGCAAAAGTTGGTAAGCAATATTTTTACAACGTTACTTCTCGAATGATATTGGTTACGTTTATAAAAGAAAAAAGAAAACATATCTATATGAACTTTATGTGATTATTTTCTAAGAAAGCTTTTATTCCCAAAAGATTACACCTGAAATGTAAACAGAACTATCGATTTTTATGACCTCTATTAGACGTTAGAATTGTAGAAATTGTCTAAGGCAACCACGTATAATGCTGATTCAGATTACCAACTGCATCTGTAAGTTAGTAGTCAACTATACTATTAAACTAACCATGTAGTAATGATTTCTAATGTATACGCGAGTATTACTCATTTGAAATAAAACTACTTTTACGGATTTTATCGCGTTTGTATGTTATTCTAAGTTCTAACCATGTTGTTCAAAATTATACTGTATTACTATTTTGTACTACTATGGCTATATACAAATTTGTATCGCCGCTGAATTATTTTAACGATAACAATATAAAAAAAATATATTATAAACTAACCGTACTATATTATTCATTTACTTTTCGTTCGATTTAACATTTAATATGTGGACTAAATTATTTCTATAAACCCATTTGTAAATTGTAAAAAAAAAAGACCAAATTAAAACACGACAAGTTTTGAATCAACAAAAAATAATAAAACATTTAAATTCGGGTTTTATAATCGTTAACAACAATCGTAGCTGAAAAGTTAGAGAATTAAAACGGCACAATATCTAAAAACTTTCTAATAGATGGCGCGTTAAAACGTTTCCCTTAAATACGAAAATGCAGTTGACATTTTGGGGATTACACGTAACGAATCACATTAGCTGAATTGGTGCAGCGGTTCAGATGGATTTTCAAGAAGTATTGGTTAAAGTGCCGTGTGAAATTAATTTTTTGACTCACAAAGGAGTTTTTAATCTTACTAATTTTATATTCCATATAGTGATGAGTTCAGAATACGATCTGTCATTAGTTCTTTCCCGAGGGAGTTATATAAAGGACACCGAAGACAAAGATTGGGCACCGGTGGTCCACTCGCACGGCGAAGAGAGGAGTTCTCGCCGCCTTCTGCAAGAGCATCATCTTGCAGAAGGAAGCTGCGGGGCAAATCCGGGAGGATCTCTTCTTCGAGGATTCGCGCCGCCGCTGGCGACTGGGGCGGTGAAGGCGAGAATACCTCCGCCTTATGCCGCCCTAGCCGAGGCAGCGGGTGACCGGACCGGGGATTAGTCTGGTCACCCTTGGAGAGAGGCCACCACGTGAATACGTCGACCCGAGAGGATACCCGCGAGGGTAGACCGGATGGGCCACTGAAGAAAAGAACGCGTACCAGTGGCCCAACCGCAATGCGTAGAGAGGTATATTGTAGGGCGGGTCTACGGGGTCGTGCGCCGCTTCTCCCATCGCCCCAGACGGATTAGCGGGGCAAGAACGTTCCGTAGGCCGCCGCTAAAAAAAAAAAAAAAAAAAAAAAAAAAAAAAAAAAAAAAAAAAAAAGGTCTATGGGGTTGCGCGCCGCCTCTGCCGTCGCCCCGGACCGATTTGGCGGGGCGCGACCGCATCCATAGTCAACCGCAAGAAAAAAAAAGAAAAAAAGGGAGCCATATAAAACAGCTATATTACAAGCAGCACTCTTCTGCGATGAATTGTATTACTTCACCATATGGAACTGTATGCGGAACTGTATATTAATTGTATAAATACTATTATTTATACGTCAAACATTTTAAATAGTCATAGACTAAATTAAATTTGGATAACCAGTTAGGATTCTTCCGCTATTTACTTCAGAATTGTTTAGTTTGTTGGCGTAATAACTGCAGAATATTACGACTATTTTTTTAATGTTTGTTTTATTTTCCTAACAGTATCTCGGCCATTGGATATCAATTGTCTTTCCAAAGGGGAATAATGTCCAAAACGAGTTTATAAAGATAAATTTGAAGAAGAGATTAACATAACAATAATGAAATTATCTTAAATATTTGAGAGGACGGCATTAAATTCTAATTCTAATTCTTTTTAGTCAAATATTTGATTTATAATTTTATCTATAAACTTATCTCTCCTGAAAAAAATACTAGTTGTTAAATTTTTGTACCGTATGCACTGATGTATTGAACGTTGACATAATAATGCCTCAAAATACTACGAAATGATTTTACAAAACAACGTTAACGCTTATAAAAAAAAGGGAACTTCGATCGCTCAAATATTTATTTTTATTTTAATAGTATAGAAGTCAATGAAAATTGCCCCATTTTTTCGGTGGACAGGTCATTTCGTAACAATTTTCATAGAAGATAACAAAACTGCTACTGCAGATTGGCTTGGCAATCATTATTTACCAGTAGTCTCGGAGAATGTTAAACAGCAGCGCCTAAGAAGCAGGATCCTTCTCTACCACGAAAATGATTCAGCTCTCTCCGCCAGATGGACAATCGAATATTTGTCTATAGTAGGTAAGGAGTTAGTGAGTTATTTATCTTATAGTCTCGACCTGACTTGTGACTTTTATTTACTTCCAAAAAGAAATGATAAAGGTAGAGGAATTCTTTTTATGAACCTTAAATATGTCGTGGCTGCATTTGAAAAAATCTCTAAAAAAAATTGTCGCACTGCTTCACCGTACGCGACGATGTTTTGAAAGGGAATGGAAACTATTTCGATAAACAATAAAAATATTAATAAGTTTTTACATCAATTCATTTTTATTTTCTAAATACTTTTAGTCTAAGTCATTCATATATTATACTCAGATATAATAAAAGGAAAAGGGCTCGTTTTCCCACGGACTCATAAGTATTCTGAACGTATCAACTGTCATTAATTTTCAAACGAGGCTAACCGTGAACTGGTTCGCAGACGACATTGAACATTGTTAACATTCAGTATGAGTGTCATTCGTTCGTATGATAATGTAATATTAATTGTTTATGACTCCTTATGTCTTATTACATCGTATAAAATTACAATATTTATAATAATGCCCGACCATGAGTTATAAATATTAGAACGACTTCGGCATGGCCTAGATAGAATAAATTGCATAAAACATATAACTAAATTGGTTTTATATTCTTTTTTTTTTTAACAGGCTATGGTGTGAGCATATCTTACCGAAGCCTACAGGGACCAAGATTTGTCTAACCTGCCTACGATAACCTGTCATATTACCATTCTTGGCGTATTGAGTAGGCTACTGAATCCGATTCTAGGATTATACCGCCTCTTTTCGTTCCGACAATAAAGCAAGGTCTTCTTCTTTACGAGTGGCGGACTAATCTCTGGTCCCGCTCATTTGCAACAAAATTCATCTTATGAAGAAGATTACTAGATATTAACGATGATTAAATAGTTTTATTTATCAATTTAGTTTTATTTAGTTTTACAATCCATGTGGTGACGGAGTAAGAATACAATTCACCACCCCCTATCTTACCCATGGGTGATCGTACGAGACGACTAAGGGATATAAAACGCATATAATATCTATGCAAGAGAAGGAAAACTCGAAACAAAATCCTATACCAACATGTCTGACCAGCGCGGTATAGTAGGTTAATTGCCCTCCCATTACGAAGGAGGCCCGAGCCCAACAGTGGGACATATATGGGCTGTGATGATGATGATGATGAGTTTTATTTAACGAGTAAAGATTTGTACAATTACGGTACATGTTTTATTTAGAGTTTTTCTTATCTTAGAGAGATTTTATATGTTTTAGAATCCTTAGTGATCTTCTATGATATTTGTGGAGAAGCAACGTCGCCACATCGAAAATCATTTATTTATACATTAATTACAAATATTATTATTGATAATATAATCTTAGAATCGACAATACATCGATTATATTATCGCTGCAAATCATTTAATTTTTCAGTAATATTATTTAGTTTATTTTCATTACAACTGTTTTTTTTTTTTAATTTTACCTAACGTTTAATTATAAATATTTATTTATAACTTACGGATCGTGTCCACCGGCGAAGTAATAGATGACACTGAAGAACATATATGCACCGGCAAACCAGAGTGGTTGCATGATATGCATGAGACGGCTGGGGTGTGCCGAGCAGACCAGCTCTATGAGCATGACAATTGAATTCCCGCCATGTAACATCACATCTAATGCTATTGGTGGCTCATAGTTCACTGTGCTTGTTTCTGAAATAAATTTTATTTTTTGATTACTTTATATTTCGCTATATATATATATATATGTATATATATGTATATATATATATATATGTATATATATATATATATATATATATATATATATATATATATATATATATATATATATATATATATATATATATATATATATATATATATATATATATATACAATTACATTCTCAAGGCGGGTTGATGTCAGGTAGGCGGCAGGACCTAAAACCATTGACAGTAACTTTTGCAATAAGTATGTTTGCATATTGCGTGAACTCCAAATAATTGGGATAAGAGCAGGAAAATGACGATGAAGATATACGAAGTAATCTTCTTCATACCCAGCTTTGGCTATGTGGTAGTGGATTTGAGTACTACCAACCCTTACATTGCTAGTAAGTGAGCGAGTGAGTAAGAAAGCTTTACATAGATTTGGGTAAACTGCATCCGATGTTGTCTAGTCAACAATTGCATTTCTAAAGACGCCAGGAAGAAGGCTAGTCGTTTTATGACCGTTATATTTTAAAAACTTTTGTAATATTTACAATTAAATAAGATTACATATTGCGTCTAACTCAAATTATAGGAATAACAATATCCAGTCTGTTGATGCCCATTGTTAGAAATTGAGCTCCACAGGGTTGAATGATGCCAAAAAATGCTTGGGTTGACAATCGCAGTAAATCTTTGTTGCCCAGATGAATACTGCAGTCCATTCTTGATCATACTTCATATAGGTCATCTCATGTACGTTCTACTGTTGGGCACGAATCTCCTTTAGAATTGGAAGGAATTTGACCTACTATACCACGTTGGTCAGATGGTTTAGCATAGGGTTTTATTTTGAGTTCTTTTCTCTCTTGCTCTAGACGTTATATGGATAATATTATAACCCTTAGTCGTCTTTTATGAACATCCACGGGTAAGGCATGTGATGGTAAATTGTATTCTTACCCTGTCACAACACGAAAGATTTTTCTTTCACTATTTTTGATCATGATCATTCAATTGGTTATTTACGACTTCTACGGGAAAATAAAGGTATGTAATATATTGTTTTCGTAATTCTTCACCTCATGTGGAACAAATATATTACTTCTAATAGTTTCTAGAGGATATATTTGTATTTTTCTTTGATATGTAGCAAGTGGTAAGGCTATATTGTTAACAGTTTACTGTTTACACTAGCTGGCGGGTCCGTCCGTAGTACCACATTCTCGAAGAAAATCAACGTCTGAGCAGTGGCAATATGCTGTTGTGTGTTCGTTCAGTGAACGAGAGATCCGGAAGCCCATCTTTCTGGTTTAGTTTTGGTTGGTAGAAAGTGGCTTAGTATTTGCCTCTGATATTAGAAAGAATCATGAGTGGCAGTTACAGTTAACATCAGGTGCGCTGCTTTCTCGTTTGCCACACATAAGCAATAAAACAAATATTTTCTTAGTGGTGAATAAATTGTACCAGAGTTGAGTGAGTTTCTTCTGCCTTAGTCACAATAAGTTTAAATCAATATCTTAGCCTACAGGACAGAATTTACACACTTAAAAAAAACCAAGTCTTCACTTTATATTGAGGTGTTTCGAGAATAATATATACCTGTTTTCAAGACAGCCCAGTAGAAAATTGTGATGAGGAATGCGACTGGAATTGTAATGTTGTATAGAAGCCAATACACCTTTACGTACCATGGTAGACCGAATGTTGCATCTGAAACATATTTTTTAAAATTTATTTTCATTGTAATAGTCACAAAGTCCGTTTCAAAAGTTTCTTGTATGAAACGGAGCTAGGCAGGTAGAGTTTCCTCGTTGAACGGAGAGAGACCGGCACTCTTGTTAAGGCCTAGTACATAGTAAAGTGCAATGTTCGTAGTACTCAAGCATGCCGCTCAGGTGCTGAATATCCAAAGATATACAGTCATCATAGATCCAGTGGTGTTAGCTCATAAGGCGACAAGAGCTTGAATAGGCGTTATAGGTATCCATGCAGACCTGTGCTGGTGCTCCAAAAGTTCACATTATGGGTTATTAGAAAAGGCTATGTTTATTTACTTTGTCCAAATCATTAAAAAATATCAATGTAAAACTCTATAATATATGTGATTGACTATAGTAATTTATCATTTCAGCTCATGTATACTCCACTGCTGGGCTCAAGTTTCCTTCATAGTGGGAGGAAAACGGACCTACTATACTAATTTTTGATAGAGGTAGGACCACGCTGTTGACAGATATCTGTCTACAGCCGCGGGCCGGTCCGTCCGGGGTAGTACCACAATCTCGCAGAAGATCAACGTCTGAGTAATGCCAATGTGCTGTTGCGCTTCGTTCGGTGAGCGAAAGAGCCGTTAGCCCAACTGAGTGGGTTTGGGATTTATATTGGTAGGCAGCAGTCCAGCTATACTGCTGGTATAGCTGGACTGCTGCCATCCTGTCCATGGGCGGCAGGAACACTTACCATCAGGTGTGCTGCTAGCTCGTTTGCCACCAATGGCAATAAAAAAAAAAACTGAACTGGTCAGACGGATTGATATAAAAAAAATTGCAGGCTTTCCCTCTCTCCAGTGTTGTTATCTGCTTGCCTGTATCATCTTAATCGTCTTTTGCGATCATCCAACGGGAAGGAAGGGTTGGTGACAATTATTTTCTTAGTCCATCACCACATGATCTTCTAATTATATAAAGAAGTATAACATTAGAACTATACATATATCTATTATATGCCTTGCTAAAATGGATTTTTTATTGTTTACAGTAGGAAAGCATATATAACGTAAGGCTTTTTAAACGACTTCAAAAAAGGAGGAAGTTCTCAATTCGACTGTATTTTTTTTTTAACTTCTTTTTTAGTAAACTGATTTTAATGATATTTTTTTTTATTTGAAATCTAGTGCTTCCTATGTGAATTATATTAATAATTAATATACTAATTAAATTTGATTTCATTAAGATTTGATTAGCAGTTTTTTATTTATTCTCAATAATGTTTGATTGGCTGAATTTGTCTATATTTGTTTTAAAGTCGGTGTTTTTTCGTTAAAATTTTTCAAACTGAGACAGAAAACAGAGCACATATGTTAGTAAAGTTACAACTAAAACTCAATTTCTTTAGTTAACCATTATTCTCTTAGCCTCAAATATTGTTAAGTACGTGTTAATGCCCCAGACACCTCGGAAGAAAACCCACATCCTCATGGTCAATCATCGTAACTAAGAAACAAAAAATTGTAATAAGTATGAAAGTTAATTTGTTAATTTATTTTAGAAAACCCTTTGAATAAAACATATCTAATAATGAACTTGGTATGACTGTTAATGAGGTAGGTCAATGACATGAGAAAATTTTATACGCAGTAGAATTTTTATGTATTGCATTGTGCCTACTTTTACGCTAAAGGTAGCGTTACATTATTCGTAACAGTATATAATGAAAGTAAATCTTTTCAAGTAAGGGTTTATGATTAGTAATTGGCAACGTTTCAAAATATTATAAACTTTTATAGTCACGCTTCTACCTTCTTTGTTTACAGACTTTGGACACACCTCGCCCATTTCGTCCGGTGCGACGGAAGGGCGGCGTGTGGCCACATATTATACTTCTATCTGAAATATCGTAAACTAGAAACATTATTATTATTATCATGATCTCGCCTATTTAGGAAGCTTTTTAACAGTTATATTATAAGGTATTCCCATGTGGTCACTGAGTAAGTACTACCATATCCCACCTCTTCCTTCTTGCCATAGTGCAAAGGAGGATTAAGACATGTAGGAACATAATATCACTGCTGGTGATGGCAACCTCAGAAACATGATTATGTTTATTAGAGTTGTATGTTTTCCATTCTTGAAGATCTTTGGACCAACATTGTAAATAATTAGGGCTCATTATCTATTACAATAATAATATAATTATATTTTCCGTGTGGTGACGGAGTAAGAATACAATTCACCACCCCCTATATTACCCGTGGGTGATCGTAAAAAATGACTAAGTGATATAAAACGCTTATAACATTAATGCAAGAGAAGGAAAACTCGAAACAAAACCCTATACCAACACATCTGACCAGCATGGTATAGCAAGTTAATTTCCCTCCCATTACGGACGAAGTCAAGCAAGCCCATCAATGGGACATATATGGGCTGTGATGATGATGATGATTATGATGATCTATTACCATCTATTTAGATTATTAAACTCCATATACATATATATCTCCACTATAGAGGAATATAGGAAAATCCCTAACAACGAGTGACACAAGACTTGAACACAAGAACTACTAAGTTATCAGTAGTATTTTGACACACACATGCCCATATCCAACTTTCTGGGTGAGTTTTGGCTGGAAGTCAGCGGCCAGTTGTACCCCTGGTATTGCAGAGGGCCATGAGCGGCATTAACACTTACCATTAGTTATACTGCTTGCTGGTTTCCCGCCAAAAGCAATAAAAAATAAGTATTACTACATATTACTGTGAATAAAATATGGGAATGATTTTAATTTGCAAATTAACTTAGCTACATTACGTGCATTTTAATTTATTATTTCGTAAATATATTCATTGTTACGCTATTGTTGTTAAAGCTGTGTTAATAATCTACTTATATCCGGCGCAATCTATTATAATATTTAAGGCCTCAATATTTATTTCTTTATAGTATAACGTTTGGTTATCGAAGAGTCTATGCAGAGTTTTAACAATCACATTTTGCTACGTCATTTTAGTACTGTGTGACAGCGAGGAAACTTATATAGTATTAGTATTTAAACGTCCACTGACTTATGTCCAAGGAAAAAAAGGTATAATAGCTATGTTTAGTGGCGATTGTAAATACTGTTATAGTGTTCCCCAAGGGAGTTGCTGAAAGCCATTTACTAGTGATCTCTAGGTCAATTTTTACAACTTCCATGGAAAATAAAAAGTTATATTTATTAAATATAACCTTTTATTACATTTATTATTTATACATGGTTATATTTCTAACTGATACGGTAAAGTAATATTAAGACTTTAAAGTAGTACACAGTTTTCAAAAATACGAAATAGACTCGACGCAATATGTACTCGTACATAAAGTTATTGGCAAGTTTTATGACTGGTCGCCATTTACGACATCCACGTGTAAAGTAAGGGTTGGTAGTATTCGTAGCCGCTACCACACAGCACAGTACATTAAATACACGTTGAACTATTAATTAATCATATCAACATAAAAGTTACAGTTACATTGTAAATGGTGTTAGCGAGATGAGATGATGTTAAGGTTGTATATTGATGAGACCTTAATATGAACGATTGGAGGTCACCGCTACCAAACGTATTCGCTCCGGCACGCGTGTTGGAAGTCACACGAATGATTCATATTTTAAACTTGACACAAAACCTTTTACTATTTTATATTGTTGTCTAAATTTCGTTATAGGTTTAGGAATAAAGAACCATAAAAATAATATATAAAACCATAGAATAAAGAACAAATTCGCGTAAAAATGTAATTCAGAGGTTCTGTTTTCCTTAATTTTGTCTTAGATCGTACGTTATATTAATTTTTAGTTATGAGATTCTCAATAGCAATAAAGAATCTGGTACTTGTTACAATTAGCATTAATATGAGCAAGATTCTAAAGTTCGAATTTACTATACTTTTCTAAGAATATCTTTTAAAACTCCAATTACTTAACCAAGCTATTATTATTAGTACATAGTAGTATAAATATGCTACTAGACAAATAAGTTAGCGATCTCGGGTTGAGAGCCCTCAGCGCTCACCCACAGCCCGGTTACGCTGTAACAGCCCCTAGGCTAACAGCAATCGCAGTGGATGCGGTTTAGTGGGTAACCTGGCCTTAGGCTAGGAATCCCACACTTCCCATCCGGGGAGTTAGTGCTTCACGCATTCCTGGACCACTGCGTTACCAAAAAAAAAAAAAAAAAAAAAAAAAAAAAAAAAAAAAAAAAAATAAGTTAGCGATTGCAAATATTTTTCTATAAGAGACAATAGGCTGCCTTTTATAGAAAATTATTGCCAACGCGGACACCCATTTACTCCTTATTAAAAAGGTCAAGTATATAAACTACTTGTATGTTAATTAATGTCCTTTACAGAACATACGCATATAATAAATAAAAAGAAAAAACCTTGTAATTTTGATGTTATTGTTAGCACTTATCTCTGAAATACATTGATTAATAATACGTGTAAATAGTCAGACGAGATAACAGTAGAATAAAATGAAATAAATCTATTAATACAAAGCGATTATTGTAGACAACAAAGAAATTACCAATAGGTCTTTTGAAATAAACATATGCTGATACAGATGTTCCGAAGGCCGTTGTGAGAACTATTAGTAGCAAGCCCCAATGCGTTACGTATATGAACCAATAGCCGAAATGTGTGTTCAATGTCAAGGGTAGAATGATCATAGAGGTTAGCAGCACGCACGTCGAGAATACGAAAAGGATAGTTCTGAGAGATAGAAGGTAGACGGCCGAACGATTGTTTTGCCAACAGCTCACGTAGAAATTTGAAGGCGACGGGTGTTCGAGCTGACACTTCCGCCATCGGCACTGACTTTTCATATAGTTCACGAACAGCATATTGCACAATCACTATCTTGGAGCACGACATAAAGTTTTTACTAAATGATCACATTGTAACCACATTTCTGAATTCTTTTTCACGCGATTGTGTAATCCTTCACTTTACTATACTGATAATCTACATACTCGTATTTTTTTATCTGATTACTATATATAAAACTTCAGGTGTGACCGACCCTGTACATAGCCACTGATAAACTAAGCAATGGAAATGTATTGCGGGCAGTGAAGCGTAATGCTTGATCTTGTAATAAGAACTGTCCGTAATGAACTTGCACCTTATTTAAGCATCAAGGTCTTGCGACATAGATTTTTATCGCTTATTACAAAAGGTTCTTTTTTCATATCGTTTCGTGGTATATCCTATCTGTATAGTAATCACTTAAAGCAAACAAAGTCAGCGCTAATCGGTTGATAATAAATAAAAGATTTAAAGCGTTATATAATTATTTTTATTAATTATAATTGAGCGTTAAACTTTTACATTCTATTCTATGCCAATTACGTATACACTATATGAAAATGTTTGTATCGTTAGTGATATACTTTTTTGAAGTGAAGACTTCTTTAGGCGCGTTGAGCGTTTTTGGAGGGGAAAAACTTATAGGTTCGCGTCACCGACATGCTAATGCTAATAGTATATCTATAGCTATGTGAAAACTTCTTTAGGCGCGTTGAGCAATTTTGGAGGGGAAAAACTTATAGGTTCGCGTCACCGACATGCTAATACTAATAGTATATCTATAGCTATATGAAAACTTCTTTAGGCACGTTGAGCGTTTTTGGAGGGGAAAAACTTATAGGTTCGCGTCACCGACATGCTAATGCTAATAGTATATCTATAGCTATATGAAAACTTCTTTAGGCGCGTTGAGCGTTTTTGGAGGGGAAAAACTTATAGGTTCGCGTCACCGACATGCTAATGCTAATAGTATATCTATAGCTATATGAAAACTTCTTTAGGCGCGTTGAGCGTTTTTGGAGGAAAAAAACTTATAGGTTTTTATTTTTATATAAAAATTAGAAAAATATTATTATTTCAATTAGTCTTAAGTTAATAGTTTTCACTTCTATAGGCAGTCCCCATGATTGCCTGTTGTTTTTTTATTAATAGAATAGATAGGCTGCGAGGTTAACTTTAGTTCGATCCAAGCACACCGTGATATACATTGGTTATTAATAGCATAGATAGTCTACAGGGCTAACTTCAGTTCGATTCAAGCACAGTAAAATTTTTTCTCCGTGAGGCGACCGGATCGGTTATCGCCACATAGTCCATTGAAAAGTTACATTTACATTTGGGGTTGCCTTTTTAGAGGACGCAATTTTATTTTTTAGATGTGTATGAGATAAAAAAGCGTTCACCAATGACAGTGAGCAAAGCAGGGTCAACTCTCTTGTTGGGGAATAAAGCCAAGGGTATTATATATTCTATCTAGTATTCTCTGTAACGACACTCTGATTTAAAATTATTTTAAAAATCAATAATTGTAAAGTTCTGTAATGAAGTGGCATCAATAATTAATTAATAACAATATTGCAAAATCAATAATTATAAAGATTATCATAAAAAAAATAAACAAGATGATATAAACTTATGGCAAACCATATAATAAAAAAAATATATGTATAGTTATGAGTACTGAAAAATAGTACTCGCTTCGGAGCGCTGTAAAACCTTAACTATTGACTAAATAAAAAAATATTGCAACTAAAAGTTGTGCCTCAAAATATGATCTACAAAAATGGTCTTGTTGTAGATAATTTAATTTGCAACAAAAGACGTAAATATTTTTTTTTATGAAACCAATAGTTTACGAGATAAACCGTAAAACCATTTCATCCCCTTTTTCCAAGATGGTGACCGTGGGACAAGAGTGGCGAATCCACAAACTCGGTTTTATCCTTACATTGACCCCCCTACACATCTAAAAAATAAAATTGCGGCCTCTAAGAAACGTAAGGTGTGGCCTAAAATGTAATATTTCAATGGACTAACATCTTATTTGGTCGTACGAGTCTTAAAAATCTAGTGAGAGATCACCAGTAGACTAAACAATAGTGCTCCTGGATAGCTGTATCGGGTTCTATTGGCTGCCTACGCGTAGTCGACGAAGAAGGATTGAGTAATGATGATGTTGAAAATTATTTCTACGTTTTATAATTGCTAGTAATACATACATACACATACATATCATCACGCCATATCCCTTGCAGGGTAGGCAGAGAGAACAGAGTGCCAGAGAACTCTATCCTTGCATACTTCACTCGCTTCGTCAACATTCATAATTCTCTTCATACACGCTCGCCGGTTTCGGAGACTCTTGACTCCACCTTCCTTCAGTACGAGACCAATCTGGTCTAGGTAAGTTAGTCTCGGTCTCCCCCGGTACCTACATCCTTCCAATTTCGCATTGTATATCTTATTAACCGGTCGTTCGTTCGGCATTCTTTCCACATGTCCCAATCATCGAAGCATTCCCTTTCGCATCTTTACACCAATACTCTCTTTCATACTTACTCGCTCTCTTAAGTCGTCGTTACGAATGCGATCGATCAGCCTAACTCCACAGATTTTCCATAAAGATCGCATTTCGACCGCATTCATTTTAGTTGCTAGTAATAAGTTTTTTAAATATGTGTTTTATTATTTATTGTAGAGATTTTAGAGATTAATGCCTTTTTAATGTTAAATGAAATGTTATTAGGGGTTAATGGCCGCAGTCCTGATTTGTTATAAAAGGTTTTTTACGTGATACGTGAGAAAGTTAGGTCAAGTACTTAATATATTCTTTCAAGTAAATTAAATGCTAAATAACGTTATATTTGCGAACGGAATAATTTTAATGCTATATGGTATATATGTAATTAACGTTTTTTTTCAGCTTCGTTGCTTATGAAATAATCGTATAGGCATGACCAAGCCGGTTAAGGTGCATTATTTATACAATATAAGAATGCGGTTAGGCCTCGTGATTGACAACCCACTTTCCATCATTACTTGTAGGATATTTCATGAGCATACTACTCAGGATAATATGTGAAACGTTAGTTGGAGCAATATCTATACATAATATAATAAATCAGTGGCAATCACGTGTCTGTACATTTGACCAATTTATTAAAAAAATATTGTGGGCAGTAAGAAAACTTTAACAGAACACAAAAAACAAATTTTGAATTTTTTTGTCTGTCTGTATGTATGTATACGCTATTTTCCAAAATTACTGAACGGATTGTTCTACAATTTTCACAAGTAGATTCAGCTCAGTTCAGAACAATATTTAGTTTTTGTTTTATTGAAATCTGATGTGAGTAAAAAAAGTTATGGTCATTTAAATTTTCTAAAATCGCGACTCGCCTTTTATTTGACTAGAAGGGTTAATTCAAAACAACCGTTTTATTTATCTGTCGTATAATGTACTGTAATAAAAAATATTTATATTATTTAATACATAATAATTTCATGAGTTCAGTTTATATCTTATAGCTGCATGAGTCCCACTGTTGGACTCGAGCCTCCTTCACAGTACGAAGAGAGTTGACATACTATATCACGTTGGTCAGGTAGCCAAAATAACTATTAAGATATCAGTGATGTAAAAAATATTTTTAATTATATATTTATATATTATTAAATATTCAGTTTAGCTATAAAATAATAAAAAGCATTATTTATTTAGTTTATTAAATGGACAACAGATGGCGCTATAATTATGTTTAAATCATACTTTCATTGTATTCTCAAAAGAACTACGTTAACTCCTTGAACTAAGTGAAGGAACTCGGGTTGAAAGCCATCAGCGCTCACCCAACAGTCTGCGCAAAGTTGTCATAGCCATCGGTAGCTATCTACTAACTAAGTCACATACGAAAAAGAATAAACTCAAAGCAGTCACAAGGACTGCCGACATAAGGGAAAACTTAAACCAATGGAAAAAAAACAAATACAAAAAAATAAAAATCGTATCCCAGGGCGTATATATGGGTGCGACCATACAATAAATAGGTACACATATTAAATATATTATATTATTATATAGATATTATATTATTACTTGCTCTCCTACGGTCTACTCTCCCTCCATTTTACGAATTTTCGATCAGGTCACGTGTCCTGACACGAGTTAATATTTTTTATCCATCCCAAAAAAGTGCACAACGCCGCTAAAAAAGTTTTCCCTTCAAAAAGTAAAAATACATAGTGAGCACAAAGAGTACAAAACGTACATGCACAGTGGACCATAACAATGGCGAAAGCTATTACTTACGCCTGTTGATGCTGCATATTGTGCAAAGGGCCTCCTTTTACATTTTAAAAAACTATTGATCGCATAGAGTAAAGAGAGAAGAAAAGAAGCTGGCAGTGAACTTCATCTGCTTGAAGGTGATCAATATTCGGTGATCACATATTGTGTAAAAACTCGATTGATTTAAAGAGCAATGAAGTACTGAGATGTTTAATCACAGGAGGCTGTGACAAGGCAAAAGTGATTCAGAGTTGCTGACATCCTGCGCCTGATATCGCTCTAGCCAGGGTCGCGGGTGGATGGACCGAGGATTAGTTCGCCACTTACAGAAAGGCTAACCGCATGAGGGCAATGTCCCGGAAACGCTATTGTTTATTGCCGGGGTCTACGTCGGAGATGATACCCGAAATGGTAACCCGCCAGGCCGGCTACGGATGTCAAGGAAGTGGTACCAGTGTCTAGTCCAATGACGATGAGGAGGGAACACGATGGGTTTTGGTCTTCCGTCGCCCCGGACGGAATGGGTGGAATATGTGGTATTGGCTGGACCATAGCCTACCAAAAAAAAAAAATAAGAAATAGAGTTGCTGTCTAGTCGTTTGGGATGAATGCACAATGGCAAATAAAAAAAACACAGAGGCCGTGGATTGAACACTACTATATTTTCGTCGGGACGAAAAGTCAATGGCGAATATCACATTGCCTTTACTCAGGGAATTTTCGGTAATCCTTCCCATTAATACTCGAGGAATCAATGCTTCCCTGAAGCATTCTTATTTGTGGCCTCAAATAGAAAAGCTGACTCTAACAATCAACATACGAGCAAAGCTAGGTGGTCATTCAGACACCCAAGAATTTGCCGAAGTTTTGATTAAAATTGGAGAAGGGTACTCCTTGAACAATACAGTCGAGTGACTGCCAGAAATACTTTCCGGAGTCTGACTTCTTCAATTTGTCAAAGAGGGGTGCCCAATAAAACTGAATATCACGCGGAAGAAGTCGCAGGCATCAGTTAGTTGTCAATATATTATAAATTTTTGTCTGACAAAGATGACCAATATTACTCCAAAACCTCTTCTTTTCACACTATATACATTGCAATATTTAATTTAATTTTTTAAAATAATTAAATTATTGTAAAAATATTAGATGTGGTAAGGGTTTAAAGGCATTATTATTGTCGGCCACGAGTTCACTTCGTAACACAAACTATATTGACATACTATATAGTACACTGGCCAGAAGGCTTGCCATTTTGTTTCGAATTTTTTATTCAGCAGTGACGTTATTACCCAAAATCTTGTAATTGCCTTTTGCCTCCGTAGCGGGAATCAAAGGGCTAATGATATATTAAATATTAGCTTCTGCCAGAAGCTTCACCCGCGTAAAAACGTGACATCCTAACGGAAAATTTTACCGGGATAAAAGATATCCGAGTTGTTAATCATCATTATTTAGTCATCATTAAACAGTCTACTTATAATAATGTAATGCCAGATTTACTCCAAATTTGTTGAACGTTTTACGCGTGATTGAGTATCATCATCATCATCAAAATTATCATGTGGATCAAACTTTCACATTTATAATATTAGTAGAATTATTATCATATAAAAATAATTAAAACTTAGATACCTGTTAATCCTCGACGCTGTATTGCAACGTATATACCAAAAGACGACTCCAATACTATGAAGCAAGCACCCCAATGTGTCATGTATATAAGGAACATTTCTGGCGGTCCCCAGAAGACTGTCCAAGACCATACCAAAATGCATAAGGACCACAGAAGCATAGGAACCCTCCAATACAGAGGTGATATTCTAAAACATGATCTGGTAAAAGGTTCATTTACCACGTTCTCTTCTCTGTCAAAAAGGCCTGTAATGCAATTAAAACCTTGCCGCCACGACCACCGAACCATTTTGTTTGATTGACTTTGAAATATTTTGGTATTCATTTATATCTCAATTGATGCTTAAATCATCTCGAATTGCTTCTTAAAAGTGTTTGCAAAGCTGTGAACAAGGACAAAATTTATTAAATATTTATATACACTTATTCAATATTTGTTTACTGAATTTTTTTTCTGTTTGTACAAGGTGAATGCCAAATATTAACATAGTAGTGGATGATATCAGAGTTTAAATTATTGCTCATGATGTATCACTGAGCTAATAGTAGAGATCGAAAAATAAATAAAAACTATGAACTTTGATATTTATTCGGTTATAAGTTGAACATATGAAAAAAAAATACATTTTTAGGTCATGGTTAAGGTCTTGCCTTGACCATGACCATGCTGTAAATTATATGAAACATCGAAATATTAAAAAATGTAAAGAACAAACGTAAACGATATATTATTTTATTTGAAATATACTTAACGTTAAACCTAATACCAAAGACTAAGACAAAACACTCTCTATACTACATTAGGTATTACTTACCTAGTCATTAAATTTAAACAATTATTTCACCTTTTAATTGACAAAATTATGGAGGTCGTATTATTCTTAATAGATATCTATTGTATTTATTACTACTAGCTATTATTATCGCAAAAGTCAAGTGGAATTTTATTAAATAATAATTATATTTAATGACGCAGTTTTAACTGTCTATTAAACTAATTAATTTTTTATAAGCAACCCATCAGTAATCATCATAATATATTGGGGATATTTGAAGATAGTTTTATACGTTATTGTGTATTTATAGTAACTTCTATTATTATCTAATGTCTTAAAAATTATGATAATTAAATAAAATATCATTGATTAAAACTATGACCATCCTTAACTTACTTGCTAATATTAATTAAATAACATTTTTTAACTAGGTGCCCTGTGCTGTTCCTATACTTTGTACAAAATTTGTTTTTCTTTACTTGTAGCTCAGCTTTTAACTGCTACATAAGTTTTTTAGAAATTAATAAAATTTATTAGGTTTTACCAACCAATGGCCATATTCCTTTTTTTCTGAATTATTTTTTTTACTTAATTACCCACAATAGATAGTACAACTTATTATCACATGGCGAGTTCAAACGCCAAATAAGTGTTCGAAATGTATTTTATTAATGAAAATACTCTATTTATGTATACTTCCTACCGTCCTCCGTGATTAAAGATAAAATTAGTATTCAAAATGGTGGAAATTAATATCAAACTGACGAGCTTATAAATAAAATAATGGGCAAACAGCAATTATATATAGAAGTTTTGTATTAAGGACCTTTAATAAATTTATTTATTTATATAATTATGAAACGTGGTCTCTAAATGTCGGCCTCATAACAAGGCTCAAAGTCGCTCAGCGTGCTATGGAGAGGGCTATGCTCGGTATTTCTCTACGTGATAAAATCCGAAATACGGAAATCCGTAGAAGAACGGGTGTAACCGACATAGCCCTAAGGATTAGCACGTTGAAGTGGCAATGGGCAGGCCACATCGCTCGACGAACCGACAACCGTTGGGGAAAAAAGGTTCTCGAGTGGCGACCACGAATCGGACGACGCAGCGTAGGACGACCCCCCACTCGGTGGACTGATGACCTCATCAAGGTCGCAGGAAACCGCTGGATGCAGGTGGCACAGGACCGTTATAGATGGCATTCTCGTGGGGAGGCCTATGTCCAACAGTGGACGTTTACAGGCTGATGGATGGATGGATGGAATAAATTTATATTTGAACTGAAGAATCTTTGAAAAAGATCTACATAACACTTTAAATAAAACCGTCATAAAAGTAAAAATATGTTGATTTTTTTCTGTTATCAAAACTGAATTTTGCCAATTTAGCAAGAGGTGCGTTTGTAGGTTGCAGATTTGCACTCAAATATATGTATAGGCTCAAATAGTTCATATAAAAACGTTTCTGTACAGGATAAGAATGATGTTTTATTTTTCTTTTTAAAACTATGCGACTATTAAAGCGTTTTGCAAGTTGAGAGAGAAATTGGCCTAATCGGCAAACTAGCGTTAATATAGAACTTTTTAAATTCTATTATATTGCAGTGATTTTATCCTCTTAAGCCATTTATTAGTGTTGTATGACCCCCTATGGACAAAAATACCGCGAAAAAATCCCGACTATAAAGCTCCGGACGTTGCCCACACGTGATCACCATCCTTGCGAGTAGTGCGCTAATTCCCGGTTAGATCAAATGAGCAGGTCACCTATCTAATATGATGATTAACAAAATGTTAGTATTTCAATTCATCACTCTCTTTTTAATTTCTTACTAGAAATTACTCTTGGAAAAGCAGAAAAATTAAAAATACAACACACGGTCACATGTATACATTTAAAACAGGTTTATGAATAGTAAACACACCTACCAAGTTCAAGTTTAAACGTCCGATTTATTGCATAGTTGCAGTATAATAACCTTCATATACTTAATATTAATATTATGTAGAATAAATATCTGTATATAAGTAATTCAAAACATTTTTTAATTTCACGTGTTACGTAGTGTTGAAATAAAAGGCTTTATATACAAAGATGTTAGTGTCTGATATATTTTTTTTAATTTTTTAATTTTAGGTATAAGAATCATTGGCAATTATGGGTCAATAATATCTTTGCCTTGTATGACCTCATAGACAAGAAAAACGTTTTAAATACTTTATAGTAACCAAATCAAAAGCAATCAACAAAAAGAAGTATTTTTTAATAACGAGCAATTTAAACAATTTTTTTACAAACTTGAATTTATTTTTTTTAATTTAATGTGTAAACAAATTTTACTTGCTTTATCAGTTATTGTTGTTTAAGGGCTAACGCATTTTTATTCATTAACACTTCCTAACTAAATACATATTATTTTAATATAATTTAAGCTATTGTGATTTGTTCGCGATGTTTAGCCTTAAACTGCGACAAGATTGTGTAACGTTGGATGCAACATATTATTCGTTTTAAAAACTATTCATTGACGAATTTTATGACCTTGAACCAGTTAGCAACTAACCGTTATTTTTATTTTTTCTTTTTAAAGTGACAGCTCTTGTGCTAGGTCACAAACTGCCTAAGTTGGATATTCAGAATTATAAGGTGCTTTAAATATTTGATATTTATATGTATTTATGCATTTTAGTGACAATCAGACCATCCAAGGAGTTAGCAGATATGGTAACTATAAGTTACATTGCTTGTGGGTATCATAGGCGTTCATTAAGAGCCCTGATGTATTCACACATTTCATCTTAGCTATATGTCCCACTGTTGGGCTCAAGCGTCCTCCATAATGTGAGGGAAATTGACCTACTATACCACGCTGGTCAAACGTTTTGGTAGGTTTAGGGTTTTGTTTCGAGTTTCCTTCTCTTGCATAGATGTAGTTCGTATTAAATTGAACAATAAAAAATCTATGTGTGGTGCGCCAAAAGAAGATTTCACTTCAAAAAGAAATTTAGATAGTACTATAGAATAGCTTTTATGTTACTTTTGTTGTGTATTCTTTTTTTCCTATAACTATTTTATACATACTTACATACATACATATCATCACGCCATATCCCTTGCAGGGCAGGCAGAGAGAACAGAGTGCCAGAGAACTATTTTATCTTCAGTACAAAACACTTATACCAGCATCCATTACTTCGGATTTCTCAATCTCACTTAGATTGCATTCCTTTTCTAATTAAATTACGAAGCAAGTGCCTTGAGTTTTAGTTTTTTTCATTTCTAGTGATTTTTTCTAGACACAAACTTATAGCTCTATTGTAATAACGCTCAGTCAAGCATTTGTATATTTCCATAGGCGTGGATTTTGACCGTATTGTAATTTGCTACAGAATCGGCAAGTTTACTGATTTAGTTAAATTCTTAAAAGTATTTCTGTCATCTCAGTACGTAGGTACAAGTAAAATGCATAGAGTTTTATATAATATTTTCTATTGCTTCCCTTAATATTTTTTACGCTATCTACGGGAAAGGAAATGTATTATTACTTCTTAGACTAGTCAAGAAGTGCCGTTTGGACCAACTTTTTTCAGCAGTCTCCGAAAATTATAAATGAGGTGTCATTCGATTCGGAATGGCATCTAGATGATTTTTGAAAAAAAATGAAGTTCCGCTTGCAAAAAATGTAAAAGTTATTAACAATTAACTAAAAAAAAGGGGGGTTTAGTTTTTTGCCAATATCTCAAAAAGTAATAAAGATTTTTCGAATTTGAAAAAAGATTCGAAAAGAGGAGGAAATTTCCTAAAAAAAGTCTTGACTCTCGAAACTGTAAGATCAATATTTATAATTTTCCCAGAGGGATGAAAATACGGCCGAAAACGGGTACTCTGGCTTACGCAAGCCACAACCACATCGGTCCTTTAATGAATAAATATTATTTAAACGTACTAAATATGAAAATAAAAATTTTTAAAAATTCAGGCACTAACTGAATAGATGAATGAACAATAATCTGCTTGAAAAAAATTTTTAAAACAATTTTTCATTTAGTTATTCAATAGTTAATTAATATTTTTTTTTACTTGAACATGAACATTGCAAGTGTGATAATTGTTAAACTATAAATTTAAGATTTTTTTCCTCTCTTGGAGCAATTCTTGAAAGGCTTTAAAATAGAACCGTTGGAAAAATTATAAAATGTTTATTTTTCATTTTTTTATTAATAATTTTCGTTGTTACAATATTAAAAATTTTGTATAGTGTATCCTCTCAAAAACGAACATGTTGACAGAAGCATTAAAGCTGTTTTATGGTTTTAAAATCTGTATATAAAGAAAGGTATATTATTTGAAATATTAGAAAAGTATTATACAAAGATTAAGTATCACGATGTGTTCTCGTTAATTTCTATAACCTACTTGTTTTATTATTAGCATTAAAGAACTTAAGTTTTTGCCGATGTTAATGCAATTATTAAAATTATTTTTATGGATTTTGATGCATTACTTTGTATTTTCTCCCTGGAGGTTTCATTTTATAATATTTGCATAGCGTGGCGTTAGCATACTCGATGACATTATAATTAGTCAGAAACGTGGTAGGACCACGCTGTGAACCGTCAGTTCTCTGTCTACAGCCGCGGGTCGGTCCGTCCGGGGTAGTAGCTATCACACGCTCGCAGAAGATCGACGTCTGAGTAATGGCAATGTGCTATTGCGCTTCGTTTGGTAAACGAGAGAGCTGGAAGCCCAACTGGGTGAGTTTGGGGATTTTATTGGTAGGTAGCGGCCTAAGCTATAACCTTGGTATTGCAAAGGGCCACGGGCGGCAATGACACTTACCATCAGGTGTGCTGCTTGCTCGTTTGCTACCATAAACAATAAAAAAAAAATGTATTCAAAGCCAGGTCTCATGGTAAACTTTATAAATATATTTGTTGAGAAATATTAAATATTTCAAAGGAAATTACAAATTTGACTACAATGAACGACATCTTAATAACAGAAAACGACTTGAACACACACAACATAAATTTTCTCATAAATTCTATTTAAACTGTGAAGCATTGCTGTAAAGTGGTTTTATATCTGGTACAAACGTTTTCTTAGGTAAGTTGCCTTGTTGTAAGGCCGTAAAACGATTTATTTGTGTTCAAATGGTCGCCTATTATTTACGTCCATGTCGACCTACAACATCCTTATAGGTTCGATTGTGGAATTGATGTTTAAAATAAATCAGGGCCATTAGAAACTAAGGAAAACATCAGGCTATTATCTGAGCCTTAAGGATGCAGTCACGATACCTGAACGATCGGTAATCATATTAGGATATGGTGTAAACGTGATTGAGTACCGGCAACTGTAGTGTTTCTACATATCCTATGGCGGTTTATTTCAAATTGTTCACCCGTAGATGGTGTTAAATGCAAATAAATGTCATTTGCAGTCATCATCATTCTTCTGCTCTTAACCCAATTACTTGGAGTCGACACAATATGTAAACATACATATTGCAAAAGTTATTGGCAATAGTTTTACGACCAGCCTGCCTGACGTCAATCCTTTATTAATTTAAAGAATCAACCTATATATCATCATCATTCTCCTACTCTTACATCCTCTATAGAATCATCATCATTCTCCTACTCTTATCCCAATTACTTGGGGTCGATACAATATGTACTCTTCTTTCATAGTACATATTGTAGAAGTTATTGGCAATAGTTTTATGACCGGCCGCCTGTCTGACGTCAACCCTCCTTGGGAATGTAATTGTTGACCAAACGGCATCAGATGGAGTTGGCCTAGGTCGTTATAAGGCTCTTAGTCATCTTTTACGACATCCACGAGCAAAGTAAGGGTTGATAGTATTCGTAGGCGCTACCACACAACCTAAATACAGAATATCAATAGGACATTCATAAAGTTTTTAAATGAATACATTTTAATATTAAGTAATTATTTTATTTTTATAATAAGTAATTATTGAATTAAAATATTTTCGCGGGTTCGAATCCCGCTTGTGACATCATTTTTCATTTCGTAATCGGATTTTATAAATAATTAAGCATATTAAATGCTAAATTTCAGTAATTTAAATAACAAGGTTGTGTCATCGTTTAATACAATTCTAACTGTAAAGTTTTAAGTATTAAGCCTATAACAATGTGTAAACATTGTCGGGTAGATAGCATGCCGTCACCTTAAGACGTAAATATAATACGAAGTGAAATTTGCATGTCCTACAATTAGTCACGGTGGTGTAGTGGCAGCACGATTGGGCCGGAATCCCAATAGGCGCGGGTTCGAATCCCACTTGTGACATCATTTTTCATTTCGTAATCGGATTTTATGAATCTTGTCTTGTTTTGTTCTATGCCATCTAAAGCTGATATCAGACGAGTCATTTTTTGTTCATTTTTGTCTTTCATTTCGCATCTTTCACTCGAGGTGACGCATCTGAACACAAAATGAAACATTAGTGCCGAATGAATTCATTAGTGAACCGATCCAACAGTGTTGGATATTGGCATCCGGCATCTTTCACTCGCACTCCGAATGAACGAGAAATGAACCGTCTGAACATTCGGGTTTGGCCATTTTGTTTCGAGTTCTATAGCCGAAGGACGTCCCATGTTGATATTCTTTGTGTGCTTTGCACTGGTCGCACGCGGCAAAATGGTGTTTAAGTGGAACGATCAAAATACATTACTTTTTTTGGAGAACTTTAAAAAGATAATTACAATATGAATCAGGATCTTCAACTGCTCGTTCTCTCAACAATATATTTGATGGTGCTAATAAGTTTCTTCTTTCAATCCATGGCCGCACCCATCACCTTCGTCGTTTTCTTTGCTTTTTTTTTTGTCAACGCTTTGATTTTTTTTTAGTGCTCTGGTGGCAAATGAGCAAGCAGCACACCTGATGTTAAGTGTTACTGCCGTCCTTTAACTTTTGCTACACCAGAGGTATAAATAGACCGCTGCTTACTAATAATCCCAATCCCACCCAAAAAGATGGGCTTCTGGTTCTCTCGCTCACGGAACGAAGCACAGCAGCCATTTTGCCACTGTTCAGGCGTCAATTTTCTGCGAGAGTGTGGTTATACCCGGGATGGACTGGCCCGCGGCTATAGACATAAAACTGTCAACAGCGAGGTCTACCATTAAAAAAATTACCACTAAAAATTGATTAAATTAAAGTAATTCCAAGACGCACGACTTCATTCGATGACATATTGAAAGAAATGAATAGTGAATGTTCTTTTTTAAATCATTCCCTCTTAGCCGTGTGAACATAGAATGAAAGAAAAATGAACCATCACCCGAGTGAACAATCACTCGAGTGAACCGTCTGATATCAGCTTTACAGACACATTTTCAGGCTACCTGCTGCTATTTAGAGTATCGTGGCTGAAAATACTCTGCTGAAATCGGCAGTTAAATATAAATATATTTGTGTATTAGATGCTCTTTGCTCATTTTACTATTACTAAGTAAGTTTTGTAGAAATCATAACGTTATTAGAATTTGCCATTTGTTTTTCTGAATATTATTGTTTACTTCAAATTACTAACAACAGTTAGAGTAAATCTATTACTGCTAGATGTACAGTTTGGTATACTGTATTTTTTTAATAAATTGTTCATCATCATCATCACAGCCCATATATGTTCCACTGTTGGGCTCGGGCCTCCTCCGTAATGAGAGAGAAGTTAACCTACTACACCGCTCTGGTCAGACGTATTGGTATAGGGTTTTGTTTCGAGTTTTCCTTCTCTTGCATAGATATTATATGCGTTTTATATCCCTTAGTCGTCTCTTACGATCACCCACGGGTAAGATAGTGTCTAGTGAATTGTATTCTTACTCCGTCACCACACGGATAAAATGTTCATTTTGAGATATTTTAATTTTTTTTTGTTATTAGAGGCAAAATTGTCTTCGAAATAAAAGCAGGTTTTTTTAATATGATTGATAGCTGAAGACGCTAATGATGTATAATAACTGCTGTATGCAGTATTGTAACACCGAGAAAATGTTAAAATTTAGTGAATCTCTATCTATAAAAGAGGATGTTTGTGTATATGACACCGCTAAAATCAGAAACTATTTGACAGATCATTATAAAAAATGGTTTATATGCTATCTCTATTGATGTAACTTGCCATCAGGCAGCGCTACGATATATAGACTTCTACAAACAAACTAACAGCCTGGGTTTGCCAGTATAATATAAAGTGACTTAAATGTATTTTCACGTTCTCCTAAAATTGCCAGAGGAAATGTTGATTTGGTTGAAAGCCCAATTAATTAATGGTAAGGACTTATTGACGGATAGTGACTACGAATAAATTAATTAATATGAAAAAATGTAATATTTATCTGTGATTTATGAAGAATATAACTTTACAAGTCACGTGAATGTTTTAATTTTATTTAAACTGATGGTTTCTTAGCCAAGTTTCAAACTTTGACAACAAACATATAATGAAAAATAAAACAATAGAAATAAATAAAAATGGTAGCCATTGAAAGATAAAAAGGATTTTAAACGCGCATCTTCTAGTCGAAAGTTATTTGTGTTTTGTTTATCCTAATTAGCGAAGCAGACAAAGGATTATTATTTATTATAGAAAACGTTTATCAGTGTTTACTAAATATATTGTTTTGGTTTAATTTCTGCAAAATGGTTTTCATGATTCTTTAATAACTATATCTATTTATTGGCGTTGTTCCAAGATTTACGTCATCATCTTCTTAGCAGCCGAAGCTGATCACATATATTATATGTTTTATTAATATATCAACATATGCGAAATCGCCGCAATATTTGGGATAACTGATTTTAAAGATGCAAGTACCTAAACTATAACTAAACGAATAAGGTATATTCCTATGAATGTGTGATGGAGGTTTGGTTTGGTTGATGTATAGAGAAGCATGCATATAATGAGACATGGATTCATTTATAATTATCGATGCTGTATCAACTGTCTTAATGTTTGTATTGCCAGTTGTAGGTTACATGGGTAAGTATTCCATTTCACTCTTGCAGATGGGTTATCCGGAGACGAATCACTAGATAACTATTTTTATTTAAAATCGTCATGAAATTACAAAAAGTATTGATGCCACTCGAAATTTAGTAAGTACCTACATTATTTCAGGTGAGTACGATTGGAAAATATTTTAATAAAGTGGTAAGTGTGAATGATTATAATAGATTTTTAGGTATGTTTGGAGTGGAGCTTGAATACACGAGCTGATCATCATCATCATTATAACCACGATCATCATCTCTAATCCTAATTACTTGGAATAGACGCAATATATACTCCACTTCAACCGTATATATTGCAAAAGGTTTAGTTTTATGACCGGTCGTTTGCCCGACGTCAACCCTTTTTGGGAATATAATTATTGACCAAACGGCATCAGATGGAGTTCGTCCAAGTCGAAATAAAATTCTAAGAATTTTCGTTTTTTACTTCTTTTAAATTTCATTTGTGCTATGTAACTTAATTTTATCCGAATGTATTTAGGTAGGTATATAGGTTAAGATAAGGAAAATTCGAAATTATACTCTATATTTACTTGTATGAAGAGTGTTTTTCCTTATTGTCCAGCAGGCACGTACTTCAGCACGTGTCTCGTATACAATGGATACGAGTAATACAGACTATTTAAGAGCAGTAAGACATATAATAGCTGAAAAACATGTATCCAATTAAAGTAAACTTATCATCATCATCATCATTCTCCTACTCTTACCCCAATTACTTGGGGTCGACGCAATATGTACCCCTCTTACTACATATTGCAAAAGTAATTGGCAATAATTTTATAACCAGCCGCCTGCCTGACATCAACTCTCCCTAGGAATATCCAATTAAAATAAGCTAAACAAATTAAAAGTTATGGTAAATTTATTGCTATTATTATAAATCTATCATGTTAAAAACGTAAGAGGAAAAATAAATAACAAAAACATTCCGTGTGTTGACGGAGTAACAATAAAATTGACTACTCCTACATACATATCATCACGCCATATCCCTTGCAGGGTAGGCAGAGAGAACAGAGTGCCAGAGAACTCTATCTCTGCATACTTCACTCGCTTCCTCAACATTCATAATTCTCTTCATACACGCTCGCCGGTTTCGGAGACTCTTGACTCCACCTTTCTTTAGTACATGACCGATCTGGTCTAGGTAGGTTAGTCTCGGTCTCCCTCGGTACCTACATCCTTCCACTTTCGCATTGTATATCTTCTTAACCAGGCGTTCGTTCGGCATTCTTTCCACATGTCCGAACCATCGGAGCATTCCCTTTCGCATCTTTACACTAATACTCTCTTTCATACCTACTCGCTCTCTTACGTCGTCGTCGTCGTTGACTACTCCTATTTTATAAAAACCAGACTACGAAAAATGATTGTCACATATGTGATACTTACTGCCATAAATATGTTATAAAAACGACTAAGGCATATATAATAATATCTATGTAAGAAAAGAAAAACTTGAATATAATCCCGTACCAACTTGTTTGACCAGCGTGGTTATAGTAGGTCAATTTCCCTCGTATTGTGGAGGAGGATTGAGCCCAGCAGTGGGATGTATATGAGCAGAGATGTTGAAAATGATGAACAATGGAAAAGTAAGAATTATTGTATTATTTTAAATTATTCTACAGACTTTTAGTCCGTGCTCTTTTTATGTTTAGTTTTTTTTTGTTTGAGGAAGATTGAGCCCAGCATTGGGCATATATGAGCAGAGATTATGAAAATGATGAAAATGGAAAAGTAAGAATTATTGTATTTGATTACATTGCAATATACATAGTTACCGTGACCTTGTATATAATAATTATCCAATTAATACATAATGAAGTTAACGTTATATTTTTATTATCATTACACTGCGGAAAAAAAATGCATTGTATTCTTATAGTCATTGTATTAAATCCTTTACTGTCAGACTATAGTTAATTACTCTACCATCCCGACCTTAGTGTGGTTTTGAAGAATGTTATCGCAATTATATCGAAAATATTTTCTTTGTTATATAAAATGACTAAGTAGGTACTACCGGTTTTGCAAACTTTTGTTTTTTAATTGAATTTTCTTTTTGATTTATAGTGCGTACACTGTAATCATTTAGAAGTACGCTTCTTTACAATATAGTAATCTATATAATATAGGGAAGCTAGAAATCTCTGGAATAGTAATAGAACTTTTTTTTTTTTGCTGTGTGGTAGCGGCTTCGAATACTACCAACCCTTACTTTACTCGTGGATGTCGTGAAAGACGACTAAGAGCCTTATAATGACCTAGTCCAACTCCATCTGGTGCTGTTTGGTCAACAATTACATTCCCAAGGAAGGTTGACGTCTGGCAGGCGGCCGGTCATAAAACTATTGCCAATAACTTCGACAATATGTACTATGAAAGAAGAGTACATATTGTATCGACCCCAAGTAATTGGGATGAGAGTAGGAGAGTGATGATGAGTAATAGAACTTTTTGGGTGAAAGGTACAGGGTAATTTACAAACACGAAAGTATCTAATATAAATAACAACGGAGGAACTATCCTTATTTGTGATCAAACCCAAGACATTCGGCATAATAGGTTGCTAACTAAATAATTACGCCATATGTAAATTACATTATTTTTATTACTTTCATACTGGACAGAAAATATTGTACTAAACTCTATTGGTTACGAAGATGTGTGATAATAGAGATACAGAAAATTAATATGCAAAAATATTCTTCTTCCTGTTAAACAATGCTGATGATTTGGAATGATTGATTCGAGACTTGTTATCGGGCGATTAAATTGATCTAATAAAACACTGACCTTCGCCTATAACCATTGTAACTATAAAACTATTTATAGATATAATAATACTACTATAAGATTACACAAATAGCGTAGTGGTTAAGATACCGACCTACAATGCTAGTGATGAGACCCATGATGGGTTCGATTCCTACGTAACAATAACTCTGTGCGATCTACAAATTAATTATTTATTGTTCTAAGCCTGGGTGAAATTTATGTCCGGTAAATTACTCGCAACAACAATTATTTCCTTATCGCATTTGTTAAAAAAAATATAAATTTAAAATATCGATCTATTATGGCAGTGTTACGAGTTTAATTCCCATGCAGGAAAATAATTTGTGCGATCCCTAAATTGTTGTTCTGTAACTGAGTGTAATCAGTGTTCTTTAATTATGTTTGTATAGTCCCCTGCAATATGAAAATTAATCCCTTAGTGCAGGGTGTTGTTTAAAAAAAATAGATTAGAATAAAACAGTTAAATAAACAATACTCTAGATTATAATCTCACTCCAATAATTTAATTTTGATACAATTATATTTTAATATAGATGCTGCAATATAAATTAGCTTAGATTTTTTCTTTATATTTAAACTATTTAATCGAAATAATTCTTACACAAATATGAAAACTGCTAGTTAATCTTAATCGGACTTTAATGATTTTGAAAGCATTCATTATATAGAAGAAAAAAAATATAGATATATTTTATTTAAAATCTATCAAAAATACATACCATGTTTAATTACACACAATATTTCACTTTAAATGAAATATTTTATTTCAGGTTCAATGAGATGTAATATTTTTTAATATTACAATGGTTTTAAGTTGTCGCAGCGTATTGAGAATAGTTCAAACTCGTAGTTTGATACACACGCGTGTATTTGTACACGACTGGCACGCGACTGCTATTTCGTGAAGTCGCAACGGGATGCTGCCAGTTTACTTTGCCAAACATACTTTAAGTCCGTCTTTATTAGCTTGCACTATATATGTATGTATTATTTATATATATTACTTATTTTTCCACTGAAGAAATAATATTTTTCATTATTACACCTCCCAGTATTTTACTTTCTCAGCAATGGAAGCGAAATTATCCTACTTTATCGTTCTGTCTACGTATGGATTAGGCTTACAAGATTTTCTTTTATTGAATTTACGTTATCTATTCTTGTCTGTCTTATACGACATCCTTGAAAACGAATTAGGTGGTAATTTTCACTTTTACGCTGTTGCTGTGCAAAAAAATTATGACACGTGTGTATATATACATAAATAAATATTTGCAATTCCATTTCATGCAATTTAACTTAATAATTTGGACGTTTATAAATATGTACATATGAAGTAGTAGCTGTACTCATCCTTGTTTTACCATACTTACTAGTTAATTTATTAATATTTTAAACATCGTCTTTATTTCGACATAATCTTCAATGATGGCTTAATGTGAAGTTGTTATTATGACGGTTATGTATTGTGTGTACAATATTTATTTATTTATTTATTTCAATACAATTACACAACTATCATTATCGGTAATACAATCCAACTCGATAGAGAAGGGCAGTGTTAGAACATACCTAAGTATCATTATCATCATCATCACAGCCCATATATGTCCCACTGTTGGGCTCGGGCCTCCTCCGTAATGGGAGGGAAATTAACCTACTATACCGCGCTGGTCAGACGTGTTGGTTATAGGGTTTTGTTTCGAGTTTTCTTCTTCTCTCGCATAGATGTTATATGCGTTTTAAATCCCTTAGTCGTCTCGTACGATCATCCACGGGTAAGATAGGGGGTGGTGAATAGTATTCTTACTCCGTCACCACACGGAAAGTTGTTGTTATCTATTTGCTAATATTTATGATAACATCTTAGCTTTAATATTATACCATACTATGTTTTATGGTTTAACCCTAATCGATAAATAGTCTAAATAATAAAAGATTATTATTTTTTTTACATTAAATTTAGGATCTGAGTTTAACCCATAGTAAACAAACAGGTTTTTTAGGTAGTATATTAAATACGTAAAAATATTATTATAGAATACTATTGTTTATAAATTAATAGTAGTTTTTTTTTAAAATCAGTGTTATTTTATAGATCAATTTTAATCTCATAATATTCCTAACTTCACTACGAAATCCCAACTAAGATCTCTCTTTTTTCAGAGGATGCAATTTTATTTTAATTTTAAACAGTGCTGTATAAAATACTTAACTATTATATGTCTTATGTTTTTTTTAAGACACTCTGCACTCTACGCTACGACAGTAAATCTTGTATTGTGACGGACTTTGCAAATATATAATTAAGGGATACAAATCATATTCTGACTTGGAACATCAATTTGTAGATCGCACAAAGTATTGTCCTTCATGGGAATCGAACCCATAGCACCTGGCATGGTAGGTCGGTATCTTAACTACTACAAAACCTCCAATTTCTATTAAGAAAACTGAATAAGAAACATACACCAGAAAACTTATAAAAAATAGTTTCATTTATTTTCACAAATTTCTTTAATTTAATAGTTGTGTAAATATCCGAAGTAGATATGAAAAACTTTTTTTATGAAGATTACTACATGCATACATATCATCACGCCATATCCCTTGCAGGGTAGGCAGAGAGAACAGAGTGCCAGAGAACTACTTACTTATTTATTATACAATTGAAATAAAACTCTATACCAACCTGTCTAACTAGCGCGATTATAGCAGGGCGGGCAATTTACCTTTCATTGTGGAGGAGGCATAATTTTACTAGGCAAATAATTCATGGGATGTTCTGTGGACTCGATCGTCAATGGAAGGGCAATTGTTCTACTATACGGGTCAGATGGAATGGTATTTATTTCGAGTTAACCTTTTCTTGCATCGTTATTATCTATATCTTTTTCTCAATGGTCTTTTACGATATACACATGCGATAAATTGGCGGTTGAATTGTATTCTTACTCCGTCACCACACGGCAATAGCAATTAACTGGCTGTATAAAAATAATTAGGTAATATTCCGACATACCCTTAAACTCTTTGAGGTATTACTATTTATTAATCTGTGGTATTACTATATGATGAAGTAACAAATAAACATAGATTTCATAATTATTAAATGTTAGTATAAGCTTATGGTGTTAAAGGGACACACAACCTATCTGGTGAGTGGTAATGGCCGCCCTTGGAATCTACGTTGAACAAAACAGAATGATTGTCGAATTATTTTGAAGATATGAAGATTGCCAAATATAATATTATTTTTTGTTGTAAGATACTTACATTTAAATGAAGCAATTTAATATTTTTATACGCGACTCTCGTATAAATGTCAATACAAAATCAATTCTCAATAGCCACCTATTGAGAATTACATATTTATGTGTATGTTGTCTTGATGAAGGTTTTGTATTTCGTATTTTGTTATCTTATTCGTTTCTTTTCCTTCTGATATTACTATGATATCTGTATGACGGAACTTAGCTTGTTATTTTCTTTTTATTGCTTTTTTTTGAAATATATTTAGTTCAACATTCATGATCGTTCTCCTACTCTTATCCCAATTACTAGGAGTCGACGCTATATGTACTCCTGTTACTACATATTGCAAAAAATATTGAGAATATGACCGGCAGTCTGCCTGAAATCAATCCTCCTTGGGAATATAATCAGATGCCGTTTGGTGAACACTAAGTGGCATCAGGAGATGTTGGCTCAGGTCAATATAAAGCTGCTGGGTGGGTCACCAAACGACAAATATCGTGTTACGGTGACCTACTCGCACGGCGTCGAGAGGTATGTAGTTGAGCGAGTCTATGGGGTCGCCCATTGCTTCTTCCGTCGCCTCGGACGGATTACCAGGGTGTGACCACTCCATAACCCGCCGCCAAAAGAAAAAAAGATAAAGCTCTTAGTCATCTTTTACGACATCCACAAGCAAAGTAAAGGTTGGTAGTATTTATAGCTGTAACCATACAGCGAATGGAATATACGAGTATTTAGATATTAAAAAAATATAATTGATAAAAATAATGTATAAAAAATAAATCATCATCATCATCTCAGCTCATATATGTCCCACTGTTGGACTCGAACCTCCTCCGTAATGGGAGGGAAATTGACCTACTATACCACGCTGGTCAGACGTGTTGGTATAGGGCTTTGTTTCGAGTTTTCCATCTCTCGCATAGATGTTATATGCGTTTTATATCCCTTAGTCGTCTTTTACGATCACTTCTCACTCCGTCACCGCACGAACAACTTAATTTATATTATATAGTAATTTAATCGAGCAATTTTTGTTCTTTGTATCTATATTTACGTATTTTTATACTTTCTATATATGTATATATATATATATATTTATATACATATAATAAAAATGTAATGGATCGCTGTCTGTACATGGAAGATATATGAGAAAAAATATTACTGGGACCTTTATCAACACAAATGGAACCCAAACAATGATTTTTAAAATTTTTGTCTGTTTATCTGTTTCTCTATGCGTTCGTGCACGCTAATTTAGACGCGGTTTTCACTAATATATTGTGGTAAGGTGTCCTTAACATTTAGGCTTTAATTTATATAAATTGGTTTATAAAAAAGAAAGTTATGTCAATTTAAAAAAATGTTCGGGGAAAATAATCTTTATCGATTCTTTTCAAATTACGTACAAATTATCTTCAGTAAAAATAAATAAACACATGTTTCAGCATTTGCTGATTTTCACCCTCTGCGGGTATAAATTAGGCCTGCAAATCGGGTTGGACGACTCATTAAATCATTAGCGCCAAGCCGATATTATTGAAGCTGGCAACTTGAAATATTGACAGTGGTTTCTTTATATGACGTCGAAATTTAATAAGAAAGGATTTTACGAAATTATACCCCTAAGGGAGTGAAGCAGAGTAGCAAAGTTTATATGGAGAGAAAAAGAATCTTTATTGATTCTTTTCAAATTACGAGTCGAATCACATATTCTAGGGTAATATCCGGCGCGGACGGAGTGGACGCTGAGGCTGTCCGCATCCGCAGTGCGTTAACGCAGATCTGCGATGCGGCCATACCCAGGGTGCGGTGTCTACCTCCGAGGCAGGGGGTCTACTGGTGGTCCCCAAGACTGGCGGACCTTCGCGCGGCGTGTATCAGTGCCCGAAGGTCCCACACCCGCAGCCGGCGGCGTCACCGCGACGCTGAGCGAGAGGGCCAGCTGTACGAGGCGTACCACAGTGCGCGTACTGCCTTTCGGCTGGCCATCCGAGCCGCCAAGGATGCAAGTTGGCAGAAGATGTTGGACGGTCTCGACCGTGACCCCTGAGGTCGCCCGTATCGCGGCCCCCCCCCTCACCGAGACCCTCCAGCCCGACTTCCTCTGTAGGGTGATCGAGGAGCTATTTCCACGGCAGTCGGGACACACGCCCCCAGTCATGGCTTCGCCAGATCAAGACCGGGAGGCTGACGACGAGAGTGTTCCACCCGTGACGGAGTCGAAAGTGGGGGCGGCAGTGGCGCGGATTCGCTCCGCCACCACGGCCCCCGGCCCGGACGGAATACCAGTCCGGGTGTTGACGTCGCTCCTCGAGCACTTCGAGCCTCGCCTCAGGCAACTGTTCAACGCCTGTCTGACGTCTGGACGGTTCCCTGAGTGCTGGAAGGAGGGGAGGTTGGTTCTCCTGCCAAAGCCGGGACGGCTCCCGGATTTGCCGTCGGCCTACAGGCCCATCGTGCTTCTCGACGATGTGGGTAAGTTGCTGGAGCGTGTCCTCGCTGCCCGCATCGTCCGACACTTGGAGGAGGTGGGGCCCGATCTGTTGGACGCTCAATATGGGTTTAGGAGGGGGTGTTCGACCATCGGGGCCCTATTACGCCTGAGGCAGACGGCCGCAGAGGCTGTCGCCGGCAAGGGAGTGCTGTTGGCGGTGTCGCTGGACATCGCCAACGCATTCAATAGTCTGCCATTCAGCTGCATCAAGGAGGCGCTCCGGTTCCATGGAGTGCCCCTGTACCTCAGGCGGCTGGTGGCAGACTATTTGGAGGGGCGCAGTATCCTCTGCGCGGGTCCCGCAGGGGACATTGTGCGGACGCCCATGTCGTGCGGTGTTCCACAGGGGTCGGTTCTGGGGCCGACTCTGTGGGACATCGGGTACGACTGGGCGTTGAGAGGGAGTCTCCCCCCCGGGCTGAGCTTGGTGTGCTATGCTGACGACACGCTCGTTACAGCCCGGGGTAGGACACTCGAAGAGGCGGCGAGCCTGGCCACTCTCGGCACCGAGGTCAGGCGAATCGAGGCGCTGGGGCTCAGGGTGGCCTTAAATAAGACGGACGCCCTATTATTCCATGGGCCACGCGTAAGGCTGCCAACCGGCGCCTCGTTAGTCGTCAACTCCATCCAGATCAACATCCAGGCCCATATGAAGTACTTGGGTCTGGTGCTCGACGGACGATGGTGGTTCCGGGAGCATTTCCGACAGATTGCTCCCCGGCTGGTCGGCGCGGCGTCCGCCCTTTCTCGGCTCATGCCGAATGTGGGCGGACCCAGTTTCGAGGGCCGACGGCTGTATGCGGGGGTCATCCGCTCGATGGCCATGTACGGCGCACCCGTGTGGGCGAGGGCTCTGAACGCCCAGCTTAGGGCGGTTCTGTGGAGGCCACAGCGAGCCATGGCGGTCAGAGCCATTCGCGGGTACCGCACGGTGTCGACAGAGGCGGCGTGCCTATTGGCCGGGACACCCCCGTGGGACCTAGAGGCGGAGATGCTCTCCGACCTCTACCGGCGGGTTACCTCAGTGCGCGAAGAGGGTGGCTCCCCATCGTTGAGCGAGATAGCCACCTGGCGCGAGGACGCCCGCCGAGACGTCATCGCCCGTTGGGTTACGCGGCTGGAGAGGCCTAGACACGGTATCGTGACCGTCGAAGCCTTCCGGCCCGTATTGATGAAATGGATGGAGCGGCGGCACGGGGTCCTCACCTTCCGACTGGTGCAGGTGTTGACGGGGCACGGGTGCTTCGGGAAATACCTGCACACGGTCGTGTACAGGGAGTGGACTCCGAGCTGCCATCATTGCAGTAGTGACGAGGACACGGCGCAACATACGCTCGAGGAATGCTCGGGCTGGGACGGGCAGCGCCGCGACCTCGTCGCTATTATCGGTGCCGACCTGGCACTGCCGGCTGTCGCGAGGGCGATGGTCGACAGCGTCAGGAATTGGGACGCGGTCGCCGCCTTCTGCGAGGCTGTCATCTCGCGGAAGGAGGCGGCGGAACGAGTCAGGGAGGACTCCGGCGACCCGGGCCGCCGCCAGCGGCCGGGGCGGCGCAGGCGCGAATACCTGCGCCTGATGCCGCCCTAACCCAGGCCTCGGGTGATCGGACCGGGGTATTGTCCGGTCACCCGACGCGAGGCCACCGCGTGAGGGCGACGCCCCGACGGCAAAATCTGTCGGGGCGTCGACGAGAGGAACCCGCGAGGGTAAACCGCCGAGCGGACCACCGAAGACAAAGATCGGGTACCGGTGGTCCGCTCGCACGGCGAAGAGAGAGGATTTTACGGTGGGTCTATGGGATCACGCGCCGCCATCTCAGTCACCCCGGACCGATTTGGCGGGGCGAGACGCACCCATAGCCCACCAATAAAAAAAAAAAAAAAAAAAAAAAAGGGTAATATCCGGCACGGTGGTCCGCTCGCACGGCGAAGAGAGAAGGTTTTACGGTGGGTCTATGGGGTCACGCGCCGCCTTTTCTGTCATCCCGGACCGATTTGGCGGGGCGAGACGCATCCATAGCCCACCAATAAAATAAAAAAAAAATAAAAAAAAAAAGGTAATATCCGGCATTTGTCAATTTTCACCCTCTGGTTGTGTAAATTAGATCTGTGAAACGGGTTGATCGACTCATTACCGCCAAGCCGAAACTATTAAAGTTAGAAACATTAAATTTTAAAGCACCTTTTTATTTATGACATAGAGGTTCAATATGAAAGGATTTTATGAATTCCGCCCCTAAGGGGGTGTAACAAAGTGGCAAAGTGTGTATGGGGAGAAAATTTCTTTGTCGATTCTTTTCAAATTACGTACAAATATTCTTCGGCAAAAATAAATAAACACGTGTTTCTCTCTCCCTCTCCATCAACCCCGCACCAGTGCCATGGTGGCAACCATTGCCGGCGTTAGAGCTCACACTATACACATAGTAGACGGCAATAGCTTCTTGCCTAATGGTTTAAGATACAGGGTAAGCTTCAAAAATGTTCACTCTATAACTCAAACAATAAATCATATCTAACGAGGTCGCAACTCTGCTGGTGAAACAAACAGTCAAATAAAGGGTGGCGATAATTATATTTTTATCCCATGGTCATACCGTAAATAGTATATTAATGGCAATATAATTTGTAGAATGAATAGAACTTTGAACCACCTTTTTCTTTAGTGACTGGCTATGGTAGGTATATAGACACACACGCGCCGTACACGTACATCTACGTGGTGCGGCCGACCACCGCAACCGGGTATCATCTCGAGTCGAAGCCCTCATGCAGTGAACATCAGGTACTCACGCTTGCGCCGCCCAAAGCAGCGACGGTAGAGCGTGTCAACGTAGAGTATTTTCTCTCGGACCCACCCTATTGCCTAATTCCGTTAGACAACTAACTCGCAGAAGGCGGCGACCGCATCCCAGTTTCTGACGCTGTTGATTATCGTCTTAGCGACAAACCTTCAACACCTTGCATTGATTTTTCTCTTTAACTCTGTCAGAGATGACTTCTGCGTGGACGAAGTCACAGGCAAAAGCTAGTATATATCTATATATCAAGTTTTTTATTTCTTAGCCTCTTTTAGTGAGTATTTTAAAGAACTACATTTAGTTATTTCTGCTAAAGTAATATTAAGGCTCATTATTCATATAACTCCTTAGATCATTATTTATGTAAGCTCTGGATCTAGCGTCTCTGAGATAGATGACTTTATTTGAGATGAGATAGATGACTTTATTTAAAATATGCATAAAAAGTAAATGGCTAAGTATGGCAAATTTTTATTTAACCTGAGGTATGATGCTAGCACTGTTATAAACAACCACTTGTCAACACTAACCTTTAAATTGTTCATGGACAATAAAAATGTTATCCAAACAGGAACCTGCCACATTTCATACACCATTTTTATGATGAAGCCATTTTTTTCTATTTTTTTTGCAGCCTGAGGTCTACACGCTGCCCATTCTCTCTCTGTCTGGTGAAGTGTTGATGTAGGATACTCTCACAATAGAAATATCTGTACTATCCACAAATAATTATGTGTATAGTAGCGATCGAATGTGTCTTTTATGTTCAAAATTTAGATGTGTGTGATGATTAGAATTTATGGTACATATAAATTTACGTATTTTACAGTTAAAAAAACGCCGCATCTGGCTAACGTAATTTTGTATGCTTGTAGTGGTAGGAAAATGTTTAGTGGCGAAGAAATGTTTGCTATTTACTATTTGAAAGGTACCTCTTTGTAAGCCTTTTTAAACATATTATCATTTCATAGACACGGTCAAACTGTATGGGTTTTATTAAAAAAATCTTGAACACTTAATCAAACCACAATTCCAAGTTAACAACTTGTATAAGACCAGAGGCAACCCCATGTTTATACCGTGGAATCAACAATTATGATCTTCTCAGACCACGTCTCATTACTGCTAACAAATCTCCTGCAGATGATGGAGACTAGCCTGGTATATCAAGCTAATTAGGCGGCGGGTTTCTGTTAGATTAACATATAGTTTTTTTTGGGCTTCTCTCCTTTTCAGTAAAGTTTTCTCATTCTATATTGTTTTCTTCATTTCCTTTACTATTTTGTTTCACATTATCATTTCCTTAAACGATGCTTACAACGCTCGGGCTCGGGCCAAGGAAAAGATGATGAAATTGTATTCTTATTCCGTCACCACACGGAATGATATAATTATACAATATGTAGTTTAGCTTATAATAATACAAGCATTATAAATAAATACACTTTACTGTCCTCGTCACCGCAGATTCATGCACGAATAAATTCCAATGATGTTTTTTTTAACCACGTACTTTGCCTTCAACTTAATGCGATCATGCAATTTTTCTTTATACTCAAATAGGTCAATGGATGAATAATAAAATTACCAAATATAATAACTTTAATTTTTATTATCACGATTAATTACATTGAATATAAAGATACGATATGACCAGATCCCTTATAAGATAATTTACAACTATGAAGTTCATTTAGTATAAAATATATTTATAATATATAAATACTATATTTTATCTCAAAGGTTCAACTTCTTACTTGAGAAGAAGTAAATACTGTATTTTTATAACGAGGAAATCATCATGAAAATTTTTCTAGCAGAATAGTTTATAAGGGCAATGTTAGAGTGCCTTTATTTCTATGCTACACTATAGTTCTAAATAACGTGGCTGTCCTGCGCTCCGCCAAATCGGTCCGGGGCGACGGAAGAGACGGTTCGCAACCCCACAGACCTACCGTGCAAGGACTCCTCTCTTCGCCGTGCGAGCGAGCCACCGGTACCCGATCTTTGTCTTTGGTGAACGTAGCTGTCCTCAGTCTTAATCAAAAATAATTAATTACATATATTATTTTCTGGAATAGATAAGTAATAAAGGGATCTCGTTATATTACTTAGTTTTCATTATATAACATGAGAGTTAACAGTTCAACTAAATTTAACATTAAATTATTTATTGCTTACAACATCATTAAGATTATTATTCTAATATTGCTTATTAATTTAACAAATAATACATTTAAATAAACGTTGCACAGTAACGTTTAATCAAATTCAATAATTAAGGATAGGAACAATTCATATCACTATTTATCAAATTTATTAATTATACTAGGAGGGATATTTTATTTATAGTTTTAAAAGGACAATATCCCGCACTAAGAAATAAATACTTGCGTTGCGGGTGATTCTACAAATAAGTATACAAGTAAAGGATATAAAACACAAGCAGTATAGAAAATTGCTACTTAGACTATGCCATCTCAAATCTCACACCAAGCTTAGGAAAATACGATAAAATAGGAATGTTTTAGTGCTTTGCACATCACTATTTTATTCCACTTTGGCATAAAGTTGTAATTAAGGTTAACAGAGAGACTAATTACTAGGACACAGTTGTACTACAACCACAAGTTAATTTGAATACTTAATAAGCATACCAATTATTATTTAACTGATCTTTAAAAAAAAAAAAACAAAGTCCTTTGAAATAAAACTGTTTTTACGTATTATATCGCATTTGTATTTGATTTTTAATTGCCTGGCGTTTCAAACACTTTACAGCGTTCATGTTCACGGGAGGTGTATCACGTCCAACAAGTCATCGTTATTGTTGGACGTGAGAAACCTTAGTCCTTTCATCTTTAGTTCTTTCGAAATTAAAAATTAAACACAAAAGCGATATAGTCCGTAAACATAGTTTTATTTTAAATGTGTACTAATTGCGTAAACATCAGAAAACATTATGATCTTTAGACCTATTGAACATAACTGTTACTACTCCAGTTAACAAGTATTCTAGTCATGAATTAAGTTATATAACATTAACATTGGTATAACTAATATCCAAGCTCTAGTAAACTATTCAGAAGTTATAGATACTTCGAACAATTAGTTCAAGATCTAACTAGATTAATATTGCCATCAAATCATAATAATATCAAGGTAAACTCTATTAGAATAGATAATTTTACACTTACATAGTTGTATGTTGAATGATTAGCAAATAATACTAAGGATGTGACATAAAAAATAAGCTCTACCAATTTAATATTTAAAAATATCTTTGTTTGCTAAAGTGGTTAGTAAGACATTAGAAGAAATTTCTGCCAGAAATGTTATACAGAGTGTAAGTGGACCGCTCCTGAAAACAAAACAGGAGACCCTACTAGCTAGACATTTAAATTGTCATTTTAAGTAGTATGAAAATAAAAAAGTATATTATAAAGTGATAAGTGTTAAAAAAAATATTATACACTTACATAAGCGAAATCTTATTTATGTTATAATACTGAATTTTATTTATTATTACATTTTGATATTTGGTGATTAATATAATACATACTGAGAAGGATAAAAATTAATTTAAAAAAAAAAAATATTTTGTGGCTAATTATTTTATATAATAACTACTCTTGCATATCTATTTTTTACATGTAGTGTATTGAATACATGAAATTAAATATATTTTTTTTGTTAAGCATTTACTTGTTTGAAATAAAACTACTTTTACGGATTCTATCGCGTTTGTATTTGATTTTTATTTGATTTTTAATTGCCCGACGTTTCAAACACTTTACAGTGATCATGGTCAACAATGACATATTGGACGTAAGACACCTTAGTCCTCCCGTGACCTGAAAATCGGAATCCGAAACGTCGGGAAATTTAAAAATCAAATAAAAATCAAATACAATCGCGATAGAATCCGTAAAAGTAGTTTTATTTCAAATATGTAATACTCGCGTAAACATTAGAAGTCATTAAGCATTTACTTGGTAAGCCTCAGAGAGAATCAAGTGAAATTAGAATAACATAAGCAAGCTTTTTTATTTTATAAACTAACGCGCGACACACACGTTTTTTTTTCAAACATCTACATATTCTTTGAAAAGTTTTTGGTAGTTATTCATTTCATTTGAGATTTTTACCAACATTACTACAGATAAATATTATTTAGTTATATATTGAAGGATATAAGACGATTTATTTTAAATGCGTTACATGTCTTTTATATTTTGACAATATTAATGTTTTTTTTTTTAATTTGTTATGAATATGCTAAATATATTATATATAACGAAGATATTCCATAATATGGATTATGAAATAATGAAAATTAAAGCTAATTAATGTTAATTAAAATGATTCAGACTATAGTTAGAAGTTAGCTGTGTGGTAGCGGCTACGAATATTACCAACCCTTGCCTTGCTCGTGGATGTCGTAAAAGACGATTATGAGCCTTATAATGACCTGGGCCAACTCCATCGGATGCCGTTTGGTCAACAACTACATTCCCAAGGAGGGCTGACGTCTGGCAGGCAGCCGGTCATAAAACTACTGCCGATAACTTTTACAATATGTACTATGAAAGAAGAGTACATATCGTATCGACCCCAAGTAATTGAGATAAGAGTAGGAGGATGATGAATGACTATAGTTAGAAGTCTAGTGTCATGAAATATACCCAAAACACATCTAGTGAGGGCTCTTGAGGCGTAAAGTTATTTTAAAATTAAATTGTATACAAATTATTTAGTATAATAATATTTAGTGTCATACACAATTCTTTGGAATAAGAGGAATGGCATAAAATTTATCTAATCTATACCTACTACATATACATTGGTTTTTATACCACAACAAGAGAGATATATCTCACACTAACTCCGTTTGTTTGGCAATCATAGACTTTAGTGAAATATATAACTAACATTGAATTTTATAAAAGCTTATAGAGTTCGTAGAAAGCAAGAATAACGTAGTTTGTTTGCTATGTTTGCTACTTAATCTACTTAATCTACATAATTATATTGATAATTTATGATCACTTAGCATGAAAATAAAACGAAGATTAAGAAGTTATTCTCTTAAAAATATAAAATTCTTTTTAATCTTTGTATTATTTGTTTTTAAATTATAAAACAGCCGTAGTGATGAATATTATTACTATTGTTTTCAATCTACATCCCTAGTACAAAAAAAATGTAGGCATCAAGACAATACAACGAATAATATTTTAACACAGTAGATATTAATATTAATAATAATTAATATTATAAATAATAACACTTCAATGGATTTCAGTAAAATTCGAAATGTTTTATTCCACATAAGGGGCCGTCCATTAATCACGTGAGGTTTGAAAAGTGGGTGGAGTGGTTTGACAAAAGTCCCGAAATATCACAAGTGGCGTTTAGTAAGATCACTCACGTGTATTTATTTTTTCGTCAAACGCTGAGATTTCTAAACTGAAAAGCGGCGTGTAGTGTGCTTTGACTTACCATTGCTAGGCAACGAACAAAGTCGTTTAAAGTAGGTAATCTGTATAAAGACCTTTTCGCGAAGTGTAAATAAGCAAAAAACCGAGAATATAATGAGCTGTGGGCTATTTCTTTGTAGGTACTAAAAATTTACGTGATGTTGGTGGGGGAGAGGATCATAGTCTTAAAACTCACTACGGATCACCAAGGTGGGGCTAAAAATTGCTGAAAAAAAGATCACGTGATTAATGGACGTCCTCTAACTGACAACGTAGGCGTAACTAGATATCAATAAAAAAACTTCGCAATTATAATTGTATTTAAATGCAATGGATTAGTCTCTTCATTTGTGATTAAATATATAAATTGAGCAATTAAGCTAGATGTGAATTCTTATTTACTAATTATTGAAAGGTTGTTGACGTTGTGATTAATTATCGAAAATTGCGAGTAAATACTTGCTTTATTTCATTTTAAACATTTTATTATCTGTCATTCCTAGTATGATTATGTTTATTTAAATTATATAATTCTCATTGTTTCGGTTAAAATATGTCATAGACAACAAAAAAATCTTAAAATTAAAATTATAGTCATTATTTATTTATACGTTGAGAACTCGAACCAATTAACAATGGTCTTCAAGAGTTCTAAAATCATCAACCGTATTGAGTGTTGGAATTGGCTGCCTTCATTGTTTCAACTTGAGATCTCCTTGAGAAGACAAGTACAATACTCGCATCACAAAGAGAAATATAACGATTTGTGTGGGTTATTTGTGAATGTGTTCAGTGTGTGGGGAGTACAAGACGTTCTCCAGTTCGCTGACGATCAGCAAGAAGTCGCCTAGAGAGATGACCGCGCATTATTGCACAGATTGTTGCCAGTGCGTGTGCAAACACCATCACTACAGCGCAAAGTGATACGAATCCAAATGCTGAGCCTGGAAAAATGCCATTAACAAAGGTTATTTTTCATTAAATTGTTAAAGCTCATTTCAACAATTAAATTGTTGAAGGTCGATTAGTCCGTTATTAATCTTATAAATGAGCGATTCTTGTACATTTCCAAGATACCCGAAAATTCTTTACGTATCTTGAAAATGGCTCTATAGATATGGATAAAATTATGTAGTGAGATAAGCTTTTTAAATTTATTTATATAGCTGTTTATAATAATACATTTATTTATGCACCTAGTATAAATCCTAGTATATATCACAAATAATAAATAACTCTTTCATAATACAATACTATTGTGTAGTATTGTTGTCATATTGAATTAACGTTTTCGGCGGCTGGGCAATGAAATCAAGAATTCCATCCCGTTAGCTCGCTCAATTATTGACGAGGAGTAATGTGATAGGTTATAGAGCTAAGTCACCCCAGACATTTATAGTTCAGCAAAAACAAATAGCGTTTTGCTTTTTAAATTTAAATAAGTATCTTCGTCGAAGTATAACTAGAAAAAATAACGCTGAACTAATCTCCATCGCTTCATCATTTCAGCTCATACACGTCCCACCACTGGGCTCGAGCCTCCTCCGTAACGGGAGGGAAATTGACCTACTACACCATGCTGGTCAGACGTGTTGGTATAGGATTTTGTTTCGAGTTTTCCTTCTCTTGCATAGATCTTACATGCGTTTTAAATCCCTTAGTCGTCTCTTAAGATCACGCACGGGTAAGATAGGGGTGGTGAATTGTATTCTTACTCCGTCACCACACGGAATCTTAGTAGTACAATTTATTATGCATTTATGTCATATTAAACTTATGTTCTGAGGGACGCTCTCTTTTATAGTTTTTAACACCGTTACATTTGTAAAGGTTGATATAATTAGTGTCTTGGGAATATAAAGGTGATAAATTTCTCGTAGTATTTCTTCAATCACGAAAAAAAAAAGAACATATAAGTAAAAGTATAAAGGAATACACAATTTCTTTTAAACTGAAATTTTATAAGATAGAAAGAAAATTGTAATTTATTTCTATCTATTTTAGTATATTCTCCACGTTTAAATGTTAGCAATACAAGCTCGAAGAACATCTCCGCTCTATTATATTCCTGCATGAATAAATGTCAGTAATACGAATTCAAAAAGCATCTCAATTTCTAGCTGTAATATGAATTAGACAATTATTTTTGAAATAAAATTATTTTTAAGGATTCAATCGCATTTGTACTTGATTTTTAATTGCCCGACGATTCGTCGTTTTCGTCGAAAAATTTAAAATAAAATACAAACGCGATAGAATCCTTAAAAATAGTCTTATTTCAAACGTGTAATACTCGCGTTAACATCGGAAGTCATTATAACAATTATTTTATTTGTAATGTTATTTCTTTTGAAACAAAAGTAATACCTACTCGCGTAAACATCAGAGACCATTGTGTTATTACTTTGTTGTTATTTTTAACAACAACAAAGAAATAACATTACAAAAATTGTACATTAGGCACAGTTTTTCGTTTGACGTGACTCCGATAATACGCTTGTAAATGATTATTTTATTTATTTTGAAAAAAATTACCAGGTTTGTTCCAATCGAGGGCAGGATATATAGCGGGTAGTCCAATTCGATCTGTACCTCCAACTGCCCAATAGAATGCGCTGAATACTCCATATGCCAGACCTGCACCTGCGCTGTAGAGAGCATGTGCGGCTCGTACAGGATGCGCCGTGATTGCTAGTTCCACTAGCATTATAACAGAGTTGCCACCGTGGACTAGGATGTTGAGGGTATTTATTTCATGGATATCTATAAAAATATTCTACTTATAATCTCATCATCATCATCATAGCCCATTTACGTCCCACTGCTGCGTTCGGGCCTCCCCTGTAATGGGAGGGAAATTAACCTACTATACCACGCTGGTCAGACGTGTTGGTATAGGGTTTTGTTTCGAGTTTTCCTTCTCTTGACTCTTGGCAAACTTATAGTCTGCTGATGTAATAAAAAACAATGGTCACCACCCTTTCTATTGCCATATGTATCGTAAGAATCAAATTGGTATAGGCTAACAATAATGCTGTAAAACAAGACAAATTAAAAATAAAAGCTTGGTAGACTAATTTCTCTTGTTTGGAGGCATTATTTTCAAAACTATTACATAATTTTGAAATAGTAATTTCATATTGATACGATGTTTATTAATGAAATGATTTTCTATGCTTACTCATCATTCGCCTGCTCTTATCCTGGCTACTTGGGATATTATATTCTGTGCTTACTGTTCAGCTAAAATATCAACAATGCCATAAAAGTTTTTAAGAATGGGGCATTGTGTAGCTGCTTTGTAGGTACCATATTTTTTTTAAAAAGGTTCATTGGGTAACTTCTAAACTTGACCGACATACTTTTCTTAACACAAGTTCTTAATAGTACTACTTGTTACTATTGAGCTCGAGGTCTCCTGAACTATGGTTCTCCGTCGGGTTGGAGGCAATTGGTACATAGGGAGCGCATCCCTACTGGATTCAGTAGGGATGCGCATCTTGCGTCTACTAGAACTATGAAATATGAAATAAATAATTTATTGCACCGTACTGGTATAAATGGCATGACGAATCGACATAGGATGTCGCTACCAGTTTTCTTCCTTTTGCAATAATATTTGCTTAGTCTCTTTCTCTTAGTCCTTTCGTCATAATATATGATCAGATACTAGATCATATTATTCTCTCTCATATAATTAATGCATACATACATACATATCATCACGCCATATCCCTTGCAGGGTAGGCAGAGAGGACAGAGTGCCAGAGAACTCTATCTTTGCACACTTCACTCGCTTCCTCAACATTCATAATTCTCTTCGTACACGCTCGCCGGTTTCGGAGACTCTTGACTCCACCTTCCTTCAGTACATGACCGATCTGGTCTAGGTAGGTGAGTCTCGGTCTCCCCCGGTACCTACATCCTTCCACTTTCGCATTGTATATCTTCTTAACCAGACGTTCGTTCGGCATTCTTTCCACATGTCCGAACCATCGGAGCATTCCCTTTCGCATCTTTACACCAATACTCTCTTTCATACCTACTCGCTCTCTTACGTCGTCGTTATGAATGCGGTCGGTCAGCCCAACTCCACAGATTTCCCGCAGAGATCGCATTTCAACCGCATTAATTTTACTTTCATACTCTTTTCTGCATACCCAACTCTCGCTTCCATACAGTAATGTTGGGACAAGCACTGCGTTATGTATTGCTACACGTGCCTTCTGGCTGAGGTGGTGGCTGCCGAGAAGTTGCCCCAACACTCCGTTCACTCTATTTCCCGCATTCACTCTTCGCTCTATATCAGTGGTGTACCTTCCATCTCGGCTAAATCCACATCCAAGATATACAAATTCATCCACTTGCTCTAGTACATCATTACCTATTGTTACTCTTACATCTGTTCTGGCTTCATCTCTTTTAAAGACCATTATTTTGGTTTTGCTCACATTCACGCGTAGACCCCTTTTCTTACAATCTTCTGTCATTGTGTCGACTAGGGTCTGCAGGTCAGTCGCTGACTGTGCCAGCAGGACTGCATCATCTGCATAAAGCATAATAATTAATACTTACGTATATTTATCATTCATATTGAATAGAATCATATCTTTTTCTGTGATAAATTTTAAGAGATTTATAGCTAAATTTATACTTTAGTATAAAATAGTTACTTATGTAACTTAAGTCTTTCATTTACTTAAGTAAGTTAAGAGACTTAAGTCTCATAATCGTTTCTTAACCAGTGAAATTATATTTATTCCGTCACTATATAGATAGTTATATAAATAATATCGTGTTCCTAGAGTATATATAGTTACTATTGTATAGTCATTTCTTTGCTATAAATATTTTAGAAGATATTATTACTATTAGCTATTTATATATTACTGTAAATTAGTTTCCGTGTAGTGATGGAGCCAAAATATAATACATACACCATCCCCTTTCTTGCTCGTGAGTAAAAGTAAAAGACCAGGGGATGCGTATCATACGCGGATAACATCTATAAACGAGAAGGAAAAGTCGACATAAATCTCTACATTAACTCATCTTACCAGTGTGGTCAATTTACCGCGTGAGGAAAGACCGACGTCCTCCCCGAGGTTGGGGGGCGTTGGTCAAGAAGAGGGTACCCCTCAGGGGGTATTCCGTCGGGCCGGCCACTGACTTAAAGTTGACGCTGCTCCGGTGGTCGGTCCAACGACGAAGGCGAGGTGTCACGGGTGGGTTACGGGTGTGCGTGCTTTCGCCCCTCTGTCGCCCTGGACGGACTGGTGCGTGCGAGGATTACGTCGACTGTAGCCCACCCAAAAAAAAAAAGTGTGGTCTATTTCTCTACCAGTGCTGAGAAGACACGCTTACCAGCTGTAACGATCAACGTACTTATGCAAAATTCGTTACTTGTGTCACCTAGCCATTTCTTATATGTTAGCATTATACTTTATTATCATACGAAGTTATACGCCCAATAAGCCAAGCAAATAGGGTATATATACCAACTTTTTTAATTCTCGTCGATTAGATTTAAATCTGAAATAAAATTTTCACATTTAGATTTAATAACATAAATAACCATTAGTTAGTCTTATTTCATATTTTCGTCGTTTTGTTTTCTTAAGCTCCCTCCTATATTAAAACTTAGCTACACCCATGTATCATCACATTGCTATAAATATTTTAGAAGGCGTTATTAACTATTTAAAAACTTAATAAATCTATGATATTAATAAATACCAAATATAATCTAGACATAAGAGTCTAGTTTTAGATTTGTATGTATATTCTAACATATGCGTGTATCATGCGTCTGGGCCGAAAGCCCGGACGCATGATCATAATGTGGTCAGATCATCGTATACCACTAAAAAGCTGTATTCTAGGCAAAGTGTACAATTATATCAACTGAAAAAGAGTGGCAACTCGATGGTAAAATATGCATGTATGGAAAGTGCTGCTACCTAGAGTTTAGGCGATGAACTAAAGTTGAAGTAATATACCTACGTATATACCTACGTATCTACATGTGTGTATGTAATTATATAGGATTCTTTTTTACTATGAGTCCTACCCTGAAATATAAAAGAAAAACCATATCAGCCGTTAACGAAACGACAATAGTATAAACTTAACAATGAAAATTGAGATAATTTCCAGAAAGAACATCAATAACCGAAAATAGATTATTGACAATAAGTACATACGCTAGGAACACAAAATAACAATTCTCAGTTGTCAACATTTTGACAATCAGGACAAAATGGCAGCTATGTTTGTACAAACAATCTGTAGGCGGCGCGACGATCAGTAAAAATAAGTAATGTTTTAACTGTGCCTCCACCAGATTCTAGGTTTGTATATACCTACATAAATTGAATTACTTGAATTTTATAAAGCTGCACAGAAGCAATAATAATTATACACTGTAACGACTTTTTTACAGAATAATAAAAGAAAATAATAGTAATGTGTCAGAGTAATATTTAGGGATGTTTATTATTTTAAAATAAACATTTCATTCTATGCTAAATGGCAATGCGATTCCAGGTTATACCATAATAATACCACGCAATTTGGCACCACGGCTCAGTAGGAAATACTAGTAACTAAACTTAGACTAATTATTTAGATAGAAGTGTACGGAGTATGTGATGATGGTTCTATTTTCTGAATCTAGTGTACAAAAATTTTAAATTAATGCGTAAAATAAAATAGAAGATTTAATTTGTTAATTAAGATATTACATATGGTATCAGGAAATAGCATATGCTATTATCTCTTTATTGACTACGATTGCCGTAAGACATGACGCCTTACTTCCAAGAAAAAGCTTACCAAATTGTCGCGAGTATTGGAATCGTTGAACTATTAAGCAAAGTCCAGTTTGGGAGTCATATGGAGAACAAAGCCAAATTGATAACAGAAAGCTGGGTGTCCTCAACAGAGCTAGGTGGCACTCCACGCCGAGATAGCGTCTTCTGCTATATAAAGCGCAGGTTCGTCCACACTTGGAGTACTCATGCTCACATCTCTGGGTAGACACACCTAAATATCAGCTAGAGCCTAGAGATATGGCTTTACAGACTCAAGCAACTCATGCTATTCGAATAGTCAGTGATTACACTGTTACGGCCAGACTAAAGTCGCTGGAGCGACGGAGAGACTTTGGGTCACTCTGTACTATTCTGCTTGTTACCACCGTCACCTTTTTCCACTTACTTATCAATATATTTTAACACTATCACTCGACACCGTAGCAAAGTGCAGCCATTTTATTTGGGACTATTAGGGTCCTAAACTATATGCTTACAGCGATCATGTACGTGTTTCTGGAATGAACTACCTGCTACTGTGTTTCCCAAGTGCTAGTGACTTCTCCTCTTTAAATGAGGTTTAAGAATAGCACTTTCTTCAAGGTAGGTGGCCTAGCTGTGCCCCTGCTATTGCAAAAACCCATGGACAGTAGTATCACTTACCATTAGATGTGCTGTTTGGCTGTCTGTTACCATAACTAATGTTACCATAAATAAAAAAAAAACACGACTAAAAGATATAAGCAAATAGAATCGTCTAAAAAACAAATTTAACAGAAAAATTAAACTCTTGTGCCAAAGCGTCCGGGCAGCGTGATCAATATTTTTCCTATAGGAGGGTCGTGCTACTGACCGCGTAATTTTTAGTATTACGTAATAGATGGAGAGTCTATTGGCGTTAATTGGATACAATTTTAAGATTTCAATTAAAATTAAATAAAATTTATTACTAAAATATTTCCTGTGTGGTAAGCGCCACTTCATACTTCTCCACATCTTACTGTTCTCTCTCTTGTGGCAGTTGTAAAATTCAACCGACATTCTAACTGCTAAGTGTGGCAAATATCCAAGAGTAGATATCTGATGGATTTTGTAATACAATTTTCGTTAAGATGCAGTAAGTTTTGGTCGCTTGTTGCACTCATAATTTGATTCACACTTCTTACTTTTAATTTATCCCGCCCTTAAAGAAAAATATTAAAAATATATATCACTTACGAGGATCATGGATAAGGGTCCAGTAGACGAGTGAGATGACAAAAGCCAGATCAGTTGCGATGTTGTGAGCTAGCCAATACGCACGGCACAACAGCGGTGTACGCGAGCGACGCCCCAGTGGAATCGGTATTTCATCCTCTTCACATGCTGAAATTATTCTTTTATTAATTTGAAATTATTCTTTTATTATTTAGATATTTCATTCATTAATCTTTTTCATTTCATATGCGTCTCACAATTGTATTGCAAAATTTCCTAAACCTGCTAGACGGCAGAAGTTTTGTTTCGAGGTGAAGTAACTGACACCAGGGACTTACCGAATTATTTATTGTTTTTAGTTCATTAAATACATCATCATTATCTTTATTTTCAATAAAACTTTTTTTACTTAATTTATTTACAATTGATTCTAGTTCTTTTACAAGACTCGGGGAAAAAGAACTGTTTGTGATTAATATTCTTTACCTTGCGGAAGATAGATTGTATCACTGGTTATGTTTTAAACATTTATGGTTGTTCCTGAATTATGAACTATTTTTATTGACGATACTCCACTAAATAATGCAGTCTTCCAGTATGAGGGCGTTTAGCGAGAAAGTTTTACTGTCTACTAGTCAGATGAGTTGACATTATGTTTTGATAAAATTTTCCCGTCTGTTATAATGATTTTGTTTATATCACTTATTTATTTTATACAAAACTCGAGGCAGAGGGATAATGCCATATTGTTGTCTCACTTTATCTATGCATGTGGACTTTTACTTTAAAAAGCAAGGCACTTTTAAGGTTTTTTAAACGTCATGGAAATTGAACGATTTATCGCTTTAAATTTCTATGCTTTCAATTTAGTGCGATGTAGTTACACAGCGGACGACATCTTCAATTTTTAACAATAGCTTCGGCATAATACGTGTAGGTAGAGCCAAGTGGAGTCAGTCGGAATGAGGAACCAATAAGGATAATTTGAACACAATGGACAGCGGACTCGCATGGCTACAACGTTAATTGACGCGAAATTGTTACCAATCAAACGTTCTCGACCCATAACCCTGCCGATCTGTCAATAGCGGACGCGCCAAAAAAGTCGTTTAAACGAATTTTATTTCAATAATAACAACCTTGATACGACAAATAAAAAGAAAATACATTGCTGCTAATAAAAATATCATTTGTTATTCCAATTTGTTTTCTAGACATATTAATATAAGTTGGATAGATGAAAAATACAAGACACGTGTTTCATAGAATTGCATGTGACATTATTATGACTAGGACACGCGACGCCATCATTTAGTTTTAATTGATTAGCGTGTTACATCTGCAAAGAAAACATTGTCTAATAAAGTATCAGAATGACTTCGGTCACTTTGGTGATCTGAATGGAATGTGACGACTCGAGACACACCCGCGGACATTAATAGGATTATCATACTTAATGTCGATCTTTAGCCGGGAGATTAATTTCTTTTTCTTCTCGTGCTATATATTCTTTATTATTAGCTATGAGACTCTTGAAATGGTAGGCTAATTGGAATTTGTTTATACCACGCTGCATCAGATGATTACAAATAGGTTTTTATTTTAAATATTTTCTTGAAGTAATGTCATCTGTATAGTCCTATAATACTTCGGTAAAGGAACGACTGTTTATATTCTGAATACGTCACTAGTGTAATAATGGTAGGACCACGCTGTTGACAGTTTTCTATCTACAGCCGTCGGTGAGCGAGAGAGCTGGCAGCCCAACTGGGTGGGTTTAGGGATGGTAATGGTAGGCAGCGGTCTAGTTATACCTTTGGTATAGCAAAGGTCCATGCAGCAATAAAATAAAAAAAATAAAAAAACACTACACAGATGGATAAATAATGATGGATGAGATTTCGGTCTTCTATAGATGGAAATATTGTGTTAATCTTTCTCAGCAAGGACGCCATCTAATAGATTAGATTTATATTTGACCTATACTGTTTAGAAAGATTAAGACATTCAAATAAGCAAACTTTAGCTTAGTGGTTATTATAACCAGGAAATAGATCTGATAGTATCCTATTTAATTTCAAAGACAACATTTAAAACCTATTGAATATTTGATTAATACAATATAAACTTTTATAGACTCTAAAATCAATAAAAATGTTTGTATCAATCTTTTTTAGACGTTGTAAGTATGAAAGGTATTTATGTGAGCGGTAAATTTCTAATTACGTCGCATTTAACTACAGCCCTAGCATAAAAAGTTTAGTTTATTGATTCCATTTTGTTTCTTTTATGTGCCTTTTGTTGCAGAGAAGTTATGAGCCCACCAGGTGATAAATGATAACTGCTGCTAATGGACTTCAACAAAATTAGGAATGAAGATAGGATGGGATGAAGTGAAGTTTAAGGCTGCCGGCTCTGCCGCTTCCAATTGTTACTGCCCTAATGATTTTCTGCGAGAGTGTAATACTAAGTAGACCTGGATGAGTCAGCCTAATTACAGCTGCAAAGAGAAACCTGTCAGCAAAGAGAAACCTTTATTAGTATTAAGCCACTCGGCTTAATACTAATAAAGGTTTTGCCACGTTTCGAAAAGGGGTCGATAAAATTTTTATTAATGACATGTCATGTCATCACGTAGAAACTGTTTTGAAGGTATAACGATTGAAAACTTACAAACTTTGTATTTATCACTTCTATAACTGTGCACGACGAGAAGAGCAAGTCCTGATTGTAAAATAATCAGGAGGAAGCCCCAGTTAGTGAAATAAATGAACCATTTGAAATAGTTCAGCGCCACCTTAGGTCCATCGTATTTTGCCGGCAGGCGCTGACACGCGAAGCTTGCAACGCCAATGGACACCACCGAGATGAATAGCAGCCACCTGTATTAAAAAAAAATGTATATTTGTTAGGCCACGTTACTTTTTTTTTAATTTTAAGAGCTCCATGTGTTGGCGGAGTATAATTAAAGTATTGCACAAACTCTTCATTTGCTGCGTTTGTCGTAGAAAATAAAAAGACGTAGGCAAATATTAAGAGAAAAGTAAACCTGGAGGTTAGTAGTAGTAGGAGTAGTTAGCTCAAAAACATATAATAAAACATGGTAAAATACTTTTCAGATCCTCAGCTTAGCAATAAAATTCATGCATAGATCAGAAATAGAATTCATGCTTAAATAGAAATAGTTACCTTCCTTTTGAGAAGCTATGGTCTGACAACTCGCACAAACAATTTGAGCAAAGGAGAGGTTGCTTACGTTCATCTTTTTACTTTTTGAAATTTACCAAACTACTTGATACTGTATTAATAAGAGAAAAAGTCGAGTCAGAGATTTAGTTTAGTATTGTTTTGAAAAAAAAAAAAGAAGAAAGTCAAAAGATTGCCTAATGCTCTATTAATATGTGATAAATTCATATTACCGATTTTATATACAGATTTTATCGAAATAATCATGCGTCATACATTAATTAGAGACCTAAAAATCCTTATGGTAGTATGGTGATAGTATCAATTTAACTTTGAACTTATAAAACTACTGTAATCATCATTCTACTACTCTTATCCCAATTACTTGGAGTTGATACAATATGTACTCTTCTTTCATAGTACATTTTGTAAAAGTTAATGGCAATAGTTTTATGACCGGCCGCCCGCCAGACGTCAACCCTCCTTGGGAATGTAATTGTTGACCAAATGGCATCAGATGGAGTTGGCCCAGGTCGTTCTAAGGTTCTTAGTCGTCTTTTACCACATCCACGAGCAAAGTAAGGGTCGGTAGTATTCGTAGCAGGTACCACACAGCTTAATAATAATTATAAAACTACTGTAATAATTATAAAGCTACTGTAATAAAGAAAGAAAGAAAAAGAATTTATTTCTCCACTCATGGAAAGGACACATTACAAGCTTAAATAGTAACTACTTAAAAATATAAAATAAATAAAATAAAATAAATACAGTGACGTCCCCTCCACAAATGAGGAAAGGGACACTGCTCAGCATAACATTGTGGTATCTACTACAAAAAGTGATACCACAACGCTGTTATTCTGCGGCGTCCTGCGACGTCCGTCAGCAAAGCACAAGTAGCAAAAAAATAAGTAAACAAATAAAACAGAAAAAAAGGTACACTAAAGAAATAATATTAATACATATAAAAGAAAATATAAGCAATATATTTCAAATTAACACAAAATAATTAAAAAAGCAAAAGTAATATGTTATAAAATTATTCTAACCTGTATGTAATATATGCTGTAGATGGATGTTGTGAGTTCTTCTGCCACTGGCAGCAGGCGAATTGGTGTGCAGGGGAATGTTCAAGGTTGAGCGCGCGACGGCTGGCCTGCCACATGCGACCCAGCATCGCCGGCTTGCATGACTTTTGCATTGCTGTCATATAACATTGTAAATTTTATTCTTCTTATATTTTTTATTGTCTAAATATATATATTTTACTGGATTTTTTTAATAGAGAAATTGGTCTACTATATCACGCTGGACAGAGTTTTGTTTCGAGTTGTTTATGCTTGGGTTACTTAGGTTCTCATACCTCACCCGCGTAAAAGAAAAAGATAGCTGTATGTCATATTCATAACATTTCTTTTCAAATCACCTATATCCCACTATTAGGCACAAGTCTCCTCCACTATAGGATTTTTGAGAAAGTTCTTTTCTGTGTAGTGGCGGTTACGAATACTCTAAACACATAAATTGCTCGTAGGTGTTGTAACTTACGACAGATATCTTTACATCGACGCGCCTGGTGCTACCTTGGCAACGAATACATCCCTAAGGAGGTTGACGTAAAGCAGGCGATCGGTTATGAAAGACCGCCCGTTTAAACTATTATCTAAACTTTTATAATTTGTAGGATGAAAGAAAAGTTTATTTCGTATTGATGCCAGGTAATTGGGATAAGAACTAGATGATGATGGCTATAAGACAGAAAGTGGTTTGCTATTCTACACTAGTCAAATGGGTGGTCAAAAAGCTTTTTACCAAATGTTATCTGTTTACATTCTTACCGTAAAATTTGAGGTAGTCAATTGTATTCTTACTCCGTGACCACATGGAATAGAAAGGCCCATATATATATATATGTCCCACTACTGGGCTCGATAATTTTATGTCGTCTTATTCTCCATAAAATGTCGAATATAGGATAAAAGATTTACTGTTCGAATGTACGACAAACGTAGCAGTACAGATACGACAGAAACATAGTTACCCAGAACCAGTTTTTTTTTTAAATGACACCAACCTGAACTAAGGAAATGATCCTTGTATTGGGGGGGACTTTACAAACATGTAATTAATGCAGACAAATTACACCCAGATTCAGAACAACTCTTTGTGGATTGCACATAGTATTATCTTGCGTGAGAATCTAACCCACGGCGGCATTGGCACGGAAGGTCGGTATCTCAACCACTACGCCATCTGTGCTGTCATTTATATATGGGTCTTAAAATTGATTCCAATATATATAGCAGAAACACATAAACCCAGCAGACATAGCTAAAAAATCTTCATAATAACAATAATAATAATTTTAGGCTTTTATTAACAATCTTATATGTTACATTTCATCTTATAACTACACTCATTTGCAAAAAAAACGGGCGGTTTTGATTTTCATTCATATTTAAAAAGATACAATACCAAAAAGGTTTCAATCGTTTGTACACGTTACTGGCCGGTTTTAAAAATGCTGTGGTATTTAAAAAAGTACGTTCTAAATTCAATTTTTCATTTGATGTTCATTTTTACAGAAAACCCCTTTTTATCCTACATTTTTGGCGCGAAGTTCCAGAAGTTAACATCGACTTTCATAACTTTTATTCAATTTTTATCGATTAATTTCATATCCTTGACTGTCAAAGCTTTATTTAATGCTGTTTGGCTGTATCAAAAATGGTAGATAAAGTGGTAAAAGCTACCAAAATTATCGCGCTGCTTGAAGAGGGTTGCAGCCAATGTTTCGTGGCTAGGAGGCTAAATGTTAGTCGCTCGACAGTCCAAAGGACCTGGCAGCGATATCAGGAGACTGGTTCCGTCGAGAGAAGGCCTGGTTCTGGAAGAAAACCATGTACCCAACCACGGGATGATCGTTTTCTTGTGAGTCGCGCATTGAGAAATCGCAAATCTTCGTATGTGGATCTTAAGAACAACCTCCAAGAAGTAAGAAATGTGCATATTAGTCTATGGACGGTCAGGAGGAGGCTTCTCGCTGCCAATATACGCAGTCACCGCCCGGCCCGCGGCCCCAAATTACTCCGTGAGCACAGAGTTCACAGGCTTAGGTTCGCTAGAAATTGTGAATCATGGACTCAAGACGATTGGAATAGGGTTTTGTTCTCTGATGAAGCCAGGATATCTCTGTTCGGTGAAGATCGACGTCGGCGAGTGCTAAGAAGACAAGGAGAACGCTTTGCAGAGGCATGTTTCGAAGAAATCACACCTTATGGTGGGGGCTCTGTTATGTTTTGGGCAGGAATAAATTCAATGGATCGTACAGAGTTAGTCTTCATTGAAAACGGCTCACTGACTGGGCATCGATACATAACGGAAGTTCTAATTTCTCATGCACAACCCGCATTGGCCGCTCTAGGTGAAGACTCGATTTTTATGGACGACAATGCTCGCGCCCACCGATCCCGCGATGTTAATGCGTATGTGCAAGAGGTCGGCATTCGTCGTTTGGATTGGCCAGCTCGAAGTCCCGACCTCAATCCCATAGAGCATGTCTGGGACGTTCTGAAACGGCGTGTGAGATCAGTACACCCGGCTCCGCAGACCATCAGAGAGCTGAAGAATGTGATTACTGCGGAGTGGGAACGTATTCCGCAAGCAAGTATCCGGGATATACTCGCTAGCATGCCCAGACGAATTCAAGCTGTGATTTTAGCTAGAGGGGGTCACACTCGATACTAAACATTTATCTGCTTTTACTTTATTAAAGAAAAACAAACAAAAAAACTTTTTTATTTTTACTTCATGAGCATATGCACTACTAGCGAATATACACTACTAGCGAGGTTTAGCATTATTTCCCATAAATTGTATCTAAATTTTATGAAATACTGATGAAAACGATTATTTTCTTATTAATTTACCAAATTGTGTGGATAAAACTACCTATAATTATCAAACAAAGAAATATTAACATTTGAAATGGTTCATTGCTTAGGTGCCCGTTTTTTTTGCAAATGAGTGTACTTATGTACTACTAATAGGTAATGATGTACTAGAGCAAGTGGATGAATTTGTATATCTTGGATGTGGATTTAGCCGAGATGGAAGGTACACCACTGATATAGAGCGAAGAGTGAATGCGGGAAATAGAGTGAAGGAGCGTTGGGGCAACTTCTCGGCAACCACCACCTCAGCCAGAAGGCACGTGTAGCAATACATAACGCAGTGCTTGTCCCAACATTACTGTATGGAAGCGAGAGTTGGGTATGCAGAAAAGAGTATGAAAGTAAAATTAATGCGATCTCTGCGGAAAATCTGTGGAGTTAGGCTGACCAACCGCATTCGTAACGACGACGTAATAGAGCGAGTAGGTATGAAAGAGAGTATTGGTGTAAAGATGCGAAAGGGAATGCTCCGATGGTTCGGACATGTGGAAAGAATGCCGAACGAACGTCTGGTTAAGAAGATATACAATGCGAAAGTGGAAGGATGTAGGTACCGAGGGAGATCGAGACTAACCTACCTAGACCAGATCGGTCATGTACTGAAGGAAGGTGGAGTCAAGAGTCTCCGAAACCGGCGAGCGTGTATGAAGAGAATTATGAATGTTGAGGAAGCGAGTGAAGTATGCGAGGATAGAGTTCTCTGGCACTCTGTTCTCTCTGCCTACCCTGCAAGGGATATGGCGTGATGATATGTATGTGTGTATGTACTACTAATATTAAACAAAGTTGTTTATGAAAGCAACGTAATTAAATGTATTTTGTATTAGACACCGGTTTCATTTTTGTCTTGCTCTTTGGCATAGGCCTCCCCAAAAACTGTCCACAAAGATCTATCCCTTGCTGTCCTCATCCAGTATGGTAAAAAATCTTCATAAGTATCTTATAAACTTTAATATAAGGCGTTCGTTGCGTGAGATATCATATTGCCAAAAAATGTGATGTACTGACTATTCACATTTATTAAGATGTGGAACATTGATATAGTTGCGAGGTCAATATGACTATCGAAAATAAAGTACACAAGGGTCAATTTCTAATCATACACATTTCAAGCTCTTCTTCAATGTCATGAGAATATAAATATACAATTGTATATTTTGGCGTATAAAGTGGACTACTTGCTCTCAATTTAGGAGCTAATGTATATTTTATAAATGTCGACGACCTAAAAAAAACTATTCTCTAATGTTCTTGTATGAATCGTAACATAAATTCTAATTGTGGCGTCGTTAAATAAAACTTCGTGTGTTGTTGCTGATCGATTTTATGAAATTGTTTAGTATCGTCACGCAGTAACAGGAGTCAAACAGGGAGCTTATATGCTTTATTTTGTATATTTTTAGCGACGGACTTCAGTACCTTTCGCCTCGTTAATCCGTCCGGGGCGACAGGAGAAGTGGCGCACCCCGTAGATCTCACCTACAACGTAGCTCTCGACGCCCTGCGGATGGGTCACCGGCAAGCGGTCTTTTTCTTCGGTGACCAGGGTCCTTATACGCTATTCATAGTCTCAATACCAAACTTCCGCGCTGACTGTCGTTGGTTCAATGCCTATTTTGGATAATCTTTTGTAGCGATTTATAAATAATAATTATTAATGTCACAGTTATTGTGTCTTTTAATTATTTTTGTGAAGTCTAGTGATAAAATAAGCATTTTTTTTTGTCTTTAAAAGAAAATAATCTACATTAAGAATAAAATCTTTGTATTGTGAGGGACTACAAATATATAATCAACAGAAATAAATTACGCCTAGACTCACAACATTTCTGGATCACAAAAACTGTCGTGCGCAGGAAGCGAACCCACGACACATGCACGGTAGTATCTTAACCATTCTGTGCAGTCTAAATTATTCTTTAGATAAATTTATATCTTAGGGTTGTTGTGTAGCATAAAATTACATGAGTTACCCTTTGGGCAGAAATTATTATTGATACGGCCCTAGCTGAAATTAGTTCTGGCAGTTGAACAGCTCTTGGTGAACTATTAAAACAGTCATCAGTAATGTTAGTTAGTTTTAATTTCCTTTTATTCTTAGGGAATGTCACCCTTTAAAAAAATCCATCCTTCAGTGATCACTTAATATAAGGCAAGACTCAATTTTCACTCTCAGATCAGATCTCTCTTAGACTCAAGTAGAGTGTTTGATGACCCTTCAGACTCTAAATACCTTACTTAGTAAGAGTTTACTCACTAATTGCCTTAGCCCTACTTGAATTAATAAATAAAATATTACATTTCTTCTACAAGCTTGAAACACCTCCAATTTTTGGGCACTGTAATGATCTTTTATGGCATACTACAGTGCTGGGGGTGTCGGGGATCGAATGTCAATAAACGATCTCTCCGGCTCCCCGTAAAAGCGCTGAAGGGGCCGCTGTGGTTTTAGTGGGTATTCCGGTTGGGTTCTAGCTGGCCGGAGAGTCCCACACTCCCCCTCGTCTGTCACTGGCGGGGGATAGCGCGGAAATGCGTTTCCACAACGATAAAAAAAACCAACAAATTGAAATGCTACAGTGTTAATGAATTTCAAACATTTTCACCCAAACCTACTCAGAGTTCAATTAAATCTATATTATATATATATATATATACAAATAAAACGGAAATGTCTGTTTGTAATTCCAAATTAACAGTTTTCGCTAAATGCATATAGAAGAACATATGGTACTTCTATAATAAAATGAATTTTAATTTTTTCTATCAGTCTGTTTGTTCCGGCTAATCTCTGAAACGGCTGGACTGATTTTAACATCTGGACATTACTAGCAGGTAGATGATGTTGTAAGGAGTAACTTAAGCTACTTTTATTTTATAAAAAGTTCCACAAAAACAAAATGAAAACCATTGAAAGACGCCGAGTGCCACCGAGTGCGTGACGGGAGCCTGGGGAAGGACATAGGCTTTTTTTTTATTGATTATGGTGGCAAACGAGCAGACAGCACACCTGATGGTAAATGTCACTGCCAACCATGGACCTTTGCAATACCAAAGGTATAGCTAGGCCGCTGCCTACCAATACAAGCTCCAAACCCACCCCGTTGGGCTTCCGGCTCTTTCGCTCATCGAACTGCTACAATAGCACATTGATATTACTCAGACGTCGATTTTCTGCGAGAGTGTGGTACTACCCCGGATGACCCGACCCGCGGCTGTAGAGAGAGAACTGTCCACAGCGTGGTCCTACCACTATTTAGGGTACCTTTTTATCAACAAACCATGCGGGTGAAGCCGCGGGTGAAAGCTAGTATATAAATTGCTACAAATAAATGATGTCGGGGCTGACTACCTGTATTTCAATATACATACCAAGGCAACTCTTACGACTTGGGTGGTTGAGTGTTACGCTGATTCAGTGAAATCATAGAAGGCAGAAGCTTAATATCGCTTTGCAAGTGTCAATATAAAAATACTGGCAATTGTAACTATGTAGGTTTATTTATAAAAACATGATTATGAACGTTTATTAATAATTCAATATGCATTGCATCTTATTTTTTTGTTCTTCTCATCTATATACGTCGCATTATTGGTATTAATATATCAATATGCATTCTATAATGGGTGGGAAATCTATCTACTCTTATACCGCCGGTTAGGTTTTTTTTTATATTGCTTATGGTAGCACAAGAGCAAGCAGCACACCTGACGGTAAGTGTATAATTGTAACGCTTGAACAAGTCCATAAGGGTTTTCATCAAGGATCTAATAGAAAATCAAGATCTGATAGCTACTCGTAACTGGCAAGAAATTGGTCTGGGCATCTTTGGGATTCCGTACCCAAAGGGAAAAACTAGGACCCTATTACTGAGACTGCGCTGTCCATCCGTCCGTCTGTCTGTCATCAGGCTGTATCTCAAGAACGGTGATAGCTAGACAGTTGAAATTTTCATAGATGATGTATTTGTATTGCCGCTATAACAACAAATAAAAAATAAAATACAATAAATATTTAAGGGGGGCTCCCGTACAACAAACTTGATTTTTTTTACCGTTTCTTGCTCGATACTAATAACAGTGTCAGTTAGACGCTTTAACTATTCACAGAATATGTAGTTTTATGTTCTCTTTAAATATAATTAATTAAAATAAAATAAAATAATTATTTAAAAAAAACTCTTTTATTGTATGGGAGCCCCCATACAATAAAAGAGGTTTTTTAGTTACATCACATATTTTTTTAGTTTTACGGAACCCTTCGTGCGCGAGTACAACTCGCACTTGGCCGATTTTTTTATTTTAGTAGTTTCATGGTATCAATCTGTGGCGTAATATGAGGCAGGCTTACGTCCAGCAGTAGACGGCGATAGGCTGAAATGATGAATGGTGACTATCGTGGGATTTTATATTTATAGTCTTGATCTATTGTATTATACGAGTATATTCTCTATCATTTCTCGTTGAACACTTCTAGTGTATATCTAGAATTTGTACCAAAGCGACCACGTTTTTCTTCTCTCTTACTTGTGATATGTTTTTTACTTATTGCCTTATATTCATTATCATCATCTTGGCTCATATATGACCCATTGTTGAGCTGAGCCTCCTCCATAATGGGAGGAAAATTGGCCTACGCTGGTCAGAAGTGTTGGTATAGGGTTTTGCTTCGAGTTTCGATTCTCTCGCATAGATGTTATATGCATTTTATATCCCTTGGTCGTCTCAACGACCACCCATGGGTACGATAGTGGGTAGTTAATTGTATTCTTACTCCGTCACCAAACGGAAATTGCATTATATACCCAATATCTAAATAAAATAAATACTAATTCATTACCGCAGCGTAGGAGCATATAATGTCCAGATGGTTATTCGTAAGGTCACACAGGTACTTATTCCAATAATTTTCTCGTTCGACGTCGTTAAAAAAGAGAATAGGGTGACGACAACTCTTTATAAATTCTATTTTATTTGTTTGTCGATCAATTAACCCTACAATTACTTTACCCTAACTGATGTAGGCATATTGTATAAATAGCACCCGCGTGAACTGGAGCCATGAACGAAGCTTTGCACGCGATCAATCAAACTAATAATTAAAAATACTTTACGAGCCTTGATGATGCTAAGATACTAAAGGGGCGGCATTTCTTTGCGGTATTCAAAAATAATCATTTTCAAATAAGAATCATGTAATTTAAATGTTAAAAGATTAAATATATTCCTTTAATACAACTATATTCTAAAACGGAAGTCTAAAGACGCGGAGATATAAGCAGATGTGAGTACTACATAAAAGAAAATCTTAAATGCCCTGTCCAACCCGTGTCGCTATTGTAATATAGTTATAGTAAGCCGATTTCTCTCTAAATATAAAGAAGACACATGACAATAGTGAAACGTAAATGGGTTGGCAAAGAAGAACTATAAATCATCCTCAATAGCTTTTTTGAGGACAGAGAAAAGACTCCACAGATGACAGTGTCTTAGGTTCAAAAAAAAAAAAAAAAAGGTTCGATTCCTACGCAAGGCCAAATCTTGTGCGATCCACAAATTGTTGTTCTGAGTCTGGATGTAATGAATCTGCGTTAATTATATGTTTGTAAAGTCCCCAGCAATATAAGGATTACTTCCTTAGTGCAAGTTGTTGTCTCCATATATAAAAAAAAAAAAACTTATATCAATCAATAAGTTATGTCCTTCAGTTCATGTCAAGGTCATTGTATATACATATATTAACTACATCCGTAAAGCGTTCATTAAACTATTTTATATTATTGTTAACTGTATCGTTAGTCTATGTACGATTGACGGTATACTGCAAAAGCTCGTGTCTATGGCGTGGGATTCAAAATTACATGTTCAGATATATTATCATTACTCTTATCCTAATTACTTGGGGTCGACGCAATATATTCATATAGCCTACTTCTTCCATACAACCGTTTTTCTTCCACACAGCCCTATCAGACGTCATCTCTGTAGTCACTCCCTGTCTATCCATGTCATGCTTCACGGAGTCCATCCATCTTTCTTCCTTTACCCCCAAAGCCTACAACATTCATATTTAAAATTTTCTTCACTATATTACTTTCATCATATGTCCATATCTGGTTAAACGCTCACTCCTTAACTTGTCTGTCACTGGCGCCACTTTCAAACTCATATTCAGATATATGTGAGAATATATTTCTGCTTACATTTTCGGGGATAGGTGCGTAAGGTATTGATTGACATAATAGCATTATTTGTACATTATACCTATAAACTTTGAATTTACGCGCGGCCCCAAATGTTTCCGAAATGTCTGTGTTCCTTCCAGGAACCACAAGTTTTTCTTCACGTTTTTTGCACTCCAATATTATTGATATATTGTGTTGAAATGCAGTGATATGGATACAATTTGTTCTTGTCAGTAAGCCAAGTTTTTACAGCTAACGACAGCATAAAAGTCATTTTGCATCCGGCGGACATAGTACTTAAGTTCTGAATGATACGTGTAAGTCGTATTTCTTTTTCTATATCTCTGACAACTTCTTGCAATTTATTCATAATGAACAGTTCGGTAATTAAAGGGTTAAATTATAACAATTTAGTAAACTCCCATTTAAGGTTGAATGTCTGAACTTTTAATTATAGTGAATAATAATGAAAATTTAATTTATTATCTAATTCAACATTTTATTTATAAAAACCAGATTACGAGCGAAAAATTATTGCCACAAGTGAGATTCGAACCTACACCTATTGGAAATCGGTTCCTATCGTGCTGCCACTTACACCACCGTGAACTATTGTAGGACATTCAATTCTCGCATCGTATTATATTTTCGTCTTTAAGGAGACGTGTGCCATCTACCCGACATTGTTTACACAATATTTACACATTGTCACACACGTGGGTTCGAATCCCACTTGTGACAATAATTTTTCGCTCGTAATCGGGTTTTTATAAATAATCAAGCATATTAAATGCTAAATTTCAGTAAATAATTTTAAAACATGTCCTAATTAAATATCTGAACTCAAAAAAGTATTATTATTTATAATGTTAGGTTTGTCCGTATTCTAAAAATACGAATCTATATTTTCTATAATCAGTATTTATATACTCTGATACATTGCAGTTAATCACCTAAATATTGGTAGTAAGTGTATAGATTTTCCTAAAAATATAGCAACTGAAAGTAAATCAATATAAGTATGTACACTCTCGTAAACATATGCTCAAACTAACTATACAACTAACTACAGACAAAGTAAAAACATTGAGATTAATAGTCGAAGATTAATTGCTGCAGATATCTAGGATGTTCTGAACCACCGAGGTCAATGTACAATGAGTTGATAGCCACCTGCGGTTATTGGATGGATTAGCGAACTGGCGCTGTATCTATTAGATGAATAACCACTAATTACAGTAGACATACATGTACATGATACTCATCATACATGTACATGATACTCATCATACAATTGCCTTTATTCCAATTTATGCGAGCATATTATAATATCTCAACATTGTCTATGATAGGTAGAAAAAAGTAAGAACATAGAGTTTTAGAAGAGCTTTACAACTGCTCTCATCTAAGTCCATATATGTCCTACTGTTGAGCTCAGGCCTCCTCCATAATGGAAGGGTAATTAACCTACTATATCACGTTGGTCAGACGTGTTGGTATAGGGTTTTGTTTCGAGTTTTCCTTCTCTTGCATAAATGTTATATGTGTTTTATATCCCTTAGTCGTCTCGTACGATCACCCACGGGTAAGATAGGGGGTGGTGAATTGTAAGAATACAATATTCTTACTCCGTCACCACACGAAAAACTGCTCTCCTATCTAAAATTAACCTTTCTTGAGAACGCAATCATTGATACACGGTATTACGTCGAATTGTCATAAGCCAGGGTAAAGCTTTCAGTGGACTATACGACTTCAAAGAGCGATTGATAGTAACTATAATAACTTGAACGCGGTATGGCAACATCTTCATCTGCATGGGATAATGCCATAATCGGATAGGTTGGTAATCACAGTTAGTGTAAAAAGTTTCCCAGATGCGTACTGTTATCGCTCACTGATTTCTTTACCTGTTTCTACTACTCTCATGGCAGAGTAAGGATTGGTGAAACATTCTATTACTTTTAATGTATCACCGTTTAGGTAAATACATAATTTTATCATTAATTTGATATAGTATCAAAATTCGCAATGTATATATTCTACATACACAATGCCTAAAATTATTCTTTTCTCTTAAAGGCGGAGGGCTTACGGATATCTTGCCATGATTCTGACATAATTCTTGCGTTTCATTGATAGATACTATATTTCATATAGATATAGATATTCTTAATGCATAATTATTAGTTAAATAAATTTTTCATTTCGTAATCGGATTTTATAAATAATTAAGCATATTAAGTGCTAAATTTCAGTAATTTAAATAACAAGGTTGTGTCATCGTTTAATACAATTCTAACTGTAAAGTTTGAAGTATTAAGCCTATAACAATGTGTAAACATTGTCGGGTAGATAGCATACCGTCACCTTAAGACGTAAATATAATACGGAGTGAAATTTGCATGTCCTACAATTAGTCGCGGTGGTGCAGTGGCAGCACGATTGGGCCGGAATCCCAATAGACGCGGGTTCGAATCCCGCTTGCGACATCATTTTTCATTTCGTAATCGGATTTTATAAATATTAGTTAAGTATTTAAAATATTAGCTTTCAGATTCAAATTGTTGAAATTTGGAAAGTTATTTAAATTTCAAATTATATTAACTACAGTAATACTATGCTAAAAATGTTTAGGTAAAAGTTTAAAATGTTGGACAGGAAGTGCTTTACAAAAATCAACAGGTTAGAATACGTCATGAAGAAAAGCTCCAAAAATAAACAAATCAGGCCCCAATATTTGCTAACCATAAAGATATTGTAGTGAAAACCAATGTCCTGTATAACATTTTGTCCTGTATAACATTATTTTGAAGCAAACATTTATGGAATTTACAATAAAATAATTCTAAATACTAGGCTTAGAACTTCAGTATAGTTCAATGTCAGTTATATAACGCAGAACAAAAGTGCTATCAATTGCAGCAAATCCTTTATGTTCATTTAATTACAGCTAAATATCTAGTTCTATGTCAGCTATATAACGCAGAACAATAGTTTTATCAATTGCTGTAAATCCTTTATTATATTCATTTAATTACAGAAATACACGTGTGAAAATCTCGGTTTGAAATTGTAATGGTATATCCACATGACAATAAATATGTATACAAATTAATGTGTTCTATTTAGTTCTGTGAATATATGCTGTGTTGTATACGAAACCTTTTCAAACGATGTCGTGTATTCGGTAGACCGTGCTCTGTACAGCGCGGTCATCATCAGCGATAGTAATCTGACCTCATGTCATCCGTGAATTAGTTCGTATATATCAGTGCTCTTCTAATTATTAATATCTATGCTCGTTTGAATTGATTAACCTCACTTATATAGTACAAAGCATGTTAAGTATTAGAAATGATTTGGGCTAGAACCAATGCCTAAGTTTTTAGAATTGTGATAAATAGCCGTTTATATGTATAAAAGAAATATCTATATTAGAACGCTTCTTTATTTTTTTATATGTACATAAAAAGCACTGAATGTCAAAAAAAATATTTTCTTTTATATGTTAAAAAGATATTATGTCTCAAAAAATTTTTAACATTTTTGTCTATGACATTTATTATAGATGCAGATTACGGGTGCAGATGAAATTCGCAACTTACTTTTAAAAATAATATTACAGTTGAAATATTAAACTTATTTAAAATAGAAAGAAATAATAATAGAAAGAAAGGGAATTATTTTACGAAATGCCCTGTAGTGAGCCCGAGTCCCTGACAAGTTTTGCCAATGGCCTCACGTACATTTGCATATCCATCTGAATTTCTATTCATTACTTTTAGTACGCCATATCAATACAATGGCTTAACGCGCTTGTAAGATGATTCAGAGGTTCACGACGATGGCTTTTTCCAACCTTTAGACGGTGATTTATAATTCATTCTAATGGAAGATAACCACAAGATCGTCAATAAGATAATCCCACAATATGGTTAAGAACCTGTGTGTTGTGACGGGGTTAAGAAGGCAATGTGTTAGCTCACCTTACTTTCTAAAGCGAGTTGAAAAAATCCGTTCAGGAATCACTAGGAGAATAGATAACAACACGCTCCTAGGATAATTAAAACACTGCAATCTGCAAGCCGCATTCCAAGGATGACGATTATAACAATATCCCTTTCATGGGGAGACTTATATTCAACAGCGGAAATCAATAGACTGATATATAGATAGAATGATACTGAATGATTCATTCATTTTTATCAATCGTTCAATTGTTAGGTTCACCGGTCCTCGGACGCCCATGACGTGCGGTGTTCCACAGGGATCGGTTCTGGGGCCGACTCTGTGCCTGCAGCCCGTACTAATAGAATGGATGGAGCAGCGGCACGGAGGCCTCTCTTTCCGGCTGGTGCAGGTCTTGCACACGGTCGCAAGGGGAGAGGTGACTCCATCCTGCCAACAGTGCGGCAGTGACGAGGACACCGCGTAGCATACGCTCCAGGCCTTTACGAGCTGGGACCATGGTCGGTGTCAACCTAGCGCTGCCGGCTGTCGTGAAAGTGATGGTCGACAGCGTCAGGAACTGGGAAGCGATCGCCGCCTTCTGCTAGGCAGTCATCTCGCAGAAGGAGTCGGCGCCATAAATCCGGGAAGATTCCTCCGACGCGGGCCGCCGCCACGCCCTGGGCGGCGCAGGCGCGAATACCTGCGCCTGATGCCGCCCTTACCGAGGCATCGGGTGATCGGACCGGGGACTAGTCCGGTCACCGGAAGTGAGGCCACCGCGTGAGGACGATTCCGACGACGGCGAAAGCTGTCGAGGCATCGACTCGACAGGAATGCGACGGTAAACCGCCGGGGGGTCCACCGAAGACAAAGATTGGGTACCGGTGGCCCGCTCGCATGGCGAAATCGTCTATGGGGTCGTGCGCCGCCTATTCCATCGCCCCGAGCCGATTTGGCGTAAAAAAAAAGTTTCACGAGTCCTATTAACCGATACTTACTAAATCTTTCTTTGACCAAAATAGGGTGTGCATATAAAACTATCGTATTAAATCATCACTATTCTCCTACGCTTATCCCAATTACTTGGGGTCGATATAATATGGCATTAGTTTTATGACAGGCCGCCTGCCAGACATCAACTCTTCTTGGGAACGTAATTGTTGACCAAACGACATCAGACGGAGTTGGCCCAGGTCGTTATAAGGCTCTTAGTCGTCTTTTGAGAGATCCACGAGCAAAATATGGAATGGTAGTATTCTTAGCCGCTACCACACGGGTTTATTGAGCTATAACAATAACGTTAGAAATTCTAGTTGGTCCTAAAATTTACTCATACTCCAACCAAATCGGCTAAAAGTATTTGCATAAAAGAAATCAAACGACATAAATGACAGGGTTTATTTAGTCAGACATGTTTCTGCCCAACCTTGTCACTTCACATTAGTTGTGGCATTGTTATTCATCCTCTATAGTTTCCTGCAACCTAAAGTGTAAGTTATAACTAGGATTTAGTGTGCTATTTTAGCCACGCTTCTGCAAGGTAATCGAGGTTACTCTACAAACGTCATGTGTTTGACAATGCGCATAGAATCGATATTGTTAGAGTGCCTAGGGTTGGCAAAAATAATTTTTAATGTTTTTATACTTTTTTTCTGATGACAAACCATTATAATATATAGTGGAATATTGAATGAATTTTCTTAAATAATTATCATCATCAGCTTATTTGAGAACCATACCATAATTGCCATGGCTGGCAGCGAAAAGTGACATATCGTACTCTTAGCCCGTCACTACTTGGGAAATGTCAAATTACTATACTATTATATTGGTGTCTCGGTATTAAGTTACATGAAGATATTGCTGTCCATACTTCTGATGACTTTTAATTAATTTATAGGAACACAAGAAGTAAAAAGTGAGAGGGTGTATTCCTAACATATCATCCCATATGGACCACCCAAAAATGATGAAAATCATGTTCCAGTGTAACACTAATGACACCTTGTGAAGCTGTTTTGTTATTATCACTTATTATCAAATAAGGTGGAGTCAAGAGTCTCCGAAACCGGCGAGCGTGTATGAAGAGAATTATGAATGTTGAGGAAGCAAGTAAAATATGCAAGGATAGAGTTCTCAGGCACTCTGTTCTCTCTGCCTACCCTGCAAGGGATATGGCGTGATGATATGTATGTATGTATCAAATAAGGTTGTCATCTCTACTCATATATGTCCTGTTGGATTCGAGCCTTCTCTATAACAGGAGGGAAATGGACCTACTATAGGTACCATGCTGCATTGGCATAGGGTTTTGATTCGAGGTTTTCTTCTCTGGCAAATATATTATATGCATTTTATATCCTTTAGTCGTCTCTTACGATCACCCATGGGTAAAATACAAGATATAAGGGTGGTGAATTGTATTTTTACTCCGTCACCACACACAGATAAAACAAGGTTTTACAAAATACTGACTCCTAAACATAACAAAGATTATAAATAATTGCCTTCATAATTACCATTTGTAATAGATTAAATGAAATTGATAAAAATCAGTCAACCCTAGTGTTGTCTAAATTATTCTACAAGGCTAACAACATTAATAGTGCGCGAGTGTGTATAAGCAAAATGATTTGTTTATTGTAAATTTGCAGACTTGCGTCTGGGTAAAGTGCATTCATTATAAGTGTGTAAAGTTTGGTTTGTCTACATTGGCACTATAGTTATAGCTTATGTTCTTGGGCGTGTTTGTATTAGTTGCGGACAAACCAGTGAATTGGAAGTACTTTAAGTCGAAGAAAGCGGCGTTATGATAAATTAGAAAGACTGTCAACCGTCCGGTTGTTTTTTTGCTTATGGTGGCAAACGAGCAAGCTGCACATCATACATATTTAGATTTCTACGCCATTTGTGGAGTGTAATAAATGGGTTGCTAATGTATCATATTCTTGGTTCTTCACCTCACTTAGTATCATAGGTATGCATAAACATACCATTTTTTCTATCTTATGCTGCAACTAGTTTCTTTCAACTCATTTTTTGATGTGCTTTATTCAGCTAAATTGTTCGTAGTTTTGTAAAATAGAAAAATAATCAAATGTAGTTATTGTAGATAAATTTTATTGTATGCTCTAAGTGAAGAGCTCAATTGAGTAGACGGTTCTAATATCTAGTAATCTGAAGTTCAAGGCCATTTAGGGGAAAAAAGACTATTCTTATTTCTGATAATTTAATTGGCTGTAATGTTACGTTGAAATTGTATATCATTGATCAAACAAATAATGTTTTTTTTAGTATTATCCCAACTTGTTATGAGGTAGCGCTGCAATATTTCTTTCACAAACTTTTTATTTAGACGCAAGAATAAAAGAATATATTGCATATGTTTGGACTAAGTTTTGTGATCAGCTATTTTTCTGACATGAATTCAAACTAGTAAGAAGTGTTCTATAAAGCATAATATATGAATGGGCAGTAATTATAAATAAGGTTAGAATTAAGTCAGAGGAATGATGAAACACAATACAGAAAACTGTAAAAGCAAAAAAGATGATCGAGCAGAGAGAATTAATTGCTACCGATGACAAACACCGGGTTCCGGTGAACCGCTCATATAGCGTAGAGAGGCATGGAGCCTGTCGGAAAAAAAGAGACCACCATTTAAAGCTTCCTTAAAATATACAAAGGGGCACCTGCTGTCGATGACTCACGTCATGCAATGTCTTATCAGTTTAACTAACTACGCGGAGCAATGAAATTAATATATTTGGGCAGAATTTCGCGATACATTTAAGGCAAAATTGTGATAACACTAAATTTAAACTTGAAGCCTCTGAAATAACACCTGTTACATTCAGTTATAAAAAATCAACTGTTAATGATTAATATTTAATAAGAATGAAATATATATTTTTTTGGATAATATTTTTTTTTTCATTCCTCTATCTCGACAATAGAAGCATGCTACTGATTAGCAACTACCTCTAGGTATCCGAGATTGTCTGATTGCAATCAGGCCAAATCAATTCATTATCCCCGGTCATTAGATTGTTCCCTATCGGTCCTCTGATAAAATGGTGGATGGGGCAATTTAGAGAGTTTGCATCTCACCATGTGCTTTATCTATGCAAGTTTTGAGTGGATGACTACTAGTCATCATAGTCACTTGGTGCATTTTTTTACTTCACTATACTTTGCATTTATCTTTAGCAAAGTACCTATACGTAACGATAAGCAACATAATGTCCATACTGAAAATCAAGGGGAAAATTTAAAAATTGTCAGCTGTGTTCATTTAATATCATATGTATGACAATAAATGAAAGACTTTGTTTTAAGGGCCTCACAGGTGCCCTCACCGTGCTGGCCACGGACGTCAAGAATTTGGTATCAGTGGTCGGTCCAAAAGCGATGGGAGGGAATACGGTACTTTATGGGGCCCTACGCTGCCCTTTTGTCGCCCCGGACGGAACGGACAGTGTGTGTTCAGACCATAGCCTGCCTGGCAAAAAGGGCCTCACAGGTATATTATACTATTAAATATTATACGAAAGCATTTATCTCTTGCTCGCTTTTGGGCAGATTTTGTAATTTCAACCAGTTCAAAAACCCAACAACACAAATCTAACACTTTAAGATTATTAAATTGTTGTTATTCGTAATTAATTTAAAAAAAAACTGTTAATCAAGAAGATCAATTTATATATATATATATATATATATATATATATATATATATACTAGCAGACCCGGCCACGCGTTGCTGTGGCTAAGGTAGTCTCAGTAACATGGTTATGGTAACATAGGTGGAAATCTCTTATATATATAGATTATTTATGTGATTCATATTTTATTGAGATTTATCTCCTAACTGGGTTAAAAAGGGGTGGAAAGTTATTTTAGGTGTGATTTGCTTTAAAGTTGATATCAATACTTCTTAGTAATTTTGATTTAAAAGACATATTATGTTGACACATGTTTGAAAACTCAATTCGATTATGTTAAAAAAACCGGCTAAGAGCGACTCGGAGTCGCGCACGAAGGGTTCCGTACCATTATCTATAAATGGTAAAATAATCATGTTTGTTGTATGGGAGCTTAAATTCTCTATTTGTTTTATTTTAATTTAATTATTTATTTCTAAAGGGAATATATTACTAAATATTCTGTGAATATTTCAAACGTCTACCAATTTTTGTTATTAATATCGAGCAAAAACGAGCAAAAAGATTACCTTTGTTGTGTGGGAGCCCTCTTAAATATTTATTTTATTTGTTTTTTAGTGTTTGTTTGTCGTTGTAGCAGCAAAAGAAATTCATCAACTGTGAAAATTTCAACTGTCCAACTATTACGGTTCATGAGAACAACCTGGTGACAGACAGGCGAAGCAACGAATGGACAGCAGAGTCTTAGTAATAGGGTCCTGTTTTATCTTTTGGGTATGGAACTCTAAAAAGGTTGATGTCACATAAACGTTCTTCTTCTTCTCTTTGTGTATTGGCAATCAGCTACTTATACGAGCTATTGGTGCCAGTGTCAAGTTATAATTATTTTTACGTTTTTAGTATTTCAGGTTAGTCATTGTCTAAGTCAAAATGTCACCATCAACAGTGCTATGGCTATACTGTTAATGGTATCTTGTGGGAATTTTGATGGAAAACGAAAACGTTGTAAAGCAGTTTTATATGTATTCACTATATCCCAGTAGTCCCGCCGCATCATCATCACATTATCATCACAGCCCATATATCATCCATGCACTCTTAAAGTACTGAACCGATTTTAATCAAATTTGCGTAATATGTATAGTTTGATCCAACTTAAAAGATAGAAGAGCTTCCATCTCAATTTATAGTCACAATATTATTTTATTGCAAATTATTGGTCTGTTATTTGACAGTCACAATTATCTGTTATCTCCAAACGATTCTAACAGATGGTGGTATCTGTTGACTGGATTGAGTAAGTATTTAATATATGGCGCTATGTTAAACGTACAAACGTTTCATATAAGCTACAATTTATTAGCATAACCACCACGTGTTACTGAGACTACCTTAGCCACAGCAACGCGTGGTCGAGTCTGCTAGTCTATCTATATCTTTCCACCTGCTAGTCTATCTATAGATTTCCACCTATGTATTGACTCATCATGATATCTCTGGAATCATAAGGCCTACAAACCTCAAATTTGGTAGGAATATTTCTTTAGCCGAGTAGAGGTCAGCTAAGAACGGATTTTACGAAATTATATCCCTAAGGGGGTGAAAAAGCAGGGCAAAGTTTGTATGGGACAACGATTGATTTTGATTTAAAAGACTTTTTATTTTGACACACGTTTGAAAACTCAATTCGATTATATTCAAAAGACCGGCCAAGAGCGACTCGGAGTCGCGCACGAAGGGTTCCGTACCATTATCTATAAACGGTAAAATAATCATGTTAGTTGTATGGGAGCTCTTCTTCAATTCTCTAATTGTTTTATTTTAATTTAATTATTTATTTCTAAAGTGAATATTTATTTATTTATTTGTTTTACCAACAGTTGTTTACACAAATTCTTATAAATACACATATTAAAATACAAATAACAATGTAACATCTAATTAAAGGCAAACACCACATGCACAATAAATTTGATTATTTGAGCAGACAGAAAACAATTTTTTTTAATAACTATTTCTGACCATCTAAACATACATTGTACATAATATATGAACACATCATACGATACTGCATAACGCTCAGATTATTCAATTTTCATTCACTTTAATGGCTTAAAAGACTGTAAGTGCTGTAAAACACTGAGAGAACCATCAGATAGGCAGTTAAAGACATTTTTTTTTAAAGTTAAAGACTTGACGTTTCATTTGAAATAGAGAATCGAAGTGTACATCAATCACATCGCTACAGCTATAATCCTGCAAAACCTAGCATATGGAGAATTAGCACCCAAAACCATTCTCCTGTGAGGTGGATAAAGTGATGTGATCGAGTTGCGAGGGATTCTTGTGGGAGCACGGAAGTTGAAAAAAGAGATAATAAACGGGGACAGTCAACACTATTTTTAATTATTTTATACGCGAATATTGCATCATTTAAACATCTTCTATGGTCTAGACTCTGTAATTTGAAATGTTTTAGCCTATCATTATATGCTCTTACTTTTTTAACAATACCTGTAGAGAAGGCTAAGTGCCAGGCAAAACGCTTCTGAATGCGTTTTATACGCAAAGAGTGAGTAGCATAATGTGGTATCCAAACTACGCTACAGTATTCCAGAACACTTCGAACTAGGTTGTTGTATATAATGAACTTTGTTTTATAGTTGCGAAAAGTCTAACAGTTTCTTATGACAAATCCTAACATTTTTGATGCTCTATTAATTACGTCTATGCGTGAATGTGAGCAAAATAATTACGTCTACGCGTGAATGTGAGCAAAACCAAAATAATGGTCTTTGAAAGAGATGAAGCCAGAACAGATGTAAGAGTAACAATAGGTAATGATGTACTAGAGCAAGTGGATGAATTTGTATATCTTGGATGTGGATTTAGCCGAGATGGACGGTACACCACTGATATAGAGCGAAGAGTGAATGCGGGAAATAGAGTAAACGGAGCGTTGGGGCAACTTCTCGGCAGCCACCACCTCAGACAGAAGGCACGTGTAGCAATACATAACGCAGTGCTTGTCCCAACATTACTGTATGGAAGCGAGAGTTGGGTATGCAGAAAAGAGTATGAAAGTAAAATTAATGCGGTCGAAATGCGATCTCTTCGGAAAATCTGTGGATTTAGGCTGACCGACCGCATTCGTAACGACGACGTAAGAGAGCGAGTAGGTATGAAAGAGAGTATTGGTGTAAAGATGCGAAAGGGAATGCTCCGATGGTTCGGACATGTGGAAAGAATGCCGAACGAACGTCTGGTTAAGAAGATATACAATGCGAAAGTGGAAGGATGTAGGTACCGAGGGAGACCGAGACTAACCTACCTAGACCAGATCGGTCAGGTACTGAAGGAAGGTGGAGTCAAGAGTCTCTGAAACCGGCGAGCATGCATGAAGAGAATTATGAATGTTGAGGAAGCGAGTGAAGTATGCAGAGATAGAGTTCTCTGGCACTCTGTTCTCTCTGCCTACCCTGTAAGGGATATGGCGTGATGATATGTATGTATGTATTAATTACGTTATTTATATGAGGTACAAAAGTTAGTTTTTTATCATATAGTACACCAAAATCCCGTATACTGTCCAACTCATCTATTTGATAATTTTCGATAAAATAAGTAGATGTAATTATATTGTGTTTTCTATGATATTTTACATGGAAACATTTCTTTGTGTTAAGATACATCTTATTTAGATTGCACCATTAAAACAATCTATTAAGATCCTCCTGTAAATTCAAGACATCGTTTTCCGACTTTATAATGCTTACGAATTATTATTAATACATTACTTAATATTCTGTGAATATTTCAAACGTCTACCTATTTTTGTTATCAATATCGAGCTCAAACGAGCAAAAAGATTACCTTTGTTGTGTGGGAGCCCCTTTAAATATGTATTTTATTGTTTTTTAGTATTTGTCGTTGTAGCGGCAAAAGAAATTCATCATCTGTGAAAATTTCAACTGTCCAACTATCACGGTTCATGAGAGCAACCTGGTGACAGATAGGTGACGCAACGGACGGACAGCGGAGTCTTAGTAATAGGGTCCTGTTTTATCTTTTGGGTATGGAACTCTAAAAGGTTGATGTCACATAAACGTTTGGTACCATGCAAATATTTTTTAAAATTGAAATTTCTCGAATGTCACCGCTCTATATTAGTACGGTGTTTATAGGTTTCTAAGTTTTAGAGAGGTCATGTACTTTTAGGACACGGCCTCATATGAACGTAGACTTTGAAATGTAAAATGATTAGACGGTCATTTTCTAAGCAGAATATTGTAATTCAACGCCATGGTAATATCTTGCATCGAATAACTGAAATCCATCGCTCACACGATGCATTACAGTTTGTGTGACAATATCCATTTATGTCATGCTACGGCGATGGTCGATACTCTATTTCAGCAGTTGTTTGGTTTTTGAATTGTGCTAGTATATAGCCATTGCGATACTAAAACCACAAACACCACTTTATAAAATTATATCTACTGCAACTTTTTATTTTACCCTATAATGATTAGGTAAGGAGTATAAGATCATGTGCTATATTTTCGTTTTTAATTAACATATTTGCAAAAATCGAGACAGAAAAGATCAGTTATAATAGGAACTATCAGTATATATAGCGATAGCAAGACAGTACGTTGATTCTGACCAGCTGGGTCTCAAGACGCTACGACGTTTGTGCACTACTACGGTCGTTCTGTTCTCTTTTATACTATTTACTTGCAAATATTTGAGATCATTCGAAGGGGTTAAATATTGATATAAATCCTTCGAGTAAGTGATGAACACCGATGGTGTCATAGGTTAACCGGTCAAGTTTCTAAATACACTAAAACCTCGCGTTTTCCCAACGCACATATTAAAATTGAGAGTTGGCATGCCAATTATGTTTCTGTGGAATAAAATCCACTAAAATTATGCGATGCCACCAGATTGCAGGTGAAAACATGTATGTATGTATGATGTAATACATCGCAATGTCTATACTGGCCAGTTGTTCTCGACCGAAGGGTGTATCTAGGATTCTTTTAATACTATCAAATTCGTAAAAAGCAAAGTCTACTTCGCAATGACCATAAACAAACTTCAAAGTTAAACATAGGATAGCTTCCATCTCAATTTATAGTCGCAATATTATTTTATTGCAAATTATTTGTCTATTATTTGACAGTCACAATAATCTGTTATCTCCAAACGATTCTAACAGATTGCGGTATCTGTTGACTCCATTGAGTAAGTATTTAATAGATGTTAAACGTACAAACGTTTCATATAATTTACAATCTATTAGCATAGCCACCACGTGTTACTGAAGCTACCTTAGGCATAGCAACGCGTGGTCGAGTCTGCTAGTATTCTATACAATATATAATGTATGCGAAGTTATTATATACATTGATTCAACAAGAGAGGGTGGACTTTAAACGGTCTCGATGAAGGTTCCGGTTCTTAGACTTCCGTATGACGTTTTCTTGACTGATAAAATTTATGATAAATAAATTACAATAGACGTTTACGGGCTGATGGACGGATGGATGGAAATTACAATGCCTCATTGTGCTGATAGCATGAACTTTTATTTACAGGTTTTGGATTCAAAGTTAGCTAAAATTAAGTCATCATCATCATCACAGCCCATAAATGTCCCACTGTTGGGGTCGGGCCTCCTCCGTAATGGTAGGGGAAATTAACTTACTATACCGCGCTGGTCAGACGTGTTGGTATAAGGTTTTGTTTCGAGTCTTCCTTCTCTCGCATAGATATTGTATGCGTTTTATATCCCTTAGTCGTCTCGTACGATCACCCACGGGTAAGATATGGTGGTGGTGAATAGCATTCTTACTCCGTCACCATACGGAAAATTAAGTGTCAATGTGTTTTATTTTGTCTCTACAATATTCTGAATGTTCTAATAGAAACCTTATAGTCAGTAATTGTGTTTAGTATCAGTGTACTTTATTACAATTAGTCTGCTAGCATGATAGGTCTCTCCGAATGTGATGATAATGAGAAGAATAGCTTGGGATTGTAAAAAAAAATATAGATATAAATTTAAAAGTTAAAAGTTCTGCGCTATGGGTTTAAACTCGAGACATAAGGTTAATAAAACAAGGTAAGGCAATTTAAAAATCAATAATACATCTAGAATTGCTACTAATGTTGTTTACTTTTTCTTTGTCATTATTTTTTTTTTTTGGAATAATAAAATATCTCTAAAATTGTTGCTCCAATTTTAATGTTTAAAACATCGTTTACGCAATTACTTTCCCCTCCAATAATTATTTTACAATTAATATATCATATATCCTTGTGGTGACAGAGTAAGAATACAATCCACAAACTCGATCTTACCCGTAGGTGATCGTAAGAAACGACTAAGGGATACAAAACGCGATATATGCGTTTTATATCACATCTATGCAAGAAAATGAAAATACAAAACAAAACCCTATACCAACACGTCTGACCAGCATGGTATAGTAGGTCAATTTCCCTCTCATAATGGCTTGAGCCCAGATGTGGGACATATATAAGCTGAGATGTTGATGATGATATAATATATTTTATAATTCATATTTTTAAGAAAATAAATGATAAACCGTCAGATTGACGCACAATTATTATTATTATCTATCACTGTTTTGACTTTTTCGCAACCCAAATTTGCCATCTGCTTTTAATACCATACAATGTTAACGTATATATCAATTGATGATGGCATCAACGACAATTCAGTGACCCATTAACTGATTTTATGTGTATGTACATTGTAGTATTACTGACAGAAATTGTTGTCAAGTTGATGTCCTAAGTATTTATACGAGTAAGTTATATACGGGACGGGAATCTGAAAACGTCATGTGGTGCTCTTGTATTATATTCGATATCTTAGTGTTTTAACGTGTTATATTAGATAATTTTGATGGCATTTTATGTAATGTGATGCGACAAAAGTTCTAGGATATAGTGAATATCATATAAAAGTGCTTTACAACGTTTTCGTTTTCAATCAAAATTCCCACAAGATACCATTAACAGTGTGGCCATAGCACTGTTGAAGGTGACGATTTGACTTACACAATGACTAACCTGAAAGGACTATAAACCTAAAAATAATTATAACTTGACACTGGCACCAATAGCTCGTATAAGTATCTGATTGCCAATACACAAAGAGAAGAAGAAGAAGTTATATACGTTTTGTGAACTTAAAAGTTTTGATGAAGTTCTATTACTTTTTATAATAATTCTGTACGTATGCGACTGAACTCCACATAAACGGCTGAATAAATTTTGATTAAATTATTAATGCGTGTTCAGGTGGATTCATGTATTTATTTAAATTAACAATAAGACCCACTAGGTGCTGCTGCGTTTGATTTCAAGGTAGTTTATTTAGTTTTTTAGACTTTTACAGAGCAGCGTCTGTTGTATAAGTTAGTAATTTTACACATTTATTGTACATTTTTTTTCATCATCTTAGCTCATATGTATCCCACTGCTGGTCTCAAGCCTCTTCCACACTAGGAGGGAATTTGGCCTACTACATCACATTAGTTAGACGTGTTGGTATAGGGGTTCATTCCGAGTTTATCTTCTCTTGTATAGATGTTATAAGCATATTTTATCCCTTAGTTGTCTTTTACGATTAGATAGGGGGTGACGAATTGTATTCTCAATCCGTCACCACACGGAAAACTTAGTCTGAAATTATTTGCATTAGGTGATTGATCCGATATCACAAGATGTCTGCTTCTATAAAGATCTTAGGGGCTGGGCGGACCACCGAAGACAAAGATCGGGTACCGGTGGTCTGCTCGCACGGCGAAGAGAGAGGAGTTTTACGGTGGGTCTATGGGGTCACGCGCCGCCAATACCGGACCGATTTGGTGGGGTTAGACGCATCCATAGTCTACCTGGGGGCGGCGGTGGCGCGCATGCGCGGAAAATCCACCGCCCCTGGGCCCGACGGTGTTCCCAACCACGTGCTGGCCCTGGTCCTCGACCACCTGGGTCTACGCCTCAGGGGGCTGTTTGACGCGTGCTTAGCGTCGGGGCGGTTCCCTGGGTGTTGGAAGGAGGGGAGGCTGGTGCTCCTGCCGAAGCCGGGACGGTCACCAGAGTCGGCCTCGGCCTACAGGCCCATCGTGCTGCTCGACGATGCGGGCAAGCTATTGGAGAGGGTGCTGGCTGCCCGCATCGAGCGGCACCTCGTCGACACGGGGCCCGATCTGTCGGATGCCCAGTTTGGGTTTAGGAGGGGTCGTTCGACGATCGCGGCTCTGTTGCGCCTGAGGGCCGTGGCGACTGAGGCCGTCACCGGCGGGGGAGTGCTGTTGGTGGTGTCTCTGGACATCGCCAACGCATTCAATAGTCTGCCATTTGGCTGCGTCAGGGAGGCGCTCCGATATCACGGAGTGCCAGTTTACCTGAGGCGGCTAGTGGCGGACTATTTGGAGGGGCGCAGCGTCCTCTACACCAACCGAGTAGGGGACGTTGTGCGAACGCCCATGACGTGCGGTGTTCCGCAGGGGTCGGTCCTCGGACCCACCCTGTGGAACATCGGCTACGACTGGGCGTTGAGGGGGAGCCTCCCGCCCGGGCTGGGCGTGATATGTTACGCCGACGACACGCTCGTCACAGCCCGTGGTGGGACGCTGGAGGAGGCGGCAAGCCTGGCGACTCTCGGCACCGAGGAGATCGTCAGGCGGATCGGGGCGCTGGGGTTGAGGGTGGCCCTGGACAAGACGGAGGCTCTCTTGTTCCATGGGCCCCGCATAAGTCCTCCCATCGGCGTCTCGATCACCGTCAATTCGGTTGATATCAGCATCCGGGCCCATATGAGGTATTTGGGCCTGGTGCTCGACGGGCGATGGTGGTTCCGGGAGCATTTCCGCAGACTCGCTCCACGGCTCGTCGGCGCGGCGTCCGCCCTATCATGGCTTATGCCGAATGTGGGCGGACCGAGCGCTACCTGCCGACAGCTGTACGCAGGGGTCATCAGGTCGATGGCCCTGTACGGCGCACCGGTGTGGGCGGGATCCCTGACCGTCCGACTCAGGGCTCTTCTGTGGCGACCACAGAGGGCCATGGCGGTCAGGGCCATACGCGGGTACCGCACGGTGTCGACGGAGGCAGCGTGTCTATTAGCCGGGACCCCTCCATGGGACCTGGAAGCGGAAATGCTCGCCGGTTTGTATCGGCGGATGTTGGGGGTGCGAGCGGAGGGCGGTGTGGTCTCGTTGAGGGAGCACACCGCCTGGCGCGTCGACGCCCGCCGCGACATCATTGCCCGTTGGGCAGTCCGGCTGGAGAGGCCTCGGTTCGGTGTGCGGACCGTGGAGGCCTTCCGGCCGGTGCTGATGCAGTGGCTAAATCGGCGGCACGGGGTGCTCTCCTTCCGACTGGTGCAGGTTTTGACGGGGCATGGATGCTTCGCCAAATACCTGCACACGGTCGTAAGGAGGGAGAGTACACCGTCCTGCCACCACTGCGATTGCGACGAGGACACGGCGCAGCATACGCTCGAGGTTTGTGCCGCTTGGGCAGGGCAGCGTCGTGAACTCGTCACAATCATCGGTGCTGACCTGACGCTGCCGACCATCGCCAGGGCGATGCTCGACAGCGTCAGGAACTGGGACGCGGTCGCATCCTTCTGCGAGGCAGTAGTCTCGCGGAAGGAGGCGGCGGAGCGCGTGCGCGAGGAGCGTCTCCTCGACGAAGCGAGCCGCCGCCGGCGACTGGGGCGGCGCAGGCGCGATTACCTGCGCCTGATGCCGCCCTAGCCGAGGCCGCGGGTGACTGGATCGGGGATTTAATCCGTCACCCGCCGAGAGGCCGACCGCGTGAGGAAAGACCGACATCCTACCCGAGGGGGGGACGTCGGTCGAGGAGAAGGTACTCCTCAGGGGTATTCCGTCGGGCCAACCACTGACGTCAAGTCACTCTGCTCCGGTGGTTGGCCCAACGACGAAGGCGACGTCACGGGTGGGTTACGGGTGTGCATGCTTACGCCCCTCTGTCACCCCGGACGGAGTGGTGCGAGGAGTGTGCCGAACGTAACCCACCCCCAAAAAAAAAAAAAAAAAAAAAAAAAAATCCATAGTCTACCAATAAAAAAAAAAAAAAAAAAAAAAAAAAATGGGCTACCTTTTCAAAGGACCATAACGTAGACAGAGTGAAGGGTATTCTGAACATGCTTATTACTTGCGACATCTTGCAGAGGTCGTATCCAACTACTGTTGTTTCAAAAATTATCAATTATTATAAGTCTGGATGAAAGTTTAAGTTTATATAAAATATATAAGCCAAATTCTAGATGGGTGGTGGTGCTTAATTGTTCTTGCGCCATCTTGTTTTACAGCTCGACCTACGGGTACGTAACCTTGCATAGCTTACAGTCGATTTAATCAAGTCTGATTCGATGAGGACGGTCAAGTTGATGGCACAATACACGACGTGTTGAATCATTTCTTATTGTAGAATAGAGTTCTGGCCTGGAGGTTGGAGGGATCTAAGGCTGTTATGACTTTATAGGGATTTCAAATGATGTCAACTATTGCTGATGCCCATTAAGTAATATCCTTGAAACTGACTGCACATTTAGAAGACTGAAAGACAGTGAGAATCCATTTTTTTTAATAAGATTTTATCGTCTGGGATGACCACTGAGGAAATGAGAAGAAAGAGATTGATATAACGGTCAATTAATGTTAGATTTTATCAATTCTTCTAAAAGTTACACGTACATAAATACGTGCTGTACCTACTTCTTCGGTGATAAATGTAACTAGCATAATTATGTTATTTAAAAAGAAATGCTTTCTTTTTTCTTTTTTAAAAGAAAACCCTGCACTACGGCATTAATCGTTGTATTGTTGAGGATTTTACAAACATTACATACAGATTAACAGACACAAATTTCACCTCGTCTTGGAACAACATATTATAAATCGTATGAAGTCCTCTATGGGAAACGAATCCGTGATACTAGGGATGGTAGGCCTTAACTATTACGCCATCTGTGCAATCATATTTATCTACGACTATAAATATACACAGCAAAATTTTTTAAATCTATATGAAAGTTGTAAACGATAAATAGCGTTGATGAACAAAATATTGCAATATTTCATAAGAATCTTAATCCACAATATTGACTTACACAGATTACATTTCAGTAATTTCATCTTTCTATTGTTGGCTTGAGATTTGAGCTGCGGTAATTCGGTTACAATTAATTTATCAATCAATTCTTGCACCAAGTTATTGTGACTTAATTTAATAAAACTTTCTGCGAAATTAGAAGAGTCAGTAATAATATTGAGTCGCGATATTTTTTAAAAATGAGCACTCCATTAATATGTGCGTCTATGCGCATGTACTGAGAGTTACTGCAGAAGTTGCCTGCCTTTTATTCACGACAAGCAATGATAATATTAGTAATAATACAATCTTCATACAATCTCTATTAGAATAAAATGAGAGTTCCGTATCGTTCTTTTTTTCGTCGGCGCACACAATCACGGTGGATCAATGTTACTGTATTCAACAATACTATCGACATGGCCATTAATAGCTTCCCATTACATTTAATACGTACAAATGGGTTCCTAATTTAAGACAATTGGCCGCACCGCAAAGCACAAGATGACCTATAATAATGAAGGTTTAAATTTATTATTATTGTTTAACGACGCGAAGGACAAATCGTTAGAAACTAACATTTCCTTTAATTAATTGATTTTATTAATAAAATATCAATTAAAATAAAGATATCGCGTAAAATATGATTATGTACTTTTATTCACGTCCGACCTGAGCGATTTTTAAAATACGCTCCAATTCTGTATTGACAAACATTAAGCTAGAAAAATTTTAATAAAAATTTAATATGATTGACCAAATGAAATAAATGCGATTAAAAGCAACCTAATAATAGTTTTATAAAAGTATAAAATCTTTAATGTTTTGTAAATAAATGTGTCTAAAATTATTATATAATAATCGCTTTAATTGTAATAACCTCAATTATGATTAATTATTTTTTAAACAACATGTAAAAATATTAGAACTCACCTGAATCCACGTTCTTTTTCATGGGCACCATAGCAACATTTTTGCACATTTTCAGTTTTAATATTATGCTCGTTTATGATCCAAATACTTCTAAATTGTTATAAATATTATATTATTAACAATAAATGGTGTATTTTTAGTGATGAATTTAAAGTTATTTTGTTTATTTATTGTTATTATTATGCTTGCGTTAATGTTGTGCCGGCGCGCGTCTCGGCAAGTGCGTTGTCTGTATTTGACTGTAGCGGTGTACCCTGCACGTTGGCTGGGCTCACTGGCCATCGCGTACCGCGCAATGCTCTGAAGGCATGCGCAAACTTTAGTAGCTGTGCCGCCATGCTACCTGGACTGCCTACAACCCTACTATGCTACTAGCACGCATTGTAAAAAGGAAAAGCTCGATATAACTAGAATTAAATTCAATTAAAGATAACTCGACTTTGTTGTGTCCTAGTCGAATTTAAAGCCCTAGTCTTATATTTTTTGTAGGTTAATTTTATACAAATTTTAAGGCAGGCAGGCCGCTTCTCTTTTAACATTGTTTCTGGACAGTTCGAGTTGTTGATCAGATAAATTGGCTTTAATCGGTATATTTCGGCATTCAAGTACAGTAGATTAATTATTTTTATTGCTTTTATGGTGGCAATCGAGCAAACAGCACACCTGATGGTAAATGTCACTGCTGCCTATGGACCTTTGCAAAACCAAGGATACCTATAGCTTAGGCCGCTGCCTACCAATAAAATCCCCAAACCCACCTAGTTGGGCTTTCGGCTCTCTCGCCTCTCTCTTAGATTGCTAATATTTGTAATCTCAAACTTACCCACGGCATAATTATTACTACTATGACATTATTAAATTGTGGTACGATTTCACTCGTATTTACAAGTTTACACTTAGATATAGTATAAAATAAGTTACCTGTAGCACTAAATTTCAATTGTCTGCTCTTTAATTTATTTAATCAAACTGATTATGAGCATTAAGTTAATTTAATGCACTGTAGAAATGACGGAGGAGAGTCTATTTCATGTAACAAGGATACAAATATTTCGAATATACTTAGTGCTTTCACTATTTAGTGATAAGAATTGACAAACTAAAGAAATAAACACAGAAATTTTATATACAGCACCCGTTTTAGTCGTAAGTGTAATATTACTAGTAAAATATAAAATGTCAGTATGGAAGGACACAAAAGTAAAAAAGACAACACGACACAGATGGATTGTGTGAATGATAATATGCTAGCGCTGATGATAATAATGATATTTGACAACAGCATGTAGAGCAGTATTGAGTTTTTTTAAACGATTTTAAATTATAACTTGTCAACGTTTAAAAATATTTGTATTCCGTAAAATATCGAAGGCTAAAAAATAATAACACCGTACAATTATAAGGCATCATTTCATCATCATCTCAGCCCAAATATGGCCCACTGTTGGGCTGGGCCTCCTCCATAATGGGAGGGTAATTGACCTACTATACCACGCTGGTCAGACGTGTTGGTATAGGGTTTTGTTTCGAGTTTTCCTTCTCTCGCATAGATGTTATATGCGTTTTATATCTCTTAGTCGTCTCGTACGATTACTCTCGGGTAAGATAGGGGGTGGTGAATTGTATTCTTACTCCGTCACCACACGAATAGCAGATTATAAGGCATAGCGACCATAAATATAAATAAATCCGACATAAATTAGAGTAAAGAAGCCACAGTAGGTTCTTTTGGACTCTGAACTATCCCCTCGATGGGTAATGGGTATCTCAACATATGCAAAACCGTTAGTTCAACTATTTAAATTACAACTACATTACATTAGTATAAAACATGTAAAGAAATTTGAATTAAAGATATATTTTTTTGTTGATTTTAATAAAAATGCTGGCGACTAACATATCTTTGGTTTTGTAAATAAAATGGCTTTTGTAATAAGAATAACAATATTATTTTTCATTGCGAAGGCGTATTATAGATCTGCACCACCAGCTTCGTATGAACAAACTACCTGACAATACCACCCTCGTATATGGGGTGCCGCCGTTCCTTTCATATATGAGCGTCCGTGACGATACCCCAATTATAAAAGAATAAAGACGATTGCACCCTTTCCCTTACCGGTACTACCGATTTGTATTTTAAGTTGAAACTTTTGTATATTTGAATTATATTATCTAAATTAAGCCTTTCAAAATTATTTAATTTAAGTCCATTTCAAATTAATTCAATTCATTTAGCCGTTCAAAATTATTTTAACTAAAATTAATTTAAGAAAATATAAGTCTAAACACTAAAATCTGTTTACAATAAAATCTAAATCATGAAAAGGTATGAAACAATAAAATAAAGAACACATCGAGGAATTATCTCTAAATTCGTCGAGAGCCTTTAGCGCCCGGGTAAAGCTATTAAAGCCATTTACAGCTAACAGTTAAATACACAAAAAAGAAAAAAAACCTCAATTACCTACTTAAAATAATAATTGTCAAAAATCTCTTCTAATCACGCGCCTAAATTATATATTACAGATACTGTCAAAATTTGGAGTCTAATAAAGTTGTGTAGCTCCTGAGTGAGTGATATAAAAGAGCTATATCACTCACATAGACACAATCTATCACTCACTCACTTTACCACCGAATATATCACTAGCTCAGTAGCTCAGTTCTAGCTCATCGCTCACTTCGCATCGCAGAATGTTTCACCTCTCACAAAGTGAGCGAGATAGGTGCGTTGCGTGGCCGGCCGACGAGAATGATATTTCACGCTGTTTTCGTATCGATGTAATTAAGTTGTCAAAAGAGAATACACTATATTTCCTTAGCTATAAAGTTTAATAATTAATATTTATTATTAGAAAATAGATGAATTTGACAAAATCTTCTAAAAAATATAATTATCTGAAAAGTAAATTCGAAACATTATCAAGCTAATGCGAAAAATGAGTTATAGATTTGTTTGAGCGATAGATTTAAAGTGAGCGATAGATTTAAAGTAAGTGATAGATTTAAAGTGAGTGATAGATTTAAAGTGAACGATCTTTGAAAGTGAGCTAGAGGAGTGACTTAATAATGTGGTTGACTGCTGAGCTAAGTGAGCTAAATGAGCTAAATGAGTGATATGTATCTTTACACTCAAAAGATATGTATCACTCTTTTCAGCGCGGTGATCTATATTGCGCATGACTAGAGTCTAAGGCTTAAGCTGATATCAGACGGTTCACTCGAGTGATTGTTCACTCGAGTGATGGTTCATTTTTCTTTCATTTTATGTTCACACGGCTAAGAGGGAATGATTTAAAAATGAACATTCACTATTTATTTCTTTCAATATATCATCGAATGAAGTCGTGCGTCTTGGAATTACTTTAATTTATGATCATTTAATCAATTTTTACTGATATTTTTTTTAGTGGTAGGACCACGCTGTTGACAGTTTTATGTCTAAAGCCGTGGACCGGTTCATCCGGGGTATTACCACACTCTTGCAGAAAATCGTCGCTTGAGCAGTGGCAATATGCTGCTGTGCTTCGTTCCGTGAGCTAGAGAGCCGGAAGCCCATCTTTCTGGGTGGGTTTGGGATTATTGGCAGGCAGCGGCTTAGTTATACCTCTAGTGTGGTAAAGATCCATGGACGGCAGTAACACTTAACAACAGGTGTGCTGCTTACTCGTTTGCCACCAGAGCACTAAAAAAAATCAAAGAGTTGACAAAAAAGAAGTAAAGAAAACGTCGACGGTGATGGGTGCTACCATGGATTGAAAGAAAAAAATATTAGCAGCATCAAATACATTGTTGAGAGAACTAGCAGTTGAAGATCCTGATTCATATTGTAATAATCTTTTTAAAGTTCTCCAAAAAATGTAATGTATTTTGATCGATCCACTCGATGGATCAACACACACACATACACACACATTTGCCGCATGCGACCAGTGCAAAGCAGCGCAGCAAATTATCAACACGGGACGTCCTTCGGCTACAGAACTTGAAACAAAATGACCGGACCCGAATGAAAGTTCTCTCAGTGTTCAGACTGTTCATTTCTTGTTCACTCGGAGTGCGAGTGAAAGATGCCGAATGCCAATATCCAACACTGTTGGATCGTTTCACTAATGAATTCATTCGGCACTAATGTTTCATTTTGTGTTCAGATGCGTCACTTCGAGTGAAAGATGCAAAATGAAAGACAAAAATGAACAAAAAATTAACCGTCTGATATCAGCTTTAGTAGTCGAGCCTGTGCAATAATTTCTAACTCATGACTTAAACTTTTTATACGTAAAACTGAATAATACATTATCTAATATACCAGTAAATTACTTTGATTTACTATTGTAAGTTGTACATATATATATACGTACGCGGATTATTACTTACAAAGCATTTTATTTTTGAAAATTGATAATTTCTTTTATTTAAACAATCGTTGCCATTAGATTTTTAGTAAACATTATTAAAATTAATTTAATAATATTAACCGTTATTTCGTGGATTGTTATTGTTTAGCCTTCAATATAATAATATAATAAGAGGTTTTTATTTAGTTAGAATGTATTTATTTGAGTGAATTGCTTTACATATTTTTTTGCTATGTGGCTACGAATACTACCAATCCTTACTTTGCTTGTGGATGTCGTAAAAGACGACTAAGAGTCTTATAACGACCTGGGCCAACTCCATCTGACGCCGTTTGGTCAACAATTACATTCCCAAGGCGGTCTGACTTCTGGCAGACGGCCGGTCATAGAACTATTGCCAATAACTTTAACAATATGTACTATGAAAGAAGAGTACATATTGTATCGACCCCAAATATTTGATATAAGAGTGGGAGAATAATGAATGATGTGCATTACATATTTTTGTCAATTATGATGATTATGTTTTTGGTCGTCTACCTAGTTTAATCAGTGGCAGCATACTGGTGATCTTCGTGTCCATATTCGAATTCTGGGTCAGAGAAAAGTATTACTGAGATGCCTCCAGATTTTCCTACAGAAATTTGCAATTGCAAAAAGAATGCGTCAGGTAGTGGAGAATAGGCTCAGCATCTTGGAACTAAAACTACCACATAAAACGGATACCATACTTCTCTTTTTCTCCTCAATCTACTTCAGGGATATAACGTATCCACCGAAGACAAAGATCGGGTACCGGTGGCCCGCTCATACGGCGAAGAGAGGTGCTTGCATGGTGGGTCCATGGGGTTGCGCGCCGCCTCTTTTGTCGCCCCCCGATTGATTTGTCGGGGTGCGACCATATCCATGGTCTACCCTGCAAAGGAAAAAAAAAAAGAGATATAACGTATTAATAAACATAAAATGATACCATAATTCTTGTAATCTTCTGAGTTTATCTCTTCCGGGATAGAACATTTTACTATAAAGCTGGAATTCAAAAGTGGTTTTATTTGCTGAATAGATGAACATACTCTGTTTAGGTGTTTGGACTAAGTCGAACTAATGGAGTAAGAACGGTGCTAATAAAGTGGACGGAGCGACAGCGCGGGTGCTTATCCTTCTAATTGAGATAGCTATAATTGTAGCACAATTACTTTGGTGAGTTACTAGACACAGTTACGATAAGGTAATGTATTCGTCTGACATGTTTCATTGCTAATTTCGCAGCTATCATTTTCGCCAGATTGTAATTTCGCGAATCCAGGCAGTGGTTAATAAAGTCAGGAAGAAAGTCGTTCACTATGCTTCGGCTATATTTAAGGTGACAACCTTAACAAATGGATCGGGGATAGTCCGCCAAGTTCATTAAAGTCGTATAAAACGCTCTATCGTCGGTTCGGTTATGTCGATATACTTTTTTTTTTGTATGGACACACCCCGCCTATTCCGTCCAAGGCTCTGGAAGGGTGGCATGTAGCCCATAACCTACCGTGTTCCCTCCCTATCACCATCGGGCTACCCACTGATACCACTTCGTTGACATCCGCCCGGCGAGTTGCCGTTTCGGGCATCATCTCCGTCGATGCTCTGACAACAAACAACAGTGTTGCTGGGGCCATTGCCTTCACGCGGTCGGTTTCTCTATTGGTGGCGGACTTATCCCCGGTTCATCCACCCACGACCTCGGCTATTGAGCTAGCCGGGCAATGTCAGCGGTGCCCTTAATTAACCTTCCTGATGGGTCACTGAAGCCAAATACATAGACGTAGTGATCAACTTATAAGTACCTAGCGTCATAGTGTTCTTTTAAAAATATTCCACGTAATTTATCCGCACAATTGTCATTAGAATCTAAGTAAGTGCTTATGTCAGGCATTTAAACACATGCAGAACAATATCTTTTTCTATGGCTACACACTTGTTCTGAGATGTTCGTATCTAAATGTGTTTGTAAAGTCCTCAACACGACTAGGTAAAATAAAACAACAAAAAACGTAAAATTTTAGTTTAATTAAAGTATCGGGATTTTTAAATCAACATTTGTGCATTTTTAATATGTTTTACAAAATCTAATACTGAATTATTTTTTTCTTTCTGCCTAGCTTTAGAAAATATTAGTTATAAACTCTTAGAATAATAACACACAACATGTGTTTTCATTCAACAACAACATTTGTTTTTATTTTAAGGATAAACTAATGTTTCTCACTATTTATTCCGAAATTCAAAATCTATATATAAAAGTATTTGTTAATTAAGTAGTTATTCATCATCATCTCTGCTCATATATGTCCCACTGTTGGGCTCGAGCCTTCTCATTATGGGAGGGAAATTGATCTACTAAACCACGCTGCTCAGACGTGTTGGAATAGGAATTTGTTTCGAGTTTGCCATTTTGCATAGATATTATAGGCGTTTTTTTATCCCTTAGTCATCTTTTATGATCACCCACGGGTAAGATAAGGGGTGGTGATTTGTATTCTTATTCCGTCTTCACACGGAAAACTAGTTATTATTGTTTAGTTTATCTAATTTACCAGTTTAATTAATGTTTTATCTATCTTTCCTGCTTTGTAGGAAAAGATTGGAATAGCACGAAGGGAAAACCTCGCATGTCAAGCCATTTTCATGTAATAGGTATATTTTATGATATCTATATACTGTATTTATAATTAATAATACAGCCGATTTCCCCTTTTAGTGTTAACAAGGTCATAATAATATAAACTTCTTTTTTTTATTGCTTATGGCAAACGAGCAAGCAGCACAGGTAGTAAGCTGCAGGTGGTAAGTGCCACTGCCACACATGGACCTACTATACCAAGGGTATAGCTAGGCGGTTGCCTACTATTACCATCCCCAAACCCAGATGGGCTTCCAGCTCTCTCGCTCACCGAACGAAGCGCAATAGCATATTGCCATTACTCAGACGTCTATCTTCTGCGAGAGTGTGATACTACCCCAGACGGACCGGCCCGCGACTGTTTACAGAAAACTGTAAACAACGTATATCTACCACTAAACAAACTTACGTAAATAATCCTATTAAAGTTTCATAAACACAATATATCAAATTTTAATGAGTTGGTGGGATGTAAACTAATAATCTTAACAAAATCAATTTCAATTGCTCTAATTTAACTATCAAGTTTATCTACCAGTATTAGTATGATAATATTACTATGATTTTCACTTGGCGCGACTATAGGGCGGCGTGTGATCCCTTAACCCACCGTATGCCCCTATACCTTCATTAGGCTTACCACTGGTATCTACTCCTTGACGTCTGTGGCCAGTCCAGCGTCGCTATTGCGTGGTCAGCCTCTCTGCGGATGATGGACGATGGCATTGGCGGCGCAGCGTGTCCGCATGGCCTATCTGCTACCTGACCCATTCCGCCGCTTCTTTCCGCTACACTACTGCGTCGCAGAAGGCGAAGACTGCATTCCAGTTCTTGACAGTGTCAATGGATGGAGCGGCGGCATGGGGTCCTCACCTTCCGACTGGTGCAGGTGTTGACGGGGCATGGGTGCTTCGGGAAATACCTGCACACGGTCGTGTACAGGGAGTGGACTCCGGGCTGCCATCATTGCAGTAGTGACGAGGACACGGCGCAACATACGCTCGAGGAATGCTCGGGCTGGGACGGGCAGTGCCGCGACCTCGTCGCTATTATCGGTGCCGACCTGGCGCTGCCGGCTGTCGCGAGGGCGATGGTCGACAGCGTCAGGAATTGGGACGCGGTCGCCGCCTTCTGCGAGGCTGTCATCTCGCGGAAGGAGGCGGCGGCACGAGTCAGGGAGGACTCCCGCGACCCGGGCCGCCGCCAGCGGCCGGGACGGCGCAGTCGCGAATACCTGCGCCTGATGCCGCCCTAACCTAGGCCTCGGGTGATCGGACAGGGGAATTGTCCGGTCACCCGACGCGAGGCCACCGCGTGAGGACGACGCCCCGACGGCGAAATCTGTCGGGGCGTCCCGGTGGTCCGCTCGCACGGCGAAGAGAGAGGATTTTACGGTGGGTCTATGGGGTCACGCGCCGCCTTCTCCGTCACCCCGGACCGATTTGGCGGGGCGAGACGCACCCATAGCCCACCAATAAAAAAAAATAAAAAAAGTTCTTGATAGTGTCGAGCGTCATCCTAACAATGGTCGACTGCGTAACAGCGTTAGGTTGGTAGCGTCAGGTCAGCAGTGTCAGGTCGGCACAAATAATTACAATAAATTCACAGCGCTGCTTTACGTGTGCTGCCATGCCTTCGTCGCAATTGCAGTGGTTGAAGACCTATTCTCCTTCAAGACCATGTGAAGGTACCTACTTATACTTTGATTATAATGGTGTTAAATTAGAATCTATCGATATAATAAACTCAACTGTAAAATAATGTTATCTAGTTATTTAAATAATAAATTAATTAAAATAATTAAAGAGATAACGAATGAAAAATTAAAAAAGGTAAAGATAATAAAAAGGTAAATCTAATGATCTATTGAGCTATTTTTTCCTTTGATGGTGGTGGCTAAATTAATCTTCATATTCTATTTTTTTTTCTTTATCTGAAAACATTTAAAAAATAACAATTTGAATAAACGAAACCTAATTAGATCGATTTATTGCTTCCAAATTCATATACATATGTATACTAAATTTCATGCAAATTTTTTGCAACGTTGCCGAGATTATGAATATTTAGAAATAAACAAGAATTGCTTGTAGAGGTATTATATAGATAAGAAGCTACATATAATGTTGAAGAAACTATAATAGCCAGATAAAGAGAGCCGGAGTTGCTCTGGAGTTAAGTAATCCAATTTCTCCACTGCCGTTCCATTATAGAAATATAAAATAACTACGGATCTCTTGTTCTTAAGTAGCAAAGCTTACTAATTTAATATGTTGCGTCATATTTTATATTAGGTATATACGGCAAGGGAATGGAATAAATGGTATGCCTGCCTCGATTCTCCTTTGGATTATAATTTGATATTTATAGCAAAAATGGATACGATATTACCATCTAAGATAATTGGTATTATATAATATTTTTTTAAGATGAAATATATTCAATATAAAATGTACAGGCATGGTGTTCATCAAAATGTACAGGCATGTGTTGATGAGAGATGGTGGTTTCGCTAGTATTTCCAATGTCTAGCTGCAGGTCCCGTTGGAGAGGCACTCCGCCTTCTCAAGGTTGATGCCGAATCAGGGCCCACTTGCCCCCCCGTTCCATTGTCGGAAATTCAAACAATATATGTAAGACGTATATTTAAGACGTAGAACTTAATAATTTATTATTGCACGCCTCATAAGCGAAGCGTTAAGGTTTTGCTCTACTCTCGATATATGAAAATCAAGCACTTTTCAAACCTAAAAATTATTGTATTTTTCTCACATTGCACTTATAGGATAATATTATTATACATATGTCAAAAAAAAACATTCGTTTAAACGTATTTAATATTTTTAAAAAGCAATTATTTTGTTTAAAGTAAGAAAAAAGTTGATTAAAAAAATATTCGAAGACGTCCGGGTGTTACCGTAAAAACTGGCATTCTCACGACCGTAAAAATTAATGTATCGAAGTTTTTCTTTTATTAAAAGCTTCATAATCGCAATGCGCTGTTTCCTTTCGAAAATGGCTTGGTAATTCTTTGTCGTTTAATTGCAATTAATAAAAAACTAAACTGCTTAGTCATTAGTGTATGTATACCTTATGAAAATTGGGTTCGTTTACATTTTTTGTTCGTCCATTCGGACAGGCAAAGGAAATAAATCTCATTCAGCCTATACAGCTATGTTTAGCTCTACGTCAAGAATAGCACGAAATTTCAAAAGTATTTCTTTTCTTTCATTACAAGCTTATATTTAGTTTCACGCTTTTCAGCTTTATCTATAATTATCTATAAAGGTTACAATGAACTTATAAAGTGTTATATGTCTTATTAGAGTTAATTTATTTTTAACTTTTTTATTTTATTTTATTAGCAAATAATAAAAGCTTATTTTTAAAAAAGGCTTCTTTCTGTAATTTTATTTTTATTTCTGGTATTGACTAATGTCTGTAAATGATAAATAATAGATATAAAAATATGAGGCGTGCACTTTCGGATTTTCCAAATTATATTTTACTATTATTTTACGTTAGATACATATGGCAAGCGAAAGGAATAAATTATATGTCAGCTTCAGTATCTTTTTTTATTTGTCCAGTCCATGTCCGTGTATGACGCACTAGTGTGGATAGAGTCACTCACCACACATTCCTCTTCTGTATCTCCCCTCATCTGTTCACCATAGGGAGCTATAGTGGTCAGAACCATATGCGGATACTCGTCCGGACTTGGTTCATAGCCTTCATAATAGATGACTGCAATGAAGACAACGTTAATGCTGAAATGATTCGCTGTCGGGATGAGAAGTGATTAGGTCTACTATCCACTGTGAGGCAGTGATATATACATTACGTTATCGGTATATTGGCGACAAAGTCATTCGAGAAAGTAATCTGCCCGGCAGGTTATCGAATTCAAGGTTTTTGCATCTTCGACCGAGATAGACCCCACGCCGCTCATCCATCTCTGCAAAAGTGGGTAAGATGAACAGGTGGTCTGAAGCTCTTCCATAATGAAGGAAGGGATATAGATCTACTTTACTAAGTTAAGGAAGTCCTTTTTTAATCTCCTCGGTCGGATAGGCGATGGTAAACCTGGAGTTCTAATTAAAACCATCTTACACCTGTTAAAGCCCTACGATGATCTTCTTTCACCTACTTTACCTACTGTCGGGGGTCAAGGTGTCTGGGGATTGACATTACTTTCGGTCAGAAATATTACTCTTAACTTCAATAAATTATGAAAAAATTAAGAAATATTGAAATGCTTATTTAGCCATTAATTCTAATTTAGAGATTTTTTTGACAAGTTGATCACATAATATCTGATGTAAAACTATTTTTATGGATTCTATCACGTTTGTATTTGATTTTTAATTTTCCAAATATTTCGAACACTTCATATTTACTTGAGGACTAAGGTATATCACGTCTAACAAGTCATCTTTATTACAGAAATTTATATCTATCCGCTACAATATTAATTACTAAATTTTCACCGACATTTTTTGATACAAATTCATTGCCAGTAAAAAAAGGAAAATTATTCTATATAAAAAAAATTTGGTCAGTTATTATTAAACATTCAAATTATGGTAATTATTATATTATTTACTAGTTTAATATTTGACCCACAATAATAGTATGTAATTTTATTCAACTTTAGCAGGATACATTAAGCCGCCTCTTAGAAGTCAATAATTAGTAGTATCTGAGTTTTATTGCTGGATCTTACTCAGTGTGGCTGCGTTCTGATACCGTGGTAGCTTAATAGATTTGTTAGTGTCTTTGCTTAATTTTCTTAGTTTTGTCCAGTATATTATTTTTTTCAAACATGCTTGGAAATTTGAGTATTATTTTGACAACCTTCTTCGAGGTAAATTGAAATTGCTGTACTGACCAAATACATGCGAGCAGCGGCCGGCAAAAAATGTATGAAAAACTATATCTGTCGTGTTTTAGGGGCCAAATAAATATATGTATATGTAAATTCATATCTGTCGTATATTTTAAAAATGGAACGATTTGTTACTTCAAAATATTGCAAGCAAATAGGCAACTTATCAGAGTTTTATTTAAATTTCGAACTGGCTTGAAAAAGAAACCTGTTTGATAATGAAAAAAAAAAACAAATGAACCCTTTAGCGCGTAAAAAATGTTGTTCGTTGTTTGTCATGTATACAGTTCTACTTAATACTACTTAGTTTTAATTTCCGCGCCTTATTTAAGAAAAGCATTATACAAGCCTTGGCCACAATTAGGAATTGATGGACTTACGTATATGTGCCTCGGCCATTCCTCGGCCCACATCTACACGTTCGTCCATCAATCCCTGTTTTTCTGGCCGCTGCAGTAATGTACTATTACTCTATGGTTTTGTCATACGACGCAGGCAAAGAACGACGCGATCGTGACATATTGCATTTATAACCATGCGTACCTATATGGAAAATATAGAATACATAATAGTGTTTATTATTTTCCTAGTAATTTGTGGTTAATTAAATATTGCATATACATAATATATCAATGTCTGAATTAGTATAATAAGGATAATGTTATATTTGTCCGTAAAATAAAGAAAGTAGGATGTTCGTATTTTTCTACATTTAATATTAACTCAATAATTATCGATTGCAAAGACATCGACCTGCCAAGCCAATATCATGGGTTCAATTCCTTTGAAATAAATGCACAATGTAATACTTTGCAGAGCTTTGTGTCATGTCTAAATTGTTGTTCTAAGTTTGTAAATAAAAGGATAATAATCTCATAAGTGCCGGGAGTTGCCTTTTAAAAAATATTTTTTGAGACATTTATGTGATAGATGTATAAATTTGGTATGGGTATATTTATTGCTTATAACAAGTATAACTTCCACGATAAATAACAATTAAACAAATAAATCATTTTACCCTAACCTCCATACTCCTTTTCCTTGTAGTGAAAGCGTCATGGGGTGTCTCGACCACAAGGCGCCAGTTTGTCCGCCCATACGTCGCCGTCACGCGCCGTCTTGTCCTTGTATAACGTACATTACTTCCATAAAGAAAGCCTAAATTAAATAAGTTGAGCATATAAAATAAATAATATTATCTATGTTTGAAAAGTAACTACAGTATCTATTTTCTTTTATAAAATATTAATATATGTTGTTAATTATGTATATCACTGAAGTATTTATTTCGTGTATTGTATAATTTTTGTATTGTTATGATCTCATTATGTGATTGCTATACGAAACCAATCTCAGGATGTACACTAAGCAGTCTGTAAACGTCAGAGCTGTCTAAGCTGCCAACTGCTTAGCCATTGTTTTAAATAAATCTATGTAAATTATTAATTTTTTTTTAAACATAATTTAAGGGATTTTTTCTTTAAATATAATCGTTTCAAAATATTATATAATAGAATTGAAAGATGAGATAGAGTCAAGAGTCTCCGAAACCGGCGAGCGTGTATGAAGAGAATTATGAATGTTGAGGAAGCGAGTGAAGTATGCAAGGATAGAGTTCTCTGGCACTCTGTTCTCTCTGCCTACTCTGCAAGGGATATGGCGTGATGATATGTATGTAAAGATGATGAATATGATCTAAAAGCTATGTCAAATATCTATTAAATTAAAAGTCTTAGAAATAACATGACAGTGTGATCAACTGCACAGATGGTGTACTAGTTAAGATCGGTATCTTAACTAGTATACCTTTATTCGCTCAATATGAAATGTTAAAACTAACAATATGCAAGTACCCTCGCAGGGTTTACACATCACCTGCGCCCGGGGTGCCTTCTACGCCAGTTGCAACTGTGGGTGCCGCCTAGAAACGCGGAAGGCCTAAGAAAGGGGAGGAGCCGCTACCTGCGGTGCATGTTGTGCCAGAGGAGGCGATGCGCGTCATTTTCGCCAGGCTTGAACTGATGATGGATGCGTGCATCCAGACCGTGGCGGAACGCCTTCCCCCAAGCCACTCTTCCAGCCCCCGCTCGCCACGGACAAGCCGAAGCGGCCGCAAGCGTCAGCTCCCACCCAGCTGCCCTGTCGAGGTGGCCGCATGGTGAGCTACGCCACGGCCGTAGGTGGGTCCAAAGGGGCCAAGAAGAAGGCCGGCATAGTGCCGGCTCCCGCCAAAGCCGGGCAACAGCCGGCGCCCGCGGTTGCACCGCTGGCTCTGGCCAGCATACCCGCGACTGTGCCTGCTGCTCCCAGCGCTGCTGCCAGGCTTGAACAGGGCTGACAGATGGCTGAGCGGAGTAGGAAGACACGCGGTCAGAAGCGGAGAGTGGCGGCCAAGAGTGCCGCTGTGGCCGCCGATCCCCAGGCAGGAGCTGGCAGAGGGAGGAAGAGGTCGAGCAGGGGCCTCAAGTCGCCGAAGGCAGCTGCGGTCATCATCACCGTGCTGCCTGAGGCGGCCGAGAGGGGCCTCAACTATGAGGCCGTCCTAAGACGCGCCCGGCGGGAGCTGAACGTCTCCGACATTGGGGGCGTCGAGGCGAGGACCCGCAAGGCCCGGACAGGGGCTCAAATTCTCGAGTTCCCTGGGGCCGAGGGCCCTAAGGCGGCCGATAGTGTGGCCTCGAAGCTGAGGGGCTTCGGGCCGGAGGATGGAGTCCAAATTGCCAGAGCCGTCAAGTGCGCAGAGATGCGCCTCACGAGTCTGGACGATTCCGTGACGGTGGAGGATGTCCGGGAGGCCATTATGGCGCGTACCGGATGTTCTTCGGACACCGTCCGCATTGGCACCATCCGCTCTGGTCCGGGCAGCATCGGTGCTGTCTGGGTACAGTGCCCTGTGGAGTCGGTCAAGAAATTGGCCGACTCAGGGAGGCTCCTCGTGGGCTGGAGCTCGGCGTGGGGTAACCGCGTTGGAGCCTCGGCCCGCGAGGTGTTATAAGTGCATGGCGGTCGGGCATACCCGACCGACGTGCCGCAACTGCTTTGACTGCGGCGGGCTATGCTTCCGCTGCGGTCAGGCTGGACACCAGGCGGTATCGTGCTCTGAGTGTGCGGCGGGCAATAGGCCTGCCAAGCACCGCATGGGCTCTGGGGACTGCAGACCCCCGGCATCGGCCCCAAAGGAGCGGGGCGGCCCATCAACCGGGCCCGCTCACGCTCCGAGTGCGACCCGATCGCCCGTTAGCACGGAGGAGGAGACGATGGATATGGCTCGTTAATGGATCACGAATACATCCATCTCCTCCAAGCCAATCTCAACCAGTCCGCGGTGTGCAGGACGTTTTCCTGCAAGCCATGGCGGAGTGGTTGATAGGAGTAGCCGTAGCCGCGGAGTCGTACGTGGTGCCCGACCGGCCTAACTGGCTGGATAGCACCGACGGCACTGTGGCAATCGTTGCCTCCACGTTGTGGCCTTCGACATCTCTGACCCTTAGGGACAGGGGCGTCGGATACGTCGCGGCGGACTGGGGAGAGATTACTCTCTTTGGAGTCTATCTCTCCCCTAACAGGAGTGTGTCCGATTTCGGGGCCTCCCTCACTGTTCTGGGGGCCTCGTTACGGCGACTGGCACCGCGCTAAGTCTTCGTACTGGGGGATTTCAACGCCAAGTCCATGGCGTGGGGGTCCCCCGGGACGGACGACCGAGGACGGGCGGTCGAGGAGTGGACAGCGGCACAGGGCCTCTGTTTGCTGAACAGGGGCTCGGTGCATACGTGCGTCCGGCAGCGGGGCGGGTCGATAGTGGACTTGTCGTTCGCTAGCCCCATTGTCGCCGCACGCGTGAGGTGCTGGTGCGTCGCGGAGGAGGTTGAGATCCTATTGGACCACCGGTATATCCGGATGGAGGTCTCCCGGACCCTCCCGATGCCCGGCAGGGTTCACGGGGCGGACAGACGTTCCGCGTTCCCGCGATGGGCTGTGGGTTGTTTAGACCGAGACCTGCTGGCGGAGGCAGCCATCGTTCACTCGTGGCTGTCCTCTGACCACCAGTTGGACGGGATGGACGCCGAGGCTGGTCGCATCTGCAGTGCGTTGACGCAGATCTGTGATGTGGCCATGCCCCGTGTACGGTGTCTGTCCCTGAAGAGGCTGTCCACTGGTGGTCCCGGGAGCTGGCGGATCTTCGGGCCGCGTGTATACGCGCTTGGAGGGCCTACACCCGCAGCACCATCACGACGAGGAGCGGGAGGGCCGGCTTTACGAGGGCTACCGCAATGCGCGGTCGGCCTTCAGGCTGGCCATCCGTACCGCCAAGGACGTCAGTCGGCAGGAGATGCTAGACGGTCTCTATCCTGACTCCTGGGGTTGGCCCTATTGTGCGGCGCTGAGTAAGCTCCGCGCGCGGGGTCCCCCCTCACCGAGACTCTCCAGCCCGGCCTCCTCACCAGGGTCGTCGAGGACCTGTTCCCACGACGGGCGGAGCACACGCCCCCAGTCATGGCTTCGCCAGACACTGACCGGTAGGCCGGAGATGACAGTGTTCCGCCCATCACGGAACCTGATATGGGGATGGCGGTGGCACGCCTGCGCAAGCAGCACCTCGTTGGCACGGAGCTCAATCTATTGGACGCCCAGTTTGGGTTCAGGAGAGGTTGTTCGACGATCGCGGCTTTGTTGCCCCTAAGGGCCGTGGCAACTGAGGCCGTTGCCAGTGGAGGAGTGCTGTTGGTGGTGTCCCTGGATATCGCCAACGCATTCAATAGTCTGCCATTTAGCTGCATCAGGGAGGCGCTCCGATACCACGGAGTGCCAGTTTATCTGAGGCGGCTAGTGGCAGACTATCTGAAGGAGCACAGCGTCCTCTACACCAACTGAGTAAGGGACGTTGTGCGAACGCCCATGACGTGCGGTGTCCCAAAAGGGTCGGTCCTCGGACCCACCCTGTGGAACATCGGCTACGACTGGGCGTTGAGAGGGCGCCTCCTACCCGGGCTGGGAGTGATCTGTTACGCTGACGACACGCTCGTCACAGCCCGCGGTGGGACGCTGGAGGAGGCGGCAAGCCTGGTGACTCTCGGCACCGAAGAGATCGTCAGGCGGATCGGAGCGCTGGTGTTGAGGGTGGCCCTGGACAAGACGGAGGCCCTCTTGTTCCATGGGCCCCGCATGGGCCCTCCCATCGGCATTTCGATCACCGTCAAATCGGTTGACATCAGCATCCGGGCCCATATGAAGTATTTGTTTTTTTTTTGGCCTGGTGCTCGACGGGCATCGGTGGTTTCGGGAGCATTTCCACAGGCTCGCTCCGCGGCTCGTTGGCGTGGCGTCCGCCCTTTCGTGGCTTATGCCGAATGTGGGTGGACCGAGCGCTACGTGCCGACAGCTGTACGCGGGGGTCATCCGGTCGAAGGCCCTGTACGGCGCACTGGTGTGGGCGGGGACCCTGACCGTCTGACTCAGGGCTCTTCTGTAGCGACCACAGAGTGCCATGGTGGTCAGGGCCATACGCGGGTACCGCACGGTGGCGACGGAGGCAGTGTGCGCGCGGAGGGCGGTGTGGTCTCATTGAGGGTACTCATCGCCTGGCGCGTCGACGCCCGCCTAGACGTCATTGTCTGTTGGGCAGTCCGGCTGGAGAGGCCTCGGTTTGGTGTGCGGACCTTGGAGGCCTTCCGGCCGGTGCTGATGCAGTGGTTGGAACGGCGGCACGGGGTGCTCTCCTTCCGACTGGTGCAGGTTTTGACGGAGCATGGATGCTTCGCCAAATACCTGCACACGGTCGTCAGGAGGGAGAGTACACCGTCCTGCCGCCACTGCGATTGCGACGAAGACACGGCGCAGCATACGCTCGAGGTTTGTGCTGCTTGGGCAGAGCAGCGTCGTGAACTCGTCGCAATCATCGGTGCCGACCTGACGCTGCCGACTATCGCCAGGACGATGCTCGACAGCGTCAGGAACTGGAACGAGGTTGCAACCTTCTGCGAGGCAGTAGTCTCGCGGAAGGAGGCGGCAGAGCGCGTGCGCGAGGAGCGTCTCCTTGACGACGCGAGCCGCCGCCGGTGACTGGGGTGTCGCAGGCGCGATTACCTGTGTCTGATGTCGCCCTAGCCGAGGCCGCGAGTGACTGGATCGGGGAATTAGTCCGTCACCAGCCGAGAGGCCGACCGCGTGAGGAAAGAACGACATCCTACCCGAGGGGGGGGGCGTCAGTCGAGGAGAAGGTACTCTTCAGGAGTATTCCGTCGGGCCGACCACTGACGTCAAGTCACTCTGCTCCGGTGGTCGGCCCAACGACGAAGGTGACGTCACGGGTGGGTTACGGGTGTGCGTACTTACGCCCCTCTGTCACCCCGGAAGGAGTGGTGCAAGGAGTGCGCCGACCGTAGCCCACGCCCAAAAAAAAAACATTCATAATTCTCTTCATACACGCTCGACGGTTTCAGAGACTCTTGGCTCCACCTTCCTTCAGTACGTGACAAATCTGGTCTAGGTAGGTTAGTAGTTATACCCCGGTACCTACATCCTTCATTCTTATCTTCATATTCATATTTTGTCTATCATTTATATAATTATAAATTTGCTCGAGGATTTATTAGTTAATGAAAGGTGTTATTTTTAATAAAGAATACTATGTAAATACTATTTCAATTGCTTTTCTTTTTTAATTTACTTGCCTGATAATAGATTTAAGTCTTTTAGATGACATTTTTGACTATTTGAATATTAAGATTTAGGTATACAATTATCTTTATAATTTATTTAACTCTCCTCATATGGAGTAGCTTGTTGAATAAACGTTAGAAGTCAAGTCATTAATTTTAATTGAGCGTTGACTACTGAAATCTAAGGTTCCTTTGACAATTTTCGCAGAACATCAAACACACATAAGGCCTGTTATATGATATTCAAAAAATATTTAATAAAATTCTAAATAAAAGTGTAAAATATAAAACACTGAAATATAGAATATAATTTAGCCATCACAGTCAAAAGTGTCAATTCACATGTTTCCGCCAAACCTAATTTTAGTGAATCAATAATGCCCGGGCTTTTCTTCGTTTTCTGGAAGCAGTTTCAATAGCAACCACAAAATCTGAAAGTAAAATGAAACGTAGATATTATTATTTAGATATAAACTTGTTATTTTTGCATTCAAGATATAGGGAATACCTAGCAGTATTTTATGTTTTAGTAAGTAAAGTACATTTTCACTATGAAAAAAAAACTTTGTCCAATAGCGCAATATATATCATCATCATCATCATCATCATCACAACCCATATATGTCCCACTGTTGGGCTTGGGCCTCCTCCGTAATAGGAGGGCAATTAATCTACTTTACCGTGCTAGTCAGACGTGTTGATATAATGCCTTTTATATCTCTTAGTCGGCTCTTACGATCACCCACGGGTACGATAGGGGGTGGTGAATTGTACTCTTACTCCGCACTCACCACACGGATATATGGCGTGTAAAAAATAAGAAAAACCAAAGTCTCGAACAAGTATCCGGTGCTCCTGCGTCTATCCAGCCTTAATATATCACCGTTCTGTAATAATTACTTTAAATAACCCTAACAATCATAAAATTATATACAGACATTTTGAAAACCGTCTCTTTTTTTTAAATTCGGCAGTAAAAATACATTAATTTTAATGTACAACCTTATTGTATTCCAAACTACATATATATGTACTGAAGCTTGAACAGTTACTGGAGATTGATTACGATTGAAAAGGCTTACGTAAAGTTTAAGAAGAAAGTTTTCTTCTAGGACATATGGGACGGTTAACTTGTGGAACCGAAATAAAAGTTCATCGATTGTAGCTCACTACATGATATTGAATATATAAATTATATAAATAAATGATAATGCCATAGACTAGAAGATCCTGCACTTTCGCCTTGAGGTGAGATTAACTCAAGAGAACTTGGCAGGCTGTAATCTGTTAACTGTCTGACGTAAGAGCGGCAAGTTTTTGCCGATTTATTAACAATAATATATAATCATCAATTAAAATTATATAAACTATACATAATTGTTGTTTAGTTCTTATTTAACTTATTCAAAATATAAATTTTCTGTTAAGATCTATGAGTCTTGGTTAGTCTCTTAGATCTTAACAGAAAGGTTATCCAAATCCGATTTGTGCCTCTTGAAATTAGCAGATTCAAATAAAATAACAAACATAGACACGCTTCAGCTTTAATAATAGAAAATTCTATCTAACATTATAGATACGAACGTAAAATAAAATGAATTTATTATTATTACTTTTGCTACATTTTCAAACCTCAACTATTCAATCGATCGAGGTAAATGTAAAAATAATGTAGTAAATGTGTAGTAAATGCAAAGCTGTGGACTTTTTTTTTTCAATTCATATTTATCCCTTAACGAATAAGCAAAGGTGTTGTTAATACACCACGTTTTTATGTGGTGACGGAGTAAGAATACAATTCACCAACCCCTATCTTACCCGTGGGTGATCGTACAAGACGACTAAGGGATATAAAACACACATATTTGAGCTGAGATGATGATGATGTAGTACATACCACACTTTACACCGAAATTTTATTTTGCGTAATAGTAAGCGAGCTCATTGCCTTTAACTGGGCAATGTTCCAACATTTAAACAGAATTGCCTGAGTAAATTCTTGAAAATAGAGAGACACTCGAATTCAAACTTTCTCACGAACTGCACTTGCATATATCGTGTTCTTAATTATTTCAAACCTTAAAAAAAAATCTAATATCACCGCATCAAAATAAAAATGTTTAATTGTATTAAATTTACTTATGCGACACAATAAATATCCTAAAATCCCTTTCAGAATTGCCACTTATATGTTCAATTCAGTTTTAGTATAATATACTAGTAATGTCTTTTTCACCGAGGGGCGAAAGTGACCGATTATTATCGATGAGGGCGTCGTTTGAAAGCTAAGCCGCGTAGGTAAGGTTTTTAAGAGCACCCGAGATCGTAAATCGTATTGTCTCTCGAATGATTATTTATCTTCATATATTTCTTTGTCTTTCTTATATATTACTAGCTTTTGCCCGCGACTTCTCCCACGCAGAAGTCATCTCTGACAGAGTTAAATAGAAAAAGCAATGCAAGGTGTTGAAGGTTTGACGCTAGGACGATAATCAATAGCGTCAGAAACTGGGATGCGGTCGCCGCCTTCTGCGAGTTAGTTGTCTAACGGAATTAGGCAATAGGGTGGGTCCGAGAGAAAGTACTCTAGGTTGACACGCTCTGCCGTCGGTGCTTTGGGTGGCGCAAGCGTGAGTACCTGTATTGAGGTTCACTGCATGAGGGCTTCGACTCGAGATGATACCTGGTTACGGTGGCCCGCCCGCACAACGTGGATGTACGTGTACGGTGCGTGTGTTGTCTATATACCTACCATAGCCGGTCACTAAAGAAAAAGGTGGTTTAAAGTTCTATTCATTCTACAAATTATATTGCCAATAATATAACTATTTGCGGTATGACTATGGGATAAAAATATAATTATCGCCACCCTTTATTTGACTGTTTTATTTCACCAGCAGAGTTGCGACCTCGTTAGATATGATTTATTATTTGAGTTATAGAGTGAACATTTTTGAAGCTAAACTTAACCTGTATCTTAAACCATTAGGCAAGAACCTATTGCCGTCTACTATGTGTATCGTGTGAGCTCTCATGCCGGCACTGGTCGCTACAACGGCACTGGTGCGGGGTTGATGGAGAGGGAAAGAGAAACACGTGTTTATTTATTTTCACCGAAGAATATTTGTACGTCATTTGAAAAGAATCGATAATGAAATTTTCTCTCCATACATACTTTGCTGCATTCTTATACCCCCTTAGGGGCGGCATTCATACAATCCTTTCATATTGAATCTCTATGTCATAAATAGAAACGTGCTCCAAAATGTAATGTTTCTAGCTTTAATAGTTTCGGCTTGGCGGTAATGAGTAGTTCAATCCGCTTCACAGGCCTAATTTACGCAACCAGAGAGTGAAAATTGACAAATGCCGGATATTACCCTAGAATATTTGATTCGACTCGTAATTTGAAAAGAATCAATAAAGATTTTTTTTTCTCCCCATACAAACTTTGCCATTCTGTTCCACCCCCTTAGGGGTATAATTTCGTAAAATCCTTTCTTAGTAAATCTCTACGTCATAGAAAGAAACCACTGTCAACATTTCAAGTTGCCAGCTGCAATAATATGGGCTTGGCGCTAATGACGTAATGAGTCGTCCAACCCGCTTTGCTGGCCTAATTTACACCCCCAGACGGTGAAAACCAACAAATGCTGAAACACGTGTTTATTTATTTTTACTGAAGATAATTTGTACGTAATTTGAAAAGAATCAATAAAGATTTTTTTATCCGAACATTTTTAAATTGACATAACTTTTTTTTATAAACCAATTGACATAAAATAAAGCCTAAATGTTAAGTGAAGCTTACCACAATATATTAGTGAAAAACGCGTCTAAATCGGATAAGAAGTTTTTGAGATTAACGTGCACAAACGCACAGACAAACAGATAAACAGACAAAAAATTTAAAAATCATTGTTTTGGGTTCTATTTGTGTCGATAAAGGTCCCAGTAATATTTTTTCTCATATATCTTCCATGTACAGACAGCGATCCGTTACATTTTTATTATATGTATAGATGTATACGTACAAGATCTTTGAAAAAATAAAGCCTTTAAATCTATTTCTCACTCTCGCTAGGATTGCATATTCCACTCTGTCGATTAGTATTTTCTTTAAATATTCTTTCTCTTGCAGCGGTAATATCTACTTATGATCTTTAATTGTCCTTTTAATTTTACGCTAATTCTAAATAAAGGAAAGTTATATTAGCATATACTATCACTAACTTATCCTCCCACTGACTCATCAAGTATTGGTGAGCGATGGAGGCTACGAAATACCTGTAATGGTCGTTTGTTATTCGTGGATGTCATAAAATAGGACTAAGAATTTTATATGGACCAGGTCAACTTTATCTAATACTGTCTGGCCAACAATAACATTCAATAAGGATGCTTGTTATATGAAAATCGCAAAACTATATGTCAAAACTTTGGCAAACTTTGGCAAAATGTACGCTGGAAGAGGAGTACATATTAAGTCATCCCTATGTAATTTAAGAGCAGCATAATGATGATCGACTTATAATATATATATATATATATTGAAAATAGCTCTTTATATATTTAAATGAAGTGAATATTAACTTACAATAATATACATGAGCCGCACGATCAAAAAGGCAGTCGTTAGTCTAACTTAGATAATATTACGAATAATAAAATTTACTTGAAAATTACAAGTATTTGAAACAACGTTCCAAGCTCAAGGTTCTTATTTATAGAGCCATCAAGCATAAGTGAAGCTCGACGAGGTCTATTAAATTAATGCATTCCTCGGCGTCGCCCGTCCTCCCTCGTCGGCAACGATGGCGTTTAAATTTTCATGCCCTCGAAAGCCCCTAACGTTGCTACAGTGACGTAATACGTGTCAGCCATTATCTTTTAGTATTTTATAACTTGTGAAAAATTCGTAATTCGTAAAATAATATTGAAGAAATAAAACTATATTATTTGTACGGATGTTATTTATTATTAAATTTTTGTTTGCCTTACGGTTCAATAAATTTTTAGCGTTCATGATTATGGCAGGAATAAAGAGTTTTATATCACATGCTTAATACTCGCGTAACATCACATCTCAAAAGCCACAGGGAGCGGTGGGATTCAAGTAGTATAGGGTCGTTCTACGTGGCATTCTAGTAGGGAGGCCTATGTCCAGCAGTGGACCTCTACGGGTTGAACGACGGATTCACGCGTAAATATCAGAAATCAAAACTATATTTTTTTTATAATTTTCTAGCTCATCAATCAATTCACAGAGAAAGCGTTCTTGAGAGATAATATTATTTGCATTATAAAAATTACTCGAAATATTTTATAAAATTCTTCATATCCAGATTTGAGCGATTTTAACTTAAGTTCTGTACAGTCGCATGATTGATGAGTTTAATTTTTTGTTTCCAGAAGCACCAGAGGCTATGCGTCCTTTAGCCTTTTAAATATTATTTCCAGTTAATAAATAAACTGGGAACGTAACTTAGGTAATAAATGGAACGATTTCTACTCATCATTGTTACAATTCATCTAGTAGATATAATTCTAATAGTGTACCGGCATAGTGCTAGTGGAAATATGAACATAAAGCTAGAGTACTATACAAGATTTTTTCACGAGATATGTCCGCAGTCTGGAGTGGTAGCATGCTATCGTGTGAATTTAACTACAGCTCCCGTACAGCGGCTCACCTTTTGGGTATTTGAGTGTTTGAGCAGTTATTGAGACTTGCCGGCATAATTTGAGATACCGCATTTAGGCCTCAGGTGATGAACTGGCACCAATTTATTAACTAGCGGCCTCAGATAATATGAGTAATAGTACCTTTTTTTTTTTGGTGGGCTATGGGTGCGTCTCGCCCCGCCAAATCGGTCCGGGGTGACGGAGAAGGCGGTGCGTGACCCCATAGACCCACCGTAAAATCCTCTCTCTTCGCCGTGCGAGCGGACCACCGGTACCCGATCTTTGTCTTCGTGGTGGTTTGTCTTCGTGGTCATGAGTAATAGTACCTGCGTTGCTTAGGCACCATTCGCTTCATGAGCCAGCGTAGAGAGTTTTCTTTAAAAGAATTTGTTTTCAACAAATTGTTTTCAATAAATTCTTTCAATTTGTTTTTATCAAATTCTTAATTATTCAAAGAAAACTCTTTGTTCTAGGTATTTTAATATTTCAAATTTTAATAATTTATTAACAGTTTGAAATGTGTTAGGTAGAACGTAAAACAATATTTTTGTTTAGAGGCTATATAATGTTTACAATTAGCCTAAGAAAGCAATAATATTTTGTTCGTTCTTCATTTAACGTCCTGTACAAATAAGGACACGAAAATATTTACATTATTCGTTTCGTAGCTTTTATTTTTGCATGTAATTGTTATATAAGATACTTTTTCTTTACGGAATACCTAAGGCGGTTTCAAATAAATGTAATATGTTTAAAGTCAATATCTGGATGACCGAGCTTTCGCTCGGTATTGTCTTTTCATTGTATTTTGAAGATATATTTAAATATAATAAAACTAATTAATTAAATAATAATAATAAAAAACATTAAAAGTGAAAAAGTAATAAAAAAGAGAAACAGGATCCGAACCGACCTCGATTAGACTGCTCGATTATTCAATTGAGCTGTCTTAATGATAGCCCCAAAATTGGCCTTCATATTTTAATAGTTGTCAGCCAACGCAAAATTAAATTTTTTCATTGCCTGAAAATATTGACAAATCAATATTTTCTATAAATGAAACTTAGCTAGATCGATTAGTCATCCCCGGAACACCCTGCATACCAAATTTCAAGAAAATTTTTCGTTCCTTTTCCGAGATTGAATATATATATATATATATATATATATATATATATATATATATATATATCTATACAAGAATTGCTGAATTGCGATATTATTAGATAGATAGATAAAGACGTCAATCAATCATTGATATTGTATGTCACGTCAATTCCTCTAACCTAATCTACAATTTAGTAGTCGTTGTTGAAAAAGGGCATTAGTCTCACATAATAGGGAAGATATATACCAACCATAGACATAATACCACATCTTGTGCTTGCTATTGATAAATATCTTAAAAAAAAAAAATCGTATAAAATCTGCGCCCAACAAGAGAGCTCACAATCTGCAGTTTATGTATCAATGAGGCAGCCATTTTTTATTATTTTGGTGAAATTGTTTCAAAGCGTATAGGGACGGTGTATTTTGGTTTTTGTTTCAATAATATATCACAGCGGATAGGATAGGATAAACAATAATAATGAAATAAGTTAGATGAATTAAGATATTAACGATTATAAAATATATGTTAATATTATATTTCTCTTCTGAACGAAGGTATGTGTACATGTTAAGATCAAGAGAACCAAAATCTGAAGGTTATTTTACACTCGGCAACAATGCTTTATGAATGCTAGGTATTAGGTAGGTAGTAATGAAAACCGTTTTCCGTGTGGTGACCGAGTAAGAATACAATTCGCCATCCCATATCTTACCCGTGGGTGATTGTACGAGACGACTAAGGGATATAAAACGCATATAACATCTATGCAAGAGAAGGAAAGCTCGAAACAAAACTCTATACCAACACGTCTGACTAGCGTGGTATAGTGGTCAATTTCCATGCAATTATGGAGGAAGCTCGAGCCCACCAGTGGGACGTATATGAGCTGAGATGAAGATGATGAAGTAATGAAAAGAATTAAGTATTATGCCTTTTTTGATACTTTCTTTGTGTAGCAAAAATTCATGATCGTTTTAATAATAGCGAGGTGAAAGTTTAATAAACGATTTGGCATTCGCATTCATAATATTAGCATTATACATTTTTTTCCTATCTTACAAGATTACTAAATGCCTTGATCATCAAGATCTATGACGGTTTGTACATACATTTTCATAATTCCTGACCTTTGGTCTCTTTTCAATAATTTTAGTGGAAATTTTAGTTACACGTATTCTTCTGTAGATTTTTGTATTCCGGATTTAATCTCGAACAAAAATGTCGAGGATAATGCGGTTTTAGAACCATTTGCCACTTAGAAGCTCTAAGTTCATTCATAACTTACATTATTATATATTTATATATGTACTAATGCATGCAGTAACTAATAATGCAATGTTATGTGTCATTTATATTCATTTAAGAGTTAAGTAACTAAAACTTAGGGAGCTTGAAAAAGACCATAAATTCTCGTTTCCCGTTCGAATTTAACACAATTTTATATTTTTTAGATTATCACGTTCAAAATGATTAAATTTCGTTTACTATTAATTAAGTCGAATCATTTCTTACATAGTTCATTACATTGATGTAAGGAGGTGATTAAATATGGAGGCACGAATAGGCACGTACTCAAGTATACCGTCTAACCTAGCAAATAGTTTGTTGTAAACAGTTTGCAATGTAAATTTGAAATTATTGTTACACTCAGCATGTATGGGTATACATTTTTATCATATGGAGAATTTATTATTCCTGATTTTAATTAATTTCAAGTCGAAATAGATAAATCTTCAAAAGAGCCAGTAAATAGTTTATGGCTATCACAAAGGAATAACGATCAGACTAAATCAGTATAAATGAAAATAATGACTGCCTAGGTCACCTATCATAGAAGTTAATGAAAAGTGGTATTGACTTTTAGTAAGTTTTCTGAAATAAGGCTAATAATTTTCATGATTTTATGTTGTAATTTAAAAATGTAGTCATCCATCAGGCTCTTGATCTACAATGGCGCCTACGAGAATGCTGTTCAGAACGGTTGTGTGCCACCTACATCTAATGACAAAAAATAGGGTACTATTGTTTTGCTATATCAGTCTACATGATAGGAGACGATCCTGCATCGCGTCGTCCGCTTCATAATCTCCATTCAAGAATCATTCATCGTCAAAAATGGTCGCTTCGACGTCTGATATGGCTTGCCACCTCAGCCTGCTAATTTTTCAGGCTCTGTTAGTAAAATCCATTCTTCTACAAACTACCTACAATATTCTGCATTTTATGTTGTCGAGAAATTCTGAGTATATATATCTCTTTATAACACGCTAAGCAATTTTGTGCTTAGTTATTGGGTTGTTATTTAAGAACCACGTTTCTGTTCCATAAATATTTAATAATACTTTCACAAGACTACATATATAGCGTTCGATAATGAATATACTACCAGCCAACAGTTTCGTTTAAGTAAATTATTCCATGATATCATTTGGTGTGGGCACCCTCATTATTTTTCGTGTGGTGACGGAATAAGATTAAATTTCATCAATCCGCCAGATATTCGTGGTGTAGTAGGTCAATTTCCCTTCTATTGTGCAGGAGGTTCGAGTCCAGGTGTAGGACGTATACGAGCTAAGAAGACGATGATAAAACCTTGCATCGTCCCCTGGTATTAATAACTATACCAAAATTAATAATATCGACAAAACATCAATCACTATTTTTGTTATCTCTGCAGATGCTATGCAATGGCGACTGCGCAGAATGCTTGATACTCGATGTCTCATTGTTACCAAATTTTGTCCAATTTGCTAACATTTATAGAGATTGTTTCACTTTTTATTACAAAGCTATGTGTAATAACTTAAAAAATTTCTTGTAAAATTCGATATCCTACACAATGATATGTTTATAAAACAAGTTGTTGTATATAAGATTATCGCGTTAAAACAAATAAATGAACTTTTCAGCCTTATAATAGTATATAGATATATATTAATATTTTATAAATACGTTTACGGAACTTTACTATAAAATTCAATATTTTATAAGGACCATAAATATTTAATTAGTGTTTTTTTTTTCAGCGCAGTCATCGTGCCTTTGTTTAAAAACAAGGGTTCACGTTATGACTGCGCAAATTACAGAGCCATAAGCTTGACCAGTTTGGCAGCAAAAGTGTATAGTAAAATTATTGAAAAGAGAATGAGGATGGTGTCCGATGGTTTACTGTGTGAGACACAAGAAGGTTTCAGGAGTGGAAGGAGATGCATGGATTAAGTGTTCTCTCTGCGCAACATCGTGGAGAAGCATCTGGCTCTAGGTCAGAGGGTTTTCTGCAGTTTTGTGGATCTGGAGAGAGCATTTGACACGGTTGTACGAAAGGAACTTTGGGACATTTTACCGGAGTATGGTATTAACGGTAAACTGCTACGGGCTGTGCAGTCCAGTTACATGGGCTGTAGAGCCTGTGTGCGGCTGGATGATGGAATGTCGCCTTGGTTTGACGTCAATACCGGCCTTAAGCAGGGGTGCGTTCTGTCAGCCAGGCTGTTTATCATATATCTGGATAAATGTCTCCAAAGGTTGAACGATATGAATGTCAGAGTCCAGATGGGCGACTCAGTGGTCACTGCTCTGCTATATGCAGATGATGCAGTCCTGTTGGCACAGTCAGCGACTGACCTGCAGACCCTAGTCGACACAATGACAGAAGATTGTAAGAAAAGGGGTCTACGCGTGAATGTGAGCAAAACCAAAATAATGGTCTTTGAAAGAGATGAAGCCAGAACAGATGTAAGAGTAACAATAGGTAATGATGTATTAGAGCAAGTGGATGAATTTATATATTTATATGTATATCTTGGATGTGGATTTAGCCGAGATGGAAGGTACACCACTGATATAGAGCGAAGAGTGAATGCGGGCAATAGAGTGAACGGAGCGTTGGGGCAACTTCTCGGCAGCCACCACCTCAGATAGAAGGCACGTGTAGCAATACATAACGCAGTGCTTGTCCCAACATTACTGTATGGAAGCGAGAGTTGGGTATGCAGAAAAGAGTATGAAAGTAAAATTAATGCGGTCGAAATGCGGTCTCTGCGGAAAATCTGTGGAGTTAGGCTGACCGACCGCATTCGTAACGACGACGTAAGAGAGCGAGTAGGTATGAAAGAGAGTATTGGTGTAAAGATGCGAAAGGGAATGCTCCGATGGTTCGGACATGTGGAAAAAATGCCGAACGAATGTCTGGTTAAGAAGATATACAATGCGAAAGTGGAAGGATGTAGGTACCGGGGGAGATCGAGACTAACCTACCTAGACCAGATCGGTCATGTACTGAAGGAAGCTGGAGTCAAGAGTCTCCGAAACCGGCGAGCGTATATGAAGAGAATTATGAATATTGAGGAAGCGAGTGAAGTATGCATAGATAGAGTTCTCTGGCACTCTGTTCTCTCTGCCTACCCTGCAAGGGATATGGCGTGATGATATGTATGTATGTTATTTTTTTATTTTGCATTCATTTCTTACATCCGTATCATTACTTTATTATAAAACAGAAAGGAAATATTATTGCCTCATTAATGTGTCTGGATTAATTTTTATATTTTGTATTGTTTACTAATTAATTTTCAGTCTTAATTACCAAATTAGTTTATTTTGTCTGTATTCATTGTACTATTACATTTTAATTTTCTTAAATGTTAATTACAGCATTCAGTTACTTTTATATTACCTTCAAATCGAGCATAATTTTATTTATCACTGTAACTTTGTACAAACTTATCTAATTTCCTGAATTTCGATATTGGTTTTTTTTTTAATTTTAAGTTTGAGTTTTAATATTAGAAATCTTAATAATACTGTAATATAGTAATAAAACTAACTGTCACGATTTAAAATTAATTACTAAAAAAAACGTAATTCGAATCAAATTCATAATGAAAGTTAACAAAATATTAATCATAGGCGTTACTAAAAATGCATTAATGATGAGCATGAGCGAGGTATGAGCGGCATGTTTTCAGTAGCAATGTATGGACCGACGCCGCCCGCCGACCTAGATCGGCTCCGCTCGATGGCGGCCGAGCGATCGTCGTCGCCCGCCCAGAATAGACGCAGCACGTGCGTCTAACGCGAAACACGTCCGCGCTCCCTGGCCCGGATAAAGTACGTACGCCACAAACCGCGACAACTGCTCTACACATTTGTGCACCTGACATCACTTAAACAAAAAAATTCGCGCACCGATATCTCTGTAACCTATACTTCAAAGTTAATACAAAAAAAAATAAAGAAGAACTATTAATACCCGCGTTACGGTGAAAGTAGTTAGTGAGTGTATTTATCGTGATCCGTAATCGTAGTGGCCTTGCTCGTTATCTCGATCCCGGGAAGCTTTCAGTTTCATTTTCTATCTATCATAGATATTTGTAGATGTAGTCATATATTAATTTAATACACCAAAAGCCTTCAGACGTAGTAACGATGTGCCTTAATCTGTAGTATTGGTGAGATTTATATCTCCATAACCAAATGATATAATTTTGGTGTTAGCGTGAGTCACTCGCGTAGATATGCAATGTTTAAATCTCGTTTTCATCTGTGCTTTGTTATTTGTACCAGAACCAGTACCAGCATGGAAAGCCGACACGTAAGAATCTTTTATAAATACTTAAGAACAAATAATTATCAATAATGTTACTAAATATATAAATAATTGTTCTAAAGAAGCTTTTGTCTATATCTGCGTTGTTTTAGCAATGTGATGCGAACTACGTATGAACTTTATGGAAACTTTAAAAACTTTCTACACTAATAAAAACTTGATGTCTAAAAATGTGAATGAGACAACAACATAAACATGTTGTTTCACACTGCGGTAGGTATATTAAACGAAAGCAACATTATTTATATTAGGGACAATAAGGACTATTTATTTTAATATAAACATTAAATTATAAGTAAATAGATAATATTTCTTTTTTCCTTGTGGTGACGGAGTAAGAATACTATTTACCACCCCATATCTTACCCGTGAGTGATCGTACGAGACGACTAAGGGATATAAAATGCATATAACATCTATGCGAGAGAAGGAAAACTCGAAACAAAACCCTATACCAACACGTCTGATCAGCGCGGTATAGTAGGTTAATTTCCCTCCCATTACGGAGGAGGCCCGAGCCCAACAGTGGGACATTTATGGGCTGTGATGATGATGATGAGATAATATTTTTTAATGTTCCTTACAACCTATAAATGGTGTAAATCTGAGTTAGAGTATTGTCCAAAATTTGAAACATATTGGCCTACTACCATGTTGACTAAACGTAGATTTTTATTTCAAGTTTGCATTCTCTTACTATTTAACATCATTATGTTTAAGACGACAATCTTCGGTAAGAAAAGACTACATGAATAGCATCATGACAGACTAAATAATTAGATGATGAATGATTTAATAGATAATGTAAAGCCATTTTAAGCTTAAAATTAATAACCTTGCAAATATATTGCTTTGGAATGTTTCGTATTGATTGAAGATAGTTCCACACGTTATCACCAATTATACTGATAATGTTAAAGATAAAACATATACAAGGGGCGTTTGTTAATATTGTTTGTGTAATATTGTTTTATATTTAACATAGTTAATTTTAATTACTGAGTTAACTTACCGTGTAGTGGTTTAAGAATACCATGTATTAATACCCTTATTTTTTCGTAGGCGTCATAAAAATAGGCAAAAGGAACGGGGAGAAGCCATTCTTGGTAAACTTATTAACTGTGATCGCCCACCCATTTACTTAGCGTGCCGTTTATAATGTTATCCCTTTCATATGACAAGGCTTTTATATTTATATTAGATGTCGATAAGCTGATGAAAAAATTAATTAAACTGATTACCAGATGATTAGAGCTGTGTATATATTTTTAAGGAAGAAAATCTTCTAATGATACCGCAGTAATTGGATCTGGTATGGTGTGAGAGTTTTCACCTGTTGTCCGTTTTTTTTTTAAATTATGTACATTTTATCCAACGTGAAGTATATCTTTATCTCCGTGCGATGACGGAGTAGGAATAAAATTTACCATCACCCATTACCCTATTAGTCGTGAGTGTCGTAAAAAACCACTAACATATTTAATATGCGTATAACTTTGATGCAATAGAAGGAAAACTCGAAATAAAGTACTACACCAACCTCTCTGACCAGCGTGGCTTAGTAGATTGATTATTCATTCATTCATTCATTCCTCATACAGTCAAGAAGACACAAGCCCAATAGTGGGACATTTTTTTTTTTTTTTTTTTTTTTATTGCTTATGGCGGCAAACGAGCAGACAGCACACCTGATGGTAAGTGTCACTGCCGCCCATGGACCTTTGCCAATGGTATAGCTAGGCCGCTACCTACCAATACAACCCTGAACCCACCCCAGTTAGGCTTCCGGCTCTCTCGCTCACCGAACGAAGCGCAATAGCACATTGCTATTACTGAGACGTCGATCTTCTGCGAGAGTGTGGTACTATCCCGGACGGACCGGCCCGCGGCTGTAGACAGAGAACTGTCCACAGCGTGGTCCTACCACAATAAAACATATGTGGGCTGAGATAGGAATTGTTTGATATTTGTGGTATTAAAGAAGATAGCTGATCTTCTGATTCACAGTCATATATTTTTTGTATTTCGCCTTAAGTACTGACATCACCATTTATTTATATTAATAGTAGCAAGTAAGTAAGCATGTCGCCCGTCATCATCGCAAAACTTTCAAGATGGAACGTGTTTTTTTACAAACTTTAGTAGAAATTTTCTATAATTTAAAAAAAATATATTATCACTTACTTATTCCTTTATATTTTTTTTTGTTGAACAGGCTAATTTGACAATCTTTTCACTTAATAATAAGTGGTGGTGATAGAGAAATGAATGAGAGACGTGAGTAAGGGTACTCAGAATAAATTCGGTTTTACGTTGTTATACGCCTAGACCACGCATTAGACGTTATATATACATAATTATTTATACATAATTATATTTCCATAATTATATATACATAATTATATATACATAATTATATATATTATATTACATATAGCTGTGTGGTAGCGGCTACGAATACTATCAACCCTTACTTTGCTCGTGGGTGTCGTAAAAGACGACTAAGAGCCTTATAACGACCTGGGCCAACTCCATCTGATGCCGTTTGGTCAACAATTACATTCCCAAGGAGGGTTGACGTCTGGCAGGCGGTCGGTCATAAAACTATTGCCAATAACTGTTACCATATGTACTCTGAAAGAGGAGTACATATTGTATCGACCCCAAGTAATTGGGATAAGAGTAGGAGAATGATGTTGTTATATACCAATTTGCAATAAATGTTGGAGAAATATCAACGTGTAGGTAGGTATATGCTTAAAATTGCATATGGTGTTTATTAGCTTTGAGAAGATATACAATGGCGTATCTATAAAAAAATAAGAAAGAGAAAAGTGTGGCTGAGAATTATATTAGGATAATGTATACTACGCTCGAGGTCTGCGTGACCTGGGCTTAGCAGCGCCGTGGCCTTGTCGTTGCTATCGGTGCCGACCTCTCGCTGCCGGCTCTCGTGGCTGCGATGGTCAACAGCGAGAGGAAATGGGACGCGGTTACAGTCTTCTGCAAGTACGTCATATTGCAGAAGGACGCGGCGGATCGAATCCGGGAGGATCTCCTCTACGAGGATTCGCGCCGCCGTCGGCGACTGGGGTCTGGACCTTATGCCGCCCTAGTCGAAGCAGCGGGTGACCGGACCGGGGATTAGTCTGGTTGCCCTTAGAGCGAGGCCACCGCGTGATGACGACGTCCTGACATCGAGATCCATTTTATGGTTTGAGATGACGGGGCGTCGACTTGAGAGGATACTCGCGAGGGTAGACTACCGGGTGGGCCACTGAAGAAAAACACCGCGTACCAGTGACCCACCGGCATGTAGTCGTCGTCGAGACGTATATTGTAGACGGGTCTACGGGGTCGAGCGCCGCTTCTCTGTCACCCTGGACGGATTAGCGGGGCGGGCGTGATGTATCGTAGCCCGCCGCCGATAAAAAAGGGGTAAATGTGTACTATGTATATACTAACGATCAAGAATGAACGTAAGGTCAACTGCTGGAGATATCGATAAGTTCACTGTGACAGAGTCTGAATCAAGTACTATTACTGCCTGCTGCTACTTTGGCTTGAAATCGAATATACAAGAAAATTTCATCTTAATGCATGCAGTTTGTCTAGATTGTATTGCAAAAAAGGGGCGGATGAGAGAAGTTTACGTATAGAGTGGACAAAAATAATTAATTAGTTTATTAGAAGATATCTGAAAGTGGTTATGATAGTGGCTGAAATATTTAAGGATGAGCCTCTATCGTAATATAGACATCTGAAAACAAGGCATAAAATAACCCGCGACTCTTAAATAAAAAAAACATATTCCTAAAATGTATACCACCAAAAACATGTTATGAGTAACTTATTAGCTGTGAAAATATTTTTGCAATGAATAAAGGCTCTATTCATTCTGTTTCAAGTGGTTTATGATAACAACTTACGATAAGACGCACTCAGTAAAGTTGTTTCATTGTGATAATAACTAAACTTCCATTATTGCAGAGTAAAAGTGTGGGCAAGAACATTGGGCGATGAACTATGGAAGTTAAATGAAGGCCTCACCAAGGCAGATAAAATCAGAACAGTGAGTACTCCTATTGTGTATTAGTATTATTATAGAGCATTTATAATATCAAAATAATAGAATTGTTAGAATACATAACAGCTATTTTTCAATATTCTGTGTATTAAAATGAAATCAATATTATGGATTTTATTATATATTTTTTTTAGAAATTGCATCATATAGGTACATATATTTTTAGGAATTTCATCATTCACATTCCATCATTTCATACTTTTGTATGTAGATAAAAATTAATTTAAATGATACCAATATTAAAGTATGTAGGTACATTTTTGAAATAAAACTACTTTTACAAATTCTATCGCATTTGTCTTTGATTTTTAATTTCCCGTCGTTTCGAACATTTTACAGCAATTATGGTCATGGGAGGACTGAATGCTGTAAAGTGTTCTAAACGTCGTGAAATTAAAAATAAATAACAAACACGATAGAATCCGTAAAACTAGTTTTTATTTTAAATATATAATACTCGCTACTAAACATCAGAGATCAGTATGCTCAGAATGCAATATGCAGTACGCTAAGTTTTTAAATTAAAATATTTACAGCATAGGGAAAAGCAAACGGTGTCATCAATTTTATTATATTAAATTTGTTTTAATATGTAATATAAAACGCCGTTTCAGATATTTTGTATGTTTAGATACTCTTTCATCTTATAGTTTTGCAGATATTATTTAAAAAGTTTAAAATTATGAAATTATGATTCATATTTTGACAAAAATGCAGCAAGGAAATTTTTCGTGTGGTGACATAGTAAGAATACTATTCACCACCCCATATCTTACCCGTGGATGATCGTACGAGACGACTGAGGGATATAAAACGCATATAACATCTATGCGAGAGAAGAAAACTCGAAACAAAGCCCTATATCAACGTCTGACCAGCGCGGTATAGCAAGTTAATTGCCCTCCCATCACGGAGGAGGCCTGAGCCCAACAGTGGGACATTTATGGACTGTGATGATGATGATGACAGCAAGGAAATATGTTAATGTATTAAGTATGAGACAATTCAAATTTAGGTATATGTCAAATACGATGATGTCTATAAAATTAATTTCATTTCTCTGTGTACTAAAATAAAATGTATATAATACATAATTAAGTTTAATATTAATTGCCTTAAATATATTATATTAATTTAATACATGGGTAATGTAGAGTTACTGTTAAATTCGATTATATATTAGGCGTTAAAGTATGAAATTTTTAGCCGTTTCGTACTGATAAATTAAAACCATTTTTTTTGTTCATAAAATAGATTTCTTTAATCAAACTATTTACCCTCGTTACCGCTGCCCATTACGGAGGCTGTGATGATGATGATGATGATGATCTATCCATTTCTGCCATATAATTAGAAGATCATTTAAACCTTTGCGATGTAACTATGAGGCCTTAGACTTCACAAACTGTGTGAAGGTATTTTGTACTACTCCCTCGGAAGAAATTTTTTTACCGTTTAAAAAAATTGTCCAAATCGCGGAAAAAATTGTAGTCGGTTTAGGCAAGGTCTAGCGAGTACGGAGGATGACGTATGGTATCTAACTGCAGGTCTCGTAGTATTAAAACAGTTTCACGAGCAGTATGAGGTCTTGCGTTATCATGGAGCAATAACGGTGAAGATCGATTGACAAGTCGAGGCTGTTTTACTGCGAGTTTCGCCATCATTTTTCGGAGTTCTGCATAGTAAACATCTGCGTTTATTGTTTGACCAGATCTTATGAAGCTGTAGTGAATTTCACCTTGAAGTGATCACCAAACAGTTACCATCACCTTTTTATGGGTAAGCTTCGCTTTAGGGTATTGATGTGGCATTTGACTTGGGGGCAGCCATTTCGTTGTTCGCTTCCGATTGTCATAAAGAATCCACTTTTCATCACACGTCACAGTTCAGTCCAAAATTCATTCATTTCTATAGCGGTTTGACAGGATAAAGCAAGCTTCAACGCGTGCTGCTCTCTGCAGATCAGCCAAATCATGAGGCAACCATTTTTCAATTTTTTTTATTTTACCGTTTTGGTGCAAATGGGTCGATATTGTGGGTATGCTAACGTCAAACCATGCCGCTAATTGCTATGTGATTTAAGATCGGATCGGTTTCCACCATCATCTTCAATTTATCGTTATTTACCTTAGAACTGGTTGTGCCTGAAAACCAGCGCTGTAGTTCTTCTAGTTCTAGAAACTTTTTGGTCTACTACAGAGTGGTTAAATATGTTTTTTGTGTCACGCACGGTGCGGTAGTTAGCCGTATCCTCTCCAAACATAGCATTGACATTACGAGCCGTTTCTGCCGCGTTAGTCCCACATCATACTTGTATTCGAAAATTACTCTGATTTTCACCGTATCCATGTTCACTTCAAAAGCTGAATGTAAAAACAATTGAACGCTGAACGATCAAATGTCATACATTTTTTAAATTTAGAATGTTATAGTTTTCGTTTGAAAACAGTTTCCCTTTGATATCTGTCACCATACAGGTTTAATTTTAATTCAAAGTGGCTAGTACGTTAAAACGGCAATTTCATATTTAAACTCCTATTATAAGAAGCGTAAAATGTTCTCACTTTTTCTTTAGTTGAGAATATAATTTAAAAAGATTCAGGGATTTTATTTTTTGAAACAAATTATTGACTTAGTTCATTTATAAAATCATAGAGCATTAATAATAGAGCAAAACTTTTAGAGGACGCCTTAAATATCTAAGTTAAATTTCTAATATAATATAAATTTAGTTTAATTATATGTTAGCAGAATTATTTCATCGAAATATATAAATGTATAAATATGGTATGTATGTATTAAAAGATTCCTTTTAATTTATTTTCATCTCCACTAACAGTGTGACTGTTGCGTAATAATAAGGCTCTGGACCTGTCGTTATCTACCCATGAGACTAATGCAAACCTCGGGGGAATATTATATGACGCTTTAAGACGCGTACTGACGTAGAATGTTATCGATATATGTTTCATCCCAATTTTTAGACTATATTTCTCCAAAAACCTCTGCGTGTTGGACCCGTGTCTCGTATAAGCCTACCAAAGGACTGCGTATCTTCCTAAATGAAAGACCTCGGGAAAATAATAGGGGATCAAAGTAGTAATACATAAAAATGTATACAATGAGTAAGTAACATTAATTAGCAACTTAGGAGGTAGAACGCCTTTAATATCTTATATTGTCTAATAAAGACCTTTACTATTCCCAGCTCATTGTATGAATAGTGTAATGATTCAGTTAAAGTTTAGTTAATATAAGCGATATACATACATTTATTTATTTAAATTATAAAGCAACATAGTCACAAGTCTTAGGGTATTTTAAAATTATTTAATAGAAGGCTACTATAAAATACTCTACTACTCATGTAACACGATATTTTTTTTTACTTTTATATCATCATCATCATTACCCTACTCTTATCCCAATTACTTAGGGTCGACTTAATATGTCCTTTTCTTCCATTCAATCCTATCCGATGTCATCTCTGCGTTCACTTCCTTTCTATTCATATCATGCTTCATACAATCCATCCATCTTTTCTTCGGTCTTCCCTTTCTTACCTTATCCATTCTCGTCAGGCCACACATTTTTTTTTACTTTTATATATTAGCAAAAATAATATCGAAGAAGGTACACTTTGTATGGTTCCGTATTTAAAGACTGACGGTAAAAAAATATTTTAAAAAAAGATTTTATTTAAATGCTCTACAATCAATAAAATAAACTTTCAATCAAACCCATTAATGTATTACTCAATCTATATTTTATATAAACGTATAAAAAAGAAACTACTACTAATTAATGTAAAAAAGAGAGAACTTAAATTATTAATTATCTTAAAAGTTTGTTTTAAAAAATATAATAAAAAGTTTGTTTTAAAAAATATAATAAAAAGTTTGTTTTAAAAAATACAACTATTTATTTATTATGTCTTTTTAGTTACGAATATATTTTCACTCAACCTGTTTTGAATTCAGTAGTTCAGTAAATGTCTCACATCCAACTATATAGTCATTGTTATTACAAATATTTATATCTATCCGTTACCGTGTATTAATTAGATAGTTAATTATAATTTTTGACCCATATTTTTATAGAAATTCATTGCCACTACAAACAGAAAATTATTTTATTATTGTAAAAAAGTTGTTTTGGCAGTAATTATTAAACATTAAATTAATGGTAACCGAACAAGCTGGCTTCCGAAAAGGCTATAGCACCATAGACCATATCCTCACGCTTCGGCAGATTATCCAGAAGACCGAGGAGTACAATCGGCCTCTGTGTATAGCGTTTGTGGACTATGAGAAAGCCTTTGATTCAGTCGAAACTTGGGCGGTGCTGCAGTCCCTTCAGCGGTGCCAAATCGACCATCGTTATATCGAAGTGCTGAAGTGTTTGTATAGGAACGCCACAATGTCAGTCCCTATTCGGGATAAGAGTACGAAACCGATCCAGTTGCAGAAAGGCGAGAGACAGGGAGACGTCATCTCTCCGAAACTGTTCACCACTGCACTGGAAGATGTCTTCAAGCTTTTAGACTGGACCGGACTCGGCATCAACATCAATGGCGAATACATCACTCACCTTCGATTCGCAGACGATATTGTCGTCATGGCAGAATCCATGGAGGACCTGGGCACCATGTTCAACGATCTCAGCAGGGTATCCCAACTAGTGGGTTTACGAATGAACATGGACAAGACGAAAGTCATGTCAAATGCCCATGTCATTCCTGTACCGGTCCTAGTTGGCAATGCGATTCTCGAAATTGTCGATCATTATGTTTACCTTGGACAAACAGTCCAGTTAGGTAGATCCAATTTCGAGAAAGAGGTCAGCCGACGAATCCAACTCGGTTGGGCAACGTTCGGGAAACTTAAGAAGATCTTCTCATCCAACATACCTCAGTGTTTGAAAACACAGGTCTATGACCAGTGTGTGTTACCAGTGATGACTTACGGCACGGAAACGTGGTCCCTAAATGTAGGCCTCATAACCAGGCTCAAAGTCGCTCAGCGTGCTATGGAGCGGGCTATGCTCGGGATTTCTCTGCGAGATAGAATCCGAAATACGGAAATCCGCAGACGAACGGGTGTAACCGACATAGCACGAAGAATTAGCACGCTGAAGTGGCAATGGGCAGGCCACATCGCTCGAAGAACCGACAACCGCTGGGGAAGAAAGGTTCTAGAGTGGCGACCACGTACCGGACGACGCAGTATGGGACGCCCCCCCACTAGGTGGACAGACGACCTAGTGAGGGTTGCTGGGCGTCGTTGGATACAGGCGGCACAGGACCGCACTCTGTGGCGTAAAATGAGGGAGGCCTACGTTCAGCAGTGGACGGCAATAGGCTGAAATGATGATGATGATGAAATTAATGGTAATTATTATATTATAACAATGTATTACTTCAAATATAAGAAATCCTATAAACTACCACCGGATCAAAACTACAATGAGAATGGACCGACAAGAAAACTCACAGGACAGAATGTTAATTATTGATTTGATGCGTTTGAAGTAATCTATTTTTACGGATTCTGTCGCATTTATATATGATTTTTAATTGCCCACCGATTTGAACACTCAACAGTAGTTAGGGTTACGAGAGAACAGTCCTCCCATGACCATGAATGCTAAAAAACAACCAAAAAAAACAACAGGCAGTCATGGGGACTGCCGATAGAAGTGAAAACTATTAACTTAAGACTAATTGAAATAATAATAATTTTCTAATTTTTATATAAAAATAAAAAATATTATCGAACATCTAGGAATCGGTTTATCACGCTAATAATCAACCTTTAAACCACAATGATACTCATTTCATGACATAAAGGTTAAATATTAAAAATACAATTAAAAGTAAATAATGCCATACTTTTAAATGCAAATATTGATATGAATATTGAAAATATTTGAAAATAAATTCTTTATTTTCATTATTCATTCATCTATATAAAAACACTACTCATAGCTATAGATTATACTATTAGCATTAGCATGTCGGTGACGCGAACCTATAAGTTTTTCCCCTCCAAAAACGCTCAACGCGCCTAAAGAAGTTTTCATATAGCTATAGATATACTATTAGCATTAGCATGTCGGTGACGCGAACCTATAAGTTTTTCCCCTCCAAAAGCGCTCAACGCGCCTAAAGAAGTTTTCACTTCAAAAAATAGTTTCATTTCAATTGTGCAATACTCACGTCATCATCAGAAATCATTATTTTAAGAGGCGCTTGCATAATCTTGCGTAATGGAATTAAATATTTTTTTAAACATTATTGTTGATCAAATAGTTAGACATGAAATACCTTAATCCTCTCGTGATCTCAACAAATTTTGATGTTTTAATTCAATTTTAATATAACATTAAAACCAGGTTTTAATTTATGTAAAGGAATAAAACAGATTTATTCCTTTACGAAATTTTGTAAAGAGTATCTATATAAAATCTTAGTAACGGGATCCGATTCGCACTTTGTGCCTTTTATATTTATCTATTATACTAAATTCTTCACTAACTAAACATTGCATGCTTACATTAGAATTAATTTATAAATGTTTACTTTCAACACATCATTACATATTCAATTTGCCTTTTCACAGAGATATAAACAAATGAATGCCAGTGTGAAGCAGAAAGATGGAAAACAAATATTGGAATCTTCGCTCACCTCTGTTAGCACTATGCTGACTCGAAAAATCAATGCCGTCAAGGTAACTCATAGTCGTTACTTATAACTGTGATTCAAGTTGATTTTTATTCAGAGTTATTTTTAGGCTGACTTATTTACAGGTGCAAATTCGTCACAAAGTATAATGTAGGGCTTCTATGGCCATATTAGAGTTTTTATTTGCTTTGTTTGTATTTGTAGTGATGATTTATGACAATCCTTACCACCACATCTTCTTTTACAATAACAAGAAGCTGCGGTCGCGGCTGTTGTAAAAAAGGAAACAAATATAAGGCCATCTTGAAATAAAATCTTATTAAATCAAGGCGTTTGAACAACGGAGTATAATAAACTAATTATTCTCTCATAATGGAGGAGCTTAGCACCTAACAGTAAGATATATAGGTCTGAGAAGATAATTTAATATCGTAAAGAAAGATAATAAGATTTTTAATTATCTAGAATCTGAATCTCGGATTTTGCCTGATTCAGTAGCTATAATTTATTGTAACTAGACCAAGATATATTTTTTACATATAGATTTGCTTATATTTTTCTTGATAGCTGACATAGTAATCGAGAATTAATAAAACGTACATAATAACTTAGAAAATTCGAAGGCGCCACGGCATGGTCAAGGTCGAGACCGTGGCGTAGCAGGCTGTCATCTCTGATATGATAAAATTACTCTCTTTTTAGTTTAATTTAATACAATGGATGTAATTACATAGACGTGGCCAAAATTTTGTACAAACAAAGCAGGAAAATTTGTTCATTAAAACTAAATTAAAGTTTTGGTATTTTCAAGAAATTTATTTGTCCCAAGAGTTCTATTATGGAAATATACATTTATATGCCATTGTTGCTAAGCTTCTTAATACATAAATTACTTATTTTTCGTGTGGTGACGGAGTAAGAATACAATTCACCAATCCCTATCTTACTCGTGGGTGACCGTAAGAGACGACTGCGGGTTATAAAAATGCATATAACATGTATGCAAGAGAAGGAAAACTCGAAATTAAAACCTTATATCAACACGCCTGACCAGCGCGGTATAGTAGGTCAATTTCCCTTCCATTATGGAGGAAGCTCGATCACAACAGTGGGACGTATATAAGCTGAGATGATGATGATGATGAAATTACTTCTTGACCGTATTTTGACTACGGCTATCTCCGTTAATGGTCAACAGATATCTACGCCAAATATTATTATAGGGCACACGCGTGTACTACCATTTACAACCTAGTTTGTGTCCTAGAGAATATCAATCTGAGAGGATAAAAGTGGGATTAAGGTCTGATAGCTTTACTTACTCTCTAAAGAATAGTACAATCTTTTATAGTTGACATTAAATAGAAAAACATTATGATAAATACGATATTGGTCATATAATGTTCTCTATAATAGCTAGTTTAGCTATGTTTAAGCGCAAACAAGGGAAATGGCGTAATAGAACTAGTAAGGCACTAAGTACAGCGCTAAGTTAACTTTACTTATGCAGCCCTTTAGATGTTGTTAAGAGTACTCTTTTGCAAGTTTGTTATGTACATAGAGTTTTAAATTCATATGATATAATCATATATGTATGTACTTATAATTTTTTAATAGTTTCTTTAATTATGATGCTCTTCAGCGCATTTCGGTGAGTATGGCTGTCCAATTTATCCTAAGGATTGTCAGTATAATTCAAATTCAAATTCATTTATTATGCATAGACCCTGCGAGGGCACTTACATATTGTCAGTTTTAACATTTTAAATTAATACAAAAAACTACCACCGGATCGGAAGTAGACCACTACTGAGAAGATCCGGCAAGAAACTCAGCGGGTTAGTCTATTATTGTTATTTCTTTTCAATTATTTTTTTTATAAAATAATGGTACAACATGTTTAATAAGAAATAGCTCCAGTGTGATGCCCTTCGAATCCAATAGTTCAAATAGAATGTAAAATAACCACGGCTGGACCAGATCCCGCAGGCGGCACCCGATCACAATATATTTTATAGTATTATAATATATCAAAACAGCAATTATTCTCTCAACAATGTGATATTTATATCATCATCATCATTCTGCTCTTATCCCAATTACTTCCAGTCAACGCAATGTGTACTTCTCATCCATCGTACATATTACAAAAGTAAGGCAATAGTTTGATGACCGGTCCCTTAGCTGACATTAACTCACCTTGGGATTGTAGCATTTTAACAAGAAGGCATCAGGTAGAGTTGCCCTAGGTCGTAAAGGTTGCTAGTATTCGCAACCGTTATCACACAGTAAAGTTAAGATGGATATATTATACAGTGTACATACAGTACAGGTTACAAATTTGACTGCACAGATGGCGTAGGGGTTACGATACCGACCTTCCGTGCCAGTGCCGTGGGTTCGATTCCCACGCAGGACAATACTTTGTGCGATCCACAAAGTGTTGTTCTGAGTCTGGGTGTAATTTGTCTGCGTTAATTGCATGTTTGTAAAGTCCCCCGCGATACAAGGATTATTTCCTTAGTGCAGGGAGGTGTCTTTTTAAAAAAAAAAATACAGTATGATAAGTTAATATGGATATGAAAGAACAGGATAACAGTGATCGTTAACTTACGGTTTTGGCATTGGATTCATTACCACTAATGTAGTATGTATAGTATATCGGCAAATGACGCATATAATGTGGCAATATAATACCTACTAGATGTAAAACAGAATTCGAAGTGTGCTTTTTAAATACTATCAAGTTACATGGATTTTGTACATAAATATCTAAATTATTTATATTTATATGATTGATTGTCTTATTAAGCACAGAAATAAGTAAATTAAACTTTTGATAGAAGTATATTGATACAGACAAAACAAAATATTGTATTTTTTTTTTGTTTATAGTGCATTCGTGCGGCTGCAGAAGAGTTGGCAAGAAACTATAACTTCACCGGCTATACAAAATCAGACGATTTTGAATACTGTTCCGCTAAATATTCCAATTTCATGTTCGAGGATCCGTCGGAAGAGCCTCCAAATAAGGCTGATATTAGTATCCCTAAATATGTAAATGATGCTAGTGATTTATATATGAATGTTTCTCTTGTAAAGGATACGCACTTTTATAATATAAGCGTCAACACTAATACGAGCTGTGTGCATGTACCAACGAATATTTTTGATAGAGGTAAGTATATATGTAGTATCGTAATCATAATTAAGAGAATGAGTACTCAAAATAAAATACAGTAAGGTAATTTTTCCTCCTATTTTGGCGAAAGTTCGAGTTTACCAGTAGATCGTATATCAGCCGGGATCATCAATATAAATCTTTACTAAAGGCCATGCCAGAATCATTACGCTTGACCCGCGGATAGGCGATCACAGTCGTTTTTTATTTTTTTGTGTGTTTTTAATCTGTTAGCCGCAGATGGCTTTGACAGTTTTACGCGGACAATGACAGTCGGTGTTATAAGAGTTCCAAGAAAGTGTTTATTCTTCTCGTGATTTATTAGCCAATTTATGATATTCACGAGTAAGTTTGGTATGCTGCTATATTGTATTAATAAACCCTTATCACACGATCATTTATACAGAATATTAATTTCTTATTATAATTACTAGTGCAGAATAATTGATGATATATTTGATCGAATTGGATCTACGTTGAGAATTATAATATATTTTTTGCTTAGTTATATTATTATGAATAAATTTTTCAGCATCGTGTTTTATTAGGGTTTTATTTTTTATGGCTGATGTTATGTGCTTATGATTTACCATAAGTACCTTTAGGTGGTACACGTTGTATTTTGGTATCCGTAACCAAAAAGAGAATTTCTAAATAATGAATATTATTAATTACATTTTATACTTTTACAGAAAATGATACATTAGAAGCAATTATGTGGTCAAAAGGTCTTAATCACGTCTTTACAAAGAACTACAAATCTGACCCATCTTTAGCGTGGCAATATTTTGGTAGTTCACATGGAATACTACGATTTTATCCTGGTATGCCTTGGAACAGGCAAATGACCGATACATATGATTGTCGCGTACAATCATGGTACATAGAGGCAGCTACTTGTTCGAAAGACATGATAATCTTGTTCGATGTGTCTGGATCGATGACAGGCTTTAAAAATTATGTAGCGAGGAGAACACTACAATCTATTTTAGATACTCTCTCCAACAATGATTATGTCAACGTATTCACGTTTAAGAACGTTACAAATAATGTTGTTGAATGTTTTGTGGGACTTGTACAAGCGACACCTGAAAATTTAAATACTATCATGGATATAGTAACACCAACGGATCACGGGAAGAAACATAAAGTGCCTTTGGAGGGGCCCGCAAACTTAACTCAAGCGTATATCAAGGCTTTTCGAACTCTTGAAGATGTGAGTATTATGTGTATTTTAGTTCATAATATATCTATACATATAATAAAAATGTAACGGATCGCTGTCTGCACATGGAAGATATATGAGAAAAAATATTACTGGGATCTTTATCAACACAAATGGAACCCAGAGCAATGATTTTTAAATTTTTTGTCTGTTTATCTGTTTGTCTGTTTATCTGTTTGTCTGTGCGTTTGTGCACGCTAATCTCAGAAACGGCTTATCCGATTTAGACGCGGTTTTCACTAATATATTGTGGTAAGCTTCACTTAACATTTAGGCTTATATATTATTATTTTATGTAAATTGGTTTATAAATTTTATGTCAATTTAAAAAATGTTCGGGGAAAAAATCTTTATCGATTCTTTTCAATATACGTACAAATTATCTTCAGTAAAAATAAATAGACACGTGTTTCAGCATTTGTTGATTTTCACCTTATGGGTGTATAAATAAGGCCTGCAAAGCGGGTTGGACGACTCATTAAATCATTAGCGCCAAGGCGATATTATTGAAGCTGGCAACTTGAAATATTAACAGTGGTTTCTTTATATGACGTAGAAATTTAATAAGAAAGGATTTTACGAAATTATACCCCTAAGGGGGTGGAGCAGAGTGGCAAAGTTTGTATGGAGAAAAAAAAATCTTTATTGATTCTTTTCAAATTAAGAGTCGAATCACATATTCTAGGGTAATATCCGGCATTTGTCAATTTTCACCCTCTGGTTGTGTAAATTAGGTCTGTGAAATGGGTTGATCGACTCATTACCGCCAAGCCGAAACTATTAAAGCTAGAAACATTAAATTTTGAAGCACGTTTTTATTTATGACATAGAGATTCAATATGAAAGGATTTTATGAATTCCGCCCCTAAAGGGGTGTAACAAAGTGGCAAAGTGTGTATGGGGAGAAAATTTCATTGTCGATTCTTTTCAAATTACGTACAAATACTCTTCGGTAAAAATAAATAAACACGTGTTTCTCTCTCCCTCTCCTTTAACCCCGCACCAGTGCCGTTATGGCAACCATTGCTGGCGTTAGAGCTCACACGATACACATAGTAGACGGCAATAGGTTCTTGCCTAATGGTTTAAGATACAGGGTAAGTTTAGCTTTAAAAATGTTCACTCTACAACTCAAATAATAAATCATATCTAACGAGGTCGCAACTCTGCTGGTGAAACAAAACAGTCAAATAATTATATTTTTATAATCGATATTATATTTTTTCGATATTATATTTTTTTATTCGATAATTATATTTTTATCCCATGGTCATACCGTAAATAGTATATTAATGGCAATATAATTTGTAGAATGAATAGAACTTTGAACCACCTTTTTCTTTAGTGACCGGCTATGGTAGTTATACAGACACACGCGCGCCGTACACGTACATCTACGTGGTGCGGCCAGCCACCGCAACCGGGTATCATCTCGAGTCGAAGCCCTCATGCAGTGAACATCAGGTACTCACGCTTGCGCTGCCCAAAGCAGCGACGGTAGAGCGTGTCAACGTAGAGTATTTTCTCTCGGACCCACCCTAATTGTCTAATTCCGTTAGACAACTAACTCGCAGAAGGCGGCGACCGCATCCCAGTTTCTGACGCTGTTGATTATCGTCCTAGCGACAAACCTTCAACACCTTGCATTGTCTTTTCTATTTAACTCTGTCAGAAATGATTTATACGTGGACGAAGTCGCGGGCAAATGCTAGTATATATATATATATATATATATACATATATATAGATATATATATATATATATATATATATATATATATATATATATATATATATATATATATATATATATATATATATATATAGATATATATCGTATATATATATAGATGATCTTTTTTTTAAATATTTTTTTTCGGTCCCGTCGTGAAATTTATTGTAAGTACCTAAAAAACATTACTTGAAAGTTTGGGTCCTCAATATTAAGTCCTCAATCAAGGCGAGTAAAGATTTCCCATTGAAAAACGAAATACCACTGAGCTATAGAAATTTAAAGATAAAAAATCAGAGTTTTTGTGTATTTTTAATGGCAAATCTTTTTTATCATCACGCCTTGGTCGAGAACTTAATATTAAGTGCCCAAAATTTCAGGGAATGTTTTTTTGGGTACTTGCAACAAAATTACGATGGGGCCGAAAAAAAAATAGTTGAAAAAGTGTATCACACTCCAGAATAAAAAAAAATGATTAAAAAAATCAAAAAACCCGACTGCGTAAAAAGTCACCAAAACTACGTAAATAATAAAAAAAACTGAAAAGAAAAAAACAAGCACTTAAATGTCCGGTGGTCTAGAATTCCATAATATATTATTGAATAAATACTATTGCAGAAAATGAAATATTCCATTGAAAAATTAGATTTGCTGTCGAATAAAGGATCCCCGTGTGGCGACGGGAATAGAATACAAAGGTCGTCACCCCTTACTTGCCCGTGGGAGTCGTAAAAATCGGCTAAGGGTCTCACCGGGAGATTGGGCAGCGGCTATCTCCCGGGAAACTTAATAACATCTACCGCGATCGCCAATCCGCTCGCCAAGCGTGGCGATTATGGCATTATTACCCCCCCAAAATAAATATGGATGCACAAAAAATCACGGCCCCCAGACACGGCAGTTCCGCTGTTCCACGGGCTCATTTTGGTAGCGGGCCTGTTGGTGGCGGGGCAGGGGGTGCTAGGAATCTCCGGCCGCGATCCGGCTACCAAAAAAATCGACCCTTGGCCCTGGTAACACACAACGTTCGGACGCTTAGGACCGACGAGAGGGTCATCGAACTGAAAGAGGAATTGAGCAAAATCCGATGGGACATTGTAGGATTATCAGAACTGCGAAGAGAGGGGGAGGGCACGATAATCCTCCGGTCTGGAAATTTGCTCTTCTACCGGGAGGGAGATCACCCGTCCCAAGGCGGTGTAGGGTTTATCGTTCGTAAGTCTCTCGTAGAGAACGTGGAGAGGATCGAAAGTGTGTCAACAAGGGTAGCGTACCTTATACTCAGAATTACCAAACGGTATTCGTTAAAGGTCATACAGGTTTATGCACCGACTTCGACATACTCTGACGACGTAGTGGAGGCCTTATACGAGGATATCGCGAAAGCCATCCACACGTCCAAAACCCACTTCACGGTAGTTATGGGAGACTTCAACGCAAAACTAGGCAAAAGGACAGACGATGAGTTGAGAGTGGGGCAATAAGGATTTGGACAGAGAAACCAAAGGGGCCAAAAACTGGCCGACTTTTTGTAGAAGGAAGGCCTCTTCATGATGAATTCCTTCTTCAAGAAACGGCCACATAGGAAGTGGACCTGGATTAGCCCTGATGGATCCACTAAAAATGAGATAGACTTCATCTTGACGGACAAACGACAAATATTCAATGATGTCTCTGTGATCAGCAGGATTAAAACTGGGAGTGATCACCGGATGGTTCGAGGCACATTGAATCTTCGTACGAAAGTCGAGCGGTCCCGCTTGATGAAGTCTACACTCCGACCTACACCTGTCCAATACCAGAACCCCGATAGCTTTCAACTCGAATTACATAATCGCTTCCAATGCCTGGAAGTCGCGCTACGTGAACAAAAAAGCTTTCTGACCAGACTCTTCAACTCATGGAGAGGAGAAAGGAAATGACGGTACAGTCTTCAGCCGATTGGTCCGAACTCAGGCAGCTTAATAGACAAATCTCTAAACCTATGCGACGCGATATTCGCCGATTCAATACACTGCGTATTGAAGAGGCGATAGAGCGAAATCGAGGCTCCAAAGTGTTCGCACGAGATTTGTCTATCGGGCAAAGCCAAATGACTAAGCTGAAGACCGATAACGGTACTGTTATTTCATCCCAGAGTGAGATCTTGGGAGAGGTCGAAAGGTTCTATGGGCAGTTGTACAAATCATCCCTGAATCCTGTTGTCAGCTTAGTCCAAGACCCCAGATCCAACCTAACTCGGCACTATACTGAAGAAATCCCGGACGTCAGCTTGTACGAGATCAGAATGGCTCTAAAACAATTAAAGAACGGAAAGGCACCGGGAGATGACGGAATTACCACAGAGCTCCTGAGGGCAGGCGGCAAGCCAGTTTTAAAAGTCCTACAGAAGCTGTTTAATTCTGTCATTCTCGGGGGCGACGTTCCAGAGTCGTGGACCAGGAGTGTGGTGGTGCTGTTTTTCAAGAAGGGCGATAAAACGCTCTTAAAGAATTACAGACCCATCTCACTCCTGAGCCACGTGTACAAATTGTTTTCAAGAGTCATTACGAACCGACTCGCGCGCAAGCTAGACGACTTCCAGCTGCCCGAACAAGCCGGTTTCCGAAAAGGTTATAGTACCATAGACCACATCCACACGCTACGCCAGATTATACAGAAGACCGAGGAGTATAATCGGCCTCTGTGTCTAGCGTTCGTGGACTATGAGAAAGCCTTTGATTCTGTCGAAACTTGGGCAGTGCTGCAGTCCCTTCAGAGGTGCCAAATTGACTATCGATATATCGAAGTGCTGAAGTGTTTGTATAAAGACGCTACTATGTCAGTCCGCATCCAGGATAAGAGTACGAAACCGATCCAGCTGCAGAAAGGCGTGAGACAGGGAGACGTTATCTCTCCGAAACTGTTCACCACTGCGCTGGAAGATGTCTTCAAGTTCTTAGACTGGACCGGACTCGGCATCAATATCAATGGCGATTACATCACTCACCTTCGATTCGCAGATGATATCATAGTCATGGCAGAATCCCTGGAGGACCTTGGCACCATGCTCAATGACCTCAGCAAGGTCTCCCAACTAGTAGGGCTGAAAATGAACATGGACAAGACGAAAATCATGTCTAATGCCCATGTCATTTCTGTACCGGTCCTGGTTGGGAATGCGATTCTCGAAGTTGTCGATCACTATGTTTACCTAGGACAAACAGTCCAATTAGGTAGATCCAATTTCGAGAAAGAGGTCAGCCGACGAATCCAACTCGGCTGGGCAGCGTTCGGGAAACTTAGGAGGATCTTCTCGTCTAATATTCCGCAGTGTCTGAAAACAAAGGTTTATAACCAGTGTGTGTTACCAGCGATGACTTACGGCACTGAAACGTGGTCTCTAAATGTCGGCCTCATAAAAAGGCTCAAAGTCGCTCAGCGTGCTATGGAGGGGGCTATGCTCGGTATTTCTCTACGTGATAAAATCCGAAATACGGAAATCCGTAGAAGAACGGGTGTAACCGACATAGCCCGAAGAATTAGCACGTTGAAGTGGCAATGGGCAGGCCACATCACTTGACGAACCGACAACCGTTGGGGAAAAAAGGTTCTCGAGTGGCGACCACGGATCGGACGACGCAGCGTAGGACGACCCCCCACTCGGTGGACTGATGACCTCATCAAGGTCGCAGGAAACCGTTGGATGCAGGTGGCACAGGACCGTTATAGATGGCATTCTCGTGGGGAGGCCTATGTCCAACAGTGGACGTTTACGGGCTGATGGATGGATGGATGGATGGAAAGGATCCCGACTGTTCAGTTGTCATGTTCTATTATTAAAATATATTTCATTTTCTGCAATAGTATTTATTCAATAATATATTATGGAATTCTAGACCACCGGACATCTAAGTGCTTGTTTTTTTCTTTTCAGTTTTTTTTATAATGTACGTAGTTTTGGTAACTTTTTACGCAGTCGGGTTTTTTGATGTTTTTAATCATTTTTTTTATTTTATACTTTTTAGTTATAAATACCTAGGTAGCTATAGTTATCTTATTTATTAATAAGTAGGTAAGTACCTAACTATATATAGTTTTTCGACTGAAGTAAAGTACAATATCGTTAGAAATTGGAGATGGGCGACCGTGTCAGACATTAGATACTTTAGGTAGGACTACCTATGGTATATTGTACAATATACCTGCTAGATACTTCAATATATGTCCATCCACATCCAGTTATATGAATTTTTCGTCTTTTCATCGTAAATTTCTACTGTCTAAAAAACCTATATGTGAGAAAGGTTGTTACGAAACTTTAAATCGATAAAGATCCTAAACGGTCAGTCAAATCGAAAAATGTTGAAAGAAAACTAATAATGATTTTTAAATACCTATTTAACGATACCCCATTCGATATAGTTTGTTGACTTTAATTTTTCTTATTTTCACAATATGGCGTTCAGTAGTCGCCATATTGAATTTTCAATAACGTAATATCTTTAGTGACACTCGCCGGATTAAGAGGAATCGATTGACGTGCGAATCATAAAAATCGGCCCAGGCGTTTGGTATATATAGTGCTTCAAAGAAACATACAAACATACATACATACATGGACTGTTAAACACAATACCACTCCTTTGCAGTCGGGTAAAAAGGGTAGGGTGATTTAAAAAAAATCACACTCCAGTGTGTAGTATACACTGGAGTGTTATGATAAGTGTTATTTATCACGTAAAAACATTTCGTGAGTTTCGTTTATGTATTCAGGTAACCAGGTTATATGTGATCTGGGAGTTTTTCTGTTTCTCTGAAAGTCGACGCCATTGCGTCCAATAAGCGTATGAAGTTTTAAATGTAGCTAATGTTTAGCATGATAGACTATTATGCTATTTAAGAAGTTGAATATTGCGATTTTTGTTCCAAATTTATGTTTAAATATAAATCATATGATTAAGTAACATATGACATTGATTTTTGGTTTCCTTAAATTACTAGTATTAAAAGAAATCTTTGATTTGTTGAAGTTACTTAATATAACTACATATAAAATGATGGCTTTTGCAAGTCAACTTTGGGTGATGCAGATAATATTAAATTTGAATACCGAAGCCGCGTAAAATAACCGGTACCTCGATGTTGTCTCCAAGCATCTATAAACGTAGATATGAGCCGTGATACATAATAATAATAATAATTTCGTATAAATGTTGACATATTCAGAAAAGGAAACGTTGCGACGTCAGCAATACACAAGGATGCAATCAACTGGTGATGTTAATAACAGACTACGTGCCGGGTAATTTGACAGAAGTATTCGAGGAATATAATAGAGTAGTGATCGACAACAACACATACATTCCTGTGAGAGTGTTCACTTACCTTATTGGAAAAGAAGTAACTAACGTGCGGGAGATACAATGGATGGCATGCCTAAATAGAGGTATTATTTTGAAGTTAATTTTTAATATAACTGGTTAAATTTTCATATTTCTTAAATCAAATTTCATAGATTCAATAGAGAAGTTATAATTGAGATAGACGCTTTTTGAAATAGTAAAAAAACTATTAATATAAGTCCACTTTCTAACTATGCTACAGATGTAAAGAAATATGGATATTTTATTTAAATATGTTTATTATCTATACATTATACAAGTGGGTGTTAATAAAACACTATAATACTGCCAAAAACTTATATTACTTAAATGTTGGTATATTACAACGATTGTTCGCTTCGACCGACAACTTATAAAGTGCCTCGCGACAACGGTCTAACGAGCTTTTTATACCCACACATTATTCCTTGTAACCTAATTATTTTTAATTTTTTTATTGCTTAAGGTGGCAAACGAGTATGTAGTATACCTGATGGTAAGTGTCACCGCTGCCCATGGACTTTTGCAATACCAAGGGTATAGCTAGTCCGCTACTAAGACAAACCCTAAACCCACCCAGTTGAGTTCCCGGCTCTCACGCTCACCGAACGAAGTGCAAAAGCACATCGCCATTACTCAGAATTTGATCTTCTGTGAGAGAATTGTACTACCCCGGATGGACCAGCCCGCGGCTGTAGACAGAAAATTATCAACAGTGGGGCCTTACCACTATTGAAATTTTTACTTAGAATTTACACAAAAAAAATTACACTATAGTCTATCTAATCTAAGAAGTGCACTTTGACAGCTGTCAGAGTAAGTTGTCTAGGTATGTGAACCAAATAATCGCTATCGAAAATATCCGATTTTGATGAGATATCGATATTAATTCTTTGTAATTAATAATCGGTTTATTTTTTATTTTTCAAAAAGGAGATGAAATATTAAGTGCTAAATTAACACTAAACAAATTTAATTATTTCATCATAAAATCTATTCATCATATTTAGTAGGATTAGGTTAAGTAAAAACAAAAACTGGATTTGAAAATAGCTATTTGTTCAGAATCATTAGTATTACTTGAATTATCACCGTCGCAAACATTAATAATTATATCCTTATCAATAAAATCGTCGAAACGTACATCTCTGTCAAAATATATATTCGATTAAATATATTAATCTAATATTTTTACCGATTATTTAGATATTCGTGAATTGGAAGTTGTCAAGCACTACTGTTTAGAACGTTATGACGTGATATTGTAAGATCGTCCATAATAATTACTATTTACAATGTTATTTTAATTTTAAATTAGTTTTACGACTTTCAACATTACATTATTGTACAAGAAACTCACCCGCAACGTTAATTATGTAAATAACTTAATATTTCTTTAAAATTTCAGATTTATTGTTTGCAATCATGTGTATACGTTTGACCAAAGTTATTGTGTATTAAAAAATGCGAAACGTCAAAATGCACTTCTTAGATTAGATAAACTATAAGACACAGTATTTTAGATATGTTGCTGATTAATGACGGCTACGAATACTAACTATCTTTCCGTTCCTCGCAGGTGTTGTAAGAGGCGACTAAGAGCTTTATATCAACTTAGTCTAATTTTACCTGACACCTTTTGGTCAACAATTACATTCCCAAAGAGAGTTGACGTTAGGCAGGAGGCCAGTCATAAAATTATTGCCAAGGCCTTTGCAATATGTACGATGGTAGAAGGGTAAATATTGCGTCCACTCCATGTAATTGGGATAAGAGCAGGATAATGATTATAGATATGCATACACTACAACTCCGTTACCGTGTGATGACGTAGTAAGAATACTATTCACCACCCCATATCTTACCCGTAGGTGATCGTACCAGACGACTAAGAGATCTAACACGCATATAACGTCTATGCAAGAGAAGGACAATCGAAACAAAACCCTATACCAACACGTCTGACCAGTGCGGTATAGTAGGTTAATTTCACTCTCATTACGGAGGAGGCCCGAGCCCAACAGTGGGACATTTATGGGTGATGATGATGATGATGAAATTCACAAGTGTTCACACAACCGTACAGAGGGGAGTAAAATAGAAATAACTTACTGCTAATGGTTGCTATAGTACATACATACATACATACATATCATCACGCCATATCCCTTGCAGGGTAGGCAGAGAGAACAGAGTGCCAGAGAACTCTATCTCTGCATACTTCACTCGCTTTCTCAACATTCATAATTCTCTTCATACGCTCGCCGGTTTCGGAGACTCTTGACTCCACCTTCCTTCAGTACATGACCGATCTGGTCTAGGTAGGTTAGTCTCGGTCTCCCTCGGTACCTACATCCTTCCACTTTCGCATTGTATATCTTCTTAACCAGGCGTTCGTTTGGCATTCTTTCCACATGTCCGAACCATCGGAGCATTCCCTTTCGCATCTTTACACCAATACTCTCTTTCATACCTACTTGCTCTCTTACATCGTCGTTACGAATGCGGTCGGTCAGCCTAACTCCACAGATTTTCCGCAGAGATCGCATTTCGACCGCATTAATTTTACTTTCATACTCTTTTCTGCATACCCAACTCTCGCTTCCATACAGTAATGTTGGGACAAGCACTGCGTTATGTATTGCTACACGTGCCTTCTGGCTGAGGTGGTGGCTGCCGAGAAGTTGCCCCAACGCTTCGTTCACTCTATTTCCCGCATTCACTCTTCGCTCTATATCAGTGGTGTACCTTCCATCTCGGCTAAATCCACATCCAAGATATACAAATTCATCCACAAACACATCCACGTTGCTATAATAACTGGATTATAATAGTAAGAATAATATAACAAATTTGTTATAATTGTGAATACAAATCCCTTCGCAAGAAAACTTTTTCTATGTTAGATATTTATTTAATACATAGCCTCATTTTTTTTGGGTAATCAATTTTATAATTCTATTTAAAATTCTAAGTTTCAGTAGGTATTTGTCATGGGCGACGCCCCGGCAGTTAGCTGAGGCGTCGACGAGGGGTACCCCAAAGTGTAACCAACCGGGCTGGCCACGGATGGCAAGGAAGCGGTATTAGTGGCTGGCCCCATGGCGATGGCGAGGGAATACGGTGGGTTATGAGGCCACGCGCTGCCCTTCCGTCGCCCCGGACAGAACGGGTGGCGTGTGTTCGGACGCCTACCCCAAACCTATAAGCCTACCGCAAAAAAATAAGATTTAGTCATACGAAATTTTAGTGATAATGCGTCATTAACAAGAAATTTACAAGAATCTTAACAAGAATCTTCTAAAGATGAAATGATATAGTTTTTTATATTTAAATTAAAAAAACAATTAATTTAACATAATTCTTTATTCAAACAGGCTATTTCGCGCATATTCATTCTGTGGAGGAAGTTCAACAGCAAGTTTTGAAATACATCAAGGTGATCGCTCGTCCAATGATTCTCGAGAAGAAAGATCCTCCACCGACTTGGACTCACGCTAATATTGATAAAACGGTACTTTACACATATTATAAAGTTTTAGATTTTTATTATCGGTCATGTACTGAAGGAAGGTGGAGTCAAGAGTCTCCGAAACCGGCGAGCGTGTATGAAGAGAATTATGAATGTTGAGGAAGCGAGTGAAGTATGCAAAGATAGAGTTCTCTGGCACTCTGTTCTCTCTGCCTACCCTGCAAGGGATGTGGCGTGATGATATGTATGTATGTATGTATAAAGTTTTAGGATGGTCAATTACCAGATCATCATCATCATTCACCTGCTATTATCCCAATTATTTGGGATCGACGCAATATGTACTAACTTATTGCAAAAGTTATCGACAACAGTTTGTATAACTGGCTTAGTCCTATTTTACGACATCCACGAGTGAAGTAAGGGTTGGTAATATCCGTAGCCGCTACCACACAGCACACCAACTACTAAATATTAAATAATGTCCAATATGTCTTGGTTGGATCCTGTTACAATTCGTGGGGATTTTTAAATATAGTCTTATTTAGCCTGATGTTGCTAATATCCAATTAGCAACATTTTACTTTATTTTAAGTCAATATACATCCTATTTGCTGTGTGGTAGCGGCTACAAATACTACCAACCCTTACTTTGCTCGTGGATGTCATAAAAGACGAGTAAGAGCCTTATATCGACCTAGGTCAATACCACCTGATGCCGTTTGGTCAACAATTACATTCCCAAGGAGGGTTGACGTCAGGCAGGCGGCCGGTCATGAAACTATTACCAATAACTTTTGCAATATGTAGGAAAAGGAGTACGTATTGCGTCGACCCCAAGTAATTACGATAAGAGCAGGAGAATGATGATGAATGATGATACATCCCACATTAAAGTACACAAGTGCTATTGAGCACTTGTGTTCTCCACAAAAGAAGGAAATTCGCATACAGTACCTATGATGCTAGCCCGCGGTGGTGGGCGGAGGGTTGTCTTGCTACTCGCAACTAACTAACTTGCTACTTTTACTTGTGAAACAATGTTATCTGCATTCCTTAATTATCTTTTACGATCCCTGCGGAAACAGAGATGGTGGTGAATTATGTTCTTTGTCCGCGACCACATAATAAATGCGATTAATTTTTAATACAATCAGTACATTTATTTAAACTTATATTAGTTTAAAACTTAGGTTGAACTAGATCAGATATTATATACGTAGAACGAAATTAATAACATTTAATTTTTTAACGTAAGATGCAACTAGATTGAAAATAAAGAAAGAATATATACTCGTATAGTTGCCGTTATTTTATTATTAAATTTTATTTTGTAGGATTTCAATCTGCTGTGGTCATTAATACTCGCGAATTAATGGTTAAATAGTAGTGGTACGATCACGCTGTTGACAGTTCTCTGTCTACAGCCGCGGGCCGTCCGTCCGGGATAGTACCACACTCTCGCTGTAAATGGAACTTTATATATTGCCTTAATTATAATAACGCCTTTGTTTACTCTTATATCGATTTTTCACAAACTTGTATTTATTTTTTTATTTTAACATTATGATATTCATAAAAACCCGATTACGAAGCGAAAAATGATGTCACAAGTGGGATTCGAACCCGCACCTATTGGGAATCCGGCCCAATCGTGCTGCCACTTACACCACCGTGAACTATTGTAGGACATTCAAATCTCGCTTCGTATCATATTTACGTCTTTAAGATGGCGCACGTCATCAACTTCAAATTTTGCAGTTAGAATTGTATTAAACGATAACACAACCTGTTATTCAAATTACTGAAATTTAGCATTTAATATGCTTAATTATTTATAAAAACCCGATTACGAAGCGAAAAATTATGATATTCATTCATGTTGAAGTTTTGTTATTTTTCATAGTATTTACATTCTATCGTATATATGACGCCACAATACAAATATTTCGTTTTTTATTCCTTTTCTTTAAAACTAAACAATTTAAAAAAAAATAGGACAATGTATTACCATCCCCATTCGTGATAAGAAAATAAAGTAACTGTAAATAATGTTTACATTTGAAATGTTGTCAATTAAACATAATAATTATGTTAAAATATAATAACAGTAATTTATTATTTTATAGCGCACGACAAAATGGTACGTAAGTGATGATGTACAAAAGCCTGATGAAGATAAATTGGTGACGTCAGTGGCTATACCAGCTTTTGATTACAAATATAACGAAGATGAGGATCACAATGACGCCAGATTGCTCGGAGTGGCTGGAACTGATGTACCTATCGACAGTATTGCTAAACTGGCTCAGCCACATCAGGTATTTATGTAACTCATCATTCTCCTACTCTTATCCCAATTACTTGGGGTCAATACAATATATACTTTTCTTTCATAATACATATTGTAAAAGTTATTGGCAATAGTTTTATGATCGGCCGTCTGCCAGACGTCAACCCTCCTTAGAAATGTAATTGTTGACCAAACGGCATCAGGTGGAGTTGGCCCCAGGTTATCACAAGGCTCTTAGTCGTCTTTTACGACACCCACGAGTAAAGTAAGGGTTGGTAGTATTCGTAGCTGCTACCACACAGCTAATCTATGTAACTGTAGAATATATGTATCTATGTAACTGTAGAATATATTTTCTTATATATAATACCGTATATAAGTCAAAGCTTTTATGGATTAAAAATATTTTCACGACAGTCACGACTCGTTAATTATTTTCAGTATTCGAACCATATTGATATTATGCGTTCCGTTTGACGTCCGAAGTCCATTATGAGAGTACATCGTCCCTTTGCCTCGCATTATCCCTAGATGACGCTACTTCAGCTGCTTCCGTTACCTAGATCCGCACCTAGCGCCACCTAACACTTCCGGTTCGCAACATATACCTGTTAAACACAAGCCACCATCTTTGACATTGTCGCATCGCTTTCGAGCCGAGCCGAGGTTGTCGCGAAAAACTAAATATTTTACATTTATATTGATACTAGAGTAAATTAATATTATTATTAGAAGATCCAAAATGTTCCAAACATTTTTGCAAGTTTTAAATTGGTTTATCTAACTTTCGAGATTTAAGTAGAAAGTTAGATTCAAACTATATAGATTGTCTTCCGTTACATTTAAAGCTCCTAAGTGTATAAAAGGAGTAATAATGAGGTTATCACTAGCCTATTGAAGTGAAGATGGTTCTTTGGATTGCTTATTCAATCATGAGGTGCCCTCGTGAATCAATGAATAATACCAGCTCCTGGTAACTTATAGAAAGTTTTGACCTACTTATCATCATCGATAATATTTTAACTGCAACAATTGTGCCATCTTTAAATGTCTTTACCCCTACCTGCCTGCGATTATAAATGTCAAAGGTAGTAAAAGGGATTTACAATTTTGCTTACCACACTGCATTATTCCTGAGAGTGGTTAATAAATTCAATGCGGGTAGTATCGTCAATTTGAACGTTTCGGTCAAAGATCCGACGGTACCGTAAGCAAAGCACACAAGTGTTGATATGAATTAAGACTGAACATCTCTGGTTTCCCTTCAAAATCCATAAATCTTTCGACCTTTATTTACTAAGCATTTCCGTGGAGGGAACACATTAAAAAGAGTCTATAGATTTTTTAAGGTAAATAAAATATAACAAATGTTCAGAAATGTATGCTGCCTTTCTAGCTTTTATCGAACTAAGAGTAGATAAATGAGGATCTGCGACGTTTGCGAGAATCTTTTACTTCTTTACGGAAATTCTTTTGGAATTGCCGTAAAACAAACGAAACGTAAGTTTGCAGGGTTATCAAACGCTATCTTGCTATCTATTATATACAATCACATTGTTTCTTTTTAGCTTAGTACATGTTACCAAAATACAAGCCACCAGAAGATAACAAACAGTCTCACATAATGGACTTCGGATGTCAAACGGAAAGCATAATATAAAAATTTTACCTTCGAATAAATTTTTTATTATGCTTCCAATGACGTCTGCAGTCCCAGTAATGCCTTCCTAGTGCTATACCATCATCAGACTAACAATGTCGAAGATGGTGGTTTGTGTTTAACAGGTAAATGTTGCGAACCGGAAGCGATAGGTGGCGCTAGGTGCGGATTTAGGTAACGGAAGTAGCTAAAGTAGCGACATCTAGGGACAATGCGAGGCAAACGGACGATGTACTCTCATAATGGACTTCGGACGTCATTGAAAGTATAACATAAATTTTATTCGAAGGTAAAATTTTTATATTTTTATCGAATCTCAAATTTCTATATTTTTAAAAGTATAACAATAATTAAATGCAAAAGTATATTTGGTAGTAATTTCTAGAGTCGTCTGCAATTGAAGTCATGTTTACCATATTAGGCAATCTACAAGGCAAATAAGAAAAAAATTATGATAAAATTCGATACTTGACATCCTAATTCTATTACAGCGCTGAGTAATAGTTATTTACACAAAAATATTAAATTAATGTTTATTTCTTTTCAGCTAGGTGTCAATGGATATTCATTCATCGTCAGCAATAATGGCTATTTGCTACTCCATCCATTATTGATAACATCGGTTAGTTGATATATAAATTTATCTTGCTATGTTAAACAGGTTTAATTCTATTAATATTTCACCAGCCATCATCCTATCAACGTCCAATGGGCGTAAGTCTCTCTAAGTGAATATGTAAGCAGGTGGGTTAGTAATCACAATTCGTATAAGTTATCAACTCTCTGCGAAAAATGAAAGGTGGCGACATATTATATTCTCAGCCGATTATCATACGTAGTTAACATATAAACATAGATTTATCATCATCATCATCATCCTATTTTTATCCCAATTACTTAGGCTTGACCTAATATGTACACCTCTTCCACCGTACATATTTGCAAAATTTATTGGTTAGTTTTATGACCGGTCGCCTGCCTGACGTGAGCCGTCCTTTATAAAGTAATTGTTGCCCAGACAGCATCAGATCAGAGTTGGCCCAGGTAGATGTAAAGCTCTTAGTCGTCTTTTAAAACACCCACGAGAAATATAGGGGCTAGAGTAGTGTTCGTAGACGCCACCACACCATTTTATATTATCAAATGTATGTCTCTGCGCCGTGCGGACGGGCCACCGGTCACCGGTTCTTGTCTTCGGTGGCCTGTTCGGCATCAAATATAATATTAGGTCCCTACATATGAAATTGGCGTTTTGCACGGGAGAAATACAAAGTATTTTTATTTTTGTAAAATATATTTATTTAATCAAAGTATGCACCGTTGTTAGCTATGCACTTTTGCCATCTTATAGGTAGTACATTAATCCCTTTACTAAAAAACCATGGGGGGCAAGAATCAAACTCTTTGAAGGCGGTTTGGACTACTGCATCGGAGTTGAATTTATTTCCTTGTAAGAAGTTGTCCAAATTCAGGAAAAAATGGTAATCTGTTGCAGCAAGGTCTGGGGAGTACGGTGGATGTCGCAGACATTCCAATTGTAGCTCATCTAACTTAGTGGTTATTTGTTGTGCAGTGTGTGGTCTTGCGTTGTCGTGAAGCAGCAGTGGCCTAGTGCAATTGACCAATCTCGGTTGTTAAGCAGCTAGTTCTTCCTTCATGGTTTGCAGTTGTTGACAATAGATATATGTCGTAATCGTTTGGCCAGATTTTAGAAAACTGTAGGGAACAACACCAGTGCTAATCCACCAAAAACTCACAAGTAACTTTTTCTGAGTCAATTTTCGGTTAGGACGAGCGCTTCCGATTATCGTACAGTATCCACTTTTTATTACAAGTAATGATTCGATTTAAAATCTCTTCATTATTGTATCTGTTGAGCAAAGTAACACAGCAGTCGACATGTGTTCGATTCACTTAATTCATGAGGTACCCATCGTTCAAGTTTTTTACTTGCCCGATTTCCTTCAAGTGGATTAATACAGTTTTGTCACTTACCCCGAAGCCTGTAGCTATCGCTGAAGTCCTTTGTGATGGATCCGCTTTCACAATAGCCTTTAATTCTTCATTTTCCACTTTCGTCTCCGGCCATCCACGGGGTTGGTTCTGAAGGTCGAAATTTCCAGAACGAAAACGTTGAAACCAAAATCGTACAGTGCTTTCTTTTGCGATACTAGCGCCGTACACATCATTAATCCTTCGAGCTGTTTCTGCAGCACTGGTGCCACAGTAGAACTCGTACTCGTAAATATACCGATATTTCATGTTTTCCATTGCGCGGTAATAAGCGACGCCTAAGAAAAAAGCAATGAGGAAAAAACAAATGAATGACTGTTTTCAAAACTCAAATGTACCAGCTAAATGAATTTATAAATTTGAATTTGGAATTCTTAACCAAAGAGATATTTCAGATCAAAGTCTCAGTACGACAAAACGCTAATTTCATATGTAAGTACCTAATAAATGCTTAAGATATCGGCGTAATCATCTCAGTCCACAATTCCGTCTAGCTTCTCTTCGCTCGAGCTTGGGCTTCCTCCGCTATGGGAGGGAAATTGACCTACTACACCACGTTGGTCAGACTTGTTTTTATAAGGTTTTATGGCGAGCTTTACTTCTCTTTCATCGAAATTTTCTGCATACCATATCCCTCATTCGTTTTCACGAAACCCAATAACAAGAGACGGAATGGTGAGTTGTATTCTTAATCCATCACCACAATAAAATATTAAGATATTTAAATTCATCTCAGCTCATATATGTCCCACTGTTGGGCTCGAGCCTCCTCTTTAATGAGAAGGAAAACTATACCACGCTGGTCAGACGTGTTGCTATAGTGTTTTATTTCGAGTTTTACTTCTCTCGCATAAATGTTGTATGCGTTTTATATCTCTTAGTCATCTCTTACGATCACCCACGGGTAAGGTAGGAAGTGGTGAATTGTTTTCTTACTCCGTCACACACTGAAAAAGATATTTAAATACTATTATACATTTTTTACCAGATTAACGGCGAGCTACAAACTAATTATAATAGCGTGGACTTTGTGGAGGTGGAGCAGGTAGACGATGGGAAAGGATCGCGGGAACTTGGCGCAAATATAACCTTGCTAAGAGAACACCTAGTCAATGGTACTGACAAAGATATGCGGCAAGTCGAAGTATTGTATCACTATGATAATATGAGGTGCGTATCGTCAATTGCCTGATGATTTCACTATGTGAGTTTAATTTCTTGTCAAGTTGGGGGTTACCAGTTTGTTCAAATGTATGGTAAAGATATATATATATATATATATATATATATATTAATCTCCTACTCTTATCCCACTTACTTAGAGTCGATACAGTAGATGAAGATAGAAGTCATTGGCAATTTGACCAAACGGCATCAGATGTAGTTGGCCCAGATCGTTATAAGGATCTTTGTCGTCTTTTACGACATCCATGAACAAAGTAAGGGTTGATACTATTCGAAGCCGCTGCCACACAGCTCGCCACGCAGCTATATATATATATATATATATATATATATATATATATATATATATATAATGGTAAAGATATTTTTCTATATGAAAAAGGTTAACTTTCCTTTAGCGCGTCAGTCATAGGTAGGTATATTTTTTTCTAAAAACACAATACCTCGCATTAGTACGTATGAAATATGTTTTTTTTTTCTGTCGCGGGGCACTTAATAAACATAAAATGCGCAGACACAGAACAATCATTTGTACATCGCATAAACAGTAGTCCTGTGTAGAGATCGAACCCATTACACTCAGGTCACTCAGCAATTGAGATTGATATTTAGAACATTTCGTCATCTGTGGAGTCAAAACAGTTTTATTGTGCCGTTCCTTATATCTTTTAATCCTTAACGATGATGCTTTCCATTCTTAAGTCGTCGCGATACAGGGATATCATAATTATTAATGATTATTTATTTCTAAGTACTAACGCTAATTTCTTTTATTTCAACTTTCAGACGCATAGCTCGTGTAAAACACGACTATTTCTTCAACAAACTTGAAGGTACCCCATTCTCCATGGGCATTTCTTTACCAAATGGTTACGGTGATACTGAACTTATGCTTAAAAATAATCCTATTGAAGCAAAACAAGGAAAAGACTTAACCGGCATCAACGTTACTGACTACTTCAGATTCAGCTACAGAGTACATCCAGACTGGTTAGTACTCTTTAATCTATTTATTATATCAAAGCACGTGTATTAACCATTTTCTATCATTTCATCGTAGACTATTGGACATACATATATATGTACATATCAAAGCAGAAAATTAAAAGATTAACTTGCACAATGTGCACTTCTAAATTGTTCGAAGTTGTTGTATATTATATTGTATATTATTTATTAACACTTGCTTTTTCTGCAAAGAAATGTATCATGAGATAAACTGCATATCTAAGAATTTTAAAAAATAAAATAGATGGTGGGATTGGGGGGCATAGTCCGGAGCGTGCTCGTCGCATCCCCTGCCAGTCTAGTTAGACTGCTAATCCGGCTCGAATAATGCGTACCGCAGTGTGGATTAGGGCGTCCCCCGGAGGCGACGCGTACCGACACGACCCCGTCGGTACGAACATCGGCAGATGCGGTGATGGGGGCCGCCACCCATCACGCCTTGCCCAGTCAGGCAAGTCGAGGAGAGCTGAGTGCCGGGTGGGCAAGTGGAATGTAAGAGGATGTGTGGAAGGTAAGTTGCACGAGCTGATATCCGTCATGGCGGACACACAGCTAGACGTGACATGACGACGCTTGGCCTCAGGTGTGAAGGATTACGGAATGTATGATCCCAGACATCTTTGGGTCCGTATAAAAATAGGTGTCACCAAGGTATTCATGATTGTAGCATATGCGCCCATAGGATCCTCGGTGGCATCAGACCTAGAGAAGTTTTGGGATAATGTTAGAGAAGTTCTGGATATGGCAGAAACCAGTGAACGCGTGATTGTATGCGGAGATTTGAACGGATGGGTGGGGACCAAGCGTCCCGACTATGAGGACGTACTTGGTTAATTTGGTGATAAGAGAGTGAACGACGCAGGTAAGCTCATAGCGGATGTATGCATGGAGAGAAACCTTATTGCGTATAACACATTTTTCCAACATAAGGACGTCCACATGTATACATGGAGAAGGAATGAACAGAAAAGTATAATAGATTTAATTTTGGTAGACAGTCGCCTCCGAAGCAAAATGTTGGACGCAAGCGCCTACAGGGGCCCCATAGTCGATACGGACCACTATCTCGTTATCGCGAGATTTAGTGGTTTGTTCAGAAAGTGGAGGCACTGGCGAGAGCGTGTCCACTTCGGAGGGCTTGAAAGAATAAAGGTTGAAAGGTTGCAAGAAGAGTGTGTAAGAGAAAAGTATGCAGAGGGTGTCCGAGAACGGCTGACGATGGCAAGCCAGCCGCGTTCGGACATTGAAGAATGCTGGAGAATATTGAAAGAGAGTATGGTAGATACAGCGAAAGAAGTATGTGGAAGATCAAAGAAGCATAGAAAAGCAAATGGTGATGCATGGTGGGATGCGGAAGTGGCAGCTTCCGTAGAGCAAAAGAAGAAAGCGTGGCTGGACTGTCTCTTCTTAGAATCTGAATGACAGTATGACTGAACAGAAGAAAGAAATATATCGGCAATGTAAGAATGACGCCAAGGCCTTAGTGAAAGAGAGGCTAGGCTGACTAAAAACTTCGAGGGTAACACCAAACTCTTTTGGAGGGAGGTGAAGAAGTCTTGGGGTGGTTGGTCAGCCTTCAGAATGAATAAAATAAGGTCTAAAGGTGGAGACATTCTTACACAAACACAAGACGTGTTAAGCCGATGGAGTGAATATTTTGGCGATATGTATGCGGATACTCGAGTTGGCGCCGGTGTCGCATGTGGTTTAGTAGATCAACATTCAGCAACGGCGTCCTCCGATGGCATCAGTACGGATGAAGTTGAATTGGCAATAAGAAGTTTGAAAAATGGTAAGGCAGCGGGCACTGATATGGTGTCTGCCGAGATGATCAAGCTTGGTGGCTCCTGCGTCTGGGAAGCGTTCCTGTTGCTCATAAATTTGTGTTGGAGCTCGGGAATGGTTCCCGGGGACTGGAATAGCACAGTCATCGTGCCTTTGTTTAAAAACAAGGGTTCACGTTATGACTGCGCAAATTACAGAGCCATAAACTGGACCAGTTTGGCAGCAAAAGTATACTGTAAAATTATTGAGAGAAAATGAGGATGGTGTCCGATGGTTTACTGTGTGAGACACAAGGAGGTTTCAGGGGTGGAAGGGGATGCATGGATCAAGTGTTCTCTCTGCGCAACATTGTGGAGAAGCATCTGGCTCTAGGTCAGAGGGTTTTCTGCAGTTTTGTGGATCTGGAGAGAGCATTTGACATGGTTGTACGAAAGGAACTTTGGGACATTTTACTGGATTATGGTATTAACAGTAAACTACTACAGGCTGTGCAGTCCAGTTACATGGGCTGTAGAGCCTGTGTGCGGCTGGTTGATGGAATTTCGCCTTGGTTTGACGTCAATATCGGCATTAAGCAGGGGTGCGTTCTGTCAGCCAGGCTGTTTATCATATATCTGGATAAATGTCTCCAAAGGTTAAACGATATGAATGTGGGAGTCCAGATGGCGACTCAGTGGTCACTGGTCTGCTCTATGCAGATGATGCAGTCTTGCTGGCACAGTCAGCGACTGACCTGCAGACCCTAGTCGACACAATGACAGAAAATTGTAAGAAAAGGGGTCTACGCGTGAATGTGAGCAAAACCAAAATAATGGTCTATAAAAGAGATGAAGCCAGAACAGATGTAAGAGTAACAATAGGTAATGATGTATTGGAAGAAGTGGATGAATTTGTATATCTTGGATGTGGATTTAGCCGAGATGGAAGGTACACCACTGATATAGAGCGAAGAGTGAATACTGAAAATAGAGCGAACGGAGCGTTGGGGAAACTTCTCGCTAGCCACCACCTCAGCCAGAAGGCACGTGTAGCAATACATAATGCAGTGCTTGTCCCAACATTACTGTATGGAAGCGAGAGTTGGTTATGCAGAAAAGAGTATGAATGTAAAATTAATGCGATCGAAATGCGATCTCTACGGAAAATCTGTGGAGTTAGGCTGATCGATCGCATTCGTAACGACGACGTAAGAGAGCGAGTAGGTATGAAAGACAGTATTAGTGTACAGATGCGAAAGGGAATGCTCCGATGGTTCGGACATGTGGAAAAAATGCCGAACGAACGTCTGGTTAAGAAGATATACAATGCGAAAGTGGAAGGATGTAGGTACCGGGGAAGACCGAGACTAACCTACCTAGACCAGATCGATCATATACTGAAGGAAGGTGGAGTCAAGAGTCCGGCGAGCGTGTATGAAGAGAATTATGAATATTGAGGAAGCGAGTGAAGTATGCAAGGATAGAGTTCTCTGGCACTCTGTTCTCTCCGCCTACCCTGCAAGGGATATGGCGTGATGATATGTATGTATGTAAAAATATACAATAATTGCTCGTTTAAAAATATTGGATACTTATATAAACATGATAATGGGTCGTGATTAACTCTAAGAGATAAAACTCTCACTTTATATCGAGACTAAGAGATAATACCATAATTTATATGATTGATAGGTCGATTACCGATTTCAGGTAGTGTTATTGTATCAAATTAAAATAATTATTATTTATTCACAGGGTTTATTGCAAGTATCATTACCAAGAAGGTCACGAAACGCCCAACGCAGAGGTTGAAGCATGGGGCTTTCTGGTCGGATTATCTAATAATGAAATCGATATTACTATACGTCAGTATACACAAGATGAGACCGCGAACTTCTTTGATGTCACCAGTAAGTAAATAAAAACTATGTTGATTGATACCTCTACTAATTTAGTTTATCATTTTGTATATCCTCATGCTCGTACTATTATTGTACCGAGTTATATAGGCAAGGAATTAAATAGAGATTGATCATCATTACCATTCTCCTACTCTTATCCCAATTATTTGGAGTCAACACAATATGTACTCTTCTTCCTACATATAGCAAAAGTTATTGGTAATACCTACTTTTATGACCGGCCACCTGCCAGACCTCGCCCTCATTGGGAACGTAATTGTTGACCAAACGGCATCAGATGTAGTTGGCCCAGGTCGTTATAAGGCTCTTAGTCGCCTTTTACGACATCCACAGGCAAAGTGAGGGCCCACCGAAGTTAAAATCGAGTACCGGTGGTCCGCTCGCACGGCGAAGAGAGAAGGTTTTACGGTGGGTCTATGGGGTCACGCGCCGCCTTTCCGTCACCCCGGACCGATTCGGTGGGGCGAGACGCACCCATAGCCCACCAATAAAAAAAAATAAAAAAAAAAGGCAAAGTGAGGGTGGGTAGTATTCGTGGCCGCTACTACTACGCATAGCTAAAGGAATTAAATGGTGTAATTATATAGAGATTATTTATAAATATTAGTCAATAATGAAGAAAAATATTAAAATAAAATATCATTCACGGTTATCTGTGCAGTTTTCCGTTTGGTGACGGAGTAAGAATACAATTCGTTAACCTATATCTTCTATGTAGGTGTTATAAAATAATAATATAAAACATCTATGCAAGAGAAGGAGAACTCGTAATAAAAGCTTATACTGTCTAACCAGCATGGTTAGACATTATAGGGGTTAGTAAGTGGAGTTCCCTCGCATTTTACAGGAGGCTCAAGGCCAGTAATGTGGCATATAAGAGCTAGTATGATGACTGTGCAGTTAAAATCCTTACTAATATTATAAGTGCGAAAGTAACTCTGTCTGTCTGTCTGTCGTTCTTTCAACCCAAAACTACTGAACCGATCCAAATGAAATTTGCTACACAGATAGTCTAGAGCCTGACAAAAGACAGGCTACTTTTTAATAAAAATGGGGTTGTAAAGGGGGATGAAAAGTTGTATGGAATTATATTCATTTTTAAAGCCAGACTCTTGAGACTTATTTTTAGGCTACTGATTAGATGTAAATAAATATGACATTAACATTTTGTAAAAAAAATAACCTTAAGGGGATAAAATAAAAATAGGGAATGAAAAACTTTAGGAAATTAACCTTTTACGCGGGCGAAGCCGCGTGCAGAAACTAGTATATATTTTTTCCGTGTAGTAATAGATTTTACAGGTAGCCTTTAAGATATCAATCTACCGTGTCAGCGTGTGTTCGATTCCATTCCTACAGGACTTTGTGCGATCCACAAATTGTGTCACTAAGTCTGGATATAATTTGTGTCCTTTAAATTAAATATTTGTAGAATCCACCGCAATATAGGACAATTTCCTTAGTGTTGAAAGTTGTCTTATTAAGAAAATGGTAAAATATTGTCTGGTTAATGGAATGTTATGGTCTGATGGAGGGACAAATGGAATTATTATTCCGTTCTATATTAGCATTGTTATTGTAATATACATATGTCTCACTGCTAGGCTCGAATCTACTCCACAAGTGAAAGACTCATTATACCATGCTGGTTAGATACGTTGGTAGGTATTTTATTTCGAGTTTTTCTTCTTTCATAGAATAAGTAAGTTATATAGGTTGTCGCAGATATTGCTTATGGTGGCAAACGAGCAAGCAGCACACCTGATGGTAAGCGATCGCTCATGGACTTTTGTAATAGTAGAGGGTAACAGCTAGAGCGCTGCCGACTAACTAAAAACCCAACTAAAAAATTGTGCTTGCGGCCTTCTTATTCACTGAATGAAGCGCAACAGCACATTCTCAATGCTTTGATGTCGGTTTTCTGCGAGAGTGTGTTATTGTAGATAGAAAACTGTCAACAGTGTAGGCCTATCACTACAAAATAGTGAAAAGAACGTCCTTAATTAAGAAATATTGTCTAAGATGATGCTCGACAGTGACAGTCATGAATTAGGACGCGGTGGGCGCTTTCTGCGAGTCAGTCGTCTCGCAGTAGGAGGTAAAGTAGCGAGTCAGGGAGGAACTCCGCTACCATGACCAGTTTCGCCACTGACGCGGACCACGTGCGGGCGACGCCAGTGACACTGTTGTTGTTGCTAAGTTATCGGACGGGAATAGTAGCTAAGAGGGTAACTCGTCGGCTTTCGAGATCAAGAAATCTGTACTAGGGTCCAGTCAAATACGATGGGTAACATATACCGCGGGTTTTGAGATCACACTCTGCCCTATCGCCATCCCAGATGGAAAGGGTAGGGTGGATCCGGACTATTATAGCTTACCACAAAAAAAAATCTCTCTCTCTACGGAATCTCTACGGAATCTACGGAAAATCTGTGGAGTTAGGCTGACCGATCGCATTCGTAACGACGACGTAAGAGAACGAGTAGGTATGAAAGAGAGTATTGGTGTAACGATGAGAAAGTGAATGCTCCGATGGTTTGGACATGTGGAAAGAATGCCGAACGAAGGTCTGGTTAAGAAGACATACAATGCGAAATGGAAGGATGTAGATACTGGGGAAGACGGAGAATAATCTACCTAGACCAGATTGGTCACGTATTGAAGGAAGGTGGCGTCAAGTCTCCGAAACCGGCGAGCGTGTATGAAGAGAATTATGCATGTTGAGGAAGCGAAGTGTGAAGTATGCAAGGATAGAGTTCTCTGGCACTCTGTTCTTTCTGCCTACCCTGCAAGGGATATGGCGTGATGATATGTATGTGTATACAATAAAAAGGTATAAAATGTCATCGTGATAATATCACCTACCTTTAACATAGTTACCGTGTAAAGCCAGACTGGGTTTATTTAAAATACCTATTGTAGAAAGTATTTAAAACAAGTCATAGTTAAAAGACTGGACACATATTGATTTAAATTATGTTTGAATGTCTGCCTGGATTGTTTAGATCCACAATTGGATCAGGTAGGTGGCGCAATCGAACAAGTTTTTCTTTATATTTATACATCACAACATCTGTTGGGTAAAATAGTACGTTATAATAGTTATTTCCATTTGTTTCCAGCACACTGCGATATTACACCTTTAGATGATAACGCTTATTATTGCAATGAAGATTTAGTCAAGCAATTAGTGTTCGATGCTAAATTATCAGCACCGTATTTCAAAAATTGGGCAGCGGAACCCGACGATGTGGATCTAGCTAGATTATATAATGTCAGTGTTAGATTTATAGCAACATCAAGTGGACTAACCCGATGGCACTACATCTTTGACAGTAGCAAAAACGAGGAAGTTGATGATCGTGGAAATAGAAGAAAGGAATATTCTGGGAAGTAAGTGTTATAACTCATTTATCTTGAAACGGTAATAATTTGTGTGTTGAGAAGTATGTATATAATTCAACACTTTTTTATTACTTATAAATTAGACCGTTAGATAAAAAAAATTAAATAAATGTATCGAAAAAGTTTTTTAAAGACAAGAACTTCTCCTGAAATTTGAGCTTGATATTTTAAAAGTTGAGCTGGTGCAAGGAGGGCACACCTTTCCCAATTAACAATATATGTATATATATATATATATATATATATATATAATACATCTTTAGTATCGAAAGTCAAAAATATATCTTTTTGTAAATTTAATATCTTATAGGAAATTAAATTCTCTACAAAAAGAGGTCTTTATATTTTATATGCTCAAACTCATAGGAAGAAAGTTACAGGGCGTTAAAAAGTTTGACGTCAAGTCACTCTGCTCCGGTGGTCGGCCCAACGACGAAGGCGACGTCACGGGTGGGTTACGGGTGTGCATGCTTACGCCCTTCTGTCGCCCTATTCTGGCGCGAGGAGTGCGCCGACCGTAACCCACCCAAAAAAAAGGGCGTTAAAAAGTGAAAATTTTAGAGACACAAAATGTGCGTATCATTTTTCCCAATAAATAGAACGATATTCTTTTTTAAGTATCAATCAAGCTTAAATTTTAGGAGATTCGTTTTGTCTATCAAAAGAATAACTTTCTAGATACATTAACTCAAACAAAAAAAAATCTGACACAGTCTATTGTAGATGTAGTAAAACACGATTAAATATACGATACTCCAAATAATATTACTGCCAGAGAAGAAAACTTGAAATAAAACACCAACCAAGCCACCAATCAAACTAGGGCAGTATAGTACTTTAGGAAATTTTCTTTTTGGGAATATTACAAAGGAGGCATGTGACAGTGGAACGTATGAGAGCTGAAAGAAGAAATACATTTTTAAAATAACTGCATTTAGAATGTTACAGAGTTTTATTTACATTGAAATTTGCATCTTGCTTAAGAGTAAAAAGTAAAGATAGATTTAATACCTCACGTAAAAATGTTTCATACTCCATGTTACATTATCTGAATTCTAATTGCAGTGTATTTGGAGATTTCCACCACAATGCGATTGAGGAAACTTGGTATCAGGCAGCAGTGTTACAGCACATGGTAAATAATGAATCTCTCGTGGTCGCTACAACTTTACCCATATTAGATGATATAATAAAAAAGAAACCAGTATTGATAAATGAAGATGGTGATATTGTACTAACAGCAAGCTACGCTATATTTTACAAAGACGGCAACTATTCAACACCGGCATCGGTTGTCGGGTTCCAGTATTCTTATCTAAAGTTTTATGAAAGATTCCTACAAATTACAAATATTACTTTAGATGGATCAGGTGTAAGTAATTTATTATTGAGATTATATTAAATTTGTTTGGTGGAGTCAAGAGTCTCCGAAACCGGCGAGCGTGTATGAAAAGAATTATGAATGTTGTGGAAGCGAGTGAAGTATGCAAGGATAGAGTTCACTGGCACTATGTTCTCTCTGCCTACCCTGCAAGGGATATGGCGTGATGATATGTATGTATGTTTATAAATACCCGATTACGAAACGAAAAATGATGTCACAAGCGGGGTTCGAACCCGCACCTATTGGGAATCCGGCCCAATCGTGCTGCCACTTACACCATCGTGAACTATTTTAGGACATGTAAATTTCGCTTCATATTATATCTTACGTCTTCAAGGTGACGTATGCCATCTACCGGACAATGTTTACACATTGTATAGGCTTAATACTTCAAACTTTACAGTTAGAATTGTATTAAACGATGACACAACCTTGTTATTCAAATTACTGAAATTTTTAGCATTTAATATGCTTAATTATTTATAAATACCCGATTACGAAACGAAAAATGATGTCACAAGCGGGGTTCGAACCCGCACCTATTGGGAATCCGGCCCAATCGTGCTGCCACTTACACCATCGTGAACTATTTTAGGACATGCAAATTCCGCTTCATATTGTCCGGTAGATGGCATACGTCACCTTGAAGACGTAAGATATAATATGAAGCGAAATTTTCGTCTCCTAAAATAGTTCACGATGGTGTAAGTGGCAGCACGATTGGGGCGGATTCTCAATAGGTGCGGGTTCGAACCCCGCTTGTGATATCATTTTTCGTTTCGTAATCGGGTATTTATAAATAATTAAGCATATTAAATGCTAAAAAATTCAGTAATCTATATGTATGTTGTTTATTTTATTTAATATCTCGTGGATTTGTCGTCCAAGAGATAATAAGCATATTTTAATAAAATACGACTGATATTTTGGCTGGGATGTGATGTCATATTGTGGTCTTATATTCAACTTTTATTGTTTTAGCATATTGTATTAAATAATTTTAATGCCTTTGCACATTGACTGCACAGATGGCGTAGTGGTTAAGATACCGACCCTCCGTGCCAGTGCCATGGGTTCGATTCCCACGCAAGACAATATTGTATCCAATCCACAAACTGTTGTTCTGAGTCTGGATGTAATTTGTCTGCGTTAATTGCATGCTTGTAAAGTGCCCCACAAATAAAGGATTACCTACTTAGTGTGGGACGATGTCTTAAAAAAAATATAGGAGGGGTAATAAAATGTTATATAATATAGGAAAAGTACTAAAGTATAATGAATTTAAAATAACAGTGCATGCGTATCTTTTATACTCTGCAAAAATTACAAGAGAACATTTTCAGTAATGCGGTATATTTGCTAAAGTTGACTATTTATTGTAAGCTGTTGCTACTTAGCTTTAAACATAACGGCAAAACAAAATGGAACACTTTTCTGTATTAGCCATTTAATGATCTAAGTATGTATACATGTATCTATAAAAGTGGTAGGACCACGCTGTTGGCAGTTTTCTGTCTACATCTCTTCTGGTCCGTTCGGGGTAGTACCACACTCTCGCAGAAGATCGACGTCTGCGTAATGGCAATTTGCTATTGCACTTCGTTCGGTGAGCGAGAGAGCCGGAAGCCCAACTGGGGTGGGATTATATTGGTAGACAGCGGCCTAGCTATACCCTTGGTATAGCAAAGGCCCATGGGTGGCAAGGAAACTTACCATCAGGTGTGCTGGCAGCTCGTTTGCCACCATAAGCAATTAAAAAAAATACATACTTAGATCATTAAATATTTGTATGTTTGTAATGTATGTAATGTATGTATATTTTATTGTATCCTAGTAAAGTCCTCTGCGACAGATAAATTATGCAAAGATAAATTTCTTAATGTTAAGTGTCGTCTTCAGAATAATTGCAATAGTATCAAAAATATATTCTCTTTATCACAGGATCCAACATGCAATTCAAGTAAATATGAATGCTATATCGTAGACAGTTCTGGTTATATTGTACTGTCTAAAGATAAAGAACAAGTGGGACAATTTTTCGGAAAGATACAGAAATATGTGTTGCAGTCTTTTTTGGATATAGGAATATTCGATCATGTCGAAGTATTCAACTATCAGGCACTTTGTCCTGTTTCCGCCGTTGCCAAAAAGATTCATAATAGATCTTGGGCGTTAATAAGTGTAAGTATAAAATATAAAGAGATCGCATTTATTATTTTGGAAGGATGTAGGTACCGCGGGAGACCGAGACTAACCTACCTAGACCAGATCGGTCAGGTACTAAAGGAAGGTGGAGTCAAGAGTCTCCGAAACCGGCGAGCGTGTATGAAGAGAATTATGAATGTTGAGGAAGCGAGTGAAGTATGCAGAGATAGAGTTCTCTGGCACTCTGTTCTCTCTGCCTACCCTGCAAGGGATATGGCGTGATGATATGTATGTATGTATAAAATATAAAGTAAGTATAAGGGATAAATAAAGTATAAAAGAATAGAGGAAAACTGAACACGTTAAAATTATTGATTATAGGACCTACTGTAATTCATGTTTAATGTTAGAATTTGATAACGTTCTTCAAAATAGCGTAACATCTTCTGTAGCTGATTTAAGTCTTACTATTGGGCAAGGATCACCCTCCAGAATGGGAGGGACATTAACCTATCGCTGATCAAATGCATTAGTATATAAGGTTTTAAATTGATTTTCTTCTCTTGTCGTAATAACGTTCTTTAGCTATTTATTATAGTATTAATATAAGCTGTGTGGTAGCGGCTTCGAATACTACCAAGCCTTGCTTTGCTCGTGGGTGTCGTAAAAGACGACTAAAATCCTTATAACGACCTGGGCCAACTACATCCGATGTCGTTTGGTCAACATTTATATTCCCAAGGAGGGTTGACGTCAGGCAGGCGGCCGGTCATAAAACTATTGCCAATAACTTTTACATTGTGTACTATTAAAGAAGAGTACATATTGTATCGACCCCAAGTAATTTGGATAAGAGTAGAAGAATTATGAAATGATGATATTAATATAATACAACTTTTTTTCCATGATAATAAATGATAAGGTAGAAAATTATCACCAGCGTTACGCTAAAACTAGACATACTTTACAAATACATAAGTCCTTGCGGTGGCTGAGAAAAAAAATGTCTTTTTTTCATGATTATAAATTATTCTCAAAGAAGTATGTAGAAGTATGTAAAGTCAGTACATAACTGGAAATAAAATTCTATGCCAACCTATCTAGCCCGAGTGGTTTCGTAACTAATTTTGCTCGGTTACTTCTCAACAACTGTGGATCGTATATGGACTGAGAAGAGAAAAAGAAAACAACCCTACCCCTTGTGACCTTATTATGGCTAACTTTTTTATGGAGTCAAGTACTTTGCTTTCATAGCTTAAAAAAAAGAAAATGATTATGATAAACAATATATATATTTTTCAATTAATTGTAATATTTGCAGCCTTTAAATTTAGCGTACGATTTTATGTCATGGTTGATAACTGAGTTTCTGTTGTTAATAACCAACGTGCACAATTGGAATGATTATTACGCCTACTCCGCTGTTTTGGAAGATACTGGTAAGCCATCAATAGTTTCCCAATCATAAATATTTTAATTCCGTTAAGATAAATAAAATGTTTTCCGTGATAGTTATGGAGTAAGAACACAATTCGTCATTTTTATTTGCGATGGTTTTGTAAAAGATGACTAAATGTACTGAATCAATGCGTCTGACTAATATGGTGATTTACTAAGACTGATCTACTAAGATCAGTCTCTCTGCCATTATAGGAGGCCTGAGCCTGATAGTAGGTTGTATACAGGTTGAATATTAACGAGAAATGTAAAATTTAATGTAATAAATTAAACCTATTTTAATATTAGTATTCATATTTATATAAACATGTAATAACTCTAAGTAGCTTTTGCTATAATAAATTTAATAAAATTGCAATGCAAATATACTAATTATTTACGTAGTCAACAGTGCAATTAGTATTTTAACTACAATACAAGCAAGTATAATGAAATGATAATCCAATAGAAACGATTGTAAACCAAAAGGAACTAATAAGGCTTGTACTTACTATAATAATCTTAAATATACAGAATATTGAACGACATGGCTTCCTACGCTTTCACCGAAGATTTATACATATGTATGTACCTATAAATGCACTAATAATTTTATCAAGTAATACCGCTGCATGGTAATTAGCAGCCTGTTACTATATACTATATGAAACACTTCTAATATTTCTGCTTTATGTAACTGCATGTTCGTATCGCTCGCAGACTATTTTGATCGAACGAAAGAGGATATGTACACAGAAGCTCCTACGACACCACCGCCGTCCGTCGAAGAGGAAGAAACAGATACAACTAATGAAAGTAAACAGGAAGCACTATTCTCTTGTGATCATAGTGTGCAACTATATATACTGAATCAATCATATTTTTTGGATGTGTCCGGATCTTCACCAACTATTGCGAAAGATGAACCAGGACTATGTTATCCAGCGTATTGGGCATCATACATTACTAAGACTAATATGCTATTGGTGGTTGTTGAGGATGGTGATAAGAAATTCGATGAGAACTGTACGATACCAAGGGATACTAAACCACAGCCGACCCCAGCATCAACGGATAGCCGGGAACCGTGTCATAAATTGGATTTGAGCAATTTGCCTCGTCGACGACTAGAGGGCTGCTACACATACCATGATGGGGTAAAGTACATATTATACTTATAAAAAAATAATAATATTAATTATCTTAATTTAGTATTATAATATTTTTTCATTTGTATAAGTCGGGGTTGTATTGATGCCAAAATATATTGTAAAAAAAATAATGTCTGCCCTTGACTGCACAGGTGGCATTGTTAAGATACAGACCTACCGTACCAAGTGTTACGGGTTCGGTTCCCACGCAGGACAATACTTTGCGCGATTCAAAAATTGTGGTTCTTATATTAGACGCTATGTCAGTTAATAGTATGTTTGTAAAATAAAAGGATTAATAAAGATAAGTAAAAAGATATCACGTGCCGTGCGGTTAAAAATGTACTGCGTCACCACCCCGTACTTTTCCTTGGGAACTCGTACGAGACATAAGTATAGTTGAAGATGAAAAAGCTGAAGGATCACATTCGTTATGGCCACCTTGACTGCCAATAGTGGAAGTCGATAGGTATATATATGGATAGATATAGATGGACGAAATAGTAATTATAGTCTATCTAATCTAAGAAGTGCACTATGACAGCTGTCGGAGTAAGTTGTCTAGGTATGTGAACCAAATAATCGCTATCGAAAATATCCGATTTTACTGAGAAATCGATATTGATTCTTTATAATTAATAATCGGTTTATTTTTTATTTTTCAAAAAGGTGATGAATAAATTAAGTGCTAAATTAGTACTAAACAAATTTAATTATTTCAACATAGAATCTATTCATCATATTTAGTAGGATTAGGTTAATTAAAAACAAAACTGAATTTTAAAATAGCTTTTTATTAAGAATTACTACTATTACTTGAATTATCAGCGTCGCGAACATTAATAATTATTTCCTCATCAATCAAAGTGTCGAAATGTACATCTCTGTCAAAATCTCTATTCGATTAATTGTATTATTCTAATACTTTTACCGATTGTTTGGATATTCGTGAATTGGAAGTTGTCAAGCACTACTGTATAGAACGTGATGACGTGACATTGTTAGGTCGTCATAAACAATTACTATTTACCATGTAATTTTTATTTTAAATTAGTTTTACGAGTTTCAACATTAGATTATTGTACAAGAACGTCACCCGCAAACGTTTGTACAATAGTTTTATAACCAGCCGCCTCTCTGATTTCTACCCTCCTTGAGAATATAATTATTGAAAAAACGTCACCAGGTCCATTTAAAAATCTTAGTATCTACTTACTTTTTTTACAACTCTCACGAGTAATGTAAGGGTATAATGTGGGTAGTATTCAACGTCACCATACAACAAAAATAAATAATTCTATTATGCTACTATATGTAATATTCTTGCTGAGTATAATAATTATATCAATATTATACAGGAGCGGAATATAACGGATTGCGGCCTTGGTAGTATAGCGCGCTGTGAACCTCTCATGCTTCTGGCCTGTCTACTTCTCGTCATCAGCAAGATGAGCTTTTCATGAGAAACCTCTTTATTTGTACCTTTGTTACTATACTAATAAAAATTTGTTGCACCCTTTTGGCTTGGTTTTATTTATTATCTGACACGATATATGTTTTCGTTTATTTACATATGTTTATAAACTAGTCTAGACAAACCAAGGTCCCAAATGTATGTATATCTTTTATTAGTACTGATTTAATAATATTTATTTTAAAAACACCAGTCCTTTACTTATGAAATAATTCTTGTATTGCGAGGGATTTTACAAACAGATAGAACAGCACTTTGTGAATCGCACAAAATATTTGCCTGCGTAGAAATCGAATACATGGCACTGGAACGGAATGTCAGTATCTTAACCACTACATCTATGTATTCATACAAAATTTACGCAAGTGGTGAAAGCTATAGTGTCATGTTAATTCTGTCCGTATAGTGACGGAGTATAAATACAATTCACCACTTCCTCTCTTGCCTTAAAGAAGATAACATGCATATAACATCTGTAAAAGAGAAGGAAATCTCGAAATAAAACCCACACATCTGGGCATCGTGGTATACTCAATTTCCTTCCCATTGCGGAGGAGGTTTGAGCCCAGGCATGATATAAGCTCACCCGCTGGGTTCCGGTGACCCACCCGCACGGCGTTGTGCGCTGCTTCTCCCGTCGCCCCGGACGGATTAGCGTGGCAAGACCTCACCGTAGCCCGCCGCCAAAAAAAAGACGTGATATAAGCTGAGGCGATAATGATTATCAAGGCTTTGTGAACAATTGTTTTTATACACATACATACATACATATCATCACGCCATATCCCTTGCAGGGTAGGCAGAGAGAACAGAGTGCCAGAGAACTCTATCTGTGCATACTTCACTCGCTTCCTCAACATTCATAATTCTCTTCATACACGCTCGCCGGTTTCGGAGACTCTTGACTCCACCTTCCTTCAGTACATGACCGATCTGGTCTAGGTAGGTTAGTCTCGGTCTCCCTCGGTACCTACATCCTTCCACTTTCGCATTGTATATCTTCTTAACCAGACGTTCGTTCGGCATTCTTTCCACATGTCCGAACCATCGGAGCATTCCCTTTCGCATCTTTACACCAATACTCTCTTTCATACCTACTCGCTCTCTTACGTCGTCGTTGCGAATGCGTTGTTTTTATATTTGATATTTTTTTTATTGCTTATGGTGGCAATCGAGGGAGCAATATATCAATCGGATTTCGTAATCAGATTTTAGCAATATATCAATTATGTTACTGGCACTTATGGACCTTCAATACCAGGTGCACAGCTAGGCCACTGCTTATCAAACAAAGCCCACTCAAAATTTGAGGTTCCGGCTTTCTTGTTCATCGAGCGATGCGCAACAGCACATAGCCACTGCTCGTCGCCGATTTTCTGGGTGAGTATAGTAGTGTAACCCTGGAATGAACCACCGCCGCCCGGCTACGTGACTGTAGACAAAACACTGCACCACTATTAAAACTAGTATATTAGGATAATTGAATAGTTATTATTTTTTTTGTACCACTTGATTCTGTTATATTCTAATGTGAACATTAAACTCACTTAAAATTTACGATAAGTTTATTTATTGGCATGTTTGGCGAGCTGGATAGTGATTGCAGTTGGTATCATAGGTTGCCGAAAACGCTGTTGGCCACTCCCCTGATCCTTTCGAAGTGGTTTTTAGGACTACAATGAGAAACTGAGCCATGTCAACATATAAGATGCATGACCCGTCACAACAGGGGTAATATAAATTCTAACATATACATACATACATACATATCATCACGCCATATCCCTTGCAGGATAGGAGCAGAGAGAACAGAGTGCCAGAGAACTCTACTCCACCTTCTTTCAGCACGTAACCAATACATAACATATAATTATAATTAAATTCTAACATATAATTATAATTAAATTGATTAATTTTTTTTTTTTTTTATTGACGATGGTGGTAAATGTGCTAGCTGCACACCTGATGGTAAGTGACACTTCCGTTCATGAACTTTTGCCATACCACGACATAGCTAGGCCGTTGACTACTGTGAAGGATCTGTTCTTATTAAATCTTGTTAAAAGAAAAAAAAGGCATGGCATTCGGAAAACAAAGCAATACTTAGTTTATTCGAGATCCTGTACGTACGTAAGAGAAATGATTACTAAAAAAGTACAGTTGACGACCGTAACGTTTCCAGGTGAAATGGATGTACGCTGCTACGATGACTAGTGGTGCGGTGATAAAATGGTGACGGTCGTATCAAGTCAAACAGATCCTCAAAGGACTTTCCGTGAAAGAGCCGGTAGAATTATGTATTCTACCGGCTCTGCCAGAGACCGGAGTGCCAGAGATGTAAGCAGTACTCCATATGAGGGCGGACCTGTGCTTCATATAGCATAAGAAGCAGTCACGGTGTGAAATACTGCCTGGTTCTTTTCAAGAAGCTTTCTTTTTTCTTTCTGTCCTCCAAATAACTCCTAAACTGGACGTTGTATGAGAGTTTTACGCTGAGGATCCCAATACTCTCCGAAATTTGGAAAGTTAATCTTTGAAATTGAAGCGCCTTGATAGACAGGGCCTCCTTTGCAGTGAACGTGCAAACGGCATTGAACTGGACTTAGTTCCGTTCTCCCTATTCCGAGGCTCGTACATACATACATATCATCACGCTATGTCCCTTGCAGGGTAGGCAGAGAGCACAGAGTGCCAGAGAACTCTATCCTTGCATACTTCACTCGCTTCCTCAACATTCATAATTCTCTTCATACACGCTCGCCGGTTTCGGAGACTCTTGACTCCACCTTCCCTCAGTACATAACCGTAAATAAATCTAGGTAGGTTAGTCTCGGTCTCCCCCGGTACCTACATCCTTTCACTTTCGCATTGTATATCTTCTTAACCAGACGTTCTTTCGGAATTCCACATGCCCGAACCATCGCAGTATTCCCTTTCGCATCTTTACCGAGGCTCGTCCTATAGAGAATTGATTGTATAGGTCTAAATAGGCATGCGCTGTATGTATGCAACGTTGTATGTATCGAAATCATAATTTCGATCACCATACAACATATTTCTTTATGAAAAGATGTGCAAAGATTGTTTCGGGGTGTGTGTATCTTGTGTCTGTTAATTACATATTTTTAAAGTATTCTTTTAGGAATTAATGCTTACATACACTCTACAGAGTATTGTTCTTATAAAAAATACCTTATTCGAATTATTACTGAATTCTGTTAAAAGATAAGAAGTTATTGATTTATTTTATCTGCAAGAACAATTTATTTATACATGAACTTATATATATATATATATATATATATATATATATATATATATATATATCCCTACTAATATATAAATGTGAATGTAAGTTTGTTTGTTACGCTTTCACGCTAAAACTACTCAACCGATCATCATGAAACATTGTACACATATTCTTCGAGATATTAAAAGTAACATAGGATACTTTGTATTAAAAAAAAATCAAAATTTTTATATGAAAAATAAAAATAAATTTTGTCAAAAATTCTCAAAATCTAGCTTCTTCAACGCCATCTAGCAGTCCAGTAATGAAGTTCCAACCCTGAGTATTGTAATACCGTTGCACTGTATTACCGAAGGTCAAAAATAAAAATAGGGGATCAAAAACTTTAGGAAAGTAACCTTTTACGCGGGCGAAGCCGCGGGCAGAAGCTAGTATATATATATATATATATATATATATATATATATATATATATATATATATATATATAAATATCTTCCTTTTCTTCTCGGTCCACATACGCAAAATTAGCTTCTCTACGCTGGCCAAATTTGGAATAAGGTTCTAATTCGAGTTTTCTTTATTTTGCACAGATATTAACATAGACGTTATTCTTCTTTTATGATACAAGGAGTGATGACCATTGCATTCTTACGACGTCAGTAAACGAAAAAATATACTTAATATATTAAAAATAATATAACTATATAATATTATAATTGAACGATTTTATTCAATCTTCAAATTAGGTTACCATACCCTTTATTCTGTAATAAATATGTTTGTTTATATTATCCCATCCCAGTTCATTAGTTCATTCAGTACAGTTCCACTGCTGAGCTCGAGGCTCTTCCGTAATAGGAGGGATATTAATCTACTATATTACGCTGCACAGACGTTGTATGTTGTTTTAATATAGAGGTTTATTTTTAGTTTCCTTTTTCTTGCCCTTATTCGTCTTTTCTGAAACCTACGGCCAGGATAGGGGTTGTGAATTGTATTGTTACTCCGTCAACATACGGAAATATTACTTATTTATACTACGATTTAATTAAATCACACTTGCTTATTTCTATCGAATTGAAGCGGACTGCTGAAGAACAAAGCGCACAAATCGGGCGCGCCCCATCAACACAGTGACCTATTCATGAGAAAGATACAAATCAATGAGCCAGGTGGAATCCACAAGTTATGCTAAACACACGCGTAAATGTATATGCAACGTAACGATACACAAACAACCGTGGAGGTCGCCGATCGGCAGTACTCGTCGCAACGAAACCGACAGTTGAACGATGTATAGGAATTAGAGCGCATGCCCGCCTAGTGGTAACTCGCGCCTGCGTTCTAGCCTACACACCTATCAACGTTATCAATTCTCTATACTAGTACCTGTATTAACCCTTAGTCCGGCTACGACAATTCTAATATTATCAATGTCGTAATTAGATTAACATAACATGTTCCCTAATATTGGTTTTAGTCAGTGAACTAGTAACGAAGTGGTTCTGATGTGCAAGTGTGTCGACGCGTTTGTATTACTTCTGCTGATACTGTTCCTGGACTCCAGGGACTGCTCGGCTAGTGTACAAAATGATGCCACTAGCAAAATATCGTTTAATTCGTAAGTAATTTAATTACCTGTTTTATAATTAAATTATACCAAATGATACGCCATGACTATTAAAAAATAAGACGCAGATATGATTAAGAGAAATAATGTAACCCAAAATGAAATTAAACGGTAGATTTTGCAAATGAAAACTTACTGGAATTTAGTTTTTTTTTTATAGGATTTCTGTATCTGATGAAGGTTAGGTTGGATTTGAACAGACTATTTTTATACATAGAACACAATATCTACAAATACTTATTGTTTCAAGTAAAGATACTGTTCAAAAGGTTAGCTACGATTTTATAATTTACCTTATATTTTATATTAGAGTTATTTTCGTAGGGTCCAAGCGTGGGCAGTCAAACTTGGCACTGAGCTATATCATTTTGGAGAGTTTATTACCAGAAAAAAAGAAGTTCAAGACGTAAGTAGAACATACAAAATATGTTCATATCTCTACGAAAATTTATTACTGCTTAGATTTATTTATATAAAAATATTTCATTAATCCAGAGTTTTAAGTCTGCTCAAGTTGAATCAAGGGATGGAGAAAAACTAGTTCAGAGCATGGCAGATGATATTCGCGCGATGATGGAGCTCAAGATAAGCGCTGTTAAACGAATAGTCGAAGCGGCAGAGAATATGGCATTTGATAAACAAAATGAACCAGTCCCGGAAGACTTTCAGTATTACAATAGTAAAGAAATGGAGGAACCATTCGACGAGATGGCTATGACTACAACTACAGAAGCAGACTTTAATATAGAGAGCTGGATAGTTCGACCTCCGTCAAAAAATGCACACCTCCAACAGAATCCTCATTTTTCTAATATACCGGTTAATACCAATTTTAGTAGTGTACACGTGCCTACGAATGTTTATGACTGGGGTAAGTACCTAAACAATATTTGTATAATGTTTGTAACTAGTAAGCGTTTTATAACTCTGGTTAATGTTTTATAGCTCCTGAGGTGATCAAGGGAATTCATTGGTCGGAGGGCCTGGATACACATTTTCTAAATAACTATCAAAGCGATCCGACGCTTTCGTGGCAATATTTTGGTAGTTCTACTGGATTCATGAGACACTATCCAGGTAAAATACAGTTATTTATAATCTCACACGATAGGATACCTAGTTTAATTTTGTAGTTTTAACTATATGTAATAAAAAGTATTTTATTTAAAGTTTTCTTTCAGCTCCAATGTTTCATGATCACTTATCTTAGCTCACCCTACTAAACGAAGCAGCGATAAAAAATAATACATTATATAGCATTCTTATTCGATTCTGATCCTCTAAATATAAATAAAAATATAAAATCTGACGACGAATCTAACCTCAAGTCTGAAATTGTGTTTAGTTAATGGCAATAGGGTCACTAATTAATACATACGATTAAATTTTTAATCGTAGATGTAAAATATATTTGCCTATTTTATTACAAACAAAGGCGCTGACTGCATATATAATCGATCCCCCTGTAGGTTACTGCTTTTTGGGGATTTTATTTGTGTCCATTATATGTATATTAGTAAAGACTGGCGCGATATAAATATTTATTCTTAAGTGCAAACTGTTAGCCTTAAAAGAAATTATAAGGTACTCGTAGGTAATAATAACCATTAAAATTATACTTTTAGCGTTGAAATGGAGGGCAGACCCGGTGGATATTTACGATTGTCGTACTCGTGCATGGTATATGGAAGCCGCTGCTAGTCCAAAGGATGTAATAATTTTAGTAGATCGCAGCGGTTCAATGACTGGCCAACGGAGGGACATCGCCAAACATGTCGTCACTAATATATTAGACACCCTTGGGAACAATGATTTTGTTAATGTAATGACATTTGCTGATACGGTTGAAGAGATTGTACCTTGTTTTGAGGATTCTTTGGTACAGGTGCGTATTATGTAGATAGGTATTTTAAACATTATTGATCATTCTGCCTATATATCTTTTGTATGTTTAGGTAGAATATTTTTATATCATCATCGAATTCAATTTAATATAAAAAGCGACATAAGAGTGTTAAATGATATTAACATCATATTATCCGTTTGGTGACGGAGTAAGAATACAATTCACCACCATCTTACCCATGGGTGATCGTAAGAGACGACTAAGGGATATAAAACGCATATAACATCATTGCGAAAGAAGGAAAACTCGAAACAAAACCCTATACCAACATGTCTGACCAACGTGGTATAGTAGGTTAATTTCTCTCCCATTATGGAGGAGTCCTGATCCCAACAGTGGGACACGTGTGGGGCTGTAATTTTGACGATGATTATTTCATGGGCAATGCAATTTATACTTTTGCTTTGAGTTTGTCTCTTAATTGTGTCTTTAAATTATTTTTATTTAAACATCATAGATTTATAGGTCCTTATGGTTTAAAATACAATATGTCATTTAATTTCTTCATTTAAATCTATAAAATATTACAAATAAGCATAGTAAATATTTATATCATTGGAATTTTTTATATGATTGTAACATGTAAAAATAAAAATTTAATTTAGAATAAAGTTCAAAATTATGTTCTTTATTTTTTATTTCAGGCTACATTAGGAAACATTCGGGAGCTCAAATTGGCGCTGGATACATTCGAAACAATGGAAATTGCAAATTTCTCTGCTGCATTGACACGAGCCTTTGAGCTTCTAGAGATTTACAGAAATAATAGTGGTGGAGCCAATTGTAATCAAGTATGTAATCAGAATACAATTTTTATTTATGGTCGATAAATATCTCCTATTATCCTATTCCATAATGATATAGAAAATAACTTGGGAATCGCGATACTCAAACAATTTGGCATATGGTTTTGTTTTGTGCTGCCTTCTCTTGTGGTAATGGTAAGGCTTATGTCTTTTAGTTGCCATACGCGACTAAGAAAGGGATTGCCCATGATGCATTGTGATTGTTTTTAGGCAGGTTATGATTTGAATACAGCCCGCCCATTCTGCGATGACGGATAGGCGGCCCGCGGCCCATAACTCACCGTGTTCCCTTCCCATCTCCATTAGGTCGACTATTCGTACTGGTTCTTTAATATCCATGGCTGGTCCGACGGGTTACACTTTCGGGTATCAACTATTGCCAGTGTATATACCTTACTTAGGCTCCCAATTACTTAGGGTCGAGACAATATATACTCGTATATATTGCAAAAAAATATTGACAATAGTTTTATAACCGGCCGCCTGCCTGACGTCAACACTCCTTGGGAATGTAATTGTTGACCAAACGGCATCAGATGGAGTTGGTCCAGGTCGATATAAAAGGTATGCAGATAATATCTTTGCAAGTGAATGATAACTTGAAGGAAAAGCTATACCATTTCCCATGACCAGTGTGGTATAGTAGACTATTTATCTCCCATTTTGGTGGCGATTTGAACCTAGCAGTGAAACGTATATAAATAATCTGAGATGATGATTGCATTTTTTTTTTTTTTTCTCAATAACATAATTTAATACATATATAAACAAATTATTAAAAAATATATATTATTAATTTTCAGGCTATAATGTTGGTAACTGATGGTGTACCATATAATTATAAAGAGATTTTTGAGAAATACAACTGGAAGTATGAAACCCCAGTGAGGGTGTTTACGTACCTGATAGGGCGTGAGGTAAAGGTAGTACCACTTCAGGTATTACTGTGTGTCGTAGTCATTGTGCGACCTGCATAATGCCTTCATTCGTACCAATCTACCAGTACACCTAGAATGTGGTACTTACTATATTCTTTCTAACTTTATAAAGTAGGGTAAAACATCCAATTATTGACACTCTCAACAGTTATTTTGTGCAAATAATTCGAAAAGCCATTCTGCGGGATTAAAAATTGTAAAATGATATTATATTAACGAATCTTAATCAAATCATAACACATATGAGTTTTTCATTTTTTTATATATTATAAATGTCGCCGCCATTGTGACCACGGGGTCAGTAAAGAGTGCGGGGAAGGCGCTCAGCTGTTATGCACCTCCACCGCACTCGCGAACACTCGCCAATCAACCTCCAAAACGCATACGCATACTTTTTATTGTAATTATTTGCCTACTTTAATATAGAAATTTATATCAAGCGAGTCGCTATTTATTTCTATGTTCCATTACTGAACAATAAAAATATAATATTAAATTTGAAAAGGTTTTAGCAAAATTTTACAATAGAGCGTGTTATTTCTAACCTATGTAAATCATTAGTATATTAGAGATTAGTCGTTTGATATACGTTAATTTCGCGAAGTCAAAGTTTTAAGGTTTAATTGAAAGGTTATAAATAGTAGGTACTATTTAATTAAATATCTGGAGCAGTTTATTAAGAAATATACTATTCTTATTTAACAGAACATTGAACTTTTAAATATAAACAAGCTACTCAAAATTCTCATTCGCTTCTCAAAATTAAAATGATTGAATATACTCGTTTTTATTATATGTTATATTTTGCAATAACAACAACTTCATCAGGTATATAATACTTTAATTATTTTTGTAAATGAAAGTACTAAATAAAGTTAAAGTAAAGCTCTTGAAGGCAATCTGAAAATATCTGTCTAGCCAGTTTCAAATAAGAGACTATCTTCTAATCTACTATTATAGACAAGGCCCATGCTCAATAGTTAATAGATTTTCTAGAATATCCTAGATTTAGGTGGTGTCAATATTAGTGTATTTTTACCTTACTTTTAAATACTACATTGCATGCAAATCTATATTTCTCTAAAATTTCCACTTTCCACTCTTCATGCTTATGCTTATTGTGTATTTGTATTAATGTTTGAATTGTAGATATTATTATGTAGTTAGCGAGTTTATTGACATGTTATTTAGAGTCTGTTTGTCTTTTATCTTCTAAAGTATTATAGATAATTAAATTATAAACTAATTTATCTTTTTATATAATTAGTAGTTCAATAATAATTAAGTAGATTAACGCTGTGATTACAATTAATTGAAATAGATATATAGATTTTTGCGTAACACGAAATTGCAGCATATTCACAACACTACTTAATTAAGTTAACACAGCACTTAATAACAGATGATCGTAAAACAATATCACTGAAGATCAGATAATATTTAAAGAGCATTGTGTAGGTGGCAGATGTAAGGGAAGTGAAGTGGATGGCGTGCGCTAATAGAGGATTCTACGTGCATTTGAGTACATTGGCTGAAGTGCGTGAACGGGTGTTGGAACATGTCAATGTGTTGGCGAGGCCGCTGGTATTGCAGCGAGAGAAGCATCCCGTCGTGTGGACACCTGTATATGCAAATGTTACGGTTAGTTGAGTTTATGAGTTTAGTTTCCTTTGAAGTTATGTACATATAAACTATTTCACTTATTTTGGGAGAGAATCGATAAAAGGCGTGTCATCTGATTCGGGACTTCAATATGTACCTGACTTGGTTGCTATTCTTAATGAGTATACTCAGTAGTGACATAGAGATGAGAGAACTGTTACTATTGGATGAGAATCGGTTGTATTAGGCTAAGTCCAGATGACCGCGCGGTGACGCGCGCTGCCGCGCGATTTAGCTGTTCAGATGGCGGCGGCTTGCGCGCGGCAATCTAGCGTGAACATTCAGTGTTAATGGACGTGGAGGAGGCTATTTGGTTGTGGGTTTTATACCGCAAACTGCGACGTCGTCGTCGAAAGCAAAGACGATACTAGATGCACCCTATTTTGAGTCAAAGACTTTTTTTAAGCCTATTTGTCACTTCATATCCCAAACTAAGACTATACGAAGATCGATTTTTCAACAACTTTAGGATGTCGATTCCATCCTTTGACTTTTTTGTTTGATTGCGTTGAAAAGGATTTGCAACCTACAGATGGTGCTGTAAGATATTGCATATCACCAAAAGAAAATAGTCCTCCATTTTCGTGGCTCCGTGTGTCCATCCCCCTCAAAACACGCGGGTCAACTGAACAGATCCATACAGGATTGTAGAACTCAAACCGCGCGTCGCCACGCGGTGACGCGCGGTACAAGTTCTTGCGCGCGGTGCATGGCGGTGCGCGCGGGCACGCGCGGTGACGCACGGTCATGTACACAACAAAATTGATTTGTTACAATCTGTAACCGCGCGTCGAGCAAATCGCGCGTCGCCGCGCGGTCATCTGAACTTAGCCTTAATTAATGACGTTCGTAGATATATGTATGTAATAAACCTTTTCTAAAACAAATATACATATGGTTATGAGATTAAAATTTGAGAATATAGAAACCAAAGACTAGTATATCTATTTTAATGGAGTAAAGTAAGTATATAAATATTTGCCAATGGAACAAGCGAAATGTATCCAAGCACTGGAGACTATAAAAAAATAAGTCAATATCAATAGGTAATTGCACTGCAGTTATCATTAGATTGTATTTTCAATAGCTTAGAGGAACTAGTTAAAATGTTAAATATGCGCTTAAGACACTTTGTTTTTTTTTTTTGTGTGTGTTTAGTTATTAGCCGCAGATGGCTTTGACAGCTTTACACGGACTATGGGTGAGCGCTGAAGGCTCTCAACCCGATTGAGGTAAGCTAAGCGACATCGCCCAAGGGCTCCCTCTGTGGGGAATGGACCTCGGCTTGGACGTCGCTGGTGGCAAAGTGGGCGTGCCCACGTTTGGATTTATGATTTTTGCACGTCGCGATTTCGCACCTCGACAGCGAGGACTAAACCGCGGATATTTATGTGTAATGGCCTCGCGGGCCGTGTAAGCTCTTAATTGAGCGAGTTTGATATCGTCGTCGTTATCGTCGATGACGTGCCGCGGACGTCGGATTTATGAATTACGAGAGGGCGTGTAGGAAGCCGCCCCAACCACTAGTGGGTTGAGGTGTGTAGTTGCAGAGTCAAAGTAGCTCCGGGAGCACTGTTTCATAAATTGCCTGATGGTCGGTAGTTCGAGGTCGACGTGAAGATCGACGTTTCGTATAAACCACGGTGCTCCCGTAGCTCGGCGCATGAACCTATTTTGAAGTGTCTGTAGTCTGTGGATCCTGTGTGCCTTAAAATGCGCGAACACTATGCTAGCATAGGTCATGATTGGCTGTATGCAAGCGGTGTATAATCTGACCTTGCTGCTCAAAGTTAATTTAGACCTAGCATTTATTAAACTATGGAGGCGTCCCATCGCTGTCGCGACAGCCGCATGTGAGGGGCGAAGCTGAGGCGGTCGTCAAGGGTTACACCTAAATATTTGGCTTGCCTGCGCCAAGTAACAGGCTTGTTAAATATTTTAAGGGGCGGAATGCTATCCATAGAGTAGAAACGGGCATTTCGACGTGTGAACATAACCGCCTGACTCTTATCAGGGTCGTTAAGACACTTTGTTTTAATATTATTTTAATTTTAAAAATTTTAGGATCCTAAAGTAGCAGACTACCTTTGGGAGCAACGCGAACGAGCGGAGCAAAAAGAACGATTCATGAGTCAACGCCGTGACAAAAGCCTCTTCAATTCTGATAAAGAACAAAGTCGACGATGGAAAATTAGACAGGTAAAGATTTTATGTAAATTCAAATTAAAATGATTTATTAAATATATCACACAAGAGAAGAAAATTTTTAAATAAAACCCTATCTCTCTCCCTCTCTCTCTTTCTTTCTCTCTTCATCGGCGAGCCTTACCTAATAGTACATACATAAATACATACATATCATCACGCCATATCACTTGCAGGGTAGGCAGAGAGAACAGAGTGCCAGAGAACTCTATCTCTGCATACTTCACTCGCTTCCTCAACATTCATAATTCTCTTCATATACGCTCGCCGGTTTCGGAGACTCTTGACTCCACCTTCCTTCAGTACATGACCGGTCTGGTCTAGGTAGGTTAGTCTCGGTCTCCCTCGTTAGCTACATCCTTCCACTTTCGCGTTGTATATCTTCTTAACCAGACGTTCGTTCGGCATTCTTTCCACATGTCCGAACCATCGGAGCATTCCCTTTCGCATCTTTACACCAATAGTCTCTTTCATACCTACTCGCTCTCTTACGTCGTCGTTACGAATGCGGTCGGTCAGCCTAACTCCACAGATTTTCCCCAGAGATCGCATTTCGACCGCATTAATTTTACTTTCATACTCTTTTCTGCATACCCAACTCTCGCTTCCATACAGTAATGTTGGGACAAGCACTGCGTTATGTATTGCTACACGTGCCTTCTGGCTGAGGTGGTGGCTGCCGAGAAGTTGCCCCAACGCTTCGTTCACTCTATTTCACGCATTCACTCTTCGCTCTATATCAGTGGTGTACCTTCCATCTCAGCTAAATCCACATCCAAGATATACAAATTCATCCACTTGCTCTAGTACATCATTACCTATTGTTACTCTTACATCTGTTCTGGTTTCATCTCTTTCAAAGACCATTATTTTGGTTTTGCTCACATTCACGCGTAGACCCCTTTTCTTAATAAATAGTCGTAAATAGCCCGAAAAAAAAAACAATTGCTTTAGCAATACAAGCAAAATTTATTTTATGATTGAAAACATTTAGTAAAGTCTAACTATATTTTATTTAATTCGCTTTATCTAATATCTAATAAATAAGTTCCAATATCGTGATATATAAGTCTACATAAAATTCTTCTAGACTGAATAATTTGATCCTATGATAATGTATGTATAATATAATGATAATGTTATGGATTGAAACTGTACAGTTTCAATCCATAACATTATACATATTGTGGCTAAATATACCACTAGGAAATAATAACAAGAATAGAAAATAAGAATTAAAAAAAGAAAAATGTAAATAAATTTAAATCTACAGATGCGGCAAGGTCAGTACAGTGAACTTGGAAATTCACAGTATCAGTTAATGACTTCTGTGTCTATGCCTGTTTACGATTTGCGTCATAATGAGGTGAGCTTTCCCATGATTTGTTTAAACTCTTATTCTATTGAAAAGTCCCAAATGTATTATTTGAATATATTTATTGAGCAAAGAGAATAATTTCTGAGCATAATTATAACGAGTATGATAATTTTCTTTATTCGTCGTTTTAAATAATATAATATAATTATATTTCTTTAAAATGGTTCACATAATTACTTTGCCAAAGAAAAACCATTACCTTCCAAATTATATAGTGATATATAATTGTAAAAAAGGTTTTTTGTCAAATTATTTTCTTTGTTCTAACTACCCAATCATTAGTAGTTAATGTATTTTCCAAATTCTAAATTTTCAATGTAGCATGATCAAAATAAACCTATTATATGTTTTAAAAGAGTATTGAGTCCAAATTGATTTTTACTACTAATGTACTAGTAATTGGATGTAAGTTATATATTTGCCGAGTTCTTTGTTATTTATCTTGTCTGTGTACTTTATGTTCTATATACATGTAAATGTTTATTAATAACTCCGTTTTCTTTGATGGTTTCCCCTCAGAACATCACAGAGAATGTACTGATAAATGAAGCTTACTGGGTATCGGTTACGAAAGAGGTACTACACTTAGACAGTTTTGATGATTTAATTGTAAAGTTTTTGCAAGATAACAGAGAGTTTTTATGATTTAGTTTTTTGGATTTCAGTAACGGTACAGTGTTATTTGGCCCCGTTAGCGATGCATCTGTCCTCGATAGATGTGTGCGCAGCCGGCGGGCGGCGGGCTTGCTCTCGCCCGCCAGCGCCAATGTGTTGTCCGACCCTTTGGCTTACTGTAGTGATGTAGTTTCTACTAGCTCGTAGGCGTAGACCACTAGGGTATATTATGAAAGACTTTTCTATCAATCATCAAATTAATTTTCTATGCAAGAATTATTAACTATATTACACTACACACCACTATTTAATGAAATGAAGTATTTTGCCTGATATAGCAATGTCTTCGTAGAGACAATTTTTAAAGATTGACCTGTATGACGACAAGTAAATGTAAATATTTTTAAATAAATTCAGCCCAACACGTGACTTGTATTGGGCTTTTGTTACTTGATTATCTGTTCAGTTTAAACTTATTATCTTCTTAAGAATGATGACTTTTTAATATTAACAATTTTAGAATATTTAGTCTCTCCGAGGGAGAAGACATTTTTTTTCTTAATTTCTAGCGGAAGTTGTTGCAAAGCATTTATCTATATGTTATTATATTTTATTGCATTCGTACGTCCACAACCAATCGCAGTCCGTAGAGGAGAACGGCCAGAAAGAGGTAGGCACACGCTCATAGATTCTGCCTCCGAGAGATTCGACTGAAGACGAGTGAGAGGTGAAGAACGAACGTGGCGGCTGTGCCCGTGCATCGAGCATAGTACTCTAGTACACGGGCGGGTCGATATGTCTGGTTCAAACTGCTTTCAATGTTTGTGGAATATTTTTTTACTTGGGATTGAGAAGAACACGTTGTTCCATTATCGTTATATTAATTTAATAATGTCAACAGATTCTGTCAAGGACACCTACTTGTCAAAGGTTAACTGAATATTTACGATCAAACGGTAGTGGGTTTTTTTATAGAATTATAAAGTGTAGATTTTTAATTTTTATAACATAAAATTATTTAACATTTGAGTAGTTTTTTTGCTAGAACCTGTAACCGTGGATATAAAATTAGATCCCTTAATATAGTTCTATATAAATAAATATATATATAGAACTTCGCCTAACGGGGCTTAGATGCTAAAAATGTAATTAATGCTAGTTTTATAAGATTGTCATAATGTTGTGAAATAACATGTAGCAAGTGATGGCCAAATACAGAGCCGAAATGGATCTTGTAGTTAGAATAATTTTGATTGTTTACTAACAATATTAACATACAAATTTTTATATTATTAGGTATAATATTTGTTTTTCTCTTTCGAATGTAGATTAATAAAATGTTAACGTAGAAACTAGTGATATTGTTTGCAGAGGATTCACAAATAAGGCAATAATATGATATGCGTAGTAAATGTGACATTTTGTGTTGCTTATATTTCTTGTGTGTAATATCAATATGTGATATTAATATGTAAAAATATTTTCAGATGCGTATAGCTAGACTATTGGGAGTAGCTGGCACAGATGTACCTCTATCTGAAATACAAGCTCTTATGACACCTTACAAGGTACTATATTATTTGTAAATTACTTATTAGGTACAAGATAAAAGGGATAAAGCGTTAAGATTTTTGGAGTTATACTTCTTTAGGCGCGCTTCTAGCTGTGTGGTAGTAGCTACGAATACTACCAACCCTTACTTTGCTCGTGGATGTTGTAAAAGACGACTGAGAGCCTTATAATGACCTGGGTCAACTCCATCTGATGCCGTTTGGTCAACAATTACATTCCCAAGGAGGGTTGACGTCTGGCAGGCGGCCGGTGATAAAACTATTGCCAATAACTTTTACAATATGTACTATAGAAGAGAACATATTGTATCGACCCCAAGTAATTGGGATAAGAGTAGGAGAATGATGACTTCTTTAGGCGCGTTATAAAAAAATGATGAAATTTTAAGATGCGCGCACACATTAAGTCTCGAGAAAAATCTACCAACAAAATAGAAATAGAACCTCTTTCCGGTTTCTACATACACAATACGTGTTTTAGTATCGTACAAGTGCGAAATATATATGTGCTAATAAATTATATTCAATAGTAATTTAAATGAAATTAATATTTTGATTAATATTATTTACTATTCGTATATATTAGTGAAAAAATATCCTATACTTTTATTATTTTATTGTAATTAATTATTTGCATGCAGTTAAAAACTATTTTTTAATGATGCCAAGGAAGTACAAATTCTCAAGCGCGTACATAAGTACACGCACCCATTTCTTTTTTTTTTTAATATTAGATAAAATTTATTACGACATGAAATTTTTAAGCTATATAGATGTTCCTTTTGAAAAAAAAACAACAAAAAATATGTTCAAGATGCCATAGATTAAAGACTTTTCGTGTAGTCACAGAGTAAGAATGCAATCTGTGAATGCAATACATCTCTCTTTTCTTGCCCGTAGGTGTCTTAAAAGAGTAAGGTGAAACAAATAATTTTTTTAGACTAATTGACAAGAAATAAATTAAAAATAAATTTAAATAAAATCCAGATTAAGTAAAAATCATTATTTTGTCTCATTATTTGTAGTGCATAGATGCTTAGAGTTAACGCACGCCAAATATTTTAAGATACACTTAATAATAAAGTTTGTGTTATTTTATAGATTGGCGTGAATGGGTACGCGTTCATCGTGACCAACAACGGATATATCCTTATACACCCAGACCTGCGGCCCGTGGTATGTTCAACATTAAACAGAACAAATGCAATGGCAATACTTTTTGAATAAAAGGAGTTTTCTATAAGAATATCCTTAAGATTTTGACCGTATTTTTACATAATGCTAAAAAATCCACCATTTAACTTTTACCGACGGATCTCTGAGAAATTTGTTAATGATTATAAGTTTCTAACAATACTAATTACATTAAAAAAATATGCCTATTATATTAGAAATTATTATCAGACTTATGGATTCGTAGATGGCGCAAAGAACTCTTCTGAGAAGGTCATATTTTAAACAAAACAATCCATCGCATCTATTCATTCATTTACAGTTTCAACAAATATTAAAGCCAAGTTACAACAGCGTTGATATGATTGAGGCAGAACTATTTGATGATGACAGAGGACCCAGGAATTTCAGCAAAGAATTAACTGCAGTAAGTTCACATCAATTTTACCTCTAATGGTACGAATAAAAATACTCCATATGGTGAAGGATTAAGAATACAGTGTATTGCTGCTACACCTACCAGCCATTGCGCTCGCCAACCCAGTTGCTTTGTATGGCGATTATATAACCTAACTTGTATGGCTGAAAAGAAAGAAATAAAAAGTCACTATCTATATATAAGAGATTTCCACCCATGTATTGACTCATCACGATATCTCTAGAACCATAAGGCCTACAGACTTTAAATTTGGTAGGAATTTACCTTTCACCGATTAGAGGTTAGCTAAGAACGGATTTTACGCAATTCCACCCGCAAGGGGGGTTGCTAGGGTGTAAAAATTTCATTATTTAAATATAGCTCCTACAGATTTGGAATTTAGTGTGGACTTTCTTTCTGACCTGTAAAGGTCAGATGAAGTAGGATTTTAAGAAATTCCTTCTCCGAAAGGAATTCTATGTAGCAACAGTAAACTACACAACTGAACTGACGTAACCGAAGCGAGGGCGGGTCGCTAGTATTTTTATATATACGACAAAATTCCATTCCCCAGTTATGTGTGATTTAGTGAAACATAGAATTCGATCGAACCTGAAATAAATTATTATGTTATTTATTCAATATTTTCGATGATTTGATTATACATATAAATAGTATAAATTGTTTTTTTTTTTGGGGGGGGGGGGTTGGCTACGGTCGGCGCACTCCTCGCACCACTCCATCCGGGGTGACAGAGGGGCATTAGCACGCACACCCGTAACCCACCCGTGACGTCGCCTTCGTCGTTGGGCCGACCACCGGAGCAGACTGACTTGACGTCAGTGGTCGGCCCGACGGAATACCCCTGAGGAGTACCCTCTCCTCGACCAACGTCCCCCCCTCGGGTAGGATGTCGGTCTTTCCTTACGCGGTCGGCCTCTCGGCAGGTGACAGACTAATTCCCCGATCCAGTCAGTATAAATAGTATACATAAGATTATGTGTTGATATATTTTAGCTCCGGCAAGACATTATTGATCAAAAAACAGGAAACAAAGTGATGAACGTCAAATACCATCTCGAAGATATGGTAAGTGTTTTCAACCAATTCTGTTTTTATGTATGGCATGAATTACGGCAATAAGTGGGAACATAAAACATATAGGTAACTACGATTCAGTTCAATCATCATTGTTACCATAATTTCTGCCCTTGTCCGAATATTCAAGGTCGACGTATTATTTTTATATACAATACTATTACCTAGGTATATACGACATCTATGTTTTTTATTTCTTGCTATTTGCATTTTATGCTATCCAACCTTTCTTTGGTCATTTTATTCTGATAAATAAAAATTATCAATGAAATATCTTGTCTTATCAATTTATGTTAAAATGTTTCAAATTAGAACAGGCTGGTGCTAGTACTAATTTTTTTTAATTCTAGAAACGAGTTTCACGCGCTAAAAAACATTATTTCTGGACGGGTATTAGTGATTCACCTTTCACCTTGGTGGTAGTGATTCCTGAAAATTATGGAAGACATCGTATCACACCTCCACCGACGGATGATATACACAGACTCTCGCTCACTTCTAAAAATATATCGGCGAGGCAATATCTCTCAGATAAATGGAGTGTTCATCCTGACTGGTAAGTGGTCCACCTTTATCACCTTTGTAACCTCTAAATATTACATTACTGGCCACAAGATCTTCTATAATGGAAAGAAACGACTTTCTTGCCTGCTCTCTGATCGGTTATTATGTAGCTTAGAACTTTTATTCTTTTGCAGAGACATCTGCTTGCTTTTTTATTAAGAAGTTAAATTTAAATAAGAATACTACCAACCCTTACTTTGCTTGGGGGTGTCGTAAGAGACGACTAAGAGCCTTATGACGACCTGGGCCAACTCCATCTGATGTCGTTTGGTCAACAATTACATTCCCTAGGAGGGTTGATGTTTGGCAGGCGGCCGGTCATAAAACTATTGGCAATAACTTTTACAATATATACCTACTATTTAACAAAAGTACCCACATATTGTATCGACCCCAAGTAACTGGGATAAGAGTAGGAGAATGATTATATGAATCCTAATAACAATAGACATCTATTTACATCCATTTTTTTTTTATTTCAGGTTATACTGTCGCCATTATGAACGTACATTTTCTTCGCCCGAAGAAGAGCTACTTTATTTTTTGGAACGTGTGGCTAAACCTGGATGGCGTTGGCCAGCTAAACCTCGACCTCCGGAACATCATAAGAACAAGCTTGGACATGAGCGGCATAACAACGGTAATTATATTTTTATGTTAAATAATAAGTATAACTACTTGAATTATTATTCTCATTATCATCAATTATTATTCTACTGAATAATAATCCTATTTGTTAGAAATATGGATCTCTGGATGCACAATAATCAGCAATGTTTTTTTTTTGGATATATATTTTGTTTTTCATCTTTGTTCATTTTTGTCACACGGAACGCACTTTAGTTGCTCACTGAGTTTGCTGTCAACCGCCACATTGTACAGGACGCTACGGAAAACAGCGTTGTGGTTCTCATGTGAGCTACCACAATATTATGCTCAATAGCGATCCTTTTACATGCTCTTGGGCGGGACTCCAGATCGGCGAGCCTGGCCACTCTCGGCACCGAGGAGATGGTCGGGCGAATCGAGGCGCTGGGGCTCAAGGTGGCCCTAAATAAGACGGAGGCCCTATTGTTCCATGGGCCACGCGTAAGGCCGCCAATCGGCGCCTCGCTAGTCGTCAACTCCGTCCACATCAGCATCCAGGCCCATATGAAGTACTTGGGTCTGGTGCTCGACGGGCGATGGTGGTTCCGGGAGCATTTTCGCCGAATTGCTCCCCGGCTGGTCGGCGCGGCGTCCGCCCTTTCGCGGCTCATGCCGAACGTGGGCGGACCCAGCTTCGAGGGCCGACGGCTGTATGCGGGGGTGATCCGTTCTATGGCCATGTACGGCGCACCCGTGTGGGCGAGGGCTCTGAACGCCCAGCTCAGGGCTGTTCTGTGGAGACCCCAGAGAGTCATGGCGGTCAGAGCCATTCGCGGGTACCGCACGGTATCGACCGAGGCGGCATGCCTACTGGCCGGGACACCCCCGTGGGACCTAGAGGCGGAGATGCTCTCCGACCTCTACCGGCGGGTGACCTCACTGCGCGACCAAGGTGGCTCCCCATCGCTGAGCGAGATAGCCACCTGGCGCGAGGACGCCCGCCGAGACGTCATCGCCCGTTGGGCTACGCGGCTGGAGAGGCCTAGACACGGTGTCGTCACCGTCGAGGCTCTCCGGCCCGTACTGATGGAGTGGATGGAGCGGCGGCACGGAGTCCTCTCCTTTCGACTGGTGCAGGTGTTGTCGGGGCACGGATGCTTCGGCTTGTACCTGCACACGGTCGCGTGTAGGGAGTGGACTTCATTCTGCCACCATTGCAGCAGTGACGAGGACACGGCGCAACACACGCTCGAGGTATGTCCGAGCTGGGACGGGCAGCGCCGTGACCTCGTCGCTGTTATCGGTGCCGACCTGACGCTGCCGGCTGTCGCGAGGGCGATGGTCGACAGCGTCAGGAACTGGGACGCGGTCGCCGCCTTCTGCGAGGCTGTCATCTCGCGGAAGGAGGCGACGGAACGAGTCCGGGAGGATTCCCGCGACCCGGGCCGCCGTCAGCGGCCGGGGCGGCGCAGGCGCGAATACCTGCGCCTGATGCCGCCCTAACCGAGGCCTCGGGTGATCGGACCGGGGATTTGTCCGGTCACCCGACGTGAGGCCACCGCGTGAGGGCGACGCCCCGACGGCGAAATCTGTCGGGGCGTCGACGAGAGGAACCCGTGAGGGTAAACCGCCGAGCGGGCCACCGAAGTTAAAATCGAGTACCGGTGGTCCGCTCGCACGGCGAAGAGAGAAGGTTTTACGGTGGGTCTATGGGGTCACGCGCCGCCTTCTCCGTCACCCCGGACCGATTTGGTGGGGCGAGACGCATCCGTAGTACACCAAAAAAAAAAAAAGGGTGGGACTCCAGATCTTACGTGTTATGTTTACATATCTCTCGGCACATCGATTTAGTTCATCAATATTCACTATATTGTATATATATGTGTCCCCGTGCGAGGGAGAAATAAACTATTTATCTTTCTTTCTATTCAATGTTCACTATTATATCCTATGTCCAATCAAATACCCAAGAGAATGCCGCGTGAAATGGTTCTGTACTTGCATCTATCGGTTGCCTGCGACTTTCATAATACGGACAGTCCATTTGCTGGGCAGATTTCATGGTCTCGGTTGAATGCATTCAACAGTTTTCTGCTACTTTTGAGATGTCTTCAGTCCACCTAGTGGGGGCTCGTTCTACGCTGCGTCATTCAATTCGTGATCGCCATTCACGAAACTCTTTTCTGCAACGGTTACCGGTTCGACGAGCGATGTGGCCTGCCCACTAATTCTGCGAGTTATGTTGGTTACACCCGTTTTCCTACAGATTACTGTATGCCGGATTTCATCATATAGGTAAATCCCGAGCACAGACCTCTCCATAGCACGCAGAGCGACTTTCGGCCTTTTTATGAGGCCAATATTTGGAGACCACATTTCAGTGCTATAAGTTATCATTGGTAACAAACACACACACACACACACACGGGCTATAAACTTTTGTACATATTCAGATATAACGGAACATTGGACGATAAGATCCTCCCAATCAAAATCGGGCATTTCAGTTATAGCCCTTGATTATAGCAGGCTGTACGATTTAGCATCAGTATCGAGTGTCCAACAGATCTCGACTCACACTATTCACAACAATACCCTATCCGATAGAAAATATCAGTAGACAGAAAGTAAACTCTACTTATAGTCTTACGTCAACTATGAATATGTGTATTGTATCTATTTCTTTAATAACACCTAGTTGGTAAGCTGTTTAAACAAGTAAACTAATATTTTTTTAGTAAGGCTAGATTCCTTTAATCTAACAAATGTGGCCATCATTTTTTCAGTTTTTAGATCTTAGCTAGACCATAGATAGATATGGACCTAAAGCTAGATATCCAATTTGCCTGAGTATCCATCTTGCGGTTGCCTTGTTAATTATTTTTCTAGTTAAATTTATTTATATTTTTAATTTAATAGGTACTCCAGAAGCAAGGGAACGAAGTAAAGTATCTAACAGCACTCCGAGAAACGAATATTACTGTAAGTCTCTGACGTATGTTTATTTTTATAAATCATTTATGTTGTATAAGAAATGCAGTCACACATACATTACATGTGACTGCGTTTATTTAAACAGCTAGACAAATTTCACATTCAAATACACAATAATATTGAAAAAAAAATCGAATTAATTTACCCAATGACAATTGGACTTGGTTAACATTGAGTTATTAAATTTTTTTGACTGTTTAAATTATTTTCTCGGTTGAAAATCAAGACCACATTTTTTATTTTTTACTTTTATACAGAACAGTATATATTTGTTGAGTTATCTATTGTATTATAAATTTATAATAGATTAAATGCTACCAATAATCTTATTAAAAATCTGATTAAAAATATTGCATTCGAATGCAATGGTCGTATATACGACCCACCATGGTGCGAATGGTCGTATATACGACCCACTGATGGCCAAAGGTATCTTCATCAAGTGAAGATTATTAGTCTACTATATCATCCTGGCTATACGCTTCTATGCATGCTGGTAAAACTTTATTTCGAGCTTAAGTTCTCTTGCAGTGAAGTGTTTACTGTAAAGGACCTTACCCTTAGCTGATTTTTGCAACACCCATAGAATATAATGAGTGGTGCGAATTGTATTCTTAGTCCATCACTATACGAAAAATATAAATGCACAATAGTGATTTATCTTCTCTTACTAGGTGATCACGGATTGATGCAAGCCCTAGTATATGACGCCAGAAATACTGCTTGGTTTAACAAAAGCATATCAGATTCTGCTTCAGAGGAAAAAGCGTAAGTTACTATTAGAATACTTATTAATACAAAATTGTAAGAGTGATAGGTACCCACCTTTAAATGAGTTTTATTTAAAACTGCTGATAGAGCGCATGCTAGAAATGTATCAAAAGGCGTTTAAATTGTAATACAAAGTCACAATTTGGTAGCGCCTCTGGTGAAAATAACGGGAAAATCATATTGATTTTCATAAAAACGCAGTCATTTAAAAACGTATAGTAACCGTTCTGCGTTGTTCTATACGAAGTCAATGAACAGTAATTAGTGCTTATCATAAGAATATTATCATCACCATCATAGATGCAGAAAAGCAATCACCATATATCGCTAATTCCGTACTATGACGTATAAATTTATAATATGTACATACTTGATAAGTATATCGTTGCTGTAATATTATTTAAGCACGTATTTTTAAATTTAACACTTCTATAATGATGATACAATAACTTATTATGAATACATTTTAACACTTTCACCTGGATAGCCCATTGACAAAAGTGATCGGATTGTTACCGAGGTAAAGTAAACAAACAGGAAACAATATTTTACATCTGTATAATGTGTAAACTGTGTCGGGTAGATGGCACACATCTCCTATAAAGACAAAATAATACGAGCCGCAAATTGAATGTAATACGACAGCTCACACTTGTCTAAGTGTTAGATCGTTGGGAACGGATTTGCAATAGGTGTGGGTTCGAGTCCCACGTGTGACATTAATTTTTCGCTCTTAAATAAGTTTTTATTGCATGGAATATGTTGTTAATATAACATTGTAGATGATAAGATATCTTGGTACAAAACGGATCAAGTCTTTATTAACGCCTTTAAAGAATGAGAATTCTTTAGAACATTAAAAATATTAAACAAATACAGTCAATTCAATTTCTGTATTACCGTTTGCACCTATAGTCTGTTCAATCGCTTAGAAAATTTAAAAAAAACAATACTCTAAGGTAACACATGCTGTGCTGTCTACTTTGTATATCAACAATGAGGTAAATATGTCTTCACTTGGTGCTCTATATCATCAGTATGTTTTAATAATATGTTAAATAAATCCGTTTATTTACGACGTATTTGACATGTTACGAAACTTATCTATTCTCGTTACTATTATTATAGCAGTTAATTTAAATTAGTTTTCTAATGATTAGAATTTATTAAATGTTATATTAAACCAATTTACCCTGCTCCCGTACTAATTATTTGGAGTTGACGCAATATGTACTTCGCCTCCATCGTAGGTACATATTTCAAAATTTATTGGCAGTAGTTTTATGACCAGCCACCTACCTGACGTCAACCACCTTTGGGAATATAGTTGTTGACCAGACGGCACCAGGTGAAGCTGACCCAGATCGATATAAAGCACTCAGTCATCTTTTATGAAATCCACGAGCAAAGTAAGGGTTGGTCTATTCGTAGCCGCTACCACACAGCAATAAATGTTACATTTAATTATTAATTCTTTTTCACAATAAAAAAGCGGCTTTGGAAGGGTTTGTATGTATATTAATTTAGAACTTAAAAATGACATTCAAGCTTCAGCTAAATGTTACCTAAGTAACGCATAATTAAGAATACGTATAGAAATATAATCTATATCAAGTTATACCAACAACAAAAATATTGTATTTTTTTCTAATTATGGACTTCAAAAGTTTAAGTGATGTCAAAAGTTTACTGAGCTTATAAAAAATATCAAAATATTTGTAACAGGGTGGAGTTTATACAACGTTTTGGATACATCGTTGCTTTCCTGTCAACTCACAGTGGCCTGACTAGGTGGCAGAATCATCCGCCGAAAGAAGAGGACAATGATAAGTAAGACTTACCATGTATTCAATTGATCACCGCACAAAAATTTAATAGTAAATAACAATTTTGTTAAAAATGGAGATAGATTTGTGATAAAATTGTAGAAAAAGGAAGAAAACGCTTATATTTTTTTCATCATTCTAAGATTTGCAAAATATGAGGGCTAAACCGCGTTTTTGTCAAACACCGAAGAAATTTGTTTTTTTTAGCTACGCTGAGGGCTCTCAACCCGAATAATATTAAGTACATATTTATGGTATTCAATTACAAACTAGTATATACTAGTTATCCGTGTGGTGACGGAGTAGGAATACAATTCACCACCTGAATCTGAACCCGTGGGTGATCGTACGAGACGACTAAGGGATATAAAACGCATATATGTTCATAGTACATACATATATAGACAGTACATAGATGTTCTATGCGAGAAAAGGAAAACTCGAAACAAAACCTTATACCAACACGTTTGACCAGCGTGGTATAGTAGGTCAATTGCCCTCCCATTATGGAGGAGGATCGAGCCCAACAGTGAGACGTGTATGAGTTGAGATGATGTTGATGATGATAGACAAGTAAGTTGGACCGTGGCTTATCAAATGCAGTTTTAAAATGTTGCACCTACTTAGTTTGTTATATGTATACCTCTACTAATATTATAAATGTGAATGTAAATTTGTTTGCTACGCTTTCAAGCCAAAACTACTTAACCGATTATCATGACACTTTGTAATACATAGTCTTCGAGGTATTAAATGTATGAAAGGACATAGAATACACACACACATACACACATATCATCACGCCATATCCCTTGCAGGGTAGGCAGAGAGAACAGAGTGCCAGAGAACTCTATCTCTGCATACTTCACTCGCTTCCTCAACATTCATAATTCTCTTCATACACGCTCGCCGGTTTCGGAGACTCTTGACTCCACCTTCCTTCAGTACCTGACCGATCTGGTCTAGGTAGGTTAGTCTCGGTCTCCCTCGGTACCTACATCCTTCCACTTTCGCATTGTATATCTTCTTAACCAGACGTTCGTTCGGCATTCTTTCCACATGTCCGAACCATCGGAGCATTCCCTTTCGCATCTTTACACCAATACTCTCTTTCATACCTACTCGCTCTCTTACGTCGTCGTTACGAATGCGGTCGGTCAGCCTAACTCCACAGATTTTCCGAAGAGATCGCATTTCGACCGCATTAATTTTACTTTCATACTCTTTTCTGCATACCCAACTCTCGCTTCCATACAGTAATGTTGGGACAAGCACTGCGTTATGTATTGCTACACGTGCCTTCTGGCTGAGGTGGTGGCTGCCGAGAAGTTGCCCCAACGCTCCGTTCACTCTATTTCCCGCATTCACTCTTCGCTCTATATCAGTGGTGTACCGTCCATCTCGGCTAAATCCACATCCAAGATATACAAATTCATCCACTTGCTCTAGTACATCATTACCTATTGTTACTCTTACATCTGTTCTGGCTTCATCTCTTTCAAAGACCATTATTTTGGTTTTGCTCACATTCACGCGTAGACCCCTTTTCTTACAATCTTCTGTCATTGTGTCGACTAGGGTCTGCAGGTCAGTCGCTGACTGTGCCAGCAGGACTGCATCATCTGCATAAAGCAGAGCAGAGACCACTGAGTCACCCATCTGGACTCCCTCATTCATATCGTTCAACCTTTGGAGACATTTATCCAGATATATGATAAACAGCCTGGCTGATAGAACGCAGCCCTGCTTAACGCCGATATTGACGTCAAACCAAGGCGACATTCCATCATCCAGCCGCACACAGGCTCTACAGCCCATGTAACTGGATTGCACAGCCTGCAGCAGTTTACCGTTAATACCATACTCCGGTAAAATGTCCCAAAGTTCCTTTCGTACAACCGTGTCAAATGCTCTCTCCAGATCCACAAAACTGCAGAAAACCCTCTGACCTAGGGCCAGATGCTTCTCCACAATGTTGCGCAGAGAGAACACTTGATCCATGCATCCCCTTCCACTCCTGAAACCTCCTTGTGTCTCACACAGTAAACCATCGGACACCATCCTCATTCTCCTTTCAATAATTTTACCATACACTTTTGCTGCCAAACTGGTCAAGCTTATGGCTCTGTAATTTGCGCAGTCATAACGTGAACCCTTGTTTTTAAACAAAGGCACGATGACTGCGCTATTCCAGTCCCCGGGAACCATTCCCGAGCTCCAACATAAATTGAGGAGCAACAGGAACGCCTCCCGGACACAGGAGCCACCAAGCTTGATCATCTCGGCAGACACCATATCAATGCCCGCTGCCTTACCATTTCTCAAACTTCTTATCGCCCATTCAACTTCATCCATACTGATGCCATCGGAGGACGCCGTCGCCGAATGTTGATCTACTAGACCACATGCGACACCGGCGCCAACCGTAGCATCCGCATACATATCGCCAAAATATTCACTCCATCGGCTTAACACGTCTTGTGTTTGTGTAAGAATGTCTCCACCTTTAGACCTTATTTTATTCATTCTGAAGGCTGACCAACCACCCCGAGACTTCTTCACCTCCCTCCAAAAGAGTTTGGTGTTACCCTCGAAGTTTTTGGTCAGCCTATCTTCTGCACTCATACTTGCTCTATCACGTTTCTCTTTCACTAAGGCCTTGGTGTCATTCTTACATTGCCGATATATTTCTTTCTTCTGTTCAGTCATACTGTCATTCAGATTCAAAGAAGAGACATAGTCCAGCCACGCTTTCTTCTTTTGCTCTACGGAAGCTGCCACTTCCGCATCCCACCATGCATCACCATCTGTGTTTCTATGCTTCTTTGAACTTCCACATACTTCTTTCGCTGTGTCTACCATACTCTCTTTCAATACTCTCCAGCATTCTTCAATGTCCGATTGCGGCTGGCTTGCCATCGTCAGCCGTTCTCGGACACCCTCTGCATACTTTTCTCTTACACACTCTTCTTGCAACCTTTCAACCTTTATTCTTTCAAGCCCTCCGAAGTGGACACGCTCTCGCCAGTGCCTCCACTTTCTGAACAGACCACTAAATCTCGCAATAACGAGATAGTGGTCCGTATCGACTGTGGGGCCCCTGTAGGCTCTTGCGTCCAATATTTTGCTTCGGAGGCGACTGTCTACCAAAATTAAATCTATTATACTTTTCTGTTCATTCCTTCTCCATGTATACATATGGATGTCCTTATGTTGGAAAAATGTGTTTGACACAATAAGGATTCTCTCCATGCATACATCCGCTATGAGCCTACCTGCATCGTTCACTCTCTTATCACCAAATGGACCAAGTACGTCCTCATAGTCAGGACGCTTGGTCCCCACCCATCCGTTCAAATCTCCGCATACAATCACGCGTTCACTGGTTTCTGCCATATCCAGAACTTCCCTAACATTATCCCAAAACTTCTCTAGGTCTGATGCCACCGAGGATCCTATGGGAGCATATGCTACAACCATGAATACCTTGGTGACACCAAGTTTTATACGGACCCAAAGAAGTCTGGGATCATACATTCCGTAATCCTTCACACCTGAGGCCAAGCGAGAGGACAGCAGTACTCCTACCCCCATGCTGGCTCGATCGCTCTGTGGTACACCAGACCACAGAGCCATCCCGCCACCAGGAAGATCGCAGGCGTCGCTGCCCCTTCGCTTGGTCTCTGTTACACAGAGCACGTCTAGCTGTTTGTCCGTCATGACGGATATCAGCTCGTGCAACTTACCTTCCACACAACCTCTTACATTCCACGTGCCCACCCGGCACTCTGCTCTCCTCGACTCGCCTGACTGGGCAAGGCGTGATGGGTGGCGGCCCCCATCGCCGCAACTGCCGAAGTTCGTACCGACGGGGGCGGGTCGGTACGCGTCGCCTCCGGGGGACGCCCTAACCCGCATTGCGGTACGCATTTCGAGCCGGATTAGCAGTCTAATTAGACTGGCAGGGGACGCGAACGAGCACGCTCCGGACTATGCCCCCCTAGACATAGAATACATATTATTAAAAAAAAAATGGGGGTAAAAAGAAAAATGTTGGCAGGCTACGTGAGTGAAACCGCGAGTAGAAGCCAGTTTGATGATAAAACCACTTTATGATTCTATTCTACTCACCGCAAACCAGATAAACTCTTCGCGGTTTACGCGGTACGGTTCACTCTGTTAATGATTTACTTTTATAAGAATATTGGAAATAAATAAATAAATAAAATTTAAATTTCGAAACATATTCTTCAATTACCTAGTTAAAGTGTTGGCTATAACTGTCTGCATTAATTATTTATCGTAAGAGATTAACAGCAACGAATTACATACATAGTAGGTAATTTTATATATTATATTATTAAGTACTGAATTAATTTTGTTGAAAATATTCAACAATAACAAGCATCAGCCTGGCAATAGAAAGGAAAAACTATTAAGATATTTCCCACAGCAATTTATTAAGTACCAAATCTATGAACTTTTATACAATTATAACATTGTATGTTATAATTGTATAAAAGTACGTAGATTTAGTACTTACTACTATTTAAATTACTGAAATTTAGCATTTAATATGCTTAAAACTTACTACTATTTACTGAAATTTCAACAGAATATCTCTCGAGTTACGATATCATGAATAAATAATATCTAATTGATGAAAACTTGACGTTGGTACTAATTTTTGCTGAAATAGAAAACTGTTTTTATTTCCAGACCGGAATTTGGTAAACAATGGGCACGGGCAATCGATGAAGTTTGGTATCGACGAGCAGTAGAACAGCATTACGTAGATCCTCTCAGTTACGTATACAGCGTTGAGTTAAACACAGAAAAGGTTCCTCTTAGCAACGTCAACCAAGCGACTGTGACGGCATCGCATGCAGTTTTTCACGGTGATGGACATAGGAAAGCTCCAGCTGCTGTCGTAGGATTCCAGTTTGAGCATGCCCGCCTCAGTGAATGGTTTACTAACATCACGTCTTCGGTAACTTGAGATTCACTATTACATAGCGGTTGTTTCCGATAACTTATCTGAGATTACAAAGTCCCTGAACACTATTGTAGATTGCAGGAATAGAGAATAATTTTTTTTTTATTTCTTCCCAATTTCTGTGTTAGATATTTCACAATTTCGAATATCGAATAACTCAACAATTTTAATATTTACTCGACGATGCATTTGTAAAACTGTTTTCATTTTTGTATTTCGTACTTTTCTTTCATTCTAATTCTTAGAACCTGTAAATCACTTAAAATTGCTGATATCTGGAATCCGTTCAACGATAATACGTAAATAACTTGATTGTCCCATTTTTAATATTTAATTAAAATGAGTTGACATTGACGAATACAGCTAAAAGTCCATACGTATTTGAAATATACACCTCAGAGCTTTTACTGTTCCCAAGCGTATAGTATCTATTTACTAGGCGATTACAATCACGTTAATACGCGTAGCTTTTACAAAAATTAACGATATGTCAAATGTCGAAAGCTTTTACTGAAATATAAATATGAAGCTGATACGCCTTACAAGTTTAAGACCATATTGTTACTGTCCGATAGAATGTTCTAGCTGTTTTATGAATCTTCGTTGCAGCAAGATAAAAGTCCTTTTTAAGTCGCTTTTTTCCCTTTATAGAATGTAAAGGCACTTGTGGATTGACGATACGAAAGGAGAGTGGTTTAGGTAGCAATCTCCTAGTGCCGTATATTTTTACCTCCCGAAGTATAATCATTTATCGATCGATCGATCCACACATTATTATTCTTAGTCTGGGTGTAATTTGTGTCATGGCAACACAACACGACAGCGCTGCAAATAGAGTTTTGGCGCGAATGTGGAAATGTCATGTCACGCTCTTGTATTATATTAATTTCTTTAGTGTTTTGTGGTGTTATATTGAATAATTTTGCTGGTATTTTATGCAATATGGTACAGTTAAAGTGCTGAAGTGTAGTGAATATGGTATAATAGTGGTTTACGTGTATTTTCATATTTGCCCAAAATTCCTAAAGAAAATCATTGATTAGGTTATCAGCGCCCGATTAATGGTAAGACTTGACTTACTGACAGACAATGACTATTAAGGCTACATATTATGAAGAAATGATGAACAATATATGAAAAATAATTAAATAAGACTTGGCTGTATGGGCATTGATCCCTTTGCCTGTCCGAAAGGACGAACAGAACCAAAAAAAAAATTGACCTCACAGTGACACAAAATTTGAAATAATTAAATTGTAATACTTTCAGTGCGAACACAACCAATGTACGACATGTAAGTCCACTGAATGGGATTGCTACTTAGTGGATAACCATGGTTGGATAGTTGTTAGTGAAAATGAGAATCGGACGGGCATGTTCTTTGGTAAAGTGAGTAAATTTTATACGTACAAATTTTTAAGTGAAAGTTATCCATAAATCTTTTTTGCTTTTTGCTTATGGTGGCAAACGAGCAATCAGCACACTAGATGGTAAGCGTTACTGCCGCTCATGGATTTTTGCGATACCAGTTGTACAACTAGGCCGCTGCCTACCATTAAAAATCCACCGAGCTAGGTGGGCTTCCAGCTCTCTTGATCAGTGAACGAAGAGCAACAGCACATTGCTAACGCTCAAACGTCGATTTTCTTTGAGTGTGGTGTACTACCCCGAATGGACAAAAAACCGTCAATAATATGGCCCTATCAGTATAAAATAAATAACCACTACGTTATTCCACCATGCAGTAACTGGTTAAGAATATAACGTCGTCATCCTTTACTTTCTCATCCAAGTCGTAAAAATCAGCTAAGGGAGCACTAGTAAGTGAACAGCAAGGCTCCCTTGTCTATGGCGATTATCCTTTCCTATGAGAGGAGGTCCATAAATGAATGGATGTGGGTATGTATATACATACCATATATAGTCAAGAGATTTTATGTGCCATACTTCTTTCATACATCCATCAGCGTATCGACATACATTACACAGGTCAAGTCAGGTCTCCTTTCGTATATTAAAAATAATGCCATAATAGATATTCTTGGTGGTTTAATGATCGTAGTTGCTTCTATTAGGGACATTATATCAGTACGTAAAAAGAACTAACCTTTTGTATATGATGCAATACTATTTATTATAATTATAACAATATATACTGTTCTCTACAAATATAAAAAAATAAAAGTAGCTTTTCCTAAAATCGTTCGCAGCGCCACCTACAAAAAATCATCAAAATGTTTCTAGCTATTTAGAATTTCAGTCACATTCACAGTTACAAAAATATATATATGTATATATAAATATGTACGATACTAATTCAAATGCTTTTTCCAGGTCCGACCAGATATAATGGCTAGATTAATTGAGGACGAAGTTTATAAGGCAGTGCACATAGTGGACTATCAGGCAGTCTGCTTCAGAGAGAAGAAAATGGGCACGAACCTCGGAATGATGCTGAATGTAAGTTATTATTAATATACACTCATTTGCAAAAAAAACGGGCACCTAAGCAATGAACCATTTCAAATGTTAATATTTCTTTGTTTGATAATTATAGGTAGTTTTATCCACACAATTTGGTAAATTAATAAGAAAATAATCGTTTTCATCAGTATTTCATAAAATTTAGATACAATTTATGGGAAATAATGCTAAACCTCGCTAGTAGTGTATATTCGCTAGTAGTGCATATGCTCATGAAGTAAAAATAAAAAAGTTTTTTTGTTTGTTTTTCTTTAATAAAGTAAAAGCAGATAAATGTTTAGTATCGAGTGTGACCCCCTCTAGCTAAAATCACAGCTTGAATTCGTCTGGGCATGCTAGCGAGTATATCCCGGATACTTGCTTGCGGAATACGTTCCCACTCCGCAGTAATCACATTCTTCAGCTCTCTGATGGTCTGCGGAGCCGGGTGTACTGATCTCACACGCCGTTTCAGAACGTCCCAGACATGCTCTATGGGATTGAGGTCGGGACTTCGAGCTGGCCAATCCAAACGACGAATGCCGACCTCTTGCACATACGCATTAACATCGCGGGATCGGTGGGCGCGAGCATTGTCGTCCATAAAAATCGAGTCTTCACCTAGAGCGGCCAATGCGGGTTGTGCATGAGAAATTAGAACTTCCGTTATGTATCGATGCCCAGTCAGTGAGCCGTTTTCAATGAAGACTAACTCTGTACGATCCATTGAATTTATTCCTGCCCAAAACATAACAGAGCCCCCACCATAAGGTGTGATTTCTTCGAAACATGCCTCTGCAAAGCGTTCTCCTTGTCTTCTTAGCACTCGCCGACGTCGATCTTCACCGAACAGAGATATCCTGGCTTCATCAGAGAACAAAACCCTATTCCAATCGTCTTGAGTCCATGATTCACAATTTCTAGCGAACCTAAGCCTGTGAACTCTGTGCTCACGGAGTAATTTGGGGCCGCGGGCCGGGCGGTGACTGCGTATATTGGCAGCGAGAAGCCTCCTCCTGACCGTCCATAGACTAATATGCACATTTCTTACTTCTTGGAGGTTGTTCTTAAGATCCACATACGAAGATTTGCGATTTCTCAATGCGCGACTCACAAGAAAACGATCATCCCGTGGTTGGGTACATGGTTTTCTTCCAGAACCAGGCCTTCTCTCGACGGAACCAGTCTCCTGATATCGCTGCCAGGTCCTTTGGACTGTCGAGCGACTAACATTTAGCCTCCTAGCCACGAAACATTGGCTGCAACCCTCTTCAAGCAGCGCGATAATTTTGGTAGCTTTTACCACTTTATCTACCATTTTTGATACAGCCAAACAGCATTAAATAAAGCTTTGACAGTCAAGGATATGAAATTAATCGATAAAAATTGAATAAAAGTTATGAAAGTCGATGTTAACTTCTGGAACTTCGCGCCAAAAATGTAGGATAAAAAGGGGTTTTCTGTAAAAATGAACATCAAATGAAAAATTGAATTTAGAACGTACTTTTTTAAATACCACAGCATTTTTAAAACCGGCCAGTAACGTGTACAAACGATTGAAACCTTTTTGGTATTGTATCTTTTTAAATATGAATGAAAATCAAAACCGCCCGTTTTTATTGCAAATGAGTTTATTTTAACTATATTCTCCTTTACCGATTTTCAGAAAACATACATGAAATCATTTAATATTGAGCTAATTATTGAATTAGTATCTTGTAATCGTATCTTAACTTTCGGATTTCGTATTGGCGTCTAGTCAGCAGAATATCAGAATCGTATGTATATTATTAAAGCATTCTAGCACGAAAAACCAATGACATTTGCCAAATCCCAACCTCACAATCATAGGTTGATTGTGAGGTAAGCCAATGGACCACCGAAGCTGTCAAGTTATAATTATATTTGAAATCTAAAGTTAATTTACAGTATCCACGTTATGATACGCGATAGGTTCGTTTAAATGAATTGTTTCATCTTTTTCTAAATGAGAATACGCAGCACTACCGAAGATAAGATCTCGCTATCAATGCTCCGCCCAAATAGTTGATAAAGAGATTTAGTATTCTATAAAATTGCTTGCAGTCCTTTCCACCGTACAGTTTGAAAAGGTGTAAAAAAAAGATTACAGACTGTCTGCAAAAAAAGCATATGCAGCAAGCGTTTTTTACATGTAAAATTAGTCACGCGACTGTATAAATCACTTTAATGTTATGTATTATCCGTGTAGTGACGAATTAAGAATACAATGCTCATCTACCCTTCCTTTCCCGTAAGTGATCGGAGAGAACGACTAGGGGATGCAATCAAGATAACACTGCGAAAACAGAAATCTTGAAATAAAATCCTATACAAACTCATTTGATGAACAGCTCGTGGTAGATCAATTTCCCTTACATTTTAGAGGAGGCACGAGCCCGGTAGTGAGAAATATGAGCTGAGATGAGGACAAAGTACCCATAATAATTACTAGAGATTAGGTAATAAATAAACAAACTAAAATATTCAATTCTGTTAAAATAAATATGGATTTCGAATAATTATCTTGTGTCAAAAACATCTATTATTCTTCTATAACACTCTAGTGAAGTCAATCGTTTAAATTATAGTCGAGGTAAGGCCGAATAAGCAAACAGACATAAATACCCAAACAGCACTAATTTTCTTACATATAAATAGTGGTAAGACCACATTATAGACACTTGACAGTTTTTTGTCTATAGTCGCAGACCGGTCCGTCCGGGATAGTAGGTACCACACTCTCGCAGAAAATCGACGCTTGAGCAGTGACAATTTGCTGTTGTGTTTCGTTGAGCGAGAGAGCCGGAAGCCTAACTTTCTGAGTGGCCTAGGTGCATGGTATTGCTTAGGTCCATTGGCGGTAGTAATACTTACCATCAGGTCAGATGTGCTGCTTGCTCGTTTGCCACCAAGAGCAATAAAAAGAAACATTTGCAAGTGCACGTATGATGAATAACGTACCTAATATTATCGAGTATCCTATTATAATAAAAAACACGTATCGTCTTACTATGACTGTAATTGAGTGCCAAGCCTCTACTCAAAACCTTAACAGTAATATTTTCAATGTTTTTTTTTTTAAATCGGTAATGATATTGTAATTATGTACCTAAGGTAGAAGGCATGTTTTTAGACTTAGACACTTAGTTGATGTCCGTCAATATGTTACAGCCATTTGACAACTTGCGTCATATCACAACATGGTTCGTCACCACCATAGTATGGTTTTACAATTCGATAGCAACGTGTTTCGCCCAAGCATCTATTTACCCTGACGATGATGGTAAGAGCATAGCTTCACTTACACTTAGTGTATGTCTTTAAATAATTAGTTCTAATGATATTAACAGTTTATAAGCGTCAGTGATCACTATAACTCGAGGATTAAACTTCGAACATGATGTTGAATGTTGTGGGATTTAATAAGTACGCATTATGTCTTGCTCTTGGGCGTTGTCAGCATGCACTACTAACTTTGCATAACAACGTACACTTCTTGTTAAAACATATCTATTTAGAGCAAGTATATAAGTAAATTATATGTTTAAAAATATATCTTGTGTAAGAAATATTTCTGCTTATCAATGTATGCATGAATAATATCGATGTTATTAAAACAATATATTTAATAAAAGGACCTAAATTCCTATTAGTCAAAATATAGTATCGATGTTAGATTCAAGTGTTACTCGTACACTTACACTTACTTTAAAAACATCACGGTTTTTAATGGGTCTAATACTCGTTAAGAAATGCACTTAAAAATGTTTATAGACATTATCATCGTCACTTTGTAGCTGAAACAAAATTCATTCATGGAGTCTATAATTGGACTTAGATTATATCGAAGTAGTAATGACTCCATCTCTTTTCAGAATATATAACACCCACCGGTGAGTTTCCTGTAGAGCGAGCACAGTCTGTAGTATCTATGTGTCGATATATTGACACAAACACCTACTTATCTAAATTTTACACATTGTAGTTACGTGAATTGTAGAATTTTGGATCCCGGGAATGTGCATGACATTTTTTTATTAAAAATATTTCGTAAAATGACGTAGGTTAATTGTAAGGCAGACATATATTTGAATACTCTAAGAGCTTTAGTTTCTTTCTATAGGTAATTGAATAAGTATTATGCATGTTTAGGTATTATCATTTCTAATTTAATTAGTCTACTTTATTTCTATTTAACGTTTACATCATTCTACTCTTATTATGCTTAGTCGTTTAAGCAGCGGCATACATTCAACCATTTACTTTTGTATTCATACATTCAAATAAAATGCTTTAACCGATTTTAATACAATTATTTTGTGTAATAATACCACACAAATATTAGTCTTCAAGTATGTTTTGGCATGCTATTGCTCCAAGGAATCCCAGTCTCCACAATTACCTGAATATGCTGTACATATATCTACTACATATCATATGATTATGCGTATTTACCGTACCATTTAATTATGCGTATTATAGCGTATCATTTGATTAGGCGTAATAAATCGTTTAAGTATGCGTAAAATACCATGCGTGCATGTGGACAATAAGATAATTATAAGATTTTCTTTAACAATATTTTTCTTGATATAGTGCCGTACAGCTATGAAAATGATGAAGATACTGACGATCCATATGGTATGTCAACATCAACAAGCATGCGAGCGTTAACTGAGAGAGAGATTGAGAAACTTGTTTTAATAAACCGCACGAGACCAACTCCATGCGATAAGGAAATGCTCCTGTACCAATTGGATTATAATAATTTAGATGAGAAATTAAACAAGCCACTGTCACAATGCGGACGGCCATTTTATGCACAACATGTGAATTATACAAATATGTTGATGATAGTGATTTATGAGAATTGTCCAGTGGATGATACGGTGGCCGTATCAATGGATGCGACCGAAGTGCAGTACAATGAATCACTACCATGTTTGAAGCACATGCATCCACTATATAGGAAACAGCCAACTTCGTGTATTAGAAATCATACAGAGGTAAATTTTCGTTGAAATATTTAATTCTTTTATATTAATTTTATCGAATAAAATAGCAGAGGTTGTTTTATAATTAAAAAAATAATCAATATGATTTAAATCAATCCAAAATTTAATTGAATTATGTTAAAATGAATATTGTTAAAATTGGTTAAGTTTAAAGAATGCCTTGTACTCATAATTTAAATTTAGTTAATGTACTTAGTGTACAGTCTTACTTAGTAGTAAGACTACATTAAATATAAAGATGAGTCTCGCACTATGACAAATTAAGTCACATAGAGCTGCTGAGGGATCATTAGGAGAATGGACCGCAACGTCTTCAGGGATATTTATAACAGCAGTTGCAGCCACCAACTCGCTTTCAAAACATTTATAAGAAATGCTAAAAAACATTACGTGATTATTAGACGTCCCCTAATGCTATTATTGTGATCTGGGGGTCGTAAAAATCTTCTGAGAGATTATCAAGACTAAACAATAGTACTTATCTAGAAAACTTATACCACAAACTGCGATCACATACACCGCCTGTTAAAAAGAATGGTGGTTATGGAATGGAATGGTGATATAATATTATTTGACCTATATAGAGAAGGTTTATAATCAAAGGTGGACGTCGCTGTGAGTTAGCGGCTACAAATACTACCAACCCTTACTTAGCTCGTGGATGCCGTAAAGAACGATTAAAAGCTATATCTGGGCAAACACAACCTGATGCCGTTTGGTCAACAATTAAATTCCCAAGGAGGGTTGACGTCAGGCAGGCGGCCGGTCATAAAACTATTACCAATAACTTTTGCAAATATGTAAGAAGAGGAGTAGGTACATATTGCGTCGACCCCAAGTAAATCAAATCAAATCAAATAATTTATTATGCATAAGCCCTAAAAGGGCACTTACATATTGTCAATATTACATATTTTTTTAAATTAATCTACCACCGGATCGGAAAGCCGCCACAAACTGAGAAGATCCGGCAAGAAACTCAGCGGGCTCGTCATTTTTTTTTAAATTACATGTTTTCGTAATATTATTGGATACATGTTTAGTACCTATTAGCTCCAGTGAGATGCCCTTCGAGTAAAGATTTATTTTTTAAAAGTTAAATACAACATTAACAAAAGAAACAAAAAAGAACAAAACAAAAAAGAACAGAAATGGTTGAACCAGATTCCACAAGCGTAGTCAAGTAATTGGGATAAGAGCAAGAGAATGATGATATACACAAAAGTGGACATCGATAGGTTGTAATATAGGTCCGGATATAATTAAATAATTTTCATTTCAGGAAAGCAATATAGATATGTGCGGCCGTGGTAATCTACTTTGCAACGGGAAAACGTGGCATCTACTAAGTGTGCTGTTAATATTTAGATATATGCGGATGTTGTAATCAATAGTATTCTTTATTTCATTTCCTATTCTCTTATGTTAATATTTTAATAAGAATAGCTTCATTTAAATTTCTTTTATCTTAACAAGCTAGTGCTTCACATTTTTTAATGACAATAGTATCTTAAGACCGTGGTAGTAAGCTGCTAGTATTAGTAGTACGTAGCTCAAAGCTTAGAGTTTCACATCAGAATACGATGCATTAAAGGCTTAATTGTGTATCGTAGCTAAGCTTGGTTGAACTGGTTCACACCATGAACCAGAGACTATCCAGATGAACAGGTACAAGTAAGATCAAACGCTCGTTCTAAAAGTCCAGAATAATTAATGAGAAAAATATAAACATGTAATAATTTTTTAAGATGAAAATAGTTTAAGTTAGAAAACCCATCTTTTAGCAAGTCTCTTGTTGGTATTTGTGGCATTTTCTTTTATGGAAATATGATGTTTGGTAATCTAAGAAATTTCTATACGATATAACTAAATACCAGAATTCATTGCGATGCTTGAATTATTTTTGTTTTTTTAAATTTGAAAGTTATTTATTGCTTTATTTATCACTCATAACAAATAAAAATGTCTTAGGTTCTTGAAAAAAAAAAAATAACACCCAGCATTAAAAAACTTACAAACATATTGATGTCCACCAAAATTATTTCTGAATTGCCTAAAGAATTGTCCTGCTCTGGGGTTGGATCCACAAAATTTGCTTTGAAATTAAACTTTTTTTCTGTTGACGGTTTATGGTCTGACCCATTCTTGCTTTGCTAGTCTTGGGTGACAGCAAGGCAGTATAAGACCTGTTATGCGACTACTTTGCGCCTTACGGGGGACTTCGTAGTCGAATAATGTATATGTTCTAGCTATTTGCTTTTCTTTATTATTTATATTTATTAATGTTATTATATGTGGCAATGGAAGGCGATATTTTTATATTTAGGTTATTATATAGGTAATATTACAGGTCTATTATTTTCATTATAACAGTTTATTAACTATTTTCGTTAATTCAAATAAAATGTGGGTAGTACCACAGATAACACATAATTATTTATTTTTAAATAATGAATTTTTAATATTTGATGATCTCTGCTTTTAAAGTAAGTAATTATAAAATAATACATGTCATTCCCAAATCCCACATATCATGTTTAAATTTTAGAGTATGCTCCCATTGTGCCACAATAGGATGCAAGAATAGAATATTCATATCAATGAAAACTGCCCTAATAATTCTCAGTGGGTATAATTTAATATTATGTAGTCATTCAAATGGATTAAGTAAAACTTAGATGATTGGGACAAAGTCTTTATCTCCAAAAAATATCGAGGTGGAGAATAAATTTGTTTTAAGAATTATATTATTTTTTTATGTGTCACTGTATTCCTATTTACCATAAGTCTCGTTAACAATTGGAATGTAAATAAGATATTGATTATATTAGCTTTTATATAAGGTTCATCATTTACATATTTTCATAAGCCCTAATAAAATTTTGTGAATTTATATATGTTACATTTATTACAGTTATATAATTATCTTTGTGCCGTCCTAATCATAAATAGTAAATGGATGGTAAATTTTACAAAAATAAATAATATGAGACAAATATTGTGAAAGTAATTTTTTTATTGTGTTCTATCGTAATAATACAGTATTATTGATGAATGGTTACATTAGAATTTTTAATTAGAATTAGTATTTTGGAATCTCTGTGGTATATGTATCTTAGATGTGAAATATTCACTTAATTACACCAAATGTGATTGTTTGTTTGGTACAAAATAAATAAGGATTGTAAATTTAAAAAGTTTTTGAATTTAACCTATCTACTATTTTCATCAACAACTATTTACAGAAATTAATTAAACTCACATAAAAATTTAAATCGAAGCAGTATCTATGTTATGTTTTTTAATAAAAGCTTGGATTTCCTCTAAGAACACTTGATGTCTCTGATATCTGAGGAGATCATCATGAAGCTTTTCTAATGGTTCACCACCCTCCAAGAAACCTTTCAAATTGTGAACAGTGCCTCCACCATCACGGTGCTCAGTCACTCGATCTTGAGGATAATTATATGTACGAATCTTCTCATTCCTATTGCTTGAACCAATCTGTAATCATTTTAAAATCTTAAATTATATCATGTAATCACTGTAAACAGATACCATGTTCTTATATGTTCACAATTATATGCTCAAAAAGAATGAAAGGAACAAGTGACAAAGTTTTAGTGGTAGGACCACGCTGTGGACAGTTTCCTATCTGCAGCCGCAGGCCGGGCCATCCAAGGTAATACTACACTATCGCAGAAGATCGACGTCTGAGTAATGGCAATATGCTTTGCCCTTTGTTGGGTGAGCAAGAGCCGGCAGCCCAGCTTAGCAGACTTTGGTAGGCAGCGGCCTAGCTATAATCTTGGTATTGCAAAGGCTCATGGGCAGTAGCAGTAACACTTATCATCAGATGTGCAGCTTGCTCGTTTGCCACCATAAACAAAAAAAAACAACAATTTATACATGATTTTAAATCAAATATCCATCTATACACCCCCTATTGTGCCCCTGGGCGTCATAAAAGACGAGTAAGAGATAAAATGTGCAGTGCATGTAACATTTATGAAAAAGAAGAAAAGCTTGGAATAGAATCCTATACAAACACATCTGAGCAACTTGTGTCTTCAAAAATACTAAAATTGAATAATGTTGTACCTCTTTCTATACTATGATTAGGCATCTTCATCTATTCTGGAAACCGACCCGAACCGACCGACCGCCTTAATTTCTGAAGTGAGATTCACTGCCAAATCCCATATTACTTTTGATAACTAAACAACTTATATAACTTAACATTTATCAGGCAACAGTAACATATACATATATCGTGATCTAATATACCACCAACTGTCAGAGAAGAAATATCACAACAGAGCATGCTGTATCAGGAACAACTTGCCTGACACAAAAATGATTTAGCCCACAGATAATCTGGATCAGGCATATTACAACACAGGTGATTAAAGAGACACAGTGTGCCCACTCTATTAGCTGTCTAAATCTGTATTTATCAATGTAGAATGGTCACTTCGAAATGGCCCTTTTGATCACTCTCTCCAAGTTGAATAAAATATAATAACATTGACAAAATATTAGCAAAGTAGAGAGCCATTTTTGTATAACCCATTGATATTACGCAGAAAAACAAAAATAAAAAAAAATATTATGAGTTTACTAAACATGGTTACATTACAGTTGAAAATTGCTGTTTCCTAACGCACAATACATGCAAAATTACATTCCTATTTTACAACACTTTCATTACATTGATGTTCTAGCCTTGTTAATTGTAATATGTTTTTTATTACTGTTGATAGTGGCAAACGATTAAGCAGCACAGTTAATGGTAAGTGATACTGCTGCTCATGGACCATTTCAATACCAGGAGCACATTTAGGCCGCTGCCTACCATAAAGAAAGTGCTCTTCTTAAACCTCATTTAAAGAAGGGCATGTTATAGCGCTCGGGAAATACAGCAGCTGATAGTTAATTACAAATCCTACACATAGGTTCGAGAAATAATAGCTGAAAATATTATATAACCTTATAACCTTTCTTGATAAATTGGCTATCCTATATTGAAAGCATTTATCAATTGGAACCAATTGTTCCTGAGAGTAAATAGAATCTAGTAGATAGTCTTCAGATATATAATATTAGTATAGACAGAGTAGTTAGTTTTCCGTGTATTGACGGAGTAAGAATACAATTCAGCACTCCTATCTTAGCTGTGGGTGATCGTACGAGACGACTAAGGAATATAAAACGCATATAACAGCTATGCGAGAGAAGGAAAATTCTGAACAAAACCCTATACCAACATGTCTGACCAGCGTAATATAGTAGGTCAATTTCCCTCCCATTGTGGAGCAGGCTCGAGTCAGGCGTCGAGAGCAGGCAGTGGGACGTATATGCGCTGAGATGAGACAGAGTAGCACCCAAAAATTAAAGCTATAATCACTAGACATTAAATTAATCAATGAAATAACTAACCTGTGACTTCCGTTCACTATTTATTTTTGATGATTGTTCTTCTAACTGCTTCTCTAGCAAAAGTGCTCTTAATTTCTGTAAAGCTATCTCTTTGTTCTTTATTTGTGACCTGCCTTCTTGGCATTCAACTGTAGTACCGGTTGGGGTATGGATAATACGTACTGCACTGTCAGTAGTGTTAACATGCTGTCCTCCGGCGCCACTCGCCCTTTTAGTCTCAATAACAATGTCACGATCAGATATATTTACTTCAATATCTGAAGGTTGTGGCAGTACAGCTACTGAAACAGTACTAGTGTGAATACGTCCACCTTTTTCAGTAGCCGGGATTCTTTGTACACGATGCACTCCAGCCTCCATTTTCATGAACTCAGGCACACCATATCCATTAATAAGCATAGAAGCTTTTCTTATACCACTGAGGTCTGATACTTCAAGAGAAGCAATATCAATATTCCAGTCCCTATATTGAGCATATGTTTGGTACATATCAAACAATTCCCGTGCAAACAGCATGGCCTCCTGTCCACCAGCGCCTGCCGTAACTTCTAGTAGCACACCACCCTCTGTAAGTGCTGGTTCCATGAATGCCGCCTGTAAGTCTGAATCTATTTCATTTATACGTTTCAAGTAAATCTGAGCCTCCTCTTTAATCATCTTCTTCATTTCATGGTCACCTTCCTTCTTATTAAGTTCTTTTAAAGACTCGATATTATCGAATAAAACGATCCTTTGCTCTAATACATTTACAATCGGTTTTAATTCAATCAAACGTTTTGATTCCTCCAGCGTTCTTTTTGGTTTTGCATAAAGACCGTCATGTTCCAAAATCAAATACTTTAAGTAATTTTGAACAGCCGGGTCGGATAAATTCACACTATTTTTCGCATAACATCTAGAAACTAGTAAATGAATATCTGGCGTGAAAAGCGTTCGACATAGTAAAATTCTTGAAAGTGACATGACCAGTTTTAAATAAAAATACAAGAAAATATATTTGTTTCAGTTATGTATAAAAAAAAAACCATGCATATAAAATTGTAAAACTAAAACAAAAGTCTATATCAATGTCATTATAGGTTAGGATTAAAAACAGCTGACGAAAATTATACAAACAATCAATAGTGACATTGACTTTTTTTTTTTGGTTCTGTTCGTCCATTCGGACAGGCAAAGGGATCAAAGCCCATACAGCCAAGTCTTATTTAATTATTTTTCATATATTGTTCATCATTTCTTCATAATATGTAGCCTTAATAGTCATTGTCTGTCAGTAAGTCAAGTCGTTACCATTAATCGGGCGCTGATAACCTAATCAATGATTTTCTTTGGGAATTTTGGGCAAATATGAAAATACACGTAAACCACTATTATACCATATTCACTACACTTCAGCACTTTAACTGTACCATATTGCATAAAATACCAGCAAAATTATTCAATATAACACCACAAAACACTAAAGAAATGAATATAATACAAGAGCGTGACATGACATTTCCACATTCGCGCCAAAACTCCTCGTGACATTGACAATTTCACGGCATTATCAACCTTAATATTACAATTTTACCACACATCACATCAAGCTACTATACATTCCAATGTAGTGCTGGCATTAAGCCTCCTCCAAAGTAATTGACATACTATAACACGCTAGTCAGACTGGACAGTACATAGTACATACATAATATACTATTAAAACGAGAGGTTAGAATAGGGTTTTATTTAAAGTATTTAATCTCTTGCGCGGAAGTAGTAGTAAGTATTTAATCTCTTAATCATCTTGTACAACATCCAAGGGGGTGATAAATTGTATTCTTACTCTATCATCATACTGGAATTTCCCATGATGTTGAGAAAATCTTATAAACTGGCAGCATCACTTACTGCTTTTTTTACTGTGTACAGCAGCAAACAGATAAAAACTAAATACGGACTTATACAATAAAATACAACTAGTATTTTATACCTAACCTAATCTGCTTAAAATATATTATTTTAACAGTTAAGCAATTACTATTAATTTAAATATTACTGTTTGTTTTAATTAATATACTTTTTAATTTATTAAATATAATTGTAGTGACACCTACCATCTAATAGCCTAAATAGTTATCGCCATCTAGTAGCAAATAGAAATATTTGTATTGAGTTATTTCGATATATCTTTGCTAGATGTCGTTAAACAATTCAAAGTCCGAAAATATGAAGTCAAAAAAGATTTTAAGATATGGGCAATTTAGCTTATATTCAACGTTTAGTATTGTTGAGAAATAAAAAAGATCTCTTTGTTTAAAAAAAATATTATTAGATTAATAAACGCCCTTATTTCGCAATTGGACAAAAAAATGAATCACACTAATACCTAAAGCAAAATTGTGAATATGGATAAAATAAATTACTAAAAATGCTTTATAAGTCCTTTAAGGCTTTATAGGGTTAAGCCTTTATAGTTTGAAGAATAAGCACGCAAGCAATGGGCTGCCACATTGTTCGTCGAACCGACAACCATTAGAGAAGAAAGATTGCGAGTGGCGTCCACGAATTGGACGATGCAGCGTGGACGACTAGGTGGACTGTGACGACATTTCGAAAGTAGCAATTATCTAGTCGCAGTAAGCAGTTAGCATCTGAATATTCTGAGTGATATCCTCGTGGGAAGACCTATGTCCAACTGTGGACCTCTACGGACTGATGGATGCATGGAAGCTTTATATGTAGGTAAGTGGATGAATTCTAAGCGTAAAAAATTAAGGTGTTTCTGTGTGTACCTATAGGTATATTTATGTACAAGTACTGATCCACCATTCTGGGTGCGATGGGCATACCTACAACCCTAATAGATAGACATATAATATATATCTATCTATTACCTATATATCTATCTAATTATTATTATATAGATATATGATATAAGTAGGTAGGTACACATGTTTACGATTTCTTGAGATCGTATGAAAAGCTGTGATCGTGGAGGCCGTCACCGCTAGAGAAGCGCCTTGATTTTGGTTTTTTGTTTTGTGTCCAAACTGAGATACCTATTTCTATTCTTCATAACAGCGGCATTTACCTTCATATTCAAATTATATTTTTTCATTGGCTGAAAACACTGACAAAACTATATTTTCTATAAAAGAAATCTAGCTAAATCGATTTATCGCCCACGGAACCTAGCACATTAAATTTCATGGCAAAAGCTGGCACCGTTTCCGAGATTCTGAATATAAAAATAAACAAATGCCTGTACAAATAAACTAGTGTTGCCCAAATGCAAGACTCTTGTGAGTCTCACAAGTCTTGCAACTCTCGCTGTAAGAATAGCATAGTCACTTGTTTTGATAGAAATGAAAAATCCACATAGAAATGAAAAATTCAACTAAATTAATGAAATTCCATTCATCTAATGGCAGTAACTGGCTGCACAGATGGCGTAGTGGTTAAGATATCGACCTTCCGTGCCAGTGCCGTGGGTTCGATTCCCACGCAGCACAATACTTTGTGTGATCCACAAAGTGTTGTTCTGAGTCTGGGTGTAATTTGTCTGCGTTAATTGCATATTTGTAAAGTCCCCCGCAATACAAGGTTTATTTCCTTAGTGAAAAAAAAAAAAAAAAAAAAAAAAAAAAACTGTAAAACTATTAATACCTAATTGGGTAACTACATACTTACCACTTATGTATGTAGGTACTTACCCAATTATTAATAGGTAGTTATATTTTTTTATACATATATTATAATTTCTGCCGAGGCAATATGTATATCTTAAATTTATTTTTTTAGGTATTTGTCTGTGTCACAAGATCAGAACGTGGCCAATACTAAGAAAATCAGTTTTTTTTTTTTTGTGTGACTTAGTTGTTAGCCTCAGATGGCTATGACAACTTTACCCGGACTGTGGGTGAGCGCTGAGGGCTCTCAACCCGTAAGAAAATCAGTTAGTTTGCCCTTCTTTTTAAGCGTTTTTTTTTAGGTATATAAAATTTTGGAGACATTAAAATAGGGAATAACTAATCAAGGATTAAATTACCAGTTCTTGTACGATGTTGTCCGATTAGGTTATACCTACATAATTATTAGTATCTACATAGGTAAGTACCTACCTATAACGTACTATATTCTAACAGCACCAGTCCCTATAAACGGCATCTAATCTCAAGTTGAATAACTGAACAGTTATGATAGCTGCCTCTATACTGTCTCATCTCAGCTCATAAGTATATGTCCCACTGTTGGGCTCGAGCTTCCTCCATAATAGGAGGGTAATTGACCTACTACCTACACCACGCTGGTCAGACGTGTTGGTATAGGGTTTTGGTTCGAGTTTACCTTCTCTCACATAGATATTAATGCGTTTTATATCCCTTACCTAGTCGTCTCTTACACCCACGGGTAAGATATGGGGTGGTGAATTGTATTCTTACTCCGTCACCACACGGAAAGCTCTATACTGTAGGTACCCTCAATTATTAATGACAAGGAAGTGTTTGAAATAAAACCATTGTTACAGATTCTATCGCGTCTGTGTAAGAATCAAATCTTAATTTCTCGACGTTTCGAACACTTTGCAGTGATCGTGGTCACGGGAGGACCGATAGAGTCCGTAAAAGTAGTCTTATTTCAAATGTGTAATACTCGCGTAAACATTAAAAATCATTATGACAGTGAAGTGACTTTTTCTACACAGCTACCGTAAGCTGTTCCACAAGCACCTAAGCAAAACCATAGATTCAAAGCACAGACAACATAATGAAAATAACAGAATCATGAATTTATACTGCCAACAAATTGTTTTACATTTTGCCAGAAATATCTACCTATATCTTCTGCTACTTATTCTTGTGAATATAAGGTGTAGGTACACCATGAATACATAAATAATTATGTGCCAACAATTTACAATTTTCTAAACTAACACGTAAACTAACGCATTAGTCACAAAAATCAGCTGATGGATCATCAACAGAATAGGTAGCGACACTCTCCTAGAAAGTTATAACAACAATTGCCATCATAAATCTACCTGCCGAGTGTTAGTGATTATTAGCATTGGAATGGCAATATAGTTGAGTTGACGTCTGCCAGGGCTCGAACCTCTACGTGACCCTCCCGGGACCTGTCGTAAGTCAGCTAGGATATGTTTAAGATAAGAGATCCGCACAAACTAGGGCCCAGCTCTTGCAACCTAAGTGCAAATTAGACCAGATGTTCATTCATACATTTAGTAAAAATGAAATAGAAAATTTCGAAAATATTTATTTTTGGTCATCCGTTTTCCCTGAAAGTAATTTTGAAATTTTCTGAACGGGAACTCTTGAGCTCATTGCTTGTAGAGAGCGACTTGGTGCATCTGGCTCAATTCGATTTGGTGATAATCATTATGCATGTGAAGAAATATGTATGCGTAGATAAGATGGTGGATGGATGATTAGCAGCCCAAAAATCCCTCAAATAGATCCGCCTCTGCTGATATCTTTAAGAGTCTTTCAAACTAGATTAGATATAGCTTGTACCTATATATTTCAATACATGTGTAGTAAGTTATTTAAAAATCGAATTCCCATAGACAAACTAATAATTTATGCGCTTTTTAATGAACATGCATATATTAACGGAACGTGTACAACGTTTGTTGGGTTCACAGAGATGCCAATTTATATTCCTTTTATTGTTATTATTAGAATTTATTGCGAATAACTGGATAATTATTGAAATTTAAAGATAACAATAACAAGGATATTACTGGTATTTTGCCAACCCTCATTGACCGCATTGAAATTGCGCAGCGGCAGACGGGAGCTTCCTGTGTCAATTGTTATAGACGAGCATTCCAAACATTTTCTACAGACGCGATTACCACATCGACCGCAAAGATGCACCTATTGATAGAATTATTAGGAGACCCGACTGCTCAAAGGGAATTTTCTTTGCAAACCGCAGGGACGTCAAGTACCTACGTATGGAGTTATTAGTACTAATGATGGCGGACAGACATACGCGACCGCATCGCATTGCAATCTTTGTTTCATATGCGGTAACTTCTAAATGCGTTATTGCATTTCTGGTATTAATTTAAACCGTTATACCATACGTTTATAATTTCATTATAAACTATAGTCATCAGCGAATATGTGAACATTTAGATATACAACAACATTTATGTATAAAATTTGGTTGCAAGTATCGAAATCTTTTTCTATAACTACATGCTACTACTGTGTTAGAGCTTGCTTCACAATTGGAGGGAATTTGACCTTCTATACCCTGTTGGTTCGACGTTTGAGTATAAGATTTTATTTGAAGTTATCTGCACAGTATAACTCCTAGTGTCCGTGTAGTGACATAGTAAGAATACAATTCACCACCTTCTATTTTACCTGTGGGTGATCGTAAGAGACTATTAAGGGGCATAAAATGCATATAACATCTTTGCAAGAGAAGGAAAAGTCGAAACAAAACCCTATATCAATACGTCTGATCTGCGTGGTATATAGTAGATCAATTTCCCTCCCAATGTGGAAGAGGCTCAAGCAGTAGGACATATATGAGCTGAGATGATGATAACCCCTATTCGTCTTTTACTACAGTCACGGGCAAATTGTGGTCTTGAATTGCAGTCCTTCTCTATCACCATACATTTTCTTAAAAGTCATAAAATCCAGCTAAGGTATCACCAGTAGAATGGGCAGCAGTACTCACTAACTCGCAACGAGGCTTATTTTCGACATTCAATTGAATGTCAAGGTGCTGATTGATATATAGATATAAGTATATTATGATATTGTGAAAATGTTCACGGTCACAGGAGGACTAGGAGGTCTCACGTCCAACAAGTCATCGTTATTACAGAGATTAATATCTACACACTACAGTATTAGTTATTAAATTTTGACCCTCGTTTTTAATACAAATCATTGCCAATGCAAAAAGAAAATGAACATTTCCTTTTTAATACTGGCAATATTTTACCCATAAACGCTGTAGAGTTTTCGAAGCGTGGGGAAATTAAAAATACAAACGCGATAGAATCCGTGAAAATAATTCTCATCATCATCATCTCAGCTCATATATGTCCCATAGTTGAGCTCGAGCCTCCTCCATAATGGGAGGGAAATTGGCTTACTATATATACCATGCTGGTCAGACGCGTTGGCATAGGGTTTAGTTTCGAATTTCCCTTCCCTTGTATAGATTTTATATGCGTTTTATATCCCTTAGTAGTCTATTACAATCACCCATGAGTAAGATGAGGGAAAGGAGGGAGTAGTGAATTGTATTCTTATTTCGTTACCGCACGGCAAAATAATTATTAAATTAAATTGATCTATTGTAGAGGCAATTTGAGCCCACACGTGAGATATATGATATGAGCTGAAACGATCTTTAATATTTACTATTATTTTACCTTTTGAAATAAAACTACTTTTACGGATTCAATCGCGTTTGTATTTGATTTTTAATTTCCCTGACGTTTCGAACACTTTACAGTGATCATAGTCACAGGTAATACTAATAAGATATTAATAGACAGTAGAATCCGTTTACTATGACGTCACTAATAATGACCAAACGTTTAATATGACATTATTACACAGCCTAGTTCGGTTTACATATAAAATTCTTCATAAAAAGACGGTTATAATGACCTGATCTGACCGTTTATAGTTACAAGTCGCTTATTATGACCTGTTTTAAAAAAATCAAGGTCGGTTATAGTGACCGCTATGATTCCTAATCTATTCGCCCGTTATCGTTGCCCTCGCCTCCCTCTTCGTTTGGTCTGCGCATTACACTTGGCTTATTTTTATTTTGTTTCTTAATGACAATTACGAGTCGATAGTTGAAGATTGTTAGTGATTTGCAATCAAAAAATATCAATAGCTTTAGGATAGGAGTGATACCATTTTCATTATTTGAAGGGAAAGAGATAAGAGAGAAATTATATTAAGACTAGAAAATCGTGATTCAAACTCATCTTTTGCAAATTTGGAGTCAGTCATTCCAAAATATCAATGATTTTCAATAACAAGAACTAGATTAAAGAATCATTTAATTAGATTTAAAGTGAGAGAAGTTCTTTGAAAGAATTACGACAAGTAGGTACACGTACATGTAGATCAAGTGTTAATTCAGTGGTTAATTTTGCAATTTTTCTGACTATTAAAGCAAAATTATATATGTACCCAACAAAACTAGTAAGTTTGGCATTTTCTGAGAACTTCTGTTTGGAATGACGTCCACTTAGTATGACGGATTTGTCACTTCCCTTCAATGTCATTATAACCAGATTCTACTGTATATAGATTTATATCTACCTTATAAGATATATAGGGTAGATATAAATTTCTGTAATAGCAATGACATATTGGACGTAAGACACCTTAGTCCTCCCGTGACCATGATCACTGTAAAGTGTTCGAAACGTCAAGAAATTAAAAATCAAATACAAACGCGATATAATCCGTAAAAGTAGTTTTATTTCAAATGTGTAACACTCGCGCAAACATCAAAGATCATTATACTATTACCTTGGTTATACTAAGTTATTACCGTAGTAGTTTTTTATTAGATACAGATTATAACAGTATTTAGCTTATTATCAAGAAGACGAAAATAACTTATAATACTAAATAATTTTAAAATGCCATTTCATATATAAAAATAGCGTTAATACTTGTTACTTTTATGCATTAAATTAATTAATGTGTTTACTGATAAAACAACGGTAGCCAGTGAACTGCAATTATGTTGTACTAGCTACTATTATCGTTTACTATATACTATTAATTTAATTCAATGTCTTATAAGCGGTTTGTTAGGCTTCGAAGATGTTTTCTTCACTCGTGAACGCACAAACTTGATATTTAAATTGTTATTTTACACCCTAGTGCTAAGTTTAATGTTCCTTTTAATAAAGAGCCTATCTATGTTATAAAATGGGAATGCAAATATTGTATGGCTTATTAGGAACATATATTATAGTGCTTCAACCAAACGAATATTTTTTAAGACTCTTCGTGATACTGATATGGGAATTAAAACTATAATTGTAATTTATTTTATAGAGAAACATATTTGTAAGTTTATTAACGGAGGTACTGTTAATTTTTTAATCTCAAATAAAAAATATTAATATACATGGGATTTGAGCCCATATCATTTGGAATTCCATTCCCACTAACCATTTAGGCTAATTTGGTTATTATACGTTGATACATACAACTTAATTAGGCCAATAAGGGTATTTGCCGTCACTGTCCTGATTGGTAAGGTAGTTGGAGGGGTACGATGCCAGAAACCTCCGCGTGGTGTACCCTGGGTGGGGGCGGCAGTCCCCCAGATCATTCTGATTGATTGTCTCCCGTAGCGAATATCTGATGTTAGGGGGTCCCCTTTTTTGGGAAGCCCTGATTCGCTCCTAGCCCTCTAGTCGTAGAGGGTGACCGGACGAGAATTCTCGACGGGCTCAGTCACTCTTTCATTTGAGGGCTGGGCAGGCCATACGCCACCGTCGACATATCGTTAACCTGATTCTTTGCTTGTCTTAGTTTCAGGAGCGAGGGTTTTGGCTTAACCGCCCGGACCGCGAGGAAGACAACCTCTATAAAGAATTCGAATCGACATTCGAATTCGGAAATCACCCAGAATCTTAAATTCTGGCGTGCGGCGAGAAGATGCATGGCAGATGGGTTGTTCTGTCGTTAGCATGCTCCAGCCAGGGTACCGGCTGCCCCCCTGGTTGGTAAATGTAGGCTTGTCCGAGTACAGGAATCGCTGCTCGGGTCGACGTTGTGTATCTTCCTTACTCGTGGGAATCTTATGGATACCTTAAATTTAAAAACAAATACCGACGGGAATCCCTGTGATTCTCACACCAAGGCCTTGTCAAGCCAAAGAAAAACTGACAATGATACCTCGTCTTCAGGACTTGAGGTGTCCGCTGAGGGCCCGGCACAAACCGTGGAGGCCCAAAAAGTGAAGCGGAAGTCGCCCAGGAAGAGCAGGGGTAAGGCTTCCAGCTACAAGAGGCGAATGGAAGAGCGGCGTGCGCGCAGAGAGGCTGCCGCTGCTGAAAAAGAGGATGGTGGCAGAATTGCTGCAGAGCCGTCAACGGACGAGGGCGACAGTGACGTCGCAGAGCCGTCCGGAGACGAGGGCAGCGGATCTGCCGCTAAGTTGGACGAGGGCGGTGTATCTGCAGGGCCGTCCAAAGAAGACAGCGGGCCGGCTGCTAAAGTATCCGCCAGGTCATCGCTGCATCCTGCGGCATCGGCCCTGGTGGCGGTTGTGACGACTAGGGAGGAGGCCCTCCCCTCGAAGGTGCGGAAGCGCCCCCTGAGCAAGGGAGGCAGCTCGGGCGCCGACTCCGAGGGGAGCGTGACCATCATGCCTCCACCGAAGGTGTCGGCTTCTCGCAGAGGGCGAGCGGCCGCAGTAGCAGGAGGAAGGTCAACGACTCCTCGGCGTGAGGCGGCGCCTGCTGCCCGCGTGTGTGTCGACCCCCCGGACCTGCAGGCTGAAAATGTCCGCCTTAGTGGCGAGGTCTCAGGCTTGCGGGACCTGAACCGCCAGCTGGGGGCTAAGCTGGCAGCGGTGCAGTGGGTAAACCACTTGTTGGCCAAAGACATGGCCAACCTGCAGGCCCAAGTGGCGCAGTTCCTGCCGCCTGCGCCGAAGCCGTCGACCAGGGCGCGCTCAGCTGCTATTGTGGCGAAACCCGTCCCTGTGGCGAGGACGACGCCTCCCACTGCGGAGGGCGCGCCACTCGTTGAAACCGTTACGGCCACTGCGGCGAAGCCCGTCCCTGTGGCGAGGAAGACGCCTCCCGCCGCGGCGACGACTGGCGAGGCTGCGACTAGGCCTTCCGCGTCTGGCACGACTGCCGCACCCGAACAGGGTTGGCAGATAGCCGCGCGCGAGAGACGGAGTCGCGGCTAAAGAAGGAGAGCGGAGGCCAAGCGCGCCGCTGAGGTCTCCGCTCCCAAGGCAGGAGCTGGCGACAAGAAGAAGAGGCCGCGCAAGGGGCTCAAGCCGCCGAAGACAGCCGCAGTGGTGATCACTGTACTGCTTGAGGTGGCTGAGATCGGCATCAGCTACGAGGCCGTCTTGAGGAAGGCCTGGCGGGAGCTAGACGTCTCCGATATTGGAGGCGTCGAAGCCAGGACCCGCAAGGCCCGGACAGGGGCTCGAATCCTCGAGTTCCCTGGGGCCGAGAGCGCCAAGATGGCCGACAGCGTAGCGGAGAAGCTGCGAGGTTTATTCGTCGAGGAGGGTGGCATCAGGATTGCCCGATGGCTGTATGCGGGGGTGATCCATTCAATGGCTATGTACGGCACACCCGTGTGGGCGAGGGCTCTGAACGCCCAGCTCAGGGCTGTTCTGTGGAGATCACCGAGAGCCATGGCGGTCAGAGCCATTCGCGAGTACCGCACGGTATCGACCGAGGTGGCATGACTACTGGCCGGGACACCCCCGTGGGACCGACCTTTACCGGCGGGTTACCTCAGTGCGCGACGAAGGTAGCTCCCCATCGTTGAGCGAGATAGCCACCTGGCGTGAGGACGCCCTCCGAGACGTCATCGCCCGTTGGATTACGCGGCTGGAGAGGCCAAGACACGGTGTTGTTACCGTTGAGGCCCTCCGGCCCGTACTGATGGAGTGGATGGAGCGGCGGCACGGGGTCTTCTCTTTCCGACTGGTGCAGGTGTTGTCGGGGCACGGTTGCTTCGGCAAGTACCTGCACACGGTCGTGTGGAGGGAGTTGACTCCGTCCTGCCACCATTGCGGTAGTGACGAGGACACGGTGCAACATACGCTCGAGGAATGTTCGAGCTGGGACGGGCAGCGCCGCGTCCTCGTCGCTATCATCGGTGCTGACCTGACGCTGCCGGCTGTCGCGAAAGCGATGGTCCACAGCGTCAGGAACTGGGACGCGGTCGCCGCCTTCTGTGAGGCTGTCATCTCGCAGAAGGAGGCGGCGGAACGAGTCCGGGAGGATTCCCGCGACCCGGGCCACCAACAGCGGCCAGGGCGGCGCAGGCGCGAATATCTGCCCCTAATACCGCCCTAACCAAGGCTTCGGGTGATCGGACCGGGGAATTGTCCGGTCACCCGACATGAGGCCACCGCGTGAGGGTGACGCTCCGACGGCGAAATCTGTCGGGGCATTGATAAGAGAGGAACCCGCAAGGGTATACCGCCGGGCCGGCCACCGAAGGCAAAGATCGGGTACCGGTAGTCCGCTCGCAAGGCGAAGAGAGGTGTTTGCAGGGTGGGTCCATGGGGTTGCGTGCCGCCTCTTCCGTCGCCCCGGGCCGATTTTCCGGGCCGCGACCACATTCAGAAGAAAAAAAAAAACGTGGTTGGAACGGATTTCCAATAGATGTGAGTTCAAGTTTCAATTTTATTAATTATTTTTTTGCATGTTAAATTTCAATCGATCTCTACGGTAAATCTGTGGGGTTAAGCTGACCGACCGCATTCGCAACGACGACGTAAGGAAGCGACTAGGTATGAAAGAGAGTATTGGTGTAAAGATGTGAAAGGGAATGCTCCGATGGCTCGGAAATGTGGAAAGAATGCCGAACGAACGTCTGGTTAAGAAGTAATACAATGCGAAAGTGGAGGAGTGGGAGGAGAGGAGGAGAGTGGAGGAGGATGTAGGTACCGGGGGAGACCGAGACTCACCTAACTAGACCAGATTGGTCACGTACTGAAGGAAGGTGGTCAATAGTCTCTGAAACCGGCGAGCGTGTATGAAGAGAATGTTGAGGAAGCGAATGAAGTATGCATGGATAGAGTTCTCTGGCACTCTGTTCTCTCTGCCTACCCTGCAAGGGATATGGCGTGATGATATGTATGTATGTATGTAAATTTTCAATCTCATTAATTAAGTTTTTTATTTGCTAACGGTTTTGAAGGATTACTACAAATAAATATTGATAATCGCTGAGAATTTGAAATATTTCGAGAGGCGACCATGTATTACCATGGATGAAGTAGGTAGTCTACTCATCATTCTCCTACTCTTATCCCAATTGCTTGGGGTCGATACAATATGTACTCCTCTTTCATAGTACATATTGTAAAACTTATTGGCAATAGTTTTATGACCGGCCGCCTGCCAGCTGTCAACCCTCCTTGGGAATGTATGTAATTATTGACCAAAGGCATCAGACGGCGTTGGCCCAGGTCGTTATAATGTATATGAAGTAGTCTACTCATAAACTACTAAGTGGCTATCTACACTGTACTTGATGGAACGACGACTAGGCAAAAGCCGCAGAGTTGATGGATGTAAGCTACGTTGAGCTACTATCCACTCTCCTGGTCCTTAGCTAATTTTCACGAATCCCTTTAGCAAAATATACGGTGGGGACAATTGTAATCTTCTATTATATTAAAACTGTTTAAGAATACACTTCATCATTTCATCATCGTTATTTCAGCCCATCGCCGTCCACTGCTGGACGTAGGCCTCCCTAATGGTACGCCACAGAGTGCGGTAAGAACACACTTAACTAGTTTTAATTTTATTTAAAAAAGGAAAACTTTATGGTGACGAATTGACATTAAAATATCTTATTATAGAGTATTTTGGTAAATATTATGTTATGTGAATAGGTAAAATAATTACAATAATGCCAGTTGGCTATAGCCAGTACGGCGTAGTAGGTCAAATTGGCTATCATTTCAAAGGCAGCTAGTATCAAATAGTGTAGACTGAGTATGAAAAAATTACCTTTGAATCACATTCATGACTAAAAATAATCTACTAGTAGGTACCTAGTCACTACACATATTCCAAATAAAGAGTCACTATATTCTAAGCTCATGGAAACCACCAAGCAGAACTTCCAAATATTTCATCTAAAGTAAGTAATCGAGCAAATTGCCGTTCACTTTATTTCCAAGGGGTTGTAGCACATTTACAGGGAGAAAGGCAACATTACGGGGCCGGTAAATATTGGTTCACTAAATTCACACTAAAACTAGAGGCTCATAAAAATTTCTACAGCAGAGAATCGACGACCGATTTACAAGATTATTTTACAAGAGCTGGCGAATATAATAATGATTGCAAGACTTAATATTTTATTAACAAAAATATATAACACAATTCTTGACGATCTGTTGTTGTTTTTATTTTATGATGACTCATAACTTCAAATTCGTAATATCTATTGCCTGCAATATAGAACCCATTCAAGAGAATAGACTTTTATAAAAGTGAAATTTGTAATGGACAGTAGATATAAGTCCAACCTTCAGAAAATTGAACTAAATATATTGAGATATATGTTGATACTACATTGGGCAGTGAAATAATTTTATGGTTTATTTACTATAAGTATCACAACATAAAAGTTAGTTTACATTTTTATTATGAGGAGATCAGATGTGGACAAACATACGTATCTACATATTATGTATAAATGATTGCAAGCAGTAATTCCACAGAAATGGTATAGTAGATCTAGAATACATCTACCTCTTTCTCTTGCTTCAAGTCAGTGCAACTTTTTTACTGAAAAAAAAATATTTTAGTTAAATATTTGAGGTTTAGAAGTAAAATATAGTTATACAAGTTTATGTATGGTAGAGTTTAACGAGTTTAGCATATAATGTGTCACAATCCCTTATTTTTCCATGGGAGTCCTAAAAACTGCCTAGCCGACTAACTCTTCAAATTGTAAAAAATTATAATACCAATTGCAACCGCTAACTCGCCTGTAGAGCGTGCCGATTATTATGTTATTTCCATTAAAGGCTTATATCAAATAGTTGATGTTAATTAGTTGATAGAAAATGTGATGTATATAGGTGACTTTTGAAATAAAGCAATTTTTACGGATTTTTTTGCTCGACATTTGGATACTTTACAGCGTCCATGGTCACGGGGTGACTAAGATGTCTTAAGTCCAACAAGTCATCGTTATTACAGAGATTTTTATCTCAAATATCAATCATCATTTTGTTAAACAGATGTGACTTACTGAAAAAAAACTTTCTATTACCTTCATCATGTGATGAACATTCATATTAAGCCAAAGAACAAAAGATAAAATTTGATTACATAATTTATTTTGTGGAATTAGAAGGGTTTTCCAGCAAGTTGTCGCGTCTTAGCGCCTGCCAAGGGTGTGCGATGTGTGGGTGTTGGGTGGCCGCACAATGTCGGCACAAGTCCACATTAGTTTTGGGCCATTTCCGTCGTGAGTGCACAGTTTGCTTGTCCAATCCCGCCTCACACGCTCTTAAATAAATATCCCACGTTTGTGCGATATAACCGCTAACAACACTTCACACTTTACTTGTAAGAGCCAAGACATTTATGGCGCCCGCATAAATCTGCTCGATTTATTGTTTCACCTACAACTACATGTAACTTTTATAGTTCATTTTTATGGTAGCATTGAGAAGATAAATATACTTTTATTATGCACTTATGTCATATTTTTGGTTTGATGAGTAAAAAAATAAGTATATTTATTATTGTGGAATAATCAATGACAAAATTTCTGGCGGGCACGTAAAAACAATCATTTGGTGATTTTATGTTATTTTTGTGTATTTGTTTTCACGACCAAAAAATATTAATATAACAATATTGATAGTTTCAATGATACATACATACATACATATCATCATGCCATATCCCTTGCAGGGTAGGCAGAGAGAACAGAGTGCCAGAGAACTCTATCCTTGCATACTTCACTCGCTTCTTCAACATTCATAATTCTCTTCATACACGCTCGCCGGTTTCGGAGACTCTAGATTCTACCTTCTTTCGGTACACCTTCTTTTAGTACGTGACAAATCTGGTCTAGGTAGGGTAGTTTCAATGATAAATTTGTTATTTTTACAAAACTTCAAATAATGGATAATTTAAAATATTGCTTTTTGTTTTTAATTTATGGAAGCTACTCAAGATATATAAAGGTCATACAAATAATGATATCTAATCGTAAGTTTCTGAATCACTGAACAATAAAATAATAATTCGGTGCAAAATTAATGTATCTGAAATTAAACTATGTGGGTATACCTTTCCTAAGTGGAGCATAGGTTTGATCCGGTTACAGTTTAAGAGGCATATCTATTAAGTATCTATTATGTGCCACCTATTTTTTCACGAATGTGGTAATATACTATTAAAGAGTACTATATACCTACTAGTAATAGTGGTAGGACCACGCTGTGGACAGCTCTCTATCTACAGCCGCGAGCCGGTCCGTCCGAGGTGGTACCACACTCTCGCAGAAGATCGACGCCTGAGTAATGGCAATGTGCTATTGCGCTTCTTTCGGTGAGCGAGAGAGCCGGAAGCCTAACTGGCGTGGGTTTGGAGTTTGTATTGGTAGGCAACGGCCTAACTATACTCTTGGTATTGCAAAGGTCCATGTGCGGCAGTGACACTTACCATCAGGTGTGCTGTCTGCTCGTTTGCCACCAGAAGCAATAAAAAAAATAGAATGTAAGAACGTTAACGCAATTGCAACACAAGAAAAAGAGAATAAAATCCAATCCCAATCCGCCTGCGTTCTTTTTTTCTTTTTTTAGAGAAGCGTGATGACATTGAGACGTATATGAACTGTAAAAAAGAAAAATAACAAAGGTACACTATTAATTTAATTTTAAAACAGCAACACTCATTTAAAAGTACATACATTGCTCTATTGTAAGTAGCTGTGCAAAGTAATTACAGCATACAAAAGTTAGTTACAGTCACGAACGTTTGATCTGTAAAGTTCAACTGTCTACATTCAACATAGGACGTTGATTATTAATTAATGAGTCCGAAAAGAGGTGTTTACTTTTTTTTTTAACGAAGATAGCTTATATGTGCATCGCAAAAGTCAGATAGAAGGGTTATCTTGGGTACATTACATTAGGTACATTTACCTTTCGTTTACCTATTGCCGTGATCTTGGACTCAGCTCATTGTTTTTATTTCTGTAGAGAAGAGAAGGGTAGCATTGACGGACCTTGGTTGGTATTTAGGGTGGCCCCATATACTTGGTGAGTCTCCATATATCCAACAATACATCAATCAACCTATCGGATATGCCTGAGATAGAACTATCGCCATGCTTGGTAAACAAGTTGGCGATCGGAGCTGTTGATCGTATCGCGGCCTTTTATTTCATTTATGATAATATCCTTCAAGTGCCACCGTCAATAAAAGTTTTATAACGAACTGTCATGTACTAGAATCTCTGCGTATAAAAAATAAGCATGTTGAAGTTTTAATAGGCACGCCACATCGCTTGGCGAATCGATATTCCCTAAGAAAAAGGTTTTCGAGTGGCAACCATATATGCGGCAGCACAGAAATACGCACGTGATATGAGGTGGACCAACCACTTGGTGAAAGCTGCTGGGAGCCGTTGGATGCTGGTGACACAAGTTTGCGTCTTGTGGTAATGTATGGTAAAAGCTACCTTCAATAGTGCTCGGTAAAAGATTGAACGGTGACCACCTGAGAATTGTAACATGTCCATGTTTAAGCTTAATTTCGAACACTTTTACTCACTTACAAGTTATAACAACTTCATGGTATTTCTATTACTGGGTACTCATAGAATCTTTAAGCAGAATTTAGCTTTGATACAAACATATTCCTATCTGTATTCATGATACAAAAAACTTAATTTGTCTAAAATATAGTTACTTAATGACTTTCAATGTTTACGCGAGTATTACACATTTGAAATAAAACTACTGGTCACGGAAGCATTCATGGTCCTACTGTGACCAAGATAAAGTGTTCGAAACGTCGGGAAATTAAAAATCAAATACAAACGCGATAGAATCCGTAAAAATAGTTTTATTTCACATATAGTTACGGTATGGAATGGTATATAAGGTATCTAAGGCATTCGCGTGTTGCAACGTTTGTCTAATACCAACTAATGGTTAAGTTGAGCTATTAGCCGTGGCAAGCAAACACTGCGATTGTTTTCCATCGTGATACACAGCGTAAAGTCAGACAGCACTTGTTATAAATATAAACATAATTTACATTTTGTGTGTTTACTACCAAGTGGTAGAAAATGTAAATTAGATATTTCTTTTACAACATTTATAGATCTTGCCTATTTTTTCCGTGTGGTGACGGATTAAGAATACAATTCACCACCCCCTATCTTACCCGTGGGTGATCGTAAGAGACGACTAAGGGATATAAAAATGCATATAACATCTATTCAAGAGAAGGAAAATTCGAAACGAAACCCTATATTAACACGTCTGTCCAATGCGGTATAGTAGGTCAATTTCCCTTCCATTACCGAGGAGCCTCGAACCCAACAGTGGGACATATATGAGGTGGCATGAGATGATGATGAGATTTTGCAAAATATTCATAATGCGAGGGATATTTATCTATTATACCATACTAGCTTCTGCTCAAGGCTTCGCCCGCGTAAAAGTAACTATCTCAAAGTTGAATTATTATCTCAAGAGAGCATAACAACAGGATAAAAGTATGCTATGTTTCAATCCAGAACATAGTTTTTCTATGTTAAAAGATTTATAATTTATTGAGTAACAAACATCCAAGCACCATTAATAGGATTTGCCTGGCTATTTAGTCTGTTTCAAAATCCTTTATACTAATTGTAAGAGTAATTACTTACATCCATCTTCATCGTGTTATATAAAATACTAGCTTTTGCCCGCGGCTTCGCCCGCGTAAAAGGTTACTATCCTAAAGTTTTTCATCCCCTATTTTTATTTTACCCCTTAAGGGTAATATTTTTACAAAATTTAAATGTCTAATTAATAGCTTAAAAATAAGTTTCGAGCTTCTGACTTTAAAAATAACAATAATTTCTTACAACTTTTCATCCCCCTTTACAACCCTTTTTTTGCATTAAAAAGTAGCCTATGTCCTTTGTCAAGTTTTAGATTAGCTGTGTACCAAATTTCATTTAGATTGGTTCAGTAGTTTTGACGTGACAAAGCGACAGACAGACAGAGTTACTTTCGCATTTATAATATTAGTACGGATAAGGGCTATAAAACGATAGGTGGTATGGTGATATTCCTTTTGCCTTTTAGATTTGGAATTGCTTGGTAATCCTTACATTTGCTGTTGCATTATACCTATGCCAATAGAACAATGAACTATATGGTTGGCGGGAAACAATAGTGGACTAGTACTACTAGTTCCATTAGGCTGTTATATTTATTTAGGCAGATATATAGGCTTCGATGGTTTGGACATGTAGAAAGAATGCCGAACGAACGTCTAGTTAAGATATACAATGCGAAAGTGGAAGGATTTAGGTACCGGGGAAGACCGAGACTAACCCACCTAGACCAGATTGGTCACGTACTGAAGGAAGGTGGAGTCAAGAGTCTCCGAAACCGGCGAGCATGTATGAAGAGAATTATGAATGTTGAGGAAGCGAGTGAAGTATGCAAGGATAGAGTTTTCTGGCACTCTGTTCTCTCTGCCTACCCTGCAAGGGATATGGCGTGATGATATGAATGTATGTATGTATATTTACTACATAAAGTCTAGAGCCGATAGCCAGTAGATAAATCAATATGTAGATAGGTAAAAAAATAGTAACGTTATGCAGAATTTAGAACTGGGATTAACAATTTAGAAGTTACTTGGAGAAATGTGGATGTATCTTCCACATCTCTTATTTTTGGTATCTATAGTCTGTGACAGGAAAGTACTAGAAGCTACATAAAATGCCGTCCTGTCCAGTTCTCTGCCTCTTCAAAATAACACTTAACTGTAATGACCAAAGAGCTCTAACTCTATAGAGACTTTTAGTGACAGTGTGATTCTAAAAAAAATTAGAATACCTACCTAAATATTATTAATGCATACAAATGCTGCACAAATCTTTTAACTTTTAACTTCCAAATTCAATAGTCCGCGACATGCTGTCACTGCAATTTAGACTAATTACAAAATAAAAGAAACTATAACTTGACGGAAGACTTGTAATCAATTTAAATAAAAACAAAACCTGTCTGCCAATGTAATTTTATAATGGCCGCATTGCAAGATACATATTTTGAAAATTTATTTTATTAACGACACACAATTGTGTCACCGAATTTGTCTTCTCTCAGCGGGACATAATTCATTTTATTTATGGCTTACCAAAACATTTACCCTATTATTGTTATGGCTGTATTAAAATGTTGTAAAATTTATGATGCTTGCAGAAAACGAGAACAGTGATATTTAACTTTTGATATAAAGATTTAGAGTTGGTAATGCTTTGGATGAAACTTTTCAGGGTTGGATGACAATTGGTTCGTCCCCCTCTATTACGAATATAATCGAGAAGTCGGCGTGACGCAAACTCAGCGTCACACCATATTGTCTCTTACTGAGGGGTATGGAACACCACAAAGCCAAAGGGGTGAATAGTAGCAACGTGGCAAATTGATTGTAATCCGCTGTTATACAACATTGTAAATGGAATGTAATTTAATTTAACGGCAACGTTTTGGCGTTTTGTATATTAACAATTGTCCTGAATAATATTGTAGTTTTGATTTTTATTGTCACTATTGCATATGTAAAAATAAATGTATTTTTTTTATGTACTATCTGGAGTTGGTTTTAATTTGTCTACTCAAAGATAGATGGCGTTACGTTACGTTCTATACTAAAAAATCTTTCAACCACAGTGGATATTATAAGCCCACTATATACAAACGAACAAAGATTTTCTTTGGTAATTCTCAATTGCAAGCTGGAAGTATATAATTATGAAAGGTTAATAGATTAAGTCTTACCACATACATAATAAGGATTTTTGGGCTTTTTCGTGTTTGCCTACATCTTCGAGGAAAGAGGGACTATGATAATATAATGAGCAAAACTTAAGCTTTTAGGTCAGGGGTATCATTTTCGGGTGACAGGATCGGAGAATTAGTACGTCACCCGCCGAGAGGCCGACCGTGTGAGGAAAGACCGACATCCTACCCGAGGGGGGTAATTCGGTCGAGGAGAGGGTACTCCTCAGGGGTATTCCGTCGGGCCGACCACTGACGTCAAGTCACTCTGCTCCGGTGGTCAGCCCAGCAACGAAGGCGACGTCACGGGTGGGTTACGGGTGTGCGTGCTTACGCCCCTCTGTCGCCCCGGACGGAGTGGTGCGAGAAGTGCGACGACCGTAACCCAGCCACAAAAAAAAGGTATCATTTTATTTTTAATAGCATTTCATCAAATTTAAGTATTAACATATTTTCTACATTTTTATGACATATCTAGTCCTTTAGATATATAACTAGAAAATTTAATCAGAAAGTTAAAGGGTGTAAAAAAAATATTTCACTTTAAAAATATAATATCTATTTACAAAATAAAAAATCGGGATATCAGGCAGCAAAAAATTCCTCCACATCACTATCCACCGGTAATGTGACCAGCAGACTGGCAGCAATACTATTTTAAATAGCAATGTTAATATTTTGTGCAAAATATGGGCCAACTATGTTATTGTACTTTCGCCGCTTGAGAGTCAGGAGCAACGCCAACATCGCCAGCGTAAATTTTATGTGACATCCTATAACCAGCAGACGATCAGGACATTTCTTATGACTAATCATTTGTCAAATTATGATTAGTAATTATAAGGGTACAGATGTATGTATCCACATAGGTACCTATATACCAACATAATTGTTTAGCTCATAACGTTTCTTTTCGCTTCTCTGTTGTTGTTTAATAAGATTTTAAAAATGTAATATCAAAATATACAGTTAATCAAACAGATTTGAGTGCTTGATGCTCGTCCATCACACAAGTGAGTAATCATTATTAGTCTACAATAAACGTAAGGCGGGATGAGAGTGATCTGGTTAGCGCGCGTACTCGCCGTCGTTAATCTAACTTACTTACTTATAGGTGTATGTTTATATTAAAATAGATATATTTTTCTTAAGATAAAAAGTTGGAATAGAGTTATAATGTATGTAACTTTAAGTGCCGGGTGTGATGATAATTTTTTATATATTTTTATACTCTTTTTTTTAGGTTGCTATGATTTGGTCAAATAGAAGGCAGTGGATTGGACGGCCCAATTTCAAAACCTAACTACCATACACTTTTTATCGCCGTGTGAGTGGACCATCGTTACCAAGTCCTTATCTTCAATGCTCTGGTTTATAAAGAGCCTAGAAATTAAAATTTTACATACATACATACATATCATCACGCCATATCCCTTGCAGGGTAGGCAGAGAGAACAGAGTGCCAGAGAACTCTATCTTTGCATACTTCACTCGCTTCCTCAACATTCATAATTCTCTTCATACACGCTCGCCGGTTTCGGAGACTCTTGACTCCACCTTCCTTCAGTACATGACCGATCTGGTCTAGGTAGGTTAGTCTCGGTCTCCCCCGGTACCTACCTACATCCTTCCACTTTCGCATTGTATATCTTCTTAACCAGACGTTCGTTCGGCATTCTTTCCACATGTCCGAACCATCGGAGCATTCCCTTTCGCATCTTTACACCAATACTCTCTTTCATACCTACTCGCTCTCTTACGTCGTCGTTACGAATGCGGTCGGTCAGCCTTACTCCACAGATTTTCCGCAGAGATCGCATTTCGACCGCATTAATATTACTTTCATACTCTTTTCTGCATACCCAACTCTCGCTTCCATACAGTAATGTTGGGACAAGCACTGCGTTATGTATTGCTACACGTGCCTTCTGGCTGAGGTGGTGGCTGCCGAGAAGTTGCCCCAACGCTCCGTTCACTCTATTTCCCGCATTCACTCCTCGCTTTATATCAGAAAAAATATAAAATTTTAAATTGATAAAAATAATCCATTACAAATGTGGCGTTTATAATATCTATTATATTCCACTTGAAGAGATCTACATACCTATACCTGTACAACACAAAGCATAGATCACAATTCAGATTTATGTAGATTTCAATATGTGAATTGATGTTTTATAGTGGTAGACCACACTGTTGACAGTTTTCTGTCCGCAGCCGCGGGCCGATCTGCCCAGGGTAGTACCACACTTGCAGAAAATCGACTCCTGAGCAGTGGCAGTGTGCTGCTGTGCCTCGTACGGTGAGCGGGAGAGCCGAAAACCTAACTTTCTGCGTGAGTTTGGGATTTTTATTGGTAGGCAGCGGCCTAGGTGTACACCTAGGGGTACCCCTGGAAATGCAAAGGTCCATGGGCGGCAGTAACATTTACCATCAGGTGTAGGTACTGCTTGCTCGTTTGTCATCAAGAGCAATGAAATAAAAATATTAGAATACAACTGACATATGTAAACTCTTCCTTTAACATAGCTATTATAAAAATTGATTAAGCTAATTACCTATATAAAAACACTGCAGAAAAGAGAAAATTCGAATAAAATCTAGTGCCAACCCCATCTATCGGCAGTTAGCTTCAATTTGCTGAAATGAGGCTAATTTTTTTTTTTTTTTAGTCTAAAGGAGGCTAGTACTAGCTAGCCACCGAAGTCAAAAATCGGGTACCGGTGGCCCGCTCGCACGGCGAAGAGAGAGGATTTTACAGTGGGTCTATGGGGTCACGCGCCGCCTTTCCGTCACCCCGGACCGATTCGGCGGGGCGAGACGCATCCATAGCCCACCAATAAAAAATAAAAAAATAAAAAAAAAGGCTAGTACTAGCTATCATTCTCTTGCTCTTACGCTAATTATCTCCTTGGGGTCGACGCAATATGCAAACATACACACATCAAAAGTTATTGGCAATAGTTTTACGACTGGCCGCCTGCCTGACGTCAACCCTTCTTGGGAATATAATTGTTGACCAAACGATATCAGATAGAATTGCCTCAGGTCGATATAAATGAAGCAAGTACAGGGTGATGGAATTTAAATAGATTGAGATGGCGACGAAGAAACCAGGTCAGGCGTCATTGAGAAAACGAGGAAGAAACCAGGTCAGGAATAGTATACTTAGTGAGTTGACATGGGCTTTTCTTTTTTTTTAATTATCCGCGTATCTCCAATAACCTATGTTTTTTGAGTTGCGTGAAAGGAAAGGGCGATAATATACCTAGATTGCCTTTTTAATTAATTTCATGTTTATATTAAAAAGTGTTATAAAAAAAATAATAGATACTAAAATTGACGGATGATTATTGGACATTATATTTTAAGGGGCAAAATTCCTAAGTAAAACCTCTTTATATTTAAGTTTTTAAATTCAGTTGATTTATTTTTATTCATCTTATATAAAATCATCTCAAGATGCTAATTAAAACTGGTTTCTTCAACTCTAAACTAATAAGATCACAAACAAACTGGTCATAATTTCTACAATCATCGGCTGCATTAATTGCAGTAAAAAAAAAACTAAGAGGGTATAATTTTCGAAAGTTGCATCTCTTTCTAACTCGAGTGTTCTGTCTCAGTCTGGCTGCGCCGGCACGTCTGCGAGGGCTCTTTCTGTGCCGGCATATCTCAAAACTAAAATTATCTTACCTTTAGTGATTATGGAGAGGTAAGGTCTACTAATATGACGGCCTGTTTTCTTGTTATATTTCAAATAAAGAGTTCGTTCTCACTGTTTTCGTTTCGTTATTCATTTTTAATGCATTACAAATTTGTAGTATACTTATAAACTTATGCTTTAGTTATGCTTTGTAGTAGACTTATAAAATACTTAGTATGTTAACGAGGAATATCTTTTATGACTAGACGTCGTCTATATTCAAGATAAATAATGCCATTTTAAAAGGTTAGTCGTCATTAAAGGATAGGATCATTGTCATCTCATCTCATACATAGGCAACCGACTGCTGAACTCGAGTCTCGTGCAAAATAAGAGGGAAATTGATCTAGTAGGTATGCCAAGCTAGTTTCCCGTGACACAAGGATTTATCCTTTAGTTCAGAGCTTTATTATTAAAAGTAAGTAAATCTTCAAAGAAAATTACGAAGGTATTAACTTAAGTTGCCTTTTTTCATTGCTTACGGTAGTAAACGAGTAAGCAAACGCACCTGATGGTAAGTGTTGCTGCCGCTCATGGATATTTACAATACTAAATGTAGAACTAGGTCGCTGCTTACCAACCACGTAGGTAGTGTAACAGCATATTTCTACTGTTCAATCGTCAATTTTCTGCGAAAGTCTGACACGACCGACGGGCTTGCGGCTCGCAGCTGTAGACAGAAAACAGTCAAAATAGTCTGGCTGGTAATAAAAACAGTTAAAACCAGCAGATAGATCAGCAGTGCGCTCCTGTGAGAAGATCTTGTCCAATAATAAACGTTTATAGGCTGAAGGATGGATAAATTAACTTCTATTACTTGATGACTTCTAATGTTTACGCGAGTATTACACATTTGAAATAAAACTACTTTTACGGATTCTATCGCGTTTGTATTTGATTTATAATTTCCCGACGTTTCGAACACTTTACAGTGATCATGGTCACGGGAGGACTATTACTTGGTTATTACATAGATGTCCTTTTATTAATTCATCAGATAATTTTATTATTTTGTTGTTTTTGAAATACGACAGAATAAATTGATTATCTCGCTTTTGAAAACATTTATGATTAGAATTTGTACTAAATTTAAATGAAAAAATATAATAAAAGCAGCACCTAACCTTCGTCGATGTTTAAGCGAGTTTCGACTAACGTACAATATGCCTGAAGCGTGTGTTAATTAGGATGATGATAATACAGTAAATCAACCTGAATTTAGAAAACATCGCACGATAAAAACGACTGTCATAACATAGTAGATGTTATATATCTATTATTATTTCCTCAAAGCATTCATTATTCTCAATAATGATGAAATCAGCATTAGGCGTATAATGTGATTGACCTAGAAATAAATTATAAAATTGGTCAGATCAGATTTAATGTGAAATATTTTTTATCTTATCTATCATCAATTTGCTTTCTTCTTTTTCTCAGATAATTAATATATATATTCATACTGGTGGTCATCAGTCTTCTTCAAATGAGATGGAGATTTACAATTCTTCATTATAAGTTCTAATTAATATTGGCATATAATATGCCACGCGTTTTGGTATAGGACTTTAATTTAAATTACTCTTTTCTTGCACTGATTGAATATGAGCCGAATGCACGTGAACCGCCTGGGTTTCAGCAAGGGCAAAACGCTTGCGTATATCTGTTCGAATATCCAGATTTTTGGCGGTCCTCCTCTTCAGATTCCATTTCTAAACAGATTCGGGTATAATTTCCTGAGCAGCTTCGATAATAATGTAAAATATTTTATAGATTTAGACCTGGCAATTTTTTCGAAAAGGCGATGGTTATCATCATCATCATCATTCTCTTGCTCTTATCCCAACTACTTAGAGTCGAGGCTACATGTCCTCTTTTTTCCATACAGCCCTATCAGAGGTGCGATGATATGAGGATTAAAATTGTAACAAAAAATATGGCAGGCATTTCAAAAAACGTGAAAAATGTCATAAAACTTATTTGTTTCCATTAATTATTAGTAAAATAATGGCAGTAGGGCTGTATTAACAATTTTTTCATAAAGCAAAATGCTAAGAGACATTGAATGTCTCAACTAAGAGACATTTATTGTCTCTCAGTTTTATGTTTTGATTTTATTTTAAAGTGCGAAGTGAATATTTGTTCAGTACTAAGTTATATAAAGCGAAACTTGCGAGCTCTATAGTTCCAAGAGTCGCTAGGTTTGTTTGCTTACATCGAAAGAGTGATGATATATTACATTTTAGTGAGTTATCATATTGGTAGGCCTTGCTATTATCGAAAGAAATATCACTTCAAAGTTTGTTCTTCCAGTTGGTAACTTTTTTCCTTCTTCCTTTACAAAAATCGTTAAGAAAATAAATCTGTTTTAAAGGAAAACATTATGAAAAGATAAACCAGCTTATATATCGTAATTTCACGCGTCGAAGTGTGATTTTTCACGTTTTCTCCCGAGACGCTAACGTGACCCGAAGCGGGCTCCATTTATGATCGGTGCACCGAAATGGCCGACAAATGGCAGCCAAATGAGAGGCTTCATCCGCCGAAGCCGGCCGCTGTTCAATACAACTAGCCGCTTTTATAAGACGAATATACGGTTATAACGAATAGTGCGCTTAACATTTCTGTACTTGCTTGAGCACATCGATGTTTCTTCAGAAGTAAGCAAGCGATGTGTTGTTTGCATTGATATTTTAGTTGTTTTTGTTGATGGTAAAGTTAGCCCGAGGCATATTTGATTATACGTTGAGAGAGGGCTAATCGCGCTCGACGGGCGAACACCTCGAGATCAAACATGAGGCGCGCCGCCAGATATTTTTGTTTCTATTAAACAACACCCGACGTAATAATGTTTAACAATCGTGCAGCGATAATTTGAACAGAGCCAACTGTGCAGATGCTTTTGTTATTAAAATGACAAAATTTATGATATGTGATTTATGCATTTCATATTTATGTTTTTGCCTTTTTATTACAAGGTTAAATATTTAAATGATATTGATTGACAAGTTGAGAGAAAAAACTTGAGGAGCGATTTTCAAGTAGGATATAATATAAAGACAAAGCTAATCGAGAAAAAATATCTTAACAATTTAATTCATATATTATTAAGTTAAAAGGGGCTCAGAGTTCAAAACTAAGTTCAGTAGACGACTCATACTCTAACGAATTTTTAGTCAACATTTCTAATAAAGTTAAATCCAACATGAAAATAAAATAGATTACCTACATATACCTACCTAAATATTATTGATAATTTCCTATCATAAAAAGGTCAAATAACTAATTAATTTATTATACATCATTGTTATCAATAATATAGGTGGTAAATCCCACCTTCAGGTAGGTGTCCTACAAGTCTAGGAATGGAATAGATTCAGAATATAAAATATAGAAAGCACTTTATTAACGGAAGTATTAAACTTTCAGTATAAAGTTACTCTATGCCTTTTGTTATTCCAATTGAACAGATAAGTGGTCATCTCAGAGGATCTGGGATTGTTATTAAATATTTGTGTTGTGGTGCAATTAGCGAGCGGCACTTCACTGACTAATTTATACACCGATTCTATATACCGTAGTACATATATTGTAGTACGATGCATAGACACGACTACTGAATGTTGATAACGGTTTAGCAGACAGAATTACATCTAGGTACTTAATGTTCGAATTGAGTTTGAACATTTGAAATAATTTGCAACGATTTTCGAGCATTTTTGGATGGAATCCAAGATATATATATAATACCTACTTTATGATTTTTATTAAAAATTGTTTGTAATATAAACAAAATTAGCCTAGCATTTTAGATGGTCTGAATATTTGCCGAATTTTTTTTAGTGATTTCAATAAGAATGTCAACGATATAGTCCTCTATCGGATCTAACTTCTTCCTTCCACTTTGACCACGTATTTGGTCCACCTAATAGAAAGACTTCCCCGACAAAGCGTCATGAGATTAGTACGTAGTTACCACTTGATAACATTTTTGATGTAGAGTATTCATTGTCTGGAGTACCATGATGTTAACGAATATTAGTGTTTTCTTCTATATTGGTAAAATGCCTATGGATTTTTGTATAAAGAATTCTTTGAATTTTTTTTTTTGTTCAATTTCTCATCTTTCTCTTTTAGTAAGTATAACTTTTATAATCGTATCACGACAAACACAGACGACATACTCGTACATTCATCAAATATCGTTGTTTATACATTTAGATTTTATAAAATAACGAGGTAGGTAATATTGATAAAGCAAATTACAATCAATTTCATATCACTTTTTTAACTTTAAACCCTTTTAACTAATTTATTGTAAAACAAATTCAGTGAGACTAGTAAAATTAAACACTATTGAACTTTTTTTGAAATGCCATTATAAATAACATAGATTTTTATAATTATCATCATTTCTCAACATATATTTCTCACTATTGTTCTTGAGCCTCCTCCGTAATGGGAGGGAAATTGACCTACTATACCTACTATGCTGGTAGGACGTATTGGTATAGAGTTTTGTTTCGAATTTTTCTACTCTTGCATAGATGTTATATGCATTTTATATCCCTTAGTCCTCTCTTACGATCACCCACGGGTCGAATAGGGATGGTGAATTGTATTCTTAGTACGTCACCACACGTATAAGATGGATTTTTATAATATGTACTTGATAATATTTCACATCAGGCTATCCTTATTTGGTCCTGACCTGGTCCTGATCCAGTATGCCTTACCATACTTAATGATATTTCACATCAGGCTATCCTTATTTGGTCCTGATCTGGTCCTGATCCAGTATGCCTTACCATACTTGATGTTATTTCACATCAGGCTATCCTGATCAGGACCAGACCTGGTCCTGATCGGGTTTGCCGGATCCGGCATGCCTCATTCTATCTTGATCGGGTCCAGATACATGATCTGGTTGAACCATACTTTTTTTCTAGTCGGGTATTAGTTTTTAAATTTAAATTTGTTGCAGGTACCAAGACAATTAAAATCATTTCCCGGGACTGCCTGAGGCTCAAACCTCGATGACATTTATGGTGACCATTGTGGATCCTGGCTTACAGGAGTTACAATGGTGGGAATATGTGGTGGGATTAGTCCCAAAAAAAAAAATTGTTTTTAATTATATTCAAAACATAGACACCTGTATACACAGAATAACACATAGGCAAATGCTCATAAACTAGTAGTTTTAAAAGAAATACGGTATAATAAAAAACACATGTTCAATTTGCACGTTATTAATAAGTTTATTAAAGTAAAGCCCGCCATAATTACTTAATAAGCGTGTAGTTGTGATCAAAGGCTTAGCTTGTCAACTAACCTTGCACTATGATATATGTATTAACGTAGACGAGTAAATAAGCAATAATTAAGCACATAAATAATGAGACGAGAATACAGATGCTACTAATTTGTGAACTCGTAATAACTTGTTTATGAAAGATTATTTTTATATGTTTGTATCGTCCGTCCGGTATGGATCCTATCTCAATTTTATACCGATAGTGTCGTACACGGTAACCGTATAGGGTATTAAAATATATATCAATCCTATAATAATTATTCTATATTAGGGGACGGGACGTCCATTAATCACGTGATTTTTTTAGCATTTTTTAACCTCCATTCCCCCTTGGTGATACGTGGTGAGGTTTAAGACTATGACCCCCTCCCCACCAACATTACGTGAAATTTTAATACCTACAGAGATGTAGCCCACAGCTCATTATATTCTCGGTTTTTTGCTTTTTTATACTTCGCAAAAAGGTCTTTATACAGATCACCTACTTTAAACTTCGTTCGTTGCTTGGCAACGGCAAGTTAAAGTCACTTTACACGCCGCTTTTCAGTTTAGAAATCGCACGTTTGACGAAAAAATAAATACACGTGATATCTTATTACAACCTTGTGATATTTCGTGATTTTTGTCAAACCCAATCCTCCCTTTTCAAATCTCACGTGATTAATGGACGGCCCCTTAATATTACAAACAAGCTGGCCCGCGGAACTTTGTCTGCGTCATATAAAAAAAGAAAGAGTGCAATGATTAGAGAGAGCGGGTCGTAGGCGCCTTATAACATGTAGTGCACACAAGAATCAGTAGTTCTTAAAATTAGTGCATTCAACCAAACAAACTGTTCAGTTTCATACATTTTTAATGCTTATGATGGTGAACGAGTATGCAGCAAACCTGATGGTAATGTATTACTGTTGGTAATGGTCCTTTGCTATAATAGGGGTACGGCTAGGTCGCTGCTTACCAACCAAAACCTACGCAGATACTTGAGCTTCCGGCTCTCTCGTTAATGTAGTATATTTCTATGTAATATAGTATAGATGTGAACCTGAATTCGTTTAATTTTTAAAATATCATGACGGAAGTTAAATTAACTTGAAATGGTACCCAAAAAGATACCGCCCGACAGGCCACCGATGACAAACATTGAGTTCCGACGGCCCGCTCTCACGGTGTAAAGAGGTACTTGTACAGGGACTTGGCAGGGATCGCACGCCGTTGATACTGACGTCCTGGATAGATCGGGAAGTTTGTGATCATACTATGGTATCCTTGTCCCAACAAAATAATAAAAAAAGAAACTTAATTCAAGATTTCTCCTAATTATTTGTTCTATCCACATTTTAAATGTTGTCATTATTTTGTTTTTAATAATATGATTCCATACATTTCCACGTATACCCCGACGACGTAAATCACCGATTTATCAAAGACGAAGTGGAACGTCGTACCACTATTTCGCGATGTAAAGTAAACGACAACCCAGACGAGCCTATCCCAGTGACCACACTGACCACCGACGAGGTCGTATCGCTAGTCAAGGGTCTACACGCTAGGAAAGCCCCTGGTTCGGACGGTATCTCTAATAGAGTTATTAAATTGTTCCCCGCGCACGTCATTACTATATTGTGCTGCATTTACAATGCAGCACTCAACAATAACATCTTTCCCTCGCAATGGAAAGAGGCTGTGGTAATCGGAATTCACAAACCCGGCAAGCGACGTACCGAACCAAGTAGTTACCGCCCGATAAGTCTACTGAGAGGGTTAGGCAAAATTTACGAACGTATAGTCCTCAGTAGACTAAGAACATTCGCCGAGGCTATCAACCTCATCCCAGACGTGCAATTTGGCTTTCGTGCTGGGCACAGTTGTGTGCAGCAAGTTCACAGAGTAGTAGAATACATAAGTGGTCAGTCCATTATGAACAGATTCACGGCTGTAATTTTCCTAGATGTAGCGTAGGCATTCGATAAAGTGTGGCACGAGGGCCTGATTTATAAACTTTATCGTCTTAAGATCCCCGACTATCTAATTTTAATCATACATGACTACTTAAGTCATCGCAGCTTTCGCTACAGGGTGGAAGGGTCGTTGTCTACCTCCCACCCTATCAAGGCCGGTATCCCACAGGGCTCGGTACTCTCCCCTTTTCTATTTACGCTATACGCTAGCGATATGCCCAAATTTAATAGAGTTCATAAAGCGCTTTACGCTGACGACACCGCACTTTTCTGTGCAAGTAAGATCCCAACAACAGTAGCAAAGACTCTCCAAACAGGGGTTACCGCCCTAGCCAATTGGTTTAGGAAGTGGAGAATAGAAATCAACCCCGATAAGAGTCAGGCGGTCATGTTCACACGTCGAAATGCCCGTACCTACTCTATCGATAGCATTCCGCCCCTTAAAATGTTTAACAAGCCTGTTACTTGGAGCAGGCAAGCCAAATATCTAGGTGTAACCTTTGACGACTGACTCAGCTTCACCCCTCACATAACGAAAGTCCACGCGCGTGCGACTTTCGTGATGGGACGCCTCCATAGTTTAATAAACGCTAGGTCTAAATTAACCTTGAGCAGCAAGGTCCGATTATACACCGCTTGCATACGGCCAATCATGACCTATGCTAGCGTAGTGTTCGCGCATGTTAAGGCACACAGGATCCACAGACCACAGACACTTCAAAATAGGTTCATGCGCCGAGCTACGGGAGCACCGTGGTTCATACGAAACGTCGATCTTCATGTCGACCTCGAACTACCGACCATCACGCAATTTATGAAACTGTGCTCCCAGAGCTACTTTGACTCTGCCATGACACACCTCAACCCACTAGTGGTTGGGGCGGCTTCCTACACGCCCTCTTGTAATTCAAAAATCCGACGTCCGCGGCACGTCATCGACGATGACGACGACGATATCACACTCGCTCAATTAAGAGCTTACATGGCCCGCGAGGCCATTACACATAAATATCCGCGGTTTCGTCCTCGCCGTCGAGGTGCGAAATCGCGACGCGCAAAAATCATAAATCCAAACGTAGGCACGCCCACTTTGCCACCAGCGATGCCCCAAGCCGAGGTCCGTTCCCCACAAGGGGAGACCTTGGGCGATGTCGCTTAGCTTACCTCAATCGGGTTGAGAGCCCTCAGCGCTCACCCATGGTCCGCGTAAAGCTGTCAAAGCCATCTGCGGCTAACAGCTAAAAACACACAAAAAAGAATACATTTCCACGTAAGTAATAACTACTTATAAGCTCCAAAGATTTTAATAAAAAGCCCTTAATTAAGAAACCAATACATTATCAAACTAAATTTAGTACCTATTCTCAACTGACATAACCAATTTATAATTTTATGAATCAGACATGATAAACTGAAATATCTTTACAAATATAAGAAAACGATTACTTAAACGATGCAGCAAGCAATTGCATAAAACATTTATTAATTTACAAAAACCTTTTCCTTAAACTGCCAAAAGAGTATTAAAGATCCTTTGCATTAACCATTATTATGTATTAAAAAAAACAAATTCATTTTGTATATTAAGTGTTCGAGTTTTGTTCAATAACCGATCCATATATCTCGCGAACCGAAGCATTGTATTACATAAATAAAAGCGCTAAACGCCGGCTTATTGTCTATTAAGAATTACTTTTCTCGCAGCGGCGCGGACGTACAATGGGCCGGCGCTTCACAAAGAGGCGCGATGGTTATCATACAACAAGAACATTAATACGCAACAGACACGCCCCGATCACGAAATACTAGATCCGTTTATGTTATGATACATATTGGTCTTTAAACTATATACTCTTTATTTCTATGCTACATTAATAAGTCTCTATGCAACATTTTAAATAGGTACCTCTCACGTGTAGTGCAGCAGGAAACGAGATATTGTTTCCAGTCTCGTAAATTATTCGTGAGTAATAGTATATTATCTATGTCACTATATGTTAGTGATCCTATTGTTCCCAATGTATTAGTCATGCGCAATATAGATCACCGCGTTGAAAAGAGTGAGTCTCTTAGTATAATCGTCAGAGTCTTTTGAGTGTAAAGATACATATCACTCATTTAGCTCATTTAGCTCACTTAGCTCAGCAGTCAACCACATTATTAAATCACTCCTCTAGCTCACTTTCAAAGATCGTTCACTTTAAATCTATCACTCACTTTAAATGTATCACTCACTTTAAATCTATCGCTCACTTTAAATCTATCGCTCAAACAAATCTATAACTCATTTTTCGCATTAGCTTGATAATATTTCGAATTTACTTTTCAGATAATTATATTTTTTAGAAGATTTTTTCAAATTCATCTATTTTCTAAAATCTATTTTCTAATAATAAATATTAATTATTAAACTTTATAGCTAAGGAAATAGAGTGTATTCTCTTTTGACAAATTAATTACATCGATACGAAAACAGCGTGAAATATCATTCTCGTCGGCCGGCCCTGCAACGCACCTATCTCGCTCATTTTGTGAGAGGTGAAACATTCTGCGATGCGAAATGAGCGATGAGCTAGAACTGAGCTACTGAGCTAGTGATATATTCGGCGGTAAAGTGAGTGTGTGATAGATTGTGTCTATGTGAGTGATATAGCTCTTTTATATCACTCACTCAGAAGCTACACAACTTTACAATGTATATACGTTATATGCTAGGAGGGTTGACATCAGACAGACGGCTGGTTATAAAACTATTGCCTTTTTTTGTGTATCTTTTAGCTGTTAGCCGCAGATGGCTGTCACAGCTTAACCCGGACTATGGGTGAGCGCTAAGGGCCCTAAACCCGGTACAAAAGTATTGCTAATAACTTTTGCAATATACATATATGAAGAGTAAAAAGCAATACGCTTTGATCCCAAGTGATCGGGATAAGAGCAGAAGAATGATGATGATGTTAGCGATATTATTGTTCGATTTACTATATCTAAGTAATGTATTAAATTCCCATAGCCAGTTATTCATTGAAATGTGGCAAGGGAAGAACCAATTATATTTTTAATTGATGGAAGTATGTCTTGCAATTTAGGAATAATATTATATCTATTGTATAAGTAAGGCGAGCGTCTATGAAGAGAATTATGAATGTTGAGGAAGCGAGTGAAGTATGCAGAGATAGAGTTCTCTGGCACTCTGTTCTCTCTGCCTACCCTGCAAGGGATATGGCGTGATGATATGTATGTATAAGTACTTTTCTAAGATTAGGTTTTCATTAAGTATGTACGGTGTCATTATTCTGCTCTTGCCTTAATTATTTGGGGTCGATATAATATGTATTCCTCTTCCATCGTACGTGATGGAAAAATTATTGACAATAGCTTTATAAACAGCCGCCTGTTTGACGTTAAACTTCCTTGAAAAAGTAATTGTTGACCAGACGGTTACCAGATGGACAGATACCTTTCGGAGCAGATGGAGTTGGTAAAGATCAATGTAAAGCTTATCATAGTCATCTTTTTCGACACAGAGAATGTAATGCTAGGTATAGGCCCGCTCGCACGGCGAAGAAGAGGTACTTGCAGGGTGGGTCAATAGGATTGCGCGCCGCCTCTTCCGTCACCCTGGACCGATTTGGCGGGGTGCGAAGTCCATAGCCCACCGCAAAAAAAAAAAAAAAAAAAAAAAGGTATTAGCCGCTAATGCACAGCAACAAACATGTAGGCAGGTACTATCAGTATTAAATCATAAAACACAAAATAATTAAAAATGCATCATATTTTATAACTTTACGCTGTTACTTCCACTAATTCGAGGACTTTATGTTTTAGATACAAATCCCAAAACAAATTAGGTTTGCTCCAATTTCGGCCGCTTTTAAAAGCGTTCATTCAACTTAAAATACAAAAGTTTTTACTATATAATTGGTGCATTTTACAACTAAACTCAATGAGCGCGCACGACACAATGTTCCCAGAATTAAGTACAATAAATTTGTAAACGATACCACAAAACTTCTGTGTGATGAAAAAAGACATGTAAAACATCTTCACTAAACATCTTAGTATAATCGTCATTCACTGCTCGCCAGTTTTATTCACATGTGTATTTTAAACTAAATCAACAAGTAATGGATATCACACATACGAAAATAATCGATATAGCTCGGGAATCATAAACGGCTTCTCACACCTGTGCATTGGACGGGAGTTTATGAGTTTATTGCATTACACTTCTTGGCTCAGGATAGACCCCTGCTGGTAATTGCTTCATGAAAGCCTCGTAAACGAACAGTTTATTAGACAAAAACACTGTCCGAGTATTATTACTTACAAATAGTTTGATTAGAGATAAATTATCAAATTAGCTATGTAAGCTCAGCTTCAATAAAACATATTCGCCTTTGTGTGTACTTGAGTTATGTTTATTTACCTGCTTACTGAATATGTTTTTCTTACTTTATTATATTACAAACCGAAAACCCTATTATTTGAATGAATTTAAAGCAAATAGAGGAAAAAGCGCTTTGAATGTGAGCACGGCGGGTTCGCGCTGACAATAGCAACAATGCGTCGGCGGCTTGAGTCGACGTAATCTGTTCGTCATTAATAAGGGCTCTTCACACGTTCAGTGTTAACATGACAAACGCAAGCGGCGTACACAAAGCCACAAGGCGCCCCGCTAAGCTTACCATTATCATTTACACCTTACCACACAGATCGGTGTTAGGAAATTACTCCCATGGGACTTTGTTACACTGTCAGCTTTGTATCCTTTCATCTAGTATAGAATATTTATTTTAGGATATTTGATGATTTATATGATTCATTCTATCCGTGCGGTGACGGAGTAAGAATGCAATTCTCCATCCTCTATCTTACCCGTGGGTGATCGTAGGAGACGACTAAGGGATATAAAACGCATACCTATAACATCTATGCAAGAAAAGGAAAACTCGAAACAAAACCCTATACCAACACGTCTGACCAGCGCGGTATAGTAGGTTAATTTCCGTCCCATTACGGAGGAGGCCCGAGCCCAACATTGAGACATATATGGTCTGTGATGATGATGATAATGATTCATTCTAAAATATAAGTTGCTTCCATTATATTAGCAGCAAGTACCGCGTGTGCTTACGAATTCTGGATAGGACAATGTTTCAAAACATCTGTAGTTTGGCTTTGCAAACGGTTTTTTTTAAGAATATTTCAACGACAAGCAGGAATTTGGAAACCTCTCTATTTAAAACTTCATTTAAGGCGTGATAAAAAACTAAAATCCACTGATACAATCCTATGTCTTCTATGGTTTCTTTTTTATTAATCAATACGTTTAAAATAGAACTACTTTTATGAAATCAATCGGGTTTATATTTGATTTTTAATTTCTCCTCCACGTTTACAGCGTTCGTGGTTACGGAAAGGAATAAAATCAAATACAAACGCGATAGAATCAGTAAAAATAGTTTTATTTCAAATGTGTAATACTCGCGTAAAAATCGAAAAATCATTAAGTTTAAATATGATTTAAAATCAAGTTAATTAACAATTAATATTATAAATTCAATCAGCACGAGCCAAAAAACAGAACACAAATACTCAGTGTAAACATTTACTTCCCCTATTATATATATAAGCAACTCTAGTAGGTATGTCGTGTCGTGCCCCTGCCTGTCTGCCCCGAGGCTAACTGCAATTATTGCAAGTAGAAAATTAAATTAACACACACGCATATCGTGTAACATAGGTAGCCAATTCCAATTTAACATGAGCTTTTGAAGTCCTCTAACAACAACTCAAATATAGTCAATATGCTTCCCCAACTATAGCGCGGTAGCTCTCGCAAAGTTGGTTCACCGGTCAGCCATTTTGCTTCGTTCACTAATTGCAGAGCCTTAGTAGTCATTTCATCGCTCGATGCGAGGGATGTCTTTGTACTTATTATATGAACACTGCGGTTTATATTTTTCGAATTAGCACTTGCAACGCTTCTGTTGTTTCCTGTACATCATTGTTGTACTTAATTGTTAGGTATAATTGTACACATATGCAATGAATAGAGTTACTGGACGATTGTTACAGCTATTATGTTTGTGTAAGAGTGAAGGAACAATTATATTTCAACTTTGCGGCTCGATTGTAATTTATAACAACTCTTGGCAATTGAAATGATTATTATTCATTAACTAATAATTTCCTATTCAAATTCACAATATATCAAGTTATCAATAAAATACTAAACGAATAAAGATAGATATAAAATTTTCTATAAAGATTTTAGGTGCGAGTTTACCGTAAACTTTTGTGAGATTGTCGTAAAAATGGCTACTGTATTCTTGATTCATGTTTGTATTAATGAAATAGGTATATCATAGTAATAATTTATATCAACTTTATCTGTTTATAAAATGAGAAACATATATTTTCTTTTTTATATTTCGCCTGACATGATTAGCAATTGAAGTTGTTCGTAAATTTTAAACTTATATTTAATATGACTAATGTTCTTTTTTTATAGAATTCTTGTTTAGTATATAATACCTATACATTGACGTATACATTGGTATACATTGGCAAGAATAAAAATCACAAATCCTTTCTGTTTGGTGGTGGTCGTAAAAGACAACTAAGAGATATATATATATCACTAACATCATTACAAATTAGAATGCGTAGGGTAGTTAATTTAGGCTGTGCAGTGGAAGAAGCTTATGCCCGGAACTGGGACGTGTAACATTACTAAATTAAATTTTTTAAATAAGTGATTTGAGATGCCATATAAAAAAGAAAATGGAAAAAAAAAGAAATATATAAAATTATGCCACAACTTAAGACAGAAAGTTAAGATCTAAAAGTCCTAAAACATTAATTAAAATATCAATACAGTTGTATTTAATATGGTAATAGCCACAAGCATTTCATATGAATCTATTTAATTCAAATAAAGTTTTTTAAAAAAACCTCGAAAAGAGGCAAACAATGTCGATTTTTTACAGCTTAATCGTATTTGGTTTAGCAGATACAAAGAATCAGCTAAATTATTTATAAACTAATAACATTAAATCTAGAATTAATTAAGCCATTTTGGTTCAATCTTAGGTTATAAAATATAATTACAATACTTGGGAGCGCTATAGTAACTTTTACCGACCAACTATTAATGAACAAAATAACAATGTTAGGTTTCTCCTAACATAAAATACTTTCTTTCAGGATGACTCATGTGTATCTAATTTTAGTTTTTAAAACTCCGACTACAGCTAATAGAACTATAAAAAAAAATAGAACTCACAAATAAAAATTCCTTTCCCTCGAAAAACTTCAATTATAACGCCGAGGATACAATCCACACATTTGTTCTACTTCGGGTTACTAATTCAATTACAATGGCACATTGGAATTATTTCAAAAACTTATAACACAGCATATAAATACATTACACACTTCGATTTATGATGAAAGAAAAAAAAAATCATAAAGTGTCGACTGAAATTGAGCGTGTCAAGTTTATAATTTTGGTCTCAGAGTCTCGAATATGCTTTTTAATCGAGACCATGGTTGATTGGAACCAATCAAATGATGTAATTTATAACCAGTGTTTATAGTTATCGGATCCTGTCCTCACCGAGTGTTTTACACTGACCTTGACACCGTATGGGATACTGAGAGGGTTATCTTTAATCCTTCGTGACGAATCAATCTTTAGCCACGCCGTATATTGATTGGATAGCTAATGAAAAGCACATCGAACGGAATTTTATAGATCAGTGATATTCAAATTGCCGCATTTTACTAGTATGTGGATTCTTCTGCTGCAATTAGTTACCGCTGATGTTCATTATATAATTAAAAACTGCAATTAAATGTAATAGATATGGGATTACTGTGATAATATTTTTATTTAGTCTCGGTCTCCCTCGGTACCTACATCCTTCCACTTTCGCATTGTATATCTTCTTAACCAGACGTTCGTTCGGCATTCTTTCCACATGTCCGAACCATCGGAGTATTCCCTTTCGCATCTTTACACCAATACTCTCTTTCATACCTACTCGCTCTCTTACGTCGTCGTTACGAATGCGGTCGGTCAGCCTAACTCCACAGATTTTCCGCAGAGATCTCATTTCGACCGCATTAATTTTACTTTCATACTCTTTTCTGCATACCCAACTCTCGCTTCCATACAGTAATGTTGGGAGAAGCACTGCGTTATGTATTGCTACACGTGCCTTCTGGCTGAGGTGGTGGCTGCCGAGAAGTTGCCCCGACGCTCCGTTCACTCTATTTCCCACATTCACTCTTCTCTTCTTCTTGAATTATTGTTCTATAATATAATAAGAATACAATTCACCGCTCTCTATCTTACCCGTGGGTGATCGTAAGAGACGACTAAGGGTAATAAAACGCATATAAGATCTATCCAAGAGAAGGAAAACTTGAAACAAAATCGTATACCAACACGTCTGACCAGCGTGGTGTTGTAGGTTAATTTTTGTTCCGTTTGGAGAAGGCTCGAGCCCAAGAATGGGAGGTGTATGAGCTGAGATGATGATGATGATGATCGATATCCAATTAATTTCATATTAATTTTGTATTCCGAATGGAATAACTCCTTACTACGCCTAAGTCTGACACTTAACAATTATGTAGTTAATGGACATAAATTATATCCAAACACAGAACAATCATTTTTGTAGATTGTACACTGGATGCATTGGGATAAAATCCATAACATTCGACACGAAAGGCTGGTACTTAAACCACTCGGCGATCTGTGTAATTAAACTTGCTTACTATAAATATATTCTTATTGATGTGCCTTGTAGTAATGGGTTAACAATACAATATCGCTCCCTTAATTTCTCTTTCTCTCTTAATTTCGGTCTCCTAATTTCTCTCTGTTTTCTTAAACCTCATAATTTCCAAGACTAATATTTACAAGAGAGATGTATATATCCTAAGAAGAAAAACAACTACTTACAAAGATAAATATGTTTAGAATTGTTTCCATTACAATTAAAATGGAAGTAAAAAGCTCTCAAATAGATTTAGAAGCCAAGTATTCAAATTCACCATCCACATAAAATTATATTCTCTTTGACCATTGAACCATAGGTATCAAATTTCGTAATCAATTTCAAAGTCATCTCGTCGATTAAATTATCGTCGTTATACGTACTTATTATTTAATAATATAGATAAGTATTGCAATTTATTCTGCAATCTTTAAACTAATGTACTTACAAATACGTGGCCGCGCAGCGTGTGTTCATTATACGGTAATTAACAACGATATACTTTACTTATTGATCCAATTATATTATTATTGTAATATATCTATCTACACTTATTACTTATATAGCATACAACCTTGATCGATTCTTGCTTTATATTTAGAAATTAATACTGCGTAATCCGGCTCTAGAATACGCGTATGCAGTATGATATTGTTTTTATATACCTTTTTCTTTTTTGCGGTGGATTATGGACGTGGTCACGTTCCGTCAAATCGGTCCAGGGTGACGGAAGAGGCGGCCCGCTACCCCATAGACCCACCCTACAAAGCGCCTCTCTTCGCCGTGCGAGCGGGCCACCGGTAGGTACCCGATCTTTGTCTTCGGTGGCCTTGTATACCTAAAGAGTTTTCTTTTATTTTGTTGGTTTAAATAAGTTATTCTCAAATATTATCGTAAATCTTAAATTAAAAACTGCTTAAATTTTTATATATTTTCTCTTTTTACAAAAATCTTATGTCAAGAATATGCAAAAAAATTTTTTAATATAGTGTTGTTTGTGTCATTTCTGTATGTTAATCCATGTAGTGACAGAGTAAGAATACAATTCACCACCCCCTATTTTACCCGTGGGTAAGAGTCGTCTAAGGGATATAAAACGCATATAACATCTATGCAAGAGAAGAAAATCTCGAAACAAAACCCTATATCAGCACGTCTGACCAGCGTGATATAGTAGATTTATTTCCCTCTCATTATGGAACAGACTCAAGTCCAACATATATGAGCTGAGATGATGTTTCATTTCACACAACATCCTGTACTTAGAAACTAATCTTTCTATTACGAGGGGCTTTACAAACACAATTAATGTCCATAAATTACACCCATAATCAGGACAACACTTTGTGGATCGTGTGAAGTATTTTCCTGCCTGGGATTCCAATCCAGAACACTTGACATCATAGATGGGTTACTTAACCACCATCTGATTAATCAACATTTTAAAAGTTAGGATAGCTTTGTCGGCTGCAAATCCGAACTAGACAGGTAATAAGCTATAAAATTATCGTCATAGTTTGTAGAAACGGATCAAAACTATATCCAAAATCTAGACAGAGCTATAAATATACCTATTAGCTAAATAATTTATTAGAACAATTTAATATCACCTAATGATGATGATGAATATCAACTCATCTCTGTATATTTTCAATAAAACTTTCGCTTTAAAGAGTCTACTTTTACAGAATAAACCTGCAGTGATTAAAAGTAAAACCATGACGATAAAAGTGAATCATCATCACAGCCTACATACGTCCGTAATGGGAGGCAAGTTAACCTACTGTACCACGTTAGTCAGTCGTGTTGGTATAGGGTTTTGTTTCTAGTTTTCCCTCTCCTGCATAGATGTTATATGCGTTTTATATCCCTTAGTCGTCTCTTACGATCACCCACGGGTAAGATAGGTGGTGGTGTATTGTATTCTTACTTCGTCACTATACGGATAAATGTAAATAATACCATAAGAAGGATAACTAAACATTTCGCTACGGGTATACACTCTATATATAAAAGAGGATGTTTGTACATGTGACATCGCTAAACTCATGAACAATTTGACCGATCATTATGAAAATTGGTATGTACTCGCTTTTTCACAGAGGTTTATATGCTATCCCCTTTGTTGTAACTTGCTGCGATATATCGACTTCTACAAACAAACCAACGGGCTGGATGTGTTCCAATAAACATGGTTCTTAGTCTATTACTACACGTATGAAATTCAAAACTGTGATCATACCACATCTAAATTATGCAAAGAAATCGAACTCACAATACAGGGAAGAGTATTTAAATTACAGCACTACTCAATTAATTAGCCATAGCTATTAGGCTAGATTGAATTAATATTTTGTGTGTTCCCGGATGCAGAGTTATCATAATAAGAAATTAAAACCTCCGATACATATAACACCTTCGCTTCACCATATTTAGATGGGTTTTATTGCTTGGTTTACATCATATTAATCCAAAACAATCCAATATAAAATAACGATTGTATATAAATAGTATTATTCAAGGTGAAGCTATTCTTTATACATAATATTATCAATCATATTATAATTAATAGCTCTCCATTTGTCATATTGCCAATCATTACGCATGAATGTCTCAGAAAATTAAAAAAAAATAATACGTAGTCTCCACAATGAGATGAATATTAACATCATTTACTTATAGTCCACCACGATCCAGTGAATGTTTTTTTAACATATCTGGAAGAAGAGTCAAACATGTTGCTTAATCTTAAGGGTTAATTAATAATTATATGACTCCGTATAATTTTTTTTCACAACACCTCAGAGGGTTAAGAGTACCTACTTATTGCGCGCTATTACTGATACGATTGCCACTCCACCGGCAAATGCTGCTAGGGTGTCGATTCGAAATGGAACCTGAAGAAGTAACGAGCTGGACTGGCCACCGATGACAAAGATCGAGTGCTGGTCGCCTGCCCACAAGGTGTAGAGAGGTACATGTACACGGTAGGTTATGGGATTTCGCGAGCCGTTCCTTCTATTGCACCGGACGGACTAAGTCTGGTATGACTGTATCATAGCTTGCCACTAAAAAAAGTGTTAATAGTATTCGTTTACTATACGATATTAAATATATTTGTTAAAATATCAAACGTATCAAAAGTAAATGATAAAAAAGCGCTTAAGGTTGTTGATTAACCCGATAATATCGCAAGATTGCGGACAGCGAGATTGTTTTAAACTTAATCAGCTGTTGCGGTGTCAGGAAAGCCATAAAGCGTAGAATTGCCGAGATGCGAGCAAAATGTGATAGAATTAATTCTCAAATTGCAGGTTTGCCGCTTGAGAGTTGCCTGTTTTTTTTTTATTATTATTTGAACTCGTACTGTGTTATTTGGGCATCATTTTGAGGCGTATTGCACCTGCTAACCTTTTTAAATATTTATTATTGTGCGGACACATCGTCCACGAATTTGTGTGGATAATTTATAAGCTATTTTCGTTTCGGTGTTTGGTAACATGGAAATAAGTTTTCTTATTCCAATTTCTATTTTGGTAGGTAATTGGTTTTCTTTGTTAATAGTGTTGTTCGAATAATAGATAGAGCGTGTTAAAGTCTTTATTGTTGTAAAGTTTTATTAATAATTATTCACTAGCTGCTACCGGCGTTCCCTAGTTGTTAATTTTTATATTGGCTTTTTTTATTTCTTATGGGGGCAAACGAGCAAGCAGCACACTTGATGGTAAGTGTCACTGCTGCCCATGAACCTTTGCCATACCAAGGGTATAGCTAGACCGTTACCTACCATTACAATCTCCAACCCCACCTAATTGGGCGTCCGGCTCTCTCGCTCACCGAACGAAGCGCAATGACACATTGCCATTACTCATACGTCGATCTTCTGCGAGAGTGTGGTACTACCCCGGACGGACCGGCCCGCGGCTGTAGACAAAAAACTATCAGCAACGTGGTCCTACCACCAATAAAAGCTATTTATTCCATAGATATTTAATTCCACCTGTCAAATCATTAATATTTCTTCATACTATTGAATAATGGTCTACTATACAATGACAGTAAATATGTTTAGCCAGAGGACTTTAGTGTATGGTTTCCAAGATTTACCTCTCTGGCAGTGAATTTATCTGTTTTTTAGAACTCTCACGGGGAAGAGGTTCTGAATTGTATCCTTACTGTCACCATATAGAAAGTTGTGAATCATTATTACCTAGTCAATTGTTACTCGTAAAGTTTTTTTATAGATTATAACGATGGGTAGTAGCGAATATATAACTATTGTATGTAGGTACTAGTATATTATATTTATAATAGATAATTGAAAGTTTTTACAATAAATTTCTGTTTTATATAATTCTTCTTCTTCTCTATGTGTATTGGCAATCAACTACTTATATGAGCTATTAGTGCCAATGTCAAGTTATAATTATTTTTACGTTGATAGTCTTTTCAAGTTAGTCATTGTCTAAATCAAATCTTCACCTTCAACAGTGCTATGGCCACACTGTTAATGGTATCTTGTGGGAATTTTGATGGAAAACGAAAACGTTGTAAAGCACTTTTATATGATATTCACTACATCCCAGAAGTTCCGTCGCTTCACATTACATTAAATTCCATCAAAATTATCTAATATAACACGTTAAAATACAAAGATAATCGAATATAATACAAGAGCACCACATGACGTTTTCAGATTCCCGTCAAAAGTCCCGTTTTATATAGAATGGCAATAGTTTTAAAACTAATAATAATTCGCGTGATGACGTTACTCCATCATATATGCATATGATTCACCTCTCTCTTGTCCGTGGATTTCGCAAAAAACCTTTAAGTGATATGGTACGAATATAACATTGGTGCAAAAGAAGGAGTACTCAAAACGAAACCCTATACCAATAAGTCTGACCAGGGTGCTATAGTAGATACATTTACCTCCTATTATGCTCGAGTCCAGCAAGGAAACGTAGGTAATGTAGGTATATAAACTGAGATGATGATGAAAGTAATAAAAATTAAAAGCACACCTTTCTGGAGTTTACTCCTTAAGAATCGATTTTCATATAAGGCGCCCGGTATGAGAAAAATTTGAGGAGTAAAATCAAGTGATCGAATGACCTCGTTACGTTTTTGGTGCGCAACCTATTCTGCGCACCTTTCACTTTCTGACGTGAGATAATACTTCACTGAACAGTTTTAGTAAATGTAAATAATAATATATATATATTATTTTTAGTCAAATGAGCTTTTTTTGCACCTGTTTTGATAATCGTACTTAAGGAGTAAACTCCAGTCGTGCGTCGGAGCTGACACACACAACTTTTTAAAACTATTTATTAAATCATAATTAGTAAAGAAAAAAATGTAAAAAGCTACGTAAATATACACAGTTATTCATATGTAACTTGTTGAATATCAATTGGCATAATAATATTATTAGTGTGGCTTATATGGTATCCGCCCATACGTTTTGTATCGTTTTGGCTGGTTTCTACATCCGGTCACGTTTTGTACAGTTTTGGGGGAATGCGTCAAAGGGTCTGAAGGGACGTTTTTAACATTAGTTACCTAATTGGTCTTTTATTTAATAACTAGATTGTGACCTTGTTTTCTTTCTTTTTTATCGTGGCTTTTTTTATTGTTTATGGTGACGAACGAGCAAGCAGTGCACCTGATGGTAAGTGTCACTGCTGCCTATGGACCTTTGCTATATCAAGGGTATAGCTAGGCCGCTGCCTACCATTGCAATCTCCAAACCCACTCAATTGGGCTGCCGGCTCTCTGGCTAATATATATGTTATATATACTTAATAGGGTAAATATATTATTTACACATCTTTCATATTATAATCTTCATTTTTTTATCATTAGCGATATGCATTAAGTCGAAGAATAAAGCATGTTATTGTCCTAATCAGGCTTATCAAGATTAAAGAAAATAACTAGTTCAACAAACTTTTCATCATATTAATCCAATTTCTTGTTGGCACCTACTTTTTATTTAATAAGTTATTTAAACGGACGATCAGTGTGCGATCGATGCGAGAGAATTTAATTAATTTTATGGAGAGTTTAAAAAGTAAAACTCATTCTCCGTGCAAAATTTCTTTAATATTATTTAAACGTGATCTCATAACATGCATATAAAGTTTGTAACAACACTTAGGGTCTAACGAATCGTTGATTGTAGAGGACTCAACGGGATACTGGTGATGCGGCACGCGAATCAAACTAAACGATGGAATTTCTATTACTGATACGATTGACCAAAATCATCCGTAACAGTGGATATCATACATAGTTCCGATCGAGCACGCGTCTCGATTACCACCAAATCGATTCGAGAGGCATACTGAGTGCCGAGAACTCACACAATTACCAACACCCGTGCCGTGCATATACCACTATTAAATAGAACGTTTTTGTTTAAATCCGAGGCGAATTGTAAATTTGAATACTGTTGTTATACATCAGCTCGTCTTTACGGTTTTTATTGCGTCTTCTCATGCGACGGGAATGCTGAATGTGTTTATCGATTCACGGTACGTCTTACGATAACTATGGATTTCACACTACACTTTACAATTATGAAGGAGGTCTCATTGATTGGGTATCGACACTATTAGATTATTCCGTATCTAATAACCTTGTACATGATAGAATTAAATTTGTATTTTGAAGAGGTCACTATATATTTATAACGCTAAATACTATTTTCAAAAATGCAAACCCTTACCTTCATAATTTTTTACAGCCTCTATTGAGTACATATATACTTTTTAATAATTGATTGATAATAATATAATTTAATACCTATCTTAATCTTATTGTTCCAATAAAGATCATTAGGATTAATACATACATACATACATATCATCACGCCATATCCTTTGCAGGGTAGGCAGAGAGAACAGAGTGCCAGAGAAATCTATCTTTGCATACTTCACTCGCTTCCTCAACATTCATAATTCTCTTCATACACGCTCGCCGGTTTCGGAGACTCTTGACTTTCTTTCCTTCCTTCCTTCAGTAAAATTAGGGTTAACAAAAAATAATATATATATTTTTTATTTACTTGTAGCAATAGTGCCTCACTGTTGACAGTTTTCTGTCTACAGCCGTGGGCTGGCCCATCCGGGGTAGTGCAGTCTCACAAAAAAACGACATCTGAGCAGTAGAAATATGTTGTTCCGTTTCGTTCAGTGAGCGGGAAAGACGGAGGCTTAACTTTATAGGTGGGTTTTGCTTAGTAGGCAGCGGCCCAGCTGTGCCTTTGGTATTGCAATGGTCCATGAGCGGCAGTACCTATCACTTACCATCAGATGTGCTGCTTGCTCGTTTAACACCAGTAAGTAATGGGGTGGCGGAAGCATGAGTACCTGAACATGATGCCGCCCTAGCTGAGGTCGCGGTTGGTGGGGCCGACCGCATGAGGATAACGCTCCAGCAACACTGTTTTTTGTTGGCGGAGCGTCAACGGAGATAATAGCTGAGAGTGTAACCCGCCGGCCCAGCTACGAATGTCAAACGTGCCATAGGCGGGCCAGATGGCAATGGGAAGGCAACACGGTGTGTAATGGGGCCACAAGTCGCCTTTCTATATTCCTGCGCGGAATGGACGGGGTATGTCACGGGCAAGATACGGGGTAGTGATTTGTATTTTTACACCGCCACCACATGGAATTCAGCCTTTTGCCATCCATTTCTGGACGTAAACTTTCTCTATAGATGCCATAATCTCGTGATTATCAAGGAGATTGGTGATCGCAGGAGAGTAGTGCTCCCCATTCTCCTGGTGATCTCTCAACTGATTTTAATAATTCTACGGACAAGTAACCGGTGGCGACAACTGTGTTCCCATCAAGTTAAAAAAATATCTCTGAAATTACATACATACATACATACATAGCCTCACGCCTGTTTCCCAGAGGGGTAGGCAGAGACTACGGATTGCCACAAACCACGATCCTGGCATACTTCCATCGCTTCATTCACACTCATAATAGTCTTCATGCATGCTCTACGATTACGCATACTCTTAATAAGACCTCTCGTCAACACATCTCCAACTTGGTGCAGAAAAGTATGACGTGGTCTTCCCCTTGTATTCGTCCCATTCACGATTGCTTTATATATTTGCTTCGTCAACCTCTCGTCACTCATTCTTTCTAAATGTCCAAACCACCTCAGCATACTCTTTTTGATCTTTGTCACTACTTCTTCATTCACACCACAGCGCTCTCTTATAACATTATTCCTAATTTTATCTTTCATACTTACATCACACATACTACGAAGAGCTCTCATCTCTACAGCATTTATTCTACTTTCATGTCTTCCCTGCCAAATCCAACTTTCACTACCATACATGAGAGTAGGTACTAATACTCCCTTATGTACAGCTAAACGTGCCTTTTTGGACACGTTTCTGCTTTTCATAGAGGTGTATAGTGCCCCATTCACTCTATTACCAGCATTTACTCTTCTTTCAACATTATCATCATTTTTACCATCTCTAGTAAACAAAACACCCAAATACAAAAATTCTTTCACCTGTTCCAGTTCCTCACCATTTATAAAAATGTTACATTCCGTCATACATGTATCCTTTTCAAAAACTACAATTTTCGTCTTACTTACATTTACTTTCATACCTTTTCTTTCAAAAGCTTCATGCATAGTAGTTACCATCGCCTGCAAATCTTCTGCCGATGATGCAAGTAATACCTGATCATCGGCATAAAGAAGACATTTGATAAGTAACTCATTCATTCGTAAACCACAATCATTATTTTTCAGATCTTTCAAACAGCTATCCATGAATAGGTTAAACAACCACGGGGACGCTACACATCCCTGTCTAACACCTTTATCGATATTAAACCATTCCGTGTAGGCTCCGTTTATTCTTACGCATGCCCTGGAATCCTTATAGATGGATTTCAGCGCGTGAATAAGATGGCTGTCCACCCCATACATAGACAGTACCGACCACAGTTCATTCCTCCTCACTTTGTCATAAGCTTTCTCCAAATCAATGAATGCACAAAAGATTTTCTGACCTTTAGCCAAAAACTTCTGCGCCATGCATTGTAAGGAGAAGACTTGATCCGTACAACCCATACCTTTTCGAAAACCTGCTTGTGCGTCCCATATTTTCTTGTCGGTTACTTTCACTACTCTTTCAATCAATACTTTCGCATACAGTTTGCCGACTATGCTAAGGAGGCTTATGCCCCTGTAGTTCCTACAATCTTGCTGCGAACCTTTCCCTTTGTACAAAGGTACAATTACAGCCTTACACCAGTCGTCAGGTACTTGGCCATTAGTCCAGCAGAGATTGAAGAGCTGGTATAGCATGTTAGCTATGATATCCTGTCCAGCTGTCAGCATCTCAACTGTAATCCTGTCGTATCCTGCAGATTTACCCACTTTCATACCTTTCAGTGCGTTCATAATTTCCACCATAGTAACACATTCTCCATCCTCAAGATCTCTTTCACTCTCAAATGATAGATCTTGTGGCTCTTCTCTTTCAAATAAGCTTTCAAAATACTCCTTCCATCTCTCTAGTACACATTCTTCTCTATTCACTATCCTTCCATACTTATCCCTGATCGAGGCAAGCTCTGTACTTTGAACTTTACCTCGAGCTGATCTTATGAATTTCCAGAAAATCTTTAAATTAGATTGGTAATCCTGCAATAATCTTCTATCGTACTCGTCTTTCTGATCCTCTTTCTTTTTTCTGACAATTTCTTTCACTTCTCTTTTTCTTCTCTTGTACTCTTCTTTGGCTATGTCTATATCATGAATCGTTGCTTTCTCTATTCTCTCAGTGGCTCTGATAGCAAGCCAATCTATCCAGGCTTTCTTCTTCTCACAAACTGCACTCTGCACATCTTTATCCCACCATATATTCTTCATCTTATTTACTTTCCTTCTTCTGGTCACGCCACATGTTTCTGTAGCAACATTTACCACATTTTCTTTAAAAGTCTTCCATAATTCTTCCATATCACTAATATCAGCCGAATCATACAATTTTTCTGTCAGTTTACTTTTATACTTCTCTCTAACAATCTCATCTTGCAAATTCTCTACTTTTATCCTTTCTAGTACACTTGTCGGGTTATGTATCCGGTTCCGCCACGTTTTTATGAGACCACTTATTCTAGTCATTACTAGAAAGTGGTCTGTATGGATACCAACACCGCGATACACCCTGGTGTCTAGAACTTTGTTTCTGAGTCTTTTGTCTACTATTATAAAATCAATCATACTCTTTCTTACATTCTTTGCTTCGCGTGTATACATATGGATCTTTTTGTGTTCAAACATAGTGTTTGTAACACAAAGGTTCCATTCCAAGCACACCTCTAGCTGACTTTGACCATTTTCATTCACACTTTCATCACCAAACCTTCCTAAAACGTTTTCGAATCCTTTTCGGCCTACTCCCACCCATCCATTAAAATCACCTAGCAAAATCAACCTTTCATTTAACTGACATAATCTTAAAACATCTCTTAGTTCCTCCCAAAACTTTTCTCTTCCATCCTGCTCACATTTATTTTTAGTCAAACCCGTGTTTACAGGAGCATATACTCCTACAACAAAAATACGGGTCAGACCCTCTTTCATTCTTAACCATACTAATCTAGCATTCACACAATCATACTCTTTCACACATTGAGCCATTCGAGCAGAAAGAAGGAGACCAACTCCCTGACAGGCTCTACTAGTCATTGGTACCCTGGACCAGTATGCCGTATAAGGTCCATGACTAGTTATCTCACATCCCTTTCGCTTCGTTTCATTCACACAAAGAATATCAATCTTTTTATCATCCATCATTTGACATACCTCGTTTAATTTCTCTTTCATTCCTCCTCCTACATTCAACGTAGCAAAACGGCACTCCGTAGACCGCTTTTCGCCCTCATTGGGATCGAGACGTGAAGGGTTGCGAACCGCATCGCCGTCATTTGGACTTTTAAAATTTTTCATACAATCCATAGCATTCCCACGAGTAGTAGGGTATTAAACGATCCACCCCCACAGAGCCCTTGTGTGGAGGCAAGGTGGAATCACCGCTGTGCCCTGTGACCACCAACACATGCACCCTCCGTTTTTGACCAGCTTACCCTCTGGCCGCGAATCCCTCAGCACGGGTCGGTTTACACCTTGGATCGGGGGTTATATTTCGAAGTTTTCCTTCTCCTAGATGAGTTGCAGCGCAATGCTTATGAGGCTCATCTCCCCAGGTTATATTTCAGAGTTTTCCTTCTCCTAGATAGGTTGCAGCGCAATGCTAACGAGGCCTATCTCCTCGGGTTATATTTCGGAGTTTTCCTTCTCCTAGATAGGTTGCAGCCCAATGCTAACGAGGCCCATCTCCTCGGGTTATATTTTGGAGTTTTCCTTCTCCTAGATAGGTTGCAGACCAATGCTAACGAGGCCTATCTCCCCGACTAAAATTATTATTATCTCTGAAATTATTGAGCCTAAAATTAAGAAAAGATAGGTAGATATAGTAATCCTATGCTTATAGATAACAAGTAAACTACAAGAAGTCCATAGTGAACGTGATGTAGTACCTAAATCTTTTAATACAAATTTACATTTGCTGTTTGAATAATGGAAGACTATGTTTTTATATTTTACAAAAGTATTTAGAACGTAGATTTATTTTTAATAGTTCGTATTAACCCTCTATGAAAGAGTCGGACTCATATTTACCTAGTTTTTTTTTTGTATAGATACAACCATTCGGTGACCCGCTCTTTCAATGTAGATTCCTCCTAGGGCGCATCTATGGGATTACACGCTATTTCTTCTGTTGTCCCGGACGGATTTAACGGGATTTGACCACACTATAACCGCCGCAAAAAAAAGACAATTTTTCCAACAATTGCATCAAGTAATACTTACCTATAGAAATCATATTCGTCCTCCGTTTGCAATTAGTTACATATTTCTATAAAGTACATTTAAGATTTGACATTAAAAGATTAATAACAAACCATTAAATAAAATTCTACCCTTGTAGTACCTACCTATACTGTACGAATTCAGTTATGCTCAAATCGCTTTTTCCAAATTGCAAGTCTTGCTTCACGGTACGTTACAGAATCATAAAATAAAATGAAATAATGTTTGTTGTGACAGTGCTTCCCGCATGACAAAATTGTGGCCATTTATTACAAATAACAATGTTGTAAATATAAGTTTAATGACCGCGGTATGACAGTAGACATTATCCTTCAAGACGCATGATTATGTGTTTTAATGTCAAATGTTTTTATTATACCTAGAGATGCAATATGATTTATATTTTCATTGCCTATGGTAGTACATGAGTAAGTGGTAACCAAGCTCATGAATTAGGTAATAACAAACTACATACCTACATACATACATATCATCACGCCATATCCCTTGCAGGGTAGGCAGAGAAAACAGAGTGCCAGAGAACTCTATCTCTGCATACTTCACTCGCTTCCTCAACATTCATAATTCTCTTCATACACGCTCGCCGGTTTCGGAGACTCTTGACTCCACCTTCCTTCAGTACCTGACCGATATACCGACCTGACCGACCGAATAACAAACTAAAGGTTTAGTTAAGCCAATGCTTATGAAGGCGACGCCACTGCGCTCATTGAGCAATAGGAATATGACTGACGATCTTTCCCTATGATAGTAAAACTATATAGACGGGCCCAAATATAAAGATAAAAGCTAAATCGCTGTCTTATGTTAAAATACAAAATGACTTCTAAATTTTATAAACCAAAAAAAAAAAAAAAAAATGTAACTCTAAAAATATTAGGAGTAGAACAGTTTTATATTTTCAAACGTTGAATGTATAACGATCAATAATGACGCTTAGGCCACCGAGGACAAAGACAGAGCTCCGGCGGCCCACTCGCACGGCGCGGAGAGGTACATTATGGGGCGGGTTTATGGGGTCGCGCGCCCGCCACAAAAAAGGCCATCATAAAAGCAATATTAAACATTGTTGAAATCGTATATTTGGATCTCACTATGTACATACCTACATTAAATTATTATTTTATAAAAAAGTCACTAATGTGATGAATTTAAGACATATTGGAGACTTTTAAATGCCGTTAAATATTTTTATTTAGACTGAATGATTTTATATAAGTTTATGTTTTTCTTTATAACTATGTAAATGTCACTATGACTCATGTGTTTTTCATAGTGGGAACGGCAGTTAGACCAGATCTTCAATAGCACTAGATTTAAAGGACGTTTGCTATATTTGTTTTCCTCTTAGATTCATGTTATGTATAAAAGTACTAATCTAAATAAAACACGATGTGAGATAATTGTAAAAAAAATAATAAACATTAAAATATGACATATAAACATTACAATCAAACAACCAAATCGCAAGACCCGCATGCTCGTGAAGAAATTTGTCACGCTGTAAAATAAGAACGCAGCGGGAGTGAATTTATTTTACCTCGATGCTGTATAACGATCTAATAAATCCGTAGGATGCGCCAGTAAGTTAGGGTCCACTGGTTCACCAAAGCGACCGTAATTCACGCGAGCAATGTGCCGCGAAATCAATAGAGCTGACAATATCCGTTGCAAGGAAACACTGCCTACCTATACAATTTTTAACCGTTGTGCGACGTTTTTTGAAAATATCATGTCTTCATCAGAATTTAAATTAGATGTGATGATGAATTAAGAATAGGTAATTATAGCAATACATCACCATCTTTTCTTTCTACCTGGGTGTCGTATGAGGCGGCTAAGAGATAAAAGCAGACAATTATCACGACTGAAAACCGGAAATGTAAAACAAAATATAGGTAGGTAATTCATGCTCGTCCCTGTCACGTTAGGAGACGTCCATTAATCACGTGATCTTTTTTTTTTTTAGCATTTTTTTAACCCCCCATCCCGCTTGGTGATACATGGTGAGGTTTAAGACTATGAAAGTTTAGAACTTCGTGATTTTTGTCAAACCCCTCCCTCCCCTTTCAACCCTCACGTGATTAATGGACGAACCCTTATGCCATCAGATACCTGTAGGTACCTAATATAGCAATACCACGTCTTGTCATAACATGCTCTTAATTTAAAAGTAAAATGTGTAGGTATAGACTGTAAAATAAAGTAGGTAATAATAAAAAAATAATAATCAAACTCATGATAATCGTAACGCTAAAAGAATTTTAAATAATGTCGATATGTAAAACAAAATTTGTAGATAGCTACCAACGAACATCAATCAACGGCCATTCTGTTAATAGTTTTATACCTAAAACCAGTAGTTAGAATTCCGTGAGGTAGGTAGTCTTAATTGAACCCGCAATGAAACACAACATACATATATGTATTTGCCATTATATTGTGTAAATTTAATTTAGATTACTAACTGACAGTACCTATACGTAGCCGTTCGAATAATATAAAACTAATGAAAACCGGCGTGCAATCAAACGGCAAGAACAAGCATAAATTTATTAACGATGCTGAAATATCACCACATAAATTGCTATCTCGCCTGTCAGTTTATCGACAATTATTCTTAATTGGATTATGAAAGCGGTCATAAGGGGTTCCAAGGTGCAATCGTTAAGCGAGTCAATCCTAGGACTAGCAGATGGACTATCGCAAGGGTGAACATATTTATTTATTTATAGTCTTTATTGTCTTTCCCAAAGAAGGTAACCAAACTGGTAACAAAACTATATTTTGCCATTTAATCTTTAGTGCTACAATATGTGGCAAAAGATAACGATCTACTGAGATTTCTGTACTTCGAATTTACAAAAGAAAGATTTTGTGTCTAGGTACCTCTGAATTCGGGTTCAGGCAACTTTAAGACTAACGAATTTTAAATACTACTACTATTTAATGAGTATTTAATAGATATTATTAACATTTAATTTAAGAATCAAGTAATTTAATTTTCATCCTGTTGAGATTTGGCGATGGTGCTGCCTTCATGAACATAATATTTATATCTTTGTAGGAAGTTACTTTTCGATAGAAGTAAATTAGAAACATAGTTTAAGTTAAAAATTAGTGAAATTTAGATATACATAAGAATGTTAATATGAAATATACAATCGCAAAATGTAAAAGGGATGAGAATACAAACAAGCCCCTATGCCTATGCATATTTCCTCTAAGTTTTCTGTCTGGTAACAGAGAAAAAATAACAGTTCTACTTAATTTTCGCAAAGATACCTAATCTTTGCGAAAATTAAGTAGAACTTTTTTTTTTTTTTATTGCTTATGGTGGCAAATGAGCTGACAGCACACCTGATGGTAAGTGTCACTGCCGCCCATGGACCTTTGCAATACTAAAGGTATAGCTAGACCGCTGCCTACCAATACAAATCCCAAACCCACCCAGTTGGGCTTCCGGCTCTCTCGCTCACCAAACGAAGTGCAATAGCACATTGCCATTATTCAGATGTCGATCTTCTGCGAGAGTATGGTACCTACTACCCAGGACGGACCGGCCCGCGGCTGTAGACAGAGAACTGTCCATAGCGTGGTCCTACCACTATTAAAGTTTTGTTAGTTTGTTAGAGATTAAGCAGGTTTAATCATGATTTTTATTTTCATTGACAAAGCGAACAATAAAATAATATTTTAATACATTAAAAACGGCTTCGAATTAGAAAGCCTATGTAGTAGGTAAATATTTCCATTTTAAGCTATAACTAGTTACCTATATCTTTTTTTAAATTTAGTAATTATACGTAGCGATTCAAGACAAAATATTAACGGATGCTAGAAATAAGTAACACCGGATATTAAATATAAATTGACTTAGCACTTTAGAGACGGCATATACGGTGTATTTGTCTAAGTACCGACCTTTCATGCCGTATTAGAGATTGAATCCCGATCAGGCTAATTCTTTATTTAGACAACAATTAACTGAGTCCAATTGTAATTTATGTATGATATCAAGGACGATGTGTGAGGAGTCCATATTGGTGGTCAGTACAAAAAGCTGATGATGAAGATGAAGATGATGTATACGATAGGTTATGGAACCCGCACAGGATAGTTTGGGTGGTGTGTGACTAGACCATAACAGTTGAGAAGATGATCGTCTATAAAAAAAAATATTTTTCATGATATAATAAGGAAGATGAGTGATATGAGGTGTATGTTTAAAAACTTTTCTATTTGAACTGTGTCGCTAGCCGCTCGTGGCTCACAGTCACAGTCACAGCCTCCGTGGCGTCTTGCTGATCTACGAAGACACGGCAAGCGCATCCCATTGGCGGAGAGAAAGGGGCGGCCCTCTGTGACCGCTCCCGCCCTCGTATCATACTATTACGTTATTAATATACAAAGAGAGATAATTTCTACCAAAATTTACATCTACCATATTTTTTTCTCTTTTACTTTACTTAAAGATCCTAGTTATTGTAATAATACCTACTAAATATTTTACACTTACTAAAAATAAAATCTTTGATACTTAGGTACAATCTTAATACATTTTTCACCATCATCATCTCAACTCATATGTGATCCACTGTAGGGCCCCTAGTCGTCTCTTACGATCACCCACGGGTAAGATAGGGGGTGGTGAATTCAATTGTTGTTCCGTCACCATATAGAAAATAATACCTACATTTTTATAGCGTACAATTTATTTAGGTAAATATGTAGGTAGGTATGAGAACTGCTAAAACGTCTAACTACTCATAGTTATCTCTGCTATCGACTTGTTGGTAAAAAAGTTATATCACATTTGGACTTGGTGTGAGTTTTACCTTTGTAACTTCTTCTTCAGATACAAAGTTGAGTTGAGTTTTTTAACTTAAACAGCATACGATTCATTAATTCATTCATACAGTCTATCCATTTATTACCTATACACGTTGTGTGAAATATTTACCTCCCTGAGGACAGCAAATGTCCTAATCGCCATTCTTGGCCGGCTAGTTGATGATCAGAGCTAGTATTATCTATAAGTTTAAATTTACTGAAATTTTAGCATTTAATATGCTTAATTTTATAAAATCCGATTACGAAATGAAAAATTGATGTCGCAAGCGGGATTCGAACCCGATTTTTCATTTCGTAATCGGATTTTATAAAATTAAGCATATTAAATGCTAAAATTTCAGTAAATTTAAATAACAAGGTTGTGTCATCGTTTAATACAATTCTAACTGTAAAGTTTGAAGTATTAAGCCTATAACATTGTGTAAACATTGTCGGGTAGATAGCACACCGTCACCTTAAGACGTAAATACAATACGAGATGAAAATTTGCATGTCCTACAATTGGTCGCGGTAGTGTAGTGGCAGCACGATTGGGCCGGAATCCCAATAGGCGCGGGTTCGAATCCCGCTTGCGACATCAATTTTTCATTTCGTAATCGGATTTTATAAAATTAAGCATATTAAATGCTAAAATTTCAGTAAATTTAAATAACAAGGTTGTGTCATCGTTTAATACAATTCTAACTGTAAAGTTTGAAGTATTAAGCCTATAACATTGTGTAAACATTGTCGGGTAGATAGCACACCGTCACCTTAAGACGTAAATACAATACGAGATGAAAATTTGCATGTCCTACAATTGGTCGCGGTAGTGTAGTGGCAGCACGATTGGGCCGGAATCCCAATAGGCGCGGGTTCGAATCCCGCTTGCGACATCAATTTTTCATTTCGTAATCGGATCTATAAGTTTCTCAGAGTAGTATACCTACTGCTGGCCTCTCCTGATGATGTCTTAATCTGTTTTTTCTTCTTCTACTTCTAAATAAACGGTGGTGACACAATGCGCCCTATCCGTCACCATTTGGGTAACAAAACAATATATGTTGGGCGGATAGAATTTACTAAAATAAATTAATGATACCTATGCTTTACAATTTTCTTCTGATCTTTGCACGAGTATTAGACATTTGAAATAAAACTATAGATATTTATAGATTTTATCATATTTGTATTTGATTTTTAATGCCCAGAAATTTCGAGAACTTTATAACGTCCATACGAGAGTTGGGTATGCAGAAAATGCATGATATTAAAATTAATGCGGTCGAAATGCGATCTCTACGGAAAATCTGTGGAGTTAGGCTGACCGATCGCATTCGTAACGACGATGTAAGAGAGCGAGTAGATATGAAAGAGAGTATTGGTGTAAACATGGTTCGGATATGTGGAAAGAATGCCGAATGAACGTCTGATTAAGAAGATATACAATGCGAAAGTGGAAAGATGTAGGTACCGGGGAGACCAAGATTAACCTACCTAGACCAGATTGGTCACGTACTGAAGGAAGGAGAGTCAAGAGTCAGTCGAAACCGGCAAAAGTGTATGAAGAGAATTACGAATGTTGAGGAAGCGAGTGAAGTATGCAAGGATAGAGTTCTCTGGCACTCTGTTCTCTCTGCCTACTATGCAAGGGATATAGCGTGATGATATGTAGGTACCTATGTATGTATGTATAACGTCCATAGTAATAAGAGATTACTATGTGTTTAACATAGTAATAAGACATAGAACGTGCATGGTCACGAGATGAATAGTTTTCTTTTTTCATATGCCTAGAGACACAAAAGACTGCACAGATGCCGTTAAGATACCGGCTTGTTGGCTCTGTGTCGTCAGCTCGTTTCCCACGCAGGTCTTTGTGTGATCCACAAACTGTTGTTCAGAGTCTGGGTGTAATTTGTTTGCGTTTATTTGTATTTTTATGAAGTCCCCTGCAATACGAGGATTATATTCTTCATGCGGGCTGTTGTCTTTTGAAAAAAAAAAACCTATAAAAATTGCTAGATTTTTACACATTGGGGTACGATGTCAGAAACCTCCGCGTGGTGTACCTACCCTGGGTGCGGACGGCAGTCCCCCAGATTCTTCTGATGGATTGTCTCCCGTAGCGAATATCGGGCGCTAGGGGGGTCCCCTTCGAAGACGGCTCCGACTGCGGAGCGTGCGCCGCCGACCAGCGCCAGCCAACCCAATGCCGTGGAGCAGGCCCCAACAGCGGCCCAGCCGATAGCTCCGACTCCGCTGCCTGCGGTGGGGGGCGTGTCGGACGAGGCCTTGCGCGCCATAATAGATACCGTCGGCAACATGGTCAATGCGCGCTTGGCCGTTCTGGAGGCAAGGCTGCCTCCAGAACCACGTGTTCGACCGCCTCTCGCCGCGGACAAGCGGCCATATGCGGCACCAGCCCCAGCCCCGCTACCCTGTCAGGGTGGCCGCGTGGGGGGGAGCTACGCCGCAGCCGCGGCTGGGCCCAAGCCCAAGGGGCCCGCTCCGAAGAGGAAGACGGCACCGGCTCCTGCCGGACCGCAGTCGTCGCCCACACCGACACCGCCGGCGACGACTAGCGCACCCGCGACTGCGCCTTCCGCGCCTGACACGCCCGCTGTGCCCGAACAGGGTTGGCAGGTGGCCGAGCGCGGCAGGAAGAGTCGCGGCCAGAGAAGGAGAGCGGCAGCGAAGCGCGCCGCTGAGTTCGCCGCTCCCCAGGCAGGAGCCGGAGGAGGCGGAACGAAGAAGAAGAGGCCGCGCAAGGGGCTCCGGCCGCCGAAGACAGCCGCAGTGGTGATCACTGTGCTGCCTGAGGTGGCAGAAAGGGGCCTCAGCTATGAAGCCGTCCTGCGAAAGGCCCGGCGGGAGCTCGACGTCTCCGACATAGGAGGCGTCGAAGTCAGGACCCGCAAGGCCCGGACAGGGGCTTGGATCCTCGAGTTCCCTGGGGCCGAGGGCACCAGGACGGCCGATAGCGTGGCGTCGAAGTTACGAGGTCTGTTCGCCGAGGAGGGTGGCGTTAAAATCGCCAGACCCGTGAAGTGCGCCGAAATGCGCATTGCGGGTCTGGACGACTCCGTGACGGTGGAAGACATCCGGGAGGCCATTGTCTTGAAAACTGGGTGTCCCCTGGACACCGTCCGGGTTGGCGTCATCCGGCCCGGTCCAGACGGCGTAGGTGCCACCTGGGTGCAGTGCCAAGTGGAGTCGGTCAGGCAACTGGCCGGCTCAGGCAGTGGTAGGCTCCTCGTGGGCTCAGCGTGACTAACCGTGCTGGAGCACCGGCCTGCGAGGTGTTTCAAGTGCATAGCGGTCGGGCATACCCGGCCAACATGCACCAATTGCTTTGACTGCGGCGGACTCTATTTCTGCTGCGGTCAGACTGGGCACATGGCGGCATCTTGCGCCGCCCCGCCCCACTGCCCCGCGTGTGCGGCGGGCAATAAGCCTGCCAAGCACCGCATGGGCTCTGGGGCGTGCAGACCTCCGGCTTCGGCCCCAAAGGGGCGGAGCGGCCTTTCGACCACGGCCGCTCCCGCTCCTAGCGCGGCCCGATCGCCCGCCAGCGAGGAGGTGATGGATACGGCCCGCTAATGGCTGCCCAGTCCACTCACCTCCTGCAGGCCAACACCAACCACTCCGCCGGTGCGCAGGATCTCCTCCGGCAATCCATGGCGGAGTGGTCGATCGGTGCAGCCGTAGTCGCGGAACCGTACTGTGTGCCTGATCGCCCCAATTGGGTGATCAGCCGGAACGGAACCGCGGCAATCGTCGTCTCCACGCAGCGGCACTGCCCGTCCTTGTCCCTTTTGGATAGGGGCGAGGAATTTGTCGCTGCGGAATGGGGAGGGGTCACACTCTACAGCGTTTACCTCTCCCCTAACAGGAGAATGGACGATTTCGGGGCCTCCCTCACCACCTTGGAGGCTTCGATACGGCGACTGGCACCGGACCTCGTCCTGGTCCTGGGGGACTGCAACGCCAGATCCACGGCGTGGGGGTCCCCGATGACGGACGATCGCGGGTGGGCGATCGTGGAGTGGGCGGCGTCACTGGGCCTCTGTGTCCTAAACAGAGGCTCAGTGAACACGTGTGTGCGACAGCAGGGTGGGTCAATAGTGGACTTGTCGCTCGCTAGCCCCGCTGTCCGAGTGAGGAACTGGCGTGTCCTGGAGGAGGCGGAGACCCTGTCGGATCACCGTTACATCCGGATGGAGGTCTCCCCTCTCCGGGACCCCAGCAGGGGTCACAGGGCGGACCGAGCTCCCGCATTTCCGCGGTGGGCTGTGGGGCGTCTGGATAGGGACCTACTGGCGAAGGCGGCCATCGTGAACACGTGGCTGTCCTCACCACCCCCAGCGGACGGAGTGGACGTTGAGGCTGTCCGCATCCGCAGTGCGTTAACGCAGGTCTGCGATGCGGCCATGCCCAGAGTGCGGCGTCTACCTCTAGGGCAGGGGGTCTACTGGTGGTCCCCAAGACTGGCGGACCTTCGTGCGGCGTGCATTAGTGCCCGAAAGTCCTACACCCGCAGTCGGCGGCGTCGCCGCGATGTTGAGCGGGAGGGCCAGCTGTACGAGGCATACCGCAGTGCGCGTACCGCCTTTCGGCTGGCCATCCGGTCCGCCAAGGACGCGAGTTGGCAGGAGATGCTGGACGGTTTCGACCGTGACCCCTGGGGTCGCCCGTACCGCGCGTCGCTGAATAAGCTTCGCGCGCAGGGCCTCCCCCTCACCGAGACCCTCCAGCCCGACCTCCTTCGCAGAGTGGTCGAGGAGCTGTTCCCGCGACAGTCGGAGCACACGCCCCCGGTCATGACTTCACCAGATCACGACCGGGAGGCCGTCGAGAGTGTTCCGCCCGTGACGGAGTCGGAAGTGGGGGCAGCCGTGGCGAAGATTCGTTCCGCCACCACGGCCCCCGGCCCGGACGGAGTCCCAGTCCGGGTGTTGACGTTGCTCCTCGAGCATCTCGAACCTCGCCTCAGGCGACTGTTCAACGCCTGTCTGACGTCTGGACAGTTCCCTGAGTGCTGGAAGCAAGGGAGGTTGGTTCTCCTGCCAAAGCCGGGACGGCCCCCGGATTTGCCGTCGGCCTACAGGCCCATTGTGCTTCTGGACGATGTGGGTAAGCTGCTGGAGCGTGACCTCGCTGCCCGCATCGTCCAGCACCTGGAGGAGGTGGGGCCCGATCTGTCGGACGCTCAATTTGGGTTTCGGAGGGGGCGTTCGACCATCGGGGCCCTGCTACGCCTGAGGCAGACGGCCGCGGAGGCTGTCGCCGGCAAAGGAGTGCTGTTGGCGGTGTCGTTGGACATCGCCAACGCCTTCAATAGTCTGCCATTCAGCTGCATCAGGGAGGCGCTCCGGTTCCATGGAGTGCCCCTGTACCTCAGGCGGCTGGTGGCAGACTATTTGGAGGGGCGCAGTGTTCTCTACGCGAGCCCGCAGGGAACATTGTGCGCCCATGTCGTCGGTGTTCCGCAGGGGTCGGTTCTGAGGCCGACTCTGTGGGACATCGGTTACGACTGGGCGTTGAGAGGGAGTCTCCCAGAGGGCTGAGCGTTATTTGCTATGCTGACGACACGCTCGTTACAGCCCGGGGTAGGACACTCGAAGAAGCGGCGAGCCTGGCCACTCTCGACACCGAGGAGATGGTCAGGCGAATCGAGGCGCTGGGGCTCAGGGTGGCCCTAAACAAGACGGAGGCCCTACTATTCCATGGGCCCCGTGTGAGGCTGCCCATCGGCGCCTCGTTAGTCGTCAACTCCATCCACATCAGTATCCAGGCCCATATGAGGTACTTGGGTCTGGTGCTCGACGGGCGATGGTGGTTCCGGGAGCATTTTCGTCAAATTGCTCCCCGGCTAGTCGGCGCAGCGTCCGCCCTTTCTCGGCTCATGCCGAACGTGGGCGGACCCAATTTCGAGGGCCGACTCCTGTATACGGGGGTGATCCGCTCAATGGCCATGTACGGCGCACCCGTGTGGGCGAGGGCTCTGAACGCCCAGCTCAGGGCGGTGCTGTGGAGGCCACAGCGAGCCATGGCGGTCAGAGCCATTCGCGGGTACCGCACGGTATCTACCGAGGCGGCATGCCTATTGGCCGGGACACCCCCGTGGGACCTAGAGGCGGAGATGCTCTCCGACCTCTACCGGCGGGTTACCTCAATGCGCGAAGAAGGTGGCTCCCCATCGTTCAACGAGATAGCCACCTGGCGCGAGGATGCCCGCCGAGAAGTCATCGCCCGTTGGGCTACGTGGCTGGAGAGGCCTAGACACGGTGTTTTTACCGTTGAGGCCCTCCGGCCCGTACTGATGGAGTGGATGGAGCGGCGGCACGGAGTTCTCTCTTTCCGGTTGGTGCAGGTCTTGTCGGGGCATGGTTGCTTCGGCTAGTACCTGCACACGGTCGTGCGGAGGGAGTGGACTCCGTCCTGCCACCATTGCAGTAGCGATGAGGACACGGCGCAACATACGCTCGAGGTATGTTCAGGTTGGGACGGGCAGCGCCGTGACCTCGTCGCTGTCATCGGTGCCGACCTGACGCTTCCGGCTGTTGCGCAAGCGATGTTCGACAGCGTCAGGAATTAGGACGCGGTCGCCGCCTTCTGCGAGGCTGTCATCTCGCAGAAGGAGGCGGCGGAATGGGCCCGGGAGGATTCCCGTGACCCGGGCCGCCGCCCGCGGCCGGTGCGGCGCAGGCGCGAGTACCTGCGCCTGATGCCGCCCTAACCGAGACTTCGGGTGATCGGCCCGGGGAATTGTCCGGTCACCCGACGTGAGGCCACCGCGTGAGGACGACGCCTGGACGACGTCCCCTTGTTTGGGAAGCCCTGCTTCGCTCCTAGCCCTCTACTCGTAGAGGTGTATCTTCCATCGTATCGTGGGAATCTCATGGATACCAACAATTTAAAAACCTTTTTAAAAACCGACGGGAATCTATGTGATTCTCACACCACGGCCTTGTCAAGCCAAAGAAAAACTGACGACGACGCCTCGTCCTCAGGACTTGAGGCGTCCGCCGAGGGCCCGGCACAAATCGTGGAGGCCCAAAAAGTAAAGCGGAAGTCACCCAGGAAAAGCAGGGGGAAGGCTTCCAGCTACAAGGGGCGGATGGAAGAGCAACGTGCGCGCAGAGAGGCTGCCACTGCTGAAAAGGAGGACGGTGGCAGAATTGCTGCAGAGCCGTCTACGGACGAGGGCGACAGTGACGTCGCAGAGCCATCCGGAGATGAGGATAGCGGATCTGCTGCTAAGATGGATGAGGGCGGTGTATCCGCAGGGCCGTCCAAGGAAGATAGCGGGCCGGAAGCTAAAGCCTCCGCCAGGTCATCGCCGCGTTCTGTGGCATCGGCCCTGGCGGCGGCTGTGACGACCAGGGAGGAGGCCCTCCCCTCGAAGGTGCGAAAGCGCCCTCTGAGCAAGGAAGACAGCTCGGGCGCCAACTTCGTGGGGAGCGTGACCATCATGCCTCCACCGAAGGTGCCGGCTTCTTGCAGAGGGCGAGGGGCCGCAGTAGCAGGAAGGTGGACGACTCCTCGGCGTGAGGCGGCACCTGCTGCCTGCATGAGCGACGGGCCCCCGGACCTGCAGGCTGAAAATGCCCGCCTTAGTGGCGAGGTCTCAGGCCTGCGGGACCTGAACCGCCAGTTGGGGGCCGAGCTGGCGGCGGTGCGGCGGGTAAACCGCTTGTTGGCCAAAGACATGGCCGACCTGCGGGCCCAAGTGGCGCAGTTCTTGCCGCCTGCGCCAAAGCCGTCGACCAGGGCGCGCTCAGCTGCTGTTGCGGCGAAAACCGTCCCCGTGGCGAGGAAGACGCCTCCCGCTGCGGAGGGCACGCCGCCGGCTGAATCCGTCATGGCCACCGAGCCGACACCCTTCCCTGTGGCGAGAAAGTCGCCTCCCGCCGCGGCGGGACGACGGACGAAGTCGCCAAGTGTCCCGGAGCGGGCCCCGGTAGAGGCTCAACCGTAGGCGCCGACCCCGCTGCCTGCGGTGGGGGAATAGCCGGACGAGTCCCTGCGCGCCATAATCGACGCAGTGGGCAAAATCGTCGAAGCGCGCTTCGCCGTTCTGGAGGCAAGGCTGCCCCCAGAACCACGTGTCCGGTCGCCTCTTGCTGCAGACAAGCGGCCACATACGGAACCAGCCCCCGCCTCGCTGCCTTGTCATGGTGGCCGCGTGGGGAGTTACACCGCGGCCGCGGCTGGGCCTAAGCCCAAAGGCCCCGGCCCCGCTCCGAAGGGACCTGCCCTGAGGAGGAAGACGGCGCCGGCTCCTGCCAGACCGCAGACGTCGCCCGCAACGACACCGCCGCCGACGACCAGCGAGGCTGCGACAAGGACTTCCGCATCTGGCACGACTGCCGCACCCGAACAGGGTTGGCAGGTATCCGAGCGTGACAGAAGGAGTCGCGGCCAAAGAAGGAGAGCGGAGGCGATTTGTCGGGGCGCGACCACGTCCATGGTCCACCTTGCGGAAAAAAAAAGATTTTTACACATTGGAAAGTTAGATACTTGCTTACCTGATTCCACGAACCACCTTACTATGGGCAAAATTTATCCTTCATTGAGAATCAAATTTAATCAAGTCACAAATTGGAATACGTAAACGAAAAATATGTTGTTCTACAATTTTTGATCCCAGAGCCCATCATAAGACATAAAATGGTGTGCCGCGTAGAATTTCGCCGTCAAGTAGTTACGTTCAGGACAGACTTATTACAACATACTTGGTAGGTATTACAAATATACCGCCAGCAGATAATCTAATATCAACCGGGGTCGGAAATCAACTAAATAATAGGTATAGTGGTTGGATCAAGTAGCATTTCCCCTTACTTCCATGCAAAAATGGAAAATAATAGACGCTTAATTTTGTGGTGGCATTTGTATCAGCTTTATGTAGACAATAAAGGTTTCCATTTAGACCTTGGTATAGACAGATCGGTCTTTGTATCTCATATCCTATCTATATTCTCTGTGTTTCATATCCTATCTATATTCTCTGTATCTCATATCCTATCTATCGATCTCCGTGTCTCATAACCTATATCTCCATACTGACGAGACAATATCCAATGGCCATATATGCTGTCTGCTGTTGAATGTCGATTTACCTAAGTTTTTAAGTAGTATTTCTGATAATCTTTAAAAACGTTACAGATTCCTCTAGCATAAACGATATGGACGATCAAAGTCGATATCAAATAGATGTATTACCATTTGCTGCGAAGGAGAACCCCGACACAACTCCGAATTACAATGGATTGGTGAAGGCCCGTGTATTAATTTATCGCTGGACCGAAAAATAAAAAACAAAATATTGATTCCACGCATCTAGCGTTTGTTCCACTTAAGCGGATTCATTATAAAATTCTGAAAGCAAATAATACTAAATCACTGAGATATTGTATTCTTGTTATTAGTTACAGATCATACAAGTATCCATTCTGCTCAACAACTTCATTCATAGTGAGAAAATTAGCCCAGCATGCCATTCTGATTAAATATAATCTAATGAAAAATGTATTTAACGTATTCCCTCTCCTCTAACTTACAGTAGCCAGGGATTTGGTATTGCAAGGGTTCATGAGCGACAATATCCCTTGCCATTAGCTGAGTTTTTGCTCGTTTGCCACTAAAAGCAATAAAAAGAAAGGAAACAGAAGATACATTCTACTCTTATTCTATCACTAAATAGATCGAAATACCTTCTTACTTACAATAATACAGACCAAACATCACTGTTTAAAACAGTCAGATAATTAACAAACATTAAAAATCGTGTTGTAACACAAATAATCACAATGCCAAAATAAAATAAAACGTTAATCTATACAATTAATTTGATTTGTATGTTAAATAAAGTTTATTGTTGAGATTAGACCCGAGCGGCGGCATTCAACATAATGACTGGCCTTTTTTGTTCAGTTGCTATCACTATTGTTTTACGTCTGCGTTATTCTAATATCTTGATATCTTAATAAACAACATTTTGTAGTTTTAATGGTAAAAAATAATTGCTTTATTATCGCTAACAAAAAGTTTTGTCTAAATAACTTTTGGTAGGAAATTAAAGATATTTTACAGATAGGTTACTGGTAGGCAACAAAATAAAATTATTTGTATGTTACAAAAAAATAAAACGAGGCAACTATTAAATAATTTGTGTTTAGATTTATCCTCAAAAATAGCTTAAGTGAAAATTTCATACGACACATAAAGGATTTGATAACTTAAAATGGTTACTAATACGTAAAACTTTCACAATCGTAAGTTTTTCAAATCAGGACGCGTATTTGTTACTACCAAATAAGCAGATAGCGGATTAGTCTAAATAACGACCTCTCTTGCTGAGCGTTCTAGGCTCGATCTCCACCAATGACAATTCTTTGAGCAATCAACAAATGATAATTCTGAGTTTAAGTGTTACTTACCTATATAAGTTAATTGTATGATTATAAAGTAATCGCGGCATAAGGCTTTATTCCTTATTGTATGTTGATATTGTCATAAAAAGCGTTTAACGTGGCCACGTGGCGTGCCGTCAGTGTGAAACGTGTTACAATGTTACGCGTTAATATACGAGTTATCACGGGCTTTATAGTGACTCAGGGCCAAGTCTCTAGAGATTACAACGATAAAAACAATTCTTCAGTTATTTAGAAATAAATTCACACTTTCTGAACATAGAATGACAAACTCTAAGGAATGGCTCTGAGCAAATTTTGTTTTATAAAACAACAACAATATTAATCCATAATATCATTTAAACTTGTATATTTTAATAATTTGAAACTATTTAGTTAGCACCTATTTTGTTGATTTTTCTTTATATAAAGACAATATTCGCATTAAGAAATAAATCATTGTATTGCGGATGATTATACGAATGTCATCCAGTCGAGCAAACAGTATTCTAAGCTATTTATAAAGAACCCGATTACGAAGCGAAAAATGATGTCACAAGTGGGATTGGAACCCACACCTATTGGAAATCCGTCCCAATCGTGCTGCCACTTACACCACCGTGAACTATTGTAGGATATTCAAATCTCGCTTCGCTCGCAGCGCACGACTCCTTAAAGCCGTAAATATCACACGGAGTGGGTTCGAATCCCATTTGTGACATCATTTTTCGCTTCGTTATAGGAGTTTTATAAACAATTAAGCATATTAAATGCTAAATTTCAGTAATTTGAGTATTCTAAGTTTTCAGCAGACTTCCTCGTTTTTCGAAGTGTGTACTTTTTTTATTAATATCTCTCAATATCCTATCCAAACAATGCTGAAAATTAAGGCAAGCTTATAACATTAGTCTAAATTTTGTACATAACTCCTTTTCTTCGTATCCAATTACTTGGGGTCGATACAATATGTAGTCTTCTTTCATAGTACATATTGTAAAAGTTATTGGCAATAGTTTTATGACCGGCCGTCTGCCAGACGTCAACCGTTCTTGGAAATTGTTGATCAAACGACATCAGATGGAGTTGGCCAAGGTCGTTATAAGGCTCTTAGTCGTCTTTTACGACATCGACGAGCAAAGTTAGGATTGGTAGTATTCGTAGCCGCTACCAAACAGCTCAGATATAATATACATTTAAAAATTTGAGATGAATAATGAATTGCTAAAATATTGTTGCCAACCTACAACCTTCATTTGATCAATGTGATCAATTTTAAATCTATCGCTAGTTAATTATCTAATACAGTGTTAGTTATTTTCACATTTTAAGTAGTTCCATTTCAAAATGTAGCTCATACTGCAGTGGAACCGTCGAACAAGACCGCACCTTATGCAAATGAGGCGGCAACGGCCAAAGCGTTGCCTAAATATTAGTTTAATATTTGGAAGATTGTATCATAAACCATTGGAAAAGCATTGCAACTCGAATCTTGAAGTTATATGCGACTTATTGGATGAATGCAGACCATAATTCTATATTTTAGCAGATACCTACAATATATACGTACCTATTGTCCTTTCTTTTGATGGCAATTCTAATATAATTACAAATTTGAAAGTGAAGATATTAGGATGTTTGTTTCTCAACCACGCGTAATCCGTTCAACAAATTTGAATTAAAATTAGCATACAGAGAGACCATATCCTGGATTAACACATAGGATATGTTTTATGTCACTAATATTAGCGAGAATATGTTCCTTTAGGATAATTTAGTGATATAACTTTATATTGTGAAGATCACTTTTTGCACGGGTAAAGCGGCGGGCAGAAGCTAATTAATATATATTTATGTATGTAGGTGATACCTACCTACCTTCCTACCGCGTACCTTCGTACCGCGTATTGGGTAGGCACTATTAACTATGCTTCCTTTATTAGAGTTTATCAAGAATAGTTCAGTTTTCTGAAAAATTAATAATACTAGGTATAGAGTGCTTACAATAAGCAACATATTATAAATAAGTATTTTGTGAATTGCTTTTATCAGATAACTGCACGCAGTTTCACTTAAATTTAATTTATATGATATTTAGAATTATTATTCTGCTCGCTAGATTTGCATCTAATAAATAGTGTGGATAAATAGTACCTATAGGTGTATTGGGTAAGTTGGTATAATTTGAAGTACCGGACCGGATGGTTCTTAAGATTAGCACGTTCATCATCATCATTATCATTCTCCTACTCTTCTCCCAATTACTTGGGGTCGATACAATATGTACTCTTCTTTCATAGTACATAATGTAAAAGTTATTGGCAATAGTTTTATGACCGGCTCCCTGCCAGACGTCAACCCTCCTTGTGAGTGTAATTGTTGACCAAACGGCATCAGATGGAGTTGGCCCAGGTCGTTCATATAACTAAATAAATAAATAAACTAAAATAATTTTCAATAGAAGTTTTTATTAAAAAAACGTTTTAAGAACGAAATAAAACTATAATATTTGAAGTTACAACGCTTGGACGTCCTGCTGAATAAATTATGTAAATAACATGAGGCGGGTTCTCGCTTTCTTGTAAATGATTTGGCGTTTTGCGTCTAATGGCCGACTTGATCCACGCACCCGAATCTACATATTAGTGCCACAAATTATTTAATTGCTATTTATAACTACGCTCTGTTTACACGCGAGCTTAGACTCGTGCGTTATTAGTTATGAATCACGTACCTCATATTCGCTTGTATCAATTGAATCATGTGGATTGAACCAACAATCATATTTTTTGTGATAGGCCAGTCATACAGTGTACAAACCGTTTTTGGCGACTGACGACGGCACGCTGACACATAATCTGCCGTATTGTATCTCTTTATCGCCATTAGGTCTGAAAGATGGTACAAAATCCTTTTTTCTATATCACCAGAAGCATACCAATCAATTTGTGTAGTATGAATACATACCCACCTCCACGACTGGCCTCAAGCCTCCTCCACAGTGAGAAGAGAATTACTATAGTTAATAAAGAGTGTGGTCAATTGTATTCTTGCTCAATCACCACAGGACGGATGATATATAACTAGTTTGAAATACTATTATTAGTGTAAAATCAAAATTGATATATAATTAGTGTTATATCGACTTCCTAAGGAAATTGAACAGGACAAATCACTTTAATTAATTTTTTTTTTTTTGTAATATGGCTTGTGTCAAATTCGTTTAAAGTGATTGATTGATAGATTCGCGTAGTTGTTAGGATACTTCCCAACCACGGGCCACCGAAGTCAAAAATCGGGTACCGGTGGTCCGCTCGCACGGCGAAGAGAAGAGTTTTACGGTGGATCTATGGGGTCACGCGCCGCCTTTCCGTCACCCCGGACCGATTCGGCGGGGCGAGACGCATCCATAGTCCACTAAAAAAAAAATCGATACTTCCCAACCATATCGTGTGAGTTCAATTCTAATATAGAAAAATACTTTATGCGATCTATAAATTGTTATTCTGAGTCTGGATGTAATCTGTGTCCCTAAAATAATATGTTTGTAAAGTTGTTAAGCAATACACGGGTTATTTTCTTACCCGTGACACCCGTGTTTAAAAAATATTACCTATGTAGGTATATGTTTTGCGAAATAAAAAATAATTAAAATTTGGTGACAGAGTAAGCTATGAAATTGGAAGCTACTAACATCGCCTACTCTTGACAACGCTGTGAAAAAGTCAATCCGCGTAGCTTGAGGTACAAAAAGGGCGACCTGGAAGATTACTCAGTCCCACTTCATTCCGAAAACAGTAACAAATGGTGGCGGTATCTTTCATTTATTTGTCTTATAGCATGATCACATTACAACATAGAATCTATAGATGGGATATTAATCATAAATCATAGACACACCCGGACAACGATTAGTAAAATGATAAGGCAATAATGAAATTCGGTAATAATCGCAAATAGCTTTGAAGAGTCTTGAGGGAGAAAAAAACATCAAAATATTGCAAATAAATTAAAGGTTTTATTCACAGAAGTATTTATTTATTTAGGTTCATAAACAGCAAAAGTATTAAAACATCACAAAAAAAATTACAATTTAGGCATATAGGCTGATACAGTTGCCAATTACGGATAGACCAGCATGTATACATTAAAAGTGAATATTTTAAATAATATAATGACTAACTTAAATTAAACATATATGGTCAATATAGAAATTAATAATGAATAAAATTAATAAAACTTTTATAACTTGAGACTTGATTAAAAAAGAAAACATATATTACTGTGAATCGCTATATTGCCACTAATAGGTGCGCGGTACCTATAGGTATTTATAAGTTTCTAAAGATTTATAAATTGTATTCTTCAATTTACTGTTTGTATCAAAGTATACATCAAGGGCAGGTAAGTTTTTGGTTATTGTATTAAATTCTTTACAGAGTCGATATAGAGGGGAACTGGAACCAATGTTAGTTTTAAACGTGGGTAAGGAATAAATATTAGTTATAGGGTATCTTGGAATTTTATGCGGGACTTGAATACCAATACGTGAGACTAAGTATTTAATTTATTTGTATTCATATTTTATAAACAAACCATTGATATGTTAAAGACGTAAATTGACAACATTTGAGACAACTCGTTCACCGTGATAAAGTGTTAATCGGGCTTATAAACTATTTGTATACCAAAATTTGTTCAAATTTATAAAATTTTTGCATGAATTATTTTCCTAAGGTATGCCTATGTCCCAACTTCCAAGGCTTGTCTACTACACTATCGTATATTACGTCAATTTCCCTCCAATTGTGGAGAACGTTTCGAGCCTAGTTGCAAAACACATATGAGCTGCAAAATGATGACACTACTACTTACATCTACTAATAATTTACTGAAGTACAAATTCAATATTACTTTCGTTGATTCGAATACACAACTTAACGATTAACTGTCGCGTGCTTACTCCTCAAAACCAATCAACTAACCAAGTTATAAATATCTAAATCGATACACGCTTCATTGCTATACAACATACATTATAAAAGCGACTTGAATCTAATGATAAATTCATATCATTTCCAATTATTACATAAGGAGTTCGCTTAACTTATAGTTAGCGTGATCATACATGATGCATGCCGATATTATTTGCAATATTCGCATTGTCCTTTAATGTATACGCATCCGGTAGCTATTGTCTAAAGTCGATTATTGAAAATGACGATACATTAAATTGATAGTCCATCGTATATGATAATAGTCCCTAATACGAGATAATTACAGAGAAGAAGCTCGATGGCTCACAGTAGTCGATAATGATATAATTCTTGGTTGAATTAATAAGGACTTAGCGTTTTCTTGCATATATTGTACCTATTATATTGTATAGATATTATCTATATTATTGTTGTAAAACTGAAATTTGTTTATTTTATTATATTACCCACGGGTAAGATATGGGGTGGTGAATTGTATTCTTACTCCGTCACCACACAGAAAGATCATCACAAATCCGCTTATGATAGAATAACTTACCGTTTTTAAATATCCGACCGCGATACAATTGGCATGATAAAGTTTAGAGAACGTGACGGTAGGTAATAGTGAGAGGGATTAGATAGACATTGAAATGACTAGGAAAAAAATAAACGTATGTGATCACGGTTAGTTCATACATTAAATAAATGGTTTGTAGTCAGCAATAAATGTCACTTAGGCTTTGTACTTAAGTATTACGATGCTATAACAATGCACAATTTGTAACATGCAATGTGATTAAGCTAAATTGAATAAGTACATAATATATTTAACTATAATTTACAGTAAACCCAATCAGCAAGTAAGGTATGTTAAGTAAGTAAAGTAAGGGTAGGTTAGGTTAGGTTTAGTGTTGCCCAAATGCAAGAACAAGACGAGACTTAGCCAGTCTTGGTCTTGGTCTTGCGCCAATACACCTGGTCTTGGTCTTGGTCTTGGTCTTGCGCTCCCAGTCTTGGTCTTGGTCTTGGTCTTGCAGCAAGAGTCTTGCAAGTCTTGCAATTACCTATTAGTCTATTACTATTTATTAAAGTTTACTTTAAATCTTAGAAAAACGTATTAGAATTGAAACATTGTGAGCTTGAATTAACATAGCCATAGTAAAGATCAAGCAGATTAATAAATAACTGAGGATTTGATAAGAAATTCGAAAAATCAACTGACCTATATGTCGTTTTCCATGGAAGTAACTGTTTCTTAATAAACATTTATGATTTATAAGCTTACATTTGCTAAAACATGTAAAAAACAAATTAATTACAATAACTTGACTGTATTTTAAAGAACAATATCTGTCTAGAAAGAGATTGAACCCTCAACTTATATGAAATTTAATAAAAGAGTTTTACGATTTATCATTTATTTCAATAAAAAATAAAATACAACACAAATCAAACATAACAGTACACAACAGCTTTATCATTAGGTTATGTTACTTTATATCAATTCTTTTGACCAAGAATTAATACAAAGTAACCATCTGGCTGACTCATCACTTAACCTATTTCTATGTTTTCTAATTACTAATGATGCTTTAGAAAATAATCTCTCAGCAGGTACTGAAGTTGCAGGTATTGAGAGAAAATCACGGGCCATCTTCGATAAAGTCGGATACTCTGTCTCATGCGCCCTCCACCAATCTAAAATGTCTTCCGAGCTGACAGTTCTTGGTTTTCTCAGGTACTCCTCCAACTCGTCTATCACTAAGCCTTGAAGATAAGATCCAGATGACGTCGAGGGACATTCATAGAGTTTATCAAAGTCTATTACGTCTTCATCTTCATCACATACTTTATTTTCTTTTTTTGGTAATTCCAGAGATTTGTTCAGTGAGTGTAGACTTTTATATTCTTCATAAAGTTCATTGAACTTGCGCAGACTTTCTGTTTTAAGTTGCTTCCCCCACATTGTCAGGTCAAAAGTCTGAGCCTTATGACTTGGGTCTAAAATTAAAGAAGTACAATAAATCCAGTTGCTCTTCTTATAATGTTTAAGCATTTTGTCTCGAGCTGCTTGGAAAGCTAGAATGAGCCTTTCATCCACTTCAGATCGATTAGGTTTCTCATCTAACTGTTTTACCATGGATTCAATTTTATCTAGCAAGAGATTGAATGATACAATGACTAGCGGTAATGTAACATATTTGTCTCCACCAAGTTTTGTACTTAAAAGTTTAAAGTTTATTAGAAATTTATGTAATTTTTCGAGTACCTGCCATTCACTAGCTGTGATTTGAAAATCATTCAATTCGGTGACAGAACTGCACAATATGTTAATGCCCGCTCTCACTTTTAAACCAAATCTAATCATATCATGTGTGGAATTCCATCTCGTTGGACAGTCAAGAATGGCATTTAGATTTGATGGCACGCCAGCTGCTTCACAAGCAGACTGAAACTTCTTCTTCACTATCTCACTTCTTTTTATTTTACTGGAAATACTGCGTAACTTTGTTACAGATGTACGCGAGTCAGCAATATTTGGTGCATATTCTTCATCTTCCTCATCCTCAGTTTCGTCTGCATAGTCTTCATACTGCTGATCTTGCGCGTTAGTGTCAGACTCATAGTGTAATGCTAAGGTCTTTAATAAATCTTGTACACCAAGGTTTAAAATGTGAGCAAAGCACCGGAAATGTTGATTGTCTGAATCAAAGTGTGGCGGCAGCTGTTTGCCCAGTTCATACATAAATTTGGTATTTGCAGTTGCGTTGTCGACCGTGATACCTTGTATTTTATCAATTATGTCATATTCCAATAAACATTCATGGAAAATCGTTGCAATATCTTCCCCAGTATGTCGACCGCGTGATGGTATAAAATCAAGAACTACAGATCGATACTTCCATTCGTTGTCTATATAATGCATAGTAACCCCGTAGTAACTCCTACCAGCAATTGACGTCCACCCATCAATAGTAAACGACATTTTAGATGATAATTGTTGAAGTCGTTCCTTGAGATTCAATTGGAGCTCTTCAAATCGCTCTTTGACTTTCCTTCTAAGTGTAGACCTTTTAGGAAACACCATATTAGGGCAAATACGTCGAAAATATACTTGTGTAGCTTCGTCATCGAAAAATGAGAAGGGAAGATATTTTTTCACCACCCAATCAACTGTAGCTGTCGTGATGTTGTCACTGCTGTTTTCCGACTGAAATAAAACAATAAATCTTGTGTTATTATTTAAAACATACTAGGTTTGAGCGTTTAGGAGGAGGAGGTTTGTTGTTGTTAAATCGAGAAAATCGTTAAATTGACATTTGTTATATTACCAAAATAAAGTACTTAGTTGTTACTGGCCGATTATGAAAACAAATGAAAATATGGGTGTTTATAAAAAATATTTAAGACGATAATTACATACTTAATATGTCGCACCCCTAGATGAAAACACCACTAACTCAAAAATACTTACGTAAGTTAATGGCGTTTTTGAAAGTATCACATGAATAGCTACGCGGAGTTAAAATTCCCGTAGCGACAACTTCGACCATTGTTAAAAAAATATTCTTACCTGTCCACTTCTTCCAGCGGTTACTAAAAAGCTTGTGATATCTCCACTTAATTTTGGTTTAACAGGAAGAAATATTTGTGATTCCTTTTTGTGGAAAGATATTAGATGTTTCCTTAAGCCTGAAGTATTTCTGTTTTTCATTTTTATTTCAATCTTTTTATGTTGGCACAATTTACACAAGGCAGTTTGGGATGCATGAATTATTTCGAAAAACTCCTCAAATTTGCTTTTGGGCCTTTTAGATCTGTGACTCAAACTCTCGTTACTCGGACTAGAATAATTTGAATCTTCGTCACTCATATTAAATTGTACACGTGATACGTTTTTAGAAAACAACAAGAATTAGTAAAAACAATTATTAAGTTAGACTCGAAGCACAGCTCAATTGGAAATGACTGGAATTAAAATAATTCCTTTATTTATAGTACGTTTCCTTGCTTTCTACCGCGCCGCCTCGCCACGTGCCGGCTCTATTAAAAGGATGCCGCCGCAAATCAAACGATGCCGCGTGCGGCGTACAAACACAGATTATTACCTACTTGTACAGACGCGACGCGTGAATAAAATATATGTAAAGAATTAGTGCCAATCACTATTCTTTACATATAAGTGAATGTTTTGGCGTACATCTATACTTATCTATACTAATATTATAAAGCTGAAGAGTTTGTTTGTATGTTTGATGACAGAAGTTTTAAAATAAATAAATAAAGCCTGAACGTCACTATACCTCCAAAGTTACTATTCCTCGTGGACGAAGTCGCGGGCACTGCTAGTAAATACTTACTCTCATCATCTCTCTCAGAGATATTCGGGCTGGTAAGCAATACAAAACTCTTATCGCAGGCTTTTTATTTTATTAGTAGGTAAGTACCTACGCTTTTTATATTATTTTATTAGTTTTGTAGAATTTTTTTACACGTTTCAAGTATATTTAAAAGTGGCTACAATATTTATCAAACGGGTGATATTTGAACACTTTTTTACTATTTTTTCTTGTAAAAACTTAAGAAATATAATGACTAAATGTACAATAATAGTACCTAAGTAATTAGTTTAAAACCATATAATCAATATTATAATATATACTTACTAGAATAAATTATTATGACATCTACTACCTATCCTTAACATTTTTTCCTATCATAATACTACTTGCGTGATCAGTATAATGTATTCATTTTCATTCTAAGCACTCTGAAACTTATTTATTCTTTGGAACACCTGTAGGTACTCTTAAAATTCGAAATTATTTTGCATGAGTATACCTACGCCCTGTGGCGGCAATCAAATAGTGTCAAATGTTGTGATTTCGGCGCGGCGGCAACGATTGTTGTATATGATTTCAAAAGAAGCCGCCGGCGCGTGTATCATAACCATGTACTTCCGAAAAGCGGCAAATTTCTTTGAGAAGTAAGTACAAAACCTTTGATGCCGCATTATCAAAGTGCCGATGGTTAAAACATAACTATGCATGCACTCAGTTTGATTTTAATGGATATTTTTTTATTCGCTATGTAGGTATGTTTATAGTATTAGTCGTAATGCGCATAGGTCCAGTTTTTCATATTCTTTGATACAGTTTTTTGCGTCTCATAGAATTCCTAAGCGTACCTATACACCGAACTGTTACACCTAACTACTCCGTGAAATAGCGCTAAGTCCTAGCTGCAAGACGCAAGAGTCTTGCAGGCTTAGTCTTGTTCTTGCTCAAGTCTTGCACGGTCAGTCTTGGTCTTGGTCTTGCTAAAAATACGCGGTCTTGTTCTTGGTCTTGGTCTTGCAAAAACGCAAGAACAAGACCAAGACTGCAAGACCAAGACTGAATTTGGGCAACACTAGTTAGGTTGGCCACCGAAGACAAAGATCGTGTGCCGGTGGCCCGCTCGCACGGTGAAGAGAGGAGCTTGCATGGTGGGTCTATGAGGTCAGGCGCCGCCTATTCCGTCACCCCGGACTGACTTGGCGGGGCGAGACGCATCCATAGCCCACCGTAAAAAAAAGGTTAGATTAGATTAGTTATTAAACGTAAATATTCATTATTTTTATGACACATAAAGAATCAATCAACTAAGAGACCCCAAATTTCGAAGTGTATGCGAAAGCCTCGAATCTGTTCATAATATTTTTGATTTTACTATAAATTGGGCCGTTGACATTGATAATTATGACCGAAATACGGTCGCGAGAATGTTCTATTGTACTATAAATAATTTAATCAGTTTCTTTATAATAAAATTAATTATTTATCTGGCTATAAATGACTGATATAAATGCACGGCACTTGTTAAACTAATTAGCAAGAGATTAAGTATAAAATATAATTTTAATATTTTCACGCGATTATTGATTCTGCCTCAAATAATTGATTGGGTGAGAGTAATTAGTGGTGTGGGGCCAACGCATTTATTAAACTCCCAACAAAAGTGTATCTGTTTCATCGCCCACTTCCAACAACTTCGCCCCCGCTTTCATCTATAAATACGAGTATGTGTGTATTAGTAGTAATTGAAAAGTATGTATGTGGTGAGAAAATGTTGAAGTTTCATAGGCCTAAATATATTGGCTTGACAGTGATACCATAAGGTGTTGAACTCGTAAACATATATTTTGATTGATTAATAAATATGTCAATAAAAGTGAAAGTTGGTCAAACTTTCATATATCTTAATATGGTGGCAGATGTTGAGTAACATTTGTGTATCTATTTTCAAGTCAAAGATGCATTTTCTTTTAGCAAGATATGTTTAGATATTCATTTAATTCTATAAATAGCAATAAGGCGATTCGGTAATTATTATTATTTATATTATTTTATATTATATACTTATATTTCTATGACAACAACAATGAAAGCAAAAGTAGGTACACTTCGCTGAGTGGTAGCACCTACGGATACTACCAGCCCTTACATTGTTCGTGGACGACGTAAACTTGGACTAACTCCAAGTGATGCTGTCTGATCAATTACATTATCAAGGTGAGTTAATATCGGGTAGGTAGCTTGTTATAAAAATATTGCCAAAACTTTTACAATGTGTAGGTACGACGGCAGAAGAGTGTATTTTATGGCAACCTCAGGTAAATGGGATAAAAGTAGAATTATGATAATTTCTATAATAACGACGGTATGGCGCTTATCAGTACAACGCATGACCATAATACACCTATATGTTTCAATACAACACCACCTTTTATTTATGGCCAAAATTTCTTTCAAAATTAGATATTTGGGTCTTCCACTATCACCTCCCTGAGCGAAATCAGCTTACTATGCCATCGAGAATAATTTTAGACATGCCTACATCCTCCTGATGATTTTCTTTACCTCATAACTTGTAATAATTAACAATTTGATTAGAAGTTTTCAAATATACAGAGAAGGTACTTCTTTATGTTTTATATAAATTAGATTTTCCTCAATAAAATCAGTTAATAAATTTCAAAACATAATATCAAAGTAATATAAACAAATAAGATAAAATTTGAAATAAATGGTAACCAGATAACATCATTGCCATTGAAAGAAAACTCAAAAGAAAATCTATGCCAACGATTAAAATAAGTAATATACTGTAGTAGATGTGATCTACATATATTTTTCATACGGAATAGAAAAAATATTGAGTAAATCATGGATTACAACAATCTACCATAGCAGTTAAAACACTTTGTATCGTTTTTTTGTCGTATCTTTTAGCTGTTAGCCCGATAGCTTTCATAGCTTAACATAATAGTCTGAACTATGGGAGAGCTCTGAGGGTTCTCAACCCGGCATTTAATTAGATTACTTTCTACCTATATGTACGCGTACTACTTGTGTGCTGATGAAGTATGAACACATTTCCCCACCCCCCTTTCTTAATCTTGGGTAATCATAAAGGACGACTAAAGGTACGTCCCCACCAAATAGAATAACGCATAATAATATAATAAAAGGGAAATTCAAAATAATATCCTATCGCCAACAAGTTTTTGACCAGCATATTATATATTGTAAGTCAATCCCAGTCCTACTTTGGAGGTGGCTCGAGTTCAACAATGGGGGGGCTATGACCTAAGATGCTGTTGTTTACTTTCAAAGACAAACACTTTTATTTCTTTAAGATTAATAAGCAGAGGTACTTTATTGTATGCATTGTGACCACCCTCATAAGGAGAGCCCTTATTTTCATTTACAAATGTCAACTTAAACGACAAACTCCAGGAACGATTACCCGAGAATAACTTCTAGTAACTCATATCTAGTTTTCACATATTGTACCAGCGAAGAGACCATTTAAGGGGTTAAAATACACTGTATACAGCTTGGAATGTATCCAGTTAGAGGCTAACTACTAACAAGCCTATTTAAAAGCGGCTTGTTTTCTTAGTTAACATGTTTAGCTTCAGGATAGACTAGTCTATTCGTAGCACTAATATGTTCAAGTCTTTGCTAAGCCCTTTTTATTTTAAGATTGCCGTTATTAGTATGAAGTAAAGATGACACGGTAAATACAAAAATACATACTATTAGATCTAAAAATAATATGAAAATTTCTTTCTCATTACTTCAGACACGATATGGTGATTATACACACGTTAACTTTAAACTTTGAAAGAGAGAAGTGATAGTTTATTACAGTAAGGTTGGGGAAAAACATTTTTTTGGTTTAATAATCAATTCAACTACCTACAACACAAGTGACTGTAAAGATTGCGAACTAGTCCAAGTAGCAAACTTTCATACTAAGTGTCATGGGCTTAAGCACCACGTAGGACAGTTTATTGCGCGCTCCACAAGTAACTATTGTCATAAAGTACATAATTTTTTTAAGGAATTGATGTTTGTAAAATACTCCTTGACTAAAAGATTAATTTGGACTCTAAAATATGTGACTAAATCCAGCAAGGAGAATTTTCTACATTATATAATCCACTCCAAGAATTTTGGATTCTTGTTAAGTCTGTTGAAACAAGACTTATCCCTTAAACAAGATCTTAACGTAACCTAACCTTTCATAGAGTGTCACCATAGACCAGAAAATATATACTTATAAAAAGAAAACAGGTTGAACTAATTCCATAATATATTGATACAGAGGGACGTCATAAAAAAAGTGCAAATCAATTTTATTTTTTAAATTAACTCGTGTATTGCTTTTGATTGCGGTCATGTTTATTATCAAAGTTACCTTTTTTTGCAACAAGTTTTCATTAAGGTCAATTAAGATCACTGGAATAAATACAAATAAAAATAAATTAGTATAACCTTATTTTCAAATTATCAGATAGTATAATATTTATAACAATATTGCTAATAATCAAATTGTAATATCAATGTAAAACTATCACTTTTACTAACCTAAATAAAAGATTGATGGCCACAAAACTCTTTTAAATGTCATATGATCATGTACTAGGAGTATCAGAAACATCGAGATTATAAAAACGAAATTAAAACTGTAAAATTATTTTTGTATAAGTTCAAAATATTTTCATTTCGTCTAAATGTTACACCTAAATACACAGTGTACCAGCCCTCGGTGTTGTCAAGTTACCAGTATTAGTTATAAAGCGGGCCCTTTGCTTATATCGTGCAATCTCCATCGTAATTGCCGCTTTACCGACTACTTCGAAATTTTAATTAGTCGGCGAAATAGCCGAGGTGCCGTCAGTCATCGGTGTAGCTAAGAATATCTACTTATCGGAACTTGTTTACACCAGTGATAAAGCACTAGCCGTGTAATTATTATGCATAAGTGATTGAATATACAAAGACGTACAGTTGAATCAGATTGCAGGTGTGGTAAATGGATTCAAGAAGAGCACGTCACACACTTACATATGCAATGTAGGTAAAAAAAATCATAACATTTGCCGATCTTCTAATAAAGAAAAGAAGGTGTCTACGTATAGCTACATTAAACGTAAAGAACTCACGATTCGGCACAGCTTAACGAGGTTTATATACCCATCTGTAATAATAATTAAATGTCGGCCTCATAAAAGGCTCTAAGTCGCTCAGCGTGCTATAGAGAGGGCTATGCATGGGCATTTCTCTAGGTGATAAAATCCGGAATATAGAAATCTGTAGAAGAATGGGTATAACTGATATAGCTCGAAGAATTAGCATGTTGAAGTGGCAATGGGCAGATAATATCGTTCATCGAACCAACAACCATTAAGAAAGAAAGATTCTCGAGTGTCACCATGTACCGGACGACGCAGTAGGATGGCCCACAACTAAGTGGACTCACAGCATCTCGAAAGTAGTATGAAGCTGTTGGATAGAAGTGGCACAGAATCATTCTGAGTGGCCTTCTAGTAGGTAGGCTTGTGTCCATCAGTGAAGGTCTCCCGCCTGATGGATGGATGGATGAAAATTAATTTATAAAGTAATAAACGGCAAAACTGCTCAAACACGCTTACATCTTACTAACCAGATTCAGCAGTCCTTGTGATTTGATTAAAAAATTGGGTATGTTACTTGTGAGGCAGCCTGCTAAGAGTCATTTAACTAGAATCTACTATCCTTCTAAAGCACTCTTAGACTTTGGATGAGTGAGTTAATACATTTCCGTAATAAAAAATGCGGATATCCGTAATTTAATTTGAATTTTATTAAAAGAAATACCTTAAGAATTTTAATGAACAATGTGCGCAGATGGCGTTATTGATCCAAAAGCAAACCTCCAGATCGAATGTAGTGTTTTTAATACCCCACGCTGTACACTCTTATGCTTATGTATGATATACAAATGATTATTTCGAGCCTTAGTGTAGTGTATATGCGTTAATTCCTTAGTGCAGGGTGGTGTCTTTTAAAAAAAAAAAAAATCTTTTGTTTATTTTTTTTTTTGCTCTTGGTGGTAAACGAGCAAGCAACTCTCTTCATGATAAGTGTTACTGCCACCCATGGACCTTTGCCATACCAGGGTATAGCTTTGGCCGCTGCCTACCAATATAAACCCCAAAGTCACCCCGTTGGACTTCCGGCTCTCTCGCTTACCGAACGAAGCACAGCAGCACATTGTTAATGCTCCGACGTGGATTTTCTGCGAGAGTGGGTCGGTCCGCGGCTATAGACTATAAATTACCTACTAGATATTAATTACTATATAGACTATTAATAAAGTTAGTAGAGTCCCCTGCGAAACAATTGCAGGGGACTTTACAAACATACAATTAAACCAGACAAAGTACACCCAGACTCAGAACAACACTGGTGGATCGAACAAAGTATCTCCTTCAATCTTCAAAAGGTCAGTATGTTAACCATTACGCCATCTGTGCAGTCAAATTTGATTACCTATAAATTACTACATTTTTAGTCTTTTTAAACAAAATCTTAATATATATATATATATATATATATATATATATATATATATATATATATATATTTATATATACAGGGTGAACTTTATGTATGGGAACACCTGAAAATCTCGAGAACTATTGGATATATCGGGAAATGACCCGAACAAATGTTTCATGAAAAGGAACGGGGAACTCGAATCAAAGCTCAAGTTTGATCTTGGGCATGACCTTCACTCAAATTCGAAGGTCAAATTTGTTTTTTTAAATGGCAACCCCTATTTATGACCTCGGATTCGGAAAGAACGGGAAATTTTACGTTCAAAACCATATTCATACTTCATTTTTGAAGGTGTCGCTGGAAACGAAATTATAAAAAAGGACCTCATATCAACTGATTTTCACACTGGAACACCAGGATATCTCGGTAAATACCGATTTTTCAAAAAAATGTTTGAGGTAAAAGTTTCATGGGAAGGAACAGGGAACTCGATTCCAAATTCCTAACACATTTTTTCAAAAAATTGCTATTTACCGAGATATTCAGGTGTTCCAGTGTGAAAATCAGTTGATGTGAGGTCTTTTTGTAAGCGACCTTCCTACGACCTTAAAATAAAAGTATGAATATGGTTTTGAAAGTAGAATTTCCCGCTCTTTCCGAATCCGAGGTCAAAAATAGGGGTTCCCATTCAAAAAAACAAAGTTGACCTTCGAATTTGAGTGAAGGTCATGCCCAAGATCAAACTTGAGCTTTGATTCGAGTTCCCCGTTCCTTTTCATGAAACATTTGTCCGGGTCATTTCCCGATATATCCAATAGTTCTCGAGATTTTCAGGTGTTCCCATACATAAAGTTCACGTGGTATAATATTAAGCAATTATCTTCGCTCGACTACAGTACACTTAACTATACTATTTATTATCTACGTTGTGATAAATTCATTATATATATAGATATATATATATATATATATATATATATATATATATATATATACATATATATATATATATATATATATATATATATATATATATATATATACATATATATATATATATATATATATATGTATATATATATATATATATATATATATATCTATATATATAATGAATTTATCACAACGTAGATAATAAATAGTATAGTTAAGTGTACTGTAGTCGAGCGAAGATAATTGCTTAAAATTCTTAGAAGGGTTTCTGCTTAAAGCTCGTGCGCTGTCCACGTAAAGCTCGTAAGAACTAATTAATTGCTTTGACAATGCACTGTTAGATGGTACCTATTCTGTTGTGAATATACCTATATTACGATGATAGTCAATTGTGCACTTGCATATGCAGTGAGGACATATAGTCAAAATTCATATTGAGTATTAGATATTGTTGTGTGTATAATATATCTTGTAGGTTGTTCAATTAATTAGTATTATCATTAATTAACTAGTTATTTCTTGTAGCTGAGCATATATATTTTCAACAATATACCTATCCTTACTGGAGGTTTGGCCACGGCTCTGCTGGCGTAATAATTTAGTTTAGTTGTGATGTTCCATTGAGTGTGTTCAGTTATTTTTGTTTTAAGTTGGTATTCACTGAACTAAACGTTACGTTTATACAGGGTGGAAGTGGACCGCTCCCGAAAACAAAGACAGGTAACCCTACTAGTCCTACTTGTAACGATAGGCTAGGAAAAAAATCGATTCGAATGATAAAAATTTTTTTTTTCTCCACGTGAGGTCGTTGAACTATTGAACATATGATCGTAAGTTTTAAATAGATTGCGTCGTTTCTCATCTGAGTAAAGTTACGTATTTTTTATGGAATTATCGTTACATGGCACTGTCCTAATACGATGGAGTGTGAAAAAAATTAAAATTAGATGTGAAAATATTTTTTTTTTCATTTGAATCGATTTTTTTCTAGCCTATCATTACAAGTAGGACTAGTAGGGTCACCTATCTTTGTTTTCGGGAGTGGTCCACTTCCACCCTGTATATTTCCATTAAAAGTGTGATATAAATGTAGTTCAGAGTTTTGATTTTTATTACGAAAATATTTATTTTATAAAATAGCCTGAAATGTTCATTGTAACATCAGCTATCTGTCATTATAATAGTGCGAGCCATTTCAGATAACAGGTTGAATAAATAAACAAATATAAAATTTTAGAACAGTTTTTTTAACTTAGATACACTATCATCTGCCTTCAACAAATAATATGAATTTTTGATAAGAAAAAGATGCTTCAATTCATTCATAGATCTATCATTTCTATATATGTATAGTACCTCTATAACAAAACAAAATTTAATGATAATAAAAACGTAGATTATGTTTTTAAAATAAGTAAGTAAAATCAGGTACATGTCTCGACCTTTAATTTAAAAAAAAAAGATCGATTATCAAAAAAAAACCATTCCATTCTAGTAAATATAAATATTACACACATATATTTATTGGATATAGATAAGTTATTTTCATGTCAACATACAAATCATCACGCCATATCTATGGCAGGTAGGTACCGGAGGAGACCGAGACTAACCTACCTAGACCAGATCGGTCATGTACCGAAGGAAGGTGGAGTCAAGAGTCTCCGAAACCGGCGAGCGTGTATGAAGAGAATTATGAATGTTGAGGAAGCGAGTGAAGTATGCAAGGATAGAGTTCTCTGGCACTCTGTTCTCTCTGCCTACCCTGCAAGGGACAAGGCGTGATGGTATGTATGTATATCTATGGCATAGATATACGTAGTAGTGGTACGCACTTATATAACAACGGGTAGTAACTAACTGATTGTGTAGTAGCGGCTACGAATACTACCAACCCTTAGTATGCTCGTGGATGTCGTAAACGATTGGGCCAACTCCATATAATGGCGTTTGGTTTACAATTAAATTCCCAAGGAGGATTGACTTCTGGCAGGCGGCCGGTCATAAAACTATTATCAATAACTTTTACAATATGTACCTACTATGAAAGAAGAGTAGGTACATATTGTATTGACCCCAAGCAATTGTGATAAGAGTAGGCGAATGATGAGTTATTACTCTATTAAAGTATTGTTTTCACATTTTGCTACTTTTAGTTATTACTAAAAGTAGCAAAATGTGAAAACAATACTTTTAAATTATTATGTTAGCGCTGAATTTATAAGGAAATTATATAACAAAATAATTTAGATAACAAGAGAATAGATATTTTTGGCTCCTCTATTCTATGTTATAAACAGTTTCCCCGAGCTTAAAACCTATCAAATTCAAATGTATCTACGGACTCTAACGGCGCGGTGCCTTGTATGCGTAAACTACATCTAGGCATTTAAACAAGAATTACTAACTAGATTGGCGTATTAAGAAATTTATTACCTACATTTACTATGCTTTAAGATGTATAAGGAGCGTTTATGAACACATTCCACTTATATTTTAAAACAAAATTATTATTTTCACTCCATGATAATGTTTTGTTCACAGTTTCATATCACATTAAAATGTAAAATAAGATTGTCGTTTCAAATAAGGATTAACCCAATCTAAGACGTTCGGATTTGATATAATTAAGTGTTAGAAAATTATAACAAAATTAAATTACATGCAGATATATTTTGTGAATAGTAAGTATGTTATTAAGAAATGATATAACTATAAATGACAATATGAAATTTATTTTATATCTAACTAGTTTCTGCCCGCGGCTTCACCCGCGTAAAAGGTTACTTTTCTAAAGCTTTACATCCCCTATTTTTATTTTACCCCTTAAGGGTAATATTTTAAAAAAAGTTATGTCATATTTATTTATATCTAACCAATAGTTTGAAAATAAGTTTCTAGCTTCTGGCTTTAAAAACGACGATACTTCCTTACAACTTTCATCGCCCTTTACAACCTTTTTTTTTGCATTAAAAGTAGCCTATGTCCTTTGTCAGGTTCTAGACTATCTGTGTACCAAATTTCACTTAGATCGGTTCAGTAGTTTTGACGTGAAAGATCGACAGACAGACAGAGTTACTTTCGCATTTATAATATTAGTAAGGATTAAAACTTTTAATATCCGTTTGGTGACGGAGTAAGAATACAGTTCACCACTCCCTATTTTACCCGTGGGTCATCGTAAGAGACGACTAAGGGATATAAAACGCATATAACATATATGCAAGAGAAGGAAAACTCGTAACAAAACCATATACCACACCATGACCAGCATGGTGTAGTAGGTCAATTTCCCTCCTATTATGAAAGAGGCTTGAGGCCAGCAGTAGGACATATATGAGCTGAGATGCGAGATGTGAAAACTTTTAATAATGACACAGCTCACAGTTTTCTGTCTACAGCCGCAAGCCGGTCAGTCCGTGGTAGTACCACACTCTTCGAGAAAATCGACGTCTTAGCAGTAGCAAAATGCTTTTGCGTTTGGTTCGGTGAGCGAGAGAGCCGACAACCTAACGTTCTGGGTGGGTTTGGGGGTTTCATTGGTAGGCAGTGGTTTAGCTGTAACCCTGGTATTGCAAAGATCCATAGACGGCAGTAACATTTTTCTTACCATCAGGTGTGTTGCTTGCTCGTTTGCCACCATAAGTAATAAAAAAATAGTTGCAAGTTTGATTCTGATAAATATTAATAATTTTTCTAGCTCCATTAAAAAAAAATCGTATATCTACACAGCTACGTGGGTACTTTTCCGACAAAAGACCCTTAAAGTACGGAGTAATAACTTTATGTTATGTGAAATTTCAGTTATAATTAAACAGCAAAACAACTATTACATCATCGTTATATCAACTTTATGTCCCACTGCTGGATTCGAGCCTCCTCCATAACAGGGGACCAATTGACTTACTATATCACACATCATCATTCTCTTACTCTTATATCTTCAATTACTTGGTCGATACACTATCTACTCTTCTTTCACAGTACATATTGTAAAAGTTATTGACAATATTTTTATGACCGGCCGCCTGCCAGACGTAAACCCTCCTTGGGAATGTAACTGTTAACCAAACGGCATCAGATGGAGTTGGCCCAGTTCATTATAAGGCTCTTAGTTTTACTTTTACAACATGCACGAGCAAAGTAAGGGTTGGTAACATTAGTAGCCGCTATCACACAGGTTTTGGATTGACTTACTATATCACACATAGTGTTTTATTTCCAGTTTTCCTTCCCTTGCATAGTTGTTAACTGCTATTTGATGACGCAATTTCTAGCAACTGAGGAACGTAAATGAGACTTCTGTATTTACAAATAATACCGTATCTTATTTATAATCTATCTATCCATCAACCTACTAACGTCAACTATTGACAATGCCCAACAGGGGTGTAAGGCTCCCTACAAAGTGGGTAAACGTATAATCACTTTTACAGGCAGCGTAATGATCGTGTTATGAGTTATCCAAAAGATTGCTCCTGTCTCCTCAATTTTTAACAGGCTATACTTTTTTTTCTGCCTTTGATCTGTGCAACACTAGGGCCTACGGAAGATCGACGAGGAAGCCCATAAACTGCCGTATTTACCTATTAAGTATATAACGACCTGGACCAATTTCATCTGATGCCGTTTGGTCAACAATTACATTTCCAAGGAGGGTTGATGTCTGACAGACGGGCGGTCATAAAACTATTGCCAATAACTTTTACAATATGTACTATGAAAGAAGAGTACATATTATATCGACCCCAAGTAGTTGGGATAAGAGTAGAAGAATGATGATTTTTACCTATTAAGTAAACTCGCGGATGTAATACCTTGACTTAGGGAGCCGGCGTGAGGGGGTCTCTTTTCAGGGACTTATTCTTACTGATGCTTTAGCAACAATACATCAATAGTATTATACTATTTGATGGGTATATATTCTAGAGAATACAAATTATAACATAAGCGAAGTCGTCACAAACCGAACGCTAACTCAAAGATATTTTAATCGAAACACAATTAATAACAAGTATTCTATAATCATGCTCCTTTTAAAGGAAAACATTTAATCTGATATTTAATTGCATTGTACATTTGTAATATGTTGAATAAAATAATATCTACTTGAATACAATTATATCTCAGCATTAATTCACGAGTTTTCTTGACAACTCCATTATTGTTTATGGTTAACTCTTTGCATATAAAATATGGTGAACTGTAAGTAGGTAAATATTTACGACAATACTTAGACGTATAATATACAAAAGTCCACAAGAGTTGCTTATAAATTTATTGTTAATTAATATTATTTAAATGCCTATTGCAATATGCAGTTTTATTATGAAATAGTGAGGCAGTAAATAAGCAGATAGTTCCATAAAATGGCTACTTTATAATATTAATGTAACCAATTGTTAAAATATAATTTTCAAGTTATTGGAATGTTAATATTTCTATATATGTGCATGTGTTTATAACTGCAATCACAAATCAATGATTGGATAAATTTTAATAAACATGTTGGAAAAATTTGCATTCATGGATGGTTTACATTTACAATTATATTTGGTAGATGGTGTTGTCATCGAGGTCTAAGAATTTAAGTTACAATTTGTTTTTCATTTCGTACAAAACAACGTTTTTTGCTGGAGTAGTCAATAAAATATGACGAGGAATTAAAATTTTAAAATTATATTGACGATAAGATCAGCCTTATTTTTTTATGTTTCCAAATAACACAAGACTACCTGAGCAGTAATATTCAAATTAAAAAGCTAAGTAAATGAGCACTCATACAGCATCATTTTGATTAGGAAACTCACAGTAATTGACAAAGCTGGAATTACATTTGAAAATAATTAGATTAATTAATATGTAATTATTAATATTACTTTAAGTTACATCTTACTTAGTTGAAGCAACGGCTGAAGTTAACAAACTACTAATATAAAACATTGTTCGGGGAACTTAAAAGGATCTTCTTATCCAACATACCTTAGTGTCTGAAAACACAGGTCTACAACCAGTGTGTGTTACCAGTAATGACTTACGGCACGGGAGCGTGGTCCCTAAATGTAGGTCTTATAACCAAGCTCGAAGTCGCTCAGCGTGCTATGGAGCGGGTTATGCTCGGGATTTCTTTGCGAGATAGAATCCGTAATACGGCAATCCGCAGAAAAACAGATGTAACCGACATAGCACGAAGAATTAGCACGCTGAAGTGGCAATGGGCAGGCCATATCTCTTGAAGAACCGACAACCGCTGGGGAAGAAAGGTTCTAGAGTACGACGACGCAGTGTAGGACGCCCTCCCTCTAGGTGGACAAACGACCTGATGAAGGGTGCTGGGCGTCGATGGATGCAAGCGGCATAGGACCGCACTCTGTGGTGTAACATGAGGGAAGCCTACGCCCAGCAGTGGACAGCGATGCCGGCTGAAATGATGAATATAAAGTATTAGAACCTAATACTAGTTTTTCGTATATGTCACTACCCCTTCCTTTCCTATGATCGTAAACTAGACGACTAAGGGACGGAAGCGGTTTACATCGCAACAAACGAAAAAAGAAACTTGAAATAAAGCCGCCATGTCAAAGCGTTTAACTGGCGTAGAATAGTAGGTCAAGTTAGCTCCCACATTGAAGTGAGCTCGTATCCAGCGTGCATAAACACACGTGTCATGCGAACCACCACAACCAACAACCAAAATAACCAAAAAAACAATAAAACCCAAACCATCAAAACCTACATCTACAATCACTTTTTTGGGATGGGTAAAAAATGTTAAACTCACGTCAGGACACGTGATCTGATCGAAAATTCGTAAGACGGAGTGTGAGTAAACCGTAGGAGAGGAAACTCGTAAGAGGGAGGGAGAGTAGACCGTAGAAGAGGAGCTACCATAAACCTATTGTATACGTTTTAGAGATAGGCGATGATGATGCTGGTATAATGATGATGGTGAAAGAGTCGTTGAAATTATGGATGAAAGTATTTTCTGAGAGATAAACTTTTTAATGTAAAATACCTAATTGTAATAGTTCTGAAGTGTGAAAATTTTTATGTAATATAAATTATCATGTCTGTGTAACGATAGCGCATAAATGAATATTATATATTTAACCACATAAATGATAGTACTCTTATATTATGTTTATTTTTTTATTTGTTTTTTTTTATAGATTTCAGTTTTCACTTCTGTCGCCTGTCCTCATGACTGCTTTGTGTTTTTTTTCTATATACTTACAATATATATATGCTATATATATATATATTGCTGTGTGGTAGCGGCTACGAATACTACCAACCCTTACATCGCTCGTGGATGTCGTAAAAGACGACTAAGAGCTCTTAATCGACCTGGGCCAACTCCATCTGGTGCCGTCTGGTCAACGATTGCATTCCCAAGGAAGGTTGACGTCAGGCAGGCGGCCGGTCATAAAACCATAGCCAAAACAAATTGCAATATGTCTGGGAATAAATTAGATGACGCTAGGGCTAGGGCGTACCCTGCAAGCGACGCGCAGGGGCAGCACCCGGTCCCTGCGAAAAATGGACAAGGGTTGTTGCACCACGGGCGGGTGCAACGTAAGAAGCAAGCTCTTGGTATGAAAGGGATAAGAATGAGGTATGCAAGTTGGAATGTTGGAACGATGACTGGAAGAGGAAGGGAATTGGCAGATTTCTTAAAAAGGAGAAGAGTAAATATTGCATGTCTGCAAGAAACAAAATGGAAGGGAACGAGAGCTCGAGAAATTGGTGAAGGATACAAGTTTTATTACAGTGGTAGCGATGGAAAAAGGAATGGTGTAGGAATAGTGTTAGATAAGAATTTGAAAGAATGCGTGACGAATGTAATAAGAATGAATGATAGATTAATAGTTGTGAAAATAGTGTGGGAGAACGTCATCCTGAATGTCATTAGCGCGTATGCACCCCAAGCCGGATGTAAAGATGAAGTGAAAGAAAAGTTTTGGCAGGATTTTGATGAAATTATGATAGGTATACCAGAAAGTGAAGAGATATGTATAGGAGGTGACTTTAATGGACACGTAGGAGCGGGAAATGAAAGTTATGAAACAGTGCATGGAGGATGGGGGTACGGCATGCGAAACGCTGGTGGGGAGACGCTACTTCAAGCGGCTTCGTCGTTTCACCTGACCATCGGTAATACGTGGTTCCAAAAAAGAGATGAGCACCTTATTACCTATAAAAGTTGCAACCACTGTACGCAAATCGACTACTTCCTTATTAAGAGAAGTAAGTTGGTCTGCGTAAAGGATTGTAAGGTGCTGCCAGGTGAAGCACTAGTATCCCAGCACCGTCCGTTAATACTAGTGATGGAGCAAAGAACACCCTCCATTAAGACCAGAAACCGACCCCCTCCTAAGGTAAAATGGAGTATGCTTGAAAGAGAAGAGCATGCAAGTAGATTTAAAGAAAATGTGATAGATAAAATAATTGAAATGAATGATATGAGTGACAAATCTGTGAATGAATGTTGGAATGAAATGGCTAGTTGTATTAGAAATACAGCTAAAGGAATACTAGGAGAAACGAAAGGAAAAGGTATAATTGATAGGGATACGTGGTGGTGGAATGAATATGTGCAAAAGATCGTGAAAGAAAAGAAGAATGTATTTAAGGAATGGCAGAATGAACATAATGAAAGATTGAAGGAAGCAAAAAAGCTTGAATACAAGGAATGCAAGAAAAAAGCTAAACGGGTAATATCTATTGCGAGAGCACAGGCCGAAGACATGATTTTTAAATCAATAGATGGGCCTCGAGGTCAAAAGATGTTATACCGCATAACTAAAGCCCGAGAAGAAAGAGCAAAAGATATTAGGCATGTCAGGTGTATAAAAGATGAAGCAGTTAAAGTGTTGATAAAAGAAGAGGAAATAAAAGAGCGTTGGAAGCAGTACTTTGAAAGGTTAATGAACGAAGAGAATTCATGAAGTGGAGTGTTAAAAGATGTATCAGTGAACGTCGGCCTAGTAAGGGAAATTACAATAGATGAGGTAAGAGAAGCAATGAGAAGTATGAAAAATGGAAAGCCTGTAGGACACGATGGTATACCAGTTGAAGTATGGAAGATTTTGGAAGAGGATGGGTATATGTGGTTAACTTTATTCTTCGATAAGCTGCTGCGCGACGAAGTAATCCCCAATGAATGGTGCAATAGTACGCTAGTGCCCATTTTTAAAAATAAAGGGGATGTTCAGGACTGCGGTAGTTATCGAGGAATAAAGCTTATGTCACACAGTATGAAATTGTGAGAAAAAGTGATTGAGAAACGGTTGCGAGAAGAAAGTGAGATCACCCAAAACCAGTTCGGATTTATGTCGGGCCGCGGGGCAACGGATGCCATGTTTGCACTGCGCCAACTGTGCGAAAAATATCGTGGTGCACATAAAAACTTGCACATGGTATTCGTTGACCTCGAGAAGGCCTATGACAGAATACCGAGAACAGTTTTGTGGTGGGTACTGAAAGAGAAAGTTGTGCCTGTGAAGTATGTTAGGTTAATCTGTACCATGTACCGACAATCTAGGTCGTACGTGAAATCAGCGGCTGGAGACTCCGACGAGTTCAGTGTCGGAGTAGGTCTGCACCAAGGGTCGGCGTTAAGTCCTTACCTTTTCCTGTTGATAATGGATGCATTAACATCGGAGATACAGGAAGAGGCACCCTGGTGCATGCTATTCGCTGATGACATTGTTCTTGTCGGAAAAGAGGGCCTTGAGGTACAAAGCATGCTGGAAAAGTGGCGCTGTAAATTGGAGAATGTAGGCTTGAAAATCAGCAGACCAAAAACAGAATACATGTTCTGCGATTTCGGCGGTCTCTCCAATTTTACACCCATAACTCTAGATGGAGTACTTATCCCAGTATGCTCGAACTTTCGATACCTCGGTTCTCTTATCCAAAGCGATGGCGACCGGGATCGTGCGGTGAAGCACAGAATTGATGTGGGATTGATGAAATGGCGGCAGGTCACGGGTACAACATGCGACCCCAAAGTACCCCTTAAATTAAAGGGCCAAATATATAAAAGCCTAATAAGACCTGCTGTACTGTATGGATCAACATGTTGGGCGACAAAAGCGACGGATGAGAGACGACTGCATGTAGCAGAGATGCGAATGTTGAGATGGATGTGTGGTGTGACAAGAATAGATAAAATAAGGAATGAACATATAAGAGGAAGTTTGAAAGTTGCGCCAGTGACGGAAAAATTAAGGAGTGAAAGATTGACATGGTATGGACATGTGATGAGACGGGATGAAAGTAATGTTGTGAGGAAAGCTTTAAGTATGAATGTTGAAGGCTTAAGGGGTAAGGGAAGACCGAAGAAAAGATGGATGAACTGCGTGAAACATGTCATGGATAGACAAGGAGTGACCACAGAGATTACGTCTGATAGAGTTGTATGGAAGAAGAAGACATATTGCGTAGACCCCAAATAAATTGGGATAAGAGCAGGTTGATGATGATGATGACTTACAATATATATAATTGTTATCGTGTATAAATTTCTATGGTCAATTTTGCTCTTGGAAAAAGTTAACCTGTAACCGCTCTAACAATAGATGATCAATTGTATCCTATTCTAAAAGACACCCTAAAGCCGGGTATCGACTTCGCGCTCCTGGCGCGCGTACCATGAATGATCGCGCCGAGAGTGCGTTCCACGGTACGCGTTCCAAATATATAAACTATACAAACTAAGCGCGCCTGGAGCGCGAGTCAACTGTTCCATTGTTTGATCGCTCATCATGCAGACATCGTATGCGAGCAGCCGCAACGTTTAGAACGCAACAAACACAGAAAATGCTTTCGTGTCCGTCTCAACTGGCGCGCGCACCACGTTTGATATGCGGCAAATAACCGACAACAGATGGAACGGCCCGCTCCACAGTCGAGCGTTCCAACGAACACATTGGCGCGCGTTCCAAAGTGATATCCATTTTGCGCGGCCGGAACGCGCGCCAATGTCGTCCTTTTGGAGCGCGAAGTGGATACGCGGCTTACAGTCTAGCTTAGATGGTTTCGATGGCCCGCTCGCATTGTAGGGTGGGGTCTATGGGGTCGCGCGCCGCCTCTTCCGTCGCCCCGGACCAATTTGACGGGGCGTGACCACACCATAGCCCACAACAAAAAAAAAAGTCCAACTTAGATGAGAGTCAACATTACTCGAGCAAGTGTTACACATCCAAACGTGTCGTGTCATTCAATACACACCATTGGTAGGACCGTATTGTTGATAGGTTTCTGCCAACAGTCGGGGACTGCCCCGTCCGGATTAGTACCACACTCTCGCAGAAAATCGATGTCTGAGCAGTGATAATGTGTTGCTGTGCTTCGTTCGCTGAGCTAAAAAGCCAGAAGCCCATCTTTCTGGGTGGGTTTGGGCTTTTCATTGATAGGCAGAGGCCTAGTTGCAAAAACAATAAAAAAAAGAATCACAAAATAAAGTGCACAGGTGCCTAAAGAAATTATTACTTCAATTGTGCTATATATATATATATATATATATATTCAAATGTGTTTAGTAAAATTCTCTGCATATATATACCTATTACATATGAAATATTCTTTTAATCACACCGCCCAAATATATTATTTTAATGCGTTGAACTATTAAAACTCAGATTGCTGGTGAGACATTTTGTCTCATCAGAAGTGAATAGAAACAATTAACGTGTTATATGCGTATAACATTCTTGTGGCGGCACACAAAAAGCATCTCTAGGCGTGATATTTACATACTAATGATCCTATGGATCACGATATAAACAAAAATTGTTGACGCACGCATCACTAACTTTAATTGGACGACAGAAATTCTAATCAAATTTTATTGGCACCCAATACAACAACTAATCAAAAATAAACATAATTTCGTAATCACCCGAATGTAATATGTTTTATTCATTATTATAATTGTTTTAATGACATACCTGTAATGTATTCGGAATCGCAAACTTAAAATAGCAAATGTCGTAAAAAATATATTGATTGATATTTGAATTTAATTATAAAATTATATCTCAATCCTTCAACGTTTTTTTTTTATATTGAAATATTGACATTTAATTCGACAGTGATATTATTTTTTATGTTAATTTTGTTACATTACTAATTGCCATTAATATAGATAGTGTTATGTTGAACAGATTCTATCATGTAAACAAGAATTAATCGGCAAAACATGTTAATTTTGTGAAGGTTATATAAATCTAAAAACTTTGCAAGGTCAAATAATTGAATCAAAATATAATATTATAAATGTTAAAATTATGGCAACATAGTTTACATTAACAATTAAGAATGACGAGCATCCTTTTCATCATCCTTCCATCATCATGTATCCTTTTCAATATATATTTATTTCTAAATACAGAATAACTGTGAAACTTTCACAGTGTGATTTAGTAATAGTCTACTGGAGGGTTTTAATGCAGATTTGATTATGACTTTCATGTTGATGTACCTACATTTACTGTAATGAATACTGACTTTAAATAAAACGTAATTTGTTGAGAAATTGTTTTATCGGGTTTATAGTTGACAGTTTTCTTTATATCTTCTATTTTGTTCTAATATTTTCTATATTTTTTAATATCTTATAAACATTTATAAAAAGTAAATTTTTAAAAAAGTATTTAATTTTTTATTTCATTATTAATTTTGGTATTTGAATACATATATATCGTATTATATTAAATTTTATATTGATAATTAGCTTTTTTGTAAATAAAAAGAAAACACAAAGCAGTCCCGAGGATTGCCAACAGAAGTGAAAACTTAAACCTATGAAAATCTATATATATATATATAAGAGATTTCCACCTATGTATTGACTCATCACAATATCTCTGGAACCATAAGGCCTACAAACCTCAAATTTGGTAGGCATATTTCTTTCGCCGAGTAGAGGTCAGAACGGATTTTACGAAATTATATCCCTAAGGAGGTGAAAAAGCAGGGTAAAGTTTGTATGGGACAACGTGATTCCTTGGTCCAATCTATTTCAAATTTTCCATAAACATTCTTTAACAGAATTGATGAAAGATGTGATTCATATTTTATTGAGACTTATCTCCTAACTGGGTTAAAAAGGGGTGGAAAGTTATTTTAGAGGTGATTTGCTTTAAAGTTGATATCAATACTTCTTAGTGATTTTGATTTAAAAGACATTTTATTTTGACACATGTTTGAAAACTCAATTCGATTATATTCAAAAAACCGGCTAAGAGTGACTCGGAGTCGCGCACGAAGGGTTCCGTGCCAATATCTATAAATAGCAAAATAATCATGTTTGTTGTATGGGGGCTTAAATTCTCTATTTGTTTTATTTTAATTTAATTATTTATTTCTAAAGGGAATATATTACTAAATATTCTGTGAATATTTCAAACGACTACCTATTTTTGTTATCAATATCAAGCAAAAACCTTACCTTTGTTGTGTGGGAGCCCCTTAAATATTTATTTTATTGTTTTTTAGTATTTGTCGTTGTAGCGGCAAAAGAAATTCATCATCTGTGAAAATTTCAACTGTCCAACTATCACGGTTCATGAGAGCAACCTGGTGACCGACAGGCTAAGCAACGGATGGACAGCAGAGTCTTAGTAATAGGGTCCTGTTTTATCTTTTGGGTATGGAACTCTAAAAAGGTTGATGTCACATAAACGTTCTTCTTCTTCTCTTTGTGTATTGGCAATCAGCTACTTATACGAGCTATTGGTGCCAGTGTCAAGTCATAATTATTTTTACGTTTTTAGTCTTTCAGGTCAGTCATTGTCTAAGTCAAAATGTCACCATCAACAGTGCTATGGCTACACTGTTAATGGTATCTTTGAAAACGTTGTAAAGCACTTTTATATGATATTCACTACATCCCAGTAGTTCCGCCGCATCATCATCACAGCCCATATATCATCCATGCACTCTTAAAGTACTTAACCAATTTTAATCAAATTTGCATAATATGTGTAGTTTGATCCAACTTAAAAGATAGGATAGCTTCCATCTCAATTTATAGTCACAATATTATTTTATTGCAAATTATTTGTCTATTATTTGACAGTCACAATTATCTGTTATCTCCAAACGATTCTAACAGATGGTGATATCGGTTGACTGGATTGAGTAAGTATTTAATAGATGGCGCTATGTTAAACGTAGAAACGTTTCATATAAGCTACAATTTATTAGCACAACCACCACGTGTTACTGAGACTACCTTAGCCACAGCAACGCGTGGCCGGGTCTGCTAGTAATGAATATTATAAATTAAAATAGAACAACAAGTACGTATTTCAGCTTATTTTACGAAGCTGACACTGTTTACTTCGCTGCGTAGCAAGAATACCACGCGCATGTGCTTGGGATCTACTGACTCACTCTCTTTCTCTCACCTACTTTCTACCTTTGTGTATCTTTCTTTCTCTCTCCCTCTTGCGTTGGACGCTACTCGTTGCTAACGCTCGCGTTGGCCTGTAACAGGTATACCATGCGCATGCATTCGAATGCCATTCCGTTAAACGTTTAACGCAACCTTGTTGGAAGTCGCATTAGAAGTTTCACTTCAATAAAGAAAAGTAGGTATGTGAAAATTCTTCATTTGAATGAAAATGATGAGATCAATAGTAAGTCTGACGTAGACATAATATGTGCTCAAAGCTGCCTAAAAGCTGCGTCATAAATAGTCGTGAAAGCCACAGAAAGTCTTTGGTTAGTTTAAGTCTATATACCTCTCGAATATTAAATTGCCCTCATAACTAGGGTCAAAATCGGTTACGGTATTATGAAGCGAATTAGGTTCGGCATTTTTCTATAAGACAAATGAACGAATGTAATCGACATAATACGAAGAATTACCCCGTTGAAGTGGAGATGAACAAGCCACAGCTCTCAATAAACCAATAATCTCTGTGAAAAAAATTTTTTAGTAGCGACCAAATGGAAATAGTACGAGGCAGAATGACCACCAGGCAGACGGTTTGGCGAGTGGAGCAGTGAATCGTTGAATAAAGGCGCCGAAAGATCACGTTAATGCGCGCATTCTATAGAAGAGTGTAGGTACGTATAATAGTGGACAGAGGCAGGCTGAATGATGATGAGGATGATAAATTTAGCCATATCTAATAATAATAAAAAAAAATTGGCTACGTTAGTAGATGCTAAATAAATTACGCTCATACAAGCATATATAATATATCCAATAAAGAAAAGATTTTAAAGGAAATAAAAAAGTAACTGTTACTACTCCAAAATCTCCTCGTACAGCGACGATAAGAATATAATTAACGCCAACCCTTACTTGAAGGGAGTCGTAAAAATCGGCTAAGAGTCTCTTCAGGAAAGTGAGAAGCCGCTAACTGCTATCACCAATCTGCCTGACAAAACATGAAGATTTTGACGCTATCCTCTTATTTATGGGGGAGGCTTCAACATAGTTGACGACGGCAGGTTTTATGATGATGATGATGACTACTCTAAAAAATACAAAATTGCTGTTCAACAGATTCAAAATCAATTAAAGTGTAAGTGTTGTTGAAGATTGGATTCAATTAAATGAATGTGTTATGAGCTTCGATGACTAACGAGTACCGTTTTATTGATGGCTCTTGAAACCGCTTGGTTAATAACAAAGTGTTCAAACCGCTCTTTCGATTCATCAATCTCTTCAAAACAATGGAATTAAATAATTACACTAGCGTAACGAATCGTGACCGCGTGCCGCCAATAAAAAATCGACTACAGTGCGATTATCCGATTACACACATAACAATATAATAGCAAGTTGTATCTGAAACAGGACCATTTAACAATATTGTCTTTGACTAATTGCGGCGTGATGCCAAATGTTTTGCACTCACGCATGATTCTATATAGCTAGGTGCCATATTAGCACAGCCGTTAATAATTTCATAAAATAAAAGCGACGATATAATCCTAATGAAACCCTAAAAAAACAAGTACGAGTTGTACTCGCGCACAAGGGGTGCCGTAAATCTAAAAAAATAATACAAGTTTGTTGTATGTAAGCCTTAAATATTTATTTTATTTTTAGTATTTGTTGTTATAGCGGCAATAGAAATACATCATCTGTGAAAATTTCAACTGTCTAGCTATCACCGTTCTAGAGATACAGCCTGGTGACAGACGGACGGACGGACAGCGAAGTCTCAGTAATAGGGTCCCGTTCTTACCCTTTGAGTACGGAACCCTAAAAAGAAGCTGAAATATAATGTAATGCAGGCCATATAGTAGGCAGATAGTTGGATATTTCGCTCTCATTGTTCGTAAGGTACGTACCCAGCAATATGACATATAGAATCTGTGAAAGATAAGATATAATTCTGGTAGATAAATAAGAATATAATTTATCATCTCTATTTAATTTTTCACGACAAAAATAGGAGACTAATAGGTATACAACTGAGAAACACAAGCAATTATCATTAATTATACTTATAACCCTATTGCGACGCATTTACTCAGTGTAGGCTACTTTTTTTCCAATAAGGTAGAGACTCGCCAATAGAACATGAACATATAGGCCGAGAAGATAATTAAGTAATGCGAATCTCTTTTACCTGCATTACAATACAACACATGACACTGTACCAAATGTAGCTTGTTAGACCAATATTCTATTTCTGTAGTCTGTCCTATATAGCTCTATACTGGTGTTTAAGTCTCGACTGTATATTATAACGCATCGTTTATCTCTTTATTGTCGGCTGGCGCAAGTTTACCAAAATTTGTATGAATGTAGAGTAGGCACCCGCTTATATAAAGAGTCACGAACAAAAGCGCTTACGCCTCGTCTTAATTAATGTGATTAATGAGCCGAAGCCGCGGCTCGTTTTGAACTCGCGTTACTGTTGTAATCGAGAAATAAATTAATTTTATTAGTAGTCCTTTCTAATAGAATACGATAGAGGTCCGCGCTCCTAAATGACTCTACCGACCTTACTGTATTTTCCCGCTTCGTTACGTTTCTCTAATTTAAAAATTGGGCGTTAAAACTCACCGATTATAATTTAAATTTATGACATTATGCATATATAAAAGCATATAAAGAGGAAATTGTGACATGTTATAGTCAGGCAGCACTAACAAGGTAGATATCTGAGCTTCAACTTAATGATTTCAACTATAATTTCATTTAATTATAATTATATTTTCAAACCTACTACTTACCCACCACCACTTTAGTTTCATTATTATTAACATAATTTAATCCATAAAAAGCACTATCCTATTACGTTTACGTCTATCTACCTTAAGCAATTATATGTACCCATCATGTTTTAGTAATTAATTTTTGGTATATAATCATGTAGACTAGAGTTCAAGTAATTTGAATCTATTAGAAAAAAAAATTACTGTAAAACAAATAGTATTCGCAAAGACGTGTTACCTTTTTAAAAAATATAGCTATCTATTTATTTTCCCATGTTTTGAGCTAACGTTTGTAAGCCAATGATGATGTATTTTGAACTCTATACGGTGATAATGGAGTGTTGTTTTGTAGTGGGTGCTTAGCGGTTGCGCTCGCGCCTCGGGCCGAGATCGTGGCAGAGATAATTAGAGGCCGCGGCTCTGTGGGAGCCATAAAAACGGCAAATTGACCGGCGGGATAACCAGAAAGGCACAATGTGTTAGATAATAATTTCCAAATTACAGGTTATGTTAGTTCGCGAGCGAGACTCGGCCAGATCTTTTTTCTCGAACGCCGACTGAGGTGCTAAGGGCAGGCTAATTACTATTTGGGTATCAGAGCGAGGATTTTAGTGCAGCTGCTACCTGTATAAATATTTATTATTATAAAAGATCAAACGTCAATTTCAAAGGAATCCAATTTTATCAGCCAATTAATATTGCCACAAATAACTCATCGCACAGACACATATAATGATACGTTGCTGTAACCTGCAATAGGGCAAATAAACAATTAAATGCACTTATAAGTGTTCTTCAATAAAATCATACGGGTAGATATTAAACTAATAAAACAGATGCAAATTGATCGCTTAATATTAATTTAGGTAAAATAAATAATTAGATAGCAGATAGATATGCTATTTGTGAGGCTGCTTCTGGTCATTAAATAAGTTACCTATCGTTTTATATTTATGTATCATCATTTAAGAATCTAAAAAGTTCATTTACCAAGCAATTAGTAATAATTTTTTTTTTTTTAGAGCTGAGACTATGTATATACAAATGATTAGTTAGATATAAATAACAAGACGGTACATTGTAGTAAGAGATGAATCTCCATTATTCCTCCGTTTAACAAGGAAGACTTGTAAAGACAATCGATGTTAGAGAGTAGGTGATGCGCGGGGAGCCGAATGACGCGCGCAGCTATTGGCCCATACACCGTGGGCGGAACCCTGCACGCCTTCACAGGAACAACTCTTAGATTCATGATTTCTTAAAAGGAACCTTATCTTCTAAGCATTGATGAAATTTGCAAGCCTCAACAACCGACTCGCTAATGTCAGTCGTGAATTTATTCCTCTTTAGTTATTCTATAATAACTAAAATTACAATTAGTAACTAATCACTTTCAATTTCGAACATTAGAAGCAATCCTACCACGAGTCTTAAGAAAAATGCATAATAATTATGTAATTAATTTCAACTACAATTAATAGAAATGTTGTAACAATTATAGACAAGTATATAACAATTGTCGATCTATAGATAAATGTGGGTCAAGTTTTGCTTAATATATGTAAATAGGTATGTGATTAATAATTAATGGCTATAGGTATTTATAACAATAAAGTTTTAATTTATACAATAATAATAAAATTGCTCCACAACAAAGGTCACTTTTTTAATGTTAAGGTTATGAAATTATGGCAAATAAAAATATCTATTGACATTCAAGTCCTAACACTGGGAAGCAGAAAATATATAAGTAATATAATAAGCAGAATAATGTAATACTAATATTTTTGTATACCTTATAATTTCAAATTAAATAAGTACCCATCCTATACTAATAAACCTGACTAGAAATTTTTTCGTCTTCCTTAGTAGGACCGGAGCGGGTATGCCCGATCTGGACCAGATAAGGTATGTAACGCAGAAGATATATCTGGTATAGATATACCCGATCAGGAAAACCTTATCGCGTCCAGATCAGGCATTCCTGATCGGGTCCGGATGAAATTTTACTGATCGGAACCAAATCAATCATCTGCGTTATATATCTTGCCTGATCCAAAACGAGTATGCCCAGTCCGGTCCTTTTAAAAAACATGAATATTTTAAAGAACATGTTTAATTGATAAAAATATAAATTAATATATGACGTAGGCAGCGAATGCAGTGCTATATTCTTATCATAGAGTCTCAGTGAGCCGTTCCAATTAGGGCGCAACCACCAGATGCTAACGACTTCAACTGTTGCCTGAATTTCTCATTCATGACCTGATCGATCTGTTTTGATCTGATTCGATAACAACTAATTTAATATTAGGCGATGTCATTACGCGTCGGAGAATCTTAACACCGCGATTCAGATAATGACGTCATTTTACTAACTCCATCAATTTATTATGACCCAAAACATTAAATGTTAGAATGGTTGTTACAATATTATTATATTTATTTCTATCTATGTTTTCAAATGTACCTATTATTTATTTTTGTTTTTACTTTAAATATAAATTATTTTTATATTATTAATTAAACACTATTATTATTATTATTATTAAATACATATGATTAATTAAAGATTTCAGATTAATCTCCTCTGATGCAAATACAATTTACACCGTGGCATAAATATGACAATCATGATATGATACTTTTTTGAATTTTGATTGATATTTTTTTTGTGTTACAAAAACTGTTTCTGGTCCTGATATACTACATGCCTTACCATATACTTGATTATATTTTACATCAGGCTGTCCTTATCCGGTCCTTACCTGGTCCTGATTCGGAATGCCTTACCATACTTGATGATATTTCACATCAGGCTATGCTTATTTGGTCCTGATCTGGTCCTGATCCGATATGCCTTACTATACTTGATGTTATTTCATATCAGGCTATCCTGATCAGGACCAGACCTGGTCCTGATAGGGTTTGCCAGATCCGGCATGCCTCATTCTATCCTGATCGGGTCCTGATTCGGTATGCCTTACCATACTTGATGATATTACACATCAGGCTATCCTTATTTGGTCCAGACCTGGTCCTGATCCGGTATGCCTTACCATACTTGATGATATTTCACATCAGGCTATCCTTATTTGGTCCTGATCTGGTCCTAATCTGGTATGCCTTACCATACTTAATGATATTTCACATCAGGCTATCCTTATTTGGTCCTGATCTGGTCCTGATCCGGTATGCCTTACCATAGTTAATGATATTTCACATCAGGCTATCCTTATTTGGTCCTGATCTGGTATGCCTTACCATACTTGATGTTATTTGACATCTGGCTATCCTGACCAGGACCAGACCTGGTCCTGATAGGGTTTGCCGGATCCGGCATGCCTTATTCTATCCTGATCGGGTCCAGATACATGATCTGGTTGAACCATACTTTTTTCTAGTCGGGAAATACATACCTAAATGTTTTTAAAGTTGACCAAATGCCGCACCCAAAATCTTAACATACGGAAAATGCGTTATTCTTGCTCAGACCTTTGGGAATAACATAATAAAGTAATTTTAATTTATTATTTGAAACATTGTTTCCTTTTCATCGGTTAAAGAATCAATAAACAGCGGTGCAAATACCTTATTTTATTTATTAACACCAAACATTTTGTGTACGTACCTACCTTTACCGGTATAGGTAAGGTGTATAAAATTTAAAAATCTGTAAAATATTGATAGTACCTTTATAGCTAAAATGACCCTTTTCTTTGACAGTTGTGGTTTGGCCATACGCCGCCTAAACCTTTCGCGGTGGTGAAAGAGCGCCATGGGGCTCAATATCCTGCCTTATTAGGTTATTAGTTCAGAACACCAAAACAACTCCAACTTTCTGGCGTACCTATTTAAAAAATCCATTAATTCAGAAAAAAGTAGTAGTTAATAGACTGAAGACTTTTCCGTGTGGTGACGGAGCAAGAATACAGTTCACCACCCCCTTTCTTACCCGTGGGTATCGTAAAAGACGATTAAGGGATATAATATACATACATATACCTATCAACTGTACAAGAGAAGGAAACCTCGAAATAAAACCTTATACCAACACGTCTGACCAGCACGGTATAGTAGATCAATTTCTCTCCCATTATGGAGGAGGCCCGAGCAAAACAGTGGGACATATGTGGGCTGAAATGATGAAAACACTGAAGAAATACTATAAATAAATACCTACTTGAACTAACTACTTGACACATACTTACTTTTATTCAGAAAGATTTCTTCATCTCGTTCGAATCAAATAAAGAATATAAAAAAAATATGAGATCACTGGATGAGAACAAAAACTAGAAATAAAATTACGTGACAGTTCGTTTGACATTCATGACACCAATAAATTTATTTTCCATCTTGCAAAGCAAATCACAGCGGAACGTAGAAATAATATAGATTGAGAAGAAGAAGTAATGCTAACACATCTTTATTCTCCCACTCTTATCCCCATTACTTGAGGGCAATACAATATGTACTCTTCTTTCATATATACATACTGTCAGACATCAACCATCCTTGGTAATGTAATTGTTGACCAAACGGCATCAGATGGAGTTGGCCCAGGTCATTATAAGGCTCTTAGTCGTCTTTTACGACATCGACGAGCAAAGTAAGGGTTGGTAGTATTCGTAGCCGCTACCACACAGCATGCAATGCTAACACATATATTGGTATAGGTATATGTAGTATGTATATATTCAGTTTCACTCAGTAGTGCGACTAATAGTCGAGTAATCTGAAATTATAATATTAATATTTTGTAATATGTGCCTGTAATTTATTCGCATTGAAAATCTATATTTTTATAGTCTTAGATGTCAAATTCGAATATATAAATTACCATACCATAGTAACAATTATTTTTTCATATTAATAACTGATTGCTGTGTGGTGATTGATGGTTACTAATACTACCAGCCCTTATATTGCTTGTGAAATGGAAGATAACTAAACGCATTACATCAATCTGGGCCAAATCCATCTGATGCCGTTGACTCAATCATTATATTTCCCAGAAAAATTGAGGTTAGGCAGGCGGCCGGTTATAAAAATATCAAGAATATTGTTGGGTAGACAAATAATTGGGAAAAGAGAAGGATGATGATGAATTACCCTATATATTTATTCAAAATACCTAGGACTTATTTCGTTACTGAAATTCATTGTCGAGTCATAGCTTGAAAGAAATAAGAAACTTGACTTTTTTTATTTTGACGCCTAATCGCTCCTGTACCTATGGTTTAACTTACCGAACATAAATAAGGCGTAGAAGTGATCGATACTTGGTAATTATTTTAACTGTTCCTTCTCCTTGCATCGAAATTAAACATATTATTTGTCTTTGACTTCTTGATGACACCCACGATTGAGAAGCGGTAGTGAATTACTCTTACTCCGCTCCGTCACTATTTTTTTTTTGGTAGCCTATGGCCCGGACACACGTCGCCTGCTCCGTCCGGGGCGACGAAAGGGCAGCGCGTGGCTCCATAATCCACCGTATTAACAACCCCAAAATCGCCATTGGGCCCATCACTATACGAAAACTTTACAAATAACAAATAAAATAATAATCTCCAATTCACCCATATAAGCTATAGAACTAACTGAAACTGACTGTTGTAAGCTTACTTTACTTATAGATATATAGCGAAAAGTTAATATACAAAATAAAATTCTAAAATATTTCTTCATATACCTAATAACATTTCAGGGACTTTGTGCCCTATATAATTATAGAGACGACTGAAGTGGCTACGTCACTAAAACTTCACTTCTAATATTGTTTATCCACCAATTTCTTGAGACGGGACCCAATACAATTGTATTTGTCAATGATAAATGGTCGCGCGCGGTGCTTTTTATCTCCTACGCTCAAAGGCACCGCCGGAGACATGTAACACGCAAGTTTATATCCTAATATGATGTTAACATGGTACATTATAGTATATTCATAAATAATTACAACACAGGACTAAATGATACGGTACTAATCAAGTCCGGGAATAAACGTGGATAATGCGGTTTAATATCGTTTGAAAGGAACCTTTCGGCGGGTAGTCGCATTCAGCTATAATGAGTTTATTCAGAGATTTAATCGAATGAATCGTCATAAGCAAACAATCGTTCAAGAGTATTCCGTTGGGGTCGTCGCTATGACCAAGAATATTTACAGGTATCTTATTGAAAAGAAATCTTGTGTTCACTGATAATTTAGACAAAATTCGAACAACAAAATTTCTGCTAGAGTTTTTATAATACATATAGGTATACCTTTCAAAATAAATGTAGGATTATGATTATTATTATTATTTGTATCTCCTTTTAATTCACGGGATCTTCCGTAGGGAAGATGCCCGGTCCTTTGGGAGGCTTACATGGGGATATGGATCCAACACGCAGAGGCCTTTGGAGAAATTTAATCTAAATATTGGGATGGGACACCTACCGATGACATTCCACGTCTGCACATAACATACGTGGAATGCCAGCAGTAAGTGTAAAACTATTGTGTGATGATGGTATCTAATATATGAATATGGGAGTGGGTGCTTAGTGGACTGGTTCATCTTAAATCTATGAATTTATAAACTGTCGTCTGCCTTCAAACCCATGTTAAGAGATGAACGGTGGCAGACGGTGACTCGCCAACTCACTGAATGGGCCCCCTAAATAGTCGCCACAGACACACAAGTCATACGGGCAACAGAGGGCAACATTGGTGTAAGTGGCTAGGGGTGTCGAGCGGTGCGGCGCCGGTTTCACCATTGAGTCTACGATAAACAAACTCATGGTTTCCCCGTAATTATGCCCTTGAAAATGACACTTCCACCCCCGAGCATATAGCTCTGGCGACCCCTCTCTGACCAGCTGTTTAAGGCAAGCCAGAGCTGAGAGTCCTTCGGGCACTCTTCGGTTTCCACTCTAGCCAGTCAATGAAGGCCAGCTAGGGACGAGCCCCTGATCGACTATCTGGAGTATTCAGGACCGCAGTGTCGCCACTCACATTCAACTCGCCACAAGCTGCCCTGCGGTTTATTGGCTTTCCTGTAAATCTTAAGATACATTTTTTTTTTTATATCAAAAGAACTTAGGGAGCCAAATAATGTTCCTCCGAGCTTTGCATTAGCCTCATGGTGAGGTAACGACTGGCCCGGAGGGAATTATTATTATATTATTATGATTATTATTATTATTATATTATTATTATTACTATGCCAGATTAGCAATATGAGCGAAGTTTTTTTTTCTTCTTTCTTTTTCCTTTCTTTTTATACATTAAGCTCAAAATTCATATATTTATACATGAAGAATTCGTATTAGACTCATAAGCTTATATGTTTCAAGTTATATGTTTATTAATAGGTATGCATAAAACCCTGACTAGATTTCAATAAAATTTTGAGACAGAAAAAGTTTGCATTAATACATAAAGTATTTATATACTAGTAGATATTGTTTCATGTGCTGTAGGAAGCGTAAACATATTTTTGGGATATTGATAGCATCTAATAAGTAAGAACATTCTGATTGTTATTAAAATTAACTCAGTTTTGCATAAATTAGATAAAGATTGCAACCATATAAATAGTTTTACAGACACACTTCGCATGTTCGTTATTTAAAATACAGCTTTTTTGATTCTATGTATAATTGCAATAATTTAGCTGTGTGGTAGCGGCTACGAATACTACCAACCTTTACTTTGCTCGTGGATGTCGTAAAAGACGACTTATAACGACCTGGACCAACTCCATCAGATGCCGTTGGATCAACAAGTACATTCCCAAGGAGGGTTGACGTCTGGCAGGCGGCCGGTCATAAAACTATTGTCAATAACTTTTACAATATGTACTATGAAAGAAGAGTACATATTGTATCGACCCCAAGCAATTGGGATAACAGTAGGAGAATGTATAATTGCAATAATTAACTATACAGATCATCATCTCAGCTCATATATATCCCAGTGTTGGGCTCCAGCAGCCTCCATAATGGGAGGGAATTTGACCTACTATAACCACGCTGATCAGACGTGTTGGTATAGGGTTTTGTATCGAGTTTCACGTCTCTTGCATGTTATATGCATTTTATATCCCTTAGTGATCTCTTACGATCACCCACGGTTAACATAACGGGTGGTGAATTATATTCTTACTCCGTTACCACACGTAACTATTCAAATAATATAGCAATTATCCAGATAAAAGTAATAGCATCTATGATGGTACTCTCAACATTTAGATATGCCTATGTTAATGGCAATGTACATTAGCACTGAAGATAAAGCATTTAAGATGAAAGAATACTGTATGGTGAGATGTGTAGGCAATGAAAATGGTGTTGATTTGTAACGCCCGGTGTCGGCGACATGCATGACATCACCGCTAAGAGACGCGTTAGATAAAAGATTAACGATGGACCATTTTGTGTGTGAATACTTGCCCGCTTTCAACTTTCTCTGTACTACAGGATAGTTTCCTCGTGTCTGACTGTATTCGTATTTTATTTTGGTGCTTTAATAGTACTGAGAATAATAATGGAAAATATTAATAATATTTAATTGACTGATTGTTAATAAAATTTAAAATAAAATTCATGGCAAATTAGAATTCTGTCTTTAAAAACTTCAGTGACATCATTCTCCTACTTTTATCCCAATTACTTAGGGTCGATACAATCTGTACCTACTCTTCTTTCATAGTACATATTGTAAAAGTTATTGACAATAGTTTTATGACCAGCCGCCTGCCATACGTCAACCCTCCTTGTGAATGTAACTGTTGACCAAACAACATCACATGTAATTGGCTCAGGTCGCTATAAGGCTCTTAGTAGTCTTTTACGACACCCACGAGCAAAGTAAGGGTTGGTAATATTCTAAGCCGCTACCACACAGTAAAAACTACAGTAACATTTAAATATAATGAAATTAAATAATTAAGTATTCAAAATAAGATTATGTAAATCTAAATCTTTATTGGAGTGACAAAAATTGTAACATTCGTTATCTTATATTTATTCTAATTTATGTAAAATCGACGCAGCAAGATTTATTTTTTATATAAACAAATCGAAAAAGCTCTGATCATATAGCAAGGCATTTTGCTAATTTTATAACCTTATATATCCATAATATATTAATCTACCATGACAAAATATATGCTTTGATCACATTAAGATAAATGTGAACATCTAACAAAACTAAAAATTGTGCCTACAGCATGGTATGCTCCGCCGAGCTGGCCACAGATGTCAAGGAAGCGGTCCCAGTGGCCGGCCCAATGGTGATGGGGAGGCAATACAGTGGATTATGGGGCCACGCGCTGCTCTTCCGTCGCCCAAACGGACGGCGTGTGTCCAGACCATATCCTACCAAAAAAAAAAACTGTTGTATGCTGCTTTCATATAAAATATATGATAATACTAATATTTTTTATTATTATCCCTCTTTCTTCATTATAACATACTCGAAGGCACAAGCAGGTGATAATTTTGAACTTATCATACAAATACAAGCAACTATACTTAATCGTATTTTTATAAACCCATTATACTGTTCTGGTGTATCTGCTATAGGTATGTCACATTATAACCACAAAAAAAAAATATTAAAAATATTGTTGATATGCACATGTTTTGGAAGTAAAATTTATAGTAGCGGGTTGTCATGAACAGTGAAATATACATTGGCAGACCGCGACAAACGCCCACCTCGTGACAATGCGGGTGCACTCGTTGTGGTACTCGACCACAATTACTGTCTCATGTTATTTTTATCTTATACCTACACACTGTATGTAGTAAACATTAATAAATAAAATAAATAAATAAAATAAAATAGCCTAATAATTTCTACTACATTACATAACATACATTGATTAAATAATGAAAGTAACTGCGAAAGGAAATGCTTCAATGTTTCGGACATGTGGAGAGAATGCTTGCGAATGAACGAACGTCTGGTTAAGATATACAATGCGAAAGTGGAAGGATGTAGGTACCGGGGGAGACCGAGACTAACCTACCTAGACTAGATTGGTCACGTACTGAAGGAAGGTGGAGTCAAGAGTCTCCGAAACCGGCGAGCGTGTATGAAGAGAATTATGAATGTTGAGGAAGCGAGTGAAGTATGCAAGGATAGAGTTCTCTGGCACTCTGTTCTCTCTGCCTACCCTGTAAGGGATATCCCTTATGGTGGTACACCATATGGTGTGATGATATGTATGTATGTAAGTAACTTAAACAATAATAAACTTACTAACAAATTTTTCCATAGACTAAACTTTTTTATTATTATAATGCTGTAGTCGCCTCTAGGGCTAGACCTCCCCTAACATTTTTCATGCTTCTCTTTCGCGCGCCTTTTGCATCCAATTTATGCCACATTTCTGAATAAAGATATCCCTTCATCTCTTTTTGAGTCTTCCTTGTTTCCTTTTTTTGTCCCTTGGTGTCCATTCTGTCAAACGCTTTTTCCATCTATTGCTACACAACATTAATAACCAAGTAGTAAAATTTAGTATTGCCAATACATTTGATATAAAACTAATATAACGGATTCTGTCGCATTTTTATTTAATTTGCCTTACTTTCAAACAGTTTTCAGTTTTCGCGATATGCTTATGATGTTAAACATCCAATAAGTCATCGTTATTACAGAGATTTATTATTATTATACAGAGATTTATTATTATTATTATATCGGTATTAGTTACTAAACATTGAATTTATAGAATATATTATAATATGACAATTTACTAAGTTAAAACACTAACAAATCTATTTATTAAGCTACCACCGGATCAGAACGCGGCCATACTTAGAATATACACAGGACTTATCGTTATAATCTAAATTATCCGTGTAGCAATGAGAGATATAATATGCAAATAATATCTATGCAAAAGAAGGAAAACTTAAAATAAAACACCTGTCGCGTTATCGTTCTCCCTCCTATTTCGGAGGAGGCTCGGACCCAGCATAAGGACATATATGAGCTGAAATAATGATGACATTCTAATTGAAATATTACATACCTACATTGTCCGAACACATTGATGCATCGATACTAAAATTAGCCTTTCAGAAACATAAAATATGCAATCGTATACAACCTTATTAATACCTATAATTAGCACCCATTCCGTAACCTCACCAGCGAATGATTTGCTAGCAATCAATTAAAACAATATTTGAAATAGTGCTCCCAAAAAAAGTTAAAAGGAAGTTCTTAAGCTATAAACATTCCGTATGTCGGAGGGTTAATCTTTCCTCTCATTCAAACGTATGTTTATTTCTGTCTCACTTGTAGGGTTTACCCACCGCGCCGCTACGTCTACGCGCACCATATTACTGAGGAGGATGCGCGCTACGATGATATATGACCCAGCCGTGTTACCGCCAAAGCCTTGTTTAAGAGAACCAAAGTAATTAACTTCGACTTAGTTATCATTATGACTTCGAAATTATCTCTAAGTTTTAAGCTTTTAATATTTTAAGATCGTAGCAGCTACGGCGTAGCTCTTTTATCTTTAAGATATTTAAGGTTTTAGCTACCTTTAAAAGTTTTATTTATTTGGCATTGTTCTTGACTTATTTGGTTAATGTTAGTTATACAATCGTATGAACTGAATCAGTTAATTTTTAATATGCATTATGAAGAGTTGATTCTATGAGATAAGTCATGCATGTTAGATATAGCTGTATTTATTATGGTGCAAACAACACAAATAAGCTATTAAGAATAGAACAAAATTATGGACTTCAATCTTAATTTTAAATATAACTTAAATTATATATTATAATAAGTATGCTATTAATTTATAAGTATTTAATGACTTATCCTGTATATATTATTATGTACTCTTGAATTTTTTGTACATATCTCCATATTAAGTATTATCTATAAATAAAATTAAACAATAAATAAACAAAATGTAAGAAAAATAGCATGTGTGACATTAAAACCATTGTCACAACATTTCGATGATATTTGGCATTTTTGTCTGTCTGTTATTTTCTTCGCATGTCATGCAAAGACTAATAAACAGCTTTTCTTGGTTGTGATAATAGTTTTTATCTTTGCCCGTGGATATCGTAAGAAGTGACGTACACAGCTAATAAAGAAATAATAATTTAAAATAAAATTCTACCAACACGTCTAGTAACCGTAATTAAGCCAATTAGTCTTACCCTACCATTGTGGAGAAAGCTCTTGATGGAAAAGAGCTTTTTCTCAGTCGGTGATATTCAGGCTGAGGACGAAGATGAAAGGGATTTTTTGAAATATCGTCCTTTGAAGTTTTGAATTCCCAAGGAGGATTGACGTCTGGCAGGCGGCCGGTCATAAAACTGTTGCCAATAACTTTTACAATTTGTGCTATGAAAGAAGAGTACATATTGTATCGACTCCAAGTGATTGGGATAAGAGTGGGAGAATGATGATGATCCTTCGAAATTTTGAGTATACTGATCAATTTCTGATGTATACACGTGTATTACACATTGAAATAAAATATTTTTTACAGATTTTATCCTTTTAATATTTGATTTTTAATTTCACAACGTTTTGAATACTATTCAGCATTTACGGCCATGGGAGAATAGTCCTCCAGGTTCATTAGCTAACATCTAAAAAATTACATATTCCTCGAAAAATTACAGGATGGCTTTATAAAAAAATCATCATTTTTTGTATAAAATCGCGCCTAGCAAGGAAATGGAATCATAAGAGAGTTCTACTCGACAACGACAAACGCATTTTTAAACATTTGCAAAAATTACACGTCTATATAAAAAAATCATCATTTTCCAAAAAGAAATGCTTTAGATACTAACTAAAAAAAATCTTATTTAATTATAAAATTTAATCCAAATTATCAAGTCGTTTACCAGATAATAACTGTTTGCACGTTTAAAGTTATGACATATATTTTATATACATTATATATTATGTGTCGTTTGTAACTTACACCATAAACACTGAGAGGCACTCGGGCCGCTAATCGAGTTTGTCGGCCGATGTTATCTCTAAACCACACGTTAATAGTACCACCGCCTATACATCGCTCCCCCACGCGTCCCCGTTGGGATAAATGCTTCAATACCATCGTGTGAGAATTATTACACTTTATTCTTTTTATTTGATAACTAACCAAAAATTATTGTGTTAGCTAATTCACCCTTTATAAAATTGGTATTCTGATCAACAAATTCAATCAACTGAATGCACAGACACTTTAACGATCAATTTTCTGCGCTGAGTGTCTTGGATTCCATTTCTACATAGAACATAACTTTTTGTACTATCCAAAAATATTGTGATACTTCATGTAATTTGTGTCCGATAATTGAATGTTTGTAAAATACCCTATGACATTAGAATTTTCTTCTTAGGATATGATAATGTCTTAAAAAGGAAATTATAACACCGTCAATGTTTAGCATAAATACGCCTTGGCAAGTAAATTTATATATCTGTGTACTCAAACTGAATCGGAGATATGTGCCCATAGTTATTCCACAGAATTAATTACTTACTATAAAAGTTACTTACGCGTTAAAAGATTGTCCTAGAATGGCACAGATGCCATGATATTCTAAGTAAATTACGTCTACCAAACAATAAAAGTTAGGTTCAATCCAGATCCAGGTCGAGTAGGTACTCACGCAAAACTTTGACTGAGCGATTCAGAAATGGCTGTTCAGAATTTGGATGTAATTTTTATCCATTAGTTCATTATCATCATTTCTACTTTTAGCCTAATTACTTGGGGTTGATACAATATGTACTCTTCTTTTATAGTACATATTGTAAAAGTTATTGGCAATAGTTTTATGACCGGCCGCCTGCCAGACGTCAACCCTCCTTGGGAATGTAATTGTTAACCAAACAGCATCAGATGGAGATGGCCCTAGTCGTTATAAGGCTCTTAGTCGTCTTTTACGACATCCACGAGCAAAGTAAGGGTTAGTAGTATTCGTAGCCGCTACCACACAGCATAATTTATAATTATATTCATTAGTTATACCATTGTTAATTATAGAGAACTTGGCGACATAAGGATTCTGCATAAAACTAAATGGTTGGAAGATTATTTCAATAATCTTCTATATTCAAGTTGCCAGTAAGTCAGGAGCCTCTCCTAATAGTAACTTAGTTACAGAAATTAGCGATACCAGAGACAATTATGCCGTTGTTTATCTTGTAGAATAAATCATTAAACTCGAAAAAGAAATAAATGTGATCTATATAATAATTATATTTCTCTAAAAATTATAAAATATATAAAGCGGAAATAATTAGATGTAAAAAAATAGGATCTTTTGTTTTGTTGTGGTAATTAATTAAACCTTGTGTTGTTCTTAGCAAAAAACTTTATGTGATAAATTTTAAATGAATAGATGGCGTAAAGATCTCCAATTGTAGGTTCTGATGACCTTAGTTCTGATAATAGGTAGGTACGTTCGATTTCTTCATTGAACAATTCTTTTTGTGATACACAACTGTTCGTTTTGAACCTATGTGTGATTCGTGTTCATTAATTCTATGTTAGTATAGTCGCCTAGGATAAGAGAGCTATTTCACTAGCAGTCTGTTATATTTTATAAAAAAAATATCAAAAATATGGATTGGTTAGGAGATCTCCTCCACCGTATTATCTCATTGTAGTCGTTAAGCTGTTTCTACCACATCGGGGAAAAATAAAATAGTGACCTTTGTGGTCTTAATTCATCACAAGGTTAAATCAAATCAAATCATTTATTTTGGATAGGCCCCATAGGGGCACTTACATATTGTCAATTTTACATTTTTTTTTAAATTAAATTTAATTAATCTACCAGGACAAGGAAGGAACTCAGATGGGATTCTACAAACTACTACAATACATTATCAATGGCATATAATATTTCTTATTCTCTAGTGGTGTATAATGTGTATAATTAAAACAAGTAAATAATAATGATGGAATTTTTACGTTTCCAAGTTGGAATTGTTTTATTTTTTTATTGCTCTAGTTTTCTGTCGGAAGTTGTTATGGTCATAAATATTCATAATTTGAGGGCTAGTTTTTTATTAAAATAATGTGCATAATATTACTTAAATTAATCTTTTCTGTTATTAAAATGTCTATATTTGTTTCATATTAAAAATAAACCCTCAGATTCTACAATATTTCTATAGCCTGTTTTTTTTCTATCGGTTTGTAAGATTCTCCTTATTCTCTTATCAAATCACAAGATTAACTCCTAATTTTAAAGTTTATCGTACCAACTAATGACAAAATAAATTTGAGATCTCTTAAATTTGAGATTTAAAAACATTTAAGATTTTTTGCACGGGTCGACTTATTTAATAAATCGATCCGTGCAAAAGATTTAATAAAACCTATTAATTTAAAATTTTCTAAAGTTATTTTAATGTGATGTGATTATTACTTATTATATATTTTTTTTCTATATAATATTTGTCAACAGTGCTCCAAAATTATTTTGCCTTCTAAAGACGAAGTACCTACAAGTAAAAAATAACCATCATGATTATCTCAGCTGGGAAAGAGTGAATGGGAGGAAAATTGGCCTACTATACCACGCTGGTTAAACGTGTTTGTAATAGAGTTGTGTCTCGAGTTTACAATCTCTTGCATAGATGTTCTATGCGTTTTATATCCCTTAGTCGTCTCTTACAATCACCCACGGGTAAGAAAGGTAGAAGTGAATTGTATTCTTGCTCCGTCACCCCATGGATAAAAAAATAATACTTTCATTAAAAACTCAGTTTCTTGTTTTTTCTCTATTGTCCAAACATCTCATTCATCATCATCATTACTAGGTGACAGTAATATCTATCTATGTAATATCTTCAAACGAGTAATTCTTATATAATTTTTTATTTGTAGATATCTATATTTATATATTTTGTATATATTGAGAATCTCATCGATGGTAACAGGGAATTCCATTAAATTTATTATAGTATGTTGGAAATTTAAAAGGCAAAAAAACGATCTAGTCAGGTTTTATATAGAATATATTGTTTTATCAGTAGGTATTGTCAACTACTCAAAAAATATGATTAAAATACAAAGATTTTGGCCACTATTATCGAAAATACAAATAGCCCGACTAGAAATTTTTTCGTCTTCCTTAGCAGGACCGGACCGGGCATGCCTGATCTGGACCAGATAAGGCATGTAACGCAGAAGATATATCTGGACCCGATCAAGAAATCCTTATCGGGTCCAGATCAGGCATTCCTGATCGGGTCCAGATCAGGCATTCTTGATCGGGTCCGGATGAAATTTTACTGATCGGAACCAAATCAATCATCTGTGTTATATATCTTGCCTGATCCAAAACGAGTATGCCCAGTCCGGTCCTTTTAAAAAACATGAATATCTTAAAGAACATGTTTAATAGATACAAATATAAATTAATATATGACGTAGGCAGCGAATGCAGTGCTATATTCTTATCATAGAGAGTCCCAGTGAGCCGTTCCAATTAGGGCGCAACCACCAGATGCTAAGGACTTCAACTGTCGCCTGAATTTCTCATTCATGACCTGATCGATCTATTTTGATCTGATTCGATAACAACTAATTTAATATTAGGCGACGTCATTACGCTTCGGAGAATCTTAACACCGCGATTCAGATAATGACGTCATTTTACTAACGCCATCAATTTATTATGACCCAAAACATTAAATGTTAGAATGGTTGTTACAATATTATTATATTTATTTCTATCTATGTTTTCAAATGTACCTATTATTTATTTTTGTTTTTAGTTTAAATATAAATTATTTTTATATTATTAATTAAACATTATTATTATTATTAAATACATATGATTAATTGAAGATTTCAGATTAATCTCCTCTGATGCAAATACAATTTACACCGTGGCATAAATATGACAATCATGATATGATACTTTTTTGAATTTTCATTGACATTTTTTTTGTGTTACGAAAACTGTTTTTGGTCCTGATATACTACATGCCTTACCATATACTTGATTATATTTTACATCAGGCTATCCTTATTTGGTATAGACCTGGTCCTGATCCGGAATGCCTTACCATACTTGATGATATTTCACATCAGGCTATCCTTATTTGGTCCTGATCTGGTCCTGATCCGGTATGCCTTACCATACTTGATGTTATTTCACATCAGGCTATCCTGATCAGGACCAGACCTGGTCCTGATAGGGTTTGCCGGTTCCGGCATGCCTAATTCTATCCTGATCAGGTCCTGATCCGGTATGCCTTACCATACTTGATGATATTACACATCAGGCTATCCTTATTTGGTCCTGACCTGGTCCTGATCCGGTATGCCTTACCATACGTGATGATATTTCACATCAGGCTATCCTTATTTGGTCCTGACCTGGTCCTGATCCGGTATGCCTTACCATACTTGATGATATTTCACATCAGGCTATCCTTATTTGGTCCTGATCTGGTCCTGATCCGGTATGCCTTACCATACTTGATGTTATTTCACATCAGGCTATCCTGATCAGGACCAGACCTGGTCCTGATAGGGTTTGCCGGTTCCGGCATGCCTCATTCTATCCTGATCAGGTCCTGATCCGGTATGCCTTACCATACTTGATGATATTACACATCAGGCTATCCTTATTTGGTCCTGACCTGGTCCTGATCCGGTATGCCTTACCATACGTGATGATATTTCACATCAGGCTATCCTTATTTGGTCCTGACCTGGTCCTGATCCGGTATGCCTTACCATACTTGATGATATTTCACATCAGGCTATCCTTATTTGGTCCTGATCTGGTCCTAATCCGGTATGCCTTACCATACTTGAAGTTATTTCACATCAGGCTATCCTGATCAGGACCAGACCTGGTCCTGATCGGGTTTACCGGATCCGGCATGCCTCATTCTATCCTGATCGGGTCCAGATACATGATCTGGTTGAACCATACTTTTTTTCTAGTCGGGAGCTTGGTTGGGAAACCGAGTAGTCTAATCCATAAAGCCTCTCTTTCAGGCATTCGCTTTTATTCATTTCTATACACATTTTTTATTATTTTAACAATTATTTTTTTAACAATTATTAATATTTTCTAAAAAAAAATTACCAACAAAAAAATACAGAGCTGGGCTCAGTCATCCAGATATTACGTAGTATATGTTTTCTAATGATTTAGTAATTGAATTGATCTCTTAGTGAAATGTTATTGGGCTTTTCGTTGCGAACTTTACAACAATAATCGCGAAGTCTAGAACAACGGTAGACATCGATAGTCTCGTCCCCTATTGCGTGAGACCAAAAGTTGCATGGCAAAATGTGTTAAAAATGTATATTTTACACCTTGAGTATCGGATATTTAATTACAATTATAAATTGAACCCCACCTATTATTATTTATCGTTGTTAAATTGGGTTAACGTGTCGGAATTATATCAAATCGCCTCCATTAGCCGGAAGCCATGTTTTACGGTTATGCTCCAAAAGAATCCATTTGTTTTGAATATAATAGCTATTGTTCTAAAACGATACAAAATATAATCACGACTTGTTGATTTATTATGGTATTTATACTGCAATACTGCCTGAAATAATGTTTGATTTCAACATCCCTACAGGGTTAAAAATGAATAGCTCGCCGCAAAACAAAAAACAGGTATTCAGACTAAATTCTTATTACCAAATTTTGTCAATAGAGCAACAATCTGGTGGTAACTTAGTGGTGAATATCACTCACGACGTCAGTAATACCAAAGGCATAGCCACTGCTGAGCCTACCTTATAATTTTTTTCCCCTGTGAAAATACATTTACGCATTATCTCCCGCCGGTGACAGATAAGGGGGTCTGTGGCACTCGCCGGCCGACTTCTTGACCGAAATACCCACTAAAACCACAGCGATCCCTGCCACGCTTTTACGGGGTGCCGGAGAAATCGTCTATTGACATTCAATCCCCGACACACCAAACTGCTGTGCCTTCTTAAAAAAAAATGCTCTAGTTAAATTTTTTTTTTTGCCTAATATTGTCCGATCGTAACCAGTCGTCATCCGGGATGACAAATAAGCAACGTGACTCCAGCGCGCTTTTACGCAGTGCCTCTCCTGCCACGTTTTGAGCGAACCTCCACCATGGTGACTATGTTCTGCATAGTGACTGTTCCTTAAGTGTATTATAGATCTGTAACATTATAAAAAGTTGATGAATGTTTGAAAATTGATTCGCGTATTATTGACTTTTCTTCACTCAAAAAATACTATGTAAAAGCAATTAGTATGGAACTAAAAAAATCATATTATGTACAAATGAAAGATACATAGTAGGTATATACCTATACAAAATATGAGTGGGTACATTATAAATAGGCTCACCCTTCACAACTCAGAGGTAAGTTATAATAAAATATATGGAGTGTACACCCCATGAAAACAATTCAGACCTCCATTCGTATTCAATGCTGAATACTACTCACTTCGTCTAATATTTTCATCTCAGAAACGTATTTTTCTTGAAATATTTAAATTTCAATTGTTTCCATTCTTTTAGCGTCCCTGTTATTGTTGGGGTGAAACGGAAAATGGATAGATGATGTTGCAACTTATTATTATTCATTGTTCAAGCGAAGGGCGCGCGCTACTTGAGAGCTTTTCTTAGCTCCGTGATTTAGCTCATTTTTTAAGTAACAAAACACGTACTCCGACCCTATGAAATCAAAATAATATCTTTTGTGAAAAAAATAATGGCAAAGTGTCATTCATTCATGCAAATCACTTTAGACGCGAGAAACAACCTCATATACCTATTACCAAAATCCATTAGGCCAATTCCCACAGTTACAATTGGTTTTCAGTTATATTTAACCCATTGTTTAACTCTTTCTACACAAAAGCATTGGTATTCAATCATATCAAAAGCTTTAATGAAGCTCGCCGTATTTTAATCCAAACATTCAATTCAAATCCGATTGAATCGATCGGCCACGCTCATAATCAAAAGTCCGTGATGCAACAAAAAACTAATTGACAACAATCAACACTGTTGCAACAAAAAACAATATTTTCTATCATTGTCATTAATAATAGTTTAGAAAAAAAAATCATTCACACCTTTGGTGAGCGCTAACATGACAAATGCGATTGTCGGCGCGATGCGCACAAAGCGAAGAACCCGCGAGCGCCGCGGCTCGCCGCGGGGCGTCTCTGCCCGCCGACTCTAAATATTAATTATCTACACCACTCTGAACACCTTTTAGGAGATTATCGCACATTGTGTACCGTAATGTAACAATCTGTGGATCTAGATATCGCACGCTTAAAGTTTTTCTTGTAATCGCCACGTGTCTATGACGCGTAATAACGTTAAACGTATCCGGGACTACTCTTAAACTTCTCTTTTGATATTAACCTTTTTATTTTCGAAGAATTTCTGCCTCTCTGATAAGAGGGCAAGCAATTTATATACCACGCTTGTCATGGGATTGGCATATGGTTTTATTTCAATTTTTTTTTTAAACAGAGCTAACATAATCTAACAACGGTGATATTGAGAGACAAAATATATAACTCATTTGATATAATATCTATTAATTATATCCTGTAACTTTGCGTAACAATATATTTACGGACATATAAAGACATATAGGTAGGTTATTATTGCATAATTATATCGATAGAATATTAAATTAATTTTGCGGTGAGTTTAAAAGTTGCGTGGCCCCAAGCGACAGCACCATGTGGTGCTCGCACAGACCGACCACTGGAACTAAATAGTGTTTAGGTAACTACAATCATATAAAATAATAATGACAATAGCCTGCGGCACGATTGGACCGATTATCAGTCCATTGTGTCCGTCCGGTTAATATCAACGACACAATTGCGTCGAATAAGTAACTATTAATAAACCGAGTACAGATGCTAACACCACCGCCATGAGCGTCGAACACACTCAAGTTAGCGATGACGCGTCAGATATTTATTACAATTGAAACGATCCGTGACTACTTATATAATACAAATATTTTATTCACAAAGATTTATTGAAATATCCACGTTTATTTAAAGATTATAACAATCTTGAAGCAAAGCAAAATCAAAATTACATTAAACGCTATACACGAAATAAAAATGGATCTCATTATTCTGTAAACAGATCATAAAATGAATCAAACGCTAACAATACCTTCAAACTATATTTCTAGGCGCAAATAACGTTTAAATTCATCTATCTGACCAGAATGATATTACTATCATTCCAGCATTCCATTCCAGCCTGCTTCAATTTGCGTAAGCAAATTGGCTGGTGTTCAATAGAGAGATATATCTATATAAACCGTAGAAGAAAGATATTGGCTTTCATATGAAGCTAATAGTTTTTTAATCCGCTATGATATAAGCAATGTCTATACAGTGATATTTTAAATAAAGAAATCCACACGTGAATAAATATTACATTCTAGCAAAGCAGATTAAGTGGCAAGAAACGACTTGAATGTTACACATAATTTAGTAACTAGTAGCGTCAGATTAGGTACATCACTTCAACAGTCGCCTCTCATATATGGCTATAGATATATGTGAGATGATCATGGACCAAAGTATAGCGGCGAATGTTCCCCATTAACTAGATAAACACGGTCAAAATATCTAGTAACCACTGTTTCATCATATAAGAAACGAGTCTTCAATGACTATTGAACTAGTAGTATCTAAGTATTAATTGTTCATCAACATCATGATCTAAGCTCATATACGTCTCACTGTTGGGCTCGAGTATCCTCCGTAAAGGCAGGGAAGTTGAAGGCGTGTTGGTATAGGGTTTTATTTCGCGCTTTCCTTCTTTTGCGATATTATATGCGTTTTATAACTCTTAGTCGTCTCTTCCGATCACCCACGGGTAATAAAGTGGGTGGTGAGTTGTATTCGTACTCCGTCACCACACGGATAAGAGTAATTGTCATATCACAGTAGTAATTATTATATTATTGGAAATATATATACTTTAGGATATTGAAACTATCCCCCATAGCTGTATTGTAGCGGCTACCAATACTACCAACCCTTACTTTGCTCGAGGATGTCGTAAAAGACGACTAAGAGCTTATTGACCTGGGCCAACACCATCTGATGCCTATTGGTCAACAATAACATTCCCAACGAGGGTTGACGTCAGGCAGGCGGCCAGTCATAAAACTGTTGCCAATAACTTTTGGAATATGTAGGAAGAGGAGTACATAATGTGTCGACTCCCAGTAATTGCGATAAGAGCAAGATAATGATGATGTTCAAACTAGCCCCCAAATATTGAATAAATATTCTTAAAACATAAACATTTTTCTTTTCTTTTTCTTTTTGTTTTTTTAGACACCACCCTGCACTAAGGAAATAAACCTTGTATTGCGGGGGACTTTACAAACATGCAATTAACGCAGACGAATTACATCCAGACTCAGAACAACACTTTGTGGATCGCACAAAGCAATGTCCTGCGTGGGAATCGAACTCACAGCACTGGCACGGAAGGTCGGTATCTTAACCACTACGCCATCTGTGCAGTCGAACACATTGAAGTAAATTTGTAATCATCGGCAAACAAAATACGCTTAAATATGACACGACAAACATATATTTTAAATGCTTATTTAAAGAACACATAATCTTGACAAAAAGTTAACTGAATCGCACGGTGAGATTTATAATTCCAATAGTGGAGCAACGAGATCAATGCCACCGTCGAAACAACAATCAGTGCCGACAACGTAAGCTCTGACAACTAGTCAAATAAATAACCTTCAACAACAAATATTGTAATAACAAAAGTCACGAGGCAACGCTTAAAATGATCCGACTGGGAACAAATCAAATAAAAATGTGTTCAAGTTGGAGGGTATTTAAGGACTAATGTCGTATTACATTAAATACTAACCAGAATAAAGTTTCTTTAAAACGCATCCAAGTGATATACAATTAACTGTTGCGAAGGAATCTCAATTTTGATTGAATGAAATAAGAAATAATTTTGAACGGCTATTTAAAAACGTAAAATTTTATGGCAGTATTAAAGTTAAGTGGGAAATCCAAAAAGGAGTGCTAAGAGTCCCGCAAGCAGATGGCGGCGCGGCGTTGATACAAACTCAATTATTTACACTCAATAAAAAGAACATTATACGAGTATTAGAGAATATACTGCTAAACAGTCAGTCCGCCCTTCCTACGAGATATCTACGGGGTTTAATCATTGCCCATGATTATATATAACGCTATATCCATAGAATATTATGCTAACTTTGCAATTTTCCAGACTTTTAGATATATAGTAACCATTTATAGATGACTGAGGGTTTTTTTTATTGCTTTTTGTATTATGTTAAAAATTTTCCCAATAACTATTGACCAATTAATTACATTTATTACAAATACAAATTCATTTATTATGCATAAACCCTGCGAGACACACCCTGCTACTTACATATTGTCAGTATTAATATTTTAATTTAATCTAATAAACTACCACCGGATCTCTCAGCGGGTTTATCTATTATTGTCATTTCTTTTCAATTTTTTTTTTTGTTTTTATGATTTACATTATGTAAGGTTAGAATGAATTTTATCTAACGTGATTTTTTTTATGTAATAAATAGATTATATTATTTACATATTCTACACGTCAAATTTTACGTAGCATGAAGCTTGTTTAGTCTTGTTTTTTTTCTCCTCATCATAGCTAAATGCTTGCTTCACAATGAGCATGAAATTGGACTATTTCGCGACACTTGCCACACTGGCTTTTTTTTTTTTTTTTTTTTTTTTTTTTTTTTTTTTTTTTTTTTTTTTTTTTTTTTTTTGGTAGGCTATGGCCCGGTCACACGTCGCCCGTACCGTCCGGGGCGACGGAAGGGCAGCGCGTGACCCCATAACCCACCGTATTCCCTCCCCATCGCCATTGGGCCGGCCACTGGTACCGCTTCCTTGCCTTCCGTGGCCAGCCCGGCGGGTTACCCTTTCGGGTACCATCCCCCGTCAACGCCCCAGCTAACTGCCGGGGCGTCGCCCTCACGCGGTCAGCCTCTCTGCGGGTGAAGGACTATTCCCCGGTCCAGTCACCCGCGGCCTCGGCTAGGGCGGCATTAGGCGCAGATACTCGCGCCTCCGCCGCCCCAGGCGCCGGCGACGGAGCGTCTCACCGAAGAGGATTTCCTCTCGGAGTCGCCCCGCCGCCTCCTTCCGCGAGACAACTGTCTCGCAGAAGGCGGCGACCGCGTCCCAGTTCCTGACGCTGTCGAGCATCGCCTTAGCGATGGTCGGCAGCGCCAGGTCGGCACCGATGATCGCGACGAGTTCACGGCGCTGCTCTGCCCAGGCCACACAGACCTCGAGCGTGTGCTGCGCCGTGTCCTCGTCGCAATCGCAGTGGTGGCAGGACGGTGTACTCTCCCTCCTCACGACCGTGTGCAGGTACTTGCCGAAGCAACCATGCCCCGTCAAGACCTGCACCAGTCGGAAGGAAAGGACCCCGTGCTGTCGACCCAACCACTCCATCAGCACTGGCCGGAAGGCCTCGATGGTCCGAACACCGAACCGAGGCCTTTCCAGCCGGATTGCCCAACGAGCAATAACGTCACGGCGGGCGTCGCCCCGCCAGGCGGCCATCTCACTAAGCGAGACGGTGCCGCCCCCTGCCCGCGTCGCTGACACCCGCCGGTACAGTCCGGCGAGCATCTCCGCCTCCAAGTCCCACGGAGGTGTTCCGGCCAACAGGCATGCTGCCTCCGTCGCCACCGTGCGGTATCCGCGTATGGCCCTGACCGCCATGGCCCGCTGTGGTCGCCATAGTAGAGCCCTAAGTCGGACGGTCAGGGACCCCGCCCACACGGGTGCGCCGTACAGGGCCATCGACCGGACCACCCCCGCGTACAGCAGTCGGCACGTAGCGCTGGGTCCGCCTACATTCGGCATAAGCCAGGATAGGGCGGACGCCGCGCCGACAAGCCGTGGAGCAAGTCGACGGAAATGCTCCCGGAACCACCATCGCCCGTCGAGCACCAGGCCCAAGTACCTCATATGGGCCCGGATGCTGATGGGAACCGAATTGACGGTGATCGAGGCGTCGGTGGGTGGACTGGTGCGGGGCCCATGGAATAATAAGGCCTCCGTCTTATCCAGGGCCACCCTTAGCCCCAGCGCCTCGATCCGCCTGACAATCTCCTCGGTGCCAAGAGTTGCCAGGCGTGCCGCCTCCTCCAGCGTCCCACCCCGGGCTGTGACGAGTGTATCGTCGGCGTAACAGATTACGCCCAGCCCGGGCGGGAGGCTCCCTCTCAACGCCCAGTCGTAGCCGATGCTCCACAAAGTCGGCCCCAAGACCGACCCCTGCGGAACACCGCACGACATGGGCGTTCGCACAACATCCCCTACTCGGTTCTTATAGAGGACGCTGCGCCCCTCCAAATAGTCTGCCACCAGCCGCCTCAGGTATACAGGCACCCCGTGATACCGGAGTGCCTCCCTGATGCAGCTGAATGGCAGACTATTGAATGCGTTGGCGATGTCTAGAGACACCGCCAACAGCACCCCACCGCCAGTGACAGCCTCCGCGACTACGGCCCTCAGGCGCAGCAAGGCTGCGATCGTCGAACGCCCCTTTCGGAAACCAAATTGGGCGTCCGACAGATCGGGGCCAACCTCGCTAAGGTGCTGGCCGATACGGGCAGCCAGGATCCTCTCCAACAGCTTACCCGCATCGTCCAGCAGCACGATCGGCCTATAGGCCGAGGCCGAGTCCGGAGACCGTCCCGGCTTCGGCAGGAGTACCAGCCTCCCCTCCTTCCAACACCCAGGGAACTGCCCAGACGATAAACACGCGTTGTACAGTCCCCCGAGGCGTTGCCACACTGGCTAGTTTTTTTTTGTTTTTTGAAGTGAAAACTTCTTTAGGCGCGTTGAGCGTTTTTGGAGGGGAAAAACTTATAGGTTCGCGTCACCGACATGCTAATGCTAATAGTATATCTATAGCTATATGAAAACTTCTTTAGGCGCGTTGAGCGTTTTTGGAGGGGGAAAACTTATAGGTTTTTATTTTTATATAAAAATTAGAAAATTATTATTATTTCAATTAGTCTTAAGTTAATAGTTTTCACTTCTATAGGCAGTCCCCATGACTGCCTGCTTTTTTTTTTAATTATATTTTATTAATTAGGAGTTTTGTCGGTAACCGACCATGCCACTCCCATAGTAAAATTATCTTATTATACTAACTTAACTTAACCTAAGATATCTAAATAAATATCCATGAGAATCCTGGCTTCATCTGATACAGGTGAAGCCAGAATGCTATTACATTGACCCACATTCATGCAAATAATGCTATCCTGTAGAAGATTATTATTAAGTAGGGCATCGCCCCGGGCACATTCCATCAACAGATGCTGTACGTCTTCAACCGAGTTACAATACTCACAATTCGGTGAATCCACCTTGCCCATTACGTATTTAAACACATTAGACGGAATGTGACCAGAGCGGATCCTCATCATGGCAACTACCTGCTTTCGGTTCATGGGTATCTTTTCGAACCATGGGTGACGAGGAGGCTCACACTCTATTGTTTTGTACCATATTCCCCTAAATCGTGATCGTTTATCGAAATATTCTCGCCATAGCTATTGACATTTAATTTTGACTTGGCTCAACAATACACTGTGTATCGGGAGATGATGACACAAAATCCAATCAGTTATCGCTTCTTTTGCCATTCGAACAGCCTCCTCGTTCCCCGTCACTGGCTAGTTGGATGTGTTGTTTTAAAATTTCTATTTCGTACAATGATATTGTCTACATATTTCAATCTTTTATATTTAAGGTCCACAAGAGATGGGTGAATACATATTGTAAATATGGGTGAATACACACTGTAAATAACGGTGGCAGTTTGGTGGTCAACGCTGGTGTTATGAGTTTCCCCTCAAAAAAAAAGAGAGCAAATGTTACCTTTGCACAGTAGCATTTGCCCTCTTCTTTTTAAGGGAGTACCCTTAGCTGGTTTTAATGCCAATCACTGAGAACAAACAAACAAAGAAAAGAAAGTATTCTTATCAAGGTAGTGTGTACCGGAGTACATACACTATAGTAGTAGTATAGTACTATGTTACCTTTGCACAGTAGCATTTGCCCTCTTCTCTTTAAGGGAGTAGTAGTAGATATTGTCTACATATTTCAATCTTTTATATTTAAGGTCCACAAGAGATGGGTGAATATATATTGTAAATATGGTTGAATACACTCTGTAAATAACGGTGATGACATATTGTATTTTTATCCATCTTCGCACAGTTGATTTTTTTAAATAATTAATAGCACATAAATAGCTATTTGGTCAGATGTCATTTCATTTATGGCCCTATAATGGGGCAGAAGTCTATCCTATGGTGGCCAGACAAGTTGACGTAGGATTTAGTCCTTTTTGGACAGATATTATAGTAATCTCATTATCCGAGCGAAGCAATAGGTATGGTGAAATCTGTGCTGACGGTATTTATTATTTTTATCAAATATTTCAATCCTATTTTGATACTGCTTTGATACTTGGTCCTCAAGTCATCATTCTCTTACTCTTATCCCAATCACTTGGGGTCGATACAATATGTTCTCTTCTTTCATATTACATACTATAAAATTTATTGGCAATAGTTTTATGACCAGCCGCCTTCCAGATGTCAACCCTTCTTGGGAATGTAATTGTTGACCAAACGGCATCAGATGGAGTTGGCCCAGGTCGTTATAAGGCTCTTAGTCGTCTTTTACGACATCCCCGAGCTAAATAAGGGTTGGTAGTATTCGTAGCCGCTACCACACAGCTCAACTCAATACAATACTCGGTCCTCAAGTGCAATACAAAAAATTTAAAGTGCTAAGGTAGCTGCAACGATTTAAACATTCTGTTCTTAATTCACCGTGCTTAATCATATAGAGCTTTTATGACGTCCTGATTCCGTCACGGCAAATATAACAAATGTCTGTAAAAAGCACAGGTAGACGCAAATATTTGTGAACAATTTGTAGAATTCACACTTAATAACAAGGTGGGGGTATTTATTTTTTCCACGTGTGTCCAGGCGGCGATTCACAAAGGGTAATCATTAGCAGCGGATGCTGAGCGAGGTGCTATGATTGACTCCATGGGATATTGCAACAGGTGACAGCTATCTGAAAGATAATATTTTTTTTTCTCTCGTGTTTTATGCTAATGAATAAGAAATTAAAATACATAACGTTTCATAAAATATTCATTTCTGTCATTTTTATTTTTATATTGACACCTTTGGCACATTGAGAAGTTATATTGGATAGATTATTTTAATATCTTGGTACTTATAGAAGATAGTAATTATGACTATCTATTAGGGTTCTTTATCCGTAGGTTGCCAACAGAATCCTATTACTAAGCCTCAGCTGTCCATTTGTCCCGTTGTTCATTCGCTTTGTCTATTAGCCACATACTTCATGTACCGTAACATGCAGACCGTTGAATTTTTATTTTATTTCTTATGATGGCAAACGAGTAAGCAATACACCTGATGGTAAGTGTCACTGCTGCCCATGGACTACTAAGGGTATAGCTTAGGCCGCTGCCTACTAATAAAATACCCAAATCCTCCCAGTTGGGCTTCTTTTTATTACCATTATGATAATATCTACGTTTAGGCCTCCCCACGAAGGGCGATAACGGTACATTCACTGCCATTAGTAGGCAGTTTGGTGATCACCGCTGGTGTTATGAGTTTCCCTCAAAAAAAAAGAGAGCAAATGTTACCTTTGCACAGTAGCATTTGCCCTCTTCTTTTTAAGGGAGTACCCTTAGCTGGTTTTAATGCCAATCACTGAGAACAAACAAACAAAGAAAGGAAAGTATTCTTATCAAGGTAGTGTGTACCGGAGTACATACACTATAGTAACAAATAACAAAGATAAACTTACAATTAAACATTTACTTTTTAATTTTCTAAATGTGTTTACGGCGTTTTTCTTTTTAATTTTACAAAACTTTTTAAAAAGTCATCATTCTCCTACTCTTATCCCAATTACTTGGGGTCGATATAATATGTACTATTCTGTCATAATACATATTGTAAAAGTACTTAATTGGCAATAGTTTTATGACTGGCCGCCTGCCTGACGTCAACCCTCCTTGAGAATGTAATTGTTGACCAAACGGCATCAGATGGAGTTGGCTCAGGTCGTTATAAGGCTCTTAGTCGTTTTTTTACGACATCCACGAGCAAAGTAAGGGTTGGTAGTATTCCTAGCCGCTACCACACAACTTTTTAAAAAGTATATAATATTATTAAATATTGAACATTATTATGAAATCCTTGAAGAACAATTCTCATTTGCACTGTACCAATTAGTCATGCGCAATATGTATCACTGCGCTGAAAAGAGTGAGAGTATATATCTTTTCACTGTAAAGATATATATCACTCATTTAGCTCATTAGCTCATTTAGCTCACTTAGCTCAGTAGTCAATCATCATTATTAAATCACTCCTCTAGCTCACTTTCAAAGTTCGCTCACTTTAAATCAATCGCTCAAACGAATCTAGCACTCATTTGCCCATGATGCACTTTGCTTTTTAAAAGCTCTTTAAATTACAGATTGTCGATAGTAAAACTTAATTTTTAATGTATATTAACGTTCTACAAAAACACTTAAGCATACAGACAATTCTATTTAGATTTCTATTACTAGAGAAAAAAGGTCCTACATAAACAGTAACGCACACAATTTAATCTATTTACAGTTCCAATAATAGTAACTAAAATCTAATAATTATTAAAATCTATATAAACATTTCCGCAAATAAATATACAGTTTTATTACTAAAAACGTCTATAAAAGTAAGTTTTATTCAACACTCGGTCACGTATTTCCAAGATACCCCGGGAACAACTAATTACCTATAAAAAGAATTTCAAAATACTTTATCGCTATAGTATCATAATATCAAAAAAGCATTACGATTTGGTTATAATAAAAAAATAAAAATCTATTTCCTAATAATAAATATTAATTATTAAACTTTATGTGTAAAGAAATAGAGGGTATTCTCTTTTGACAACCTAATTATATCGATACGAAAACAGTGTGAAATATCATTCTCGTCGGCGGGCTACGCAGCGCACCTATCTCGCTCAGTTTTCGTTACCTTGTGAGAGTGAAACATTCTGCGATGCGAAGTGAGCGATGAGCTAATGAGCTACTGATAGATTTTGTCTATGTGAGTGATATAGCTCTTTTATATCACTCACTCAGGAGCTACACAACTTTAGTACCAATAATTGATTTTCTATTTTCTAAGTTTAGTACTCGGTGAAAAAAGAAATCACAAACCTATAAACTCGTGAACTTTCGCAAAAGTAAAAACTTCAGTACCTATACAATATTTTATTTTACCTGTTATTGAATCTTATAACTATCATCATCATCATCTTGCTCTTCTCCCATGGTACGAGTATGTATTGTATTACAAATAAATGGTTTTAGCAAGGAAGCAAAAATTATTTTCAAAATTTACTATAGAATTTACTATAGAAACAACAAGTACTGTAAGAGACGACTAAAAATACGTTCCTGAGTCGCCTCTAACTGGTAACATTACCGCAAAAGAGAGTACACTAAGAATAAACTCATAAACCAGTACCTACGAATCGTGTGATTTAGTAGAATAATCTAAAAAACTCGAGAATTGAAAGCAATTTTAAAAGGATCGTCATCAGCGATGACATATACATACGTTATTTCAAAAAATAAAAAGAAAAAAAAATGTTTAACAAGAACTTTCAGGAAGGAATTAATGGTCGTTACCGCATTTATGTTCGTTTAAAATAGTGTTAGTAATATAAATATACATTCATGTATTGTTAGTTCTATTAAAAACAATAAAGATTACACGAAACATTTTTAATCAACGAAATTGCCTTGAACACAATGAAATTTTACATGATCATAGATTTTACACGTGTTACAGAAATTATTGAAAATTGGAATATGTCTAGGAATTATTTTAACTGCGCAGCCATTTAAAAATATGGCTATAGAATTGATATTTTTTTTTATTATAGAAGTATTCCTTTGTTTGTACGCACGTCATTCAAAACTGCTGAACGAATTTAAATTGTTATTTCTAGTTGTTTTGTTCAGAGCCTGGGAACGAGATAAGAGTATTTAGTTTCGGTGTAACGTTAGAAGCTAATAAAGCTAATTCGGCAAACTATTTTATTGAGTGCAGTTTATATGGTGGTTATATAACATATAGATACAGGAATAATCTTCAACAGAGAAATAAAGACACTTAAGTTTGCGCATGTCGATGTATATGCAAGTGTGGTTAGACGAAGCTCCAGCACTTTGATACTGGGAGGACAAGGGATAGTACCCAAATGACGGTACCGGTAGTCAGTTCAAATGGTTATGAAGAGATAATACGAAAGGTTATAACGCTGTACGCCCTCCTTCCGTCGCTGTGGACAGGACGGGGCGTGTAGAGACCTGTCAAGAAAAAAATGTAAGTACATGTAATTTTTATATATGGACACTGGCGCTTTGTTGCCGGAATATTGAGGATGGTATCAATTTATGCATCAACCCTCCTTGGGAATGTAATTGTTGACCAAATGGCATCAGATGGAGTTGATCCAGGTCGATCTAAATCTCTTAGCCGTCTTTTACGAGATCCACGAGCAAAGTAAGTGTTGGCAGTATTCGCAGCCGCTACCACGCAGCACTTTAGAGCTTCCGGTATACAGTGAGATATTACACAGACTGTTACGAAAAATGGCAAAGTTCATTAGTATTTCATCCATATCGCCATAATAATATTTCTAAAAACTTGTTTACGAGCAAAAAATTAATGTCACATATTGGAAATCCGCCTCAATCATCCTACCACTCAGACAAGTGTGAGTTATCGTATGACATTCAATTTTCGGCTCGTATTATTTTGTCGTTTTTATGAAGACGTGTGCCATCTACCCGACACAGTTTGCACATTATACAGTTTTAAATATGTGTGACATTAATTTATCGCAGGTAAACAAGTTTTTGTAAATAACCTAACACGTTAAATGCTAAATTTCAGTAATCATCAAACTGGGATCCTGTTATTCACTTAATTAAAAATAAAACAAAAAAAGACTACTATATGACTGCCAAACACTGTAAGCACTTATTGTATAGATTTTACCCACAATAATAGTTAAATATAAATTAATCAATTTTAGTAACATAAAGTAAAATGCCTAAAATTAGTATTATGCCTTTTGAGTTTTCATACCGGATCTTTCTCAGAGTGGCAGTGTTTTGATCCGGTGGTAGCTTAATAGTTTTGTTAGTTTTTAACCAGTAAATTGCCAATTAAAAATGTTTAATGATAACTGATCATAAACAATATATTTTTTTTTATATATAGAATCATTTTCTTTTGTACTGGTAATGAAATTGTATTAAAAATGTGGGTCAAACTTTAATAGCTGATACTGTAGCGGGTAGATATAAATTTCTGTTATAACTATGACATATTGGACGTGGCACACCTTAATCCTCCCATGACCATGATCACTGTAAAGTGTTCGAAACGTTGAGGAATTAAAAATCAAGTATAAACACGATAGAATCCGTAAATGTAATTTTATTTCAAATGTGTAATAGTCGCGTAAACATTAGAAACCATTAAATTTGAGTAATGGTATTTGTACAAATATATAGCAAATGAAACTTTTGGGATGTAAATCATCATGAAAAAAGTTGACTAAACATTCGTTGCGGCGTACATACACAATTATAATGCTATTGTGTCTAAATTCAGTCACACATAATGCAATTTTATACTGTGTCACGCATTTGTATATGATTCGTAAAGTTAAACAATCATTTTATAGATTTTTTTTTAAAACGTGCAAGGGGGCGCGTATTTAAAAAGAATAGCATTGTAATTTGTTTACACCTCCCTAGATAACATACCCTTTTTTTGGCAGACTTTTGACTACACCCCACTTAAACTATTCTGGTTGATGGAAGGGTGGCGTGGTGCCGCATGTTTTTACATTTTTTGCCTATCGAGCTATCGTAATTGTTTTTCATTTCAGTGGTTTGATATGGTCGACGCTTTACTTTTTTTAACCCCCGACGCAAAAAGAGGGGTGTTATAAGTTTGACGTGTCTGCCTGTGGCTGTGTGGATCTGTATGTCTGTGGTATCATAGCTCCCGAACGGATGAAGCGATTTTAATTTAGTTTCTTTTGTATTAAAGGTGACTTATGTGCGAGTGTTCTTAGACATATTTAATGAAAATCGCTTCAGCCGTTCAAGAGTTATGGGGTGAAAATGGGGAAGAATAACTGAATGTCTACAAATATACTCAACTGAGGTCTCAAATGAAAGCCCGTCACGTGCCCTATTACAAAATAATATGATTTAATCTTTACCTTAAATATAAATTTAAAGATTTTCGACAATAACCTATGTATTTACAACTTAACAAAATCTACATGATAATAAGTATGTAAGTACCTTTAAAAAGAATAAAATAAAAAAATTAAGTAAAAATTAAAAAAAACCCCCGACACAAAAACCTAAGTTCCCTTTAAAAAGTAAAAAGGAAACTCAATCTTAAAGTACCTAAGTATGTATTAATAATTCTAATAAAATACCTCGCGTTGGGGGACCGCTCCAACCTAATAATTTAATTTTTGATATAAAATTAATATTTGATATAAAATTATTATATGGTGTCCGATGGTTTACTGTGTGAGACATAAGGAGGTTGCAGGAGTGGAACGGGATGCATGGATCAAGTGTTTTCTCTGCGCAACATTGTGGAGAAGCATCTGGCTCTAGTTCAGAGAGTTTTCTACAGTTTTGTGGGTCTGGAGAGAGCATTTGACACAGTTGTACGAAAGGAACTTTGGAACATTTTACCGGAGTATGGTATTAACGGTAAACTGCTACAGGCTGTACAGTCCAGTTACATGGGCTGTAGAGCCTGTGTGCGGCTGGAAGATGGAATGTCGCCTTGGTTTGACTTCAATATCGGCGTTAAGCAGGGGTGCGTTCTGTCAGCCAGGCTGTTTATCATATATCTGGATAAATGTTTCCAAAGGTTGAACGATATGAATGTGGGAGTCCAGGTGGGCGACTCAGTGGTCACTGCTCTGCTCTATGCAGATGATGCAGTCCTGCTGCCACAGTCAGCGACTGACCTGCAGACCCTAGTCGACACAATAACAGAAGATTGTAAGAAAAGGGGTCTACGCGTGAATGTGAGCAAAACCAAAATAATTAAGCATATTAAATGCTAAATTTTAGTAATTTTTATACAGATGTTTTTCAACAAACTTTTCAAAAAAAATTCTTTGCTTGAAAGAAAAATTAATATCTAATAATGTCAAACCTCTAGAATTTTAGTATTTAATTACAGCCATGTTGATTTTTGATATTTATGCGAGTATTACCTACATATAAAATAAAAGCGTTTTTATGGATTTTATTGCATTTGCATTTGATTACGTAAAGAGTCTAAAAAATCGGCAAAATTCGGATTAAAATGTAAATATATAAATACCATAAAACCTAAAGTGAAAATAATTTTAAATACATATATACATATCACCACGCCATATCCCTTGCAGGGTAGGCAGAGAGAACAGAGAGCCAGAGAACTCTATCCTTGCATACTTCACTCGCTTCCTCAACATTCATAATTCTCTTCATACACGCTCGCCGGTTTCGGAGACTCTTGACTCCACCTTCCTTCAGTACATGACCAATCTGGTCTAGGTAGGTGAGTCTCGGTCTCCCCGGTACCTACATTCTTCCACTTTCGCATTGTATATCTTCTTAATCAGACGTTCGTTCGGCATTCTTTCCACATGTCCGAACCATCGGAGCATTCCCTTTCGCATCTTTACACCAATACTCTCTTTCATACCTACTCGCTTTCTTACGGCGTCGTTATGAATGCGGTCGGTCAGCCTAACTCCACAGATTTTCCGTAGAGATCGCATTTCGACCGCATTAATTTTACTTTCATACTCTTTTCTGCATACTCAACTCTCGCTTCCATACAGTAATGTTGGGACAAGCACTGCGTTATGTATTGCTACAAGTGCTTTCTGGCTGAGGTGGTGGCTACCGAGAAGTTGTCCCAACGCTCCATTCACTCTATTTCCCGCATTCACTTTTCGCTCTATATCAGTGGTGTACCTTCCATCTCGGCTAAAACCACATCCAAGATATACAAATTCATCCACTTGCTCAAGTACATCATTACCTATTTTAGTTAGTTAGTTAGTTTACTCTTACATCTGTTCTGGCTTCATCTCTTTCAAAGACCATTATTTTGGTTTTTTAAAAAAAAATATAATATATACATAAAAACTATATAACTATTATAAAATATACATACCATATATTGAATATTCCTGGATTATTTAGGTAAAGAAAAAAGTTGGATTGGTCTACTTTTAACTAATTAAATACCTAGCTAGGCTCTGGAATGAACTACTTGTTGCGAGATTTCCAAAGTGCTATGACATGTCCTTAATTAAATACAGTTTTAGAAGAGATCTTTTCTCATGGTAAGTAGCGGCTCCTTCGCGGTCTATAATCTAATCGTACCCCAACTGACTGTTTAGACGATAACTAGAACCTCATAAAACTGCCTTACGATCGTTCCCATTCAATTAAGTGAACCAGAATCTACAGTGATTATTTGTCTATTGTAGTCCGCCCAACGAATTAAGCTTTGGAAGCCTACTCTTTGAGCGACTTTTCAGTGTATTTTAGCACCTAGTACCTACGTAAAAATCTTGTTAAGGATAGCAAATATTTCTTAATAATGTTCAAGAGGTCATAGGTCCTTTACAGGTTTTAAATGTCCCTCTGTAAAACTCAATCTTTCACTACAATGGAAAAGACAGTGATCTAACTTAAACGATGATAACCGCACGGACAGGTTTATATTGATATTGCCTTATAGCATGAGGTTATATATATACCTATATATTTATGTGTCTTAATAATATACTTAATGTTTTGACTCTTAATTTTCATTTAATATAAAAAATAAAACGTAAAACCAAATGAGTATCATTTGATTTTACGTACATATCACATTTAAGGTCCATTCATGAAAACATTACAACGGGAGAATCTAAATTATTCCTATTATATTGAATCGTAAGCTTGGAAACTCAGTGTCTGAAAACACAGGTCTACGACCAGTGTGCGTTACCAGTGATGACTTATGGCACGGAAACGTGGTCCCTAAATGTAGGCCTCATAACCAAGCTCAAAGTCGCTCAGCGTACTATAGAACGGCCTATGCTCGGTATATTTCTACGTGATAGAATCCGTAATATGAAAATCCTTAGAAGAACGGGTGTAACCGACACGAAAAATTAGCACGCTGAAGTGGCAATGGACAGGCCACAGCGCTCGACGAACCGACAACTGCTGGGGATGAAAGGTTAGGCAAGTGGTGACCACGTATCGGATGACGCAGTGTAGGACGCCCCCAAAACTAGGTGGACAGACGACCTGGTGAAGGTCGCTGGGCGTCGGTGGATGCAGGCGGCACAGAACCGCACTCTGTGCCGTAACATGAGGGAGGCTATATCTATTAGTGGACAGCGATATCTGAAATGATGAAATTTGGAAATCATGCTAAAATATATTTAATTCCTTAGTTATTGATGAATACAATTCATGGAAGCGATGTTTTGTTTTATAAATAACTATTTTCTACATTATTAAGACATGTAGTAGTATCATCTTTGATCGAACATGACTTTAGCCAGCCACTTCTTACAGTCGGGACTTGTTAGGAATACAAAGCACCAGAATTCGTGTTGTGGTACTGAAACTGATATGTAACGTTAATATCACAAAATTATATAGAAGTCTAAGTGACGCTTCTGTCGTCATGTAGCGCGACCGATTGAATATAATGGAGCTATTTGCGCAGATGCCGACAATTTGGTGAGACGTGGTTAGCTTGCAGATCGATACAACCACATACGCCTCTATTACATCTATCCAGCGGCAAGATGAAAGCCTTAGTTATAAGTTATTCGGTAGTTACGATAAAATTATTAATTGTAAATCATCATTCATTCTGTTCATATTCCAATTACCTGGGGTCGATGCAATACATACATTTTGCAAAAGTTATTGACAATAATTTTATGACCAACCGCCTGCCTAACGTCAATCCTCCTTGGGAATGTAATTGTTTTTTACTAAACAGCATTAAATGTAGTTATGTCAGATCGATATAAAGCTCTTAGTCGTCTTTTACGACATCCACCAAAAAAGTAACAGTTGGTAGTATTCGTAACCGCGACCACACAGCAAATCCTTACTGATATTATAAATGCTAAAGTAGCTCTGTCTGTCTGTCGCTCTTTCACGCCAAAATTACTGAACCGATCTAAATAAAATTTGGTACACAGATAGTCTAGAGCCTGATAAAGGATAGAGGCTACTTTTTAATGCCAAAAAGGGTTGTAAAGTAGCATGAAAAGTTGTAACGAAGTATCGTTATTAATACCAGAAGCTTGAAACTTATTTTTAGGCTATTGCTTAGATATAAATAAATATGATATTAAACTTTTGTAAAAAATTATCCTTAAGGGGTAATAAAAATAGGTGATGAAAAACTTTAGGAAAGTAACCTTTTACGCAGGCGAAGCCGCGGGCAGAAACTAGCTTTGACACTAGTGTCAAAATAAAACTATGAGTATATTATGTAAGTTAAGAAATTTATTTGATTAAAGCAAACAAACTAGACGTTACTAAATTCAATTAGACAGAAAGTAATGAATATGGTTAAATTATTTTCATCTTTCAACATACGAACAACAAAATACCATACAATATGCCATGCGAAGCGTGCATAGACAGCTAGTTAATTATAAATTACTTGCAAATGAATTAACCAGCCAACATAAATGAAAGTTATCTGGTATCAACCTCTTTTTTTTAATTAAGTACGTTGCATATTTCTACATTAGAAAAGACCGAACTCATTCGTTTTAAAAATTTTTTTCGGTAATATCAGACTTTTTTTTACTCAATATGAATCCTTTTTTAAATATATGTTTTTATAAGGATGAAATTAAATAATTTGGAAAACCCTAAAGTGCACGCCTCATAATTTTTATATTATTTATCATTTACTCTAGTCAATGCTATAAATGAAAATTAAAGGAAAAATACTTTTGAAATTTCGTGCCATTCTCGACGTAGTGCTAAACATAGCCGTATAGGCTGTATAGAATTTGTTACCTTTGCCTGTCTGAATGGAGGAACAAAAAAATGTAAACGAACCCAATTTTCATAAGGTATACATCGACATAGGAAAGCATATTTGCTGTAAGTAGACATATTGCAATTGTTCACCAGAGGGAAAAAACTTTATTAATTTCGGAAAAAAATTAATAGTGTCTGACCTATCCATGATATTGCTACAATTTTTGGAACATAGGTTCATTTAACTGCCAGTCACCATTTGCAATGTAAACTTTTTATCCAAAGTTACTATGAGTATGTGTTTGGCTAGTTACAGCAAACAGTTTTTTAAATCACATACCTTTAAAACGCTGTAACTAAGGAAGAAAAATGTACGCGCAGATGGAAATATTATCAATTTACAGGCAGTAAATATGCTGTATGCAGTAAATTTATTCATTTGGGTACTGCAATTCAAGATGTAAGATTAAATTTATAATTGTGATTAGATCTAGAAATGCAGTGGATCAGTTGGTAATGTAATGTTTGGTTGAAATAAAATGTCGTAAATGGTAAAATAAAAATATGGTCTTTTAAATTGTTGAAACAAAATTTGAAACTCTAATTGTACTGCCTATATAAAATATAAAATTATATAAAATTCGTTTCAACAAGACAATGAATTAAAAAAGTGATTTCTCTTATATATAAAAGATAAAACATAAAAAAATAAAATATACAAAATAAAAACTAAGGCCCTAAAACTAGTTAGGAACGCAAGATGTAAATAAAAACATTGTATCTAATCAAAAAATATTTATTTAAAAGTAAAAAACAGAAACTTAGTGCAATTGCAATTTGCCTTATTTTAGAACGAAAGATGTAACAAAATACAATTATAATTGAAACGTAGCATGAAGACATTGTGTCCAATCAAAAACATATTTAAGTAAAAGTAAATAAACCAATGATATTAAAATTATGCTATCGCGAATCATTCACAGGTAAACAGTCATTTGTTTTACAGCTGTACTTAAAACCTAAATATTCGTTGGCGTACATATTTGGCATCACTTTTTTCTCCACTACTTTTTTTAAGTCATTATATTTTTGTTGGGATATTGGTAACGTAGTCGAATATAAATTTGATTTCGGCATTGCACTATTGAGGCGGCTCAATTGAACTTCAATTGTTTCAGTTTGTGGTAACATTGAGTTTTTCACATACATCACATTTGGTTTACACCTTTTAAATGTAACCTCTTTGGTTTTTCTTAAAAGTATTATTTGTTATTTCTTCAAATCTCATAAAATTTGTTCCTTCAAGTGTGGTTACTTTGTAAGGAAAGGGGTTCTGCCTGGCTATTCCTTCAATATTAGGCCATTGAGATGGTTAAAAAATCACAGGTTTTTGCATTATGTGGTGTGAGATTTTAAAACAAATACGTGATGATTTGCTGTAAATTTCAAACACTAACACTGTAGGTTCCCTAAACTTGCTGTAAGTAAACGAATGTAAAAATCACACGCCGCAGAAATGCTATAAGTAGCGTTAAGTTTTTAAATGGGAAGAAGTAAGTATTTGTAAAGCAAAAAATGTAGTCTTTCTTTTGCTGTAAGTACAAAATGTCTAAAATGACTAGATTTTGGACTACATACAGCATTTAATCTTGCTAAAAAAAATATAAGTACGGGCGTTTTCAACGGCGTATGCAATTTTTTTTTCATCGTAGAGACATAGGACCCGGATCATTCGATGCGGCTTTTTTTCTGATTCTAATGGTAGTAAAAAGTCACTTTAGGTATTTTGTCTACTTACAGCAAATATGCTTTCCTACGTCGACATACATTAAAGACAGACAACAGACAGTTTAGTTTTTTTAATAATTGCAATTAAACGATAAAGAATTACCATGCCATTTTCGAAAGGAAACAGCGCGTTGTGATTATGAAGCTTTTAATAAAAGAGAAATTTCGTTATATTAATTTTTACGGTCGTGAGAGTGCTAGATCCTTACGGAAACATCCGGACGTCCTCGAATATTTTTTTAATAATTTTTTTTCTTACCTTAAACAAAATAATTGCTTTTTAAAAATATCAAATACGTTAAACGAATGTTTTTCTCGACATATGTATGATAATATTATCCTATAAGTGCAGTATGAGAAAAATATAGTCATTTGTAGTTTTGAAAAGTCCTTGATTTTTATATAATGAGAGTAGAACATCACCTCAATGTTTCGCTTATGAGGCGTGCAATAATGTTAGTGAAAAAATCGAATAAGTATCTTAAACAGAAGTGTAAGTACACTAGTGCAAGAGAAGACAACTAATACTAGAATCCAGTACCAGCCTAGTCAAATTAATATGCGCTTTAGTACAATACCTATCACATGCGTGATAAGTATTACTCAATACTCAAAAAGAGGACGTCCATCCATCCAAACACCTGTCTATCAACATTGGGCATACGCCTCCTACTGGAGGATAATGTCATAATCGCAAGCGGTTAGACATTTACAAAACCAGAACTTTAGTAATACGTAGAGTCCTGGTTCTCTTTGTCCTGGTTTCTCCTCAGGCAAATTAAGATGTGATGATGGTAGAAAATATTGTATTGTTAACATTGGTGGATTTACAAGGCTATGTGGGACGATGGTTGGAGGGAATTTGACCTACAATATCACACCTGTCAAAAACGTCGGTATTAAGTTTTATTTTGTTTTCTGTCTTATGCTAAGAAACTGGTAACAAATATAATTTACTGATAATATCTATTCTCAGCAAATTAAAATTGTTAGCTGTTTTTAGTCTACACGAATAATGTGCATAAATTAGTTAAAAAAAAAAGGAAACGAATTAAAAGAGCTAAAGATAAATAAATAGCTGTCTATGTACATATTATCAATATCAATATATACATACATATCATCACGCCATATCCCTTGCAGGGTAAGCAGAGAGAGCAGCGTGCCAGAGAACTCTATCCTTATATTCATCCATACTTCACTCGCTTCCTTAATATTCATAATTCTCTTCATACACTCTCGCCGGATTCGGAAACTCTTGACTATGTAGATATATCTAATTAGATTTATTAATGTATGTAAGATTATTAATAACAGTTACTACTTACCATGAGGTGACCTTATCTATCCATCACTGATAGCGGTTAAAAAATGCAGTATTCTCTGTTTAATTCTATATTGAGCGTATACAGCATAATGTAAGCTTTACAAAAGGTTATGTAAGTAATAAGTATACAAAGTAATTAGCATAAAGTCGTCTCAACATTTACTTTACTACCTTCTTAATTTCGCTTACTTTGCAAGTAAGCACATATTTGCATATAGAATTCTTGTATTAAATGGTCATTTAAAATTTTATTACAATGTAAAACTTTTTACCGTTCTGGTTAATTTAAAATTAATTTTGCAAGCAAATGGCGTGGAGTTTTAAACACTATTTTTAATATTGAATCCAACTTTAGGAATAAAAATTGTGTAGCTATCTTTTATTTGCCTGTCATTTGTAAGTTATTCATCAACATCATCCTTTTAGCTCATATACGTCGAACTGCTGGCCTAGAGACTCCACAATGGGAAGGAAATCGATCTACTACACCAGACTGACTGGTTAATAGGTTGGTATAAGATTATATTTCGACTTATCCTTCTCTTGCTTTTAGATGTTATATGCATATCATCTCCTTTAGACATCACTCACGAGATGGTGAAATATATTTTTACTCCATCATCACACGCAAAATCATCTTTAATTAATTTGTATTTTATATTTATTTATTCGAGTTATGACGTTCTTTTTATTTTGTGAAGCAGGTGTACGCTTGAGTCATCATCATGTAGGTAATCGAACATATTGCAAAAGTTATTGCCACTAGTTTTATGACCGACCATCTGCTTGACGTCAGCCTCCTTGAGAATGTAATTGTTGACCAAACGGCATCAGGTAGAGATGGCTCAGGTCGATATAAAGCTCTTAGTCGTCTTTTACGGCATCCACGAGTAAGGGTTGGTATTATTTATAACCGCTATCACATAGCAATTCAATCCAAATCGAGTATTGATGAATTAAGAATACAATTTACCATCCCATAATTATCAGAACACCACTGCAAAAAGGAAAAAATTGAAATATAACTACCACGACAAACTTAATAATGAAATGAATATATGCTGAAACTTAAAAGCATTAAATTATATATAACCCTTTTTCTGCTTGCGACTGATTATGTGCAATGTACCTATGAGATACATATATTGTACAAGTAAGTGTTGGCTGCTGGACTTGTGCGTCTTATACTTTAAAAAGGAAATTGGCCTACGTTACTATGCTGGTCAGATGAATTAGGATAGGATTTTGTTTTGCAATGGTGTTTTTGGCTTCCCTTACTCGCGTTTTACCATCACTCAGAAAGAAAAGGAACACTTGTATTCTTATCCTAGTACCATACAAGTATTAGTAAGTGCAAGTAAATATTTATTAATCTGTGATCAAATGTTTAACAAGCTTTCTTTAATCTTCAAATGAATAATAAATAAATCTAAGTATAGTCGGAGAAAAGTTTCTTCGCATTCTATACGAAAATTTCAAGATTTTTTTTCAAAAGTTTATGAAGATTGTCCATTTTATTTGATGACTTTCTACAATCTTGTAGGTAGTTACATGATCCCGCTTTATAGAAATTTTGGGACTTATTATCAAAAAAAACGCGACAAGTAGTTTTGGTAGTCCGTTTTTGATGTGAACCTGATACTGTTTAAAGAATTCTTAAGAGATCGAAACAGGTGCAAAATCTGAAGGTTCGTTGTCGGGGTTATATGCTGGATGCATTAACATCTCCCAACTAAACTTCCTTAATTTTTGCTGAGTGACTAAAAATATTTGTGGTCTAGCGTTATCGTGATCGTAGTCGATCGTTCTGTTATAATTTCGGCCACTTTCTCTAAATTTCTTGCTTTAATCTCATCAGCTGTTGGCAGAAAAGATGCGTCTCCTTGGTTCTACCTGGTGGTAAATGTACGTAATCCTACCATACACACAACATCATCTCATTGCGAGTGAGCCTGGGTTTTGCCACAGTCTGACCGACCTTCAACCATGACCTTTCTCACATATCTTCATATTATATATTCTTATATAACGTACGTGATCCACTTTTCATTACCAGTTATCAATATCTTCAAAAACGGTTCGGTTTCATTACGTCTCAATAAAAAATCGCAAAAAATTACACAGTTCATTAGGTCTCAGTCAGGTCTCAGTGAGCTCGTGTGGAACCCAAATATCGAGCCTTTTTGTATACCCAGTTTTTTCAAATGGGTTGAAACTATTTTGTGGTCAATGCCCAGATTTTCAGCTACGTCTTAACTACTGATATGCCGATCTTGCCCCACTTTTTCAAAAATGGCGGCCGTTTTATCAGTGAGAGGACAAACAGAACGAGGTGAATCTTTGACATCAAAATTCCTGGATTGAAAATGTTTAAACCAACTTTGTGCTCCTGTTACTAACGCTACATTAGGTCTCTAAACGTCATAACCTTTTTCGCAGCTTGCATCGCATTTATTCCTTTTTGTAATAAAATTTCAAAATGTACTTATCGAATTTCTTCATTAGATTCACTTATTTTGACAGAAAGAAAAACAAATTAAAAACAGCGGGCAACAACATTTTGCTAAATTGTTTCTTGTTTTGAAATGTAACCTTTTTAATGGTATCAAAACCAGCCAGATACAAAGCCAAAGAGATTTTATTAAAAGTTTCAACAGGGCCTGTGTAAACTTTTAGCCTGTGTCACAGGCAATATGCGATAAGATTTTTCGCCGATCTCTTTATGTAAATAAGCTGGTTGACTGACTCGTCAACACCTAGCTGAAATTTGAAACATGAAATTTTGATAGTAGTTATTATTGGGACATAGAGATACTAAGAAAGTGTTTTACTTAACTCAACCCCTAAGAGGTTGAAACGCAATGACAATGTTTGTACTGGGAATTTATTAAGAACACCGGTGGCCCGCTCGCACGGCGAAGAGAGATGGTTGATTTGGATGATGGGTCTATGGGGCCGCGCACCGCCTCTTCCGTCGCCCCGGACTGATTTGGCAGGGCATGACCACAGCATAGTCTACCGCAAAAAAAGGGGTATAAAATAGGGGATTAAATTGTTCGATCATACTTGATTTATTATTGAATAAAGAATTAGAGCAAATAAATACTAGACAGTGTCTGATATATGTAATGTATAATATCATGAAAAGGAATATAATAGTCTGAAAAAATTCTTGAGGTAGGATCACAGAGTTGACAGTTTTCTGTCCGTCTAGAGTAGTACCACACTCTTGCAGAAAATCGTCATTTGAGCAGTGGCTCGCATAGCCAGCTATTGCGCTTCCTTCGATGAGAGAGAGAAAGCCAGAAGCCCACCTTTCTAGTTGAGTTTGGGTTGGTTGGCAACGGTTTAGTTGTATCATGGGTATAGCAAAGGTCCATGGGCGTCAGGCAGCATCAGGTGTATGCTCGTTTGTCACCATAAGATTTAAAAAATATTCAATTCTGGATAATTTTTTCTTTTTTACATTTATTTTCCTTTGTAGTTTCGCCTTAATAACAATAAACAACAGTGAAAATAATATCTTACGGGCATGTTACACGACTGTTACACTCATCTACCTATTGGTATAATGTTTTGCTAGATGAAGCAAACTTGAACTAGAACCATTTATCAATCCATCTGAATAATATTTTAGAAGATCTCTCCATTATAATGCTGAGCAGTGTCCTTTTCTGTATTGTCTTGGGCGCCACTGCACTTATTTATAACTTATCTGCGTATTTTATTGTTTGATTTAGATTCTTTTTTAATTTTTTTTTTTAGTTGAAAGCAGTTATAAATAAATGCCTTTATATTTTTGTAAGTAGTTTAGTATTTAAACTCATTGTAATGTATCCTTTCCATGAGTGGAGAAATATTATTTTTCTTTCTTTCTACTAAAGATGTGACTGCTCCCAACTACAGCAGACGTACCTATGAACTAAAGAAGATTTAGAAAAAATCATTTATCTATTACAGGATTTTTAACAAAAAATACGCTGTGCATTTCTCAAATAAACATAGGTACAGCTTTTAAACAAGTATTTCTTTGATTATGGAAGACATTAACATGCATTGCGAATTATATATAAACTTTTTATTAGGTAGATACAGTAATAATTATAGTTTTTTGACTAATCCCACCACACATTCCCATCATTGTAACTCTTATTAGCAAGGATCCACAATGGACTCCATAAATGAGGATGAGGTTTGACCCTCAAGCAGACCCAGGAGATGCTTTTAATTGTCTTAGAACTCTGCAATAAATTTAATTAGAAAAGTTAAAGAGGAGGAGTTGGAAAAGAGTGATTCCACTTGCCTCCAAGACAATACGGGAGACAGAAACCAAAATGACCAACCAGTCAATAAGTAAAGAAGTGTACAGCTACAATAAACCCAATAGTACGGCACCACAGATAGTTATAGTTATAAAGTAATTGAATTATAAAAAAACACAAAGCAGTCACGAGGACTGCCGACAGAAGTGAAAACTTAAAGTTATGAAAAAAAAAACAACAAATACAAAAAAAATAAAAAGCGTGCCCCAGAAGTATGCATAGGTGTGGCCATATAATAAATACACATATTAAATATATTAATATTATACATACCTATATTATATTATATTATTACTTCCTCTCCTACGGTCTACACTCCCTCCGTCTTACGAATTTTGATTAGATCAGGTGTCCTGACACGTGTTTAATATTTGTTACCAATTACCATCTCAAAAAAGTGCACAACACTGCTAAAGAAGTTTTCACTTCAATAAAATAATGGTACACAATTTAGTATTATTATTATATATTGCTAAAAATGTAATTTAATTACTTGCATAATTATATATAATATTTCACCGCAGTAATATACTTATATATGTAATACTATTATCCTACCTAATCCAGTATATAATTAGATCTCTAAAATTAGCGGGAATAGAAAACAATCAATGTTTTTATCGTAAATAGCGCTCTCTGACTGTAGGTATCTACTAATATTTAAAAGTTGACTGTGCCTTCATAATAACTATTATATTTGTTACTGAGCATATTTTTATACAATAAGATTTAATTTTGTACAATTAAAAAAAAGATTCAATTTTGTACAATTAAAAAAAAACAAATCTGTAATGTATAAAATAAGTTGGCGCTACTGGCAGCCCTAGAAGCGAATTTGATATTTTCCAAGGATTCAGCTATCGAGACATGTAATTGTTCTTACAGAGTAATTCTGCAGCAGATATAATATTTTACGCCAGCTCGTTGAAACGACAAAACAGTAAGTATAGACCGTGGTTAATTTATTTTTGCTTAAGCTACAAGTCGTCGCATTTTATGCCAAGTAGTGCCCTGTAGCGCCACATCTCCAACGCGAGTATTTTACTACGCCCACGGCTTTGCGTACGCAGTAATGTGTAGATTGTTCTTACAAGCATCTTGGTGAATCAGTTATGTAAAAATAAAACTCATAAATAGCTAGTTAAGAACATAAGTGACCCTTATTATTATATAATAACTCAAGTGACCTTTATTATTATATACCTATTAAATAGGCTTTGGTTTATTCACACACCGTTCAGGGCTGTGCATGACAGCGTTGGCCCAATAAAGTTTCATATCCTCGCCGCCAATTGAGCGGACCACCTTAACCAATTCTTTGACTTCAGTAGGGCCAGTGAAGTGAAAGACATGCGGCGAGTTATCTTTTATCTCATACAATTCTGATGAGCAATCGCCGGGACGTTGGCTTCCCTCGGTCTTGTATCTCGCCTATCTCTTGTCACCTTGTGGATAGAAGACTAAGCGCAAGTCCAGCCAGAAGCGCTCTCGGCTAGGCTGGCATCAGGTGCAGATACCTACTAGGATACACAATCCGACCGTGAAGTAAGTCAGTGTTGGCATAAGTTTATGGAGTTGGAGTTGGAGGAGTTTATGGAATACGTCAACAGAAATCTGTTGACATGTTCAATTCTCTCACTCCATCCACTCCAATAGCACCGACTAGAGGGTTTGCATGGTCAGAAAACTGAACTGAGACCTGGAGAGGTCTCAGTTCTTATTGAATGCATTGGTGATAACCAGAGATTCCAGTAACAGCACTCCTGCGCTGGTGACCACCTCCCAGACCGTGACTCTCAGGTTCAATAAACTCTCAATCGCAGAATGCTCTACTCTTTTTTTATGTAGGTATACAATTATTAGATAACTGTAAATAGTTTTACAACTTGGTTCGGACCCTGGGTGACCGCTGAGAGCTATCAAACCGATGATTTTACATTAAGCTACGTCCCGGACACAAATCCAGCTGACTATCTGATAGATCGGGGACCACTTTACTAAGTAGACGAACATTGAGGTCAGCCAGAATTCTTTCCAGCAGCTTAGCTACATCGTCCACAAAGACGATAGGCCTTTAGACAATGTCCAAATCTTGCGACCGTTTCGTTTTCGACAGGAGTTCAAGACTTCGCATCTCCTAGAACACAGAGAACTACCCCAACACTGTGCAAGCGTTGATAATTTCTAGAGGTTCGTTAAAGATACTTAATAACTAAGGCCTCCGGCACAGGGCGAATCCAATTGCAGTCTAAGTCACTAGATCAACACATTTAACTGCCCATCGGTGGCTAATTATGACCATTGTCTGATGCCTATAGGTATATAGGAATATATGTGTATATAATATTATACCTATCTATAACTATTTACCTATATAATATATCTACGTAATAATGTATTGTCGTACGCCGTATATCGTGATACATACAAAATAAATTAAACCATGATTTCAAGTAGAATTTTATAAAATTTCCTTGTAAAATTAGTAAAAGCAAATTAATGAAATCTTCATTAACATAGAGGAAAAATGCCTAAGTCGTTATACCTACATTAATAAAGCCTGGGTTTTGTACGTGTCAAATATGGGATTAAATAGATAAATAAAATAATAAATAAAGCCAAAAAAAATTAAAAAGAAACTGATATAGGTATACCAAATTAACTAAATCTTATCGTATGCAGTAAAACGCCCTAGATTGTTTATTTTAATTTAATAAAATTTACGTACCTAATCTTGTTGCTTAGGTAGGTATATATTAAATAAATAACACTGTCCATACATTTACGATCCATCCATCTTCGACCTCATCCTTCTTTCTCTCAGGTATCATCAATAAGTATCTACTACTTTAATCATTGCAATTTCGAAACAAGCTCAAGCTGTTGTCGGTGTCGAATAAATTTTGTATAATGTAAACGTGATAACAATTTAAATTCCTGTGTAACGGGTCCGGAGCCGACAAAAACAACAAACAAAGTTGTCGACTCGCGATTGGCGCACGCGGTACAGGGCGGCGCCAGGCCATGCGGCCACTCCCGCCTCGCGCACGCACTCTCGCTCACTCACCCAGTCCTTATCTTCCACTCCACTGTGAGAGACGTGCGCTTCACGCTGCTCACCGCCCAGGTGACAAATTAATTAAATATTTCACAAAAGTATTGTGCAAAACCATGCCTCGACCTACACGTGAATCCTACGGTGATCAGAAACCACCATTTTCCTACATAGCACTGACTGCAATGGCGATATGGAGCTCACCTGAGCGCATGCTGCCGCTATCGGAGATCTATCGGTTCATTACGGATCGTTTTCCATACTACCGACGCAACACACAACGGTGGCAGAACTCGCTTCGACACAATCTCTCGTTCAACGACTGCTTCGTGAAGGTGCCGCGACGTCCCGATCGACCCGGCAAGGGCGCCTATTGGACACTGCATCCGCAAGCATTCGACATGTTCGAGAACGGTTCACTGCTCAGAAGGCGCAAAAGATTCAAGTTACATAAAGGAGAAAAGGACAGTTTGAATGCAGAATTAGCAGCACTGGCGAGTTTTAATAGAGCATTTCTAGCCAGACAAGCAGGTGCTCCACCACCTCCAGCACTACCTAATAGTAGCATGTATAATCCAGCTTCAACGTTTATATCAAGACCTAGTCCAGAACCACCGGAGGCACCGGACACCGCAGCTATGTTGCCTTTAGGCCCACGTCCACGAAGAGCGTTTACAATAGACGCTTTATTAGAACCAGAGCCTCGGCGATTCTCACCTTCACCTCCGCCTTCTATGCCGCCTCAACTGCCGCACTGCCCGCTGCCGTTGCCGCCACCTTATCTCCTCGCAGCACAGCGATATCATGCGGAACTGTTGGCGGGCCTACAACAATCTTGCTTACCTCCCTTATGGACGTGGCGAGATACAAGTCAATTTTCACATTATACGCTTAATTCATGAATGGTAAGTAAACCTATATTATATATTATTGTAACTGTTATAAAGCTAAACGTTTTATACATTTAAACTTGTTAGTCTTAAAAATGACCACACTAATTTCAAAAATATTTTGACCCTGGATAGTCTATTAATATATGGTGTATATATACATACATACATATATATATATATATATATATATATATATATATATATATATATATATATATATATATATATATATATATATATCTATATATATATATATATATATATATATATATATATATATATATATATATATATATATATATATATATATATATATGTATGTATGTATATATATACCAGCATATTGATATATTTATTTGTGATCGTAAAATATAATCAATAAAAACTAAAATAATAACGAGGCACTACTATAACTCGTAGTTTAAAGCTAACAAAACTGCAGCCATTAATAATTAATTTATATACCTACATGGATACGTGATTTAATTTTAAAAGGACAATTATTGCTTTAATGAAGATATTAGATTTCTAAGCTAAGGCTCTATATATTACCATATCACTTGTGATATTAGAGCATTTCTACTTATTTTTTTTATTGGACAGAATTACTGGTTTAAGGCGTATTTACCTATATAAAGCCATAGTTTTTAATAATCACTTATGTAGGTAACATACAAAATAAAAAGTATATAGGAATATACTAAATAAAAAAGTAAATAGAACGCTGCTATATGAGTACTAACAGTACCTAAATTACTGTATTCTCATACAGATTGACGTTGGCGTTAAAACTACAAACTTCACATTCCTTATATCTTTTCGATACAGCAGCAGTGCAACACATTTAAAATCACTATGCTCCGTTGTTTAAGACTTATGTGTGCCTATTTATACACTATTATATTAATATAATCGAACTTGAAAGGTCATCTGCCCATAATAACTTAGCTGGTTATTTAAAGACAATCTGCAAATAAGGCCGTCTGAAAGGCATTTTGATGAAGTAAACCAATCTTTAAAGAAATGATTTTGTTCCTTGTTTTTATATATTAATATTATTTCAGCACTGTCGAAAGTAAAACGAAGTGTTGACTTTTAAGAAGATTAACGTATATATGTAGATAATTTAGGTATATACCTATTAGTACACTCATACTGGCAATTTATTATGAAATATTTTTACTTTTGGTAAATTATTACATTGACTTACGGCACTGAAACGTGGTCTCTAAATGTCGGCCTCATAACAAGGCTCAAAGTCGCTCAGCGTGCTATGGAGAGGGCTATGCTCGGTATTTCTCTACGTGATAAAATCCGAAATACGGAAATCCGTAGAAGAACGGGTGTAACCGACATAGCCCTAAAGATTAGCACGTTGAAGTGGCAATGGGCAGGCCACATCGCTCGACGAACCGACAACCGTTGGGGAAAAAAGGTTCTCGAGTGGCGACCACGAATCGGACGACGCAGCGTAGGACGACCCCCCACTCGGTGGACTGATGACCTCATCAAGGTCGCAGGAAACCGCTGGATGCAGGTGGCACAGGACCGTTATAGATGGCATTCTCGTGGGGAGGCCTATGTCCAACAGTGGACGTTTACAGGCTGATGGATGGATGGATGGAAATTATTACAAGGTTTATTGGGGCCCTTGTTAGTTTTAGTTGAAATTTTCTCATCCTGTCTACGCTACGGTCTCACACTTAAAAATCCGCTGTCGGCAAAAGACAACTAAATGATGTAACTGGATAAGACTACTAACATTTACACCAAAGTGAACCCTGATGGGTTCAGTTTGGTGTAAATTTCAGTAATCTTACCAACCCGGTATGGTAGGCTAGTTATACACTGATTATTAAGGTTCATGCATGCATTAGTACTTATAATAATCTAAGGCAGAAGAATCAAGTGCATGTTTTTAAGCGATAATATACGGCGACAAAAAAAAATCCAGAACTATATCTATTCGTGGCCTTGAGCAACATTTCGTTAAATTTTAATTCAAGTGGTCATATGCTGAGTAGGTAGGTACTTTTGATAATTGGGCAATGTAACACAAATTAGTCAATCTATTTTGTTGTTTAATATTGATTTTTGAACTATACTTTACTGAACTAACTTAGATGTTGGACTATAATAATTATCGTGTCAAATAAATCAATAATTTATTAATTTTATGTGTCTTTTAACATGTAACAAAACAATATTTAAATTTGCTTTAGGTGTTACGTTTCTTTTCTGGCAGGAAGCGCGGCGTGCGCACCCCGAACCCACCTTGTTCCCTCCCCATCACCGTTGGGTCGACTAGGTACTAGTACTGATTCCTTGTATCCGTGGTCAGCCCGACTTAGGTGTTACCTTAAGGTAACATTTAAATTTAAGTTTATAATATATATGCGTGTGGTGACGGAGTAAGAATACAATTCACCACCCCCTATCTAACCCGTGGGTGAACGTAAGAAACGACTAAGGGATATAAAACGCATATAACATCTATGCAAGAGAAGAAAAACTGGAAACAAAACCTTTACCTTACCAACACGTCTAACCAGCGCGGTATAGTAGGTTAATTTCCTTCCCATTACGGAGAACTCAACAGTGGGACATAGGTATATGGGCTGTGATGAAGATGATGATGAATATATATACATATGACCTAAATTTAACATATAATATTAAATTTAATTTAGGTGAAATTATGCATTAGACAAACAACACTGGTCAAATATGTTAATATAACGTTTTATTTTGAGTTTTCCTTGTCTTGTGATGTTATCAGCTTACTCTACATAGTCATCTCATATACGTCATCATCTCAGCTCATATATGTCCCACTGTTGGGCTCGAGCCTCCTCCATAATGGAAGAAGAGTTGACCTTCTATACCAGGTGTGGCCAACTTTTGTGCACATAAGTTCTACTTTTTATTTTAAAATTGTGTCGTGATCGACCTATTTCTTAGGTAAGAACGGTGACGTTTATGCAATGTGCTTTTATACCGACGAGTATTCTTGTGAGTTCTATGATTTATGGGTAAATAAGCAAAATACATGAATATTTATTTAATGGGTTAAAAAGCTTATGACCAAAGGAATTACAACATCATGAGTAATTATTAATAATATTTATTCATTCAAACTGTTTAAATTTAAATTAATAGGAAAACTGAGTCTACATTTCTTTTACTAATGCATCATAATTTGGAGTATATCCTGACAAAGACAATAACAATGAGTCCTCAGTATGAGAGAAGGCAAAAATGAAGAATTAAATATTTATATTTCGCTTGAAAACCTCACTATATGGCATTAAATTAGCGTCCCGGGGGTCTTGTACTAAGTGAGCATGAATTCGTCGCCTCATGGAACTTGCGAGTGATCGACCCAAATTGGTCGCGCGATCGACTGGTCGATCGCGATCGACTTATTGGCCACTCCTATTCTATACCATGCTGGTCAGACGTATTGGTATAGGGTTTCTTTTTCGAGTTTTCTTTCTCTTGCATAGATGTTATATACGTTATATATCCCTTAATCGTCTGTTACGATCAGCTACGGATAAGATAGGATGGTCAATTATATTCTTACAGCGTCACCACACGGAAAATCATTCGTATCTCATATACACTCGCGACAAATTAAAAGGTGGTAACAGATTGTTTTAATCCATCACAACGCAGCAAATTATTATAGATAAACTCTAACTATAGTCCTCATTTACTATTAAATGCACTGCAGGTTCGACTACCACTATAAGTAATAAAAAAGCTAATTTTCAAACGGTGCGCAATAAAACAGTCAGTGGGTTAATTAAATGTAATCTTTAACTGTAATCAACTGACATGTATGTGTTTAATGTCATAATTATAAGTGAAGTTAAATAAAACTTGTATTTTAACTTGACCGCATATGATCATAGCAATTATGTTCGTCTTAGAATAATAGTAATAGCCATAGCATGAATTAATCATATTCCTTTTCTAACATGAATTTCATCCTTAATTCAGTAGAGATCTTTACTCAAAAAAATTAATTAATTAGGTATGTAAACCCAGCGAATATAGGTATTGTCTATTTTAACATTTTATCATAGATTAATTCAATAAGTAATAACTAACTATCATTGAATCGTAACGCGACCGCCACTGAAAAGGTTCGGCAAGACACTCTTATTTTTTACTATTTTTTTTATATAAAATTGTGGCACAGGACTCTGCCGAGTGGCATTTTCGTAGGGAGCTTATGTTAAATATTAAAAATCTCCTAGCTGGTGGGTAGATAGTTGGAAGGAAAATGTTATACATAAATATATATATATATATAAATATATATATATATAAATATAAATATACCTTCATAACTTTATTAAGTATTAGCTTCAATTCTTAAAAAAAGCAAATGATTATTGCTGGATCAGATCCCTCACCTAATCTATCCAACAGCCTGATGATTTTGCTTTTACTTTAACTAAATATAAAAGACCTTCGTGGTCTAGGACGTGGACGATGTTGTAAGAACTGGCTGAGAATCATCAGGAGAACGTTCATAATATTAGCGCTCTCTCTTGGTAAAATTAAATAATTAATTAGGTATATTATCTCCGATTGCCAACTTGTCTGTCAAGTGTCGCGGTTATAGTATAATGTCCGATATTGGAGATAGTGGACTTGACATTGCCCGATTTATAATGTCCTATACATTCACCGACAAAACTCTTAAAGGCGTCTATTCCTAATATTATTGCCAGTTCAATTATACAGCGCTATCTATTGAAACCTTTTATTGCATCAAATTATTTATTTTATATTGTTTTTATGCAGATAAATTATCCTTTTAAAATTTAGCAGTATTTTAAAAAAGTTTTAATCAAAAGGCGAAAAACTGAATTAAAGGTAAATTTTTGCAGTCGCATACGCGAAATGCATAGTCTGGTTTAAATTTTTGTCTAAGAAACTGTGAAAAATGTAGGAACTTAAAGCTATATGCGAGGCATGCTGTGACCATAAATTTTATCAATTTGGCAATATAGATAGTACCCGACTACACATAGTTATTACGTTGCTCAGCAAATATTTTCGCTACACCAATTTATTATATCTAATAACAAATTCCTACAAAATTTTTATTAAACTGTTATGTACCGTAGAAATTTTAAAATAAATAACAATAATCTTAATTAAATTCTTAATTAAATCACACAACATATTTTTTCAAATTGTTTCACCACTAGAACTCTATACTACCAGCGAATAATGTAGGTTACATTTTGTCTCTGTATTCCTATGGGAAGCCAAGTATGTGAAACCTCGGCATTTTGCTAATATAAAATAAAAACTTTCGTTATCTAAAAAATCCACCTAACATCTCAAATCCAACAACATCAAATATGCAAACTCTTCCAACATACTTTTCTATATAACTAATCTACCCTATTATAACTACAGGCTTATGTAGCTTAGAGACTTAATTATAGTTTAAATTCACTTTATATATTAAGCCCCTAGATTTAAATATTTACAATTTTAATAGATATGGAGTAGTCTGAGTAGATACTCTATATTTATTAATAAAACAATTACTATAAAACTATAAAGGGTCTTGTAAAAAATATTCTTTGTTTTACTAAAATAATACATCATTATCATTATTCTCCTTCTCATCCCAATTAGTTGGGGTCGACGCAATATACCTACTTTTATGACCGGTCTAGCCTTATCCTTATCACTTTTATCGCCTGCCTGGCGTCAACCCTCCTTGGGAATGTAATTGTTGACAAACAGCATCAGATGGAGTTGGCCCAGGTCAATATAAAGATCTTAGTCGTCTTTTACGACATCTACGAGCAAAATAAGGGTTGGTAGTATTCGTAGCTACCACACATCCCAATGCAAGGCAAGAAAGACACTGTTACACTTTTTAACATGTATGAGTTGTTATATTGAGATATTAGAGGCAAATAACTTTTCATATTAACTTATAATATTAATTGATATTAACATATTACATGGGAGTTTTTGGCGGGAATCTAAAACGTCATGTGGTGATCTTGTATTATATTCGATATCTTAGTGTTTTAACGTGTTATATTAGATAATTTTGATGGCATTTTATGTAATGTGATGTGACGGAATTGCTTAGATGTAGTGAATATCATATAAAAGTGCTTTACAACGTTTTCGTTTTTCATCAAAATTCTCACAAGATACCATTATCAGTGTGGCCATAGCGCTGTTGATGGCGACAATTTGACTTACTGACGGACATGACTAATCTGAAGACACTAAAAACTTGAAGATAATTATAACTCGACACTGGCAACAATGGCTCATTTAAGTAGCTGATTGCCAATACATAAAAATAAGAAGAAGAAGAACATATTACATAGATATGCAAGAGTTTTAAAACCTTATTTGGATACTCATCTTTTATACAATTAATAATTCTATCATCTGTATGATAATTTAATTAGAATACAATTCACCACCATCTTTTTGCTCTTGGGTGCCGTAAAAGACAATTGAGAGACGCTAGCAAATAACATTACTTCAAGGAAAGCAGACTCGAAATAAATCCCGAAAGGAGGCATACATGAGCTGAGATAATGATGAATCCTATTCTCTGTTGAAAAGAATTATCGCCTGACTAAGAATCATTTATATCAATGCACTAGTGAAATTACTGATTCTCCTAGATCATGAAAATTTTTGTATGGCTTTGTTTACTCTGATACCGTGACGAATTTTTGAAAATTTATTGTCTAAGGTGGTGAAAAGGCATACCTATATTTTATAATAAATCTTTTTTTTTGAGGATAGATCATAGCTCTTATGGTAATTGCATTCATAAAGGGGTAACTCAACTATAATGCTAATGAAGCTGGCGGTAAAACGTTCTTATAAAATATATTTATATATCTGTTATAGCTGTTTCTCTATGAAATATATTTATATTATTGAAATGATAACTTCTTATGGGAGAGTAAACTGCTTCGTTACGTCACGCGTAACGGCGCCTAAGCGCATACAGCAGCGGTAGACAGGTTCCTCCTCTCTAACTCTAACCTACAGCGCTAGCCGTATTAAGGTGTGATGTTATAAGATTTTATTAATAAATAAACTTTCCTTACATTATCATATTAATAAACATAAAAATTAAGTAATAACCTAAGCCTTTCTCAAGTTAAATAATTCCAATATTAAATAGTTCAAGTTAGATTAGTTTAAGTTATCACTTCTGTCTAGCGTCCCGAGACGCACACTTTTCCTTTTTTTTCTTTTCTCTTCTTTTTTAAAATATAACTCCTTTACACTAAAGAATAAATAAATACTTGTATTGCGGGAGACTTTATGAACCTACAATTAGTAATTAAAATTATATCCAAACTCAAAACTATAATTTGTGGATTGTATGAAAAATTATTCTTCTTGGGGATTAAAGGAACACCTAACCCTAAGAGTTCAATACTTAGACCACTCGACTATCGATGCAGTTATAATACTTTTTTTTTTAACATTTTATATTATTATTTTAATTAACGAGTATATCGTTATATTAACATCATCCTGCTCTTATCCCTATTAGATAAGTTCGATACGATGTATAACTCTTCTTCATCATACATATTGGGTTCATACATATATGTCCGGCATCCCTGACGTCAACCCTCTTTAAAAATGTAATTATGAACAGATGGCATGAGATAGAGTTAACTCAGATCAAAAGCTCTTGATCGTCTTTTACAACATCCATGATGTGCTCGTAAGGGTTAGTAGTTCAAATATATGTATTCGTAGCCGCTACCACACAGCAAATCGGATATAGGTATATGATTAAAATTATCGGGCAATATCAGTTTATCAGTTTGCAGATTCGGAACGTGGATCATGCAAAAGTGTTAATAGATTTGCCCACAAAGACTGTATTACACCCTCATCCATCTCTCAAACGTGTAATTAAATGATTAACCATGAATTATGTATTATTACAAATATAACACGTTGTGATGGAACAAGAATACAACTGTTACTACCTCTTACTAGGTCATGGGAGTCATAAAAAACAGTCTAGGGTTCACCTGAAGAGCAGATAGAGCATTACCACACCATGTGTTTTCTATGAAGGAGACCTACGCGTAGTAGTCTTCACCTTCAATCTTTCACCTTCCAGGTGAAAGATTGAATCTCTATATTAATTATACAAGTTATGCCAAAGAGATTACAACGTGTTAAGAAAATATTTAATTGGCGAAATATGCATTATGCTGCTGTGGTACGAGCTTTCTACATACATACATACATATCATCACGCCATATCCCTTGCAGGGTAGGCAGAAGACCAGAGTGCCAGAGAACTCTATCTCTGCATACCTACTTCACTCGCTTCCTCAACATTTATAATTCTCTTCATACACGCTCGCCGGTTTCGGAGATTCTTGACTCCACCTTCCTTCAGTACCTGACCGATCTGGTCTAGGTAGGTTAGTCTCGGTCTCCCTCGGTACCTACATCCTTCCACTTTCGCATTGTATATCTTCTTAACCAGACGTTCGTTCGGCATTCTTTCCACATGTCCGAACCATCGGAGCATTCCCTTTCGCATCTTTACACCAATACTCTCTTTCATACCTACTCGCTCTCTTACGTCGTCGTTACGAATGCGGTCGGTCAGCGTAACTCCACAGATTTTCCGAAGAGATCGCATTTCGACCGCATTAATTTTACTTTCATACTCTTTTCTGCATACCCAACTCTCGCTTCCATACAGTAATGTTGGGACAAGCACTGCGTTATGTATTGCTACACGTGCCTTCTGGCTGAGGTGGTGGCTGCCGAGAAGTTGCCCCAACGCTCCGTTCACTCTATTTCCCGCATTCACTCTTCGCTCTATATCAGTGGTGTACCTTCCATCTCGGCTAAATCCACATCCAAGATATACAAATTCATCCACTTGCTCTAGTACATCATTACCTATTGTTACTCTTACATCTGTTCTGGCTTCATCTCTTTCAAAGACCATTATTTTGGTTTTGCTCACATTCACGCGTAGACCCCTTTTCTTACAATCTTCTGTCATTGTGTCGACTAGGGTCTGCAGGTCAGTCGCTGACTGTGCCAGCAGGACTGCGTCATCTGCATAAAGCAGAGCAGAGACCACTGAGTCACCCATCTAGACTCCCACATTCATATCGTTCAACCTTTGGAGACATTTATCCAGATATATGATAAACAGCCTGGCTGATAGAAAGCAGCCCTGCTTAACGCCGATATTGACGTTAAACCAAGGCGACATTCCATCATCCAGCCGCACACAGGCTCTACAGCCCATGTAACTGGATTGCACAGCCTGCAGCAGTTTACCGTTAATACCATATTCCGGTAAAATGTCCCAAAGTTCCTTTCGTACAACCGTGTCAAATGCTCTCTCCAGATCAACAAAACTGCAGAAAACCCTCTGACCTAGGGCCAGATGCTTCTCCACAATGTTGCGCAGAGAGAACACTTGATCCATGCATCCCCTTTCACTCCTGAAACCTCCTTGTGTCTCACACAGTAAACCATCGGACACCATCCTCATTCTCCTTTCAATAATTTTACCATACACTTTTGCTGCCAAACTGGTCAAGCTTATGGCTCTGTAATTTGCGCAGTCATAACGTGAACCCTTGTTTTTAAACAAAGGAACGATGACTGCGCTATTCCAGTCCCCGGGAACCATTCCCGAGCTCCAACATAAATTGAGGAGCAACAGGAACGCCTCCCGGACACAGGAGCCACCAAGAGCGTACGAGCTTTCTAACAGTTCAAATATATGTATTCCACTGTTAGACGCATACCATCATAAGATATACATTGGAATGCATCATGCATCATTAGCCAAACAGGACAGTATAAAATTCATTTTTTTAATTTTCATAGTCTTACCATAGATCTGCTTATATATCGGAATAGTTGTTTATAACAATTTGTGAAAGCTGTTAGGCGTTATAAGTCATTATCTTTTTAAACCTTAACATACAGATTGTATATTGTAAGTATATAATGACTTTTTCAAAAGAAGATAACAATTTTTTTGAGTACATTGCCAGTCTATGAAGGTATTAAGAAATTTATATCGTGGTTTGATATTTTTAATATCAGGTACCTACTCACTAATTTTGTCACCCAAGTTGCCTGTATACAGGGTTACTCAATCACCTTGAATGTAAATGCTAGCTAACCGAGGTGATTTTCTTATGATAAATAATATCCAACCGTGTAATAATTTCTTACTATTTCATAACCTATTATGATCAATTCATCATCAATCGATCAATCAGCTTTGTGATTACAATAAAAACCTTCCAATTTATAATAAATTTGGGAGTTAGTTCCGATTTTTTACGAAAAATATTCTCATACTTTCATACAGAAGTTTCAAATAAAAATGTTTAAGTTGAACTATCAATTCTAATGCAATAAAAGCACGCTTAAGTATTGAAAGCCATCGAAGTCTTTGCTGGTCATAATTATTTGACAGCGATTGTAGATATAATTTATAAAGGTAGGTAGATAAAAGTAAGGAATAAAACGTTTATACGGATTAAAAATTTAATAAGATTAATAAAATTATATTATATTTTATTCATTTATTTGAAAAGTAGGTTAACGCTACGATCTAGATTATTGTATAAAGAACTAAGATATCCTCTATAAAGTATTAGTATTATATTTTACTTTCTAATCATGAAAAAGATAATATTTACCGCTGATCGATATCAAAAAGGAATATAAATTTCTGTAAAATAGTTGCTTTGTATCGACGCAGCTAACAGAGCATAAAATTTTATAATATTTACCGCAATCATTCTAAAGTAATATTTCTAAAAATTTTATGAATAGTCTTTTTATCATCAACCTTAGTTCAAAATTACCTCTGTGAACTGATATAATAGATATCAAAGTAAAAGGCACATTCAATAAATAAATCTATTGTGATAAGTAATACACTTATTCGATTTTAGATAATGCATATGTTTATTGATATTGTCGCTACATACTCTTCGGTTTTATACATAGTAGCAGTAAAAATAATTTAATATTTCCACCATCGAGATAATCTTTTGCAAACAACACTAAAATCAGCCCTTAAAAAAATAGACTTGTGTCCCAATTAGTGTCTCTAAATTTTCACACCGTTCAATAAAATTCTCAAAAAAGTCCTCGAAAATTTTCCTATGAATGTTGAAGCAGTTTTTTTTTAAGTTACAAATATTTTGCAAATGAAATAATATGCCAAGTTTTGCTTTTATCTCTTGGAATTTCTATGAATTAAGCTGAGGGAGTTTAGTTAGTTATAATAAGGAAAGGGAAATATCAGCATCAATCAATTTCTTACAGGAAACTAATTAAACACTTAATATACTTACCACTTTATAATAACCTTCGATACATGAAATGTGTAGTTTTAGATCGAGTTAGTATTCCGCATACATATTTGAGATGTCAGATAGGTGAGTCATGATTAAAAATATGAGTAAAAATAAATAAAACAATAAAAATAAATATTATCTAATAATTACAGACATTTCTAATATTGAACAGTACCTTGAATGATCTATTCACTACCCGACTAGAAATTTTTTCGTCTTCCTTAGCAGGACCGGACCGGGCATGCCCGATCTGGACCAGATAAGGTATGTAACGCAGAAGATATATCTGGACCCGATCAGGAATACCTTATCGGGTCCAGATCAGGCATTCCTGATCGGGTCCAGATCAGGCATTCCTGATCGGGTCCAGATCAGACATTCCTGATCGGGTCCAGATCAGGCATTCCTGATCGGGTCCAGATCAGGCATTCCTGATCGGGTCCAGATCAGGCATTCCTGATCGGGTCCAGATGAAATTTTACTGATCGGAACCAAATCAATCATCTGCGTTATATATCTTGCCTGATCCAATACGAGTATGCCCAGTCCGGTCCTTTTAAAAAACATGAATATCTTAAAGAATATGTTCAATAGGTAAAAATATAAATTAATATACGACGTAGGCACCGAATGCAGTGCTATATTCTTATCATAGAGAGTCCCAGTGAGCCGTTCCGATTATGGCGCAACCACCAGATGCTAACGACTGCAACTGTCGCCTGAATTTCTCATTCATGACCTGATCGATCCGTTTTAATCTGATTCGATAACAACTAATCTAATATTAGGCCATGTCATTACGCTTCGGAGAATCTTAACACCGCGATTCAAATAATGACGTCATTTTACTAACGCCATCTATTTATTATGACCCAAAACATTAAATGTTAGAATGGTTGTTACAATATAATATTTCTATCTATCTATGTTTTCAAATGTTAGGTACATTTATATATATATATATATATATATATATATATATATATATATATATATATATATATATATATATATATACATATATATATATATATATATATTATTTATTGTATATATATACTATTTACTTTAAATATAAATTATTTTTATATTGTTAATTAAGCATTATTATTATTATTAAATACATATGATTAATTAAAGATTTCAGATTAATCTCCTGTGATGCAAATACAATTTCGCCGTGGCATAAATATGACTTTGGTCCTGATCTGGTCCTGAACCGGTATGCCGTACCATACTTGATGTTATTTCACATCAGGCTATCCTTATTTGGTCCTGATCTGGTCCTGATCCGGTATGCCTTACCATACTTAATGATATTTCACATCAGGCTATCCTTATTTGGTCCTGATCTGGTCCTGATCCGGTATGCCTTACCATACTTAAAGATATTTCACATCAGGCTATCCTTATTTGGTCCTGATCTGGTCCTGATCCGGTATGCCTTACCATACTTGATGTTATTTCACATCAGGCTATACTGATCAGGACCAGACCTGGTCCTGATTGGGTTTGCCGGATCCGGCATGCGTCATTCTATCCTGATCGAGTCCAGATACATGATCTGGTTGAACCATACTTTTTTTCTAGTCGGGTAGTAGGTACCTCTCTATCTATTCACTAGTAGGTACTAAAATACGAAATTACACCACAGATTAAAATTATACTGATAACTAAACAATTAAGCTTAAAAGTTCTAAGCTTAACAGCTTAGAACTTTTAATTGAATTAAAATATACATCTAGATCTAGACTATCGTTTAGTCAATTTTTGATTTTGTCCTCCATCGGGGAGGCCTTTGAGGTCAGTAAACATTACTGTACCTTTCAGGTTAGTAAATACGATCTGATGGTTAGGTGGATGAATAACTTAATATAAAGGACAAAAAGTAATAATGTTTGGAATATTTGTAGTATAAACATAAAGAAATTTATTTTTTGAAAAAAATATTTTAAAATTTAAATCCTTCCATTCTTTGAAAAGACACTAGTCTTAGTGCAATAATTTGATTAGCCACGATTACTGACGGTAGGGAAGTGGAAATATGACTGTGGTGAAGTTATTAGTTAAACTTCGAAGTTAGTATATTTCTTTATGAATTTAGTGGATGCTAAAAACTAATTCAATAATCGTATAATCTTACACGTAACTTACGTGTGACTTTTCTATAGTAACGGAAAAAGAATGCAATGTCATCAGTCCCATCTTCCTCATGAGCGTTTTAAAAATCTTTTAAGGATATAAGCAGGTAATATCACTGCATAAGCCTCCTTAGCATTGTCAGCAAACTGTATGCGAAAGTGTTGATTGAAAGAGTTGTGAAAGTGACCGAAAAGAAAATATGGGATGCACAAGCGGGTTTTCGAAAGAGTATGGGTTGCACAGATCAAGTTTTCTCTTTACGATGCATGGCGCAAAAAATTTTGGCTAAAGGACAGAAAGTCTTTTGCGCTTTCATTGATTTGGAGAAGGCTTATGACAAAGTGAGGAGGAATGAACTATGGTCGGTACTATCTATGTATGGGGTAAATGGCTATCTTATTCAAGCGCTGAAATCCATTTATAAGGATTCCAGAGCCTGCGTAAAGATAAACGGGTCCTACACTGAATGGTTTAACATTGATAAAGGTGTCAGACAGGGATGTGTAGCGTCACCGTGGCTGTTTAAACTATTTATGGATAGCTGTTTGCAAGATTTGAAAAATAATGAATGTGGTTTAAGAATGAATGAGTTATTCATCAAATGTCTTCTTTATGCCGATGATCAGGTTTTACTTGCATCGTCGGCTGAAGACTTACAGGCGATGGTAACTACCTACTATGCATGATGCTTTTGAAAGAAAAGGTATGAAAGTAAATGTAAGTAAGACGAAAGTAATGGTCTTTGAAAAGGATAAATGTATGACGGAATGTAATATTTTTATAAATGGTGAGAGATTGGAACAGGTGAAAGAATTTGTATACTTGGGTGTACTGTTTACTAGTGATGGTAAAAATGATGAAGATGTTGAAAGACGAGTTAATGCTGGTAATAAAGTGAATGGGGCATTGTATTCTTTTATGAAGAGTAGGAATGTATCTAAAAAGGCACGCCTAGCTGTACATAAGGGAGTGTTAGTTCCCACTCTCATGTATGGCAGTGAAAGTTGGATTTGGCAGGGAAGACATGAAAGTAGACTAAATGCTGTAGAGATGAGAGCTCTTCGTAGTATGTGTGGTGTAAGTATGAAAGATAAAATTAGCAATACTGTTATAAGAGAACGCTGTGGTTTGAATGAAGAAGTAGTGACAAAGATAAAAAAGGGTATGCTGAGGTGGTTTGGACACGTGGAAAGAATGAGTGAAGAAAGGTTGACGAAACAAGTATACAAAGCGAGTGTGAGTGGGACGATTACAAGGGGAAGACCACGTCGTACTTTCCTGGATCAAATTGAAGATGTGTTAGTGAAAGGTCAGATTAAGAGTACGCGTAATCGTAGAGCATGCATGAAGACTGTGATGAGCGTGAATGAAGCGATGGAGGTATGTCAGGATCGTGGTTTGTGGCAATCCGTAGTCTCTGCCTACCCCTCTGGGAAACAGGCGTGAGGCTATGTATGTATGTAATATTACTGCAAAGGAAAAAAAACCTCAAAATAAACCGAAAAAAATCTCAAAATAAAATATCAACCCATCTGTCCAGTGTAAAAGAGTAGACTTTCATCTGAAGAAATCTCGTGCCTAATAATGGGACATGCATCGGTTGAGAAAAAATAATAGAGTGTGGCCCCATCTAATAAGTACATTGCTAGAAATAGGTACCATCCTACATTAGGAACAGCTTCACTAAATTACCCTATAACGCAAATCAAAGTCACCATTCACAATAGCAACCTTAAATCATTAGAGAAGGAAGCTTACAGAAATAATGCATTTACATTAAAAAAAATGTGTCCGACTCCCCTACGAATGGTACCATTCAAGTTTTAACACCATTTAGTGGTAGGACAGTAGAACTACGCTGTTGACAGTTTTCTGTCTACAGCCGCGGGCCGATCCGTCCGTGGTAGTACCACACTCTCGCAGAAGATCGACGTCTGAGCAATGGCAATATGCTGTTGTGTTTCGTTCGGTGAGCGAGAAAGTCGGAAGCCCAACTGGATGGGTTCGGGATATGTATTGGTGAGCAGCGGCCTAGCTATAGCTGCCCTGGTTATGCAAAAGTCCATGGGCGGCAGTAACACTTACCATAAGGTGTGCTGTTGCTCGTTTGCCACCAAAAGCAATAAAAAAAAAATTATAATGAGAGCCTTTTATCTATGAACCATATTTATTATTATATATTATAATAGTATAATGGCAATCTTTCAAGCCTATTAAAAATCCACTTTTGTATATAGAACAGCCCATAGTAGAGATAAGGAAAAACGATTGCTGTGTGGTGGGAGCTGCGAATATTGCCAGCCCTTGCTAAGAAGTCCGATATCCACGAGTAATCTCGTGGATATCGACAACGACTTCTTAGTCGTTGAGTTTAATATAGACCTGGCCCAACTTTATCTGATGTAATTAGACATTCCCAAGGAGAGATGATATCAGGCAGGCGGCTGGTCATAAAATTATTGTCAAAATGTACAATGGAAAAAGAATACATATTGTACCCATTCCAAGTAATTAGTATAAGAGCAAAATGATAGGAGGGATAAAGACATAATCATATGATAAGTCATCATAACTTTACTATTAGATATGGTGGTCCCCTCAAAGGGAACTGATGCCATAGTCATAAAGGCAAGCGGGTGACAATCGCAACTGGTTACAAGTTTTCTAGGAGAGCTCTAGCTCACTCCATAAATAGTGGCAGGGCCACACTGCTGACAGTTTTCTGTCTACAGCTGCAGTCCGGTCCGTCCGGGAACTATACCACTGGTATTGCAAAAGTCCATGGGCGGCAGTATCACCATATCACAGTACCATCAGGAATGCCGTTCACCACTATTAGCAATAAAAAAAAACCACTAATGACCGCCCAGGTTATTTTTTATGATTGCCACAAATTGGCAAAAGCTATCGGACACATAAATATAAGAATACGTCTTTTAGGATTATTATAACTACATGGAAAAGAATTAATAATAGAATTACTTTTAATCCTTTTTACCTTTTTAAACTGTTATATTTATACCCTGCTGTTATTCCGATTACTTGTGGTCGACGCAATATGTACCCTTCTTCCATCATACATATTTCAGTAGTTTTATTACCAACCACCTGCCTGACATCAACCCTCTTTGCGAGTATAATTGTTGACCTCTTCTCTTTGTATAAAGCTCTTAGTCATCTTTTACGATACCCACGAGCAATTTAAGGAGTAGAAGTATTCGTAGCCGCACACAGCAAGTGTTAGACATAGTTTTAAACTGTTATAACATAATTATATGGTTAATCATACTCCAGGTAAGTCTATCCACGTTGATCACATGGAGACTAGAGTTTACTAAGACCAATTATCCGTGTTAGATACTAGGTGTAGTGTAGAAATACATTGACGTAAATAATCTGGCTTTCCATTTTCTATCTATCGTAGTAAAATGGTTAAGTAATTCGATATGATCAGACAGAGATCAGATACTGGGTCAACGGTTTTACGTGACAACGAATGTACCTACGAAAATTGGGATAATTTACGCACGTGATTTTGCTAAGTGAGTTGAGTGGTTACGCTTGATGAAATTTAACCTCCAACCTACACTTATTCAATACGAAAACCTTTCAGCTAGCTACATAATTACTTCCATGCCTAAGTGATTGCGAATCTTTGAATTTTTGGATGAATTGAAACGAAAAGGAAACTGCTAATAAAACTTTTTCAACTATAAGGATAACTTTCAAACTATAGCTGATTCTAGAACCCAAGATTCCAGATCTTAGTTAAATCAATACTATGCCGACATAATACTGGACGTCAGGTTATATAATAAGGAGATTAAAAGTGCTATCAAATAAATAAAAGTCTGCAGTCTACTGGAAGAAAACCAAATTATGGTAAATCTCCTGAATGCAGGCAAATAAGTACGTAATGTGACTACCTATGTTGACACGAGGATCAGCAATGGACAATGAAAGGCAGATAAAATTTCGATAATTGATAATTGTTCTCAAATTCAAAATTGTACAAATCTCAGAACAAAGAACTTAATGTCACAATCATTATGTCTCTAATATTTGTCTGTTAACGAAGTAAAAATACAATGATCACTAACTCACCACATATTCTTTCATGTTTGTAAAACAGATTAAGAGATGTAAACAGTTCATCTCTAAAATATAATCAAATTTTGCAATAAAACCTTATGGCTAACCCGTCTGGGCAGCAGGATGGGGAATTTTCCTTATTTAGAGAAAGCTAAAAAGCAAAGCGCTAAAAAGTAAAGCGCCTTTAGGGGGACCTATATAAACTAAGAATAAGAAGAAGAATATATACATCTATTTTGTTCGATTAATATATTCCATAACTCATATTTTTGTAATAAAATATAAATTAAGATATCAAATACGCACTTATCATATAGTTACACAGTATTCAATTTAATAATACAATTAATTTAATTTTTTCGTTAATAAATATAACAAAATATCATTCATAAACTATTTTACCTTATATGTAATGATAACAATTATATTTTAAAACCATTAACTCATCAATAATGAGATATATAAATGCATTTATTGTTAAGTTAGATATATTTCATAAACCTTGGTATATATATATTTATAATTGTTTTATTTAATTAATGCAATAGCATACTTCATGTTTTTTTGCGAAATTGCCAATGAGTTTGATTGAAAACATCAAAGTTTTGCTGGTTGTTAACACTAGAATAGAATTAACATTAAACTAGAATCACCCATTTGTGTTGGTATCATAAAATTTTATAGCTATTAATTTATCAAATCAAGAACATTGACACAATTTTTGATAACATAGACATTTTTTTTTTTTTTTGTTCTGTTCGTCCATACGGACAGGCAAAGGGATCAAAGCCCATACAGCCAAGTCTTATTTAATTATTTTTCATACATTGTTCATCATTTCTTCATATTATGTAGCCTTAATAGTCATTGTCTGTCAGTAAGTCAAGTCGTTACCATTAATCGGGTGCTGATAACCTAATCAATGATTTTCTTTGGGAATTTTGGACAAATATGAAAATACACGTAAACCACTATTATACCATATTCACTACACTTCAGCACTTTAACTGTACCATATTGCATAAAATACCAGCAAAATTATTCAATATAACACCACAAAACACTAAAGAAATGAATATAATACAAGAGCGTGACATGACATTTCCACATTCGCGCCAAAAATCCGATAACATAGACAACAGCTTGTTGTCATCATTTTTTTTTTAACAATTTAGTTTGTTTATTATTAATCTTTACATTCTTGTTACATGTAATTTTCGACATAACAATATATAATAATCTGGTGTCACGCAATAGATGGGACGAACAATAACAAAATAAATCGAATTCGAATGATTTTGTTTGATCTCAGCTCATGTACGTCCACTGTTGGGCTCGAGCCTCCTCCATAATGGAAGGTAAACCGATCCAGTAGATTACGCTGGTCGGGCGTATTGGTATAGGGTTTTATTTCCAGTCTTCTTTTCCTTGCATAGATGTTATATGCGTATCATATCCTTTAGTGTCGTCTCGGTCGTTTGGTGATGAATTGTATTCTTACTCCGTCACCACACGGATAATTTTTAACCAAACGATTTTGTCTTACAATACACAAATTTTATAATCTTTGAATTTAATAAATATGTACCGATATTGATTTAAAATATTCAATTTTCTATTAGATATCAAAATCAATCTCCCGGGCCGTGTCATGATTAAAAATACTTTCATCATTTATTGCGTGAAACTATTACAAAAATTATACACATAACCAATGGAAGAGATAAAAAGCTTAAACCGAAACTGCACTGATGATAGGTTTGATATTATGTCAGAGTTCTCGCATATTGCCGTACCTACCCACGTAATTTATTAGTAACCAACGTAAGGGTCCAGCATAGTCTTATCCATTTTTCGTTTTAACCAGCCATGAAGAAAGTGTAATAGCATATTTAGGCCTGTTGAACATTCAATCCTGTTCTCATTCTACTCCTGAATGTAGTAATGGCATCTTTAGGCAGTCAGCGTCTTAGTTACCGCAGTGAAAGTTCTTATGCGGCAACAACAACTAAAGTAAGGCAGTAAAGGTCTTTTGGCACTGTTTGCAGTGAAAAACCCCAGTCGTTTCTTGATATATAAATTTAGGCGTGTTTTAATTTGTTATATCTACTTCTATTCTTATCGTATCTACGTACTCTTTAATTTGTAGGCTTATCAGTTCGGCCCCTTTCGCTGCTTCCGCTAGGTATAGTAAGCAAATAAACCAACTCTTATTTTTTTATAATTTATTTTGTTGCGTGCGGTTAAGGAAATAAAAGTATTTCGCATAGCTTCTTTATTAACTTTCGGTGTTATACATAGCCCCATTTGTGAATTTTAGCTTCTAGGAGTGACAATTACGAGAATGTATGATGGAATTAGCTCAAATAAAAAAGCTTCTGACTTAGTAGACTTTCTAGACTAGCTATGCTCGCGGCTTCTTTCACAATAATACCCCCAGGGACAAGATTTCAGGATAGGAAAGGTACCATAGCTTTGTATTTCTGATAATATGTATGAAAAATGTCAAGACGATCGATTCATTAGTTTAAACTTGAAAGCGTAACAAACAAAAACAAACTCACATTTTAATAATAGGATATTAGTTTATTATTCTAATCTGATTTCACCATTTTTTTAAAGAGGACACTAAAGAGGATGGATTTTACAAACATATATTTAACGAATATAAATTACATCCAGACTCAAAACCAAAGTTTGTGGATCGTATAAATTATTGTTATGCATGAGAATTTAACCAACGGCACTGGCACGATAGCTTGGTACCTTAAACATTACGCCACCTGTGCAGGCAATTGATTGTTAATATTGATTGATAATAATTAATCCTATATTTTCTGTATAATCATAAGAAACCGATGTGTTAGTATTATTGCAAATTTTGTAGCATTTACTATCTACCTATCTTAGGTTATACTAGAAAGAATTAAAATATACCCCGAGGATAACGTAACTATCTATATATCTTTTTCTAATTAGGATATTTTGTTAATTGGTTTAGGCTGTATACATGAATTGTATTTTCAAATCTACTTTTAACTGATATAGTCATCGTAGATAATTCATTAAATTTCATACTGGCCATTTGGCGCGTAAAACATTCGCAAATAAAAAATAATAAATTTATGCAATCATTTCAGCGTTTATTTTTTGTTTCAGTGTTAAACTATGTATAAACATGTCGTATTTAAATTAGATTTTATTACATTCTCGATCCTTATAACTATTTAATCATAAACATATTAATACTTATAACCTAACTTTAAAAAAAAAGCTATCAAATGCTCATTATTATGTTCCTTACAGCAATATATTTATTTTAATACATCCTACAAAAATATATACGACCTATATGATAGATGTATAAAAATTAACCCCTAATACACTGCAATATTTTTGTGCGTAAAATATCATCATTCTCCTACTCTTATTCCAATTGCTTGGGGTCGATAGAATATGTACTCTTCTTTCATAATATATAATATCTGGAGGACCGAGCCTTGCTCGGTATTTTCTTATTAGTGTGTTTTGCAAGATATATAAATATAATTAAAATAATGATAAAATAAATTAAAAAGGCAAAAGTACAAAAACAGAAAATAAAAAAATACATCGAGCAAAAAGGAGCCAAAATCATATTTGTCGTTATTTTGTTTATTAGTATTTGTCGTTATAGCGGCAATAGAAACACATCATCTGTGAAAATTTCTATCTGACTGCTGTCTAACTATCATGGTTCATGAGATACAGCCTGGTGATAGACACATGGACGGACGGACGGATGGCGAAGTCTTAGTTATAGGGTGCCGTTTTACGCTTTTGGTACGGAACCCTGAAAAGGTTGAACTCACATAAAAGCTTGATACCTACAATGGAAATATTCTTTAAAATTGGAATGTCTCGAACGTCACAATACTGTATTAACGCGGCATTTGAAAGTTTCTAAGCTATAAAGGGGTCATACACTTTTAGGACACAGCATCATAGGAACGTAGAGTTTGAAACTTTAAATTGTTGGACAGCAATTTTCTAAGCCGAATATTGTAAATGAGAGCGATGATAACACATTACATCGTACAACTGAAGTCCATCGCTCGTAAGATGATATATTACCCGTTTTAATTTTACTCTGACGAGGGTATTTTTACCGCAAAATGATTAGGAAAGAGAGATAGTCATTTTCTATATTTTTTGTTCACTGATTAGTCAGGGTTTAATCAACATATTTGTAAAAATCGAGACGAAAAGGCTGAGTTATATTAGGAACAATCATTAAGATACGATAGGGAGACAGGATGTTAATGCTGATCAGATTGGTCGCAAGACGCCATGTGCTACTACGGTGGTTTCGATTTCTCTATACTATTTACTTGCAAATATTTTAAATCATTCGAATGGGTCGAATATTAAAATAAATCCTTTGAATAAGTGATAAACCTCGAGTCCGACAACCGGTCGAGTTCCTGAATACTCTGAAGGCTACCGGTCTCCCAACTCACATCTTAAAATTGAGAGCTGGCGCGCCAAAATTATACAATGCCACCAGTTTGCAAGAAAAAACATTGCATTGCAATGTAATCGGGTCAACTATACTGAGCGGTTGTTCTCGAGCAGTCTGTATTTATTCCTAGGATTCTCCAAATACCATCAAATTACTCCTTCGAATTTCAAAGAGTGCAGTTTGCCATTAAAGTCTGCTTCGCAATAACCATAAACAAAGCTCGAGGTCATATTCTTAAGGTAGCGGGAGTAGACTTGAGAGAAAGCTGCTTCTCCCATTTTTTTTTTCCGCCGGGTGCACCATGGATGTGGTCGCGCCCCGACAAATCCATCCGGGGCAACAAAAGGGCCGGCGCGCAACCCCATGGACCCACCCTGCAAACACCTCTTTTCGCCGTGCGAGCGTGCCACCTGTACCCGATCTTTGTCTTCGGTGGCCCGAAGCTGCTTCTCCCATGGGCAGTTGTATGTGACATGCTTCAGAGTAAGCTCACAGAGTAGCCTGGTAGTTCTAGCATCCAAAAGAAAAACAAAAGAGATTGTTTTCATCATCATCATCACAGCCCATATACGTCCCACTGTTGGGCTCGGGCCTGCTCCATAGTAGTTAACCTAATATACCGCGCTGGTCAGACGTGTTGGTATAGGGTTTTGTGTCGAATTTTCCTTCTCTTGCATAGATGTTATATGCATTTTATATCCCTTAGTCGTCTCTTACAATCACCCATGGGTAAGATAGGGGATGGTGAATAATTGTATTCTTACTTTGTCACCATATGGATAAAGTTGTTATACTATATAAGTATACAAACATTTTTACATAATTATCTATAAATAATAATAAAAATAATAACGTAAAAAACAATCAAAAATCCTATTAAAACATTATAGACTTCTACGCAGACAAGAATGTCGGCAAATGATTATAATTAATAAAATAATAAAAAAATGCCAAAAAATAAATAAGAAAAAGTAAGGATCCGAACCGAGCTCCGGTTTGTTTGGATTAGACTACTCGATTTTCCAACTGAGCTAAATGTCTGTTCTTAATGACAGCGTCCAAATTTGAAAATCATCATATTCTAATAGTTTTAGTACAACGAAAAATTATATTTTAGTTGCCGAAATATACTGACAAAATAATATTTTCTATAAATGAAACCTAGCTAGATCGATTAATAGCCCCCGGAACCACTCGTATGCTAAATTTCGTCCGAGCCGTTGGCGAGATTCGGATTACATATATATATATATATATATATATATATATATATATATATATATATATATATATATATATATACAAAAATTGCTCGTTTAAAGCTATAGTGAGATTGTAAAAGTTATTGGCAATAGTTTTATGACCGGCCGCTTGCTAGACGTTATACCTCCTTGGGAATGTAGTTGTTGACCAAACGGAATCAGATGGAGTTGGCCCAGGTCGTTATAAGGCTCTTAGTCGTCTTTTACGACATCCACGAGCAAAGTAAGGGTTGGTAGTATTCGTAGCCGCTACCACAAAGCACTTGTTGTTGCTTGAGCGTAAAATACATCTACCTTATTTACATTTCGTTGTATAAATACGCGGTTGTGTGTCAAGCAAAGACCAGTAAAGATATCATTAGGGATCCTATATTTTTTATAGTAAATAAAATCCTTATTACAACAACATATTGTTGTTTAAATCTTTTAATTTTATATCTAAGCTGTATATTTGCCATTCAACAAACGCACAAAAGCGATTTTGAAAGCCTTTACAAGTCTTTTGTGTACTACAAATAATTTCGTTATTAATCCTAGATAATATATATTTTTTTTATTGGCACTCAATTACTTATCTGCGTTTTTTTTATAAATAAACTACAGTTAGATTAAGATTTTCTAATAGCAATCATGCTATTTAAAGTATCAACTTTATTAGAAATTGGCAAAAAATGAATGTATATTTTTTTTAATGTTTTATTTTTTTGTTTGTCTGCAGATGTGGCAATGGTGTAAAGACAGATCTCATGGTAGCTCTAGTTATAAGGAAATGTCTAGAGACAGTTCATGTATGCAGTATATTAGTTAGATGATTAGTGATGGCAGACATTAGTGCCCAAGGGATTAGTGGACGGTGATATCAAGAAATAAGAAAATACTGACTTACAGGTGAGTGACCAATTGACCATACTTAGGTATCTAATACTCATCATTCTCCTACTCTTATCCCAATTACTTGGGGTCGATACAATATGTACTATTCTTTCAAAGTACATATTGTTGAAGTTATTCGCAATTGTTTTATGACCGGCCGCCTGCCAGACGTCTAGCCTCTTTCGGAATGTAATTGTTGACCAAACGGCATCAGATGGAGTTGGCTTAGGTCGTTATAAGGCTCTTAGTCCCTTTTACGACATCCACGAGCAAAGTAAGGGTTGGTAGTATCTGTAGCCGCTACCACACAGCTTAGTTAGATATCTAATACTATGCACGACAATAATATAATCTAAAATGTGTGTATAAACACAGAATTTTAGATTATATTATGGTGTCACTCTTATATTCTCAAAATAACAAATACAGATAAACCCAAATTCTATATATATAGAACTATTTATACACAGCTATTAAATCAATTAGAACCAAGCCTCAGAAATAGCATGTTAACCCTCAGGAAGTGTGGGATGTTAACTTGAAAAATTTACCAATGTTAGATTCACTTTTAATATTGATATTTATTTAAATATTTATTTCGTTGCTTGAGTATGAATCCTGTATTTATTCAATTTAAATTTATACCATTTATTCATTACTATCAGTTACGGTCAGGTATATATCGCCTCTGTTTCAATAATCTATATATATACTAGCAGACCCGGCCACGTGTTGCTGTGGCTAAGGTACCCTCAGTAACACGTGGTGGTTATGCTAATAAATTGTAGCTTATATGAAACGTTTGTACGTTTAAGATAGCACCATCTATTAAATACTTACTCAATCCAGTCAACAGATACCGCCATCTGTTAGAATCGTTTGGAGATAACAGATAATTGTGACTGTCAAATAATAGACAAATAATTTGCAATAAAATAATATTGTGACTATAAATTGAAATGGAAGCTATCCTATCTTTTAAGTTGGATCAAACTACACATATTATGCAAATTTGATTAAAATCGGTTAAGTACTTTAAGAGTGCATGGATGATATATGGGCTGTGATGATGATGTGATGATGATGCGGCGGAACTACTGGGATGTAGTGAATATCATATAAAAGTGCTTTACAACGTTTTCAAAGATACCATTAACAGTGTAGCCATAGCACTGTTGATGGTAACATTTTGACTTAGACAATGACTGAAAGACTAAAAACGTAAAAATAATTATAACTTGACACTGGCACCAATGACTCGTATAAGTAGCTGATTGTCAATACACAAAGAGAAGAAGAAGAACGTTTATGTGACATCAACCTTTTTAGAGTTCCATACACAAAAGATAAAACAGGACCCTATTACTAAGACTCTGCTGTCCATCCGTTGCTTAGCCTGTCTGTCACCGGGTTGCTCTCATGAACCGTGATAGTTGGACAGTTGAAATTTTCACAGATGATGAATTTATTTGGCCGCTACAACGACAAATACTAAAAAACAATAAAATAAATATTTAAGGGGGCTCCCACACAACAAACGTAAGGTTTTTGCTTGATATTGATAACAAAAAGTAGTCGTTTGAAATATTCACAGAATATTTAGTAATATATTCCCTTTATAAATAAATAATTAAATTAAAATAAAACAAATAGAGAATTTAAGCCCCCATACAACAAACATGATTATTTTGCCATTTATAGATAATGGTACGGAACCCTTCGTGCGCGACTCCGAGTCACTCTTAGCCGGTTTTTTGAATATAATCGAATTGAGTTTTCAAACATGTCAAAATAAAATGTCTTTTAAACCAAAATCACTAAGAAGTATTGATATCAACTTTAAAGCAAATCACCCCTAAAATAACTTGCCACCCCTTTTTAACTCAGTTAGGAGATAAGTCTCAATAAAATATGAATCACATCTTTCATTAATTCTGTTAAAGAATGTTTATGCAAAATTTGAAATAGATTGGACCAAGGAATCACGTTGTCCCATACAAACTTTACCCTGCTTTTTCACCCCCTTAGGGATATAATTTCGTAAAATCCGTTCTTAGCTGACCTCTACTCGGCGAAAGAAATATTCCTACCAAATTTGAGGTTTGTAGACCTTATGGTTCCAGAGATATCGTGATGAGTCAATACATAGGTGGAAATCTCTTATATATATATAGATTATTTGTTGAAACTTGAAAAACACTCCTCTAAAATTTGATTTTTCAAGATAACACATTATTGAAGCAAAGAGGCGATATATGTATAATAATATATATCTTTCATATGAATATAAAACTAAATTAATAAAAGCATTTTAATTAACTATAAATATGGCGTAGTGGTTAAAAAACCAACCAATCGTGCTAATTACGTGGGTTCAAATCTCACACAGAATAAATAATATCTTGTGTAATTGTCTTAGTGTAAAATGTGTTCGTTTGTAAAGTCTCCGCAATACAATTATTATTGTTTCAATTACGAGTGTCTTTTTTAAATTATATTATTATCTATCATATACAAATAGAAGCGAAACTATCGTACGTAGGTACCTATATTGTGAGGATATTTATAATAATTAGACCGTCTGGGCATATATAAAAAAAAATTGTAAGCTTTTTCTAAAATTATGATAGCTACTTGAGGTAGATCAGTATGCTTAAAATAGTTCATAAATAATACTACTATTGAATTCCTGTAAATTGCACGTAAAGACATATATTTGAAATTTCACAACTGTGTAAATCATAAAATTAATTAAATTTTCCCTAATTTCAAATAATTTAATTTGCATAGAGGAATTATGTGTGTAGGAATTTTAACCTTTCATAATAAATAAAAAAACACCTCGTAGGGACATTATTTTATTTAATCAGTGGTCATAGTCGATATTTAATCAAACATCATGTTTTCTAAGTGTTATTTAAATGGTTTGATAAACCATTTGTATTATTCTAATCATATATGTACTACATACCTCCCTTCTGCCATACTAGGTATCTATTTCTATCTATATAGTAGGTATTTTCTCTAGACACAGGTAAGCCAATTCATGTTATGAGTTGGTTTAATCGAAGGAAGGAAATATTTTCTTTAATTAAAATTCACATGCAAAATTTTTATACACTATTATAATATACATGATTTTAATATTGCCACGTCAATATTTCCCTACACACTGATTTTTGATAATAATCACAAACCATTTCTTCTCTTTTTACCTCCTCAGTTCACAATGTTTGCCTCGTTCTTAGATCACTATTTTTAAAGAAATAGAAAATAACTTCAACTTATGCTATACCATAGGCTAACTTATACAACGGTTTACATTTTACACAAAAATAAGCCAATTGTAATGTATTAATACAAATTAATTCATATAAACGTTTCTGAACACGTAAAGACGTGTCATAAATCATGAATGCATAGAAATACAAACCTTATATAGTGAATAGTAGGGCTTCTATTTGATTTTCGGAGTAAAAGCTAATAATTATAATAGACTATCGTATAATTTTTCAATTTATTCTAAATATAGATGTACGTATGAATTTTAATTTGAATGATTAAATTAATGAATTAATTAATGCAGAGGGTTACATATTTTGACGAACAATTTTTTTACATTTTAAGAACCATGTCTTAGAATATTTATACATCTTAGAATAATAACATATAGATATGTGTTATTATTCTAACCGGTACATTTATTTTTCAATTACTTAACTTTAATAAATCCTTGCCTAAACTAGTTCTAAAAAAATTAAAAAGAGAAACGATAATTTTTATGTATAGCCGGTATTTTTTATTTATAATTTTAACACCACTTCTTCTTTCGCCAATCATTCCTTAGATATCCAAATTAAACATTTTATAGCACACTGTATTATATAAATATATATTTATCCCCTAGTAGGTACCAGCGGATACTTACAAAATAGTAAAAATTCAAAGTCTATATATTGAAAATATTTTAGAATATATTAAAGAAAGTGTTAGAATAATCAACTAAATAAATATGTCTCCCTATTAATTTGTTGTCCACAAATCACATAAAAACTACTAGGCTGAATTTTTTAAACATATTTTTTAATTTCAGATAATTTGACCTGTAAGAACAATGAAGTTTGATTTGAAGTCACAACGAACGATTCCCAACATTTTAGCTATGTAGACGTATTATATAAACTGTGATATTTAGGTAAGGTGTGAACTGTTTGTAAATATGTACATACTTAAATACTATATTATATTAAAAAATAACACGTATAAATTATTGCTATAGAATTTAGTGAAAGATAAAATATAGAAAAATGTGTTTAATTGTTTATGATCGTTTTATTTTTAATAAATATCCCCATTGGAATTGTTACAGATATTATATGATATTAATGCTGTGATTTATTTTATTTATTTATTTATTTATAGCCTTTTATTCAGATACTAGATACTTAATTAATACAATATTTAAAACTCGAAATATAAACTTAAAATCTTAAAAACTTATTCTAGAATTTGCTGCTTACTTGTTTTCTTTAGATCTGTTTGCCAATCGGCAAGGGCCTCCTCCAACCTTTTCCATTCTGGGCTTTCTTCAGCCACTTTGTTCCACGTAACACCTGCCACTTATCTTATATCTTCATCCCACCTTTTCTGGGGTCTTCCTCTCTTCCTTTCACCTCTCCTGGGATACCATTTTGTCACTTTTTGCTCCATTTGTCTTGACCTCTTATCATGTGCCCGGCCCGTCTCCATTTGAGTCTTCTAATTTTCAGTGTTACATCTAAGGTTTTTGTTTTATTTCTGATGATACGGTTTTATAATCGGTCTATTCTTTTGACATTTAAATGCTGTGATTACTTATTTTTATTAAATTATATTGCCTGGCATAATAATACAGATATAATAATAATACAGATATAATAGTTGTGGATTATATAACTTCTATGTAATAAATAACTCCCGATCTGGTCAAAACATTTATTTGCTACTGGCCGTTCAACTATTGGTGACGTAAAACATAATTTGGGGCAATGAATCTATTGAAGCGGACGTAAAGTTAAGGCTCTCCTCGCTTCGGGGAGCACCTAAGAAATGGCTTCCTGCTGCGCTGTCGTCGTTAACGATACTGATAAAATTTAAAAAAAACTAATAATTTTTATAACATTTTATTTAACAAAATAAGATTTAAAGAAATAAGTAGTTATATTCATTTAGGTAATAGAAAGAACATGAAGTTCGCCAACCTAAACAATAAATATTCCCACACCATAATCATCTATAATATAGTAAAGATAGAGATGATTATCAAAAACTTGGGAAGATCATCATCTTCATCATCATCACAGCCCATATATATCCCACTATTGAGCTCGGGCCTCCTCCGCAGTGGCAGGGAAATTAACCTACTATACCGCGCTGTTCAGACGTGTTGGTATGGGTTTTTGTTTCGAGTTTTCTTTCTGTCGCATAGATGTTATATGCGTTTTATATCCCTTAGTCGTCTCGTACGATCACTCACGGGTAAGATATGGGGTAGTGAATAGTATTCTACTCCGTCACCACATGGAGAGATGGGAAGATCAGCTTTGTCTAAATGCGCTTTTCAATTCGTTTTAGATTAATAATACCTGGTTTACTGTAGAACTGCAATATAAGTAATGTTACTGTTTGAGCCGTTGTTTAATATCGATTAAATTACTATTACCATACCATAAAGAATGTTGCAGATTTTATATAGATGTACCATGATTTTATACAGATGTGCTATAGATATGAACTGACTGACTCTTTTTATTGCTTATGGTGGCAAACGAACAAGTAGCAAACCTGATGGTAAATGTTACTACAGTTTATGCGTTATTTTTTTTATACTTTTGCAATACCAGAGGAATAGCTATGCCCCTGCGTACTAACTAAAACACCCAAAAGTTGGGCTACCGGCTCTCTTGCTCGCCGAACGAACGTCACATTTCTATGAGATTGCGGTACTACCCCGGAGGAACCAGCCCGCGACTATAAACAAAAAACTGTCAACTGTGTTACCAAATCTAGAAATGGGTTAGACTGGATAACTTTCAAACAAAATAAATAGTTTCATCATTCTTACATACATAAATACATACATATCATCACCCCATATCCCTTGCAGGGTAGGCAGAGAGAACAGAGTGCCAGAGAACTCTATCTTTGCATACTTCACTCGCTTCCTCAACATTCATAATTCTCTTCATACACGCTCGCCGGTTTCGGAGATTCTTGACTCCACCTTCCTTCAGTACGTGACCAATCTGATCTAGGTAGGTTAGTCTCGATCCCCGCCAGTACCTACATCCTTCCACTTTCGCATTGTATATCTTCTTAACTAGACGTTCGTTCGGCATTCTTTCCACATGCCCAAACCATCGGAGCATTCCCTTTCGTATCTTTACACCAATATTCTCTTTCATACCTACTCGCTCTCTTACGTCGTCGTTACGAATGCGATCGGTCAGCCTAACTCCACAGATTTTCCGTAGAGATTCTTACTATTCTATTAAAATCTTTCTGGTGACGGCGTAATGATACCATCAATCACTTTATTGCCCGTGCTGTTCGCAAAAGACGATTAAGGGATTACAATATGCAGATAACATATATGTAATATAAAGAAACTGGAAATAAGACCCTATACCAAACGTCCGACCTGATCTAAATTTCGTGACGTAAGTTCTATATACGACGAAGTGAATGAGTCTTTTCCTTCATAACTACTGTTTGCTTGAGACGTTCCCATCTTTTTTATACCATATATGTATCTACAGCAATACATACTTGCATCAAAATGTGTCAATTCCACTGAATTGACTTACAAAACTAGTCATACGGATTAGTATAGGATTTTATTACGAGATTTCCTTCTCAGACAATTATGATATCTGCTTATATCCATTAGATAACTTAAGAACATCTCATGGATACGAGAATATAGGTGGTGAAATGTATTCATCAACATCATCACAGCCTATATATGTTCCCACTGTTGGACTCAGGCTTCCTCCATAATAGGAGGGAGATTAACCTACTATACCACGCTGGTAAGACCTGTTGGTATAGGGTTTTGTTTCGAGTTTTCCTTCTCTTGCATAGATGTTATATGCATTGTTATATCGTTTAGTCGTCTTTTACGATCACCCAAGGGGGTGGTGAATTGTATTCTTACTCCGTCACCACACGGAATAGATACACATGAAATGTATTATTACTCCGTAACTACACTGTAAATACTACATGTGTACGACACCTAATAAAAAACTTTCCATCCATCAATCCGTAAACGTCCTTTTTTGGATAGGTATAGTCCTAACACAGAGAGTATAATATTGTAATCACCACGCTTGGCAGATTATCGATCTTAGTAGGTGTTATAAGTTTCCTAAGCTGTTTTCTGCTACCATTTCTCCCGTTGAACTCTTAGCCAATTTTTACTCAAACGGGAAAGCAAGAGGTGGTAACAATAATATTCTTAAACCATCAAAACACGGGCAATTAGAAATCTTTACTTAGGTATTATTTGCCATTCATTCAAGTCCTTGTATTATTTAGTGGCAGGATGTCCATCCTGCCACTAAATAATACAAGTCGTATGCTAATATGATGCTATATGAAATATTAATCTTAATATATTAGTATCACGTAGTTAAATATTGCTAATTCAATCTCTATCTATGATGAATACACTTTAAATTTAGCCTTTTTAAATACAAAAAATACTAAACATTTGGTACTGTCGACAGTCTTTGTTTCGTATATCTGATGAAATAATAAAGTAAATAAATAAAAATTAAAAATAATAAATGGCTCTTTCAATAATATTTTAAAGCTATCACTCAATAATAAGAATTACCTGATGTTTTTTCTAGTTTGCCTTTCATAATAAAATTTGCTTTTTCTTCTATCGGCTTCAACTTATGTTATTCGCAGAATGATATGATGTGAGAAAACGGTATTTTTTATTGCTACATAATGTATTTTTTTTTATATCTTTTTGGTTATAATATCCCATGACTATGACTACAGGAATAAAGATATAACTCTATGTAATCAAAAGTAAATAACTTCTGTCAATTAATTTTTATGTTCAACATACCTAATATAAAAAAAACATACATTTCGATCTACCAGACTTAGATGAAGACTAAGATTCCTTGCCGATGTATAGATTTGAGAGATTGTTGAACTTCGGCCTCCCTAAACCAGGCAAATGCTATAATTGCAATTAACAAATAATTTGGCAGATAGTATTACAAGTTTTCCAAGATAATACCTATTGATTGTCTTTGTCTTTCTCTTAATGATCACTCAATTGTCTTTCTCTTAATGATCACTCAACTTATTTTTAAGTCCCCAGAAAAGTGGTGCTGATAACTTTTATTTGTTAGTCCTTCACTAAACGGAACAGAACCTGCAGGTTCTATAAAAAAAAGCCTACCAAAAAGCGAAACTTTTGCTAGAATAAGAAATTATTTTCAAAGTTCAAAAAGACATTTGTTCATTAATCTTGACTATCGTTTCAGAATATAAACGCCGCCATCTTTTTATACTGGTATATACTAATTACCTCGATGGGACTAGTATGTGCACTGTTCGTCTATTGTTAACATTTTTAGATATCCCGAACGTTTCTTTCGCCGGTGAATTGAATAGGTAATGTGATTTTAATTGCTTTAGCGATTATGTGAATTATGAAAATGTAATATTAAATAATTAGTCACGCCCAAATCGTGTCCAATTTCAGATGTTTCTATGGTTTTATATATTATTGTATCAGTTTTGTACTTTAAAGAAAAAACTCATATATATGTATTTACGTCCTATTATTTTTAGTTATGTACCTAACATAAAAGCTGGTTTACATTTTTTTATTATTTTGTCAAAAATAATGACTAATTTTACGCTTACACCGCTTACTTATGTATGCTAGGTCAGGTCACTGCTCACTTGCCTGATCTCTCGCTGCTCGACCGTCTGGAATGACAAGGTAGCATAGAACTTGATAATTAGCCTGAGCAATCTCTCCGTCGTTAAGTCAGAACAACGTCAACGTGTGTATTTATTTGATTTCTGTGGAGCAGCTATGGTCTAAACACAATTCACCCAGCCGTGCTTGGTGTTAAAAATACAGTGTGAGGCTCTATAAATTGACGGTAATACCTTGAAATCAGTGGTGGATTGAATCATCAACATGAAATTCATTATCATCTTGCTCTTATCTCCATTTATTTGGTAATAAAATATGTCTACTTCTTCCTTTCAACCCTGTCAGACGTCATCTCTGTGGTCACTCCTTGTCTATCCATGTCATGTTTCATGCAGTCCATTCATATTTTCTTCGGTCTCCCTTACCCCTAAAGCCTTCAAATTCATACTTGAAACTTTCTTCACGTAATCACTTTTATTCCATCTCATCACATGTCCACTACCACGTCATAGCTTTTAAAGATTCTCTTATACTTTCATTTCTCGTCTAAAACCTTCCACTGGGCGTTACAGCCTTTCAAATTTTCACGCTCCTTACCGCTTCTCAAAATGTCGTGAAATTCATCAAAATTAAATTGTGAACTTAAATAGCAAATCCTTCCTTGTATAAAACTCACTTGGTACCAACAAGGGTTGGTATGGTAAAATCATTATACTGGTTTTATTTTGAATTATGTTTTGCTTAAAATATTTATCTATCTACAAGAACTAAAACCCTTTGCTAGCTTGGCTAAATAAATGACTCTACCTCGGCTCATATACCTACGTCCCACAGCTGGGTCCAAATTTTGTAACCATGCACGCTGTAAAGTGTTCAAAACGTCGGTTAAATAACAATCAAATACAAACGCAATAAATAAATATATATGATCGAAACAGTTGACTTACTTCTGTAAGTTTAATCAATTTTTACTCATCAAGTTACTATATTGCCTAATAAGTCAATCTGTGTCTTATAAGCGGGCTATACATATTGCATTACTCTAACGTAACTGTTGTATATAAAATACTTTATTTGCTTACGAATCTGTAGCTTACAGTTTTAATCCTGAATACGGAAATTGATTATTCAAACTGCAGAGCTAATGACATATTTATTTCGTATAATAATTATACAAGCTGTGATAGCATTCTATTTCAATTAAATTCAATAAGAAGTTATGAATATAAATTATTCTGCGTTTGTGAAAGGGAATGCTCCGATGGTTCGAACAAGTGGAAAGAATGCCGAACGAACGTCTGGTTAAGAAGATATACAATACAAAAGTGCAAGTGCAAGGATGTAGGTACCGGGGGAGACCTAGACTAACCTACCTAGACCAGATTGGTCACGTACTGAAGGCAGGTAGAGTCAAGAGTCTCCGAAACCGGCAAGTGTGTATGAAGAGAATTACGAATGTTGAGGAAGCGAGTGAAGTATGCAAGGATAGAGTTCTCTGGCACTCTGTTCCCTCTGCCTACCCTGCGATATGGCGTGATGATATATATGTATGTATGTATGTATGTATGATATATACATATATACCGTGTATTAATATCGTATGAGTATTAATATCACATTAAGACAATTACTTAGTTCTTAATACAAACTCTAAGCGTGCTAAATTAAGTCATTGGTTATATTATTTTTAACTGTGTAACCATGTTAGTAGTGATTATATTTTTCACAGAATCGTTATCGCCAACTATCTGTAGAAGTTGACTCCTGCGATCAAAGTTACTACCTACGTTTGCAGTTAAAAATAATATAACCAATGACTTAGCACGCTTAGAGTTTGTATTAAGAACTAAGTAATTGTCTTACCGGGGGAGACCGAGACTAACCTACCTAGACCAGATTGGTCACGTACTGAAGGCAGGTGGAGTCAAGAGTTTCCGAAACCGGCGAGCGTGTATGAAGAGAATTATGAATGTTGAGGAAGCGAGTAAAGTATGCAAGGATAGAGTTCTCTGCTACTCTGTTCTCTCTGCCTACCCTGCAAGGGATATGGCGTGATGATATGTTTGTAACATTTCATTAAGTTTGTCATTATCTACATCATGCTGTTCTTATCCTAATCACTTGGGGCTGACTTAATAGGTCGAGTACATATTGCAAAGGTAAAGGTAGTGGTAGGACCACGCTATTGACAGTTTTCTACCTCAGCTGCAGACCAGGTCATGCGGGATAGTAACACTGTTGCGTTCCACTTCGTTTGGTAAGCGAAAGAAGGATACCGAGAACCTAATGAAATTTAAATTACTGAAATTTAGCATTTAATATGTTTAATTATTTATAAAACCCGATTACGAAGCGAAAAATGATGTCACAAGCGGGACGAGGCGTAAGACGTAAATATGATACGAAGCGAAATTTGCATGTCCTACAATAAGTCACGGTGGTGTAGTGGCAGCACGATTGGGCCGGAATCCCAATAGGCGCGGGTTCGAATCCCGCTTGTGACATCATTTTTCGCTTCGTAATCGGGTTTTATACCTAATGAAATGTTACAATATTTAAATAAAATATCTAAATTAAAGAATACAAACCCCCCTTATTTTATAAATAAATTAACCCTTATGATTGATGTTACGATAAATATTAATAAAAAAACATTAATGACAATATGTATGTTCAAATGTGGGTGTTGTCTTATATTTATAACACGTTTGCGTATAGATCTAATTTAACTAAATCTGACAATGAATAATCACTTATATCCGGAGTTACAAGGACGTCTGCGCAATTATTGAGCGAATTGAATATAAGACTTAACTAATCTAATTATAAACACAATATTAACCTCCTTTAAATGGTATCACTCAATTAATAAGTTATAAAGGAAATAGCTTATTTTTTTTTTAATTTCTGTGAGAAACTATTGTGGATGTTTATCCGGTGTTATGGTAATAAAATGTATTGAATTGACGTAGGTTTTATTGTATGAATAGATAATTGATAGCACAATAGATATTTATTGTTATATTACTTCCTTTAGAAAGTTGAATACAATATTTAATGTATACATGATATTAAATGTTGTTAGAAGTTTATTTTCTTAATTATCTATCAGCCAAACAAAATATATTTAATTACTTATATCATTATATTGTATCCGTGTAGAATAAAAAAAACTAATATCGTGAGTGCTATTAATTAAATGATACATACATACATACATATCATCACGCCATATCCCTTGCAGGGTAGGCAGGGAGAACAGAGTGCCAGAGAACTCTATCCTTGCATACTTCACTCGCTTACTCAACATTAATAATTCTCTTCATACACGCTCGACTGTTTCGGAGACTCTTGACTCCACCTTCCTTCAGTACGTGACCGATCTGGTCTAGGTAGGTGAGTCTCGGTCTCCCCCGGTACCTACATCCTCCCACTGTCGCATTGAGGATATAAGGTACTAAAATCGCTGCAAGGGAAGAAAATCTCGCAATAAACTACTATATCAACCCATCTGGCTGGCGTGATGTAGTAGGCTGAGCTGCTCTCCTACCTGTTTGAAGGGGGCTATAAGTATATAGAGGAACTGGTATATGTGAGCTGGAAAAAAAAATCACTCAGTTTATCTTCATTTGCTTGTTAAATATTTTTAAAATATTATATAAGATTAGGTATATTGATGTAAAACTAGGTAAAATAAAATAATAATAGGCGTAATGTACAAGTTTATTTTAATGAGTGTTAATGTACCTATTAATATTGTCATTAAATACGCAGAAAGAGGTATTCGAGTGTATGGAAACCATACATCAACGCGCTAAAGTGTGAGGGATCCCCATATTCCACGCTGGCTAAATATTTTAAGAATAATTTTTTTATTCTTTTTGATGGCAGATGAGCTGGCCTCTCAACTAATTATAGCTGGTAACTGCAACACCCGGGTCACAGTCAGGCTACCGCGCACTGCAAGAGTTTACGCCTGCGTCTCTCTCACTCATCAAACAAGGCATAATAGCAAATTGCTACCACTTAGACGTAAATTTTCTGCGAGAGAGTAATTCCTAGAACAAGTCGACACATTTATAGCCGCAGACAGGAAAATGCCCGCAGCGGGATTCTACAACTTTTATTTAAATTTATTACATTCCTTAGACATATCATCCATGTGGTGACGAAGTAAGAATACAAATCACCACCCCTATCTTGCCCGTGGGTGATCATAAGAGACGACTAAAGGCTACAAAAGGCATCTGTGCAAGAGAAGGAAAACTCTAAACAAAACCCTATACCAACAAGTCTGACCAGCGTGGTATAGTAAGTCCATTTCCTTCCCATTACGGACGAGGCTCGAGCCTAACTGTGGGACATATGAGCTGAGATGATGATGATCATATCATACAAAACCTACGGGATAAGAAGATGTAGTAGCACATTAGTTACATTCTTATATTCTCATATATGAGAGTGACAATTCGATTCATAAAAAAAATGTTCAAAGGTTTTATCCCCGAGTTCAGAATTTTTAAAATGAGTGGTTCCCTATATTTCATTGTTTGTAACTCTAATAATATACAGAAGTGGGTAGATAATAAACCTTTATAATTTACATAGTGATAAGACCACACTATTGACTGTTTTCTGTCTGCAGCCGCGGGCCTTTCCGTCTGGGGTAGTACCACACTCTCGCAGAATATCGACGTCTGAGCAATGCCAATGCACTCTTGCGTTTCATTCGGTGAGCGAAAGGATCGGAAGCCCAACTTTCTGGGTGAGTTTGCGTTTTTCATCGGTAGGCAGCAGCCTAGCTGTGTCCCTCGTGTTGCAAACGCCCATTGGCGGCAGTAGCATCTGCCATCAGGTGTCCTACCTGTTTGTTTGCCACCCTTAGTAATAAAAAAACAGTAACAAGCAACGATATCTTAGACGTGAAACACTTAAGTTTCTAATTTCTCTCATGATCATGAATGCAAAAAAAATTAACGTAAAGTTAAGAAATAAAAATACACAATAAAAGCCGTAAATATAATTTTATATAATAAATGTAGGTACCTACTCGTAAATACAAAATTTCATGACGATCTGTTGACAAATTATGACGTGACATAAATAATATATAAAACATAAATGACGTAATATAAAAAATAAACGCATATATTTATATTGGTCAGTATTTGAACATAGGTAATTACATTCTATATCATTATCATCATCATCATCATCATCACAGCCCATAAATGTCCCACTTTTGGGCTTGAGCCCCCTCCACAGTGGGAGGGCAATTAACCTACTATACCGCGCTGGTCAGACGGGTTGGTATAGGGTTTTGTTTCGAGTTTTCCTTCTCTCGCATAAATGTTATATGCGTTTTATATTCCTTAATCGTCTCATACGATCACCCACGGGTAAGATATGGGGTGGTGAATAGTATTCTTACTCCATTACCACACGGAAGACATTCTATATACATTTATATTAGTCAGGATATCAGTACCATGAAATTTTTTTTTTTTTTATTGCTTATGGCGGCAAACGAGCAGACAGCACACCTGATGGTAAGTGTCACTGCCGCCCATGGACCTTTGCCAATGGTATAGCTAGGCCGCTGCCTACCAATACAACCCTGAACCCACCCCAGTTAGGCTTCCGGCTCTCTCGCTCACCGAACGAAGCGCAATAGCACATTGCTATTACTCAGACGTCGATCTTCTGCGAGAGTGTGGTACTACCCCGGACGGACCGGCCCGCGGCTGTAGACAGAGAACTGTCCACAGCGTGGTCCTACCACAATAATGAAAATACACTGTGATTGAAGAACTGAATTTTATATCAATCATCTTTATTCCAAAATTCCCATGCTCACGTAGGCAATGTCTACGACTTTCGTAGCGGACGATTTTTTTATTAACAATAAAAGCAATTTTTTTAGAATAGTGCTAATACTACTTAAAAATGATTATTATCTCAAACATTGAATTGCATTATCTCATATATTGTTTTCCGTGTGATGAAGGGGTAAGAATACAAACCACCAACCCCTTTCTTGCCCTTGGGTATCGTAAAAGACGACTAAGGAATAAGATATACAAAAGACATCAAGGCAAGAAAAAAAATCTAAATGTAAGCCTATATTAAATCGTTTAACTAGTGTGGTAGTAGATTAATTTCCCTCTTAGTATGATCACCTTATGATTTTATATTTATATTATCACAAAGTGGGCCATTTGAAGATAGGTTAAGAACAATGTTTCTCTAGTAAGGTGGGTACGTTGTTTTTTTTTTACGCTGTGGAAACGCATTTACGCGCTAACCACTTCCCGTCGATGTCGTGACGGGAGGAAGTGTGGGACTCGCCGGCCGGCTAGTCCAACCGGAATACCCACTAAAACCACAGCGGCCCCCTTCCGCGCTTTTACGGGACGCCGGAGAGATCGCCTACTGACATTCGATCCTCGACGCCCCAACGCTTGGTCTTCTGGCCACGCCCAGTCGGTCCTCAAGACGGTGGGAGGAGATGCGCATAACGGCGCCTCCCCCTACCCAGCCGCTGGCGGTGGAGCGATCCAGCGGGCGCAAGCCTCTCGCGTTCCCGCTCCGCAGCCTCCTTCCTCTCCATGACGGCCTCACAGAAGGAGGCCATCGACTCCCAGCACCTGTCGCTGTCGAGCATCTTTGAGATGATGGTCGACAGCGACAGGTCTCCTCCAACGACCAACGTCAGGACGTGGCGCTGGGGCCCCCAGGCGGGGCATACCTCTAGAGTGTGACGCGCATCATCTACTGACGCGCCACACTCGTGACATCCTGGGGCCCTTCTCTTCCAATTTTATGCAGGTACTTACCGAAGACCCCGTGTCCGGTAAGCACCTGCACCACCCTGAAGATTAGGCTGCCGTGCCCCCTCCTAATCCAGCGGTGGAGATGCGGCACGACCGCCTCCACAGTCCCCCGCCCTGCTACAGGGGACTCCAGATCCTCCCGCCACCGCCGGATGACTCCCCTCCGGCTCTAGTAAGGTAACCTACCCTAACTATGAATTGCATTTTTATAGTTATAGGTTTATACCTACCTTATAACGACTTGAGCCAACTCCATCTGATGCCGTTTATTCAACAATTACATACCCAAGGAGGGTTGACGTATGGCAGGCGGCTGGTCATAAAACTATTGCCAATAACTTTTACGATATGTTCTTACTATGAAAGAATTAGTACATATTGTATCGACCCCAAGCAATTGCGATGAGAGTAGGAGAATGATGATGAGGTGGGACCTTTGTGTGATGAAATTGAAAATCAATTATAGACTGATGATTATAATCCTCTTTATAGTAATTATCAAATTATTTCACAGGTAAAATTATTAATTAATTGAACTAATTAAATTAATTCTAATTGAATTATTGATTAATTCATTATATTAATTGAATCAAGTGATTTAAGTGTAATCTTGATTTAATCCTTGATATAAATTAAAGAATGTTGTTTATAGTCAATGTGTCTTTTAATCCGTTAAAAATTAATCTATTTTATTAAGATATTCTGTTGAATTTGTATATTTTATGTTTGAAGATTTTCAACATTATAAAACATATAATACATATACTAATATTGACTTATAACTAACTTTCACATATACTGTTAGGTATAAACTTCTTTAAAGGCAAAAATACGATAATCGCTACCCTTATGCGTTGGCAACCGCGGATGATGTTATAAATTGCCTACGAAAATACTGAGAGTCATATTTTGCTAATATATCAGCTGGTTTATACCACTCTCACAGGAGACTATCATTTTCGTCATCTCAGCTCATATATGCCCCACTGTTGGGCTCGAGCCTCCTCCATAATTTTAGGGCAATTGACCTACTATACTACGCTGGTCAGACGTGTTGGTATACGGTTTTGTTACGAGTTTTCCTTCTCTCGCATAGATGTTATATTCTCTTTATACCCGCTAGTCGTCTCGTATGATCACCCACGGGTACGACGGGGGTGGTGAATTGTATTCTTACTCCGTCATCACACGAAAGGCCCGCACGACAGGAGACCATAGAATGGTAATACATTTTATTCTTAATACTGCTAAACTAAACTGTACTCAGTAGGTACTATCCTTAGTACCTAGGTATAGATTAATAAGTTTGTAAGCAACGAGCAACCTATTAATTTGGCTATACCAAGGGTTAGTAATTCTAACAAAAAGCAATCTGCTTTATTGATTAATAAGAAAACAAATTACAAATGATTAGATAATCAAAAGTTACAAGTTTACCATCATTATAATATTCAAATTACTGAAATTTAACATTTAATATGCTTGATTATTTATAAAAATCCGATTACAAGCGAAAAATGATTGTCACAAGTGGGATTCGAACCCACACCTATTGGAAATCCTTTTCAATCGTGCTGCCACTTACACCACCGTGAACTATTGTAAGACATTCAATTCTCGCATCGTATTGTATTTTCATCTTTAAGGAGACGTGTGCCATCTACCCGACAATATTTACACATTGTACGGACTTAATACTCAAACTTTGCAGTTAGTATGTGTAAATGTATTAAACGATTACACAACCCTGTTATTCAAATTACTGAAATTTAGCATTTAATATGCTTGATACATACATACACATATATCATCACGCCATATCCCTTGCAGGGTAGGCAGAGAGAACAGAGTACCAGAGAATTCTTCTCCTTGCATACTTCACTCGCTTCCTCAACATTCATAATACTCTTCATACACGCTCGCCGATTTCGGAGACTCTTGACTCCACCTTCCTGCAGTACCTACGTGACCAATCTGATCTACGTCGGTAAGTCTCGGTCTCCCCCGGTACCTACATCCAATGCTTGATTATTTATAAAAATCCGATTACTAGCGAAAAATGTTTGTCATAATCGTATTTTTATCATTATAATATGTTTGACAATAAATGAATATTTACATATATATCATTATATTATCTTTACACAAACTAAACACTACAAATGTAGCTGTCAACAAGTCCGTAACTAAAATTACTATTTCAATTGTCCGGTTTGAAATTAAAACGCGGACTGCACAAAAACAACGTCGTCAACAAAAGTAATAACTAACAAATAAGTAAAATACAATAGCAAATATTTAAATACAGATAAAACTAACATAATACAAGCGACATAAAACAACGAAGAAATAAAGTTTTATTTCATTCGTTTGAAGTATTAAGTCACGTGCGCTCACAGCAAATTGGAAATAAGATTTATAATTGAAGTTTCTAATATTGCTTAGATTTTTTTTTAAACTTGGTAGTTACTTAGAAGGGGCTACCTAAGGAGCATTATGAGGTCTATTTTCAACGAATTGGTATTAGATTTCTTATTATAGAGCTCTAAATGGCGTTGTACTTCCTCTCTCTCTTTTCTCGCAGTTGAAACCCCTTCGCAAAATACGCCCTAATGGTAATACAATTACATGTTATAGAATATAATATAACCACAAAATAAGTACGTCCCATAATACGCATTACATATCTACATTATAAATAGCCGCTTTTTGTACGCAAGTTTTTATTTAGGTTATTTTACAAGATGTTTTATACAATTAATATAAGTTTCTCACTACCATTTGAATATTTTAACCGTAAAATAATTGTATTTTTTTTTGTAATAAAATAGAAAAAAAACAAACACATTCATGAACGAATCGTAACAGATACCTACATCAAATGAACAACCAATGTTTAGTACTTTCACACTATATATCTCTTTTTTATTTGTCTCGCTGTCCTCTTCCGTTTTGGTATCTACAAACGCGAGTGTATCTCTCTGTATAAATAAATAACAAAACATTGGTAAAGTGTGGATTATTAATATATAAAATGCTTAATCGCACATCTTGTAGAATTATTTACGTCCAATGTGTCAGAATATCTTCAACGCGCTGCTATATACAGGGTGGAAGTGGACCACTCCCGAAAATGAAGACAGGGGACCCTACTAGTCCTACTTGTGATGAAAGGCTAGAAAAAAAATCGATTCGGAAGAAAAAACAATTTTTTTTTCACAACGGTTTTTCAATTTTTTTCACAGCCCATGGTATTAGGACAGTATCGTGTAACGATAATTCCATAAAAAATACGTTACTTTACTCAGATGAGAAAAGACGCAATCTATTCAAAACTCATGATCATATTATGTTCCACAGTTCAACGACGTCGCGTGGTGGAAAATTTTTTTTTTTCATCCGAATCGATTTTTTTTCTAGGCTATCATCACAAGTAGGATTAGTAGTGTCCCCTGTCTTTGTTTTCGGGAGCGGACCACTTCCACCCTGTATAACAACTGATCTAGTAAAGTTGCAAGTTAACAAAGTAAAGCGTTAAAAATACCTAGTCAAGGATATGTTAAAGATTTTTTTGAGAGGATAGGTGACTCGTGAATGGTGATGAATATTATACTATGTATTCACGCACGCATACAACTTCGAATGACACGAGTTACATGCAAAATAGTCATAATCTTGCTACCGAGAATATTGACCAATATTAAAGACCTGTATTGAACAGGTCTTTAATACTAAGCTAATACGAAATAACAATGAAAGGGTTGTCATACAAACATGTAAGTTTTTGTTTAATAATAAAGTAACTTGCATATAACATTTATGTAAGATTTTTTTTTCTCCGTGTGGTGACGGAGTAGAATACTATTCACCACCCCATATCTTACCCGTGGGTGATCGTACGAGACGACTAAGGGATATAAAACGCATATAACATCTATGCGAGAGAAGGAAAACTCGAAACAAAACCCTATACTAACACGTCTGACCAGCGCGGTATAGTAGGTTAATTTCCCTCCCACTGCGGAGGAGGCCCGAGCCCAATAGTGGGACATTTATGGGCTGTGATGATGATGATGATGAAGATTATTTTTTTATTGCTTATGATGACAAACAAGCAAGCTTTACAATACCAGTACAGATAGGCCGCTGCCAACTAATAAAAATCCCAAACCCAACCAGAAAATTGGGCTGCCGACTATCTTGCTAACATTACCACTGCTGTCGTTGATTTTCTGCGAGAATGTAGTACCACCCCGGATGGACCGGCTCGCGGCTATAAATAGAAAACTGTCAACTGTGTGTACCACTCATGACAGACCAGTCCATCCCCTAGACTAGGCAAGTCAAATATCTGGGCGTCACCCTTGACAGGCGCCTGACCTTCGGTCCGCACATAAAGCGAGTTAGCGCGCGCGCAGCTTTTGTGCTAGGGCGATTACACAGCTTGTTGCACGCCAAAGCCAAGCTATGTCTCAGTAGTAAAGTTAGATTATACACCGCCTGCATACGCCCCATCATGACGTATGCAAGTGTGGTGTTTACACAAGCGAAACCCTTCAGGTTACACCGTTTACAAGCACTCCAGAATAGGTTCATGCACCGTGCGACGGGAGCACCGTGGTACATGCGCAATGTGGATCTTCACATAGATCTAGGCCTGCCGACCATCAGGCAGTACATGAAGCAGTGCTTCCGCCGCTACTTCGACTCTGCCGCCACTCACCCTAACCCCATAGTGGTTAGGGCGTCTATGGGCGCCCCATCAAAAATATCCGCGATCCGACAACCGCGACTAATGCTCGACGAACCCGACGACGCTATCTCGCTCGCCCAGACGGAGGCATACACAGACCGCGCGGCCCTGACAAATAAATATCCACGATTCCGTCCCCGTCGTCGAGGTCGGAATCGTGCCGTGTTCAAATCATAAACGTGGGAGAACCCACTTTGCCAGCGACCCCCCGAGCCGAGGTCCGTACCCCACAGGGGGTGCCCTCGGGATCGGTCGCTTAACTTTTACGGGTTGAGAGCCCTCAGCGCTCACCCACAGTAGGTACGGCTAAAGTTGTCATAGCCATCTGAGACTAACAACTAAGACAAACAAAAAAAAAATGTGTGTACCACTATTAAAAATGATGAAAAGATAGAAAATTCGAAATGAAACCCGTGATGGTTAAGATTTGAATATTCAATATTATCGGGAAAATAAAAAACATTAAACTCTATTTGATAAAAAGTTAATATCTTGTCATAATATAATAGATATTACTGATCCTATTAGCATGGAGCAATAACTTCATTGAGCATAAGTGAAGTGTAGTTATAAAGCTAGAGACTTATGCGGCCATACTCTCGCTTGAACCTCCTCCCTAATGGGCAGATTAGGCAGACTGAGACATTTCAAAATTTCCGTCTCTTCAATTGCTTTATCTGCTACTTATCTTTTACGATACCCATGGTAAAGTGTAATTTAATTTCCTTTTGTATTTAACTTTTTTAAATATTACAACGTTACGTTCCTTCGCATTGACATCTCAGCCCATCCCTGCAAAAAATAAACGAACATTATTCATATTCAATGCCTAGGTCTAGTGTAATTGTTAACGCGACTCTTCCAACATACAGCATATTCAATAGCAACAAAGCTCAGCTCAATAAAACATCGTAAGTCATGGCTCAGCATAGTCGGCGGCCGACAAACGATATGTCACGGCACGTAGCACAATACAAACAGTCGGCATTTGTGTCGGCTCTTGTGATGCTCTATGGTAGTGTCACAACACACGCAACACAAATGTGGCGGGGACGCGGCGCCGCAACTAATCGCGCGACAATAACGTCGCACTAGTCTGCTATGCCGCACCGAGCGATCAAAAGCCGCCACCGCAAGACGACAAAGCATTCGTACACGGGCGGTCGCTTTCTCGCGCCAACATCATACTTATTCTTTACCCAGTTTTATCTCCTCAACCATTATCAATTCTTCTATTTCAACCAGTATATGTTTAACTACAATGCGAAAGTGGAAGGATGTAGGTACCGAGGGAGACCGAGACTAACCTACCTAGACCAGATCGGTCATGTACTGAAGGAAGGTGGAGTCAAGAGTCTCCGAAACCGGCGAGCGTGTATGAAGAGAATTATGAATGTTGAGGAAGCGAGTGAAGTATGCAGAGATAGAGTTCTCTGGCACTCTGTTCTCTCTGCCTACCCTGCAAGGGATATGGCGTGATGATATGTATGTTTGTATGAATAACTAATGGGCACTAGGCTTCTTTAAAATAAGCGGGACTACACTAGCCAGACATGATGGCATAAGATTTGCTTTGAGTTTTCGTTCTGTTGGTTATCCAGCTAATATATTCATATATTCCCGTGTGGTGACGGAGTAGGAATAAATCTCACCATTCCCTATCTTACCTGTGGGTGATCGTAAGAGACGACTAAGGGATATAAAATGCATATAACATCTATGCGAGAGAAGAAAAACTCGAAACAAAACCCTATACCTACACTGACCAACGCGGTACAGTAGGTCAATTTCCCTTCCATTATGGAAGAGGCTTGAGCCCAACAGTGGGACATATATGAGTTGCGATAATGATGATATTCATATATTAAATGCGATATTAATGCCTATCATGTTACATGCATAAGATTTATATCAACAATCGTAACACAAGTAGTTTAGCCGACTAAGATATGATCTGATTTGATGCATCATCGGCGCGATTGCGAATCGAACTCAATCAACTGTCGGGTTTTATTAATCTATTCTTCATTAGATACTACCGTCTGATCTGCCCGCTTTCAATTGAAACAATATTTAATGCTTTGCCGGCCCAAGAATAAAATAAAACGGTAGAACCATAAACATTCCACATTTATATTCGACCTCTGACGGCCGGTCAGACGCTGGTCCCTTTCCACCACGCATGCTATGTCTCGCTCCAACTGCGCCGACGCGTCTGCGGGCACCGCGCACCTCTCTGTTTAAAGATCCAAGAGGGAGATAAAAATTGTATGGCTCATAATGTTTTAACAGTCTCATCGTTTGAGCGCATCAAGCCGAGGTCCAATTTAATTTTTATCCTCGGGTTAGTAATAATTGAGTCGATTCGTTCTATGCGGCGAGAAGTTTATGCAGAAGCCGACGGCCCTGTTTCAGATCTCAAGTAATCGACTTTTCTAATTGATTATTCCGATTCTCACATCTGGTATCACTCTCGTCAAATGTCTGTAAATGAACCGACACTCTCGATTACCATTAACTTTCTTCAAATTCTTTACATCTTGTATAATGTAATGACATGATGCTGAAGTAAATATATACTGCAATTAGAACGATTATTATCAGCCTTTATAAGATTACTCTCGATATATTTTTTAATAGACAAAACCCTGCACTAAAGAAATAATCCTTTCATTGCTGGAGGCTATATAAACATATAATTTAACGAACATAAATTACATTTAAAACAACGATCTGTGCACAAAGTAATATCCTCTGTAGAAATCAAACCCGCGAACCCAATTGGGACGGCAGGTTGATATCATAACCACTCTGCCATCTATACAGCCAAATTATTAACTGGATTATACAATTGAAATCATTATTGAAACAATTTTTCACTTGGTGTGAAAAATAAAGAAAATTTTTGCTGTTATTTCACTTACAATAATTAGTCACGGTGGTCAATAATGGCGACACCGGTCCACCAAACACCGGTACATCATAGAATTTCTGTCGGTGAGTTACAAAGCCTCTCAAACGTATACAAATAAATAACATCGGAACAACAAACATATTAATCACCAACACTAAAGAATTGTTCAACGCTTCGTTACAAGTACATGCGTGACACTGGACGGACGCTAGTCTTGTATCAACGTATGCCACCTGCGTACCATCTAATAATATTTACCTATTCACCAAGCAGTTGTAACACCAAAATATATTTATATAAGTACCATTTTCGTGTAAATATTTGCACGTACAAATACTTGAACACGGACAAGAGACAGACGGCATGACCAATGTCGGCGAGATGGATTCAGTGGATGAATAACGTTCTTTTTGGAAACATAAAGTTTTATAGCTGCATAAGAAACGGTCGATGGAAAATTGGAAAGGTAAGCGTGAAATGTGGCAGATGTGTCGTCGTAAAACAGACTTACTGTTTCTCTGGCACGCTGCGTTATATCCTTATAAAGTAACTTAGCAATATAAAATATAACTACATTATATGTACACAATAGTTTTATTGATAGCCTTTACTGTAGAAGAAACATATTTCGCACTTTATTTTTTAGCATTTACGATTGAAATACCAAGCTATACGCAAGTGAGAGTTTCCTGACAGAAAATGCTTCAATCGCAGCAATGCTTCAAGCACAGTATAACCAAAAACTTCACATTCTAAAATCGCAAATTTATATAACTAGACCAATAAACCAGTTGATCGAAAATATAATTTATTAAAGCTACATGATATACATATTATTATGTAAATAATTACACAGTAGCCTTTAAAATATTCTAATATTAATGTATACATTCCTATTTCATCTAAATACCCGGAAAATAATTAAAATCAATATCAAATAAATTAATAATTGCGCAATATAATAGGTACGAGGTTAGTAAATTAATTTCACATAAAAAATGTTATTAAATTAATATACTTAAATAGTTCAATACATATAGGTAGCTAAAAATAAAAATTGATCGAGTTAATATTATTATGATTTATGTTGTATATGCTTGACGGTAGCAGTCATTTAGATACTAGAAGTTACAATTTGCATTTGCCAAACGAACGTCTGGTTAAGAAGATATACAATGCGATAGTGGAAGGATGTAGGTACCAGAGGAGACCGAGACTAACCTATCTAGACCAGATTGGTCACGTACTGAAAGAAGGTGGAGTCAAGAGTCTCCGAAACTGGCGAGCGTGTATGAAGAGAATTGTGAATGTTGAGGAAGCGAGTGAAGTATGCAAGGATAGAGTTCTCTGGCAGGCTATTCTCTCTGTCTACCCTGCAAGGCATATGGCGTGATGATATGTATGTACGTACAATTTGTATTAGCAACTATAAAGTAGTAGTTTAGTAGCAGGCTGAAACTGCACTATACTTATAAATATCGCTGGCATTTATATCTTAAGCATCGTAAAATGATGTCGTTAAAAATCTCTGACCATTTTGAACACGTAAATAGTCGAAAGCTGCTTCTATTTAACCTGATCTGTGTATTTTATATTCAAACCATCAGAGTGACCGACATATTTACATATTAAAATATTCATATCGCCTATATTTATAGCTTATGTGATGTGTAAAGAAATATATTATATATATAAATATATTATAAATATAAAATGTAAATAAACGGACGTTTCAGAGAATTACTTAATTTGATTCGGTTTCTATAAAACCTTAGGAATAAGTAACAAAAAATGTCTACCTTGGTATGTATGAACAATAGGATCATCTTGTGTCAGTACTGAACTATCGGTAACTTATATAAAACAAAGTCCTTTACCGCGTCTGTTATGTTCGTCTATTCGCTTTTATACTGTAGTGATATTCACCACCATATATATATATATATATGATGGTAAAATAATAATAATGATAAAATATTTATATTGCTAATTCAACATTGTCTATATAACTTATATACAAAAATATATAATAAAAATGTATATTATAATACTAGCACTTTATCAATTACAATCATATAATTATTATTGTTATTTTTAATTATTTATTGTTATGCTAAATTAAAACAATAAAAAGGGGTTTTATTTAATGACAATTCATTTAACAGCGGCCATTGTGCTCACAGGTAACGTATATCTACCTAACTATGCTGAACCCTCGTTTAACTCCTCCCCTAGTTTTAGAAGGATATCACCATATTGTCGGCATCACAAAGAACTTCACAAAAAAATATTATATCATTTTAAACCACGGTAACTTGTATCAATGAACATCTACAATCTTTATAAATACCCGATACGAAACGAAAAATGATGTCACAAGCGGGGTCATTTTTCGTTTCGTATCGGGTATTTATAAATAATTAAGCATATTAAATGCTAAAAATTTCAGTAATTTGAATCTACAATCTTCTTTTCAGGCCATTTATAATTTTAAAATAAAAATAGAAATTAAAACATCACTGTTAAAATAACGATATTAAAATAACGTACGTAACATTAACAATAATTGTGATAAATAATTAACACAATTTGTTAACTCTATGTCTTAAGTAAATAAAAACAAGTTTTTGATTTTTTTTATTTATTTGTTTTTATTTTCCCAGTTCATACATGACCTGGCAGCGCTACGAGTTACTAATGTTACTAATAATTACGAGTCTTATCTAAAATTTGAAGGAATTATACTAGTTTTTACCAACGACCCCTTAAATTTTAAGTAGGTACACAAAGTAATTAAATCATCTATATTTTATTTAGACACATAGCTTCAATCAATAATTGATAAATTGATGTTACGTCTCATACAGATTGCATTAGATCTTACCTAAACATTAGATATAGCTATTAGTGTTTCCCGCTCAAATTTAGGTGGACAGACTAATGTAAAACCGAAATGCAACACTAAAATACACATTTTTTTTAATATATGTTTTTCGAAAGGCGTACTTTTTCGAAAAAAAAATTCATATTACTTTATGGTTCCTTCGCTTAATATCGGTTTTGGTCGTATCGAATTATTTTTTATTGCATCATGAGAATGAAGAAATAAAAACGTCAGTTCAAACCTATGTGTCTAATTGGAGTAATATACTAGACTACTGTAAGACCGGGAGTACATATTCTAATAAAATGACAGTTGATTACATTCCCATGATTGCAAAAACAGTTGATTACATTGCATTCATAGTGGCTTAAGTAGTGAGTGTTTACGTCGAGTATCATGAGTACAGTACTCGCAAGATAGTTTTTTATTATAGCCAGCCAAAAAAGGAATGCTCTTTTTGCAATCTAAAAATTATTGTTCTAAATTTGCAGATAATTAGTGTCCATTAATTATATATTTTGTAAAGATCCACACTATGCAAGGATTTATTCCTTGGTGTAGGGGGTTATCTTTATAAAAAAAAAAGTTCACCGGTTCGTATGTATAATTTCGTATAGTTCAGTTCACGGCATATTAAGATGATATGTACCTACCCCATTGGTTGTGGCGCGATAAAAATATAACCGTTTGTAATCGCGCTAGGCCGGCAGACAACACGGCGGGATAACCAGACTTGCGGGCACCAACAATCCAGATGCAGACCACATCAAAGCTACAATAAAAATAAAAAAATAGAAAACTGCAATAAACAAAGGGATACAATGAAATAAACATCTCACTCAGATGTTTTGTTATAATTATTACGTAGATGGCGTATTAGTCGAAGTAAATACTCACTATTATGGATTCGATACCCACGTGAAATAATCTTGTGTATAACAAACATATAGTTTTATATTTTAAATTTAGTTACAATTTTTATATGTTTATTGTATGTTCATAAAGTCGCCAGCGTAAAAATAGTTATGTTACTTCTGGCGTGGCGTTTGCAATAAATATAATTATAAAATTGTCAACATTTAATGTCTTAGAAAGGATACATCCAGTTATGATAACAGAATATGACTATTCAATATAATTGGCATGATAAAATAACAACTACAAACAAAATGTAAAGACAATGCTTAAGTAATAGTAGTAACAGCTTCGCCTACGAATATCGATCGCAAAATAGCCCGCTTTCATACAAAAGTTTTAGCATCTTTTTTGGGACCGACTCCATCAATTCTTGTGATGGATGGACCATTGGACCCGACTCGAGCAATCGAAATTCTAATTCGCTAAATCTTCCCACACTGCATCGAAAACAGGTCGAATCGTTAACAGTGTACGCGCGCCGGACCCAACGATGTATTTTGATTTTTTTTTCTGTTTGTTATGGAAATATTCGCCTCAGGCCGATGCGGGTGTAAACTGGTCGGAGCGGGAAAGAAAGAAAGATGCGTTGGCACAGACGCACAGTACATATACAGCGGACCCATTATAAATAGCTATGTGGATGAATCTACAAAAAAATCTTCAATCCAATTTGGCTTAATTATCAATTTTTCCTTTAAATTAATAAATTTAGATCAAACAAATGTAAGAAATTACAAATATAAAGTTTAATTTCATATACGTTATTTGTGTTAGATATACGGTTATAAAATTTTGTTATAAGTATTTACTTTAGGTAATAAAGCATCGATTGAACGGGGTATGACCATGACATAGGCTGTCTCCAAAAAAAAAAAGTAATTAAGCATACTAACTTCACTTTAAAATTGCACGTCATTATCTTCAGAAAAATTACATCGTTGTATAGCCAGTTTTTACGAATTGGATAATAACTATTATATGCTTAAAGCCCTACTAGGAACCTCATAGACAGACAGGCACGGGTTCAAGTTTACACAACATCCACGTTAATTAGAAAGTGCAATGTTGTAAGTCAAAAGTAAAATCTGCCCGATGTCCAAAACAATATTTTCTCGTAGTTATTCAGGTCCAATGGGCTCAGCATTGTTAATAACAAACAAGACAATTCTTACCGCTAAATACCCACGTTTCTCCACATCTTGCATTTTTACCGACACCGACATTCCGATAATGCATTAAAATATGATGCGCCTTGTCCCTTTGAGGTTCTCGTTGGCGTGAAGATTACTTAAACAGTTTTAAACTGGCTATCATACTTGTTTATGCCTTTGTAGCGGTACCTTTTATGGCGAAATGCTGTTTATTGTACTTAATGATCCCAAAATTTTAAATTTTCAAATTGATTCTGATTTCTCGTCGAGTGCCTACTTATTATATATTGATAATTATTTATGTATGTATCAATCTATCTACATATATGTATAAAGGAGCTGGATGATTGCCTTATCAACGTCGAGCCACAACTGCTGCAATTATTAACAAGAAATTTTAATAGTAGTTTCTTTTTGTGACATAGAGACTAACTAAGAAAACATCTTGATTGAAATTCAACTCCAAAGGGGATGAAACATGGTGCTAAAGTTTATATGATACGCAAATAAGGACTGGCATAGTTAAATATATTTTTCGTGTGGCGACGGAGTAAGAATATAATTCACCACCCTCTATCTCAAAACTAAACCCTATACCAACACGTCTAACCAGCGTGGTATAGGTAGTAGGTCAATTACACTTCCATTATGGAGGAGGCCCGAGCCCAATAGTGGGACATATATGGGCTGAGATGATGAAGATGATGATAGTTAAATATGTATATTCAAGACTTTATACAACAGAAACAAAATATAACCCTAAACACAGCTTTCTCTGCTTGTCTGTGGCACATACGATGTCTACGCGCTAGTCCACGTTGGTCACAGACAAAAGTTAGTAGGTAGGTATAGAAAATTGGTAGATATCTATAGCTTCTTTAACATCAGATTATTAGACGTCCAATGTTGGACACGAACCTCCAAAAAAGTGGATGATGCCATAGTCACCACGCCTTGCTTATAGGTTAGCAGCAGCAATTGGCGATATTCCCATTGAATATAGCTGCAAACCAATCACTCCCAACAAAGTTGGGTTGGGTAACCAGCAAATTTGTGATTTGATGTAATTATTTCTCAATAATAAAAAAAAACTGTTGTTGTGATTACTGTTTGCTGAGTCAATTAAAAAATAAATAAAGTTAACAATAATCAGATTTTTTGCAAATTAATAATAAGAAACGATAGTATCTATGTATATTTGACTGCACAGATGGCGCAACGGTTAAGATACCGACCTTCCGTGCCAGTGCCGTGGGTTCAATTCCCACGCGGGACAATACTTTGTGCGCTCCACAAAGTATTGTTCTGAGTCTGGGTGTAATTTGTCTGCGTTAATTGCATGTTTGAAAAGTCCCCTGACTGACCGCTGACCGACCGCATTCGTAACGACGACGTAAAAGAGCGAGTAGGTATGAAAGAGAGTATTGGTGTAAAGATGCGAAAGGGAATGCTCCGATGGTTCGGACATCTGGAAAGAATGCCGAACGAGCGTCTGGTTAAGAAGATATACAATGCGAAAGTGGAAGGATGTAGGTACCGAGGGAGACCGAGACTAACCTACCTAGACCAGATCGGTCATGTACTGAAGGAAGGTGGAGTCAAGAGTCTCCGAAACCGGCGAGCGTGTATGAAGAGAATTATGAATGTTGAGGAAGCGAGTGAACTATGCAAAGATAGAGTTCTCTGGCACTTTGTTCTCTCTGCCTACCCTGCAAGGGATATGGTGTGATGATATGTATGTATGTATGTATGTATGTAAAGTCCCCCGCGATACAAGGATTATTTCCTTAGTGCAGGGTGGTGTATATAAAAAAAAAATACATGTAAATTAATACGTAATTAGTCCAATTAAAAGAATATCTACAGTAGTGGAGAGCGGAGTTGGTTTTAACCGAGGTAAGAATTAACAAGCTTAGTCCTCCCAAACGTGAAGTGTTAAAAATATGAGACTCGGTTTAGAATAAGTATATACACAGCCGAACATGTCCTGACTTGCCTGCTTGCCAGTTATCAACCGGCTGTCGCTATTGATAGTTGTGCGCAGCAACCTAGGATTGTCAGGTAAACAAACTTTTCGTACTTAGTGATAAATTGATTTAAGGTTAATTTTTTTTGCTAAATTGAATCAAAGTTTATCTTAAGTGAAATTCTATTTTATTGGCTTTATAACTATTATACTTGTTTGTAATTATTTTGACTATATTATTTTCTGTAATTGATTAAGTATAAAAAATGACCTCGGGGCTAAAATTAACAAATCGAGTGGGGTAAGTATTAACATGTTAATACTTAACCCATATGAAGGTATGTTCTATAAACGAGTGTTTTTGCAATAAGTATGTTTTTTTTTATAGAATGAGAAATTACAAAAGGAAGAGCACAGGGGCGGTCTACATCTCAAGTAGGTACTATTTGAGCTGGCAGCTGAAGAAGTTCTGGTATAAAACAGGAAATATAGAGATATTGCTACGAAATACGATATTTTTCATGTAACACTGTTTAAATACATAAAGAAAAGAAAGGAGGGAACTTCTGTTGAAGTGGGTTATACAAAACCATCTAATTTTCAATTTTGAGCAAGAAACAATGATAGCAGATTATTTAGTAAAATATTCTAATATCTCTTGAATTGCTACCAGACGGTGTCAAAAAATTAGCTTACGAGCTTGCCATTCGATACAAGATAGATAATATGCCAGAATCTTGAAAAAGAGGCAGAATGGCTAGAAAAGATTGGTTTGCTGGTTTTATGAAGCGCAACGCATCCTTGTCTATTCGTAGTCCTAAGGCGACCAGCTTAAACAGACCAACATCCTTTAACCGTGATAATGTTAATTAATTTCAGGCGTAACAATATTCAAAATGTAATGTAATTAAGTGTACATTTAAAAGAATGTTCTATATTCTTTCAATCTCTATCACAAAAAAATTATCTAGGTACTGATTTGTTTACCATTAAAGACAATAAAACATTTTCATTAAGGTGACATTTTATTTAATTATTTGATAAAATTTTAGTCTCTGTTAATAATTGCCCCTTACGTTAATACTTACCCCAGCTCTGTTAATATTTGTTCCAGATGTGGGGTATGATTTTTTTGGTTTTAATGGCTGTCTTTCTGACTTTACACTAGCACTTACTTACCTGGTGGTTTTTGTTACTAATATCATAGCTGAATAACCAAAGCACGATTTCAATAACAAATAAAACGAAAATGTTGGTTATTAATGAAAATATAAACCATAATACAAAAAATGTTAGTATATATACATATATAGCTAGCCCCACGCTCCCTTGTTTTAAAATGTAAATACGAGTGGTGAAGAACTAGAAATACAATTATTAATATTATTACCCCTAGAAGACTGGTAGTGTGTAAAAGAAAAAAGAGCAAGAATTTTTTTTTTTTAATTTTGATATATTTTTAATAAAACTACTTTTACGGATTCTATCGTGTTTATATTTGTTTTTTAATTTGCGCGCGTCTCGAACACTTTACAGTGATCATGGTCACGGGAAGGCTAACTGATAACTGATACTGTAGCGGGTAGATATAAATTACTGTAATAACGATGACTTTTGGACGTAAGACGCCTTAGTACTCCCGTGCCCATGATCACTGTAAAGTGTTCGAAACGTCGGTAAATTAAAAATCAAATAAAAACGCGGTAGAATTCGTAAAAGTAGTTTTATTTCAAATGTGTAATACTAGCGTAAACATCAGAAACCATTATTTTTAATCAATTTAATAGGGTCTAAGACTAAGTATCCTACCGTGCATTCTCTCTTTAAGTTTTTTAAAGGCCTATGTGGGGATTTTTTTTCAGTGGCTCATCTGATAGATATCTATGTCACCCAAAATATTATTAATATCATTAGATATTATATATTAATACAATTATTATTCTTTTTACTTTCTTTCTAATCTTCTTATTAATCTTTTTACTATAAATAAGTATGTGTACAATACATATTGCAGTTGGTTATTGTTTAGCTTATCGGGAACGAGAAACTTTTGGTATTTTTCCTCATTCGATATGAGTGTAATATAAATTCACAGTTACAGTACCAATTGTCATTTTTCCTACATTAAAGTCTTAAACAGTTTATCATACTACTCTATTAAAACAAGCGATTATTAATTACAAAACACCCAAGTTTTTTGCATTATAACCTTTTGCTAAAATATCGTTGCTATAAAAAAGGAACTCGAAAAACGTTCCAAATGCAGCTATTTAATTTTTAAATATATTCAGTTTTGACTGCCTGTTACTTATTTACATAGCCTTAATATATCATATTGTCCGCCTCTGCAAATTAATAATCTAAGTCTATTATATAAGTTTGCCATACCTGACTCATGCGTACCACTTTCATACATTTTATAAGTGTACCAACTGTGTGTAGGTGAGTTCTGATTTTATTACCGATCGTCAACTTTAACAAGAAATGCAGGCGTTGACCATACGACACTATCCAATTGGTCTAAGTCATTATAGACCTTTTAGTCAACTTCGGATTTGTCTTCAGTTTGCCTTTTATTTGCATTGAAAGAAAGCAAAATATGTTTTATTGTAACGAACAAATTTACATGAAAATTAGTATCTATAGTAAATTATATATAATTAAATGCTCGTCACAAAGTGACCCTAACTCAGTATATTGCCGACAATAGCCTGCAATGATCTTCCGCAGAGTCATAATTGTGACGTCACGAAACATGGGCGATATACATTAATTTAAATATAAAAAACATAAAAATAAGAATAAAAATAGTTTAACGACCACTAAGATATACACATACCTATATACCTACCTACAAACTCAAAATACTAATAATTTTATTTCTTCTTTAAAACTTGTCCTCTATGCATTGATGTAATTACTCTGTATAGCTACATAAATTATACTTGTTAGAATTGAGGTAACTTATTAAATACATTGGTAATAATACGAAGCTATTTATACTAATCCTAAACAATTTAATTACTGAGAGTGTAATACGTAATTCAAACAAACATCGATCATCGATTAAATAAAATCATTTGGTAACAATCCAAATTTGTAATTTGACACATGTGCTACCACCAAATTTCAGTTGATATTTTTAAGTTCGAGATCATTATATTTGTCTAATCTGAAATGAAAGTTGTTGAGAATGTATGTGTTTGGACGACACAACATAAATGTGTTTGGAATTGATTAGCACGAAACCTTTACTTTCAAAACGATATGTTGAATTTTTTTTAGTAGTTGTGGCTACTCGATAGCCTCTACGGTAAGGTAAAAAAGTGTCTAATTAAGTCTGATAATAAATTAAGACAGTCTATTACAAATCAATGGTGCTGCAGAGAATTTCCTAACAGCGCAATAATAGTCGTATCGAGATTGAAACTATAATATTATTAAAAGTAAGCTTAGTTCACAAATAAGAAGCACAATGTAAGAAATATTTTATATAATGACACAACATGAAATCCAACCAAAAAATTAATAGCGAACATTCGTTGAGAACATAGAAATTCTGTTTCTATTGTTAATACGTAATAGGTACGTGTGAGTCAAAGATCTATGTTCAACACATATAGGATGACATTTAGTTTGATATTCTGATGAAATGATACTTGAACTTATCGATTTGGACGTGGAAACGTAACCTATATCAGGTGTCGAAATCGTGCATCAATCGCCGATTAAACTTTGATAAGTGTTATTATATTTATTTTCATCAACCTAGACTTTATTATTTCCAATGGTATTTATATTCGATTTTTAAATATTTAAGAAAATTCATCAGAATATTTTTTTCTCGAATCTTCTTCATTCTGACTTCCATTATCCAAAGTATGACAATATTAACTATTCATCCTGCCATACTACTAAGCTTGCCTTACTAAATATGCAACAATCGTCTTAGTTTACCACTAAGTTATTGTCCTGATTGAGGTCACGAGTGGACCGTTTTGTTGCCGTGGTGCTGACAGGGAATCGCTACCGGCTCCGACCGGACTGGATCAGCCCAACTAGCGATGGAAAGATAATACGACAAGTTATAGGGCCGCACACCGTTCATGTCCAGATCATAGCTTGTAAAAAAAAAGTATTCCACCAAGTAGATACCACGTATTTAACATACGCAAGATTGAGGCCTTGCTCCTCTTATCATCATGTATGATTCAATAAAGAAATAAAATTTTTAGCATAATTGTAAAAAGCTTTACTTTTCTTTCACCCACAGTGAGAAGTAATTTGACTAAACATACCACGGGATCAAGTGGTTTGTTAAATAATTAGTGTTCAAGTTTACCTCCTACTACATTAGCTCCTTAATTAACTTTTACAATTCTGAAATACGGCGGTGATATGAGCATTATACCTAACCTTGGACCGTTGCCACACTGAATTAATAAAAAAAAAACAAATACTAATCTTCAAATAGTTATGTTCAAAACCACTTATTAACATGCGTATAAAGCAGATAATTTATACAAGACGTTGTTGATTTTAATCAGACACGAGGATAAACAAATAAAACATAATTTGTAGGTACACTTACATAGATTACGAATAAAATGTAAATTATAGGTCTGTCCACAAACTGGAAGCTGTTGTATAGAATAAATTATACCTCTTCAGGTACCTTAAGGTAAGATAATGATAAAATATTAAACTATATCTATTTATTATCCGTGTGGTGACGGTGAAACACAATGACCACCATTCTTTGCTTTCTGTATCGTAAAAAAGGAGTACAGGCAGATTACATCAAATATCATTATCATCATGCTCTTATCCCAATTACTTGGGGTTGACGCAATATGTAGGGAGTGATTACAGAAGATGACGTCTAATAGGGATGTATGGAAGAAGACTTCCGTATGGAAGGGATGTATATCCCTATTAGACGTCATCTTCTGTAATCACTCCCTGTCTATCCATGTCGTACTTCACACAGTTCATCTACAAAATAAAGCCTTTTACTATTACGTTTAACTAGCGTGGTGTGATGAATCAATTTCCCTTTAAGTGTGGAAAAGTTTGCGAAATGAACTCCACAGTGGATGTACCTCTGATGTACTGATATACATATACACTATGTGTATGATATATATATACACTGTAAGCTACAAACTATATACGACTATTAATAGCCGCAATGATCCTGCTAATTTCATTTAGTAGATAGGTATAGACGAACCGTCGAATTCTCTTCTTAAGCGTGATATCAAGACGTATATATACATTCCAGAGAAGAACTGCCAGGACAATAATATTGGTTTCGTGCATTATTGAAATAGAACATATAAGAGTAATAGAATTATATGAGCTTTTTCATCATAATTTTGTTAATTCATCATCATCATCATTTCAGCCCATCGCCGTCCACTGCTGGACATAGGCCTCCCTCATGGTATGCCACAGAGTGCGGTTCTGTGCCGTCTGCATCCATCGACGCCCAGCAATTTTAACTAGATCGTCTGTCCACCTAGTGGGGGGGCGTCCTACACTGCGTCGTCCGGTACGTGGTCGCCACTCTAGAACTTTTTTTTCCCCAGCGGTTGTCGGTTCTTCGAGCGATGTGGCCAGCCCATTGCCACTTCAGCGTGCTAATTCTTCGTGCTATGTCGGTTACACCCGTTCTTCTGCGGATTTCCGTATTACGGATTCTATCACGCAGAGAAATCCCGAGCATAGCTCGCTCCATAGCACGCTGAGCGACTTTGAGCTTGGTTATGAGGCCTACATTTAGGGACCACGTTTCCGTGCCGTAAGTCATCACTGGTAACACACACTGGTTGTAGACCTGTGTTTGTTAATTATTTTCACAAAAATTATTCGTTTTATTAATAAGTTATTTTTAAGCTACACTTAATTACCTTAGTAGTCTCCCGACTAGAAATTTTTTCATCTTCCTTAGCAGGACCGGACCGGGCATGCCCGATCTGGACCAGATAAGGTATGTAACGCAGATGATATATCTGGACCCGATCAGGAAAACCTTATCGGGTCCAGATCAGGCATTCCTGATCGGGTCCAGATCAGGCATTCCTGATCGGGTCCAGATCAGGCATTCCTGATCGGGTCCGAATGAAATTTTACTGATCGGAACCAAATCTGCGTTATATATCTTGCCTGATCCAAAACGAGTATGCCCAGTCCGGTCCTTTTAAAAAACATGATTATCTTAAAGAACATGTTTAATAGGTAAAAAATTAAAAATATAAATTAATATATGACGTAGGCACTGAATGCAGTGCTATATTCTTATCACAGAGAGTCCCAGTGAGCCGTTCCGATTATGGCGCAACCACCAGATGCTAACGACTGCAACTGTCGCCTGAATTTCTCATTCATGACCTGATCGATCTGTTTTAATCTGATTCGATAACAACTAATTTAATATTAGGCCATGTCATTACGCTTCGGAGAATCTGAACACCGCGATTCAAATAATGACGTCATTTTACTAAAGCCATCTATTTATTATGACCCAAAATATTAAATGTTAGAATGGTTGTTACAATATAATATTTCTATCTATCTATGTTTTCAAATGTTAGGTACATTTATATATATATTATTTATTTTTGTTTTTTTTTACTTTAAATATAAATTATTTTTATATTATTAATTAAACATTATTATTATTATTAAATACATATGATTAATTAAAGATTTCAGATTAATCTCCTCTGATGCAAATACAATTTCGCCGTGGCATAAATATGACAATCATGTCACTTTTTTGAATTTTGATTGATATTTTTTTTGTGTTATGAAAACTGTTTCTAGTTCTGATATATCTACTACAAGCCTTACTATATACGTGATGATATTTCACATCAGGCTATCCTTATTTGGTCCTGATCTGGTCCTGATCCGGTATGCCTTACCATACTTGACGTTATTTCACATCAGGCTATCCTGATCAGGACCAGACCTGGTCCTGATAGGGTTTGCCGGATCCGGCATGCCTCATTCTGTCCTGATCGGGTCCTGATCCGGTATGCCTTACCATACTTGATGATATTACACATCAGGCTATCCTTATTTGGTCCTGACCTGGTCCTGATACGGTATGCCTTACCATACTTAATGATATTTCACATCATGCTATCCTTATTTGGTCCTGATCTGGTCCTGATCCGGTATGCCTTACCATACTTAATGATATTTCACATCAGGCTATCCTTATTTGGTCCTGATCTGGTCCTGATCCGGTATGCCTTACCATGCTTAATGATATTTCACATCAGGCTATCCTTATTTGGTCCTGATCTGGTCCTGATCCGGTATGCCTTACCATACTTAATGATATTTCACATCAGGCTATCCTTATTTGGTCCTGATCTGGTCCTGATCCGGTATGCCTTACCATACTTGATGTTATTTCACATCAGGCTATCCTGATCAGGACCAGACCTGGTCCTGATCGGGTTTGCCGGATCCGGCATGCCTCATTCTATCCTGATCGGGTCCAGATACATGATCTGGTTGAACCATACTTTTTTTCTAGTCGGGCTAATGACATAGATAAATGACAGTTAATCCTCAACTAAATTATTTCCGCTCATGAAGAAATTCTCAACCGCAGTAAGAGTATGCGATCTGGAATCTGTCCATCCATACACCTATCATTCTATAGACATTCACTATTGGACAGAAGTCTCCCCACAAAAGGGCGATAATGTCATGATCACTACAATTGCCGAATACCGATCGCAGTTGGAATTATGAGTTGCCCGAAAGTTTGCTGTTGCAAGGCATATTCCTTTAGTCGGTTTTTACTATATGCACAGGGAATTAAGGGATATCGACTCATTGTATTCTTGACCATATTATTAATTGAGGAGATTTGAAATGATAGATCGCAATAGGGATTCCCATATTACTGTAATAATAATTACACAGCGTATTGTGGGTTTACTAATTTTATTACTAACTCGTTTTTTTTATATAGGTATAGGTATGTATATACATATTTTTGTTCAAATTTTAGTTAAATATACAAATTATTTGTTACTCAACTTACAAATATTTACCAAACATTATTAAATCCCAATAATATAAATTGTTTAATTACACAAATGAATTTATAATGACTTGGTGATTATATATTATACATAATACAAGTTATTAATAAATTTAAATATTTAATTTTTATCTCATTAATATATTAGTCACAAGGCAATATTTTGAATTACCTATAATTACATGTATAGTTTTTTATTTTGCAAAGGCGTTGACACAATAGATACTTGAAATAATTAAAACTACATGTGAAATAATTCTATTTTTTAAAGATTTTATCGTGTTTGTCTTTGATTTTTACTTTCCCGACTTGTCAAACACTTTTCAGCGTGCATGGTCGCGGAAGTCGGATTTCTGATCTAGAAAATCCAAAAAAATAGTAGCTATGAAAGAGAGTATTGGTGTAAAGATGCGAAAGGGAATGCTCCGATGGTTCGGACATGTGTAAAGAATGCCGAACGAACGTCTGGTTAATAAAATATACAATGCGAAAGTGAAAAGATGTAGGTACCGGGGCAGACCAAGACTAACCTACCAAGACCAGATCGGTCATGTACTGAAGGAAGGTGGAGTCAAGAGTCTCCGAAACCGGCGTGCGTGTATGAAGAGAATTATGAATGTTGAGGAAGCGAGTGAAGTATATTAGTATAGAACTCTATACAGAGTGCCAGAGAACTCACTGGCACTCTGTTCTCTCTGCCTACCCTGCAAGGGACATGGCGTGATGGTATGTATGTATGTATGTATGTGTATGTAATTTATATTTGTAATACTCTCGTAAACATTAGAAATCATTTAAACAAGCTTCTTTCTAGATTCTTCTTCTAATTAGATAGATTTTTTCTTCTAGATGTAGCTTATTTGGGAGTTTATCTAAAGAATTTTAAATGATATTTATATCCTTAGTTCTTACTGTTGAAAACATTTAAAATAGTTTAATAAGTAAATATAAAATTTTAAATTTTACCTAATACGTATTCGTTTTCACCCAAACCTAAAAGTTAAGTAACGCCTAAAGCAATTTAAAGTTCAATGTAACACGTGAAATGAAACAATATCCAACAACCATTGGTGCTATGTGGTTGTGTCATTCTGTGATGGTGAAAATGAGCATTAAAGACATTATTTTTTGCTAAGATTGATCAAAGTGATCAAGTTTCCTTGTGAGAACCATACAATTACTTTGGAAAATATTTAAACACAAGTTTACATTCTGCATAAAGTAAAAATATACTTAATGTATAAGATACAATACTAATAATAAATCAAACACACTAATTTGGGGTATAAGTAAACTTTAATTAATCACTTTCTAATGTAACATTGATATGTTATGTACACGTAATAATAGTGCATAATCAAATAATGATCAAGACAATCTTTATTCAGTTAGACCGTCGAGGCGCATGCGCGAGTCACCCGTAGTTGCACGTCATCGTTGACAGACGTCAGTAACGCTTGTCAAATGTCAACAATTTAAAGCTACAATATTGAAGTAATTTTAATTCAATCGCATGACATATTGTTCAGAAACGGGCGGCTCCGCGGTCGCGGTAAGCAATTCCACTCATTACGGCTTCATTTTGTTATAACAACAATACAAGCCTACGTTTTGCGTTTTATTAATTCGCCGAGCTTGACAGCGCTTTTGTGCTGGAATCAATCTTACTCTGCTTGTAATGATGCAAAATCAGTTTCAATGTGCAACAAAGAAAAAGCTACCACTAATTCTGTTTATTCTTTTTTTTTATGCAAGACATGTCACTTCGTTGTCTTGTAGGTCTTGTACCCTTGTAGATAGTTAATGATCATTAACTTCAGGTTCCGTATTTAATTGCCGTTGAGGTATCATTTGTTAGGTTTAAACGGTAGAAATTTTATAACAGCAGCACGATCCTTAAAACTGGCCGTTAGTCAGTTTTAAGTATAAAAAATCAACCTTGAACATTTCATTAGAGACGGGGAAATCGGAACTTCTATAGACTTTTAGAGGACTTTTCAGCATTATATTTTTGAAGTGATACTTTTACGTATAGGAGAAATTTTATTCTGTTACGCGCCATCTTTATTTCTAAGTCACATTTTTTCGTTACGCGCCATATTTATTTTGAAGTGAAACTTCTTTGCGTGCATGAGCGTAAAATTTTTATAGATGAAACGCGACACGAGAAACGCGGCACGAGAGAGAGAGAGAGAGAATACTCGCTATTGGTTGATGTACGTAATTATAATATTATTCTCGACTTCTGCTCATTCATACAAATTGCTCATTCACAGAAAAAAAATAAAACATTTATCTATTCATCTCAGCTCACATACGTCTCACCGGTCTCGAGCCTCCTCATTATGGAATGAGAGAAAAATTGACCTACTATACCACGCTGGTGAAACGTGTTAATATAGGGTTATTTTCCTTTTCTTGCATATATTTTATGTTATATGCGCTTTATATCCCTTAGTCATCTCTTATGATCACCCACGGGTAAAATAGGGGGTGGTGAATTGTATTCTTATTCCGTCACCACACGAAAATATCTATTACTCGTACAATACTTGGACAATTTAAGAAACGCTTAAGACATAGGCACAGGTAGACAGTTTTGTTAAAAGGGGTATTCAATCAAAACATAAATGTAGAAACATATTACCACTTCTATAAATTGTACAGTGAGACAGACAGCATCTTAAATAATGAGACCTAACTCTTAAAAGGAAATATATCATTGCATTCACAATAATATTGAATTTAATTTTAATGAATGTTGTAGTTTCTGATATAAATTTTGCTATAATGCTTCATAAATTTGAATGAATACTTTAGAAACAATTTTTGAAGGGTCGTGTGAACCTCGAAGTAAAATCCATTACCAACACTATCCTGTTTCAACTAACAACATAGAATAGCCTGTCTGCCTACATCTCTGGGAGGCTTGCGCGCAATATTGAAAAGTATACAGCCTAAGAAAAGGAAAAGTCAAAAGCATACAAATAATATTTCTAATGCCTACATATCTGGAGGCCTATGTCCAACAATCAAAAGTATACTGCCTTTTAATTCTTTTTCCTGCGGTGGACTATGGATATGGTCGCGCCCCGCCAAATCGGTCGGGCTGACGGAAGAGGCGGCGCGTGACCCCATAGAACCACTCTGTAAAGCGCCTCTCGTCGCTATACGAGCGGGCCACCGGTACCCGATCTTTGTCTTCGGTGGAAAAGTATACAGCCAAAAAAAGTCATACAAATAATATTTCTAATCAAACAACTATAAAACTATTCTACGCTATCTCTCTCTTTACTCAATTTTGATTTAATACTTCTATAATAAGTATTAATCCCCTAATCAATTCACCAATTTTTTATTTGTGCTACCTGTAATTTTACGACATCCCGATACATCCAATTCTCTCAGCAATTTATTTTTTTCTCCCATAATGATATAAAGGGCATCTAAATATAATATACTGTAACAAAAATATTGTTTACATCTCCTAAAGCATACAATCAAAATTCCATTTCATATTTAGAGATACATTTGACCCATCCAGTTTTTATATATATTTTTAAAAAAATAATATGATAGCAATCCGGACAAGTATGATGAGCCAAATACCAGTATTATAAATTCAAATGATGCAAAAATAGTGTTAGGCTGTTAACACATCAGCCACGATTAACTGAGAGTGCCGACAAAGTATACCTATACATATAATAGCACTGTTTTATTTTGATTGGATATACATTATAAAAACTTGTCTTAGCAACTTCACCGTCAATATACACGCAAGAAAATGGTGATACTAAAAGTATTAACGCTGATGGACTAATCGTTCCTTCTATTAATCCGGTAGTTATTTAAATAAAAACCAATCAACCTTATTCGGAGGTTCGCTAATTATAAAAAAAAAAGCAGAAACGGTAGTTATTATATTTATTGAACGTTTATAGATCCGTTAATTAATTGCAATAAAACTAATAAAATCTACACTTTATCACTCTCGTGGAAAACCAAAATAACTTACAAAATTACACGCAATTTACTAATGACAAGCACTTCTATATAAGCAAATGTTTCAACTAATTGATAGAATACTTACATGTTCGCGTGCAAACATTTAATAAATCGTCACTAGTGACCAACATAAGTTACAAACGATTTGTCTAATGGATATCGACACACGCTTCCTCGCATGCAACAATTACTTGTTCTGAGAACATTTAATCACGAAACAATTACTAACGTGAAGAAATTGAATGTCCATTTGTATCGGAACAAAGATATCACCAAAGAGAAATCCACCTTTCATATTTTAACTGCATTTATTGCGTAAATTATTTTAAACCAATTCAGATATCAATTAGAAACACGATAATAAAACAAAGGCCCAAGTGTGTTTTTTAAAAATAACTGTCTTAATAGACAATGACCATTATTTGTGTCATGGGAAACTTTATAGACATATGCTATAGAGATTAAAATTAGTATTTACCAACTCACAATATGCAAATTTGAACTAGCAATTGGTGACTGCCGTAATCAAGAATCTCTAACCATAGCTTGAAAGCTGTGAGAGATAGAGGTAGACTATAAGATAGGACTTTGACCACTATTTGTCGATAACTGCAAAGAAGCTTCATTGGCCATCTAATCTGTGGATATCTAAGTAAATGGTCTTGTCAAATAACGTAAGCTAACGTAATAGATAAAATGAAATCTAAAACTTCAATCGAGAATGTTTTACTGCCTAACCTAACCCGATTAAATTAATACATAGCATGTCAAGATACATTCAAAAGATGAAGAACGGTTGTTTGGCGAGTTATGGAAACCACACTGCTTTATTGTCAATGCGGATAGTCAAGCAAGGAGCAAGGAACGACCATAGACCGTCAAAGAAAAAAGAAAACAAAAAAGGGTTATGTTACGCTTAGCATTAGGAAGAATGTTGTCAAACACTAGCTTCTTATATACAAATGAAAATCAAACAAAATTACTAAGTACGACGCGTCTATCCCTCACCGAATGGCTCATTACAAAGTAGGAATTCAACAATAACAAACAGGAATGAATTAACAATGGTTACCTACGTGTCAAGTCCCACACACTCGGCATTACAAACATGGCACAAAAAAGAGGTCGCATCCTAAACGCACGCCACAAAAACTGGCTCGAACAAAACGGTATCGAGCGGCGAGTTCAAAGCTACCGGCGACCGCTCATTTCACACCATCAGTGGCCGCCGGCAAGCCATCTTCTTCCCTACCTTACGTGACCTAATGACAACTGAACCACAATATATCACATATACATCAGACATCATACAACGCAATGTAAGCTCTATTTTAAGTCTAACAGAGCTCTTACTTGCCTCTCTTTTTAACATAGATAAGCTCTATTAGAAAACATTACAAATAATGGAATAAATATAATAGCAGAATTGTGCAAAAAAGCGTTTTAGCAAACAATTAAAAGTTAATGGTTGTAAGAAAAGACAAGTTGGAAAAAGAATGGTGTAAGTGAAATTTAACTGCGAGTAATAAAAGCAACCTTTCATAAAAAATATTGTTTTGGGTAACTGATATTTTTAAACATGTTTGGTGTGTGGTAGCAGCTACGAGTACTAACAACCCTTGCTTTGCTCGTCGATGTCGTAAAAGACGACTAAGATCTCGACTTGAGCCAACACCTGATGCCGTTTGGTCAACAATTACATTCCCAAAGAGGGTTGACGTCAGGCAGACGACAGGTCATAAAACTATAGCCAATAACTTTTGCAACATGTAGGAAGAGTAGTACATATTACGCCGATCCCAAATAATTGAAATAAGAGCGGGAGAATGATGAGGATATCTCTATACCTACATATGTAGTTGCAATGCTTACAATGAAAGTATTTTGAAACTACATGCACATTAATTCCAAAAGGCTAGTTCTGGTATTATGAACTAGCCACCTCTCGGCTAATTTTTGGCTTATTGGCTCTTGAGTAGTTGGACATACAAGAAGTAAGCAATCATTACATGACGTTTTAGTAGAAATTAAAAGTCAGACACTTAATATCTTATGAATGAAGATAGAAGAAGATTATAAGTGAGATGTCGTTTAAATAAAAAAGTATTAATATTTTTCAGCATGTAATTCTAATATTGGATACGGGCTTATTTCTTAATGGGAGTGAAATTGATCTACTACCATGCTAGCCAGACGGGTTAGTATAAAATTATTTATTATAACAAGATTTTCTTTTCTTTCAATGATGTTATCTGCTTAAATCCTTTAGTCTTTTACGAAATCCTCGTGAAATTAAGGGCTGATGAATTGTATCCGTACTCGGTTGACACATGAAAATTCCTCATCATCATCATCACAGCCTATATATATCCCACTGTTGTGCTCAGGCCTCCTCCGTAATTGGAAGGAAATTAACCTATTATAGTCACCTACCATGCAGGTCAGACGTGTTGATATAGAGTTTTGTTTTCAGTTTTCCTTCTCTTGCATAGATGTTATATGCGTTTTATATTCTTTGTCGTCTCTTACGATCACCCACAGGTATGATATGGGGTGGTAAATTGTAGGTATTCTTACTCAGTCACCACACGTATAAATGACATGACATGATATGAAATTTATAATAAGTAGATATATATCGGTTTATTTTTATCTAAAAATCTGTCTTAAATTCTATTGTTTATAGAAAAAAAAAAACACTAGTTTTTGATACAGGCGAAAAACGCAATTGTATTCTTCTACAAGGTATAGTTAAAATATGTAGGGGCGCTGTCAAGTAGACATTGCTTTAGTCGTTGTTTATAGTATCACATTATCTGCTAGAGGTGAGCGCCTAAAATAGACCAAGATCGATAATTTATAAAACCAAAAAATTATAGTAGGATGAAACCCATTGGGAAAGGAAGAGAATATAACAAAAATGATACGTAAAATAATTTACAGGTGATATGAGGTTGGGATGTAGAGGGGGTGAGTTTTTAAGGGTAAAACACGGTTTATCTCGATTTCCGACTTTATTCTCCGACTTCTAGTTTTACCGGCAATCGCCCGTAAATTATTTTTTATACATACATATCATCACGCCATATCCCTTGCAGGGTAGGCAGAGAGAACAGAGTGCCAGAGAACTCTATCCTTGCATACTTCACTCGCTTCTTCAACATTCATAATTCTCTTCATACACGCTCGTCGGTTTCGTATACTCTTAACTCTACCTTCCTTCAGTACGTGAACAATCTGGTCTAGGTAGGTGAGTCTTGGTCTCCCCCGGTACCTACATCCTTCCACTTTCGCATTATTTTTCCTTTAATGTTTATTGTATTCTTTTCCGTTTCCAATCCCGACTAGAAAAAAAGTATGGTTCAACCAGATCATGTATCTGGTCCTGATCAGGATAGCCTGATGTGAAATAACATCAAGTATGGTAAGGCATACCGGATCAGGACCAGATCAGGACCAAATAAGGATAGCCTGATGTGAAATATCATCAAGTATGGTAAGGCATACCGGATCAGGACCAGGTCAGGACCAAATAAGGATAGCCTGATGTGAATTATCATCAAGTATGGTAAGGCATACCGGATCAGGACCAGATCAGGACCAAATAAGGATAGCCTGATGTGTAATATCATCAAATATGGTAAGGCATACCGGATCAGGACCTGATCAGGACAGAATGAGGCATGCCGGATCCGGCAAACCCTATCAGGACCAGGTCTGGTCCTGATCAGGATAGCCTGATGTGAAATAACATCAAGTATGGTAAGGCATACCGGATCAGGACCAAATAAGGATAGCCTGATGTGAAATATCATCAAGTATGGTAAGGCATACCGGATCAGGACCAGGTCAGGACCAAATAAGGATAGCCTGATGTGAAATATCATCAAGTATGGTAAGGCATACCGGATCAGGACCAGATCAGGACCAAATAAGGATAGCCTGATGTGTAATATCATCAAATATGGTAAGGCATACCGGATCAGGACCTGATCAGGACAGAATGAGGCATGCCGGAACCGGCAAACCCTATCAGGACCAGGTCTGGTCCTGATCAGGATAGCCTGATGTGAAATAACATCAAGTATGGTAAGGCATACCGGATCAGGACCAAATAAGGATAGCCTGATGTGAAATATCATTAAGTATGGTAAGACATACCGGATGAGGACCAGATCAAGACCAAATAAGGATAGCCTGATGTGAAATATCATTAAGTATGGTAAGGCATACCGGATCAGGACCAGATCAGGACCAAATAAGGATAGCCTGATGTGAAATATCATTAAGTATGGTAAGACATACCGGATCAGGACCAGGTCAGTACCAAATAAGGATAGCCTGATGTGTAATATCATCAAGTATGGTAAGGCATACCGGATCAGGACCCGATCAGGACAGAATGAGGCATGCCGGATCCGGCAAACCCTATCAAGACCAGGTCTGGTCCTGATCAGGATAGCCTGACGTGAAATAACATCAAGTATGGTAAGGCATACCGGATCAGGACCAGATCAGGACCAAATAAGGATAGCCTGATGTGAAATATCATCACGTATATAGTAAGGCTTGTAGTATATCAGAACTAGAAACAGTTTTCATAACACAAAAAAAATATCAATCAAAATTCAAAAAAGTGACATGATTGTCATATTTATGCCACGGCGAAATTGTATTTGCATCAGAGGAGATTAATCTGAAATCTTTAATTAATCATATGTATTTAATAATAATAATAATGTTTAATTAATAATATAAAAATAATTTATATTTAAAGTAAAAAAAAACAAAAATAAATAATATATATATAAATGTACCTAACATTTGAAAACATAGATAGATAGAAATATTATATTGTAACAACCATTCTAACATTTAATATTTTGGGTCATAATAAATAGATGGCTTTAGTAAAATGACGTCATTATTTGAATCGCGGTGTTAAGATTCTCCGAAGCGTAATGACATGGCCTAATATTAAATTAGTTGTTATTGAATCAGATTAAAACAGATCGATCAGGTCATGAATGAGAAATTCAGCCGACAGTTGCAGTCGTTAGCATCTGGTGGTTGCGCCATAATCGGAACGGCTCACTGGGACTCTCTATGATAAGAATATACACTGTATTCGGTGTCTACGTCATATATTAATTTAGTTACACACTAGTTACACACACTAGTTTTTGATACAGGCGAAAAACGCAATTGTATTCTTCTACAAGGTATAGTTAAAATATGTAGGGGCGCTGTCAAGTAGACATTGCTTTAGTCGTTGTTTATAGTATCACATTATCTGCTATAGGTGAGCGCCTAAAATAGACCAAGATCGATAATTTATAAAACCAAAAAATTATAGTAGGATGAAACCCATTGGGAAAGGAAGAGAATATAACAAAAATGATACGTAAAATAATTTACAGGTGATATGAGGTTGGGATGTAGAGGGGGTGAGTTTTTAAGGGTAAAACACGGTTTATCTCGATTTCCGACTTTATTCTCCGACTTCTAGTTTTACCGGCAATCGCCCGTAAATTATTTTTTATACATACATATCATCACGCCATATCCCTTGCAGGGTAGGCAGAGAGAACAGAGTGCCAGAGAACTCTATCCTTGCATACTTCACTCGCTTCTTCAACATTCATAATTCTCTTCATACACGCTCGTCTGTTTCGTATACTCTTAACTCTACCTTCCTTCAGTACGTGAACAATCTGGTCTAGGTAGGTGAGTCTTGGTCTCCCCCGGTACCTACATCCTTCCACTTTCGCATTATTTTTCCTTTAATGTTTATTGTATTCTTTTCCGTTTCCAATCCCGACTAGAAAAAAAGTATGGTTCAACCAGATCATGTATTTGGTCCTGATCAGGATAGCCTGATGTGAAATAACATCAAGTATGGTAAGGCATACCGGATCAGGACCAGATCAGGACCAAATAAGGATAGCCTGATGTGAAATATCATCAAGTATGGTAAGGCATACCGGATCAGGACCAGGTCAGGACCAAATAAGGATAGCCTGATGTGAAATATCATCAAGTATGGTAAGGCATACCGGATCAGGACCAGATCAGGACCAAATAAGGATAGCCTGATGTGTAATATCATCAAATATGGTAAGGCATACCGGATCAGGACCTGATCAGGACAGAATGAGGCATGCCGGATCCGGCAAACCCTATCAGGACCAGGTCTGGTCCTGATCAGGATAGCCTGATGTGAAATAACATCAAGTATGGTAAGGCATACCGGATCAGGACCAAATAAGGATAGCCTGATGTGAAATATCATTAAGTATGGTAAGGCATACCGGATCAGGACCAGATCAGGACCAAATAAGGATAGCCTGATGTGAAATATCATTAAGTATGGTAAGGCATACCGGATCAGGACCAGGTCAGTACCAAATAAGGATAGCCTGATGTGTAATATCATCAAGTATGGTAAGGCATACCGGATCAGGACCCGATCAGGACAGAATGAGGCATGCCGGATCCGGCAAACCCTATCAGGACCAGGTCTGGTCCTGATCAGGATAGCCTGATGTGAAATAACATCAAGTATGGTAAGGCATACCGGATCAGGACCAAATAAGGATAGCCTGATGTGAAATATCATTAAGTATGGTAAGGCATACCGGATCAGGACCAGATCAGGACCAAATAAGGATAGCCTGATGTGAAATATCATTAAGTATGGTAAGGCATACCGGATCAGGACCAGGTCAGTACCAAATAAGGATAGCCTGATGTGTAATATCATCAAGTATGGTAAGGCATACCGGATCAGGACCCGATCAGGACAGAATGAGGCATGCCGGATCCGGCAAACCCTATCAAGACCAGGTCTGGTCCTGATCAGGATAGCCTGACGTGAAATAACATCAAGTATGGTAAGGCATACCGGATCAGGACCAGATCAGGACCAAATAAGGATAGCCTGATGTGAAATATCATCACGTATATAGTAAGGCTTGTAGTATATCAGAACTAGAAACAGTTTTCATAACACAAAAAAAATATCAATCAAAATTCAAAAAAGTGACATGATTGTCATATTTATGCCACGGCGAAATTGTATTTGCATCAGAGGAGATTAATCTGAAATCTTTAATTAATCATATGTATTTAATAATAATAATAATGTTTAATTAATAATATAAAAATAATTTATATTTAAAGTAAAAAAAAACAAAAATAAATAATATATATATAAATGTACCTAACATTTGAAAACATAGATAGATAGAAATATTATATTGTAACAACCATTCTAACATTTAATATTTTGGGTCATAATAAATAGATGGCTTTAGTAAAATGACGTCATTATTTGAATCGCGGTGTTCAGATTCTCCGAAGCGTAATGACATGGCCTAATATTAAATTAGTTGTTATCGAATCAGATTAAAACAGATCGATCAGGTCATGAATGAGAAATTCAGCCGACAGTTGCAGTCGTTAGCATCTGGTGGTTGCGCCATAATCGGAACGGCTCACTGGGACTCTCTATGATAAGAATATACACTGTATTCGCTGCCTACGTCATATATTAATTTATATTTTTACCTATTAAACATGTTCTTTAAGATATTCAATTATTCATGTTTTTTAAAAGGACCGGACTGGGCATACTCGTTTTGGAACAGGCAAGATATATAACGCAGATGATTGATTTGGTTCCGATCAGTAAAATTTCATCCGGACCCGATCAGGAACGCCTGATCTGGACCCGATCAGGAATGTCTGATCTGGACCCGATAAGGTTTTCCTGATCGGGTCCAGATATATCTTCTGCGTTACATACCTTATCTGGTCCAGATCGGGCATGCCCGGTCCGGTCCTGCTAAGGAAGACGAAAAAATTTCTAGTCGGGATGAGTGTCATCCTACTATTCTTTTTTTTACTTTTTACCATTTTTAAAGGCTTCAGCTCTGTTCTAAAAAAAGATGATAACGATTACATAGTAAAATTGCAGCCACAAAAAAAAACTTAATTGATGATAATTTTGTTTAAATAAAAAAAATACTTTACTACCGCCGAATAATTGTCTGTGAATAAATTTTTACAATTTCTACAAATAATTATTGAATAAAAGTCGAATGCCTAATATCCATTCACGCGTGTGTGTATGTAAGTTAATCCATGAAAAATTCAAACATATAAACACATTTCACACACGACGTAAGAGAGCGAGTAGGTATGAAAGAGAGTATTGGTGTAAAGATGCGAAAGGGAATGCTCCGATGGTTCGGACATGTGGAAAGAATGCCGAACGAACGTCTGGTTAAGAAGATATACAATGCGAAAGTGGAAGGATGTAGGTACCGAGGGAGACCGAGACTAACCTACCTAGACCAGATCGGTCATGTACTGAAGGAAGGTGGAGTCAAGAGTCTCCGAAACCGGCGAGCGTGTATGAAGAGAATTATGAATGTTGAGGAAGCGAGTGAAGTATGCAGAGATAGAGTTCTCTGGCACTCTGTTCTCTCTGCCTACCCTGCAAGGGATATGGCGTGATGATATGTATGTATGTATGTATGTATGTATGTAAACACATTTCAAACATATATGTATAATATTGGTGTACATATTACATTGCTATTATAACGCTAAAGAGTTCCTTGTTTATGTTTATTAGAAAACAATGTTCTCAGAATTTATTCAATCTTAGTATCGCATTTAAAAAACTTTATGGTATTAAATAGTCTATTTATCTACAAAAGCAAATAATATATTAAATTGCAAAAAAAATAAGTGCTTAACTTTCTAGTAGATCGGCCAAAATTAAATAACAATAAGACATCTCGCATCAAGAGTCTTGCACTATAGCCGTTGGAATAACAAATGTTAAGATGACAAATTTGCATGAAATTATCACTATCCTATTATTATCTAAGTATCTAATATTTTTTTTATTTGATGTAAACAAAATAATAGCAATAAGTAATTCACGCAAATGAAACTGCTGGCATAGCTAGCTAGTCACTTAATAAAATAGACATTATCCGGTACTAACAACCAGTGACTTTGAATATTGAATTGATTTTTCACGGGAAGTTGACTTCAATGATAACAAAGCGACGGTAACTAGATAATTAGGTAATAAAATAATGTATTATTATACGAAAAGGTTAGCGAATCGTTAAAAGTACATTACTACGAATTGACGGAAGGTGCCGCTTCTTAGGAATAGTGTTTAATAAGCATTGTGCTTTAGTCACATCTAATTATTGATCAAAATATAGATATTTATAGAGAACGGATAAATCAAAAGATACTATTCAAGTTTTACTATGTTACTGTCGACATTCATAATTATTTCTTTTGCACACAACTCGTTAAAGCAAACATAATATGTATATGTAAGGCAGCAGTGAGTTTGTGTAAAATGGTTATTGGCTTATATGGCTTCGGTTATTTAAGTATTAACTACTTACAATCATTAAGTAACTATGTTGTACGACACCCGCTAGAGGAAAAGATTACAAATTGTGTTCTTATTTTACCACCACATGGATCATCACTATAAACTAAATAAATAAAATGTTTTCAAACAACCGCAAGTGGGTAAGTTATTACAGTTATTATAATACAATGATAATTGGTTGGTCACTATAGAAATCTATCAATATAGAAATAGTAACTGAAACAGAAGATCCTATTTAAGATGAAGCTAATTAGTCAAACCAATATAGTCGATGTCTCAAATTATGCTTTTTTTTTTAAATTTATTATAGGCTTTGTCGCTTAGCGACCATATCGCCATTTAATACATTACATTTCTCTTACTAATCTAATACTAATACTAATTTAATAATAATACTAATGAAATACTAATACTAATTGAATAATATTACTAATTAAATATTAATCTAATATTGATACTGTTATTACTTACTAATCTAATACTGATCTAATACTAATTTAGCTAACTTATAAAACTAAATAGCATGTTCAGCGGTGGGATATGCTAAAATGGAGTTAGAGAACCCGATGTCAAATACCTATATAATTTTGTCCAAAAATAGATCTTCTACTATTTTCGTTTCGCACACATTCCATCAAAATATGCTGCACATCTTCTACCTTTCCACATTCTACCCAATTAGGCGCAAATTATGCTTTAAGAAATGCAGCTGCAATAAGTCCAATAGGCAGGTAGAAAATTAATAGAGGCTTATTCAGCAGCTAAAATAGGCTGACTGATTTATTAATTAATAAGGAAATCGATCTGCCCTATTTAAAATAGAAAATATAATTAATTATACTATTTAATGAAACAGAAGTTATTAAAAGTTATGTTTTATTGAATGTATTACAAAATAAAATTGATAATATGCCATTTACTGCTACTACTTGCTACAATAGATTTTAGTATGTACTACGTTCAAAAGAGTATGCTGAGGTGGTTTGGACACTTAGAAATAATGAGTGAAGAGAGGTTGACGAAGAAAATATATAAAGCAAGCGTGAGTGGGACGAATACAAGGGGAAGACCTCGTCATAATTTTCTGGATCAAATTAGCGATGTATTGACCAGAGGTCATATTAAGAGTAGGTATGCGTAATCGTAGAGTATGCATGAAGACTGTTATGAGTGTGAATGAAGCGATGGAAGTATGCCAGGATCGTGGTTTGTGGCAATCCGTAGTCTCTGCCTACCCCTCTGGGAAACAGGCGTGAAGCTATGTATGTAGGTACTACGTTCAAAACGCACCATTGTTTTTTTTTTATATTTTATGTTATTATTAATATTCATCCGTTTGGTGATGTAGTAAGAATACAATTCATCAGCCTCTATCTGACTCATGAGTGTCGTAAGAGTCGACTTAAGGATACAAAATACATATAACATCTATGCAAGAGAAGGAAAATTCAACATAAAATCTTATAGATACCGACCCGTCTGACAAGCGTGGTCCCTCTTACTGCGAAGAACAGTATAGCCCAGCAGTGGAACGTATAAGAGTTGATCTGATGATAATTTATAATAGTCATATATGTATATGTATAACGTAACTTTGTATATGTGTTACTTTTAGTTCACTGTCATACAAATAAATGCTTGAATTTTGTAATATATCTAAATATTGATTGTCTCAAAAACAATACAAAAAACGTAGATCTGCTGTATTTTTCTAAATTTTGAGCACACTATGTACTTTATCACTACTCCATCCTTCAAGACTCAGTTATTATATATGTTTCTAACAACGTGTATTATATATAACTGAACCATTCTCGATTTATGAAAAACCAAATTTAAAAGATTCTGAGTAATCTCAAGAAAATTTCTCAAATTTTATAGCATTTATATTTCATAATTTAATAATATACAATAATCACCTATTGTTTTATTAATCACAATTATACTTCACAATAAACATAACACAAAGCTCACGAAAAAGAAAAGTATTATGATCTAAACAAGGACAATATTTTAAATTGATGCGTGTAGATTATACATATCAAGTTTAAGCTAGCGTATAGGGCTAGGGGCGTGCCATTCGATACAATCGCCGGAACCACACCGCGGGCAGTCGTCTCGCACCATGACGCTGATGTTTCGCCGACACCTTCTTATTCACCGACAACCGACGCGACACTATCGGTGACAATAACATTGATACCTTGAACACCATAACAACATTGTTCTTATTATCATTGGTTCTATACGATTGATATAGAAGGTTATTTCTGACAGCTTTTGCATATCAATCGAAAGATATAAATAAGATACGGATTTCATATTACGTATATAATTCGAAAGAAATATGTAATTATCCGTGCGGTGACTAATGTTGCCCAAATGCAAGACTCTCGCGAGTCTCGCAAGTCTTGCAACTCTCGCTGTTAAAATATAGTACAGTCATTTGGTGCTAAAAAAGTAGGTTACTTGGAAAGTTTTCCGGGTTACATGTTTTCTCTAGTTTAATTTATTATATAGCTATTTTTATCGTAACATGAGTCGAAAAAGAGATAATGTCAAAAAACTGTTTTGAGACGCCATTTTTCAATATGGCGGTGCGAGCGGCAAATATACGAGGTGGTAAAGTTGAAATTCGCAAAGAGCACATCGAAATCTATAAAATTACCAATTTTAAAACGCCCGGAAAACTTTCCAGGTAAAACTACCAAATGATTGTACTAATAAAATAGTCACTTGTTTTGATAGAAATGAATTATCCATACAGAAATGTAGAATCCAACTACATTAATGAAATTCCATTCGTCTAATGGCACTAACTGTTCAACTATCAATAAATAATTAGGTACATACTAGGTACTTAATAGGAGTTAATCACACCTATCTATCATGAGACTGTTTAAAATAACATCAAATTATTTCTCCGTGTAGGTACCTACCTACTGGAGCTAAGAATACAAAATGTTGACAATTCTTTCTTTGCCAAAGAAATCGTAAAATGCTGTCTAAGGGAGCACTGCGAGACTCTTGCAGCGAATCTTGGTCTTGCATTTGGGCAACACTAGACTGGTGACGGAGTAAGAATTCAATTCACCACCCACGGATGTTTTAAAACACGACTAAGAGATGTAATATGCTTATAACATATATGCAAGGGATGGCAACTCGAAATAAACCTATACCAACCCGTTTAATCAGCAAGGTATACTAGGTCAATTTTCGGTTTGTGATGGAGAAGGCTCGCACCCAGTAATGGGATGTATAAAAGCTGAGATGATGTAATTATGAATGGGAACTTTCATGATTTTGCATGATAATATTTGTTTCCAACTATATAATGTCTAAAAAGAAGAAATGTTAATGTTTAGCACGGACCTTCTCTACAATGAAAAGAAAATTAGCTTACCTCGATTTTCGAATGGTGTAGAGTTATTTCAAAATTGCCTTCTCAAACTAATACTCGGTTGTTGGAATAAATATTTTTTACACAAACATAAATGTTTGATATAACATCAATGCTTGTTTAAAAAAATGTATATTTTTATACATGCATTGATGTTATCTGCATAACATATCACTTAGTCATTTTTAATACCTATAGGTACCTACCTACGAGCAAAAATATAGAGTAGAATAAATTAAATTCTTATTCCATCACTACACGCCAAAATTATTATTATATATTATGTTATAATAGATACATAAAGCTAATAAAAATCGATTTTTCAAACTTCATATAAAAATTATAATATAATTATAATTAACGTGTGATGATGGAGTAAAATATAATTCACCACTCCCTATCTTGGCCGGGGGTATTGAAAAAGTCGACATAGGCGTAATATGCACCGCGTCTATACAAAGAGAGGCAAAATTAGATATACAACTCTATACCAACCCTTCTAACCAGTGTGGTATATTAGATTAATTTCTTTCCTATTATAGAGAAAGCTCGAGGCCAGCAGTAGACGTATATGAGCGGAGATGATGATACAAATATAATGCATATAATATTTCAAATAGGTAGTATAATTAATAATAGTAAAATATAATTTATCACCTACTTCAAAAAAAAAATTAAATAGGTCCAGTGTTGCCAGAAGTAAAGCCACTCTTTCTTTACCTAAAAAAATAATTAACATATTGCAATTTATTTATTGCAAATATATAATAATACACCAAGGAATATATCCTTGCTTCGCGGAGTTTCTACTAATAAAGTTCTAACAAGTTAGACAAAATTAACACATATACCTACCTATATTTAATAAACACAAGACTTGCAACAATATTTTACACCAATCAGGATATCGCGCAAGAACAAACGTCACGACATTGAGACGAAAGAACAATACATTAAGCACTGCGCTATCTGTGCAACGTTATTCATATAAATATGTACTAATTACAGGAAAAAGATCCATCCGCCTACAAAAGTACCAATCCAACGCGCATAAAGTGCGAAGCGGATGTTATTAGATATATCATCCAAAATTCTTTAACTAATACACTTTGCCTAGATTGCTGATTAAACTTTCGGTTTAAGAAATTTGATTCAAAATAGTCAGTCTTAAAGTCGATAATGCATATAGCATTTCATTTCGGGAAACCTCGAGGCTATGGTTTAGTTCGAATAATTAGCAGTTATGGTGTCGGAAAAGCTATAAAAACGACAAATCGAGGGACTAACAGATAGACACAATGTGTTAGATATTAATTTTGAAATTATAGGCTACATCGATGCATGCAAAGGTGTTCGGAGCAAAAACATCAACAGAAGTGCTAAGAGAGAACGATTATTATTTTAGGTTTGTATAATAATCCGACCCAACAGCTGCCTCTACAAATATTTATTGTTTGATATGTGATTTGGACTGTCAGAACAAAAAACTTAACGTGTAAATAATGAGGAAAGTTGAATATGACATGTAATGCGGGTGGTGTTTAGTTTATATGTCTATAATGTTCGTAGTTTGAAGGCAAACTAAAACAGTTTGTACTACTTTATAGAGAATATTTTTAAGCCCTAAGTCTTTATCAACAAAGATTTGAGATTTCTAATGTTTACGCGAATATTACACATTTGAAGTAAAACTACTTTTACGGATTCTATATAGAATAAACTACTTTTACGTAAAACTACTTTTGCGGATTCTATAAAGAAAATGATTCTATATATAAATACATTATATAATGTATTTATATATAGAATCCTTTTCTTTTTGTACTGGCAATGAATTTGTGTTAATTTGTATTAAAAATGTGGTTCACAATTTAATATCTTATAGGGTAGATAAAAATTTCTGTAATAACAATGACATATTGGACGTAAGACACCTTAGTCCTCCCGTGACCATGATCATTGTAAAGTATTCGAAACGTCGGAAAATTAAAAATCAAATACAAACACGATAAAATCCGTAAATGTAGTTTTATTTCAAAAGATTTGAGACTTTTCGATACCATTGGACTTGCATTTTAATCAGTGTGGTGACAGAGTAGGAATATAATGATCAATCTTCCTTCTACCATGGCTAATCGTAAAAGTCGTCTACAAACGCAAAACAGATAACATGCCTGCAAAAAAGGAAAACTCAAATGAATACTATAAATAATAACCCGTTTGACGAAATATTATATAGTGAGACAATTTTATTATCCTTATAGGGCTTAAGGCCTCAGTCTAGTAATGAGACGTATTTAAACTTACATAAAATGCCTGTATTGTCCACTAATAGTGAAGACTAATCACGAAAATGCTTGATATATTACAACCTTTTTATCTAGATATATATATACATATATATATATATATATATATATATGTATGTGTATATATATATTTATTTATTTATATATATATATATTTAGAGTTATATATAGTTATATTTTCAAGAATCGCCGAAACCGGCGTGTATGAAGAGAATTATGAATGTTGATGAAGCGAGTGAAGTATGCAAAGATAGAGTTCTCTGGCACTCTGTTCTCTCTGCCTACCCTGCAAGGGATATGGCGTGATGGAATGTATGTATGTATGTGTATATATATATATATATATATATATATATATATATATATAAGTACTACTTATATATATATACATATATTGGCGTGAGCGCCAATAAATACTCATGAACGCTTTGGACGCTTTGAACATTATTAAGTCTAAAAAGCGTATTACATTACACTAATTTATAGTACTTGAACAAAGGAAGGTCGTAACCTTAGTCGGGTAAAGAGTTTTGAATATATCGTTCAATGATATAATTTAAAAAAACTGTAATATGCTATAATAGTACGTAATTACGTAATGACGATAAAAGTATTTTTACGGAATTTATCGCGTTTGTATTTGATTTTTAATTTCTTAACATTTTGAATATTTACAGCATTCATAGTCACGTAAGGGCTATGTAATGAAAGCTGTAAATAATTCGAAACGTCGTAAAATTAATAACCACAAATAAATGCAATAAAATCATTATGTACAATATGTCTATATTTAATAAGGTAAATATAGGTAGACATATTATCCTTACTAATCCCTACTAATATATAAATGTGAATGTAAGTTTGTTTGTTACGCTTTCACGCTAAAACTACTCAACCGATCATCATGAAACATTGTACACATATTCTTGGAGATATTAAAAGTAACATAGGATACTTTTTAATAAAAAAAAATAAAAATTTTATATGAAAAATAAAAAAAATTGTTTGTCAAAAAATCTAGCTTCTTCAACGCCATCTAGCAGTTCAGTAATGAAGTTCCAACCCTGAGTATTGTAATACCGTTGCACTGTATTACCGACGGTCAAAAATAAAAATAGGGGATCAAAAACTTTAGGAAAGTAACCTTTTACGCGGGCGAAGCCGCGGGCAGAAGCTAGTATATTATAAATGCGAAATGTGAAAAAACGCAGTCTGTCTGTCGCTCTTTCACGCAAAAACTACTGAACCGATCAAAATAAAATTTGGTACACAGGTAGTCTAGAACCTGACAAAGGACATAGGCTACTTTTTAATTTAAAAAAAAGGGTTGTAAAGGAGGACGAAAGTTGTAAGGAAGTATCGTCATTTTTAAAGCCAGAAGCTTGATACCTACTTATCTTTAGGCTATTAATTAGATATCAATAAATATGACATTTTGTAAAATAATTAATAAATAATTACCCTTAAGGGGTAAAATAAAAATAGGGGTTGAATAACTTTAGGAAAGTAACTTTATACGCGGGCGAAGCCGCGGGCAAAATCTAGTATGTACATAAAGAGTATGTACGCTGTGTGGTAGCGGCTACGAATACTACCAACCCTTACTTTGCTCGTGGATGTCGTCAAAGACGACTAAGAGGCTTATAACGACTTGGGCCAACTCCATCTGATGCCGTTTGTTCAACAATTACATATCCAAGGAGGGTTGACGTCTGGCAGGCGGCCGGTCATAAAACTATTGCCAATAACTTTTACAATATGTACCTACTATGAAAGAAGAGTAGGTACATATTGTATCGACCCCAAGTAATTGAGATAAGAATAGGAGAATGATTTAAGACGGTAAATGTCCATTAGTTTAATTAATTTATGTTTAGATGAGCCCTTATTGTCATATATAATCCATCAGCCTATCGGGGTCCACTGTCAGATATATGATCACGAATTAAGTCGGTTCTTACTCTTAGTCGGTTTTAACAATTCCTATGGACAACCAGGGCCTGGCACATAATTTTTATATCTCGCCATCACCTGGGATGATTACACATATTTGTATTAGTGTCAAGCAGCACTAATTTAATTAATGATTAATATATTGAAAAATTAGATTTGCTGTCGAATAATGGATCCCGACTGTGCAGTTGTTATGTTCCATTACTAGAATATATTTTATTTTCTTCAATAGTATTCATTCAATAATATATTATAGAATTATAGACCACCGGACATCTAAGTGCTTGTTTTTCTACTTTTCAGTTTTTTTTTTGTGTACGTAATTTGGTTCTTTTTACGCAGTCGGGTTATTTGAATTTTTTAATTATTTTTATTTATTTTATACTTTTTAGTATAAGTATCTAACTAGGCTATAGTTATTTTATTTATTAATGAGTAGGTACCTACATATATATATAGTTTTTCGACTTAAGTTGAGTACTAAATCGTTTGAAGTTCGAGATGGGCGACCGTGTCAGACATTAGATACTTTAGGTAGTCCAATCCAAAATAGTAGGTAACATCTAGTAGATGATACTACTACTATTTTAATTTACTATTTTTCTACTATTTTAATTTAGTTTATGTCCATCCACATTCACATGTACCTACAGTCATACGAAGTTTTCGTCTTTTCATCGCATATTTCTACTGTTTAAAGACCTATATGTGAGAATGGTTGTTACGTAACTTTAAATCGATATAGGTAGATCCTAAACGGTCAGTCGAATCGAAAAATGTTATGAGAAAACTAATAATGATTTTTAAATACCTATTCAACGACACCCACTCGACATAGTTTGTTAACTTTCATTATTATCATTTTCACAAAATGGCGTCCTGTAGTCGCCTTATTGAATGTTCACTAACGTCATGTCTTTAGTAACACTCGCCGGATTAAGAGGAATCGATTGATGTATGAATCATTAAAATCGGCCCAGGCGTTTGGTCTGTATAGTGCTTCAAAGGAACATACAAACATACATACATAGACTGTTAAACACAATACCACTCCTTTGCGTCGCTCAGTCGGGTAAAAATCGATTGAAACACTTAAAAAAATATGTTATCCCAAAATTGTTTCTTAAGTTCAAAAACTAAAATCTAACTACAGATAATTCCCGCACTAAAAGGTAAATTATAAAAAAAAAACTATTGAACATAGCGAAGCAAGCTAGATAGATATGCAAATGCCACTTTGCACTAAGTACTTATCGTTTGATGTCTCCTTGTTTTGTGTAAATACCTAATCCTTCAGATAAAGAGGCAGTCTACCGCGGCTATGCCCTAAACATCTCGATGTTGTATATTTTCTAGATCTTTGCTTTGTTCTAATCGGGTATTAATTTTTGTTCCTGTTTTTATTTGAAACCCCAAAGGTTTTATTTTAATGTAACTAATTTTAAAAAGATAGATATAGAATTATCAATCGCATTAACTAAAAACTTTTCAACCTTTAGGTATAATACCTAAGTGTTTGATTTACATACATAGGTACCTACATACATATCATCACGCCATATCCCTTGCAGGGTAGGCAGAGAGAACAGAGTGACAGAGAACTCTATCCTGGCATACTTCACTCGCTTCTTCAACATTCATAATTCTCTTCATACACGCTCACCGGTTTCGGAGACTTAAAGTGTTTGATTTATATAACAATTATGTGAACTAAATAGTAACGTAGGTAATTATCACATATCAATAATCGATTAACAAAAAAAGAAGCAAACAACCCCTTCAATTGCAATCAATTAGTTTCTATTGTATAATGTTTTTTTAAATTTCTACATAAAATGCAACCTCTTGTGTACCTACCTACCTACCTAAACACAAAAATAAATATTTTCCTTACACCTTTAGCAGCGTTGATTGTAGAAGCAGAGATACACACATTTGCATTGTACCTTGTATTATTAGTGCCAACTGTCATGTCTATGGGGTCCCCCCCTACCGTCTATAAACACACTATCAGCAGTTGCATGCTTATACTGAATCAATAGGTCCATGTATATTGTTTATGGTGTGGAAAGTATTATACGCATATTGATCAACAAGACGGATATTGGGTTATTCCAACAGCCTTGTCTCAAACAAACCCAGTCTCCTAAGTTCAAAATCTAAAAGTTGATTGAAACTATTTTTTTTAAGGTAAAACAACTTAAGTCGGGGTTTCATTCAGACATTAGTGCTTAGTTGATAAGTTAATCAAATTATACAAATAACAAAACTTATTTAATATCAGGATGTACCTACCTATACCTAGTTGGTAGAATATATTTTAATTAAGAATTTATTAAATATTTTGATGGAATGGATTTAATAAATTTAATATTTATAGTAAACTAGCTTTCCCCCGCGTTGTTTATTGATAAAAAGTAGGTAGGTAAAAGTATCTCTATCCTTACTTGGTGTCACTCAGCGTGTCTCAATGGTTTTAATTTTATTTTTACCGAACTCTATTTTTCTAAAATAAGAAAAGAAACTTAAGTTACTTCTTATAACATCAGCTACTATGGACCTATCAGTGAAAGTCCCGTTAAAATCTGTCCAGCCGTTTCAGAGATTAGCCAGAATAAACAGACATACAGAGAAAAATTTTAGAGATTTAATTGTAAAGTAAATACCGTATATACTTTCATATGTAGGTACCTATTTACCAAAAAAAAACCTGTTAATTTGGAATTACTTACTATCTAAGTAATACACCTCAATTTTACTTAGGTATCTACCTATATGTTTAGATTTATAATATACAATGTATAATATCTTTACTCTTAAATTAAAACTATAAATTATGAGAATAGTTCTCTGTTGTTACCAAAATCTTAGTTACTTAATAAAAAATGATTTAATCAATACAAAATTCTTAATAGCTAGGGTTAATAGGAGTGTCTTTTAAAATTAGAGAAAACCAGGACAAAATCAAATTACGTCGCCAGAAAATCAGACATGTAGAATTAAAAATAGTTGAATTACTCACGACTACTTTAGGGGCATATTGCGGAATTTTAAATAAACAAAACCTTACCTAGAGAAACACAGAGAGCCGCTGGAACGTAACACCTACACCCACTCGAAAGAAGGGTGCCTATAAATGGTGCCTTAATGCAAGATGGTCACGTACTGAAGGAAGGTGGAGTCAAGAGTCTCCGAAACCGGCGAGCGTGTATGATGAGAATTATGAATGTTGAGGAAGCGAGTGAAGTATGCAAGGATAGAGTTCTCTGGCACTCTCTTCTCTCTACCTACCCTGCAAGGGATATGGCGTGATGATATGTATTTATATATGTATGTAATGCAAGATTATAAAAAAAATACTTGTACTTTTCTTCTTTATCTACCGATCTGACGACAAAAAAAATCACTAATAGGTAGCTATATTATCACTGCAAAAACGCCGAGCTGCGAGAAATATCAAATACCATAAGGATAATAAGGAGACCACATGTAAATTATCATCAAACTAATATCATTGAAGCGATAAATTCCCAAAATCAAACCCAAAAAGAAATGAACCGCTGAATGAGAAAGCAGTCCATTGTACGCGCAATCATTAAATTAAACGTGGTAAAAAGTTTAAAATGTTCAACAAGCCAATAATGCGCTTTATGTGTGTAACAAGGAGGTCGATGAGTCAGCGGGTCGGTGGCATGGCGGACCAGGGCCAATATCACGACCTATTAGTGCACAAACGGGGGCCGACGCACCGTGTTACACCGTGAAACAGACCACCTCCGATCACATTTTTTCACAATTTTCTTTCACTTTTTATATATACCCCACACGAAGAATTCAAACTTTAAATAACTAACTTTAAATATCTTCAGATGACAGCGAAATTCAAATATGTACAGTGTAATTGCGTGTCAATGTTGATTTGCACGATTTTATATTAGATACTTTATAAGATTCTTACCAAAGAAACCTACTTTTGGACTATTAAACCAAGTAAATTTTTCATCAAAATGTAATACTATAGATATGTACACTATATATAATGTACTTAAATAATATATTGAATAAAATACACATTTTTTTTTTATAAAATAATAAATTTCAACAGATAACATTAATGTTAGAACGTATTCGTTCACTATAAAGAATCTTAAATGAATAAAATGATAATATTTTAAAGATATGATTTCAGAACACGCACTTTAGTGTAAAAACAGTTTATTTTTAGTTGTTTAAATAAAACTATAGTGTATAATGCATAGTATTTAATATGCCTACTTAATAATTATAACAATTGAAACAATATTTACAGATAATTCTTCACTACATAAACAAGAAATGAAATACTCAGTCCTCTTCACTAAAATAAATAACAATCTTAATCTAAACTGCTATAGATATAATAACGTATTTTACATCAACTACTTCAGAATATAATATGAAATAAAAAAAAATAATAAATCATCTATTGTCAGGACAATTTGTGAAACAAAAACAGTATCCAATTCACACCTAAACAATTATAAAATTGAATATTGCCCGGATTTAATCAAATCAATTATTATTAAAAATTGTGACAGCTATAATATATTTAATTACAATTTAACTTCTAAACTATTAACTAATTAAAAATTACACGAATATTATAAGTGAGATCACCTAAAACGCATTGTTACAAAATCATTAGGTATATGCATCTACGGAACATTTAATAGTAGGCCAATCAACAGCCTTTGTAAAACTATTAGGAGAATAAATAATTGTTAAATTGTTAAATGCATTGTAGGTTTATAAAAATATTATCTATTTTAAGTTTAAGGTCCTGGATACCATTTTATGCAATTAGATATATCGTTTTAAATGCCAACAAATAAAGACCTGCAGCGTTATTCGTTGCATTTTTTTTAACAATAAAATACTGCATTATCCTATGATATTATGAAACAAATCTATATATAATAATAAATTCTATAATCTGTGCACATAAAAAATGAAACTGACAAGCTACATAAATCCAAACTTTAAGTTTAATTTGGCTATGTTTATTGCATTGTGATGATGCATCCATCTTTAATGATTTAGGTATTTCAATAGTATCTAAAAGTTAAAATGATCTGTCAAATCTAGTTCTATTGTTTATCTGCACAGATAATGTGTACTTACAATCTAGCATTGCACGAGACATTGAAGCAGGAAGTGTGTGAGTGGTTGTGTCACGCGACGGGTAGAGGCGGCGGTGGTAAATAGCAAGGACGTAGGACCTGCGCCGCCGCTTGAAGCAGCTCCGCATGGTAACGTTGCGCTGCCATCACATAAGGGCTCGCCATCGACAATTCCAACCTTGGCATCGTCGCCATTGACATCACTGCTTGAGGAGGCGACGGTGACAACCGTGGTGAGTCAGGCTCTAATAATGCCTCTATCGTGAATGCTCTGCGTGGCCTTTGCGGCAACATCGTTACTACTGCTGATTCTGGTATCTCCGCTGGCTCTGGACTCAATTGCGGACACAATGGTGGTGTGTATAATGTAGCTGTAGCCATTACCGGCGGCGGTGCGCCCGCTTGTCGCGCCAAAAACGCTCGATTGAAACTTGCCAAAGCAGCTAGTTCAGCATTGAGATTATCTTTCTCTCCTTTTTGAAGCTTGAATCTCTTGCGTCTCCTGAGCAACGAACCGTTCTCAAACATATCAAAAGCATGTGGGTGTAATGTCCAGTAGGCGCCCTTGCCGGGCCGATCGGGACGTCGCGGCACCTTCACAAAACAGTCGTTGAACGAGAGATTGTGTCGGAGCGAGTTCTGCCACCGCTGCGTGTTGCGCCGGTAGTACGGGAATCGGTCCGTGATGAACCGGTAGATCTCCGATAACGGCAGCATGCGTTCCGGAGAACTCCAAATCGCCATTGCCGTCAGAGATATATACGAGTACGGTGGTTTCTGATCGCCATAGCTGTCACGTGAAGGTCGCGGCATTGTCACTTCCCCCGATGGGAGGACAAAATCAATGATACTAAATTAGTAACAACAACACAGGTGCACGAACACGTCAGTCCGGTGCGAGGTGTGGAGAGGAACTGAGGCGCGACGAGTACGACTCTAGACCCGCCCGCTCGCTAGCGGCCGGATGTAGAGCTCTGAACACCATGCGCTCCTTGTACGCTATTGGCTCACCGTACAACCAATCAACGTTCCCCACTTTCAGGTATGATGTCGGCTTTCGCCTCACTAACAAGGAATTTAAATTGATATTATGTTTATATTGCCTCCAAATATCTTTTGTGATGACACCGCTTTTTATTTAGCATATGTAAATTACGATGATACAGAAAAGGAGGTTTGAATTATACAGCGATTTAACGATGAATGAGTGTTATTAAAAGTCAGAGTTAATAATACATGTTACTGGTCATGTTATTATACCTAGGAACAGATATTGTACAAATGGAATAGGTATTTAGCTACTGATTAATATAAATCAATGCGAAATCACGTCATATAAATCTTAATAAGTACCTATACTTACAATTTTTTTCTATTATTTTTTTAGTTAATGAAAATATAAAAGTGATTTATACCAACCGTCAATTTTCATTACAAATTGCTTACCTATTCAGTTCCATAGTTTTATGTAAATATGAGTAAGAAAATATTTCGGTAATGATAGGTACATACATATCATCACGCCATATCCCTTGCAGGGTAGGCAGAGAGAACAGAGTGCCAGAGAACTCTATCCTTGCATAGCTTCACTCGCTTCTTCAACATTCATAACTCTCTTCATACACGCTAGCCCGTTTCGGAGACTCTTGACTCCACCTTCTTTCAGTACGTGACCAATTTGGTCTAGGCAGGTGAGTCTCGGTCTCCCCCGGTACCTACATCCTTCCACTTTCGCATTGTATATCTTCTTAACCAGACGTTATGATGTCCAATTTAATTATATAATAACATTACCAAAGCCCATATAACAATTATCGTCACTGATTCTCCGTGTAGTACCTAGGTACCTAATGATTTAAGAGTGCAGTAAGTAACCAGCTCAATTGCTTCCGCGGGTATCATGCAAGGAGAAAGATATTCATTCTTCTTGTACAAAATCTACTCATTCGTTTGCACAAATAGGTATCTACTGTTTGGGAACCTCAATCCCGTCTTATTCACTGCCCATATACCTAATGAACCTATTAAATTATAATTGTATTGCTGGTAAGATACTTAGGTACCTACTAGATGAAATTTAAAATAAATAAAACCTACCTTTCATAGGTAAAGCTATTTTCAAATAAAGCTATTTTCACGAATTTACGCCTTTTTTGTTATTTTAAACGTTTTAAATATATTATACGTTACGGGGGGATGAAGTTGTTTAATTTTCAACGAGTCATCGTTATAACTGAAGTTCTATTTATATTCTACAGTATTAGTTATTAGATAATTACATACATATCATCACGCCATATCCCTTGCAGGATAGGCAGAGAGAACAGAGTGCCAAAGAACTCTATCTCTGCATACTTCACTCGCTTCCTCAACATTCATAATTCTCTTCATACACGCTCGCCGGTTTCGGAGACTCTTGACTCCACCTTCCTTCAGAACATGACCGATCTGGTCTAGGTAGGTTAGCAGGGACCGCACAACCCCGTTTAAGGGTTAACCCTTTCGACAGGGTAATCCGTACATGGGGTCACTCATATCGCAGTGTAACCCTTTGTTTGTGTTATATCGGCAAAACCCAGCAATGGGGTTAACCCCTTTATTGCGGTAACCAGTTGAAGGGGTTAACTCCTTCAATGACTTAAGCCTTTGAAGAGGTTACCTTTATGAAAAGCTTTTATTCGGGTTACCTTGTATTACCTAATAGAATTGAGCAAAATGTAGGTGTAGGTATATTTTGCAACCAGCGGCGCCTATTTTGCCTTACTATTTGTTATTTAGTTATTACGAATTTGACAATAAACGGCGGCAGATAAGTGAGCTAATAATTGGGGCGAGTAACACAGTTACCTGTGTACACAGTTACCTGTGTTACTCGCCCCAATTATTAGCTCACTTATCTGCCGCCGTTTATTGTCAAATTACTTACGTAATTATTATTAATATTGTGACATGTACCTTTTTTTTTTTTTTTTTGGGGGCGGGTTACGGTCGGCACACTCCTCGCACCACTCCATCCGGGGTGACAGAGGGGCGTAAGCACGCACACCCGTAACCCACCCGTGACGTCGCCTTCGTCGTTGGGCCAACCACCGGAGCAGAGTGACTTGACGTCAGTGGTTGGCCCGACGGAATACCCCTGAGGAGTACCCTCTCCTCGACCGGCGTCCCTCCCTCGGGTAGGATGTCGGTCTTTCCTCACGCGGTCGGCCTCTCGGCGGGTGACGGACTAATTTCCCGATCCAGTCACCCGCGGCCTCGGCTAGGGTTGTGACATGTACCTAATAATATTTGTTAAATAATTATTGTTATTATGCCAAGTTACAACTGAATTACATTCTTGTAATTATTTAGTAAAATATGTTTTTATTTTTACTTAATTACTCATATGATTGATTGTGTTTCAAGTGATACGATAATGATGTACCTACCATTCAATAAATAGTCAGCCGATTTTTGTTGTGAATCTAGATGAACTCTCGAGTTCGATTATTAGCACAGGCGGCAATGATGGTGGGTAGTTGTTAATAAAAATAGGATAAAAGTCCGTATATATAGCATATTGGGTTCGATGCATACTTTGTGGCGATTGTGGCCTGTTAAGATTTGTAAAGAAGTGCCGCCCGACACGACGCCGTGGAACATGCTGCATAGTTTACAGTTTGTAACTAGTTGTACCTACTGTGGTTTAACTTCAGTAATCATTTAATAATAATAGCTATTTTTAACTGGCGAAAATAATGGAGTAGGTTCTCAAGTAGAAGCGTATATACTTTTTTTTATGTATGACCACACACAACTTTTTGTAGAGTAGTCCGATTTTGATAATTCTTTTTTTATTGGAAAGGGTGTACCCAAAAGTTGATCCCATATAAATTTGGAAAAAAAAATCCATTTCTAAGGGTAGGAAAACAGGAGATGATTTAGAGCTCTTTCACAGATTTTATTATAACCACAAAAAAAAAAATACAATAACAACACATGTCAGTAGTTAAACTTTGGCAAACTAACTTTTAAATCTCGTTGACATACATCAACCAAGCCTGTAACAGGTATACGACGCGCATGCGTTCGAGTGCCACGCATTCACTCTCGATCTGTCTCTTTCTATTCCCCCTCTCCAGGAGCATTGAACGTTTAATGCAACAGCGCTCTCCATGGCAGCGTTAAACGTTTAACGCAATACTGTTGGGAGTTTCACTTTAATAATAAAATTTGTTTTTATTGACCATAATAACTAAGTTCTTAAACTAATTGAAGTCCATCTAAGTGATTTTGAGTCGGCGTCAGAAGTAATTTAGTGATCACTGTTCATTAATTGTTTGGCGCCGACTCAAAATTACTTAGGTGTACTTAAATTAATTTAAGAACTTAGTTATTATTAAGGTCAATAAAAACAAAGTTTATTATTTTTTGTTTTTCAGTTTTTTCGGCGGTTTAATGTGTCGCAAGATTTAGCTACATAGCATTTTAAATTATTTATTATTTTTACATACATAGTAATACATACATATCATCACGCCATATCCCTTGCAGGGTAGGCAGAGAGAACAGAGTGCCAGAGAACTCTATATACATAATTCTCTTCATACACGCTCGGCGGTTTCGAAAACTCTTGACTCCACCTACCTTCAGTACGTGACCAATCTGGTCTCTCGGTCTCGGTCTCCCCCGGTACCTACATCCTTCCACTCTTATTGTATATCTTTTTAACCAGATGTTCGTTCGGCATTCTTTCCACATGTCCGAACCATCGGAGCATTCCCTTTCGCATCTTTACACCAATACTCTCTTTCATACCTACTCGCTCTCTTACGTCGTCGTTGCGAATGCGGTTGGTCAGCCTAACTCCGCAGATTTTCCGTAGAGATCGCATTTCGACCGAATTAATTTTGCTTTCATGCTCTTTTCTGCATACCCAACTCTCGCTTCCATATAGTAATGTTGGGACAAGCACTGCGTTATGTATTGCTACACGTGCCTTTTAGCTGAGGTGGTGGCTTATCTAAGATACAAGTATCTGAAATACAGATACAAGATAAGTATTTCCATCTTGTATCTAAGATACTTTTTAAAAATGTATTTAGTATCTTGTATTTAGATACCTTTTGTTTAGTATCTTAGTATTTTATAAATACTTTTTCTGATAAAATACTTTTAGTAATATGTTAGCAGACATTTATAAAATTATTAGTCCAACATCTTATTGATGTCACATCTTTTAACAAACTGTGTCTAAGTCTTTCATAACTGTTATTGCCTTTCTTTTAAAATCCGCGAGCAACACAAAACAAATAATATCGCCATACAGTTTTAAAAGTCACGTGTTTCAAATGCAGTGCTGCACGATTTATTCGTAAATAATATTTATTCCAATAGGTGTGGGTTCAAATCCCAATTGTGACAATCATTTTTCGCTGGAATCGGTTTTTTTAAATAATCATTCATATTAAATTCTATATTTCAGTAATTTGAATAACATGATTGTGTCATCGTTTAATACAATTCTAACTGCAAAGTTTGAGTATTAAGTCTGTACAATGTATAAACAATGTCGGGTAGATGGCACACGTCTCCTTAAAGACGAAAATATAATACGATGCAAGAATTGAATGTCCTACAACATGCACTGTTGTAGGACATTGAATTCGGTGGTGTAAGTGGTAGCACGATTGGAACAGATTTCCAATTGGTGTGGGTTCGAATCCCACTTGTGACAATCATTTTTCGCTCGTAATCGGGTTTTTATAAATAATCATGCATATTAAATGTTAAATTTCAGTAATTTGAATAATATTAATGTCATTTATCAAAAATAAACTTAAATTCATTAAAATAAAATCTTGTTGTCTTACAAAAGTATTTTTATCTTAAGAAGTATTTAGAAGATACCTATCTTGTATCTAGTATTTCATATACTATTTTCAAAAGTGTTTTGTATCTGGTATCTGAAATACTTAATTTCAAAGTATCTTGTATTTTGTATTCCAGATACTTTGTACAGGGTATTTTGTTCATCTCTGGCTACCGAGAAGTTGTCCCAACGCTCCGTTTACTTTATTTCCCGCATGGCGCATTCACTCTTCGCTCTATATCAGTGGTGTACCTTCCATTTTAGATACATTCCTTATTATTTTTAATTATCAACAATTGCAAATTGACTTTTATTACAATGTTACAGTCAATATTTTTACAAGTAATAGTAATTTCTGTGGATGCTGCGCAATTTTTTTTTTTGGAAGAGTTTCCAAACAATATTTTTAATTTTTATAATTATAAGACAATATGTTATTATTCTAAGTTTTTAATTATTATATTAGTGAAAAAATAGAAGTAACGAACTAACTGGGTTATATACAGGTTTTATTACAGGTTTCATAGAATACAATTTTAACTCCACAGATAACGATACAGAACGGCACAGATAAATCATAATCTTTATATCAAAGTACAATTATCATACATAAAAAAAATATGAATCCGAGATGGCAATAGATGAAAATAAAGATACTTGTAAATTTCGAAATTATCATGGTGAAAACAGTAAAAGTTCGAAAAGGATATAGAATATGTTCAAGAGTTCAACGACCTCGTGTGGTGAAAATAATTATTTTTTCATCCGAATCGATTTTTTTTTTCTAGCCTATCATTACAAGTAGGACTTATAGGCTACCTGTCTTTGTTTTCGGGAGCGGTCTCCTTCCACCCTGTATATATAATACATGCATAATATAGTAGAGAAATACTGATAATTTTCTATGTGATGTAGTAAATAATCACATTTTTTGCGCTTACATTGCAAACGCTGGCTGAAAAGTAAATCATTAAAATGAATATACTAAATGTTATAAGAGATTTAAAATATGGGGACAGCGCGACCGGATACCGAAGCGAAACATGCGCGGGTCGCTAGTACCTAATATCATAAGAAAGTATAAATACACTTAAACAAGAATACTATTAAATTGCTTTTAATTAGGTATTATAGTCCTTCCGAATTTCGTTTGAGTTCTAAATGAAATGACGAATGATAAGAATAAACATGTTTAGACACGAAAATAGAAATATTGCAATTAAACATTACATTTTTTTTTCGCGTCTATACATATTTATCTATACATGACAAGGAAATGCGACAAGCAAAATTGAACTATAAAATCAAAGCATCAATAATTATTATTACATTTTTACAAGTCGCTCGATACACGCTCAATGTCGCCGTTGGGTAGGTAAGATGTTACGTGTGGTCGTGGTTACGCGAGTTTCAAACTAATTTCGATTGAAAAAAGGGTGCATATTCAATGTCTTTGGCTGGAATGGCTTACCCTGTTACAGTGTTACAGAATTAAAGGGTAGTTAACCCATTCGGAAGGGGTTACACTGCACCCGTTCGAGGTGTAACATGTGTTAATGGGTTTATTTTTTAAGCGCTTAAAAAAACCCCTTCAAAAACCCTTTCAACGAGTATCCGAATGGTCCCTGTAGGTTAGTCTCGGTCTCCCTCGGTACCTACATCCTTCCACTTTCGCATTGTATATCTTCTTAACCAGACGTTGGTTCGGCATTCTTTCCACATGTCCGAACCATCGGAGCATGCCCTTTCGCATCTTTACACCAATACTCTCTTTCATACCTACTCGCTCTCTTACGTCGTCGTTACGAATGCGGTCGGTCAGCCTAACCCGACTAGAAGAAAAGTATGGTTCAACCAGATCATGTATCTGGACCCGATCGGGATAGAATGAGGCATGCCGGATCCGGCAAACCCGATCAGGACCAGGTCTGGTCCTGATCAGGATAGCCTGATGTGAAATAACATCAAGTATGGTAAGGCATACCGGATCAGGACCAGATCAGGACCAAATAAGGATAGCCTGATGTGAAATATCATTAAGTATGGTAAGGCATACCGGATCAGGTCCAGATCAGGACCAAATAATGATAGCCTGATGTGAAATATCATTAAGTATGGTAAGGCATACCGGATCAGGACCAGATCAGGACCAGATCAGGACCAGATCAGGACCAAATAAGGATAGCCTGATGTGAAATATCATTAAGTATGGTAAGGCATACCGGATCAGGTCCAGATCAGGACCAAATAAGGATAGCCTGATGTGAAATATCTTTAAGTATGGTAAGGCATACCGGATCAGGACCAGTTCAGGACCAAATAAGGATAGCCTGATGTGAAATATCATCAAGTATATAGTAAGGCTTGTAGTATATCAGAACCAGAAACAGTTTTCGTAACACAAAAAAAATATCAATCAAAATTTAAAAAAGTGACATGATTGTCATATTTATGCCACGGCGAAATTGTATTTGCATCAGAGGAGTTTAATCTGAAATCTTTAATTAATCTAATGTATTAATAAAATCCGATTACGAAATGAAAAATGATGTCGCAAGCGGGATTCGAACCCGCGCCTATTGGGATGCCGGCCCAATCGTGCTGCCACTGCACCACCGCGACTAATTGTAGGACATGCAAATTTCACTTCGTAATATATTTACGTCTTAAGGTGACGGTATGCTATCTACCCGACAATGTTTACACATTGTTATAGGCTTAATACTTCAAACTTTACAGTTAGAATTGTATTAAACGATGACACAACCTTGTTATTTAAATTACTGAAATTTAGCATTTAATATGCTTAATTATTAATAAAATCCGATTACGAAATGTCCTACAATTAGTCGCGGTGGTGCAGTGGCAGCACGATTGGGCCGGAATCCCAATAGGCGCGGGTTCGAATCCCGCTTGCGACATCATTTTTCATTTCGTAATCGGATTTTATTAATAATTAAGCATATTAAATGCTAAATTTCAGTAATTTTAATCTAATGTATTTAATAATAATAATAATGTTTAATTAATAATATAAAAATAATTTATATTTAAAGTAAAAACAAAAATAAATAATATATATATAAAAATGTACCTAACATTTGAAAACATAGATAGATAGAAATATTATATTGTAACAACCATTCTAACATTTAATGTTTTGGGTCATAATAAATAGATGGCGTTAGTAAAATTACGTCATTATTTGAATCGCGGTGTTAAGATTCTCCGAAGCGTAATCACATGGCCTAATATTAAATTAGTCGTTATCGAATCAGATTAGAACAGATCGATCAGGTCATGAATGAGAAAATCTGGCGACAGTTGCAGTCGTTAGCATCTGGTGGTTGCGCCATCATCGGAACGGCTCACTGGGACTCTCTATGTTAATAATATAGTACTGCATTCGGTGCCTACGTCATATATTAATTTATATTTTTACCTATTAAACATGTTCTTTAAGATATTCATGTTTTTTAAAAGGACCGGACTGGGCATACTCGTTTTGGATCAGGCAAGATATATAACGCAGATGATTGATTTGGTTCCGATCAGTAAAATTTCATCCGGACCCGATTAGGAATGTCTGATCTGGACCCGATCAGGAATGCCTGATCTGGACCCGATAAGGTTTTCCTAATTGGGTCCAGATATATCTTCTGCGTTACATACCTTATCTGGTCCAGATCGGGCATGCCCGGTCCGGTCCTGCTAAGGAAGACGAAAAAATTTCTAGTCGGGAACTCCACAGATTTTCCGCAGAGATCGCATTTCGACCGCATTAATTTTACTTTCATACTCTTTTCTGCAAACCTACTATTTACATAAAATTTATGATAGGTATACCTACCTAGTATAAAATATATATTAGATATGTAAAAAATTGTGAACGTAAAAAAATATATTAAAACGCGAAAAAATCCTAAACATAGTTTTTTTTTATTTCATAAGTAGGTATAATACGCCTCAAAATATGAGTTATCATTATAAAACTATTGTTAGCACTTCGATTTGTAAGATAGAATGTTACCATGCTCTCAAGAATTTAATTAAAATATAAGCAAACACGTCATACTTATTATTAATGATATAACAGTATGGGTCGACACATAGGCAGACGATTTTATATATTCTTATTTTTCTAAGGCACAAAGAAAATAATTCTTGTATTCAGGTGACTTTATAAACATATAATTAATGGACACGCTATTAATATTTGAACAATTTATAATTAATAATTATTTAGATATACTAACCTATTTCTTACTTATTAAGTAGGTGTTATGTGGCACACTCATTAAATAAAACGGCTTTAAACTTATAACAGTTTCTGAATGTGTAACGTATATATTACGTCACTAATTAGGTACCTATACGGTGACGTACAAATATCTAAAGCAATATTTTTAAATTAAAATTAAATATCTTCTTATTATTTTATCCATACGTTTGTCTTGCGCTTGATAAAAATATTAATACTTATCTATATTAAAAGAGGTGGGTATCAATATCATGTATTTTTTTTCTAATTCACAGCCAACTCAATTAGATCTAATATAGAACTGTAGATACCATTTTAGAAAATATATTTACAAAACGAATTTTAATAATGGTTTAAAAATACTAAAACAAATTCTTAATGTATTTAAACATAACATTTTTTTCCGAACGATAACTTTTTTCCTGTTTTAAAATATATATTATAATACTTTTCTTTTTTAAATAATTTTATGGCATCGTCAAAGGAACGTTATAACAAATCTTTAATTATCCATTACCTATCACTTCATTTAAAGTAGTTTGCCATCAGTAGGTAAGTCAATAGTAGGTATCTACTATGGTGACTGTTAATTGTCTCTTTAGGGAATTTTGATGGAACACGAAAGCCTGTGTAAACTGATGTTATATCATATTCACCACACAGAATATGCTAACTTATGGAAATTTAATTATATAATTGAAATTTAAGTATCAATTTACTAAGATTTGTTGATTTAAGAACATGTCATTCATGAAATAATATTATCCATTGTAGTTTTTCGTATTCTGAATCAAAATTATCACATTATTACTGTTATTTTTAATTAATGTAGGCCGACAAACTCATAAGAAAAATTATTAACACTTTTTTTAACCCTAAAATAATGTAAAATAATTAAAGTAATTTTATATATTTATTTTATTTAATATTTGACAATTTAAGTTAATATAATTCAATCTTAACTTAAATTATCAAATATAATTTAAATTTAATTACCTACCAAAAGTAAGAACATCAAAAAAACCCAATCGATTTAGATTCTAGCACTGGTCCACATTACAAGCTAACAAAGGAAAAAAAAATAATTAAGTATAAGGTACCAAAATTAAAAAATATCAATTAAGTATAAAGTATCATCATCACTTTAGCTTACGTGTGTCCCACTGTTGGGCTCGAGCCTCCTCCATAAGGGAAGGTAAATAGACCGACTATATTCATGCTGGTCAGACGTGTTAGTATAGGGTTTTGTTTCGAGTTTGCCTTCTCTTGCATAGATATTATATGCGTTTTTGTTTTTATAAAAGTAGTTTTTTTATAAAATATCATTCTCATGTATTAAAATTAAGAACAATAAACGACCACAGACTGTTCAATGAAATTTAATTTTATATACATAATTATATAATTCTGGATAAACTTATTCTGATTGAGAATTATATTAGGGCGTACGTACGTGAATAAGACCGCGTACCAGTGACCCACCCGCACGGCGTCGAGAGGTATATTGTAGGGCGGGTCTACGGGGTCTTGCGCCGCTTTTCCTGTCGCCCCGGACGGAATAGCGGGGTTTGACGTACCGTAGCCCGCCGCCAAAAAAGAAAAAAAAAAAAAAGGGCGTACGTCCGTGATGTAGAAATAAATTTGGTTGATTAATTTAACTCAATTGTAATTGAATGAATAAAAATAATATACACATACCTATATTATTACTAAAAATATAATTAGAACGTATCAACGAAAATATACTATGATATCCTTAAATCAAATAATATTTAGAAGTAGATATAAGTATTAATTTATATATTACTTACATCATGTAGACCTACCTATATGCGTTTTTACTAGGTTTTATGAGCAGCAATAATGTGTCCAAAAGGGCAACCTAACAGTATCTACTTAAAAGGGTAGATACTGTGGAGTGAATGATTAGGTATATGAGTGGGACAATCGGAATGGAAAGATCACGTCTTTAGTCACCTTTCAGTATCAAGTTGATGACCTCATATTAAACAGACATCATATTGATGACATCATGGCGAAAAACCAAATTACGAGTAGGTAAGTAGCCATAGAGGATGCAGGAAGTCTGTAATAAATGTAGGTAAATTAAGTGAGAAAGGTATGCTAAGGTTGAAACTTGTATACATCCAGTAGTCTAATTTGTCTAAACAAGCATGGGAGTATCTACATAGTATATGTATTCCGATAGGCTATTTGAAATAAAATTTCTATTAAGTATAAAAAACACAAAACCTGAATTTTATGTGAAGGTCTCCGCGGTTATCTATGTATTTATCTCAATAAATAAAAAAACAGTCTCGTAAACCTTTATTTTCTGCTGGAAGACGATGGTCCGTTCGTTTGAGGTGACAGCAAACTGTCAGGAAGACCTCAAAAACTACCGTATAACTCCTTATTACATTTTAAGCGAACTACTATCAACATGGGTGGTTTTTTTTTTTTTTTTTTGATAACGCAGTGGTTCAAGAATGCATTTCCGCACTTAACCCCGCCTGTCGGAAAAACAGACGAGGAGTGTGGGACTCGCTAGCCCCGTGGCTAGAATACCCACTAAACTCTTTCCACTGCGAACGCTGTTAGCCGAGAGGGCTTTGACAGCTTAACCGGACTATGGGTGAGCGCTGAGGGCTCTCAACTCGGAAACATGGGTGGTTGACATGGGTGTATATACATATAACTACTGTCTAAACGACCTCCAAAAGTTCTTCGAGTGATTTCTCCTACTTTATTACATCACATATACCTAGTTGATTTTCTGTAGATAATTCTCCTTCACTCAAATAATACCTACACGACTTTAACACTGAAACGGAATCGAATGAAAGATGGTGGACTTTGCAACATTGAAGTCTCTTATTATAATGTCCACCGAATTTGTCTTTAGTGGGTGACTAGCAAACAGTCCTACCTGATGGTAAGTGCTAACTGGGCCACCGAAGACAAAGATACGATCTTTGTCTACCGGTAGCCCGCTCACACGGCGAAAAGAGGAGTTGCACGGTGGGTCTATGGGGTCACGCGCCGCCTCTTCCATCACCCCGGACCGATTTGGCGGGGCGCATCCATAGTCCACCGCAAAAAAAAACAAAAAAAAATGGTAAGTGCTAACTGTGCACAGCCAAGTCATTATCTACTGTAAGACATTTATGTCAAACTAGCTGCAGCCCTACTAATTTCGATGCTATAGACCGATATATTTTTTTTTATAAATTCTCTACGCTAAGGTAGATGATATAAAAAAGAAAGACTTTGCAAACATAATTACAATTAACGACCACTAATTCTGGATCGTAAAAAGAAATTTCAAAGTGAATTTGGCTACGAATACTATCAACCCTTACATTATTCATGGGTGTCATAAAAGATGAACATTACATCCACTTAGGTCATCTCTGATGCCGTCTCGTCTGGTCAACAATTACCTTTCCAAGAGGGATTGACGTCAGGAAAGCTGCTGGTAATATGGTACGTACCTACCTACACCTACATGTTGCATCGATTCCAAGTAATTGGGATAAGAGCAGAATGATGATGGATATATATTATCCGTGTGGTGACGGAGTAAGAATACAAATCACCACCCCCTATCTTACCTGTGGGTGATCGTACGAGACGACTAAGGAATATAAAACGCATATAACATCTATGTGAGACAAGGAAAACTCGAAACAAAACCATATACTAACACGTCTGACCAACGCGGTATAGTAGGTTAATTTCCCTTCCATTACGGAGGAGGCCCGAGCCCAACAGTGGGACATATAGGTATGGGATGTGATGATGATGATGGATATTAATTCTGATCGCAATAAAATTTTTCATGTGTGGTAATTAAATTCGTTATCCTCGGTGCGTAAGTACGTAAGTAATCTGTGTGCTCTAATAATAACGATAATATGTTAAGAGTATGTTAAGAGCTCATACAGTTACGTCTCCATCCCATCCATCTACCACCTTATTTACGCCCAATAAGACATAGGACTCCTTTAGTGACGGGGATAATGCCTTAATAGCCACGTTAGAAAGGCAAATTGGTATATAATGTGGTATATTAAGGATACTCATAAAGTGCCCTTAATATTTTTTATGACTTAATGGGTGGCGATATATTGCATTCTCGTCATAGATACGAGTATAGGCTTCACCATAGCTATAAACATTAGTTATACGCTTCCTCTTCAATGCGAGAGACATTGAGATACCATATCACAAATCTGGTCAAATGGTTTTATATAATTTTCTCTATAGAGATCTTTATGGCGATTAGTAAATAAAATACAAAATAATTACGTTTCTTGAACCAACAATGGATGAGGAAGAAAGGTTCTTGAATAGCGACCACGAAGCGGACGAGCGTAGGACGACCAATGATTGTCATTTTAAAATTTGCAAGATACTGTAAAATATATGTAGCAAAGGACCATTCTAAGTGATATTCTCGTGAGTAGACCTATATCCAACTGAAGACGTCTACGGACTGATGAATGAAATATAGTTATATACGGTCTTCTAGTCTATTTCAAAATTAAATTCACTATTGACATTTATGTAGAAAGCAAAAACATAGATTGAATTATTGATCACGAACTGTGTTTTATATTTTTTTATTGTACCGTTTCATTTCCTTGATCTGTGAATGGTTTAAGAGTTGAACGATCTGTGACAAAAAATATGGCGCTGACATCTATACAAGCGCAACTAACCGCTTGAAGTTTTTTATATGTTTAACCGAATATCCGACATCTAAATATATATATTACATGAATAAAAAATATATTTTATTATATTTTAATTTGTTTGTTATTTGATGATACTAAACTAAACTTCGTCTAAAACATTTTATTATGTAGTATCATTGATATAATACTGAAATCATGCGGTCTTGGATTGATTCCACGCAAAATAAAAATAATTTTAAAATTTTCCCCACCCTATATTACGCCCCCTTAATTAAAGGACTTTTTTGGAAATTCTCAATCTATTTATGAACTTATCGACGTCCACTGTTGGACTAAGCTTCCCACAAAAATCAGATAATGCCGTAATCGCCACGCAAGGCAGTCGCCTCGATAATTGCAGTTGACGATGTAAGTTTCACAGGCGAATAAGAAACAGCTAAGGCCAGCAGTGCATTAGCTGCTTTTTACGACTCCCACAGAAAATAAGGGATGAATACACTTTGTATATTTAACCCGTCACCATATCACCATAGCTCATGTACTCATATATCTTACGCTGGGCTGAAGTCTCTTACACAATGGGGAGTAAAATGACTTACTATATCTACTACACTGGTTAGCATAAGGTTTTATTACGAGTATCAACTCATTTATCTTTTCATCTCAGCCCATATATGTCCCACTACTGTGCTCGGGCCTCCTCCCCAATGGAAAGGTAACTGACCTACTATACCATGCTGGTCAGACGTGTTGGTATAGGGCTTTCTTTCGAGTTTTCCCTCTCTCGCACAGATGTTATATGCGTTTTATATCCCTTAGTTGTCTCGTACGATCACCCACGGGTAAGATAGGGGTAGTGAATTGTATTCTTACTCCGTCACCACGCGAAAAATGAGTATCAACTCACCTGCAGTGATTTTATTTGATTGCGTAAGTTATACGTCTTTCAGCAGCCGCGAGAAACAAATAGGTAATAAAGAATTACATTCTTACTCAGTAGTATGGTGATACGGAAAACTATCTAACAGGCATATATATACGGAATTATATCTATCAGAAAATACAATATAGAATGGCTCTTCTACCATATAGACTAACGTCTTGTTCAAAATCAGAGACAAAGGTATTTGGTTCTATGTCTTATTATGTCTTTATATTGATTCTTTTAAGAAAATATCCAGCACCAAGGTGCTAATAAATTTACTCTTTTTGACAGATTACTTGAGACAGTTAAAGATTTAAATGTTATTATTAAATGTCTACAATTAAGTATAATTTATTGTTGAAATTTTATGTACTAATATTTTGTCTTATTAAACAATAAATTACATCACGAGTAGCGTAATCTTATGATTTTCACGGTAATTACACAATTTGTACAATGTTCTGCAAGATGAATCAAATAACAACAACAAGAGTGAACTTTTTAAAATTCTTTTTTTTTTAAACAGTCGAAAAGCATTTTCGTGTATGGTGACGGAGTTATAATTCAATTCACCATCTCTTTATTTTGTGCGAGTGTCGTAAAAAATAACTAGGGAATGAGAGTCCCGCCAAAGACAATGACTGGGTCAAGGGTATGGTTTATCAGCCCAAATAACGGCAAAGCGTTACAATATAGTTACAGAGCTGAACGCCATGCATTTAGTTCATCCGAAACGATGTAGGATGAAAGCAGTTAACATCACTTCAAGCGAAGGGAAATTCGGTAGACAAAAACACCAACCCTTTAATAGCGTGGTATAGTATATCAATTTACTTCCAATTGTATTAGAGGGAGACGCCCAATAATGCAATATCCCAGCATTAGCTGATCAAATACCTACTAAAGAAGTTACTTCAAACGGTAGAACTAAAAGCGTGAACCCACGTTAAGGATAAAATTTAAAAAGATCCAAAAATATTTCAAAAAATCTTAAATTGATAAGTTGTAAGGATCATATTATAATTGTAATTAAAGTATCGATACAATATCTCGGACGTTTTCCCTTGATGGGTATTACCAGACTTATAAAACAAATATTGCCAATGTAAATTAAATCTTGATGTTATTATTTTATGGTATATTATTGGATAATTATTGATACGATATCAGTCACTTAATAACATATTTATGTGGGTACACGAGCATCGTAGGCCGAGTGGTGCGAATTCGTCACGGATGCTTATCGAGAAGGCAGTCGATAAAAGCGGCATGTCGATGTTTTATTATTAAAGGGGGCCAGCCATAATCATAGTGGGTGCCGCGCTCTGCTTTCGATGGGACTTCATAAGAATCATTAAAATATTCACCGCTACTTCGAAAACAACGCTGACCACAATTATCAATGATTTCTTATGCTCTTAAATGACCGGTAGAGGATACGACACCAAATTTCGCAGAATAATTTATTTCATAATTTATTTTCCATTATTTAATTAGAGTGTATAAGTTGCTATTTACATATCTACTAATTGTCCACGAACACGTCGGAGTAAATTTAAAGTCCTTCACTAAGGTACTCTGCCATACGTCTTATCTTTTGTATTTCAAAGTATAATATAAAACATCGTAGTTTAAGTAGATATGATTAAAATCTCATAAAATTAGGATATCTCCTCTAAGAAATTTACGTGAATTTTTTAATATGGGTGAGCCGAGTGATGGCTTCTCTAGTAGGTAGCTAATCTTATAATCAGATGCGGCTTGTAAGATTTGATTCAACCATAAAAAGTCTAACACACAATTGAGCTAAAATTTATTAAATATATTGTATACGTTTTTATATTAAAATAAGTAATTTAAAAAAGATAATTAGCCCGCCAAGGTTTTTTGCGTATAGCATATACCACCTTCTGAGCCAACTTGGCAAACAAGAATAAAATTTCTAATGTTTAACCGAGTATAATACACATTTGAAATAAAACTAGTCTTACAGATTCTATCGCGTTTGTATTTGATTTTTAATTTCCCGAAGTTTCAAACACTTTACAGCGTTCATGGACACGGGATGACTGACAATCCGTATATTAGCCATTACGGACTAGAAATAGCAAACAAGAATAAAATTATTTGTAATTAATTTCAAAATCAACACTAATTATTATTTATAAAACAAAATGTCACTGTCACCCATAAGAACTTATGCATCACTAGGCAAGTAATTTTCTCCTTCACCGATCAAGGGTAGTCTTGCGTAGTGGAACGAAGGGAAAACTCAAATTGTTTTCGCCTTTTACATAACTTACCGTTATAATATATTTTTTTTTTATTTTATATAAAATTGTTTAATACAAATTCTCGCGTTGAATAAGTAATATAACCAAATGACTTTTTATATTCTTATATTTAACGAAAATTAATTGTTGACACGCTTTTTTTTTTTTGCGGTGGGCTATGGATGCGTCTCGCCCCGCCAAATCGGTCCGGGGTGACAGAATAGGCGGCGCGTGACCTCATAGACCCACCATGCAAACTCCTCTCTTCGCCGTGCGAGCGGGCCACTAGTACCCGATCTTTGTCTTCGGTGAATTGTTAACACCTTGCATTAAGGAAATAATCCTTGTATTGCAGAGGACTTTGGAATCATAAGTACCATTAATGAAGACAAATTACACCCAGACCCAGACTCGGAATCAGAACAAGTTTATGGATCGCACAAAGTTTTGTTCTACGTTGGAATCAAATCCACGACTGCATATATATAGACATATATTTTGTGTGTAAAAATGTATTTTGTAGATTCGGCAACTTAGTAAAATTCAAGGTTTTAGCCATAATAGTTTATATAGCTTTTAACCTCAGAATAATGACAACAATTATACACCTAATCTAATAAAATTATACACCTAATCTATCCATCTAAGGCCACATATATGTCCCACTGTAGGGCTCGAGCCTTTTCCATAATGGGAAGGAAATTAACCTACTAAATCACGTTGCGCGCTGGTCAGACGTGTTGGTATAGGATTTAGTTTCAAGTTTTCTGTCTCTTACCTACATAGGTGCTATATGCGTTTTATGTCCCTTAGTTATCTCTTACAATCACACATGGGTAAGATAGATGGTGGTGAATTGTATTCTTACTTCTTCACCACACGGAAATGTGTAATAAATAAAAATATGTAATCTATTACGTTTTTTTTTGCGGTGGACTATGGATGTGGTCTCGCCCCGCCAAATCGGTCCGGGGTGAAGGAAGAGGCGACGCGCGACCCCATACACCCACCATGCAAAGCTCCTCTCTTCGCCGTGTGGAGATAATCTATTACCTACCTACTATTCTACATTATATAGTCTGTTACCTACCTACTACTTTACCTATAGTGTTTTGTGTAATATATGTTTAGTGGATGACTGAAAACCTCAATAATACAATGGCAATTTATGATATTGCTTATTTGTTTATTTACCTACTATTTTAAAATATTCGATTATTTATGTTTTAAGGATATATTTAGTATCTACCAATAAGCTGGCTCAAAATAACAAAAATGTATATTCAAGACATCATCTTTGGCAACACAATTAATTCTAAGCATAAACCTCTACTCAAAAAAGCTTTCAGGGTGCGTTCGTCATTACTTGCATATTTTTTGTTCCAAGTAGATCAAAATTTTTTCGCGCGCCTTCGCGATTTAGCCACGGGGTGATTTATGATAAAGGTTGTAAGCGGCATTTTTAATATCAACGAGCCTTTTAAGCCTGCCCTTTGTAGATGCCGCTTAAGAGATAACCTAATTAACAAATGTTATATATCATTGAGAGAGACAGAGCGCAAATATGAGATTTAATTTATTAACAAAAAGTGATAATTGAAGTAATCGAGGACGGTACCGGTCCTCTTGATTCTTGTACGCATATTCATGTGAACTTAATTACTTGTTATCTGCAAATCGTTGAGATTATAATTTGTACGTACCTACAAGTGAATGCATGTGCTGTAGCCTATAGCTGCTATATGAAAGGCGTAGCAACATCTACGTGTTTTAAATACTTACCTAAGATATAATGTTCTAGAAAAGATATACACACTCATTACTAAAAGAAAGTCTCTACTGATATTTAAAATTCTTACTTTCAAAAATAATTTATATATATTTATTTTCGTTCAACTTAATCCACGCAACGATAAGCAAGGGTATAAAAAATCATATATCTTAAGATAATTTATGGATAAGCTCCTTAACGCAATTCCAAACTTCGAACATGTTGCTGAAAGATTCAAGAAATTTTCGAAAATTGGGAAAATGTTCAGAGAAATCCAATAATAGGCTTTTTTTTTAATCTACGACATCTAGGAATCTACGATTTTAGTAGCATACTAATGCTACTCGACTAATAAATCAAAAATGAACGCTCTAATTCATATTCTACACCACCACCACAGTGCAATGATGGGATAAAAAAGCAATGTGTAACAACTCCTTACTTTCCAGTTTCAGTCAGTACCTGTGAATGAATCTTGTTTTAACAAAGAATATCGAATTATTAAGATCAACGTCTACAGTTTTCGTAACAATTAATCTGGAAATAAATAATGTGTTATTACATATCATTTATAATCGCTGTATCTATGATAGCGGCTACGAATAATACCAACCTTTACTATGCTCGTGGATGTCGTAAAAGACGACTAAGAGCTTTATATCGACCTGGGCCAACACTATCTGATGTCGTTTGGTCAACAATTACATTACCAAGGAGGGTTGACGTCAGGCAGGCGGTCGGTCATAAAACTATTGCCAATATTTTTTGCAATATGTAGGGAAAGGAGTTCATATTGCGTCTACACCAAATAATTGAGATAAGAGCAGGAGAATGATGATAAAACATATCCTTTATAATGTAACAATAAATGCATTGGTGGATTTAGGTTCGAGTAACATAGGGATATAAGATATAAATAGTTTTTCTCAAACATTCTTGGAAATTTGAGCATTATTTTGACAATCTTCTTTGAAATAAATCGAAATTGCTGTACTGAGCAAATACATGCGAGCAGCGGCCGGCAAAAAATATATGAAAAATCATATCTGTCGTGTTTTAGCGCCCATATAAATATACATGTAAATTCATATCTATCGTGTATTTTAAAAATGGAACGATTTGTTACTTCAAAACATGGCAACCAAATAGGCAACTTATCAGAGTTTATTTTTAAATTTCGAATTGGCTTGAAAAAGAAACCTGTTTGATAATGAAAAAAAAAACAAATGAACCCTTTAGCATGAAAAATGTTGTTCGTTATTCGTCATATATACAGATCTACTTAGTACTACTTAGTTTTAATTTCCGCGCATTATTTGAGAAAATCACTATACAAGCCTTGGTCACAACTAGGAATTGATGGACTTACGTACATATGTGTGCCTCGGCTGCGACTCGGCCCACATTTACACGTTCGTCCATCAATGCCTCTTTTGCTGGCCGCTGCAGTAATGTACTATAAGAACTCAGCTTCATATCAACCTATAGTGTTATTAAATTTTAGACACGTCTAACCCAATCTCGAGTACCAGAATATTTACATAACACGAATAATAAATGTGGAAGTAGTAAGGCTGAATGCCTCACTGTAGAGCCTGAAAGGCTTACTATTGTTAGTCCAGTACTATAGGCATACGGTTGATATCATAGGATGCCTAGTTCAAGGATCAAATAAAAAAATATTATTAGATTTTATCCATCAATCCACAATAAATATACGGTCTTGGATAGTGCACGACACGTTGGTAGTAAGCCTACTCCTACAATATGAGAGACTAAAATACATAGCATATGATATCTAATATTGGGCGATGATAGTCTGATGGATGGATAGAAGTTTCATAAAGTTAATTAGGTGCGTTTCGTTTTCGCATCTCAGTCTAATTTTTAGAGAATAATTAGTGAGTTAGGCATACAATGTTTTGACGTTATAAACACCGGCTAAAAGATCACGGGAAGAAAGGGCAACAGGGCTGTTCTGGGAAATTTGAAATCTGAAATCGCTAACCACCTGCTAAGCATAGCGATGTTAGATACTATTCATCAATAGAGTAGGTACCTATGACAAACCGCAGACGTTTATAGGTTGGTAGTTAAAGAAAAAAAAATCAAAAGAAAACCTAACCATTTCGCTAACAACATACCCGTAATAGTAGGATATATTTATGAATGAACACAATTGTGTTTACTTCACAAAAAAATTCAAAAGAAGCTTTAATGAAATACGTAATTACAAATACTCGGTACAGTTACTTACATAATACATAAATTACATAAAAAGATTTTAAACAGTAAAACAATGACTCTGTAGCTGTGCGAACGTAATATCAAGTAATTCAAACGACCAGCTATAAGCCTGGGTAAGCCATCCCATTACCGAATAGATTATTTATTCTTACAACGTATATATCATACATATTACAATTTAAAATCGACTTTAGTAAACTAAAAATATAGCTGAAGATTGCATGACAAAGATAGGATATAAGATGTTTATCTTTGAGGAATATGCCGCATGTCGGCGTTAAAGAGAGCCCGATTATTGTTATTGAATTACATATCAAAAGATTGCGTGTACCGGTGCACAGTATAAAAAGGTTCAATTACTCAACTCTTGGTGTAATTAATAGGTTATCAAATTAGTTAAATGATTTATCGTTCTGCTGATCAATGGTGCTTCTATATATTATTTATGACCTTAATTGCTTGCGTATTCTTTATGAAATATTAAATAGTATTTTAACTTATTAGTGTTATTTAATCTTTTTGTTTGTGTAATTTTTGATTTTTTTTTTTAATTGGATAGTAAAATGATAAAATATGTAACTATATACAAAGCGAGAAATTGACTATTCTTCTTCTGAAAATATAAACTTTCTACTGTTAAGTTCAAACTTGTTCCCTTATCCTTACCTGTGTCTTTATTTGAAGGCGTTCAGCGCGCTTACTTTCAAGAACGTAGGTATAGAACAATCTAAAATTATTTTATCTCATGTTGTAGACTATGAAACATAGCAATAGGAGCCAGAAAAGAAGAAGGAACCGATAAAATAAACCAAAAAACGTAGCATATTAACAGAACACTGATTTACTATAAAATACATTTCTATCAAAGTACGAAACGATTGCAATGCATAATCATCTGAAATCAAAGGCACGTCTACTATTATATAAAGTAATTAAAAGAAAAAATATTGAATTGAAATAGAACTTCGAAGATTTGAAACAACAAAAAATTATTGGCTGTTTACGCAAAAATTGTGTCTTGGTAAAATCATAACCTTTTCTTTTCGTTCTCTGCAATCTTATGAAGAATAATACGATTACCTATATTAATCAAAGGCAAACAGAACAAATTCGTTTCGAACCGTATTTTGTTCTGGAATTGTCATATAATGTAAAATATTTTTATTACAATATCAGCTATAATAAATAATTAAAAAGAAAATGAGTCCCAACTTTTGCTCTTCTATAAAAATCGTAAAAACCAACTAGAAGTTTATCAAAAATATAGGCAGCAACACTCTTCTTCTTCTTCTTCTTTTCATGTAATGGCAATCAGCTACTTATACGAGCCATTGTTGCCAGTGTCGAGTTATGATTATCTTCACGTTCTTAATCTCTTCAGGTTAGTCATTGTCTGTCAGTCAGTCGAATTGTCGCCATCAACAGTGCTATGGCGATACTGTTAATGGTATGTTGTAGGAATTTTGATGGAAAACGAAAACGTTATAAAGCACTTTTATATGATATTCACTGCATCTCAGCAGTTCCGTCACATCGTATTACATAAAATGCCATCAAAATTATCTAATATAACACGTTAAAACACTAAGATATCGAATATAATACAAGAGCACTACATGACGTTTTAGATTCCTGCCAAAAGACCAGCAACACTCTTCTGAGGAACTACTCGCCCATCAAGCAAAGAATTGTGGAATAATCTGCCAATGTCCAGAACTATGTATATTACGACTGGATAGTAGATATGCAATACCTTTAGATACTTTTGTTATCTCTTTCTTTGCGTATAATATACTATTATAATTGTATGCAATAGGTATATGCGTTTCATATCTAAATATGTTAAACAATTATATATTTTTATATTACGCAATGCTATCTAAGAAATAGGAGACTACTTCTGCGCCATTTGTATACACCCACTGCTCGAAATAAACCTCCACATTCAGAGATAAATTAATATCACTACCAACATTACGCTGTTCAGATGGGTTGCTATAAAATATTTTTCAAGTTTTTGGGATGTTATATAGACGATTTAAGCAGATATTACAAGCCTACGTCTTTTACAAAACCTACGTCGAAAGAAGTGGTTGTAAATTGTTTTCTTACTACTTTACGACATGGAAAAGAAACTGAAACAACGTGTTAATTAGAATAATGTTATTCTATGTATTTAAGGATTAATGCAAATTGAAATAATAACTATTATTGTATGTGTGTTCACATCATATTTTGTGCTACCGCAATTTCTACACTGTGACAAGTATATGTACGTAGGTAGATGGAACGCCTGACGGAGCGTACCACCTGCGACGCACTATCTACTAACCCCGATAGACACTATATTATTTATAGACAACCTTTGGGGAAGATTTCTCATATTTGTAATGGGATAAGTATATAAATTTAGGTATGGCATTAAACACGATTGAAAGAAATTTGGAAAAGATATTGTATTGACACAAAGTCACATAATACAACGAATTAGACATGTATAGATAAACCTTCTTTACAAGAAAGAAACCTCAATTATCAATAAATACTAGGATATTTTTCCTTCTTTTTCCTATCCGCCTCATTAATGTACATGGATCTCCTCCAAAATGGCACCGAGAAATTGATCTATGGAATAAAAACAAGGTTTAATTTCGAGATTTTTTGTCTTACATTGATGTTAGATACCAATGGGAAGGGATGTACCCTTAGTTGATATTTATGACATCTGCGGGAAAGTAAGTGGTAATAATTTGTAGCAGACTAAGCCTGTTATCATACAAAAAGATTTAAAAAAATAATAGCATAGATATTAAAAAAATAAATCATAAGTACCGTTCAATACACAGAAGCAGAGGCCTCGCCAATTGAACTTATGATCATACATAATCACACACTAAGTGCAAAAATGTGGTTATCATTGATTCACGTAGAAAACTCAGCAAAAGACCGACTCATTCTTTTCGTACACATTTCGTAGTCGTAAACTTCTTGACTACTTTTCGTCCCGAATGAAAATCAGTATATTTTATTTGTTTTCTGCTTGGATATGCCTTTTTAATTGTTTTCTGCTTGGATATTCCTTTTTAATTGTTTTCTGCTTGGATATAGCTATCTGACCCACAACTTACATAATTTCACTATTTAAGAAAGTAATTACTTAAAAAAATGGGCTGAAATTAAACTATTCTAAATAAAAAGGCGTGTTCACAAAAGGCTCTCTTTCAGGTTTATAAATAGTAATACAATAATATTCTGTTAAAATTCCTTGTAATTTCTGAATTGTTATTAGGAAAGATATGTTTATAACTATATCTCTCCATTACACAATCTAGCCTGTTGTTATTTTTATATAATTTTAACCAGACCTTAATAACCAATTTCCAAAATATTTTTAATATCACAACGATTTTTACTTAAATCACACTGTGATATTATTCAGTTGTTACGTCATACCTAAGTATCATTAGATTATAAATTAAATTCAGTCATAAAAAACTGTTACATTTATTTTACGTAATTACATTGTTAAATAAAATTTTCTACTTAAATTCTTACATCGTATCCGTAAGATGTAAAATATAGAGAATTGTGTTCTACCCGACTAAAAAAAATTTTTGGTTCAACCAGATCATATATCTGGTCCCGATCAGAATAGAATGAGGCATGCCGGATCCGGCAAACCCTATCAGAACCAGGTCTGGTCCTGATCAGGATAGCCTGATGTGAAATAACATCAAGTATGGTATATATGGCCAGATATATGATCTGGTTGAACCATACATTTTTTCTAGTCGGGATCACTGGTAACACACACTGGTCGTAGATATGTGTTTTCAGACACAGGTATGTTGGACGAGAAAATCCTCCTAAGTTTCCCGAACACTGCCCAGCCGAGTTGTATTCGTCGGCTGACCTCTTACTCGAAACTGGATCTACCTAACTGAACTGTTTGTCCAAGATAAACATAATGATCGACAATTTCGAAAATCGCATTGCCAACTAGGACCAGTACAGGAATGACATGGGCATTTGACATGACTTTCGTCTTGTCCATGTTCATCCGTAACCCCACCAGTTGAGATACCCTGCTGAGATCGTTGAGCATAGTGCCAAGGTCCTCCATGGATTCTGCCATAACGACGATATCGTCTGCAAATCGAAGGTGAGTGATGTATTCGCCGTTAATGTTAATACCGAGTCCGGTCCAGTCTAGCATAGTGAACATTCATGTACAACCATCTGAGCTTATATCAAGCAATACCACAAAAGATTTCTTCACAAAATAAAAAGCATTATGACTGCTATTAACGATTACCAAAAGGAGCGGGACTTCAGGCAGATGGCAAAAGAAGTTTTACAAATACTTATTTAACCTGTGCAAAAGGTAGTCATGTTATATCATATATGTATTAGGCAGGTGATTAACTATAAATGATAAGTTGAATAAACTTGTCTTTCTAGAATATTTAAGAATAGATACGTCAAAAGTATTTTCGACCCAAGTATCGTTGATAGTTCATTTATTTATTTTAATCAAAATCTGATGAATCGCCACTATCACTCGATGAGCTCTCCTCAACATTTATTATAAGTTCCTGTATTTCTATATTATCTAATGCCACATGAATTTCCCAATCCGACGCTATAATGTTTTGAGTTCTTCTCACAATTTTTTCCCAGTGTTCGGCGGTTACTTCCGCACATGCATTTTTTAATAAATCTAACATCTTGTTTGCCGTAAAAGGGGGATGGGTATTGTTTTGAGCGGCGTGTCCTTTGATTTGTGCCCATATTAGTTCTATAGCATTGTACTGGCAATGATACGGCGGAAGTCGAAGAACCCAATGACCACATTCGGCAGCTATTTCGTCGGTAATATATCTTTTAGGGAGGCTTTTTTTAGATTTTAAAATATTCACTAATATACTTTTAATAAAGTATCATCCACATTTTCGCCATGACGTTTGAGCCAGTCAATTATCTCTTATTTTTTATTGGCCTGCGTCGGCATTTTATCAATTTGTCTAGAGTGATATGTAGCGTTGTCCGTAACAATTATCGACGGTTCTTCCAGAGATTGCACCATTTCTTTGAACCATCCTTCGTAAATCTCCGCGTTCATTTCTTCGTGGTAGTCCACTGTTTTCTTGGATTTAAAGGCCAGTAAAGCATCTGACACGAATCCTTTCGTAGACCCTGCATGGCATATGATAAGGCGTTCACCTTTTCCCATTGGCACTGAACTAGTGGAAGCGGCGGTGTCGTCAGTCCAGTTCTTCGATACTGTGTGGTTTGCATATAACCAAGTCTCGTCAGTGAAAATAACATTTGACTAATCTGATATCTTTTTGGCTTCGCTCAAAAATTCGCAGCGAGCCATAGCAATGTCGTGACGCTCCATTAATATTTTACGTTTGTCCGATTTTTTATAAGAAAATCCAATTTCTTTCAAAACTAAGCTTAATGACGATTTTTGGCCATGGAACAAACCACGTTCACGTAAAGAAACAACAAGTTTTTTAAGTGTTGGAATTTCTTTGCGCAAGTAATAGTTATATATATGACGACGAATAGCGTCAGCGTCGAAGTTGTCAACCGATGTCACACGACGTGGTTGGCGTTTCTTCTTCGGCGTACGAAGCTTATTTGCTTGCATGCCGCTTGTACCGTAAGCTTCGGTAGTAATTTTTGAAACATTAGGTCCACTAATTCCTAATGCGGCCGCAACACGCTCTCGCACTTGCGACAGTGGTAATAGCGGGCCACCATTTTGATATTCTGCTTCAAAGTAATTACGAACCTTGATCACCAGTTCTCTCGCCTGACTTTTCAGAACAGATCCTTTAGGCATTTTGATATTTGACAGCTGGGCAGAAATCAACACGGAGGAACACAAAATACACAACGTAACGTATGGATAATGTGAAAAAACTCAGCGAACAGAAATGTAGTGACCATATAGCACGACCGTCTTGTTGCGACTGCGAGAGACAGATTAAAACAAATACAAAATGGCGGTGGGTCATTGAGTGTTCCCAGCTTGAAAAAATATATTTGAATGTTTTTGTTGAATTTGTCTTTGTTCAAAACATATATGCGATCGATATCATTACTTATTTGGTCACAACACTACAACTATCAAATTAGAACTGTCATCGAGAAAATAAAGAAATGGAAATAGTATAACAATTCATATATACTTACTTCAACAAGACTACAAAAATCACAAAACGTTTTGAAAATAAAATAATGGAAGTTTATGTTAGTTTTGTTCAAAGCAAGGCCCTGTACAAACTAAGTCACGTTAGAGCGATAAAATCACAATCGTACCTCAATAAGAAATCACACGTATTAAGCCATATTTGTAAAGGCAACTTTACATTGCTCGTAAGCATAAAGAACTATGTAAATTTAAACAACAAAAGCGGCGATGCTTACAAATACAATTCTATTAATACACAGTTTGTATTCTTTAATAAGGATGGCGGAAACGGAAGCGCCAGGTTGTGCTAGTAATGAATTCGCGCGGGCAGGCGCCGTCATAAGAGAATAAATTGCTGCTTGGTTTCCTTGTTTTATTTTTAAAGCTTTACTTTTACATAAATAACAACGGAAACATGTGTACTCTTTATTTAGTCACATTCACACTTTATGCTACTCTGCCCTTGTCATTGGCGTTTTTTTTGCAGTTTATGGCTTGGTTACTAAGACCTTTATGCCATATTTTGGTTTATAAATTAACTTCATTTAATTTCATCGCCAGTCAGTAAGTTAAATCGTCGCCTTCAACAGTGGCATGGCCACGCTATCAAAGACATGTTTTGGTAATTTTCGTGGAAAACAAAAACGTATGTAAGTCACTGTTATATCACTTTCACTACACCTCTGTACTTTTTTTTTTGTTTCGCCTATGACTATGGAGGTGGTCACGCCCCGCTAAATCAGTCCGGGGCGATGGAAGAGGCGGCGCGCGACCCCATAGAACCACCCTGCACAGCGCCTCTCTTCGCCGTGCAAGCGGGCCACCGGTAGCTGATCTTTGTCTTCGGTGGCACCTCAGTACTGCCTGCGCATCAAATTACATAAATTGCCATTAAAATTACTTAATATAACACGTTAAAACACCAAGATATTGAATATTATACAATAGCACCACATGACACTTTTGCTTTCCCGCTAACTCTCCTTGACGTTTGTTACTTAATGTCCACAGATATAGAAAAACGTATTATAAATAAGACAAAAAGTATAAAAGTCTTAAGTAGTTATGGCATAACCAATAAAATTTGATAAAACAGATTTTCGCTTTCAATTAAAATCATCAGAGAATAGTAATATAAACTTAATAATCCTATTGTTAATCAAGATACTTTTTTTGTATTTTTTTTTACATCAAATAGATGACTGAAGCCGCGCCCAAAAGCTAGATTAATGTAACTTTTTATCGTTGCGTCGCTGTCGTTGTAAAATTAAATTTCCATTTAAAACTTAAATTTCTTATCGATTGTGTAATCAATAAGGCAATAATGAAAATGTGTTAAGTTCCAATGGATTTTGTAACTAGGAAATGAAATTAATCCGCAGGTGAGTAGTTCATATTTTTTAACATAGATATCAAATTTAAGTTATAGTTAAAGATTAGTCGTTTTATATCGCTATAAATTAAATTTATATTTAAAAGAAACGTATTAAATCGCCGTTTATTAACCTAAACAAAAAGTGGTTGAACTGATGGATATACAAAAAGTTACAATGCCGCAACCGTTACAGGGCAATTGTATGAAATTCAATTTGTATTTTGTAGCGTAGGGGCGCTGCGTGGCTACGGAAAGGGTGCGCATAAGGCAGTTGTAACTGACCAATAAATGATGAACCTGAAGCTTAATCAAATCGTAATAAAACAACACTAAATTGTATATAATAATTTATAAAACTATGTGAATATTATTATCATTTATTATAAAGATTAGTCTTGTAATAAAAATATATATATGAAGTACATTTTTAAGAAATAAAGCTCAGGGTGAGGCGTATATATTTAACAGGAGGCATTTGTTTTTAAAAGACAACATGACCTACAAAGATAATAAATCCTTGCGTCGTTGAGGACTTAACAAATATAATATAGGTATAAGTATACAAATGACACTTAGACTTGGAGCAATAATTTATAATGTCTCCAAAGGTTGAACGATATGAATGTGGGAGTACAGATGGGCGACTCAGTGGTCACTGCCCTGCTATATGCAGATGATGCAGTCCTGTTGGCAAAGTCAGCGACTGGCCTGCAGACCCTAGTCGACACAATGACAGAAGATTGTAAGAAAAGGGGTCTACGCGTGAATGTGAGCAAAACCAAAATAATGGTCTTTGAAAGAGATGAAGCCAGAACAGATGTAACAGTAACAATAGGTAATGATATACTAGAGCAAGTGGATGAATTTGTATATCTTAGATGTGGATTTAGCCGAGATGGAAGGTACACCACTGATATAGAGCGAAGAGTGAATGCGGTAAATAGAGTGAACGGAGCGTTGGGGCAACTTCTCGGTAGCCACCACCTCAGCCAGAAGGCACGTGTAGCAATACATAATGCAGTGCTTGTCCCAACATTACTGTATGGAAGCGAGAGTTGGGTATGCAGAAAAGAGTATGAAAGTAAAATTAATGCGGTCGAAATGCGATCTCTACGGAAAATCTGTGGAGTTAGGCTGATCGATCGCATTCGTAACGACGACGTAAGAGAGCGAGTAGGTATGAAAGAGAGTATTGGTGTAAAGATGCGAAAGGGAATGCTCCGATGGTTCGGACATGTGGAAAGAATGACGAACGAACGTTTGGTTAAGAAGATATACAATGAGAAAGTGAAAGGATGTAGCTACCGGGGGAGACCGAGACTAACCTACCTAGACCAGATCAGTCATGTACTGAAGGAAGGTGGAGTCAAGAGTCTCCGAAACCGGCGAGCGTGTATGAAGAAAATTATGAATATTGAGGAAGCGAGTGAAGTATGCAAGGATAGAGTTCTCTGGCACTCTGTTCTCTCTGCCTACCCTGCAAGGGACATGGCGTGATGGTATGTATGTATGTGTGTAATACATGTATGTCTCAATATTGGATACATGCTACCACAATATGCATGTGGTTTTATTTTGAGTTGCCGTATTTTGTACTTAATTAATTTTTTTCCTCAGCTTTAGTCATCTTTTGCGATATCCGTGGAAAAGGAAGGGATGATATATTCGCTACTCGTTCACAATATGACTACTAATTAACTAAACATTACTAAGGGGAAATTGTTAAATACGCATATGTTTTTAATTTTAATGTTTCAATGCTAACGTATAGTGACCATTCACTCTGAGTTTTTATAACAAAGCGGACTTTCCTGAGTTCATGTCTCACTGGTCAAAGCGTAACACCAAACACAAGCGTCGTGAATAACAATTATTGTGTTGATTACCGCACCGGCGCGTCTAATAATTCACTCTATGGCCTAAACTCTGTAATTACGCGGATGGAAACGTCGGCTCACCGTTTGAGATAAAAATCGTAGTAGGCCGAACAGACCGACCCGGCCGCTGTTCCTACCGGGGCGCTTTGTATAATTGTGCTTTTTCAAACATAAACATTTATTCTAACATTTTGTTTCATACACAGATTTACATATGATATTAATGTCTTACGTATACAATAATATCATATGATTATGCACTTTAGAAACGTTTACAGTAACATTTTACACTTGACGATTTACTTAAACATATATATGGTCGAATGATTTCTTGAATTTAGTGGTTTGGTAAACATGCTTACGTTATTTAACTCTGTTTGATTACCCAAAGCGTACATTTTGAAAATTATGTTATGTTTATTTTTTTAATTATTGTTAGATATTGTTAATAAAATATATTATTGCTAAAACATTAATTAATGTTAAATAATTTTGTGGTATTTTATAGCAAGCATATTATTACTATTTAATTCTTTCTTCAACTTTGATTGAGAAACACAAATAATTGTATTTATAATTAAACTTTTATAAAAAAAATGTAAACCGACTTCAAAATAGGATCAGCCAAAAACCATATTTATTTAAAACACTAAAAACCGAAAAATAAGATGAACTATTTAATTCTTGTCTAATTCTAATTATGTATTAATTTTTATAAAATATAATTACAATGTATGCTAGAAATCCACTAACACGATTTGAAGTCGGTGCCAAGCCAAATAAGTATACTATATCGCATTCATGCCGCGCTTGTGACTGAAGTGATCTGAACGCGCAAGCGGTTAAGCGATTTGGTCCATACGGGCAGACGTCGTTGACGGTTGTGTCAAATGGTATTAAATTTATGGCGTTATAGTGTTCTGAATACATTTTTTAATTCTTATTTCCTTTAATAATTTGATTTTTGTTAATTTTTCAACCTGTGTGTATATCATTAAGCTTATTGTTTTTTGTTAATTTAAGCTTGGCACCGACTTCAAATCGTGTTAGTGGATTTCTAGCATACATTGTAATTATATTTTATAAAAATTAATACATAATTAGAATTAGACAAGAATTAAATAGTTCATCTTATTTTTCGGTTTTTAGTGTTTTAAATAAGTATGGTTTTTGGCTGATCCTATTTTGAAGTCGGTTTACATTTTTTTTATAAAAAGTTTAATTATTTTTGAATTTTTAGTGTAAATAATCGTAGTTAAGTAATAATTTTAACTAGTTCATATAAATTAAATTATTTATTAAATATAGCACTATGAGTTGATCGACTAAAAAAATGCACATGACACGAGGAAGAGTAGAAGTAGGGAATCAAAATAAAAAAATAAAGAACGTATTTCGAAAAAATGGAAACGAAATGCTGTATCTCGTTGCCAATGGCTTAAATTTCACTATTTCAATCAATTCGCGTATAACACCATATGTGCTATCGATACGTCACCTGAGGCAGCAACTTAGGTATGAGATACTACCAACATCCAAGTGATGTAAATAATTGTGACCGTTTGATGCAATTGTTAAAACTAGACATAGGCTCCAGAGTCATGGTAAGATGCAATATCTCTGTCATTAATGGCTTGGTAAGTGGGTAATGGGGATAATATCCAAACTTGTAGGCTTCCCCTTCGTTGTGAACAAATTGAAACAGGCTAGTTACCTGATTTAGTTTTTATGAAAAGACAGTGACGGGTTAGTTGCCATAGTGCCTGTGTCAACCATATATCAGGCAACGAAAATGCTTGCGCTAATCTTCTGTTGGGCGGTTACGATATATAAATTCCAGGGTACTTTACAAAGCTTTAAACAAAGCTGTCATTGATTTAGGCAAAAATAAAATTGCCAATGATCAGTTTTATATTGCACTGAGTTGTGTAAAGACTCAAAGCTTTTTGCGACTTAAGGTCTAATATACTACTCAAAAGACTATACCAGGAGAAAGCGTAAGCCAAAGAATAAGACGGTTCTAAATAGGTACGTATTTAAATTAAAAAAATTTGATACAATTATCCAATACGGCTGGACAGCGTTTAGGAAACTTAAGAGAATCTTCTCACCCAATATATCTCAGTGTCTGAAGGCACAAGTCTATGACCAGTCATGATTTATGACATGAAAATGTGGGCCCTAAATATGGGTCTCGTAACAAAACTCAAAGCCGCTTAGCGGACTATGGAGCGGGGTATGCTCGCTCGTTTCTGTACGAGATAGGATTCGAAATATGCTAATCCATAGAATAACGGGTGTAATCGACATATCGCGAAGAATTAGCACACTAAGCGGCAATGGGCAGGCCACATCGCTCAACGAACTGATAATTGCTGGAGAATAAAAGTTTAGCAATTTGTGGCGAAATATGAGAGAAGCTTAAGTTCAGATGATGATACATATGTATATATATTTACAACAGTTCGACTTTGAGAAAGGCGAATTGAAAAAGGTTCATCTTTCCAGCTTGATATGTTATTTTCTACCTACGTAACAAAGATCATATATCGGCAACATAAAGAATTACCTAAATCCTAATCGTTATGGATTAGTACCTTCAATTATTAGCTTACGTGATTAACTTGAAAGAACACAGTTAAAGATCTATGCGTGCATATGATATTGAAAGAATTGTCCTCCAACTCCTAACCACTAAGGAAATGTACCTTCCATCACCAGCTCATCTAAATGAGATTATCACTGCCAGATGCAAATATTTGAATAGCTTTGGAAAATTTATGAGACACATAAGATGTGCCTATAAAATTTGAAGGTTGCCCTCGATTTCCATGAATTCCCATCATCAGATCATGATTTGGTGACAATGGGACCACCTCGGGAGTTAACTTGAAAGAATACAGTTAAAGGTCTATGCGTGCGTATGATATTAAAAGAATTATCCTCCAACTCCTAACCGCTAATTAGATGTACCTTCCATCACTAGCTCACCTAAATGAAATGTTCAATGCCAGATGCAAATATTAGAATAGCTTTGAAAAATACATGAGGCACGTAATATGTGCCTATAAAATTTAAGGGTTGCCCTCGATTTCCATCATCAGATCATGATTTGGTGACAATGGGACCACTTCGGGAGTTAACTTCAAAGAATACAGCTAAACGTCTATGCGTGCGTATGATATTAAAAGAATTATCCTCCAACTCCTAACCGCTAAGGAGATGTACCTTCCATCACCAGCTCACTTAAATGAAATGTTCACTGCCAGATGCAAATATTTGAATAGTTTTGAAAAATACATGAGACACGTAATATGTGCCTATAAAATTTAAGGGTTGACCTCGATTTCCAAGAATGCCCGTCATCAGATCATGATTTGGTGACAATGGGACCACCTCGGGAGTTAACTTGAAAGAATACAGCTAAAAGTCTATGCAGACGTATGATATTGAAAGAATTATCGTCCAACTCCTAACTATTAAGGAGATGTACCTTCCATCATCAGCTCACCTAAATGAGTTTATCACTGCCAGATGCAGGTATTTAAAGGGCTTATGAAAATATATGAGACACGTAATATGTGCCTATAAAATTTGAGGGTTGCCCTCGATTTCCATGACTTCCCATCATCAGATCATGACTTGGTGACAATGGGACCACCTCTGGAGTATACCCTTTAGAAAGAAAAAAGAATTTTGAAAATCGGCCCACAATTGACAAAAATATCGCTGAACATACATAAAAAAAAAAATACATACAATGAAACATAGAACCTCCTCCTTTTTTGAAGTCGGTTAAAAAGTTAAATCTTATTGCGAAATATTTGTTTTGTTTTATGATAAATCGAAGTAAGAATTATCGTAAAGTTATATGTTATCATTCCATCATTTCAGCTCATATACCCACATCCAACTGCTGGTATCTAGTCTTCTCTATAATAGTAGGGAAATAAACCTATAATATCACGCTGGTCAGACGGATTGGCAAAGGGTTTTATTTGAAGCTATTCTTCTCTTGCTGCGTTATTTGCTTACATCCCTTGTTCGCCTTTTATGACATTACGATACATAAGCAAGATATGGGGTGGTGTATGTATTCTTACTTCGTCACTACATGGAAAGGTCAATATATCTATTCATATTCAAATTTTGGTTATGCTTAAATATGTCTCGAGGGAGCCGGAAGCCCAACTGGGTTGGGTTTGAGGTTTGTATTGGTAGGCAGTGGCCTAGCTATGCCCTTGGTATTGCAAAGGTCCATGGGCGCCAGTAACACTTACCATCAGGTGTGCTGCTTGCTCGTTTGCCACCAGAAGCAATAAAAACAAAAAAAAAAGAAATGCATCCGTATGGTGACGGAGTAAGAATACAATTTACCACCCCCTATCTTACACGTGGTTGATCGTAAGAGATAAAATATGCATATAATATCTATGCGAAGAGATATGCTATCAAAGAAAAGGAAAACTCGAAATTAAACCCTTTACCAACACGTCTAATCAGCGTGGTGTAGTAGGTCAATTTCTCTCGCAGTGTGGAGGAAGCTCGAACCTAGCAGTGGGATATATATGAGCCGAGATGATGATGATGATGAGGAATGCAGTACTAAGCCATACTTATTACTTGCACTCGGTTCAATATAGCAAATAGAATATTATTTATATATATATATATATATGTATATGTATATATATATGTTTATATATATATATATATATATATATATATATATATATATATATATATATATATATATATATAAATATATATAATAAAATGCGATCTCTTCGGAAAATCTGTGGAGTTAGGCTGACCGACCGCATTCGTAACGACGACGTAAGAGAGCGAGTAGGTATGAAAGAGAGTATTGGTGTAAAGATGCGAAAGGGAATGCTCCGATGGTTCGGACATGTGGAAAGAATGCCGAACGAACGTCTCGTTAAGAAGATATACAATGCGAAAGTGGAAGGATGCAGGTACCGAGGGAGACCGAGACTAACCTACCTAGACCAGATCGGTCATGTACTGAAGGAAGGTGGAGTCAAGAGTCTCCGAAACCGGCGAGCGTGTATGAAGAGAATTATGAATGTTGAGGAAGCGAGTGAAGTATGCAGAGATAGAGTTCTCTGGCACTCTGTTCTCTCTGCCTACCCTACAAGGGATATGGCGTGATGATATGTATGTATGTATGTATAATAAAATTTTTCTTCATATTAGTTCATATATCCCAATATAAGGCCAGAATCTTCTAAACGAGAGGAATTGAACTTCCGGGTTGTGAGCCCTCAGCGCTCACCCATAGTCCGGGTTAAGCTGTGATATATCTATATACCTATATAGTCATCTATTTTATTTTATTGCTTGTGGTGGCAAACGAGCAAGCAGCACACCTGATGGTAAGTGTTACTTCCGCCCATGGACCTTTGCAATACCAGGAGTATAGCTAGGCCGTTGCCTACCAACATAAATCCCAAACCCACCCAGTTGGGCTTCCGGCTCTCTCACTCACTGAACGAAGCGCAAGAGCATATTGGCATTGCTCAGACGTCGATCTTCTACGAAAGTGTGGCACTACCCCGGACGGTCCGGCTCTCGGCTGTAGACAGAAAACTGTCAACAGCGTGGTCCTACCATTATTAAAATCTGCGCCTAACAGCTAATAGACATGATAAAAAAGGAAATATGAACTTCTTATGCTATACTAATGAGATTTCTTTTTTATTTTGTTTTTCTTTAGATTTATGTTATCTAATTACAAACAACACCCAAAGTCAGAAGAATTATTGCAGGAAAAACTGGAGAATAGAAAGAGATAGAATCGAGAGATATAGAATCTACGACGTCATCGGAAGTCATTATCTAAACCAACTACGGCATCTATTCAATGTTTTTATTTAATATCGGTTTCTTTTTATCTAATTATCATTCATCATCTCAATTCATATACGTCCCACTGTTGGGCTCGAGCCTCCTCCATAATGGGAAGGAAAATTTACCTCAGTACTATACCGTTAGTCGGACGTGTTGGTATAAAGTTTTGTTTCGAGTTGTCCTTCTCTTGCATAGATGTTAGATGCGTTTCATAAACCTTAGTCGTCTCGTACGATCACCCTCGGGTAAGATAGGCGGTGGTGAATTGTATTCTCACACCGTCACCATACGGATTTTATCTAATATCAGTATCAGATTATATTAATATAGAATAAAACTTGTCACTATATCGTACTATTTGTCTAATCGAGTTCATAATAATATCAAATAGTTTGTTTCAAAAAGATCCATGGCCCGCGGCGTGGCGTTAAATTACAGAGCGCGGGAACCACCGCGCTTGGCCCAAATCTACGTTGCCCAAACAATCGAATTAGCCTGTAATGACTCTCAATATACCTACCTGGTTGTTATGTTCCCCTTTCGATACCTCATCGGCTTTCTCTCACATCGTAGTAGTTAATCGTCGATATTACGAATTTTGGTGGTGTAATCATAAAAGGCTACGTCATTGGTCTAGTGATATAAATATGTGATCGCTCATAATTGAATTGGATTCGATTCTCCAGTTGGGCAAAAAAAAATTGATTTTGATTTTGCAATGCTACAATACAGCTTTGGATTGTAAAGCATTATTATTATTTTGTATCTCATTTTTTCACGGGATCTTCCATAGGGAAGATGCCCGGTCCTTTGGGAGGCTTACATGGGGATATGGATCCAACACGCAGAGGCCTTTGGAGAAATTTAATCTAAATATTGGGATGGGACATCTACCAATGACATTCCACGTCTGCACATAACATACGTGGACTGCCAGTGGTAAGTGTAAAACTATTGTGTGATTGTGGTAGCTAATATCTGATTATTATTATTATTACCTATATATATATTATTATTATTTCTTTATTTCATATTTATACATTTTTAAATAGATTAGAGGGATAAACAAACACGCACACATACATATACAGTAAAAAACAAAACAAAAAAAAAAACTACAAACACACAATCTATTTAAAAGAGTAAAAATAGTATAGCACCGGCAGCGGGTGTAAGGACCAAACTACCGGTGGTTAGGGATCCAGAGAGAGAAACCTCCTCACAATTCGTGCCGTGTCGAGGAGAACTGCCTTCTGCATCTGACTCTTGACCCAACCACCTAACGCGAGCCTCGAGAGATGTTGGTCGAGGTTCTTAGCCATTAAGCCATTGACCGAAACAACTATGGGTACAATGATCGCCGAGTCCACATCCCACATATCGACAATCTCGTGAGCCAAGTCCAGATATTTAACTTGTTTATCTTTCTCAGCCTTCACGAGATTCTCGTCATGTGGAACGGTAACGTCGACTATCATTGCACGACGCTCTAGACGATCTATCACCACGATATCAGGCTTGTTGGCTACAACAGTCCTATCAGTGATGATAGATCGATCCCAGTACAATGTGACATGACTATTTTCGAGAACTGCTTCTGGTACATACCTATAGTACGGCATTTCTACGTTGACAAGTTTGTACCGCAAAGCAAGTTGCTGGTGGATTATCCTGGCTACTTGATTATGTCTGTGCAAGTACTCGCCGTTAGAAAGACTAGAACAGCCGGAAACGATATGCCTGAGGGACTCACCTGGTCGGTGGCATGCACGACAGATGTCGGCTGTGCCATCCCTCAAGATATATTTCCGGTAGTTCTTGGTCATTATAACTTCGTCCGCAATTGCACAGACAAAACCCTCAGTCTCTCCGAAAAGATTGCCGAAACGTAGCCAGGCTACCGAGGCTAAACTGTCTACTTCGGGACCATTTAGGGCCCTGTAGAATCTGCCATGCAGCTCCTTGCTCTGCCATACATCCTTGCGGTCGTTGGTACTTAGTACTATAGGACTGCACCAATTCTCCTTAGCCAACCGCAGCGGGGTGAGTCCACTATCTACTGCGACCACATCACGATGCACCACCTTTGTCATCCGTAAAAAATAATTTCTAAGGTTGCACACCTCGCGATTATGAAGGGACTTAGCATTTAGAAAGCCTCGTCCCCCACACTTTCGCGGGATGTACAACCTCATCACAGACGAACGCGGGTGATGCATCCTGTATGTTGTCATTAGTGTGCGGACTCTTCTATCTATAGTGTCTAGCTCAGTTTGAGTCCACTTGAGTATGCCAAAGGATTATTATTATTATTATTACCTATATAGCTAAATTTTTTTGAAAATAATCTAGTCACACCCTGCTTAAAACGTCCAGAGCTACGAACGGGAAGGCATCTAGATCCATAACCTGCCGTATTTTACATATCTCTGTCACCATTTGGATTGACCACCGGCACCAAGTTCTTATCATCGGCGGTCTATCCCGTGACCACCGTCACATTTTGATAACCTTTTTTTCTTTTTTTGAGGTGGATCGCCAAATGGGTCCTTGGCGACGGAAGAGGCGGCGCGCTACCCCATAGACCCACCTTACAAAGCGCCTCTCTTCGCCGTGCGACCGGGAACCCTATCTTTGTCTTCGGTGGCCCGCCCAGCGGTTTACCCTCGCGGGTTCCTCTCGAGTCAATGTCCCGACAGCTTTCGCCATCGGGCATTATCCTCACGCGATGGCCTCACTTCGGGTGACCGGACTAGTCCCCGGTCCGATCACCCGATGCCTCGGCTAGGGCGGCATCAGGCACTGATATTCGCGCCTGCGCTGCCCCGAGTCAAGGGAATCCTCTCGGACTCGTTCCGCCGCCTCATTCTGCAAGATGACTGCCTCGCAGAAGGTGGCGACCGCGTCCCAGTTCCTGACGCTGTTGATCATCGCTTTCACGACAGCTAGCAGCGTCAGGTACATCGATACCCTGAAAACATTTTCAAAATGTTGCCGAGGCATCAACTGAATTTTTAGACATTGCCTCTTTACGGATGGCGGATTAATTCCCGATCTAGCCACTCCTCACTTAATCACTTGATGATATCCCCATATTGAATATGCATGCATTTTTATATTTTCTATTCACATTTTACATTAATGTACATAATAAAAACTCAAATGAAAACGTTCAATTTCATTTTTAAAAAAACATTGATAAAGATTGATATTTGAACGCCGACATATTTAACTGACCTTAGATGACGTCACATGACGCGTTCGGTGTTTATTTAATTTAAGTATTATAGTAATTTTATATTGATTTTCAGTTGTAATTACTATTCAGATAAAGAATACAGTTAAAATCTATAAAATTTAAATATTGCCCTGAACCAAAGTATAAAAACGGTATAGAAGTAGGCACACCCAATAAAATATGTTTCCCTTGCCAACGAAAACAAAAAAAATACACTAGCTAATGAAAAAATTACTGGATTACAAATAAAACTCTTTCTCCGTAACACTTGCAGCACAGCACGAATATCGGTGCCAATAGATGAAGGAACGTGGAACGTGACGTCACGTTTTGTGTCGGCCAATAGTGAAGCGTTTTCCTAAATTGAAGGTTTCTCCCTTGTTTTGCATATGGGGCATTTCACGTGAAGCGGACAGGGAAAAAATGTCAGGTTGTGGATATTGTTCATAATTGGGTCAATTGTACTTCCATATGACCTGAATAAATGTGTGTCTTTACTTTTCATTTATTTTGCCTACCTACGAAATTATACGAAATTATTTCCAACATAAGGACATCCATATGTATACATGGAGAAGGAATGAACAGAAAAGCATAATAGATTTAATTTTGGTAGACAGTCGCCTCCGAAGCAAAATATTGGACGCAAGAGCCTACAGGGGCCCCACAGTCGACACGGACCACTATCTCGTTATTGCGAGATTTAGTGGTCTGTTCAGAAAGTGGAGGCACTGGCGAGAGCGTGTCCACTTCGGAGGGCTTGAAAGAATAAAGGTTGAAAGGTTGCAAGAAGAGTTTGTAAGAGAAAAGTATGCAGAGGGTGTCCGAGAACGGCTGACGATGGCAAGCCAGCCGCAATCGGACATTGAAGAATGCTGGAGAGTATTGAAAGAGAGTATGGTAGATACAGCGAAAGAAGTATGTGGAAGTTCAAAGAAGCATAGAAAAACAAATGGTGATGCATGGTGGGATGCGGAAGTGGCAGCTTCCGTAGAGCAAAAGAAGAAAGCGTGGCTGGACTATGTCTCTTCTTTGAATCTGAATGACAGTATGACTGAACAGAAGAAAGAAATATATCGGCAATGTAAGAATGACACCAAGGCCTTAGTGAAAGAGAAACGGGATAGAGCAAGTATGAGTGCAGAAGATAGGCTGACTAAAAACTTCGAGGGTAACACCAAACTCTTTTGGAGGGAGGTGAAGAAGTCTCGGGGTGGTTGGTCAGCCTTCAGAATGAATAAAATAAGGTCTAAAGGTGGAGACATTCTTACACAAACACAAGACGTGTTAAGCCGATGGAGTGAATATTTTGGCGATATGTATGCGGATGCTACGGTTGGCGCCGATGTTGGATGTGGTTTGGTAGATCAACATTCGACAACGGCGTCCTCCGATGGCATCAGTATGGATGAAGTTGAATGGGCGATAAGAAGTTTGAAAAATGGTAAGGCAGCGGGCATTGATATGGTGTCTGCCGAGATGATCAAGCTTGGTGGCTCTTGTGTCTGGGAGGCGTTCCTGTTGCTCCTCAATCTATGTTGGAGCTCAGGAATGGTTCCCAGGGACTGGAATAGCGCAGTCATCGTGCCTTTGTTTAAAAACAAGGGTTCACGTTATGACTCCGCAAATTACAGGGCCATAAGCTTGACCAGTTTGGCAGCAAAAGTGTATGGAAAAATTATTGAAAGGAGAATGAGGATGGTGTCCGATGGTTTACTGTGTGAGACACAAGGAGGTTTCAGGAGTGGAAGGGGATGCATGGATCAAGTGTTCTCTCTGCGCAACATTGTGGAGAAGCATCTGGCTCTAGGTCAGAGGGTTTTCTGCAGTTTTGTGGATCTGGAGAGAGCTTTTGACACGGTTGTACGAAAGGAACTTTGGGACATTTTACCGGAGTATGGTATTAGCGGTAAACTGCTACAGGCTGTGCAGTCCAGTTATATGGGCTGTAGAGCCTGTGTGCGGCTGGATGATGGAATGTCGCCTTGGTTTAACGTCAATATCGGCGTTAAGCAGGGGTGCGTTCTGTCAGCCAGGCTGTTTATCATATATCTGGATAAATGTCTCCAAAGGTTGAACGATATGAATGTGGGAGTCCAGATGGGCGACTCAGTGGTCACTGCTCTGCTTTATGCAGATGATGCAGTCCTGCTGGCACAGTCAGCGACTGACCTGCAGACCCTAGTCGACACAATGACAGAAGATTGTAAGAAAAGGGGTCTACGCGTGAATGTGAGCAAAACCAAAATAATGGTCTTTGAAAGAGATAAAACCAGAACAGATGTAAGAGTAACAATAGGTAATGATGTACTAGAGCAAGTGGATGAATTTGTATATCTTGGATGTGGATTTAGCCGAGATGGAAGGTACACCACTGATATAGAACGAAGAGTGATTGCGGGAAATAGAGTGAACGGAGCGTTGGGGCAACTTCTCGGCAGCCACCACCTCAGCCAGAAGGCACGTGTAGCAATACATAACGCAGTGCTTGTCCCAACATTACTGTATGGAAGCGAGAGTTGGGTATGCAGAAAAGAGTATGATAGTAAAATTAATGCGGTCGAAATGCGATCTCTGCGGAAAATCTGTGGAGTTAGGCTGACCGACCGCATTCGTAACGACGACGTAAGAGAGCGAGTAGGTATGAAAGAGAGTATTGGTGTAAAGATGCGAAAGGGAATGCTCCGATGGTTCGGACATGTGGAAAGAATGCCGAACGAACGCCTGGTTAAGAAGATATACAATGCGAAAGTGGAAGGATGTAGGTACCGAGGGAGACCGAGACTAACCTACCTAGACCAGATCGGTCATGTACTGAAGGAAGGTGGAGTCAAGAGTCTCCGAAACCGGCGAGCGTGTATGAAGAGAATTATGAATGTTGAGGAAGCGAGTGAAGTATGCAGAGATAGAGTTCTCTGGCACTCTGTTCTCTCTGCCTACCCTGCAAGGGATATGGCGTGATGATATGTATGTATGTAAATTATAAGGGTAAAAGAACTATAAAAATTTGAGGAACTGATTTTTTGATTGCTATTATTGAAGTTAACCAGATAGATTGAACTATAAGTAAATAATGTTTATTTGAGAATATTACATGCTTTTTAGTGGCAATTGACTGAAATTTAAAAAAAAAATGTTTCTTTCTTATATTAAACCGGAAGTTTACATTACACATTGTTTTTTTTTTAAGTCGCATTTTTTTATATTTTTTATTTTTATCTGAAAACATACCTTGTAGTATATAAATATTATGTAAAAAATATCAAAATGGTATCTCAAGTCGTTTAGGAGTTAGGTGTACTAAAGTACATACTTACGTGTCTTACGTCGCGCAATACTGGACGATTCTCTAGTGTGGAAGTCCTGCGTGCCTGCGCATGAAAACGATTCATGATCATAAAATATCAAATCATATCCTATTGTAACCTGTAGCGCCATCTCTTATCTATCATAATTATTTATATTTGACTAGCTTTTGCCCGCGACTTCGTCCACGCAGAAGTCAACTCTGACAGAGTTAAATAGAAAAAGTAATGCAAGGTGTTGAAGGTTTGTCGTTAGGACGATAATCAACAGCGTCAGAAACTGGGATGCGGTCGCCGCCTTCTGCCAGTTAGGTGTCTAACGGAATTAGGCAATAGGGTGGGTCCGAGAGAAAATACTCTAGGTTGACACGCTCTACCGTCGGTGCTTTAGGCGGCGCAAGCGTGAGTACCTGTATTGAGGTTCACTGCATGAGGGCTTCGACTCGAGATGATACCCGGTTGCGGAGGCCCGCCTGCACAACGTAGATGTACGTGTACGGCGCGCGTGTGTCTATATACCATAGCCGGTCACTAAAGAAAAAGGTGGTTCAAAGTTCTATTCATTCTACAGATTATATTGCCAATAATATACTATTTACGGTATGACCATGGGATAAAAATATAATTATCGCCACCCTTTATTTGACTGTTTTGTTTCACCAGCAGAGTTGCGACCTCGTTAGATATGATTTATTATTTGAGTTATAGAGTAAACATTTTTGAAGCTAAACTTAACCTGTATCTTAAACTATTAGGCAAGAATCTATTGCCGTCTACCATGTGTATCGTGTGAGCTCTCACGCCGGCATTGGTCGCCACAACGGCACTGGTGCGGGATTGATGGAGAGGGAGAGAGAAACACGTGTTTATTTATTTTTACCGAAGAATATTTATACGTAATTTGAAAAGAATCGATAATGAAATTTTCTCCTCATACATACTTTGCCGCTTTGTTACACCCCCTTAGGGGCGGTATTCATAAAATCCTTTCATATTGAATCTCTATGTCATAAATTGAAACGTGCTTCAAAATTTAATGTTTCTAGCTTTAATAGTTTCGGCTTGGCGGTAATGAGTCATTCAACCCGCTTGACAGGCCTAATTTACACAACCAAAGAGGGTAAATTGACAAATGCCGGATATTACCCTAGAACATTTGATTCGATTCGTAATTTGAAAACAATCAATAAAGATTTTTTTTCTCCCCATACAAACTTTGCCACTCTGTTCCACCCCTTTAGGGGTATAATTTCGTAAAATCCTTTCTTAATAAATCTCTACGTCATAGAAAGTAACCACTGTCAAAATTTCAAGTTGCCAGCTTCAATAATATCGGCTTGGCGCTAATGACTTAATGAGTCGTCCAACCCGCGTTGCAGGCCTAATTTACACCCCCAGAGGGTGAAAATCAACAAATGCTGAAACACGTGATTATTTATTTTTACTGAAGATAATTTGTACGTAATTTGAAAAGAATCGATAAAGATTTTTGTCTCCGCACATTTTTTAAATTGACATAACTTTTATTTTATTAATAACCCAATTGACATAAATTAAAGCCTAAATGTTAAGTGAAGCTTACCACAATATATTAGTGAAAATCACGTCTTAATCGGATAAGCCGTTTCTGAGATTAGCGTGCACAAACACACAGACAAACAGATAAACAGACAATTTTTTTAAAAATTATTGTTTTGGGTTCTATATGTGTTGATGAAGATCCCAGTAAAAAATTTTTTCATATATCTTCCATGTACAGACAGCGATCCGTTACATTTTTATTATATGTATAGATGATAATTACTGATAATATTATATATTTATTAAAATTAATTTAATTTTCTTTCTCATTATGGTTATATAACTATGTTTCATCAGTTGATTAAGATGGATAATCAATTTGAATATATTATATATATATATATATATATATATATATATATATATATATATATATATATATATATATATATATATATATATATATATATATATATATATATATATATATATATATAGATATATTATCTGTCATCATCATCTCAGCTCATGTATATCCCACTGTTGGGCTCGAGCCTCCTCCATAGTGGGATGGTCTTTGACCTACTATACCACGCTGGTCAGACGTGTTGGTAGGTATAGGGTTTTGTTTCGAGTTTACCTTCTCTCACATAGATATTAGATAATGCATTTTATATCCCTTAGTCGTTTCGTACGATCACCCACGGGTAAGATATCTGTTATTATCATCAAATAAAAATAATTATATTTGATGATAATTTCCGTGTGGTGTTGTCCCTTTCCGTATGGCGACGGAGTAAGAATACAATTCACCACCCCACCTTATTTATACCTATACTACAAGGTATGTTTTCATATAAAAATAAAAATATAAAAAAATGCGAACTTAAAAAAAACGATGTGTAATCTAAACTTCCGGTTTAATATAAGAAAAAAACATTTCTTTTTAAATTTCAGTCAATTGCCAATAAAAGCAAGTAATATTCTCAAATAAATATTATTTACTTAGGTATAGTTCAATCTATCTGGTTAACTTCAATAATAGCTATCAAAAAATCAGTTCCTCAAATTTTTATAGTTCTTTGTACCCCCCATAAATTCGTAGGTAGGCAAAATAAATGAAAAGTAAAGACACACATTTATTCAGGTCATATGGAAGTACAATTGACCCAATTATGAACAATATCCACAACCTGACATTTTTCCCTGTCCGCTTGACGTGAAATGCAAAAAATTTCAATTAACATATTTTGCATTTAACGACAAACTAAATAAGAAAATATTTATTTAAAAATATTAACTCGTCAATAAAGATTCGATTAAAATATATAAAATAAATTATAACAAGTAGGTACCTAAGTTGTTTATTACCACTATATTTCCTTCAACTATCGCCAAAAATAAAAAGAAATGGTCGAATAAACAACTTTTCGTTAGATTTTTTTTTTTTTTGACATAATATGTTAGGGAGTTTGCTGCTGGTTTGTATTTTTATTTTTTATTATTAATGGTTACAAACATACCAGTGACAATTTGGAAAAGCGGTACGTGATCAATAGTTTTAGAGACATACCGCCGCTTACTGGTAATTTACCTACCTACTTACAACATCAATATTTTACGAGTACTCCGTCGTCGACCACATCGTTACCTAACCTCAGGTAAGCAATGATCTAACTTAAACCTATCCAATATACTATTGAAATAATTCAATATGATTATTATTGTGATTTAAGAAAGCATTCCAGAAACATCACCAATGTATCCTTAAAAACGTAGGCTTTCAATGGTTTGTTTGTGTGCGAAAACATCGAAAGAAATAAACACACATTCAAATCTCTATTTAAGTTTAATTTACATCAATTTAGTTTACATACCAAAACTAGATGATTAATGTTCTTAAACTAAAAGATATAAATTAACGTCATTTTAATACCAACTCCAATATAAAAGGCGCGTTACAAACGAAAAATCCTATTAGCCGGCCGAGTGCGTCCAAATACTAGACAAAAACGGATCGACATCGTAACATAAACAGAACTGGCTACCAATAATTACCGTTTATTATAAAGGGTGAAATAAGACGCATTCCAAACAAACCGAAAGATACGTACAAGAAACATTCGGTAGTGCGTGTCACAGGTCGTGTCTAAACTCATCAATCTTGCCTCCATTTAATTTTAGAATAGAATATAACAGTTTGTATGTGTGCGTACATGTACGCGGGCGTGAATAGCCGCCGTTCAAAACAAAACTTGCTCGCGTGCACAATGAACGAATGAACAAGAACGATGCCGCGCAAATGGAATAGGTACAGCCCGCGACGCGACGCTATTGTCGATACACAAAAGAAAGGCAATCATTCGACATGAATAAATATCTTTGAATAATGGGGCATCGGTGCCTATAGCGAAACATTTTATGGTAAACATTTTATATACTTATAATAGTTACTGCAATTATATCTAACTGGCATTGGCATTTAAATCTTTTGATTCGTTGTTCTTTTTCGTAAGTAATTAGAGTAATTTAAATCACATATCACTTCAATAAACTAATTTGTAAACTATTTATACTTATAGCCTTTTCATGTGGTAACAAAATAAAAATACATTTTGCCAACCCATTTCTTAACCGTGGTTGTCGTAAAAAACGACTAAGGAACATAATATGTAGATATTACATCTATGCAAATGGAAGAAAACTCGAAAGAAAGCCCTTTAGCGTGGTATAATATGACAATTTCTTCCAATGATTTGGACCAGCTTTGGAATTGTTACAGCCAGCTTTGGTATGTATATGAGCTGAGATGAATAATATATACAATACTTTTTGTTGGCACGCTATGGTCTGGACAAACGCAGTCCGTTCCGTCCGGGATTATGGAAGGGCAGCGCGCGACCCCATAACTTGCGGTATTTCCTCCCCATCTCCATTGGGTCGACCACTGGTAGGTACCGAATCCTTGACGTTCGTGCCAGCACGACGGGTTACTCTTTCGGATATCGTATACTCTGTTGCCAATTTTATTGTCATAATATTTAAAAATAAAAAAAATATGTCAACTATATTTAGTGATAGAAAACGCTCTATAAACACATTTAATGTGAGTAGACAAGTAGATGTACAATGATTGTATCTATTAATTCCAATAACAGAATAACTATCATTATCGGTCTTCAAACTAAAAGAAAATTTGTTAATAACATTTTAATTTAATTACCTACTACGTACAACAGGAACGAAGAAATATGTCATATCTAATGAAATTACTTGAAATTATATGGAATGTTAAAAAATTTAATATACCAATCTACCTAATAATCTTGAAGAACATTTTATATATGCGTAAGTACTAAACTAAACGGAGTACACGTAGATCGTGTTGATAAAACCCATACTAAAATTTAGCTGTACGATTTCTACGGAAATAAATAAGCTTCTAGTTATAAATAGACTTTATATTATTTTTTTTTATTGCCATAATGAAATAACGAATCAGTTTACTGCTAAAACTTATATAAAGTAGAAATTTCAAAGTTCCCTTGTTGCGTCACAATGCCTTAGTACTGTAACTGGGCAATTAATTAAATGCCATTAATGCATATAAGTAATTAATTTTATGATCATATTACTTGAACAATAGATAATTAAGTATTCATGGTAAACAATAGTAATCAAAATTGAATTTTACGTTATAATCTCAACATTGTTCTTGATTAGATACACAACCGCGCATTTAAGCTTTCATAGCGTAATAACCCAGACCCTGAGGAATCAAGTGTTATAGGCATAGGCTATTTAATAACAAATTCATTAGACTTAATGATTAAAACAACAACTTGAAAATTTGTAGTGATTTTATATTGCTTATTATGAAATCCTTTAAAAATTCTGGTTACCTCACTACTAAATTGATGCAGGGGGCTATGTAGATAATGACTAACATGAAAAGAGACTAATATCGTAATCACCACGCATGGAGACAAGTTACAAATTTTCCAGAAGAATGCAACTGCCGATTCTCTTTGTGATTGTTCAATATTTTTTTACGAATCTCATAAAGAAAAATAAGGGGTGCGGATAAATTGTATTTTTAACCCGTCACTAAATGAGTAAAGCATATCCTAAACATAAACTAAAATTAAAAAAAAAACATAAATTATTAATTGTCTACATAATATCATAACGTCTACCGCAGAGCTATCGATTACTGAAAATGATTACTTAAAGAAACACAATTGGTAGGGCTTGCGTGACTTTACGAAAACGCGTCCGGAGGAAGCCTGGCTCAAATTAAATTAGATTAAATTGATTTATTGGTGGAGGAGCGTGAGGCCTCCTCCTCGGTTCGTTCCGCCATCGACAGGCCCGCTGAACTCTCGCGCAACTTTAATTAATGTTATTAGACTCGGAAACATACCGGAAAAATTATCCACGACGAGCGACGACGATATTTCAATGACATCATGGAAAATAAATTAATATTCCATTTGATATTTCTACTATTAAAATAATGTTATTTTATTTACCAAAACATATCTTAATAAATCAGGCCGGCGGGTTATAAATGTTTTGTTTTTGTGCAATTTACTTTTTAAAATAACTTTTGACCTTTAATATCTATTATATTACATTTTGATCTTTATTATATTTTTATGTATACTGTAGGGTATTACTGTCTTTAAAAAATCAATCTATAGAAAAACAATAATGATTTTCTTTTATCTAATTATATTGAGACTGGTATCAGAGCAATTAATTTAAGCGAAATATAAATATCATAAAAATACAAATATCATAAATCTTGTACAATCAAATCAAATCAAATCATATCATTTATTTTGCATAAGCCCCTAGGGGCACTTACATATTGTCAATTTTACATTGTTTTTTTTAAATTAAATTTAATTAATCTACCACCGGATCGGAAAGCAGCCACATACTGAGAAGATCCGGTAAAAAACTCAGTGGGCTCGTCATTTTTTTTTATTATATTTTTTTAATCAATAATTACTAGATAACTTATTAAACATTATTACCCCTTTTCATATCGATTTTCGTGTATTCGAGTATCACGATTCGTCATTAGGTCTAGTGTTAGCATTAATTGGGCGCCGACAACTAAAGTGTGATTCCTCTTGGAAATTTGGCAAAACATAAAAATACGATAAAACCCCTGTTATATCATATTAACTATACTTTAGCATTTTCTCTGTATTACACAAAATGCCAGTAATATAACACTTTCATTCATCTATGAAACACTAATACTTATATTAAAAAAAATTTAAATGCGCCATATAACATTTTCACATTACCGTTAAAACTCATCATGCATTGTATATCTTAATTTCTGGGGTTTCTAACGATTCTCCTTATAATTCGATAGGCTCGATTTTTATATTGTGATTCGTTATTCCCATTATGTATGTGTGTACGTAAACCTTGAGTAACATGAGAGAAGCCTATTGTAGTCTACTGGCCACCGAAGACAAAGATCAGGTTCTGGTGGCCCGCTCGCTCGGCGTAGAGAGGTAGGTAGGTACATGTAGGGCGGGTCTATGGGGTAGCGCCGCTTCTTGTGTCGCCCCGGACGGATATAGCGGAGTGTAACCACTCTATAGCCCGCAGCCAAAAAAAATGTAGTCTACTGGCCACAATCACAGCATTAGTTAAGTATGGCCGTAAAAAAAAATTCTGCCATAAAAACATAAAAAAGTTTTAATTTTTTACAACTCACTGAAAAGATAGTGTAAAAGTCATTAACAATTAGCTAAATTATTAAATGAAATTGTTCAAACATTTATCGTTTAAACTTTGTAGGTAATGAAAATAAAAAGCTGTATGGTAATTTCAAGTTACCTACTATCATTACAATAGGTAAGTACTATCAATAATATCAAAAAAATAATCGCTACATAAATACTGCATTAAAATAAATAACTAATAAAGCAAGGCAACTCAACTGGAAATACCATTATTTTGCGCTTTATTACAATCTAACAGTACCGAACACAACAATAAGACACATCAATAGCTAATTCAATTTCTTCTCAACAAATTGAATTTGTTCTACGTTGTGAGTCTACATTCTTGTACGTACAATGAGTATACCAACAATAAAAAGTCGAATACCAACACTAAAGTGACGGGGGCATAGACTATCCGCGATAGACCACACAGCTAGCACTCCGTCACGTTTCCAATGAGATCGGTGCCGCGATGACACCCTTGAAATGTTTTTAATAGCGTGATTTATAGAGCAAATTAAACATTTGACTTGGCGTGAATTTGACGCTGAGTGGATCCGTCACGCACGGACACTGCGCCGGAGTGCGGCGGTCAGCGTGCCGCGTGTACAGGCAACTACACTAAGTATACATTATAATATGAACAGTTTCGTTTTCAACAAACACATATGTACATATATTATCTTATTTTCGTTATTTATTTGAGACTTTTATTATTTACGCGAATACCAATCCATACCTTAACCATAAATATGAAAAAGTAAAAGAAAGCTAATAAATTACTAATATTTATTTAATTTTCATTTATTTTTAAATTTTGACTATTTTTTTTTTATTGACTGCATCCTACACTAAGGAAATAATCCTTGTATTGTTGGACACTGCAATAATTATGAACAATAATTTATGTATCACACAAAGTATTGTTCTGTGTGGGAATCGAACACGTGACAATTAGCATGGTCGGTATCTTAACCAACACGCCATCTGTGCAGTCGCACTTCATATTTATTATACTCATATTAAACTTAAGGATTGTTGTGTGGTAGCGGCTACGAATACTAACAACCCTTACTTTGCTCGTGGCTGTCGTAAAAGATGACTAAGAGCCTTATAACGACCTTTTTTTTTTTTGGTGGACTATGGATGCGTCTCGCCCCGCCAGATCGGTCCGGGGTGACGGAAAGGCGGCGCGTGACTCCATAGACCCACCGTAAAAATCCTCTCTCTTCGCCGTGCGAGCGGGACCAGATTTTTAACTTCGGTGGCCCGCCCGGCGGTTTACCCTCGCGGGTTCCTCTCGTCGACGCCCCGACAGATTTTGCCGTCGGGGCGTCGCCCTCACGCGGTGGCCTCACGTCGGGTGACCGGACAATTCCCCGGTCCGATCACCCGAAGCCTCAGTTAGGGCGGCATCAGACGCAGGTATTCGCGCCTGCGCCGCCCCGGCCGCTGGCGGCGGCCCGGGTCGCGGGAATCCTCCCGGACTCGTTCCGCCGCTTCCTTCTGCGAGATGACAGCCTCGCAGAAGGCGGCGACCGCGTCCCAGTTCCTGACGCTGTCGACCATCGCCTTCGCGACAGCCGGCAGCGTCAGGTCGGCACCGATAACAGCGACGAGATCACGGCGCTGCCCGTCCCAGCTCGGACACACCTCCAGCGTGTGTTGCGCCGTGTCCTCGCCGCTGCTGCAATGGTGGCAGGCCGGAGTCCATTCCCTATACGCGACCGTATGCAGGTACAAACCGAAGCACCCGTGCCCCGACAATACCTGCACCAGCCGAAAGGAGAGGACTCCGTGCCGCCGCTCCATCCACTCCATCAGTACGGGCCGGAGGGCCTTAACGGTCACAACACCGTGCCTAGGCCTCTCCAGCCGCGTAGCCCAACGGGCGATGACGTCTCGACGGGCGTCCACGCGCCAGGTGGCTATCTCGCTCAACGATGAGAGCCACCTGCTTCGCGCGCTGTGATAACTGGCCGGTAGAGGTCGGAGAGCATCTCCGCCTCTAGGCCCCACGGGGGTGTCCCGGCCAATAGGCACGCCGCCTCTGTCGACACCGTGCGGTACCCGCGAACGGCTCTGACCGCCATGGCTCTCTGTGGCCTCCACAGAACCGCCCTGAGTTGGGCGTTCAGAGCCCTCGCCCACACGGGTGCGCCGTACATGGCCTTTGAGCGGATCACCCCCGCATACAGCCGTCGGCCCTCGAAGCTGGGTCCGCCCACGTTCGGCATGAGTCGAGAAAGGGCGGACGCCGCGCCGACCAGCCGGGGGAGCCTTATAACGACCTAGGCCAGCTCTATCTGATGCCGTTTGGTCAACAATTACATTCCCAAGGAGGGTTGACGTCAAGCAGGCGTCCGGTCATAAAACTATTGCCAATAACTTTTACAATATGTACTATGAAAGAAGAGTAGGTACATATTGCATTGACCTCAAGTAATTGGGATAAGAGTAGGAGAATGATGAATGAATGATTAATCTTGAGGATTACGTTTTTGTGATTATTTAGTCTAAATGAAGTGCAATAAATTTTATTACCTCTTTCTCGCGTCGAAGCGTTTCTATTTCATTTATTCATCTATCAATTTATCTTCGACCACTGCTGGAGAGTTAATACATAATCGCCACGCAAGGTAGTTAAGCGATCGCAGTTGGTGTTATAAATTGCACAGGGTAACTGCCTATTTTATTAGTGATCTCTGTTTTTACAACTCCCATTCCCACAGAAAGTAAGTAAGGAATGGTCACACAGTAGTAATTTTTTACATTATAATATCATTATATGTATCTACTATTGTTATAAGTACTAAGTATAAGTTTCTCAACTTATGAAATGTATGTACACAAACGTGGCTTAACTTTTTTTTTTATATTAGGTACTTGTATTACTCTTACTTTGTTGCTACTCACTAGAAATAATGCTAAACATTCAGAGGAATCAGAGTTCAAATGCCCGTGATAAAAAATTTCAGGCATTTAAGAACTTCAAATATTCTTTAAAAATTCTTTGTAGCTCAGAGTTAATGGTATTTTATTACTAAGTGCATAATTTCTAAAATTCAGAAATAGATAATTATGTAACATTTAACACTAACCCCCAGAACTCTATTGCTAATATACTGTTCTCGAATATTTCACTATTAGTTGCAGTAAAGTAGTTAAATAATAAATATTATGCGGTATCAATGCGGTTTCTTTTTGTAAGTAATATTTTTTTAGCTTTTTTTAAAATAGGAATACATCGAATTTTTAACAAGAGAATTGTTTAAATTATTAATTGATTGTCACAAATTATTTTTCGCTCATAATCAAGTTTTTATAAAGTAAATTGTTATTTTAACAAGGGTACAGTTGCAGTTTTGAACTTTTTACAACCAGATGCTACATAAATATTGCGAAATTTAAATGTTCTTCTTTTCAGACCTTAAACGTTCCAATGTTAGGTACAGATTACCTCCAGATGGAAAAAAATTGCATAACTGACAAGGCTTTTTCTTTCAATTCTTTTTCTTCTCTTACAATGATAAACAATTTTTGCGAAACCTAAGAGACGGAAGGAACTTGCTTTACTACTTATTTAGGTACTACGCGTAGATTATAACTGATTTTAATATTACAGAATAAAAATACTGTATCTACTAAGGAACTAATCTTTGTATTACGGGTGACTTCACAAACTTAGGTACAACTGAAGGATACAGATTACGTGGAAACTCAGAAACATCAAAACACAGAATAATAATTAATTCGCCCAAAGTATTATCACTATGCCATCTCTATAGTCTAAGTCTAAATTCATCATAATTTTAAAAGTGATCCTTTAACTGTAACGGCGCTAAGTACGTTTGTAAATGAGTGTACTTATCAGCGGTCAAAAGTAGGCACACCGCGGTGGTCGTATCTGATTAATACGCGTCACTACCGTCTTCCTAAAGTTTTTTATATGACAACACCGCGCGTGTGCGTGAGAAACGATTTCTACCGAACAGATATTTCAGCACTAAATAACGGTAGAATGTGGACACTGTAAAGAACCCACTGTGAAAGCAGTTGTGCCAATTAATAAAAACTCACCTGAATCGAATACTCCAACCGAACCGTGAAAACACGTTCGCAGTTCTTATCGCTATGGTTTTATTAACTGCCTATACCTGATGTTGTTATGACAGCCTGTTGGTATTGGGTTTGTCCGTAAACAATTGCGACACTCTATAAAGTTAATAGGCACAACTTGTTTTAAGGAAGTGTTGCAATGCGAACAAAGTTCACGTGAAAGGAAGGCATTTTAATTTATTATACTCTTAATCCGTCACTGGGCGCCAAAATATGGACGTAATGAAAGAAGCATAGATATTACTGCTTGTAGGTATATCATATCATTATCATCTTAGCTCATATACGTCCCACTGCTTTGCTCAAGTCTCTTCCATATTGGGAGGGAAATTGACTTACTATACCGCGCTAATTAGATGTGTTGGTAAAATTATCGCATTTGTATTAGATTTTTACATTTCCAATATCTTGAACATGGAAGAAATAAAAGAAGGGCCACGAGCACTGAAAAGTAAAAACGTAAAAATAGTTTTATTTCAACAATATTCCCAATTCTCAGTAAGCAAAAGAAAAGATATTTGCTATTTGTACTTATCCGATGATAAACAATAACATTTTGATTATTGATCAAAAAATCAAAAATGCTTGTCGTAATATCTTTCGTAATAAGAAATGATTGACGTAAACAGATAACGTCTTTAGAAAATAATTAAAAAAATAATCAACACTCTATGCGAACACGTTTGCCTAGTATGATTTCACACTAGCCAGACGGGTTGGCTGTGACATTTTCTTCTTATAATGGAGTAGATTAGTGACTAATAGTGGGCATATATCATCTCAGCTCATATATTTCCCAATGTTGGGCTCGAGCCTCCTCCATAATGGAAGAGTAAGTGATGTATATAGATACTACGCTGGTCAGACGTGTTAGTACAGGGTTTTGTTCCGAGTTTTCCATCTCTTGTATAAATGTTATATGCATTATATATCCCTTAGTCGTTTCTTACGATCATCAACGGGTAAGAGAGGGCGTGGTTAATTGTATTCTTAATCCGTTACCACACGGGAAATGATAATGTGGGAATATAATATAATCTATGTGAATGTTATACGTAGAAAGCACTCGACTATAAATATAAGTTAGACCTTATCATTCTCCTACTCTTATCCCAATTACTTGGGGTCGATACAAATGTTCTCTTCTTTCATAGTAGGTACATAATACCTATATTGTAAAAGTTATTGGCAATAATTTTATGACCGGCCGCCTACCAGACGTTAACCCTCCTTGGGAATATAATTGTTGACCTAGTGGCATCAGATGGAGTTGGTCAGGTCGTTATAAGGCTCTTTAGTCGTCTTTTATGACATCCATGAGCAAAGTAAGGGTTGGTAGTATTCGTAGCCACTGCCATAATATAAGCTAGACCTATTCGGTCCTTTTTAGTAGTTCTGATAAATAATCTGATCTTCGGTGTACCTATCACTCATCATCTGAGCTGTCATTCATATATGTAAATAGCCTGTCGGTATTCATATACAAATTCAGTACAGTCTCAGTAGTAAAAATCTAGTTAAGTGAAGCTGTAAAATGTTGGAGCACGTTATACACACCGCCGTCAATGACTCCTGAAGCAATATTTGTTATAGGTCTCAACGCCGCAAGTACCTATTGTGCTTGAGTACTAAACTACTAAGCTCAACTTCGCTTATATATCTAATCATAATACATCTTATTTCATAATACAGGTTGAAGTTTATACTGAGCATTTTTTATGATGAGTTTTTTGCCGCAGATAGTTTTGACATATTGGATCAGACTATGCTTAAGCATTGAGGACTCTCAGCCGATTAAATTAAGCTAAGACCAAAAGAGAATGACTTTTTCGCATTTTGACAGCGAGCATGGCTTTGCAGATATTTATGTTTTTGCCACGCGGGCTTTATGGGCTCTTAGTTGAGTGGGCGTGATGTCATCGTCAGTCTTTTTAAGTAAATATCGATAGCATCAGATAGCTTAAACAAAGCGAGCTTCTGAAAATAATTAAATAGGTGCAGAGCCAGTAAGTAATACGCTAAAAATTTGGTCTACCTATTAAAAGGTATTTTTACAGTTTTCATATGCTAACGGTAATTCTAAAAATTGTAGTAATTCGGTAATTCTAAAATGGTAAAAGGAGATTTTTAGAATTCAGAATTTATCCAGGAAATTTAATTAGCACAAATAACTGCCAAATATCGTCGATATTGTATAATGTAAAAACTCAGCAGAAAGGAATGTTCTGAATATCAGCTCCTCGCAGAATATATTTCTCCCATAGGGTGTAAAATAGGGCGTGAATTTTACTTTGATAGTTTTCACCCTACATATAAACCTACCCTTGCTGTTTGGTAGCGGTTATGTATACTCGTAATATCAACCTTTAGATTGATTTGATTTTTTTTTCACCATGTCTTTGAACTCTTGAACATAGAAGCGTGAGTTTTGAATATTTTGCGTCTTTTCTCATGTGAGTACCTATAGTTACGTATTTTTATGGAATTGTCGTTACACGGCACTGTCCTAATACGATGGAATGTGAAAAAACTTAAAATTCGTTGTGAAAAAAAAAACCTTTTTTCATTCGAATCGATTTTTTTTCTAGCCTATCATTAGAAGTAGGACTAGTGGGGTCACCTGTATTTGTTTTCGGGAGCGGTCCACTTCCACCTAGTGTTGCCCAAATTCAGTCTTGGTCTTGCAGTCTTGGTCTTGTTCTTGCGTTTTTGCAAGACCAAGACCAAGAACAAGACCGCGTATTTTTAGCAAGACCAAGACCAAGACTGACCGTGCAAGACTTGAGCAAGAACAAGACTAAGCCTGCAAGACTCTTGCGTCTTGCAGCTAGGACTTAGCGCTATTTCACGGAGTAGTTACGTGTAACAGTTCGGTGTATAGGTACGCTTAGGAATTCTATGAGACGCAAAAAACTGTATCAAAGAATATGAAAAACTGGACCTATGCGCATTACGACTAATACCATAAACATACCTACATAGCGAATAAAAAATATCCATTAAAATCAAACTGAGTGCATACATAGTTATGTTTTAACCATCGGCACTTTGATAATGCGGCATCAAAGGTTTTGGACTTACTTCTCAAAGAAATTTGCCGCTTTTCGGAAATACATGGTTATGATACACGCGCCGGCGGCTTCTTTTGAAATCATATACAACAATCGTTGCCGCCGCGCCGAAATCACAACATTTGACACTATTTGATTGCCGCCACAGGGCGTAGGTATACTCATGCAAAATAATTTCGAATTTTAAGAGTACCTACAGGTGTTCCAAAGAATAAATAAGTTTCAGAGTGCTTAGAATGAAAATGAATACATTATACTGATCACGCAAGTAGTATTATGATAGGAAAAAATGTTAAGGATAGGTAGTAGATGTCATAATAATTTATTCTAGTAAGTATATATTATAATATTGATTATATGGTTTTAAACTAATTACTTAGGTACTATTATTGTACATTTAGTCATTATATTTCTTAAGTTTTTACAAGAAAAATAGCAAAAAAGTGTTCAAATATCACCCGTTTGATAAATATTGTAGCCACTTTTAAATATACTTGAAACGTGTAAAAAAATTCTACAAAACTAATAAAATAATATAAAAAGCGTAGGTACTTACCTACTAATAAAATAAAAAGCCTGCGATAAGAGTTTTGTATTGCTTACCAGCCCGAATATCTCTGAGAGAGATGATGAGAGTAAGTATTTACTAGCAGTGCCCGCGACTTCGTCCACGAGGAATAGTAACTTTGGAGGTATAGTGACGTTCAGGATTTATTTATTTATTTTAAAACTTCTGTCATCAAACATACAAACAAACTCTTCAGCTTTATAATATTAGTATAGATAAGTATAGATGTACGCCAAAACATTCACTTATATGTAAAGAATAGTGATTGGCACTAATTCTTTACATATATTTTATACACGCGTCGCACACACAAACACAGATTATTACCTACTTGTACAGACACAAGTAGGTAATAATCTGTGTTTGTACGCCGCACGCGGCCTCGTTTGATTTGCGGCGGCATCCTTTTAATAGAGCCGGCACGTGGCGAGGCGGCGCGGTAGAAAGCAAGGAAACGTACTATAAATAAAGGAATTATTTTAATTCCAGTCATTTCCAATTGAGCTGTGCTTCGAGTCTAACTTAATAATTGTTTTTACTAATTCTTGTTGTTTTCTAAAAACGTATCACGTGTACAATTTAATATGAGTGACGAAGATTCAAATTATTCTAGTCCGAGTAACGAGAGTTTGAGTCACAAATCTAAAAGACCCAAAAGCAAATTTGAGGCGTTTTTCGAAATAATTCATGCATCCCAAACTGCCTTGTGTAAATTGTGCCAACATAAAAAGATTGAAATAAAAATGAAAAACAGAAACACTTCAGGCTTAAGGAAACATCTAATATCTTTCCACAAAAAGGAATCACAAATATTTCTTCCTGTTAAACCAAAATTAAGTGGAGATATCACAAGCTTTTTAGTAACCGCTGGAAGAAGTGGACAGGTAAGAATATTTTTTTAACAATGGTCGAAGTTGTCGCTACGGGAATTTTAACTCCGCGTAGCTATTCATGCGATACTTTCAAAAACGCCATTAACTTACGTAAGTATTTTTGAGTTAGTGGTGTTTTCATCTAGGGGTGCGACATATTAAGTATGTAATTATCGTCTTAAATATTTTTTATAAACACCCATATTTTCATTTGTTTTCATAATCGGCCAGTAACAACTAAGTACTTTATTTTGGTAATATAACAAATGGCAATTTAACGATTTTCTCGATTTAACAACAACAAACCTCCTCCTCCTAAACGCTCAAACCTAGTATGTTTTAAATAATAACACAAGATTTATTGTTTTATTTCAGTCGGAAAACAGCAGTGACAACATCACGACAGCTACAGTTGATTGGGTGGTGAAAAAATATCTTCCCTTCTCATTTTTCAATGACGAAGCTACACAAGTATATTTTCGACGTATTTGCCCTAATATGGTGTTTCCTAAAAGGTCTACACTTAGAAGGAAAGTCAAAGAGCGATTTGAAGAGCTCCAATTGAATCTCAAGGAACGACTTCAACAATTATCATCTAAAATGTCGTTTACTATTGATGGGTGGACGTCAATTGCTGGTAGGAGTTACTACGGGGTTACTATGCATTATATAGACAACGAATGGAAGTATCGATCTGTAGTTCTTGATTTTATACCATCACGCTGTCGACATACTGGGGAAGATATTGCAACGATTTTCCATGAATGTTTATTGGAATATGACATAATTGATAAAATACAAGGTATCACGGTCGACAACGCAACTGCAAATACCAAATTTATGTATGAACTGGGCAAACAGCTGCCGCCACACTTTGATTTAGACAATCAACATTTCCGCTTTGCTCACATTTTAAACCTTGGTGTACAAGATTTATTAAAGACCTTAGCATTACACTATGAGTCTGACACTAACGCGCAAGATCAGCAGTATGAAGACTATGCAGACGAAACTGAGGATGAGGAAGATGAAGAATATGCACCAAATATTGCTGACTCGCGTACATCTGTAACAAAGTTACGCAGTATTTCCAGTAAAATAAAAAGAAGTGAGATAGTGAAGAAGAAGTTTCAGTCTGCTTGTGAAGCAGCTGGCGTGCCATCAAATCTAAATGCCATTCTTGACTGTCCAACGAGATGGAATTCCACACATGATATGATTGGATTTGGTTTAAAAGTGAGAGCGGGCATTAACATATTGTGCAGTTCTGTCACCGAATTGAATGATTTTCAAATCACAGCTAGTGAATGGCAGGTACTCGAAAAATTACATAAAATCCGATTACGAAATGAAAAATGATGTCGCAAGCGGGATTCGAACCCGCGTCTATTGGGATTCCGGCCCAATCGTGCTGCCACTGCACCACCGCGACTAATTGTAGGACATGCAAATTTCACTCCGTATTATATTTACGTCTTAAGGTGACGGTATGCTATCTACCCGACAATGTTTACACATTGTTATAGGCTTAATACTTCAAACTTTACAGTTAGAATTGTATTAAACGATGACACAACCTTGTTATTAAAATTTGGCCGGAATCCCAATAGACGCGGGTTCGAATCCCGCTTGCGACATCATTTTTCATTTCGTAATCGGATTTTATAAATAATTAAGCATATTAAGTGCTAAATTTCAGTAATTTAAATTACATAAATTTCTAATAAACTTTAAACTTTTAAGTACAAAACTTGGTGGAGACAAATATGTTACATTACCGCTAGTCATTGTATCATTCAATCTCTTGCTAGATAAAATTGAATCCATGGTAAAACAGTTAGATGAGAAACCTAATCGATCTGAAGTGGATGAAAGGCTCATTCTAGCTTTCCAAGCAGCTCGAGACAAAATGCTTAAACATTATAAGAAGAGCCACTGGATTTATTGTACTTCTTTAATTTTAGACCCAAGGCATAAGGCTCAGACTTTTGACCTGACAATGTGGGGGAAGCAACTTAAAACAGAAAGTCTGCGCAAGTTCAATTAACTTTATGAAGAATATAAAAGTCTACACTCACTGAACAAATCTCTGGAATTACCAAAAAAAGAAAATAAAGTATGTGATGAAGATGAAGACGTAATAGACTTTGATAAACTCTATGAATGTCCCTCGACGTCATCTGGATCTTGTCTTCAAGGCTTAGTGATAGACGAGTTGGAGGAGTACCTGAGAAAACCAAGAACTGTCAGCTCGGAAGACATTTTAGATTGGTGGAGGACGCATGAGACAGAGTATCCGACTTTATCGAAGATGGCCCGTGATTTTCTCTCAATACCTGCAACTTCAGTACCTGCTGAGAGATTATTTTCTAAAGCATCATTAGTAATTAGAAAACATAGAAATAGGTTAAGTGATGAGTCAGCCAGATGGTTACTTTGTATTAATTCTTGGTCAAAAGAATTGATATAAAGTAACATAACCTAATGATAAAGCTGTTGTGTACTGTTATGTTTGATTTGTGTTGTATTTTATTTTTTATTGAAATAAATGATAAATCGTAAAACTCTTTTATTTTTAAGACAGATATTGTTCTTTAAAATACAGTCAAGTTATTGTAATTAATTTGTTTTTTACATGTTTTAGCAAATGTAAGCTTATAAATCATAAATGTTTATTAAGAAACAGTTACTTCCATGGAAAACGACATATAGGTCAGTTGATTTTTCGAATTTCTTATCAAATCCTCAGTTATTTATTAATCTGCTTGATCTTTACTATGGCTATGTTAATTCAAGCTCACAATGTTTCAATTCTAATACGTTTTTCTAAGATTTAAAGTAAACTTTAATAAATAGTAATAGACTAATAGGTAATTGCAAGACTTGCAAGACTCTTGCTGCAAGACCAAGACCAAGACCAAGACTGGGAGCGCAAGACCAAGACCAAGACCAAGACCAGGTGTATTGGCGCAAGACCAAGACCAAGACTGGCTAAGTCTCGTCTTGTTCTTGCATTTGGGCAACACTACTTCCACCCTGTATGATAAAAATTATATTTAACGGAGACGTTACATAATTTCTACACGGAGGCAATGACTGCAAAGATGGCGTAATGGTTAAGATACCGACCTAATAATAAAGAACTATAATTTCAAAAATAATACACCTATTATATACATATAGAATATATTATTTGACTCTACATGCTTTCAGTGAATCGAACTTGTGACATTAGTCACTTATAAAATATTATCGTTATAAATATTTTTATAAAATATTATTCTGTTGCAATCGTAGGATCTACCTAATCTTGTCTAGACAAGATTATCGCCACGATACGGTCTAATTATTTGTTGAACAAAAAATATTCAATAATGGATAACTGGATAAGCAGACTCATTCTGTTCCAGTTAAAAGTTATAATAACGTAGTTTTAAGAAAATGTTAAAGTTTTTTCTAAACTCTAACTATCACCACAATGGGAGGGCTAGTGTTGCCCAAATGCAAGACTCTGTAGAGTAACACAGAATCACTTGTTTTGATAGAAATGAAAAATCCAACTAAATTAATGAAATTCCATTCATCTTGTGGCACTAACTGTACAACTATTAATAATTAGGTACATACCACTTAACGAGAGTGGGGCTATAATCACACCTATCTATCGTGAGATTGTTTAAAATAACATCAAATTACTTTCCCCCTTTACAAGGTAGGTACCTATATATAGTTTCCCATTAAGAACACAAAATGTTGACAATCTTTTCTTTGCTAAAGGAATCGTAAAATGCTTTCTAAGGGAGCACTGCGAGACTCTTGCAGCGAGTCTTGGTTTTGCATTTAGGCAAAACTAGGAAGGGGAATTATCTTAGTATGACGAGCTGCTCAGATGTTATCAGCTAACATCCTTCAGATTTTATATTCATACTCCATTTGCATACAGATTCATATGATTCTATTTGATACATTTACACAAATATTATATAGCTCTTTGAGGTAAATAGTAGAACATTATAATATTCAGATAAATACAATTTGTAAGCTTGTTTTACTAATACATCTTGCAGACGACTATTTATTACAAACATATTTAAAAAAAACAGAAGTTTGAAAAAAAAAAAATTTACAATCTGAACAAACGTCCATCCTCCTCAATGAAGGGATAACACCATAATTGCAACGAATGGCAATTGGGTGAACGGTCGCTGCTGCTATTATAAGTTTATCCAAAAGGGCCAGAAGTGTTGAGGTAGCTCCTGATTTCCTAGTGATTCATCAACAACATTCATTGGATTGTATTTTTAAATCATCACCGTAAGGATATACCTACATCAAAAATTCATCATTATCTCAAACCATATAGGTTCTGTTAGCGAGCCTTCTCCACAATGGGAAGGAAATTGATCTACTAAGTATATCACGCTTGCACGACTGGTAACCTGTAAAGTATTATTTTGAGTGTTCCTTCTCTTGCATAGATGTTATGCTTGATATATGCTTATAGTGTCCATTAGTCATCTTTTGAGACATCAACGGCCGACATAGTCAGTGAGAAATTGTATTGTTATTCCATCACCAACAATAATACTGAGACTTTAATAATTTAATAGTAAAAATAATAATAATCTCAAGGGTTAGCAAACTCGTAGTAAAACTTTGTAATCCCTAACCTTAAGTAGTATTTTTTTTTGTAGCCAGGCACGGAATTGGACAATTCCCGCCCGATCCCCAAACTAACCGTATCACCACTCCATCGTTATTAATCACTTACCGACCGATTCCTTGACATCGTCGGTGGCAAAGGTTTACTCACAGTGATAATCGCACCCATAAAACTTAACACGATACCTACTTATATTGTAATCTCCAACACTAAGCCATCAGTGCAGTCACTGTACTTATTCATGAAAATGACTTAATCTGCAAAGAAATAAACATCCTGTATTCGATATGAGGTGTCACCAGACATCAATAAGTCTCATATCGGAGTGTCGTACAGATGCAACACAAGCGAGTTACGAATAAGGACGCGTTATGGAACGTGATATTCGGCATCAGCCTATTGCTCCCGGCCCTTGTGGTCAACTATACACAGATTATATTGCTTATTCTTATTGGATTCTATTTTAAATGGCTTACAAACAACATAATTTATTCTGTTTCTCTGGTAAAATTAAACGCCATATTTATACTGTTCTTGTGATAACTTTTTAGGTTAGAATATAATTTACAACCCCACTGGTATCGCAAAAGATAGCTATGAAGAGACATAAGCATTTTAAGAGATATAATCTAACAAATATAAACACTTCTTCTTTTACTCTTGTCAGCCTGTGTACCACCACTCTCGGGTACAAGTTTCCTAATTGTCCGGTCACCCGACGTGAGGCCACCGCGTGAGGACGACGCCTCGACGGCGAAAACTGTTGGGGCGTCGACAGGAGAGGAGCCCGAGAGGGCATACCGCCGAGCGGGCCACCGAAGACAAAGATCGGGTACCGGTGACCCGCTCGCACGGTGGAGAAGAGGTGCTTGCAGGGTGGGTCAATGGGCTTGCGCGCCGCCTCTTCCGTCACCCCGGACCGATTTGGCGGGGTGCGACGTCCATAGCCCACCGCAAAAAAAAGAAAAAAAAAAAAAAGGGTACAAGTTTCCTCTAGATAAAATAAATTAACTAACTAGAGAAGAAAAGCTCTTGGATTTTACTTCGGATTATCGCCTCGACTCCAAGTAATTGGGATAAGAGCAGAATGATAATGAATTTATCGTTTTTTTCGGCAAATGCGGTGGTGATGATTTTATTCTTATTCCGTCACCATGTGATCAACCAAAACGAACGTCAACCAAATTATAATTGCCAAACCGTTTGGTTCGTTAGGGATATGATGCTCTTTCACTGTGAAGAAGACCCATGTGGTTTAGTGCTTCTAGAAAGATATAGCTAGGTCATGACTAGGAACTATGCATACAGTGAATCACTGCTCCGTAGTTTTTAGACTAAGTGACGTAGAGGTACATCATTATTAAAAAAGAAAACGTAGTATAATATTATCCTAATTCAATCCGCCCAGCGTAGCGAATCAGGATAATTTTCCTAAATTATAAAATAAAATGGACTCTCACAATGAAACAAAAACCTAGGTACGTAAGTTGTAAAAACTCTACATAGGTAAGTAAATATCTACCTATTATACTAATCTTTAGTTCATTAGATTAATGTCTTTATGACACATTTTTTTGTCTACAACAGCGCCATTCTATTCGGTTTTTGAACTATTATTTACTTTTCAATGGACACTTTTTTTTTTTAATTGAGTTCCAAGGATTTCGCCAATAACTTAATTGGATTAACAGTTAGAGGAACTAAGTAGGTACCTAAATTCTAGGAAACTTTATTGTTGGCTTCTCGAAGTTTCGTGTATGATGTTTCAGTTTGATCACCATATGATATGATCTCTTTTATGTCCATTTGTCATGAACACGAAAATAAATCTAGTATAACTTTTTCAAAGTTTTGTTTCTCAATCTCACTCGTTATAAGGAGTCGTGTAGGTAGGTATATTTGCAAACCGCTTCTATAATAAAAATACTTTCATACATTAGTGAAATACTACCTAGTTAAAGTTTGTGTAGGTATCCTTTTTCACGAAACAATTTGGAAAGTCAATAAACATGAGAGAGTTCATGGAGACAATATATTAACCGACTAAATACCTATGTTACGGAAAAATAATCCTAATTAAATTCATTATTTCTGTGCAATGACTAAAAATATTATTCGTTCTCATTATAATAAAATAAAAAAATCGTTATAAATAAAATAAATATTAAAGTCTGCACCTAAAGAAATAACTAAATTATTAAAAATGGGGATTTTATGGAGCTGGAAAGATAGGTATCTACTATTTGATTTTTGGATCAAATCTATCCGAAACTTTTGGGTAATCCGAAATAATGCCATAACTTCCTTCCGAAACTGGTATAATAATATTCTAATATTCGTATCCGTAACCAAAATTGAAACTTAATATCCGCAACATTCCTAATTAAAACGACATTACAACATTATCATATAAAAAACTCAATCAATCTTTGATTCCATTTTCCCCTTATATATAGGTACTTACCTAATAACTCAAGCCGCTTTAATACGGTGACATCAATGTTAATTTCTCACTGATACCCACAAAAGGTGTTCAGTACAGCAGGAACGGGTGTTTGGCAGCACCCGAGGGTAAACGGCACTTAATTTAACCATTTCTCTATATTAATTATCAAAATAGACCCCTGGCTTCGGCGCATAAATAACAAAAAAATGACGTACGTTTGCTCGTTCGCTCGTCACGGCGTTCGCCTTTGCCGATTACATTACCATCCCCTTTCCAAAAGCTTAAACGAGTTTAAGGGAGGCGATTTATCACACGTTTAAAACGTTACCTCGCGTATAAAATGTGTTAAATTTAAAATTATGTATGATATCACCTGTTGTGTCTTACATAAATACGAAAACGACGTAAGTTTACATGTTCCTACTACATGCAAATTTATGTGAATTTAGGAATACAAATACTAATTTACATGTAATTAAGGAAGTAGTGATAGATAAATAAAATGAACATCATATTCGAGCAAACAATGTTCATATATTTATAATGAAAGTAAAAATAATCTAACATTAAAATATTTTTAAACTTTTTAATCATGTTGACAATATGAATTTAAGTTGTTAACATTTTAAAAATGTCATGTACCTGATTTATACTACATACCTACACGTAAACGCACTGCTGCTGACCTTATTAGTTACACATAGGCATTTAAACTCAAATTTGCTTAAAATGATCCTTATATCACAATATTCCTTTAAAATGTTTAATGCAATAAATTAATAACAAATCTATTGTTTAATTATTCAATAAAGTCATATTTACAAAATAATAAATTATTAATATTAAGATAGAAATTTAATTCAATTAATTATATCTGAATTATAATTTATGAATCTTAATTAGTTATACCTTATAGCGACCTACATAACTTCACCGTAACCAATTACTAAAGCATATAATTTTAAGAAACAAGTTGAAATATAACAAAGTATGAAAAAGTGATTTCGGCTACTGCGCTACTACACAAACTACTACTTTAGCTATTTATTTTTAATCACCATTTCAACATTTGGAAATTTTAGTCTTACCATTTCAGTCTTTTGCATCATTAATTCATATTACTGTTCCATTTAATATCAAATTTTAACTGTACACTGTTTTAATAGATAATAGGACGGGGAAAAGTCTTTTCGCATATAGTCTATATAAACGTTGGCTTTACCTACTAGGTTTATCGGGCTGGTTTTGATACTATTAAAAAGGTTACATTTCAAAAAAAGCAACAATTTAGTAAAATATTTCCCGCCGTTTTTCATTTGTTTTTTCTTTCTGTCAAAATGAGTGAATCTAATGAAGAAATTCGATACATTTTAAAATTTTATTACAAAAAAAGGAATAATTGCAATTATTCCTTGGTACCTAGGTACCTATACCTAGGTATATTAGTTATCTGAAGAACCGACAGAACATTCAATCATTTCAAACTCGACCTAGACATCTATTTCACACGTGAACTCGTTAGCCATCATAGGCATTAAAAATATAGACAAGAGGATGTGATGAGTGGATGACCTTGAACTTTACTTGTAAATTGGCACAATTCTATAAAATTTAATATTTTATACAATTGTCATCGTTCATCGCGCAAAGGTATTTACAATACCTATTAAACATGCTAATATACATTTATGACATTAATTTATATTTCAATTCTTTATAAATTTCACAATACGTTATAATAATATAAATTTGATAAATTAAATTTATGAATAAATTAAAATTATTTAATCTTTACTTCTTCTTAACCTTGCCATGTGTTCAGGGCTTAAGAATACAATTTCATGCTATTTCGTAAAAATCGGCTAAAGGATAACAAGAAAAAAGCTCTCTTGGAGCTTTATAATACCAACCGCGATCATGATGGCATTATCCATCTTGTCGATGTTCAATAATAGCTTTTAATAGAATCATGGGTGGAGCACCTATAGGTATCTCATCATCATCCAGCTCTTATCACGAATAGGTACCTATATGGGGTCAACGCAATATATAGTCAGATCCAATCGTGCATGTTTAGTGCGCCCAAATGCAAGACCAAGACTCGCTGCAAGTCTCACGGTGCTCCCTTAGAGACCATTTTACGATTCCTTTAGTAAAGAAAGGGTTATCAACATTTTGTATTGTTAATACCAGTAGGTATATGGGGTAATAATTTGATGTTATTTTAAACAGTCTCATGATAGATAGTGTGATTATAAACTCACTCCCGTTAAGTGGTATGTACCTAATTATTGATAGTTGTACAGTTAGTGCCACTAGATGAATGGAATTTTATTAATTTAGTTGGATTTTTCATTGCTTTGCCCACTAAGGTCGATGTAAAGTCGTTGTCTTATACAACAATGTAAGAAAAGTTATCTACCTAATAGTTTTCTAAGACGCCAACTCACAGCAATCTTGCTATCTATTTGTGGGAGGTATATTATATCGATAATACCTGAGAGAACGTATGGATATACTACGTGATATTCAGAGGGGAGAGGGTCCTCAAAAATGCTACTGATGAACACAATTGAACATTTTCCTATACTACCAGTGGTCACGCGCAAGAAAGGGGGAGGATTAAAAAATTGCAGTAAATGGGGCAGATAGTATGAGTAGATATATTTCCTGTATACATAATAACCTACAGGTATAGTTCACAATTAATCCATCTATTCCATCGATGGTACAGATGTAGTTTAATAATAAAATCTTCCAAGTGAGTATGAATTGGAGATATTCAAATGGAAATAGCGAAAGAGGGCTTATGTTTGGCTAATTGCCTATTGAAAAAAATTGTTTTGTCACGTTGTCAAAAGTATTTATTATTAATTACTGAAGTTTCTCTAACTAGCAAAGCCGATATTTTTAAATGTGACCTAATTGCACATAACTGATGGTAAAAGTTCTTTAACTCCAACAAATTATTACTTACTATTTCCACTTATCGTCATAGTCATTCAACCTTTTACCGTCTAGTGTTGGACTTAGGCCTCATACTTCGCTACAAATTGCATTCTTGTAGGTACCGCTCGCATCCAACGCCTATCTTCACTATTTAATTTGAATCTCTTGCATGTCCTGAGCAGTGAGCCGTTCTTGAGCATATCAAAAACTGAATAGGTACCTACAGTGTCCCGTAGGCACTCTTATAGACCTGAAAGGGACATCGCAATGGGGAATATGCATGATTTTTTTTTTAAACGTTTCTACTAGTTATAGAGCAAGTAGGTATGAAAGAGAGTATTGGTGTAAAGATGCGAAAGGGAATGCTCCGATGGTTCGGACATGTGGAAAGAATGCCGAACGAACGTCTGGTTAAGAATATATACAATGCGAAAGTGGAAGGATGTAGGTACCGGAGACCGAGACTAACCTACCTAGACCAGATCGGTCATGTAGGTACTGAAGGAAGGTGGAGTCAAGAGTCTCCGAAACCGGCGAGCGTGTATGAAGAGAATTATGAATGTTGAGGAAGCGAGTGAAGTAGGTATGCAAAGATAGAGTTCTCTGGCACTCTGTTCTCTCTGCCTACCCTGCAAGGGATACGGCGTGATGATATGTATGTACCTATGTATGTTCTACTAGTTATTACATTACCAAAAATAAATATAACACATCCAAAATATAAACCATTAAGCTAAAAAAAAAAATTTAAAATCACTGTCATTTTTGGGCGATTTAAACGCGGCTATTATGGCGCGCTTCTGTGACGTCAGAATACACACACAAGTTGGATGTCAACAACGAAATGTTTGGTTCACGAAGTTACCTATTGAAAATTAAAAAAGTGAGTGTAAAGTCAACTTATTACCATGGAAAAGAACAGAAAACCGTATTATAAATATTGTGTCATTCCTATGTGCCAAAATATTATCAAAACTGCACCTAACAAAGTATATTTACTTATGCCGAGAAATGTAATAAAAAAATGATGCAAGGCGATGAGAAGACACTGTGTCGTGTTTGAGCAGTTTATACCTACTGTTGTGAAGATCATTTTAACGTAAGTAAATATATTAGAGAAGTGATGAAGACTTCATCACTTCTCATAAAAGAAGCATTTTTCCTTAATTAGGTACATGCACATACTTGTTTTGTTTACAAACTTCGACGTACACATACTTACCTACTAGGGGTGTCCACTTTGAAAAAACATCGATGTTTTTTTCGATTCGATAAATCGAAACTGTACATCGATGTCTTGGATGAAAACATCGAGTACTTTTTCTAAAGTCATATCAAAAGTGTTACTTCTAAAAAAAAAAAAAAAAGGTCTTTTTTGTGACATTTATACCTATTCCAATCCCTTATAAAATTGACTTCTAAAAAAAGGTCCTTTTTGTGGCATTTACTGGTTATCATCGTTTCGATGTTTTATGAAAAAACATCGATACATCGAGTATTTCGATAGCTCTTCAAAACATCGGATCGATTCGATGTATCGCATTGTAAACATCGATGTTTTCGATGCATCGATGTAGGTATATCGAATATCCCTATTACCTACGTCCTACCTAGTTTACGTAAAGCTCTTAAAGATATATTCTCAATATCTAATAGGTAGTTATATGGGTCTTTATCCATAAAAGTAATACATGTTTAGTTATCTATGATACCTATGAATGAAAACATATAACTTATTAGAGTAAGAAAAAAGTTCGAAATTATTTATTATTTATCTTTCTATTGGGTTTCAGATACAGAGAATTATATGCAATACATAATAATGGCATTAGAACAGGGACAAAAAGTGACGTTTGTTAAGTCCCTCATTCACAAGGATTAATACTTGAACACAGAAAACTAATAACTCATGAAATAACTCGGTAACGATACAAATAATCACTAGAAACACTTTGATACCAGAAGACTCGACTGTACGATGACGTCACGTTTTGAACAATCAATCGCGTCGCGTTTTAGAAATTTGCGAGCGTATTTAAAAAAAAAACAATTTTTGATAATTAAATTTCACTATTAAATAATGATGAATTTCAAAAATAATTGTATAGGTATGTTTTTTAAGCAATAAAGATTACAAATAAAAATATTTTGTTCATTTTGGAATCACGTGCATATTCCCTATTGTTACCTAATTGACCCACCTATGACTGCAAACAGAAAATTAATAGTAGGGTAACGCTAGTTATAAAGGTAGGAGAAAAGGCCTTGACCTTCGATCTCCGACAACGGTAGCATAGCTCCAGATAAGTATTGCCGTCCTATATACAAGTGCTGGGATTTTTCATCGACGTAGATATCGCGTAGTGAACGCGGCATGTTTGATCGTGTTAAATGTTAATGTGTGCGGGGCGGCTCGAGCCGGGCGTGGTCCGCTCCGCCCGGGTCTCGCCCCGCCTACTACGCTCGTTGCGGGAAGATATGATAACGAGAATGCCACGCAGCGAACAAACCACATCTCCCTTGCGACTATCATTACCGACATGATTGACTATGCACTTAACTCCTGTTGGTTTATGCTTGCATTACGTAGACATATTGAATAAGTAGATATACCTAAATGGCTGCTTTATATCTAGATATATATCTAGCCAGATATAATAAGTAGAAACCTTTTTATTAGGTAAATAAATAAGTATATAATATATTGCTTTCAAATGAAGTATTTAAGTTCAAGCTAATATGTTATACCTATGTGATCGCTAATTTACCTACCACGCGTGACGATTTATGACTTTATCCCCCTTTGGAAGACTGGATGTTGCGCATAAAAAGCATATTTGAGTACCTACCTATATAGGTGCCTACCTGTCTACCTCCAATAACCACCTAATCTGAGCTGTTTCTTTTTTTGAACATACCTACCTACTAATCTTGAGCAGAAACCAGTCCATTTTGAAAAGTGGATAAAATATATTTATTATATAAATACCTACCTAAATAAAAGTAAATACTTTACAGGATCGCATTACCGAAAAGAGTCCACGTTTCAATTGCTGAAAAGATAAGTATTTTTTAATTAATCACTATTAGGTACCTACATTTGTAACTATAGGTATATTTACCTATCACTACCTGAATGAAAGCCCTGTATTGACCATACAAGGCTTTCAGGCATTTTTTGATATATATTAAACACCTTAAAGCCATTATAAAAAAAATATACTTTCTAATCCAATAATTTATAGAACGTTTTAAATCAAAATCTTTTATCGCTACCTAAATTCATCTAACGCCATCTATTGTCGAGTAGCATAACATACTATCAATGCGAGTAGCATAATATACAAAATTTTAGTTTTTTTTAAAAGACAACACCCTGCACTAAGATATAAGTCCTTATATGGGGGCTTTAAAAACATACAATCAATAGACACAAATAAAACTAAACTTCAGAACCGTCCCATCACGTTATTGTAGCGACCAGGTAGTAGTTAGGTCCCAGAGAGCGATTGGATAAAAAAGCAATAAACCTTTCAAAATGACATTCATATGAGGAGGCCTATATCCAACTGTGGACATCAATAGGTGGATAGATGGATATATACATAAACTAATAAAAATATATATTAAAATTGGCACTACTTTAATAAAAATTATTAAATTTGGATAGATGGCGCTATTATATGAAAGTATTCATAAATCAATCTTCAATTCGGATGTTTTTTTTTCGAATGTATAGCCTTAAGATTTATTTGTCTGAATAAATGTTTCGAGATAATATATAAAATTTATCTATCAGAATTTAATGTAAATTTGTTCTATATTTTTCATATACATTTCTCACCAAGTATTTGTAAATGGGTCGTCAATCCAACTTAGCAGATATGCCGGTATTCCATGTATCTTTATAAATATATTTGAAAATTACTCGAAGACGCAAATTTTATTTTTTAGGAGAAAAAGTTTGTCTGGCATGTATAGGCTCTTGATCTATAGCTATATCCGCGACTTCAAGTGTTAAAATCATTATCCAATGACAACTTTAACCAACTGTTAAATTTATCATTGACAAATGACTACTTCAACCAAAACGTATAACCAATATTCCTTCGACTTGTTGCGTGCTCATACCCGATTTGTTAATAATCTGTGTTGTGTTGCGTGGGCAGGTGTGGAGACGTCTAAGATACAGGCTCGGCCTAGTTTACACGTTAGAGCTCAACTTGGACTATGTACTACTATGTATACTATATAATCTCGCTTTTTATCATTTCATTCTCGCCTGTTACCTGTGAAAAATATCTTTGTACTATTATAAAAAACAGGATAGTAATAAACAGTTATCTTTTTTTTTGTAATTATTATTTGTACACGAAATGAGTGATATTAGGAAGTCTGAAAGTGGCACCCGTGATAGAGAAGATTAGGAGCGCGATATTGTCTTGGTATGGACACGTAATGAGAAGGGATGAAAGGTTTGTGACAAGAAGGGTTACCAATATGTTTGTAGATGGACAGAAGAATCGTGGCAGACCCAAAAAGAGATGGATGGATTGTGTGAAAGAGGATATGTGTATAAAAGGTGTAAGTGCAGATATTACGGCTGATAGAAGCGTATGGAAGGCTAAAACATGTTGTGCCGACCCCACTTAGCGTGGGAAAAGGGTAGGCAAATGATGAATAAAAAATAATATATAAAAATATATTTATTGCTCATTGCCCCACTACCCAGATAAACCGCAGGGTCACCGAAGTCAAAAATCGGGTACCGGTGGTCCGCTCGCACGGCGAAGAGAGAGGAGTTTTACGGTGGGTCTATGGGGTCACGCGCCGCCTTTCCGTCACCCCGGATCGATTTGGCGGGGCGATACGCATCCATAGTCCACCAAAAAAAAAAGAGAAAAGAGAATCGCAGGGTTCTATTAAATGTAGGATTTTTGTATTGTCCATTATCAATATCATAATACCAATCGCAAAAAAGCGACAGAGTTTTTATTAAATAAAACAAAGTTATACGGTAACAATATTTATTAAATATGTCATTCATTTAAACATGGTATACAAGCCAATAAAAAATGGAAGAATATATAAAACTCAAAGGATATAAAGTTTAATATAAAAAACTTTCTTCTAAATTTAAAAACTGTACAGTTGATTATTTTTTCATTGTTTACAATTTGGAGGTAAGCTCAGGCACAGCCTTGAATAAGTCGGCGACCAACCCATAGTCGCTTACCTGAAAATAGAACAAGCCATATATTTTTTCATATCGGACGGTAAAAAGGTAAGAATATGTTGTGGCAGCAACTCTTACTCGTTGAAGTTGTAAAAACCAGTTGAGGAAGCAATAGAATAAGCTGCAGATTTCTTCTAGGAAACTTATAACACTAACCGCGACCACCAACCCTCATGTCAAGCATGGTGATTATGGCATCATGGCCTGCGTAGGAAAGCCTGTGTCCAAGATTGCATGTTTGAGAAGCTTATGCTGATAATGTATTATTAAATAAGACTACATTGTTGTATAATAACATCGATTTACTTTGGTTACCCTATCTGTACTAATATATCAGGACGCCGCGTCTACGATGTACGCCTTATTGTGGCTACCGGATTGTCCCCCGGCGGAAAAACAAGGAATGTCATTGCATGTGTAACACTAAACCATATACTTTATGAGCAAATAGGACACAATCCCGCAGTAGGTATAATCGGTTTGGATGAAAGATGAAAATACATTAAAGCTATAACATCACAGCCCATATATGTCCCATTGTTGGGCTCGGGCCTCCTCCGTAATGGGAGGGAAATTAACCTACTATACCGCGCTGGTCAGACGTGTCGGTATAGGGTCTTGTTTCGAGTTTTCTTTCTCTTGCATAGATGTTATAAGCGTTTTATATCCCTTAGTCCTCTTTACGATCACCCACGGGTAAGATAGGGCGTGATGAATTATATTCTTACTCCGTCACCACACGGATAAAGCTATATAAAAATGATAAAATTTTAACGTTTTTAAACTTAAATGGATACAGAAGAACCCTAGTAACTGATCCAATTTGATAAAAATTGTTTTAATAGGATGCTATATTATTGTATATTACAAAAGCCTATCTTTTATCCTGCAAAATGTTTTTAATATATGAAGTGAAAACGACGGTTACAGATTAAATAGATAGATTGCACTATAATTTACCTGGAAAATAGGTGCATCAGGATCTTTGTTGATAGCAACAATGGTCTTCGAGTCCTTCATACCAGCTAAATGCTGAATAGCACCACTGATGCCTACAGCAATATATAGGTCCTGTGAAACAAATTGTTTACATTTATATTCTAACCATTTTTTCGTATTTCTCAGCCATTGTTGCGGATATAAAGTTTCGGATCTGGATACGGATATAAGAACATCATTTATACCGTTCTCGGATATGAAACTATTTCGGATTATCGGACTACAGGTGGCCTACATGATGATAAGTGATACTGCTGCACGTAGACCTTAGCAATACCAGAGGCTACCAGGCCACTGCTTATCGTAAAGAAAGTGCTCTTCTTAAACCTCGCTTGAACAAGGAAGGAAGAAAAGAATGTCATAGCGCTCGAGCAATACAGCAACAAGTAGTTAATTCCAGATCTTGCATGTACGTGGATAAAATTAACGTTGAAAAAGTAGAGTCGAGGACCGCGTCGTTTCCAAATGAAATGGATGAACCCTGCTACGGTGTTGAGTAATGCGGTAGTAAAACGGTGACGGTGGTACCAAGTCATCAAAACATACTACAAAAGCCTAGTACGCGTAGTAACGTAACGCTGTTATTTTGGAACCATATATGGTCTGATCACAACCAGTCCAAACGTGCGGAGCAATGGACTTTTTTCCTTCTAAGTCGACCGTCAAGCTCCTTAAATCGATACCCTCCCCCTATTGAGAGGGCCACTGGAATCGATACCTTAAATTTACTACAAAAACGAAACATAAGTCATTTATAATGATAGAACTACATAGAAACTAACAACTAGCAATTACGAAATCAAAAAGACTCACAGGGGCAACAATTTTGCCGGTCTGACCAATTTGCAGATCGTTGGCAACAAAACCGGCGTCGACAGCGGCACGGGATGCACCCACGGCAGCGTTCAATTTGTCTGCTAGATCATACAGCAGCTTGAAGTTGTCTCCAGACTTCAGACCACGACCTGGCAAATATAATCTACATTACTGAAATTTCAAGGTAAGCTATCCGCTCGAGCCTCCTCCACAATAGGAGGTTAGCTGACCTGCAATACCTCAATAGTCAGACGGTTTGGTATAGTTTTATTTCCAATTCTCCTCTTCCATAGATGTTATCTGCATATTAAATCCCTTAGACGCCTTTTACGAAAGCTACGGGCAAGATACGGGGTGGTGAATTGAATTCTTACTCCATCACCACACAGATAACGGATCTAATATGTTAATGAGAGAGAGAGATAATTATCCCCCTTGTAGGTGGAGTGGTCACAGAGTAAGAATACAACTCACCACTCTCTATCTCACCTGTGGGTGATTGCAAGAGACGACTAAGGCATATAATACGCATATAACATCTATGCGAAAGAAAGGAAACTCAAAACAAAACTCTATTCTGACCAGCTTGGTAGATTAGGTTATTTTCCCTCCTAATAAGGAGGAGGCTCGAGCCCAACAGTGGGACATATATGAGATGAATGCTTACGTAATAAACGACACCTACGTCATAAGGTACATTAATAGGATTGATCCATAAGGGTGCACAGCTGGATGTGTTGCATTTGATACAAAAAAGAGAAAAAAAGAGCTATGTTACTGCTAAAGAACACGTCAAATCCTAAAAAATTGCGCCAAGTAATGAATAAATCTTACCACCCGAAATGATGTTCTTAGCACTAGTGAGTTCTGGCCTATCTGACTTCGATAATTCCTGTGATACGAACTGGACAAGATCTGTCTTGTAGTCTCCTTCAGGTGCCTTGTCTATAGCTGTTGAACCACCTTCCAATGGTTCAGGTGGAAATGCTGTGCTTCGCACTGTTATTACCTTGATAGCATCTTTCGCTTCCAAGGTGAGAATAGCATTACCTGAAACATTGAATTGTACATAAAATACGTACGTATTAATAAAAGTAAAATAAATTCAAAACATCAAAATAATATAACAAAATAATATTTGATAATATCCACGACTATAGCGGCAGGTCAAAACTTCAATTAGTCGGAGGATGTAGTATTACAAACATTATGCGTCTGAAGAACTTTCATTTGACATTTTGCTTCATGTTAAAATAACCCTATTATAAAACTAATCCTTTTAGCTTTAATATTAATAAGGAATAACTCTTGGAATGACGTTGATTGGTATTAGATAATTTGTTGATATGTATCAAACTAAGAAAGGAAAGTCAAAAGATTTTGTCTTCTCAACTCCATAATTAATAATCATAAATTAAGATTACTACCAGATTTAGTGTACGCAATACTTGACACACCTTGATGCAATGTTTACATATAAATAAATATAATATCTTAAATTAGCCATACTAAATTTGGGTGAGTGTACGCTATAAGCAAATAAATAATCCTGGATGAAATGTTTACGTAATAAATAAAAAATACGTTAAATTAGATACACTAATTCTGGCTGCCCGGTGTTTTAATCCGCTAATAATTTCAATAACACAGGCATACTAATATGTACTTTAAATCGATCCTGTATACATTTCAATGCGCTAAAACCGAATTAGATCAATTTGGCCTGCACAAAGTCTAAATTTCCAATAAATTGCGGTTAAGAATACAATAAGTTATAACCACATACATTCCTAGAAAGTCATAAAATCTGGCTCAAGGATCATCAGAAGAATGAGCAGCACTCCTTAAGGTAACTCACAATATCCACTATGTTCTCTAAGCTCCATGCCAAGAGTAGAGATTATAACATTATCCCCCTTTAACAATGCGTCATATGTCCAATGTTGAATGCTGAAAAGCTAATGGATATATAGATATAGACTACTCCTACTAATATTATAAATGTGAAAGTTTGTGAAGATGTTTGAATGTTTGTTATTCAATCATTAGATATGGGCGTTTTCCGTTTGTGCCACAAACGGTTATGTATCCGATTTACAGTTTGCATATCGATATCGAAAACAGTTTTCTGATATCGATATCAGTTGTAACAACTCAAATTCAACCTTATCATTTTGAAATTTAGTTCAATTTTGTTGAGTAAGTGTCTCACTAATATCGCGTAACCGTAGCCGCCAGAAACGTTATCATAACTTTAACTATACAATGGAAACTAAACCTTATTGCTAGTATAGTAAGATATATTAACCACGCAAACATGGCTAAAGTTATTTCATATTCTCTTCATCTCTTTTATACTAATAAAAGAACATACACATAGAACGAGAGGTAGCGAATATGGTTCATATCTCAATATCGTTTGTGAAGTTTGCATTTTGTTCGTACGTGTTCACATAGTTATGGTTTTAAGTTTTGACTTAATATTTATCGCATGTTAGTAGAAGTTTTGACTCTATACAGTTTTTGTGATATCGGCTACATTGATATAGATATCGATATGGTATGATATCTAACACATATCCGATATAAGTTACGTTTTGATATATCGAACTCATCATTATCAATCATGCATAAACTGTTGAACAGATTTTAATGAAAATTGGCACATAGACAGACTAATTACTGGATTAACACATAGCATACTATTTATCCCTTGCGGTACGCAGGCGAAGGCGCAAGCTAAAGCTGCTCAACTATAATGAAATTATGACCCTGAGTAACTTCTTTTACAATTACCATTATGACATTTTAAGTAGTAAATTTTATATAGTTATAAATCCAAATTACCTGCATATATAGTTCTAATAAAGGTATTGGCATCCTTTACACCAATGATATCAGTAATTGGTGATACATCGAGTTTAGCTGCAACTCTAGGCAATACAGCTTTGCCAAAAGCAGTCGCTGGGGCCAAGATATGTGTGAAATTGAATTGCTTTTGTGTTGCTAGAATGAGTGGCGTTAGACTCTCTGCTGTGAAGCCTTTGAACGCATCACTTTCAGCAACTAGGACTTTAGAAATTCCATTAGCTTTGGCTACCTTCTCAGCAGCCTAAAAAATTATAACCAGCTTTAATATATAGTAGGACACTTATGTAAATACTTTACACCATTAGGAGAAAATTCCTTACATAAATACTATATATATATATATATACAGGGTGTCCCAAAATTCAACGATAAGCTGGCACCAGCAGGTGGACCTACATATGACTACTCGAGAACAGAAAAGAAAAAAATTCTACCTTGATTATTTTTTTCATTACGACAAAAAAACCAAAATCTTTAAAAATGGACATCCTTTATTATATTATTAAGTGCTATTGCTACAGTTTTACAAGTAATTCTGTGATTTTTTTTGTATTGGCAAGGTAAGTAGCACTACTATCGATCACAACCATTAAAAATTCCAGAATATCTATAGTTTTTACACAAAAATCAATCAAAACTATGTTTTTTTCATAAATTATGTAAGATTTTGACTTTCAGCTCACTTTCACTCATCATAGTGAAAAAAAAAAGTATGGACGCTACTGTGGCAAATAGTATTAAAAATTGGCGCATCTAACTACAATTCTAAAATGGTATAACATTCTAGACAAACTAGCCACAAAAATATACTTAGGTGTACTATTTCAAAATAACAACCATATTTCGAAAATTGTTAGTGTTGATAGTAATCACTTTTACTATGTAGCCAAAATGTTTTTGTAGCAAGTTCTCAGAATTTTAATGAGACATGTGCGTAGTCCATAAGTCCATAAAATAAGTTAGACAGAGATAGAGAGATTATACGTTAGAGGGAGATAGATAGATGCTAATTGTTTAGTAACATTAATGCAGGTGGAGAAGTAATTAATGTCCTCAGCAGCACAGCAAGTCAGTATGCTCTACTTCTTTGTTTACTGCACACCGTTCTGTTTTAATTAAAGTGGCTCTGGTACTGACGACTTTTGGATTGAATTAAGTGACCTGGAAATTGACCTGACTTGGCATTATTTTAGACTGTGATTTTGTGTTTTTTTTAAAGAAGTTTTGCCTTATTTTCAAGTGTTTAGCATTCATCATGCCGCTACCATACACAGCGTTAGAATACGCTAATATGCACCTAATTTATGGAGAATGCCGATGCAATGCCAACGCTGCTAGCAGATTGTATCGAGCAAGGTACCCTAATCTTCAAAGGTATCCGGATTATCGCGTATTTATTAACGTGTATCAAGCTTTTTCGGAGGGTCGTATACCATCTGACAGGCGAAACGCTGGAAAACCTAGATCGGAACACGATGAAGAAGTTCTCAATGAAATAGAAAACGATTCAACTACCTCTGTACGTGCTGTACAAGCAGCAACGGGAATCCCAAAAAGTACTGCACATAGAATTTTAAAACGTCACGTCGTCGTGATGAAACAACCTGCAAGAAAGATGGATATTTAAATCTTCACAATCTTCATAGCTGGAACAATGAAAATCTGCACCTGGTGAGAGAAGACAATCCCAATACCAATTTAAGGTTAACCTATGGACTGGCATAATAAATGGCAAAGTGATAGGGCCCTTTGAGTTACAAGGAAACATAGATGGCAATAGTTATTTAAACTTCTTACAAAATGAGTTGCCAGGATTATTAGAAGATGTGCCCTTAAGTGATTTGCAAACCATGTGGTTTCTAAACGATGGTTGCCCAGCTCACTATGCCCGTCCTGTGCGAGAGTACTTAGACCAAGAGTACCCAGGGCGTTGGATCGGGCGACTTGGTCCTATCTTGTGGCCACCCCGTTCACCCGATCTAAATCCCCTGGACTTTTTCTATTGGGGTTGTCTAAAGGACAGAGTCTGCACAAAACCGATTGCAACCTTGGACGAGCTTCGCCATAAAATAATTCAGACTGTGGATCTACGGACTACGCACATGTCTCATTCAAATTCTGGGAACTTGCTACAAAAACATTTTGGCTACTTAGTAAAAGTGATTACTATCAACACTAACAATTTTCGAAATATGGTTGTTATTTTGAAATAGTACACCTAAGTATATTTTTGTGGCTAGTTTGCCTTGAATGTTATATCATTTTAGAATTGTAGTTAGTTGCGCCAATTTTTAATACTATTTGCCACAGTAGTGTCCATACTTTTTTTTTTCACTATGATGAGTGAAAGTGAGCTGAAAGTCAAAATCTTACATAATTTATGAAAAAAACATAGTTTTGATTGATTTTTGTGTAAAAACTATAGATATTCTGGAATTTTTAATGGTTGTGATCGATAGTAGTGCTACTTACCTTGCCAATACAAAAAAAAATCACAGAATTACTTGTAAAACTGTAGCAATAGCACTTAATAATATAATAAAGGATGTCCATTTTTAAAGATTTTGGTTTTTTTGTCGTAATGAAAAAAAAAATCAAGGTAGAATTTTTTTCTTTTCTGTTCTCGAGTAGTCATATGTAGGTCCACCTGCTGGTGCCAGCTTATCGTTGAATTTTGGGACACCCTGTATATATATATATATATATAACTTAATGTAAATAAATTTGATAAACATTTCTTGTATGGGAGATAAACAGTGTTTTTTTTAAATGAAATATTGATTTCAAAAAATGTAGTTATTTACCACTGTTAGAGAGGCAAATAATCTTTCAAATAGTTATGCTTATTACAAACAATAGAAATAACGAAATATTGTGGGAGATATTTATATCACAAAAAAAATAATTAAAAAATAATAAATGTGATACAATTATAATTTTAAACTATTTTTATATAATATTGATGTAAGGTACATCAATATCACATAGTGAAGTTTATAAATATAATGATAATATAAAGTAATGTTTATATCGCACTATCTATTAAATACTCTCAAACATTTTATTACAGCGTCATCCTCATAAAAATCTACAATTCATTCATTTTATTTATTATAAAATAGCAGAAGTGATATTCACACATTTGGAGGCATTAATACCTTAGCCATTTCGAGCAGTAGTCTCTTGGTAGCACCTAGATTGAGTGTAAAATACTAATAGTACAGCTGACTGAATCAGCTTTAATAAAAAACACAGCAGAATTATTTGTTTAAATAAAATCTTATATAAAAAACTGTTGTTTATGATCTTTTAGAAGTTTTCTCACTTAATACTAAGAGATATAAGGAAATATTATCAATGCAAGTAAAATTTAAACCGAAGCCTTGTCAGGCCAGGTTCTTTTTTGGTGTTACAGTTACACTCCGCCCAAACTGTCCAGGGTGATAGAGGGGATGGTGCAACCCCACAGCTCCATGTGGACAGGCCACCCTTATCTAGTCCTTGTCATTGGTGGCCAATCTGGGAGGTTATCCTTTTGGCTATCAATCTGTGGTGGACGCCCCAGCAACTTTTGAGGACCAATTTCTCACCCATTGGAGAAGGTTGTATCATTGGTGAGTCTTATACAGCAATTAATCATTTACTGTGAATTAACTTATGGTAATAGATACTTACAGGGCCACATTTGGTTCCAGCTACCAACACAGCAATATCACCACCAATTTTTTTGGCAGCACTTAAAGTGTTTTGTGTAGCTGCTGAGAGCACTTCATTATTGTGTTCAGCTATCACCAAGGTACTTTGCAGTCGCCTTAACTGTAAGACACAAGTTTCAGGTCAATTTTATTCTTAAATTATAATGCAAGAACTAAAATGTAATATTCCTAATTCTGGTAATGTGATTCTTAGTATAATATTATAAATGCAATAATAAGTTGATAAAAGTGTATTTAATTGTTACACTTTCAGCATTCATGTCATCATCATAGCATATAATTATATTGTCTAGAGTACAGGAAATATATTTTCCTGGCTTAGAAGAACAAAAGTAGCTTGTTTCCTAAGGGTAGAAAAATAACTTTGGTATACGATAGTTTTTTTGTAAAATGACATTCTGTCAGCCAGGCTGTTTATCATATATCTGGATAAATGTCTCCAAAGGTTGAACGATATGAATGTGGGAGTCCAGATGGGCGACTCAGTGGTCACTGCTCTGCTATATGCAGATGATGCAGTCCTTCTGGCACAGTCAGCGACTGACCTGCAGACCCTAGTCGACACAATGACAGAAGATTGTAAGAAAAGGGGTCTACGCGTGAATGTGAACAAAACCAAAATAATGGTCTTTGAAAGAGATGAAGCCAGAACAGATGTAAGAGTAACAATAGGTAATGATGTACTGGAGCAAGTGGATGAATTTGTATATCTTGGATGTGGATTTAGCCGAGATGGAAGGTACACCACTGATATAGAGCGAAAAGTGAATGCGGGAAATAGAGTGAAAGGAGCGTTGGGGCAACTTCTCGGTAGACACCACCTCAGCCAGAAGGCACGTGTAGCAATACATAATGCAGTGCTTGTCCCAACATTACTGTATGGAAGCGAGAGTTGGGTATGCAGAAAAGAGTATGAAAGTAAAATTAATGCGGTCGAAATGCGATCTCTATGGAAAATCAGTGGGGTTAGGCTGATCGATCGCATTCGTAACGACGACGTAAGAAAGCAAGTAGGTATGGAAGAGAGTATTGGTGTAAAGATGCGACAGGGAATGCTCCGATGGTTCGGACATGTGGAAAGAATGCCGAACGAACGTCTGGTTAAGAAGATATACAATGCGAAAGTGAAAGGATGTAGGTACCGGGAGAGACCGAGACTAACCTACCTAGACCAGATCGGTCATGTACTGAAGGAAGGTGGAGTCAAGAGTCTCCGAAACCAACGAGCGTGTATGAAGAGAATTATGAATGTTGAGGAAGCGAGTGAAGTATGAAAGGATGATAGAGTTCTCTGGCACTCTGTTCTCTCTGCCTACCCTGCAAGAGACATGGCGTGATGGTATGTATGTATGACATAAATAAATTGTATCTATAACATATACTGGACTATATAAAATATAAAAAAAGAAAGAAAACTGTGATACCTATACTAAGAAAAATCTCATAGTCCGAAAAGAAATAAAGCAATGAGTATCCTATAACCATAAAAGTAACTTTCTTTTTTATTAAGGACAGCTTTTCTTAGTAAACTAGATAGTAACTACATGCATTTGCTATATTACCTTGATATCATGCAACAATAATAACGTATACTGTTAACAAACACACTCGACGCATTAATGACGTCAATTAGCACTTACATAACTAATTTTAAATGAAATTATTATGAATTAAATTGATTTGAGAATCAATTCAAGAAAATAAGTTGAGGTTGAAAACAACGAGAAATAAAGTGTTATTTACCAACCTGTGTAGAGAAAAACAAATGCCTGCTACTTGGCCCAAACATTTTAATAAACACCTTAGTTTTTAACAATATTCATAAATACTTAAAAGTTACTTATAATTTTTCAAATAGGTTACAAAGTCCAATCCAATGATTGGATTCCAATCCAGTGCAATATTTTTTTTGTTTTTTCTTTGTACTCTGACACAGAGCCTTTCAAGCACACTGCATCGAGAAACAAAAGCCAAATTATCTACTATGTAACAGTTGCTGCTATCAACTACCCAAAGGAGGACAAGGATATATCTGTGATGATAGAAATCCCACACGTTATTATTTTAATTTTGTGAAGAGAATTGATCACGAAAAAGAGATAATCTAATTTTGACAGAGAGAACACTTAATTGAGAGGCATAGTCCGGAGCGTGCACGTCGCATCCCCTGCCAGCCTAGTCAGACTTCAATCCGGCTCAAATGCGTACCACAGTGCGGGTTAGGGCGACCCCCGGAGGCGACGCGTACCGTGTCTCCCCCCGTCGGTACAAAATCGGCAGATGCGGCGATGGGGGCCGCCACCCATCACGCCTTACCCAGTCAGGCGAGTCGAGGAGAGCAGAGTGCCGGGTGTGCACGTGGAATGTAAGAGGTTGTGTGGAAGGTAAGTTGCACGAGCTGAAACCGTCGTGGCGGACAAACAGCTAGACGTGCTCTGTGTAACAGAGACCAAGCGAAGGGGCAGCGACGCCTGCGATCTTCCTGGTGGCGGGATGGCTCTGTGCCACAGAGCACAGAGTCTGTGGTCTGGTGTACTACAGCGCGATCGAGCCAGCATGGGGGTAGGAGTGCTGTTGTCCTCTCGCTTGGCCTCAGGTGTGAAGGATTACGGAATGTATGATCCCAGACTTCTTTGGGTCCGTTTAAAACTAGGTGTCACCAAGGTATTCATGGTTGTAGCATATGCTCCTGTAGGATCCTTGGTGGCATCAGACCTGGAGAAGTTTTGGGATAATGTTACGGAAGTTTTGGATATGGCAGAAACCAGTGAACGCGTGATTGTATGCGGAGATTTGAACGGATGGGTGGGTACCTAGCGTCCCGACTATGAGGACGTACTTGGTCCATTTGGTAATAAGAGAGTGAGCGACGCAGGCTCATTGCGGATGTATGCATGAAGAGAAACCTTATTGTGTCAAACACATTTTTCCAACATAAGGACATCCATATGTATACATGGAGAAGGAATGCCACCACCTCAGCCAGAAGGCACGTGTAGCAATACATAACGCAGTGCTTGTCCCAACGTTACTATATGGAAGCGAGAGTTGGGTATGCAGGAAAGAGCATGAAAGTAAAATTAATGCGGTCGAAATGCGATCTCTACGGAAAATCTGTGGACTTAGGCTGACCGACCGCATACGCAACGATGACGTAAGAGAGCGAGTAGGTATGAAAGAGAGTATTGGTGTAAAGATGCGAAAGGGAATGCTCCGATGGTTCGGACATGTGGAAAGAATGCCGAACGAACGTCTGGTTAAGAAGATATACAATGCGAAAGTGGAAGGATGTAGGTACCGGGAGAGACCGAGACTCACCTACCTAGACCAAATTGGTCACGTACTGAAGGAAGGTGAAGTCAAGAGTCTCCGAAACCGGCGAGCGTGTATGAAGAGAATTATGAATGTTGAGGAAGCGAGTGAAGTATGCAAGGATAGAGTTCTCGGGCACTCTGTTCTCTCTGCCTACCCTGCAAGTGATATGGCGTGATGATATGTATGTATGTATGTAGAACACTTAATTACATTACAGTTCAGTACTTTTCAGTACTGTTGAAATAACTAATTAACACCACATATTTAAAAGAGCAAATGTTCTTAAATTTTTTTTCCAGCCTATCTAATGGTAAGTGAGCATTGTTGATCAATTGATCATAGATCTCTACAATACTAGAGGCATAGCCAGGTAGCTGCCTACCAAAGCCGTAAAGCTTTGGACCTCCAGCTATCTCTTTCACTGAAGGAAGCTTAGCTAGCAGATTGCTTCTAAATTAACGTTTTCAATGTGGTATTATAATGAACGAGCCAGTTATTAATGACTGCATCCAACAGCATGGCTCTACCATTAGAATATCTTGAAAACAAAAATAAATAAATACAAAATTCCTAACTCATTACTTTATCTCCACCTATCAGTCTTAAAACTAATTAAAAGGCGTCTTGTTAAACAAACAGAACAAAATTTTAATGACCCAATCATAAGAAGCATGAAAACTGAGATCAAACCAAGGCAGATTGAATTTGTATCTATACATACATACATAATTATCATCACGCCATATCCCTTGCAGAGTAGGCAGAGAGAACAGAGTGCCAGAGAACTCTATCCTTGCATACTTTACTCGCTTCCTCAACATTCATAATTCTCTACATACATATAATCTGTATCTATAATTCGTGCTTTATCTGAAAGGTGAGATATCAACCCTCTTGGAGTCTACATAATGTAGACTTCAACAGGGGCCATATCTTAAAATATGTATTCAATATCAGTCCCCTGAAATATAATTGCTTCCATTAAGTGAATGAGTCCGAATCTTAAATCTATGTGAACGGCAGCTTATGGGAAATGCCTTACGAGTTTATTTACAGCAAACCCTTCAGTCTGTCACATTAGAAATCCTAAAATAATTTGTGACCAGTTGTCAAACTCGTGGATAGAAAATGACAGTACAGTCTTCAATTAATTGATCTAATAATATGCAGCTGCACATTTTTTTGAAAACAATATTATTAATATAAGTTTAACATTTGCTGTAACGATGATTATTAAATGTTGCGAAAATCAACGTTTCCATTGGTATATCCTTTACAGTTTCTTTATCCTTTACAGGTTTCCTTTACAGTTCGGTATATTTTTTTTTAGGCTCGGTATTTTTGTAAAATTTTATCTGGTCACACTGACAACATATTTTTTTTTAAAGTAGTGTTGATGTGTCGTTGAGTATTTTTTCGTTAATTTTATTCTTTTGCCGGATAAATTCTTAAAATAGTAATAATTTTCTTCACATAAACATTGAAAAATATTCGTTGCCGATTCCATTCATATATTTTTGTTACAATGTCTTCATTGCCAATAGTATCAATTACAAGACGTGAAACTTTTAGTTCTTGTCATAGATTGCATAGGTATGTATTTTGGATTTATTACAATATATAATTACCAAATAGAATAAAAGAACTGTTTTGCAATTCTTTCACAGTTAAGTGTGTATAAATAAAATTTAAGTATTATGTTGTTTCAATATTTAAGCTCCATAACGAGATAATTTAATAGCGATTGGTAGATAATTTTTAAAATTAAATTTGATTGAACCTCAACCTCAAACCCTTAGGTTATCAAACGCGTAAAAAATTATCAGTTTTCCTATTAATTAACCGATCCTGTTAACAAGCATATTTTAACATAAAATCGTTTTATTTAGTGTATATAATGACCAAGTGAGAATATAGAGTAAGAATTTAGGGTGAATGGAAAATATTAGCCCTTTACTTACCCGTGGGTATCGTTATAATCGATTTACATACAATAAGCAGATAACAGATCGAAGAGGACAATCTGTATATCTAAAATCCTATAGCTACCTCTCTGTATAATGTACAAGTTACTATATTACTATATATAACTATATTATAGTATACAACATTAGAATGTATGTGAGCTGAGAAAAAAAAGTAATTAAGAGGGTAGGTAATAGAGCATAATTTTATTCTCTAATAGCAATAAACTTATTGTCATTTATTAAACACACTATCTTAATTTTTATTATTAAATCATTTTTTTATTTTTTTTTCAAAATAACTTATGAGACTTCTGTCATATCCATAATTTGTAACTGGTCCTTCATATAGTTATTATACTAATAGGAAATGTCACTTAATTGGTACTAAAGCTTCGCCTTTAAGGGCTTTCTTGGGTTGATTGCATTTTTTGAAGTGAAAACTTATGGGAGGGTATAAACTACTTCATTACGTAATGCATATTGGCGCCAGTCTGTCTGGCTTCTTTTTCTCTCAAGCATACGGCAGTGGTAGGCAGGCTCCTCTTCTCACTCTAACCCACAGCACTAGCAGTATAATGATTTGATAAGATTTTATTAATAAATAACCTTTCCTTACATTATTATATTAATATACAAAAAATCTAAGTAATAACCTAAGCTTTTTGCGAGTTAAACAATCCAACAATTCCAATATTAAATAGTTCAACTTAGATTAGTTTTTTATTAATTTCAGCCCCTTCCTAAGTGATGAAGAGAATAAAAACCTTTATGGTAAATGTAATAATCCTAATGGTCATGGTCATAATTATGTTGGTAAGTGTATAATCTCTTGTATTATATTTAATATGTTAGAAATTACAACATATACTTTCTGTACATCCCTTGTATTTTATTTTCTTGCTGCTTAAGATACTTTTATTTCTTTATAGTTCTGGTGACAGTAAAGGGCCCAGTGGATGCACATACTGGTATGGTTATGAATGTACATGATCTCAAACAGTATATGCAGATAGCTATTATGGACCCATTGGACCACAAAAACTTGGACCATGATGTGCCGTATTTCAAAACTGCGGTAATTACTCTTTTAAAATTATAAATTAACATTACTATATGGAAGCGAAAGTTGGGCATGCAGAGAAGAGCATGAAAGTAAAATTAATGCAGTCGAAATGCGATCTCTACGAAAAATCTGTGGAGTTAGAGGGCGAGTAGGTATGAAAGAGAGTATTGGTGTAAAGATGCGAAAGGGAATGCTCCGATGGTTCGGACATGTGGAAAGAATGCCGAACGAACGTCTGGTTAAGAAGATACAATGCGAAAGTGTAAGGATGTAGGTACCGGGGGAGACCGAGACTAACCTACCTAGACCAGATTGGTCACGTACTGAAGGAAGGTGAAGTCAAGAGTCTCCAAAACCGGCGAGCGTGTATGAAGAGAATTATGAATGTTGAGGAAGCGAGTGAAGTATGCAAGGATAGAGTTCTCTGGCACTTTGTTCTCTCTGCCTACCTCCTCTTCTCTGATATGTATGTATAATTAAAAATGATTAATGCAGTATTAACAATGTATAAGTTAAACTTTACAATAGACAACAAAAACAGTAAAAATAGCAAGGCAATGCTATTTCAACTTAATGTGCTTTGCCTTACTATTTTAACATATGCGGTGACAAGTTCAGAATAACATGTGTCATCCAAAAGTCCGACGTCCGCGGCTCGTGATCGACGATGACGACGACGATATTATTCGCTCAATTAATAGCTTACACGGACCGCGAGGCCATAACACATAATCCGCGGTTTCGTCCTTGCCGCCGACGTGCGAAATGTCTCGACTATATCCTGCCAAAAAAAAATTATGGATAATGTACTCATTGGATATACAGGTCACTGCAGATTGTGCCTGCAAATTTTCTTTTAGAAAGGACTTCAGTAGTTCATTTGTGATGCTCGAAAATACAATTATACGTAAATGGCCAAAAATTGTATTTTTTTTGTGTGTGTGTCCTAAGTCATACAACAGCTATTATTATTTTTATATCTAAAACGTTAGTTTTTGCTTTAGTTACAATTTTATTATATATAGATTACATAAGATGAATTATTGAATAAATAGTGTGTATAGTAGTGTAAGATAAGGGCAAGTGGGTCATCGTTTATCTGACATTGGTTACTAACTGACGTAAATTAAGTTCCATTGAGATACAATAAATGAAACTGAAATACCCTCTTGGTAAGTATCTACCTCTGTCCAGTGTACGTCGATGGACTGACGGATGGATGGAAAACTTGACAGTTGAAGGTACCTTTTCATCTCATTCAATCTCACAAGCCCTCATTGCATATTAAGTTATTGGTACTTATCTCTGTCTTTTTATTTCCTTTAGGTTAGTACTACAGAAAATTTAGCCATATTCATTTGGGATCAACTGCAGAAAGTAATGCAGAAACCACAATTACTACATGAAGTCAAAATATTAGAAACTGAAAAGAATCATGTGGTGTACCGTGGAGGCACCACTTATCCTAGGAAGAAGTTCAACTCCAGTTCTCTGCATCCCAATAATCACCATCATGATGTCTCATCTGATTCTGATTAACAAATTCCATCGCCAATTAGACGAGCGCCAGGCCTCCAAAAGAATTAAATATTACTAATGGCTAATTTCAGTTTTTTTTTAATTCTATCCACACGTTCTTTTAGGTATTAGCATTAAGAGACACCCGGTAAATCGTTATTGTTTATTTTTTTTTTGTAAAAAGAGTAAATTTTCAAATAATTATCGAGCTGTTATAATATTTTTCGATAATTTTATTTGGCCAAAAGAATTATCTTTTATACTTTCAACATTAACTACAAAATAATAAAATATGACATATATATATATATATATATATATAAAGTGTTATGGAGATTTATAGTTTTTGATCGAATATAAAAAAATCGCCTTTTTTAACTTTATAGAAAAATTGCCATTAGTAATAAGCGGTCGCATATTGTTCTTACTAAGGAACCTTTTGAGGGTGTGCCGCTCATTTAAGAATCTAGTTAACTGAAGATAAAAAGCCGCTCCATGTAAGCACAAGGACCATCTGTGAAATATATATAGCTACGAACATATTAAAAATATATCTTATTGTTAACTAATGACTGTTTAATGGACTGAATATATTATACAGTTTGCCAATATTCTGTTTTTTTTTTAATAATAAAACCTTTTGAATATAGATAGAAGTTTATACAAGAAACAATTAACCGCCTAAGTCTGAGCCAACATGTTTGAACATCCTGTTCCATCCTCACAGTCAGAATCAAACATCTCAAGTTATGATCCATGATCTCGTGTATGTATTCACAGGTTAGCGTATACATATAAAATATACTACCTACCTATGAAATATATTCCAGAAATAATACATTATAATTCTATAAATAGAAGCAATTGAAGTTTTTCTTATGTTTTATTCTCATTGCCCCGTTACCATGTATATAGCAGATAGGTTTCGTAACGATCTTTCATATAACAATAGCTGCACAATATACATAACTAATTATTCATAGATTTCAGTACTTCCATTTCTTGTCCTTGTGCGTTTAAAAAAAGACAATACCGCACAGAATATAGGTATATTAAGGATACATCTTTCGTGTTCGCGGAGAACTTTCGAAGCAACGATTACAAATAACACCCAGCTCTTAGAATAATAACATTGTTTTTTATTGTGTTATTATTATAAGACGGCGCCGGTGTTGCAAAATGTGGTCTAATAGATCAGCATTCAGCACCGGTGTCCTCCGAGGACATCAGTATGGATGAAGTTGAAAGGGCGGTAAGGAGTTTGAAAAATGGTAAGGCAGCGGGCATTGATATGGTGTCTGCCGAGATGATCAAGCTTGGCGGCTCCTGTGTCTGGGAGGCGTTCCTGTTGCTCCTCAATTTATGTTGGAGCTCGGGAATGGTTCCCAAGGTCTGGAATAGCGCAGTCATCGTGCCTTTGTTTGAAAACAAGGGTTCACGTTATAACTGCACAAATTACATGGCCATAAGCTTGACCAGTTTGGCAGCAAAAGTGTACTATAAAATTATTGAAAGGAGAATGAGGATGGTGTCCGATTATTTACTGTGTGAGGCACAAGGAGGTTTCAGGAGTGGAAGGGGATGTATGGATCAAGTGTTCTCTCTGCGCAACATTGTGGAGAAGCATCTGGCTCTAGGTCACAGGGTTTTCTTCAGTGATGTGGATCTGGAGAGAGGATTTGACACGGTTGTATGAAAGGAACTTTGGGACATTTTACCGGAGTATAGTATTAACGGTAAACTGCTGCAGGCTGGGCTACATGGGCTGTAGAGCCTGTGTGCGGCTGGATGATGGAATGTCGCCTTGGTTTGACGTCAATATCGGCGTTAAGCAGGGATGCGTTCTAATAGCCAGACTTTATCGTATATCTGGACAAATGTCTCCAAAGGTTGAACGATATGAATGTGGGAGTCCAGATGGGCGACTCAGTAGTCAGTGCTCTGCCCTATGCAGATGATGCAGTCCTGCTGGCAGATTGTAAGAAAAGGGGTCTACGCCTGAATGTGAGGAAAACCAAGATAATGGTCTTTGAAACAGATGAAGCCACAACAAATGTAAGAGTAACAATAGGTAATGATGTACTAGAGCAAGTGAATGAATTTGTATATCCTGGATGTGGATTTAGCCGAGATGGAATGTACACCATTGATATAGAGCGAAGAGTGAATGCGAATACCTAGACCAGATTGGTCACGTACTGAAAGAAGGTGGAGTCAAGAGTCTCCGAAACCGGCGAGCGTGTATGAAGAGAATTATGAATGTAGAGGAAGCGAGTGAAGTATACAAGTATAGAGTTCTCTGGCATTCTGTTCTCTCTGCTTACCCTGCAAGGGATATGGCGTGATTATATGTATGTATGTATATATTATTCTAAGACTCAAAACTGAGATCAGATGGTATAGGGCTTTATTTCAAATTATACCTTATCTTCCTTCGATGTTATATACCTACGCGTTGCCCTTAGTCGTTTTTTACAATGCCCACGGGTTGAAAACTGTGGGATACAATATTTGCAATTACATAAAATATACAGGACTATAATTGTTCAATCAAAAACAAACATATTTAGATATACTCAGTAATTTTATTATTAACACGATCACAATTTCATTAAAATATATTTCTGGTACATAACTATAATAATTATAAACATCATAAATAATTTTGAAATCACTTCATATAGTATCTGGTAGACTGAGTCGTTAAATATAAAAATCGATTATCACACGCAAAAAAATGTATTTTTTTGATTTTTTTATGCAACATTTACTTGGAATATAACCTTCACTTTCATACCAATTAACATATGTTACAACGCCATCTAGCAGATAAATTGAACATTATTCAGCTTATATCTGTAACGGTACGGTCGGTACATTCATCTCAATTACAAAATTTATATGGCAACAGATTCAAAAATATCGTAGGTTGAAATTTTCCCTTTTTATTTGGTGAAATATATAGTATTAGGTGTAATACATTAATCATAAAATAAAATAGTAATATCCACAGCATCTATATTGCCATTGCCATAGATACCTAACTACCCACGCATTCATTATATTATGCTTGGGTTATATATCTACTTAACATTCTGAGCAGCCTTAAGTGCATTTCGGAAACATCGAATTGTATTATAATATGTCTTTTTATGTATTGGTTGTATAAAATATTCATAACAAAATTAATTAAAAAAAATGGATAGACTTTACGACTGTTTTTGTATTACCTGAAAGTGATGTTTACTAAAATATGTAACTAGTGACTTCAATTAAGTAGATATTCACTTTATTTCATAAACGTAGTGCTACTTTACTAATTATAAATACGATATCAATTCGGTTTACCGATAAAATCCGTTGCTATTAAAATATTACAAAGGAATTCCCAACTCCTCTCTTCAACATAGCTTCATCATCATACTTTTAGCATCAGTGATTTTGAAACTCCATCAATGTATTAACGGTTTTATTTAGGTTCTATGAAACATAATTGATTCTAGCAAATATATTGTATTTCAACGATAGAGTGTGCATTGGATGGATAATCAGAGATCAGATGGATAATAGCTCTCAGATAATAGGTATATTTTAAAAAGCGACATTATCGATGTTCACCATGAACGAGGTATGAAAAGTTCACTCCAAAAAAAACCGACTAAGGGCCGTAGCTGACTTGTACAACACCGCTCCTACCCGGCAAAATACTGTTCATTGAAATGTAAACTTTTGAGCGTCCTCTGTAGACACACTTTATATTGACAACACAAATTAGCAGCGAGCTGTAAGCGAGCGTTCTGCTAATTAGCAGAACGCTCGCTTAAAGCTCGCTGCTAATTTGTGTTGTCAAAAGTTCACATTTCAATAAACAATATTTTGCCGGATGGAAGCGGTGTTGTATAAGTGAGCTACGACCCTAATTCATCGATGCTAAAAGTATCAAATCTGCCCTATCAATGTCAACTTTGTACCACAAAAAATAAATATCTTTTTTTATATATATTAACTATCATTAATAAGCAATTAATATTAGCTACATACTTGTCTTAAACTAGCCTACATTAATATCTCAGTTCATTGACATCACAAAACACATTTGAATGCAATGCATTCAAAGCTAAAAAAACAACTGCCTCAAAGTCCATTATTAAAAATAATTATTAAAAAATATTAAAAGGCATCAGTTTTTTTTTTACAAGGGCCGATTGGCTTTTAAGTAGCCTAGTCACTGTCTTGCAGTTATTCGACGAAATAAAATAAACATATAACTAAAACTAGAATTGGTAAATAAAATATGAATGAAAAATCTTCATAAAAATCTACAAATATTGTCACAACTTTCTGGTGTATGTAAAGTTATTCGTGTATTTAATATTTTCTTTTTTTTTACTTTTAATCATCAAATATTCTTATAAAAATCCATGACGTTTTAATATATAAAATTACCAACTAGGTAAATATATTATCAGCGATTTTTATTTTTCTGCAACTGTTTTAACATTGATGGTTGGAAACGTTTTTATTTCTACATATTTACGTTCATTTGGTATAGCTGCTACTCAAAATTTAAACAATATTTACATACGTAATTAAAATTCCTTAGGTCTCCAGCTGATAAAAAAATAGAGAAAAAAAAGACTTGTAAAAAGTTAATTATAAAATGTTAACTTAATCAGCCTTTATTAAGCGCAGCAAAAAAACTCCATTGTGTAAATTAAATTGCAAGATCTCGATCGTTTTTGAATGGATGTTTAATCGTTATATACGGAACACCCAATTCGAATTCATTCACGGGCCAATATTTTAATTGAGGTTTTTGTTCGGGCCTCTCTTCCGTAACATTAAAGTATGCGAACAGAACTAGAGCAGTGTAACTGGCTATGAAAATTAGGATATGCCAGACGCCATGCATGTAGGGAAAATCTATAGATAGCCAGGCATCGCAGAACATTCGATCCATGATCCAACAGAACATTGCTAGAAGGGAGACGGCTGCGCAGCGTAGACCAAGGCGATAGACTCTGGCACATTTAACTCTGAAATAATCATCATTTTAAAAACAAGATTCTAGGATATATAACATTTGGGAAACGTCTTCGGGATCATTAATTTTTTTAAACGATAATATAAGAATTTTTATGAACGCCGTTGCCTACCATAGTCAAAAAAAGTTTAACTACACAAGCGGGCGTAAGCGGCAATAAACTAAAAAAAGGCGAAGTTTGTCACCAGATATCTATATAGAATATAGTCTATGGTTAAGGCCTATTCGTTTTACGATACTCATAGGCAAAAAAAAATGGAAACACTGTATTTTTAGTCAGAATACAGGCTTTGTGTTTGCAACATCAATGTTTTCTAAGCACAGATAGAGGTCCTTTCAGCTTTTTGCAGCTAAACGGCCTTTATGTAGAGAATATTTGTATGGACTAATATTATCGCATCAATGTTTTTATCATGTAGAGATTGAACCACACTATTTAGCACGTAGACCTACTGACCAATTGTTTTTTTACAATATTACGTCACTCGTGTAGTTCAACTACGCAATTAACAATATTATTTATCATAATGAGAATCTAATAATTGAGTTAGATCATAAAATGAACAAATAAAGTTGGACTTGACTGTTTCATCATCATAATGTTAGCTCATATACGCCCCACTGCTGGACTCGAGTCTCCTCCACAGTAGAGGGGAAATTGAACTGATATAAGGTTACACGGGTTGGTTTAGGGTTTTATTTCTAGTTTTCCTTCTCTTGCATAGACGTTTTATACATATTATATCGCTTAGTAATCTTTTACGATAGCTACGGGCAAATGGGAATTCTGTCCTTGCTTCGCCAACTTTATTGATTATTCGCCTTAACAAATTTTTTTTAGTTTTAACTACACACTTTTATCCCAAAGGAGTATGTAAATGAACACACCAGCATTTCAATACGTAACTTTTAGAACACTCGTAAGAAAATCCTCAAAATCATAATAGAAAACTCAAATGACACGGCAGAATTCAAGCCCATGACTTCAGAATTGGTCATCTTATGCCCCTGGATCAAAAAGCAGGCGCCTAATAAAATGGATTATATTTTTAAATTTTATTTAAACAATGACAATAATAATTCGAATGGTGTAATTACCTGTTCAACTCTTTATATAAGAATCCTAGGGCAGGCACAGCGAGTGTCATTAAAGCGAAGGCATTAACCGCTGGATGCATTACAAGGAAGCCAGTAGACAGCACAGAAAATATGCTAGAGTAGAACGCCAACAATCGTCTGAAAATAAAATACACCATGATGTGAACTACGCGGCTGAATACGATGAATATGTACGCCGCCAATTGAATGGGTCACTGTAAATGATTTCGGTGGCGCGTCTGTCAGGTTACGCTTTCGGATATCCACATTTTCGACGTTCTGACTAAAAAGCGCAGTGGTATTGCGGAGTCGTCCTACTTGCGGGTGGCGGCCTTTATCCTCGGCTAAGCTAGTATCGGGCTCAGGCAATAACTGTCGCACCGCCCCAAGCGTCAGGAATGGAGCTGTTTATCTTTCCTCCCTGAACTGAACTACGGTCTTGTTCTATGAGACATTTGCCTTACCGAAGTTGGCGACTGCGACCTATATCCCAGTTTCTGAACCTGCCGACCATCATTCTAACAACAGCCGGCAGCGACAGATCGTCATCGATAACTAGGGAGTGCAGTGTATGGAAAAAAAGAGAAGCTGTTTAATGTCATGATGATGACTGTACGGTATGCACAGCCTGCAGTGGACTGTATGAGGTAAGTTTACTGAACTAGGTGAGGAACTGATATTATCCTATCCCTGCAAGCCGCGAAGAAGTAATTAAAAAATACTCCACCAACCTTTCATCCACTTTCGCCGAGGGCAGTAGTGTCGTCGCAGTAGGCTCGCCAAACCGCGCAGTCAGCTTCACTATATTCTATACAACTATGCAGTTCACAGCACCACAAAACACTATTATGGTGGTTCCAACAGTTCCGTTAAACAATGTCCTACCAAGGATTAAGCAGGTGCGGCGATTACGAATACACCGAGTGGCACAACCGCCTGGCGGACCGAGTTGTCTCAAATCTTCTACTCAACTCTCATAACGACGGTTGCAGAATCGAAGTTGTGAAGTTTCTCCAAATACCCTCCACATAACTTGCAAGGACCGAACATACCCCTCACCGAATTCAACATGATGAATTCCCCATTCTAAATTAAAAAGCAAGTAAGGGATATACAATCCACTAACCTATGTAAACAAAACACATAGAATAAATAAACCTTTAGTGAGGTATATTTTTGAAAAAAAAGAATAATAATAATTAATTAATCTAGATAAACAATAAAATTTAACCTAAGAAAAAAATAAAAGGTAATTAATTTGCATACGGTAATGGACAAATTTTATTCACCGGTCTCTTAATTAGACCATTTTTAGTTCTCAAAGTAACTACACGAATAATGCCATCAACGCCCTCGTGTGTTGTTTCAATTCTACCAAGAGGCCACTGCAATGGGCGCGTCAAATTTGATTTCAGTAAAACTAAATCACCAATCTTTACGTTAGGAGGTGAGGCAAACCACTTCTCTCTTTGTTGCAGAGTATGAAGATAGTCATTTGACCAGCGCTTCCAAAATAACTGTGATATTTTTTGAATTGACTGCCAACGAGATAATCTATGTTGAGGAACGTCCTCATAATTATATTCAGGCACAGCCACTAAGCTTTGTCCTATCAGGAAATGACCAGCAGTTAATACATCGAACTCGTTTGGGTTTTCAGATAGTGTACATAAAGGGCGTGAGTTTAATACAGCCTCTATTCTGCAGAACACAGTTGACAACTCTTCCAGAGTGAGACTTCTATCACCTACAATACGTTGTAAAATGTGTTTCGTACTTTTTATCCCGGCTTCCCAAAGTCCACCCATGGAAGCTGCGTTAGGAGGATTTGTCCTCCACTCTACTTGCCGCGCGGTTAATCCTACGAGTACCTCGTCATGAATCTTATTACCATTTAAAAATCTAAGTACCTCCTTGAGATGCTTGGCTGCCGATACATAATTCGTCCCGCAATCGGAATATAAACAAGTACTTAATCCGCGACGGGCTACGAAACGGTCATATGCAGCTAGAAAACATTCAGCTGATAAATCAGTTAACACCTCGCAGTGTACTGCTTTTGTTGAAAAACATACAAATAGGCATAGATAAGCCTTGTATATTTTTGCGTTACGACGTGTACTTTCTTTTACAAGGAATGGACCACCTATATCTGTACCTACATGGCTGAATACCTTATCAACCTTAAGTCGGGACATGGGCAACGTACCCATTTGAGGTTGTAATGCAGTAGGTCGGCATTTAAAACACACCTTACACTTTGTCAGTACCGATCGAATGATGCTACGAGCACCAACGAGCCAATAGTTTTGACACATTAGACCTTGTAATGTACGAGGCCCTACGTGTAGGTATTTTACGTGCAAATATTCGATTAATAATTTACTTGTATGGCATTTTGGTAGCAAAACCGGGTGCTTCGTATTGTACGGAAGGTCAGATTGTGAGATACGACCCCCCACCCTGAGGACTTTATTTTCAACGAAGGGTGATAGTTTACGTAAAGAGGCTACAAACTTACCCTTTTCTAACGCTACTATTTCAGATTCAAAGTGATTTTGTTGAATAATTCTAATAATTGAATCATGACCTTTGCGCAACTCAAGGGTCGTTAGAGGGCCTAAAGACCGATTTGAAATTTTACACTGAAGATTTATAATAAATCTATGACACCATGAAATAATACGCTGTAATTTATTAAAAGAAGAACACTTATTAAATATTTCTTCAAGGTCATTTTTAATTTCAACCTTTAGAGAAGAATTAAAACTAAATGTTGCACTATTTGATTTAAGTTCGGGAATCTTGAAGTTATGATTTAATAAATATGGTTTTATAGGCCACTTTTGTTGGTTATCATATAGCCAATCGGGGCCGTGAATCCACTCTGTAGCTCTTTCCACGAAGTGAGCAGGCAACGTTCCACGTGAACATATGTCTGCAGCGTTATTTTCGCCCTTCACGTGATACCAACAACTAGGTGGTACTGCGGCAATAATGCGACTAACACGGTTAGCCACAAAAGTTTTTAACGTGTATGGTTGTGTATGTATCCAAGCCAAAACATTTTTCGAATCGCTGAGCGCAAATATAGAAACAGATAAATTATTATCGCTTAAGTTTTGTACGACAAAACTTACAACCTTCGATAGCAGCACGGCTGCTTCGAGTTCGAGTCTAGGTATAGACAAGAGTGGGTTTAACGGCGCAACCTTTGACTTACTAGTCAGCAGTCGAACCTTCACTTCACCTATATTGTTTATACTACGTATATATAAGCACGTTGCGTATCCACGGGATGACGCATCGCAAAATGCTATTAATTGTATTTCACTAAAATTAGGTATTAAGATGTGACGCTCAAAACGCAATTCACTCAAAAGTGGTAGATCGGAGATGAATCGATTCCACTGTGAGCACGGCTCAGGTGGTAGTTGCTCATCCCATGCGACTCCCATCTTCCAGAGATCTTGCATGATACACTTTGCGACAAACGTACATGGTGAAATAATACCTACAGGATCGAATATGCTCGCCAGTAGTTTTAAAACTGATCGTTTGGTCTGTTTATTATCAGTCATGTTATAGGAAAACGCAAAACTGTCACAGGCAGGTAACCATGTCAACCCTAACACCTTAAGGGAGGATGATAACGTATCATCTTGAAAATCGATGGTTACAACTTGATTTGACTGCATATGAGTAAGTAACTCGGGACAGTTGCTAGCCCATTTTCTTAAATCAAAGCCACCACTTTTAAGAAGTGTCAGCAAATCATCCTGCAACGTGCAGGCCTGTTCTAATGATGGGCAGGACCATAATACGTCATCAACGTAGAAGCCTTGTTTGAGCACCTTTGCAGCCTCTGTACGCGGACGTTCAGCATGAGTGAGCTCATCCTCAGCTAGCTGATGCAGCGTGCGCACAGCTATGTAAGGTGCACTACGGAGACCGTAGGTATTCGTTCGAAGTTCGAAGACGCGAACTGGCTCCGTTGGAGATTCTCGCCAAAGAATGTGCTGGTACTTCCTATCAGCAGGATCAATCAGAACAGCCCGATACATCTTTGACACATCAGCAGTGAAACAAACTTTATATAACCGAAAGCGAATTATAATCTTTAGTAAGTCTGGATGTAGTTTTCTGCCTGTCAAGAGTGCATCGTTAATTGAAATACCATTCTTAGGTTGTGCGGAACCGTCGTAAACAACGCGCAGAGGTGTACTTACGGACGATGGACGCAGAACACAATGGTGCGGTATATAATATCCTGACTGCTCAGGACCTTGATATAACTCCATGTGTCCAAGAGATTCATACTCTCGCATGAAGTCAACATAAGACTTATGAAGGTCTGGCGATCGCGCCAGGCGGCGCTCGACCTGTTTAAGCCTTGTTATAGCCACATCATAAGAATCACCAATAGGTGCATGGTGTGGGTTTAATAAAATGGGAGAAACATAACGACCATTTTCATCACGACAGTGTTTTTCTGTGTACATTTTTTCGGCTAACTCCTCCATAGGATCCGTTGAAACTTCACACGGTAAAGATTCCAACTCCCAAAACCGTTTAAGTGTATCATTTAAATAATTATTTTCAATTGTGTACGACACAAATGACGTTGCACACGGTACAACATCGAGACTACTAGAGCAATTTTTTAACCCTAGTCTTCCAGTTATGACGTAACCAAATATGCTCCCCAATGCCACTGGTACATCTTTATTTATTATAAATTTTGTCCCGTCATAAATATAGGGAAACACTTCGCCCGATAAAATAATGTCAATCGGGGACGTTGTATAAAAATCCGGATCAGCTAATTGTAAGTCTTTATACTTAGTAATCAACTTATCGGGAATAAGTACGTTTGGCAAATCGGATGTAATTTTAGGTAAAATTACAGCATCAATGTTAAACACCGGCGTGTTATTGTAGCGCGGCTGAATAACACACGAAGCCATTCCATAATTTTTTACATATTCGCCACCTAGTCCGAAGATATTATATGGACATTTATTAGCTGATAATCCTAACCGTTGAAAACAATCTAACGTAATGAAATTACTTTGCGCCCCAGAGTCAATTAATACGCGCACGGGCTGATAATTATTAAACGCGTTCAAAACATTCACAACAGCTGTTCCCAAGATAACTGTACAGTTAGAAGTATGCGTAGACGTCAGATGACACACCGTACTTATAATTGATTGTTCGTCTCCCTTGCACGGCGCAGGAGCGGTCTCAGTCGAAATCAGCTGATTCGAACACGGTTTGTTATTATCTATCGCGCTAACTTCACGATGTAACAGAACATGATGCGGTAAATTACAGATTAAACATTTAAAATTACTTTTACACGCCTTAACGGTATGATTTGATTTTAAACAATTATGACATAATTTTAATTCATTCGCACGGCGAATACGTTGCTCATTAGACAATTTACGAAATTGTTCACAACGGAAAATCATATGATTACTATCACAATGTACACATAAACCCTTTAACCCAGAGCGTGTAGAAGATAGCGAATGCTTTTTTGTATCCTTTTGTCGCGAATCATTTTGTTGATATTTATTAGAATACACATTAGAATATGACGCAGAATGATCTAGAACTTTTATTTGATTATGTATAAATAATGCTAATTCATCGAAGGTAGGAATGGAATTTTGATCTAATTTTTGTTCAAAATATTTTCGAGTTTGTGGATCTAATGCCCTTAACGCAATATGACACATTACATAACTGCTTAAATCTTTAATATTAAGTGCCTGTATTGCCTTATACGAATGTTCGAAGTTCTCAATAAACATGTTCAAATCAGCAGACGATTCCTTGCGTAACGGTGAAAAGTTTAACATTTTATCTAGGTACCTACCAACTAACAATCTATTGTCTCGATATTTATCAATTAAACTCTGCCAGACGAGATCGTAGTTATTGGCGGATATCGGTACACTTTTAACCATATTTAATGCAGAACCTTTCGTGCAAGACAATAGATAATGAAATTTATCAATTTTTGGAATGTGCGGCTGATCATGTACTAACGAGCAAAATGTTTCATAAAATGTATTAAAATTCTCAATATCCGAATTAAATGTAAATAATTCAAGTTTAGGCAGGCGAGGGCGGGACTCCATGGTAACCAAGCGATTCTCACCGTTATTGCCGATGCGTGCCGAGCTATATTTCGAAGCACATAATTTCACTCGAAAATATAGTTCATCAAAACTTTGTAACTCTTGACTTCTAAGTATTGACTCAGAATCAACTAAAAGTTCTTGTTCGAATATATCGAATATTATTTTTTCGAATGAACTACGTAGGTCACTAATTTCAGAGACGTGCAATAAAAACAATTCTTTCGTATCAGAATTCGATAAATCGTGGGACATATCATATACCTTTTGCATTTGTGAAAACAAGAGTTGTTTTCGTTGAATTAACACGGTTAATTCTTTGGGTAATGGATTTTTCTTATCACTAGAAGTTTTTGCTTTAGGTGCCGCCATCTTGTGAAACAACACACGTAGCCCAATGAAATTATAAAATTAATATTATATTACTTTCACTAATACTTGTTACCTATACAATTTAATTATATAACACTTAGCTGAATAATTGTACGACAAATAATAATTTATGTGTTTTGTTTATATTGTATACTTCGTATAGTGGAGAAAAGTAAAGTAAGTACATAAGATATGTATAGAACGTCTACACAATGAAATTATAATTTCATTAAATAATGGGGAATAAGAAGTAATTGGCACGGCCAATATAAATAAATTATATGCTAAGAACGTCTTAACATATATGATATTTATTGGGAGGTATTCTAACACGGTTAGAAATAACGGTACAGAACGTCTGTACTGTCTAAATACCTGGGAATTACGAATTCCTAGGTGAGGTATGAGACCTTAGGAGCGGTATCCTGGGTCGAAGTGACCAAAAAAAGAGACTGTACGGTATGCACAGCCTGCAGTGGACTGTATGAGGTAAGTTTACTGAACTAGGTGAGGAACTGATATTATCCTATCCCTGCAAGCCGCGAAGAAGTAATTAAAAAATACTCCACCAACCTTTCATCCACTTTCGCCGAGGGCAGTAGTGTCGTCGCAGTAGGCTCGCCAAACCGCGCAGTCAGCTTCACTATATTCTATACAACTATGCAGTTCACAGCACCACAAAACACTATTATGGTGGTTCCAACAGTTCCGTTAAACAATGTCCTACCAAGGATTAAGCAGGTGCGGCGATTACGAATACACCGAGTGGCACAACCGCCTGGCGGACCGAGTTGTCTCAAATCTTCTACTCAACTCTCATAACGACGGTTGCAGAATCGAAGTTGTGAAGTTTCTCCAAATACCCTCCACATAACTTGCAAGGACCGAACAATGACTATCATCATCATCTTGCTCTTATCCCGATTACATGGAGGTCTACGAAATATGTACCTACTGCTCTTCCCTCGTACATATTGCAAAAGTTATTGATAATGAAAAAAAGGTGATGAAGACATTACCTCATATTTACAGGAATCATTACCATGCAACAATACCCCCTCAAAGTATTAGAGCTCTATACTACATCTTAATGTATTTGGGGCTCGCCCTAAATGGCTTGGGACGGGCCGCCTTTGCATCCGAGCCTCTTAGTTCGGCACTGGTTCATTGCCACAAAAGGGATTGAAAAGTAACGAAAATATTGATGATATAATGAATGATTGTTGCAAATATCTACATATAAATTAAAATTACGCAGTACCTACTTTCAATACGTAATGTATTCGACATCTCGTAAAGGTTAATTCAACTTTGTAAATGTTTCTCAAATATTTCTTTATTTAAAATAGAATTGTAACTGAAAATAATATGCTTAATCAACGAGTTATTTAGGAAAGTTCTAGAGCACTACATTATCGCTTATATTAATTGTATGATTCACAGCAATGTAATTGAAACTAGTTCCGTTAAAAGAATCAGTTAGCTTGATTAAAAATTTATTCATTTTAAAATCTATACTAATATTATAAAGCTGAAGAGTTTGTTTGTTTGTTTGAACGCGCTAATCTCAGGAACTACTGGTCCGATTTGAAAAATTCTTTCACAGTTGGATAGCCCATTTATCGAGGAAGGCTATAAGGCAATATACTATCACACTAAGTTTAATAGGAGCAGAACACCAATGAAGGATATTACAAAATCGGAAGTTTTATTTTCCCTTTCAGAGTTACCGCTGTGTGCACTGCACAAACGGTTAAAGTTTCGTAAAAATCATGTATAGGCAGGATTATTTCCCTTTTAAAGTACTAAAAAAAAGTCCGCGACAGCATATGTTTATCTCTAAGGGTTGGTTCACTATAACCTTTTTTATGCTAACCCAATTTAATCTAAAATAATTCAATATTTGCGAAGGTGTTTTATAAACATGATATTAATATTTATCCAAATAAATACGACATCACCACAAGTATTTAATTTAAAACAAAATTGTCCTTTAAATCATTTGATTTCAATGAACATATTAGGAGATATCGCAGTTTTAAAATAACATTACAGCAAAATAATGATCAAGTACTGCGGGTGTATTAATGAGTTTCTGTTCGCGACTTCGTCCGCGTGGAATAACTACTTTGGGCTAACACAAGTTTTACCCCACTATTCCACGCGGACGAAGTCGCGGGTAGAAGCTAGTTTGCTATGTGGACGTTAAGCGATTTAAGTCACAAAAACGTCAAATTTCATACTTTTACTAGCAAAATGTGATTTGAAAGCAAAAGAAAATTGTAGATTTACAACATTTGGAAACGGACGACTACTGCGAGTTACAGCTATAAATCTATACGAGAACTGATTTCAAAAACTTATAGTCTAACTTATAGTAGGTAGTAGTAGATCTTCATTAAAAAGTGGCACATGTTTATTCGATTTTTTAACGTTTGTGCTATCAGTAAAATGTGAGAGAATATCAACGATGTACTCAAAAATTTAATTTAAAAACACAAAGCAGTCATGAGGACTGCCGACAGAAGTGAAAACTTAAACTAATGAATATTATAAATTAAAATAGAACCACAAGTACGTATTTCAGCTAATTTCACAACACTCACACTGTTTACTTCGCTGCATAGCAAGAATACCACGCGCATGTGCTTGGGATCTACTGACTCACTCTCTTTCTCTCTCCTACTTTCTACCTTTGTGTATATTTCTTTCTCTCTCCCTCTTGCGTTGGAATATTGGACGCTACTCGTTACTAACGCTCGCGCTGGCCTGTAACAGGTATACTACGTGCATGCGTTCGAGTGCCATTGCGTTAAACGTTTAACGCAACCTTGTTAGAAGTTGCATTAGAAGATTCACTTCAAAAATTGCATTTCAAAATCTACTAGAAGTAACTTAAGCGCGACGCTTGGCAATAACTACAGAAATCAAATGAAAATAATAGTTTTGCCAGATATTAAATAGCAATATTTTATTCTCTTCAATTTGCATTATAAACGCTTTTTACATAGATATATGATGCAATAAATACCGAAAGTAGAGTACCTATGTTATTTATTCTTTTATATCGAATGAAACATTCATCTGATAACGCAATAAGTTATCTAACACAACACGCGAGAATTGTGTTAGATATTTTGTGCTAAGGATACGTTTTCAGTAGCGAGTTAACAAATAATCAGATACGGAATAATAATTATAGCTGTTAGCGTCATTAACTGTTTATAATAAGAAATAATTGTTCTTATTGCATAATTATGAACACAATGAGCGAACAGCATTGAACATTACATTATAAGTTCAAAGCTAATTAAGTACCTAATATGTAAAGATAAAGGTGAAAAATCTTGAATGGAAGATTTTGATTAAATCTTTAAAATCTGGAATAGTAATTTTGATCTTCAGAAAATTGTTACATCATTGAACAAACATTTTCAATGTTAATAGGAAGGAAGACGCTTTGTACAAAAGAATGAGCGTTGAATCCTCGTATAAAAGCTTTAAAAGCCATGTTATTATGCCACCAATATACTGTGAAACGAGATGTAGGCAATAACTTTCTAATCTAATTCTCGCTTCAAGATGGAATGAATAATTGCTATAATTATATCATGTTTCGAAGAGCATCATACTGGAGCTTATACATAGTACCTATTTAGTAAGTATACAACATGTTTACGTTGTATACAATCACATTATAGTGGTAGGTATATTATATATTTTTCTCAAATATACTTGGAAATTTGATCATTATTTTGACAACCTTCTTCGAGATAAATCGAAATTGCTGTACTGACCAAATACATGCGAGCATCGGCCGGTAAAAAAGGGATGAAAATATATATCTGTCGTGTTTTAGCGGCCAAATAAATATATATGTAAATTCATATCTATAGTATATTTTAAAAAAGGAACGATTTGTTACTTCTAAACATGGTTACCAATTAGGCAACTTATCAGAGTTAGAGAGCTCTGTTTGATAATGAAAGAAAATAAAACAAATGAAAAATGTTGTTCGTCATGTATACAGTTTTACTTAGTATGTACTACTTGGTTTTAATTTCCGCGCATTATTTGAGAAAAGTACTTACTATACAAGCCTTGGCCACAACTAGCAATTGATGGAATTACGTATGTGTGTCTCAGCTACGCCTCGGCCCACATTTATACGTTCGTCCATCAATGGCTTTTTTGCTGGCCGCTGCAGTTATGTATTTGCTCAGTACAGCAATGTCGATTTATCTCGAAGAAGGTTATCAAAATAATGTTCAAATTTCCAGGCATATTTGAGAAAAATATATAATATACCACTATAATGTGATTGTATACAACGTAAACATGTTGTATACTTACTAAATAGGTACTATGTATAAGCTCCAGTATGATGCCCTTTCGAACTATGATATAATTATAGCAATTATTCATTCCATCCTGAAGCGAGAATTAGATTAAATAGAGGCAATAATACCTAACTATATAATAAATAAATTTAGACTTTAAACAAGAAAAATTATGTACTTTATTTTGTGCTGGCTATAGCCAGAGGCCAGAGTCTCACTCGATCCAACCCAAACCAGGGTAAGGCAAGAGCGGTGTGGTTCCCATAACCGCCATCCGGAGTTAGACAAAATTAATATGTGATGCAAAATTGATCACACGACATTGCCCCTCGGGATTTATACATGAAAAATCATTAGTATATTTCCGTAAATGATTTTTGTTTTTTAAGATAGACACTTAAGTTATATTAAAAACAAAACAATCTTATCTATCAAGATATTCAAGGTAACAATAAAATATGATATAAATAAACCTTTGAAATATAATTTATTACGCAACATCTGCCTCCTTGTATTCGACGTCATACTACGTAAATATGTACATATGCTGCTGTCTTTACATAGATACTTAACTATTAAACTAACTTCCATAGTTCAATCATCCTATTAATGGACATCATTTCTATCACTATATATTATTTATAATTAAACTTTTTATAAAAAAAATGTAAACCGACTTCAAAATAGGATCAACCAAAAACCATACTTATTTAAAACACTAAAAACCGAAAAATAAGATGAACTATTTAATTCTTGTCTAATTCTAATTATGTATTAATTTTTATAAAATATAGTTACAATGTATGCTAGAAATCCACTAACACGGTTTGAAGTCGGTGCCAAGCCAAATAGGTATACTATATTGCATTCAAACCATGCCGCGCTTGTGACTGAAGTGATCTGAACGCGCAAGCGGTTAAGCGATTTGATCCATACAGGCAGACGTCGTTGACGGTTGTGTCAAATGGTATTAAATTTGTGGCGTTATAGTGTTCTGAATACATCTTTTAATTCTTATTTCCTTTAATAATTTGATTTTTGTTATTTTTTCACCGTGTGTATATCATTAAGCTTATTGTTTTTTGTTAATTTAAGCTTGGCACCGACTTCAAATCGTGTTAGTGGATTTCTAGCATACATTGTAATTATATTTTATAAAAATTAATACATAATTAGAATTAGACAAGAATTAAATAGTTCATCTTATTTTTCGGTTTTTAGTGTTTTAAATAAGTATGGTTTTTGGTTGATCCTATTTTGAAGTCGGTTTACATTTTTTTTATAAAAAGTTTAATTATTTTTGAATTTTAGTGTAAATAATCGTAGTTAAGTAATTATTTTAACTAGTTCATATAAATTCAATTATTTATTACTGTAGTTCATATAAATTAAATTATTTATTAAATATAGCACTATGAGTTGATCGACTAAAAAAATGCACATAACACGAGGAAGAGTAGTAGAGAATCAAAATAAAAAAATAAAGAACGTATTTCGAAAAAATGGAAACGAAATGCTGTATCTCGTTGCCAATGGTTTAAATTTCACTGTTTCAATCAATTCGCGTATAACACCATATGTGCTATCGATACGTCACGTGAGGCAACAACTTAGGTATGAGATGCTACCAACATCCAAGTGATGGAAATAATTGTGACGGTTTGATGCAATTGTTAAAACTAGACATAGGCTCCACAGTCATGGTAGGATGCAATATCTCTGTCATTAAGGGTAAGCGGGCAATAGTGATAATATCCAAACTTGTAGGCTTCTCCTTCTTTGTGACCAAATTGAAACAGGCTAGTTACCTGATTTGGTTATTATAAAATTTAATGACGACACTATTGGCACGAAAGAGAAAGACAGTGACGGGTTAGTTGCCATAGCGCCTGTGTCAACCATATATCAGGCAACGAAAGGTTACGGGATAATGAACGGAAAATGCTTCCGCTAATCCTCTGTTGGGCGGTTACGGTATATAAACTCTAGGGTACTTTACAAAGCCTTAAACAAAGCTGTCATTGATTTAGGCAAAAATAAATTGGCAATGATCAGTTTTATATTGCACTGAGTTGTGTAAAGACTCTAGAGGAACAGCTTTTTGCGACTTAGGGTCTAATAAACTACTCAAATCAAAAGACTATACCAGGAGAAAGCGTAAGCCAAAGAATAAGACGGTTCTAAATAGGTACGATACAATTATCCAATACGGCTGGATCTAATCATCTCACCTAATATATCTCAGTGTCTGAAGGCACCAGTCTATGAATAGTGATGATTAATGACATGAAAATGTGGTTCCTAAATGTGGGTCTCGTAACAAAGATCATATATCGGCAACATAAATAATTACCTTCCTAATCGATATAGAGTTAGAGACCTTACATTATCAGCTTACGTGATTAACTTGAAAGAATACAGTTAAATGTCTATGCGTGCATATGATATTGAAAGAATTGTCCTCCAACTCCTAACTGCTAAGGAGATGTACCTTCCATCACCAGCTCATCTAAATGAGATTATCACTGCCAGATGCAAATCAAATCAAATCATTTATTATGCATAAGCCCTAAAAGGGCACTTACATATTGTCAATATTACATTTTTTTTTTTAAATTAATCTACCACCGGATCGGAAAGCCGCCACAAACTGAGAAGATCCGGCAAGAAACTCAGTGGGCTCGTCATTTTTTTTTAAATTGTATGTTTTCTAATATTATTGGATACATGTTTAATCCCCATTAGCTCCAGTGAGATGCCCTTCGAGTAAAGATTTATTTTTTAAAAGTTAAATACACCATTAACAAAAAACACAAAAAAGAACAGAAATGGTTGGACCAGATTCCACAAGCGGCACTCGATCACGAGTTAACTACTAAAGCAGCCATCACGCCCCTCAACCACATTCGAGGGAAGGGAGAGACCCGCTCACGTAGCTACCGCAGGCAGAGACCTTTTTAGTAAGCATGACCACACCAAGATCTATAAATTACAATCAAATCGCTCAATTAAATCAATAAATAACTCGTTAGGCAAAACACGCTACACTGTACAATTTGTGACAATGATAAATATACAGAGTTCAAACAACAGTGAGGATCAGCACTAAAACAACGTAAAAGTTAAAATTATATAAAGTAATTGCTGAGAGAGGAGCAACTCATAACCATTCCGTATTATCATTTAGATAATCCGAAATGTTGTAATATCCTTTTTTACAAAGTCTAGTTTTGATAGCCTTTTTAAACTTATTTATGGGCATATCTCGGATATCTTTAGGTAGTTTATTGTAAAAGCGTATACATTGCCCCATGAAAGACCTACTAATTTTTTGTAGGCGAGTATGATGTATAACTAGATTATCCTTATTCCTAGTATTCACGTGATGAATGTCACTATATTTATCAAATTTATCAATATTTTTTTTTACATATAATATGTTTTCAAATATAAATTGTGATACAACAGTTAGAATGTTTATTTCCCTAAATTTTTCGCGCAGTGATGCTCTTGGGCCTAAATTATAAATCGCGCGGAATATTTGAATAGCTTTGAAAAATACATGAGACACGTAATATGTGCCTATTAAATTTAAGGGTTGCCCTTTATTTCCAAGAATTCCCATCATCAGATCATGATTTGGTGTCAATGGGCCCACCTCGGGAGTTAACTTTAAAGAATACAGTTAAAGGTCTATGCGTGCGTATGATATTGAAAAAATTATCCTCCAACTCCTAACCATTAAGGAAATGTACCTGCCATCATCAGCTTACCTAAATGAGTTTATCACTGCCCAGATGCAAATATTTGAAGAGCTTTTGAAAATATATGAGACATGTAATATGTGCCTATAAAATTTGAAGGTTGCCCTCGATTTCCGGGAATTTCCATCATCAGATCATGATTTGGTGACAATGGGACCACCTCGGGAGTTAACTTGAAAGAATACAGCTAAAGGTCTATGCGTGCGTATGATATTGAAAAAATTATCCTCCAACTCCTAACCGTTACGGAAATGTACCTTCCATCATCAGCTCACCTAAATGAGTTTATCACTGTCAGATGCAAATACTTGAAGAGCTTCTGAAAATATATGAGACACGTAATATGTGCCTACAAAATTTGAGAGTTGCCCTCGATTTCCATGACTTTCCATCATCAGATCATGACTTGGTGACAATGGGACTAACTCTGGAGTATACCCTTTAGAAAGAAAAATGAATTTTGAAAATCGGCCCACGATAGACAAAAATATCGCTGAACATACATAAAAAAAAAAAAAATACATACAATGAAACATAGAACCTCCTCCTTTTTGAAGTCGGTTAAAAATAGCCTTTCATCGCTCCGCAATACGTAATTCAATGATAATTTATGTTTATTATAGCAAAAAGGCACTAATTATAAACAAATAATATTTTTTAGGAATAATAATACAAAATATAAATAGTGGCTATTTTTACCAGAACCTGGCCTTAACTCAGCATTATGTTGGTTACAATTAACCAACGCTGATGTTCCCATATGCACCGCTATGTAACACACTTGTATAAATAAGTGCAGTGTATCCTAAATACATATTAACTAAATGCTAGAGAATTTTCCGTGTGGTGACGAAGTAAGAATACAATTTACCACCCCCTATCTTACCCGTGGGATCGTACGAGACGACTAAGGGATATAAAACGCATTAATATCTATGTGAGAAAAGGAAAACTGGAAACAAAACCCTATACCAACACGTCTGACCAGCGTAGTATAGTCATAGGTCAATTACCCTCCCAATATGGAGGAGGCTTGAGCCCAACAGTGGGACATATATGAGCTGAGATGATGAAATACTAGAAGGAAGAAAGAATTGAATATAACGGAAAATAGAAGAGAAAATAAAAATTATGATTTAAATTTGGAAGAAAATATCTTATATGATATGTACAATTTACAGTTTTCTGAAGTGTATGTAAGGATTTAAAAGTCGAGGACTTTTGAGGGAAACTTGGATGGGTCATGTGGTGGTCTTGTATTACCATATTATTCAATATCTTAGTGTATCAATGTGTGATATTAAATAATTTTGATGTCATTACATATCAAGTCACAAATTTCGCTGAATTGCTGGTGTGTAGTGAATATGATATAAAATTGCTTTATAAATGTTTTCATTTTGCACCAAAATTCCCAGAAGATACCGTAAACAGTGTGAACGTACCATTGTAGAAAGCAACTTATAGTTTCTTCTTTTCTCCGATGTGAAAATCTAATGATTTGTGAAGAAAATTATAACTCGACACTAGCTAAAATTAGCTCGTTTAAGTAGGCAATTGCCAACACAATAAAAAACAGAAGAAGAATAAATAGTCAAACAGTTATTCATATCATTGTTTACAAACATTTATTTTAGAAATCACTTTATCAATCTTTACTCGCAAGGGAATCAAAACCTACAGGGTACTTCCCGTAAACTCAGAATTTTGAAATTTGGTACGAAGCAACGTCTTATAGCACAGATAAAGGAAAAATTGCGAAAACCGTATATTTTTAATTACATCATATAATAAAAATATTTTTAATAATTTTAAACTTACTACCCCTTTCCTCATGAACGCGTAGAGGTATTCAATTGAAATTCATATCAAATACTCAGATCTATAAGACCTTTAAGATGTAACAAAATCAAGCTTCTATGTCAACGTAATCAAAAGGAACAGCAATTGAGGCCGCATATTTTCAAACACGCAACTACTCGCAAGGGAATCAAAACCGGTACTTCCAGTCGACCTAGAATCTTGAAATTTCGCATGAAGCAACGATTTATAGCATATATAAAGGAACAATTCCGAAAACCCTAAATTTTTAGTTACATCACATATTTTTTTTAGTTTTACGGAACTCTTTGTGCGCGAGTACAACTCGCACTTGTCCGATTTCTTTTATTTTTAAATTTTTGCAGATCTCAACTTTTACTACTTTCAAACCCTTATTAAATAGGTATAGTATATCGGAGTATCGGGTAAATGACGGAAAAGTTAAGGAGTGAACTCTTGATATGGTGTGGGCATGTGAGGCTTCGGTATGAAAGTAATGTTGTGAGGGAAGTTTTAAACATAAATATTGAAAGCTTTAGGGGTCAGAAAAAGACCAAAGAAAAGATGGATGGACTATGTGAAGCATGACATAGACAGACAGAGAGTGATCACAGAGATGACGTCTGATAGATATACCTATATATGTAGAGGAAGAGGACATTGCGTCGTATACTACATATATACCTATTAAATTTATATAGCACTATAATCAGCATTACGATAGTTTTATGGCATCAAATAACTTTATGGAAACGAGAGTTGGGTATGCAGAAAAGAGTTTGAAAGCAAAATTATTGCGGTCGAAATGCGATCTCTACGGAAAATCTGTGGAGTTAGGCTGACCGACCGCATTCGCAACGACGACGTAAGAGAGCGAGTATGTATGAAAGAGAGAGTATTGGTGTAAAGATGCGAAAGGGAATGTTCCGATGGTTCGGACATGTGGAAAGAATGCTAAACGAACGTCTGGTTAAGATATACGATGCGAAAGTGGAAGGATTTAGGTACCGGGGGAGACCGAGACTCACCTACCTAGATCAGATTGGTCACGTACTGAAGGAAGGTGGAGTCAAAAGTCTCCGAAACCGGCGAGCGTGTATGAAGAGAATTATGAGTGTTGAGGAAGCGAGTGAAGTATGCAAAGATAGAGTTCTCTGGCACTCTGTTCTCTCTGTCTACCCTGCAAGGGATATGGCGTGATGAAATGTATGTATGTATGTAAATAACTTTTTTTAGTACCTATTGAATTATCATGAGTTTGACAAATATTAGACTTTATATCATGTTGACTCGGGTTTCGAGCCTATCCGGTGCTGATTACACTACCGATGCTCATCATTCAGCCTTCGGCATGCAATGTAGGTACGGCTCACAAGCACGGCTGCGTACTCGCCATGATGATAAGCATTGGATAATCGGATATGTTTGTATATAGCAAGCAGTATAAGCATTGGATAATCGGATATTGTTTTTATCTTATGGATTTTTACAGAAAAAAAAGGGCGTTCTGGTGGTCGATATACGTATATAGACATTTTCGTTACACCACTCCATTAAGACTTTACCTACTTATTTCTGAATTCGTAAGAACTAACACTAGACTTGGGTAGCTCCTGAATGAGAGATACAAATGAACTAGCTCTTTGATCTCAATCTAGCTCACTATTAGCTCAGTAGCTCAGTTAATAGTTCAACGGCTCAATCGGCTCTTTTACTCGCGTCTTCATGTCGTGTGAGCAGTCGGCGACCGAAAGTGTCCGATATATGCCGATCACCGCCGAACAGTAAAAGTATTGAGCACCGATATGCATTGTGACTATTGCGAGCCTAAACGTTATATGTTCAACAAAGAAAAAATGTTTGAAAATAAAAAGTTATATTTAAAAAAATAATATTCATCTTTAAATAACAATATTCAATAATAATAATAGTTATCAGTGTAAGCTGTCACTGGACGCAGTCGATTCTGTCAGCCCATATGTATTTAGTGAAAAGCTGTTTTTAACCATTTCAATTACAAACAGACCTTTCAATTTTATTTATTTTTTTATATAAATATATTTTATATCTAATCCTGTGATCACCAATCAAAATTTACATGCTCATGCACATCAAGCTTATCACTTAATGATCGCGTAGTTCAGAGTTTGAACTATTCAAAAGAGTTAGAGCCATGAACGAGTTGAAATGAAATTAGCTAACTCAATAAAAGAGCTAGCTCTCTTGATGAGCTAAATGAACTCAAGATATATATGAGCTAAATGAACTAAAGAGTAGACTTGGGTAGCTCCTGAATGAGAGATACAAATGAACTAGCTCTTTGATTTCAATCTAACTCAGTAGCTCAGTTAATAGTTCAACGGCTCAATCGGCTCTTTTACTCGCGTCGTCGTGTCGTGCGAGCAGTCGACGACCGAAAGCTCCCGATCTATGCCGATCACCGCCGAACAGAAAAAGTATTGAGCAGGTTCCGATATGCATTGCGAGCCGATTGAGCCGTAGACGTTAAAACTAAACACGATCACTGCGGCCGTACTCCGTACATATAAATATATTTTATATCTCATCCTGCGATCACCATTCAAAATTTACATGCCCATGGACATCAAGGTTATCGCTTCATGATCGCGTAGTTCAGATTTTGAACTTTCGCTTCATGATCGCGTAGTTCAGATTTTGAACTATTCAAAAGAGTTAGAGCCGTGAACGAGTTGAAATGAAATGAGCTAACTCAATAAGAGCTAGCTCACTTGATGAGCTAAATGAACTCAGGATATATATGAACTAAGTGAGCTAAAAGAGCTAAAGAGCTAAAAGAGTGATATAGTTCTTTTGATCAAAAGAGCTATATCTCTCTTTTCTTTTCAGTGAGCCGTTTTTCGCATCGCTAACTAACACCGACCTATAGTACCTACGCTGTTATTATGGGTATGATTTTCCTTATTTTTAACCGACTTCAAAAAGGAGGAGGTTCTTTTTTAAATGCGCCGAATTCTTTACAAATGAATTAAAAAACGTATGTAACGTACGTATAAAAATTATGTATGTTTTCACTAACCTGTTTCCGTGTAGAAATGTCGGAAAATGTCTTTTTGGCAAGAACATTGCAAATGCTGCCATGAACACCCACAAAATAGCTAGTTCATCCATCAGTTGGCCTGAAAATGTTGAATGTTTTATTACATAAAATTATCTATTTAAATTTTATGACATTGAAATAAAAAACAAAAATAATACAATAACAAAAACATAGTCCTTCAAGAATAACCGCGTGAGATTTTAAACTAACTCATTATAACAAATACCTAAAATAAAAGACGCAATAGAATTTTTATACAGATAATAATTTATGCCAAAATGAAGTACCTAAATATGATAAAATTAATCTGCTTATATACACATATATTTTAGTAGAATGAGTATAATTAACATGTTTATACTCAAAAATTTGCAATAGTAAAAAACATTATTCTATACAAAATATTTTTGGCATGCACCCATATCTGAGGGTGGTCAGTTATTTGCGTCTGATGTAAACAAAAGCGAGCCAAATACCACAATACTATCTATAATTCTAGGTTTATTTAACAGTTTATTACACTGTACTCATTTAAATAAATAAATATAATAAATATTTGTAATCATCTCAGTCCATTACATTTCCGTGTAGAAAGTAGTAAGAATACAATTCACCACTCCCTATTTTACCCTTTTTTTTTTATTGGTGGACTATAGATGCGTCTCGTCCAAATCGGTCCGGGGTGACGGAAAGGCGGCGCGTAACCCCATAGACCCACCGTAAAACTCCTCTCTCTTCGCCGTGCGAGCCGACCACCGGTACCCGATCTTTGTCTTCGGTGGTCTCCCTATTTTACCCCTGGGTGATCGTACAAGGCGACTTAGGGATATGAAACGCATATAACATCTATGCGGGAGAAGGAAAACTCGAAATAAAACCCTATACCAACACGTCTGACCAGCGTGGTATAGTAGGTCAATTGCCCTTCCATTATGGAGGTGGCCCGAGCCCAACAGTGGGACATATATGGGCTGAGATGATGATGATGATCATCTCAGTTCATACACATAAATCCATTTGACTTGAATCTACTCCACAGTAATAGGATAATAAACTTACTACACCACATCAGTCTAAGAGTATGTATGTATAGGATTTTTAATGTTATCTGCTTACATCCTTTAGTCTTTATGAAACCAATGCGAAGGTACTATGGTTGAATTTTATTCTTACTCAACCACCAGCTGATACATATTGAAAAATATAAGAATAATTTTAATCAGTGAAATCCATTATTCAGTAGATTTCAAATATAATTTACTTATAATTAAAGTAATTTAAGTTAATCATGGAATTTTGAACTTGTGAATTCAGTTAGCTTTCAAGTGATATATATATACTTAAAAAATAAACACTTTTAAACTAAAAATAATAATGAATAAAGATCTTCTTACCAACTAAGCTCAAAGTAGCATGGAAGTATGCTGAGCTTATCCCAACCACCATCAACATTACCCATAATATATTTATTGCTGGGTTGAAAAACTTAGAATATTCTTGGAATAGATGCATCAGTACCGGTGGAAATAGGAAGAACAGAACATTGCTGAACTAAAACAATTGCATTAATATGAGATTTATTTTTTAAATTCATCACCTGTACTAAGGAAATTATCCTTGTATTGCGAGGGACTAAAAACATATAATTAAATTTAAAACATATAAAGTAAAACTGACTGCACAGATGGCATAGTGGTTAAGATACCGACCTTCTGTGCCAGTGCCGTGGGTTCGATTCCCACGCAGGACATTACTTTGTGCGATCCACAAAGTGTTGTTCTGAGTCTGGGTTTAATTTGTCTGCATTAATTGCATGTTTGTAAAGACCCCTGCTATACAAGGTTTAATTCCTTAGCGCAGGGAGGTGTTTTTTTTTTTTTTTAAAAACCCTTAACAAAAACATATAAACAAATTACACCTAGACTCAGAATAACAGTTTGTGGAGATTAAATTTTTTATGAGTGTTAACTAAATTAAGTTTGAGGCCAGAGTTCACTGACCAACTTATGCATGCATTTAACATTTGTTGTATGTGATGGCGTAACTAAATATTACCAGAATGGTCAAACTTCATATGATGTGAAATTATTATCTTTAGACTAAACTCGTGTATTTTAAAATTTGCTTTGTTCTCTGAATAAAGAACACTATAATACAAAAAGCCTTTGTTATAATTCCATTAATTTATAACATAAAGTACTTACGGTATTCACAAATTCAGCGATCATAGGCGATATAGAATAATTTGATTCACACCAGTCTACTGGTGAGCTACCTCGTTCCAAATGAGACCACATTGCCTTTGTTTTGATTTTGTGTTTACAAAAATTCAAACGTAGTATCTCATATATTTAAATATTTCGACTTTTTATGCACGATTCAAACTTCTACAATAAGGAAACAAATTATAAATATATAGTTTATTACACTAAAATATAAAAATTTAATAAATGACCATATTTACGAAAATTTATTTTTCCATACGTTATTATTACTGCACAAATATACGTCCACCTTCTACACATACACGTCACGGTTTGACAATGACAAACGAAATCTATCAAATAGTGTTGCATAGGGATATTCGATATACATCGATGCATCGAAAACATCGATGTTTACAATGCGATACATCGAATCGATCCGATGCTTTGAAGAGCTATCGAAATACTCGATGTATCGATGTTTTTTCATAAAACATCGAAACGATGATAACCAGTAAATGCTACGAAAAGGACCTTTTTTTTTAGAAGTCTGTTTTATAAGGGATTGGAATAGATATAAATGCCACCACAAAAAAGACCTTTTTTTTTTAGAAGTAACAGCTGATATGACTTTAGAAAAAGTACTCGATGTTTAAAAACATCGATGTTTTCATCCGATACATCGAAAGATATCGATGTACAGTTTCGATTTATCGAATCGAAAAAAACATCGATGTTTTTTCAAAGTGGACACCCCTAGTGTTGCAAGGATATAAAGAAACATAAGGACTTTTGGCGGGAATCTAAAACGTCATGTGGTGCTCTTGTATTATATTTGATATCTTAGTGTTTTAACGTGTTATATTAGATAATTTTTATGGTATTTTATGTAATATGATGTGACAGAACAGCTGGGATGTAGTGAATATCATATAAAAGTGCTTTACAACGTTTTCGTTTTCCATCAAAATTCCTACAAGATACCATTAACAGTGTCATCATAGCACTGTTGAGGGCGACAATTCGACTGACTGACAGACAATGACTAACCTGAAGAGATTAAGAACGTGAAGATAATTATAACTCGACACTGGCAAAAATGGCTCGTATAAGTAGCTGATTGCCAATACATAAAAAGAAGAAGAAGAAAGAAACATAAGAGTTTTTGGCGGGAATCTAAAACGTCATGTGGTGCTCTTGTATTATATTCGATATCTTAGTGTTTTAACGTGTTATATTAGATATTTTTGGTGGCATTTTATGTAATGTGATGTGACGGAACTGCTGAGATGTAGTGAATATCATATAAAAGTGCTTTACAACGTTTTCGTTTTTCATCAAAATTCTCACAAGATACCATCAACATATGTGGCCATAGCACTGTTGATGGCGACAATTTGACTTACTGACGGACAAATGACTAATCTGAAGACACTAAAAACTTGAAGATAATTATAACTCGACACTGGCAACAATGGCTCATTTAAGTAGCTGATTGCCAATACATAAAAATAAGAAGAAGAAAGAAACATAAGGAGTTTTTGGCGGGAATCTAAAACGTCATGTGGTGCTCTTGTATTATATTCGTTATCTTAGTATTTTAACGTGTTATATTAGATAATTTTGATGGCATTTTATGTAATGTGATGTGACGGAACTGCTGAGATGTAGTGAATATCATATAAAGGTGCTTTACAACGTTTTCGTTTTTCATCAAAATTCTCACAAGATACCATTAACAATGTGGCCATAGCACTGTTGATGGCGACAATTTGACTTACTGACGGACAATGACTAATCTGAAGACACTAACAACTTGAAGATAATTATAACTCGACACTGGCAACAATGGCTCATTTAAGTAGCTGATTGCCAATACATAAAAATAAGAAGAAGAAGAAAGAAACATAATATCATAAAACATACACTACGATTAATCGATATTGAAATATCGATATAAGGCGTCATAAAATATGTTTCTTTTCTATTTTCAGTGTTAAAAGGTTAGTTAATAAGATTAACTGCAACTATAACAACCACAGTGGCTTCAAAAACAAATATGAAATTGTTCTGAAGGCAATATTATTAAGTTGATATGATATTTAAGAATCAAGCAAAGCGCGTAATTTACTCTAATGCATAACTGAGCTTATTAATTTTAAAGAAATATTTAGACTGTTAGGCAGGGGTTAGCAGGTCATTCTTCGTCGTGCACATCTCTAATTTAATTGGATATGAATTGTAACTTTTTAATTATTGTTAGCTATTAGCGATGAAGAAAAAGTAAAAAATGAGCATATCTGAAAATTCTAAGCAATGTTTACCTAATTTGTCTAATCTATGTCACGGAAGCCTTCGAGTATGTGAAAGCGTCATGTAGTGGTTTTGTTTTATATTCATTGTTTTCATATTGGTATTGTAAATAATGTAATGCAGAGTAAATTACACTAAAATATATATATTTTTCATTATGATACTTAAAGAACTTCGATCGATTTTTTCGAAATATCGATCGTTATTTGTTATCGATATATTGATGTCATTTGTATCTATTCGGTGAATAAAATACTATACCTACCGGAAACTTGAATGGTTCAACATACTTATCACGAACGTAATAAACAAAGTTTAATTATATTTACATATCACAACATTTTTATAATAGTCTTTCAAAACGGTAGCAGGTATATTTACCCTTTTGACTTGTAATATGCTTTTCTATTGAGTTAACACTTGTGAAGTTTTGAAGAACGTATCTCAGTTGAAGCAGATCTAGCCACTATAGTTAAAATAATTATGTGTAGCTATATACCTACTGTACGTAACAGATAAGAAAAAAGCAAAGCTTCTATATATATAAGTATAAAAGATAAAACAATAATGTTATATTTAATTAGCTACTATGGCTAAAATGAATTATCGGCTTTTTTTATTGCCGTTGGTGGCAAACGAGCAAGCAGCACACCTGATGGTAAGTGATACTGCTGCACATGGACCTTAGCAACACCAGGAGCACAGCTAGGCCGTTGCCTACCGTGAAAAAAGTACTCTCCTTAAACCTCGTTTGAAAAAGGACATGTCATAGCGCTTGGGAAACACAGCAGCCGGTAGTTCATTCCAGATCTTGCACGTACGTGGGAGAAATGTTCGCTGAAAACGTACAGTTGAGGACCGTATCGTTTCCAGGTAAAATGGATGAACCCTGCTGCGGTGTCGAGTGGTACGATGGTAAAACGGTAACGGTGGTACCAAGTCAAACAGTTCCTCAGAGCACTCCCCGTGAAAGAGCCGATAGAGTACACAGAGTGACCCAAAGTCTCGCTGCTGCTCCAGCAACTCCAATCTGTCCGTGAGATTGGGATCATCGATGATTTGAACAGCACGCCTTTGCAGGGAGTCAAATGGGTCTAGCTGATACTTAGGCGCGCCTGCCCAGAGATGAGAGCAGTACTCCACGTGAGGACGAACTTGTGCCTTGTATAGCACAAGACGATGTCTCGGCGTGAAATATCGCCTAGCTCTACTCAGCACGCCTAACTTTTTGCTTGCCAATTTGGCTTTGTCCTCTAAATGACTCCCAAACTGGACTTTGCTCTACAGTTCGATGCCGAGGATCCCAATACTCTCGGAAATTTAGAGAATTACTCCTTGGAACTGAGGCGCCATGATAAACAAATCCTTCTTCGCAGCGAACGCGCAAACTTGTGTCTTAGTGGGATTGAACTGGACTAAGTTCCGTTCACCCCATTCCGAGGCTCACCCCAAAGAGCGCTCGACTTCAGACACAAGTTGAGCCCGTCTGTAACATGCTCCGAGGCACATTCTGATGCTCGGTATATCGCTCGTCACCCGTGCTATCATCCGCATAGCAACTTATACTCTCTATTGAGAGCAAGTCGTTGATATGCAGAATAAACAACGTCGGGGAGAGCACCGTGCCCTATGGTACACCAGCATTAATGGTCATGGTCTCGGAGAAGGAGCCCTCGACAACTGCTTTTATGCTCCGACCATCCAGAAAGCTGATGATCCAATTGCAGAGTCCCTCAGGGATTCCATATGATGGTAGCTTCGATAGAAGGGCCCTGTGCCAGACCCTGTCGAACGCCTTTGCGACATCTAGGCTGAACGCTAGCGCCTCACCCTTGCTCTCCAAGGCCTCTGCCCAACGGTGTGTGAGGTACACAAGAAGATTACCAGCCGACCGACCATGACGAAAGCCATATTGTCGGTCACTGATCAGCTGGTGATCCTCAAGGTACTGCAGAAGCTGGTGGTTAATTATTTTCTCCATTATCTTGGAGAGCAAGGATGTTATCGCAATCGGCCTGTAATTCGACGGATCCAGCCAGTCTCCCTTTTTCAGGATCGGTTGGACATGGGCTACCTTCCACGAAGATGGAACCCTATTCGTGTCATAGGAAAGTTGGTATAGGCGCGTAAGGACGGAGGTTAACTCGGGGGCGCACGTTTTCAAGACCACCGCAGGGATGCCATCCCGCCCGCTCGACCTATGGACGTCTAAAAGCCGCAGCTCTCGCCTGACCGCTCGCTGCGTAATGCGGATTTCAGAGAGAGAGCTTTCACACCTCGGAATGGTAGGCGATGTGGCAGCTCCCGCGTCCAAAGTCGAGTTACAGGCAAAGAATTGACCCAGAACATCGGCCTTCTCCTTTGCACTGTGGGCCAGACTGCCATCATGTTTCTGAACTGGTGGGAGGTTGGACTGGCAAAAGTTACCTTGGGCAGCTTCGGCAAGCGACCAGAATGCACGACTCCCAGTGGGATAGCTCTCCAATCGCTCGCAGATTCTGGCAACATGTTCCACCTTGGCTCTGGCAATAGCCTTCTTACTAGATCTGGAAGCCGCATTAAATTTTCGCTTATTCTCTTTGACTTTCAGATCCCGACACTGATGCGCGCGGACTGCTTCTGGATTGGACAAACGTTTCGAAAAATTTAATATAATGAGATAAGTCAGATATACCACTCTGCCACAAATTAGGTATTTATCCCCGATCGTATACGTCCCATTGTTGGGCTCGAGCCTCCTCCATAATGGAAGGGAATTTGACTTACTATACCACGCGGGACAGACCTGTTTGTATAGGGTTTTGTTCCAAGTTTTCCTTCTCTTGCATAGATATGATATGCGTTTTATGTCCCTTAGTCATCGCTTACAATCATCCATCCATCATTCCGTAAACTTTCACTGTTGAACATAGGCCTACTCACGAGAATGCCATTTGAAACGGTTCCATCGAAATGAAGGCTGCAATACCAGTGGCCACTTGTATAAGCGAACGGGACACACAGCGGGTAACAGTGTACCCACGCCTTCGTATCGTTCACGCTGGACGGGGTCCAAATTTGACAAAAAAATATCTCATAGCAATAACTATGATATAGCATTAGTAGCTATAAATTTATCATATTGGGCAAATGCTTATTTTGTATATAGGTCATTCATAAATTCCGTGGCTTTATAGATTTTATTAATTTAGTTGCTGTATACTTTGAACATTATTAAAATTTCTTGTCAAGTGAAAACCATCTTATATTGTTTTGCAATTTAAATCTGTTTAAGCTAAGAAAACGATGAGCATAACATCAAGTTCAGGTTAGTAATTATAATAAGTGCTAGACCATAGTGAGATTGTTGATATTAACCTCGAATCGTTTTAAGTGTATTACATACATGCAACATAAGATTTTTTTTGTCTATACCCTTTTTTTTTTTTTTTTTTTTGTGGTGGGCCATGGACGTCGCACCCCGCCAAATCGGTCCGGGGTGACGGAAGAGGCGGCGCGCAACCCCATTGACCCACCCTGCAAGCACCTCTTCTTCGCCATGCGAGCGGGCCACCGGTACCCGATCTTTGTCTTCGGTGGCCCGCTCGGCGGTATGCCCTCTCGGGCTCCTCTCCTGTTGACGCCCCGACAGATTTCGCCGTCGAGGCGTCGTCCTCACGCGGTGGCCTCGCGTCGGGTGACCGGACAATTCCCCGGTCCGATCACCCGAAGCCTCGGTTAGGGCGGCATCAGGCGCAGGTATTCGCGCCTGCGCCGCCCCGGCCTTTTGTCTATACCCTGCACTAAGGAAATAATCTTTGTTTTGCGGGGGACTTTTAATTTAACGGTTCTTTTTGCCAACACCCAGCACTGAGGAAATAATCTTTGTTTTGCGGGGGACTTTTAATTTAACGGACACAAATTACACTCAGACTTATAACAATTATTTATGGATCACTCTGAAATAATTAGTTAAGGACATTTGTTTTAAGAAATGGAAGGAGCAATTTGAAGAAATATCAAAAATTAAAGGAATTTGATATAAAACTATGCAGTCTCAACTTCCTCAAATACCTTGGTTCGTTAAGAATAAATTAACCAGATTACATGTAATTATAGCTCATAGATTACGTTCTGGACATTTTCCAACAAAAAAGTTTGCGTACCTCATAAGGAAATCGGATTCATCCAACTGCGTTAACTGCAGTGTTGTTGATGATATTCAACACTTGTTGATGATGTTCAACACTTGTTGATGGAATGTGTCCAGAACCAAGATAAAAGAGATGAGCTAAGGAAAACCTTTTGTCTTCGAAACTCGGATGTTGGCATTGTCCAAACTATTTTGGTGGAGCCAGCATCTGAGGCTGCAAAGCAATTGTGCGATCTGGCTGTACATCGCGGCAATTAATTGTAATGCCTACACATATTGTTTTCTTAGTTTTAAGTGTTTGTATATTTATGTTTAGGGTATGATGGGACCTACATATTCATAATGAATTAAAATCCCCAATAATAAAAATAAAATAAAATAAAATAAAATAAAAATAGCCTTTATTTACTTACTACATTCACAATTTTTGTATACAATTACTTCACTTGTACAAATGTTTAAGACTATCTACATGCATATGAATTTGTAAGTATATATTATATAAATCTATGTTTCTAAAAATTTATTCATCTATATTTCCACTAATTTATATATCTATGTTTTTACTTATTAATAGTCTACATTACTCAATCTACATTTCTATATAGCTATAATATCTCTACAAACTAATTTAGATCCCTATCTCTCTATCTAGGTATATATATGTAAAGTAGAATAGTAATTATTAAATACTAGTAGTAGTCGCCTCTGCGGCGTAGGCCTCTCCTAAACCCTTCCAAATATCTCTTTCCCGAGCTATTTGCATCCAGTGGTTACCACATCTGTGACTAAAAACGTCTCTCTATCTTTTACCTGGTCTCCCTTTTCTCCTTTTCCTGTCCCTTGGTATCCACTCCGTTACACGTTTTGTCCATCTATTATTCATCCTGCAAATATGTCCTGCCCAGTGCCAACTTAGTAATCTAATTCTGTGTCTTACATCTATTATTTTTGTCTTGCTTCTGATGTCCCTGTTGCGGATTTTATCTGATAGTTTTATTCCCAGCATGCTCCTTTCCATTTTTCTTTGACATATAGCAATGTTTTCTTCGTCCTCTTTTCTTATTGACCACGTCTGACAACCATATGTTAGGCATGGTAATACTGTTGTTTCGTAAATTCTCTTCTTTATATTTAGACTCACTGTGTTATTTTTCATTATTTCTCGCAAGGCCCAGTATTTTTTCCATGCTAGAGTTATCCTTCGTTGTATTTCTTTGACGGTGTTATTCTCAAATGACACTAGTTGCCCTAGATAAATATATTCTGTTACATATTGTATTTTTTTGTTTTCTACAACAATGTCTCGCGGGTCGTCATTAGTTAGGATCTTGGTTTTCGTTGTGTTGAATGACAGTCCTACTTTATGGCTTTCTAGTGCTAGTTCCTTGACCATGTTCTCAAGATCTATCGCGCTTTCCGCAAATACCACGATGTCATCCGCGAATCGCAAGTGGTTCAATAGTTCTCCGTCTATATTTACTCCTTTTGTTTCCCAATCCATAAGTCTGAATACAGATTCGAGTACTGCTGAAAAGATTTTTGGTGAGAGTGGGTCTCCTTGTCTCACTCCTCTTTTTATAGGGAACTCTATACCTTCACGTTCTAACCGTACTTTGGCATAGCATTTTGAATAGACGCTATATATTATATTTGTATATGTTGGGTTAACGCCTTGTTGTGTTAGTGACGTCCATATTGCATCAAAATATAAAGAGTCAAAGGCTTTTGTGTAGTCCATAAAACACATATACAACGTTTTCCTGTATTCTTTAGCTTTTTCTATTAATTGTGTTATGACTTGTATGTGATCTGTAGTCGAGTATCCTTTGCGAAAGCCCGCTGGTTCACCCAGTTGATTTTCATCTAAATTAATTGTTATTCTGTTTAAAATTATTTTTGAGAATACTTTATATAAATTCGTCGTGAGACTGATCGGTCTATAGTTTCCGAGAACACTTCTGTCTCCTTTTTTGTGAAGTAGTATAATTGTAGATTTTGACCATTGTTCCGGCGTGGCTTCTGTTTTTAAAATATTGTTAAATAGTACTTGTAGCGGTTTCTGAAGTGAAATTGATAACGACTTAAGCACTTCATTGGCAATGTTATCACTTCCTGGGCTTTTGTCATTTTTTTGGGTATTTATAGCGTGTTCGATTTCTGATATGAGAATAATTGGAGTCTCTGTATCCTTATTTTCTATGTTATGGTCTTTTGGTTTTGTAAGATTAAATCTTGTAGAGCGCGTGTTATCGTCGATACTGTATAGCTCTGCGTAGAAATTAGTTGCTTCCTTTATAATATCATGACGTCTATATTGCATAATTCCCTGTCTATTTTTCACATTTACTGTCCACTTTGTCTTGTCGCTCAGCTCTTTATATGCTTTGCGTAGAGCCCCTGATTTTGTTATATATTTTTCAAAAGTTTTTTTGCGTATTGTTTTTTTCTCATGAATTATATTTTTATTGATTTTTTTACTTATTCTTGTTATTTCAGACTTGATTTCAGTTGTTCTTTTCTTCTTACACAACTCTTTCCTCTGTTCTAATAGATCTATTGTCTCGTTACTGATATAGTTATTAGGTAGCTTCTTGTCACGTGGCAGCTGCTTCAAAAATTCTTGTAATTCTATTTCTAATTTATCATATTGGCTTTGTACTTCGGTAGACATACTAACTAGACTTTCATAAATTTATTTTCCCAGTAACTAGCGTCGTCTTTTGATATCTTTGGTAGATTTCTAGTGTAGTTAGCAGGTTTTATTTTCCTTGTTTTTGGTTTTAAGTCTAAAGATAACACACAACGTATCATCCTGTAATCGGTATTAAAGTTTAAATTTTTTATTATATCAAATTTTTTAATGTATTTTGGTTGGTTTGTGAGTATGTAGTCAATCTCATTAAGCTGTTCACCGCTTGGTGAACGCCATGTCCATTTTTTGCGTGGATTGCACGGAAACATGCTATTAATGATGAAATAACCATTCTCGAGTATAAACCCAACTAATTTTTGACCGTGTGAACTTCGTTTCCCGTATGCGTACTTTCCTAAGTTATTTCCTTCATTTTCTTGAGCTTGATAAGCTCCCCAATAAATAAAGAATAAAAAAAAAAGTTTATGGATCACACAAAGTATTGCTTTGTGTAGCCTTTACGTAGGGATCGAATACCCATTGACACGGTAGGTCCATATCATAACCACTACGCCCCCTGTTTAGTGATTTAAGTTCCTACTGCTTCAATAGCAGTAATTGAAGATCACATCTCTAGATTCATCAGCGCATGGTGATCCACTATTGTATATAATAGTGATCCACTTTTGTATATAATATTGTACATGGTGTTTCTGTGCATATTTTGTTCATAACACCGTCACATGTATTCCTCGAAAACTATAGTAGCGCCTACTACGAAAAATTGTCTTCAATATTCATGCTTTGAATTTCTACGCTTATCGTGGCTCCTCCTTACTTTTTACTGACCTAGGGTTCCTGTAACTGAATTTTGCATTACTTTCATTAAACCTCTTTAGGTGTATTTTTCATTCTAGTCTATATTTCTTTAAAATATTGTTAGAACGTGTTTAGAAATTTCGACAAATATCTAATCAATGTCCAGAGGCGTACGGCTTGCGTACTCAAATATAGCGAGTTTGAGTACTCAAGCTCACGCTTTAATGGTGCCCTGAGTTACCGTCCTAAAAACTTCAATTAGGTAGGTACTAAAGCTTAAAATGTTTTTTATAGGTAACGAAGAAATATCATTATATTCAAATCCTAGATCTTCATCGACAGCTAGTAATAGTCAATTAAATAATTGGATTACAATGACCATCGAGGGTGAAATTATTCAAGGCAATAAACTTCGCAAAATGAAACCATTTCGTCATCCACGAGAAGAGCAATATCGTAGATATCCCATTCTAATTGAGCCCATTAAAGCACGTGAAGTCCAGCGAATACGTAAAAGGTATAAAGATTTACAGTCCTAGGTACATAAATATCGCAACATACGCTTGAGGTATGTTCGGGCTGGGACGGGCAGCGCCGTGACCTCGTCGCTGTCATCGGTGCCGACCTGACGCTGCCGGCTGTCGTGAAAGCGATGGTCGACAGCGTCAGGAATTGGGACGCGGTCGCCGCCTTCTGCGAGGCTGTCATCTCGCAGAAGGAGGCGGCGGAACGAGTCCGGGAGGATTCCCGTGACCCGGGCCGCCGCCCGCGGCCGGGGCGGCGCATGCGCGAGTATCTGCGTCTGATGCCGCCCTAACCGAGGCTTCGGGTGATCGGACCGGGGAATTGTCCGGTCACCCGACGTGAGGCCACCGCGTGAGGGCGACGCCTCGACGGCAAAAGCTGTCGGGGCGTCGACGAGAGAGGAACCCGAGAGGGTATATCGCCGGGCGGGCCACCGAAGACAAAGATCGGGTACCGGTGGTCCGCTCGCACGGCGAAAAGAGGTGTTTGCAGGATGGGTCCATGGGGTTGCGCGCCGCCTCTTCCGTCGCCCCGGGCCGATTTGCTGGGGCGCGACCACATCCATGGTCCCACCTTGCGAAAAAAAAAAAAGGTACATAAATATAATTATTATTACAATGTATTAATAGTAATATTTTCCGTGTGGTGACAGGGTAAGCATACAATTAACCATCCCCTCTCGTTCCCGTGAGTGATCGTAAGAAACGACTGAGGGATATCGAACGCATGTAGGTAACATCTATGCAAGAGAGGGAAAACTCGAAACAGAACCCTATACCATCACGTCTGACCAGCGTGGTATAGTAGGTCAATTTCCGTCTCATTACGGAGGAGGCTCGAGCCCAATAGTGGGACGTGTGTGAGTTGAAATGATGAATGGTTCATAGTAATAACTAGGGATGTTATGATTATAACCGAAACTATCGGGTATCCGAAATAAAAATATATCTGAAACCGTAATTGAAACACATATAAAAGTTTCGAATAATTTCGGACAGGTTTTCTTTCATCCCGTCGAAATGTCAGCCCAAACGTAAACTTCTCTAAAGTGGAATTATACGTTAACCATTACACTTAGCATTTCCTTTGTACAAGTGCCTAAAAATCCAATAATCGAAAGTAACTGAAACTAATAATATCTCTAATAGAACTATATGTGTAATATTTAAATTACTGAAGTTTAGCATTTAATATGCTTAATTATTTATAAAACCCGATTACGAAATGAAAAATGATGTCACAAGCGGGATTCGAACCCGCGCCTATTGGTATTCCGCCCCAATCGTGCTGCCACTACACCACCGTGACTAATTGTAGGACATGCAAATTTCACTTCGTATCATATTTACGTCTTAAGGTGACGGTATGCTATCTACCCGACAATGTTTACACATTGTTATAGGCTTAATACTTAAAACTTTACAGTTAGAATTGTATTAAACGATGACACAACCTTGTTATTTAAATTACTGAAATTTAGCATTTAATATGCTTAATTATTTATAAAACCCGATTACGAAATGAAAAATGATGTCACAAGCGGGATTCGAACCTGCGCCTATCGGGATTCCGGTCCAATCGTGCTGCCACTACACCACCGTGACTAATTGTAGGACATGCAAATTTCACTTAATAAATTATATAGTAATTTAAATAACAAGGTTGTGTCATCGTTTAATACAATTCTAACTGTAAAGTTTTAAGTATTAAGCCTTTAACAATGTGTAAACATTGTCGGGTAGATAGCATACCGTCACCTTAAGACGTAAATATGATACGAAGTGAAATTTGCATGTCCTACAATTAGTCACGGTGGTGTAGTTGCAGCACGATTGGGCCTGGTGCGGTCCATGGCGCTGTATGGTGCCCCTATTTGGGCGGACTCTCTCACCGTCCGCAACAGGGCCCTTCTGCGACGCCCTCAGAGGGCCATGGCGGTGAGGGCTGTCAGGGGCTATCGTACGGTGTCATGGACCGCAGCGACGTTGCTGGCGGGCGACCCACCTTGGCCACTTGTGGCCGAGGCCCTGGCTGAGGTCTACCGGCTCCGTGTCGCGGCGCGGGCCAACGACGAGCAGGTCTCCGTAAGGAGACTGGGCAGAGTACTGGAAGTGGCCCGAAGGGGAGTCACTCAGCGGTGGAGAGAAGATCTGGAGTCCCCCGTAGCAGGGCGGGGGACTGTGGAGGCGGTTGCGCCACATCTCCACCGCTGGATTAGTAGAAGGCACGGCAGCCTAAGCTTTAGGATGGTGCAGGTGCTTACCGGGCATGGGGTCTTTGGTAAGTACCTGCACAGAATTGGAAGAGAAGGGGCCCCAGGATGTCACGAGTGTGGTGCGCCAGTAGATGATGCGCGTCACACTCTGGAGGTATGCCCTGCCTGGGGGCCCCAGCGCCACGTCCTATCGGCGGTCGTTGGGAGAGACCTGTCGTTGTCGACCATCATCTCGAAGATGCTTGACAGCGACAGGTGCTGGTCGTCGATGGCCTCCTTTTGCGAGGTCATCATGAAAAGGAAGGAGGCCGCGGAGCGAGAACGCGAGGCGCTTGCGTCAGCTGACTCGCTTCGCCGCCGGCGACCGGGAAGGAGGAGGCGCCGTTATGCGCACCTCCTCCCACCGCCTTGAGGGACGATAGGACGTGGCCAGAAAGCCAAGCGTGGGGGTGCCGGGGATCGAATGTCAGTAGACGATCTCTCCGGCTCCCCGTAAAAGCGCGGAAGGGGCCGCTGTGGTTTTAGTGGGTATTCCGGCCGCTAACATCTATGGCCGGTGAGTCCCACACTCCCCCTCGTCTGTCACCGGCGGGGGATAGCGCGCAAATGCGTTTCCTCAGCGAAAAAAAAAAAAAAAAAAAAAAAATCACGATTGGGCCGGAATCCCAATAGGCGCGGGTTCGAATCCCACTTGTGACATCATTTTTCATTTCGTAATCGGGTTTTATGAATATACGTGTAATAATTAAAACATAACATATTTAACAATAAAGTATAAAATTACAATAAAGTAGTAAATATAATTATTGTGATCGTAATGACTAGCATTTCCCAGAAAAGTTGAAAATCGTATCGACAAAATGAGTTGTGGTTGCAATTATTGGCCGCTATATTCTGAACACTCACGTAATACAAACAAAATATACCAAGTAAAGACTTCGAATTGGACGAGATGTTCAATGAGAATAGCAGAACTAGCAGTCCCATCCAAACGACACTGCATAGATACTTGGAGAAATAAATCTTATTTATTACCGCCATGCATGGTACGTCTAACAGAAAATTTATAATTGTCATTTTAAGATCATTTCTCATGTTTATCAGCCGTTTATTTCTCATCTTTATTAGCCTTGGTTTTACTATAGTTAGATATCTCGACCGATGGTAAGTGGTAATGTGTCTTTAAGTGATTAAATACTTACACTAAATTCGTAAAAATACTAAACTATCCTCATATTATTATCTGGTTCTGATAAACCATTATTTGCTTTAAACATATCAAAACATACACTGACGTAGCCAAGTTTCAACATGGGCGGGGATTCAAGAAAATAAAACGAAAAGGTTACCTATGGACGATAAGTGTTGGATATGTGAACGGATCATACCTTGCCCCAAAAAAAAAATAGTCGCACTGAAACTTTTTTTTTATTGCATTGGAAAATAAAATTTATATAAAATATTAATATCGAAAATATAATATTTCAGGTTGAACGGTTGAGAAAGCACATAATGGATCAGCACCCAGTGGTAAAGATACCGGAAGCAATACGGTGCTTTGAAAAGCGCAAACCTAGGATAAATAAAAAAAAGTAGGACATGATTATTTCTGTATAGGCTACTTTTTAGTTCTCCAGTTGTAGTAAATCATTTTATAAAATCCCATATCTATATTACCTACTTATATTAAGCTGAAGAATTTGTTTTTTTTTTTTTGTTTGCATGTGCTACTCTCGGGGCTATTAGTGCTACTTCGGGGTTTCACTCGTGACATATTATTAGTCTAACCTTTGCCATAAATAAGTTTACAAATGTTAGCAATCGACCAACATTTGGTAATAATAGGATTACGCGCATCAAGGCTTGAATCACCGCTTACATGGCAACTTCTGTAATAAAAAAAAATGGTGTATGATGTATTGTGGAATTTATTAATTTTGATCACCATCATCATTATCCTGCTCTTATCCCAGTAACTTAGGGTCGATACAGTATGTACTCCTCCTCTAATGAGCATATTGCAAAAGTTATTGGCAATAGTTTTATGACCGACCGCTTGCCTGACGTCAACCGTCCTTGGGAATGTAATTATGGACCAGGCGGCATCAGATGGAGTTGGCCACGGTCGATGTAAAGCTCTTAGCAGTCTTTTTTCGACACCCTCGAGTAATGAAAGAGTTATCAATATTCGTAGCCGCTATTCCATGATGGCGTGGGTATTGAAACAAAATACTAACATTAAATAAATTTCAAATCACTCAAACGAAGCTGTAGGCGTAGCTGGTAAATTATAACTGTGAAGAAGTTATTAACTCTGTCTTCATTTTATATAGGGCGCATGAATTAAAAAATCTTTAAAATAAAACACATAAGTTATTATTTGTGTAAATTTAACGATTAAATATTTATTTTAACAGGAATAAGAAGAATAATTACAGCTTGAACATATCTAAATTGCGAAGGCCATTACGATATTTGGAGATAAAAACTTTATGCCTAATATTTGCACAGAAAATTATGTTAGACTTATCGAGAATAATGAAGTTAAATATAAGTGGCGAGTATGTATCATATGCAACTAATATTCACATATTTTTTATCTATGACTCAGGCTAGTCTTGAGCTGACTAGTTCATCTTTGGGAACAGTCATTTTAGTTTGCAGTCGAATGGTGAACTAGCTCGTTCAATTAGCCCACTAGCTTTTTTCTGTAAAATGATTTAGAACTTAAATACTTTATTGGTAATTTAGTACTTTATTGGTTAGTTCATATTAATTTTCTAAGTGGTAGGACCACGCTGTTGACAGTTTTTTGCTTACAGCCGCAGGCCGGTCCGTCCGGGGCAGTACCACACTCTCATAAAATATTGACGTCTGAGCAATGGCAATGTGCTGTTTTGTTTCTGTGTTCAGTGAACGAGAGAGCGGGAAGCCCAACTGGGTGGGTTTGGGGTTCGTGTAGGTATGCAGCCTAGCTATACGCTTGGTATTACAAAGGTCATTGGACGGCAGTAACACTTACCATCAGGTTTTTCACTTGCTCGTTTGCCACCATAAGCCATAAAATAAAATTCAGTCTAACAGCGATGTAGTCTATTTTAAGGATATAACTACCTCGTTTCGAAGCGGCTGCCAAAAAAGCAAATTAAAAAAGAACTAAGCACGTGATAATCATCGAACTAGGTAGTTTGTTCACGAACTACCCAAGGGCCAAGACTATCTCAGACATTAATATCCTTCTTATTGTAATTCAGTCAGTATCGATTTATGAGGAGCCAATTGTACAGAAAATATGATGTCGCTATACTTACGCAAGTTACGATGCATGGATCTTTTCCTTCATTCCCGTAATGTTTTCCTTAATAGGTAGATGTTTAGGACAACCACATTAACAGAAGGGGTGATGATCGTTGACGACCGATTAGTCCATCACCACATAGATCCGGAGGATTATAATGACTAAATTAGAACAAAATCTATTTCAATCGGACCCAGGGGGGGTCATCACCACCATGACCCTTCCTCCTGGATCTACCCCTGCCTTTGCGTGTGCACTTTGACAACTGGAGTAAGTCAGGTATAACACTATGCGGTGAAGGGATCCTGCAAAGCAAGGAGAGTAATGAAGAATTATGAATAGATAAAGCACTCTTTCGAAAAAGGGTTTTTTAGATTCAAACTGCAATGTCAGTCCTCAATTTTATCATTAGGCCAAAATTGCTTTTGTTATTCTTGGGTTCGTCCGTATGCTTTATGGTTATTACAGATTATTGTTGATAGTAATTCTATATATATTTATCATTTTAGTTTGGAGAATTTATGTAGAGTTGTTAGCATTGATATATCACAAATCATTAAAGGCGACTCAGGTGTAAACTATAATTCAAAAAAATATACATCAGTACATATTGAAGTTGCAAGTAAAGTAAGTACTTACCATCTGAAAAGAAAATTGTTAACATTTACTAGTCTTTCTTTTTATTACCCTTATTCATTGCCCAACCGCTGCATATCTGTTTGCTTTCGGGTTTCGGAATACCTATAAGGTATTTTAAAACACAGTCCATTATTCTAGTCCAAATACGGTTGATAGACATCAAACAAAAGAAAATCTCTCAGATATATAATTTATTGCCTCCCGTTGTACATGGGACTTTCCAAAAAAAGGATAATGCCATAGTGCACTTGGCAGACAGGTTGGCATCACAGGATCACAGTTGGGGTAATATTTTTTTTCAAAAGAAAGCTCTGTTTAGGATTCCCATTAAAAAATAAGGAGTGGTGATACATAGTAGGTATGTATTCTTGGCATGAAGTCCCAGCTATCGCTAGCAACCGATAATTAAAATTTTGTGCGTTATGAATGAATGAACTTCAGATTCGAAACCAGAAGTTAATGTAGCTCTGGAAACTTTTGCTTAAACTAATTATCTACATTATCGACGGTAGAATAAAAGAACAATTATACTTTTAATATTTTATCCACATAACGTAGGAGTTAACATCACACGCTTATTCATTCATTCATTAATGTCGCTATTAGTTAATCAATCATTCTGGTTTTTTTTTATCAGCTAGAACAACATTTTAGCATAGATTCTAAGATCTGCGTTAAATAATCCACGATTGACAACTTGCGTGTCAAGTGCTATGAAAGATTACGTTATGATATAAAAATGTACGTTCCCTTTTAACATTTTGTATATTATAACTCATTCTTCACAAAATGTTTAACTTTAAGTTTTTTGCTCACCTTACAAACAAAATTCAATTGATTGACTTCAAAAATATCTATTTTACACCTAGTGAAATCGAGTATTTTAAAAAACATTGTAAATATTATATTAACCAGGTCCAGCATGTAGTACCTACCTATTAAAATATTAGTTCGTAGTTCATGATTAACGGTTTTTATCTTTGGATGAATGAGCTTGTAATGAACATGCCTCATTCGAACTCTGGGAGGCTTTCACTTATTTTAGACGCTTTTACGTCACATAACTGACAGGTTAAATTAAGCTATCCTTGCATGAGATAGCTGGTTAACAAAACGTATGTATCATTCACAATGTCGTTGTCAATATATCTCGGCAATGATGTATATATTGATTTATATTGCTTTGCCTTAGAAAAGTTTGGTGTTTACTTATTCACTTTAACTACCTATACAGATTACAACATGGATAACTGGCATCATCGAAGATTCATCTTATAAACTCTTGGAAGATAATTTAAGAGGTGCGTTTATAATTGTAAAACCATTTATATCATAATCCCTATCCTGATTTATATCCAGTACGGAATAGAATGAGCAAAAGTCCAGGCTCCCCCAACCAGAAGAAGTCTCCTTCTCTAAAGTCTGTGACAAGAGGTGCCTAAGCTTTGACATAAAGGGCCCATCCGATAAATTTGCTACGAGCATTAGATGGTATAGTTATGCTATTGTCTCTGTCTATTCCCGCATGGGAAAAATGTCTATGATTGATCCACATATAAGCCACTTTGGTGTATGCTATGTGTATATTTTCACAGATTTGGAGGAAGAAGAAGGAACAGTGCTTGATTTTTTAGATGACGTTATTAATAATGTATTAGTAAGTAAAAATGTGTCTTTTGTAAATAAAAGTTAAAGTTTCATCTCGTCCAAGATAGTAAGTAGATACCTACATATTTTCGCAGAAATGCGACTTTCGACTGTCGAATAGCAATTAAATAATGCTTCATTCGGTGAGCTAGAGAGCCGAAGGATGAAACCTTTACGGTAGGCCTCTGATATAACAGAAGTTTATGAGAAGTAGTTACCATTAAATGGGTTATCTGCTCTTCTGCCAGCAAAAGCCTTATTGTCCAAAAAAAAACGTTGGACTATTTATTTTCATTGCCAACTAATTTATTTTTTTAGATGTTTTACGTTTCAGTTTACCTATACGTTCATAGTTTTTCACGTATGGAGATATATCAATCTACTACACTTATTCATCCTGTAGGAGTAGTCGAAATTGATTTGAATAGACATAATAAGAAATCTGCCTTAAGATTTACTAAAAATATATTGTCCACAGCCACGCCTGGTTTTTAAGCGTTTAATCATCATTATCATCATTCTCCTAGTTTTATCCCAATTACTTGAGGTCGATACAATATGCACTCTTCTTTCATAGTACGTAAGTATTATAAAAGTTATTGGCAATAGTTTTATGACCGGCCGTCTGCCAGACGTCAACCCTCCTTGGAAATGTAATTGTTGACTAAACGGCATCAGGTGGAGTTGGCCCAGGTCGTTATAAGACTCCTAGTTGTCTTTTACGACATCCACGAGCAAAGTAAGGGTTGGTAATATTCGTAGCCGCTACCACACAGCAAGTTTGAAAGCGTTAATATTAAAACATAAATCTTAGCTAGTCAATAAATCCATATTTAGGATAAACATTACATTGTCTTTAGTTGCTACACAAAATTAAATATCAACTTCTTTCAGGAAATCTGCGTGCCAGATAATATTGGATTCACTAAAGACAATGTACAAGATGTTAAGAGCATTGAAAATATAACAAATAATGTAAAAACAAATAAAACTAATCTTAATTCAAATAATAGTAGCAGTGATCATATTGTACATAATAATGATATATACATACCTATTGAAGAACATTTTCAAAATGAGATTCATAATATAATTAACAACATTAACAAAAAATCCTATAACAACTTAGAAAGTGAGAAAGAGTTAATGAAAGATTTAACAGATTTAGAATATTCCAAGAATATAATCTATAATATCATCACTGTAGTTTGTGAATGGAGTGATAAATACGAATATAAATCTAACCTTTTGGATAAAATTGAACAGAACAAAAACGAAATACCAAGTAATAGTTATGCAGAGAGTGCATTAAATTCAAATAAAATATTCGAAATTCCATTCGATAATACAGAAGATCAAATTAAAACAGTATGTTTATATTTATGCCTTATAAATTGGTTTGATAGTATAAGAATTCAATTGATGAGGGTGAGGGATTTGACATGTGTTTGGTTTATTCGGTGAGAGAAGATGCCAGAATTGCCACTGGTAGGCCACAACAGGCTCGTATCCTATTATTATTCAGTTACAATATATATATATATATATAATTATTCAGTTACAATATAGGTGTGTGCCGACTGTGTGGCCTTTGCATATCTTATAACGGCGTAATTTAAAAATCATAAACATTGGGACTTGAGGCTTAGTAAGTCCTCCCGAGACCATGATCATTGTAAACTGTTCGAAACGTCGGGAAATTAAAAATCAAATACAAACGCGATAGAATCCGTAAAAGTAATTTTATTTCAAATGTGTAATATTCGCGTAAACATCAGAAACCATTGAATCATAAACCTATTGACATTTTAATAATAATAAATATCTAGACACGCAGTAGTGTATCAGGCCATAGGGTATATTCTATAAATAACTCATAAATAAGTATAAGAATTTACAAATTAATTTTTATTAATTTCTTCCGTGTGTAACAGAGTAAGAATTCAATCACCAACCTCTTTCTTGACCGTAGTTGGCATAGATTACGACTAAGGGATATAATCTGTATACAACATCTGTGCAATAAAAGGAAGACTCATAATAAAAACCTTTTTTTTTTGTTTGCGTGGGGAAATGTCTTTATGCATCACCTCTCAGGAGAGAGATGGCGTATGCCGGGCTCGGCGCCAACTAAATGTTAGCGCCACTACCTGCTAAAAACCACACGCTATTCCTCCATCCCGATTACAGCGAAGTCTTGGAACCGTTTTCACATGCACCTTAACTCCGCCGGGCAATAATAAAACTCCATATCAACCCGTCTGATCAGCGTGGTATAGTAGATCAATTACATCCTTATTGATGATGATTGCAATATATTATAATTCTCATCTCATCTGTATTTATATAGTTCAACATTCCAACATTAAATATTTTTAGATATTTGAAACGGTCTCAAACGTTGCGAATAACAAAGAATTTTTTATGGAAAATAAGAACTTCAGTAATGAAAGTATAAATATTCTCGATAAGTCTAATATAGATCATCAAAGTGAAAATCAAATTGATTCCATTGCAACAGATGAACAAAATTTCGTGAATGAAGATAAAACTATAATCAAAGAAAAAATTTATAAAAATGTTAATGATTCTCAAATTAAATTGGATGATGAGAAGAATATTTATGATCTAACAGATACAGAATATTTCAATAATGAGATCTATAACATTATTTGTGCAATTTATGAGAATTCAACTGATAAAAATGACACTAACAATAGCTTTTTGAATAGTCTCCAACATGAGGAAAAGCCATTATTGACATATAATGCCGAAAGAGATATGAACTCAAATCACATATTTGATAATGCTTTCGAGGATACGGAAGATAAAAGCAAAAAAGTAATGTTTTCTATTACAGATCTGGGTAACATTTTATTAATTTGTGACATATATCATAATCAGAAAGCCTAGATGGTAATAAATTAATCATTACCATTTAGATATTATAAGTAACTGAGAAATTAATTTATTGTTATTTATATTTCAGACAACTACAAAATACATGCTATGAGGTATCTAATTACTTAAATTAAATGAAACGTTTTTATTATTTTTCACACATTAACTAAAGTCTATAAATTACCGCGTTCCATAATATGTTCCATAAAATTTATAAGAAAATTTCTCTTTAGTTGATTTATTTCAGACATAATATTGATATTTCTGTTAAATATATTTATTTAAAGGTATAGTAACGTATATCTTTGAAAATATAGTTTCTTGTATAACTACTTACTAACTATTTGATTATATAACATAAATATAGTTACTCTCCCCGCTTACTTAGTGATTGCATATAGACGTCTAATTAAAATTTTGCTTCAGTCATGACAGCAATTCCGAAGATGAACAAGAACATAGCCAAATAAATTCAGATCCTTCCTATAGACCAGGCAATTTAAATCTCGGTGAACCTAATAGAAACCTATTGAGTAAGTATAACTACGACCCAGAAACATTACTAACATTTTTTCTTTTGTATAGATTGATAAAGAGCTAATGATATATTATTGTTAATTAATGTATCTTATATATTACCTAAATAAAAAATATTTTAATATTAACTTAGCAAAATAATAAATGATAGATATTATATTATTCTGTAGTTCAAATATGTCGTTTTCTATTTTTTATTAATTCATTTATAATATAATAAAGGTGATGTTGATGAAATATGGCCAAGCGATGTAAATTCGGATATATTGAGACCTAGCGCAAGTGTTACGAAATCGATTTTATCTCTAGGTAAACTTTTGGAAAGCGATGAACAATATTTGGTACCTTCAGAAATAGATACTAGTGTCTCTAATCCTAAAACTCTAGACGATAAGAAAAACTCAGAAGATATTATAACACAGGAAATTACACCTCTGAAAGAATCGATGAAAAGTAATAATGAGCTGTCATCGGTTGAAGTAATTATTAAAGAAACTCAAAATACAAACTTGCAGGTAGCAAAATTACAAGATAAAAATACTACAGAATTGAAATCTTCGCCAACAATGACTTCAGATGTGCAAAACAGTGAACAAATATTTTTGTTCAAAGACGACTGTCTAGATATACTTACCAAGGAAATATTAAATGTACTTCCAGTAACCAATTCCGATGCGTTGCTTCCCAAAATAATACAAGATGGCGATAAATTAGAAACTATCCAAAAAACTGATATTGATAAAAATAGTATCGAAAATACAGAACTGAAGTACAACACCACATTAAATGATATTGCACTCACTATAAATAATTCACACAATGGCGATGAGATAAAATCAGGCAAAAGTGGCACTTCCAACATATCTAGTCCAGTAACTATACAAATGGAAAACGAACAACTAAACATTTCACAAAGTGGCCAAAACCAGTCGGCACTAACAGAAAAACAACAAAATCTATGGAGCTATCAAATGCAAAGTCAGCTTGAAATGTTATTATGTAAAAAGCATGATACTGGAAGCCAGACCGATCAATTGAAAAACCATGAAGAAGTATTTTTAAAAGATTGTAGCTCTACTGCATCTGTTGATACGAAACTAGAAAGAAATAACATTGTCGAAGTCAATAAAGTAGTTCTCGATTCGAGTAAGTATAGGATAAGTATATATTATGGAGATATACAGGGTTTTTTTCTAAGAGTACCCAAATTTTTTTATGATGTTCTACATATAAATAATGTTATATTAAAAATGTCAAATATTTAAAATCACTAGTAATTACCTAATTATTTTCATTTCAAAAATATCTAAAAATATTCCTGATTTATAGACAACCTAATCTTGTTACGCGCGGCCATTGATCAAGAAACTATCACCCTAACGCACACAAGTACATGTTAGAAATTATCGACACCACACTACTGTTACACTTCTACACACACACACACACACACACACATGTAAAATAGTAAATAAGTTTAAGATTCCAATTTTCTTTCATACTTTTAACGGGCTTAGCACCGTCACGCGTCATAATAAATAGATAATTAAAATACCAGTTTATTATTTTAAAACTACATACTAATGTTCGTATTTATTAAGGCGTATTTAAAAAGTGGAATTAACTATTTACAACAATTAAACTTACCTATTCATTTAGTCCCAGGAAAAACACTATAACTGATATTTTAACAATTGTTCGAAATGAAGTCCATTTCTTTCAACACAAAGCTGAGTACGCCTTCTTAAATTGTTTTTTAACATTATCTGTGTCCGAGCACTTTTCACTTCATCAAATGCAGTAATGATTTTACTACGAAGGTCCTCATAACTTTGCGCTTCTTCAACGTAAACACGTCTCTTAATTTCACCCCACAAATAAAAGTCTAATGGTGTAAGGTCCGGTGACCTTGGAGGCCACGGTATCGGGCCCCCACGACCTATCCACCTATTCCCATATTCAGTGTTTAAATACTCACGCACAGCACTCGAATAATGGGGTGGAGCACCGTCATGTTGGAAGTATAGATTATTTAACAGTATTAGAGGTACGTCCTCTAGTAAATCGGAAATCACACTTCGCAACATATCCAGATAATTACTGCCAGTCAATCGGTCTTCAATAAAGTACGGATCCACGATTACGTTATCAATGATCCCAGCCCAAACATTAATACTAAATCGCACTTGATGAAAACTGTCTTTGATTACGTGGGGATTGCTCACTGCCCAATAGTGTTCGTTACGACTATTATAAAGTCCTATCCGTGTAAATAAAGCTTCGTCAGTCCAGAAAATGTTTGTAGAGTTAATGTTTGACAATAACCATTGACAAAATTGTACTCGAGCAGCACCATCATTTTCATGTAGTGCTTGAACCCGTTGATAATGATACGGGTGGTACCCTAAAGAATTTAGCAGCTTCCACACGTAATAACGGCTTACACCGAATTGTCGAGCTGCGTCATTGGTGCTAGCACGGGGGTCTCGTTCAAAGAACTCGACTATAGCGCTCTCGACTGCTGGGCTAATCACGGCATGACCTCCTTGAGATGTTGCATGCGCCGGTGTAGTGAACTGCCCAAAATCCAATAATCTTTGGTTGGCTGCCAAAATCGTCCTCGAATTAGGTACTCTAGAATTAATACCTTGTCTCTCTAAACGCGGTAAAGAGTAACGTTCATAAAGTCTTTGCGCACCACGTAAAGTTTCACCACTTAATATGTAGCACCGTACCATCTCATAATACTCGCGATTAGAATATCTTGTTTGATCTGCCATTGTGGGAGATAAACAATAAAACAATTAACACGTGCTGCTAATTAGGTCACGGCCAAAGTATCACTGGCGAATTAGCGCTGCGGACGCGCAGGTCGGTCTACGAGGGGAAAGTGTTGCAAGGGGAGGCGGGAAGACGATTTCGACGAAATAAGCCGATCCGTACCGACAAAGGAATCAAAGTTAGGTACCTAATTTTGTTTTATCGTGAGCGCTTAAATTTTTGTTTGTGTGTGCGTGTTTATAAAATGAATGACTTACATATTAGCAACAAATTTAGTGGCATATAGGAATTCACCGAATAAGAAAAAATATTTTTGTGCTAAAAAAAACATATGTTTTTATTTCAATAATCAATTATACTATCGAATCTGAACCTCCTGTGAAATTTTGGGTACCCTTAGCAAAATAACCCGGTATATTTAATTACTCACTATATTGACTGACGGTATCTCAAATGTCGCAAGGAGCCGTTGCACTTGCATTTTCATGAGGAAGCGTATGTCCAACAGTGAACGTCTACGAGCTGATGGACGGATGGATATTTAGTAACCTACTTAAGTAGGTACTCATGAGATGAGTAGTAGGTAATAACGAATATATACTTGTGACGTTTTATTATTAAACTTCTAGATACGTACTCGTATTCGAGATACAAAATTCAGATCTTGACTTATCTTTACATTGCTTTATTATTACATCTTCTTAATATATATAAATTACGCCTCACGTTGTTTGTCGGCGATGGACTCCTAAAGTACTTAACCGATTTTTATCAAATTTACACAGCATGTGTAGTTTGATCCAACTTAACTTCCATATCAATTTATAGTCGCAATATTATTTTATTGCAAATTATTTGTCTATTATTTGACAGTCACATTTATCTGTTGTCTCCAAACGATTCTAACAGATGACGGTATCTGTTGACTAGATTGAGTAAGTATTTAATAGAATTTATTACCATAACCATGTGTTACTGAGGCTACCTTAGCCACAGCAACGCGAGGCCAGTTTTTTTTTTTTTTTTTTGTTAACGCAGTGGTTCAAGAATGCTATTTGCGCACTAACCCCCGCCTGTCGGAAAAACAGACGGGGAGTGTGGGACTCGCTAGCCCCGTGACTAGAATACCCACTAAACTCTTTCCACTGCGATCGCTGTTAGCCGAGAGGGCTTTGACAGCTTAACCGGACTATGGGTGAGCGCTGAAGGCTCTCAACCCGGAATAGCTTTTAAGCGACTACGCCCGAGGGCTCTCCCTGTGGAGAACGGACCTCGGCTCGGGGCGTCGCTGGTGGCAAAGTGGGTGTGCCCACGTTTGGAATATTGATTTTTACGCGTCGCGTCTTCCTTCCCCGGCGGCGGAGGCGAAAGCGCGAGTGGTTATGTGTTATGGCCGCGCGGGCCGTGTTGGCTCTTTCTTGAGCGACAGTAATTTCGTCGTCAACGTCGGTCAGTGCGTGTCGAGGACGTCGGATGGCGGATATTTTTAATGGGGTGTAGTTAGCCGCCTCAACCACTAGTTGGTTGGGGTGTATCATGGCAGAAGACGCGAGGCCAGGTCTGCTAGTAGCATTTATAACAAAGTCACTTTCCGCTGTCTGTACGTTTAAGGTTAATTTCCGTGCATCGCGCTTAATAAGAACACTAAAAAAGTAGAATTAAAAGAATGGATTAGCTGGCTGATAGATGAATGGATGTTGAAAAAAATATTTGTCTACATTTTAAGTGCCATTATAAGAGCAAGATCTTACAGAGTGCAACTTGCTGAAACTAGTTATCCTGTTTTAATTATTTTTATGAATGACAAGATATTTAAACAGATAGATAATAAGAATAAACACAAATAAATATTTTATTACAGAAGTTCGAATGGAATATGCTCCATCCTGGATCGTACGCATAAAAGAACATGACGAACCTAATGAAAATTTAACATCAATTCCGAGTAAGTTTAATACCCGCCAAACACCTTTTTCCATTATTTAGTACTGGCAACACAGAAGGAGTTTTGTTGAATGTTTAACGGACACGAACAATGTATTCGGAGTTTTCGCGGAAGCATAAAAGTTTCATATGGTAGTCATTCATCATCATCATCCAGCTCTCAAAACAATTATGTACTTTTGATCGATGCAATATGTGCTTACTACTACTCTTCTTCTCGTACATATTGCAAAGGTTTGATGAATAGTTTTATAATCAACCGCCTGTCTGACGTCAACACTTTTTGGGAATGTAATTATTGACCAGATGGCTTCAGATAAAAGTACCCTAGGTCGATGTAAAGCTCTTTCTTAGTCATCTTTTACGACACTTACAAATTATGTAAGAGTTATTAGTATTCGCAACCGCCACTTCGCAGAAAAGCGTCATCTTGGTCTTGTATTATATTCAATATCTTAGTGTTAAATCAAATAATATAGATGGCATTTTATATTACATGATGCGGAGGAACTGCTAAGTTGTAGTGAATCACATATTTTTTTTGTCCTGAATGATGGAACAACGCACAGCCTAAACCGCTGATCGTAGAGACCTGAAACTTCGAGGGTGTGTTCTTTGTGGGACGTAGGCATCCGATAAGAAAGGATTTTTTGAAATTCCACCGCTAAGGGGATGAAAAAGCATAGCAAAGTTTGTATGGGATAATGTTATTCCATGGTCCAATCTATTTCAAATTTTGCATAAACATTCTCTAACAGAATTGATGAAAGATGTGTTTCGTGTTTTATTGAAATTCATTTTCTAACAGGGTTTAAAAGGGGTAGAAGTTTATTTTGGGGGTGATTTGGTTCACAGCTCATATCAATACTTCTTTATGTTTTTGATTTAAAATTGTGACATGCGGAAACCTTGCCCACGCTGACGCCTTGGCCCACGCCGACGCCTAAGCCCACGCAGGCGCCTTGGCCCACGCCGACGCCATGGCCCACGCAGAAGCCTTGCCCACGCTGACGCCTTGGCCCACGCAGACGCCTTGGCCCACGCCGACGCATTGGCCCACGCCGACGCCGTGGCCCACGCCGACGCCGTGGCTCACGCCGACACCGTGGCCCACGCCGACGACCATACACTGCTCAGACATTGATTTTCTGCAAAAGTGAGGTGCCGGTACCCAGTCGGACCAGCCCATAGTTGTAGACAGGATACTGTTAAGTGTGGCTCTATCACTATTAGTGTTTTAGAATTGCTCCCCTAATCCTTTGGGATAAATGGACAATGGTAAATAAAAAAGCCGTAGAGGCTGCGGATCGAGCACCACGAATATTCATTATATTGGTGCTTTTCTTTAGGAATTTTCGAGAAATCCTTTTGTTAAAACTCGAGGAACTAGAGCCGATGAGATCAAGGTTTCACTGAAGCATTTTTATTTGTTGCCCAAGTAGAAAATTTGATCCTAGCAATCAACATGCGAGCAGAGCCATAGCCACCTACTACATAGCGACTCACTGACTCAAGAATCTGCTGTTTTAATGAAAATTGCAGATCGCAATGAAGTCCTTTGATGTTTTCATCAAGGGACCTCTTGGCGAAGTAGCTGCCTAAAACTGAATTTCACGCAGATGAAGTCGCGGGCATCAGCTAGTATATATATATATAAGAGATTTCCACCTATGTACTCATCACGATATCTCTAGAACCATAAGGCCTACACACTTTAAATTTAGTAGGAATGTTCCTTTCGCCGAGTAAAGGTCAGCTAAGAACGGATTTCACGAAATTTCACCCGCAAGGGAAGTTGCTGGGGTGTAAAATCACATTTTTTAAATATAGCTAGCTCCTACTGACTTGAATTCCGGTAGGCATATTTGTGTTACGATACAGGGGTTAACTAAGAACGGCTTTTTAAAAATTCCATCCCTAAAGAGTTTGCGTAGGTGTTAACTCAAAACAATTTACCAATACAGCCCCTACAGACTTGGAATTTTGTGTGGACTTTCTTTCTGTCCTGTAAAGGTCAGATGAAGTAGGACTTTAAGAATTCCTTCTCGGAAAGGAATTCTATGTAGCGAAAGTAAACTAGACAATTGGACTGACGTAACCGAAACGAAGCGAGAGCGGGTCGCTAGTATAAATATGAAAGTTCTTTACATAAGTTTTCGCTTGCCACCAAAATTCCCAGACGATACCATTAACAGTGTGTGTGTTCCCAGACGATACCACAGTGGCACTGTTGAAGGAAAGGATATGACTTCTTGAAAAAAAGAAATGACATATGCCAAGTGAAATAATGTACATAATCGCTACGCTTAGCAAGTGAGTTAATTATCGCAGTTGATTTACATCAACTAACTAATATGTTTCCCAGGCGATTACTACTGTCCTTTGTTCCGGTGATCAATCAGCTGTTTATTTACGACTCCCACGAGAAGGTTGATAACACATTGTATTCTTATTCCCTCACTATACAAATATAATAATATTTGATAATAAATATTTATTTTAGTTATTATCAAAAATTTACAACATAGTGAAGTTAGAAAATGGTGCATGGATATGGATAATGCATTTAAAAATCTTAGTATATGGAACTATTGGCTACAAAACGCTTGTAAAGAGACAGAGTATTTGATAAGAAAAAGTTAGTATCAGTTTTTTATTCATCACGATTTTATTAACGAGTCGGACTCGCGCACGAAGGGTTCCGTACCATTATCTATAAAATCATGTCTGTTAAATGGGAGCCCTCTTAAATATATATTTTATTCTGCTTTTTAGTATTTGTTGTTGTAGCGGAATCAGACAACTGTCGAACTATCACGGCTCATGAGACGGCCTGATGACAGGCAAACGGACGGACAACAGTCTTAGTAATAGGGTGCCGTTTTAGTATTGAACCATAAAATACATAGGTCTACATTTAGAAAGTTCCACTAAAAACCTAAATTGACTGGTAATATGCCTTAGTGCAGGATGTTGTTTTAAAAACCAATAAAGTTTTGAATTTATATAATATAACGTTTTGAATTTATATCTATAATTTGTATTTTAGTGCAAGTAGTATTGTCGTAAGGGACCGTATGCATACTACGTGACCTAAGTCTAAAAACACTACGCTAGAACAAAATTAGATCTATTATTTTATTATGTATATTGCAAATGGTCACTGAATGGGGAATGGTTAAACAATTGTAAAATGTTTTGTGTGCTATGGGCACGTTTGCCAAGAAGTTTTATTAATATAAATCAGAGAGATATTCAGTTAGGCAGTATATTTTAAGGTATTTTTTTCTTACAGGAAAAGCATGTCCATATTATAATATCAAATACGGCCAAAGGTGGTCCAAATTAAAGGATAACGTCAATAAAGATGCTGTTTTATGGAGACAATTGCACATACATACCCATAAAGTTTTCATTGGATATCGAAAATATTACAATAACGTTGAGGTGAATTATTATACTATATATATATTTCTTCACCAGCTCTTAAACGCCGTCGGACTCAGGGCTCTTCTGTTGCGTCCACAGGGTCATGGCGGTCAGGGCCATTCGCGTTTACCACACGGTAGCGACCAAATTAGCGTTTGCCATTGTGTGTATATTGTGGGGTGGGTTTATGTGGTCGCGCGCCGTTCGCATCTGTCGCCCGGACAGATTCAGCGGTATGTGGCCAGACCATAAAAAAGCTCTAAAACGCCTGACTGCTTGATACAAGTCTCCTCCATAAGATTTTTAGAAAATTTTCCATATAATTTTTACTAGTTGCCAGAATCAAAACGGCAGTCCACCGCCACTATCTCGTTCGTTGTAAGCTGTCAAAACATTTAGCTTTAGTTTGACCTAGTGTTTTTGCCAATCCATACATAAGTAGGTTGGATCCGCTAAATACCCAAAGATGGAAATGTTTTATATATACCTATATATCATGCGTGTAAATCGATAAGCGGTTCTTGTTCTTTGAGCAACAGCCATTGATTGTTTTATGTAATATCATTACTTAGGTATACCTGCTTTTCAGATGACTAAAAGAAAATATAAATCAAAATGCAAATGCACAAACATTGCTGAAAGATTTTGTTAAGAAAACTAGCTACATGAATATTTGACAGCTCAAGAACAGAAGCGATACTAGTGCCTATATACAATTTGAAAGTTTTAATAGCATAATAATTAATATCCTTTCTCATTACGTAGAATGTTATTACCATGTTTTTATTCACTCGCTTTGGTGTATGTCTGTCTAAATATGAATGAACTTTGTAATTGATGTTGTAATTGATGATGATTGTAAATATATGAATTTTGTAATAAATTTTAAGTTACCGCTAAACCTAAACGCTAAAACGAGATACTTGAAATTTGGACCATAACTCTGAAGTCAATGGTAATGCTTGAGAATGTAAAAAAGAAGAAAATAAAACAAAAAGTATTTAAAATCAATTCCAAAATTTCAATCACGGTAAGACTAACCAAACTAAAACCATAAAATAGCAAAATTAATAAGATAAAATGTACCCATGATTATTTCCTTAGTGAAGGATGGTGGCAAAAAAAAATGTAGGTCTAGGTAGGTAGGTGTAGGAAATGTATGTCTTATTATCTTTGTACATTTTTTGCCTTTTGTTTTTTTAATTGAAATAATTCCTGTAGGTACCTACATATTTTCTATTTAAAAAATCCTTCCTTTATTCCTATTAAAATAGCAATCTTTTCCTTACCAACCCATATACAACTCATTATTGGGCGAGCCCTAGGGCCTCTCCAAAATGGATACTTAATCATTAGTGATAGTGTCTAACTATTTTAATAATTGATTATTATCCGCAGAATATTGAATGTTCTCGTGGGAAGAAATTAAATAGGTACACGGGACCGAAATTGTGAGTAGGTACAAACCGTACTGCGAGCCAGTTAATAATAAGAGCTTAATAAAGTATGATTATCCATAATTAAATTTCGCTTAAAACTATTTAACAATGTAATAATTGAATTCCTGAACAAACATATTAATTAGTAAAGCATGCTAATTTGGAAAGTCTCATCCATGCGCGCTAGAGAACTTTAATGCAGGCACACCCACGAATACAAATAAACACCCGTACACACATACACGCCATACGCACTCGCGCGGGTCTTTCAAGCTACTTCTTTTTCAACCCATAAGCGTCCCGTTATTGGGCACAGTTCTTAGCTATAATGCAAAAAGTATTGATTTGCTATAACACGTTTTGATACATGGTCGGTACAGAGCTTCATTTTGAGATTACAAGATACACACTCAGAAACATAATAGTATACACCAATATGTGGTCGGTTAAATAGAAAAAAGTTATTTATCAAATATACACGGGTTGAGAGCCCTCAGCGCTCACCCACAGTCCGGGTAAAGTTGTCATAGCCATCTGAGGCTAACAACTAAGACACACAACAACAAAAAAATACAAATATACCAAATTTTACAGTACACGCATTTAAAGATTTTTTTCAACGAACTAATGTACTGCGTAACATAGAATAAACCTTCCGATAGCACTGTTTTTGAAAACGTTTTAAACACAAAATCAATTTTAATTTTTTTTCAAGAATGTCGCTTTTCTTTTTAATCGACGATGTATAAACTGTTTGAATTTAGAAGCATGCGTGAAAGTTATCACATCACATAATGAATGTAACGTTTAAATGTTTTCTAGTTTGAATCATATTTCGGACTTTTGGTGGGCATATGAAAGTTATGTGGTTGTCTTGTATTATATTCAATATCTTATCGTTTTAAAGCATTATATTAAAAAAAAATGATAGCATATTACGTAATGTGATGCGAAGGAATTGCTAGGATGTAGTGAATATGATATTAAAGGATTTAACACGTTTTCATTTACCACCAAAATTCCCAGAAGATACTATTAATGTGGCGATTTAATTTACTGACGGACAATGACTAATATGAAAAGACGTTAAGAAAATTATAACTCTACACTGGCAACAATAACTCTTAAAAGTAGCGAATTGCTAATACAAAAAAAAAAAAAAAAAAAAAAAAAGTATCATACTTAAACAACTCTTTGGGGCTACCATTAACTATATTACTTCAAGAACTTTACAAAGTAATAGTTCACCGTCATACAATGAACTATATATGCCTGCTATATGAGAAAGCGAGAGTCTTCACGTTCTTAGTCTCTTCAGGTTAGTCATTGTCAGTCAGTAACTCAAATTGTCGCCATCAACAGTGCTATGGCCACACTGTTAATGGTATCTTGTGGGCATTTTGATGGAAAACGAAAACGTTGTAAAGCACTTTTATATGATATTCACTACATCCCAGGAGTTCTGTCACATCAGATTACATAATATGCCATCAAAAATTATCTAATATAACACGCTAAAACACTAAGATATCGAATATAATACAAGAACACTGCATGACGTTTTTAAATTCCCGCCAAAAGTACGACTGAAATTATTTTGTGTAAATTTAGTGATGTTATGATAAGAAATTGAAATTTAAGAATGAAATAAAATTAGTGATGACTGAAGTGATAATATTAGTTATCCTGATCACATTTTATTATACTTATATAAATACAATTACAACAGCCGTCATTTAAAATGCACATTAATTTGATTGAAATCATATTTTCGAATATAACAATCCCTACATCCTGCAAACACCCACTTGCCATTAAATGATAAATCTCTAATTCCATCACAATCCGCTCCGGTGAGCTGTACCCTCAATTTACTAAAATATTCTTGAAGTGATAAAACTGTACATGTACCATCCTGTCGTCCAACAATAAATATATTATTCGGTAAAGCTACGATGCTTAGCACTGGATTGGCAGATTCGTGCAGTTCTTTTATTATGGAACCATCTTGAAGATTTAATAATATTACCTGTGAAATTAGTTTTAAATTAAATAATTGATTTAATAAGTTATACAAAACATCTGTATAGAGTATTTTATATAATAATGCAATACAAATTATTATTATTATTTGGAGTAAGGCTGACCGACCGCATTCGTAACGACGACGTAAGAGAGCGAGTAGGTATGAAAGAGAGTATTGGTGTAAAGATGCGATAGGGAATGCTCCGATGGTTCGGACATGTGGAAAGAATGCCGAACGAACGTCTGGTTAAGAAGATATACAATGCGAAAGTGGAAGGATGTACGTACCGGGGGAGACCGAGACTAACCTACCTAGACCAGATCGGTCATGTACTGAAGGAAGGTGGAGTCAAGAGTCTCCGAAACCGGCGAGCGTGTATGAAGAGAATTATGAATGTAGAGGAAGCGAGTGAAGTATGCAAAGATAGAGTTCTCTGGCACTCTGTTCTTTCTGCCTACCCTGCAAGGGATATGGCGTGATGATATGTATGTATGTATGTACAAATTATTCTGTATCGTAAATATCAATTAGAATGTGTAAGCAAATATGACCAGATGAGAAGGAAAACTCGAAATAAATACCTATGCCAGCCTCATGATTAGCTTGCAAGGTGTAGTAGGCTTAATTTCTTTTATCTATAGGAGGTCAACGCCCAATAATGCATTATGTCTGACCAGAAGAATAAGAAAACAAAAGTGAGAATTGTAATTAAAGCTTTGCCTTTTCACTGTTTACTTTATTAAAATATTACAGATTTTCGGCACACACGTTTTTTAGAATCCCTGGGAAAGTAAAACATCCCAAATTTAAACTCATGGCCAATATATTTCATTTTGACTTGCTTTAAAGAATAAAAAAATTAAAAATATACCTTTCCATTGCTACAACCAGCGACAATAGTCTGTTCTACAACATCAATTGCATTGCAAGCAGAATCCAGTCTTGTTGAGAATATATGAATCCTAGTAGCTATGCGTGAACATACTACAAGACCACTCTCACAACCAACAATTAATAATTTATTACCAGTACCAATCTGAAACATATATAATATTTAGTCACAATAATGAAAATAAACAGGGAAGTTACTTCTGATTGCATAACTCTTGTGTCCTAAAACATTACGCATTACCTAATAAATGCTAAGTTTTTATGATTACATACATACATACATACCATCACGCCATGTCCTTTGCAGGGTAGGCAGAGAGGACAGAGTGCCAGAGAACTCTATCCTTGCATACTTCACTCGCTTCCTCAACATTCATAATTCACTTCATACACACTCGCTGGTTTCAGAGACTCTTGACTCCACCTTCCTTCAGTACATGACCGACCGGTCTAGGTAGGTTAGTCTCGGTCTCCCCCGGAACCTACATCCTTTCACTTTCGCATTGTATATCTTCTTAACCAGACGTTCGTTCGGCATTCTTTCCACATGTCCGAACCATCGGAGCATTCCCTTTCGCATCTTTACACCAATACTCTCTTTCATACTTACTCGCTCTCTTACGTCGTCGTTACGAATGCGATCGATCAGCCTAACTCCACAGATTTTCCGTAGAGATCGCATTTCGACCGCATTAATTTTACTTTCATACTCTTTCTGCATACCCAACTCTCGCTTCCATACAGTAATGTTAGGACAAGCACTGCATTATGTATTGCTACACGTGCCTTCTGGCTGAGGTGGTGGCTACTGAGAAGTTGCCCCAATGCTCCGTTCACTCTATTTCCCGCATTCACTCTTCGCTCTATATCAGTGGTGTACCTTCCATCTCGGCTAAATCCACATCCAAGATATACAAATTCATCCACTTGCTCCAGTACATCATTACCTATTGTTACTCTTACATCTGTTCTGGCTTCATCTCTTTCAAAGACCATTATTTTGGTTTTGCTCACATTCACGCAGTTTTTATGATTAAACATTAAAAACTGTATTTTTATTAATTTTTCTAGGTATGTTTAATTAATATACAGGACTTTTTTTATCTACCATAGGGGTTCTTTATAGATAGTTCTTAAATTTACAGTTTCTTAAATAATTTGCATGAAAAAAATTACATTTAAATAATATAAAATTAAATATTTAGTAATAAAACGAAAAGTTCCTTTTTTTAAAACAAGATTTAAGGCTGAAAAAAGATATAAGTTCTTCATTTGAATATTAAAAAAGATCCGATTACGAAATGAAAAATTGATGTCGCAAGCGGGATTCGAACCCGCGCCTATTGGGATTCCGGCCCAATCGTGCTGCCACTACACTACCGCGACCAATTGTAGGACATGCAAATTTTCATCTCGTATTGTATTTACGTCTTAAGGTGACGGTGTGCTATCTACCCGACAATGTTTACACAATGTTATAGGCTTAATACTTCAAACTTTACAGTTAGAATTGTATTAAACGATGACACAACCTTGTTATTTAAATTTTACTGAAATTTTAGCATTTAATATGCTTAATTTATAAAATCCGATTACGAAATGAAAAATTGATGTCGCAAGCGGGATTCGAACCCGCGCCTATTGGGATTCCGGCCCAATCGTGCTGCCACTACACTACCGCGACCAATTGTAGGACATGCAAATTTTCATCTCGTATTGTATTTACGTCTTAAGGTGACGGTGTGCTATCTACCCGACAATGTTTACACAATGTTATAGGCTTAATACTTCAAACTTTACAGTTAGAATTGTATTAAACGATGACACAACCTTGTTATTTAAATTTTACTGAAATTTTAGCATTTAATATGCTTAATTTATAAAATCCGATTACGAAATGAAAAATTGATGTCGCAAGCGGGATTCGAACCCGCGCCTATTGGGATTCCGGCCCAATCGTGCTGCCACTACACTACCGCGACCAATTGTAGGACATGCAAATTTTCATCTCGTATTGTATTTACGTCTTAAGGTGACGGTGTGCTATCTACCCGACAATGTTTACACAATGTTATAGGCTTAATACTTCAAACTTTACAGTTAGAATTGTATTAAACGATGACACAACCTTGTTATTTAAATTTTACTGAAATTTTAGCATTTAATATGCTTAATTTATAAAATCCGATTACGAAATGAAAAATTGATGTCGCAAGCGGGATTCGAACCCGCGCCTATAGGGATTCCGGCCCAATCGTGCTGCCACTACACTACCGCGACCAATTGTAGGACATGCAAATTTTCATCTCGTATTGTATTTACGTCTTAAGGTGACGGTGTGCTATCTACCCGACAATGTTTACACAATGTTATAGGCTTAATACTTCAAACTTTACAGTTAGAATTGTATTAAACGATGACACAACCTTGTTATTTAAATTTTACTGAAATTTTAGCATTTAATATGCTTAATTTATAAAATCCGATTACGAAATGAAAAATTGATGTCGCAAGCGGGATTCGAACCCGCGCCTATTGGGATTCCGGCCCAATCGTATCTATGTGTAAACATTGTCGGGTAGATAGCACACCGTCACCTTAAGACGTAAATACAATACGAGATGAAAATTTGCATGTCCTACAATTGGTCGCGGTAGTGTAGTGGCAGCACGATTGGGCCGGAATCCCAATAGGCGCGGGTTCGAATCCCGCTTGCGACATCAATTTTTCATTTCGTAATCGGATTTTATAAATTAAGCATATTAAATGCTAAAATTTCAGTAAAATTTAAATAACAAGGTTGTGTCATCGTTTAATACAATTCTAACTGTAAAGTTTGAAGTATTAAGCCTATAACATTGTGTAAACATTGTCGGGTAGATAGCACACCGTCACCTTAAGACGTAAATACAATACGAGATGAAAATTTGCATGTCCTACAATTGGTCGCGGTAGTGTAGTGGCAGCACGATTGGGCCGGAATCCCAATAGGCGCGGGTTCGAATCCCGCTTGCGACATCAATTTTTCATTTCGTAATCGGATTTTATAAATTAAGCATATTAAATGCTAAAATTTCAGTAAAATTTAAATAACAAGGTTGTGTCATCGTTTAATACAATTCTAACTGTAAAGTTTGAAGTATTAAGCCTATAACATTGTGTAAACATTGTCGGGTAGATAGCACACCGTCACCTTAAGACGTAAATACAATACGAGATGAAAATTTGCATGTCCTACAATTGGTCGCGGTAGTGTAGTGGCAGCACGATTGGGCCGGAATCCCAATAGGCGCGGGTTCGAATCCCGCTTGCGACATCAATTTTTCATTTCGTAATCGGATTTTATAAATTAAGCATATTAAATGCTAAAATTTCAGTAAAATTTAAATAACAAGGTTGTGTCATCGTTTAATACAATTCTAACTGTAAAGTTTGAAGTATTAAGCCTATAACATTGTGTAAACATTGTCGGGTAGATAGCACACCGTCACCTTAAGACGTAAATACAATACGAGATGAAAATTTGCATGTCCTACAATTGGTCGCGGTAGTGTAGTGGCAGCACGATTGGGCCGGAATCCCAATAGGCGCGGGTTCGAATCCCGCTTGCGACATCAATTTTTCATTTCGTAATCGGATTTTATAAATTAAGCATATTAAATGCTAAAATTTCAGTAAAATATTAAAAAAGAATTATAATACTTTTTTTTATTTTCTTTAAACCTCATAGCAAATGAATTATATCAATAAACATTTGTTTTTAAATTTCCTTGTGTAAAATATGAAAGTCGAAATTATTAATCAGATTTGTTAGAGAAAAATTATGGCTAGCCTGAGTATATCTCTTAAAGGCTATTAGCACATTCACTTCAATTTCTGATAAACTATTCTTATTTTAAATATATTCAAAAATACAACATATGGCAAAAAATACCTCTCTCTTATTTTCTACTTCAATTTCATTGTCTATTGTGGTAATGGTACAGCTGTTGATTTGTCCCAATCCGTTAACAATATTGGCCAAACATTTTGATTCTCCAACATCCCATAATTTAGCAGAACCATCTCTAAAAGTAAATAAAAATCTAGATATACTATAAATTTCAATTTCATTTACATTAATTTCAAGATTAGTATAAAAGTAATTAAATAGTATCATCACTGAAATAATAATAGCACACATGATATAGTGCTGAAAAATTCTTTTCTGTAATTTACAAATAATTGTTTAGGTTTTTTTCAATTAATTAACCATACATTTTGGTGTTTATTCCCTAATGCAGAGTGTTGCCGTTTATAAAAGAAGAAATAGGACAGATAACAATGTCAATCCTTGAACAATTTCATATACAGGGTGTCCCAAAATTCAACGATAAGCTGGCACCAGCAGGTGGACCTACATATGACTACTCGAGAACAGAAAAGAAAAAAATTCTACCTTGATTTTTTTTTTCATTACGACAAAAAAACCAAAATCTTTAAAAATGGACATCCTTTATTATATTATTAAGTGCTATTGCTACAGTTTTACAAGTAATTCTGTGATTTTTTTTGTATTGGCAAGGTAAGTAGCACTACTATCGATCACAACCATTAAAAATTCCAGAATATCTATAGTTTTTACACAAAAATCAATCAAAACTATGTTTTTTTCATAAATTATGTAAGATTTTGACTTTCAGCTCACTTTCACTCATCATAGTGAAAAAAAAAAGTATGGACACTACTGTGGCAAATAGTATTAAAAATTGGCGCAACTAACTACAATTCTAAAATGGTATAACATTCAAGGCAAACTAGCCACAAAAATATACTTAGGTGTACTATTTCAAAATAACAACCATATTTCGAAAATTGTTAGTGTTGATAGTAATCACTTTTACTAAGTAGCCAAAATGTTTTTGTAGCAAGTTCCCAGAATTTGAATGAGACATGTGCGTAGTCCATAAGTCCATAAAATAAGTTGGACAGAGATAGAGAGATTATACGTTAGAGGGAGATAGATAGATGCTAATTGTTTAGTAACATTAATGCAGGTGGAGAAGTAATTAATGTCCTCAGCAGCACAGCAAGTCAGTATGCTCTACTTCTTTGTTTACTGCACACCGTTCTGTTTTAATTAAAGTGGCTCTGGTACTGACGACTTTTGGATTGAATTAAGTGACCTGGAAATTGACCTGACTTGGCATTATTTTAGACTGTGATTTTGTGTTCTTTTTAAAGAAGTTTTGCCTTATTTTCAAGTGTTTAGCATTCATCATGCCGCTACCATACACAGCGTTAGAATACGCTAATATGCACCTAATTTATGGAGAATGCCGATGCAATGCCAACGCTGCTAGCAGATTATATCGAGCAAGGTACCCTAATCTTCAAAGGTATCCGGATTATCGCGTATTTATTAACGTGTATCAAGCTTTTTCGGAGGGTTGTATACCATCTGACAGGCGAAACGCTGGAAAACCTAGATCGGAACACGATGAAGAAGTTCTCAATGAAATAGAAAACGATTCAGCTACCTCTGTACGTGCTGTACAAGCAGCAACGGGAATCCCAAAAAGTACTGCACATAGAATTTTAAAACGTCACGTCGTCGTGATGAAACAACCTGCAAGAAAGATGGATATTTAAATCTTCACAATCTTCATAGCTGGAACAATGAAAATCTGCACCTGGTGAGAGAAGACAATCTCAATACCAATTTAAGGTTAACCTATGGACTGGCATAATAAATGGCAAAGTGATAGGGCCCTTTGAGTTACAAGGAAACATAGATGGCAATAGTTATTTAAACTTCTTACAAAATGAGTTGCCAGGATTATTAGAAGATGTGCCCTTAAGTGATTTGCAAACCATGTGGTTTCAAAACGATGGTTGCCCAGCTCACTATGCCCGTCCTGTGCGAGAGTACTTAGACCAAGAGTACCCAGGGCGTTGGATCGGGCGACTTGGTCCTATCTTGTGGCCACCCCGTTCACCCGATCTAAATCCCCTGGACTTTTTCTATTGGGGTTGTCTAAAGGACAGAGTCTGCACAAAACCGATTGCAACCTTGGACGAGCTTCGCCATAAAATAATTCAGACTGTGGATCTACGGACTACGCACATGTCTCATTCAAATTCTGGGAACTTGCTACAAAAACATTTTGGCTACTTAGTAAAAGTGATTACTATCAACACTAACAATTTTCGAAATATGGTTGTTATTTTGAAATAGTACACCTAAGTATATTTTTGTGGCTAGTTTGCCTTGAATGTTATACCATTTTAGAATTGTAGTTAGTTGCGCCAATTTTTAATACTATTTGCCACAGTAGTGTCCATACTTTTTTTTTTCACTATGATGAGTGAAAGTGAGCTGAAAGTCAAAATCTTACATAATTTATGAAAAAAACATAGTTTTGATTGATTTTTGTGTAAAAACTATAGATATTCTGGAATTTTTAATGGTTGTGATCGATAGTAGTGCTACTTACCTTGCCAATACAAAAAAAATCACAGAATTACTTGTAAAACTGTAGCAATAGCACTTAATAATATAATAAAGGATGTCCATTTTTAAAGATTTTGGTTTTTTTGTCGTAATGAAAAAAAAAATCAAGGTAGAATTTTTTTCTTTTCTGTTCTCGAGTAGTCATATGTAGGTCCACCTGCTGGTGCCAGCTTATCGTTGAATTTTGGGACACCCTGTATACTTTATTGGAAACTGCACATTTATCAAGGACCAATAACAATGTAATAATTTCATAGATTACCCATTTTCTTTACAGGATTAGGAAATATTTTTATACCTGTGGCTAGGGTGTGACTCGACAGATGTCGCCATACCTATTTCTGCATCACACTTTTTAGTTCACTTATCTACAAGAGCATGTATTTTAGTTTTTACTACCCACTTTATAAAGAATAAATAACTAAACTTCAACTGGTATTTCTTTGCATCCGTGTATTTTCCTGTCTATATATACATAGATCTATATACTTCTTCGGTTAGTTTTGTGTATAAACAGTTTTTGTATGTATGCATTTAATTTCACTCTGATTAAAGCATTTATAAGATATACTATTATACAACATTACTAAAAAAACATACTTGCTTACTGATATGACATTTCTTCCTTTTTCAACAATACATATATCAGTTATAGCCATTGAATGTCCTTTTAATGTGACAGGATTGATGCCCGACTCTGCAGACCATATTCTACAGGAACCATCAGCTCCAGCTGATAATACAACCACACCAGATGGAAAATATTTACACTTATACACTGGGCCTCCATGGCCTTTTAGGTCTAAGATTACTTCACCTGAAAATAGAGCATTTCATTATTTTCAAATCAACATAAGTAAGCTTTTATTAACTTTATCGTATTTTAGACTGTTCTCAGAAATACTAACTGTGAGTTTTGTGAAATATGAATACTAAATTCATATACTAAATTTTTATCATCAAAATATGTAGTTTATTTTAAAGTATTTATTTAAAGTACAAAATACAGTTCATAATGCTCAACACATACTGGCCCAGTTGACCCAGTAATTTAAACAATTTAAAAATATTTTAATGTTTGTTGTTGTGTTAATGTTGTATTTTAATGTTTGTTACTTTGTAATACATATATGCACAGGAATTTATAGAACAATTTGGAAATTATATTTAATAATAATGAGGGATACACATGCAGGTTGGCTACTTGAAAAAAAGTAGGTAAGTTCATTTCAATTGCATACTTTTACCTAGAAGCTTTGATATAAATTTTACGCTTTTCAGTTTTTACCTTCAAATCTATTACGCTTTTCTTAATTAATTTCACCCCTATTTCACCTTTTTACTAAAAAACACTTTTACATATAAAATACTAAAAATAAAGAAATCAAAATTTATGAAGTCAAAACCAACTCCAAAAATTACTTTAAAAATCCTTTAGTTATTTATTTCAATTGAATTTTATTAACACAATAATATACAATTTTAGTTGAATGGGATTTTAAAATTTCTAATACTCAATAATCTACTGTACTCATCATCATTCTCCTACTCTTATCCCAATGACTTGGGGTCGATACAATATGTACTCTTCTTGTATAGTACATATTGTAAAAGTTATTGGCAATAGTTTTATGACCGGCCACCTGCCTGACGTCAACCTTCCTTGGGAATGTTATTGTTGACCAAATGGCATCAGATGGAGTTGGCCCAGGTCATTATAAGGCTTTTAGTCGTCTTGTACGACATCCACAAGTAAAGTAAGGGTTGGTAGTATTCGTAGCCGCTACCACACAGCAAAATAATATAATCTAAACTATATATCTAACTATAACTATATACTTACTGGTTCTACTGTCCCAGACTAACAATTTATCTTCTTCACATGATGACACGGCCAATGCATTTTCAGCTACAGATACTGATAGAACAGCCTTGTTATGAATTTTATGAGCTTTTGTAGGTGCTACAAAAGCTACTCTAAGCCCAGTTGGAATATGTTTTACTACTAAAGACAATGGACTACTAGAAACATATTGATAGTTATCAGAAAAGTGTATTTTTATTTTTCCTTCACTTAGTGTTGTAGTTAGTTTATCATATATACTATTTTGGTTAAGTTGTTTAGCAGATATCCAAGCCTCGCCTTTAGGTAATCTGGAATAAAAACAATATATATTTTTGTTTTATCCGTGTGGTGACGGAGTAAGAATACAATTCACCACCCCCTATCTTACCCGTGGGTGAACCCGAGCCCAATAGTGGGACATATATGGGCGATGATGATGATGATATTTTTGGTGACTTTTTATTTTTTGTTTTATAAACTATGGTACACTACTGTATGGTAGTATCAGACTTTGGTAAGCATTATTATTAGACAAAAGTGTAAAGTGTAAGTGTTCTGTAAAAGTAAAAGTGTTCTGAACTATCAAGTATTGACTCAATCAAGTACCACCATGTTTGTGTCCTAGTGCTGTGTTAAAATAGATGCAAACTATGCCCAGGTGACCTGATGACTCACTTATAAGCTGGAACAGATAGTTAACCATAGCCATTAACATAAACCATTTAATTAACATTTATGTGCTGTGTGGCAGCGGCTAAGAATACTACCAACCCTTACTTTGCTTGTGGATGTCGTAAAAGACGATTAAGAGCCTTATAACGACCTGGGCCAATTCCATCTGATGCCGTTTGGTCAACAATTAAATTCCCAAGGAGGGTTGACGTCTGGCAGGCAGCCGGTCATAAAACTATTGCCAATAACTTTTACAATATGTACTATGAAAGAAGAGTACATATTGTATCAACCCCAAGTAATTGGGATAAGAGTAGAAAAATAATAACTTAGGTATACCTGCTTTTCAGATGACTAAAAGATTATATATAGCATTAACCATGGCCTTGGCTGTTACAGTGCGACCAAAATAATTACCCAGACAATTTAAATCGGACCCTCCCATGCCAAGTATAATTTTTTATGTTTTATTCAGTGTTTAAACTGCGATTAGTTGCAATAATGTATGGTTTTTCCATTATATATTGAGGAATTGACAAGGTATTCCTAGGACTGTGTTTTTTCTCTTTTAGATAAGTCACACTCCACTCAATTGTATATAGATGTACCCTACATTTGTAAACCTGTGATATAATTTTATTATGAGATTCTAGATTGATAATAGTTTGTAAAAATAAATACCTTACTACATCATTCCAATCACATTGAATAGTCACAACCGGCATTTGATCACACATCTTTAAAGAATCAAGTTAAGGTGGCAGCAGCTAGGAGTTTACGCTCGATGTTTTAATATAAATTAAAGTACAGTTTTAAGCTATTCACCATAAAATTTAAATAGATTCTACTTGTAGCACAGTTTCATTTAAAAAGCCGATTTTCAAATTCATTAAGTAGGTAATAGGTAAATAAGTGTTATTGTTTAAAAAGTATGAATTCACGAGAGCCTATTTAAATTCTTTACAAAAAATCGCTAATTTCCAATTTCTAGCTCTCTAGTGAAAAATCCCATACACTACAACGATAATGAAGTGCAAGTATCATGTATTGTTTAGTTGATCACAATAGCGAATTATATAATACAATTAATACAACATAATAAGTTGCAATGCATAACAAGTTACGCATTACATTTATCTTAAACAATATAATATCAATGTCCACAAGCTCTGAAAACTGAAATCACTGTAAAATTAATAACTTTTTATTATTTCACTTTAGAAGATTAGTTTGCACCATCTATTGACCAACCGACAAACTAAATCTAAATTAATTTAGAAATGTGACAAGAGATCTCGCTGCTATTGCCTCAACTCATCCAAGTGCTATTCCTCCCCTGGATAAACATCGTTTTAATAGTTTAACTCAGTGATTCTGCTAAATCTTGACATTAGAAGCATTTTTTTTTATTTTGTTCGGTCGTTTGAATAGACTAAGGGGAGTTTTTGGCAGGTATCTAAAACGTCATGTGGTGCTCTTGTATTATATTCGATATCTTAGTGTTTTAACGTGTTATATTAGATAATTTTGATGGCATTTTATGTAATGTGATGTGACGGAACTGCTGAGATGTAGTGAACATCATATAAAAGTGCTTTACAATGTGGCCATAGCACTGTTGATGGTGACAATTTGACTTACTGACGGACAATGACTAATCTGAAGACACTAAAAACTTGAAGATAATTATAACTCGACACTGGCAACAAAGGGCTCATTTAAGTAGCTGATTGCCAATACATAAAAATAAGAAGTAGAAGAATAGACTAAGGTACAAAAGCCCATATATTATAACCAAGGCATTTAAGCTCTTCTTCTTTGGGGAGATGATCATGAGGCCTTATCGAAAAAAAATGAGTGATAACTCTTTACAGAACTAGTTTTACTTACGTCTCAATTAAAACGTTAAAAATATAATATTATTCTGTCTCATGTTTGCGCGACGCGATTTACATGTAAAATAATCACAGCAAAAATGTTTTATTTTACAAAACTATTTTATTAAAAGTAGTGAAAAGATACGTATTTTGTCTTTAGTGGTAGGATTCTAGGATCACGTTGTTGACAGCTTCCTCTCTTCAGTGTGACAGTTTTCAGGTTCCGTCCGAGGTAATACCACGCTCTCGCAGAAGATCGACGTCTAAGTAATGGCAATACGTTGAGCGTAAGTCGGCAACCTATCTGGGTGGTTTTGAGGTTTGTATTGGAAGGCAGTGGCCTAGCTATACCCTTGGTATTGGAAGGTCCATGGGTGGCAGTAACGCTTACCAACAGATATGCTGCTTATTCGTTTGCCACCATAAGCAATAAAGAGAAACAAAGCAGTCATGAGGACTGCCAACAGAAGTGAAAACTTAAACCTATAAAAAAGTCCTATTGAATATTTGATAATAATTAATAATAACAATTATTACATATAAATTGTATATAGTAAACACTGTATCGCTACACAGCAGTGAAGAGCAGTTGACTGTATCTTTCTCTCTCGGATACACTCGGTGGTCCCGAGTTCAAAGTTATTTGGATCTAGTATTTAAAACATGTACTTAATTTAAAAGTATTTTGTATTCCAGATACTTTATTTAAGATACTTATACATCATCGTTCAATGTTCACGTAGAAAATTACTGGCAAGCTAGCACGTTAAAATAAAGCAAGTCAATACACTGATATATCACCTCACTATTTTGACCATTTTGTCGCTCGTGACTTTGTTTCTCGACGTGACTTATTCTAGTCGGTAATGGCGAATTGTGTTATCCTTTATATATAATCAGTCAAACTATCCATGCAGTATAAAACCAATACGTTATAGCTATATATAGCTGTTAAGCATTACAATATTAATAATAGTCGTCAGTATAAGTATAATGTACGGTTTCAATTAGCAGTTCAGTTTCACAAATCATTTAAACGTTAATCGTCACGTTTACTATGCATTTATTAAAAATATCTGCACCACTGCCTTATCTATTTAAATAAATTATATTTCGGGTATGTTGTGTGCTGCTGCATAAAAGCGACAAACGAAACTGTAGAAAGATCAAATTGCTCTAATTTTACGTGCTAGGCATTTTTGTTGTCAATTAAAAAAATATATATTGACACATGACACTTCATCAAGCACAAACAAACAAAAGTGCTAATCTTCGGAAGGAGTTAGAAGTACTGAACATATTTAAAACGAAAATTCAGTAGCTAGTTTAAAATTAATATTATTCAGCTTCAAAAACAAATTATGCATTTAAATTTATCTTAAAAATGCATTTCTCTATACCCGATTCGCAACAATTTCATGATGACAATGGAATCTCGTACACAGTAAGTAATAGTATTTCTTTATAAATAACTCAGACTTTTTTAATTAATAATATTTTTTACCGTAAATAGTTTTTAACCAATTTAAATTAGCCACAATGTCTTTTAATTCAGCAGACAACGTAAGTGACTTATAATGAAATTTTCATTTTGTTTTAGAGCTTCAACATCCTTATTGATGGCGTTTTCCATTGCACTGCCCGCTACAAACAATTGCTTAGCTTACACGAACAATTACAAGCACAAAATCCTCACATTAAACTTCCACAATTTCCACCAAAAAAACTGTTTCTAACCAGTTCACAGTTAGAAGAAAGAAGGGTTTTATTAGAAAAGTACATGCAATTAGGTAAGTCATAACTTAATATTGTGATTATAATTAGATTGTAGAAAAACATAATTTAGAATATTATTAATTTATATAAATATAGTCAAGACAACCATTTTTTTACAAGTAATAACATTGTTACTTATACAATTATAAGAAAACACTTTATATATACATCATCATCATACTATTTCTTGTCCATGGGTGACTGTAAAAGACGACTAAGGGATATAATATGCATATAACATCTATGCAAGAAAATTAAAATTTGAAATATAGGCCTATATCTACCCCTTTAACCATTGCGTAATAGTAAGTCAATTTCTCTCCTATTTTGAAAGCAGTGGAATGCTTTTGGACTGAGACAATGATGATGTATAATCTTATTTAAGGTGTATTCATGTAATTTAGAAAATAGTTTCTCAGTTGCTCTATGGTTTTAAAATTCTCCTTATCTTTAATTTGGCGATTAGAAAGTATAAATTACAACTGCAGCTTTATTTTCAGTTGGCCAGAATCCACTGCTCACAAGTTCTGAGCTATTAATAACATTCCTGTTCAAGGCTCAACAAGAAACGCATGCTGTAAAAATGCATGAAGTGGAGCTTGAAATATCATTAATGAACGGATATAGAATACCTCTATCTGTATCGTCTATTGATTCATCAAATTCAATCCTAGAAATTGCTTGTTCATCTATCAATCTTTCTAAAGAATTGGTAAAATATTTTTCTTTGTATCTCATTAATTGGAGCTGTGCTAAAAGTGGACAGCCAGCATTAAAGAAGTTGGAACAATATGAGTCTCCATACATATCACAAAAGTATGTCAGGCCGGAAGATAAGATTGTATTGAGGAAAAGGTATGTTCACATATTTTATGATTGTACTGAATGTATATTATTGCATATATATGAACAACTAATATTAATAACTGATAATTTATTGTCCTATGTTTATGTTATGTACAATTACATATCCAGTTAAATATTATAATAAGTAAAAGAACACATGTATATATATATATATATATATATATATATATATATATATGTATAAATATATACACTCATTTGCAAAAAAAACGGGCACCTAAGCAATGAACCATTTCAAATGTTAATATTTCTTTGTTTGATAATTATAGGTAGTTTTATCCACACAATTTGGTAAATTAATAAGAAAATAATCGTTTTCATCAGTATTTCATAAAATTTAGATACAATTTATGGGAAATAATGCTAAACCTCGCTAGTAGTGCATATGCTCATGAAGTAAAAATAAAAAAGTTTTTTTGTTTGTTTTTCTTTAATAAAGTAAAAGCAGATAAATGTTTAGTATCGAGTGTGACCCCCTCTAGCTAAAATCACAGCTTGAATTCGTCTGGGCATGCTAGCGAGTATATCCCGGATACTTGCTTGCGGAATACGTTCCCACTCCGCAGTAATCACATTCTTCAGCTCTCTGATGGTCTGCGGAGCCGGGTGTACTGATCTCACACGCCGTTTCAGAACGTCCCAGACATGCTCTATGGGATTGAGGTCGGGACTTCGAGCTGGCCAATCCAAACGACGAATGCCGACCTCTTGCACATACGCATTAACATCGCGGGATCGGTGGGCGCGAGCATTGTCGTCCATAAAAATCGAGTCTTCACCTAGAGCGGCCAATGCGGGTTGTGCATGAGAAATTAGAACTTCCGTTATGTATCGATGCCCAGTCAGTGAGCCGTTTTCAATGAAGACTAACTCTGTACGATCCATTGAATTTATTCCTGCCCAAAACATAACAGAGCCCCCACCATAAGGTGTGATTTCTTCGAAACATGCCTCTGCAAAGCGTTCTCCTTGTCTTCTTAGCACTCGCCGACGTCGATCTTCACCGAACAGAGATATCCTGGCTTCATCAGAGAACAAAACCCTATTCCAATCGTCTTGAGTCCATGATTCACAATTTCTAGCGAACCTAAGCCTGTGAACTCTGTGCTCACGGAGTAATTTGGGGCCGCGGGCCGGGCGGTGACTGCGTATATTGGCAGTGGATCTTCCACATACGAAGATTTGCGATTTCTCAATGCGCGACTCACAAGAAAACGATCATCCCGTGGTTGGGTACATGGTTTTCTTCCAGAACCAGGCCTTCTCTCGACGAAACCAGTCTCCTGATATCGCTGCCAGGTCCTTTGGACTGTCGAGCGACTAACATTTAGCCTCCTAGCCACGAAACATTGGCTGCAACCCTCTTCAAGCAGCGCGATAATTTTGGTAGCTTTTACCACTTTATCTACCATTTTTGATACAGCCAAACAGCATTAAATAAAGCTTTGACAGTCAAGGATATGAAATTAATCGATAAAAATTGAATAAAAGTTATGAAAGTCGATGTTAACTTCTGGAACTTCGCGCCAAAAATGTAGGATAAAAAGAGGTTTTCTGTAAAAATGAACATCAAATGAAAAATTGAATTTAGAACGTACTTTTTTAAATACCACAGCATTTTTAAAACCGGCCAGTAACGTGTACAAACGATTGAAACCTTTTTGGTATTGTATCTTTTTAAATATGAATGAAAATCAAAACCGCCCGTTTTTTTTGCAAATGAGTTTATGTTACAATTTCTTTTATTATAATTTTTATAGTATCAGTGACAATGTTTTTTTAATGAGACACAGACAATTAAAAAAAAAAAAAAGATATGTGTTTGTAAAGATTAGTATACTTTTATTGAGTTCATTATTCCGTCATAGTTTCACTCCTGTCGTAGTATTGACAATGAAAAAACTTATTTGTTTGTTTTAGCTATTGGGATCCATGCTATGATGTTGATTTAATGATAGATAGAATGTCTTTAGATTTATTATACATACAAATAATAGAGGATCTAGAGTTGGGATGGATAACAGCAGATGTACAAACTAAAGACATACTTGCATCATATGAAATTAAGAAACAAAAGAGAGAGGTTGGTAAGGAAATTATAATAATATTTCTTTTTTATTTCAATAGCTTTTCAGCTCACTTGTGCTAGCGGATAGTATGACCTACCAATCTGGTGTCAGAAACATCAAAACATATCATTTTTCAAAATCAGTTGAGTCATTGAATAGGTATGAGCAGACATAGAAATAGACATATATACATACTCGTATACATAGGACAGATAAAAACCCTCGTTTTTGGTTTCGCCACACTTGGATAAAAACCAGATACGTACGACTTGACTGCACAAATAGCGTAGTGATTAAGATACCGGCCTTCCATGCCAGTGCCATGGGTTCGATGCCTACGCAGAACAATACTTTGTGTGATCTACAAACTGTTGTTCTGAGTCTGGGTGTAATTTGTCTGCGTTAATTATATGTTTGTAAAACCCCCCGCAATACAAGGATTATTTCCTTAGTGCACACCTAATGGGCTTTAAAAAAAAAGTTTAGGGTTTTCTTTCAGTGTTAAGACTGCCTGACGATAACCCTAATTGGGAACGCCATGGGTTTAGTGGCCACCACAACACAATTTCCTACAATGTGTTGTGCTGTGCTTAACGAAAAATTAAATAAAATGACCTTAATAGAACATTATTACTTATTGCATTGCTATTTAAGTTTACTTGTATTTTGAAGGTCGCCTTTTCCTTTCATTAATTTGTTATTATTGTCTTATTTTTCGTGCATTATTATAAAACAAAATAAATACAAGTATAGTAAAAAGCCGCTGAAGTAGGTACTGTACGAACTTGCCGGTATTAAATCATATTTTTATTTAGAATGTTGAATTTCATTGCGTGTATACGCACTTTCTTTTATCTAAAATATTTCGATGGTAGTTTAGTAAATTTTATATGTGTTTCCCTAACCTTCCATAGGCTGATGGGTAGATGAATGGATAGAAAATAATATATTTAGCTCTGAAAAGAACACTTTTTTCGGTTTTTAATTCAATTTTAGAGTACGTAACGTAAAGGAGTCGACTGCACGACTGATAACTATGATACTAAGTTCTAAGGTAATTTAATTATTAATATCGGTAACTTATATGTTGAATGACAATTGTCGTTGGTGAATACGTCTATTAATTGAATTCACCGCTCCGCTCATCGCCTACTGCTCTCGCTCGTCCAGTGTACCGAAGCCTTATTATATTCATTTCGCATTATCTTCTAACTCCATCAATTAACATGATGTAAAAAATAAAACTTTACATACATACATACATATCATCACGCCATATCCCTTGCAAGGTAGGCAGAGAGAACAGAGTGCCAGAGAACTCTATCTCTGCATACTTCACTCGCTTCCTCAACATTCATAATTCTCTTCATACGCGCTCGCCGGTTTCGGAGACTCAGGACTCCACCTTCCTTCAGTACATGACCGATCTGGTCTAGTTAGGTTAGTCTCGGTCTCCCTCAGTACCTACATCCTTCCACTTTCGCATTGTATATCTTCTTAACCAGGCGTTCGTTCGGCATTCTTTCCACATGTCCGAACCATCGGAGCATTCCCTTTCGCATCTTTACACCAATACTCTCTTTCATACCTACTCGCTCTCTTACGTCGTCGTTACGAATGCGGTCGGTCAGCCTAACTCCAAAGATTTTCCGCAGAGATCGCATTTCGACCGCATTAATTTTACTTTCATAATCTTTTCTGCATACCCAACTCTCGTTTCACTCGCACTGCGTTATGTATTGCTACACGTGCCTTCTGGCTGAGGTGGTGGCTGCCGAGAAGTTGCCCCAACGCTCCGTTCACTCTATTTCCCGCATTCACTCTTCGCTCTATATCAGTGGTGTACCTTCCATCTCGGCTAAATCCACATCCAAGATATACAAATTCATCCACTTGCTCTAGTACATCATTACCTATTGTTACTCTTACATCTGTTCTGGTTTTATCTCTTTCAAAGACCATTATTTTGGTTTTGCTCACATTCACGCGTAGACCCCTTTTCTTACAATCTTCTGTCATTGTGTCGACTAGGGTCTGCAGGTCAGTCGCTGACTGTGCCAGCAGGACTGCATCATCTGCATAAAGCAGAGCAGTGACCACTGAGTCGCCCATCTGGACTCCCACATTCATATCGTTCAACCTTTGGAGACATTTATCCAGATATATGATAAACAGCCTGGCTGATAGAACGCACCCCTGCTTAACGCCGATATTGACGTCAAACCAAGGCGACATTCCATCATCCAGCCGCACACAGGCTCTACAGCCCATGTAACTGGACTGCACAGCCTGTAGCAGCAGTTTACCGCTAATACCATACTCCGGTAAAATGTCCCAAAGTTCCTTTCGTACAACCGAGTCAAATGCTCTCTCCAGATCCACAATTAAATAAAACTTTATCGGCATAAAATTTCCATTTTGATCAAAGTATTTGTTTTGTATGATTTTTTAAAAATTTAAACCACCTTTTTGGATGAAATATTAAAGTCGTCAGATGTATAGAGTCGCGGACTTTTTCTAAAGATAAAATAGACGGTTAACAGAACTGTCCGAAGTCCAGGTAGTATTGTCGCAAAGAGGTCTTAAGAGTTTTCTGTAGATTTGCTTCGTACCTATAGGTTTCTAAACGAGCAGTAAGCCTACTTTCGTTTCTTAAAATTTTGTTTTGTCAATGGTGCAACTTTCAAGATTATATGACAATTTCATTAAAACATTGAATTTAGAATGGTGAATGATTTTGACTAGAGCAAAATTATGAAATTCAGAAAGCTATTTAGTTTTTCTTTTGTTATTACATAGATACTAGCTCCAATCTGTTATCCTATATTATTTAATTCTTAGACTTGATTGATAACCACGACTATGTGTTCACTAATAATTAATTTATTTATAGATAAAATTCGTTATGCACAGACGTTTTCCTGAATCATGTTATATTCCGTGTAATTAATGATTTCTCACCTATACGTGAATAAGTATTACACATATAAAATAAAACTGGAATTTAAATGTTTTTGCATGTAATTCATTCGTATGTGAGCACTTTAGAAATATAGGTAGGTACCTGAAAGTATAGCCTGCCTAGTGGACCATGAAAGCAACGAACATACATAGGTCCGTTAAAACGGCAGGAAGCAGTTCTGCCGTTTAGGGCGTCCCCTTAGAATATATGTTACTATTCTAAGGGCGCCCCATTACGCTATTGTGATCACTAGTGTTTATAAATTTATCACGAGTTATGCTGTAAAATATCACTAATACATAGTAGGTACAATGATGGGTTTAAAAATTTGTTAAGGAAAACGTGTCAGATGTCACGTAACACATGTGTAATCTACAGGTCGCTATCCAATGCTGTTGTATCAACATTGAAACTTAGTCAATGTTAGAATAATTATAGTCTTAACTTTTGTAATGTTATTGGCGCTAGATCTGTTATTTGAATGTAATATTGATAATAAATTGAAGACTCGTTCTGAATTTTATATCGTAACTGTCATGACTAGGGTTCATGGTTTCTCGAGCTTTTCAATTTCTCGGGTCTCGAGAATTCTCGAGGCTAATTTCTCGAGGCTTCTCGGATTGTCGAGAAATTTACATTTATGTACGATTTCTCATATTATTTGGTTCCAATAACGTCAACAAATTCAGTGGTTTTCTTCTCAAATAAAAGTATCAAATTAATTCCATCCATCAGCCCGTAAACGTCCACTGTTGGACATAGGCCTTCCCACGAGAATGCCATCCACAATGGTCATGTGCCACCTGCATCCAGCAGTTTCCTGCGACCTTCATAATGTCGTCAGTCCACCTAGTGGGGGGTCGTTCTACCTAGCGTATGGATGTGGTCTATGGTACTATAACCTTTTCGGAAACTAGCTTGTTCAGGCGGCTAGAAGTCGTCTAGCTTGCGCGAGAGTCGGTTCGTAATGACTCTTGAAAACAATTTGTACACATGGCTCAGGAGTGAGATGTGTCTGTAATTCTTTAAGAGCGTTTTATCGTCTTTCTTGAAAAACAGCACCACCACACACCAATTAATTAATTATAAAACGTTTATTGATTATATTCAAAAACATTAATCTTATGAATAAGGTAATTAACTATTTTTTAAAAAATACAGAAATAATATTATTCAGACCCATAATTATAATGACAGCACCATTTTTGGCTGATTTTTTAGAACTTTTAAACAAAAGTAGTTTCTATTAAACTAAACAAAAAACCAACATGAAAGAAAACATTAATATCTTAAATTCAGGTAGAAAATAAATGTAAATTATAATTAAATTACAATCACAGCACCATTTATGGCATGTTAATGAGAATAAAAACAAATGAAAACTTTGGAAGATCAATGGAACATCTCACGCTGAGGAGCTGAACATACAGTCAGACAGATACGATGTACATGATTTCTCGAGTTCTCGACTTTTCTCGAGCTTGATTTCCCGGGAACAAAACCCAACGATTTCCCGGGAATTCTCGGCTCGAGAATTCCCGGGAATGAACCCTAGTCATGACAGATTACTTCCAAAAATTGTAAATATATTAATATTTACAATTTTAACAATTTGAGCAATCCTGGAGCTTGTAAAACAGTATTTTTAATCCAGCATTAGCTTTTTACCTAGACTGATGAAATCTTTAAAAGCCGAAGGGAACCCTTACTAGTAGGTACGCATTTTCGTCGGGAGGCTTATATCCAACATTGCCAGTCACACAAGCTGATTGATTAACTTGGACATAGGGTAGTAACTTGGACATAGGACCATAGGTTTTCCGAAGGAAAATAATGGCATTAACGCCAAGTTTGGTTGGTATTGTTGGCGATCGCTGTTCATATTATACGATTCTCAGGACAATGCTGCTGCGGACGATTCTTCTGGTGAATCCTCAACCCGTTTTTACCACGCGATGATAAGGTATGGTGACGACATAGTATTCTCAAACCGTCACTATAAAACAGCCAACAGGCAACTTAGGCAAAAATCATTAAAAATCAGTTTAAAACTGCGCGCCGCTGTAGAAATTAGAACTGGCCTTCATAACGTAACTATAATTATTACTATAACCTGTTATTAGACGAGCAATTTATTATTTTAAAGGAGCATAGATTTTAAAAAAAAAAATGCATCATATATATTACATACATACATACCATCACGCCATGTCCTTTGCAGGGTAAGCAGAGAGAATATTACATTTTCCCCAAAAAATATCATTCTCATATTAGGATTCAAAGGGTCAAAAACATAAAACAACAAAATTAAATAATTGTGCAAAACATCCCAAAAAGTGTATATACATCTTAATTTGCTTTATTATATACATTTTATTATTAAATCAGGCGAAACATGACAAATAGCCATTATTATTTTAAAATGGAGGAAAGAGAAGGAGACCCACCGCATTTCCATAGTTAATTGATATACGGCACACAGTTGAAGTTTTAGAGGCTGCTCATCACATAGGAATACGAAGACTTCTTTATATCCTATTCTATCTTGATCCTATCCCATATTCTCCTTCTTTCTTAAGGTGTGGGTATATTGACCGAGCGGTGACTCTCCCTTCGTTTCCACTTTAAAATTATACAAGTGTCTCAGTACTGCGACGGGCGGACCAAAAATAAAGTATATCTTAACCCTTTGCAACAAAGACATGGCTTATAAGGTGACAAAAAGGTAGTTCTATTCATATAAAATGACACAGTATTTTGTGGGCAGCTTCTTTCATAGATTCGATACTATCAACCTAATAAAATCATGGCCGACGTTGATATTGAAAATCAATACTTATATACTCATTCTGACATCTGGTATCTACGGTTAAACCAGTTGATAAATTGATATAAAAAATAATAAATTGCTTTTATGGCAATGCGTTTATTCTTTTCGCTTGAAGAGGGCAGATAGTAGGTATATGCTCCGTGGTAAATAAATATTGTCCTACTGGGCGACTGCTTGGCCGAATGTAATACAATTAGGAACGATAACGGTGAATTATAAATCGTCATGTAAATCATGTATAATGATTTGACCTCTTCGGGGACCCTATAGAACCTTGTAAGACATTTAGATATTGATCTTGTTATTAATCGATCAATTGAACAATTGGCACAAGTAGGTAAGTGACCTTTTTTTTTTCGTGAATGATCGTAAAATATGACTAAGAGACGCATGCAGATAACACGACGGCAAAAGACAAAAACTCTAAATAAAATTGTTTATTAACCCGTCTGACCAGCGTGGTATTATCTTAGCTCATACATATATGTCCCATTACTAGGTTCGAGCGTCCTCTGCAATAGCAGGGAAATTGACCTGGTGTACCACGCTTCATCACGCTTGGCAGACGGGTTTACATAGGATTTTATATCGAGTTTTCCTTCTCTTGCACAGATCTGGAATGAATATTACATTGTCTTAGTCGTCTTTTAGGAAACTTAGGAGCAACGGGGGTGGTGAATTGTATTCTTATTCCGTTACCGCACGGAAAACGTGATACAGGTAGTTGGTCAGTTTTCCTAATACTGTCAAGGAGACTCTAGCCCTCCAGTGTGCATTTATGATCTGAAATTATGATGATACATCAAAAACTCAACTTGGCCAGAGGCAAGGCAGATATTATTTCATGTTCTATTCTTGATTACATGTAAAATTGCTTTTTTTAGGGTTCCGTACTTCAAAAGGAAAAAACGGAACCCTTATAGGATCACTTTGTTGTCCGTCTGTCCGTCTGTCTGTCAAGACCCTTTTTCTCAGGAACGCGTGGAGGTATTAAATTGAAATTCATATCAAATACTCAGATCTATAAGACCTTTAAGCTATAACAAAATCAAACTTCTGTCAACGCAATCAAAAGACACAGCAATTTAAGCCGCATATTTTCAAACACGCAACTACTCGCAAGGGAATCAAAACCTAAATGGTACTTCCAGTCGACCTAGAATGAAGGAAAAATTCCGAAAACCTTAAATTTTTAGTTACATCACATTTTTTTTTTAGTTTTACGGAACCCTTCGTGCGCGAGTACAACTCGCACTTTGCTGATTTTTATACGTCAAAATTGGATATAAAGGGTAATATAACATAAGCTCTATTCGTGTGACGTCGAACTAAGAATAAACTGTGAATAAACCATTTATTGGTTTACCGTGGTTGTCTTGTAAGTGGTTTATTGGACGTGGGCACCTAATTGCAAGGAAAAGAAAACGCAAAATAAAACCCTATGCTAATTCGTTTAACCAGCGTGGTTTTCGTAATTCCATTTTCCTATTGGGATTATAAACTTTTACTAGTTTCAGATGATATCAATACATTTTTTTAATTCAGTTCAATATACACTGTTTCAACAGTTTTTTTTTGTGTGTGACTCAAATGGCTATGACAACTTTACCCGGACTGTGGGTGAGCCCAGATAGCTCTCCACCCGATGTTTCAACTGTAATAATACATAGGTATTTATTTTTAGTAGGCATGTCTGTTCTTGATTTTTAACATGCAATTACACTTTTGCGTAATATGAATTTAGAATCACAATCCACAATTGTTTGTTTAATATACGACTGTACCTACCAGAAGCAAAATAAATATAATAATAACGGGAATGATGTGTTTATAACGATTAATAACGTTTTACAGTATGTGGAATTAGCAAGAACTCTGCACGATTACGGACGAGTGCCTGCTGGGGAGGCGGTGACAGAGATATCGAACGTATCTGGGGGCGGCTCTGACGGCACTTGCCGAGTGCGTGTTACTCTCGCCTGCAAAGAACTAACATTATCAACAATTGATCAGCCCTTAATAGAACAACATTATAAAGTTACCAGAATGAGGTGTTGGAGGATCACTACTTTACATACAGTAAGCGTTTTAATTTATTATATCGTTATATGTAAATGCTAAATGCCCTATACGTAAATGCTAAATTTATTTTTTTTAACTAATAGAATATTATCCGTGTGGTGTCGGAGTAAGAATACTATTCACCACCCCATATCTTACCTGTGGGTGATCATACGAGACGACTAAGGGATATAAAACGCATATAACATCTATGCGAGAGAAGGAAAACTCGGCCCAAAACCCTACACCAACACGTCTGACCAAGCGTGGTATAGTAGGTTAATTTCCCTCCCATTACGGAAGAGGCCCGAGCCCAACAGTGGGACATTTATGGGCTGTGATGATGAACTAATAGAATAAAATAAAATAACTCTGTTGAATGTATAATCTTTAAAACCAGTTGATGGATACAAGGAGAATGTGTACCAGCAATTCAATTGGGTAAATATAAAATCAGCTGTGGTCGCTAACATACCTTTTTACCAAAAGGGGCAACCTTTTTTTTTGATCCGCAAGGATCAGAACTTCAAAGCCTTCCCTCCCATAAGAACCCTGCCAATAGAACCCTCCCATAAGAAAATTCATTGCAAAAAAATAAATTTACCTATATTATATACAGACTAGTTAAACCGAGATTTATATAGGTATATGACAGTATATGATATATATATATATATATATATATATATATATATATACATAGTACATGACAGATGTTTACAATAGCATTAATGGGATATCGTTGCCTCTCATTACATTGATTTTGTATGTATTTGACGTATTCGCATCTATGTATTGCATTTATATCCTCTTTGTGCAACTTTATGACTGATGTCAGGTTGCTATTGTCAAGCCAATTGACATTCTTTGAATGAATGAGTCATTCTATGAGCGAATGACATCATTAATTATGTACCTGTAACAAGTATATTTTGTCTGATTATAATACAGATGTGCATTAGTTATCTACTCGTGTTATTTAATACTCTATCAACCTATTGAAGCCCGCTGTTCGACGAAGGTCTTCCTCAATATCTCTGTAATTACTACGCTTGACATGTGATTGATGCTCATAATTGGTGATATAAGTTTATTAAGAATATACCTATTAATCTCTCAGCCAGATTTTACGGCTCCCACTGATAACTTAAAGATTCCATTTTTTTCAACATGTACAACGTTCAACAAAAACTTCTTGCACTAAATTAAGTACCTCTTTTCCCCTAATTTTTAATACGCATTAAATAATTCAGCATGTCCATTTCATTTTCGTTCATCAAAAGAACAACATATTTTTTGTCCTTCGAGCCCCCGTATCCCGTTCTCACATGGATAAGAAACTATTCCCTACTATATTAATCTAAATACTTACCGAACATTTTTGTAATAAATCGAATAAAACAATACATGGTAATAATCCATTACTATTTGAGATGGAGGTATGACATTAAAAAAAGAGGAATACATCATTTCAATAATTGGATATTCGACAACTGTCAAAGTTTTATTGCTAATATTTTTATAATGCATGTAAATTTATAAAAAAATGTGCAATAATAATTAAAAATATACGCTATTAAAGAATTTGTACGCATTTGAATTTTTAAGGTGGGTCTAATCTATCCATTTCTCGCACAACGATGTTTGTCCAGACGTATACTCGTAGTACGAGGATTGTGATATTAACGTTACAATATGTATTTGTGTTTTACTATCTTTTTAATATCATTTAAATGCTTGTAACTGGCTTAATATGAAAACAAATGTTATCTTGTTTTTGCAAATCGGTATACGTTTTAGTTTTCTTTAATATATACATATGTCATAAAAATATACTTAACATCCCAATTGTAAGATCTTACATTAGAGCCTGGGTTCCTAACCTGTGGTGTGTGTGTGGTGGTAATTACCCCCGCGAGGGTAAATCTTATATTTCACGGGGGTAACAATGAGCTGGTTGTTTTCTCTCTGTTTGCCTTAAACTTTTAACTGGCGATTGTAAAATCATTCCTTAATTATTTTATTTTTAGTTATTATCTATTCATTGATTTAAACTTAGCTTATAAATGTAATTTAGACTAAAATATCTCAATTTTTTATGTGCAATTGTTTTTATGTTTAATAAAGGTCTACGTATATGTATTAACACGTATTGTTTGAAATTATCGTTGGGAGGAGGGGTAAAATCAGTGACCCTAGCTAGGTTATAAGGATAACGGACCTAAAAAGGTTAAGAACCACTCTATTAGAGGCTACTTGTCAAACAACTACTCGAATTTAAAGGAATAAGGATTTTCCTTATTTCCTTTTTTACCTTCCTGTATATGAATCTGTATTGTATTGAAGAGTGCGTTCCTAACAGCCCGTGAATTTCTGGGTTTGCCTTCCTATCCTCCCTTTTAAAATAATTTCTATATACACTACCGTCCAAAAGTTTGGAAGCACACCTGTTTTCAAACAAAACAAATAAATGCCGACTAATAGCGTTAAAAATTAGCAATAATCTTAAGTTTTACAACCTTTTACGACTGTCTACACAAACACAAAAGGATTATTATCCTACATTCATCAAGTTTTATGGAATTCCTTAATATTGACGAAACACGTGTATTATGACTTAATCCGTCGGCTACTTTATCCTATGCAATGGTGTAGTTTTATTGATAATGTTTGCTGGTTTTAACTTTTTTAGACCTTATTCAGTCGCACTTGAGCATTGGCACGTGAAAGTTGTGATATTAACATTGTCTGTATTCGAAAGATATCGGCTACTACTTTGACCGTATTTTTTCTTCTGAAAATGGCAAAACGCAAGCAAATCACGCTTGAACAGCGAAGCGCTATTTGCACTCTACGCGAGGAAGGATACAGTGAACGTCAAATCGCAGAAAGGCTCGGAATTTCTTGTAAAGGTGTCCACTATACCCTTGCTAGAAAACAAGAAACGGGGAAAAATGAAGATAGAAAGAGATCTGGTAGGCCCAAATCCACAACAAATCAAGAGGACAACTTCATTAGAGTTCTTTCTAAACGGAATCGACGCTTAACTGCACCACAGATCACTGCAGCTCTGAATGATACGCGAGAAACACCCATTTCAACAACTACTGTTAAAAGACGCTTACTGTCTGCGGGATTAAGAGGATGTGTTGCTGCTAAAAAACCCAAACTAACAAATCGACATAAGAAAAATAGACTAGAATGGGCAAAAGCGCATAAAAACTGGACTATAGAACAATGGGAAAATGTCCTTTGGAGTGACGAATCAAAATTTCAGATTTTCGGATCCAATAGACGTGTCTTTGTACGCCGGTCAAAAGAAGAGAGGGCTTCAGAGGCATGTACAGTGCCTACCATCAAACATGGTGGTGGTAATGTCATGGTTTGGGGGTGTTTTGGCAACAGTAAACCCGGCAATCTTGTGAGGATAACCGGAAAATTAAACAAGGAAGGCTATTTAAAAATTCTCCAAGATTCTGCCATACCCAGTGGACTAAGTCTCATTGGTTCTGGATTCATTTTTCAACAGGATAATGATCCTAAGCATTCGTCTAAATTGTGCCAGAACTTTTTAAACAAGAAAAAAGCTGAAAACATTTTAAACATCATGCAATGGCCATCTCAATCCCCTGATCTTTCTCCCATTGAACTTGTTTGGGATGAACTTGACAGGAGGGTGAAAAGTCGTTGTCCTACGAGCTCAGAACATTTGTGGCAGCTATTAGAGAACGAATGGAACAAATTAGATAAAGATTATTTTAAAAAATTGATTAATAGAATGCCCAGAATATGTGAGAAGATTATAAAGGAGAAAGGTGGACACTTTGATGAAGCTAAAATTTAATCTAATTTACCATTGTATATTATTTTTTTATTTTGTTTAAGTTAGTTTCTGTTTGTTCTTTATTTTTTTATCAATACATTTAAATTTAAATGACTTAGTTTGGTTTTATTCGATTTTACCTTGCTGCTTCCAAACTTTTGGACGGTAGTGTATATATAAGAATATCACCCAGTTATACACGGACATCGACCACATTTAAATAATATTTTTTTGTCTAATATAAAATGTCGGCGACAGAAAACTTTGTTTTTCACAAAGTTTTCTGTCGCCGACATTTTTTTTTATAATAACATTAGTGACGGCTTATGCGACGAGTGTTCATATAATCTTATATCATTGCAGTTGGAAAGGCCGCAAGTACAAAACGGTCACGGACCTTTACTTGAAGATCCGAGCAGAAACTTCGAGCTATCGTTTGAATATCTCATTAGTAAAGATAACTTGAAATGGATAACCTTGCGGACAGAGCATGCAACATTTATTAGCGTCTGTTTGCAGGTATTTATGTTTTATTTGCTTTCAAGATATTTAAGCTTAATTAAGAATTTATTGATATACATTTTCCTCAAGCAAACTTCCTTTTATTTTAATTGTATTCCTTTCATACATATTCAGCTATTATGATTATTCTATAACGCTTTAAAGCAGTGGTTCCTAACCGGTGGTCCCTGAGAGCATCCGAAGTGGTCCGAGGAGCCATCCTTAAAAATAACAACTATATAGTAAAGCATATGCAATCACAAAAATCCCATTAAATTTCATCTTTGATTTGTAATAAATATTATTTTTTTTCTTATTGATTATATTACTTGTTAAATATAATAATGTCCTCGTTGGTTCATTGCTATAAGCATGCGACTGCCGATTATTACATCCAGAGTCTAACTCTAAATAAAAATTATCTTTCATTATGAATGAGATCCACCTCCAATATTATGAACGTATAAAGTTGAAGAATATGAAAAAAATATCTATAAAATCCTTACAAAGTGATACGATTGCGGTAGTAAAATTTCTTTTTTAATTGGGATACTGAGATTGATCTCATACATTTCCAGAATACTACTAAGCATGACTGACAAATTATCTAATGTAAGCTCGTTACGCTAAAAACGCACTATCAGAGAGTGTAAATATGTCCCAAACGTGAAGTCAGGTTAGTTAAATTTATTTAGATATTTTCATAGTCTATTATTATCATACATACATACATATCATCACGCCATATCCCTTGCAGGGTAGGCAGAGAGAACAGAGTGCCAGAGAACTCTATCTCTGCATACTTCACTCGCTTCCTCAACATTCATAATTCTCTTCATACACGCTCGCCGGTTTCGGAGACTCTTGACTCCACCTTCCTTCAGTACATGACCGATCTGGTCTAGGTAGGTTAGTCTCGGTCTCCCTCGGTACCTACATCCTTCCACTTTCGCATTGTATATCTTCTTAACCAGGCGTTCGTTCGGCATTCTTTCCACATGTCCGAACCATCGGAGCATTCCCTTTCGCATCTTTACACCAATACTCTCTTTCATACCTACTCGCTCTCTTACGTCGTCGTTACGAATGCGGTCGGTCAGCCTAACTCCACAGATTTTCCGCAGAGATCGCATTTCGACCGCATTAATTTTACTATCATACTCAATTATTGCTCATATTGTGTTAGAATACCTAATTACTGATACTTCAATAATTACCGAATTACGCAATCTACTGACAATGGGATTGGATTTTATTCCTGTGGCAAATGTTTACTTTAACATGAAAATTCTAACAACACCTATACCTATAATAAATAATTGATATATAAATCTATGATTGTAATTATTTAATTATTCTATAATTAAGTCATCCATATTTAAATCAGATTTACGGTAAAAAATATTCGCTGCGACACAATTATTTTTTGAAACTTGAAAAAGACTCCTCTAAAATTTTATTTTTCTAGATAACACATTATTGAAACAAAGAGGCGATATACGACTATATAGGGACTTTTTTCAGTACACGGCAATACGGTACGTTCTTATAACTAGATACTAGTGAAATAATTATAACATTTATTTACCTCTTCACGGCTAAATATATCTATATAAATTATAAGTATAAAAAATATAAAAAAAAAAATAATTGTAGAAAAAAGATATAGGTAACTATAGAAAAAAGAATTACTATGATAAAAGTAAAAGGAAAATGTACGCTGTGAACCTTTTTATGGGTTAGGCCATATCATAATATGGTCATACCCCGTCCAATCCGTCAGACCCTATGAGTCTGTTTTTACAATATGTTTGTAAAACTCAAAAATATGATAAACCTATTATTTAAAGTGTTCATAAAATTATATAATTGAATATTTGAAAGGATAACCTTGTTAGTGAATTTGATAATCGTAGATTAACTATTGAATATTAATTGCCAAGGTTTCAAATGCTACAATGTATCTAATGAATCTAGTATTTTATAAAACTATTTGTGTCTGTGGTTTCTCATTTTTTAAATTAAGTATTCCTTATAACAAAAAGTAGTGATACTGATATGGATACCATTTACCTTGCTCATTAATATGAGTAAATGGAAATCAATTTGGTCGGATTTATTCGGTTACTCGCCATGTGGTGATTAGTGCAGACTACACTGTCATCACCACTGATTATCAATAACTCTGTTGTGGGAATTTTAGAAATCAGTTGAGGAGTCATTAATTCGTTACCACAAGTATACGTTCTATATATTTGGCGAGGGATATAACGTGATACTAAGAAAATTCATCTATTATCCTACTCATATTGCAATTACTTGGAATTGACGTAATATGTACTCTTCTTCCATCGTGAATATTGTATAGTTTTAGCAATAGTTTTATGATTAGCCGCCTGTCGACTCAACCTTTCTTAGAAGTGGGCCGATCTCTATGTCTTACTAGTTTTTTAGGACACCTAAAAGCAATGAAGGTTATAGTATTCGTAGCCGTCATCACAGAGCAATGTAGAACTAAGAAAGTTATAGCATGAATTACATTACAATTCAAATTACTGAAATTTTTAGCATTTAATATGCTTAATTATTTATAAATACCCGATTACGAAACGCATGGTGATGTCACAAGCGGGGTTACATTACAATTTTTCATCATTCAGCCTCTTCCCATTCAATGAGTCCAGCATTAGTAGGCCTCCCTCATACAGCATACTTCGCTACAAAGTGCGGGCCTGTGCGGAAATACATGTTGTGTATTAATGCCCTGCTTAACATTAAAATATATATCTAAATCTAAATTTGTACTAAGTCGTTTTAATTTATTTTATTTGGTTTACCAACAGTTGTTTACCCAAATTCTTATTAATAAACATATTAAAACATAAATAGCAGTGTAAAGGTAAACACCACATGCATAGTAAATAGGATATTTGAGCACACAGAAAACAAAAATCTTTAAATGCAATTCCCGAACCCTTTACACGATCGTAGATAATAAAATACTCTTAATTAATTCTAATACCTTCATAGTATATCTGTAGGTACTGTAAAACATTTAGAGATCCATCAGAAAGGCAGTTAGAAACTTGATATTTTACTTGAAATAGAGAGTCAAAGTGTACATCGATCACGTTGCTACAGCTATTGATAATCTTGCGAAACCTAGCATATGGAGAATTAGTACTCAAACCCGTTCTCCTGTAAGTGGTTTGAGTTATTCAGGTGATGTTTTACAAAGATTGTCTGCTTGCATTTTTCAGTCCATAGTGGATGAACTGATGCGACAAAAGGATTATAAGGGTCCTGCGTGTCCGCAATATACAAAAGCGGGTAGTTTCACTTTCGTACGACGCGACGGCTCCAGTCAATTGGTTACGCCATCATCTTCCAGCGACACTCTTAGCTCTACTGTAAGTTGCCTTTGTAATATACTAGTTATGTCCGCCACTCGTGTTAGATTTTGATAACCAATGACAGCTTTTTACCGCTTTAAACTTTTTTACCAATAAATGGTAAATGAAAGAATAAAGACCTTTTATATGTTTATAAAGGTCCTGATCACATGTTTATGATTTTTTTATTTTATTGTCTATGGTGACGCACGAGCAAGCAGTATACCTGATGGTAAATGATATTACGTTCGTGTACCTTCACGTTGGGGTGTCGGGATTGAATGTTATCAAAAGATGGCATCCCGTAAAAGCGCTGAGGTCGTAGACTGGTTTTAGTGGGTGTTCGGGTCGAGCAGGCGATCGACTCATTCATATTGTCTTAAGTACCATTTAGTTACTTAAAATTTAGGCGTCATTTGGATAAAATAATACATTTTACTACCCGTCTGATCACTGTACTATTGTAGGTTAATGTTCTCCCACTGTGAAAATATCTCTTGCTCAATATTTGGACGTGTATATTTGGCAAATATCCATGGAGCTTTTATCTGGTAGTGTATGATATTGAATTATTAACATAATTTTTGACTTTGCTATGTATAATTTCAGAACGGCGACTCGTACAACTCTGGTAGTTCGAAAGAGATATTTTCAGTGCAAAGGTTAACGGAGAAGTTTGCCACGGTCGCGTTCAAAACCGGCCGAGATTGTGTCGAAAACAACGCATTTGAAGCTATTGGAGACGAGGAACTATAAGGTCCTAGTTATTGCGATATAATGTCGAATATAACCTTCCAAAGAGAAATTAAACAACCGGAAACAAAGTTGCCAACAATGTACATATATATTAATGTAAAAAATTGTATATTTCATTTTTACTATTTGTACAAAATGTAAATTAATTATTCGGTAAGGTTTAATTCTATAATCATAGAAATTCTCTTGAAAAGTTTTATTAAGATAAAATAAATAGAAATAATAAGAAAATCATATGTAAGTGAAGGAAAACTCGAAATAAAACTCTATACCAACTCATTTGACCAACGTGGTCATAGTAGGTGGTCAATTTCTTTTTATTGTGGAGGAGGCTCGAGCCCAGCCGTGGGACTTATATGAGCTGAGATGATGATGATATGTAAGACTGTAATATAATTCCATGGTCATTGGGTATTTTGTATACTATTTCCAGGTCTATCGTAATAAACCATCGCCCATCCATTATTCATCAGCCTCTGCATGTTGGATATAGGGTTCCTCAAGGGGATAATGCCATAATCTCCATGTTTGGTAGGCAGATTGGTGATCATAGTGTTAGGTATAAATTTCACACACCTTTAGTCAGTTTTACGTGTCTGTTGCAACTCTCAGGTTTACATGACACTTTCTATAACTCATGTTGATTTGAGAATGGTGAAGGATAAAAGAGATAAAAATAGAAAAAATAACAAAATTATAAAAAAAAAGACACCGGATGGTCATAAAAGTTATAATATTAGCAAAATTTGTAAAGACGGGATTATTTTCTTGGCGTTTGGTGTTGTCTTTATTAAAAAAAAACCTGTCGCTATATGAGGAGTCGTGATTTTGTTTTAAAACTGTTCGAGAATATTGATACGTCACACTTGAATTGATCTTGTTATAGTATTTAATTGTTTTCAAAAAATTGTCTAAAATTAGCAGTAATGCTGACAATACTTATTAGCTCAAGATTATCAGTATTTATCATAGAAGTTAATAACAAATCGAAATAAAGTGGAGACTCGATTATCCGGCCCTCAGTTATACGGATTCGCGATTAACCGGACTACTAATTGCGATCTTGCATATAATATACTAGTTAATTTATCAGAACTGGCATTACCCGTGCTTTACATGATCTAACCTCCACGCGTTTCGTTATTATTTTATTTATTTAGCAACTGTTATTACATTTTATCCAACAGGGTGTGATATGGTAAGTTTACTACAGCTTAAATTCGTGATGTAGCAGCAATGAATAGACAAAGTGGCTTACGTGAATTGGCAATTACCAAATATTTTAACTCAAATTACGTAAATATTATAAACAAACAAACTATTAAACTATATGACGTACACTTGTACATATTGGATTTCATAATTATTTAAATGAGAAATATGTATGTTAGTACTAGTGTTGAGTAGGACATGAATTTTATATGAGGATGTAAGAGTTGCCTCTTTTTTATACCGAGCCGGTACAATGTCCCACTTCAAAAGAGGCGAGGCGTTTTGAAGCATAGTGGTACATTTGAAGTACCGAGTAATTATGTCACTTTGTATTGATGCGTTTTATGTACCTTACAAAAGTGTGATTGTCGTATTAGTTACTACAAAGATACATGAAGCGATTGATAAAATGAGCCGTGATCACTGACTATAATTATTATTAGAGATATAATTAGAACAAATATTTATTGTTTGTGCAGGCTGTTATTATTTATCAAAATAAGCAGTAAAATTAATGCAATATAAAAATAGTTTAATAATATACAAAAAAATGACATATTAAAATTTAAAAATAATATTTGCGATACTTTTTTTCAGCTTAGCCTATTACGTCTTTCAGCTAAAACGTGGCCGGCTTTCGAAAAGATCTGCTCTGAAGGAACAGAAGTGGCTACTATACAGAGCCTTTTTAAAAATATCTTGTAAAGCCTGGGATATGCCTCTTTTTTGGAGAACCACCATTTCGTAGGACTCTGGGATCTAGGCAGCAATGGTTCTTCCAAGTATTTGTCGACCTCAATAATTCCACCTGCAGTTGGGTTGGTGTTTTTTAAAATATCACCAACTTGTTCATCAAATTCATCCCAAATACTGCGTTTACGTTTAGATGGTGGCGATGAATTTGTAAGCTCCGATACGGTATGCTGGGAGCATGCAATTTCGATCCGACCGGCTAGAGATTTTAACTTACTACATGCCCTACTATAGGCATTTTCATTAGAAAAGCCATATTTTTTAAAGCGTGGGTAGGAGCGTGCTCTCAGCAAATATGTTATTGTCTTCAATGCCGGCAAACCGAGTGGTTACTTCATTTAATAAAATCTCGGTCATTTGGGTCACGCTATGTATCCATATAGCGTGAACCACACACAACACATCCGTGTTCGAGTTATAAAACTTATACATTTCTTTTTTAGAGCATTTGCTATTAGTATAACCTGAAAATAGACAAACAACATTAACTTAAAAAAATATGTAAAAGTAAAATAATTATTGAGGCCACTACACTAAAGTACGCCACTAAGCCACTACACTACAATCAATAGGATCGGTAATTCCTGTAATATTTTATATTCAAATAGTCATGCAATGTTAATGCTTAAAACTTGATCATACTTCTGATATTGTGACATTCCTTTCAGAGCTCATTTCTTCCGTCACGTCTTTGAAAAATGAAACAATCTCAATAGCAGATTCTAATATCTGTCCTCTGCGTTTAAATTTTCAACGTCGGAATAATCAATGGCAAGCGTAGAGGTTACGCTATTCTTATTTTTTAAAATGCGTTCCACATGTGGAATTCAACGTGTGGGAACATCTTGCTTCAACTTTAATATCGGTTCCTCTAATTTCTTCTGCATCGTCTTCAGTCTTTCAGAAGCAAGTGGGCTTCGTCGAAAGACTTCGACAATTTGTTTAATTTTAGCCGTAGTACTTTTAATTTGTTTCAAGGCTGATTGGACGATTAAGTTCAACGTGTGTGCGAAACATGGAATTTGCTTCCAATCATTTATTTTGATTGCAGCTTTAATATTGTTAGCATTATCGCTAGTAGCGGCAACGATTTTATTGGTTATAGCCAAATCATCTGACATTTTCCTCAGTTCTTGGGCTAAGTGATTGGCTGTATGCCTATCGTTAAATTGAATGTATTCTAGTAAAAATGATTTCAATTCAGCTTCATGATTTAAAAAATATACAGGCATAGTCAAATAATTATCATTAGGCTTGGATATCCAACTATCTGTCGTTATACAGACAGACTCCGCTTGGTTTAGTTCTATTTTTACTTGTTCTTTCACTTAATTAAATGTATTCGTCATTAACACATTTGACAATGTCTTCCAGCTGGGTAATTGAAAGGCGGGGTTCAGCTCTTTTGTGAATTCTTTCGAGTTCAGGTGACTCAATTAGTTGGAAGGCCAAGTAGTTTTTTACAAATAATTTCACCAGTATTTTATTTAAATGATCTGTTTTCTTAGCGGATAGAGGTTTACTCAAATATTGTGTTAATTTCGTGTTAGCCGCTGCGGCTTAAAATTTTAATATATTTGTATTTAAAGAATTAGTTGGTTGGGATGTCGCAGGTGTATCAGTTGAAGAAGACATAGAAGCAACAGGTGAAACAGCGAAATTAGTTAATAAAGGCTGAATGGATGTTGTGGTAGTGGCTTCTCTCTCAATCGGGCATTCTCGTATCGCCACAAATGCTTGCGGATGCTTACTTTTTGTATGCCTAGTCAAATTATAAGCACCACCACCTTTATAGGAAAAAGCTTTTTGACAGAAATTGCACTTAGTCTTATCATTCTGAAGATCAGTGAAAAACTGCCATGCTTTAGATGGTTTTCTATCACCAAACATAGTTACTATATATGCATAAAAGAAACGAAAAAAAGCAAATTAAAAAAACATCAACGAGCATAATATCTGTTAGATCAGTAGTAGGTATGTACTCATAATAAGAATGTTTCTAAATAGACAAATTAAACATTTTTATTTTATGAATTTATTCATTATAGTAGGTACCTAACCTACTATAATGAAACCATAGCACACAAAATGTTGTTAAAAAGTAAAAGAAATCCATAAAATATAATCAATAAGTTCGTTCGAAAGACCCACCAAAAGACACCAAAGACTACCAAGATATGTATTTAGCTGAATATATTAATTTTAACGAATTAAAAATAAAATCTAATAAAATCACTTATACTCGTAATCGTTAAATAATGCGCCAAAATCCAAGCAATATTCGTAGCACTGACTTCATTCACTCGAACATTATCATACCATCCCGTGCTATTTGAAACTCTATTTATGTTTTATTCAAAGTTCAATATTGCGCCTATCTTTGTTCACGACATTTACATTACAGCGTAAACTTAGTAGCGCCATCTCATTCTGGTACATATATATCAGGTGAAAGAGTAGACGCAGTACTGACGTGAATCATACGACTATGAGGCTTGACGTGTTCTCTCTCACTCACTCTAGACTTTTGAAGCATGTGCCGTACTCCCTCTCGCTTGCGACTATCATGACAAAAAATGTGAAGCAGTACATTTTGAAATGCTGAGTAGACATACGCGAAACAGTACTTCGCGAAGTGATGTGATATGGCATTACATTTCGTGCCGAGTAATATTACATTTTACCATCACTTCAAACATCACATATGACATTTCATGTCATGTGTGATGCGTAATCGATAGCGCTCTATATATATGGCGGGCGGCGTCAAGAAATATAAGCCTTAACGTTCTGAAAATAAAGCTCAAAATAAATATTGAATTGCCAGACACTGAACATTGCAGAAATGCAGAACAGTACACGGGTGTTCGCGTCATGTTTAATGTGATGTGATGTTTAGTCGCGTAATGTGTAATGGGTCAGTACACGGTCGGGTAATATTACGTGTGATACATCACTCGCATTACTTACACATGTCTAATGCTGAGCCGCTCTTACATTTTGACGGTTTGTACGGGACAAATGTACTGCCTCTTGTATGTCCTACTCAACACTAGTAAGTACATAATTAGGTGCATACGTTGGAAAATGTTTCACTTAATTTCTTTATAAAACTTTGATTTTTTAATAAGTAGGTATATTTTGATAAGTATATTTATTATTTTTTATAAACACCTGCATACTGCATAATCATCATCATCATCATCAACCTGCTCTTATCCCAATTTATTTGGGGTCGACGCAATATGTCTTCTCCTTCCATACAACTCTATCAGACGTCATCTCTGTGGTCACTCCTTGTCTATCCATGTCATGTTTCACGCAGTTCATCCATCTTTTCTTCGGTCTTCCCTTACCCCTTAAGCCTTCAACATTCATGCTTAAAGCTCTCCTCACAACATTACTTTCATCCCTTCTCATCACATGTCCATACCATGTCAATCTTTCACTCCTTAATTTTTCCGTCACTGGCGCAACTTTCAAACTTCCTCTTATATGTTCATTCCTTATTTTATCCATTCTTGTCACACCACACATCCATCTCAACATTCGCATCTCCGCTACATGCAGTCGTCTCTCATCCGTCGCTTTTATCGCCCAACATGCTGATCCATACAGTACAGCAGGTCTTATTAGGCTTTTATATATTTGGCCCTTTAATTTAAGGGGTACTTTGGGGTCGCATGTTGTACCCGTGACCTGCTTACTGCATAATATCATGGAATATATACAAAAACGGCATTTTTTTCGTATATTCTATTATCCGGTTTTTCGATTATCCGAATGCCTAACGACAACAATTAGACCGATTAATCGAGTTTCCACTATAGTAAAAGTGCAGGTCAATTAACCTATTGTTTAAATTAATAAAAGTTCCAATCGAATAATGGTAAATTAAGAATTTTATGTAAATTTATACTTGTGTATGCCAAAATTGAAAATTTATAGTTATCTAAAAGTTGTATATATGAAAAATTAATGCTGAGTGGCACCACCTTAAGAACATGTTAAAATTCTCGATATTATCACAAAATGGATACCACGCTAGTCAGACGGGACAATATCGTCATACTTCTTATAATTACGTAGATGTATTTTGCTATGCGTTCCAGAATAGAAACAATAAAAAACTGTGTAGTTAACTTTTCCGGTTTGAAACTTTGGCTTGACAAAAGATCTTGGATTCAACTCCTTTCAAATTTTTAAAAGCCAGCTCAACGGCTAGAACTCACCCAGTAGACAGTAATAGGCTCGCTCTCTGATGTATACAGGATACCAGCCTAGTTCACAGGTGACGAAGGCGTGATACTAGTTTATTATAAAAAGAACAAGATGTTACCGAGCGTTTGAGAGCCCTCAGCGCTCACCCATAATCCGGGTTAAGCTGTGCACACAGCATAACAGCTTAAAGAAACACAAAAAAAAATCGAGCGTTTTATAGCGTTAGTTTTCGGGGAACCAATAAAGGTCGAAGTTAGATATATAATTTCAGTTGAGAATACTTGATTAGGTATACTTGGCTATGATGATAAATTCAAAAACTATGTCATATCAAGAAATTTGCCATATTAAATAAGTATATGACCTAGTTAATAAAAATGTAAATTTGCTCATACATATAATTTTAATGTTCATTTTTATGTAATGTTTAATTTATAATATATTTCATATTGAGCATATACCATTTGCCAAATATTAACCGTGCTCTCGAGTAATTGGTTTTGAATAACTGAAATTTAGCATTTAACATGCTTGATTATTCATAAAACCTTGATTACGAGCGAAAAATTATTGTCACACATGGGATCCCACGTGTGAATAATTTTTCGCTCGTAATCAAATTTTTATAAATTGGTTTTGATTTATGTTATTAGATCATACAAATTTTACCATTCTGTTACTTTTCCTAGTTTTTATTACTCTTTTTATCCGCCGTATATAGATTTGGATAAACGTAGGAGAAGACTGATGCCCAGTATGACATTTTCAATTTATGTATGATGCAACCAATGTTGCCAAACCTGATTTTGCTCTAATCAGTTCTTATTGTTTCTTCATGCATTTCTATAAGATTTTTTATTCAAATGTAAGTTTCGTTAATCTCGTTAAAAAGCGTTGAGATAAAACCAATTTCCAATCACAACAGCGTTTTTAAATCGCGACATTTTTTATTCGTTTTTAAACAGCTGGATGTTGTGTTGATTATATTCGACACTCCTTAGTATCGTAATGTACCTATTGTTACATTTGTTTTAACCAAAATCGGTGACCATCCTTACCCACTCCGCTCTAGTTTTTGGCGGTAATTAGCTCGACTATGTAACGAAGATGAAGAAGAAGAAAGGGGTTAGCCCCTCTCCCGCCTTTGTGACTAAGCGTAGTATTTTTACAAATCAAAGTTATACGTTTTCGTACAAGTTTCATTTCAACGCTTTTTTAACGCCCTTTTATTAAGTTCATATGCGAATAAGAACTTACATATATTTAGGCATTTCAAGTTTCAATTACATAATGGGAATTGACTGTATTGTCAATCAGAGCTATAATCAGATTCAGTGTTTATAGTTATTAAACAAATTTTCCGTTTTAAATCATTTGCGCTACAACTCACAATGGCATTGTCATACTACAACTACGTGTCTACCCCCGACGTATAGGTTCAAGAATTCCGAAAGTAATGTTAAACGAATGGTCTCAATTTAGGGGACAGAATTTTTGCCGGTAGAGCGCGCCACTTTTTAAGACTTATTCGTTAAATCCTTACGCGGTAAGACAGTTCTGGAATGTTTTATTGCTACTGACAGCTCTGGAATGTTTTGTGGCTATTGACAGCTCTTGAATGTTTTGTTGCTATTGACAACTATGAAATTTTATATTTAAATGAATTAAATTCAATAATAGCCAACGCGTGTGTACCTGTAATAATAATAGCATAGGTACGTCCTAAATTCTAGCGTAGCCAGTGGCAGAAAAGAGAACTAAGATCTGGGTTTATTATTGTGTCCATGAATAATATGGATAAGCCTATACCGTTCGGAGTCCTTGTGTTGACTTCGTGTGTCTACCGCTGAATAGTAATGTTACACTTGTCTTCTTATACCATGAAAGTTTACTTTATGGTATTTTTTTATTATATAGTCTTTTGATATATGTGCGTATACAAATAAAAGCTTGTTGTCAGTCAAATAATTTTATAGTCATGCTAGTGAATATTTTCAGTCATTTTATTTAACTTAGTTGTACAATTTAATTACCTATAAATATTATTACAATATATATAGCACAAGATTATGGAATGGGCAATAATCTGTATTTATCGATCTGAAAAAGACATTTTCAATGTAATCTAGTGTAGTCGTGTAAATGTAGCTATATATATATACATACTGAGTAATTCCATGTTTTTTAGAAGGATTATTTTTATTTTTTATATTAAAGTTTTACTAAAATAATATATTAATGTATAAATAAATCAGTAAATATCTACAGAATGAAGCAAATATTATTTGATAGGTATATACTACAAATCGTTACTGATTAATATGTACGGCTAAATTGCTAAGAACTGTTTTTTTTAAATTAATTTGCACACAAACAATGGTTTTATTTATTAAAGAAGTCTTTCGGTATTTTTCTGAGTTAATGGATCTATTTATATTGTGTAATTTCTTATCCATACATCCGTACATTATCAAGGTTGACGCCTTGGAATATGTTATTCTTGTTTTTTTTTTCTTTTACTGCATTATATGCATTTAAATTACCTTACGTGTGTGTCCGCTTAGTGCAGTCTTGAATAATGAATCATGAAATGGTTTGCGATTAATGAAAAAGAAATGCAGAAAACTTATCGCTTTTTTTTAAGAATTTTATACTAAAACTCACTTGTATCTGTTTAATCGGGTGGAATTTTGCAATTCATTTTCAATTAGCTTTTAAGGTTCGTAAGGATCAATAATTTAGAATGTAGTTTGAAATTGAATTACAATTGAAGAAAGAGATTAGAAAAAGATTTATTGCTGTGTTTTCACAATTTCGATTGGGAATCTCGTCATTCTCGATTTTATCTCGATTTCGTAACTTATATTTTTTCAAACGGGATTGGTCCGTTCCCGATGAGTCTTTGAGAACGGATGAATTTGCTAAGTTTACACGAAATCGAATTTTATCTCGATTTCGTTATTTTCTCGATTTCGTTATTTTCTCGATTCGTATTCGTATGACGAGACTCGGCCCCAGGACGCTTTTGTTATTGCTTTTAAAACTATCTTCATGATAGCTATCTTCATATAGCTTGCCTTATCATTTTGAAATATAACTCAGAATTGGATGGCAAAGCATAAAAACGAAAGTTGCTCATCAACGAAGAGATTTGCTTTACAAATTGAATGCAAAATTTCACTAGTTTGTACTTGTCATGAAAATTTAAAACTGTAAATGCAGGGCGTATATAGTAAATACCTAACTGTAAAAATTGCTACAACTTGCTGTCGATCGCATATTTCACATCGCATTTGGACCTTTATTAGTTATGACCTAAGAAACAACACGGTTGCGGTTTTTCATAACATGTAGATATACCTGCGTGGAATAGTATATTTACTATGACAAAATTTTGGCAAAGTTCTTATTGCTTGAGCGTGTTATGACATTACGCGTTATCGCAGTGTTATCTCCTGTGACGTAGTAATATAGGTCCCAGATGCCTATAATTTACAGTAGGTACAAAAAAAATTAAAATGAGGCAAGCGCCAAACAATTTTAAGTATTCAATATCAATGTTTTAATTTAATATTTTTATACAGTGTAATAATTAGTGTTATCTCATTTATTTTTAAGGTCTAAGAGGGAACATTACAAGGTATATTTATTGTTATTAAAATTCGTATTATTTTCGAGGGACCACTATTTTTATTATACTTAAGCTGTAATAACAAAACGAAATATATTCCGCCCTTCTGCGGCCAAAACATAGTATGTTGCCATATCTTCGTTTTGATATCCTTTTTAATATATTCCTTTCTACATTATTTTTTTACTTTACAAATTTAATAAAAGCGTTTTTAAATTGTTGTTTTATTGTTCATATCTTTTAAATCAAACCCACTAATGACCAAATAGTAGATACGTCTGCTGCTAATCTATATAAGATGTTTGTATTGACATCGCTAAACTCAGAAACTATTTGACCGATCATTATGAGAATTTGTACATACATATCATCACGCCATATCCCTTGCAGGGTAGGCAGAGAGAACAGAGTGCCAGAGAACTCTATCTCTGCATACTTCACTCGCTTCCTCAACATTCATAATTCTCTTCATACACGCTCGCCGGTTTCGGAGACTCTTGACTCCACCTTCCTTCAGTACCTGACCGATCTGGTCTAGGTAGGTTAGTCTCTGTCTCCCTCGATACCTACATCCTTCCACTTTCGCAATGAGAATTTGTATGTAGGTATATGTACTTTTTCACGGAGGTTTATATGCTATCCTCGTTTATGTAACTCGCCACCAGGCGGCGCTGCGATGTATCGACTTCTACAAACAAACTAACGGTCTGAGTTTGCTGGTAGGTTATAGATTTAGATATTTAAGTTAAAGACCTCGTTGTTAACTTTAAGACGTATCTCGGAAAATATTTGCTTATGCATATTATTAAACTTTCGGTTGAATGTTAACATTGCAAGAAAACTTGCACACATTTTTCCATTATTAGCCTATCGAAATCGACTTTTAGAGATAACCTCTCAACGGTGGTAATACCACAACTTGCCTGTCAAGCAGGCAAGTTGGCGATCGCAGTTGTTGAAGTTTCCCAGAACAATACTGATGACCACTAGCCTGCTGCTCCCATAGCTGGCTTTTATAATTTCAATGGAAAGTAAGGGTGACGACCCATTACATTCTTAACCACACGGCAAAAGATTCCTACTTATACAGGGTGTCCCAAAATTCAACGATAAGCTGGCACCAGCAGGTGGACCTACATATGACTACTCGAGAACAGAAAAGAAAAAAATTCTACCTTGATTTTTTTTTTCATTACGACAAAAAAACCAAAATCTTTAAAAATGGACATCCTTTATTATATTATTAAGTGCTATTGCTACAGTTTTACAAGTAATTCTGTGATTTTTTTTGTATTGGCAAGGTAAGTAGCACTACTATCGATCACAACCATTAAAAATTCCAGAATATCTATAGTTTTTACACAAAAATCAATCAAAACTATGTTTTTTTCATAAATTATGTAAGATTTTGACTTTCAGCTCACTTTCACTCATCATAGTGAAAAAAAAAAGTATGGACGCTACTGTGGCAAATAGTATTAAAAATTGGCGCATCTAACTACAATTCTAAAATGGTATAACATTCTAGTCAAATTAGCCACAAAAATATACTTAGGTGTACTATTTCAAAATAACAACCATATTTCGAAAATTGTTAGTGTTGATAGTAATCACTTTTACTATGTAGCCAAAATGTTTTTGTAGCAAGTTCTCAGAATTTTAATGAGACATGTGCGTAGTCCATAAGTCCATAAAATAAGTTGGACAGAGATAGAGAGATTATACGTTAGAGGGAGATAGATAGATGCTAATTGTTTAGTAACATTAATGCAGGTGGAGAAGTAATTAATGTCCTCAGCAGCACAGCAAGTCAGTATGCTCTACTTCTTTGTTTACTGCACACCGTTCTGTTTTAATTAAAGTGGCTCTGGTACTGACGACTTTTGGATTGAATTAAGTGACCTGGAAATTGACCTGACTTGGCATTATTTTAGACTGTGATTTTGTGTTTTTTTTAAAGAAGTTTTGCCTTATTTTCAAGTGTTTAGCATTCATCATGCCGCTACCATACACAGCGTTAGAATACGCTAATATGCACCTAATTTATGGAGAATGCCGATGCAATGCCAACGCTGCTAGCAGATTATATCGAGCAAGGTACCCTAATCTTCAAAGGTATCCGGATTATCGCGTATTTATTAACGTGTATCAAGCTTTTTCGGAGGGTTGTATACCATCTGACAGGCGAAACGCTGGAAAACCTAGATCGGAACACGATGAAGAAGTTCTCAATGAAATAGAAAACGATTCAACTACCTCTGTACGTGCTGTACAAGCAGCAACGGGAATCCCAAAAAGTACTGCACATAGAATTTTAAAACGTCACGTCGTCGTGATGAAACAACCTGCAAGAAAGATGGATATTTAAATCTTCACAATCTTCATAGCTGGAACAATGAAAATCTGCACCTGGTGAGAGAAGACAATCTCAATACCAATTTAAGGTTAACCTATGGACTGGCATAATAAATGGCAAAGTGATAGGGCCCTTTGAGTTACAAGGAAACATAGATGGCAATAGTTATTTAAACTTCTTACAAAATGAGTTGCCAGGATTATTAGAAGATGTGCCCTTAAGTGATTTGCAAACCATGTGGTTTCAAAACGATGGTTGCCCAGCTCACTATGCCCGTCCTGTGCGAGAGTACTTAGACCAAGAGTACCCAGGGCGTTGGATCGGGCGACTTGGTCCTATCTTGTGGCCACCCCGTTCACCCGATCTAAATCCCCTGGACTTTTTCTATTGGGGTTGTCTAAAGGACAGAGTCTGCACAAAACCGATTGCAACCTTGGACGAGCTTCGCCATAAAATAATTCAGACTGTGGATCTACGGACTACGCACATGTCTCATTCAAATTCTGGGAACTTGCTACAAAAACATTTTGGGTACTTAGTAAAAGTGATTACTATCAACACTAACAATTTTCGAAATATGGTTGTTATTTTGAAATAGTACACCTAAGTATATTTTTGTGGCTAGTTTGCCTTGAATGTTATACCATTTTAGAATTGTAGTTAGTTGCGCCAATTTTTAATACTATTTGCCACAGTAGTGTCCATACTTTTTTTTTTCACTATGATGAGTGAAAGTGAGCTGAAAGTCAAAATCTTACATAATTTATGAAAAAAACATAGTTTTGATTGATTTTTGTGTAAAAACTATAGATATTCTGGAATTTTTAATGGTTGTGATCGATAGTAGTGCTACTTACCTTGCCAATACAAAAAAAATCACAGAATTACTTGTAAAACTGTAGCAATAGCACTTAATAATATAATAAAGGATGTCCATTTTTAAAGATTTTGGTTTTTTTGTCGTAATGAAAAAAAAAATCAAGGTAGAATTTTTTTCTTTTCTGTTCTCGAGTAGTCATATGTAGGTCCACCTGCTGGTGCCAGCTTATCGTTGAATTTTGGGACACCCTGTATATGTATAATTGTGGAATATTGTCGCCTTAAACCAACATTAAATTTTAAGAAATGATGTCCAAATTTAAGACTATCTTATAAATGTGCTGCTGCTTAACATTACCTAATCGTATCGTCAATATATATGTACCTACCAACCCCTCTGATCTGCGTGGTATAGTGGGTCAATTTATATCCTATTTTGGAGGTGATTAGAGCCCCAGTAATGGGACGTCAATATTTTTAAATGTTGGTAGACATTTTTTCCATTACATTTCTTTACCAAGTTACATACATATCATCACGCCATATCCCTTGCAGGGTAGGCAGAGAGAACAGAGTGCCAGAGAACTCTTTCCTTGCATACTTCAGTCGCTTCCTCAACATTCATAATTCTCTTCATACACGCTCGCCGGTTTCGGAGACTCTTGACTCCACCTTCCTTCAGTACGTGACTAATCTTGTCTAGGTAGTAGTCTCGTTCTCCCCTGGTACCTACATCCTTCCACTTTCGCATTGTATATCTTCTTAACCAGACGTTCGTTCGGCCGCCCATGTCGTGCGGTGTTCCACAGGGGTCGGTTCTGGGGCCGACTCTGTGGGACATCGGGTACGACTGGGCGTTGAGAGGGAGTCTCCCCCCCGGGCTGAGCTTGGTGTGCTATGCTGACGACACGCTCGTCACAGCCCGGGACAGGACACTCGAAGAGGCGGCGAGCCTGGCCACTCTCGGCACCGAGGAGATGGTCAGGCGAATCGAGGCGCTGGGGCTCAGGGTGGCCTTAAATAAGACGGAGGCCCTATTATTCCATGGGCCACGCGTAAGGCTGCCAACCGGCGCCTCGTTAGTCGTCAACTCCATCCAGATCAACATCCAGGCCCATATGAAGTACTTGGGTCTGGTGCTCGACGGGCGATGGTGGTTCCGGGAGCATTTCCGACAGATTGCTCCCCGGCTGGTCAGCGCGGCGTCCGCCCTTTCTCGGCTCATGCCGAATGTGGGCGGACCCAGTTTCGAGGGCCGACGGCTGTATGCGGGGGTCATCCGCTCGATGGCCATGTACGGCGCACCCGTGTGGGCGAGGGCTCTGAACGCCCAGCTCAGGGCGGTTCTGTGGAGGCCACAGCGAGCCATGGCGGTCAGAGCCATTCGCGGGTACCGCACGGTGTCGACAGAGGCGGCGTGCCTATTGGCCGGGACACCCCCGTGGGACCTAGAGGCGGAGATGCTCTCCGACCTCTACCGGCGGGTTACCTCTGTGCGCGAGGAGGGTGGCTCCCCATCGTTGAGCGAGATAGCCACCTGGCGCGAGGACGCCCGCCGAGACGTCATCGCCCGTTGGGTTACGCGGCTGGAGAGGCCTAGACACGGTATCGTGACCGTCGAAGCCTTCCGGCTCGTATTGATGAAATGGATGGAGCGGCGGCACGGGGTCCTCGCCTTCCGACTGGTGCAGGTGTTGACGGGGCACGGGTGCTTCGGGAAATACCTGCACACGGTCGTGTACAGGGAGTGGACTCCGGGCTGCCATCATTGCAGTAGTGACGAGGACACGGCGCAACATACGCTCGAGGAATGCTCGGGCTGGGACGGGCAGCGCCGCGACCTCGTCGCTATAATCGGTGCCGACCTGTCACTGCCGGCTGTCGCAAGGGCGATGGTCGACAGCGTCAGGAATTGGGACGCGGTCGCCGCCTTCTGCGAGGCTGTCATCTCGCAGAAGGAGGCGGCGGAACGAGTCAGGGAGGACTCCCGCGACCCGGGCCGCCGCCAGCGGCCGGGGCGGCGCAGGCGCAAATACCTGCGCCTGATGCCGCCCTAACCCAGGCCTCGGGTGATCGGACCGGGGAATTGTCCGGTCACCCGACGCGAGGCCACCGCGTGAGGGCGACGCCCCGACGGCGAAATCTGTCGGAGCGTCGACGAGAGGAACCCGCGAGGGTAAACCGCCGAGCGGACCACCGAAGACAAAGATCGGGTACCGGTGGTCCGCTCGCACGGCGAAGAGAGAGGATTTTACGGTGGGTCTATGGGATCACGCGCCGCCTTCTCCGTCACCCCGGACCGATTTGGCGGGGCGAGACGCACCCATAGCCCACCAATAAAAAAAAAAAAAAAAAAAAAGACGTTCGTTCGGCATTCTTTCCACATGTCCGAACCATCGGAGCATTCCCTTTCGCATCTTTACACCAATACTCTCTTTCATACCTACTCGCTCTCTTACGTCGTCGTTGTGAATGCGATTATAATGCTTTACTAAGTTGCTTAATTAAAATAGTAATATAACAAAACTTCGGATACAATAAATAATAATTTAATAAAAGAGAATTACATTAACTTGCTAGATTTATTTTTATATCACGAAATAATAACACAGACTATTCAATAATTCTTTTCCCAATTTTCGCGTTCTACTCTTTCTTTTTTCACCTGTTCGACTATAGGTGATAGGTAGAGTTTGTCTTCTTCATACTTCGTCCACTCTTCCTTGGGAAGAATGTTTTTGGTCAAGGAAAGTTGGAGGGCACGTACTATACGGAAATTGCGTTCATCGACGACATGTTGTGGCAGGCGACGGATGGCTTCCTGAACATCCTCAGTTTCATGAAGGCAGTCGTCACGAAGCAGACCTATAAATACAAGGATTAGTGTTTATTTGGAGTTTTTATTTTTTCTTATATAAGTATTAGTATGTACTGTAATTAGTTTATTGAACGTCTGACATTATTTAATACTTTATTTTAATAATTATTATTCTCCTCTCATCTTAATTACCCGTAATATGTACTTTTTTAATCGTACTTACTACAAATAGTTATTAGCAATAGTTTTATGCCTAACATCAACCTTCCTTGCGAATGTAATAGTTGCCCATTCAGTATCAGATGGAGTTGCCCCAGTTCGAAGTAAAGCTCTTAGTCGTCTTTTACGACACCCACAAGCAAAGTAAAAGATGGTCGTATTTGTAGTCTCTCATTTGCATTAATAATATGATTTACTGGGGTGAAATTTTTAATAGGAGCATTTTGAAATTTTGATCTGCAACCTATATGCGTGACGAAAAGTTAGTGAGGATGGGAGCATAAGCAGCTACTATATCACACACAAATCGATATAGCGCTTTTTCTAGCAAACTTGAAAAGAATGAGACACACACTGCATGTTTATTTACACATACATACATAACATCACGCCATATCCCTTGCAGGGTAGGCAGAGAGAACAGAGTGCCAGAGAACTCTATCCTTGCATACTTCACTCACTTCCTCAACATTCATAATTCTCTTCATACACGCTCGCCGGTTTCGGAGACTCTTGACTCCACCTTCTTTCAGTACGTGACCAATCTGGTCAAGTTAGGCGAGTCTCGGTCTCCCCCGGTACCTACATCCTCATTTAATTTTATGTAAATAAATTAATTATAAATACATTTTAAGCTATTTAAGTGATTAATGATTAATTAAATTGTTTTTCGTAACACAAAAAGATGGCAAACAAATGTAGGCAACATGGCAAAAGAATGAAACCTCAACATGATTCCTATAGGTACCTTGGAATGGTAGGTCATTTCCTCTAATTTTGGCAGAGGCCTATGGCATTTCATCGATGGAGTAAAGAGCAAGCATATATGGTTAGTCCACATATGCTTGCTCTTCTCTCTAGAAGAGTAATTTATTTTCTATATACATATGGTTTCCTAAGTCTATTTTTAGGCCAAACATATATCACTTTTGAACAAGATTTCTTCCTAGAGAAAAAGAAAATAGTATGCAAAGTGCAAAAGTGCTTAATGTTCCATCATATGGACAATACAAAATATATAATAACTTTCATGTTAATAAATATTCCACCTCTCAGGCACAGTGATTTCTGGGTACCTTATAACCTGTAGGACAAGGATCCAGAATCCTTGTGATGTATGCATAATTTCAAGACAGTTGATGAAGTAGTTAAAAGCATAATAAATAAACAAATTTATATTTGCATTTCTGTTATTAGTTACGTGCCAGTAATTCCTTTAGTGAAATTTTGTATTAAAATTACTGTGCTTTTAATATAATGTCATACAGAGTGGAGACGACCATACGACAATAATTTTAATTTAGTGTATCTGATGACTTGCCCAGCCTGTATACAAACCTTGAATACAATAGTATTGCTGGTGTTTTCATTTATTGTCGTATTGACATCTCCACCTTGTATGTTAATGTATAGTAATAATATATATCACAGAAAATTTAAAGAAATTTGACACATATTAACAGAATAAGAAAGAGATTAGATTTTATTCTATTAAAATTAATTCTAATATAATCCTTAATCCTAATATTATATTATCTCAAATATCTTCAATGATCAGATTTTTCCTGTACTGTTTTGTTATGAGTATATAGATGGTTACAGAGACATATTTATACAAATTTCTATAAAAAAGGGGGCATAGTCCGGAGCGTGCTCGTTCGCGTCCCCTGCCAGTCTAATTAGACTGCTAATCCGGCTCGATATGCGTACCGCAATGCGGGTTAGGGCGTCCCCCGGAGGCGACGCGTACCGACCCGCCCCCGTCGGTACGAACTTCGGCAGTTGCGGCGATGGGGGCCGCCACCCATCACGCCTTGCCCAGTCAGGCGAGTCGAGGAGAGCAGAGTGCCGGGTGGGCACGTGGAATGTAAGAGGTTGTGTGGAAGGGAAGTTGCACGAGCTGATATCCGTCATGGCGGACAAACAGCTAGACGTGCTCTGTGTAACAGAGACCAAGCGAAGGGGCAGCGACGCCTGTGATCTTCCTGGTGGCTGGATGGCTCTGTGGTCTGGTGTACCACAGAGCGATCGAGCCAGCATGGGGGTAGGAGTGCTGTTGTCCTCTCGCTTGGCCTCAGGTGTGAAGGATTACGGAATGTATGATCCCAGACTTCTTTGGGTCCGTATAAAACTAGGTGTCAGCAAGGTATTCATGGTTGTAGCATATACTCCCGTAGGATCCTCGGTGGCATCAGACCTAGAGAAGTTTTGGGATAATGTTAGGGAAGTTCTGGATATGGCAGAAACCAGTGAACGCGTGATTGTATGCGGAGATTTGAACGGATGGGTGGGGACCAAGCGTCCCGACTATGAGGACGTACTTGGTCCATTTGGTGATAAGAGAGTGAACGACGCAGGTAGGCTCATAGCTGATGTATGCATGGAGAGAAACCTTATTGTGTCAAACACATTTTTCCAACATAAGGACATCCATATGTATACATGGAGAAGGAATGAACAGAAAAGTATAATAGATTTAATTTTGGTAGACAGTCGCCTCCGAAGCAAAATATTGGACGCAAGAGCCTACAGGGGCCCCACAGTCGATACGGACCACTATCTCGTTATTGTGGTAAATAGAGTGGTCTGTTCAGAGGTGGAGGCACTGACGAGCGCGTGTCCACTTCGGAGGGCTTGAAAGAATAAAGGTTGAAAGGTTGCAAGAAGAGTGTGTAAGAGAAAAGTATGCAGAGGGTGTCCGAGAACGGCTGACGATGGCAAGCCAGCCGCAATCGGACATTGAAGAATGCTGGAGAGTATTGTAAGAGAGTATGGTAGACACAGCGAAAGAAGTATGTGGAAGTTCAAAGAAGCATAGAAACACAAATGGTGATGCATGGTGGGATGCGGAAGTGGCAGCTTCCGTAGAGCAAAAGAAGAAAGCGTGGCTGGACTATGTCTCTTCTTTGAATCTGAATGACAGTATGACTGAACAGAAGAAAGAAATACACTACCGTCCAAAAGTTTGGAAGCAGCAAGGTAAAATCGAATAAAACCAAACTAAGTCATTTAAATTTAAATGTATTGATAAAAAAATAAAGAACAAACAGAAACTAACTTAAACAAAATAAAAAAATAATATACAATGGTAAATTAGATTAAATTTTAGCTTCATCAAAGTGTCCACCTTTCTCCTTTATAATCTTCTCACATATTCTGGGCATTCTATTAATCAATTTTTTAAAATAATCTTTATCTAATTTGTTCCATTCGTTCTCTAATAGCTACCACAAATGTTCTGAGCTCGTAGGACAACGACTTTTCACCCTCCTGTCAAGTTCATCCCAAACAAGTTCAATGGGAGAAAGATCAGGGGATTGAGATGGCCATTGCATGATGTTTAAAATGTTTTCAGCTTTTTTCTTGTTTAAAAAGTTCTGGCACAATTTAGACGAATGCTTAGGATCATTATCCTGTTGAAAAATGAATCCAGAACCAATGAGACTTAGTCCACTGGGTATGGCAGAATCTTGGAGAATTTTTAAATAGCCTTCCTTGTTTAATTTTCCGGTTATCCTCACAAGATTGCCGGGTTTACTGTTGCCAAAACACCCCCAAACCATGACATTACCACCACCATGTTTGATGGTAGGCACTGTACATGCCTCTGAAGCCCTCTCTTCTTTTGACCGGCGTACAAAGACACGTCTATTGGATCCGAAAATCTGAAATTTTGATTCGTCACTCCAAAGGACATTTTCCCATTGTTCTGTAGTCCAGTTTTTATGCGCTTTTGCCCATTCTAGTCTATTTTTCTTATGTCGATTTGTTAGTTTGGGTTTTTTAGCAGCAACACATCCTCTTAATCCCACAGACAGTAAGCGTCTTTTAACAGTAGTTGTTGAAATGGGTGTTTCTCGCGTATCATTCAGAGCTGCAGTGATCTGTGGTGCAGTTAAGCGTCGATTCCGTTTAGAAAGAACTCTAATGAAGTTGTCCTCTTGATTTGTTGTGGATTTGGGCCTACCAGATCTCTTTCTATCTTCATTTTTCCCCGTTTCTTGTTTTCTAGCAAGGGTATAGTGGACACCTTTACAAGAAATTCCGAGCCTTTCTGCGATTTGACGTTCACTGTATCCTTCCTCGCGTAGAGTGCAAATAGCGCTTCGCTGTTCAAGCGTGATTTGCTTGCGTTTTGCCATTTTCAGAAGAAAAAATACGGTCAAAGTAGTAGCCGATATCTTTCGAATACAGACAATGTTAATATCACAACTTTCACGTGCCAATGCTCAAGTGCGACTGAATAAGGTCTAAAAAAGTTAAAACCAGCAAACATTATCAATAAAACTACACCATTGCATAGGATAAAGTAGCCGACGGATTAAGTCATAAAACACGTGTTTCGTCAATATTAAGGAATTCCATAAAACTTGATGAATGTAGGATAATAATCCTTTTGTGTTTGTGTAGACAGTCGTAAAAGGTTGTAAAACTTAAGATTATTGCTAATTTTTACCGCTATTAGTCGGCATTTATTTGTTTTGTTTGAAAACAGGTGTGCTTCCAAACTTTTGGACGGTAGTGTATATCGGCAATGTAAGAATGACACCAAGGCCTTAGTGAAAGAGAAACGTGATAGAGCAAGTATGAGTGCAGAAGATAGGCTGACTAAAAACTTCGAGGGTAACACCAAACTCTTTTGGAGGGAGGTGAAGAAGTCTCGGGGTGGTTGGTCAGTCTTCAGAATGAATAAAATAAGGTCTAAAGGTGGAGACATTCTTACACAAACACAAGACGTGTTAAGCCGATGGAGTGAATATTTTGGCGATATGTATGCGGATGCTACGGTTGGCGTCGGTGTCGCATGTGGTCTAGTAGATCAACATTCGGCGACGACGTCCTCCGATGGCATCAGTATGGATGAAGTTGAATGGGCGATAAGAAGTTTGAAAAATGGTAAGGCAGCGGGCATTGATATGGTGTCTGCCGAGATGATCAAGCTTGGTGGCTCCTGTGTCCGGGAGGCGTTCCTGTTGCTCCTCAATTTATGTTGGAGCTCGGGAATGGTTCCCGGGGACTGGAATAGCGCAGTCATCGTGCCTTTGTTTAAAAACAAGGGTTCACGTTATGACTGCGCAAATTACAGAGCCATAAGCTTGACCAGTTTGGCAGCAAAAGTGTATGGTAAAATTATTGAAAGGAGAATGAGGATGGTGTCCGATGGTTTACTGTGTGAGACACAAAGAGGTTTCAGGAGTGGAAGAGGATGCATGGATCAAGTGTTCTCTCTGCGCAACATTGTGGAGAAGCATCTGGCCCTAGGTCAGGGGGTTTTCTGCAGTTTTGTGGATCTGGAGAGAGCATTTGACACGGTTGTACGAAAGGAACTTTGGGACATTTTACCGGAGTATGGTATTAACGGTAAACTGCTACAGGCTGTGCAATCCAGTTACATGGGCTGTAGAGCCTGTGTGCGGCTGGATGATGGAATGTCGCCTTGGTTTGACGTCAATATCGGCGCTAAGTAGGGCTGCGTTCTATCAGCCAGGCTGTTTATCATATATCTGGATAAATATCTCCAAAGGTTGAACGATATGAATGTGGGAGTCCAGATGGGTGACTCAGTGGTCTCTGCTCTGCTTTATGCAGATGATGCAGTCCTGCTGGCACAGTCAGCGACTGACCTGCAGACCCTAGTCGACACAATGACAGAAGATTATAAGAAAAGGGGTTTACGCGTGAATGTGAGCAAAACCAAAATAATGGTCTTTGAAAGAGATGAAGCCAGAACAGATGTAAGAGTAACAATAGGTAATGATGTACTAGAGCAAGTGGATGAATTTGTGTATCTTGGATGTGGATTTAGCCGAGATGGAAGGTACACCACTGATATAGAGCAAAGAGTGAATGCGGGAAATAGAGTGAACGAAGCGTTGGGGCAACTTCTCGGCAGCCACCACCTCAGCCAAAAGGCACGTGTAGCAATACATAACGCAGTGCTTGTCCCAACATTACTGTATGGAAGCGAGAGTTGGGTATGCAGAAAAGAGTATGAAAGTAAAATTAATGCGGTCGAAATGCGATCTCTTCGGAAAATCTGTGGAGTTAGGCTGACCGACCGCATTCGTAACGACGACGTAAGAGAGCGAGTAGGTATGAAAGAGAGTATTGGTGTAAAGATGCGAAAGGGAATGCTCCGATGGTTCGGACATGTGGAAAGAATACCAAACGAACGTCTGGTTAAGAAAATATACAATGCGAAAGTGGAAGGATGTAGGTACCGAGGGAGACCGAGACTAACCTACCTAGACCAGATTGGTCAGGTACTGAAGGAAGGTGGAGTCAAGAGTCTCCGAAACCGGCGAGCGTGTATGAAGAGAATTATGAATGTTGAGGCAGCGAGTGAAGTATGCATAGATAGAGTTCTCTGGCACTCTGTTCTCTCTGCCTACCCTGCAAGGGATATGGCGTGATGATATGTATGTATGTCTATAAAAAAAAAGCATGTTACATACATATATATACAATAACATTTATTATTTGACGGCAATAAAAAAAACTGAATTGTCACAAGCTTCTAGAATTGAAATCATATTCCTCTTATTACCTCACATTTTGTCAGGATAGACACAAAGAAAGCAAGTGTGCATGTCACCAGACACAGCATGAAAAATTTTTACAAACATTATTTTGTACAAAATGTAAACAAGAACAGGAATAGTAGAGCCATCTGTTCATTGATATAATAAGACTTTGAAATTATAGATATTAAACTTCAACGATATTTAACAATGTTTTTATTATTGGGACTGTGTACTGAGTATGAGATGGAATGGTTAAGCACATCGGCCCCAAATATGTCAATGAATTTAAAAAAAAAAGCTAAAAGGAATATTATTCTATGTGATGATGAAGTAAAAATACAATAGTCATCACTCCCTTTTATCTCCTGAATATTGTAAAAATTGATTATGAGGAATGTATGTAGATAACATTACTCCAAGAAAAAATAATCTTATGATAATCTGTCCGACCAATGTGGTGCAGTAGGCTATTTTTCTTAAAAGAGGCCCATGCTCAATATATGGATCGAGCTGAAAAAGATGTATAAATTAAAATATAAATATATATGTACTGTAAATATCATGAATATTGTAACCTAACTAAAAGGGAAATAATCTAAGATTTTATGATACAATTGTAACTAAATATACTATACCGTATTTGTTAAATCCAGAGAGGTTGTATGCCCATTTCCTCATGCTGCCTGAAATTAATTTTATAAGTTACATAACAAATTGGAACTATTTAAAAAAGAATTATAATTCTTCAATGACCAGTATACTCACTAAGAGCTACTGCTGTCGTCCTGAAAGCCATCTTAAGAAAACTTTATGTCGTATAATCTATAAATTATTAAAATCGCCGATTACACGATATTATTAAAATCCTAAAATGCAGAAATGAATGAAGCTGTCACTAGCAAGGTTGCCAACTTTATTTTTTAGAGTATCGTACCGTAGACTAAAAAAGATCGTATTTTGCAAAGGATTTTAGAAAAATATGATTTGCAATGAACAACTTTAAATTATTTAAAAATATAATCTTATTAAAAATCTGAATTAATATTTAACATTTAGTAATAGTAAATATTTAATGACGTAAAAGTACATTTACAATAATGGGATGACCTCACACCTGCGCTAGTTAAAACTGTATGCAGATGTTAGTGTCTTTCTTTTATATTGTCATTGGTGTGCGATGGCGTTATATGCACCTCAGTTATTAATTAAATGAAAAGAAAAACACAAGAACATATTATAAAATATAAATAAATGTATCTGCTGTTTTTGCGTGTTTTTTGTGCCTGTATGTGTAATGTGTATGTATGCCTGCCAATATACAAGTGCATGTATTATGGAGGGTAAAAACTAAGGAGAACCATCTTGTATGGGGGATTAGCCCAAAAAGTGTCCACTTGTAAACAGCAAATTATTGTTCGAACACTCACCGAAATAGCGCTAGTGTAGCAAGTGGAAATGATATGAATGTAGCAGTAATAAGCAGAGTGAAGTGTGCTGAGTTACGTAGTCAACTGTGTTTTGATAAATAATAACCTATGAAATTTGTGGCGCTCTTTTTAAAATGCTTCCACTTGCTACTATAACGCCACCTTAATTTGCTCCCGTTCATTGGACACTTCTTAATACACTGAGATGGTACTCCTTAGTTTTTACCCGCCATAGCATGTATGTATGAATGTATTATTCTATAACGTACATTATATATTTTATATAATACTGCTGGTTATTATATGTTTTTTGTATTGCTAAAATGAACATATATTTACTTAGTCGGTGTAGGATTTGAAAACATCGTATATTTTGCGTACGATTTCGAAGATTCGATTGTATAATTCATAATAATATATTTGATTTTTTTTTACATCGTAGAAGAAACGAGAAGGTCGTATAAATACAATTTAATCTTATGGCTGACAACACTCACATTAGGCATACCAATTTATAATCGATTAATCGTAAAATCGATTGTATAAATAATCTTTTCATTGACTTGAACTCTGAATAGATATTTATGAAATCATATTATATGAACGAACATGCATACTTTGCATTTAAACAAGCAAAAATTGTTTTCAACAATATATCTAAACTAAATTGTGTATAATAGGTATTTAAATAACTATAAAAGTACTTTTTTTAATAGTATATGTTTTTCGAAAATAAAAAACCTTGTGCATGTTAAAATTAAAAGACATCTTTAAATTGAATACATTTTTTGAAATAAAATTACTTTTACGGATTCTACCGCGCGAGGACTCCTCCAGTCCTTCCGTGACTATAATCACTGTAAAGTGTTCGAAACGTCGGGAAATAGTAGTAGTAGTAGTTTTATTTCAAATGTGTAATACTTGCGTAAACATCAGAAACAATTCTGAATACATTTTAAAATAGTACAAGGAGAATCATATGAGAATGCTTGGTAGATGTGAAACAATTACTTGGAGTTGGGTTTCAGTGACGCGGCAGGAAGCAGCACCATCTCGTCCAGCGAGATGTCCGCCTGGCGAGGCTACGGCCACAGTGACGTCATTGCCTGTTGGGCAATCCGGCTGGAGTGGTCTCGGTTTGGTGTTTGGATTGTCGAGGCCTTCCAGTCGGTGCTGATTGAATAGTTGGGTCGGCTGCAAGGAGTCCTTTCCTTTCGACTGGTGCAGGTCTTGGCGGGGCATGGTTGCTTCGGCAGGTCTCTGCACACAACCGTGTACAACTGTAAGGAGGGAGAGTACACCGTCTTGCCACTACTGCAATTGTGACGAAGATACAACGCAGCACACACTCAAGGTATGTGTGGCCTTTTTTTTTGGTGGACTATGGATGCGTCTCGCCCCGCCAAATCGATCCGGGGTGACGGAAAGGCGGCGCGTGACCCAATAGACCCACCGTAAAACTCCTCTCTTCGCCGTGCGAGCGGACCGCCGGTACCCGATTTTTGTCTTCGGTGAAGGTCTGTGTGGCCTGGGCAAAGTAGCGCTGTGAACTCGTCGCAATCATCGGTACCGATCTGACGCTGCTGACCATTGCTAAGGCGATGCTCGACAGTGTCAGAAAATAGGACGTGGTCGCCGCCTTCTGCGAGACTGTCGTCTCGTGGAAGATATAAACATATCTAAAACACATATAGCATGTTAGTTCTGAAAACTAAGGGCAATATACGAGTAAAATTGAGAAATCTCACTCAGAGTAAATGACTTGTAGTTTAATCTGTAGCAAAACTGGAATTAATTCTAAATTTACCCTAACTGACCACAGTTTCTAAGTGTGAAGATTATTTATCGATTCATCCATGCATTCATTCATCCACATCAGTCTGTAGGCCTATAGTTTTCGATGTAGGCCTCTCCGTGAATATGCCACTCAAAAATGTCTTGTGACTTTATCTGCGACATTACTATTTATCGAGCAGTATCAGATTTTTATAGGATATACTAGCGGACCCGGCACACTTCGTTCCACCTAATAGTTAATGAATGAGAGAGTGTGAATGAAGCGATGGAAGTATGCCAGGATCGTGGTTTGTGGCAATCCGTAGTCTCTGCCTACCCCTCTGGGAAACAGGCGTGAAGCTATGTATGTATGTATGTATGAGATGAGCAGATTTCGATTAATTTAAAATTATTAAGTTATGTTTTGTTATCATGATAATAAATATGAATAATATATAAATTCAAAAAATCAAGTATTTTAATAACGTGTTAGCAAGACGAAGATGTACTTTGTGTTATACGACATTTATCTTCATGCGCGTTGGAAATTATCTAATTGTTGATCTCTGCGATTTGCTCGACGATTTCGGATTGTCTACCAAGCGAGGCAGCCTGTGAAACATGCCTCGCTTTGCTTTTGTGATTAAGAAGTATGACGTTGGGCCATATTAACGCGGCGGTCTTTCCGTCCCTTCCCTATCTGTGTGGTGACGGAGTAAGAATACAATTTACCACTCCCTATATTACCAGCGGGTGATCGTAAGAGGGATATAAAACGCGAAAAAGATATAAAAACCAAGGTATATAAAACGTATATAAATTGCAAGAGAAGGAAAACTCGAAATAAACCCTATACCAACACGTCTGACCAACGTGGTATATTTAGGTTAATTTCCCCTCCGATTATGGAGGAAGCCCGAGCCCAACAATGGAACATATGTTAGCTTAGATGATATGTTATAGATTACATGAGCTGTCAGTTGCATTTTGTTATATCGTGAATAAATGAACGTTTACACTGATGTTTTCACTGAGGTTTTATTATTTTTTTTTTTTGTTGATTAATATCATATTTTAATATCCTATTCCCGACGAAGACAAACTCAAAAGGGTGAATATTTGCAAATGAACATATTAGACAATTTTAAAGAATGAAAAAATAGTACTTACAAAACTGTTCTTTAGATATTTAAAGCAAAGCTGATAGCATACACTTACAAAAAAAATGCGTGAGACCAAAAAATAAGTTTTTATATACGTCACAATTTGGATCTGAAATTATTGTGCAAACGGTATTGAGAAATTAAGCAAATGGTCGTGCAGTAGAGCTTTTTCTTTTGTGTGAGGACTCTGTAAGCATTTCCTAAGTCTCAGAATTATTTTTTTTTGTATTTGTTATTTTTTTTCTACAATAACTCTATTTCTATTTTATCTTTTTGTGCCTTATTCGCCATATATTCTTCAAAGTTCTGATTCAAATATTGACAGTAACAGAAAAAGGCGCAGAATGTGCTATTTTGCGGTTTTCTTGAATCTGAAATTTGTAGTGGTTTAGTAATTTACACTGCAGTTTAAATATAGCATGTATTGAAACAATATTACATTTAAATAGAAAAAAATACCTACTTACCATTCCAACTTCCTACTTACCATTCGGGTAAAATGTGAACGGGAAAAATGGTACACATACATACATACATATCATCACGCCATATCCCTTGCAGGGTAGGCAGAGAGAACAGAGTGCCAGAGAACTCTATCTCTGCATACTTCACTCGCTTCCTCAACATTCATAATTCTCTTCATACACGCTCGCCGGTTTCGGAGACTCTTGACTCCACCTTCCTTCAGTACATGACCGATCTGGTCTAGGTAGGTTAGTCTCGGTCTCCCTCGGTACCTACATCCTTCCATTTTCGCATTGTATATCTTCTTAACCAGGCGTTCGTTCGGCATTCTTTCCACATGTCCGAACCATCGGAGCATTCCCTTTCGCATCTTTACACCAATACTCTCTTTCATACCTACTCGCTCTCTTACGTCGTCGTTACGAATGCGGTCGGTCAGCCTAACTCCACAGATTTTCCGCAGAGATCGCATTTCGACCGCATTAATTTTACTATCATACTCTTTTCTGCATACCCAACTCTCGCTTCCATACAGTAATGTTGGGACAAGCACTGCGTTATGTATTGCTACACGTGCCTTCTGGCTGAGGTGGTGGCTGCCGAGAAGTTGCCCCAACGCTCCGTTCACTCTATTTCCCGCATTCACTCTTCGCTCTATATCAGTGGTGTACCTTCCATCTCGGCTAAATCCACATCCAAGATATACAAATTCATCCACTTGCTCTAGTACATCATTACCTATTGTTACTCTTACATCTGTTCTGGTTTTATCTCTTTCAAAGACCATTATTTTGGTTTTGCTCACATTCACGCGTAGACCCCTTTTCTTACAATCTTCTGTCATTGTGTCGACTAGGGTCTGCAGGTCAATCGCCGACTGTGCCAGCAGGAAAAATGGTAAATAGTAAAATGGTAAGTAGATATTTGGAAACATTTGTTATTAGACTTATGAGACTAAATACGTTATCAGATGAGAAATAATATTATGGCAAATATTTAGATCATTAATCAAATTAATCTGAACAAATAACTTACCTTTAGACTAGAAGACACGAACGGTAAGCAGATTTTATTTTGACCTGGACGATTTTTTGTAATTATTAATTTTTTGTTGGCGCCAATTCGGTCTTTAAGACGTGTGATCTGCTCAAGTCACTAGCGGACACTGAGGTCGCGGTGGGGAGTCGCCGTGAGGATTACATTTACCATTGGGTACAATTTTATTTCACTGTCAGTATTCACGAACGGTAAGTAGTACGAAGTGTGGGACAATTTTTGAATTGGTATAAAATTAACTGAAACTGTTCTTTATATCATATATTTTATTTCAGTTTATACATTAACTTATTATATTTACTAAATAATAAGAAAAAATGTTATTTTTTGAAGGTTTCGTTCAATTTTTCTTATCTTAATGGTTGAAAATTGGGAAAAGGGACACGAATGGTAATGAGGTTTTGGGAACTATTTTTTTTATAAATTGGCTTATAGCTTATAAAACACAATAAATTGATCTGCAATATGTACTCCACTTAATTAAATATGTATATAAAAAAAGTGATCAAAATCGATTCAGGTTTAATGTGTTATTCACAGCGAGACATCAAAAATGTACGTTTTCAAAAACATAAAAATAATAATAATTGGTCCAGCCGTTCTCGAGTTATAAGTGTTGTAACTAACACAATTTTCTTTCATATATACAGATATCTATACTAATATTATAAAGAGGTAAAGTTTGTGAGGTTGTGACGTTGTAGGGGGTAATCTCTGGATCTACTTAACCGATTTGGAAAATTCCTTTACCAATAAAAAGCCACGTCATTTGTGAATGACATAGGCTATATATTTAACTAAAAATCATAATGATGTCTTACTAAAACCTCAATAATGTAAACCAAGGTATGAAAAAACTTAGCATAAAATATCTTTCATCGCAATCGCTGCGGAAACTATGAATGTTAGAACAAAAAAAATGTTCTACAATATTAAAGAACGTATAAATATCTATAAAAAACTTTGCAGTACCATATATCTAACTATTATAGTTATGTCAGTATAACTACTTTTTTGAAAGAAATATTAACAAAAACCAAACCATGCCTAAAAGAGCACGTTATTCATGTCTTTGTATTAATCCTTATCCAAATAAATTATTTATTATTTAAAACTATTTCAGTAGCTGAAGATTACTTTTTGAATTATTAAAATCGGCCATTGCATTCAAAAGATATAACGAGTTTAAAAATGCCAATCTAAACAAAATGCTACTAATATTATAAACGCTAAAGTTTGTATAGATGTATGGATGTTTGAGTGTTTAAAACAAAAGACTGTTAACTTTTACTGTATATAATTTGGACGAATAGTTAAAGAGATAATAGGACATAGGTATGGACCCGCGACCGTGTCATAATCTATTGAGTGATACTTCTATTAGACGATTTTTCTATTGGTTTAGCACTAAGAAAATTTAATCTTTAGATAAATTAGTTTTTTACAGTATGTTTTTTCGGTTAAAAATTTAATATTCTGCCCTGATACATTTGTTTCATTATAGGATTCAAATTGAGCACAAGTAATACATACCTACTAAGTACTACACACCTAACTTTTTTCCTAGAGGACTCACTAAAATCCGTGGCCGGCCCGGCAGTACATATTCTGTTCACTGTTCACAGAATATATTCCGTTCACTATTGGACGCCTACCCCACAGCTGAGACCAGTGCCGCAATCGCTACGCTTGGTCGGCTGGTTATTATAGCAGTGAGGTGTTATAAGTTTTCCAGGAGAAGGCCGCGACCACATCCCAGATTTTGACGCTGTCGACCATCGCCCTAACGACAAACCTTCAACATCTTGCATTGCTGTTTCTATTTACTTCCGTCAGAGATGATTTCTACATGGACAAAATAGCGGGCAAAAGCTATCTTTTATATATCATCATCATTCTCCTACTCTTATCCCAATTACTTGGGGTCGATACAATAGATATATACTTTTCTTTCATAGTACATATCGTAAAAGTTATTGGCAATAGTTTTATGACCGCCGCCTGCCAGACGTCAACCCTCCTTGGGAATGTAATTGTTGACCAAACGGCATCAGATGGAGTTGGCCCAGATCGTTATAAGGCTCTTAGTCATCTTTTACGACATCCACGAGCAAAGTAAGGGTTGATAGTATTCGTAGCCGCTACCACACAGCTTCTATCTTTTATATATTTATTACTAAAATATAATGTGTTATTTACGAAGCTATTTTAAACAATACAGTATTATTTGTTATCCAATGAAATACCTACATTAGACGCGGTGCATTTTATATAGATCAAAATGGCTTTTACAGGACATTATTAAAGTAGGCATAATATCAAATATCTTTGAAGGTATCAGAGATTGAAAACGCGGGTCAGAGGGACCGAAACAGATGCGAAGTGAGGGCGGGTCGCTAGTGTAATATAATTTGGTACATAAATACACTAGTACGACTGTTTAAATGCTTTTCATGATCAAACTAAAAGTATTAACTGTCTAAACTACTATTGTAATGATCTTTTTCTCTAAGTAACTATCTAGCTCTTAACATCTAACATTGCTAGAGTGAATTTGTTTTCATGTTGATTTCATACACGATATTGTCCTCTGTTGATAAGTCAAGCTGTTGACTTTAATTGGATGTTGGCCACCAAATTTAAGACATTAAGGCGTTTCTCTAGAAATATTGGTCAGATATAAAAGGGTAAAAATCGACCATTGACCGATCGAAGGTCTCCCGTGGACAACGTGGAAAGGATTGAGGGTGTGTTGGCAAGGGTAGTGTACCTTATACTCAGAATTACCAAACGGTATTCGTTGAAGGTTATACAGGTTTACTCACCGACCACGACATACTCTGACGACGTAGTGGAGGCCCTATACGAGGACATCTCGAAAGCCATCCACACGTCCACTTAATGATACTTATGGGAGATTACAACGTAAAACTAGGCAAAAGGACAGGCGATGAGTTAAGAGTGGGGCAATATGGATTTGGATAAAGGGGCCAAAAACTGGCCGCCGTTTTGGTGAAGGAAGGTCTCTTTAAGATGAACTCCTTTTTCAAGAAACGGCCAGAAAGGAAATGGACCTGGGTTAGTGCGGATGGTTAATTTAAAAATGAGATAGACTTCATCTTGACGGACAAACGGCAAATATTCAAAGATGTCTCTATGATCAGCAAGATTAAAACTGGGAGTGATCACCGAATGATACGAGGCACATTAAATCTTCGCTCGAAGGTCATGGTCTCACTTCAAGTCTACACTCCGACTTATACCTCTCCAATACCAGAACCCCGATATCTTTCAGCTCAAATTACATAATCACTTCTAATGCCTGTAAGAGTGCGAATCCTCGAACGATATGAGCAACAGGTTCGTAGAAACTGTCCACGCGGCGGTTCAAAATTTATTAAGGCCCGTCACCCAAATAGTCCCGATAAACTTTCAGACCAGACTCTTAAGCTTATGCAGAAGAGAAAGGAAATGACGATGCAGTCTTCAGCCGATTGATTCGAGCTTAGTCAGCTTAATAGACAAATCTCCAAATCTGTGTGATGCGATATTCATCCATTCAATACACAGCGTATTAAAAAGGCCATAGAGCTTGACGGTGACTCGAAAGTGTTCGCACCAGATTTGTCTATCGGATAGAGCCAAATGACTAAGCTGAAGATCGATGACGGCACTGTGATTTCATCCCAGAGGTCGAAAGATTCTATGAAGAGTTATACAATTCATCAGAGAAACCTGTTGCCTGATTAGTTACAAGATCCAAGCTAACTCGGCATTATACCGAAGAAATCCCGACGCTTATACGAGATCAGAATGTCTCTGAAACAATTAAAGAACGGTACCTAAAGCACCGGGAGATGATGGAATTACCACAGAGCTTCTGAGGGCAGCTGGTGAGCTGGTTTTAAAAGCCCTACAGAAGCTGTTTAATTCTGTCATTCTCGGGGGCGACGTACCAGGGTCGTGGATCAGGAGTGTGGTGGTGCTGTTTTTCAAGAAGGGCAATAATACGCTCTTAAGGAATTACAGACCCATCTCACGCCTGTGCCACGTATATAAATTGTTTTTACGAGTCATTACGAACCGACTCGCAATCAAGTTCGACGACTTTCAGCCGCCTGTACCAGCCAGTTTCCGAATGCGCGCATGCTGCGCCAGATTATACAGAAGACTGAGGAGTATAATCGACCTCTGTGTCTAGCGTTTATGGACTATGAGAAAGCCTTTGATTTTGTTGAAACTTAGGCAGTGTTGCAGTCCTTTCAGCGGTGCCAAATTGACTATCGATATATCTAAATGCCGAAGTTTTTGTATAGAAACGCAGCTATGTCGGTCTGCATCTAGAATAAGTGTACGAAACGACTCTTATTCTGACATACGAACGAAGATGTCTTCAAGCTCTTGGACTGGACCGGGCTTGGCATCAACATCAACGACGAATACATCACTCACCTTCGATTTGCAGATAATATCGTAGTTTTGGCAGAATCCCCGGAGGACCTTGGCACGATACTCGATGATCTCAGCGAGGTTTCTCAACTTTGCAGACGTAAATGAACATGGACAAGACGAAAGTCATGTCTAACACTTATGTCATTTCTGTACCAGTCCTGGTTGGGAATGCAATTCTCGAAGTTGTCGATCATTATGTTTACCTAGGACAAATAGTCCAATTAGGTAGATCCAATTTCGAGAAAGAGGTCAGTCGACGAATTCAACTCGGCTGGGCAGCGTTCGGGAAACTAAGGAGAATCCTTTCATCCAATATTCCTCAGTATCTAAAAACTAGTGTGTGTGGCGATGGCTTACGGCACTGAGTCTTTAAATTTTAGTCTTATAAAAAGGCTCAAAGTCGCTCAGCGTGCTACGGAGAGGGCTATGCTCAGTATTTCTTTACGAGATAAAATCCGGAATACGGAAATCCGTAGAAGAACGGGTGCACCAGCATAGCCCGAAGAATTAGCAAGTTGAAATAGTGATGGGCAGGCCACATCGCTCGTCGAACCGACAATCGTTGGGAACAAAGGTTATCGAGTGGTGACTATGAAATGGATGATGCAGCATCGGACGACCCCCACTAGGTGGACTGATGACATCAGAGTCATGAGTTGCAGGAAGCCGTTGGATGCAAATGGCGCAGGATTGTTCCGAGTGGCATTCTCGTGGGAAGGCCTCTATCCAACAGTGGACGTGTATGAGCTTATAGATCGATGGATGGTATAAAATTTTAATAAAGTATTTAATATTACACAATAAAATACTGAAATACTCAATTTAACTGTGCAATTTACCAAGTGGCATTTTTACATTGTCTTCGTACCTCACAATCAACACATGCAGTGATTGGTAGCTATGTATCAGTAGCAAACTATATGAGAAATAATATGTTGCACTTAAATTCCAAAAAATCGTTATCATCCCAGTTCATATATGTTCCACAGCTGGGCCTGAGTTTCCTCCACAATATTAGGGAAACCGACCTTCTATGCCACGCTGGTCGGACAAGTTTGTAGGAGGTTTTATTTCGACAGTTTCTTGTTTCTTAAATATCAAATATTCAATATTTTATGACCATCGATAACATTTCAATACTATGTCCAAATTATAGAGTTATACTTGCTAATGTTTTTCTTTATAGTATCATAACTGCAGCTAAAGGTAAATAGAGATCGTAAAAAAATTTTACCGTTCTGTGACACGTAGTGCAAGGAATGTATAAGTGCTATTATTTTCTTGCATTGGTAATGAACAATCATATTAACACGAGCCTATTGTTGCTAATGTCGAGTTACAATTTTCTACACAAATTATCGGACTTTTCATAGGTTCAGTTTCTTCAAATTATAGAGCTTACTGTAGGCTATATACCTACTATTGCCACGCTGTTAATGGTATCTTCTAGGAATGTTGGTGGAAAACGAAAACATTAAAAAGCACTTTTATATTATATTCAGTGCACCCCAGCAGTGCCTGCGTATCACATTACTTAAAATATCATCCAAATGAATTAATATAACACTTTAAAACACTAAAACACCGTATATTATATAGGTAGGTACAAGACCACCAAATGCCGTATTTACTTTCGCGCCAAAAGTTTTATAGAACTTTATCTATGTCTTCTTCTTCTTCTTCTTCTTTTTATGAATTGGCAATCAGCTACTTATACGAGCCATTGTTGCCAGTGTCGAGTTAAAATTATCTTCACGTTCTTAGTCTCTTCAACTCTCTTCAGGTTAGTCATTGTCTGTCAGTAAGTCAAATTGTCGCCATCAACAGTGCTATGGCCACATTGTTAATGGTATCTTGTGGGAATTTTGATGGAAAACGAAAACGTTGTAAAGCACTTTTATATGATATTCACTACATCCCAGTAGTTCTATCACATCACATTACATAAAATGCCATCAAAATTATATAATATAACACGTTAAAACACTAAGATATCGAATATAATACAAGAGCACCACATGACGTTTTAGATTCCCGCCAAAAGTCCCTCCTATGTCTTATAATAGAATTAATAGTGATGTTCAATGGTGACGTTATATTACATATAATACCGTATTTTATTATATACTATATAACTGTAAATTCACTCTACTACTGTAATAATTATAATATATTTTTCTAATTTTTAATACTCAACCGTGAAAGAAAGTAAGCTCTCGGACACTATTAATGTTATCACAGTTAGTGAAATATTATGTAAAATAAAGTTTTTATGTCCTCGAAATCATAATGAATAAAATAAATTTTTGATTCGCCTATGGCTACTCGATACGTGAGCACAAAGAACGTCAACGTAATTGACAAATTTAGTTTTTGTTAATCTAAGCAGTAGACAGGAGATCCGTACATTGCAAAAGTTTGTAAAATAATAGTAAGTAATTAGAAAAATTATACTACAGCTCTTATCAATTTCATTAAAGACACTCAAGACAAGCACGATAAGGTTGCTTTGCGCGTGGCTATATCGTGTTACTTATCAGGTTGTTTGTTTTCCATATTGAACTGAACTTAGTATGACCTCGCTCGACCTCATAGTCCCCAGTCCGCTTATCATTTATCAGCACGAATAAAACGAGACGGCGGAAGGTAATACATTTAATTCAGTGAATACCGCAGCGCAATCATTTACTGTTGTTCATTCCTAGGAATCGACGTTTTTGTTCATTGTCTTCATTCATACGCTTTGTTATAACAAGTAATAAATTAGAATCAAGTTTAATTTTGTGTGCAGTGAAGTGATTTTTTCGTTCAACCTGCATTCAAGAGGAGGAATGCCAAGTGACTGTCGAGACTGTTTGGGTATTCGTTATCGAATTAACTCCCTGCACCAAACCTGGAAGTGGCTGCATCAAACCATCGCCCTTCACGAATATCTGATCTCCCTCTCCTCGGCTGATACAGACGCCATTTGCTCTAAGCACTAGGTTATTTTATATGGACAATTTGAACTTTTATTAAGTAATTTAATTATTAGCATATTGATATTAAACACATAAACGCTTAAAAATCGTTATTAATAGTTCATACAGAAAAGTTTCCGTTTAAAAGGAAATCTCATTCAAAGTGCAAAGATGACTCAAGCTATGATGAAGAAAATCGCCACAAGCAGTGCTTGCTTATTCATTGGCCTCACTAGAAGATCTAGTGCGCGTACCTTGACAACTGCAAGTAAGCAGACTACAATTACCAAAAAGGAGCGCATACTACCCCAGGAGGGGGAGATCACCAAGTCAGTTTTTATGTCTCAATCAACTGACATCTATACCAACTTGGCTCTAGAAGACTGGATGTATCGCAACATGGATTTTACTAATCATCATGTAATGATGGTTTGGCGTAATGAGCCATGTGTTGTTATTGGACGCCACCAAAATCCCTGGCTGGAAGCTAATATTCCACTGTTGAATGAAAAAGAGATTGCTCTAGCTAGACGCAACAGTGGAGGTGGCACCGTGTACCATGATCGTGGCAACCTGAACATCACATTCTTTACCCCTCGTGAGAGATACGATAGGAAATACAATTTGGAACTTATTACAAGGGCTCTCTATAGAGGATTTGGAGTCAAATCATTCATCAACGAACGTCAAGATATCACTGTCCAAGATAAATACAAAGTATCCTTTTGCAAATTTGCAATCATAATTAACTACATTTTGTATATTATATATATTTTCTTCACTTATCATTTACAGCATTTATTCTTTATTGGGTTCGTACCCTAACTGTACATTTTTACATACCATTCATTGTAGAAATTCATACTATAAGGCTGCCATTATAGTTATTATGTTGGACATGAGAGACAACTATCAAGTTTCTAATTTGTCTATTTTTTGCAATCTAATATTTAACTTTAACTACTAATCTAATATTTAACAAGAGTCTCCGAAACCGGCGAGCGTGTATGAAGAGAATTATGAATGTTGAGGAAGCGAGTGAAGTATGCAAAGATAGAGTTCTCTGGCACTCTGTTCTCTCTGCCTACCCTGCAAGGGATATGGCGTGATGATATGTATGTATGTATGTGTGTGTAATATTTAACTTAATTTGCAGTCTAATATTTGAACTTAAAGAAATTGGGTTGGCCTATTTAAATATACTGTTGAAGGATGCCATATATGTCTATTAATTTTCATAGGCCTTGTCCACAGTGGAAGAGTTGGTGGCGTATCCTATTGTATGCTTCCTCATGTTTTTTCATTATCTTTTTTAACATGGTTAGGATAGGCAAGGGTAGGGAACTGTATTCTAATTATCACCATATAGAAACATACATTTTATTTTAATTACAATTTTATATAAATGAGTAACTTTTAGACTTACATAGTTTCAAGAATATCTTGAATATAATTGCATAATAATGGTGAATGTGTATCTAAATTAGTAAGATTTTTCACTTTCATAATAGGTATAGAAGAAGTTTCCTTAACAGTTTTCCCATTAGGTTTCTGGAACAGCTGCTAAACTAGGCCGTTTGACAGGATATCATCACTGCACTCTTCTAGTCAATGCCAATAAGGCAGATCTCAGCAAAGCTCTCGCTAAACGTGAGGTGAGTACTTTACTAAAAACTGTCAATAATCTATCTATGTAATTAGAATTTCTAGGAGCTATGTTTGTACAGATCTTTCAATATTGACATTAGTAATTAATTATTTAGCAATTATGTATATATTTAACTGTTGACCTACTTTTAGACTATGCCTATAATACCTTCTTAAGTTCGATTTTGACCAAAAAATTAGGGAAAGTTTATGAGAGAGATCTTATCCCAAAATAATATTTAAATGATTAATTTGATTGTATGTGAAAATCTGTGTGATAGTGGTTTAATTATTCATTTTATTTGAAGGTGTCCTACCAAACGACCACTAGTTATTAGTAGTTTTAATAACACATATATATACTTTGTATTAGTCATTTCATGCCAAGGCCAGTAGGAATTATAGTCGGTATACATTAATATATTAATTTATAGATATAGTTTGTGTTTTTTGTGTAACCACTGGTTTTAATTAATTAATCCAGTTGATGTTTCTAAATTTCCTCTTCTGCACGTTTTTTAAATGTTAATCTTCTGTGGTGGTGCTTCTTTTTAACAATTTACAACTGACTGCCTGACTTGACAGCCCTCCACATTTAAGATAAGGATATTTTTAATTCTATTTAGCATGGCATACAGACTAAGGCGACTGCGTCCGTCCGCTCACCTGTGGCCAATCTCTCGGAGGTGGACAACAAGGTCACTGTAGACAGTCTACAGACCGCAGTTGGCTACGAGTATCTCCGCACTCCAGCCTTGCATATAGAAGACGGAGGAGAGAGTCAAATCTCAAAACAACGTGGCTTCCAATTTATTAACCCGACTGACGAATGGTTCCCAGGTATTTATCATTTATACTAAAATAGCTCCCAAATAAGACTATTTCTAAGGTCTGGTATAATATATGAAAATATTTTCATACTTTTGCACGCCTTGTTTAACTGCAATAATTTCAAGTATATATTAGTGGGTTAAGCAGACTAATTTTAACAACTAATAATTTTGCAACAAAAAGTCTTCTTCTTCTTCTTCTTAATGAATGGCCTCTGTGAGTGATTAACCACAACTTCGCCAATGTCAAGTAAAATAAGTTTAAAAAATTATAATAGATTTATATTTTAGTCGTCAGTCATGTCGGTTCATTGTCTAAGTCAAGATGTTCTTATAAAAAAAAGTCATTAAGTGTCTGAAAAAATTTGTTGACAACTACGGACTTCTCTATTTATGTAAATATTGCATAAATCAATCAATGACGTTAATGTGCTATACCAAAATGCATGATAAGGCTTAAATATTAACTATAAAATACTGGTATGTAGTTTTTTTATGCATAAAGGATATGCACATTAGGCGAATTAGTATTATTGCGCACTTGAAATCTCGTCCCGTGCTGTTAATAATATCAACATTAATAGCATATACAAGTAACATTTTTGTTATCTCAGTAGTTGCCATGACAACGGTGATTACGCAGCACCCTTGTATTGCCCTATTTGTTAACATTTATACTGACTGCTCCGATCCCATTTGGAGTAGCGTTATACATATGTAATCTATGACTTGTCTCGATAAAGAGGCTATTTTAACCAATAAGAGTTTTTGTAATCTAAGTAGTAGTTACTGAAATTAGTACATTTCAACAAAGAAATAAACTTTGGCTTTATGAGAATAATATTAGATATGTTTGTATTTAGAATTATAAGAATACTTATGTTGTCTTAGGTTTGAAGTTAAACCAGTTTTAATTTTAACAGGTCTTGCGGAGTTAAAGAATGAGCTAAAGACCTGGGATTGGTGTTTTGGTAAAACACCAGTATTCACCGTCAGCCGCGCCTTCCCCGTTCCAGCGGAGTTACTTGCTCCATCGAAGATTTACACCGCGACACAAGAACTTATTATTAACATGACGGTCGATCATGGTCTTATCAATGATGTCACTCTGAATATACCTCCGGGCCTGGTGGAATCAGGATTTCATGGAGAAGCATCTGTAATTACTCACCTGAAAGGAAAGAGATTCACTTCAGAAGCTCTGAGTGCCTTACAAGAAGCTATGTTGACACGTCATATGAACACAGATGTTAGAAAATTGGATGAAAAGGAACAATTTGTCGCGAAGTGTTTCGATCAAGTTGTCAATACAGTGTAAATCTCTTTAATATAAAATTGTACGAATTAGTTATACAATTATAATTAGCATTTATATATAAATTTGAACATTGAATAAAGATTGCTTTAATTTTATAGTTAAAAAAAATACTATAAATAAAATAGTTATATTATGTATGTCATATGTGATAATAAATTTATATTTTCAATCGAATTAAAAAAAAATAAACTTTTATCATCACCCTTTGGCTTCTTAATGTTATTAACATCTTTGCTCTTAGTTATACTTCTCCTTTTTAATGTTCAGTACGCTTTATTACATTACTTACAAGTTTTAGTTAGTATAATATTTTAAATATCCGTACCTATAGCACAATATTGTCCGTAAATTGCAGGATTGTATAGTTGGTAAACAACGAATTTATTAAAAGTTGTATTTGTTTGATTTTTATAATGCAATAATGCAATCTTGTGCTATATGTTGGAAATCAATCTCGCGATTCGCACATTCGTGTCCGAACGTTACAAGAATGCGTCATATCATTTATTTTAATTAATTAAATTTATAATTTTTTTTTGTTACAGAATAACTTATGCATGTAATGTTACTGACCAATATATTTTCTGTAGCATGTATTATCTACTGTGTTGTAAGAGTGTAACTAAAATATACATTTCATAATCAGTGTGATCGTGTTTTGATAGCAACAGACCGAAACGGGGACTTTTTTGTATGGAATGGTTGTACCTTTAGTTAATGTTTAACCTTTTAATTCAATAATTAATTTTATACCTATATTTTGTTTAGTAAATAACAATATGTATTTAGTTAATTACGCTGTGTTACGTAAATATTACATATATGATTATTATTTAGTTATTAAAGTAATAATATTGCTTAAGAAATTGGACATAGTTTTATGTTATTATTATTATTATTAAACGAGAGATAGTATTTGAAAGATATCTAAATAAACGTGAAGAAGTTAATTATACCAACTTTTATTTAATCCTCCTTAGGATATGTACCTATGGTTAAGTTTTTTTTTTGCAGTTATACCTATATATATAAACTTTATATCCTTGACTAAAATTGAAAACAAAAATGTCAGTACCTAGGTACCTACTAGAGAATTAAAAAGGTTAAAAACAGTTACAAGATAAAACTATTCCCAGATATTAAAAAATGATTATTTTACAGTTGGTAGGTCCAATTGTATTTCTAATTTCTAAAACAAGTCAAGGTTGTTGCACTGTTAAAAATAGTGCATTAGAAATATTCAAGGTGCTAATTATTTCATGCACTAATTGGTGCATCAACATCCACTTGTAATAATCTAAAAATATTTGCTTACGAAGAATGCAAATAAGTAAGCGTCGATTAAAATTACCTATTAAATATTAAAAAAAAAAACATTGCACTACGAACTTAGAAATATATTCAATTATCCATTGTGGGCGCAAAAGCATACGAATCAATACACTATTTTGATAGAAGCATGGACTTGTCCTCGCACAACAAAAACTTGCTTTGAATCTGGGCTCTTCCTCTCGCTTTCTGAAGAACAGCGGTGGTGGTCGTTGGCCGTCGTAGCCGCAGCCAGTCTGCGTTCGCTCACGAAAGCGCGCGCGCATTGAGCGTCATTATTTTATTTGCTTTACGTTACCATGACAACCGCGTAAACACGATCTTGTAAGATCAGAGAAACAAAATTTTTACTTTGCAAATTGATATTAATAGCAGTGTTGTGGACTATATTGGTTGCCTATAGTTCTTTTATGAATAAAAGTAAGTATTTCTATGCATCTAATCTAGATTTTGTATATAAATACTTTAGGTATTTTTATGAAACAGAAAAGGTAGTCTTATCTGTTAGGTTCTAAAAGTCAGTCTTACTAATCTAAAATAATATACTCTATCTGCAATTATGCACTATACCTACCTAGTAATCCAGATATCGGTGTTGTTATTAAGTAACTTGTGAAATACCAGTTAATTCATTAATTACTGATATTGTAAATATCTACTCGTCTCTATTTGATGAGACCATCCCGCAATGAATTTTCGTTTTTAATTTATATGGGGTACCTAGTTTTTATTTCCACAAAATTAATATTAAATTGTTATACCATATTGTATGCATAAATTACGTCCCAAGAAAGGATCATAATTATATTATATTAATAGGAATCGTATTTGGATACAGTACGACCTTTAGCATTTTTTTATTATATAAATATTTATATATTATTTTTTATATAAATATTATTATATAAATATTTTTTATCCGAAACTTTAAAAGTGAAAATCTATTGGTTATCGTTTTAATTATTTTTATTAAGATTAAGATAGTATTTATGTAATAATTTAAAAGTATTTTTTAGTCCTTGTAGCCATAAATAAATACCAAATGTTGTATGTTGATTTATTTGTAGAACTTTTGCCTCGATATTGTTGCACATCTTTAATAATTAAAAACACTTAACGAATTTATATGCACTCACGTGAAGTTTAATACGCAGAAAGTTCTTGTAGAAATTATACCCAGATTTACCCAGAATAAAACCAACCATTTTTGAGTTGCATTAAGAATCACTCTGCACGGGAATCTAATCTATGACTCTTGGACACGTGCGTGCGTGCGCGCGACATATTTCATTTTCTATACGATTTATTCGCGTTTACTTCAGTTTTAATATTCCCATATACTTTATAAGTTGATTCGGGATTTTTATTACAAGTGCTTTATTCCTCTATGCAGTAAAATTTATGAAGTTCCTAAGTTATTTTTTATAATAGAAAAATTGACAATTTTTAATACAATGACGTAATCATCTATGTTAATAAAATAAGGAATATTTATTTATGCTAATACTTATTGTTGTTTTGACGGGGGTTGATACGAATAAAAATACAATTCACTAACAAACACTTTCATAAAAGTGATGAGGAAGAAAGATATGGAAGTAGATAAAAAATATTTAAGACAAGGAAAACTAAACCAAATCTCCATGCCAGTCCGTTTGTCTAGTGCATGCCACACTAGGCTAATTTAAGAACTTAAGTGTCTGTAGAGTCTGCGCAGAGGAGTCTGCGTAGTTATTGTTATGATAATGGAATCAGTAAACTATGTAATATAAGGTTGTACTTTTTACGCCAGTGATCGTACGCTCAGACATTGTGGTATCCTGATTGTTCATACTCCTGCTCAGACGTGTCACAGCGACACAATGGCGAGGTTACAAGTTGAGAGTAGTGAGAGAGTAAAAGAAAATAATTTGTGCTTGAAGTTACCATGGGCAGTGAGAAATGGGGCCACACACTGTTCAACTTTTTTTTTGTTGGTAGGCACTGGTCAACCCTTAGTCACACTTTCGCTATGCATTCACGGATGTATGACAAAATAGACAGATGTGACGGCTCTTTAGCAACCTGTGAACATAACTACTATTAAAACTGAGATAAGTTCAGCAATTTGTTATAACACAATATTTGAGAATTATGAAGAATAAAATAAAGTTAACCACTAAATTTCTTAGCGGCAAAGGCTATTTTTATAAAATGGTAATTTAAAAAAAACCTTTCCTTTGCTACTAACATGTAAAGCTACTAATAGAATATGTTCATGAATCTACTACACTTCTATGGGCACTGTGCCTAGAAAGAGAAAGATAATTCTAATTCTGGTTGAGTTATAAATGCATTTGCAATCTGACCTCATATTTTTGGAGACTAGCTAAGGTCTGGTTAGATTCCACCCGATATGTGTCGGGCGACAAAAGGCCTCTCTATCGCTTTGTGGACAAGACACCAGTGCGAAATCCTTGATTTACTGTCTGATCTAAAAATGATTAGTAATCTTAAAAATCGAAGTGCATGTGTGTAGTGAAGTGATAACTAGATTCGAACATTAAGATTTGCCTAATTGTGCTGTCAAATTTGCCGCCCGAGTGTACATTAGTTTCTTTAATTTAACTAAAACGAAATATTATCGAAGTTAAATAATAAATCAATTTATTTTTCGTATAGGAAACGGAGAATAGTTTCTTTCCTGCTACTCACGTCACGGAAATAGATAATTCGACGATATAAATTTTTAAATTTAGGCAATCTTTTTGTTTACATTGTTAAAAAAAAACGTTTTAAAAAAGTTGTAATTGTTAATATAATTGTTACTATAAGTTTAATGTGTTGAATATTTTTTTTATCGTATTTGAACTCTCTTCGTTTAAATTCTTTTTTTAATTGCGTGAATAGCTATACGATGAAATATAAGTGAATAACTGTACGATAATTAATATTCTTCCGTGTGGTGACGGAGTAAGAATACTATTCACCACCCCTTATCTTACCCGTGGGTGATCGTACGAGACGACTAAGGGATATAAGACGCATATAACATATATGCGAGAGAAGGTAAACTCGAAATAAAATCCTACACCAACACGTCTGACCAGCGCGGTGTAGTAGGTTAATTTCCCTCTCGTTACGGAGGAGGCCCGAGCCCAACAGTGGGACATTTATGGGCTGTGATGATGATGATGATGATGAATTAATATTAATAAGCTCAGTATTTTTGATATTCTTAATAGGCACAGCTGTAAAAGTATGTCTTTAGTCATTAGTTATCACCTCTTTCCTATATAAAAAAAGTTTTAAAAAACTTTAGAAGGCTAAAGTTTTTTAAAACTAATAGTATTATCTCACAGTTGATAACTTTAAGATTCTAATACATATATATATTTATATGCGTATCTACTTCAAGTCTTATTTCTTAAAAATAAAATGTATTTTTTTTTCTATAAGATCATGTAATTTGTGCATGTAGCACCTATAAAATTTGTATTAATGCATGCATTAAATTAAAGCATAATTTAATTTTAACGTTTATTTAAAACGTTTTTTTTTTAGTTTTTATTGTGTTTTATATGCTCCTTTTTTATTACATCCGAATCCATTTTTGTTTAACAGATACCCACCTCTTTGTTTATATAATTATTGTAGTCTTTCAAAGGAATCGAAAGTTGGCTTCAAAACTTTATCGCCTCATTTAAGTAGAAGTGGTTTTCATTTTAATGCTGATAGTGGCAAACGGCAAAAGCTATGTGGTAGCGGCTACGAATACTATCAAACCTTACTTTGCACGTGGATGTCGTAAGAGACGACTAAGAGCCTTATAACGATCGATAACCGGACCGGATAAATAGAACGAACGATATTAGTCAACAATTACATTCCCAAGAAGGGTTGACATCTAGCAGGCGGCGGGTCATAAAACTATTGACAATAACTTTTACAATATGTACCTACTATGAAAGAAGAGTACATATTGTATCGACCCCAAGTATTGGGATAAGAGTAGGAGAATGATGGTGGCAAACGGCAAATATCAATTCGCTCGTATATTTTTGCAGTACCAGTGGTACAGCTAGGCCGCTGGCTATCAACCAAAATCCACCCAGAAAGTTGGGCTACCGATGCTCTTGCTCACTGAACGAAGTGCAACAGCACCGTACCACGACTAAGACATCGATATTCTGCGAGTTTATGAACGGACGGCTAAGTCCGCGGCTGTAGACAGAAATCTGTCAACAGGGTCACAGGGTAACATTATTGTCGTTGCGTGTCGTTCTGGTTATTTTTTATTGTTTATGATGGCAAACGAGCAAGCAGTATACCTGATGGTAAATGTTACTGCCGCAAGAACCTTTACCCTACCAGGCGTATAGATAGACCGCCACCTACCAATAAAAACCCCAAACCCACTCAGAAAGTGGAGCTGCTGGCTCTCTCGCTCACCGATTGAAGTGCAGCAGCATATTGTTACTAGTCAGACGTCGATTTTCTGCGAGAGTGTGGTACTACCCCGGACGGACCAGCCCGCGACTGTTAATAGAAACCGTCAATAGTGTGGTCCTACCACTATTGTCTGAGAAAGGATAAAGAAATTGCAAATCAGGCAATTTCTAAATCCGGGAAAAGTTATAAGCAGTAAAATTAGTAAGCACAGACAATAGTTTGATTAATTTGTTTATTCTAATCTTTTGAAAATCAATATGTAGCCGTCCCTTTTCAATAAGTTTATTGTGGTAGGAACACGCTGTGGACAGTTCTCTGTCTACAGCCGCGGGCCGGTCCGTCCGGGGTAGTACCACACTCTCGCAGAAGATCGACGTCTGAGTAATAGCAATGTGCTATTGCGCTTCGTTCGGTGAGCGAGAGAGCCGGAAGCCTAACTGGGGTGGGTTCAGGGTTGTATTGGTAGGCAGCGGCCTAGCTATACCATTGGCAAAGGTCCATGGGTGGCAGTGACACTTACCATCAGGTGTGCTGTCTGCTCGTTTGCCGCCATAAGCAATAAAAAAAAAAAAAAAAAAAAAAAGGTAGAAAAATAGAAAATTTAGAAACTTAAAAAATAAAGTGCTAGATTTAGGTATATCAATAATTCATAAATAGACAGATAAGTACAGATTGTGACGACTTTAAATTTAAAGCGTGTAATAAGGACGGACAAATGGTCCGTAACTGTAAAGATTAAAATCGACCAAAACTTTCAATCTCAATTTACTTAATCGTAATGAAGCAACGAAATTTTAATTTTGTTGCAATAATTATTTCATTACCGGTTTAATTACTACTTTAACAACATCAATATAACTGATACTAACAAAACGAGTTGGTAATTTTCACCATAAGTATAGCAATTTACAATTTTATAATCGATTTGTTTAAGCATTAAATATGTATGTAGATTGCAAGATTAGTTGTTTGTTAGCACAACAACGGTTAGGTGGTACATCGGTATGCATTGCACAATAAATTGTTCTCCGTAACATCGACTTGCATAACACTGGACACTATGGATTTCGCCGTAACTATAGAATGCATATGTATTTATTTGTCTTAGGTTATTGTACCAAATATAGTATAATAAAAAGTATATAAATTAAGCATATATAACTGAGATTGGAATATGTATTAATATATGTTTATTTGGAAAACATAAGACATATAGTTTCTTTTAAGGTAAAAATTGAGAAAGATCTAAAAGATAATGCCTCAATATTATTAGGAAAACGAATGGCGCAAATATTTTATTGTTACTACGTTGGTTTTAGGTTTTTGAATAGTAAATGATTTTGTATATTACTTTGAGTATACTGCTACAGAAATATCTAGGTTATTTTGATATTCACCGAAGACAAAGATCATATTATACATTATTTGGAAAATAATTACTTATTAACCCGTTCATCTTTGGAGATATATTTATTTTATTAGGTTGGTTTAGGTTAGAACTTTAACCCCAAACGCACGAGCCGAGCAAGCGAAGCGAGCGTGCCGCGGCAGCGGCCGGCGAGTGCCAGAAGCGACTTTAGGGCATTTCTCCCTCTTAGATTTAAACACTTCGTACACAACCTTATCACCCATTTTGCAATAAAAATAACTAACAACTGACTGTCACGGCGATATGAGGGTAGAAATAACTTTTTGTTAAATGACATTTTAATACTTAACACATTTAACAAGTGTAGTGTTTGCTAATGGATCATTTGCTAAGTAAGTTTTTGTAAGATGATACTTTTGTCAAATGTATCGTTTGCCAAATGATCATTTGGTGAAACGTTGTTTGTCGAATGACCATTTGTCAATAGTTTTTTGGTGAATCATTAGGGAACCATTTTGAGTGGATATATCAAAAAAGTAACTCTTAAAAATCAATCACAGCGCCACCTCTAGGATCCGAATCTGATGAAAACTATTTTGAAATGCGTCTATGCTATGGTATTCGAAGATTTTAATTAGTATAATTTTATCTACAAGGTTACATTTTTGATCTATGGTTTGTGTAAATAACTCAAAACATCCCAGTCGTTGCAGATGAGATAATTATAAAAGGCGAATAGATACTAAACCATATCGTAACTTTGACCATAATATTTACCATAATCATATATTCTAATTTATGGAAAGATACTTTGAAGGTCGAGTATTGAGACATTTTTTCATGTTATTTTTTTTTATACAAAGTGGATCAATTTATAAATATGTAATATATAAACTAAGCATAATTTATTGCTACATATATTTTATTAAAGTAAGTTAGCAGTAGATCAAGAAGTGTAAGTACCTACTTCATACTTTTAATAGTGAGATTTCTTGAATAACAGTTTCTAAATATACGCCTTATAACGGAGCTCAATGTCCTTCAGTAGGTATACTCCGTGTGATGACGGAGTAAGAATACAATTTACCACCCCCTATCTTACCCGTGGGTGACCGTAAGAGACGACTAAGGGATATGAAACGCATATAACATCTATGCAAGAGAAGGAAAACTCGATACTAAACCAACAGGTCTGACCAGCGTGGTATAGTACGTCAATTTCCCTTCCTTTATGGAGGAGGTTCGAGTCCCATAGTGGGACATATATAAGGTGTGATTATCTGAAACAGAGGGGATATGTTTGGGATTTCTCTACGAATTTGAAAATAAAACTACTTTTACGGATTCTATCGCGTTTGTATTTGATTTATAATTTCCCGACGTTTCGAACACTTTACAGTGATCATGGTCACGGGAGGACTGAGGTGTCTTACGTCCAATATGTCATTGTTATTACAGAAATTTATTTATATCTACCCTATAAGATATTAAATTTTGACCCACATTTTTATACAAAATTAATACAATTCATTGCCAGTACAAAAAGAGAATGATTCTATATATAAAATTTATGTTGTTTATGCTTTGTTATTATTAAGGTATTTAATTTATGATAATTATTGTTATGGCAATTTTACAATTTTTACAAAACTAACAAAAAACTATTCAGCTACTACCGGATCGGAACGCGGCCACTCTGAGAAAGATCCGGCGAGAAAACTCAGGAGGCATGATACTAATTTTATTATTGAATTTTTGAGTGGCGGCCTACTTTATCTTACTAAAATTAATTAAATTAAAATTTAACTATTATTGTGGGTCAAATCTATACAATAAGTGCTCACAGTGTCTTGCAGTCTTGTGGTGGTTTTCTTAGTTTTATTTTTAATTAAGTGAATGACAGGATCCCAGCTTGATGATAATACCCAGCCATCCTCCCTATTGAAATTTTTATGTTTTTTGATTTCAATAGCCTCGCGAACCATTCTAGGAAGGTATCGGTGTTCTTTTGCGAGGATTTGTGGTTTATCAAACCTGATATAATGGCGGGCGCGGTCCTGACTATGCTCACAGACTGCAGACTTAGTGTGACGGCGGTGTTTCACATCAGCTATGTGTTTCTTGATCCGAGTTCTTACAGATCTCTTTGTTTGGCCTATATAAGAGAGACCACAGTCACAGTCTAATTTATAAACTCCTGCATCCTGTAGAGGGATCTGGCACTTGACAGGTGGTAAGAACTGACTAATCCTCTTCAATGGCTTAAAATAGGTTTTTATAGAAGCATGTTTTAGGATATAGCCAATCTTGTCAGTGACTCCTTTTACATAAGGTAGGACTGCAGGGAGACGTTCAACTGTTGGTGGTTTCACACGGTCTCCGTGACGGGGGCGAGGAACTTGCAGCTTGTTTGCACGTAGAACCTGCTTGACATGCTGCAGCTCCCCAGCCAGGTGTTCATCGTCACAGATTCCTCGTGCTCTCTGTAACAAAGATTTTGAAACGGTAGCTAACTGTGAAGGGGGGTGGTGAGAATCACCATTCAAGTATTTGTCTGTATGGGTTTTTGTCTCTTTTTGTACTGGCAATGAATTGTATTAATTTTGTATAAAAATGTGGGTCAAAATTTAATATCTTATAGGTTAGATATAAATAAATTTCTGTAATAACAATGACATATTGGACGTAAGACACCTCAGTCCTCCCGTGACCATGATCACTGTAAAGTGTTCGAAACGTCGGGAAATTATAAATCAAATACAAACGCGATAGAATCCGTAAAAGTAGTTTTATTTTCAAATTTCTCTACGAAATTAAAATCGAAAGGCAATTCGTATAAAACTGATACATCGGCTGAAGACTGAGCTAAGCATGCAATTGTTAATGAGCAAGCCGTTCGATGAATATGATAAAAAAGTCCGAAGAAATATTCAACAGTGATGACCACGTATCAGAGGGTGCAGTGTAGAATGCCCTATTACCAGGCAGACTGACGGCTTATTCAGTCTCAGGGAGACGTTTGCATAGAACAGCTCTATATTAGTTTCTATATAGGAGTTCTATAATCAGCAATGAACGTACGAAATGCTAATGGATTAATACATAAAATAATAATAACAATAATTAATTTTATTATAATGGTTTCTGATGTTTACGCGAATATTACACATTTGAAATAAAACTACTTTTACGGATTCTATCGCGTTTGGATTTGATTTTTAATTTCCCGACATAGTACGAATAATTTTCTTTTTGTACTGACAATGAATTTGTATTAAAATGTTGGTTAAATTTTAATAACTGATATTGTAGTGGGTAGAGATTAATTTAACGATGACTTTTTGAGCGTAAAACACCTTAGTCGACCTGTGAAGTGTTCGAAACGTCGGGAAATTAAAAATCAAATACAAACGCGATAGAATCCGTAAAAGCATTTATTTAATTACCATATGAATAATATAAAAATATACGGGCATCTCTGGTTCTTACGCTAATAACAAACTGTGTTTCAGGAGCCAAAATAATTGAAATACTTGTCAATCAAGTTTATTACGTTTCTCGTAGTGTACGTATTACTATCGACGTGACGTGACATAAAGCTTTGATACTTTTAATCTACTGAGGAGACTTAAGCGGCTTCACAGTATATTTATGATATGTAATATATACACTAGTAGCATTAGGTATAAGTCGTTAGAAACTTGCAGGCAGAACGTGCACATCCACTTTCACTATAATATCTTCATGCTGCATTTAAGTGTAGTATTACATGTTAAATGTGTAAGTTCCTTTATTATTTTTTTTATATTAATAAATATATTTTCTAATTCTTTATATCTTATTTACAATCCTTACACAGAAAACTTTAAGTAGCTCTTTCCAGATGAGGTAATTTAGCTAACTGTAATCTGCGGATCAGACGGATAAGGAGTTTTAGTTCTCTTCCAGTCATGTTATCTGCTTATAAATAAGTTTCTTCGATAACCGTGGGAAAGGAAAAGTTGGTGATCACTATGTTTTCATTTAAATTTTTAAACACCTTGTAATTGTTATTTAAGAGGGAGTAACCCTTGTCCATTCGACAATGGATTAATGGTGGTTAATACAATTTTTGTTCGAATGGATATATAATGTTTGGTTTATAAATAATATCCATCTTAGTTTATATTATGTTCCACTACTGGGCTCGCGTCTCTCCTAGTGTAGGGTTAGGTCATTCTTTGGAAAAGAAGATAAGATTGCAAATAGGTATTTGAAAGATTTAGGGGACAATAATACATATGAACTTAAATATCGAGAAATTGATTGTGATTCAAATCATAAGTCTTGCCCAAGATATACAAAGTACACTTAAAGAGAATTTTTCGCATTACATATTAGGTCATATGAACCTTCGCATAATGTGTGTGTGTAACATGTATGAATTTTTGTGTCGCTTGGACTAAGAATAAGATGCCATCCCTTTCTTTCTGCATAGGATATCATGTCAGGCAACTAAGTAAACACATTTAATCATTGCGAGAGAAGGAAAACTCGGCACTATATCTTGAAACTTCTAACAACAACCAATATTACCAAATACGATATGTGAATGTAGTAGAAACTGATTAAGACATTAAATTTACCTGTGTTATTTCCACCAAATTAAAATTCCATACAATTTACGATATCTTTATTTTCGACGCTTGTGGTATACAAACGTGGAACAAACGTGGTTTGAATAATTATCATTCCATATATATATATATATATATATATATATATATATATATATATATATATATATATATATATATATATATATATATATATATATATGTTATATAATATTGCATTCCATATATTTAAAATTCCATATAAATGGAATCATAGTTCCCACAATCAGAATGGTAGATATATAAATCGCACCCTGTGCCTCTACCATTTCGATATCACGTTAAGGAAAATCTGATCATAAATAATAAAGAAAATATTGTGGCCAAATCATTCTTCAAAATCCCTTACGTAATTTATGAACGGCCTCTAAACGATAATATTTTTTTTTTTTTTTTTTTTTAATCTTTATTGAAAATAAAAAGAGGGCTTTATCTGGATAGATAATGGCGCCCTCATTGTGAAAGTACAGAGGTATAACTTATTATCTATTCTTAGTTACTACTTTAAATTTATTATAGATCAGCTTGGCTTTATCGGATAAAGGATCCGACAAAGTGCTAAAGTATTGACATACATTGTATTTATTAAAATTAAGGTCTACTCTTTGCGCTTCGCTTCGGACACATTCTGTAATGATATGGTGTATATCTTCAAGTATATTACATACATTACCATTCGGCGATACAGTTTTTCGCATCATGTGAGCAAATTTGTTTAAGGGAAAATGTAATAAGAAAATGACCGGAGCGAAGCCTCAAAGCTGTAACAATGGTATGCCAACTCATATCGGTGTTAGGAAACCAAAGTGTGTGGGGCAGGTTTGGTTGCATTACCTTATACCAGATGCCTTTAGATAAGGATCGTTCGTCAAAATATTCTGACCATAATTTACGACACTTTGATCTGACTTCACACATTAAGTCTGTAATATAAGGGCCATAGTCTGTCGTCAAACCTGTAGAACTTGCTAATTTTGCAAGTTGGTCTGCTTGCTCGTTTCCAGCTACACCGACATGGGAAGGCAACCATTGAAGGGTAATATTGCATTTAAATTTTTTAAGTTTCATAATGATTTTAAAACAACATACGCTAATGGAATGCCCCTAAAGTTTGCAAAACAGCATCGTAACAAATGTTGGAGCGCACTTCATGAATCTGTAAATATGACAGCGTTGTTTAAGCTTTCTACATACGATAATGCTGCTAGTATTGTCACGAGTTCTATATGCATAATTGTCATTTTTGGGTCCAAACTAATCTGAACCTTATCGCCCGATTGATAGTCTACAAAAGCTGCACTAGCACCGTCCTCGATTTTTGATCCATCCGTGAATATTTTATAAAGTAACCGTGAATATTTTATCATCGATAAACTTCTCGCATAGTATTCTTACTAATTGCCTATCATATCTATGTTTAGGTCTTTCTATACGGGGCACTTGTATATAAATGTTATTAGATAGATCCACATAGCCTACCCAGATATCTAAAGCAAACATGTTGTTATCTGTCTCTGGCACCTGACATAATTTTAATTCATTATGAACTACGGCTAGTGAAGGAATACGTTTCCGTCTCCAATAGGAACACTGGGCTGTCAACAAGGACAGTTTTTCTAACTCATCAATAATGGATGTATGTTTAAAATATTTAAGTTTCAACCAATATTTATAGGACAGAAATTTTCGGCGAACCTAGAGGGGTGGCAGTAATAACTCAGTGCTACAGTCGTATAGTTGACAAGCGTAGTCTAGGCGGCTGCGGACAATTGTCATGTAAAGGCGTCTTAAATGAAGAGGGTGTACACCCCAGGCCGGTCCTAATAAAACTTTAAATATAACTGTAATATAAAATAACCTGAACCGTTCGTTCCGCCATTAAATTTGGGTGCCAATATTCGCATATTTCCGTGTGGTGACGGAGTAAGAATACAATTCACCACCCTTACCCGTGGGTGACCGTACGAGACGACTAAGAGATATAAAACGCATTAATATCTATGTGAAAGAAGGAAAACTAAATTCCAAACCCTATACCAACACGTCTGACCAGCGTGGTATAGTAGGTCAATTACCCTCCCATTATGGAGGAGGCTCGAGCCCAACAGTGGGATATATATGAGCTGAGATGATGATGATGATGATTCGCATATTTATTTTTCTTCAATGCAAAAATAATCAAAATTTTAACAAAAAAAAAAAAACAACCAAATTCAACTAGTAACTAGTGGACTAAATTCAAATGGGACTACACGAGAAGCACGAGCTTTAAAAAAAAACGAATAATCGAAACCGTTCACTCAGTCGAATGTTCGGAGGAAACAAACATAAAAAAGAAATACAGTTACATTGAAAAACCTCATCTTTTGAAGTCTGTTAAAAATAAAATTGCAACATATTGTAAAGACTTTTTTGTTTAGAATTTATAACCACCGCCATTAGGGAGCGCCGTCGTCGGTGATAACATCCACCATATTACGTAGTAATGTTACGTTCACAGTAATTCAAATGTTTACAATTATGAACGATGATGGGTTAAACAAATAAGTAAAAATGTCATGAAGCTTTTTTAAAGATACACTTAAGTTGTGAATCAAGAAAACTTATTCCGCTTATATAACTGTAGGTATATCAAAAACATTAATAGAAAATATTTACGAATGTTATGAATTAACACATGTTCCGTAATTTCACACGTAATTTATTACTAAGCGGACGTAATTATTACTTATTATAACTATAATGCGTACATTTGGGCAATATTGTATTACGTTAACCGAATAATATCAAGAATATTTAGAATTGGGCTGAAATAAAAGTTTTTTTTAATAATAACTCGCTTTACAATTTTAACATTTGTATTGCAAATTATTATATGAAATATTTTTTATAAAATGTAATTTATATAAAATGTAATGGTATTAAAAATATTTTTGCATTTTTGGCAATTATAAAAAAAAATATTATAATATAGTAATAAAATATTATAATAAGTTAGCAATGAACCTGACCTGATAATTCCAATTCGAAGCAGTTCTTTTAAACTGAAATGATACATTCTTCCGTAATTAGGCAGCTGTTTTATATTCGTCTATAACCTTCCTTTCAAAGCAGATTTCATTGCTGAGCAAAATAACAAAATACAGGCATTATCATCTTAGCTTTGTCCCGTTGCTAGCTCCATCCTTCTTCATGGTAGGACGCCTAGGACGGAAATTGAATTATACCATGCTAGTCAGACAGATTGGCATAAAGTTGTATTTCGAGATTCGAATACTCTTGCATAGATGTTTTATACATATTATATCGCTTAGTCGTCTTTTATGACACGCATGAGCAGTTGTATCCTTGCTTCGTCACTACAAAGGAAACTTGGCGTATTGATATTGAAAATACACTAAAATTCTTAATAACAGTTTCTGTAACTAAAAAAATATGTATCATTTTTCTACGGCGCGTACATATACTTATAAATCCAACGTAACTCTTTGTTAAGTACCTACATACGTAATAATTTGAGAGCCAGTCACGTATTCGATCGCATACAACTTATAATTTGTGTTAAAGTCCACAAAGCCTTTTTTATGTCGCCTCTAACTGCGTATTAAATTTAATTTAAAACAAGATAATAGATTTCCATCTATTTATCCATATATATGTCCTTCCACATCCACTATGGGACGTATCCTCACTAAGGGCATGCATAATCGCCACGCTTGCCAGATGGGTCGACGATCGCAGTTGGTGTTATGACTTTTCCAAGAGAACGCTGTTGTTCACCCGCGTAGGCTACTTTCATCGATTTTTATGACTCCCAATAAATATATGCTTCAGGCGTGGCCAATTATTGTATTCTTAACCCGGTATCGTAGATTTAAAAAAAATACTATTTAAAATAAATGAGTCGAAGGAGGTTGGGCAGATATGAAACATATAAATTTTTATATTCAAATATTTTGAAATAATAATAAAAAAAAAAAATCATTCATTCATTCTTGGCACGTAAAATAAGTGGGTACGTGGCACTACGTAAAGGGGAAAACCTGCAAAATTATAATATATTTATTTTAATTTCACTATCCTTAGCAGTATTTACAAACTTAGTTACAACCGGTTTAAAAAAACAGTAAATCTGATTAGAATTGAATATTTTCTTTTAAATTTTTTCTGCATAGATATAAATAGCTTTTAATTTGTTTTACAAAATGACAAGCTGTGCCATTATTTAATATTATTATATTGCTTAATCACCCCTTTACATCATCATCATCATCATCCTGTTCTTATCGTAATTAATTGAGGTCGACGCAATTTGTACTTTTATTCCGTCGTACATATTACAATAAAAATTGGCAATTTTTTTATGACCGCCGCCCGCTTGACGTCAACCCTCATTGAGAATGTAATTGTTGACCATACGGCATTAGATGGAGTTGGCCAAGTCGATTTAAAATATTAGTCGTCTTTTACGATACCCACGAGCAATGTTAGGAGTATTGGCAATATTCGAAACCACCACACAGCAAACCACCTATATAAAGGTTTGGAATAGAATGATCACTCCTTAAATTATTATTTAATCCCTTTTATATAGTAGTTTCATGATATAGTTGATTTATGCAATGAAAATAGTACCTAATGGTGCAATGTTTCCCATTCCACAATATATTCGCAGCAGAATAAAAACAGTAAGCAAATTCTTCAAAGGTGTGCCAGATTTTATTTCCCTTTTTATGTAACGTTTTGTATATAAGTTATATAACAGTTACATGCAAGTATTACCTATGGTGTAACTTATGTACAAATAAATAATTATATGTATTTCAAGATGCGTGGCGTGCACTAATCACGGAATTGCGTGGTCAATAAACAACAAAGTTGGCGTACCAATGAGATTTGTCGTCTTTTATTCTAACACTAGCTTCTGCCCGCGGCTCCGCCCGCGTAAAACGTTACTTTCCTAAAGTTTTTCATCCCTTATTTTTATTTTACCCCTTAAGAGTAAATTTTTACAATATTTTAATGTCATATTTATTTATATCTAATCAGCCTAAAATAAGTTTCAAGCTTCTGGCTTTAAAAATGACTATACTTCCTTTCAACTTTTCATCTCCATTTACAACCCTTTTTTTGCATTAAAAAGTAGCCTATGTCCTTTATTAGGCTCTAGACTATCAATGTACCAAATTTCATTTAGATCGGTTCAGTAGTTTTGGCGTGAAAGAGCGACAGACAGACAGAGTTACTTTCGCATTTATAATATTAGTAAAGAAGTAAGGATATAAGCAAATCGTTATATCGTCTAATACCTATTTAGTCTGTATGTGTTACGAATACAATCTAGAGCTACCTTTTATTTTCCCAAGGAAGTAGTAATCACAAAATTAGGCATTACCAAGTGAATATGCAGCATCTTCTGGGTAACACAAAACAATAAACGCGATCATTAATCCGCTTGCCAAAAGTGGAGATTATGATGTGATCCGTCTTTCTTAAGGTGGCTTATATCTGAGATGGTCAGGCGAATTGAGCGCGCTGGGGCTCAGGGTGGCCCTAAACAAGACGGAGGCCCTACTATTCCATGGGCCCCGTGTGAGGCTGCCCATCGGCGCCTCGTTAGTCGTCAACTCCATCCACATCAGTATCCAGGCCCATATGAGGTACTTGGGCCTGGTGCTCGACGGGCGATGGTGGTTCCGGGAGCATTTCCGTCAAATTGCTCCCCGGCTGGTCGGCGCGGCGTCCGCCCTTTCTCGGCTCATGCCGAACGTGGGCGGACCCAGTTTCGAGGGCCGACGCCTGTATGCGGGGGTGATCCACTCAATGGCCATGTACGGCGCACCCGTGTGGGCGAGGGCTCTGAACGCCCAGCTCAGGGCGGTGCTGTGGAGGCCACAGCGAGCCATGGCAGTCAGAGCCATTCGCGGGTACCGCACGATGTCTACCGAGGCGGCATGCCTATTGGCCGGGACACCCCCGTGGGACCTAGAGGCGGAGATGCTCTCCGACCTCTACCGGCGGGTTACCTCAATGCGCGAAGAGGGTGGCTCCCCATCGTTCAACGAGATAGCCACCTGGCGCGAGGACGCCCGCCGAGAAGTCATCGCCCGTTGGGCTACGCGGCTGGAGAGGCCTAGACACGGTGTTTTTACCGTTGAGGCCCTCCGGCCCGTACTGATGGAGTGGATGGAGCGGCGGCACGGAGTCCTCTCTTTCCGGTTGGTGCAGGTCTTGTCGGGGCATGGTTGCTTCGGCAAGTACCTGCACACGGTCGTGCGGAGGGAGTGGACTCCGTCCTGCCACCATTGCAGTAGCGACGAGGACACGGCGCAACATACGCTCGAGGTATGTTCGGGCTGGGACGGGCAGCGCCGTGACCTCGTCGCTGTCATCGGTGCCGACCTGACGCTGCCGACTGTTGCGCGAGCGATGGTCGACAGCGTCAGGAATTGGGACGCGGTCGCCGCCTTCTGCGAGGCTGTCATCTCGCAGAAGGAGGCGGCGGAACGGGCCCGGGAGGATGCCCGTGACCCGGGCCGCCGCCCGCGGCCGGGGCGGCGGAGGCGCGAGTACCTGCGCCTGATGCCGCCCTAACCGAGGCTTCGGGTGATCGGACCGGGGAATTGTCCGGTCACCCGACGTGAGGCCACCGCGTGAGGACGACGCCTCGACGGCGAAAGCTGTCGGGGCGTCGACAAGAGAGGAGCCCGAGAGGGCATACCGCCGAGCGGGCCACCGAAGACAAAGATCGGGTACCGGTGGCCCGCTCGCACGGCGAAGAAGAGGTGCTTGCAGGGTGGGTCAATGGGGTTGTGCGCCGCCTCTTCCGTCACCCCGGACCGATTTGGCGGGGTGCGACGTCCATAACCCACCGCAAAAAAAAAAAAAAAAGAAAAAACAAAAAAGGTGGCTTATATCTAATAGTGGACGTCGATAGGCTGGGGGATGCCTATTTATATGAAATGTAATGGCACATTTTCTTTCTAACACATGTGAAAGAATCGCACAACTTTTGATTCAAGGTTTTTGCTAAGTTTTTCCAACAGCTACCTGTGTGGCGTCAATTCTTGTTATGCTCTTTAGGAACTCAACCGGTGTTTATGCGGCAATTATTAGAACAGACTCGGGTTAATAAAGCGTTCTTAGTCAGCTTTTACTATGCTCAGGAGTAGTATTAATGTTAGTAGCATTCATGAACCTAACCACAAGGCATAAAAAAAATATTTTTGTTTTTCAACCCATGTATGACCCACTGCCCGATATAGGACAGCTTTTTTTCTAGTAGTTAATTTGTAATCGGGTGCTGATTAAGGGATCTGATGCAGACATTTTTTTTGTTATAGATATACCTACACTTTTTTGTTTTGATTTTGTATTTCAACTCTAAAATTCTTTGTTCGAAGTGTATCTTACTGGAACTAATACTTACTAAACATGTATTCATACATATGGTTCGGACATGTGGAAAGAATGCCAAACGAACGTCTGGTTAAGAAGATATACAATGCGAAATTGGAAGGATGTAGGTACCTGGGGAGACCGAGACTCACCTACCTAGACCAGATTGGTCACGTACTGAAGAAACGTGGAGTCAAGAGTCTCCGAAACCGGCGAGCGTGTATGAAGAGAATTATGAATGTTGAGGAAGCGAGTAAAGTACGCAAGGATAGAGTTCTCTGGCACTCTGTTCTCTCTGCTTACCCTGCAAGGGATATGGCGTGATGATATGTATGTATTCATACAATTTTAATTAAAATATGTAACTTAAAAATTTCGAGCCCGCTGAGTTTCTTGCCGGATCTTCTCAGTGTATGGCTACTTTCCAATCCGGTGGTAGATTATTATATATTCATTTAAAAAAAAAAATAGACAATATGTAAGTGCTCTTATTATATATGCATAATAAATGTTTTGATTTAATTTTTAATAGGAAAAAAATACTTACACGCTCAATCAGATTAGAATGGGGTTTTATTGTGTATATCTTTTAGTCGTCTTTAACATACATACATACATACATATAATCACGCCATATCCCTTGCAGGGTAGGCAGGGAGAACAGAGTGCCAGAGAACTCTATCCTTGCATACTTCACTCGCTTCCTCAACATTCATGATTCTCTTCATACACGCTCGCCGGTTTCGGAGACTCTCGACTCCACCTTCCTTCAGTACATGACAGATCTGGTCTAGGTAGGTTAGTCTCGGTCTCCCCCGGTACCTACATCCTTCCACTTTCGCATTGTATATCTTCTTAACCAGACGTTCGTTCGGCATTCTTTCCACATGTCCGAACCATCGGAGCATTCCCTTTCGCATCTTTACACCAATACTCTCTTTCATACCTACTCGCTCTCTTACGTCGTCGTTACGAATGCGGTCGGTCAGTAACTCCACAGATTTTCCGTAGAGATCGCATTTCGACCGCATTTCGACCACATTAATTTTACTTTCATACTCTTTTCTGCATACCCAACTCTCGCTTCCATACAGTAATGTTGGAACAAGCACTGCGTTATGTATTGCTACATGTGTCTTCTGGCCGAGGTGGTGGCTACCGAGAAGTTGCCCCAACGCTCCGTTCACTCTATTTCTCGCATTCACTCTTCGCTCTATATCAGTGGTGTACCTTCCATCTCGGCTAAATCCACATCCAAGATATACAAATTCATCCACTTGCTCTAGTACATCATTACCTATTGTTACTCTTACATCTGTTCTGGCCTCATCTCTTTCAAAACCATTATTTTGGTTTTGCTCACATTCACGCGTAGACCCACTAGTAGGTCTTTAACATGTTCGCGATAAAGGCTGATAGTGGGATTACGTCACTATATGGAAAGATAAACTAGATATAAAGATATAGCTCTTTTATATCATCATTCCTCCTTCCCTTTATTCTTCTTCCACATAGAATAGGTCCATGAAAAATTTAGTCATCTTCTACAACACCTACGAGCAACGTAAGAGTAGCTGTTACCACGCAGCAATCTATATTTTACATATCATAAGAAAATATTATATAATAATAAAAAATGGAACCAATAGTACCATCAAGCATTGACACTTACATACATACATATATGTAAAAAAAAATACATTTGATTTACATTAATTCTGTTGCACAATCCTGTTGATAAATTCACTTAATTTACGGCTACGGATATTTATATTTTTTTTTAAATCTTTTTGGGTCATTGCCCTAGCGTGTTAGGAGGACAAGTTACATCTGAACTCGGCATAATTATTTGTGGTTCATACAAATAATGCAATAGCTACCGCGTTGATCTAGTAATATGATGATGTCCTGCTGACCGCATTTTAGTTACGGCGGCCAATGTCAATGGATGTCAGTCAAATGTGTAACATATATTATAAGTACACATATATGTACGTGAGCGTAATTCTTCACAATATTTTCACCTGGAGACTGAACGTAAGATCATTTTGACGCATCTGAATCACAAATATAATGTGAAACTTTATAAATAAATGCCGTCTTGGTCCTTGGTATAACCTTTTTCTATTTTTTCCCTTTGCGGTGGACTATGGATGTGGTAGCGCCCCGCCAAATCGGTCCGGGGTGACGGAAGGTGCGGTGCGCAACCCCATAGACCCACCCTGCAAGAACTCCTCTCTTCGCCGCGCGAGTGGGCCATCGGTACCCGATCTTTATCTTCGGTCGCCCGCCCAGCAGTTTAACCTCGCGGGTTCCTCTCGAGTCGACGCCCTTCCGATCCTTGGTATAACCTGATCTAGTAATACAAGCACGCAACTTCTCATCTTGTGTTCTCTATTAAAATTTGTGAAGGGTTTTTTATTAATATCAACATTGAGAAGATTTTTCAAAAGCAGCATCGTATATGGAACTCCTATAAATGTATTATAGTAAAAATTGTGCAATATTAGAAGGTAATATAAAGTCCATTTATTCTTCAGCGCATTGGGTACGGGATTTCTCCACAATAAAAGAGAAATTGACCTATTTATACTACTGCTCTTCATTAGTAGTATTGTATAATATCCGTGAGATAAGCTCGTTACTTTGTCATCATACAATTTTTTCCCTTATATATGAATTTTATGTGGTAGCGGCTACGAATACTACCAACCTTTACGTTGCTCGTGGGTGTCATATAAACGACGAAGAGCTGTACATCGACTTGTGCAAATTCCATCTGACGCCGTCTGGTCAGAATTACGTTCCGAAGGAGGGCTGACTTCATGCAGGCGGCCGGTTATAAAATTATTGCCGATCCAAAGCAGGATTGACATCAGGCTGGCGGCCGGTCATAAAATTATTGCCGATTACTTTTGCAATATACACAATGGAAGAGGGGTACATATTGCATCAGCCCCATGTAATTCAGATTAGAAGAGGATGATGATTATAACATACATACATACATATCATCACGCCATGTCCCTTGCAGGGTAGGCAGAGAGAACAGAGTGCCAGAGAACTCTATCTCTGCATACTTCACTCGCTTCCTCAACATTCATAATTCTCTTCATACACGCTCGCCGGTTTCGAAGACTCTTGACTCCACCTTCCTTCAGTACATGACCGATCTGGTCTAGGTAGGTTAGTCTCGGTCTCCCTCGGTACCTACATCCTTCCACTTTCGCATTGTATATCTTCTTAACCAGGCGTTCGTTCGGCATTCTTTCCACATGTCCGAACCATCGGAGCATTCCCTTTCGCATCTTTACACCAATACTCTCTTTCATACCTACTCGCTCTCTTACGTCGTCGTTGCGAATGCGGTCGGTCAGCCTAACTCCACAGATTTTCCGAAGAGATCGCATTTCGACCGCATTAATTTTACTTTCATACTCTTTTCTGCATACCCAACTCTCGCTTCCATACAGTAATGTTGGGACAAGCACTGCGTTATGTATTGCTACACGTGCCTTCTGGCTGAGGTGGTGGCTGCCGAGAAGTTGTCCCAACGCTCCGTTCACTCTATTTCCCGCATTCACTCTTCGCTCTATATCAGTGGTGTACCGTCCATCTCGGCTAAATCCACATCCAAGATATACAAATTCATCAACTTGCTCTAGTACATCATTACCTATTGTTACTCTTACATCTGTTCTGGCTTCATCTCTTTCAAAGACCATTATTCTGGTTTTGCTCACATTCACGCGTAGTCTACGGTCTACGCGTCTACTATGATTATAATGATGACGATATATAAATGTTATGAAGGCGAAGTGCGCAAGTGTTCAAATTTATACTTATGCTGATTAATTACAGATGGATGTGTATAATTATAAAAACAAACAAATAATAAATATTTTTTCTGCGTCAAATCACCGCCCATTTTAATTATTAAGTATTCAAATATACTCGTGTCTGTGTTAAGTACAACTATTAAAAATTGATGGTTTAAGTTTGCATGACTATGTAAATTACAATAGTTAACTCACGATTACGTCAATAAATAAGGTTTGTTTTTGTTAAATCCCCGTATGCCTTGACTTCATGTGTTTGAACTATGACCCGGGCCTCGTTAAGCATCTAACATTTTGGTAATGTTTAATGGTACATTGAGTTGAGTTGAATCGAATTTGCGGGGTTAAAGTGTGAAACCTTGGCGATCATTAAAGTATATAATAAATATTTGTGTAGTTTATTTTATTATTCAGAAAACAAACAGTTTTATAATAAATGTTTTATGCTGTTAACAATATCGTATTGAGATTTTTGATAAATGTATGAACCACATTGTCATCTTAGTTTAAAGGAAATTATTTAATATAGATATCATAGTTCGGTATGTAAACAATGTTAGCAAGAATGTCTAAGTATGTTATGAGTATAAAATGAGCATTAAATTGTATCCATTTGGAATTAAGAGGTATCTTTATTTTTTTTTAAACACCATCATGCACTAAGGAAATAATCCTTGTACTGACGGGGACTTTACAAACATACAATTAACGCAGACAAATTACACCCAGACTAAGAACAACACTTTATGGATCGAACAAAGTATTGTCCTGCGTGGGAATCAAACCTACGGCATTGGCACGGAAGGTGGTTATCTTAACCACTACGCCATCTGTGCAGTCATAAATATACCATCACTTATATGGTTTTTTTAAACTTATCACTGTTTCCTGTTGTGTTGTCACAGAGTATAGTAAGATGTTTCTGAGGATTTCATAAAACACGACTAAGGGATATATAATGTAGATAACATCTACGCAAGCAATGGAAAATTCAAAAGAAAACTATACGAAAACGTCTGACCAGCGTGATACAGCTAAGCAATTTCTCTCTAATTGTGAAGATGCTAGAGTCTAGCTATAAATGTATATCAGCTGAGATGATACCCATAGCAAAATTATCGTCTCTTTTAGGCAATTAAAAATAAAAAACAAATCGATTCTGTAGATAAATGCACGCTCATCATCATTAAAAAAAACATGTGGTCATTGTAACCAGTGTATAAACGCGAACACCGTGCTGTATACAGTTCGACGAACATCATAACACAATTTATTAATTATTTACTAAAGCAGTACAATCAAACTTGTTGTGAATGAAGCCGTGTAATATCATTATAGAAAGGATGCGGCCTATTGCGTAAATTAAGCAATTTTAAAGATTTGAAATAATATGTAAACGAAATAATTCATTAAATTTTACGAATTAATTTAATGATTTTATGCCTAATTGGGAGAATAAGAGATATATTTTGAAATCTAATACGACTATGGTGTACTTATATCAGAATTTATTTGAACGTGAGCTTGTCATTATTGATGTATCAGCTTTTAAAGAACCTAATGATTTGGTAACGGATTTGGCGACTTAAATGGCAGATGGTATGCCATTAGTTTGGGCCTCTACTTAAGTATATGCCCTCGTGCCAGGCTGTTGTATCTGCAGAGGCTTTCAAGCGGCGAAATCATATCAAACAAAATATAACAAAATTAATAGTGGCATGGCCACACCACCGTTGATAGTTTTTTGTCTATAGCCGTGGGCTAGTTCGTCTGGAATAGTAACACACTCTCGTAGAAAATCTAAGTTTGAGAAATGGTAATGTGCTGTTGTGATTCGTTCGGTGAACGAGAGATCCGGAAGCCCAAATTTCTGGGTAGGTTTGGGTAAATATGCAAAAGCCTAGCTCTACCGTTGGTATTGCAAAGGTCCATGAGCGGCAGTAACACTTATCATCAGGTATGCTGCTTGCCCGTTTTCCATCATAAGCAATAAAAAAAACTTGCTGGTAATTGATTTTTTTGCGACGTTTTCGGTACGTATATCTCATGAAAGTGAGCAAGGGTTATTAAATAAGTACTCAAATATAAAGTTAATTAATATGTATTCCCATTATTGTTTCACCTTTTTTTTACACGTGGCCTCATTTATATTTATATATGTATTTTTATTATTTCTTGTGGCGAAATAGCAATATAGTCGTCTCAGCAAGTTCACATTAATTAATTCACTCATTGAGAGTCAGTATGGTCACTTAATTATAATAATATTGTTACAGAACAGCGGTTAATCTACAGTGTAAACGAATAAAATGGAAATGGAGAAGGATAAGATTGTATTCAAGGTAAGTGTTATATTATTGTACTCATGCTTCATACTGTTTTTAATACGACGCAAAAAGAGACGTGTTGTAAGTTTGAAGTGTTTATGTGTCTGTATATCTGTGTGCCTTTCTGTGTCGTCGTAGTTCCTAAATGAATAAACCGATTATGATGCGGCTTTTTTATTTGAAAGCTGACGTAATCGTTGGTACAATTTATGAATATCTGTTCAGAAATATCAAAATCATCAGCTCTTTTGGTTAGCTGCTGTGGGCTGCTAACCAAAAGAGAAAGAGATTGTCTTAAATATCCATTATGAGTATTTAAGATGATGTACTTTACTTTCAAACATATGTGTGATTTCTTATTTGAAATCATGGTAGCGATGTACATGAGTGCATGTAAACGGTACCATTAAGCTACTCTGCTTATGGAACTCGAAGGTGGAAACGAAATCATGGATAGCTCATTAGTAAACCCATCAAGTTTGGGCTCACTGGATTCGTCTTACCTGGTTCTGTTCGTCAAGAGTAACTTCTTTTTTGGTGTTATAACAAGAACCCGTATTTGGTATATTGTCCGTGTGGTGACAGAATAAGAATACAATTCATTACCCCCTGTCTTAACCGAGGGTGATCGTAAGAGACGACTAAGGGATATAAAACGCATATAACATTTATGCAAGAGAAGGAAAACTTGAAACGAAACCCTATACCAACACATCTGACCAGCGTGGTATAGTGGGTCAATTGCCCTCCCATTATGGAGGAGGCTCGAGCCCAACAGTGGGCCGTGTATGAGCTGAGATGAGAGATGATATTTTTGCATCTCTTAATGACGTTATGACATGTCTGTCAACTTTTTGTCGTATTCATATTCATATGTACAGCAATATAACATTAGAAGTTGCTCATCTTGTTTGACGTTCTTACGACTAGTTATTTTGGTATCTATCATCTGTATCATCATTACTTGTAATACTAGTTACACTGGTAGCCATGAGGAAGGGTTTTGATGACAAATTTCTGATTTTAAATTTTTGTTTTTAAAATGAAACACGATTCTAAGTCGTGTTTTTGCAAATAGATCTTGGATTTGCAATTGAATTTTTGCAGTATGAACGATCCAATGCAAAAAAAAATATGCTACGATTACACATGTAACGTTTGGACAATTTTAAAACTATTACTGTTTTCTAATTGGAAATGCTGGACTAAACATTTATAGTAATTTATTACGAAACTAATTACCTGCAAACTTTTACCTCATTAAACACTCGTTTTAATAGAATACTACGTTTTATCCTCATATAGTTTCATAGAGGCTATCCTTTTTGTTTTTGTAAAGACAACAACTCACACTAAGGAATAAATTCCCTTGCCTTGAACTTTCCTCATATGTAATTAACGGACACAAATTCAGACTCTGAATAATCATGCGTGGGGATTATACTAACGTCACTTGGCACAAGAGGATACTTAGCCCAAATCGCCGTCTATGCAGTTACAGTAGTTTATTTACTGAAGTATGCTGCTATCATAGCATATATGAGCATAATTTTAATCGTTTAGGAATGTTGTTCAGTGCATTTTACGTTCGAGTCTTCTCCACAATACGGGTGATTGACTTACATATATACCTTATATACATATATACCTCACTGATCAGACGGATTGGTCTAATGTTTTATTTCGAGTTTCCTTCTCCTGCATAGACTGTATCATCATCTTCATCATCTCAGCTCATATATGTCCCACTGTTGAGCTCGAGCCTCCTTTATAGTGGGAGAGAAATTAACCTACTATACCACGTTGGTCAGACGTGTTGGTATAGGATTTTATTTCGAGTTATCCTTCTCTTGTATAGATGTTATATGCATATTTTATCCTTTACTCGTCTTTTACGATCACTCACGGGTAAGATAGAGGGTGAATCGTATTCTTACTCCATCACCACACGGAGGGAGGGGGATGAGATTTTATATTCATCTTTTACAACATCCACGGGTAAGACAGGGTGTGGTGACTATAATTCATTGTAGTCTTACTCTGTCACTACACGAAAAAGTATATAAGTAATTATCGGCACATAGTCTAGTACCGCTAGTACATAGTCATCGATTGAGTAGGTATGTTTATGTAAATTGTGTAAATATACATGACTGGGCAGCAATCGGCGGCAATGTCGTCTGTTGCAATCAACTTGAGCAAGTAACGTCTGTGTCTGGCGAGACCGCAGAGGTCACACCCATTAGAATAACAATGAATATTTTGTTTACACATAGATTTTACACTTTATTAATCTTTTATAATCTTTTAAAACATAATTTTAAATCTCTTTATTTACGAAATTTGTTACAGTATTATAATTACTGTTACAGTATTAGAAATCTGTACCCAAAGGGAGTGAACATAATATTTAGACTCTGTACATCTCTCGACCTAATTTTTTTTTCTTTCGTTATTACCACCAGATTTTCTTGTCATTGTCAAGCGGCGTGGTAGTGGCTTCGAATACTACCAACCCTTACTTTGTTCGTGGATGTTATAAAAGACAACTAAGAGCCTTCTGATGCCCTTTAGTCAACAAATACATTCCCAAGGAGGGTTGATGTCTGGCAGGCGGCCGGTCATATAAAGATTGCCAATAACTTCTACAAATATGTAATATGAAAGAAAATTACATACTGTATCGACCCCAAGTCATTGGGATAAAAGTAGGAGAATAATGATCTTCTCGTCATTATAACTTCTGTAAGTCAGGATCCACAATGGTTACCATGGATGATAAGTTTTGACTCTCTGGCTGTCCCGGGAAACGCTTTTAATTGTCTTAGGATCCGTAATAATTTTAATTAGAAAATTACACAGGAGTAATTGGAAAAGATTGATTCCACATCCTCTTATGCAATATAGGAGACATGAAGCAAAATTGACTGCTTTGCCCATAAATAAGAGTAGGTATGTATAGATACGATGAGTCTAATACGAGAGAACTTAACAGTCTATATGTGAGCCTTAAGATTGATTACAATAATAGGTAATTCAGCAACACTTGAACTCACAGATTTTTTTTCGAGTTGCTACAAGTTCATTTAGTATATAACCCCATATCCCATATTCTAAGGTTTACAGTAGTTGATATGAATAATAGCATGTTTAAAACTTCTGGAAGTCATTATAGTTTTATAATTATACAGGACAGATAATTAAAAAAAAATAATAAAAGTGTATGTAAAAGATAATTACATTTCTATTAAGATATTATGATCGAATTCGCAACGACGACGTAAAAGAGAGAGTAGGTATGAAAGAGAGTATTGGTGTAGAGATGCGAAAGGGAATGCTCCGACGGTTCGGACATGTAGAAAAAATGCTGAACGAACGTCTGGTTAAGAAGATATACAATGCGAAAGTGGAAGGATGTAGGTACCGGGGGAGACCGAGACTCACCTACCTAGACCAGATTGGTCACGTACTGAAGGAAGGTAGAGTCAAGAGTCTCCGAAACCGGCGAGCGTGTATGAAGAGAATTATGAATGTTGAGGAAGCGAGTGAAGTATGCAAGGATAGAGTTCTCTGGCACTCTGTTCTCTCTGCCTACCCTGCAAGTATGTATATTTACGTTATAAATAGCGTTAATTAGCTTTCTTAAGGTTCAAAAAAATTTTTGTTACCCTCTTTATTTTATTTTTATTCCAAGTAAGTGATAATATATTGCCAATATACATAATTCACACATCATGTTGAAAATTGTATTGAATGTGAAAACGTATCTCTAAATAATACCTATGAAGTTTACACGTCTGTTTTATTTGCTAACATCTTCTAAAACATTTTTATATTAAATAGAAAATAGTTATCATCATTATGTATTATCACCAATCAGTTAAAATATTATATATCTTTAAAAATATATGGACATAGAATTTAGAAATTGTTTAAAAATTGCCGTAGTATGTAATAAAATAGTAAAAAGCTGTTTTATCATCAATATCCTAATCTTATCCCCATTACTAGAGATCTACAAACTGCAAAGTTATTGGCAATAGTTTTATGACTGACCGCCTGCTTGACGTCAACCCTTAGGAATGCAATTGTTGACTAGATAGCATCAAATGGTGATGGACTATATATATATATAAAGCTCTTAGTCGTCTATTACGACATCCATGAGCAATATAAATGTCGGTAGTATTCGAAGCCACTATCATACAGTGTTGCTTATGTCTTATAATTATTGTCGAATTGTGTTATTGTATGAAATGTTAGCTGCAGCTATAGCTTCTACCGCGTGGTTTATAGAAGAGCAGTCCATTGAATTTTCATTTATTGGCCGACGAACTGTGATCAACATAGCATAGCAACATAGCTCGCCAACAAAAAAAAATAAAAAAAAAAAACGAGAGACATTTGTACACGTCAATAAGTTCGCGCCAGAAAAAAAATGTTTCTCACATTTATGTTACCAACTATGTAGGTATGCGAAACGATTGTTTGGAAAAGTATTTGCCCTCATTCGTTTTTGCTAGCGTCCAATTGAGTGAGTGTTAAGTAGCTACTGTATGTCGTTAAAATAGTGACGTCGACTTGCCAATGATCGACTCTGTGTATGCGGTGGAGATATCAAAACAGGTTCGATGTCACGGTTGTCGGGTCAAGGTGTCCATAATCAGACAATCCCCAATACAAGTTTGTAGGGAACGAGGTCATGCTACGAGAATTTGTTAGTTTTTAAGGTGAATGTTATTACAACAGTTTGCCCCTAACATCTTTATACAGTTCAATGTTATTGGGAGAAAACATGCACTTTATTATTTATTGTAAACTAGGTGCACACATGCATACGCACACACACATATATATGAATAGATAAATTTCATTAGCAAATTTTCGATGTTTTAAAAAGTTAGATATTTAATTCAAAAATAAGAATATTACCTCTGTTAAGGATCTGAGCAAAACATTAGAATCCATAAAGGGTTTTAAATTTATTGCTATATTATATTCAAATAGGGAAATAGTTATTCGTATCACGTTATTGACATCAAAGTTTGATTTAGCTTTATTAAAAAATAGGAAAGTAAATACATACAACATCACATAATTGAACTATAACGCAGGCAAACCACGTGAAATAAGCTAGTTGTAACTTAATTTAAAATAACTTTATATGAAACGGTTATTTATAATAAAATTGCAAACATCCACTGCAACTATGTAGAAACGGGCATTATCTTTTGTCCTTTGCCCTCATAGTCCCGAACAAGAAATAATTTCCGTAATGCGTAGTTATTTAATCATTATTATTAAATATATTGAATAAATTTGAATATTAATAACTATAGAAGTATGATCAATGGCATTAATTAGTTCCGACAGATTTTTTACTGATTATTTTAAACATAAGGTGTGATTATGTAACCTAAACATTATTATTTAGAGGGTAAATAAAAAATATAATTTAAGAATATTGTTTAATGATTACAAAATACAGCTTTAAAATTTTGGAGGTTATTTAAAACTTTGCAGACAGTTTTCTGTCTACAACCGCGGGCCGGTCCGTCCGGATTAAGTACTATTCTCGCAGAATATCGACGTCTGAGCAGTGGCAAAGTGCTGCTGTGCTTCGTTCGGTGAGCAAGAGAGCCAGAAGCCTTACTTTCTGGGTGGGTTTGGAGTTTTCATTGGTAGGCAGTGGCCTAGTCATACCCCTGGTATTGCAAAGGACCATGGGCGGTAGTAACACCAACTGGTGCGCTGCTTGTTCGTTTGCCACCAAGAGCAATAAAAAAAAAAACGATTTGAGCGAAATTCTTATGCTCCGCTGTAATACATAAGCTATTCTTATCTTTAAAATATTGTATGTGATTGTGGTACACCGATAAGTAACTACGAATTCACTTTAACTAGATCCAATTAATGTCAACAAAAAATACGATATTTAGTTTAGTGAAAACGACATTTGAGATAGTAGACGTTATTGATGAAAGAGGTCTAAGGTCAAATTTCGAAGCTCTTCTCTAACCGCAGCTGTAAGAATATACAACTTTCTTCAATTAATTAAAAGAAGTTTTGTAACTTTTTTAATATACCGGTTATTTACTTGAGAATGTTTAATTGTTAATATTAACAATGAATACATTTAAAATTTCACTGCAATTAGAAAATACATTGACGTTAAATTTAAAGTTGGCAAATCGCTTATAAATAAATTATTTTAGATAACCAGTCAGTGATAAAAGATACTATTCAACCGTAATTTTTAGAGTCTCAACATTCTTTATAGTAAATGTACTTTATCTTTATTGTTAAGGTTAAAAAAGGAATTTTCGGTTTTAAGGGGCTATTAGAAATGCAAATGTACATGGGTTGATAGGTCTCTCTTTTCTTTGTCCGACTTAGCAGGCACAATGTCCAGCGTCAAGATATTATTTAATTGTGACACATTCACCAGTTCGGTCGATTTTTTTGGCATTTTTACCTTGAAACTAACATTTAATATTCTACATAGAAATATATTTTTGATACTGTTTAAAGTAATAAAAAGAAAATGCGAAACTTTTTAAATAAATTCCGTCTCGCTCCTTAGTATAACCTGACCTAGTAATACAAGCATGCAACTTTTCATCGTGTGTTCTCTATTTAAATTTGACAAGGGTTTTAGTAATATCAAGATTGAGAAGATTTTTCAAAAGCAGCATCGTATTTGGAACTCTTATAAATGTATTATAGTAAAAACTGTGCAATATTAGAAGGTAATATAAAGTCCATTTATTCTTCAGCGCATTGGGTACGGGATTTCTCCACAATAAAAGAGAAATTGACCTATTTATACAACTACTCTATATTAGTAGTTTTGTATAATATCTGTGAGATAAGCTCGTTACTTTGTCATCATACAATATTTTTCCTTTATATATGAATTTTACGTGGTAGCGGCTACGAATACTACCAATCCTTACATTGCTCGTGGGTGTCATAAAAACGACTAAGAGCTGTAGATCGAAATGTGCAAATTCCATCTGACGGCGTCTGGTCAGAATTACGTTTCGAAGGAGAGCTAAATTCATGCAGGCGGCCGATCATAAAATTATTCTCGATTACTTTTGCAATATGTTCAATGAAAGAGGGGTATATATTGCATCGACCCCATGTAATTAAGATAAGAGCAGGATAATGATGATGGATCATAGTGTGTTACGTGTTGTTTATATGAATGTGTACTTTAATAACTTATCTCGTAAACAAGTTAAACATTTTAATTTTTATAAAATTAAACGAATCTTTTAAACGTATTTTTTGCTCATTATGAGTAATAATTTATAGATAAAAATAATACTAAATGTAATTCAAGTTATAAATATTGTTAGATATTTTTTGTGACGTACTAATAAAATAAGTTTTACTGATTGCATTCACACTTATGTAGCCCTTGTCCAGTCAGCTACAAAAAAAAAATGATGAATTGAATTTGATAGAGTCAGAAATTTTGCATATTGTAATTCCATTTTAAACCAAACTAGTTGTAAATATACTTTCAAATACGTTGAAATCCTCGATTTTCATATAGTAGGTAGACCAGAACTGCACTGGAACAGGTTCGGGAAAGGAAGCGCTTCGATGATTCGCGCTCACACTCTACTGGTGCGTGGCACCCCATGCACCAGTAGAGTGTGAGCGCGAATCACACGGCACATAGGCACATTTCTGTGGTTGGTGCCGCATTAGATGAGGTTGTGGATGGATGTACTGGAGATTAGTCCACCAATCGCGGAAAGACCAACGACAAGGCCGACTCGCAAGAAGGTCGTAAATACTCTAAAGATTAATCAATCAAATTTACTAGATAATCCAGAGTATGAACCGTACACTATACTTCCATTTGCGCAGAGATCAGACCATAAGTGTTAAAAAATGTGCTGTGGGGCTGTCCCATCGTTATTCTACTCATAGAGTTACTGCTACGTGCATACTTGCAGTTGTATTGTTGTGATTTATAATCTGTTTATTAAGCTCGCTGCTCGACTTAAGTTAACTCCTTATAAACATCTGCAAATTAACATTTTATCACAACCATAATTCAGTCGTAGCCCTTAATTTTCAAGGTGTTTATTTTTTTGAACAGATGCTCATATTTTGCTATAAAACAGTGAGCTTAAGAAGGTCTTTTGTTCCTTATAAATCAAAAGTCATTTCAAAATCTACGCAGTTGTTTTGGAATTTACCTGGTATGGTAAATAGATAATACAACATTTTATTCATTAATATATAATGTTTATGTACCTGTACAAACAGCAACTGTTATCGTACCTAGTTATGACATACACTGAATTTGTAGAGTAGCCTTTAGGATAGCAAGCCTTTCGCCGAGAAGTCATCGCCCGTTGGGCTACGCGGTTGGAGAGGCCTAGACACGGTGTCATTACCGTTGAGGCCCTCCGGCCCGTACTGATGGAATGGATGGAGCGGCGGCACGGGGTCCTCACCTTCCGACTGGTGCAGGTGTTAACGGGGCACGGGTGTTTCGAGAAATACCTGCACACGGTCGTGCACAGGGAATGGACTCCGGGCTGCCATCATTGCAGTAGTGACGAGGACACGGCGCAACATACGCTCGAGGAATGCTCGGGCTGGGACGGGCAGCGCCGCGACCTCGTCGCTATTATCGGTGCCGACCTGACGCTGCCGGCTGTCGCGAGGGCGATGGTCGACAGCGTCAGGAATTGGGACGCGGTCGCCGCCTTCTGCGAGGCTGTCATCTCGCAGAAGGAGGCGGCGGAACGGGACCGGGAGGATTCCCGCGACCCGGGCCGCCGCCCGCGGCCGGGGCGGCGCAGGCGCGAATACCTGCGCCTGATGCCGCCCTAACCGAGGCTTCGGGTGATCGGACCGGGGAATTGTCCGGTCACCCGACGCGAGGCCACCGCGTGAGGACGACGCCTCGACGGTGAAATCTGTCGGGGCGTCAACAGGAGAGGAGCCCGAGAGGGCATACCGCCGAGCGGGCCACCGAAGACAAAGATCGGGTACCGGTGGCCCGCTCGCATGGCGAAGAAGAGGTGCTTGCATGGTGGGTCAATGGGGTTGCGCGCCGCCTCTTCCGTCACCCCGGACCGATTTGGCGGGGTGCGACGTCCATGGCCCACCACAAAAAAAAAAAAAAAAAAAAAAAAAGGATAGCAAGCCTTTCGGGATTTTTGTGCTGTAAATTCTTTAATTACATAATGTAAATTCTTTGTTAAATCACAATTTATGCAATGAATTGATAAATTATTTAGTCGATAATGCAATATTATTGTTCCATATTTGTTTTCTATATACAATTCTCGAGAACGAGCGAAAACAAGCGATATGGAATTCCCCGTTTCGTTCGATAGACGGGTTGATCGATCTCAGAATTACCAATCATTTTATTGAATCTTACTTTAATTTTATATCATCATCATCATCACAACCCATAAATGTCCAACTGTTGCGCTTGGGCCTCTTCCGCGTTGGAAGGAAATTAACCTACTATACCGCGCTGGTCAGACGTGTTGGTATAGGGTTTTGTTTGGAGTTTTCCTTCTCTCGATGTTATATGCGTTTTATATCCCTTAGTCGTCTCGTACGATCACCCACCGGTAAGATATGGGGTGTTGAATAGTATTCTACTCCGTCATCACAAGGAGAATTCTATATAATTATATATATTTTACATTAAAATATCGTATCGTCTGTTATTTTTAATGGCCCGATCCCTTGTGTCCACGGGGCTCTGAGTTGCAGCACAAAAAGCCCTTTAGTAGATCTACTCCTGATTGTATTCACTAAACGGGTACTAGGTATATATATAATTACATACAATTGTAAACTAATATTTAAAGGCTATTCTTCAATAATCTCGAGTTCATTCGACGGGTTTTGTTACATATAGATCTATATTGATAATATGTATGCATATTAATTACTTGTAAGGTGTATTAAGTCTATTGTATTCTAATCTATCTAGCCTGTTTGAGTATACGAAGGCTGATCTCGTCACGACTATGTTACTGTGACACAGCAAGATATACTAGGATCTAATACTAATACTCTGCATAATTATTAAGTGAATCATACTGGGTATGTGATTGTAATTTCAAAATATAGCGTTCATTTATTAATCCACAAGGAGGAATCAATATCACAAATTCATATCTTTTTGTTTCTAAAATAAGGCCTGTAAATATCTTTTTTCTTATCCAACCATTCATTTATTCTATCGACCTATCGAGATCGACTATTAGACATAAGCCTTCACAAGAAAACATAATACAGGAAATCGCCACGCAAGGCAAATTTTTAATTGTAATTGGTGATATAACTTACAGGTTTTCCATGAAATTATGGCTGCTTTATTCTGTTTAGTTACCCCTCATCCTGTATTTAGGACTCCCGCGGCAAATAAAACTAGTGCCGACACAATCTTTTTTAACTCACCATTGCACGGCATTTCTTATAACGAAAAATATGTTGATTAGTTTTAGATTTAATGATTGTGAGTTCTTTTCAATCTCTTATTTTATTCAGTAGGAAACATGATTAACAATTTATAATTAAACTACGTCGAAATGTAAGAATTTTGTTAGTTTTTAAAATATCCTATCTTGTGAAAGAAAACTGACTCTATTTATCAAGTGACTTTTTACGGAGTCACCTATTTAGAATTATTTACAATATCTACAATTTACATTAAAAATTAATTTAAAAATGAAGTTCTAAAGCAATAGTATTGAACTATATTTACATTCGATTGAAAATAAGCAAAAAATAACCTCCTAATAACTACAATAAACTCTTTTGGCTCAATTCTTATCTTTATACATCTAACTTTTGTTGGTCTTATAGTGACCGAGTAAAAGAGGAGGAACAGCGGCCTAAAAGTGAGTCGTTTACCGTTTATTAGAAGTTCCAAACTCTGTATTACTATTAGGAATGTTGAAGATAAAATCAATAAGGCGCAACCCAGAAATGTAATGATATTCATAACAAATGATAATTAAGGTGGCAAAAAATAGCATTTGGATGAAACATCCATCAAATCTGTTTACTTACTGGAACCAGTCACGTCTCGATCATTATGTATTTCAATGTCAGATCACAATGGCACGCTAAGTTCGGTTTATAATAACCAAATCCCTGCAACTCTACAATAGATTTTTAACATTATGACCCTGACATTTGCATTTTATTTAGGTATTTTATTCGGTACTATTATTTAGTGAGAACTGAATGCCCTTTTTATGGATATGTATTGTTGTTTTTATGATGTAACTGTGTTTGTAGATATTAATGTAAAATAATAAAGATATATTGCCTAAATTTATGTTATAGAAAAACGTGGTTCCCATACGCTTGTTTTCAATATTCTATTTTAGATTACAAATAAATTCGCTATAGGTGTTTGTTTATCACTAAAATGAGGAAAAATGTAAGAATATATTGATATATTAATTTTTCGCGTGCTTACGTAGTAAGAGTACGATGGTCAACCTTTCTTTCACTTGGGTATAGAAAAATCGATTGAGAAATTTAAGCGAGCGCAGAAAACTTGAAATAAATGAGTATAGAGGTCCGTGCTCGACCATATCACTTGTCCGGAAGAATAGTGACACAACTCTAAAATTACAATTTTCATTATATTTAAAATTTTAGTGCTGGAGCGAGCTGAAGAAAAGGAGATACTTATTTTAACCCTCCTAAAAATTTAGCTTTTTTGAATTGAGTCACTACTTTGCCGGACAAGCAATATAATCAATATATAAAGAAAAAGTAATTGCATTTTATAATTAAGATTAACTGCCGTAACACTTATTGGACTAAAGATAAATAAATTGATAGCTATTAATTATTTATTAAAAACCATTGATAATGATAATAACCGCTAAAACCATCTATATACTTAAATTGCGGAGAAGATCTACCTAGCTTAAGAATAACTAAAAAGAAAAGAAAAGAAAAGAAATTTAGCTTATACAGAATATTTAGCAAATACAATAGTTAGTTAGACAATAATATTCGATCTGGAATAAAACAATAATAGATTTAAGTATCTTCATCCAACTTATAATCTCGTAGAAAACTAAAAAAATTCCAGTTCAGCATAAGGTGTAAGAATACCGCATTTCTACATACGTCGACTGATACATAATTACATATACCCAGAGGTGTTTTGAATGAAAGTTAACTCAAGTATGTAGTTTAAAATTTGAACAAAAACAACGGAAACAAATGATTATTAATAATAAACAATTTCGTAGTTAAACGTTAAGAAATCTGTAGTAAATTCTTTGAATTCTGTGTCATTGAAAGACTAAACGAATTCAACTATATAAGGTATGAAGTAAATGTAATAGCTGTGCATTGATATCTATAAGAAGGTATTTTGTACAGGATTTAGTAATTATCTTAAAAACGAAATAAAGCATAATGATTTAAATTCATGTTAGCTCATATATATCCCACTGTTGGGCTCGAGCCTCCTCCATAATGGGAGGGAAATTGACTTACTATACCGCACTGGTCAGAGGTGTTGGTATAGGCTTTTGTTTCGAGTTTTCCTGTTCTTGTATATATGTTATATGCGTTTTATATCCCTTAGTCGTCTCGTACGATCACCCATGGGTAAGATGATTTAAATTAGTTAGTCTGATATTAGGCTACATGATGCTTCAACCACGACAGTACGTCCATAGATAGATTGTTAATAAACAAAAATACATAATAGTATTCATACTTATCTGTTGATTCATTTATACAATAAATAGAATTTGTTCATCATATAGTATCAAAAACGAGTTACCTGTGACGACGATCAAGTTATGAAAAAACAAGTTAGTATAATATTTACTAAAATTACTAGATTCACATAAAATATTTCCCTAATTCCAAGTCTAATCCAGTATAGGGATACTGGATATTTAAATTATTTTATTTTTACACATATTATGTATATAAATTACATTTAATCAAAATATATAATACATATTATAATTATTTAAACAAGTATATGATTATTTTATATTGACAATGAAGCGATAATTTGCGATTTACAATCCAATAACGAGTTTTGTTATAAGCGATTTTCATTCAAATATTATGGCATCATTTCCGTAACTAATTAACTCTTTACTTGAAATTAAAAAAAAAACTTCTTGTTAATGAGTATTAGACGAACAAAATAACCAATGACTTAAGGGGGTATTCTAGTCTAGAGGTCTGAATTTCGAGCGTTTTTTGGCAATTAATATAAAAGAAGCAGTTAATATTTTTACTATACAATTTTTTATCATTTGTTTATTGATATTTCAAGAATACAAAAAAAAAATATTTCAAAAAAAAATATAATTTTTCAAAAAGATATAAGTCCTTGAAGTAGAGAAAAAAAAAAGGCCGTGTCCTCGTGAAGAGGATTTCTCCCTTTGTATCCATCTGAAAAAAAAACAATGCCAAATTATTGATCAGTACAAATGTCATTATCGCACAAAGCAACAAAACTTGAAAAAAAAATTTTTTTCACAAAATGGCGGCTGTTTAAAAATAGAAGTCGATTTTTTTACTCATTTTTCAACTTCCTCCAATTTTTTAAAAATATTACACATTTGAAATTTTCAATTTTTATTGCTTAGTGCGAAAGCGAGATAATTGAAGAATATTCATGCTAAATTTCAAGTAAATCGGCTGATTAAAACCTAAGATATCTGCATCACCGTATCGAAAAAAGTAGTTTCGAGAAAAACGCGTTTAAAGTTTAACGTTCAGTTTCAGGCAGCGTAACTGATAAAATAGTACGTATAACTTACATTCTCTTAATTAGCCATCCCAGCTTCATACATTGGGCCTTCCTCTACTTCATATTGACTGTTTTCAGCATTTCTCTCTGTATTTCTTCAAATAAAAAGTTTAGAACCACTGAAAGATTGTTTACATTTTTTATCTCTTCTCGTTGGCCTTACTTTAGTTGCCACGACACTAAAACGGCTGTAACTTTGAAAATAATTTGAATTTTGAAAAATCCTTTCAGGGAGATATTTTTGAATATCTAAACTATCGAATTATGAAAAAGAAATTTTTCATTTTTTTCTAAATTCTAGACTAGAATACCCCCTTAAATATTAATAATTAATTAATCATTTAAATATATTTTTAAGTTTTTTTTATTGCATATGGTAGCAAACGAGCATACAGCACACGTGATGGTGTCACTGCCGCCTATGGACCTTTGCAATACCAAGGGTATAGCTAGGCCGTTGCCCACCAATGCAAACCCCAAACCCACCCCAGTTGGGCTTCCGGCTCTCTCGGTCACAGAACGAAGCGCAATAGCAAATTGCCATTACTTAGACGTCAATCTTCTGCGAGAGTGTGGTACTACCCCGGACGGACCGGCCCGCGGCTGAAGACAGAGAACTGTCAACAGCGTGGTACCACTAGTCAAAGTATATGGAGTGTAACAAATTTTATTCAAGACCATATACGTATATAATCTGCCAAATCAACTTGTAAATTATGTACATATTTATATAATTACTTCAAGATATAGTTCCGTATATTTGTGATTACTACCCACAATTATAATACTGTATTTTTTGTCCTCCAGGTGCTAATAAACTAAAATATTTAGTTATTTAATACATAGTTATGTAAATTAATTGTACTTTTTAATTATTTATTGTTTGTCTTTTTATTATTGTGTTTTATTAACGTGTAACATAATCTAATTATGTTATCACTATTTGAATCTTTGCGATGTATAGAGTATTGTAAATATTGACTTTGTGCTCGTGACTATCTACTCTAATTATATTTAATACATATATAAAAGTAATAAAGCTGTGTGGTAGCGGCTACTAATATTACCAATCTTTACTTTGCTTTTGGATGTCGTAAAAGACGACTAAGAGCCTTATAACGACCTGAGTCACAGCTATGTGATGTCTTTTGGTCCTCAATTACATTCGCCAGGAAGGTTGACGTCTGGCAAGCGGCCGGTCATAAAACTGTTGCCAATAACTTTTATAATATGTATTATGAAAGAAGAGTACATATTGTATCGACCCGAAGTAATTGGGATAAGAGTAGGAGAATGATGATGATGACATATATATATAAACGTAATACGAATAGAAATTGATTACCATTTCAATAGATATTTGTAATAATTTCAAGGATTTTAATTTTGCATTTGAAACCCTTATATCTACATACATATATACATATCATCACGCCATATCCCTTGCAGGGTAGACAGAGAGAACAGAGTACCAGAGAACTCTATCCTTGCATACTTCACTCGCTTCATCAACATTCATAATTCTCTTCATACACGCTCGCCGGTTTCGGACACTCTTGACTCCACCTTCCTTCAATACGTGACCAATTTGGTCTAGATAGTTTAGTCTAGGTAGGTTAGTCTCAGTCTTCCCCGGTACCTACATCCTTCCACTTTCGCATTGTATGTATCTTTTTAACCAGAACTTACTGAAACTCTTATATTTTTTTTTAAATAAGAGTAAACTAAGTGAGTTATTTCTTATAACAACAGTTATTTGTCTTCTTTAGTTTCATATATTACCCGGCAGATACAGACTAATTGGAAAAAAAAAAAATATGATTCGTAGTGTAGTAATGTAATGTATTGTTGTAATGTAATAGCAAAAATCTGTTATTGTAATATTACAAACGGACAATTCCAATTTATTTAATTGTACAGGAGTTTGTTTTTTAATTAATTTCAATTTTATTTTAGGTAATGTTTGAGCATTATCTATGAATACCGATCATTTTTATCATTGAAATAATCTTAACAAGTCTTCATACTTACTGTAACCTATATACATAATACATGAGATACGCCTATACATCTTTACTTGTTGTTCGCTACAGGAAGTATTATTGAGACGTCATTGACTGCATACTAATAGTGAAGCAAAAGTTGAAAGCCTAACAAAGAACTCTCTGTCTATTTTTAACCGACTTCAAAAAAGGAGGAGGTTCTATGTTTCATTGTATGTATTTGGTTAATATATCATCATCATCATCATCATTTCAGCCCATCGCCGTCCACTGCTGGACATAGGCCTCCCTCATGGTATGCCACAGAGTGCGGTTCTGTGCCGTCTGCATTCATCGACGCCCAGCAATTTTCACTAGATCGTCTGTCCACCTAGTGGGGGGGCGTCCTACACTGCGTCGTCCGGTACGTGGTCGCCAGCGCCACTCTAGAACCTTTTTTCCCCAGCGGTTGTCGGTTTTTCGAGCGATGTGGCCAGCCCATTGCCACTTCAGCGTGCTAATTCTTCGTCCTATGTCGGTTACACCCGTTCTTCTGCGGATTTCCGTATTACGGATTCTATCACGCAGAGAAATCCCGAGCATAGCTCGCTCCATAGCACGCATGTTAATATATAATTGCTCTAATTTATATTGTACTAGCTCCAGCCTGTGGTTTTTATGTCAGCCATTTGCTCAAAAATTGTTGGTTAAAGTATAAATTTTTATTACTTAATTATACCAAGGCATATACATTATCCTTGTGGTGACGGAGTAAGAATATAAATCACCAACCTCTATCTTACCCGTGGGTGATCGTAAAAGACGACTAAGTGGTGCAAAAAGCATATAACATCTATGCAAGAGAAGGAAAACTCGAAACAAACCCCTATACCAACACGTCTGACTAGCATGGTATAGTAGGTCAATTTCCCTCTTATGGAGGAAGCTCGAGCCCAACAGTGGGACATATTATGCGCTGAGATAATGATGATGAATACATTAATAGGTTAAAAAATATCCTATGTATTGTTCCAGTTAGTCTATCTATATGGGAATTTTCATCCAAGTCTGTTCAACGGTTTACATGTGATTGAGTAATAAACATCTAAATAATCAAACACACAAACATTTTCACAAGCTTTCAAGTTTATAATATTAGTAGAATAGTAAGTCTGAAAGATAGAATTAGGAATAGTGTTATAAGAGAGCGCTGTGGTATGAATGAAGAAGTAGTGACAAAGATAAAAAAGGGTATGCTGAGGTGGTTTGGACACGTGGCAAGAATGAGTGAAGAAAGGTTGACTAAACAAGTATACAAAGCGAGTGTGAGTGGGACGATTACAAGGGGAAGACCACGTCGTACTTTCCTGGATCAAATTGAAGATGTGTTAGTGAAAGGTCAGATTAAGAGTACGCGTAATCGTAGAGCATGCATGAAGACTGTGATGAGTGTGAATGAAGCGATGGAGGTATGTCAGGATCGTGGTTTGTGGCAATCCGTAGTCTCTGCCTACCCCTCTGGGAAACAGGCGTGAGGCTATGTATGTATGTATGTAGAATAGTAACATCGTACTATTATATAGATAGATATCATCATATCTCTATAATTTCGCTTTTATTTGCAATCTAAAGGTCAGTTTCATCATCTCAATATATATAAATAATATATATGTACCACTGGTGGGCTTAGGCCTCCTTAATAATGAGCGGGCAATTGACCCACTATACCACGATCAGACGGGTTGATATGAGATTTCATTTCGAGTTTTCCTTCTCTTGAATAGATGTTAACTGCATCTCATATCCCTTAGTCGTCTTTAATAACATTTGCGAGCAGGAAAGGGAGTGGTGAATTGTATTCTCACACCGTCACCAGACAAATAAGATTGATTTAATATCGTTATATTAAAAAGATAATGAACTTACCCAATTAGTTCATTAAACTATTATCTTTTTTATAGTCTCATGTCCATATGATGACGGGCTAATAATACAATTCGTCACTGACCTTTCGTTATGGGCGGGGTCGTAAGAAATGTTTATAATTAGAAGTAGATAACATTGCAGAGAAGAAAGGCAAGCTTAAATCGAAATGCTACTCCGTACGGCTAGCGTGATATAGCGTCCTAATTTCCCTATCGAAAATATGGGTGTGAAGTATGAAATTATAGATTAAGTTAGCATCAATTTAGAGTCATGAAATCTACCATATTTATCTCGTGTCTTATCTATATATCGAGCTGTGTGGTAGCGTTTACGAATACTACTAACCTTTACTTTGCTCGTGGATGTCGTAAAAGACGACTAAGAGCCTTATAACGATCTGGGGCAACTCCATCTGATGCCGTTTTGGTCAACAATTACAGTCCCAAGGAGGGTTGACGTCTGGCAGCCGGTCATAAAACTGTTGTCAATAACTTTTACAATATGTACTATGAAAGAAGAGTACATATTGTATCGATCCCAAGTAATTGGGATAAGAGTAGGAGAATAATGATGATGATGAAACGTTGATTGGGAAGACACAGATGCGTTGTATTATAATATAAACATTGGTCTATTCTATTGTAGATCCTTTGAATAATGTTTCTTTAGCTCATATACCCACGGGTGTTTTCCAAGAGCTATAATGATCTACTATCTAACTTTAGCCAAGGTTTCATTTCGAAATTTCTTTCTCTTGCGATCATGTTATCTCGTTACATCTCTTAGTAGTCTTACGACACCGGACAGAGAAGAAGTGAAGTTCTCATTTCGTCTATATGTGCAATATATAAATAAATAGTATTAAGTAACCATAGAGTTAGACACGTCTTAAATCAAGGCTGTTTTATGTTTAAATAAATATTCTTTAGACATTCTACAATTAGTATAAACCTGCTAAAATTAGTGTTAGATATTAAGGTATAAAATGCATTATAGATGATGTCACCCTGTCGCCTATTATTTTATGTAAATTTCATAATTTCTATATTGCATTTTAAATACATTGCATAACGAAATAATCCTTATATTGCTGAAAACTTTATTTAAATTTATTTAGAAGACCAGCAGCTAATAAGAACAATGTATGTGAAATAATTAGATATTTGAAACCAATAATAGGTCTCGACGCTTATGCAACAATACACAATCAAGTGATCTGAATATACAAAGTTTATTAAATAAAGAAATAATTAAAATGTAGTAATTAAATAATAGCAATAAAGAAAGTAATGTCATAAATATTTTTCAAAAAGTCCAGACTAAACATTTGCCTTACCGGTTCCACCTTTGTTATAAAGGCGTAGCTAAGATCCATTTGCAGCAGTATCACTTACCATCAAGTGTACTGTTTGCTCGTTTGCCACCACAGTCAATAAAAAAAAATACATCAATGTTTAGTGAGTTAGTTTGATTATTTAAAAAAAAAACTGATGTATAATTAATGAACAAAAATTACAACCAGATGCAAAACAACAATTTGAGGTTCGCACAAAGTATTGTCCTGCTTGGGAATCGAATTCACTGGTTTGGTAGATTGGTATCTTAGGCACTACGCCATCCGTGCAGTCTAAAGTCATTCATATAATGATAGATTAAGAATAAAATTTCGTCACTAATGCTTTCTTTAAGACAACATAATACATAATTAAAGTACGTAGACTGATATATTATTGGAAAACAGGCAAACGTCGAAATTAAATACAGAAACATTGGAATGAGAGTGTTATCTCAAGACAATGTACAGCGTACAGAAAAGTTGTCGAGCTAAAGGCAATAAGGTTAACATGAATAGGTGACCAGTGATGTATGCTTACGTTATTATTACTTTTAGTAATATTTGAGTATGTAGTAAGATAAAGAAAAAGCCTCGAGGCGTATAACCGTCCACGGTATTGATCATTTAAACGAAGTGAAATGTGTTAATGAAAAAGTTTAAAGGAAGTTGTTGTGTTAATAATATTAACATACCAGTATTCGCCCACGTTTTATCTTGCCATATTATTTCTGTAATATTAAATTTTCCTCTGGAATACGACTAGTCTCTTTTCTTTTTCTCTAATCTATCGATCCATCCATGATACAAAATCCACCTTGCGATACAGAATTACAGATACAATTTACTCATGTCAATAGACCAAGTTATCGATATAGACCGATGACCGCTTAGTAGTTATTTTCTACCACTCGGAAATAGTACCTAGTTCCAACCATATGTTCCTTTTTATGCCCGTGTAAATGGTAAACATAAAATTTATATAAGTAGTTAAAACACGAAAGCCTACCAAATAATTTCACTTTCGCATATTATTAGTTAGGATATACTTTTTTTGGCACTGTGGATATTTAACCTTAGTAAGACTTTTAAGGTAGCTCGGCAGTTGAACCTTTCGGATAAATTCTCAAGTTAGCGTGATATAAATAGATAATTTTCAGAATAAGAATACAATTCACCACCGCCTATCTTACCCGTGGGTTATCGTAAGAGACAACTAAAAGATATAAAACGCATATAACATCTATGCAAGAGAAAGAAAACTCGAAACTAAACCCTAGACCGACATGTCTGACCAGCGTGGCATAGTAGGGTAATTTCCCTCCCATTATGGAAGAGGCTCGAGCCTAACAGTGGGACATATGTGAGCTGAGATGAAATTAAATATTAACTTGTTAGATAATTTACATTTTACTCGTCAACGTCATATGAGAATCTTTGGTGTCTTGTCATAGCTATTAACTTGAAATAAATATAATAAAATTGTATTCACTTTGCATATAAAGATATTCTCTTTAGTTATACATTTTCTATTGGCATACTTTTACTACTGAAGCCCAATTAGTCTGGCACATGGGCTACAAAGTCAAAATCCCAATTAGTTAGAGTTCTGCTCAAAACACAAAGCGGTTGTATGAAAAATTCAAGAAGCTTTCAACTCTCTACAAATTCAATGCCATCTTGGAGACGGGGCGCTACTACGACTTAGAGCAAAGTTCGTTAACGGCTTATTAGTAATTTCAATACACTCTACATATATATATATATATATATATATATATATATATATATATATATATATATATATATATATATATATATATATATATATATATATATATATATATCTAAGAATACTTTAATTTTGTTTTATACTCGGGTAAATATCAGTATTTCAGTAATAAGATATATTCTTATCTGATACCACACTGTGCTAATTTGTAGTCTACGTACACCTTAAGTTAACTGATTATACAAATTTTGTAATTAACATAAATGTTTATCTGTCTCGTTTTTAATTCTTTACAAGTTATTATCTCGCGTTTAGATTTTGATTGATAATAATAAAGTTGATACTATTAATATTAAAGTTACCTGTATTATCCAAATGACGACATAAATGAAATAAGAAAATTTGTTTGAGTTATGTCGATATAGGCGGGATTTATAGATTTATTCGTATTCTATATTAGATATATTTGTCTAAGGCAGCACATCTTACAGCGCGTATAAGAGAGCAGTTTAGAGTTAGGTAAAAAAGAGTTTTATCATGTTGTTAGAAGTTACTGATTAGTTTTAAAGAGGTGAATAAAGAAATGAAGCTGAAGTGGCAATGGGCTGGCCACATCGCTCGAAGAACCGACAACCGTTGGGGAAAAAAGGTTCTAGAGTGGCGACCACGTACCGGACGACGCAGTGTAGGACGCCCCCCCACTAGATGGACAGACGATCTAGTTAAAATTGCTGGGCGTCGATGGATGCAGACGGCACAGAACCGCACTCTGTGGCATACCATGAGGGAGGCCTATGTCCAGCAGTGGACGGCGATGGGCTGAAATGATGATGATGATGATGAATGATGAATAAAGAAATACCTAGTCAAGTGTTAGTCTATCTTCGACGGCAACGTCCCCGTAACACGATGAGAAAATATTTATACTCTAATGTTATGATAGTATTACGTTGTAGTATTGTAATTATTTAATATTTATTATTATATTCTAATAATCATAACATTCCACATTGAGATATACTCATAAGAAATTCAAATTTTGGAAAATATCTAAATAATAAATACAAATAATCCTTTAAAGTTTTGGTATTTGATGCCTTGAAAACGATGTCATCATATTAGTAATTTATTATAGATGTACTATGTATAACCGAAACTACCACCTGGCCCACGTCGCGGAACGATTTATTATGGAACACGAGACCCAAGATTATGTTGAACATATTGTGAAATGTTTCTGTGTGTTAACTGCCCATTAGTGTTGACATATCATTTATATTCAACAATAGGCTGTGTTCGATATTCAAAATATTAGCTTGATATTGACGTTAATTTAAATTGATTAAGCCCTTGCAGGCCAGTACATAATGTATTTCTTTTTATATTGTTCTCTATTCTTGTTCTTGAACGTAAATTTGATTGGAACTATTTCCGAACTTACAGTAACAATAGAATTTAAATTTTATGTAGACTTTTGGCGGGAATCTAAAACGTCATGTTGTGCTCTTGTATTATATTCGATATCTTAGTGTTTTAACGTGTTATATTAGATAATTTTTATGGTGTTTTATGTAATATGATGTGACAGAACAGCTGGGATGTAGTGAATATCATATAAAAGTGCTTTACAACGTTTTCGTTTTCCATCAAAATTCCTACAACATACCATTAACAGTGTCACCATAGCAGTGTTGATGGCGACAATTCGACTGACTGACAGACAATGACTAACTTGAAAAGATTAAGAACGTGAAGATAATTATAACTCGACACTGGCAAAAATGGCTCGTATAAGTAGCTGATTGCCAATACATAAAAAGAAGAAGAAGAAGAAGCTGCAACTTAACTTTGACATTGGCTTAAGTATAAACAGAGCCACACCAAAAAAAAAAAAAAAAAAATTTTACGTATAAGGACTTTTGGCGGCAATATGAAAGAGTCATGTGGTGGTCTTGTATTATATTCAATATCTTAGTGTTTTAATATTTTATAATATATCATTTTGATGGTATTTTATATATGTTATGTATGTGTGCATCACATGATGCGAAGGAAAGGAAATTCTGGGATGTAGTAAATGTGATATTAAAGTGCATCGCCGTTTTTCACCAAAGTTTTTAGAAAATACCAAGTATAGAACTGTTGAAGACAATTTGACTTACTGACGAACTATGTCTGATACAAAGAAATGAAAGATGCGATGAAACTGATAATTTGTGAAGAAATTATTATTAAAAGAGAAAGAACTCGACATTACCAACAATAGACTGGTATTAGTAGATTAATGTCAATCCAAAAAAGAAGAAGTAGGTACGTTATCCAAATTTGCAGTACGCAATAGTTTTTATTGTGAAATATTTTATTTTAGTATTTGTTTATTTTTATTTTCGAATTAATAAGTGTACGTACCTATAAACTACCATATTTTAACATGTAGTTTTCAATAGGTCACATAAGGTGAGCCTATTGCCATTATTTGGGTATGATATCAATCTTAATTTTTAGAATTTACCCTAAGAAAATATTTTTAAGTCTCAAAAACCTTCACAAAACACATTTTGCTCGAATTTAAGAATCAAAACCAGGACCACATAATCAGTAGTCTTATGCATATGCCATTAGACCAATAAAACAGAGTCATCATTATTCTACTCTCATTTCAATTACTAGGCGTCGACGCTAAATATACTTCTCTTCTATCGTACATATGGCTAACGTTTTGGCAATAGTTTTATGACCGGCTACCCGCCTGCCTACAAGTAGAATTTGCAGCCGCCTCCACATAGCAACACGGAGGCTTATAGCAGAATACTGTTAGGTAAATAAACTATTGCTTCATCACAGTATAGTAATAACTTTACACAATGGTACGTATAGTTTTAATAACAAACCCAGTTCACAATCAATTGATTGTGGCATAACGTTCAGGTATTGTTTTTGTTCTTCTTCTTCTTCTTCTTATATATTGGCAATCAGCTACATATACTAGCTATTGGTGCCAGTGTCAAGTTATAAATATTTTCACGTTTTTAGTCTTTCAAGTCAGTCGTTGTCATTGTTTTTGTTATTTGTAGTGACATTTAAATGTCATATTATGTTGTCAAGGTAATTTTGTTTGGATGATCAAAATGTAAAGTGTATTTTTTTTTTTGTGAATACTATTGCATCTATGCGTTTTTTTTATAAAAATAAAAGAAGGCTTTATAAAGGTTAATATTAAATTTTCGTATTTACATTATAATCTATATATACTTTAATATAATGACGAAATTTATTCTCAATTAGTTTCTATGTATAGAGTGCTTTAATTTTTATAGAGTCGTTATGTATATAGTTTTTATTTTTAATTGAGGCAAGTAATTTAAAATTGCACATCTGAATTTTTGGAAAATGCTTTACCAATTAAAATGTTTTTTGTTTTTGTAGCTTCTTATTTTATGGTATTTTCTATTACAGTTTATGGTATTTTCTATTATATTTTAAGTATTAAGCAGATAAATCATAATAAATGATTAATTAATCTGTCATAGATAAAAATACTATTTTATTTCTTTTTTATTAACTTTGCCAAATATGCTGGTTAGCGCAATATGTAACGTATTTCACGCATAATAGGTGTATAGAAGATAGAATAGACTATGGACTTGGACTGACAAGCGATATTTGCATCAGATATCATTCTTTTTATGAATCCAAAAACTTCCTCATCTTATGGTTTATAAGGTTACGCATCGTTCCATAATAAATACACTTTTTATATTATTTTTTGTACTGAGTAACTAATGGTTAACGACATTAATTAAGGAGATGGATCTAAATACCTGTTCAAGTACTTATTACAATTTCTAGAACTTAGAAAACTTTCTTTAAAATTTTATTTATATCTAATTGGCAAGTGAACTGGTAACTATCTGGTCGCTTTTCCTGTACTGCAACATGTTGGAATTTAATGATGTCTCAATTATATCTGTCAGTAGTAGAACTAATCGTCTATAAATGGACCAAGGTAGTTAGCAAGCTACCTTTTGCTATTTATTTGTCGAATAGCAGATACTCTGCGGGTATCGAATACGAGTACACTTTCTGAGAAATCAACCACATACTTTTGTAAAGATTATGTAAATTTATTTAATACATTTAACGTATTAGATAAATCTTGTATAATAATTACTGATTTTTTTTTAATTAGATTAAGTATTTAGTGTATCAACTGAAATTTTGAGATATACGAGTATGAGGTTTATTTTATTAAGCTTTTTGTGGTTCAGTAGACTATATAAGAATCATTATTTAGTTCGAAAAATAATTAATAGGCAAAGAATATATGTATAATATCAAGAATACTAAGACTAAGGGAAGTACGTAGATAAATACCAACTGCAATAGAAGTAATTAGATAAGCTTTGCAGGTAGGGATTGCAATCTTGAAAATCGGATCCAGAATCCCGCGGATCCGGCGTCATTAAACGTTCACAGAATCCGGTAAGAGTATACCGGATCCGGCGACCGGATCCGGTGTTAGTAATTTTTGGCAAAATAATAGAGCTGTTGCATGGGTAGGCACTTCAAACGCTTTGCGCATACAGTTCATGCGTGCGAGTCGTCCCAGCCCACTACGCAGCGCCAGTACCGCGCCACTCCTTCGCATTCGTAATATCCGTATAATCCACATATTTATAAAGTTACTTACTAAAACAATTGATCTACCTGTGAAAGTAAAATCTAGGACGACTGGGTTACTCGTTACATAGCCAAAATTTTACTAGTTACCTACACTACTAGATTGTATTTATTTGCTCGTTGTCTAATTTTAACATTGGATTGGAAGTAAAATTGATATTATATACGTCTTATTTTTTATAAACTGCCTATAGTAACTACAATGGCACTTGATCAACTTACAAACAGCTCAGTTTGAGCCGAAAAGTGAAAATCATCCTTATTTGTTCAATCCCGGATTGATGGGCAGTCGGTCGGATCCGGCCGAACTGAAAATGACACCGGATTGCAATCCCTATTTGCAGGCCAGATATTATAGTGCCAATAATCCTCTTCTAGAGGAAACCTATAGTTAACATATAAGGACTGCGAAAAGGAGTAAGACGTTGATCTCTTATTTAGATTCATTTCAGCTTATTTTTATGTTAAGAGAATTTAAATTAAAGCAATAACATATTATAAACACACTATCTTGTTTTGCGCAAAATTATCACTCATTATATAGTTCTTAAACTGTCTATCAAAGCTTTTGTATAAAACAATCGATAATACGTTTTATAATTTTAATGCAGACTCGAAGATAAATAAAATAAATAGTACATAAGTAGGTATATTACATGCATTCTGTTTAAAAGTATATTTAACAAAGATGGGTGATCACTTTCAAAAAGTATGTGATCTTTGTCTACGCCTCCGAGAGCATGTAAAACTTTCTCTACTGGTTATTATGCAGATACTATGTTGAAAATTTTTGTAATGACTACAAATTACTTTATGACTGATTGTTGATATTTTTTTATTAACTTTGTTGGCTTATCGGCATACGGCTCATATCGTGGTAAGTAGTAACAGCTGCTTATAGATTTTTGCAATACTAAACCCGATGAAACAGATTCGCCTTTAAAAAGTATGATACGAAAATATTCAACGCTAGCTTCTGCTCTCAAAAGGCAAAAAATACCGAATTGTGAAATATTCTTCATTAGTGCTCTGCTCTTATTAGTCTTAGCGTGATGATATATAGCCTGTAGCCTTCCTGGATAAATGAGCTATCTGACATTGAAAGAATTTTTCAAATCGGACCTGTAGTTCCTGAGATTAGCCCGTTCAAACAAACAAACTCTTCAGCTTTATAATATTAAAAAGTAAAAGTATAGATAGCAATGAGTAGAATATAACCGTGAAGTCGGCTATGGCTCTTTTCTTGTATTGTAATGATAGGCGTGGCAAGGGATGAGTTGGTGTACATTGTATTCTTAGTTTATTACTTTCTAGATGCGTAAGGGTTCCTAAAGATGCTATATATAGCAATTTAACATGCCTATAACTGAAAAGTTAGAGGTACACGACTGATACGAATGGAAAATGATATTTATTCTAACATTTTTGTTGCTCGTGTTATATATACTTTTTACAAATATTTGAATATGTAGAGTTACAAGTCACGACCCGGCCTCCTCATAAGGGTTATCAGCGAGACTGATAGCAGGGCCCCCGGCGCGCGATATGCCAATCACTGAATGCTATAATCGTCCTACATAATTATATACTTTAATATAAAGTTTATGATGACACCTATATTTATTTTAAGAATTTTATTTTATTTTTACTAATTAGGTATGTTGGTCATGAGTTCAGTCCTTCTCCATCTATCTACTCTCACTATTCTAGGTTACAAATACTTCATTTACTATTGGTGTCGTGTTTCTAAGCATACCATATTCGACGCTGTTTAAATATTTACCTTATGGCTACCATCTCAACTCTTGAACCCAAAGAAATAACTATATCATAGGGTAATAGGTCCTCACCGGGCTGGCCACGGATATCAAGGAAACGGTTCTAGTGGCCGGCCCAATGGCGATGGGGAGGAAGTACGGTGGGTTATTGGGCCACGCACCGCCCTTCCGTCGCCCGGGTGGAATGGACGGCGGGTGTCCAGACCATAGTCTGTCAAAAAAAAAGGTTAATGAGATAATTATTTGAGGTTCGATGGCGATTAATATTTTTTTAATTTATTACGGAGATTTTTGTTACATGTCTTCAAAAATTGTCATCATTCTCCTACTCCTATCCCAATTACTTGGGGTCGATACAATATGTACTCACCTTTCATAGTACATATTGTAAAAGGTATTGGCAATAGTTTTATGACCGGCCGCCTGCCAGACGTCAACCCTCCTTGGGTATGTAATTGTTGACCAAACGGCATCAGATGGAGTTGACTCAGGTCGTTATAAGGCTCTTAGTCGTCTTTTACGACATCCACGAGCAAAGTAAGGGTTGGTAGTATTCATAGCCGCTACCACACAGCAAGTCTTCAAAAATTGTATTTTTCGAAAATGTATATATCTGATGTCAGAATTGAAAAAGATATTTTGGGTCGATTTTATACTGAAAAATCACAGGCGAATAAACTCATCCGTATTACGAAATCATTTCTATGGTAAGTTACTCAATGATCGCGTGACAAATCAGACGGATGTTTTGTTTGATTTATTTTGATTAAATTATTTAATAAAACGTCTTAGATACCTATAGAGCATAACGTACCTACAAAGATAATATGATAGCATAACGATAATTATGTAACAATTTGAAGTAATATTCATTAAACATTTCGTTAGTTGACATAGTTAGTTCACTTAATATCAATTGGTCATCCAAAACAACTATGATACTAGTATGTAGAGTGCCTATTCAGAGTTCTCAATGACACGCTCTAACATCGCGAAATTGTATTTCTATTATTATTATTTAAGCAAGAGAATACCAAGCCTAGATTGATACATACATATCATCACGCCATATCCCTTGCAGGGTAGGCAGAGAGAACAGAGTGCCAGAGAACTCTATCCTTGCATACTTCACTTGCCTAGATTGATATTATTACTATTGCTATGTATAGGACAGTCTTTTTATCGATCACATATAATTGATCATCATCATCATCTCAGCTCATATATGACTCACTGTTGGGTTCGAGTCTCCTCCATAATGAGAGGGAAATTGACCTACTATACCACGCTGGTTAGATCTGTTGATGTAGGGTTTTGTTTTAAGTATTCTTCCACTTACATAGATGTTATATGCGTTTTATATTCCTTAGTCGTCTACGATCGCCCACGGGTAAGATAGGGAGTGGTGAATTGTATTCTTACTCCGTCACCACACGGAAAATGTAATTACATAAAAACTTCCCATTTTATAAACAAACAGCATAAATACTGATAGGAATTCTATGTTATATAATAGCTTGATGATTCTTTGTTAAATTTTGATGCTCAAGCATATTCTTGGTACTTATAATATAGAATAAGAATAAACATGCCTCAGGCGAGAGTAACGTTCAAGTATCTTTAACGATGGAGCAACTTAAGTTAGCCATCACTCACAAATTTACATGTCAGCGTCAAAATATAACGTGTTGTAATTAGTTACATTGCAATACTGTACTGTGATGAGTTTTGCTAACATTTCTTCTTCATATCAGCGTATAAAGAGTTCTCTGTTCAAGACGTGTTGTTTTCACAATGGAAGAGAAATTGACTCAATATACCATGTGAGTGTTGAGTTTCATGTATTTCGAGATATCTTCTTTTGTATTAACCATTTCATCATTTCAGTTCATATATGTGCCACTGTTATCCTCAAGCCTCCTCCATAATGGTAGGGACATTGACTACTATAATACGCTGGTCGAATATGTTGGTATAGGGTTTTGTTTCGTTTTCCTTCTCTGGCAAAATTTTATATACATTTTATATCCCTTAGTCGTCTCTTACAATCACCCACGGGTAAGATAGGGAGTGGTGAATTGCATTCTTACTCTATCACCAAACGGAAAGTATTAACGATATCTGTTTAAAATAGTTAATTAGAGTAAAGAACTCTTCTTTAACGATATCCATAGGAAGGAATGGGTAGTGAACTATACATATATCAACTCCGTTACCGTCCAAAAATAATTTTGCTAATACTATCTGTGATACTATGTAGAATAATGAACATGTTATCAGATAAATACAAATAAGTGTTGATCACAAGAGGCCTGATAAAAGCGAATATTTTATTTTTATCAATATTTATGTACACGTACTTACATCGTGATTGTCACTCTTTATAAATGTTTATTTTTCCTGTGATAACGAAGTAAAAATATAATTCACTACTTTTTCCCTTTACATAAGTGTGACGTAAAAAGCATCTAAGATTATTTATACCATATAACAGCAGGAGAGATAAAGTCTAAAACGAAATCTTATGACAATTCAATTACAGAAAATGACTTACTACTACCCGCTTGATGAACATCCAGCAGGCAATAGTAGGCCTTTTTTCGTATAATAAATAAAGAAGAACGTACTTAATAGAATATCGTTTGAGAAAGAGGAAGGAAATGTATTTTCAGTAATCTAACCTTAAATATATATGGAAACGAGAGTTGGGTATGTAGAAAAGAGCATGAAAGTAAAATTAATGCGGTCGAAATGCGATCTCTACGGAAAATCTATGGAGTTATGCTGACCGATTTCATTCGTAACGACCATGTAAGAGAGCGAGTAGGTAAGAAGAGAGTATTGGTGTAAAGATGCGAAAAGGAATGCTCCGATGGTTCGGACATGTGGAAATAATGCCGAACGAACGTCTGGTTAAGAAGATATACAATGCGAAAGTGGAAGGATGTAGGTACCGGGGGAGACCGAGACTAACCTACCTAGACTAGATTGGTCACGTACTGAAGTAAGGTGGAGTCAAGAGTCTACGAATCCGGCCAGCGTGTATGAAGAGAATTATGAATTTTGAGGAAGCGAGTGAAGTATGCAAGGATAGAGTTCTCTGGCACTTTGTTCTCTCTGCCTACCCTGCAAGGGATATGATGTGATGATATGTGTGTGTAACCTTAAATATATGTAATATTTGTTAGTGAAGGAGCAGGACAGATAAAAAATTGTCTGTCTAAAATAGATAAAAAAATTATGTCGTTTTTAGTCGATGACCAGTGTAGTATAATAAGACACTTGCTTTTTATGTATGAAGCAGGCTTTTGCTTAATAATGTATGTCTATGGGTTCAAAATAATAATAATAACAAATAATGGAATCAATATCTTTCCATCTACTGGCTTACTGGATAAAAGATCGCAGTTGGTGTTAATGTTTCCCAGAAGAATGCTGCTGTCCAGAACGGAGCTAATGATATTGGTTTTAATAACTTCCATGAGAAAATAAAGGGTGGTAGCGAGGCCCAACGTTTACTCAAGTATTAGTTACATGAAATAAAACTTATTTTATTGTTTTGCAATTTTGTTTTCATTCTGCCGATGGTGTGTACTTGCCAGCGTCCACTGTTCTCCCATGTATTGGCTTATTGTTCTATTATTTATTTACTTGAAGCTAAGAAGTTGCAGATGATATGTAGTTTAAAACACCTTGACTCTTATCTTTTGAGAATAAAGACGTAATCCTAAAAAAACAATAAACGAATAATTACTCATTTATTTGAATGTAATTGTGACCACAAATATGTAATGTATACGAAAAGGTGTCTCATTGTAATGATTACGTTTATCTAATACCAAGCGCAATGCATTTACGTATTTATTTATCATATCTACCTTGATCTATTACTACAAAGTGTAATAGAGAATAAAAAGTAATTGATGAGCACATGGCTTGGATCACGTAACCATTGGCAAACGACAGTAATGGCGTTGCACAACAGAGGATACAATGTTATTGACCGACGCGTCCAAATAATTGTTAACAATAACCATTGCAATCATTTTATACTTTAAATCAGTTTAGATCTGCTTAGTTTTAATATTATTATCCATTTCTGACGACGATATAAAATTAGTAACAGCATAGGTTTAGCCTTTTTTTTTGCGTCAGGCTATGGTTTAGTCACACCTTCCCCGATCCATCTAGGGCGATGGAGGGGGTGTCGTGCGATCCTACAATCAATCGTAGACGTACCTCTTTCCCAGGAACCCGATGTTTGTCCTCGGTGGCTCAACTGTGGTCAGCATAGTTAGCAATGAGGAGGTAGTACGAAAAGTACCTTCCGTCTTCCCGGACATACAATCGGAGTGTTTAGACTAGTCAAAAAAAGGTTTAATTGATACAATTTTATTTATTGATTAATTAGCTATGCCTATTTGCCGTGACGAAAGAAGAATGCAATTCACTATCCATCCCTTGGGTGTCATAAAAGGCGACTAAGGCACATAATATACGCATTACATTTGTATAGGATGCATCATATAGTAGTTCTATTTCCTTTCCCTCCTATTGAGAAGGAACCTCCAGTGAGAGGTGTATGAGCTAAGATGAATGAATAAGCTATGCCTACGTCTCGCGTTAATGTATGTTTTTTAATAAACTTTTCTGGCATTGAGCAATAGTGAATTTCTTTTTGATTAAAAGGCTTGTTGGTTTAAAGATTCTATATAAAGGTGTAGGGGGAATTTGAAGAAGATCATTGAGGCATGAAAGCGTAGCGAACAAACTCACGTTACGTTAGGATACAGTTAATAGAATCAGTCACGTTGCGACATGCTCAATTGATGGTGAGGGGAAATTATTTGACCGCACGCTGCTATCACATCGCCCCGGACGGACTGGGCATTTTTTTGTTGACGAGCTGTGGTCTAACATTACTTCATAACTACAGTCATTCGTAGTCGTAGCAGAACGGCATATAATCCGTCGCGTAGTGAATACCCGTATAGTCCAGATTTTAAACAGATGATTTCAGTGGGCAAGTTTGATAAGGAGCGGTAGATTGTATTCTTACACTTATTATTATACATAAAATGGCCTACTACTTTTCACCATAGAGGAAGATATATAAATAACAAATATAATTAACATACACACTCAGAAAAATCATTTCTAGACCATACAAACAACTACTTTGCAAGGGTTGAACGTATGGCACTCGATATCTGAGGCCGCTACAGACTACAATACCACATGTACATTTTGATTTCCGGACAAATTCAAGATTTGAAGTTGGCACATGGCCCATCTGTAAATTGTAACGATAATTGTAATTGTAAATTTTTACGTATTAATGTAGTTTTGTATAATATTTTTTCATCCTTCAGGTATTCATAGTCTTTTCTCCATATTTTTTACATCCTTCTGGTATTTGTAGTATCATCAAATTATCAGAGAGGTATTGAATAGCTTTTTCTGTATCCTCGACAACGCGACTGCGAATTTTGAAGACAATCGGTTGAATAGTTAAGTACGGGGTTAAAGTGTAACAAAAAACCAAACAAACTCATATTCTTAATTATATAACTATAATATTAGTTAAAACAATAGTAAAACATTTAGCATTCTAAGTGATGGTATGACGTCTGTGTACTCCCTTAGCTAGTTTTTACGACTTCTAAGGTGCAGTAAGTGATAGCAATACATTATATTCTCAACCTGTCTCTACACTGGGAAGTATTTTGTCTACAGCGAAATTGTTGTTTTTATGTTTTCTTTATTGGCAGGCTGACCAGCCGGCAGTGTGTGACCTCATAAGTCACTTTGCACTTGCCTTTTTTTTTTAATACTAGTGGTGGCAAACGAGCAAGCAGCACACCCGATGGTAAGTGTCACTGGCGCCCATGGACCTTTGCAATACCAGAGGTACAGCTGCCTACCAATACAAACCCCAAACCCAACCAATTGGGCTGCTGGCTCTCTCGCTCACCGAACGAAGCGCAATAGCACATGGCCATTACTCATACGTCGATCTTCTGCGAGAGTGTGGTACTACCCCGGACGGACCGGCCCGCGGCTGCAGACAGAGAACTGTCAACAGCCATTTGTCCATTACCGTATGCAAATTAATTACCTTTTATTTTTTTCTTAGGTTAAATTTTATTGTTTATCTAGATTAGTTAATTATTATTTTTTTTTCCAAAATATACCTCACTAAAGGTTTATTTATTCTATGTGTTTTGTTTACATAGGTTAGTGGATTGTATATCCCTTACTTGCCCTTTAATTTAGAATGGGGAATTCATCATGTTGAATTCGGTGAGGGGTATGTTCGGTCCTTGCAAGTTACGTGGAGGGTATTTGGAGAAACTTCACAACTTCGATTCTGCAACCGTCGTTATGACAGTTGAGTAGAAGATTTGAGACAACTCGGTCCGCCAGGCGGTTGTCCCACTCGGTGTATTCGTAATCGCCGCACCTGCTTAATCCTTGGTAGGACATAGTTTAACGGAACTGTTGGAACCACCACAATAGTGTTTTGTGGTGCTGTGAACTGCATAATTATATAGAATATAGTGAAGCTGACCGCGCGGTTTGGCGAGCCTACTGCGACGACACTACTGCCCTCGGCGAAAGTGGATGAAAGGTTGGTGGAGTATGTTTTAATTACTTCTTCGCGGCTTGCAGGGATAGGATAATATCAGTTCCTCGCCTAGTTTTGTAAATTTACCTCATACAGTCCACTGCAGGCTGTGCATACCGTACAGTGGTCCTACCACAATTATTAAAGGGATCACTATTCTTAAATAGATGGTAGGTGGTAATAGAGCCGCCTACCTATTTATTAAATTATTTTTTGTTGATTTTGATAGAATTTTCCAGACTAAATAATTGTCTCGCGAGTGATGCATTTGATATTTTTCATGGTTGTGTAGTGTGCAAGCATTTTGTTTATAAGGTAAATTACCTGTTTTTCCAAAGTCTTTATCTTCAGACAGTCTGTAATTAGTTTCGTTTACAAAGAGATGGTAGATAAAGAGTTCTTGGAAGCATATCTTAATTATGTAAATAATCACCAACAATATTTTTGTAATCTCATTGTTGGGTATCGATTTTCCTTTAGAATTAATGGATGTTTATGATCAAGGGCGTCGCCAGCTTATGACTAAGGGGTGGGGGTGGGGGTGGTCAATGGGGCAATCTTATTTAGGATAAAGACACACCATACCTACCTCCTTCCTACATATTTTTACACTGTTTAATGGCATTGCGTTTTGGCAAATCTGATATAGTCGTGAAGAAAATGGCGGCTATTTTAAAAACGGATGTTAAAATCTTAATGTTATTCTGAATATTTTAATACTTTCTACAATATACATTAAACCTTGTGAATTTATTTACGTTTTGTCATGCGATGCGGAATTTATTAATAGGTATGGAAATCAATTGCTCGCAATTTGGTCGCTTTGCGGCTAGCTACATTTGATCTCTTTTGGGGGGTCAACTGCCCCCACCTGCTCCCCCCCTTGGCGACGCCCTTGTTTAAGATCTTCTGTACGTATAGACATAGTTATTCATGCTAACCTAATACAAATTTATAAACTTAATATTTCATTTAAAAAAAGATTGTATTGATGATTAGCATGTAGATATGTAGTTCGATGGTTAATTCAATTCTTAGAAGTTTCGTTAAAATATGTTACTTTATATTTTGTTTGGTCAAAAGTATTATTTTTTGTGGGTTTCTTAGAGTAGACTTCAATCATGGTTGCAACTCGTTCAGGCCAAATAGAACATGTTGTCTTTCATGTTCTATGATTTTCAGCAGAAACTTTGTATTATCTATTGAAATTACGATATGTAAGTAGTTTTATTCTCTAAAAGTCTTATAACAATACGACTGTGTACAATACAACTGTTAGTCTTTGTTTAATTTATACCTACAATACAAAATAATAATAATGGTGTAATATGAGTATATGTAATATAATAATAATAATAAGTGAAATAGAGAGCAAGCGATCAAAGATTGTTACGTAATGAACCCATCACGTTTGCTATTTGTAATATAATTTATGGTTAAACTTGCATCGTACCGTGTTCGTTAGCTTAAAACATTAAAAATCCATTCCTAGATTCCGTCTTAGGTTCGGATACTCTAAAGTTTGTGCAAATGATATGTAGTACTATTAAAATATATGTAATATTCTAGTATTTTATAATATATCATTTATTTAATACTTATACCAGAAAGAGCTTAAATGATAGAACTATACTATAAGCGAGTTTTCATCTTCTGCCGCAATTCTTAGAGGAACCTATCAAAGAGGTTAGACTATCGACACTAACTTAGAACACAACTATACAATATGAAGAATTGTAATTCTGTTCTATAATTCGTTAAGAAAATTATTAGATTTTACTGTATGGGGTATGCTCCCTTTGCCTGTCCTAATAGACAAACTAAACGAAAAAAAACATTTCTCTGGCTTCGTACCATAGGCTTGTAAGTACGTAATAGTGTAAGTATATAAGAGTGTAAATATATAATAGCATGAAATTAACTTATTATCAATAACCTCTGCATCATTTGAAAATTATGCTTCTGTGATTTCAACTGACTTATTAAAAAATTATAATAAATATGAATTAAGATTTATTTTGAGTCAATGACCACAAAATTAATGTATGAATGTTAAAACTTAAACTATTTTAGGATGGGGTTTTCCTGACCTTGGTGCATATTTTTAAAGTTCGACGATAATTATTATTCATGCGATGATTTTATTATTATGTACAAATATAAAGATTGAATAAATTTAATAAGATACAATATTTTGTTATTCAGTAAAATGTAGAGCAGTAAACGTAGAGCAGTAAACGTAGAGCTCAAACAAAGTGCGTGTGTTCTGAAAACATACAATATCATCAAAAATACCGTTACTTATTTCCCCGTGGGAGTCGTAAAAACAACTAAGGAATCAACTGGAAATTTTGGTTTCGTATAGTTTTATTTCATAACAGAACAGTAACCTTTACTATTTATCTTTTTTACACGAGTTACCTGGTTAGACTTCTTCATTGTTTTTTACATACATACATATCATCACGCCATATCCCTTGCAGGGTAGGCAGAGAGAACAGAGTGCCAGAGAACTCTATCTCTGCATACTTCACTCGCTTCCTCAACATTCATAATTCTCTTCATACACGCTCGCTGGTTTCGGAGACTCTTGACTCCACCTTCCTTCAGTACATGGCCGATCTGGTCTAGGTAGGTTAGTCTCGGTCTCCCTCGGTACCTGCATCCTTCCACTTTCGCATTGTATATCTTCTTAACCAGACGTTCGCTCGGCATTCTTTCCACATGTCCGAACCATCGGAGCATGCCCTTTCGCATCTTTACACCAATACTCTCTTTCATACCTACTCGCTCTCTTACGTCGTCGTTACGAATGCGGTCGGTCAGCCTAACTGCATAGATTTTCCGCAGAGATCGCATTTCGACCGCATTAATTTTACTTTCATACTCTTTTCTGCATACCCAACTCTCGCTTCCATACAGTAATGTTGGGACAAGCACTGCATTGTGTATTGTTACACGTGCCTTCTGGCTGAGGTGGTGGCTGCCGAGAAGTTGCCCCAACGCTCCGTTCACTCTATTTCTTGCATTCACTCTTCGCTCTATATCAGTGGTGTACCTTCCATCTCGGCTAAATCCACATCTAAGATATACAAATTCATCCACTTGCTCTAGTACATCATTACCTATTGTTACTCTTACATCTGTCGTATTCTATAATATATATTATTCGTCTCTTTCAAAGACCATTATTTTGGTTTTGATCACATTCACGCGTAGACCCCTTTTCTTACAATCTTCTGTCATTGTGTCGACTAGGGTCTGCAGGTCAGTCGCTGACTGTGCCAGCAGGACTGCATCATCTGCATAAAGCAGAGCAGTGACCACTGAGTCGCCCATCTGGACTCCCACATTCATATCGTTCAACCTTTGGAGACATTTATCCAGATATATGATAAACAGCCTGGCTGACAGAACGCACCCCTGCTTAACGCCGATATTGACGTCAAACCAAGGCGACATTCCATCATCCAGCCGCACACAAGCTCTACAGCCCATGTAACTGGACTGCACAGCCTGTAGCAGTTTACCGTTAATACCATACTCCGGTAAAATGTCCCAAAGTTCCTTTCGTACAACCGTGTCAAATGCTCTCTCCAGATCCACAAAACTGCAGAAAACCCTCTGACCTAGAGCCAGATGCTTCTCCACAATGTTGCGCAGAGAGAACACTTGATCCATGCATCCCCTTCCACTCCTGAAACCTCCTTGTGTCTCACACAGTAAACCATCGGACACCATCCTCATTCTCCTTTCAATAATTTTACCATACACTTTTGCTGCCAAACTGGTCAAGCTTATGGCTCTGTAATTTGCGCAGTCATAACGTGAACCCTTGTTTTTAAACAAAGGCACGCATTGATTTTTATTGCTTAACAAATGAGAAGTAGATAAGTATTTGTACATTGTGAAATCCCATTAGTGTGAATTAGATATTATTATTTTCTTTTACCTATGTAGTTGCGTTAAGAATACAATGTGTCTATACCCCATATTGTTTTATAGCAAGCGCTGTGTACAGCTGTGCTCCCTTGAACAATATCGCCCTCCTCACAACATAATTAGTTTGCGGGTGAATCAATTGCAACTTATTTTTATTTCTAAAAGTTAACCTTAATATTATTAAAAAGATATGTACCTAGTTATCATAAAACATATTTGGTATCTTTGTTTCTTATGTATTTGCGAAATATAGTAAGTATATAATATACATTTTGAATAATCTCACTTGTTACTATGCGACGCGTTATCTTAGGACAAAATAAATATTCCTACGAGTATACGAGTATGTCTATAGACATTATTACGATATACAACTCTATTTTTACTATAACAGACAAAGAATTTTTCCGCTTAGAATATCATCTAATTTAATGATCGTATATAGTACAAATGCGAATATTTTATCGTTAAATTGCATAACATATTTTTGAATTTAGTCATTTCGCAGATTTTTAAGACAATTTAACATAAAAATGGCCAGTAATCTAATGACATAACATCTATATTATTCTCTTGTCGACCTTCAAATACTGGTTTTAGCAAGTTTTTACCTCGAGGTATGTTCTTGAAAAATACCTCAAGCACTATGCACTTTAGAGTATACGTTTGTTTGATGATTTGTGAGTATTTACTACATTCCTATGTCGTGTTGCAAGATGCAAGCATGATCTGCCATCTGGGCGGGGCAGCGGCAAGCTTAGGCTTACTGAACTTTGATTGCCTCTCGTTACGAGTTAACTCTCTGGACATTTAAATCTTTTAATATATATTTCACACATATAAATACTATAACTTCTTTTTGTATCTAGAATATAGATGTTATAGAAACTATTATCGTGTGAACATAACCATTTTTTATAGTACAAATAAAGGAGAGGCAGCAGAATATATTAGTTATGGGTTTTGGTTCACTAGGCTAATGTCAGCCCGGCGTGTTATAGATGTTATTTCTCACGTATATAGTTTTTTAAATCAATTTTCTATTACTCGATAACTATACTTTTTCATAGATAAAAGGTGCCTATAAGCCTTTTCTGTATTCGTGTCAATATGTATAAGAAATTTTGTGAGAAGCTTTCAGTGAGAGGGCTTGAGTAGTTAAGGCGTGAAAGCCAGCAAGAAAATTCTTATTCGTATTTATAGTATTGATTAGGATTCACCGGGCAGTAACAATTTGGAATTGAATCAAATCAGTGTAGAATTTTAATTCTATTTAATATTGTTTGGAATATGTATTATAATATTAGCATATAATGTTTCACTGAAAACCTCGTTCCTCAATATTTTGTCTTGCTTGCTTCCAACCAGTCTCTCCAGTCCATATGACCGTATTATTTCCGTATAATTACAGATCACTGTTTCTAGATTTGAAGAAACCAGTCGTATATAACGATAACCTAAATGTTGTTTGACTAGACCCAAAATAATCATATTAAATCGACTTGATTAATGATTTCTGATTGTATTTTTTAATCAAATGACATTTTTATTTTCTGCCGTATATCTTTATCGTATAAATCTAGTTTTAAGAATATTTACATATTTATATACGTTTGTAATCCGATTATAAGTAAATTATTCAGGCAAGAGTTCGTATAGTAGCAAGGCCTCAGAACCTTGACATGTACGCCTTTATAGGCAATGTCACGCGAGAAACCTTCAGGAGCTTCATTTGATACCGTTTTTGATTTGAATTTACGACATTAATGGCTGCATGTATGCATAATGTCGTAAGTATTATTTTATAGGTAGGTATTAATGAGGTCGAATTGCATCACGCGCGTGACCCATGTCCATGCTCACCCTTTATATTTGCTGCGATTCGTTACGGGGATTAAACTTCGATATCATATGTCACGAGTGCTACCAGTTTGCGAAACCAAATGTTAGCTAAATTGTTATTAATTACATCTTGGATTTGAAGAAGAAGAACAGTGAAGAACTACTTATGCGAAGTCTTTTGTGTAAAGTTAGTCTACTGCCATTCATCTTTACGTTGCGAATATGATGTGTAGGGGTCTATCTACAATGGTCGGTAGTTGAAATGAAGTTATGACTTCTAAGAAAATGTTTAATATATTTCAACTGTTTTTGTTATTATATTTTTATAAAAGTATACTATACTGTGCATTTATTTGGCGTGCAAAGTACTTATTTACTGCGATTTATAGCGTTGAATAAAACGCAGAATTATTATTGACTATGTACTTTATTTCTCCGATATCATCATTGTTGTCTCCATTATATACCATACCATACGCAATCGTATTTTCTAGAGTGGGATAAATTCCATTCTAGCTATGTACATATAGATCTTAAGCTGTGCATCTATTGTAATTATCTTCATTTATCTCAGCCTACATACGTCTTACTGTTGAATTCACGTCTCCTCCACAAAGGGAAGGAAATTGATTTATTGTACCTCGCTGATCCAAAGAGCTTATTTAGAGATTTCCTTCTCTTGTATCTATATTCATCATATACGCATATATCATATACCTTTGCTCGTCTTTTACGCCACAAATAGGAACGAAAGTGTATAATGAAATGAATTTTGCCACATAAAATGGAGGACCGCAGCACAAGCATTTATCCCTAAATTGAAACTGGTTTTGAAGTACTTATTACAATATAGTATAAAAACAATATAATATAAAGACTGCAGTAAGTAGTTGAAAACTATTAATCATATTTTGAAAAACATTACATAAATCACAGAGATTATTCGCGTGTACACTCAAAACATATCGCAAGACAAGTATAAGAAATCCATCCTTGAAGATAGCCATCTTAAAATCTTAATGTCAGATGATAAATGATAAATTGTTGTCTACACACCAATATTTTCACTTTTTAATATAACAGGCAACTGTTGCTTGTTTAAAGTTTAAAAGACCTAATCAGACCATAACTTAATACGGATTTTAATCTTTAAATTAACCTTTGTTTGTTCTATTGATATGTTGTTGTTCTATTTATATAATATAGCTAATAAGCCGATATATTGAAGAATTTAAAGGATTATAACTATTGGATACAAATCAAAAGACCCGTTTTAATGCTTCTCATTCATTATGAGTGTGTACTAACTTTGTGTCAATACACTCCAACGAAATCGAAAGTTGGTCTTGAAAAAATAAATGTTATTTGTATATGGACGCTAACTATACTTGATAAAACATAATAAATATATTCTTTTATTTATAATTCGAATCTAATAATAGGGGATTTTGTTGAGAAAATCTTTAAAAATCTAGGAAATCTGTTAAAATCTTCAGTAATATTTATTTTTTATAAACTTCACGATTAGTGCAAATAATACTGTGCAACTGAACAAAAGAGTAGTTAACGTTTAATAATGTAAGTAAAATATATAACCGGCGATTATTCTTTGTGTAGCAGAACATATGACAAAAAATATAGTAGGGCACAAAAGTCAGTTCTTCATAAAGCTGAAATTGCACATTAGAAGTACAACAAAAAATATTGTATTAATGTGATAGGTTTACACATTTAAATGTATATATAAAAATAAAATTATTGAAATTGTATATTAAATTAAGTACACCAAAAATGTTAAATAAAATAATTCATTAAATTTTTATTTTTTTATATATCTTTTATCGTCTGAATATATCTCGACCTCAGTACGATAATGTTATATTATCATTTGGGGCAGATAAGGGCGTCTGTAATATTTGCAGATTCATTGATCACCATTAGCGGTATCTGCGAAACTTATTGACCTATAGAATTTTCCACACATTCACAATGAGTTATGTTGTTGCTATGAAGTATTGTGACATCCGTTTATATGTCCGGATAAGGCGATACGTCATAGCTCAAACTTTTTTATAGAGATTTACCGATAATTATTTTCTGATATCAGTAAAATATACTACCTATTCAATTAATTTTTAGAACATTGCTTTTTGTTTTTTGTCTTCGTGAACTTTACTGTCTAACATAGGTCTTCTATATTGAGACTCAAATTGACCTACGACTACGCACTGACCACTCAAATTATTTTACAGATCTTTTTAGATTTACTTGCTACTGCTATGTGGTAGCGGCTACGAATACTATCAACCCTTACTTTGCTCATGGATGTCGTAAATTAACGACTAAGAGCCTTATAACGACCTGGGCCAACTCTATCTGATGCCGTTTGGTCATTAATTACATTCCCAAGGAGGGTTGGGCTTGGCAGGTGATCGGTCATAAAACTATTGCCAATAACTTTTACAATATGTACTATGTAAGAAGAGTGCATGTTGTATCGACCCCAAGTAGTTGAGATAAGAGTAGGAGAATGATGAATGATGATTTACGTTATCTTATTGGGCGCTCGAATTGACGAGAACTGTAGGAAAGTAGTTGGCTATGACGCTTTGTATTGTTACTACTTTTTCACCAAACGATAAAACAAATTATGATATTCTTAACACTTTCTTTAATTTTTTTTCTCAATTCTGAATATAAACTTACCTCTTGTGAGAACAAAATATTTATATTTTACTTTATTTTTATATTAAATTTAGTCACGTATTTTATAATTAATTAACTGATTGAAATAATTAAGAGTAATGATTTCACTGGATATATAAGCCTTCTTATTATAGTCCATAATGTTTTTTTTTGCTTATGGTGGCAAACGAGCAAGCCTGATGGTAAGTGTTACAGCCGCCTATGGACCTTTGCAGTATCAAGGGTACAAGGTAGGCCGCTGCCTAGCAATATAAACTTCAACCCCACCCATTTGGGATTCCGACTCTCTAGCTCACCGAACGAAGCACAACAACACATTACCACTGCTGAGACGTCGATCTTCTGCGAGCGTGTGGTACTACCCCGGTCGGACCGGCCCGCGGCTGTAGACAAATACCTACTATCAACAGCGTGATCCTACCACTACTATCTCTCGTTCTTTTTATATTACGTGAACAAATGAAATTGTTCGCAGTTTCGACACTTGGTAGATCCTTGCGACGTTAGCCTTAGTATGCCTGTATTCTCAAAAGTGTTAAATAATTAATATAATAAAAATAAAAACATAATAGTTAACTGATTTTCTTTTCGTCTCCCGTTATAGTGTTCGAGCCTTCTATTATTTTCTGTGTGATGACGGAGTAAAAATACTATTTATCACCCTATATCTTACCCGTGGTTTTCGAGAGAAGGAAAACTCGAAAAAAAAAACCCTACACCAACACGACTGACCAGCGCGGTATATTAGGTTAATTTCCCTCCCATTACGGAGGAGGCCCGAGCCCAACAGTGGAACATTTATGGACTGTGATGATGATGATGATTGTTTATAAAGCACAGCTCGAGTGTTCGGGCTTGCTATTGAGATTATATTAGAAAACCACGAACCAAGATATTCTAAGGCAGGAGACATAGAAACTCATGAACAACTTTCGCAACTTATGCCTCATAAAAATCGAGGCAGTGGTAAATAGTAGATACTCTGATACACTTTTATGTAAATATAACATTTTCATTATGTTATTGTACTCTTAAGTTCCGGGCAACTGTTTCATATGCATATAACATGTGTGAAAGTGAATAGAGAACAATAGAACTAGTACAGGTCGCCAAAACAAATTGTATTCTATCTATTAAACTGAATATGTACGGAACGAACATCACTTTGATAAATGATAGGCATAGTTATCCAATAGTATTGAATCGTGACCTATTGCGAATTGTTCAGATAAAATCGATCATCTCGGTAATTATTATAGCTAAGATCTCATTTAAAATTAGTTATTTAACATCGATTAATTTTGTTAAAAGATTATCTTGAGATTACCTTCAATTAAAAATGAAGCAATTTTTAAGATTGTAGTCACGGTGAAAAAGAAAACCCTTATAATAGTAATTTTCTTCTTAACGTTTATTTATTTCTCTCTCATATCATCTCATATCTCAGAAACAGAAATTATAGGAACTCGTATGCATTGACATATATATTTAGTATTTGCGTAATATTTATTTTATTAATAATTACTCTGTATTATAATTTTTATTCATAAATATTGTACGTACGGCGACGGAGTAAGAATACAATTTACTATCCCCCTATCTTACCCGTGGATGATCTTAAGAGACAACTAAGGGATATAAAACGAATATAATATCTATGCAAGAGATGGATAACTCTAAACGAAACCCTATATCAACACGTCTGACCAGCGTGGTATAGTAGGTTAATTGCCCTCCCATTATGGAGGAGGCTCGAGCCCAACATTGGGACGTATATGAGCTGAGATGAAATTGCTAAACATAACTAACAAATAAAACAATATGTAATAATATGATGTCTTTATAACCACAATAATGTAAGTATATCAACCTTTTGTACCAGATGAAGAATTGTAAAGGTTTTTTAAATTACTAATTCCAAAAACTTCACCATCGTAGATTTTATTATCCTCAATGCAATTGGAATAAGCATTTCAACTAGTATCAACATAAAATTATTTTCTACAAATCTACTACCCATTTTTACTCTTTTCAGAACATTATTTTAATGCAAACAGTATTGAAATTATTTTATAGTTTTATTTTCGAATATTCAGTGATCACCATTTTTTTTTTTTTTTTTTTTTTTTTTTTTTTTTTTTTTTTTTTTTTTTGGTAGGCTATGGCCCGGTCACACGTCGCCCGTACCGTCCGGGGCGACGGAAGGGCAGCGCGTAACCCCATAACCCACCGTATTCCCTCCCCATCGCCATTGGGCCGGCCACTGGTACCGCTTCCTTGCCTTCCGTGGCCAGCCCGGCGGGTTACCCTTTCGGGTACCATCCCCCGTCAACGCCCCAGCTAACTGCCGGGGCGTCGCCCTCACGCGGTTAGCCTCTCTGCGGGTGAAGGACTATTCCCCGGTCCAGTCACCCGCGGCCTCGGCTAGGGCGGCATTAGGCGCAGATACTCGCGCCTCCACCGCCCCAGGCGCCGGCGACGGAGCGTCTCACCGAAGAGGATTTCCTCTCGGAGTCGCCCCGCCGCCTCCTTCCGCGAGACAACTGTCTCGCAGAAGGCGGCGACCGCGTCCCAGTTCCTGACGCTGTCGAGCATCGCCTTAGCGATGGTCGGCAGCGCCAGGTCGGCACCGATGATCGCGACGAGTTCACGGCGCTGCTCTGCCCAGGCCACACAGACCTCGAGCGTGTGCTGCGCCGTGTCCTCGTCGCAATCGCAGTGGTGGCAGGACGGTGTACTCTCCCTCCTCACGACCGTGTGCAGGTACTTGCCGAAGCAACCATGCCCCGTCAAGACCTGCACCAGTCGGAAGGAAAGGACCCCGTGCTGTCGACCCAACCACTCCATCAGCACTGGCCGGAAGGCCTCGATGGTCCGAACACCGAACCGAGGCCTTTCCAGCCGGATTGCCCAACGAGCAATAACGTCACGGCGGGCGTCGCCCCGCCAAGCGGCCATCTCACTAAGCGAGACGGTGCCGCCCCCTGCCCGCGTCGCTGACACCCGCCGGTACAGTCCGGCGAGCATCTCCGCCTCCAAGTCCCACGGAGGTGTTCCGGCCAACAGGCATGCTGCCTCCGTCGCCACCGTGCGGTATCCGCGTATGGCCCTGACCGCCATGGCCCGCTGTGGTCGCCATAGTAGAGCCCTAAGTCGGACGGTCAGGGACCCCGCCCACACGGGTGCGCCGTACAGGGCCATCGACCGGACCACCCCCGCGTACAGCAGTCGGCACGTAGCGCTGGGTCCGCCTACATTCGGCATAAGCCAGGATAGGGCGGACGCCGCGCCGACAAGCCGTGGAGCAAGCCGACGGAAATGCTCCCGGAACCACCATCGCCCGTCGAGCACCAGGCCCAAGTACCTCAACAGTGAATCACCATACACTTGATTTGTAAATATAATTATTTTATAACTTTCATTTGCTTTACTTAAGATAATGACGACGGTAGTATTGTCTTGGTATTTCAATATGGCGGGTTTACATTAGCTAGCATGTTGAACGTTTGGACCTTATAATCAGAAAGAAGTTTCAGCAGTAAATTGTTTGGAAAAATTACAATGGATACAAATTCACTAGGTGCAATATCAGAAATTAGAACACAGTATTATACAAATAACGCAATTAATCCGTTTGTCATTAGGAGCGTCTCAAATCGATTGTCTTTGTTTGATGTTATCCAAAGTTCCGCATTTATGTGCCGGTGACGAAAGATTGATCATGTCTAAACACCAAAATTATGTAATCATAAGTAAGATAACAATACATAAACTTTGAATCCTTTTCAGTGAATGTTATAACAGACGACTCAGGAATGTAAGCAAATAATCCCAGAAATAATACTTGATGAAAGATGTTAATGTAGTGTAGTAAGTCATTTTCTTTCTTATTTTGAAGAAGATCCTTCTCATTGTGGAGGAGTATTGGGCCTCGCAGCGGATATGTGTATAGCTGTGAAAATTACAGAGTAAGTATCAAATGAGGCTATTACATTAAACATTGAATATAGTGATATAGATATATTTATTAACCATGATCTGTTTATTTATGCAATTGAAATTACATAAGTACAGTTACCTTATTTTCATAAGTATGTTTCCAGGTAGTCTTTAGCGCTAGTCTAGGTAATTTTTAGCCATCTGTGGCTAACAACTATACTCACATAAAAAATATACGCAAGAAATAAGTAGGGCCGAAAACATTGTTTATATAAAAAGTCATAAGCTTAGTGGTACATAAACAAGTTACAAGTTTAATATATCTGTGATATATCACCCGGCTGTCAGTAAATAATGATTTGGCAAAACATGAATTTTCCGTGTGGTGACGGAGTAAGAATACAATTCACTACCCCCTTTCTTACCCGTGGGTGATCGTAAGAGACGACTAAGGGATATAAACAGCATATAACATCTATTCGAGAGATGGAAAACTCGAAACCAAACCCTATATCAACACGCTTGACCAGCGTGGTATAGTAGGTCATTTCCCTCCCATTATGGAGTAGGCTCGAGCCCAATAGTGGGATATATATGAGCTGAGATGATGATGATGATGAAATTCTAAGCGACGGTGATAAGCGGTAATAAAGTAATAAGTAGAAGGCTAGATATATTTGTGCATAAATGCTTTGTTCTTAAGTCTATTACTTTATAACACGTAATTGTGTATTTATTGCATATAAATACAGATTAATTGCATCGCCCTTGTATGTAACAATGTCGTGACATTTGTGTAGATTCCATAACAATACGCCCAACCTACACTGTACGTCATTAACTCTAACCTCCTTTCATTTTAATATATGAAAAATGTTAATGATAATTATTTTTATTCATTTACAATACTATACGTAATTATTGGAAGAGCATTTTTAGAGCAGTGTGATCTAAAACTGCTATTTGAGATTTTTTTCAGTTTATAAACATCTAAGTGAGCACGGGCCTCCTTCGCAATAAGAGGGAAAATGGCCTATTATGGCCATGCCAGAGGGGTTGGTAGTTACATTTATTTGTGCCTTTTTTGGAATTTTCTTTCTCTTGCAATTTGATTCATCATCACAGCCCATATATGTCCCACTATGGGGCTCGGGCCTCTTCCGTAATGGGAGGAAAATTAACCTACTATACCACGCTGGTCAAACGTGTTGGTATAGGGTTTTGTTTCAAGTTTCCTTCTCTTGCATAGATGTTATATGCGTTTTATATCCCTTAGTCGTCTCTTACGATCACCCACGGGTAAGATAGGGGGTGGTGAATTGTATTCTTACTCCATCACACGGACTAGTGTTATACAGTGTTATGCAGTATATGCTGTTTGAATAAATGACTTAATTTATCATATTTAAAGAAGAGGTGGTTAAATAACATACTTCCTTTATCGCATAGAAAACTTTAAGACCGTTTAATTAAAGGAAACATATTATATATAAATTAAAAGAACATTTTGTGCGCTATAAATAATTGTATTAATTGGGAATCGACAACACGACTCACTACTTAGAGTATTAAGCCTTTTGTGCAGTCAAATATTAAATCATTTGTGGGTAAGTACGCCGTTATACGACATGACATTATTGTTCATGTAGCGTCAACGCAACGATGAAGTAAGTTACCTTCCTTAATGAAATTATGGTATTATTTATGTAGACAATTTCATATTAATTGAAATATTACATAAAATTTTATTTTTACATATTTAAATATACAAAGGCCAAGATAATAAGAGCGTGTTAAAAATAACTACCAAATTTATGTCACATACGAATAATTATGTCAGGTTTTCGTATATTTGTGATTTCTTTTATATCTCACAGGTTTTTCTAGTTTCGATTTCCGTTTAAAAACTACTCCACCTTCATAATTTGGTAGACTTAATCAATATAAAGATTGCCAAACTATAATATGTAGGTAAATTATTAATTACAAATCCCACACCACCACAGTGAATATGGATCTATGTACAACATTCTAATTCAATATAATTGTTTTTTAGTGTATAACTTTAAAAATTTAAGTTATTCACTAATAACTTAAATTTTTTAGTGAATAACTTAAATACTGTATCGTATTATTAGTGACTAGTATGTCTATATTGATCACTGTTTTGTTTCAGTGATACTCTATTTACATCAAAAGATTAAATATTACGACTTGCTTGAGGGTTATCTACTGTGATTGAAAGTCTACTTTTTAAACGTTGAAAATATATTATTACGTAATATCATAAATATCCATTTGAAATAAAACTACTTTTACGGATTCTATCGCGTTTGTATTTGATTTTTAATTGCCCTGACGTTTCAAACACTTTTCAGTGATCATGGTCGCGGAAGGACTAAGGTGTCTTACGTCTAAAAGTCATCGTTATTACAGAAATTTATATCTACCCGCTTCAGTTATTAAAAGTTTGACCCACATTTTAATACAAATTTATTGCCAGTACAAAAAGAAAATGATTCTATATGTATTTTTTTTTTTATATTGTTTATAATCAACATTTAATTTATGATAATTATTATATTGTGGCAATTTACTAGTTTAAAAATCTAACAAGAACTATAAAAAATTATTTCATTTTATTTCAAATGTGTAATAATTGCGTAAACATTAGAAATAATCATAAATATCCTCTAATTACTATAGAGATTTACATCAGTTTTAAAACTACAAGTAGAGACAACACGAGATTACGGTTAACAATAAAATAAAATAACTCAGAGCAATGAATTATACTATATTATCAACTGGTTTGCTGTGTGGTAGCGGCTATGAACACTACCGACCCTTATTTTGCTCGTGGATGTCGTAAAAGACGACTAAGAGCTTTATAACGACCTGGGCCAACTCCATGTGATGCCGTTTTGGTCAACAATTACATTCTCAAAGAGGGTTGACGTCTGGCAGGCGGCCGGTCATAAAACTATTGCCAATAACTTTTACAATATGTATTATGAAAGAAGAGTACCTACATATTATATCGACCCCAAGTAAATGGGATAAGAGTAGGAGAATGATGATGATGATATCAACTAGTTTGTAGTTTTTTTACCATTCTAACTATTCTACCCTTTGTATATATTAACATACATACATACATATCATCACGACATATCCCTTGCAGGGTAGGCAGAGAGAACAGAGTGCCAGAGAACTCTATCTCTGCATACTTCACTCGCTTCCTCAACATTCATAATTCTCTTCATACACGCTCGCCGGTTTCGGAGACTCTTGACTCCATCTTCCTTCAGTACCTGACCGATCTGGTCTAGGTAGGTTAGTCTCGGTCTCCCTCGGTACCTACATCCTTCCACTTTCGCATTGTATATCTTCTTAACCAGACGTTCGTTCGGCATTCTTTCCACATGTCCGAACCATCGGAGCATTCCCTTTCGCATCTTTACACCAATACTCTCTTTCATCGTCGCTCTCGCTCTCTTACGTCGTCGTTACGAATGCGATCGGTCAGCCTATATATATTAAGTACCTAATAATATTGGCATAAACAAAAAAAAAACTAATACAATGTATTTGTTGACAACTAGAATTTCCATCGATTAATGTTAATAATGGAAAGGTACTGGAGATATAATAGGTGATAATAGTGTTTTTATCTATAATTATTAAATAATCCATCGCATGCGTCTGGAGCGTGCTCGATTTATTGATTAAAAGAGAATACATGCGATTACTAAGTGATCGGTTTTCTTTATATGCCACCATTATCACCTGTCATTTTTCGTTATATGTACTAGGTTATCAATATAATTATAGCGACTAGCGACTGAATGTTTATTTTCACATAATTACATTGTTACAATATGAGTATAACAGTGTACCTACACAATTCAGACCATTTAAATGGATATATTGGATGTCAAATTTGCTGTGTGGTAGCGACTACGAATATTATCAACCCTTATTTTGCTCGTGGATGTCGTAAAAGACGACTAAGAGCCTTATATCGACCTGGGCCAATACCACCTGATGGCGTTTGGTCAACAATTACATTCCCAAGGAGGGTAAATGTCAAGCAGGCGGCCGGTCATAAAACTATTGCCAATAACTTTTGCAATATGTAGGAGTACCTACTTATTGCGTCGACCCCAAGTAATTGTGATAAAAGCAAGAAAATGATGAATGATGATTGGATGTCGAATTTGTAAATAATAATAATAAATTATTACATTTTAAAAAACTATTTACAGTAGTAAAAGTAATAGAATTAAAAGGCAAACAGAATTGACTCTATTCATCCATCCATCAGCCTATTAGTATCCACTGTTGATCCTAGGCCCTCTCAAGTGTGATAGTGTCATAACCACCACTCTTGGTAAGCAGGCTGTTGATGTAATAATTTTCTTGGATGCGTTATATTATTAACAAGGCAATTGGCTCAGATTAGTAACATTTCATAAAAATTAACGTAAAGAGACCCTTTTTTAAATCCGAATCAGTATATAACATCATTCTGTTATCTATTTAAGCACTTTTTTGATGGCGTAGATAGGTTCAGTCTTAAAGTCGACAGGCTGTCTAGAATGGCAGCGTGAATTGTCATAACCTCGCGCTGATATCGTATGTATTTAATGAATATCGTTTTTATTAGTCACTCGTGTTAGATACTCGCAGAGTTAATGAGGTGTTGACAGCCCATCGCAATATGAAAAAAAAATTAAGCCTATAATATCACGAAATCATTCACTATGATCATGGATGAACAGTTCTTACGTAATCATGGTGCTTGCTGCAATGTCAAAATATCGGAAACTCATGCAATAAAATACATGGTATCAATCTAGTTAACTATAATTTAGTGAGTATTAGTGACCATGGTCTAATGCTTATGAAACACATATACAAAGTTTGAAATCCCACATTTATTTATAAATACCCGATTACGAAACGAAAAATGATGTCACAAGCGGGCTTCGAACCCGCACCTATTGGGAATCCGGCCCAACCGTGCTGCCACTTACACCATCGTGAACTATTTTAGGACATGCAAATTTCACTTTATATTATATCTTACGTCTTCAAGGTGACGTATGCCATCTATCGGACAATGTTTACACATTGTATAGGCTTAATACTTCAAACTTTACAGTTAGAATTGTATTAAACGATGACACAACCTTGTTATTCAAATTACTGAAATTTTTAGCAAATTTTTAGCAAATTTTAAAATAGTTCACGATGGTGTAAGTGGCAGCACGGTTGGGCCGGATTCCCAATAGGTGCGGGTTCGAACCCCGCTTGTGACATCATTTTTCGTTTCGTAATCGGGTATTTATAAATAATTAAGCATATTAAATGCTAAAAATTTCAGTAATTTGAATCCCACATTTAATCAGTAATCTTCGTATATATTTTCATAGATAATGTAATATAAAATGTAAGATAAATTATTCTATTAGTGGGAGGACCACGGACCACGTTGTTGACAGTCTCTATCTACAGGCGCGGGCCGGTCCGTCCGGGGTAGTACCACACTCTCGCAGAAGATCGACGTCTAAGTAATGGCAATGTGCTATTGCACTAAGTTACAATAAAAATAATACAGTATAGTTACATACATACGTACAAAAAGATAGAATATAATGCTTCAAAGGAAAACATCTACGCAAGAGACGTTGATGATTCTATAATTTGCGTAGTAAAATTTCATAATATAAATAGGATTGAATCCAAATTTCTTTACCAACAATATTTTGTTGCAACAATATTGCAATTCTTTTTATAGGTTTTTATTTTGTAAATAATTGCAACGAATAATAAATTTAATACTATGATTGACACAGTTGCATTCACCCCGGCAAACGTACAAATATTCTTATGTTTGGCACACCATTTGTGTGATGGGTCAACGACTCTATTGTATCTTTATTGCCATAAAATTAGTAATTCTTATGAATTTAATTGTTAAATTACATTGAAATCATTTGAAAGTCCATTGCTTAGGAACATTTTTAACATAATAGGTTCTCTAATGATTTTAACAAGTATTAATTTTCCGTGTGAACAATTTTCCGTGTGGTGACGGAGTAAGAACACTATTCACTACCCCATATCTTACCCGTGGGTGATCGTACGAGACGACTATGGGATATAAAACGCATATAAACTCTAGGCGAGAGAAGGAAAACTCGAAACAAAACCCTATACCAATACGTCTGACCAGCCTGGTATAGTAGGTTAATTTCCCTCCAATTACGGAGGAGGCCCAAACCCAACAGTGGGACATTTATGGGCTGTGATGATGATGATGATGAAAAAAACAGAAATACAATTTTATTACTCTCACATTTTAAAATTATAGTGTATATTTCACACAAATAATAGAAATATAACTAACCCAAATAACATTAAAATATTTGTATAAATAATAATAGCAATTACATTATCAAAACTTGATATTTGTAACCAAAAAATAAAGATTAATAAATTTTTAAAGACATGTAATTTTTTAAAACACCTAAAACTACTAAACGGATTTTTTTTTAATTTTGCTGGCGTAAGTACACCTGATAATTTATGTAGCTACACACTATTGACCACATGAGATTAGTATTAAAAATGACAATTTTACACACATACATACATATCATCACGCCATATCCCTTGCAGGGTAGGCAGAGAGAACAGAGTGCCAGAGAACTCTATCTCTGCATACTTCACTCGCTTCCTCAACATTCATAATTCTCTTCATACACGCTCGCCGGTTTCGGAGATTCTTGACTCCACCTTCCTTCAGCACGTAACCAATCTGGTCTAGGTAGGTTAGTCTCGGTCTCCCCGGTACCTACATCCTTCCACTTTCTCATTGTATATCTTCTTAACCAGACCTTTGTTCGGCATTCTTTCCACATGTCCGAACTATCGGAGCATTCCCTTTCGCATCTTTATACCAATACTATCTTTCATACCTACTCGCTCTCTTACGTCGTCGTTACGAATGCGATCGGTCAGCCTAACTCCACAGATTTTCCGTAATGTCAATGTTAATTTTCTTTTGTGTAATTGTAATTTACCTTTATGTAATTTAAATTTGAACAGGACAAAGAGTAAGACTAAATAAGTAATATTACTAGGGTTCTAATAAACGAAGTAGCAAGCAAATCAAAATATCTTACATTTAACAGGCTTTTGAACTGTAAAACTATACACTTCTCGGGTATAAACCGTAGAAATTTTATAGTTTAAATATATCTGCATATGATAAAAGTAAAAACTTTCAATAATAGATGTCACGTTCAAATCACATAATTTATTATACATAAATCCCATGGGGCACTTACATATTGTCAATTTTAGATTTCGTTTGAAAACAGTCCAATGATCTACCACCGGATCAGAGCGCGGCCACAAGCTGAGATGAAGCAAAAGCAGCAAGAAACTCAGCTGGTATTTTATTAAATTATTTCATTTAAATGAAATTGTATGTATATCACGAGTTTAACAAGTATTAGCTCCAGTGTGAGGCTATTTGAACTAGATAAAATATTTATCCAAAATATAATTATATTATATTCGTAATTGGGATGAATCTGTGAGCAATTATTAACGCATTTGTGACAACGCTACCGTGTAATTTATATACACGACCGCTGTTGTAATACAAAGACATGTCATGACAACTCATCAACTGTCAGCACGAAAGCAGAACAGTAACTATTTTCATATTTACTATAATAAGCATAACGTATATACAGGCTGTTCACCTGTTGTTCTTTTATTAAAAGAAAATCTTTTAGGAAAGTATTTATTTACAAGCTTCATGTTTTTGTGAATATCAAAAGCTCAGAATAGGAAGTAGATATGTCTTCCATACTATCTAATATCAAAAATGCGAATGCGAGTATATTTTTCTATTGTCAACCTTTCAAAGATTAACTTATCAAGCGACGTGTTGAAACTTCTTAGAAATGTAATCAGAGATAAATAAGAGGAAACCTTTAATTCAGGCAATAAAATACTATCTCCGAGGGATAGAAAAATAATTGAGAAAATACATTAAAGCAATCGAAGCCACGGATATTATTAATCCATACATCTTTTTTTTTTGTGGTGGACTATGGATGCGTCTCGCCCCGCCAAATCGGTACGGGGTGACGGAAGAGGCGGCGCGTGACCCCATAGTCCCCCCGGAGTAGTTGCACCCTCTCTTCGCCGTGCGAGCGAGCCACCGGTACCCGATCTTTGTATTCGGTGGCCCGCCCGGCTACCGGTTGGTAGGTGAGATGGCGATCTTAAAAGTTATAAGTTATTTAGGAGGGTGCTACTTCCTATTATGCTGGTTCATCATTATCTTGCTCTTATCCCAATTATTTGGGGTCGACGCGTTATGTCATCTTCTTCCATACGATCTTATCAGACGTCATCTCTGCAGTCACTCTCAGACTATCCTTGTCATACCTCACGCTATCCATCCATATTTTCTTTGGTCTTACTTTACCACTAAAGCCTTCAAAATTAATACCTAAAAATTTTCTCAGAACATTACTTTCATCCTATTATGCTGGTTATCCCTCATTATTTTTTTACCACACCCAAGGTAAAGTAAACGGTGGTAACACATTAAATTCTTAGAATAGTTGGTATGTTAAAACAGGATAATCTCATGAAAAATCTATGCGTTAGTAACATTAACGTCTTGGTGGTAACTACCAGATAGTTAAGAGCATATTTACCGACTAGAGCCCGATTACGAGCGAAAAATGATTGTCACAAGTGGGATTCAAACTCACACCTATTGGAAATTCGTTCCAATCGTGCTGCCACTTTCACCACCGTGAACTATTATTGTAGGACATTCAATTCTCGCATCGTATTATACTTTGTCTTTAAGGAGGCGTGTGCCATCTATCCGACAATGTTTACACATTTTGCAGACTTAATACTCTAACTTTGCAGTTAGAATTGTTATAAACGATGACACAACCCTGTTATTCAAATTACTGAACTTTAGCATTTAATATGCTTGATTATTTATAACATAATATTTTCAATTTATCAATAAAACTTACGCTCGAAATTAAATCCTATGTTAATGCATCTGATTAGTACAGCATACTAAAACAATTTCATATATGTTGTGTAGAGGCTCATCGGTGGTGTGAATAAAATTTGCAAAGCAAGTAAGATCGCCTTCATGCTTAATTTTAATATTCAGAAAAACCCTTACAGCGGTAGCTACACTTTAATATTGAAAATTCGTATTCATAAGAAAACTCACAAAACAAAACCCATTTTGTAGAGGTATTCCGAAATGATTACATAGATATGATCTTTTAAATTATTCCTTATGTAACTTTATGCCCATTCTAATGTCATACGTGTGTCTATTATTTATGCTATTGAATTTCACGTGCCGTAAAATGCTGTATATGGTAGTTATAAATGAAGTTTATGACGGTAATGCCTCAATTCCCAAATGCGTCGATCTTTGTACGATAAACGCTAAATTGATGTTATACAATTCATTTAACATTTATTCACATTATTTACGGTTCCAAATTATGATGCAAATACAGCATAACATCAATTCAAATTACTCTTTGTTAGAGAATGAACAAATTATTTAACGTTACTCGGTGTGAGGTAGATTAAAAATACAATATTTGTAGACATCTTCTATTTAATATAAAATGACTGAGAAATTATTCTAACTCTAAATAACTAGATCCTGTATGGTTGGATGCGAGCGGCACAGGAACGCACTTTGTGGCGAAATATGAGGGATGCTCCAGCAGTGGATAACAAAAAGCTAATTGATGTATGATTCATCATCATCATCATCTCAGCCTATATATGTCCCACTGTTGGGCTCGAGGAAATTGACTTACTATACCACGCTAGTCAGACGTGTTGGTATAGGGTTTTGTTTCGAGTTTTCCTTCTCTTGCATAGATGTTATAGGCGTTTTATATTCCTTAGTCGTATCATACGATTACCCACGGGTAAGATATGGGGTGGTGAAATGTATTCTTACTTCGTCACCACACGGAAAATGATTACTGTAGTACTAATAATATTTTATTCCTGGATTAGATATCTACTGACAGCCATTACGTTTTAAAGGGTAAGTACATTAGTATACCATGATAATCTAATATATTATTACTTAATCATAAAGTTTAAAAGATGAAGAGAAATATAAAACTATTTTATGAAAGTAAGACTTTTTTTAAATTTAATCCATTAAACGGTTATTTCCATTGCTAGGCCGTGCTTACGCAGTACCGGTGGTCCGCTCGCACGGCGAAGAGAGAGGAGTTTTACGGTGGGTCTATGGGGTCACGCGCCGCCTTTCCGTCACCCCGGACCGATTCGGTGGGGCGAGACGCATCCATAGCCCACCAAATAAAAAAAAAGCACGTGCTTACGCTTTAATAAGAGAGATGTTGGTCTATTATGCCATGCCGATCAGACGAGTTAAAACAGTGTTTCGGTTTTAGTGTCCCTTGCCTTGCATTCATCTATTTAAATCTGAGATCGAACATTCAATTGTCATTTACGACAAATTCAGTAAAAGAAGGGTTGGAGATATATGTATGTCGTCACATGGATAGTCGACACACATCATTATCTCTTGACCCTTAATAACACGAGTCAAATATTTATGCATACACTTTAAGAACTTCAATATACGCTAAGTGCCTTATTGAAAAGTCTACGGCTCGATCTTGTCCGTATTTATACGATTTAGCATTACGACAACTAACCGGTTAAAATGAATCAGATTATTACTAAAACATCATTATCACGATTACTTGTCGGAACATATAAAACAAATGTATTCCCAGAAGCGGTTGCCCGTGACCGAGTAGTTGCGTCATATTCGTCGTTGGTTATTCGGCTACTGAGTAAAGGTCCTGAAGTTCACACGATATACTGCATCTAAGACAGGTGCTATTGAATTGTTTACCCAACCACACTTATCATAGTAGAAAATCTTGTACGCACCAACGGTTATTATATACATATCCATTCATTTTAGACATTAGGTTTGATAACTTCATTAATAATTTTGTGGGTAAGTGTATTTCAATGTCTAATAGATAGATAAACTGTCTTGGCGAATGTTAAACAATATTAATTTCTCTGATATATCTCTATGGATTTCATATAATTCATTGATGTTGTAATTTTTAAGTGATTAGTTTGAAATGGTTTAGATGGTGTCCGATGGTTTGCTGTGTGAGACACAAGGAGGTTTCAGGAGTGGAAGGGGATGCATGGATCAAGTGTTTTCTCTGCGCAACATTGTGGAGAAGCATCTGGCTCTAGGTCAGAGGGTTTTCTGCAGTTTTATAGATCTGGAGAGAGCATTTGACATGGTTGTACGAAAGGAACTTTGGGACATTTTACCGGAGTATGGTATTAATGGTAAACTGCTACAGGCTGTGCAGTCCAGTTACATGGGCTGTAGAGCCTGTGTGCGGCTGGATGATGGAATATCGCCTTGGTTTGACGTCAATATCGGCGTTAAGCAGGGGTGCGTTCTGTCAGCCAGCTGTTTATTATATATCTGGATAAATGTCTCCAAAGGTTGAACGATATGAATGTGGGAGTCCAGATGGGCGACTCAGTGGTCACTGCTCTGCTCTAAGCAGATGATGCAGTACTGCTGACACAGTTAGCGACTGACCTACAAACCCTAGTCGACACAATGACAGAAGATTGTAAGAAAAGGGGTCTACGTGTGAATGTAAGCAAAACCAAAATAATGGTCTTTGAAAGAGATGAAACTAGAACAGATGTAAGAGTAACAATAGGTAATGATGTACTGGAGCAAGTGGATGAATTTGTATATCTTGGATGTGGATTTAGCCGAAATGCAAGGTACACCACTGATATAGAGCGAAGAGTGAATGCGGGAAATAGAGTGAACGGAGCGTTGGGGCAACTTCTCGGTAGCCACCACCTCAGCCAGATGGCACGTGTAGCAATATATAACGCAGTGTTTGTCCCAACATTACTGTATGGAAGCGAGAGTTGGGTATGCAGAAAAGAGTATGAAAGTAAAATTAATGCGATCGAAATGCGATCTCTACGGAAAAAACTAAATCTGTGGAGTTAGGCTGACCGATCGCATTCGTAACGACGACGTAAGAGAGCGAGTAGGTATGAAAGACAGTATTGGTGTAAAGATGCGAAAGGGAATGCTCCGATGGTTCGGACATGTGGAAAGAATGCCGAACGAACGTCTGGTTAAGAAGATATACAATGCGAAAGTGAAAGGATGTAGGTATCGGGGGAGAGTGAGACTAACCTACCTAGACCAGATCGGTCATGTACTGAAGGAAGGTGAAGTCAAGAGTCTCCGAAACCGGCGAGCGTATATGAAGAGAATTATGAATGTTGAGGAAGCGAGTGAAGTATGCAAGGATAGAGTTCTCTGGCACTCTGTTCTCTCTGCCTGCCCTGCAAGGGAAATGGCGTGATGGCATGTATGTATGTGTACTAGTTTAAAATACATCGCAAATATTTATTCTATACAAACATTATTTTTGTCTTCTCTTCTTAACTTTTCAGGTTTCGATACAATTGGATCTTTTAATTGAAACCGCATACGTTCATAGATTTATGCCTGGTGCAAGAAATTAAGCATTTCAACTTATTCTGAACCCATAACATTCAATCCATCCATGCCTCATGGACAGATACTGTTGTAATCCAATTCATGGTCGCTGCTCGAGATCTTTTCTTCCCCCACGGTTATCGGACAAGATATGGTCTGTCTATTGCCATTTCAACATGCTAATTCTTCAAACTATGTCAGTTACATGAGTTCTTCTATGGATTGCCGTATTCTTGATATTATCACGTAAAGAAATGCCAAGCATAACCTTCTCTATAGCACACTGAGTGACTATGAGACTACTTATTTAGTCAACTATGTCAACTTAAATGTTGACTTAAATGTTTATGTCAACTTAAAATGTTGATATTAAAAATTCACATTTCGCAACTGCTCTAATTGGGATTCAGGAATCTCATAGAACCCTTAAACATGAGGGAAGCTAAAAATACTCCTACTATTTTAGCAACATAAATTATTATAAGCAATATTAATATTGAATATGTGAACGTGAAAAGTCTGCTAAATATCTACGTAGTGCATCGTAGTAAAATATAATGTTTTTAGTCTTTATTTTTTTATTTAAAAGCGAGCTTTAAATATATGGTCAAGCACGATTTAATTTCCTTCTATACAGTACCAATTTGACATCTTATATATTATAAATTTACTAATTTATGTTGAAAACCATCCTCTCATCCTTGGCATCATATTTATTGCATTGTGAGTGCAGTTACCTATTTCTGGCGGGATCTGGTCCAGCCGTAGTTATTTTACATTCTATTTGAACTATTGGCTTCGAAGGGCATCACACTGAAGCTATTTCTTATTAAACATGTTGTACCATTTTTTTATAAAAAAAATTAAAAAAGAAATAACAATAATAGACCCGCTGAGTTTCTTGCCGGATCTTCTCAGTAGTGGTCTACTTCCGATCCGGTGGTAGTTTATTGTATTAATTTAATATGTTAAAACTGACAATATGTAAGTGCCCTCGCAGGGTCTATGCATAATAAATGAATTTGAATTTATTTCATATAGTTCATTTGGTTTCGTGCACAAATAAAATTAACTTGTATGATTTAACCATATACTACAAGATAAACTAAATAACAGCTTGTTAAATAAAATATACACCATTAATGATTTATTGTTCATTCGATTTGAGATGTATAATTAAGTGTCCTTGCATGGGACATTATGAGGAAGTTCTTTGCTTAAAAGATTTAGCATTTGATATGTGCAGGTTCATAAATTCATCATTTATTAGTATTGGCTTATTTTCAATGTCAATTTATTATGCATTTAATCAATTCTATTCAAAATATCTAACCAACAAGCTTAGTATCATATATATTAGATGTTGAGGTTTACTTACATAGGAGTAAAGCAATTACGTAGGCAATCAATTTTCTTTGTGCATGGGTTATGTAGGCGATCTGTCAAAGTGAGTTATTAATGTTATTATATAATTTAAATTATCTAATAGTAAGCGTCGAGGTGCATGTTAAGGACACCCACGTGTCATGTCAGAGATGCGACTCGGTTTACAATCACGGTCAAAGTATCTGTTTTCCTTATATTACTAAAGGTAAAAAGATTTTTGTTATGAACAATATTCGATGATTTTTTTTTGTTGGAATTAAGATATCTTAAGGATCCTTGTTTTAATTTTATTACTTATTGGCCCTGTAGTTAGAACGACCACCAGGGCACTTCTTAAAATAAAAAAAAAACATATGTAATTATTGGTTTCGTTTTGTATTTCTAATGAGAATTTTGCGATGGCTATTTTAGTTCTAAGAAATGTAAAACATGAAATTTTGTTTAGCAATTGTTTTTTATCTAAAAGTTTGTACATACATACATACCATCACGCCATGCCCCTTGCAGGGTAGGCAGAGAGAACAGAGTGCCAGAGAACTCTATCCTTGCATACTTCACTCGCTTCTTCAACATTCATAATTCTCTTCATACACACGGTTTCGGAGACTCTTGACTCCACCTTCCTTCAGTACATGACCGGTCTGGTTTAGGTAGGTTAGTCTCGCTCTCCCCCGATACCTACATCCTTACACTTTCGCATTGTATATCTTCTTAACCAAACGTTCGTTCGGCATTCTTTCCACATGTCCGCATTCCCTTTTGCATCTTTACACCAATACTCTCTTTCATACCTACTCGCTCTCTTACATCGTCGTTACGAATGCGATCGATCAGCCTAACTCCACAGATTTTCCGTAGAGGTCGCATTTCGACCGCATTAATTTTACTTTCATACTCTTTTCTGGATACCCAACTCTCGCTTCCATACAGTAATGTTGGGACAAGCACTGCGTTATGTATTGTTACATGTGCCTTCTGGCTGAGGTGGTGGCTACCGAGAAGTTGTCCCAACGCTCCGTTCACTCTATTTCCCGCATTCACTCTTCGCTCTATATCAGTGGTGTACCTTCCACCTCGGCTAAATCTACATCCAAGATATACAAATTCATCCACTTGCTCCAGTACATCATTACCTATTGTTACTCTTACATCTGTTCTGCCTTCATCTTTTTCAAAGACAATTATTTTGGTTTTGCTCACATTCACGCGTAGACGCGTAAAAGTTTGTATATGTAAAATTTGTTCTTATTACCGTTCCAGGATATAAGATTTTTACAGTTATGATGATTTGTAAAGTTGCTGTTTTGTTATTCCTTTTTTTATATTCTATCTCATTTCTTCCGAAAGAGAAAAGCAGAGGAGAATATATATATTTCGGCAGATAATTTTTAGTTTTACGTATTAAAGATCTAATACCGTTAATCATTCACAGAAGCAAACTTCGAGATTATTATAGAGCCTAATAATTCTGGAGATAATCGAGCTGGAAGCCCAATTGGGTGGGTTTGTATTAGTATACCCTTGGTATTGCAAATGTCTATGGGAGGCAGTAACACTTACAATCAGGTGTGCTTGCTCGTTTTCCAACATAAGCAATGAAAAAAAATCCTCTTCCATGAAGAAACTGTGCAAAAAACAAAAACATATTTTATGCACGACACAGGCTGTGATCTCGAGACTTCGAGATAGGCAGTAGCAAGGGTATGCCACACTAAATATCAAATCAAAGATCATCAGAAAAAAACAATGTGACTTGAATGATACTATGTTAATCATATATATTCTCACGTGCAAATTTTTTGTAATTTATATAAATTTATACGTTTACGATCTTGTCAAGGCACTGCATTTATTCTAAATTAATTATTCCGCCGTTGCGTTCATATAAAAATATGATGTCATAGGTCATATAATTCTTGATACTAAATGAAACAATGATGTGAATTCAAGCTAAAAAATAGGAAAAAATTAATTCAAATGTATATATAATTCTTCGTGGGATGACGGAGTAAGAATACAATTTATTGCCACTTCCTTTCTTGAAGATGTCGTAAGAGACAAAAAATCAACTATTCTAAATAACATCTCATGCACTGTAAGAGAAGAAAATCTCAAAACGATCTAACCTATCTGTCCAGTATGGTCGTTAATGTTATGTTATAAGAGAGCGCTGTGGTGTGAATGAAGAAGTAGTGACAAAGATCAAAAAGGGTATGCTTAGGTGGTTTGGACACATGGAAAGAATGAGCGAAGAAAGGTTGACTAAACAAGTGTACAAAACGAGTGTGAGTGGGACGATTACAAAGGGAAGACCACATCGTACTTTTATGGATCAAATTAAAGATGTGTTAGTGAAAGGTCAGATTAAGAGTACGCGTAATCGTAGAGCATTCATGAAGACTATGATGAGGTATGTCACGATCGTGGTTTGTGGCAATCCGTAGTCTCCGCCTATCCCGCTGGGAAACAGGCGTGAGGTTATGTATGTATGTATGTATGGTTGTTAATCTAATCTACTGAGTTTTCTTGCTGGATCTTTCTCAGTGTGGCCGCGTTCCGGCCCGGTGGTAGCTGAACAAATTTGTTAGTTTTCTAAATTTGTATATTCTTACAATAAAAAAAAGATCATAAATTAAATGTTTAATAATAACTGATCATAAAAATTATAAAATGTTATATATAGAATATTTTTTTTCATTTTGTACTGGCAATGAATTTGTATTAAAAATATGGGTAAAAATTTAATAACTGATACTGTAGTGGGTAGATATAAATCTCTGTAATAACGATGACTTATTGAACGTGAGCCACCTTAGTCCTCCCGTCACGAAAGTGTTCAAACGTCAATTAAAAATCAAATACAAACGCGATAGAATTCGTAAGACTTCCCTAACTGATGAATGGTGATGCAGCTAAACGTTATTATCTTAAAATTTGATATGTATGAGATGAAAAATAGAAGAAGAATGAGAATTTTAAGAGATTAGACGTATATATATTAAAGTTTTTATTATATTATCGGCCCCAAGACACATAATTTTGTTTTTATAATCCTCTTTTGTAATTTTGCAAACCAATAAAAAAAATTAAACGATCATATAAAGCCCGACCTTCTATATTCATCTAGAATGAATAAAGATATCTGAAATTACGTACACAGATAAAGTAAAACAAAAACAGGCCTGGGTTGACAAATAATTAGTTTAGATTATCGCATTACGTATTACCTATAATTGACGTAATATTGCAATTAATTCGGGGAATTTGATTTTATCTATTTATCACTTAATGAGTCGACATCTAATAGATGTCTGCAAATTATATCATTTGTTTAATTTTAACATGAAAAATAGCGAGCCTTGATAATGCACTTAACCACTTTTTTTTGGCAGGCTATTGTCCCAGACAATAGATAGGATAATAGTGTGGGTAGCGGCTACGAATATCTACTACCAACCCTCACTTTGCTCGTGGATGTCGTAAAAGACGACTAAGAGTCTTATACGACCTGGCCAACCCCATCTGATGCCGTTTGGTCAACAATGACATTCCCAAGGAGGGTTGACGTCTGGCAGGCGGCCGGTCATAAAACTATTGCCACTAACTTTTATAATATGTACTATGAAAGAAGAGTACATATTGTATCGACTCCAAGTAATTGGGATAAGAGTAGGAGAATGATGAGGCTATTGTCCTAGACAAACGCCGTCCATTGTATCTGGGGCGAAGGAAGGGCGGCGCGTGGCCCCATAGCCCACTGTATTCCCTCCCCATCGTCATTGGGCGGGCCACTGGTATCGAATCCTTGACATCCATAGCCAGCCCGACAGGAAATAACTAACCGCTACCGATGACAATCATAATGAACTAAATAATATTCTCTTTCTAAATCATAAATATATTTTAAATCATATTATGACAACCAGTTTTGTATTGACAATTCATCCTATAGAAATATTAAGCAAACGATAGCGCGTATTAAAGACAGATAGATAACGTTATTATTACTAATGGAAGATAAGTATCAATCTAATATGGATTAGATATGGATTACGAACTATAGTTTAAGTTATATAATATGCTTCACGGAACTCGCTCAGTTTGAAGTTGTTATCTTATCATTACCCACATACGGATTCTGTGACTTTTTACCCTCCCTATAAGATACTTATTACAATGATCTACAATTAATTATTTCTTTTTAAAATTACATCAAGCATTATCCGTTATATCGCAATATAAGTATTTTCAGACTAATTATTTCTGAAAATATATAACAATTTCGCATGTACTAATTTCAATCACTGATGTATCTGATTACTTTTAGACTTTGAAAAATTGGTTTCAGACCAATAAAACGATACGTTAGAACCCGATAGAGCGCACTGCCATTAATTTTAAGGAATTCTATATTTTTTATTAAATTTGTATAGAACAGCTTCGCTGGATCAGTTTGTTAATAAATAGAAGCGTTGATAATATTATTGCGTTTCAATTTATATATAAGTATATAAAAACAATAAATAAATGAGTGTTGAAGCTGGACTATAAACTGTAGATTATAGAGGTCACAGGCTAAAGCGTGGAACTAATATTGTTTATTAAAATATTGCCAAAATTATATTCTACGTCCATCGTATTTTTTCTTAATTTATAATCTATATCCTTTTGATAATACTTGCTTACGCAAATTAGTTCCGTAAGCCTCGAAATTTCGATAAAATAATAATCCGTAAGAAGATAACAGTGGGTATATGATAATCGTACATTATATCAAGGAAAATTTGTTTAACTACGATACTGTGTGACACTGATATGATAATTTTATCCGTGTGGTGACGGATTATGAATACAAAATATCATTTGCGGATACCATATAAGGTGACTAACAGCATAACCCTTTAATATCGTGGTTAACTTGCTATCTATAAGGGGACGTCCATTAATCAGGTGATCTTTTTATTTTAGCATTTTTAACCCCCCTCCCTCTTGGTGATACGTGGTGAGGTTTAAGACCATGACCCCCCCACCACCACCAACATCATGTGAAATTTTAGTACCTACAAAAAAGTAGCCCAGTAGTTTCTTTTTTGCTTTTTTATACTTTGTAAAAAGGTCTTTATACAGATCACCGTTGCCAGAGCAACGGCAAGTCCGAAGTCACACTACACGCCACTTTTTAGTTTAGAAATCTCAGTATTTGACGAAAAAATAAATACACGTGATATCTTACTACATCTTGTGATATTTCGTGATTTTTGTCAAACACCTCCCCCACCCTTTATAAACTTCACGTGATTAATGGACGGCCTCTAATCCGTAAACAGGTTTTCGTGTGGTAACGGAGTAAGAATACAATTCACAAACTCTTTTCTAAGAAAAGAGGTCGTGGGTGTCCTAAAAGACGACAAAGGGATTATTATATGCAGAGGACATAGATTCAAGTCCAGCGTGGTATAGTAGGTCAATTTCCCCTCCTAGTGTGGAGTAGACCTGAGTCTAATAGTGGGTCTTATATGAGCTGAGAAGAAGAAATAAGTAGATAACGTCACCAAATATTGAATATTCTGTTCCGGGTGTAATACTTAAATAACTCGTCATTCTCCTGATCTTATCCCAATTACTTGGGGTCGCCGCAATGTATACTCCTACATTGCTAAAGTTATTGACAATAGTTTTACGACCGGCCAACTTCCTGACGTGACGTCAACCCTCCCTGGAAATATAATTGTTAATCAAATGGCATCAGGTGGAGTTGGTCCAGGATGATATAAAGCTCTTAGTCGTCTTTTATGATATCCACGAGCAAAATAAGGAGTGGTAGTATTCGTAGCCGCTACCATACAGCGCTAATACTTAAATTCTATAACTAGATTAAGTTGTTTTTTTATTATTTCGTTATTCTTTACGTAAAGAAACCCTATAATTTCGTAAAAATATAACTTACGTATTATTTATGTAACTACAAGTTACATAATATTAAATGATATATTTCTTTTACCGTTACTCTTAGTCAAGATATATTTATGATATCGTTCGAATCATTAATATTATATGACATAAGGCTCCTTGATATTTCTATATCAAGATAGAACTATTATCTAAAAGGACCTCGCACTGAGTGTTAAAACATGTGCCATTTAAATATATATTAAATATGATATGTAATAACATGTCGAATGTCGCATACTGTATAGGGTATATTGCGAAATGATCTATTGAATAAATCTTATTGTGTTTCGGCGCCACAGCACCCGGCCACTGTATAGCCCGTGTACCGTCAGATCTGCCCCGCCCCTAAACAATCGTCCTATTTCAAATACCAATACACAAACCTTGATGTGTCCATCATTTGAATGATGAATAATGTTATTGTCACTTACTTTTTGTATAGACACGCATTCCTATTTAGTATCGGAGCCATAATCTGAGTCACCGTTTTTACTTTGTATACATATGCTTGCTGAAGCGTTTATAGAGTATTTTACTCGTGATGGAGAGATGATATTGATTGTAAGCCATTATATATAAGAATAATTTTTTGATAAAAGATAATTAGTTTTAGAGATGTCCTATGATATTTTTGACTAGAAGTAGAGCTGATTAGATAAACAAATTTAGTTTCAGTGTTGAATATATTTTCGTAGGTAGTGATGTGTGGCAGCGGCTACGAAGACTAACAACTCTTACTTTGCTCGTGGATGTCGTAAAAGATGACTAAGAGTTTTATACCGACGTTTTCTTTTTTTATGGTGGCGGGCTACGGTACGTCAAACCCCGCTAATCCGTCCGGGGCGACAGGAAAAGCGGCGCAAGATCCCGTAGACCCGCCCTACAATATACTTCTCGACGCCGTACGGGTGGGTCACTGGGATGCGTTCCTTTCTTCAGTGACCCATCCGGCAGCTTTATACCAAACTGGGAAGAACTCCAACTGATCTCGTCTGGTCAACAATTACATTTCCAAGGAGAGCTGATGTCAGACAGGCGGCCGGTCATAAAACTATTGCCAATATTTTTTGTAATGTGTACTAGTATCTACATATTGCGTCGACCCCAAGTAATTGAGATAAGAGTAGAAGAATGATGAGTTGAATATATTTTCGTGTATTAGGCTTTACAAATGAAGTCATCCTAATATGAAGTCCCTTCCTGTTAATATTATAAATGGAAACGTTTGTGAAGATCTTTGGATGTTTATTATTCAATCATATGTAAGCCGTTAAATAGATTTGGAGGAAAATTAGCAATCAAATCCATAATTTTCTGCATTAACAAAAAGGATACTTTTGAAGCCGGTAATAATCTTTTGGGATCATAGTTCAACTTTAATGTTATTTCAAAAAAACTTTGGTTATACTTTACGCAGGCGAAGCTGCAGGCAGAAGCTAGTTATTCAATAAATCTTGTATGGTGACAAGGTAAGACCACAATCGGTCACCGCCTCTTACTAGTGTCTAAGGTAGTCGTGAAAAGCGATTAAAAGACCAATAAGAGAATTCGCAACAGCACCCTCCTAGAAATGGAATAGAGTGAAATAAATGAAAAATTGATTGTCCAGCATTGGACACTGAAAGACTGATGGATATTTAAGATTTATGTTTACTGTGAGAATAATTCTAGTATCGAATAGAGACGTACAAATGACAGTGCGACGAATGAGAATTGTATGGCTAAAAAGACTTGACGAAATAGCATAAAAGCGAAAACCCACATGTTACGTAATACCTTGTCAGACAGATGTTTAATTGTTGTACCAAATTGATGTGCAAAGCCTGAACCACATTAGTCACAGCAATTTAATGTTAGTAATGTTTACAAGTTTACAGTGTTTGTTTAAAGTTTATTGCCTTATCGGTATCTACCTACTAGTGATGTAATCATAAGCCTAAGGTGACAACATCAAATCTGCGCCTGATGTCGCCCTAGCCGAGGCATCGGGTGATCGGACCGGCGACTATTCCAGTCACCCGATGTTAGAGCATCGAGGATGATGCCCCGACGGTGAAAGTTGTCGGGGCATCGACTCGAGAGTAACTCGTGAGGGTAAACCGCCGGCAGACCACCGAAGACAAAGATTGGGTACCGGTGGCCCGCTCGCACGGCGAAGAGAGTTGCTTGCAGGGTGGGTCTATGAGGTCGCGCGCCGCCTCTTCCGTCGCCCCGGACCGATTTAGCGGGGCGCGACCACCTCCATAGTCCACCGCAAAGGGAAAAAAGGCGACAACATCAAATTCTGCATCAGGAAAAGTGATATTGCAAAAAAACATTTCTCAGTAGTTGTTTAGTAATGATAGGATCATAATGTTTACAACCATTGAACCATTACAAATTGTATTAAAAATAAAATATACATACAAGATAATCGAGTTCGTAGTAACAAACCTGATAAAACAGATGATAGTTGTACAAAATATTTAAATTTTAAAAATAATAATATTTCTTAATTAAACTAAGATAGCATACCAATATCAAGTAGAGCTCTCTCAAATAAGGATATGTCTGCATTTATCCATAAATTTTATACTTTACTTGTGGATTTTAAGTAATCAGGGTTAAGAACATAAGCTATCATCACACCTTACTTTATCAAAGTAGTGAAATCTGGCTTAGGGATCGGTGATCACCATGGTAGAGACAGCGGCACTCACCTGGGTAATTTAACCCAGGTCCCAGTTGATGTTATAATTATAATAACATCAACTGCGATCATCAAATTGTCTGATAAACGTGGTGATTGGTCTGTCTAACAGTAAAGGTCAATAGAATCGATAGTACTATCCAGATGAGTTTCTGTTAAACATAAGTTATATATATATACTTTTAGTATAGTAGTAGTATATATATATATATATATATATATATATATATATATATATACATATATATATATATATATATATATATATATATATATATATATATATATAGTATTAATAATAGTCATAACTAGATATTCATTGACACGCACTGAGATAATTGTTCCTACTTATCAGACGAGAGGAATATTCCAAAAGCTTGTTTCTAAATGAAACGTATTTTGTTTTAAAATATACTAACGAATCGCTTATTCATTTCATCATTTAAGATACTGTGATAAAGTAAACAAAATGATTATATCACATGCATGCATAATTGGGCAGATGAGCTAGAACATTCAAAAAAATAAAATATTATCAGAAAATATCTTCTCTGTTTATACACGGTCCACTGCTGGGCTCGAACCTCCTCCACACAAAACATTTATGGTTAAACCTTAATCAACTGTGAATTATCTTTCTGCACATGCTCGTGTCACCTGTTCCTGAGTATACACTGTGTTTATTACTGTCTTCATCTTTGCTTATTTTATTGGCTTTATTTTTAAAATTTTGCTTACAACTTACCTAACGCAATTATTTCTGCACCGTCTCATATCATGTCCATGCAATATGCCAATGTCTTTGATTCGTTTTGTTATGCTTTAATGACATCAATCATGGTGATATGAAATTCACTAGTAATTACCCAATTTACAACGTGATCACCACTAGATCTTCATTGCGGAAAGTTTTTACAACAAGAATTAATTCTTGTTTTAAAAACAGATGTAATTATGTCTATTTAGCTTGATTGTAGGTCAAATAGTTCATTACCCTTAACACTAAATAACTTGGCATTATAAGCGTAAGATAAATTACAGCGTATTGTTATTGTACATATATGTAAATTAATGATCTTCACATCGCTTTGGTATTGATAGCTAGATAGATGTATATATATATATATAGATAGATAGATGATGACTATCATCATAGCAAACATTTAATATGTATAATAATAATAATAATGCATAATAAATGTATCACAGCTATGCAAAAGAAGGAAAACTCGAAACAATACCTACACCAACTTGTCTGACCAGCGTGGTGTCGTAGGTCAATTTTTCTTCCATTGTGGAAGAGGACCCAACAGTGGGACATGAATGAGCTGGGATGATGATGAAGATATATATAGGCTAGGTGCCCTACTTAGCGCACTCAATTAGCGGCAAGGGTTATTATAATATATAGTAGTAATATGACGCGCGTCCGTTCGTCACCCCAGACAACTTGATTAGCGTCACCTAGCGTAGCGTAACGTGGAGCTCTATAGCCTAGCATATTTACTCTCTCCGTCTAATAAACGGGCTACTAGAACCAATTTTCTTCAATGAACCGGTCCTGGCCTAGTTTTCACCTATTTTTTGTATTATCCATTTCCGAGGGTAAGTACCATATTTTGTAAGCCCGACTGTGTCATCCACTAGAGATGTTTCGTCATGCTTGTATAGTAGTTAATTTAAGAAACACTTTCAGCTAAGTTTAATTAAATCAAATAAAACTAATGAAATGACACGCTTGGTATAAATAAAACACGGCCGTGAACTATCGTGTTTCAATATCGTTTTGTTCCGTTCTGAAGTTGCATCAAATTAATTAATGAACTAAACATTTATTCACTAGTTCGCCCACAAATTAATGCCTGTTTATTTTGTATTGGTAATTAATTAGTAGGATGTTTACGAGTATGTCAAGGTGAGAGTATTAATCTTCGCAATGGTGGCATCTGCGTTGATGATGCTGCAGTCAATCCTCCTGACGTGACTCATCCTTCGGTGTGGGTTTTAAACAATAGCGTCTATTGTAAATTTTAAATATGCAGGTGTACATGTTATTATATTTGCCACCTACTGAAGCTTTTCTGTGAATATTGTACATAATAATTCCTTTTTCTCAGCCTATATACGTTATATTACTAAGACTCTTCTGCCAGGAAAGGAAATATAGCCTATTAGCCAGACGAGCTGGTATAGGAGTTTGTTTTGAGATCGAAAAAAGCTTCATTAAATATTGCTACACGTTTTTTTATTGTCTTATGTATTTATATGAATTGTTATGCTTTTATTGTTTGGCACACCTAATTAATCGCATAAGAACTTTCAATAAATGACAATTGTAAAAAATATTTTAAATTAATTTAGAAATTTGAGTTTGTAAAATACAATGTTGTGAAAATATATAGTGAATTTACTCAGTATATAAATATTGACAAAAATATTTCACTGCTACTGTTGCTGTGTAAATCATGTGAACTTTGATTGATTGGTGAGGATACAACATTTTTAACTTTGAATCTTTTAATTTTATATAACCTAAATGTCCTGTCATCATCACCATCATCTCAGCGCTGGTGTCCTCCTCGACAGTGAGCGGGAAAATGACTTACTACACGGTGGTCAGACGTATTAGCATGAGTTTTAAGTCGAAAAAAGAATGAAAAACTTTTACATCGATGTTATCTGCGGATTATATACCCTAGTCCTCTTTTACAATACCCACGGCCCCCTCGAGCAAGATAAGGGGTGATAAATTGTATTCTTACTCCGTCACCAGACGGAAAAGATCCTGTATCGTTTTGAAAATATACATATTATAGTGTTTAAAGTTTTAAATTGTAGCAAATCAAGCCATACATAGGCGATGATAATACATAAACTGATGGGTAGTTTTATCGATATATTTACACTCTCATTGACCTAAAAGTTAACAAGCATTATTTTATTTCTACTATACCACTACAGTTATGAGGGCAAGTGCTGATTACAACTTTGTATGCATAGGGTTCAATCAGTCGTGTTTATAACTTGTATATGTTTTGATATGAGCAGTTACTCATTCAGTAATTTTCTAGTTTTATAGCGCTAATGCTGACTGTCGTCTAACACAGTCTCATAGTACTCGTTTGGTGCCGGGGCAGGCCAAACATATTATGATATTATTGCCACTGGTATCGATTCCATGGAATCGATACCAGTGGTATATGGCGCATACCGCCGGTCCGTCGCTCCGAATGGAACGGGCGAGGTGTGTCTGCCAAAAAAAAAAACTCTTTGTGATATTATTTGGGCTCATACGTAATAAATAATTTAATTTGTTTTATTTCAATACACAGCACAGGTTTTAATCACTGTAACGGTAATAGAACTACTAAGCCTGTTAATAACACTGTATCAAATACAACTGAAAAAAAAACATAGTTGGCGGCAGAGCACATATTTGCCATCAAGTATTTTCCCAAAGACTGTTGATGTCAGGCAAGTAACGATTACAAAACTAAGCCAAAACCTATGCAGAGTTTTGTACTCTTCTTCAAACTATGTTACAGATTGGAGACATAATGTGCTGATCCCTTATAAATTGGAATAAGAGCACTTTACGTCAAAATAAATCTTAAAACTTATCAATATCCTCATAAAAAATCAAGACTTCCTCCATTCGTGGATGTCATAAAAGTCAAAAAGTTTAATAGTGTTAGGACCACGCTGTGGACAGTTCTCTGTCTACAGCCGCGGGCCGGTCCGTGCGGGGTAGTACCACACTCTCGCAGAAGTTCAACGTCTGAGTAAAAGCAATGTGCTATTGCGCTTCGTTCGGTAAGCGAGAGACCCAGAAGCCCAACTGGGGTGGGTTTGGGGTTTGTATTGGTAGACAACGGCCTAGCTACATACCCTTGGTATTTCAAAGGTTCATAGGCGGCAGTGACACTTACTATCAGGTGTGCTGTTAACGAGAGCACGGAACAAGCTCCGTGCCTGCGGCGCTCCCATAATTGAAACACTGGACGCGGATTTCCTGTCGGGGCTAATTGGGGAACTGTTCCCACACTCTACGGGACATATTCCCCCCAGGATGGCTCCTCGGTCGGTGGTGGAGGAGGAAACACCCATCCCCCCTATCACTGATGATGAACTGGAAGTGGCCCTCTCCCGACTTAAAGGAAAAAGAAAAGCGCCTGGCCCGGACGGCGTCCCGGGGCTTGTGCTCGGCGTCGTCGCAGAATATTGCATGGATGTACTCCGGGAACTGCTCAATGAATGTTTGAGGTCCGGGCAGTTCCCGGAACAATGGAGGACTGGAAAATTGTGCTTGCTGCGGAAGGAGGGTCGCCCAATCGACTCTCCTTCTGCGTATAGACCACTGGTGCTGCTGGACGAGACGGCAAAATTGTTTGAAAAAATCCTCGCGGACCGTCTCGTCCGGCACCTCGAGGCTATCGGGCCAGGACTGTCGGAAAATCAGTTCGGGTTCAGGTGCGGCCGGTCAACAATCGATGCATTGGCCGCCCTGAAGACCCTGGCCACCGAAGCGGTGGCCGAAAAGGATGTAGTTCTGGCAGTCTCGCTCGATATTAAAAACGCCTTCAATAGTCTCCCACATGAGACTCTAAAGGAGGCGCTCCGATATCACGGGGTGCCTCCGTATCTCCGGAGGCTATTGGAGGCATACCTCGAGAGGAGGCATGTGCTCTGGGAGGGGGACGATGGGCGCATACATCGTCATAGGGTAGAGTGTGGCGTTCCACAGGGTTCGGTCCTCGGTCCGACCTTGTGGAACGTCGGATTTGATTGGTTGTTGCGGGGCGAGCTTCTCCCCGGGATGGGGGTAATTTGCTACGCAGATGACACTCTCATCACGGTGAGGAGGGCTGACTTCCGTGACGCCGCCCGACTAGCAAGAGTCGGAGTAGCGCTCGTCGTTGACCGGATTGGCAAGTTGGGCCTGAGAGTCTCGTTGGAGAAGACGGAGGCTCTCCTATTTTATGGTCCCAGCCAAGGTCTCCCCCGAGGGGCACAACTCAGTGTGTCTGGGGTTGCCGTGCCGGTGCAGACCCGAATGAAGTACCTGGGTCTGCACCTGGATAGTAAATGGAACTTCGGGCCGCATTTTGCCCAGCTCGTCCCTAGACTTTCAAAGTCGGCCGCGGCGCTGGGTAGGCTTCTGCCCAATACTGGTGGTCCTGGATCGTCCTGCCGGCGGCTTTACGCCGGCATTTTACGGTCTATGGCACTGTCCGGTGCCCCGATTTGGACGCAGTCGCTCACCGCCTCCAATAAGGCCTTATTGCGAAAGGCGCAGAGAGCCATGGCGGTGAGGACAATAAGGGGGTACCGTACAGTATCCTGGACTGCAGCCACACTGCTAGCGGGCGATCCACCCTGGCCACTTCAGGCCAGGGCACAGGCGGAAGTCTACCAGTTCCGCGCTGCGGCGCAGGTGAATGGGGAACGCGTCACCGCGAGGGGACTGAGTAGGGCGAAGGAAGCGGCTCGAAGGGCAGTAGTCCTGCGGTGGAGGGAGGAACTGGAGTCCCCCGTAGCAGGACGGGGGACCGTTGAGGCGGTAGCGCCCCACCTTCACCGCTGGATGAAACGAGGGCACGGCAACCTGTCATTCAGGATGACGCAGGTACTTACCGGACACGGGGTCTTCGGTAAGTACCTGCACCGAATTAGACGTGAAGAGGCCCCTGGATGCCATGAGTGTGGCGCGCAAATTGATGACGCGCGTCACACCCTGGAAGTATGTCCCGCCTGGGGGCCTCAGCGCCACGACCTGTTGGCGGTCATAGGAGCGGACCTGTCGTTGTCGACCGTCATCAACAAGATGCTTGACAGCGACAGGTACTGGACGTCGATGGCCTCCTTTTGCGAGGAAGTCATCTCTGCAAAGGAGGCCGCGGAGCGGGAACGCGAAGCACTCGCGTCTGCGAACTCGCTCCGCCGGCGGCGACCAGGGAGAGGGAGGCGCCGCTACGCGCACCTTCTCCCACCGCCTTGACGGCTGACTGGTCGTGGCCAGATGGCTAAGCGTAGGGGTGTCGGGGATAGAATGACAATAGACGATCTCTCCGGCATCCCGTAAAAGCGCGGAAGGGACCGCTGTTAGGTTTTAGTGGGTATTCCGGCCGTCAATCTCATGGCCGGCGAGTCCCACACACCCCCCCGTCTATCACTGGCGGGGGATGTGCGCAAAAGCATTTCCTCAGCGATAACAAAAAAAAAAAAAAAAAAAGTGTGCTGTTAACTCGTTTGCTACCATAAGCAATAAAAAAATGTGGCTTAACACTTAAGTATATGGCGATACTGGAAAAGAATAAAAACGATATATCTAAACCCCTATAATAACTCGGCTAACCAGGGAGGTATATTAGTGGAGAGATTTAACTTCTTACTTTTTTTGCAATCTAGAGGATGCCTAGTAATGAGAATGGCTGAACAAAGATAAGAAGAACCACACATTTCAGCTTTGTATTATGACCTTAAAATATTTTATTTTTACAGCAATAGCAGTACCAGAAGTCATTAATTCAAATGTAACGGAATGATGCACCCTTGTCTTTTGCCATTTAAACGTGTTATAGATTCAGGTAGCAATAGTCTTAAAAGAACATCCTCGTTATATATTAGTCATTATAGACATAATAAATTAAATTAATATAAATGTTATAGTTTTAATATGTGTATTAAAATATACTTCCCATATATTTAAATAAATAAAACTTAAAAAAAAGATAATCGTTGATCAGCCTTTACGATTTCTACACAAGAAAAAAAGTACATCGTATCATTAGTGGATCATCATTCTCCTACTCTTATCCCAAATGCTTGTGGTCGTTACAATATGTACTCTTCTTTCATAGTATATATTGTAAAAGTTATTGGCAATAGTTTTATGACCGGCCGCCTACCAGACCTCAATCCTTCTTGGGAATATAATTGTTGATTAAACGACATCAGATGGAGTTGGCCCAGGTCGTTATAAGGCTCTTAGTCATCTTTTACGACATCAACGAACAAAGTAACGGTTGGTAGTATTCGTAGCCGCTACCACACAGCACACGAATCATTAGTGAATGTGAACAGAATTGTCCTATATCATAGAACTCAATAACACAGAATGCTAAAAAAACTACTAGTCACTGTCTATACAGTCACCAGTTCTTATTAACTTAAATGAGATTTTCTTTAATAAAATTGTACACAGTTATTTCTAAGCCAACAATAAGAAAATTGACAATAATTGTTGCCATCAAAAATATTCATTTCTAACACGCAAATCTTACATTTTATTTACATTGCTTTTAAGTTATTTGCTATCAGGATATATTACGATGTAACATGCAATTAAACATCTCTCAATGACCCACTGAAGTTTAATTGACGTGAAGCAAAGTGAGTAAATTGGCAAAAAGTCACAGAGACACGTAGGAATTGTAAGTGTTTGGAATTGTCGAGATCACGCATCGTCAATTAAGTACGTGGGTACGATACATGCCATCGCATATTTCAATATTCCACTATTAATAGCTGGCCGGATAACTTGTCATTTGTGAGGTCGTTTTAGCAATTATATGCGTGATTCTTTAAGGTGTGGTTCTGTCATTATCATGTTGTCCTTTGTTAATAGTTATAAATATTGCACTAGATTTTTTTTTTCTTTTTTTTTTCATTCTTCACTCTACTGAACTGGCCGTGAATATCATGGCTAAATATATTATATTCCTATTCAAATTTAATATATTCATTTTAATGACTTCTAATGTTTACGCGAGTATTACACATTTGAAATAAAACTACTTTTACGGATTCTATCGCGTTTGTATTTGATTTATAATTTCCCGACGTTTCGAACACTTTACAGTGATCATGGTCACGGGAAGACTGAGGTGTCTTACGTCCAATATGTCATTGTTATTACAGAAATTTATTTATATCTACCCTATAAGATATTAAATTTTGACCCACATTTTTATACAAAATTAATACAATTCATTGCCAGTACAAAAAGAGAATGATTCTATATATAAAATTTATGTTGTTTATGATTTGTTATTATTAAGGTATTTAATTTATGATAATTATTATTGTGGCAACTTTACAATTTTTACAAAACTAACAAAAACTATTCAGCTACTACCGGATCAGAACAAAAAGTAGGCCGCCACTCAAAAATTCAATAATAAAATTAGTATCATGCCTCCTGAGTTTTCTCGCTCGATCTTTCTCAGAATGGCCGTGTTCCGATCGATTTTCGATATTCAGGAGAAAGAAAACTCAAAGTATAAATCTCAAAGGGGCTAGCTAGCATAGTATAGACGGCTAATTTCTCATTAAATCTAAAGATAGCCTATTCTCACCAGTGGTATGTTTCATCCTCATCATCATCATCTCAGCTCATTTATGTCCCACTGTTGGGCTCGAGCCTCCTCCATAATGGGAGGGTAATTGACCTACTATACCACGCTGGTCAGACGTGTTGGTATAGGATTTTGTTTCGAGTTTTCCTTCTCTATCATAGATATGAATGCGTTTTATATCTCTTAGTCGTCTCGTACGATCACCCACGGGTAAGATACCACACGGAAATCCCCGGTGGTATGTTTACATTACAGCAATATTTAGTACTTGTTAAGACAATCCAAGAAGTTTAAATATCTAAGGCATCGATCACTTATTAGTGATCGATGATCTAAGGTGAGTTATAAGTTATAACTCACTCGTTTGTGTATATGAGAAATTAACCTGACTTCTCTAAGCTCATAATTAATTTATCTCTATTCTCCTTAGAGTTTACATGAGTCATAGATTTTACCATTTTAGTTTTTTAAAAACTTAATGATACGTGATGTTTACGTAAGTATAACATTTGAAATAAAATTGGTTTTTACGTATGCTGTCGCGTAAGCATCAGAAATGATTAAGTTTTTATTAAACTAAATATAAATTAGAATTTTAAATACACGACGTTTCGCACACTTTAGGATTATGGTCACGGGAGTCCTCTTGTAATTTGTTGGGTTTGCATTGGCAGGCAGCGGCCTAGCTATACCCTTGGTATTGCAAAGGTTCATGAGCGGCAGTGACATTTAATATCAGGTGTGCTGTTTACTCGATTGCCACCATAAGCAATAAAAAAAAATATTTGTGAAATAGTAATGTAACTACATCCTTTTCGTGAGGTGACGGAGTAAGAATACAATTCATTACCCCCTATCTTAACCGTGTGTGATCGTACGAGACGACTAAGGGAAGGGAGAGAAGGAAAACTCGAAACAAAACCCTATACCAACACGTCTGACCAGCGTGGTATAGTAGGTAAATTACCCTCCCATTAAAGAGGAGGCTCGAGCCCAATAGTGGGACATATATGAGCTGTGCTCCGAAGTAGGAGGGCAATCCTATCTTAAACACCACGCTGATCAAACGGGTTGGTATGGGGTACACTAAAAAAACGTAACGTGATGTGTCTACAGGAAAATAGGAAACTAATCTAACATTTCCAGTTTTCTATTTCTCTGACTTGGTACTCTAGAGTAGAATCGAAACCGTCTTGGGTTCGATTCTACCCGAAGTTTTAATAGTTATATGTTTATATGACTGAAATAATGAGACAATTGAGTTTGAATCTTATTTATTTATCCATTTGTTTATATTAAAACAATAGTAGTAGAACCACGCTGTGGACAGTTCTCTGTCTACAGCCGCGGGCCGGTCCGTCCGGGGTAGTACCACACTCTCGCAGAAGATCGACGTCTGAGTAATGGCAATGTACTGTTGCGCTTCGTTCGGTGAGCGAGAGAGTCCAAAGCCCAACTGGGTGGGTTTGGGGATTCTAATGGTAGGCAGCGGCCTAGATATAGTCTTGGTTATAGCAAAGGTCCGTGGGCAGCAGTGACGCTTATCACCAGGTGTGCTGCTTGCTCGTTTGCTACCATAAGCAATAAAAAACAATATAATTTAATGCAGGAATTAAAATAAAAACGACACTAATATGCAGCTGTCGTTATCTTTATTTGGAATAGCCTATTAATAAACATTTGACACAAATCCTTGAAACCAAACCTTGGGACATATAAAATGGGAATTCATTCCGATTATTTCAAACATTATGTAATGCAAGGGCAGTTAAGGTCAAGTTTTAACTGATATGAGCCATGATAGTGTCTTGATAGGCACTAATTTTATTTTGTTATATTGTTAGTAGTTTAAATTAGGTACAAAATGAACTTAAAAAAAGAAAATTAATAAATTAATAATAATTATCATAAATACTTATTTGTCGATAGCTTTTTTAAATTAAATCTATTTCAATAATAATTAATATTGTCAATAAAAGAGTTTCATCTCGTTCCATTATATGCAATATTTCGGTATAATTTGTGTTAAAGGATCTGCTTATATATATATATATATATATATATATATATATATATATATATATATATATATAAATTCTATACAAAGAGAAATTATAATCTTCAAATCAATTTGCTTAATGATATTTGAATAAATTTGTGCTGATAAAATGATAATATTGTTTAATTTATAAAAAGAATCTGCTCTTCTTCTACTCTTATCCCAATTACTTGGGTTCGATGCAATATGTACTCGTCTTTTATAGTAGGTACATATTGTAAAAGTTATTGGCAAAAGTTTTATGACCGGCCAGCTGTCAGACGCCAACCTTGGGAATGTAACTGTTGACTAAACGGCATCGGATGGTGTTGGCCTAGGTTGTTATAAGGGTGGCCACCGAAGTTAAAATCGAGTACCGGTTGTCCGCTCGCACGGCGAAGAGAGAAGGTTTTACGGTGGGTCTATGGGGTCACGCGCCGCCTTTCCGTCACCCCGGACCGATTCAGCGGGGCGAGACGCACCCATAGCCCACCAAAAAAAAAAAAAAAAAAGGTTGTTATAAGGGTCTTGGTCGTCTTTTACGACATTCACGAGTAAAGTAAGTGTTGACAGTATTCGTAGCCGCTACCACACAGTTATCTTTTTGGAAATAAACATGAATATATTTTATCCTATACAGTTTAAAAATAACATTTAAGAACAACTATCACAAACAGAAAAGGAAAATAAGATTTAAGGACAACTTTCATAAACTATTTCACTTTTGCAAAGTCTTACCAATTCATGAAAAGGTTAAATACAATATACAACTTACTAACAGAAAATTACCTAAATAAAGAATTATAAGTACCTATTACCCATTCGATAACCACACGTAGTATTACAAAAGGTAAACTTGAAACACCAAGCTTCCAAAATTTGTGTGGGAAACATTTCTTGAATTATAATATACCCCTATTAATTAATCAATTACCATTTACATAAAACACTGAAATGAATAACAACTATAAAAATAAACAAAACATTTTATTAACACATTTTATTAACACTTTAAATAACTGAACTAAGTTAAAAAAATAAAATAACTGAAACAACCTGTATTAATATTTCTTATCAATTAATACAAAGATTATCTTTTCCACTACCCTCTCTGTTTTTTGTGTTTGCTGTTTTTATGCGAGTATTTTTATCTTAATTTTAAAACATTGTAGTATATTGTAATTTATATTGCTAAGACGAATCAAATACGCGTATAAGCCAACATAGGTTTTTGTCGTATTTATAAGTTAAATATTAAAGGAATTGTATAAGATTGTTTTTAAATAAATAAAATAAAATAAAAATAGAAATTATATAATTTAAAAGATATAATTGATAAAATTACGATCTAAGAACAGAGTTAATGTAAATGAAAATCGACAAAAGCAATTTGAAAGTGCTTAAATACTATATAAATTTAATTAAATTATTGTAAATTAAATTATAAAAATACTTTTATTTTTACGTCCAATGTCAAAAAAATATAATGTTGATTTTAAAAATATTCTTAGACTTACAATTATTTTACTTGACTTATATATTAGAAACTTACAAGGTGCCGTTAAATGGCGTCTTCCATCTACGTTAAAGGACAATGAAATGTCACCTTAGTCAAATATTTGCACAGCCCACACAGTATATGAATATTTATAGAGTCAGCTAATTGCAAAAAAATATAGACCGCCGTTTACGTTTAAAAATGTGACCGTGCAAATTTATCGATCAACGAGGTTAACCAATTTTGTCGATGTCACATTCTACTTGAATGATAGTTTATACTACTGACAAATGCCACTGTTTTTACAAATCTATACGTAGATATAGAAGAATGCTCAAATTTCATATCTATATTATTTTAAAGGTATATATAAAATATACTTCTTTTGTTATGCTAATCTTAGGAATTGTGCTTGGCTTGATAGGTTGTAAATCTCAAAATATAATATGATATGAACGTAGTCGTTCGATTAGGAGATCATAAATGACAAATAATCTTGTCTAAATGTTTCATATTTCTTTTACTTCTTCTTCAGCCCAAAATAGTCTAGTCTTGGGTATGATCCTCTTCCGCAAGGAAAAGAAATTGAATTACTCTATGATGCTGGTCAAACGGTTTGTCATAAAGTTTTACTTTCACTTTTCTTATCTTGCAGTGATATCATTCGGTAACTTCGTCTTCTTTATTGATATTCAAGGGAAACAAAGAAGTAGTATTCGTAACCTGATGAGGCACGTAAAATGAATTTTGTGAATTTTGTGTTCTTCAACTTTGTTCATGCCAAGGGCCAAGTTGCCATGCGAAGGGCGTATAAGCCGTCGTTTTCCCCTTGTACTAGGAGTAGAAGTCGGTCATGAATAACGCTAATTTGACTTTGGTAGCTCATCCTGTAGAAAAAGGTAACCAATGCGACAGATCGTTAAGATTATTTAGTCCTCCCGTGACCATGATCACTGCAAAGTGTTCGAAACGTTGGGAAATTAAAAATTAAATACAAACGCGATAGAATCCGTTAAAGTAGTTTTATTTCACATGTGTAACATTCGCGTAAACATCAGAAATCATTAAGATTAGTGCGATATCTTTAATATGGCTAAAATAATTTCTATGATACAAAGTCATTGATGCAAAAAAAAAGGATTTTAAATTGCCTTAGGTAATACACCTAAAATTTAGGTGACGACGGTGACTAATAGAATGCTATATGCTATGCATAGACTAATGAGTCTTGCCACAAAACTTGCTATTAACCAATTATTAAACTATACACTTAGAAAGAGCACAGCAATAAATGCAATATATAAAAAAAAACAATGTCATTATTACTAAAAATAAATAAATGTTATTATTATTACTAAAAAAAACTTTTATAGTTCATTTTGGTGCAAAATTAACTATAAAAATAATAAATATTTTCAAAGAAGTTATTATTTTTACAGAGTCTGTATAGAACGGATATCCAATAGATGTGAGTTTGAATCCCACTTATAACAATCAGTTTTCGCTCGCAAACGGGTTTTTATAAATAATCAAGCATATTAAATGCTAAATTTCAGCAATCAAATTGCTAAAATCAAAGTAATATTAATCCAAAGCGTTAATTTGATGCATATCTTTATAACAACATACATTAAAATATCACATTTCTCCATTATCCATGTGATTTACGGCAGCTTTTTATTTAATGCAGAGGGTAATAAATGATCGTATCACAAAATAATAGGTAAAATAGGCATTCTCATATTTATTTATTAACAAAATGTGATAAATACTCATTAATATATGGTAATATATTGAATTAGATTTTCAAATAAGTATTAGTTCTTATCGTAGTGAATAATTCATTTTCTAGCCTATAAATTAATCCTTGGATTAATTATGCAATATAATATTAAGGTTAATTTTTTTATCAAATCATCATTCATCATTATTCTCCTACTTTTATCCCAATTACTTGGGGTCGATACAATATGTACTCCTCTTTTATAGTACATATTGTTAAAGTTATTGGCAATAGTTTTATGACCGGCCGCATGCCAGACGTCAACCCTCCTTGAGAATGTAATGGTTGACCAAACGGCATCAGATGGATTTGGCCCAGGTCATTATAAGGCTCTTAGTCGTCTTTTACGACATCCAAGAGCAAAGTAAGGGTTGGTAGTATTCGTAGCCGCTACCCCATAGCATTTTTTTATCAAATAATAATTTTAATGTAGAATTGATATAATTGAAAACCTTAACATACTGAAAACCTAACCTAACATACTATTTGCAAAGTAGCTCAACATCGTTTAACTAGATCTAATTCTATTTACACTATTTGTGTCATTAGTTGACACTAGAAGCGAAAGTCGTACACTGAATAACGATGTACCTACATTAAATAAATCTAGGTCGATGCTTTTTTTGTGTAACTTACGTAATAAGCTAAGTGTAACACCAGTTATTATAGGTTCCTTGCTCATCATCTCCACTCGTAGATACATATTAAGTTGTATAATATGATACTGAGTGATTTGTTTTATTAAAATAGATATATGCTGTTATGATACCCAAGTTTTTTTGATTAAATCGTGAAAGGTCAGAAATTGCGAGTCTGATTCACATTTCTTTTTTTTTTATAATAACCAGTATCTTGAAGTTATAGACTATAAAAAATGTTGGCATATATAATATACATAGAAATATAAAAGTAACCATAAAAGACAATAAATCCGTCAAATTAAAAAAAAATAACTTTCAGAGTGGCCATATAACTGTTAGAGAATGCTATATATAATTTATATTAGGGCTGTTTAATTGGGGTAATATTTAAGTACATACATACATATCATCACGCCATATCCCTTGTAGGGTAGGCAGAGAGAACAAAGTGCCAGAGAACTTTATCCTTGCATACTTCACTCGTTTCCTGAACATTTATAATTCTCTTCATACACGCTCGCCGGTATCGGAGACTCTTGACTCCACCTTCCTTAAGTACGTGACCAATCTGGTCTAGTAATGTTTAAGTATTAAATAAAATTATAAGTATTAATAAGCAAATATATTTATTGTCTGCATAGATGGCGTAGTGGTTAAAATATCGACCTTCCGTGCATGGCATGGGTTCGATTCCTACGCAGGACCATACTTTGTGTGATAAAGAAAGTGTTGTTCTGATTCTGGGTGTAATTTGTCTGCGTTAATTATATGTTTGTAAAGTCCTTCGCAATACAAGGATTACTTCCTTAGTCCGTGGTATATTATAGAAAAGATATATATATATATATATATATATATATATATATATATATATATATATATATATATATATATATATATATATATATATATATATATATATGTATTAGTTGTAATTGCAAATAGTAATAGTAGATAATTCAAAAATAGTGATAATAGAATTCGAATCGTGTTTTTTCAGAGCCTATATTGGCTATTAAATTATCGACTTATAATTATTTATTTATAATTGTGTGTTGTGGCGGCTACGGATATTACCAATCCTAGTGAGTATCGTAAAAGATGAGTAAGAATTTAACATAAACCTGTCTCAACTCCATCTGATGTGGTTACATTCATTCCAAAGGGGCTTAACGGTAAACAGGCTCTTCATAAAACATTTGCAATATGTATAATAGCAGAAGAGTATGTACTGCGTTGTCCCGAAGTAATTGAGATAAGAGCAGAATGATAATGATGATTTCTTATTCCAAACATTTACGAAAAACGACTATATCGTATTTATTTTCAAGAGCAAAATTATTAATCGTATTGGATTTTCTTGGTTAACCCTATTTTACAAAACAAGAATTAAAAGTAAAACCTTTTCATAAATTTAGTTTATTTCGCGTATGTAATTTTCTGTTCACTTAAAGTATGCAAAACTTAAAGTATGTAAAGTAAGTCCCATAAAATTAGCATGTCTAACAATATCCTATCAAGTTACCTAAACAGTGTGAAACAATATAGGTGTCTTAGCGCGCATTACTCACGGCTAAATTACAGACAATTTTCATGCAAACGCCTATTGTTTTTGGTTTCACAATATCTAAAGAAACAACAGCTCAATCAATGCGAATAATCTATATTTCCAAGTGAACTAAATTGCTTAAAAATGTTTATTTTTGTAGTTACATTCGATTTAACCTTTGTTGCCTCATCGATTGTTGTATATTTTTGCGCTTGACCCAGCATTGGCGCCGATATATGAGGTTGTCGAACCACCTTCGGTAAAATGTGAAATGTAGGAATTTAAGGTTACAATCGATACAGGCGCATTTACAATTAATACCAATGTCATCATGAATAGTCAATATAATACAGGATATGTAATTTTTATTTATAAACCTCCTTTCAATCATGTGATTTATTTCTTTATATTATTTATAATTTTGAACAACATTTTGCTGTGTGGTAGCGGCGACGAATACTACCAACCCTTACTTCGCTCGTGGATGTTGTAAAAGACGAATAAGAGTATTATTGACCTGGGCCAATTCCACCTGATGCTGTCAGATCAACAATTATATTCCCTAGGAGGGTTGACGTCAGGCAGACGGCCGGTCATAAAACAAATGCCAATAACTTTTTCCATATGTACAATGGAAGCAGAGTACTTACATATTGCGTCGACCCCAAGTAATTGGGATACGAGCAGATGAATGATGATTAATAATTTTCAACAAAAAGATAGACATCTTTAAATAACTATCATATCTTATTTAATATATATATATATAATCTTTAAGTTGATTTTGATGAACTGCCTAATATATTTTTGAAGTCTCAATTTATGACACCATCTGGATTCCTGGCAAAGAATCTTTACTGGTTGTTAGTTCAAATAATAATGAGTAGATAATTTGGCTAGTTATGGGGCTGATAGTTGGCCTTCCGTCACCGAAGATAGTTCGTGTGAGATCTGTTCAGACCGTAGCTTGTCAAAAAAACCTAAACAATATATGGCATCATCATCATCTCAGCCTATATATGTCCTACTGTTGGGCTTGAGCCTCCTCCATAATGGAAGGGTAATTGACCTACTATACCACGCTGGTCAGACGTGTTGGTATAGGGTTTTGTTTCGAGATTTCCTTCTCTCGCATACATGTAATATGCGTTTTATATACCTTAGTCGTCTACAATTCACTACCCCCTCATACGGTCACCCACGGGTAAGACCCGTGGATGATCGTACGAGGGGGTGGTCAATTGTATTCTTACTCCGTCACCACACGGAAAAAATATTGCATACGTATGTATTAATATAATAACTCCTTCTTTCTGTACGTGAACTTTGCAGGAGTCTGTTTTAGAAAAGACTAGCTTCTGCCCGCGGCTTCGCCCGCGTAAAAGGTTACTTTCCTAAAGTTTTTGATCCCCTATTTTTATTTTTGACCGTCGGTAATACAGTGCAACGGTATTACAATACTCAGGGTTGGAACTTCATTACTGGACTGCTAGATGGCGTTGAAGAAGCTAGTTTTTGAGATTTTTTGACAAACAATTTTTTTATTTTTCATATAAAAATTTTGATATTTTTTAATAAAAAGTATCCTATGTTACTTTTAATATCTCCAAGAATATGTGTACAATGTTTCATGATGATCGGTTGAGTAGTTTTAGCGTGAAAGCGTAACAAACAAACTTACATTCACATTTATATATTAGTAGGGATTATCAACATATTTAATATTAATAAGAGCTTGTATTATGGCAGCACTTTACCAACTTTTATTTACACTTTACATTAACTCACAAAAAAAAAATCTCATGTAAAAATAGAACCTACGCATCTTGGAAGGAACCAGTAAGCCATTTCTGTATTATAAAACAATTACATTCGGAGTTCTCGTGAGTCTTCAAATGTGTTGTGTCAGAATTTATATGTGTTTGCGCAACAATTAAGAGGAGCTGTGAACATGTTTATACTCACAATGCCACGATATTTATAAAAACATATGTGGCTAGCATGAGACTATAAAATTATGTATTCCTTCGCGACTTAAGAGATATGTCGCATTTAGAACGTTGCTATAATAACATTTTGACGATGTCTAATTAACTGGTTGTTATTTGGTGACGTTACTAAAGGCATAATGAATTACTATAATAAATGAATTAAAGTATAACGGTAGTATGTGTGTACTTTCCGTGTGGTGACGGAGTAAGAATACAATTCACCACTTCATATCTTACCCGTGGGTGATCGTACGAGACGGCTAAAGAATATAAAATGCATTTAACATCTATGCAAGAGAAGGAAAACCTGAAACAAAACCCTATACCAACACGTCTGACCAGCGTGGTATAGTAGGTCAATTTCCCTCTCATTATGGAGAAGGCTCGAGCCCAATAATTAAATAAACGCATTTTGTGAAGTCAGTGTGTCATATCATTTTGTCACACAGTATAAGAAGCGCTCTAAATTTATTTTAGTGATTTTTTTAAACGTTACGTCCCTTTTATATTACATACAGTATTTATTGCTTTTTGTTTGTCTTTTCGTGTGGTGACGGAGTGAGAATACAATTCACCATCACTTAACTTGCCCGTGAGTGACAGTAAAAGACGACAAAGGGATAAAATATACATAAAATGCAAGAGAAAGATAATTCACAATATAATCCTAAACCAATACGTCTGACTAGTGTGGTGTAGTAGATGAATTTCCTTCCTCGTAGAGGCTCGAGCTTAGCAGTGGGACATATATGAGCTCAGATGATGATGAATATTTATTGTTAAGATTATGTAAGATTTTTCTTCTAAATATGATATTGGCCTTTCTTATAAGTACATACATACATACATATCATCACGCCATATCCCTTGCAGGGTAGGCAGAGAGTTCAGTTCTATTTCTTATAAGTAGTGATAGCTTAATAGGCGACTAATACACAGTTACGCAAACTGTACCTTTGACTTTACGATTTTATGAGTGTATTAAAATAAATTGTTAATTAGCAATTAATACACCTGGTAAGAAATAAACGTCATAAGGAAATCTGCATTTATGACAGATTTTTTTTATTCATATAAATTCTATCGACCTGCATAGAATTTGCGTTGTGAAATATGTCTTAAAATCTTGTGAAGTTCTGTGGCATACGTGTGGTAAAGATTGTTGATGATGATTGTCTTTTAGTGTTCCTGATTGGTAACATAATATAAATATTTTGTCTAGGCGTTACTTTTTTTCTTATTGCTCTTGGTGGCAAACGATGAAGCAGCACAACTGATGGTAAGTGTTATCGCCACCCATGGACCTTTGCAATACAAGAGGCTAGCTAGGCTGCTGCATACCAATAATCCCAAACCCATCCAGAAAGATGGGCTTCCGGCTATCTAGCTCACCGAACGAAGCACAGCAGCATACTCGTATTTCGACTGCGCAGGCATCGATTTTCTGCTAGTGTGTGGTACTACCCCGGACGGACCGGCCCGCGGCTGTAGACAGAGAACTGTCAACAACGTAGTCCTACCACTATTAACTACTTAAACTAACAAAAAGATTTAAAACAAAAAACAACAGACTAACCCGCTGAGTTTCTTGCCGGATCTTCTCAGTAGTGGTCTACTTCCGATCCGGTGGTAGTTAATTGAATTAATATAATATGTTAAAACTGACAATATGTAAGTGCCCTCGCAGGGCCTATGCATAATAAATGAATTTGAATTTGAATTTAACCCTTTCGCGTTTCTATGATAGATTTCAAAGTAATTTATATATTAATGTAGGTCAGTTAAGGTAAATTATATATTATTCGGCTATATTTTAAGACCAAAAAGTGATTTTTCTTTCTGATTATAATAAGTAGGAATATTGAATATAATAATAATAGCAAGTGCGTAGAAACAAGTGGCACTAAAATTAATTTACAGATGGCGCAGTGGTTAAGATATCAACTTACAGTGCCGGTATCGCGGGTTCCATTCCCACGTAGAACAATACTCCAAAAGTATGATTTTGAGTTTGGGTGTAATTTATGTCTGTTAATTATACATTTATTAAGTCCTCCACCATACAAAGACTTATTTAATTAAATGATTTTCCTTATTTAAAAGAAAATGAAAAATTAAGTATTATTATCATATAGACTGGGTCAGAAGGGCCTAGGTATCTCCCTAGCCCGGGTCACACATAATTTCTAAACATAACGCGAACGGAACGCGTTATGCGTTCAGAAATTATTAAAACTCTTCTAGTATGGAGCAGAGTGCCAGGTGCGACGTGCTCCGTTTAAACCATTTTTGAATTGTTCTATTTCATTTTCTCTAACTGTATCACCGAGGTATCTATCCTTGTTTAAGGCGAGGTATCTGTCTTGAGGTATGTTTTCTTGTACGACGCAAGAGACCACCAAGCCTTTTTTTTTGGTAGGCTATGGCCCGGTCACACGTCACCCGTACCGTCCGGGGCGACGGAAGGGCAGCGCGTGGCCCCATAACCCACCGTATTCCCTCCCCATCGCCATTGGGTCGGCCACTGCTCACGGTCGCTGCTCACAGCGCCCTCAGCTGCCGCCGCGCCAGAACCACCAAGCCTGCGCAGGACTCCTATCCTGGCCCATGACTCGTGCTCCAGCCTGGCTATTAAACGCCACCTACGGCTAAATTAATGTGCAGTATGGTACAGCAAATTCTAATAAAAGTTTTTATTAATGTCAAAACTCACAAAACGCCTAAAATATCACAATAATTTATGTTTGAAGTAGATAATTAACTATAATTTATTTTGTTATAGGTAAGAAAGGCGCTGCAGCCACGATACATTTTACAACTAATATATTATGATAGGGGGTAAGTAATTAATCATCGCTATTATTGACCGGTTATCTAATAATTAATTTTATTATGCTCGTTTTCACTTACAATACCAAAATTGTAGGTAACACTTAAAGTAATTTATGCTTCAATATTACATGTTAATTAATATATAACATTAATATCAATATGTCTATGAAATAAAACATTTTACCGATTCATCATTCTCCTTTTTTTTTTTTTTTTTTTTTTTTTTTTTTTTTTTTTTTTTGCGCTGTGGAAAATGCGTTTTCGCATCCCCTTTACTTGTTACAGCAAAGGGGTATGTAGGACTCACTGACACAGTATGGTTTTACTGCATCAGAATACCTACTAAAAACCACAGCGGCCCCGCGTCCCCGCCGGTTGTGGAACGCCAAAGGTTCGCCTTTTGGGCATACGACTTTGACATTCCGGCGGTTAGCTGACTAGCGCCCTAGGTCAATCATGACTGAGGGAAGAGGAGCGCGTAGCGTCTTCTCCGTCTCCCCATCCGTCGCCTGCGTAGCGGGTCAGCATAGGCACATGCCTCACGGGCCCGCCCCGCCGCTTCCTTCTGCGCTATGACCTCCTCGCAAAAGGAGGTCATAGCCATCCAACACCCATCACTGTCGACCATCTTATTAATAACGGTCGGCAGTGATAGGTCTTCACCCATAACAGATGCCAGGGCGAGTCTTTGAGTTCTCCATGTAGGACACTCTTCTAATGTGTGGCGCGCTGTGTCTATGGACGCGCCACACTCGTGACATCCAGGGGTCTCTTCGCATCTTGCAACTTGATGCAGGTACTTACCGAAGCACCCATGTCCGGTAAGTACCTGTGTCAGCCTGAATGTCAGAGTGCCATGCCGTCTATTGATCCAGCGATAGAGGTGTGGGCCAACAGCCTCCACTATCTCCCTTCCGGCTACGGGGGATTCTAGATCCTCCCTCCATCGCTGGATCAAGGTTCCTCGAGCCGTCACCATCAGTCCGTCCATATCTCCGTCAGGGAACTGCTCGCTCTGGGCCCGCGTAGTGACACGAATCCGGTAGGCCTCTGCCTGGACCTCCGCTTGGAGCTCCCAGGGTGGGTCACTTGCTAGCATCGTGGATGCAGTCCACGACACCGTACGGTAGCCCCTTATAATCCTTATCGCTATTACTCTCTGTGGCTGTCGCAAAAGACGTTTGCTTCGAGCAGTGAGGGATTCCGACCATATAGGGGCACCGTACAGTGCCATGGATCGGAGTATACCCGTATATAGCTGGCGGCAGGATGAACCAGGCCCCTTTATATTAGGCAGGAGCCTACCTAGGGATGCAGCAGTTTTTATGAGCCGTGGTGCGAGCTGAGCAATATGTGGCTCGAAACTCCACCTTCCGTCAAGATGCAAGCCCAGATATTTCATGCGGTTCAGCACCGGCACAGCAATCCCCTGCACGTTGATTTGAGCTCCACGAGGAGGACCTCGGCGAGGGCCGTGGAAGAGGATGGCCTCTGTCTTATGTGGAGATACCCTCAGGCCCAGCATACTGATTCGATCTACAACGAGAGCAGCACCGACCTCTGCCAATCGGGCAGCCTGCTGATAGTTTGGCCTTCTTGCTGTGACAAGGGTATCATCTGCATAACAGATCACCCTCATCCCAGGCAGAAGGCCACCCTGCAATACCCAGTTGAATCCAATATTCCACAGGACCGGCCCCAATACCGATCCCTGTGGAACACCACATCCTACCTGATGTCGAGACAGACGCCCGTTGCCCCCTTCCCAGACCACGTATCTATCTTCGAGATACGCCTTCAACAATCTCCGAAGGTACAGCGGCACTTTATGGTGGCGAAACGCCTCCACCAGGGTCTCAAATGGGAGGCTGTTGAAGGCGTTCGCGATATCAAGGGACACCGCTAAGACGACCTCCCCCTCAGCCACCGCTGCATTAGTAAGGGACTTTAATACTGCTAGTGCGTCAATGGTTGACCGACCTGCCCGGAACCCGAATTGTGCATCTGACAAGCCCGGTGCCACCTCTTCGAGATGCTGTACGAGGCGGTCCGCAAGTATTTTCTCGAAGAGCTTTGCAGTCTCATTCAGCAACACAAGTGGCCTGTATGCCGAGGGAGAGTCGGTGGGCCTACCTTCCTTCTGGAGCAAGTATAATTTACCCTCCTTCCAGGAATCTGGGAAATGTCCAGATGTTAGGCATTTGTCGAGCAGATTCTGGAGTTGTTCCCTAAGGCATTCGGCGGCAATACTGAGGACTAGTCCGGGGATTCCGTCTGGGCCTGGGGCTTTCTTCTTAGCTTGGAGACGTAAAAGAGCGGTATTTATCTCTTCCTCGCTAATAGGTGGGATTGTCAGTTCCTCTTCTGACACTGATGGGAGAGCCATTACTGGAGGAGTATGATCTGTAGGGGACGGGAATAGGGCCTCGATCAACCTCAGTAAGTGATCCTGTGGTAGAGTTTCAGTGATAGGGGTGCCATGGAGGCGAAGCTTATTCCTGGCTGCCAAATAGGGACGTCCCCATGGATTCCTATCCAGGCTTGCCAGTAACTCTTCCCGGGCTCTCTCTTTGGCTTGACTGATTTCTAGCCGTAATAGTTTCTTTCTGCGTTTGTATTCATTTTGCAGTTGGAACTCTAGGGCAGCGTCATGGCCAGCTCGCCCACGACTGCGTAAGTAGGCCCGTCGCGCCCGATTGCAGGATATTCGCAGATCAGCGATTTCGGGTGACCACCAGTATACTTGTCGGCGCGGTGGTCGCCGCCGAGCTTTTGGCATTGACGCGTCGCAAACCTCCGTAAGGGCTTTTCGGAGATGATGTTCGAGCTCCTCTTCATTGGCACTTTCCTGTCCTACAGTGCTCCAGCGTTGCACTATGGTAGCCTCCCGTGCCATATCTCGGTCCAGCTTACTGAGAACCCAGCGTGGAAATCTGCCAGTAGCCCGTCGATGCTCTGTTGGCCCCAGGAGGGTGGAAACTCCAAACCTGATGTATCTGTGATCTGATAGGGTTTCCACCTCTTCCTCCACTCTCCAGTCGCTGACATTGCGTGTGACTTCTGGCGTGGCAAATGTTAGATCTATTATTGATCCACCCCGATGGCGCACACAGGTGTGAACATTCCCTCTGTTCAGCAGAGACAGACCGGACTGCAAAGACCATGTTTGGACGGCCCTTCCTCTAGCATTCGTCGCTGGGTTGCCCCACTCACGGGACTTTGCATTGAAGTCGCCACAGACGATAGTCGGCCTCGGTGACTGTCTATTCACTGCAGCACTAACAGCATCAAGGAAAGTCTCAAATTCTGCCAGGGGGCGGTTAGGGGAAAAGTATACACCGATCACAACAAAATGTCGCCATTTTGCTACAACATAACCAGCACCGCGCTCTAAAGCTGAGAGAGGAGAGTTAATACCTGGCCTACATAGGATTGCCACCTGATCTGCTAGGTCTCCTACCCAATTTGGTTGGTTAGGAATGTAATAGGGCTCACATGCTACAGCCATATCTATGTTCCACTCCGCCATGGATTGCAAAAGTAGGTCTTGCGCTCCGGCGGAGTGGTTCACATTAGCCTGAAGGAAGCTGTTTAAATGGACCATTATGAGGACATATCAGCTTCTCCCTGGTCCTGGCAGTCTGTCCTACGCACAATAGGTTGGCTTTTGTGGGCCACCTTTCCCTTTATGGTTGGCGGGTTGCAGAGTCTCCCTCCCATTATATGTCTCGAGGGACAGCCCGAGTCCGCACACACCACACAATGAGGTACTGCATCGCAGTTGGCTGATTTGTGACCAGCACCGCCACACCGAAAGCATAGACTAGAGCGGTCTACAACAGATGAGCATAGCTGGCTCGTGTGTCCCAGACCCATACACCTGTAACAACGCAGAGGAAGTGGTTCCAGTACCTGTACAGCAGCTGAGCTCCATCCTACCAAGATTCTACCCGCATCAGCAAGGGATCTTGCGACGGCTATTGGGCATCGTATTTTAGCCATGCCCATACCTCCGGGGCCAGTGTTTATTTCCCCGACCCGGACTTCTTCTGCGACGCAGCTACCAGCACGTATGACTGCAGCAGAGAGCTTCTCTTTAGTAACAGAATCATCCAGCCCTGTTACCCGAATGTCTGCACAGCTAACTGGGCGGATGACACTGGCCACTCCCTCCAGTGCTGTACGGAGCTGTGCCGCAAGAAGGTCAGCTTGTTCCGTTGATTGCGTCTTAGACAGTTGGAGCACCCTAGCCCCAGTGACGGCACGGCGCACCTTTAAGCCATCTTTAATGCCTATTGCTGCTAGGTCAACGGACGTCTCTGCGCGTTCAAGTGCCTGGGCATAGGTAAACCCTTTTTCTTCTGCTTCTGGCCGCAGAGTTAGAATTACTGCAGCTGTTTTAGGAGCACTGAGTGCAGTTTTAAACTTACTCATCTTGTTACTCGGCTTAGCGGCAGTCACTGTTGAGTTAGCGGGCTCGCCGTTAGGGAGGCTGGATTTATTTCCTTTCTTTTTTCCCCTCTTGACTACTGTGGTCCAACTCTCTTCCGGTGGTTCCACTGTAGGTGTGCTTCTGACCTCCGATGTCTCTTCCGGAGTTGAGGTAACTACACATGCAGTGTCTTCCGTTCTTTTTTTGGGCACATCGGTTGTTTTATTAACTTCTGTGGAACGAGCTAGTACATGGCCAGCTTGCGCAGCCACCTTCTTCCTGTCCGCAGCTAATGGCGGACGGTTCACCTTGGCAGGAAGAAGGCGATCCTCTAATCCAGCAAGCCGGGCATTTATCATCTCCCCAACAGATCGCACGATAGAGGATTTCAACTCCGCTATTGTTCCCACTCCCATTGAAGACGAAGAGGCAGCAGCCCTCATTTCGGAAAATTCTCGGCGGTAAGACTTGAGTTCTGCTTTGAGGGCTTCTATTTCCTGGCGCTGCCTGCCATTCTCTGCTCTCAATCGGCGGGTATCCTCCGCCTCCGATTTAGAACACAAGGTTTCAATGATGCCTTGCATCTCTGCTGCTGAATCCCTGAGTTTCTTAATAAAAGGACCCTGAAGGTGCCCAGACTTTTTTGTAACCTCTAAGATTATTGCCGCGTTGTGACCCCCACGGGCGCGCATCTCCTCCGGCCCAATGGTAGAGAGATAGTCCAGGGCGGGGCACTCCGAAGCCGAGGTTTCCGCTGAGTCCAATGTTCTCACAGGGGCTTCTTTGCGAAACGCACGGCTCCTGAGCGCACGCTCATACTCTTCTTCTTTGGCTTCTGCATCTCTGGCTCTGAGGTCCACCTTGGCACGTGTGAGCCCTGCATTATGGCCTCGCTTTACCCCGGCGTGAGGTATTCACCTTAGATTTGGGTTCTACCTCAGTATCCGAGCCCGAATCCTTCCGCCCAGAGTGGCAGTTCCTCATGTATTGGCGTTTCCTTCCTGTGGGGGTGTCGTCCGTTTCGCCTGTGTCGCATTCGACAGTCGATAGTGCATCCGTCTCTCCTTCCGAGTCGTCCTCCATCTAGCGAAACTAGAGTTATATCAAGTATTAATATTTATTTTTTATACTAATAGTACAACTGAATCGCGATATTAGAGTTTTCCAACGAAGTTAGCAAAACTGAATCGCGATATTAGAGTGTTTTTAGCGAACTTATATGTAGAAGCCGGTCACGACCAGTATACTGGTCGCAATTTTTTGAATACCGGTCGACCGCGCCCACAATGCGGTTGCAGTCCCGGTACCCCAAGCGAGCCTCCCCCCTCTCCCCGCTCCCCAACCACGACCCGACAACAACCCGACAAGACAATTTACGACGAAGACAACGACAACAACCCGCCAAATTAATTCGAAGCTAAAGACCGACCTATTCCAATACTCCATCCAGCGCACACGTCCGACCTCTACGAGTGCCAACTGGCGAGTCCCGATTCATCATTCTCCTACTATTATCCCAATTACTTAGGGTCGATACAATATGTACTCTTCTTTAATAGTACATATTCTAAAAGTTATTGGTAATAGTTTTATGACCGGTCGTTTTATGACCTGCCAGACATCAACCCTCCTTGAAATGTAATTCTTGACCAAACGGTATCAGATGGAGTTGGCCCAGTCTTAGTCGTCTTTTATTGCATCCACGAGCAAAGTAACGGTTGGTAGTATTCGTAGCCGCTACCACACAGCGTTACCGTTTTACCGATTATAGCGATAAAAGTCGTAAAAAACGTTTTATTTCATCAATTATCAAAATGATTTCTGATGTTTTCTGACATTTGAAATAAAACTATTTTTACGGATGTCACAGAAATGGATTTGAGAAAGTAGGAGAGAAACATAAGAGAAAGAAAGCATCTAAAATACCCGACACTAACTCCTGGTGTATTAAACACATCTTACAAGCATAAATCTTAATTAACAAAAAAAGAGGATTATAAATATTGATTCTATACAATTTTATTTCAGTAAAAATGTAATCCTTAAAATAAACGTTAATTAAAATACTTATCATATGTTATTTGTGTTAATTTTGTTAATTACTTAATCCGGTAAAAGTGTAAGACAAGTATCTTTACCTTCATATCAAAATATAAGGTATCTTGTTGCTACATTCGTATTTGTCCTTAATGATTTCATTCACATTCTTCAAGTTTTTGCTTATAATGTGAACATTCTGCGTTCTCTTTATTTGTCAATATGTCAAAAAGTGAAGTGATAACATACACTTACTAGCCTGAGCTTCCTTATTTAAATTAATCAACCAAATCATAAATAAAAACTTATAAACGTTTAATATGCAAAAGTCTCAATAAAAATAATGATAACAATTTTTATATAGCATTTTGTATGAATGAATCTTTTCATTGATCTGTTTATAAACTTCTTCCTCGTATATAATTCATACGCGTCCCGTTTTATTACCCGACTGCAAAGGAGTGGTATTGTGTTTAACAGTCTATGTATGTATGTATGTTCCTTTGAAGCACTATATATACCAAACGCCTAGGCCGATTTTTATGATTCGCACGTCAATCGATTCCTCTTAATCCGGCGAGTGTCACTAAAGATATGACGTTATTGAAAATTCAATATGGCGACTATTGGACGCCATATTGTGAAAATTAAAAAAAATAAAGTCAACAAACTATATCGAGTGGGATATTGTTAAATAGGTATTTAAAAATCATTTTTAGTTTTCTCTCAACATTTTTCGATTTGACTGGCCGTTTAGGATCTATATCGATTTAAAGTTTGGTAACAACCTTTCTCACATATAGGTTTTTTAGACAGTAGAAATTTACGATGAAAAGACGAAAAATTAATATAACTGGATGTGGATGGAGATATACTGAAGTATCTAGTAGATATATTGTCCAATATACCATAGGTAGTCCTACCTAAAGTATCTAATGTCTGACGCGGTCGCCCATCTCCAATTTCTAACGATTTAGTACTCAACTTCAATCGAAAAACTATATATAGTTAGGTACTTACCTACTTATTAATAAATAAGATAACTATAGCTATCTAGGTATTTATAACTAAAAAGTATAAAATAAAAAAAAATATTAAAAAAATCAAAAAACTCGACTGCGTAAAAAGTCACCAAAACTACGTACATAATAAAAAAACTGAAAAGAAAAAAACAAGCACTTAGATGTCCGGTGGTCTAGAATTCCATAATATATTATTGAATAAATACTATTGCAGAAATGAAATATATTTTAATAATAGAACATGACAACTGAACAGTCGGGATCCTTTATTCGACAGTAAATCTAATTTTTCAATGGATCCTTTATTCGACAGTAAATCTAATTTTTCAATGGATCCCGACTGTTCAGTTGTCATGTTCTATTATTAAAATATATTTCATTTTCTGCAATAGTATTTATTCAATAATATATTATGGAATTCTAGACCACCGAACATCTAAGTGCTTGTTTTTTTCGATTCAGTTTTTTTATTATGTACGTAGTTTTGGTGACTTTTTACGCAGTCGGGTTTTTTGATTTTTTTAATATTTTTATGTTATATATACTTTTAGCATTTTAAAAGCAAAAATAAGTTTGCTAATATAATATTAGCACTTGTAAAATTCTATTGTGTGTTTCTTAAGATGATATCTATTTAAATTCGACATAGTGTGATATCTTTCTATTGATCCTTTTAAGATTAAAGTTAGCTGACAAAATAATTTAAATAATACCACCTATAAGGAGAAGTATGAGAATTGTATCTTGGGGCCTTTAAAATTAACGGATAATTAACGGACATAAATAATATGTATACTTAAAACTATTATGGATCAAATAAAGCATTGCCCTAGGTGGAAATCAATCCCATGATAATCGGCTTAGGTAGTTGCAACTTCATGTCATAGTTGTCGTAGATATCATCACTGTGTCCATCTTTTCAACTGAATCATATTTTAGACAATTTATTCATGTTTTCGTTACCATGTAGCTTTCGATATATATTTTTAAAACAACCTATCAACGATCGTTTTAGCAAATATCAATTTGTCGTTACTGCTACAACATTCAAGCGTTTTGTAATCTTGTCATTAAACAAAAGGTTGACCATTATTGGACTTAATCATATATACTAGTATTTGTTTAAGTTGTTTACAGATGGATATATCCTAATTTACACCTTGAGTTAATTTAGTATCCAATTGTATTCGTATACCTTTTAAGGAATCCGTGATTGTACAATAGTATTACTGTATGTTATATAATTTTATATGTATTGGAAGCAATTATATTTTATTGTTACTAAACTGAATATTTGAATAGTTATTTTAATGTGGCATCACATATGGCTTAGAATACGTAACCTTCGTGTTGTAATTGTCATTCATAGTGTATATATAATATTTAAATTTATTTGATAATATATTTTTATCGTAACGCCAATTAGAATTGGTAAATCGTGAGTAAGTTTTAGGACACTCGAATCGAACCATCTGTACTAATGTGCCCTTTTGTTACAATGTCCTTAATATAATAAGTTTTTAGATTGTTTGGTAGTTTATTAAACAATTTTACAGCTTTTGCTATTTGGAATAGTTTTTTAAAGTATGGATTTCCATCAATGTCACCTATGATTATCCATTTGAGAGCGAGTGTGATAATACTTTCAAAAACACTTTTATTGCTAAAATTATGGTGTTGCGCTGCATCAGAAATTGTACGCCTGCCAGACGTCATATTCCAAGATATGAAGTTTGACAGTAGAACAATCAATATTAGTATGTATTGACAGTTAGTGAGACATTCGAGAATGTGTCGTATCCCGCTTCAGACACATATGTTTCTTCGAGGGACCGATCCGTAAAGATCCCCTAAATTCGAATTCCCTAGCTGTAATATTAAATCTGTGTTTTTGGCACCAATAACACAAGTTTAATCTTAGTTTGGGTGCCAGAGAATTAAACACAAGAAGACCTTAGAACTTTAATGGAAACTTAATTTCTGTTAAAATTTGTAAATTATGTTTTGGAAATAAAGTTATTATTATTTTTGTTACAGTAAGCACTGATTGGGATAAATATATATATTTTTTTTTCAATACTAACCTAAAAACATTTTAAATTTTGTGAAAATAGTATAAACTTTTATCAAATTTCTTATTTGAGTTATAAAATTTAAAAATTGAATTAATAAGATGACACATACTTGTTGAATTAAGCCTAAAAATTGATATTTGAACAAGGCTAAGGAGCCTCTCCTGGGTTTCTTCATGTAATGATCAACACCATCAATCACTTTACGCATATTTGTTCAAATATAAATTTGTATTACCATGACGCTATTAGCCGGATGTAATGCATAACAAGTTGACCTCTCAGCATTATGTTTTGATCTCATTTATTCCTTGTAAATCACGATTCTTAGACCATTCCGTTCATTTAAATGGAATCTCTGTATGTCGTGACCAATAGTAAAAAAATAAAGTAAACTTATTCTGTTTATATACTTCTACGCATAAATATGTGCTGTATAAATAGTTTTATTAGTTATATGTACTTCAGTAAAAAAACAAATATGCAAGATATAAAATATATAAGTAAGTCTAAAACGTAGGTCAAACTAGCGAATTTTTAATCATCTATCTTAAAAATAAATGAAAAATTTATATATAAATGATATCTTGAAAATTAATGGCAAATTTATATATATACCTACATATATGCTATCTTAAAAATAAATGGATATTTAAATACATGCTATCTTAAAAGCAAATGGAAAGTTTATATATCGTCTATAATCAAGGTTTCGATGCGTGCACGCTGCCAGTAGCTCACAATTGTTACAGGGTAGGCTCTGATAATGAGCATTGAAGCAAAAACCCGAATGGCTGTAATCAATCGTAAGTCTGAATTCGTTGCCATTTATATATTTCTAACATGTGTCAGACACTATAAATTCAATACCAAAATCATATCATCATCATCTTAGTTCATACAGGTCCTACTACTGTACATACATACATACATAGCCTCACGCCTGTTTCCCAGAGGGGTAGGCAGAGACTACGGATTGCCACAAACCACGATCCTGACATACCTCCATCGCTTCATTCACGCTCATCACAGTCTTCATGCATGCCCTACGATTACGCGTACTCTTAATCTGACCTTTCACTAACACATCTTCAATTTGATCCAGGAAAGTACGACGTGGTCTTCCCCTTGTAATCGTCCCACTCACACTGTGCTCCACTATAATAGGAGGTAAACTAATCACGCTGGTCAGACGAGTTGGTATAGGGTTTTATTTCTCCTCCAGAGTATATTATATATGCATATTATATCTTGAATGCGAAATTTTGATGGTTAAGAAGATATAGCATGCAAAAGTGGAAGGATGTAGACTAACGTACCTAGACCAGATTGGTCAAGTACTGAAGGAAGGTGGAGTTAAGAGTCTCCGAAACCAGCGAGCGTGTATGACGAGAATTATGAATGTTGAGGAAGCGAGTGAAGTATGGAAGGATAGACTTCTCTGGCACTCTGTTCTCTCTGCCTACCCTGCAAGGGATATGGCGTGATGATATGTATGTATGTATTATATCTTAGTAATATTTTACAACACCTAGGAGCAAATTAGAGATTGGTGAATTGTATTCTGCAAACGATATTATGTATTTCTATAAAATATTGATAGAAATTGAGATCTATATAATATTTTTTATTGTTTAATAGGATGGTCGCTCTGGGTTCGCTTCTTCTTGCGACCATTTTTGAAATACAATGTATTACCACTACTTACTCTTCAATCTTAATACTCTTAAAACTGGCTTAGTGTCACCAAGCGTTCCAGTGACCCACCAGCACGCCGTCGAGACGTATATTGTAGGGCGTATCTACGGGGTCGTGCGCCGCTTCTCTGTCGCCCCGGACAGTTTAGCGGGGCGTGACGTACCATAGCTCGCTTATCTTCTTTTGGAGAAGCCTATGTCCAACAGTTGAGTTTAATAGATTAATGGATGATTGGATTTGAAATTTTTTTCAAAAGCCACAGTTTAATTAATTTCTTTGGGACACATTTCGCTGTGGAGCCCGGCGGGTTACCTTTTCGAGTACCGTTTCCGTCGACGCAGTAAACAATGACGTTGCCGTGGAATTGCACTCATGTATTTGACCTCTCTGCGGATAACAGACTGATCATAGTTCAATCAAATTACGATATATAATTTTATAAATTTAAAATAATCGATATTTGAAATAAAGTGAAATAAGGTTAAAGCAAACGATGCGGAACCTTTAGTGTACAATTAATTTGTGCTTGATTATTTAATTGCTGAGTAAGGTTAGATGATTAGCATTTGATGAACGATATGGCCTAAGGCATAATGCAGAGATGCATCGCAATATTTAAGCGGTTGGTTTTAAAGTGATTACAAATAAAATCACACATAAATTCAAAAGTTTATTTTCTCTCCAAAGGGATAAAAGATGATCACTTTAGAGCGTTCATGGTCACTAGAGGACTGTACAGGATCTCTTGTATCTTCCCTTCACCATGAACGCTGTAAAGTGCTCAAAAAGTCGGGAAATTAAAAATCAAATACAAACGTGACAGAATCCTTAAAAAGAGTTTCATTTCAGATCTATAAATGCTCACGTAACCATAATCATTCATCATTCTCCTACTCTTACCCCAATTATTTGGAGTCGATACAATATGTACTCTTCTCTCATAGTACATATTCTAAAAGTTATTGGCAATAGTTTTATGACCGGCTGCCTGCTAGACGTCAATCCTCCTTGGGAATGTAATTGTTGACCAAACGACATCAGATGGAGTCAGCCCAGATCGCTATAGGGCTCTTAGTCGTCTTTTATGACATCCACGAGCAAAATAAGGATTGATAGTATTCGTAGCCGCTACCATACAGCGAGGGTAAACATCAGAAATAATTTGAAAAGTACATAAAAATTTAACTTATATAATTTATTTAGTGTTACATAACAAAATTCAATCCAGATTGCTTTGACATCGCGTCTTCGAATGCTATCAACTCTTACATTTCTCAGGGTGTTGTAAAATACTATTATTAACACAAGTGTGGACCAACTCCATCTGATGCCGTATCGTAAACAATTACATTTCTATATAGCCAAAACTTTCGCAATATGTATGATAGAAAAAGAATACATATTGAATCGACCATAAGCAATTAGGACAAGAGACCTAAGTAATTAGGATAAGAGCAGGATGATGATTATGATAAGATCATGCAAATACTTCTTCCTGATACATATTTAACCAGTTTTTACGAATTCTACAGGGCTTTTCGATTAAAGTCGAACAGGAAGTCACAAGGGAAATATTGTATTGTTAATTTGTCACCATCATCTATCGTCATCTACTGGGTACAGAATACAAGTTTAGAATTCTACTGAGGAATCCTTGACGGCAAATATTATTAACAGACAAGTCAGAAATGCAGCGGTCATACTTCTGGCATTGATCAAAATATTAGATCAACGCGAACGATGCATTCCAAAAATGAATAGATAATAATTGATTGATAATAAAAAAAGACTGGCAATCTCCGTAACAGAAGTATCGGTTTCGAAATTATTATTTTTTTAAACACCATCCTACACTAACAAAATAATCTTTATATTGCGCGGGACTTTACACACCTACAATTAAGACAAATTAAAGTTAAACTAAGTAACTAAAACAAGAGTTTGTGGATCGCACAAGGTATTATTCTGCGTGGGAATTGAATCTGCGGCACTGGCACGGAAGGTCGGTGTTTTAATCACTACGCTATGTGTGCAGTAAATTTTCAGGATTGTGTTGTCGATGTTTTATTCAAACGAAAGAAAAAAAAAAAGAAAAAAGTTAACTGTAAATAATTACCTAAGATCAGTCTAGATGATATATAATTTTATTCCCAAATGGACGTTACAGTAATGTAATTATAATAATAATACAACTATTAGCTAATAAAAATCAACAAAATAAACAGTTAACCTTAGAAATCAACTTCAAAACCTGTTGATAAGATGCGCTGGTAACCTTGAAATAGTATGGTTAAATAAAAAGATGAAATCAAAGAATCATGTACTTATTACTGTTGCTGTTTATTAGAATATTCAAGACTTTTTAAAGTCAAATATCATTCTCATATTCTATATATATATATATATATATATATATATATATATATATATATATATATATATATATATATATATATATATATCTATATATATATATATATATATATATATATATATATATATATATATCTCAGTTCATAACATTATTAACAGTGGTTATTTTCTACATTAAATAATACAAAATAATAATAATAATTTGGGTCATTCTCTATAATTAATTTATGATTAATTCGGCATCGGTGCGGCATCATAGCTATTAATCATAGGTACATCTATTGAAAATTACCACGTGATTATTCTTATAAGTAGTAGTAAGAGTAAAAATAAAATTCACCACCCTATTCTTGCTTCTTGCAGTGGGTGTAGTAAAAGACAAGTAAGGGACAGGATATGCATGCAACATCTATGCAAAAGAAAGCAAACTCTACTGATCACCGTGGTATTTAGATATTTTTTTCTCTTCATATAGAAGACATCCAAATCTGGTGTTGTGCTGTGTGGTAGCGACTATGAATCAACCCTTAGGCACTATGTTCGTGGATATCGTAAAAGCCGACTATAGCTATATATTGACCGTGGTCGTTACTAAGCTTTTGTTTGTAAGAATAAAAGAAATGATTGTTAACTGAGAAAAAATATGTGAAGTTAACACGTAGATACTCGTACATTGCAAATATAAATAGCATGCATATTTACGCGTTGTACGTGCGAACAAACTATATAACTAAAAACAATTGAGATTATATTACTATTGTAAACATACAAAGGTTAATTTTGATATATTATTACATACCTAAATGTTAATTTACTTATTTTTCTATTTAGTACGTAGAGGGTTCGACCGCAATACAATGCGGACGAGGCATTTGTATTTTCGTCTATACACAAAGTTCAAGCTTAACTAAAGAGTTCGTGTAGAGTACAAATGTCAGGTAAAGGTCGTCAGGATGCTAGCTGGTGCCATTGTTACAATGTACTTAATATGATATAGGTTATTAGAATAATATCGTGACTGATCAAGAGGAAGGCAATTATTTAGTTAATTTAATTCGTACTTTATTTTTAATTAATTTAATTAATTTAATTTGTACAAAATTATACCTCAAATTTAGTTTTCTTCACATTGCTTTATAGGTTTTGTGCCAAAAAGAGGTCATCATCATCATCATCAACTTACTCTTATCCCAATTTATTTGGAGTCGACGCAATATGTCTTCACCTTCCATACAACCCTATCAGACTTCATCTCTGTGGTCACTCCTTGTCATGTTTCACGCAGTCCATCCATCTTTTCTTCGGTCTTCCCTTACCCCTAAAGACTTCAACATTCATACTTAAAACTTTCTTCACAACATTATTTTCATCCTGTATCATCACATGTCCATGCCATATCAATCTTTTACTCTTTAACTATACGGAATAGTTAAATAGTGAAAGATTCACAAAAAAAAAAAACATTGTCATTGTTGTAAACATTGTCCGGTAGATGGCACACGTCACCTTGAAGACGTAAATATGATACGAAGCGAGATTTGCATGTCCTACAGTAGTTCACGGTGGTGTAAGTGGCAGCACGATCGGGCCAGACTCCCAATAGGTGCGGGTTCGAACCCCGCTTGTGACATAATTTTTCGTTTCGTAATCGGGTATTTATAAATTAATTAAGCATATTAAATGCTAAAAATTTCAGTAATTTGAATAACAAGGTTGTGTCATCGTTTAATACAATTCTAACTATAAAGTTTGAAGTATTAAGCCTATACAATGTGTAAACATTGTCCGGTAGATGGCACACGTCACCTTGAAGACGTAAATATGATACGAAGCGAGATGTGCATGTCCTACAGTAGCTCACGGTGGTGTAAGTGGCACACGATTGGGGAATAGGTGCGGGTTCGAACCCCGCTTGTGACATCATTTTTCGTTTCGTAATCGGGTATTTATAGAGGTATAATACGTCAACATATTGTCATATTATTTTTAATAGCACTTGATTGCGAGTTTATTATCATCTATTGCGCGTAATATTAAATTTTATGTTGCTGTTCAGAATTATCTGGCGTAAAAATATATTATTTTTATATGACTTATGATACCTGCCTCTTTGCCTGGAACCTGCCTGCCTTTTTCTGAAACAAAATTATAATTGGTAATATGTACGCATACTTATGTTAGTGACATAAGTATGCGATTATCATTCAGTTACCTGCTAGATATATTTTACAAATAAAAATATTTCAACATCATTTTAAGTATTGTCAACGGCAAGCCAAAATATATGTATGGCGATCAGAACAGTGGTAATCTAACCATCATTTGCAAACGGTGAGCTATACAGCTCTTTAATTACCTTTTCAAAGTCATGATGTAAAAGTTGTTAACCATTTATCACACCCATAATAGCTGACGCGTCCTCAAATTTTCGGTATGTGACCTTGAATGGTATAATTATATTTTATTTATTTCATCATCACTGTGAGGCTAGCATACGATCCATTCCTTGCAATACCCAGAGAAATAATTGATTAAAAATTATACAGGTACGGTATAGTATTTCTTTTTCTTATTTTATTTATAGTCATATCTTTATATCTATGTTACTGATGATATTGTATTAAATACATATTGTTTGGTGGGTCACATTATCCTGCCATTTCTCTAGATGGCCCTCTGTTTATCAGGCGAGATACAATTAGGTCATGTACCGTCAACATATAAACAAATATACCAAACAGACACACATTGGTATATTTGTAACAGACACACATTTAACTAAATAAGAAAGGAGGGTCTAACTATTGCATAATCTACTATATTAATTCGATGTAAGAAATAAGGGTCTAATTATTATGTAATCTGCTATATTAAAACGATATGATTATACATGTTTTATACCATAAACAATGAGCTATCTTAATTTATAGTATTGATATATAAACATTTTATAACTAATAAAACGATATTTGGATTATTCACGATTTCTTTGTTTACGCTATCTTTCTCAATTCATTTGTATATCAGACTGGGGACTTCCCTAGTACCTTACCCTCGTTTAAAAGCTGTCGGGTAAGCACTTGTAACGTGCAAATTTCACTCGTTTCTTTGTTTCGTTACACATTTAATGTCATTGTAGTTATGTAGTATTTTTTTTTAATTATTACGTTTAATTTTGTATTCATTATTTTGAAATTTTTATTAATTATTCCATGGCTAGGAGATATCATATCGATTATAGAAATGTTATCTATGCATTATAGTTTTAAATAGATTTTTAACTGCTAATAATCAACGAGAAAAAATGAAAATTATTAAGTTTTGAAATATAATTGTCAGTATTGATTTTGTTCATCAAACAGCCTATGAAAGTTCACTATAGGCCTACTCAAAGGAGGATATTGCCACGCCTAACAGGCAGGCTGGCGATATTAATTAGTTTTATATATTGCCCAGAAGAATGTTCAAATCCTGATGCATGCTAGTCCTGGCGCATTCACCTGGTGATCCCTGCAACTAGTTTGTAAGACTTCCATGGCAAAGAAGAAACATTCTATTCTTATTGAACAACATATTTATATTATTTCTAAATCATCACTACTAGCGATGATTATTTATCATTAAAATATTATATTTCAATATTCAATTATTCTAGTAAAATTATTAATTGCAGTTATATGAAACGTCCATTAAAAAAAAGTTGTCTAGATTAAATATCAAGAACAATAGACGTTTCTTTACACGTTAATATCACAAGAATGTGATTGAATTTTATTAATAAAATGCTAGCATGTTTTTCTTATTTATAAGATGTTTTGTTGACATTTGATAACCTTTTGGAGTTCCAAGTCCACAAGCCATTTTATAATTATTAGTTAAAGCTGGGATTTCACAGACATTAAATTTAACAGTAAAACGTTGTGGTATTTACATTACCCATAATATTGTTATCTCTAAATAGTACTACGAGTATGTATTGGCTGCCTCCGTTTGTTTCTGGGTTTAGTTTAAACAACTAAAAAAATACCTGTAGTGATCGCGTAGTGATTAAGTAGTGACTTGTAATCTTGAGTGCCACCGGTTCCCGTGCATTTCTTTACACTCAATTTTAATGAATCTGAGTATAAATTCTTGCTTTTGTTAAAGTCGAGTATAGACATCAAGTTACCCACAATGTCTTCTCTGTATTATATATAAACTGCAATGTTTATTCTATTATCTGTTTGAACAAAATATATCTGGGCTTTATTTTTACTTTAAATTTAGTGGCAAAAGGGGGCGGTGGCTGAGTAAAATTCTATTTTACAACTTAAAATGTAGATGTATTTATTATAAGCAAGGCCATTTGTGTTGTTTTTATCAGCAATAGAATAGAATAGCCGCTACCTGCTGCTGCAGCTGATTATAATTTAAATCTTTTAAATGTAACTAAATGTAAATCAAGTTACATCGCCACATCTTTTTCATCATTTCAGCCCATCGCCGTCCACTGCTGGACGTAGGCCTCCCTCATGGTACGCCACAGAGTGTGCGCACATATTATTTACATCGCCACATATTATTTTAATTATAAGTTATATAATTTCTAATACTTATATATACTTAAAATAAACATGTACTAAATAAATCACAAAAAAATATAATAAATATGTTGATTATTATATACGCCGTAACTTCAACATCGTATAAAAAGTGCTCAGTTGATTATTATATTTGAAATAGATTTTTTGTTACGTTCAGTTAAACAGTATACGGACCTTTGTTTTTATTATAGATTATATTCGCATTAATTGACATATGATTGCAAATAGAAATAATACCATAGTCGCTACAATTGATAGGCAGATTGATGATCGCATTTGGTGCTGCACTTTTGCCATTTGTAAAAAGTTAAGGGTGGCGATACTTTATATTATTAACTTATCAATATACGAGGAAAATGGCTGGCTTATATGCAATAAATTAATAATAACTTATAAATCGTAATTCAATACCTAAAAGTATGCAATTTGTAGTGTTATGTAATTCAAATGCGTGAGAAACTATATGTGAACGAGAAACAATTAACTTTCCGATTGAAATTTCAACAGATGGTTTTTTATTGCAGGCACTCTCAGATATCTTTTTCTAAAATTCTATACATCACCAGCATTTTATTAAAGTCTCATTAACAATGAAAGGGATATTAGCCTATTGCCAATTCTAAATATTATTATGTTGGCAATATGGGTTGGTGACTTTGTTATGAAATTTCTTTCACTCGCAGCGGTACTATCGCTTCTTAAATCGTATAATCAAGTTAAATGATACCTACTCATAGCAAAAGAAAGGGCAACTTAAGTTTTAAACAGTCGCCACAGTGAATTATTTAACTGTAGTCGGAATATTGGAGGTATTGTCTTGCAAGGCCACCGAAGACAAAGATCGGGTACTGGTGGCTCACTCGCACGGCGAAAAAAGCTCCTCGCTTTGCATGGTGGGTCTATGGGCCGCGCGCCGCCTCTTCCGTCGCCCCGGACCGATTTGGCGGGGCGTAACTACAGCATAGTCCACCGCAAAAAAATTTGCCACTGTAGGACATGGGTCTCCTCTTTGCGGCGAGGGTATTTATCCTTTCACATCACTTAGGCGAAACGGTTTAGAATAGAGTTTTATTGATAATTTTTCTTCTTGTGATCTTATATGCTTACATTGCATAATTGATTTTTACGATACTGACCGAACGGAAGGGATCATGACTATTGTAATCTTACTTCGTCACAGCACGGATTATTGTCATGAAAATGTTAAAGACGCTTCAGTCTTAGATTGAGATGAAGATCTCATTTATATCTTACTGCTGGGCTTGAGCCTCATCCATAATGGGAGGGCTAATGACCTAATTTACCTCGCTGATCAGATGACTAGTTTCTTTATATTTTATTGCAAGTACTTTTTTGGGTTGATATTGTAGGTAGTGATGTGTATGATATGCAGTGATACTGTAGGCATATTTATATCCCTTAGTCGTCTTTTACGATTCCCAAGGGCAAAATTGTGTTGAATTGTATTCTTACTCCGTAACTACATGGCAGTCAATCAGGTATATATCTTAATTTTTTTTTTTCGGAGCCTGATTGCAACGAACTACAACTATGCAGTGAATTTATAATTATAACACAAGAATACCATATAAGGCCAAGATAACAGATAATGATTCGTACCCTTCATTTTAAATCATTTATACCCAATAGTTGAACAATATTTAAGAAGTATGCTATCTCTAACAATGTTGTGAAAAGAAAATATTGTACATACTGATATGTCAAAAACCCTATATCGATTTTGTATGAGTGAAATTTTGAATAAAAATAAATAAAGATAATTTTAATTCTGTATTAACACAAACTAAATGGCCGTGTAGTTAGTTCACGAATATAATGTATCATTATTCCGTCCTTTCTTGTGGTACATTACAATTATATTAAGTAAAGAACCTTTATAAGATGAAAGCAGATAACATTCTTGCAAGGAAGGTAAAATATTTAAAATCGTATTAATATTATATCAAATGTGCTGCAACTACACTTCCATGAGTTCATTTTTAACTGTAACAGTCTTCTACTACAGTAAAAAAGTCATACATTTCATACTGTGTACTTTGAGAAGACATAGATATTGCTGAAAAATTATCTGTGCCTCTGAAACGATAATAAGTAAGTATTTCTCTAGCAAAGTTGCATAAACAACTATTAACATTTAAAACTATAACATTTATTACCATTTAGGTTTACTAATGACTTACCTAAGGAAATTACTGGAATTTACTCAGAAATTATATTCTGCAGAGATATGAAACTCAAGTAAGATGAGTTTATTATATATTAGGAAAGAAAAGATAGCATTAACAAGCAAAATGATGATGCAATTAAAATAAAAAGATACAGATCTTACGACATATAAAGCTCGTTTTTTTAATGCACAAATTTGGGCCGATATCCATAAATGACAATTTGATTTGTAGTATAACGCTGAATCACAATAAATCGTGTATTTGTGAAAACGTTGAATGTGTGATGACTTGTTGTTGCTTCCGATTTCATAAAATTTCGTAACAACAGCATTCTAGTTCGCCGTGCGTTAATGAATATTTGACTTTTGACATTGTCGCCTATATGGCTTCTACTAGATTTTCTATTCCGTGTTGAATATAAGATTATTGCGACACGAAATTAGCTTTTGTTGATTAGTTCGCTTGTTGATTTGTACAGAAACTCAAATAAGGAATGCAAAAGAACGATATTTACATTTAATGGTAAATAATATCTTCTTGACCCATATACACTGCCATATATACTGCTCCTCCAAATGAGGGCAATGGCCTACTATACCACGTTGGTCAGATATGTTGGCACAAGGTTTTATTTCGGATTCTCCTTCTTTTGCAGTGATGTCACATTTCTTAATCGATTTTTACGACACATACAGAAAAGAAAGGGGTGATGACCATTGAATTCTTAATCCGTTACGATACGGTTTGAAGATTAGGTAGATAAAGTGTGTGTATGTCGGTGGACAGCCGGTGGTAATCCGAGCATTCCCATGCAAACCTTTTCTTTCTCTCTCCTCATGTACAATTAATGAGCCCGAGCCTCCTCTTTTATATGAAAAAATAATACATAAATCTACTTTTCCATTTTGGTAAATGTGTAAATGTAATTAACCAAATTTAAACCGTATATTTTTGTTGTGATTGATGGCCAATCCTAATAAGAATAAAAAAATATTCCAAGAGTTCTTTTAGTTATGTTATTTACTCTTACGACGGATCACCTCACGGATTAGTAGCTTACTCTTTTATACATACATACATTCACGCCATATCCCTTGCAGGGTAACCAGAGAGAACAGAGTGCCAGAGAACTCTATCCTTGCATACTTCACTAGCGTCCTCAACATTCATAATTCTCTTCATACACGCTCGCCGGTTTCGGAAACTCTAGACTCCACCTTCCTTCACTACATGACCAATCTGGTCTAGGTAGGTTAGTCTCGGGGCTTACTGTTTTATATCAATCAAATAATTATACAATTTTAGTTAGTGTATCAGTTTTTATAACACTATATCTTTCTTGAATATCAGGTTTTAATAATAATTTATAAGTATTCTATGTCAACGGGTCAAATGCGAATTATGAAAAAGAACTCGTATATTTTCTTCGGTGAGTTATCAAGCGATAACATAATAATACATACATATCATCACGCCATATCCCTTGCAGGGTAGGCAGAGGGAACAGAGTGCCAGAGAACTCTAACCTTGCATACTTCACTCGCTTCCTCAACATTCACAATTCTCTTCGTACACGCTCGCCGTTTTCGGAGACTCTTGACTCCACCGTCCTTCAGTACGTGACCAATCTGGTCTAGGTAGGTGAGTGTCGGTCTCCCCGGTACCTACATCCTTCCACTTTCACATTGTATATCTTCTTAACCAGACGTTCGTTCGGCATTCTTTCCACATGTCCGAATCATCGGAGCATTCCCTTTCGCATCTTTACACCAATAGTCTCTTTAATACTTACTCGCTCTCTTACGTCGTCGTTGCGAATGCGGTCGGTCACCCTAAATAATAATAAGTTTAGGAAAAATAATATTACGTACATAGTTCATTCTTTAACTTCAATTTATTGTAAAATTATATAATTTTATGCTATATAATATTTTAATAACTTTTTTCGTTGTTCAATATGTAAACATGTTATAATTTACATACTTCGAATTAAATTTATATATATATATATGTATATATATATATATATATATATATATATATATATATATATATATATATATATATATATATATATATATATATATATATATATATATGTATGTATATATATATATATGTATATATATATATATATATATATATATATATATATATATATATATATATATATATATAAATTTAATTCGAAGTATGTAAATTATAACATGTTTACATATTGAACAACGAAAAAAGTTATTAAAATATTATATAGCATAAAATTATATAATTTTACAATAAATTGAAGTTAAAGAATGAACTATGCACGTAATATTATTTTTCCTAAACTTATTATTATTTAGGGTGACCGACCGCATTCGCAACGACGACGTAAGAGAGCGAGTAAGTATTAAAGAGACTATTGGTGTAAAGATGCGAAAGGGAATGCTCCGATGATTCGGACATGTGGAAAGAATGCCGAACGAACGTCTGGTTAAGAAGATATACAATGTGAAAGTGGTATATATATATATGTATATATATATATATATATATATATTGATAACGAATTCATTATTCACAAGATTATATAGAAACAAGTTATATTTATGTAGATATTAGATTTACAAATGTTATGAAGAATATACGTGCGACTACTACATTAAATAATATAAATAAATTTTATATAATACTTGCTTTTTCCCTCGTCTTCGTCCGAGCAGAAGTAGAAAATGGTTATAATAGGATTTTATTGGTCCTTTACGTATTCATTTTGTTGTAATATATATGACCACTCTAATGCTTAAAAATCTCCAAATGAAGTACTAATTAATATATTTTAGAGAGCGTCCAATTTTAAAGAGTATTATAGCATTGTATGAAACTTTTACGTGAGTTCAACCTTTTTTGAATAAAACCGCATTTAGTTTTCAAAGCTGTGTTTAAAATAAAATAAGCACTAAGGAGTATTGATATCAACTTTGAACCAAATCATCTCTAAAGAACGTTCAACCCCTTTTTAACCCCGCTAGGGATAGATAAGATGAATTTCAATGATATAAGAAACACGTCTTCAATAAATTCTATGAAGGATGTTTATGCAAAATTTGAAGTAGATTATACTGTCCCACTCAAACTTGCCCTACTTTTAAACTTTACCCTTAGAGGTAGAATTTCGAGGAATCCTTTCTTATCAGATACCTATGTCATACAAAGAACACACCCTACAAGATTGGAGTCTCTACGATCAGCGGTCTAGGCTGTGCGTTGATCCATCAGTCAGTCATTCAGGACAAAGCATTTTATATGTATTTAACTAGTTTGTAAACCTGTAAAATTCCAAATATATAGATGAGCTAATATACAGACAAAAAAATAACACAAGCAAATTAGTATTATTGGTACCAAAAGTTGTCGATAACATCTCAGTATTGTTCTTCTACCTCTCACTTCATATTCAACCCAATATAGTGTACAAATCTCGCCTGAAATTGAAGAAAAACGATTTAGTTTGTAATAGTTGTCATACAGGTTTTCACAGGCGACTCAGTTTTTCTTTCTGTCATACACGTTGTCATAGGAGTCGACTCAGTTTTTCTTCTATTGATGTAATCTGATTGTATTTCCTAGTCATCTTTTACAGTCTCCACGATAAAGAAAGAAGTGTTGTTAGAAGTGTGTGAAGTGAAATTGTACATATATTTCTCAAATACAGAAAATTTTATAGGTCATATTTTGGGGCATGTGCCTAGAAACTATTTGATGTAATTCCTTCAACTCTTGTATCATCATCGTCATCTCAGCTCACATATGTCCCACTGTTGGGCTCGAGCCTCTTCCACAATGGTAGGGAAATTGACCTACTATACCACGCTGGTCAGACGTGTTGGTTTCGTTTCGAGTTTTCCTTCTCTCGCAAAGATGTTTTATGCGTTTTGTATCCCTCAGTCGCCTTTTACGATCACCCACGGGTAAGATAGGGGGCGGCGAATTGTATTCTTACACCGCCACCACACGGAAAACTTACATAATATGTAATATTTTATCCTCTTCAAGTAATATATATAATTTAGGTTGGCGCAAAAAAACCGACTGTTTTTTTTTTGAGTCTCGAATGAAAAATGTTAGTTTTTGATGTTTTAAGTACTCTCTCCAAAGGACAGCTCAAAAAGAATTTTTCGGGAGGTCGCTCCAAATTTCTTTAAATTTAAAAAATCATCAAAAATCTAATTTTTTTTTTTAATTTGTTTTCTCGTTACGGTATAATTTTATTGACCAAGAAAAAATAAGTTTCTGAAAGTTTCAGTTCCAAATTTAAATTTTGAAAGTTCGCTCATAATTTTTTTTAATTTATTAGTGCATTACTTCACATTTTTTCGAGCGACCTTTTATTATTCGAATTAAAATTCCATACATTTTTTTTTATTTAGTACAATAATCGATAAAAATACACCGCGAGATGGACTTAAATCAAGCACAATATAGAAAACATATTTTTTTTATAATTTTTTTCCCCTTGCAGTGATGATACTTTCACTTGAATGATCTCTTGATCATGAATTGTAATCTTACTCCGCCACAACGTGGATACAAAAATGTATTCCAATCTAAAAAAAATTAAATAAATAAATCTACCTACATCTTAAAAATGAATGCTAATGTTCTAAATCCAAGTCTGAATAATTAAAATAGTGATTATTCATCTTAGATCTGATAACATTTACAATGCTGGGAGATTTATTGACAATAGTTATTACTATGACTTGGTTGCATTACCGTATTGTGTAAGGGTCACGAGTACAGATCATTAGAGGCATTCGGCTCTCCGAAAGACGTAAATATATATGATTAAGCAAATTACTAAATAAATTATGGGAATCTATGGGGCCAACTAATGAGTAACTTAACTCTCATTAGCAACATACTTGCGATCTTGTCTTCAATGCTATTCATATACTATATACTAATAAATAACTATACTAATAAATAACAGTGACGTGTATGTCTGTAATGTGAAAAATACTGTTTGTTAACGAATATGATAGTGTTATCGGTATTTATATTAAAAAATATTTTCCGTGTGGTGACGGAGTGAGAATACAATTTACCATCCCCTGTCTTACCGTAGGTGATCATAAAATTCATCACGCCACATCTTACCTGTGGGTGATCGTACGAGACGACTAAGGGATATAAAATGCATATAAAATCTGTGCAAGAGAAGGAAAATTCGAAACAAAACCTATACCAACACATCTGAAAGACGTAGTAAAGAAGATTAATTTCCCTCCCATTATGGAGGAGGCTCGAGCCCAACAGTGGGACATATATAAGCTAAGATGATGATGCTATTAAAAACAGATTTTTTTCTGTTTATTTAGGCTAATCTGTGGCAATGGTTGCATCGATTATGATGAGAGTTTCACCGTCAGATATCTAGGCGGTATAAGGTAATAGTTATAATATGAAAAAGAACCCGGACAATAAATGCAAAATCATAAAATTGTGAATTTCTGTTGAAATAGGTAAATAAATTACAAACCATTTATTTTTATATTTTTTGCCATGAGTCAAGTCCATGATCATTTAAAGTTCAGATGGAATTCAAAAATAAATATAGAAAATCCTACAATGGGATAAAAATAGAGGATTCGATCTCGGTCGATTTTTCTAATCCCGGGATTTCGGGATTATCTACAGTTAATACCGGGATCTCGGGATAGTATTGGTAATAGAAAATGGTAACAAAAAGTCAGTAAACATATCATAATCAATTTTTGAGGACATAGAATATTTAAGTTTTAAATCACCAAAAAGGCGGTTAAACAAAATTATACTTTTTTTTATAAACTTTCTTCTTATAAAATAACCAAACTAGACACTTCTGTAAATAATTTATGAAACCAACAATAAACTTCAAAAAATCAACTTCTTTCTACTTTATGTTTATGGGAATTTATATTTTAAATGAAACTTTATAGATTACTTATTTAAACCACGAAAATTGAATCATTAATGCATTTTTACTTTTTAATAATTTGATTATCACCCAATTTACAAAAAAATATCAATACTTACACGAAGTGAAGCGGAAATTTTTATACACTTTTACGCATAATCCGATCGTTAACAAATACAAATTAAATTACTTAGTATGAATCAATTAATAATATGTGTATTCTAAGTGAAATCAGCCGTGTAAACAAGGTGGCTGTTAAAACGTCAAATCAAGATAAGTGCGTTTCGTCTCACGCACATTTTTATTGACTAATTTAAAAAAATGTATCAATCCCGAAAATCCCGGGATTCATTAAATTTGATCCCGAAAATTTCGGGACTAAAATATGACTGGGATCCCGGGATCGAGGATCTCGGGATCGAATCCTCTATATATAACTAAACTATAACATGTGCTAGGCTTTGATAGCACTCTAACCTTACTACTATTATAAATTCAATATTGACCGCTGCCGAGAAGATCTGGCAAAAAACTCAGCGGGTTTGTCTAATATTATTATTTCTTTACTAACCTTTTTATAAAAAACGATAAAAAATATAGTAAAGTAAAATGTACAATATGTTTAGTATGAATTAGCTCTAGTGTGATGCCCTTCAAATCACGTTATAATATAAAATCCAAATATAATGTAAAATTTTATATTTATATATTATATATTTTCCGTGTGGTGACGGAATACGAATACAATTCACCACCCCATATATTACCCGTGGGTGATCATCAATACGAGAGAAAGAAATCTCGAAACAAAACCCTATACCAGCACGTCTAACTAGCGTGGTATAGTAAGTAGGTCAATTGCCCTGCCATTATAGAGGAGGTTCGAGTCCAACACGTGGACTTATATGAGCTAAGATGATGAGATGATGATGAAGTAAAATATTTGAACTGGACTAGATCCCAGAAGCAACATCCGATCACGTTAATTTCACTAGGACGGCCATCACACACCTTAATTCCCATGGTGAAAAGAGAGACCCGCTCCAAGCAGTTACTACCTTTCCCTCCTTTCGGTGATGATGATCAAAAATAGTATATAGGCTACTTTTCAATAGGCACCACAAGGAAACCTTTCAGTGATGATGTCCAAAAATAGTAGGCTACTTTTATTAAGCCGTTAAAATATACGATATCCATAGGATAAATATGGTTGTTATATTAAAGTCTATTGTTTACATCAAAGTCTAAAAATAAAGCGGACATAAACAATTAGGTCCGTTTTACTAAAAAAGTGTAATACATAATACTTACATAAGCGTATAAATTCGTTTTTTGCCTAGTTCCATCTGATCAATCCGATCGAAGTTCCTGCATTCTAGCTCGAGTAAAAATTATAGTCAACTCTACCCAAGAAGCTTTTAATTATCACAACATGCGTAGAAGACGGCAATACACTCAACCTTTATTATTCTAGCTTAACGTTTTATCTAAACTTACTCATAACGTAATAAAAAAGTAATTTTCATTGACAATGACCAAGTTAAGATTTCACACGTTAATTACAACTGCCAGACATTTAACTAAGTTCAATCAATCAAGTGCTTAAACAATGTGTAATTTGGGTATGTAGGTAACATGAAGAGGTTGCTGTAATACGCATGTAAAAGCCGTCGTACTGCGTGTGAACAAAAGACATCAACGAGTTACGTCATTCTAAACTTGTGTACCAGCGGATGCCATCTTAATCGGAATATGCGAAGTGCTTGACAAAGTATGTAAGATTATAAAATCTTACAGGTCATATTTTTTTTTTGGTTACGAGATTCCTCTATTATGGTAGGCTTGTTGGTATACCTCTGCATTCATCGTATTTATAGAAAAGACATGATCAATAGTGTGACATATATAGATTTGAAGGAAGAAGTATCATCGCTGTGTGGTAGCGGTTACGAATACTACCAACCCTTACTTTGCTCGTGGATGTCATAAAAGACGACTAAGGCCTTTATATCGACTGGGCCAACGTCATCAAAGTCGTTTGGTCAACAATTACATTCCCAAGCAGGGTTGACGTCAGGCAGTTGGTCGGTCATAAAACTGTTGCCAATAACTTTGGCAATATGTACGAAGAGGAGTACATATTACGTCAACCTCAAGTAATTGGGTTAATAGGGTTAATAGGTTAATAGGGAATAAGAGCAGGAGAATGGTGAATGAAGGAAAGAAGAAGTATCATATTATTATAAATTCACTTCAATGAAGACATACGCATTCTAGATAAAACGTTGACTCATCAAAAACAATTTCGAACTAAGTGAGACATACATATATTGCTTAAACCTCTTAGCTATTGGTCCATAATAATTGCTAGATTGCGTGCTTCTATAACCCTTTTATTTGTAAATAATCAGTGCTGATGATCGCACTTGATTCACAATACTTTCAATTCTAAGCTTTGACGTCAGGAATTATATATACATAGTTTTATTAGAATCATATATCAATATGGTCATTGACAAATATTATTAACTGTGTGTGTGTTTTAAGTATTGAAAATGTGTATGTATATAGACTAATAGCATTAACATCAATGGAATATTAATAATATTCTATTAGATTCGACATTAAAAAACGAGAATTATTAAAAACTAGCTCACTTAGACGTTATTAAGTACAAATCTAAGAATAAAAATAATTTCTAGAACTAGATAGTATCGCCCCCGAGTGGATGTAATTGTAAATCTAAACTATCGAGGGACTCATTAAAATACATACAAAAATGGTTACAAACGTATAATCGAATTATAAATAAAAGTTTTCAATTTATTTCAGAAGCTTATCAGTTTGTCTTTATATAATCGTAAAGATTACACTACGATTGCTAGGATCAGCCTTTAAAATTATTTAATAAAAAGCTCTTTATATGACAACTTTAAAGTGTTTTTAAGTAAAACTTTAACAACATAATCCTTAATTAATATTTGTTTATTCTTCTCTTGAGTATTAATATACTCAATTATCCATTCCTATATCCATGAGCTTATCGATATCTGCTGGGGATACACTTAGCGGACTGGTTGACGATCGCAGTGAGTGTTATAATTTTACCGGAATGATGCTGTCTCATTCTCCTGGTTGGTTCTCTTAGCCAGTTTTTATTAATCAAATAGATCTAGGAAGCATATAAATAGACATTTAAACTTAGTGATATAATTCGCATGCCTTAACTTTTACATATTTTTTTATAAAAACCGTATCAAATGTTTAGTAAACAGAAAGTAATTTAAATTTAATATGATTTTATCTGTTTACTTAATATTTTGAGTATTTAGTATAAATATGTCCCATAGATGGCTCAGTAATTTATTCTGGTCGGATGGATAGTTGAAGCTTAATTGCAGGGTTTCTTTGGCATCTTTTAGTTATGGAACCCTAAAAAAATAAAGATAAATATACGTACATCTTGTAGTGCTGTCTCGCAATAACTCGTCACTGTAATTAATAGTTCTTCATAAGGAACAATATGTACACACGGTTAGACTGCTATCTTGTATACGGCTGATTATTTATTACTAAACAAAAGGCATTAGTTGATCGTATTGTTCAAGTGTTGTGTGCACCTTTTCGACTGATTAACTACGAAATGTTCCCATTTTATAAACGGTTAATCATCATTATACTGCTCTTATCCCAATTACTTGGGGTTGATGCTCTATATACTCTTTCTTTTTCTATTTTTTATTGTATCAATATCTATAAAAGAGTTTGTTTCTATATATGACATCGCTATGACTCAGAAACTATTTGACCGATTCATGTGAAAATTTGTAAGAATATGTATTTTTTCACGGAGAAAGTTTATGTACTATCCGCATTGATCTCGCCACCAGTCAGTGCTGCGATATATCGACTTCCACAAACAAACCAACGGGCTAGATTTGCTAGTACATTATAAAAGTTATTGGTAATAGTTTTATGACGGCCTACCTGACATTAAATCTCAATAATGGCAATAGGTAGTGTTGGCCCAGGTCGATAGAAAGCTCTTAGTTGTTTCTTAAGGCATTGACTAGCAATCGGTTGGTAGTATGCATAGCCACTACCTACATAGCAAAGCAATAAATAATATTTAATAAATAATATTGTATAAATTATATATGATGATGATGGTTAGTATACCGTGCACATATTAGAATTATATACGATGTGATTGATAATAAGTTAATAAATAATAGTTAAAATATTCATAGTAGGTAATTAATCTTATTTGCACTTGCCAAATTTGGTATTGTTCCCTTGCTGTTAGTCAATATGAACATTTGTTCTATAATGAAATATATTGTTTAGTGTTTATAAAAAAAACCTATGCAAAGTGATAGTAATATATTTGACGTTGTAATTCCCTTTGTGAATAAATGTCGAGTTTTTGCGCAAGGAAATGCTTTTATAACGATTGTTAGTCGGAAACCGGTATGCAATGGACACACACACTCCTTTGTGGGAACTAGCACAAGCATTCTGAGAACAGACATCTTTTGAATTGTCAGAACATTTTTTTTTTATTCATAATTATTTTGTGCAATACATAATGCTGGGACATAGATTGTGCATGTTTTATGTATCCTCGTAATACATAAGATGATTTCAGCTTCTATGACATTGCATTGAACTGCAATACAAGTGAGGATATATACTCAGTCGTATATTATCTATTAAGCGTAGTATAACAAAGAGACTTATGTAATTGTCTTTATCACATATAACTTGATTTTCTATTGTTATAGATAGAGATTATACCCATTGTGACCTCAAGGTCTTCTACAATTATAAAAATTCTAATATAGTATTGTTGACCTCTGTTTCAATGAGTATTCACTTATGTACATACATAACTACGTACCCATGTACTTATACTTTATGAAAAAATTTATTGCAATTATTTTATTTATTATATGTAGATATTTATTTATTTTGATTTTATTCAAAATAAAAGTATATGGATACGTAGTTGTGTATATCTACGCAATGTTCTTTTGCGTGTCGTACTCAAATGGTGTCAATGATAATATATCTCGGTTGTCTATACGTCAGACCGTCCATTCTTCTATACCAGCTTAGCCTCATGAATAAGGAGTTGAAATTCTCATAGAAAATATGTTACATACGTTTTAAATATTTATTAAGGAAAGTAAGCTCCTGAGCAGACAGACTATAAATGCTGGAGAGTCTTTGAAACATTGAAATGTCAAAACAAAATTTTGTATAAATTGTTTTATTTCTGTTATCCATATATTATCTTGCCCGATTATGTCGTATAAGACGACTAAGGGACAAAATGCGTATAACATCAGTCCGTATATTATCTTGTCTGTGTGTGTCATAAAAAACGACTTACTATATCTAGTACTAATTTTATACGCATTTTATATCTAAAATGCGTTTTAAATCAGTGTAAGAGAAGGATAACTTGAAATAAAACCCTATACCAAACTGTCTGACCAGCATGGTATAGTTTTTGATGAAATTCTCTCCTATTGAGATATTGGCAGAGGTTTAATTGTATCAGGTATATGAGCTGAAATAATGAATGAATAATACTCGTGTAAATATTATAAATCATTACGAAAACATTTAAATAGAACATAATTCTTGAATCTTCTAGAATGTTGTAACACCCTTCATGAGCGAACACCATACTTGTATTTAGTCATCTTCTTTTAAGTTTTATTAGAATGCTATTATTAAATGGCCACTTCATGGCCTCTTACCAATCACTTCTAGTTCTCACAGTGTTTAGCATTACGTTATAATCACTAGTATTGTTTTGTTCTATTTAATGCACACTGGGCAGTCAAAATAGTATCTTCTGGATATAATAGATTGCGCAAATCGTAGTTAGCGAGTTTCCACGGTGTTGTTGACAATGTGAGGTGGTGCAACGATGGTATTCTTTAGTCTAGTGGCGCGTTTAGTCGCACGCGTAAGCCTGCATCGTCGACTCCATAAGTCAATATATGACTTTTTTTTTAAAAAGTCTACAACTCGGACTAAGGAGTGCATCGTTGTGCGGTGTAGGGCTTCAAAAATTAACGGATCCAAAATATACGTTTTATTTTACCTGTTATCAAATAAACAACTGTGCTGATATTTTGCTTAATGACTGTGTTGTGGATTTGTGTGCTGTTTAAGTGCGGTTGCTGAGTAATAAAATATTGAATGCTGATTGTTTGTTGCGAATTCTTAGGCCTTTTACGGTTTAAACATATGAAATATGTTATTTACTTAATTACTACTACTACTACTTAGATGTTTTTACTGAAGTTATATTCTATATCTTGACTAATGATGTCACAATAACTGATTCGATATGTAGTTTGGGTCTACGTTGTCTACGATGGGCGTAAAATTGTGGGCGTCCGCCCCTGAATTATTTAGGCATACTATTAATATTATAATACAATTTATTAGTCAATCTATTTGTATTAGTCAATCTATTTGTACATACAAGTTATAAAAACTTAAAAATATAAAATCAATGATAAATTTAACTTGTCTCTGCAATGATTTCTTACTTTTCTTTTATTAACATTTTTGTAATAGTAATGGCATGAATGACAGGTAAAATTGTGTTCATTGATGCTGTGATTATAATTTTATTAATATAAAATTATTAATATGCACAGAAATACCTTATGGTAGATCGATTATTAATAATTATATGATTTGGGTAATTTTGTAGTTGTGGTAATAAATTTTAGAGTATTCTAATTCAATTTTTATATACTACATAAAGTATATATACATATATAGAGTAATACCACATACTACTACATACCGTCAGTAATTAATACTTTTAGGTAATTCAATATAAGTGATATCATATGCAATTGTATTTCGTTTCAACTGCAACTAAATTAATCGCAACAGGTTACGAATAAAAAACATTAACTAAATACAAGTATATATCGAGAATATATATTATTTTGGAGCAGCCGCATAAACATGCGATTGCCACCCGTTAAGTCTACAGTCGTGTCTAGTAGAGGTCTAGTCATGTCTGTATATATTTGATCTAGTCTTAAAAATATTAACCGGTTGATCAATAAATTTGAAAGGAACTAAACCTTAAATTGCATAATAATAATATAATAACAAAGATATCCATAACACTTTTTATAACATACTTTTTATATAGAAAGTAAATAAAATAAGCATTGTAGTATTCGTAAAAGCAGCTATACGATTTACGTAGTATCGATTGACAATATAAATTTCTCTTGAAAATATAGACTTGTAACGGTTAGACGTAATGCTAATTGTATAGAGTCACAGTTCAATGCTCTAGTAAGTCTCGGCATATCAATCAATGGTCGCACTTTTGTATCCAATAACCTCTATAGGCTTTAACAACAGAAATACCGATGTTAATTAACCGAACTTGTCAACGCAACCAAAGTATCGTTTCCTTTCAATAGGCAGGGGCAGGAAATATAGCAATAGACGCGGCCTTCATCCGTCCTCGGTGATTTAGACGAAGTGTATTTTTGAAATAAAACTACTTTTACGGATTCTATTGCGTTTATATTTGATTTTTAATTTACCGACGTTTCGAACACAGTGATCATGGTCACGGGAGGACTGTAAAGTGTTCGAAACGTCGGGAAATTAAAAATCAAATACAAACGTGATAGAATCCGTAAAAGTAGTGTTATTTCAAATGTGTAACACTCGCGTAAACATCAAAAGTGTATTTTGATCATCAAAAGAGTAACTTCTAGTGTAACGGGGGACCTTGCATATATACAAATAACTTATGCAAATTATATCCATGCTCAGAACAAATATTTGTAGATTATAAACAGAATTGTCTACATGAATTGTACATCAATTACATTACTCTCATCGGAAACTCGCTTTTTAAAATGCTACGCCATCTATGCAATCTAATAATACAGTGAGCTGTATTGTCAATTTAGTGGTTATTTTATATTGTATAACCCTTTTTCTATATGTAAGGCATCTCTAGCTTATTTTTTGTTTGTTAACAACTTTTAATAATTAATATTTATGACATAATCCGTAAAACCTTTTAGAATTTACAATATTTACATACATACATATACATATCATCACGCCATATCCCTTGCAGGGTAGGCAGAGAGAACAGAGTGCCAGAGAACTCTATCTCTGCATACTTCACTCGCTTCCTCAACATTCATAATTCTCTTCATACACGCTCGCCGGTTTCGGAGACTCTTGACTCCACCTTCCTTCAGTACATGACCGATCTGGTCTAGATAGGTTAGTCTCGGTCTCCCTCGGTACCTACATCATTACAATATTTAGATATTGGAATACAAAGTTCAAAATATATTTTTTAAATAATATGGAAAAATTTTGTAAATAAAATTACACGCTTTCAATTAACTTTTAACATAATTTATTAAAACAATATAATTTATGAATATCAGATCAATCTCATTGACGTACACACTAGAAAAAACCTTAACCAATTACTTACTAACTGCGGTAATAACTAATTATTTCTTAACTAAGCAAAGGCATAATTTTTTTTTGCTGACACTCAAATATTATATATATTAGTTCCCCAATTAGTAAAAATAGATAAATAACGATGTTTTTAATTCAGACGAAAAAAATCTCTATTACCACAGCAATTTTGGTGGCATACATATTATAAACATCTTAAACAATTACTTATATATATATATATATATATATATATATATATATATATATATATATATATATATATATATATATATATATATTATACACACTTCGTTCCGCCTAATAGTTAATGAATGAGATAAGCAGATTTCGATTAATTTAAAATTATTAAGTTATTTTTAGCTGTGTGGTAGCGGCTACAAATATTACCAACCCTTACTTTGGTCGTGGATGTCGTATAAGACGACTAAGAGCCTTATAACGACCTCGGCCAACTCCATCTGATGCCATGTCAACAATTACATTCCCAAGGATGGTTGACGTCTGGTAGGCGGCCGATCATAAAACTATTGCCAATAATTTTACAATATGTACTATGAAAGAAGAGTACATATTGTATCGACCCCAAGTAATTGGGATAAGAGTAGGAGAATCAAGAATAAATATTAATAACATATAAATCCAAATAATCAAGTATTTTAATAACGTGACAGCAAGACGAAGAATTATCTTGTGTTATACGAAATTTTCCTTCATATGCATTGAAAATAAAGTAATTGTTGATCTCTGAGATTTGTCCGACGATGATGTTGTTTCGCATTGTCAACAGCACAGCCTGCCTCGCTTTACTCTTGTGATTAAGAAACACGGAGTTGGGCCATATTAACGCGGCGGTCTTCCTGTGCAATAAATTGTTCTTCTGCCGTGGTTACGTTCGTTATGTTTCGAATTCTAACTGCGTTACGGTTTTGTTGGGAAAGATTTGATTTTATTGGTCGCGGCATTGTTGATGACAATATAGACATAATATGTTTTATTATAACAGTATTCGTAAAAAATCGTAACACTCGCACAAAACGAACTCTGACCGGTCAAATTTTCCACGCCTCGCACGAGGTCTTGCTCTACTCTCGATATATGAAAATCAAGAACTTTTCAAGCCTAAAAATGATTGTATTTTTCTCACATTGGACTTATAGGATAATATTATCATACATATGTCAAGAAATAACATTCGTTTAAACGTATTTGATATTTTTAAAAATCAATTATTTTGTTTAAAGTAAGAAAATAGTTGCTTAAAAAAATATTCGAAGACGTTGGATAAAATATTCCGGATCTGGCAAGAATATGACAGTAAAAATTAATGTATCAAAATATTTCTTTTTTAAAAGCTTTATAATCGCAACGCGCGGTTTCCTTTCGAAAATGGCTTGGTAATTCTTTGTCGTTTAATTGCAATTAATAAAAAACTAAACTGCCTAGTCATTAGTGTATGTATACCTTATGAAAATTGAATTCGTTTACATTTTTTTTATTCGTTCATTTGGACAGGCAAAGAAAATAAATCCCATACAGCCTATTGTAAACGAAAAGCTATGTTTAGTACTGCGTCAAGAATGGCACGAAATTATATTTCTTTTTCATTTATAGCATTGACTAATAGTAAATAATAAATAAAATAATGAAAAATTGTCACATGTTTGTTAACTTCAGTATCTTAAAAATATTGCATTTTTTTTTTGTTTCTCTAACTTTTTGAAGTGAAACTTTTTTATCGACGTATTGGAGAAATTTTATATTGTAACGTTTTTCTGTTACGTGCCATATTTATTTTGAAGTGTAAAGCGCATGGGAGGGTTATCCGTGTGGTGATGGAGTAAGAATACAATTCGCCACCCCCTATCTTAACCGTGGGTAGAGAGGGGTAGAGAGAGGGGAGGGGGAGGGGGAGGGAGAGGGAGAGGGAGATGGAGAGGGAGATGGAGAGAGTAGTTAGCCAAAGTGTCACTTCTGATATGTGTCCGTACTTTATACGCACGCATAATTTCTTGTTTATTTTTTAAGGTGCAATTTTATTAAAATTAGTAACAAATCTTACTCAATGAAATAATTAAGGCGCTTTATTTATCGTGCATATTATAAGCATTGACTAATAGTAAATGCTAAATAATATAAAAATTATGAGGCGTTTTTCCAAATTATATAATTTTAACTTTTCGCGGTATTTTCCAAACAAACCATTACACCACGTAATGACGTGTGCTGTCAGTTGCCATGGTTACATCATCAACAAATGAACGTTTAGAATTAATGATTATTTAATTTTCTTTTTTTTTGTTTATTAATATCATATTTTAATATCCTATATCCTATTCCCGACGACAACAAACTTAAAAACATAAAAATCATAAACATTGGTGCAGCCGTTCTCGAGTTATAAGTGTTGTAACTAACACAACTTTCTTTTATATATATAGATATAGATATATATATACTTTCGAACATAAAATAATTCACGAATATTACAGCAATCTCGTTAGATTCCTAAGTACTAAAACAACAAAGTCTACACTTAAATATTGTAAATATTATTTTTTAAATTAATGAAAAGTTTATATAACGCTGTCTCAATAATTATACGATGACAGTGCTCACTCTAATGCGACGATGTTACTGTACGGGTACCGCTAACGCATTATAGGTTACTCGACGGCTATATTTATTATTGTTATGTATACCCGTTATGCATAATAAACCTATCGTTATTACTACAGAGGACACATCACTCAAGAATATGTAAACTATGTCCTTAATGATAATAGAAAGGACTGTGATACTTTGTTATAGTATAATATTATTAATCACTTGTTACATTTTAAATGCAATATTAATATGTCGTTTCCGAGTATAAAAAATACCAACCATAGTTTTTTTCATAGGGGAAGTCCATTAATCACGTGATCTATTTTTTTAGCACTTTTAACCCCCAATTGGTAATACGTGGTGAGGTTTAAGACTATGACCACCCTCCCCCACCAACATCACGTGAATTTTTAGTACCTACAAAGAAGTAGCCCGCAGCTCATTATATTCTCGGTTTTTGCTTTTTATAGTTCGCAATAAGGTCTTTATACAGATCACCTACTTTAAACTTCGTTCGTTGCCTGGCGCACACGCCGCTTTTTAGTTTAGAAATCGCCGCGTTTGACGGAAAAATAAATACACGTGATATCTTACTACATCCCCCTCCCCTTGTGATATTTCGTGAATTTTGTCAAACCCCCTCCCCTCTTTCAAACCTCACGTGATTAATGAACGGCCCTATATCCAATTATTGTGTTTATTAACGAGAATTAATCACTATAGATTTTAATCATCTTACAAAAATATATATATATATTAATATTTTGCATTTATAATAATCTAAAGATTAATTAACTATATATTTCATGAAATAATCAGATAATTACAAAAGGTAACAATATATTATTCCATCCATCAACCACTGTTGGACATACGCCTCCCCACGAGAATGCCACTCAAAACGGCAGGACCGTTTGTCGTTGCAACCTGCATCCAAAGTTTTCTTGCGACCTTTACAATGTCGTCAGTCCACCTAGTGAGGGTTATTATTTATTATTACTATGGGTAAATATTTATGTAAAAATAATTTAAGTAATCTAAGTACGTAATATAAACGCGCGCGCATAATTATAAATTGTTCCTCATCGTCGAGAATATCTATGTGAACGAATAAAACAATACAAGAATCTTGGCCCATTTTATCAAAAATCAAAATATAACCTACGAAATACGCTTTTAATAAAACGTCAGTTAATAAATAATGTATAAATGTTACTATTAACATCTCAAGTACGAAACGCTGTTTAAACTTTAATAAAGCGTGGCATGTTGTATAAATTCTAAAATACAAAAGCAGTCAAATAGATGTCTATTATTATATATTCAAAAGTTATATAACAATTTAAATATATAATGGGTATTTTAGCTACTTTAGAATTAGATAATAAAAACTTCTTATTGTACTGCTACCAAAGTCGTACTCGTAACACACAATACAACAATTGTTATACTTGAAATAAGAATTACGTATAAAAATATTAAACAAACTAAAAGAACAGTTATTGTGTTATTCACAAATAAGCGTTACTAGTTTAAGTAGATGGCCGGATGTTATAGCGAAAATCTCTTTGATTCTGATAGTAGATGGAGTAGATACGTATCCGGAGACTGAAAACGGATAATAATAAAGAAATTATTGATTATATCACCGCTAATTGTGCAAATAAATAAGCAAAGCACATTAACTCTAATTAGACTGCACAGATGGCGTAGTGGTTAAGATATCGACCGTCCGGGTCAGTGTCTTGGATTCGATTCCTACTGAGCCTGGGTGTAATTTGTCTGCGTTAATTCATCATCATCACAGCCCATAAATGTCCCACTGTTGGGCTCAGGCCTCCTCCGTAATGGAAGGGAAATTAACCTACTATACCGCGCCGGTCAGACGTGTTGGTATAGTGGAGTGCGGCGTTCCACAGGGATCGGTCCTTGGCCCGATCCTGTGGAACGTCGGATTCGACTGGCTCCTACGGGGTCGGCTTCTTTCCGGGATGGGGGTCATCTGCTATGCTGATGATACCCTCATCACGGTGAGGAGGCCTGACTTCCTGGGGGCTGCTCGATTGGCAGAAGAGGGGGTTGCGCTCGTCGTGGGCCGGATCAGCATGTTGGGCCTGAGGGTCGCGGTGGAGAAAACCGAGGCCCTCCTATTTCATGGCCCGGGTCGAGGTCCCCCCCCGAGGAGCACACATCAGCGTGTCTGGGGTTGCTGTGCCGGTGCGGGCCCAGATGAAATATCTGGGTCTGCACCTTGATTCCAGGTGGAGTTTCGGGCCGCACTTTGCCCAGCTCGTTCCGAGGCTCATCAAGACAGCCGCGGCGTTAGGTAGGCTTCTGCCAAACACAGGCAGTCCTGGGTCGTCCTGTCGGCGTTTATACGCCGGAGTGGTGCGGTCCATGGCGCTGTATGGTGCCCCTATTTGGGCGGACTCTCTCACCGTCCGCAACAGGGCCCTTCTGCGACGCCCTCAGAGGGCCATGGCGGTGAGGGCTGTCAGGGGCTATCGTACGGTGTCATGGACCGCAGCGACGTTGCTGGCGGGCGACCCACCTTGGCCACTTGTGGCCGAGGCCCTGGCTGAGGTCTACCGGCTCCGTGTCGCGGCGCGGGCCAACGACGAGCAGGTCTCCGTAACGAGACTGGGCAGAGTACTGGAAGTGGCCCGAAGGGGAGTCACTCAGCGGTGGAGAGAAGATCTAGAGTCCCCCGTAGCAGGGCGGGGGACTGTGGAGGCGGTTGCGCCACATCTCCACCGCTGGATTAGTAGAAGGCACGGCAGCCTAAGCTTTAGGATGGTGCAGGTGCTTACCGGGCATGGGGTCTTTGGTAAGTACCTGCACAGAATTGGAAGAGAAGGGGCCCCAGGATGTCACGAGTGTGGTGCGCCAGTAGATGATGCGCGTCACACTCTGGAGGTATGCCCTGCCTGGGGGCCCCAGCGCCACGTCCTATCGGCGGTCGTTGGGAGAGACCTGTCGTTGTCGACCATCATCTCGAAGATGCTTGACAGCGACAGGTGCTGGTCGTCGATGGCCTCCTTTTGCGAGGTCATCATGAAAAGGAAGGAGGCCGCGGAGCGAGAACGCGAGGCGCTTGCGTCAGCTGACTCGCTTCGCCGCCGGCGACCGGGAAGGAGGAGGCGCCGTTATGCGCACCTCCTCCCACCGCCTTGAGGGACGATAGGACGTGGCCAGAAAGCCAAGCGTGGGGGTGCCGGGGATCGAATGTCAGTAGACGATCTCTCCGGCTCCCCGTAAAAGCGCGGAAGGGGCCGCTGTGGTTTTAGTGGGTATTCCGGCCGCTAACATCTATGGCCGGTGAGTCCCACACTCCCCCTCGTCTGTCACCGGCGGGGGATAGCGCGCAAATGCGTTTCCTCAGCGAAAAAAAAAAAAAAAAAAAAAAAAAAAAAAAAAAAAAAAAAAAAAGACGTGTTGGTATAGGGTTTTGTTTTGAGTTTTCCTTCTCTCGCATAGATGTGATATGCGTTTTATATCCCTTAGTCGTCTTGTACGATCACCCACGGACAAGATATAGGATGGTGAATAGTATTCTTACTCCGTCACTACACGGAAAACGTCTGCGTTATTTGCATGTTTGCAAAGTCCCTCGCAATGCAAGGATTATTTCCAAAGTGCTGGGTGACGTCTCTATTAAAAACAAATGACGGTTTGTTAAAATATTATTCGTTATAGATAAATACACCTTAAAGTGATAAAATGGATTAATTAATCATCCGTCACTGTGTCTTTGTAATAATTTATAGTTGTAATAGATCCTATATACGGTACAGCATCCAAAGAGTGACTTAATTTCCTAGTGTTAGTTATGAAAACAAAGAACCCGGCATTGAGACATTAGATTGTATTTCTTAGTCATCAATACAAAATATTTATATTATGACTTATGAATTGTATTTAGATTAACACAACTACAGTTACTTTTCCATTTTTAATTCCTTACAGGTCATCAGATAATATTCTTAACCTTCACAAAAACGTATCTATTATTTACATGTAAATATCAAAGTCGAACTTTAGTGAAATAAAATGCGCATAATCAAATTACAATATGATGTTACATTCAAATTCGAACAAAGGAATGAACTTTGAAATATTTGAAATCACAATAGCGTGTAGGGTTAAATCACAGATACAATGATAAAATAGCCAAAGACGATGCCGCGAAGTTCATGTTGGGTTTGAATTATAATAATAATAGCTTACAAAACAGCCTGCCTACACATAGATCAAGGACTAGGTTTGTCATTACTGATGTTACAATGAGAACGATTATATAAATTGTAGGCTCTATCGGACTTTATAATTATTGGAACGGCAATGGAATTTCAATTTACATAAAAATATAAATGTGTGTGCAATTTTTTTTTATAGACACACTGCACTAAAGAATAGTTCCTTAAATAGCGGGTTTTTTTTTCGGACTGTATAATTCCTGTAAGCCAGGATCTACAATGGTATTTATAAAAGATACCGAGGCTGGACCCTCAGAATCTCCCAACAAATGCTTTTAGTTGTCTTGGATCCCGCGGCAAATTTAATTAGAATGTAGAACAGCAAGATTTGCGAAAACAACACTTCTTTACTATGTTAAGTGGGTGACATGAAGCAAAATTGGTTAATAAGCCAATAGATAACAAGATGTACTGATACGTGAAGTCCCTATAGTGTATAGCGCCATGAGTATGACTGATAACTTATGGTACCTATTTGTAAACCCTAAGACTGATCGCAATAATTGATGACAGAAACGCCGAAACACACGAAAATTCCCTTTTCTCGGGGGCTTTTCTAAACATATAACTGACGGACTCAAATAATTCCTAAACACAGAACAATTATTTATGAAATATATAAACTATTGTCCTGTATAGGAAATGAAGCCGCGATACTCAGCAATGGGGGTTGGTATTTAGACCTCTCAGCCATCTGTGCAATGAGATCAAATACCAATCATAGATATTATGACCATAAAGGGATAAACCGTAATAGTTACACCATTGACAAACGTCGATGACTGTCGCTCATAAGATCGTGGGCGCTCTTTTGCTACTGGATAACAAAATAAGAATTTTAGGAGTAAATTATTCAACATGTGACAGCGAGTATGAATATGATCAGTGTACTATATCCTCAACGAGTGCGATCTCTAACGTAACAATAAATAACTTTAATAAGTAAAATAGATAGGCAAGATAGAGTTGGTATTAATTTAAGTTTAATATATTATAGGCGCCGTTAAGTTCTGTCGTATACATGCTGCTGCATTATTGCATTTATCCTAAATGTTCACTACTCTTACTTTTTGACAGTTCAAAAAATATTCAAAAAAAAATTTTTCCTGTACCGTATTTCATAGATATTATACAGAAGGAAAGAGTAATATTCCCAACTGTTCTTTTTTAAGATATTTTAATAATATTTGATATAGGCTCCAAGATAATGAAAAACATTACAACACAACAACACAACAACATAGGATTGCCTAATATTTAAACCTTGATCTATAGAAACCATTGTGGATCTTGATTTATAGAAGTAACAATAGTAAGCATGCGTGATTTTTTTTTTTGGGGGGTGCCCACCCCCCTGTCATCGCACTCCTCGCACCACTCCATCCGTGGTGACAGAGGGGCGTAAGCACACCCATAACCCACCCGTGACGTCGCCTTCGTCGTTGGGCCGATCACCGGAGCGGAGTCGGTTTTTCCTCACGCGGTCGGCCTCTCGGCGGGTGACGGACTAATTCCCCGATCCAGTTAGTTGGCTAGGGCGGCATCAGGCGCAGGTAATCGCACCTGCGCCGCCCCAGTCACCGGCGGCGGCTCGCGTCGTTGAGGAGACGCTCCTCGCGCACGCGCTCCGCCGCCTCCTTCCACGAGACTACTGCCTCGCAGAAGGTTGCAACCGCGTCCCAGTTCCTGACGATGTCGAGTATCGCCCTGGCGATGGTCGGCAGCGTCAGGTCGGCACCGATGATTGCGACGAGTTCACGACGCTGCTCTGCCTAAGCGGCACAAACCTCGAGCGTAAAGCATGCGTGATGCGATTGGTCCCAAAAAAAAAACAAGTGAGACGATATAAAAAATGAATTAGGATTCTATTGGTCTTCTTATGAAGTCACTACACACATAAATTTTTAATGTATTGAATAGTTATATTAAATATCCATAACATAATTTTAATATTGAAATAAATATACGGAGATTATTATCATATAGAATTATGTTATACTTGCCTTTTTAGGTATACTAAATATCTCGCCATTAATGTTCCTATTCCGTCAAAATGATTAGCGTGCATTAGCATATTATTTAGATCTAATACATCATCATCAACAAGCATTTCGCAATTCTACAGTTATTATGCGAAACGCAAAGAATATTAGCAACGATAGTAGTCTTTTATGTAAATATTTTAGTGAAAGACATGCTTGAAATTTATTTGGAATAAAAGTTTTTTTATATCTCGTATTTATTTTATATATGAAGCACTTACGAGGTTATAATTTTTAGAACATAGCTCAGGAAATTATGGAAAAATTCTGATTTACAGCTACTATTAGTTAACAAAGGCTAAGTAATTTAAAGAGGCAATTATGTATGGTAAAGTATATATAAGGGCAATTGTCTAGTGTAATTATTTTCTGTTTAGAAAATAAATTGACTTATTATTTGTGCACAAAAAGCATAACAAAATAAACAAATAATGATCATTTTCACATACTTTAATTATACATACATTACTGGCATTTATCATAAATGTTAAAATATATTATAGAAAAGTAAATTAAATATGTTGATAAATAAACTGTTCACTATTTTCCTTATATACCTACCTATATAAGTTGTTGGCGAAAGTTGAAGCTATATCTCATTCGCTACTTCAGGAAACGATGCGTAATATCTAAAGTGATTTATCAATGCATCTGCATCATTAACGGTACATCAGTTGCATGAAGTACTTTAGTTGCTCAATCGCAGCAATTCACTCTCGTTGCGTGGCCAACTCAACTGCTATTGTCATTCACGCGCTTTACTGAGAACGTTCCCGCGTAAAGGTGGTAAAAACCGCGGGAACTACACAATAATGGCCGACATAACGCTACGAATGTTATCTATCGATGGTATATAGTACTTGCAGTTTACAACATAGCGAATTTTCTCATTGCCTTTTTCAATACAAAATCATTATGTACTACTTTTATAAGGTGCTAAAGAAATTATATCGAGAACGTAATAAATAATGAATACATCAATTAGATTTAGCAAATTTCCATTGGCCATCGCTTTTGCTACGCAATGATTAACTATATAGATGGCGTGATGGTAAAGCTATCGACCTACAGTGCCATGTGTCGCTGGTTTGATTTCCACGCAGGATATACTTTGTGCGATTAGCAAATTGTTCCGAGTTAGGGTGTAATTTATATTCTTTCATTATATAACTCTATCCTTGCATACTTCACTCGCTTCCTCAACATTCATAATTCTCTTCATACACGCTCGCCGGTTTCGGAGACTCTTGACTCCACCTTCCTTTAGTAGTTCGTCTCTTTCTCAGTGTGGCCGTATTCCAATCCATATTGTTTTTAAACTACTAAATTACCATAATGTGGTTTAGTAGATCAACATTCGACAACGGCGTCCTCCGATGGCATCAGTATGGATGAAGTTGAATGGGCGATAAGAAGTTTGAAAAATGGTAAGGCAGCGGGCATTGATATGGTGTCTGCCGAGATGATCAAGCTCGGTGGCTCTTGTGTCTGGGAGGCGTTCCTGTTGCTCCTCAATTTATGTTGGAGCTCGGGAATGGTTCCCAGGGACTGGAATAGCGCGGTCATCGTGCCTTTGTTTAAAAACAAGGGTTCACGTTATGACTGCGCAAATTACAGAGCCATAAGCTTGACCAGTTTGGCAGCAAAAGTGTATGGAAAAATTATTGAAAGGAGAATGAGGATGGTGTCCGATGGTTTACTGTGTGAGACACAAGGAGGTTTCAGGAGTGGAAGGGGATGCATGGATCAAGTGTTCTCTCTGCGCAACATTGTGGAGAAGCATCTGGCTCTAGGTCAGAGGGTTTTCTGCAGTTTTGTGGATCTGGAGAGAGCATTTGACACGGTTGTACGAAAGGAACTTTGGGACATTTTACCGGAGTATGGTATTAACGGTAAACTGCTACAGGCTGTGCAGTCCAGTTACATGGGCTGTAGAGCCTGTGTGCGGCTGGATGATGGAATGTCGCCTTGGTTTGACGTCAATATCGGCGTTAAGCAGGGGTGCGTTCTGTCAGCCAGGCTGTTTATCATATATCTGGATAAATGTCTCCAAAGGTTGAACGATATGAATGTGGGAGTCCAGATGGGCGACTCAGTGGTCACTGCTCTGCTTTATGCAGATGATGCAGTCCTGCTGGCACAGTCAGCGACTGACCTGCAGACCCTAGTCGACACAATGACAGAAGATTGTAAGAAAAGGGGTCTACGCGTGAATGTGAGCAAAACCAAAATAATGGTCTTTGAAAGAGATAAAACCAGAACAGATGTAAGAGTAACAATAGGTAATGATGTACTAGAGCAAGTGGATGAATTTGTATATCTTGGATGTGGATTTAGCCGAGATGGAAGGTACACCACTGATATAGAGCGAAGAGTGAATGCGGGAAATAGAGTGAACGGAGCGTTGGGGCAACTTTTCGGCAGCCACCACCTCAGCCAGAAGGCACGTGTAGCAATACATAACGCAGTGCTTGTCCCAACATTACTATATGGAAGCGAGAGTTGGGTATGCAGAAAAGAGTATGATAGTAAAATTAATGCGGTCGAAATGCGATCTCTGCGGAAAATCTGTGGAGTTAGGCTGACCGACCGCATTCGTAACGACGACGTAAGAGAGCGAGTAGGTATGAAAGAGGGTATTGGTGTAAAGATGCGAAAGGGAATGCTCCGATGGTTCGGACATGTGGAAAGAATGCCGAAAGAACGCCTGGTTAAGAAGATATACAATGCGAAAGTGGAAGGATGTAGGTACCGAGGGAGACCGAGACTAACCTACCTAGACCAGATCGGTCATGTACTGAAGGAAGGTGGAGTCAAGAGTCTCCGAAACCGGCGAGCGTGTATGAAGAGAATTATGAATGTTGAGGAAGCGAGTGAAGTATGCAGAGATAGAGTTCTCTGGCACTCTGTTCTCTCTGCCTACCCTGCAAGGGATATGGCGTGATGATATGTATGTATGTATGTATGTATGTATGTAAATTACCACAATATAATAATTTATTAAATAACGATTTTAAGTACTTAGGCTCGCTTCTCCAAAATGACGGCAATATCGACCGGGAAGTTAGTAGGAGAATGAATGCAGGCTGGATGAAATGGCGACAGGTTTCGGGAACAATATGCGACGCGCGGATGCCCCTTAAACTTAAGGGAAAAATTTACAAGAGTGTCATTAGACCTGTCGTTATGTATGGATCTGAATGTTGGGCATTGAAAAAGACGGATGAGAGACGATTGCATGCTACTGAGATGCGTATGTTAAGATGGATGTGTGGGGTGACAAGACTAGATAAGATACGAAATGAGTATATTAGGGGAAGTTTAAAAGTAGCACCAGTGATAGAGAAGTGTAGGAGCGCGAGATTGTCTTGGTATGGACATGTGATGAGGAGGGATGAAAGGCATGTGACAAGGAGGGTTACCAATATGCTTGTGGATGGGCGTAAGAGTCGTGGGAGACCCAAAAAAAGATGGATGGATTGTGTAAACGAGGATATGTGTATGAAAGTTGTGAGTGCAGATATGACGGCTGATAGAAGATTGTGGAAGGCAAGAACGTGTTGTGCCGACCCCACTTAGCGTGGGATGAGGGCAGGCAAATGATAATAATTTATTAAATAAAAATAAATTATTATATTGTGGTAATTTAGTAGTTAATTATTATATTGTTATATTTATTATGTTGTTAAATTATTATATTGTGGTAAATAAATTTAATTAACCTTTTTTATTTTTTGGTCACTGACGACAAAGACCAAGTTCCAGTGACCTACTTGTACGGCATGGAGAGGTAGAATACAAGTCAGGTTATAGAGTCGCTCGCCGCCCTCTCCGTCGCCCCAGACGGATCAGGCGTGGTGTGACTATACCAAAGTCTGTCACAAAAAAGAATATATATATAGTTTTACTTTTCAGCTATCCAAATTTAATAACAGACTGAGCGCCTTTCATTTTCCATTTTTTTCCGTTTCTAGTTCTTTTAGAACAGAATGTGGGATCCCACAAAACACTTCGTCTTTACCCTCCACTTTTTAAACATGTTAAACATTGTGTGTTAAGTACACTTCATTCCATATAAGGTTTAATACGTCTAAAAAAAATATTATATGTACCAAACTTGTCAAGCAAACAATTAAGATGGCAATATCGTTATTAACATGTAGGGTCAAGTTGATAAACATGTGAATACTTTCTGTGCTGCAATTATTTGCATATTATGATTAATTGTGCACATGTGTACAGTTAAGGAATTCGTCGTTTCATTGTTGAACAAAAACAATAAACAAACAAACAGTCTGCATTCATAACAAACTGCTTCATTCAACATCAGTGACACAGAGTAGTTCATTTGATACATTACATTTGATTACATTCATTATTCAGGCCATACGAAATGGAAAAATAATTAATAAAATATATTAGTGTGAAAAAATTGAAATGATCTTAAAAGTAATTCAAAATACATCCAACAAAGGCTATCTCATTTAATATCGGCAACTAACAAAATGGTGAACGGAAATTATGTGTTGTACGGCGACAGGCCGTCGTCAGAAACTGAGATAGTAGACGATCACGTTCACTCACGAAACGATCGTAAAATAAAACGTAAATCACATAGAACTGCTAATGAGCTACAGCATACATTAAATTTAGCTCAATTGGACAACGAAACGGATTCAGTTAAATATGAGAAAAAAGTCAAAGAGCCGAGGTTATTGCGATACGTACCCACTACAGATGTAGAAGAAAATTTTGTCACTGAAAAATTTGAAACTTATGATTTAAAGCCTACCGAGGAGCGACCGAGGCGATATGCATTCACTAAGAAGGCTAAGAATCCTACGGATGGGTCGGTAAACTACGCTTACTCACGCTCGAGCAGTAGTTGTAGCTCGCCGAACGCCAACTTGCCGACTATATCGGAGCACTGTGAGCAGTACGGCACGTATAGAGTACGCGCGATGCCCAACACAACAGTAAACGATCTCATTGCCGGCTACGATACCAAACTGGACAAATATTTCGCTAAACCTAGGAACATTAAACCATTCACTGCCAAGGTAGGCTTCACAGTAAGTCTTTTACTTTTACTAATTCGTCCTGTCTAATACTAACAATTATTTTAACATTCCAAAAATGTAAATATTTGATAAAAATTAAGTTACTAGTAGGCTATAATTATATATAGCTTTTGCAATTTAGTTTAGGTACTGTGAAATGCTTTCGTTTGATTTATTTTGATATAAAAATATAAAAAAGTTTTTCACAAAGAATGCGGTATTATGTAACGTACCATTATGTAAATTTGCAATTTTTGTTATGTTCTCAGGTGGCTAAAAGGTTTTAGTCTTTTTATCATCACTTAATTATGCTAAAAGTTTAATTTTATTAACATAAATACCTCTAATAATCCACCAGTTTATTTATATTTCTTACTAAACGATATATGAATATTAGAGATGACTCTATTGTCTCAAAATTTAAATGTATAATTGGTATACCAATTATTAATTAGGTATTAGTTCTGGTAGGTAGTATTAATTCTGTAGATCAATAGAATAGCATAATTGAAAATACAAAACGTGAATATGAGAATTGTAATTTATTCTTGTAATAACGTGTAATATAATCGCATAATTCATGAAACAGCCTATCGACAGCTACTGATTAAGTGTCGCTAAAATGAAATAATGCATGAAGCATTCCATCACCATGCTTGGTTTGACGATTACAGTTGGTGATATAAATTTCCTGGTCACACATATTGTCCTATTCCTCTTGGGTGCAAAGCATAATTAATAATTTAATATATCTATGTTATGCTTAATAGAATCTGCCCGGTAGACCTTCTAATGATTCACAATAAATTATAATTTTTGGCTTTTAATATCATTTTAGGGGCACCGATTTTTATTGTTTTTCTCTTTATTAATAAAAATGTACACGAAAATTCTAAAACTCATATTCGTAATTTGAATAGATCGTTTTCTTGACTTGAAAAAATTTTACTCATAATAACCGTATACCATTTACTTTAATGTCTAATTTATACGAAAGAGAGGCCTCAGTTTGGTGTCCAGACTGACGAAATAATTTTATCTATTAAATTAAGTGGCAGCATGAGGCCTTTTCCTACAACTAATAGAGGTCTTTTCAGGGCATATATGCTTTAGTATGGTTGCGAGAAAACGAACTCTGTACTAGCATCAAAGTGATTTTAATAAGGACGAGGAGTCTTGGTAACAAGGTAGAGTAATGCCAATAGCAGCGCTCACTGCATTCATCGATGGCGATGTTTACGACACTCACCAACTACGAGTATCACGTTTAAAATAGTAGATTATAATTGTGATCATCTGCTGACCAAACATTAATGTCAAAACATTATGTCAATCTAAGTTAATAAATAAATAATTTGTTTTTTTTTAAATATTATTACTAACAAAGAGCTAAGCTTTGTGAGGGCTCGCGTAGTTTTTCTAAAGGGTTAATAATCTTCAAAACATTTTTTTTTTTAAATTTAGTTCTGTTGCAGCGATATTAGTTCTTTGGTTTTCTAACATTAGACGTTAGTAGTCCAAGAACATTCTATCCAATGAATAGAGAATTGTTAATGTTCATTTTTTTAATGAAATATTTTTTTTTTTTGACAGAAAACACATCTAAATATAAAGTTTAATTACTATGTTAAATCAAAAATTGATAGGCGTGGTAGATTTTCAATAAAGTGTACCACAAAAATTCTCAGCTTGTGGGATAGTGTTATGGGAAGTGATAATGCTAAATAAATAATGATTTATTTGATATTAAGTGCAATTGTTGATTTCATTTTCTTTACAAAATAAAAGGAAACATTTAAGGATAATGGATTTCTCAATAAAAAAATACGCTGTCCTAAATGAATCATATAAAATTCTGATATGTAATCATTATAATTTAATCAAACTGATTGAATTACGAGTGAAATGCAAATTTGTCCAAATATTTACAAACTTAATTGCATAATATTTCCTTAAAAAAATAAACTGATTAAGCGTAAACATGTAATCAAACCTTAATATAGCTCATAATTAAGCGGTTAATATACAAAGATTTGACGTTTAGTACTGTATACTTTCATAAGGTTGTTGCTCGTAAAGTAATTATGATATTGATATCTTGTCATACAGAAAGTAGAACATGTGCGTTGATAAACTCTTGATAACATTACGACCTAATGCCTTCCGCATAGGTAACGGGTATATGCACTACAGTTACACCTAATAGCATTCTCGTTAAATATATATTTTATTCTATTATTATTATATTTTTTTATATTAAATAATAGATGAGGCCATTTTTTTTTCTCAATTCCTCCTGTTTTTCTTTTCTAATTAAATTTGTTGCGGGTTCCAAGCCAGTTAAAAGCGTTTCCCGGGACTTCCCGAGGGTCAAACCTCGGTGTCTTATATGGAGACCATTGTGGATCCTGGCTTACAGGAGTTACAGTGGTGGGAATGTGTGATGGGATTAGTAACATTAAAAAAAAAAAAAAGAGAGGGCCATAAAAATCTCGAAAAATAATTTTAATTTTCTTAGTTTATACTACCGCTACAATATTAGCAATATCTAGTTTAATTAATTCAGAACTGCAAAAGATGCTTATTTTTATCCAATTTGATGTATATTTACCGTATGTCTCAGGTGACTATATTTCTACTTTAACGAATTCTATCGCGTTTGTATTTGACTCTTAATTTCCCGACGTTTCGAACACTTTACAGTGATAGTGGTCACGGGAGCACTGAGGTGTCTTACGTCCAATATGTCGTATATTGGACATTCGACATCGATATCTTGGATGTTAGACACCTTAGTCCTCCCGTGAGCACGATCACTGTGAAGTGTTCGAAACGTCCGGAAATTAAAAATCAAATACAAACGCGATAGAATCCGTAAAAGTAGTTTTATTTCAAATGTGTAATACTCGCGTAAACATTAGAAATCGTTAGACTATATTTCTATTAAGAAAGGTGTACTGTTATTACCACCTGTTTAAAATATATAAATTTATATAAATCAAATATTTCAAAATGATTGCTTATTAGCTGAGATCCGCATAAACACTATTATGACAAACCACAACGCAATTTTCTATTATTTTATTCATATTTGATATTTATATGAATAGATACCAAAATATTTATAATTATTTTATTATCCATGTGGTGAAGGAGTAAGAGTACAATTCATTACCCCCATCTCATCCCGTGGGTGATCGTAAGAGACGACTAAGGGATATGAAGCGCATATAACATCTATGCAAGACAAGGGAAACTCGAAACAAAACCCTATAAACCTGTGACGAGCGTGGTTATAGTAGGTCAATTTCTCTCCCATTATAGAAGAGGTGTTAGCCCAACAGTAGGACATATATGAGCTAAGATGATGATGATGATTTATAAACTGCCACCAGATGAAACATTATGTACCATTGTTATTTGTTTTATAATAAAAAAGCAAGGACATTTTTATATTCCACCTTATGAAAGATTGAAATATAAATAATAAGACTACAATTTTGTTGATTTGTTAATGTCTTTTTGAGTTGCTGTGATAAAATCCAATTAAAGTGCTTTTACGATTCTATAAGAACGTGGGCTTTAACGTTTTTTATGATCAAGATAATGAGTTATTAATTGATTACTGTGAAAAGGACATTAATACCACTCATGATATGAAATATAAACTAGTGACCTAGATATACAAAAAAAAAATATAGATATTGTATTTTTCATAGATTCATCATAGATAGCTTTATAGCCAACCAAATTTGAAGCATAAAAAAGTGGATACATAACATCAGTTTTATTGCATCATAGATACCAGTTGAAAGGAAGCCATTGCTAGTATAAAAATAAGTTCATACTTAATGTTTCGTTTAAAAACAGTCATGGTATAGAGATAGAAATCAGGCACATTAAAAAAAAATTTGAAATAAATTCAAGTACCAGTTAAAATAAGTACTACTATTACATAATATACTACTTTCTAGGTATTTGAATATATTGTATATTAAAATTATTACCTATTTAGTATTTTTTTTATCTCCATAATGATAGAAGTAGGTTTGTAATTAACTTGTAAGTTATCTACTATTAAGACTATTTATTCTTTAGGCATTTATATGTTTCTTTTTTACAAAGAAATATTTGCAATAAGTAACAGTTATGAAAGAGAGTTTTGGTGTAAAGATGCGAAAGGGAATGCTCCGATGGTTCGTACATGTGGAAATAATGCCGAACGAACGTCTGGTTAAGAAGATATACAATGCGAAAGTGGAAGGATGTAGGTACCGAGGGAGACCTAGACTAACCTACCTAGACCAGATCGGTCATGTACTGAAGTCAAGAGTCTCTGAAACCGGCGAGCGTGTATGAAGAGAATTATGAATGTTGAGGAAGCGGGTGAAGTATGCAAAGATAGAGTTCTCTGGCACTCTGTTCTCTCTGCCTACCCTGCAAAGGATATAGCGTGATGATATGTATGTATGTATGTGTAACAATTATGGGATGCAAAGCAGTAAATTTATATATATCACCCCTTTGTTTCTAGTGGGCGTCGCAAAACATGTTTAAGGAATCCAAATAAATATCATCCCTGTCAGAGATAAAAAGCTCAAAATAAAATCTTTCACTACCTTTTTGAATATGGTATTGTGGTATCATATGCGAATTGCCCCTTTTTGCTAACAAATATTTAAATACTAAACTACATTAAGCGTACCGATAATTGACCTCTATCTAGATTCCTATCTAATCATTATTCCAGGTATTACGCGCGGAACTAGGAAGCAATCACATAACTCTGACGTAAAACGAAGTAGACATAAAAGTCTTCTAAAGGTTAACTATGAATTATAATAATAAGTTGATATCCACATAAATACAAAACCTTTTAAATGTAAGGTTGTGTACACAGTGCACGTTTTCAAGTACGTGTATTATAGGTCTCTTGAATACAGCCGGGCGGGCCACCGATGACAAAGATCGGGTACCGGTGGCCCGCTCGCACGGCGAAAAGAGGTGTTTGCAGAGTAGGTCTATGGGGTTGCGCGCCGCCTCTTCCGTCGCCCCGGACCGATTTGGCGAGGCGCGACCACGTCCATAGTCCATCGCAAAAAAAAAAGAAAAAAAAAGGTCTCTTGAATACACGCGTATATGCCAGAAGGCTTTACGCGTAAATTACAGTGAGCCGATCCAAGTTAGTCAAGATTAGGATTTTGATTTAATACAAAATGTATGCAGTCTACAGAATAAGCTGTTTCAACATTATGCAACTTTTTTTCTTCATTTTAAGTGCTGTGAGGATCTCTGCTGTATACTATATTGCACGTAATATGTTGTATATTACGTGCAATAATTATTCTATGATTTCTCCAAGAGCACATAGTATTGTTACTGCAAGTACGAACTGCGTGGTTTCCGTACGTACATCCGCCTATATAACTCAAATGTACGCGCAGTCAGTACCAGACTTTATATTAATGATGCTATAGGCACCGACTTAACTGTCATACTTGCGTACCTTAATACGAATGTGAAATAAAAGTTATAAAAATCTTAATTATCATCTAAATTTCGTTTAAAAAGTCTTATTCCATTTTGTGGTGGAATGAAAGTAAAATGGAATGGATTGCCTCGTACAAGTCCAGTAGCTAATATTGTAGAAAATCGATCACAGTTGTCATATGATACAATATCCATTATGATATTATTTAAACATTTTGACAGTTAATATGTAATTTGTATAGATTAAGATGATACAACTCCGCGGGAGACATACGGAGATTCGACATATGATAAATTATCGTGCTATAAAAAGAAGGAAACTATAGAAATAATGCATTTTTTATGTAATAATGTATTTTAAATATATAAAATACATAAAAGAAATTTGATAGTTTTAAATTTATGCTTGATATTGTATTATACTAGTTTCTTACTTCGGCTTCGCCGGCGTTAAAACTATCTACTAAAGTTGAACTATTACCCAAGGGAACACATTACCAAGATAATGAGTAATTTATATATTAAACCACGATATTTTCTCTGTGTGCTAACTTTTATCCAAATCAGTTCAACGGTTTACGCGTGATTGAGTAACAAACATCCAAACATCTTCACACACTTTCACGTTTATAATATTAGTAGGATAGAATGATTTTATTAATAAGAAATACTTATTTTTTATATAATGAGAATATCATGTACAAAACAATGACGTCATTTATTAACTAATTTAACAAAAATTTTAACAAATTTGTCATGTAATAGCATGTAGAAAAAAAAACCCTTTAATAATAATAATCCAGCTAATATAACGTCGTGTTATGATGATGTTGAGCGCGATGGCGTCAAGTGGGATTGAAGTGTTTACGTGAATATTAAACAATAATGGCTGATCGAAAAATAAAATTGGATAACAATTAAAAAAATCTAAGATACTGTTTTTATAATGTATCTGTATGTACCTTTGAAATTAAACTTTTAAAATAAACAAAACTGTAGTTATGACTTAGTATTACAATAAAAAATTTACAATAAAAATATTTTACAACATATTTTTTTCTTAATAAAATTTTACATGTAAATTACGTCCATTTACGATTCACTGACATAAAATATTTTTAAATAAGTTCATAAATTTTAATAAAATATATAATCTATTAAATAATTTTAAATATCACCTACATTTTTGAATGTTCATATGTTAATTATCACAAATAAATATTGGCGGGGCCTACTGGTGTCAATGCAAAATGCATGCTATATTATATTCTAACATTCTGATCTCTTAAGATTATGTCTATTAAAATAAAGAACTTTCTAATTCCGATTATTAGATAACAAATAGATAATATTAAGCTTTGTTACTGATTATATATTTTTAATCGTCGTACTAATTATAATAATTATTTTATACTTAATAAATAAACAAGTTTCTGTGTATTGACCAGTCTTTTTCTTGTCCGTGGGTGTCGTAAACGATAACTAAGGGAAATATTAGGCGTCTAAAAAGAGAAGGCTTACTAGAAATAAAACTTTATATAAACACGCCTAACTAGCATGATATAGTGGGTCAATTTTCCTTTTATTGTTGAGGAAGATCGTATACAAATATCCGAAAAAGAAAAAGGCAAATCAAGCTCGAGATTTTAGTTATAGTTATATCTCTTTCTATATCTTATTGTATCTCTTTAGATATAGTTATATATCAGCTGAAGATATTATTAGTAGGATATCAAATAGAAAGGTCCTTTCAACATTGAAAGAACTATGCAGTATTACGATGATGCAATACATTATTGACCATTTACTTGACTTACTATGACATATTTCGTTGAATACGCGATGCATTGATTGAATATACCTATACGTACGTAAATTGAAAATCAGAGTAGGACTCACAACTCTCAAACATAGACACTTATGCATTGTTTGAGTCGTTATTAGTATTTTCAAATTAATTAAAATGAGTACAGACTTAGAATACTAGACTTTAATATCCAAATTTCGTTTCAGATTTTGATGTGTGTTATTTTTTGCTGTGAACGTAAACTTTTAAATAAAAGGGGTTACTTTTAAGTAATCTCTTTTATTGTATAAACACATCTTATACTTCTCTTCTCCTCAGCCCATACATGTCCCATAGTTGGACATCAGCAATAATGAGCATTAAATGGTGAGGACGTGTTTTAGCAAGCCAATTTTCCCCTCAGAATGTTAATTTACCTTCTAAAGCACTTTTTATCTGATTGGCTTTTTTTTATTGATGAACAGTAATCGAATTGACATAGAAGAATTTAAAGATATTCTTCTTTTATTATCTGATTCGATATCCGTGGAAAACAAAGAGTCATAAGACATTAGTCTTTCTCTCCATCACCACCGTAGAACTGTTTTATACCTACTTATTTTAGTGAGTATAAGTTATTAAGTATAGTACCCATTTTAGTCTAAGCTTAAACTATTCACTTATTTAAAACATAAAAATATTAAAAGGAGTATATTTGGGTGATCAAGTAATATAAATATGGCATCTACCAATGTGGAGAATTTGAATCTCAAATCGGATAAAAATTATATTATGTTACCCTAATCTATTTACCATAACAGCATGGTAAAATAAAATAATTACGTCATGCCAAGCAAAAAGAATGCAATAATAAAGTCTGTTTTAAAAATAAATATTATCCCATCTAGAATACTAAATATGCACGAAGCGTGGGTGTATAAAACTATTATGACTATAAATAATTTATAAACATAAATAATACATTTTTATTGTTTCTGTTGGAATTCGGTACACCCATTAAGTAATTATAACTAATAGCTCACTAACGTCATAACATTGCAATTTTTATGTCTAATTTAAATAGCCAAATAATTAGCGTATGTATGCAAATCAAATAATGTTATCTTTGTATCTGAGAGTTATATAACTACTAAGTTACGAGGAGCAGTAATTCTTAACTCAAGTTAGATGAAACCGGTGCAGTATGTTTACAAATAATTAAAGGGTTTAGTGGCGGTTCATTTTGACGTCACGTATTTTGCGTAATACCTATCCGTATGGACCAAACTAAGTTATGTGAGAAACGTTTCTAATCTTTTACATGAAATCCTTTTAAATAATTGACTGCACAGACCTACCTACCTAGATATATATATATATATATATATATATAAAAAACCCTCAGAACAGCTTTTTTATGAATCGCAGAAAGTATTGCATTGCGTGGAAACGAACCTTCGACACTGGTACATTATATATATATATATATATATATATATATATATATATATATATATATAGATATATATATATATATATATATATATATATATATATATATATATATATATATAATGTACCAGTGTCGAAGGTTCGTTTCCACGCAATGCAATACTTTCTGCGATTCATAAAAAAGCTGTTCTGAGGGTTTAATTCTATGCTTTAATGAGATGTTTGTAAAGTGATATACAAGGGTTATTTCTTAAGTTTCCTCCTTTTTTTTAAGTATGTATATGAGCTGAAATGATGATATAACTTTTATATGACCTGTCTTTTTATAATTTGTTCTCAGGGGTCACATCCGGATAGTCTCTACCGTGTTGCTACGGACAATGACATAGTGGCAAATAAAGTAACGCGCACTCTACGTGTACTCCGATGGCCCGTTGCACTAATTGGTGTTTGCATCGCACTCGGCATCTTCGTGTACTTCCTTATGCCTGGTAAGTCATTGATTTTCATTCAAATATTTATAGGACATCAAAGGCCAAAAACGTAACCTGAATGTACAGATGCCATAGGGCTTTAAAAAGCGACTCATTGTGCCCCTCTTCGTCATCATCATCATCATCACAGTCCATAAATGTCCCACTGTTGGGCTCGCGCCTCCTCCGTAATGGAAGGGAAATTAACCTACTATACCGCGTTGGTCAGACATGTTGGTATAGGGTTTTGTTTCGAGTTTTCCTTCTCTCGCATAGATGTTATATCCGTTTTATATCCCTTAGTCGTCTCATACGATCACCCAGGGGTAAGATATGAGGTGGTGAATAGTATTCTTACTCCGTCACCACACGGAAAACCCTCTTCGTCAGGTAATGTTAATTCTATTTCCAGGTAAAACAAATATTTTTGCTCTTAGTAAATGATTGTTCAATATGACTTCGCGTCTTACAAGACGATAAAAACCTAGTTTAAATATAAACTTTTTTTTATTGGTTAGAAAGTTTAATTACATTAAATAATAAAAAAGCCTTCTAAAGATTATTTGGATTTTATCTACCATAGATTAAAGAAGGTAGTGGTATTTTTATTTGTGCTTATCTCTACATCATTGTCATTGGTTACTATTTTATAAATTATCACCTTTCTACGATCTTTCGCTCGATTACATATTCGTTATTGCATTACGATACACTATTATAAATTTTACTAGCTTTAGCTTGCGGCTTCTCTCGCGTAAAAGTAACTTGCCCAAAATTTAAGTCTTACGTCAAGGGAACACATTATTAGTTGACACATTAAAATTATCCTATGAAATAATCCTGGAAATGGTCTATCCGATTCTCCATTTTCATCCAAATTTGGTCAACAGTTTACGTATGATTGAGTAACAAACATCCAAACATCTTTACATTTATAATATTAATAGATTCTACACCACGTTGCTGTGTGGTGGCGGCTACCATAATACTAAACCCTTATATTGCCAATGCGTGTCATAAAAGACAACTAAGAGCTTTACATCAACCTATACCAACTTCACCTGGTACCGTCAGGTCCACAATTACATTCCCAAGGAAGGTTGACTTTATGCAGGCGGCCGGTCACAAAACTATTGCAAAAACATTTGCAATATGTACGATGAAAGAAGACTCAGACATATTGAATAGAACCCAAGTAATTAGGTTAAGATGATGATGATACAACGTAATAAATCCATATCAGTTTAATTAATTTGTACTTTCTATTTTTAAGTACGTAACATACTGAACCGTTTATCCTATTAATACTCAAAACTTGTTCTAGTATCTTTTTCTATATCATAGTCCAATTTATTATAACGTAATTTATTTGAATGTCATAATAGATATATAATATATTGCTGTGTGGTAGCGGCTTCGAATAATATCAACCCTTACTTTACTCGTGCATGTCATAACCGTCGTCAACCTAGGCCAATTCCGTCTGATAATATGAGATAACTTTTACAATATGTACTATGAAACAAAAGTATATATTGTATCGACCCCAAGTAATTGGGATAAAAGTAAGAGAACGATGATAATATTGCATATCTTTATTTTGTAAATAATTTTATCAATACATTCGGCTGCTCTAAGAATTAAAAAAAAATGTTTATTGTCACCTGGACAAAAATTATATATGATAATTGTTTGACTTAATTTATGTTTCTAGAGGTAATGCCATAATTTTGACAATTTACTCTCTGCAGTCTTAAATAAGTGGCTGGTGGGTTGATGAGCAGCAGTTTACTATAGCGCTTTCATCGATGAGCGAGAAAGTCGTGGCTACTTTACAGTAGGCAGTGGCCCAGCTATGCCCTTGGCAAAACAAAAACAAGACTGGTTGTTAACGGTCAATACTCTCTAAATATTATTAAATAATCAATATTAATCTTTAATATCTGTGCTATGACAGGATAAGAATACAATATGTTACCACTCATTACATTTCCTTGAGTTATAAAGAACGGCTTTATGATCACCAGGAGAATAGGCACCAGCACTCCCCTAGCAAACTTATAACAAAAGCAATCACTAAACCGCCTGCTGGGTGTGGTGAATATGGCATTATACAAATCTTGGACTGGCCTATGTCGAGCAGAGGACGTTGATGAACCAATATACGGATAGAATTATTTTTATTATATGTATATCTTCTCTTGCTGTGTGGTAGCGGCTACGAATACAATCAACTCTTATTTTGCTCGTGGCTGTCGTAAAAGACGACTAAGAGCCTTATAACGACCTGGGCCAGCTCCATCTGATGCCGTTTGGTCAACAGTTACATTCCCAAGGAGGGTTGACGTCTGGCAGGCGGCCGGTCATAAAACTCTTGCCAATAACTTTTACAATATGTATATGAAAGAAGAGTACATATTGTATCGACCCCAAGTAATTGGGATAAGAGTAGGAGAATGATGATATGTATATTTTCACTAGAAAATCATTTTTATTTTTTACACTCAAACTTTCCATGTGGCAAAGTACGTAGCTAAGTAAATATGAACTTACCTCATCCGAAATTGTATAACGTCAATGTATAAAACCAGAAGCATATGCATAAACGTCGCATCAGTCAAGCGAATTTTTCTCTCATTATGGATAAGACTAGTTCCAAACTTCCAAACAATTGTGGTGTATATATATGATGGGTTATAAAGATCACAAAAATAGGTTCAATCAATAAATATATGAAGCTTAACATATAAAATATTTATGTGATTCTTGGTGCTATAATTCAAAGTAATATATTAATATCACTTAGAGTACTATAAGGAATGCTTGTATTAGCTGTAGTCATTTTCTGTCTGTTATGCTTATGCAGTATGCATACGTATATGGTGTTACCAAGGCTTTGTTAAATTGATATTATTGCAAACTTTAATATCCCAAAGATAATGCGACAGTTTTGCAATACACCAAACATATTTGTATCACAGGTATCGAAAGCGATACATTCGATTATTGGTTTCATTAATTTTCACACTTTAATCAAAGATAAATAAATTGAATGAGTTTTATGAAATACTGCTACTTCGATATGACGTAAATCCAAATTGTTATTTTAATATTTATTAACATGCAAGCGTTTGCCATGTGGTGACGGAGTAACAATACAGTTCACCACTCTATATCTAGCCAATGGGTGTCGTAAAAGACGACTTATATCGAGATTAGCCTTATATCGGCCTTATAGAGATTAGCTTTATATCGACCTGGGCCAACAGTACCTGATGCCATTCAGTCAGCAATTGCATTCCCAAGGAGGGTTGACGTCAGGCAGGCGGGCGTTCATAAAACTATTTCCAATAACCTTTGCAATATGTAGGAAGAGGGGTACATATAGCGTCGACCTCAAGTAATTGGGACAAAAGCAGGAGAATGATGAATGAAATTAAATAAATTAATGACAATTTTAATAATTATATTTACTTTAATTTATTAAAAGACTCTACATCCTGCACTAAAAATAGCTCATGTCATGAGAGGTTTAAACAAAAAATTCAATATCAAAAATAACACCCCGACTAAGAAACAGAAATAATCACACAAACAATTATTTCATGTGGAGGTTGAAAACAAAACAGATATATGGCAGGCCGCTATTAAACTACTGTAAAATTAGAGCAGTCGTTATCTGCATCAATGTTCATCTATCTTGTTAAGCATATTAACTCCTCATTATCTTCTAACTTTATGAACCCAGATCTATTGGCGAACGCATTTTAATCTAAGCAGAATCAATATAATATGTTTTTTTTTCGTGTAGTGACTGAGTATATGCAATGTATCACTACCACTTTCTTTAAGATCACAACTATGAAACATGAGCAGAAAACATCATTAAACGAAAGTATCCATAGAATATATATTTTTTATTTTTAATAAATTTAGCTTATTTATGTATAAACAGTTCATGACAACCTTGTTTTAAACAATTTAGGAGGGCTATTTGATAACTTTAAAAATGCACTTAAGGCGATAATCTCGTTTTTATTGTTTATAAAATGAATTCCGCGAATAACTTTAACTGCAATTGCATAGCCACTTAACGTCGTAATAATCATAACTTTTTATAAAATGATCCTTGGCGACCATTTTCGAAAAACATAACACATGATTGAAAGAAAAGAAGATGCTAATTTTTATCAAAAAAAAGTGGCTGTCGCATTTTTTTTTAAAACAATTTGAGTTTATTGTGAAGGTATTTTAATGCAATATTAGAGTCCATACCCGAACGGAACCCTATTATACCTATACCTCCTTTCTACGTCTGTCTGCCTGTTAGTAGGTTGTAACTTGTGAACCACAATATATAGATGTGTAAATTCTCACAATGTGTATCTCTATTACCTCTACTACGAAAATAATAACAATCAATCTATTTGAAAGAAGTATCATTTGGTTGTTGTTCCTCTACGAAAGTATTATTACCTGTAATATCAATGTCAAATCTTACATGATGATACGTAACTCATCGTGAACGAGTTCGACTCACATTTAGGCTGTGGTTACTAAAATAGCTTTGGTATACATTCGTCCAGTAATATTTTTAATTATCCAAACTAACTTCCTGAATATCTACAGAATTTAAATTTTAAATATTATGATTCAGAACAGGATTACAATACAAGAATATAATTTAATCAAAGAGAATATTTAGGTGCAATTATGATTTAAATATATATTCATCTATGCTAGTAAATTGATTAATATTTTAGATTTTAATTTTATATCTTACTTGAATTCAAATTTTATATTCTTTAGGTTTATCTTAAAAACATCATAAATTTATTTTATTATTATATTTTTATATTAAAAAAATCAGTAGATAATTATAATTTAACATATAATTATAATACTGCTTAAAATGTATACCTATCTTTTTCTTTTTCTATATTGGCAATCAGCTACTTATGCTCTATAATCTATTCATGTTTGTCATCGTCCGTCAATAAATCATCGTCATCAATGGCTGTGTTTTCTATGTGTGTGTTCTATGGCTGTGGCCATAGCACTGTAATAATAGTATGCTATTAAAAGTCTTCTGGGAATTTTAGTGGAAAACGAAAACGCTGTAAAGCACTTTTATATTGTATTGACTAAATTCCAGCAGTTCATTCACACGTCACATTACATAAAATGTCATCAAAATTATTTAATATAACACGTTAAAACACTAAGATATTGAATATAATACAAGACCACCACAAGACGTTTTCAGATTCCAGGCAAAAGTTATAGCTAAAGCTATCTATGAAATATTAAAAGCGCTTATGGTTGCGTTCATATTTTTTTTAATTTTAGTCTTAAGTAACACTAGTTGAAATTCACATGTTATATAATATGGTCTTAATTCCCATATTATGATCTCGGACGCAGTTAATTTTAGTGGTCTTCATATTGCTACTGAGAATTTCTTTATGGAAAAATATAAGACGCTATTCAACTGATGTAAAGTCGTTATTACAACGTATTAGAAGTTGGAGGCGACGATAACATGAGATGTGTCAAAGGTTAAGCTCAGACGTAACAGCCTCCAATGAGATCGACTGCATGATCTCAAAACGAGCACGAGACGTTCTTCTGTGATTTATAACCTTGTTATATCGATACTGTAATATATCAATCGAATCTAGTATTCGTAATACTAATCACATCCAATCTTTTATATGCTTCCTTATTGAATTTATGGATACGTAACACTAATAATCGTGTTGGTTTAGAAATATTTTACTAATTGGGTTTCAGTTTAGCGTTAGACATTATAGAATTACCTCCAATCCAATCGGGTTATTTTTAGATCAGTTGAAATGATTGATATCCAATTTTATACATAACTGAGAATATTTATATTATATAGAAAGTTTTGTTCATCGTATGCATTAAAGCACCTAATTGCCCTCAAAACGGAAGCTTCAACATAATAAAATAACTTTCAATAATAATTATAATCCTTTTCATGTGCAAATTGTTTCTTGATAACAACAGGAAGGTACTCGAAACTTTTGATCTCTTCATAAATAATCAGCCACTTTCACATCTCACACGCGAAGGGTTTTTAATAACATATCTTAAATGGTGAAGTAATGTGTTTGTAAGCAATAATTTTATTGCGTGGGGTGTCCAGACAAGACAGCGAGTAATGGCTGCTGTAGGCCGTGTGACCGGATATGTTCCACCACCTTTGTTGCTCTCATATTGTATTTTAATACGCAAAGGATGTGTAAAAAGGAAAGTTGACCTCATCGATGCTCATCTGCACCCACAAAGGATGTAGGTGGTTTTATTTTTATACTCGCTCCACTTTGTACATTTCTTATTTTACTTTTTTTAGATAGAATTTGTTTGGTAACACGTTCATTGTGTGTGTTACATAAAATGTTACCATACTTTATCTCGATGAAAGTGCATGACTTAAACGACAGTCATTACTCTACATATAAAAAAAAATCAATATCTTTGCAAATGTATGCAAAGTTCTCTATATTTGGCTCGTTGTAGTCGTGAATATTCGTCACGATTTATATATAAATTGAGTGTATTTGTATATGTTACCTATGCCCTCGAATATTACATTCTGTTAAATTGATAACTGTATTAATAGTTTATATAGAACAATAGTTCAGTTGTGATAAGGATTATTGGGAGGATTTCTGTAAAAATCTTTAAGAGATGAATTGTGCGGCTTTTCATCGAAGTCAAGGAATTGGTACGGGTGGTCAGCCTGGTGACGATAAGGAGGTTCTTATGTAGGTTATGGGGACCCACGTCGCTCTAGTATCGCTAGGGATATAACGGGCGAAATATAACAACAATCTATCACAAAAGAAGGAATTAAATTTGCAAAATATTTTTTTTTTCGTCACTATCCTGCTTTTATCCCAATTACTTGGGGTTGATGCAGTATGTATTCCTCTTCTATCGTAAATATTGCTAAAGTTAGTGATAATAGTTTTATGAATTGCGGTCTGCCCTAAATCAACCCACCTTAAAAATCTAATAGTTGACCAGACGGCATCGGATGGAGTTTGACCTGGGCTATCTAAAAATCATTATTAAGATTTTCAAATTTTCAATTTATCTAATCATTCATCCATCAGCCTGTAAATGTCCACTGTTGGACGTAGATCTATTCTAATGTACATTTTAATATTTTGGAAATTGATTTTTCAAATGGAAAAAATTATTGACGTCAGTCCATTTTAAATGGGAAGGCATAATATGCTTTCTTCTTCTAGTGTATATAAAAGATATGCATAGGGTGTTAGCGGGTGTCGAAGGGTAAAAGAGTACCCTGCCGAACAGTCTACCGATCGTGTATCGGTGGTTCGCCCACATTGCACTAAAGAGGTTCGAGTACAGCAGGTTATGGCGCCGAGCGCTGTTCCGTCCATCGCTGCGGATGAATCGGGCGGGGCTTGATCATATCGTAACTTGCCCTTCTAAAACAAAAGGTTTGGCAAACATTTACGAATGTCCGTTGAAGTGAATTTCAATTTTCGTTGAAAATATAATCATTGACCATATGTCATATATAGTTTAGTATCGGTTTTATATCTATTTCTAACAAAGAACCATAAATTTTAAGTAACATATAAAGTAATTCAAATAAAAATATCAAATATTGAACGACATAATATCAATCACTGATATTATGTCCCATATATGCATATTGCCATCATCATCATAGCCCATATATGACCCACTGTTGGGCTCGGGCCTCCTCCATAATGGGAGGGAACTTACTATATCGCGCTGGTCAGGCGTGTTGGTATACGGTTTCGTTTCGAGTTTTCATTCTCTTGCATAGATGTTATATGCGTTTTATATCGCTTAGTCGTCTCTTACGATCACCCACGGGTAAGATATAGGGTGGTGAATTGTATTCTTACTCCGTCACCACACGGATAATGCCATAGGTGTTACCAAAACTTAGGTGACATTTATGAAAACTAATTAGTCGCCTATTACTATACCCACTAGCAAGATTAAAATAATGTTTGTTGACATTATTATGCGGCATTTGATTATCAAAATCCTATTTAACAGCCCATTAATGTGCAATCTTATATATATCGTTTGTCTGGAAGAATAGTGACGCAATTCAAAAAAGCTAAATTTTTCAGGAGGAACAAAATAAGTATTTCCCTTTTTTCAGCTCGGTTCAGCACCAAGAATTAAGAATGACGATGAATAGTTGATAGGGAGAACTTATTATCTTAACACCCCTCCACCACCAAAAATTGAAATATAATGAAAATGTTATTTTTAGAGTTGTATCACTATTCTTTCGCACAAGCGATATGTCCTAAGGAGGAGATATAGGTCCTAAGGTTGTGATATAATCGCCATACTTAGCAGGTGGTTCAGCAATCTCATTTAGTTTCATAATTTTACCAAGACAGCGTTAAAGTTAATTTTTGATGATCCCTCAGTCAAATTTTATGAGTTCCGCGTGAAATTAAGGGGCAATGATATATTGTACTTCTAATCTGCTATAATGCGCAAAAGTGTAGGCCTCGTCATATTTTATTAACAACTAGCTGACGCAAAAGACGCTGTTACAAAAAAAAAACAACTTTATAAATTCCTTGAAATCAATTGCAATGTCACCTACTCGATCCCAATGCATTGTTTTAATGGTGTAATACCATCACCGCGATAATTGTGGTTTCCTAATGAATTGGGATTCCTAATGAATTGGGGTTGGGCCACATCGTTTAAATGGTTTGAGTCTATAACAAACATAGTTTTTTTTATTTTACAAATTAATAATATATGTAATATAAACATAGCTGCCTGCCAGAATTCTAATTTAAATGTAAATATTCTATAGACTAGCTTTTAGCCGCGACTTCGTCTGCGCAGAAGTCGAAAATGGTTCTAATAGAATTTTTAATTAGTTTTTTACGGTATTGATTTTGTTATAACATAAAAATTATTATGTTTAAATGTTTGAATACTTTTAAAATATAACAATCCTTTTATTTTACACATTTTTTTTTTTAATATGAATTGATGATGTGTGGGTAATTATTATTTAAATATGTTCAGTGGTCTCATTAGCGGTAATCAGTACAATATAACAAAAGAGGTTATAAATATTTTTCATAACAGCCTTATTAGCATAGGTTTTTATTAATTCGATGCAATAGAGTTTATAATTATTGTGTGACGTATATTTATGACTAGCTGATGTATCCAGCTTCAAACAACCAGTACTGTCAATTCGATGTTTTAAATTATTTTGACTGGGATTTTATATCCTATCATTTTTTTAAAATAACATTTATCATTTTTTTAAAATAACTTATATTTCGTCTCATCATCTCATACGCTATATCATATCTACGTACCACCGCTGTGCGAGAGCCTTCTCCACATTAGGAGGGAAATTACCCTACTAGACCCGTGGTCAGATAGATTGATATAGCGTTTTACTTCGGGTCTATATTCTCTTGTTACTCTTATCTTCATATTATATCCCTTAGTCGCTTTTTACATTATATAACATAGGATGAATCGTCATCTTATTACGTTTTCATATATTATACACTGTATTAACTATATTAATTTGCCTCAAATTATGCACAATATCTTTTTACAATGAATTATTGGTATGTTACGTACCATTAAGAACATAAGAACGTCCTTAATCAAACTTTTCATGTCAATAATTGAAAAATGACATACATACATACATATCATATTGCAGGGTATGCAGAGAGAACAGAGTGCCACAGAACTCTATCCTTGCATACTTCACTCATTTCCTCAACATTCATAATTCTCTTCATACACGCTCGCAGGTTTCGGAGACTCTTGACTGCACCTTTCTTCAGTACGTGACCAATCTGGTCTAGGCAGGTTAATCTCGGTACCTACATCCTTCCAAATTCACATTGTATATCTTCTTAACCAGACGTTCGTTCGGCATTCTTTCCACATGTCTGAACCATCGGAGCATTCCCTATCGCATCTTTACACCAATACTCTCTTTCATACCTACTCGCTCTCTTACATCGTCGTTACGATTACGATTAGATAGATTGAAAAATAAAAAACTAATAATAATTATATTGTTACACATCACAATCTAATTCAGTCAACGAAGTGAATATTTGATTTAATACATATTTATGTGCATATTAACAGACACAATTCTTTCACCTTCACATTTTTAATGTGAATGTATACAATTACATTTATATAAATAATTTACATCTAAACATTTTTTACACAGTCCTGCACACGATTATTTATCAATAAATGAATATTACTGTATGCATATGAGAAAACACGGCGCAGCGAAAACACGCGAATTCAATTATAAAATTAATTGAAGGTTGCATTTGATAGTGATTGCTATGTTGTATAATATAGGTAGGGGAGAGTCGGGTAGCCTCGGCCACATAAATAAAACTCATGATATCTTGAAAATCAACCGAAATAAACATTTATTTTTAAACTTTAACTTAAACTAAACATATATCTTATAATATTAATTAAGTTAGAAACTGATAGTTTTATTATCTTAGCTTAAATCAAGTCTCAAAAGCAGTCTTCAATATTTGTTAAAATAATTTTTGGAGGGTAGCCCCGGACATAGAATTACTGATGACCAAATCGTTCTTTAGCCTTGCATACGTCACAATAGTAGTAAGCCAGCGATGGATCAATATCCACACACGCTTCGTGCGCCCAGTCTTTGCATCTATGACACTGGATCCAATCTTCCTCGAACGTTTCTCCACAAATGATGCATTCTGTATCGTGGTCTCTTTCTAGCTGAGTCAAACTTTGAATATTCTTCTTTGTTTTCATTTTATTAGTTGCTGCCTTTCTTTTATTCGTTGTAGTTTTATTGGTTGCAGCCTTGGTTGTGTTGGTCGCAGCCTTTTTCTCTACCAACGCATTTTTGAAGGGCGAAGATGTCAGAATCTCACTTTTTTGTGTTTTTCGTGAACGCGCTGCAAGACGCCTCTTGGATGCATCGGGAAGAGGGGACAACTGCTTAAGCAATTCATTTACAGTAGCAGGTGCAGTTGATTCTGTAATTTCTGACGTTGATGCGGGCATAAATGATGGCTGCGTATTGCCACTGGCTGATGGGTGTGATATAAGACTGGTAGATGGTTGCTGGTTACTACTAGTGGATGGCTGCTGGGTGCAACTAGTGGATGGCTGCTGGTTGCAGCTTGTGGATGGCTGCTGGGTACCACTAGAGGATGACTGTTGATTGCAGCATCTGGATTTCTGCTGATTGCAACTAGTTGATAACTGTGATCCCACGACTGTCTCTTCAGAAAAAGCTGGTTCCTGTTCAATATTGGTCATCAATGATGGCAAAAAATCCAAATCACTGAAAATTTCCCTATTGAATGGATAAATCCCTGTGCATTTGAACCCATTCTGTGCTATTTCTAGTCTCGCTGCCTTAACGAAAGCTGAATTGACTAAAGCAGCGATGTCATAATCAGTGATCCTAGCCCCAGGATTTTGTCTCATCCACATTGCGCTTGCTGAACCAAATGCAGACTTAAACGGCTTGAAAAATACCCTGTCCAGAGGTTGCACCTTGTGTGTTGTGTGTGGTGGAGTGCTAATCATATGGATGTGATTAGCTCGAGCAAATTCTATCACTGCCAACTCTTTATGGCTTCCATGTCCATCGAGTATCAGAAGGACAGGGTTCTCCTTCGAAGGCTGTACGTGCTGTTTGAAATGCTGGAGCCACATTAAAAATATCTCACCATTCATCCAACCACTTTCGTGTGGAATAGCAATGCTATCTGGTGGAGCTCCAATCATCAAACGACCATTTTTATCCATCCTTTTCCTCGGGAAAATAAAAAGTGGAGGTATAAAATGGCCGCACACGCTCATAGCAAACATCAATGTAATGTTTCGTCCTCTTTCACCAGAAGTCAACTTGCCAACTTGCTTTTTTCCCTTAGTAGAAATAACTTTCTCATTCTTGTGTACAGTGGAGACCCCCGTTTCATCAGCATTGTATATTCTGGAGGCAGGGAATTTGTATTTATCTTGTAGTTGGTGGAGCTGATCATAAAACCGATAGACTTGTGGTTTATTAAACCCAACGGCTCTTGCAATGCTGGTTGACTCTGGACTTCTGAGAGCAATATCTGGGTATTTCTTTATGAAGCTATAATAAAAATCTTTGCCGGCCATTTTCTTTTCTTTATTGAACCTATGAGGTATTTTTAAACGTTCTGCAAATTGAAATGCCAATTTCAAAAACTCTACTTTGGTCAGCGGCATCAGGCGATTATCGAGGTCTTTGACATGGTTATACAATTGCAGTGATTGATTTTCTGAGAAGGTATGTTCATATCTCCCTAGTGTTGGCTTGAACTGTGCTTCTTGTCCACTACCGACAGCTTTTATCCGATCCTGAAGGGTGCTTCTCGGCACGTCATATCTCTCAGCTGCTTCTCTCACCGATATCTTTTTTTCCAGTACACATCTTATAGCCTGTTTCATTTTATTTTCGTCCCAATTTCCTCTAGGCGTAATCCTTCCTTTGAATTTTGGCATTATCTGCAAAAGACACAAGATTTTATACACTTGTCTCAACATTGTAATAAAAAAAGACTGTAACATAGAGATGCATAGACAAACAGACATGGTGAAACTACCACGTTTCTTAATTTCACTATGCAATCCAAGAAACTAAACATTTCGTCATAAAAGAAATGTCCGGGGGTACCCGACAAAAAAGTGTCCGATTGTACCCGACCGCCTCGATCCTATGTTTTTATTCATATAGGAAATATCAATAAAAACAACGTCAAGTATTTACCTAATTTGTTAACTATAATGACTAACTTACAGAATTAGTAATATACTATGGTGAAGTACTTACATTGTATAACCAATAACCGCACTCAAAAAGTAAACGGCGCACACAAAAGTATAGGTACTGTTAAACAAACGAATGTCACGTGTTGTTCGCACATCAGTCGCAGCGCGTTTGATATGAATATACGGCTAAATGGTGCTGCGGTCGTGTGGATGTGACACTTGTGCATGTATGTGTGCGAACTTTCCTGTAACTAGCACTGGCCGAGGGTACCCGCCGGCCGGGGCTACCCGACTCTCCCCTACTATCCTATTAATAAAACTGTGTTTTGGCTTATGTCATATATGTATGCCTTTTTTTTGCGGTGGACTATGGAGAAGCTCATACCCTGGCAAATCGCTCGGAGCGACGAAAGAGGCGGCGCGCGACCGCATAGAGCCACCCTGCAAAGCGTCTCTCTTCGCCGTGCGAGAGGACCACCAGTACCTTTGTCTTCGGTGGCTCATATATGTATGCCTAAAATATTTAGTCATATTTTTACATATCAAATTTTAATATATCTGCATTTGTAATTCTTCTACTAAATGGCTTGATTTTTTTTCCCTATACCTATATGAAGTCATCTTGAATGGTTAAAGATGTTACGTGGCGCTGTTGTTAATTTAAAACATAACAATAGACATAATTACATTTTAAATTAAATAACGTTATCAATATAACGATCAAATCATTTCATTGTAGGTATTTTAAATAATTGAATATGTTTGAAATAGATATCTATTGCAAAATAGTTTACCTAATGGCAGATATATATTAGCAATAAATTATGGCTTTTAAAGGGATAATTTATTATCGATATAAACTACATGTGGCGTAGTCGGGGATACTTTAGCTGTAAAATGTCATATTCAATCTACTAAACAAGTTATTAACTTAATTCAACATGTAGCGTGTGTAATAACCTATTAAAATACCGTGAGCAGAATAATGAAAATTAGAATTATATACAAAGCCTAGTGTGGTAGCGGCTACGAATACTACCAATCCTTACTTTGCTCGTCGTGGATGTCGTAAAAGACGATTAAGAGCCTTATTTCGCCAACACCACCGGATGCTGGTCAACAATTACATTTCCAAGGAGGGTTGACATTAGGCAGGCGGCCGGTCATAAAATTATTGCCAATAACTCTTGCAATATGTAGGACGAGGAGTACATATTGCGTCGACCCCAAGTAATTGGGATAAGAGCAGGAGAATGATGAATGATGATACAAAGCCTAGTAAACATAAAACTAATTGTATCATGCTTTTGCCCGAAGAGGGAAGTAAATGTGAAACCAAACCTACATTTCATCCCAATATCTTTCTACACAAGTACATAATTGAAAACGAGCTATTGTCGTTAACCGGGTTACAGTTCCAAGTTTCAAATTTGTTACTGAGTATTTCTCGAGGAAAACCTTGATAATTATTGTCAACCTGGAAATTATTTCAACCATTTTAGCCTGGTTCTTACAATAGAACTATCTATATTTTACTTTTGATCAAAATCCTTTAGTAAAATTTAACATTTAGAATTTTAGAGCAATAGTCGGAAGCGTCTGAAACTAGAAAGCGTGTGCAGTCTGCTATAACGTAGTTCACGTCACAGAAGGAAGTGGCAAAGTTAATCAGGGGTAAGAACATTTCATCCAACAATTGGACTCCAAAAAAAGCATCCTAACCATAATAACCCTTTAATACATTGACCGTACACCGATCGTACTATATTTTTTGATTAATACAAAATTAATTATTTAAGTTAAATACTGGATATAATTTGTATCCTTAATTGTATATTTATAACATTGCCCGCAATTTTCTGCGTTAATTATATGTTTGTAAAGTCCTCCGCAATACAAGGACTATTATTTCCTTAGTGCTTTAAAAAAAATACAAGGTTTTATAGCGTAATGAACATCGCCTTAAAAAAATTAAGAAAGACATAAAATAATTAAATTTGTTAAATAATAATTCACATATCTAGTACCTACACTTCATCCTTTTTAGTTTTGGGTCCGGTAATACTCCGTCCAAATCGTTCGGGCTGGAGGAAAGGGCGGCATGTAATTCTCTAAACCTGCCGTGCCATTATATCGCCATTTAGGCAAGCCATCAGCCGCAAATCTTGGTCTCTGTGATCTAAACTTCACCCTTTTTTTTTGCGTGCTATGGGCTATGGACATCTAAACTTCACCCTGAACTATATTTAAATATAGAGTTTTTTTTTATTGCTTATGGTGGCAAACGAGCAAGCAGCACACCTGATGGTAAGTGTCACTGCCGCCCATGGAGCTTTGCTATACCAGGGTATAGCTAGGCCGCTACCTACCATTACAATCCCCAAACCCACCTAGTTGAGCTTTCGGCTCTCCCGCTCACCGAACGAAGCACAATAGCACACTGCTATTACTCAGGCGTCGATCTTCTGCGAGAGTGTGGTACTACCTCGGACGGACCGGCCCGCAGCTGTAGACAGAGAAATGTCCACAGCGTGGTCCTACCACTATTAAAATTATATAATATTATTGTTTATTATTACTTTAAATTATTATTTAAATTTTATGAAACAGCAAATGAATGTTTTTTACGCAACACAACATGACTTTGCTGTGAATATATATATGTTAGCTTTTTTATATCTACTGCCATTAATAGCTAACATAAGCTAATTATGTAGTGAATCAAAAACTGGAATTATCAGCATAAGGCGTAAATATAATAGTCTTGCCTTATGCTACTACAGATATAACGATATATAATAACTTTAATTGCCTATTAAATAGGATACATGTTGTATAGCTCCATAGCCGCATTCCCGACTCGACTAAATTATACTGCTACAATATTAATCCACTTCAAGTAGGTAATATGTTGAGAAATTGAACCTACATTTATAATGTGTTATGTTCTAATAATAATAATTTTCCGTGTGGTGACGGAGTAAGAATACTATTTACCACCCCATATCTTACCCGTGGGTGATCGTAAGAGACGACTAAGGGATATAAAACGCATATAACATCTATGCGAGAGAAAAAAAAAACTCGAAACAAAACCCTATACCAACACGTCTGACCAGCGCGGTATAATAGGTTAATTTCACTCTCTTTACGAAGGAGGCCTGAGGCCGAGCCCCAGCAGTGGGACATTTATGGGATGTGATGATGATGAAGACAAATTGTATTTTTAAATCGTCACCACACAGAGAAATTGATAACATCACCTTAGCTCATATACTGGACATTACTATTGGACTGGAGCCTCCTCTATAATAATAAGGAAATTGATCTACTTTACCCCACTGCTGACCAGTAAGACCGATACACTGCTGACCAAAGAGACCTATAAACCCTAGGATAGGATTTTGGAGGTTGCCTCGTCTTGTATAAGTATAATATGGATCCTTTAATCGTCTTCTACGATCCCCATAGCTAATAAAGCGGATGGTCAATTCTATTCCTACTCCATCACCATACGAGGAAATGACATGCATTTTGAATATTATATCTATAATATTAATTTCATTTGTCAGACTAGCTAAGAGCTTTTTCTTGGTAGCATCAACCTGAGATCATAAACATTGTATTTTGTACTATTCCAATACTCTCCCGCTTCATTACAGTTAGTTGGGGTCGACGCAATTTGTCCCCCCTCTTCCATCGTACATATTGCAAATGTTACCGGCAATAGTTTTTTGACCGGCCTACTGCCTGATGTCAACTGTCGTTAGGAATGTAATAGTTGACCAGAGGACATCAGAAGGTACTTGGTCTTTTTTTTTGCGGTGGACTATGGATGTGGTCTCGTCCTGCTAAATCGGTCCGGGGTGACGGGAGAGGCGGGGCGTGACCCCATAGACCCACCATGCAAAACTTATCTCTTCGCCGTGCGAGCGCGCCACCGGTACCCGATCTTTGTCTTCGGTGAAAGGTACTTGGCCTAGGTCAATGTAAAGCTCTTAGTGATCTTTTATGTCATCTACACCTAGTAAGCGTTGATAAAATAAATTTTAATTGATTTCAAATATAATGTAATATTTTATTTCACAAAATAATTATTAATAATACAAACACGGAGATTGAACTAAGAAGTAGGGGCTATTTTTTTGTTTTTATCATTTCATCAGCAGCCTATCATACCTCCACTGTCGAACATATGCCTCCCCACAAAGAGAGAATAAGAATAATCACCATCTTTGGCAAAGCAGATTAGAATTCGCAATTGGTTTGATAGTAACAGAGGTATGACAAATTGCATTCTTAACTGGTTACAATAGGCTAAGTGGCTTTTCAACTTGTTCAATATTTGTAAACATATCTTTATGAGCATTATGACGTCATCTGTCAAAACAATGCGATGTCATCATCTCTACTACTATCGTTTATAGAATATACCATTATTGGTAAAAATATAGAGAGCGTGGTGGGTGACTTTATTCTAGACTAGTTTCCTTAACAAGCTATGTGAAAGTTAATTTGTAATTATTTACGTATTAAACTTATGAATCAGTGATGTCTTAAATTCCAAATAATGATGTATATAAAATTATCAAGTATCTATTTCTTCTTACGTATTTTTATATAGAAAACTAGTATTCTATCTCATGCTACACTTCCATAACATAGCATTATTGCAAGAGATGTCAAATATAAGTGGTAGGACTACACTGTTGACAGTTCTCTGTATACAGCCGCGGGCCGCTCCATCCGAGGTAGTACACTCTCGCAGAAGATCGATGCATGAGTAATGGCAATGTGCTATTGCGCTTGGTTCTGTGAGCGAGAGAGCCGGAAGCCCAACTGGTTCTGTTTAGGGATTGTAATGGTAGGCAGCGACCCAGCTATGCCCTTGGTATTGCAAAGGTCCATGGGCAGCAGTCACACTTACCATCAGGTGTGCTGCTTGCTCATTTGCCACCATAAGCAATAAAAAAAATCCATAGAAAATCTTATAGCAACCCCTTGAGCTAAAATAGGCAAATGAGGCTTGCGCGCGCCAATGCAATATATCTGAACTGATTAGAAGAAGCTACTAAACTAAAATGTGCTAATAAGTAACGGATCTACAGATATGTCTCAAGTTAACTAACATATTATTATATGTATAGCGTAAACTCGAGCATATGTAGTAATAAAATTACGTTATATAATCGCGATAAGGATGAATGTTGACATTAAATGACGATAACGTGCAACACAGTGACATCTTGAACCAAGCTTTCACCAGTCTCTCTTCATTTTCTATTAAAATATGTGTATTAAGTTGAGAAATTGTATCAAAATATTATATGTTATGTTAATGCTTACTTTGCTACACTAAGCGCTCGACAAGTCACCACATAGACCGTCGCCCTTAGAAAAATATATTAATTACTTTCTGCTCTTAGAAATAACATAGAAGTTTTTATATTAGAGCAGTGGCATAATTATACCATCTAAGGCTCGTGGTAAAATCATTGAATGACAAACTCCAGTAAAAATTGTTATTTTGTATTATTATTTTAATAAATCACTTACTGCGAGCTTAGTCGCTGAGTACCTATCCATACATTCTGGGAGCGCTAACTCTATTATTGGCTACTATACAATATTCTATTAGGTATTGCTACTATACAATATACTATATCTATTATGGAGAGGCAGATTTGGTAAATAATATCGAATTTAAAAATTATAAATTTCTAAACATTCACATTTTTAAAGAATTTTAACACAAAGTATTAATAATATTGCATGTATATTTTATTGAAATATTTAATGAATTTTATTTTTCAAAATCCTAGGTTAGGCATACTAAATATAATAATTGTCATGATAGAAAATTAAAATTAATAAGATATTTATTAATAAAAGTCTTTTCGCCGAGCATTATCTGCCGCAAAAGCATCAATAGCATCAATTAATCATAAAGATCGGGTCATAAAAATCGTCAATAGACATATTCTGTTTATTGAAAATTCACGAGTACATAGTCTATATTGTCTCATAGAGTTTCTTAAATAGATTCAATTGGTGCGTTCTAAAATTAATGGGCATACATTCCTTATGAATGCATATAAATCTTAATAATGAATTAAGCTTTGACATTGATTTTTTAATAATGAATTGTATCATATGTATGTTGCCTGTAGTTTTGTCAAATAAACTTTAATTGAATTTAAGTAGGTAGGTAGAAAAACAAGATTTACAAATAAAACTAAATTTTGTTAAAAATGCTACTTACCTTTTGGATCGCAAGCCCCCGTCGTATTGGAGGCACGTGGCGTGTCCTAGTCTGCCACCCTCAATGGTTGAGGGCAGACAACAAAAAATACTTTCATGTTTTTTTTTAAAGACATCACCTACGCTAAGGAAATAAGCCTTGTATTTCAGGAGAACAAACATATAATTAACGCAGACAAATTACACCCAGACTCAGAACAACACTTTGTGGTTCGTACAAAGTGTTGTCCTGTGTGTAAATCGAATCCACGGCAATGGCACGGAAGGTCGATATCTTAACTACTACGACATTTGTGTAGTCAATGTTTAAATTGTAAATAAACAATTTTCTTCACATATATTTTTATGTTACATAGAGGAATCACTAACAAATTTATCATTTCGATAGTTATTAGTTTAAGGCATTTATCGACCTAGTTACCTCAAATTTAGTGTAGAAATACTATAAAACATGTATTAAAATAGCAAAATTTCATTTATGTACATTTAAATAATCGTTTCATATATTATTTAATCAACTATAAGGTGACAGAGTTCAAACTATTTAAATGTTAGATTAATGTTCATGTCACGGTATATTTACCAATACGGGGTCTGAGGTTGTCAGGTTTTTGGCACACGTTTTGAGTTAATATAAGTACATATAGTATATTAATTAACTGCACAGATGGCGTAGTGGTTAACCTACCCACCTTCCGTGCCAGTGCCGTGAGTTCGATTCTCACCGAAGACAATACTTTGTGCGATCAACAAAATGTTCTTCTAAGTCTGGGTGTAACTTGTCCGCGTTAATTGCATGTTTGTAAACCAAATAATACAAGAGTTATTTCCTTAGTGCGGGGTGGTGTCTGTTATAAAAAAAAAACTACAAAAAAAAAAATCATCTTCAAATACCTGTCAAACCTGTCAATATTTCCATATGTCAACCAATATTTCCAATCGGTTATTGATTTAATAAAAATCACCTAAATTGGCTTCTAAATAAAGAAATTTGCTCAAATATCCATTTTACTCTCATTTGAATTGAGAACTTCCTACTTTTTTTTTAATTGTTAAATAGTTGTTTACGGATTATAAAGTAATTGTTCAAATTGGAGGTCGTTATACAAATCATTAAAAGAGTAATATCGATGACCATTTTATTGATATCAGTTATAAACTAAAATGCAATTAAATTTGAATTTCATAGTAGGAATGCAATTATCTATACTTTTTTCTTTGGATCGTCAATTGCTATAATTATACCATTCAATATGGCTACCTACATCGTTTTAAACGACTTCCTATCATAATAAAATTTATGAATTATATAAGGTTCGATGTTTAACGATTATGGGAATTTAAATACTCGCTCTTTTACTTAATCTGTTAATTTTTACCTACGTTTTTAAAGCTAGAATATTAGGAGAAGCGCCTGCGCAAAACTTCTAGCAATACATTGTCCATCATCTTAGCTCATATATGTACGTCCCACTGTTGAGCTCGAGCCTCCTCCATAATGGGAGTGTGATTGACCTACTATGTCACGCTGGTCAATTATGTTGGTATAGGGTTTTGTTTCGAGTTTTCCTTCTCTTTCATATATGTTATATGCGTTTAATACCCCTTAGTCGTCTCTTACGTTCACCCACGGGTAAGATAGGGGGTGGTGAATTGTATTTTTACTCCGTCACCACACGAATATGTTACGGATATAATACAATGTAATTTTCTATTTATTTACTAGTTTTTCTTATCTCATTTACGTTTCACCAATAACCGCAAAGCTCGTCCACAATTGGACGGCATGAGGATTAAAAAAAAAATATTCCGTGTGGTGACGGAGTAAGAATACGACTCACCACTCCCTACCTTACCCGTGGGTGATCGTAAGAGACGACTAAGGGATATAAAACGCATAGAACATCTATGCAAGAGAAGAAAAACTCGAAACCAAATCCTGTACCAACACGTCTGACCAGCGAGGTGTAGTAGATCAATTTCCCTCATATTATAGAGGAGGCTCTAGCCCAACAATGGAACATATATGAGCTGAGATAATAATTAAAAAGGCTTAAAAATCTTCCACTAATTAGGTGAGTTTGTTATTAGTTTTAACATTGAGTTTTAATACGATTTTCTTTCTCTTGCAATGACGTTTCATTTATCATCTCTAAAAACGCGCTGCGGAAACAAGAAGATTTTATAGTAAGAAAGAATTTTGTATTAAAATCTGAAAATTACTCCAATCTTTTGTATAATAAACTTGGACTTTAGGTAAATACTTTTATTTTACTCAAATTTAGAATTTTAACTATTATTCAATTATAGATTTTACTACTTCAATAATACGAGTAGCGCCTTTGTCAATCGCTTAGCAGTAGGTACAACATCCAAAAATTATTATATAATTATTCAGTAAATATTAAACAATATTCTTATATAATAATTATACTAATTGTTAAATAATACGTAATTATATATTACAGAATAATGATTCTGTAAATAGTAATGAATATTCAATAGTCATTACTTTATCTTTCTTATGCTTTAAAAACATTTATTTTGTTTTCAAAGTAAAAACATATATTATTCCTGCTTGCTTTTTTCAATTGAAAGTACTAAGGCTCAGAGCATAGGTATATGTAACTTTGGTATTGATTAAACTATTGAGAATGAATACATACTGTTAACCCAATAGTAATAAAGCTTTTTTTTATTGCTTATGGTGGCAAACGAACAAGTAGCACACCTGATGGTAAGTATCACTGCCGCCCATGGAATTTTGCTATATCAAGGGTATAGCTAGGCCGCTGCCTACCAATACAAGCCCCAAACTCACCTCAGTTGGGCTTACGGCTCTCTCGCTCACGGAACTGTAATTACTCAGACCTCGATTTTCTGCGCGAGTGTGGTACTACCCCGGACGGACCGGCCCGCGGCTGTAGACAGAGAACTGTCCACAGCGTGGTCCTACCACTAGTGATTAAGTTAACTGCATCGATTTGCTTGTGATTAAATGCGCTTCTACTAATATGATGCATCTCCTTCATTATCCCGTAAAATAAAGTATAAATTAGAACTTTCTTGTTAATTTACATCGTTTGTAGCACTCTGACTCACAATCAATAGTAATCATAAAACGATCGCCGAAAAATCGGCGATCGTTTTATGCGCACCTATAGCGACTACATGATAATAAACATGTTTTTAAAGAAGTTATTATTAATTTAAATACATAAAATTCTTTTTGCTTTTTTGCTAAGCCCTTTCATTTGATATCCATATTGAGGGGCGCGTTAAAAAATAGTTAAGCCGCCATCTTGGACCATCCGACATTTTAAATTTGGAATGATGTCGCTTATTCTTTGGGATCGAAACTAAATGTGCATGTAATTTCAGCTCAGTCGGTTAAATATAATTAATTTAAAATGCAGTTGCAAGATTTAACATGACCATAATATATTGATAACTTATAAAATCGTCCCTTGTGTATTCCACTGCATCATTAAGATTCATATATTTGATATTTTTATTTAATTGACCGTTTACTGTGTGTATTCCAGAAAATTTGGAATCAGCTTCAAAAAGCAATGCGACGTCCTGGGAGCCAGTTCTAGCTGGTGTGGGACTTCATAGACAGGAGATGCAGAAAAATGAAAGTAATCTTATGGAAGATGACACGAATAAAATTGGTACAGTATATTTAATATAGTTATTATAAATAATTGATGGATTATCAAATTACAAGCAAGTCCAAAAGTTGGTCTGATAGATTCGTCATCAGCGCATATTTTAAAAATCATCTGTCTTTCTATGTCACCCTTACCTTACCCGCATATCTTGTTAAACACGCCTACGCCCTCTATCAACATTAAAGGTGAAGAAAAAGCGAAAATAAAATTGTATGACGCTCGTCTTTTCACAATAGACAGTAGACATTTTCTCTTCCATTGCGGAGAAGGACGTTAGATAGAAGAAGAAAAATATTTACCATTTGTGAAGTGAACTATAAAATCGAATTATAAAAATAGATTTAATTGAAATTAATTAAATTTATTCAACCTCAAAAATCAAAATCAAATAATGCAAACAATAAAGTAATTATTCTTTACATTATTTGATTTTAAATTTTGTGATTTTGACTATTTCAATATGTCACATTTTCTGTTCATATATTCTTCAAACTATAGAATGGCTCAGGTCTAATTATTTATTGATAAAATTAACGTTTAAGTTCTTACGATGGAACATTTTTCTTTGGGTTTTAATTTGTAAACAAATGTCTAGCAATTTATCACAATATAATATTTCACAGTTTCCATTAATAATAACCCCATTATTCTATAATATTTAATAATAATTAATAAGTTAGATTTTATAGATTTCCGTATTTAAATAAAAATCTTATCATCAAATTTTGAGAATGGGTCAATATCTAATCTTGTTGTTAAAATAAAGCAACAATTTATGTGATAAATTATTCTTGTCAATATAGTTTATGAAACAACTTTTATTCTAATACCAGGACTTGATGAAATTGAATACTTAATTGATAATTTTAGCTTACTATAAAGTAAAGCAAAAAATAATGAGCTAGCTAGCATATTCTATTTTTCCACGGGCTACAATTCTGCCGCAGCTCACTGCCACTTAAAGCCAACCAATAGTTGCGATAGGAATGGTCCATAACTTGTTGTGACTCCCCTTGCCGCCTATTCACTGTGTCACCAGCACCATTGCCTTGACTTGAACTTTATCATAATTTATATACGAGCCACATTGTTGCAAAATCACAATTCCTAATTGAATGTTATATCGTAATCTAGATTTTTGTAATTTTTCCACATAGTGCACAGTATATGTGTAAATGTAATATGTTATTAATATCACTATGTGATTCACTTTTTGTATGAGAGATGTTTGTAAATTAAATAATTGCAGGTACAAAAACATCTGAAATAGACTTCTACGATGTTGAAAATAACAAGAATGGAGATTTAATTTCTGTAATTGAAACAATAACAGAGATTAATTCCATTCGAAAATTGCCTATACCTCCTGTTTTTCCTACACATTTAACACCTGAAGTACAATATGGTAACGAGAGAGCAGATTCTGAAAAGCGAACGCCAAAACTATTAGAAGATACGCTTAATGATTCTACCTTAAAGCCACATATAACTCAAAAACCTGAAAAGCCACTGGCGATATATTTCAAAGAAATCAATGAAGAAGCAACTACAACTACGGAAATTATTACTCGAGCGGAAACAATAAATGATTTAGCAAATTATAATCAAAAACAAATAAATAAAATTAAAGTACAATACCCGGTAAAGACACACACCTCTGCTCATAATGAATTTGTGGCACCACCAGCCAAAGAACATATAGTACCGCCAGTTGAAGAATATATAGCAGAAACAGAACGTAATGAACCTAAAGATGATTTTAACGCTGAGTTAGCATATCCTACCGAAGCTCAGAATTTTAATGACCAACCTCTGGCTGCCGATGACGTCCACTTTACTTCAGGTCACTCCAAACTATTTGGTATATCTATAGAAGATGCTCAAAGACTAAAATCGACTACTCAGAGCGCTATATATCACACAAGAGTATCACCTACGCTTCCTACTTGGCGGGACCGGGATTACTCTACTACGAACAAGTATCCAACTAATATCTATTCGGATGGTAAGTGCTACTAAATTTTAAGGTGGGTGCATGCTGTTACATTGCTCCATCACATTTGTTGATCTTGATGTGATCTGGGGTCCTAGAGATAAGAAATAAAAATACATGCTTGTATGTCCAGTGAGCACTTATTACTAACATAGATGTATATATGTAAGCATTGTATTTAATTGGGAGTTCCATTGTTAATACTTAAAATAACAAAAGTTTTAACCATAATATGTTTAGATAATAAACGATGTTCTGAAATTTTTTCAGTGCAATGCCGATCGACTCGCTTGGCGCTGTGTCGGGGTGTGTTACCATATGACTTAGCCGGTGCTGCAGCTATGGTAGGTGATGTAGATATCACCTCACTGATGCCACAAATTGACTACTTAGTGGCTACCAACTGCAGTGACCGCGTCAGACACTTCATCTGCGCTTTGCTCGAGCCTGAATGCAGCCCACCTCCGTATCCACAGAAATTACCCTGTCATAATCTCTGTAAAGGTAAGTTCTATTAATACCTAGTGATAGATTCTATCCTGTATAATGACAGGTTAAAAATAAAATGTATCACCAAATTTTAAAAACAGGCTGAGAGTTCACTATCTGCAACTGAGAAACTTATTATTAAGAACTGCGATTTCCACTACGCCTGTAAGGCGTGGCAATAATAATGACTCTTTGGTGAGCACAATAGTGGGCGACATGCTGATAAAATAGAATAAAACAAATTCCAAAATTATTGTTTAAAATTTCTAAGTAGCGGTGTTCAAATCTGAAATACTTAAACAATCGCGATTGATCCAAGATTGGTGTTTTTGGAAACTTTACCCGCGGATATCTCGCTTCTAGTTTGAACACTTGAAATAGTTTGCAATTGTTTTGAATCTATTGATGTACTAGATATTCCATGTTTTCGCTTATTAGATTATTCCATTAATAATTCCAAATCGACTTACAATACAAGTTAAAGATTACACAACCTAGCCGATGAAACACCCTCCAAAAATGTTTTCTATCGACCTATACCTACTCACTTCTACATCTTAGACTTTAATTGTGCCTCTAAATTTTATACAAATTCTTAATCTGACCACGAGCATATCATTAGAAATATCTGTTACCAAATTTTTTTAGTTTAATCAAATTATTTATAAATCAGTATTAATGCATTTATTATTATTGGTGTCTTTTAGGTACAAACAAATTTTCTTATTAAAAATATTTACTCTCCCAATGAATTAAAAATCTGTATTCGAAACAAATTGAGATGCGTCATTTAAATAAACCTATATTTCTTTTTCCAGCAATCGTAGATAGCTGTGACGGTCATATTCCGAGAGAGCTAACTGCAGCGTTCAACTGCAAACAGTACTCTCGTCAGAATTGTGTGGCCGCAAAAACTCCATGCTACCTTCGAGAGTTCACATGTGGTGATGGATCCTGTGTACCTCGGGACTGGTTGTGCGATGGAAGAAATGACTGCCCTGATGGGGAAGATGAACAAAAATGTTTTCAATGCGAAGAAACTGACTTCAAGTAATATTCTTATTCTTTCTATAATTATAATTTTACTGTGATTTATTCGCAGATTCTAATATAAAAAATATGGGCGTTTACGTTATGTTTCTGTGAACGCCGAAGTATTGTTCCTCAAATATTCATTGGTTTCTCGACTTAGTTGATAAAATTTCTTGTGGTTACGAGAATCGCTTTTGTGATATACATTAAAATGTATTTTATGAAAGCGCAGATTTATTATAGTCCTTCGCCTTTTTACCTGAAGGGGTAAGTAGAAGTATAACACATATTCAATCACGTCATATATTATTTACTTTTAAGTTGGGGACGAGTGTATGGCCAATAATTTTGTGTTCCAAACTTTGAGCTTTCTATTAATGATTGCCTAAGAAAATATGTAGATTTTTTGCGGGATCCAAGTATTGTCATTTATCATTCTTATGCTGACAATAGACTAACTTGCGAGCAAAAATGTCATCAAATACTTAAATACCCAAACCAAATCCACTTATATAGTGGGTTATATGTAAGATATCGTATCTTACTTGATTGGGTCTCTATTTATCAATTATATTGTATACAACTTACATTTTTACACTACGCTCTGCGGAGGACCACACGCATAAGACTCACTTGTAATCGGAGTGAAACTGGCTTATTAAATCAACCTAGTCAGGTAGATTAGCAAAGTTTGATTTCGAATTTACCTACTCCTGCAATAATAAGATCCATTCCGTTTATGCGTTTATCATGGCGCCTCAGTTCCAAGGAGTAACTCATTAAACTGCCGCGACTATTGGGATTCTCGGCGTCGAACTGTACAGCAAAGTCCAGTTTGGGAATTATTTGAAGGACAAAACCAAATTGGCAAGCAAAAAGCTAGGCGTGCTGAGCAGAGCTAGGCGGTACTTCACGCCGAGATAAGGTCTTGTGCTATACAAAGAAAAAGTTCATCTGCACGTAGAGTACGGTTCTCATTTCTGGGCAGGCATGCCTAAATATTAGCTAGACCCACTTGACTCCCTGCAAAGGCGAGCTGTTCGAATAGTCGATGATCCCAATCTCACGGACAGATTGGAGTCGCTGGAGCAGTGGAGTGGACTTTGGGTCACTCTGTGTGCTCTATCGGCTCTTTCACGGGAAGTACTCCGAGGAACTGTTTGACTTGGTACCACCGTCGCCGTTTTACCATTCGACACCGCAGCAGGGCTCATTCATTTCACCTGGAAACGATACGGTCCTCGACTGTACGTTTTCAGCGATCATTTCTCCCACGTACGTGTAAGATGAATAAATTATGGTGGAATAAATTTCCTGCTGCTGTGATTCAGGAGCGCTATGACATATCCTTGTTCAAACGAGGTTTAAGAAGAGCACTTTCTTTAAGGTAGGCAACGGCTTGGCTGTACACTTGGTGTTGCTAAGGTCCATGTGCAACAGTATCACTTAGCATCAGGTGTGCTGCTTGCTCGTTTGCCAACACCGTAATAAAAAAAACTGCTTAAATATCTAAGCCATTTCTTATAACACATGCATGAAAAGATTGGATATCGTATTCTTAAGGCCTTAACTACAGCGTAACTTAGTATATTTGAAACTTTTAGTAAATAAAACGGTCTTTTCATTCAGATGCCCTTCGGGTGGTTGTATTTTAAAAAGATGGCAGTGTGATGGCTACAAAGATTGTCCTGAAGGCGAGGATGAAAGTGAAGCCATATGTGGACCTCGTCACGTACAAGTGCCTGAAGATATAAATTCTGAACCTGGTGAAGAGTCAGCTGGATCTGCCCCTGCACCTGCAGTTAGACGACCCAATAGAGTGACTAATGGGCAGCGGAAGCATTCTATCTCCCCTGTACATGGTATGACTATAATTTTCAAATCTGTTTACTGACAAAGAATACCTGTAAAAATAGGTGCCCAACTAATTCATATACATTTATTACACTCACGTATATAGGCACTGTTATATATTATTACGTTTTACAAAAGTATTTAGGTTAATAAATCTAGTATAGTATTGAGCACAATTTCTAAGATTGGCTATTGGCAAACTGAAATTTAATTATAAAAATTGTGTATTCATTAGAATTAATATTTTTGCAGGTGATAACGAAAACAGCAAGGAATTGCTCGTTACCAGCGACAGTAACAATGGTCTTGCTATGAGAACCTTTACACCATCACCATCACGATTGTCACCTTACAATCATACATCAGCGCGATCTTTATCTTCAAATAATAGAAAATCGAAGAAAGATGAAACTACAGAAAGAATAAAGGCTAACGCTAACAGAACAATCAGCAATATAAAAATATCGCCGAATCCTAAAAGTCTTAGCGAGAATGAGTCTGCAGAAGACGTTAATATAGGAGATCTGGGATTTTTAAATGAGTTTGATAAAGAAGTCAAGAGTGGAAACCAGAAGCAACCACAACGTTCAAGACAAAGGACATTTGGAGTGCCTGCTCCTCGCCCGAGTGCCGCAAAACCTCAAACGCTAGCAAAACCAGTAGAGGAAGCACAATCGCACCATATAAATAAAGCAAGTAATAATGTTGATAAAATCATCGAAGATACAGTATCGTTGAAGGTAAATAATAATGACTATATTACATGTTATAATTAATAAACTAATTATTTTTCATAACTAATATAATATACAGAAAAGGTGACGAAAAATAATGTATATCTGATCCAATCTGGTACAAGCCTAAGACCAGCATTGACTTTGTAAGTAATAAAATAGAAATCAATAAATAAATGTATCAATTTTGCATTTATTATTCCACGTGTAGCGAATTGATAAGAATGCAATTGTCGCTACCCTTTATTTACCCGAGGGAGTCGTAGAAATCGGCTAAGGTACATTGGAAGAATAGGCACGACATCTCCACTGGGAAACGTATAACGTCACTGCGATCGCCAATCTGCCACGCGTGGCGATTACGGTAGTATGCTTTTATTTATACGGGAGGTCTACATCCAGCATTGGACCATGTCAGGCTGAATGATGCTTTTACAAAACAAAAATACACTGCATATTAAACAATTCTACAAATCAATGTTTAAAATAACTCGAACAAAAATCTCAATAATTTAAGATCTTGAATAGATCTTATTATGTTGGTCTGGTTTTTAGTGTCTAAATTTAACTGAAATTAAAAAACATATTCTTTAAACTTTTAATAATATTTTAATAATATTTTAAGTAATATACTTATTTTAATTAATAATAACGATGACCTAATATCTTGATGACCGAACATCATCATCATTTAGATTTAATCATACAACCATAATTAATAAATTACAATTTATGAATAATTTATAGAAAACTTCGGCTGCTGAATCTGCTGAAGTAGCCCAGGCGTCTGCTGATGAGACTGAAAAAGAAGACATTCAAGAATTCAATAGTACGCACACAAATAAGGAAGATTTCCCAAGTGGCGATTTTAATGCTGGTAAGCAAGGATGGGGTAGTGCACACACCTCTCCTTGCCCGAGTGGTGAATTACGCTGTGTGGATGGTCTATGCATCACTCTCGCACAACTATGTGACGGCACCATAGATTGCTCCGACCATGCAGACGAAGATAATTGTTATACGTGACCTTATTATCTACTAGAATAGATAAGTGCAAGTATTTAAGCTGTAGATATAGAGCTCACTCAAAAATGTTTTAGTGATTATTTAAGTATCTAACGGACTGATAGCAAGCAGTGACTTGTATATGACGTATGTGTGATGTACATAGGATGTATCTACTTGGCAGCTGGATGATATTAAAAAAATACACAGCCACAAATAACCAATTTTTTTTCCTGGTTGCTTTATTTGTTCTTAATCATGATAACAAATATTAGCAGAAACGTAAGGTTCTTGAAAATGATATAAACCATGACAATATATGTATGTAAGCTGTAATCTATTTATATATGTATAAGAGATTTCCACCTATGTATTGACTCATCACGATATCTCTGGATTCATAAGGCCTACAGACTTTAAATTTGGTAGGAATGTTCCTTTCGCTGGGTAGAGGTCAGCTAAGAACAGATTTTACGAAATTTCACCCGCAAGGGGATTTGCGGGGCTGTTAAACTGAAAAAATCAAATATAGCTCCTAAAGCCTTGAAATTTTAGATGAACAATGCCCTGTTAATTAACAGGGCATTGGCCCTGTTAATTAATGCCTAGCGAAGCGGGTAGGTTACAGCTAGTGTATAATATAATATGTATACGCTGTGATATAGCAATGCATATTTTTGGAGATAGAATTTCATCTGACTAGAATAGTCTTCATCTTGCAGCCATCCATTTAACATCTAATAAAACAAATGCAACAATATTATGAAAGTTAAAATCGTGTAAATAAATTAAAGATTAGATGACAACTTTGATTTACTTATTCATTACATAAAAATTTAGAAATAAATCAACAATCTTAAAACATTTCTATTCTCAATTATTAATCATACCATGAATTTGATCTTAGTTTTAGGAATTATTTCGTCACTGTGTATTATTATAAAAAAACAACCCAGACTCAACAAAAATAGGACGTTTCATTTCATGAATAATATCAATGAGTCTCAACGAATTTTACAATTGTAACTTTTACGTAGTCGTAGTCCTTTTTTATAAATTAGACAATTAACTTTTCTTGTAAATAATTATTGCTTAGGAATACATTAAGTGCCTTTTCCTATATTGTTTTTTTTTAAACTATTAATTCATTAATATTTTTTACGATGTCATTATCATATTTTAAAATCATTAATATTAGTAATACGCATTTGTAAATAGATTTAGCATCAAATTATTTATACAATCGTATATTTAAATAAGTATCTAGAGTTTTACTTTAAAATAATAAATAAAATTTATAATAGAATCTTAATTACTCTGATATAATTATAAGAAATCTCGTATTATCTTACATAAGAGTTTTTTTATATGATTTTTTACTATAAGCATTTATGAGTAAGAAGTAATTAAGAGTTGTGTGCATGTAATAGTGACAAAATAATTTATTAAATACAAACTTAATTTCAAATAAGATATTGGTGTTGCTAATCGAAAATATATACTCTAGCTTATTCTGTTTATTTTCTTAAATACTCACTAATTGTGTACTCGTCAATCAATCAATCAATCAAGACTATCAAGAGATTAATTAAAAACTTTTAAGTAAACGTTTATATGTATGTGTTAGTATAGATTTACTTATGGGTGTAATGAACACAACATATTTGTTTAATTTTATTGTTAAAATCCTTTAGCGTAAAACAATTCTCTCTCTTTTATCAAATACTTGTGTACTTTTATGTTAAATACGTAATATCTTAATAGTGTTTTTTTTATATGTGTCTTTATAAGATAGAAATTCAATAGCAAATATTACTATAGGAAGTAGTAAGGTCTAAAATTATTGAGGGCTTTAATTACAAAAATTCAATTATGCAAAGTATCTCTTTTACAGCCTTTGTTAACAAATTATATTTTTATTGTTGGGTTCGTATTAGATACAACTCGATAGTTTTGCTCGCATAGACTAATTTTAATTATCAAAGATCTTTACTATGAAACTATAGCTTTGAGATTAAATTCTATATAGGCTGAAGCCTAAAACTAGGCAGTATTATACCAATTCGTTCAATTGATTTTGCCTAATGAAATAGAAAGTTAAGAAATGTATAATTTTAATATATACTCATAGCTGTTAAATAGAAATAAGGAATAGAATTAGACAATGAGATTCTCCATCAGTTTTTGTTTTTGTTAATGGATGAAGATCTCCAGAAATAATCGGTCATATTATTAACTTCATTACAAAATTATATATAAGTTAGCATAATGTTATATTGTCCAAAGTAATGTCATAATAACTTTTAACCTGTAACATATATGCTATAGTGGAAAACCCCCCTTTCCTGTTACTCTATTTCGAAGAAGAGTTTATATAAGAGTTTACGTAAGTTGTTTTTACCTTAACTACGATGTAATTATCAATTGTAAGGTAACAAATATATGCCATGTTATATGAATTTTGTTTTATTTCCAAGAATAATTTTGAAAGGCGACTGCTTTTACTAAGGAATAAATTTCCGTGTTATTTTTAAGACTATAGTATAGGCACACCCATAATTGAGGGGAATTCAACAAATATACAAAAAAACGAGAGGTGTCAAGGGACACCCGGATGGAACGAAGTTCTATTTTAATTATATAATTTTTTTCTGCTTTAAGCGATTTTTATCGTTATATTTTAGCCAATTTGCAAAATATCTTTATAAATTATAGCCTATGTGTTATTCTGATGTGTAAGCTATATTACTATAAAGTTTCATCAAAATCCATTCGGTAGTTTTTACGTGAAAGAGCAAGAAACATGTTCACATCCATACATTAGTACAAACTTTCACGTTTATAATATTAATAGGATATCGATATACAATTCCACTAGACTACCAAAACTTTTGGGCCCCGAGCTCGAACGCGAGCCGGCTGCGCGGCGACACGAAATTAATTTCGTTGTGCATTATTTTGATTTTGCTATATCTCTTAAGGTATTGATTTAATTTGCATGGTCTGAAGGCAAAAAAAATATCTTCATGAAATGCTCAAGCCAACTAATGTATTTAAAATGATAAGGATTAATACAGTATTTAGGTAAATAGCTTTTCAATTATCGTTTTATAATAGGCCAGTTTTTAAAGTATTAAAATGGATATAGTATGTTATCCTTAAGAGACATATACTATCGCGGACTTTTTTGTAGGCCTTCTTAAGCTGTATAATACTGTAGTACTTTATTTTGATCTATTTCGTAGGGTTCAGTCAGCGTTTGCAATGTAAGCGCAAAATAATGTGTTTATTTACGACATCACATTAGAAACCTCTAAAATCAGTGTTTCTCTACTACATTATACATATATTATACATATAAACCTTCTTCTTGAATCACTCTATCTATAAAAAAAACCGCATCAATATCCGTTGCGTAGTTTTAAAGATTTAAGCATAAATAAGGATATAGGGACAGAGAAAGCGACTTTGTTTTATGTTGTGTCGTTACAACTTTTGGTCTTAATTTTTTCTGTCTAGCCCCCTTTCGCAACGCGCGATAAGGAACTTCGTTCCAAAAAACAGATCGTTGTGTAAAGTCGGTTTATTGATGAAAAATCGCAGACTTTTATGAATTAAAAAAATATGGAATCATATTAACTTTTTACTTCACTTTATAAACAGTTTATAAACAGACAAAACAATGGTGTAGATTGTGTGCTGCCGCTGTCTCTCTCCTACTCAGCTGTATCCGCCGAGGGAGTGGAAGAGAGATAGATATTACAAGCCGGCTAGGCATATCGTGCCTTTCTATCCCTTGTTCCGCTTTCTCGCTTGCACGCGGTGCTCAGGTGGAACGTGACACCTTTTCGTGCGTGCAGCCGGCGTTCATCGATTTATAAGACATTACTATGTCAAAAAAATAAGACAAAGAAATGTACTAAGTGAGACGGAACCTTTAATTGATGTGTAAGGTTTTCTATTGGTTGACGTCAGGCAGGCGACCGGTTATAAAACCATTACCAATAACTTTAGCATGAGTACGACGGATGACGAGTACATATTGCGTCGACTCCAAGTAATTGGGACAAGAGCAGGATAATGTTGGTGATGATGACTAAACATAATCATAGAATTTCAATTAAAGGTCTTTTTTTTGGGTTGGGCTATGGTCGGCGCACTCCTCGCACCACTCCATCCGGGGTGACAGAGGGGCGTAAGCACGCACACCCGTAACCCACCCGTGACGTCGCCTTCGTCGTTGGGCCAACCACCGGAGCAGAGTGACTTGGCGTCAGTGGACAATTAAACGTCTAAGCGAGATTCCATGATTTATTTCCATGATTTTTGATCTTGAGTATTTCATTAAATATGTTCTTTTATATATCGCTATAGTAATCGCTTTTATTTATAACTGCTTTATTTAGCGCACCAGGTTCCTAAAATTTATAATTCACCAGTCAATCTTATAAAGGTGTTTAAGTAGGACATGATCCCGTAGAGGAACTCCAAGTTTAACGCGTTCCAGCATCTAATGATTTAACGGGTGCTGACAATGTATATTATTATTACCACATAAGTAGTTATTATAATAATATTCTTAACTCGTTACTACATAATAAATTCTCAGCAGCAGTTTAAACTTTGATATTATTATCAGTAGGTAATAGATTTGTCTCCTTTTACATCCCTTCTTTTGGAACGAAGTTCCTTATCGCGCGTTGTGAAAGGGGGCTAGACGGAAAAAATTCTTACGAAAAGTTGTCACGACACTTTTTGCTATAGTAAGCTATTGTAAGCTGTGCGGCGTCGCTCGTCGGCTCTCTTATAGAAAGCAAGCCAGATATTTTCATTTCTATTTCGCATTGAACAGTGTGGTGTCGCGACGATTTTTTTTATAGATAGAGTGATTCAAGAGGAAGGTTTATATGTATAATATATGCATAATGTACTAGAGAAACACTGATAATTTTAGAGGTTTCTAATGTGATGTCGTAAATAAACACATTATTTTGCGCTTACATTGCAAACGCTGGCTGAACCCTACGAAATAGATCAAAATAAAGTACTACAGTATTATACAGCTTAAAAAGGCCTACAAAAAAGTCCGCGATGGTATATATCTATCTCTTAAGGATAACATACTATATCCATTTTAATACTTTAAAAAATGTTCTATTATAAAACGGTAATTGAAAAGCTATTTACACAAATACTGTATTAATCCTTATCATTTTAAATACATTAGTTGGCTTGAGCATTTCATGAAGATATTTTTTTTCCTTCAGACCATGCAAATTAAATCAATACCTTAAGAGATATAGCAAAATCAAAATAATGCGCAACGAAATTATTTTCGCCCGTGACCGGGCCGCGTGGCCGACTCGCGTTCGAGCTCGGGGCCGAAAAGTTTTGGTAGTCTAGTGGAATTGTATATCCTATTATTAATATTATAAACGTGAAATTTTGTAATAATATATGGATGTGAACATGTTTGTTGCTCTTTCACGTAAAAACTACTGAATGGATTTTGATGAAATTTATAGTAATATAGCTTGCACATCAGAATAACACATAGGCTATAATTTATAAAGATATTTTGCAAATTGGCTAAAATATAACGATAAAAATCGCTTAAGGCAGAAAAAAATTATATAATTAAAATAGAACTTCGTTCCATCCGGGTGTCCCTTGACACCTCCGGTTTTTTTTTTAAGATAGTTCCCCGAATTCATAATTAAATCTTTATATAATTACATTACATCACTTAGGCAAATTTTACCCAAATTTGAAACGACTTTTGGTAAATGAAACAAAGAATTCATCTATATAAGCAGATATGTAGCCATAGCGCTCCGCAATTAAGGTGGCTACTTAAACTAATACGCTACCTATGTATTCAAGTACCTGAAATTATAATAAAATCTTATGCCCATAATAATCCGCCGAGAGGCCGACTGAGTGAGGAAAGACCGACATCCTAACCAAGGGGGAGACGTCGGTCGAGGAGAGGGTACTCCTCAGGGGTATTCCGCCGAGCCGACCACTGCCGTCAAGTCACTCTGCTCCGTTGGTCGGCCCAAAGACGAAGGCAACGTCACGGGTGGGTTACGGGTGTGCGTGCTTACGCCCTTCTATCGCCCCGGACAGAGTGGTGCGAGGAGTGCGCCGACCATCACCCACCCCAAAAAAAAAAACAAAAAAAAAATGCCCATAATAATAAGACCTTCAGAAATAAAAACACGGATCTATAAGCAAATAGTCTTAGAACTACTTTTACGGATTCTATCACGTTTATATTAAGCGATAGAATCCGTAAAAGTAGTTTCATTTCAAATGTGTAACACTCGTGTGAACATCAGAAATCATTAAAATAATCTTAGAATAAATTCAAGAGTTCTATAAACTCTACTGTCATTTAGCTCAGATTGTGAAATAGTTGTCTAGACACCTTAGCAGTTCGCGTACCAATGTATTGCATCAGGCGTATTTACTACACATTCAATGATGTTATGGCCTCAAATTGATGGTTACATAATTTTATATAAAAAAAAAGCTTTTTAGTACCTAAATATTTCACAATATTTCACTTGATCCATCTATTCATTCAGTAGCAAATACACGTCCTCTATTGTACATAGACCATTGCAAGTAAGTGATAATAATCGCCTAATTGACAGGTGATATGTCGATTGTGGTTTGTTTTATAAATTTCCTAGGACAACAGCCATTCTCTTGTTGATGCCTCACGTATTCTACAGTAGAGTGGGATACAACGATACATTATACTCCTTACAGTGTACGGATAGCCACTTCTACAAGTGTTAAGTACAAAGTATAAGTAGTAACAGTATTCGTCATGATCATCATCATCTCAGATTATATACGTCTCGTTTTTGAGCTCGAACTTCCATCGGAATATGACGGAAATTGACCTACTACAGCGTGCTGTTCAGACATTTTAGTTTTAGATTTCATTTCAAGATTTCTTTCTCTTGCATAGATTTTATATGGATATACTAACTCCCTGACACGTTTTATTCGACGCTCACGGGTAAGATGGGGTAAGGAGGTGGTGAATTATATTCTAAAAGTAGTGGTAGTAATAAGTCATATCTAATGGTTTTTGGTCTTTGAGTATTAGTCTATTGATTTGGCCTTTGAGTTTAAGGTTTTATCTAAGTGTCACCAGATTGGGGGGCCTAGTCCGGAGCGTGCTCGTTCGCGTCCCCTGCCAGTCTAATTAGACTGCTAATCCGGCTCGATATGCGTACCGCAATGCGGGTTAGGGCGTCCCCCGGAGGCGACGCGTACCGACCTGCCCCCGTCGGTACGAACTTCGGTAGTTGCGGCGATGGGGGCCGCCACCCATCACGCCTTGCCCAGTCAGGCGAGTCGAGGAGAGCAGAGTGCCGGGTGGGCACGTGGAATGTAAGAGGTTATGTGGAAGGGAAGTTGCACGAGCTGATATCCGTCATTGCGGACAAACAGCTAGACGTGCACTGTGTAACAGAGACCAAACGAAGGGGCAGCGACGCCTGCGATCTTCCTGGTGGCGGGATGGCTCTTTGGTCTGGTGTACCACAGAGCGATCGAGCCAGCATGGGGGTAGGAGTGCTGTTGTCCTCTCGCTTGGCCTCAGGTGTGAAGGATTACGGAATGTATGATCCCAGACTTCTTTGGGTCCGTATAAAACTAGGTGTCACCAAGGTATTCATGGTTGTAGCATATGCTCCCGTAGGATCCTCGGTGGCATCAGACCTAGAGAAGTTTTGGGATAATGTTAGGGAAGTTCTGGATATGGCAGAAACCAGTGAACGCGTGATTGTATGCGGAGATTTGAACGGATGGGTCCCGACCAAGCGTCCCGACTATGAGGACGTACTTGGTCCATTTGATGATAAGAGAGTGAACGACGCAGGTAGGCTCATAGCGGATGTATGCATGGAGAGAAACCTTATTGTGTCAAACACATTTTTCCAACATAAGGACATCCATATTTACACATGGAGAAGGAATGAACAGAAAAGTATAATAGATTTAATTTTGGTAGACAGTCGCCTCCGAAGCAAAATATTGGACGCAAGAGCCTACAGGGGCCCCACAGTCGATACGGACCACTATATCGTTATTGCGAGATTTAGTGGTCTGTTCAGAAAGTGGAGGCACTGGCGAGAGCGTGTCCACTTCGGAGGGTTTGAAAGAATAAAGGTTGAAAGGTTGCAAGAAGAGTGTGTAAGAGGAAAGTATGCAGAGGGTGTCCGAGAACGGCTGACGATGGCAAGCCAGCCGCAATCGGACATTGAAGAATGCTGGAGAGTATTGAAAGAGAGTATGGTAGATACAGCGAAAGAAGTATGTGGAAGTTCAAAGAAGCATATAAAAACAAATGGTGATGCATGGTGGGATGCGGAAGTGGCAGCTTCCGTAGAGCAAAAGAAGAAAGCGTGGCTGGACTATGTCTCTTCTTTGAATCTGAATGACAGTATGACTGAACAGAAGAAAGAAATATATCGGCAATGTAAGAATGACACCAAGACACGGCCTTAGTGAAAGAGAAACGTGATAGAGCAAGTATGAGTGCAGAAGATAGGCCGACTAAAAACTTCAAGGGTAACACCAAACTCTTTTGGAGGGAGGTGAAGAAGTCTCGGGGTGGTTGGTCAGCCTTCAGAATGAATAAAATAAGGTCTAAAGGTGGAGACATTCTTACACAAACACAAGACGTGTTAAGCCGATGGAGTGAATATTTTGGCGATATGTATGCGGATGCTACGGTTGGCGCCGGTGTCGCATGTGGTTTAGTAGATCAACATTCGACAACGGCGTCCTCCGATGGCATCAGTATGGATGAAGTTAAATGGGCGATAAGAAGTTTGAAAAATGGTAAGGCAGCGGGCATTGATATGGTGTCTGCCGAGATGATCAAGCTTGGTGGTTCCTGTGTCCGGGTGGCGTTCCTGTTGCTCCTCAATTTATGTTGGAGCTCGGGAATGGTTTCCGGGGACTGGAATAGCGCAGTCATCGTGCCTTTGTTTAAAAACAAGGGTTCACGTTATGACTGCGTAAATTACAGAGCCATAAGCTTGACCAGTTTGGCAGCAAAAGTGTACGGTAAAATTATTGAAAGGAGAATGAGGATGGTGTCCGATGGTTTACTGTGTGAGACACAAGGAGGTTTCAGGAGTGGAAGGAGATGCATGGATCAAGTGTTCTCTCTGCGCAACATTGTGGAGAAGCATCTGGCTCTAGGTCAGAGGGTTTTCTGCAGTTTTGTGGATCTGGAGAGAGCATTTGACACGGTTGTACGAAATGAACTTTGGGACATTTTACCGGAGTATGGTATTAACGGTGAACTGCTGCAGGCTGTGCAGTCCAGTTACATGGGCTGTAGAGCCTGTGTGCGGCTGGATGATGGAATGTCGCCTTGGTTTGACGTCAATATCGGCGTTAAGCAGGGGTGCGTTCTGTCAGCCAGGCTGTTTATCATATATCTGGATAAATGTCTCCAAAGGTTGAACGATATGAATGTGGAAGTCCAGATGGATGACTCAGTGGTCTCTGCTCTGCTTTATGCAGATGATGCAGTCCTGCTGGCACAGTCAACGACTGACCTGCAGACCCTAGTCGACACAATGACAGAAGATTGTAAGAAAAGGGGTCTACGCGTGAATGTGAGCAAAACCAAAATAATGGTCTTTGAAAGAGATGAAGCCAGAACAGATGTAAGAGTAACAATAGGTAATGATGTACTAGAGCAAGTGGATGAATTTGTATATCTTGGATGTGGATTTAGCCAAGATGGAAGGTACACCACTGATATAGAGCGAAGAGTGAATGCGGGAAATAGAGTGAACGGAGCGTTGGGGCAACTTCTCGGCAGCCACCACCTCAGCCAGAAGGCACGTGTAGCAATACATAACGCAGTGCTTGTCCCAACATTACTGTATGGAAGCGAGAGTTGGGTATGCAGAAAAGAGTATGAAAGTAAAATTAATGCGGTCGAAATGCGATCTCTTCGGAAAATCTGTGGAGTTAGGCTAACCGACCGCATTCGTAACGACGACGTAAAAGAGCGAGTAGGTATGAAAGAGAGTATTGGTGTAAAGATGCGAAAGGGAATGCTCCGATGGTTCGGACATGTGGAAAGAATGCCGAACGAACGTCTGGTTAAGAAGATATACAATGCGAAAGTGGAAGGATGTAGGTACCGAGGGAGACCGAGACTAACCTACCTAGACCAGATCGGTCAGGTACTGAAGGAAGGTGGAGTCAAAAGTCTCCGAAACCGGCGAGCGTGTATGAAGAGAATTATGAATGTTGAGGAAGCGAGTGAAGTATGCAGAGATAGACTTCTCTGGCACTCTGTTCTCTCTGCCTACCCTGCAAGGGATATGGCGTGATGATATGTATGTATGTATGTCACCAGAGCTGTGTGACGTAATAAATCTTGGCTTGACAACTCCTATCATATATGATACAATTGCAATTTAAGAGGGTTAATGCAGAACACAAAAATTAACGTCAAAACATTTCGTCGTTTAATTCGCCTAATTAGCGTGGTATAATAAGTTTATTTCTCTGTTTATTTGGAGTAAGCTAGTACCCAATAAAGGGACGTTTAAGATTTGTGTAAAATGCAAGTGACTCATTCAAGTACCTATAGTACAAAATGTAAGCAACAATTTTCACAGTATTCATATCATACAGTTCCCCTTCATATGTTATGACGTTCGTAATTAAGACAGCTTGAGTATTTGTTGTCATAGGTATATTGTTGTTAAGAATGATATTGTTAAATAATACGAAGGGAAGTCACGTATATAACTTTTCGCTTTGAACAAAACTTACAAAATATTCACCTTGACCGACTACCTGTCGAAAAAGTAACAAACCATGTTTGCTTAATTGATGTAATACTTTACAAGACGATTATTTTTCTTACAATAATATATATTTAAAAAAAAATGATTAAAATATCAAATTATTTATTTTATATTATTTATATTTCACATTCATCTACGGGCACGAGTCTTTAGTACTATGTCAGTACAATTGGCTTACTATGCTAGACCCTTGTCTATCGTACGGTTTTCTTACGAATAATTTTATTATTGCAGTGTTGTTATCTGCTTAGGTTTATTTCTTACCACCATGACTTTAGCGGGCAATGAAAAGATAGTGACAAATTGTACTCCTAGGCCATATAGAGTTCTAGAATATGTAGTCAAAATAATAGTTATGGTATATTGCGCCCCAAGCAACTCCAAGTTTCTAATTTTCCATAACTATGTTTTTTACCATTTGCAGATTAAATATTATTAAGAGTCATCTTTCTCCTACACTTATCCCAATTACTTGGGGTCGATACAATATGTACTCTTCGTTCATGGTACATATTGTAAAAGTTATTGGCAATAGCTTTATGACCAGCCGCCTGCCAGACGTCAACTCTCCTTAGGAATGTAATTGTTAACCAAATGGCATCAGATGGAGTTGGCCTAGGTCGTTCTAATTATTATTCGTAGTCTAAATATTATTAAGAGTATAGAAAGAAAATCTATAACAATCCGTTTAACCAGCGTGGTACTTTGAGTCACATCTTTTTCTCATTTTTGTGGGGGACGGACTACACCTCAACGTAATAGTGAAACGAAAAAATAAATATATTAATGTTACAAGTTAAATATTTGGATAAATATTCCAGCGTAATCCTTTAGAAAGCATATAGTGTATATGTATATCTACTAGCTAGCGTATCCAGTGAACAAACCAGTCTCAAAGTTTGTTTACCTCACGAATGCGATGTTTATTTACTTTCATTTGTCGTCCGTCCATACAACCTGCTCCTTTATACATACAACATCTAAACAACTAAGTTACTATTTGATTGAACCATTTTTATAAAATATATATGATTATTGTTTTATTTATGTATTGAAGACAATTTTAAATCAATAGTTTATCAGTTAAATCGGCTCATTAAACACCCAACCCCTTTTTTTTTTTTTTTTTTTGGGGGGTGGGCTACGGTCGGCGCACTCCTCGCACCACTCCATCCGGGGTGACAGAGGGGCGTAAGCGCGCACACCCGTAACCCACCCGTGACGTCGCCTTCGTCGTTGGGCCGACCACCGGAGCAGAGTGACTTGACGTCAGTGGAAAACACCCAACCCTATGAATACCCAACCCTATGAATACTTCAGAAAACATTAACTCGCAATAATTGCTACCTACCGTTGGCAGTTCACGAATGCTATGTGCAAACGTGGAATTTCATCGGTAGATGTCCTGTCCCAATTTTTAGATTAAATTTCTCCTAAGGCTCCTCTGCGTGTTAGACCCATATCCTCGTGTAAGCCTGCCAAAGGACTGAGTATCTTCTCAATTGGAAGAACCCGTAAAAATAATCGGAGATACAATATAATGATAATAATAATAGCTTTTTATTGTTTTCTTCCACAAAGGTATCTTATTAATAATGTTACAAATCAATTCATACTAGAACTACCCTTTATGGGAGTCTGGTATGTCAAAAATGTAGCCCTGTCATACAGATTACCAGAATAATAAATATTTAATTAATTAACTAACAATTTTTGAGTATTGACTGCAGACGATGTTGTCTATATACTGATCCTTCGTGCCCAATATCGTGGATTCGATCCCCACGGACACAATTCTTTGTATGATCCAAAAGTGGTTGTGTCTGGTTTTATTTTTGTGTGCGATAATTCTATATTTGCTGTGTGGTAGCGACTGCAAATATTATCAAATCTTACTTTACTACTGGATGTCGTAAAAGACGACGAAGAGCTTTATATATATCATCCTGTGCCGACCAACTGTCCTGGCTGTGAAAGTTGGCTTGAAAACACAGGTCCACAAAAAAAATGGTCTGTGCTGGGTGTTTCACAAAGATTTTCCGGTGTATTTTTTATCGCTGAATACGAATCTGAAGTCAAAATTGGGGGTCAAACTGCAAAACACGGAGTAAAATAAAAAAACGATCAAATCTACGATCTAATCAGTTTTTCTGCATGATGCACACAGGTCCGCAAACAAAGCTGTCTGTGCTGGGTGTTCGACAAACCTGGACCTGTGAAATCAGCAGACCTAAACGGAACTATTTTGCGATTTCGGCAGTCCCTCCCATTTTACACCCATAACCCCAAGATGAAGTACCTATTCGATATCGCGTGTCTCTTATCTAACATGATGATGATAATGTGACCTGGATCGTGCGGTGAAGCACAGAATTGTTGCGGTTGGAGTCACGGATTGTATCCGTATGCACGGATTGTATGCGACTCCAGAGTACCCCTTAATTAAAGGGCGATATTTACAAACACTTAATAAGATCTGCTGTATTGTATAGTTTAGCAAGTTAGAATGAAAGAGGCGGATGAGACGGCTGAATGTAGCGAAAATGCGAATGTTGAGATGTAATTGTGGCGTGACGAGAATGGACAAAAAAAGGAATTAATATGAATAGCTTGAAAGTTGCACCTTGAAAGTCTTTGAATACGAGTGGCACAAGACCGCACTTTGTGGCGAAATATGAGGGAGGCCTACGTCCAGCAGTGGATGACAAACGGCTGAATGATAATGATGATGATGAAAGTTCCACCAATGATAGAAAAGACGAACGCTTGATATGGTATGGACATGTCATGAAACGAGATGGAAGTAAATTTGCAAGGAAAGTTTTAAGTATAGAAGAAAAGATAGATGAACTGCATGAAGCATGACACGGATAAACAGGGAGTGACCACAAATATGACGTCTGATAGGACTGTATCGAAGAAGCGGACATATCATGAACAAGATGATTATGAGGATGATGATCATCCACAACCTCTCGACTTCTACTGTTGAACAATTTGCCTCCTACCTCTCCACAGGGGGTTAATGACATAATCGGCACGCTTAGCGAGTATGTTGATAATCGCGATTGGTGTTATAAGTTTCTCAGGAGATTGTTGTTGCCCCATTCCCCTCGTGCCAGAGAACTCTATCCTTGCATACTTCACTCTCTTCCTCAACATTCATAATTCTCTTCATACAAGCTCGCCGGTTTCGGAGACTCTTGAGTCCACCTTCCTTCAGTACATGACCGATCTGGCCTAGGTAGGTGAGTTTCGGTCTCCCCCGGTACCTACATCCTTCCACTTTCGCATTGTATATCTCCTTAACCAGACGTTCGTTCGGCATTCTTTCCACATGTCCGAACCATCGGAGCATTCCCTTTCGCATCTTTACACCAATACTCTCTTTCATACCTACTCGCTCTCTTACGTCGTCGTTACGAATGCGGTCGGTCAGCCTAACTCCATAGATTTTCCGTAGAGATCGCATTTCGACCGCATTAATTTTACTTTCATACTCTTTTCTGCATAGCCAACTCTCGCTTCCATACAGTAATGTTGGGACAAGCACTGCGTTATGTATTGCTACACGTGCCTTCTGGCTGAGGTGGTGGCTACCGAGAAGTTGTCCCAACGCTCCGTTCACTCTATTTCCCGCATTCACTCTTCGCTCTATATCAGTGGTGTACCTGCCATCTCGGCTAAATCCACATCCAAGATATACAAATTCATCCACTTGCTCTAGTACATCATTACCTATTGTTACTCTTACATCTGTATGATGATATCTGTATCTCTTACATGTAATTAATCAATTGGTCATTATGAATCCCGGGGTAATAAAACATTTTGTTCTTAACCCATAAACATACAAGCATATCGAAACGAATTATATTCATTGCCATTTCACACAGGCGTTGGATTTTTACAGTGACTCACTACATTTTCTATTACCAATAAGCCATTTGATTGCGGTCGATTACACACTTGACTTCACAGATGGCGTAGTGTTTAAGGTACCGATCTATCGTGCCGGTGCTGTGGGTTCGAATCCCACGCGGACAATACTTTGTGCGATCCGCAAATTGTTGTTTTGAGTCTAAGTAATTTGTACCCGTTTGATCACATGTTTATAAAGTCTCCTGCAATACAAGGATTATTTCCTTAGTGCATGATGTTTTAAAAAAAAAATACTTTATAATATTAATTTTTGCGAAAGTGGAAGGATGTAGGTACCGAGGGAGACCGAGACTAACCTACCTAGACCAGATCGGTCATGTACTGAAGGAAGGTGGAGTCAAGAGTCTCCGAAACCGGCGAGCGTGTATGAAGAGAATTATGAATGTTGAGGAAGCGAGTGAAGTATGCAGAGATAGAGTTCTCTGGCACTCTGTTCTCTCTGCCTACCCTGCAAGGGATATGGCGTGATGATATGTATGTATGTATGTATGTAATTTTTGAATTTGTATTGAATATTATTTGTATCCGTGTGATGACGGAGTAACAATACAATTCACCACCCCCTATCTTAAAACCCCTATCTTTAAACTCCCCCTATCTTTAAACTCGAAACAAAACCCTATACCAACACGTCTGACCAGCGTGGTCAATTCTCCTCTCGTGGAGGTGGTTCGAGCCCAACAGTGGGACATATATGAGCTGAGATGATGAATTTTTGAACCGTTTGTGAATTTACATGCATACATACATAGCCTCACGCCTGCTTCCAAGAGGGGTAGGCAGAGACTACGGATTGCCACAAACCACGATCCTGACATACCTCCATCGCTTCATTCACACTCATCACAGTCTTCATGCATGCTCTACGGTTACGCGTACTCTTAACCTGACCTTTCGATAATACATTTTTAATTTGATCCAGAAAGGTACGACGCGGTCTTTCCCTTGTAATCGTCCCACTCACACTCGCTTTGTATACTTGTTTAGTCAACCTTTCTTCTCTCATTCTTTCCACGTGGCCAAACCACCTCAGCATACCCTTTGAATTTAAATTATAACATATAGGAGCTCAGGTGTACTACACCATCCTTGAAATTCTTTTTATTGCCAATAATGATAACCTATGGTACATGACAATTGCTGCAATGGCATAATACTGAAAGAAATTGAGGGAATGGACCGAGTACAAGAAGTAAAGTGAGGTGATTTAGAATGCTGACTTTCTACTTAGCTCATATATGTCCCGCTGTTAACGACGACGATTCTCTATAATACCAAAGTAGGTCAATACTTACGTAGTTCAATCTTCCTTAATAACAGGATATTGAATTACTATAAAGTTTTTATTACGACATTGTTTTCTCTTGCAGTGATGATTGTTTACTCATTTTAGGCGTCATTTACGACTGCTATGGGAATGGAACGAATGACGACAAATCGTATTCTCAGGTTTAATATGACTTTGACGTCACACAAATTAAAATGGAATTATTTAGTAAATAAATGGGTAATATTCTGGCAAGTAGCATCATTTTTAATTTTTAGGTGGTAAGGAGGTAATTTCTATTTTTTTTTATTGTTCATTATATACTACATTCTATCGGTACGTATTTGCACGAGGCTTTCATAGTCGCTTAAATCTACAGATGGTCTTACACATTGCATTGACATAATCCTTACTAATATTATAAATGCAAAAGTAACTCTGTCTATCTATCGCTCTATCACGCCAAAACTACCGAACCGATCTAAATGAAATTTGGTACACGGATAGTATAGAACCTGACAAAGGACATAGGCTACTTTTTAATGCAAAAAAAGGTTGTAAAGGGGGATGAAAAGTTGAAAGAAAGTATCATCATTCTTAAAGCCAGAAGCTTAAAACTTATTTATAGGCTACTGATTAGATATAAATAAATATGACATTAAAATTTTGTAAAAAAATATCCTTAAGGGGAGAAATAAAAATAGGGAATGAAAAACTTTAGAAAAGCAACCTTTTACGTGGGCGAAGCTGCGGGCAGAAGCTAGTATGTCAATAAAGATGCGCTTTATAAAATAACATTTCACCGGCCACTACAGAAGAGAATATTGCGTGAGGTTACCAAGTCTTAAAAATTAAAAATAATCTCTCATATGATGAATAGCCTCCAGAAATTGCCCTTACAAATAACCAAAGAACTTCGAAATTTTATCCTTCCTTTGTTATGTTCACCAATGGCCCGCAGTCTCAAGCGCCAGCGGCTCTCAGTCACCGTAACGTACTTTCTCTCCAGCTGAGGGTGACCTCATTATCATCCTGCTTTTATCCCAATTATTAAGTGTCAACAAAATAGGTAAATTTCCTTCTATCGTACCTTCTCTTCTACATATAGCAAAGTTTTGGTAATCGTTTTATGAACCACCGACTTTTTTTGTACTATGGACGTGGTCGCGCCCCGCCAAATCGGTCCGGGGCGACGGAAGAGGCGGCGCGCAACCCCATAGACCCACCCTGCAAACACCTCTTTTCGCCGTGCGAGCGGGCCACCGGTACCCGATCTTTGTCATCGGTGGGTGAACCACCGCCTGCCTGAAGTCAACTTGACATTGGGAATGTAATTGTTGACCAGACATCATTATACGAAGTTGATCCAGGTCGATGTAAAACTCTTAATCATTTTTGATGACACCCACGAGCAATATAAGGGTTAGTAACATTTGTAACCGCTACTCCAGAGCTACAGGCAAAGGAAACAGATTATTATCCCTGTGATGGTAAAAACAAAATAGATACATACTTATGTTACGCTATCGTAATTACGCATACCAACAAGTGTAGATATAAAAGTAAAATGAGTGGGCCTCTGCTAATTTAAATGACTTTATTATTTATATTAGCTTCCGCGGATGTACCCTTGATTCAAGTATTATATGAATAATATATGAATATTATAAATAGATACTACCTTAATATCCTTGATTTAAATATTTAAAAACATTATAAATTCTATACTTTAATAGTATTATAATATACGGAATGTGTCATAACGTAAATTGTTATTTATCGTCACAATCTGCTTTTAATTTAGATTTTTCTGATTTGGTGTTAATTTAATTACTGGCAAATTGCCGCGGTGGGTATACAGGGACAAAATATAGCCTATGTTACTCGCTGATAATATTGCTTTCCATTGGTGAGAGAATTTTTAAAAGCTATTTAGTTATTTTAACGGAAAGCATAACAAACAAACAAACTCATATTCGCATTTATACGAATAGTATTAGTTAGGATATTATTCAAATTCTCTATTTTTAATTCATTTAATGTACTTATAAGGTACCTATATTAAATATTCAAAAATACACGCCTCCATTTGTTCTATTAAATATTAACTATTATTTTTATTTATATTACCACAAGTGAATATCGCTCGGTAATTGCCCTACTGGGTTCTAATCGAGTAGCTAAATGTATTCAATATTTGTGGGAATCCCTGAAAATGCGTTTCGTTTTAAAGCATAGACAATGTGTGGGTTCACATGTGTAAAAAGTAAATAACTACTGCTGACGTAATCACCATCTAGACCCTCCCACCCTACCTTGTCTTCAAAAATAAGCAAATTAGAGACCCCCCATCCCCCTATAGTGCTTACGTAATACTTGAACGGCCCCTAGACGCTTAAAATATTTACGGAATATTTAGTTATATATTCACTTTAGAAATAAATAATTAAATTAAGAAAGAAACAAATATAGAAATATTTAAGAGTGGTTCCCATTCACCAGACATGATTTTTTGCCGTTTTTATGTACGGAACCCGTCGTGCACGACTCAGACTCGCACTTGTCCGGTTTTTTGAATAAAATCGAATTTAGTTTTTAAACATATGTCAAAATAAAATGTCATAATTTTAAATCAAAAACATTAAAGAGTATTGATATCAACTTTAAAGCAAATCACCCCCAAAATTTCCCCCTTTCTTATCCCTTTTAACCCTGTTAGGAGATAAATTTGAATCAAATAGGAAACACATCTTTCATCAATTCTATTAATGAATTATTAGGCAAAATTTGAAATAGATTGGATTAAGGAATCACGTTGTCCCATACAAAATGTACCCCGCTTTTTCACCCCCTTAGAGGTGTAATTTCGAAAAATCCTTTCTTATCGAATGCCTAGGTTCCAAAAAGAACACACCCTCAAAGTTTCAGGTCTCTACAATCAGAGGTTTAAGCTGTGCGTTGCTCCATCGTTCAGGACAAAGTAATTTATATATATATATAGATTATGTTTAATATGTGATATTTATTAAACTACAGTAAAAGCTCCTTATTCGCGCTTCCTTCATTCGCGTTTTCACTATTCGCGGATTAAAAAAATGCGACTCAATTCCTATACTATATTCGCGGCTAAAAATTTCTTTATTCGCGGATCTAATAAGTACATACAAAAGGATACTAATAGGTATCCAGCCCAATATCCTTTGTAAATGCCGTCAAATGGACTAATAAAAAAGTAAAATAGATCTTATTAAAATTTTGCCTTTTCTTTTTTTTTTTTTTTTGCGGTGGGCTATGGACGTCGCACCCCGCCAAATCGGTCCGGGGTGACGGAAGAGGCAGCGTGCAACCCCATTGACCCACCCTGCAAGCACCTCTTTTTCGCCATGCGAGCGGGCCACCGGTACCCGATCTTTGTCTTCGGTGGCCCGCTCGGCGGTATGCCCTCTCGGGCTCCTCTCCTATCGACGCCCCGACAGCTTTCGCCGTCGAGGCGTCGTCCTCACGCGGTGGCCTCACGTCAGATGACCGGACAATTCCCCGGTCCGATCACCCGAAGCCTTGGTTAGGGCGGCATCAGCCGCGGGCGGCGGCCCAGGTCACGGGAATCCTCCCGGGCCCGTTCCGTCGCCTCCTTCTGCGAGATGACAGCCTCGCAGAAGGCGGCGACCGCGTCCCAATTCCTGATGCTGTCGACCATCGCTCGCGCAACAGCCGGCAGCGTCAGGTCGGCACCGATGACAGCGACGAGGTCACGGCGCTGCCCGTCCCAGCCCGAACATACCTCGAGCGTATGTTGCGCCGTGTCCTCGTCGCTACTGCAATGGTGGCAGGACGGAGTCCACTCCCTCCGCACGACCGTGTGCAGGTACTTGCCGAAGCAACCATGCCCCAACAAGACCTGCACCAACCGGAAAGAGAGGACTCCGTGTCGCCGCTCCATCCACTCCTTCAGTACGGGCCGGAGGGCCTCAACGGTAAAAACACTGTGTCTAGGCCTCTCCAGCCGCGTAGCCCAACGGGCGATGACTTCTCGATTATAATTTTGCCTACGAAGTCTTATTTTTAATAGGCAAATTGCTAATACGACTGCTGCGTATCAGTCTGAATTGAAGGAGCTTTTAAAAACTAAAGCAAGAAAAAATTACAAAATTCTTCAAATCATTTAGGCAATGGTTTTTAAACATTTTGATTAATTATCTTAAGGCTTAGGAAGCCTTAAGATAATTATAATCGAAATGTTCAAAAACTTCAATTAATTGATTTTTCATATATTTTTGTTTTTGTTTTGTCACCTAGGAACGTATCCCCTATAATCCCATATAAATTACCATTCCATATTCACGGTTTCTGTATTCGCGGCATATTTATGGAACACATACCCCGCGAATAAAGAGCTTTTACTGTATAAATATAAATTTTATTCCTATTAAATTAAAATTGTACAAGTATACAGTTGCAAAAACTAATACATAAATGTCTCATTTTACCGAAGAAATCAAAATTGTGTGTTAGAGTTCTAAAAACGTTCTCCAGATATGCGAATTCAATGCATGAATGGCAAGATTTAGGTTTAGACTATTTCTAGCTATAGGCTACAGGGTACAGTTTTATATAATAATTAACACGCTACCACCCAGCAATTGAATATGATTGAAAGGAAATTATATATTGATTAAATAGGAAACAAAATATTAAACAGTTTATTAAAAACAAATCAATTTTCTTTAATATTACTTATGTAATAACCACAGTTTTATGAAAGAAAATAAATCATTATTTCACAGAATTTATTATTTCTATGTAACACTATTAAATGGTGAATCAAACAGTATGAATAACGCTGTTTTGAACAATAACTATATCAAAAAATATTTTAAAAAACTAAAGCGTTTATAAAAATTGGATAACTTTATTTTACGTTGTACCTATAATTTAAAAAGATTGTATAACCTCATATCAAAATCGTTATTGGAGTTTATTCCTTAAGAATCGATTTTCATATAAGGCGCCCGGTATGAGAAAAATTTGAGGAGTAAAATCTAGTGAACGACCTTGTTAAGTTTTGGTGCGCAACGTATTCTGCGCACCTTTCACTTTCTGACGTAAGATAATACTTCACTGGACAGTTTTAATAAATGTAAATAAATATATACATATATATATATATATATATATATATATATATATATATATATATATATATATATATATATATATATATATATATATATATATACAGGGTGTCCCAAAATTCAACGATAAGCCGGCACCAGCAGATGGACCTACATATGACTACTCGAGAACAAAAAAGAAAAAAATTCTACCTTGATTTTTTTTTTCATTACGACAAAAAAACCGATTTCTTTAAAAATCGTCATCTTTTATTATATTATTAAGTGCCATTGCTACAATTTTACAAGTAATTCTGTGATTTTTTTTGTATTGGCAAGGTAAGTAGTACTACTATCGATCACAACCATTAAAAATTCCAGAATATCTATAGTTTTTACACAAAAATCAACCAAAACTATGTTTTTTTCATAAATTATGTAAGATTTTGACTTTCAGCTCACTTTCACTCATCACAGTGAAAAAAAAAAGTATGGACACTACTGTGGCAAATAGTATTAAAAATTGGCGCAACTAACTACAATTCTAAAATGGTATAACATTCTAGGCAAACTAGCCACAAAAATATACTTAGGTGTACTATTTCAAAATAACAACCATACTTCGAAAATTGTTAGTGTTGATAGTAATCACTTCTACTATGTAGCCAAAATGTTTTTGTTGCAAGTTCTCAGAATTTGAATGAGACATGTGCGTAGTCCATAAGATAACATAAGTTAGAAAGAGATAGATATAGAGAGATTAGAATTTACTATATTATTAAAATTACAATAAATGTTCGAATTGTTTGCCATTGGCAGTAATGCAGGCACGACATCGCCTTAAAAATGAACGTTTTATTTTTCTTGCATATCTGATTCTGTTCATGTGATCCACAGCCTGAATTATTTTTTGGCGAAGCTCGTCCAAGGTTGCAATGGGTTTTGAGTAGACTCTGTCCTTTAGACAACCCCAATAGAAAAAATCCAGGGGATTTAGATCGGGTGAACGGGGTGGCCATAAGATAGGACCAAGTCGCCCGATCCAACGCCCTGGGTACTCTTGGTCTAAGTACTCTCGCACAGGGCGGGCATAGTGAGCTGGGCAACCATCGTTTTGAAACCACATGTTTTGCAAATCACTTAAGGGCACGTCTTCTAATAATCCTGGTAACTCATTTTGTAAGAAGTTCAAATAGCTATTGCCATCTATGTTTCCTTGTAACTCAAAGGGCCCTATCACTTTTCCATTTATTATGCCCGTCCATAGGTTAACCTTAAATTGATATTGGGATTTGTCTTCTCTCACCAGGTGCGGATTTTCATTGTTCCAGCTATGAAGATTGTGAAGATTTAAATAGCCATCTTTCTTGCAGGTTGTTTCATCCGACCATAAAACTTTGTCTAAGAATTGGGGATCTTCCCTGTGTTTTTGCAGCATTACACGGCAAAATGCGACCCGCAGTGGATAGTCCCGCGGTAATAACGCCTGCACGCGCCTGTAATGATATGGATGAAACTGGTGACGTTTTAAAATTCTATGTGCAGTACTTTTTGGAATTCCCGTTGCTACTTGTATGCCACGTACAGAGGTAGTTGTATCGCTTTCTATTTCTTTGAGAACTTCTTCATCGTGTTCCGATCTAGGTCTTCCAGCGTTTCTCCTGTCAGATGGTATACGACCCTCCGAAAATGCTTGATGCACGTTAATAAATACGCAATAATCCGGATACCTTTGAAGAGTAGGGTACCTTGCTCGATATAATCTGCTAGCAGCGTTGGCATTGCATCGGCATTCTCCATAAATTAGGTGCATATTAGCGTATTCTAACGCTGTATATGGTAGCGGCATAATGAATGCTAAACACTTGAAAATAAGGCAAAACTTCTTTAAAAAAACACAAAATCACAGTCTAAAATAATGCCAAGTCAGGTCAATTTCCAGGTCACTTAATTCAATCCAAAGTCGTTAGTATCAGAGCCACTTTAATTAAAACAGAACGGTGTGCAGTAAACAAAGAAGTAGAGCGTACTGACTTGCTGTGCTGCTGAGGACATTAATTACTTCTCTACCTGCATTAATGTTACTAAACAATTAGCATCTATCTATCTCCCTCTAACGTATAATCTCTCTATCTCTGTCTAACTTATGTTATCTTATGGACTACGCACATGTCTCATTCAAATTCTGAGAACTTGCAACAAAAACATTTGGGCTACATAGTAAAAGTGATTACTATCAACACTAACAATTTTCGAAGTATGGTTGTTATTTTGAAATAGTACACCTAAGTATATTTTTGTGGCTAGTTTGCCTAGAATGTTATACCATTTTAGAATTGTAGTTAGTTGCGCCAATTTTTAATACTATTTGCCACAGTAGTGTCCATACTTTTTTTTTTCACTGTGATGAGTGAAAGTGAGCTGAAAGTCAAAATCTTACATAATTTATGAAAAAAACATAGTTTTGGTTGATTTTTGTGTAAAAACTATAGATATTCTGGAATTTTTAATGGTTGTGATCGATAGTAGTGCTACTTACCTTACCAATACAAAAAAAAACACAGAATTACTTGTAAAATTGTAGCAATGGCACTTAATAATATAATAAAAGATGTCGATTTTTAAAGAAATCGGTTTTTTTGTCGTAATGAAAAAAAAAATCAAGGTAGAATTTTTTTCTTTTTTGTTCTCGAGTAGTCATATGTAGGTCCACCTGCTGGTGCCGGCTTATCGTTGAATTTTGGGACACCCTGTATATATATATATATATATATATATATATATATATATATATATATAAATATCTATATATATATATATATATATATATAATTTTTAGTCAAATGATCTTTTTTGCGCCTGTTTTGATAATCGTACTTAAGGAGTAAACGCCAGTCGTGCGTCGGAGCTGACACACACACTTTTTTTATATTTTACTCTAATCCATGACAGAATTTAAAGAGGTAAGGCCACACTGTTGACAGTTTACTGTTTACAGCTCTGGTCTGTCTGGGATAGTACCACACTCTCGCAGAAAATCGACGTCTGAGCGGTGGCAATGTGCTGCTGCACTTCGTTCGATGATCAAGAAAGCCGGCAGCCCAACTTTCTGGGTGCGTATAGGGTTTCCATAGGTAGGCAGCGGCCTGCCGAAGATAAAGACCGGGTTCCGGTGGACCCGCTCGCACGGCGTAGATAGGTATATGTAGGGCGGGTCTAAGGTGTCGCACGCCGTTTCTTCTGTCGCCCCGGATGGATTTAACACACCATAGCCCGACGCCAAAAAAAAGGCAGCGGCCTAGCTGTACCATTGGTATTGCAAAAGTCCATGGGCGGCAGTAACACTTACCATCAGGTGTGCTGTTTACTCGTTTGCCACCATGAGCAATAAAAAAAAATAGGTAATCTAAATGTTCAAACTGAATTTAGTTATAATTTTCTTCCACTTTAAGGTACGCTTGCACTCTACATGGACTCTAAAAAAGAAAGTATTTACAAACTGAGTTCTCTTTTTCCTAGCAATTAACTTAATTATTCATTCGCAGGAAGTATAAAATTAATTTAATAGGCATCAACCCTATGCATATTTTAATGTAAGCCTAGCGAGAATAAGGAAATGGCGCGAAGTTGTTCGACCTCAAAAACAAGTGCGACATAACTAAAGCGAAACGACGAGGTTTGCGCCGAACGGTAGCGCCGATGAGGTAATCGCACTATGAATGAAAAAAAATATAAAACTACTCGAATTACCTAACTGTACGATCTAGCACAAAACATCACTGCTTAAACACATTTTTAACCTTATAAATAGATATGTAACGTTGCTTTTAATAATGTAAGACTACTTGAATTACTTTGAATAAACTCTCGTAAAGAGAACATGAGTCATCTATGACTAGACGAGCACTAAGCGTAAAGTTAGGCACTTTTTAGTTGGAAGTTCTGCGAATTTTTAGTTATTTCTATTATTAAACGTGCGGGTTTATTAGAATTGAAAATAGTTAAGCTTGTTCAGTATATATTTTATATGATTATTATTTTTTTAAAGATCAATTCTAGTATAGTGTGAAATAAATTGTTCTGCTCGACTCAAGAATTTCTTGAGAATGAGAAAACCATTAAAGAATGGCAAATATAATTTTCTTATGTGGAAATCTAATGTGTCGTACATGAATCGTTAATAATTAAACAACTGCGTCAATATAATGCAAATATTATCGAAGGCATCATAAAATGAAAACACAGATAACTAATAATTATTTTTTTTAATCAACCATAAAAAAATCTGATTTGTCTATTTTAACCCATCTTCCCGACAGCAGTAAAAATGGATGAAAAGTTAAATACAAATAATATTTTCAATATAACGCTACATGTTATAAGTTAAGGTACAATTTAACTAAGTTGCTAATATACAATTAATAAAGAAAACGGAAAAGGGCCATACTAACTAATATTATAAACATTTTTAAATCTATTAAAAAAATATATATATTAATATTAATTCTTAATTTATATGTCGTGTGGCAACGCTCCCAATCCCATTCATATAAATATTACTATCAAGGTGTCGTAAAGACTTATATGTTTTAATTAACTTTTAATCGAACTTAAACGTAGTTAGCATGCTTACCTAATAATAAAAAGTAACGACGTAGGTACCGATTAGGATATTTTCGATTTCGACTATTTTGCATCAGTGTTAAAAATTAAAATGTAATGTGTTTGTAGGAAATTCGCTTTCCATTAATTAACAAAGTTAATGGCTATTGTATATTTTTTATAAATATAGATTATATTAGTTTTAATTTTGTGTCATATTCACATAAGATTATACAAAATACACAATCAAGCAAGATATACCTAGATACATAATTATTTATGGGATAAATTATAACAAGTACTAGAGCATAAATAGAATTACTATTCTAGTCTCTACATAGCTACAATAACTAGTTTACACTGAATGAACTTCAGTAGGTTGGTAGGTACTACACATAAATATTAATCACAATTGCAGGCTCTGGCATCTGCCAGCCAGATGGAATATTCATTTCATGTTAATTCTATACAACATAACTAGGTATGGCATGGTCTGTTTTTAACATCATATGAGCTTAATTCATATTTTAGATTGATATCACTGGTAATTTGCAAAATGAACAGCCATACATATTACAGATCAGATGAGTCACGAGTAAACCGGCTATCTTACTACGACGCTATAAATAAGAATTCAGGGTTGTCTCAAACCTATGTTTAAGTATATATAATCTCAATGAAATAAATGTAATTTTAGAATTATAAATGACTCCAGTTAACGTTAACCTGAAATGGTATTTGCAAGACATACCATTGTGTTTGGATCTTACTTAAAATGTGCGATGGATTATAAATAACTTCGGTTATCACTCCTTGTTCGCTCAAGGTCATACTAAAAGATGATTGTGACACGTACTTAAGCAAAAACATAAATTACAAATAAAAGGAAAGTCCAATAAAGTCTTACGCCAAATCATCTAGCCAGTAACTAGTGATCAGCGGGGGTTTTAAAGATAAATTTTCCTCTGAATATGGAGAAGGCTAATCCTCCATTAAATCCATACTAAAGGGATCGGCTAATAAGTACCTAAGCATTAATCTCTTCGTACTAAGTACGAACGTTGTCATCTTAGTGTTAAATTTCTGTGCTGTGCATGCCCAGACAGGACGACATCATATCTACAAAATACTATTGAGCACATATGTATAAATGTTAAAGACAGAGATTAGAACAATTATCTACTTTCTAATACCTAAGTAGGTAGGTAGGTATCTATTTGCTTTCTAGATAATAAATATGTACTTGAGAATATAGGAGTATGCATCCATAAAGTAATCAATTTAATTTTAGGTAGGTACCTAAATATACAAGTGTACCTAACTTATTTGTTTTTAATTCTTTATATACAAATTACTATAACGAAACACTATTGTGGGGGAATGCGTACGACTTATAGCATTGTGGAACTGAGTACGTTGGTGATTCATTTCTCGGAATTGACCTTGCTTATGAGTCATTCGCTGGAAGGCAGAGTCGGGGATACCGCGCCTGTCTGCCGGTTGTTCACTAGACGCACTCCGCTCTCCGTGCTGCGCTTTTTACAAAAAACTTTGTGTTAATTTATTAAAAACTTAAATAACTATCAATTATGTGTTTTTACAAAAAACGTAGAAAATATTGCTAAAATCACTCAGTTTGTTTATTTGTAAATATTTTTGTGTTCTGGAGTTGGATATCATGATAACTACCATGACGTCATTCATACTGTTGAAGGTAAGTTATTTTTGCACTGATATGAGTTGGTAGCTTAGTGTTTAAAATACTTTAAAATTAATTACCATTTAATCTGAGGGTGAATCATCCTAAAATTTCTTATCAGTTTCATATTTGACCATTGTAGTGGATCTGACGTTTACAGTGCTATCCTACAAAATGTAATAGTCGGTATAAATTGTTACATTCTGTGACCATCTCTTTTTAACATATTGTATTGTTGTAACTTTAGAAAGAGACTGAAGATTACTCTAGCAAGTTGTTACCCGTAACTACAATAATTTGCTTATTCAAGTGGCTTTCTCACCGTGTGAGAAAGAAATAGATATAAAAATGGCTAACAAACAGAACAGTTTGTAAAGTTTAGGTTCTTGAACTATCTGTTGTATACATAAATACTGGGGTTTTATATATTTTCAATTTATCTTCTACTGAATTTGATTCTTCCCAAAATAAAATGATATGTGTGCGTACATAATCCTTAGTGGTATATAATATTAGTGTGATATGGGAAAAGTTCAAGAAAACTTGTGTCGTGTGTGAAAATACTTGTTCAACAAGTTTTATAACTTTTCAGACAAACTCTTTTTTGTTGAGAATGAACAGAGAAGATAATGTCAACTGGTTTCATGGGAAAATATCACGAGAAAATGCTGAGGAACTACTAAAAGAAGGTCAGTTGCGAATAAAATATATGTTTGTTTGTTGTTATTGTTCTACGAATGTTTTACAATTTCAATTTATTTTGAATTATTTTGATAATTACAGAGGGCGAGGATGGAGTATTTTTAGTACGAGAAAGTAACACGTCTCCTGGTGATTATGTACTCTCCGTACTACATCAGGTCGGTTAGATAAACTATTATAACCTCATAATAACTTTCTTGTATATTTTATGTGAAATTATTTTAACCCAGATTTAAGATGACACTATTATAATTCTTTCTCTATATAGGTATTGTAGTTTCTCTATATATATCGACCTACATTTTTTTTAGGGAGAAGTTGTGCATTATCAAATCAGGAGACACGGTGAAGATGCGTTCTTTTCCATAGAGGAGCACACAACTGTACACGGGCTTGACACCTTGATCCAACATTACCGCGGTGAATCAAATGGACTAGTGACCAAGTTATCAGTTGTATGTAAGGGACAGCCTCCACCCCATGAATCTCGCACACAGGGCACGACAAATTTGTTACACAGGTAAGCTATTTTTTTTTTTTGATATAAATATAGGTCAAATTAAGATTCTTTTTCACAAATTAATTAACCATATAACAAATTTCATAACAAAGTAAAATTGCATTTTTATTATTGTATCTGTTTTTTTTTTGTAATACAATATTCGAAAATCAATAAAGCCTCAGATGACCCTATACTTAACCCAAATTTTTGTTTTGGTACCTATTTTTCAATCATAAATTAACATGAAAATATTCTATTCCAATATTTTAAAACATATATTCTCACAATTTTATCCTTAAAGTGGGCATGCAAACAAAGTCATATTATGTTATTGGTAGAATTAAAACTTGTGATCTCATATATTCATTACTTATATAACAAATTAAATGGATATAATAGAAAAGGAATATAATTCAAACATTAATTGAATAGCCTACAAAATAATATCTATAGATATATTCTTAACTTACCACTGCATCTAGTATATAATTTTCTTTGCATATAATGAAAATAATATTTAATTCCTTCCCTACGCTTTTACTCCATTAAGTAAGTATAATACATATTTAAAGTGTCCATAATTATTGTTTTCCATGGGGTGACAGAGTAAGAATACAATTCACCACCCGTTTTGCCCGTGGGTGATCGTAAGAGACGACTAAGTGATATAACAGACATCTATGCAAGAGAAGAAAAACTCAAAACAAAACCCTATACCAACACGTCTTGACCAGTGTGGTAGGGTAGATCAATTTCTCTCCTATTATAGAGGAAGCTCGAGCCCAACACTGGGATGTGAATATGCTGACATGGATTATTGTAAAAAAATACTGGGGGATATAACTAGATAATATCATTGCAAGAGTATAAAAACACCATAATATATCAATATCACTACTTTTCTAGATGAAAGGAGATGCCTCTGCTAAATAATGAGGCATTAATGTGCTATATATTAATATGGTGTTTTTTATATGATTTAAAAGTTATTATTTATGTGTGTATAACATTTGTATGTGTGTTCATCATGTGTATATAATGTATGTTTTAATAACTTTGTCCTAATCACAAGTATAAGCCACTTTTTATAACTCCTATGGGAAAATAAGGAGTGTTGATACATTGTATTCTAAACTATCACACTGGATATTTAATTAACACAATTTAATAATAAACATCATCATCACAATCCATATATGTCCCACTGTTGGGCTCGGGCCTCCTCCATAATGGAAGGGAAATTAACCTGCGCTTTCAGACGTGTTGGTATAGGGTTTTGTTTCGAATTTGTCTTCTCTTGCATAGATGTTATATCCATTTTATATTCTTTATTCGTCTCGTATGATCACCCATGGGTAAGATAGGGGGTGGTGAATTGTATTCTTACTCCGTCACCACATGGATAAATAAACTTTTATTTATACATATGATTTATATTAAATAATTTCTAGTAGAAAACGTTTCCATTTAAAAATAGTAGTAATAATTTATATTAGGAACACGGATTTCTTTTTCAAATTTATTGAAAAGTCTTTATCCCATAGGGAATATACAACCTAATACAAGCATTACTAATTGTTAGCTCAAATCACACTGCAATTATACTTTGTCTTATAACTAGTCTGAATAAATATAAAGCATGACTTGATAATGGTAAAACGAAAATGGAATTAGAATACTTAATATTATACTTTTAGTTAGATCTCAATATGTTAAATTTTCATTCTTATTCTGAATACATTCCATCAAAATATAGTAAGGATTCACTCTACAATTGACAAATTCAATGCATAATCGCATTGTTTACATGCCAATTGCATTGATAGTGATTTTTTTTTTTATTAAAAAGTTTATTCAATTGATTGTGTCCTGATGGAAATCTTAAAGTTGGAGAGCCCAAATCCATTTTATTTTCGAGTTATATGTATGGTACATGTACAACAAATTACAACTAATAATTAGTTGCTAGAGAAAAAAACATTAACACACTATAATTAATAAAAGCGGGGAACGCCAATTAGAGATAGTACATATCTTGTTGAAGTAGGAAGTTCTATTAAGATGAGAGGCTGATAAATTGTCCTTAATTCACCATTCATGTTTTATTACTTCTTCAATCGTGTTGAATGGTATGGCTTATTACAGTTTTGTTCTTTGTTTTCTATTCAAATATTTCAATTGATATCAATTTCCTAACTACATACTTGATATGATTTAAAATTAGTAGTTGTTAGTATCATATTAATAAAATTATATAGTAATTATTAGTATAGTATTATTTAAAATTTATTATTTTTAGTATTAGTAGTACTATTGACAGTTCTCTGTCTCCAACTGCGGGCCGGTTCATCCGAGGTAGTACCACACTCTCTCAGAAGATCGACGTCTGAGTAATGGCAATGTGCTATTGCGCTTCGTTCGGTGAGCGAGAGAGCCTGAAGCCCAACTGGGTGGGTTTGGGGTGTGTATTGGTAGGCAGCGGCCTAGCTATACTCTTGGTATTACAAAAGTCCATGGGCGGCAGTGACACTTACCATCGGGTGTGCTTACTCGTTTACAACATAATCAATAAGAAAAATGTTTTTTCGAGATTTTAGAGCTAAAATTGTGTAACTCTTAAAAAAGCTCTTTATGAATGCGATAGTTAATTATTCTACACTTGAAGTAAGTCGATAATCATCATCATCATCTTGGGCATACATCGAAATCATTAATGACTCTATAACCAATTGATTTATCGATAATAAGAAAATTTTGTTTTGTCTTAAGCTAGGCAGGTTTTAATGTAAATCATAATTTTCAAATATTTTTGATTTTTTTAAACTTTACGCTTATATTAATTAAACATAAGAAATGATTCTATAATCTGTTTTCGCGTTCGACTCTGTTATTTGCACAACTAGAATGTTTATTACACACTCCACAGTACATCGAACTTAACTATTGCATTGCTGAGATAGTTACAGATGTTTTGCAAATATGTTTACTTTCCAAGATTATTTTTCGCCCAGATCCTTTGCAAACTATTGGCGTGAAAATAAAATCGGCCAAGTGCGAGCTGTACTCGCGCACGAAGGGTTCCGTAAAACTAAAAAAATCAAGTTTGTTGCATGGGATGTTGTCCCCTTAAATATTTATATTATTTTATTTTTAGTATTTGTTGTTAGCGGCAATAGAAATACATCATCAGTGAAAATTTCATCTGTCTAGCTATCACCGTTCTTGAGATACAGCCAGGTGACAGACGGACGGACAGCGAAGTCACAGTAGGTCCCGTTTTTACCCTTTGGGTACAGAACCCTAAAAAAGAAATCAAAATAAATATACTTACGTCAATAGTTTACACTATTATAATAAATTATTTAGTAGGCTAATAGTTAAATAATTTATTAATATATTATTAAATAATAGTATATTGGCCTGAGAATAAATAAAATATCAAAATTAAATAATAAAAACTACGCTAAAAGAAGGTCAATGATCTGAATTTTTTTATTTACCATTTTAGTGCTTGTAAATTAATACAAGTGCTGACAAGTATTATTGACAATTTCCTGTTGAGGGTATTGTTCAATATGTTTATTCAATAAATATCAAGAGAAGAGCAGTAGTAATGGTTATATGCAGCATTATAATGACAGTAATGCCATGTATAACATAAAAAATTCTTAACATGTTTTATGACATGATTCCTTTGCAATGAACACTGATAGGAATACCAAATGTTGCAGAAAATAATTAAGCGAGTAGTCACACATGTGTCACCTAGTTTTTGTAATAACATTCTTGTTACGTATGGGTGACGGAATAAAAATATAATGTATCACTAGACTACACTACATTATTTATTCGTGGGTTTCATAAAAGACGACTAAGGTATAGTAGCTTATAACATGATTTTTTGATAGAATGTGATAGAATGAAATCTGTATACACTTCGCCCTTAACGTCCAGGGCGTTCTAGAGCGTTAACCTTTCGGTTACCATACTCTGTGGATAACGCGATCAACCTCTGGGTAGTTGATTAATCTTCAATCCTCTAATCTATTCAGGTAACGGGACTGAAAATAGAAAAGAAAAAGGCAAGTTATCAGGCCAGTTATCATCGATATCGTACATCGAACTTTCCTCTTTATTGACTTATAACAAGTTATGCCCTATATTGAACTTTTTGAGCATACTGCAGATAATGTTTTAATAATGAAATAACAATCTATCAGATTTATAAGTGGTAGGACCACGCTGTTGAGAGTTCTCTCGCAGAAGATCGGCGTCTGAGTAATGGCAATATGCTATTGTGCTTCGTTCGATGAGCGAGAGAGCTAGAAGCCCAACTCTGGGTGGGTTTGAGGTTTGTATTGGTAGGCAGTGACTTAGCTATACCCTTGGTATTGCAAAGCTCCATGGGCGGCAGTGACACTTACTATCAGGTGAGCTGCTTGCTCGTTTGCTACCATCAGCAATAAAAAAAAATATTTACGGAGTAGAATGCGCTCGAACATAAATTTTTCAAATTGGTTTAGTGCAATATGTATTGGACGAAACATTGCAGTTTAAGAGGTCTTAAACTGCAATTTTATTCCATACTGACCCAGTCCATCTTGTTGTACAGAATATTAAATACCTATTAAGCTTCACGCACACGAGTGTTTCGATGACGTCCTTTAAAAACGTTGAAATAAAACAAACGTGAATTCCAGTAGGTATGCGCAGTTATGCATTATGTATGTATTTAAACGTTTTTTAAAGCGCGATGTTTTGTTACCAGTATTCGACTTTAAGGCAGGCTGAGCGGCTAGGTGTCCGTACTAATTTCTCTGAGCTTTTACTCTACAGTTTCTTACCGAAGTACGTTAGTATAATATAGTATTCATTTATGTACCTACTATGAATAAATTCCCGCAGTTTCAGTCGCGTAGTGCCCGTTCCTGTGCGATAAAATATGGCCTACGCAACTCGCTGATAACGTAGGTTTCAATTGGTGAAAGAACGTTTAAAATCAATATAGTGGTTTGGCGTGAAAGCGTAGCAAACAAACTCACATATATGTGTTATGTTTTGTAGAGGCAGAATTGAAAATTAAAATCTAATTTAAAAGTTAGAGACGTTTGAACATATTCGCAAGAATTTTTACGAAATCTTGGGCTGAAATACATGACATAGAATGTATGAAATTGCCAATACAATACTTGTATAATGATTGTATGTTGTAAATGTATTTTAAATTAAATTTATGCAATATTTTCTTCATAACCCCCCATAAGGTATATAGTTAGTATATAGTACATAAGTTTTTGCTGTAGAAAAATCTTCAGCAAAAACTGAAAACCCTTTAAAATTTCAAAATTACATATTTATTTATTAATTATTGAAGTTATGAGAGTAAATTTTTACGATGCGCGCGCACACCGTAACGAAAAACCGACACCCTGAAGTTAGCTATTGTCAACATTTTAGTTTTTTTGTGATATTTAAATAAACTTTATTTAACTAGATAATGCTTTATAAAAAAAACTTTCAATATCTTTTTTCTATTGGTAGTGTCGTTTTTTCTACAAACGTAGAATAAGGCGAAATATAAATTTTTAAAAAGATTTTTATCTTGTTACGCCAAAGAGGTATAACTTCTAACGCGTGTACATACATACTTTTTTATTACAATAACTACTACTAAATACATTATTAAATATTATAGAAAAATAAACTATATATAAATAAATATTAGGTGATACTAGTGCAGTGCGGAGCCTCATAATGTTCCGTATTTCTCCTATCCATCAAATGAGTGAGCCAACGAAACCGATTCCTTAACTTCGATGTATTAACAGCATTTGATAGTGCTTGTGCGAACGAAGCCTTACTTAAGTCAAATTTAAACTACCAACCAGACCATGTTTATTCTGTAATATATTCAGCGTTAACTAATCCACATCAATATTAGCACAACTGTATACAAATATGTCTTACTATTAGTCATATCTTGGGAATGTTTAGTAGTCTGATGATATGACAACTATTTAATATCAAGATACATCTGTGTTTGGTAATGTTGAATCATTGTTTTATGTTAATGAATCATTGTCATATTATTACTTATTGATATTTAAATATTTCTTGTGATCTGACATTGTATTCATTGTCTTAATTATGTTGTCATTAACTATGATAATGTTTTGAATTAGATTTTATTTTTAATTTTGATGGTTCTTTCATGTATTTTGCAACGTGAACTCTATGCAGGCGAATTGAATCTCCACCCTTTTTGAAGTTGTTTAAACACAGTGTTTGTTTTAATCAAAGAACTAACCATTCGTGAATAATGAGTTAACGTAAATAAACACTTACGAAAATATGTTTTTTTTTTTCAAGTTTGTACAGTAATTATATGCATAATCAGTTGATTAATGAATTTTGGTCATTTTTTTAATCGCCAATAATTAATTATTTGAATGATTTTAATAGTAGCTCTAATGATAAAAATGATGATATTACTTAATATTAAAGATTTATACAAATATTCGCCTCAAAATATAATGATTGAGACTTAAAATAATAATTTATTTGTCCCGTTACTATAGTACCTATCAAGCCTTAAACCAGTCTTGCATTTGGTACTATACAATTTTCTAGCGTAGATTCAATTTTCACAAAAGTTGCATGCTACCTAACGGGGTCAGTGGCGATTAAGGAGCTATATCACAAATAATAGTTTTGATTTTATGCTGTTATATTTTATAGGGCGACGGAAGCTGGAGAATACAATATAGTATCAAAGTTGTTGGCTGGCGGTTATCGCAGCCGAGACGCGAAGAATCAGGATGGACAAACAGCAGTACATATAGCGGCAAGAGCCGGACGTGATAATATCCTCGCTAAGCTCATAGAGAGTGGGGCTACAGTCAACGTGAGGGATACCTTTGGCTATACTCCTTTACATGTGAGTTACATCACAATATTGTAATTAAAAACTAATCGTAGAGTATGCATGAAGACTATTATGAGTGTGAATGAAGCGATGGAAGTATGCTAGGGTTTGTGGCAACCGTGGTCTCTCCCTCCCCCTCTGAGAAACAGGCGTGAGGCTATGTATGTATGTAAAAAATGCGAAAGTGACTAAGTGTATACTAATTTTCAACACACGAGAAAAAATTGTACGACTCGCAAGATACGTGTTAATTCTGCGATTTTCAGCTTCCCGCGATGTAGTCTTTACATTGCTTGTAGATAATATGTATGATTTTCAAAGTGATTTATCAAGACTTATTTTCACACTGACATGTGGATCTCTTCATGAAATAACTACGCGGATTAATGCGAAATGATAGACATTAATCTCCAAGGAATAATAGCGTCATACTATTCAAATTCAGTATTCATTCAAAGCTGAGGAATAATTAATAATAATTCAACACACACGTAACGTGCTTATTAAAAATTTGGAACACTATTAGTGTCGAGAATTGGTAGTTAATATCTGGACGACCGAGCTTTGCTCGCGGATTTTCTTTTTAGAGTGTTTTGGAAGTAAAGTAATAAAATAATGAAAAAAATATTTAAAAAGGCCTATCCCTACTTTGTATTAGCAAAAGAGTAATGCATGGGCCGCACCTGCGTGTATCGTCACGAAGCTTCAAGCAATGAGACGATACACGCAGATGTGACCGGTCATTATTGGCTATTGTCGCAAACATTCGGGCTTCGTGTGCGTTATCGCTTGGGTGGCGATAAGTCAAAGGGTTTTAGCGTGCTAATATATTGCGCTCTGTGGTCAGACTAGCGTTTTTCATTTCGGCGGCAATTTTCGATGTGTTTAGACGCGTTCGAAGATCTCCAGTTAATCAATAAATGTGGAGTGGAGTGATGAAATAGTGTTAGAATTTATACACCATTATGAAGGGATCCAAAAATATCATTATGTAATTATTAGCATAATATAGCTGCAATAGTAAAGCAATTCATCATCCATAGTTAAACGCATGAAAATTATTTCGGCCATCTTTAATTATTGCACGATACTTTGTGCAAAATACCGAAGTCGCTAATGTGACCACAGTTTTATCGCGATAACTTTCTAGTGTATAAAACCTACGAAGCTTCGTCACAAATTACTTCGGGACGATACACGCAGGTGCGGCATAGCATAACATAGCAAAAATGCAAACTATGCATTCAAATATTTTATAGCAATTATTTTTTACTGATAAAATAAAATTTGCTATAATTTATTTAGAATAGGGATACAATGTATTGTTACCCAAGTATCTTCATTCTGGCAAGGCAAGCAATTTAATTAGTTGTTACTACAAGAAAAAAAACTGTAAAATTGATCAAACGATCAATGTGGAATTTTAGACCAATTACTCTTCTATAATATACTCTCGTATATCTCTCCGTGCAGTAAAATAAGGGTGATGTTCAAGACTGCGGCAGTTATCTGGGAATAAAGCTCATATCACGTAGTATGAAAGTGTGTAAAAATTTTTTTGAAAAGCGATTGCGTGAAGAAAGCGAGATTCCAGAAACCAGTTCTGTTTTGTGTCAGGCCGCGGATAACGGCTGCCATATTTGCACTGCGCCAACTGTACGAAAGATATCGTGGTGCACATAAAAACTTGCACATGGTATTCGTTGACCTCGTGAAGGCCTATGACAGAATATAGAGAACAGTTTTGTGATGGGTACTGAAGAGAAAAGTGTGCCTGTGAATATTAGGTTAATCTGTGCCATATACCAATCAAGGTCGTATGTAAAATGAGCGGCTGGAGACTTCAACGAGTTCAGTGTGAAAGTGTGTCTACACCAATGGTCGGCATTAAGTCCTTACCTCATCCTATTGATAATGGATGCATTAACGTCGGAGATACAGGAAGAGGCACCCTGATGCATTCGCTGATGACATTATTTTCGTCGAGGAAGAGGGACTTGAGGTACAGAGTATGCTGGAGAATTGACGCTGTAAATTGGAGAATGTTGGCTTGAAAATCAGCAGATAAGTCACACATCTAAAACAGAATACATGTTCTGTGATTTTGGCGGTCTCTCTAATTTTACACCAATGTCCCCTAGATGACCTATACCGGTATACTCGGATTTTCTATTCCTTGGCTCTCTTATCCAAAGGGATGGTGACCTGGATTGTGTGGCACAGAATTGATACAGGATGGATGAACAGGTGCGACAGGGCACGGGTACAACATGGGACACGGCTGATATGGTATGGACATGTGATAAGGGTATGAAAGTAATGTTGTGAGGAAAGTTTTAAATATGAATGTTGAAGGTTTTAGGGGTAAAGGAAGACCAAAGAAAAGATGAATGGATAGCGTGAGGCATGATATGGATAGTCAGTGAGCGACTACAAAGATGACGTCTGATAGCATTGTATGGAAGAAGATGACGTATTGCATTGACCCGAAGTAATTGGGATAAGAGCAAGATGATGATGATGATCTCTCCATGCAGTGACGGAGTAAGAATACAATTCACTACCCCCTATCTTGCCCATATGTGTTGTAAAAGACGCCTAAGGGATACAACATGCATATAAGGTCTATACAAGAGAAACTTGAAATACACCCTATGCCAACCCATCTTAAACGTGTCTTCACTGGATCACTTGCCCTCTTATTGTGTAGGAGGCCTGAGCCCAGTGGTGGGATTTATATGAGCTGAGCTGATGATGACTGCTGCAGGACCATAAAAAAGAAAACATTTGTGGATATTTAGAGGCTATTTTATTATTACTTTATTTCTATAATATTTGGTAAACTAAATTACAAGCATATAATACTTCTAAAAACCTGTTTTTATTTAATTCTAGTATACATGCCAAAACAACTTGGCCAGTACGACGGAACTGTTGATAAATAAAGGAAACGCAAACTATCAAATGAGGCATGCTCCCAGCGGTAAAGTGCCGTTACATGACGCCGCGCAAAGAGGTCACATCGAGTGTGTCAAGGTAATGTGATAAAAATATTTTTAATTATAAAAAAATAAATAACAATTATCGCTTAGTAAATTGCAAAATCAAATCGGCTAAAGCCTTTGAAGGCCATAAAAATAGATATCTTATTTAAGAAATTTTACAGCATCGTTACTAAGACTTTTATGCCAAGTCTATAAAATATAACTTCAAAAATCATTGTTCCTGAGTAAGTCAAATCGTCGCCTTCGCAACAGCGGCATCTTTGGAAAATTTTGGTGGATAATGAAAATATTTATAAAGCACTTTTATATCATACTCTCTACAACCCAGCATTTTCTCCGCATCACATTACCTAAAATCACTTTAAAATCATTTAATATCACACATTAAAACTTGATATTGAATATAATACAAGACCACTACATTACGCTTCCACGTACCCGTCAAAATTCATTATAAAAATATACTGCCTAGATCCATACCACAGATAAACCTCAACTTGAAATAATTAAAAAACCTCTTTCCTTAGCCCGTGGTGTTATCTTAAAAAAACTAACATATTGCTATTTGCTTCTAGGTACTCCTGAAACTAAAAGCGCCGGCGCATCCAAGAACGCTTTCCCATGAAACGCCAGCTGATTTGGCACAACACAACGGACATATTGAATGCTATGATTTATTAAGTGAGTATGTAAATGTGTAATATAAATTTTATATTATATCCTTGACCGTAATCAGAATTTTATTGTATCTGTAATTTATATTGAATAAAAAATTTAGATAACTGTTTCCTGTTTGTAAAAAAATAACGGATGTGAGACGACTGCATTGTAGCAGATTGTTGTAATTTCATATTACATTAAGTATTGGTATAGTAAAAATAATGAACGGGGGTATATTAGGGTGTGTGTAGTGAGGCATACCCCTGTTTACATTTTAAGGGATTAAAGTTAAAAAAAATGTAATGCTTTTATTATTGGATTATTACGTCTTAGCTGTTGTCCGCGACTCTATCCTCCGCATGACAATAAAAAAGGTTTGTGTACGCAAATTTTTGCGACAAACTCTTTAACTCTTACTCTACTTCAATCTTTGCAGTTATTAAGTTTAGTATTAAGCCTATAACAATGTGTAAACATTGTCGGGTAGATGGCATACCGTCACCTTAAGACGTAAATATGATACGAAGCGAAATTTGCATGTCCTACAATAAGTCACGGTGGTGTAGTGGCAGCACGATTGGGCCGGAATCACAATAGGCGCGGGTTTGAATCCCGCTTGTGACATCATTTTTCACTTCGTAATCGGGTTTTATAAATAATTAAGCATATTAAATGCTAAATATCAGTTAATTTTAATAACAAGGTTGTGTCATCTTTTAATACAATTCTAACTGCAAAGTTTGAAGTATGTATTAAGCCTATAACAATGTGTAAGCATTGTCGGGTAGATGGCATACCGTCACCTTAAGACGTAAATATGATACGAAGCGAAATTTGCATGTCCTACAATAAGTCACGGTGGTGTAGTGGCAGCACGATTGGGCCAGAATCCCAATAGATACTAGTGATGTAACGAATGTCATATTTTGGACATTCGCGAATGCGAATGCGAATATCTGCTGCCAACATTCGCGAATGCTAATATTCAGCTTTTGTTTATATTTGGCGCCATTTGTCTATGGCTTTATTTAGTTACACTACCAACGAGTGCCCCCAGCGGGTGCATACTTAGTGACACTGGACTTATTTACTCGCCACATCGAAACAGACTTGAAGGAGGCAACGTTTTTTTTTTTGCGGTGAACTATGGACGTGGTCGCGCCCCGTCAAATCGGTCCAGGGTGACAGAAGAGGCGGCGTGCCACCCAGACCCACCCTGCAAACACCTCTCTTCGCCGTGCGAGCGGGCCACCGTTACTTGATCTTTGTTTTCGGTGGCCCGCCCGGCGGTTTACCCTCGCGGGTTCCTCTCGTCTCAACGGCCCGACAGCTTTCGCCGTCGGGGCGTCGCCCTCACGCGGTGGCCTCACGTCGGGTGACCGGACTATTCCCCGGTCCGATCACCCGAAGCCTCGGTTAGGGCGGCATCAGACGCAGATATCCCACACCGGGTTTTAATAAATAATCAAGACAAGCATCTTCAAAATACCCTATAATAAAATAAAATAATTTATTAAAGTGATGATTAAAATAATTAGTTATGTAAAATATAGTACCGCCCGTCCCAGCTCATACATACCTCGAGCGTATGTTACGCTATGTCCTCGTCACTATCGTACTGGCGGCAGTCGACTCCCTCCTCACAACCGTGTGCAGGTACTTGCCGAAGCAACCGTGCCCTGACAAGACCTGCACCATCCGGAAGGAGAGGACTCCGTGCCGCCGCTCCATCCACTCCATCAATACGGCCCGGAGGGCCTCAACCGTAACAACACCGTGTCTAGGCCTCTCCAGCCGCGTAACGGGCGATTACGTCCCGGCGGGCGTCCTCGCGCCAGGTGGCTATCTCGCTAAGCGATAGGGAGCCACCTTCGTCGCGTGCTAATTTAACCTGCCGGTAGGGGTCGGAGAGCATTTCCGCCTCTAGGTCCCATGGGAGTGTTCCGGCCAATAATGCCCATGCCGCCTAGATCGACACCGTGCGGTATCCGCGGATGGCTCTGACCGCTATGGATCTCTGTGGGCGCCATAGAAAAGCCCTGCGCTGGGCGTTCAGAGACCTCGCTCACACGGGTACGCCGTACGTGGCCATTGAGCGGATCACCCCCGCATACAGCCGTCGGCACTCGAAGCTGGGTCCACCCACATTCGGCATGAGCCGCGATAGGGCGGACGCCGCGCCGACCAGCCGGTGAGCAATCCTGGGGAAATGCTCCCGGAATCACCAACGCCCGTCGAGCACCTGGCCCAAATATTTCATATGGGCCTGGATACTGATGTGGATGGAGTTGACGACTAACGAGGCGCCGATAGGAAGGCTTACGCGGGGCCCATGGAATAGAAGGGCCTCCGTCTTATTTAGGGCCACCCTGAGCCCCAGCGGCTCAATTCGCCTGACCATCTCCTCGGTGCCGAGAGTGGTCAGGCTCGCCGCCTCTTTGAGTGTCCTGCCCCGGGCTGTGACGAGCGTGTCGTCAGCGTAGCATATCACGCTCAGCCCGGGGTCGAAGTATAATATTCCCCTTTTTTTTTTTTTTTTTTTTTTTGGGGGGTGGGCTACGGTCGGCGCACTCCTCGCACCACTCCATCCGGGGTGACAGAGGGGCGTAAGCGCGCACACCCGTAACCCACCCGTGACGTCGCCTTCGTCGTTGGGCCGACCACCGGAGCAGAGTGACTTGACGTCAGTGGTCGGCCCGACGGAATACCCCTGAGGAGTACCCTCTCCTCGACCGACATCCCCCCCTCGGGTAGGATGTCGGTCTTTCCTCACGCGGTCGGCCTCTCGGCGGGTGACGGACTAATTCCCCGATCCAGTCACCCGCGGCCTCGGCTAGGGCGGCATCAGGCGCAGGTAATCGCGCCTGCGCCGCCCCAGTCGCCGGCGGCGGCTCGCGCCGTCATAATATTCCCCTACTGAAGTTTAATTATTAATATGAAAAATATATATAATAACTGTTATTATGACTATTTAATGGTCTACTGTAGAAGAATATAATTTTTGTTTGATTATCTAAATATTAAAAATATATCTAAAGACTGAGAAAAGTTTAATAGAATAATTTAATTTTACTAGTTTCAATTGCATTAAAATTTTGTGTCACAAGTTCTAATAACAATTAAATTTTTTAGCTTTATTAAAGTAAAAGAGTGTTAACTGTTAACTTTTATGTAAAATGATTATATTTATATCTACTATAAATACTATAAACTATATAATATAGATATACTATAAACACTTTGTGATTATGATGACAGCAACTCATGTTAAAATTTAATTTTAGTTTATTTATTGTAGAAGTATTTGTAGATTATTATTTTTAGATAAAACTAAAAATAATATTCTTTAATGTTATCATTAAACTTTGGTAAAAATTCATAGAAGAGTATTTTTGTTTGATTACATTGCATTTGGGCCATTTAGTATATATAGTTTTGTTTTTTAAATTGTTATAAAAGTTTGATTGTTAAGCTTCATTGCCCAAAGTTAAATAAATAAATGATACCAAATGATAAAGAGAAGACTGATAACGTGATTACGAGGTTAAGTTACTTTTTATTGCATTAAAAAACATAACATTCGTAATAAATTAATGGAATTGGATTTTCTTATATTAACCAAATAATTACCTACTTAAAAATTTATTCACACTAAAACATTCGCAATAATTTTGCGAATGCGAATATGCAAAAATATGCGAATATTCGCGAATGCGAATGCAAATATTCGTTACATCACTAATAGGTACGGTTTCGAATCCCGCTTGTGACATCATTTTTCGCTTCGTAATCGGGTTTTATAAATGAAGCTAATCATACATACATACATAGCTTCACGCCTGTTTCCCAGAGAGGTAGGCAAAGACTACGGATTGCCACAAACCACGATCCTACCATACTTCCATCGCTTCATTCACACTCATAATAGTCTTCATGCATACTCTACGATTACGCATACTCTTAATATGACCTCTCGTCAATACATCGCTAATTTGAACCAGAAAATTATGACGAGGTCTTCCCCTTGTATTCGTCCCATTCACGCTTGCTTTATATATTTCCTTCGTCAACCTCTCCTCACTTATTCTTTCTAAGTGTCCAAACCATGGTGGTGAAGCTAATCAATATTAATATTTTAAAAAAAAATGCGAATATACACGAAAAAAAAAAAGGAATTCACAATTTTTAGGGTTTATTTTTTTTCCACACAAAATCAAATTTACTCCTTGTTACATCAGCCATCTGCCAGTGGAAGATTCGACAATATCTATTCATCTCTTTCGGAGATCAGCTGGAACAAATAGACAAACACTAATTTATGTTCATTTCAGGTGCTATAAATCATTGTAATTTCGATTTTACAAATAAACATTTCCTTTATTTATTTTTTAATTTGATTTTACCCTATCTGGTAATATTTGTCAACCATAGTCATAAACACATATTTGACACGAATGCAATTAAATAATTAATTATAGTTATATAAATCTTAATCTTGTCAATTATACTTGAATAGATATAATAGTTATACAGAAAAGATTAAGGTACGTTCCTACGAACGAAATGGTCGCTGGCATTCTCGTTTTTACGGCGACGCGACGCTATCTTTCAGAAAATGTTTGCATTTTATATTATATTCTTGCGTTTTATATTACTCATAACTTTCAACCTAGAATTGTACTAAATGATGATATGACCCAACAATCTAAATTATTGTTTGCTTCACTTAGCGTGGGATGAGGGTAGCCTAATGAATGAAATGATTAATTGATTTTTGATGATTAATGCATTTGACATGCTAGTCTATTGATGAAAACACTTGTGAACTGAGCCAGCTAAACTTTCTAGCCGGATCTTCTGATAGCCGCTTTCCGATCCGGTGGTAGATTAATTTAAATTGATTTTAAAAAAAGATGTAAAATTGACAATGCCCTTATGGATAATAAATTATTTAATTTGAAATGGAAAAATGATTATCTTAATTAATTAGCATATAGTCGTATTAGCACATTATAAACAGGGAACGCTGCTAAATATAAGAATGCGAAAGTTAATTTGGTTATATATAAATCTATAGCGCGTCATAAAACTATTTCCAATAACTATGCAATATGTACGATGGAGGAGAAGTACATTGTGTCGACTCCAAATCATTGGTAGAAGTGCAGAAGCATGATGACGGCGCGCTGACGGAGGGATACAGCGGTTAAGGCTAATTTTTACAAGTTTTTACACTAATGTATCATGGATAAATATTTACATAGATTATAATTGTCCACAGAAAATTATCAACCGGAAACTCCAAAAACGTCAAAGTCTCAGTGGTACCACGGAACTTTAAATCGCGAAGAGGCTGTAAAGATTCTTGAAGAATATTGTACATCACACAACCTAGAGGGCAAGGCATCTGACGGAGTATACCTAGTGCGGTACAGCGAAAGGAACAAAGGCGCTTACGTGCTCACTATGCTTAGCGAAAATACACCTTATAATTTTATTATTAGAAAAGAGGTAAGTTATTTACTTGTGTATATATTGTAATATAAAAAGTGTTTGATATCGTGATTTTTATTTTTTTTCTTCACAAAGTAAACCTAGTAAATCTAGGTTTACTAGAGGTATAATAAAAATATCAATTAAAATAAAATATTGAGCGCCAGAGATAAAACTAAAAGATTATAATAACTCAATAAAAATCTGATATTTCAGCAATAAGTCCTTGGAGTTGTCATCTCTAAGGATCCAAAGGAATGCCAATGAAACAACCAATTTCGGTCCATTTGCTTTTGTTTTGTTGAGGACACAGTTACTCAATACAATCCACCATTATACTTTAAATTATAATATAAAAAACTAATACAGACTTTTCGATCATGATTCACAAGTATTTGAATCTTGACATGTCTCCAAAAATAAAAAAAATATTTAGATGTATTCCGTATTCTCACAAAATATTCCCTAGATATTAATTCAGCTAATTAGAAAGACCTTTGTCAATCCAAACAAGAAGACATTCGCGTTGTCTCAGTTTGACTATGCAGTCAATTTATTCATACATGGACCACTCACTTTCTTAAGTAGTTACAAATTAAGAATACAATGTGTGACTAAGAGAATGATCAGCACCACTCTCCTAGGAAACATATAAAACCAAATGTAATTGCCAACTGATAATTGGTGACTGGCATAATAAATACCCTATAGGAAAACTTTCAACAGTGGACATTGTTTAGACTGGGTGGTAGGACGGATGGCAACACTCAAATTGATTTAATTAATTTTACATCAATAGTTTGACCATAATTTTGTAGGAGCGCGAGATTGTCTTGGTATGGACATGTGATGAGGAGGGATGAAAGGCATGTGACAAGGAGGGTTACCAATATGCTTGTGGATGGGCGTAAGAGTCGTGGGAGACCCAAAAAAAGATGGATGGATTGTGTAAACGAGGATATGTGTATGAAAGTTGTGAGTGCAGATATGACGGCTGATAGAAGATTGTGGAAGGCAAGAACGTGTTGTGCCGACCCCACTTAGCGTGGGATGAGGGCAGGCAAATGATGAAATGATGAGTTTGACCATAATTTTATAATATTTGTATCATTTCAGTATACCTGGCTTTTTATTGATGATGGTCCATATTTGGAGTCACTAGAGAGGTTGATAGAGCACTATAGCACTGTGCCAGATGGGTTACCCACAAGACTCATAACTGCTGTCCCACCTAAGCCTAAACCTCCACTACCAGAAGTAAGTATATTGTTATATAATCATCTTTTTAACACATTTGCATTACAAATAATAAGGTATTAAGGTTTATCCTTAATACCTTATTATAGAGTATAAAATAGTGATGAATCGATATATTAATAAATAAACAACAAATATACTCAAAATGTCATGTTTGAAATTATCAGACGGAAGTGTGTGGCAGAATATAAGGCGCCCAAAATAAGGGCTGAAGAATAAGTATGACATAGTAATATTATATAATTTGGGTGACAAAACTGTTGATTTGTTTATGATGCAGAATAGTATTTTGACATACCTTCTATGTGATACTGGCGAGATAGAAGGACATATAGCTTACTTCGATTGTTATATATTTTGCAGTAATCCCACTCGCTAACTTCACTTAAAATTTTTATAAAACCTGTGAAAAACCAAGGGCAATTGTATTTTTACTCTTTCATCAAACTTTTTTTGTTATTCCCATATAAATATTTCTTGTTTATATTGTTTTTCTACAGTTCTCTACAATGCCACGCACCAAGAAGTTATCAGCTAACCGTGCAGCCACCATTCAACCATTATCTTTAGTTAAACATGACATTCTAAGCCGAACACAGATGTCTGCTCCAACTGCACCAAACAATAACGACATGTTTGAACTCCTCACAAGAAATTTATCCTTCTCATCAGACTTCAACAATGATAGTTTAAATAATAATGATATTTCTGAAGACAATGATACATATAAAGTCCCTGTAAATAATAGTGCTATAGTTTCTTTGCCTGAAAATTATAATGAAATATCTATTAATTCTGATGGCCAGCTATCCACACTGCAAGGTAAGATTTTTGTTTCTTAAATTATTCTATTATTTAAAATTATTAAATCTGTAAATAATTACTTCGTATCTGTTTTCCTTTTGGTAATGGAGTAAACAAGAGTTTCTGTGTGGTGACGGAGTAATAACACTGTTCACCACCCCTTCCCTTACCCATGGGTATCGTAAAAGTCGATTAAGGGATATAATGTGCATATATCATCTGTGCAAGAGAAGGAAAACTCGAAATAAAATCTTATACCAACACATCTGACCAGCGCAGTATAGTAAGTCAATTTCTCTCACATTATGGAGAAGGCCTGAGCCCAACAGTGGGACATATGTGGGATGAGATAAATGGAGTAAAAATGCAATACATCACCCCCTGCAAGAATGCATGTGGATAAAGACTATAGGTGATATGCAGATATGATCGATGCGAGTGAACGAAAACTCAGCATATGTTTGTGAACCCATCTGATCAGTGTTGGACAGTCAAATTAGCCTTTCATTATGGATTACGCCCGAGGTCAACAGTAGAATGTAAATGGCCTAAAAAAAGAATATATGAATAAACATAATATCCTTACTACTGCAGTACTCCTGGAAAGCTCAGAAGACCAACCGCGATAACGACATTAACCCTTTCCACTCCAATGTCGAGTGTCACTCGACACTGATTTTGTTCCACTAGCTCCACTGTCGAGTGATACTCGACATGGTGTAATACCTCTTTTTGCGGAAAATTTTAAAACAGGAGGGATTTTTGTTACTAAAATGTTTGAATCACGAATGAATGAAACTAAACTGTAATTACTCATAAAATAAAGTTTATTAAATAAGAAAAATTAGTTTTTTTTTACAAAATACACAAAAAACACTAAAAGTAAAAAAACGTAATTTTAGCGTGGAGCTGGTAGAATAAAAATAAAAACAGCCTTGGAGTGGAAAGGGTTAATTTGTAAACATTTTTTCATATCATGCCATGTTAGTATGTCTCCTTAAGACGAAAATGCAACTGAAAATTTAATTATTACATACCTACCCACTCTGGCCTAATGAATAAGGAGTCTGGAAGGGATTTCCGATAGAATTTCAAGTCCCACATGCGATAATTATTTCGCAAATGAGTTATTAATTATTTTTTTTATATTTGTTACAGAATGTATTCCGATGAGTGAACTGACTCTAGGTGCCATGATAGGCGAGGGCGAGTTTGGTTCGGTACTACGTGCGACGTATACACCTCCCGAACAGCCGCCGCAACAAGTCGCCGTCAAGACTTTACATATGCAACATACTGATACGAACAAGCAAGAGTTCTTATCTGAAGCTAAACTCATGATGTCTGTTAGACATCGATGCATTGTTAGGCTTATAGGAGTTTCACTGGTTAGTACTTGTACGCTATAGCGCGTACAGCTATACTTTAATGGGAAGGAAAGGAAGGTCTGCTAGTATATGTAAACAGGTCGACATAACATTTGGTTTCGAGGTTTCCTTCTCTCGCTATAATATTTTTCTCTTACGTCTAAATTAGCGATGAGACGAATGGTATTTTTTTCAATTCGAATCAATCGAATTAAAATTATTATTGATTCGAATCACAATTCGAATTGATTCGAATCGTCACGTGGGAGTCGTCAAATCGCGCGATGAATTCGCGAAAGCATTACAGTCGAATTCGTACTCGTATGTCGAGTCATCCGCCTGTTAAGCCGAGTTGGCGAGTTTATAACTCGTTTACATTATTATTCATTTTAAATTATTTATACTGTTTGTTGTATTACCAATATTTATAACTACAGGAACATAGTTTACACGAAACTGTTTCCATCTTCATTTTTATTAAAAAACTCCCAGTTCAAACTTTTATTTCCTCTAGACGACTCTTTGCAAATGTAATAGGTACGTTAAACGAATGGAATTGTATCCAACCAATTCGTGATTCTTAGAACATTTCATGTATTTTCGTATTTTCTCACTAGTAGAATTCATTCGTTAGATTATTCGACTCCGTATTAGAACGAGAGAGCGAATCAACGAATGTCCAATTAAGCCGAGTCGACTGATCGCTGCGCCGCAGCGGTCGCCCGCGCTGCGAGTAGGTACGACACGAGTTAACGAATTGATTCGGTTTCGGTCAAAGGCGATTCGACTGAACGAGTCAATAGTCTTATTCGAGTTATTCGAATTAAACGATTCGAATTACCCATCGTTAGTCTAAATGCAAATTTATAATGTATTACATACCTTATCCACTAGACATGTGTAAGTAATGCGAGTGATGTATATGTATGACTAAACATCACATCACAATAAACGCGACGCGAACACCCGTGTACTGTTCTGCATTTCTGCAATGTTCGGTGTCTGGCAATTCAATATATATTTTGAGCTTTATTTTCAAAATATTAAGGCTTATATTTCTTGACGCCGCCCGCCGTATATATAGAGCGCTATCGCATTACACATGACATTTCATGTCATGTGTGATGTTTGAAGTGATGGTAAAATGTAATATTACTCGGCACGAAATGTAATGCCATATCACATCACTTCGCGAAGTACTGTTTCGCACATGTCTATTAACCACTTTGGCGATGGTTTAGATTACCATGTACCGCCATCTTATATATCCGCGGGAGTCAAATCCGGTTAAGAGAGCAACAGGGAAGTCGACAGCAGTGGTCTGTTAGGAACCTAACTCCTACTACATTTGACGATGCAATAATTGAATGTTGGATGAATATTCAAAGGCCAGACGGATTGGCATATTTTTATTTGTTTAATTTTGTTTATCTCTGATTTTATCAACTTTCATTACTTATTTTCCGTGTAATGACGGAGTAAAAATACAATTCATCTCCCTTTTATCTTGCCCGTGGGTGTCAAAAAAAACTACTAACATGCAGGTAACATATACGCAATATAAGGAAAACTAGAAATTAAACCCTTTACCAATATATCTGACCAGCAAGGTGGGCAATTGACCCAATATTCAATATTGGGTCAATTGCCCTCCTATACTGAAGTAGAACTGAGCCCAATTGTGGCAGGTGTATGAACTAAAATGATACTGATATCACTTACGCCCGTTTTCATAAACTACATCTAAGTTTTACGTAAAACCTAAGCCAATCGATGTGACAAATAAGTCAACCGAATCAACGATTGATTGATGTTATGCGTCGTTCATTATGTATCGATCCCACCTTTGGTATACTCTCCGCAGGTCATTGTATTATATTCTTCGTTATACTTCGCGTCGTCTCTTATCGTTATCTATCGGTATCAGTGTTTGACCTGTACCACTAACATACACTCATCAGATAAAAGTGTACCAGTATTTGTAACTATATGCCTCTAGAAATCTGTTTTTATCTAATGTCTTAATTAAAATTTCTATACTATTATTGTTTTACGAAAAGATCCATACGAATATTTGGAATTGTTAATAGATTATCTACTGTTTACGTTTGTAACTGTACCGTAATAACAATATGTCTTCTGGCTGGCCACCTAGGTCAAAGAATCGATACTGGTGGTCCATCTAAAAGCGATGGGGAGATATTTAGGCTATGGGAATGTACGCTGTCAATTCATCTCCATCCTCCCCGGACGGATCTAGACCATAGTCTGCTACAAAAAAAAATATATCATCATCTCAGCTCATATATGGCCCACTGTTGGGCTCGAGCCTCTTCCATAATGAGAGGGAAATTGACCCACTGTACCACACTGGTCAGACATGTTGGTATAGGGTTTTGTTCCGTGTTTTCCTTATCTTGCATAGATGTTATATGCGTTTTATATCTTTTAGCCGTCTCTTAAGATCACCCACGGGAAGATAAGGGGTGGTGAAGGAAAAGCCACATTTGACACATTTGTATTATGAAATTTTCCAGGTAAGCTAGCTGCTATTGCCCTGGTACTCCCTTAACTGGTTTTTACGGCACCCACAAAATATGAAATGGTTGCAACAGGTTAGATTTTAAACATGTCAACATAGGAGACGGTTAATAAACTATATATTTTTTTTTTTGTTATCACAGGGTCCTCCATTAGCAATGATTCAAGAGTTAGTACCTTTAGGATCTCTATTAGAGTACCTAATACGTCATCCGGATAAGGCATCGCCTGGCTATGAGCTGAGATTATGGGCGTGTCAAGTTGCCGCGGGAATGAAATATTTAGAGAGACGACGATTTGTACATCGCGATTTGGCTGCGAGAAACATTCTGCTTGCTAGCAGGTATTTATCGATCAATCAGTAATATTATTTGTTAAATGACTAATAACCCAGAATAACAATGTTTATCTTTACACTTTTATAAACAAATAATGATATTTACGAAGTAATGGGTATTTTTAATAATACAGTATTACTCCTAATCCAATTAAATACGTTAGATATATCGCGCATTTGTACAATGTACATTCCATGAGTCAATCAATATACTGAGCTCACATGCTTATCTTAATAAAATATTGTACCATTTGTTCCAGGCATCAAGCTAAAATAAGTGACTTTGGTTTATCTCGCGCGTTATCAACGGACAGTTCGTACTATAAGGCTAGCCGAGGCGGCAAGTGGCCTATTAAGTGGTACGCGCCCGAGTCGTACAATTACGGCACGTTCAGTCACGCGAGCGATGTGTGGAGCTACGGGGTCACCTTGTGGGAGATGTTCTCTTATGGGAAGCAACCCTACGGTGATATGAGAGGCGCGGAGGTTAGTACTATATATTTATTTTGTTCTTACACAAAAATCCCTTGTGGCCAAGGACCTCACAAATGTTAAAAAAAATAAAGATCATTAATTACACCCGATCTTAGTCTCCTTTATATTGCTTGAGACTCGAACCGGCGGCATTATGAAATATGGTTATCATTTATATCACGCCATCTGTGCAGTACCTTTTTTATATACCTACCTAGATTTACCTGTTATTGGTAAGTTAGTTAAGTTTTGGGTGTAAAGATATAAATTTAGATGATTTTTTTTAAAAATAGAAGGGAAATTGAACTACTATACTATTGCTGGTCAGATAAATTGATAAAGGGTTTTATTCAAATTTTCCTTCTCTTAGACTGAGGTTATAGGCATATCTATGATATGCCTAAGGGATGTGTCCCTTAGTCATCTTTTACGACATCTACGGACAAGATGTATTATAAATTGTGACTTACTCCGGCACTACACTAAATCCCCACTGGTGGATAGATGGATTGGAATATTTAGAGTCCTTATTTAAAAAACATACGAATATTACAGGCAATACAAGTAGTGGAAAGTGGTAAACGCTTGGAAAGACCTGAGGATTGTCCAGATGATATCTACCAAGTGATGATGGACTGTTGGGCGTACAATCCTGACGCCAGGCCGTCGTTCAGTCAGCTCGTCGACGTGTTCTCACATCACACAGACTACGTGAATATCAGCCAAATTGCATTGGAAAATGAAGATGCTACCATAGATGTGTAAGGTATAAATGTGATAGATCTCGTGTAAAAAGTAAAAGTATTGACTGCCATACTTATACAAGTGTTCTGTTAAAAGGTTTGGTAATACATATTTGCAGTATTACACAAAATTTATTACAAAAAAAAACGGTTGTCTATAAAATCGGTTTATGGACGATAAGTTTACGTGATAACGTCATAAGAAAACATTGATAAAAATTGTGTACTTTTATGAATTGAACAAACATAAACCACATTAGCTTTTCACATTTTATAAACAATTGACAAAACAGTTCACGTGTAGGTTTTATGCTGCAGCTGTCTCTCTTCTACTCGTATGCATCGGCTAATGGAGTGGAAGAGAAATAGATGCGTCTAAAGCCAAATGACCGATCGTGCCTCTCTATCGCTTGTTTCTCGCTCTCGCTTGCTCGCCTCAGGCGAAACATGACAATCGTGCGTGGAGCCGCCGTTCATCGATTTATAAGACGTTATCACGACATAAAAACTATTGCATTTAATTTACACTGATTGAATGGGGATGTTGACTATTTTTTGGCATCAATATATAAAATAGACAAAGCAATATCAATTTGCTTAAACAACTCTAATATTTCTATTCATACTCAGTTACAAGCCTTTCAATTTTAATAATTGGATAGACTAAGAGACATATATATACTCAATGACGTCATTGCAATCGCTGTACTAGTTTACGTTCTTTCGCAACAACATCGTTTAGCGCGAATGGGTTACAATGTGCGTCATCTAATAATTTCGAAAGCTTGTAACTTCTTTAAATGTGTATATTTTTTAATTTACATATAAACTATATTGTATGGTATAGTAATAATACTTTTTAATAGTCAACAGCTTATTCACTGTTCTATACTCGTACTACAGAATAACTATCTTAAGTAGGGAATCTATTATTGCTTAAGATTTATACGGTAGTAAGATTTTACACAGGCATTAATGTTTAATATATGAAGATCGACGTCTGAGTAATGGCAGTGTGCTATTGCGCTTCGTTCGGTGAGCGAGAGAGCCGGCAGCCCAACTGGGTGGGTTTGGAGTTTATATTAGCAGGCAGCGGCCCTAAAGGCCCATGGACGGTAGTAATACTTACCATCAAGTGCACTGCTTGCTCGTTTGCCACCAAAAGCAATAAAAAAAATATACTTGCAAAAACAAGTATGAATAATATTCTGCAATTTCTATGAAACATTTTTTATCGATAAATTTCGTTTTTGAATATTTTCATTTTATTTTGGTGTTTGTGAATTGTCAGTAACATAGCGTATATTATCATGTATTCAAGGATGAAGTTCTATAATGTCTGTGATTATTTTGCTTGTAATTAAAGTAAAAAATAAGATTTGAAAGTCGTACTGATCGAACAATTTATTAATTTTTATATATGAACATTAATGTTTGTGTGTTTATTGCATAAGAGTACGCGAATCGTACATGATATTTAGTTGGAACTCTGTACAGATTGTATATGGGAGTCTGTGAACGTTTCTGAAAAAATAAGATTATCTGATTAGATATAGCAATAATCAGATCGTTTTTTCTACACTAATCCGAACAAAGCCGCGAGCGTAGCCAATATAAAAATAAAATATGGTTAAAATATATATCAATCAATCAAAAATATTCGTAATGACTAGTCTAACCGACCGCATACATTCAGCAACTTTATTCGGTTTTCATGTACGAATAAAACGTTCAAAACTCGTAAGATGTGTATGCAAGTGGTAGTGGGATGCAAGTGGTAATTATTTGGTTGATAATCGAAAATGATATGCCATGATGTGCCTGATGACGTATTATGTTTAGTTAAGCTGTAAATAAGCATCTTTATTTTAAGTAATTATTTAAGAAATGGTTTATATGGACTAACATTCGATATATAATGTGTTACCAAGATGTTGGGTATATTTGATATATTTTACTAATAATGCATTTTCATTTATGTTCCTTTCATAGCCAAAATGGGTGTATATAAGTTTTAATATTTTAAATCTTCTAATGCAATTTAAAAATTAACTGTACATTCCAATCAATTACATGTACCTTTTATTTATTTATAAATGAACTATGTTCTTTTTTATTTTCTATCTTTGTCATTTAATTTTTTAAACTAAAAAGTATTTGGGCACCTAAATAGTTCAATATTTATGATTGTTTAATTTTTTTTTTGGATTATTGATATGCCATAGTAATGCCATAGTTTACGAAATATTAAATTGCCACGAGGTTGTGTTATGCATTGTACAAAATTCTATATAGTTACCCAAATTTTATATATATTTTATTTAATTTAGAAAATTTATATTAATTGAATTCTATGAGTCTGAATTAGTGTATTACATTAACTTTTATATTATGACAAAATCGTTTAAGTGTGTTAAATAAGTAAAATGTGATAATGGTATTTATAAATAAAAGATAATTTTATAAAGCAAAAAGAAAATTCTTATTTACTCACTTACATCTAAGGAGTCAATCTATTCCCTAAATATAAAAAACAATATAAATTTTGTTTGAAACTACTACTAAAACTAATGATCGTTTAGATCCAAATATCACATTAGAAATATTCTAAGTCTAAAGGAACCACCCACTGCACTAACCTTGTAAAAGTCCAAATTTGACCGACCGACCGACTATTAGACCTCACATGCACAAGCGCTTCTTAATGCACCTTCAAAAAAACATTGAAATGAATTTTTCAATCCAAGCTCATTGAGTTACAGCACACAAAAGCATTATTCAAATGTGATGTTTCTAATGTACCATGCGACATTTCGTGTGTTTTATTTCAACGCTTTTTGAAAGAAAATTGAAAAGTGCTTGCTTATAAATGCTGACCTTCTCTTTCATGCGCTGCAGTGAGGTTCGATTAGGCTATATGTTTATTGCGACAAATTTGACTGAGAAACCTTAATAAGTACCTATTTCTACGCAACAAATTTTAAATTATATATTTATGCGACAATCATTATAAGGCGGCGGCGGAGTTTCACTACGATCTGGCAAACGGATCGCATCTATTTGCAACGGTGCTGTCGCAACTCCAGGCAGTCCGTACGCAGGAAATGGTGGACTTCTATCGGGCAATGACAATTGTCTGCGATATAATGGCGGTGTCTCCAAATCTGGATTAACTATATTACTCCATAATAAATTGGTCCTCATATCGCCGTCTACTCTATGTACTCTTCTACGTCTTTGTCTTCTACTCTGTGGTCGGGAACAACTCAACGCGCCACACTTGCAAAATTTATTCAACCATATATACGTTCCTATTATACCTATAGCTAAGCCAATTTCAACGCCAATAATAAATGCTTGTAATGCCGAAAAATTTTTGTCGAATTTTTCAAAAGGTGTGAGCGGTCGCAACGGTTTTTCTATAACAGTTTCGTTTTTGTCCGTAGTTATATTCCAAACTTCGCCTATTTCCACTGATTTTGCTTCTAAATCCGGCATCAAAGAAATCATTCTCTCTGATTTCTTAGGACCTGACATTTTACACTGTAATTCATAAGTTATTCCTCTAGATGTTATCCAGGTTTCAGCTGCTATAAAGTTCTCATTGCATTGCCAGTAATCGTTTCGTAGTTCTATTCGTTCCAATCTCCGAAGTGGTAGCAGAACGTCGGTATTCATAGTTACTATGTAATTTTCACTTAAATCTAACTTCCTCAAATTCGGTAGCCTACTGAAGAGGCGGACTGGTAAATTCTTCATTCGACAATTGTTCAAATTTAAAACCTAAAAAATAAAAGTTCTATTAGATACTTTTTAATTGCTGTTGCCATGTCTCATATTAAAACGCCTTTATGAATGCATAGGCAGAATTCTAACAATACACATTTTATCTATGTGTTTTTTTTAATATGGGGTTATTAACTAACAAACCTATAATTACTACCGGCTCTATTCATCACTATCTTCATCATCAGCCGTCTCTATCTATCATCCTATCGTCCTCACTGTTGGATATGTCTAACAGTAGTAGTAACGTGCCATATACACTAGTCACAAAAATTAAGGGATATAAAAAAAAATCCAAATTTTTGGGTTATTTTCAACGAGCTGTAACTCCGAGGAAAATGGTCGTACAAAAAAAATAAAAAAAGTAAATTGTAGCTCCAAGTGTCTAGTTTTGAGATATGACTATAAAAAATTTTTATCATGTCCAGGTCTGGAGAAATCCTAAGAAAACTACCAAAAAAAAATTTTTCAAATTTATTCTCGTCTAAAAAAAGGTCCACGGGCTTCAAAAAATTTTTTTTGATTGTTTCGTTCAAAAACTCTTTTAGAGAATTTAATACTCTTTAATTTGACGTATTCAAAACGCCTGTACAACGATTTGTCGCGGAGTTATCGTCAATCAAAGCAAAAAAGATCTTTTTAACTTTGATAATCAATATCTCTTGAAATAATGACTGATTTTTTTTTTTTCAAAGTTCTTAAACAGTTAATCTTTTTATGTAAACCCTTACGGATAGCATTAATAATAATAATACTCCTTTATTTAAGTAACAGAGACTCATTATTGTTAGTAATACTTAATCTAAATTGTTAGTAAATATTCATAATTAAAAATAGTAAATACAAATAATAATAAAAAACAAAGACATCAAGAAAAAATAAAAAAAAATAAAAATACATGCAAATAAAAATAATTTCTGCTAATACAAATCACCGCTATCTCACTCCGTGAGAGACTGCACAGCAGTGATTTATATATATGCAGTCCAGCCGACTAGCAACCATGTCCAGGATACTATTTGAGCTGGCCCGCACCCTACGCACCAAGGATGTACACCTTTTGCGCATTGTGGCGTAAAAACAATCTACACGCGCCTCGGCGAACATCCCCGAAGCGCTGCAGAAGCGGGGCAGCCCCAACAACACCCTGAACGCGTTATTATATTGGATACGGAGGGCATTGTAAGATTTTTGAGTATATCTAGCCCACAGACTGCATGTGTAAAATGATGTACAATAGGCTCTAAACAGTGTAATTTTCACCTGTTTTGTACATCGTGCAAACCTGCGAGCTATCATGTTCGCTCTCACTGACAGTGCCCTCCGTTCCCTTTCCAAGTCATCATTGTCCTTGAGATCAGGAGTCAATATATGTCCTAAATATTTAAATTTGAAAACTCTTTTCAAATTATCACCTTGAAGGCGTATTGGTGGTATATTTTGAGGGCTTTTACACCCGGTCTCAAAAACCATGAGCTCGCTCTTTTTCGTATTATATTGCAAACCGTGACTCATAGCATAGTTTTCACAAATCGTTATGAGTTGTCGCAGTCCACACGGTGACGCACTCAGTAGCGCCATGTCATCGGCGTAGGTGATGTTATTAACACACACTCCGTCAATGTGACACCCAACCCTGGTGCTACTGAGTTTGCTAATTAACTCATTAATATACAGATTGAAAAGAGTAGGTGAGGTTAATCCCCCCTGCCTCACCCCACATTCCAACCTGTACGACTGCGAAAGAGTTCCTGCCCATCTCACATTGTTGACCTGACCGCCATACCAGTATTTTAGTAAATTAATAATCGCAACAGGTACCTGAGCTTGTTTCAACTTCAACCATAAGATGTCGTAGGAAACCAGGTCGAAGGCTCTGGAGAGATCGAGAAAGCAGCAATACACATGTGTCTTACGCCTGGTATAGTAGTTGACAGCATGCTTAAGACACAGTATAGCACTCTCTGTTGATAATCCTGGCCGGAAACCGAATTGATTATCACATAGATGTATGTGTTTATTTAACTGCGTATTAAGCATGCTATCAAATACCTTCACTATAATTGTAGCTAACGATATTGGCCTATAGTTCGATTTATCTGCTAAATCGCCAGATTTGTTTTTCACTATAGGCACTACCACCGTTCGCAACATATCCGTAGGTATATAGCTATGAGACACACACAACGAATACAACAATTTCAGTACCCTAGGCAAATGAGGTCCTGCATATCGAAGATGCTCGACGCTGAGGCCATCATGGCCCGGAGATTTGCCCCTGGTCATAGAATTTATTGTATGGGCAATCTCTTTAGAATTAAATTTTACCTCCGGCATCATGCCATCCTCATCATCGAGCACCATACGAGATGGTCCCAACGGTGACTTTACATAGAAATGGTCCTTGAAGAGGTTAGCAATCTCTTTAGGCTCCGATACGCCGCCGACGCTCGCGGGCAGCCCAGACTTATATTGTAATTTATTGGTGTTTTTCCAGAATCCACGAAAATCTTTTTTTAAATGGCATGACGATGGCATGACTTTTTGATCAAAAAAATAAAGATTTTAGAGAGAAAAAAAATTTTCCATTGAAAAAATTAATAAAAATCACAAAATTGCTCATAATGGTGATTTTTGCAAAAACAAAGAATTTGAAGCTTCGGGGCACAATGAAAAAAAAATCGCAGCGCTTTGAATTTTTGAGGGATTTTAGGGGACACTTTAAGGTTAAAAAATTACCGACGATATCTTTCGTTCATCCATTTTATCCAAAGTTATACCAAGTTATCCAAATATCCTTAATTATGCGAATTTTTGTCTTTTTTTCAGTCCGAGTTTTCAATTCAAAAATTTTTTTTTTCTAAAAGATGATATTTCGATCGACTCTCATTTTCTTATAGAGGATATTGTGCAGTTTTCAAAACCTTCCTTCAATTTTCTATACAATCATTATTGCCGGAGTTATTGATTATCAAAGTTAAAAAGATCTTTTTTGCTTTGATTGACGATAACTCCGCGGCAAATCATTGTACAGGCTTTTTGAATACGTCAAATTAAAGAGTATTAAATTTTCTAAAAGAACTTTTGAACGAAACACTCAAAAGAATTTTTTTGAAGCCCGTGGACCTTTTTTTAGACGAAAAAAAAATTTGAAAAATTTTTTTTTGGTTGTTTTCTTAGAATTTCTCCAGACCTGGACATGATAAAAAAAATTTATAGTCATATCTGAAAACTAGACACTTAGAGCTACAATTTGCTTTTTTTATTTTTTCTGTACAACTATTTTCCTCGGAGTTACAGCTCGTTGAAAATCACCCAAAAATTTGGATTTTTTTTTATATCCTTTAATTTTTGTGACTAGTATATATTGAAAAGAGATAATGACACATCTGGCAGGCGAATTAATAATAACAGTTAGTTTTATGAATTGCCCAGAAGAATGCTAGAACCCATTCTAATGGTGATTCCTTAGCTGATTTTTACAACGTCCAGGGATATGTAAAAGGTGGTAACATATTGTATTTTTAATTCACCGCACTGTTGTATTGTATCATATCAACTCGCATAGCTCTCATTGCTTGACTCGATCCACAGAGAGGAATTGACTTACTATACCACTTTACTATTATATTACTATATGGAAGCGAGAGTTGGGTATGCAGAAAAGAGCATGAAAGCAAAATTAATGTGGTCGAAATGCGATCTCTACGGAAAATCTGTGGAGTTAGGCTGACCGACCGCATTCGCAACGACGACGTAAGAGAGCGAGTAGGTATGAAAGAGAGTATTGGTGTAAAGATGCGAAAGGGAATGCTCCGATGGTTCGGACATGTGGAAAGAATGCCGAACGAACGTCTGGTTAAGAAGATATACAATGCGAAAGTGGAAGGATGTAGATACTGGGGGAGACCGAGACTCGCCTACCTAGACCAGATTGGTCACGTGCTGAAAGAAGGTGGAGTCAAGTCTCCGAAACCGGCGAGCGTGTATGAAGAGAATTATGAATGTTGAAGAAGCGAGTGAAGTATGCAAGGATAGAGTTCTCTGGCACTCTGTTCTCTCTGCCTACCCTGCAAGGGATATGGCGTGATGATATGTATGTATGTATACCACGCTGATCAGGCGGTTTGATGTAGGGTTTTATTTCGAGTTTTCTTTTTTATGCCTAACTCTTATATGTAGGATATCCCTTAGTCGTCTTTTACGACACCCATAGGCGAGAGTTGATAAATTGTAATCCTACTGTGTCGCTATACGGAAAACGGTTTATTGTATAAATTGAATTAATATTATGAACATTGAAAAGGACTAATAATAAAAATCCCGAGACTGTTATATACTAACGGCGTGCGTGTTAAAGCTCGTCCTAGATACATAAACATTAGCTGTGTTAAAATTCGCAGATTACCTACTATTAAAATAGGTCAAGCCTAAACCGATCATCGTGCCAGAGGACGCAAGTTGTTTTCTCATTTGTTTGAATAAAACTCAAAGCTACTTTACAGCAGTGTTTTAAAGTACCAGTTTTCGTAGATAGAAAAAAAAATACATTAAAAACTACGTTTACCTTTAATTTCGCATGCATAACGAAGGGTTCATTCTTGAGGTTTTCAAAAACATTTGATGACAAATCAATTGTATCTAATTCTGGATTGTCCCAAAATAGATCAGATGGAATATATCTTAGACGGTTGTTACTCAAATTTATATGTAATAAGCTGTCCAATCCAGAAAATGCGTGCAGTCCAATCCAAAATATCAGATTGTAAGACAAGTCCAAAAATTCTATAGATGTGTAGCCTCTTTCCTATAAGAAAAATAAATCATTAACATATTTCATAGTAACTTCAATATCCGCGCGATGATAGAATAAGGATACCTATGCTCAAGAATCCTTTCATTCCGGTGAATATCGTAAAAATCGACTAAAGGGCTGTTAGCGAAATCATCACTAAAAAGAAGGGAAACTCAAAATAAAAGCTCCGTTTAGTGAAATAGGTACATTTCCCTCTTTTGGGGTGGGCCCATGCCCAACAACGGCACGTACGTAAAAGGACTCTGAAAAAGAAACAATATACGCAGGCTATGGTCTGGACAAACTTGTAAATAGTGAAGTCCATGAGCGTTCCCTACTTATCATTACCATTATGTTGATTCTTTGGCCGTCTACACCTTTTTTTTGGAGCAGGCTATGATCTGGACAGGTCTCGTCCAATTCATCCGGGGAGACAAAATGGCAGCACGCGGTCCAATAAACCACTGTGGTTCCTCCTCATCGCTATTGGGGCGCCTAAGGAATAATCCTTTATGTTTTAGACAATGATTTGCGGACCGCTCAAAGTATTATATTAGTGTCCTGCGTGGAAATTGGACTCACGATTGCTGGCACGGTAGGCCGTTATCTTAACCACTATGCTATTCGAGAAGAACACTATACACCATCTACCGTATATATCGAAAAAGATGATTAACGAAAGCAAATAGCATCACTGCAAAGGAACGCAAATTTAGGACAACGTAATAAACAATTATCATGTTTCTGATCGACGTAGTACAGTAGACAAACATTCCTTCTATTATTAAAGAGCCCGAGCTTAGCAATGGACATGATTATGAGAAGAAAAGGAAAACGTTGTTTGTAGACGAGAGATAAAGTAATCAAAATGGTTTTATTTGCACATAGGTGATGTGTCCGTGTGGTGATGAGTTAAAAATACAATAGTCATGACCTCCTTCCTTGTTCCTGGCAGCTATAAAAGCTGCCAGCTGAGGGTACACTAGGAGATTGTTTTCCTATAACTAGGAGAGTTGGTAACTCACACTCACTCTTCTAAGAAATATCTATAGCATTAACTGCCATCGCAATACCACCTGCCAGGTAGTATATTCTCCCTAGTCGGAAGACCTAAAGACCTATGTCCCATAATTAATGGAGGACGTTGTATAACGACTCAAGTTAGCAAAGTAGTAGCAATCTCTGTGGTTTGGATTGGCATAAGAGCAGAAAAATGATGAAGTACTATAGTAAATTAATCTCTTTTTTCTACATGATCATTTTAGCTCACATACGTCTAATTGCTGGGCTCGAGCCTCTTCCATAATAGGAGAAGGAAAATTGGCCTACTATACAATGCTGGTAAGACTTTACAGGGTTTATTTCGAGTTTTTCATCTCTTGTTTAGGCCCTATCCTTTAGTCGTCTTTTACAACACCTACAGACAAAACAAGGAGCGGTGAATTGTATTCTTGCTCCTCCACCACGCGGTACGGTATAAACTTCAAAGTTCTATTTTGAATTAATGTTGTTTGAAATGACATGATATTGTATGAATCAGAGACAGTATTTTAATCATGTTTAGGAGACACTTTTAATTGTATCGAAGCGGAAATGAAACCAATTTTTATCATACAAAGGTTACTTGGGACGTTGAGTAATGAAGTTTTTATTGTTCGTTAAATAATCTACTCGCGTAGTGGATTGTAATATAGATAGGTACTTATTGACGACAGTTATATTTCCTCGTAGCCTTAATTAACTATTCCTAATTACATTAGTTCGCTTTTCAAATATGATCAGTTTCGGTAGAATTTTATTCTTCCATAGAAAGACTACCATTTGATCTCAATAATCCAAATGGACTGCGATATTCTAAGTTTAAACCACTTATTTTAGGCTAATAATTTCTCAGTTCGAACGTCATAGATCTCGATGACAATCGGGACCGACGGTTTAACGTGTTGTCTGAAGCAAAATATTTATATATACCCTTGAGGATCTTTAACATTTAGATGGACAGGACTATTTACTACTATCACCAAATTACGAGCGAAAAATTATTGTCACAAGTGGAATTCGAACCCACACCTATTGGAAATCCGTTCCAATCTTGCTGCCACTTACACCACCGGGGGCGGCTTTACCTATAGTGCAGAGGGTGCAGTGCACCCGGGCGCCGGGTGTTAGGGGGCGCCGAGAGCCGCTCGGGAAACATAGAGCCTCCACTGTAACGCTCCGCACGGAGCGAGCACACCGAACGCAACGAGTGCCTAACCATCTACAAACGTAGAGGGTGCGTTATTTGAAAGGTTTGGGTAGGTTGCTTTGTCGCCATGCTCACTGTAACTTCACAATCCAATCGCGTTTACCTGGTTTCGTGTCAAAACAACGAGACTAAGCATGCGACAACACATTCCAATGAGGTTCGGAGTTTAGTCGAACGTGTTGTAATTATCAACCTATTCCATTTTGTTCACGTATTTTGATACAAGAGGGCGCCCGGTTATTGATTGCACCCGGGCGCTACATGTGCTAGAGCCGCCCCTGTACACCACCATCAGCTATTGTAGGACATTCAATTCTAGCATCGTATTATATTTTCGTCTTTAAGGAGACGTGTGCCATCTACCCGACAATGCTTACACATTGTATCTGTACAATGTGTCTTAATACTCAAACTTTGCAGTTAGAATTGTATTAAACGATGACACAACCCTGTTATGCAAATTACTGAAATTTAGCCATTTAATATGCTTGATTATTTATAAAAAGGTGGTTTGGACATTTAGAAAGAATGAGTGACGAGGGGTTGACGAAGCAAATATACAAGTATAAAGCAAGCGTAAATGGGACGAATACAAAGGGAAGACCACATCATACTTTTCTGCACCAAGTTGGAGATGTGTTGACGAGAGGTCTTATTAAGAGTATGCGTAATCGTAGAGCATGCATGAAGACTATTATGAGTGTGAATGAAGCGATGGAAGTATGCCAGGATCGTGGTTTGTGGCAATCCGTATTCTCTGCCTACCCCTCTGGGAAACAGGCGTGAGGGTATGTATGTATTTATAAAAACCCGATTACGAATGATTGACAATCATTTTTCGCTCGTAATCGGGTTTTTATAAATAATCAAGCATATATTAAATGCTAAACAGTAATTTGGACACGACTATTTATACACACATAATAAAATTACGAAAGTACAGATGCGCGCGGCTGTTGAGTTTCACCCATACCGCTATGTGTGTATGGGTCTCCCATTCAGATATCGCTGCTATTTTACTTCCTTTTTGAAAATTCATGAACTGTTGCGACATTCTATTTAACCACAACTGACTTGATGTAACGACAAATAGATAAAGCAACATAATTATACTCGTACCTATATTTCAATTTAGCAGATAAGAACCCTATTGCGAAAGAAAAAAAATGCCCGGAATGTATTATTTATTAGGATATACTATTCTACAATACTTATTACGCATTTGTGATTTTATCAAAATCTGTCCCATGAAAAAAAAATGCCATTTTACTGTTTTGGATTTAGTCATTTACATTGAACTACAGTTAATCGTACTTATTGGTACCTAGGCAGTATCAGTGGTAATGTTAGTTAAAGTAGTAGTTCCATATCTCTCTGAAATTCTGTCGACAACGTAATTATATTTAAAGCGAAAAATGATGACACAAGCGTGATTCGAACCCGCGCCTATTGGGATTCCGGCCCAATCGTGCTTCGTAATCGGGTTTTATAAATAAATAAGCATATTAAATGCTAAATTTCAGTAATTTATATAACAAGGTTGTGTCATCGTTTAATACAATTCTAACTGCAAAGTTTGAAGTATTAAGCCTATAACAATGTGTGGGCATTGTCGGGTAGATGGCATACCGTCACCTTAAGACGTAAATATGATACGAAGCGAAATTTGCATGTCCTACAATAAGTCACGGTGGTGTAGTGGTAGCACGATTTGGCCGGAATCCCAATAGGCGCGGGTTCGAATACCGCTTGTGACATCATTTTTCGCATCGTAATCGGGTTTTATAAACTTAATTATATCTAAAAACTTCAGTCTACTATCTATCACACTAGCGTAGATTTCAAGTGACACACTGTTAACAGGATTATGCCCAATAGTGGAATAATAAAGGGTTGATAATGATTCATAAAATACAATTCAACTTATATAGTAACTAATATAATAAAAACTTATATAATAACTATAGAAGTTCTGGTGCTGCTTTATTTGTTATAATCACAATTTGGAACGGAATATCCTAAACCTTGTACATTTTTAAATTATAAAATGTAAGTGATTTTAAAGTCGCAATGCCACGGTAGACATGCCTTTCTCTATGCTAACAACGCGCAACGTAAGAAATAGAATAGTAGAAAGATTTTAGCATTTTTGGTATGTAGGCAGATAATATGTTCCAACGAGCAATTTTTGTGTATCTCTCTGCAACAGCGTCAGCGATTATGGAAGCAATAAATCGATCTATGCATAAAAAAGACTTTTTGTCATTATTTTCTTCAGCAGGATATGAAGGTAAATTTGACTATTGGCACCAAGAGTAAAAATAACTCAGTTTGAAAACCGAGCATTCTAATCTAGATAGCCACGGTTTGATCCTTGGTTTCCCTCTATTATTACTTTCTCCTATTGTTTTTTGTTTTTAATTTTTTCCTTATATCATTAATTATTTTATAATATCTAAATATATTTTCCCAATACAATTTAAAAAAAAATAGCGAGCCGGTTGGTCATCCAGATATTCCTTAAATATAAGCCTGTTTAAATATTTGTTTGTCTTACTTGATCATATATATTAGATATATGTACCTATTTATCTACCAAATGTTTTAGGTATACGAGTGTAATATTTTTAAACGCTAATTAACAAAGCACCAAATGTATCTTACAATTAGTTACGGCGGTCAATATTGATAGAGACTGGACCCTTAGTAACGTTTGTAGGACACACCTATTGTATTACAAACGTGAACTTCTGTTTACTAAAATAATGGTGCGATAGTCTTAAACCAGATGAGAGGATGGGCATGAAATCAATAGCTTCATGGGCCTTCTAAAATACCAATACATTGATCTCGAATACCTACTGTTGAAAACGTTAACTATCCGTTAACCTGATCATGCCAAAATGACTTCTTCTTCTTCTTTTTTTTAGTATTGGCAATCAGCCACTAATGCGGGCTTATTGTTGCCAGTGTCGAGTTTATTGTAGGATTTATAGGTAGGATTGATCGGTTAAAAGGAAAGTGGGCAATAAATACTTATATGTAATGCTTTAAAAGTTAACTTTTGTGATATAAAATAAAAATAAGTATGCATTAAATGGAAATATTATAATACATAATAAACTTAATTAGAGCTTTAGTATATAATTTATTAGATAAGGATAGGATAGATGTTAAATTATAAGGTAAGGGAGCTTTACAGTCTATAAGGATATCATGGAAGGAAGGAGAGCAAAAATGCGGACAATAAAATAAAAGGTGGGTGGAGTCTCCAATTTCTTGGCCACACCACTGGCATAACGGCGTATCTTTAATTTTTAATTTAAAAAGATGATGAGCACTGCACCAATGATTAAGTCTAAGACGGGATATTATAGAAGATATTTTTTTAGGATATATATATTTTGAGAACCACGGTTTCATTTGGACATTAGGTTGGAGAGATCTATAAAATTTGGCCTTATGCAAATTGATTGTTACCCACTCTTGATTCCATTTTTGGTATAATTGTGAACGAGGTTGTAACAAAATATCACTACAGTAAACAGTGTTAACAAAGCGACCTTGGCGACTAGCTAATTTTGCCAAGCTATCTACACTTTCATTGCCCAAAATACCCGTGTGACCAGGTATCCAGGCCAAGGAAATCTCTAAATTAATATCATGGCATTCTTTCAGTTTACATTTTATTTCAAATATTATGGGGTTTACGTGTTTGTTGAATGGGTCAGTAAGTAAAGACTGCAAGCAACTGAGGGAATCGGTGAACACTATTGATTTTTTAATACTGTGTAGCGAAATATAATTTATACATTCTAAAATTGCCAAGCATTCACCTGTATAATTCGAAACTATGGAAGGGGACTTAAATAGTTTAAAAAACCCTGTTGAATGTCGTAAGAAGGCCATGCCGACGTTATTACTTTTGGAATTTTCCGTAACTATTAGTTTGGACGCATCCGTAAAAAATATTTCTGTATCGGAGGTTTTATTTTTAATGAATTCAAGGAATTTATCGTTGGCATTCGAGGTGTTTTTCTGAATGCCAACAGATAATAAAATATTGGGCTCATAAATAATGTATTCATAGTCAAATGAGTAAACTGGAAAGCTGGGGTATGTTTTAATAGTAATATTGTTGAAACTTAATAAATTTCTGTAACTATGGATAAGTTGTGGAATTTCTTTGTTACTCCAAAACTGAACATCGCGGATAATCAAATTATTGAGGGCTTCAATTTTGGGCAGAAGTGGATGAGATTGTACTTGACTAATCCTGAAAAGATAACGGTCCGACAAGTACTGTCGCCTAAGGTGTAGTGGTGGTTCAGAGCACTCGACTTGCAAGGCATTCACTGGCGAACTCTTCATTGCACCTAATACTATACGAAGACATTTCGATTGTATAATATCATATTTACACAGATCAGCTTTTCGTGTTGGTAGAAGAGAGATAGAAGCATAATCGAGATGGCTTCTTATTAGGGCATTATAAACCAGTCTCATTGTTGCTGGATGAGCACCCCACTTAATGCCAGCGATCGCTCTCATGATATTAATATTTTTTTCACATTTTGAAATAATGTGATTAATATGTGAGGATCCATTAAATTTTGTATTAAATTTCCTGCCAAGAAAAGTAACTTCATATCCTATGGGTAGCTCTGAATCTCCAACTTTAATCGGTAGAGGGGAAATTTTTTTTTTCTTAGTAAATGCAACTATTAAACTTTTATTGATAGATAAACACAAATTGTGATTATCTAACCAAACTGTTAAACTATTTATTGATTTTTGCACATCACCAGATGCTATTGCAAGAGAAGGATTACTCGAATATACTACTAGATCATCGGCATATTGCAGTATAGAGCATGGAGCGATTACAGAATCAAGTTGGATGGTGTAAATATTATATAGTAAAGGACTCAGGACTGATCCCTGAGGAACTCCTTTCCATAACCTTCTGGGTGAGCAATCTATCCCAGGAAGTCTCAGTGTTATAGATCGCCCTGAATATAAATTGAACAAAAAATTTGAATATGAATGTGGTACGTTTAACAAGTCCAATTTTGATTTAAGGGTTGGTAAATGTACGTTATCATAGGCGGATGAAATATCCAAAAAAGCTGCTATGGTAGATTCATCCTTACCCAAAGACAACAAAATATCAGTACAGAAAATGTTAAGATTGTCAGATACCCCTTTGCCTTTTCTAAACCCAAACTGTGTATTAGACAAAATATTTTTGTGTTCCACAAACCATTCTAACCTTACTTTAATTAAATGTTCGGCCAGCTTAGCGAGAACAGACGATAGGGAAACTGGTCTATAAGATGAAGCATCAGATGGATCTTTATGAGGTTTTAATATTGGAATTATTAAATGATGCTTCCATGAGGAAGGGATATGTCCTGATTGAATTATCATATTTACTATATTTAATAAATAAGATAATGCATTTTTTTGCAGCTTAGAAATGAAGGAATATGGTATACCGTCAATACCAGGAGCGGAGTCAGTTACACGATTTAAGATTAGTTTGAATTCTTTTAAAGAGAAAGGTGAATCTATTATATGGTGCGAGTTATGGTTTTGTTTGGAATATAGAAAAGGAATTTGATTTAAGTTAGGAACTGTATCGGGAGCTAAATTATTTAAGAAGGTGGAAACCCACTCAAGGGTCAGAGAAGGCTGGGATATAATATTACGAGATGATCTAAAGCGCCTGATGTTATTCCAAATTGAAGAGGTTGGGGTATCTGGGGAAAGAGAGGCGCAGAATTGCCGCCATCCATCTCTTTTTTTCTTTCGCAATAACCTCTTTGTTGCTGCCGCAGTATTCTTAAATTCTAAGTATGTTTTTAAATTTAAATTTTTACTACATTCTGCTTCCAATTGTTTCCTTTTCTTTACTGCTTCTGTGCAATCTTTATCCCACCACGGAGGTGATGGAATATTCTTACAAGGAGGACTTTTAATGGGAAATATTTCACTAGCTGCTGACAACATTGCGTTTACAAAACTGTCATAACATATCTGAATATTTTCTAGGTTAATTATAGGAAGAGATTTTATCTTATTTTCTAGTATTGAGCAGTAGGAGCCCCAATCACAATTATTTAATTTATATTTCAGAAGTGGTGGCAAGAGTGGAATATGAGTTGAAGGATTACTGGGAAAAGAAATTATTATGGGGTAATGGTCACTACCACAGGATGTTAATAAACGTTTCCATATGAGCATACTCGATAACTGTGACGAGCATATAGAGACATCCACAAAACTTTTCGCTTGGCCGGGGATGGTTTGTCGCGTTGGAGATCCATCATTGATAACACATAAATTAAAGTCGTCCATAATATCTGCGAGTTTCGAACCCATGCTATCATCATTAGGAGCTCCCCAAAGGCTGTGATGAGAGTTAAAATCTCCAAGAATTATTATAGGTGTAGGAACTGTCTCAATTATTTTTCTTAATATAGGAAATACAGAGGTATCTTTACGTGCAACATATAAGGAAATATATGATATATCACCTATACGAGCAGCAACTACATTCAAATTGTCGTTACTAAATTGGGGTAAAGATATAGAATGGAAAATACAATTTTTCTTAATTAAAAGAGCAGCACCACCCCAACCATCTGCTCTGTCATGCCGAAGAATGTTAAATCCTGTCATGTGAAAATTAAAATCTGACTTTAACCATGTTTCGGAAATTGCAATGATCTTTAGGTTAAATTTGTTAATCATGTGAATTAATTCATGTTTTTTTGAGACTAAGCTCCTACAGTTCCACTGAAGAATTTGATCCATTTTTGTAATAATCAAATATAGCAATAGAAATACTGCTGATAATTTTAATAGCAACGGAGTCCGGTAAAGATGAATTTATAATAGTATTTGTCAAGATGGAAATAAGTTTATTTATCTCCTGTAAGCTATCCTTATCAGGAGAACCTTCACTACTACCCAAAGCACATCCATTTGTTGGGGATGGCAGTTTGAAATCCGAAATAATTTTACTGTGCGCGACTTTATCATATCCTTTTTGTAACTCCCTATGAGGTTTTTGTTTTAAAGTCTTAGATTGGGATGAAGATGATGTTTTATTAATTAAGTTATTGAAATGCTCATTAGAAGTAGATGGGTTACTTAAGTTAGTAGATGGATTAGTTACGTTAATAGGATGTGCTGATACAACCTCAGAGTATAGTTTTTTTACAATTGGAAATAATTTTGAAGCCTCTTGATAAGAAACAGAATTATTGGACATATGCCTCTTTATATTAGTTTGTCTTATAAATTCAGAACAATTTTTATATGTAGCCATATGATTACCCTTACAATTAATACAACTATATTCTTCAGATGAACATGATGTTCCATCATGTTCATCTCCACACTTGTAACAGCGGGGTTTACTTCTACACATTGTACGGGTGTGGCCAAAACGACAGCAATGGAAACATTGGACTGTGGGGAAAAAATACTGTTCTACTGGTAAGGATGTAAAAAAACAATACACATGTGAGGGGAGTGATTGACCATCGAAAGTCAAAACAACGGTCTGAGTAGGAATCCATGTTGTCCCTTCTGGGGTAATGGTTTTCCGACTCAGACGCCTGGTTTTAATCACTATTCCAATACCATTTGGAACCTGCAAATTATTAATAATATCTTCATGTGACCATTCTATTGGCAAACCTCTCACTATACCCATTCGACAAATATTGAAAGTGGGAATGTAAACTTTATAATTATTTTGACTTAATAATGGATGTAAAAGGAAAGCATTTGCACTATTTGCTGTTTTAAACTGTATTGATAATCTATTACGACCAATACGTTTAATACCATTTTCAAAAATATCCTTTAAGTTGTTTTTAAATAAAAAATGCCCAAATTTAAGTGGATGCAAAGTAACACTATTTTGAGGGCTATTATTCATTAATTCTACATGTACCAAATATGGACCTGAATCGCTATTTAAATATGTAGATCTATACGGTTTCTCAACATCTGTTGTAATCATTGGCGCTTCAGTAGTAGCAGTAGTAATAGGCTTATTCTGATAAATAAATGCAGCTTCTGGCAAATTTATATTTGGTTTAGCTATATTAACTTTGGACTTAAACATTGGAGCTCTTAAAATCTTTTTTGGTTTCTTTCCTTGAAGAGAGGAAAGCTTCCCTGTATCAACCAAATCCATGATATTATTATTTAAAAAGGTATCCGCTTCTAGTAAAGTAAATAAAGGATTTTTATCCGGCGGCTCTGGTTCCACTTCCATACTTACAAAGTAATATGCAAAGACTTACCTAAATAGCAGCTAAAACTAATTTATATATACACTTAACTACAAAAATTATCACTATTTAACTAAAAATTTAGACAGAATGTATAAGAAAACTATAAATATTATATTTTTATAACTAAGATAATACCGCCCTTTTCCCAAAATGACTTAACCTTACTGTCGATTACTTTTTTTTTAAAAAACACCACCCAGCACTAAAGAAATACAGCCAGACTATTACAAATTATTATTCCCTCGCAGGGTGGGAATCGAACCCACGGCACTCACACGGAAGATGAGTACGGTATCTTAACCACTACGCCATCTGTGCAGTCATTTATTTTATTCGTGTGCAATACAATTCAGAACTCATCTCTTGCCCGTGGGTGTTGTGGAAGACGACTAAGTGATATGCAACCAGACATGGAAATGATTGCTACTTTTATATCATTTTCATTTGGTGAAATTATTTTATTTTTTCACTGTGATTTCATATGTGAAATTTCATATCCAATGATTTTTTTTCATAATGCTCTAATGTCACATTTGCTACGCGTTTGCTATTTTGCTATTACAAATGCAGAATGATTTATAATTAATGGCGCTACAATATGAATTAGATCATTAATTAGCTCTTTGGTGAGCACATACAAATTGCTTTTTTGTTTTAATTTTAAAAGTAACTTCAATGGCATTTTAATTATAGAACAATTACAAAAAGTACAAGTGAAACGAAGACGTGAATTCATACTTTTTAAATCGTCTCAAATAGTCTGTGAAAAGTTTTAGTAGAAGGGCCATTTTTTAAGTATTTTAATAAAACCGGACTTTAGTGCGGAAGATAACTGACTGACTTTGCGTATTATTATTTTATCTACTTGAATCAATGATGTATCTTGAAACTGGCAGAAATACTTATTAAAATAATGAATTTGCTTGCCATACTGAAATAAAACTATGAAATATAATTAGACCGTAGATCATAGGTGCTAAGCAAAACTGTATCAATGAACTTTCCCTCATACTTGATACAGGCTTGGGACTGACAATGTAAAATTTAGATCTTAAACAATTATTTATTTTAAATAACAATATTTATGTAGATAGATAAGAAAATATGTTTTACTAATTATTTTTTTTACATTGGCGTATTTAAAAGTTCATTGATTTTATGTACAACTTTTTACACAGGTCCTATATACATAACTTTTTACATGATTGGTTATCGCTTTCTTTTTTATTTTTTTAAGTACTCTATTTAATCACTATTTTTTTTTGTTTAACACTATTTTTATTTTATTTACAATACGCCTCATTGCATTTCAGAAATACTAATTCTGATGTACGTTTTCTGCTAAGTCGAGCTCTTTTTTGCGATACAAAATTGCCCGCTTTAGAGAAAACTCGTTCACATTCCACTGACGTTACTACGATGTGGCAATATTCGATGAAAATTTGGGCTAAATTAGGGTACATATATGCATGTGATTTCCACCAAGCTAAAGGGCAAGAATCTCTCTTCAATATGTGTTCTTTTAAAAACATGTCTAGTTCACTTCTAGCCTTGGTAGTTATATCGTCGACTGATGGGGTGATTGCCGCAATGGTTTTATCTATTTTGCCCCATATAGATATGTTTTCAATATCCATCATTTCTTCCTCAGTACTGAATGTAGATATAACTGTATGTGAATCGAATGGAATGACCTCAGCTACAGACACACATTGCTTTTCTCTTAATTTTATTTTTAATAATTCTAATATTTGCTCCTTAATTAAATAGACTCGCTTTGTACGCTGGCACATTTCTTCAAACGGCACCATCTCAATAACTTTGTCTTCGACAAAAGCATGACTCTTGAAGCGAGGGTCCAAGAATGTACAGATACCGAGAAGCATATTGTCTTCAATCTCATTCTCAGGTAAATATGTGGTGATGCCATCCTCTAATTTTTTTAAAAATTCTTTCGCTGCACCAAAGATAGCCTTAGTTTTCATTATTGAAATAATGTTTTTTAACCCATCTACAACTACAATGGCAAGACTTGCTGTGAGATAGTGGGTGCCACTCATGATTTGTGTTACTTCCTCAAACGGCTTCAAAATTAAACATACTTGCCTTATTGCGTCCCACATCTCAATTGTAATAATGGGTAAATCTGCCTTCAAATTAGGCAACACGGCCTGTAAGGCCCCTTGTAGTTTTAAAAACCTCTCCAGCATGTAAAATACAGAGTTCCATCTTGTTGGGACAGACTGAATGAGTCTAAGCGCATTAGATTTTTTTTCAAAATCTATTTGATACTTTATCAATGCCTCTGTAGCTAAATTACTTTTTTTAAAATAAGAAACAATTTTTTTTACTTTTTCTAAAATGAAATCAATTTTAAGAATAGCCTTCTCAATAATTAAGTTTAGTTTGTGTAGAAAACAACCGAAAAATGGCCAACCGGTTTTTTGAATTGCAGAAGTTATGTTTGCGGCATTATCAGAAACTACTAAACTAATTTTTTGTGTAATGCCCCATTCTAGTGCTATTTTTTTTAATGCAGCTGCTAATGCATCGCTAGTATGAGAGCCACTGAAGTGTTCACAGTGTAATAAAACTGTTTTTAGCTCGAAGTTAATCAGAAAATGAGCTGTAACAGCTAAATATGCATCCATTGCGCAGGAAGTCCAGCAATCCGTAGTGAGACAGACTTTTTGTGCCTTTTGGACTAATTCTGTAACTTGACTCTTGCACTCTAAATACAGCCCTGGTAGCCATACTCCAGATATTAATTTCCTGTTAGGCAACTCGTAACTTGGATTTAAAGCTTCTACGAAACTTCTGAACCCCTTGTCTTCCACAAGAGAAAATGGTTGATAGTCCTGGGTAATCATCTGGAGCAATTTTTTGTCAATATATTTTTTTCGTCTATCGTCTATTTTACGTGGCACGTATGAGGTTATTGCCTGTTGTTTTTTACGGTGCTGCAAATTTTCTTGTGAGACAATTTGGATATTTGCTGGCACTTCAACTGGTCTGGTGGAGCTTGATGATTCTACCTGTTCGATAACAGACGTCTGTTGATTTTCAACCGTAATAGCCACTCGAGTTTGTTTTTGTTCTGTATATAGATAATTTTGATACGCACTTAAGTGTTTATGGCTCAAATGTTTTTTTAAATTAGTTACGGAAGTTTTAAACGAATAATTTTTTTTACACAATATACATTTTGCCACAGTCTTATCTGGGATTTTTTCATAATGATCCCAAATAGATGCACCCATTTTTTATTTTTGTCAAAACCTAATTTAATGTTTAATCAATTCAGTTAATATACATATACAAACACACACACACACATGTATGTATATATGTATATATTTGAAATAAAACTATTTTTACTGATTTTATCGCGTTTGTATTTCATTTCCCTATGTTTCCAAAGCTGTACAGTATTCATGGTTACGCGAAAACTATAGGTATTTAGAGGTATCTGACGTCCAACAAGTCATTATTATTACAGAACGCTACAGTATTAGAAAACATGACAAAAATATTTCTTGCCGGATATATCTCAGTATGACCGCGTGCCGATCCGGTGATAGCTTATTAGATTTTGTAGTTTTAAATTAAATTGATGTAATATAAAAATTAGCATAAAATTTCATGTTTAACAATAACTAACCAAAAACAATATAGGTATATATTTTTATATGGAATCACTTTCTTTTTGTACTGGCAATGAATTTGTATCAACACAAGCCAATCAAAATTTAATAACAATATCAGGATAACCGCTCGATATCGCCCACATCAGCTTTGCTCGGTATTTTCTTTTTAGTGTGTTTTGGAAGATACATTTAAATATAATAAAAATAATTAATAAAATTATCCGTGTGGTGACGGAGTAAGAATACAATTCACCACCCCATATCTTACCTGTGGGTGATCGTACGAGACGACTAAGGGATATAAAACGCATATAACATCTATGCGAGAGAAGGAAAACTCGGCACAAAACCATATACCAACACGTCTGACCAGCGTGATGTAGTAAGTTAATTTTCCTCCCATTACGGAGGAGGCCCGAGCCCAACAGTGGGACATTTATGGGCTGTGATGATGATGATAATGGTGAATAAAATAATAATAAAAAAATATTAATGGCACTTGGGGACTGCCGCGGTAAAGCTATTGCATAGCATTTTTTATCAACTTATGCAATTATAATTATTTATTTATTTTTTATTTATGCAGTATAAAAGCAAAAAAGTTTTAATAAATAGTATTCTCCAATAATACCTACAAGAAATGATGTATTAGCATCATTTCTTGTATTATTGGAGAATACTATTTATTAAAACTACTATTATAATTTATTAAAACATTTAAAGTACACATTTATAAACTATTTTATTTATAATATTATTAAATTTTAAATTATAAATAAATTTTGCAAAATTAAATTGCAAAAAGAGTTTAATTAACAGTGAGATTCGAACCCACGCCTTTCCGGACTAGTGCCTAAATCCAGCGCCTTAGACCACTCGGCCACGCTCTCTGCTTAATATCAAATCAAAATTAACTGATGCTTTATAACCATACAATCTTTGGTTTTATTTTCATTACGGAATTTCTTGATTCGGTCGCCGCGCTCAAGGTCCGCGCGATAAAAAAAAAAAAATAATTAATATAATTAACCGTGTGGTGACGGAGTAAGAATACAATTCACCACCCCATATCTTACCTGTGGGTGATCGTACGAGACGACTAAGGGATATAAAACGCATATAACATCTATGCGAGAGAAGGAAAACTCGGCACAAAACCATATACCAATACGTCTGACCAGCGTGATGTAGTAGGTTAATTTCCCTCCCATTATGGAGGAGGCCCGAGCCCAACAGTGGGACATTAATGGGCTGTGATGATGATGATGATGGTGAATAAAATAATAATAAAAAAAATATTGATGGCACTTGAGGACTGCCGCGGTAAAGCTATTGCATAGCATTTTTTATCAACTTATGCAATTATATTTATTTTTTATTTATGCAGTATAAAAGCAAAAAATGATGCTAATACATCATTTCTTGTAGGTATTATTGGAGAATACTATTTATTAAAACTACTATTATAATTTATTGAAACATTTAAAGTACACATTTATAAACTATTTTATCTATAATATTATTAAATTTTAAATTATTATAAATAAATTTTGCAAAATTAAATTGCAAAAAGAGTTTAAATAGTAGTGGGAATCGAACCCACGCCTTTACGGTCTAGTGCGTAAATCCAGCGCCTTAGACCACTCGGCCACGCTCCCTGCTTAAAATCAAAGCAAAATTAACTGATACCTTACAACCATACAATCTTCGGTTTTATTTTCATTACGAAATTTCTTGATTCGGTCGCCGTGCTCAAGGTCCGCGCGATAAAAAAAATCACTCATCATCATCATCATCATCTTGCTCTTATCCCAATTACTTGGGGTCGACGCAATATGTCATCTTCCTCCATACAGTCCTATCAGACGTCATCTCTGCAGTCACTCCCTGTCTATCCATGTCATACCTCACGCAGTCCATCCATCTTTTGTTTGGTCTTCCTTTACCCCTAAAGCCTTCAACATTCATATTTAAAACTTTCCTCACAACATTTCTTTCATCCCGTCTCATCACATATCCATACCATGTTAACCTTTCACTCCTTAACTTTTCCGTCACTGGCGCAACTTTCAAACTTCCTCTTATATGCTCATTTCTTATTTTATCCAATCTCGTCACACCACACATCCATCTCAACATTCGCATCTCCGCTACATGCAGTCGTCTCTCATCCGAAAAAAAATCACTATAAATAAAAAAAAGAAAACTAAGGATCCGAACCTAGTGCCCGTTAGTTTGGTTTAGACTACTCGATTTTCCAACTGATCAATGTCTATTCTTAATGACAGCGTCAAAATTTGCTTTCATATATTAATAGTTTTCATCAGCCAAAGAAAAATTATATTTTTATCGCCTAAAAATACTGACAAAACAATATTTTCTGTTAATGAAACTTAGCTAGATCGATTAATGGTCCCCGAAACCTCCTGCATGCTAAATTATATCATAATAATATATACAAGAATTGCTCGTTTAAAGATATTAGATATACTGTAACGGTTAGATGTATATATAAATCTCTGTAATAACGATGTCTTGGATGTGAGATACCTTAGCCATCCCATGACCACGGACGCTGTAAATTATTTGATTTGTCAAAAATCATACCTATACAAATACGATAAAATTTATAAAAATTGTTTTATGTGAAATGTGTAATACTAGCGTAAAAATGAACACTCATTATCATGTATATACCTATTTGGAATACACTTTACACCAAACACTAATCTATATTTATTTACACTAAATTACTTCAAAACAAAATGAAAACAAAACCTAATAAACTTAAACACGCGTATCGCCCGTAAAGAATGCACGCACGCGGCAAGTGAAATTTACTTCCATAATTTCATTCATTTCATAAATAAACAATAAAACAAATGATTTTGCGATTTGCTACAAATCATTACAAAGCAGTTAATACTTTATAGTACTAAACTTAAAGTTCAATTTTAAAATTCTTGTCAAAGCTAATCAAGGTTGAAGTTCAAATTACGTCACACATGCCACCTGTTCGTATAGCGATACGAAGATATCCGAATGATGTGCCATGAAGGTATGTAGCAGAGAAGTAGCAAAATAGCAAAATAGCAAAGTAGCAAGATTTTTAAGGCGGGTAACAGATGTGACGTATGAAAATCCATTTCATATGATTTTTCACATGCTACTTGTGAATTATGCCATGCTTATATGCAACCAACACCGATACAAGAGATGGAAAATATCCATATATATAATACCCTATAGCAACACGTCTGTCCTTTTTTTTGTTTTGGTTCTGTTCGTCCATTCGGACAGGCAAAGGGGTCAAAGCCCATACAGCCAAGTCTTATTTAATTATTTTTCATATATTGTTTATCATTTCTTCATATTATGTAGCCTTAATAGTCATTGTCTGTCAGTAAGTCAAGTCGTTACCATTAATCGGGCGCTGATAACCTAATCAATGATTTTCTTTGGGAATTTTGGGCAAATATGAAAATACACGTAAACCACTATTATACCATATTCACTACACTTCAGCACTTTAACTGTACCATATTGCATAAAATACCAGCAAAATTATTCAATATAACACCACAAAACACTAAAGAAATAAATATAATACAAGAGCGTGACATGACATTTCCACATTCGCGCCAAAACCCCACACGTCTGTCCTGCCGTGCACGTGTGCCTGGTACAATAAGTCAATTTTCTCTCCCATAGTAAAAGAGGTTGTCCTTTAATAATGTTTGTAAAGTCCCCTATAACACAAGAATTGCATATTTAGTACAGAGTTGTTTTTAAAAGAAATGCAACAATTTAGTGTGACTAATATAATAATCAGTACCAACCTATCTCGCTGGTCAGATGAGTTGGTATAGGGTTTATTTCGAGGTTTCCTTCTCTTAAATGAATGTGAGCAAAACCAAAATAATGGTCTTTGAAAGAGATGAAGCCAGAACAGATGTAAGAGTAACAATAGGTAATGATGTACTAGAGCAAGTGGATGAATTTGTATATCTTGGATGTGGATTTAGCCGAGATGGACGGTACACCACTGATATAGAGCGAAGAGTGAATGCGGGAAATAGAGTGAACGGAGCGTTGGGGCAACTTCTCGGCAGCCACCACCTCAGCCAGAAGGCACGTGTAGCAATACATAACGCAGTGCTTGTCCCAGCATTACTGTATGGAAGCGAGAGTTGGGTATGCAGAAAAGAGTATGAAAGTAAAATTAATGCGGTCGAAATGCGATCTCTTCGGCAAATCTGTGGAGTTAGGCTGACCGACCGCATTCGTAACGACGACGTAAGAGAGCGAGTAGGTATGAAAGAGAGTATTGGTGTAAAGATGCGAAAGGGAATGCTCCGATGGTTCGGACATGTGGAAAGAATGCCGAACGAACGTCTGGTTAAGAAGATATACAATGCGAAAGTGGAAGGATGTAGGTACCGAGGGAGACCGAGACTAACCTACCTAGACCAGATCGGTCAGGTACTGAAGGAAGGTGGAGTCAAGAGTCTCCGAAACCGGCGAGCGTGTATGAAGAGAATTATGAATGTTGAGGAAGCGAGTGAAGTATGCAGAGATAGAGTTCTCTGGCACTCTGTTCTCTCTGCCTACCCTGCAAGGGATATGGCGTGATGATATGTATGTATGTCCTTCTCTTAAATAGATTTTATATGCATATTATATCCCATAATCATTTTTAAGACACCCACGGGCATGATAGAGGGTAGTGAATTATATTCTTACTCTGTCACCACGGCAAAAAAACTATTATAGTAATCATTTCATTCATCATCATCATTTCAGCCTATTGCCGTCCACTGCTGCACGTAGGCCTCCCTCATGAAACGCCACAGAATGCGGTCCTGTGCCGCATGCATCCAACGATCCAATTATAGTAATGATGGCACCATTACACTACTCAACACTAAAAAAATATCTGATTTGGTTCATATTGTTTCATATCGAGGTTGACTACTAATAAATATATGTAGGCATTTTATTTTGATATTACGTCTAAAAACTGAGAAATATGATTTTTAATTTTTTGACGTAAGTTTGATTTTTATATTGCGGGTATTTTGAAAATAAGATTATTTTACTAACAAAACTTACTTTATACGTTAGTTTGATTGGTAAACTTGAAAATGTCACGCGTGTGTGTTAACAGTCCTAACTTATTTTGTTACATTTGTGGCGAATTTACGCTAAAAAAAACCGGAGGTGTCAAGGGACACCCGGATGGAACGAAGTTCTATTTTAATTATATAATTTTTTTCTGCCTTAAGCGATTTTTATCGTTATATTTTAGCCAATTTGCATAATATCTTTATAAATTATAGCCTATGTGTTATTCTGATGTGCAAGCTATATTACTATAAATTTCATCAAAATCCATTCAGTAGTTTTTACGTGAAAGAGCAACAAACATGTTCACATCCATACATTATTACAAACTTTCACCTTTATAATATTAATAATAGGATATACAATTCCACTAGACTACCAAAACTTTTCGGCCCCGAGCTCGAACGCGAGCCGGCCACGCGGCCCGGTCACGGGCGAAATTAATTTCGTTGCGCATTATTTTGATTTTGCTATATCTCTTAAGGTATTGATTTAATTTGCATGGTCTGAAGGAGAAAAATTATCTTCATGAAATGCTCAAGCCAACTAATGTATTTAAAATGATAAGGATTAATACAGTATTTGTGTAAATAGCTTTTCAATTACCGTTTTATAATAGAACATTTTTTAAAGTATTAAAATGGATATAGTATGTTATCCTTAAGAGATAGATATATACCATCGCGGACTTTTTTGTAGGCCTTTTTAAGCTGTATAATACTGTAGTACTTTATTTTGATCTATTTCGTAGGGTTCAGCCAGCGTTTGCAATGTAAGCGCAAAATAATGTATTTATTTACGACATCACATTAGAAACCTCTAAAATTATCAGTGTTTCTCTAGTACATTATGCATATATTATACATATAAACCTTCCTCTTGAATTACTCTATCTATAAAAAAAATCGTCGCGACACCACACTGTTCAATGCGAAATAGAAATGAAAATATCTGGCTTGCTTTCTATAAGAGAACCGACGAGCGACGCCGCACAGCTTACAATAGCTTACTATAGCAAAAAGTGTCGTGACAACTTTTCGTAAGAATTTTTTCCGTCTAGCCCCCTTTCACAACGCGCGATAAGGAACTTCGTTCCAATAAAAAAACCTCTTTGTGACCTAATTAAAAAGTGTTACTTGGCCTATTTTGACCGTGATGTGAAAAACCAAGATAAGAAGTGGGTTCCTAAAGTGTGCTGTCTAAGGTGCTATACGAATTTGAACGGTTAGTACAATGGAAGAGTTAAAAAAATGCCATTTGCTACCAATCTAAAATGGCAAATGCAGATCTTAAAGTAGTTGCTTTGTTAATTGGCTTGCAGTCAGGCTATACCAAATACCGCTGCTTTCTTTGCGAGTGGGACAGAAAAACTGCATTTCCTTCTTTCGCACTTGGGACTTTTTCCCGAAAATATGGGATCAGTTAGCGATGAACATGGGGAACGCTTTCATCAAGATGTGGCTGTAATCAAAAAACGTTTCCAAGGAAGATGGGAGCCTGCTATGCTCGCAGATTACTGTTGGAGCCTTGTTAGAGAAACTACAGGATCTCACTACAAGAGGACAGCCACCTACACTAAAAAATCTTCGCCTTTTCAACCAAAGCATCAATGAAACCTAACAGGGGAACTTGATTCTGCAAGAAAATCATATTTTTGACTAATTTCATTTATCTTAAAAATGAGATGTTATGCAAAAATCCTATTTACATATTTGTATTAGGTCAATAACAAGGAATTATAATCACATAGTAGGAACTCAGATAAAATAAAATGTTTGTTATTTGTTGAGTAGTGTTATTAGTGTTGTTTTTTTTTATTATAACGTAGGGAATATTTTAATGCAAATAGTGGAAGTGTGCAGGCGATTTCTCGTATGGCGGTGAAATATTACAATTCACAACTACTTTTTTTCCCACAGATGTAATAGATTAAGAAATGTAAGCAAATGACAATACTACAGTAGAAGAAAGGTCGTATAAAAGTTCAAGAAAAAGAATAGTAAGACGCATGTACGGGCTGAAGAATAAAAGACTAAACAAAAGACAATATCTAATCCTTACTAATATTATAAATGCGAAAATAACTCTGTCTGTCGCTCTTTCATGCCAAAACTACTGAACCAATCTAAATGAAATTTGGTACACAGATAGTCTAGAACCTGACAAAGGACATAGGCTACTTTTTAATGCAAAAAAGGGTTGTAAAGGGGGATGAAAAGTTGTAAGGAAGTATCGTCATTTTTAAAGCCAGAAACTTGAAACTTGTTTTTAGGCTATTGAGTAGATATAAATAAATATGACATTAAAAATTCGTAAAATTGGGTAATATTTTCATTATTTTAAATTTACCTTTAAGAGGTAAAATAAAAATTAGGGGTTAAAAACTTTAGGAAAGTAACCTTTTACGCGGGCAAAGCCGCGAGCAGAAGCTAGTTTCAAATATTTTTCTGTCACAGTGATATTGTTTGTTCTACATCAATTCATCATCATCATCATCATCATCTTGCTCTTATCCCAATTACTTGGGGTCGACGCAATATGTCATGTTCCTCCATACAGTCCTATCAGACGTCATCTCTGCAGTCACTCCCTGTCTATCCATGTCATACCTCACGCAGTCCATCCATCTTTTCTTTGGTCTTCCTTTACCCCTAAAGCCTTCAACATTCATATTTAAAACTTTCCTCACAACATTTCTTTCATCCCGTCTCATCACATGTCCATACCATGTTAACCTTTCACTCCTTAACTTTTCCGTCACTGGCGCAACTTTCAAACTTCCTCTTATATGCTCATTTCTTATTTTATCTTATCAATTCTCGCGATTATATAAAATTTATTATTAATGTATAGTTAGCTGTGTGGTAGTAGGCTACGAACTACCATCCCTTACATGGTTCGTGTATGTCGTAAAAGCTTTACATCGACCTGAATCTACTCCATGTGTGTGCATAACATCTGATCAACAGTTACATTCCCAAGAGGATTGACATCAGACAGGCGGCCGGTCATAAAATCATAGCGGAGTACATATTGCGTCGATCCCCAATAATTGGAATAAGAGCAAGATGATTAAATTTATTATTAATACTATAATAAATTGATTTATATAACGAAGTTTTACAAAAAAAAAAATATACCTTAAAACAATAATTATCCAGCTCGCTAATAGCATTATGACTCAAACTGTAAACTTGCACTGCTTTAGGCACACCCACATCAACGCTGATAATATTTTGGTCCACACACTTAGCCCTATTTAATCCATCGTCCATATCACAATCACATTGTTTTGGGCACACATCACAATACACAACACTACATAATATAAATACAAAAGAAATATTTAACCACATGTTTTTTTATTATATTTATTTACACTACTAACGCGAGTCGCGTCAGTTACAATATAACACTTTATAAAGTACGGTTGCATTGAAGTAAATCTTCTTTCACATTAAAAATGGAGCAATGATACACTTTACTGATAAAACGATCACTATCAAACGAATAGATAAGATAGTTACGTACGAATATAATATTTCTCTAAATAAACAAATTTCTTTATAAATCGACAACGGGTATTGTTTTCAGGGAAAATAAAATACAAAATAACTATTTAAAAATTGTATGTTATTCATACAATAAAGGCTTATTAATATTAATACAAGGTTATTTTATATACAAATCAGATTGTTTTCAGTCAAGAATGGAACTTAATATAGTGATAGTAAGGTATAAAATTGTTTATGCGTTTATAATTTAATACTTTCACAGAAGTTGACGTGTTACCATCGCTCTTGTAAATATATTCTAACTGAATATATTTGTATTTTGTCTTTGTTGTGTGGCTGTTGTGGGATAACATCTTTTTATTGTATAATCTATGCCCAAAATGGCGTTTCTGACGTCATAGAATGATGCACTGATCGTATCAAATGAACTTGCTAGCCTTTCGACTGCCTGCGCCTGTGGGAGATTTAACATAACATAAGATATGCCATTATAACATATTTCCTTGTAGCGATTAATTAAAATTGTAATGTGGCAGTATCTTCTTTTCAGCTCATTAACATCCTCCTTCTAAGCTCAATAGGAGTGAAATTGACCAGCTACCACGCTGGTCAGATGACTCGGCATAGGGTTTTATTTCAAGTTTTCCTTCCCTGCATTAGATGCTATAAGTTTATATAATATCTTAGTCGTCTTTTACCACCCATGGATAAGATAGGAGTTGTAATTCTTATGTCACCACACGAAAAGGTATTGTAAAGGTCAAAAAAAGATACTGTAATGCAATTTGGCTGCATAGAGGACGTAACGGTTAAAATATCGACCTACTATGCCGGTTTCATGGGTTCGATTCCCATGTAGGGCAATATTTTGTGCAAAAATTGTTCTGAGTCCGGGTATAATTTCTGTCCGTTAATTATATGTTTCTAAAATCCCCCGCAATATATTTATTTACTTAGTGCAGGATGTGGTCTTTAAGAATATTCAAGCGGAAAACAAGTATGGAAAGGAAAATTTATGCATTTGTGAAAATTTTCACACTTACTTGGACATGTGATGCCTCTGCCAGCCTTTCCAAGGCTTTTGACGAGCTTAGCTTTGCTTCTGCCATGTGTGTCATTGCAGCTGATTGCTGCTCCATTATTACAACCTAGCAATAAAAAAAATTAAAATATAAAAGAATGGAATGATATTTATTTGCCAGGAACCATAAATTAAACTACAGTAAATTGCTTGATAATACGCACCTGCTTGAAATACATGCATACTTAGAATCAAAAATAATTTACACTACAATTTGATTGGTGGTCTCTTTTTGAAAAATTTAACCGTATTAAATTATAGAGATTTTACAAACATACAATTAACTGTCAGAAATCGCCATTATACAAATTATTCACAGGTCACACAAAGATTTCTTCAAGCAAAATCACGACAATTGGCACATGATCTCACTATTTGGACTATTACGACATCTGTGTAGTGAATTCAAACAAGCTAAGCCTAACTCTGGTCTGGTCTCCGGTGGGATGGACCGGGGATCAGTTCACTACCCGCAGAGATCAACTGCCGCCATTTTGTTGCCGGGGCATCAACGTAATAGGTAGGTACTCCATTGGGCGAGCTACCGATAACAATGATTCGGTTCCAGGCAATGGTAAACCCAACTGGCGATGGAGACGTAATATGACAGGTGTTAGATTCGCCGCCATTCCGTCGCCGCGTATATGGAGGGGTGCCTTGTGTTCAGAAGATAAACCCGTCAAAAAAGTCCTACTGATTTGGTGAGCCGCTAAATTTGTTTCGATTATCCACACAAAAGGCGAAGAAACAAAATACGGCGGCTTATGGGGTCGTTCTGTCGCCCTGGGTGGTAGGTATATGGTATCAAAAAGATATACCCACAACATCGAATAGACAAAGTACAAACCAATTTATCTATTATATTCAATTGTCGTTCATCAGTTTCGGAAGAATATAGTCTGCTGTTCTCTACTGGACTGTAATCAACCGATAATTCATCTTCGCAAGAATCATTGCCATCACCATTACAAGGTTCTTCTTTCACACCACGCTTTTTCCCTGAACATAAAAAAGCACATTACACAGTACACTCTAATTTATATTAACAGCAACAAACCGGGCAGGTAAATCACCTCTCTATAGGCTTGGTTTATCAAAGGTGGTTAGGTTGGAGATAGCTGTGTATGGTTGCACAATGTTGTACTTATTTGTTCATGGTAAAGTGCCAACTTAATATAAAAACGTTTAAATATTGAAAAAAAAAAGCAGTTACGAGGACTGTCGACAGAAGTGAAAACTTAAACCTATGAAAAAAAAACAGATACAAAAAATAAAAAGCGTGCCCCAGGGAGAATGTATGAGTGTGACTATACAATAAATACACATATTAAATATATTGTATTATACACATATTATATGATTACTTCCTGTCCTACGGTCTACTCTCCCTCCGTCTTACGAATTTTCGATCAGATCACGTGTCCTGACGCGAGTTTAACATTTTTACCCATCTCAAAAAAGTGCACAACGCTACTAAAGAAGTTTTGAAGACGAGAAGGTACTGGGATACAATGGAATGAATAACATAAGGTAAAACTCAATTAGGCATACAAAAAGGCAGTACTGAAAGTGCTTCGCGGAATACCGTCACTATCAATAGTGATGTTTCAGATAAAGGTGTTCTTCCTGTTGTCTTTCAGTTGTCCTTCTGGACAAAGAACAAGCGCTTTTAAAGAATTACAGACTCATTCGACTCTGAAGAATTGGATGGCAATTGGGCAGTACTACAATCTCTTGAGCAGTGCCAAATCGTATATCAGTACATCTAATTGCTGAAGTAATTGTATAGAAATGCGATTATATTGGTCAAGATAAAACAAGGTATAACTGCAGAAATATGTTAGGGGATGTAATCTTTTGCAAGAGTATTCAGCACTCCATTGCAAGATGTTATTCAGTCACTTTCAGATTGCAAATAGTGTTGTATTTGTGGTAGAAACGCATGGCCAAAAAATCCTCAGTATCATGCTCAATACCCTCAGCAGATATTCCCATCTAGTAGTTCCATAAATAATCATGTACAATAGGGAAGACACAACTAATGAGCATATTATCTAATTCATAGTTGAATTAGCCATTCACAATATTTTCTTAAGACTAAGTAACCGACTATTGAGTTATGCAGATCCAATTTCGAGAAAGATATCAGTTGATGAATCCATCTCAGTTGGGCAGTGTTCAAGTAAATTGAAAAGGATCTTTTGATTTAATAGTCTGCAGTGTTTTAAAAAAAGGGGTGGTCTCTAAAGTTGTTTTATAAGGAAACTTAGTTTGTCAGAGCACTATGAGAAAGTAGCACAGTCCTTTTCTATTCAAGATAAAATTATAGGGTTTTCTATTCGAGATAGAATTATAATACTTAAATAAAGGGTAAAACAAATATAGCCTGAAGGAGTTGCACACTGAAATGACAATGAGCAGGCACCATATTGCACTGAATGCATAGCGATTAGGGAACGAAAGTACTAAATGGATTACCACTATATGCAACATGCAGTATGCAATATGTAAATGGGAAAGCTGTGTCATAACAGTTCTGAAATCAACAGGTAGCAACTGAATTTTCAATAGTATATACCACAAATTTATTTACAAGCTAATCAGTTCATCATTGTCAATCTGAGAGAAATATATTTCAATGTGACTTACTAATTGTTATTCTAGTCTTATCATCACACAGATCTAAAATTTTTTGTTCCAATGCAGTCAATGTACCTTGCAGTTTACCTTGTTCTATTTGTTTTTTCTTGATAACTATACTTCTTCTTTTATCTGACCAAAACTGCAATGGTAAGAAGTGTTTTTATTTATTTATGGCATGATTTAGTATCTTACTTATTACAAATATCATGGATGAGAAAGGAGTCCACAAAAATGTTGTGTATTCTGATCCACAACAGTCCTTTCTCATCCATGAAAGTCTGCTTTCATGGTAAAATCATATTATTTGAAAGAATAATTATCATCAATACTACTGTACTATCTTGTTTTGGATTGAATTATTTTTCTAGACTAACAACACAGACTGTGTATTACTTATTGTGAGTTTTCTTCTGTCATTTTCTCAGTCAGACATTGGTATAAGCCAATCTGACAAAAGCAATAGTTTTATGTTTTATATAAAAATATGTTTTATTAAAAAAAATATGCCGTAGTTGTCTTTTACGATACCTACAAACAAGAAGAAAGGGTGTGATGAATGTATTCTTATTCAGTCCCATATTATTATTATTTAAAAAAAAAATTAAGAATAAAGGCTTGTTTAAATTTTGAGAAATTTACTCCATGTGTAATGTAAAATAATCTTCATAGTTTCTTAACACAGAAATACCGCGTTTTTTTATGAATATGCATTTACGAAAATTTTATCTCATTGAAGGCACGTGTAGCAATACATAACGCAGTGCTTGTCCCAACATTACTGTATGGAAGTGAGAGTTGGGTATGCAGAAAAGAGTATGAAAGTAAAATTAATGCGGTCGAAATGCGATCTCTGCGGAAAGTCTGTGGAGTTAGGCTGACCGACCGCATTCGTAACGATGACGTAAGAGAGCGAGTAGGTATGAAAGAGAGTATTCGTGTAAAGATGCGAAAGGGAATGCTCCGATGGTTCGGACATGTGGAAAGAATGCCGAACGAACGTCTGGTTAAGAAGATATACAGCGAAAGTGGAAGGATGTAGGTACCGGGGGAGACCGAGACTAACCTACCTAGACCAGATCGATCATGTACTGAAGGAAGGTGGAGTCAAGAGTCTCCGAAACCGGCGAGCGTGTATGAAGAGAATTATGAATGTTGAGGAAGCGCGTGAAGTATGCAAAGATAGAGTTCTCTGGCACTCTGTTCTCTCTGCTTACCCTGCAAGGGATATGGCGTGATGATATGTATGTATGAATTATCTCATTGATGGAACAAATGAAGAATATGTGAATCATAATTAAATTCTCTATTTACTCTTACTCTATAACAAATACAGTGAAGTACAACTTATTTATTACTATTTACTTTGATCCATCCTTTTGTGGATTTCATAGCTCCTTCAATAGAATTGGCAATATTAGACAGCTCTATCCACAACTTTTTGAATTTGGCATGCCCCATTCCTACCCTAAGTTTTCTGTGTGCCAAATCAGGATGTTTCTCCATAAAGGATATAACAGCTTTAACTTGAGCCAGCGTAGGTCTTGAAACCTGGTAAGGAGAATATAGTTATTATTTTATTACATAAAATAATAACTAACAAAGACGTTATGTAAAATTAAATACATTTACGTATATAATACTTACGCGGCCGGATATTTCGGCACTATCGCCCTCGTCTGTGAGTAGATCAGACATTGAACAAATATTATAAATATTCTCAAAATAATTGTATCATTAATTACTCAGTAAATATCCATCATAATAGAACAATCGCATTCGTATATTTATAATAATAAATTAATTAATAATAGTAGTGAAATACCACCTACAAAGATTTTTTTTTTTTTGGTTCTGTTCGTCCATTCGGACATGCAAAGGGATCAAAGCCCATACAGCCAAGTCTTAATTATTTTTCATATATTGTTCATCATTTCTTCATATTATGTAGCCTTAATCAGTGTTTCCACTTTTAGGGATTTCGCCCTATTTCAGGGCGAAACTGCTAATTTAAAATATGGCTTAGGGCCATTTAATATTTTTAGGGATTTAGGGTAATTTGGGGTAAAATGACCTGGTGAAAATCGCTGGGCGGCGATACGCTGAAATGATGATGAATACAGATTTGATATTGAAAATGTTTTCTATTTTATAAAATATGTAGATCCACAAATTGTACGACAGTTGGAAAATCGTTCTATAACACATCCTGTGTTAAGCCATTTCAGTTTTTTAAGTAATAAATGTAATATATAAAAAGCGGATAATAAATGGCGTCAACAAGCCATTATTGAAGCGAATTATTTCAAGGTAAAAAGTGAAGAAGAGGTCACAAAACTACTAACGGAAGTATATTGGAGTAATGTGTTGAGCTTGAAAGATCATTTTGGAACTTAAAAATACCAAAACCTTGAAGTTGTGATTTCACTTCTAGCACTGCCATCTTTGAATACTGAGGTAGAAAGATTACTGTGTACTAAAAAAAATGTAAAACTTATAAAAGAAACAGGCTACACAATGAAACCCTCAACGATTTGTTGCATACCAAACTAGGTATGACAAGCTTGATTTTAGAACCCAACAGACAAATATTGAATGCAGCTCAAAAACTTAAGCCCAGTGCTTTAGCTTCAGCATCACATTGTTCACCATCTACATCTTTCACAGATTAAAATTAATTCTTCTTATGATTAATTATTTACTACCTCTGATTAATAGATGAAAATTAAAATAAATATTCAAACCATCAAGTTTTGCTTTATTTTGAACTCATTTAAACTTTGCGCCCTAAATCAAGGATTTTCAGAGAATAATTAAGGTATTTAGGGCATTTATTAGAAAAATCTAGGGTAAAACTAAAATCTGATAGTGGAAACACTGGCCTTAATAGTCATTGTCTGTCAGTAAGTCAAGTCATTACCATTAATCGGGCGCTGATAACCTAATCAATGGTTTTCTTTGGGAATTTTGGCCAAATATGAAAATACACGTAAACCACTATTATACCATATTCACTACACTTCAGCACTTTAACTCCACCATATTGCATAAAATACCAGCAAAATTATTCAATATAACACCACTAAACACTAAAGAAATGAATATAATACAAGAGCGTGACATGACATTTCCACATTCGCGCCAAAACTCTCGTACCTATAAAGAAAAAACAATAATATTATCTCTTCCCTCCCCGTACAATATTTTACTCTATGGTCATAAATATGCTATAAATTATAAAAAATCTATGGCGCAAAAAATGTTGGTGGTTAATTGAAAATATTATTATGTGGCTTTTAAAATTCAATTTCTATTTTAATGTCTAGGGTATATTAAATAACTTTATGGATTTTTTTATGTAATTTATTATGCCAAGGAGTAATGAATATGAGCTCTATCAAAATTCCCAGAAAATTTAATTCGGTAGTCAGGATCGGTAGAAAGACGATAATTTGATTGAGGACTGTAATTTTAAATAAACTGAAATTATATATTTTAGTATAGTGCCACAAACTTATCTGACCCGGTGGCAAATTGATGAACTAATGACGCCATTTTGAAATGTCATCAAACGTCAATCGTCCTCCCTATATGCTGATATTACAGTTGTTGGTTGTTTACTCCATGTTTATTTACTTTTTGTGGTTTTAAAATGCGAAATGTGATGCAGTAAATGTTATATTACAAGTTTTAAGTTATATGAAGGAAGAAAAACATCTTCAGGCATCATTAATACCTTTTGAAAAATTATATAAACAGCCACAGGTTAGTGTTGCTAGTTTTTGAAATAAAAAGAACACTATTAATAAACATTATGCACTATTAATAAAAATTTAGCCGAGATGGACGGTAGACCACTGATATAGAGCGAAGAGTGAATGCGGGAAATAGAGTGAACGAAGGCAGGTTGGGTTGGGGGAGGGAGGTTGGGGCAACTTCTCGGCAGCCACCACCTCAGCCAGAAGGCACGTGTAGCAATACATAACGCAGTGCTTGTCCCAACATTACTGTATGGAAGCGAGAGTTGGGTATGCAGAAAAGAGTATGAAAGTAAAATTAATGTGGTCGAAATGCGATCTCTTCGGAAAATCTGTGGAGTTAGGCTGACCGACCGCATTCGTAACGACGACGTAAGAGAGCGAGTAGGTATGAAAGAGAGTATTGGTGTAAAGATGCGAAAGGGAATGCTCCGATGGTTCGGACATGTGGAAAGAATGCCGAACGAACGTCTGGTTAAGAAGATATACAATGCGAAAGTGGAAAGATGTAGGTACCGAGGGAGACCGAGACTAACCTACCTAGACCAGATCGGTCAGGTACTGAAGGAAGGTGGAGTCAAGAGTCTCCGAAACCGGCGAGCGTGTATGAAGAGAATTATGAATGTTGAGGAAGCGAGTGAAGTATGCAGAGATAGAGTTCTCTGGCACTCTGCTCTCTCTGCCTACCCTGCAAGGGATATGGCGTGATGATATGTATAATTTGTTGTGTTAAATATAATGAATTAATTTGTTCTTAGAGTTTAATTATATTTTGAATATAATTATTATATATTTATACAAATAATACATGTGGCTAACTGTAAAATTCTATTCTATTTATGTAAATTTAATTGTAATGAATGTACTTGATTGTTATTAACTGTAACATAATTTTCTTGTAAGTACATAGTTAGTATATACAAGGTGGAGACGACCATACGACAATAATTTTAATCTAGTGTATCTGATGACTTGCCCAGCCTGTATACAAACTTTGAATACAATATGTCGTATAGTTTAGCCGCAGCACATTACTTTGTATTATTAACAATTTCCACACTCTGTATAAAAATTAAAATTATTCGCCTATCAATGAGCTCCCGCGCCGCATCGGTATAAACCAATATGAAACTAGTACCTACATATCTCCATGTTTACCAGTTCAAGTCTTCCCCAAACGTAATACAAATCAATGCATATTATACCTTATTCCTAAATCTTAAGATCCATACATATAAACCGTGTCATCAGACTTAGATGAGAAATTTAAAACTACCTAATGCGGCTTAATGAAAGAAGACCTCGGTCTCATGTTCAAAACTATTATAATAGGTCTGTAGGTCAGTGTGCCATCGTGATCCTGTGACGTGAATGTGCGTAATTAAACGCTTACTTTGTGTTAGAATAGTATTTCTTTCTCACTTACAATGCCTCGTTATAATTACACAGCTTCGGGTATACAGATATGATTTTAATTTATGGAGAATATCACGGAAATGCAGCTTTAACCATACGTACGTACCGAAAGAGATATGGAAACACACGTGTTTGTACTACCAATGGCCGGACTATTGTGCAAGCTGTCCAGAGGTTACGGGATAATCAATCCTTACTGCCTCATATGGATAGTGCTCCTTCGCGTGTAAGAGTCACCCTAGATGAACAAATTTTAAATTATTTTTCTCGCAAATTTGACACAGATTGATAATGTAGAGAACTTAAAAAAAGGAATTGTACGATCTTTCGACAAGTTAAAATACATCGCCGTCAATGGCGACCTGTTAACAAGAGTTCGAAATAATATTTTAAGACGATATAATTTGTGCGTTCGGGTTCATGGCGCACATATCGAAAATTTAAGTTTAACGACCAAGTGAATTATTAAAGTTATCGTGATTATTTTAATAAAATAATCAAGTGAGAATGAATAGTATAGCGCCCAATGTATTTACCTACGTTTCGAAGTTGTAACATATGATACCACAAGGTCACTCGCCGCTTGCCGACCACAGGTTAGTGAACTAATATTTACAAACGGTGTTCTATTTTGTTTCAATATTTATGATAAAAAGTTTGTTTGAAAAAATTGTTTTTTAAATATGCATGCGAGGACTTTTTTAATAGTTTCAAAATACTCCTATACACTAGTATTGACGGTGTTTTCATTTATTGTTGTATTGACGTCTCCACTCTGTATATGTATCTCTGTGTATACATCTATCTGTTTATGATCAGAAAATATATGTGTATTTAATGTAAAAATATTTTTTTAAGGGTTGGAGAACGATTTGTAAGAAAACTTGTAAAGGAAAAAAGGACAGGCCGATGAGAGTGGAGTAAAAATTTCTACACCAAAAAAAAGACTGAAGAGGACGAAAAGTAAAATTGAAATTAGTGATTTTGATCTCGCTGTCAATAGACGAAAAATACATCAATTTTACAGTGTGCAAAAAATAATTCTCACAATTTCAAAGTTAATGATGTACTTCAAGAGGAGATAGATTTTAAATGGAATCAACGGCTTACAAAGGCGCAGCTTCATGAAATAATTAAGACACAAGCCTAAGCGAAGTTATGAAATAGACGAAATCCATTCTACCATACCCTTGCGATTAAATCCAATTGAAATGATTTGGAGCTCAATGAAACGAAACATAATAGAGCAGAATATTAAAAACTCTAATTCAATAACGCCTAAATTAATTGCAGAGGCTATTAATAAAATAACTATAAACGAATGGAAAAATCACTGAAATCACGTGAAAAAATTTGAAAACGAATACTAAAGGGATACATACATATTTAGAGGAGCCTTCCATTATGACTTTAGACAGTGACAGTGAGACTGAAAGTGATGATTCATATGATGAAGTGACTGACGATTCAAATGACTATACCTGGAATATGTTCATTACAAATAATTTGCCCTATATTTGTAGATCATAATTATTGTGTTAAAATATAATTATTTATAAAAACTACATTTTTGTTTCTCTAGTAAGCATAATATAATGTGTTCATAAGCATTAATACTTGTAACACATTTATCTACTTCCCATCCGTGAGCCCACGGGTGAATATGCTATAATTCCATTTTTGATGACTTCCACAGAAAATTCTGCAAAGGAGTTGAATATTGTTTTCTAAACCCGTTACCACATGGGGAAGTACTTATCGATTTTATTGCAAATGGAATTTTACTGGCAGCACTAAATGCGATAACAGCGACGCTGTCACCGGGTCAGATAAGTTTGTGGCACTATAACTTAGTTGTTAGCCGGAGATGGCTATGACAACTTTAACCGAATTGTTGAGTGAGTGCTGAGGGCATTTAACCCACTAAAATAGTATTCGGAGTACTTGATAATAAACTTTGGTTGTTGGAACTGTGTTTTCATTGCCTTTTCTAATGGACAAATAGAGTTCACTTCACTTCTTCATTTCATGGCTATGCGACTAGTTTGCGCAATTTGGCCAAGACAAATAGAGTTAAAAAATAAGTCAGTAATGTCAAAAAGTACTTTTCAAGTTTTATGGCATGGTTACAACGTGATAGTGTTATGTAAAATTTTGTTTTTCAATTATAAATTAAGATAATAATTGTATGTTTTTAAATAAAATCGTCGCCGGCACCATGGTCACACAGTTAATGAAAAAACTGGAATTAATTTCGAGAAAATGAATATATATGTGAAGCATTGTTATATATAACGATGCTGTAATCATCTTCAGGCACTGGTGTACACTTTAGCTTTCTATTTGCATTATTTATAATAGCAAATATGTATTACTAAAAAATTATGCGTGCGTACAAAGTACACATATCAGAAGTGAAACTTTGGCAAACTATTTTTAAATCTATTTTACATGCATCAACCAATAGCGTGTACTCTCTCTCTCTCTCTATCTCTCTAGTAGGGGGTCAGATAGTGGGGATGCTACGAAGAGTCACACAAAGAGGAGGCCGAGAACGTCTAATGTGTTCTATCTCATTCTCTCGCCGGCTGAATCCTATACATTTATGTGTTTGTGTCTCTATGGACTTATTTTTTCGTTTCATCAAGTTTGAGATCTGACATCGATTCTAAAGAAGTTTCACTTCAATGATTTAAAATAATAAATTAAAATAGTAAAACTTTGAATATCAATAATATGAGATCTCCAATAATACTCGTTTTTTTTTCCAAAAACTCGAGCAAGATCTACAAATCTTCTTTTTCTCTTAATATATGTAACTGCACTATTATAAACCCGCTGTCAATCGATCTCATTCAATAGGGAATATGCACGTGACACCAAAATGAACAAAATATTTTTATTTGTAGTCTTTATTGCTTAAAAATTATACCTATACAATTATTTTTGAAATTCATCATTATTTAATAGTGAAATTTAATTATCAAATATCGACTTTTTTAAAATTCGCTCGCAAATTTCTAAAACGCGACGCGATTGTTTGTTTAAAACGTGACGTCATCGTACACTTGATCGTCTTCTGGTATCAAGGTGTTTCTAGTGATTATTTTGTATCGTTACCCAGTTATTTCATGAGTTAATAGTTTTCTGTGTACAAGTGTCCTATCAAATCCAATCCTTGTGAACAGGTACAAAAAGTGACGTTTGTTAAGTCTCTCAGACTTAACAAACGTCACTTTTTGTCCCTGTTCTAATGCCATTATTTTGTATTGCATATAATTCTCTGTATCTGAAACTCAATAGAAATATAAATAATAAATAACTTCGGACTTTTCTTTTAGTCTAATAAGTGATATGTTTTCATTCATAGGTATCATAGATAACTAAACATACATATATTACTTTTATGGATAAAGACCCATATACCTATTAGATATTGATAATATATCTTTAAGAACTTTACGTAAACTAGGTAGGTATGTGTACGTCGAAGTTTGTAAACAAAACAAGTATGTGCATGTAATTAAGGAAAAGTGATTCTTTTATGTACGTACTTCGTACGTACGTACGTACATCACTTCTCTAATGTGTTTACTTTCGTTAAAATGATCTTCACAACAGTATAAACTGCTCAAACACGACACATTATCTCTTAAAGCATAAGGCAATGGCCTTGCATCATTTTTTTCTTATTTATTACATTTCTCGGCATAAGGAAATATACCATGTTAGGTACAGTTTTGATAATGTTTTTACACATAGCAAAGACACAATATTTATTATAATATTTTTTTAGCTTAAAGGTTTATATTTTGGATGTGTTATATTTATTTTTGGTAATGTAATAACTAGTAGAAACGTTTAAAAAAATAATCATGCATATTCCCCATTGTTTCACTTTCTTTTTATAGGTATTGGACCTTTTTCAGACTTCTGTCAACTTGGCTTAAAACGAGTGTTCTTCAAGAAAAAAAATCTGTCAATGTCAATTCCTGATTAATTATTTTTTTTTCGGTTCTCTGTTCATTTTTGCTCTTTGCTTGTGAAAATATCAATATAATTCGATTCTTATAGTTCATGCATTGTAGGAAAACCTTTAAATCTGCAGTGATTAAATAGTAAATGATACTATTATGTACATTCAAATTTACTATATGTTTGTGCGTTATTGAATTTGACTAAGGTAACCATTTAATTTAAAATGTGGAATCATGCAGCTGATTCTTGTTTACAAAATGTTTTTATTGTTGTATTATTTGTTTAATATAGATATATACATAATATGTTTTCAGCTATGTATTCGTTTGAGGGAGATTTCAGGCGTAAGCCTCGTCAGAATTTAGCTGGAGCGAGTGCACAACGACAGACAGATAGAGATGCATTGATTCTTCAGACCCAACAACAAAGACAGAAAAGAGAGGTTATCTTCAATTATGTTGTGACTTTCACTTTGCTATATTTTTTTCAGGAATACTATGTTTATAACAGCAAATAGTTTCAATGTTTAACAGTGTTTAATAACATCAAAATAAATTGCAAATTAATATAGTGTACATTGCATGTAGTGGGTCAACTTTATTTATTAGTATCTTAGATATTTATCAAGACAAAACTGCCTTTATTTCACATTGATTTATTTAATTGCATTAATTAAGATATGACTTCATTAAATAAATGAAACTTACAATGACTCAGCATTTTAAAATATTATCATTTGAAGTTTTTTCACATTTCTATTCTGTTCTATATACATATTATATTTGATAAATAAATTGTGTCATAAATATGAAATATAAAGTCTGTTTTAAAGTTGTGGCACTATAAAGAATATTATTTTTATTACTTTTACAGGAGCACAGGAAACGTTTGAATAGTACAATAAAAATTCAAGCATTTGTTAGGAGTTACTTAACTCGTAAGCATTGTAAACAAGATAAACGTGACCAGTTTGACAACATATTCCACAAGGTTAACCCTGATGACCAGGTGATGGTGACTGCACTTATTGTCAAATTATTATTCTTTTATGATGCTAAACAAGATTTTAATAGGCTGGTGAGTGAATATTCATCTTATTTGTCATCATCATCTTGGTTCTTATACATCCTACTACTACGACAACAACACAGAGCATACACATACACAGAGCATAATACAAGCCTCATAACTATAGGAGGGCAATTGACCTAATGTATCTCATTGGATGTGGGTTTAGGTTTTCTACCAAATTTTCCTTCTATTGCATAGATGGGATATGCACATATCCTTTCATCTTTTATGTCAGCCACAGGCAGATAGAGAATGATGCATTGTATTCTTACTCTATCACCAAATGAAAAAATCACCTTATGTAATTTGAATTTTAATGTATGTTGTATTTCCATGTGGTGATGGAGAAAGAATACAATTCACTACCCTTATCTTACCTGTGAGTGATCGTAAGAGACGACTAAGGGATATAAATCAAGAGGAAAAGTCAAAACAAAAGTATATTGACCAACAAGTCTGACCAGGGTGGTATAGTAAGTCAATTTCCCTTGTATTGTGTAGGCTGGAGCCCAACAGGTGCATATATGATCTGAGATGATTCATCAACTTGCTCTTATCCCAGTTTATTTGGGGTCGTCGCAATATGTCTTCTTCTTCCATACAACTCTATCAGACATCATCTCTGTAGTCACTCCTTGTCTATCCGTGTCATGTTTCACGCAGTCCATCCATCTTTTCTTCGGTCTTTCCTTACCCTTTAAGCCTTCAACATTTATACTTAAAATATTTTATTAAAATATTTTATTTATTCACACTTTCATGATCTGAGATGATTACGATGAAAATAATGTAACTAGCTTAGTACTAATGTTATTTGATTAAATTCTTGAGGTGTTATTTTATTTGACATTTGAGTTGAAATCATTTATAGTATTTTTAAATATTTTTTTGTTAATAGGTTGCCATATCACAGTTATTATTGAAACAATCGAAAAAAATATATCAAGTAAATGGTGCCTCTATACAAATTAGAAGATTACTGGCTTTACATCTACGTTTACTAAGAGATCATATTGAGGCAAGTATTTGAATTTTTTTTTAATTATGCATTGTACAGACGAGTCCAACGTCATAACCATTATTTTCTGGGTGAATCATAATCCGACCACAACACTTCTATGACGAAAAAAGGGGTGCGTGGGTCACTTTAATCCGCAGTGTTGCTGGTGTCTTCGGTGACCAATTCATTGAGCCGTCGATACAAATATCTCGACTTCAGTCGTGCATTTCATGTACGTGCCCTCGTCGACATTCAAATAACTAAACGCCGGGACATATCGACCACACTGTCCTTTATAAATTGCACGCTACAGAAAAAACAGCATCCAATTGAATATAAACCCTTCGTGAATCCTCCCGTTTCTACACTGTTACGCTCTTGTGTAATTTTGATTTGTACCAGTGAGTGGACATGATGATAATGTAAATTATTGTATGCTCACTATCACTTTGCTATGCAAATAAGTACATTAATTAGCTTCATATGCGACCTTGAATATAGTAAAAGGGCATAAGAATTAAATTCAATTTATTATGATCGATAGTGCAATCGTTGACTGAAGACAATGAGAATGGTCACCCAGATATTTGAGAGTACCTACTGACTGTCATTATCCACATATCGTAAATAATAATTAGATTCATAATATTCGGGTTCGACGAATTAATGTTTTCTTTGAAGGACGAATTTCACATGTTTGTGAGAACATTTTTGTTTTGGGATTCCCTAGTATGCAATTTTCCTCACAATTTTGCCTTCACCGTTAAAGCAAGCGATAATAACGAATTTACCGATTTAATATACACATAACTAAGAAAAGTTATGAGAATCGTACACGAGACTTGCGAATTAGTTAATTAGTGTTTCAATGCACTATGGCTGCTGAGTCTGTTTGTTGACTTGCATATGGAAAAAGAAGGATAGGCCGCTGTTATGTACACTGTCACATCTTTTTTTTTAAAACAAGGACATGAGTTAGTAAAAAACTCATTAACATATTTTGTTTTATAGATACCACTCGCAGTGCCACTTCGAATGTTTGAAGTGTTCACATCCACCAATACTGCTGAGGCCTCTGTTAATTATGAAGAAGCTCTTAATATAGCGGGTGGTACATTTTTATATTTGGTTAAACGAGGTAAAAATCTATTTTATTTTCTATTTAATTCCTCGGTAATCATAATAATAGTAGTTAATATAATACATATATTTACATCTCATATTTATTAGAATATATATTTTATTATTCTTGTTGCCCGCAGAGCTCTTTATTAATACATATAGCATCGGTGAGACATTAATTTGACATAAGTGACTTCATTGTTGGATCTGTCAGAATATCAGCGCTTGGGCAATAGGGAATATGCATTTTTTTTTTTAAACGTTTCTACTAGTTATTACATTACCAAAGATAAATATAACACATCCAAAATATAAACCTTTAAGCTAAAAAAAAATTTAAATTCACTATCATTTTTCGGCGATAAAAACGCGGCTATTATGGCGTGTTTCTGTGACGTCAGAATACACACACAAGTTGGATGTCAATAACGAAATGGTTGGTTCACGAAGTTATTATACAAGGTGGAGACGACCATACGACAATAATTTTAATCTAGTGTATCTGATGACTTGCCCAGCCTGTATACAAACTTTGAATACAATATGTCGTATAGTTTAGCCGCAGCACATTACTTTGTATTATTAACAATTTCCACACTCTGTATAAAAATTAAAATTTTTCGCCTATCAATGAGCTCCCGCGCCGCATCGGTATAAACTAATATGAAACTAGTACCTACATATCGCCATGTTTACCAGTTCAAGTCTTCCCCAAACGTAATACAAATCAATGCATATTATACCTTATTCCTAAATCTTAAGATCCATACATATAAACCGTGTCATCAGATTTAGATGAGAAATTTAAAACTACCTAATGCGGCTTAATGAAAGAAGACCTCGGTCTCATGTTCAAAACTATTATAATAGGTCTGTAGGTCAGTGTGCCATCGTGATCCTGTGACGTGAATGTGCGTAATTAGACGCTTACTTTGTGTTAGAATAGTATTTCTTTCTCATTTACAATGCCTCGTTATAATTACACAGCTTCGGGTATACAGATATGATTTTAATTTATGGAGAATATCACGGAAATGCAGCTTTAACCATACGTACGTACCGAAAGAGATATGGAAACACACGTGTTTGTGCTACCAATGGCCGGACTATTGTGTAAGCTGTCCAGAGGTTACGGGATAATCAATCCTTACTGCCTCATATGGATAGTGCTCCTTCGCGTGTAAGAGTCACCCTAGATGAACAAATTTTAAATTATTTTTCTCGCAAATTTGACAGAGGTTGATAATGTGGAGAACTTAAAAAAAGGAATTGTACGATCTTTCGACAAGTTAAAATACATCGCCGTCAATGGCGACCTGTTAACAAGAGTTCGAAATAATATTTTAAGACGATATAATTTGTGCGTTCGGGTCCATGGCGCACATATCGAAAATTTAAGTTTAACGACCAAGTGAATTATTAAAGTTATCGTGATTATTTTAATAAAATAATCAAGTGAGAATGAATAGCGCCCAAACATTAAGTGTATGTATGTATTTACCTACGTTTCGAAGTTGTAACATATGATACCACAAGGTCACTCGCCGCTTGCCGACCACAGGTTAGTGAACTAATATTTACAAACGGTGTTCTATTTTGTTTCAATATTTATGATAAAAAGTTTGTTTGAAAAAATTGTTTTTTAAATATGCATGCGAGGACTTTTTTAATAGTTTCAAAATACTCCTATACACTAGTATTGACGGTGTTTTCATTTATTGTCGTATTGACGTCTCCACTCTGTATATTGAAAATATATTGTACCTATTAGATATTGAGAATATATCCTTAAGAACTTTACGTAAACTAGGTAGGTATGTGTACGTCCAAGTTTGTTAACAAAACAAGTACGTGCATGTAATTAAGGAAAAATGATTCTTTTATGTACTTCATCACTTCTCTAATGTGTTTACTTATGTTAAAATGATCTTCACAACAGTATAAACTGCTCAAACACGACACATTGTCTTTTCTCATTGCCTTGCATCATTTTTTTCTTATTTATTACATTTCTCGGCGTTAGGAATACGTACTACATTTCTCGAAGTAATATACTTTGTTAGGTACAGTTTTGATAATATTTTGGCACGTAGGAACGACACAATATTTATAATACGGTTTTCTGTTCATTTCCATGGTAATAAGTTGACTTTACACTCACTTTTTATTTTTTAATAACTTCGTAAACCAAACATTTCGTTATTGACATCGAACTTGTGTGTGTATTCTGACGTCACAGAAGCGCGCCATAATAGCCGCGTTTAACTAGCCCAAAAATGATATAGATTTTAATGATTTTTTTTAGATTAATGGTTTATATTTTGGATGTGTTATATTTATTTTTGGTAATGTAATAACTAGTTGAAACGTTTAAAAAAAAAATCATACATTTTCCCCATTGCATAAATCTTGTTTTTGTCCGTCCTGTATACGTCCCACTCTTTGGGATGGAACTTCACCTTCGTAGGGTAAAATGGCCTCTTAAACCAACGACACTCAGGAGTAAGGAAGGTGTGGTAAATGGTATTTTTACTCAGTCACCATACCGTTAATATTTGTATCATTCTCTTAGCTCAGATATATGTTAATAAATAAATAAAAAAATGTCATTAGACACGAGTCTCCACCAAAATTGTAGATAATTAGACCTAGTATATTACGCTGGTAAGACGTGTTATTTTCGTGTGTTATTTTTACATAGATATGTTTAATAAAACTTATACTTTTTAAAACCTTTGACACAGGTAAATCTTGTATCGTACGGGAGACGTTACAAACATGTAAACAAGTAACACCAAAATAAAATTTTGGAATACTACTTGCTTAAAGAATTGTCGTAAAAGGTAATCGGAATTGGCACACACGGCAATAGACCTCTATTGCCAAAAATAGTGTGTGCGAATTTGGTTTACCGACAGGTCGACTTTAAAAAAATAATCAATTGTTTTCTAGAATAATTAAGTTTTTTATTGTTACATATAAAGTATTTGTGTATATTGTCTTTTAGGCTATTTTCAAGATATTTGTAGGCTATTATGTGAAAAAACACCACCGTTATACGGAGCATCGCCAAATCCACCAATTCTGTTGGCCGGAGCGCTGTTGGATTTAATACAACGACCTCTCAATCTCATATCACAAGTTAATATTCCACATTACAAGTAAGTTTACTATATTATTATAACCTAATTATAACCGTAGCTTCGCATTTAATACGTAGATATTTATTACCGTCCGAGTATGTTTCGTCAAGTTATGTTTTTCACTTAAAACATTCCAAAAATGGCTCATATCTCTTAAAATATGTTTTTTTTTTGTTAAAAGACACCACCTTGCACTAAGGAAATTGTATTGATCTTGTATTGCGGGGGACTTAACAAACATATAATTCATAGACACAAATTACACCCAGACTCAGAATAACAATTTGTAAACCGCATAAAGTGTTATATCCTGCGTAGGAATCGAACCCACGATACTGGCACGTTACGTCGGGTATGTTAACCACTATGCCATGTGTGCAGTCAGTTATACCCTAACATAGTAATGAATATTATATCTATGTTACTAGTTAGATACCAAAAAAAATTTGCTTGAACAGCATTGAGATTAGCTCAAGAATTACCAAGCAAAATTCATTAAAAAAATATTAGATAACTTATTAATGAGAAAGGTTATCTGAATATATTATATAATAATAAAGAATTATTATTATGGTCATATAAAGATTAATTTACGTTAAACTTTGCACATGCATGGCATGGCATGCTACTACTAGCTTATAATATACTAACTGTGCCAGAAGTACTACATATATAATACTATTATTTTGTTTAAGTACTCAACCCCGCGAAACAATAGTAAAGTTAACATGAACAATATTCATAATATATCAATTATATTTTTTGTTATCCCAGCAGTTGTCATGAATACGCCAAACTGCCTGACTTTTATAGATACTGCTCCGTTACTATTATCACAGTGTGTATTGTTATAAGCCAACCTAATCTTTGTTGATAAACAAGACTCAATACATACATATCATCACGCCATATCCCTTGCAGGGTAGGCAGAGAGAACAGAGTGCCAGAGAACTCTATCTCTGCATACTTCACTCGCTTCCTCAACATTCATAATTCTCTTCATACACGCTCGCCGGTTTCGTAGACTCTTGACTCCACCTTCCTTCAGTACCTGACCGATCTGGTCTAGGTAGGTTAGTCTCGGTCTCCCTCGGTACCTACATCCTTCCACTTTCGCATTGTATATCTTCTTAACCAGACGTTCGTTCGGCATTCTTTCCACATGTCCGAACCATCGGAGCATTCCCTTTCGCATCTTTACACCAATACTCTCTTTCATACCTACTCGCTCTCTTACGTCGTCGTTACGAATGCGGTCGGTCAGCCTAACTCCACAGATTTTCCGAAGAGATCGCATTTCGACCGCATTAATTTTACTTTCATACTCTTTTCTGCATACCCAACTCTCGCTTCCATACAGTAATGTTGGGACAAGCACTGCGTTATGTATTGCTACACGTGCCTTCTGGCTGAGGTGGTGGCTGCCGAGAAGTTGCCCCAACGCTCCGTTCACTCTATTTCCCGCATTCACTCTTCGCTCTATATCAGTGGTGTACCGTCCATCTCGGCTAAATCCACATCCAAGATATACAAATTCATCCACTTGCTCTAGTACATCATTACCTATTGTTACTCTTACATCTGTTCTGGATTCATCTCTTTCAAAGACCATTATTTTGGTTTTGCTCACATTCACGCGTAGACCCCTTTTCTTACAATCTTCTGTCATTGTGTGGACTAGGGTCTGCAGGTCAGTCGCTGACTGTGCCAGCAGGACTGCATCATCTGCATAAAGCAGAGCAGAGACCACTGAGTCACCCATCTGGACTCCCACATTCATATCGTTCAACCTTTGGAGACATTTATCCAGATATATGATAAACAGCCTGGCTGATAGAACGCAGCCCTGATTAACGCCGATATTGACGTCAAACCAAGGTGACATTCCATCATCCAGCCGCACACAGGCTCTACAGCCTATGTAACTGGATTGCACAGCCTGCAGCAATTTACCGTTAATACCATACTCCGGTAAAATGTCCCAAAGTTCCTTTCGTACAACCGTGTCAAATGCTCTCTCCAGATCAACAAAACTGCAGAAAACCCTCTGACCTAGGGCCAGATGCTTCTCCACAATGTTGCGCAGAGAGAACACTTGATCCATGCATCCCATTCCACTCCTGAAACCTCCTTGTGTCTCACACAGTAAAGCATCGGACACCATCCTCATTCTCCTTTCAATAATTTTACCATACACTTTTGCTGCCAAACTGGTCAAGCTTATGGCTCTGTAATTTGCGCAGTCATAACGTGAACCCTTGTTTTTAAACAAAGGCACGATGACTGCACTATTCCAGTCCCCGGGAACCATTCCCGAGCTCCAACATAAATTGAGGAGCAACAGCAACGCCTCCCGGACACAGGAGCCACCAAGCTTGATCATCTCGGCAGACACGAGTTTGGCGGTACCCTCGAAGTTTTTAGTCAGCCTATCTTCTGCACTCATACTTGCTCTATCACGTTTCTCTTTCACTAAGGCCTTGGTGTCATTCTTACATTGCCGATATATTTCTTTCTTCTGTTCAGTCATACTGTCATTCAGATTCAAAGAAGAGACATAGTCCAGCCACGCTTTCTTCTTTTGCTCTACGGAAGCTGCCACTTCCGCATCCCACCATGCATCACCATTTGTGTTTCTATGCTTCTTTGAACTTCCACATACTTCTTTCGCTGTGTCTACCATACTCTCTTTCAATACTCTCCAGCATTCTTCAATGTCCGATTGCGGCTGGCTTGCCATCGTCAGCCGTTCTCGGACACCCTCTGCATACTTTTCTCTTACACACTCTTCTTGCAACCTTTCAACCTTTATTCTTTCAAGCCCTCCGAAGTGGACACGCTCTCGCCAGTGCCTCCACTTTCTGAACAGACCACTAAATCTCGCAATAACGAGATAGTGGTCCGTATCGACTGTGGGGCCCCTGTAGGCTCTTGCGTCCAATATTTTGCTTCGGAGGCGACTGTCTACCAAAATTAAATCTATTATACTTTTCTGTTCATTCCTTCTCCATGTATACATATGGATGTCCTTATGTTGGAAAAATGTGTTTCACACAATAAGGTTTCTCTCCATGCATACATCCGCTATGAGCCTACCTGCGTCGTTCACTCTCTTATCACCAAATGGACCAAGTACGTCCTCATAGTCGGGACGCTTGGTCCCCACCCATCCGTTCAAATCTCCGCATACAATCACGCGTTCACTGGTTTCTGCCATATCCAGAACATCCCTAACATTATCCTAAAACTTCTCTAGGTCTGATGCCACCGAGGATCCTACGGGAGCATATGCTACAACCATGAATACCTTGGTGACACCAAGTTTTATACGGACTCAAAGAAGTCTGGGATCATACATTCCGTAATCCTTCACACCTGAGGCCAAGCGAGAGGACAGCAGTACTCCTACCCCCATGCTGGCTCGATCGCTCTGTGGTACACCAGACCACAGAGCCATCCCGCCACCAGGAAGATCGCAGGCGTCGCTGCCCCTTCGCTTGGTCTCTGTTACACAGAGCACGTCTAGCTGTTTGTCCGCCATGACGGATATCAGCTCGTGCAACTTACCTTCCACACAACCTCTTACATTCCACGTGCCCACCCGGCACTCTGCTCTCCTCGACTCGTCTGACTGGGCAAGGCGTGATGGGTGGCGGCCCCCATCGCCGCAACTGCCGAAGTTCGTACCGACGGGGGCGGGTCGGTACGCGTCGCTTCCGGGGGACGCCCTAACCCGCATTGCGGTACGCATTTCGAGCCGGATTAGCAGTCTAATTAGACTGGCAGGGGACGCGAACGAGCACGCTCCGGACTATGCCCCCCTAACCCTACCCTCTATTGTAATAATGCTGTTTGCTATGCAAACTTATAGTGATTCTTATAACATCCTATTATTATATTCTTATAACATCTAATAGTGGTAGGACCATGCTGTGGACAGTTCTCTGTCTGCAGCCGCGGGCCGGTCCGTCCGGGGTAGTACCACACTCTCGCATAAGATTGACGTCTGAGTAATGGCAATGTGCTATTGCGCTTCGTTCTGTGAGCAAGAGAGCCGGTAGCCCAACTGGGGGTGGGTTTGGGGTTTTTATTGGTAGGCAGCAGCCTATCTTATACCCTTGGTATTGCAAAGGTCCATGGGCGTAGTGACATTTACCATCAGGTTTGCTGTCTGCTCGTTTGCCACCATAAAGCATTAAAATAAATTGCATAGAAAAAGAAGGCGTTGTAACCAATATATTCTTAAACCGTCCCCATGTCTTATATAGTTTGTCATAAATTATTTTATTATTTTTAGTGACAATATCATGGCAGAATTCACGTCGGCGTTTCTCTGCAATCCGTATCCAGAGCCCGTGGAGTTATTCGTATTGCCCGCTCTGTCTCACGACGCTAGCAAGAGGTTCCCATTTTTGGCATTAATACAGTGTCTGAGAGACGAGGGCAAGTTTGTGAATAAATTGCTCATGAACGATTCGTGGTTATTGCATTCGGTGTTGGTATTGGAACCACCGGACTTTGGTGAGTTACAAACTTTTTTTTATTAATGATATTACTATGTGCATATATGCTTTTATCTAAAATGTTTTTTTTTAATGCATGCGATCGTTTCTCAGAATAAAAGGCCTCCGTGTTGTAGGCACCTATTTCTGCTATTGCAAAAGACAGAAGAGACTTATTCCCAACAGTGGAAAATGGGCGTTTACTCTCCGTGGGTTTATTCCCAGGTTAAAAAATAAGTAATCTTGCGAAATCGGCTCGAGCTACTAATAAGTGTATAGAATATTATATAGCATATACTTAATAATTGGAATATAGCATTTACTTAATAATCAACAAAAATGTTAGCATAAACAGCTTAGGGGCCGTTCAAGTATTACGTAACGCAATTTGGGGGGAGGGAGGTCTTGTTAAATGTTACAATGCATTACATAGTCGGGAGGGGGGTTCAAACAACGCGTTACGTAGCATTGTTTTTTTTTTATTATATAAAAATCTAGGGAATTAAAATTTCCTAAGTTGACACGCAAATTTTTATTTTTTAGATGATGAATAAACAACTTACACATGTATTGCGAGTTTGGCATCTCTTGTTTTATTGCCTCGAGCACGTTTAAAAACGTGTTGGGTGTTACGTTACGTTCAGAGAGGGGAAGGGGGGTACAGACATACGTTACGACGCGTTACATGTGGGGGAGGGAGGATCAAAAATTGCGTTACGTAATACTTGAACGCCCTATTAGGGGCCGTTCAAGTATTACGTAAGCACTATAGATTTCTCTAATTTGCTTACTTTTGATGACATGGTGGGATGGGGGTCTAGATGGTGATTACGTCAGCAGTGGTTATTTACTATTTACAAATGTGGACCCACACATTGTCTATGCTTTAAAACGAAACGCATTTTCGGGTATTACCACAAATATTGAATACATTTAGCTACTCGGTTAGAACCCAGCAGGGCAATTACCGAGCGCTATTCACTTGTCTAAATTTCTTTCGTCAAACTATTGTTTCGTGTTAGTACGATTGACGATAAATCAAGTTAACATTTTTTGTTACCCTTTAAGTTTGTTTTGTATCGTGATGTTACTTATGATTATAATATTTGTACTTTATACTTCATGTTGAATACCGCATCAATAAAGTTTGTTTAAATAAATGTTATGTGCGTTAAAGTCTGCTATACTTAAGTCTATTTTCTTATTTCTAGAATTATAATTACTGCGCATGGATAATTAAAAAACATATTAAAAGAAAAATGCATGTTTACATAAGCATAGGAGAGGGGGTTATTAAGAGCTTTGCTTACTTTTGCTGACAAGGGGGAGAGAGGGGGGTTAATAATTGTAATGATCTGCTTACGTAATACTTGAACGCCCCTTAAGGAATCGTGATTGTTTAGTAGTATTCCAGATTAAAGTCTCCATATTGCGAAGGAGAGAAATGGAGAGATGGTTATTAATCTAATTTTATTTTGTAGATGATGAGTTTATTTTTAGTCCAATTGAGTCATCACATTTTAATCTACATAAATTATCAAATTAAACTCTTTGTATCCCTAATATTATAAATACGAATGTAAGTTTGTTCATTGCGCATTGTTAATAAACCGATCGTCTTGTAATTTCAGAAAATTCTATAGGGTACCTTGTAAAATAACATTAACACGAGCAAAATCACGGACGTAGCTAGTTTATCTTATGAATATCCTGATGTTTCACGTTCATTAATTGTTAAATTAATTATCCCATAGACTAAATATAGAGGTTTTCATAATTATTCACCGTATTGCTGGTTTTGTGAACGTTTATATACGTATATTATGTCTTATAGAAAAACGAAAATAGAGACCTCCTTTTTTTTATACGGTGGACTATGGATGCGTCTCGCCCCGCCAAATCGGTCCGGGGTGACGGAAGAGGCGGCGCGTAACCCCATAGACCCATAGTGCAACTCCTCTCTTCGCCGTGCGAGCGGGACCGATACCCGATGTTTGTCTTCGGTGGCCCGCCCGGCGGTTTACCTTCGCGGGTTCCTCTCGTCGACGCCCCAAGTCATTTATACGAATGCAAATAATAAAAAATAAAAAAAGAAATACTAAAATATTGTTTTGTTTTCCAGTTGGCATGATTCGTAATATGGACAACACAAGACTGCCGAGCAATCATATTGTATTGGATTACTTTAATATTATTGCTAAGTTAACTGTAAATGTTTGTAATAAACAAATTAATTACGAATACGAGAACTCATTGTACAGTCAAGATACGGTGGCGAATAAGGATGATGATAGTGACGATGAAAATGAACCCAATCCGACTACAGTTAGAGAACAAAGTCTTTTGACGAAGTGTATCGAGTTATTGAATGAACCGGACCGTTGTGTTATGACTACTTGTTCGCATATCACAGAAATTGATCTCAGTGAGGAGTTCCTTGATAGTGTTACACATATATGTCATAATTTGTTGTTAAGTCACAAGATGGCGCTGCATAAATACAGGTAAGGATATACCTGTATTTACAATATAAATTTACAATTAAATACAGGTAAGGATATATTTGCCTCCATAGGCAAGCAAAAAGAAAAAATAAATAAAAAAGTATATATTTTAGCCTTTAAATCTTTGTACAGTAATACAGTAATTAGCTGAGCCTACAGACGCTGTTTTATACAAATATGGAAATAAAATTCCGATAAATCGATCCCAGTGCCATCTACTGGTTCCAATTGAGTTGATTTTCTGTGAGATTGTGGTACTACCTCGGTCGGTCCGCCCGCGGCTGTAAATGGAGACTGTCATCAGTGTAGCTTTACCACTCTTCGCTTTAATTACTCAAGTGTATGTATTTCAATCACAGCAGACGCAGTGAGGGTATTACAAATAAATATCCACAGTTTTGTTTTCACCGTCGAGGTGCGACACCGTGCGTAAATTCCAAAAATAACGCGGAGCTCACACATTGCCCTCAACAACGTTCCAAAGCGAGGCTCATACATGACAAAGAGTGCCCTCGGCCCTATTGTTTAAATTTCAAGCGTTAAAAACTCTGTGACTTGTGGCCCCATAACCTACCGCATTCCCTCCCCATCGCCATTGGACCGGCCACTGATACCGCTTCCTTGACATCCGTGGCCAGCCCGGAAGGCCGCTACCTACCAATACAAACCCCAAAACCACCCAATTGGACATTCGGCTATCGCTCACCAAACGAAGCGCAACAGCATGTTGCCATTACTCAGACGTCGATCTTTTTCGAGAATGTGGTTCTACCCCGGACGGACCGGCCCGCGGCTGTAGACAGAAAACTGTCAACAGCGTGGTCCTACGACTAAAAAATGTAAGCTATCTGAGGCTAACATCCAAAATTAAGTTTAGATTGTGTATGGGTTAGTCTTTCAAAATATCTAATCCTATATATATCTATCATTACAGGTTGTTATACACGTTAGCATTCAAACCAGTATTTGTTCGTGGTGTATGGTCGTGGTTAAGCAGTATGACTCAGTGTTCAACATTCGGTGCACCGGCTCAGCCACTGCTGGCGGCGTTGTCCCGTGGTCTGCCCCACGACTCGGCCGTGCACCGTCTACTGGCCCCGCTCGCTACATTCTGTGCATTATTCTCTTTACTTATTGGCACATTACACGACACGGAATTCTGTCGAGATATCACGGATAGTAAAATCATGTGTAAGTCTTTATAATTTCTTCACTACAACAACTAGCATCTTCGTCTCATCATAAATTCTATTCTTATAATGACCTACTTAATCTATCTAAATTAACTGAAAGCTAAGCTCAAGTTATAATAAATAAAATTAAAATACCAACATCCTATTTTTATATGCACAATCCGAAAAACAAAAAGAGAAAAGTTGGTCTTTCTTCGATTAAAATAATTTAATCGATAACAAAGCGCTGGGATAGCCGTTAATATTGGCAACTTTATATAAAAATTATAACATTTTGTTATTAGAAAATGGAAGGCATATCTTATTATTGAAAATAAATACTAAATATTTTACGAGTAAATGCTAAAAATTTTCCGATAACCCGACACGGTCGAGGTTTAAGAATACAAAGTGTCAATACACCTTTCCCGTATGTGAAAACTGGCTGGAAGATTACTAGGAGAATTGTCTACAGCGCTCTCCTGTAAAACTTATCCTTACCAACTCATTGACGTGATGACTATGATATTATCACTCCTTGAAAGGCCTAAGAGCAACATTGGACTTCGATTAGTCTATGGATGGATCGCTAGTCACTTTTGACTTAACTGCAAGACGCGAGCCTCTTGTAGGCCCAGTCTTGGTCCTGCTCATGTTTCGCGTCAGTCTAGATTTTGGTCTTGTAAAAATTAGGCGGTCTTGGTATCGGTCTCGCAAGACCAAGACTTCTTTGGGCAACACTGGTAGGTATTGAGTTTTATTTCGAGTTTTCCTTCTCTTGTATAGATGTTATGTGCATGTTTTATCCCTTAGTCGTCTTTTACGATCAGCCATTAGACATGCGCGAAACAGTACTTCGCGAAGTGATGTGATATGGCATTACATTTCGTGCCGAGTAATATTACATTTAACCATCACTTCAAACATCACACATGACATCATGTCACAACATTGCAACGAACATTGCAGAAATGCAGAACAGTACACGAGTGTTCGCGTCATGTTTAATGTGATGTGTGATGTTTAATGTGATGTGTGATGTTTAATGTGATGTGATGTTTAGTCGCGTAATGTGTAATGGGTCAGTACACGGTCGGGTAATATTACATGTGATATATCACTCGCATTACTTACACATGTCTATCAGCCATGCGTAATATAGGGGGTGGTGAATTGTATTCTTACTCCGTCACCACACGGAAAATCATCACCCGCCATCACGTGGGATTAAAAAAGGAATTTATATGAAATAAACTTTAAAAATTTGTTTTCTAGTGGGTAGCCTACCAAATCCTCCTTCCGGTGGTCGAATCCATGCCTTCGAGTTTAATGAATTGGGTGGTTTATGTCGCAATTTACGGCAAGTTTGTCTGGGTCTGGTGGAACTTGCATATCCTGAGTCCAGACCAGCTGTAACTGGCCTGTATCGAGATGCGGTGGCGGCTTCTCATATTGAGATCTCCGGCAAAAACAATACGTCTACGTGGTCACATTTGTTCAAGGTAATTTTTTTTTATATTAATTTTCAATTAACGATGTAGGATAAATTGGCCCCGATATAAACCTCGGGTCAAATAGTGAACTTTATTTTGTGTGAGATAGTAGTGAGTCTTCCGTGTGGTGACGGAGTAAGAATACACTTCACCACCCCCAATCTTACCCGCGGGTGATCGTACGAGACGACTAAGGAATATAAAAGCATATAACATCTGTGCAAGAAATGGAAAACTCGAATGAAAATCCTATACCAACACGTCTGACCAGCGTGGTATAGTAGGTCAATTTCCCTCCTATTATGGAGGAGGCTCGAGCCCAACAGTGGGACATTATGAACTGAGATGATGATGATGAATAGTGAAATTGGCTTGGATCTTTTGATCCTCAGAGACATAATTAAATGATAAGAAATTAGCCTCTTATAATACACTATAGTAAATACACACTACACATTATAGGAAAATTTGTAAAAATAATCGTCATTATTTACTAGCCAATTTTATGGACTGCGAGCATGAAGAAACACATTCTCTGTAAGTCACTTTTAGGTGTAGTAGGCCTCCTTTTTTTCGGCAGGCTATTGTCTAGACACACGCCGTCCATTCCGTCCGGGGCAACAGAAGGTCGGCACGTGATCCTATAACCCACCGTATTAGCTCATCGCTATTGGGCTGGCCATTGGTACCATTTCCTTGACTTCTGCGGCCAGCCCGGCGGATAGTGGGCCTCCTTAGCCTTGCAAAGAATAGTTTTTCTATACTCGCTTATTGCACTTGTAGTACTTGTAGCAAAATATTGTACGCTTAATGAATTTGTACGATTGCACTGGTGATGAAGTTCTCTACATTTTAAATCTCGTTTCGAGTGTCGTGGATTCGGTTCCCACGTTTTTCGGTGCGGTTTTAAACAAATCCATTATATATCTATCCATTATAGAGACGGCTATCTATATAAATAGTAAAGGTTTAATGATTTAATAGGTATGTACATCATTGCTACGTGCCTTGTATGCACGTGATGCACGGCTACAGTTCTTGGGCAGCGAGGCATGGGTGGCACCCGGCGCTGTACCCGAGGGTGAAGCAGCCGTTATGTTAGTTGCTGGTGCGGGCGCTCGCCCCACCACCAGGCATCTGCGTCGTCCACCCAACCTATCAACCGCCATGGCGCTTTCACTTGGTATGTAAACAAAATGTGTGAAATTCTATTTTATTAAGTATTACGATTTTTTTTAAATAACATTAGTTTTCAATATAATTGTTGTAAGGTAGTGACTGTGAATACTTCATTGTTTCTGGATATCGTAAAATATTGCTAAGAACTTTAATATCTACCTGGACCAACTCCAATTGATGCAGTTTGGTTAACCTTAACAATCACATTCCCAAAAAGGGTTAGGTAGGCGACCCAAAACACAAGCCTATGGAGTCAATTCCCATCTCATCATGGTTGATTTCCACGTAAGACAACTTTTGTTTGGGGCACAAATAATTGTATTGAGGTTTGATGTAATTTGTTTTCGTAATTTATATGGTAATGAAACAAAGCTCGATACGGTGTGTTGTTGTTTTAAAAATAAAGAAAAAAACACTCAAATAGTATCATGTGAATATCGTTTATACATTTATTCTGTGTACACAAGTTGTTCTGATTTATTTGAAATAAAATTATTTTTACGGCTTTTATCGCGTTTGTATTTGATTTTTAATTTCACAATGTTTTGATCGAACACTACAACGTTCATGGAGTGGTTTCCGTGATCAGAATATTTCACATATCGTCAAGGGATCACTCACCTAAACATCAGAAATCATTATGTTCTGATTTATATTATATCCATTTAAATCTGCATTTCAGCAACTCCTTAGTTAAATTGACGCCTACATTCAAAAGTAATATTTGATGAGCTGTCTTTTAGATATTTACAGCTATAGAGTATTAGTACTCCTTAGTTGCAAATTGTATAGTAAAACGTCACAGACATCATTATCATCATCACAACATCACAGAGGACAGAAACATCTACAAATAGAAAGGGTTTCACCAACAACAAGACCACCAGCGCCAAGAAGAAACCCTAAAAGACATGTTGTCGCTCAACATCTATGACACATGAATTGCGCTCTTCAAGCTTTATCTAAATGTAATAAAGCCACACTTCAAGAACATTAATTTTATAAACAAACCACCATAACAATTAAATTAAACATAAAAAGAGCACGGACAAAAAGTCTGTGGAATAACATACTCATAATAAAAAATAAAAAAAAAATTGTATAGTAGTGAATAGAAATGTATTTCCATTTTCAGACGAAGGACCGCCTTTAACTATTAAAGAGTTGAGAACAATCACAATTCTAAGAGAAATACCATTTGTCGTGCCATTCTCGACCCGTGTGCTCATATTTCAAGGTCTACTAATTAGGTAAGAATGAACTTTATTTATGTGTAAATACAAGGCAAATTAATAATAATGATTAACTCCGTGGAATATCTTTGCACCGTTAATAGAGGATTTATTACTTACATAATGTAATTTTAATGTACCCATGGTATATTTATAAACTTTTATAATTGTACATAATCAAAGGTTAACTAAAACTAATCAATTGACAACAGGTAGCCTGTTTTAATGTAAGTTTCAAAATTTATTCCCAAAACGAAACCTGATTTTACGATATTAAAATTTTTTTCGATAAAATGGAAAGTCTTCAAATGGTGTATCAGGCTTTAATATAGGAGGTATTTTATACCAATAAAAAAATGAGTTTAAAAAATGATTCGTATAAAGATCGTGATCGGGACTGTGTTAATAGTGGACTGTAATGATTTCAGAGAAAAACATGATCACTGGTATGAATTAACAAATTTCAACGAGGGTCCCACAATAAACATAAGTGTACGACGAACGCATTTGTATGAAGATGCTTTTGACAAACTCAGACCTGAAAATGGTAAGTGAAATAAAGTAATAATAAAGTACTGAAATCAAAAAGACTTTTATTCTTTTAAAAATGTAATCCTTATGAAATTTTTTTACAACTATCTTCATTTTACGATTAGGCGCTTCACACACTGCTCCGCACTGGCGCGGAGTGGTAGATTTTAATATTGTATGCAAGTACATCGATTAGTATAGAAAACACGCCAGGTCCAACACACCGGAATAGGATTGGAAGGAACTAGGCGCTAAATCATGTTTATTGCTATTATTTCGACTTTTATTGCATTTTCTTTTATATATTACAATATAATTTATATTGTATGTTGTATATGTAGCCTTTAGTCACTAAAGTTTAGCGACAGACGAACAAGCAGGCTATCGTAAGTGGTAATTGCCGCTCTAGGGCTCTACAACAACATGGTCAATGTCTGCAGTAAAGGAGAAGTTTGGGTCACCGGTTCTCTTTATCTGTATCTATTACGTTGTATTGAGGTCTAAAATAGAATTTATCGTTTTGTTTATAGAGCCCGATTTAAAATTAAAGTTGCGAGTGCAGTTAATAAATCAAGCTGGTGCCGATGAGGCTGGTGTCGATGGTGGAGGACTGTTTAGGGAATTTTTATCAGAGCTTCTGAAGTAAGTTGAATTATCACTTATGTTAATGTATATTATCACGCTGTTATGAAGCTTTTTAACATACACGTGTGTATAGTATAAGCGGCAGGTAATGGTGATTGATATGTAATATAGATATAGTTGCTTACATACATACCATCACGCCATGTCCTTTGCAGGGTAGGCAGAGAGAACAGAGTGTCAGAGAACCTTATCCTTGCATACTTCACTCGCTTCCTCAACATTCATAATTCTCTTCATACACACTCGCCGGTTTCGGCGACTCTTGACTGCACCTTCCTTCAGTACGTGACCGATCTGGTCTAGGTAGGTTAGTCTCGGTCTCCCCCGGTACCTACATCCTTCCACTTTCGCATTGTATATCTTCTTAACCAGACGTTCGTTCGGCATTCTTTCCACATGTCCGAACCATCGGAGCATTCCCTTTCGCATCTTTACACCAATACTCTCTTTCATACGTACTCGCTCTCTCACGTCGTCGTTACGAATGCGATCGATCAGCCTAACTCCACAGATTAGTTGCTTCAATTCCAGAAAAAGGTTAGTATTTATTCTTTTAAAAAAAAACCTATTTGACTATTTAATTGTTGTAATTGAATAGGATTTTTTTAAAGTGTAATCTGTACTTCGTAAAGTGCTCGTTTTTTATCTGTGATAAATTTATTTAAATTAATTGTAAGTCTAACAATAAGTATAATAAAATAAATTGTTTCTTCTGAGAAATTTAATCAAAATGCGAAGGCATGTAATAAAATAATGGCGATTTTATAATAATTATATGTTTGCATTTTCTTTGTATTACAATACGTAAAATGCCATAATATAGATATTTTAGCGTATTATACTAGAGTATAATACGTTAAACCACTAAAATATTGGATTTCATAAGACCGCCTGATGACATTTTAACGTTCTCGCCAAAACTCTTGGTAGTGTCAAAGAGTTCTGAAAAGTACACATTAAAAAGGCTTATTGCTCACTTTTGGAAAATGCAAATATTGTGTAATTTAATTAGTTGTATTTTTCATTTTAATTTTTAGATCAGCATTCGACCCCAACAGAGGACTGTTTCGGTTAACCATAGACAACATGTTATATCCGAACCCCGGCGTACACTTATTGTACGATGACTTTCCAATGCATTATTACTTCGTGGGCAGAATGTTGGGCAAGGTGAGTGCTGCTTAGTTTAAATTATTGATTAATTTTCGTTAGTTGATCGAAAAAAAAGACATTTTCTTTTCAGAAATTAACAAAATCTATTGGCAATCCATTCCAACTACTTTGTTATTTAATTAAACTAATGTGGCTAAACTTTCTCGTCTTTACGGGAGCCGATTCACGCAGTTTATTTGAGGGAAATGTAAATATTTTTGATTTTGGACTGTTGCATAATTTTACATTTTGTTTAATATCAGGTTTTCCACTGAGCTGTTGTTATAATGAGAGGCTTTTTGTCCATAGCCAATCAAAGCGTCCTACTATGATTGGATCAGTATTTTACTAACAAAATGATGACTTTACTTAGGTCATCCTTAAAACTCAATATTTCTATCTTCGTTTGAGATCAGTGCATATATCTTTCACTTTGAATCTGGAAGTTTATAGTACTTTTTGTACATAGTATTGGGTGATCTGCCTGTGGTGACGTTTGAATGTGTGAATTGTAGCATTAGGGCCGTCTCCCATATTACGTATTAATGAGTTACATGGATGAAATTGTTAAACGTCTGTTTATTCATTACAGATTTAATTGATTGAATTAGGCAATACATGGCGGAAATCCATTATTATTATAAAATGGAGGAAAGGAAGGAAGACCCACCACTTTCCCACGGTTAATCAATATACCGTACACCTCAAGAAAGGAAAGAATATGGGATGGGATTAAGGTGGAATAGGATATAAGGAAATCTTACTCACCGCCTCCAGAACTTCTACTTGCAATTTTCCGCAGAACTTCGAATAAAGATTCGACACGTGTTTCGCCTCTAAACGAGGCATCCTCTGGACGGTTCGGCTTCAAATGCGGCATTTGAAAATTGCAAGTAGAAGTTCTGAAGGCGGTGCTCATCACAGGAGTAAGATTTCCTTATATCCTATTCCACCTTGATCCCATCCCGTATTCCTTCCTTTGTTGAGGTGTACGGTATATTGATTAACCGTGGGAAAGTGGTGGGTCTTCCTTCCTCTCCTCCATTTTATAATCATTACAGATTTTTTTTTGCTCTTAGTGGCAAACGAGCAAGCAGTACACCTGATGTTACCATCAAACACTTACGTGTTACTGTCGCCCATGGACCTTTGTAATACAGCTACGCCGCTGCCTACCAATAAAAAACCTCAAACCCGTCCAGAAAGTTGGTCTGCCGGCTCTCTCGCTCACCGAACGAAGCACAGCAGCACATTGCCACTGCTCAGACGTCGATTTTCTGCAAGAGTGTGATACTGACCCGGATGGACTGGCCCGTGGCTGTTAATAGAAAACTGTAAAAGAATCATATTTTAAAAAATAACATATATTTTTGATTTTGCTTTGGCAGGCATTGTACGAGAATTTATTAGTGGAGTTACCGCTGGCAGAGTTCTTCGTGGGCAAGTTATGCGGTGGCGGTGAAGCTGATGTGCATGCGTTGGCATCGCTTGATCCAGAGCTGCACCGCGGTCTATTACTACTTCGAGCGCACCCTCGCCGCACTGTACCCGACCTCGGCTTAGACTTCACATTGCTTAACGACGAGCTCGGCGAGCAGACCGTACGAAATATTTTTCTTCCTAGCCCGTAAGCGGCCCAACGAAATTAGTGTTATACTCCACACTAGCAGGACGGATTGGCATAGGATTTTATTTTAAGTTTGCATACTCATCAGCATTCTACTGTAATGGCAATTGCTTGGGGTCGATGGAATATGTAACCCTCTTCGGTATTTAATAAATATCTTCCATAATTAATAAACACCATATCCGGAAATAAAATTGCAAAACTTATTGGCAATAGTTTTATGACTCGGGATATTGACTATCTTCATCCACTTATTCTCATCTGAATTATTCTGTTTTTAGATTGAAGAATTAAAACCGGGCGGTACTAACATTCCCGTAACAGCAGAAAATAGAATAGAATATATTCATCTAGTCGCCGATTATAAATTAAATAAGTAAGTAACTTTTGTTAGTTTGACTTACATGATGCCTTCATATTACACGTCAAAGAAATTGCTAATACCTGTCGCCGTCATTGTAACGTCGTAGGTGACCACGGGGTCAGTAAAGAGTGCGGCGAGCGCCCTCAGCTGTTATACGTCTCCACCGCACTCGCGAACACTCCCTGATCAACCTCCAAAACGCATACGCATACTTTTTATTGTATTTATTTGCCTATTGTATATTAAATACAAATTTATATCGAGCGAGTCACTATTTATCTCTATGTTCCATTACCGAACAATACCAACATTTAAACAATTCAAAAGTATGAGCAATCAATACACACACTGGTAGAGCTTTCGTATCTAACGGTGGGGTATAAAAAGTGGAAGTGAGAGCTTCTACAGCCTGTCTTTTATACACCCGTTACATAGTGACATGAACTACTTTTGTTAAATCCTTAATAATCACATATTAGACAAATCAATTCAAATTTATACTTTTACAGACAGATAAGATCTCAATGTAATGCATTCAAGAGCGGACTGACGTCAGTAGTGTCAGCCGAGTGGCTACGTATGTTCTCATGTCGCGAATTGCAACTGCTCATCTCAGGTGCTGAAGTGCCAATCGATATTGACGACCTGAAGAGGCATACACAGTACGCAGGTATGTATAAACAACACCTTTTCAAAGCAGATTTCAGAAGTTTACTACTACAAGGTTAAGTAGAAAGGTGACAGCTATTCTTGTTAGCATAAATCATTAAACTTTAATGTGGATGTGGATTTAGCCGAGATGGAAGGTACACCACTGATATAGAGCGAAGAGTGAATGCCAGAAATAGAGTGAACGGAGCGTTGGGGCAACTTCTCGGTAGCCACCACCTCAGCCAGAAGGCACGTGTAGCAATACATAATGCAGTGCTTGTCCCAACATTACTGTTTGGAAGCGAGAGTTGGGTATGCAGAAAAGAGTATGAAAGTAAAATTAATGCGGACGAAATGCGATCTCTGCGGAAAATCTGTGGAGTTAGACTGATCGATGGCATTCGTAACGACGACGTAAGAGAGCGAGTAGGTATGAAAGAGAGTATTGGTGTAAAGATGCGAAAGGGAATGCTCCGATGGTTCGGACATGTGGAAAGAATGCCGAACGAACGTCTGGTTAAGAAGATATACAATGCAAAAGTGGAGACCGAGACTAACCTACCTAGACCAGATCGGTCATGCACTGAAGGAAGGTGGAGTCAAGAGTCTCCGAAACCGGCGAGCGTGTATGAAGAGAATTATGAATGTTGAAGAAGCGAGTGAAGTATGCAAGGATAGAGACTTCGTGTTGGTATAGAGTTTTGTTTCGAGTTTTCCTTCTCTCACATAGATATTAATGCGTTTTATATCCTCTAGTCGTCTTGTATGATCACCTACGGGTAAGATAGGGGGTGGTGAATTGTATTCTTACTCCGTCACCATACGGAAACTCTTGATTGCCCAATATAGGGTTGAAAAATAGGACTTCACATTTATTTAAAGGGATAATATTTGGAGCTGTAGCCGAAGATCATAGTCTTCAAGGCCCATGCGATGTTTGTCAGACTTGTTATCCGCCGCAGAACTTTGGCGAATAGCAGTGCCACCATATGCTTGTTCTTTGACTGCAACAGAAATAGACGTATATTAAAAAGTTAGTGACCATACGCCTGTGCGTATGTTTCCCACCACCATGAAGTTAAGACAATTCGCGAACTTGGGGTTTACTACTTAATTTGCATTTAACATTTATTGAAGACTCCAACCAAATTTGTCATGGAATTGTACGTTTTCGTTGAATGAATTTAAGTTATTGTTAATAATTTAGGAGGATTCTCAATGGCGCATCCGACGGTGCAGTGCTTTTGGAAAGTGGTGTCAAATTTCACGGATGACCAGCGACGGCAATTGCTCAAGTTTGTCACCAGCTGTTCGAGACCGCCATTACTTGGTTTTAAGGTAGAATATCTTGTGATATTCTCTTTTTTCTTCCTAACAATAGCATAGCAGATAAAGATTAATAAATTGATATTTAATATCCAGGACTTGCAACCACCATTCTGTATACAATCGGCTGGCGCGTCGGACCGGCTGCCATCGTCATCCACTTGTATGAATCTGCTCAAGTTACCAGAGTTCCACACAGAGGAGCAGCTTGCTGAAAAACTTCTATATGCAATCCAGGCGGGCGCTGGCTTCGAACTCAGTTAAAATTAGTTTATTTGTATATTGACGTCATTTATACATGTATATTAATATAATTACTGTTCGACTAGAAGAGTCTCACTACAGTACCCGGCAATAAGTATTGCACATCGTTAATTGGATAGGGACAATCGGTGCATTTAGGTTTCGCGACCGTGGTATATATTTTGTACAGTACCTGTGTGACATTTGTCAGTCATTGTACAAGTGCAACTATGTCCCATCAAAAACATTAATATATATAAAATTTTGAAAAAAAAACTTGTAGATAGGTGTGTTTTATTTTTTAACAAAAGGTTATAATGATTTTAGCAGCTTCTAATATATACCAGCCTGTCTGCTTCGTGCAATGTTATACAGGGAGTGTGCGACAGAGATAGCGCTCTACAAAGCCGAAATTAGTCGATTGTCTCTTCCCAAAGGTCGATGTGCAATATTTATTGCTAGGCACTGTCCATTATATGAGGACCACCTGTATCACGTCTGTTCTTCTGTTATAAATAGCCGTGAAGTGAAATAAGAATGTATATATTCAAGGCTTTTAGCTAACTTAAAGTTTTACGACCGGAATCGAGTCGAAGCTTTCTGGGAATATTTCGATAGAGAAGTGTAGATAGATTCTTTTAACAGCATTTTAAAGCTCTGCTACTCTTTTTATTTCAAATGTTTTAATTAACGCGGTACAAAATGTAAAAATATTTGGAACAGTATAGTTACTTGTTTTATGCAATTCGGTTATGATAGTTATTGATTCCAAAAATAAAATTATGTCAAAATTGTTTTTGAAGATCAATTTATGATAATACATACTGTATATATTTTATATTTATCTTCCTTGGGCCATATACATCACATCATTGGACACGAAACATTTTCCATAATGGGAGACAAACTGGCTAACATATTGGTTTGAAAGATTGAACTTTTATTTCATGGATGTATTCTGTCCACATTCCTTCTGCATCATATAAGACGATCGTGGAAATAAAAGGAATGGTTAATACATTATATTTTTAATATATTCATCAATATTCACTGTTGCCTATTAAGGCTCACTGGTGGACTTAAACTAGCCTAGGAAGAGGAGAAAGAGCCACGCTTGACGTATGCCAAGGTTGGCGATTGTAATTGGTGTAAAGATTGCCATGTGAGGCATTTTATACATATGGACTCGTGCCTTCTCCACAGTGGGCAGGAGTTGACTTATTATACTACACTGATCATACGGGTTGGCAGAGTTTTGTTTCATGTTTTCCTTCTCTTGAATAGATATTGTATGCCTGTTAATATCCTTTAGTCTTTTTTTTTTACGATAACCACGGATACAATAGAGGACGGGAGTTGTATTCTACTCCGTCACCACACGGATGTATATTTAGTTAGATAATATTCTTTTTTTTTTTGTAAATTTTCCCCGAATACTATTTCTCTTAGATTAGATAAATGTATTTTGGCTGTAAATATTATGTCAAAGACAACGTATGTTTCTATTGGAATTTAAAGATATGTAATTTTTATTTCGTTAGTCGATTCTGGACAAAAATGAGATAGAAAATAGTGCCGTAATCGCATTTTTGTTGAGAAATGCAATTTTTTGTATATAAATCTATATCTATAAAAGAGGTTGTTTGTATATATGACATCGCTAAACTCAGAAACTATTTGACCGATCCGTATAAAAATTGGTATGTATATGTATTTTTTCACGAAGAAGGTTTAGATGCTATCCTCATTGATGTAACTCGCCACTAGGCGGCGCTGCGATATAACGCCTTCTACAAACAAACCAACGGGCTGGGTTTGTTAGTATTTCATATATGTGTAGCGTATTTAGTGGATTTAACAATTAAATACTGCCTCTTCTTTCTCATTAACAAGATTTGAATTGATATCTTTTTAGGCGTGGCGGTTTAAATTTGCTAAAATCCAATGAAAAATTGATTATTTTAAGTGGCATTTGAAACGTGGTTTACATTCTTTCTGTCCAATACGTGATACTCATTTTATCTATACATATAACAAATAAGTAGAAACTGCATGTCTGTACATTAGATCAATTTATTAAAAAATGGGTATAGGCAGTAAGAAAAACCCAACAATAGCCATTAAAAATCGCCAAACAGCATCCAAAAAACTTTTTGCGTTTTTATGTCTGTCTATAAGTCTGCATGCATGCTAATCTCTAAAATTATTGTACAGATTGTTCCGCAGTTACACAAATAGACTAAGCTCAGACCAGAGCAACACTTAGTTTTTATTTCATTTAAATCTGACATCAGAAAGAAAGTTATGGTCATTTAAATTTTAAAAAACATCCCTCGCTTTCTATGTTGCTAGAAGGGTCAATTCAAGAATATTACGCGGAAGGAAGTCGTGGGCTCAGGTGATGATCAGCTGTAACGAATATGTAGACTAATTTTGTATATGCATGAATAGTTTTCATTGTAACATGATCAACCAAGGTGGAGTTCAAAATGGTTTTACTCCAATAAAGTGACATAATTCATTTATTAACTAATCATAAGTAAAAAAAAAACTATGAGTAATTTTAGTTTCTAATTTAAGAGAGTATTTCAATTATATGTACAAAGCATTTCTTTCTTTCTTTTAAGTAGTTTTGAATTCAATTTTCCTTAATAGAGTATCAATAATAAGCATAGTTTATACGATTTATTTTTATGATAGCAATTCCGCTGTAAAATTTATATGGTGTGTAATCCATCCGGCCATTTACCAGCCTATCGACGACCATTATTGGACATAGGGTTCTCCACAAATTGGAGCTATTATACCAAAACTACCACTCTTGACAGATGGTTAGGCTATTGGAGTTGGTGTTATGAATTTCCTAGGAGAATGCTCCTGTCCACTTCTCTGGTGACCCTTCAGATGATTTTTACGACTTCCACGTCAAAATAGTGGCGACATTTTGCATTCTTAATATGCTATCATTTGGTATATGAAAAGGCTTTTAATTTCGTTTTGTATTGCACAGCATTTAAAAATTCATCCACTCCTACCCGATTTTTTTTGCCATTAATTTATTTATTTATAAATACCGTTTACCTCATTTTTCTAAATTGGTATTGCATAACTTATGGAGTATAGGGTATTAAAAATATTGTTAGTGCGATGTTGTTTAAATGTAAATAAATATTGTGTCTGATACAATACAACTGTTGTTAGACCTAAGTGTATGTTGTATTTGTATTAAAGAAAGAGTATGTAAAATTTTTATTTTAAATGTATTTTGTAAATGTACTGAATGTAAGTTATGGGCTCTTGTGTATTGCCCAGTACATGTGTAAAAACTTAGGGGTCGTGTCAAATTTGGGACTTTATATTTTAGTACCTAATAAAGAAGGTCATCTGAATCTTAGCATGTCATTTCATTTCCAATTTTGAAAGAGAAGATTCGGTAGACTCGACGACTAAAAAGAAATAGCTAAATTAGTTTAATCAGACATCTGACAACATTATCTAGCCGGAACATCTAGGGAGGAAGGCCAATTTTCGGAGCGGGTTTGCAGTTTTCCGTTGGTCAACAGCGGCCTATCTATGCCCCTGGTGTTGCAAAGGTCCAAGGGCATCAGTAACACTTTCGCAAGCAATAAATAAATTGAAATTCTAACTACCTAGACCAGATCGGTCATGTACTGAAGGAAGGTGGAGTCAAGAGTCTCCGAAACCGGCGAGCGTGTATGAAGAGAATTATGAATGTTGAGGAAGCGAGTGAAGTATGCAGAGATAGAGTTCTCTGGCACTCTGTTCTCTCTGCCTACCCTGCAAGGGATATGGCGTGATGATATGTATGTATGTATGTAAATTCTAATTTATTTTGCTACATATTACAGGGATGTGGAGCTTACTCTTCTCGGAATGTGTATAATTGTGTTAGACACAATCCTTCAATTTGAGACATATTGACTTACTATACCGACCGACAATAGAATGAATATAGAGTTTTGGGCTGTAGGAAAAGCAAAGCAATTAGGAAAAGTAGATCCAAAATAAAAAAAAAGTTATTGTGGTATTGAACACAACAACAACACAACCGAACGAACGTCTGGTAAAGGAGATATACAATGCGAAAGTGGAATCATGTAGGTACCGGGGGAGACCGAGACTCACCTACCTAGACCAGATCGGTCATGTAATGAAGGAAGGTAGAGTCAAGAGTCTCCGAAACCGGCGAGCATGTATGAAGAGAATTATGAATGTTGAGGAAGCGAGTGAAGTATGCAAGGATAGAGTTCTCTGGCACTCTGTTCTCTCTGCCTACCCTGCAAGGGATATGGCGTGATGATATGTATGTACAACAAAAGCAACTGGTTATTAAAATTCCAAATTCTATCAGTTTGATATGTATTTGTAAGGTTTTGTTTTACGTTACGTGGTCAACACTCAACTAACTCTCGCTTATTTCCTGTCAAAAAAGAGCTAAGTGCAAGTTATGGTCTAAAAGGACAAGTGGGTGGGACGCAATTACACTCTGCGAGAACATGATGTAGATAAAGGAGGCGACAAAGACTTGAACCAGCCTCTAGTCCTGCAGAAGATGTAGTGGCGTCGCAATATGCTGAATGAATTACGATCTTCATGGCCGCTGATATGAGAATGATGTGCTACTTAGGAGGGAGGGCTAGAATCTCCAAACTAAGTGGCCTGTCGGAGATAAATGAATAAAGATGATCATTCTATCCTTGGCTGTAGATAGAGGCTTAGAATACAGTTTCTGAGCAGGTATCAAAAGTTCATCATAATCCCTTCTCTTACGTCACTGAGCGGCGGAATGACAGGTACGCCTAAAAGGTAAGGGAAATTACGATATTTCATCACATAACTTGGATATGATAAAAAACTGACAAATACACGGGTATTGCACTATTTTGTTTTGTATTTATTTTTATATATAATTTCTTTTTATTTCGTTATAACGTAGATTCGTACTATGGCTGATAACGCCCACTTGTAGACGGTGGAGATCTTTAAATGTCCGTAGAAAATCTATCTTGAAATTTCTCAACATTTTCATATTTCTTTAGCAGAAAGAGATACTTCTTTAGGATGAATCATTCTCAAAATGGGCAAAATAAAGTCGAGAAACTATGAGTATACTTACAATATTAATCAAAATAAAATGAGATATGTTGATTTTTAATAAAATAAAATATTGTCTTCGTCACGGGAGTGCCGTGGACATTTTTCTTATGTATAACATGCATACATACATATCATCACGCCATATCCCTTGCAGGATAGGCAGAGAGAACAGAGTGCCAGAGAACTCTATCCTTGCATACTTCACTCGCTTCCTCAACATTCATAATTCTCTTCATACACGCTCGCCGGTTTCGGAGACTCTTGACTCCACCTTCCTTCAGTACGTGACCAATCTGGTCTAGGTAGGTAAGTCTCGGTCTCCCCCGGTACTTACATCCTTCCACTTTCGCATTGTATATCTTCTTAACCAGACGTTCGTTCGGCATACTTTCCACATGTCCGAACCATCGGAGCATTCCCTTTCGCATCTTTACACCAATACTCTCTTTCATACCTACTCGCTCTCTTACGTCGTCGTTGCGAATGCGGTCGGTCAGCCTAACTCCACAGATTTTCCGTAGAGATCGCATTTCGACCACATTCATTTTACTTTCATGCTCTTTTCTGCATACCCAACTCTCGCTTCCATATAGTAATGTTGGGACAAGTACTGCGTTATGTATTGCTACACGTGCCTTCTGACAATACGTTATATTATGTTAAGACGCATTTCTGCCATAAACTCAAATTACCTTAGTGTAATACTTACTACTAACTGTATAGGCAGGCTGAAATAGACAATTATTATTTGAGTTAGGGCAACCATTGAATAGGTCAAGTAAACCTGAATAAGTTGACTTAATGTTGGTCCAAAATGAAAGCAGATTAATATCAACACACGTCGGTTACCTACACTAAAGCTACGGTGTCGCTGCGTGCGCTAGCATAAAAGATAATCTTGATAACTAGAGAAGTTGTCTGTGCCGTCACGATATAACATGCGATACCCGACGACCACCGGCCGAGCCTGCCTCACACCTATAAGTATCTACCTGCAATATTAATTTTACAACCAAACGCCATATAATAGGCAACTACATTGATTGACGTTTGCTACTTTATTGATCGTCATTATTTATACCACCGGAGTATTTGAATGCCATCTTTGAAAAAGATTGATGTCCAAATATATCTATAATAATTCTTCACGTTTGTACCTAAGCGTATGCGTATACATATATAATCCTGAATAGGACTCGATTCTCGCAGATTGAACAACGATACAAATTCAATTAAAGATTGATAGCTGCAATATGTCTTAAGTTCGACTAATAAGGTGGTTTGTTTGGTACAGTTGAGACCAATTTGTATTAAAATCGAATTACTTTTTAATTCACTGTAATATTATGTTATTTTATGTTCAATTTATCTTCCTGTGATTGCCCTACTATTGTTGAATAGGAGAAATAAATTTCTATTTCTTAACGGGTGAGAAAGTCCTAATTGCCGCCGTACCACCAAGCGGTCAAGTCTCCAAACGATTGATATTCGTCGAAATCGCCTTGTACTACCGTATCCGTGGAATATCAGCGAAATATTGTCTTGTCTATATAAACGATTTTAGACATCAACACAGCTACTCAACAAATTTAATTGTTTAGTAATTGATTTTCCGTGTGGTAACGAAGTAAGAATACAATTCACCACCCTCTATCAATTCACCACCCCATTATCTTACCCTTGGGTAATCGTAAGAGACGACAAAGGAATATAAAGCAGATAACATTTATGCAAGAGAAGTAAAACTCGAAACAAAATTTTATACCAACACGTCTGACCAGCATGATATAGATAGTTGGTCAATTTCCCCCTATATTATTATGGTGGAGGTTTGAGCCCAGCAATGAGACATATATGAGCTAAGATGAAAATGGTGATGAATTGATTGGATCAGTAGCTGAGCAATACAATTCTAAATTTATTTAATATTTTATTTTATCCAACATGTATACCTGCTTACTGTTCGCAACTGTACCATTTTCAACAAGACTAAAGCCTCCTACTTTACCCTGTCATAACTCGAATACTCACAATATTTAATAAATTACATATACATCTAATAAGTAACCGTGAACTTGGATTGTGGCTCATCAATAATGCGCATTAATATTGGCTTAGGTGCATTCATCGCGACCAATATGGCCGCTACCTCGCCGCCATTATCGGTTTGACAGTTGCAATCAATCAAGCTTGATGAATGAGGTTCGCGAGAGCTTGCCTTTGCGGTAGCTACGTACACAAAAACTGTAAACTACTGCTGTTTTTCTAACTTTATATAGACATAGTAAGCATATACACGAAGTATCTCCCTGCCTTATAAGTTCTAACAACCTTTGCCTAAGTCAGGCTTAGACTTGATTTAGAGTTGCAAAATTACTTACAAACTACTATTTATTGAACTATAAATTTACATTTATAACTACGTATAAATATAGTTATATATTTCTGCATCTAAAGGAAGTTATTGCCGTATAGTAAGACCTATGTAGATTGAGAAATAGAACATATTATTTGAAATTTTTACATTTCAATCGAAAGTGTGTCTTTGTTTTTGTGTGCTTTTTTATCGTTAACTTCTGGATATGATAGATTGGGCTGATAGCGGTGTGTGTGACTCGGCATTTCGCGTTAAATGACGAATCCGATTCTCTGCTATTAGTCTCTTGAAAAGACTAAACAGCTGTCCATCGCCGGTAATCAATGCGAATTAAATTACTGAACGATCTTATAATCTAAATTACTTACGGAATCATTTTTAGTTTGTCGCTTACATCCTCGCAGTGGTGATCAAAAATAACGTACGTATGTAGTTTTATGGTATTACAAAAGAGGTTTATTTTTTATTATTTATTTTATTTAGACTTTATTTAGAGGTTTATTAATAGCGACAAATATTACTACTGCGATTTCTTTGACCTCATAGCCGATTAATACTATCAAAACCAAATAATAGTGAGTAATAATAACTAACTGTCAATCTTGGAGACTCAAGTTTAAATCTTGTTTCGGGCAAAGTGTTTTTGCAGGTATTGCTGTAGGAGTTTTCATTAACAAACACCAATTTACAGATATTTGGGTCCCAAGGCGTAATCTATCCATCCGATTCAGTTGAGTGTTGCTGCTGCATATTCTCCGAGTGATGTCTCAGCCGGATTCTCCGAGTGATGTCTCACGCTATGTCCTAATTGGCTGTCGCAATACGACACGACTTTTGTTGTCCAACCGATCAACTAATGCGACAAAATTAAAACACATGCTTTTGAATGGAGCTGTCCTAACTGGCAACTCGCACTGACGTGCGACATCGCATTTGTTGGTCGTTGTGTTTTAAATTCAAATCTGTTCTATTTTGTCGTGTCGGTCGTCCGGGCAACACGTGTTTTTGATTGATAAGTAAAATGAATACTATGAGTGATTCTTTGATAACAGAAATACAAGGAAGGCCCATATTGTGGAGTAAATGGAACAAAAACTACAAAAATCGTATTTTAGTTGATAAAGAATGGTCAATAGTGGCAAAAATTTTAAAAAAAGATAGTAAGTACCTATTTTATTGCTTTTACCGTTATGGCCATATGCGTAGATACGCTGTTTTTATGAGTTTTTCACAAAACTATAATGTTCAAAACAACAAGAAAAAAAATACATTGTAAAATTTTACTTTTTTCTAGTGTACGAGGTTGAATGAATTTTATAATTGTTTGTTATTTAGCTAGTGCATTATGTAGAAATGACTTGTGATATCTAGGTGTTAAGAATAAAATTAAATACATGTACGTTATTAATATATTAGGTACAGAAGTTCACTTTCTGACGATATATATAATCAAATACGGTTATTTTTTAAATAATTTGTAAATAGTTCTCGCAGACGCAGAGCATCAGTTGTGGGCCTGTTTCTCCGTCTAGAATTCAGAATACTATTCAGTGTTGTGTAGTGAGTTCTTATATCGGTATCGTTTGCTTTGTTTCCTTCAAAGTCAATGATAACGTTATGTAAAAGACATATAGCTTTAACTATATGATTGGCATTATCAATACTGGTTTCTATATTTTTTTGAAGTATTCGAAATTTTGCTGCAATAATTCCAAAAGCGCATTCTGCAACCATTCTGGCACGAGACAAACGATAGTTAAAATAAGATTTTTCATCTTTATTCAGAAGTTGCCTTCGTGGATATGGCTTCATTAAATATGATTTTAAAGGAAAGGCTTCATCACCTACAAACACAAAGGGTGCTTCGACATCAGAATTGGGCAAGTTTTTCGGAACTGGTAGCTCAAAGGTTCCATTTTCAATCTCATTGCACAATTGTGTATTCCAAAAAACACCTCCGTCGCTATCTTTCCCATATGATCCGATATCCTCCACTATAAATCTGTAATGAGCGTCTACTACAGCCATCAGCACTATAGAATAGAACGCTTTGTAGTTAAAATACATACTGCCCGAATTTGTAGGACATTTGACTCTAATATGTTTGCCATCAATTCCTCCAACACAATGCGGAAAGTCCCATTTTTTTCCAAAATCTTCTGCTATTTGACTTAATTCGTCTTTATTTGGCCGTCTCATATGTTTATATAGAAGCGTTTTCCAAATTGCAGCACAAACTTCGATGACAATTGCGGAAACGGCACTTTTTGATACTCTAAATGAAAAAGCGATTTGTCGAAAGGACAATCCAGTAGCTAAATACCTAAAAATAATAAAAATATTTTAATTAATTTCAGAAGAAGAAATAAAGGTTAAATGGCGTAATTTGAGAGACCAGTTCCAGAGAGAATTAAAAAAAATCAAAAAGCCGCGATCTGGAGACTCTGGAAGTCCGATATGTAGATACACGGGAAAATGGGTGTACTTTCAGGCCCTCTCATTTTTAACAGACACTATGATGCCTAAAAATACAGACAGCAACTTCATTAACAGTAATATTGAAGTTGTACATGAAGCAGAAATTGAAACTAGGCTCACTTTCGTTACTAATACTGATAATATCAGTCAAGTCAGTCGAGATCTAATGACCAATGAGGGTCTGGGACTACCTGTCAGTACTCCAGGTACTTCAATGTCTAATTATCCAGATGGCGTATTTCAAAATGAAAGTGAATCAGAAACTTCTGAACAACAACCTACTGAAGAAATATTTCAGCACGAGACGCCTCGATGCCAAAATGCTGATAGAACAACTTCTCGAAGTAATAAGAGAAGTAGAAAGGCCTCAAAGATGACTGATTTTGAGACGCAAATGTTGGAACTAGAGAAAACCAAATTAGCAGCACTAACTACATACGAGAAAAACGAGGATTATGATGCCAATGACGATATGCACTTTTTAAAATCGCTTCTTCCTTACCTAAAAATGCTCAACCCAATGAAAAAATTACTTATTAGGACAGAAATTCAAAATCTGATACATCGGGAGTTAGTTAATGATAATACAGAAGCGTCATCATAAACTAATACTAATTACAGTCACACTTACTCAAGTTTCTCACTAACTCTAGTGAGAACTGAGTAAATGAGAAAACTACATTAGCGAGAATATTTTCTAAATCCCATTATTTTACCACCTAAAAGTTTAAAAAGTGAGATATTTTTTTTTAGAGACCTCTATGAATAAAATTTCACCTATACCTCTATGCTAAAAACTCGGGAATAAGAGAAAAAGAAAAGATATTGCAGTCCCTTTATCTCTCACTTATGCAGGTTCAACAGTATTTGTTACACTACTAAAATTTGTATGTATCTACGTTTTTTTATTAAATTTAATATTTTAATAGTTTTTTACCTCAAAGTAACAATCAGTCTTTCTTCTATAGAAATAGGTTTCTTAAAATTTGTAATCTGGTGTGTATATGTTAGTCTTATTGCTTCAAGAACATAATCAAACGTATTTATCTTCATTCTAGTGTACTGGTAAAATAAATTGTTATTTTCTCGTAGTTGACAGTACAGATGGTGAAATTCGCCAAATTTCATCCTATCTTTATATATCTGTTGCACTCGTTCACGTTTTGATTTTTGCTTTTTCAATAATAAATATTTTAAATAAAAATTTTCACTAAGCACATTAATCTTTGACAACGACATTTCGACGACTGACGACAATGCAATTTGGACACATCATTTTTGTCGTACGACCAACTTGTTGCACGGCAATGCGAACAACCGATTTTGTCGTAGAACGACTTGCCAATTAGGACGTAGCCTCAGCCGGTTTCTACGATTCTCGAGCAAATAATCAATGACGACATATTGTATTTTTAATCCAGTTATCAAATGAAAAATAGTTTGCCTTATCATCAACTCAGCTCATATAACCACCCCACTGTTGGCTGACTGCGAGTCGCCCATAGAAGGAGAACAATTAACGCACTATCACGTTGGTCAAACGTGTTGGCACAGGACTATTTCGAGCTCACATTTTCTTGAATAAATGTTATCTACAATATCCCTTAGTCATATTCTACGAAACTTATCTGCTAGGATGGGACTGGTGAACTGCTTACGCCGTCAGCACAGGGAAAGATCATAATAATCATGGTACTTTACAGTATTAACTTTGTTGCATTGTGTAATTGCATTTACTCAGATTACCGTAATGATTTGTGTCAATTTATGTAAATAATTTTACCACGAATTTTTAACACGTACCAAATGTTACAAAGTTGAAAACTTGTATTTAATGCGACATTACATTGTAAGTGTTCGATGCACCCAGGATTAACCTCGACGACATTCAAAGATGGATTGTAGTCATAAAACGGTGGACGCTGGTGGCATTTGTAGTCAGGTCACGCGGTCGCACGCGCCGCGCCGATTGTCGCATGATTTCGACGGACGGCTCATATCGTTTGCAACATTGTTCACCAAACTGCAACCATGGAAAGTTACAGAGTTATTCGGGAACTGAATAAGAATTCACAGAAATTTTGACTTGCAAATTACTTAGAACCTTTTGTGAGGGACTGATATTGTGTAAGCTGTGGGCACTATGAATCTTCTTTAAGTGAATACAGTATAAGGTGTCCAACTCAGTCGTCGATATAGTTTTGAATAAAAAATAAAAGCGTTATTTTGTTTTTTATCAAAATCGAACAGATTTTATATAAATTTACCCGCACCTGAACATTATTTTTTAAGGAGCAAATGCTATTTGAAATCCGCAAAAATAATGCATAATGATATTGTAGGATTAGATTAGAATTTAGGGTTTTAAAGGTGTAGTGATTAGAGTAGTGACTCCTCATATAGATTATCAAAAAAATCATCACACACATCTGAGGACTTTAGGTGATCTTCAACGTTCGAATTTTATACATTTTTTAAAATATATTAATAATTTCATGGACATGCAAATTTCGTTAATATAAATTTCTTTATTGTTAAAACTAACAATAATTGTGAATTTTCCATTTCATAGCCATTTACGTATTCCGTGTGGTGACGGAGTAAGAATACAATTCTTTTCCCAATCCCTAACTAATGTACCCAACACTTCTATAGTTGACATTGATATGAAAACTGGAACCACATTGTCAGCAATTGGATTTTTTTTATTGCTTATGGTGGGATACGAGCAGACAATACACCTAATGATAAATGTCACTGGACCTTTGCAAATACCAAGGGTATAGCTAGACCGCTGCCTACCAATACAAACCTCAAACTCACCCCAGTTGGGCTTCCAGCCCTCTCGCTCGCCGAACGAAGCGCAATAGTTCATTGCCATTACTCAGACGTCGATCTTCTGCGAGAGTGTGGTATTACCCCGGACGGACCAGCTTGCGGCTGTAGACAGAGAACTGCCAACAACGTGGTCCTACCGCTATTGAATGGCTGTTTATGCGACGAGATATTGACTAGATATAAAGGTAATCAGTATGGTATTCATTTTATTCAGATATCAACGCATAAATTCTATAGCTGTCATCATTTTCCAGCTCTTGTTTCAATTTTTTGAAGTCCACGCAATATGTACGAGTACCTATATTACAAAAGTAATTGTCATTTTTATGACCGGCCCCCTGCCTGACGTCAACCCTCTTTGGGAATATAATTGTTCACCAAATGGCATCAAATGGAGTTGATCCAGGTTTGTATATAACTCCGTAGCTGTAAAAGGTTATAAAATATTTAATAATAGGCAGTACTCAATTAGATAAATGTTAGAACGAAACGAAACGAGAAAATAATTTAAGACAACCCACTATAGATCTATATATATATATATAAGAGATTTCCACCTATGTATTGACTCATCATGATATCTCTGGAACCATAAGGCCTACACACTTTAAATTTGGTAGGAATACTCCTTTTGCTGAGTAAAGGTCAGCTAAGAACGGATTTTACGAAATTTCACCCACAAGGGGGGTTGCTGGGGTGTAAAAATCACATTTTTTAAATATATCTCCTACAGACTTGAATTTCCGTAGGCATAATTTTGGTTACAATACACAGGTTAACTAAGAACGGCTCTTTAAAAATTCCACCCCTAAAGTGGATTGTGTAGGTGTTAACCCAAAAAATCTACATTTGCCAATACTGCCCCTACAGACTTGGAATTTAGTGTGGACTTTCTTTCTGTCCTGTAAAGTTCAGATAAAATAGGATTTTAAGAAATTCCTTCTCCGAGAGGAATTTTATGTAGCGAAAGTTGAAGTAACCGAAGCGAAGCGAGGGCGGGTCGCTAGTAGTGTATAATTGGTTAAAACGTTAAGATGTAAAGAGTTTTGTTCGAATATAATACTTCATTACACGAATTATCACGGAATGTCACAAAGCAAATCTTAACATAAAAGAACAGACGCTTAAATGGTGTTGTGAATGTTCAGTGAAATAACAGCATCAAGTGTCATGTATACAAAGGCATCAACAACAATGAACGACGCGGGTGGTCGCGATCATTTAGAACATTGTAGGCACATTTCTTGGAAGGTCACCTCGACGCGACGCCTCCTACAACTCATCACCCTCCTCACTACAACTTAATTTATTTATATTAGTTATTATGTACCTGGAAGTTAATATATGAATTAAACAGCCATAGATTCGTTACAGTTCAATAGAGCAGCATAAACCATTCGAATGCATGGAGTAAATAATTGATTATCCTTCATTTTAAATTGGAAATTTTAACTAACACTGTAAGGACAACAAAAAGCGTCCCTCACTATTAGACTTAATGAGTATTCTGCATACACGAATGACTGAATAGGTGCATTTGCAAGTTCCTCATCTTAGTATTTTACTAAGAATGGAAGCGGTAATACTCGCCGAAGTAACTGGACAACTCTGGCCTCATAAATCGTTCCTCGCCGGAACTTCATCGTACGTTGCCGTAGGCCGGCTATAGAGGATTCTATTGTATATTCAGACTGTGTGGGTCCTCCGTTCGTTACTAGTGTTGTGGATAGGTCTAACTCCTCTCTGCAATCACAATGGTTTCCAACAAGAGTTTTTCTCGTTACGAATAGTGCAGGTTTTGTCAGAGTATGGTTTCTTCGAGAAGTACCTAGACACAGTCATAAGGAGTGAGAAAATCTCGTACTGTTGTCCTTAGGATTGCAGAATATGGTGCAGCATCAGCCAGAGTGGCCTAGATAGAGCAGCGCGGTAAATTTGCTGCGACCATCGGTGCCAACTTGTTGCTAGGAACCATCGTTATAGTGATAGTCTCTACTATGACATTGTAGAGTATCAATCTCCCTGAACTAAGTGAGAGCATGTCAACTAGCTATTTGTGATATTATTTATGATAAAATATATATATCACTTATTTTTATTCCAATGAAAGTCTCGCAGATCTAGTCGGTAAATCTTCTAATTTTCAATCAGGAATCTATTATTTGCAAATTAGTGTAGATGTAGTGTAGATGTGTCTTTAGTTTCCTGTGTGACAGCGGCTACGAATACTACCAACGCTTACTTTGCTCGTGGATGTCGTAAAAGACGAACAAGAGCTTCATATCGACCTGGGCCAGTTCCTTGAGAGAGTAATGGTTGACCAGATGACATACATCTGGTCAACCATTACTCTCTCAAGGAGGATTGACGTCAAGCAGCGACCGGTTATAGAACTATTGCCAATAATTTTTGCAATATGTACGATGAAAGAGTACATATTGCGTCGACCCCAAGTAATTAGGATAAGAGCAAGAGAATGATGACGATATCTTTAGTTAAAAAGTTAATGATTGTTCACCTAATAAAAGGCGGAGTGTGATGACAGGCAGTAACATCATCTGCGTGTTATCCTGCCGTTTTACCTTATTATATCGAAGTAAATTAAAAAAGCAATATAAGACGGTGGCAAAACAATTATTGGTCCTTTCAACATCTATTAAATGGATGCTTGCGAAAACATTTGCCCTTATACATGTTTTTATTAAAGAGATGTGGGTTTTGGGTAAGGCAATTGAAACATCAATCATAGATATTGAATATTTAGGTATTACTTTAAATTTAGGTTGAAATGGTCGTCACCTTCTATAATATCTGTTGATTAGAGCGGGATGCTGATATGTTATAGGTATTCTTAGTCTAACACCACGCGGTTACAGTTTATAAATATCTAAATATCCACATTTTTGATAAGAAAGCTAATAAATTTTTTTTTTTGAATCGCACTATCAGTTTCTGTGATTATCAAGTTTGAACAAATATATAAAATTCTTAGCTTTATAATGTAATATAGATAAAGTTATTAATATTAGGTAACTTAAATCTAGTGAAAGTGTTTAAACAATATTTCTTTAGATAAAGTTCTTTAGAAAATATTATATGTAATATCGTAAATAGCCTCTTATATTTATTGCTTATTTTTCTATGATACGGCTATTTATTACCCGCTGTATTACATAAAAAGCTGCTATAAAAATAAGCACGTCGGTAATGGAGCTAAATGTGATATTTTAGTGTTTGTTGTCATAAAGATATGAATCAAATTAACGCCTTGAATTAATATTACTTTGATTCTATGAAAGCTATGAATAAAGTCATTCGGAGATACAACCTTTATTTGAAATTCTTTAGCACGCAGTCTGGATGACTACCTATACTTAGTATTTTCTGCTTTCTTTCTTATTATGTATCTATACTTTTTTGACCATTTTTTTTTGATTACGCAAGAGATACAGATTTATGCAAGAGATTGCAAGAGATATTTTTGATATAGTTATCGTATTAAATCGTAATTAAAATTAAATAAATAATCGTAAATCGTAATAAAGTTACGATATAAAAACTAATAGATATATTTCAAATTTGGATAGATTTTTTTCAGGTAAAGTAAGATTGGCAATATAAATATATATCTAGCAATTATACATATGTATAATGAGTGGTTAGTAGCAAGTTTTGCGGCAACATTATGGCTCTCTCCCAGCAATAGCACTTAAACCTTGTTATTCAAATTACTGAAATTTTTAGCATTTAATATGCTTAATTAAAAATAGCACTTAAATTTTCGGTGTTACATAAAATATGTGTTCTTGATGAAAACGAACCTAAGACATTTTATTTGAAAAACCATTTTCATTTCTTTACTATCTTTTTCATATTATATTAGGTAGATATATCTCAAAAACCAAGTACTATGTCCACATGCGTAGTACATTTCTTTCTGTTTTGTTGTCTGACTTAGCTGTTAACCGCAGATGGCTATGACAGTTTTACCCGGACTGTGGGTGAGCACTAAGGGCTCTCAACTCGATGTACTTACATATCATATACCTAACGCAATACATTTTATTGCTTTGATATAACTTACTTTAAGAGATTATTTGTTATACACTTAAGTTGGTATTGAACAAAATATTCGTCGCTAATTATATGGAAGCTGATACATTTCAGAATAAAAGATCATAGCTTGTTAGTCTATAATCCATCAGTTAGCTTTATTTGCGCAGTTTTCATTGCGCTCTTTTTAGTAGTATCAACCTCATGGACTGGTTGGTTAAAATCGAACTTGCGAGGTTAAACTATAGCTAAACAAAAAAGAAAAATCGAAAGTGAAGTTTAAATATCATTAAAATTTCTTGTAAATGTTAAAATGGTTTTTACATATTTAATATAAATGATTGGCCGTACGTTTAAACTTAGAGTTCAAATCTAGATTAAAAAAAAGTTATTGATAACATGTAGGTACATAGAGTAATTTAAAAGTTTGTAACAGTACGTCGCTGCATGGATTTTTTAAAGCTCAATCTTTTAGCATTACTCTCTATTCCAACTAGATTTAAAACAAAATTTGATATATAGGTACTTCACGAATGCCGATTCGAATAGTGCAGAAGCGCTGGTAAATGTCGTAAAACTAAATGTTAATTTTATTATTATATGGGCGTCTCTGTTTATGGTAAATAATTAAAAGACAAAATGGTGGCGGCGTTTGTTTAGTATCTACTAATTTGGTATGATGAGTAACTTCTGTGTGGGTGTAACGATCATAAAAAGTAAATCGAGTTACTATATCCATATCAATTTTACTTCGCGTTAATTTTGTATCTTAGTATTATTGTAGGCGTAAATGCCGTTTATTGAGAAATTATCCAACACAAAGACATGAAATTTATTTTAATGTTTGTAATAAAGTAGCCCACGGACATAAAATTAAATCTAAATTGTAATCTTATACGATTTCGTCACGGTTTGTTGGCTGTTAGCACCGGTTGGTAATAGCTTAGCGTCGGAGATATGGCTCAGTAAATGTTCCGAGGTGACATATCTAGGCGCACCGGTGCACTAGATTCGATGTGACGTGAGATAAATCTCAACTCGCTATCTATTTCAATTTCGTTGGAGCGCGCCATATCGTACAAATCTCGGCCTTATTCTGGCCGGCTCTTACCGCTGCGGCCCGCACGCGGACCACCCAAGTCGATTCACAACGACTTCTAAACATAGCATCTGTCTATCTGTTTATACTAAACGATACTAACAGATACAAGAATAACGAAATACGAGATGAATGTCAGCCAACTCGTTTTATCGCCGGAGCATATTATTCGTACTTATACATGGCTATGGTTCTTCATACGATAGAAATGAGACATTTACATTTGCGTACTCATTGTAACATATAATACTCTTATAAAATCTGATAATCACATCATAATATATCCCTTTCTGACACCAATAAATATCGCCATCGTAAATAACAACTGTATAAAAATGTTATTCTTCATTTCATTATTATGAGATCGTAAGAACTTAATATACCCGAATAATAAAAATTAGTATGCGCCATAACTCGTGCTTTTGCTATAGGTAATATGTAGGTATAGGCTAAAAGACGACGTATTGTAAATTTTAATCTCTTCGTCAAATATGTTTTTTATCTTTTTGTGTTGTTGGCGAACGACCCTCATATTTCACGATGGTCAAAGGGGATCGGTGGTCGCAGTCATATGTTATGCGGTCAGACATTTTTGATTGAATGCCCAATAAAATATTTGTCGATATAGTATTTAAATAATTTCTTGTAGCCGATATAAATCGGATAAAATAAACCGGAATAACAGCCGAATAAATAAAGCTTTAAATTATTGTTTATAAATCTTAAGCCCTTTAAACTTAAGCGTTTATAGTATCTGGCCGAATAACCGCTTTAAAATCATTCACTTAATGCTTTTTTGAAAATAGTTAGCGTATTCACCTCAATTATCTGATTGTATAAGATAATTTTAACCACATAACCTATCTTTATTCAAGTTATTGAAGTAAGACAAAGAAAATTTTAAAGCTTCTGCTGCATGCAGGGATCTATAATGTTTTTTTATTGCTTATGGTGGGAAACGAGCTGACAGTACACCTAATACAACGTACAACCAATACAACCACAAACCCACCCCAGTTGGGCTTCTGGCTCTCTCGCTCACCGATCGAAGCGAAATAGCACATTGCCATTACTCAGACGTCTATCTTCTGCGAGAGCGTGGTACTACCCCGGACGGAACGGCCCGCGACTGTCGACAGAGAACTGTCTAAAGCGTGATCCTACCACTATTAAAAGTATAGTGTGGATAAATCTTTTCATATATATTAGAATTTCGCCCTGTGATGACCAGTTAGGAATACGATGCTACTGCTCATTGTTTTCCTGTGAAAATTCTCAAAGTGGTATGAACCATAATCAGGTGAATGGGCACGAACACTTCGGAGAAACTTATACTATCAACTGTGTTCGTCGACCCGCTTGTCAAGTGTGATTACGGCATTGTCCCCCATAGAGGAGGCTTAACTTCAGCATTGGGTGGTAACAAGTTTACAATTGGATGTTAGAATTATTAGATTATATTAAGTTTATTGATAAGTCTATTATTTATTTATTATTGCAATCACTGCTTTTGATTAATTAATAGAATAACACTAGCAGCAAAATCGCTTATCCAATAACATTATGTACTGCATTGCAAACTGCATTGTTATTACTTATTAGTTATTATATATTCTATTCAAAAGCTTAACAAGATTGGGCTTAACAAGTATAATCAGAAAAGCATGGTGGTCGAAACAATCGTCCCTGTAGCTATACGATTGTTACAAAAACTATTACGTAATCTATTCAATCAATCTGTGGATTCCTTTACTAAAGTAAAATAGTGTAAAAGTATTAAAAGTAGGTACACACTTCAGAGATAAAATATAATTCATTGTAATTCTATTAGGACTTAAAAGGATTAATAATTTGCTACTTATATTTATAAATATTAATTTATAACATTTAGTTATTGTATGTATAATACATAGTTATTAATTTATAACTTTCATCTAGTTATTGTGTATATATATATATATATATTATATATATATATATAGTTATTAATTTATAGCTGTGTGGTAGCGGCTACGAATACTACCAACCCTTACTTTTCTCGTGGATGTCATAAAAGACGACTAAGAGCCATATAACGACCTGGGCCAACTCCATCTGATGCCGTTTGGTCAACAATTACATTCCCAAGGAGGGTTGACGTCTGGCAATCGGCCGGTCATAAAACTATTGTCAATAACTTTTACAATATGTAGGAAAGAAGAGTACATATTGTTTCGACCCCAAGTAATTGGGATAGGAGTAGGAGAATGATGATGATCTAGTTATAATTACTTATTTGCTAGCAAAAAATGATACACACTTTTCGTAAATACATATATTCCAAAAAGTTTTCTGATAGAAGACATATAAAACGTCTCTCATAAAGACGATGATGCCAGTCAGAGGTGGTTGGAGCGGATTTCTAGTAGATGTGGGTGCAAGTCCCACGTGTGATAATATTTTTCCGCTCGCAAATAACATTTTATAAATAACCTAGTTATCCGGGTGGTGACGGAGTAAGAATATAAACCACCACCACCTATTTTACCTATAGGGGTGATTATAAGAGACGACTAAAGGATATAAAATGCATATAACATCTGTGCAAGAAAAGGGAAACACGAAACAAAAAAAAAGCCCTATTCCAACATGTCTGACCAGCGTGGTATAGATCAATTTGACTTACCTTATAGAGGAGACTCGAGCCCAGCAGTGGAACATATATGAGTTGAGATGAAATAACCTAGTATACCTATCTACTGCTAATTTTTTTTTTTTTTTTCATTTTTTTTATATGGGAAAATAAACGCGTATTGAATCTTACAAACATGTATTAGGGGATTACGATGACAAGATGATACAAATATGAAGCCAATTATATCTTCCAACTGATACTTAAACATTGCCTTGAGTCGTGTAAACATGTACAATACTAAACAACTACAAAAACTTTAGTATATTTGTAAGAGAGTTTTATTCAATATATATGATACATATAGTGGTATAACATCATACACAGTAAAAATGTTGATGACAATTTACAAGTCTTTAATTTTTGCCTTGAATGTATGTAGCTTATGATGCAAACATGTCCATGCTACCAAAGTATTTTTTATTAAACTAAATCTCGATAATTTAGTACACTAATTATTATTATTCCTAATAAAGAACAATTACACATACAAATGTTAAGAATCGCGTAGTTGCCCCCATATGTTCGCTTAAGTAATCCTAAATACTGTTGAAAATTCTTTTTATTTTGATATACAACCGCATTAAAGCATCATGCTATCCCTATCCCTACTAATATATAAATGTGAATGTAAGTTTGTTTGTTATGCTTTCACGCTAAAACTACTCAACCGATCATCATGAAACATTGTACACATATTCTTGGAGGTATTAAAAGTAACATAGGATACTTTTAATTAAAAAAAAATCAAAATTTTATATGAAAAATACAAAAATTGTTTGTCAAAAAATCTCAAAATCTAGCTTCTTCAACGCCATCTAGCAGTCCAGTAATGAAGTTCCAACCCTGAGTATTGTAATACCGTTGCACTGTATTACCGACGGTCAAAAATAAAAATAGGGGATCAAAAACTTTAGGAAAGTAACCTTTTACGCGGGCGAAGCCGCGGGTAGAAGCTAGTATAATATATAATAATTAGATACACCAAAACATTGTACAAGAAGTAGGTAACTTGTATTGCATGATGCGTTTCATCTAAAAAGTATATAATATGCTTTAGGTTACACTGAACTAATCGTATAATAGACTGAGTATTCTTAGTCAACTATATACATATATTATATAATTAGATTAACATTAAACAAACTGTAAAATGTTTGCAAAGGATTTCTATTGAGAAATATTGTGATAAATTCATAGTAATTTATAGATGTAAGAGGTTTCGAGATATAACCCAAGGCGGACTTCTGACTTTTAGAAATTCAGTATTTGTTGAACAATTAATTATTAATGGCAAAAGGACACTTCGTGAGTAAAACTATACAGGCGTGCGCTCATGAGATGCTCACGCCGACGTATATAATATATATTAGAGATGTGAGTGGGTTTGGACATTTAGAAAGTATGAGTGACGAGAGGTTGACGAAGCAAATATATAAAGCAAACGTGAATGGGACGAATACAAGGGGAAGACCACGTCATACTTTTCTGCACCAAGTTGGAGATGTGTTGACCAGAGTTCTTATTAAGAGTATGCGTAATCGTAGAGTATGCATGAAGACTATTATGAGTGTGAATGAAGCGATGGAAGTATGCCAGGATCGTGGTTTGTGGCAATCCGTAGTCTCTGCCTACCCCTCTGGGAAACAGGCGTGTGGCTATGTATGTATGTATGTAGAGATGTTATGGAGCTCGGTAACTGTAACCGTAATTATCGTATATCCGAAATAAAAATATATCCGAAACCGTAATCCAAACCGATATTTATATCGATAATTATATCTTTAGACAGAATAATTTGTAATAAGTTCGTATAGGGTCGGCTTCTGTATGAGATACGATATCACAGGTTTACTTTTAACTAGTAGAACTGACAGCCTAAATGTAAGCCTCTCCAAAGGGGAATAATACGACAATCATTACACTTAACATTTCACATTTATTATTTCCTAAAAAAATAATATTCTTGACTAAAACTATGCGAAACTGTCGAATAATATGAAACAATTTCATATCTGTAAACATATCCAAAACCGGTAGATATATTTTTTATATCCGTATTTAGTTCCGAAACTTCATATTCGCAACAACCCTTATACGTACTTCGTATATCAGTATTCTCGTAATGAGGATTTTGCCTTGTAATAACGAGAAAGTAATAATTATATAGGTCGATGTAAAGAACGAAAAAAAAAAAACAAAATTATTTGACTTATACAGCATGGACATTATAAAAAAAAAAACATATAAAAATAATGTAATTCCAGCCATCCATCGACAGCCACTATTACGATAGGTTTAACCTAGAGAGGATCGACTGATAAGTGAGGTGGCGATCTTAGTTGGTGTTACAAGTTTTCCAAGAGAGTATCTACTACAGTCCATTCTTATCTCAGCTGGTTTTTACAGCTCACATGGACAAGTAAGAGAGGTGACACATTGCATTCCTATCCCGTTGCCGTCCAGGGACCGATATAGTTGCTATTTACTTATCATATTTGAAAAGGTACGATAGAAAAGACTGTAGAAAATGTAAAAACTTGCTATATAGTATTTCCATTATAATAATTAAAATTAGATACCAAAGTATTACATATGTATGTATATATATGATCAAATTTGATTAAATTTATATTAGCGCAGAAATACAAAAACTTTTTCTTCCAATATATTCACTTAAAATTTCTCATTCTTGGAAATTTAAAAATAATCCGCATTGCACTTTCATAAAATAAAAGTATCTAAATTATACATTAATAAAAAAATATTTAAAGGCTGCTAAAACAAAAATCTTTAAGTTCAGATAGGACACATCGATATACGATTTATTATCAACGTAATTTACGCTTACGGCTGTACGACTGTTTCGTGTGGATTTTTTTTAACGCTAAATTATGTGTGCTTGTAGAACTTAATAAGAGTACCAATCGCACAGTGTTAAGACTAGTTATATTACTCTCATTTTATTATATTACAACTGTTTAATGCGAAGCCTTTATCAAATCGTCGTGGGTGGTATCGCTCTTGTTTTCTCACAAAAACGACAAAAAAAAAATTATATCCTTAAAGGAAATTAGTCCCTCTAAAACATGGTTTGGACATGTGTTACTTTTTTCGCTTTAAACATGTCCAAAGGTAAGATTTATGTTTGGTTCTTCTCCGACATAAAATTGTGGTCAAGTAAACGTAAAACTTTAGAACGATTCATTTAAAATAGAATGGAATTGAAGTATACACTCGTATTTACGTAAATCCAAAGCCGTTGATTTTTTTTTATCGCGTTCGGTTTGTTTGATTTCAAAATCCTTCTTGGAGTATTTACTAAAGGATTTTGTAGTATTTTATAAAATGATAAGGATTGTGTGCGTAGTTTGTTGCATGGTAGCGCGTCAGGTAGAGCGTAGTACAGGTAGCACAAACAGCTACTGTCCTCGTCCTGAATACACAGCTTAGTCACACAATACACTCCGGGTAGGTTAACAACGCCCAAAGAAAAAATCAACATGCTCATCTACCCTTAACTTATATAGTTACGATTCTCTGTCCGTGAAGATTTTTTAAGAGGATAATTTATTTTATCTATTCTTTGTACATTTTATTAATTGCAATTCATTATCTTTTTTATTGGTTTCAATCAGTAAGTCTTATTAACCATTTGAGTCTTGGTCACTTTAATTTACATGATTATTATTATTTTCAATTAGAAATTTATATTGTGTTACAGATTCGTGTTTAATTTGTTTAGTATTCATATGACAAATCGATCATCTTTTGGGAATGCTCTGATGGATAAACTCAATCATCATCATTATCCTACTCTTATCCCCATTGTTTGGGGTCGATATAATATGTACTCTTCGTTCATAGTACATATTGTCATTTCATAGTACATATTGTACATAATTTTATGATTTGCTGCCTTCCAGACGTCAACCCTCCTTGGAAATGTAATTGTTAACCAAACGGCATCAGATGGAGTTGGTCTAGGTCGTTATAAGACTCTTAGTCGTCTCTCACAGCAAAGGAGCAAAGTAAGAGTTGGTATTTTTCGTAGCCGCTACCGCACCGTTTTGATGATGGACAAACTCAATATTGAACTAAAAGATCCAAATTTTAAACACTTCATAAGTTAGAGTAGCATGTTTCTTTCACTGTAACAAAATATATGTCTGAATAATAGACATGTAATTTTTATCTGTACACTCGGTGTTTCTTCTTTGTTATTCTTTTTTGACTTTAAAAATCAACCAGTGTCGAGTAAGTTTGTCTCATAAGTTTATTTTCTTTTTTGAGAAATACTAAATTAAGATATAGAACCTTTGCTAAAGCTTCCCAACCAGATCAATAAGTAGTACTTGTTTTTTTGTTTATATCTAAATAGTTTCATTATATTATTAAGTGCTATTAATTTTCTCTTTTACATTTTAACTACTTTATTACTTCTCTCTTAGTATAATTATTTTTCATATTTCCTTGTTAAATTTATTATAATTCTTATAATGTTACTATGTATTCTATCAATTTTTTTCTACCTTTTATTGTAACTGCTAATAAATTATCGCAACTAATTTAGGTCCCTGATCAAGTCAGGGGTAATTTAGACTAAGTTCATGATGAATTAGAACAATAAAAAAAACAGATTTCTAAAGACAAATTATACCTCACACAATAGTTAATATATTACACTATGATAGCATAATGTCTTCTACGAAATATTATCATTATCTATGCGAAATAAAAAATTATCTTACCGCAAGACTGTAATATATTGTTTATTCGGTCGATGGCACTCGAGGTAACAAGGAAGTGCTAAGCGAAGGCGCAAACACCGCCTCTACTGACTGACGCCTTTATGCTAACAATGTTTCAGTCCGTTGATACAGGAGCAAAATTTCTCACTAACTCCTCTAATCATAACTATTTAGTGGACTATGCGGACGCAACGATAACCACAATGTTTACATACACAGTATATACTTTACTTGCTTGGTACTACTTCTATATTATTAGCTCATCATCATCTCATCATCTCAGCTCATAAATCTCCCACTGTTGGGCTCGAACCTACTCCACACTAGGAGAGAAATTAACCTACTATACCACGCTGGTCAGTGGTCATACGTGTTGGTATAGGGTTTTGTTTCGAGTTTTCCTTCTTTTGCATAGATGTTATATGCGTTTTATATCCCTTAGTCGTCTCTTACGATCATCCACAGGTAAGATAGGGGGTGGTGAATTGTATTCTTACTCCGTCACTACACGGCAAATTATTAGTTATGATAATGATAACTTAGGTGACCAAATAAGTGACTAAAGTTAAGTATCCATTGTACTAATGTTCCGTTTAACTGGTAGAGAGCAGTCACACGGGTTCCATGTATCTCTACTGCCATCTCTGATGGTTCATTGAAAATATTCAGAACATAAAATTTGCAGCCAAAAGAGTAAAGCGGTTAAACAAAGAAAATATTCACTTTTCTTGAAATTACCCATAGATCACTAAATTTTGTCCGGAAATAAAAGCTAATTTTATTAGCCATGGACTTCTATCATGTGTTGGTTGATGTCTTTTTAATTTTTATGTATAGCACAATACGATATGATGAAGACAATTTATTCCTGCCAATAGGAGGAGTTTTTACTGTAGACGATCACTTAAAAGTTATTTGGTTATAATTACTTTGTAGAAACCTACGTCCTTTTCTCTATATTACACAACTCAATGCAAAATTGAATAATCGCTTGTAATATGAAATCATGTAACAAACTAAAAACAAATACGATATAAACATTTTTTTTTTTTTTTACTACAAGACAACAATCATAATCATCTCTAAAGAAGAAAATTTAAAAACTAATTGCATAACAGCATTTTAGCTGTATGAAGTGCGTTTGATATTTAGATATCTGGTTAAACAAGGAATCGGTCGGCGATGGACAGTAAAATACATTATCAAATTAGCTAACATGATTTCCCAAACTCAAATGCTGATTCTGGCATAAAGTACAATACTTTATGCCAGAATTTTTACAATAAAATATTCTTAGTAATATTAGTCGATTAGTTGAAGTGTGAACAAAATAAATAATAATCTAGGTACCTAAAGTTATATGCAGTATAGTATGGTTGTGTTTCATTACTAATCCTTTTAGAAATAAAGGCTTCAAGCTAAATAAAAATGAAAATCTCCTAAATTCAAAGTGAGTCCCTGAGATTGACTGTGATTTGACTCTGAAATGGTTGCGGTTCATGAGTGTCAATTACCATTTAGGTGGTTTTGCAGTAGCTTTTATAAAATGTGTCATACATCATACTAATACATTTCTTTTTTGTTTCTGTTATAAATATATTTTATTAGAAAAAATATCTAAAACAAAAAAAAAACAGTTGTAGCGGAAAAAAGAGATTAAAGTTTAAGTTCGGAAGCGAGACGAAATCTCGCGACGGGCTTCACTCTCACGAAGAGATAGTGTGCCCACTTCGCCGTCACTGTACCGCGACGGATTAATGTAAATAATTGCGTAGAGATCGGACACCAGCGGCGCTGGCTGCCGAACCAGCGGATGCACGCCTATCTTTGCGTTGCGTCGTGACATTCGCTGGGAGGAGTTGTTCGTTTCCACACTCATAAAAGTTTTAGAATCTATGCAAACACTTCAATATTTGGATATACCGGTAGCCGATATGACACCGCTAAAGGCGATGTAAGAGAAGGAAAACTCGAAATAAAAATCTATACCAACCTGTTTGAACAGGATGGTAAACTAGATCAATTTCCCTTATCATCCCCTTGGCCAATTTGTGGCCCTTCTTGTCCAAAATGGACATCGTATTTTAGAACACCCGCAGTCAAGATGTATCTTTACTCCATCATCATCATCATCGCAGCTCATATATGTCCCACTGCTGAGCTAGAGCCTCCTCCACACTAAGAGAGAAACTGACTTACTACACCACGCTGGTCAAACATGTTGGCATCGAGTTTTATTTCGAGTTTTCCTTCTCTTATATAAATGTTATATGCGTTTTGTATCCCTTAGTCGTCTTTTACGATTACCCACGGGTAAGATGGGGGGTGGTGAAATTCTTATTCCGTCATCACACAGAAATTTCAACACCACGCGAAAAAGAATTATTAGTTATTCCTAATGTATATGTATTATTAAATTTAATTTTTATAGCGCCCATAGTTACTGCAGGACACTAAACCTTTCAAAATTGAAAATCAAATAAAAACGCTATAAAATCGTAAAAAATTTAAATTAAAACTTCTACTCTTGATAGACGCATCTTCTACTGATATTGATATCAATATATTTTAAATAATTTGGAAAATCCAAAAGAGCACGCTGCATAATTTTTATATTATTTCTTTTTTACTATTAGACAATGCCATAAATGAAAATGAAAGAAAAAAAACTTTTAATATTTGGTGCCATTCTCGACGTAGTGCTAAACATAGCTGTTCGTTTACAATAAATAGGCTGTATGGGATTTGTTTCCTTTGCCTGTCCGAATGGACGAACAAAAAATGTAAACACACCCAATTTTTATAAGGTATACATACACTAATGACTAAACAGTTTAGTTTTTTATTAATTGCAATTAAACGACAAAGAATTACAAAGCCATTTTCAAAAGGAAACAGCGCGTTGCGATTATTAAACTTTTAAAAAAGAAATATTTTTATACATATAATTTTTACGGTCGTAATCGTGGTAGATCCAGAATATTTTATCCGACGTCCTCGAATATTTTTTTAAACAACTATTTTCTTACTTTGAACAAAATAATTGCTTTTTAAAAATATCAAATACGTTCAAAAGAATGTTTTTTCTTGATATATGTATGATAATATTATCCTATAAGTGCAATGAGAGAAAAACACAATCATTTTTAAGTTTGAAAAGTGCTTGATTTTCATATATCGAGAGTAGAGCAAGACCTCAATCAACGCTTTGCTTATGACGTGCAATATAGCTTCTAAATTAGATTTTAATTAGTACCTAATCTAATGCGGTGGTGTACAGATGACAAAAAATATATTCGAAGTTAAATCTAATGTTGATGATAAGGTAAAATGAGGCATAGTTATGTATTTAAATAAATCGAGAGTTTGTTTAAATAAATCGAATGTTCGTTAAGATGAGTATATAAGTATGTAACACAAATACCTCATCCTGTTCTTATCCCAAGTTATTGACTTGGGGTCGACGCAAAATGTACTTCACTTCCATCGTACATATCGCTAAAATTATTAGCTTTAGTTTTATAAACGGCCGCCTGCCTAACGTTAACTTAGTCCGATGAGTTGGGTCAGCTCTATGTAAAATTCTTAGTCGATTTTTACGACATCCACGAGCATTTTTTTTTTTTTTTTTTTTTTTTGGTGGACTATGGATTAGTCTCGCCCCGCCAAATCGGTCCGGGGTGACGGAAAAAGCGGCGCGTGACCCCATAGACCCACCGTAAAACTCCTCTCTCTTCGCCGTGCGAGCGGGTCACCGGGACCCGATATTTAACTTCGGTGGCCCGCCCGGCGGTTCACCCTCGCGGGTTCCTCTCGTCGACGCCCCGACAGATTTCGCCGTCCGGGCGTCGCCCTCACGCGGTGGCCTCACGTCGGGTGACCGGACAATTCCCCGGTCCGATCACCCGAAGCCTCGGTTAGGGCGGCATCAGGCGCAGGTATTCGCGCCTGCGCCACCCCGGCCGCTGGCGGCGGCCCGGGGCGCGGGAATCCTCCCTTGCCCGTTCCGCCGCTTCCTTCTGCGAGATGACAGCCTCGCAGAAGGCGGCGACCGCGTCCCAGTTCCTGATGCTGTCGACCATCGCCCTCGCGACGGCCGGCAGCGTCAGGTCGGCACCGATGACAGCGACGAGGTCACGGCGCTGCCGCTCCCATCCCGGACACACCTCCAGCGTGTGTTGCGCCGTGTCCTCGTCACTCCTGCAGTGGTGGCAGGCCGGAGTCCACTCCCTATACACGACCCTGTGCAGGTACAACCCGAAACACCCGTGCCCCGTCAATACCTGCACCAGCCGAAAGGTGAGGACTCCGTGCCGCCGCTCCATCCACTCTATCAATACGGGCCGGAGGGCCTCAACGGTCTCCACACCGTGCCTAGGCCTCTCCAGCCGCGTAGCCCAACGGGCGATGACGTCTCGGCGGGCATCCACGCGCCAGGTGGCTATCTCGCTCAACGATGGGGAGCCACCTTCTTCGCGCGCTGTGATAACCCGCCGGTAGAGGTCGGAGAGCATCTCCGCCTCTAGGTCCCACGGGGGTGTCCCGGCCAACAGGCACGCCGCCTCTGTCGACACCGTGCGGTACCCGCGAATGGCTCTGACCGCCATGGCTCTCTGTGGCCTCCACAGAACCGCCCTGAGCTGGGCGTTCAGAGCCCTCGCCCACACGGGTGCGCCGTACATGGCCATCGAACGGATGACCCCCGCATACAGCCGTCGGCCCTCGAAACTGGGTCCGCCCACGTTCGGCATGAGTCGAGAAAGGGCGGACGCCGCACCGACAAGCCGGGGAGCAATCTGTCGGAAATGCTCCCGGAACCACCATCGCCCGTCGAGCACCAGACCCAAGTACCTCATATGGGCCTGGATGCTGATGTGGATGGAGTTTACCACTATCGAGGCGCCGATGGGTAGCCTCACACGGGGCCCATGGAAAAGTAGGGCCTCCGTCTTGTTTAGGGCCACCCTGAGCCCCAGCGCCTCGATCCGCCTGACCATCTCCTCGGTGCCGAGAGTGGCCAGGCTCGCCGCCTCTTCGAGTGTCCTGCCCCGGGCTGTGACGAGCGTGTCGTCAGCGTAGCACACCAAGCTGAGCCCGGGGGGGAGACTCCCTCTCAACGCCCAGTCGTACCCGATGTCCCACAGGGTCGGCCCCAGAACCGACCCCTGTGGAACGCCGCACGACATGGGCGTCCGCACAATGTCCCCTGCGGGACCCGCGCAGAGGATACTGCGGCCCTCCAAATAGTCTGCCACCAGCCGCCTGAGGTACAGGGGTACTCCATGGAACCGGAGCGCCTCCCTGATGCAGCCGAATGGCAGACTATTGAATGCGTTGGCGATGTCCAACGACACCGCCAACAGCACTCCCTTCCCGGCGACGGCCTCCGCGGCCGCCTGCCTCAGGCGTAATAGGGCCCCAATGGTCGAACGCCCCCTCCGAAACCCATACTGAGCGTCCGACAGATCGGACCCCACCTCCTCCAGGTGTCGGACGATGCGGGCAGCGAGCACACGCCCCAGCAGCTTACCCACATCGTCGAGGAGCACGATGGGCCTGTAGGCCGACGGCAAATCCGGGGACCGTCCCGGCTTTGGCAGGAGAACCAACCTCCCTTACATCCACGAGCATAGAAAGTTGGTAATATTCGAAGCCGCTACCACAAAGCACATGAATATACACATAGGCACAATATATGAGGAGAAGTGTTTGTGCTAAAACTGTATTATAAACGTGATTAATAAATTTAAGAATGTATATTTTTTTTACCTCATATGTCAATGGAAACACGCAAGGGAAAATAACGTAGATTGAAGAGTGAATTATCGATGTTGCGCTCGATCCAAAGTTTGTTCAGTCGTAGTATACCACCTTGACTAAATAAGAAAAAAAAAAACATATAAAAACTCCATCGGAGACCGGACGATATCCTTTCATTAACTTTCAGTTTTTCTGTGATGTGACCTGCATCTGCGCCATCACAATTATCCATTAATGATTGATTATATACTGTTTACTTTCAATTTTGTAATGTCACTGTTTCACCGTGAGATAGTTTGAATAAAAAAAGGTTTTCAAATATTTTTCTTTTTCAAATTCGAAATTCAAACACTCAATTTTATTACGACATTGTGGATACAGTGTGTATATAACCGGCCCTATGTCATGCATTCTACTAATTGAGTCATTGTACACTAAAATGGCATTGTTTGCAAAACGTCGACATAACTTAACCGCAAGCTATTCCATGTGGGTGGTCTTGTATAAATATTGCCTAGATGTTGTTCCTTTATTATGGTGAGGGAGTTTAGTTTCCAATAAATGGAATGTAAAATGTTAAGATCGATATAAGTTTATATTATATCATCATCATCATCATAAGATATATGATATAAGATATATTATAATTATAGTGGAGCTTACTTAAAGTTTATCTTACACAAAATACATACAGTTAGAATATTTTCAGTAACATAAACTAGAACATATTTTTTTATAAAGACTAACATAAAACTATCAGTAAAATAAATAGGACTGTTGAAAATAAAAACAGTTATCATTATAAAACTTCATGTCTAAACCCTGTTTATTAATTTCGAAGTGTTGATAGTTCTAATCATTATCATCTCAACTTATATACATCCCAATATTGGGCTCGAGCCTCCTCCACAGTTAGAGGGAAACTGACTTATTTTACAACACTGGTCAGACAGATTGGTAAGGCCTTTATTTCGAGTTGTTCTTCTCCTTCCGATTTTTTTTTGGAACTAATACCACCACACATTCCCACCATTGTAACTCCTGTAAGTCAGGATCCACAATGGTCTCCATAAATGGCACCAAGGTTTGACCCTCAGGTAGTCCCGGGATATGATTTTAATTGTCTTGGAACCCGCAACAAATTTAATTAAAAAAGGTTAAAGAGTTGGAAAGAGTGATACCACTTCCTTCCTAGGCAAAGCGGGAGACAGGAAAACAAAATGACTAGTCAGCCAATAATTAAAAAGGTGTACGGCTACTATAAGCGCAGCCGCGGCACCACGGATACGGAAGAGCTTAACGGGGCCTATATGTGAGCGTTAAGATTGATTGCTACAGTAGGTATGGCAGAAACGCATGAACGCACGGAAATTATCTCGAGTTGCCACAAGGTCCGTATAGTATACTACTCCTCTCTCTGAGTTATGTGCATATTATATCCCTTAGCCGTCATTTAGGATAGCCACGAAAAAATAGGGATATAATACAATTGACTTCATCGCAATCTTGCCCGTGTGTCTTACTCCATCACCGCAAAGATAGTTGATAATTCTACAAGATATTTTTCATAGTCCAATCGCGACAGGCAGAGAAAAGCAATTTATTTATAATTGAATAGTGATGATTTCTTATAAAATTAAATTAAACTCATAAGTTTTTGTGTACAAATATAGAATATATTTACTTCACGGGCATAAAGCCGTGCTTAAAAAAGTATTAATAGACGAATGGTAGTACATACAGGATGCGTGACGAAAAGCGCATGTATGGTATACGTCGCGATGTCAGTGTGCGCTCGCTCCGAAGGGCGTACAAATTGATTAAGGCGCGGTGAATGACAGCCGACCACCCACGACGACCAACTTACGTACTGATGCAACCACATTGTACCTAACGCGATCTATTGTCAACTATTACGCCTAGCGGCAATTTGCGACCATTGAAATGTCATCAATTGAAAGATGATTCTATTTTGTTATCAAGCTATGTAGGCCGACGTATGGTGCTTCTAACAAATATCAATTGGTATGAAATCAACCCATAATTTATAATAAAGTTGGGTGAGTTTAGTTATATATGTAAGTATAAGTTAGCAGTCAGAGTAACATAACTATGGTGTCTTTTAGTTTCCAAAATAGATTGATGTATTGGTTGCCGGAGATGGCGGGAAATAAAGCTATTTTAGCATAAGTGGTTTTAAGTGGTCATTTAGGAAATGGTGGTATTATTGCTGTTACATTGGATTACCAGCGATCGTTGTTTCGTTAAACATCTTTCAGAAACTTTATTACTACTAACATTTTGACTAAATTTAGTATTACGAGGCATAGTACATAACTATTATTTGTTTGGGTGAATGAATTATGTGTTGTGTTCGTAGCTTCACTTGCGTAGATTAGCTACTTATTATTTTTGCTATACTATATATAACCCTTCTATTTGTCGCAGCAATATCTTTTAATACATCTTTAACTCTTTTCTCAGTAAATCTAAATAAATAAAGTTTTTCAAATGCGACTAGCATTGCCGAGATTAGCTCGTTCAAGAAAATATAACAATACATCCTGCTACTTTTTAATAGTAAAAATTTACCTGACATAAAATAAAGTTTATGAAAAATTGTAAACAAATAATTATTCATCATCATCATCAGAGCCCATATATGTCCCACTGTTGGGCTCGGGTCTCCTCCGTAATAGAAGGGGAAATTAACCAACTTATAGCGTGCTGGTCAGACGTGTTGGTATATGGTTTTGTTTCGAGTTTTTCTTCTCTTGCATAGATGTTATATGCGTTTTATATCCCTCAGTTGTATCTTACGATCACCCACGGGTATCCTTCCTATCTTAATAGGGGGGTGGTGAATTGTATTCTTACTCCGTCACCACACGGCTTTAATAATAATTATTCATTTAATGTTTAAAATTTACATTGAAAATAGGTGCATAGTAATGCAGGAGCTATCTACGTAATTGCCAATTGATAGATTATTAAAAAAAAAATCTTTTAACTGTGCCACACTTTGTCAGTGAATCACAACATTAGTATTCTAGTATAGAGACTAAATGACTCTATCGTTACCTATGTCCAAATTGGAAATTTTATGTAAATATTTATGTACTCAGGATCATAGAATAAACATTAATGTTCGGCTCGGCTGCTCACGTGCCTTCAATCCTTTCCTGCTATTAGAGTCCTTAATTGCTCTTAGATTGGTCGTGTTACTCTCTTTTATAGCAATGCGGTCAAACATAATTGTTTTTATGTGTGTCTGGTTTTAACTTTGTATTATTAGTTTTGTAATAGGACGTAGGTGGTCTATCATTAGTGCGGTACGGCTATTCAACGGCATTTTAATTGACTAATTCTAATTAATTGTTTAGAAATTATTTTAATGACATATTTTATAGAAAGTATATTAGCACTGGATATATATAAATACTTTATGACATCATCATCATCATCTCAGCTTATATACGTCCCACTGTTGGGCTCGAGCCTCCTCCATAATGGGAGGGAAATTGACCTAATATACCACGCTGGTCAGACGTGTTGGTATGAGGTTTTGTTTCGATTTTTCCTTCTCTGGCATAGATGTTATATGCGTTGATATCCCTTAGTCGTCTCTTACGATCATCCACGGGTAAGATAGGGAGTGGCGAATTGTATTCTTACTCCGTCACCACAGGAAAGATTTTATAACATACTAGCGGCCCGACCCGGCTTCGCACGGGTGAACATATATTTATTAAACATATTGGCATAAACGTATAGTAAATGCAGGACATACCTAAATAATAATGTATTTAGCAATAGTGTATCGCTGGCTTCCCTTGGGTTGATGTTTGAAAACAAAATGAGTAAACAGAATAAATGACATCGACTGGTAATTTTTAAAAACATTTCACCGAGGCTTAGAGTATAGGTATACTAATAATAATTAGATACATTATATACCTACTATTACTGTATAAGTACTGATTATCACATATTTCATAGAATAAAAAATATAGCACCCCGACTTATGTGCTAAGTTTTTTTTTTACATTTATTTTTCCTTTTTGATTTATATTTTTTATTTATTTTAATGTAGTTTTTTTTTATTTGTGTATCATTTCTTTATTCAAGTACATCTTTTATTTTAAAGACTTTTAAATTTTATTAGATTTTATTTTAATTTTCCATTTTTACCTTAATGCTTCACTATACACTATGTTAGCAGTGGTATTTGTAGATGGCAATAAAACATATTCATTTTCAGGAGACCCTACTCGAGAAAGTGCAACATATAGTTGGCCATGAGAAAAGCAATCTTTTCTTAGATCGATGCCAACCATAGAAAAAGTTTGTCCCTGGGATTTATTTATTGTAAGGGCAAACGATATCTTTACAGGAAACTGTAATCTTTTAAAAGATATAGGACAATCCGTTGGTATCATTGGGATCCGCGGAAAGTGAGCAAGCTGTCCGGCCGCGGGGCCGGTGTTGATAGTTGCTACAATCACATTGTCTCGCAATTCCATAACCAAAAGTCTTGTTCCATTACACATATTGGGAGGGCTTAAATTTCTCAGAGCGAGCCGCGCGGCTACCTATTTCATAGATGAGCCCTTCTCCTGCACTCCGTTATTTACAGGTATTTAAACAGCCTTGCTCGAGAAATAATTTATTTAGGTAAGGATTAAGGCAAAGGTATAAATAACTTGGCCTGATTATGGTCGAAATTTCTATTAAATGTTAAAATGTTAAAAAGTAGTTAGAGTGACATAACTACAATAGTTAGACACATGCTATCGCGATATTTTTTGTAGATATTGATACGTTCTTTAATATTGTGGAACATTTTTGGTTCTATTATCAATAGTTTTCGCAGCACATGCGATGAAATATATTTTATGGGCGTTTTTTTACACCTTGAGTAACATTATTGTAATTTTAGTAGGGATCCTTATATTTTTCTTAAAATTAGAATAGCCTATAATAATCAGTGATAACGTTGCATTCAAATGGTGAAAGAATTATTTAAATCGGTCCAGTACTTTTGAGCCAATTCATTACAAACATACATACAAACCTTTCCTCTTTATAATATTATATTATTAGTATATTAGCATTAGTATATTAGTATAGATTAGTATAGACTAACTTCCGCCCGCGGCTTCGCCCACGTCAAAGGTTACTTTCCTAAAGTTTTTCATCCCCTATTTTTATTTTACCCCTTAAGGGTATTTTTTTACACAATTTTAATGTCTTATTTAGTTATATCTAATCAACAGCCTAAAAATAAGTTTCAAGCTTCTGGCTTTAAAAATGACGATACTTTCTTACAACTTTTCATCCTCCTTTACAACCCTTTTTTGCATTAAAAAGTAGCCTATGTCCTTTGTCAGGCTCTATACTATCTGTGTACCAAATTTCATATAGATCGGTTCAATACTTTTGGCGTGAAAGAGCGACAGACAGACAGACAGAGTTACTTTCGCATTTATAATATTAGTAAGGATTTATTTAGGACTTATTTTTTTTAAGACTTTTTGACATATTTAGGACTTTTATTTAAAATTTTATGACATATTTAAGACTTAATGCCATATTTATAACTTATTATGGAATTAATAAGGTTTGTTTAAAACTATGTTTGCTATGAATGTGTAATTATTGGAATGTAGCTGTATCGTTTCGAGTTCTTGGTATATTTAATCCAGATGCGTATCTTGGACTCTTGCAATAATACACGTTATTTATATGCATAAGAACGTCATAAAATAAATATCTTTATAATATTTTGTTTGTTATTTTATAGGTTTCATTAGCCTAGAGACTTATTTATGAAATACTAAAATAAGGATATATTTAACAGCGGAAGTACAAAAGTACCTATGATATGCTTTTTGCTTTATTCTTCGTTTATATTTTAATGGATCTCGTTATTAATGAGATTAATATAAAGATCATAGTAAGATTATAATAGAAAATCATAGAAAATATATAAATGTTACTAACATTGAATAACACAATAATTGGTTGTTTTTGGGGCTCATCATAATCATCTCAGCTCATACTTATATGTCCCACTGTTGGGCTCGACCCTCCTCCATAAAGGGAGGGAAATTGACCTACTATACCACGCTGGTCAGATGTATTGGTTTTTGTTTTGAGTTTTCCTTCTCTTGCATAGATGTTATATGCGTTTTATATCCTTTATTCGTCTCTTACGATCACCCACGGGTAATATCTTACCGGGGGTGGTGAATTGTATTTTCTTACTCCGTCACCACAAGGAAATTTTTGGGGCTATTTATCTGTATTTTCATGAAATTCCTAAAGCATGGTATATCGTTGATCATAATTATTGCAGAATAATGATAAATGAACTGATAATTGTTAACACATCGTTAGCCGAACGATCTCATAGCTTCTTTAAAATACAAACTTGTGACCTTTTCAGTCATTTATCAGTGTACTCTACACTACTGGTGAGGAAGAGAAAAACATACACTGATGGCAAAGGGTGAATCAAAGTATATATTTTTCTCTAAAAATGCGCAAAGGGCGAATCATCATCATCATTCTCCTACTCTTATCCCAATTGTTTGGGGTCGATACAATATGTACTCTTCTTTCATAGTACATATTGTAAAAGTTATTGGCAGTAGTTTTATGGCCGGCCGCCTGCCAGATGTCAACCCTCCTTGGGAATGTAATTGTTGACCAAATAGTATCAGATGGAGTTGGCCGTATTCGTAGCCGGCACACAACAAAGAGCAAATCATACTATGATTTGCCCTTTGCTGTGTGTATATTTTTCTCGGTGACAAATATCGAGATTTTTTATTATTACGAAACTCAAATGGCACTCAAATATACTGATAAATAATCACAAAAGTTATAGAAACATCTATGGGTTGTCACGAAAATAAAATTCAACTTCAACTTCTTGGCGAATGGTTTTATTGGTGGTTGACCGCAACTTTGTCAATGTCGCGTAGATTTGTACATCAGACGTCAAACGAAGAACATTATACAGCACGAAATAATAAGATAAGGCGATGAATGATTTCTAAAAATAAAAATTCAAATAAAACACTTATTTGTAGATCATTTTTTTTGTTTTCTGCTTGTGTACATTTTATATTAAAAGAAGACTCAACAAATATATTAAAATATATGCAATTATTCCTAAAAATATATATTAAACTACATAATTCTATACAGAACTCTTATATTTTATTTTAATTTTAACGCAATTACGTTTCAATATATGTATAAAAAATTGAACTAATTTTACCAATATTTTTATGTTTGTTTGTTTTAACTAACCTGAGGGCTCAGGTACATCCAGCAGTTATGATGGTAGTGGACCAAAGATATTTGACGACGAACCTGTTACACTTATTACAGAGATTTTATGTATGCATATTATATTGGATATCAGGAATAATGTAGATTTCTAATAGTGTATGAATTTTCAAAATCAAATAAGCACTTTCAGAGATTACATCCAAACTTACAAATCGTTAACTTTACTTCTTTATAATATTAGTATAGATATAGATTGTTATTTATTCCCAATGAGGGTTGACGTCTGGTAGGCGGCCGGTCATAAATGCCAATAACTTTTACAATATATACTATGAAAGATGAGTACATATTATATCGACCCCAAGTAATTGGGATAAGATAAGAGTAGGAAAATGATGATGATGAGCTATAGATTGTCAAAATGTTTAAGTAGGATACAATTGTGAAAACTAGAACAAAAAATACGATAAAGGAAACCATAAATATTTCAAGCTATGTACCTACTATATTTGCGTTTGTAATGACTTGCATCAAAACTTGCAAAGTTCGCCTTTCTGAGATACGCATTCCAGTCAACTCGCTGTTCCGCAATGCCTCTGGCGTTCCTCTTAACAAGTACATTAGTCGCGCTACTGTATACTTAAATACCATTCTTATAATTTACAAGAAAGTGCCCTTTTATATTTTATTTAACGAAGTTGAACGAAAGAATTAATATGAGTTCAGGCACGAACCTCAAATATACATATATTGATTCAGTTGCAATTCGTGTGCGAATTGTATGAAAAACTTTACATATAGCGGTATTTCCTTTGTTCCGTTGTCGTCCTGGGCGGTGACTACAGCTACTGTTCACTTGGGTCGTAAAACATGCCGCTGTGAACAATGGTCACATAAAAATTGAGGCTATTGGTCGGATGACGAACACTTTATAATATCTACAAAGGACAGAAGCTTTGACAAAATAGTAAAAGAAAGACTAGTTTATATGGACACACTTACTTATTTTAATTAAATACTAATTACTGTGAAGTATTATAATATAATACATATGTAAACAGTTTTTAATCTTTTTTATATGATATACCCGACTAGAAATTTTTTCGTCTTCCTTAGTAGGACCGGACCGGGCATGCCCGATCTGGACCAGATAAGGTATGTAACGCAGAAGATATATCTGGACCCGATCAGGAAAACCTTATCGGGTCCAGATCAGGCATTCCTGATCGGGTCCAGATCAGGCATTCCTGATCAGGTCCGGATGAAATTTTACTGATCGGAACCAAATCAATCATCTGCGCTATATATCTTGCCTAATCCAATACGAGTATGCCCAGTCCGGTCCTTTTAAAAAACATGAATATCTTAAAGAACATGTTTTATAGATAAAAATTTAAATTAATATATGACGTAGGCAGCGAATGCAGTGCTATATTCTTATCATAGAGAGTCCCAGTGAGCCCTTCCAATTAGTGCGCAACCACCAGATGCTAACGACTTCAACTGTCGCCTGAATTTCTCATTCATGACCTGATCAATCTGTTTTGATCTGATTCGATAACAGCTAATTTAATATTAGGCGATGTCATTACGCTTCGGAGAATCTTAACACCGCGATTCAGATAATGACGTCATTTTACTAACGCCATCAATTTATTATGACCCAAAACATTAAATGTTAGAATGGTTGTTACAATATTATTATATTTATTTCTATCTACATATGTTTTCAAATGTACCTATTATTTATTTTTGTTTTTAATTTAAATATAAATTATTTTTATATTATTAATTAAACATTATAATAATTATTAAATACATATGATTAATTAAAGATTTCAGATTAATCTCCTCTGATGCAAATACAATTTACACCGTGGCATAAATATGACAATCATGATATGATACTTTTTTGAATTTTGTAATGAAATTAATTAAAATTTTGTAAATATTTTTTTTGTGTTACGAAAACTGTTTCTGGTCCTGTTATACTACATGCCTTACCATATACTTGATTATATTTTACATCAGGCTGTCCTTATTGGGTATAGACCTGGTCCTGATCCGGAATGCCTTACCATACTTGATGATATTTCACATCAGGCTATTCTTATTTGGTCCTGATCTGGTCCTGATCAGGTATGCCTTACCATACTTGATGTTATTTCACATCAGGCTATCCTGATCAGGGCCAGACCTGGTCCTGATAGGGTTTGCCCGATCCGGCATGCCTCATTCTATCCTGATTGGATCCTGATCCGGTATGCCTTACTATACTTGATGATATTACACATCAGGCTATCCTTATTTGGTCCTGACCTGGTCCTGATCCGGTATTCCTTACCATACTTGATGGTATTTCACATCAGGCTATCCTTATTTGGTCCTGACCTGGTCCTGATCCGGTATGCCTTACCATACTTGATGATATTTCACATCAGGCTATCCTTATTTGGTCCTGACCTGGTCCTGATCCGGTATGCCTTACCATACTTGATGATATTTCACATCAGGCTATCCTTATTTGGTCCTGATCTGGTCCCGATCCGGTATGCCATACTATACTTGATGTTATTTCACATCAGGCTATCCTGATCAGGACCAGACCTGGTCCTGATAGGGTTTGCCAGATCCGGCATGCCTCATTCTATCCTGATCGGGTCCAGATACATGATCTGGTTAAACCATACTTTTTTTCTAGTCGGGTAGATCTAAGAAAAAGGAATTATTTATGATTTTATCACGAGATTTTTAAATACATATTGTGTATAAGTTTGTATATTATTTGGTTCTCTTATTGTTTCCATAGTTTGCGTAATTTATTCTAAAAGTAAATGTATTTCTTTCTTCTTCTATCTGTAATTTTAGCATTCTCTTACTCTTATCCCAATTTCTTCGGGTCGATACAATATGTATTCCTCTTTCATAGTGCATATTGTAAAAGTTTTATGACCGGCCGCCTGCCAGACCTCAACCCTCCTTGGAAATGTAGTTGTTGACCAAACAGCATCAGATGGAGTTGGCCCAGGTCGTTATAAAGCTCTTAATAATCGTCTTTTACGACATCCACGAGTAAAGTAAGTGTTGGTAGTATTCGTCGCCGCTATTACACAGCTAATGTTTCTTCTATCTGTAATCTAAAGTAGATTAATAAAACAGATGTTGCATAGCGTGTATATAAGAGTAAGGTCTATATTCAGATTGCCGAGGTAGGCGTCCTGATACATACATACATATCATCACGCCATATCCCTTGCAGGGCAGGCAGAGAGAACAGAGTGCTAGAGAACTCTATCCTGGCATACTTCACTCGCTTCCTCAACGTTCATAATGCTCTTCATACACGCTCGCCAGTTTCGGAGACTCTTGACGCCACCTTCCTTCAGAACGTGACCAATATGGTCTAGGTAGGTTAGTCTCGGTCTACCCCGGTACCTACATTCTTCCACTTTCGCATTGTATATCTTTTTAACCAGACGTTCGTTAGGCATTCTTTCCACATGTCCGAACAATCTAAGCATTCCCTTGATTGTTTAGTAAGTTAATTATAAATATGTGATTTAAAGTTGTAGCAAACGAGCTACCAATTATTATTTCTAGATAAATATTATCTTACTTATAGCTTACTTCTCGATACGTTTCACTGATTGACCGATATAATAGCTTATTAAATTGCACCCTTTTATGGCCTGGTATCGTTAGGGCAAACAAGTTTTAGATACAAGTTATATTCTGTTTGAGATTATAATGAGCAATTAAACTTAAATAAGATTTTGTTGGTTTTATTTTATTGTGTATATATTATTATGTGATAAAGGAAAAGCAAATAATGTTTAATATTCTAAATTAACACATATAATAATATATAATATCCTCTTATATTTTTGTTTAGCACATCGGCTGCATCAATCATCTATTGATTTCGATTCCCAGTCTAGACTGAAATTCAACCAAGCTCGGCTTACCAGCTTTAATTTTCAGAAATATGTATCAATACATTTAGATATTAGCCCATCAATGTCCATCGTTGGGCATCGACCTTCCATGAGATCACCACGTACAACATATATTCATCATCATCATCATTATTTCAGCTCATCTATGTCCCACTGTTGGGCTCGAGCCTCATCCATAATATGAGGGAAATTGACCTACTATATCACGCTGGTCAGACGTATTGGTTTAGGGTTTGGTTACGAGTTTTCCTTCTCTTCCATAGATGTTATATGCGTTTTATATCCTTTAGTCGTCTCTTACGATCACCCACGGGTAAGACAGGGGGTGGTGAATTGTATTCTTACTCTGTCACCACACGGATATATTAACACTCTTAAATTATCAGTGCCTTACAGTTCTTCATAATTGAAATAAAACTATTTACGAAATCTATCGCATTTGTATTTGATTTTTAACTTCCCGACGTTTCAAGTACTTTAAAACGTTTATAGTCACGGGAGTATATACTCGCGTAATCGCCAGAAATTATTAAGTTCTTCATAGGTCCTCGTAAGGTGTCTGTCCTTCATCAGAGCACTTTGATCGGTCATTCTCATATAATTGTGAAAGTAAACAGAGATCGTATCCTTAACTGATTTTTTTTGCCCGTGTGCTACAGCACAGGCATTACAATGCCTTCTGCTCTCCAACTACATTTTGACCAAATGTCTGATTCTTGACCTTTTTTTCCTTCTCATGAAAATATCGTGATGAAATATTGTTAGAGCGTAAGAGAGTACCCATAAGCCGTAAAAGATGTTATTTTATTAAAACTAAATCTATATTCTATATTATATGTATATAAGAGATTTCAATGATCCGTGTGGTGACGGAGTAAGAATACAATTCATCACCCCCATCTTAACCGTGGGTGATTGTACGAGACGACTAAGAGATATAGAATGCATATAACATCTATGCAAGAGAAAGAAAACTCGAAACAAAACCCTATACCAACACGTCTGACCAGCGTGGTATAGTAGGTCAATTTCCCTCCTATTATAAAGGAGGCTCAAACCCAACAGTGGGCCATGTCAATATGAGCTGAGATGTTGATGATGATCCTTAACTGTACACATACCTCTTTATTGTAATACATCTCGAGCAATGAAGTACAGAAATGCAGTCATATGTTAATATATGATGTTAATATATACAGGGTGGAAGTGGACCGCTCCCGAAAACAAAGACAGGTGACCCTACTAGTCCTACTTGTAATGATAGGCTAGGCAAAAAATCGATCAGGATGACATTTTTTTTTTTTTACAAATATTTTTAAGTTTTTTTCACATTCCATCGTATTAGTACAGTGACCATGTAACGATAACTGGATAAAAATACGTAACTATACTCAGATGAGAAAGGACGCAATCTATTCAAAACGTGAATCATATGTTCAAGAGTTCAACGACCTCACGTGGTGAAAAAAATTTTTTTTTTCATACGAATCGATTTTTTTTTGCCTATCATTTGTAGGACTAGTAGGGTTACCTGTCTTTGTTTTCGGGAGCGGTCCCCTTACAGCCTGTATATGCATATTCTCATTTATACTGAGAAGACTCTTCCAATTTGTGCTGATTAAGCAAAATATGATTTTCCACTGAGAAGAAAATGTGTTATCTGGGCTCTGTGATCTAAATATAATAACATCATCATCATCATCACAGACCATATAATATGTCCCACTGTTGGGTTCCGGCCACCTTCGTAATGGGAGAGAAGTTAACCTACTATACTGCCCTGGTCAGACGTATTGGTATAGGGATTTCTTTCGAGGTTTCCTTCTCTCGCATAGATGTTATATGCGTTTTATATCCCTTAGTCGTCTCTTACGATCACCCACGGGTAAGATAGAGGGTGGTGAATTGTATTCTTACACCGTCACCACGTGGATACTAAATATAACATCTTAATATTTTGAAAGTATATTATGTGAATATATAAATACATTTCAAATAATTAATTTTCCCACTTAACTAATGTAGATAATATCTACATTAAAGACTGTGCGTGTATTTCACTTCCAGAACATTCTTTTACTATTTTAAACTCAGATTGTTCTTCGTTTACCATTAAAATATGTACTAATGTATAAATAATTCGTTATAAGAGCAAACATTGACGTACTCATTGTCATTACATTCTAAGAATACAATGTGTCACCATGCTTTCTTTTATCCACGGACTAAGTAAGTTATCGATATTGTAAGACAGGAGGAAACTCGAAGTAAAATCTTATAATTAACCTCCGACTAGTGTCATTTTTGTTATTGCTTATAATTGCAAACGAGCAAGCAGCACACCTGATGTTAAGACTCACTGCTGCCCATGGACCTTTGCTGTACACAGGGTATAGCTAGGTCACCGAAGAAAAAGATCTGGTACCGGTGGCCCGCTCGCACGGCGAAGATAGGTGTTTGCAGGGTGGGTCTGTGGGGTTGCGCACCGCCTCTACCGTCACCCCGGACCGATTTGGCGGGGCGCGACCACGTCCATAGCCCACCACACAAAAAAAGAAAAAAAAAAGGGTATAGCTAGGTAGCTGCCTTCCATTACAAACCCCGAAACCAGTTGGACTTCCGACTCTCTCGCTCACAGAACGAAGCGCAATAGCACATTGCCATTACTCAGACGTCGATCTTCTGCGAGAGTGTGGTAGATAGAGAACTGTTAACAGCGTGGTCCTACCACTATTAATATCTTCTTCTTCTTCTTATGTATTGGCAATCAGCTACATATACGAGCTATTAGTGCCAGTGTCAAGTTATAAATATTTTCACGTTTTTAGTCTTTCAAGTCAGTCGTTGTCTAAGTCGAATTGTCACCATTAACAGTGCAATGGCCACACTGTTAATGGTATCTTGTGGGAATTTTGATGGAAAACGAAAACGTTGTAAAGCACTTTTATATGATATTCACTACATCTCAGTATTTCCGCACATCACATTACATAAAATGCCATCAAAATTATCTAATATAACACGTTAAAACACTAAGATATCGAATATAATACAAGAGCACATGACGTTTTCAAATTCCCGTCAAAAGTCCACTATTAATATCATTCTTTTCTGCTAGATTACTTCAAATTTTACGATTCTATATTAAGTTATAAATTAAGCCAACCACAAAGAATGCATTTAACTTTTTGCACCAGTTATACTTATATAATGCAAAACGTCGACGATTAAAGAGGTCGGTATAGCCATTTGAAAATAATTATTATAGTCAGTGATATCTTCTGTCGATCTTTTTATTTTTACTTTTATAACTTTTTCAAAAAAAAAAAATTAATTAATTTGATACCGGACTTATTAAATGTTAAATTATGGATAATTAAGTTATCAAATTTTAATTAACAAGATTCTGATCTGGCAAGTTGTGGTTGTGGGGTGGTGATACCCAATCATTGATAATGGTAGAGATCAAATAATTGATTTTAAAGACTTTCAATCAGTTTCTGAAGAGGCAATGCCTTACTACTCTCCACCTACATTTTGACAGAATGTATGATGCGGAACTTCTTTTGCTTCTCATGTATATACATCGTGATGATTCTTAGAGTGTAAGCGAGTACCCAAAAGTAATAAAATGCAATTTTATTGAAACTAGATCGAAACTAAGTACTACTATAATAGACTCTTTTGTTACAGTGTGTTTTTCCTTGTAGTGATGGGAAAGAATACGCAATCACACCTTCTATTCCCGGGAATAAAGTAGAATCACACGTAAGTAGGTAATATTATAATATTTGCTTGCTATAGCAAGAGAAAGATTAATAGTCAATACAGCAGGTAAATGTCAATTTCCTTCATATGGTTCTCTATACGGACTATACGGCTATGTCCATATGGCTTGTAACGAAAATTGCGACGTATCTGGTTTAAATAGAAGCAGAAAATGTCGTGTACGTGATTTGTTGATAATCTAAAAATGTTTCTAACACATACTTTTTACCCTCACACTCTCATAGTCTCATAGATACTCTTGCATAACTGGAATGAGAAGGTATAAACAATAAAACATGATGATTGACTAATAAATTTATTGTAAAGTTTATACATAAAATTATCATTTGTATCCAGTGTCGATACAAAACTTGTTTGTTTTGTAATTTTCTAGTTTATGGTCCTTTAACATAGCTTTAGATATGTCAATGTGTTTGAATGTTAAATTTATTTGTAGATTGTAATCGGATTAGGAAATTAGCGTCCCTTGGTCGTAGCAGAAGTGTCGTGGAGTAGATAGTATGCGTCCACCTACACCAGTTGCCAGTAAAGGCGCAGTATGGATAGGGTTACCAGATCATATAATGAGATTTCCTAATTGTATTTATTACTTTTTATTAAATTGTTGGTTATTTAATCTAAATATGAAAACAACAAAATTGCCAATGTATGCAGGCTTTTTTGCGTTATAGCTAGAGAAACATAAAGTGACCTCATGTTAATATTTATGAATATTAGTGTAGAATATTATTAAAGATCACAACATTTGACAAATTCTTTTAAGAATTTGTTGTAAGATCTCCAGCATAAGATAGCAGAATTAGAATCATTGTTTAAAACTTACACTTTATGTGTGTTAAATTAAGATTAGGGTTTACTGTACTTAGGTGGTAAGGATCTTCAAAAGATTTGCAGGAACATCTTATTTAGGCATCAGAACATAGTATTATCCCCAGTTCCTTAATTTGGTTAAAATTTGGAAAATCCCTTTCGTCTGGTAACCCTATGAGCGGGGAACACGATTCAGTTGGGACGGCCGCGCGTGTCACTCGCCGCGATTCCTGCAATAATCTCGTCGAGAGATTGCTCTATCCGGTGACGGAGTATCGCTAGTTGATTATTGTGTTTATTTGCGGGTCGGAAGCGTGTGTTGGTGAGCTGTGTATGTGTGTGTGTGTGTGATGCGTGCGAGCGGTAGTGGGCCACCCAGGGCGCGGCCACACGCGGCGCCCACCCACGTGGCAGACGCGTTGCACTAAGGCCCGCTCGCGTACCTCTAACTACTACAGCCTCATAGTACACTAGCTACCGACACCCAAATATCGATATACGCCTTTGATTGACATATGACCATCGCTCTGGTTGCCTTAATTGAAATTTGATTGGTATGAGCTACTGTTATGCTCCTTGCTACTGAAAGCTTTACAAGAATACGAAAATCATCCATTGTAGATGCTTATAACAACGTCTTACTTACTTTAAATAAAGCAAATTTGCTAAACCATAAACACATTATGTGAGTAAAAAGAAATTAAAACTATATAAATATACAAAAATCACTATTAATACAAATATAATGTTATTTTTTGATTAAATAATAGCAAAAAATAATATTATTTAATAATTAATATGCTAAACACAATAAAAGCCGTTATTTTCATTTCTATTCAATTTAAATTAAAAATCTTGGTGACATTAGATATTTAACGACGTACTCAAACAGTCACGGGTGGTCTTTTAAATCACAATGACATCTGTAAAATTAGATTTATTTTATTTAAATATTTACTAGTAATATAAATTTAAATAGTAGTTATTTTTTTATTACACTAATTATAAACACGGCTACCATCGAGTGTAATAAAGAGGTAATTAAAATCATCCTAACATTATTATACTAATATAATTATGGGTATTTTTATTGTAGGTATCCCTCTCCTTCAAACGTCATTACATAGCGAGTGATTTGGTGCCATGTCGATTTGCTGGCCATGTGGGTTACAATGAATAGATAGCCGAGTTTTTGGCGCGAATGTGGAAATGTCATGTCACGCTCTTGTATTATATTCATTTCTTTAGTGTTTTGTGGTGTTATATTGAATAATTTTGCTGGTATTTTATGCAATATAGTACAGTTAAAGTGCTGAAGTGTAGTGAATATGGTATAATTGTGGTTTACGTGTATTTTCATATTTGCCCAAAATTCCCAAAGAAAACCATTGATTAGGTTATCAGCGCCCGATTAATGGTAACGACTTGACTTACTGACAGACAATGACTATTAAGGCTACATAATATGAAGAAATGATGAACAATATATGAAAAATAATTAAATAAGACTTGGCTGTATGGGCTTTGATCCCTTTGCCTGTCCGAATGGACGAACAGAACCAAAAAAAAAAAATGAATCCATAGCCTTAAATATTGCAGAAGCTATTTTATTATGATAGGCTGTAGATTTGCGACCACCAATGTGTAATACCTGCCGCGTTGCGCGTAGAATGAGCGCGTGCGCATCGTTGCCGAATTTCGCGTGTTCTGTGCGTGCCGTCTGAACCGCACCATATAATGCAAACTCATTGAGTATTTGAGCTTCGTCACTACTACATTCAAGTTTAACATGCCTTATAAACACTTGTTTCTTTTTTTTTTTTAATACAACACCTAAGGCCTATTCATATATTGTGGCGGAGTTTACAAGCTTTATTAACGGGCACAAATCACAACTAGAATCTCAACAACAATTTATGGCACAATGTATTGTCGTGTGGCGGATTCGTGTCCGCGACACCTAACACAGCAGTTTGATATCTAAAACTACTACGCTATCTGTGTAGTCATTAAATAAGAAATGTTAATGTCTTGAAAATATACCTTCACCAATTTGAGAGAATTGGTAAAATATTTTAATTATATAACGTCCGTTTGGCCATTTGGTTAAGTTAAGAATACAGTGTATAAGATCTCTTAGTTTCTCAACCGGACATATTTTCATTTACCTACTAAATTACAATATTTTACTCAATTATATTCTAGAATTTAAGTGTCTATTATTGATGAAGAGGATTAATATTGGACATGTAGTAATTTGTGAATCTTATTTAAACTCTTTGCAAATTGTTTTATTCTTCTTCAAGCTGTTTTTGAGGCAACTGAATAATATAGAAGAATAGATTCTGCAATTGTTATATATTTAAGAAAGAAATAATCTCTTTATTTGCTGAATTAAACGTCTCACCGTAGCAGGATAAAATCCTCTCCACTTTTTTTCTCCTATTCAAAAGGTTTAGTTTTCAAAATCAAAACACCATTTGATACAGTCATCTGATAGAGTGTAAGAATTTGCACTAAGCTTTAAATGGCAGGTCGAGAGTCGACAGAAACAGTATATTAATGGATATTTATAGAGGCACCCATTTAACAATACAGAGTTCAACTTCATTCCGCATAACTATTGTTTTTTAACTGAGATTTTAAAATCTATTTCAGAGGGTACCCTACATAAGTCTTATATTTTTGGCAAGCTATGGTCCTGTCACTCAGTGTGATGACAGAGTAAGAATGCAATTCACCACCCCCTGTCTTACCCGTGGGTGATCATAAGAGACGACTAAGGGATATAAAATGTATATAACATCTATGCAAGAGAAGGAAAACTCGAAACTAAACCCTATACCAACACGCCTGACCAACGTGGTATAGTAGGTCTATTTCCCTTCCTTTACGGCTTACAACTATAATAAAAAGTGTCGTTACAACTTTTGGTCTTATTTTTTTCCGTCTAGCCCCCTTTCGCAACGCGCGATAAAGAACTTCGTTCCAAAAAATGTATGGAATACCAATTTCTATATAGATGGTGAAGTAATTTAAGTAGTCAACTTTCGTGCCGTATGTCATATTTTTGATTCTTAGGCATGGCAAATATTTATAAAATTTATATAGAATGAAAACTCAAGAAAAATAATCCTGGGATAGTCTTGTAATGTCCTTTTCATTGTGTTATAAGTAAGCAATATTTTTTTATTAAAGAGATAATTTATACGCAACTTATTTGGTTATGAGCTGTAAAAAAGGAATCTACAATAGTAAACAGTATTTTATATTCTCCAAATAGAATTCATTTATTAACTAGACGAATAGTCTTTAAAAAATATTCACGGCTACTTAAGTCGTATATTAAGGCTTTGCAACTCATGTAAGCGAAAATCCACAATTGTTTACATGGATGAGTCCGAGATTGAAATTTTGGGATATAATTTATTTTAATAAACGAACGAACGTCTGGTTAAGAAGATATACAATGCGAAAGTGGAAGGATGTAGGTACCGAGGGAGACCGAAACTAACCTACCTAGACCAGATCGGTCATGTACTGAAGGAAGGTGGAGTCAAGAGTCTCCGAAACCGGCGAGCGTGTATGAAGAGAATTATGAATGTTGAGGAAGCGAGTGAAGTATGCAGAGATAGAGTTCTCTGGCACTCTGTGCTCTCTGCCTGCCCTGGAAGGGATATGGCGTGATGATATGTATGTGTATTTATTTTAGTTAGATCCACAAAAAAAAGTATAAATAAACAGCAGAAAAAGGCAATAATATTGCATTTAACTGTTATATAAAAATGAATGCATTACATAAACGTATAACTTTAATTTAAGAAAAAGATGTAAGGTTCTAATAAAGTACATAATAACCTGACTTAATTAAAGATTCCGTGCTAATACTGGAAGCTGCCTGACGGACTGAGAATATAAGACTAAATTTTATCGACCCAAGATTTGAACCAGCAGAAATACAATGAAAAATTAGGAAGTCATATGCGTATAGATATCGATCAACGAAAATTATTGTTACATAAATAAATAACAAAATAATAAAAGAACCATCCAATACAAAATAAATAATTATAGTTCATCGCAATCGTCACAAAGACAAACATCCTTAATCATAATAGGAAGTGGCGACAGAAACCTTTTCTCTAATTATAGAGTTCATGTCGTCGGTTCGATAATAGCATTGTTATAAAGCAATATTGGGAATAACATCAAAGCAGGTAGATGAGAGGCGATATAGCCATGAGCCCGCGCTATCTTAACATAAAGATAATAATCATTTATTATATAGTTGTTAGAGAAATATGTACGGTTTAGAACATTGCTGTAATTACGGTAATTACATATTTAGTTTAGTAGACTAGATTACTTCGTGTTAGAAGCTGTTTAGTCATTTTGAAATGACAAATTAAGAACACAATATCTATCTATCCTTTCATGCGGATGTCGTTTAGAATGACTAAGGAATGTAAGAAAATATATGAGTTTTCTTGTTGGCTCTTTCGCAGTGTGACCACGTTCCATCCGGTGGTAAATTAATAGATTTGACCAGCGTGGTATAGTTGGACAACTTCCCTTCCATTAGCCCCCTCGAGCCCAAAAGTGGGGTATATAAGCCGAGACGATGACTCATTGTATAAATATTAAAATCGTAAGAAAATAGTTTGAAGCATCAATATTCTTACTCACACAATTCGGTATAGCTTTATAAGCTATATGGCAAGGTTTTCTTTTAATGTGGCCGACTGCTACCGAGAAACAGGGACTGAAGGGATACGGCGGACATGGTCGGGCGTGCCCAATCGGCGACCCATCAATCTACGCCACCGCGCCGGTTTATAGAAACATAAGGACATTAGTGTACGGACGTTTTCGCTGTGATTACTCAGGAATCTGTTTCCGGCTCATTTTTGCCTATCTTTCCCCGGCGCTTTACTCTTTTGTGTATTATACAACTTCTGACTAATTTTAGATCGATGATAAAATTTATGCTGAGACTCGTTCTCAGTATAAAACTGACAAATTCTTAGCATAAGTGTTTTCCTTTTCCAACTCACATGCATTCCTCAATTAGGATTGACGAGTTAATTTTAAATCGAAAGGAAGATTGAACTATTGTACCATCAGGTCAGAAATGTTGTTTTGAGATTTCCTACTATTTCATATATCTATGCAATCCAATAGCCTATCGACTTCCACTACCGTATGTCAAACAGGGAACCTCCCCCGAGAGTAGTGCCGTAAACGCCATGGTTGGCAGACACCTTGATGACTTTCATTTCGTTTTAAGAATTACCTAAAAGAACGCTCCTGCCCACTCCCTGCTGATTTATATTATTTCTATATTCCATATATAGTGGGGTGAATGAATCCATCCATCCATCAGCCCGTAAACGTCCACTGTTAGACATAGGCCTCCCCACGAGAATGCTATCTGTAACGGTCCTGTGCCACCTGCATCCAACGGTTTCCTTGATGAGGTCATCAGTCCACCGAGTGGGGGGTCGTCCTACGCTGCGTCGTCCGATTTATGGTCGCCACTCGAGAACCTTTCTTCCCCAACGGTTGTCGGTTCGTCGAGCGATGTGGCCTGCCCATTACCACTTAACGTGCTAATTCTTCGGGCTATGTCGGTTACACCCGTTTTTCTACGGATTTCTGTATCCTGGATTTTATCACGTAGAGAAATACCGAGCCTAGCCCTCTCCATAACACGCTGAGCGACTTTGAGCCTTTTCATGAGGCCGACATTTAGAGACCACGTTTCAGTGCCGTAAGTCATCGCTGGTAACACACACTGGTTATAAACCTTTGTTTTTAGACACTGCGAAGGACGGGTTGAGCCCTCAGCGCTCACCCACAGTCCGGGTAAAGTTGTCATAGCCATCTGAGGCTAACAACTAAGACACACAAAAAAAAAAAAAAAAAAAAAGTAACACTGCGAAATTTTAGACGAGTTCCCGAACGCTGCCCAGCCGAGTAGGATTCGTCGGCTGACCTCGTTCTCGATATTGGATCTACCTAATTGGACTATTTGTTCTAGGTAAAATTAGTGATCAACAACTTCGAGAATCGCATTCCCAACCAGGACTGGTACAGAAATGGCATGGGCATTAGACATGATTTTCCTCTTGTTCATGTTCATTTGCAGCCCTACTAGTTGGGAGACCTTTCTGAGCTCCTCCAGGGATTCTGCCATGACTACGATATCATCTGCGAATCGAAGGTGAATGAATGAATAAGTAGTGACAAAGATCAAAAAAAGTATGCTGCAGCAATCCGGCAGAAAAATTATAACACCTGATCTTGCTGCTAAGTGATTACTAGGAAAATAGACAGCAACACTCTTCCGGGACACTTACGTCTAAGGAAGTCCTGTGTACAACAGTAGACATCTATAGACTGAGAGATGGGTGAATTTTATTGAAGTACCCTTCTGTGTATGCAGTAAGAATATAATTCAATACCCTCTCAATCCTGCTCGTGGGTGTCATAAAATACGATTAAGAAATATAATATGCTTATAACATCTTTAAAAGAGAAGAATAACTCTACATCTGATCAGCTCTGTATAGTAGATCAATTTTCTTCCCATCGTGGAGGAAGTTTGAGCCCAGAAGTAAGACAAATATGAGCCAAGATAATAATGAAACTAATCTTCAGCGTATATACGTCGCAGTATTGGGTTAAAAGGTTTTTTTTTTTGGTGGACTAGGAATGTTAGCCTCAGATGGCTGTTACATACATATGTGGACTAGTAGTGAGCGTAGAGGGCTCTCAATCCAATGGGTTAAGGTTTTGACCAAAATGTTAGCGAATTGGTTCTACTCTCCTGATCAGAAGGGTTGACCTTTTGTTATAAGGATATTTTACGTTCAATAGAATAATACGGGTTGAGAGCCCTCAGCGCTCACCCACAGTCCGGGTAAAGTTGTCATAGCCATCTGAGGCTAACAACTAAGACACACAAAAAAAAAAACAATAGAATAATGCGTTTATTTAATAATATTAACAAGAAAGTTTAGTTGCTGTGTGGTAGCGGCTACGAATGCTATCAACCCTTACTTTGCTCGTGGATGTCGTAAAGACGACTAAGAGCCTTATAACCACCTGGGCCAATTCCATCTGATGCCGTTTGGTCAACGATTACATTCCCAAGGAGGCTTGACGTCTGGCAGGCGGCCGGTCATAAAACTATTGCCAATAACTTTTGCAATATGTACTATGAAACAAGAGTACATATTGTATCGACTCCAAGTAATTGGGATAAAAGTAGGAGAATGATGATGATTAACAAGAAAGTTTAACATTCAAATCATAATATTTTTGTTGATGTTGTAACAAAATATCGCTTTTGAAACTATACAATAAAAATCTTAGAGTCAAATCTCTCACACAAATTCAGTTGATAAACTTTGTTGTTGTTCGAAGTACAAAATTAAGTCATTATACACAACCAGTATTATTTAATTAATGCGTACAAAACAATGGTTCGATTGTTCTGCTCAGCGCCCTGTCAAGCAGACTTGTAGCCGCGCGTAGAGCGCACACTACTCAAGCGCGCCCATCGAACAGACAAATGCTTAAAACCCATTAAAATATATCTACATTAGACATGACATGGTCGTACATAAGTAATAGTATAACACTTAACAACAGCTATTATGCTGTTGCTATGCGTCCGTTGTCTGTTTTATTGTCTTACAAATGATATTTTTTATAACATAATTTATTTATTTTTAACTTATACTTGCTTTTAACGCAGAAATTTGAAAAAAGGTTATTATCATCTCAGCTCTGTATGAGCTGAAATGATAGTAAAAGGGTATACCTTTTATTGATGGGCTCGAGTCTCTTATATATTAGAAGGGGAAATTGATCTGCAATATCTCGCTGGTCAGATGGGTTGGTATAGGATTTTAAGTCGAGTTTTTCTTCTCTTGCACAGATGTTATATGCATATTATATCAGTCAGTAATATTTTACGAAACACCCACAGGCAAGAAAAGGGGTAGAAAATTGTATTCTTGTTCCGCCACCACACGTAAATATAGTACCTATATTTATCAATCCATCGATATCCAAGGATTATCGACGGCTAATTTAGACATATATATATGCTGGCTGCTCCAAGATTGGATATTAATCTTCTTGCCTCGCTTGCCATGCGATCACAGTTAGTGCTAGTTTCCCGTGAATACTGTTGTCTATTGAACGAACTATCTAATGAACCTTCATCCTGTTTTCACGGCTCCCATGCTAGAGTAAGAGGTAATGACGAATAGTATTCTTATTTCGTCACCAAAGGGGAATGTAAATAACACATTACAATAAAATAGTATTTAAAATGATTTTAATATAAATAGTTTATATAACATGTTCCCTTGGGATAATAGTTCTACTTTAGGGAAGTTACCTTTTACACGGGCGAAGCCGCAAGCAGAAACTAGTAAATAATAAAACAGGAAAGTAATAAACTAATAATAAATAAAAACCTACTCATTTACTTGAGTACTATTTTTTAAAGTATGTAACTATATAAAGATACTAGGACATAAAAACCGCATAATTTTTTTCCAAACTCAAAGACAATTGCGTACCTAGTTATTTTATTATACCATCATTGAAGTAGAAACACAGTATGCCGTTACAAGCGGGACGTGTCGCCTCTCTTTGGCAACGGGTTGTACCGCCATCTTGCCCGGCTTTTTGTACCGTGGACCACCCAACACGAACTCGCTATATTACTTTATTGTACAATAAACTTATTTATTGCCCCATATGGCCATTTATGATTTTATTTATAAGGGTTTTTGTTAACAACCAACAGAGATGTTAGTAAGTTTTGCGGGTAATAATATTTTAAACTTGGTCATTATGTCATTGCTTGTTATACTAACCTTTCATATTGTATGCAATATATTAACTGGCGGCATAGATAAAATAGTGTGACGAAAAGTACTCGACGATTAAAAGATTTGCTTTGTTCAGTGGTTTTTATTTTTTTTTATATATGTATATATATATATATATATATATATATATATATATATATATATATATATATATACATATATATATTTTAAAACTTTTCTCTATTTTCAAGAATATTGCGAGACTAGAAAATTTACGATATATACATACATATCATCACGCCATATCCTTTGCAGGGTAGACAGAGAGAACAGAGTGCCAGAGAACTCTATCCTTGCCTACTTCACTCGGTCCCCAACATTCATAATTTTCTTCATACACGCTCGCCGTTTTCGGAGACTCATGACTCCACCTTCCTTCAGTACTTGAACAATCTGGTCTAGCTCTTATTAATTTCTTTAAAGTACTCGAGCATAACCCAAGCGAGGATTACCTACGTAAAACGAACGGATATACATATATGTATTTATATATTTTGTTAGTTATTGCGTGACCTGTGCTTGACATAATACCTTTATTTATTTTGTTGCCTTTTTAAAAACTTTCAATGATATTCAAAATGCATTAAAGATGATAAGTATCATTATCCTGCTCTTAATCACAATTACTTGGGGGCGACCTAATATGTAATCCTTCCATCGTATCATATTACAAAATTATTGAATCATTTTTGGCAATAGTTTTATGGCTATGCCGCCCATCTAACGTTCTTCTCTTTGGGAATGTAATTGTCGACTAGACGGCATCTCATGGGGTTGGTTCAAGTCAATGAAAGCTCTTAGTCGTCTTTTATGATACTCATGACCAGTCTAATCGTTACTAGTATTTGCAACCGCCACCATACAATAAAATACAACAATTGGCATTAATGAAACTTTTCCTTAAATTTATTTCGATTCCTTCAATTTTATCCGTCCATTATACTATATTCCTTGTGTCATCACCGTCATCATCATCACAGCCCATATATGTCCCACTGTTGGGCTCGGGCCTCCTCCGTAACGGGTGGGAAATTAACCTACTATACCGCTCTGTTCAGACGTGTTGGTATAGGGTATTTCTCGAGGTTTCCTTCTCTTGCATAGTTGTTATAACCGTATTTTATCCCTTAATCGTCTTTTATGATCACACAAGGATAATATAGGTGGTGATGAATATATTCTTACTTTGTCTCCATCGGTTTACCATATCATTCAATTTACCTTCCATTATGGAAGAGGCTCGAGCCCAACAGTGGGACGTATATGAACTGAGATGATGATAATTACACATTAAGTTGATGCTTTCTGTAAATATTTAAACACGTTTTCCACAATATACCATACTTATTGTATTAAGTATCTACTGATGCATTTTCATGAGATGTGTGTATTGAATACTAAAATGCTTCCTGCACATCATTGCCTCCTTGGCAATGACACCATTAATGGAATCATGCCTTTTATAGTTAGTACATAAAAATCAAGTTGAATTATATCGACCGCTTTGATATATTAAAGAAATTTTGTTTGTAATGCCATGCTAAATCGACTGATGACTAAATCAAGCTTAGACCACAGAAGAGGCCATTTTACATTAACAAATTGGGTTGGAGTATGGCTAGGTGCACGGCCGTGGGTTTGCTTAATGCTTTTTTTGAGATAAAATTTCTTAGACGAAGAATTTACTCGTTTAGACTTTTTCTTCAGTTGTTACTTAGGCTGATCTGGGCTTCAGCGAAGACAAAGATTGGTTAGCGGTGGCCCGCTCGCACGGCGAAGAGAGGAGTCCTTGCATGGTGGGTCTGTGGGGTTACGTACCGTCCCTTCCGTCGCCCCGGACCGATTTGGCGAAGCGCGACCACATCCAGAGCCCACCGCAAGGGGGGGAAAAGGCTGTTCTGGGCTTCAGATCTGTTTATAGCGGTTCGATATGGCGAGGAAATTTAAATTTGTATACTTATTATAATATTGAAGCCCTCATATCTAATAATTATCCGATGGAGACGAAGTAAGAATAAATTCACCACCATCTATATTACCCGTGGGTGATCGTAAAAGACGATTAAGGGATAAAATACGTTTATAACAACTATGCAAGAGAAGGAAAACTCGAAATACATCCTCTGACCAACATTGTGTAGTGGGTTAAATCCCAGCAGTGGGACATATATGAGCTGAGATGACGATGATATATCTAATAGTAACTAGGCTATGGACTATACCATACATAAAAAGTCATCTTCAGAATTAGTCTCATCTAAAAATATATTTAAGATACAGTAAATTGAGGTTTATATGGGTAATCAATTTTATTGACCGTCACTATCTTAAGCATGCGGGACTCGCCTTACATCTTCGTACTTTACCAACATAATTATTTTGTGCCTATCTGCAATACCGGCACGAATCATTAAAGGCTTGATTAGCAGACATTAACAGGCTTTTAATTGACATATTTATTGTATAGTAAAAACTATTAAAAGATTGCTGTACCAAGTATACATAATTTATTTTCTGCTATGAATCTGCTGTGCGTACTTGCGCTGTACCGCCATTGATTAAAATAATTAAAGTATCAGCAAGTACAAGTTCAGGTATATAAACATGTAATAGGTATTAATTAAGCTGGTAACAAAAAGTAGGTCCTGTATCATTAATGGAAATATCAGTTGGGCTTGCATTATGGATGCATTGAAATGTAGAGTAACCACACTTTATTTTAATTATTACCGGATATTTAATTGTTTTTATTTTACTAGCGAGTGATCTTATATAAATGAAGTTCCACGTAAAAGTGTTATTACATATTACCACGCATAACATTGCTCGTGGTTACCATAAAATCCGATTAATATCGCTATGTACCTGTGCAAGTTTCACCTAGTTGCATATGATCAATGATTACGTTTCCAGTTAACGCCTGATAAGGGTAAGCAATATGTGACCTTTCCAAATTTTAAAACCTACATTTGTAATTAAAGTTTTGTGGATTATTGCATGATCATCTCAGCTCATATTTCCCACTGCTATGCTCAAGCTTCCTCCATAACAGCATGGAAACCTACTATCTCACGCTGGTCAGACCGGGTCCTTCTCTTGCATAAATTTTGTCTGCATTTTAAATCCCTTAGTCGTTTATAAAATCCGATTACGAAATGAATCCCTTAGTCGTCTTTTACGACACTCACGGGTAAGAATTTTTTATGAAAAAGAATTATCCGTGTGGTGACGGAGTGAGAATAGAATTCTCCACCCCCTATCTTACCCGTGGGTGATCGTAAAAGACGACTAAGGGATATAAAATGCATATAACATCTATGCTAGAGAAGGAAAACTTGAAACAAAACCCTATACCAACACGTCTGACTACCGCGGTATAGTAGGTTAATTTCCCTCCCATTACAGAGGTGGCCCGAGCCCAACAGTGGGACATATATGGGCTGTAATGATGATGGGTAAGAAATGGTTCGTCACCCATTGAAAATGATAATTTCATCAAGACAAAAATCTTTTTTTGACATTAGCATTTAATATTAGTAAAATGGAAACTTCAAATTGCTTTTAAGTTAAAATCTATATTAGTCCAATCGAATTGTTGATTGACCCAAGAAAAATTATAAGTAGAATTTTTCCTTCGGCATTCGTTAGGGGGGGTCACTGGGAGTCTACATTTCGGTTTTCGAATTCCCAGTGGTCTTGCATTTTTCACCATCTTGATTTTAAGGGTGGTTTTTTGTTTTTTAAATAACTCGTTTATTTTCAATTTTACATGAAAAATGGTTATTACCAAAGTTGTTTAGAATTAAATTTCCTACAATTTTTGTTCTCCTCATTTTTTCAGTAGGATCGATATTTTTCGATTCACACCCGAAAAGAAAGGGTGATTTTTGTTTATTGAATAACTCTTTTTTTTTTCAATTTTACACGAAAAGTGGTCATCACCAAAGTTGTTCGAAAATAAAAAATTCTACTTATAATTTTTCCTGGGTTTGGTCCGTTTTTCGTCTAATTCGATTGGGCTATATAAGCTATGATCAAATTATGAAAATAATCATACAAAGTATTTTCAACTTAATTATTTTATGCTAAAATTTGCAATAAGTCGAAGTAAAACTTATCAAGTTTATAACTAACTGCACCGCACGTATCAACTATGCAGATAACGTTAGTCAAATCTAGTATTCACATCAAGGAACTTTACCAACACGCAATAAAAGGAAGTCATCGGAACGCTGTTAATAAAACTTAGTATTCGAAATAAAAACTAGTTTTACGGATTCTATCGCGTTTGTGTTTGATTTTTAAACTCCTGACGTTTCGATCACTTTAAAGTGATCATGGTTATGGGAGGACAATTAAAAATCAATTAATAAAAACGCGATAGAATCCGTAAAAGTAGTTTTATTTCAAATATGTAACACTCGCGTAAACATTAGAAATCATTTGTAACTTGGTAATCAAAACATTTAAACTCTATGCTTACTGCTGCTTGCATTAGTAAGTAGTACTTGCAATAGTGGTAGGACCACGCTATGAACAGTTTTCTGGCTACAGCCGCGGGCCGGTCCGTCCGGGGTAGTATCACACTCTCGTAGAAGATCGACGTCTGAGTAATAGCAATGTGCTATTGCGCTTCGTTCGGTGAGCGAGAGAGCCGGAAGTCCAACTGGGGTGGGTTTGGGGTTTGTATCGGTAGGCAGCGGCCTAGCTATGCTCTTGGTATAGCAAAGGTCCATGGGTGGCAGTAACATTTACCATCAGGTGCGCTGTCTGCTCGTTTGCCACCATAGGCAATAAAAAAAAAAGCAATAGCTCAGTAGGTTGGTCTTGGTTTCAAGATTTATGACGTGACTAAAAACTGGCTTAGAAATAGTCGTATATCTTTTTTGTCTGTATTAAATATGTATTGCTAACTACCACTTGAATTAACATTCATGGCTACATCGAAATAACAATATGGAGTAGGTATCATCGGAATGTTGCTAAAAATCATCTTAATACTTCTTTTTTTATCTTAGTCTTTTGGACAGAGCTTACAATTACTCACTTATTTTTCAAAATTAATAAATTTTACCTGGTATATTTAGTATTATATAATAATATTGAGAACATCTCAAAATAAATTCATATTTATATAAACATTTTTTTAAAATACGCACCTTGAAAATCACGTGAAGTTCTAACATTCTGTTGTTATGTAAAGCTAGGATAGTTCTATGAACTATATACGTATATATCAAATGAGTCGCTAAGCTACACTAACAAATCAGTAAGTACTGCTGCTGAGTATAATTTAAGTAATAATTTGGAAAATATAAAAGTGCACGACTCATAATTTTTACATTATTTATCATTTACTATAAGTCAATGCCATAAATGAAAATGAAAGGAAAATAATACTTTTGGAATTTCATGCCTTTCTGGACGTAGTGCTAAACATAACTGTATAGGCTGTATGGGATTTCTTTCCTTTGCCTGTCCGAATGGACGAACAAAAAATGTAAACGAACCTAATTTTCATAAGGTATACATACATACACTAAAGACTAAGCAGTTTAGTTTTTTATTAATTGCAATTAAACAACAAAGAATTACCAAGCCATTTTCAAAAGGAAACAGCGCGTTGTGATTATAAAGCTTTTAATAAAAGAAAAATTTCGACACATTAATTTTTACGGTTATGAGCGTGCCAGATCCAGAATATTTAATCCAACTCGAATATTTTATTTAGTCAACTATTTTCTTACTTTAAACAAAATAATTGCTTTTTAAAAATATCAAATACATTTAAACAAATGTTTTTTCTCGACATATGTATGATAATATAATCCTATAAGTGCAATGTGAAAAAAATACAATCATTTTTAGGTTTGAAAAGTGCTTGATTTTCATATATCGAGAGTAGAGCAAGACCTGAACGCTTCGCTTATGAGGCGTGTAATACAGTATTTTTATCACTAAGTTATTAATACTGCTATAAATATATAAAGGTACTTCTCATCATCATCATCATCACAGCCCATACATGTCTCACTGTTGGGCTCGGGCCTCTTCCGTAATGGGAGGGAAATTAACCTACTATACCGTGCTGGTCAGACGTGTTGGTATACGGTATTGTTTCAAGTTACCCTTCTCTTGCATAGATGTTACATGCGTATTATATCCCTTAGTCGTCTCGTACGATCACCCACGGATAAGACATGGGGTGGTGAATAGTATTCTTACTCCGTCACCACACGGATGAGGTACTTCTAAGTACATAATTTATGTCTGCAAATTGAATAATACAATGCATAAAGTATTGAATATTTAGAAGGGACTCATAAATATCTAATTATGCATAAAAGAAGTAGGTACAAATCTATTGTTTATCACATAAATACAATATGTTAATTAGCTGACAAAATAGATACAATTTAATAGCTAATGGTTAGGAATACCAAAATTATGGAAGTTATGTTTAGAAAACCTTTAAGGATTATGACAACAATGATTTGCTACTCGAAAATGGTGGCAGTGCTTACGCTTGAGTTCCTTATTTAACTGTTTAAAATTAGAATATTAAACAGCTGATTCATAACATGAATCTCGCCTTAAATAAAGAGTTTTGAGTCCTTATTATACTGATTACAACTGTAAAATGTAATTAACTTTCATAGCTTTTAAATGGAAAATAACAGATTAATATTTAAGAATAAAATAAAAAATAAATACGAGACTCAGTGATAATAGTTGCTAAATACATTGATGGCATATTTGGATTCCAGTTGTTATCGAAAAGCAAGCTTAGTAACAGATAGAACAGAAAATTGTCCTCTCTGCGCTGATTTATTTTTCCAATATATTAAATTATTAATATTTATTTAATTTCTTATCATGATAATCGAAATAGCCTTTTCATTAAGAATAATATATATATATATATATATATATATATATATATATATATATATATATATATATATATATATATAATGATAATAAAAAAGAATAAAATATCGTCTTTTAATTAATATTTAAATAATTTATGTGAACATATAACGTATTAGATATGTAGAGTGTTAGTAGATATGTGTTCATTATTTTATTTAGAAGGTTTTTGCGAAATAAAAAATAAATGCATTTTGCTTGTATTTTTTAAATTACCCGTATTTGTGAATCTCTAATATAATCTCTATATAATTATTTTCATTGTCAAAAATGGTAGATTCAAGAAAGAAAGATTCCTTGTTTTTAACCCCATTTCTTTATTCACAAGATAATTTTGATAGTTGTCTGTATGTGTTGCTTTCATTCTAATAGTATTAATATAAATATTATAGTAATACTATTAGAGTATTTCCACATGTCCGATGGTTCGGACATGTGGAAAGAATGCCGAACGCGTCTAGTTAAAAAGATTTACAATGCGAAAGTGGAAGGATGTAGGTACCGGGGGACACCGGACTCACCTACCTAGACCAGGTTGGTCACGTACTGAAGGAAGGTGGAGTCAAGAGTCACCGAAACCGGCGAGCGTGTATGAAGAGAATTATGAATGTTGAGGAAGCGAGTGAAGTATGCAAGGATAGAGTTCTCTGGCACTCTGTTCTCTCTGCCTACCCTGCAAGAGATATGGCGTGATGATATGTATATGTATATATATATAATTAATATAAATATTATAACCAGAATATAGAGTGAGCGAATGGCAATAATACAGGTTTTGGTTGTCCTATGAAAAAAGACATTAGACATTCACATTAAATATTATCTTCACGTCCTGAATAAATATTCGATAGAGTCACCCTACAATGACGCAAAGTGGCAGATGTTAAGAATTATAAGGACATTTAGATGCATGTCCATAGGTCCGGACACCGGTGCATAGAGACGTCACTGAGACCACCCATAGCGCCAGTCACTCGCATCTCGTACTCGCAAATGGACTTATATTAAACAGATATTATTAAAATAACACTTAAAAGTCTTAAAACACCTTGTTATAATTTGTTTACGTTGGACAACTGATATGGTTTATGGTCGTTGTCATCACGTGAAAGAATGTTTTCTTTGATAAAATGTGATTCATCTTATAAATTGTCTAGCTTTCTCTTCCGAAATGATTTATATGAAACGTATTGATATAGCAATACAATAAACCTTTTCACTTAAAGATATTAACAGAGTAATCTTCACTGTATTATAATATCGAATAAATAATTCATCACATAGTTTTCACTTTTCATCTTTTCCTAATAATACATGTTTTTTTTTACATTTTATTTACTTTCGTATTAAGTTTTATTAATTATGACATTTTATAAGTTCCTTTTATATTTAGTATTATAACTTGAAATATAAAAAAACGACTGGTTGAATCATAATTTGTTATTATGGTTAAATAACCTAATGAAAACTTATTCATTGCTTAGCATAATATAACTTTTTATTAAATAAATACAGAAGAATCTCTAAAATATTAATATATTCTGCAAGTAATTACCTGGAGAGTATATTAATATTTACCTGTCTTTAAAGATTCTTAGCATTTAACTACTTTATATTACCTTATTATTTATATATTACGTATTTAAAAAGTAAAATAAACTATATAATATCGTGTTTGCATGGACATGATTCGTTCGTAGCGTATTGTTTTTTGTCGTAGCATTGTTGTAGTATCTTAACAAAACGCGCTAGGCCGAAGTTAGACTACAAATTGTTTAATTCAGTTTATCGTGCGTCTAAGCAATTTATCCAATTATGTGTCGGCCAACGGACCACCCACCGCGCTCCGCTATTAAACATAAATTATAAATAATTTGGTTAAGTTTATTTTGGCCTACGGTTCACAATGATTGCGGGGCGGTTAGGAAGCTAGCGAGTAGATAAAACGTTCTCGAGGGATGTGTATTTATTTACTTTATTTAATGGTAGAGTTTCATAAATCTCTCAAGTGTTGGTTTTATGATTAGATACAAATAACGAGACTGATTCAAGTAGAACGTTATAAAATAATATTTAAGATCTCTAAGTAATATTTAATAAAGTTTTGGATTTATTTTGATTCATAGTATGGTAAGGTCAAAGAGTAAAGTTATTAAACTGAAAAAGAGTGGCAACTCCATGATAAAATATGCATGTATGGAAGGTGCTGCTACCCAGAGTTTACGCGGTGAACTAAAGTTGAAGTGATATATATACATATCTACATGTGTATGTGTAATTATATAGAATTTTCTTTTACTATGAAAGCTACCCTGAAATATAAAAAAAACATATCAGCTGATAACGAAGCAATAATAATATCAGCTTAACAATGAAAATTGAGATAATTTTCAAAAAGTACATCAATAACCGTAAATAGATTGATGACAATAAGTACCTACGCTAGGAACAAAAATAACAATTCTCAGTTGTCAAACGTTTGACATACAGGACAAAATGGCAGCAGTTAAGTTTGTACAAACAATCTGTAGGCGGCGCGACGGTCAGTAAAAATAAGTAATGTTTTAAGTGTGCCCCCCCAGGGTAAGGTCTATAGAAATACTTTTAAACGACAAATTGAATATTAATACAGACGGCGTCGTTCAAGCGATATGTGCTAAATAATTACCCAAGTCAATTTTATGGAGCCAAATATTTTAGTCGATAAATGTGAATAAATAAATTTCAGTGTGGTGACGGAGTAATAATACAACGGATCACTCTTAGCCGTGGATGACGTAAAAGACGATTTTTTTTTTTAAATTATTATATTCTTTTTTAAAGACTAAGGTTATAATCCCTGTTTTGCTAGTAGGAAGTATATGAGCTGAGATTATGTTGTTGATAAACTAGTTATATGACATCTGTATTACATACCTATACCTATATAATAATTTAGAAGATATTATGCTAGCTTAACTTAACTATTGAATGATGAAGTGAATATTATTTTTAAATATGGTCTATTAAGTAATATGCTCATACCGTCCCGATGGCGTAGTGGTTAAGATACACCAACCTTCCATGCCAGCGTCGTGCATTCGATTCCTAAGCAGAACAACACTTTGTTCCATAAATAGTTGTTCTGAAGTCTGGGTGTAATTTATTTATGTTAATTGCATGTTTGTAAAGACCCCCGCAATACATCGATTACTTCCTTGGTGATCCATCGATTACACCAAATGCAGGGGGCATTTGGTGTTAAAAAAAAAAGAAGAAAAAAAAAATATTATTATTTGTTTAGCGTAGTATCTTTGCTGTCTCTACTTTTGATTACTAGACAAAATAATGTAGATTTATAGGTATTTTAAATATAAATAAAATAATACAACGCAATGGCTATTTATCAGAAAAATTATGAAACGTTCTATGGATTTTATCACTTTTTGTGTATTTTTGCTTTCTTTACTACGTTCAGCGCATTCACAAGCGCGAGATTTCAATCTTGCGCCTTAAAATTTGTGATATTGTTGACACATCACGTTCATATTGAATTGTATTATCATATTCTAGAGTTAGATTAGATGTCAGGATATTATGAGAGTAGTGACTCTTCACACATATATTTAGATTATGTAAAATCTGACCTCATGCGCCGGGTAGCATGATAAATGATATAACTGTCCTTTGAAATGGTTATGTGAAGCATACAATGTTGGCAAACTCATTATTTTTATTATAGATGGCGCTTAAACAGACAGTATGTTCTAAATCAAACAGTTTATTACTATAACAACTACAGCATAATTTATCAGCCCTAGTATGACATGTTTTATCAGTGAACGTCTGTACGAGGTGCGAAACCACACAGCATATAATTAAAACACTTCATGTTCTTGATTTATGCAAGACGAGGCGCAGGCGTTAAATGTGATCTGTGATATATTACCTAGCTTATATAATTATACTTATTTTGTTATTGTAGAATGAGGAATTAAATTATTTTATTGAAGTTATACGTCTTTAGGCGCCTTTTGTAAAATGATGAGAGTGAAATATTAAGATGCGCGCGCTATACTGTAACACAAAAGTAAAATAGGTTGAAGTAGGTCGCAAAACCTCTCATTAAAAAAACTACTAATAAAATAGAAATAAAACCCTATTTCTAGTTTTCTACATTCACAACACATGTTTTAGTTTCATGCAAGTGCGAATTACATATGTGCTAATAAATTATATTCATCATTTCAGCCTATCGCCGTCCACTGCTGGTCGTAGGCCTCCCTCATGTTACGCCACAGAGTGCGGTTCTGTACCTGTACCTGTACCTTTACCTGTACCTGTGTTTTCAGACACTGAGGTAAGTTGGATGAGAAAATCTTCTTAAGTTTAACACAGACATCCGGACGTCCTTAAATATTGCACGTCTCATAAGCAAAGCGTTGAGGTCTTGCTCTACTCTCGATATATGAAAATCAAGGAGTTTCAAAACTTAAAAATGATTGGATTTTTCTCACATTGCACTTATAGGATAATATTATCAAACATATGTCAAGAAAAAACATTCGTTTAAACATGTTTGATATTTTTAAAAAGCAATTATTTTGTTCAAAGAAAGAAAATAGTCGATTCAAAAAAATATTCAAAGACGTCCGGATATTTATTCTGGATCTGACACGATTACGACCGTAAAAATTAAAGTATCAAAATATTTCTTTTTTTTAAAGGTTCGTAATCGCAACGCGCTGTTTCCTTTCGAAAATGGCTTGGTAATTCTTTGTCGTTTAATTGCAATTAATAAAATACTAAACTGTTTAGTCATTAGTGTATGTATACTTTAATAACTTATGAAAATTGGATTCGTTTACATTTTTTTTGTTCGTCCATTCGGACAGGCAAAGGAAATAAATCCCATACAGCCTATTGTAAACGAACAGCTATGTTTAGTACTACTTACGTCTAGAATGGCACGAAATCTCAAAAGTATTTTTTTCTTTCATATTTATTTATGGCATTGACTAATAGTAAATAATAAATAATATAAAAATTATGAGGCGTGCACTTTTGGATTTTCCAAATGATTTTAACATTTTCTAAACTCCCCGTATAAAGCTTTAGTAGTGCAATGATTTTACAGCTATTTTTAACTTGATTCTTGTAGAAATGTTCTTGTAGAAACGCATAAACCTTGCGACATTTTTTTTTGTTTGAAACGGGCTAAATGCACAAACCATGTGAACTCATAAACAAAAAAAATCAGATGAATAATTATATATGCAATTGATCTTTTTGGTAGTCTTGTATTATATTTGATATTTTAGTGTTTCAATGTGTTATATGAGATAATTTTGATGGCATTTTATATAATGTGATGTGACGAAACTGTCAGGAAGTAGCGAATATGATATAACAGTGCTTTACAATGTTTTCGTTATCCACCAAAATTACCAGAAGATATCATTAAAAGTGTGGCCATAACACTGTTAATGGCGAAGATTTGACTTACTGACAGATAATGATTAACTTGAAGATACCTACTAAAGATGTGAAGAAAATTATAACTTGACACTGACAACAATGGCGCATATAAATAGCCGATTGTCAATACCAAAAAAAAGAAGAAGATATATTCAGTTACTTGAATTCAAATTTTCGAACCAGTAGATAAAGTTTGATATTTTTCAAATAGATAACATTTATTTAATTTATTGATGCTTTGGCAACGGAGCCATCAGCTTAAATCAAATTTCAAATAAATAACATTTATATTTAATAGAGTACAATATAAGGCTGGTTAAATCATATATAAAAGCTATTGGCTGAAAATAACAGTAAATTACGCGGTGTTGGGACCCGATTGCGTCAAACACTAGTTATATGTTGTTGTGTGTTGATGTTGTAATATATGTCTGTCATAAATTAATAAATCATTAAAATAATATTTCTAAGCAATACTTGTTATATGAAGAGACTGTCGGTACTTTTGGCGGGAATATGAAAGTGTCATGTGGTGGTCTTGTGTTCAATATCTTTGTGTTTTAACGTGGTATATTAAATAACTTTGATTGTATTTAATAACAAGAATCAAAGTTGTTGTCAACAATGTCGGATAGATGACACACGTCTCTTTAAGACGAAAATATAATACGATGCGAGAATTGAATGTCCTACAATAGTTGACGGTGGTGTAAGTGGCAGCACGATTGGAACGGATTCCCAATACGTGTAGGTTCGAATCCCACTTGTGAAAAATTATTTGTCGCTCGTAATCGGGTTAAATAAATAATCAAGCATATTAAATGCTAAATTTCAGTAATTTGAACGATTGGATATTTTTTTAAAAAGTAAATAAAATATTACATCACTTTTCGGTACTGTTTGAAGTTTAATCAAATTGTTTTATTTAGGTTACATATCTATACATATTATCATTATTTGTTCTTTACAAAGAGCTGATGCCGCTTGACCTCAGCAACCCTTTGCTCTTTACATGTAATTGTTGATTTTTAGGGTTCCGTACCTCCAAAGGAAAAAACGAGACTCTTACAGGATCACTTTGTTGTCCGTCTGTCTGTCTGTCAAGACCCTTTTTCTCAGGAACGCGTGGAGGGAGGTATCTAGCTGAAATTTATATCAAATACTCAAGTCTATTGTCCCTTAAATCTGTGAAAAAATTAAACTTCTAAGCCAATGCAATCAAAAGATACGTTTATGCCGCAAATTGCCGCAAATTTTCGACACTCGCAAGGGAATCAAAACCTACAGGGTACTTCCCGTGAACTCAGAATCTTGAAATTTGGTACTAAGCAACGTGTTATAAAGAGCACAGATAAAGAAAAAATTGCCGTATATTTTTAATTACATCATATAATAAAAATATTTTTAATAATTTAAAACTTACTACCCTTTTCCTCATGAACGCGTAGAGGTATTAAATTGAAATTTATATCGAATACTCAGATGTATAAGACCTTTTAGCTGTAACAAAATCAAACTTCTATGTCAACGCAATCAAAAGAAACAGCAATTTAGGCCTCATATTTTCAAGTCCAGTCGACCTAGAAGACCTAGGGACCTAAGGAACTAATCCTTGTGTTGCAGGTGACTTTACAAATATACAATTAACAGGCATATCTTAATTACACTCAGAACAAAATTTATGGTCTGCATTAAGTATTATCCTGTGTGGGATCCAAAATCGTAACTCTTGGTACGGTAGGTCCGTACACGCCAGCGGTGTAGATAATTTAAAATTTCAGCATTCAGCCTTTAGTGTCCACTGTTGGACGTAGACCTCCACTGATACTTCGCCTCAAAGTGAGGTCCTGTGCTAGCCGTATCCAAGGGTTCTAGCGACATTCACCAAGTCGTCCATTTATGTGGTTGGGCGAATTAAAATATGGTATTTTTAAACAATTTAAATTGTAAAATGTTTCTCGTGTCGTGACAGATTAATAATACAATGCGACACCATCCTTTATGTTCCCATGGGATGGGGATTTTTTTTTTCTTCGCAAGGTGGGTCCATGGATGTGGTCGCGCCCCGGCAAATCGGCCCGTTGCGACGGAAGAGGCGGCACGCAACCCCATGGACCCACCCTGCAAACACCTCTCTTCGCCGTGCGAGCGGGCCACCGGTACCCGATCTTTGTCTTCGGTGGCCGGCCCGGCGGTATACCCTTGCGGGTTCCTCTCTTGTCGATGCCCGACGGCGAAACTCACGCGATGGCCTCACGTCGGGTGACCGGACAATTCTCCGGTCCGATTCCCCGGTCCAATTCACCCGAAGCCTCGGTTAGGGCGGCATCAGGCGCAGATATTCGCGCCTGCGCCGCCGAGTCGCGGGAATCCTCCCGGACTCGTTCCGCCGCATCCTTCTGCGAGATGACAGCCTCACAGAAGGCGGCGACCGCATCCCAGTACCTGATGCTGTCGACCATCGCTTTCGCGACAGCCGGCAGCGTCAGGTCGGCACCGATGATAGCGACGACGTCGCGACGCTCGTCACGGCGCTGCCCGTCCCAGCTCGAACATTCTTCGAGCGTATGTTGCGCCGTGTCCTCGTCACTACCGCAATGGTGGCAGGACGGAGTCCACTCCCTCCACACGACCGTGTGCAGGTACTTGCCGAAGCAACCGTGCCCCGACAACACCTGCACCAGTCGGAAAGAGAGGACCCCGTGCCGCCGCTCCATCCACTCCATCAGTACGGGCCGGAGGGCCTCAACGGTAACAACACCGTATCTAGGCCTCTCCAGCTGCGTAACCCAAAGGGCGATGACGTCTCGGCGGGTGTCCTCGCGCCAGGTGGCTATCTAGCTCAACGATGGGGAGCCACCTTCGTCGCGCACTGAGGGAACCCGCCGGTAGAGGTCGGAGAGCATCTCCGCCTCTAGGTCACACGGGGTTTTCCCGGCCAGTAGACATGCCGCCTCGGTCGATACCGTGCGGTACCCGCGAATAGCCCTCTGTGGTCTCCACAGAACAGCCCTGAGCTGGGCGTTCAGAGCCCTCGCCCACACGGGTGCGCCGTACATGGCCACTCAACAACGCACCCCTGGGAAATTTATAATATTTATGATCACCAAACAGTGTGATTGACGTGGCGATTTTAGCATTATATCCCATTTGTCGTGTGACCTACGCCCTGCAATTGGATGTCGAACTGATACATACATACATACATATCATCACGCCATATCCCTTGCAGGGTAGGCAGAGAGAACAGAGTGCCAGAGAACTCTATCTCTGCATACTTCACTCGCTTCCTCAACATTCATAATTCTCTTCATACACGCTCGCCGGTTTCGGAGACTCTTGACTCCACCTTCCTTCAGTACCTGACCGATCTGGTCTAGGTAGGTTAGTCTCGGTCTCCCTCGGTACCTACATCCTTCCACTTTCGCATTGTATATCTTCTTAACCAGACGTTCGTTCGGCATTCATCATTACCTATTGTTACTCTTACATCTGTTCTGGCTTCATCTCTTTCAAAGACCATTATTTTGGTTTTGCTCACATTCACGCGTAGACCCCTTTTCTTACAATCTTCTGTCATTGTGTCGACTAGGGTCTGCAGGTCAGTCGCTGACTGTGCCAGCAGGACTGCATCATGTGCATAAAACAGAGAAGAGACCACTGAGTCACCCATCTGGACTCCCACATTCATATCGTTCAACCTTTGGAGACATTTATCCAGATATATGATAAACAGCCTGGCTGATAGAACGCAGCCCTGCTTAACGCCGATATTGACGTCAAACCAAGGCGACATTCCATCATCCAGCCGCACACAGGCTCTACAGCCCATGTAACTGGATTGCACAGCCTGCAGCAGTTTACCGTTAATACCATACTCCGGTAAAATGTTCCAAAGTTCCTTTCGTACAACCGTGTCAAATGCTGTCTCCAGATCCACAAAACTGCAGAAAGCCCTCTGACCTAGGGCCAGATGCTTCTCCACAATGTTGCGCAGAGAGAACACTTGATCCATGCATCCCCTTCCACTCCTGAAACCTCCTTGCGGCGATGGGGGTCGCCACCCATCACGCCTTGCCCAGTCAGGCGAGTCGAGGAGAGCAGAGTGCCGGGTGGGCACGTGGAATGTAAGAGGTTGTGTGGAAGGTAAGTTGCACGAGCTGATATCCGTCATGGCGGACAAACAGCTAGACGTGCTCTGTGTAACAGAGACCAAGCGAAGGGGCAGCGACGCCTGCGATCTTCCTGGTGGCGGGATGGCTCTGTGGTCTGGTGTACCACAGAGCGATCGAGCCAGCATGGGGGTAGGAGTACTGTTGTCCTCTCGCTTGGCCTCAGGTGTGAAACATTACGGAATGTATGATCCCAGACATCTTTGGGTCCGTATAAAACTTGGTGTCACCAAGGTATTCATGGTTGTAGCATATGCTCCCGTAGGATCCTCGGTGGCATCAGACCTTGAGAAGTTTTGGGATAATGTTAGGGAAGTTCTGGATATGGCAGAAACCAGTGAACGCGTGATTGTATGCGGAGATTTGAACGGATGGGTGGGGACCAAGCGTCCCGACTATGAGGACGTACTTGGTCTATTTGGTGATAAGAGAGTGAACGACGCAGGTAGGCTCATAGCGGATGTATGCATGGAGAGAAACCTTATTGTGTCAAACACATTTTTCCAACATAAGGACATCCATATGTATACATAGAGAAGGAATGAACAGAAAAGTATAATAGATTTAATTTTGGTAGACAGTCGCCTCCGAAGCAAAATATTGGACGCAAGAGCCTACAGGGGCCCCATAGTCGATACGGACCACTATCTTGTTATTGCGAGATTTAGTGGTCTGTTCAGAAAGTGGAGGCACTGGCAAGAGCGTGTCCACTTCGGAGGGCTTGAAAGAATAAAGGTTGAAAGGTTGCAAGAAGAGTGTGTAAGAGAAAAGTATGCAGAGGGTGTTCGAGAACGGCTGACGATGGCAAGCCAGCCGCAATCGGACATTGAAGAATGCTGGAGAGTATTGAAAGAGAGTATGGTAGATACAGCATAAGAAGTATGTGGAGGTTCAAAGAAGCATAGAAAAACAAATGGTGATGCATGGTGGGATGCGGAAGTGGCAGCTTTCGTAGAGTAAAAGAAGAAAGCGTGGCTGGACTATGTCTCTTCTTTGAATCTGAATGACAGTATGACTGAACAGAAGAAAGAAATATATCGGCAATGTAAGAATGACACCAAGGCCTTAGTGAAAGAGAAACGTGATAGAGCAAGTATGAGTGCAGAAGATAGGCTGACTAAAAACTTCGAGGGTAACACCAAACTCTTTTGGAGGGAAGTGAAGAAGTCTCGGGGTGGTTGGTCAGCCTTCAGAATGAATAAAATAAGGTCTAAAGGTGGAGACATTCTTACACAAACACAAGACGTGTTAAGCCGATGGAGTGAATATTTTGGCGATATGTATGCGGATACTCGAGTTGGCGCCGGTGTCGCATGTGGTTTAGTAGATCAACATTCGACAGCGGCGTCCTCTGACGGCATCAGTATGGATGAAGTTGAATGGGCGATAAGAAGTTTGAAAAATGGTAAGGCAGCGGGCATTGATATGGTGTCTGCCGAGATGATCAAGCTTGGTGGCTCCTGTGTCTGGGAGGCGTTCCTGTTGCTCCTCAATTTATGTTGGAGCTCGGGAATGGTTCCCGGGGACTGGAATAGCGCAGTCATCGTGCCTTTGTTTAAAAACAAGGGTTCACGTTATGACTGCGCAAATTACAGAGCCGTAAGCTTGACCAGTTTGGCAGCAAAAGTGTATGGTAAAATTATTGAAAGGAGAATGAGGATGGTGTCCGATGGTTTACTTTGTGCGACACAAGGAGGTTACAGGAGTGGAAGGGGATGCATGGATCAAGTGTTCTCTCTGCGCAACATTGTGGAGAAGCATCTGGCTCTAGGTCAGAGGGTTTTCTGCAGTTTTGTGGATCTGGAGAGAGCATTTGACACAGTTGTACGAAAGGAACTTTGGGACATTTTACCGGAGTATGGTATTAACGGTAAACTGCTACAGGCTGTGCAGTCCAGTTACATGGGCTGTCGAGCCTGTGTACGGCTGGATGATGGAATGTCGCCTTGGTTTGACGTCAATACCGGCGTTAAGCAGGGGTGCGTTCTGTCAGCCAGGCTGTTTATCATATATCTGGATAAATGTCTCCAAAGGTTGAACGATATGAATGTGGGAGTCCAGATGGGCGACTCAGCGGTCACTGCTCTGCTATATGCAGATGATGCAGTCCTGCTGGCACAGTCAGCGACTGACCTGCAGACCCTAGTCGACACAATGACAGAAGATTGTAAGAAAAGAGGTCTACGCGTGAATGTGAGCAAAACCAAAATAATGGTCTTTGAAAGAGATGAAGCCAGAACAGATGTAAGAGTAACAATAGGTAATGATATACAGCAAGTGGATGAATTTGTATATCTTGGATGTGGATTTAGCCGAGATGGAAGGTACACCACTGATATAGAGCGAAGAGTGCATGCGGGAAATAGAGTGAACGGAGCGTTGGGGCAACTTCTCGGCAGCCACCACCTCAGCCAGAAGGCACGTGTAGCAATACATAACGCAGTGCTTGTCCCAACATTACTGTATGGAAGCGAGAGTTGGGTATGCAGAAAAGAGTATGAAAGTAAAATTAATGCGGTCGAAATGCTATCTCTGCGGAAAATCTGTGGAGTTAGGCTGACCGACCGCATTCGTAACGACGACGTAAGAGAGCGAGTAGGTATGAAAGAGAGTATTGGTGTAAAGATGCGAAAGGGAATGCTCCGATGGTTCGGACATGTGGAAAGAATGCCGAACGAACGTCTGGTTAAGAAGATATACAATGCGAAAGTGGAAGGATGTAGGTACCGAGGGAGACCGAGACTAACCTACCTAGACCAGATTGGTCATGTACTGAAGGAAGGTGGAGTCAAGAGTCTCCGAAACCGGCGAGCGTGTATGAAGAGAATTATATTGAATGTTGAGGAAGCGAGTGAAGTATGCAAAGATAGAGTTCTCTGGCACTCTGTTCTCTCTGCCTACCCTGCAAGGGATATGGCGTGATGATATGTATGTATGTATGCAGTTAATTAACTTTATAATTATTTCAAATTTATTACTAGTAATTCCCGCGATTTCATCCACATTGCCGTGGTAATACGGAGATATAATGTAGCTTGTGTTATTAGATGATAACATAGCTATCCATTGGTGAAATAATTATTAAAATCGATTCACTGGTTTAGGCATGAAAACGTAACAAACAAACAAAGAAATTGAGATTCACGTTTACAATATTAGTTAGCATTCTCTATATTATGGTGACGGAGTAAAAATACAAGATGGCTACTCCTACTTTTTTAATATAATTCGATAACATCACTGCAAGGGAAGGTAAACTCCAAATACTATATTAACCCGTTTGACCGCCATGTTTAGGTGAAATTTCCCTCCCATTGGATATCAGGTTCGAGCCGAGAATGAAACGTACAAGTTTTGAGATGTTTACGACAATATATGAAAAATTGCTGAACTGGGTCAGATGTCAGTCTGTATAAAGAGAATCACTCCTTATGTTGACTAACAAATTCATGACAGTACCATAAACATAATGTAATATCATTGTATGTATTCTTGTTAGGCGGATGGTAATTGCAGTTCATGTTATAAATTGCCCAGAAAAATGCTGATGTCCTTTCTCCTGAAGAAACCTCAAATGGTTTTTATGATTTCCACACCTCCTTAACTCCTCATCATATAAGGAAATCATCATTAACGTGCGTTTGTCCCAATTACCTACTTACGGTCGACGCAATAAATAATCTTCAACCATCGCACATATTTCAAAAGTTTTAGGACAGTCGTCTGCTTGACTTCAACTCTCAATGGGAACGTAACTGTTAACCAGATAGCATCAGATGGAGTTGAGCTAGATATATACAATATATATATATATAAAGCTCTTAGTCGTCTTTTACGACAATTACGAACAATGCAAGGGTTGGTAGTATTCGTAGCCACTACCACACGGCATATATATATAATATAATGGATTTTGTATAGTGTTTCCCAAATCCGAGACTCTTGCGAGTCTCGCAAGTCTTGCAAATCTCGCTGTTAGAATAACACAAAGTCATTTGTTTTGATAAAAATCCATATAGAAATGAAAAATCCAACTAAATTAATGAAATTCTATTCATCTAGTGGCACTAATTGTACAACTACCAATAATTAGGTACATGCCACTTAACGGGATTACGACTATAATCACACCTATCTATCATGAGACTGCTTAAAATAACATTAAATTATTTCCGTACACAGGGAAATAATTTGATGTTATTTATTGGTATTAAGAATACAAAATGTTAACAAGCCTTTCTTTGCCAAAGGAACCGTAAAATGCTATCTAAGGCAGCACTGCAAGACTCTTGCAGCGAGTCTTGGTCTTGCGTATGGGCAACACTAATTTTGAATATACTATTTAACCTTGTAGTATACATACAAAGTTATTATATTCTTAACTAAATCCATCCCTGGTACACGTTTCTCATTTTACGAGAACTATAAAATCGAATGGCACATGAACGTCAGTAGCACGCAGTCGCCACATGTCAATGAGCTTTGGTCACTGTATTCACTTCTATTTATGTCACTAGAAGAGGCAAAAAATGAATCAATAGAAAAAAAATTTAGTATGACGTATGAATTACGGTGCCAAGAGCCTTTTCTAGTGTATTTTAATTCTATGTGTTGTGTTGGCTAAAATTCAGGCGAGCACGGTACACCTCGGTGCCATAAATTTGTCAATGTCACGTCTGTCGACAGCAACGAGTACAACTAATTTTTATTAAGCATCGTGATCGCCGATCAGAATGCCAAAAAGTGATTTAGAATGCGAGCTAAGTGCATACGTCGCGACAGCTTAAAGACGTAGGTAATTTAAATTAGCCAATTTCTCTAAACCATTCCTGACAATAACTGTTTATTCGATATAATAAATCTTAATGTATAAAACGAAGTCGTGTTATTGTAACTACTATTTATAACTCGGGAACGGCTAAACTGATTTTTATATTTTTGATTTGTTGGTTTCCTATCCATCCTGAATAGCAGAAATAAAACTATCAAAAAATTAAAGGAAAAATAAAATATGAAAAAAATAAAAAAGATCTCTGCAAAAACAAAAACTAATCACTCCACATTGAAACGCACATTGAAACGTGTACCTGTGTTACGATTTTGAATTATGCAGCATAATACGTCAAATCTTTCGTTTGTATTAACGTCATTTCACGACGGGAATTTGAAAACGTCATGTGGTGCTCTTGTATTATATTCGATACATTAGTGTTTTAACGTGTTATATTAGATAATTTTGATGGCATTTTATGTAATGTGATGCGGGGAACTACTGGGATGTCGTGAATATCCAATAAAAGTGTTTTACAACGTTTTCATTTTCCATCAAAATTCCAACAAGATACCATTAACAGTGTGGCCAGAAGCATTGTTGATGGCGACAATTTGACTTAGACAATGACTAACCTGAAAGACTAAAAACGTGAAGATATTTATAACTAGTTATTGGCGAAATCTTGTTAACGCAATTAAAAAAAAAAACGTCATTTCGTAAATAACGTGTCAATTCAATTGACACTTACTACGAAAAAATAAAATTTTCTTTCAGTTAACTCCCGGACTTTTGACTTGGATTTTTTACTTAGACAATGAACCGACATGACTGACGACTAAAATATAAATCTATTTTAATTTTTTAAACTTATTTTACTTGACATTGGCGAAGTTGTGGTTAATCATTCACAGAGGTCATTCATTAAGAAGAAGAAGAAGACACTTACTACGAGTGTCAATTCAAGATAAATTAAAAATTTGCATCAGATATGTTTGTTTCGATGTTTCCTTCTCTCGCACAGATTTTATATGTATTTTATGTTCCTTAGTCGTCTTTTACGATCACCCACGATTAAAATAGGGGGCAGTGAATTATATTCTTACACCGTCACCGCACGGAAATTATTCCAATTAGTAAACTATTAAACTTTTTTTAGGTTTTAATTTATTTTGTTAATAATCTCATAAATATTAACTAAAAGTTAAGATAGCATTCATCAAATGAACTGATTTAAGCGGTATGAAGTTCATTGAGACACCTAGTATCTTATATAATAAATTCTTAACGGTTAGTTACCTAATCAGAAGAGCTCATAAAACTGGTCATTTACAGATTTATATAATTGAAACATCTTATTATATGGACTGTACCTCACGCGAGGTTCTAAGAAGATGAATAGAGCGACACCCCGCTGTGTCTTTGCCCGAAGTGTCAAAATGTCCAATGTTAACCGCCCTTAACAAGTTAAACAATATAATAGGCTTAGAAGGGATTGTTGCTGAAAAATTGACTTTATGTAAAGACGGATACGACTTATGGGATGATTACAATCGGCATATAATTCTAGGTGGTAAGATATTTGCGGTACCTGATATCGCGGAATGCATCTTTTAGTTGCATTCACATTATGGATTGGATGAATTCAATAGGGACATTTACACCTTCACGGTTTCTAAGAACGCTCCATGAAATCGAGTTGTCGTCAGGTGTGGCTTGAGATTTTAATCCGATTCGAGTTGTATTGGCCTAACCTTTGTACTACCTGATCTAAAATAATGTTGCGTGTTAGTTGATTTAGTAGTTTATCTTTACTATTTTTGGAGTAACAACAGGTTGTGAGATAGAATTAGATGAGCGGTAAGTATACAGAAGTGTGCAATTTATAGCCACGACATGAATGTCTTCCATTTTACAATCCACTGCTTTACGTAAAATTGTCCGTTATAGTACAACATTGTGCGATCCTGAGTTGCCCACAAGATATTGATCTACCTGGTGGAGGGCCGCCATGTGCTCTGTCAATCAATAACCAGCAGTGTATAGTGAAATGCCGGGCATAGTTCGCTTCATAAATTTCTGAGCGACTTTGAGTTTAGTTATAACACTTATATTTAGAGAGCACAATTCTCCGTGTGGTGACGGAGTAAGAATACAATTCATCACCCCCTATCTTACCCGTGGGTGATCGTAAAAGACGACTAAGGGATATAAAACGCATATAACATTTATGGAAGAGAAGGAAAACTCGAAACAAAACCCTATACCAATACGTCTTATCAGGGCGGTATAGTAGGTAAACTTCCCTTCAATTACGAAGGAGGCCCGAGCCCAACAGTGGGACATATATGGGCTGTGATGATGATGTGATGATGATGATGATGATGAATTAAATGCCATAGGTCATTGCTGGTAACATACACGAGTCATAGCCCTGTATTTCGAGACATTAACAGACATTGGATGTTAAGATCTTCCTAAGTTTATCTTGTGGTGGCGGCTAGAATACTACCAATGCTTTCATTGCTCATAAGTGTCAACATATTTTTAGTAGTTGACAACGTTGTTTTGTAATCTCATCTTGCAGAGTTTTTAAGTGCTAATATATTAAAATCATCTGCATGATCTGCATGATCATCATCATTCTGCTCGTTGCTATCCACTGCTAAACGTAAGCCTACATGGTTCAGTCTATCACTCGTATGATATTGTCAGGCGGGTTGGCGATCCCCGTGACGTGTAATATAATTCCCAAGAGAGAGCTTCGGGGCAATACTCGTCACACGAATAAATGATGAAATCGGAATACAAATTCGATTTTGAAATTTGTAAAAGCAGGATTGGATTTCTCAAAGATTTGAGAGATTGAATATTGCCCCATTGCTGCCCACTCTCCTGATGATCCCTTAGCTGATTATTATGACTCCCGCGGGATGGCAATAAATCTATTCTTATCCCGTAACCACACATGGAATATAAAAATACCACAGTAATAATGTAAGATGATTATCGCAACCCAAAATGATAAACACATAGCAAACGAAGAGTTCAAAATTGAGGTTCTATTGGGCCTAGGTCTTTTTCGTGTAAGCAATGAGCTTCAGAATAAATTGACAGATCTAATTATCCATGGTATCTCTTTTAATTATTTACATTGTATGTAAACAATATAAATATAATAATAATATAATAAAAATTGAAATAATGGTACCATTGGACAGCTTAAAGTAATCTTACAGTTCATTTGACAGGTAAATACGAAGGCCATTAGTTAAATTGGTATATAGGTGGGTTGGATTAAATATCCGATTTTAATATAATCCTAAATACTAAAATTTAGTAGAAAATGCATCAGAATTGACAATGTCAGAGATGTCAAAATCATGAGCTAGGTAGACGATATTATACTAAAACCAAAATCATCACCATCATCCTGTACTTACCTCAATTATTTGGCGTTGACGCAATATTTACTCTTCTAGCATCGTACATACATACATACATACCATCACGCCATGTCCTTTGCAGGGTAGGCAGAGAGTAAGAGTACCAGATAACTCTATACTTGCATACTTCACTCGCTTCCTCAACATTCATAATTCTCTTCATACACGCTCGCCGGTTTCGGAGACTCGTTGACTCCACCTTCCTTCAGTACATGACCGATCTGGTGTCTAGGTAGGTTAGTCTCGGTCCCCCCGGTACCTACATCCTTCTACTTTTGCATTGTATATCTTCTTAACCAGACGTTCGTTCGGCATTCTTTCCACATGTTCGAACCATCGAAGCATTCCCTTTCGCATAAAGATGCGCCAATACTCTCTTTCATACCTACTCGCTCTCTTACGTCGTCGTTACGAATGCAATCGATCGGCCTAACTCCACAGATTTTCCCTAGAGATCGCATTTCGACCGCATTAATTTTACTTTCATACTCTTTTCTGCATACCTAACTCTCGCTTCCATACTGTAATGTTGGGACAAGGACTGCGTTATGTATTGATACACGTACCTTCTGGCTGAGGTGGTGGCTACCGAGAGGTTGACCCAACGCTCCGTTCACTCTATTTCCCGCATTCACTCTTCGCTCTATATCAGTGGTGTACCTTCCATCTCGGCTAAATCCATATCCAAGATATACAAATTCATCCACTTGCTCAAGTACATCATTACCTATTGTTACTCTTACATCTGTTCTGGCTTCGTCTCTTTCAAAGACCATTATTTTGGTTTTGCTCACATTCACGCGGAGACCCCTTTTCTTACAATCTTCAGTCATTGTGTCGACTAGGGTCTGCAGGTCAGTCACTGACTGTGCCAGCAGGACTGCATCATCTGCATAGAGCAGACCAGTGACCACTAAGTCGCCCATCTGGACTCCCACATTCATATCGTTCAATCTTTGGAGACATTTATCCAGATATATGATAAACAGCCTGGCTGACAAAACGCACCCGTGCTTAACGCCGATATTGACGTCAAACCAAGGCGACATTCCATCATCCAGCCGCACACCGGCTCTACAGCCCATGTAACTGGACTGCACAGCCTGTAGCAGTTTACCGTTAATACCATATTCCGGTAAAATGTCCCAAAGTTCCTTTCGTACAACCGTGTCAAATGCTCTCTCCAGATCCACAAAACTGCAGAAAACCCTCTTACTTAGACTACTTAGAGCCAGATGCTTCTCCACAATGTTGAGCAGTGAGAACACTTGATCCATGCATCTCCTTCCACTCCTGAAACTTCCTTGTGTCTCACACAGTAAACCATCGGACACTATCCTCATTCTCCTTTCAACAATTTTACCGTACACTTTTGCTGCTAAACTGGTCAAGCTTATGGCTCTGTAATTTGCGCAGTCATAATGTGAACCTTTGTTTTTAAACAAAGGCACATGACTGCGCTATTCCAGTTCCTGGGAACTATTCCCTAGCTCCAACATAAATTGAGGAGCAACAGGAACGCCTCCCAGACACAGGAGCCACCAAGCTTGATCATCTCGGCAGACACCATATCAATGCCCACTGCCTTACCATTTTTCAAACTTCTTATCGCCCATTCAACTTCATCCATACTGATGCCATCGGGGGACGCCGGTGCTGAATGTTGATCTACTAAACCACATGCAACACTGGCGTCAACTCGAGTATCCGCATACATATCGCCAAAATATTCACTCCATCGGCTTAACACGTCTTGTGTTTGTGTAAGAATGTCACCTTAAACCTTATTTTATTCATTCTGAAGGCCGACCAACCACACCGAGACTTCTTCACCTCCCTCCAAAAGAGTCTGGTGTTACCCTCGAAGTTTTTAGTAGCCTATCTTCTGCACTCATATTTGCTCTATCACGTTTCTCTTTCACTAAGGCCTTGGTGTCATTCTTACAATGCCGATATATTTCTTTCTTCTGTTCAGTCATACTGTCATTCAGATTCAAAGAAGAGACATAGTCCAGCCACGCTTTCTTCTTTTGCTCTACGGAAGCTGCCACTTCTGCATCCCACCATGCATCACCATTTGTTTTTCTATGCTTCTTTGAACTTCCACATACTTCTTTCGCTGTATCTACCATAATCTCTTTCAATATTCTCCTGCATTCTTCAATGTCCAATTGCGGCTGGCTTGCCATCGTCAGTCGTTCTCGGACACCCTCTGCATACTTTTCTCTTACACACTCTTCTTGCAACCTTTCAACCTTTATTCTTTCAAGCCCTCCGAAGTGGACACGCTCTCGCCAGTGCCTCCACTTTCTGAACAGACCACTAAATCTCGCAATAACGAGATAGTGGTCCGCATCGACTGTGGGGCCACCGTAGGCTCTTGCGTCCAATATTTTGCTTCCGAGGCGACTGTCTACCAAAATTAAATCTATTAAACGTTTCTGTTCATTCCTTCTCCATGTATACATATGGATGTCCTTATGTTGGAAAAATGTATTTGACACAATAAAGTTTCTCTCCATGCATACATCCGCTATGAGCCTACCTGCGTCGTTCACTCTCTTATCACCAAATGGACCAAGTACGTCCTCATAGTCGGGACGCTTGGTCCCCACCCATCCGTTCAAATCTCCGCATACAATCATGCGTTCACTGGTTTCTGCCATATCCAGAACTTCCCTAACATTATCCCAAAACTTCTCTAGGTCTGATGCCACCGAGGATCCTACGAGAGCATAAGCTACAACCATGAATACCTTGGTGACACCTAGTTTTATACGGACCCAAAGAAGTCTGGGATCATACATTCCGTAATCCTTCACACGTGAGGCCAAGTGAAAAGACAACAGCACTCCTACCCCCATGCTGGCTCGATCGCTCTGTGGTACACCAGACCACAGAGCCATCCTGCCACCAGGAAGATTACAGGCGTCGCTACCCCTTCGCTTGGTCCGCCATGACGGGTGTCAGCTCGTGCAACTTACCTTCTACACAACGTCTTACATTCCACGTGCTCACCCGGCACTCTGCTCTCCTCGACTCGCCTGACTGGGCAAGGCGTGATGGGTGGCGGCTCCCATCGCCGCATCTGCTGATGTTCGTACCGACGGGGACGGATTGGTATGCGTTGCCTCCGGGGGACGCCCTAACCCACACTGCGGTACGCATTGGAGCCGGATTAGCAATCTAACTAGACTGGCAGGGGACGCGACGAGCACGCTCAAGACTATGCCCCCTACTACCATCGTACTTATTGTAAATAGTTTTGGCAATAGTCGGCCACCTTCTTGATGTCAACCCTCCTTGGGAATGTAATTGTTGACCAATCGGCATCAGATGGAGTTGGTCCAAGTCTATGTAAGGGTCTTAGTCGCCGTTTACGACACTCACGAACAAAGTAAGGGTTGGTAGTATTCGTATCCGCCACCACACATCCTCCCCATACTAAAACTAAAATAATAATAGCAATATAAATTTATGATTTTGACGTAATAGGGATTCATTGTCTATTTAAAAAGTAAACCATAAATATGTGTCGGCTTCTTTAAGACACGTTTAACAATCGAATTTTAAAATGTAATACTAATTATTTTCTCGTATAATTTTTCAGTAAATCACCTATATTAGGATTGCATGCACGACATAAGGGATATGTCGGAATACAAATGTGATTGATACTTATATAAATTTGCACAGGCCCGAATTTCTGATATTCATGTCTCGTTTACAGCAAACAAGAAATAGGTATAGCCCCTGATGGATAAAATCTTTAAATGCTCGTCACATTTGCTATGTGATAGAATAGATAGAATTAATTTAAATATTAAATCATGCAAGTTAAATATTAATAATTACTTTCTGTACGATTCTGAATTTTTTGATTATTATATATGTACTAGAAAAATCATTCTACTGAAGTAAAAGTATGCAATCGTGATCGTCAAGTACTGGCTTGAACCCTGAATTAGACAAAAAAAAACTTGGTTTTCACGGGTTTTCTGAACGAAATTAATAGTTACTAAAGCTTGCTACCGAAAATTCGGTAGCATGCTTTACCAACTAGTACTTCTCGCCTTTTAAGTGGGTGGTATTAAAAATTGGCGAGGCATGAGTGTTACTTCTGCGTGCCTCTTTAGAAATACACGTGTTAGATGACAAAAAAGATCATAGATATTGTAGAAATTTACAATTAAAATGGTAGTATATTCCTACTCATTGGTCTAAAGCTTGTCTGTGACTGACCTTTATTCCAGAGTCGAGAATCCTGCCACCACTGCGATTACGACGAGGGCACGCTCCCCCGTCGTTGCCTGGGGCGAGTACCTGTGCCTGATGCCGCCCTAGCGGAGGCCGTGGGTGACTGGAGCGGAGAGTAGTCCGTCCACCCGTAGAGAGGCTGACCGCGTGAGGGAGAAGCTCCGACAGCAGGCCGGGGCGTCGACGGGGAGGGTACGCGACGGTACCCGAGAGGGTAACCCGCCGGGCTGGCCACGGATGTCAAGGAAGCGGTTACAGTGGTCGGCTCAATGGGAATGGGGAGGGAGTACGGTGGGTTATGGGGCCACGAAGTGCCCTTCTGGCGTCTCGGGCGGAACGGATGGCTTGTGTCCAGAACATAATCTGTCAAAAAAAAAAGCAGCAATAGCCTTACCTTATTTATACACAGACGAAATATAGATGTAGGTAATATATTTTTCAAGGATCAATATGCATAAATAATATTTTTTTCTAAGGGCCTATGTCTCATCTTGGCTCGCATTTTGGCTCGATTGATTGCATAAAATATTTTTTTTTTATTTCTAGGGATCCCTGTGTAATATGTGTGTGATAACCTGTGTTCGGGATGAAAGGTAATATATGTATGTCTTTGTCTGTACTCCTAAAAACATGTAAGTTAAACTTCAAGAGGACTAATTGATTAGTAAAGACGTATATTGGTAAGAAGCAAACAAACTCATAGAAAGTTGCATTTTATTAATATAATTTGGATTGAGTCTTCTGAGTTTGAACACAAAGTAATCCATATATAATATATGTATATTATAAATTCTTATATTTTAATGGGAAACATCAAAGGAAATTTATGTAGCTGGTAGGCTTTCACAAACGTGTATTTTACATCACTCAAGGAGGCTTAAAGTTAGGCAGGCGATCTGTCATAAAACTTTTGTTAAAACTCAATATGTACTATGGAAAAAGAATACACAATGCGTCTATCCCAAGTAATTGGGATTGAATATAATCATGACCAATTAATTTTGTAATATTGTGAATGTGGTAAAGCCCCCAGAGTATTTATTATACCAGCAATATTAAGGCACGGACGGAGTGAGAATACAATTCACCACCTTTTTTTTACCCTGAGTGTTTTCAATTATGCCTAAGTTATATATGCAGAAAACATGGCATCACTGGAACACTCACAATAAAATCTTATAACAACTCGTCTCGCCAAAATTTCTATCAAATTAGCAATAGCTTGCATTGTGGCAAAAGCCCGTAACCAGCGGGATATATAAAAAGATTAGGATCACGATGTAAATATGAAATTCATAGAATGAATCGATGTTGAATTTGCATTCTGCAGACTTCATTGCAGCCTTGATAACTTTCAATAACACTTGAAAGAAGTTAAGATCGAAAGCTATTCGCTATACCCATACAAATTTTTATTGCAGTAATATTACGATATCCTAGGTGGAATCAGCGTATCTGCGCCTGATGCCGCCTTAACCGAGGCTTCGGGTGATCGGACCGGGGAATTGTCCGGTCACCCGACGTGAGGCCGCCGCGTGAGGGCGACGCCCCGACGGCGAAAGCTGTCAGGGCGTCGACACGGGAGGAACCCGTAAGGGTAAACCGCCGGGCGGGCCACCGAAGACAAAGATCGGGTACCGGTGGCTCGCTCGCACGGCGAAGAGAGGTGTTTGTAGGGTGGGTCCGTGGGGTTGCGCGCCGCCTCTTTTGTCGCCCCGGATCGATTTGTCGGGGCGCGACCACATCCATGGTCCACCCTGCAGGAAAAGAAAAGGTGGCATTAGCATCCAGTAATATTTGTAAAGAAAATATTTTAACAGAATTATTTTTACGTTACATTTATATTATTCATTTATATGATTCTTCTCTCTTCTTTTTTATATTTTTATGCCAATATTTAAGGCTTTAATGAAATTTTTCTGTGTATCTCGCAAAATTTTAAAACCGGCAATTTGCTTGAAATCAGCTCTTACACTTTTTGGAACAACTATGGTTGTCTTTCATCCGTCTAACCGTCTGGGGCGACGAAGGAGCGCTGTTAGATCTCCTAACCTACCGCATTTCTCATCTATGTAGATGTGGAGTCAGCGGACCTTCGAACCCAAGCTTTAACAACGGTAACGCTTTCCCCTTCGTTGGCCCAATTCAATTTAAATATTCACGAGCAATAAGTGGGTAAAATTCATGACCGCTTATGATAATGTCTTCCACATTCTGTCATTTTGTTCAATCTCAGATCAATTACAGGAGTATCTAATGTAGAGTGCATGGGGACAGGCAATCAGTCAGTGCAGCCGCTAAATAAATTCATTAGTTAAATCACCGCCGGCGGCGTTTTGTGTCGGCAACATCAAAGGTTCTATCCGCCGCCCTGCCCTGGGGGCGCGCTCGTCCGACTTTTTACTCAGAAAATTCTGTAAACAAAATGATATGGTGCGTCCGAATGTTTGATCCGCCTTTATTATCTGTATACAGTATGAATGTTTATTTAGCAAACGTACTCTTTGTGGTAACTGTGGCGATGTAATAACTTTTGTGAGTACGAGTAAACATGGCTTTGAAGTTACTATCACTCACCTAGTTTCCTTTTGTTAATAATATTGTTTAGCGTTTTTGTTAGTGGGGTAACTCTTTAACACCCACCAACTCGCAGAGTTACTCTTAGATTAAGAGTCAGGTTTATACATATGTGAATAAAATAAAAGTTTGATGAAACTCCCTCAGATAATTTTATTCATGTACTAACACACATCACACGTTTTTCCAAACAAGAAAACAATAGAGCATTCCAAAATCAAAATACAATATTCAAAGTAGAAAAATAAAACTTGTAAGAAAAAAGATCTTATATTAAAATAAACACTCTTTTGTTCTAACAGTTTTCATTGCGCACATTATATATAAATACATATTTGAAAATATTCATGTTTTTCTTCATTTTAAAGGCGTATATAATATACGTCCTATTATAGGGCATGGAGTCCCTCCATATTCGAAGGCAAAATGGACTGCTTTCTGATATCGGCCAGACAGATTCGCACACAGCATACGGGTTTTGTTTCATGATTTTTTTTCATCTAGATATTCTCTGCTTAAATATTTAGGTATCTTATACTACTTCTGCGTAAAAGAAAGGGATGATGAATTATATTCTGAACTCATTATCATGCGAAAAAAAATTTAAAAGTATTATCAGCTGAAAGTATACTACTTAAAAGTATGTATTATATAGATTCAGATTTGTCATGGGTCTTTTAATGGATTAACTTTCTTTGTACTCATTCGTGGAACTTTGTTAAATGGTATTGTCGATTAAATCAGTTGTTGTGTTTTCGTTGTGATTCAGTGATCGTAGCAGCTCCATTGAGTGCTTTATTTTGCCGCGCAGCTTTCCTCTTCCTCTCAATTGTTAGAGGGGGACAGATGTAACATGTGTGTGGTCCTTAGGCGCGGGGACTCGGGTGCTTTCGACGAGCTTCGGTACCCTTCGTGAGCAAGGCGGCAACATAATCGTTCGAATCAACATGGCGGTTCCACAAACATTCAGTCTACGCAGTCGGTACTCGAATCAGTATAGCTCGAGTCGCGCCGCTAACGACACGCTCACGCGATAACTTGTAATGATACTCGCTATCGGTCCGTGTTTCGAACGGTAAAGTGATAACTCGCAGTGACGAATACTGGTGTACAAGTGTGTGGTTATGTGGCGGCGAGTGATATGACAGCCTGCACCGCCAGACGGACTCCGGCCGTCTTCATGAGGATACTGGTGACAAGTCTGGCCCCGAGATCATGGTGGCTCCCGATTCCGAGGCTCCTGCAAATCCTCGGATAGCGGCCGCTACGCACGAAAGTCCTTCTGCCGCCGAGGCGCGACACAGCGCTGATTTATACATTCGCACCAGCTGGGTGGATGCAGCTTTAGCTCTCTCCGAACTTGAAAAGGTGCTGTGCTCACTATTTTCTTACATAGTGACAAGATATAGTGTCTAGTTTCGATTGTCATATTGCACGTGTTATTGTTTTTCTGCGAATGCCAATCGCGTTATGGAACGCAGTAGCGCAAACCGGTGGCGCCGACTAGTGGATACTGTGCGTACTATCAAGGCCGCGCTTATTTTGTAATGTACACTATCTAGGCTACCTACTTCAAAACCATAAGCTATAAAGCTCCAATAGCAGGTATTTAAAAGTGACCTTTTTATCAATGATATGGTATACCTTTTCTGATTAATAATAATATTAAACTTGATATTAAAGTACGCATATTTAATTTTCTTTTTAATATGAAAACAAATTTAACAGGGTCCGTAGTTAATATCTTATAATATTCTAAAAAGATTTGCACGTTCACCTTTAACTTGGTTGATTTGTAAGGAGCTTCGTAGTTATTTCGAAATGAAGCAATTATTCGAATAGGTTGCGATGCATGAAACTTTGGCAATTGTCAAGGCAAGTAGGTAGGCATGTCGTGAATGTATACGACAGTGGCAGACGGGTTCGGGGAAGGTAGCGATTTCCCAGAAGGCCGCACGCACGCCCTACGGTGGTATGAATCGCACCCCTGCCAATGCTATTCGCGCGCAACGCTTCCATTGTGTGTCGTTTTAAAAAGATTTATATAAAAATACCTACATAAGTATTTTAAACAAATCTTCGTAAATGCTTGATAAGTAAATATTATTAGTTTTTTTAATCAATTATTATTAAAAAAATATATATTTATTAAAATTACAAAAATTGTTTCGTGTGATGACTGACTGAATATTATAAACCGGCAAAGTAATATCCATGCCAACTTATAACCAACAGTGGGACGTTTATAGCATGTGAAAAAGAATCAAGAACAAACAAATACTTCACTCGAAAAACCTTATTCTATAAAAAAATATATATTATAGCTATTATAAAACTACTACGACAACAGTACAAACAGCTGTAATCTGTGGTAGGGCGGCTTATTTAACGTACCTACCTTCGGTAGATAATAATATGTAGTTACTTATAATGTTAATGTAGGAACTTGGTCGGTCGTATGCAAGATGAAGCAATTAAGGCGCAGTGGGATCGGGAGGCGGGGAGCTGCGCACGCGCAGCGCATCGGCGCCAATAGAGACATCAACGCGGTCTGCACCAATACAAAAATACATAGAAAATACTCTATGGTTTTATCATAAAAGTATTTTTATGTTAAATAAATAAAACAATGTATCTGCCAATTATTATTATTTACTTGGTATTAATTTAACAAAAAAAAAATTATTAAATTTTAAATACGTTCTCATTAGTGATCATAGATATTGTTATCGTTATTGCATTATTACCTATATTTAAAAATAGAACAGATATTAGTATTTTCTTAAATGATGAACAAACATTTAAATTACATAACTGCTTCCTCAATATAAAAATAAAAGAATGCTATTCTACGAAGTTTTATGTCTGACAAGACCGCACAGAACTCGGCTCGTGGAATTGAGACATCTTGTGGTTTCCGATCTCACATCTCTTTCTCTCGTGACAAAACGGCAATTTCTTTCCTTTTCCTTATGGTTTACTTTCTATCTCTTTTCCACTAGTCTTTCCCATATATCGTTTGTCTTCGTCCAAACATTACGCTCGCCGGCGGTCGGCAGCTGCGTTGTGGACCTATAAATGATTGTACTGTATCCACAATTTTAAAGGTGCGTCTTTTAGGACACTGCTCATTATAGATGGGGTTGGCAATTGTAATTTATGATATGTTTTCAAGAGAGTACTGCTACCCATTCTCCTGGTGAACTATCAGTCGAATTTTACGGCTCCTACAAAAGTAAAGGGGTGATGACATATTATATTCATAACCTACCTCAACACAGTATAATTAGATCAGGTAGATGCCAAAATAACAATATTTTAATAAACTATTATTTACAATTATACAAATATGTATATTATTGGTATTTTCTATTATATTGCTTTGTACCTTGCCAACTTTATTTGCCTTTTTCATAGAAACAAATATAAAGAACAGTAGATTGCAGCATAAAATCTAACAAATTTCTACACCCATTGTCTTTTAATAATAATTATTAATGGTTCTATTTTATTTTTGGTCTTTTCTGACATCATCATTACCCTGCTCTTATCCCAATTACTTGGGGTCGACGCAATATGTTCTTTTCTTCCACACAATCCTATTCGAAGTCATATCTGCGGTCACGCCTTTCCTATCCATATCATGCTTCATGCAATCCATCCATCTTTTCTTCGGTCTTCCCTTACCCCTAAAGTTTAGCCCTAAGTCTTTTCTGACATATTTGCTAAATGAACTTTGCTAAATTAACTTTGCGGGTTTGCATTTTGTCATACATTGTAACTTATGATACTACACACATCATTGCATCTTCAAATATTTTCCTCATCATTGCATTTTGACTTCGACCCAGTAGTTCTATAAAACCAGACTGTTTTACTCCTTGTTTTAGTAATCAGTGAAGCGTAATGGAACGCACCACGTTACGTAATATCAATTTCTGGACAAACTTAATAGTAATCTTGTAATTATTTTGATAAATAAATAGTGATGAAGAAATTACATCTGTTGGTCTACTAAAAGAACGAAATACAGAAGGCAATATTATAAAGCGGCCTCTAGTAATTCTTATTTCAAAGATAAAAATCCAATCAATGTTTTTATCTTGACATCAATATTTTTATATTCTAATAACTTAGGGCTTTATCCGTACTAATAATCACTATTGGAACAGGTTTCGCCGTTAACTTACTTGACAACTTTCTCAATATTATCAAATATTTTCTTTTTCTGTTTAATATGAGAAATCCCTTGAGATTTGCAAAAGTTTTTTTATATATCCAACCTATATTATTTAATAAATGATATCGATATTCTTAGAAGGCTAATATAAAATATTATCAACAACATTTATAAAACAAATATTTATCTAAAATGAGATGGTAATAAAATTATTCTTCACTTCATGCATCTTACGTAAGAATATAGCTTGTAGAAAGTTCGCTATACTCTGGTCTCATACCGTTCCCGTAAAAATGAATTATGTAGCATTTTTATTATTAGTGAGTAAAAATACAACATGTTGACAGAAAATTTAAAGTTTGGTGCAATTTATCTGTTTGCAAATTACAATTTTTAACATTAATTCTTATTTGGAACAATTGGGTATTTAAAGGCTAAAATAAAACTGATTTAAATTGTATAGATATCGTTAGCAGAGACAACGTAGAATTTATTTATGTTAACATAAATAGTTTTCTAAACTCCATAACGTATATTCATATCAATAATGCTTGTTTAATTAATACGTAGATACATAAATAAAGCTAATGAGCAGTTTTATGTAAATAAAGAAGCATTTTAGTTTACTTCTTAGACTTGTCTATATTGTTTTTTTTCATCCGAAAGGATTTGATTTGATGAGAAGTCCAAACTGGATATAACGACAGATCGATTATAACGACGGAGTGACCAACTATAACGACATCAGATTCAACGACATATCGCTTAAAACGGAGCAACATTATCCATATTCATCGGCTATAATGACCAACCGTTGACTTGTTCAAGCAAAATAAAACAATACGAACAATTTTCAACTTCATTCTAATCCATCAAGGAATATTTTGACTTGTGTATTAATATTCTCCTACCATAATCTACTCTCCACCGCACTCTTTGCCATTTGACCTTGCATTTTTTAATATGATACCTTGATGACAATGAAATTTAAAAACGAAAATATATTTGAGGCTCAGTTTAAAAAAACAGACTAAATCATAATAAACTTTTTTACCTTTTCCACATTTTATCTGAAAATAAGTTCCTATGAATAACCTACATTCATATTACAAACATAAATATGACTATTAGCATGATTTCTTTGCCTATTGCTTATAACGACTATCTGCTATAACGTCTGAAGTATACGTTACGTCGTTATATCCGGTTTCAACTGTAATACTTTATGATACTCACTCCTTTGCTTTCGGTCTAAGTATATATGTGCCACTTTTGGCCACGAAACTCCTCCATAATGTGAGCTAAATTAGGATATTATAGCACTCTAGGCATCTACCTAATATACAGGCAGGCAAATATACAGTTTTATTTAGAATAATTTTTACACTTCAGTGATGTTATTTGCTTACATTCCTTAGTTGTCCCATACGAGCCCTGTTGAAACCGAAGAAATGGTAACACATTGTGTTCATAATGAATAATATTGAGGTACTTACTTTGTTGTTTAGTTTTATTAACATAGTATATAATTTGTTCTAGTTGTATTACGTAAAAAAGTTAATAATGTCATTGACATTCAGTGGCATTGGCAAGAGTCGCGACGCCGGTGGCCGACTGGCCAATTGATCAAACGTGATGTCCTTGACGAGGGCCATTCGAATATATAATGATACATTGCACCAACGCTACAGAGTAGGCTGGAACTCATAAAATGTGACATTCAATGTATCATTTTACTAATAAAATGTTGTTTTTAACGCGTCCGTTGTGTGTATGTTTTATTAATATTCTCACTTGATTAAATCTTGTAGGTACCTACCTATAATACATTTAGAACGATAAAGTTGAATGTTGATAGATTTACAAGGTACCACAAAAGAAAAATACATTTGATACTAACCAATCACTCTACTCCACTTGCGTGGATTTATTTAAAAACATTTACCACGATCAAATCGCATAGTCCAGTCGTGATCCAGCTTTAAAAGATTTTGTTTTTTGTGTGAATCTCTTGCCTGTGTTCTTCAGCGACATGTCAAATAATATAAAATGCTATTAAAACGGTCCCGCTGTTTACGTTTTCTTATTCTATCTACTTAAATGATAACTAATATTGTAGCTGTTAACATTGAGATATCGGAATCGTTTTGCAGTCGTCATTATATGTTATCTGTAAAAATGAAAAATGAATGAATGAACTTTAAAACAAATGTGTCAGTCGATTTAAAAAAACAACGACTTTAAAAGCGGAAAATAAAAAAAATATGGATTTAATATAGAGGACCTGATTTGTCCGTTTTTACTATATGTATATAATGGCGGTAGGTACCTAATGCTTTTTATTTTTTTTCAAGTTAGTTGACACATTATGATATTTAACAATACATATAAAAACAGTCTGAGAATAATGGCAAAATTGCAGTATGAAGGGAATCAAAATTATGTTTTTTTTTTTAAATTCACTTAATTTTAAAATTTGTGAAACTGGAAGGATGTAGTTACCGGGGGAGACCAACACTCACCTACCTAGACCATATTGGTCACGTACTGAACTTGGAAGGTGGAGTCAGGAGTCTCAGAAACCGGCGAGCGTGTATGAAGAGAATTATGAATGTTGAGGAAGCAAGGATAGAGTTCTCTGGCACTCTGTTCTCTCTGCCTACCCTGCAAGGGATATGGCGTGATATGTATATATGTTAATTTTAAATTTGTATTCAAATTATAAGATTCGTTTATTTCCAAATCTGTTACTATCATGTCATCATTCTCTTCTTTTTAACTTCATATAATATGTCTTTCTACTAAGAATTATCCTCTTTTGCAATAGTAGCTGTTAAAATCACAATTTAGAATTCAAACGAGCCTTATACCTGGTCAGGTAGGTGTAACAGTTCTATTTCATTTTTACCTTTTCTTGTAATATTGCAATTTGCTTACGTATTGTAACCGTCTCTGATGATCTCCGTGGGAAATCATCAGAGAAATATTTGATAGTGTTTTTTCTTAATCTGCGTTACAGCAGTAGAGTAACTTTGAAGACGTTAATTCATGCGCTAGGGAGCACCGTGGTTCATACGAAACGTCGATCTTCACATCGACCTCGAACTGCCGACCATGAGGCAATTTATGAAACAGGTGCTCCCGGAGCTATTTTGACTCTGCCATGACACACCTCAACCCACTAGTGGTTGGGGCGGCTTCCTACATGCCCTCTCGTAATTCAAAAATCCGATCCGACATATAAATATTCGCGGTTTCGTCCTCGCCGTCGAGGTGCGAAATCGCGACGCGCAAAAATCATAAATCTAAACGTGGGCACACCCACACCAGTCACCAGCGACGCTCCAAGCCGAGGTCCGTTTCCCACAGGGGAAGCCCTTGGGCGATGTCGCTTAGCTTACTTTAATCGAGTTAAGAGCCCTCAGCGCGCACCCATAGTCCGCGTAAAGTTGTTAAAGCCATCTGCGGCTAACAGCTATGTACACAAAAAGAAAATCGGAGACGTTAAAAATATAGGTATTTTGAAAAGCACGTAAAAAAATGTAGGGTCTGATTAAACTTCATGATAATTAGCTTTGTTGATATTCACTGATATATCATAATTTAAAACACTAAATAATCTTTCGTGCTTAATGCGCGTAATTAATATATTCTGCAACTTAAAAATAAATTTGTGATTATGTACAACAGAATAAGTCACATTGTCTTTATTTAAAACACAAAGGAAATGATATAGGGTTGTTTTTTATAGAATTATTGTACCCACGTTCTATTATATGCAGATATAAAGCACACCGCGTGGTATTGATCGGTGGTTGTGGATGTCAATGGATGCCAGCGGATGTCGGAGAACGTGCCAATCATGCATCAACTCGACTTCACTCTTGTGCTAACGTTCAACTGATAAACATGACAGGTTTGAATGATGCATCGACTTCGCTAACTGTAGAATATATTTATATTCTTTTCTTATATGAGTTATACAATAATAGCCCACTCGGTATCACACGGACTTTAATTATATAAGATGGACGATTACTTTGATCACCATTTTTTTCTATAAGAGTGAAATTTATTGCATTAAAAACTAAAAAAAAAACTATCCTATCTTCGAAGCTGGCAGTTACACAAAAAAAACATTGATTCCATATTTAAATGCGAAATTCTTATATGAAATATTTAGATAGTTTGTACGCTTGTAGGTTTTTAATATTTATTGAAGTTATACATACTCCTTTTGGCGTGCTAGTGAAAAATTATGAGAGTAAATTTTTACGATGCGTCACGAAAAACCGACACCATGAAGTTAACTATAGTAAACATTTTAGTTTATTTTGTGATATTTAAATAAACTTTATTTAACTAGATGATACGTTATAATAAAACTTTCAATGTATTAAATACCTTTTTTCTATTGTTAGTGTCGTTTTTTCTACAAACGCAGAATAAGGCGAAAGATAAAATTTATTAAAAGATTTTTACCTTATATGATATCGCTAAACTCAGTAACTATTTGACCGATCACTATGAAAATTGGTATGTATATGTATGTTTTCACGGAGAAGGTTTATATATGCTATCACCAATACTGACTCGCTGGCAGGTGGCGCTGCAATATATTGACTACTGCAAACAAATCAACGCTCTGATTTTACTAGTTAAATGTAAAATAGAATTAGAAATTAAAGTGACATTACAAGAAATTTATTTTTGTTTTTCTTTTGCTTAGTTTAAGCAATGGCTATGCTATAGTTTAAATTACGAAAAAACTTATTTACTATTTAAGTAAATTTTATATGGTACCTAATTTTAACAAAATAATATTCTAGTTCTTGATAATGGTAATACCGTCTGGGATCAGCTTCTCCAGAAATTGAAGTTGCGATTTTAACATACATACATATCATCACGCCATATCCCTTGCAGAGTAGGCAGAGAGAACAAAGTGCCAGAGAACTCTATCTTTGCATACTTCACTCGCTTCCTCAACATTCATAATTCTCTTCATACACGCTCGCCGGTTTCGGAGACTCTTGACTCCACCTTCCTTCAGTACATGACCGATCTGGTGTAGGTAGGTTAGTCTAGGTCTCCCTCGGTACATACATCCTTCCACTTTTGCGATTTTAAACACTGGAATAATGAGAAAAAATAGTTTTGTCCATAGCAATACATAATATCTATAATCTTATACAATAGAAAGAAACTAAATAAATATAAAATGTTGCCCTCAAGCCCTTTTGAGTAAGTAGGTATTTAATTATCAAACTCTAAGCCCACACAGGCATTGATAAACGCAGTAATAACAAAATTCAACTATTTGGGGACACATTATATAGCAATTAAATTGATACAATTATTACACCGCACTTGACCTCAGATAAGAAACGGTCAACCGGCAACTACAGAAACAGCAATACCTTTAAATGTATATGAAATTATTATAAATCTATTTAAATTTACATACATACATACATATCATCACGCCATATCCCTTGCAGGGTAGGCACTCTGTTCTCTCTAGAACAGCGTGCCAGAGAACTCTATCCTTGCATACTTCACTCGCTTCCTCAACATTCATAATTCTCTTCATACACGCTCGCCGGTTTCGGAGACTCTTGACTCCACCTTCCTTCAGTACGTGACCCATCTGGTCTAGGTAGGTGAGTCTCGGTCTCCCCCGGTACCTACATCCTTCCATTTTCGCATTGTATATCTTTTTAACCAGACTTTCGTTTGGCATTATTTAAATTTAAGTGGGTAAAATTAGGCTAGTTGGATTTAATGCTAAGACATTTAGGTCATACAAGTAGAAACGAAAAAAAAATACAGAATATATTATGCGACTGTCGCCAAAAAGATGATAATACGATTTATAAATAGATAGTCAAAGTAAAAATAAATTCAAGAATACTCTTAATGTTACGTAATTGATAAAGATTTATTTACAGTCAGTGTCCGCATTTGATTATAATTTAGACTACTTCAAAGTACTAGTACATTCTTGATAAGTTCTTTTCATCTTTTCATCGGTATAATTTTTTTTTTGGCGGCGGGCTATGCACAGTGTTTGATAGGACCAAAAAAATTTCCCTCTGCTGTTTATAGCTTTAATCGATCAAGGTATGCATTTAAAATTCAAGAGTAAAACACCCACGTGTCAAATTCAAATACTTTTTTTTTATAAAAGATATTGAACTTTAAGTGATCTTAAATAACATTAATTCTGAAAATTTAACTATCCAAGTTGATTATTTTAAATAAATATAGTCTGATAGAACGTCCTTAGGCGCATGTTTGCCTATTTTTATTTTTGGAAAATCACTTCTGGATATTTAGTTATTAAATGTTTTCAGATTTTCGTAATTATTTTTTTCTCCTTAAATACTCAAAAGTAGGACTTGTGACTAGCACAGAAAGATAGCTCTTAAAAAGGACTATCAATAATAAAAAAACAAAATTCCACTTCCGCGGCCTTTGGGAGAAATTAACCATTCTGTTCTAAGATCAAATTATATGGTATAGGGTTGACGCAAAAGGTTAATCAATTTCTTTTCAGTATTTGAAATAAAATTATTTTTATGAATTCTAGCGAGTTTGTATTTGATTTCTAATTTGCCGAAGTTAGGGTCTTTTCTAATTCTTAGAAACAATACACTTGCATGCAGTAGAGTAAAAGCCCGCTTCTTCATATCTCTTCAGTTACTTTGTTACTTTTGCTGTTGCTGTTAGTGTATTAAGAAAGATTGTTCTATTTAATGAACAGTTCCACATCCAGAGCAATTACGACGATACGTTAATTAAAATCCAACGTGAATTACAAAATATTTTTGCACAGAAGTGTTCCAAACAGACTAAAATTACCGATTTTATGTACACAGAAAAATAATATGCATTGTACTTATGTGTAATAAACAAAGTGTACATAGTTGAATGAATATATTTTTCCAATAATTACCTATCGATTTGTTTGTACTTGCACGATACACATTAAACATCACCGGTTGTTACGATTATCGGTTTTTTACGACTGAATATGAGCAGTCCCTTCGATGTCGTTATAACAGATTTTGACTGTAGTTCAAAATAAAATTAATTAGGGTCAAGCAAAGCGACAACCCTAACATAGTTTTTTAAAATTCAATTTCTCCCAAAGGCCGCGGAAGTGGAATTTGGTTTTTTTATTATTGATAGTTCTTTTTAAGAGCTATCTTTCTGTGCTAGTCGCAAGTCCCAATTTTGAGTATTTAAGGAGAAAAAAATAATTTCGAAAATCTGAAAATGTTTAATAACTAAATATCCAGAAGTGATTTTCCAAAAATAAAAATAGAAAAAAATGAAAAAAAATAGAAAAACAACCTAAGGATGTTCTATCAGACTATATTTATTTAAAACAATCAACTTGTATAGTTACATTTTCAGAATTAATTTTAGTTGTTTAATGTTAAAGGTCACGTAAAGTTCAATATTTTTTATAAAAAAAAGTATTTGAATTTGACACGTGGGTGTTTTACTCTTGCATTTTAAATGCATACCTTGATCGATTAAAGCTATAAACAGCAGAGGGAAATTTTTTTGGTCCCATCAAACACTGTGCTATGGTGTGGTCACACCGCTAAATCCGTCCGGGGCGACAGAAGAAGCGGCGCGCGACCCCATAGACCGGGCGGGTACATGTACCTTTCTTCGCAGAGCGAGTGGCCCACCGGAACCCGATCTTTGTCTTCGGTGGCCTTTCATCCGTATAATAGCATTTTAACGTATAATACCTATAACCTACGTCAATAACAATTTAATACAAATTGTTTATTTCTGCAGTTATCATGACAACTATGATCGCTTTGCAGTGCTTTTCATTTGTTGATTAAATTCAAAATAGTTTCTTTAAATCTGACTTACCTAAATATAAATCTGACTTAAACCTTGTTATAATAATATAATTTATAGAAATTATTACGAAAAGCGTAGTATTAGGTAAAAAACTATATAGATGTAATATAGTTAGCATTAGACTGCTTTGTTCATATACGTCGGGGTGTACATCAGTCGGAAGCCAGGATCGTGAGAACATGCTCTGAATAAGTAGGACTATCTCTTATCTGCAGGAAATGCAGTAGCCGGCGCCGGCGCATGGCGGATTACACATAGTAAATAAACCCGTAGAACTTACGTCAGCAGCCTACACCTGAGCGAGACGATCATATGTTACTCAATTGACACTATACTAGGTATATTTGTAAGATAATGTTTTGATAAAATTACTCAACAATATAAATTTTGTGTTGCGGATTTGTATACTAACTATTGATACCTGAATGGAGTATTGGTACTGCAGTAGTGTTGCGTACACGCTCCACGTGGGTCGCGGCAAGTGAGGGGCACAGGGAGGGGGACGCGGGCGCATTCCGGCCGTGACGTCACGCCCACCCAGAGTGCCCGACATTCACCTCGTCCGTTCGCCCGCACCGAACCCGGTCAGCTCTACAATTCTCGACTGTATCTGCCATTATATGACTGTTGGTCCACGATTTATTTATTTACAATCAAAAGCTGAATAACTTAACTTTGCTACAAAACGAAAAACATGTATAAAATGCGTAAAGTATTTTTTAAAAAGCTAGCCGTCATTCCCCTACCTGTATGGGACCGAAGTGGCATTTTTGGCTCCATGAATATATGGAAAAAATTTAACATACCTACTGTAGGCGTTCTAAGTTTACAATACCGCGTAAGTCCCTAATGGTATTTTAATTACTGCCATCGAACTTAGTGTCTCCCTTGAAAGGTGTAATATTTTGTTACATCATTTGTCAGCAGGTGATTATGTTGTTTATTTTTGTAAGCTAATTCGATACCTCGACTTGACGGCATCTTTATAAATAACAAACAAAATGTACTGTTAAAGTAATATTTAAATAAAAAATAATGATAAATTTCTAGAAAATACCTTAATAGCCGCTATTTGTCTATACCTAATTACCTTATCAATTCACGGATTTTATTTCAATATATCTATCTATCTACGTATTTACTAAAGAGTTCAAAGAGGTTACAGTTTAATAATATGTTAATTAGAAATGTATTTATTTAAAGTTACTTGTATGTATACATATAATATACAAAATTATATAGCTGAATAGGTTGTCAAAAGTACATTTATGTGTTTAATCAAATTAAATAAAGACCAGCCAGTAAATGGCAATTAAAACTGCAAATCATTTAAATTTTAGAAGTATTATGGCATTCAGAGAATATGCCGAAAGAGCAAACATACCTTTTAATCGCTTAATCGTTGTGGTCAACGCGAGACGTCGATTGAGTTATTATTATGCAATTAGTAGGCGCTTGACGAGATTCAGTCTGCCGGCTTCTCTCGTGTTTGTGTAGAATTAAGTCGCGGAGTGGCGCCACGGGTGCGCGCGCTCCAGGCATACACCAGCCCGTCATTAATCACAATCAACTCGGAAATTATTTCGACGTTTAAAGAATTCGATGTTATTATATCTACCGCCAAAGCGATCTCGTAGTCTCTATGTTTATTGATATAAGATCGAGATATCGATGTAACGACATGTCTATTTATGGCCCACACAGCTACTGTTCAATGTACTTGGAACTTTTTCGAGTTCTTTCGGAACGATCGACTGCACAGATGGCCGAGACATTTTAATACTAATCGTCAGTGTCTTCTTTTTCTTTTTATTTATGCTATTATGTTCCACTATTAGGAAAAAACCTCTTCCACAATGTGAGGGCAACAAAGACCGTCTGGGCCACCGAAGACAAAGACTAGGTCCCGGTGGCCCGCTTGCTCGGCGAAGAGGACATTGCAGGGCGGGGCTATGGGGTCGCGCACCGCTTCTTCTGTCGCCTCGGAAGGATTTAGCGGTGTGTGACCAGACCACAGCCCCCCGCCAAAATTAAACTCAGACCGTCAGACGGGTTACCATAGGGTTTTCTTTCCAGTAAGTTTTCCTTCTCTTGCAGTGGTATAATATATTTTTTTTTCCATATAGGTTAACATACATACATTACATTTTGCCGCCCGATTGCCTTATCTTCATTTAGGTATATGTAAAAATAAGACATTGTAACTATCAGGGTTGCCACTCTTTGGAAATCCTTTTGTCTTTCAAAATTAGCATCATCTCGGCTTATATACGTCCCACTGCTGGGCTCGAGCCGAAATTAACCACGCAAATAATACGGGTCAGTATAAGGCTCTATTTCGAGGTTATCTTCAATTGCATAGATGTTATATGCACACTGTATCCCTTAGCCGTCTATTATGACACTAACGTGCAAGATATGGGGTAGAATTAATCTTTGCAGCAGTTAATTTACAGCAATTATTATTTGCCATTATAAAATACAATCCTGCACATTGAGCGAAAAGAGTCTAAACACCAAGCTGGACAGGTTATGTTTTGTTTCAAGATTTTCTTCTCTTTCAATAGTGATTTTTGCACAAGCAAAACAGATTGGTTTTTGTACACAGTCTATAAGACTGTCTTCAAAAACTATGTAGATTAAATGATGGTAGCTTCTTAAATTTCTAATATAAGTTTCGGAAAGGAAAAGACACGACACATTATTCCTAGTCAGCCATCACATGCTATCTCGGGGATAAGGAATAGAAGATAATAATTTTAATGTTCTATATTATTTTACAGGGTAACATCGAGGGAGGGCGTACATCGCTCTGGATTCGAGCTTGGCTACAGGAACAGCTATTCATATTGGGCTGTTTCTTACAAGGCGACGCGGGCAAAGTTTTGTTTGTTGCCATTCTCGTCCTCTCAACATTCTGCGTTGGATTAAAATCAGCACAGATCCATTCCAGAGTCGATCAACTTTGGGTTCAAGGTAAGTTTCAATGATTTCCCCTTATCTAAATAAAAATAAAATGCCTCGTAATTAACAATAACGAATAGCAACTACGAATTTTCCATTCTCAACACAAAGTTATTTTAAGTTTTTTTTCTATTTTTTTTATTGCTTATGGTGGCAAACGAGCAGACAACACACCTGATGGTAAGTGTCACTGTCGCTCATGGACCTTTGCTAAAGATATAGCTAGGCCGCTGGCTACCAATACAAACCCCGAACCCACCCCAGTTGGGCTTCCTGCTCTCTGGCTCACCGAACGAGGCGCAATAGCACATTGCCATTACTCAGACGTCGATCTTCTGCGAGAGTGTGGTTACTACCCCGGACGGACCGGCCCGTGGCTGTAGACAGAGAACTGTCCACAGCGTGGTCCTACCACAATTAGAAGTACCTACCACAATTTTAAGTATAACAATATTCCTATAAAGTATAAAGATAGCACTGTTTGTTCTATGATATCTTTAAAGTAGGTTACCAATACAAATTGGGTCATAAGAATTTTCCAAAACGTGTGGCAAATTTGTATTTTTGTTTTGTTGACTAACCAATATAGTTGTCTATCTGGTATCACAGTTGTTGGTGCACCGATTATTGTTATAGAAGTAAAACCATTAGCTGGTAGGTACTTCTAAAAAGACAGCAGATAACAATTGATAAATTTTACGTAAAAAAAAAACTCTGACGAACATCAGATGCACATTTATAAAAGTTCTTAACCATCACCACTTTATATTCTGTACCAAGTTTGATAAGCACCACTATCAATTAGAGATTAGATGAGGGAAGTCATCTATGAACTTCTTTTAGTATGTATCTTATATTTCAAGTGTTACGAGAGATCGAAGACATTATAAACGAAGATTTTTTCCTACAATCACTGTCCATCATTACGATTTGAATGAAGGAGATTGTCTTAGATCTCTAAACAAAGTCTAGATATGCTGTTTTTTCTGCTTTATGCTGATATATATTTCATAATTAAGAGGTTGTCTTATAAAGTATAGAATATGGAATATAATTAAAGGTACTGAATAAATATACACAGGAAGTCACAGAGGCGACTAGTAATCCAAGTGATACGTAAGGAAAGCACATGTCGGTGAAGATATTGTGGCTCAATGTGCATTTAGTAGAATAACAATGCAATGATGAGGGGCGCGTCTGTGGAGCCGCTTCCGTCACGATGGGACGTGCACAGCATGTGATGTTCTGACTACACAGCAAGCCGCAATGTGTACCTGCCCTTATATCCACTGTTAACTTGAATTTAAATTCGTCAATTTACTAATTCAATGGCCATTTGCGTCCGGTACGCTACTCGATATAGTTTAATTGTATTACAATGTGTTCATAATGTATTTTAGGCGTACATTCATTTGTTTTTAACGTACAATCTCTAACATAAATTAACTATAATACGATGCTGTGAATTCTTAATTAATTATGAAAATTATCATATACAATATCCGTCAAAATTTTAATGTTTTCTTTAATGACAAATCGCTGCACTAAGGAAATAATCGTTGTATTTCGGGGGTGACTTTACAAACATATAATTTTATTACCAGTTTTTCAAATTACACTTAGACATAACGATTTGTGTATCGCACAAAATTTGTCCTGAATAGTAATTAATTTGTGTGTTAGGAATAGGAATTTTGTAATTAATATTGGTAGGACCAAGCTGTGGACAATTCTCTTTGTACAGCCGCGAGTCGGTCCGTCCGGGGTAGTACCACACTCTCGCAGAAGATCGATGTCTGTGTAATGACAATGTGCTATTGTGCTTCGTTCGGTGAGCGAGAGAGCCGGAAGCCCAACTGGGGTGGGTTTGGGGTTTATACTGGTAAGCAGCGGCCCAGCCCTTGATATTGCAAAGGTCCATGGGTGGTAGTGACACTTACCATCAGGTGTGCTGTCTGCTCGTTTGCCACCAAAAGCAATAAAAAAAAAGAAAAAAATTGAACCCACGCCACTTGGCACGGTAGGTCGGTATCTTAACCACTACGCCATTTGTGCAGTCGAAGAAGAATATTTAATCACTATTAAAATACCAGTGGTAGACAAAGAGTAGACCAATAGTCTACAAAAAAATCACGGGCACAAACATTAGCGATGGTGCTGCATCATGCCCTGCAGCCTATTGTTTTTTTTTAAGTTTTGGATCAGCACGTTGACATTCTCCGATAGAAATAAATCCTCTTAACGCGGATAACACCATAAAGTCCATGCTTGGTAGGATGATGATAGCATTTGGTGTAATAACCCAGGAATCACCCGATTTTTATTCCTGGCAGCAAAGTATGGAGTGACATTTTTTTTTTTTTTTAAAAACACCACCTTCCACTAAGGAAATAATCCTTGTATTGCAGAGGACTTTACAAACAAAGTTATACTAACTCATAGTTGTGGATTGTGTTCTTAACCCGTTACCTCATGGGCAATATTGATATTCTGCATCACTCCCTTCTCTACATCGATCTTTTTTTTTTTTGATAACGCAGTGGTCCGAAATGCGTTACGCACTTACTCCCCGGATGGGAAGTGTGGGACTCCTAGCCTAGGGCTAGGTTACTCACTAAAACGTATCCACTGCGATTGCTGTTAGCCTTGGGGCTGTTACAGCGTAACCGGGCTGTGGGTGAGCGCTGAGGGCTCTCAACCCGAAATTGCTGTTAGCCTAGGTCTACATCGATCGTTCGGTTGCATCTTAAGGGAGTTTTGGCAGGCATGTAAAAATGTCATGTCGTGCTCTTGTATTATATTTATTTGTAAGTGTTTTACTACAAAACACTAGATTTATCGTAGAATTTTGCTGGTATTTTAATATAGATAACGTTTTGACGTGTAGTGAATATGAATATATGTTTAGCTGTATTTTCATGTTCTGCCAAAATACCCAGACAAATCATAATTTGGTTTTCAGCGCCCAAGTAATGGTTAACTTACTGACGAACAGTGATTATAAATACGTTATTCAATATGAAGAAATGTTAAGATTGTGAAGATAATTATTAAAGACTTGGCTGTATGGCTTTTGTTCCCTTTGCCTTTCTAAATGGACGAATAAAACAAAAATGTGTGGTAAGAAATAAATCAAACGATTTTTTTTCTTAGTAAGTCCTACAAACGAGAAATTATTACCTCTGTTACATCGTAACTACATATGTGACGCACGTACGGTCATTGCACGTTCATTGCTTGATTTATATTCATTGTCGTGAATTATTAATTTACCTCATAATCTTTTATTAATGTTAAGTACGAGACATTAACTTTTCCGGGTTTAATAACATCGCCAAACTGAATGAAAACTTCCTAGAAAACATGTAGACCGTAGAGTGTTTTATAGCTATGGGCCTTATAAAACTGTTTAATATGAATATGTAATAAAAATAACAGCATCTCTGTTTTATTATTTATGTTGCATCTAATTAATTGGCTACTTTTATCTTAATAATATCTATCAAATTACCCATGCATAAGTATTTCCTTCCTGTCATTATTCTAAATATTGACGAGTTGGTTATTATTTACAACAAGAAAATATAAAAGATTTAATCAGGTTAACAGTTTCTGGGATTTAAACGAATTGAATAGGTACATTTTTATGACAGTAATCATCATTGCAGCTCGTATATGTTTCCACGGCTGGGTTCTGACTTCCTTGGCATTGAAAGCGATACCGATCTACCACCATATACTACGCTGATTCAACGGCTTGGTATAAAGGTATAATAGAGTTACAACATTTTAAAACAACCTAATGTAACTTAATTTAAACTTTTTATTTTATATATTATTACAGACTTTAGTTTCTCCATTATTAATCAAATTATTAATCTAGATTCTTTGTTATAATAATTTCCATTATGACAGCTTATAAAATTGGTTAGATAAAAAAACTACATTTAAAAAACCGACTTCAAAAACTAAAAAGTACAAAATAGCTTAAAATACTATCATTTGTATGTGCTATCTATTGGTTGGTTGGAAATCGGTGCCAAGCCCTAAACAAAATTATAAACAGCTTACTTATTATAATAAAATTCCTACACTAAAGATACCGACACCGGCACCGACTCCTCCTTATAGAAGTTGGTTAAAAATAATACTAAACAAAAAGTTAATTATAATATGTGTGCGGACATATTATATAAAAAATTCAAAACATTTTTTTAGTATAAAATAACCCGTACCGGATGTTGACGTATGCAGATCCCGAGTGCCCACGCAAATTTTCGAGTATCTCTCATTTTCATATCCTGTCATCAACAACCCTTCAATTAATTCTGTTCTAAGGGAATAGCAAACACAAAGTTTAAAACCTTTGCCCAATATGCATCAATCTACGCGTTGTATTTCACACCGAAAAGGAAGTTTTATGTCGAAATATTGGTGTTACATCTCTGTTTACCCTTTTGGATAAAAGGATGAGAATATATTTAAAAAGAATAGAAACATTTGAGGTTGACAAAGATTGTTGTATAGTAACAGTGTTGTAAAATCGAATCAAGAACCAAGCAAATAAGCAGATAATATCAGTGAAAGATAAAAAAAACTTGATGTAAAACTCTGTGCTAATCTGTTCACGCTAATCAGTTAGCGTCACATATAATGCGTTACTTTTCCTCTCATTATGAAGAAAAGTCAAACTTAATATACATTACGAGTTTAGAAGAAGAAGAAAAGTGTACGAAATGATATGTGACGATCATCTCTTGTCTTTGACTGTGCCATCGAAGATCATCTATACTCTATGATTTCTATGATTGACTATGATTTAAAAAAATTAGCTAATGCCGCCTACATCCTACTAATAAAATTTATAATTTATTACTTTATAGCGTTTAGTTTTAACTTATTTGATGTTAAAAAGCTCGTTAATACGTTTAATTTCTAATACACACGACAAGATTTTATGTCTTGTCATTAACTGTTTTGATGTGTTTAAAATCAGTCTTTATTGAAGTATAATGTAATGATTATGATATAATACTATAGCTGAATCATGAACGTTTAGTTTGATTGAGTAATAAATTGCCAACTATAAAAATTTACACAATTATATGTATATAGTGTTGCCACTATCAAAATTATTACAATAATTTTATCGTATTTTCTTTTGATAACATGTATACTAGGTACGTAGTAAAAACAACAATATCTATATCCTAGGAAACTTGCCAAGGGATACTGCCATAGCGTACCCGCTTTCCTCGCGTGACGATTACTGCCTCAAATTAATGAATGCCTTCCATGGGGAGGTTTAGCTCCAGCAGGGAAAAGCGAAAGGCTGGAATAATGATACTACAAACACTAAGAATATTTTTTTTTACCCACCAATACTGCGTCCAAGACAGGCATACGCGGCCTCGGCTAGCAACACACTTCGAACTGTATCATTGTTTGTGTGTATCGATAAAAATGACTAGGATCTCTCACAGATTTATGTCAATGACATTTAATGCAGTAATAAAATATTAAATAAGTACTTACCAAGTCATTGATTACATGCCCAAAGTTTGAAATCAATTAGACATACGATCTTAAGCTATAGTAAAATATATTTTTTTATTGCTTGTAGCACACTGATGGTAAATATCACTGCCGTCCATGAACCTTTGCAATACCAAGGGCTAGGCCGATGCCTACCAATGTCCAATACAAACCCCAAACCCACCCAATTGGGCTGCCGGCTCTCACGCTCACCGAACGAAGCGCTATAACACATTGCCATTACTCGGACATCGATCTTCTGCGAGAGTGTGGCACTACTCCGGACAGACCACCCGCAGCTGCAGACAGAGAACTGTCAACAGCGTGGTCCTACTATTAAAATACATTGCGTTCCTTTAAAATTATTGGCATTTGCTGGTAAGAAGCATACAGTTTAAGACGATAGTTTTCAATTTTTCTGTATAGATTACTATACCAAAATGTATATAATAATCTACACATAGCCTGAAGAATTGGTAGTTGAAGGGGGTTATGGGCAGGCCACAGCGCGCTGGTCGAACCTATAACAGTTGGGGAAGATATGTTCTTGAGTGGCGATCACGAATCAGATGGCGTATGTAGGACGGGTCGTTCTGCACTCCGTTATTAAGAACGTCGCAGGAAACCGTTGGATGCAGGCATAGCATCGTTCTGAGTAGCATTCTCGTGGGGAGGCCTATGTCTAACAGTGGAGGTCTACGGGCTGCTGGATGGATAAAATTAACTATTATATATAGGTGGTTACAAATACGTAGTCGAAGCTTCGTAATAAATGCTACAAGCATTGACCATATTACATTTCTCGTCCGTCCACATTGGCAAATATTGAATTATGGAAGCACTTATAAAATTGTGTAATTACATAAATTAAAAAATATGTTATATTAATTTATTTATCACTTGTGTTCATAATGATACGCGTACTGTGAGGAGGAAGTGCAAGAGTGCAGCATCCGCTGTTGCAACATCCCGTAAGTCTTTGTAAATGGATAATATGGAAATCATTTAGATAGTAACTGATAATTTTAACAGAAATGTAATTGAAATAACATCAAAATATACTTAAATATGTACCAGCTGTGCCAGCAACGTTAATTTAGTGGTTTACTTACATATTAATATTATTATTCTACATCGTCTCGTGACTGTAGTAATAATATCAACCTTAATAATATCTATAATACATCAATCACCATTATTGTTATTTCAGCGGTTGTTATGACAACAATGACTGAGCAGAATGCTTCAAGATCATTGTTAATATATTTTCACCGAGTCGCTAACATTTAAAATACTCCTTTGCTTCTATTTCTTGCAGCGTTCAGTATTATAGCCTGCGAGCTTAATCGACAAACAGGCTATTGGTAAAGGGTTTTATTTCGAATTATCCTACTGTTGCAGTAATGTGATTTGTTTATTTCCCTTTCTCGCATTTTACAACATCCACCATTTGATGTATTCTTACTCCGTCACGATAATTATAATATCATCATCATCTCAGCTCATATATGTCCCACCGTTGGGCTCGAGTCTCCTCCATAAATAAAGGGAAATTGACCTATTATACCACGATGGTCAGACGTGTTGGTATAGTGCTTTGTTTCGAGTTTTCCTTCTCTCGCATAGATGTTATCATGTCACATGTCATATGTGTTTTATATCACTTAGTCGTCTCGTAAGATCATCCACGGGTAAGATACGGGGTGGTGAGTTGTATTCTGACTCCATCACCACACGAAAAAATTATAATACATGTTACTATAATAAAGCTGAAGAGTTCGTTTGAACGGTTTAATCTCAAAAACTATTAGTTGGTTTCTTTTTATCTTTTATTTGACCAATAAAATTACGGCTATAATGGTAACCGAAGTTGTTGTCATTATAAATACACATATCCATCAGTACTTTAAATAAGTTCAATTTTAAGTAATTAGGCGTCTCCAAGACAATATTCGGCATATGACTGTAGTTATAATAAAATAACATATTGTGATATTGTCATTGTCACTTTACTTCACAAAGTGAATTTACTATCGTATACGGATCACGGAATCAAACTCAAGACTTAGCAGTAGCATGGTTATGTCATTAAATCAACTAAGTATTCACACGTTGTAGTTTTAAATACATATTACAGAGTACATGTGATATAACTTCAAAGTATTATATGAAATAATGAAATATTTTAATTAACCAAAATATGTCAAACGAAAATTTATCTAAAGATATTTTAACGTTGAAATGTGAAGTCATCGACTACTGTCTAAACACTACAAAATCACTAAAAATAACTCACTAAATCTTATCACAGAATATTACCGGCTAAACAATGTCGAGGCCCTCGTAGTCACCTAACAACTTAATTAGGTGGCCTGAGGCCGCCCGTAAATATCCCTACGTGAAATTACGACCAATAAAACTAAAAAAATGTATAACATTTCTATTGGCTCACAAAAAACGGGGCATCTGATTGTCCGATCCACTTTTGTGTGAAGACGCCTTGCTGCGCTCTGTGCTTGTCTATTGTTCCTTGATCCTTCCCAGAGAGAACCGTTCTCATATTTCTATTGACTATACAATGCGGTTGGGGTCTCTATAAACTGGTGTAACTTGGACAGCATAAAAATACATAATACATATTATATGCGGAATATGAAAGGACTTACGGTACTTAGAAAATATGTTTAATTGTTTCGTAGCTAATGACGCAGATTAAAATCTGCTAATAGTATATTTTAGCGTAGTACTTCGGCTGCGTAGTAACAAACTAAGAAAACAATATATCCACACACTCTCCCTGACTTATCTGGATAGTAAACGAACGTAGGCACATAATATAACTGTAAGAGAAAGACATATCTAAATAAAATCCTATCCTAATAATATCCTTTGACAATCTGTGTGAACAGTGCAGTAGAGTAAAATTGCCTTCCTATAACGAGCGGCTACGAAAACTACCAACCCTTACTTTGCTCGTGGATGTAGTAAAAGACGACTAAGAGTCCTATAACGACCTGGGCCAACTCCATCTGATGCCGTTTGGTCAACAATTACATTCCCAAGAAGAGTTGACGTCTGTCTGTCAGGCGGCCGGTCATAAAACTATTGCCAATAATTTTTACAATATGTACTATAATATGAAAGAAGAGTACATATCATATCGACCCCAAGTAATTTAGATTAAGAGAAGGAGAATGATGACTATAAATTTTCAATCTGATACCTCAATTCGAGTTTTAACCTGGGCCAGCGTTCAGTCCATTCATATTATTGACAACTACTATCCGACATAAAAGTTGTACTAACCCCACAAGGGATGATAATACCCTAAAGTCAAACTTATCTATAGTCTGTCTAATATAAGAAGTGCACTTTGACAGCTGTCTGAGTAAGTTGTCTAGGTATGTGAACCAAATAATCGCTATCGAAAATATATTTTACTGAGAAATCAATATTGATTCTTTATAATTAATAATCGGTTTATTTTTTATTTTCAAAACGGTGATGAATAAATTAAGTGCTAAATTAGTACTAAACAAATTTAATTATTTCAGCATAGAATCTATTCATCATATTTAGTAGGATTAGGTTAATTAAAAACAAAAACTGGATTTGAAAATGGCTATTTATTAAGAATTACTGCTATTACTTGAATTATCAGCGTCGCGAACATTAATAATTATTTCCTCATCAATCAAAGTGTTGATATGTACATCTCTGTCAAAATCTCTATTCGATTAATTGTATTATTCTTTTATTTTTACCGATTATTTGGATATTCGTGAATTGGAAGTTGTCAAGCACTACTGTATAGAACGTGATGATGTGACATTGTTAGGTCGTCAATAACAATTACTATTTACCATGTTATTTTTATTTTAAATTATTTTTACGAGTTTCAACATTAGATTATTGTACAAGAAAGTCACCCGCAATGTTAATTATGTAAATAACTTAATAGTTGTTTAAAGTTTCAGATTTAGTGTTTACAATCATGTGTATACGTTTGACCGAGGTTATTGTGTATTAAAGAATGCAAAACGTCAAAATGCACTTCTTAGATTAGATGAACTATAATGTATTGTCGATGCAACTGGTGTTACAGGTTTACTAAGATAGTACTACTCATTTCTCAGATGATTTTTTTAACCAGTTTTTACGATTACCATGGGAACGTAAAGGGCTGGTAACACTTGGTATTCTTTCGCATCAACATACAGGCTGACAGTTGGAAAGTTAAGCTACATGTAAATGGACATGAAAATGTTAAAAGTTATTCGTAACGCATATTTTTAGCAAAAAAACATATATAGCACCATAAATCATGCACCTATAGCCGAATTACGATGTGAATTCCAGTGTTGCATAAAAATCGATAGTTTGACTATCGATATTTAACCTCAAAAAGTATTCATCATATCGATGGTACTATCGATAGTATCGTCACATATCAATACTATCGAGACTATCGATAGTATCGATAGCTCTCCACGAGCAATACTATTAATAACAGCGATACTATCGACAGTGATTCATTCGATAGTATCAATACTATCGACAGCATCGTTAATACCATTAGTTTTAACCTAAAACTATCAATACTATCGATAGTATCGACTATTTCGGGCTATCGATTGCCAGAAAATTTTCAATAGTATTGCTTAAAAATATGAATAACGTAGTTGTGTCCCTGTTGCTTGTTTTCAGTGAATTTTGTGATAACTTTTCTAGCAGTAACGTGCATTTGCGTTCTTACTTTGAAGCCCAAGTTAACTAATAATGGTTAAGATCAATAGCCATTGAAAGTTGAGTGAAATTATAATGCTCCGAGACCTCTGGACAATTGGGTCAGAATGTGAATGTAAATGAATCTAAGTGGTACCTTGTTCTTGTTGGTACAAGTACAGTGTGGTCACTGTTGACAGTTTTCTGTCTACAGCCGCGGGCCGGTGCGTCCGGGGTAGTACCACACTCTCGCAGAAGATCGACGTCTGAGTAATGGCAATGTGCTATTGCACTTCGTTCGGTGAGCGAGAAAGCCGGCAGCCCAACTGGGTGGGTTTGGGGATTTTATTAGTAGGCAGTGGCCTAAGCTATAACCCTTGGTATTGCCAAGCTCCATGGGCGGCAGTGACACTTACCATCAGGTGTGCTGCTTGCTCGTTCGCCACCATAAGCAATAAAATAAAAAAATGGTTTGTTCCAGTATACTAATGAAACTCAGAATGTCTATTACTGTAAAATTTTATTGTAATTATTAGTTTTGAAAGTTTCGGTTAAACAAAATTAAGAAAAACATAATCAAGAATTCTGAGTTACAATTCTACACAGAATTATGAACGCAATTAGTCATTAGATTTTTTATATTTTTAGCGATATTAATCTAGTGAAATAAATTTAACAGGCTCCGAAAAACATAAGTTCTCTGTACACTCGATTACAATGTAATCCATCTAGAAAGCTCTATTAAAAATATGCTTACATATATATAACTTCACATTATAGGGATATAGAAATATATATCTAACTGAATCCAGAATCAATTTTCAATTTTATATTATATACAATTGAAAATAAAATGAGCGAGATGCAACGTTGTCATCAAAATTCCCGAATTGAAAACATTTAAACCAACTTTGTGCTACTCTCGCTGACACCGCATTAGGTCCATAAACGTCACAATTTTTTCACAGCTTGCGTTGCATATATCTTTTTTGTAATAAAGTTTTAAAATATGTCGAATTTCTTCATAGGATTAACTCATTTTATCAGAAAGAAAATAAAATGAAAGACGGCGGGAAATAACATTTTACTAAATTGTTTCTTTATTTAAATGATACATTAAAGCCGCGTATCGACTTCGCGCTCCTGGCGCGCGTGCCGTGAATGACCACGCCGAGAGTGCGTTCCACGGTACGCGTTCCAAATATATGTACTATACAAACTGAGCGCGCCTGGCGCGCGAGGCAACTGTTCCAGTGTTTGATCGTTCATCATGCAGGCATCGTATGCGAGCAGCCGCAGTGTTAATAGTTATTCACAGTATTATGTATAAGAGAAAACAGAAACGAAGAGTGCGTTGTTGGATGAAAAAGTTTTACCGAAAAAGGATGCAGTATGGAATGACACTTAGGACAGATATGCACCTATTTATTATGATGCAAAGAACTTTTGCTATTCCACAGCAGTTCTTTTGCCACACCACACCACATTGACGTCAACTTTGGTTAGCCATCGCTTCGAACGCAACAAACACACAAAATACTTTTGTATCCGTCTCAACTGGCGTGCGCGCCACGTTTCATACGTGGTAAAAAACCGACAACAGATGGAACGACCCGCTCCATGTTCCAACGAACACATTGGTGCGCGTTCCAAAGTGGTATCCATTTTGCGCAGCCGGAACGCGCGCCAATGTTCGTTCTTTTGGAGCGCGAAGTCGATACGTGGCTTTATTATGTTATCAAAACCAGCCAGATGTAACTAGTACAGCCAAAGAAATTGCATTAAAAGATTATACAGACTATATGCGAACAGACTTTTTCCCTGACTTAGTATATACCAATGAATGTAATATAACACTGTGTGATAGTGATAAACACACTATTATTTTTTTGGAGTTTATGGCTTGGTTACTTAGACCTTTAAGCCAAGTCTTCATAGTTTAGATACTTCGTCAATACTTCTTTATATTCTCTAGTCTTAATAGTCATTGTCCGTCAGTAAGTCATGTCGTTACCGATAACCAAATCAATGGTTTTCTTAGGAATTTTGGCAAAATACATGTAAACCACTATTATACCATATTCACTACACTTCAGCACTTTAACTGTACCATATTCTATAAAATACCAGCAAAATTATTAATAAATACAAGATCGTAACATGACATTTCCACATTCGCGCCAAAACTCGATAAACACACTAGAAAAATGAAATAATCCAAGAATGTGACATAATACTTCCATATTCCCACCGAAACTCAAGAAATATTAACAGTAGCAAGTATTGCTATTATAATTGTTTCACTTTATTAGTATCACAAAAAAGTTATTCACCTGACTAAAATTTGTTCTACTCTATGATGACGCAAATTTAAATAAATTTCTTTAATAATAATGTCGGTACTTGGCTTACTACATAACATAACTTTAGACAACAATACTATCGAATAGTTGCTTGCTATTGATAGTCCAAAATAGTCGATACTATCGATAGTATTGATACTATCGAATGAATCACTATCGATAGTATCGTTGTTATTAATAGTATTGCTCGTGGAGAGCTATCGATACTATGGATAGTATTAACGTATTACAATACTATCGATGTACTATTGATACTATTGCTTATACGTAAACTATCGATAGACAATTGATTGTCTATCGATAGTAGACTATCGATATGCAACACTAGTGAATTCATTCTGATTCGAATGTTAAAGGAGATATATGCTACACGTGTTATTTGTAACTAATACATAATACTCTACAATATAATCTGAAGGTTGATTATATGGCTCGTCGACCACGCAGCACGACCTCAGTCGTTCGGAACCGCTTGCTTCTAAATACGACTAGTTTTTGTCCAAAAACCGGCCTCAAGCTCGGCCGATTTAGCGATCGTGGCCCAAATGATATATATTTCTTTCCAACCAAAGCTTGTATTTTAAGTAATCTTGCATTATTCATCAAACGGCTTTCGTTTGATTAGAAAGTGAAATAACAACTTAATAATTAACACGTTGATAATGTGCTAAAGTTTGTGTTTGTTTGTTAGCTTGTCATAAAGAAACGGGCTACGGGATTATTTTTGATACTCGATTAATCAGGTTTGCCATCAAATTCCTATAGTTTACTCTAAAAGGAGACACTAGCACATTGCATAAAATTTCAATGGAATTTTAAACTAAAAAAAAATCACGTAGTTTTAAAATCCAAGTATGCAAAAATCAAAGACTTTGAATAACAATTGGTATAAAGTATTATGCTATGAAAATCTGCAATAGACCAAAGGCTGGCAGAAGCTAGGTGGAATTCCTTAGAGGCGTTCTCGGCGTAAGGTCAAAGTAAGCGTGTGCTAATGAAGTCGTATCATGTGTTAGCGCGATCGGCACAAAGGACGTGGTTTGTTTATTCCGCCATCCATCTGTTGTCTACGCTCTGGCTAATTTGCATAGAGGGCCAACGGCGGCGGCGTGCGGGGAGCGGTGCCGGACCACACGGGCTCGCACAGTGACGTGCGGGTGGCCACAACCACATGCGCAAGCGCACGTATTGCCGCACTCCCCTCAACCTCGTATCCTCCGCGACGTCATTCATAGCGATTGTCCGCGCTGATCACTCGCTACCACATCGAGTGGAAATGTCATTATCATCATACACGTACATATACAGAATGCAATAACATATTCAGATACGCATTTAATGTCGTCAAATTATATTGACAGTTTCTGATGTGCAACTTCTTTTGGCCCGCTATGTGATATTAAAAAGGATTGATTGTTTTTTTTTATTTTTGTCCGGTTACGTTGGGCCGTTACGAATAATATGGAATGTATGAGTGTATATAGGTATTGTGTTTCATTAGTATTGTTAAATTGGTCATTATAAATATAATTACGTTTGAATTTTTTGGATATATTGCGCTAAGTTATACGCGATTTATATACATATATCTCGATATAATATAACATTCAATTCCATGTAATACATGTATGTCGCGCTGTTTATTTGTTCTCTTTTTTTAAATTACTTATAGCCAACTGAATTATTGCTTTTTGTACGTGTAAACGTATCGCTTCTTGTACGTTTACACGTACGTACGTATTTCTGTACCGTACAAAGAGCGTAGTCTCGCTGTAATTCGTAACTGTGGTGTCTGTGGCTGGCAAGGAATGTCAAGGATCGGTATTAGTCGGCCTAATAGCGATGAAGAAAGAACACGGTGGCTTATGAGGTAACAAGCGGGTGTGTTACGACCATAGCTTGCAAAAGATAGGTGTTGTATTTATAGAAAAAAAAAAAAACGTTAATATACGTGCTCCTTTTTTATTTAGTCTGAATGTTGTCAGCTGACTTTATTGTTTATATTACTTATGCAATAAGAATATATTTACGTACGTTGATAAGAATGAGTAGTTAAAGTATATAAAAGACACCGCCTCGCTCCGGAATGATAACATGTTTGCGGTGAGTGTGAAAGATGTGTATTGGACAGACAGGCACGATAACCTCCTGTGGCCTTGCCATGTTTTGCACTTAACGCTACTCAGTGACATTTGCTATATATTTCTTACCATTGTAACTTAATGTTAAGCTCAATCATTGTGAGAGCTTGGACTAAATCAAATACCACAGAATTAAAAGTTTCACAGCTACCCGCATGCCGCGGTACGAATTACGATATCAGCCGCAGTATGACGCGCGTTGCCTGGAATAGAATCAGCGGTTCAAAGGAATTGCAACCATTTAAGCATATTGAAGGCGAGCGCGCCTTAGGATGACCGCAAGACACGATGAACAATGCAATCGCAATAAGTTGTACCTATAGCTGAACCCTTACCATCATCATCACCCTTCTCTTATCCCAATTTATTCTTGGGGTCGTCACAATATGTATATTTCTTCCATCGTACATATTGTAAAAGTTTTGGAAATAGTTTTATGACCGGCCGCCTGCTTGATATCAACCCTGCTTGAGAATATCCCGACTAGAAAAAAAGTATGGTTCAACCAGATCATGTATCTGGACCCGATCAGGATAGAATGAGGCATGCCGGATCCGGCAAACCCTATCAGGGCCAGGTCCGGTCCTGATCAGGATAGCCTGATGTGAAATAACATCAAGTATGGTAAGGCATACCGGATCAGGACCAGGTCAGGACCAAATAAGGATAGCCTGATGTGAAATATCATCAAGTATGGTAAGGCATACCGGATCAGGACCAGGTCAGGACCAAATAAGGATAGCCTGATGTGTAATATCATCAAGTATGGTAAGGCATACCGGATCAGGACCCGATCAGGAACAAATAAGGATAGCCTGATGTGAAATATCATCAAGTATGGTAAAGCATTCCGGATCAGGACCAGGTCTATACCAAATAAGGACAGCCTGATGTAAAATATAATCATGTATATGGTAAGGCACGTAGTATATCAGGACCAGAAACAGTTTTTGTAACACAAAAAAAAGATCAATCAAAATTCAAAAAAGTATCATATCATGATTGTCATATTTATGCCACGGTGTAAATTGTATTTGCATCAGAGGAGATTAATCTGAAATCTTTAATTAATCATATGTATTTAATAATAATAATAATGTTTAATTAATAATATAAAAATAATTTATATTTAAAGTAAAAACAAAAATAAATAATAGGTACATTTGAAAACATAGATAGAAATAAATATAATAATATTGTAACAACCATTCTAACATTTAATGTTTTGCGTCATAATAAATTGATGGCGTTAGTAAAATGACGTCATTATCTGAATCGCGGTGTTAAGATTCTCCGAAGCGTAATGACATCGCCTAATATTAAATTAGTTGTTATCGAATCAGAACAAAACAGATCGATTAGGTCATGAATGAGAAATTCAGGCGACAGTTGAAGTCGTTAGCATCTGGTGGTTGCGCCCTAATTGGAACGGCTCACTGGCCTCACTGGGACTCTCTATGATAAGAATATAGCACTGCATTCGCTGCCTACGTCATATATTAATTTATATTTTTATCTATTAAACATGTTCTTTAAGATATTCATGTTTTTTAAAAGGACCGGACTGGGCATACTCGTTTTGGATCAGGCAAGATATATAACGTAGATGATTAATTTGGTTCCGATCAGTAAAATTTCATCCGGACCCGATCAGGAATGCCTGATCTGGACCCTTATCGGGTCTTCCTGATCGTGTCCAGATATATCTTCTGCATTACATACCTTATCTGGTCCAGATCGGGCATGCCCGGTCCGGTCCTGCTAAGGAAGACGAAAAAATTTCTAGTCGGGATAATCGTTGACCAGTTAGCATCAGAATCGATATAAAGTTCTTAATCGTCTTTTACGATATGTAGTTCATAACTGTGTACCACACAGCATGGCTGCATCCTTATACAGCTACTAATAGTGGCTCAAAAAACCCGAATAAAATATTTAATTTATTGAAAAAGTATCAACGTATTTATATCCAATCGTGATTCAGCTTACGTACTGTCAAATTGCCACAAGGTATTATAATACTTAGTAAGTTCCGAGTATATAAACAGAATAACAAAACAAAACATTGTAGTATTTTGGTTTCAGCTGTTTATACTTTTGCCTCCGTTCTGTTCGTTGCGTCATATGTTAGTATAATATTACTGACTAATTATGAAAAAGGTTCATTATCATTACCTGCATTCTTTTTTTAAATAATTTTAACAATTCTTCCTAATGTGAACAGTTCGGCTTTTTTGAAACGCAAGTATTTTATTAGAAGTACGCAGAAAAGTAGTATGCAGAAAAATGTTATTAATGAAACTTTTTAAACTATATTTTATTATCGGCTATTTAGTACGAAGTATTAGCCACTTGTTTTTTTTTTTTCAAATAAGGCGGGAATGTTGGGGTCTGGAAATTTTTTTGCCGACCTTATTAACGAAGCTTCGCGGTTTCGATCTCTTCGCAGGGCAGTTCCTTCCACAAATATTTAGTCAGCACCTGGATTTTATTTTGATTGTTAATTATATGATTGTGAAATTGCCTGTTTCAAAAGTATATATTCCTTTATGTAAGGTGTTGCCTTTTTGATAAAAGACTGTTCCAGCTGCGTCATGCGATGCGAACTTAAGACCTCTGTCTGGCAGTTTATTGATCTCTTTAGTAGGTTATCACTACTTGTCAATAAAATTAACAAATCAATACTTACCTGGTGTGGTTGATACCTACTTACATAGTTCTATCTATCTATATATTAGGGTTGAACATATAATTAACAGCTACAAACTACAACAATAATAAACTATAGATTGCGAAAACGCTTGCCTTGTATGGGAATTAAATACATGGCACTAGTTTTCGTTCATTAGCAATGGGAGGTTGATACTTAAACCATTTTGACATTTATATAGTTACATGTCTTTTGAGAATGCACACTGCTATGTATACATCATATGTTATTTATTGAGAAAGGTTAGGATTTATAATATTTGTATACTTTATAACATGTGTAACATGTTTCTAAAGGGTATTTGCACGTGTTTATTAAATTTCTCTCAAAATACGGCATCGCTATTGATGTTTGAAACGTAATCACACCACGCCATCTTATGGTAATATGGTTTGAACTGTTTTGTTAATACATTTTAAATTCTTACTAATATTATAAATGCGAAAGTAACTCTGTCTGTCTGTCGCTCTTTCACGCCAAAACTACGGAACCGATCTAAATAAAATTTGGTACACAGATAGTCTAGAGCCTGACAAAGAACCTAGGCTACTTTTTAATGCAGAAAAGGGGAATGAAAAGTTGTAACAAAGTATCGTCATTTTTAAAGCCACAAGCTTGATACTTATTTTTAGGCTATTGATTAGATATTAATAAATATGACATTAACATGTTGTAAAAATTTACCGTTAAGGGGTAAAATGAATATAGGGGATGAAAAACTTTGGTAAAGTAACCTTTTAAGCGGGCGAAGCCGCGGGCAGAAGCTGGTAAAGAAATATATTTAGAAAATTAAATGCCGCTAGCTGTTTTCAACTCTTAATAAACGTTAAGTTTTTTTTTTTGACTACTCAGTGGTCCGAAATGCGTTACGCACTACCCCCCGGAACAAGGAGTGTAGGACTGCTAGCCTAGGGCTAGGTTACCCACTAAAACGTATTCACTGCGATTGCTGATAGCCGAGAGGGCTGTGACAGCTTAACCGGACTGTGGGCGAGCGCTGAGGGCTCTCAACCCGATAAAATTTTATGTGGGTGACCTTGGTCCGGCGGGAGCTGTGGCTGTGGTTGCCTCGCGGCCAAAAAAAGCCCAGCGGCTTTGTTGGGAGCATGCAGTATCAGGGAGGGGCGACACTACACGCGGTGGAGTCGGCATCGTTCATCGAAGTGAATAGCGAGGAAAAAACGTTAGGATTTCTACAAAACCTTATGCAGTAATTGTAAAATATTCCGATGTATTCGCACGGATCTTATTAATACATAAGTATATTGACTGCCACAGACGACACTAGCTTGAATTCTAGCGTGCGATGGTGAGGTCGTAAATCGCGCCCACGGCTTTGGTAGGTGTTAAAATAGAGGCGCCCTGTGCGGTCCCACCACGCTCGATTCTATTCCACTTTCTTTATGATAATCCCTAATATCCGGCACGAGTGGTGGGCTATGTTTAGCTCAAGATTACGAAACGGTTACCATCTGTGCCCCTCACTTGTCTAATGTAACGACGCCTCTCATATTGATTTTTCTATGTCAATGGCTTCACAATATAAGTTTTAAACTGTTTGTTCTTTTACATCTGTTGATATTTCGTGTAATTTTAATTGTCCGAAATGTTAATATTATTTTTTTTTGCTTATGGTGGCAAACGAGCAAGCAGCACACCTGATGGTAAGTGTCACTGCCGCCCATGGACCTTTGCTATAACCAAGACTATATCTAGGCCGCTGCCCATATATAGGCCTAAACCCACCCCAGTTGGGCGCACGGGTTGAGAGCCCTCAGCGCTCACCCACAGTCCGGGTAAAGTTGTCATAGCCATCTGAGGCTAACAACTAAGACACACAAAAAAAAAAAAAAAAAAAAAAAAAAAAAAAAAACCTGGTTGGGCTTCCGACTCTTTCGCTCATCGAACGAAACGTAATAGCACATTGCCATTACCCAGACGTCGAACTTCTGCGAGAGTGTAGTACTACACCGGACGGACCGGCCCGCGGCTGTAGACAGAGAACTGTCAACAGCGTGGTCCTACCACTAACAAATCTAATTAATATGTAAATAATGCGAGTATTTTTCAATCCCACGCCTTTGTAGTCAAAGAGGAGTAAAGGACTAAGTATAGGTGTAACATACTCATATTTCACCACTCAATAGGACCAAGCTACCTACTAAACATTGGACCGATTCACAGTTTTAACTTCTAGCACGTTATTGATTTCATAATTATTTCAAAATTATCAATAACACTTTTACATTCGAACCCAGAAACAGACAGACATTCAACGATTTACATACTTTTGCCTTTAGGTATACGATTTAGAAAGCAAGCTTTATAATACATACTTACTAATATTATAAATGCGAAAGTAACTCTGTCTGTCTGTCGCTCTTTCACGCCAAAACTACTAAACCGATCTAAATGAAATTTGGCACACAGATAGTCTAGAATCTGACAAATGACATAGGCTACTTTTTAATGCAAAAAAAAGGGTTGTATAGGGGGATGAAACGTAGTAAGAAATTATAGTCATTTTAAAAGCCAGAAGCTTGAGACTTATTTTAAGGCTGTAGTTAGATATAAATAAATATGACATTAAAATTTCGTAAAAATATTACCCTTAAGGGGTAAAATAAAAATAGGGGATGAAAATCTTCAGGATAATAAACTTTTACGCGGGCGAAGCCGCTGGCAAAAGCTAGTATCTAATAAAAATGTGGTTACTGAGTATAAATAAATACAGTGCACCACTCCTTTCTTTTCTGCGTGGTCATAGAATACTCTTGAAGAACCTAAGCAAATAACATCACCGCAAGGAAAGGAAATCTGTAACGCCCTAAGTCAATCTGCATAACCAGTATATTAAGCTATATTTCCTTTCATAAAATACACATTATATAAAATCACGTTAATACTTATTAAAAAAAAAAATATATACGTATATCTTTTCGGGGTTTATTGGTGATCTATGAAAACGTAATGTCACAATGCATACAGCCTTCCATTACATGCTAAAAACGGATTTAATTGTTACTACAATTATGAGCAAGGAAACTTTACTTCGAAAATACGACTGAACTGACGTAGAGTTTCGTAAGTTCACATACATATTGGTTTTGATATGAACTGCGAACTTGACACAATTTAAACATATTTATGTTTGAGAAGATAAGCAGAGGTAAAACATCAATGTTTAGCTATTTAGTTTTTAATTCTAGGTAGTAAAAGGCCTGTTTTCATTAACTGGCGTATTCCAAGATTGCAAGGGAAAGATTTTTTTTTTTTTTTTAAATTGCTAGTAATTAGAAAACATCTACCAAGAACCAATACGAGTTTCTTTTTAGGCGACTTTGGATTCGTGTAGGCACATTTTATGATATTGCAATAAAACAATATTATCAACGTAAATTTATTAAGTTATACGAGTATATTAAATAGATGTTTGTATAATGACTAGGCTAAGACCTAGTGGCCTTAGTAGTCTAAGTAGCGATATCTCATGCTGGGGTCTTGTTCAACATTCTACACATGACAACTCCTTGTGCTATCTACAAATGATAATTTAACGTATAGTTCTAATTTGTGTCATTCAATTTTATGTTAGTAAATTGAAACATAAGAATTTATTCTTTAGTGCAGGATGTCTTAAAAAAAAACAAAGGCACAAAGTTGGCCGTCACTTAATTTTCTGCATGGGCAAACCATCGTTTATCGATGCAGCAAAAACATAAACGAATTTAGTGACTATAAGTTACGTTTCTGAGGCAAAACAACTCAGTTCAAATATATAGTGTAGTACTGGAAATATATTAGAAACTAGCTATTTTATTGAGACCCGGATCTTGCGGGTTTCACTGTCATTGCATCAAACCATAGAGATAATTTCTAGGAGCGGGAATCTGAAAACGTCATGTGGTGGTCTTGTATTATATTCGATATCTTAGTGTTTTAACGTGTTATATTAGATAACTTTGATGGCATTTTATGTAATGTGAGACGGAATTGCTGGGATGTAGTGAATGTGATATAAAAGTGCTTTACGACGTTTTCATGTTCCATCAAAATTCCCAAATTTTACCATTAACAACGTGGTCATAGCACTATTGATGACCATGATTTGACTTACTGACGGACAATGACTAACATGAATAAATTAAAAACATGAAGAAAGTTGTAACACAAAACTGGAAAAATGGCTTGTAAAGTAGCTGATTGCCAATACGAAAAAAAGAAGAATAGATAATTGCTATTCCTTTCTCCAAGAACACACTCAGGCAAACGAATCAAGTTGGTAGCGGAATAGCTACCAACATCAGCAATAAAAAACATAGCGACCTACACAAGAATATACTTACTGTTATTTTTTCATGTTAAATCAGAATGTTAGTCAATGACTTTAAAAATAGATACATTATATTCATATACTTAATCCAGCTACACACAGCAGTCCACCGGCACAAGTTGGACAAAAAATCTTGGCACGTTTCATTGGATTTTTTTTATTCATACTCGTTTTGTAATTGTTAATGCTTATTAAGCTCATTTACATACAAAGTGTTCTGCGAAATGATGATGACATTAGTATTAGTACATACCTGTATTATCTGTGGCTGTATATGAATGACTGACAGGTGGTCCATAGCTGTGAAGTATCATTAACATTTCAATTGCTTGCGGTGTTAATACCAACCAACCAAGTTACAACCAATTTTAAGTATAGAGTGATTAAAGTATTTAAAATACCTAGTATTTAAAATACACGATATTTATGTGTTATACAGAAATAGCTTTTTGTGGACACGTAGATTTTCTTTGAATTTTATTATTATATAATATTTTGAATATTACATTAAAGAAAAGATATTTAATATACAATATAGGTGTGAAGTAACATAAATAATTTAAATTTTATGTGATATGTTTTAGAGTTTAGATATACATATTTAAGTGGCAAATTATGGTAAAATAGTTTGATTAAAATTTTGGCTATAAATTTGAAAAGTTTTTATTAATTTCATTAAAAAAATACAATTCACCACCAAAAGACGACTAAGGGAAAAACTCGAAACAAAAATTCTATACCAATACGTCTGACCAGCGTAGTATAGTAGGTCAACTTCCCTTCCATTATGGAGGAAGCCCGAGCCTAACAGTGGGACATATATGGGCTGAGATGATGATGATGAAATACAAATAATTTTAAAACAGAAAATATCAAGATTTTATTTTTCATTCCACAATATAAATGCTAATTATGAGATAAGCGTTTATTTCCATTGTATTTATTCAGTGTGTTGGATGCGTTCTATGCACAATGACCCGTCACACTATAAATTAGCGACCAAAATAAAATAACATTCCGAGCGTCGAGCGAGGGCGTTTACTGCCGAACCATCGTTTCACGATCTCTCACACAAAACATATGTGAGAAATAGTTTCAAATAAAGTCTACGATGAGTTCAAAACTCCCTATCTTCAAAGAGAAGGGATGATGATTCTTCGAACTCTAAATTCATTTGAAATGCGTACTCTATTTAAATGTACTATAATATATAATATACTTAACAGGTCTCTTTAAATCTATTAACGTACGTCACACAATTAAAGAATTAATTATGATTCTTCGAAATCTAAAATAACTTGGAATGCCGTACTGCATTTAATTATAGTATAATATAAATTATAGTATTTGAAATAAAACTATTTTTGCGGATTTTATCGCGTTTGTATTTGGTTTTTAATTTCCCGACGTTTCGAACACTTTATAGCGTTTACGGTCACATGAAGACCATAAACGCTGTAGTGTTCGAAACGTCGGGAAATTAAACATCAAATACAAACGCGATAAAATCCGTAAAAATAGTTCTATTTAAAATTTGTAATACTCGCGTCAACATTAGAAATCAATAAAATAAAATTATTAACTTAATGTACGTCACAAAATATTAAAAAAAATAATTATAAATGATTATACACACACAATAAATTCAATAAATACCTATCCTATTGTTTATCATTTGTACCATTAACATATTTTCTTCTATCTTTTTAACCGATCTGTATGTTTATGTATATACATACCTCCTATATCACTATATAGCAATCCTTAAAAATAATTTAAAGATAAACGCGGCTGTCAAACTTTTTTGTTATGTACCTAATTCGGTACAAAAAGTAACCAACCGGCTTATAAATCAGCCAGGACGGGTGTTAATTGGAACGAATTCTCTGGCACATTCGCTGACAGCTTTGCAGAATAACTCTGGCTTCATCGGGAGGAAGGAGATAAGGTGTTATAGTGATGTATGCCCAAAGATTTTCTAGAAGTTTTTTGTCAGCGATTTTTTTTGAAATCACACAAGACCACATGCTGCTCGTACTGTTGAAAACCAATGTTCTACCAAATTTGATTGGACTAGAAAGCTTATCTATTGGCAATGAAATTGATTAGGATGATTAAATTGTAGCTTAAAACATTCTAACTTTAACTTTATGCTTTGACTGCACAGGATGCATAGTGGTTAAGATACCAACGTACCGTGCCAGTGTCGTGAGTTGGATTCCCTTACAGAACAATCCTTTTTGCAATCCACAAATTGTTATTCTGTATCCTGATACAATTTGTGTCCATTAATTATATGTATGTATATAAAGTCCACTGCAATAAAATAATTAATTCCTTAGTCTCTGGTGTTGTCTTAATCATAATAAAAACAGTGTTTACGCGAGCATTATATAATACAAATCAAATAAAGCTATTTTTACTGATGTTATCGTCTTTTTTTTTAATTTGCTTTTACTAAAACGAACTTAAGTCCTCTCGTGATCACGAATGATAAAAAATATTCGAAACTTACTAAAAGTTAGTAAAAAATAGATTATAATTTTCTTTCATATATGCAAATATTAGTTACAAGTAGTAACTAGTAGCAATCTCATAACGCAGGTGTCGTGTATTCGAATTCTACTCAGGACTTTCTTTTTTTTTCTTTATGCAGTCCATTATATTTACTTTAATATTCTGAGTCTGATTATAATATATATTCCTCAATTTCATGTATTCAAAATCCCGTACGATACAAAATCTCTGTATTATTAAAAAAAAAAGATTAAAATGGACGTGTAATCATAATTTAAGAATATTTATTTATTATATGCAGATTTATGCACAGATAGAAATACTATATTGTTTTAAACTAACCGCTTAAGATTTATTAAATTTTATGTAAATAAGTTTATAAAGAAATTTTCAAATAGCGGTCTTAGTTAAAAATTCAGATGTGAATATAAATAGATGCTATCTAACTTGACGAAGGCATAAACGAGTGTTGAATGTATTTGTTTCATTCACAGAAATGTCAAGCATTTCTAATTAAACCTTGTCAGACGGCGCCGATTGGAACTTAGAGTGTCACACACTGCAGTCATAAATTTCAAGATCTACGTGTTAAGTATAGTGTCACTACCCAGTACCGCCTGCGATACAAATGTGTCGACATCACATAAACTGACTTGAGAATGGGGTGTACTATATTTGGATATTTTAGTGCCAGTTGCAGTCCTATCTATCATTCTATATTTATACTTTATTTTTGGAGTTTACTCCTTAAGAAGGAAGGAAAGGAGAATGAGGATGGTGTCTTTGCGTGTCGTAGCTTTGAAAGGAGAATGAGGATGGTGTCCGATGGTTTACTGTGTGAGACACAAGGAGGTTTCAGGAGTGGAAGGGGATGCATGGATCAAGTGTTCTCTCTGCGCAACATTGTGGAGAAGCATCTGGCTCTAGGTCAGAGGGTTTTCTGCAGTTTTGTGGATCTGGAGAGAGCATTTGACACGGTTGTACGAAAGGAACTTTGGGACATTTTACCGGAGTATGGTATTAACGGTAAACTGCTACAGGCTGTGCAGTCCAGTTACATGGGCTGTAGAGCTTGTGTGCGGCTGGATGATGGAATGTCGCCTTGGTTTGACGTCAATATCGGCGTTAAGCAGGGGTGCGTTCTGTCAGCCAGGCTGTTTATCATATATCTGGATAAATGTCTCCAAAGGTTGAACGATATGAATGTGGGAGTCCAGATGGGCGACTCAGTGGTCACTGCTCTGCTTTATGCAGATGATGCAGTCCTGCTGGCTCAGTCAGCGATTGACCTGCAGACCCTAGTCGACACAATGACAGAAGATTGTAAGAAAAGGGGTCTACGCGTGAACGTGAGCAAAACCAAAATAATGGTCTTTGAAATAGATAAAACCAGAACAGATGTAAGAGTAACAATAGGTAATGATGTACTAGAGCAAGTGGATGAATTTGTATATCTTGGATGTGGATTTAGCCGAGATGGAAGGTACACCACTGATATAGAGCGAAGAGTGAATGCGGGAAATAGAGTGAACGGAGCGTTGGGGCAACTTCTCGGCAGCCACCACCTCAGCCAGAAGGCACGTGTAGCAATACATAACGCAGTGCTTGTCCCAACATTACTGTATGGAAGCGAGAGTTGGGTATGCAGAAAAGAGTATGATAGTAAAATTAATGCGGTCGAAATGCGATCTCTGCGGAAAATCTGTGGAGTTAGGCTGACCGACCGCATTCGTAACGACGACGTAAGAGAGCGAGTAGGTATGAAAGAGAGTATTGGTGTAAAGATGCGAAAGGGAATGCTCCGATGGTTCGGACATGTGGAAAGAATGCCGAACGAACGCCTGGTTAAGAAGATATACAATGCGAAAGTGGAAGGATGTAGGTACCGAGGGAGACCGAGACTAACCTACCTAGACCAGATCGGTCATGTACTGAAGGAAGGTGGAGTCAAGAGTCTCCGAAACCGGCGAGCGTGTATGAAGAGAATTATGAATGTTGAGGAAGCGAGTGAAGTATGCAGAGATAGAGTTCTCTGGCACTCTGTTCTCTCTGCCTACCCTGCAAGGGATATGGCGTGATGATATGTATGTATTTATGTATGTACTCCTTAAGAATTGATTTTCATATAAGGTGCCCGGTATGAGAAAAATTTGTGGAGTAAAATCTAGTGATCGAATGACCTCGTTACGTTTTTGGTGCGCAACCTATTTTGCGCACCTTTCACTTTCTGACGTGAGATAATAATAATAATAATAATTTTGTATCGTATCTTGATATCTTCGCGCCTCTGCTCCTAACGTAATATGCAGAGTTGATATACGTGGCACACATATTTGTGTCACCACATAATTCTTAGAGTCACGTAATGAAATGTGATGGCCATTGATATATTATATAAATCATATTAAAACTATTAAATTAAATCTATGTGTTATATATATATATTGCTCTAGTAAAATTTTTGTCGGCTGTTAATCATGTCGCGTAAAATAATAAGTGGAGCAAATATTATTGGATTTTAAGTAAAGAAATGCTTAATGATGCGAATGCGAATGTTGAGATGGATGTGTGGTGTGACAAGAATGAATAAAGTAAGAAATGAATACATTAGAGCAAGTTTGAAAGTTGCGCCAGTGACGGAAAAGTTAAGGAGTGAACGGCTGACATGGTATGGACATGTGAAAAGGCGGGATGAAAGTAATGTTGTGAGAAAAGTTTTAGGTATGAATGTTTAAGGCTTAAGGGCTAAAGGAAGACCAAAGAAAAGATGGATGGACTGCGTGACGCATGACATGGATAGTTTAGGAGTGACGGCAGAGATGACGTCTGATAGGATCGTATGGAAAAAGATGACATATTGCGTCGACCCCAAGTAATTGGCATAAGAGCAAGATGATGATGATGAAGTAAAGGAATATTTAATAACAAATATGAAATATTCTATTCTATACGATAAACCGTAATATGCTCATCCTCTATTACTTTGAATTACATTACATACATACATGGTTAAACACCTTCATTTATCCCCTCGTAGCGAAATGTCATAATATTCTGAACTAATATTATACAGAGGAAAAAGATGTTTAGTCAATTTTCATACAGTGAATTTTATATATAAATAGATATTATATACCCCTTACTTAGAGATTAAATCTTATAAGATTTAATCTTTAATTATAATAAATATATAAATAATAATGTATAAATGAAATGTGACCTCTACGGAAAATCTGCGGAGTTAGGCTGACCGATCGCATTCGTAACGACGACGTAAGAGAGCGAGTAGGTATGAAAGAGAGTATTGGTGTAAAGATGTGAAAGGGAATGCTCCAATGGTTTAGACATGTGGAAAGAATGCCGAACGAACGTCTGGTTAAGAAGATATACAATGCGAAAGTGGAAGGATGTAGGTACCGGGGGAGACCGAGACTCACCTACCTAGACCAGATTGGTCACGTATTGAAGGAAGGCGGAGTCAAGAGTCTCCGAAACCGGCAAGCGTGTATGAAGAGAATTATGAATGTTGAGGAAGCGAGTGAAGTATGCAAGGATTGAGTTCTCTGGCACTCTGTTCTCTGCCTAACCTGTAAGGGATATGTCGTGATGATATGTATGCATGTGTATCTTTAATTAAGTTATAATATATAATTAAAATTAAATCTGTAGTTAAGGTTATAAATATTCTATAACTAATATTGAGTTACGTAATTACAGAATATATAGATATATATTTATAGATATATATTTAGATCACCATGAGAAGTGAAATATTACATGTATGAACCTCTGTTCTAAAATCTAGTAAAATATATATCTAGGTATAATAATATGGTTGCTAAATATATTTTTTTTATTGTCTACAGAGGGTGGCCGTTTGGAAGCGGAATTGAAGTATACGGCTAAAGCACTAGGTGAAGCAGACTCATCTACACATCAACTAATAATACAGACTGCAAAAGATCCAGACGTATCTCTGTTACACGCAGGAGCATTGCTGGAACATCTAAAGGTGAGATTCATTATCATCACCATCAACTCAGCCCTTTTATGTCCCACTGTTAGGCTCGAGACTTCGAGATCACAATAATAGGGAAATTGACCTAGTATACCAATCATACACTTCCTTCTTTCGGATTTTATCTGCATATTATATAGTAATATTTTAGGACACCTACGGGTAAAAAGAGTGTAGTGAAATATATTCTTACTGCTTCATTAAAAAATCTTCATTAAATTATTATTTTTTTTTTAAATATAAATTTTTTTTGGTTTCATGGTCATAAAACTAATGAATGCTAAAAATATTCGGAACGGCTGAATAGTAAAAACAAAATACAAAATAATAATATAATATATCCGTGAAAATAATTTTATTTCTAATCGTAATAGCGGAGTGTCGTCTATTCGATGCCCACGCAGGATTTTAACAATTTATTGTTAGTGGCACAAGCATTCTATTCCAAATGATCTTGATACCATACTCAATGATCTTAGCAGGCTTTCCCAATTAGTGCATCCACAAAGGAACATGGATAGGGGGATGTCCATTAATCACGTGATCTTTTTTTAGCATTTTTTTTACCCCCCCTCGCCTTGGCGATACGTGGTGAGGTTTAAGACTATGAGAAAACACCAACATCAGATGAATTTTTGGTACCTACAAAGAAGTATACCCCACAGCTCATTAGGTATATTCTCGGTTTTTTGCTTTTTTATACTTCGCGAAAAGTTCTTTATACAATTCACCTACTTTAAACTTGCGTTCGTTGCCTGGCAACGCCAAGTCAAAATCACAGTACACCCCCCCGGCAAGTCAAAATCACAGTACCCCCCTATCCCCCTTGTGATATTTCGTGATTTTTTTCAAACCACTCCCCCCCCCCATGTCAAACCTCACGTGATTAATGTAAGGCCCCTAAGACGAAAGTCGTCTAATCCTGTCATGGTATTCCTGTACTTCTTGAAAACACGACCTTCGAAGTTGTTAATCATTATTGATCTAAGACAAACAGTTCTATTTGTAATCCATCCATCAGTCTTCTGATGTTCACTTTTGGACATAGGCCTCCCCAAGGGGCACATTTCCACACTTTAGACTTGCTATTGAGAATTAAGCCGATTTATTTTCTAAACAAAATCCACAGAAACTCCAACATTTTTTAAACGACGCAAAATTTGTAACTAGAATATCATTCTGTCAATAACATATTTAAGTCACTGAATAAATAAATGTTAATATAATCATTTTCTAGCTAAATACACTTCTCGTTAAATTCATTAGTAAATAGTACCAGTACGAAGATGAGTCGCTAATAATATCTAAATTCTAAATAAAATATTTAAATATGTTTGTACAGGTGGTTCACGCAGCGACTCGCGTGACAGTTCACATGTACGACATAGAGTGGAGGCTGAAGGATTTATGCTACAGCCCCAGCATACCAGACTTCGAAGCATACCATATAGAGAAGATCATCGACAACATAATTCCATGCGCAATCATCACACCACTCGATTGCTTCTGGGAAGGCTCTAAATTACTAGGACCTGATTATCCTATATTTGTTCCGTGAGTAGTATTCTCTATATTCTCTTACTCGAATACAAATAATTTATTATGTTCATTCTGGTGTTGAATGAACCACCAGAATGAATTAAAAAAAAATTATATAATATAGTAAATTTTATGTAATATCTTAATTTTACTTAATAATCTACCACCGATCGGAATTTGATTCGGAATTCCTCCACTGGGAAACCCGGCGAGCTTGTCTTTTAATTCTTTATTGCTTATTGTTAATAATATAAATAAAAGATTAAACCCATCTATTATGCTATCCACCGTGGGGGTAATTTATTATGAATAAGCTTTGAATCAACTAACTTATATTATTTATATTACAGCGGACTTCAACACAAGTTACAATGGACACATCTACATCCACAAGAAGTATTAGAAGAAGTACGGAAACTGAGATTTCAATTTCCGATCAGCACAATGGAAGCTTACATGAAGAGGGCCGGCATTACCTCCGCCTACATGAAGAAACCGTGTCTAGATCCCACCGATGCACATTGTCCAGACACGGCACCCAACAAGAAAACACGCAATGTAACTATTTGCTAAACGTTATATAATCTTGCAGGTAGTCTTAATACCTTTTGTCCATTTCTTACGCAGTGTGTGTATAAATAATTTGTCACGCATCCCTGAAATCGATATTAGGGATCATTATAACTCCCGATCCTTTTATGAAGACTTCAATTTACGACAGTTTTATTAGCACATAAATAAAGTATGTAGGATCACGACAAATAAAATATCTTTATTGAGACGAACGTAAAGTTTAAATACTTTCCATGATAATAAAATATTTTTGGAAACGGTAATAAGGCAGGATGAAAGCGGTCGCCGCCGGGCAGATGGTGCGACTACCTGCTGCGGATGCAGCCCGCCCTGCGTGAAAGTTATGCACGTTACAAATATGTGATAACATCATCATCAAGTATAGGTTTCGCAACGAAAGATTTTCTCGCTGTTCATCGATTATGTTTTAACAATAAGTTTTTAATAAAAATCGTATTCAACACTCAGTCGCGAGACATGTTCTATATGTATAAATTGTCCTAAACAAATAGACGAATAGTGTAGTACTCGATTGGTTTTTGAAGGTTTTGTGAGGTCGGTGAGTCTCGCGTTTGTTTCGCTCTCTGCCACCCACGTTCGGCGAAGGGCCGGGCGCAGTTCGGGCGCTCATTGTTCGGCGCGCCCGCGCAGCCGGACCGCTGCATTATACGGGCACATTGTACACGCTTCAATGGTCTTCGTTTGCCGCAACTATCGACCGTCACAATGACACTATTATATCAATAATACTCACCATCCGTTAGTGACGAGTACTTCTACGGAAATCTAATAAATTTCAAAGTTTGCTTTGTTTTTTATAGCAATATTACCAAAAAGTTATAAACGCGTAGTGTTAACAAAAAAAAAACAAAAGGCAACTTTATATTAGATATTGAAAATTTGTCATTACAATCTCCACTGTATTTTAACAGAACAAGACATTATATGCACGTCAGCTATCATATTTAAATGTGAAATGAAAAAAAAATAACCACAGGTTCCCCTAAGCCTTTAACATTTTTTTCATTTTCATTTCAATATTTCGGCTTTAGGTGTATATATTTCTGCTGTATTGATTATAATAGTTAGCGAGTTGACAAATAAAAACTTAACTTTTTTTAAATTTGTACGTAATAAGTCACATAGATCAACTAGTATCATACATATTTTTTATAGATTCCAGACGTGGCAGCAGAATTATCTCACGGTTGCTACGGATTTGCGGCTGCGTATATGCATTGGCCGGAACAGTTAATCGTGGGCGGTGCTACGAGAAATTCTACCTCAGCATTGCGAAGTGCGAAGGCTCTTCAAACAGTCGTGCAACTGATGGGCGAGCGAGAAATGTACGAGTACTGGGCAGATCATTACAGAGTGCATCACGTAGGTTGGACACAAGAAAAAGCTGCCGCAGTGTTAGATTCTTGGCAAAGGAAGTTTGCTACTGTAAGTATATTCTCAGGAAGTTAAATAAAATAAGAAGTTTATTGTATCTGTAGGTTATCCTCACTATCATCTTGCTTTTGTCATAATCATTTGGGGTGGGTGCAATATGTAATCTTCTAGTATCGTACGTACATATTGCAGAAATTTTGACAATAGTTTCATGACGGACCAACTACCTGATATCAACCTTTCTTGGAAATATAATTGTTGACCAGACGGCATCAGAGGGAGTTGGCTCAAATAGATGTAAAGCTTATTGTCGTCTTTTACGACACCAATAAGCAGGGAAGGAAGTCGTGAATCGTATTCTTACACGATTATCACAGGGAAATACTCGTGTATTAAATTAAATTGCTAAGATGTCTTGAATAATATCATATGTTTTGATTCAATTTTCTTACAGTCTTCTAAATAATGAAGAATGTTTATTTCCAGGAGGTAAGAAGAATGACAACAACAGAATCCGTATTGCCGTCTTATAGTTTCTATCCGTTCTCGACATCAACACTCAACGACATACTCGGCAAATTCTCCGAGTTATCTCTCAAGAATATCATGTTAGGATACATGTTTATGGTAAGCCTTTTATTCTCTTTTTTTGCAAGCCAGTTCTTTTTTTTATTTTTGCCTCTCAATGCGTTTTATTTATTTTTTATTTCTTTCCAGTTAATTTATGTTGCCGTGACTCTTGTCCAATGGCGTGATCCGGTCCGTTCACAAGCTGGCGTAGGGATAGCTGGGGTACTTCTACTTTCTATAACCGTTGCGGCCGGTTTAGGTTTTTGTGCTTTATTAGGTGATTATTTTTTTGGTTCTTTTAACATTATTCTATAATCAAATCGTAAAATAGATATATAAAAGTTTACTTAATTCCATTTGCAGGTATACCATTCAACGCTTCAAGTACTCAGATAGTACCATTCCTTGCGCTAGGATTAGGGGTACAAGACATGTTCCTTCTCACTCACACGTATGTGGAGCAAGCGGGAGACGTGCCGCGCGAAGAAAGAACCGGCTTAGTGTTGAAGAAGAGTGGACTTAGCGTGTTGTTGGCTTCACTCTGCAACGTTATGGCATTCTTGGCAGCAGCTCTATTACCTATACCTGCCCTGCGAGTGTTTTGTCTTCAGGTGAATAAATGCATTTTTTTTATAAACTTTTATTTGTACAATGCGTCGGGTCTAAAACATATAAGCTGTAGAATGTTTTAAAACTACTCTCTAATCGCCTTGAGCTTATTCAACGATTATTCCTAGATGTTAGAATAACTCATTATGAGAGGGCTATGCCGCTAACTGAACTACTACGCTAACCAAACGGTTTTGCAGTTTGTTTCATTTCAAAGTATTCTCCTCTATCTTTATTCACGTCTCTAAATGATATCACAAAATACCCGTAGGAAGGTAAGAAGTGGTGACACATTGTATTCTTTCTATCTGTTACCGATGATAAAATTAAAATAATTTCAAGTTAAAATACCAGATTTGTTGTGCTACAATGCAAAAAAATAATTGTCTAGATATTATTAGTGTTACTGTTAGTTAAATAGTATGAAAATTTAAAAATCATATTATCTTTTGTGGTAACAGTTCGACCAGAGAAGTGGGCGGCAGTGATGTTCTGGGAATCTTATAACACCAAGTGCGATTGAAAAACTGCCTACTAAGTATAACGAATATGTCATTCGGGGTCCTTCAGTGGGAGGCTCATATCCAATAAATTTTAAACCCAAATAGATAATTTTATGAAGTTCATTAAGATATTATCAAAACTTATCAATGAAATAATTCTTGTTCTTGTATTTGTTTAGGCTGCAATCCTCCTCTTGTTCAACCTGGGTTCGATGTTGCTGGTTTTCCCTGCGATGATCTCGTTGGACCTTCGACGAAGGTCAGCTGCGCGTGCTGATTTACTTTGCTGTTTGACGCCAGAGAGCCCTATACCTAAACGTCCTAAGAAGATTATTGAGCAATCAAGAACTAGGAATAGCAAAACTGTCAAAGTATGTAAAAAAATCCTCTACGATAAAATTAACAGCTAAAAATATTTTAACTATAGTCTGTCTAATCTAAGAAGTGCACTTTGACAGCTGTCTGAGTAAGTTGTCTAGGTATGTGAACCAAATAATCGCTACCGAAAATATCCAATTTTACTGAGAAATCGATATTGATTCTTTATAATTAATAATCGATTTATTTTTATTTTCAAAAAGGTGATGAATAAATTAAGTGCTAAATTAGTACTAAACAAATTTAATTATTTCAGCATAGAATCTATTCATCATATTTAGTAGGATTAGGTTATTTAAAAATAAAAACTGGATTTGAAAATGGCTATTTATTAAGAATTACTACTATTACTTGAATTATCAGCGTCGCGAACATTAATAATTATTTCCTCATCAATCAAAGTGTCGAAATGTACATCTCTGTCAAAATCTCTATTCGATTAATTGTATTATTCTAATATTTTTACCGATTATTTGGATAATCGTGAATTGGAAGTTGTCAAGCACTACGTATAGAACGTGATGACGTGACATTGTTAGGTCGTCACTAACAATTACTATTTACCATGTTATTTCTATTTTAAATTAGTTTTACGAGTTTCAACATTAGATTATTGTACAAGAAAGTAAGTAAAAGCAATGTTAATTATGTAAATAACTTAATAGTTGTTTAAAATTTCAGATTTAGTGTTTACAATCATGTGTATACGTTTGACCGAGGTTATTGTGTATTAAAAAATGCAAAACGTCAAAATGCACTTTTTAGATTAGATGAACTATAATTTTATAATATTATAATTTTGTTTTTTCTATTATGTTTTTACTATTACCTATAATTTTGTTTTTACTATTATACGATATTTCGAATATTGTTGACATTAATAAACAGCATTTTATTGCTTATTCGTGATAAAGGATATTATAATATTTGAAATAAAATATTTTTCGTTCGTTGTGAAATTAAAAATCAATTTTTAATTTCACGACATTTCAAACACTTTACAGAGTTCATGGTCACGGGAGGACATCCCGTCCCCTGTCGGTCACACATGGTATTTGGTGGTCCCGTGACTATATATGACCGTCATGGGATGGGCGGTCCTCTCGTCCCATGTCTGTCATACGCCAAAAAAATGTTAATATTTTTTCAAAACAAAACTACAATATTTTTGTATTTCTATTTCTGGTATTTAAAATTAAATTTCAAAATATTATATAATTTACAGAATAATTGGAAAGACACCACGAGACAGCCATTGGATCCAGAAGAAACCGGAGCCCAGTCGAAAGTGACGTGTTGCCTCAGTCTGTCTCTCACAAAGTGGGCGAGAAACCAATATGCACCGTTTATCATGCGGCCTTCCATCAAGGTATTGCTATCATCATCTTCAACAGCAAATGAACATCAATTGTTGGATATAGGATTGCCTGTAGGCAATAGTAATGTTATAATCGCCACGCTTGCCAGGCGGATTGACGGTGGCAGTTGGTGTTGAGAATTGTCACCCTTTCCTTTGGTAATATCTGGTAGTAAAGGATGGTCACCCATCGAATTCCTAATTCACTGCTGTATAGGTTATATAAATACAAGTATAGACTAGGAAAACAAATAAAAAAATATTAAACCCATATGCTATTTTACTGAAATAATGCATAATTTTTGACAAAGGCCGAAATGCTATTTCTCATCAAATACATAAATATGAATTTGCCTATTCCTACTTAAGATGTTATGAGATCGCTATTGCTAGCGTTCGTTCTTTAATTTGTACATAAAATAAACTAGCTGTCCCAGCAGATGTCGTCCTGCCCGGAAAAGCTTTAAGTGATATGCCAACACCAGCGCCACCTACAGGGTCCAATTGTGTTTTGAATTCATTCAGAAACCCATTGGAATATACATAGAAAATTTAATCCCAATCGGTCCAGCCGTTTGACGTACTAACAACGGCGCCACCTACCGGGTCCAATTGCGAATCTAAACCATTCCCGAATCCCCTCGAACACACAAAAAATTTTGAAGAAAATCCGTCCAGCCGTTTAGGAGCAGTTCAGTGACATACACACGTACAGTAGAATTAGATATATAAAGATAAGTGGAAACCGCACGTGTGTGGAAAAATGAATATAGGTACTTAGAAAAGCCCAATACAACACAAAAATCATTTTTTGGCATCTTTTGTCTGTCTGTATGTATGTACACGTTAATCTCTAAAATTACTGAACAAATTGTTCCGGTTCGCCTTTTATGCAACAGATCGTTTATAATTTAAAGTAGCACATATTATAGCGTAAATTGTATATTTCATCATTATCATCATCACATCCCATAAATGTCCCACAGTTGGGCTCGGGCCTCCTCCGTAATGGGAGGGAAATTAACCTACTATACCGCGCTGGTCAGACGTGTTGGTAGATAGGGTTTTGTTTCGAGTTTTCCTTCTCTCGCACAGATGTTATATGCGTTTTATATCCCTTAGTCGTCTCGTACGATCACCCACGGGTAAGATATGGGGTGGTGAATATATTCTTACTCCGTCACCACACGGAAAAGTATAAAATATTCCATATATTTACTTAAAATAAATCAAAATTAGTACAGCTGTTTTAGGTATAGGTTAGGCAATGTAAAACAAACCTGTACTTTTAAAAATAATACTGACATACACAAACAAAATATAATTTTAAGCTTATTATAACATCAGCACAGCAACAACAACAGCTTACTATATCGCCTAATATAGTATTTTTTTATATTTATAGGTGTCATCAATGTTAGTGTTGATCGCAGTTATACTAGCAAGTATTTGGGGAGCTACGAAAGTCAAAGATGGTTTAGATCTTACAGACATTGTACCAGAGAATACAGATGAACACGAATTCCTATATCGACAAGAAAAATATTTCGGATTCTACAGCATGTACGCTGTCACTCAAGGCGATTTTGAATATCCAACTAATCAGAAATTATTATATGAATATCACGATCAATTCGTTAGAATACCAAATATTATAAAAAATGATAATGGAGGACTTACTAAATTTTGGCTGAGCCTTTTCCGCGACTGGCTGTTGGACTTACAAGTAGCTTATGATAAAGAAGTAGAGAGTGGATGTATAACACAAGAGTATTGGTGCAAGAATGCAAGTGACGAAGGCATATTGGCATATAAACTCATGGTGCAGACTGGACACGTAGACAATCCTATCGATAGATCTCTCGTTACGACCGATACGAAAAATGGTCATAGATTGGTTGATAAAGACGGTATTATAAATCCGAAAGCGTTTTACAATTACCTATCGGCATGGGCTACTAACGATGCATTAGCCTACGGAGCATCACAGGGTAACTTAAAACCTCAACCTAAAAGATGGACGCATTCACCGAGTGACGTGGATTTAAAAATACCGAAATCATCACCGTTAATTTACACTCAGCTACCGTTCTATTTATCAGGTCTTAGTGATACGGAGAGTATAAAAAACTTGATAATGTCAGTTCGGGATCTGTGTTTAAAATTTGAAGCGAAAGGATTGTCTAATTTCCCGTCTGGTATACCTTTCCTATTTTGGGAGCAATATTTGTATTTGAGAACATCGCTGCTCCTGGCCTTCGCTTGTGCATTGGCTGCTGTTTTTATAGTAAGTATTATTGAAACTTCATCTTGCTTTTATAACTATTTGCTTTTCTCTCATCTTCGTTATTAATGTTTTTTTTTAACGGTAATTTGGCAATGTAACTGACAATGAAACCTGTAATAAAAATGGGATATATGCATTAGAATTAAACTCTCACAAATAGTTATCGATATTTTTTGATATAAATTATTTAAAATCATATCTATCTGTACAATTATTTCTATCAGTAATATAGCATTATATTAACTGTGCTTGGAAATCCATCAATTTTGTATTTTTTTTTTTGGCGCAATGTAATTATTTAAAGATCTACATATTACCGCAGGGTATATATAGACTAATATCAAAACAATTTAAATAAATTCTGACTATTAATTTTTAAGTGATTCGCAAACAAATTACCAATTAGACAAAAATTTGAAAGGCGACAGACGCGTGCAAGCCCATAATCAACGCTATGTGGGCAGGCCGCCCATATCCGTGTTTTGATATTGGTGACCCGTTCGGCGGATTACTCTTTCGGGTACCATCTCGAGTCGACGCTCCAGTAGCTTTCACTGTCGGAGAATCGCCCTCGCGCGTTTGGCCTCTCTGCGAGTGGTGGATCTCCGGCCATATCCACCGGCGAAAAAAAATCTGAGCCATATGCTCAGGATTTTTTCTATCAATAGTAGAACTATTACTCCTATACAACATTACTCAAAAATATCCAAAGTACAGATTTTGGTTTTTAACTGTTTCATTATAAGCTTTACAAGATAACTTGCACCATCACACACTATCTGCACACATTTTTTTGTGTAAATTCACTATCTACATAATAAAAACATTAAACAGTTGGTGATTTAATCATATATATATATACTTATACTTTGACTAGATACAGGTTTTCTAATCTTCATCATTCTCCTACTCTTATCCCAATCACTTGGAGTCGATACAATATGTACTCTTTTTTAAATACATAGTTACATATTGTAAAAGTTATTCTCAATAGTTTTACGACCGGCCGCCTGCCAGACGTCAACCCTCCTTGGGAATGCAATCGTTGACCAAACGGCATCAGATGGAGTTGGCCCAGATCGTTATATATTTTTTTAATTATAATAATTTAATATAATATTTTCTAATCTTATAATAAACAATTATAAAATATTTATTTTTTATTTTCCAGGCTGTTATGGTATTACTCTTGAACGTGTGGGCCGCAGTGCTAGTAACATTGGCTCTAGCGGTCCTAGTGCTACAGCTGCTTGGCACAATGGCAATGCTTGGTGTTAAACTATCAGCGGTGCCTGCAGTCTTACTCGTCTTAGCTATAGGGAGAGGAGTCCATTTCACATTACATTTATGTTTGGTGAGTCACTAGTTATTCCGTATGTTCATAGTAAGAATGCAATTCACCATCCCGTCTTTTAACCGCAAGTGTAGTAAAATTCGACTAAGGGCTTATAATATACAGATAATATATATGCAAGAGAAAGAAAACGTTATACCATCCGTCTAACCCATGTGGTATAGTAGGTAGTAGACATGTGTAAGTAATGCGAGTGATGCATCACGCGTACTGTCATATTACACATTGCGCGACTAAACATGACATGACATTAAATATCACACATTACATTAAACATGACGCCGAACACTCGTGTACTGTTCTGTATTTCTGCAATGTTCGGTAATTTAGTAATGGTTATATATCTCTCAAACGCGCCGTGTGTCTTTTCGGGAGAGTGAGAGGGATAGAACGACTGGACCGCGCTGCGCCTGCGGTCGATAAATATTTATTTTGAGCTCTATTTGCAGAACATTAAGGCTTATATTAAATGAAATGTCATATGTGATGTTTGAAGTGATGGTAAAATGTAATATTACTCGGCATGAAATGTAATGCCATATAACATCACTTCGCGAAGTACTGTTTCGCGCATGTCTAGTAGGTAGGCCAATTTTGCTCCTATTGTAAAGGCTTGAGCCCAGCATTGGGACATTATTTATTAGTATTGAAGTGATTATCATCCATTCTACTGGCACAGTAAAAGACGACAAAAAACATAAGTAAGAAACATTAATGCAAGAAAAACACTTTGAAGTAAGAGCTTATGCCAAGCTATCAAAAAAGCGTATACAGCAATCTTCCTTCATACTATAAAGGAGGTCAGACTCCAATAGGGGAACGTATATAGATTGAACAAGTACATATATTTGTAAAGTCTTTCGTGATAAAATTTAATTCTCTACTGCGAAGATTGCATTTACTATAAGTGCCTTTGGTTTAACTTTATTAGATTATAAATTTTAAACTCTACTTAACGTAGCAATATCAATTGTCACCCGTCCTTCAACGTTTGGCGATTGCATTTGATGGTATAAGTTTCCCATTAGAACTTTACTGCCCATTATGTTAGCTTTTCACGACTCATACGGGAAAATGAGGGATGATGACATTGTAAAATAGTGGTAGGACCACGCTGTTGACAGTTTTCTGTCTACAGCCGCGGGCCGGTCCGTCCGGGGTAGTACTACACTCTCGCATAAGATCGACGTCTGAGTAATGGCAATGTGCTATTGCGCTTCTTTCGGTGAGTGAGAGAGCCGGAAGCCCAACTGGGTGGGTTCGAGGATTTTATTGGTAGGCAGCGGCCTAAGCTATACTCTTGGTATTGCAAAGGTCCATGGGCGGCAGTGACACTTACCATCAGGTGTACTGCTTGCTCGTTTGCCACCATAAGCAATAAAAAAAAATCGTCTATTAATTGCTGTTCACTATTTACAAATATCCTAGTCGCTAAATTAGAATTATTCGAGTTATTTTGTTTTGCTTTCTCACATTCATAACTGTTTGAGTAATATATTAATTTTGTTCACATAGGCATTCGTAACATCCATTGGGTGTAAACGCCGACGAGCTTCACTGGCTCTTGAGTCGGTCCTTGCACCAGTTCTTCATGGAGCCCTAGCAGCTGCATTGGCTGCCTCCATGTTAGCGACCAGCGAGTTTGGCTTCGTTGCTCGGTTGTTTTTGAGGCTGCTATTAGCGTTAGTACTATTGGGGCTCATCGATGGATTATTATTCTTCCCTATTGTACTAGCTATACTGGGACCCGCTGCTGAGGTAAGGCTTTTCTAGTCATATGCTTAATTTTTATACCCATGTCACACACTCGCCGACTAGCATGAGAAGTAGCGAGGAAAATAGGCAAGAACAGTATGGCAACATTACTTCTTACGCCGTATTTTATATCACGCCAAATGTTTCCCCGTTTTTTTTTTCGGGAAAGAGTCAAATGCATCGCGAAGAGTAGTGCGATAAGCAGCTCGAAGAGTATAGTGTGACTGAGCCATTAAAAAAATAGTATATAAAAAAATATTCTATATATAACGTCTTAAATAGAACAATTTATATTCATTCATAAAAGTGAAGTCGCACAGCATATATAAATATTAGCCAAATTAGTATTATTAGTAAAGCTTCTTTTGAATGTTGTTAGTTCTATATACACTCGTAAGATCAGAAAAATTTCATTACATTTAGTATTTCCTTTATCAATCAGGTGCGGCCACTAGAGCATCCGGAACGACTATCAACACCTTCACCGAAAAGCTCGCCAATTCAAGTACGAAAGTCCACTTCATCGAACAGCGAGAAGACAGCACGAGGTGGGAAGAGTGTTCCAAGACCGAGTGCACCTTCCCTAACGACCATCACTGAAGAACCACCATCTTGGCACAGCTCCGCACCATCAGTGCAGTCCTCCATGCAGTCCATCGTCGTGCAGCCAGAAGTTGTTGTGGAAACTACCACATATAATGGAAGTGATTCTACGTCTGGACGGTCTACACCCACTTCTAAGACGCCGCATGGAGCTGTTACCACTAAGGTAATATTCCTTTATATTATTCGTTGGCAATCTAACGTGGAGATCGTTTAACTATGGTTGATCTTTAGTATTTATGAATTTATAAATGGGGATTATCTATGTGGTGATGGAGTAACAATACAGTGGTTTCTACCCGCCTTTCTTTCACATTGAAGTTGTAAAAGATAACATCTGACACTAAGGAAATAATCATTATAACGTGGGGACTTCACAGACATGCAATGTAACTACTGCCTAGCTTTGTAGATGCACAATAACAGGCCCCGTACTGGGACTGAATTTTTTTTAACAAAATCGTATACCGATCTCGATGTAAGATGCTTAACTGTGATCACATAGTTACAATTAATTGTTAATGTAAATAAATTAACAAAGTAATAAACACTTAGTATCCAGTCATAATTATTGCACGTCGACCCTTGGAAAGAGACAGTCGACTAATTTCGGCTTTTTAGAGCATTGTTCCAGTGGTACTAAGGATCGGGCTTAACCGATTGTCTCTTTCCATATCATCATCATCATCATCACAGCCCATGTCCCACTGTTGGGCTCGGGCCTGCTCCGTAATGGGAGGGAAATTGACCTACTATACCGCGCTGGTCAGACGTGTTGGTATAGGGTTTTGTTTCGAGTTTTCCTTCTCTCGCATAGATGTTATATGCGTTTTATATCCCTTAGTCGTCTTGTATGATCACCCACGGGCAAGATATGGGATGGTGAATAGTATTCTTACTCCGTCACCACACGGAAAGCACATTCCATATATTGATATGCAATATTGAATACCGGGTACTGTATAAAAATTTAGACACGTCTAATATATATATATTTTTGTTTTAGGTAACGGCAACAGCAAATATAAAAGTAGAGGTTGTGACGCCCAGTGATAGAAAATCACGACGCTCGTACCACTATTACGATCGACGCAGAGACCGCGACGACGACCGTGACAGGGAACGGGATAGAGACAGAGATAGAGATCGTGACAGAGATCGCGATAGGGACCGGGACCGCGAGCGAGAGAGAGAAAGAGATAGATCAAGGGACCGTGAACGTAGAGATAGATATAGAGAGGAGAGAGAACATCGTGCATCGCCTAGAGAAAATGGTCGCGATTCTGGACACGAAAGTGATTCCTCAAGACATTGAAGCACACGACATGGAATAACTGTGCCTCAAATAAAACCACGCACAACGTGTCAACGCGCTGTGAAAGATAGTGTATATTTGCATGAATGCATTTTATTTTATTTTATATAATGATCAAATCGAAGTTGACATCTTTACCTAAAGTTATGGAGTTTAATCTCGTTTATAAGCTGAGCAATCGCACGTAAAACATGTTTTAAGGTTGGCAATAACGCTTATAATCAGTACCTTAAGACAGTATTACGAGAATTGTAATTTTAAGTTATTTCTTCAGTTATAGTGGAGGCTAAAGTAAGGCGTACACGAAGGAAGTGCTAGTATCCGATATGTAATTTTTATTTTCTACAGGACGGTACTGCAATCATTCCATAGAAAGTGCCAATCTTATATTATAGAACAGCATAGTTCCAAAATGGGAACTAGTGAATTCTATATTGTAAAAACCAAATATCATTAGAACGTCATATCTATACATTTGTGTTCCTATAAAGACATTTTCCTTCGTCTCCAAACTTTTGTTACATAATGAACTTTTCTAAAGACTGTGGTCTAATATTATTAATTTATAACATTATTTATTTGTATGTCTATAATTATTCCGTCACCAGGAAATTTCTGTGGGGAGACCTCAGATTAATTGTACAAATTATTTAGGTAGTTTTTAACATTAGACTAGACGGCTATTTATGAGATTACATAGTTACGTTTATACCTAATTGTATTTTTGTGATCTTTAGGTAAACTTAGTAATTTGTGAAGACTGCATTTAAAGATCAACCGCACATTATTGTGTGATTAGCGAGGACGATGAGTACTATGCTTGTATCGATATTCGATGCGTATTCACGAACCTCGCTTTACTCAATGGTCAATTAGTACCGTTGTAATGTTTTGTGCAAAGTACTTAGTAGAATATATTAATTTATACGTACCCATATAATTTAATGATAATATGTAAATATAGCTGTAATATTAGTTTTAGGTAATATGCTTGCAGGCCACGCCCATTTGAAGCAACGGCTCAACGGCAATGCATACATATGCAACAATTTATTTTTATACAATTTTAAAATGACATATTGTCGAAAAACTGTAGATTGTTACTGAAACAAAAGCGTTTATTGAATTTAATACGTTTTGTAAAAAAAATAATAAATAAACGAAAAAAATTATTATTAGAATTGTCATTACGATTCATTCGCATTTTTTTTAAAACATGTAATCTATCAAAATTATTTTTTAATTATAAAAGACAATAATGGAATATGTTTTTATTAATTTTACAATGAAAATAGTGGTACCTGTAATAGCAACAAGTACAATTGTTTAGTGGGTAATATCATTTATTGTCAATCAATTTTAATGCAATAAAGACCAATTTATTAAGATCTTTTTGACATTCATATATGTGACAATACAATATTGTTAACAGAGAAATTAATTTCAACTGTATTGAGAAATTAAAATACTTTAAACAAAACAAATAATATGTTTCGTTTTGACCTTTTACCTTTTTTTTACTAGGTATTTAAAATAATAAAGATATAGAATCTTTATTATATATTCTATTTCTAATATCTATTTATTTATAATACATTACTGCAGCGGCCAGCAAAAGAGGCATTGATGGACGAACGTGTAAATGTGGATCGAGGCGTAGCCGAGGCACACGTACGTTAGTCCATGAACGCAACTGGAAACTTGAGTCGGAGCTGTCGGCGGTGCGGAAGGAGAACCGCGGGTTGGCCAAGGACATGGCTGACCTGCGGTCTCAATTCGCACTTTTAGTGCCAGCCGCGCCGCCGACACCGGTTTCGCCGCCGAAACGGGTTGCGCCGGGGAGGGTGGGCCCGTCCTCTGCGCTCGTGGTGCCACCTAAGTCCGTGGCGCCGCCTGCGCCCGTGGTGCCTGCTGCGCCGGTTGCGCCCGCGGCGTCGGCCGTGAGCGCCGCCAGGAAGCGCGGAAGGCCCAAGAAGGGGGAGGAGCCGCTGCCTGCGGTGCACGGTGTGCCGGAGGAGGCGATGCGCGTCATCTTCGCCAAAATCGAGTTGATGATGGACGCGCGCATCCAGGCCGTGGCGGATCGCCTTCCGCCCGAGGCACCCCTCCGACCACCGCTCGCCGCCGACAAGGCGAAGCGGCCGCAAGTGCCAGCTCCCGCCTCGCTGCCATGTCGGGGTGGCCGCGTGGTGACCTACGCCGCGGCCGTAGGCGGGCCCAAGGGGGCTAAGAGGAAGGCCGGCACGGTGCCGGCTCCCGCCAAGGCCGGGCAGTGGCCGGCGCCAGCGGCTACACTGCGGGCTCCGGCTAGCGCACCCGCGACTGTGCCTGCTGCGCCCAGCGCTGCTGCCAGGCTCGAACTGGGCTGGCGGGTGGTTGAGCGCGGCAGGAAGGCACGCGGCCAGAAGCGGAGAGCGGCAGCCAAGAGTGCCGCTGTGGCCGCCGCTCCCCAGGCGGGAGGCGGCAAAGGGGGAAAAAGATCGCGCAGGGGCCTCAAGTCGCCGAAGACAGCTGCGGTCATTATTACCGTGTTGCCTGAGGCGGCTGAGAGGGGCCTCAACTATGAGGCCGTCCTAAGACGCGCCCGGCGGGAGCTGGACGTCTCCGACATCGGAGGCGTTGAGGCGAGGACCCGTAAGGCTCGGACAGGGGCTCGTATTCTCGAGTTCCCTGGGGCCGAGGGCGTCAAGGTGGCCGATAGTGTGGCCTTGAAGCTGAGGGGGCTGTTCGGGCCGGAGGATGGAGTCCGAATCGCCAGGCCCGTCAAGTGCGCAGAGATGCGCCTCACGGGTTTTGGACGATTCCGTGACGGTGGAGGACGTTCAGGAGGCCATTGTGGCGTATACTGGATGTGCCTCGGACACTGTCCGGATTGGCACCATCCGCCCTGGTCCGGGCGGTGTCGGTGCTGTCTGGGTGCAATGTCCGGTGGAGTCGGTGAAGAAATTGGCCGACTCAGGCAGGCTCCTCGTGGGTTGGAGTTCGGCGCGGGTAACCGTGCTGGAAACCCGGCCTGCGAGGTGTTATAAGTGCATGGCGGTCGGGTATACCCGACCGACGTGTCGCAACTGCTTCGACTGCAGCGGGTTATGCTTCCGCTGCGGTCAGGCTGGACACCAGGCGGCATCGTGCTCTGCGGTGCCCCACTGTCCCGCGTGTGCGGCAGGCAATAGGCCTGCCAAGCACCGCATGGGCTCTGGGGACTGCAGACCCCCGGCATCGGCCCCAAAGGGGCGGGGCGGCCCATTGACCGGGCCTGCGCCCGCTCCGAGCGCGACTCGATCGCCCGTTAGCACGGAGGAGGCGACGATGGATACGGTCTGTTAATGGACCACGAATCCATCCGTCTCCTCCAAGCCTGTGTAGTGCCTACAATCGTTAATAATTCCAGCAATTTATTTTTCAACGGGTCAACACGCAAGGGTTCCGCGTAGGCACTGATGTCATGACAACTGCTGAGATAACAAAAATAATTAATATATTACTTATCTTACCTATGACTAGCTATATTGTGTATAGTACCCACGATTTTGCTTGCAGTAATGTTAATTTGGTCAATTTTCTATCCCTGAGGTACAATATTTTTTACTAGATGAAAATTACTCGATATAGAATATACATATAGAGTAACTTTTATTACATATTCTGTGTGCTGTGTGGTAGCGGCTACTAATACTACCAACACTTTACTCGTGAATGTCGTAAGAGATGATTAAGCTTTTATTGACCTGCGCCAACTCCACCTGATGCAGTTTGATTAAAAATTGCATTTCTAAGGAGGATTGACCTCAAGCAGATCGCCAGTCATAAAACTATTGCCAATAACTTTTGCAATATATACGAGTACATATTGCGTGGACCCCAAATAATTGGGATACGAGCAGGTGAATTATGATATGAGGCTGCTAGATCCACAGCGGCCTAACTACAGCAACCATGTTTTACTATATGGAGGGAATTAAATTCAATACAATTTAATTGATTTACTTGATTGAAAATTCTACTGCCATCTATTGTTAAGAGCTTATATACAATTTTAGGCCGCTGTGGTTTGGTAGATTAACATTTTTAGATTTGCGAAATTGCAATTAGGTTATAAGTTGAAAAAATGCAGTTAGACCACTCTGGTTCTAGCAGCCTCTTATATAACATATTCTATTTAGCACAACAAACTAATACGTATTCACATTTATATTATTAGGTAGTTAGTATGTATGCTGCTGGACTAAACAGGTGGTTAAAAAGTGACAGTATTAAATAGGTAAGTAATGCATGCAAACGTAGCCGCTAGCACAGCTAGAAGTTTTATAGAGACCCACCATTTTTTTCCAAAAGTGTTAGACAGTTTTAGGACAGAGAGCAGAAATACAGCAAGCTGTTAAGCCCTAAGATCGGCTCGGACGATTCAGGCCGAGTATAACAAGCATATGTCCTGACAAAAATGATGATAAGAAAGATTAAACCAACATCCATTTTCCGTATGGTGACGGAGTAAGAATACTATTCACCACCCCATATCATACCCGTGGGTGATCGTACGAGACGACTAAGGGATATAAAATGCATATAACATCTATGCGAGACAAGGAAAACTCGAAACAAAACCCTATACCAACACGTCTGACCAGCGCGGTATAGTAGGTTAATTTCCCTCTCATTACGGAGGAAGCCCGAGCCCAAGGACATTATGGGCTGTGATAATGATGATGATGCAACCAACATCACATTATTTTTCTTTTACAATTTTACGAATATGAGCTTTCTTGCTAGGTGTACAGATATGATAAGAAAACAAAATCTTTATATCTTCATTCTGTGTATCTGTATATCATCTATCACTGTTTAGACTTTTATACAACTCAATCAATGAGAAAATAAAATTATTTATTAGTATTGAATAAAAGCATAATTTTTTAAAGACAATCCACATATATGTATAAAAATGTGTAACTAGGACCTTCTTGCCGTTTCACAAATAATATATACTTGTTTACTCTAATTTGGTACTTTGAATACTCTACATATTTCGAATATGTGCATTTTAACTTTTTAAGAATATAAAATTCATTAGAGAATATAAAACATTTAAAAGTACTTTACATTAAGCTAGTTTATGGCAGACATCTCTCTCATCTCTCAGTTCATATATGTCCCACTGTTGGGCACCTCCATAATGGGAGGGCAATTGACCTACTATACCACGCTGGTCAGACGTATTGGTTTAGGGTTTAATTTCGAGATTTCCTTCTCTTGCATAAATGTTATATGAGTTATTATACCTTAGTCGTCTCTTATGATCACCAACGGTTAAGATAGCTGCTGGTGAGTTGTATTTTTACTCCGTCACCGCACAGAGAATGGCAGACAGTACTCAATATGATATCTTCGAAAATCCAGGATCCATGTATATAGAAATAGAATGTTATAAATAAAAGAGGTATATTTAAAATGAAACTTAAAATGTTATGTACGAGTGGACAATAACTGCAACCGTTATATTGTTTACCTAAGTTTCTCTTTAAGAACAAAGACTCATACATATAAACTTTAGACATACAGAGTAAGCATGTAGTAAAGAGTTGTCAAACTAAAATAAGAACAAGTGAACTTGAAATTTACAATGCTCAAAAACATTATAAAGATTAAAAAGTAAACCAAAATCATTCAAATTAAATAACGGTTAATTGCTAAGATTAAAATTAACTTTCTTTTCGGTTTATATACGTCCCATTGCTAGATTTAAGCCTACGCACAGAAATATTAGTTACCTCATATTTCTGTGAACTTACATAATAGGAGACAAATTGACTAAATATAATAAAAGAAAATTGACTTACCACGCTGAACAGTGTCATAGAGTTTTATTTCGAGTTTTCCTTCTCTAGCATCATTCTCCTACTTTTATCCCAATTACTTGGGGTCGATACAATATGTACTCTTCTTTCATAGTACATATTGTAAAAGTTATTGGCAATCGTTTTATGACCGGCCGCCTGCCAGACGTCAACCCTCCTTGGGAATGTAATTGTTGACTAAACGGCATCAGATGGAGTTGGCTCAGGTCGTTATAAGGCTCTTAGTCGTCTTTTACGACATTCACGAGCAAAGTAAAGGTTGGTAGTATTCGTAGCCGCTACCACACAGCTGTTTTCCTTTTTTTCAGCAGTTTTCCTTCTCTAGCATAAAGGCTATATGCGTATTAAATCCCTTAGTCATATTTTTCGATACACATGGGCATGAAACAGAGTGATGAATTGTATTCTCTTTGGGAAGAATAAAATGCTTGTTATAAATTTTATTGTATGAAATTTGTGCATGAGAGCAATCATTGTCATGTCCAAGAATTATAATATAAACAAAAATGTACATATTATAGCTATCTGACCATTTAAATACTGCCATATTGGTGCATATTTTCAAAATGATTAGATGAATGTTTAGATATGAAGATATTCAGGGAGTATTTCTACCTCTAAGGCCAAATGTATGATACAGCTTAAGTTCTACGTAAGAATCAATTTATTTCTTCGCTTAGCTATTTTGTTTTTATTAGTAATAACTCACCCACCATTTCATAACCTAGACATCTCACTACTATAAGCCAATGAATATCGTGAAGATATTACTATATGAAAATGGTAGTGTCAATTATTTAGAATCGGGCAGGCAACAAGTGAAAAATCTAAATGGTAACTGACGGCAAAATATTTAAATTATCGTTGAAAATTCAATTAAACCCTATAGCAAACACTTGATGTTTCTTATATTAAATTGTTTAATAGTTTTGCTGATTTTGGTTGTTATTTCATTGTGTAAATGATATATCTATACAAATGTATATATATATATATATATGTACATATAATTTTAACCTACACCTTATACTCTATAAAGAATTCTATGAGGATAGGTACTAAAGTATTTTCATTCTGGTATTCGCACTAACGTTCAGTGAAATACGATAAAATATTTTTTCAAATTCTTTTAATAAGCAAACGTAAAATAATATTCTCATTCATTCACATATGCATTTAAAGTTATAGAATACCTAAAATATATTACATATAACAAAATCCTTCGAGCGTATAGTGATCAGTTTAGTTAAATTATAATAGTGGGAGGGCGAAATTTTGGCGGTAGCAACGCCTGCGACATTCCTTAGAAAACGGGAGCGCGGGAATCAATAAAGGATTTCCTGGCGACTTGCCCACGCATGTGCGTGGCGAGCGGCATATCGCCGGTGAATTCGCACTACCACCAGCGAGACCGGTGTACCTACTGACGTGCTTATCCACTTGAACGTCCGTGGGTATTATGGTACCCAAAAAAAATATCGCGTCTTACGTCCTGGTTAACATAGTACCCAAAGCAGAATGTTTCGGCAAACGACATCTAGTTTAAAAATGACGTACTCTGATGACGTTTGAATTGATTTAGAATGTTTGTAATGAAATAGTTCAACTAAAAACTACTAGATGTCCAGTGTAAGACGTTTAATTTGTTCGAAAAAAAATGTCGAAATCGGTTGCTTGCGTATTTCAGTGTGTGTTGTGTGAACTTGTCAAGCAAGTGTTTTAGTGCCAGTGAATATGTCGTAAGTATTGCAGTTCTATTAGATCTTTCTTTAATTATTATACATTAAAATGAACTCTAAAACCTATTCTTTACGTTGATGTATAATGAATATAGTTTCAAGTGCTAAATCTAGTCCAGTTTTAGCTTCAAAATATTGTTGTTATGAAAAAAATGGCCGGCTTTAAGTCGTCGAATGATTTTAATGTTATTTATAGCTATTTGATGTTATATTTAAGGAAATATAGGTTAAAATATGAAGGATATTTTGGTAATAAGCCTCTTTAAAAATATATGTAATAGAAATATATATATAATCAGCTGTCCCGCATGATTTGAGAAACCCGTTGCAAAATGACTAGCAGTAGGTGCTTTGTTTTGGTTTATTTAACTATATAAAGATAATTAAATATAAACATATGTATATGACAAGAAAGGGCAATAAGTCTAGTTTGTCGTAAACATACTTTACTGGTAAAATTGCCAGTATTTTTTGCTTAGGAATACGATTAAACAATTATTCCTCTTCTTTTTATGCCGAATCTCATGATTAACCATATTTTAAGTAAATCAGGATAATAATATAACATTTACAAATAATACAATTATAATCTGCGTACTTCGACCTATTTTACAGTATTTTTTTTTATAATGTAGGTATTATATGTAGGAAGATACATAGGTTTTTGTAATGAAAGGGAAGCACGGTATTCGTGAGGATAGCCGTCGCGAGTGGCTGGACGTAAGACGGTATATCTCTTACGCGCGACGGACGTTCAAGTGGTTATATATAACATCATCGTTCACCAGCATCTTTTGTTTGAATTGTAGCCGAGCGGCCTACGCGCTCCCCGTAGTAACCTACGTAATACTACGCCGGATGTTTTCGTACGACGTTACGGAGGCGTTCGCACCGGTCGCTAACCGTCAACCCTATGTATGAGCAAATAAATCTCAGTAATAAGTAGTAGGCTGGTGCGTTATTGGGCGTATGATTCGTGCGCAGCGTCAGTGCGGGTGGGGGGGTGAGCGGAGGGGAGAGTTGCGCGCCGACACAGTTGGCGCGCGACACGCTCTGTCCTCGCCCTGCGGTCTGCCCGCACCGACACCGGCCCGGTCCAAAACTGACACTCGATCACTGATGCACGAACTTACGCCCCTTGGTGATACTATCCGGAGAGTGTAGTGCGAACCGTGTTGTTTCATGTAAACGAGTGCGTGTTTTGACGGTTGTCGTGTGCTTTTGTCATGTGAGTGCGATGGTGCTAAGACGCAGCATGTCACCGCGAAGGCCTCTGGGCCTCCTCGTTCTACTAGCGGCCGCTGCATTCGCCAACCAGCTAGAAGATATACCACATAATGAGTAAGTCTCGTAGTCTGCTACGATTCGTAGCAAATGTTTCTACCGTATCTACAGATTTTTAATAAATATTTAATACCTTTTATGAGAGACGTTAAACGGATTGATGTGGGGAAGATATTAGAATTTTTTTAGTCTTAATAAATGACTAATTGATATTATAACTTGTACAATTGAACTTAAAATAATGATATAAATTAATTTACTAATATCTTACATTGTCAATGTCAATTAATTTCATCCTTAGAAAGTCGTTACAAGATATAATATAAATAAAAGTCGTTTTAATATATATATATACATATTATGGCTTTGTTATATAATAAAATTGAACGTGGTTGACAATTTTTTAAACATATATGAATGTCGTTTGGCATTTTATTTTTACTCTAAGCTCTAGCGGCCAATGATTGTATAGTGTAAGCTATCCTAGGTAATGAGAAATGAAAATGATTGCAGCTTCGCTGTAAAGGGTCATTGACTTGAGGTATATTCACTATAAGTCAAATCTAGTGTATTATATACTTACCTAATATGTAATTCGCTAATGTGTTCGTACATGGTAATAATATGTTAAGTATTTTTGTCAAAACGTTTAAACACTTAGATTTAATGTTGTATATCCATTTACGAACTCTTTTCTAAATATTATCTAAATTTAATAGCATATTTTGTAATAAGGATACCTAATAGTTTAAATTTATCCGTGTGGTTGATGGAATACGAGCAAACGCAATACTTGTCTGAAAATATCGAAAGAAACCCTGCATTATATATGTATATACTCGTATACAAACACACACACACACACATAAATATACATTTATAAGAGATTTCCATTCTATGTATTGACTCCTCACGATATCTCTGGCACCATAACGCCTACAGACTTTAAATTTGGTAGGAATATTCTCTTCGCCAATTAGCTAAGAACGGATTTTACAAAATTCTACCCGCAAGAGGGTTTGTGGAGGTGTACCTAAGAACATTGGTGGTAATCGAGTGAATAAATCACATAATAGTAATATAATATTAAATATTATTATGCAGCAAAATAACAAAATTTTATATTTCTCCCTATATTTAAGCTCGGGTAACAGCTAGTGTATATGTATATATATGTATATATATAAATGGTATTTACAATGTAAATTGTTTTTAACAGTTGACTATCCAAACTCTGTACTAACGTCAAGCACATTAATTAAAACCGCAGGGCAGCTTGTGGCGACATGAACCTTTCTAACAATACTGCTGTATTGAATTATCTAGGGAATTGGGCATAGCTTCGTATGAATCGCGTCTCTATTGGCTGGTTGAAGTTAATCAAAAAGTGCTCGTAGGATTCTAAACTTTATCATACATTGTTCGACCCAACATAAAGAGGTCACAACTACGTGCTCAGGGGTAAAGATACGGTGAAACCCCGCCCGGGTCTCCATTTATTCCAGACCCGCAAGGACGAAACCGACGTCGTGCTACGCCACTTTAAGAACAAAATTGAATTATGTAATATCAACATAACAATTAATATATAAACATAAAAGTGGCATGGACAGAAGTCTGTGGATATACAATAATTAAAAAAAAAACCGACGTCATGACCGTTCGGAACTTTAGACCTCCAGTGAGCTCGCAAGGCAGTGTCTACTAGTTTTTTTTATTTTGATTCATCTAATATTAAATATAGTCAAAAGTTTAAGAATCTAGCAGCACAGATTTGTGACTACGTATTCATATGCAACGTTATAAATATAATTATTCCTAGTTTTTTTATTCGGTTCATATGAGCTTGAAGTTTATTTTCACAACATATTTCCTTATAACTAACAAGACAATCCATATTTTAACATTATTTCTGTTTGAACAGGACAATCAATACAAACGTGTTAGAATTGACAAATTGAATGGTGTTTCATGAAACTTGGACGAACTTGGATCAAACCATAATATCCACCAAATATTTTGTCTAACCTGGTCATTAAATTTTTGTGTTGCTTAAAAGTGAGCGAGGGCTTCACTCACTTTTAAGCAACACATAGTACTCAATAGTCACTTAATTCTGATACCAGCTCAGGTACCAAAGTAGCATAACTATTTAGTTATTTTGAAGTGTCAGTGCCAGTTTAGATATTTGGATTGGATGCAAAAGAAGAGCTTATCCTTACTCTTTTTTCCTATGTAATCAAGATTTTTTGAGGCGGCAGGGATGGCTGCAGAAGTTCACTTTTGTTTTGTTAAGCGACAGAAGACTGCTACTAGAAGGTGCAATAAACAGTTTTACACTGATGTGATAAATATAGCCAGATTCATTAATTAAAAAATACGATAAAATACTCCTAAGCATTGGCAATAATGTCGGCGCATCTCCGATATCCAGATGAAATGCAATTATAAAATAAAAAATGCCGCGACTCAACGTAATCAGTTCATTTCTATAGACATATACATCATACACTTACTACAATTGAAATCTAGTGGGAGTAAAATGTTTTATTTTCAGTGGTAAAATATTGATTGTAAACCATTTACCACCGCGAATTTATACGTCAGTTTACAAATTTTAGTAGGCTTCTTCAAAACGATGGCAAGTTTGGAAGTAAATAATTGACTGAATGCAGGATAGATGTAGTAGCGAATGGACCCTGCAATAATTTGCGAAGCATGAATTGCACTCAAAATCTACAGACGTGTGCTGTCACTATATGGATCTAAGTGTTAGGCATAGAAAAAGACACATGAATGAAAAGTGCATTCTGCTAAGACGCGTTTGTTAAAATGGATGTCTGGGGTATCTAAAAACAAAGAATGAGTATAATGACTTCTAATGTTTACGCGAGTATTACACATTTGAAATAAAACTACTTTTACGGATTCTATCGCGTTTGTATTTGATTTATAATTTCCCGACGTTTCGAACATTTTACAGTGATCATGGTCACGGGAGGACTGAGGTGTCTTACGTCCAATATGTCATTCGGCACAGCCAATCTTGTCAGTGACTCCTTTTACATAAGGTTGGTCTGCAGGGAGACGTTCAACTATTGGTGGTTTCTCAGTGTGGCCGTGTTCCAATCCGGTAGTAGCTGAATAGTTTTTGTTAGTTTTGTAAAAATTGTAAAATTGTCACAATAATAATTATCATAAATTAAATACCTTAATAATAACAAATCATAAACAACTTAAATTTTATATATAGAATCATTCTCTTTTTGTACTGGCAATGAATTTGTATTAATTTTTGTATAAAAATTTGGGTCAAAATTTAATATCTTATAGGGTAGATATAAATAAATTTCTGTAATAACAATGACATATTGGACGTAAGACACCTCAGTCCTCCCGTGGCCATGATCACTGTAAAGTGTTCGAAACGTCGGGAAATTATAAATCAAATACAAACGCGATAGAATCCGTAAAAGTAATTTTATTTCAAAAGAATGAGTATATAAAGGGAAGTTTGAAAATTATATCCATGATACAAACGCACGCGAGATTCTCTTGGGACATATAATGAAGAGAGATAAAATGATAATGAAAGATATTGGTATAGATGTGGATGAACGTAAGAATCCTATGAGATATAAAATAAGATGGATGAATTGTGTCAAGGAGGATATGGGTATGAAAACATTGAGTACAGTTATGAAGGTTGACAGGAGTCTATTGAAGGCAAGGAACTTGCTGTGCCGAATCGCACTTAGTATAGAATAAGGGCAAGCTAATGATGATGAGTTTGGATATACATATAAAAAGTGAAATCATCTGTTCAACAATGGTTTCTAATATAACCTTATGACTACATCGACTAATATACTATTTTATTGGTTTAAGTTCTAGTATATGCACGTTAATATGAAAATGAGTACGTTCGAATTTCCTTCACTACAGGAGGAAAGTTGAACTATCGTACCACACTGACAAAACGTGTGTGTTTTAATTTCAGTTTTATTTCTCTTACATAGATTTTACAAGCATGTTATATCTCCTAGCCCTCTATTCCAGCATCTATGGGTAAGATAAGGAGTGATGAATTGTATTCTTATTCTGTCATCAAATAGTTTTTTTTTAATATAAGGGTAGCACAAATTATTAGCATTGATATCAAGGAAAAGGTCTGACCTCAGAGTAAGGAATACACCATATCTATGGGTCATCTCTACTATCTAATTTAACATAAATAAGACAAGTTTAGTTGTCTATTACCTCGGTAGTATAATTGTCACAATATTATTCTTTTTTCTTTGGGAATGAATGTATGAGGTTTTATAGCTTTATCAGTATAAAATCAGCAGTCTAAAAATATATTCAAGCTTTTATTCTTTATTTTATTGTTTGCAAGACAGTCATTACATAATGATTTCTAATGTTTACGCAAGTATTACACATTTGAAATAAAACTACATTTACGGATTCTATCGCGTTTGTATTTGATTTATAATTTCCCGACGTTTCGAACACTTTACAGTGATCATGGTCACGGGAGGACTGAGGTGTCTTACGTCCAATATGTCATTGTTATTACAGAAATTTATTTATATCTACCCTATAAGATATTAAATTTTGACCCATATTTTTATACAAAAATTAATACAAATTCATTGCCAGTACAAAAAGAGAATGATTCTATATATAAAAATTTATGTTGTTCATGATTTGTTATTATTAAGGTATTTAATTTATGATAATTATTATTGTGGCAATTTTACAATTTTTTTACAAAACTAACAGAAACTATTCAGCTACTACCGGATCGGAACACGGCCACACTGAGAAAGATCCGGCGAGAAAACTCAGGAGGCATGATACTAATTTTATTATTGAATTTTAGAGTGGCGGCCTACTTTATCTTACTAAAATTAAATTAAAATTTAACTATTATTGTGGGTCAAATCTATACAATAAGTGCTCACAGTGTCTCGCAGTCTTGTGGTGGTTTTCTTAGTTTTATTTTTAATTAAGTGAATAAAAGGATCCCAGCTTGATGATAATACCCAGCCATCCTCCCTATTGAAATTTTTATGTTTTTTGATTTCAATAGCCTCGCGAACCATTCTAGGCAGGTATCAGTGTTCTTTTGCGAGGATTTGTGGCTTATCAAACCTGATGTAATGGCGGGCGCGGTCCTGACTATGCTCACAGACTGCAGACTTAGTGTGACGGCGGTGTTTCACATCAGCTATATGTTCCTTGATCCGAGTTCTTACAGATCTCTTTGTTTGGCCTATATAAGAGAGACCACAGTCACAGTCTAATTTATAAACTCCTCCATCCTGTAGAGGGATCTGGCACTTGACAGGTGGTAAGAACTGACTAATCCTCTTCAGTGGCTTAAAATAGGTTTTTATAGAAGCATGTTTTAGGATATAGCCAATCTTGTCAGTGACTCCTTTTACATAAGGTAGGACTGCAGGGAGACGTTCAACTGTTGGTGGTTTTACACGGTCTCCGTGACGGGGGCGAGGAACTTGCAGCTTGTTTGCACGTAGAACCTGCTTGACATGCTGCAGCTCCCCAGCCAGGTGTTCATCGTCACAGATTCCTCGTGCTCTCTGTAACAAAGATTTTGAAATGGTAGCTAACTGTGAAGGGGGATGGTGAGAATCACCATTCAAGTATTTGTCTGTATGGGTTGCTTTGCGATACACTGTATGACTCAAGGTGTTGTTGGGTTTACGGATAACCAAAATATCTAAGAAAGCTAAAGAATTATTTGACTCCAGTTCTATAGTGAATTGAATTTTTGGATTAATGGAGTTAAGATGGTTAAGGAATATGGTTACTTTGTCTGATGGTAATATTGTGAATGTGTCATTTACGTACCGCTTATAAAACCTGGGTGTGACAGGCGAGCTTCTTAGGGCAGTCTCCTCGAAGTCCTCCATGAATATATCGGCCACAACGGGAGAGACTGGCGAGCCCATAGCCACTCCATCTATTTGGTTGTAGAATTCATCATTCCATAATAAATAGGCAGTTGTTAGGCATTGACGTAACAGTTCAGCATATTCCAAGGGCATATTATTGTCAGATAGCTTCTTAGTTATAGTTTTGATGCAATCCTCAACAGGTAAGCAAGTGAAAAGTGATGTGACATCAAAACTGACCATAGATTCATTATCAGCGAGATGTAGATCTTTAATTTCGCTAACAAAATGGTAAGAGTCTTTCACAAATGCACTAGTGTATCCTCGAAGTTGTGAGAGGATCTTTGCAACCAGCTGAGCTAATTTGTAAGTCGGTGTATCGATCTGACTTACTATAGGTCGCAGTGGAACATTTGGTTTGTGTATCTTCGGCAATCCATACAGTTTGGACGGTTTTGCACACGATGGTATAAGGTTTTTGACGTCTAGATGTAATGCATCGGAGTGTTTTTTAATTAACTTATTTGTATTAATTACAATAGTATTGGTCGGGTCTGTTTTGACCTTTTTATACGTAGTTTCAATTTTACAATTTTTTTGTAAAAGAAATTGTAAAATTGCCACAATAATAATTATCATAAATTAAATACCTTAATAATAACAAATCATGAACAACATAATTTTTTTATATATAGATATAGAATCATTCTCTTTTTGTACTGGCAATGAATTTGTATTAATTTTTGTATAAAAATGTGGGTCAAAATTTAATATCTTATAGGGTAGATATAAATAAATTTCTGTAATAACAATGCCATATTGGACGTAAGACACCTCAGTCCTCCTGTGACCATGATCACTGTAAAGTGTTCGAAACGTCGGGAAATTATTAATCAAATACAAACGCGATAGAATCCGTAAATGTAGTTTTATTTCAGTCATTACATATTTAATTATAATAAAGTTACAAAATTAAATTGCCTATTTGAAATTATTTTGAGATTTTTTCTTTATATCACAATTTTGACAATGTTTTTAATATTTTGAATCCACAGATGACTTAGCTGTCTAAGTACGTGGTTAAGTAGGTGGTTTAACATGCCAAGTTTTGATTATCATACAGAACAGGACTTTTGTTAGATTATTTGAATCATCATCATTCATCATCGTCATCATCATTTTCCTGCTCTTATTCCAATTACCCGGGATCGACTTAATAAGTATTCCTCTTCTTACATATTGCAAAAGTTATTGGCCATAGTTTTATGACCAGCCGCCTGCCTGACGTCAAACCTCCTTAGGAATGTAATTATTGACCAGACAGTATCAGGTGGAGTTGGCCTAGGTCTATATAAAGCTCTTAGTCATCTTTTACGGCATCCACGAGCAAAGTAAGGGTTGATCGTAGCCACACCACACTACCACACAGCAAAATTGAAATGTGTGATGTCACTTGGATCTCAGTGGAAATTGTATCTTTTATCAATAATTGTGTTTTTATAGAGTCTTCCGCGATATCTACATTCGTTTTATTGCCACTTTATTTATGGACTTTTGTAATCACCTAGGGCCGCAGTCGCTATTGAGATAATTATTAATTATGACTAATTGTGATGCAGTTATCTTTATATAAAATAGTGAAGGGGTATCAGTGTGTGGATCAGTAGAGTAGATACCTACTATGCTAACTTTGATGTGTATAAAATAGTGGATATAAAATCCGTGTGGTGAAGGAGTAAGAATACAAATCACCACCCCCTGTCTTACCCGTGGGCGCTCGTAGGAGACGACTAAGGGTTATAAAAGGCATATAACATTTAAGCAAGAGAAGGAAAACTCGAAACAAAACCCTATACCAACACGTCTAACCAGCGTGGTATAGTAGGTAAATTTCCCTCCCATTACGGAAGAGGCTTGAGCCCAACAGTGGGACATATATGAGCTGAGATGAAAATAGTGGATGCAGATAATATTTAATATCGACTTTGCTTTTACGAATTCCTTTTTTATTTAATCTCTGATCTACATACTTACCTTCACGCCTGTTTCCCAGAGGGGTAGACAGAGACTACGGATTGCCACAAACCACGATCCTGGTAAACTTCCATCGCTTCATTCACACTCATAATAGTCTTCATGCATGCTCTCTGATCTGTCATTAAAAATATTAATATTTTAACGAAAATATTATGGCACGGCAAATATATTGCACGAGGTCTCTAATATGATAACCTAAAGCGGGTTATCTACCATTTTAATACAGATAACTATACCGTGCATAAATATTTGTCCATATGTTTAATTCTTGTTTGATTAAATAACTAGAAATTGAAATACCTTGCTCCGCTCTTGGAATTTTTGATTGCCATGTACTTAATTACCCTACGTTCGTTAAACTCTCTAATCCTATCTAATTTCTCTCCTATTTCTAAACTCAAATGTGCTATTGTTGAATATAAGGTTAATTAAAAATGAAATATATTTTCTAGTACTCGTGTACTAAGAGAATCAGGTGGTTTGGCATAAGGTTTGATTTCCAATCATATTTCTTTTGCAGTGATGTTATATGGTTCCTAGTTCTATATTGTTCCTAGTCAGTTTATGCGATATTTACAGGTAATAAAAAATAACTTATTCTATTTTTTCTCAAAACGGATTAACAATATAAATTGTTATAGTATTTTTTCATATTTTAAATACATATAATAAGATGAAATTTATAACATATTTCATTTTATAATAAAATAGAATTTTACTTAAAAATTTTGTTTATATTACAACTATATAAATAATTACTGAAATTTTTAATTCATAATACAAAGGACATTAGTTTAAATAATTGATTTAAAATTTCTAAAACTTTACTGCGAAATAATTACCAAAAATACTCATAAACATAAAACTTTGGTATTAACAATTTTATTATCGTTATTAAATAGTTATATCAGTAGTTTAACTCATTTCAAATTTACTTATAATAATCCTACCAATTTTGGGATTTAAAGTCTAAATTATTTGTTAACGTACTGAGTTAATAAGCTTTTTCCATTATGAAGTTCACTGTAATTCGTTGATGCGTTACAATATAATAAAGTAACAAATAAACACACTAAACTTTTATATTTATAATATTACAGTTTTTATTCATGGTTTCTCTCGGGTTTTTTTTTCGGAATATCATATTACAAAGTGGTTACTTATTTCTTTACTACGAATACAAATTATTCACGTTAATAGGCCAAATTATTCAGATTACGATCATCTAAAAGTTACTCATCTATTCCTCGGGCAAATCAGTGATTTCTAGATAAATACAATACAATAAAAGGTACCCCATGTCCTTTTCTGTAATAGTCACAACGTGTATCCAAAATTTCACGATGATCCTTTCAGTAGTTAATACGTGAAAACAATCATAAATTCGCATTTTCAGCTTATATTAAGGATAATTGATTGATTATTATTGTAATTGGGCAATTTACAATATTATTCAGGATTAACATTGTAAAGTAGAATCGAGAATTTTTTACAGTTTATAACTGTAAAAAAAATGCAAAAATAAGTTATTTTACTTCTACTTCATTTTGGCAAACTCTCCAAAAATAAATTATATTTTCATACGCATAATCCACAACGAAAAAACATATATTTATGTATTTATGATAACTATGAATCAACAACAAGCATCCACAATAACATTAAAATAAAAGGCATTCGTAAAAATAACTTAATCATAAAACAAACTCAGTTTATACACATATATTATTTTAGCGGCTCTTACGCGGCATAGTTCAAGTATAAATTATAATAATGAGTAATTTTTACATATAACTTTGATATAATTAATAAAACATAAAACTGCAGTAATACTGTTTAAAATAAAAATTAATTGATTTTTTTTAGAGAAATTTATTGATTTTATTTGAAAAAAAAAAATTGAAAATAAATATTATTGATTTTACTTAAAAATAAAAAAATGTTTTTTTTTAAATTGAAATTAACAATACTTTTCCAAATATTTAAATTTTCTGAGCTATATATTATCCCAATTGAAGCTTATTATTTGTACCTGTTATGCTATATATTTATATTTTATAAAATTATTAACGATCGCTAATAATATCATGAAAAAGTAATGTGGTATATTAATATCAATATTCAACTAAGTGCGTAAATATAGAGATAATTATAATAATAACAGAAATTGAAAACAACATATAGCAGAATATAGTATGTTGACATAATTTCAAATTATTTTATAAAAAGAAACATTTTTTTAATTCATGTATTACTTTTTAAACTATAATCTGTTGTTATTATTTTTTTTATATATAATTATGATGAATACTATTACAACGAATTAAAAATGATTTTTTTTTATACTTGTTTGTTTAACTAGTTGTTTTATTATACTTTTTATAATAGTGACTACTTTATGATTATTAACGAATTATTGGCAACTCGTCAAACAGATAAAAAAACGTTTTTTACATACATACATACATATCATCACGCCATATCCCTTGCAGGGTAGGCAGAGAGAACAGAGTGCCAGAGAACTCTATCTCTGCATACTTCACTCGCTTCCTCAACATTCATAATTCTCTTCATACACGCTCGCCGGTTTCGGAGACTCTTGACTCCACCTTCCTTCAGTACATGACCGATCTGGTCTAGGTAGGTTAGTCTCGGTCTCCCTCGGTACCTACATCCTTCCACTTTCGCATTGTATATCTTCTTAACCAAGCGTTCGTTCGGCATTCTTTCCACATGTCCGAACCATCGGAGCATTCCCTTTCGCATCTTTACACCAATACTCTCTTTCATACCTACTCGCTCTCTTACGTCGTCGTTACGAATGCGGTCGGTCAGCCTAACTCCACAGATTTTCCGCAGAGATCGCATTTCGACCGCATTAATTTTACTATCATACTCTTTTCTGCATACCCAACTCTCGCTTCCATACAGTAATGTTGGGACAAGCACTGCGTTATGTATTGCTACACGTGCCTTCTGGCTGAGGTGGTGGCTGCCGAGAAGTTGCCCCAACGCTCCGTTCACTCTATTTCCCGCATTCACTCTTCGCTCTATATCAGTGGTGTACCTTCCATCTCGGCTAAATCCACATCCAAGATATACAAATTCATCCACTTGCTCTAGTACATCATTACCTATTGTTACTCTTACATCTGTTCTGGTTTTATCTCTTTCAAAGACCATTATTTTGGTTTTGCTCACATTCACGCGTAGACCCCTTTTCTTTAAAATACGATGTAAAACGTTTTTTAATTTTTAGAATATATGTATGTAAATCAAGGAAGCAAGTGAAAGGCGGGTAGGTCCTTTCTTTTCACTTGCAATTTTAGCGCATGGCAGCATATAGCCTTTGCCTATGTCACTAAGCACGTTATTGACAGGCAATTACAGAACAATATTCGCGCCCTCCGTCACCCTCCACCCCGTCACTCCTTACTCGCCCCTTTACTCTTCTGCTACTAAGATGAATTTCGGTAATGACATTTCCTCGTCACAATGCCGCGATTTGCTAAACGAAAAAGTTCACAAGTGACAGTTGAGAGTTCCGAGATGGATCAATTCGTGATAAATTGAAGCTGTTCGGTTCCACCCACCCGAACACCCACAATGAAGCGGTTGTAAAAACTTTGAATTATTAACGAGAATTCTCGGTTTAAGTAATTACAATTACGCTATAATGATTTAACGTGCTTGTATTTGTTCTCTTTGGGATTATTTGTCTCATTAATGTTGAATTCTTGAGTATTTGGTATAATGATTACGGATCTATCGTGCTTTTGTATATTTTTTGTACTAGCTTCTCATCTTTATTCTAGCTCAGGATCTTCTTAACTTCTTCTTCAAACTATAGAAATTCTGTAGAAAACTATTGAGACCGTGTCAGGTCCACAATAGCAGGCAAATTGATGTACTACACTGATCAAACTCTTTAAGAATACTTTTCCTTTACTTCGTGTTGTCCTCGTCTTGCAGTGCCTATTTACCCTTGATGTCTTCTATGTCCAGTAGATAATTAATTGTAATCTATTGTAATCAAGTTCCAAGTTAAAAAACTTCTATCTGACAATACATGAAAATGAGGTTATACCAGAATTTTTCAACAAAAAATTGTCTAGTCCAAATGCCCAAAAACTCAAAAAAAAAATAAACCTGCGATAAACAACCTTCATAGAAAAAAATATGTTTTTATACCTATAAATTTGTTTTGAAAAAAAAAAATGCATTCCAAAAAATTTATCGCCGCCCTTTATTTATGCCTTTGTGTCGTCATGAATAATGTTCTCACATATAATCGTTTAATAAAAATTTTTATTTATATCGTCATAGGGGTAAACGAAAATTGAAAACGACAAATGAAAATTTATTCGAAAAAAATTAGTTAAAAGTGACAACCGTCTAATAGATACGTATAAAAATCTTCATTTGCCTAACTACATATTAAGTTGAAGACATATTAAAAAAATGCGTGCGAGGCGTACAATTTCAGAAAATTTTCAAACTTGACATTTCTCCCAAAAAGTTTCTCTAGGTTTAGTGAAAAAGAGGAATGACGATATTACCAATATTATTAGGATTATTTCTAATATAAGAATTTAATCAGCTGTAAAAAATATCTTGTAGAAATACTTCCACTTCCATTTGCCACTGCCTTCATAAATTAAAAAAAAATAGTTAAATAATTTTATTATAGAATATACATGTTAGTACATAAAGGCTGGCGCCTTTATGTACTAACAGATTCACTAAACATATGAAAGCAACTTGAAATATCGTTACGCTTAATAGAGCATCATTTAACTCATCATTAAGCTGGATAGATATTAATATGAATGAACTTGGTTATTCGAACACCGGACGCGAAGATCCTTTTATATCAAACGTATCAATGAAAACGCAAGATGACAAAAATTATCTGGGTATGGCTCATCATCATTCTCCTACTCTTATACCAATTACTTGGGGTCGATACAATATGTACCTACTCTTCTTTATTAGTACATACTATAAAAGATATTGGCAATAGTTTTATGACCAGCCGCCTGCCCGACGGCAATCCTCCTTGTGAATGTAATAATGTTGACCAAACGACATCAGATGGAGCTGGCCTAGGTCGTTAGAAGGCTCTAAGTCGTCTTTTACGACATCCACGAGCAAAGTAAGGGTTGGTAGTATTCGTAGCCGCTACCACACAGCTATATCTAGGTATGGCTAATAACCTATTAAAAATGTTTAGTATAAGATTTTTACGTACTACATTCTCTCTTATGAACAAATAAAAACTTTTTTATAGTTTCACGCGCTCCCTGAAAACAAAAGGCCAGTGCACATATATTTAGGCACGTAATTTTTACTTCCACGTGGTAGAAGAAAGCCTGTTGTTATTATTAAGATATAGTTCCAAATATTAAATAGAAAATCTTCCTGGAAAATCACAGAAGAAAATTCTTTGGTTTTGTTTAAAAGACAACATCTCGCACTAAAAATAAATCCTATAATAGCGGGAAGCTTTACGAATTTGTAATTATAGTTTACAAATAAGATCGATAATACTACTACTAATAATCGATATACGATTAATTATTTTTAGATAGCATAAAGATCCGTTCTGTGTAGGCATCGAACCCAAGAAAATGGACATGAGAGGTCGTTACCTAAGCCATTGCGCCATTAGTGCCAGAATTGCCTTAAAACAAGAATCGAATAGAACTTCGAACAGAGAATTTAACTGCTTCAACCACTGCAATCATATCATCATCATCTCCACTCATATACGTACTGGGTTCGAACCTTCTCCAAAATGAGAGGGAATTTGATTTACTACGCTATGTTAGTCAGAGGGGTTGGTATAGAGTTTTATTTCGAGGATTCCATCTCTTCATCATCATCATCAACACAGCCCATATATATCCCACTGTTGGGCTCAGGCCTCCTCCTTAATGGGAGGGAAATTAACCTACTATACCACGCTGATTAGACGTGTTGGTATAGGGTCTTGTTTCGAATTTTCCTTCTCTTGTATTGATATTGTATGCGTTTTATATTCCTTAGTCGTCTCTTACGATAACCCACGTGCAAGATGGTGAATTGTATTCTTACTCCGTCACCACACGGATAGATATTCCTTCTCTTGCGTAGATGATATTCGCGTATTATATCCCGTAGTCGTCTATTACAATATCCACGTGCAAGAAAGGGGTTGGGCAATTATATTCTTACTTCTCTATATGGAGAAACAGTTGAAATATTAAATTAAATTCAAAGGCAATTGAAATAATACATTTATAATAACTCTCTATTTATAAAGTCCCCTGCGACACAAGAATTAATCCCCTTGTGTACCAATACCAATGTATTGTGTTAAAAACGTAAAAGTTAAATCACCCCAACACAACGTAAGTTGATTTGATTATATATTCCCATAGCGGCTATTAAACTGGCCCCATTAGTCAGTTAACTACTTGCTTTAGTAGTTTTAGTAGCGTTTTTAATGCCTGGTGACAGTGTTACAATATTTTTATTCATGTTAGGAGTGTATTTAGAATTACATTATCTGGTCTAAAGTTATAGGAACTGTATGTATAGTGATAGAAACATTACGTTCAAGTTTCTATTTAAGAGATTAACTATTCAGGAACTATTTTTTATTTTTTTTTATTTGATTGCCTTCCATGCTAACGGAATCGTATAACTTCCGTACGGCCGTCCATCTATCTTAAAGATGTCTCTCAACATCAATCAACTATTGCAATTCTTACAAAATATTGCAAAACATTATATGCAGATATTTTTTATTGCATTTATAATATAAAATGTAAAGCAAATCATCATCATCATCATCACAGCCCATAAATGTCCCACTGTTGGGCTCGGGCCTCCTCCATAATGGAAGGGAAATCAACCTACTATCCAGTGCTGGTCAGACATGTTGGTATAGGGTTCTGTTTCGAGTTTTCCATCTCGTGCATAGATGTTATATGCGTTTTATATCCCTTAATCGTCTCGTACGATCACTCACGGGTAAGATATGGGGTACATACATACATACATATCATCACGCCATGTCCTTTGCAGGGTAGGCAGAGAGAACAGAGTGCCAGAGAACTCTATCCTTGCATACTTCACTCGCTTCCTCAACATTCATAATTCTTTTCATACACGCTCGCCGGTTTCGGAGACTCTTGACTCCACCTTCCTTCAGTACATGACCGATCTGGTCTAGATAGGTTAGTCTCGGTCTCTCCCGGTACCTGCATCCTTCCAATTTCGCATTGTATATCTTCTTAACCAGACGTTCGTTCGGCATTCTTTCCACATGTCCGAACCATCGGAGCATTCCCTTTCGCATCTTTACACCAATACTCTCTTTCATACCTACTCGCTCTCTTACGTCGTCGTTACGAATGCGATCGATCAGCCTAACTCCACAGATTCTTCGTAGAGATTGCATTTCGACCGCATTAATTTTACTTTCATACTCTTTTCTGCATACCCAACTCTCGCTTCGATACAGTAATATTGGGACAAGCACTGCGTTATGTATTGCTGCATGTGCCTTCTGGCTGAGGTGGTGGCTACCGAGAAGTTGCCCCAACGCTCCGTTCACTCTATTTCCCGCATTCACTCTTCGCTCTATATTAAAATTATATGAGCCTCAATTACTATATATATATATATATAAACTCATTTGCAAAAAAAACGGGCGGTTTTGATTTTCATTCATATTTAAAAAGATACAATACCAAAAAGGTTTCAATCGTTTGTACACGTTACTGGCCGGTTTTAAAAATGCTGTGGTATTTAAAAAAGTACGTTCTAAATTCAATTTTTCATTTGATGTTCATTTTTACAGAAAACCCCTTTTTATCCTACATTTTTGGCGCGAAGTTCCAGAAGTTAACATCGACTTTCATAACTTTTATTCAATTTTTATCGATTAATTTCATATCCTTGACTGTCAAAGCTTTATTTAATGCTGTTTGGCTGTATCAAAAATGGTAGATAAAGTGGTAAAAGCTACCAAAATTATCGCGCTGCTTGAAGAGGGTTGCAGCCAATGTTTCGTGGCTAGGAGGCTAAATGTTAGTCGCTCGACAGTCCAAAGGACCTGGCAGCGATATCAGGAGACTGGTTCCGTCGAGAGAAGGCCTGGTTCTGGAAGAAAACCATGTACCCAACCACGGGATGATCGTTTTCTTGTGAGTCGCGCATTGAGAAATCGCAAATCTTCGTATGTGGATCTTAAGAACAACCTCCAAGAAGTAAGAAATGTGCATATTAGTCTATGGACGGTCAGGAGGAGGCTTCTCGCTGCCAATATACGCAGTCACCGCCCGGCCCGCGGCCCCAAATTACTCCGTGAGCACAGAGTTCACAGGCTTAGGTTCGCTAGAAATTGTGAATCATGGACTCAAGACGATTGGATTAGGGTTTTGTTCTCTGATGAAGCCAGGATATCTCTGTTCGGTGAAGATCGACGTCGGCGAGTGCTAAGAAGACAAGGAGAACGCTTTGCAGAGGCATGTTTCGAAGAAATCACACCTTATGGTGGGGGCTCTGTTATGTTTTGGGCAGGAATAAATTCAATGGATCGTACAGAGTTAGTCTTCATTGAAAACGGCTCACTGACTGGGCATCGATACATAACGGAAGTTCTAATTTCTCATGCACAACCCGCATTGGCCGCTCTAGGTGAAGACTCGATTTTTATGGACGACAATGCTCGCGCCCACCGATCCCGCGATGTTAATGCGTATGTGCAAGAGGTCGGCATTCGTCGTTTGGATTGGCCAGCTCGAAGTCCCGACCTCAATCCCATAGAGCATGTCTGGGACGTTCTGAAACGGCGTGTGAGATCAGTACACCCGGCTCCGCAGACCATCAGAGAGCTGAAGAATGTGATTACTGCGGAGTGGGAACGTATTCCGCAAGCAAGTATCCGGGATATACTCGCTAGCATGCCCAGACGAATTCAAGCTGTGATTTTAGCTAGAGGGGGTCACACTCGATACTAAACATTTATCTGCTTTTACTTTATTAAAGAAAAACAAACAAAAAAACTTTTTTATTTTTACTTCATGAGCATATGCACTACTAGCGAATATACACTACTAGCGAGGTTTAGCATTATTTCCCATAAATTGTATCTAAATTTTATGAAATACTGATGAAAACGATTATTTTCTTATTAATTTACCAAATTGTGTGGATAAAACTACCTATAATTATCAAACAAAGAAATATTAACATTTGAAATGGTTCATTGCTTAGGTGCCCGTTTTTTTTGCAAATGAGTGTATATATATATATATATATATATATATATATATATATATATATATATATATATAGAATATATATATATTATAGAATATATATATAATCAGCAAGCGGGTTGCTTGCTTATCTGTTACGAAAGGTAAAAAAATACACATGATTTAATACACTATGGTCTCTTTCATCACCCGCGCAAAATATGACCACAGATATATTGTTTTAATACTCCCGGTACTAAGGCAATAATCTTTGTATCGCTGGGGACTTTAAAAATATACAATTTAAAGGACACAAATTATTTCAGACTATAGACAGATTTAGAATAACAATTTGGACCTACGTAGGAATTGAATCGATCGCTTATCGATTTCTTAATCACTGCGCCATCTGTGCAATCTGTATATATATATATATATATATATGTATATATATATATATATATGTATTAATATATATATGTATATATATATATATATATATATATATATATATGTTTATATGTATATATATATATATATATATATATATATATATTACATTTTTATCCCGTGGTTATATCTTTCTTTATCCGTTGGTGACGGAGTAAAAATACAATTCACCACCCCTATCTTACCCGTGGATGCTCGTAAGATGAGAGAAGACGACTAAGGGATATAAAACCCATATAACATCTATGCAAGAGAAGGAAAACTCGAAACAAAACCCTATACCAATACGTCTGACCAGCGCGGTATAGTAAGTTAATTTCCCTCCTATTACGGAGGAGGCCCGAGCCCAACAGTGGGACATATATGGGCTCTGATGATGATGATACGAGTATCCATTCCTTTGCAGTTTCATAGGTAAAAAAAATCTTGTTGGTTCTTATGGACTTAACGTCTGGGTATTTATAAAAAACTTTTTATGCGAGCGAAAAATAATTGCTATACGTGGTATTTCAACCCGCATCTATTGAAAATCCGTACCAAAAGTCTTACCAATCAGACGAGCGTCTAGGCTTTACGCATGCTAATCAAATTCACGCTCACATTGTTGTTTTTACCGGAGACGTTCAATCTACTGAAAAACGTTTACACATAGTTCGAATTTAATACACTAACTTGTCATTTAGAAATGTATCAAACGATGATACGAGCCAATTATGTAAATTACTAAGATTTAACAGACTAGGTTATTTTATAAAACCTTATTTTACGAGCAAAAAAATTATTACCATACGTGGTATTTGAAACCATTTTCACTGGAAATCCATATTAATCGTCTTATCAATTAAACAAGTGTGGGCCTTACGATGATATTAAAATTCTCGCTCACAAGGTCGTCACACGCCATCTATTGGAAAACTAAACACACACATAAATCGTAACTTGGTATTTAATAGATTTTGTCTATAAAATGAATGTTTCCAACTATACATAGAAACAAACTTTTACTGTACAGATGGCGTAGTGGTTTGGATACAAACCTTCCGTACCAATACCGTGAGTTCGATTCCTATGCAGAACAATACTTTATGCGATCTATAAACTATTGTATTGCAAAGGGTGTTGTTATTTAAAAAAAAAATCGTAATAATAATAATGATATAGGTAATGTATATACACTAGCCTACATCTTGACCGTAAGCAACATGTGGCTGGGTGCAATATCCGTTCACACACCGCTTGGGACGGTGAACAATAGCTTTATATCAGATACGGTCATAGTTCAACGTATCGGGATGTGGGTTATTGATATAGCTTTTAGCGCTGCTGTCGAGCTGTTCAATCATTTAATATACCCGGTAACTTGTCATACCTATATGATAGGTGCGTAAAGAGCCATTAATGGACCTAGTCGTAGGAGATCTCAACGAGGTGTAAATTATCTCTTTGCTGCGTTAACTTTAACGTTAATAAATAATATTTTCTCATACATGCTTGGATATTTGACCATTATTTTGTCAACCTTCTTCAAGATAAATCGAAATTGCTGTACTGACCAAATACAGCGCGAAGCGAGCAGCGGCCGGCAAAAAATGTATGAAAATTCACATCAGTCGTTTTTTAGCGGCCAAATAAATATACATGGAAAATATCTATCGTGTATTTTAAAAATGAAACGATTTGTTACTCCAAATCATGGTAACCAAATAGGCAACTTATCAGAGTTTTATTTAAATTTCGAACTGGCTTGAAAAAGAAACCTGTTTGAAAATTGAAAAAAATTACAAATGAACCCTTTAGCACGTGAAAAATGTTGTTCGTCATGTATACAGTTCTACTTAATACTACTCGGTTTTAATTTCCGCGCATTATTTGAGAAAAGTACTACAAGCCTTGGCCACCACTAGGAATTGATGGACTTACGTATGTGTGCCTCGGCTACGCCTCGGCCCACATTTACACGTTCGTCTATCAATGCCTCTTTTGCTGGCTGCTGTAATGTACTATATCAATAGATATATTAATAAAATATACCACCACTGCTTTTTATTTATGTCCTTATCATTCCCTTGTATATGGAACAATACAATTTAGGGAGGTAACCAGATAGCATGGTACCAACCGACGCTTTAAAAAAAGGAACACTAAATATATACATATGAAAACCTTGCTTTTTTATATTCCTTGCCAAACTGACGCGTCCTGCAATTCCTATAACATTATCAGACACTGACCGAAGTAGAGTAACAAAACATAGGGTGATGTATTCAATTATTAAGTATTGATGTATTATAAAAATACTCCCTAGTTTCTTAAAATTTTACGCTACTCCCTAAATCTACTATATTTTAGTTATTTATTTATTTAACTTGTTCAACTTAACATATTCTTACGTCTAGTGCTTATATCTATGCCGGACGAGCCACCGATGATAAACAGCGGGTACCGATGGACCGCCCATGGCGTAAAGACGTACAAGTACGGTAGTTCCATCCCTTCCATCGCCCCGGATGGATCTGGCGGGGTGTGACCTTATAATACCATGTCCCTAAAAAAGAAAAGGTAATTATATTTATAACTTCTTGTAATTTAAATACATAATCTATCTATTTTAAACATATCGATTTATTCTTTATAGTTATATTATATATCTATTTACTTAATTTGCTATCATATAATCATGAAACAAATGTATGTACATTATTAATTTTAGAATTAATTGTACTTGAGCCTCTTCCATAATAGGAGGAAAACTGACCACTACACCACGCTGGTCAGATTACTTTAGTATTGGGTTTCATTTCGTATTCTACTTCTCTTGCAGTGAGGTTTTGTGTTCCGTATTCATTCGGGTAATGTTAATCGTGTTTTACGACATCCACGGACAGGAAAGGGAGTGATGAATTCTATTCTTATCACTACACGGATAATAATGGATTAAATAATAAATCATATGATTAAGATTTTATTTATATAACAGTGCACCTCTATACAGAAAATCAGCGCCCCGAGAGATTCAATCGAAAATAATTACATTACGCTTACGACCGATCAACCGGGTATTAGAACATCCTGATAATATCTTTCATTGATGTCTCAAACAAGAGGCTGTTGTAAGTGTTCATCATAACAATATTAAAAGGAATTTCTTAGAAATATTAAATGAAACTTCTATTAAAACTTGTTCAGTAGTTTTTAACTCCGCAAACAATATTAAAAGATCATAAAAGTTTCGTTCATATTTTACTCCGTAGTTCGTTGCACAAAGCAGGTATACTTAATATAAAATAAGGTTATTATATAGCTGAAGAGATAATTTTTTTGTCTCAGCAAGCCTGTTTATCGACAAAAATTGAAAATAGCCCATTTCAGGCTAAGTCAGTCTCACATAAATTTAAGTATTTGGTGTAATGCCAAGCAGAAATGTTTCTTGACAGCTAACTTTCTTTGTCTTTTTCCTTTTGTTTTTGGCGTATTATATAAAATTTATTGAACTTAATATTTTTAAAAGCTCGACTGAATATATTATGTTAATATAACTCATCATCATTCTCCTACTCTTATCCCAGTTGCTTGGGGTCGATCCAATATGTACTCTTCTTTCATAGTATATATTGTAAAAGTTACTGGCAATAGTTTTATGACCGGCTGCCTGCCAGACGTCACCCTCCTTGAGAATGTAATTGTTGACCAAACGGCATCAGATGGAGTTAGCCCAGGTCGTTATAAGACTCTTAGTCGTCTTTTACGACATCCACGAGCAAAGTAAGGGTTGGTAGTATTCGTAGCCACTATCACACAGCTATACAATATGTTAATATAACTATTATAACTTATTTAGACTCTTGCTTCTTTCTTTGTCTAGTGCCACATCTCATCCTCAGCGCAATTTTTGCGAAATTAGTTTATCTTCATACTTATGTTGCATTCCGTTGTCATTTGAACCAAACTATCTTAGTATTAAAGTTTTTTATTTAATTATTGTATATCTACAGACTTCTGTCCGTGCCTTTTTTATGTTTTTCAATTCATTGTTATGTTGATGTTATATAATTCAATTTTGTTCTTGAAGTGGCGTTATTACATAAAGATGAAAAGGTTTTTTTGTCTCTCTGCCTCTTCTTCTCTACGTTAGTCTTCATATTGTTGTTGGTGACAATCTCTTGTTTACTTTTTTTCTTAGTATTAACGTTATAAGCACTTTCTGCTACGGTGCTACGACCACTACGCGACTAACAAGAAATAAGAAAACTTATAAAAGACGTAGCATAAGAAAATTAGTATTCTTTGCACCGAAGACGCTGGCGAAACTTTGTTATGACACTCATGTATCAACATTTGCTTAGATATTTTCATTCAGGAATCATTTATTTTTTTATTTATGATCATGTGATATATACTAATAAATGGCGAGCTGAATTTTTGTTCGGTTATACTACGAAAATTACAGAACCGATCGAAATAATATTTATACCATAAGATGCAGCGTGTATCGGAGGTTTTGGTATATGATTTATTGGTGATTACTTATCCGGAAAGGATGAAAGTGGGCGGGGGACAGCTAGTCTATAATATATTAGTATTATCCTTGTGGTAACGGAGTAAGAATACAATTCACTACCCCCTATCTTACCCATGGGTGACCGTAAAAGACGACTAAGGGATATAAAACACATATAACATCTATGGAAGAGAAGGAAAACTCGAAACAAAACCCTATACCAACACGTCTGACCAGCGTGGTATAGTAGGTTAATTTCCCTTCCATTACTGAGGGGGCCCGAGTCCAACAGTGGCCCATATATGGTTTGTGATGATGATTAACTATGCGACTGCTAATAGTAATATCCCAGGCTATCTATAAGTGATCCAATATATAATTTAGTTGTTATTTAATTGTAAGATCCTTAGGTAGTCTCCATCTGGATTTAAAAGAATGTTCATCCATTTGTCTATTAAAATTCACTGTTGGATATAGGAACCTCAAGGAGTAGTTATGCCATAATCGCCAATTTTGGCAGACGGGTTGATGATCTCAGTTACTATTATCGATTTACCGGGGGAGTTGATGACCATTATCCTTTTTTTTTTTTTTTTTTTTTTTTGTGGTGGGCCATGGACGTCGCACCCCGCCAAATCGGTCCGGGGTGACGGAAGAGGCGGCGCGCAACCCCATTGACCCACCCTGCAAGCACCTCTTCTTCGCCGTGCGAGCGATTATGTGAAAATTAAATAGTCATTAATAAATACATGTATCCGTGTGGTGACGGAGTAAGAATACAATTCACCATCCCCTGTCTTGCCCGTGGGTGATAATAAGAGATGACTAAGGGATATAAAGTGCATGTAACATCTATGCGAGAAAAGGAAAACTCGAAACAAAACCCTATACCAACACGTTTGACCAGCGTGCTATAGTAGGTCAATTTCTCTCCCATTATGGAGGAGGCTCGAGTCTAACAGTGGGATATACGAGTATATGAGCTGTGATGATGATGATGATGATGATGCAATACATGTAAAATCATATAGCATGTAAGCAACAGGAAGAGGAAGACATAATCCTCTAATTTTATTAAATCTAATTTATAAAATAAAATTTTAGTTAGAAGCTTGTCAATTTTATTCTCCTATACATATGCATATATTCTAAATATATAAGCATATATACTAAATATACCATACCTTTAACTAGAAGTATGATATATTTAGAATATATATGGTATCGTCAAGAAATGTTGCGTGTAAACATTTCAATTAAACCATTGTAAACGATTGTTGTAACTTGGCAACTTTTATGAGAATTTAATTGCCGGAAGAGTGATGTCATGTTCATAATAGGTATAATAGTTATTCTATTTTTAGTTTATCTAATAGATACTAAAAGATAAACCTTTAATTATTGTGTGTGGGAATTGTTTCGTCTACACCCACAGTACAAATCTATTGAAAGTATATAGAAATAATGGCTACACAATAAAATTGCAAATTGGTCTCTATTTTTTGTTTTCACATGCTAGAGTTTGGATCCACCCCATTTCAACTGTTCGAGGCAGCGGAAAAATGCCATACAGTTCCATAATTACCTTCCTATCACCAAATGGGCCAACTACGGGTACTGAGTCCTTGAAAACGGTGGACCAAATCAGGATCGCTAATGAAATATTACATATCACAAAGCAACATATAACGTTGTTTAGTTTTGGAGTATTTCGTAAAAGAAAAAGAGTGATATTATTATACATACATACATATCATCACGCCATATCCCTTGCAGGGTAGGCAGAGAGAACAGAGTGCCAGAGAACTCTATCTTTGCATACTTCACTCGCTTCTTCAACATTCATAATTCTCTTCATACACGCTCGCCGGTTTCGGAGACTCTTGACTCCACCTTCCTTCAGTACATGATCGATCTGGTCTAGGTAGTTTAGTCTCGGTCTCCCCCGGTACCTACATCCTTCCACTTTCGCATATATCATATATTATATCACTTTCGATATTATTATAACAATATGTAAAGATTAATTATGAAAATTAACTTGATATATTTTGATTTAATAAATTTTATTTGAGACTTTATAATAGAGAGAGTCGTTATTTGAGACTTTATTCATTATCTCAATTCATATACGTACCACTGCTTGGCTTGAGGCTCCTCCTCAATTGGAAGGAAATTTATCTAAATTACCCTGGTCAGACGGGTTGATTTTTATTGTTTTTTTTTTAGCGGCGGCCTTGGTGTGGTAACGCCCCACTAATCCGTCCGGAGCGACAGAAACGGGATGGTATAGGGTTTTTTTTTAGTTTTCTTTTTCTTGCACTAATGTTGTAGGTATACCATATCGCTTAGTCATCTTGTACGACACCTACAGACGTGATAGTGTGTACTGATCTGTATTTTCATTCCGTCACCACATGGTAAAAAAGTAGAATTGACATTTGAGTTAGGCCATTTTATATGTTATTTTTTTGACATAAACCTCTTATATAATGAAAAAAACTTTTAATTCTTATTTGTTGTTATAGGATTAACACTTAGAAATGCACACTGTGACAATTACTCCTGTTTGTTTACTACGGGTCATAAGACACAGCTTATTGGCAAACGTATGAAGGAAAGAACATTAAAGAATTATAGAATTGCGTTACCATATTTTAATACGGAATCCCGAAAACGTAATATAAATTACTCCGTGTAATTTCGTTTGCATTTTGATACAGTATGCAACTCTTACACACTCTTTTAAAAGTCATTAGGTATTGATTAAAAAGATAACGTAAAATTAAAGATTAGAAAAGTGAATTTATGTGTGTAAAAGAGAAAAAAGTAGAACTAAACTCACATTTAAATAAAATTCATAACAATAGTAAAGATAGTCTTTACTATATGTAGTTCTATTACTTAAAATATAATTATAACCAACTCGTAAAAAGTTATCAATTATCGATTCCTATCATGCTTTTCTTTGGACTGCGGACATCAGCAAGCCGTTGCTCTATGGAAAAAGAATTGTCTGTCGCAGTCTGCACAAAATATACGAACTTCAACATATGAATTTAAAAAAAAATATCTTTCGCCTTATTCTACGTTTGTAGAAAAAACAACACTTACAATAGCAAAAAAGGTATTTATTACATTGAAAATTTTATTATAACGCATTATCTAGTTAAAAAACAAAAATATTACTATAGCTAACTTCAGGCTGTCGGCTTTTCGTGACGTTGCGCGCGCGCACCGTAAAAATTTACTCTCGTCATTTTTCCTAACGCACCAAAAGAAGTATAACTTCAAAAAAATATAATAACAAAAGAATTTGAAATTGGAATAATGTTATTTCGATTTTATAGATTTTAATTTTTTTTTGCTTTATGCAGATGATGCAGTCCTGCTGGCACAGTCAGCGACTGACCTGCAGACCCTAGTCGACACAATGACAGAAGATTGTAAGAAAAGGGGTCTACGCGTGAATGTGAGCAAAACCAAAATAATGGTCTTTGCAAGAGATAAAACCAGAACAGATGTAAGAGTAACAATAGGTAATGATGTACTAGAGCAAGTGGATGAATTTGTATATCTTGGATGTGGATTTAGCCGAGATGGAAGGTACACCACTGATATAGAGCGAAGAGTGAATGCGGGAAATAGAGTGTACGGAGCGTTGGGGCAACTTTTCGGCAGCCACCACCTCAGCCAGAAGGCACGTGTAGCAATACATAACGCAGTGCTTGTCCCAACATTACTGTATGGAAGCGAGAGTTGGGTATGCAGAAAAGAGTATGATAGTAAAATTAATGCGGTCGAAATGCGATCTCTGCGGAAAATCTGTGGAGTTAGGCTGACCGACCGCATTCGTAACGACGACGTAAGAGAGCGAGTAGGTATGAAAGAGAGTATTGGTGTAAAGATGCGAAAGGGAATGCTCCGATGGTTCGGACATGTGGAAAGAATGCCGAACGAACGCCTGGTTAAGAAGATATACAATGCGAAAGTGGAAGGATGTAGGTATCGAGGGAGACCGAGACTAACCTACCTAGACCAGATCGGTCATGTACTGAAGGAAGGTGGAGTCAAGAGTCTCCGAAACCGGCGAGCGTGTATGAAGAGAATTATGAATGTTGAGGAAGCGAGTGAAGTATGCAGAGATAGAGTTCTCTGGCACTCTGTTCTCTCTGCCTACCCTGCAAGGGATATGGCGTGATGATATGTATGTATGTAATTTTTTTTTATTATTATAAAGATCCAGGGATGATGAAGACGTAATATGATTATGTAAAATTTATTATCTTAATATTATATTATCTAACTCCTTTACAATAGAAAGAAGATTAATTTACTATACTGTGCTATAAATGGGTTGATGTAAGGTTTAATTTTAAGTATTTCTTATCCCGGAGTGATACATACCTTTAAAGGATTTTTACGACATTTGGGAGAACGAAAATGCTAATGAATTATGATTTTTAGTCCATTACCATACAGAAAATGTGATTTAAGTGTCATGTAATTTGTGATTTCTATTAAAACTTATTGTTCACAATGGTTCGCGGTACTACGAACGAGGGGGACAGACTGTCCATTTTAATTTTATGGCAAGCTCTTTATCCGTATTATGTCAGTCTGTAATTAAAAGCTTCAAAACGTTTGATTAATCTAACTTTTGGTTAGCTTAATAGTTATATAGCACTAAATACAGCAATTATAAGAGTCATGGAGTTTAATTATACTGAATGTCTACCACATGATATTTTAAACCTAAATTAAAAATCAATTGTTACAAATTAATACAAAGTTGTTAAATATTATGTTAACTTTTATTACAAAACAATTTTAACTTGTTAAATTATTTTACGAACTGTTTTAACCCTTTCAATTTTTTTTTTGGACTAGTCACACCACACGTTCGCGCCATTGTAATTCCTGTAAGCCAGGATCCACTTTGATCTCCATAAATGACACCGAGGTTTGAACCTCAGGCAGTCCCAGGAGATGATTTTAATTGTCTTGGTACCCGCAACAAATTTAATTAGAAAAGGTTAAAGAAGAGGAGTTGGAAGGAATGATTCCACTTCCCTTCTAGGTAAAGCGGGTGACAGGAAAACAATATTAACTAGTCCACCAATAAGTAAAAGGGTAAACAACTACGATAATCCTTTCAATATATTCAGTTCAGAATCTTTTCTGTGAAAATAATAAGACTAACCATCTAATGCCAAACTACGAAGTAGTTATTGTCAAAAGCAGGCTGATGTCGATCTTTCCTCACGCGGTCAGCCTCTCGGCAGGTGACAAACTTATTCCCCGATCCAGTCACCCGCGGCCTCGGCTAGGGAATTTAAAGTACTGCGAAATTTTTAAAGGAAAACACGAGACCACATTTATTTATTTTTTGTGACTAATCCCATCACACATTCCCCCTATTGTAACTCCTGTAAGCCAGGATCCACAGTGGTCTCCATAAATGACACCGAGGTTTGAGCCTCAGGCAATCTCGGGATATGATTTTAATTGTCTTGGGACCCGCAAAAAATTTAATTAGAAAAGGTTAAAGAGGAAGAGTTGGAAAGAGTGATTCCACTTGCCTCCTAGGCAAAGCGGGAGAGAGGACGAGACCACATCACGATTAATGTATGTCTATGAAATAGTGAAATAGTCTGATAAAAATGACCATATATAACCATACTAGTAATAAGCTGCACCGCCGATATTTTTCTCCCTGCAATAAACCGACTCGGTCAAGATAGTATTATATTATCGTAGAAAAATGATATTTAAATAGTAGCAATTTGCCATTGCAATTCATTCGAGGAACAAGAGAATCAACGGTTGAAATTCCTCCCTTCTTGTCCTCATTGTAATCCATCCAATCCTTTCCCTGTACTGTATGCAATAACTTAACTGTGTCGCCGATATTACTGAAGTCCATGAGCTGCAATTTCTTACAAGGTGGACTGATTGTTAGTCAGCTAATAAGAGCAATTAAATACTAACAGTCACTTAATGAAAATGTTTTAGAGAACAGCCGAACATCATTATTATATGATATTCATATACAGCTATCTGTTATCTTATCCATATGGTGACGGAGTAAGAATACAATTCATCACCCGCTATCTTACCCGTGGGTGATCGTAAGAGATGACTAAGGTTTATAAAACGCATATATGAATATAATCTATGCAAGAGAAGGAAAACTCGAAACAAAACCCTATACCAACACGTCTGACCTGCTCGGAATAGTAGGTTAATTTCCCTCCCATTACGGAGGAGGCCCGAGCCCAACAGTGGGATATATATGGGCTGTGATGATGATGATGATATCTGTATTAGATAACGTAAAATACTACATATAAAATGATTCCCCTTTGAAGTTTTCCACACATTGAAAACCCCAAAATAGTAAATTTTATTAAAGGACCGCACTTCATAAATAAAGATAATGAAATCCTTTTATTCTTGTGAAATCAATCCCGCTGTCTTATGTCCAATAAATCTTTTAAGTAATTTCGATATTACTTTTCGCTCTTATTTTTAACCCGTATTTGTCCCCCAGTTGGATATAAGCTTTCGCACTTATGGAGGAGAAATTGGTCTTTCACATCACGCTGGTGGGACAAATTTTATTTATTCATTCTTCTGTAGTGATGTTGTCGGATTATATTGATATATTTCAACGTTACAAAAAAAATAGATATCTTGTTAACATGATGTCCCCTTTTTCTGCTGTGTAGTGGCTACGAATACTATGAATCCTTACATCGCGCGTGGGTGTCAAAATCGATGACTAAGAGCTCTAAATCAACCTGTACCTTCTCCATCTGCTGTCTTCTAGTCAACAATTTCATTCCCAATGAGGGTTGCCTGCAGACTTTTACTATATATGACATAAAAAGACTACATATTGCGTCAAGATTGATCTCAAGTATTTGGGATAAGAACAGGATAATGATAATTGATGAACATGATATTCATGAACATGAAAACCCGTCATGATGACCTACTCACGGACTAAAAATATGTTACCACCTCTTAATTGCCTGTGGACGTTATAAAGATCAGCTAAACGAAGCGACGGTATTCTTCTAGGAAGCTTAAAATAATAATTGCGATCGCCAACCGGTTTACAAAGAGATTACGGCTATTGCGTAATTTCATTTGACTACTATTATTTTAATTAGAGGCTGGGTTGAATGATGATGAGTGAGTAATATCATTTGATTACTATTATTTTAATTAGAGGTTCAATGTAATTATTTCATCATCAGGTATACCTGTTCCACTGTAGGGCTCGGGCATCCTCCATAATAAGAGGAACAATGACTTACTATAGATACCAACCTGGTTAGACAGGTTAGTTAGGTTATAGGGTTTTTATTGCGAGATTGCCTTCTATTGCATAAACGATATATGTGTATATTACATACCTTAATCGTCTTTTACAACACCCACGGGAAAGATAGGGCTAATTAATATAAATGAATGTATTCTTACTCTGTCGTTATAGGGATACGCTCGTAGTACTACTTTGTACTCGTATTTCATCTTTGTTTTCCAACAGCTTGATCTTTGGTCTATAATTCTATTTAAATCCGTTTACAATCCATAAGTAAAATATTGTTTTTATAACATCAAGTTTTCGGAATCGGAATAGGATAAATGCGCTGAGTTTCTTGGCGAATCTTTTCAGTGGAGGTCGTGTTTTGATCTAGCGTTAGGTATATTATTATTACTATATTTACTAATTAATAATATTAATATGTACATACCTCTGTAGTAGATATGTAATAGCCTGAATTTTTGTTTTGAAAACACTTAAGTCCCATAAGTTCGTATATTACTACAACTTATAACTTCATAAATAGATCGTCGATATTTTAGTCTCATCATTATCATCACATAAGCTCATATATGTCCCACTGTTGAGGTCGAGACCTCTCTATAATGGGAGGGAGGCTGACCTACTATACCACGCTGGTCAAACGTGTTGGTAAAGGGTTTTGTTTTGAGTTTTCCTTCTGCTAAATAGATATTATACGCGTTTTATATATCTTATTCGTCTCTTACGATTACCCAATGGTAAGATAGGAGGGATACAAATCACCACGAATTGAATTTTGCTCCATCACCACACGGAAAGTCTAAAAAATTTAGTCTATTCTTATAGCATTACATTAACATATGTAAGTGATATAATTAACATTTGTATCTAATGAAATCTATAAGATAAAGCTAACGAAGTAAAGTCTCCTATGAATTCAGTACAATTTTATCGTAATAATTACCTTATTACTGAAAAAGAATCTGCGTTCTATTATTTATTTTTTGTAAAACTTAAAGTGAGTAAATAATTTAAAAATATGATCCTCTACCTGCCTCCTACTACCTACCTCTACTTATTTCATATGACATCTATCATCAATATATCCCTAACCACAGATATAATATGTATATTTCTTACTCTGAACGCATTATTCTGAATAATATCCAAATAGATCCGATAGATTTTATTATCATATCAATAAATAAAAATGAAATATGAGTTAAAAACCATTAGTATATTGATACAGTAACTAAAATAATTCCAGAAAATATTACGCTTCAACTAAATTAAACATGATTTTAAAGACCAATATAAAAATCAGGATTTATTGAATAGTATTCCAAGTCATTAAAAATGACAGTTAATTAGAAATAAAATAATTAGATTAACTAAAAAGTAGCGGTGCAAAATAATTGAGACATAAGTTAGGTGTTTATCAAATAAATAGGTTTTTATTGGAGGTGGAAAATAGGGAGCTAACGATAACACGACGTACAAACAGCCAAATGAAACTAGTTATGATCTGTTCCCACAACGTAAATATTTGCGGAGCGGCACGCGGCGCAGGGCACATGTCAAAGGCGCCGGCTCCGGTATTGATCTAGAACGGGGCGGAGGGTGTCACACAGGGGTGGCGGGGAGCCGGTGCGCGCGGGACGGGGCTGCCCGCGTACTACGGAGGCTGCCTTACGTAAGGCCGCAGCACGTCTGACACCCTGTCTACCAGACCTCACCGTTACTGATTAATAAAACAAGTGCTATCGACTTGCTGCAACTCAGATAACATCAGCTTTCATCTCTGATGAATCAACTTATACGGTTCAATCGTTGATTCATATCGTGACTTAAAAGTAATGAAAATTTGTAGGTTTTAACGTTAAAAAAAATCTCTAAATAACATAAAATATTTCTCAGCTTCTATCTTTCAATTTTAATAAATTGCGTAAATATTATTATAGATTAAAATGTGGTTGCTGTAATCATAACATAATTAATGAGCAATTAGAAATTCGTTAAATAATAAGATAAATATTTCCTAATTTGTCGGGTTACTGACCCGTATTCGACGAAAGTCGCAGTATTTTAAACAGAAATTTGTCATACGTAAAGGAATGATATTAAATTCAGGTGGAGCGTAAATCGGTTTACCTCCGCCCCGGCCGCCGAAACCCTATGCTCAGCGCCAGGGTTAAACCGATTACAGTAACAAGATATTTTAAGCGGATCACTGCAGTGTTAAGATCCTTTTCACTGTTTTACAAACTAATCACATAGTTTTAGTAGCGACTCATCAACAACTCAGGGGCACAGTTTGGATACGATAAAAATAAAAAAAATAACTCTAGGATTTTAGGACGTTACTTGTACTTCTAACTCTTCTACTACTTTACCGGAGTAAGAATACAATTCACCAATATCTTGCCTGTAGTACATCTACATATTCCTTGGTCATGGAAAATAATATGCATATAACACCAATGTAAGAGAAAGCTTGAAAAAAAGAACCCAACCGCGGAACGTATATAAGCCGAGATGATTCGTACTTCTAATTACCAAGCTACGGCCATGGTCTTTTCACATGCTCTACTGGATGAATGCCAAAGAATGTTTTTCTACATCTCAGGCAGATGTTTAATTGGATGAAGATCTTATTCTTTTCTATACCTTTGACAATATTTCTTTATGTTGGAATAATTATTGTGTAAAAGTGTAACAAACAAAGAAATTTAATAGAAATTTCTATTTAAAATTTCTTCGTTTATCTTGATATGACTAAAAATATGCGTCAAAAATACTTAACAAAAATACTTTCAAGACAGTTATGACTAGATAACTACGTTAAAAGTAATTTCACAGAAAGGTCCTTGCGTTTAAGACATCGCCGTCGGCGAGTTTCATTTAACAGCGGCAAATAGCCTGAAGATGCCGCAAGCTGCAAGCCACGCACCTGCTGGCCACTGAAACGAACATTTTAAATAATTCTAAATTCCGAACTGGTGCCGGTGACGGCCGAACTTGGACGAACAATGCCCGCGAAACATTCCTTGATTGCTAATGAGGACATTGTGGAACAACTTGAATTAAACGAAACGGAACAAGGAAATAAAAACCAAGTTTTGTCTAAAAATTCGGTCAGCCATTCTCGTCTTTTACATTTTCTTTATTATTCCTTATTGCTTATGGTATCAGCCTGTGTTGGGTAGCGATGTGATTGAGCCAGAAATAAACGAATAGATGAAAGGAAGGGACACAGTGAAAGCCTTGTCATCGACTTCAAAGATTTTGTCAAGATGCATGAAAAAAACTAGGTAGGTATTGTTACTTACTTTTAATTATAAATACGAAAGCGAATATTTTATCTGTTATCGGGTAACATTAATTATTTATTTTTTCTTGAAGTTTATGGCTTGGTTACTAAGTCCTTTAACCCAAATCTTCGTTTATAAATTAAGTTCATTTAAAATCATCGCTCGTTAGTGAGTGAAATCGTCGCCTTCAACAGCGCTATGTTAAAGGTATCTTTTAGGAATTTTGGTGGCAAATGAAAATGTATATCAGGCACTGTTATATTATATTCACTACACTTCAGTAACTAACATCATTCTCCTACTCTAATCCCAATTACTTGGGGTCGACACTATATGTACTCTTCTTTCATAGTACATATTGTAAAAGGTATTGGCAATAGATTTATGACCGGCCACCTGCCAGACATCAACCCTACTTGGCAATGCAATTGTTGACCAAACGGCATCAGATGGAGTTGGCCTAGGTCGTTATAAGGCTCTTAGTCGTCTTTTACGACATCCACGAACAAAGTCAGGGTTGGTAGTATACGTAGCCGCTACCACAGAGCTACTTCAGTAACTAAGATGAATCAAAAATCATCAAAATTACATAATATAACACGTTAAAATAATAAGATATTGAATATAATACAAGAACACCACATGACTCTTCTTTTCCCACTAAAACATTCGCATTTTTTTTTCTTCGAGTTTTTGACTTGGTTACTAAGACCATTGCTGTATTATATTCAATATCTTGGTAGTGGTGCTCTTGTATTATATTCAATATCTTACTGTTTTAACGTGTTATGTTTTAAATGGATGTGTGGTGTGACGAGAATGGATAAAATAAGAAATTAACATATAAGAGGAAGTATGAAAGTTGCGCCAGTGACGGAAAAGTTAAGGAGTGAAAGATTGACATGGTATGGACATGTGATGAGACGGGATGAAAATAATATTGTGAGGACAGTTTTAAGTATGGATGTTTAAGGCTTTAGGGGTAAGGGAAGACCGAAAAAAGATGGATGGACCGCGTGAAACATGACATGGATAGACAACGAGTGACCACAGAGATGACGTCTGATAGGGTTGTATGGAAAGAGAAGACATATTTCGTCAACCCCAAATAAATTAGGATAAGAGCAAGTTGATGATGATGATGAGTATTTTAACGTGTTATATTAAGTAATATTCATGGCATTTTATGTAATCTGATGCGCAATAGCTACTAAGGTGTAGTGAATATGATATAACAGTGCCTTATATACGTTTCCGTTTTCAATTAAAATACCCAAAAGATACCTTTAATAATGTGGACATGGCAGTGTTGAAGGTGACGATCTGACTTACTGACGAACGATGACTTTAAATGCATATAATGATAATTTATAAAAAAAAGCTTTGGCTTAAAGGTCTTCTGTAGCACCGGCAGCGGGTGCAGGGACCAAACTACCGGTGGTTAGGGATCCAGAAAGAGGAACCTCCCCACAATGCGCGCCGTGTCGAGGAGAACTGCTTTCTGCATGTGACCCTTGACGACCACCTAACGCGAGCCTCGAGAGATGTTGGTCGAGGCTCTTGGCCATTAAACCATTGACCGAAACAACTATCGGTACAATGATCGCCGAGTCCACATCCCACATAGTAACCAAGCCATAAACTCCAAGAAAAAAAAAGATAATAAAATATATACACAATTATAAACTTTAAGGGCATGCTCCGATGGTTCGGACATGTGGAAAGAATGCCGAACGAACGTCTGGTTAAGAAGATATACAATGCGAAAGTGGAAGTATGTAGGTACCGAGGGAGACCGAGACTAACCTACCTAGACCAGATCGGTCATGTACTGAAGGAAGGTGGAGCCAAGAGTCTCCGAAACCGGCGAGCGTGTATGAAGAGAATTATGAATGTTGAGGAAGCGAGTGAAGTATGCAGAGATAGAGTTCTCTGGCACTCTGTTCTCTCTGCCTACCCTGCAAGGGATATGGCGTGATGATATGTATGTATGTTAAACATACTACATATTAAGAACTTATTAAATGAATCAATTTAAAAGTAAGTGTAGACGCAAAGGACATTTATGCTAACAGCAATGTTGTTTAATCATCTTGGTTCGATTTTGGTAGTACACTCATAGAATATGAAACAGTTTTATTTTATTGCTTCTGGTGATAAATGAGCAAGCAGCACACCTGATGTTAAGTGTCACTGCCGCCCATGGACCTTTGCTATACCAAGGGTATAGCTAGGCGACTGCCTACCAATACAAAACCCGAACCCATCCAGTTGGGCTTCCGGCTCTCTCGCTCACCGAACGAAGCGCACATTGCCATTACTCAGACGTCGATCTTTTGCGAGAGTGTGGTAGTACACCGGACGGATCAGCCCGTGGCTGTATACAGAGAACCGTCAACAACGTGGTCCTACCACAAATGAAATCTAACTTAATCTAACCTAACCTCACTAAGTTTTAATAATATTTTAACATAAAACATGATTGAAAATATGTTCATAATCTATTATCAGATTATTGTATGAAGTCTAGACGGTGAATTGTCTCTATGAATTTCATTAAGTTACAATGGAGTATGCATCGATTTCTCATCAGAGTGCAGGACAGGGATAATCCAGCATAGATAGAGCGATTTAAGCTCAAGTAAATGCGCATACTATAGAAAGGCGCTTTTCATTTAAAATTGCAATTTTCTCGTCAAGATTGGAATTTAAAATTTTATATACATACTAGCTTTTACCTGCAACTTTGTCCCCAAAAAATAATGTGAAAACCCTGTTAAATATCCTTTTTTTATTATTTATTTTTAGGATAAATAATATCAAAGCAAAATTTACCCACTATTATCAAAGGACGAAAATCGATAAAAGCTTAAACACGTGTTTAATCAATCATTCTCCCCATATTAAACTTTGCCAGTGTGTTTGTTGGGTTAAATTGTCATCATCATCATCTCAGCTCATATATGTCCCACTGTTGGGCTCGAGCCTCCTCCACAATGTAGGGAAAATTGACCTACTATATACCACGCTGGTCAGACGTGTTGGTACGGGTGACTGGATCGGGGAATTAGTCCATCACCCGCTGAGAGGCCGACCGCGTGAGGAAAGACAGACATCCTCCCCGAGGGGGGGACGTCGGTCGAGGAGAGGGTACTCCTCAGGGGGTATTCCGTCGGGCCGACCACTGACATCAAGTCACTCTGCTCCGGTGGTCGGCCCAACGACGAAGGCGACGTCACGGGTGGGTTACGGGTGTGCGTGCTTATGCCCCTCTGTCACCCCGGATGGAGTGGTGCGCGGATGCGCCGAACGTAACCCACGCCAAAAAAAAAAAGACATGTTGGTATAGGGTTTTGTTTCGAGGTTTCCTTCTCTTGCATAGATGTTATAAGCATTTTGTATCCCTTAGTCGCCTCTTACGATCACCCACGGGTAAGATAGGGGGTGATGAATTGTATTCTTAATCCGTCACCACACAGAAAATTAATTACGGTTAAAATTTTATAAAATCTCAATCATCAATGTCAAAAAAAGAAACTTAAAGTTCCATGTATAAAAACCCGATTACGAAACAAAAAATGATGTCACAAGCGGGGTTCGAACCCGCAGCTATTGGGAGTCCGGCCCAATCGTGCTACTACTTACACCACCATGAACTATTGTAGGACATGCAAATCTCGCTTCGTATCATATTTAAGTCTTTAAGGTGACGTGTGCCATCTACCGGCAATATTTACACATTGTATAGGCTTTTTTTAAAGTTCCATGTTTCAAGACCCAGTTTCTAGTTTCAGCTCGGCACATGTGTATAATATGTATAAGATATAGCATATGTATATAAACTAAGCATGGCATATGTATAAAAAATGAATGAATGTTAAAATCATTTGCTTCTAAATTTGTAATGTATTTCAAATAGTTATATAGTTAAATTTATTTCTATAATAAACATTCTATAGAAATAAGTATTTAATAACTTAGTAATAACCTATGTATGCTATTTGGAACATATTTGCACGCAATACTATGCAAAGAATTGCGACCTTCAGCACTAAATGATTTAAGCCTTCATAATTCTAAATGTAACAAAAGTAAAAATAAAATCTATATCCCCCGTGTGACGACGGAATAAGAATACAATTATCGACACTCTCCTTGCCCGTGAGAATCGTAAAAATAAGCTGAGGGCTCACTAGGGAAGCGGGCAGCAGCTCCTTCCCTGGAAAAGGTACTATCACCTCATAACTAATACGAGCAATAGACGGCAAAAGGATTGATAATGATGACAAATAAAAATGTAGAATTTTGCACTAAAATTTGATATTTGGTAAATAAAACAAATAATAAAACAAAATATGGAAAAGTTAATATGTATGTATTTGTAATACTTCTGTTAATTTAATCGAATAAAACGGTTAATTTATACTTCGTTCAGTAAAATACAAATGATATTCACGAGGCTGCTTTAGAATTCTAGATTGGGTAAAAGGGATATTATTAGAGATTTCTGTACAAAAAAATCAATGAAGACATCGATATCTTTTTTTTTTGCGGTGGACTATGGAGGTGGTCACGCCCCGTCAAATCGGTCTGGGGCAATGGAAGAGACGGCGCGCGACCCGATAGACCCACGCAAAACGACTATCTACGCCGTGCGAGCAGGCCACCGGATCCCGATCTTTGTCTTCAGTGGCCCGCCAGTCAAGACATCGATATACTGGAACTGTAAATAGCAATAAACCCGCTTTTATTACATAGGCCTAATAAATTAAATGACTAAATATGTTATGCACCTGCTCACTGCTTGCGTGATAGATACGCCAAACTGTAAATAAACACAAAAAGTGCAAGTTTCGCTCATATAATCAATAAGTACGATCACAAAGGTAGTAAATATGTTTTATAATACAATTTTTTTAACATAAATAGTATTTAATCCCATTTTAAATAGACATACATACATACATACATACATATCATCACGCCATATCCCTTGCAGGGTAGGCAGAGAGAACAGAGTGCCAGAGAACTCTATCTCTGCATACTTCACTCGCTTCCTCAACATTCATAATTCTCTTCATACACGCTCGCCGGTTTCGGAGACTCTTGACTCCACCTTCCTTCAGTACATGACCGATCTGGTCTAGGTAGGTTAGTCTCGGTCTCCCTCGGTACCTACATCCTTCCACTTTCGCATTGTATATCTTCTTAACCAGGCGTTCGTTCGGCATTCTTTCCACATGTCCGAACCATCGGAGCATTCCCTTTCGCATCTTTACACCAATACTCTCTTTCATACCTACTCGCTCTCTTACGTCGTCGTTACGAATGCGGTCGGTCAGCCTAACTCCACAGATTTTCCGCAGAGATCGCATTTCGACCGCATTAATTTTACTATCATACTCTTTTCTGCATACCCAACTCTCGCTTCCATACAGTAATGTTGGGACAAGCACTGCGTTATGTATTGCTACACGTGCCTTCTGGCTGAGGTGGTGGCTGCCGAAAAGTTGCCCCAACGCTCCGTTCACTCTATTTCCCGCATTCACTCTTCGCTCTATATCAGTGGTGTACCTTCCATCTCGGCTAAATCCACATCCAAGATATACAAATTCATCCACTTGCTCTAGTACATCATTACCTATTGTTACTCTTACATCTGTTCTGGTTTTATCTCTTTCAAAGACCATTATTTTGGTTTTGCTCACATTCACGCGTAGATTTTAAATAGAAGTTTCCATATATAGCAATTTAAACACCTATTTTAAGAGTTTGTTCCGTTTGGTATATAATCCAGAATATTAAAACAAGTAGTATTTTAAAAATAGTATTACGTAAACGTATTTCCATACTGGATATACGTATGGTAATAACATTTAAAATATAAAGGCTTTCTCCTTTTTTTATGCTTTTTTATTGCTAATGGTGACAAACGAGCAAGAGGAAAACCTGATGGTAAATGTTACTGCCGCCCATGGATCTTTGCATAACTAATGGTTCAGCTAGGCCTCTGCCTACCAAATAAATCCCAAAGCCCATTCAGAAAGTTGGGCTGCCGGCTTTCTTGTTCACCGAAAGAAGCGCAATAGCACACGCTGCTCAGACGTCGACTTTCTGCGAGAGTACTACTAGTACCTTGGATGGACTGGCCCGCCCCGCGGCTGTAGTCAGAAAACTGTCTACAATATGGTCCTAAGGGGTTACAATTAAACTGTAATATCCATATTATGATAATATTATATCCAATCACAGTAAACTTTGTCCATGTGGTAACGGAGTAAGAATACAATTCACCACCCCCTATCTTACCTGTGGGTGATCGTAAGAGACGACTAAGGGATATAAAATACATATAACACCTATGCAAGAGAAGGAAAACTCTATACAAGCACGTTCGACCAGCGTGGTGTAGTAGGTCAAGTTCCCTCCCATTACTGAGGAGGCTCGAGCCCAGCAGTGGGACATATATGAGCTGAGATGATGATGATGACAGTGAACTTAAATAAATATGCGTAACAAAAATGATCATAGAGATAAATCTCTAAGAAAATTTTAAAATCTAGTACATCTATATTCTTCAATATTCTCGAGCCTTGCAAATGAACTCAGTTATTCGGTCTACTTTACTGCCATATATTATAATAAACGAATACTACTTATAACTACATAAGATGAGCCTAGTATATACTAGGCTCAAATATATATTCGTTATATTAACTACTTTAATAATACATAGCCATTATATGAGCAATCTAGAAGTATTTTTCTTTGTTTGGGTAAAATATCTGTCCGATAATTATCGGAAGTAATAATAATTACTCCCGATAATCATTCTCCTATTCTTATCCCAATTACTTGCGGTTGATACAATATGTTCTCTTCTTTCATAGTACATATTGTAAAACTTATTATGACCGGCCGCCTGCCAGACGTCATCCCTCCTTGGGAATGTAATTGTTGACCAAACGGCATCAGATGGAGTTGGCCCAGGTCGTTATAAAACTCTTAGTCGTCTTTTACGACATCCACGAAGGAAGGATTGGTAGTATTCGTAGCCGCTACCATACAGCATAATTACTCCCGCATATTATGCAAATTATGCTTATGTAAGCATATTATGCTTATTTATTCATTAATACGAAATTAGTACCTAAACAAAATTTTTTTTAAACTAACAACTAATGTAATAAAAATACACACTTTTCTATAACTTATTATATCCCATAATATGTTCATATTATAGGATATATGTAATATGTTATAGAAAAGTGTTAGTTGTTAGTTTATGAACATAATTCATTACATATTATTAAAACTCAAGCATTATATAATTTTACACATAAAATTAATTTTCGTTGAATAAACTCATAACAGTCTTTTAAAAAATATTTACTAAAGTTATTGGTATGTATTTTAATCATGAATCGACACAGGTATGGGTCAAATCATTAATTAAATAGGACTCATCCCTGTACAATGGCAGCTATACATTTATATTGTCGTATTGTGACAAATACAAATTGTACAAGTGTAACGGGCTTGTACGAATTAGGGGTGGTAAGCGAAGTGGAAAAAAATGCTTAACCTGCTTCCCTTGATCACATTTAGTTCTCCATCGCAGGCGTATTATGAATGTTATATTTTTCCTTATAGGATTTATAAATTCGTTTTCATCATTTTCTATTAAATCCTCTTTGGTATTTTTTTTAATATGTCAATTTAAGGTTCCTTTTGCCGGAATAAGTATACAATTTACGTTTCTTTACTTTTAAGAATGTGTCGTTAAACGATGAAACGATGCCAATAAATATTATTACTATAAGATAAGGTAATCTCAAAATTAAACTATGTTTACTTCTATGACCAATATGTAGTAAGGTGAACAGCAATGATAAAAATTTAAAATAATTAGTTCTTTCCTATACTTTACCTAGTTTCGATATTAGTTATATGTATCTCTGATTATTCTAATTACGAGTAGGTACATAAAGGTAATTAATTATGAGCTCAAGGTTATAAATCTGTTATGATTTTTCATCAGAAATTTCGTTTTATAAAATATAATAACTGAAATTCTACTCACTTTTTATTAAGTAATTTAAAAAGTAATGTAAGTGATATGCAGATACTAATAGTGTTGTTCTAAGTAGCTTTAGTATAATAACTTTTTATACTTATTCATCATTCTGCTGCTCTAATTCCAATTACTTGGGATCGAGGCTATATGTATGCCACATTCATAGTACATATTGCAAAAGTTATGTACAATAGTTTTATGACCGGTCTGACATCAATGTTCCTGGGGAATGTAACTGTTAACTAGACGACTCAGATAGAGTTGACTCAATTCGAGTTGGTCCAGCTCGATATAAAGCTCTTAGTCATCTTTTACGACACCCACGAGCAAAGTAAGGGTTGTTTGTTGGTTAGTATTCGTAGCCACTAATACACAGCAATATACATATAAAACTATTTTTGTAATAGATTTATTATCCGTCTAGAATATCACAATTCTTGAATAATAGTTTCTATAATGTTAATTATGGTAAAAAAATATAGATATCTAGGCCTCAAAATCAAGTTCCAAAAAGGACATATAAGGATTTATTTGTAAAATAAAATGACAACTGATTTGTTTGTTACAGAGTCAAAAATTGGGCGTTAAAATTTGGCGTGGACTTATGGGAATTTGGAAGACATTTCACGAAAATGAATCAAATACAGAACGTAAGTATATTAAACATTATTTTAATGAAGAAGACATAGATAATATGTAATGCAATATTTAGCCATTAGAAACAAAAAAAACTTAAACATAACATTCAGCATTCTTTTTAAATTTCCTCTTTAATATTTGCTAAAAGCTTTGTGGAACTTGAATTCTAAAAAGAAACAAAAACGTTTCCATTTCCTGAGCGTCGTGCGTGAAAGGCACGTGTGATTTTTCTCTTGAAGTCGATGGAAACTGGCGAGAGAGCGTGTTGGTTGGATGCTTGCTCGGTCTGACGCGTACGTATAAAAACTAGAAATCCGTTGCACATTCTGGCGAGAGCTGGGCAGTCTCCCCAACGATTAAACGTAGCTATTATACTCATATCTCCTTATTTATATAGTGTAGGTACTTAAGAATTAGAACCTACGTCAACGTGTATTATAAGGCTAAATTAACACTATTGTAAAGCTAAGGAGTACCATAGAATTTATTAATCTCGGCTAATATATCTATGTATATATATATATATATATAATATATATATATATATATATATATATATATATATATATATATATATATATATATATAATATATATATATATATATATATATATATTATATATATATATATATATATATATATATATATCTCATCATCATCATCATTTCAGCCTATTGCCATCCACTGCTGAACGTAGGCCTCCCTCATTTTACGCCACAGAGTGCGGTCCTATGCCACCTGTATCCAACGACGCCCAGCAACCTTCACTAGGTCGTCTGTCCATGTAGTTGGTGTCCCACATTGCGTCGTCCGGTACGTGGTCGCCACTCTAGAACCTTTCTTCCCCAGCGGTTGTCGGTTCTTCGAGCGATGTGGCCTGCCCATTGCCACTTCAGCGTGCTAATTCTTCGTGCTATGTCGGTTACACCCGTTCGTCTGCGAATTTCCGTATTTCGGATTCTATCTCGCAGAGAAATCCCGAGCATAGCCCGCTCCATAGCACGCTGAGCGACTTTGACCTGGTTATGAGGCCTACATTTAGGGACCACGTTTCCGTTCCGTAAGTCATCACTGGTAACACTGGTCATAGACCTGTGTTTTCAAACACTGAGGTATGTGGGATGAGAAGATCCTCTTAAGTTTCTCGAACGCTGCCGAACCGAGTTGCATTCGTCGGCTGACCTCTTTCTCGAAATTGGATCTACCTAACTGGACTGTTTGTCCAAGGTAAACATAATGATCGACAATTTCGAGAATCGCATTGCCAACTAGGAACGGTACAGGAATGACATGGGCATTTGACATGACATTCGTCTTGTCCATGTTCATTCGTAAACCCACTAGTTGGGATACTCTGCTGAGATCGTTGAGCATGGTGGACCACCCAAGCCCTTCATGGATTCTGCCATGACTGATTATAAGACATGACATGATTATAAGACATAATGCGCCTCATTGTAATATAATGGCATTAAACCTCGGTAAAATGTACAAAAACTACTTGACAGGTATATTTGTCGTGAGATAATACAGAAATTTAATATGTACGTTACCGCAGCACTCTACTGTAGCTAGACGATTCAATGCTATGATAAAGTAGAAATGAAGCATAAGTTTATATTAGATTGTTTAATTTTGCCAAACAAGATCCTTTTAAATCTTTCAAATACTGTTTATTCAGCAAGAAAATATTATTAAGGTAATATTTAAAATTGCAAAATTTAACATAAAAAGGTTTCTTAATACTTAAATATATTTTGGAATGAAGAGAAAGCGTATTCAAAATGCACGCTCGTTATTTTTATTGGAAGGAGATTTAAAAATATTAAAAAGTAACGATTTTGAAATACTTGCTACTAATTTTTTTATTTAGTCTAGACACCATTAAGACGTTACGATATTATAAATATTTTTATTACTTTCACTATCTCAATATACGTACTGGAAAGAATGTCATAAATATACATAATTAATTTTTGACGTAATGCGATGCTTTCTTGCGTATATTTTAATAAAATTAATAAGTAAAGGTTTTTATAGAAACCCATAATTTAATTAATAACGTTTGTAAAATTTTTACCTCATTATATTCTCATTGCCTAAAAGTTTATAAAATATTAACTCTGTATTGATTATTTTGTATATATAGACTTAACTTATCAGACACAAAGAGTAGAGAGAGAGAGAGAGATTCTGGTACCAAATAAATGGTTGCTTCACGCAACCATTTATTACGTACCAGAATCAAGAACACACGATACTCGTCAAGGAAGGTTACAGTTAAATAACCATCTGATATAAAAGTATATGTCGTACTTTTTTTTTAAACACACCACCCTGCAATAAGCAAAAATTCTTCTATTGCGGGGGATTTTACAAACATTAACGCAGACAAATTATACCCAGATTCAGAACACCACTTTGTGGATCACACAAAATAATATCCTGCGTAGAAATCGAAACCACGGCACTGGCATGAAAGGTCGATATCTTAACCACTACGCGATCTGTGTAGTCAAAGTGGTCAGTGCCTTCTGTATATTAGTGGTGTCAGTGAAAAATATATTGGAATATAAAAATATATTTGGGCATTATTAATACACCGATCCTAACCTACCTTTTCCGTGTGGTGATGGAGTAAGAATACAGTTCACCACCCTCTCTTTCCCGTGGGTATCGTAAAAGTCGATTAAGGGATGTAATATGCATGTATCATATGTACAAGAGAAATAAAACTCGAAATAAAACCCTATACCAATACGTCTGACTAGCGCAGTATAGTAGGTCAATTTCCCTCACATTATGGAAGAGGCCTCAGCCCAAAAATGGGACATAATTATGTGGTCTGAGATGATCCTAACCTAACCCTAACCTATTCTAGATTACAAATAATTCTTTTTATTTTGAATATCAACAAAAAAAAATATTTCCTACATTGTGCTTTTCAAAATCGTGTAAAATTGTTATCAACTTTTTTTTCATGATAGATATTTATCCAATTTATTTAAATTGACTAAGAGTACACAATATCTGTGCGAAGATACTTGAAACAGAAGTAAGGACTCAAAGTTGAATTAGTCTGCCTTTGGATAACATATTAGGAGAACGTGCGTACTTTATGACCGGTAATTGAATATTTATAATGTAAAATTATTAGTTCATTCAATTTTAAATTTAAAATCATTCATTTTCAATAAATTTTTCGTTCCGTGTGGTAAGAATACAAGTCACCACTCCTCTTTCTTAAGTTAGGCACCACTCAAGACGATTTAGGAATATAATATTCAAATAACATCGATACAAGATAAGGAAACTCGAAATAAAAAATAAATAAAACAAAAACAGTATGCCCACACGTCTGATTAGTGTGACCAGGACAATTTTTGACTGCCATAGTTGGGTAGTAGGGAGAGAGGGAGGGAGGGAGAGAGGGAGGGAGGGAGAGAGGGAGGCAGAGAGGGAGAGGGAGATAGAGTACACACGCTATTGGTTGATGTATGTAAAATAGATTTAAAAAATAGTTTGCCAAAGTTTCACTTCTGATATGTGTACTTTGTACGCACACAATTTTTTTTTATGTTTAGTAAGGTAAATATAACAATAGCTCAAGATCCATATTACATAAATGAAGCGCCAAGCGATCTAGTCCACTACGGCATGAAGGTACGCCGCCTACTTAGCTTACTATTCACTGTAGAATCAAATTAGGTTAAACTACATGTGTTAACCAGTTAACAGTTCCGGATTTGTTTCCAGTCGTATCCTCACAACAGTCTTCAAAAGATTATAAGTTGAATCCACACTAGTTTTTGTTATTATTTGTATTTCTTCCATAAACGTTAAAATCTTGAAGTACATACATATAAGGCAGTTTCAGTTAGATGCGACAACCGTCACGCTTGACAGATGGTTTATCCATGCTGCTGTCTATTCTCCTGGCGATCCCTCAGGCGAATCACCATATGAAGAGATCTACTGTATGCTTATCTATTTGTCATCTCATTAAACTATGAAAGCCAAAGAATTGAGAGTGCATCTTCTGCGCTATAATATCACTCGAGTTCAATGGCGTTTGTTAATATGTGGAAATTAATGTATTTTCCGTGTGGTGATGGAGTAAGAATACAATTCACCACCCCCTATCTTACCCGTGAGTGATCGTATGGGACGACTAAGGGATATAAAACGCATATAACATTTATGCGAGAGAAGGAAGGACTCGTAACAAAACCCTATACCAACAGATCTGACCAGCGTGTATAGTAGGTCAATTACCCTCCCATTATGGAGGAGGCTCGAGCCCAACAGTGGGACATATATGAGCTGAGATGATGTTAAATGTATTTGTTGAATGTTGTATTCTCATCGAAATTATTCATGTAGATCGAATTAGTCACTATAATAGTGATACTGAAGATTAAAAAAGCTAACGTATACCTGCTATGCCCGTGTATAATACTTCCGTAGTTATATACAATCTATTTCATAGAAAATTTATGTGTATTAACAACTCTGTAATCGTCACCCTTTTAGGGTTTTTAGAGCAAAACTTTTGACAGTTTTCGGTCTACAGCCGCGGGCTGATCCGTCCAATGCCACACTCTCGTAGAAAATCGACGTTTGAACAGTGGCAATATACTATTGCATTTCCTTCGGTGAGCGAGAACCGGTCGCCCATTTTTCTGGGTGGATTTTAGTTGATAGGCAGCAGTTTAACTGTATGCTGTATTGCAAAAGTGAATTAGCAGCAGTAATACTTATCATATGCTGCTTGCTCATTTGCTACCATTAGTAATAAAAAAAAATAGCTAATCCGCGTTGTTTTGTACTAATCTAAAGAAACTAAATTTCCATAACTCCAAATTTAAATTTTAAATAAATTTAAAGGATAAAGCGTATGATATACAACTCCAAACAGTCATTTCTAATTTGTTTGTATTTTCTACTAATTGTATTTTAATAGATGTTTTACTCAAATATTATAATTTTCAAAAACGCATTAGCCGACTGAATTATCTGGTCATAAAAATGCAGTTCCCCATTGAATTGAAATGAAGTATACTAAAGATATATTTTCCGTGTGGTGACGGAGTAAATACAATTCACCACCCCCTTACTCGTGGGTGATCGTAAGAGACGACTAAAGGATACAAAATGCAAGAGAAGGAAAACTCGAAATAAAACCCTATACCAACAGATCTGACCAGCGTGGTATAGTAGGTCAATTTACCTCCCAGGTCTCGAATATTGGGAATTTTAAAATGATTAACTTATTAAACTTATCAATCAACCTTTAAGTAAAAATCCTCACAACGCTCGAAGTTAGTTAACCAGTAATACATTACAAATCCTAATACCAATAATTAGGTACATACTAATAGTAGGTACATCATCTAAATATTTTTATGGGTGGTGGATATGATGGTATACATGGGACTAAGTATTACTAGCAGAGACGAACAGCGAATGTGTCACCCCTTTTTTTTTGTTTCGCTATGGCATTACGCAACCGCATTTACGCGCTAACCCCATATGACGCGCATCATCTGGGTGGGTCGCCCGCCAGCAATGTCGCTGCATTCCAGGACACCGTACGGTAGCCCTTAATGGCTATTACCGCCATGGCCCTCTGCGGACGTCGCAAGAGAGCCCTATTGCGGGCAGTGAGGAACTCCGGCCAAATAGGGGCACCATACAGCGCCATGGACAGCACGATCCCGGCGTAGAATCGCCGACAGGATGACCCTGGACCGCCAGGTGTCACCCCTCCGCTAACCTCTTCGGAAATAAAAAAATATAAAATATACAATAAAACAAAACCTATTGTATATTTTTAAGTTCTTAGCTTTACATTTATTAGATGTTCTAGGAACATTAAAATACCCTCAATTCAAATGGAATTCATTAGACAATAGGTATCTTATGAATAAATGGCAATATCAAAAGTAAAAATTGCGAGCCTTATAAAGTACTTTGCAAAGTAAGCACAAACCACGGACTAAGATGCGTAGTATTTCGAGAGTGTTTGTTTCGCCTAGCTATTGTAGTCCACAATAATAGCAACGAACGCCTTTCATTCTTTACGAAACTTCCGCTCCAAGAAAAGCGACCATCGTTACATTACATATATTGATATATTTTGTGACCAAAAACGACCGAAATACGACAAACCTTTTATATAGTTTATTTTGTAAGTGAACATTAAAGGATCTCTTTTACGTAAAGCTAGTTATAATGATTACAATTAAACAGTGGCTAATCTCTATTATAATTAACCTCAGGAGATAAAAAGATATATTCATACTAAAATTACAAATAACTTATTTATGTTTTCGAAAATAAGTAAGGGTTATGCTTCTTGTCCGAAGATATACTTAAAAATGCCACCATTATTACGTGCAAAAAAGTTGACTATTGTCATCGGAAGGCATTAATAAATTTTAAAAACCTCTATTAACTTATAATATATGTAATATTACATTTTACAATATTTTTAAGGTTCTGTACCTCAAAAGGAAAAACGGAACCCTTATAGGATCACTTTGTTGTCCGTCCGTCCATCTGTCCGCCCGTCCGTCTGTCAAAACCCTTTTTCTCAGGAACGCGTGGAGGTATCAAGCTGAAACTTATATTAAATACTCAAGTCTACTGTCCCTTAAAGCTGTGAATAAATTAAAGTTCTAAGTCAATGCAATCAAAATATACAGGGGTTTATGTCGCAAATTTCCGCAAATTTTCGTCACTCGCAAGGGAATCATAACCTACAGGGTACTTTCCGTGAACTCAGAATCTTGAAATTTGGTACGATGCAACGTCTTATAGCACAGATAAAGGAAAAATTGCGAAAACCGTATATTTTTAATTACATCATATAATAAAAATATTTTTAATAATTTTAAACTTACTACCCCTTTACTCATGAGTGCGTAGAGGTATTAAATTGAAATTCATATCAAATACTCAGATCTTTAAGCTGTAACAAAATCAAACTCCTATGTCAACGCAATTAAAAGAAACAGCAATTTAAGCCGCATATTTTTAAACACTCAACTACTCGCAAGGGAATCAAAACCTAAAGGGTACTTCCAGTCGACCTAGAATCTTGAAATTTTTGTATCTAGCAACGATTTATAGCATATAAAAAAAAACCGAAAACCTTAAATGTTTAGTTACATCATATATTTTTTTTAGTTTTACGGAACCCTTCGTGCGCGAGTACAACTCGTACTTGGCCGATTTTTTGTTTAATTGCTCCCCCGTGTTGACGGAATAAGAATACAGTTATCATCACCCTCTACCTGCCTCTGTGGAAGATGTAAAAATCGGATAAGAGATTACAAAGGGAATGACCAGCAGAACTCTATTATAAAACGTATGGCACTTGCCTGTGAACGTTTAGCTTGTTGCCAAGCATAATTATTGTAGCATCAACACCACTAAAGGACGATCTTAATACATACCATTATGTGGGGGATCCCTATGTCCAACAGTAGCGAATGGCTGAAAGATATGAAAATGATGATTTTTCCGGCAACCCTTTACAAAAATATCTTTATTAAGAACATAGTACTTGGGTATTTATCGCATTACATGTCTTGTTAACTAAGCTTTCAAAAAAAATTGATTCACCGCATTAGGTAACTGAGACAGATTTTTCGATCAACATTTAAACGGTAAAAATGAGTAAAGAAAATGAAAATCAGTTATTGTTCACAAAATAGCACTGACAAAAATCACGATACCTACTTCAAAAGTTCTGAAATGAATCAATTTAATCATATATTACTATCGTGTAACTATTTTATTCAATCTATTGATACTGTGTGGGCTGTAAAAGCCCTCAAGAGATACGACATGTTGCAATTTGGTTGATGAAATTCATCATAAATGAATATAGGTTGCACATAATATACTTTCTTAATAAATTTTCCGTGTAGTGAAGGAGTAAGAGTGCGATTCAGCACTCCTTTTGCCCGTGGGTTCCGTTTAAGACGAGTAAGGGATCTAATATGCTGATAACATTTATTTAATAAAACGAAAACTAAAACCCTATAGCAACCCGTCTGACCCGCGTGATATATTAGGCCAATTACTCTCCTGGTGTGGAGGAGGCTGAAACCCAGAAGTAATAACTTGACGAGCTGAAATGACGACGTCACAGTCTCCTTAAAAACGTACCTTTCGGATTGTGATAGATTTTTTAATAATGTGTAGTGGACAGACTTCGCACTCAAAGAGAATGAATATTAAAATACAATTTAAGATTTTAACCCCATATTATAATTATGACGTTCTATGGTTATAATACCAAATAGCTTTGGAAGTACATAACTTATATATAATTCATTTTTATTTTATACTCAGCCTTTTATGGTAGAGAAAATCAATGGCTACGCTCTAAATTTTATGTTATCCGTGTGGTGACGGAGTAAGAATACAATCCCTATCTTCCCGTGGGTGATCGTAAAAGACAACTAAGGTATATAAAACGCATATAACATCTATGCAAGAGAAAGAAGACTCGAAACAAAACCCTATACTAACACGCCTGACCAGCGGGACATATATGGACTGTGATGATGATGATGATGATGCTCTAAATGCTTTTATTTATCCAGATCAGTTTATTATTAGAGAACTTTAATTAATTCTAATTTATTAATGAAAAACAAGGAATATTAAAAAATTATAAACTTTTAACGATCAATATCTTAAAATCTACTAAATAACTACACCACGCAAATAGGATTATCATGATGTAGATAGAAAGGGTTGATTAATGAAGTTGCCTTACCTGTAAATATATAAAATGAATAGTTATTCTATCGCGGGACTGAAAACGGATTAGATCGTGAATGCGTACCCTATTGCTGTTATTTATTTTCATTCTATCGGAATAGTGTAAAGCCCAATGCGCCCACATAATATATTTACTATACTCCCACAATTTTTTCAATTCACTTACATGTATGAGGCAAAAGGCGATCCCTTATAGTAACGCAAACATTTTTTGTTGTTAAATAGAGTTCTGTTGAGCGCACACGAAGCACAAATGCTGACATAAGCCGGGCGGAGTGGAAAATCCTGTCCGGTCTCAACAAGAAATGACCGGTCCAACCAAACAACTATGACGTAGCATATTAATATTATTATTTCACATATGAACAACTGTTTTCTATAACACCAGTTTTACTTATGGTGTTATAGAAAACATTGTCCAAATTTAATCAAGTCTATCTTTGTATAGTGTTTTTTCAATATTTTTTTTACCTTTTACCATTAGCTCTATAATGTTTTTCAACATTTTTTTTCACCTTTTACCATTAGCCCTATAATGGTTTTCAACATTTTTTTTACCTTTTACCATTAGCCCTATAATGTTTTTAAAAATTTTTTTTACCTTTTACCATTAGCTCTATAATGTTTTTCAACATTTTTTTTCCTTTTACCATTAGATGTTTTTCAACATTTTTTCTACCTTTGCCTATTAGCCCTATAATGTATTTCAACATTTTTTTTACCTTTTACCATTAGCCCTATAATGTTTTTAAATTTTTTTTTTACCTTTTACCATTAGCCCTATAATGTTTTTCAACATTTTTTTTACCTTTTACCATTAGCCCTATAATGTTTTTAAAAATTTTTTTCACCTTTTACCATTAGCCCTATAATGTTTTTCAACATTTTTTTTAACTTTTACCATTAGCCCTATAATGTATTTCAACATTTTTTTTACCTTTTACCATTAGCCCTATAATGTTTTTAAATTTTTTTTTTACCTTTTACCATTAGCTCTATAATGTTTTTCAACATTTTTTTTTCCTTTTACCATTAGATGTTTTTCAACATTTTTTCTACCTTTTACTATTAGCCCTATAATGTTTTCAACATTTTTTTATCTTTTACCATTAGCCCTATAATGTTTTTTATTTTTTTTTTTACTATGCTTTCATAATTTTTTTACCTTTTACCATTAGCCCTATAATGTTTTTTAACATTTTATTTACCTTTTACCATTAGCCCTATAATGTTTTTCAACATTTTTTTTTACCTTTTACCACTAGCCCTATAATGTTTTTCAACTTTTTTTTATACCTCTTACTATTTATTACAAAAATATTGGTACCAAATATTTTAAAATTTAAATCGCAAACATATAGTTAACATTGGCTACCTATTGATCAGCAATTGCTGCGTTTGGCGTTGGGATATTACAAAAACGTGCCAAATTTTCATCAGTACTTTTGGTTAATGTTGGCAAGGGCCAATATATTTTTAATACATCGGTTAACGCGTTACAAGTTATCTTGATATGAAATTGTATCATATTAATAATATAAATAGCATGATTTTTAACTGCAAAATATTAATATACATACAATATTCCATGTGATGACGGAGTAAAAAGCGCGCAAAAAATAATTAAATGTATTAATTTTTCTTGACGTGTTGAGAGGATCACTACCTCCATGGCAATTTCCAGAAGGAATACATTTGAAAATCACTGCGGGCTAGCGTTTTGGCTAGGTTAGTTAGTATTAAGCGCTGGTAATGGCACATAAACTACAACAGACGGTTGCCGGGACATTTCTCTTATGCCTGTGTAGTATCTTATTCTGAATACAGACCAGTTCATCATTCTTCTACTCTTATCCCAATTAGTTGGGGTCGATACAGTATGTACTCTTATTTCATAGTACACATTGTAACATTTATTGGCAATAGTTTTATGACCGGCCGCCTGCCAGACGTCAACCTTCATTGGGAATGTAATTGTTGACCAAACAGCATCAGATGGAGTTGGCCCAGGTCGTTATAAGGTTCTTAGTCGTCTTTTACGACATCCACGAGCAAAGTTACTTAGTTAGTCCAGCAGACCAGATATGCAGAATAAATAAAGCTATGATGATATTAACTTACTTCTAATATTTGCAACTCCATTGTTTCAGTTCAAAATTCTTTTCTATACAATAAATTAAAATAGTGAAATAGATAGAATTAATCTGAGGTCCGCGAGGGTGATGTTGACACAAAGCGGATTAAATTAACTGCCTTAATTGAATTTAGGTTCCTTGTTAGCGCCAATGTGTCCCGAGTCCCAGGGCGGGTAGGCGTTATGCAACCACGCAGCAGTGAGGCCCGTCCAATGCCCAAGCTATACTGATTAAATTATGAATCAAGTACATCTACCCACTTGTCTGGCTTTAATAATAGACAAGCAATTTTAATGGACAGGATTTTGGTATTTAGAGATTAGTTACTGTTACTTCTAATTATCAATTAGGTTTTGTCAGCCACGAGAAATTTAGAAACATTGTAAAATACGTGTTTATTAAGTATATTATCAATTTAGAACTTAAGATGTTGAGTCCTGTAGCCAAGACGTAATTATCTATTGTCACTGCCGATCCTTTTTTTTGCGTTGGGTTATGGACGTCGCACCCCGCCAAATCGGTCCGGGGTGACGGAAGAGGCGGCGCGCAACCCCATTAACCCAGCCTGCAAACATCTCTTCTTCGCCGTGCGAGCGGACCACCGGTACCCGATCTTTGTCTTCGGTGGTCCGCCCGGCGGTATGCCCTCTCGGCTTCCTCTCTCGTCGACGCCCCGATGGCTTTCGCCGTCGAGGCGTCGCCTTCACGCGGTGGCCTCACGTCGGGTGACCGGACAATTCCCCTGCTGCCGATCCTGAGGCATTGGTTTCAAGATCGGCATGGAAAGAAAAATATTTTTTGTTTAATTGTAGGTAATTTTTAATTATATTTAATGCTAATTGTTAAGTGAAAAATCACGATACACCGGGATCGAATTTTGATATGAATAAATACTATTATTAGGTCATCATTCTCCTACTCTTATCCCAATCACTTGGGGTAGATACAATATGTACTCTTCTTTCATAGTACATATTGTAAAAGTTATTGGCAATAGTTTCATGACCGGCCGCCTGCCAGACGTCAACCCTCCTTGGGAATGTAATTGTTGACCAAACGGCATCAGATGGAGTTAGCCCAGGTCGTTATAAGGCTCTTAGTCATCTTTTAAGACATCCACGAACAAAGTATGGGTTGGTAGTATTCGTAGCTGCTACCACACAGCAATTATTAGGTATTGCCTGATTAAATTCTGATAAGCAAACTCGAAATTATCATGCCCCGTAAGCGGCTGTAGTCTCTCAATTACGTGGAGCTAAACATTACACGGTTAGAGTATAGAGATGATTACTGTAAATATATTGAAATTATATAAACCTTCTCTATTAGATTTTATTTTCTTACCTAATGGTACATTTAGTAGAAATTGATTCCATTAAAATAATAAACGAGGTCGGACGATTAACAAGGGCCATCCCATACATAATGCAGGTCTGTGGTTCGACCCTCGCCTCACTAAATTTTCCCTCACGAGACGCACCCGTTTATTATACGTAAGCAAAATTTTGTTTATCGACACACCACCTTTTTTATAAATTATATTAACAATCTTATCTTTTGAAAGCATTATTATTATGTACTTTTGCAATTAAAGAAAAAACACAATTTATGCCCCATGATTGGAGGACATTTAATAAATACGGTAAATTAGCCTCGTATATAAAGCTAGTAGTAGTAGTTGGTATAACTAAGGGTGGTTTCCGTGTAGTGACGGAGTAAGAATACAATTCACCACCCCCTCTCTTGCCTCTGGGTATTATACAAGACGATTAAGGGTTATAACATGCATATGGCATCTGTGCAAGAGAAGGAAAACTCGAAATAAAACCTTATACCAACACGTCTGACCAGCGCGGTATAGGTCAATATCCCGTTGTGAAGGAGACCCGAGCCTAATAGTGGCACATATATGGGCTGAGAGGAAGGAACTCAGGGTAGTATGTTATATTGAGGTTTCTTTCTCTTACAGTAATCTTATACCGTTATCATTTAATTAGTCCATGACGCAAAAAGGAGGGTGCCGTATCATATATCGTTACTCCTAAACGAATGGACTGATATTATTGCGGTTTTATTTGAAAGCTGACATGATCAAGGTTAGCTGTAATTTATACATATGGTTCAAACATTTTAAAGGCATCAACTCTTTTTGTTAGTTTTCGTAGAGGTTTTGAACGTATAATGAGTAAAGTAAATACTTTACTTTCATACATATCAGTGGCTTAACATTTGAAACACCCATGTTTGGAAGTATTGAGCTATTAAAAATCATGGAGCTCGAAAGTTGGAGAATAAAGCCTGGATTGCTTATAAGTAAACCTTGGTGGGTTTTCTAATAAAAAATCCAGGATTTATTCGTTTAAGTTCATGGATTTATCTTAACTAGTTCTACTCATTAGAGTTTCCGCTTTTAAGTCAGGGTTTATTTTTTTTTTTTTACTTTTTATTATTTTATCATGCGATATCCACCATAAATAAAGATAATATAACATATAGTCACTAACGACTATATGTTATATTCTCTTTAAGTAAAGAAAACGCCGGGAAATTAAAAATAAAATACCAACGAGATAGAATACGTAAAAATACTTTTATTTTAAATGTGTAATACTCGCATATACATCAGAAATTATTATACAGGTAGTGTTCATAGAGTAAATGTAATAATAATAAATATTCCACACGAAAAATTTGTTTGTTCATTATATTTTTATAGATAAAGCTATAATTATATATACGTCCAAACGACAAGAATAAGTAATACATACAGTAGAATCCGGTTATAATGACATTGAAGGCAAATGACAAATCAGTCATACTAAGCGGACGTCATACAAAGCAGTAAGTCTCAGAAAATGCAAAACCTTCTAGTTTTGTTAGGTACATACATAATATCGGTTTAATAAACAGTAAAACTGCAAAATTAACCGCTGAATTAACACTTCATCAATATGTTCTTGTCGTAATTCTTTCAATGAGCCTCGCTCACTTTCAAATCGAATTAAATGATTCTTTAATCTTCTACTTGTTTTCAAAAATTATTGGTATTTTCGAATGACCGACTCCAAATTTGCAATAGGTGAGTATGAATCACGATCTTCTAGTCTGAATATAATTGTATGGGTACCTTCAAATCATAAAAATGGCACTACAATGTTAAGCGTTTACCAAAATTATATGTACTTTATTCGCAAATCACTAACAATGTCGGTCAATATAACCGGTAATCATGTCGGTCAATATAACCGGCCTTGATTTTTCAAAAACAGGTCACAATAAGCGAAATGTCAATATAAGCGAAGTCATTATATACGTTTTTCTTATAAGGATTTTATATGAAACCAAACTGGGCTGAGAAAATCGTCATATTAAGCGGTTGGTCATTATAAGGGGCCGTCATAATAAACGGGTTCTACTGTTATTTCCAATGTAAAATATTACATTTTGTAGCTTCATACAGTATAATAATACTTCTCTATAATTAAACAATAAGAATTAGGAAGGTTTATGAACAACAAATAATTTAACTTGAGCGTCATATGATTTTGTAGTCATTAGTCAATCGGCATATAATAATCAAAACAATATCATCTAGATATTGTTTTGATTATTATATGCCGATTTTAATCTTTAGTTCAATCATGACACATTTTATTTTCTGGGAACAGCAACTATTTTAGTGCAGTATGAATAATATATTAGATTAAATTATTATCGCATATATTCATAATCCTTACTAATATTATAAATGCGAAAGTAACTCTGTCTGTCTGTGGCTCTTTCACGCCAAAACTACTGAACCGATCTAAATGAAATTTGGTACACAGATGTTCTAGAGCCTGAAAAAGGACATAGGCTACTTTTTAATACAAAAAAAAAAGATTTTAAAGGGGGATGAAAAGTTGTAAGGAAGTATCGTCATTTTTAAAGCCCAAATCTAGAAACTTATCTTTAGGCTGTTGATTAGATATAAATAAATAATTATGACATTAACATTTTCTAAAAAAAATACACTTAAGGGGTAAAATAAAAATAGGGGATGAAAAACTTTAGAAATGTAACCTTTTACGCGGGCGAAGCCGCGGGCAGAAGCTAGTATAATATAATTTCGTATCCACATACGTATACACCAGTATTTTTTTTAAGTGTATTAAGGGAATGTTCGTTCTAATCTTTTTTTTATATATATAACACATTACTGGGATAAAAAGTATCCTATGTGTTAATCAAAAAAATAGTCTATTTGTATATCTAATTTTCATCCAAAACTATTCAATGACTTACGCATGATTGAGTAACAAACATCCAAAAATTTAAATTAAGTGACAATGGTGTGCACACGTATGGACTGAATGCAGAATATATTAGCCACCCCTTCCCCTTTTACGGCGCTTGCGAGAAGATAAATGATGGTGAATATTCAATCCATCCAGCCCTCACATCGACGTCCGCTTATAAACATAGCCTTCATTTACGCTTAAGTGACGGGTCATCACAGTTGGTGTAGTGTAACTTGATCCAACTCTCATGTTGCGCCTTGATTTAATTTTTACGCTCCTTTTTTACTCTTAATCAGTCACCACACGGAAGATATTTAGATATAATAGGCTATAATCATGAAAGATTATTTAATAGTGGTAGGTACCACACTGTTGACAGTTCTCTAGCGAGGCCACCGCGTGAGGACGACGCCCCGACGGTGTAAACTGTCCGGGCGTCGACATTATACAGCGAGGATACCCGTGAGGGTAGACCGCCGGGTGGGCCACTGAAGAAAAAGACCGCGTACCAGTGACCCACCCGCACGGCGTCGAGAGGTATATTGTAGGGCGGGTCTACGGGGTTGTGCGCTGCTTTTCCTGTCGCCCCGGACGGATTAGCGGGGTTTGACGTACCGTAGCCCGCCGCCAAAAAAAAAAAGAAAAAAAAAACTGTTGATAGTTCTCTGTCTACAGCCGCGGGCCGGTCCGTCGGGGATAGTACCACACTCTCGCAGAAAATCGACGCCTGAACAATACTATGCTGCTGTGCTTCGTGTTCACTCACCGAACAAAGAGATAGCTGAAAACCCAACTTTCTGGGAGGGTTTGGAATTTTTGGTAGGCAGCTGCCTAGCTGGTATTGCAAAGGTCCATAGGCGACAGTAACACTTATCATCAGGTATGCTGCATGCTCATCTCCCACCAAGAGCAATAAAAAAAAAAGATATCCTTCTCGCTTGTTTAAACAGAAATGAAAAATAAGGTTCTGTTCACATTTTATTATTATATCTTTGCGTGTGGCTATCCACCGCAAATAGGCGGGATCAAATCAAATATCCGACGACTCGCGACCCTTGCTCAAATAACTATGAAACTCTCTATTTGCTATATTAATGTTGTTTTCCTTGTCTAAAATAATTGACATATCCTATCTATGATAATGTTTATATTTTTAACTTGTTTATTTAACCTTACACGGTAGTTGAGTGATGACTGTTCTAGTAGTTAACTCGTGATCGGGTTTTGGGATCGGGTTCATGATTTTTTACAGTGTATTTGAATTTTACATTATATAGGGATTCGAAAAGCATCAAACTGAAGCTAATTCTTATTAAACATGTTGTACTATTTTTTTTAATTAAAAAATCAGTTTAAAGTAATAATAAAATAGACAAATCCGCTGTATTTCTTGCCGGTTTTTCTCAGTAGTGGTTACGTTCCGATTCGGTGGTAGTTTATTGGATTATTTTAAAATGTTAAAACTGACAATATGTAAGTGCCTTCGCAGGGTTTATACATAATAAATGAATTCGGATTTGAATTGACATTTGCAACCGCTAAACCCAGACGGCAAGCGTAATAATAATTAAATTATAAATGTATTTACTAATATAGTAGCATAGTAGGGCCATATTATTGACAGTTTTCTATTTACAGCCGGTGGCCGGTCCAAATGTAATAGTACCATCCATCCCTCCATCCATCAGCTCGTAAACGTCCACTGCTGGACATAGACCTCCCTACGAGAATGTCATTCAAAACGGACCTAATAATACCACACTTTCGCAAAAAATCGACGTCTGAGCAGCAGCAATATGTTGTTGTACTTCCTTCGGTGAATAAGAGAGGCGGAAGTCCAACTTTCTGGGTGGGTTTTGATTAGTATGCAGTGGCTTCGTGCAATAACACTAACCATCAAGTAGCAAGCAAGCTTGCTCGTTTGCCACAATAAGCGTCGTGGTCGTCATTACGCTGAATAAATTTATCTACTTGATAGTTTTAAATTTTTGTCACGGTTCTTGCATTTATAAATTGTCTTTAAGGATATAGGTATTTTATTTTATTACTAGACAATTATTTATAAAATTATATTTGTGATAAATAATAGATCATCATCATCATCATCTGCTCTTATCCCAATTTATTTGGGGTCGACGCAATATGTCTTCTCCTTCCATACAACTCTATCAGACGTCATCTCTGTGGTCACTCCTTGTCTATCCATGTCATGTTTCACGCAGTTCATCCATCTTTTCTTCGGTCTTCCCTTACCCCTTAAGCCTTCAACATTCATGCTTAAAGCTTTCCTCACAACATTACTTTCATCCCTTCTCATCACATGTCCATACCATGTCAATCTTTCACTCCTTAATTTTTCCGTCACTGGCGCAACTTTCAAACTTCCTCTTATATGTTCATTCCTTATTTTATCCATTCTTGTCACACCACACATCCATCTCAACATTCGCATCTCCGCTACATGCAGTCGTCTCTCATCCGTCGCTTTTATCGCCCAACATGCTGATCCATACAGTACAGCAGGTCTTATTAGGCTTTTATATATTTGGCCCTTTAATTTAAGGGGTAATTTGGGGTCGCATGTTGGGATAAATAATAGATAAGAAATAAAATTAAAGGATCTTAGAATGAACTGATCTTTGGTTATGGTAATTACTAGTGATCGAGTGAATCTATTCATTCTGCTGTGTTAAAGACAAAATAAACCTGAAGTATGAGTAATTGTAATGATCAAAGCATACAGGTAGAGTATCTGTATACTTTAATTATCATTCTCCTACTATCAAATCAAATTCTAAAAAAACAAAATCTACACTCAATTACTTGGAGTCGATACAATATGTACTCTTCTTTCATAGTACATATTGTAGAAGTTATTGGCAATAGTTTTATGACCGGCCGCCTGCCAGATGTCAATCCTTTTTGGGAATGTAATTGTTAATCAAACGGCATTAGATGTAGTTGGCCCAGGTCCTTATAAGGCTCTTAGTCGTCTTTTACGACATCCACAAACGAAGTAAGGAATGGTAGTATTCGTAGCCGCTACCACACAGCATTCTCTCAGTACCTATAGGTACTTAAATATGGTATTTCTATAAAAGAAATATTACAAAAGCGGAATCAAAAATTCTTCCTTAAAAGCAGGTCTCTGATTACAAAATATGAAGTAGCAGTTTATGAAGTTGCAATTAACTACTTCATAAGATTAGTTTTAAAATCTTTATATTACTTTTTCCTTCTAATGGTACTTATACTAGGGAGAACGTTAATAAAAATACAGACTCACGATGCTATATCGTTAGAGTTCATAGTACAAGATAGAAGACACCGGGCACATCCAAAATTCAATAACAAGGCGGCACGCAGCGAGCGCCGCTGGCGAATAACAATAATTTGGCAGTCAGCATCCACCAAATTCCGGATGTGTTCGTTCCATTTTTAAATTTGACAGGTCTCGGTTCGTCGCGCGGTATATCCGTCACACTGCCGGGTCGCCGCCATTTTGGGAACCAATAACTCAACACGTAATGTAGCGCGAATGCGACACGATTGTTGTCATTTTCACAAATTATGCGAACGCTACATGCCTGCCAATGTTTATCTGTGCTCGGGAAGGCATTAAATTACTCGTGCCCCACACAGATATTACTCGACTAGTGCATCGAGTAGTGTGACCAAGTATTTTGAATATATGTTTTAATTATTATTTTTATCAATCATTGAAACAAGAACTGAAATGTTATTGAAAGACCCGACCTCGTGACAACCCTATAACCTCTGCTACCATTGCCCTATGCTACATTCGCATAAGCAGGCAAGTTACATTAAGCTGATGAAACTTTCTTAAGTAAAGGTTTGTTATTTAGAAAGCACTGGTAGATTAAACTCCATAGATTGAAAAGTGATTATTTGATATTTTTTTTGTAATTTTTTTCGGTATTACTTATACTAAAATATTAGGTTAGTAATAGGGGAAAGTAAATTACATTACAGTATGTATATATTGAGACCACCGACGACAAAAACCGGGTTTCGATGGTCCACTCGCACGGCGTGGAGAGGTACATTGCTGGGCGGATATATGGGGTCGCGCGGCGCTACATCTGTCGCCCCGGACGGATTTAGCGAGGTTTCACAAGACCATAGCCCGCCGCAAAAAAAAGGAATATGAGAAACACACATTAAGATAGTGTAGTGGTAAAGATATAAAGCTACCTTGCCAAATGTCACTAATCATCATCATCATCATTACAGCCCATAAATGTCCCACTGTTGGGCTCGAGCCTCCTCCGTAATGAAAGGGAAATTAGCCTACTATACCGCACTGGTCAGACGTGTTGGTATAGGGTTTTGTTTCGAGTTTTCCTTCTCTCGCATAGATGTTATATGCGTTTTATAACCCTTAGTCGTCTCGTACGATCCCCCACGGGCATTATATGGGGTGTTGAATAGTATTCTTACTCTGTCACCACACGGAAAATGTCACTAATGCGATCCACAAATTATTATTTTGAATCTAAGTGTGATTTGAGTCCGTCTATTGTATATGTATTCTGTGTGTGACAACTACGAATACTACTAATCCTTACATCACTCGTGTGTGTCTTAATAGACGAATAAAAGCTTTACATCAATCTGAACTTTCTTAAAACAAGTGATAAAAATTTCTCTACAATCATCATCTTTTGCGATAGAGAAAATAAAGGAAAGAAGACGAGCAAGCAAAATCTTGTTGAAACTAGATTAATAATTAGGTTTATTATAATAGCTATTATTTTAAACAATTTGATTGACTCTGTAAAATTGCAATAATAATCTCTGTAATATTTTTAACTAAATACATTGGTGTCGATGGATGCAGACGGCACAGGACCGCACTTTGTGGCGTACCATAAGGGATGCCTATGTCCAGCAGTGGACGGCGATGGGCTGAAATGATGAAATACATTGGCAGAAAAACAACTATAAAATACGTTGTAAATCTCACTTTACTTTGCAGTCATGCAGCGCTTTGTTGCCATGTTGAAGAATTAATTATACAACTTAAAATTAAAATATACTTATTTTAATAATTACTTTGGTTGATGAAACTGAACTTAATTTATAAAAAAAAAACATTATAAAAAGATAAATATGTAATACTTCTGTGTTATTATAGATGGTTTTATTTATTATACGTATATGTTATATCCACTATGTATAATATATAATACATGACTTTTTGCAAAAGATAAATAACTTCTGGCTAATGCATCTTTTGCATAAAATACACATGTTAAAGTAGATGATGCCGGTAATTTACCGGATTCGCGATCCTCTTGGACAGGCAATATCAGCCAAGTGTACTTACTCCTTAGCATTTGTGGCAGATGGTGCTACTATAAATCCTAACAACTTCCTAATGACTTTGTACCGTCTCTAAGTATTAAAAATTGTATTGTCTTTAATTGACCATGTTTTCGCCTATTTCTCAAGTTCCACTAATAGAAAAATATTTGAAAAAAACATAAAAATTCAGAACTCAAATTGAGAAGTTTCTGTTTTTTATTTTCGATTTACATTTAGAAATTAGGTATCATTTTAAATTAGGCATTTTAAATTTATTGTAAAAGCATAAAATCGAGAACATTTTCATAACTTAATTTTTCTTTTTCAATTATGTCTCAGCATTTCATTGATTAATTTCGACATTACAACGCATATTATTTTCATAAAAAGAAATTTCAAATTTTATTTTATTTTCTAAATTTTGTTTTTTAGACCTTACTCTACGATAGGTATTTAAATTTCGGCCAAGAAAAAAAGAACCATCCAAAAAATTGCTTTAGATTATCTTGGTTAATACAGGATAATCTGTGGAAAGTTTTGGATTGTTATATTAGTTTCATCTATTTTTTCAATAAATAAAATTTATTTTTTATTCGTTATGTAGTAACAACTAAAGTAGACACTGTAGACCAAAAGCCAACTGAGGGATCCAGGACCAGGAATACGGACAACAGAAAGGCAAATTATAATACGAAATTATAATACGACTGCTAGTCCGTCTGCAAAACATGGTGAATTTGACTTGACCAGTAGTGGACATGGCTGATGGATGGATGAAAATTTTTATAATAAATAATTAAACTAAGTATTTTTTGTGAAATTATATAAGGGTGTCTGATAATCTGCTGGAAATTTTAAAAGAATCTCGGTATATCGAAATAGTCTTCCACGCAGCTGAAAGGCTATATAAATGAATAGGTATAATATATATTTTACGTATGAAAAATATAGTCTTCATAATTACACGGTTACATTGACCCTGTAATTATAAATGAAAGATACGGAAAGATAACGCTGCAGGTAAAGTTTTAATTGCTTGCACAGGCGACGCAGTGGTTAAGATACCGACCTACGTTCCAATGAAGTGGATATGATTCCCACGCGAGATAATGGATTGTAAGAACCCAAATGATTGTTCTGAGTCAGAATGTAATCTGTGTAGTTTGTAAAAATTGTAGTTTTGTAAACTCGCCCGCAATACAATAATTAACTTATTACAAAATGTCGTCATTGAAAAACGTAATAATTTAACTTTAAATATCGTCATCTCTTCGTTATGAATGTAAAAGAACAAGCGTTTCAAAGCAAACGAGATCCTATAGAATTTAGAATAGCAAGTCCAATATTATAGGTATCAAATGTTATTTTTTCTATAAATAACTAGATTCTGTAAAAAGTAACTTTTCTAAAGTTTAGCTATTATACCAAGGGATCATATAATAGTATCGGGATAAAAAGTGTCCTGTGCTAATCTAAGAAAAAGTCTATCCATGTGACAAATTTCATGCAAATCTTTTCAACCGTTAACGCGTGTTTGAGTAACAAACAGCCAAATATCTTCACAAACTTTCACATTTATAATATTAGTAGAATATCTCTCCGCGTGGATACAGTGCTTGCTATTCCGATTACCGTGACAAAAAAAAAACACAAATTATACACCGTGACATTTATATCGTCTTACAAAAGAAGTACCATAAAAGTATCCGACCAAAGAAACATATCTAACATATTTAATTGTTCAATAGTGGTAGTGATAAAAAAATAACAAAATAAAATAAATTAAAGTTAATATTTTGTAACAACCTGGTTATAATGTTTACGTTTTAAACCAAAGGAATCATACGGCATTCCGCATGATAATGATTGGCTAACGTAATTACGCTAGCCCATCACAGCTACGAAGTCCACGTGATTTGCTATTCCAAAGCGCAACTACGCTTAGGTAGTGCCTACACAGTACGTAGGTTATGTCGAGTAGGTAGCCTACCGCTACTATTTTAATTAGTAATTATGTATTTATAATATTATTTTTATCTTTAGTAAAAAATATTTCAGTAAATATTTTTTTAACCTTTTAATTGCACAAATGAATAGTAGATACTGGATACGTTAACTGAACTAAGTAAGACGACATAAATGTCACCACATACACACACATGTATAGTTAGGTAGAATATACTTGAGGTATATACCTGAGCAATTATTCTGCATGCTACTTCTTAAAATCCGGGGCCAATAAAATAATATTTATAGATCGTTATTGTTTACAGAAATACCACGAGTATAACGTGGATGTGGTGCGCAAGGATGGACTCCTACTTGTGAGAGAGCTAGCAGCTGAGGTAAAAAACCATATGGATTTCAAGATCAACGCTGTCATGGTAAGTTTAGTTAAAATGTTACCAAAAGTTTTATCTAAATATACATCAATAGATTAGGTATATATTCTAGTTGACATTTTTTTAAAGTAATAATAATAATAATTTATTCCTAAACTTCAGAGTATACATTTTTACATAATCCCTGTCTCTTGAATTAGGAAAAAACCTGTGTCTCAAGAGACAGTATCTTCCCAGTTTACATTTTACACAAAACATTTATTTTACAGTAGAGGATTTAAAGTATTACAGAATTAATTAGGTATCCATTTATATTAATACGTGTATGGGTGTGTGTGTTGTGTGTGAGTGTGTGTTGTGTGTGAGTGTGTGTTGTGTGTGAGTGTGTGTTGTGTGTGAGTGTGTGTTGTGTGTGAGTGTGTGTTGTGTGTGAGTGTGAGTTGTGTGTGAGTGTGAGGTGTGTGTGAGTGTGTATGTGTGTGTGTGTGTGTGCGTGCATGTACATGTGTGTATTGGTATATACAAGTGCGCGTAGTTGTGTATGCATATGATGATTAACCATTATCAATTAGCGATTCAGCTCTGTTATAGTCCATATCAATGACTAGGTTGTATATATGTTTTTTAAAGTTATAGTTATTTGTGTTCCTCACACCAGCAGAATATAATTGGTTATATATTCGTGGTGCTCTATGGTCGTAGTATCGTTGCGCAAAACTGGATTTAACACGTTGCACGGGGCATTTAAAATGTCGTTTAGTCAGTATCGGTAGCAGTGGGACAGTGATTTTATGATATCTACGTAAAATCTGGTATAGATACAGCTGGCGTATACAGCTGGCTGGTAGTACACCAGTGCGTTTATGTACATCAGTTGTGGGGTGTCTGTACGGCAAGTACATAAGAACTTTTAGTACAGCGCGTTGCGCGCGCTCAAGCTCTATTACTGCCGTCTTCGACGCACCACCCCATGAGCAAACACAATAGTTTAGTATACATTCACATAGGGCCTTGTACGTTTGTAGTAATAATTTTATAGATGCTATAGACCGTAAATTTTTAAATATATAAATCATCTTCCTCATTATATGGCAATTCTTAGATAGTAAAACTTATTAATTTCAAATTTTGGATTACATGCATCATATCTTATTATCCATTCATTAGCTTTTTCAAGTATACTCAAACATAGTCCTCTAAGCTTGTCATATCCAATCTATGATAATGTGAATGATATGTGATAAAAATTCTAATCAGGCAAAACCCGTCTTTTAGTCTATGGCGCAAAATAGGCATCAGCCTATTTACCGTCCAGCCTTTGATAAGAATCGTCTTATCAGGAGCTAGACGGTTATTTTCTTTCCAGGGGCTGTAAATAGATATAGAGATCATCATCATCATTCAGAATATCACCATCCACTGCTCCTCATAATGAGTCGTAGGCCTCCCTCATTTGGCCACCGAAGACAAAGACCGGGTTCCGGTAGCCCGCTCACACGGCCTGGAGAGGTACTTGTAGGGCTGGTCTATGGGGTCGTGCGCCTCTTCTTCTGTCGCCCCGGACGGATTTAGCGGGGCGTGACCACTACATAGCCCGCCGCCAAAAAAAAGGCCTCCCTCATGAGGGAATAGTTCTATAATAACTACGCTTGATAACCCAATTGGCGGTGGCAATGACGAGTTTTATTACTTACAAGGGAAAACAAAGAGTTGGCGACAGTAAAGTTATTTTTCTATCACCAAAGGGTGAGATAAATATAAAAGATAATAATCTGAAATTGATTATGCTTGTTATTCTTAACTGTTCGCTATTCAGTGATTCCATGACAATTACGCGTGACATTTTATCAATAATGTAAAAAGTAATGTCTCAAAGTGTTATCGTAGAGAATTGTTCTACATTGATTCACGTGGCCGTGTTATTTGTGTTTATGATCATAGATAAGTGTCCAAATGTAATTATGGTCATTAACTATATCACGTACTATTACTATAATAATAAACCAATTACATTTAGTTTTAAATACACGTTTTGTGATTTAATAACCATTCAGTTTATACGTGTCATATTTTCTAGAAAATGCTAACAATTTTAATGAAAAAGGTTGAATATTTTTCCTTGGAACGTCAAAAGAGAAAGGTAAATTTTAAAAAGCAATTTAAGTCACTTGTACAAAATGTACGAGAGGCGTAGCTGAATTAGTACTGAGTAAAGAATGCGGTAATAGATGCTTCATCTAATTCATATACTTCAACGAAAGAGTTAATAATCTCTTATATTAGAGTATATTTTCTGTATTGCAGATGATTACAATATAATTACGATAACGTTCAGAGACTACGTATAATATTAACTTGACATTATAATTATGTAAAAACTTTGTATCGGCCATGGCTAAGTTATACTTAAATATTCATCTAGTCACTTTGTAAAAATGATAGCTATGTGACATTAAGCATTATATCATTAATCATAAATATTTACTTCACTAAATACCATTATTAGTTGACTATAATTACACACTCACAACTTGAGTTTCACAATAACACATGCATACAACGCAAGAGGATACCACAAACTACAATTACCTATACCTTCCCTTTTGTTTTGCGGCGGACTATGGTCTGGTCATCATCATCATAGCAGCCCATAAACGTACCACTGTTGGGCTCGGGCCTCCTCCGTAATGCGCAATGAGAGAGAAATTAACCTACTATACCGCGCTGGTCAGACGTGTTAGTATAGGGTTTTGTTTCGAGTTTTCCTTCTCTCGCATAGATGTTATATGCGTTTTATATCCCTTAGCCGTCGAGCCGACAGATGAAGCGGCGCGCGACCCCATAACCCCCCGCAATGTACCTCTCCACGCCGTGCGAATGGGCCATCGGCACCCGGTCTTTGCCGTTCGTAGCAACAATTACCTATACCTAGGACTAACCATGGTAAAAGAAGCATAGTGTGTGAGGGATTGTAACGGATATTATTAATTGTCCAACATTAGCTATTTTTAAAAAGCATTTAATTTCTTTTGTCACTAAATTATAGTGATTGAATATTTATTACTATAACTATTATGTACGTAACAGCCTTGGATTGTATAAATATAACTTATATTAATAATGCACATTATCAATTTAAGTGAACTGTACCTACTATTCTTTTTGAGAAAGAAATAAATTTCTATAAACCGAATTATAGCTATCTTTGATAATTTTATGTTCTAATAATATATACAACAGTAAAATTTTACAGTCTTTCACTGGCAGAGTTCAGGATGGGCATTAAGAAAACTTAAGTATTATTAAAATCACCATAAAATGTTTGCTACTATATAATGGGTAGGCTTAGATAAGCCTCTCATTTGTATTATACTCTCTTTGTTTGAACAAAGGCACTGTTTTATTTAGAAAAAAAATGAAAATAATTTCTCATTGTGACATTCGGCTCAACAGATTTAAGATTATACTCAATTCGTTTAAAGTTTAGAAACTTTGCAAATGGTGTGTTTAAATTCAAAATACGAATGATACAATTATTTAAAGATAATGCAATTAGTAAATTTAAAATTATTCATGTCATTATTGCACTAAAAGTACGTCATCACTCCTTTTATTAGTCTCTTAGTCGTGCGACGTAAGCAGAAAACATCGCTGAAATAAAATAAAAAATATATAATAAGTATATTACCGGTTGGTTTTGGTAACATGCAATAATCTTATCTACTGAGATCTCTGGAATAAGTGAAATGTTAAGGCCAGTGTACATATAAAATGAAGTCATGACAACCGTACTGTTGACCCGCTCAAACTGCGAAGACAAAACGTAAGGATCTGCACGTGGCCCTTCTGTCACTTCGAACAGTTTTTCGGTGTCTTGCAATACTAATAGGCAAAAAGAGACTTGGTATATATATTTTTTTTTATTTATTTAATTTTTTTTTAACGAAACCACACAAGATTGTACTTTAAGAAAATTAATATTATTTTACCTTTTTCTTTTATAATTTTTATCAGGCTGCAGCACTTAAAAAACGTCCATTCGTTCATCAGAATATTGAGGTTTATCATCGTCATATCAACTCATTTACTTCTCACTGCTGGGCTAGAATGGCCTCCAGAGTAGGAGAAAAATTGAGTTACTATACCACTGGGCGGACGTGGTGGTATAGGGTTTTATTTCGAATTCTCTTGCATAGATGTTATATTCATATCTCTTAGTCGTCTTTTACATCATTATCTCTTAGTCATCTTTTACAACACCTGTGGGTAAGATGAGGGGGGTGAATTGTATTCTTACACCGTCACCACACGGATAGACGTTCATTACGCGGTATAATGTTATAAATGACTACGACTCGGTGATTTTGCGTTTGCAGCTATTATTATAAATTGGCCTTTTTAAGCACGCACATCCGTAACCCACCCGTGGCACACCACTTCGTCGTTGGGCCGACCACCGGAGCAGAGTGACTTGACGTCAGTGGTCGGCTCGACGGAATACTCCCTGAGGAGTACCCTCTCCTCGATCGACGTCCCCCCTTGGGGAGGACATCGGTCTTTCCTCACGCGACTGGCCTCTCGGCGGGTGACGGACTATTTCCTCGATCCAGTCACGCACGGCCTCGGCTAGGATTATAAATTAGTCTAGGAGAGTGTTGCTATTATTCTCCTGATGGTTCTTCAGCTGGTTTTTACAACTGCTATTGGAAGAAAAGGGTTGTGATAATATCTCCTTAACTCATTATATATAACTAGCATTTGGCCGCGGCTTCGTTCGTGTAGAAGTCGATAACGGTTCTTATAGTATTTTTAATTCGTTTTCACGTTATTATTTAGTTATAACATATTAATTAATATGTTTAAATACTTAACTTACTTGGAAGGATGTAGGTACCGAGGGAGACCGAGACTAACCTACCTAGACCAGATCGGTCATGTACTGAAGGAAGTTGGAGTCAAGAATCTCCGAAACCGGCGAGCGTGTATGAAGAGAATTATGAATGTTGAGGAAGCTAGTGAAGTATGCAGAGATAGAGTTCTCTGGCACTCTGTTCTCTCTGCCTACCCTGCAAGGGATATGGCGTGATGATATATATGTATGTATGTATGTAAATACTTATAAAATATAATATCTTTTTATATTCTAGCGATTTAAAGGTTAACCTTTAAATCAATAATAAACAAGAAAATATACCTAATAAAATATTGTCAAATTTTATGAACAAGAAGCTCGACTTTTTATTTGGTGAAAGTTACATGTATTATCTTTTTGCTACCTACCGCAGTATTTATTTGTAAACAAAATTTTATGTTTTTTTTTCGGATGCGGATGCTAGGATTACTATGGTACTCTGTGCGCTTACTCTAGCATGCTATTTACAGCTGGCCATGGGAGAATTAGCTTGCCCACAAATTCACTCCCGCTATTTCAAGAGTTAGACTTGAACTTTGTTTGTGGTCATTCTAAATTTGAATTATTCGACTTCCAATCCTATTCAAATACACCTTTTTATTTTATATACCTACATGTTTTTTTTTTAATATGGAATGATTCGTATATTTTATAACTAATCTGTTCTAGTCCTCACCATTTTAAATTTCGAACATCCCTATGAGACCGTTTCTTAAAAGTGCATGGCCGACTTTTGGCGGGCATCTAAAACGTCATGTTGTGCTCTTGTATTATATTCGATATCTTAGTGTTTTAACGTGTTATATTAGATAATTTTTATGGTGTTTTATGTAATATGATGTGACAGAACAGCTGGGATGTAGTGAATATCATATAAAAGTGCTTTACAACGTTTTCGTTTTCCATCAAAATTCCTACAACATACCATTAACAGTGTCACCATAGCAGTGTTGATGGCGACAATTCGACTGACTGACAGACAATGACTAACTTGAAGAGATTAAGAACGTGAAGATAATTATAACTCGACACTGGCAAAAATGGCTCGTATAAGTAGCTGATTGCCAATACATAAAAAGAAGAAGAAGAAGTGCATGGCCTCTTTAAAGCTTAGAAACCTTCAAATGCCGTACTAATATAGTATGGTGAATTTAGAGACATTTTAAGAGAGTATTTGCATTGCACCAAGTTTTTAGATGAATTCTTTTTTTGAATAAAATCGGAGTGAGTTTTCAAACATATGTCAAAATAAAATGCAATTTAAATCAAAAGCACTAAGGAGTTTTGATATCAAAATGACTTTCTACGTCTTTTTAAGAGAAGGTAAAAAATGAATAATGGATACATAAATAATCCATACAACATTTATGCAAGCAAAAGAAAACTAGCCACAAAACCTTATACCAACACGTCTGACCGTCGTAGGTAGGTCGATTTCTCTCCCATTACGGAGGAAGCTTGAACCCAACCAATATATGAGATAATGATGATGATGAAGCCTTTGTATTATTTACATAATTTTATATACAATCACCATTTGCGTTTAAACTATTCTCTTATTGAATTAAATCACCACTTTTACTACACTAAAGTTTCTCACTGTATGAGTAAAAAGAAATTAATATTTAAAAGCCAAAGAAGTAAAATATTAGGCCAAAGAAGTAAAATATTAGTAGCATGGTGACCCATTTCTTCTATTGTGCTCATAATTTTCGTATCTCACAGCACAACGCCTCTGCTTATAAATCTATTGTACAGTACATAGTTTCAAAGTACAATCATGCTACATTTTCATTCGTCTGCAACTTCTAGCTTGTAAAAAATAAAAATTTTGATTAAAATCCGACACGGATGAAAAACATACATTAAAAAGGAAGCATTACGTCCTCGTCATCAGGAGGAATGAACAAAACTTGCTTAGATAAGTGTAGTGAGTCTAAACTTGATGGGTTTATTAATAGGAAATACAGAATTTCTTATTCTACCTTCCAACTTGATTACCAAAGTACCAACATATATGGGTGTTACAAAAATTGTTACATATGTTTGAAAATTAAGTGCAAGCGTCTAGAACCCTTAGGACAACTAATAAAAAGAGCTGATGACCTTGAAACTAATATATACCGGCTTTTACACAAAAAAAAATCGCATCGTTATCAATCCATTCGTTTAAGAGATATAATACCACAAGCAAACACACAGACATGTCAAACTCATAACACCTCTTTGTAGAATGAGGGTCGGGGGTTAAAAATACGAACAAATTTAATGTCTGAAATCAGGTAAACCTATATATTTTTTATTAATTTTAATAGCAGACGAGGTAGCTGGCCACTTAATGGTAAATGGTAAATGATCATATACCTCTTCAACTCTAATAGCTAGGTTGCTGCCTACCATAAAAAGAGGTTTATTTCTGAAGCTCTCCCGCTCCTCAAAATGAACGCAGTAATAAATTGAGCACAAATGTTGTATTTCTACTACAGAATGAGCTGACATATTTATGACTGGAGATACTGCATCTTACTTTCCTTCACCACTATCCATAATTTTTTTTTAAATACTATCATACTGAGTGCCATATGGTGACGGAGTAGGAATAGAATTCACCTCTGTACCTTGTCCGTGGATATCGTAAAAGACGACGTGAGTTTCTTGCCGGATCATCTCAGTTTGTGACGGCTTTCCGATCCGGTGGTAGATTAATTTAAAAAAATATATAAAATATGTAAGTGCCCTTATAGGGCTTATAAATGATTTGATATGATTTGACTAAAGGATATAATGCGCATATAACATCTATGGAAGAGAAGGAAAACTCGAAATTAAACTCTATGTCAAACTTTCTGATGTGGTATTGTAAAATAATTTCATTCCTATTATGAAGGAGGCTTGACCTCAGCTATAAGACGTATATAAGCTGAGATATAGATGATAAACATACAAAAAGAACCATACTTTAGAAACTTTACTTTACTGTAGTCTTGGGCTATTGTATGGTTTAGTTAAATACCTATCCATAAGCCAACAATAGGCCTTTTTGAATTTGTATAACAAAAGCAATAAACCACGCAACAGAGGCTCGCTTTTCTGTAATAAACTCAATAGGAATGTGTTAACGATGAGGCGGGCGAGTTGCGAATTGAAAGTAGCGATATTGCGGTGACAGCGAGTACGACGGACCACAACATTAACATATTCAGCGATGGTCGATGGCGAATTTGAGCGCGCTTAACCCCCAACCCACGCTGCTCCGCCCTCCCCGTTTTCGTCCTCATCCGCGAACAGTCGTCTTACAGATTTGCCCGAACCCGCTGATATTGGAATTCTTTTGAATCTCAACTAGTCCACTGACTATGCAAAGTTGACATTTCAAGTAAATAAATCTTTGCCAGCGAGTGAGCTATTTCTATTTTTCTATATACATAATGTATATATTTGTATGTATAAATTGATTTGAGTTTATGTGTGTATCGTACGAAGTTTTCATAAAATACATATTTGTTTTGTAATATCTCATTTTACTTGAGTGACACACGCCAAGTCTTTAAGATACGCATGTCGACATATTTTCACTTAGACAAAGTTTGTTAAGCACTTACGTGTTGGTAAAACATGTAATAATTGTGGCCGTGAAAAGTTGTAGGCAAAGTTTTATGAAGGAGCACCGATGTTTTGAGTGCGAAAACCAAGTTGTGTTCGTGCCATGACGACGTAATTATTCGATGCGTACCACCTCCCAAATGTCATTTGTGGTTTTTGTACGTCCGTCCTCTTTTCTGTAAAAGTTCGTTTTTGTCGATTCGTTCCCCCGCCATCTCTAATGAAGGCCTACAGGATTCAATTAACCGGAGGGATTGGAATGTTTTGTGATTTGTACCCGATACAAAATTCTATCAACGCTCTACCATTCAATACCTTGTAGCTTTGATACAAACGAAATAGGTCAGAATTGAAAGAATTTTGTTACGTTGTCCATGATTTGCTTCTAATATGACTACAGAGATCGTGAATTTGATTTTTTTTGTTCCGGTACTATGGTCTCGTCGCACCAAATTCGAGGAATTTAGCGAATCTCTCAAGTTTGGGTCATCAGAAGGCAGCCATTAAAGAGTTCGATTGTCTACCACCTACCTCAATAAATCAATTTGACGGTGCATCTAGATTACATATACTTGTAATGTTTTATGTCCATATGACTATTAGAAGTATATTAAAATTGACTTACAAGATTTTATTACATTATTAATTAAGTAAAGCTTATTAGCTAAAGCGCGTAAAAATATATATACGTAATTAAAACTCTATTCGTGCGGTGACAAGTTAAAAAATAAAATGTATCATCATATTTTAGTTTCTCAAGGAACTTGGAAATACTTACTGAGGCACTACAGGGAGAATGGGCGTATCGCCGATACCAAGTCTTCGGTGGTGCTGCGGCAAATCTGCTAAGCGCGTTGACTATGGAATTACCTTTTTTTTGTGCTATAGTTTGGACGCACTCCGCCCTTTCCGTCAGGCACGGTGGTAGAGCGGCGTAAGGCCCTAAAATCCGTCCCCATTGGGCCGACCACTGCTACAAATTTCTTGACGCCAGTAACCACACCGGTAAGTTACCCTTTTGGGTACCATCCCTATCGACACCCAGCATCAAACAACAGTATTGTCGTGGCATCACGCGACCCTCACCTAGTCGGCCTCTCTGCGGGTGATGGACTAATGCCCGGTTCATCCGCTATTATATCATTATTCTCTATAGATCTAATAGAAGACATCAATTAAAACGTGGATATATAAACTTTAAATACAATAACTAAGTTATCCATCCATTGACACAATCATATAGAAACTAGATATAAATTGTTAGGGCGTCTACAAATGTACATTCATAGACACGTGTATGTATTCAAATAGGAGTGTGGGGGGTGCTTGGTGGCGCAGTGGCGACGCTCCGACAGGCAAATCTCGCTGAATACACTTATTTCTATCCCAGTGTTTGCGTTTTGACTATACACTTATAATTTAATGAATTATAGAACGAGTATATTTTCTTTTATTCTAACTTCTGAACTGTAATTGCGAATAAAAGATTTACGTTATGGACTACATCGTAAATGGAACGCGGTGATAGACTAAGCGTGGCTAAATCATCATCGCTTGGTAGGTGGTCAAAATCGGTATAAACAATAGGTATAAATTGTGTGGTCTCTATGGGTACTCTTCTTTCATAGTACATACTGTAAAATTTATTAGCAATAGTTTTATGACCGGCCGCCTGCCCGACGTTAACCCTCCTTGTGAATGTAATTGTTGACCAAACGGCATCACATGGAGTTAGCCCAGGTCGTTATAAGGCTTTTAGTCGTCTTTTACGACATCCACGAGTAAAGTAAGGGTAGGTAGTATTTGTAGCCGCTACCACACAGCCTTAAAATCATATGCATCATAATGTTTTGTTTAAAGTGATTTTTTAGGACAATTTCCTTCACATTATGCAGAAAGCAAGTGTTACAAAAATGTATGCATTATATGCGTATTGTTATTAAATTAATAAAACGTTATATTATATTGTTAAATACTGAATAATGATATTCAATATCACATAACTCAGATTATACACATCATAACAGAGACAAAGCGACGTAAGCTTTCCTTCACATATAAATTCACCGTTATTTTTGTTCAAACTATTTAACGGTACCTTCGTCGTATCAAAGCATCTGATTCCTTTAAAGTTGAAGCATAGTTGAAATTCCTCCATGTATATGAACTTTGGGAACATTTTGGGGAAATTACAGGAGGAACTCGGCGAGAGGCGGGCGGCGCATCGATTGAGCAATAAATCATAATAATATAATAGGTATAATGTAAACAGTATCCGCGGGATGATATCCCGCCTAACCTCTTTCTTCGATCTTTTACTTTATTAAACGAATAAAACTCTATAACATAAATAGATAACCATAGAGCTTAGTCATGGGACATGTTTTTATTTAAAACTAGCTTCTGCCCGCGGCTTCGCACGCGTAAAAGGTTACTTTCCTAAAGTTATTGATCCCCCGTTTTATTTTTGACCGTCGGTAATACAGTGCAACGGTATTACAATACTCAGGGTTGAAACTTCATTACTGGACTGCTAGATGGCGTTGAAGAAGCTAGATTTTGAGATTTTTTGACAAACAATTTTTTTATTTTTCATATAAAAATTTTGATTTTTTTTTAATAAAAAGTATCCTATGTTACTTTTAATACCTCCAAGAATATGTGTACAATGTTTCATGATGATCGGTTGAGTAGTTTTAGCGTGAAAGCGTAACAAACAAACTTACATTCACATTTATATATTAGTAGGGATGATTGCTTAATTGAATGTAAAAAATTAATAAAAATAATTATCATATAAAAAAAAATATTGTATCGACCACAAGTAATTAGGATAAGAGCAAGAGCATGATGATATCTAGTGTATTTAATTGAATAAGCAGTGATACTAGATTGTTAAAAATAGTTTCCCAAATATGTAACCTATTATTTTTTAGTTATTCTCTGTTATCCTTAGGCGATTGACATACCATTGCGGATTTTTTTGTAGAACTTAATTAGAAAATTAGTCCTGAAGAGTAACTCAAAATTAGTACACAAAAATAGTCCCAAGATACTGGGTAACCTAGTTTAGATTAAAATTTATATTATTAGTGGAATAACGGAGCGTTGGGGCAACTTCTCGGCAGCCACCACCTCAGCCAGAAGGCACGTGTATATATACATAACGCAGTGCTTGTCCCAACATTACTGTATGGAAGCGAGAGTTGGGTATGCAGAAAAGAGTATGATAGTAAAATTAATGCGGTCGAAATGCGATCTCTGCGGAAAATCTGTCAAATCAGGCTGACCGACCGCATTCGTAACGACGACGTAAGAGAGCGAGTAGGTATGAAAGATACTCTCTTTTGGTGTAAAGATGCGAAAGGGAATGCTCCGATGGTTCGGACATGTGGAAAGAATGCCGAACGAACGCCTGGTTAAGAAGATATACAATGCGAAAGTAGAAGGATGTAGGTACCGAGGGAGACCGAGACTAACCTACCTAGACCAGATCGGTCATGTACTGAAGGAAGGTGGAGTCAAGAGTCTCCGAAACCGGCGAGCGTGTATGAAGAGAATTATGAATGTTGAGGAAGCGAGTGAAGTATGCAGAGATAGAGTTCTCTGGCACTCTGTTCTCTCTGCCTACCCTGCAAGGGATATGGCGTGATGATATGTATGTATGTGTATGTAAAAATTATTTTATTTCAAATGTGAAAACATATTCACGTGTATTTTTTATGCAGAAATTTAATTAAGATTAATCAAACCATCCAGTTATAAGGGACCTACAAATAAATAGAGAAAATATAAATAAATCGTAAAGTATGAGTCACTGAATCATCCAAACGAATATTTATAATTATGATAAAAATTGATCCTTGTGGTGACGGAGTAAGAATACAGTTCACCACCCTTGTCATCATCATCCACGGGTAAGATAGGGATCTTACCCGTGGATGATGATAGCTGTGATAACAAAAAATAGCTTAAAAAGATTGCAACCAGACCGCCAAAGTTATTATTTTCTATTACTAGCTTTAAGTATAATACTAGATTGAAATGTCGTTTAGTGTCCGACTTGGTACATTCATGTCGTTACCTTATCTTTAAAAGAGATTTTAACAAAATGTGATTATAATAATAATAGTAATGCTCAAAGATCATTTGATAATTAATGTTCTTATTCAAGACTGTTTTAAGTAGATTTTTTTTTCTCTACTTGCTACTCTAATGCTTGCATTAAATTGATTTTCGTTATTAAAAAAGATTCTTAGATTATTAGAACTCACTGTTAAAAAGCACATTTAAAACATTGTTAAATATATGATACACAAACTTTGATCTAAATTAATTTTTGTTATTTTCCTCAGTTTTTTGATTACACTCTCAGTTTCCTGTGGTTTGATTTTCTTTAAATGGCTGTATACCAAAAACTAGTAAATATTTTGTCTCTTCCGTTTAGGATGAGCTAAAAGATATTGTAGTCTTGATAATAGAATGAATTTCCCAAACAGAATATAAAATAAATATCACGCCGAAATCTTACTCATTTTCTTCTTTAGTTTGTAGAACTACCCATATAACATCTATGCAAGAGAAGGAAAACTCGAAACAAAATCCTATACTAACACGTCTAACCAGCGTGGTATAGTAGGTTAATTTCTCTCCCATTACGGAAGAGGCCTGAGCCCAACAGTGGGATATATATGGGGCTGTGATGATGATGATGATAAAAGTTATATCATTTCGTAACCACAGATTTATACGGTAGTATATATAATTATATATACATATATAAGTTTACTTTAAGTAATGAATCAATAGTCGGTTCACAAAAACTGACCTAGTTTTCAAACTCACTAATGGCTTCTGAAACTACATAATATTCTCTTGGAATATTTTATTTAGTTAATAATATAGATACTGAGATATTCTTATCATCATCATTATCATCATCATCACAGCCCATATATGTCCCACTGTTAGGCTCGGGTCTCCTCCATAATGGGAGGGGAGTTAACCTACTATACCGCGCTGGTTAGACGTGTTGGTATAGGGTTTTGTTTCGAGTTTTCCTTCTCTTGCATAGATTTTATAACGTTTTATATCCCTTAGTCGTCTCTTACGATTACCCACGGGTAAGATAGGGGTTGGTGAATTGTATTCTTACTCCGTCACCACACGGATTGATATTCTTATATGTACAATTTAAGTCAAATGTTTCAATAAAAACGTTAAGAATAAAATACAACTTTTATTTACAATTACATACGTGCTCCTAGTATAACAATAACTCTTATTTTGTGAACAAACAATGACAATAAGACAATAACCGTACTAAAGAATATTTCAGTATCTTTATACCGTGAAGGATTTTACTTATTTACATTTAAAGAATTATATCTTACCTAACGCTAGCTACTTAGACCACTGCGTCATCTCCATAGTCAAAGTTCGGTGTGCTAAATTATTATATAGCGTTCAATGCTTTACTACCTAAAACTGCATATAATTTTGTCATCATTGAACATATTGTACTGGAAAATATTTAATGTCGACGACGTAGAAGTTACTCAGGAACGATTTCTCCAAAGCTCGAGTAAGCAAACGCATCGAGTAGACTATCCTAATCAAGGTAGCGATACCAGTGAACCGCCCATGAGAATGGCTCTATTATGAATCAACAATAAATTAATATTAAAATATTATATAAATCATCAATAAATTAATATTAAATTATATAAATCAACAGTAAATTAATATAAATATTAAATCAACAATAATATAATCCGTGTAGTAACGGAGTAAGAATACAATTCTTCACCCCCTATCTTACCCGTGAGTGATCATAAAAGGCAACTTAAGGATATAAAATGCATATAATATCTACGCAATAGAAGGAAAACTCGAAACAAAACCCTATACTAACACGTCTGACCAGCGAGGTAGATTAGGTTAATTTCCCACCCATTTCGAAGGAGGCCCGAGCCCAACAGTGGGATATATATGGGCTATGATGATGATGATAATGAAATTAATATTATATTCTAATAATACAGAAAAACAAAACTTATTTTTATAAGTCTATTCAAGACAAACATAAAGTATAGTTATAAAAATTGATACGGTATCCTCTACAATGGTCCGCCTCATAAGCTATAATCGTAACCTTTTATATATGGTAGTAAAGCTAAGTAACTTAGCCCATCAATGATACAAGTAATCTCTATAGAATTCAAATGAAATCAAACATTTTTACCATGCTTCCTTACGTTCAAAATTAAGTGTACAATAAAACCTTTGATTAGCATTCCGTAATGATATGGTATACGTTCGTTCATTTGCGTAATGAATTATGTAGTCTGTGGTAGCTAATGCATAAATAAGTTTGTAGCTACACAAGTAAATTAACGCAACTAAATGACAACGATGTACGAAATAGAACTGTTGAAATGAACCTCTGTCGATAGTTTTCACACAGTGTTTTTAACCCCCGACGCAAAAAGAGGAGTGTTATAAGTGTGACATGTCTGTCTGTGTGTATGACTGTTTGTCTGCCTGTGACATCATAGCTCTCGACGGATGAAGCGATTTCAATTTAGTTTTTTTTTTTTTATTAAAGGTGACTTATGTGCAAGTGTTCTTAGACATGTTTGATGAAAATCGGTTCAGCCGTTTAAAAGTTGTGTGAAAGGGGTTTTATTTTATACTTTTTAAAGGGAACTTAAGTTTTTGTATCTGGGATTTTTTAATGGTATAACTACCTATATGATCATTTACATTTTTAATTACTTCAATATACACATATTTCAACCATTATATTATACTCAATTTGTATAATTTAATTTAAACAATATATCTAACTGACGTACTTTCATGAGTTCACGGTCTTGTTGCAAGTTGTTACTATTATAATCATACTAACTAAACAAGTATTTTCCGTGTGATGACGGCGTAAGAATACAATTCAACACCCCCTATCTTACCCGTGGGTGATCATACGAGACGACTAAGGGACTTAAAACGCATATAACATATGTGCGAGAAAAGGAAAACTCGAAACAACATCTTATACCAACACGTCTGACCAGCGAGGTATAAGTAGGTCAATTATCCTTCCATTATGGAGGAGGCCCGAGCCCAACAGTGGGACATGTATGGGCTGAGATGATGAAACAAGTACTTAGAACGCAGGTACCTACAACTTGCGTTATCATTAATACAACTAACTCATTTATTGTAAAAAAATAAATAAGTCTTTCTGCCTAATAGATATTAGTACACAAAGGTTTCTGCAAGGCTAATATAATGCCACCCAGATAAAGGAATCGGTGCCGGAGGCCCGCTTAAAAGGTGCAGAGTAGATTATGAACGCTACGCTTACCTTCTGAATTAAAATAAATATAGGTGCTTTCCGTGTGGTGACGGAGTAAGAATACAATTCACCACTCCATATCTTTATTTATTTATTTATTTACTATAAAACTTACATCTATCATTACAGGCAAGCCTATCTTACCCGTGGATGATCGTACGAGACGACTAAGCGATATAAAACGCGAAATATAACATCTATGCGAAACATGGAAAACTTGAAACAAAACCCTATACCAACACGTCTGACCAGCGCGGTATAGTAGATTAATTTCCCTCCCATTACGGAGGAGGCCTGAGCACGACAGGGAAACGTTTATGAGCTGTGATGATGATGATGATATAGGTGCTAGGCTATTTTTTAATTCAGAAAAAAAAAAAAAAATGAAATGTCAGACTTGGGTATACATATGTACGAAATAATTCAACTACGTGGCGGTACTGTTTCATAAAAAAAAAGTTGTCGATCATAGACTAAAAAACTTATTTGTGGGAATTTGTGGCCGTGTTTTTTGCTGCTTAAAAGCGGGAGACAAGGTTGTGAGAAACATATGTACTACAAAGAATTAGGTCATCCTTTATATTTACATTTTATGTGGTCTCTAAATGTTGGCCTAATCAAAAGGCTCAAAGTCGCTCAGCGTGCTATGGAAAGGGCTATGCTCGGTATTTCTCTAAGTGATAGAATCCGAAATACGGAAATCCGTAGAAGAACGGGTGTGATATAGCCCGAAGAATTAGCACGTTGAAGTGGCAATGGGCAGGCCACATCGCTCGATGAACCGACAACCGTTGGGGAAGAAAGGTTGTCGAGTGGAGACCACGAATCGGACAGCGCCGCGTAGGACGACCCCCCACTAGGTGGGCTGACGACATTATTAAGGTCGCAGGAATCCGCTGGATGCAGGTGGCGCGGGACCGTGTTGAATAGCATTCTCGTGAGGAGGCCTATGTCCAACAGTGGACGTTTACGGGCTGATAGATGGATAGATGGATGGAATTTTATGTTCTAAATAAACTTGCTGTTCCTTTCTACGGTCATATATTCGTAGTACTACGTAGCGCTTTGCGTAGCTTTCGTAGCTACTTACTGAACAGTCGCAGATACACGTGGGATATAGTGCTTTTAATACAAATGTTATGCCTATTTTAATCAAAAACACTTTTTTATTAGTTTTATTCGTCCGTTCGGACAGACAAAGGGAACAAATGCCATACCACCAAGTCTTGTTAAATTATTTTCAATAATTATTATCAGTTTTTTCACATCTGGATGAAATACACAGTCTTATTCCAAATCTTTATTTATAAAAAAATATCACTTCGTTATACATTTTGTCAGTAAGTCAAATCGTCTCCTTCAGCAGTACTATGGTTATATTGTTATGTTATCTTTTGGTAATCGTGGTGAACAACGAAATCATATGTAAAGCACTGTCATATCATATTCACTACACCTTATCACTTTATACAAAATGCAATCAAATTATTTAACATAGCACGATAAAATACTAAGATAAAAACATAATACAAAAGCACCGCATGAAACTTTCACGTTCCCACCAAAACTCTTAACCAAAGACAATTGAATTTGAAGTAACTATTTAATAACAGTCAATTTGTATGATACAACTTAACCATCCTTGATAATATCTGTTATTGAACATGTAACATTGATGTTTTAATCAACGTTAAAATTAGGTATTACCTAATAGTTGGTGGATGCGAACATTAGAATTTTATATTATAAATCATTAGTTATACTCACAGGTACCTTCACAGTAAATATATATTTATCATGACTATTCAAATTTCCAACGAAATAATATCGCCACATTTCATTGCATAGTTGCCTCTGAATAGCATTGACTTGCAATAAATTTAAAAAAAATAATATGAATAGCTTTTAGACTATACCTTCTGACAGGTATAAAAAAAATAAAAATAGCAACACTTCAATTTAATTGTAGCACCTAGGCTTAAAGGACTTGTATCCATAGACGTTAATAACATAAAAAAAAAATTACTTTATTTTTTACTTTTATTTTGCACCACTACCAAGTTCAGTTGTGAATCTTATATAGAGAATTTATGCAAAACGGATAAAATTGATTTACTTTATAAACAAGATCCTTAATATAGAAAGACAAGGCATAGAAATTCTGTAACCACTTTTGCTTATAAGGTATTTTAGTGTTAGGATTTACACGGTACAGGATATATAACATGTATGTACTTAAACTCAAGCCTAAGTGCAAAGCGCACCGCCAAATTCCGGTGGCGTGCCGCGGTATACAAAGGGGCCACCCACTACGGGGGGACACAACTAGATCGCTGCACTTACCCGACCTTAATGCTGCCATCAGCAAATTGCGAGACACCAGCTGTTTGTGACAAGAAATCTCTAACATAATTCACGCCATTGGGCAGAAATTGCTATGACAATCATATTCAATGCGACACTTATATGTACCTACGACAAAATTGCCGCTCTCATTCAAAGTTTAAATCGAAGCGATAAAAACACAATTCTAGTTTTTATCTTTGCATAAGGATTTGAAAGCATATTTAAAAATGTTTTACCGTTCTCATTACATTTAAATACTTCTCTAGGGGATGGGGAATCGAGTAATATCTGTCAGGGTATGGTTATTAAATACCATCTTGGGAGCTGAATGCACTGTGACCCATATCCATTCGCTGCACCGCCCGACTTATACGAGTGGACTTTATTGATTCGTAGTCTTGAGACGATGCCCCGTCCTGCTTGCACGCGCCACGTGACACGCATCTTCTCCCTCTCTCGCGCACAGGATACTCAACGCCGATTTCTGTAGACTACTTACTCAATATTCTGAAGCACGCCTTAAAGACACTTGCAATTCCTTATTAATAATATGTGCTATCATAATGGTCATCTTTCATTAAATTTTGGTTACACCTCAATAAATATCAAGAAATTGAATTACGCTTAAATAAATAATCGTAATAAATGTTTCAAAGATTTGTGCAAATTCAGGCAGCTTTGATTTCTTAATCTATTATAACTAAACAATTCAGAATCTTAATATTAATATTTGATTTTATTATTTAGAGAGGCTACCACCCACTAGGTGGAATGACGACATCTTTAAAATCGCAGAGAACGATAAGACCGTTCTGAATAGTATTCTCGTGGGGAGGCCTATATCTAACAGTGGACACCTATAGGCTGATGGCTGGATTATATACTATATATATACTTATTTTTTCCGTATTTTAGCCCACATATGGTGCTACCCCATAATCTTAAAGTATTATCGTCAATTGGGCGGTTCATCGATAGTGATGTTTTGACTTTGATAAACGCAAGTGCTTGAAATAATTGTAAAGAAACTGATTTACTGATATAGATTAGCACTAATAAAACGTGTTCGCACAATATTTTATTTAAAGATGATTTCTTCTTATGCATTATAACGAACAGGCCAACTTCATTTGATGCCGATTGGTCAACAATTACATTCCCAAGGGTTGACGCCTGGCAGGCGGCCAGTCATAAAACTATTGCCAATATTTTTACAATATGTACTATGAAGGAGGAGTATATATTGTATCGAACCCAAGTAATTAGGATAAGAGTAGGAGAATGATGATGATTTGTTCTTATGCATTATTACTCTTAACAGTGTAAGTATAAACAAATACAGGTTATAAACTTCACCTCGGCTCATGAACATCCCACTGTTGGGCTCGAGGCTCCTCTAAAATAGGAAGGAAATTTATTCGCTATACCGCGCTTATTAAATTAGTTGCGTTTTATTTTGATTTTTTCTTCTCTTTATTTTGATTTTATATACATACTAGCTTCAGCCCGAGGCTTCGCCTGTGTAAAGAGTAACTTTCACAAACTATTATCCCAAGAGAACACATTTTCGGGAGACCTTATCCTATGTGCTAATCCAGGAAATAATCTATACTAATTTTTATATAAATTTATTCAACGGTTTTCGCGTGGTAACCAAACAATCATCAACATAATTATATTCAAAACCGTTCACTTTTATCATATTAATAGGATTCTATGCCATTATCGTCCTTTAAAACGACTGACAAGAGAGAGGATAGTGAATTGTAGTATCCTTCTTACTCTGTAATAAAGGAAAGATTATTTATATACCTACATAGTTTCCGTTTCAAATAAAATGATATAGAGAAGCGTTTAGAGATGATACTATTTCAGTTGTAGAGATTAACCTCACAAACAGGTCACAGACAGGTATGTCAGCGACCTAAGGCGCAATCTCCACAGAACTCGATTACAGAGCACCGCCATCTAATAATCGTTATGGTAAAGTAATCACGTTATTGTTAAACGTGCCTCCCTGACGTTTTTGTTCTTTTCAACAATACCTCAACTGGTTCAATGAGATCCGACATGCGATCGTTTCTTTTGAATAGTTCCGAATAAGATTAAACTGTTTAAACGATTTTGGTGAAACAAAATGGCTTAGTAATTAGGTGCCTGTGTAGCATTCTTGCTACTTCATTAAGCTTAATGGTCGTCAAACATGTAGCCGTTGCTTTATTTTCATTTGATTATGTCCGCAGTTTCTCACGCATTAAATTGCTTATTGTAATTTTATGGGGACTCCTCTCGCGTTATTATTCAAAAAAAATCTCATTTTATTGATATTTATAGTCACTGTTCTCTTCTTATATATAACAGTACTTAGTTATTTTGCATATTCTTGCCTTTGGTGATAAATATTGTTATTTATTTATTTATAACATATCCAGAAAAAAGTGACATATGTATATACGGACTACCAGAATCGATTCCTCAACTTTGATGGCACGCTGAGCAGAATACCTTTTCGGATACTCACGTCGACATAGTAGCAGGCAAGCGCCGATACGTCGTCCTAGCAAGGTCGGTTTCCCTATTGATTTGATCCCCTCAGTCTGATCACCTACGACCTCACTAACAAACACCCAAATAAACCCTTCAACTTTTTATTAATAATACAAATATACATTGTGGGCAATTTCTTAAAAATACTTTCGTGCGAAATTGAAGTGAGTAAAGGCACGCACAGATGAAGTTATTGTCCAATTAAAATTGCTTATTACCCAAATTCACACTTCTTCATAAACCCTAACAAATACGTCGAACAGTCAGCAAATAAGCCGTGAGAGAAAGAAAGATGTTAAGTAAGCTTTAAATTTTCTTTCCTTAGAGAAATAGTATCTCCTACGATCTTCCTAAGTTCCTGTATAAAAATCATACAGAAAGAAGAGGTTTTGATATATTATATTCTTGAACTGTAACCAAGCATATTCTCCAAATTTTAGACTGCTCAAAATCATCATTATCCTGCTCTTATCCCAATCACTTGGCCACCTGCTTGATATCTTGTCTCCTTGGGAATGCAATTGACGAAACGGCATCAGATGGAGTTAGCTCAGGTTGATGTAAAGCTCTTAGTCATCTTTTACGATATTTACAAGCAATGTACGGGTTAGTAGTATTCGTAGCAGCAGCACTTATACGAGTTCGAAATCATTTAAATATTAATAATGAACGTTTATTTCATTTTCCATCTGTCTATTTATCTATTCGGCCATCATCCAGCGTATTGAAGCCCACTGGACATAGGCCTCCCTATATGCTAGTAAAATGTTACAATCGCCACTGGCAGGCGGGTTAACAATCGCAGTAAGTGCTGTAACATTCCCAGAATTGTACTATTGCCCTCTCTACTGGTGATCCTTCAACAAGTTTTCATGCTTCCCGTGAAAATTTAAATTGTGGTGATGAATTGTATTCTCAACCCGTCACCAGAGATGCTAACAGGATCATATCTCCCAAATACAAATTTAATGTAAACTTTCAGCGCGTACATCCTCAAAATTCGTTACATTTCAAAATATTTTTGTCTATTAAGTTTAATATAATTTACATGAAATTACATTCAATAATACCACATTCGTTTTTATATGATTTTATAAAATATATAATGTAATACTCCATATCCTTTTAGCTCTAAACGTATTTCCACGTACAGAGTAATAACTGTTATTATTGCGCAACCTCTTCGCAATCCTGATATATGAGTATTACGAGACCAGGGTTCTATTATTTAGACAACACGAATTCGGTACATGTAGCTAAAATATTGTGTTATGCGATTGATTTAGTTGTGTAAGTGTTTTTTCTATATGTTAATACTAGTTAGCACCAACGATACTTAAACTATAGGAAACACTTTTGGCTTACGTGTTATCTAAATTTTATTGAAAAGGTTATAAGTGTCATCTATATCTCTATATATTTCGTAGTATATTATTTTAATGTATCTCTTAAGAACAACATTTACAATTAATGCAAAAAAATACGACATAAATATTAAAAATCTTTAAAATTCTTTTTTTTTTGCGGTGGACTATGGGTGTGGTCTCACCCCGCCAAATCGGTCCGGGGTGACGGATGTAGTGGCGCGTGACCCCATAGACCCACCATGCAAAACTTCTCAATTCGCCGTGCGAGCGAGCCACCGGTACTCGATCTTTATCTTCGGTGGCCCCTCAAAATCAACCTGCCTATTGACTAACCATATTAAAATTAGTGGTGTAGTTTAAAAGAGCTAAGCGTGCAAGCGTCGGTGGTGCCTTTGCTTCGTACTATGTAAATTGTCTGCCCACATGGTGTAGTGATTATGGTACCAAACTTTCAAATCAGTGTGTGGGTGCGATTCCCACACAGGATAATACTGTGTACGATCAACAAAGTGTTGTTCTGAATTTGAATGTAATTTGTTTCCGTTAATTGATTGTTTCTAAAGTCCCCCGCAGTACAAGGATTATTGCCTTAGATCAGTGAGATCTTTAAAAATAAAAGAAGTGGCGATAATTTAGTAATTCATACCTAACAAATTTAATATATCATCAAGACAAGCTACTATCAGTTCAGAGAAACATTGAGAATGATCGTAAAGATAAAAATCTTTGTAATGACGACTAGTTCACTCGTAAAAGTAACTTTTAATAACAGCTATGATCACCAACTCCTATCAACTGTGACGATTAAAGCATTAACTAAACTTAGGGATGCCTTGGACATGCATTGCTGATAGATGAAGACAAAACATCAGTATGGCAAATGAGACGACAAACTAACCTCTACTCTGTACCAAGTATTCTTCATGACAGATTAGACAGATTATCGACTCTCCGAAACCAAGATTTCATGAAGTCGCATACATATCATCACGCCATATCCCTTGCAGGGTAGGCAGAGAGAACAGAGTGCCAGAGAACTCAATCTCTGCATACTTCACTCGCTTCCTCAACATTCATATTTCTCTTCATACACGCTCGCCGGTTTCGGAGACTCTTGACTCCATCTTCCTTCAGTACATGACCGATCTGGTCTAGGTAGGTTAGTCTCGGTCTCCCTCGGTACCTACATCCTTCCACTTTCGCATTGTATATCTTCTTAACCAGATGTTCATTCGGCATTCTTTCCACATGTCCGAACCATCGGAGCATTCCCTTTCGCATCTTTACACCAATACTCTCTTTCATACCTACTCGCTCTCTTACGTCGTCGTTACGAATGCGGTCGGTCAGCCTAACTCCACAGATTTTCCACATTTTTTTCATTTTTCATGAAGTCGCACTATATTAGTAACTAGTCATCGTTTTACCATCGTACCACTCGACACCGCAGTAGGGTTTATCCATTTTACCTGGAAAAGACACGGTCCCCGACTGTACGTTTTCAGCGATCATTTCTCCCACGTACGTCCAAGATCTGGCATGATCTACCGGCTGCTGTGTTGCCCAAGCGCTATGACATGTCCTTCTTCAAACGAGGTTTAAGGAGAGTACTTTCTTCAAGGTAGGCAACGGCCTAGCTGTACCCCTGGTGTTGCTAAGGTCCATGTGCAGCAATAACACTTACCATCAGGTGTGCTGCTTGCTCGTTTGCCACCACCGTTAAAAAAAGAACTAGTGATTTTTCATGTTTTCACTCATATAGTTTCCGTTTCTGTAAGATTACGGCAATAAAATATAGACAATGTTACTTATTGATAACGTAGCTTTGCCTTCGTAAAAGAATTTTTAAAATTGGTTAAGTAGTTTAGGCGTGATAATGTAACCAACAAACTCACGTTCCCATTTATAATATCAATTAAGATGTTGCTTGCTAATAATGTGGCTATCCATTGGCGAAGGAAGTTTTAAAATAGGTCTAGAGGTTTAATCGTCAATGTGTAACAAACAAACTGCACAGATGGCGTAGTGGTTAAGATACCGACCTTCCGTGCCAGTGCCGTGGGTTCGATTCCCACGCAGGACATTATTATATTAGTATATTATTATTAGTGGATCACACAAAGTAATCTTTGTGTGATCCACAAAGTGTTGTTCTGAGTCTGGGTGTAATTTGTCTGCGTTAATTGCATTTTTGTAAAGTCCCCCGCAATACAAGGTTTATTTTCTTAGTGCAGGGTGGTGTATTTTTAAAAAAAAAAAAACGAAAAAATAGTGGCCTTTTATAATATTATTTAGGACGATATCAACTGCTGTGTAGTAGTGGCAAAGAATATTACCAACCCTTATTTTGCTTGCGGATGTCGAAAAAGACAACAAAGAGCCTTTCCTTACCTGAGCTAGCTTCATCCGATGCCGTCTGGTCAGCAATTACATTTCCAATGAGGTTTGACGTCAGGCAAGTGACCGGTTATAAAACCAAGTCAATATCTTTTACATTATGTAGAATGTGCGAAGAGTATATATTGTGTCGATCTTTATTAATTGAAAGAAGAGTAGAATGATGATGAGGAAGACAACATCAACATCAATAATGTCTAAAATATCTCAATCATAATCTTTATCTCAGCAGTTACTATGACAACGGCAATTACGTAGAACACTTTACGACCATTCTTATTATATTATGTCCAATGCGATAACTTTATCCACCTCTATTTGTTTCAGTAGTATAATGTTATATGACCTAAGACTCTCAATAAACATGCAAGCGGATGCAATTGATTTTTTAGAATCCAATTGATAATATTTGAGATTAGCATATGAAAAAATCTCTTCAACTATATAATAATATTAATATAGATTAGTTCATTATCATTATCTCAGCTCATATATATATCCCAATGGTGGGGTCGAGCCTTCTGCATAATAAGAAATAATTTGACCTACTACACCACGCTGGTCAGACAGATTGGTATAGAGTTTTAATTTTTTCCTCTATTGATATAGATGTTAAAAGTCTATTACATCCCTTAGGCGTCTTTTACAACAGCCACGGACAAGGAATGGCAACCCGATTACGAAGTGAAAAATGATGTCACAAGCGGGATTCGAACCCGCGCCTATTGGGATTCCGGCCCAATCGTGCTGCCACTACACCACCGTGACTAATTGTAGGACATGCAAATTTCACTTCGTATCATATTTACGTCTTAAGGTGACGGTATGCTATCTACCCGACAATGTTTACACATTGTTATAGGCTTAATACTTAAAACTTTACAGTTAGAATTGTATTAAACGATGACACAACCTTGTTATTTAAATTACTGAAATTTTAGCATTTAATATGCTTAATTATTTATAAAACCCGATTACGAATTATTAATACGATTGGGCCGGAATCCCAATAGGCGCGGGTTCGAATCCCGCTTGTGACATCATTTTTCACTTCGTAATCGGGTTTTATAAATAATTAAGCATATTAAATGCTAAAATTTCAGTAATTTAAAAGGAATGGCAAATTAAGTTTATGCTTCGACACTACACGAAGAAATATATATTATTTAATGATTGCGTATTTGTATATGGTATTGAAAAACACAAAGTACAAAAAGTGAAAAAAAAAAGAAAAAAAACCTAAATTTTAAAACAAAATGATTACACATTTTAGACTTACGTTGAACTCAAACAATTACATCGGAGCAACCATAATTTAAATTGTTAACAAAAAGCAAACACCGCTTTTATGTTTGTCCATATATGTATATATATGTATATACTTGAATGTTTATAAAGTAATCTGATTACTCATGTGTACGAGACCGTCGACCGCATGTTGCAGACTTATTGCATTACGTCACCGACTCAACTCACGTCGTCGCGTGTAAACAACCCTTAACAACGCTTCACAAATTAGTTGTCAGTCTACATGTCACTACCTAACGTTCGAATATTGAATTATTTAACGCCTTTTTTTTTGACGGGAATCTGAAAACGTCATGTGATGCTCCTGACTGTATTATTTATATGCGATATCTTAGTGATTTAACGTGTTATATTAGATAATTTTGATGACATTTTATGTAATATAAAGCGGCGAAACTACTGGGATGTAGTGAATATCATATAAAAGTGCTTTACAACGTTTTCGTATTCCATCAAAATTCCCACGAGATACCATTAACAGTGTGGCCATTGCACTGTTAATGGCGACAATTTGACTTAGACAATGACTAACTTGAAATACTAAAAACGTGAAAATATTTATAACTTGACACTGGCACCAATAGCTCGTATGAGTAGCTGATTGCCAATACATAAGAAGAAGAAGAAGAATTATTTAACGTTAAAACTCGCGTATTTGAATTACAGGCAGCGTGTCACAAATTGAAAAATTATTTAGGCGCGCTATGTACATTATTTTGTGGGTATTATATGAGGCTAAAACGCGCATCACGCTCATCTATGTAACGCTAATTTCAAAACCCGTTCGTCTACTAAGGGAGTACGATACAAATAATGTTGGCTGCGCAGATGGCGCCTTGGTTAAAATACCAGCCTACCTACATTTAGCAAAATGTAGCGAGATTTATTTCCACGCAGAACAATGTATTGTGCGATCCACTAATTGTTTTTCTGAGTCTATGTATAATTTATGTTCGTTAATTATGTTTGTAAAGTCCCGCGCAATACAAGTATTGTTTTTTTTTTTACAAAAATAATAAGTTACAATTTTTTTTTTTTACAATTTTTTTTTTTTTTTTTTTTGTATGGTAGCAAACGAACAAGCAGCCCACCACAATGGTTAGTGTTACTGCCGCCCATAGACCTTTACAATACCAAGGCTATGAGCTAGACCGCTGCCTACTAATACAAACCCCAAACCCATCCAATTGGGCTTCCGGCGCTCTCGCTCACCAAACGAAGCGCAATAGCATTTTGCCATCCGCCGTTGTGTTTCGTAATATTGACTTTGCCTTGATGAAATTAAGCAAACATCAATTTTTGGATTTTCTTATTAACTCTCTTTAAAAAAAAGAGGGTTGTGTGAGCGTTGTGTTACGATATAAATGAATGAATATATGTAAATTCATCTGTTCTCCCATAACTACTATTCTTCAGAAGTTATAACGTCCTGAATGAAAATGTTTTATTTTGTATATCAAATAAGAGACTAATTAACTAGTAAAATATAACACTTAGAGCTTAAATATGCTATTTAAGTTCTTATATTTTACTAGATATTGTTCACCGCTTTGTTAGCGAATGTTATCAATAAGAGTAGGAGAATGTAATGTAAATAATGCCAGTAATTGTACTTGGGGTCGATACAATATGTACTCTACTTTCATACATATTGTAAAAGTTATTGGCAATAGTTTTATGACAGTACATATTGTAAAAGTTATTGGCAATAGTTTTATGACCGGCCGCCTGCCAGATGTCAACCCTCCTTGAGAATGTAATTGTTGACCAAACGGTAACAGATGGAGTTGGTCCAGGTCGTTATAAGGCTCTTAGTCGGCTTTTACGACATCCACGAGCAAAGTAAGGGTTGATAGTATTCGTAGCTGCTACCACACAGCAATGCAATTGCTAGCGAATATTATATATAGGTATAATGCATTTTTACTTGAGGAAATATATATATATATATATATATTACAATAAATGTAAACAGTGGTGAGTGACCCTTAAGGTAAAGTAGCCCATGACAAGCGCCGCACTCTGAACATCGCTTTATTATTTCTTTTTGTTTCATACTTTTTAAAGCACGATTTTTTCGGAGCTGTTTTTTTTTGTACTTATTTTTTATTTTAAAGCTTTACTATTTATACTTTTTAGTTCAGCGAATTACAATCTTCTTATGTTTTTTCGTGAGATTCGTATAATCTTACTGAGAGATTACGAGAAGAATGCCAATAGTAATCTCTGAGGAAAATAACACCAACTGTGTTCAACAACTCGCCGGCCAGGCGAAGCTGTTATGGCATTATTTCCCTTACATCCAATAATTCAATTCTATAGGCTGTCGAGTGGATAGATTTATAATTGATTAATTAATATTAATTCAGTGAAGAATATAAATTTAAAATAAAAGTAATAATAAATTGTATTAATAATATCAACATCATCTTTGTGATGACGGAGTCAAAACATGATTCACCACCCCTTTCTTGCCCGTGAATATCGTAAAAGACGATTAAGGTATATAATAAGTAGATAACATCTATGTAAAAGAGAAGGAAAACTCGAAACAAAACCCTATACCAACACGTCTGACCAGCGTGGTATAGTAGATCAATTCCCTCCTATTACAGAGGAGGTTCGAACCCAACGGTGGGACACATATGAGATGGGATGATGATCTATGTAAAGAAAGCAAATCTCCAAATAAAACCCTATACCAACTCGTTTGACCAGCGAGGTGTACTAGGTTAGTTTACCTCCCACCGTGGAGGATATTTGAAATCACCAGTGGGAAGTACATATATACATACATACATACATATCATCACGCCATATCCCTTGCAGGGTAGGCAGAGAGAACAGAGTGCCAGAGAACTCTATCTCTGCATACTTCACTCGCTTCCTCAACATTCATAATTCTCTTCATACACGCTCGCCGGTTTCGGAGACTCTTGACTCCACCTTCCTTCAGTACATGACCGATCTGGTCTAGGTAGGTCAGCCTCGGTCTCCCTCGGTACCTACATCCTTCCACTTTCTCATTGTATATCTTCTTAACCAGACGTTCGTTCGGCATCGGCAAGTACATATATGAGCTAAAATAATGGTATTTATTAACAATATTTCATCATCATCATCTTGCTGTTATCCCAATTACTTGGGGTCGACGCAATGTATTATCTTCTTCCATACAGTCGTATTAGACATCATCTCTGCAGTCACTTCCTTGGGACATATCCACGTCATGCCTCACATAAGTCATCCATATTTTCTTTGGTCTTCTTTTACCCCTAAAGCCTTTAAGACTCTTTCCCCAAAAATATTACTTTCATCCCATTTCATCACATGTCCATACCATGTCAACTTTTCACTCCTTAACTCACTTCTTAACACATTTCTTATTTTATCCATTCTCGTCACACCACACATCCATATCAACATTAACATTTCCGCTACATGCAGTCGTCTCTCATCCGTCGCTTTTGTCTGATTAAGAATATTTGATGCCATCAAAAATGCATATTTGATTCCAACTTCATGCAACAAAAATGCACTTTTATGCTACACAAATAGACACGTTTATCTATAATATAAGCATGAAATACCGCAACGAGTTTGACGGGCGTCAAGTGACTGATAAAGTCGTAACGCTGAGAGAAAAACTGATTCGAACATCGTACTTCAGTTATATAAAGATGTCGACGGTAAACATTGAACGTCAACGAGACGGAATCATAGTGAATACGTCGCTTTTATCTTTGCCGTTTATCTTCGCGTTATTCACTTTCAGCCGCATGTCTTTACCGGTTCCTACAAATGAGTGGCATATCGGTTTACCCTCTGAATTTCCTTTTTTTTTTAATATCTTCCTGAATTTGAAATTTATATTTATAAATATAATGTTTCCATTTATCATTCAAAATTAAATTATTAGTATAATTTTATGTTATATAAAATATTAATAGAAATATTATTTTAATTTATTTTTATTAATAATGAAGAATTTTAATTATAATTTAACAGATGTTAATAAAGAATATTCATCTAATTATATAATAAAAGATAAAAATAAGAAACCAAAAACTAGGTTATTTGAATGTATCACATACATTTTAAGGATATATGAAAAAAGTGTAAATATAGAAGTTGTAGATCTTTTTATTACCTACATCTTTGCGATTTAACTTGTTTCCGTAAGACTTATAGTTTTGCTGGCAAACTAGATAAACCGTTATCTATATATCCTTAAAAATTCACCCACTTAAATTATTTTCTACTTTCATTTTTCTCTCTCTTCTTCTTTTTCAATGGGTAGCATACTACTATTTTATTTTTCACTTTTTACCATTTTCAGAGCCTTCAATCCTGCTTTAAAACCAGGACCGACAAATTTTAAATGCTGCTTGATACTGTTGATGCTAAGGTGTTACTCATATAGTGACTAGGTGTCACTCAACTCAATGTTGTTATTTTTAATGCAGTTTTCTAAACCATAAAAAATCTTGCTTCATTTGAATTTTGGATTTGAATATAGATACGGATATTAATATAATATAGTGATTTCGGATATAATTATATATATGAACTTATTTCGGATTATCCGAAACTTTCGGATAGTTTCGGTTACAGATATTACATTTTTAATGAATTGTAAAAGAGCAATTTTAAGCGTGGTGATTATAGTATTAATCAACTTTGAAAAGACTTACGATTAGGTTATCAATTTGGTTGATTCAAGGAAGACTTATGGAAACTGGCTCATCTGTATGAGACCGACAATCTTCGAAAATGTTCGAAACATATATATATGGGTTTCAGTTACATTTTTGGAAAGCTGTGTAGTAGCGGCAACGAATACTACCAACCCTTACTTTGCTCGTGGATATCGTAAAAGACGACTAAGAGCCTTATAATGACCTGAGCCAACTCCATCTGATGCCGTTTGGTCAACAATTATATTCCCAAGGAAGATTGACGTCTAGCGTGCGGTAGTACATAAAACTGTGGCCAATAACTTTTACAATATGTACTATGAAAGAGGAGTACATATTGTATCGGAGCCCTTAGTAATTGGAATAAGAATAGGAGAATGATAATGAGTTACGTTTTCGGCTATACTTTCACTTCGGATATCCATAAGTTTCGGTTACGGATATGTAGCTCTTTATGAACCTTATTTTATAGTACATCGATTTAAACATATGCATACGTGCAATGTAAACTGTTAATCAAGCCAGCATTGCTCATTAAATTCCCAGCGATTAATTAAATCCACAACTCACTAGCAATACAGCAGACGCAAACTACACCACAATTGCGATGGATAACGATGCAGTTATAAAAATATAATTGTACAATCAACCCTAGAGATAAAACTTTACCAGCTAACGTAAGATGAGACACGATTTTCGCACCATTTTTATATATATAGCAAAACTTTTTTAAACGAAACCAATAAACGAGTTTTCCTTTTTGTTGTTTATACTTTTACTTTCCGTGTACCCCTTCCCTTCCAGCAGATGACGTATAAGATGACTAACGAATTTAGGCAAACGATATTACTATTAATGAGATTAAAATAAAATCTTAAGTCAAACTGCTGAATCGCTAGTGGTAGGACCACGCTGTTGACAGTTTTCTGTCTACAGCCGCGGGCCAGTCCGTCGGGGATAGTACCACACTCTCGCAGAAGATCGACGTCTGAGTAATGGCAATGTGCTATTGCGCTTCGTTCGGTGAGCGAGAGAGCCGGAAGCCCAACTAGGTGGGTTTGGAGTTTATATTGTTAGGCAGCGGCTTAGCAATACTCCTAGTATTGCAAAGGTCCATGGGCGGCAGTAACACTTACCATCAGGTGTGCTGCTTGCTCGTTTGTCACCAAAAGCAATTAAACAAAAAAAAAGAAAGCTTTCAGATTTGGAAAGAAATTCATACCAAAAAATGACATATTCTAGATTGAGAACAAATTACAACTTGCGGTAGCCAGATTATTAAAAGTCCACATTTATAAATAACATATTTTACATAATCAGATAGGCATACTCGATTAGCAATTCTGGATAAAAGCAGTGGAACTTGGCTTAACAATAAAGTTGAAAAATCGAGGAGATTGCTACGCTACGAGCGCCGAGCCCAGAAAAAACGACGCCAACATTTCGCACTTAATGAAACAGTAGCTGAAAGAAAATAAAGGAATGCATTTACGGCACTAAGCATTATACCAAGATCACTCGTGGAACATCGTCCTAATGAACCACATAATATATTTAAGACACTATGTAATTCTTTTCTGTCTGTGTGTTTTGGTATTTGCATTTGTTTGATGTTTGACAACTGTTTTTTTTTTTCTATGAGTGTAGCAGTCAAACAAGTTGTCATAGGATTTTATTGGTAAGTTTTCTTTTCTAGTTGTGATGTTATCTGCTTCAATCTCTACTTCTTTTAGGACATCAATAGAAGTAATTGTGCAATGATGTAGCCTTATTCTATCGTCGTAAGAACAGTAATTTCTAATCTTATCTATTTAAATAAAAGTATAGTCCTTGTTGTCCTCTCAACATATGGGTGTGTAATGCTATTCTCATCATCATATAATGTCGATACAATATGTACTCTTCTTTCATAGTACATATTGTAAAGTTATTGGAAATAGTTTTATGACCGGCCGCCTGCCAAACGTCAACCCTCCTTGGGAATATAATTATTGACCATACGACATCAGATGAAGTTGGCCCAGGTCGTTATGAGGCTCTTAGTCGTCTTTTACGACATCCACGAGCAAAGTAAGGGTTGGTAGTATTCGTAGCCGCTACCACACAGCGTATCATATCATCGTCATCTATTATATCTTACAAATTTGTAAAAATATAAATATGTATATATATTATTTTAATTGCTATTATTTGCAGTAATACTGATTAATATCCGACCCTAAATCGAACCCAGGTTCTCACAGTCAAAATTACTATGCATATTCTATTTGCATAAAGAAACATAATCGTATTAGGCACTATAAAAATAATCAACGTTCTATTGAACATATAAAGCATAGTGAGTTTATGATAAAAATCCATTTAAAATGTTTGATCGTTATTATTATAAAAATATTTTTAATAAAAACTGTTGACGCGGTGCGGCGGGTGTCGATAGCTGCAACTGCGGCGTGGTGTAGGAGGCGCTCAGCTCAGTGCAAGTTTTAATTACTTCGCCCCCACTTCTTAAGCTTGTGCTCATCGTAGGGATGAGGCTACTTCGTCTCGCAACTAAAACTCTCATTATTTATAAACTATGTTGTCTTAATTTTTTGTTTTGTAAATTAATATATTAGGTGAATACTTTTTGCTGAATGGACTATTTTTATACAATAATTACGTTTAAATAATAAGAAAAAAATGGACATAACAATTGCTTCTATAATATTAATTCGTAATACATAAATAGTGTTTAAATGATTTTTATTTACCTAAAATAGTTGCCTCTTCCTTTAAAACGATAATACATATTTTACTTGAAGGAAGTGGAGGGTCTTTTCATTTCCTATACATTCACTGCAAGTGAACCAACCATATACATCTAATATAATAAGAAAGTTTGAAAAGGGTTTGTTTTAAATTTTTATTCACTTAGAATGATATTGTGTGATTATATTTCTTAATCATTTTATATCAGGTCTACTTAGAAAGATGACATATATAATGTAACAACACTAAATAAATCCTTGTCTTGCGTGTCATCATAAAAATATACAATTATCAGATACAGAGAACTATTAAACTCACAACAAACAATTTTGTATCACACAAAGAATTATCTTGCATAGGAATCGAATCCAAATACTTAACAAAAGTCGTAGTTAAGCCACTACAGTATCTATGCGGACTATATCGTATTATATTCTTCCTGTATCATTAAACGGAAAAAAAAACATTTGTATATTTTTGCGATATCAGAAAGTATTTTGTATAAAAGACATATAGGCACGAGATCCACAAAAGCTATCAGTTCTGGGTCGTTAAGATCACGCAACCCTTTTAATATTATCAAACTCTCACAGGTCAAAAGATTCCCTTAAGTCTGCAAGTTGGACTGGATACTGCCTTACTTATCTTACAATATTATTATTTTACGACGTTATTGGAATACCATATAGCTACATATAATTTCTAAACTAGTTTCCGGGTCTGGTGTTATACATAAGTTAACTGTATACATATATTCTACTATCCTTAACATCATCATCATTATCTCAGCTCATATGTCCCACTGTTGGGCTCGAACCTCCTATATAATGAGAGGGAAATTGACCTACTATAACACGCATGTCAGACGTGTTGTTATAGATTTTTGTTTAGAGTTTTACTTCTCTTGCATATACCTATGTTATATGCGTTTTATATCCCTTAGTCGTCTCGTACGATCACCCACGAGTAAGATAGGGGGTGGGGAATTGTATTCTTACTCCGTCACCATACGGAAAAACACATCAATATGTTATGGAAATTTAGATATATTTCTCTTCTTTTCAATCCATTTAAACCCACTATTAAAATGAGACTTTTTCATAAATGTGAAGGAATTGCCGACATAACCACGCTTACCAAATAAATTTCATCGTCATAATCCTCATTCAGCCTTTTGCTATCCACTGCTGGACGTAGGCCTCCCTCATATATCGCCACAAATTTAGGTCCGATGTCGACCGCATCCAACGACACAACAAATAAATTTACAAAGAGATATGACTTTTCCTATGAGTTTCATTTTTTTGTATGACTTAGCCACATAAATGTTATCTATTTTTTAGTATTTAATCAACGTAATCAATAGGTGATGTCCATTAAAAACATTTAAGTCATATTTTACATAAATTTATTTTAACTAACTAACTAGAAGATACACAGAAGGAAAAAAATTGACCACTGCCTCTAATTTTGCATGTAGTGATGCACTAAAAAACGATTTATTATCGCTCCTACATTTCCCGTGACCACCATGAAGCCATTAGGCAGATAACCTCACTGCTAAATAAGAAAACCCTGAAGTAAAATCCTCTGTTAACCCCTTTGGCCAGTGTGGTACAAAAGACCAGTCTACTTCTTCAAGTACAAGACTCCGGCGTCCACACTAAGGAATATTAAAAGTCAATTAAAAAGAATAAACCTTAAATATTGTAGAATTGTTTTTGTTTTTCCCATTTCTCTATCTATAAGTAAAATCCCTAAGCTTATATTTAGATTCAGGCTGAAAATCCTATTTAGGTTATTAATCCTGTTTCTTTAATATTCTACCAAACAAAAGGGTAATAAAATCGAATTAAGGAAAATGCGCAACAACGTAGCATCAGCTTTAGCAAATTTATTGATTAAATTAACTTTTCTGTATCATGTCAAAATTCTGAAATAATAACAGCAAATTTGAAAGGTTAAAGCGTAAAAAGCATTTTGTTTGATAAAGGTAACTTGCTGTTTGAATACCAGCATTATTGATCATCATCTTCTGCGAAAAAATAATTTTGTGGCAATAAGTGTCGGAGAATATTAGAGAGAACTTTATATTGATTCAATTCTTCGTAGGTTGCTGAAAGGGCGCATAGTAAAATACTGTACTTGATAACTTAAGCAAAATTACAAATTAGCTGAATCTGGAGCAGAAGAACCAGATATGTCTATAATAAAGCATGTCACGTTCATATAACATTTCAATTATTCTGGATCCTAGTTCAGAAGCTTAATTGCTTCACAATTATGTCACTGCGATGGCTGCAGGCGGCACAGGACTGCACTCTGTGGCGTACCATGAGGGAGGCTTACGTCTAGCAGTGGACGGCGATAGGCTGAAATGATGATGATGATGATATGTCACTGCAATTAATTATCAAGATGCTAGAGGACAACAGCGGCGAACATATAGCAGATTATGAGATGTCACGCTACTCTACAAGCTCAAAGAACAGCGAACAGTCTGATCATAATCCAACAAAAAAAAACGTACAAGCTAATTATTTTTCAACGTTCGCTAATGCTCTGTTGGGGACAAAAGCATCTATCGATCAGCCCAAATCCACGAAGGCTAATTGCTCACAATTGTCTGCTGCTTTTATCCGTCCACTCTTTGTGCACGCGTGGCTCGCTCGATGACTTGACTGTTTCAACCCTTGTAAATGATATCAAAGGGGAAATGTTGACACAAATATTAACTTTCATTTTAAATTGCTTGCTTTTAGTATTCCCACTCGCCACGTCATACACTTCCTAGTTTGTCGAAAGCGTGTATTTGGCGTTGTCATTGTTACTGATTGATGTAAATATATATACGTTAATGTATTATATAAGTAATTTTGTTTAATATTTTAGTTTGATGAAAATAGTAGGAAATATGTATTGCTTCATACATTCTTTAATATACTTTCTTTTTGCGTCGGGCTATGGTCTACCAGCTAAATCTGTCCAAAGCGACAGATGAAGCGGCGCGCGACCCTATCAACCCGCTCCGCATTGTACCTCTCCACACCGAGCGAGTGGGCTATCGGAACCGGGTCTTATTCATCGGCGTCCATACAATATACTTGCATATATTTATATTACGATAATATGTTTTCGCAATGTGCGAAAAGAATACAATAGTCACCCTTTACTTGCCCGTGGTAGTCATAAAATTCAGCTAAGGATTTGACTATATAGATGACGTAGTAGTTGTGCCAATGTCTTAGATCCGATTCTGACGCAAAACTATACTACTATTGTGGGGTCCGAAAATTATTGTTCCGTCTGTCAGGGTATTATTTTTGTCTGTTAATTATACGATTGTATAGCCCACGATATAAAGATTTCCTTTGCTAGGTGTTGAATTTTCATAAAAAAATATATTGAAATATTAAAGGGGACCAGGAGAGTCAACAACAGCTCTCTCCTGGAAAACGTATGATACCTCACAGTGATCCCCAACCCACCTGCCAAGCGTGGCGATTCATAATAACCACTAATTTATGGGGGAGTTCTACATCCATGACAATATAACTCGTAGTTCCTTACATTTAAAACCAAAACCATAGCTGCTCGCTACATATAAATACGTTGCGAAAACTAAATACAAATATTGCGATATCAGAATAAATGAAATACAAAATCGCGAACTGCTAAATTTTCTTTGAATATCGTGTTAACTTGTCACCCCTGTTGTATTTCGAACGTTAATATTATGTAATATTGACATTGATAGATGTGTAAGTAAATTTACATAATATAAGGCACCCACATAACTTACTTATAATATACTAGCTTCTGCCCGCGACTTCGCCCGCGTAAAAGGTTGTTTTCCTAAAAATTTTCATCCCCTATTTTTATTTCACCACTTTTCCTACGGTCGCCGCACTCCTCGCACCACTCCATCCGGGGTGACAGAGGGGCGTAAGCACGCACACCCGTAACCCACCCGTGACGTCGCCTTCGTCGTTGGGCCGACCACCGGAACAGAGTGACTTGACGTCAGTGGTGGGCCCGTTATTTTACCCCTTAAAGATATTTTTTTACAATATGTTAATCTAATAATAAGTTTCAAGCTTTTGGATCTAAAAATGACGAGTATCGTCATTTTTAAAGCCTTCTTACAACTTTTCATCCCCCTTTACAACCTTTTTTTTGCATTGAAAAGTAGCCCATGTCCTTTGTCAGGTTCTAGACTATCTGGGTGCCAAATTTCATTTAGGTCGGTTCAGTAGTTTTGGCGTGAAAGAGCGACAGACAGAGTTACTTTCGCATTTATAATATTTATAAGGATAATTTGAGATTGATAATAGGTTACTATAATAATTACAAGGTATTAATATATTACTTCTTTTAATATATTGTTTATTATTCGTGTGGTGACGGAGTAAGAATACAATTCAACAGCCGCTATCCTATCCGTGGGTGATCGTAAGAGACGACTAAGGGATACAAAACGCATATAACACCTATGCAAGAGAAGGAAACTCGAAACAAAACCCTATACCAACACGCCTGTCCAGCGTGGTATAGTAGGTCATTTCCCTTCCATTTTGGAGGAGGCTCGAGCCCAACAGTGGGACATATATGAACTGAGATGATGATGATGATGAATATATTACTTAACTTTGCTTATCTACATCATAAAGAAGGCTGACTCAACGCCAAGTTGAAACTACTAAAGCCACTAACATGAAATTTTAACGATAATTCCTTTTTGTGGCGTAGAGATTCACTAAGAAAGGATTTTATGAAATTAAACCCCCAAAGGTTGAAACGCAATAACAAATTTTGTATGGAAAGAAAAAAACCTTTATTCGTTATTTTTAAGTACAAATTTTGTTCTCTTTTATGAAAACAAATAAACATATATATCTAGCCGATCGGTTCTTTAATATGAAGTACATTTTGCTATGTTATATAAGCCATAAACTAAGAGATAAACTAGTTTAGGCCTAAGTAAAAGCAACTACGGCGTGTAATACCGTTCTTACTTGTAGACAAATTTTATTTCTATAACATTTTACCGTGAATATTGATAGAGAAATTAGCGAGTAAATGGCTTATGGCAGCTTTTAGACTCTATAATCCGTTGATTGATGGAATGATGGATTTTATGGGTCTAAACCACAATAAGACATTTCACTAATAATTAAAAGGAACAAACGAGACTGATCCTGATCACCCATCAATCCTATATTCTGGAAAATAGTAGGGCCGCTTAGAGCAAAATAACATGATGTGCAGCCGCTCTCAGATTTTGACCGGTTCATTGGTAAGAACACTTACTATTGGCGTTTCATAAGGTCAGATATTTATATTAAAATTGGCCACAAAGAGGTGGAAACGTGTACCAGTTAATCTTTCTTTGTAATCTAGTACTACCTATACTCCCATCTAATGCAGGGTGTATTAGAGACATTTTAAAAATTCTATCTTGACGCTAAAAATTTTCCAAAAAATGATTTTCAAGCATTTTAGAAAATCTACGAGATAATCCAACAAATATTTTTCTCCAAACTAGGTTTCTAATTAGGACTTTGCGATGTTAGTAGCATTATTATTAACATTAAAAATAATATATTATTGTGCAGCGTATTATGGACAGCGCAGAGGCTGCCGCGTTGTCTTCGAATAGTGGCAGCGATGGTGCACCGGGAACATATTACGACGCTCGCTGGTTGAATGTACACGCTGATGATGGCACCCTGGCAGCTCGAGCTCGTCGCCTCACTCTGACACCTAGCAGACACTTTGATCACATCGCAGTGAATACCAGCTTTAGTGCAGTGCTCATGCCGCCGTACATCAGTACTGAAGGTAAGTTCAACAATCACCGTTTAATATCTTTTTTTAAAACACACCTCATCAAAAAATAAATACTCATTTCGCGATAAACTTGACAAACATATATTTACTGAACTTCAAATATACGCAGAATCAGTAGAGTAATTTTTAGATCGCACAAAGTATTGTCCCGGGTAAGAATCGAGCCCACGATACTTGGAAAAATAGGTTCTAACTTAAATCACTACGCCATTTAAGCAGTTAGTATTATTTCATATCCTTGGTTTTTGTCGATGTTTTGTTAATTTCAGACAGGTGTCTGTTTGTAAAACTTAAAAAAAATAATCTATAGTATCTTCTTTTGTTCCACCACTTATATAGAATGAAGGATTGCAATTATTGGATTGTATCTACTAAGAATTAAAGATTACATATCCTTACAAGAAGAACAAGAAGACAAGTGTAAAACACCTATATTATTTGTATAATTAATTAGTAGGTAACAAACTGTCAAAGAAGTCTGTCGCCTATCGTCTATACCTGGCAAAGTTCCACGTTGGTATTTGGTATTCAATACCAACGGTCGAGTTTTCATATAATTTGATCAAAGTAAGCTGAATTATCCGTGTGGTGACGGAGTAAAGAATACAATTCACCACCCCCTATCTTACTCGTGGGTATCGTAAAAGATGATTAAGGGATATGGCAACTGTTCAAGAGAAGGAAAACTCAAAATAAAACCCTATACCAACACGTCTGAGCAGCGTGGTATAGTAGGTCAATTTCCCTTCCATTGTGAAGGAAACCCGAGCCCAACAGTGGGACGTATGTGGGCTGAGATGATGATGAGATGAAGCTGTGTCAATTTCTCGCGCAATTACAGTCTATAATACTAATGCAAACACTATAGTTATCGTTATTTAAGTTGTTTTTTTTCTTCTTTTGATCAAGTATATTACTTAACTTACTTAACGTTGAAGGTCATACAGGTTTACGCACCGACTTCGACATACTCTGACGACGTAGTGGAGGCCTTATACGAGGATATCTCGAGAGCCATCCACACGTCCAAAACCCACTTCACGGTAGTTATGGGAGACTTCAATGCAAAACTAGGCAAAAGGACAGACGATGAGTTGAGAGTGGTGCAATATGGATTTGGACAGAGAAACTAAAGGGTCCAAAAACTGGCCGACTTTTTGGAGAAGGAAGGCCTCTTCATGATGAATTCCTTCTTCAAGAAGCGACCACAGAGGAAGTGGACCTGGATGCCCTGATGGATCCACTAAAAATGAGATAGACTTCATCTTGACGGACAAACGACAAATAATCAATGATGTCTCTGTGATCAGCAGGATTAAAACTGGGAGTGATCACCGAATGGTTCGAGGCACATTGAATCTTCGTACGAAAGTCGAGCGGTCCCGCTTGATGAAGTCTACACTCCGACCTACACCTGTTCAATACCAGAACCCCTATAGCTTTCAACTCGAATTACATAATCGCTTCCAATGCTTGGAAGAGTGCGAATCTTCGAACGATATAAACAACAGGTTCGTGGAAACTGTCCACGCGGTCGGGTCAAAATTATTTAAGGCCCGTCACACTACTAGAACAAAAAAGCTTTCTGACCAGACTCTTCAACTCATGGAGAGGAGAAAGGAAATGACGATACAGTCTTCAGCCGATTGGTCCGAACTCAGGCAGCTTAATAGACAAATCTCTAAATCTATGCGACGCGATATTCGCCGATTCAATACACTGCGTATTGAAGAGGCGATAGAGCGAAATCGAGGCTCCAAAGTGTTCGCACGAGATTTGTCTATTGGGCAGAGCCAAATGACTAAGCTGAAGACCGATAACGGTACTGTCATTTCATCCCAGAGTGAGATCTTGGGAGAGGTCGAAAGGTTCTATGGGCAGTTGTGCAAATCATCCCAGAATCCTGTTGTCGGCTTGGTCCAAGACCCGAGATCCAAGCTAACTCGGCACTATACCGAAGAAATCCCGGACGTCAACTTGTACGAGATCAGAATGGCTCTAAAACAATTAAAGAACGGAAAGCACCGGGAGATGATGGAATTACCACAGAGTTCCTGAGGGCAGGCGGCAAGCCAGTTTTAAAAGCCCTACAGAAGCTGTTTAATTCTGTCATTCTCGCGGGCGTCGTTCCAGAGTCGTGGACCAGGAGTGTGGCGGTGCTGTTTTTCAAGAAGGGCGATAAAACGTTCTTAAAGAATTACAGACCCATCCCATTCCTGAGCCACGTGTACAAATTGTTTTCAAGAGTCATTACGAACCGACTCGCGCGCAAACTAGACGACTTCCAGCCGCTCGAACAAGCCGGTTTCCGAAAAGGTTTTAGTACCATAGATCACATCCACACGCTACGCCAGATTATACAGAAGACCGAGGAGTATAATCATCCTCTGTGTCTAGCGTTTGTGGACTATGAGAAAGCCTTTGATTCTGTCGAAACTTGGGCAGTGCTGCAGTCCCTTCAGAGGTGCCAAATTGACTATCGATATATCAAAGTGCTGAAGTGTTTGTATAAAAACGCTACTATGTCGGTCCGCATCCGGGATAAGAGTACGAAACCGATTCAGTTGCAGAAAGGTGTGAGACAGGGAGACGTTATCTCTTCGAAACTGTTCACCACTGCGCTGGTAGATGTCTTCAAGCTCTTAGACTGGACCGGACTCGGCATCAACATCAATGGCGAATACATCACTCACCTTCGATTCGCAGATGATATCGTAATTATGGCAGAATCCCTGGAGGACCTTGGCAACATGCTCAATGACCTCAGCCAGGTCTCCCAACTAGTAGGGCTGCAAATGAACATGGACAAGACGAAAATCATGTCTAATGCCCATGTCATTTCTGTACCGGTCCTGGTTGGGAATGCGATTTTCAAAGCTGTCGATCACTATGTTTACCTAGGACAAACAGTCCAATTAGGTAGATCCAATTTCGAGAAAAAGGTCAGCCGACGAATCCAACTCGGCTGGGCAGCGTTCGGGAAACTTAGGAGGATCTTCTCGTCTAGTATTCTGCAGTGTCTGAAAACAAAGGTTTATAACCAGTGTGTGTTACCAGCGATGACTTACTGCACTGAAACGTGGTCTCTAAATGTCGGCCTCATAAAAAGGCTCAAAGTCGCTCAGCGTACTATGGAGAGGGCTATGCTCGGTATTTCTCTACGTGATAAAATCCGGAATACGGAAATCCCGTAGAAGAAAGGATGTAACTGACATAGCCTGAAGAATTAGCACGTTGAAGTGGCAATGGGCAGGCCACATCGCTGGACGAACCGACAACCGTTGGGGAAAAAAAGTTTCTCGAGTGGCGACCGCGAATCGGACGACGCAGCGTAGGATGACCCCCCACTCGGTGGACTGATGACCTCATCAAGGTCGCAGAAAATCGTTGGATGCATGTGGCACAGGACCGTTATAGATGGCATTCTCGTGGGGAGGCCTATGTCCAACAGTGGACGTTTACGGGCTGATGGATAGTTGGATGGATGGATATAATATATATATATATTATATGGTTTTATAACCGGCCGTCATCTAACATCAACCCTCCTTAAGAAGAATAGAAAATAACTACTAAGCCATTAAAGCTATCATGATATCATATGAAAATTCAAGCTTACGTTCAAAATTGTTATCTGGGTTTTTTTAATGTTACGTCCAATTTTGAATAAGCTTTTCTCAAACCAAGCAAATTACGAGATGCAAACAATAGCAATTTTATATTTGGCCTCATATTTTACATGAAACAATAAAACACAAGCGAAAAATACAGAAACTCGTCGTCCCTACTTATATAATGGAACCTAATATATTGTTGACACAGGGGACGAAAGCGGAGGGTACGTAGGGTGGCTATAATGATTTATGGGTGGATTGACGTATTCCTGACTATTTAGTAACTCTTAGATATATTTTATCCAAAATTTCATAAAAGAATACTCTAAGAAAATTTGTATTTAAAATAACCTCGACTACTGATAAGTGAGACTGAGATTGTCAATATAATGTTCGATAAAGAGGCAAGCCTAACCGAAGTAATACTTTTACTAAGCAAAAATATTTGCATATTTTGGTATAATAGTAAAATAGTCTTCTATGTATATAATGCACCTTAGAAACTGCATGATGATAATCTGTCAACAATGACGACCATTTTTTGCGTACGTTATAGTTTATCCGAACTAAAGTTTTTACATCATCCTCTATAATACATATAAAACGGATAGGTATAAGTTCGCAATATATTATCCTGACGATTAAATCAAATTATATAGGTTAACATAACTCAATTAGTTAGATTATTATCCACAGTAACACAAGTTGATCTAACCGAGACGAGAATTGACAAGTTTTCATAGAATTCTCAAATAATAAATAATGTGATAACCAAAAATGCACTTTTACGTATCATCACCAAATTTTTCATATGGATGTAGTAGAAATCGACTAAAAAAAAACAAATAAATAATACCTCTTCAAGAGAAAGGAATATAACAGATAAAATACAAAAAACGTCATTTCAATAGAGCAGCACTTGTAAAACCCCAAACCGACTACTCTCTAACAGTCCGTACATAATTTAAGAAACGAAATACGTCCTGGTCCGCTTACAACGAACCATAGTACACAAGCGCACCATTAATTTTTCCGGCCGGCGGTCTAGGAGAAAGCAATCACGGCTGCTCAATGAACCAAGTTTGTCAATTACACTTCTTTTAATGGGTAGTTAAAGAAAATTTCCCTAATTGCTAGACAGGGTGCCAACATTGTGGCGATTATCCGCTATTGTATAACCAAAAGTTCATACATTATTCATAGGTTTCACAGCACATTCAATAATTTGCATATAATAAGCTGAATTATAAAGTCGTAATATTTCTATCAGTTTTGATATTTATCTATATACCAGGTGTAACAGAGAATGGAGCAGCTAGTCAGAAGGGTGATATAGGTAATGATGATAGGAACACATAAAAAAAAATTGAGCTGTTCCATTCTCTGTTACACCCGTTATATGTAAGAGATTTCCACCTATGTATTGACTCATCACAATATCACTGAAACCGTGAGGTTTAAATTTTAAATTTTGTCAGACTTTTGGGCCAGACTTTAAATTTGGTAGGAATATTCCTTTCGCCGAGTAGAGGTCAGCTAAGAACGGATTTTACAAAATTCCACCCGCAAGGAGGGTTGCTGGGGTGTAAAAATCACAGTTTTTAAATATAGCTCCTACAGACTGGAGATTTAGTATGAACATTTTTTTACCCTGTAGAGGTCAGATGATTACAGATTCTACAAAATTCCACTCCTAAAGGGACGCGTAGGTGTTAACCCAAAAAATCCACATTTTCGAATACTGTCCCTACAGACTTAGAATTTGGTGTGGACTTTCGCTCTGCCCTGTTAAGGTTAGATGAAGTAGGATTTTAAGGAATTCCTTCTCCGAAAGGAATTCTACGTAGCGAAAGGCATACACAACTGAACTGACGTAACCGAAGCGGAGCGAGGGCGAGTCGCTAGTATTAAAGTCTTTGCTTGCTTTTGTGATATAAGACTACGTTAAGACATAAACAAAAATACTTCTCCTATTTTTCACTACTACTTCGCAAGAGCCATCGACCTGGACCAACTTTATCTGATGCCTTTTGGTCAACAATTATATTCCCAAGGCGGGTTGATGTGAGGCTAGCGGCCGATCATAAAACTATTGCCAATATCTTTTTGCAATATGTACGATGGAAGCAAAGGCGTGTGTCGACTCTACGGAATTGGGATAGGAACAGGAGAGTGACGACTTCGCCAAGAGCCATCTTTCATCCTTTTACCATTAACTAAAGTTAAACAAAATAAATGACTGAAATAGTATTATATGCTGTACTGCTACGCTTCACAGCTATCAATACATCCTCTTATCCATTGGCTTATTAGCCAATTTTTGCTTCATGTCTCCTGTTTTGCATAGAATTTTTTCCAACTTATGCTGTTTTTCTTTTCTAATTAAATTTGTTGCGGTTCTCAAGACAACTAAAAGCATTTCCCGGGACTTACCGAGGGTCAAACCTCGGTGTCTTATACGGAGACCATTGTGGGTCCTAGCTTACAGGAGTTACAGTGGTGGAAATCTGTGGTGGGATTAGTCCCAATAAAAAAAAACTGAAATAGTATTATCCAAATGCTATAATGTAATGACTTTTTCTAAATGAAGTTTGACAAAACTCTATATATAATATAGTAAACAGATAAACTACTAAGTAAGGATTTTAATTATAAGATTATAAATAGACTTCTTTTTTTTTTGCTGTGGGCTATGGACGTCACAACCCGCCAAATCGGTCCGGGGTAACGGAAGAGGCGGCACGCAAACCCATTGACCCACCCTGCAAGCACCTTTTCTTCGCCGTGCGAGCGAGCCACCGGTACCCGATCTTTGTCTTCGGTGGCCCGCTCGGCGGTATGCCCTCTCGGGCTCCTCTCCTGTCGACGCCCCGATAGCTTTCGCCGTCAAGGCGTCGTCCTCACGCGGTTGCCTCACGTCGGATGACCGGACAATTCCCCGGTCCGATCACTCGAAGCCTCGGTTAGGGCGGCATCAGGCGCAAAGATTATAAATGGACTGGAAGAAAGTAATAATAATAATTAATTATGTATTTTGTTAATACAGATGGTGAAGTACAGAATCAGATATCGTGGTCGGAGCACTTGGATCCTCTATTGGTTAATAATTATGAAATAGATCCAACACTATCTTGGCAGTACTATGCTTCGTCTTCAGGTTTTATGAGGCGATATCCAGGTAATAAACAATACCTATTATTAATACGTAGTATTAAAATATAAAAACATTGTATGTTTTTTAACTTTTCATATCAAAACAAATGTAATAAATTGAATGAAATTTAACATACATACATACATATCATCACGCCATATCCCTTGCAGGGTAGGCAGAGAGAACAGAGTGCCAGAGAACTCTATCTCTGCATACTTCACTCGCTTCCTCAACATTCATAATTCTCTTCATACACGCTCGCCGGTATCGGAGACTCTTGACTCCACCTTCCTTCAGTACATGACCGATCTGGTCTAGGTAGGTTAGTCTCGGTCTCCCTCGGTACCTACATACTTCGCATTGTATATCTTCTTAACCAGACGTTCGTTCGGCATTCTTTCCACATGTCCGAACCATCGGAGCATTCCCTTTCGCATCTTTACACCAATACTCTCTTTCATACCTACTCGCTCTCTTACGTCGTCGTTACGAATGCGGTCGGTCAGCCTAACTCCACAGATTTGCCGAAGAGATCGCATTTCAACCGCATTAATTTTACTTTCATACTCTTTTCTGCATACCCAACTCTCGCTTCCATACAGTAATGTTGGGACAAGCACTGCGTTATGTATTGCTACACGTGCCTTCTGGCTGAGGTGGTGGCTGCCGAGAAGTTGCCCCAACGCTCCGTTCACTCTATTTCCCGCATTCACTCTTCGCTCTATATCAGTGGTGTACCTTCCATCTCGGCTAAATCCACATCCAAGATATACAAATTCATCCCCTTGCTCTAGTACATCATTACCTATTGTTACTCTTACATCTGTTCTGGCTTCATCTCTTTCAAAGACCATTATTTTGGTTTTGCTCACATTCACGCGTAGACCTGAGAGATGAAATTTAAGCTATTATATATATATAAATTTTCCGTGTGGTGACGGAGTAAGAATAAAATTAACCACCCTCTATCTTACGCGTGGGTAATCGTACGTGACGACTAAAGAATAAAAAACGCATATTACATCTGAGCGAGAGAAGGAAAACTCGAAACAAAACCCTATACCAACACATCTGACTAGCGTGGTATAGTAGGTTAATTTCCCTCCCATTACGGAGCAGCCCCGAACCCAACAGCGGGGCATGTATGGGCTGAGATGATGATATATAAATATTTATTTAACAGCCAACTAACCAGTAACAAAGAAACAATCGAACTAACAAAGAAACACAGTTCTTCAGGTTTATAATTATTATAGTTACTATAAAATTATCCGTGTGGTGATGGAGTGAGAAATACCACCCGCTATCTTACCCGTGGGTGATTGTAAAAGAAGACTAAGGGATATAAAACGCATATAACATCTTTGCAAGAGATGAAAACTTGAAACAAAACCCTATACCAACACGTCTGACTAGCGTGATATACTAGCTCAATTTCCCTCCCATTAGGGAGGAGGCTCGAGTCCAATAGCGGGATACAACAGTGAATTGAGATGATAATTGTGATAAACCATAAAATGAAAGAACTATTTTATAACTGCCTTTTGCATTGAGCAATCCATTCTTTCTATTTCTTATATGAAAAAAATTAAGTAACTGTAAATAAAACTAATTAACTATACTAACGTATTACGTACTAACGAACGTGTTACGGTATGTAATACATAATCTAATGCATAATTTAACATTTTAATCGTTATTTGATATTAATTTAATTTTTATAGCGATGTCTTGGCCTCCAGAAGATGGCTACTCACACCATGCGAGAGACTTCTACGACTTCAGATCATCAAACTGGTTCGTTGAGGCGGCAACATCTCCGAAAGATCTGGTTATCCTTCTTGATGATTCTGATGATTTGAGTTCATCATACTGGCGACTCGCAAAGTCGACTGTCTCTGCTTTACTTGATACCCTGGGACCGAATGACTTCGTGAACATCTACAGATACAGTGATACAGTTTCTGAATTACATTCTTGTTATACGAAGGTTTTGGCACAGGTAAGATATTTATAAGTTTATTTATCATATTCTATGATTGTCTTTCTTGTCCATATCCAGCTTAACAATGAAAAGTGACATTCATTCCTATCTCACAGGAGCCTAGCCTAGGAGCATATAGATAAGTGGTAATTTTAATTCAGAAATAATATAACTATAAATATTTTAATCATTCTCCTATTATATATAGCTAATCTTTGTATCTGGAGTGAATCACTTTATATGCATGTCAAAAGAACCTAACCTAAGCGAGTAGGTATGAAAGAGAGTATTTGTGTAAAGATGCGAAAGGGAATGCTCCGATGGTTCGGACATGTGGAAAGAATGCCGAACGAACGTCTGGTTAAGAAGATATACAATGCGAAAGTGGAAGGATGTAGGTACCGGGGGAGATCGACACTAACTTACCTAGACCAGTTTGGTCACGTACTGAAGGAAAGTGGAGTCAAGAGTCTCCGAAACCGGCGAGCGTGTATGAAGAGAATTATGAATGTTGAGGAAACGAGTGAAGTATGCAAAGATAGAGTTCTCTGGCACTCTATTCTCTCTGCCTACCCTGCGAGGGATATGGCGTGATAATATGTATGTATGTATGTAAGACTAACTTTTGCAAAATTGCTAATTTAACACCTATTAAGACATCATGACTCTTTCCTAACACCTAATAAATTAAATGCAAAGCTATTTTTACTCCGTACAAATAATAATTCTCTAAACTCAAGAATATCCTCAAAATAGCAGGTTATAATGATAAAAATATGTATAATTCATAACAGTATAATTAATTTTCTGTGCAGTGACGTAGATAGGAGTACATTTCACAGCCGCCTACATCACATCTTGGCCGTGGGTGTTGTAAACGACAACTAAGGGATATTATAAGCACATAACACAGATCAAAGACAAATTTGTAATTGCTCAATGGCACACAACATCTATGCAAGATAATAAATTCGAATTCCACTAACCCGTCTGACTAGCGTGGTATAGTAGATCAATTTCCCTCCTATTATGGAGGAAGCTCGAGCCTAACTCTGAGAACGTATATCAGCTGAGATGCGATAATACATGAAATCATTGCTATATGTAAAAGCTATATTTTATTTTCATATGTTCGTCACGTCTCCTACAGAGTACATATTGTACTCTTCTTTATTGTATCGACACCAAATAATTGGGATAAGAGTAGGAGAATGATGAGGTGGCTGCATGTAACAGAGATGCAAATATTAAGATGGATGTTTGGCGTGACGAGAATGCATAAGATGAGGAATGAACATATAAGAGACAGTTCGAAAGTGGCGCCAGTGACGACAAAGTTGAAAAGTCAACGTCTGACGCGGTATGGATATATGATGAGACGGGATGAAAGTAATGTTGTTAGAAAAGTTTTAAGTATGAATGTTGAAGGCTTTAAGGGTAAGGCAAGACCGAAAAAAATATGGATAATGCATCCATATTTTTTGCGTGAATCAATATATGAATAGAAAGGGAGTGAATGCAGATATGACATCGGATAGGATTTTGTGGAAGGAAATGATATATTGCGTTGACCCCAAGTAATTGGTATAAAAGCAGGGTAATGATGATGACGTTTATTACCATCAAGGAGACAGGGAACTCATTTGTCCTTTGCGCCTTTAGTCCCCCGCAGTTCATCATTCATTCTTCTGCTCCTATCCCAATTACTACTCCTCTTCCTACATATTGCAAAGTTATTAACAATAATTTTATGACCAGCCGCCTGTCAGACGTCAACTCCCCTTGGGAATGTAATTTTTAACCAAACGGCATTAGATGGAGTTACTTAGGTCGTTATAAGGCTCTTAGTCGTCTTTTAAGACATCCACGAGCAAAGTAAGGGTTAGTGGTATTCGTAGCCGCTACCACACAGCTAACCTTCGACCCCCCGCAGTTATATACAAAAAATAGAAATAATTATATATAATCCATCGTAATTTAAAAGAAAACTATAACATATCAAATTGAAAAGTTGTACTTTCATAAATATTCATCATCATCATCATCATCACAGCCCATAAATGTCCCACTGTTGGGCTCGGGCCTCCTCCGTAATGGGAGGGAAATTAACTTACTATACCGCGCTGGTCAGACGTGCTGGTATAGGGTTTTGTTTCGAGTTTTCCTTCTCTCGCATAGATGTTATATGCGTTTTATATCCCTTAGTCGTCTCGTACGATCACCCACGGGTAAGATATGGGGTGGTGAATAGTATTCTTACTCCGTCACCACACGGAATCATAAATATTAATTCGCTTATATTAAAAGCTTAGTAGTAAGTTCAAAAAGGTCGTATTCCAACATTTTAGAACTTTAGACTTATGAAAATGCGTGGTGGTACTTCAGATTGTTATTAGGATTATATTATTAAGTGATTATTATTTGGGTATTAAAACGTATGTTTAAAAATAAATAATCATAATACAATTACGATATTTAGATATTATAAGTTTTGCACAATAATTTATTATAATTATAATTTATAATGCGATCTCTTCGGAAAATCTGTGGAGTTAGGCTGACCGACCGCATTCGTAACGACGACGTAAGAGAGCGAGTGGGTATGAAAGAGAGTATTGGTGTAAAGATGCGAAAGGGAATGCTCCGATGGTTCGGACATGTGAAAAGAATGCCGAGCGAACGTCTGGTTAAGAAGATATACAATGCGAAAGTGGAAGGATGTAGGTACCGAGGGAGACCGAGACTAACCTACCTAGACCAGATCGGTCAGGTACTGAAGGAAGGTGGAGTCAAGAGTCTCCGAAACCGGCGAGCGTGTATGAAGAGAATTATGAATGTTGAGGAAGCGAGTGAAGTATGCAGAGATAGAGTTCTCTGGCACTCTGTTCTCTCTGCCTACCCTGCAAGGGATATGGCGTGATGATATGTATGTATAATTTATAATAGCTTCATCATCTCAGCTTATATATTATGTCTTACTATTCGTCTCGAGCCTCCTCCGTAATGAGAGGGAAATTGAATTACTATACCATGCTGGTCAGACGTGTTGGTATATGGTTTTATTTCGAGTTTTATTTCTCTTACATAGATGTTATATGCGTTTCATATCCCTTAATCGTCTATTACGATCACCAACGGGTAAGATAGGGTGTGATGAATTGTATTCTTACTCCATCACTACACAGGTACCTTACTCCGTCACCACACATATAATATAATAATTTATAACAATTTATTTTATTTATTTATTTATCGTAATATAGTAAATATTAAATATCAAGCTAAAAATATTTAGAATACATAAAGCTAATAACAAGTCTTTCCTATACAATTATAAGGAAGACTTGTGTAGTTCGTAGCTTAACATCAAATAATAAAGATCTACATACATACGTAGCCTCACGCCTGTTTCCCAGAGGGGTAGGCAGAGACTACGGATTGCCACAAACCACGATCCTGACATACCTCCATCGCTTCATTCACGCTCATCACAGTGTTCATGCATGCTCTACGATTACGCGTACTCTTAATCTGACCTTTCACTAACACATCTTCAATTTGATCCAGGAAAGTACGACGTAGTCTTCCCCTTGTAATCGTCCCACTTACACTCGCTTTGTATACTTGTTCCGTCAACCTTTCTTCACTCATTCTTTCCACGTGTCCAAACCACCTCAGCATACCCTTTTTTATTTTTGTCACTACTTCTTCATTCATACCACAGCGCTCTCTTATAACACTATTCCTAATTTTATCTTTCAAACTTACACCACACATACTACGAAGAGCTATCATCTCTACAGCATTTATTCTACTTTCATGTCTTCCCTGCCAAATCCATCAGTCTAAAAAAAAAAAATAAAGATCTATAATGAATAATTTTCAGTTGCATCTTATACCACTATCATCGAAGCAATGGTTATCTTAAACTCTTTCAACCATATAAATTTCCGTTGCCATGGTTAGCGGGCATTTGAACTACTACCTTTTTTAGTGGTGAACCACACTGTTATAGAATAGTCTCTGTCTACAGCCGCAGGCCGGTCCGTCCGGGGTAGTACCACACTCTCGCAGAAGATCGACGTCTGAGTAATGGCAATGTGCTATTGAACTTCGTTTGGTGAGCAAGAAAACCGGAAGCCCAACTGAGTGGGTTTAGGGTTTATATTGGTAGGCAGTGGCCTAGTTATACCCTTTGTATTACAAAGGTCCATGGGCGGCAGTGACACTTACCATCAGGTGTGCTACTTGCTCGTTTGCCACCACAAGCAATAAAAAAAATACTACTACGGATTAGCATCTATTTTGTTTCCAGTTTTCCTTCTCTCGCAATGATGTTGTATGCTTACATCTCTACATCGGCATATCAACATGAGTTGATATGAATATTGGATGTATATGAATACATCCTCCTATTGGGTTAGTCTTTCACGATAGAAAAGTGACTTACTGTACCACGCTGGGCAGATGAGTTGCTATAGAGGTTTCCTTCTCTTACATCATCATTCTCCTACTCTTATCCCAATTATTTGGGGTCGATACACTATGTACTCTTCTATACCACATATTGTAAAAGTTATTGGCAATAGTTTTATGACCGGCCGCCTGCCAGACGTCAACCCTCCTTGGGAATGTAATTGTTGACCAAACGGCATCAGATGGAGTCGACCCAGGTCATTATAAGGCTCTCAGTCGTCTTTTACGACATCCACGAGCAAAGTAAGGGTTGGTAGTATTCGTAGCCGCTACCACACAGCTAGGTTTCCTTCTCTTACATGTGTGTCTATATGTTATTGATTATTATACCCTTTAGTTGTGTTTTTGACACCCACGGACAAAATAGGGACTAGTGCAATTATTTCATTCAGTATTCTTTTACGACATCCGCGAGAATAAAACTACTTTGAATTGCTTTCTTGAGATAATAAAGAATATTTTAACGTAACTATATTTTGTTTATGATATCATACTTACTAATATTATAAATGCGAAAGTAACTATGTCTGTCTGTCGCTCTTTCACGCCCTAACTACTGAAATAAAAAAAACCGATCTAAATGAAATTTGGTACACAGATATTCTAGAGCCTGATAAAGGACATAGGCTCCTTTTAAATGCAAAAAAGGCTTGTAAAGGGGGATGAAAAGTTGGAAGGAAGTATCGTCATTTTTAAAGCCAGAAGCTTGAAACTTAAATAAAAACAGGGGATGAAAAACTTTAGGGAAGTAGCCTTTTACGCAGGCGAAGTCGCGGGCAGTAGCTAGTTCTTAATATAAACTAATTCGTAGATTTTCTGTAGGTTAACGGAGAAAGTATAAAACTCGTAACATCCTATCTTGACCGAGGTTGTCGTAAAAGACCTCTTAGAGACATAATATGCACATCTGTGCAAGTTAAGGAGCACTGGAAACTAAACTGACCAGCGTGGTATAGTAGGTAAATTATCCTTCAATGTAGACGAGGCTCGTGCCCAGCCCGGGCCGACCACCGAAGACAAAGATCGGGTACCGGTGGCGAAGAGAGGTGTTTGCAGGGTGGATCCATGGGGTTTCGCGCCGTCTCTTCTGTCGCCCCGGACCGATTAGCCGGGACGCGACCACATCCATGGTCCACCTTGCGAGGAAAAAAAAAAAAAAGCTCGTTCCCAGCAGTGGGACGTATGAGAGCTGAGATGATCATGACGATGAATTCATGGCTACAAAATTATTTAATTGATGCTACTCAATGATATATAGGTACCGTGGATAGTACACATTCCTAGTACTAACTTAAGCATTTCAGCTAATATGTCTCGCTGTTGGGCTCAAACCTCCTCCATAATGCGAGGGTAATTAACCTACTATACCACGTTGATCAGACGTGTACTCTTGCATAGATATTATATGCATTTTATATCCCTTAGTCGTCTCTTACGATCATCCACGGGTAAGATAAGGTGGTGAGTTGTATTTTTACTCCATCACCACACGGAAATCTAACTTCAATGTACTTAGTAAATAGTAATAAAAGCTATTAAAAGACATGTTTAATTTTAGTGAGGGTACTGGATCAGATGGTTGTGATAAATTGCTAATGTTAGTAACGATTTAAATTTGACATAAATTTCTGTCGTAATTGCCTGCGTGTACAGCTTTTAATGTCGGTTACGCGTGTTAATTAACGCCGGTATACATTGTCCTACATTGTTTATCAATAATGTAATATTTAGGGTAACTCGTGTGTCCCCGTTATCCGGAGGGTGTACCTTGAGGATAACGGGCAAATATGGGTACCTATGATTTCTTTGAAATTATATGTATTAAATTGTATTTTTTTAAATTTCGGTGAAAGAACTCATTTTTCGCTCTCTTTATTGGTGAAAGAACTCGTTGTGAGATAGCCTGTCTATATTTTTTTTTAAATTAAAGAAATATATATAAAAAAACCCGCCAACCGCAGAGGGAGAAAGGATAGGAGGGAAGATGATATAAAAAATGAATAGCATTATTGAAGATGTGTTAAATCCTAAGGCAACGTTAAGTTGTCGATTTCAGCTCTCTGAATATCTATGACATTCATGTGAAAAACCAGTACCTCCAATTCTCTTAATATATGTTGTAATTCTAGAAGATAGAAGATCGCTGTATCGTAAACTAATTAGGCTAAAAACCTAGCCGTAAACCAACTAAGTGTAAAATAATAAAGTCTCGGAAGATTTTATATGCTGCCATTTTTAAATGTTTCTTAGATTGTCTAAAAATAAAAACTTGTTTATAAAATTAGAGGCATCTAAATAAAAATTAGTGTGAGTACAGACGTACTATGCTAATTACTTTAGCTTTATTTTAACGAATTAAAGAAAAGTATGCAGAGTCTATTTTAGAAGATTAGAATAAATACAAATTCGATTTAATTATGTCGTGTGTTTACAGCTAGTAAAAAATTTAAAAAATACATAATAGAATAGGCAAACGTCATAAATGTTACAATAAAATAGTTTAGGATTCGTATGCATTTTGTTACTCAGTAAATAACATTACGTTCCATTAGTATCGATGTATTAAAATTCCATTATTTCACCCACGGCGAAAACGTATAAAATGTACTAATTATACTTTGTATATATACAGCGTGGTTAATAAAGCGTTAGTTGCTCGTTTATAACTACATACTATGTTATTTTTTTTTTACTTATACAATGTGGCAAATGAGCATACAGAACTCCTTATGGTAATTCATTTTAATAATTTTGAATCTCTTTCTAATCTTCCTTCATCTTTAAATCTTTAGTTTTTAATAATTCTAATCATAATAGGACAATTAGTCTAAGCACATTCGACAAAATATACCTTTTTTATGGAAAGAAGTATATTTAATGTATTATAGATTAATTGCCATCTGACCAACGTAACCCAAATCGTCATTAGAAGTAGAGTAAAAACTACTGAAATGTGTATTGGAAATGAAGAAACTAAGAGTGTTGATTTTTGTTAACGCCGACGAGTTATCCTTACGGATATCATCTCCATGGACCATAATCTTGCACCCCTAAGCAGCTGTCTAGTTTAATGTAGCCTTATAAACTGCACCGACCACCGAAGACGAGTTAGTACTGCACTCATCTTCGGTCCGTCCAAATGGCGATATAAAGTTTATAGAGTTGCACGACATGATTTCCCTAGCCCTAGTGGGTTGGGCATTGTGTCACCGGACCATAGCCTGTCGCCATAAAAAAAGGATAATCTGTTACTTAGTGTCATATATATCTTAACTCCAATGAGTCCACAACTCTCAGTGTATATTGTTTACAGAACTAAAGACTGTATTCTCTTTATAAGCTCATTATAAATCCTCAACAATAAAGTTTAGTTATAAATTAAGAAAAACGTTTAAGAGTGAATGTCACAAGCAGACTGTTTACTTTGTCGCTCGAGAATTGTGTCATAAATATGTTACAATTAGAGATTGTTAATTAAATTAAGTTAAGCTCATACAGTAGGTATATACCTCCATAAAACATGGTTCTTAATATATTATATTATATATTTATTAGCAATATATTTAATGATTATTATTCAACAAGCATTGCTGTGTGTATCACTTACTTGTGGATGGCGTAAAAGGCAACTAAGAGTCTATCGATCTGGGCCAACTCCACCTGATGCCGTTCGGTTAACAATTACATTCCTAAGAAGAGTTGACCTTAGGCAGGTGGTCTGTCATAAAACTATTGCCAATAACTTTTGCAATATGCCCGATGGAAGAAGAATACATATTGCGTCGATCCCAAGTAAGTGGGATAAAAGCAAGAGAATGATGATGATATTTGATGATTATAAAACCAAATAACACTACTGTACAAAACATATCCGGTGGCAAAACATTTCTCATAAGGATGAGTAGTGAACGGGTAATTGATTACTACATGTGGATATTATTAATTTCATTGTAAATAATTAATACGTAGGAGGATTCATTCAAAAAGAAGGAAAATTCGAAATAAAACTATATATCAACCCGTTTGACCACCGTGGCATAATAGGTCAATTTCCCTGATGGAGAGTGCCCGAGCCCAGTAGTGGAACTTATATCATATAAGAAACATAGATGAAGATGTTAAGAAGTTCTGGTTACGGTAAATCTCTTTTCGGTTTCATAAATTGATTTTATAAAAATTAGAAACTGTAGCCTTACTTGTATGGTGTGGAGATAAGAATACAAATCACCACTCCTTACTTTCCTGTGAATGTCGTAAAAACTGGCTAGACGATCAATAGAAGAATAGGTAGCATAGCTTTTTAGATAAACTTGATAACAAAAGTCTCCCTCTTGCCCGCCTGTTAAGCGATTATTCTACCCTATCCGGAATATTATGTTCAATAGGCCTTAATAGGCAGTTAGGTGTATAGAATATAGAAAAAATTGTAGACTGTGTTAATATAGAGTTTTATTTCAAGTTTCCCTTCTCTTGCATAGTTATTATATACATATTATATATAGATATCTTAGCCGTCTTTTACAACCCACGGGCAATATAAGAAATGGTGAATTGTATTCTTACTCCGTCACCACACGAACGGTTTTGTAATTCATCATCATCCTCCGACTCATATCCCAATTACTTTAGGTCGATACAATATGTACTCTTTTTTCTTAGTACATATTGTAAAAGGTCATAAAACTATTACCAATAATGGCAATAGTTTTATGACCGGTCGCCTGCCAGATGTCAACCTTCCTTGGGAATGTAATTGTTGAAGAAACGGCATCGGATGGAGTTGGCCCTGGTCGTTATTAGGCTCTTAGTGGTCTTTTACGACATTCACGAGCAAAGTAAGGGTTGGTAGTATTCGTAGCCACTACCACACAGCGTTCCCTTCTCTTGCATTATATTTTTTATATTCATATTATATCTCTTAGCCGTCTTTTACAAATCACGGGCAATATATGAAATGGTGAATTGTATTCTTACTCCGTCACCACACGAATGGTTTTGTTTAATTATCGTAGTAAAATAATCAACCTGTATATAATCGCTGTAAATGGGGTAAATGCAAGTATCGCGTGCCGAGCGATGGTACGGTATAGCGCGATATTCATCTCTCCTGTGGTACCTACTGTAATGGGTTCAATCCAACAACATTAATGCGTCCACCATTAATAATACCTATCAGATCATTTTACTTTTATTATACACAAATAACCAAAATCAAATAAATGAAAATTTAATTATTTAACAGGTATATTGTTCATTTAGTTAAAATGTATTAATCGGTTACATAAATATCCTTTTCTCGGCTGACTTATGTCCTGCAAAAGTGATAACCAATTTGTCTAAACTACGTTCACTAGACGGTCAAGCGGTGTTTATGTTGAGATTTTGGATGAATCTTTGAACCTGGAATTAGCATTTATTAGTAGCAATAACGAGAACTAAAGGGAACATAAATTTAATAAAATTAACTATCTACTTCTTAATCTCAAGCTCACCATCACTTTCTTCACACCTTTTTAATTTCTTTCATCTCTTAATACATAATTTTATATACCTACTACTAATGTTTAATCTCTTATTACTATTAGTTTCACTAATGTTATTGTAGCTGCTAATAAATTTTCGCAACTAATTTAGGTCCCTGATCAACTCAGGAGTAACTTAAACTAAGTTCATGATGACATAGAACAAAAAAAAAATTGTGCTTATCAATTTTTCGTTGGATATGAAATTATTTTATTTTAAAGACAATTCTTGACACCACAATACGGCATATCTTAGTCATGAAGGACTATAAAAATATCGAATTAGCGCGCAGTGCTATCCAGTCGAACAATTTCCATGCAAAATATTTTTTTGTGCAATCCACACTGGATTGTCTTGAGTCTGGATAATATTATACATAATTTGCATGTATTTTATTGTTTTGTTTGGTGAGAAAATAAGAATATAATTTACCATCTCGTATCCTATCCGTAAATATATAAATAATACAGGGTGGAAGTGGACCGCTCCCGAAAACAAAGACTGGTGACCCTACTAGTCCTACTTGTAATGATAGGCTAGAAAAAAATCGAGTCGGATGAAAAAAAAATTTTTTTGCAACGAATTTCAAGTTTTTTTTTTCACATTCCATCGTATTTGGACAGTGCCATGTAACGATAATTCCATAAAAAATACGTAACTTTACTCAGATGAAAAAAGACGCAATCTATTCAAAACTCACGATCATATGTTCAAGAGTTCAACGACTTCGCGCGATGAAATAATTTTTTCTTTTATCCAAATAGATTTTTTTTCTAGCCCATCATTACAAGTAGGACTAGTAGGTTTACCTGTCTTTGTTTTCGGGAGCGGTCCCCTTCCACCCTGTATATAAAAGATGACTAAGGGATATATAATATAATAATAATTATTATTATTTATTTATTACCATATGAACATTACAAAAGAAATATGGGAATCTAATTTAGAATATGCATATAATATCTGTACTTAGGAAGGAGAATTCAAAATAAAATCCGACTGACAAGCGTGGTGTAGTACATCAATTTCCCACCCATTGTGGAGAAGGTTGGAGTCCAGTAGTGAGACGTAAGTGAGCTAAAATGATGAAAGTGTTATATTTAAAAATAAAACACTAAACATTAAAATCAAATTACATAGTAAAATGAAAATATAATATCTCTACCTATATCTTATGGATGAAGTTTTGATTCTAAGTACATTAATAATTGTCGTATCTGAATATATAAAGCAGAGTGATCTTTATATAGTGCTGACGGAAACATCATAAACACGCATACACCCACTTCATTATTACAAGTGGTGTCACGCCAGGAAACGTTCATCAATTGTAGCTTCTAACCCCATATTTCGCACCCTAATATTATTTAATATAACGCTAGTTATATAACAAACATTTACGAAACTAAATACTTTAGGCATTGAAAATATTATCATTTTGTAACTTCCTGAAACGAAAAAGTGATACTAAAATAAAAAGAGACAAACATGTACATCTATAGGTTTTAAGGTGTGAAAGAATGAGATGAAATACGTTTGTGCCGCCTGCTTATTACGATGCTTTGAGAAAATACATCAGATCGTATATTGAAAGCATAAAATATTTTTTAAATTTGATGTCAATATTATAGATACCAACTATAAATATTGCCCTGTCCCTGTAATTATTTCACCCTATAATTATAATCATGTGATTATGGAGTAAGAATATAATTTACCACCTCTATATACGGTAAGAAAATGATAGGTAAGAATCCGTGAGTGCCATATAAGGCAACATAGAAATGTGATATGCCCAGAAAATCTGTGCACCAAAAGGAAAGCTCGAACTAAATCCCTATACCAACATACCTGGCTGACCAGCGTGGTATAAGTAGGTAAATTTCCTCCTATTGTAAAGAAAGCTTCAGCCTAACAATACTGTTTGACTAGGTTAGGTTATCAACATACGTAGATAAGATAAAGAATAAATGTTGATAATCATCCCACTTCTGATGCTTCATCTCAACCTATTACTTTGGAAAGTTTCTCATCCACCTAACGTGCTTTTTTATTGCTTATTGTGGCGCAAACGAGCAAACAGCATACTTGATAGTAAGGGTTATTGGCGCCCATGGACCTTTGAAATACCAAGGCTATCGCTAGGCCGCTGCCTATTAATACGAACCCTAAACCCACCCAGTTGAGCTTCCGACTCACCCGCTCACCGAACGAAGCACAACAACCATTGCTCAGACGTCGAACTTTTGCGAGAGTGTGATACTACCTCGAACGGACCGGCCCGCGGTTGTAGACAAACTGTCAACAGCTTGGTCCTACCACTAAAAAATCGCTGCTACCTGCACCTGGTATAGTATAGAGTAAGATTAATTTATATATAGAATTTGCGGATATAAATAACACTCAAGATTTAGAAGAATCGTTTGTTCATTGTACGAACTATACAGCTTGAGGATCAAAACTACGGCCTTGATGATCGCTATTTAGATCACCACGCCATCTATGCAATGATGCATTATGATAGCAAATTGTGTGTCGATTATTTAAATTTACAGCAATATAACATCTATTTTATATTAGCCTGAAATGAAAACTTTACGTTACGAAGATACAAGTTTCTTTTTTTGATTACTCATGATGGCAAACGAACAAGCAGCACACCTGATTGTAAATATTACTGCCACCAATACCGCCTTGCAATACCAGGGATATAGGCTAGCAGGGGTACAATACCAGGGATAAAGGCAGCTGAGCCGCTGCCTACCAATAAAAATGCCAAACTCACCTAGAAAACTGAGCTTCCGGCTCCCTTGCTCACTTCGAACGATCTCGGTAGCACAACAGCACTCAACTGCTCAAACGTGCAGTCGGTAGTGTAGGAATTTCATTACAATAAGTAAGCTGTTTATAATTTATTTTAGGGCTTGGCATCGATTTCAAACCTATTAATAGATATATTAAGTTATTTTATACTTTTTAGTTTTTGAAGCCGGTTTTTGAAACGTTTTTTTTTGTTTCAATTTATATAAATTATTTTTTTTTCCTCTTACAAGGAAAAACTTAACAGCATCAGGGTGATTTCCACGATCCTACCTAACATCAAGTCTCTTTGGGAAAAAACCATGACCGCACAAGGGTAGGCGAATTTCAACTAATCGATATAAGGCTTCGGCTTTTATAACATCGATGAATCATATTTTGAGTTGGCGATCATTGCTGCTAGCACCCGACATATAATAGGTGCATAAATCTTATATCTTTAAACGAGCAATTCTTGTATATATATATATATATATATATATATATATATATATATATAAATATATATATAAATGTGAAAGGATGTAGGTACCAGGGGAGACCGAGACTAACCTACCTAGACCAGATCGGTCATGTACTGAAGGAAGGTGGAGTCAAGAGTCTCCGAAACCGGCGAGCGTGTATGAACAGAATTATGAATGCTGAGGAAGCGAGTGAAGTATGCAAGGATAGAGTTTTCTGGCACTCTGTTCTCTCTGCCTTCACTGCAAGGGACAAGGCGTGATTGTATGTATGTATATATATATATATATATATATATATATATTCTGGATCTCGGAAACGGCACTAACAATTTTCATGAAATTTAGCATGTACGGCGTTTCGGGGGCGATTAAGCGATCTAGCTAGGTTTCATTTCTAGAAAATATTGTTTTGTATGTATTTTCAGGCAATAAGAAATATTTTTTTTCATTGGCTGAAAACTATTAACATATGAAGGCAAATTTTGACGCGCTATCATTAAGAATAGACATAGCTCAGTTGGAACGATTGTAGTAGCGCACAAAGGTAAATCATAACGTCTTGCGACCCATCTGATCAGCATCAATATGCTGTCTCCATATCGTATCTTACTGATTGTTGCTAATATAACTCAACCTTATCGTCTCGATTTTTGCAAATATGTTGATTAAGAGCTGACTAAACAGCGAACAAAAATATAGCAAATGACTATCTTCTCCTTTCCTAATCATTATACGGTAAAATACCCTCGCCAGAGTCAAATGAAAACGTTTAATGCATCTTGTGAGCGATGGATTTCAGTTAGTTCGATGCAATGTGTTATCATGGCTCTCAATTACAATATTCGGCTTAGAAAATTGCTGTCCAACAATTTTAAAATTCAATCTCCACGTTCCTATGACGCCTTGTCCTTAAAGTGTATGACCTCTGTAAAGCTTAGAAACCTTCAAATGCCGTGTTAATACAGTATTGTGACTTTGGAGACATTCCAATTTTAAAGATTATTTCCATTGTACCAAGCTTTTATGGGATTTCAACCTTTTCGGGGTTCCGTACCCAAAGCTTAAAACAAAACCCTATAAATAAAACTTCGCTGTCCGTCCGTCCGTCTCTCTGTCACCAGTCTGTATCTCATGAACGATGGTAATTAGACAGTTTCAATGTTCCCAAATGATGTATTTCTGTTGCCGCTATAACGACAAGTACTAAAAACAAAATAAAATAAATACTTAAGGGGGCTAAGGACTTAGGGGGGCAACAAACGTCATTTTTGCTCTATATTTTTGTTGTTTCTATTTTTATTTTTTGCCTTTTTGATTTGTTTTGTCATTATTTTTATTATATTTAAATAAATCTTCCAAAACACATTAAAAAGAAAATACCGAGCAAGGCTCGGTCATCCAGATATTATGTATTTATATAAATAACGGTGTTGTAATTATACATAGGTATATGCTTTATACGAATAAGTTAATTATATGATGAATTAAAGTTATCGTGAATGTTATTAAAATAACTAAAATAGGAAATTATATTGGAAAAATATAATGACACCTGATATATATAATTAATTATAGTTTCATATTAACGTCATCATCATTCTCCTGCTCTTATCCCAATTACTTAGGGTCAACGCATTATGTACTCCTCTTCCACCACATATATTGCAAAAGTTATTGATATTAGTTTTATGACGGGTCGCCTGCCTGATGTCAACCCTCCTTAGGAATGTAATTGTTGACCAAACGGCATCAGACATCCATGACTAAAGTAAGAATTAATAGTATTCGTAGCCGTTATCACGTAGTATATTATTATATTTCATATTAAGGGCCATTTATAAATTACGTAAGGCGTTTTGCTTGACTGTGTACTATAACTTCTTACTATAGGCAGGGCGGGGGTGGGCTTGGGGGTAGTGAACCTGACATTACATAAGTTATTAAATGGAAAATTACTAATTTTGGTCAAAACTGTGATAGATTATTAATAAGATTAATGTTATTGCAGTGAGTTAATGATACTTGTAGTAAGAAGATTGTAATAAAAGTTATTTTTAGAATAAACAGAGTTATATTTGATCAATAGGGCCTTTTCTTACAAAAATTCTTATTAAGGGGCAGGCAGGGGAGAAGTTGCAATTTTATGATGTCTTACGGTGGTACGGGATGGGGCCAAATCATTCTTCAAAATCCCTTACGTAATTTATGAACGGCCCTTAGCGTAGATATAGTAAATATATATATTAAGATTTTAGACATAAAACAAAGGCCTTGATGTGAATAATTACTAAGTATTTTAACCTTTCATTATAAGTCATCTTTGTATTTACTTAGATTTTAATATACATACATATACTCGTATATTTCAATGGTAATATCGGGGCGTTCACTTTATAAGACTAGCGAAGTTTAGTGATAAAATCAACCTTAAAAAGTAGAGAGCGCGTAGCTCTTGACAGGTGAGAGGTCCCCACGATGCCCTTATCTCGCGAGCTTGCAACTTTTGCTGCGATACTTGCACACTTTCAGTATAGACAACTCTTAAGTCCGATCAATAAATAGATGGATAATATTCAACCTTCTATACCCCTCTTTCGCTAGCTACGATAATGTCTTTTATTTTTATGTATGCAATTTATTTTATCCTTCGATGCCAAAAACCGCTTAAACCGTTTTATTGACTTTGTGAAAGGTAGCTTATTAAAATCAAAGACTGCACAGATTCGTAATGGTTAAAATACCGATTTTATTGACTTTGTTGAAAAACGAGCTTGTTAAAATAAAAGACTGCACAGATGGCGTAATGGTTGAAATATGGAGCTACCGTGCTAATATCGTAGGTTCGACACGCAGAACTATTGTTCTGCGTGCTTTGTTCGAGCCACTAATTATTTTTCTGAATAGTGTAATTTGTGTCCGATATATATATGTTTGTAAAGTCTACCGCAGTACAAGGATTATTACCCTTAGTTAGTCTTTTAGAACAAAATAAAAATAGTTTCTAACGCGATTTACTTAGATATATCGTTTATAAATAACAAACAAATACATATCTACGTATATTGCTTTTAGATAGTACGTTCTGTATCTGCAAATGTATTTAATGAAGTGTCGAAATCCGTGTCTTTTTTTAAATAATGATTTGAAGTGTCTGCTCTTTTTTTTGGCGGCGGGCTACGGAGTGGTAACGACCCGCTAAATCCGTCCGGGGCGACAGAAGAAGCGGCGCACAACCCCATAGACCCACCCTGCATGTACCTCTCCACGCCGTGCGAGTGGGCCACCGGAACCCGTTCTTTGTCTTCGGTGGCCCGCCCGGCGGTATACCCTGTGTGTCAAAAGTGTTTGCTTGCTGTGTACTCTCCAAAAACTTTTATCACTTGAGATCATAGAATCGTAGAAGTTTCAAAACAAATAGACAGATTGTGCTGCAGTTTTCTTTGTTTAAAAGCTGACGCGATAGAAACAGTTCTTAATTACAGTATATTATATATTCGTTCAGGTATAATGGTCATCGGCTTTGTCTTGTTAGCACCTGTGGTAATCTTAAACGCATGACGGATATTTCCTTTACTTTCAAAACATATACGTTTCCTAAAATTTGAAACAGTCGCGAATGCTACATAGAGACTGAGACATAACATTTGATTTTAAATTCATTTCTTCTTCTTCTTATGTACTGGCAATCAGCTACTTATACAAGTTATTGGTGCCAGTGTCGAGTTATAAATGTCTTCACGTTTTTAGTCTTTCAGGTTAGTCATTGTCTAAGTCAAATTGTCGTCATCAACAGTACTATGGCCACACTGTTAATGGTATCTTGTGGGAATTTTGATGGAAAACGAAAACGTTGTAATGCACTTTTATATGATATTCACTACATCCTAGTAGTTCCGCCGCATCACTTAAGTAAATTATTTGATGTTGATATTTGTAAACAATATTGTTAAAGTTATTAAACACAATATGTTGAAATATTTATCTGCTTACGTATCGGATTATGTCGGTATATGTATTAGAAAATATCTTCACTTTATCACGAAAAATGTATTATGTTATTGCTTTTCATTCCCTTTAAGCTTCACGTTTGTATCAAAATTTGTGAGCATCATTTTTCTATGGAAAAATGTTCGTAAAGATGAAAGTATCTGAAGTTATATTTGAAAATAGTATATAATATCGCTTAAAATATGTGTTTTATTTTTTTACTTATTTTTTTTTTCTATACTTGGGACAGTGGTCATCTTATAATCGTGTTAATTACTGAAACTGCTCATGTTCAAATTACGATGCAATGTTAGATATTATGGAGTCGATTAGTTATTAAAATTCAGAGGATTGGCGTAAAGATGCGAAAGGGAATGCTCCGATGGTTCGGACATGTGGAAAGAATGCCGAACGAACGTCTGGTTAAGAAGATATACAATGCGAAAGTGGAAGGATGTAGTTACCGGGGCAGACCGAGACTCACCTACCTAGACCAGACTGGTCACATACTGAAGGAAGGTGCAGTCAAGAGTCTCCGAAACTGGCGTGCGTGTATGAAGAGAATTATGAATGATGAGGAAGCGAGTGAAGTATGCAAGGATAGAGTTCTCTGGCACTCTGTTCTCTCTGCCTACCCTGCAAGGGATATGGCGTGATGATATGTTTGTATGTATGTATTAAAATTTAAATTTCATGATATACCTAGATTGGCTTTGAGCGGCTTATCGTCTATCACTTTCATAATGTTATTGTAACATAATTAAATCGTTACACTTTTATATTAGTTATTTATATCGTAGCCTAAACAATACCAGATTTTGTTATTGTTCATGTAAATGCGAAGCATTTTCTGTCTAATAAATAGGTTTCTGATATTTTTATATATTGACATTTTTTTAATGTGTTCACAAAATATTTCTTTATATAGTAGCTGTATGGAAATATGTCTTTCCTTTTCTTTTCTGCCATACTATTGTAAATAATATAAATTCTGTGATATTTCGTGGTCAGATACAGTTTTGAGAGATCTATTTAGTAACTTTTCCGTGTGGTGATGGTGTAAGAATACAATTTACAATTAATTTCTGATTTATTACAATTCTGAACCTTCACTAGACTTATTTTCTTGTACAGAGAGATGTTTTATGTCTGTAGCTGAGAATTATGTGGAGGCACTGACCATTAGCAGTAGTATATGTTGATCCAAGTTTATTATATTTTATCTTTACTGTAATTATTCAATACATCTTTTATAATAAGTTATTCTCCTCAGTTTGTATAAAAATATTGTCTATTATTGTGTATGGCACGCTGTTAGCAATAATGAAATTAAATATAAATAAATATAAATAAATAAAAATTCACGCCTTATCTTACCCATGAGTGATCGTAAGAGACGCCTAAGGTATATAAAAGGCATATAACATCTATGAAAGAGAATGAAAATTTGACACAAAATCCTATACCAACCCGTCTCCCCGCATGGTAAATCTCCCTCTCATTACGGAGGAGGCTCGTGCCCAACAATGGAACATATATGAGCTAAAATGATGATGATGATTCTATTTAGTAAGAACGTTTTACATTATATATTAAGTAAGAATTTTATATTAGTAGCACTCATCATAATGGAACTCAACAATTAGATTTTTAATATGCATACATACATACATACATATCATCACGCCATATCCCTTGCAGGGTAGGCAGAGAGAACAGAGCGCCAGAGAACTCTATCTTTGCATACTTCACTCGCTTCCTCAACATTAATAATTCTCTTCATACACGCTCGCCGGTTTCGGAGACTTGACTCCACCTTCCTTCAGTACATGACCGATCTGGTCTAGGTAGGTTAGTCTCGGTCTCCCCCGGTACCTACATCCTTCCAATTTCGCATTGTATATCTTCTTAACCAGACGTTCGTTCGGCATTCTTTCCACATGTCCGAACCATCGGAGCATTCCCTTTCGCATCTTTACACCAATACTCTCTTTCATACCTACTCGCTCTCTTACGTCGTCGTTACGAATGCGGTCGGTCAGCCTAACTCCACAGATTTTCCGCATTTTTAATATGCGAATAACTTAAATATTTAATATATGGATAATCGAGTTTAAATCGTTTTTTTTTGGTAAATTATGCTTTTGGTAAATATATTTAGATATTAATAAATAATTGATGAAATAATGAAAAAAAAATTAATTGAGACCATAATAAGAATTGGAAAATGAAAGATGGAACCGGGAATGTCTAGTTTAGACTGCTCGTTTTCCCAACAGAGCTGTCTAATTCTTAACGACAGCGGCCAAATTTACCTTCATATTCTAACCATATTTTTTCATTGGCTGAAAACACTGATAAAACGATATTTTCTATAAATAAAATCTAAATCGATTTATCATCCCCAAAACCTAAATACTAAATTTTTAGAAATTCATTGGTACTGTTTTCGAGATTCTGAATGTATAGAAATATAGAAGAATTATAGAATTGTACAAAAAATGTTTTTAAAGAAATATCTTTTCTATTAAGATAAGATATTTAATAAGATAGATTAGAAAAACTTGCACACAAGTAAGGAGAAACAATTTAATTTCACATATAATTTGAATGCACAAAACACATTATAGTCTAAATAATGTGGGTTCAGTCACCATGCAGAACAGTTCAATGATACGTTAATTACATGTTCGTAAAGTGGTAAAGACCACTCTTATTACGGGTTGTTGCTTAAAAAATAAAACTTTACAAATTAGCTTTTTTTTATATAAAATTCCTTATTACAAATAAATTTATTGTGACTAATTTTTGTGTTTTACCATATTATAAAAGATCAAACATTGCCTATTATCCAACTTTTCATAATTATTTACTTATTTGCATTAGATAACTATTACAATAACTTTTATTTGGCCGATTATTTTTTGGCCACACCCATCCAACCGCTCAGTTTGGCGGAAGTGCGACAAGGACCGCGACGTATTTGATTTCTACGCCCATTAACCGGGCCACAAGAAGCTATTTCATGATTTTGGTGACTATTTATAATACCTTTTGTTTTTTTTGCGGTGGGCTATGGAGGTGGTCACGCCCCAGCGAAGCGGTCCGGGGCGATTGAAGAGGTGGCGAGCGACCCCATAGACCCACCCTGCAATGCGCCTCTCTTCGCCGTGCGAGCGGGCCATCGGTACCCGATCTTTGTATTCGGTGGTCAACTATTTATAATACCTGCGACTAAGAACACTATTGTAACATTACATATTCCAAATTGCACAGATGGAGAAGTGGTTATGATAGAGTATACAAGTATACCTACCATGCCAGTGTCTTGGATTCGATTCCCATGCAGAACAATATTTTGTGCTCTATATCCACTAATTGTTGTTCTGAGTCGGGGTGTAATTTGTGTCCAGTAAATTATAATATATGTTTGTAAAGTCCTTCGCAATACAAGGATTATTTTCATAAGTCTGGGTGTTGTCTTAAAGAGACAAAAAAAAACAATAAATCTATTCTAATCTTTTTAAAGTATATAAATAAAAATATGATTCTTCGCTTCCCTTATTGATATTATCTTATTTAAAACTCATCCTCATCCTGCTCTTATCCCAGTTACTACATGTCAACTAGTATACATCCCACTACTGGGTTCGAGCCTATTCCACAATGGGTGGAAAGTTGCCCTAATATACCCCGCTAATCAGACGGTTTGGTATAGGGCAGGGTCGGCAAATTTTTGAGTCGGAAGAGCCAAAAATTAGAATTTACAAAAATTTAAAGTTTTTAAAGAGTCACATTTTTTGCCGACTATAATTTGTGCCTAATCCTTATTAATCCAGTCAGAACCATTTTTAAAAGTTTTCAAAAGAAAAGAAAAGAGCCGCAACTTCACACGCAGGTAGCTTACTTCTGGTATAGGGTATTATTTTTAGTTAACTTTTTTTTGCACAAATATTATACGCATATAGTATTCCTTATTCATATTTTACGACAGGATGTGCTGAATTGTCAACGCAATGTGTCTTTCTTTCCTCATAATCCTGTCAGAGGCCATATCCTCACTCACTTCAACCCCTTGTTATCTATATCATTCTTTACGTAATCTGTCTTATATTTGATCTTCCCTTATCACTAAAGGTCTCGGTATATGTATTTAAAACTTTCCTCAGAACATTACTTTCGTTCCATCGCATCGTATATCCATCATTTGTTAAAAAACATTTCACAAATTATTAAAATGAAGACGAGCAGTAAAAGGCTGTTGCGGTTAGTTTTAATTATAACAATGCGCCTTTTGCCAAGTCTCAAGGTTGTTTTATGCAACTTGCTTTCATATTGCTAAACAACTTTAGCTTACAATAGTTGAACATTGCCGTTTGTAGAACGAAATATGCCAAGGTGAAATTCCTTCTATATAAACGGTATTTGCTTACAGAATAGTGTCCTTCTAACCACATTTATGATCACAGCGGTCAATGCCAACAAAGACTGGCTATATACCTGAAATAACATCATTCTCCTACTCTTTTACCAATTACTTGGGGTCGATACAAAATGTACTCTTCTTTCATATTACATATTGTAAAAGTTATTGGCAATAGTTTTGTGACCGGCCGCTTGCCAGACGTCAACCCTACTTGGGAATGTAATTGTTAAGCATATATTTATTGCTGTATGCTTCTTAAATAATCCAATAGGGTAACAACTTGAAATATTGCTAAGAAAGTTACTAAGTAAAGTAATGAGTAATAAATCAAGTTTACATGCTTAAAAAATAAAAACCACTGATTTATGTTTAAATACAATAGAACTGTAATTGGTTATCATCTCAGCTCGTATATGTCCCACTGTTGGGCTCGAGCCTCCTCCATAGTAGTGGGAAATTGGCCTACTATACCACACTAGTCAGGCGGATTGGTATAGGGTTTTGTTTCGAGTTTTCCTTATCTTGCATAGATGGTATATGCCTTTTATATCCCTTAATCATCTCTTACGATCACCCACGGGTAAGATGAATTGTATTGTTATTCCGTCATCATACCGAAAGTAATTAATATGCAAATATAATTCATATCTTTATTTGTAAATACACTAGTACCTTTTTGTTGACAGGCCATTCCCGAAACTATAAGAGAACTAAAGGCAACATTATGGAATGCAGAACTGTCTGGAGGAGTCGCCAATTTGACTGGTGCCTTGACCACAGGATTCGAAATACTACATCGTGTAAGTTATATCAATCTTCATCCTTCTCTCCTTATACTTGTGTCATTATAGAATATCATCTTCCACTAACACAGGTGGAAAAGTACAAAACATATTAACAGAAATAAAAAAGTATCGAAAAGGAGTGTCTATTTATTCTTTCATCTTATCTACAAGTCCGGGTAAAGTATTTATAGTTATCTGCAGCCAAGGGCATAGCCAGGATTCTGTATAGAGGGGAGCAGATTAAGAAAATCCTAGATTATATTGTTTTAATCGTTGTTTTTAATATATGAGGATCTCACATTAGTAATGGAGGTAAATTCATTAAAGTCTCTATCTGAAATACTTAATTTAAAAGTATCTTGCATTTTGTATTTCAAATACTTTGTACAGGGTATTTTGTACATCTCTGGGTATGAAGCTTGTGAGCATTAGCGACCGACCGTTCTTATATAGGGGGAGGCTGCCCCTCCCTGCCCGTACCTCGCTCTGCCCTTGTCTGCAGCTAAGAACTATAGTCAAACAAAAAATATATATTTCAATCTTTTCTACGCTTTAATTGCGGTAATTTTGAACTTATAATATTTTTTAATCCACACAAGTGAAGTTTTTATATAAAACTTGATGATATACGGAAAAACAATTGGAGAAAGCTACTAACGCGGTTATTATTTGAGTATCTGTCCTAAATATACATGAATGGTATACGAAAATTATTTACTTCGTATATACTGCCCCATTTTCAATAAAGCAACAAATTACTTTACTTGTTCATAACTTTAAGAAGGTCAATAATAATATCAATTTTGGATTATCAGAATTGTTATTTAATTCGCTTACTCATATCTTAAATCCAAAATTCACTTTGACCACAGATAAACATAATTAAGTTTTTTTTTTAAAGTGTTCTTTGCATACTGTGATTTCTGTGTAATTTTCCATTCTACTTATGATTTGCAGTATAATCGAACGGGACAAGGTTGTCAATGTAATCAAGCGATCGCAGTAATCGGGGCAGGTGGCGGCACTACCGGCGTCAAGGGTGTCTTTCGAACATGGAACTGGCCTCATATGCCCGTACGCATATTTACTTACCGTGTTGGCGGTGATGCTACCGCTGGACATAACATGAAGGATATGGCTTGCACTAACAAAGGTCAGTTATCTATTTTTGATGAAATGAATAAATGAGAAGACTAAAGAGAAAGTTGGTGTCGTGTAATAATCATGCAAGCAACTATTATCAAATTTATAAGACCTCCCTTTTGAAGTAAATATTTTATATACCTACTTTACAATAAGATATAGGTAATCAAAAATAGACGATTTATTACAAAGAGCTTGATAGTAACTTGTTTTTTTTTAAATGAAGAACTAAATAAAACGCTTATCTCTAACAATAGTTATAAATTTATGACTACAGTCTGGATGATGGCGGATCCATCATCTTCCGTCGTAAAACGATTATGTATTTTAATGTCGTCATAGATGACCTAAGTTCGTGAGTGAATATCATCACTGCAAGATAATGAATTATAACGAGTTTCACTATGATCAATTGCCAGGAGGCTTATGCCTAAGAGACGTTACTCTTACGTTCATCATTCTCCTACTCTTATCCCAATTACTTGGGGTCGACACAATACGTATCTTATATTTATCAATATGTATCTTCTTTCATAGTACATATTGTAAAAGTTATTGGCAATAGTTTTATAACCGGCCGCCTGCCAGACGTCGACCCTCTTTGGGAATGTAATTGTTGACCAGACGGCATCAGATGGAGTTGGCCCAGGTCGTTATAAGGCTCTAAGTTGTCTTTTACGACATCCACGAGCAAAGTAAGGATTGGTAGTATTGGGAGCCGCTACCATACAGCTTACTCTTACGTTAAGCTAAATAAAAAAGATAGAAGAAGAAAATATAATATATCAATGAGATATCAATTGTTTTAATCCTTAAAACGTATTTACTGTACTCATAAAATACATTAATATTTTTTTTCAGGTTTCTATGTTACAATCAATGAGCATTCGGAGATCAAACCAAAAGTTTTGCACTTTGTAGAAGTGCTGGCAAGACCTTTAGTTATGTATCAAACAGTTCATCCCGTACATTGGAGTCCAGCTTACGTCGGTGGCAGAGTGAGTAATATAATTTATACTCAAATTTAATTTAATTTAAGAGAATAATAATTGAATATAATTCGTGTGAGAATGATATATCTTTCTGATACCAAAGGCACTTATGAATAACTAGCTTCTGCCCGAGGCTTCGCCCGCGTAAAAGGTTACTTTCCTAAAGTTTTCGATCCCCTATTTTTATTTTTGACCATCGGTAATACAGTGCAACGGTATTACAATACTCAGGGTTGGAGCTTCATTACTGGACTGCTAGATGGCGTTGAAGAAGCTAGATTTTGAGATTTTTTGACAAACAATTTTTTTTTTTTTTTTCATATAAAAATTTTGATTTTTTTAATAAAAAGTATCCTATGTTACTTTTAATACCTCCAAGAATATGTGTACAATGTTTCATGATGATCGGTTGAGTAGTTTTAGCGTGAAAGCGTAACAAACTTACATTCACATTTATATATTAGTAGGGATAGAGCTTTATATAAGTGAAATAATTTTTAAAATCGGTTTAGTAGTTGCAAAGAGTACATCCTGCATTCTAATCTAAAAACTACAGCCCTTTATAAAGTTAATATAGATCAATAAGAAGCTATGCCTCCTCATTACATTATCTTCGCCGTAATGAAGAATGATAATCATATAAATATTACCGTCTAAATGATAAATTACAACACAGCAGATTTTTCCTTGCTAGAAAAAATCTAAATAAAACTATTCAATGTCTCATCATCATCATCTCAGCTCATATATGTCCCACTGTTGGGCTCGAGCCTTCTTCCATAATGGGAGGATAATTGACCTACTATACCACACTGGTCAGACATGTTGGTATAGGGTTTTGTTTCGAGTTTTCCTTCTCTTGCATAAATGTTATATGCATTTTATATCCTTTAATCGTCTCTTACGATCACCCACGGGTAAGATAGGGGGGGTGGTGAATTGTATTTACTTACTCCGTAACCACATGAAAAGAAATTCAATGTCTAGTCAGCAGTTAAATACTTAGAAGACATTCTTCTGCACTAAAAGTAGGCATAAAATAGAGAAATGTAATTAATACTAAAGTAATTAATTGCAAATCCATGTAATGATAAATTTAGAATACAGCTCACCAACCCCTAATCTCATTAAACCCTCAGCGCACCTCCACAGTCTCAGTAAAGTTGTTATAGCCAACTGCGGCTACCAACTAAACTACACACAAATAAACCACCTCCTTTCTTACTCATGGACTTCATAAAAGACGAATAAGGGATATAATATGCACTAACATCTATGAGAAAGAAGGATAACCCTATACAAAAACATCTGACCAGCGTCGTAATGTAGGTCAATCTTTTGGTAGAAGAAGCTCGAGCTCTGCAGTGCGATGTTTATTTTTCTTTTTTTTTCCAGCTTATGATGGCAAACGAGCAAACAGCAGACCTGATGGTACGTGTCACTGCCGCCCATGGACCTTTATAATACCAAGAGTATACCTACATATATAGCTAGGCCGCTGCCTACCAATACAAAATCCCAAACCCACCCCAGTTAGGCTTCCAGCTTTCTTGTTCACCAAATGAAGCGCAATAGCACATTGCCATTACTCACACGTCGATCTTCTGCGAGAGTGTGGTACTACCCCGGACAGACCAGCCCGTGGCTGTAGACAGGGTCCACAGCGTGGTCCTACCACTATAAAATATGAGCCAAGATGATTATGATGATTTGCAATTCGGTTTAATAATAACTCAGCTCTAACTGTTTGATTTAGTAGTTTCTGTATATCTCATACGGTTAGCATTGTCACTTTAATATTACATCAACATGTTATAAGTTCAACGTAATTAGATGTGAACTTAAGAGATATCTAATTTATTAATATTTATAATTACAGAGCAGCAATTTAGCAGATGATGGAATGGGCCAGCTGATGACTTCTGTTACCGTACCAATATTCGATAGGAGAAACCACACAGTATGTATCTAATAAAATTAATTAAGAACACGATGTCCCAGGAATCAAAACTGATAAATATAAAAAAAAAATTAAAAACAAAACTAACAATTGAAGTGCTTAAATAAATAAAGTACGCATTGTTATTTAGTACAAGTCCAACTGAAATATTTGTTTTCTTAAAATATATATCATGCAAATGTATTCTGATAACTGGTATAGTATGGTGTTAAAACGATAATGATATAGACAAAAACCCGATTACGAGCGAAAAATGAATGTCACAAGTGGGATACGAACCTACGCATATTGGAAATCCGTTCCGATCATACTGCCACTTACACCACCGTGAACTATTGTTGGAAATTCAATTCTCGCATCGTATTATATTTTCGTCTTTAAGGAGACGTGTGTTGTACAGGCCTAATACTCAAACTTTGTAGTTAGAATTGTATTAAACGATGACACAACCGGGGTTCTCCGGTGTAATCGTGTTTTTATAAATAATCAAGCATATTAAATGCTAAATAGTAATATAGATTCTTTTCTTGGTAAGGTTGAGGAGAAAGTGGTTTATGCGTTCGATTTCTACGTAGTACAACACTTTGCGCGATCCACAAATTGAAATTGTTGCTATAAGTCTAAGTATAATTTTTATCCGTTAAATAGATTTCTAAAGTCAAAAGTAAAGTCCCCCGCAATATAAGAATTATTTCCTTAATTCCGGGTGTTATCAAAAAAAAAGATGTGTGAATATTATACATACATACATATCATCACGCCATATCCCTTGCAGGGTAGGCAGAGAGAACAGAGTGCCAGAGAACTCTATCTCTGCATACTTCACTCGCTTCCTCAACATTCATAATTCTCTTCATACACGCTCGCCGGTTTCGGAGACTCTTGACTCCACCTTCCTTCAGTACATGACCGATCTGGTCTAGGTAGGTTAGTCTCGGTCTGCCTCGGTACCTACATCCTTCCACTTTCGCATTGTATATCTTCTTAACCAGGCGTTCGTTCGGCATTCTTTCCACATGTCCGAACCATCGGAGCATTCCCTTTCGCATCTTTACACCAATACTCTCTTTCATACCTACTCGCTCTCTTACGTCGTCGTTACGAATGCGGTCGGTCAGCCTAACTCCACAGATTTTCCGCAGAGATCGCATTTCGACCGCATTAATTTTACTATCATACTCTTTTCTGCATACCCAACTCTCGCTTCCATACAGTAATGTTGGGACAAGCACTGCGTTATGTATTGCTACACGTGCCTTCTGGCTGAGGTGGTGGCTGCCAAAAAGTTGCCCCAACGCTCCGTTCACTCTATTTCCCGCATTCACTCTTCGCTCTATATCAGTGGTGTACCTTCCATCTCGGCTAAATCCACATCCAAGATATACAAATTCATCCACTTGCTCTAGTACATCATTACCTATTGTTACTCTTACATCTGTTCTGGTTTTATCTCTTTCAAAGACCATTATTTTGGTTTTGCTCACATTCACGGGTAGACCCCTTTTCTTACAATCTTCTGTCATTGTGTCGACTAGGGTCTGCAGGTCAGTCGCTGACTGTGCCAGCAGGACTGCATCATCTGCATAAAGCAGAGCAGTGACCACTGAGTCGCCCATCTGGACTCCCACATTCATATCGTTCAACCTTTGGAGACATTTATCCAGATATATGATAAACAGCCTGGCTGACAGAACGCACCCCTGCTTAACGCCGATATTGACGTCAAACCAAGGCGACATTCCATCATCCAGCCGCACACAGGCTCTACAGCCCATGTAACTGGACTGTACAGCCTGTAGCAGTTTACCGTTAATACCATACTCCGGTAAAATGTCCCAAAGTTCCTTTCGTACAACCGTGTCAAATGCTCTCTCCAGATCCACAAAACTGCAGAAAACCCTCTGACCTAGAGCCAGATGCTTCTCCACAATGTTGCGCAGAGAGAACACTTGATCCATGCATCCCCTTCCACTCCTGAAACCTCCTTGTGTCTCACACAGTAAACCATCGGACACCATCCTCATTCTCCTTTCAATAATTTTTCCATACACTTTTGCTGCCAAGCTGGTCAAGCTTACGGCTCTGTAATTTGCGCAGTCATAACGTGAACCCTTGTTTTTAAACAAAGGCACGATGACTGCGCTATTCCAGTCCCTGGGAACCATTCCCGAGCTCCAACATAAATTGAGGAGCAACAGGAACGCCTCCCAGACACAAGAGCCACCGAGCTTGATCATCTCGGCAGACACCATATCAATGCCCGCTGCCTTACCATTTTTCAAACTTCTTATCGCCCATTCAACTTCATCCATACTGATGCCATCGGAGGACGCCGTTGTCGAATGTTGATCTACTAAACTACATCCAACACCGGCGCCAACCGTAGCATCCGCATACATATCGCCAAAATATTCACTCCATCGGCTTAACACGTCTTGTGTTTGTGTAAGAATGTCTCCACCTTTAGACCTTATTTTATTCATTCTGAAGGCTGACCAACCACCCCGAGACTTCTTCACCTCCCTCCAAAAGAGTTTGGTGTTACCCTCGAAGTTTTTAGTCAGCCTATCTTCTGCACTCATACTTGCTCTATCACGTTTCTCTTTCACTAAGGCCTTGGTGTCATTCTTACATTGCCGATATATTTCTTTCTTCTGTTCAGTCATACTGTCATTCAGATTCAAAGAAGAGACATAGTCCGCTTTCTTCTTTTGTTCTACGGAAGCTGCCACTTCCGCATCCCACCATGCATCACCATTTGTTTTTCTATGCTTCTTTGAACTTCCACATACTTCTTTCGCTGTATCTACCATACTCTCTTTCAATACTCTCCAGCATTCTTCAATGTCCGATTGCGGCTGGCTTGCCATCGTCAGCCGTTCTCGGACACCCTCTGCATACTTTTCTCTTACACACTCTTCTTGCAACCTTTCAACCTTTATTCTTTCAAGCCCTCCGAAGTGGACACGCTCTCGCCAGTGCCTCCACTTTCTGAACAGACCACTAAATCTCGCAATAACGAGATAGTGGTCCGTGTCGACTGTGGGGCCCCTGTAGGCTCTTGCGTCCAATATTTTGCTTCGGAGGCGACTGTCTACCAAAATTAAATCTATTATGCTTTTCTGTTCATTCCTTCTCCATGTATACATATGGATGTCCTTATGTTGGAAAAATGTGTTTGACACAATAAGGTTTCTCTCCATGCATACATCCGCTATGAGCCTACCTGCGTCGTTCACTCTCTTATCACCAAATGGACCAAGTACGTCCTCATAGTCGGGACGCTTGGTCCCCACCCATCCGTTCAAATCTCCGCATACAATCACGCGTTCACTGGTTTCTGCCATATCCAGAACTTCCCTAACATTATCCCAAAACTTCTCTAGGTCTGATGCCACCGAGGATCCTACGGGAGCATATGCTACAACCATGAATACCTTGGTGACACCTAGTTTTATACGGACCCAGAGAAGTCTGGGATCATACATTCCGTAATCCTTCACACCTGAGGCCAAGCGAGAGGACAACAGCACTCCTACCCCCATGCTGGCTCGATCGCTCTGTGGTACACCAGACCACAGAGCCATCCCGCCACCAGGAAGATCGCAGGCGTCGCTGCCCCTTCGCTTGGTCTCTGTTACACAGAGCACGTCTAGCTGTTTGTCCGCCATGACGGATATCAGCTCGTGCAACTTACCTTCCACACAACCTCTTACATTCCACGTGCCCACCCGGCACTCCGTTCTCCTCGACTCGCCTAACTGGGCAAGGCGTGATGGGTGGCGGCCCCCATCGCCGCAATTGCCGATGTTCGTACCGACGGGGGCGGGTCGGTACGCGTCGCCTCCGGGGGACGCCCTAACCCGCATTGCGGTACGCATTTCGAGCCGGATTAGCAGTCTAATTAGACTGGCAGGGGACGCGAACGAGCACGCTCCGGACTATGCCCCCAAATATGTGAATATTATTGAGAGGTATTTTAACATCAGAAGAAATAAAGTACTAATAATAAAAGTTTTAAGAAATAGAAATGTGACATTTAGAGTTTTTACTATTCAAACTACCCTAACTACATCAAAATAGTAATTTAAACGTAAGAAACATGGATTGATTACTGTTAATGATTTTGCAGCAAAGAGAAGCAAACTTGCTCGGTGTTGTTGGAACAGATGTACCTATTGATCAAATAAAGAAGCTCGTACCACCATACAAGGTAAAATAAAGTTTATTTAATTAGTACTTACTGCTTTAAAAAAAAAACGTAGTACTTACTGCAGCAAAGGGCTATACGAAATGCCTCACGTATAATCTTCGATAATGTAAAAAAAAAAATGGTCCCCGAGTCACTATATAGTCATAATGACTTTCTTAAAGACCACGATAAGTAATATATCTCTATATCAATGGGAACCTAACAAGTATATAATAGCACAAAGAACTGTACTGTGCGGTATCTAATCAAACTTATCACATCCTTACACTCGGGTGGAAGGCTATCTACACAGTGGCATATTGAGCTCTTACAATCCAGCCGCATCGCTCCCAGAATTTGGGGTGACGTAAGGCCTTTCAAAGCTTTGCGTGGCTCCTCTCTCCGCCTTATGAAGTGGCTACCAGCACCAATGTGGCCTTCACTTTGGTGCCGTTACTACGTCACATCAATTATTCAGGCGTTCTGAACAACACGTTTGACTGACAATAATGGCTGATGCCATGCTTAATCAATCAGCTAGAAATTTCAAAGAATATAAATTAGTAGTCTAGTGGCAATTAACTGGGCCTATTTTGAGAGCAATAGTAATTTATGATTCATATCATCATCATTCTTCTATTCTTATCCTAATTACTTGGGTTTGCTACAGTATGTACCTTCTTTCATACTACATATTGTATAAGTTATTGCCAATGGTTTTATGACCGGCCGCCTGCCAGACGTCAAACCTCTTTGGAAATATAATTGTTGACCAAACGGCGTCAGATGGAGTTGGCCCAGGTCGTTATAAGGCTCTTAGTCAGCTTTTACGACATCCATGAGCAAAGTAAGGATTGGCAGTATTCATAGCTGCTACCACATAGCAGCTAATTTATGATTCAGATCATTACCAGTATTGGACTGAGTAAAACATGACATGGATAAACAAGGAGTGATCATGGATATGACGTTTGATACATATGGAAGCGGAGTACATATTGCATCGATCCCATGTAATTGGAATAAAAGCAGGATAATGATGATTATTCTTAATAGCAATGTATATATTTTACAATAACAAAGTCCTATTTTTTCCTTTCAGTTGGGCGTAAATGGATATTCATTCGTGGTGGATAATAACGGGCATGTTCTATATCATCCGGACCTGAGACCGCTGGTATGTAGCGTTATTTTTTTTATTAAATAGGTTAAAAGCTTGATAAGGCTTATAGTGAATACGTGAATGCAATTCTATGACCTCATCGAGTTTCAGGTTAAGATAGGCTGCATCATACGTCCCCTCTAATGGGAGAAAAATAGTTTATCGTTTTTGTGATCTATTTTATCTCGTCCCTAGCCATCTTGTATGACTTTATTTCAAATTTAACTTCTCTAACAGTGAGATTATAGTCTTATGTCCCTTAATCATAGGGCTCTACTCTGGGAGTAATGAAAAGGAAAAATTTTAGACCAATTTTATCAAATCGTTTACACGAAATATTCGTTTCAAAAATAATCGTTTAATTAATCATGGATTTTTTTTAACTAACTATATTTACTCTTGTTTCAGCATACAAATGAGGAGGTGAGTAACTGAACGTATAAAATAACCAATAATATAAATTATGCTAACAGTTTTATATTAATCTGTTGCTAAAAGTTATATGTAAGAATTATACGATAAAATTTCTAATTTATCAAAAGATATTCGCAAATTATTGCTTGATCCTGAGTTCGGTTTAAGCCAATTACATCTAATAATGTTCATTTTTAACCGAGAATATCTTACATAAAAGAGAAAATTTAAAATCAATCCTTTTACTAGTAAATATAGAGGACGATCGTCAGAAATATGTTTAAAGATTATAGCACAATATCAATAATTACTGTACATTTAATCATTGCACATACATTTAAAAATAAATCTTATAATAAAATTACAGTATACAGAGACTCTGCGGCCTTTGTACTCGAGCGTGGACGTCACTGATTTGGAGCTTTTAGTTGATTCTGACGACAACTCTCGAGTCAATCTTACATCTTTGTTACTCGATGTAAGTACATCATACTTGTATGTTGCATAATATCTTGTATACACATTACATGAATTATACAAATTCAGTGGTTTTAATAAGAAACCTAGGTCAATTGTCATGCATTCGAATCCCAAGCAATATTATTGTTCTGAATCAGAGTGCTATTTGTGTCCCTTAATATTATGTGTTTGTAAAAGTCACATCAATGTTCCCATGGTGTTGGGTTTCTTTTAAAAAAAATACATACTTTTTAAAAAGAAAATTATGAAGCAATGATAAACAGAAAATTGCCATCCCAATAAATTATAATTCTTATTTTACCACCACAGGGAATATTTGGCACTACGTAGACGCTAGGTTGGCTTATTTATTAAAAATAATTAAACAAATTCGTTGTATTTGGTTGATAGTCGTTGATGATTCCAATTTTCTCTAATGTCTCATTATTTCACTTTTTTTAACTGAAAGAATATTAAAAAACCGACATTGATCATATAGCAGATATGATGATTGCTAATAGATGTAATAAATGGTATTTATGTATTTTCAAATCTAGCTAAGACATGATATGATAGAACAACGTGAAGGAGAGACTGAGATCGCAGTAAAAGTACAATATGATAATATGAGAAGAGTTGCTACGAGGAGACAAAGATATTTCTATAGTCCTGTGGATGGTACACCATTTTCTTTAGCTGCCGTGTTGCCGGATGGATACGGAATGTATGAGCTATTAGCGGAACAAGAAGTCAAGCATAGTCCAATAAACGGTAAATAAAATATATCACCTTGTTTAAAATCTATTATAGTTACTTTAATAATGAGAAAACTGCACAACTGAGCAATTTTCTCAACGGAATATTTTCGTTGGATGTACATATATAGGTACATCATAAAGCAATTAATTTTTACGTGATCTTTTACATAAACAGCAAATATTTCTATTCTTTATTAATATTTCCTTATTATTAAACGTTTTCTAAACATTTAATTACTATTTCTCCTTGTGATATAATTATCTAGAAAGTTTCATTATCAAGGACTTCCGATGGGCGGAAACGTGCTTAGAAGTATGACGTGTGGCTTATATCATTGCTTATAATTTTAGCATTGCTAAATATTGACTAAGTACTGTGTGAGGGCGGCTACGAGTACTACCGACCTACGCTACACTGTTCGTGGGTGTCGTAAAAGATGACTAATATAGAACTAGGCCAACTCCATCTGATGTCATCTGGTCAACAATTATATTCCCAAGGAGGGTTGATCTTGGGCAGGCGGGTGGTTACAAAACAATATGTACGATGGAAGCAGGGCGCATATTGAGTCGAAGCAGAGTGCATATTGCGTCGATAAAATAATTGGCAATATATTGACTAATAGAAATGAAATAATTCATAAAAAAAACATTTTACACACAACCCTTTATTGTAGGGCAAACTCTTACTAAAAATCTAATTCAATAATTAATCCTGTATCTATTCTTGCAGTTACGGAATACTTCAAAGGAGAAAACTGGCGAATTCACCCTGATTGGTAAGTTCGCGTATCACAGATCCAATAAGATCTGGTGTTCTGTGACAATCAACTTATATTTGTAACATCCTATTTTCATATATATAATAATATACATTGACTGCACAAATGGCGTAATAGTTAAGATACCTACCTCCCGTGCCAGTTCCGTGGGTTCGATTCTCACGCAGGACAACAATTTGTGAGACCCACAAAGTGTTTTTCTGAGTCTGGGTGTAATTTGTCTACGTTAATTGCATGTTTGTGAAATCCCCCGCAATACAAGGATGTTTCCTTAGTGCAGGGTGATGTCTTTATTATAAAAAAAAACATATATATACATACATACATATATATATATATATATATATATATATATATATATATATATATATATATATATATTTCTACAGCTTATTGTTGTGGTGACGAAGTAAGAACATCATTCTGCATCCTTTATTATCCGCGGGTGTCATAATGATGTTATGCAGAAAACATTGTTGCAAGCCGAGAAAAACTTAACATGAAATCCTATATTGGATTCAGTCAAGGAAATGAACAAGCATGACTGTACCTGGTAAAAAGCAATAGACTCGACTCATTATTACGTGAGACTAAAAGTTATATGGCATAATTTATATATATTACACTATAACCTACTGCTTTGGAGATAAAGTCTTGCGACTGTAAAAAAACATTGCTTGGCTTTTTATGGAGAAATATAAGTAGTATATGGTGTCGGATTAAAAAGAAAATATACATCAACAACTAGAATAATCATAATATTAACGCTGATTTTGATATTTATAAAAACTTGATCACGAGCGGCAAATGATTGTCACACATGGGATCATTTTTCGCTCGTAATCAAGTTTTTATAAATAATCAAGTTAAATTATAAATTTCAGTAATTTGATTTTGATATTCTACAGGGTATACTGCGAATACGCATCAACATCAGACCAAACTTTTAACACGGCTGAGGAGCAATTGTTGCATTTCCTGTCTCGTGCCGGTCGACCGGGTTGGAAATGGCTGTCGCTTCGACCACGTGCACTCACGCTACACAATGCGCATAAGAAACAAGATAAAGATTCTTATTATTGTACGTACATTTAGATGTTTATATTATAAATAATCATTGTCTTTTTTAAATGTATCACTATAGATAAATTTAAAAAAGACGTAAGAACTCTCGCTCTTGGTGGCAAACGAGCAAGCAGCACACCTGGTGGTAAGTGTTATAGCGTCCCATGGACCTTAGCAATACCAGGGTTATAGCCAGACCTCTGCCTACCAACGAAAATCCCAAACCCATCAAAAATTGAACTTTCAGATCTCTTGCTCACCAAACAAAACACAGCAGCACATTGTTACTGCTCTGACGTCGATTTTCTGCGAGAGTGTGGTACTACTAACTAGTAGAGAGATTCACTAGAAATTATGTAGCAGCAGTCTTCTAGGAAAATACCGATTGCGATCCTCAACCGGTTTTGTCGAGTGTGGTGACTGTAGAATTCTTATATTAGGGAGATAGAGAGAGCATTGATTGATTAATTAATTCCTATCTTACGGAGGTTTATGTACAACTGTTGTTGATGGTCTGACGAATGGAAGGATTCATTATCATCATCCTACTCTTATTTCAATTACTTGAGGGTGACGCAGTATGTGCCGAGCGGGCCACCGAAGACAAAAATCGGGTACCGGTGGCCCGCTCGCACGGCGAAGAAGAGGTGCTTGCAGGGTGGGTCAATGGGGTTGCGCGCCGCCACTTCCGTCACCCCGGACCGACTTGGCGGGGTGCGACGTCCATGGCCCACCGCAAAAAAAAAAAAAAAAAAAGGGTGACGCAGTATGTACTTCTCTTCCATTGTACATATTGCAAAAGTTATTATCATTAGTTCTAATAGCGGCCGCCTGCTTGATGTTAGCCATTATTGTGAATGTAATTGTTGAACAGACGGCATCAGATGGTGTTGGTCAAGGTCGATAAAGATAAAATCGAGACAAAGACAATGTGTATAGTAGACTTAAAGAATAATTGAAGCTGTACTATAACGGAGTAGACTTATATGGAATCTGTACTGTTAATCCTTGTTTGGATATTATAGCAGTATAAATTGTTTAAAAGTATGTAAAAAGAGATAATGCTTATGGTTCCCCTTGAGCAAGTCTATATCCAATAACGATCGTTAATAGTCTAATGGATGGAAGAAGACGTCTCTATTGCAAATTTCATTCAAATTCCTATAGATACCGCAACGTAAATAAATTAATAACCAATCACAAGTTAATCACAAATTTTGATATTTATAATAAGTATCGGTGTTATTTTAGTACCTTTAATAATAAATTTAATATTATTATTATTTCAGGTGATAAAACTTTAGTGCAATCTCTGATCCGGGATGCAATGGTAATAAAAGAATTAGACGCTCACACAGGACATGCTAGCCATCATGCCCAGTAAGTAAATTAAAATTTGTAAGTACTATTCTAATTTAAAATTTATTATTTCAACTTGGTTAATTTAATCTTCACGTTATTAAAACACGTCAAATAATTTATATGTGAAAGTGAAAACATGAAAGTTATGTTTTTTTTTATTACAATATCATATAATATGCATTTATCATTCAGCATATCAGTTTTAATTTTATCAAGTGCCTACGCACGATCCACTTACTCTATTTAAAGCAGTAAAAGAATTAAATTTATCTTCAAAAATATAAACAAGGCGTGATAGTACTATACCGAGATACCTATACAAGATACGAAAATGTAAACTAAGTTTAAATAAATGCTAAAAATATCAGTTTACAATTATATAGCGAGTATAAAGTACGATAAATGTTATCAAAGTTTTATTATTTCTTAATAAAACTACATAAATACTTTATTATCTTAATAGCAAGTCCATTTATTTTTATTCATAGTAGTGTATGCTGATCTAACGTTGATTATGAAAATACCTTAAAAGCTGCTCAATGTATTTTATACTTTTTAATTATTTAAAGTTCTCTAAATAATGATAATTTTAGGTTCTCTAATTAATAATTTAAAGTTCTCTAATTAAGAGCAATATAATTTAATAAATTTGCGTTTTAATAGTTTTGTATTTAAATGTCGTTGCTGTTCTTCTTAACTTAATTTAATTTATTTTTTATTTATTACTACTATTGCTAAGGTCCTTTGTTACTGTACTATTGCTCTTGTTCTCTTGTTCTTTCTATAAATTAGGACGTCAGAGACAGTATAATTTCTACGTCTTTTGCTTAAGAAAACTTTTCAAAGGAAATAATTATGAATGCACAGAATTAAGCGAAAAAATTGTAACAACTTTTTCATTTCAACCATTCAATACATATATTACAAAATAGTATGAGAGGCCCAAAAACTTTCAGAATCACATATTTCTTCTTAATGTTTAATTTTTTCGTATCTTGGATAGATTTCGAATAGAAAAATATTCAGTGTGATTTATTTTATTCAAATAATACTGTAATTTAAAAATAATTATTTATTCAAAATATTCCAACTGAATTAAGTTGCCTTGAATAATTGAAATCTACTCCGTAATTTGACCTTTTTTTGGCCTTTTTGGCATTGGCCAAAAAGGCCAAAAAAAGCACATGGTCTTAATATAATTCTATTGATACTCTCAAATATAACAAGATAAAAATTAATTTCCTATATTCTAGGAATACACTTTGCATGTAGCACTTTCCAAAATCTTTCAGCACTTTATGTTATTTTTATGTTACTAATTTTTATATGTTTGTCACACAAATAGCCCGATAGCGACTTTAATGGCACTCCTAACAAGGTAACGAATTCTTCATTATGGTTAAACTACCAATAGAGTGATTAATTATGTGTAATTATAACATAGTCGCTATTTGATACACAGATTGTGAATATTACTATTATTATAAAAGAGCAATAATACACTTCGAAATACTTCAGTTTAATTATTAACCAAATGTATATATATATATATTTTAATAACGTATTATAGAAATTTATTATTTGTAAAGACGAGGGAAACCTATATTATTATATTGTATAACAATAATAATTTCTTTATTCGATGTAAGATTTTATACAAAATATTTCGAGTTTCCTGGTTGCTATGCTAATTGCATATTGTGTTGTAAGAATCAGTGCCAGTTACCAACCTTTATTTTTTATATGCCCTTTTTATGTCCAAGTATTTTTTAATAGTATTAAGTATGCGTTTCATCTACATATTATGTAGATGAAATGGAAAATAGTATGTAGTTGAGGGGCTATGAATACTATTAAATTTAATGTTCAGGCCGATTATCGGATATCTATTGAGCAAGTCTATTAGAATAATACCTACATTGTTTTGAGTAATAATATAAATTAAAATGATTACGATTTCCCTCGTCTTACTTATATCTTATGTCTACACGTAAGCATTTTAGCGCACATGGATAAGGTAAAATGTATTGTATTATATTTATGTATCCTCCTTAGCCAGCTCGGATTTGTATTATCTATTGTTACATGCTAGTAATAAATAACAACGACAAGAAAAATAGTTACTGCTAGTGTATATTATAAATTCATTGATTTTTTGATGAACAAATTCAGTGATTATAGTCAATATCTATGCTATTTATCCATTCATCCATCAGCTCACTGACGCCAACTGTTAGTCATGGGCCACCCTAATGATAAAACCAAAGGATGATGCTAAAATAAACATGTTTAGAAGGCGGTTTGACGATCATAATTGCTGTTATAAATTTCCCAAGAGACCGCTAGCACCTATCGTCTCGATTGAGCTCTTCGCCCATGGGAAAAAAAGGAATGGCGATTAATTATATTCTTGACTAGTCACTGTAATGACGACAATTGGTTATCAAATTAAAAATATTTATCGATTCACTTGTATGATACAAGTAAATTCAATTTATTATTTTAATTGATAAGATATTAAATTTTGTCTTATCTTTTTTAAATATAAAAGAAAGTTGTGGAATCGTATTGAAACGTATTTTATTAACCTATTGATTTTATAGTCATTATCAGTGTAACGTTACTAAGTAATAAAAAAGTATCCTTATCCTCAAATTTGCGACGCAAATTAAAATATCAATATTTGAGTAAGATTAGAATTGTTAATTATTGCCATCATTGTCCTGCTCTTGTTCCAATTACATGGGATTGAAGAAGATATATATATCTATTCTTCTACTAATGTACATATTGGAAAAGTCACCTGTCTGATGTCAACCCTCGTTAGGAATTTAATTATTGACCAGACCAGGCACGGATCTAGCCTTCAAAAAAGGTTGTGCCACTGAGAAAATTAACCAACGACGTACGAACTTGGTCATGATCGATAGAATCGTAAGTGATACGGAATGCAGTGAAGTATCTATTTACCTCGCTGCATTCCGAAACACACAAGATTCCTTGCTTTTTTATTTTATTAAAGCATTGGCCTATCGATCTCAATAGACAATGGAAATGACGTCACAAGTCTATTAGAGCTGTGGGCAGGGGCGGATCGTTTATTTGTGAGGCCCTGGGCTAATACTACACAAGGGCCAAATAATTATTCAACTGTCATTCTATCAAGAAAATTAGAAAAAATAAGATAATGGAACATTTTATTCATTTAGTTAACTGTTTAAGTACTTTTTAGTACTTTCCGTGTAGTGACGGAGTAGGAATACAATTCACCACCCCCTGTCTTACCCATGGATGATCGTACGAGACGACTAAGGAATATAAAACGCATATAACATCTATGCGAGAGAAGGAAAACTTGAAATAAAACCCTATACCAAAACTTCTGACCAGCGTGATATAGTAGGTCAATTACCCTCCCATTATAAAGGAGGTTCGAGCTCAACAGTGGGACATATATGAGCTGAAATAATGATGAATGATTACGAAGTACTTTTACAAACAGCAACTGTAATGGTACCCAGTTATAATATATACTTAAATTATAAAGCAGCCTTTCCGTATTTAAATTCTTTATTAAATCACAATTCATGGAAAGAATTGATAAATTATTTAGTCGATCGTTAAACATTGTTGTTCTATATCTGTTTTTTCTATATGATTCTCGAGTACGATAACAAGCGACAGGGAATTCCCCATTTCGTTTGATAAACGTGTTTATCAATCTCGGGATTATCAACTTATAATTGAATTTTATTTTAATTTTACATATTTTACTTTAAAACATTGTATAGTCTATTTTCTTCAATGGAGCCTCTTGTGACCACGGGACCCTAGGCAAAAAGCCCTTAAATAGATCTGCCCCTGGCTTTGAACGTACTCCTCGTACCCACATCGATAAATCTGCGCTTAGACCAGACGGTATTAGATGGTAATGATCCAGGTCTTTGTAAAGCTCTTAGTCGTCTCTTATGATACCCACGAGCAATGGATGGGTTGGTAGTATAGGTAGTCGCCGCCACATAGCACGGCGGCTAGGATTTACTATATTATCATTCTTTATATCAGTGATAATGTAATAAATACTCCCCGAAGAACCTCTTGGGTTCGATGTCACTGAACGATGACTTAGCATTATCATCCTTCATTAGTCTATTAACGTCTCTAATCACCCAATCGCAGCCCACTTGGTCTTTTTTAGTGACAGGGTATGATGCAGTTACACCCGGCTAAATCCGTTCGAGGCGAAGGGAAGGGAGAGTACGCAACCTGCCGTGCATATACCTTTATCGCCATTTGGGCAGTGACCTGTACCCGTTTTTAGTCAACGGTGGCACATCCTATAACCTTTTGGGTATCATCTTGAGTCGACGACCCCGGCAGATTTCGTTATCGGAAGTTAATTCAATTTACCTGGTCGTTTGCTACCAAAAGTATTAAATATTATTCACATTACCCATGAAAATTCAAACCAATTTTCACGACGTTTTTTTATTGTGTGTGTCTTAGTTGTTAGCCTGAGATGGCTATGACAACTTTAACCGGACTGTGGGTACGCGCTGAGAGCTCTCAACCCGATACCAATTTATACGATTACATCTACTGCCTAAATCTAAGACAAAATCAATATAAGGTATATTATCTGTAGCTCTCTTTACAGACAAGGCCGGTTTCATAAATTCGTGGTGACGCTGTCCTTCATTGCAACAAGAAGTGGTCTACTTAAATGGACCGAGAATATCAATACATCTAGGAGCTCTGATTCTGCTGAATCGTAAGTATTATTTTACTGGTTTTTATGCTTTTAACGGAAAGAAGATTTATATTGATATATATCTATAATATAGTTCTAAAGTGTCCCATATCCATATAGTAACAAAATAAGTAGGTATACAATTTATCGCTTCTTATTTATTAGTGGGTAAGTCAATAGGTGTAAGTCAAAAAATAACCAAGGGATTTTAGCTGCTAACTTCAACGTATTATAATAAATAGGGCCATTTGATTCTTATTGCGTAGGTTTCATTTCCAACTTTAGGTTGACAAAAAGAAGTTAAAGAAGCATTCACACACGCAATCGAAGTAGTCCATTACCTTCTCTAACTATTGCTGCATAAATAACGTAGGAAGCCAAGTAGTGAGCTACCAGTGTCCGAGAGGGAGATAGAGAGAGAGAATGCGTAGCGCACAGAATGATTCGGAAATAATAAATTTTCCCCGTTTTTACATTTTTTTATTGATTCTCCGCTTCTATTAGTCATAATATGATATTATACAGGTGGACTGACGACAAGATGACGGTCGCATGAAGCCGTTGGATGCAGGTGGCACAGAGGAGGCCTATGTCCAACAGTGGCCGTTTACGACCTGATGGATGGATGGATATTATAAAGCCTATAAGTTGCCTCAATAAATAGGACTAATTATAAAAGTTTTTTTCAATTCGGATCAATAGTTCCTGAGATTAACGCCAAACAAAATCTACAGCTTTACATCATGAACAAGCATGCGTTTATCACTATTATATTATTTGCCCGATACTATCGATGTTATATTTCTATATCATTTCCGATCGCATTCGTAATGACGACGTAAGAGAACGAGTAGGTATGAAAGAGAGTATTGGTGTAAAGATGCGAAAGGGAATGCTCCGATGGTTCGGACATATGGAAAGAATGCCGAACGCACGTCTGGTTAAGAAGATATACAATGCGAAAGTGAAAGGATGTAGGTACCGGGGGAGACCCAGACTAACCTACCTAGACCAGATTGGTCACGTACTGAAGGAAGGTGGAGTCAAGAGTCTCCGTAACCGGCGAGCGTGTATGAAGAGAATTATGAATGCTGAGGAAGCGAGTGAAGTATCCAAGGATAGAGTTTTCTGGCACTCTGTTCTCTCTGCTTACCCTGCAAGGGATATGGCGTGATGATATGTATGTATGTATCATTTCAGACACTTCAGCGAAAAATATTCTCGAGCTTTTGACTCGGAATGGTATCGGCGTGCTGTAGAACACCATGCAATAGAACCGGAAAGCTTCGTATTTTCCGTGCCATTCCGGGATGCATCCGAAGTGGAAGATCTCAGCGGTCGTCCTCCTATGGTACTAGCTACTCACGCTGTCTTCGTCGAGTCGAGGGGTCATAGGGCGCCTGCTGCTGTCGTTGGATTGCATTTCCAATTGGAATCACTCATAAGACATTTCTTGAATGTTACATCCGCGGTAAGTAATAAATCGACGCCTGAATTCTTAACTATTTTTACTTTGACGAAACTACTGGGAATAGACATTATATCAACATGAAATTTAGATGATAGGTCTCTCGATTGTGTTAAGAATCATGAGATCAACATTAAGAGACCACATTTTATTGCAGTTTAACCATATACCGGTTGTATAATTATCGTCATAATTAATGAAAACTTATATACTTAGGTAAGTTCTCTTTTTCCTTTAAAATTGTTGGTGTTAATGATTACTAAAACAATTTCGTATAAGAGTTTCTATATTTATTATTTATCTTCAATTCTAATTTTAGTAAACACATTTCTTCAGTGAATATGAGTTAGTTTTTCACTCAAAAGGCAATATACAGTTTATTGGCTGCATACATACATATACATACTAAAAAAAATGCATATTAACTGTTATTTGCTTTTGATGAACGAAAATGACGTAGATAATTAAATTCTTAATACATATAATAAAGTAATAAAAAAAACTTAAGATAATTTTGCGCGTAAAACAAATTGGAATGCCAATAGAATATTAACATGAAAGAAGCCAACCCGCGAAACCGCAAAGGAAAACCGCGAGCTCAAAAACAAACAAACTCGCGTCAAAGTATGAAGTGTATTTTTTTTTGTGTCTTAGTTGTTAGCCTCAGATGGCTATGACAACTTTACTCGGACTGTGGGTGAGCGCTGAGCGCTCTCAAACCAAGTATGATGTGCATTCGTATTTTTTTTATATATTCTGCCATCTAGATTCTGTTCACGGTACCTGCCGCAACATTAACCAGAGTCATTTGGCAACCAGTTTCTAATTGTATTTAAACTTATTTGGTTTTTTTTTTGACAGTGCACAGTTGGTACAGTCTGCAAAAAAACATGCGCTGGAGATGAACTGGATTGTTACATTCTGGATGACAATGGTTTTATAATACTCTCCGAAGATATTTCACAAACTGGAAGATTTTTCGGTCAAGTGGATGGTACTATTATGGATTCGCTTGTACAAGACAGAATATATAAGAAAATTGTTGTTCATGATCATCAAGGCAGATGTCCCGATTCTAGAAATCCCTTCAGCGGAGATGGAAATAAGCTCTTGGTAAAATAATCATCCATTATTTTAAATACGTATTAATATTGTTTTATAGGTTACCCAGAAACGTTCTGTTATCACAAAATTAATACAGGTATGTATGCTTTTAAACTTTTTACACATGCATACACATACATATCATCACGCCATATCCCTTGCAGGGTAGGCAGAGAGAACAGAGTGCCAGAGAACTCTATCTCTGAATACTTCACTCGCTTCCTCAACGTTCAAAATTCTCTTCATACACGCTCGCGGGTTTCGGAGACTCTTGACTCCACCTTCCTTCAGTACATGACCGATCTGGTCTAGGTAGGTTAGTCTCGGTCTCCCTCGGTACCTACATCCTTCCACTTTCGCATTGTATATCTTCTTAACCAGACGTTCGTTCGGCATTCTTTCCACATGTCCGAAATTATGATAAAAGCATCGGAGGGGGATATCAATTTGTTAAAACACAATTCACCATCCCTTTCTTTCCTTTGGATATTGTAAGAGACGACTCAGAATTATAAGCAGCAGATGCAGATGACATTTGTAGGCAGGTTCCTAGAGAAATAAAAACTGAAATAATACTTTACGCTAAGCCCTCTGCTAATTAATAGTAGGTCAATTTCTCTTCTATTAAGCAGGAGTTTTAAGCTCAACAATGAGACATATAAGATCTGAAACAAGAATGAAGACGTGAACTGACATGTTCATGTCTTCTTCTTAAATCTTGAATGAATAACAGGATCGTATCATCATTTAATTCTAACTGCAATGTTAGAGTATTAAAATCTGTATAATGTGTAAACATTGTCGGGTAGATGGCACACGTCTACCATAAAGTCGACAAAATAATACGAACCGCAAATTGAATATCATACGACAGTTCACACTTATCGTAGGACGATTGGAACGGATTTTCAATGGGCGCGAGTCCCACGTACGACATTAATTTTTTTGCTCGTAACGAATTCTTTATAAATAACCTAGCATGTTAAATGCTAGATTTAAGTCATTTGAATGTAATAGAAATGTTTAAATATATATCAAAAACAGGTACATACATACATATCATCACGCCATATCCCTTGCAGGGTAGGCAGAGAGAACAGAATGCCAGAGAACTCTATCCTTGCATACTTCACTCGCTTCTTCAACATTCATAATTCTCTTCATACACGCTCGCCGGTTTCGGAGACTCTTGACTCCACCTTCTTTCAGTACGTGACCAATCTGGTCTAGGTAGGTGAGTCTCGGTCTCCCCCGGTACCTACATCCTTCCACTTTCGCATTGTATATCTTCTTAACCAAACGTTCGTTCGGCATTCTTTCCACATGTCCGAACCATCGGAGCATTCCCTTTCGCATCTTTACACCAATACTCTCTTTTAAAAACAGGTAATAATATGAAATAGTTAAAATAAATAGATGTAACATACGAACAGCAATTTGGCCAATACAATAAAATTTAATGGTAACAGATATCATCAAATATAGTCATGAAAGGGATAAAGTACAGTAATCCAATATAACACGGTAAATTGCTTCCGCGTTATAGGAAGCGCGTTGTAAGACTATTCGCGTATAACGCGCTTATATGACCCCATATAACACGTCATGTACAAATAATTCACGTTAAGCTTTTCTTATTAAAGGGGATTTAAAACGAATATTAAGAAAAAGAACCTATTTGAAATAAAACTACTTTTACGGATTCTATCGCGTTTGTATTTGATTTTTAATTTCCCGACATTTTGAACACTTTACAGTGATCATGGTCACGAGAGGACTAACCATAATCACTGTAAAGTGTTCGAAACGTCGGGAAATTAAAAATCAAATACAAACGCAATAGAATCCGTAAAAGTATATAGTTTTATTTCAAATGTGTAATACTCGCGTAAACATTAGAAGTCATTAAAAAGAACCTATGGTATGAACGAAATATGTTCGTCTTATTAAAATCAAAGTAAGAACGATTTTAAATATAACGTGTGAAATCTTTTCGTTATATGGTGGAATATCCGTGTTATACAAGGGACTAAAATCGTAATATGAAAATGGATTATAAGAGTACAATTTTATACGAGGGATTACTGTAATTTGTAAAATTGACAAATTATAATATTAACACTTTATCCTGGTTTTTTACGCTTAAAATATTATTAACAGCCGTTGCAGCCTCTATCGTGGTTGGGTGGATACTTAACCAGCTTACTCGCTATGTGGTTCCCTCTATGGGAGCCAATAGCGGCGCGAGCGAAAGCGCACCCCGAAGAGGAAGCAGGTAAGCTGGGTAATTTGATTTGAATTTTACGTTTGAACTTAGTATTACTTTACATCACGACATATGACATTTGAAAAAAGGAAAATGTGTATACCATTTATTTGGGGCCGACACAATATGTACTCCTCTTTTATAGTACATATTGCAAGTTATTGGGAATAGTTTTATGACCGGCCGCCTGCCAGACATCAATCCCCTTTGAGAATGTAATTGTTGACCAAAAGGCATCAGATAGAGTTAGCCCAGGTCGTTATAAGGCTCTTAGTCGTCTTTCCAACACCCACGAACAGAGTAAGGATTGGTAGTATTCGTAGCCGCTACCACACAGCATATTTTCCTTACATACCTATGTAAACATATAAACTCAGGTAATAAAAGTAGTAATAATTAATTAATAACCAAGTACTGAAAATGGTCAAACATTATGCAACTAAAGCAAAATTTGATACAGCTCTATCTTATTAACCCTCTTTTTATTACACTCACTGTCTCTGTTTTTCCCCCTGGGCAGCCTATCCGGTCCGGTTACAGTCGCACAAACCGCGGTGGCAGAACCTCATAAAATTCAACTCCCTATCATCGAATTACCCCTTCTACAGTCTCTGATCAGGCATTGGGCACCCCACCAGTATCGAGTCTGTCTTCGGTGACTATTGTCCACATAACATTAGTATTCGTGGTGCAGGATTTTCAATAAAAAAATATTAATATTAATATCGTTTTTCTTTTAATTATTATTTTTTACCATTCTAAATTCTACATGTGGTGGGATAAGAATATTATTCGCTACCCCATCTCTTGTCCATAGCTGTCGTAAAAGACGACTGAAGAATATCCACCTATTCATCAGCCCGTAGACTCATAAAGAGATATAGGTCCACGAGAATAGAATGCCACTCAGAATGATTTTGTACCTCTTGTATACCATTGTATATGCTCCCAGCGACTTTTGAGATGTCAATTCATCTAGGGCCACCTAGGGGACATAGTATGCATATAACATCTGCACAATAGAAGGAAAATTCGAAATAAACCTCTATATCAACCCGGTAGCAGGTCCATTTACCTTCTATTGTGAAGGAGGCCCGAGCCCAGCAGTGGGACACATATAAGCTGATTACTGTGATGATTCTAACTTTATTAAAAATACGCTAAATAACGCACTGCAGTAAGATCTATTATGGACATCTGGATAGAAGTGAAATTAAGAGTCTTCTCCTTCTTTTGAAACACTATCATCCTAAAAATTCACCATTAGTATATGCTTGTTAAATTTTACTTTCCTTCCTATTAACTCTTGTATTCATCAATTACTAATTGCAGATTACGAGGACTACGAGAATGAGGATATGGAGAACGATGAGGACTTAGATCGGGACAGAGGCACTTATGAGATTATTATCGACGGGCACGGTGAAAGTACGAGAGAAGGAGGACGCGCTCATCAAGGACCTTCGCCTGCACCTGGGGGAGGGATTCCACCACCACCTCCTCGTGAGGCTGCGCGCTCAGCTGCCGTACGACCCTGTGATACCAGCGCTGAACTATTTACTCTACAATCATCTCGATTAAATACTGCTCAGCCACTTAAAGGCAAACTGACTAATTGTCACAACTCAGGATGCGAAAGGTATAAAGATATTTTAAATATTAGATAGTCTAATTATATCATAAATTGATAAAAAAGAGTATTTCTCATTATTGCATTTAATTTAATAATACGTTGGTATGTCGGCAATTTAAAAGGCAAAAGCAATATATGATAACTATATTGTTTATGCCTTTTATACTGTAGATAATAAATAATATAATGATTCCTACGTTTGAGTGTTATACATATGTAATAAAACTATATTTGCGGATTTTATCGTGAACAAAGTTCAGTTGTGGACATAAAAATACTATTCGAAACGTCGAGAAAGTAAACATCAAATACAAACGCGATAGAATCCATAAGAATAGTTTTATTTCAAAATAAAATATATCTTATGTGCACGTAATAAGTGTTATATACCTGTATTGCTGTTACCGATTGTGAAGGACGATATTATCAGAGAATATAATGATGTAAAAAATTAGGTGCAATTTGTGGATGTCGTAAAAGACAACTAAAGAATACTATATGCATATAACATCTATGCAAGTAAAAGTAAACCCCCAAAATAGAAACGTAAACTGACAACCGTCTGAATAGCGTGATGTAAAAAAAACTATTTTGGCTTCTATAATGAATGAAGCTAGAACCCAGTAATGGGAAAGTATATTTAACATAAGATGAATATGTGTAATAATTGTAATAATATGTGTAACAAGCGTAATGTTCGACCTTATCCGTGTGGTGACGGAGTAAGAATACAATTCACCACCCCCTATCTTACCCGTGGGTGAACGTAAGAGACGACTAAGGGATATAAAACGCATATAACATCTATGCAAGAGAAGGAAAACTTGAAAAAAAACCCTATACCAACACGTCTGACCAGCGTGGTATAGTAGGTTAATTTCCCTTCCATTACGGAGGAGGCTCGAGCCCAACAGTGGGACATATATGGGCTGTGATGATGAAGATGACGAATCTTCGCCCTTATACCAAATACTGTACAGATAGACGTGCGATAATGTCAAAATTATACTCTTAGTTATTTTGAATTAGAAAAATAGTCAAGAAACTTCTCGGTTGTGTACTAAAATCTTTATCCTAAAACCCAAACAACTAAGACAACATTTTAAAATTCTGATCCTTTAAAGAACTATCAATAACAAAATATTTATACATAATGCGAAACCTTAAAATATGTATTTGAAATACAAATCCGCATAGAAATTATTAATATTAAAGCAAAAGTTGATTTAAAATGAAACCCCTAAGGAGTTAAGTACTTTTATAATTTTGTTTTGTCTAACACATGAACATATCGCCACCAATTTCCAGCACTACTTAGGAGCATATTCTCGCGTAGAATGGTTTATAAAGAATATATTAAACAAGGATAAGTACAGACAGTATTTACAATAACTATTAACAAATTTAAAAAAATATATTAAAAGTTATTTATTTGTAAATGTTGTTTACAGACCGTTTAGTGTGCAAAAGGTCCCACACAGTAATTTAATATTGCTAGTTGTGGACACTCTTTGCCCTTGTGGTTCTAAGCGGTTGGATGTGCGAGCACGGGAGACTGCCTCTCGCGCAGCGTGTCGCCGCGCGCCAAGACATCATCGCCGCCGTCCTACGCACTGCGGCTCCTACCATCCTGAGGCATCTATTTCTATTTATTAAATTTTCTATATTTAGATATATGTATATGATACATTCAGAATATAATGTATCACCACACTCCTAATGTCCCGTAGGAGCCTTAAAAATCGTGTAAAGAGTCACCAAGAAAATAGTCAACATTTCTCTTAATAGTTTTAAACCAGCGACTGTGATTGCCAATTCGTCTGTCAAGCCTGGTTATTATAACATTACTACCTCTTGGGAAAGGCAACAATGAACGTTGGTAAGTAAATTGGTAGCTACGAATCCTAATATAGTTTTACCGGTGCCCGTCCCACCATTGTTAAACACCATAGTCTATAAATCAGTGCTGATGGCCCGTTCAATAGACGGTGAGAGTTAATACGACGGATATGGAGTCGTACGCCGCCCATCCGTCATCTGATTTGAGCTGGTTGTAGCTAGATAGAGCTAGAAGTTGTCAAAAAAATAGGAACAACTGCTATCGCCAATTTGGAGAGAAAATCACATTGTAAAGTTACTTACTAGATATTTCAAGACATTTAAGCCTACTTTCAACGGTCTTTTTCTTGACAGCCATTATTGACCACCTAATAAGTAATTTGCTCTGTAATAGTTGGTTGGTGTTTCTAAGACACAGTTTACACAGAATTTCATGATTGAAAACCCTTAGAATAATTGACAACAGCTTAAACATTTTGAACCGCAGGAAATAGAGATCTTGTCGTGCGGACGTGGTGGGCGAATGTTCCCAGCGCTGATGTCAGTACTGGCGCCGCTACTACTACGAGTTGTATTCAGCACGTGACTGCAGCGTGCATTTCTAATGTAAACCTCCATCAACCAAATACGGGATCACAGCGGTGCCGAAGAGCCGTCGTACGTGTAAAGCTTTCTAACCCCCCAGTCAGTTTCAGTGTGTTTTTAAATGTTATCTCGTAGACTATTACGATAAGCTCAAGGGAAGCTTTTACCGATTCGCGTACGTGTTTTCGAATGCGTGTGTGTGATGCAGTTTGTAAGTGATGTGCGTTAAGTTTAGCGAGCCATTCGACTCGATATTGGTGAAGCGCACAGTTAAAAGTTTTGATCAATTTTACCGACTGAAATTTTGGTCCGACCAAATGAACTCTTGATCTTGTTTTAAGACAGGATTATAGTCGAATTAGAGATTATAGTAATTATCGAAATATTTTTTCCTCTGTGTTAAGTTATCATTACCATATTGTAAAGAATGCTAACGCATTCAATAAATAGGTAGGTAATTAATATCTTGTTATATCTAAATCGAGTATTATCACAAACTTGAAGATCTTATATAATATAGCTAACGTTAATAGGTATTGAATGATAATAAATGTAATATATTAATATCGTTTAAAAACTGTTTTAGAAAAATTTACCTATGTTGAGATATTATTCGATTTATTTTATAATGTCTGTCATTCAAAATTAATCGCAAATTTATTAAGTAGTTGCATAGGGGTTGATGTAAATAAGAAAAATATTTATTTGTAGAGTTTATTTGCTGAGTTTATGTGTGCCTATTGTATTGTAAAAAAAATCGTTGTTGTCGAAGTGGTGTCGCGCTCGTGAAGGTAACTGGTAACGTAAACTTTGTCGTAAATGAATCAAGGTCCCGCTCTAATGTCAACCAACTCGGATATTTAAGGCGCCAAAACTGAGGTAGGCATTTTGAAAGTAAATTTTAATAGCGAATTGTAATGATAATTATAAAAATATAAAATCGAATTACATATGCGATATTACTGACCAAATAACATATCCGTTTTAATGATATATTATGAATATTCCTAATCGACAGCAATTTTCTTTTTTTTTAATGTAAAGTCATAAACCAGGCATTGATATCGCACGTTACACAAAAACCACTCGAGGCGCGAACCCTAACTTTGACGATTTTCCATTATAGTCGTTAGTGATTTTCTCGCGTAATCTTCGAGTAAGGTCATAAAGAAACTGTAAACAGTTTCGTATTTTTATTGTAAATATTTTACTAACTTAAATGGCCTACTAAAATTATAAGAAAGTGTGTTGCTAATTTATAATTAAGTGGATCGTTCATATTCGACTTCTGCTGTCATAAAGATGACTTCACCATATCAAACCGTTAACAATAATTATTTGCATATCAATAAGATTCTCTTTCGATCGTTTTAGGTTAAAAACAAAATAAGTAATACTTCTTTCATACGTAAATTTCAAATTACGGAGTTTAAGATACTAAGCGTATTTACGTACCTAATAACTTGTTTGTACCTAACATAAAATTATACGTGAGTGCTGCATAGAAATAAAAGTCAAATTTGCATTACATAATAGATTTTATATATACATAAATTAAATTGGATAGTCATTAACATACACAAGTATACGGCTTGCTATTGTCCATTTTATAACTAACTTTTGCAATAGTGTGAACCATATATACTATACCGTATATTACCATATATAGTAGATATTCCTAATAATATTATATTGTTAGCCGATGAACAATGAGTGCCAAATCCCAATATTTTAATATACATCGGAGTTAAGTATTATTAAAACAAACTTACGCGTTATATTTTTTACACTATAAACTATATAGGACAATAGCAAGCTAGATTTTACGTAAACTTGTAAGTCGATGGCAGTATTCTTTTGTGTATTATTCATTTCTAAATAAAATAATAACAACAAACGGTTTAACATAAAGTCGAATTAATGATTAGCTATCATTTAATTCTTTTAATTATAGTAATAAATGTGTTTAAAGAAATTTTATTGTCATGAGAACATGTTTACAGTTCACTTAAATGAGATATATAAATATTTTACATATTATAACAAAAAAAAAACAATTAATTTAATCGATTAAATTAATTAAATATTATGATTAATCTATACAATTAATTAAATATTAATAGTATCTTATTTGAAAGATCTAAATAATATACGCAACCAGTTAAGCTGCAATAGTCTACTGCCATCAATATATAAGTCATTCAAAAATTAAATAATCATATCTTACACATACAGACTATAAAACAAAAAAAATATAATTGGAGGCGCTTTTGAGAAATTGTACATTTTGTAAAAATAGTAACAGTAAGGACTAAGGAGTCGATTTATGGCGTAGAGATTGTTTTAACTGGTAAGTGGCGGACGGCTGGTAACGTAATGAAAGTGCTTCTAGTAAGCGTCGAGTCTTCCATAACAGTCGAACGCGAGGGGAGTGTTTACTGTTAACGACTAAGTATTAAACGATAATAATAGCGTATACTTACTTATCATAGCATAGGCGGAGCTCGCGTCATATCAGGTGCAGATATTTTTACTTGCACTTCGCGGGTTTTAGTTCTAATTATAGACACAAAAAAAAGAACAAAAATACCTCGTTTACTTAATCAAAATGTAATAGATAGACAGATTTAGCATTTATTTCGCATTTAGTTATTGAACATATCAATTCAAGCACCAAATGAGACTATAGCGTAAGCAATTTATAAATTTTTTCATATTAATATTGATTATTTTAATAAGGTCCTTATCAATGTTTTAGTGTTACGTTAATAGATTCTACATTGATACGGCCCTCGTTAAAATAGTTGTTTAGACAGGTACTTGTCTGAGGGGACAGTGATCTTATAACTTTGCCACATTCGCATTACCCTTTGAATTATATAAATAGTTATCTATTACGATTTTATATTAAATATTATAATGAGTATTCTAAATTCCAGGTTTGATACCAAATTCTATAATTGATTGGATGTTTTAGGCTTATTAGAGAAGAAATCGTATTACAAATAACTATTCGAATCGGAAAGCAAACTTTGAAGGCACTGTTTCTATGTATATGTTTCTTAAATAGCTGTACACAAACAGCATATCATCAGAGTGAACAACATTCTATAAAGTAATTCTAGTAAAATATTATTCTTTTTTGTTACTTGCCAATTCATGCTATAGTAATTACAACAATAAAGTTCTCTTATAACATGGTGATTGTATTATTTATTACATTGTGATTGTATAATTTAGCGTTTTAATGTCTCTGTATTTCCTCCTGACACATCAAATTCTTGGCACAATATAATTAATTGAATTAGGCGATACATGGCGAAAATCCATTATTATTATAAAATGAAGGAGAGGAAGGAAGACCCACCACTTTCCCACGGTTAATCAATATACCGTACACCTCAATAAAGGAAGGAATACAGGATGCGATCAAGGTGGAATAGGATATAAGGCAATCTTACTCTAATCTTTATCTAAATCGAACTTCTACTTGCAATTTTCCGCAGAACTTCGAATAAAGATTCGACACGTGTTTCGCCTCTTTTAGAGGAGTAAATTTGCATGTGAGGACTTTTTAGATAGTTTCAAAATACTGCAATACTAGTGTATTGCCGGTGTTTTCATTTATTGTTGCATTGTCATCTCCACCTTGTATAAGAACATCCAAGAGAAAACTCTATAACAACATGTCAGGACCAGGGTGGTGTAGTAGGATAATTTCCCTCCTACTGTGGAGGAGGCTCGAGCCTAGAAGTGGGAAGTGTATGAGCTGAGATGATGATGATGACAAAACTTTCTTTCAAGTTTTACAGTAATCATACCACCGTTCATTACGACACTTATGACGTTCTTATATCATCACTACACGAATTATAATTATTTATAGAAAGAAGATAACTTTAGCTGAGTAGATTATTTGAATGCAGTGTTATTTTCAGTTCGATATAGATGAACAATGTTGTATATGTTTGAGATAAAACTAGTCAATTAATAACTGATACTGTAGTGGGTAGATATAAATATCTGTAATAACGATGACTTATTGGACGTGAGTCACCTTAGTCCACCCGTGACTATTAACGCTGCAAAATGTTCGAAACGGCGGGAAATAAAAATCAAATACAAACGCGATAGAATCCGTAAAACTAGTTTTATTTTAAATGTGTAATACTCGAGTAAACTTTAGAAATCATAATTTGGACGCGGTCGCAACCTTCTGCGAGGCATTAGTCTCGCGGAAAGAGGCGGCGGAGCGCGTGCGCGAGTAACGTCTCCTCGGCGACGCGAGCCGCCGCCGGCGACTGGGGCGGGGCAGGCGCGATTACCTGCGCCTGATGCCGCCCTAGTCTCTCGGTCGGCCGACCTCGTGAGGAAAGAAGGTCAAGGAGAGGGTGCCCCTCAGGGGGTATTCCGTCGGGCCGGTCACTGACGTCAAGTTCACTCTCCTCCGGTGGCCAGTCCAACGACGAAGGCGAGGTGTCACGGGTGAGTTACGGGTGTGCGTGCTTACGCTCCTCTGTCGCCCCGGACGGAGTGGTGCGAGGAGAGTGCCGCCCGTAGCCCACCCAAAAAAAAAAAAATAATAATTTTGTATACTTATGTATTTACTATTTCAAAAATATTAGACATATTTTGAGCATCAAATATGTTCTTGAGATGCTGTTTTAAAATCTACAAGTTACAGAACTGTTGTTACTGTCAATAAATTATAACCAGAAGACTGTACGAATACTTCGCAGCATAAGCAGAGAATTTATTATGTATGTTATATAACTTAGCAATGGTGTTTATGCATTTTAATAAGTTAAAGTTCGTTCTAAGGGTCATCAAATGATTTTTAATAAATCAATTGATATTTTTTAAACGCATATAATATCTATGTGAGAGAAAGAAAACTCGAAATAAAACCCTATGCCAACACGTCTGACCAGCGTGGTATGTCAATTTCTTTCCCATTATGGAGGAGGCTCGAGCCCAACATCACCACCACCACAACCACAAGTCAATTAATTGTTAAATGAATATTTGCCGTAAAGGCATAAATCGGTCTATTCTTGGATCTATGATTTCTGGCAATACACACTCTTGGTAAAACCGTGTCAATTTGGGTAGCATTTTCTCCTGCCAAAACACGTCGTCCTTTTTTACTCTCACTACTTTCAGTGAAAACTGAGGACCAGTCCATATAGCAAATACACATAACTCTTTTTTAGTTATGTGCAACTGGCCTTGAACCTGGTAATAATAGTCGTGATTTTTGTTCATCTCAACTTGAGATTGGCTGTTCACTTTAAAATATTTCATTTTTTTACCTTGTAAGGCGGTATCAGGATCAATTCCAAATAGTGAGATTGGGCATTTCATTTCCACTATTCCTTCACTGCACAACCCATCTGGTGTTGCCCCTAAATAAAAGTATTCCTCGTCAATAAAAAGACCACATTTTTCTATTTTAATTTTTTCTTGAACACTGAGTTGAGCCAGAGCCTTTGGTTCATTATCCTTGCCATGTTTTATTGCAAGAATGTGATTCAGGTTATTCGGATATAGAATGTTTTTCACAAGGGGAGCAGAGTTTTGATTCGGTCGCCTTTTGCAAATCTTAAAAAAGGAGGACGCAGTAAGTATGCACCTTCTAAGTTCAAGCCACAGAGAGCTTTCTGCTTGTAGTATTGTGGCTCTCTCAATTTCATGGCGTTTTGAAGCCCGTTCTTTGAGGTTGTTCAGAAATAGCTGCTTCTCTCGCTCATAATCTACAGCTTCCATGTCCGGTATTTCACATTCCTCCACCATAATGATCATCTGCAGGATTCAAATTAATTTTTTTACGAGCACTACCTGCACAAGCCATTACTAGCGTGACAAATTGACTTGTAAAAAGTGTATTGCGGCTTACCGATATCTTATCTTATCTTATCTTACCGGTGTTAAAAGATATTGCAGCGGCGTAACATCGTGTAGTGTAAGAGTCTTTTAAAGAGAAGTTAACTCGTTTCCCTTCTACCATCTTAGCCACAATGCTATTAAATTGTTCTGCGCGATTATTGGTGTAGGCATGTAAAAGGCTGCGAGAATTATCTATAGGCCAGTTGAGACGCATTCCTTTTTAACTTTAAAAATAGGGTTGGTATTAGTGGGACTAGATTAGGCTCTATTTTTCTCTCGTGTGTGCAGTAATAACTGTCACAGTTTGAATGATCACCAAAGATATGTAGTGGGCTTCTGAAGGTTTTCAATTTTATTAGTAACTGAACTTTGGTCTCGTTATCTTTGTCTAAAAGCCGCACGAACAGCATTTCGTAGCTTTTCAATCGGTCCATATTTAAAAGTTTACGTTCATTTAGCGAAATAGCGGTATCTTTCTGCAATAGCATATTCTTGCCATTATAATTTCGCAATACATGGTTTTTGCATTAAATTTTTTGTATAGGAATATCTGGGTATGGTCGACCCCCTAATATACTTTTATAAGTACTGGAGTCACCATCTGCAATTAGTACATTGTAAATAAAATTTCTGTCTGTAATGGATTTTTTAAAACCTTCACTAGTATGGCTAGTTCCATGCTGGTTGAGAAGGTTAGGCAAATTTGGCATGAAATGTACAACCCACCTGGTTCTCTTTACTTATTTTTACTCGACTGCGCGACGCAAAGGAGTGGTATTGTGTTTAACAGTCTATGTATGTATGTAAGTATGTATGTATGTATGTTTGTATATTCCTTTGAAGCACTATACAGACCAAACGCCTTTGCCGATTTTTATGATTCACACGTCAATCCATTCCCCTTAGTCCGGCGAGTGTCACTAAAGACATGACGTTAGTGAAAATTGAAAATAATGAAACGCACTATAACTATCAACCTATTCCATTTTGTTCACGCATTTTGATACAAGAAGGTGCCAGGTTATTGACTGCATCCGGACGCTACATGTGCTAGAGCCGCCCCTGTTGCAAATAAGTAATTAATCTAGTGTTTGATCGATTTTTTAACTAATTAGGTAGGTACAAGGCATTCTAAATTGCGAACGATTAATTGCTTTGATTGAGTCTTTGATTATTTACATACATGCTACATTATACATAGGTACTTAAATTGTTAGTAAGATCATAAGCTACCGCCGATAAAATAATCTTTTTACGTCCAAGCTGACAAGATAATTTGTCAGATCATAATCTGTATTACGGACGTATTTTCGTAGTGCTTAAGTATCATATATTTCTTTTTTAAAGCCAACACTCGGCAATTCTATATTTCGCAACAGTGTTCAAAAGTTGTTACGACTGGTTCAAATGGATTGTAAATTTAATTATAAATAATAAGTAAATATATTCTCAGATTTTGGGCTCCTCAACTACCGTCTTAAGTAACACCTGGATACTGTAGAATACATGAAAAAATGGGCCCATCTTTCGTGTTGACATTTAATGTACCAATTTTACTAAAAGTCACTTGCTCGATCCGTAGTGGCCCATCTACCACAACCATTTTACTGAAAAATCGCCGCAGAGTCAATATCAGAGTCCTATATCTATCAATAATACTTATATTATGTTAGGCTAAAAAAATTATAATAAGGATCAGACATATACTCTATTCGTCATTTAATGTAATAAATGTAACGTAAAAATTGTGTATTTTTAATAACATTAATCAAAAAAAACAATATTCCTTAGGCCGCTTTTTAAGTTAATTGTAATTATATCGCGTATTTTTGTTGTGTTGAATTAACAAAATTATTCCAAATTAAATACTAAATTAAACTATGGTCTTTAAAGAATCGAATTCTACAATTATTTTGAAAATCCTTATATGTGAGATATTAAAATATCGATATGAACATTAGTCCAAATTACAATAAATTTCGATACACAAGAGGGCATCGATTTTCGGGTTGAGAGCCCTCAGCGCTCACCCACAGTCCGGGTAAAGTTGTCATAGCCATCTGAGGCTAACAACTAAGAAACATAAAAAAGGCATCGTCATTAGGACGATTAGTGCGGTCGCACCGCACTAATCGTCCTAATGACGATGCACCCGTCAAGGATGGATTTATGTCATTTGTTCCTGCGTCCCGATTTTCGTACGCCCGTATTCTGAAATCATTATTATACTACGACTACACAGTTTTGATACACTTCTTATTTTATCATAAGGTAACCGTAAGATTTAGTCATTATAAAGTACATTATTTATTTATTTATTTATTTATCAAGTCAAAAACATAATAAGCTTACAGTGAATACCAAGTCGCTTACATGCTATATATACAATTTAATAAAATAATTTAACAATAAATATTATACCTAAATTTTTAACAAATTAAATATGCGTAGTAATTATAAATATACAATAATTTAGGGTAAGTCATTACTTGAAATTTATTTACATTATATTAAATTTATTTATTTCTGTACAGTTTATTTAAATATAGTGAGACCTTTTTTTCCATTTGATCTACCCTGTCAAAAAATATGTCTGCATTCAGACTTGTTTGAAGAAAATTATTTATAAGTTCGACGGCTCTTCCAGTAGGCGTACTAGCAGCCTGGGGAAGTCGCCACGATGGTGGATAACTAAATAGTAGATGTTGCCGTCGCTTGGCAGCACGCATATATTGGTCCGGTACATAAAAGTATAAACATTCTCGTACCAATGGATTATCCACCCTATTATTGAGCAAATAATAATAATGCATTAGATGGGCAAATACTCGTCTAAGCTCAAGAGTATCCAAACTAACCATACCCGACACAAACATGGAAGGATAAAGAAATGGATAGTAACCATATACACGCTTATACAGGTATCGGGCAAATTTACGCTGTATTCTCTCAACCATTAATGTGTATAGCTTTTCTTTTGGATTCCAAATAACACAGTTGTATTCTAATTTACTACGGACATACGCATTATATAGTAGCTTTACTATGTCTATATTACAAAACTGTGAAGATGTTCGAATTATAAATCCCAAAGACTTATTAGCGGCTTTACATATAGTCCCAATGTGGTCATGAAAATTTAATTTTGAATCGAACAATAACCCGAGGTCGCGTATTGCGGTAACGCGTGGAAGTGACTCTCCAGCTAATACATAAGTATTTGTGATTGGAGAACGAGAGCGACTGAAAGTTATTATTCTACACTTGGATACATTTAATGGTAATTTATTTGCGTTACTCCACTGAACGACTGCGTCTATATCAGTTTGTAGCGCTTCACAATCTCTAGTATTTTTTATAGTAGCAAATAGCTTCAGGTCGTCAGCGAACATAAGGCATTCTGCATTTGACAGGACGGTTGGTAAGTCATTTATCATGGCCAGAAACAGGGTTGGTCCAAGGGTGCTGCCTTGACTTACACCAGAACGCGTATAATAATGTTGCGACTCATAGTTTCCTACCCTTACGTACTGTTTGCGATCCCTGAGATATTCTGCTACGAAACCAAGAAGGTTTCCATCAAATCCTAACAATGAGAGTTTGTTTAAAAGGACATCGTTATCTACAAGGTCAAATGCTTTCGCGAAGTCAAAATATGCTGCGTCTATTTGGCATCCCGCCGCCATTTTAGTTTTTACGCAATCCATGAATCTAACATGGTTGGTTAGAGTAGAGCGCGCAGGTCGAAACCCATGTTGTGAGTCATCGAGATACTTATTAATTTGTACAAAAATTTTTTGATTAATAATACTCTCAAATACCTTGCCAAAAACTGATAATACTGCAATAGGTCTGAAATTTGTAACGTCAATCGATAATCCAGATTTTGGTACTGGTGTTACCCTTGATAACTTCCACCTGCAAGGATAGGTGCGGTGTCGAAGGGCGATATTGTACAAATACAAAAGAGGCTTTTCGAGAACAGATAAACAGTCCTTTAGTAGAAAAGTAGGTATATTATCTGGTCCATAGGCTGATGACGTCTTTAAATGACGGACTGCCTGTCTCAATTCAACAAGGTTAAAATCCTGAATACTTATTTGGGATACATATCCAGGATCGATTACTGCACACTCAGTAGCTTCAGGATCTAATCTTGGGATACTGTTATGAAAAACAGAACTAAAATAACACGCAAATGCGTCAGCAGCCTCCTGTCCCTCAACAGTTCTATTTTTGTAAATAAATTCTTTATTTTGTTGCCTGTTTTTCTGTCGATCTCTTACATATCGCCAAAATGTGGAGGGATCGCTGGTTATTTTATTTCCTACCATATTTATATAATTCTTGTAAGCAATTGTTATAAGATTCTTAACATTATGTATGATTTTTAGTAGTTTGTAGAATTTGAAACATATAATAAAGGCGAAAATATGTTTGTAAGTTTGACTGAGCAATTGAGCATCATATAAGAACAACTAAATAAATCTTAATGAAATTTGGTATACGGGTTGGTTATAGTTGCTAACCATCTCATCATTCGTAATCACGAATATGAAGATTTTTGTGGATAAATATCTAGACTTTTTGAATCCAAGATGGTGAATGTAGAAAATTATGAAAAAGTTGATATGGGTATTGTTTTCGAGGGTTTTTAGGGTGCTGATTATGAATATACAGATTTCGCCTGGATAAATGTCTAGATTTTTTTACTTTTCATTAAGAAAGATTTTCGAGATTTCCAGCTCTAACGAACCAAACTCGCATACTTTAACACGTTCCCTGCGGAACATCATTACGGTTGTAATTTCGTGGCCGTAACACAGAGCGGCTTAACACGGCGGTTGTGTTGCCATAGAAACGTGAGGCAAAACTCACTATATGTAACGTTACACTAGTGCGGTTTAATGGGCATCACCTATCGTATTTTTAGATCGACAATTTTTTATTACGACGTTATTATTACTACATATGTAGGTACTTATATAATTCGTAATGATAGCTAAATAAAGATTATCTACCCATGTTAAATCTATAAGTAGGCATGGCGAATTTCATTGTAAAATGAAACCGATGTTTTTGTAATAAAAGAAAAATCACACATTTCTAAAAAAAAATATTGAATTTCATAAATCATATTCTTTTGTTTTTTAGTTTTTGAAGATAATTAGTCCATAATACCTATAAGAATAAAGAACGCGGTGTACTTTATAGTATTATTATTGTACTCCTTAGTTGTAAATCTTTTTGTATGCATTTAAACCTAACGTTATCATTTTATGGCCATGCTGCCATTGTCACAATAAAACAAAGGAGGACCGCCTAAATTTTAAAACAAAGCGGTAATATTTAACAAATTTTAAATTCATGTTTATATAGTCATTTTTACTAGGTCTCTCAATAACCTTGATATTATTATTATTGATTGATGATTATTAAACATTAAGATGAAACGAAAATAACTGGCTTGCTTTCTATAAGAAAGAGAGAGACAGAGAAACACGCGCACGCCGCACGGCTTACAACTATAGCAAAAAGTGTCATTACAACTTTTAGTCTTAATTTTTTCCGTCTAGCCCCCTTTCGCGACACGCGATAAGGAACTACGTTCCAAAAAAAAACAAGCGAAGCCTGTAAATCTCGCTAGTGCACGCTATCGTGTGCCGACCCGCCGTACCGTAGGTTAGTCGTAAGCGTTGTACGGCCGCAGTGAAAAAAGTTAGTATAATTTAGTAGATCTCATTCATATAGCTCATTAGAATAGCTCGACAAAATGTAAGGAACAGCTGATGGCTTTGGTTTATTTTGTTTGGTTTGGTTATGACTCCAGAGTTTATAGTATTACTGGTTAACGAGATCGTTCTCTGTTAATTAACACAGTGCATTTCTATTAATGTCATTTTGAATGTGATGTCTTACTAGTTTTTTTTTTCAATTTTAGGACGACTATATAGTTGATGGCAGAAGGATAATTGATTTTCAATACTTTTGGAAACAATTAATAAATATAAGCAAACACAGCGAAAAATTCTATTGCAAATTGCACTATCTAAAAATAAGTAAAGAGAAACGGGTGGGTCTCATATCCAAATTTGACACGAAATGTACAATGTGCGGATCTACCTTTGTTCTAAGCACTTCGGAGAATAACACAACTGAAGCAAGACTTGATCTTAATGCAGGGGCCGTATCAGGTTCAATAATTACAGGAATTGGTCTATCAAACCTAAATGAGATCACTGCTTCGATGGATTTGCCAAAAATGCTATTTCGATTATACAGTAAAAAACACGATGCTATTTCCGACATGTGGAAGACTGCTGTCGAAGAAACAATGGTAAATGCAGCCAAACAAGAAACTGAAGTGGCAAATTCACGAGGCGATGTTAACCATGCAGTTATAGCAATGATACCAGTCGAAGCGGATGCCTGTTGGGGTAAACGGTCGTATAAAAATAATTGCTCTGCACTCCCTGGTGTTGCAGCCATAATTGAAGTAAATAGTGGGAAAGTGTTATACATTGGGGTTCACAATAAATATTGTGTCATTTGTGCTCGAAACTCAAACAAAAACGGGCAACCCGCAAAAGCCCACAGATGTACCAAAAATCATTCGGGATCCTCAACCAGCATGGAACAAGCCATACTAGTGGAAGGTTTTAAAAATCCATTACAGACAGATATTTGATTTACAATGCACTAATTGCAGATGGCGATTCTAATACTTATAAAAGTATATTAAAGAGTCGACTATACCCAGATATTCCTATTTAAAAAATTGAATGCACAAACCATCTCTTGCGAAATTATAATGGCAAGAATATGCTATTGCAGAAAGATACCGCTATTCCTCTGAATGAACGCAAACTTTTAAATATGGACCGATTGAAAAGGCTACGAACTGCTGTTCGTGCGGCTATTAGACAAAGACAACGAGACCAAAGTTCAGTTTCTAATAAAATTAAAAACCTTCAGAAAGACATTTTAAATAGCCCACTACATATCTTTGGCGATCATTCAAACTGTGACAGTTATTACTGCACACACGAGAGAGAAAAAGAGCCTAATCTAGTCTCACTAATACCAACCCTATTTTTAAAGAAAGAATGCGTCTCAATTGGCCTATAATTCTCGGAGTCTTTTACATGCCTACACCAATAATCGCGCAGAAGAATTTAATAGCATTGTGGCTAAGATGGTAGGAGGGCAACGAGTTAACTTCTCTTTAAAAGACTCTTACACTACACGATGTTACGCCGCAGTAGTATCTTTTAACACCGGCAAGGCACAATACATACGTACATACATATAATCACGCCATATCCCTTGCAGAGTAGGCAGAGGGAACAGAGTGCCAGAGAACTCTATCCTTGCATACTTCACTCGCACATTACACTTTTTACAAGTCAATTTGCCACGCTAGTCCAGGCAAGTCATAAAAATTGTTAGAAAGCAGAAGACATGCTAAAAATACTCGAGAAGTAATGGCTCGTGCAGGTAGTGTGGTGTGTGAGCTTCGATAAGTTAATGTATACTAGGGTTTTTATTAAACTCGTATTGAGAGCCCTCAGCGCTTACCCCCACAGTCCGGGTAAAGTTGTTATAGCCATCTGAGGATAACAACTAAGTCACACACAATAAAAAAGTTTGTAGCCAAATTTATAAAAAAACTAGTTTCTGCCCGCAGCTTCGCCCTCATAAAAGGTTACTCTCCTAAAGTTTTTCATCCTCTATTTTTAATGTCTTTATATCTAATCAATCGCCTAAAAATAAGTTTCAAGCTTCTGGCTTTAAAAATGACGATACTTCCTTACAACTTTTCATTCCCCTTTACAACCCTTTTTTGCATTAAAAAGTAACCTATGTCCTTTATCAGGCTCTAAACTATCTGTGTACCAAATTTCATTTAGATCGGTTCAGTAGTTTTGGCGTGAAAGAGCGACAGACAGACAGAGTTACTTTCGCATTTATAATATTAGTTAGGATCAGACAATGGAAGTAGGAATTTTATTCTTTGTGTGCTATTCATTCTGAATTATTGTTTCTCTGTGTGTATTAATTACGTATAAGACACAATCAGTGGCAGATTTAGGTTAGGTTACTACCGGGATGTCGATACCTGAAAGGGTAACCTGCCGGTCGGGCCACCGTAGACAAGGACCAGGTACCGGTGGCCCACTCGCACGGTGTTGAAAGGTACTTGTAGGGCGAGTTAAGGTTTGCGCGCCGTTCCTTCTGTCACTCCGGGCGGATCGAATGAAGTGGGGTCATACCACAGCCCGCCGCCAAAAAAGACCCAAATTTATATAACGCCCTTATTTTAGTACCAAATTGTTAGATACTATAATTTTAGTACTTACATGATTAATCATTTTAAAAAAATAATTTTACTATTTTTATATTTTAAGTTTGTAAAAGGAAAAAAGACACTAAACTATTTTTTCTTACAGTTAATAAAAAAATATTTCAAATTTTCGTCCAATAAAACTTTATCATAATAAATAACTAAAATTTCAATTAAGATTTAAAAAGCAAATGACATCTCAGCTGTGCTTTATTAATTCAACAGAAAATTAAGAAAACTTTTGGATTAATTTACCAGTGATATCCGTTAAACGGTTCAAAGCTAGCGTTAGCTGTTCGTCTGCAACAAGTCTACGAGAATCAACTTCCAGACGCCGCATTTCTCGCGCATGACGATTTGTCTCCCGTAATTTCTCGAAACGTACGCGTGCTTCCGCGACTTCATCACCACTATTCGACGAAATTGGCTTCAAGTTTTTTCGTTGCAGTCGAGGGTCGGACAGGTTATTCGACGATGGTCGATTTGAATCGGTATTGTTAGGTATTGCAGTAGTTGGCAGTATTGTTGGTGGCACAGATTTGGAAGATGATGGCATTACATCTGTTTGTGGTGGCATTTGTTGAGATTGTGGTGGCATTTGTTCAGGTCTTGGTGGCATTTGTTTAGGCCGTAGTGGCGTTTGTTCAGGCCGTGGTGGCATTTGTTCAGGTCGTGGTGGCATTTGGTTAGGCCGTGGTGACGTTTGTTCAGGCCGTGGTGGCATTTGTTCAGGTCGTGGTGGCATTTGTTTAGGTTGTGGTGGCATTTGTTCAGGTCGTGGTGGCATTTGTTTAGGCCGTGGTGGCGTATGTTCAGGCCGTGGTGGCATTGCTTTCGATTTTGTTAGCTGTATCTGTTCAGGTTGTGGTAATATTTGTTCTGGTTTTTGTAACGTTTGATTTGGTACTGGCATTTGCCTTGATGTTGGTGGCATATCTTCTATTACTGGTGTCGGTGGCCGTTGATATGAAGATGGTTGTGCTGATGGCAACACTTCGTCTTCAAACATCGCCGGATTCAATACTAATAAAACAAATGTATTTGATAAACTATTAAATATTACTATTTGCAATAGGTTTTAATGTGTACATATACCTAGTATTATTGTACTTTTGGTATATAATATGATCCCTGAGTGATGAAAAGTTAAGAATACAATAATCACCATCACCGTTACCACCCCTAACTTTAGCCCGGGAGTCGTAATAACCAACTGAGGGATAACCAAGAAACTGGGCAGTAATACTCCCCTAGGTAACTTGTCACTGCAATTGCCAACCCACCTTTATTAACGCCACCAATGGACGCCGATAGGCTAACGAATGGATACATTATAATTTTCTATATTATGAATCCCATGGGAAATTAAAGAGTATTAACACATTGTATTCCAATCTAAAATGCCCATGTCTAAAAGCCCACTTGGTTCGGCAAATAGTCGACTTCGCTGGATATTCGGCAGACTAGTCAATCTCTTTACAGCTGACTAATCGGCTAGTCGTCCAATACTATAGCAGCTGTAAGCACATCTCTACTAAATACATATACGAAGAAAAGATACATATGATTATGATACCAAATTATTTTTGTTGTAGTTATAAAGCTAAACTGATCTATAGATCAGTTCTAAGTTCCTCTTATAAGAGGAACTAATATTAGGTAATGAATCAATCCTATACAAAACAATTATTAAAAATGATATTACTGATTTTGTGTTTGATAAATTTTAAATAGCTCTTCTCTAAAGTCATGATTATACAGATGTAACTTTATTTTACGGATAAGTCGATATAAAAAAAAGCCGAGTGGTGGCAGGTGGCAAACGCTGACTTCGTATCCAAGATAGACTACTGTGGCATACTATCTCAATATTTTATTCTGAACCTTGAGAACCGAAGGCTTTTTGGTATAGTAAGTACTATATAGTACTTACTATACCAAAAATATAAGTACTACTGACTGCACTGAGATAAAATTGATTATCAGCTAGGATTTAGTTTAACATAGTGTTGCCCAAATGCAAGACCAAGACTCGATGCAAGAGTCTCGTAGTGCTTCCTTAGACAGCATTTTACGATTCCTTTGGCAAAGAAAGGATTATCAACATTTTGTCTTCTTAATACCAGTACACGGGGAAATAATTTGATGTTATCTTAAACAGTGTCATGATAGGTAGGTGTGATTATAGCCCCATTCCCGTTGAGTGATATGTACCTAATTATTGATAGTTGTACAATTCGTGCCACTAAATGAATTGAATTTCATTAATTTAGTTAGATTTTTGATTTCTATGTGGATTTTTCATTTCTATCAAAGCAAGTGACTCTGTGTTATTCTAACAGCGAGAGTTGCAAGACTTGCGAGACTCACAAGAGTCTTGCATTTGGACAACACTAGTTTAACCACATCGACATATCTTCCAGTCCAGATTATTTTGTTAGCGAGCTATTGTGATTAGTATATTAATATAAACAATAGTGAAATGTAGAGCCATTATATTCTGTTGTACCCGCTTTCTGCGTTTTCAGCTGACCATGATATCATACATATCTGCTCGTACGGCCCGCAAGGCAGCTTTACCACTGTGGCAAAGTTTTGTCATACTGTTACGCGATAGCCCTTATGAAAATGGCAGAATGTCCTCGATCCCTCCACACCTGCGGCGCCTCAAACACTGATAGTGCTTACGCAAACATAAAAGTTAATACGTGTATTAATACATACATACATATCATCACGCCATATCCCTTGCAGGGTAGGCAGAGAGAACAGAGTGCCAGAGAACTCTATCTCTGCATACTTCACTCGCTTCCTCAACATTCATAATTCTCTTCATATACGCTCGCCGGTTTCGGAGACTCTTGACTCCACCTTCCTTTAGTACCTGACCGATCTGGTCTAGGTAGGTTAGTCTCGGTCTCCCTCGGTACCTATATCCTTCCACTTTCGCATTGTATATCTTCTTAACCAGACGTTCGTTCGGCATTCTTTCCACATGTCCGAACCATCGGAGCATTCCCTTTCGCATCTTTACACCAATACTCTCTTTCATACCTACTCGCTCTCTTACGTCGTCGTTACGAATGCGGTCGGTCAGCCTAACTCCACAGATTTTCCGAAGAGATCGCATTTCGACAGCATTAATTTTACTTTCATATTCTTTTCTGCATACCCAACTCTCGCTTCCATATAGTAATGTTGGGACAAGCACTGCGTTATGTATTGCTACACGTGCCTTCTGGCTGAGGTGGTGGCTGCCGAGAAGTTGCCCCAACGCTCCGTTCACTCTATTTCCCGCATTCACTCTTCGCTCTATATCAGTGGTGTACCTTCCATCTCGGCTAAATCCACATCCAAGATATACAAATTCATCCACTTGCTCTAGTACATCATTACCTATTGTTACTCTTACATCTGTTCTGGCTTCATCTCTTTCAAGGACCATTATTTTGGTTTTGCTCACATTCACGCGTAGACCGTGTATTAATAAAATTTAATAAACTTACCACTATCGGGATCCATTTCCAAAACAACTTCTTCACTATTCATTGATTGTACCTTAAAATAAATTTATTTTTACATAACTAATGTTTAACAAAATTCTATGGCATCAGTTAATTACATTCTAGTTTATATATAATATACATCAGCTTTAAATTTAGGGCACCACTGGCAAATAACATTTATCATTTAGCGACACGGCTGGCTTTTTGAGCTAATCGATGCCTCTCTGTAACAGGTACTGCGTAGATAATTATACAAAACCAAAAGTCTACTTGAACCATACTAACAGAAAAAAGTGGTATTCGTTCACCTTATTTACATTTCACACCTTACTTGTGTATATTTCAGTTAAACATATTGCACCTTGGTTCGTCACGACGTAAATCCATGGGCGTCAACTTTTCTGTTCGTTTTAGGTAGCATACTAAATCACGGCATATAATTCTATGCAACTACTGTGCCGCTCTTTCACTCCATATTCGATTACTAGTATCGCCTTATTTAAGAAAAATAACTAATTCAGGACTATTGTTCTGATTTTTCACTTCATAATCGCTTAATGGAACCAACTTATTTAGCAAAAACAACTAAACCATAAAATAATATTAAAATAGTTTGGAAAATCCAAAAGCGCACGCCTCATATTTTTTTAATTATTTATCATTTACTATTCAATGCCATAAAAGAAAGAAAAAAAATACATTTGAAATTTCGCGCCATTCTCGACGTAGCGCAAAACATAGCTTACAAGCGTTGTAAACGAACACAATTTTCATAAAGTATACACTAAAAACTAAGCAGTTTAGTTTTTTACTAATTACTATTAAACGACAAAGAATTACCAAGCCATTCTCGAAAGGAAACAACGAGTTGTGGTTATGAAGCTTTTAAAAAGAAAATACTTCGATACATTAATTTTTACGGTCGTGAGAGTGCTAGATTCAACCGCACAAACCCCAAACCCACCCAGATAGGCTTCCGGCTTTCTGGCTCACTGAACGAAGCGCAATAGCACATTGTCATGACGTCGATCTTCTGCGAGAGTGTGGTAATACTCCGAAAGGACAGGCCCGCGGCTGCAGATAGAAAACTGTCAACAAAGCGTGGTCCTACCACTTTTTGATACAATCTATACTCAAAATACAAGTTTTGAAAGGTCACATATGAGATTAGGGTTGAAGGGACAGCGTTGAAACCAATCTTATGACATCTCACCAGGAAATAAATTAATGGTCGCCCCTAATTAAATATTTAATACTTACAGTAGGCTCGTTCTGATAAACACCAGCTTGAAAATTGCCAGGTCTTCTCGTAATCGCAATGATCCTCTCTTCTAGATCTGTGAGAGGTTGATTTGTTGTTAATTTTTCGTCAGCTTTTGATTTCATATTCCTCCAAGTCTATTAACATATAATTTAATTGGTTATGTAACTGGATGCCGGATATTGTACTGAGTTAGAATAACTCTGTAGAATATTTACATTCGTGGGATTGAACATACGACACTCAGAACGGACGTTCGGCAGTTAAACCACTCCGTCATCTGTGCAGTACAAATAATATTATAATAACCATATTTTGGGTATATAAGGGTAAACTTTTTGTTCCGTGTGGTGACGAAGTAAGAATACAATTCACCACCCCCTATCTTACCTTAAAAGAAAACTTGAAACTAAATCCTATACCAATACGTTTGACCAGCGTAGTATAGTAGGTCTATTTCCCTCCCATTATGGAGAAGGCTCGAGCCCAACAGTGGGACATATATGAGCTGAGATGAGACTTCTACAAACAAACCAACGGGCTGGATTTGCTAGTATAGGTATACAAATAGATATATTGTTTGTAAACTTACCGCTTTCCAATGTCTGGACATTCGTTTATTTGAGTGAACCTGGTTCAATGAATTCAAATGTTCCGTTAAATCGTGCCATAACTTGTCGTTCTGCCAACGAAACTCTTGTCGATCTCGGTGACTGAGATCACCATGACTTTTGTAAAAAAAAAAACGTTATCTAAATAATTTTAATCTCGCGATCTTGAATTGATAACTTCTTATGGGAGAATAAATCGCTTCGTTATGTAACACGTTACGACGCCAGTCTGTCTGGCCGATTTATAGGATTAAATAATGATCCTAATAATGTACATACACAAATTTCTAATGTACATATTCAAGAATTTTAAATAACAATAAAATATATTTTATAATCAATAAAAGATTTTATTAATAAATAAGCTTTCCTTACATTATTATATTAATATACATAAAATTTAAGTAACAACCTAAGCTTTTCTCAAGTTGTACAATTTCAATATTATTTTTTTTTTTTTTTTTTTAAACTCCACCCCGCACTAAGGAAATAATCTTTGTATTGCGGGGGACTTTACAAACATGCAATTAACGCAGACAAATTACACCCAGACTCAGAACAACACCTTGTGGATCACACAAAGTAATGTCCTGCGTGGGAATCGAACCCACGGCACTGGCACGGAAGGTCGGTATCTTAACCACTACGCCATCTGTGCAATACATCAACTTAGATAAATATATATATAATAAATACATCAACTTAGATTAGTTTCAGTTATCACTTCTGTCGGACGTCGACTTTCTTTAATTAGAATGACAATTAATTACATACCTTTCCATAAATTCTACAAGTGCTGCATACTGCTCATGTGTGACTTTTGGTATAACTTTCTTCTCTAAAAACAGTTAACTGTTTTAAAGGTAAAATCAATATTAACATCCAGCTAATCTCATTTAACATCTATTCATTCCTATCCTATGTTTAATGTTGTTCATAAGACTAATGGTAGGTGATGGCAGATTTGCTGTATGGTAGGGCTACGTATACTACCAACCCTTACATCTTCATTCACCATTTTATTGTCCACTGCTGGACCTAGGCCTCCCTCAAATTTCGGGACAAAGTGGGGTCCTGTGCTGCCCGCATCCAACGACTTCCAGCAACCTTCACCAAGTCGTTGATCCACCTACTGGGGGACGGCCAAAACAGCGACGTCCGATATGCGTTCGCTATTCGAAAACCTTTCTTCCCCATACTTCTACGGATGTCCGCTTTACGAATTCTATCTCGCAGAGAAAGCCCGAGTATAACCCACTGTATAGCACGCTGAGCAACTTTGAGTTTGATTATGAGGCCTACATTTAGTGACCACGTTTCCGTGTCATAAGTCATCACTGGCAACACACCCTAGTCATAGACCTGTATTGTCAGACTCAGGTATATTGGATAAGAAGATCCTCCTAAGTTTCCCGAACTGTTTGCAATATATACGAGTGCATATTGCGTCAACTCCAAGTAATTGTGATAAGAGCAGCAGAATGGATGGATGAGGATTACAGTCAGTGTTACACATAAGTTTTTTAAACCGCTATCGCTCACTGGAGCTCCTCGGTGCCCTTTATTTTTTTGTAGGCTATGGCCTGGACTCGCCCCGCCCTTTCCGTTCAAGGCGATAGAAAGGCGGCGTGCCGCCCCATTACCCACCGTATTGCCTTCCTGTCACCATTAGACCGACCTTTGGCACTGATTCCTTGACGGATGTCAAACCGCTGGCTTGTCAGGTTAGCCTTTCAAATACCCATCGACGCCCCAGCACCAAAATAAGGAGACGTCGCCGCCACATGGTCGGCCTCTATATGGGTCTCTAGCGGACTATCCCCAATCCAACCCCCAGCGACCTCAGCGTAGGCGGCATGCAAATTTCGAGCGAATGCTACTTCGCAATCGCAATGGTGGCAGAATGGTGTCCTCTCCTTCCTCGCAACTGCGTGTAAGTACTTTCCGAAGCAACCAGTGCTTGCTTACTCCTTGGTACCTCCATTCACATAGGAAAGTAAGGCGTGACTAAATATGATGATGTTGTTGATCCCTCACTACCAAACAAAACTGAACAATCAGCTCATTATCATTCACAGTTAATGTCAACCGTACATAAACAGCTTCTAATCGAATGGCTGATTTACTAAATCAATATTTAATACAACACTACCTCGACCCTAACCACTATGGCCCTCTGTGGTCGCCACAAGAAGGTTCTGAGATAGACGGTCAAGGACTCTACCCACAGGGGTGCAGGGCCATGGACCGAACCACCCCCATATACAGCAGTCAGCATGGAACTCCACTTCACCCACATATGGCATAAGCCAAGAAAGGGCAGACGCCGCGCCAACAAGCCGTTGAACTAGTTGGCGTAAGTGCTCACGGAACCAACATCGCCCGTCCAGCACCAGACCAAGATATTTCATGTGGGCCCGGATGCTGATGGGAACCAAATTGATGGTGATCAAGGCGCTCGCGGATGAACTGTTGTTGTTGCGGAGCACATGAAATAATGAGAAACCGAAATAGTGTCAAGGATTCGATTCCCCAAACAGGTTAATACTTTATTTACTTATTATATATTCTGAAAATTAAATCTAGTGAAGGTTTAAATCACTTGATTTAATTTCCAACGTACCTTTAAGACTTTCCTGCTTTAAATATGTTTGAATTCTCTGAAATAGTAATCCAATATCTTGTGGAATTGTATCTGACGTATTTTGTGCATCCATTTCTAGACTCAGAGTTAATCACACGATTCAGACTTTATTAAACTATACGACCACAGACCGCAAACTGTACGAAAGACTAAATAATTATTGTAGCCGATTGGTATAAAGACTACTGCGATAGTATCGCTTTTTATCTTTGTTACACTCAACTACATTTTTTTTATATTTAATAGCACATTTATTTAGTTGATTAGATAAGTTTAAGCGATATATTTTATTGATTTTTAATGTCACTCTTTTGTCCTTGAAAGGTGACATTAACATTCCACAAGATACATATTAGTAGTCCTATGCAACAGTGAGCGTGGTTCGAATACCCACCATACCTACACCAAACCCGCAGGTCTTGACCAGGCATGATTGCTTAGGCGCGTAACTGCACACGGTCGTGAGGAGAGAGAGAACACCGTCTTGCCACCACTGTGATTGCGACGAGGTCACGACGCAGCACACGCTCGAGGCCTGTGAGTCCTGGGCATAGCAGCATCGTGAACTTGTTGCAATCATCGGTGCCAACCTGACGCTGCCGACCGTCGTCAAGGCGATGCTCAACAGCGTCAGAAACTGGGACGCGGTCGCAGCCTTTTGCGATATAGTCGTCTCGCGGTCGCCGCCTTCTACGGGACAATCGTTTCGCGGAAGGAGGCGGCGGGACAGGTCCGAAAGAAGATCCTCTTCATTGACACGCTCCGCCACCAGCGCATGAGGCGGCGCACGAATACCTGCGCCTGATTCCATCCCAGCCGAGGCTGCGGGTGAATAGACCGGGTAATAGTCCGTCACCAGCAGAAAGCCTTACCGCGTGAAGTCGACGGCCCGGCAGCAAACCGGGGCGTCGACGGAGGATGGTACCCGAAAGAGTAACCGGTCGAGCCGGCCACGGACGTCAAGGATTCGGTACCAGTGGCCGGCCCAATAGCGATGGGCAGGGAATATGGTGGGTTACGGGTACACACGCCGCCCTTCCGGCACTACAAAACCGTTCTTGGAATCCTATTATAAACCTTTTCGTGTTCAACGAATACCATGTGCAAGTTCCTGTGTGCACTACGAAATTTTTGTTGGATAAGGGATGCCATATTTGCAGTTGGCGCAGTGCAAATATGGCAACCGTTGCCCCACAGTCCAACATAAGTCCGAACTGGTGGCGGGTGATCTCACTTTCTTTTCGCAATCGCTTCCCAATAGCCTTATTCCCACTCTTTAATACTATAATAGGGCAAGAGCTTTATTCCTCGATAACTGCCGCAGTCCTAGATATCGCCCTTATATTTAAAAATAGGACATTTCTCTGTTCACTCGTTTCAAAGTTAATAATTGCGTATAATGAAACAGTTACGTCCTAAAGCATGTGTCAAAAGTAAAATAAATGGTTGGAACGAGTATAAGTGTTATTATTATATTGATAGGGAGAATTTATTTTTCTAACTTCTATAATCATTCCATTTACTGAGGCTTCTCAGTCTTTTAAAGCGTTTCCAGATACTCCCTAAGACACAAACCTCGTCGGAATTCTAAAAACCATTCTAAATTGACTGCATAGATGACGTAGTGGTTCAATTCCTACGCGGGACAATACTTTGTGCGATACAGTGTTGTTCTGAGTCTGAGTGTAATTTGTTGGCGTTAATTATATGTTTGTAAAGTGGGGGACTTAAAGTGGCACAAAACAAGTGCAGGGTGGTCTTTTTATAATAGTAAAAAATATATATATTATCATCATTCATTCTCCTACTCCACTCCCAAGTTGGTAGTATTCGTAGCCGCTATCACACAGCAAATAATAATATCAATGATAGGAATATGTGGGTGTGGAGATAATTATTTCAAATAGAAATACATTTATCGGCCTCTCAGCGTCCACTGTTAGACTTAAGCCGAATTACATCGAGGGATTATACCATGCACACCACGTTGGGATGGTAATAGAAGCAGAGACAGAATGAGAGATCCAAAAAGGTATTGCTGTACATTCTCCCAGAGATCTTTCAGGCGGTTTTTATGACTCCCGTGGGCATGTAAGAGTTTACATATTCTTAACCTATCACCACACGAGGAAATACAATACATATTGGATATTAACATAATAATATAATTACAAAGACGTATAATTAAACTTAAAATTTAAAACCACATAATAGTCAAAATTGCGTTTATTTTTCTTTCAGTTACATATATAAACTGGCAGCGAAAACAATATCTCTTTTGAGCAGTTTGATTGCTTCACTAAACTTATTCTCCAGATCCGTATTACCAATGTTCTTGGCTGCCTGACATAGCTGACGAAGAACTTCTTCTAAACGACGCATACACCTAATTATTGAACCTGACAAAAATAATTAACGTCATATAATATACTACAAGCGTACACACAAGCGTGGAGTCAATTACCATCAACCTAGACATGGACTTCCAAATTAAACAAATCATAAAATAAAACGTCACAGACATCATTATCATCATCACAACATCACAGAGGACAGAAACATCTACAAGTAGAAGGGTTTCACCAACAACAAGACCACCAGCGCCAAGAAGAAACCCCAAAAGACATGTTGTCGCTCAACATCTATGACACATGAATTGCGCTCTTCAAGCTTTATCCAAATGTAATAAAGCCACTTCAAGAACATTAATTTTATAAACAAACCACCATAACAATTAAATTAAACATAAAAAGAGCACGGACAAAAAGTCTGGAGTATGTTACTCATAATAAAAAATTAAAAAAAAATTAAAAATATACTACAAGACATTAGAACTAAAACTATTATAGTTTTACGGATTACGGATTTTATTTTTTATTTTCTATCGCGTATGTATTAGAAATAAATAGAATAAGTAAATAAATAATGAAACAGTAGTAACACTAGTTTTATTTCAAATGTGTAATTATCGCGTAAACGTTAGAAATCATTATACTAGACGACACTTGCGAAGACTTCGCAGGGTTAGTAGGTGATTTATTATACATACAACAATTACATTCCCAAGAAAGGTTGAAATCAGGCAAGCGGCCGATCAGAAAACTATTGACTTTTGCAATATGTACGATGGAGGACTAAACATTGCGTCGACCCTAAATAATTAGTGTAAGAGCTGGATGATGACGATGGCATATAACTAAAATCAAAGACCGAACGGTTTCGGTGGTCTTCGTTGCAAATAGCAGTGTAGTGTTGCCCAAATGCAAGGCTCTTGCGAGTCTCGAAAGTCTTGCAACTCTCGCTGTTAGAATAACACATTCAGTTGTTTTGATAGAAATGAAAAATCCACGTAGAAATGAAAAATCCAACGAAATTAATGAAATTCCATTCATCTAGTGGCACTAACTGTACAACTATCAATAATTAGGTACATACCACTTAACGGGAGTGAATTTATAATCACACCTATCTATCATGAGACTGTCTAAAATGACATCAAATTATTTCCCCGTGTACTGGTATTAAAAATACAAAATTTTGACAATCCTTTTTTGTCAAAGGAATCGTAAAATGCTGTCTAAGTGAGCACTGCGAGACTTGCAGCGAATCTTGGTCTTGCATTTGGGCAACATCAGTGCTCGAGCCGTTCACTAGAGGCATCGGATAGTGCGCTATCAAACTCTAATAAATACTCCATGCTATCACTTTTTTCGTTTTATCTTGAATACGTCATAAAATAAAAAAGAAACAAAATAACTTTTAATTATATGTTTGTTTTGCAAAAAAAATATTTTCTTTTAAATGTTTATACATAAAATATATTTCCTAACATTTATATTTCCAATTCATCTATGAACATATTAATTTCCTTAGAAAGAAATCACAACCCTGATATGTGATGTAATACTCGTAGGAACACAAATCACCACAATTTAATTCACTACCCCCTTGTTTGCCCGTGGGCATCGTAAAATACGACTAAGGGATTATGGTATGTAGATAACATCTATGCAAGAGAAGAAAACCTTGAGAGAAAACTCTGTAACAACCGTCTAACTAGCGAGTATTAACCAGCCAACCAGCCAATACTATAGCTTAATAGGTTATTTTCTTCCCACTGTGACGCAACTCGTGCTCAACGATCGACATCTGAGTAATGCAACTTGCTATTGCGCTTCGTTCGGTGTGCAAGATAGCCGGAAGCCCAACTGGTTGGGTTTGGGGATTTTATTGGTAGGTAGCGGCCTAGCTATACCCTTGGTATGGTCTTGGTTGCAAAGGTCCATGGGCGGCAATGCCACTTACCATCAGGTGTGCTGCTTGCTCGTTTGCCATACTAAGCAATAAAAAAAAACAAACCATGGAACATACATAAATCAAATAATGATATGTAAAATATACCTTCAAAGACATCAGTCATCTTGCAAATCTGTAAAAAGGAAGCGCCTTTCGACCACGAAAGCACAACGTCCATGAGCGTACACTTGAATTTGCTCACGTAGTCATCTTCGTCCAAGTCCATTTTAGCGTCAATCGACACCTTTGCTATCCGACGAGCGTATTCCTGTAATATTTTTTGAAGTGAAACTTCTTTAGAATCGTTGTGATTTCAAACCGGATGCAACGAAAAAACGACAGGTAAGAGACACAAATACAAAAATGTGTAGGATGAAGCCAGGGGAAAGAATGAGACAGAAATATACATACAATTTGTATATTATCGGTCTCTCCTCTTTGTGCCATACTTCGTAGCGTCCCCACTCCCGTCTTCTAAGCATAGTCGCCTGTAATTTGTGAGCCAGAGCGAGAGAGCAGATGTCAGTGTGTATGTATATTGCACACTGTTTAATACGTGCTTGTATTTGAGCATTTAACGTGTGTAGTGCATGTGAAAACTACGTGAGCTTACTGTACACTGTATGCGGCTGCGTATTACAGCGTTTTAGTAAGATAGCGTGGTGTGTTATTATTTAACTGTTTGTGAGTATTTTTATATCTTGTACTAAATAATAAATTTTATAAAATGCCGAAAACTAATGCCGAAATGTGTCGTCAATATCGACGCAAAAAAAATGAAATTAAAATGAAAAAAAATTCAGCAAAAAGTTCAACAGAACGTAGTCGCGAGTTTCGTGCACGTAAAAAACAATTATTGAACAATCAAAATAGATGTTCAGATATAAGTGTCAATGTGACTGATGTAATAAATGGTAAGTGTAAATATTTTTTAATCCTGTTTTAAGTATAAACTAATATATCAATGTTTTTCAATCAATAAATTTGATTTTTATTTTATACTGATCATGGATTATATATATATATATATATATATATATATATATATATATATATATATATAACCTCAATACATCATGTGTATAACCTTATTTATTTTTTTCTGTTTTAGACCACTCTCAGCAACAAAATAGTGTTCCAACGGGATATAATTTAGTAAATAATGATTGTAAGTACTAATAATTAATACTAACTTTCATCATTTAATTTTAAATAATTTAAAGAAATTTTTCAATTTAATAATAATTTTAATGAAAAAACTTAAAAAACTTAAAAATTTAATTTAAAAACATGTACCTAATTTACAATTCATGATTTAAAATATTAAAAAAAATTTAATTTAATTTAAACTTATATTCAATAATTCAATAATTCTTAAATTAACAAAATGATTTAATATTTAGATTTATAGGAAAAAAAAAACAATTTTAAGACGGATGAATATTTTTGAATGGTAAAATAAATTGTAAAAAAAATCAAAATTAAAATGATATTAAAAAAAAATAATTTAATTTTAAACTAAAGAGTGGATAATTTTTAAATGGTACATATAATTTAATAACCATATTTGAAAATAATCATTATCTTAAAATGAGTTTTTAAAATTAATTTTATATACATTTTTCGAATTTACGATGTAAAAAATTTTAGTTTTTTAAGGAATTGATTCTCAATACACAGTCGATAGATAACTCGTTACATACTTTGAATTGTTTTTTTTCAGATAACCCTCCAGTAGATGTACAGCCAGAAATTCCATACTCACGGTTTCGTCGAAATAAGTTTGCTCATAAAGAATTTAACGACAAGTTTTTAAACAATATGTTTGGTCATAAGTGCTCCGTTTGTGATCGATTGTGGTTTAAGTTAGATTTAAAATCACCACGTGCTGAAGATGAACAATTATTAAGGGTAATAGTTGAAAATTACAATACAGTTGAAGATATTTTACTGTGCAACACGTGTTACCAAGCAATTGGGAGGAAAGTGATTCCTATAATGTCTACTTATAACGGTTTTAAATATGAAAAAACACCTGAGGTTTTACCACCGCTTGACTTAATTTCGGAAAGACTTGTCTCACCACGAGTTCCATTTATGCAAATTCGACGGTTACGACATGTTCATGGGCAATATGGAATTTATGGACAAATCATTAATGTACCAGTCGAGGTAAACAATATGGTAAAACTCTTACCCCGTAATGTCGATGATGATTACTGTATTAACGTACACATTAAAAGAAAAATAATACATAGATCAAGCTATTTAATGGGACTAGTTAATAAAAGGACAATTCGTGCATGGCTTCAGTATTTGCTTCAAACTCCACTTTATTTATTTTACGATATTAAAATTGATGAAAGCTTCTTCAACAATAATAGTAATAATGAAATCGATCTAGAAGAAATGAGTGAAGATATACCGGTCGAAGAGAGTCTAACAGCACAACAGAAAACTCTACTTTGGAATGAAGATATGTATTTACGGATCGCTCCTGGAGAATATAATATTCCCAAAAGTATAATTTTTGATGAACATGCCGAAGAACTTTCTTTCCCATCGATTTATTTGGGTCATTTCCGAAAATTCAGAGAGGGAGTAAATGCAACACCGTTCGCAATAGCAACTAGCGAATTACGAAGATCAGATCGGCGTGGAGTTACTCCACATCATTTATTATATCTAGCAATGAAAATTATGAGGTTAAGAGTTCGTGACTCGCTTACGATTGCATTTAAACATGTGGGAAAAAATACTAATATTACACGGCAGCAAGTTGAGTCAGCTGACTACATTAATAATTGTATCGAAAGTAATTTAGCTTTTCTGCGCTCAATACCAAATTCAGTATGGTATTGGAGCGATCGAAAAAGAGATCTTTTTGCGATGATTCGGCAACTAGGAAAACCTACGATGTTTCTTACTTTGAGTGCCAATGAAATCGGATGGACCAATTTAATACAATTATTGTACAAATTAAAAAATAACGGTACTGAAATTTCAGCTGAACAAGCTGCGTCACTGGATTACATATCTAAGACTACACTAGTGAATGAAGATGCTGTGACCTGTGCTATCTATTTTAATAAAATAGTCAATATATTGATAACTATTCTCCAATCAAAGAAGAACAGCCCATTTGGAAATTATTATGTTGTCGACAATTTTAAACGAATTGAATTTCAGCATCGTGGTAGTCCTCATGCACATATTTTATTGTGGCTGAATGACGCTCCATCAGATCCTCTTGGTACAAACTATCAAGATACTGTAATGATGATTGATCAATTGATATCAATTTCTTCATCAGAAGCTTCTGGACATATTCGCTTGCAAAGTCACAAACATACCTTTACCTGTTATAAAAAAGTACATGCCAATCAACCTCAGAAATGCCGATTTGATGCTCCATTTATGCCATGTAAATCCACTACAATATTAAAACCAATGCAGAAAGATCATCCAGGATATGCTGATTACGCTAAGCGGTATAAACAAATACAAATTAATCTTGAGAACAATGATTACGAGAATATTGAAATGTTTTATGCACAAAATCATATAACTTCTGATAATGATTATTTTCATATTCTTGAAGCTGGAATTACCAGACCTAAAGTATTTTTGAAGCGACAACCTAAAGAAAAATGGCACAACCCTTTCAATCCTTTTATTCTCAATGTCTTACAATCAAATACAGATATGCAATTTATTATCGAAGAATACTCATGTGCAGCGTATGTTGTTGAATATGTCAATAAAACTAATAGGGGTATAAGTAATTTACAAAGACAAATTCATGAAATCATGGATGAAAACCCTGAGTTTGATATAGTAGAAATAACTAGAAAAATGAGTGTTAATATGCTCAACACCGTTGAATTAACAAGCCAGGAAGCAGCGTGGTACCTTCTTCGTGAACCTATGTCTAGAAGTTCAGTCTCCATAGTTTATATTCCCACCGTTTGGCCTATTGAACGACAGCGTATTAGACGAACACAAAAAGAATTAGATGAATTAAATATCGATGAAGATTCAACAAGTATTTGGAAGGAAAACTGGTTTGATAAATACGAGAAGCGGCCACAAGAAATGGAAGAATTATCACTTGCACAATTCGTTGCTAATTTTACTAAAAATTCGCAAGGTGATTATATTCGTCGAAAGCAACAACGCATCATTCGTTATAGGAATTATGACATAGCCTCAGATATAAATGAGTATAAAAGAGAAATGGTGACTTTGCATATCCCATTTCGGAATGAAGAATTCGAGATTCTTGAAGAGATGAAATTTATTAGGATTTACGACGAAAATGAAAATCAAATTCTGGAGCGACGTAAAGAGTTTGAATCTGACTTAGACATTAATAAAACTATAGAGCTATGCCGAAAACTATGTCGCGAAAATGAAGAAGCAGACGATGACGATGAGATTCATGATATTGCCACTAGATTTCCAGAAATTAATCCATTCCAAACGCTATATGACAATCCGAATTCGGATGTAAACAGTGATTTACGTCTCGCAACCCTGAATAAACTTGGTGCCATTGCAAAACGGAAAGAAAATTTAATGCCTAACGACCAATATTATGAGCTGATGAAAATGGCAAACCAAAAACAAAAGGAACTTTTGATGCACGTCATTTACAATCTTCAGTTGGAAGATCCTCCTCCGCTGCAAATATTTTTTACAGGACCAGCTGGATGTGGTAAAACATTTGTTATTAAATTATTAATGGAAATTTATAATCGATATTCTGAAAGTGATGGGTTTTGTAATGCTTATATCGCTTGTGCTTCTACTGGTAAAGCTGCTGTGGCTATCAATGGGACAACAGTACACACTGCACTGAAGATAAGTCTTTCAAAGTTGCTTCCTTTATCAATTGAAGTAGCCCAACAATATAGATCACTTTTTAAATATGTTCGTGTATTGATTATCGATGAAATTAGTATGATTGGAGCCGAGTTGTTGTCCCAAATAGATTCAAGGTTAAAGCAAATCACCGGTAATTTTGAAGTCCATTTTGGTGGATTAGATATAATTTTGATTGGTGATCTACGTCAACTACCGCCAGTTCGTGCTACCCCAATTTACAAACAAATAAAACGACAAATAGCAGGTTCAACACTATGGCGAGGGTTGAAATTTTTCGAACTAAACGAAGTTATGCGACAAGCTAATCAAAGTTTTGCAACAATATTAACAAAAATTGGCAATGGACAGTTGTTAGATCAGGAAGAGCTAGATTTAATTGAGTCACGGATTTACTCTGAAGAAGAAGCTGAGAGACTTTGTCCAGACGGTATACGATTGTTTTTTAATAATCATTCAGTTGCTGAATACAACAATAAAATTTTGAATTCTATAGAAGAAAAAGTGAATTCAGAGGCAACTGATATATATATTGGATGTAGAAATGTTGAACAGCAAACTTCTATGCGTCAAAAATTACATAAAATGTCAACTATTGATACAGGAGGTTTGCCATATCAAATTACATTGGTTTTGAACAAACCATACATGATAACAACTAACATCGATGTATCAGATGGATTAGCAAATGGTGCGACGGGAAAATTAATTTTCATTGAATATAATGACAAAGGAGAGATAGGTCGTTTATGGCTAGAATTTCCAGAATCTCCAAAAATCGGAGAAAAATTGAGAAGAAAGGCAGCGGCATCAATTCAAAAAAATAATCTTCATCCACTGGCAGTACCAATAGATCGCAGAACATCATCTATACCACTAGTACCTAATAAAACCGTTATTGTAAAACGTAATCATTTCCCATTAGTCTCTGCATGTGCAATGACGATTCACAAGTCCCAGGGAGCTACTTTTGGTGAGATTGTATATGAATATGATAAATCACACGTTCAACAACTCCTGTACGTCGCATTATCACGAGTTACATCAATAAACGGCTTATATCTCGTTTCAAAAAAAAATGATAAAAAATTTTACCATGGCCGAAGAGCGTCAGTATCTACAATTGATCTACAACATGAATTTCGAAGGCTGAACTTGAATCGACTTGAGACAATTACAAATGTTTTATATGATTTCTTAAATAAAAGAAAAGGGATGTCACTGTTTACCTTTAACTGTCAAAGCTTACGAGCTCATGTACAAGATCTGCAACATGACAATATAGTGTCATCGTCAAATTTTTTAATTCTTTCGGAGACATGAATGAATAATGAAGATATTGTAGACATTCCAAATTTTAATATTGTTGTTAATTACAAAAGACCACGTACGAGGGCAGGCGGAGTAGCAATTTATCACAACGTAAATGATGGAGCCCGTGTTGTTACGCCACAAATGGATCTCAATGCACAACAGCTAGAATCATTGTCTGTTCAGCTTTCGAAAGTTGGAGAAATATGTGCCTGTGAGAGCAGAAATGACCAAGGAGATTTAATTTTGATCGTAGCAATTTACATCTTTCCCAACCAATCAATAAAATCAGTTATTGAATTTATACATGAAAATTTGATCAAATATACCCCAGAGGTATCGCGAATTCTCAAAAAGAATTATGATAAAATTCCGATGATTTTAAGTGGGGATTTTAACATAAATTTTGCATCAGATACAGCGCTTCCTTTGATTGAGTTTCTCGATACAACATTTTATTTAAAAATGTGTAACAATCGCACTCAATCAACTACAAGATCAAAAACGGTAATAGATGCAGTGTTCCAAAGATATATCAACCAAATTGAAACTAAAATATTTGTATCGTATTTTAGTTATCATAAGCCTCTTGTATCATTTGTTGAAACTGAAAATATGGAACTTGAGTAATAGATTATGTAACATATGTTAAATAAAATATAAAATATCTTTTAAAATTAATCAAAATACTTTCATTTTTGAACAATTAAACTTTGTAATTATCCTACCCTTGTTATAAATATTCATCTCATTCTTTTGTCGATTCACTGAAGTTTCACTTCTATCGTGTGTGAATCGCACACACACCTTTTTTTTTTTTAAATACAACAGCTGTACTAAAGATAATGAATACAAACCTGATAGATTTTAACGGAAGACATCATAACATTCGACACAAAGCCGTACACAGTGGACTAAATTTTCAATCAGTAATTGACCCAAATGAATCTGACAATTTAAATAAAATAGAAATTGAATTTCTTGAAATCGCTCAGAGCACCACCTATGCGGTCTTAATGTATTGTGGCAGTGGTCTAAAACAATCTTCGCCTTGCAAATGAAACCAGTTTGGGACACGCCGAATAATATATATATAGAATACATTTTTCATATATTCTATTATATCCATCGATAGATTGTGCGGTAAATGTAATGAGATCATGCTCGCCTTCTCTTATCGATATCTACAATTACTTATCAAAAATTAAAGATAAATCACTAAAGAGTAATTTAAGAAATTTGTTATTATTCGTTTCACTATTATAGAATACTGCTACAGAAATATTTCGGTCTAAAATGGACAATAGTATGGATAAAAATTGCTATACGGTTGATGGATTATTAAAAATAATGTAAATAAAAATAAAAAAATTGTAAATATTAACTACATACAATTAAGTTACTGAATAAGGCAGTTAACAGATTTGTACGACTCCCAGAGAATTAACACTTTTGACAGTGTGTGATCTCGTCATACCCATCTTGGACCGTCTAGGGCTAGGCTGATAAATAGGCTTTGTGCGAACTCCATAAACGTATCACCCCTCACTACCAATTAAGCGGGTCAACTGTACCGATTCCTAGATAAACCCCCATCGACAACCTCGTAATAATTAGTTCGAGGCATCGTCCCCACACGCTTGATTTCTCTGCAGGTGGCGGATTAGTACCCGGAACGACCACCCGAAAGATTGAATCATGAAAGAGTAACTATTACTCTCAGCAACGGTTACAACACAAAATAATTTTATTCATTAGTTTAATGCCATCTATTGGTAAATCACCTGCAGCTGTCGGAGCACTTGCCGCAACTCCTCACCAGTGGAAGAGGACTGTGAAGAGTTTTCATCGCACACGAAACAGCTCACTAAAGCTGCACTTTGCTCAGACGTCAGCGCGTTGAACACACCATTGAAAATCAACTCCGTGAGTAGCAGCTCATCAGCACTGTAAACATCCAGACATAATAAATATATAAGCCGTCGTTTCCGCCCATAACCTTCCACTAGGTAAATTATACTTCTTCTATTCTATCTACTTTCTATATCTACTTTTATTATCCTGCACTCCTGTTACCCACTTAAGTCCTTTAGTTATTTTTTGACTAAACAGTTGGCGTAAGGGTTAAAATACCGACCTAACGTGCCAAGTTTCACTGATTCAATAACCGCGCAGGCAGGTTGTTTTCAAAAAGCACCAAGAAAATTATCAACATATTTATATGGGACCACATTGGAAAAACTGATACGCTTTCAAATAAAAGAAGGATTATCAAAATCGGTCCACGTTAACAAAAAGTTCTGAGATAAAACATAAAAAAAATAAAGACGAATTGAAAGCATCATCAATTTTTTTGAAGTCGGTTAACAGCCAACAACGCCCAAGGGAAAGGAAAGCGTGATGAATTCTCCCAACTGTCACTACAGGAATACATTTAATTTCGTTAAGCGTGATGAATTCTTCCAACTGTCACTACAGGAATACATTTAATTTCGTTTAGAGACACAAACGCGCAAGAAATGCCTATCTATTCATTGCATTATGATAGTACAAAAATTATTTATTTCGGCGAAATGGAAAGTCATCAAGAGAAGGAGAGAAGAACGCCATTTGTGAATTAGTCTATAGGTAGTAAGGATAAATAAAGTAATATTAATATAAAATAGTTTCATATGTACAATTTTCATCCTAGGAAATACCAAGAAAATTACTATGATTCGCCAGAGCTTGTGACTTTGAACGTTAATCTTATTGATTGAGACAATTTTCATTGGGTTCAAGAATTACTATTCTTTTAATGTTTTTTTTTTTTTTGCTTCTCCTCTAGCAATTAAATTTCAAGAAAGTAGTCAATTATCAAACCTTTCGATTATATCTGCTATGATAATGTTTATCAATTACAGATAAGTCACTTTAATGTAACGACATATTAAGACTATGTGTCACCTCCCCTTACTTGCTCATGTGAATCGTAAAAACCGGCTAGGTATAAATGAAGGACATACTATAAACATATATACGCCTAGTTTAAGATCAGACCACCTAATCTTATGAGAATACATTAATTAATTAGTAATTGGTTTCAACAAATTTGTTCATAATAACAGGTTATTTGTTTCATATTATGACGGTAGCCATAAGTATATTGTAATCAAAATACCTCCTAATATTCATTACTTATGAAAAGTGAAATCGATGTCATGTATTTTAATCGCATTTAAAAAATAAAATTTAATTTCTAAAATTATGATTAACACATTCAATTATTGTATTCCAATGTTTTAATTATTGATGAAGCTCATACAAATGCGATGAAATCCATGAGATTAGTTTCATTTGATATGATAAATTTGATATTTGAAATATATTAAAAATCTATGTATTTTGGATCTCATGTGAATGAAAATGATAATTATTATACATACATATCATCACGCCATATCCCTTGCAGGGTAGGCAGAGAGAACAGAGTGCCAGAGAACTCTATCTCTGCATACTTCACTCGCTTCCTCAACATTCATAATTCTCTTCATACACGCTCGCCGGTTTCGGAGACTCTTGACTCCACCTTCCTTCAGTACATGACCGATCTGGTCTAGGTAGGTTAGTCTCGGTCTCCCTCGGTACCTACATCCTTCCACTTTCGCATTGTATATCTTCTTAACCAGGCGTTCGTTCGGCATTCTTTCCACATGTCCGAACCATCGGAGCATTCCCTTTCGCATCTTTACACCAATACTCTCTTTCATACCTACTCGCTCTCTTACGTCGTCGTTACGAATGCGGTCGGTCAGCCTAACTCCACAGATTTTCCGCAGAGATCGCATTTCGCCCGCATTAATTTTACTATCATACTCTTTTCTGCATACCCAACTCTCGCTTCCATACAGTAATGTTGGGACAAGCACTGCGTTATGTATTGCTACACGTGCCTTCTGGCTGAGGTGGTGGCTGCCGAAAAGTTGCCCCAACGCTCCGTTCACTCTATTTCCCGCATTCACTCTTCGCTCTATATCAGTGGTGTACCTTCCATCTCGGCTAAATCCACATCCAAGATATACAAATTCATCCACTTGCTCTAGTACATCATTACCTATTGTTACTCTTACATCTGTTCTGGTTTTATCTCTTTCAAAGACCATTATTTTGGTTTTGCTCACATTCACGCGTAGACCCCTTTTCTTACAATCTTCTGTCATTGTGTCGACTAGGGTCTGCAGGTCAGTCGCTGACTGTGCCAGCAGGACTGCATCATCTGCATAAAGCAGAGCAGTGACCACTGAGTCGCCCATCTGGACTCCCACATTCATATCGTTCAACCTTTGGAGACATTTATCCAGATATATGATAAACAGCCTGGCTGACAGAACGCACCCCTGCTTAACGCCGATATTGACGTCAAACCAAGGCGACATTCCATCATCCAGCCGCACACAGGCTCTACAGCCCATGTAACTGGACTGCACAGCCTGTAGCAGTTTACCGTTAATACCATACTCCGGTAAAATGTCCCAAAGTTCCTTTCGTACAACCGTGTCAAATGCTCTCTCCAGATCCACAAAACTGCAGAAAACCCTCTGACCTAGAGCCAGATGCTTCTCCACAATGTTGCGCAGAGAGAACACTTGATCCATGCATCCCCTTCCACTCCTGAAACCTCCTTGTGTCTCACACAGTAAACCATCGGACACCATCCTCATTCTCCTTTCAATAACTTTTCCATACACTTTTGCTGCCAAACTGGTCAAGCTTACGGCTCTGTAATTTGCGCAGTCATAACGTGAACCCTTGTTTTTAAACAAAGGCACGATGACTGTGCTATTCCAGTCCCTGGGAACCATTCCCGAGCTCCAACATAAATTGAGGAGCAACAGGAACGCCTCCCAGACACAAGAGCCACCGAGCTTGATCATCTCGGCAGACACCATATCAATGCCCGCTGCCTTACCATTTTTCAAACTTCTTATCGCCCATTCAACTTCATCCATACTGATGCCATCGGAGGACGCCGTTGTCGAATGTTGATCTACTAAACCACATCCAACACCGGCGCCAACCGTAGCATCCGCATACATATCGCCAAAATATTCACTCCATCGGCTTAACACGTCTTGTGTTTGTGTAAGAATGTCTCCACCTTTAGACCTTATTTTATTCATTCTGAAGGCTGACCAACCACCCCGAGACTTCTTCACCTCCCTCCAAAAGAGTTTGGTGTTACCCTCGAAGTTTTTAGTCAGCCTATCTTCTGCACTCATACTTGCTCTATCACGTTTCTCTTTCACTAAGGCCCTGGTGTCATTCTTACATTGCCGATATATTTCTTTCTTCTGTTCAGTCATACTGTCATTCAGATTCAAAGAAGAGACATAGTCCAGCCACGCTTTCTTCTTTTGCTCTACGGAAGCTGCCACTTCCGCATCCCACCATGCATCACCATTTGTTTTTCTATGCTTCTTTGAACTTCCACATACTTCTTTCGCTGTATCTACCATACTCTCTTTCAATACTCTCCAGCATTCTTCAATGTCCGATTGCGGCTGGCTTGCCATCGTCAGCCGTTCTCGGACACCCTCTGCATACTTTTCTCTTACACACTCTTCTTGCAACCTTTCAACCTTTATTCTTTCAAGCCCTCCGAAGTGGACACGCTCTCGCCAGTGCCTCCACTTTCTGAACAGACCACTAAATCTCGCAATAACGAGATAGTGGTCCGTGTCGACTGTGGGGCCCCTGTAGGCTCTTGCGTCCAATATTTTGCTTCGGAGGCGACTGTCTACCAAAATTAAATCTATTATGCTTTTCTGTTCATTCCTTCTCCATGTATACATATGGATGTCCTTATGTTGGAAAAATGTGTTTGACACAATAAGGTTTCTCTCCATGCATACATCCGCTATGAGCCTACCTGCGTCGTTCACTCTCTTATCACCAAATGGACCAAGTACGTCCTCATAGTCGGGACGCTTGGTCCCCACCCATCCGTTCAAATCTCCGCATACAATCACGCGTTCACTGGTTTCTGCCATATCCAGTACTTCCCTAACATTATCCCAAAACTTCTCTAGGTCTGATGCCACCGAGGATCCTACGGGAGCATATGCTACAACCATGAATACCTTGGTGACACCTAGTTTTATACGGACCCAGAGAAGTCTGGGATCATACATTCCGTAATCCTTCACACCTGAGGCCAAGCGAGAGGACAACAGCACTCCTACCCCCATGCTGGCTCGATCGCTCTGTGGTACACCAGACCACAGAGCCATCCCGCCACCAGGAAGATCGCAGGCGTCGCTGCCCCTTCGCTTGGTCTCTGTTACACAGAGCACGTCTAGCTGTTTGTCCGCCATGACGGATATCAGCTCGTGCAACTTACCTTCCACAAAACCTCTTACATTCCACGTGCCCACCCGGCACTCCGTTCTCCTCGACTCGCCTAACTGGGCAAGGCGTGATAGGTGGCGGCCCCCATATTAAATTAATATCTTAGAATAATTTAATGTATAATCTAAAATCTTATTTGTAAGCAGAAATAAATTATTATTATATGCGCTGAAGAAAATGAAGAGATGAGTAATATCAACAATACTTAAAATGAATGTAAAATTGATCTAACCTGCTCAATTCACAAGCGATACGGCCTTTCAACTCGATGACGTCAGCGGCAGTACAATATCCTAGTCGCCTAAGTACTCGTTTCCTTTTCTTCAACTCATCCATTTGTAGTATACTTTTAGCTTTCTTCAACTCGGCATTTGCAAGATTTAACTCTTCCAATAATTCTTGTTTCCTCTCGTATGCTGCTGTTAGTGCCCCACGGCTCTTGTCTTTATGAAGCGGATGAGCGTATAACCTAAGAGTAGTCATAATAATATACATCAATACAAATAGCCTAGTACATTAACATATTGTATCTCTTATCCTTATGTACAACTAAACTAAAACTTGTATTGGTAGACAACCTAGCTTGGTCTTACAAAGGTCCATGAGCGTCCATGACATTTACCATCAGGTATGCTGCTTGCTCGTTTGCCACCATAAGCAATGATTAAAAAACCCGACTTCAGTATTTTAAGTTATTTTGTATTTTAAGTTATTTTGTACTTTTCCGTTTTTGAAGTCGGGTTTTTTAAACGTAGTTTTTAATTTTATTTTTTACTTTTTAGTGTTACAAACACATAGGTTGTTCTATTAGTAGCGGGGCTTGAGCTACTCGTTCATTTGTCGCACTCATACTTAATGCTAATTTTAGACTTATATGGTTTTCTCACGGATGCCATTGTCAGAATTGGACCAAATTAAAATGGGACCACACGGGAAGCACCAGCTTTCAAATAAAAAAAGAATCATCAAAATCGCTTTGCCCAGTCGAAAGTTATGAGGTAACTAACATAAAAAAAAGGAAAAAAAATATAGACAAATTAAGAACCTCCTCCTTTTTTGAAGTCGGTTAAAAAAGTGAAACAAACTATAAGACTGACACTGCGATATAAAGCTTCTACTCACCTCTCTTCAAACTGTTTTATCCTGTCCACACACTCTTTGAACACTGGGTCATCAATTTTCATGTCTTTAATAGGGTTTAATAATGGAGGGCCATCGGGAAAACGTTTCTTCACCTCCCCAATTGTTTTAAGCACAGACTTTCGATTATCAGCTGGTCTTAAGTCCTTAGGATAATACACACGAAGCGAACTTATCTGATATATTAATGTATGAAGAACTGGTACTACCTCAACATCTCCTGCCTGTAACAATATAAGTTATTAAACTTTGCAACATAGCACTTGTCTTTCACGTGGTCATTTCATATAGGAATAACATACTTTCTCGGCTTATAATCACAGGGAAAACGTAACTTCCTATTAATTAAACTATTTTGAAATCAATTCCATAGTTGCACACATTGTATCCTACATTTAAACTTATAAGTTAACCTTTTTACATTTAAACTTATAAGTCAACCTTTTATAATTTGGATTGTACAGTTGGAGGAATGGTCTGCCGACCTCTATATAAATGGCGGAATAGTCTAAATCGTCGTGGGTTCCATCCCCATGCCGGACATTTGTTAATGTGATACTCTGTGTTGTTCCAAGTTAAGGTGTGATTTGTGTCCTTTAATTGAATTTTTGTAAAGTACTTCACCACACGAGGATTCATTCCTCAGTATAAGATATTGTCCTTTAAAATAAAAGCTTTTAATAATTAATAATTTATGAATGAATTTATGTAATTCCAGAACTAATTATTTAATAAAATATACAAACTGAGCAATGAAATTTTATTGTGATGACAATGAACGGAAAAAGGACATTAAAATATAAAGTCAATAATGACAAGTGTGAATAGGTTTTCATCATCTCAGTTCACATATGTTCCACTGTTGGTCTCGAGCCTCCTCCATGATGAGAGGAAAATTTACCTACTATACCAACGCTGGTCACGACGTTTTGGTATAGGGTTTTATTACGAGTTTTCCTTCTCTTCATCATCATCATCATCTCAGCTCATATATGTCCCACTGTTGGGCTTGAGCCTCCTCCCCACTAGGAGGGAAATTGACCTACTATACCACGCTGGTCAGACGTGTTGGTATAGAGTTTAGTTTCGAGTTTACCTTCTTGCATAGATGTTATGTGTTTTATATCCCTTAATCATCTCTTACGATCAGCCACGGGTAAGATAGGCGGTGGTGAATTGTATTTTAATCCATCACCACGCGGCAAGAATGAATTGGTTTTAGTGCACATAACTTAAAACAGATAGCAGATTGAGTCCAGTGTTGTAATTAAATAATTACAACAATAATATTATTATAGAAAACACTAATTATTGTTGCTAAGATACTTTGCTAAATGTTTTGTTACAGAAAGTTGTTCAATTGGGCTGGCAACTCAAACTCGAGGGAATGAAGCGAAGGCAGGCCTTCGCTTCATCCTCTCCTGTCCGGCACCTATGATAGGCAGCAATTTGGTTATAAACCTGGTTATTGCCGACGTAATAAGTGGCCGTTGCCACTTACCATCAGGTGGACAACTCAATCATCTACCACCGAAAGCATTAAAAAAAAAATACTAACTTCACCCGGAGGGCATGGTACATTGCTCTCTGGATCTCCTCCAGCCGATTTCTTCACATGGAGCAGTATATCAACTATAATTGTTGTCTCGGCAGTGAGCGGGTTCTCTTCCTGCGGCTTCCGACCCTTACCAGTCTTGTGTCTAAAATTTACTATTATACCCCAATCATACTCATGCTTTTCAGTTTTTACCTAAAATAACATCCTTATTAGTAACACTAATTATTTGGTTTAAGACATTTATTTCACAAAAAAAGGATTATGAACGAGAAATTACAGTTATTAATGAGAAATCAGTATCTCAATACTAATTCACAATTATGACCGTGCGGTAGGTAGTTGTGTGTAGTTTAATATTTTACAATAAACTTGGAATGTGGGTAGCAAAAAAACAATATGCACTATTACATATCGGAATACGGATAAATTGCATATGGTAACTTGATAGCAATTATGTGTAACTAGTTAATAAGAATGTAACATGCTTAAAGAATTTTTAAGAATAAGCATATAATACTATTATGATTACTATTAGAGATTATTTCTTTTAAAACATGATGCTTCAGTGCTTTTTAACTGACTTCAAAAAAGGAGGAGGTTCTCAATTCGTCTGTTTTTTTTTTATGTTTGTTGCCTCATAACTTTCGACTGGACAAAGCGATTTTAATGATTCTTTTTTTATTTGAAAGCTGGTGCTTCCCGTGTGGTCCCATTTCATTTCATAACACATAGGATTGTATTTTTTAATATTATTTGGTACCTTTTTATAAATCTGTGTACCTTCATAGGGTATATTTCTTAGGACATCGTTATTATACTGTTAAATATGTCTCAGTAAGTTTTAGGCAATAAATTAATCAGCTCACGATTTCGTTCGCAATAATAATATAAACTCAACAATCAAATCGGGAATCGTACATTTTTCGAGATAAATATGCGCTATTCGAGATCCGTTAAGCAATTCTGGCGTAATTGAGTAACAAACATCCACCCAACTATACTATCGCATTTATAATAGTGGTAAGATATATACGTTGAACGCACCTTAACCAATCTCCCAGGTTGTAGGAAAGGTTTCAAATACTCTGGTCGTGTGATAAAAGACCGGAACTGTGCACCCAAGAGGTCGAGCTGTGACCTGATGCTACAGTACGAAGCTATCGAATGTTGCTGCTCAACACTGACTGAATCATATTCCTTTTGCTTCGCTTTCACTTCTGATATGGGACAAAAAAAAATGCATAATTTTAAAAAATATGTCCAAATAATTTATTATATTATTCAATATAGAATTTCCAATCAATTCTGTATCATTCGGGAATAGTCCTTTACTGGTTGTAAGGTTATTTACAGATTACTTTTATAGCCTTTTCTGTAACCACGAATACATGCGAAACTTCAAAACGATTAGTCTACTAATAATGGCGTAAAATCCAACAAGAAATTAACAATATAAGATTAATATGTATAAATGCAGCGTGGTCACTCACTTAAACAAATTCAATTTTACACATATCTTAAACTTATAAAATAATAAAAAAAAGTAAACACTGCCTTGGTCTTGTTGTTCTTGTTTTGAGTTTTTCTTCACTTAATTTAATCATGTTATATTTGCTTATATCGCATAGAATTTTTTATATTTAAGAAATACTGAAAACATGTATAATTTTGATAAAAATCATACCTCAATACTTTACAGCATATATTAGAAGAAAAAAGAATACTATCCAATATCATAACAATAAATAAAAACTTACTATCTATGAGATCTGGTATCGCAGCCTGGTTTTGGAATTGGAAGAAACTCCTCTCTAGCATGTATTCGGGATTTATTTCCTCAACTCGCAACAAATTTAAAACCTGAAATATAAATGTGACTTAATACAAAACTACAACAAAAACAATTTTAGTATAGCTTAGTAGATTTGAGTCTATTTCCCCAAAGAAGTTAGTAAAGCGTTACACTATGTTTGTAATATATAGTAGATAAAAAAAAATCATAAAAAAACTTTCCTAATATGCCTTGAATAAAAAGATTAAAATGTTAATCCATCCATCCATCAGCCCGTAAACTTCCACTGTTGGACATAGGCCTCCCCACGAGAATACCATCTGCAACGGTTCTGTGCCACCTGCATCCAACGGTTTCCTGCGAGTTTGATGAGGTCATCAGTCCACCGAGTGGGGGGTCGTCCTACGCTGCGTCGTCCGATTCGTGGTAGGGGGGGTGTCCACTTTGAAAAAACATCGATGTTTTTTTCGATTCGATAAATCGAAACTGTACATCGATGTCTTTCGATGTATCGGATGAAAAAAACATCGATGTTTTTAAACATCGAGTACTTTTTCTAAAGTCATATCAAAAGTGTTACTTCTAAAAAAAAAATAAGGTCTTTTTTGTGGCATTTATACCTATTCCAATCCCTTATAAAACTGACTTCTAAAAAAAAGGTCCTTTATGTGGCATTTATACCTATTCCACAGTCCCTTATCAAACAGATTTCTAAAAAAAAAAAGGTCTTTTTTGTGGCATTTACTGGTTATCATCGTTTCGATGTTTTATGAAAAAACATCGATACATCGAGTATTTCGATAGCTCTTCAAAACATCGGATCGATTCGATGTATCGCATTGTAAACATCGATGTTTTCGATGCATCGATGTATATCGAATATCCCTAATTCGTGATCGCCACTCGAGAACCTTTCTACCCCAACGGTTGTCGGTTCGTCGAGCGATGTGGCCTGCCCATTGCCACTTCAACGTGCAAATTCTTCGGGCTATGTCGGTTACACCCGTTCTTCTACGGATTTCCGTATTCCAGATTTTATCACATAGAGAAATACCGAGCATAGCCCTCTTCATAGCACGCTGAGCGACTTTGAGCCTTTTTATGAGGCTGACATTTAGAGACCACGTTTCAGTGCAAAATGTTAATACTTCACAAAAATGTTCTTCTTTCCTACAGCTGCCATGCCCGACAGGGTACATAATTATCACATATAGTTCCTAACCTCTATAAAATCGTAGAGTGCAATAAAGATTAAAATTAATATTGACATTATGAGGCGACGACTGCTGTTGAAATGAGTGTTAATTATGGAAATTAACACTCATTTCAACAGCAGTCGTCGATAAATGGATTGTTACCATTATAACTTTAAAATGTCAAAGGCGTGGTATGTCCAAACTTAAGTCTAGTCTTGTTCTTCAGCTTATATATATCCAAATTCTGGTAAGAAAGTGCCTCCGAAATCAAATATAATTTGAGTTTACACCACGCTAGTTTGAAAAGTTAGCATACGTTTCTTCTATGACTGTCATCCTTTTAAACGGCAAGAAAATTTTATGAAAATATCGAAACCCGGTAGTGCTACGAATTCAGTACTAAAAATTCTTTTTTTTAGTATATAACAAAATCTACTGGCTACTTGCTGTGTGGTAGCGACTACGAATACTACCAACCCTTACTTTGCTCGTGGATGTCGTAAAAGACGACTGAGCCTTATAACGACCTCGGCCAACTCCATCTGATGCCGTTTGATTAACAATTAAATTCCCAAGGAGGGTTGACGTCTGGTAGTCGGCCAGTCATAAAACTATTGCCAATAACTTTTACAATATGTACTATGAAAAAAGAGTACATATTGTATCGACCTCAAGTAATTCGGATAAGAGTAGGAGAATGATGATAACAAAATCTACTGAGTTAACTAATATTCAACAAATATACCATATTGTAAGTGAGATAAGTACCATATTGTAAATACCACTTACCATATTGTAAGTAAGGTGGAAAGCTGAATTGATAGGGTCTGCTTTTCCTTGAACCATCCCTTTAACTACAGCCGGTGTGACCTTCTCGTCAATCATCAATATCACAATTCCCTTATCATCAAGGCCACGACGACCGGCGCGTCCCGACATCTGAATGTACTCGCCTGATGATATCTAAGAACATCAACAATATTAATTTACTTTTATTGGGACCAATTTTGGTAACGTGTTATTGCGCTTCGTTCGGTGAGCGAGAGAGCCGGAAGCCCAACTGGGTGGGTTTGGGGTTTGTAATGGTAGGCAGCGACCTAGTCTTGGTTATAACAAAGGTCCATGGGTGGCAGTGACACTTACCATCAGGTTTGCTGCTTGCTCGTATGCCACCATAAGCATTAAAAAAAAAAGACCAATGACATGTAAAATGGTGGCTAACCTGATAGTAAATAATAACCACTATCCACTGTTTTTATTTCTATAGAAATTTTATGACACAATGAGCGATCTTTAAGTCTTTATTATCACTCAATATAGCTGTCCGAGCTGACCATGGATGTCAAGGATGTGTTAAGAATACGATGGGATTATGGGGCCACGCACCGTCCTTCCGTCACCCCAGATGGAATGGACGTGTGTCCAGACCATAGTATGCCAGATAAATACAAAAAAAAAATACATAACACGTCAAGCACCATGACTTAACATCCTTTGCATAATAAAACAAGTAACTTACAAATCTAAAATCTTTTCCATCGAACTTTTGACAACTTGTAAACACTACTGTTCTGGCAGGCATGTTGAGACCCATAGCAAACGTTTCAGTTGCAAACAGCGCCTAAAGACAAAACATTTTTATCATTTAGTAATTTATTAGTATAAGCATAATATTAAAAAAAAATAGTGCGCACATTAAAACGCATAAAAGCAGTCTTTTTTAATCTTATATATATAAACAAAAACACCCACGCCATCGAGATGAACCTAATGCCTTATCATTTGTTAAAATCGGTTCAGACGTTGATCAGTTACGAGCGGACATACATACAGGTCAAACACATAACCTTCATTTCACGATTTGTCGCAGTGTAGAGCACTTTTGGGGATTTAAAATAAACTTTTTTTATTATTAGTAGTTATTAACAATAGCAATCACTAGTACATCGAGAAAGTATAATGTACCTTGATAAGTCCTAATCCAAACAGGATTTCAATAGTTTCCTTCAATATTGGCAGCAAACCACCGTGATGTATGCCAATACCACGTCGTAATAAAGGTATAACATTCTCAACTTGAGGTAATTTGCGATCCTCCTCAGATAATACATCCATTGCATTGTTAAACACTTCGTCTACCAATTTTTTTTCTTCAACTAAAACAATGAATAAAAGATAAATTAATACAAAATAAAACTTTTTTTTTTCATCTAGAGTAAAATAATAACAACTGAAATAAGACTATTTTGACGGATTTTAAAGTGGTTGTATTTTATTTTTTAATTGCCCTAAGTTTCGAACATTATATCGTCACTAGAGACATTTTTTTTAAATTAATTAACATTTTTAGCGATGGCATAAAGTAAGTTATTCTAAATTCGAACGAAATACATTGACTATTTGGAATACGTAACTTTTTCTTGGATTTCTATATTTCTAATGCACTAAGAACAACATATTAGAGGAACAGCTAATATTATTAACGCATATTTCTTCAATATGGCAACCAATACCAATCCAATCTGCTTCAAGTAACTCGTTGAGACTGCAATTTCAGATCAAGAGCATTTAGTGTGGTACACTCAGCTTACAAAGTTACAATAATTGTCTACTGTACAATATCATTTTACACTATTAGAAAAATTCTGTACTCTTAATTCATCAACATACAAATTATAATAATTCACTAACTTGTATTGAAATCCAATTTTGCCATTTGCATGGCATATGTTTCGCAATCCTTTTTACTAAAACTGAATATGATGACAGGTGCGAAATTTCTCTCCATAATCATCTTGACGATGTTGAATATGTTTGATTGATTAGCACCGCGGGGTCCACCGCGCCTGCCGCGCTGGTCGCCTTTCGCTGCATCCCCTGCGTTGCTTAGCACAGCCATGGCAGTGTTGAAATTATCTTCTTTGAATATACTCTACCAATAAGTTATTATATATTATTACAAATTTGTAAGAAGATATACAATGCGAAAGTGAAAGGATGTAGGTACCGGGGGAGACCAAGACTAACCTACCTAGACCAGATCGGTCATGTACTGAAGGAAGGTGGAGTCAAGAGTCTCCGAAACCGGCGAGCGTGTATGAAGAGAATTATGAATGTTGAGGAAGCGAGTGAAGTATGCAAGGATAGAGTTCTCTGGCACTCTGTTCTCTCTGCCTACCCTGCAAGGGACATGGCGTGATGGTATGTATGTATGTACCAATTTGTCAAAATGTCGTTATAACAAATTATCAATAATATTGCACCATATTGGTGCAATATCAATGTTTGTGATGTCATCTATACATATAAATAAAATTGAAGTGTTTGTAATTCCAAATTTAAAAAAAAATCTGTCTATCTGTCTGTCGGTCTGTTGGTTCCGGCTAATCTCTGAAACGACTGGACCGATTTCCACAGGACTTGCCTGCCAAGTAGATGATTTTATAATAAGTAAGTTTTACTACTTTTATTGAAAAAAAAAAAGGAAACAGAGTGCCGCAAAAACAAAATTAAAACCATAGAAAGACGCCCAGTGACACCAAGTGCGCGACTGAAGCCTGGGGAAAGTCTTAAGCTACCTTATATCGAAAGCTAGTTTTATATATATTTTTTTCCGTAAAATGATGAAAAATAAGTAGCTATTTTTTAAATTAATGTTTTCTTTATTTCACTGTTTTCTCCCAGCACCTATTCAATAGGCTGGTGAAGTTGACTTAATGCATTATTTTGGAGTTTTCGTTCGCCTACTATAATGTGACCCGATTACATCTCCTAAATGCCAGTCAGAACACTAACGAGTAAGTATATTGACGCATATATTTAATCCATCAGAATAAGTACCTAAAAAAGGAATACTTTCAACAATAGAAACATACCTTCTCATCCACAACAAGATGTATACCGTCTCCACCAGCAGGAAATATATAATGTTGTAATGGTGTTGGTCTGAACTCTGTATAGACTACATGACAAGGTTGTGAATGTAGCCGGCACACCCACTCAGCAAACTGGCGTGCGTTCGGAATTGTAGCCGATAGAAACACGTAGTGAACATTGTCCGGTAGAAGAATTAATGTCTCTGTTTAAATAAAATTCAATCAATAATGAATTACAATTCTATTCTATCGCAAGTTTTAGGCTGTGTGGTAGCGGTTACGAATACTACCTACCCTTACTTTGCTCGTGGATGTCGTAAAAGACGACTAAGAACTTTATAACAAACTAGGCCAACTCCATCTGGTGCCGTTTGGTCAACAATAACATTCCCAAGGACGACGTCTGGCAGGCGGTCGGTCATAAAACTATTGCCAATAACTTTTACAATATGTACTATGAAATAAGAGCAAATATTGTATCGACCCCAAGTAATTGGGATAAGAGAAGGAGAATGATGATGATTAGATCGCAAGTTTTATTCTGAGTGTGAGAACTTAGCGTGTGGTGACAGAGTAAGAATTCATCATTGTCGGGTAGATAGCATACCGTCACCTTAAGACGTAAATATAATACGAAGTGAAATTTGCATGTCCTACAATTAGTCACGGTGGTGTAGTAGCAGCACGATTGGGCCGGCATCCCAATAGGCGCGGGTTCGAATCCCGCTTGTGACATCATTTTTCATTTCGTAATCGGTTTTATAAAGAATTCATCATCTCATTTCTTTACCATGAGTGTCGTTAAAACGACTAAGTGATGTAATATGTAGAAAACATCTATGCAAGAGAAGGAACACGTCTGATCAGTGTAGTATAAGGTCAATTTCCATCCCATTGTAGAAGAGGCTGGAGCCCAGCAGTAGGACACATATAAACTGCTATATAATTCTGAACTCATGATTTTGAAACCAATCTGTAGTTTCAACCTTGCATAAATTATGTAAGACGTTTATTGGGGGGTTGACTGAATATTATGACTTCTTACTATAGGCAGGAGGGGTAGTGAACCTGACATTACGTAATATAGTCAAATCTGTGACAGACTAATAAGATTAATGCTATTGCAGTGAGTTAATGATACTGGTAGTAAGAAGATTGTAATAAAACGATATTTGCAGAATAAACGGTTATTTTGATCAATAGGGCCTTTTCTTACAAAAAAATCTTATTAATGGGCAGGGATTAGTTGCAATTTTATGATGTCTTACGGTAAGGGGGAGGGGGCCAAATCATTCTTCGAAAACCCTTACGTAATTTATGAACGGCCCCTAACAAGCGTAGTAGAATAGCCTACTTTCTCTCATCTAAAGGTAGCCAACAGCGATACGTATAAAAGCCGAGAAAAGAAGGATATCTTGTTTAAGTCAACCTATAGCCTCGTTCTTATGATGAAAAAGACTAATAGTGGCCGCCCACGTAGTGATATCGAGGTACATGCACGGCAGGTTATGGGGGCTGCCCCGAACGGATCAGTTCAGGTGTAACCATACCATAAGCTGTCCCCCCAATAAAGGTCTACCTTGAATAATGTTATAAAAAACTACATACCTTCCCAAACTACTCCTCTCTCTTTGTCCCTCATATAGTGAATTTCGTCAAATACAACCCAACCCACTTCGCGCATGATTTCAGAACCTCGATATAACATATTTCTCAAGATCTGGAAATAATATTAATGATAATCATATAATTTAAAAAAAAAGGCAAAGAAAAGAAAAAGATTGGACATCTACGAAAAGTAACTTGAATGTGAAGAAAGAAAGAGAGAGATTGGATATCTACGAAAAGTGACTTCACAAAACGTCAACTAACAGATCTGTATACATTCGAGACATAAACGAGATAAACTCACCATTACCGATATGACTCAATATTCCGCACAATTTATTGTACTTATTGTAGTCTATTAAATTCAAATTGCAAAAAGAAATGAAATATCATGGACTTCGTTGGAAAATTTCATTTTATGCTTAAAGCTAGTTTACAATTTCAGAACTGCACAGCCCACTTAGTATTGAGTGCAAAATTGCACAGGACTAGAATTTTTCATTTTCTACTAAAATAAACTCATGAACGGCTATGAAAAATAAATTCGTAAATAATAAAAAAGATAAAAGTGCGTGCGTGCAAAGTACACATGTCAGAAGTGAAACTTCTTTGGCGAACTAATTTTTAAATCTCGTTTACATACATGGTTGATGTAATGAAAGATGAATGGCGTGTATTTTTTCTCGATCTCCCTTTCTCTCTCGCTCTGTCTCACCCGCTCTCTCCCTCCTCTCGCTCCGTGGCTATGTACATTATGCGACATTCGCCCTATCTTACTCTCTCTCAATCTTTCTCGCTAGCTCTCTCCCACCTTTCGCTCCATGGCACTGTGCGTGATGCAACGTTCGCTCTATCTCACTCTCTCTCTCAATCTTTCTCACTCGCTCGCTCCCTACTCTCGCTCCATGGCTATGTGCTTCATGCTACGTTTGCCCTTTCCCACTCTCTCTCAATTGGTCTCAATCACTCTTTCCCTCTTCTTGGACAAAAACGTAACACATTTTTGTGTCACTAATATTGCGTTACTACTGTTAAAATTTAACCCTCATGCGCGGAGAGGTTTCACTTCTAAAAATTACATCAATATAAAATGAAATTATAATTATATAGTAAAAAATTACCTCCGTGGTCATTATAAGACAAGATGCCGAGGGATTGATGGTAACATCACCAGTAATGAGGCCAACATCATGAAATTCCTCTGAAAACTCTCTATACTTCTGATTGGACAGGGCCTTTATAGGAGTAGTATATATCACTCGCTGTTTGTTCTTCAGAGACAATGCTATAGCATATCTGTTAAAGAAATTATAGTAAGAATTTCTGTCATTATAGGATATACATATAACTCACACAATATAAAGCACATAACTGTTGACAATGAGGTCCCTTCTTCAAACCTCTGCAAAGCAAAGTCATGATGACCTTGCCAAGAATTATTTAATAGAGATTAGATTTTAATAGAAAGCTTGAAACTGCAACTTATGAACAGTAGAAAACTCACCATGGTTACAAAAGGACAAAAAGTACTTGACAAAATATCTACACACATACACCAAGGCACAAAAGCCTACCACAGACAAATAAAAATAGACATAAGCAGTAAAAAAAGTGTACTTACTCTGCGACTACAGTCTTTCCTGCAGATGTATGAGCTGATACCAACACTGATTGTAAATTGTCTATACAAAGTATAGCCTCTTTTTGAAATGGATCTAGTATAAAGCTATACTGTTTCGCAGGTTCAGATGTGAGTGGCATTAGTGGTGCATAATCGTGGTTCGGTGGAATGGCCACTTCATGAGTACAGCCTTCATGTGTCTCTAAAGTGTGGATTACTATTCGAGAATTGAGGAGATCCACACTGAAATATAACTTATTGTTAGTTTATTTTGTTACATTTTCTATACGCATTGTTTCAAATGGTTACAGCAGAGAAAACTACAATTTGGAAGAGAGTCTTTGGAAATTAATATAAACATTATTAATACATACATACATACATATCATCACGCCATATCCCTTGCAGGGTAGGCAGAGAGATCAGAGTGCCAGAGAACTCTACCCTTGCATACTTCACTTGCTTCCTCAACATTCATAATTCTCTTCATACACGCTCGCCGGTTTCGGAGACTCGTGACACCACCTCCCTTCAGTACGTGACCAATCTGGTCTAGGTAGGTTAGTCTCGGTCTCCCCCAGTTACTACATCCTTTCGCATTGTATATCTCCTTAACCAGACGTTCATTCGACATTCTTTCCACATGTCCGAACTATCGGAGTATTCCCTTTCGCGTCTTTACACCAATACTCTCTTTCATATCTACTCGCTCACCTACGTCGTCGTTACGAATGCGATCGGTCAGCCTAACTCCACAGATTTCTCATAGAGATCGCATTTCAACTACATTAATTTTACTTTCATGCTCTTTTCTGCACACCCAACTCTCGCTTCCATATAGTAATGTTAGGACAAGCACTGCATTATGTATTGCTACACGTGCCTTCTGGCTGAGGTGGTGGCTACTGAGAAGTTGCCCCAACGCTCCGTTCACTTATTTATCTTATAGCAATGCAGAGTCGCAAGCAAACCTTTGTATTTAATAGAATACATACATATTTCTGTGCTTCAACTACAACTTCTCCACATTCTTTATAAATACTAATTAATTCTAAAGTAAAAGTTTATTGGTAAATGCCACAGTCAAGGGTTACACCTAGCTTGTGCTGAAGATTATCATCCATGATCTAGTGGATGCCGAACGAACGTCTGGTTAAGAAGATATACAATGCGAAAATGGAAGGATGTAGGTACTGGGGAGACTAACCTACCTAGACCAGATCGGACATGTACTAAAGGAAGGTGGAGTCAAGAATCTTCGAAACCGGCGAGCGTGTATGAAGAGAATTATGAATGTTGAGGAAGCAAGTGAAGTATGCAAGGATAGAGTTCTCCGGCACTCTGTTCTCTCTGCCTATCCTGCAAAGGACATAGCGTGATGGTATGTATGTATGTATCTAGTGGAGCTATTCTAGTCTAGTTTTGGATAGGATTTAAGCTATTGTCTAGACGTCCTCTAATCAAAATATGCAAAATTGAAATGCGAAATTAGAATAAAGAATCATAGCTACCACAATCAACATCTTATTTTTTTCGAGGTGTTTATAGTAATAAATACAAAAAGCAGTTACTATATTTTGTTAAAAAACACCCACTTAATATCATTAGTTAATTCGGAATCTTCTTCATCTTGTTTTATCCGTTTAGAGATCTGAGAATTTACATTTTCCCCTTCGTCATGAGTGCGCTTTTGACTCGATGTATGTGATGGTACTGCGCTTTCCTTTCTGCAAAGACCAGAATATGTTAAAATCTGAATTCGCACAATAACACAATTCAAACCCTAGTCCTCGCTACTTACTCATCGTCCTTACTGATGTTGGGAAGTGGAACTACAGCTTCATTATCCGTGGGTTCATCAAAACAATCAAATAAGTTATTTAAATCAGCCATTTCAATTACCTAATACGCATTAGTAAACAACTTATTACATTTGGTAATATCTAATCATAACCTCTCTTAAAAAACAAGACTCCCAAAGTCCCAAGATAGTATATTAATCGGCCGCAGCTATAGTACCGGCTTGTCAGATGATGACCACAGACTATTAAATACTTATTTTCGAGTTATTAAGTCAAAATAGCGAATTAAAATTATAAATTGTGCCCAAGTAGTTCGTTCATCACGGATAATGTTGCCATTTTGAACCCAATTAAGGCCAATTAATTTGTTTGACAATTTAGATAGGATAACAAGACGATAGTGAATTTTCTATCGCGATTGTGACTTTTTCTAGATTAAAGATATTGTGTTTTAGAAAATAGGATCATGTTTGTCTCAACAGGAAACCGTAAGTCAGTTTTAATGTAATTCATCCACTTTATAACTATCTATAAAATTTTACATTTATATTACAATAACATAACCTTACATTGATACATCTTCGTCTCATTATCAACCTGTTGTTAAAGAACTGCTATTCCTACGTGGAAGAGGCAATAATTTGTCATAGCTATTTATATTTAATATAAAATTGTTATTTTAGTAGTGGTCATAATATCAAGTTTTGTAAAACGCAAGACGCATTACCAACAAGTATTAATATTGTACACAACTGTGCATGATATCCTCATAGACATACAATATACACTTATTTGCATTTATATTCATAAATTATCGCTTGCTTGAAATACAGAATTATATTTGTGAGAAAACTTTGAATCACAGGGAAAATTAACATTTAGTTAATAAATACAAATTATAATCAGAAGTATCATTCGTGCATTGCCCTGCTTAGGTAATAAACTGACATTGCTCTATACTTAGTTCAGTCTAAGCCTATGCCTTAACAATTTAAAAGAAAATGTTCTCATGTCTTTGAACAGTCTTGAAGAGAAGGAGTGACCACAGACATGACGTCTGATAGAGTTGTATGGAAGGAGAAGACATATTGCGTCGACCCCAAATAAATTGGGATAAGAGCAGGTTGATGATGATGATGATGATGTTCTCATGTCTTTGAATATTGGTGTGTGATGACGGCTATGAATACTACTAACACTTCTATTGCTTGTGGGTGTTGTAAAGGATTATTAAAATCTTTACAGTGACCTGGGCCAATTCTATATGCTGCCCTCTGGTCACTAAATACATTTCTAAGTAGGTTTGACTCAGGCAAGTGTTCATAAAATTATTGTCAAAACTGTTGCAATGTGTATGATAGAAATTGACTATGTATTGTTTCAACCCTAAGTAATTCGGGATAAGAGCATGACCATCATGATTTTGAAGTCTTTGTAGATGCATTCTGCTTCCATTCCTAAGAGAATACACATCAGTAGATTAGTTGAACTATAGTCAGACTATAATCATGTTATAATTGAATGATATTTTTTTCAACATGATCAAAATGTGACTTGATCTTGGTTCTTACACACTCAGTTGTGGTCTTATTCTTACAGGAGGCGTGCGTCGTAGTTTCGTGACCGTATATACGTCCTTCACCCGCAGTCGGAGACGTGATCGCGATAACCAATGCCAGGGCCAGCCGTGAAAGGCTTACTGAAGAGCGCTGTCTGGCCTTCAGGCTGGCCGTCTTTTGCGCTAAGGATGAGAGAGGAGAGGAGATGCTAGACAGTCTCAAACGTAAGCCTTGGGGTCGCCACTATCGCGCGGCGTTCAATAAACTCCCTACCCGGGCCCCTCTTCATTGAAACCTGATGGGACTGGTGGTGGATTATTTGAAAGGGCGCAGTGCCCTCTACGTAGATCGAATAGTTGTATGAACACTCATGTCGTGCAATGTACACCATCAATTATTTTTCTACTGATCATGTCATTTAAGTTGTTGTCCGTCAGTAAATCAAATTATTACTACTAGTAGTGCTATGGTATAGCCACTATTAATTGGTAAAAGATGAAAACATACATATTGAAACAACTGTTTCACAACTATTGACTGCACAGATGGCGCAGTGGTTAAGATACAGACCTAACATGTCGGTACCATGGGTTTGATTTCCACACAGGAAAGATCTATGTGCGATTCACAAATTGTTTTTTTTTAATTTGGTTGTAATTTGTGTCCGTAAATAGTGTAATCCCCACAATATAAAGATTATTTCGTTGGGTGTGGCCGTTCTTGGTTGTGTCTCAAAAAATGTTTACCATTTTCCATGCATTACATTTAATAAATGCCATAATTTTTTTTTAATGAAACAAATATATTGAATATGCCTAATACAAAACCAACCACATGAGGCTTTGACGTGATTGCACCAAAAAACCCCGGCGCTCAGAACTTTGGTATTAATTGCAGAAACACAGGTCATCACCTGAGTTCATATACGCGCCACTGCATCTAAGCCTCCTCCACTATAGGAGCAAAAGTAATCTACTATACCGCGCTGGTCAGATGGGTGATAAAGTAGTAACGTGTGGATGGTATTGGATTTTATTTTGAGTTCTTTTTTTCTTACATAGATATAGTCCTTAGAACTCTTTTATGACAGCTACAAACAAAATAGGTGAATTGTATTCTTACTTCATCACCTCACAGAAAAACGCACAGGTACTCTACATGCACTCTTTAATATTAATTTTCTTTAAATAATTATATATTAGTATATTCCGTGAATAATACAAACTTCAAATTTTCTACATAGATTCCTCATGAAAAGATGGTATTAGTTAAGATCGATCTTTTGGAAATTTCACCCCTAGCAAGTATAATACGGGATGAATGGTTGTATGTGATTTCGTAATTTTTAACCTCAACTGCACAGATGGTGCAGTGGTCTAAGTAACGACTTTCCATGCTGAGAGACCTAGGTGCGATCCTGCGCAGAACAACTGTTTGTGCGTAAGAATAATTGTTCTGCGTCTGAATGTTATTTGCGTCCGTTAATTGTTTGAGTAATCTCCAGGGACAAGAGTTTATTATTCTTAGTTGGGTGTTATATGAAAAGAATATAATAAGCATGGACTCTTCTACACATGTTCCTGTTTATAAATAAAAGTACTGCGTTTCGGTGTTTGCAATAATTTAATTCTGAAGAGGTTTAAATAGAGGTGAAATATACTATGACAGAAATACGTTTTGAAAGTAAAACATTGAAAATGTTTATGTATTTTTCAAGTTTCAAATTTTTTCATATTGAAAATTAATATTTTTACCACCTTAGTATCCGATGTTTTAGAAGTAGCATAATGTTAACATAACATCCTACTTCTGACACTAAAAGTGTATTAATTTTGCTATACTGATACATAGTCATTATACTCTAAACTTATGGATAAAAAGGAGAAAAATATCTTATGAAGTGTAAACTAATTAACATAATGCATAAAAAAAAAAAGGTGTGTGTGCGATTCACACACGATAGAAGTGAAACTTCAGTGAATCGACAAAAGAATGAGATGAATATTTATAACAAGGGTAGGATAATTACAAAGTTTAATTGTTCAAAAATGAAAGTATTTTGATTAATTTTAAAAGATATTTTATATTTTATTTAACATATGTTACATAATCTATTACTCAAGTTCCATATTTTCAGTTTCAACAAATGATACAAGAGGCTTATGATAACTAAAATACGATACAAATATTTTAGTTTCAATTTGGTTGATATATCTTTGGAACACTGCATCTATTACCGTTTTTGATCTTGTAGTTGATTGAGTGCGATTGTTACACATTTTTAAATAAAATGTTGTATCGAGAAACTCAATCAAAGGAAGCGCTGTATCTGATGCAAAATTTATGTTAAAATCCCCACTTAAAATCATCGGAATTTTATCATAATTCTTTTTGAGAATTCGCGATACCTCTGGGGTATATTTGATCAAATTTTCATGTATAAATTCAATAACTGATTTTATTGATTGGTTGGGAAAGATGTAAATTGCTACGATCAAAATTAAATCTCCTTGGTCATTTCTGCTCTCACAGGCACATATTTCTCCAACTTTCGAAAGCTGAACAGACAATGATTCTAGCTGTTGTGCATTGAGATCCATTTGTGGCGTAACAACACGGGCTCCATCATTTACGTTGTGATAAATTGCTACTCCGCCTGCCCTCGTACGTGGTCTTTTGTAATTAACAACAATATTAAAATTTGGAATGTCTACAATATCTTCATTATTCATTCATGTCTCCGAAAGAATTAAAAAATTTGACGATGACACTATATTGTCATGTTGCAGATCTTGTACATGAGCTCGTAAGCTTTGACAGTTAAAGGTAAACAGTGACATCCCTTTTCTTTTATTTAAGAAATCATATAAAACATTTGTAATTGTCTCAAGTCGATTCAAGTTCAGCCTTCGAAATTCATGTTGTAGATCAATTGTAGATACTGACGCTCTTCGGCCATGGTAAAATTTTTTATCATTTTTTTTTGAAACGAGATATAAGCCGTTTATTGATGTAACTCGTGATAATGCGACGTACAGGAGTTGTTGAACGTGTGATTTATCATATTCATATACAATCTCACCAAAAGTAGCTCCCTGGGACTTGTGAATCGTCATTGCACATGCAGAGACTAATGGGAAATGATTACGTTTTACAATAACGGTTTTATTAGGTACTAGTGGTATAGATGATGTTCTGCGATCTATTGGTACTGCCAGTGGATGAAGATTATTTTTTTGAATTGATGCCGCTGCCTTTCTTCTCAATTTTTCTCCGATTTTTGGAGATTCTGGAAATTCTAGCCATAAACGACCTATCTCTCCTTTGTCATTATATTCAATGAAAATTAATTTTCCCGTCGCACCATTTGCTAATCCATCTGATACATCGATGTTAGTTGTTATCATGTATGGTTTGTTCAAAACCAATGTAATTTGATATGGCAAACCTCCTGTATCAATAGTTGACATTTTATGTAATTTTTGACGCATAGAAGTTTGCTGTTCAACATTTCTACATCCAATATATATATCAGTTGCCTCTGAATTCACTTTTTCTTCTATAGAATTCAAAATTTTATTGTTGTATTCAGCAACTGAATGATTATTAAAAAACAATCGTATACCGTCTGGACAAAGTCTCTCAGCTTCTTCTTCAGAGTAAATCCGTGACTCAATTAAATCTAGCTCTTCCTGATCTAACAACTGTCCATTGCCAATTTTTGTTAATATTGTTGCAAAACTTTGATTAGCTTGTCGCATAACTTCGTTTAGTTCGAAAAATTTCAACCCTCGCCATAGTGTTGAACCTGCTATTTGTCGTTTTATTTGTTTGTAAATTGGGGTAGCACGAACTGGCGGTAGTTGACGTAGATCACCAATCAAAATTATATCTAATCCACCAAAATGGACTTCAAAATTACCGGTGATTTGCTTTAACCTTGAATCTATTTGGGACAACAACTCGGCTCCAATCATACTAATTTCATCGATAATCAATACACGAACATATTTAAAAAGTGATCTATATTGTTGGGCTACTTCAATTGATAAAGGAAGCAACTTTGAAAGACTTATCTTCAGTGCAGTGTGTACTGTTGTCCCATTGATAGCCACAGCAGCTTTACCAGTAGAAGCACAAGCGATATAAGCATTACAAAACCCATCACTTTCAGAATATCGATTATAAATTTCCATTAATAATTTAATAACAAATGTTTTACCACATCCAGCTGGTCCTGTAAAAAATATTTGCAGCGGAGGAGGATCTTCCAACTGAAGATTGTAAATGACGTGCATCAAAAGTTCCTTTTGTTTTTGGTTTGCCATTTTCATCAGCTCATGGTCGTTAGGCATTAAATTTTCTTTCCGTTTTGCAATGGCACCAAGTTTATTCAGGGTTGCGAGACGTAAATCACTGTTTACATCCGAATTCGGATTGTCATATAGCGTTTGGAATGGATTAATTTCTGGAAATCTAGTGGCAATATCATGAATCTCATCGTCATCGTCTGCTTCTTCATTTTCGCGACATAGTTTTCGGCATAGCTCTATAGTTTTATTAATGTCTAAGTCAGATTCAAACTCTTTACGTCGCTCCAGAATTTGATTTTCATTTTCGTCGTAAATCCTAATAAATTTCATCTCTTCAAGAATCTCGAATTCTTCATTCCGAAATGGGATATGCAAAGTCACCATTTCTCTTTTATACTCATTTATATCTGAGGCTATGTCATAATTCCTATAACGAATGATGCGTTGTTGCTTTCGACGAATATAATCACCTTGCGAATTTTTAGTAAAATTAGCAACGAATTGTGCAAGTGATAATTCTTCCATTTCTTGTGGCCGCTTCTCGTATTTATCAAACCAGTTTTCCTTCCAAATACTTGTTGAATCTTCATCGATATTTAATTCATCTAATTCTTTTTGTGTTCGTCTAATACGCTGTCGTTCAATAGGCCAAACGGTGGGAATATAAACTATGGAGACTGAACTTCTAGACATAGGTTCACGAAGAAGGTACCACGCTGCTTCCTGGCTTGTTAATTCAACGGTGTTGAGCATATTAACACTCATTTTTCTAGTTATTTCTACTATATCAAACTCAGGGTTTTCATCCATGATTTCATGAATTTGTCTTTGTAAATTACTTATACCCCTATTAGTTTTATTGACATATTCAACAACATACGCTGCACATGAGTATTCTTCGATAATAAATTGCATATCTGTATTTGATTGTAAGACATTGAGAATAAAAGGATTGAAAGGGTTGTGCCATTTTTCTTTAGGTTGTCGCTTCAAAAATACTTTAGGTCTGGTAATTCCAGCTTCAAGAATATGAAAATAATCATTATCAGAAGTTATATGATTTTGTGCATAAAACATTTCAATATTCTCGTAATCATTGTTCTCAAGATTAATTTGTATTTGTTTATACCGCTTAGCGTAATCAGCATATCCTGGATGATCTTTCTGCATTGGTTTTAATATTGTAGTGGATTTACATGGCATAAATGGAGCATCAAATCGGCATTTCTGAGGTTGATTGGCATGTACTTTTTTATAACAGGTAAAGGTATGTTTGTGACTTTGCAAGCGAATATGTCCAGAAGCTTCTGATGAAGAAATTGATATCAATTGATCAATCATCATTACAGTATCTTGATAGTTTGTACCAAGAGGATCTGATGGAGCGTCATTCAGCCACAATAAAATATGTGCATGAGGACTACCACGATGCTGAAATTCAATTCGTTTAAAATAGTCGACAACATAATAATTTCCAAATGGGCTGTTCTTCTTTGATTGGAGAATAGTTATCAATATATTGACTATTTTATTAAAATAGATAGCACAGGTCACAGCATCTTCATTCACTAGTGTAGTCTTAGATATGTAATCCAGTGACGCAGCTTGTTCAGCTGAAATTTCAGTACCGTTATTTTTTAATTTGTACAATAATTGTATTAAATTGGTCCATCCGATTTCATTGGCACTCAAAGTAAGAAACATCGTAGGTTTTCCTAGTTGCCGAATCATCGCAAAAAGATCTCTTTTTCGATCGCTCCAATACCATACTGAATTTGGTATTGAGCGCAGAAAAGCTAAATTACTTTCGATACAATTATTAATGTAGTCAGCTGACTCAACTTGCTGCCGTGTAATATTAGTATTTTTTCCCACATGTTTAAATGCAATCGTAAGCGAGTCACGAACTCTTAACCTCATAATTTTCATTGCTAGATATAATAAATGATGTGGAGTAACTCCACGCCGATCTGATCTTCGTAATTCGCTAGTTGCTATTGCGAACGGTGTTGCATTTACTCCCTCTCTGAATTTTCGGAAATGACCCAAATAAATCGATGGGAAAGAAAGTTCTTCGGCATGTTCATCAAAAATTATACTTTTGGGAATATTATATTCTCCAGGAGCGATCCGTAAATACATATCTTCATTCCAAAGTAGAGTTTTCTGTTGTGCTGTTAGACTCTCTTCGACCGGTATATCTTCACTCATTTCTTCTAGATCGATTTCATTATTACTATTATTGTTGAAGAAGCTTTCATCAATTTTAATATCGTAAAATAAATAAAGTGGAGTTTGAAGCAAATACTGATGCCATGCACGAATTGTCCTTTTATTAACTAGTCCCATTAAATAGCTTGATCTATGTATTATTTTTCTTTTAATGTGTACGTTAATACAGTAATCATCATCGACATTACGGGGTAAGAGTTTTACCATATTGTTTACCTCGACTGGTACATTAATGATTTGTCCATAAATTCCATATTGCCCATGAACATGTCGTAACCGTCGAATTTGCATAAATGGAACTCGTGGTGAGACAAGTCTTTCCGAAATTAAGTCAAGCGGTGGTAAAACCTCAGGTGTTTTTTCATATTTAAAACCGTTATAAGTAGACATTATAGGAATCACTTTCCTCCCAATTGCTTGGTAACACGTGTTGCACAGTAAAATATCTTCAACTGTATTGTAATTTTCAACTATTACCCTTAATAATTGTTCATCTTCAGCACGTGGTGATTTTAAATCTAACTTAAACCACAATCGATCACAAACGGAGCACTTATGACCAAACATATTGTTTAAAAACTTGTCGTTAAATTCTTTATGAGCAAACTTATTTCGACGAAACCGTGAGTATGGAATTTCTGGCTGTACATCTACTGGAGGGTTATCTGAAAAAAAACAATTCAAAGTATGTAACGAGTTATCTATCGACTGTGTATTGAGAATCAATTCCTTAAAAAACTAAAATTTTTTACATCGTAAATTCGAAAAATGTATATAAAATTAATTTTAAAAACTCATTTTAAGATAATGATTATTTTCAAATATGGTTATTAAATTATATGTACCATTTAAAAATTATCCACTCTTTAGTTTAAAATTAAATTATTTTTTTTTAATATCATTTTAATTTTGATTTTTTTTACAATTTATTTTACCATTCAAAAATATTCATCCGTCTTAAAATTGTTTTTTTTTTCCTATAAATCTAAATATTAAATCATTTTGTTAATTTAAGAATTATTGAATTATTGAATATAAGTTTAAATTAAATTAAATTTTTTTTAATATTTTAAATCATGAATTGTAAATTAGGTACATGTTTTTAAATTAAATTTTTAAGTTTTTTAAGTTTTTTCATTAAAATTATTATTAAATTGAAAAATTTCTTTAAATTATTTAAAATTAAATGATGAAAGTTAGTATTAATTATTAGTACTTACAATCATTATTTACTAAATTATATCCCGTTGGAACACTATTTTGTTGCTGAGAGTGGTCTAAAACAGAAAAAAATAAATAAGGTTATACACATGATGTATTGAGGTTATATATATATATATATATATATATATATAATCCATGATCAGTATAAAATAAAAATCAAATTTATTGATTGAAAAACATTGATATATTAGTTTATACTTAAAACAGGATTAAAAAATATTTACACTTACCATTTATTACATCAGTCACATTGACACTTATATCTGAACATCTATTTTGATTGTTCAATAATTGTTTTTTACGTGCACGAAACTCGCGACTACGTTCTGTTGAACTTTTTGCTGAATTTTTTTTCATTTTAATTTCATTTTTTTTGCGTCGATATTGACGACACATTTCGGCATTAGTTTTCGGCATTTTATAAAATTTATTATTTAGTACAAGATATAAAAATACTCACAAACAGTTAAATAATAACACACCACGCTATCTTACTAAAACGCTGTAATACGCAGCCGCATACAGTGTACAGTAAGCTCACGTAGTTTTCACATGCACTACACACGTTAAATGCTCAAATACAAGCACGTATTAAACAGTGTGCAATATACATACACACTGACATCTGCTCTCTCGCTCTGGCTCACAAATTACAGGCGACTATGCTTAGAAGACGGGAGTGGGGACGCTACGAAGTATGGCACAAAGAGGAGAGACCGATAATATACAAATTGTATGTATATTTCTGTCTCATTCTTTCCCCTGGCTTCATCCTACACATTTTTGTATTTGTGTCTCTTACCTGTCGTTTTTTCGTTGCATCCGGTTTGAAATCACAACGATTCTAAAGAAGTTTCACTTCAAAAAACAGGAAATGGTCTGTATGTTACTTACTTGTATTTTACAGCATAAAAGCGACTGCATTCATTAAATAGTTACGTCTGTTTTTAAAATTAATAGGCGGTTATACTATTTAGAGCATTAATATTTTTACAGCTTTTATTTACCAATTGTTTATCAAGTTTTGCGTTCACAATTATCGTCAAATTGTTTGTTTTGCTTGAAGAATGATTAATGCCCTAATCGCCCTAAAACGAGCTTCATTTATAGCTATGCTTACACATTTTTCGAGTTACATAAACAAGGCTTGTAAAATGTTGAATGAGGTGCAAATATTTGAAACGGAATATTGGATTGATATATTCGAAACTTATACGTAAAATATGATGTTTTACATAGTGACTTGGAGGCATTGGTGGACGATCCCAGCGAGTCATATGCGGAACACGAGGTGTTTGAGAAACAGTAAGTACTTCAGTTTGTTGACCACTGCATGCATTTTAATCGGCAGTGCTCACAGTCAACGTGTGGAAGGTTCAGTGTCCCAGGTTGTACCTGGTACTAATAACACTATTGGATATTGCTACCATGCGATATAATTGTTTTATACTATTCCAAGTATGTATATAGATAGACTAATGTTCAGTCAAAACAATTTGGCCACAATAAAAACACGGCCATACACCCTTATAAAATATTTCATCATTGATTCTAGCATCTGACATGTACTAACTCTAAAACAAACGGTAAACTGTTTCAGTAGTTATTGTAATAAAAAGAATGGAATTTATGTGGTGATTTTTATATAGCGACATATAATAAACAATCAGACCTTCTCCATAATGGTAAGGAAATTGACCTACTGTACTACGCTGGTCAGACGTGTTGGTATAGGGGTTTGTTTCGAGTTTTACTTCTCTCGCATAGGTATTATATGCATTATATATAATATTATTTATTTATTTATTTTGTAAATCATGGAAAACTTACAGCTTGTTATATTGGAACGAAGTTCCTTATCGCGCGTTGTGAAGGGGGCTAGACGGAAAAAATTCTTACGAAAAGTTATCACGACACTTTTTGCTATAGTAAGCTATTGTAAGCTGTGCGGCGTCGCTCGTCGGCTCTCTTATAGAAAGCAAGCCAGATATTTTCATTTCTATTTCGCATTGAACAGTGTGGTGTCGCGACGATTTTTTTTATAGATAGAGTGATTCAAGAGGAAGGTTTATATATATAATATATGCATAATGTACTAGAGAAACACTGATAATTTTAGAGGTTTCTAATGTGATGTCGTAAATAAACACATTATTTTGCGCTTACATTGCAAACGCTGGCTGAACCCTACGAAATAGATCAAAATAAAGTACTACAGTATTATACAGCTTAAAAAGGCCTACAAAAAAGTCCGCGATGGTATATATCTATCTGTTAAGGATAACATACTATATCCATTTTAATACTTTAAAAAATGTTCTATTATAGAACGGTAATTGAAAAGCTATTTACACAAATACTGTATTAATCCTTATCATTTTAAATACATTAGTTGGCTTGAGCATTTCATGAAGATATTTTTTTTCCTTCAGACCATGCAAATTAAATCAATACCTTAAGAGATATAGCAAAATCAAAATAATGCGCAACGAAATTATTTTCGCCCGTGACCGGGCCGCGTGGCCGGCTCGCGTTCGAGCTCGGGGCCGAAAAGTTTTGGTAGTCTAGTGGAATTGTATATCCTATTATTAATATTATAAACGTGAAAGTTTGTAATAATGTATGGATGTGAACATGTTTGTTGCTCTTTCACGTAAAAACTACTGAATGGATTTTGATGAAATTTATAGTAATATAGCTTGCACATCAGAATAACACATAGGCTATAATTTATAAAGATATTTTGCAAATTGGCTAAAATATAACGATAAAAATCGCTTAAGGCAGAAAAAAATTATATAATTAAAATAGAACTTCGTTCCATCCGGGTGTCCCTTGACACCTCCGGTTTTTTTTTCTTAATAGACTAATTGCTTATAACACTGTTAGCTAATTACAAGTCTTCACTTATAGTCATCGTATAAATGAATTGAGAGCATTCTAACTATACATACTATATCTACTTACATACAATATATAGACTAATTAAAAAAATCTAGACTTAAAAGCATACGTGCTACATTTATATTGGTCACAAATGGGTCAATATCATGCTGTTTACTGAGATTATTAAAGCCTTTGCTTGCGCGTATCATAAGACTGTTTTGCCTATAATTTGTTGCTGCATGTGGTATCTGTACTGGTGGATGGAAACGACTAGATTTATATGGTACATTAAAGTTAATTTTATATAGAAGCTCTGGACTGTCTATATGATTCTGTATGACCTTTAAAAAGAATAGGTAGTCAGTGATCTCACGGCGTTTAATAAGTGGCAATAAATGAAATTTTTTACAGAGTTGCAGGTATTGATTGGACTGGTAAGGGATCTTTTGGTGAAAACAAAGGTATTTAATAAATCGCTTTTGTATATTTTCTATACGGTCAATATATTTGAAGTAAAGCGGGTTCCATATCTGAGATGCATATTCCAAATTATTGCGTACGAACGTACAATATAAAATTTTGAGTGTTTTTGCTTCAGTAAAGCATTTAGACAGTCTCATTATGAAACCTAATGATTTAGAGGTTTTCTTGACAATAGCATCAACGTGTGTGTCAAAGAGTAACTTGCTATCATGATGAATACCCAAGTCACGTATTCTATCAGTTCTTGCTATAGTTTGACCCCCAAAAGTATAATGAGCAGATAAATGGTCGCGTTTTCTACTAAAAGTAACTACTGAACATTTCTCAGGGTTAAGGTCGAGTTTGTTCGCTAGGCAATACTTTTCTAATCGCGTTAGATCCGACTGAAGTGCAATTATGTCTTCAGGAGTTGAAATAGTGGCAAACAACTTCATGTCATCCGCAAAGCATAATAGTTGACATGATTGCAAGCAAGTGTGAATATCGTTCACATATATTGTAAACAACAATGGGCCAAGCAGAGATCCCTGTGGAACTCCACTGGGAATGGAAATCCACCTTGATATGTAGTTGTTGAGTACCACAGCTTGTGATCTGTTATCTATATATGAAGAAAACCACCTTAATAAGTCGCCATGTATTCCTATGGTCTGCAGTTTGGCGTTCAAGATATTGTGGTCAATACGATCGAATGCCTTACTGTAGTCAGTATAAACCACATCTACTTGACCGCCGTTATCCATAGCCGCTGTTACATAGTCGTTAAAAAGTGTTAAATTAGTAACAGTCGATCGGCCTTTCAAGAAACCGTGTTGGAAAGGATTGAATGATGATGACAGAGCATGATATAATTGATTAAAAACTACCCTTTCAAAAATTTTTGCAACAGTACATAATTTTGATATGGGTCTATAGTTAAGAATTTCTATTTTTGAACCTTTTTTGTGAACCGGCGTAATATAAGCTGACTTCCATAACGTAGGAACCGAGCAGAGAGACAGCGATTTTTTAAATAAAAGTGTTATAGGCTTAACGATGGATTGAGCACATTGAGTCAAAAGCTTAGGTGACAGATTATCTGGTCCAGCTCCCTTAGTGGTATCCAGTTTACTGATAAGTTCATAAACGAGCTCATCATCAATCTTAATATTGTGAATAGCGGTCACCGGATTTTCGACTGAAGGTGAGTAGTCAATGGTAGGACTATGGTCGTTGCTCGTAGTACCAGTATTAGCAAACGTAGAATAAAAATATGAAGAAAAAGCTTCGGTAATAGATTGACCGTCGTTAAATATTTTTTCGTCATATTTCAGAATATTAGGAATTTTATTGCAAGTGTGCCGGTTTTTAACGAAAGACCAAAAATGCTTAGGGTTGTCTTTGATAGATTTTTCAGTTAAATTAAGATATTTATTATAGCACAAGGATTCCAATATTTTAACTCTATCGCGTAAAAGTTTAAAAGCTATCTCGTCATTTTTGTTGCCATAATTTTTAAATTTCTTAAAATATTTATATTTCTCTTTGATAATCTTAATTAACGCTGGGCTGTACCATATTGGGTATGCTTTATATATTCCTTAGTCGTCTCTCACCATCACCCACAGGTAAGATAGGAGGTCAAATATGGTTTATACAGGTGTTACATTTAAATTTAGGTACATCATATTCTGCACAGTGGGGTTATAATTAATTAATTAAGCGTCACAATGATTTCAATTGATAAATATATCAATAATAAATAATACCATTGACAATGGTTAGTATCCATATTATTCATGTTACCATCCATGTGGTTTTTATAATGTACTAGCTTTTGCACGCGACTTCGTCCACGCAGAAGTCATCTCTGACGGAGGCAAATCGAAAAAGCAATGCAAGGCGTTGAAGTTTTGTCGCTAGGACAATGCACAACAGCGTGAGAATCTGGGATGTGGTCGCAGCCCTCTGCGAATTAGTTGTCTGGCGGAATTAGGCAATAGGGCGGTTGGGAAAGAAAATACTCTACGGTGACACGCTCTACCGTTGGTGCGTTGGGCGGTACAGGTGTGAGTACCTGTAGTGAGGTTTATAGTGTGAGGGCTTCGAATCGAGATGATACTCGAAAGAGTAACCCACCGGATGCGCCATCGCTAACAAACATTCGGTTGCAGTAGTCCGCCCGCACGGTGTAGAGGTACGCGTACGGCGGGTTATGGGGTCCTGCGTCGATTCGGACATTTTGGGCGGCATGTGTCTATATGACATAGCCGGTCACTAAAGAAAAAAAAATATATTGCCTTTAATATCCTATTTACCGTGTGGCGATGGGATAAGAATATAATTATCACCACCCCTTATTTGACCGTTTTGTTTCAACGGCAGAGTTGGTCTCTCCAGCAGAATGTGCTGCAGCCTCTTCCTGAGAAACGTATATGGACGCACTGCTATGTTGCCAAGCGTAGCGATTGCATCTCATCTGTGGGGAAGGATTACGTCGAATAGTGAACGGAATATGTTCTGTTTCTGTTGATTAAAATAGATTAACGTACATGTGTTAGTGTAGTCTCAGATATTACTTCTCTGTGCAAGAATTACCTGACTATTGGCGAAAATGAAGTTTAAAATGATTTCCATTATTTGTATTGTAGGTTGAAAATATCAGAAATATCAAAACAATTTTCATCCTCCCATTCACACCTGCTGACACATTTTCAAAAAATATATTTTTAGTGAGTCTCATCATTCAGCCTTTTGTAATCCACTGCTATACATAGGCCTCCCTCATATTTCACCATAAAGTGCGGTCTAGTTCTACCCGCATCCAACGATTCCTAGCAACCTTCACCAGGTCGTCGGCCCACCATTGGGCGATCAACACTGCGATGTCCGATACGTGGTCGCCACTCGAGAACCTTTCTTCTCCAATGGTTATCGGTTCGTCGAGCCATGTGGTCTGCCCATTGCCACTACAGTGTGCTAATTTCTCTTTTTTTTTTAAATACACCTCCCTGCACTTAGGAAATAATCCTTGTATCGCGGGGGACTTTACAAACATGCAACTAACGCAGACAAATTACACCCAGACTCAGAACAACACTTTGTGGATCACACAAAGTATTGTCCTACGTGGGAATCGAACCCACGGCACTGGCACGGAAGGTCGATATCTTAACCACTACGCCATCTGTGCAGTCGTATTCTTAATTCTTCTTAATATGTCGATTACAGCCGTTCTTCTGCGGATTGCCGTATTACGGATTCTCTCTCGCAGAGAAAATCCGAGCACATTCCGCTCCATAGCATGCTGAGCGACTTTGAGCTTTATTATGAGGTCTACAGTTAAGGACCACATTTCCGTGCCATAAGTCATCCCTGGTAACACACACTGGTCATAGACCTATGTTTCTGTGTTAGTGAGTCTCAAATAAGCATAATGTAAATATTTTGTATGACAATAAATAAATTATTTTTAAGTGTTGTTTTAATTATTTATGCACAATTATGAATGTATGTAGGTAATACAATATAGCGACCTATTAGATAAATCCTGTTAGTAAATCATATATTATAACTGGTATAGTTATAGGTATTCTACAAAATGAGAGTGACGTCGCTTTGTAGTCGAAGCTTGTATATAAATATACCACAACCACCGACAAACCGACTACGTGAGGGTGACGTGTCGGCGCTTTGTAGTCGAAGCGTGTATGTACCCAAAATGATAACTCATCGGACGAGACATCGAAGTCAAGGAATCTGTAACAAGGGCCCGCTCAAATAGCTGTAAGGGATATAGATATATACGGCATGTGATATTAGGACACACTACCTTTCCGTTGACCCGAATGGTTCCGGAAAGGTGTGATTAAACTGTAGCCTCATCTCAGCTCATAAGTGTCCTACTGCGGCCCTCGAGCCTTCTCCACATGAAAGGGAAATTGTTAATATTGGGTATTACTTAGAGATTTCCTTCGCTAGTGACGTTGTTTATGAAGTTATTTATGTCTTTCGGTCGTCTCTTACAATGATCCGTAGGAATGGAAAAGGTCAAGTGTCATATTGAAGCTATTCTTTCTCCATCATAACACGAAAATAGCTTATGAAAGAAAAAACAGGGATTGCCCACTTTTTGTACAAGTAAGTAGTAGAATATACTTTACCTATATGTTTAAGAAACAAAGCGAGCCCCAACACTATCCCACAACCTGAGCATTTATATAGTACTCTTTATTGAAAAATTATCACACCTATATATTTGTGCCATAGTAATTTAACATCATATCTAGATGTGTAATTTATCAAAAAAGAAATTATAACCATTAGAAAAAATATAACATTAGGTATAGCAATTTTTATTCATTGAATAGACGTATTTTACCATTAACGCCATCTGTTAAAATACTAAAGAGTTAACATCGCTGTAGCAGAAATACACTCAATACTAGAAGATATCGTAGTTAATCTGTATAATACTAGATGACACTACACATCAAGTTGTAGAATAACACTAAATATAATTTGATAATTAACTTTACGTTCGTTAAATGTTTGTGGAATCTTTAGGGACAAGAATTTATGTATTATTTATAGTTGGGGTGTTATATTAAAAGAATGTTATAATAGTATATTAATGCCATCTGTTAGACAACTAAAGAGTTAACATCGCTGTAGCCGAACTAAACTCTGTACTGGAAGACCTCATAGTTTATCTTTATAATACTAGATGACCGCTAAATCAATTAACGTATAATTTAATTTGATTAATAAAAAAATATCTAAAATGATTTGTCGTATGAATTATTTACCGAAACCCATATCAATCCGATATTCTATATAAAAAATAATACTTAAAAAAACTGTCTTAAAATTTATTACCCGTTAAAAAAACTACGCGAGCCTTCACAAAGCTCAACATTTTGCTAGTAATAAACCATATTTTACAAAAATAAACAGTATTTCATTTTTAACGTTTCCATTCAGACCATATATAATCTACATAAACAAAACCCACACTCAGAATAATCATTTATGGATCGCACAAATAACTGTTCTGCGAGGGAATCGAACCCATGATATTCCCTATAGGTAATTATTTTACACATAAAATTATACAATATATGGATGGCGTAGGTATTTTTTTTAAATGTTTTTGGCAAACACATTTAGATCTTAAAATATTAAAAAAATATATTGAAAAAATAAGTGTTAAAATTAAAAAAGATTTAACCTAGACGAGAACCGTAGCCGCCTAGAATACACTGCTCGATTTCCCAACTGAGTTATACCTACTTATTTTCAAAACCAATGTCAAAATTTGCCTTCATATTCTAATAGTTTTCAGCCAAAGTAAAATTATATTCTGTTAGCTGAAAATACTGCTATACCATATTTTATGAAAATCGTTTACAAAGATTTTAAATAGATATTAGATACAATTATAGTTTTTACTATTTATTTTGAAGTAGGTAACTAAATAGATATAGACATAGGTAAAAGAGCAGACGGTGTTCCAAAAATACAATATGTCATTACTCCTTCTTGTCCCGTCTGCCTCAAAAGGCAAGGTTGAGGGACATAAGGCAGTTATCATCACTGCAGCAGGTACCTAGTAAACTTGAAACGAAATTATATGCCAACCCGTCTTGAAAGCGTACCAAGTATAAGTAGTCGGCACGTGCCTGCATTAGGTACAATGGAAGAATAAAAGGGAAGTTTTAAATGTGTATTTTACTCCTCAAATTGGAGTATTCTTCCCTCATTATTTTGAGAAAGTGGACCACCTGACCTGTACTATAGGTACCTACAAAAGTACGTTTTGGCTTGTTAAATCATTATACTGGAAACCATGTACCTATTATACGACGCAAGCATATATACGCACAGCCTAGTTAAGGATACTACGTATCCTATAACTATTATACTGTACGTTGTGTACAGTATAATACTACATACATAACTATATATATAACTATAATATATATACATAACTATTATACACAACCTACAATACACAAAGTATTGTTGTAGGATAAGAAATTATATATTTTAAGAAATTAATTTAAAACATTGAAGTACATATTGTTTTTACTTTATATATTTTTTATATTTGATAGCAATTTTAATTAATTACATCCGTAAAAAGGAATGTTCTCAATATTCCTATCTTCACTTGGGACCATATCTATACAGCACACTAACACAATTTTGGAAAAACCAGGTCCTAGACCTTTGTTTACTATAGAAAGCAATGGTGTCAAAGCTCATCTTTTCCCTCATTATTTTGAGAAAGTGGACCACCTGACCTGTACTATAGGTACCTACAAAAGTACGTTTTGGCTTGTTAAATCATTATACTGGAAACCATGTACCTATTATACGACGCAAGCATATATAAGCACAGCCTAGTTAAGGATACTACGTATCCTATAACTATTATACTGTACGTTGTGTACAGTATAATACTACATACATAACTATATATATAACTATAATATATATACATAACTATTATACACAACCTACAATACACAAAGTATTGTTGTAGGATAAGAAATTATATATTTTAAGAAATTAATTTAAAACATTGAAGTACATATTGTTTTTACTTTATATATTTTTTATATTTGATAGCAATTTTAATTAATTACATCCGTAAAAAGGAATGTTCTCAATATTCCTATCTTCACTTGGGACCATATCTATACAGCACACTAACACAATTTTGGAAAAACCAGGTCCTAGACCTTTGTTTACTATAGAAAGCAATGGTGTCAAAGCTCATCTTATGTTGGTAGTTCGGTAAAATAGAATAAACAAACCACAACTGTCAGTCAAAATCCATTAAAACAAAAACGACAATACATTCTCACAATTACACACATACTCATGAAATATCAAACAATTTTATTGCCAGTCTACATGCCAAATGATATAAGGCCACTTATACGTTTCATCAAAATATAATATGTGAAATAAAACTAATTTAGGGGTTTTTATGGAATGAATAATATTCAGTTTAACTTATTCAATTATTGCAGTCTTGAATATTATTACAGCATTTTTACTGACGCGAATCGAAAATTGAACTATTCATTCATTGAGCAACTCTTTTTGTGTTAACAGCTCTTCCCACAGATTACAAAAGAATATGACATTGACAGTTACAATTGTAACGTAATTGTATGAAGCTGTAACTGACATTTGTCTATGGTAGTTCGGCAAAATAGCCACTGCGATATTAATCTATGGTCCCAAGTTTGTTACTTTTTTTTAATTTATCGCCCTTATAGGCAGGCTATAGTCAGTCGACCTTACTGCCTTGTCTTCTTCTTCATATATTATTTATCATTTCTTCAAATTGTAATTAGTCCTTGATAGTCACTATCCGTCAATAAGTTAAGTCCTTACCATAAATTCGATGCTGATAACCAAATTAATAGTTTCGATGTGAATTTTGGGAAAACACGAAAATACACGTAAACCACTATTATACCATATTCACTGCACTTCAGCACTTTAACTGTATCATATTCCATAATATACGAGCAAAATTATTCAATATAACACTAGAAAACACTAAAGAAATGATATATGAATATAATACAAGAGCGTGACACGACATTTCCATATTCGCGCCAGAACTCCCCAAATTTATTACAAAATATTACGAACTATCTCCTTTTTTTTTTAAATACTAATATTATACAAAGTTTTTTAGTTGAAGAATACATTTGAATAATGTTAGCTTGACAATCTAAATACGTATAACTAAATTTTAAGTTATAATAAAATTGGCATGATGAATTTGTATATCTTGGATGAGGTTTTAGCCGAGATGGAAGGTACACCATTGATATAGAGCGAAGAGTGAATGCGGGAAATAGAGTGAACGGAGCATTGGGACAACTTCTCGGTAGCCACCACCTCAGCCAGAAGGCAGGTGTAGCAATACATAACGCAGTGCTTGTCCCAACATTACTATATAGAAGCGAGAGTTGGGTATGCAGAAAAGAGCATGAAAGTAAATTTAATGCGGTCGAAATACGATCTCTACGGAAAATCTGTGGAGTTAGGCTGACCGACCGCATTCGCAACGACGACGTAAGAGAGCGAGTAGGTATGAAAGAGAGTAGTTGTACGGTGACATTGACTATTTGCTGGGATTAGTAGGAATGAAGAGACTTCTTGTTCAGTAGATTAATCTTGCTTTATTTTCTTAAGAGTTGTTTCTTCGAAGAGAAGCACCTGACGACGGTGACGGTACCACGGTTTTTTTTTTTTTTTGTGTCTGTCTTTTAGCTGTTAGCCGCAGATGGCTGTCACAGCTTAACCCGGACTATGGGTGAGCGCTGAGGGCTCTCAACCCGGTAAAATTTTAAGCGACAACGCCCGAGGGCTCACCCTGTGGTGAACGGACCTCGGCTCGGGGCGTCGCTGATAGCAAAGTGGGTGTGCTCGCGTTTGAGTTTATGACTTTTACGCGTCGCAACTTACGACCTCGGCGGCGAGGTCGGAAGCGCGGATATTTAAGTGTTGTGGCCGCGCGGGCCGTGTAGGCTCTTTCTTGAGCGATTGTAATCGATTCGTCAGAGTCAGTCAGTACATGTCGAGGACGTCTGATCACGGATATTTTAGATGGGACATAGTTAGCCGCCCCAACCACTAATTGGTTGGGGTGTGTCATGGCAGAGTCAATGAACCTCTGGGAGCACCGCTTCATGTATTGCCTGATGGTCGGCAATTCGAGGTCGATGTGAAGGTACCACGGTTTGGTCCCGTATTTATATATTTTTGGCCGACCCCGCGATTGGTCGTAATTTTACAGTTTTTCTTGACCAATCACGGAGTCAGAATTATAGCCAATCACAAAGCTCTAAAATTTACTGAAGTACAACGGAGCATTACTTTCGCGAGAGCCGCGCTCAATTTTAATACAATTAATTACCTTAGGTACTATGCGGCGCTACCGTTGCGAGAGCCGTTTACAATGTTAGTACTTACGTGCTATAAAATGTATATTTATTCTTTATTTAATCTTGTAAAATCTTATAACTAACTACTTTAATTAATTACAACTGTTACAAACTATTCTTAAAACTATTATTTATCTGCTGTCCCGCACCTCTCTCCCGCCGTGCGACTGCGTTGCATCAGGTTCCGGTGCGGGTTTGGCGTCGGTGTACAGCGGCAGGATCGGCAGTTTCCGCACTGGACGTCTCAGCACTCCGCCCTTGGTCCGGATGTCCACAGTTCTTACGACGTTATCTGGTCCCGGGTATGTTGCGACGACTCGACCCCGTATCCACACGTTGCGGGGTAGGTTGGTGTCCACTACTTGCACCAGGTCGTTGACTCGTACTGCTGCTCCTTTCCCATGGGGCTCCCGCCGGTTTTGGAGTTCGGGAAGATACTCCTTCAACCAACGTGTCCAGTATATGTCGGCTAATCTCTGAGCCACTCGCCAGCTGGTTTTCGATAGGACGTCTCTGTCGGTGAATTCACCCGGATGTGGTATTCGTCCAGGTCCCCCCAGCAGAAAGTGATTGGGGGTCAGAGCTTCTGGGTCCTCGGCGTTGACTGATACATGCGTCAGCGGGCGGCTGTTTACGGTGTTCTCCACCTCGGCTAGCAGCGTGGCGAGAACTTCTTCTGTAGGATGTCGTTCGTGTAGCGTTGCTGCAAGTGCGGTCTTGACTGAGCGAACCATTCTCTCCCAGGCCCCGCCCATAAACGGTGCTCCCGGCGGTATGTAGCGCCAAGAGATTGTCCTTTTGCTGCTTCGGTTTCGGTTGCTTCGTCGACTGCTCGTCGTAGTTCTTTATCTGCTGCCTTCAGGTTAGTGCCGTTATCCGACCAGATTTTCGTCGGACATCCTCGTCTCGCGATCATTCTTCTCAGTGCCATTACCGCGGAGTCAGCGCTGAGTGAGCCGGCTATTTCCAGATGCATAGCTCGTACGGTGAGGCATGTGAAGATGGCTACGTATCTCTTCTGATGTGTTCGTCCGACAGTCTCCGAGAGAGGCCCGAAGTAGTCGACCCCGGTGTAAGTGAAAGGCCGTCTGTGGTGAGCTAGTCGACAGGCTGGCAGGTCTCCCGTCCTTGGGTATGGTGGAGCTTGTGTTTTCATTCGACAGAACAGGCACCTTCGCAGTATCGTGCGCGCAATAGGACGTAAGCGCAGCACCCAATACTGTTGTCTGCAGTCGTTAACTGTTGCTTCCACACCTGCGTGATGTAGTTGTCTATGCACTGATTCTATCCAAAGTTTTACTGTATGGTGGTCACCGTCGAGCACCAGTGGGCTTTTGAAGTCCTCCGTAATGTTGCGTGTAGCTTGAATGCGACTCCTGAGTCTTACGGTTTCGTTCACGTATTCAACGCTTAACTGCTTTAGTCGACTCTGTCTGCTGACTGTTCTATTGTTCTTCAAGTCTTCTATTTCAGTGTGAAAAGAGTCATCCTGTGAGGAGCGCATGAGGAGTTCTTCTGCTTGCTTAAGTATTTCAGCGGGGATTAGTATCAGTTTTCTCCCGCCAGGTACCAACGTCTTCTGTGTTGTATTTGTGCCCGTTGGTTTGACTATCTTCTTCCAATCCGGATCCTTTTCTTTATTTTTATTCGTTCTTCTATGGTTTACAGATTGTTTCGATGTTCTGCAGAGTTGAATAAATTGCAGAACGCGAGCTGTTGAATATCGAAGTCGGTGCCAGCTGGAGAATCTTGAGGGTTGAGGAAGACCTTCCGAGAGTTTCAAGTTTCCTTCTCGTATATGATGTACTCTCTCTTCTCCTGAGGGTTCTGGTATTGTTGTTGTAGAGGATTCGGTCGGCCAGGCGTCTTCGGTTTCGTGCAGAAAGTCTGGGCCCTTATACCAACGGTGATCTTTACTGAATCCCATTGGGACGTCCCTGGTGGCGTCGTCTGCTACGTTCATCTTCATCGGGACCCAACGCCAATCGTTGACTGTAGAGCACTCTTCTATTGCGGCCAGCTGATGAGCTACGTACGGTTTATATGACCTCGACCCAGTCTTTATCCAGGACAGGGTTGTTTTGCTATCCGTCCAGAAGATCTTGCGTTCAGGTTTCCTTTCGTGCTCCGCTATGACCGTTTCTGCGAGTCTGGCGCCCATGACTGCTGCTTGTAACTCCATCCTTGGTATCGATGTTAGTTTCAGGGGTGTCACCTTAGCCTTTGCCATCACGAGCGATATGTGTACTTTGCCGTTCGATGTTACTGCTTGCCAAAATAGGACTGCTGAGTAGGCTGCTTCGCTGGCATCGGTGAAGATGTGAAGTTGTAGAGAAGTGGCATCGCTGTAATGAAGGTATTTCCTTGGTATGGTTACGTTGCAGAGGTTCTACAGGTGTGTCATCCAGTTTGCCCATTGATCCGCAAAGTCTTCTTCTATTTCGTCGTCCCACGACGTGCCTCGCCGCCATACTTCCTGTAGGATTTGCTTTGCTCTCACGGTGACGGGCGATGCAAGTCCAAGCGGATCGAAGACTGACATCACTATCCTGAGCACTTCTCTCTTTGTTGGAATCTTTCCTTCCAATAATGTCGGTGGTATTCTGGCTAGGTTCAGGTTGAGGGTGAGTACGTCTGAGTCGACCTTCCAAATAATGCCTAGCACTCGTTCTGTTTGTTCCTCGGATGTGTAGAGTTCCATATCCTCTACGTGTTTGGTTTCACCGAGTGCTTCCAAGAGGGCTGGTGAATTCGATTTCCATTGTTTCAGATCGAAGCTGGCTTTCAGATGAATTCTTCTTACATCCTTGGTGATTCTTTCGGCGTCTCCTATGCTTCTGAAGCTATCTAGGTAGTCGTCGACATAGTGTTTATGGACGATGGCTGCTGCGGCTTCGGGGTGAGTCTCCTCGTGTTGCATGGCATTCAGGTTCTTGACATATATTGCTGTTGAAGGCGAACACGATGCTCGGAATATTAATGACGTCATTCGGTATTCTTGTGGTGGTCGATTATCACGTCGGTTCCCTCGCCATAGATATCGAAGCGAGTCTTCGGATCGGAGCTTCACTTGCATGAACATTTCCTTGATGTCAGCTGTGACTGCGATCTCGTGCTATCTGAACCGCATAATGACGCCTGGTAACGATTGTAAAAGGTCCGGCCCCTTCAGTAGCATGTCGTTGAGGGAGATACCCTTAGTCTTGGCTGCAGCGTCGTGAACCACTCTCAGCTTGTCTGGTTTCATGGGGTTAACTACACCGAAGTGAGGTAAGTACCACGTCCTATTCGGCGTTTTCTGTGCTGGAGCTAGTTCAGCGTACCCCTTTGTGATGAGGGCTTCCATCTGTTCTGTGTACTTCTGTTGCAACGTAGGATCACGATCAAGCTTCTTCTCGATGTTGACCAGCCGCTTCAGTGAGTTGTCGTAGTTGTTCGGGAAGGTGACGTGTTCGTTACGCCAGAGTAGGTTGGTTTCGAATCTTCCATTTTCTGTTCTGGTCGTCGCCTTCTCAAGTATCCGTAGCGCTTGTTCTTCAGGATTGGACTTCGGTCTTCTAGGATTTAAGCAGAGGGCGTCCATTTCAAAGTATTTTTTCATCATCTTTTCTAGGTTGTCCTCTGGTTCTTCGGTTTCTTCTGCTATGTGTGACACGAAGTTGATGCTGTGGCTGCGGTTGCGTGTTTGGCTGCCATGGAGTACCCAACCCAGCGGTGTTAGTAGAATAGAAATAGAATAGAAATAAATTTATTCACAGGAAAAATGCACACTTTTACAATTGTTTTTTTTCTGCCAAACTGTATTACAGTTTGTTGGCAGATGAAGCTCCCTGATTTGTAACATTTACAATTTTCCATATAACTATTAGTACTTATTACATTATCATTGCTAAGTTAAAGTAAACATAGTTTATAACAATTCATAATGCTTGCAATGTTAATAATATTATAACTTGTACGAGATACACAGGTGTAAGGTACATACCATATTTATTTGCATTGAAATCCACGTACGCACATAACACAGCACTCACAGATACCTCTTTTGTGGATTTAAGGTTAGGAACCTTCACAAATTGAAATTAAATGTCATACAACGAACACCAGAAATATCATATTTATAACACAAACACCTTAAATATCGCACTCGCGGCTAACAACCGCATTGTTACATATTAATATTACGACTAAATGTTTCTATTAGAAATTTATTTACCTTATTTTTAATTATTCTTTTAGTATTAGAACTATTTAACAAGGATGACGGTAAGTTATTGAATACTTTGGGCACAAAATAATTTCTGTTTCTTTCCCCATAATAATTATTACAAGGGGGTAATTCTAGCATATTAGTACCTTTTCTCCGCGGGCGATTTTTATATACCTTGAACTCATCGCTATCGTACTGCTCAATTGCAGTTAATAATGACACTTTCTCATGGACTGGCAGTATTTTACCTGCTATAAAAAGTTGTTCATAGTTATTTTTACATTGGCTTTTTGTATTTTTGTCTACTAGTAACTTAAGAAACCTTATTTGTATTGATTTTATTTTATCTAAATAAGTTTTAAATGTACGACCATAGCTAGTCAGTCCATAAGATAGTATTGAATCTACAAGCGCGTAATACACAGTATACAATGTCGCCTTATCCAAGATAGACCTAAGGTGGTGGAATTTTACAAGCACAGCTCTTAATTTATCAACTACTGTCGTAATATGTACTTTCCACGAAAACTTGGAGTCTATACATAGGCCTAGGTACCTATAGTACTCCACCACCTCAATGCTTGAGTACACGCATGTTGCATAGGAATCATGCATGCACTCGTAGCTATGTCCGACTATTTTTGGCCGTCGATCTACTATTTGTACATAGGGAGAACATATATGCATACATTTTGTTTTATTTAAGTTTATAATGATTCCATTATCGTGTGCCCATTTTATTATATTAGAGAAATCTTCCTGTATTTTACTTTCTATTACATCGAGGTTCCTATCTGCATAAACTAAACAAGTGTCGTCGGCGTACATATAGATGCGACAATTCTTAACCACGTTACACATGCTGTTCACATGCATTGTGTAACCGACGGGGCCAAACACGGAGCCGGTCGGTACGCCACAACTTACGCGTGTAGGCTCGCCACTAACTCCATCAATGACGGTCTGTAGCGTTCGGTCTGTGAGATATGCTCGGAGCCACCTGTTAAGCGGCCCCGCGATTCCGCACTCCTCCATGGCTTGAAGCAACTGACAATTTTCCAATGTGTCAAATGCTTTTCGGAAATCAATGTACACTACCACCACCTGCTTCCGCTGATCTAGACCCTCATTGATATCATCAGTGAAACGACCCAACACAGTTGCCGTACTTCGACCCCTACGAAAGCCATGTTGGATATCAGTTAAAATATTATGTTTTTCTAAGAAAACACTTATTTGACTTACAATATATTTTTCTACTATTTTATTTATTACTGATAAGATAGCTATTGGCCTGTAATTAGAATAATCACAATGCGGCCCTTGCTTAAAAATAGGCCTTATTATCGCTGTTTTTAGTTTTGATGGGTATGTCCCCATTTCCATACACAGATTAATGAAATAAGCAATTATAGGACTAATCTTCTTATTAATTAATTTGATATCCTTTATTCTAATTATATCCGCCCCCTGTGATTTGTCACCACTTAAGGCGCTTATGATTTTTTCTATGTCTGATGGAAGGGCTTTTCGAAATCTTAAAGACACCTTGCTACTTGCCACATAGTCAGCTCTGTTAAGGAACTTATGATCGCATACATGTTTAATATTTAATATTTCTTGGGTAAAACATTTTGAAAAATTATTACATATATTTATTATACTCTCCGTTCTACCTAAATGTTTTATAATAATTTTATCGACATTTTTCGTTTCCTTTCCAGTCCATTCGTTAATCTTAGCCCAAACTTTTCTAACGTTTTTGTTACATTTTGCTATCTCCTCCCTACGATAATCATTTTTAACTTTATTTATATATTTATTAACTCTATTTCTACAACTATTATATTGTAATCGCAAGTTCATGTCTTTTGGTTTGTTTTTTCTTAATCTAAATAATCTATCTCTATTTGCAATCATATTTTTTAAACTGTCTGTTACCCAACGCTTACATTTGCGTTTTGTACTCAACTGCACTTTTATTTTAGACTCGTTGTAGATATTGACAAACATTGAACACATCTGATCATACAAGTAAAGTGGGCACTTACAGTCCATTAGTTGTTCCCATGATACTTCCAAAAGGTTTTTGAACACTTTTTTGTCACTTAAAACTGTAACACTTTTTTTTTCACTAACGAGTGTATTCACTGCACCAGTTACGCACACTCCTATGAGATAATGGTCTGATATCTTACAGGTTAGGACATGGGCCGTGGTGGCACGATTGGATTGAATCCACGCATGATCGATGCACGACCTTGTCACCAAACCGTCACATACTTCCTCTCGCGTTACATCGTTGATAGCACAATCGAAACCTAGCTCGTACATATTATTCATATATTGGCTACACACACTGGAAACACTTTGATTGGTTTTATACTATATGTTAATGTTCGTCACAGCTCCTTGGAATACTAAACAATAACTGATATATCTCTTGTACAAAACTTGCCTTATCTGTTTTCGGTGGCCTATATGTTATCACTACATGTATTACTCTCTTCCCATCTTGAAACAGCTTACCATGTATTATTTCGGAGTGTCTAGCGGTTATTTGTTTGGCGCTAAAATTGTGTTTATTTTTCACATACAAAAGCACACCGCCACCTCTAGTACCTTCTCTCGTATTTGCATATGTACTATATCCCGGCAACCTGTACAAAGGTAATTCATACTTTTTTACATTTATCTCTGTTAATGCTATGATATCCAAGTGAGTCATACTCTTGCACACCAGTACTTCCAATTCATTGAAATGTTTCCTCAACGAACATATATTTAAGTGTACAACATTAAAACTCGAATCAGTGTTACTTAATTCTTCTTGCCATGTATTTATATGTACACAATTCGTGTATTTAATGGTAGGTTGTATATTTACTATATTGTCATCGAATTTTGTTGTAGTAATTTAACCACTGTAGTAAAGTAATATTTTATAAGGCGTATTGTGATATTAATTTTATACTACCCACTTCATTTTTTTATTTGCGAAAACGTTAATGTCCCCCAATGTGCGAATTACTCTTATTTTGCTGTCACTGGGATCATCCTTTTTTATTAGGACCTTTCCATGTTGCACCCAAATATATTTATAAGTCGGTCTAAGCTCATTCTTTGCTGTCCATAACAAATTACGTATATATTTCGATAAATCTTCATTTATGTAAATTCGTTGCTCGTTTCCGTTAGCGAGTATGTCATTATTCGTTAGGTGCATATTTTTTCTAGTAGCTAGCCATTTTTTACGAGCTTCACAAGTGCCAAGTGTTAAGACTACCGGCCGCGGTTTTACCTCTTTTTGTCGGTCGGACATCGGTTTCTTTAATTCACCAACCCTCTTTGCTTCACATATTTTCAAAGTATCCATTCCTAGTTTACCCGCTAAATTATTTATCATATGCCCTAAATTTTCATTCTCATACTCTTCCAAACCAACTATCTCAACGTTCCTTTCCTTCTCACGATTCTCTAGATAAACAATTCTTTCTTCCAAGGCTTTGTTACAGGTTTCCAAATGAATATTCTTGTGCTCCAGAGCTTTTATTTGTTTATCTGTTTTTTGCTTCTCTTCTAGTAGCTCTTGGTATTTCTCCGCGTAAAAACTTATATCTTCACACATTCCTTCCAGTGTTTTTTTCATTTTGAACACTATTGAAAGTTTTTCATTAACTTCGGCAAGTATTTTTTCGGGAGAGGACTTCGCCATATCTACCATGATAGGCGTACCTTCGCTACTCCCAGTCTGGCAATCGTCACACATGCCTGTTGTATTAAATGCTTTTATTTTTGCTGAGCATTTTTTATGGAAACTACCCCCACACTTTCCATTACATTGTGTTAGATTTTCTCCTTTCACTTTTACTAACGAAATTTTACACAATTTGCACTGTACCATTTTTCTTTTGGAAAATTAATAGAAATTTACTCTGTAAATTGCAGTTCCAAGCACTTGTAATCGTAATATCACGTAAGCAATCACTATGCAATATCGAATACACGTCGTTGCGTCGGGAGCACACAAGCAAGACTGTGTGATGAGTGACGCCACCGGTTGGTCCCTGTCTCCTTTCCTGACCTCGGATGTTAACAGTAGATGCCAGTTGTCTTGCCCGATGAGTACTAAAGGCTTGGCGTTCGGATAAGCGAGGTACTTGCTGATGTCTGCCAGGTGTTTGCATCCTTCCACTATTGTTCCTGAGACTTGTTGAGACGAGACGTGTAGATTCTTCACTGTGCGCGCTTGTACTTGTTCCTCGTGATTGTTGAGCCCTTTTATATTGATGGTGACTCTTCGTGAAGTCGATTCCGAAGTCTTCATGTCGTTGATGCCTTCTATCTTCAATGGGTCTACGGGACCGGTTGCTCCTATGGTGGCGACTATGTTGTTGTCGACCAATGTCACTGTTGACCCGTTGTCCATCAACGCGAAGGTGTCGAAGGATCCCTCCGGACCTCGTATCTGTACTGGTAGAATCTTCAGATAGGATTGTTTCTTCTTGGCTGACCGGGTGGAATTAATTGCTTCTACGTGGTGCGTTTCCTGACTCTCTTCAGTGTCTGTCTTTTCTATCTTCTTAACGTAGTGCAACAACTTGTGGTGAGTATTCCCACAGTCGTTGACACCACACGGCTTGGTTCGGCAGTTGTGAGTCTTGCTCCTATATCAAAGACATCTGAAGCACAGGCGTTTATTCTTCGCTACATCCCATCTTGAATTTTCATCTAATTGTTTGAATTCTTCGCAGTCAGATGTGGTATGTCCCGTTTCATCACACACTGGACACTTCGGTGTATAAGTAATATTGTTGACCTTCTGCGTCCTTTTCTGTATAGTGGTCGATGGATATATTTTTCCGTAATATTGTTGACCTTCTGTGTTCTTTTCTGTATAGTGGTCGGCGCGTGTGACGTCACTGCTTTGGGCGCCGCGTACGGTGCGCATAGGTCAGCTTCTTGTTTGAAAAAGTTTTCTAACTTCATAACATCCGGGCTGTCTTGCGGTTGTTTCGCCGAGAAGTCGTAATATCTGTAGCGGAGTGTCGGGGTAAGCTTGTCTATGACGGCTTTCGTAACTTCGGGGTTGTACAAGTAGTTAATACAATTTAGAGTCTTCAGAGTTGCCACGATGTTGGATATTTTTGTCGCATAGATGCAGATGTCTCGTGGTGATTCTGTGAGGCGCGGTAGACCACGGAGCGCTTCCATATTCATCATTGCGATCGCTTCTGGTCTTCCAAATCGGGACTCCAAAGTCTTCATCACTTCCGTCGGATGAGCGTTGGTGATCAGCAGACCATCGACGGCTTCCTTCGCTTTACCCTTCAAGTTTCTTCTTAGGCGGTTAGTATTCTCCACAGTGGTAAACATTTTTTCGGTTTCGTAATACGCGGCGCGGAACGGTAGCCACTCTTGATGTGACCCGTTGAACGTTGGTAGCTCGATGAATTTTGGTCGGTGTGCAGCTTTGATGGCGAGGGTGATGGCGTCGGTCATCATCTTGACGTCAGATTGCACTCCCACCGGTGTCTGTAGTGGCTGCTATGGTTGATGATGCTCTTCGGTAGGTCTAGATTTATATTTTAGTCGTCAGTCATGTCTTCTTCTTCTTTTTAATGAATGCCCTCTGTGAGTGATTAACCACAACTTCGCCAATGTCAAGTAAAATAAGTTTAAAAAATTATAATAGATTTATATTTTAGTCGTCAGTCATGTCTTCTTCTTCTTAATGAATGGCCTCTGTGAGTGATTAACTACAACTTTGCCAATGTCAAGTAAAATAAGTTTAAAAAATTATAATAGATTTATAGTTTAGTCGTCAGTCATGTCGGTTCATTGTCTAAGTCAATCGTCAATCCAATAATTCCTTACTATAGTCCACGAAGTATCTATAGTCTATAAAATATAGCATATCTCTGTGACAGTTCTCACTAGTGCCGTACGCTTACGATGCAGTCCGTATTTTTGTCGATATATATCCTTATTTTTTAAAGTTATTTCCTACTGCAATTGAAAAACAATGTATGAAAATCTTGTAGAATTTCAATCAAAGGGATGAATGAATCGATTATAAATTTAAAACAATTTATGAAAATCTTATTGAATTTAAATTAATGGATATATATAATTTCAACTAAATCTGTTAATTAATTGTTTTTACATACATACATACATATCATCACGCCATATCCCTTGCAGGGTAGGCAGAGAGAACAGAGTGCCAGAGAACTCTATCTCTGCATACTTCACTCACTTCCTCAACATTCATAATTCTCTTCATACACGCTCGCCGGTTTCGGAGACTCTTGACTCCACCTTCCTTCAATACCTGACCGATCTGGTCTAGGTAGGTTAGTCTCGGTCTCCCTCGGTACCTACATCCTTCCACTTTCGCATTGTATATCTTCTTAACCAGACGTTCGTTCGGCATTCTTTCCACATGTCCGAACCATCGCATTCCCTTTCGCATCTTTACACCAATACTCTCTTTCATACCTACTCGCTCTCTTACGTCGTCGTTACGAATGCGGTCAGTCAGCCTAACTCCACAGATTTTCCGAAGAGATCGCATTTCGACTGCATTAATTTTACTTTCATACTCTTTTCTGCATACCCAACTCTCGCTTCCATACAGTAATGTTGGGACAAGCACTGCGTTATGTATTGCTACACGTGCCTTCTGGCTGAGGTGGTGGCTGCCGAGAAGTTGCCCCAACGCTCCGTTCACTCTATTTCCCTCATTCACTCTTCGCTCTATATCAGTATATATAATTGTTTTTATTATTCGAAAAGAATACATCCAAGTTCATCGTCACTATTATCATCATCGCTGGCGCATTCCTGTAGGTTGATGATGAGTTCTTGGTCACAGATTATTTCATGAATAATCATGTTTATTTTATAAAAAAATATCTTTTTAATATAATAGAAATGGTCTTATTAATATTATAATGATGTCTGAATACTAAATTAACACAATTTACTTATTTTATTGAGTAACCATGTAGTTTATATAGGTAATGTATTGGTTTTACTTGTTTTACAAATAATTAATAAGAATGTTATCGATTTACGTTTATCGATTAACCCATCTCTATCTTAGTCTCAGTCTTCACACCTGGGGGGGCACACTTAAAACATTACTTATTTTTACTGACCGTCGCGCCGCCTACAGATTGGTTGTACAAACTTAACTGCTATTTTGTCCTGCCTGTCAAACGTTTGACAACTGAGAATTGTTATTTTTTGTTCCTAGCGTAGGTACTTATTGTCATCGATCTATTTTCGGTTATTGATATTTTTCTGAAAATTATCTCAAGTTTCAATGTTAGGTGATATTATTATTGTTTAATTATCAGCTGATATGTTTTTTTTTATATTTCAGGGTAGCTTTCATAATAAAAGAAAATTCTATGTAATTACACATACACATGTAAATATGTATATATATTACTTCAACTTTAGTTCACCGCCTAAACTCTGGGTGGCAGCACTTTCCATACATGCATATTTTATCATCGAGTTGCCACTCTTTTTCAATTTAATAACTTTACTCTTTGCTTCACACTTAAAACATTACTTATTTTTACTGACCGTCGCGCCGCCTACAGATTGTTTGTACAAACTTAACTGCTGCCATTTTGTCCTGTATGTCAAACGTTTGACAACTGAGAATTGTTATTTTTTGTTCCTAGCGTAGGTACCAAAGAGTAAAGTTATTAAACTGAAAAAGAGTGGCAACTCGATGATAAAATATGCATGTATGGAAAGTGATGCCACCCAGCGTTTAGGCGGTGAACTAAAGTTGAAGTAATATATATATATATATATATATATATATATATATATATATATATATCTACATGTGTATGTGTAACTACATAGAATTTTCTTTTACTATGAAAGCTACCCTAAAATATAAAAAATAACATATCAGCTGATAACTAAACAATAATAATATCAGCCTAACAATGAAACTTGAGATAATTTTCAGAAAGAATATCAATAACCGAAAATCGATCGATGACAATAAGTACCTACGCTAGGAACAAAAAATAACAATTCTCAGTTGTCAAACGTTTGACAGGCAGGACAAAATGGCAGCAGTTAAGTTTGTACAACCAATCTGTAGGCGGCGCGACGGTCAGTAAAAATAAGAAATGTTTTAAGTGTGCTCCCCCAGGTAGGTACTTATTGTCATCAATCTATTTACGGTTATTGATGTACTTTTTGAAAATTATCTCAGTTTTCATTGTTAAGCTGATATTATTATTGCTTCGTTATCAGCTGATATGTTTTTTTTTATATTTCAGGGTAGCTTTCATAGTAAAAGAAAATTCTATATAATTACACATACAGATGTAGATATGTAAATATATCACTTCAACTTTAGTTCACCGCGTAAACTCTGGGTAGCAGCACCTTCCATACATGCATATTTTATCATGGAGTTGCCACTCTTTTTCAGTTTAATAACTTTACTCTTTGGTCTCAGTCCAGTATGACCGTGTACTTGCGTAAACACCATATTTTTATAAAATGGTATTGTAAGTATTTTAAAACATATTAGGTATAGTGCCACAAACTTATCTGACCCGTTGACAGCGTCGCTGTTATCGCATTTAGTGTTGCTAATAGATTCTATTTGCAATAAAATCAGTAAGTACTTCCCCATGTGGTAACGGGTTTAGAAAACAATATTCAACACTCCTATATAGAATTTTCTGTGGAAGTCATCAAAAATGGAATTATGGTATTTTCACACGTGGGCTCACGGATGGGAAGTAGATAAATATGATACAAGCATCAATGCTTATGAACACATTATATTATGCTTACTAGAGAAACCTTTTTCGTTTTCCGTGTGGTGACGGAGTAAGAATATTATTCACTACCCTATATCTTACCCGTGGGTGATCGTACGAGATTACCAAGGGATATAAAACACATATAACATCATGCGAGAGAAGGAAAACTCGAAACAAAACCCTATACCAACACGTCTGACTACCGTGGTATAGTAGGTTAATTTCCCTCCCATTACGGAGGAGGCCTGAGCCCAACAGTGGGACATTTATGGGCTGTGATGACTAGAGAAACAAAAATGTAGTTTTTATAAATAATTATATTTTAACACAATAATTATGATCTACAAGTATAGGGCAAATTTTCTGTAATGGACATATTCCAGGTATGCCCAAGTCATTTGAATCGTCAGTCACTTCATCATATGAATCATCACTTTCAGTCTCACTATCACTGTCTAAAGTCATAATGAATAGCTCATCGAAATATGTATGTATCTCTTTATCTGTATTCGTTTTCAATTTTTTTTCACATGATATTAGTGATTTTTCCCTTCTTTTATAGTTATTTTATTAATAGCCTATGCAATTAATTTAGGCGTTGTGGAATTAGAGTTTTTAATGTTCTGCTCTGCTATGTTTCGTTTCATTGAGCTCCAAATCATTTCAATTGGATTTAATCGCAATGGCATGGTGGAAATCTTAACACGCTACGCCCATTGTTTTTACGGATTTCGTCAATTCCATAACTTCGCTCAGGCATGTGTCTTAATTATTTCATAAAGCTGCGACTTTGTAAGCCGTTCATTTCCTTTAAAATCTATCTCCTCTTGAAGTACAATGATTAACTTTGTTATTGTGGGAATTTCTTTTCGCACACTGTAAAATTGATGTATTTTTCGTCTATTGACACCGAGATTAAAATCATCGACTTCAATTTTACCATTCATCCTCTTCCTTATTTTTCCTGGTGTAGAAATTTTTAACGCACTCTCATCAGCTTGCCGTTTTTTCTTTTACAAGTTTTCTTATAAATCATTCTCCAAACCTTAAAACAATATTTTTTACATTAAATACACATTTATTTTCTGATCATAAACAGATAGATGTATGCACAGAGATACATATATATATACTATGTACTAATAAGAAAATTATGTTGCAATTAATAACAATCAAGTACATTAATTACAATTAAATTTACATAAATAGAATACTATTGTATTATTTGTATAAATATATTATAATTATATCCAAAATATAATTAGACTTTAAGAACAAATTAATTAATTATATTTAACACATAACAAACTATAATTAATGTTTATTAATAGTGTTATTTTTTTTTCAAAAACTAACAACACTGACCTGCGGTTGTTCATACAATTTTTCAAAAGGTATTAATGATGCCTGAAGATGTTTTTCTTCCTTCATATAAGTTAAAACTTGTAATATAACATATACTGCATCGCATTTCACATTTTAAAACCATAAAAATAAATAAACACGGAGTAAACAACTGAAATATCACCATATAGGGAGGACGTTTGACGTTTGATGACATTCTAAAATGGCGTCATTAGTTCATCAATTTGCCACCGGGTCAGATAAGTTTGTGGCACTATTATTTATTATACAAGTTTTGGTACAAATATTCATATTTTTATATTCATAATTCAGTTGAGATATAACTGCACGGAGCAAATACAAAGAGGAGCTGTAGTAATGAATATTTTCTATGAAACAATGCGTGTCATTTACAGGGGGTGAGGGGGACGCTGCTAATGGAGAAAGTGAGACAAGTAATAGTACTTGTCTCACTCCCTCCTTTATGTCCATCTACTGGCTATTAGCACAACTACTAATTTCGTATATTGTATGCAGTTGAGCTATCTTGCATTAGATGTCAGTAAGTGTATGGTGTAACAGGGACGTACTCAGAATTTACCTATATCAAGCAGTGCTATTTTTTTTTTATTTCAAAGATACAAACAAATCTAATTAGCTGTTTGCTCTATTCAAATACAAATGTTTATAATCAAATAATTCTGCATAGCGAATAGCTGTATGACTACTGTTTTTAACCGAAAATTTCTTTATAAGGCTTGTCAGCATTGTTCATAATGTTAATATTTTATGAAAAATCCATCTTTTCTTTACTGTCATTCTGATAAACTCAGAAGTTTAGAAACCTTTTTTTTCTTCATATTTGTGTCCTTTCCATACGACCAAATAATACAATTATTTGTTTGGGTTTCTAACAAATTATCGAATGAAAGTAGTTGGACTTTTAGTAAATATGTTAGTTACACGGTATTATTTCCTTCCTTTTTGTCTTTTCCATATAAAAAAAGAATCAAACCACTCTATTAAAATAAGGCTTTATACAATTGATAATGCAACAATGGTGTCATGAACAAGACACGTAAATGAGTATTTCAAGCGAGCAGACCAGCCCCCGCTGGTAGCAACCGTTTGATTGACGCACGGGCCATCTAAAACTTAGCCATGCCAAAGGTAACTTGAAGACCTTCGACGCCACCACCATTTTGAGTATTTTTGTGACGTGCTCAACCTCGTTAATCTTATCAAGAAATTGCATCGAGTGCAATTACATTATTAATAAATAAAGGAGAAAGGCTGACATTGGTTCCAATAATAAAAATGAAATACTCTTTTGCATCATATATTTCTTGAGCTATACCTAGTCTTGCCCTAAATACTGTAACAAAGAAAAACCTTTTTCTATTGCAAAAAATATTTATGACTTTTACAGTGTTAGTTTAATACATAAATATAAAACAATTTAAAATATAAAAAGCTTGTTCGAAGTGGTTTCTATTGGCTGCAATACAGTCCTTTAAATCTTCTTTGTTAAAATGAGAAGAACAAGTCTTTGTATATTTCGTAGGAGTCCAGTTTTTCTATTAATTTTTGAAATCCATTGCTTCTATCATCGTCATTGGACGGTATTCTAAAACATACAAAATTTACAGTTTAATTATAATAAGTTCATTTAAAGTAGTGTAAAAAATATTTTTCTTTGATGAAAAATCCGAATGTTATAATTATATTCTAATTACGACCCTGGATTTTTGACACTTTTATAGTTCTTCATAGTTAACGACAGCTGGCGTATTGCTTACAAAATAATTATTAACTACATATAAAACTCATATTTTTGTTGAGGTAAAAGGCTTTGGGTATAAATTTTAATACTCATGGTTATTAGTTATTACAATAATCTTAAATGTTTGAACTGTATGTGCTTTTGTTGTTCTAGGTCCCATTACGCAAAGTGGTGCCATCTAACGTTGAGTAAAATTATTTCTGAACATGATACCGTCAAAAGAACTTTCTAGAAATTATTTTGATAAATTATGAATAAATATACTTACGAATGGAATGTGATTCTTTCCATAGCATCTGTACGTTTATTGGAGTAGTTTTTACATGATAAAACACAACACTTCATGGTTTTCTTCGTAATAACATAAAAATACACCAAAAATATAATTTTATGCACCGTACGAACACCGTCAGCGACGACAGAAGACTAATAGGCCACGCCTACTATTGATGTTAACGTGATGACGTCAGGGCCTACTTGAGAATCACAGTGCACAGTTACTTAGGCCGTCTCCTCTTTGTATTTGCTCCGTGTATAACTGGCACGTAAAGAATGGGAATATACATACATACATATCTGTCACAGTGATCAAGCTATATTTTAAAGACTATAAGTGCCCTGTTCTTTAGTTTTGACTATCTGTACGTATTTTCGCCTCACTTGCAGCTATACTACTAGTTGTAGTAGTAGTTCTGTTGCACTACGATATTAAAATATATTATAATAAAATTAAAATAATGTGAAAATAATATATTTACAATATTAAAAATTACTATATTATAACTCTTGGCAACATTAACTATGACTCAATGGTCACGTGACTACACAAGCTTGGGTTTATTACAGTCTGATTGGTTCGTTTAACGTTTGCTACTTTGCTCTTTGGGCGCTATACGCACGCTCGCTTGGGTCGTGGACTAGCGAAGTGCTAGTTTGAGTGAATTTTCATTTTGTTATAAAGCATTTGTTGTGACAGAAAAGTATACTACAATGTCTTCGAAAACGAAAAAGACTGTTACATCATCGTCTAACATCAGTGTAGTGTCTTCTGTGCAAAGCCCACAGCAGTCGAGTACTCCTGTGGGCAGCCGCCCTTCAAGTTCTGCCGGCCGGCCTAATAGCCCATTGAGCCCTACTAGGCACACTCGTATGCAGGAAAAAGATGCTCTCCAAAATCTCAATGATCGTTTGGCAGCGTATATTGATAAAGTACGACAATTGGAAAGTGAAAATTCAGGATTACGGCGAGAAATGCAAACTACACAGGAGGTGGTCACACGCGAGGTTTCTAACATAAAAGGGATCTATGAACACGAATTACAAGATGCCCGTAAACTTTTAGACGATACGTCGCGTGAAAAAGCCAAATTGGAAATTGACCTAAAGAGGTTATATGAAGAAAATGATGATTTGAAAAAGCGGTAAGTGATATCAGATTTCTAACATAAATTGTAAATATACGGTAGAAATGCTCAGGCTAATCGTAGAGCTTATAGTTTACGTCATCGTCGGATTTTGTTAGCGGGTGCGATGACGAGCGCCGACCTCGCTTTTACGACACAGTGACATCATAGCCCGATTTAACCTTACTAATCACATTCCAAACTATAACTATGTCACATATAATATATGAATTACCCTGTGTAAGCATGAGATTTGTTTATCAACAATATCATTTTTTGTTACCAAAGGCTTAATATTATCAGTTTAATATCTGTAACTTAGTATTGATCCATTAGCCTTGAATCACACACATCACACAAAAATTTGCATCACTACAAAATGTAACAAGGTTTTCAATAAAGTACATCAGCTATATATAATACAGTTATATGTACAGTAGTCAATTTAGTATAAATCCCATATTTACAAAATAAAGTCCTATTTACTCTTAATACTTTATTATCTAATATAGGTATCCCTTAGGTAGTTTGGTTAGAAGCATTTTTACATGTGGTCTGTTTATTTAACAATTACATTTTAGACACTGTTAGAATTAATCATACCTACTATAATGTAATTTGAATTTTGTTTAACTCAATTACTTACCTTGTTAAGCTAGACATTGCAATACTTATTCAAGTATACCCCTTCATTCAAGTAAAAAAACCTAGTCATACTCTGCAATGTCAACTACTTTTTGCACATTGTATATTAAACAAACCATTTATACAACTTGAATTATAGGAACTAAAAATAGTAAAGTGTGACCTCAAAAATTCTAACAATACTGATTAATCTACAAAATTGTAGTCTTAAAAAATGGCACAGATAGATATCTATGTATTCATGTCAAGGTGATTCTTGCTTTAAATATACTCTTATAAATTATGTGTAAACAACCATATTATAAAGTAGTCTTTCAACTTTTCTCTCTAGTGTTTTCTACATGTATTTTTTTTTGGGTTCCATATATAACCTTACTGTACTTAGATGAACCCTTTTGCAACTATTTTTTGTCATTCTGTCTATTGAAATGATTGTCTTTGATTTTTTTGCAATCTAATGAAAACTTTATAAGCTTTACTGAAGCTTATAAAGTTTTCATTAGATTGCATTAGTAGCCTCCTGTTAACAGAATCATGAAATTTGTCATAAAGCTAGGTACAGAACAAGGAAAAGAAAACCCAAAAAATATTAATTTATTTATTTACAAAAATAATTATATTGCATATTATATGACAATAAATTCAAAATATTGGAGACTTCTCATTTTATTTATTTTCAATGTTATATAGTAATGAGTAACTAACATGAATTTTATGTAATAATTCACTTAATAAAAAGCTAAATACTGTAACAAATTAGAAGCTTGTCTTGTTACAATTAACTTTGAAAAGTTATTTTTACCTTCACACCATATATGAACCGCCTACCACTGGGCATGAGTTTCTTCCATAATTGGAGGGCCAGAGGTCTTATAATATATAAATTTTTGTCACCTAAGAAACTACCTATTGCAAAATAAACTTTACCCTTGCTACATGCAGTACAGTATGCAATACAAAAATGCATTGTGAAAACCATTCGTCAATATGATAATGAATAAAGAATGTTCTTTAAACTCACCTTGAGTCCATTTGTGACATTAGTTAATTGTGTTTTGGAGGATGATAAGAGGTAAATATATGGTCTTGAAGGTGTTATCATTATATTAAGAAATAAAACTCACGAAAATGCCCCATATGTGCGTACAATATAAAACTATATAAGGTATATTTTTGATAATATCAGTAATAATCAAATAATTGCCAATTGCCCTCAGAAAAATCATCCATGTACTTTAAACATAACCTGTAAATTAATTGCACATAATTAAACAAGTATACATAGCCATGGGTAACTGATTTGTTATTTTTCATTCAATAAGAATTATGAATATACTTGGCTTAAAGGATCATGGCAGTTAAAGATTTACATGCTATCATTTCCTCTCATTATATATGTATAGAAAATGTATATAGTAGTAAACAACGAATCCGCGACCTTGCCGCACGCAAATGTCGGAACTGGGTCAGGGAAAGCTTCCTAGTTGGTTTAATGAGCAAAACATACCAATAGGAGGAAAACATTAATTTTATAATCCAAAAATATTTCTGTTCAATTTATTTTCTGTTATTACAAATGATTGTCATATAATATGTTGCTTTTCAAAATAATGAATAATAAATTATATCATTAATACACAACCGAGTTCACTTGCGTGTCAAGGAAGCCTTTTAGACACGCTGAGTGAAGGAGGATAGGGTAAACAAAACTGATAGTCACAGATGCATATGTAAATAAGCTAGTTCTACAAAAGATGTGCTTACGGACTAAGAACAGTTAACAATAATATATCAACACCTATTCCTGTGATGATGACTATGAGAACTTGTACCCGGTTTCTCGCACGTCCATATGGTTAACAGAATCATCGAGTAGAATCCTTAGGCCTATTGGTTTTGTTACCAAATAACGTAAATCGCGTTTCTTAGGTGAAAGGCGATGGTAATGGGCTTAACCACCTACAAATACCGATACGCGTATCATACGACAAAAATATCTACTTAGGTGCATTTTGGTGGTACATTTTTGTTTGGCGAGATGGGTTCTAAACGTAGCCAGGAGTCGCGATCCCTAATGCTGCTTCTGAATTTTGAACCAGCCACTGGCGCCATAGTTATATTTGAAGTTAGTGGCTCGTGTATTACTTTGTATTTTTTTTATTTCTATTTTAAAGTACATACAATTATATAATATACATTACTGTACTTTAATAGTGGTAGGACCACGATGTTGACAGTTTTCTGTCTATAGCCGCGGGCCGGTCCGTCCGGGGTAATACCACACTCTCGCAGAAGATCAACGTCTGAGTAATGGCAATGTGCTATTGCGCTTCGTTCGGTGAGCGAGAGCTGGTAGCGCAACTGGATGGGTTTGGGGATTTTATTGGTAGGCAGCGGCCTAAGCTATACCCTTGGTATTGTAAAGGCCACGGGCGGCAGTGACACGTACCATCAGGTGTGCTGCTTGCTCGTTTGTCCCCATAAGCTACAAAAAAAAAACTATATATTATTTTTTTAGGATACTTTCGATGTATTTATATTAGATCACTAATAAGAAATCTTATTTTATTTCTCTAATATAATTATAAAATAATCACGTAATAATTACGATCAAGATTTAAGCATAGACATTAAATCAGGTTTTTGTGAAAGAATATAAATTAGCTTTGAAGGCAGCGTCTGTTGACCCTGTATGTTTACGTCATCGGCTCGCACCGTTCAGCCCACATCTTGAACTTTAAGTTGAATAATCCGCCATCTGTACTATAATAAAATAATAAAGATCGAAAATCAATATTTCAAGCTTCTTGTATAACAGTAGTTAATTCGAAACTATAAAGAGAGCTCATCTATTTTTTAAAATGCTTTCCGTCCAATTGTATGAATCCTTGATAATTAAACGAATGGGTATTATATATTTTATGATGTCTAAGTTGTAGCCAGACTTCCAATTTTATTTACGACGGGTTATGTTCGATCGCGCACTTCCGGGATTACAGCAGGACATTCATGCGCGGTGCTTTATAACGTCTATGCTACAACAGCCTTTTCAGTGAATCTTCGCCTCTCCTAAACCAGGGTCCGACACTTCGGGACGTCTCAATTATACTGTAGTCCTGAGATATTTATTCCTTTCACCGGCGGCTCCGGCTGTAACAGCATCATAGTTCATAGCATAATGATAGTTTGAGTCATAACAAAAAGTACCCTCCCTTAATATAACACATCGTCCACGGAAACAATACGGCTTTACTTACACCAAGGCACTTGACCATACCTGCTTGGGACAGTAAAAAAATCAGTTATGAAACTTTAAATTATCTTTTCAATCGAATAAAATTTGTTTACAGCAGCCTCCCTAAGTTAAGACTCAATTTTATAACCTTAGTAATATTATTTCCTCTGATATTGGTTGTTAAAAATTCTAAATAATATTAAAAACTTAATATATTAGTTAAAGTAACTAAAATAAACTATTACATATCGTTTATGAGCACATTTTGTATAAATAACTAGGTACTAATGCACACAGAAATACGCACCTATAAAATTAAATAATCTAACACAATACCAATTACAAATGCAAATTTGTGTTTGTTACGTTTGTTTATCATGTCTTGATGTCTCAACCGATCATCATAAAGTTTTAATTTAAGTACTTATGAAATTACGAAAAAGAAAATGCTTATAAATATAATAATAATAAAATAATAAAATGTTTTCTTTAAATGAAATTAAAATTCAATGTCCTTAGCATTTTGATTTTGTGATATTTAGAAAAGCTTCCAGCGTTCATGGTCATGAGAAGGCAGATATAAGACGTCCAATGTGGCATGATTATCCAATTACTCCTAATAAAATACGTAAATGAAAACACGTACGTCATTATATCTACCTAGTTTAATATTAGAGACCACATCTAGTGCTTCCTGTATACTAACAATAACTTAGCTAAAGCTTCAACAGTGAGGCATTGACGGTGACGTCATAGTTATATTTACGTATGACATCAATGTAAGATTCGATAATCCACTTTAATAATAACGGTGACGATTTCTTAAAAATATGTGATGTCGAGAAACAGTCGTGTTTTATTATTTTTGCGCAATTTCATGTAGGTAATTTTAAAAATATTCACTAAATTACGTCTCCCGCGTAGTTAAATGATTAAATATTTATAATGTATAAAAAATATAAGTATGAACACTTCTCTGTCGACGACAAAATCTACTGATACGCTCAGAAAGTAGGTCATCTGAAATATTTCTATTTAAAGAAAAATATACCAAAATAACTCGATTAGAACAACGACGACGACGAATTCTCAATTGCTAAAAAAACAAGTCTTGATTCTTTATCATGTATGAATGCTGACCACTTCTTGCTTGCTTTCTCAGTATCTTTTTCATTCTGATTTCTGATTAATTGTAAAAGTTTTGACCCACTCAATAGCAGGGAGTATTGAACAACTCATTATTTTAATATACATAGGTGATAAAGGTGCAATCTAGCCTGTCCAATCTAAAGTTCATTACAGCAAAATACATAATAGTATCATAGGACCCATGACTTTTTTTACGATTATGTTAAAATTCACGAATATAGCAACAGATTAGACACTCGTGTCTGAAATAAGACGAAATATGCAATAGCTATTTTCACGTCCTTGAATAAATGTAAATATCAATAGTAGGTGTTAGGCATAATATAAATAATGTACGTGTTACATTATCTACCAAAATAAACTAAATATTCTGTCACTACGGAGACTGAAATCAGATTTATATTTTCTATAAAATTATTCTTAAATATTGAGTTGTTTAAAGTTCAAAAATTCTGAACGTATTCATCGTTATCATTGCGCATTTCCGCCCCATATAAAGTGTACAATACTTTATCGTTAAGTCGTTGAGTCATACCTTCTTAAATTGACGAAAGCCGTCATGCGGGTTATTGGTAGCCCAAAGTTAACTATAATGTAACACTATCTCTTGGAATCTAACCTATTATCTTTTATTTCACGTGATAGATAACTAAAACAGAATAATATTTCGTATTCTAGATATTTTTAAATTTTTTATGTTTTGCGCGAATTTTGAATATTTATACATTTCGATATCTTCTTTCTGCATTTCTTTGCTACACCATATTGCAAAAATAATGCTTAATTGCTGTTTTTAGACAAAATCTTCTATCCCGCTCATTTTACATATGTACATATATGATAAAACAATTTTATACAAAATGAGACTGGAAGAAACGCCAAAACTGTGTCCATTTCTACCCTTCATCGTTATCTTGTGATTAAATTTTGTAAATTATCACAGCTACCAATATAAGCTTTTAGAGATCCTAGAAATCAGGATTAATCCTGGATTAGCTCTACTGGAAATACCCCAAAAAGACGCAGTTTTCCTACAAGTTATCCCGTGCCGAAATGAGTGTCGAGTAGCTGCAGACCACTGCAGTGATAGAAAAGAAAATGTTAGATTAATTGTTGTAAATTCCTCTAGTTGCGTTGTATTGTAAATAATTTATCGTATAACTAATAAAAAACCTACATGTATACTAAAATCCATATAAATTATTTTCATTACATTTTCGTACTCGCCTTTTGAAAGACAAACTTCATCTAGCCTTTTTAAATTTGATAAACCACTCGAGGGTCTTATAAGAAAAATATGTATATATATATATATACCCCGCTCATAATATCCGCCATTTTGATTTATTAATCATCATCATCATCACAGCCCACATATGTCCCAATGTTGGGCTCGGGCCTCCTCCGTAATGGGAGGGAAATTAACCTACTATACCGCGCTGGTCAGACGTATTGGGTTTTATTTCGAGTTTTCCTTCTCTCGATTTATTAATAATTTTACGTAATACGCGACAATTTGGCTAAAGTTAAAGTTGATTCAGAAGGAGAATATAGATTTTTTTTATACTTGATCAATTTTCAATACTCCCAGCAAACTTGCCATGTAAAACTAAAAACTACCAAAATGTATAATTTGTTGAAACTTAGTAAGGGTTAGTTTATTAATCATATTTTATTCAAAGAGTAAAAATATGAGACCACTGACAATTTTAAAACGCCGTTGTCATAACTTGGAATATGTGTGTTAACACAGAGTTCTGTAACCGGATAGTGTTGTGTTTACAAAAACATTCCGTACGTAGTTACGAAACACTAAGCCGCATGGAACCATCTTTATTACTAGTATTACTTCGTTGTTTTTGACCTTCTGTATACTATTCATATGAATAGAATATGTATGTATATGTTTACATAATTTGGCATTGAAAAATACAAGACTTAACAGTTAATTATTTAATCCAGTAAATTTAGTTGTTTTTTTTTTTATAAATATAACCGTTATCGCTTTACATTGTATTATATTATCACTGCACATTATATATTTTAAATACTTTATTTATTCAAATAAGTCGAGGGTTGCTAATACTTGCACCCGATTCTGTGCATAGTTTGACGGACTAGGGACAGCGTCTTACCATATGGCTTACCGTGTATGTATGATGTTTTGAAGTGTGCCCGGACATAGCTTAGAGGTTATGGACCTGAAAATGTGCGCCACCTGGCTGACCATTAGTTAAATACGCTCTCTGTCCATGGTGTACTCAAAAGACGTATTAGGATTTTGATTTCTAATTCCTATAAAATATCAACTATCAACTTCGTCTATTACGCTTTTTAAAGAAAAACGTTAAGTTAATTTTACTGTTTGGTTTTAGTTTGGATAAGAAGACCAAGGATTGTCAACAAGCCGAGAACTTGGCGCGTCACTATGAGACTCGCTTCAACGAAGAAAGTAACAAATATAACAACGCTCTTGCTGACAAAAAGAAAGCACAAGATGAAGCCAGGGTGCGTAGTTGCTAAGTCTTTATACATGTTTAATTTCCTTTTAGTATCTACTTACATATATTTCCTTTACGTATTTTTAGTACATATATCTTTTCACATTCTCAGATATTATTCTGGTTTACCATTGTAAATCCATTGATTCACTGGAGACTACTATGGATACTGGTCTATTCGTTATTTTCCATTTTACCGAGATCTAACGTTTATGTTCATTGCTTACCTTTTACGGGTCGCAGTGTAAATAAACCTTTCGATTCGTGCGATCCCTAAGTAAAAATATTGTCCCACATTTCCCTATTCCGAGAGCGTCGTAAAAAGACAACTGAGGATTATAATCTGAAAAAATAAGAAAACTCAAAATGAAACTGCAAACCCATCTGACCAGTATAGCATATAAATTCTATATTTTGGGGTAGAATCCCATTCAATAGAGGGACATAAATATATGAATTATATGTCTATGATGTCTCTTTCCTTACTTATCTTGTAAGTGATGGCTATCTGACATGATATGCATGTAACACTCAAGCAAGAGAAGGTAAAATCGAAATAAAACCCTTTACTAACATATCTCGTCAGCGTGATATTATAATACAATTACTTACCTACTGTGGAGGAGGCACGAGCCCAGCTATGCTCGTATATGAATTGGATTTGGAACATATGAATTGAGATGATGATAATAATGTTTTTTTTTAACTATTTAATAAATTATTTTTTTTCTGATCAGACATTTAATAGTTGCTAAATATTTATTTTCCAGTTTTATAATAATCTGTGGTATTCAAGTCCATCATTTATGGCTTCTCAGACCATGCACATCCTACTGTGCATAGACCCTCCAGATAAGTGAAAGTAGGCTACTGGGTTTAGTACATAGTTTTACTTCAAGTCTCTTGCCATACCACCAGGTAGCACTCATTTTATCGATTGATTTTTACGATACCCACCAGGATTGGTGATTTTTGTATTACTACTTCACCACACAAAAACACTTGGCATAGTAATAATTTCGTTAATTCTTATACAGGAGCTGGCTAAAGAACTGGAGAAGTTGCGTAAAGTGTACGCGGACACGCGCAAGACATTGGAGGAAGAGATGTTGTGTCGTATCGACATGGAAAATACCGTGCAAAGTCTGCGTGAAGAACTCTCCTTCAAAGACCAAGTGTTCCAGCAGGAACTCCAAGAAACTCGCACCAGGCGTCAAGTTGAGATCTCTGAAATTGGTAATTCTTCTTTCAACATATACACATCACACTGTTGAACAAGGGCCTCCTACATATTGGGAGAGAAAAGTCTACTATCCCACGCTGGCCAAGTTGTCACAAATCAAATAATATATGTTTTTCTTCCCTCAACCCACAGCCTATCGACATCCAGCCGTTTCACATGTTGAATGTAACCCTCAACACTGAGTGGCGGATAATCGTCACTCTTGGCGGGCAGGTTGTCGATTGCAGTTAGTGCTCAGCTCATATATGGTCCACTGTTGGCGTCGTCGTCCCCTCCATACTAGGAGGGAAATTGACCTACTATACCACGCGTGTCAGACGTGTTGATATAGGGTTTTATTTCGAGTTTTCCTTCTCTTGCATAGATGTTATATATATTCTCCTAGTTCTTATGGTGGCAAACGAGCAAGCAGCACATCTGATGTTGTGTCACTGCTGCTAATGGACCTATGCTATACCAAAGGTATAGCTAGGCCGCTGCCTACCATTACAATCCCCAAACCCACCTAGTTGCGTTAGTGAACTTATAAAACCTGTTGGTTTAGGTTTTGGAAGTTAACAGGTTAGGAACAACACAAAATACTTGTATAATTCAAATGTGTAATTTAATCGTCGGGCATTAGGTGCATATTCCCCTTCATGAACATTAACATTTTGAAGTAAAGAAATGATCAAACGAAACAAATCTTTTCACAGTTTTCTTTCTCACTCGCACGCGCCGGCAAAATATATCTAGTTTTGTTTTTGTTTCACTCGCTGCCACGCGCCACCCGGCACTTGTCAGTGCCGTGCGGTAACTATTAGGCATTGGATTAACGATTAACGGACTTCTGCATATTAACGGAAGTTAACGTGTCCGTTAACATTTTTAAAAGTTAACTTAAAAGTTAATCCGTTAATCAAAATGTTAACTTCGTTAATTAACGGTTAACGAGTTAATGACCAGCTATGCCCATAACCCACCGTGTGCCCTCCCTATCACTACTGGACCAACTACTGGTATCGCTTCTTTGACCTTCGTGGTTCAATAGATCTATTTGTTTGTTATAAGGGCATAAAACACAATGTTTTGTTTTAGATGGCCGTCTAGCTCAGCAGTATGAGGCTAAGTTACAACAAAGCTTGCAAGAGCTACGTGATCAACATGAGGCCAACATTAAAGCTAATCGTGAGGACATCGAACTACTCTATGAGAATAAGGTGAGTAAATTATTGTAATAAAACTAGTTGTTGTCCGTGACGCCGAACACGTCCATATTGTTTATTACAATTTAATTAATGTACACGTAGTACTCTTATTTTTTGTTAAGTTTTTGTTGCTCTTTAAGACCATTCAAGGTATTTTTGGCGAACTTTCAAAAGGTCATCTGAGACAATCAGGTATCCATACTTTTACTTACTATTCCACATTCCGACGCAATCAATAAACGATTGATTGATTGTGTCTTGTTCAGACGATCCATAGTACCAGCTACTATAGCAGCAAGACGATTGGGCTTACTTTTTTCCATGTGCTAGTGATAATTTAGTTCAGCATAGAAGATTTCTTACTGACCTTCCCTGCTGTCTACATCCGCTAGATTATGATAACGCAAAAAGCACAATAGTGTTGCTTACGCTCTTCAAACATATAAATTAATTACAAACTGAAGGATTTTCACTGTATTATTTGACAAATGTACTCGGTTGATTCGAGAACTGTCCTGTCAGACTAATGTAAGTGAGTTCTTATTTACCGTCTGAAACTTCTACAATTAAAGAAATTAATTATTCTTGCCTCGGTATTTACCCTACAACGTGACATTAAACTTAAGCCATTCAATTGTATGAATAGTCATTTGTGCAATGTATTGAAATTGAAAATACAATATTTGTCTCGCCCGTAAAAGTTATAACAGACATTAGCTGTTAACATAAAAATATTTTGTGAATACTATATACATGTAAGAACGAGTTAAGAAAATTATTGAAGCTAAACAGCTGTTATAATTTACTAGTTGCGTCATTAACGTCACTTTATACACATATTTCTTACTCTAATTTCATTTCAGATGGTTACTAAACTAATTTTACACTAAAGATCTATAATACATTTACAATTTCATGTGAGTTTATTATGTCGGGAGTCATTTTGATAATGGTTTTTACGCAAGATGCTTGACACTAGATGTTTTCCATTTTGTCTTTTTGCTACCACTTTTATTTACTGCCCCGCTGTAATAAAACCTAACGAACAAATTCGTTAGGTTTTATAGCATAAAAAAACCATAATTAGAAATACCATAATAAAATTTTCAAATCCTGACTGGTGTTTTATGAAATTACCGCGTACGAATAAACAAATATATATATATATATATATATATATATATATATATATATATATATATATATATATATAATTATTAACTGAATTTTATAGATTTGCATCATCGCCTTTTTATAAGATTGTGACAATACTAACAATTTTGCAGCACCCGGTTTCGAAACCTAAGTTAGCAAAAAGTTTTAAGGTGTTCTCGAAGTTTATAACTCACCACAGGCCAGCACCATAATTATGAGGAACTAAACATGATGCGGCACAATGTGAACGTTTTAACACGTATACTGATTATTTCGGGTATAAAGCTGTGAGATTAAAGTAATAAAAATTATAATTATTTTACAGCTAAAGAACTTGCACAGTGCTGCTAACCGGAACAGCAATGCGGCCTCAGTGGCAGTTGAGGAGCTGCGTACAATGCGTACGCGCATCGACAGTCTCAATGCAACACTCAATGAACTGGAAAATAAGAACGCCGCGCTTAGTGTAAGTTGTTATAGTAATTTATTGAGGCAACGTTAAATTTTTGATTTTATTCAACTTTAACGGAATGTATTTTTTTATACGTAGCGAATACTGTTTGAACTTCGCTATTCAAAAATATGATTATTAACAATACTGCACTAAGGAAATAATTTCTTGTATTTTGGGTTACTTGATAAACAATACCAACAACGGACCCAAACTACACAATTCCCAGAGCAATCATGTTATATCACACAAATTATCATCCTGAGAGTCAAATTTGCAATACTTGATCAAGGCAGTAACGAGTCACTACTTAATAAATTGCGATTGGTCCATCAGTATAATTAATATGGAAAACTATATGGTTATTGTAAAACGTGGTACAGAACCGTTGCCGTGAATTGGAGCGACAGCTGGAGTCGGAGCGAGCTCGTCATGCCGAAGACCTGGCCGCGCTTGAACAGGAATTGGCGAGACTACGTGATGAGATGGCAGGCCAATTGCGAGAGTATGCCACTCTCATGGACATCAAGATTTCGCTCGACCACGAGATCGCGACCTACCGTGCACTCCTCGAAGGCGAGGAGGACAGGTACAATGTCAATCTGCATGATCAATCCCCATTGTTCTCTACATTACAAATACCAGGGTTTAACTGTTGGGCCACCGAAGTCAAAAATCGGGTACCGGTGGCCCGCTCACACGGCGAAGAGAGAGGATTTTACGGTGGGTCTATGGGGTCACGCGCCGCCTTTCCATCACCCCAGACCGATTCGGCGGGGCGAGACGCATATATAGCCCATAGCCCACCAATGAAAAAAAAAAGGGGTTTAACTGTTTAAGCAATGAATCTCAGAGTCAACTGTCAGTCTCTACATGTTCTATTAGATTATTATTATTGAATTATTCATAATAAATCAGTAAAATACATGTTCATAAAATAGTGGTACAATGTACCATTAAAAATATAGGTATACACAAAAAAAATCTTTAAATAACAAAATGTTACTATACCAATTGAATCATTTTATTGGTTATTCAACAAGTCATTACGAAGCTCATTTACTTACACAATAAGAGGTCAGTATTGAGAATGGGTCTATTATAAATGGAAAGCAGTTAATTGAAAACTAGGCTGACCAAACTGAGATGTCTATTATATAACTTATTTGATTCTTACAACATGTAAGGAATAAAATACTGACGATAAAATTATATACACTTAGTATATAACTTTGAGTTTCAATTTGTATATATTCCAATACAGTATAGAGAGATGGTTCAGTAATGCATGGCATGCACCATAAGCATAGCAACGATAAACATTTTTTGGCAACTATTCTTAGTTCTAACAAACCAAAATACCTCCAGTATTTTGGTTTGTTCTCATATAATTTGAAAATCTACAATGAGCACGAAATATGCAATTTCTACAAATTATCTGATAATGCTAACTTCTAATTTCTTATTCTAAATTCACCCAAGCTAGTTGAGATTCATTAAGTCCAAAAATAGCAGTCTCTAAGTTTGCTAGTATTTGTCATGGCTTCAATATTCCATTAGGCACAATGAACGTTAGGATATACAAAAATTAAAAAAAAAATTAAAAATTGTGTCTCTGAGTAGTGGTTGTATTCCCATATATTATTATTATTATAAGATATTTTACTTAACCAGGTTGAACCTGACAACTCAGTCTCCTGGTCGCGAGTCTCGCGCATCTACAAGCGCTCAGTCTCGGGGCACCCCGGCTCGTCGTGCCACTCCACTCCGCGCCGCACGCAAGCGCACCCTTCTGGATGAAAGTGAAGAGCGTAGTCTACAAGATTTCAGCGTTACATCCAGCGCGAAGGGAGACCTTGAAGTCGCAGAGTCCTGCCCCGATGGTACTTTTGTACGCATCAGGAACAAGGGCAAAAAGGTATTTCTTTTAATAAAATCTACATTCAGCTGGAGCTATGATGTAATATATCTTTCATTTTGTTATTTATAGATATTAAATTTATCATATATTTATAATAATATAATTCTTTATCATGTTATTTCACTAGTTCGTTTTGTAGAAAGGGATTAAAAACATATCTGTACATAGTGTACATTTTAACTAATAACCACTAGATGTTAGCTAACTAAGGTATTTATGAATAATTAAGCATATTAAATGCTAAAAATTTCAGTAATTTGAGATTGTTAAATTAATTTAAATTATAGAATAATAATAATTATCCCTGTCACTTGATTAAGAATAAAATTTAAAATACACAGGAACTCAGCCTCGGCGGCTACCAAATTGTGCGCAAGGCTGGCGACCAGGAAACATTGTTTAAGTTCCATCGCACGGTGAAACTAGAGCCAGGCGCAATCGCCACAGTCTGGTCTGCCGATACAGGTGCTGAACACGACCCACCACGGGACATTGTCATGAAGGGTCAGAAGTGGTTTGTTGCAGATTCCTTCACAACTGCTCTGCTTAACAATGAACATGAGGTAAGTTCATAATTAAAAGATAATCCTTCAAACATATATTATGATTGTATCCTTGTTCACCTCAATGCAAATTTTGACAATAAAATTTTCTGTCGCTCGGTAACTGAACTTTATGCCCGAATAAATGCTACCTTTTCAGTTTGCCTGACAATGTATATGGAAATTTGAAGATGATTAGTTTTGTAACCATTGCATGTAAAGTACATCTTGGTATTCTCATCAATGTATTTATTATCTTTTATGTCACACTTCCTTCTCATTGTGCTTAAATTTTAAGATAGGATTCTTGAAATCAACTCCCTTTAAGTAATATTATTCGCAGCCGTGACAGTTTTTGCACTGTTTTATTACCTATGTATGTTTATTAGATATATTTTATATTTGCTTTTTACAAATATAAACTGGAGGCACTGATATTGGTGCATAAGTACGATAATGAGAACATGGTTTATATGGCTGCTCTAGTAGTTAAGTCGTGATCGAGTGCTGCTGGTGGGATCTGGTCCAGCCATCATTTTTACATTGTATGTGAATTATACATTATATCGGGGCTTGAAGGGCATCACACTGGAGTTAATATAATAAATCTTACTAAACATGTAGTACTTTTTTATATATATTATAGTATTTTTTTATAAAAAGTCAGTAAAGAAATAATAATAGACAAACCTACTGAGTTTTTTAACAAATCTCAGTAACGCTTATGTTCCGATCCGGTGTTAATTTGTTGGATTCGATTAAAATGGTTAAAACTGACATGAAAATACCCTCTCAGGGTTTATACATAATAAATGAATTTGGTGAAAATCAATCATTTGATTTTATGATGAAAATCATACTGGATCATTACAAAATTATATATCATGGTAATGTGATGTGCAGGAAGTAGCAGTGTCAGAGAGACAAAGGCGACAGATAAGCACAAGCGCTCAGCGACACCGCGAGCTTGCTCACAAATATCCTCGCCGTGAACAGGTACACAACATATTCTAAATATTTATAAGTTGATATCTTCATTAACCTTTTATCTTATACACTCATTTGCAAAAAAAACGGGCGGTTTTGATTTTCATTCATATTTATAAAGATACAATACCAAAAAGGTTTCAATCGTTTGTACACGTTACTGGCCGGTTTTAAAAATGCTGTGGTATTTAAAAAAGTACGTTCTAAATTCAATTTTTCATTTGATGTTCATTTTTACAGAAAACCCCTTTTTATCCTACATTTTTGGCGCGAAGTTCCGGAAGTTAACATCGACTTTCATAACTTTTATTCAATTTTTATCGATTAATTTCATATCCTTGACTGTCAAAGCTTTATTTAATGCTGTTTGGCTGTATCAAAAATGGTAGATAAAGTGGTAAAAGCTACCAAAATTATCGCGCTGCTTGAAGAGGGTTGCAGCCAATGTTTCGTGGCTAGGAGGCTAAATGTTAGTCGCTCGACAGTCCAAAGAACCTGGCAGCGATATCAGGAGACTGGTTCCGTCGAGAGAAGGCCTGGTTCTGGAAGAAAACCATGTACCCAACCACGGGATGATCGTTTTCTTGTGAGTCGCGCATTGAGAAATCGCAAATCTTCGTATGTGGATCTTAAGAACAACCTCCAAGAAGTAAGAAATGTGCATATTAGTCTATGGACGGTCAGGAGGAGGCTTCTCGCTGCCAATATACGCAGTCACCGCCCGGCCCGCGGCCCCAAATTACTCCGTGAGCACAGAGTTCACAGGCTTAGGTTCGCTAGAAATTGTGAATCATGGACTCAAGACGATTGGAATAGGGTTTTGTTCTCTGATGAAGCCAGGATATCTCTGTTCGGTGAAGATCGACGTCGGCGAGTGCTAAGAAGACAAGGAGAACGCTTTGCAGAGGCATGTTTCGAAGAAATCACACCTTATGGTGGGGGCTCTGTTATGTTTTGGGCAGGAATAAATTCAATGGATCGTACAGAGTTAGTCTTCATTGAAAACGGCTCACTGACTGGGCATCGATACATAACGGAAGTTCTAATTTCTCATGCACAACCCGCATTGGCTGCTCTAGGTGAAGACTCGATTTTTATGGACGACAATGCTCGCGCCCACCGATCCCGCGATGTTAATGCGTATGTGCAAGAGGTCGGCATTCGTCGTTTGGATTGGCCAGCTCGAAGTCCCGACCTCAATCCCATAGAGCATGTCTGGGACGTTCTGAAACGGCGTGTGAGATCAGTACACCCGGCTCCGCAGACCATCAGAGAGCTGAAGAATGTGATTACTGCGGAGTGGGAACGTATTCCGCAAGCAAGTATCCGGGATATACTCGCTAGCATGCCCAGACGAATTCAAGCTGTGATTTTAGCTAGAGGGGGTCACACTCGATACTAAACATTTATCTGCTTTTACTTTATTAAAGAAAAACAAACAAAAAAACTTTTTTATTTTTACTTCATGAGCATATGCACTACTAGCGAATATACACTACTAGCGAGGTTTAGCATTATTTCCCATAAATTGTATCTAAATTTTATGAAATACTGATGAAAACGATTATTTTCTTATTAATTTACCAAATTGTGTGGATAAAACTACCTATAATTATCAAACAAAGAAATATTAACATTTGAAATGGTTCATTGCTTAGGTGCCCGTTTTTTTTGCAAATGAGTGTATTATTTGTATTAAACTCCTCCAAAAGACAGATAATGTATTTTCGTCATTTTCTTGCAATGATAGTCTTATCACTCATCTGGTGACTATGTAAGAATACATTTTATCAACACCCCTTTCTTTCCGAAGGCTGTGATAAGAAATGACTAACGAAAAATCTAAATACCTACCAATATCTCTGTTACCACACATTACATTTTCGATTTGGCCAGAAAAATTAATCATGCCAGTTAAATAATAAGTTTTAACCGCATTAATAGTAATACTAATGTATTTAGGATAAAAACAGAATAATGAGGAATTGTAATCATTCATTCATTCATTATTTACATATTTCGTAACATTAATTATTCCACCTTTGTAATTGTATCAAGAGTGGATTTCGATTCTGTTGGATGGATGTGTTTGTAAGCGTAAATGGATAGATGGCCGGATGAATTGTATTAAAATTTAGTATACAGCTAAAATGCACAGAGACATTAATTTGGCATAGATTAGTGGTTATTTGGTCATATTATAGACTCAAGAAAGATAGAAATGCCTATAGTTAGTGATAGAAAGTTTAGAAAACGAAACTATCTTCTACAACTACGACGATATGTTAATTAATCATGAATCCGATATATTGCAGTTGGGAGAGATCCGCGAAGGAGAAGAGAATTGTCGTATAATGTAATAAGACCGTATGTCCTCCTGCCAGTCGGTGCCTAATGCTTCACTGCCGGAGCTCCCCACTTTGCCCTGTGGGCAGACTCTACATTTATAACACAAACTGCACTGTTCACTGTTACAAATCCTCCATGTTTAATTAAACAAACTCGACTTAGTATGTTCCATATATATGGAGTCATTAATTTCTGTATGGATAAAGAATAAAAATTAATGTCAAGCTTATACTCATATATTGAAGAACATATGTTATAAAATATTTCTAAAAATTTACTGTGGTTTAACTCAATTTTTATTTGCATTTTCCTAATATCTGACTTAGCAGTTTTATTCTTTATCCATGTGAGTAACTTAAGTCATTATTATTGTTAGTGAATGTATGTTTAAATTATAGATTTATCTTTGTGGTGCAGTATGAATATGACAACAAATACTATCTAATAGGCATGTAGCGAAATATACTGCCAAGATATTATTTGACTAACCAAAAAATGCTAAAAAGTGATTGAGCATATTTCACAGAATATATTTATGAATTGACATTTTTGACCCTTTTACAACAGTAGATTGGTACCTTGAAAACAACATTATGGGCTATGCTCCTCTAGCACGATGATCATCCGCCAAATATACTGCAGAGAATAGGCAAATATAAAAGCATAGACAGCTATTGATTAATGTAATGTTTTTCTTAGTTTGTTTGATTTTGTGTTAGTTATAATAACTGAAACATGTTAGTGGAATGCTTGAATTTATTCCAAGCTAACTTTTATTATATGTCCTAATCATCGTTTATAGACTAAAGATTGTTTTTTGATTGTCAGGACTAAATAGCTATGTGCCTCTTAGATATGATTTAATTAAATGCATTAATTTGTCTATCATAATAAATATTATTAGAAAGACGTTAACAAAATATATTGCTTCTAAATAATATATTTCTTATATAGTGAACAAAGTACAAAATAATTGGTTCACTTAATTTAAAGATTACAATCCTTCAAATATGAAACTTGATCGTTTTCAACATAAAATCAATAAAAAAATACTGAGATGAAATTTGTGGGATTGCAATCCTTAATGGGTAAGTATAGAATTATTTTTTTACTCCCCACCCATCTTTAACCTAGGTAGTAAGAAAATTTATATGAATAATATTAATTTAAAATAGCATCAGGTAACAATGATCATCTACGTAGATTAAATCTACTAATAATATCATTATTTTAAGACCTTAGACTTAATAAATCACTGTATTATGCTAAGTTTCAGTTGACTATCACAAACCGTGTTTTATAGTAATAAGTTTGGCGTGAGTGCTTTATATAAAATTTTGGCGCACTATCCAATAGAAATAGTTTAGTAACGCAAACCCTTTGTGGTAATAGCGTGCTCGTGTCACTTTGAAAAATACTAGATTAGATACGTAATTAAATCAATAAAATAAAATTTATATAAGTTCAGTCTTCAAATTCTTAAATTACAAATTTGCCAATAAAATTTTTAAATGGAATAAGTGTTGCCATTCCTTTTGAGATAATACATGTAGTTTTAATTTTGTTTTTAATCACTGAGGTTGGAATCTGATTCATTGTCAGTTTATTTTGTTTTGTGAGTAATTATGAGATTTTCTTTAGTTTGGACACAGATTATATCTTCCATGTGTAATAAACAAAACAATAATATAAAAGTATATTTAAGTGAAGTAGAGTGTTTTATTTATATGTAACCTATTTTGAATATTCCTTTTCATCATAGTGTCTACGTACGTTTAATACTCGTATCATACGCTAATCACATTTTAATTTTTAATAGTGAATAGTATTTATGCCAAAATCTTTTTACCGTGAACTTCAGAAGTAGCAGTAAAAGTAAATGATTTGGAAAATCCAAAAGTGCACGGCACATAATTTTTATATTATTTATCATTTACTATTAGTCAATGCCATAAATGAAAGAAAAAAATACTTTTGTAATTTCGTGCCAGTCTCGACGGAGTGCCAAACAGCTGTTCGTTTACAATAGCCTGTATGGGATTTGTTCACTTTACCTGTCCGAATGGACGAACAAAAAAATGTAAACGAACCCAATTTTCATAAGGTATACAATTACATACACTAATGACTAAGCAGTTTAGTTTTTTATTAATTGCAATTAAACGACAAAGAATTGCCAATAGACATGCGCGAAGTACTGTTTCGCGAAGTGATCTGATATGGCATTATATTTTGTGCCGAGTAATATTACATTTTACCATCACTTCAAACACACACATGACATGTCATGTGTGATGCGTAATGCGATAGCGCTCTATATATAAATAAGCCTTAACGTTCTGAAAATAAAGCTCAAAATAAATATTGAATTGCCAGACACCGAACATTGTAGAAATGTAGAACAGTACACGGGTGTTCGCGTCATGTTTAATGTGATGTGATGTTTAGTCGCGTAATGTGTAATGGGCCATTACACGGTCGGGTAATATTACGTGTGATACATCACTCGCATTACTTACACATGTCTAATTACCAAGCCATTTTCGAAAGAAAACAGCGCGTTGCGATTATAATACTTTTAAAAAGAAAAAATTTTGATACATTAATTTTCACGGTCGTGATCGTGACAGATCTAGAATATTTAATCCGGACGTCCCCGAATATTTTCTTACTTTAAACAAAATAATTGCTTTTAAAACATCAAATACGTTTAAACGAATGGTTTCTCTTGACATATGTATGATAATATTATCCTATAAGTGCAATGGGAGAAAATACAATCATTTTAGGTTTGAAAAGTTCGTGATTTTCTGATTTTCATATATCGAGAGTAGAGCAAGACCTCAACGCTTTGCTTATGAGGAGTGCAATAGATCTAAATCCGCCGCAATTGTTCAATTAAAAATAAGTTAAACTATTTTGTCGGACAAACAATCGTTGTCACGGAGACCTAGTTCAAAAATAGAATAACTCAACTCAGGTTGGTTGTTATTAAGTAATTTTTCTAATCTGTCTTATTTTATATGCGGCATTCTTTTCTGAAACTTGGGTCGCTAACAACGATTGGGAACGGAGAAAAATATGCCATGTATTGTCAAATAATTTTATTAGTAATTTGCGAATGCAAAAATAATGAGGATGTGCTAAAATCTGGGAAGATTTATAATTAGATAGCCAAGCTTAATTATAAGCGACAACTTAATTTTCTGGTGAACAATGACTGAACAATCTACGTAATAAAAGAAACAGGAATACTGTTATCTAATTTTATCTATGTACTGTTCTTACTTGATATTTTTTAAAATGGCTGTATGAGCTCTATTCTTTCTGCCTACCGAACGGATAACCGATGAAAATGACAATGTCATAATCGTCAAAACAAATGCATAACCTAAAAGTTGTGCCAAAATTTTGATAAAACAGTTACTACTACGTAATATATTACTCGCCGAGTGTATTCATAAGATTGTACAGAATATCTAATACAAGGTACTAGTCAATTTACCATTTATCCCACAACGGGAGTCCCTCGGCGATGTTACTTAGATCTTTTTCCGGGTTGAGAGCCTTCGGCGCTCACTCACAATCCGGGCTATGCTGTGAAAGCCATCTGCAGCTAACAGCTCAAACACATGATAAAAAAATGAATTCACCAATTAATTCATTTATGGATGGATGATGGTTAGATGATCTGGAAACTAACGCTAACTGGGATATACACTGTCACCATGCATAGTATTTGATTAAAAATTATACGTGACAGGATCGTTTAGGTTTACTGTAGTATGTAAAGTGTGTGTGTCTAACAATTTAAATACTAGTATTGTTCATTGCTACTTCATTTAAGTCTTAAACTCTTCGTCTCTTGTTTTGTATTAGCATTACAGCTACTAATATAAGGCTATTTTTGCCAGTGTCGAGTTAAATTTTTTATCTTAAATTATAAGTTTCTTCATATTGTCCATCAGTAAGTCAAATTAGCGCCTTCAACGCCTTCAACTTCCCATGTTAATGGCATATTTTTTTGGAATTTTGTGGCAATTTGAAATCATCTGTAAAGTCCTTTTATATTATATTCACTACACCTCAACCTTCGCCATATAAAAATCATTAAAATTATGTCATCAAAATGTTTGAATATAACCTGTTAAATCCCTAAGATACTGAATATAGTACAAGACCATGACAATGTTTTCAAATTCGCACCAGTCTTAAAATCTCCTCTTAGTAGTAATTTATACTAATAAAAAAATTAAACATATATATTAAACCATCCAGTACCATTTTTAGTATTAAAATTATCGTGAGTTTGACACATATTAAACAGTTGTATTTCCGGCAATACTCACGCGTTAGAGTCGATTATGTCGACCCGGGTTTCGAGCATGTCCGATGCTCATCATCAGGGCGAGTGCGCAGCTGCGTCTGCGAGCCCCCGACGCGCACTGTGGCTAGCGTAACGTGCAGCACGTCGCGACACAGCTTCGGGCGGCGGGGGGGTACTGTTTGCTTCTTGAGCGTCTTCAGCGGAATCGTCCGATGAGTCCCGATCGTTACCGAGGGCATTTGATGGTCTCACAGCAAACTCGCTCCGCGTGCCATCACCCTGACATACCACGCGTCATCCGTGAATCAGATGGTAGTCTTAACCACACTATCCACCGTAAACCTACGCACACAGACCGGTATCTTCATGCCAGTTCACACCATCACCCTGCACACTTGTCCTCAGTACCAAGATCACTTATTAACCGAGCTCTTCGAATATGTGACCCACAATATGTGAAGACAGAACTCGAGCACGTAAGAAAGGTACTAGAGGCCAACGGGTATAATTGGCAACAATGTCGTCGCTGGGCCAAGTCTAGTGAACGTAAGCGACCAACAAGAGTGGAACGTTCTCCGACTTACCTACCGTTCGTAAAGGGAACAACGGACAAAATCGGGTACCTATTGCGACGCAAGTATGATATACGAACGTTCTTCCGTCCACCTGGTCAAGTACGGCAAATGCTACGTTCACCCAAAGACAAGGACTACCTGAGCGTACCAGGAGTCTATAGAGTACCTTGTGACTGTGGCAAGAGCTACGTGGGAGAAACTCGCCGCAGCATCGCCACCAGACTAACCGAACACGTCAGGAGTATTAAGAACATGGACACCACTAAATCAGCCATAGCAGAGCACGCCAGTCTCTCGAACACAACACACTACATTCGGTTCGACAAAGCTTCCGTATTAGCCACAGAAAAGTATTTTATACCTCGCAAAATACGTGAAGCTATAGAAATCAACCGACATCGTACGTTTAATAGAGACTGTGGGTGGACGCTCCCTTCAGCATGGATACCGGCACTCAATACTACCTCGACACACAAGGTTTTGTCTGGGATGGAGAGTGACGTGGTCAGCGTGGTATGTCAGGGTGATGGCACGCGGAGCGAGTTTGCTGTGAGACCATCAAATGCCCTCGGTAACGATCGGGACTCATCGGACGATTCCGCTGAAGACGCTCAAGAAGCAAGCAGTACCCCCCCGCCGCCCGAAGCTGTGTCGCGACGTGCTGCACGTTACGCTAGCCGCAGTGCGCGTCGGGGGCTCGCAGACGCAGCTGCGCACTCGCCCTGATGATGAGCATCGGACATGCTCGAAACCCGGGTGGACATAATCGACTCTAACGCGTGAGTATTGCCGGAAATACAACTGTTTAACATCCAGTACCAGTCAATATCTTTCTTTGTTTCTATAATTTATTTAGATCTGTTCGATAAAACTATATAATAATGAAAAAAATGTATTAAAATGTGCAATGATTTTTGCTTAGTTTTTATAATAAATTCATTTCATAGTAAATAATATAAATTTATATTAGCCATGCCGTCACAGTCCACTTATGCAGGCCAGCATGTTTCCGGTACTTACCGGACACGGGGTCTTTGGTAAGTACCTGCACCGAATTGGATGTGAAGAGGCCCCTGGATGCCAAGAGTGTGGTGCGCAAATCGATGACGCGCATCACATCCTGGAAATATGTCCCGCCTGGGGGCCTCAGCGCCACGACCTGTCGACGGTCATAGGAGTGGACTTGTCGTTGTTGACCATCATCAATAAGATGCTTGACAGCGACTGGACGTTGATGGCCTCCTTTTGCGAAGAAGTCATCTCTGCAAAGGAGGCCCCATCTGCGAACTCGCTCCGCCGGCAGCGACCACGGAGGGGGAGGCGCCGTTATGCGCACCTTCTCCCACCACGTTGACGGTCGACTGGACGTAGCCAGATAGCCTAGCATTAGGGTGTCGGGGATAGAATGTCAATAGACGATCTCTCCAGCATCCCGTAAAAGCGCGGAAGAGACCGCTGTGGTTTTAGTGGGTATTCCGGCTGCCAACATCAATGGCCGGCGAGTGAACAAAACCCTAACATCCTTAACTTGTAGTCTTCTCAAAATTTATTTAAAAAAAAAAGTTAATGCTTATATTATTTATAAACACCTCATATTTCTATTAGAAGTTATAGTGGGACAACTGATATTTCTATTATTTATGGCTCATATTGTGTCATTGGTTAGTATCAGTGGTTTGTTGAATGTCTATAGTATATACATGTAATAAGACCTAGTGAATGATTTCAAACCATTAAATTATCATTACCAAATAAGTTTGTCACTGGACTGACTTTCAAGAATTTTATAATATGTTTTTCACTGATGTTTAATGGAAGATGACTTGCTGCACCAACTCCATATTGTTGAGATGAAATGATAATATTATGTGAGTATACTTTAATATATTTAGATCTTTTTATATTTTTTGTCATAACCCTTGATATTTCCTTTTACATACATATCATCACGCCGTATCCCTTGCAGGGTAGACAGAGAGAACAAAGTACTAGAGAACTCTATCCTTGCATACTTCACTCGCTTCATCAACGTTCATAATTCTCTTCATACACGCTCGCCGGTTTCGGAAACTCTTGACTCCACCTTGCTTCAGTACGTGGCCAATCTGGTCTAGGTAGGTTAGTCTCGGTCTCCCCCAGTACCTACATCCTTCCACTTTCGCATTGTGTATCTATTTCCTTTTCATAAGTCATAACAAAAGGAAACCCTATACTAGTTGTGCCAGCAGTTTTGCCCGCACGAACAACTTATTTAATGCTATTGTTTATTTCAATGCCCATGTCGCCCCACAATATTATTAATAATAGTAATATATATTAATAATGTCCAAAATACATCTATCACAATTTTTATTACTACAGTTACTGTGAAAATGATGTTACTATGTTTTGTCCTACTCTCTCTCTCTCTCTCTCTCTCTCTCTCTACATATATAGCCTGTAAACAGGCTTATATAAATATAGACATCTTATATAAGTTTTTTTTTAACCCAAGTGGTAGCTTTTATGATAAACATGTTAAAAGAAAATCTTCAGCTTTTTAATAATAATATGGAATACCGTTATTAAATCATTAGATTCTGTCTGTAGCTACATTTTAATATTAAATTATATATTGTTAATGTTATTTTATCCACGCGCAATTGCAGGGTTGTTGAATTGTATTCTTACTCCGTCAGCACACGCATAATTTGTCAATATTAGAATTAAATTTTTAATATGTCATAGATATTGCCAATCATTTCTCCATCTCTCCATCCATCAATCACTTTTACAGAATCATATCAAGTGTAAAATTTAATTTAAGGATAGTGTTTGAAATTTTTATCAGCACTGCAACAGTGTCACTTAATTGCATTCCGAGATCTACAATTATAAAGATCGTATTTGTATAACATAACTCATCACTGAAACATGATTTTACAACTTCATATATTGTAATTAGCATATGTTCTGCATAAAAGGCGGAGTGGAAATTAAGTATATTAAAAACCACACCGTACCCCATTGAGGAACATACGAGTATGTATATATTTCATCAGTATATAACTCAATTGGAATTAACGTTCACAAACAAGCCCCGACAAGCTCTGCATGTTAATCTAAATTAAGTATTTAGCGAAATCCTGTAAAAGCTATTTAAAAATATTAAAAACTCGAATAAAACAACGTTTTTTTTATTGGCTGATCAGTCAATTTTGTTTCGTGTCTTCCTTACTGAATAGGAGGGAAATAAAATTTGTCCCACTGTTCCTGTTTATCTTTCTAGTCGAAATTGGTACGGGTACTAAGATAAATAGAAACGTTTCCCGGAACTTCGAGAAGATCAATCCTCAGTGTCTTATATGTATGGAAACCATACACGATCTTGACTCATGTAGAGTTACAGTAAGAATATTTGGTAGAATTATAACTAAAAGGTATCGAACCATACATTATTCCTCCTTTTATTTGACGGCGGGCAACGCTGTTGTTAAACCCCGCGGAAGTTGTTAGCCTCAAATGACTATGACAACTTTACCCGAACGGTGGGTGAGCGCTGAGGGCTCTCAACCTGTAGCCCGTGGCCCCGTAGACCCGCCCAACAACGTACTTATCGACGCCGTGCGAGTGGGTTACCGGAACCCGATCTTTGTCTTCGGTGGCCCACCCGACGGTCTCATATATCATTCCTCCTGAGACAATTCCAGGAATTCAGGCAAGGACCTACATATAATTAGAGAGTAACACTTTATATCTCTATAAATGCGTAAGTTCGATCACAACTTTCCGTTCAATCATTCCACAGTTTGGAATTCCCATTACAAAATTCACAGTTTGAATAATGCGAAAATACAAAATAAATTCATTGAACACATGGAATACAAAAATATTTTAGATTGTAACGTTAACTTATTCAATGAAATTAACCTTCTTAGAAACGCGTCGCACCTACAAAGATTTAATATTGTTATATAAAATTAAAAATAATTTGGCTGATTCTTAGTATCTCTTAAGCCAAATAGAATTACGTTTTAAAAAGCTATCATCTCGTTGTTTGTCTCTTTTTGATATACCTTATTCAATAACTTTGTATTGGCAAAATAGATTTATACGACGAGCTTGTAGCTATTACAATCCTTACTAATATTATAAATGCGAAAGTAACTTATGTCTGTCTGTCGCTCTTTCACGCCAAAACTACTGAACCGATCTAAATGAAATTTGGTACATAGATAGTCTAGAGCCTGACAAAGGACATAGGCTACTTTTTATTGCGAAAAATGGTTTGTAAAGGGGGATGAAAAGTTGTAAGGAAGTATCGTCATTTTTAAAGCCAGAAGTTTGAAACTTATTTTTAGGCTGTTGATTTAGAATATATGCAAATAAATATGACATTAAAATTTTGTAAAAAAAATACCCTTAAGAGGGTAAAATAAAAAGAGGGAAACTTTATATGGAAATTATTTATTTTTGAAGCTAGATTGACGAAACATTTTGTTATTTGGCTTTTGATTAGATATAAATAAAAATGGCTACTTTTATCCCGGTAATGTGTTCCCTTGGGATAATAGTTCAACTTTAGGTAAGTAACCTTTTACGCGGGCGAAGCCGCGGGCAGAAGCTAGTATTAAATATAAACAATATTGATATTTTTAATAAAAAGAATTAGTACCTTTAAAATTTCAACTTTCTAAAATTGCAGCATAACTTATACTTTTATGTATTCCTATCATGTATTTTTTTATGTTACATCTCAAAGGATTTATGTAGGCTTCGCCAGCGTAAAATGTAACTCCAAGTTACTTACTTTATCCTAAGGGAATAACGTTACCGAGATAAGTAAATGTATCCTATATGTTAAACCATGGAATTTAGATCTATGAGCCTATTTTTATCCAAACCCTTCAACGGTTTACGCGTAATTAAGGAACAAACGTCTTCACAAAATTGTCATATTCATAATATTAGTAGCACTAATTGATTAAATTGTTAATATTTATTAGAAACTTGATTGGTGACAGTGTTAATATTATATCTTCTTGTAAATTAGACCATACTACTGTCTGTTTCTTTGGACGCAATAAATAAATCATGATTCTCCTCTACTATCTCAATATGTCAGTTACCACGGCATTAGTATGACCGTTGGCTTAATTTATACCCTCCTTGTAGGTAAATATTATTGTTAGTGGTAACCTTAATATATTGTCTCGCTCATATTCCTTAGAATAATAAAAAAAAACACCCATCAGTTTCGTATCTACTTTAACATACCTAATGAAACAACAGCTTTAGTGCCAGGCTATATATATATAAATACCTTCTACGCATAAATTTACGCGCATGTCTAATCAGATTCGGGATTCATTTTAACTAAGCATATGAATACAAGCGCGCTATTAATATGTCGCCCAACCGTATCAATGACGTTGTTTACTTACGGCTATAAATAAAGCCCTTCAAATATTGATACTTGTATAATTTAGAAAAAGCTTCCTTAGAGGTTTGGCGTACTACGCGTTATGATAGCATCCGGCGAGGTTCAAAGCGGCTTCCACACCTTGACCCAGGTGGGCGTTATGGCGCAATAGGTTAGGAGGGAGAAGAGTGCGGTCGCGGGGATATGTTTGGGCGGGCGTAGTAGCGTAGTGACGTCAGTGACGCGCGATATCGACCCCGAGTCTGAGCCGTCACAACAGCCCTCCCCCCAGCCACCATTCATCCTAAGAGTATGCATTACACACAGAGAGGCCAATGAATTAATTAGTTTCAGTAGTGTGTCTTCTGAAATTAATTACATACATATCATCACGCCATATCCCTTGCAGGGTAGGCAGAGAGAACAGAGTGCCAGAGAACTCTATCTCTGCATACTTCACTCGCTTCCTCAACATTCATAATTCTCTTCATACACGCTCGCCGGTTTCGGAGACTCTTGACTCCACCTTCCTTCAGTACCTGACCGATCTGGTCGAGGTAGGTTAGTCTCGGTCTCCCTCGGTACCTACATCCTTCCACTTTCGCATTGTATATCTTCTTAACCAGACGTTCGTTCGGCATTCTTTCCACATGTCCGAACCATCTGAGCATTCCCTTTCGCATCTTTACACCAATACTCTCTTTCATACCTACTCGCTCTCTTACGTCATCGTTACGAATGCGGTCGGTCAGCCTAACTCCACAGATTTTCCGAAGAGATCGCATTTCGACCGCTTTAATTTTACATTCTTACTCTTTTCTGCATACCCAACTCTCGCTTCCATACAGTAATGTTGGGACAAGCACTGCGTTATGTATTGCTACACGTGCCTTCTGGCTGAGGTGGTGGCTGCCGAGAAGTTGCCCCAACGCTCTGTTCACTCTATTTCCCGTATTCACTCTTCGCTCTATATCAGTGGTGTACCGTCCATCTCGGCTAAATCCACATCCAAGATATACAAATTCATCCACTTGCTCTAGTAGGTACATCATTACCTATTGTTACTCTTACATCTGTTCTGGCTTCATCTCAAAGACCATTATTTTGGTTTTGCTCACATTCACGCGTAGACCCCTTTTATTACAATCTTCTGTCATTGTGTCGACTAGGGTCTGCAGGTCAGTCGCTGACTGTGCCAGCAGGACTGCATCATCTGCATAAAGCAGAGCAGAGACCACTGAGTCACCCATCTGGACTCCCACATTCATATCGTTCAACCTTTGGAGACATTTATCCAGATATATGATAAACAGCCTGGCTGATAGAACGCAGCCCTGCTTAACGCCGATATTGACGTCAAACCAAGGGGACATTCCATCATCCAGCCGCACACAGGCTCTACAGCCCATGTAACTGGATTGAGAATGATAACGCTCCTGTTTATTTGGCTATACATAATTCCAATTCAATTTTATAAATCTATATTAAGTCTACATATTTCGAATAGGCAAGAACCTGACAGTGTATGTATATTATTATTTAATCTATGCCAGCAAGGCTTATCGCCTGCTAATACCCGGCCGCAGCCACCGCGCAACTACGCATCGCGCCAGCCGGAAGTTTACCAACACTAATGAATAACATTCACGGCCCGCCTTGATGAAAACCTTGAGCCACGCTGAGTTAACCCTTACCCCTCAAAATACCCAAATAGTATTACGCACCCCACAAATGAGAATTGTGTCTCGTTATAGCCTTAACGTAAATGAACCGTACTTACGTTACAAATACATTTATAGCCCTTTTAGAAGAAAAATCTCATTAGTACTATTACAACCATATACGTGTAGGTTGCGATAGAAAAATGCAAAAATAAATTAAACGAGAGGATCCTTTAAAAACCTAGATGATTAAAATTCACAAGTTTCAAGTTACAATCGGGATGTGATGAATTCTACTGATATTATGTAATATGTAATGCCGCGACCTTATTGGCGTTCGTGTTCTAGATTGTGTTAGCTAAAGTGTGTTATGTCTTGTCAACGCAGGGATTATTTAAATAGTTAGGAAAATCCTAAAGTGCACGCCTCATATTTTTTTTATTATTTATCATATTTACTATTAGTCAATGCCATAAACGAAAGAAAAAAAAAATACTTTTGAAACGCGCCATTTTCGACGTAGCGCAAAACATAGCTTGCAAGCATTGTAAACGAACCCAATTTTCATAAGGTGTATACATTAAAGACTAAGCAGTTTAGTTTTTTATTAATTGTAATGGAACAACAAAGAACTACCAAGCCATTTTCGAAAGGAAAAAGCGCGTTGCAATAAAAAAGCTTTTTAAAAAAAAAATCGTTACATTATTATAAAAATTTTTCTTACTTAAACAAAATAATTGCTTTTTAAAAATATCAAACACGTTTAAACGAATGTTTTTCCTTGACATATGTACGATAATATTAACCTATAAGTGCAGTGTGAGAAAAATACAGTCATTTTTAGTTTTGAAAAGTCCTTGATTTTCATATATTGGGTATATAGAGCATCACCTCAACGCTTCTCTCATGAGGCGTGCAATAGGTACATTATTACATATTGTCTCGTCTGTTAACTTTGGCTTCTTATCTGTATCTATAAAAGAGGATATTTGTATATATGACAGCGATATAATTAGCATGTATATGTATTTCTTTACGAGGAAGGTTTATATGCTACCCCCATTGATGTATCTCATCACCAGGCGGCGCTGCGATAAATCGACTTCTAAATACAACCCAATGAACTGGGTTTGCTAGTTGAGTTTATATTTAGTAGGTTATAACAAATTTACAAGATATTAACACCGTAAAATTAAGTATATATAGGTACAACAGTGAAATACCTTTTGAATGGACGAATGGCCGCCAGCGTATGTTTTCACGTTTAATTTTAATGTAAATTTTAATTCTTTTACGAGCTCATAACATTATTATTAATTTAGAAATATTTTATGCATTTAATCCTACTAATATTATAAATATGAAAGTAGTAACCGTTGAATCCATTTCGATGGAATTTGGCACGTAGATGGACCATTTCCTGGAAACATAAGATTTTATTATCCCAGTAATGTGTCCCTTTGAGATAATAGTTCAACTTTGAGAAAATTACATTTACTCGAGAGAAGCTGCGGGCTGAAGCTAATTTTATTATAAAGAAATGTCTGGTGACAGAGTAAGAAAACATTTCACCGGCATATTTCATTTAAGGCAAAAAACTAGAGCTATAAGGTCTCTACCAAAATTCAGTTCTGTGCGTTTTTTTTTTTATTTTGATCTCTATTTTCAAATATTCGATTATTATTCAATACTCGACGAGAAAGCTTGGCCAAATATATCTATTATTTGTTGGAAGTCTATACTGAAATTATAGGACATTCTCTCCTGTTAGGAAATTAACCTACTCCTATACAAATATTTTCTTCACTATTGATCCACTAATAATTCTTCTGGAGTGAATATATGTAGGTAACTAAATGTCAAGGAACTTACTAAAAGCACGACCCCAAACTGTTGATTGCGTGTAATAATTGAAGAAATTGGTATCCAATTGTTAATTCCACCACCAAACTCTGTTATCAAATGTAGGTACTTGAAAATTTAAGAAATTTTATAAATAAGAAAAACGGCACGACCACAAACTGGAGAATATTGCCAATATCCATTTAGAGTAGAGTAGTCATATATTTAGCATCTTCATAGTGGTAGGGCCACACTGCTGACACGTTTTTGTCTACCTTCGCGTGCCGATCCATCCGAGGTTGTACCTTCCACACTCACAAAAAATCCACGTCAAAATAGGGGTATATACTGTCCTTCGTTTGGTGAGCGAGAGAGCCGGCAGCCCAATTTTCTGGGTGGCTTTGGGGATTTTATTGGTAGGCAGTGGCCTAGCTATACTCCTGGTGTTGCAAAGGCCCATGGGCGGCAGTAACACCGTCAGATGTGCTGCTTGCTCGTTTGCCACCATAAGCAATAAAAATCGGCCAAGCGCGAGATGTACTTGCGCACGAAGGGTTCCGTAAAACTAAAAAAAATATGTGATGTAACTAAGAATTTAAGGTTTTCGGCATTTGCTGTTGCCTCATGCGAAATTTCAAGATTCTAGGGCGACTGGAAGTACCCTTTAGGTTTTGATTCCCTTGCGAGTAGTTGCGTGTTTGAAAATATGCGGCTTAAATTGCTGTTTCTTTTGATTGCGTTGACATAGAAGTTTGATATTGTTATAGCTTAAAGATCTTATAGATCGGAGTATTTGATATGAATTTTAATTTAATACCTCTACGCGTTCATGAGGAAAGGGGTAGTAAGTTTAAATTATTAAAAATATTTTTATTATATGATGTAATTAAAAATATACGGTTTTCGCAATTTTTCATTTATCTGTGTTATAAGACGTTGCTTCGTACCAAATTTCAAGATTCTGAGTTCACCGGAAGTACCCTGTAGGTTTCGATTCCCTTGCGAGTGTCGAAAATTTGCGGAAATTTGCGGCATAAACGCCTGTATCTTTTGATTGCATTGGCTTAGAACTTTAATTTTTTCATAGCTTTAAGGGACAGTAGACTTGAGTATTTGATATAAATTTCAGCTTGATTCCACGCGTTCCTGAGAAAAAGGATCTTGACAGACAGACGGACGGACGGACGGAGAGGAAAGTGATCCTATAAGGGTTCCGTTTTTTCCTTTTGAGGTTCGGAACCCTAAAGATATATTATCAGACAATCTACAGTATTAGACTCTACTGGTACTTTTAGTAACCGAATTACCTTCTACACTAGCATCATGTTGGCCACTGAAGAAAAAGACCGTGTTCCAGTGACCCACCCGCACGGCGTCAGGAGATACGTTATAGGGCGGGTCTACGGGGTCATGCGCCGCTTCTCCTGTCGCCCCGGATGGTTTAGCGGGTCGTGACGTCCCTTAGCCCACCGCCAAAATAAAATAACACTAGCATCATGTTAGCTTTAGTTTCACGTCGTTGAGGAAATCTATTTAAGAAGGAAATTACCAAAATACTGACTCAAATAATATTGCGCACACGATTTATAAGTTAAAAGTGTGGGGTTTAATTTATATGAGACAAGAGAAGAGTTTCTTTCTATGCTGTGTACCTATAGACATTCCAACTAAATACTTTATACCGTCTTTAACACTTATTAGACATGCTAATAAAATGGGTAGGCAGAGAGAACAGAGTGCCAGAGAACTCTATCATTGCATACTTCACTCGCTTCCTCAACATTCATAATTCTCTTCATACACGCTCGCCGGTTTCGGAGACTCTTGACTCCACCTTCCTTCAGTACCTACATGACCGATCTGGTCTAGGTAGGTTAGTCTCGGTCTCCCCCGGTACCTACATCCTTCCACTTTCGCATTATATATCTTCTTAACCAGACGTTCGTTCGGCTTTCTTTTTTCTTTCTTTCCACATTCTCTTCTTCTTGTTCTCTCTGCCTACCCTGCAAAGGGCATGGCGTGATGGTATGTATGCTAATAAAATGAAATAAATTCCCAGCATCGATATTGCTATTCGATTAGTATTTTTAAAGATAGAATGTGATAAATTCTTACTGCACCGAGAATGATTTACAGCCCTATATTAAATTGCGAACAATCGTGAAATGGAATTTATATTAAACGCTTGACACACGTTAGAAAGGAACGAAAGGGAATAGTGGCGTTGTATACTTAGTCCATTATCATTCAGACTTTTGCCGTCCACTGCTGAACGTAGGCCTCCCTCGTATTTTGCCATATTTTTTGTGCCTAATGCGTTTCTTGAAATTTGAACACAACTTTTCTCGAGTCAATCGGTGGATAAAATAAAATTCCTGAATTATCAATATCAATTCTGAAAAAACAATCATCTCAATACAAAAAAAAAAACAATCTAGATCTATCTCATGAGTCAATATATTAACGGAAATTATTCTATTAGTTGTTATTTCTATAAAAAAATAAAGAAAATATATCTTTCCTCGTATCTAATCTTGGGCAAGGCCTCAAAATGTTCGGAAGTATCTAAATATAAACGGCTGAAGGCTTTGCACAGAGTAGAGTGCGATATAATTACGACCTGTGGGCTGGGCGTTTCTTCCAATTTTTTTGTCGCCTAACCTTGACCTGAATTTGAAAACTCTTCGTATAGGCTAAATAAGTTCGACAGCGAGGCTCTTGCGTGAGTAGAATTGGTCTCAATAACCTTCTTAAATATATACCTTAATAATATTGTTTGTTCTGGTATATCGACTGTTTCTAATATCTACTAATTCAGTTTGTTTACACTGTAAACAAATTGAATCTAATGTAAACATGAGCACTTCAGTCATTGACCACCTACTTGAGCTGTTTCACTCTAAACGTTACTCTTCTAAAATAGTGTTTATTAATATGTACTATTCATTTTATATTTAATAGTTACCTATGCCTATATATTTTAGTAGTATTATTAATATGACTGCACAGATGGCGTAGTGGTTAAGATACCGACCTCCCGTGCCAGTGCCATGGGTTCGATTCCTATGCAGAACAATACTCTGTGCGATCCACAAATTGTTCTTATGAGTCTGAGTATAATTTGTCTGCGTTAGTGATATGTTTGTAAAGTCCCCCGCAATATAAGGAATATTTACATAGAGCAGGGTTGTAGTCTTCAAAAAAAATATCGAATTAAGTGTAGCTATATACATAGCTAATACGTGGGTTGATGGAGAAAGAATACAACGTAACAGTACCTAATTCTCTTTCCACGAATGTCGTAAGTAACGACTCAAAGACTTAAGCAGAGAGTATCACTCCATAACTGATAATTTAAAACAAATTCCTGTGCCAAATTGCCAACCTATTGCAACTTGAAGACCTGTAGATACTAAGCAATGACACTTATGATTCCATTAATTATTTTATTTCATATTTGCAAGAGGTAGTTAATTTAGGCTACTAAATAAGGCCCTAAGCCTATCCGCTCGTTGCCACAGAAGCTGAACCTAAAACAAAGTGATAGGTTTCATGACAAAAAAAACAATTGTTTCCGAATAGTTGCGGTGACGTCTACGACTACTATTAACCCTTTGCTGGTGAGTGTCGTGATAGACAATTAAATCCTTTGTCAACTGCATTCGATGCTCGGTCAACAATTATTTATTATACTCTAAGCGAGCTGACGTGAGGTCGGCGGTCAAAAAAAATATTGACTAAACTTACAATATGTACGATACGAAAGAAGAATACATATTGCGACGATCACAAGTAATTGGGATACCTAAGTGCTAAATGTTAATGATATGTTCATATCTTTTAGATGTCATGTACAATGAATGAGACCTGTGAAAAACTTACAGTACCAGCGAAGCGATTTAAAAAGATTCCGGTTTATGTTGTTGAAGAGCATAACGATGCATTACAATTCATTTATTCGGCGATTGGTGGTAAAAAGTTACCATTAGAAGGAACAACTCTACTTCATTTAGATGCGCATCCAGATATGCTAATTGATCGCAAACTGAAGGGGACGGAAGCACGTTCTGGCAGAAATGTCTTGCCATTATTACAAATAGAGAATTGGATTATGCCTGCTGTTGCTGCCGGACATATCGAACACGTGTTATGGTTACACCCACCATGGGCGAAGCAGTTTTGCTATGGGAAACGCCATATTCACATTGGAGACCATCCGATATCAGGAGAACTAAGAGTCGATAGCAAAGAACCATATTATTTGTCGGATGCACTTTATTCCGCTGAGCTAAAAAATAAGAGAAGATTTTTATTCACGTCAACTGAACTTTCTGAACCTTTACTAAGCACAGGGGTCTCTGTTCAAAGTTATATAGAAAATCTTAATGTAACGCAACCGTACGTCCTTGACATCGATTTAGACTTTTTTAGTACTGGCAACCCCTTTCTTAATATATACGAAAGCATAAAACTTTACGATCGATTGTTACCAATATTTGATTTCAAACTACCCGACACAAACGACGATGATACGATTGATAAAGTTGTCGCATCACGAGAAAGACAACTTCAAGAACTCGAAAACTTGTTCCAACATCTAGAGCAATACGATAACTTACATAAATATGTCGGCGAAAAAACTGAGCTGTATGAAATGGTTAGTAATAAAATCAACTTTTTTTTACCTTGAAACTTTATGTTAGGCTAAAGTATACTGCATGCTGAAAGATTCCACGTTTATTATGGACATTAAACGTACGGTGATGTCTTAGCAGACAGAACATGTTTCATCCTTCCTTACCTTTTCTTGATCTTAAAATCTGCTTAGTGAGAAGCTGAAGAGTAGTCAGTAGCCCTCTATTAGGAAAAAAATTCGCACAGTACTCTCTGGGGAAACATATGCGATCCAATCCACCTGCCAAGCGTGACTATTGAGCATTATCTCATGTTCAACGAACACAATATATACAGACTCAAAATTCAGACAATTTAATTACCGGTTGACAATCTCCAAGGTACTTCATGCAAGATCTATATACTGACGTTGAGTTATTCCATTTTGGACATTATATGTTTATTGTTTTAATATTATTTGTAGATAGTGACTGAGATTGATGCGAAGTCTTAATTTTACAATAGTAACTAGCCATGCCCAGGGCAAGTATGATTTTGGTATTCCATATGTACATTCACGCAACGCTAAAATTTCTTCGTTATTAGGTATAAATTTTGTCGGATTTCAGACATTTATAGTTAGTTCTTGACTCCTATATGTTTACGTCATGTTCTATAATTTAGCACCCACAAATATTGAAATAATATAGAAGTAACGCGAATTAAATACCTATGCGAATTCGTTTGCCTAGTCATCATAATTTGCCTGCTCTTATTCCAATTACTTGGGTTCGATGCAATATACACTTCTCTTCCTACATATTGCAAAAGTTATTGGCAATAGTTTTATGACCGGCCGCTTGCCTGACGCCAACTCTATTTGGGAATGTAATTGTTGACCACGGCATCAGCTGGAATTGGCCCAGGTCGATAAAAAGCTCTTAGTCGTCTTTTACGACATCTACGAGCACAGTAAGAGTTGGTAGTAACCAGTATAGGGGGTGGTTAGTTGTATTCCTACTCTGTTACCACACGGAAATATGTATATTGTAAAAAATTATAATTAAATAATAAATTGTGGCTATGCGTTTGAGCTTATGTTCGGGACTCGGTGATTCAATAAATGCTTCATATTATAACTATGAATGATCTTCAATTTAGTAATACTTTTGGGTAATACCAATCAATATATCCAATTCTTATCATTACATTCTTCTTATATATCAAATTATTATTAAAATATACTTCTTATTTATTAAATTCTTATTATGTACCTGTATATTTATGTAACTGCTATCTTGTCGCTTAGGCTTTTTGTCCGTTTGAGCAATTCTTACGTCATTAAGGTACCCATTGAAAATCGGCGTTGCAGTGTAGCATATGTTGCACTGTAGCATTATTGCTGAATGGGAACCTTATTGACACTTATTATATTTTGTTTTTCTTCTTTGTGTTGTATTTACAGTTAAGTTTAGCTATTATTTTAATTTTCTTAAAAAAATATTCAAAAAATAAATTATAAAACCTTTATATTTCATTCAACTTACTGTAATATCTAAATTTAAGCTAAGTGTCAATAAAATACTTGTCTTTCTTTTTATATATGGGCAGAGAAAAAATTACTTACGTCCGTAAATATTTTTCACTATATAAATTACTATATATACCATATCGTTTCTTGATGTCTAAAAACGTATAAATATTTTTCAGATTTGTTTATACTCTCAGAAACTGCTTGATGACAGATTGTCGTGTACAAAAGAAATGTAAAAAAATTAATAACAATACTAACTAAAGTTATAGGTTTCAGATTTAGCCGCAGATGTATTATCTGAATCAAAGAGATTAAAAGAAAAACCTGATTGGTGGGCAGTGTTTGCTGCTGGATGTACCCGCGATCAAGAAGGATTGCCGCATCACATTAGTTCCGAGGAAGAAATACAGGAATTGATTAATGGTGCTTTGATGCCCCTGTTAATAAATTTACCTCGACCTGTATTAATCACGATTGCTAGGTCGACTGATGATGGATATTGCCCTGCTCATCAGGTTGGTCTTATCGTATCTTTTTCGTTAAGATTTCAAATACGTCATCGGCTCTTCCTCTATCTTGATTATCGTAAGACTGACGGAAGTACGCAAATTCCTATGCTAACTTGTTTAATTGGCGTGGTATTCTACATTAATTTTCCTTTTACCTTCAATATCGTAACTAGCACTAGCATATATGCATATGAGGCTGCTAGAACCAGAGCGGCCTAACTTCAAGAACCATGTTTTACAATATGGAGGGAATTAAAATAAAATTAAATTCAATTTAATCGATTTGAATATAATATATAAAAAATGTACTTGTACTGCTATCTACTGTTAAGAGCTTGTAAACAATTTTAGGCCGTTGTGGTTTTGTAGATGTAGATGGCAAAAATGCAGTTAGGCCACTATGGTTCTAGCAGCCTCATATATATGTTGACTAAGAAGAAGAATTATACGCAACAAAAACTGCAGCAACGCCTGGATAACATTCTCGAATTGAAAGAAGCTCGCGATAAAGTGGAACGATATATGAAATCTTAAGACTATAATTTAGACATGTTAAATTTAATCTCTTTAATATGTTTCTGTATTGACAGACTAAATATACAATAAGGACTCTGTAATGACAGACTAAAAATACATTGGGGTGAAATTAATATTGTTAGGAGAGTACTATTTATGATTATTAAAGGAAGATCAAAAAAGAAATGGATATATTGTTGTGAAGTATTATGTGGATGATAATGATTCCCAAGGAGAGTTGACGTCTGGCAGGCGGCCGGTCATAAAACTATTGCCAATAACTTTTACAATATGTACTATGAAAGAGGAGTACATATTGTATCGACCCCAAGTAATTGGGATAAGAGTAAGAGAATGATGAAGTATTATCTGGATGAAAAAAGGCTTAGAAGTTTTGGGTTAAGGGTAGGAGAAAGATGATGACGACATATAATGTTCTCGTAAAATTCAAGAATCTTTATGAATGTTTTTCTTTCTATTACAGGTTGAATACATTCAGTCCAAAGTACTACAAGCATTAAAAGAATTATATGACACAGATGATCCATCTCTCTACTATTTAACTGTTAATACACTGTAATTAAAGTTTGTTAATATTACTTGAATCGGCAATAGAAAATTTTTAAGCGAACAGTTTGAAAGTTGAATAAAATTGAAATAATGATTTCCAATGTTTAAGCGAATATTACACATTTGAAATAAAATTAGTTTTACAGATTCTGTCGTGTTTGTATTTGATTTTTTATTTCCCAAAGCTTCAGGGTTTCACATAAAATTTAATAAAATTTGTGTTCAGATGAATTCAGTTCAATTATGATTTATTTTACCTCAATAAAACAATTACGAGATATACCATAAGCATTGCAAATCGGTACTAACTCGAGCTTTTTACGAAATTCAGTTATTAAGTCGTTTATGAGTAATTCAAATACAAATCTGATAAAGGTGTCCCAAAATTAATGCAAGATTTCAATTTGACGCCATTTTTGTAATAAATTGTTGGCAACTTTGAAATAAAAAGAATTTGACAGCTGAGATTCTGGAATTAGTAAAAATGGGGCGTTGTACAATACAACAACGTACTTTCATTATTGAACAATATTTCTTTTTAGCAAATGATGCTGGTCAAGAAGTAACTGTTACTTGTGTTCGATATCGTAACACAGTTCTTTCTGCCGAAATTGGATGCTATTGATGAGGCCAATATATGGTTCCAATAAGACGGTGCCACATGCCATACAACGAATGAAACAATCCAATTACTGCATAAGATATTTTCTGGTTTTTCAGAAAGTATACAATACTTTCTCCTTTCGGAGATTAGAATTGGCACCCTAAGTCGTGTGATTTAACACCATTAGATTTCTTGTTGTAGGGCAATTGGCAGGACAGGCCACATCGCTCGAAGAACCGACAACCGCTGGGAAAAGAAAGGTTCTAGAGTGGCGACCACGTACCGGACGACGCAATGTAGGACGCCGACTATGTGGACAAGACGACCTGGTGAAGGTTACTGGGCGTCGTTGGATACAAGTGGCACAGGACCGCACTCTGTGGCGTATCATGAGGGATGCCTACGTCTAGCAGTGGACGGCAATAGGCTGAAATGATGATGATGAAAGTTATTGGAAATCGAAAAAGGCAATAAGTCAATAAGCCCATAACCACCTGTGCATTACTCTCTCTTGATGATAAATGGAAATTAAATGCTGTATCAACGAAATTCAGCCACAATTATGCAGACATGACATGGAAAATTTTGATAAAAGAGGTGCGGCGGTTGTATTCTTACTCCGTCACCACACGGAACAACAGTTATTATATATACAAATATTGATGTGCATAAAGGTTACTTCAAATTATACTAACGAAGCTGCAGAAACAATAGAATGTGAAAGCATATAATTATCATCATCTTAGCTCATATAATTATGTCCCACTGTCGGACTCGAGCCTCTTCTGTAATGAGAAGGAAATTGACCTACTATACCACGCTGGTCAGACGTGTTGGTTTCGATTCGAGTTTTCCTTCTCTTACATAGATGTTATACATACATACATATCATCACGCCATATCCCTTGCAGGGTAGGCAGAGAGAATAGAGTGCCAGAGAACTCTATCTCTGCATACTTCACTCGCTTCCTCAACATTCATAATTCTCTTCATACACGCTCGCCGGTTTCGGAGACTCTTGACTCCACCTTCCTTCAGTACATGACCGATCTGTTCTAGGTAGGTTAGTCTCGGTCTCCCTCGGTACCTACATTAGATGTTATATATCTTTCTATATCTCTTAGTCGTCTTTTACGATCGCCCACGGGCAAGGCGATACGGGTGTGCTGTGTTCTTACTCCGTCACCACACGGAAAGTATATATACCAGTGTAATCATTTTATAACAGAACTGTACTGCACAAAGCATATTCATTATTACAATAAACGCCTGACACTTTTGAATGAGCAATAATGTTGCTCTAACTTTATGCTATGTATTTTATAATAGAAGACAGAAAATTTTAATATTGACTTTGACAAAAGCAATATATAACTTGACTGCACAGATGGAGTAGTGGTTAAGATACCGACCTTTCGTGCTTATGCCATGGGTTCGATTCCTACGCAGGACAATAGTCTCTGCGATCCACAAAGTGTTGTTCAGAGTCACACTGGGTGTAATTTGTCTGCGTTAAATTGCATGTTGGCAAAGTCCCACGCAATACAAAGATTATTTACTTAGTGCAGGGTGATGTCTTAAAAAAAAAAACTTAAAATCAAACTATACCTGGTTATACGTTTATAACCAGCGTAGGTCCAGTAGAATTTCATATAGGTATATATAATTTATGTAGTTCAACATCATCACTAGCGTGCTCTTATCCCAATTATTTGAGACCAACACAATCTATGCTGTTCTTCCATCTTACATATTGCAAAAGTTTTGTCAATCGTTTTCACTCCTTAGGACTGTAATATTTGACCAGACGTCGTCGGATGGAGTTGTTCCAGGTCTATACAAGGCCTTTCAGTTCTTAGTCGTCTTTTACAACACCTACGAGTAATGTACGTGACGCATTTTTAAACCGTTTATATTCAGAAGTGACTAAGGAAAGCAATATATAAAGTCTTACCTACTGTCAAATTACATTTACAAGTCTACGGTTATAGAATAAAATAAATTGCACGCGTATATATTTTATGTTAATAATGAAGACGAGAATTGATTTGGTAGTCTAGGCACATTACCTGTCATCTTAAATTATATTACTATTGCCTACTACCGTTAGCAGGCAAAGGGAAAGGGTGAGTATAGTAAAGTAGTAAAAAATCAGGCCATATGTAATATTAAATTATCATCAATTAGAAGACTGTTTCAGAAATCAAATACAAACGAAACTATTCCTCCTAATCCTCCGTTTTGTAATCGCGTCGAGATCTTTTAACCCTAGCCTTTCCGGATAAAGTCGTCATAGCTATCTACGGATAACAACTATAATAATATAAAAGAAAATAAAAAGGTGAATTATAGATATATAATAAACAGCAATAGATAGATTGTTGCAATTTTTACATGTTGTGTATTGCTATTGCTGTAAAAACACTGAATAAAAACACCGCTGTAAAAACACTGAATAAAAACACCGCTGTAAAAACACTGAATAAAAACACCGCTGTAAAAACACTGAATAAAAATACCGCTGTAAAAACACTGAATAAAAACACCGCTGTAAAAACACTGAATAAAAACACCGCTGTAAAAACACTGAATAATAATAAAAAGGAGCACTATACGTGAAATATGTTTTTGTTTGGCTTTAATAATGGTAACACATATATTTATACATATATTCATCATGATTCTTCTGCTCTTATTCCAATTACTTGGGATCGACGCAATATGTAAACATTCTTAACTATTGTAAAAGTTATTGACAATAGTTTTATGACCGGCCGCCTGCCTGACGTCAACCCTCCTTGGGAATATTTTTGTTCACGAAACGGCTTGCTTTGCTCGTGGGTGTCGTAAAAAGTGACTAGGAGCATTATAATGACCTGGGCCAACTCCATGTAATGCCGTTTGATCAACAATTATATTCCCAAGGAGGGTTGACGTCTGGCAGGCGGCCGGTCATAAAACTATTGCCAATAATTTTTACGATATGTACTATGATAGAAGAGTACATATTGTATCGACCCCAAGTACCAATTACTTAGGAGTAGGTAGGTAGGGATAAGAGTAGGAGAATCATGATGATGATGACATTTACACACTCATCATTCTCCAACTCTTATCTCAATTACTTGCGGTCGATACAATATGTAGGTACTCCTCTTTCATAGTCATTATTGTAACACACAGACTGTTACACACTATAATATAAAAATAATGACATGTTTCATTTCATATGTGTTTTTTTTTAAAGTACAGTACCTACTATCATTACAATTTTCAATACTACTTAGCCTAATGCAATTATAACACACACTTAACCTGTTATTTTTTAAATTCGCGACCGTTAGCTGTTCTTAAGTGAACTAAATAAGTACCTACATATATAACACATGCGATGCTGTCAATGCAACAAGTAACTAATAATTACAAGTTAGCCAATATAGAGCTGTTATAAGACCAGCCAATCAGTGTCACTAAGCAGGTCAATTAGCAATAACAAGCAAAATGAATGACGCCCTAATGTGACAACATCCTTAAAAATGGCGCAACAACATGTTGGTATTTTACACTCATTAGTACTTCTGTTCTATGTTTATACAGTATCCACCATGGGTTCCCTTAAACTGTCGTTAAATGGGAATATGATTACTTAATAAAGATGACAAGCGCAACTGTTTTTATTTTATATAACTATTTAGAAAATCTTTTGAATGATAACCGTGTTTTGCGATATTTCTAAAGTATTCTTCAAGGAGCTGTGCTCACGAGTCTAATTTCACAACTAAACCATTTGGCTATTAGGTCGTATGTAATTGGGGTATTTCTTGTAATTTATTACATGCTATTCCAAAGGCCGCTCACAATTTAATAACTGAGAAACCAGATAACGTCTAAACTAAGAATCAAAGTTATGAGGGTATTAAATTAACAATAATATGTAAAGCTCTTAGATATTGTTTAGTAATTTATTTAAATCAAGAGATATTGATGTAAATATTGTATCTATATGTGATTTCACAAGAGGTTAAACAGTTACTTGTAAATATTAGAAATGAGGTATTTTTGAAAGACAATAATATGTCTTGATTGGACAAACAATTTAGTCCTTCGATTGAGGGCGATTGGGGTCAACTGCGCATCGAACAGACGAGTCACATTACATCATGCGTCGGCCACACTTGGAAAACTTATGTACCAATTATGATCAATAAAAACGCAATTCTCAAGAATTATTTTATACGTTCTAACTGTGACATTCTATATTAGAACACTACAAATTGTCTTTGCAACTTTGTAACGGACGATATCCAAGATTTTAAAAGCGATATTTATAAAATTATTTCCAGTTTCTAAACTTGAATATACACGAACCAAAATTTATTAGATTATGTAACCCACTATCCACTACATCCTTACCTTCTCAGAAGCCAAACTACGGGCGATATTATGGATAATCCGGTAAATGTATTTTACGCGTGGTTATAAATGCTAGAATGGATAGTTTTTAATATCAATTAAATTAGAGCTGATTTTGAACTATTTAGACTCTTATCCTTTTTTTTTGTATTGCATACTGTGTACGGCGACAATGGCATTCATATTTCTTACTTGTCCTGTTTTATCTATCCTCATTTATTTTGTTTAAATTTTTCTTGGACATTCAGATGTTTAAAATTCATCCATGGAAACCACTGTTATTCCTAGCCCAGAGTCGCTAGAGCATAGTAAAATAGTATATAATACATACACTCCAAATTTAGTATTACGAATATTTACTAAACAATAATAAATATAAGTAAGTGCCTAAACCACACAGCTCTTTATCTCTAAATGCTGAAAACATTTAGAGATAAAGATTAATAATTAAAATTAAATATTCATAATTTTCTTGTACCTACTTAGGAATATATAGCAGTATGGCATGTGTTACCCATATGATAAACCTCTTCCAGAGGCTGGTTAATAAATAAAGAATGGAGAATTTAGGCCCACATTTAGAGACCACGATTCAGTGTCAAAAATCATCGCTGGTAACACATACTGGTTCAAACCTATGTTTTCAGAGACTGTGGAATATTATACGAGAACATCCTCCTAAATGTTTCCCAAACGCTAACCTGCCGAGTTGGATTCATCGACGGACCTCTTTTGTAATTTTTATAATTTTTGTTAATTGGAGCGCTTGTCATAGGTAAACGTAATGATAAACAACTTCAAGAATCTCATTCCCAACCAGGATCAGTACGGAAATGACATGGGCAATAGGCATGATATTGTACATGTTGCAGAACCACTTATTAAGAAACCTTACTGAGGTCGTTGAGCATAGTGCCAAGCTTCTCCAGGGATTCTGCCATGACTACGATGTATTCGCTGTGATATTCATATCGAGTTCGATCTTGTCTAAGAGTCTGAAAACATCTTGCAGTGCAGTAGTGAAAGTTTCAGATACTTGAGATCTCCCTGTGTCACACCTTTCTGCAACTTGGTTGATATCTTACTCTTATCCCGGATGAGGACCGACATAGTAGCGCTTCTATAGTAACACTTCAGCACTTCGATGTATCGATAGTCAATTTGGCACCACTAAAGGGATTACGAACTACTGAAGTTTCAACAGAATCAAAGGCTTTTTCATAGTCCACAAACGCAAGATTCAAGACCATTTATCCTCGCTCTTCTGTATAATCTGGCGTAGCCTGTGGATGTGGTCTATGGAACTTTTCCTTTTAAGCATCCGGCTTTTTCATGTGGCTGGAAGTCGTCGAGTTTGTGCGCGAATCGGTTCGTAATGACTTTAGAAAAAAAATTGTATGCGTGGCTCAAGAGTGAGAAGAGTTTATAATTCTTTGAGAACGTTTTCTTCTTGAAAAGCAGCATTATAGCACCTCTGCTTAATAACGCTGGAACGTCAACACCGAGAGTGACAGATTTAAAACGCTTTTGCAGGACTTTTAAAACCAGCTTACTGCCTATCCTCACGAGCTCTGCGTTTATTCCATAAGTAGCATTTAGTTGAAAACCTATTCTTCAACTAAATGGTATATAGGGGTAGATACTAACCCACGAGCAATCTAAGGGTTGGTAGTAGTATTTTTAATACCCATTTATAAATTGAATGACAAAATAATATATGTTGCCAGGATAAAGTTGCAAGGTCAAACACTAAGTAAAATAACAGTTACAAAAATAATTTTTATGCGCCAAGAAATCTTCTTTATTCTCATTAGTAGAAAGAGAGCTTTGATATAATTTAGGTTTGCAGAATTATGTTTTCCATGTAGCGACTACTGTTTGACCTCTACATCCAAAGTGATAACCTTAGCGGTCCTATACCAACACGTCTGACCAGCATGGTGGTGCATATGTCATTTTTCCTCTTATTATGAAGGAAGCTCGAGCTCATCATTAACATCCCGACTAGAAATAAAGTATGGTTCAACCAGATCATGTATCTGGACCCGATCAGGATAGAATGAGGCATGCCGGATCCGGCAAACCCGATCAGGACCAGGTCTGGTCCTGATCAGGATAGCCTGATGTGAAATAACATCAAGTATGGTAAGGCATACCGGATCAGGACCAGATCAGGACCAAATAAGGATAGCCTGATGTGAAATATCATTAAGTATGGTAAGGCATACCGGATCAGGACCAGATCAGGACCAAATAAGGATAGCCTGATGTGAAATATCATTAAGTATGGTAAGGCATATCGGATCAGGACCAGGTCAGGACCAAATAAGGATAGCCTGATGTGTAATATCATCAAGTATGGTAAGGCATACCGGATCAGGACCAAATAAGGATAGCCTGATGTGTAATATCATCAAGTTTGGTAAGGCATACCGGATCAGGACCCGATCAGGACAGAATGAGGCATGCCGGATCCGGCAAACCCTATCAGGACCAGGTCTGGTCCTGATCAGGATAGCCTGATGTGAAATAACATCAAGTATGGTAAGGCATACCGGATCAGGACTAGATCAGGACCAAATAAGGATAGCCTGATGTGAAATATCATCAAGTATATAGTAAGGCTTGTAGTATATATCAGGACCAGAAACAGTTTTCGTAACACAAAAAAAATATCAATCAAAATTCAAAAAGTGACATGATTGTCATATTTATGCCACGGCGAAATTCTATTTTCATCAGAGGAGATTAATCTGAAATCTTTAATTAATCATATGTATTTAATAATAGATAATAATAATGTTTAATTAATAATATAAAAGTAATTTATATTTAAAGTAAAAAACAAAAATAAATAATATACAGGGTGTCCCAAAATTCAACGATAAGCTGGCACCAGCAGGTGGACCTACATATGACTACTCGAGAACAGAAAAGAAAAAAATTCTACCTTGATTTTTTTTTTCATTACGACAAAAAACCAAAATCTATAAAAATGGACATCCTTTATTATATTATTAAGTGCTATTGCTACAGTTTTACAAGTAATTCTGTGATTTTTTTTGTATTGGCAAGGTAAGTAGCACTACTATCGATCACAACCATTAAAAATTCCAGAATATCTATAGTTTTTACACAAAAATCAATCAAAACTATGTTTTTTTCATAAATTATGTAAGATTTTGACTTTCAGCTCACTTTCACTCATCATAGTGAAAAAAAAAAGTATGGACACTACTGTGGCAAATAGTATTAAAAATTGGCGCATCTAACTACAATTCTAAAATGGTATAACATTCTAGACAAACTAGCCACAAAAATATACTTAGGTGTACTATTTCAAAATAACAACCATATTTCGAAAATTGTTAGTGTTGATAGTAATCACTTTTACTATGTAGCCAAAATGTTTTTGTAGCAAGTTCTCAGAATTTTAATGAGACATGTGCGTAGTCCATAAGTCCATAAAATAAGTTAGACAGAGATAGAGAGATTATACGTTAGAGGGAGATAGATAGATGCTAATTGTTTAGTAACATTAATGCAGGTGGAGAAGTAATTAATGTCCTCAGCAGCACAGCAAGTCAGTATGCTCTACTTCTTTGTTTACTGCACACCGTTCTGTTTTAATTAAAGTGGCTCTGGTACTGACGACTTTTGGATTGAATTAAGTGACCTGGAAATTGACCTGACTTGGCATTATTTTAGACTGTGATTTTGTGTTTTTTTTAAAGAAGTTTTGCCTTATTTTCAAGTGTTTAGCATTCATCATGCCGCTACCATACACAGCGTTAGAATACACTAATATGCACCTAATTTATGGAGAATGCCGATGCAATGCCAACGCTGCTAGCAGATTATATCGAACAAGGTACCCTAATCTTCAAAGGTATCCGGATTATCGCGTATTTATTAACGTGTATCAAGCTTTTTCGGAGGGTCGTATACCATCTGACAGGCGAAACGCTGGAAAACCTAAATCGGAACACGATGAAGAAGTTCTCAATGAAATAGAAAACGATTCAACTACCTCTGTACGTGCTGTACAAGCAGCAACGGGAATCCCAAAAAGTACTGCACATAGAATTTTAAAACGTCACGTCGTCGTGATGAAACAACCTGCAAGAAAGATGGATATTTAAATCTTCACAATCTTCATAGCTGGAACAATGAAAATCTGCACCTGGTGAGAGAAGACAATCCCAATACCAATTTAAGGTTAACCTATGGACTGGCATAATAAATGGCAAAGTGATAGGGCCCTTTGAGTTACAAGGAAACATAGATGGCAATAGTTATTTAAACTTCTTACAAAATGAGTTGCCAGGATTATTAGAAGATGTGCCCTTAAGTGATTTGCAAACCATGTGGTTTCAAAACGATGGTTGCCCAGCTCACTATGCCCGTCCTGTGCGAGAGTACTTAGACCAAGAGTACCCAGGGCGTTGGATCGGGCGACTTGGTCCTATCTTGTGGCCACCCCGTTCACCCGATCTAAATCCCCTGGACTTTTTCTATTGGGGTTGTCTAAAGGACAGAGTCTGCACAAAACCGATTGCAACCTTGGACGAGCTTCGCCATAAAATAATTCAGACTGTGGATCTACGGACTACGCACATGTCTCATTCAAATTCTGAGAACTTGCTACAAAAACATTTTGGCTACATAGTAAAAGTGATTACTATCAACACTAACAATTTTCGAAATATGGTTGTTATTTTGAAATAGTACACCTAAGTATATTTTTGTGGCTAGTTTGCCTTGAATGTTATACCATTTTAGAATTGTAGTTAGTTGCGCCAATTTTTAATACTATTTGCCACAGTAGTGTCCATACTTTTTTTTTTCACTATGATGAGTGAAAGTGAGCTGAAAGTCAAAATCTTACATAATTTATGAAAAAAACATAATTTTGATTGATTTTTGTGTAAAAACTATAGATATTCTGGAATTTTTAATGGTTGTGATCGATAGTAGTGCTACTTACCTTGCCAATACAAAAAAAATCACAGAATTACTTGTAAAACTGTAGCAATAGCACTTAATAATATAATAAAGGATGTCCATTTTTAAAGATTTTGGTTTTTTTGTCGTAATGAAAAAAAAAAACAAGGTAGAATTTTTTTCTTTTCTGTTCTCGAGTAGTCATATGTAGGTCCACCTGCTGGTGCCAGCTTATCGTTGAATTTTGGGACACCCTGTATATAGATATATAAATATACCTAACATTTGAAAACATAGATAGATAGAAATATTATATTGTAACAACCATTCTAACATTTAATGTTTTGGGTCATAATAAATAGATGGCGTTAGTAAAATGACGTCATTATTTGAATCGCGGTGTTAAGATTCTCCGAAGTGCAATGAGATGGCCCAATATTAAATTATTTGTTATCGAATCAGATCGATCAGGTCATGAATGAGAAATTCAGGCGACAGTTGCAGTCGTTAGCATTTGGTGGTTGCGCCATAATCGTAACGGCTCACTGGGACTCTCTATGATAAGCACTGCATTCGGTGCCTACGTCATATAATTAATTTATATTTTTACCTATTAAACATGTTCTTTAAGATATTCATGTTTTTTTAAAGGACTGGACTGGGCATACTCGTTTTGGATCAGGCAAGATATATAACGCAGATGATTGATTAAATTGATTTGGTTCCGATCAGTAAAATTTCATCCGGACCCGATCAGGAACGCCTGATCTGGACCCGATCAGAAACGCCTGATCTGGACCCAATCAGGAACGCCTGATCTGGACCCGATCAGGAACGCCTGATCTGGACCCGATCAGGAACGCCTGATGTGGACCCGATCAGGAATGCCTGATCTGGACCCGATAAGGTTTTCCTGATCGGGTCCTGATATATCTTCTGCGTTACATACCTTATCTGGTCCAGATCGGGCATGCCCGGTCCGGTCCTGCTAAGGAAGACGAAAAAATTTCTAGTCGGGATTATTTGAATTGAGATGATGATTATCCTTAGCGATAGAATGCTGTGGGCAGCACGGGGTCCTCTCTTTCGTAGTAGTGGAGGGCTTGGCGGGGTATGGTTGCTGTGACAAGCACAAAGTTGTTAGGAGCGAGACAACCCAATTCTACATAATAATTTGCTAGCATTTCAGTTCATTTACATATATGAATCTTCAAAACAACAAAATTATGCGTCTTACAGGTTATGACGAAACGTAAGACAATTATATGAGCATAAATTAGTTCTTCATTACTATATCCAGGTGAGTTTTAGAGTAGAATTAACATGTTCTAATTAAAAAAATAAATAAATAATACAAGCACAAATTTAAATTAAATGATTAACAATATGTTTCATTAATACACTTATGTAATTAAAATAATTATTTTATTTCTATCAGAGCTAGTTTATTTGACATAACTTTTTTTTAAACTCTGATTATTAAGTATCAGAACTACCATAAATCCATCATGATAAACAAAAATGCAAAATCCAGTACCATAATTATGTCAACGAGTTCTTCGATCACTTTTATGAAGAAGTCTACTACAAAATTGATGATAATAATTAAGTATGGCATGCGAATAAATTTACACCGCACATTTCCTGTAGGTAGAGGTTGGAGAACAATAGAAACGTGCTTTCATTGATAAAAATGCTGCTGCGTAAACTTTGTTATTCAATGAGTGAGTTGATTAAACTTCAATGGCGCACTTGTAGATAAGCGACGTGATCAAAGAACCGATAATTACCCATAATAGATCTATAATATATTGTATTCTAGATGATATAGGTACAATCGAATCCTGTTACAACTAATAAAAATATTTAAGTACAAAGAAACTACAGTTCGTTAAGATACATAAGAAATTCTTGTTAACGCCTGAATCGTCAGAACTAAGTGCAATGCATACATTTTTTGACGAAAAGTCGTAATTAGATTGGAGTAGATTATTAGCATTAATATGCCTATAACGCCAGCTCTTGTTTCCTAAAGGAAGTAACTTAGAATGCAACTATAAATAAAAATAACATCCCATACTAGAAATAAATACCACAAGATTTTCAATTAAATATATATATATATATATATATATATATATATATATATATATATATATATATATGTATATATGTATTTATCTTTAAAAAATAGCTTTATTTTCGTGATACGTAGCGCTGTGCTCCCAGTGTTGTTAAAGTCACGCTCCGTCTTGTTCGTTGGCTGCTCGGTATAATAACTATAGGCATAAAAATCAAATTATTTTAGAAATAGTATGACTACACGCCTACACCTGGCTAGTGCTTTTATTTTATTTCCTTTACATGTATATGTAGGTACATATTCGTGTTATCAGCAAATAACCAAACAAAATTCTTAAATAAAATGTTCAGTTGAAATCTATTACCTATATGGCGACGGACAAATAATAAAAAGTGTCACCTTTTAAATCTTTCTCAGTAATGTCCTAGATGATGGTTATACTTTTTTAAAAAAATAGTTCGATCGAGAAGCGATAATGTCGGTTCAATAGAAAGAACTGCGCAAGCAAGACCTCAGGGGTATAGGGTTACCGAAAGCAAAGATCGGGTGCCGGTGGCCCTCTCGCTCGGCGAAGAGAGACGCATTGCGGGGCGGGTCTACGGAGACGCGCGCCGCCTCTTCTGTCGCCCCGGACGGTTCTGGCGGGGTGTGACCAGGACATAGCCGCAAAATAAAAAGAAAAGGGTATGTTGTACTTTTTTATAAAAGAATGCCTAAGATATGCCTATCTTAAAATTAAACATATTTGCGGAGTAAATGAATCTTGTCAACGATGGCGGCCATGTGCATGACCGCCTCAAGAGATAAAAGACAAACAGATTTCCGTTGAACTTTGACCGTTCGGTAATTTGTTGATAACATATTCTGTCAACAAAAATCTTGATATATTTGTACCTATTTACTGTGAGAAATATATAATGACATATTTTGTATGTATAAAATTCTTATCTCACAATAAAATGGTGAATTCGTATTGGACATTCATTAATATTTCATAATAAGCTAGTGAAGTTAAAGAATAATAAGTGGTTAATGATAATTTAGTAGAGAGATCACACTGAAGAACTGAGTACGAACTAAGGGTCGCTTCTCAGAATTTTCAACGTTATTTACTTGTTGCTATGTATCAAAATAGGCAAATATCATAAGGCATGTCTTTTAGATATTCTCAGCGACGTATATTGAGCAAGTATATAAGTCTATATCGGACTATGGGCTCCCTGATCGTGAGAAGCACATTTCTGAAAGTGGAACAAAAATGCTTAAGAACCAACTGCAGATACATGTGAAAAATCAATACTCTAGATCTCCCAGTTCGGTCTAACCGCCCACACAGAGTGGACAGAGAAATGTAGGTACGCCACAGAAAAGACCAAACGAAGTTAACAAAGTGATTGTAACAAAAAATAAGATAAACAATTTATACGAAAATCTGGACAACGATTACGGCGGCTTTTATAAGCATATAGACAATATCTAAACTGCCGGTCGAGCTTACATGTATCGTTATCATAGACTTTTCCCCTTTGAGTTTCAGACTTAGGATACCAGTCTCTTCATTGCTCTGGTTGAAATTCCAAGGAACTATCATCATCATCCTACTCTTATCCCAATTACTTGGGGTAGACACAATATACACTCCTCTTCCATTGTACATATTGCAAAATTTAGTGGCAATAGCTTTACGATCGGTCGCCTGCCTGACATCCAACACTCTTTGGGAATATGTATAATGACCAATGATAATGTTATTAATATTAATAATTTTGATCATATGGCATCAGATGGAATTGGATGTGGATGTAAAGCTCTTAGTCGTCTTTTACGACATCCACGAGCAAGCTAAGGGTTGGTAGTATTCGTAGCCGCTACAACACAGCATATTCTAAGAAATAGTTCCTTTGAAAATCTGCCTTGGTAAATACAATAATCAATAGTTTAGTATTTAATGCTGGATTATGACCATCTCACTAAGCTATTGATAATAAGCCGAGGAATGCCAATACTGAGATATGGAGTTCGCATTCCAGCTGAGGTTTAAACTTAAATCCAAGATATACTCGTAGTTTCGATAATGTCTCTCTATTCTTTTTAAATTATCACTTAGTTATTAGGAAGGCACGTAAAGCCGTCGGAGCTACACCTGCATTGTTAGAGGATTATGAGAGGAATAGGGAAACAAAGAGTGTACCACTTCGAGGGAGTCGGACTAGCTATACTCTTGGTATTGCAAAGGTCCATGGACGGCAGTGACATTTACCATCAGGTGTGTTGTCTGCTCCGTTGCCACCGTAAGCAATAACAAAAATTACGTAAGTGTATGAATGAAATATATTGTTAATCATTTAATTTCAATTTGTGCTTGTATTATTTATATAATTTTAAAATAGGTACCGGCATTGTTTTTCGGAATAGCATAAATATCGTTAGCGTTTGCCACCATAAGCAATAAAAAAACCATACACTTGTAGTTGCTACTCTAGACCACGCGCTAATGGCAACCTTCGACCTTCCTCAAATAGTTTCGCGCCTAAGTATACGACTGCGTGATCCACAGTGCTGCCCTGCATTTTATGCACCGTGGAAACCCATGACAATATTAAGGTCAACATTCGTCTTTCAGTTGTCCCGTAATTAAACTTGACTGGACACTGTATGGCTTTCGGGTGTAGAAGATGTATGCCCTCTTTTGCAAAGTCAATTCGAACTGGAGGTACATCTGTTGCATACATCTGGGTTCGACGAAATTAGGGCCAAATGATTTCGATGATGTAGCCTATAGCGTCATTTACTAATCTCTTTGAAACGTCAACATTGGACCGCAACATGACTTTTGCCCCCACAAATATTTCCAATTCAATCTTGACGGAAAAACGCTAACGACGTTTCATTTTTAGCCACCCTAACGCTACACAGTCCTCGACACGATACGAAATCTTGACTTCGGTGAGAGTTTCAGATATTGATTTTGTAAAGAGCACTGTATTTTACTTGTCAAGCCCTTTAATTTAAGACCCATATTAATGGAATTGAAAAAAATAAATAGATTATCCGCTATTTTGTAGCGGTGGTCATCTTAGATTTTGATTTGGTATAGTGCACCGTGTTCTACTTGTCAATCCCTTTCATTTGATACCCATATTGATGAGATTAAAAAAAAATAGGTTATCTGCCATTTTGTAGCGGCGGCCATCTTAAATTTACAATAAAAAAATTAGTATACATAATTGTATTGACACCAGAACGAAAGGCGTATACCAAATTTCAGATCAATCGGTTGTCAGGAAGAGGGTGAAATTTTAATTACTAAATTCGACCCAAGAAAAATTAAAAAACAAACAGAGTAAGCTAAATAAAACCGTTTAAAAAAAATACAATTTTAATTGTTTATCAAGATCTTTTTTTTCAATATTATATTTTTCAATGCTATGGAAAATTTCGAACAGCCGAAAGCATAATTTTACAAATTCAAGTTTTAACATATTTTCAATTTAGGTCATAGCAAATATTGACAAACAGTTACTGTTTATTTCGACGCCATAATTATAAAGATTTTATCAATCCTACAAACACGCCTGTTTGTGTATGTGTATAAATGATTTTATGGATAAACAAATTGCGTATTTTTTTTCCAACGAACAATTTCATAATATAGAAATGAAATTGATTACAAGCATGACACGTATAAAAAACGACAAATATTATAATGAAAACGCGTTCTAGTAATATTGCTATGGAAGATTTCTATAGCTTATATTTTGGATTACTGTCTAATGACACGGGTGACGTACCGGTGATAGTCCTTCATCTCTTCGCGGCGGCCGCATAAGTTTGTTTGCAGGCCGCAACCACCCTCGTCTGGTCGACTACCGTAGCAGCTGCCGACCTTGCCATCACCTTGGTAGTTCTAGCATCTCGTATATTTCGATAGAGGCATCTCCATTTCTGGTAGAGGCTTCTTCGTCTCCGCCCGTTTTCTTCTTTACATTAAAATCTTCGATGGCAGAAATTGCCCCTCTTACGTACCTGGAGCTGACCAAGCTGGTATCTGAACGCTTCTCGCGCTCAGATATCGGTTTGATGAGAGGCAACCCGGCGCGGCCGAGAACCTCTGGAGGATGTTGTATTGCAAAAATAATAATAATTTTGCAATTTCTGTCATTTTTCTTAGGGATTTAAAGTCCCCCACGACCTTGTACTGTTTTAGCGACTGACTTGCCGAGTACATCTTTTCGCCGAGCGGCCAAACTTAGGATTCGGGACTGTTTTTTGAGAAGGTTTCTACCTCTACAGAACCCCGATCGCGAGCTTAACTCAAGGCTGCGGGTCGGACAGGTGCGTCTGTCGTGAGAGCGAGAGAGCCTCCATGTCCTCCGGAGATAGGAAAACACGACACCGCCATCCTTTTCAAATGAGTCATCCGCCGTGTGCTTTGTTCGGCGAAGACTGACACCGAGCCGAGGCATTTGAAGAGAAAAGACTGATGCTTCCAGGATGCGGATGGATTTTGAAAGTGGTAGGACCACGTTGTTGATAGTTCTCTGTTTACAGCCACGGGCCGGTCCTTCCGGGGTAGTACCACACTCTCGCAGAAGATCCACGTCTGAGTAATGTCAATGTGCTATTGCGCTTCGTTCGATGAGCGAGAGAGCTGGAAGCCCAACTGGGTGGGTTAGGCGTTTGTATTGGTAGGCAACGGCATAGTTATAACCTTGGTACTGCAAAAGTCCATAGTGCTGCCTATCTGCCTACCTGCGACACTTACCATCAGGTATGCTGCTTGATCATTTGTCACCATAAGTAATGAAAAAAAAATGCATCACGAGATTTTTCAGCTACGCACCTCCTTATCAGTCCCCTGACGCGACTCATCTTAAAACTATGAAAAGGGTTTTGTAATAAATAATACAATACGAAAATATAATACGATGCGAGAATTGAATGTCGTATCGTCGTTCACGGTGGTGTAAGCCACAGAAATATTTCTGTGGTGTAAGCCACAGAAATATTTCTGTGGTGTAAGCGATAGCACGATTGAAACGGATTTCCACTAGATGTTCGAATACCACTTACCACATTCATTTTTCGCTCGAAATTAAGTTTTTATAAATAATCAAGCATATTAAATGCTAAATTTCAGTTATTTAAATCCTTTTATTTAATATGCCATACGGTACAAATATAAATAAGTATTTTTTTGTAAATGACCGCTGTGTTCAAAATTCATTTATTTACATTATTATTGCGTGTTGAGGGCTACAAAAATATATGTAAGCCGAAATTCAACATAATAGAGCCAGTAGATTCGGATTATATAGGCTGTAACTGTGGGATCGACAGACATAATATATGAGTGATCCTATAAAAGTTCCGTTTCATTAGGAACTAAAGTTTTAGTCATCGTGTTGATTTAAATGATAACAAATAGTTATAACAATGTTTAGCTGTCTAGTCTGGAAATCTATTAAGAGCTGTGAAAGTGTCCCTTAGTATCCTACTCCTGTCGGAATGAGCAAAAAATAAGCACGCGAGAACAGGCGAGTCGAGCCGCATTCCTTGACTGGGTCGACGGCACGGCCGGCCGGGCTAGCCCCGCGCGCTCCACTTCCCTTCCTCCCTCAGTCGTTCGCGCGCGTCGTTTGTGATAACTTGTCTTCGTGTTATTCGCTGTCTGTCGCGTATTGTGTTTACAATAGTGATGTTATTGTTTTTATTATAACAAATTTAGTGGTTTGTGCAGTTTGAAGGATAGAATCTGTGAATTATTATATAGTGAATAGCAAGGAGCAAATAATTACGGCAATTACCGAGCTCAGGTAACGTCTCATATTTTGTTTTTAATGTGTGTATGCTCAAAGACAGACTATGCCAGCGAAGTTTATAAGTAGATTGCGTCGTATCGTAGTTTATTTGGAAAAACAGACATGGCCACGTGACCATTGGCTGATCGGTGCGCACCACGGCTAACTAACCACGTGGTGGAATCGGCGGCGGTGTAAACAACAGTCTGCCCTTCTCCGCAGCGAACGACGCAGCGTGCGACGCAAACAGCCCAAATGTGCGCGATGCGATGGCGGGGAATGGTAAACGCGACTGCAGACCATGGTCGCGCGTATGTATATGCCCTCGTATTTAATTTGAAGATGATTCTAACTATTTGGGCATTGAATAATAAAACGCAATGGCATATTTGAATACCAATCTTATATTTACCAGGAAAGTCACTAATTAAGTACACTGCAGAGAATCATAAAAATAGTAAAATATCGTGAATTAGGTAAATTTTTAGAGAAAATATTAGTGTCGAATTACGTAAGGGCTTAGACTTCTCTGTTTCTTATTATGTAGTTCTCATTATGATATACTACTATAAAAGGAACACCCAGGAAATATATGTACAAATTAGGGGTAGTTTACATATCTACAATTATGTGATATAATGGATATGAAAATTAAATGGGTGTATTAACCCTACATTACAAATTAAATATAGGTATCCAGAAAAGCAACTGCAGATTGACCTATTTTATGTGTATCAAACACCCGAAACTCTGCCCATGTTCTAGGTCAAAGCATACCTACAATGTAGGTTATACATCTGTTTACACTTCTGAGAAGATAGTTAGGACTAATTCTAAGAAATAAATAGGTACCATATTTGTACCTCGATGCCTCGCAAATATGAAAGTTCAAGTTAAGAACCAATAAAGAAATACTTGGTATTTCTGTTCTAGGTGTTCTGACTGTAAAAATCATGTAATTTGTATCACAACGCTATTTTGTTTAGACGAACAAAATATTAGGAGTATCTATGTTATCGATAAGCAAGAAACGTAACATTACCTTACTCTTATCAATATAATATACCTAATCCGTAAACGTTTCTACAGTATTCACAGTCCGTTTGGCTCAAGGCCATTTAACTTGTCTTTAAACTATCTGTTAAGTACCTACTTGTATTATTTGTTATTTTACCTATCAACAAAAATCATTATTTGTATACACAGCTCGTACATAAAATAGGTAGGCTATATGCCTAACTATTTACGCGCGATATGTAGTTACAGGCGCGGTATGTGGGTATACTTATGTAAATATTATTTTTTAAAGGTTTATAATTTTCTTTTGATTTGGATCACTTTACTGCATGCAATTGATTAAAAATAAGATTCTATCCCAGAATTCTTCTCTAGAAGTACCTATTTAATGAAGTGTTACAGTTAAATGCTATCAAAATTGTATAACATACTAACGCTGTTACTAATAATCTTTTACAAGCGACGTATACCGGGGTTATAACAATAACGTTACCAATAAACACTATTTGACAGTACGTCTGTTGTAAGGATTGCGTAAATTCTTTTGAATTGTATACAACTGTTATTCATCCTACGACCCTTGTTTAACTAACGGATAACCTCGAATTTCTGGACTATATACTGCTACAGATAATGGATTATTTACAATATTTCGACATGTTTGATGAAATAGACAGTGAAGAACCACAAAAAAAAATCCTACATAAATCGTTATGATCCTTTTACATTAGAGGAAAAGGAATTTCGAGCGAAATATAGATTTAGCAAAATATACACAAGAAATATTGTAGAATTAGTTAGATGCGACATTGAAAAAGAAAATCGTGGGGGTGGATTATCTGCAGAAATTCAACTGCACTCAGAACGTGGGCTCGATAAGAAGTACAAGACGATGCAACAGACAGAAGAATAACGAATATTCAAACAACCTTATTATCTGTTGTCATTTGCGTTCGAAACCTTCCGTTTGTAAACGCGAAGTACGGTTGGTATAAAGCAAGACTTATTAATAATAAGGAAAATAATAGCCTTCGTCTAGCGGCAAACAATAATTTAGGTGTTATTTTTTATTTTTCAGTATTAAATAATTAAATTTAAGAGAATTTTCACATATTATTAAATTGAATAGTATTGAGGAATTATAGTTTTCGAACGTTAGTAGTGAATGTTGCCAGTAAACGTTGATTAGCAAATTTTTAAGTATCCTAGGCTTACACACTGATTATTAGTAAGAGGGGTGTGTAACGGTTATTCAAAGCTTATTCATTGAATAAGAACACAGCTGTTAAACACTTGTTTTAAACATTTTTATTAGTAAAGCAGTAAAACAGTAAAATGCCTATTGATTTTAAGAACACCATATGTCATTTCCATGTTCCCCAAAAATTCCAGGGCTTTATTATTTATGGAAATTTATGGCATGGGTCCAAAGACCTTTAATACTAAGTTTTTATTTTTATCACTGATCGCTGCATTTAAATTAATAATTCGTTAGTGAGTCAAAACATCGCTTTAAATAATGCGATGGCAAAACTTCCTTCTGGGCATTTTGAAGGACCATAGGTAAAACACTGTATATTACTGACTACTGTTTCTGTGTATTACTTTACATAAACTGCCGTAAAAGTATTTCATATATCACTTTTACAATACTGAAATGCTGTGACGTGATTTCAGTTACTGAAAAATTATAACATTTAGTAACTTTCAGCCTTGAAAAATTTAGCATTAACAATATTGCATAGACATATGTATGTGTGTTTCTAATGAAATATTAGCTTTATGCATTTTTTTTTCATATAAAATTTGTCCCAAATTTCATACTTCTGTTTAGGTGATTTTCTTAAAAGGAGTTTAAAAGTTTTTACTTTATGTATTAATTATACCCGTTTAGATAAAGCAATAAATTCAATTGTATCATTTCTCAAGTGTATACTTGTCTAATTCATTTTTATTTTTAGTTATTATGTTCTTAATTAATTATTAGTACTATTTAAATTATCTATTTTAATTAGTCCTTCCGTTCATAATGTCCATGACATGATACTTATCATGGATGATCAAAACATTTTGTTATGGTAATCGTAAAATGTATTTGCAGCGGCTTGACTGCAGAAAACAGTTATAAAGTCCATCACTTACGCTTAAATTTTTTTTTAGTATCTACATTGTTGTTTCACGATCGCACTAAGCGCGTTGCGTTCTTATTCAATGGGAGGTGGGGATGCAATGTTTTGGGTACTCCACCAAGCACGCGCCGTCGCACTGGTCGCTCTCTGATCGATCGTGGTGCTCTGCGCTGTTCTATCTATTATTTATTACCAAAAATATGGCGGCGTGGTGCGGCACGGGTTCGTTGAACTTACGGACAGCCACGCGGTGTAAACAACAAATGCAGCGCGGGAAATTGCTCCCCTTACCGGCGCTAAGGTTTTTAGTGGTTCCCGTATGCAGGACCTTGAAGAAATCATACGCCGTATCTATATTAATGTTTTTAGTTTTGCTCATTTTGATTGTTGGATTATCTAATAGTATTTTATGCTGCTAATAAGGCACAGATAAATACTGATAACATTTTACGTGCGCAGGTAAATATTGCATATAGTACAAGCGATGTAGGTACCATCATCTTTAATTAATATTTTGGGTTTTATAAGTTTCATTGTTACTAAGAGTACTAGGTAGTAGCAAAAATTAAATATATAGATATTTTTATTTTTTTTTCATAGTATGCGTAGCGGATCCGAAGTCTAAAATTTAAGTGTGAACATTTATATTTCGTGCGAAATATCTGCAACGCTGGAGAAAAAAACTATTTACGTGGCGACCACGTATGTCCGATACGCATGTGAGACGTTTACCCACCACGTGGATCGACGACTTGTTGAAAGTTGTGAGGAATCAAAAAATAAGAACATTTTTAAAAAACATCAAAGAGGGGATTCATTTACGCGCAAAATATTCACATGCTATCTATATGATTGTTATTTAACGACCGTATATAATAAAATATCTGTTATTATAGAAATTACGCTGTCGTAGATTATCAGTAAGGAAAAAGTGTAATCTCTACCTATGGTTTCAGTTTCTCATTCACACAATAACGTTCTCGCCTTTATTCAAAGATGATTTAAATGATTGTGAATCTGTAATATGCTGATATTTTCAAAAAGTTAAGGATAATAAGTTAAATTTGTTTATCTTTAGTAACTAAAATGACGGATGGATAGATTTATTGGCAATGCTTAGAAATTGATTGAGCCAAAAATCTGTGTGGTATACGAGCACGTGATAGCGCCGGCCGGGCGCCGCCGCGTCGCTTAGCGTCACTATGATACAGCCTTGTGACATAACAAAACTCGTTTACAACATTGTAAGGACCATTAATAATATAACAGCTATAACATTAACAAAATACGGTTAGCAGGACATCCTGCTGACCGTATTTTGGATGCGACGACCAGTCTCAAAGGAAACCAGCCATCTGCGCGGCATCGCTCATTGCACGAACATATGTATGCATTGACACAAATGCAATCTCTATTCCCTCGGATTGTAGTCTGACTAGGTAGTCCGTTGACTCGGCCGTGTTATATCATAAATTACATACATACATAAATATCATCACGCCATATCCCTTGCAGGGTAGGCAGAGAGAACAGAGTGCCAGAGAACTCTATCTTTACATACTTCACTCGCTTCCTCAACATTCGTAATTCTCTTCATACACGCTCGCCGGTTTCGGAGACTCTTGACTCCACCTTCCTTCAGTACATGACCGATCTGGTCTAGGTAGGTTAGTCTCGGTCTGCCCCGGTACCTACATCCTTCCACTTTCGCATTGTATATCTTCTTAACCAGACGTTCGTTCGGCATTCTTTTCACATGTCCGAACCATCGGAGCATTCCCTTTCGCATCTTTACACCAATACTGTCTTTCATACCTACTCGCTCTCTTACGTCGTCGTTACGAATGCGGTCGGTCAGCCTTACTCCACAGATTTTCCGCAAGAGATCGCATTTCGACCGCATTAATTTTACTTTCATACTCTTTTCTGCATACCCAACTCTCGCTTCCATACAGTAATGTTGGGACAAGCACTGCGTTATGTATTGCTACACGTGCCTTCTGGCCGAGGTGGTGGCTACCGAGAAGTTGCTCCAACGCTCCGTTCACTCTATTTTATTCACTCTTCGCCCTATATCAGTGGTGTACCTTCCATCTCGGCTAAATCCACATCCAAGATATACAAATTCATCCACTTGCTCTAGTACATCATTACCTATTGTTACTCTTACATCTGTTCTGGTTTCATCTCTTTCAAAGACCATTATTTTGGTTTTGCTCACATTCACGCGTAGACCCCTTTTCTTACAATCTTCTGTCATTGTGTCGACTAGAGTCTGCAGGTCAGTCGCTGACTGTGCCAGCAGGACTGCATCATCTGCATATAGCAGAGCAGCGACCACTGAGTCGCCCATCTGGACTCACATATTCATATCGTTCAACCTTTGGAGACATTTATCCAGATATATGATAAACAGCCTGGCTGACAGAACGCACCCCTGCTTAACGCCGATATTGACGTCAAACCAAGGCGACATTCCATCATCCAGCCGCACACAGGCTCTACAGCCCATGTAACTGGACTGCACAGCCTGTAGCAGTTTACCGTTAATACCATACTCCTGTAAAATGTTCCAAAGTTCCTTTCGTACAACCGTGTCAAATGCTCTCTCCAGATCCACAAAACTGCAGAAAACACTCTGACCTAGAGCCAGATGCTTCTCCACAATGTTGCGCAGAGAGAACACTTGATCCATGCATCCCCTTCCACTCCTGAAACCTCCTTGTGTCTCACACAGTAACCACCATATATAATTAGTTCTGCATGCTGTGTGGTAGCGGCTAAGAATGCTACCAACGCTTACTTTGATCGAGGATGTCGTAAAAGACGACTAAGAACTTTCTGTCAACCTGGGTCAATTCCACTTAATCCAGTTTGGTCAATAATGACATTCCTAAAGAGGATTGACGTCAGCCAGACGGTCCTTCATCAAATTATATCAGATTATCCAGTTCTCTCGCTAACTTCTTAGTCCACCGTCTGCCAAAAGTTTGAAATGCCAATGATCTGATGACCCCTCCAACGACCCTGCAATTCTATTTTGCAACTCATATGCAGACCCTTCTGGCTTTGTCAGTTACAGTGCCCTCTGCACTTCTAATTAAAAAGAGGCACATTAAGCTCCTTTTCCGGAGGTTCTTACCAGACACTGTCTTTTGTACATTGTCTTATTGCGGAGTACCTGCAAGTGTATAATAATATTTACATGACTAGTGCTAGTTAACACAATGCTGGAATAATAAAATAATAAATTATACTAAGTAAAAATGTATTACATATATTTGTTAAAAGGTGTAAACATTTATTACAACAACGTTTAAAGTTCACTGATGCGGTTAACGAAATATATATTTTCACATCAACGTGGTTATTTTGTTAAATACTTACGTGTTTCTTAATTAATATTTCCCTGTTATGGACGTGTCGTGAGAACAACGATGACTCCCACGCTAATTACTGCGGTTTTTACACTACTCATTGGCGTTTGCAAGACGACGTTTTAATCAATGAAAATTATATAATATTCATCAATGAAACCACTATTGCAGATTGTCGGTACATACATACATATCATCACGCCATATCCCGTGCAGGGTAGGCAGAGAGAACAGAGTGCCAGAGAACTCTATCTTTGCATACTTCACTCGCTTCCTCAACATTCATAATTCTCTTCATACACGCTCGCCGGTTTCGGAGACTCTTGACTCCAACTTCCTTCAGTACATGACCGATCTGGTCTAGGTAGGTTAGACTCGGTCTCCCCCTGGTACCTACATCCTTCCACTTTCGCATTGTATATCTTCTTAACCAGACGTTCGTTCGGCATTCTTTCCACATGTCCGAACCATCGGAGCTTTCCCTTTCGCATCTTTACACCAATATTCTCTTTCATACCTACTCGCTCTCTTACGTCGTCGTTACGAATGTGGTCGGTCAGCCTAACTCCACAGATTTTCCAGAGAGATCGCATTTCGACCGCATTAATTTTACTTTCATACTCTTTTCTGCATACCCAACTCTCGCTTCCATACAGTAATGTTGGGACAAGCACTGCGTTATGTATTGCTACACGTGCCTTCTGGCTGAGGTGGTGGCTACCGAGAAGTTGCCCCAACGCTCCGTTCACTCGATTTCCCGCATTCACTCTTCGCTCTATATCAGTGGTGTACCTTCCATCTCGGCTAAATCCACATCCAAGTTATACAAATTCATCCACTTGCTCTAATACATCATTACCTATTGTTACTCTTACATCTGTTCTGGCTTCATCTCTTTCAAAGACCATTATTTTGGTTTTGCTCACATTCACGCGTAGACCCCTTTTCTTACAATCTTCTGTTATTGTGTCGACAGCAGGACTGCATCATCTGCATAAAGCAGAGCAGTGACCACTGAGTCGCCCATCTGGACTCCCACATTCATATCGTTCTACCTTTGTAGACATTTATCCAGATATATGATAAACAGCCTGGCTGACAAAACGCCCCCTGCTTAACGCCGATATTGACGTCAAACCAAGGCAACATTCCATCATCCAGCCGCGCACAGGCTCTACAGCCCATGTAACTTGACTGCACAGCCTGTAGCAATTTACCGTTAATACCATACTGCGGTAAAATGTCCCAAAGTTCCTTTCGTACAACCGTGACAAATGCTCTCTCCAGATCCACAAAACTGCAGAAAACCCTCTGACCTAGAGCCAGATGCTTCTCCACAATGTTGCGCAGAGATAACACTTTAACCATGCATCCCCTTCCACTCCTGAAACCTCCTTGTGTCTCACACTTTTGCTGCCAAACTGGTCAAGCTTACGGCTCTGTAGTTTGCGCAGTCATAACGTGAACCCTTGTTTTTAAACAAAGGCACGATGACTGCGCTATACCAGTCCCTGGGAACCATTCCCGAGCTCCAACATAAATTGAGGAGCAACAGGAACGCCTTCCAGACACAGGAGCCACCAAGCTTGATCATCTGGCAGGCAGACACCATATCAATGCCCGCTGCCTTACCATTTTTCAAACATCTTATCGCCCATTCAACTTCATCCATACTGATGCCATCGGAGGACGCCGGTGCTGAATGCTGAATTTTGAACTAAACCACATGCGACACCGGCGCCAACTGTAGTATCCGCATACATATCGCCAAAATATTCACTCCATCGGCTTAACACGTCTTGTGTTTGTGTAAGAATGTCTCCACCTTTAGACCTTATTTTATTCATTCTGAAGGCTGACCAACCACACCGAGACTTCTTCACCTCCCTCCAAAAGAGTTTGGTGTTACCCTCGAAGTTTTTAGTCAGCCTATCTTCTGCACACATATTTGCTCTATCACGTTTCTCTTTCACTAAGGCCTTGGTGTCATTATTACCTTGCCGATATATTTCTTTCTTCTGTTCAGTCATACTGTCATTCAGATTCAAAGAAGAGACATAGTCCAGCCACGCTTTCTTCTTTTGCTCTACGGAAGCGGCCATTTCCGCATCCCACCATGCATCACCATTTGTTTTTCTATGCTTCTTTGAACTTCCACATACTTCTTTCGCTGTATCTACCATACTCTATTTCAATACTCTCCAGCATTCTTCAATGTCCGATTGCGGCTGGCTTGCCATCGTCAGCCGTTCTCGGACACCCTCTGCATACTTTTCTCTTACACACTTCTTGCAACCTTTCAACCTTTATTCTTTCAAGCCCTCCGAAGTAGACACGCGCTCGCCAGTGCCTCCACTTTCTGAACAGACCACTAAATCTCGCAATAACGAGATAGTGGTCCGTATCGACTGTGGGGCCCCTGTAGGCCCTTGCGTCCAATATTTTGCTTCGGAGGCGTCTGTCTACCAAAATTAAATATATTATACTTTTTTGTTCATTCCTTCTCCATGTATACTTATGGATGTCCTGTTTTTGGAAAAATGTGTTTGAGACAATAAGGTTTCTCTCCATGCATACATCCGCTATGAGCCTACCTGCGTCGTTCACTCTCTTATCACCAAATGGACCAAGTACGTCCTCATAGTCGGGACGCTTGGTCCCCACTCATCCGTTCAAATCTCCGCATACAATCACGCGTTCACTGGTTTATGCCATATCCAGAACATCCCTAACATTATCCTAAAACTTCTCTAGGTCTGATGCCACCGAGGATCCTACGGGAACATATGCTACAACCATGAATACCTTGGTGACACCAAGTTTTATACGGACCCAAAGAAGTCTGGGATCATACATTCCGTAATCCTTCACACCTGAGGCCAAGCGAGAGGACAGCAGTACTCCTACCCCCATGCTGGCTCGATCGCTCTGTGGTACACCAGACCACAGAGCCATCCCGCCACCAAGAAGATCGCAGGCGCTGCTGCCCCTTCGCTTGGTCTCTGTTACACAGAGCACGTCTAGCTGTTTGTCCGCCATGACGGATATCAGCTCGTGCAACTGACCTTCCACACAACCTCTTACATTCCACGTGCCCACCCGGCACTCTGCTCTCCTCGACTCTCCTGACTGGGCAAGGCGTGATGGGTGGCGGCCCCCATCGCTGCAACTGCCGATGTTCGTACCGACGGGGGCGGGTCGGTACGCGTCGCCTCCGGGGGACGCCCTAACCCGCACTGCGGCACGCATTCGAGCCGGATTAGCAGTCTAACTAGACTGTCAGGGGACGCGACGAGCACGCTCCGGACTCATCATCATCTTGCTCTTATCCCAATTATTTGGGGTCGACGCAATATGTCATCTTTCACCATACAGTCTTATCAGACGTCATCTCTGCAGTCACTCCCTGTCTATCCATGTCATACCTCACGCAGTCCATCCATCTTTTCTTTGGTCTTCCTTTACCCCTAAAGCCTACAACATTCATATTTAAAACTTTCTCACAACATTACTTTCATCCCGTCTAATCATATGTCCATACCATGTTAACCTTTCACTCCTTAACTTTTCCGTCACTGACGCTACTTTCAAACTTCCTCTTAGAGAGAGAGAACTTCCTCTTAGAGCACGCTCCGGACTATGCCCCCCTATGCCTAGATTGTCAGTAATTTACGGTAAAACAATTGTACGTTAGCTACATTGTATACGGATTTATTATTATTACATTTGTATTTAAATGCTCAACACTTGATCGTTTCTGTGTACACGGCGTATAATCATAAAACAAGACTGAATAGAAATTATTTCAAGGTTTGAACAGATTTTAATGAATATCCGCTTTTGTGTTAATCGATAATACATATTTAGATGTTCGTTCCGGTGAATTAAATTTTAAAGTGTACGTTAAAATACCTGTCTAAGTTTTAAAAGCACCACAGTGTCTATTAGCAATACGAATTTTGGCGCGAACTTGAATTTGATGATTCTTAATTAATGACGAATTTGTTCTATTTTCAATTTGAGTGCTTCATAACTTCTCAACAGAATAAACTTAAAAGTAGTACCTAGTTTAAGTACTGGCTGATTGCAAATATAAAAAACTAAAAAGGAGTGGCTAGCTTTACTATTGGTATAGTTATTTTATTTATTGAATTTTTTATTTACGCCCTAGTTACAAAAGCTAAAAATGTAGCCCATTTAAATACATATTAGAAGCTAAGACTAATTACTACAAGTCATTCTTTTCGCTTTTAATAGAGCATTCTAATTTTGGTTCCTTTAAGGGGCGCGTCCCTAAGAAACGCGCGAATAGCCACTGACAGTTTTAAATATATCTAAGAACTTACTGCATTGAATGATACTAAAAAAATAACAACATAAATATAAACACCGCGTTATAATTTTAAGATAATTCTTAACTTTCGAGAAAAAATTCGTCAACATTGATCAAAAATATCGAAATCGACCTTTGTTTTATGACTATTTAGGCTATTCCGTTGATATATTTGTAAATATTTTCAATTGAATCGTGAGACGAAAGTAAGGATAATACATTCACCATTCAAGTTTTTAACTAATTTAAAACAAAAAAATATAAAATAATCCTAAACACCGTTGATTTTTTTAGCCGAAATCGTCCCTAGTTGTCCATAAATTTTACTATGAAACAAAAACGTCCCGTAATCAGCATTTTAATAAAGCACACACAAAGAAAAATAATCAGTCCCGTCTTAGTATCCAAAGTGAGAGCACGTCCGTAAGTTGTTCGGGTCGAGCTCCATAGCTTCGCGACAATTTCGTTAGGGTGGGTTGCGAGTGTCAGAGTTTGAGGTAGATATAAGGAAACCGAAAGAAAATTACTATAAACATGAAAAAAAATAAAGACAAATTCAAAATAAAGTAGTAGTGTAGTTATGCAGTAAATTATTAATTTCTTTACTGGCAAAAATGATCAAAATGGAGTTGCAAGCTTATATAGAACTATTGTTTTTAATTTTAGATTAGAGATTTCATAATTCGTATTTAGGTGAATGATGAATGTACAAATAACAATGCATCAGAGACGAACTAAGGTGGAGAAATAAGAGTTAGAAATTGTACTAGAAGCTTTATATAGAAGCAAAGATATTAATATTCGAGAATAAAATAATTATTTTAATTAGCTTAATTATGACATCTTTCATTTTTTTGGCGTGATAACGTCCTATAAATCGATGAACACCGGCTGCACGCATGACAAAGTATTACGTTCCGGCTGAGTCAAGAGTGCAAGCGAGAGCACGGCACAAGCGGTAGAGAGGCACGATCGGCATAAGTGTTCTTGCATTTTAAGGATTTGACGTGAACTGTTTAAGTGAAGTAAAAGTCACAGAAATATGCAATTTTCATCAATATTTTCTTAAGACGTTATCATTTATTTGTTTATTGCATCAAAGAAAAATAATAATAATCATGTAAAATTATCGTCCGTAATCCGATTTACAGATAACCATCTAGATTTTTCTGATACAAACGAATCAAAGTAGTCAACGCGTTTTTGCACAATTTTTATACATTCGAATATATGTACCTAAATTATATTGTGCAAAAACAGCAATCGGAAATTCGATAGCTGAATATTGTTTTGAAATAATCACATTTTTAAATAACCCGCACTACAATTGTTTCCAATGGAATAAACTGGAGCGCTAGTGTGCACCGTGTAAGCAATTCTACAGTATGAAGTTGTCGTTCTTCTTTCTGAGTATTTTGTTCTGTATATAATACCTAGAAAGCGTATACTCTGACCCCACCCTTTGCTGCCGGCTACTCACTGCAAGCTTAGCGATGCGACAAGCTTATGCCTAATACATTGCATGTTTTCTGTGACACTGTGAAGATTCTACTAATACAAGCGTGTAATGAATATGTAACTAACGCAAGCACCGGCAATTAGATTTATTCTTTTCCAGGGTGCGTGTATTAATTCTGTGCGCTGCGTCTGTGTGATTAGAAAATGTGAATGTGTGTGTTCAATCATAAGTTCCCATGCTCGAGGACTGCAGTCTTAAGAATTTTAGTAGAATCTGGCAACACACTTATACACTGTTATTTTATATTCACTTCATTTTAGTACTTTCTTTACATTACATTACACATGAAAAATACCATTAAGATTACCTATTGAAGAAGTTTAAAACAGTACTGTAAACATTTTGTTATATTTGAAAAAGGCTTATGCCGAAATGATTATATTTAAATTAGTATCATATTGTATTCTTAATTCGTTGCTATAGAGAAGTGTCTATTTACTCTCATAAAATCCATAATTTTATATCTTAAGTTGCAATAAGAAATTTACTTATTATCATTAAAAGATGTATAGGCATAGTACAACAAAATTTAATATGATCATTTAATCTGATTTAGAAATAAATTTCTCCCCATTGTTTTTTTTTATAGATACACATAAAACAAAGCGTGACGCGGTCAGTTACGAGATAGCTACAACGTAATTATTGTTTCAGCTCGGGTCATGTGGTCAGCGGATTTACGACGCAGCGCGGCGTAATGCGGCGTGCATGCGACGAGCTCGTTTTGCCGGTGGTGGCATACGTGCTGCTGCTGGCATGTGCATCTGTAGCTGCTGGCAGTGAACAATTAGCTCCGGGAAGTGAGTAAACTATACACAACTGCATGTACTATATACAAATTATACACTAAATATGTACACTATACACAAATATTACATAAAAAATATATACCCTAACCTACTTTTTTTTTTCTTGCGGTGGACTATGTATGTGGTCGCGCCCCCAAATCGGTCCGGGACGATGTAAGAGGCGGCGCGCAACCCCATAGACCTACCCTGCAAGAACTCTCTTCGCCGTGCGAGCGGGCTACTGGTACCCAATTTTTTTTCTTTGTTATCGGTGGCCCGCCCGGCGGTTTACCCTCGCGGTTTCCTCTCGAGTCGACACCCCGACAGCTTTCCTTGGGATAGCTGAAAATCAGCGCTGTACTTGTAGACAGCAAAAACTAAACCCATACCTATTGCTTTTTAATTTTCTTTTCATAGGTATAGTACGTTAGTTTTAAAATGGCAATCAACTATATTTATTATATCAATTTAGGGCTTTTTTTCTATTTACGTTTGATTTCAAATCCTGTTATTCGCACTGAATTAACATTAACTCTAGATTTTTCAACAAAACGTATTTAAACCTTAACTGGCGTGGGCACACTCGTATCTCTGTATTTATTTATAGCCTGTTATGGTTATCTAAATTGGCATGAATTTTGAGACTCCCACGTTTACCCAATTTTTTATCCTTTGTTTACTTTATTGTATACACAGGAATATATTGTATAGTATCACAAAATAGATCTTGTAAAGGTAAGCAAAGGCGTGATAAGCCTATATTATATTATACCTATGTAATTCATCTCATTGTTACCTTTAAGTACTCCGTTATTGGATATTCCTATGGTTGCTTTAGCGTTTTTAATCTATTTTACTAACAATAAATCTTATTTCATTTAAGTCTCAAGAATGAAGGCACGCCTTTGTCTTCTATATCATCATTCTCCTACTCTTATCCCAATTACTTGAAGTCGATACAATATGTAATCTTCTTTCATAGTAGATATTGTAAAAGTTTTTGGCAATAGTTTTATGACCGGCCGCCTACCAGACTTCAACCCTACTTGAGAATGTAATTGTTGACCAAACGGAATCAGATGAAGTTGGCCCAGGTCGTTATAAGGCTTAGTCGTCTTTTACGACATCCACGAGCAAAGTAAGGGTTGGTAGTAATCGTAGCTGCTACCACACAGCAACGCCTTTGTCTTCTATAGAGAGTATACCTATAAATGTTAAGACGGGTGTATACCTAAATAAATATTATATACCTGTATATCATGTAAAATTGTCGTTGATAGACCGTATTAATAAATGAAAATAAATTGTGTACTAAGTACCTTTGGATAATGAAGAGAAATATTGTGTCATGCTCATGATTCCATTACATTTATGAGTTTTATGACCGAACCGTTATCTTAGTGTGATTCCACCCATCAAATATTTTTGTTCTATACGCTTCCCATCGTAGAGTAAAATCATAAACTGGGCCTTCTGTCTTGCTTTAAATAAGCAATCTAAATATACGAATTTGTCTCTAAATCATAAAATGTTTTAGGAATTTACTACATGTAAATTTTTTACATGAACATTGTTTACAATAAACATATTAGAATTGATTTGAATTCATTTAAGGTTTATATTAATAAAAAAACTGTTCATAAAATGAAAACTACTGGGCCAAACTATGTTAATTTTTTATGTGACGAAATGCCAGCTATTCCTTATCGAACTAAAGAAAAATCATGTAAATCGGATCACAAATCTCAGCGTAATCGGTGTACATACATAAAAAAAAATACCAATCGAATTGAAAACCTCCTAATTTTTGAAGTCGGTTAAAAAGTTTCTAAATACTAACAGCAAAGTTGGAATAATACACACTATACATACACCTAAAACAGACAGTTTTTTAATCATGACTAAAGAAAATATGACATAGTGAAGCAATGAGCAAGTATTTATAATAAAGAAATAATTCAATAACGACTGCAATTCTTACAGTATCTAGTCAATGTTTACTAGAAGATGAATAGCTACTTACAATTGAGGCTGCTAGAACCAGAGTGGCCTAACTACAAGAACCATGTTTTACAACATGGAGGGAATTAAAATTAAATTAAATTCAATATAATCGATTTGAACATAAGCCGAAAATGTACTTGTACTGCCATCTATTGTTAAGAGCTTATAAACAATTAGGCCGCTGTGGTTTTGTAGATTAACATTTTTAGATTGCTAAATTGCAATTTGGTTAAATGTTGCAAAAATGCAGTTAGGCCACTCTGGTTCTAGCAGCCTCAATTGTGTTAGTGAGATTATTTAGAGACGAGTTAATTATATACCAAATAGTTTTCTTACGCAATGTTTACTACTTTTAAGTTAAGGCAACTACTGAATAAATTACGTTATAATTTATACATTTGCTTTAGTGGAACATTTCTCAATTATAATTATGACTAATTAGGAGTAAATAGGTAATTACGGTCAAGAAAACTAATATTTTTATATTAAATGCTCTCACTTCACACTTTTTTAATTTAATATTATATACGCCGTCTTCTTAGTGTTAAAATGAAACATAATTTATAGTTGCTCTCTTGTACTTGGGACCCTTGCTCCTAAGTATTTGTTGAAAGCATCACAACCCATAATATACCCATAGTAACCCATACATTGTACATATATACTGTTATTATACATCTGTTCTCTCTGCCTACCCTGCAAGGGATATGGCGTGATGATATGTATGTATGTATGTACATATATACTGCAAAATTACTGTCATAGCGCGCTACGAATACTACCAACCTTTTCTTTGTTCGTGGATGTCGTAAAAGACGACTAAGAGACTTAGGCCAACACCACCTGATGCCGTTTGGTCAACAATTACATTCCCAAGGAGGCTTAATGTCAGGCAGGCGACCGGTTATAAAACTTTTGCAATATGTAGGAAGCAGATTACATTTTGCATCGACCGCAAGTAATTGAGATAAGAGCAGGAGAGTGAAAAAGAATATCAGTAATAAGTATAAGCCATTGAAAGTATAAATTTTGATATAGGTGTGTGTTTAGCGGCATTTTTTGTTTTTACAAGACGACTGAAGTTTTTTAAAGCTTATTAAAGTTTACATTAATCACTGAAGTTCTTCCGCGATAATTTCCGCTTGCAAAAGAGCCAAAGTATCAGAAACTCTTAAGTAATAAAAAACATGGTTATAAATATAAAGTTAAACATATTTTCGCGAGTATTAGTGACCATGATATTTTTAAATCATAAATTTTTATTTTTTTTTGTGTAGCAAGTACTTTATTTGTTTAATTACGGAATTATACACAGATCTATCATCACCAACTTAGCGTGATAGACGGGCCTACTAGAAGTGCAGCCCGCATGAAGGCAAATAACATTACTTTTTGTACTTTATATCCTAATAAATATTACATGATTGTACTAACTACATGATGATTTGGACGATTATCTTTATTTTCTTAATCTGAGCATGGATCGACGTACATTTCAAAACAAACTTGAGTTGTTTTTTTATGGCTATGGATGCAAAGTGTTATCTTAAAAATGTATTTGACTGAAAAAATCGAATACATTGTAAACATAACAATCTGAATATCACCAAGGCTTGTATAATTTTCTTCATAACTTCATCATCATCTCAGCCCATACATGTACCACTGTTGGGCTCGAGCCTCCTCTATAGTGGAAGGGTAATTAACCTACTATACCACGCTGGTCAGACGTATTGGTATAAGGTTTTGTTTCGAGGTTTCCTTCTCTAGCATAGATGTTATATGCATTTTATATCCCTTAGTCGTCTCGTACGATCACCCACAGGTAAAACAGGGGGTTGTGAATTGTATTCTTACTCCGTCACCACACGGAAAAATAACTTCATAACTTATAGCATCTACTATTATTCCACATTAAGTCAGTAAGACTGCACAGTTGGCGTAGTGGGAAATACCACCGCAATACAAGAATTATTTCCTTACACCAGAGTGAGGTCTTTAAAAAAAATGCTCATACATAATAACAATCCGTCAGCAAGTCAAATCATTACCATTAATTGATCGCTAACAACTTAAGTACGATTCCCCTGAAAATATTGGTAAAATACGAAAATGCACTATTGTATTTTATTATATAAAATACCAGAAAAATATTTAATATAACAACTGACTACAAAACACTAAAGTATTGAATATAAGTTTGGAGCGCCACATCACATTCTCGTATTCCCGCCAAAACTTTTGAGTTGAAGGAGTAAGATGTTGTCATTACAAAGAGCTTCCGAAACCTGATGCGTTTCATTCATCCTGTTATTTCAAAAACATAACAAAAAGGTGTGTCAAATGTTCTAATTTTGAAATCATAAATTAATATACATACGTTCAGATTATAAAATAAAGTTTCCAAACGTATATGCGTGTAACAGAATATATGGGTGATATTCATTTACCCTGTTTCACAACTGTCTTCGATGTTTACGTCTGTTGATATAATACAAAAATTTCTTACGTACAAATATCTACCTTTTTTAATTGATATCTAAGTCCTGAAGTTATTTTGTTAAAATTGATAAGTTTATTTATAATATTATAATTGACTTCAAGAAATAACTGATGATAAATGTATTTCATATAACGGCATAGACATTAGCATAGTTCGTTATACTTAACTTCATATGATTGTAATTTTTATCTTGATTTCATGAACTATTCGAATGATCGAGTGTCGGCTCCCAGTACTCGTTTTAATTTGAATTACATGAATTCACCAAACTGTAGCGCTTATTGAATTTAAAGAATTACTTCGATTTCCTAAAGATATGATTCTGATTGATAATTAATATTAGAACCATTTCGAGAGAATATCTTGCCAAGCAAAAAGAAATATTATAATAGGTACACAATTGTCGGAGAAATCAATGCACATACATAAAAAGACATACAGGAAAAAATAGAACCTTTTTTTAATCTGTGACAAACCAGCTTAGTCTGAGAGAAAACTGACAATAATAATTTGCTTAAAAACGAATACCGAACAGTTTTTTTTATTAGTAATTCAAAAATTGTTATTAAACATAGAGTGTAAACATTTTTTGCTTACAACGTATTTTTTGTCCGCCATCGCATGGTTCGTATGCCATTGAACTTTTAAGGCAACATGGCTCAGCGGCATGCTGAACATCGTGGCTGCTTGCCGCCGTTTAATCTGCGAGATAACGACTCGCGTCGATGTGTTGTTTGTTTGTAATTCACTATTCGACGTCCGACGAGTGAGGCCTCATTTAGGAGGCGCCCCCCGTTATCTTGCGAACCGGACCGAAATTCACTCACCCGTGTAATATGCATACTGATATTGGAACATTGAAACTTGCCAATTTGAATTTTCAATGAGCACACCTAATTGAAGTCGCTATTGTATTATCATATTGTTATTTAAGAGTATCATTTAAAATATATATAAATATAATTTATACTCGTTAATTTATTACATTTAAATAATTAAAAAATAACAGCAACGATAATTTGTATGCAGACGGGTTGACTGCTAAGCAGCACTCTTACGTTTGAAGCCCTCGGGGTGCTAACTTTTGATATAATTAAATTTTAAATTTGTTAATTATCGATTGGGTTAACTGTAAAATAATGTTGTAAAAAAAAATCTTGATGTTTCGTAAGATAAATATGAATAACAATCGATATGGAGAATCAGTTTGTTTGGCAGCGTACTCAGTAGAGATTACGAATTGCTGGTTTCCACAATCCTAACCTTTCACACTTCAATCACACACTTCGTAGTCTTCATGCATCACGCATTGATTCGATAGTCGGCGCTTTTGCCAGTACTTCACCAATTTGATCCCAGAACGTCCGACGTGGTCTGTCTTAGTTAAGCATACGAGTCATACTTGCTTTATACTTTTGTTTTCCTCAATCTTTTTATATCTCCAAACTATATCTAGTTAGATCTTATTAATAATTCTTATCTTAAGATCATAGGATTTTTAAAAGGAATATTAATATTCCTTACATTCATATATACCTACATCATACATATTTTGTAAAGCTCTCATCTCGTGAGTATTTATCCTACTTTGGTGGAATGACTAGTTACTTTTAAATATCTGACTTAATCCTAGAAAGTTGAGATGTAGAGGTCAAATAGCGTGCAAGGGGCAAGGGGCGACTCATTGGCAAATTTCGTTCTAACGAAACTAGCTAGACTAGACATCCCTAATGTTGTTGACATTAATAAATTCTCGGCAAGCAGGGATGATACTCGTTTTTGTTTTTCATTACATATTTCTAACTGAAATCTGATGCCGTTTGGTCAACGATTACATTCCCAAGGAGGGTTGACGTCTAGCAGGCGGCCGGTCATAAAACTATTGCCAATAACTTTTACAATATGTCTTATGAAAAAAGAGTACATATTATATTGAACCCAAGTAATTGGGATAAGAGTAGGAGAATGATGATGATGATATTCCTAACTGAAATTATTATTATTTATTCAATTTTTTTTTACGTTTATATTTGCTTTCCGTGTGGTGACCGAGTAAGAATACTATTCACCACCCCATATCTTACCCGTGGGTGATCGTACGAGATGACTAAGGAATATAAAACGCATATAACATCTATGCGAGAGAAGGAAATCTCGAAACAAAACCATATACCAACACGTCTGACCAGCGCGGTGTAGTAGGTTAATTGCCCTCCTATCACGGAGGGAGCCTGAGCCCAACAGTGGGACATTTATGGGCTGTGATGATGATGATTTGTAATTACCTAACTGGCATAAATAATTTAATTTTATATTGAGATCCTAGATTCGCATCTCGTGTCTGAAAAATAAAAAGCATTGTTAGAGTTTTCTGGAGATTCGACCTCGGGCATCAGGCTTGGAGATTGGAACTGTTCCCGGTTAACGGGACTTTATAAGTTTTATTTATTGCACAAACACACTTTTTATTTATACAAATTTTACCACAAAATCCTTGTCCAAAGGGTAGCGTGGTGAAATTAGTGCGTTTACTTCACGGGTAGAACGCGTGAAGCGAAGTGAGTTTATGATATTTACGAATTCCAGTGTGGTGACGATATTTTATTTTTCTGGAGCAATCGTAAAAATCGGCTGAGAGATCACCAGGTGAATAGGTAGCAGCACTCTCTTGGGACACAACACTCACACCAATCGCCAAACTACCTACCAAGCGCGACGATTATGATATTTATCTCCTTTTGAATGCCTTTGTGGCACCATTGCTACACGTGCCTTTTGAAGGCACGTGTAGCAGTAAGAAGATATACAATGCGAAAGTGGAAGGATGTAGGTACCGAGGGAGACCGAGACTAACCTACCTAGACCAGATCGGTCAGGTACTGAAGGAAGGTGGAGTCAAGAGTCTCCGAAACCGGCGAGCGTGTATGAAGAGAATTATGAATGTTGAGGAAGCGAGTGAAGTATGCAGAGATAGAGTTCTCTGGCACTCTGTTCTCTCTGCCTACCCTGCAAGGGATATGGCGTGATGATATGTATGTATGTATGAATGCCTTTGTGGATGTCGATAACCTTATGAACGAATCATTAGTTTAAACTATTTACATACTCTTATTTACACAAAATCTAGTTTTTCTTATCTATTCTTTTTACTAATGCGCTAAGTACGAAAAAGATGTTTTATAAAATCTGTCAGTTTAAAAAAAAATATAAATAACATAAAATAGAAAATTTAAATTTTCTTCATTATTTATTTGTAAAATAGTCGAGCAATAATCACCTAACACAAAAAGTTTTTTTAAATTATTAAAATTTGTAAATTTGTGTAATTAACGCAATGCTCGGGCGCTAGGTAATGCCATAATAATATTATTAAGTTCCACCTTACTACCGTTGTACTTTAAACATTAAATGGCATTTTAACGATTTAATCTTAACATATTCTTCTGCTACCTGTGACGTGACTTATCACGTCTGCCAAGCGTGGCTTTTAATTTTTAATATCGTGCTTGATGCTTAAGTTAATGGTTTGATATTCATTAGAACTATCTTATAGTGAATTAAATCGTACACCGTGACGTCAAAACCAATGCGATGGTAAATACTGCTTTTTAACCAAGTAATATTAAGGTCGATGTTAAGTGATGTTTTTAATACTATAAAATACTCTATATAATATATATAGACCGGAGGATGTGTGGTAGCGGCTATGAATACTACCAACCCTTACTCCGCTCGTGGATGACGTAAAAGACAATTAAGAGACATATAACGACCTGGGCCAACTCCATCTGATGCCGTTTTGTCAACAAATAAATTCCCAAGGAGGGTTGACGTCTGGCAGGCGGCCAGTCATAAAACTATTGCCAATAACTTCTACAATATATAATATGAAAGAATAGTACATATTGTATCGACCCCAAGTATTTGGGATAAGAGTAGGAGAATGATGATATAGACACTAGATGAAATATTCATAACCCGGGTTATAATAAATTTAAGTAAGTCTTTTAGATGTATTAAGTACTGTTTAGCTAATCCATTCATAATTTTACAATACTTCACTGATCGTACTGTCAAAGACAGCATTTTATTCACGTTAGTATCTATTGGTTATGCAATGGAATTATCGCATGATTCAGAAGCATTGCATATCCCCATTTGTATACAGTTCCTTTATGTCATATTACTAATTTAATTTCCCCAAGTTACTCGATACTTATTTAATAAGCATTTTAAATAAATTATGGCACATGTGGATTCTAATGAAATATTATATAAAGTTTTACGAAAATGTGGAACAAAAGGTTAAAAGGTTTGAAAACAGTATAAATGCATAAATACATACCATCACGCCATGTCCCTTGCAAGGTAGGCAGAGAGAACAGAGTGCCAGAGAACTCCTTGCATACTTCACTCGCTGCCTCAACATTCATAATTCTTTTTATACACGCTCGCCGGTTTCGGAGACTCTTGACTCCACCTTCATTCAGTACATGACCGATCTGGTCTAGGCAGGTTAGGCTCGGTCTCCCCCGGTACCTACATCCTTCCACTTTCGCATTGTATATCTTCTTAACCAGACGTTCGTTCGCCATGCTTTCCACATGTCCGAACCATCGGAGCATTCCCTTTCGCATCTTTACACCAATACTCTCTTTCATACCTACTCGCTCTCTTACGTCGTCGTTACGAATGCAATCGATCAGCCTAACTCCACAGATTTTCCGTCGAGATCGCATTTCGACTGCATTAATTTTACTTTCATACTCTTTTCTGCATACCCAACTCTCACTTCCATACAGTAATGTTGGGCAACAACCACTGCGTTATGTGTTGCTACACGTGCCTTCTGGCTGAGGTGGTGGGTACCGAGAAGTTGCCCCAACGCTCCGTTCACTCTATTTCCCGCATTCACTCTTTCGCTCTATATCAGTGGTGTACCTTCCATCTCGGCAAAAACCACATCCAAGATATACAAATTCATCCACTTGCTCCAGTACATCATTACCTATTGTTACTCTTACATCTGTTCTGGCTTCATCTCTTTCAAAGACCAATATTTGTTTTTGCTCACATTCACACGTAGAGCCCTTTTCTTACAATCTTCTGTCATTGTGTCGACTAGGGTCTGCAGGTCAGTCGCTGACTGTGCCAGCAGGACTGCATCATCTGCATATAGCAGAGCAGTGACCACTGAGTCGCCCATCTGGACTCCCACATTCATATCGTTCAACCTTTGGAGACATTTATCCAGATATATGATAAACAGCCTGGCTGATAGAACGCACCCCTGCTTAACGCCGATATTGACGTCAAACCAAGGCGACATTCCATCATCCAGCCGCACACAGGCTCTACAGCCCATGTAACTAGACTGCACATCCTGTAGCAGTTTACCGTTAATACCATACTCCGGTAAAATGTCCCAAAGTTCCTTTCGTACAACCGTGTCAAATGCTCTCTCCAGATCCACAAAACTGCAGAAAACCCTCTGACCTAGAGCCAGATGCTTCTCCACAATGTTGCGCAGAGAGAACACTTGATCCATGCATCCCCTTCCACTCCTGAAACCTCCTTGTGTCTCACACAGTAAACCAACGGACACCATCCTCATTCTCCATTCAATAATTTTACCGTACACTTTTGCTGCCAAACTGGTCAAGCTTATGGCTCTGTAATTTATAAATGTATACAGATAATTTTATAATAAAAGTATTGCAAAGAATAAAATTATGATGGAAAGAAATAAATGATTTCGCTAGTCAAGTTTGTGGTTAGTACACGAATAATATTCCCGACGAATTGTGTCATAAGAAAACTCAATAGAAGCAATCTGTAGCCAGGAGACGAATTGTTTCCAATATACGACTACGAGTATACGACGCACTGTGTCTGTATTGCAACGTAGTAACGTAGTCTGTATTGAGTATGTAAATATAAAACTATACACTCTGTAAATATAACACTTACTTAAATATCACCTCTTTAAAAAATATTGTCGCCTTGCCCTCATGTGGTTCAGCCGCTGTACTCGTATTTAAATATTCTATTTGTACTAATAAATGCAGAGCCGGTTTTTTTGTTCGGTTATACAGCGAAACTTACTGAACCGATTGGGATAATATTTATGCCATAAGATGCAGCGTGTTTCGGAGAAAGTTTTAGTATATGATATGTTGGTGATTACTTATCCGGAAAGGAGGGAAGCGGGCGGGTGATAGCTAGTAAAAAGTAACTAGAAAACATCTGTTGAGAATTCGTCAATATTTTCCAAGCAGATTTTGGGTCACTATAAAATAAACTAAATCAATCCCTGATTGGACATGGATGTGTGTGAAGGAATGCATTTAAAATATGGGCATCTATATTTTTTTTTTAAATCCCCTACTGTACAGCCCATCCACATCCGGGACAGGGCCTTGTATATATAGCATTGATATTTAAACAAACGCAACGTTTGGCTAGACAATATGTTAGACCATTGCTGACCCTTAATTTTTTTTATTACAATTTAATGGGCCTACTGTTGGCTGTGTCCATGTTAAGGTGTCAACAATTCGTGTGCGTGTTCTAACCATAAACGCACGGATCTGTTATTATTCATAATTCAAAATGCAACTCTTAAAAATATTTACATTTAGTACCGGCTGTTTGCGTACATACTTTCCAGCTGTCCGGGTCAATAACCTAGAAGGGGAGCGTTTGGGTCCCTCATTTCAAACTTTTGACAATTTTACTCTTTTAGACGCGTGTAGTTAGTTTAGTTGATATTTATGTCTTAAAATTTTTCGTTATATCGTAATTTAGATATAGGCTTAAAGGAAATATGTAGTAAAATAATAAGTAGTATGCGTACTAATATATAAATAGTCAATCAAACATTTGTTCAAAATGTACATTCATATATTCATTCAATAATGTGACCGCTACATAATGTTATGTTGTGATACAAATCATTATTACGTTATTGTGTAGCCATGAATAACATTGTTATTACATTCTATATTTAACGAGTACTACTTTCTACTACGAAGTTATTTTAGTTCACAACAGTTAAATAAGTTGTCATTGCCAGCCAAACAATGTGTTTAACTTACTTTTTTCATTTTATTTTTATATCTTTTTCTGTGCTTCGTTTGTCTAGTGGCAAAGGTTGGTTACTATATCGTTATACTTTAGCTTCGAGTCCCCGAGTGTAGGAAAAAAATTTATTGCGTTTACAAAACTTTTCTTTTTAATAGCGAATATGAAGATTGGAATTCTGTTCGGGATAGAGCAGTAATCTCACCACTTATGACTACTTGGTCCTTTTAGAACAGAAGCGTTTCATCATTAACCTGCTCTCATCCCATATGACCTTACCTTTCATAGACTCCTGTCAGTCTCCATATATGTACTCATACATAGGTATGAGTGTAGACCCTTATTCACACAACCCAGCCATCTCTTTTTGGAGCGCCCGCGATTGTTACGCTCATGCTTATCTCACTATATCTTTAAACGAGCAATTCTTGTATATATATATGTATATATATATATATATATATATATATATATATATATATATATATATATATATATATATATATATATATATATATATATATATATATATATATTCCATTATACTAGCCATTAATCTAGCTAGGTTTCATTTATAGAAAATATTGTTTTGTCAGTATTTTTGGGCAACAAAAAATGTAATTTTTCGTTGTATTGAAACTATTAGAATATGAAGGTTTCAAATTTTGACGCTGTCATTAAGAATAGAACATTTAGCTCAGTTGGAAAATCAAGTAGTCTAATCCAAACAAACCGGAGCTCGGTTCGGATCCTTACTTTTCTTATTTACTTTTTGGCTTTTTTTTATTATTTTATTATTTATTATCATTTGCCCGCATCTTTATCTGTGTAAAAGTTGAAAATGGTTCTAATAGGATTTTTGTTTGTTTTTTACGTTATTAATTTTATTGTCATTTATAAATTATTATGTATAAATGTTTGCATACCTATATAGTATAACAACAACAAACATGAAAATAAAATGAAATTTTTGTTATATCTATATTATAGACACGAGGCTTTTTTCTTAGCAGTCTATGTTTTAAACACACCGCGCCCATGGCGACGGAAGGGTAGTGTGCGGCCCCATAAGCCACCATCGAAACTAGGCCGACCACTGGTACTGCTTCTTTGACATCCACCCGCGATACTACACCTGTTACAGTATTTCGTCGTAAACAATATCTTTTGTTTTGCTTTAGAATTACCAGGCTACTCTGTGAGCTTACTCTGAAGCATGTCACATACACAGCCCATGGGAGAAGCAGCTTTCTCTCAAGTCTACTCTCGCTACCTTAAGAATTTGACCTCGAGCTTTATTTATGGTTATTGCGAAACAGACTTTAATGGCAAACTGCACTCTCTGAAATTCAAAGGAGTAATTTGATGGTAGTTATTCAGAGAATCCTAGGAATAAATACAGACTCTGCTTGAGAACAACCGGTCAGTATAGTTGACCCGATTACATTGCAATGCAATGTTTTTTCTTGCAAACTGGGGGCATTGTATAATTTTGGGGCGCCAGCTCTCAATTTTAAGATGTGAGTTGGTAGACCGGGAGCTTTCACAGTATTCAGGAACTCGACCGGTTGTTGGACTCGGGGTTTATCACTTATTCGAAGGATTTATTTTGATATTCGACCCCTTCAAATGATTGGAAATATTTGCAAGTAAATGGTATAATGAAATCGAAACGACCGTAGTAGCACACAGGTCATAGCATTTTGTGACCGATCTGATCAGCATTAACATCCTGTCTCTCTACCGTATCTTACTGATTGTTCCTAATATGACTCAGCCTTTCCGTCTCGATTGTTGCAAATATGTTGATTAAACGCTGACTAAACAGCGAATAAAAATATAGCAAATGACTATCTCTCTTTCCTATTCATTATGCGGTAAAAATACCCTCGCCAGAGTCGCCAGAGACATCTTATGAGCGATGGATTTCAGTTATTCGGTGCATCATGCCTCTCAATTACAATATTCGGCTTAGAAAATTGCTGTGCAACAATTTTAAATTTCAAACTCTACGTTCCTATGACACCGTGTCCTAAAAGTATATGACCTCTTTATAGCTTAGCCTTTTTCTTGCGGTGGACTATGGACGTGGTCGCGCCCCGCCAAATCGGTTCGGGGCGACGGCAGAGGCGGCGCGCAACTCCATAGACCCACCCTGCAAACACCTCTCTTCGCCGTGCGAGCGGGCTACCGGTACCCGATCTTTGTCGTCGGTGGTCCGCCCGGCTTTATAGCTTAGCCTTAGAAACTTTCAAATGTCGTATTAATACAGTATTGTGACTTTCGAGATATTCCAATTTTAAAGAGTATTTCCATTGTACCAAACTTTTATGTGAGTTCAATCTTTTTAAGGTGCCGTACCTAAAGCACAAAACGGGACCCTATAATTAAGACTTCGCTGTCTGGCTGTCCGTCCATCTTTCTATCACCAGACTGTATCTCCAGAACCATGATAGTTATACAGCAGTCAGACAAAATTTTTCACAGATGATGTATTTCTGTTGTCGCTATAACGACAAATACTAAAAAAATATTTAAATAAATATTTACTCCCATACAACAAACGTTATTTCGGGTCCTTTTTGCTCGATATATTTTTTTAGTTTCTATATTTACTTTTTGCCTCTTTAATTTATTTTCTCATTATTTTTATTATATTTAAATATATCTTCTAAAACACACTAACAAGAAAATACCGAGCAAGGCTCGGTCATCCAGATATTCATATTTATAACCGCCCTTGTCACTTTACTGTAACTCCTTTTCTGTCACTGATTAAATAAACAATTTGTTTTATCAGAAAAGGATTTATTTTTATTATATTTCATTTGACAGAAAAGGGCTAACTAACCTAACTTGACATAATGCAAGCCCCCGAAATTGTTTTATTTTCTTTTTTTAATGTATTATACCATGGTGTTTAAATATTATTTAACCATAGCTTAACTGTAGTGATAGAGTAAGAATATAATTCACCACCCCCTATCTTACCCGTGGGTGATCGTAAGAGATTACAAAGACCCCAAGGGATATAAAACGCATATAACATCTAGAGATGGAAACTCGAAATAAAACCCTATACCAACACGTCTGACCAGCATGGTATAGTAGGTCAATTTCCCTCCTACTACGGAGGAGGCTCCAGCCCAGCAATGGGACATATATGAGTTGAAATGAATAAAGAATGAATAGCTTAACGTAGCCGGTAACTAAATATTTAGCTAAAATATAAATAATGAAATTAAATTTTTGTCCAATGGGCCAATTTTGGCCAATTCCATCTGAAGCCGTTTAGTCAACAATTACATTCCCAAGAAGGGTTGAGGTCAGGCAGGAGGCCGATCATAAAACTATTGCTAATAACTTTTGCTATGTGTACGAGTACATATTGCGTCGACTCTATTTAATGGGGATAAGAGCAAGAGCCTGTGTGTGAAAATAAATAAATGTATATAGTTATTGTGAAACAGAATTTATCAAAATACTTGCTTTAAAATACACATGTAGGTACATGAATATTCCAAGACTTGAAATTTGATAAGAAAGTTTCTTACACACAAACATGTGCGATAAGTAAAATTCATGGCGCCGAGATAAGTTTTATCGATATTTGTTTGTTTACGTAATTTAGTTCATGTGTTTGTATTTAGTTATTTTTATGTTGGAAACTGAAAAATAGGTTGGATGACGCACATAACTAAGTACAAGCTATTATGCTTATCATTTATTTTTGCGAATCTTTAAACCATTCCAAGAAACGATATAAGTACTATTACCTATATACAGGGTGTCCCAAAATTCAACGATAAGCCGGCACCAGCAGATGGACCTACATATGACTACTCGAGAACAAAAAAGAAAAAAATTCTACCTTGATTTTTTTTTTCATTACGACAAAAAAACCGATTTCTTTAAAAATCGTCATCTTTTATTATATTATTAAGTGCCATTGCTACAATTTTACAAGTAATTCTGTGATTTTTTTTGTATTGGCAAGGTAAGTAGTACTACTATCGATCACAACCATTAAAAATTCCAGAATATCTATAGTTTTTACACAAAAATCAACCAAAACTATGTTTTTTTCATAAATTATGTAAGATTTTGACTTTCAGCTCACTTTCACTCATCACAGTGAAAAAAAAAAGTATGGACACTACTGTGGCAAATAGTATTAAAAATTGGCGCAACTAACTACAATTCTAAAATGGTATAACATTCTAGGCAAACTAGCCACAAAAATATACTTAGGTGTACTATTTCAAAATAACAACCATACTTCGAAAATTGTTAGTGTTGATAGTAATCACTTCTACTATGTAGCCAAAATGTTTTTGTTGCAAGTTCTCAGAATTTGAATGAGACATGTGCGTAGTCCATAAGATAACATAAGTTAGAAAGAGATAGATATAGAGAGATTAGAATTTACTATATTATTAAAATTACAATAAATGTTCGAATTGTTTGCCATTGGCAGTAATGCAGGCACGACATCGCCTTAAAAATGAACGTTTTATTTTTCTTGCATATCTGATTCTGTTCATGTGATCCACAGCCTGAATTATTTTTTGGCGAAGCTCGTCCAAGGTTGCAATGGGTTTTGAGTAGACTCTGTCCTTTAGACAACCCCAATAGAAAAAATCCAGGGGATTTAGATCGGGTGAACGGGGTGGCCATAAGATAGGACCAAGTCGCCCGATCCAACGCCCTGAGTACTCTTGGTCTAAGTACTCTCGCACAGGGCGGGCATAGTGAGCTGGGCAACCATCGTTTTGAAACCACATGTTTTGCAAATCACTTAAGGGCACGTCTTCTAATAATCCTGGTAACTCATTTTGTAAGAAGTTCAAATAGCTATTGCCATCTATGTTTCCTTGTAACTCAAAGGGCCCTATCACTTTTCCATTTATTATGCCCGTCCATAGGTTAACCTTAAATTGATATTGGGATTTGTCTTCTCTCACCAGGTGCGGATTTTCATTGTTCCAGCTATGAAGATTGTGAAGATTTAAATAGCCATCTTTCTTGCAGGTTGTTTCATCCGACCATAAAACTTTGTCTAAGAATTGGGGATCTTCCCTGTGTTTTTGCAGCATTACACGGCAAAATGCGACCCGCAGTGGATAGTCCCGCGGTAATAACGCCTGCACGCGCCTGTAATGATATGGATGAAACTGGTGACGTTTTAAAATTCTATGTGCAGTACTTTTTGGAATTCCCGTTGCTACTTGTATGCCACGTACAGAGGTAGTTGTATCGCTTTCTATTTCTTTGAGAACTTCTTCATCGTGTTCCGATCTAGGTCTTCCAGCGTTTCTCCTGTCAGATGGTATACGACCCTCCGAAAATGCTTGATGCACGTTAATAAATACGCGATAATCCGGATACCTTTGAAGAGTAGGGTACCTTGCTCGATATAATCTGCTAGCAGCGTTGGCATTGCATCGGCATTCTCCATAAATTAGGTGCATATTAGCGTATTCTAACGCTGTATATGGTAGCGGCATAATGAATGCTAAACACTTGAAAATAAGGCAAAACTTCTTTAAAAAAACACAAAATCACAGTCTAAAATAATGCCAAGTCAGGTCAATTTCCAGGTCACTTAATTCAATCCAAAGTCGTTAGTATCAGAGCCACTTTAATTAAAACAGAACGGTGTGCAGTAAACAAAGAAGTAGAGCGTACTGACTTGCTGTGCTGCTGAGGACATTAATTACTTCTCTACCTGCATTAATGTTACTAAACAATTAGCATCTATCTATCTCCCTCTAACGTATAATCTCTCTATCTCTGTCTAACTTATGTTATCTTATGGACTACGCACATGTCTCATTCAAATTCTGAGAACTTGCAACAAAAACATTTGGGCTACATAGTAAAAGTGATTACTATCAACACTAACAATTTTCGTAGTATGGTTGTTATTTTGAAATAGTACACCTAAGTATATTTTTGTGGCTAGTTTGCCTAGAATGTTATACCATTTTAGAATTGTAGTTAGTTGCGCCAATTTTTAATACTATTTGCCACAGTAGTGTCCATACTTTTTTTTTTCACTGTGATGAGTGAAAGTGAGCTGAAAGTCAAAATCTTACATAATTTATGAAAAAAACATAGTTTTGGTTGATTTTTGTGTAAAAACTATAGATATTCTGGAATTTTTAATGGTTGTGATCGATAGTAGTGCTACTTACCTTACCAATACAAAAAAAAACACAGAATTACTTGTAAAATTGTAGCAATGGCACTTAATAATATAATAAAAGATGTCGATTTTTAAAGAAATCGGTTTTTTTTGTCGTAATGAAAAAAAAAATCAAGGTAGAATTTTTTTCTTTTTTGTTCTCGAGTAGTCATATGTAGATCCACCTGCTGGTGCCGGCTTATCGTTGAATTTTGGGACACCCTGTATATAGGTGTGATAGGAATTTACAACATATTTATTATCGACCAAAGGTAAGTCCGGATGTGGAGGACATTTCATCCAGTTGTATTTTCTTTTTTTCTTGCCGGATCTTTCTCAGAGTGGCCGCGTTTCGATCCGGTGGTAGCTTAATAGTTTTGTTAGTTTTTAAACTATTAAATTGCCACAATATAATAATGATCATAAATTAAATGTAATAACTGATCATAAACAATATAGAATAATTTTCTTTTTGTACTGGCCATGAATTGTATTAAAAATATGGATCAAACTTTAATAAATCATACTGCAACGGATAGAAATAAATTTCTGTTTTAATGATGTCTTATTGGACGTGAGACTCCTTAGTCCACCCGTGACTATGAACGTTGTAAAGCGTTCGAAACGTCAGGAAATTAAAAAATCAAATATAAACGCAATAGAATCCATAAAAGTAGTTTTATTTTTTCCTTCTGTTTAAAGTAGAGATTGTAGATACGTATTATTATGTCAATTGTCTGCTTCTATTTTTTTTAACGCAAATATTTCAATTTACTATTTTCTCTTAATCATATCTGTTTAGGGAGGTTTTGAGAGTTTGGGTCTAGCACTTAACCAAAAGTAACAATGTATTCCGCCTATCTTTTATCTTCTTCTTAATTCATGTATGGTTATAACCCATATATGGGTACGTACACTCGTGTCCACGGTTCTCCTCTAGATGGACGAGGGCGTTCTACATGACGCTGGCTATCTGAGTTGATATTTTATATCTAGTTTTACTCCTCTTGCAGTGATAACTATCATCATTGCTACGTCAATTTTTACAATGTATACAATATGGAAATGGTGATGGTGTTAATCATAACATTCTTACACAAACATGGTGTTTACGTGGTGGATACGATGTTTTGTATGAAAGTAACATATTATGTATCAGTTTCTTACAAATTGTAATAATAAGGGGGGTTACGGTGAGAGTGGAAAATGTTTTGCCTGTTTAAGTTAAAAATATCTAAATATTGTTAACTGTATATTTGTTTCATGTAAAAATTTTTAACATAACAAGTAACCTTCAAAATGTAGAATGTCTTTGAAAGATTCCAATATATTGATGAGCTGATTGTATTATAATAATTATTTTTATGCTTTATATTTTAGCCATTATAGTGACACAAATACCTACTTTAACGAAAGGTCAAGAGTGAATATTATAATTATGTTTGCTTAGTAAAGGTACTAATTTAACATTCGAAAGGATAATTCAATGTTTAGTCGATTTGACCTTAAACAAATGTATTGCGCTTGATATTACGAAACAGGTCTATATATAGAAAGCTACTAACATGATCCCTAGTATAAATCCAATGTCTATTATGCTATTTATAAGCTCATTAAAGAATGATACATCATTTTTACAAGATTTTATTTAAAATATCGTAGAGTGCAGATTATTGAAGAAAGTTAAGTTTAGTTTCTCCGTGTGATGACGTATTAAGAATAGAATTTAGATATTTATCAAAAATACCACGCTGGAATATAATTAGGTCTTGGCCACATACATTTATTGTCAACGGTGGGGAGAACGGGGTTAAATTTTGTAAAGAATGAATCGTGTAATATGGATCCGTTCCCTTAAATAGATGAGTTACTATTTAATGATAACACGAGCGAGCATTTGGCTTACATTCAGCTGGTAGGCTTGACACTGCATTTGAGTATTACTCAAAAATAAAGAGCAGAAGGTGTTGAGTCGTATCATACAAAAGAATGGTCATATGTCTGCCTCTTTTATATATATAAGTATCCATTGACACTGTCGCCGATGCCGAAAGAAGCTAAGGAAGATATTAGCAAGTATTTATTCTTTTAAAATTACAGTACATTCCCAGGACTCTGTAATAAATATTGCACATCACCTCTTGTAAAGAAACAACCGACAAATTTCGTTTTCGTAGAACATTGTTCCAATCGCAAGAGTCTGGTATAACTAGCTAGTCTGGTATAGCTAGCTGTTAAAACTATTATGATTATATGTTATTTTTAAATAAAATAGAGGTAATTCTACATCCTTTTTTTATAAATTTTTGCTGTTTTAACAGCTCCACATATACAAATATTTTTGACTGGACGTAACTGTATTCTCTCGCACTTGTACAACAACTGATAAACGTCACGAGTGCGAATGCGACGAGCGACAGAGACAATGCTCTGCGAAACCGAAATTAACCGATTGTCTCTTTCCAACGATCGATGTGCAATACTTACTGAGGGGTACTGTATTTCTTAAAATACCTATAAACATTACTATATATTATGATCAATACAAAAGTTTAAATGTTTATTAAGCAATCATAGCTAACCACGTGGTCGTATTTGAATGAGATTTCATAGAAATTTAGAAGTGTGAATGAAAAATTTCTCCATTCTAATTATTGATTAAATCATAAGAAGAAAGATTATTATTGAGTAAATCATAAGAATTGGCAGCGTTTTATGAAAACTTTCATTATCTAAATTTATATTTATTGCTAAAAATATTTGTGCTTATGTGTCATTTTCCAGATATTTCTTCGTTAAATATACTGATAACCTAATTAAAGTCGTAAGGAACCGTTATGTGTAGGCGGCACAGGATCATACTGAGTAGTACTGAAATTCTCATGAATAAGTTTATGACTAACAGTTAACGTCGATGGACAGATGGATGAGTAGTGATATATATTTTTTATATGTTACTAGCTTCTGCCCGCGGCTTCGCCTGCGTAAAAGGTCACTTTCATAAAGTTTTTCATACCCTATTTTTATTTTACCCCTTAAGGGGAAATTTTTACAACATGTTAATGTCATATTTATTTATATCTAATCAATAGCCTAAAATAAGTTTCAAGCTTCTGGCTCTAAAAATGACGATACTTCCTTACAACTTTTCATCCCTCTTTACAACCCCTTTTTGCATTTAAAAGCAGCCTATGTCCTTTATCAGGCTCTAGACTATCTGTGTACCAAATTTCATTTAGATCACTTCAGTAGTTTTGCGTGAAAGAGCGACAGACAGACAGAGTTACTTTCGCATTTATAAGTAAGGATTTAATATAAATTCATGAATTGACTTCTCGGAGGGTTACGTCTACGCGATAAAGCGATAGCCGTAGTTTCTAAACTACGAATATCCACAAGCCACGATTCTGACATAAGTTCCTCGCTTCATTCACGCACATCACAGTCATACTTCAGGCATTTTCTATATCATAAAAAAAAAAAACTTGCTCTAACCACCATCTAAAAACCATTCAGGTGATATCGTGAAATAATTATAAAAACGTGCGGATTTTTTTTGTACAAAAATTACAAAATTTACGCACAAGGAAATTTTATAATTAAGATATAAAGCGAGATATAATACAAGGCAATCAAATATTACGCAAGTAGTTTTCAATTCTGCGATTTACGGTTTATCAAAGTTATAATCACAAGTTGAACTTCGCAGTAAAAACTTGTCAATTGTAATAACATTAATTTATGATACATTTTTACGTAATCCATGCTTCTATCAGTTTAATGTTTATTTTCTAGATAAAATATGTTAAAGAATATTATTTATTTCTGTGAAATCTACTGTATTGTGGTGGCTATGAATTCTACCAATCCTTACTGCTCGTAGGTGTTGTAAAAATCTACTAAATACTTAACATATACCTAAACCACCATTCCAATTCCTCTCTAATCTGATAAATTCAATTCCTAAGGAGAGTTGAAGTCATACAAGCGGCCGGAGATAAAACTATTGCCATATATAGATATATACCTACACTCTTCTTCCATCATATATATATGATAGAAGAGTATATAATGCGTTGACTCCAAGTAACCGGGATAAGAGCAAGACGATGATGACTTATTATTGTAAAATATATACAGGCTAGAAAAAAATATTAAAAAAAATGTAATGATATTAAGCCTTTTTAATATAAACCCTTTTTTTTTGCGGTGGGCCATGGACGTCGCACCCCGCCAAATCAGTCCGGGGTGACGGAAGAGGCGGCGCGCAACCCCATTGACCCACCCTGCAAGCACCTCTTCTTCGCCGTGCGAGCGGGCCACCGGTACCCGATCTTTGTCTTCGGTGGCATATTAAGCCACCCTTGGGCTAAATAGAGCCATAGTGTTTTAATAAGCGATAACGTACTTCATCAACTGAATGTATTTACGATTATATGAATGCACTAAGGTCATTATTAATCCTTTTTTTTAATATTTAACATATAAGACTATGTAATTTCTAAAATGGTAAGAATTTTTTTTAAATGTTTCATTAAAATCTTTCAAAATCCTATCAAATGTACACACAAAGCATAGATTAATTCAATTACGTTTACTAACATTTACTTTAGTTCTTGTCGAAATTATATTGTCTTCATAAAACTATACAAAAAAAAATCCCTTAATTGGGTATAGATGGGTAATTTTTTTAAACTGCAAACGTCTTATGTTCTACCTTTAAGCTTCTTCATACGATATAAAATTTAAGTATTAGTTGGCTATATCTGTTAACACCTGACCTACCGCACAGAATAAACTGTGCTGTGCTGCGATAATGCAGTGATGTGTTGGCCTCAGTTGGCGAGGCCAAAGCGTTCGAACGCTATGCGCGAATTTTAGTCGAGACTCATCTAATAAAAAAAATGCACCTATTTATAAATATTTTCTTCATTCTAACTCCACATTATTCAGGTTTAAAAATACCCGTTTATTAAATAGAAATTAAGCATCATGTTCATGAAGCATGGACGCGTATTTACAGATAACGTAATAAATTAAAGTCATTTTAACCAAATGAAACTATATTTTATTATTATAATTAAAATTATTTTTAAGAATAATTATTTTATTTAATAAATTTAAACACTACTCGTTTAAATTTATTATATTGTTAAAATCATCCTGGTAGTTTTAATATAAAACGACCTTTGGTTATTTTATAGCGTGTAATAACTCTAGATAATCTGTTATCACAGATTACATTATGAATGATTACTATTTTTGAGATTTTTTTTTTTAATTATTGTGTCTGAATAAAACTTTATTACTTACATATGTAAATAAAGATTTATTATACCTCGTAAAGCTATTTTAATTGTCCAGTAATTCTTTCTATTTGCCCTTTAAAAGACTACACGCTAAGCTATGGAATTAATAAAAAAAAATTGTGTCATTTATAAATATAGGCCATCGGTGTAATTTATGTTTTAAATCAGTTAATGATTTATGACTTTCACTCATGGATGTTGAAATACAAATTGAAACGCTATAAAATTAGTAAAAATATTTCACATTATTAGTTTAGTTTACATTATATTTTTAATACCAGTCGTTATATAAGAGTTGAACCAAAGTAACTACTTCGCTTGCATTACCTACTAGTGCGTATCACCAGCAGCGAGTTCGCAGATCGTCGAACGTAATCAAGCCATCTGATAGAACGTGACCTACCGCATTCACTCGTCGAGTACGTCACATAATACAAATGTACCTACTATGTGTCTCGTGACTGAGAATCTACGAAAGTTAATACTGCTATTATGTAGGGAAGTCGCTGAAATTGAACACTTTACTATAAAAATTAGTATGCCGTTTGTATATCCTAGGTATTTCTCAATAAATTGTGGGATCTGGTCCAGCCATTTATTTTATATATATAATATTTGTTTTAATTTTGTATTTCACCTCTAAAAAAATTAAGCCTTACTCGAAGAACATCTCACTGCGGCTAATACTTACTAAACATGTATGCAACCAATCAAAAAATGACGAGCCCGCTGAGTTTCTTGCCGGATCTTCTCAGTTTGTAGTCGCTTTCAGATCTGTTGGTAGATTAATTAAAAAAGATTTAAAAAAGGTGGAAAATTGACAGTATGTAAGTGCCCTTAACGCATAATAAATGATTTGATTTAAAAATATAAGTTTTAAAAGTACAATAATAATACATTTGTCCAATAATTGCTAGGTGAAAATATATATGTCATCCATTCATTCGTCTAGTGTTGAATATTGTCACCATTATTTGCTGAATATAGTCTTCATTGGGTAATGCCGTAACACTTGACCAGCACAGTTGGTGTTGAGTTTTTCATGAGAGCGCTTGCCCTTTCCCAATTTATTAAAAAAATAAAATTGTCATTCATTTCTCGACGTTTAGTTACATTTCTAATGCGAGTTTAGTTAGGATTAATATAATAAATAGTCAACATTTACTAAAGATATTCTTAACTATTTATGTAAATTTCGTATTTACATTATATTATTTTATAGAAAACTTATTGGTGTGATATAACGTGATAACACGAGTGCATAGCGCACTCGTGTTCGCAGGGGACTTTACTCAGATTCGAAATAAACATTTACAGATCGCACAAAAATTGTACTGCGTATTAATTGAACTCTATCGTGCCTCGACTTCCTACTCGATATTTAAACCACTACACCATGTTTGTCAACTCTAATACATTCTAAACATTACTACTGATTAGTTGCAATCAGTAAATTTTAATTAGCGTGGCGCTGTAAGCCCGCATTTCATAGTGATGTTAAGAACAGTTATGCTATTCGACCACATGCTAGTAGAAAATCATTTAGTATTTTATGTTATAAGAGGTTTTATTTATTTACATTACTTATTTAGAGACTACGTAAAATGGTTAAAAACGGAAAGCAATACTGGCATGTTGGTCGGACGAATAAAAAAAACGGTTGGCGGGATAGTTTTTGTTTTTTATGTCATTCGTGAAAAAATATATGTCGATATATGAATCCTTGACGTGCGTTTCATTGTTATCCTGAGCTTGTAAATCTTTCATCAGAAGTGGGATGAATCCAAAAAGAAATCGTATATAATTATATATATATATATATACATGTTAGAAAATGAGTAGTGATAACGACAGTGAACACTACGAGAGACGCTCCCGGAGTCGCACGAAGCGATCCAGGCGTCGTAAACGTCGTCGTCGACAAAGTTCTAACTCTGAAAGTGAGAGTTCGACTTCAGAAAACAATCGCAGGTCCACTCGGAAGCAGAATAAATACCGTCACAAGACACGTGACTATCAACGCATTTCTAAATCAGAAAGTAATGATCCCGGAGTAAGGCAAGATCAGTCTCCGATAAAGCGACGGCAGCAGGGACGCGCGGATTCCATTCTACACACGGAACTACGAACAATACAGGCCAGTGTTGTGTAGTCACTTTCCTACCTATACTAAATATTATAATTAGTGATATTAAAGTGTATATGTGAATGCGTGTATGCATATGTATATATACATATGTATGTATGCGTATGTGTGTATATACATATATGTATATATATACATATATGTATATGTGCATGTGTATATATACATATATGTATACATTAATGAGTGGGTTATATTACAAAAATATTATCTCGCTTTTCACCGAGATATGTGCATATACAATGCTTTCATCACTTTCATTATACATCTCTTCCACATTTGTGTGTTATTGAATTTAAAGTTTATTTATGGTAGGATGGAAGCACTAACGTTAATAGTATAGGTAGATACATACTTATCATCTTCCAAAAGATCAAACAGATTTTGTTTCTTGTCTTTTATTTATTATTCATTTTTGATGATTGGATACCATAATACTTACATATATAGAAAGAAACTCACTATTACAATTAATGAGACTACTAATTACTAATGTGTGTGCCAATAAGTATGAAATATCTTTATTGCATAATAGCGATTATTGCGGAAACAGTCGTACATTAATCTTATTAGGTACTTAACCTATTTTGTACTATGTCTTACTTTGAATGTGAATAAAGTATAAGCTTATCTACATTAGATATGATGGCCTCTGCTGTTGCTTCCTCCTTTGTTTTGTTGACTAACAAAGCTAATCACGCTTATATATATATATATATATATATATATATATATATATATATATATATATACCGCACTACCGAACTTTACAGGAGACAGTACCACTACAAGTTCATGAAGAAATGGGTATTCAGCCGCGGCATAGTGCAGAGCTACAGACCGAGATACAGACAACGAATGCTACATCTTCGCAGCCAACAGTGACGAACGCAATTGAGTCTACAAGTAAACCTCGTTTATTACTTAGTGTTGACGATGTAGCACAAATAATTCAAAGTTTTACTCGGTCACACTCTTAAGTTACTTATGATAAGCATGTTAATATTATACCCACCTTTGACCCATCACAGAAAAATCAGCGTATTGAGGGATGGATACCCAAGGTTAATGAATGCGCAAAAATTCACAACTGGTTTGATGAACAAACGGCTCATTACGCTTTGCCAAAATTAGGTGGTCATGCTAAGAAATGGTATGAGGGACTTCAAACCATTCTTCTGACATGGCCCAAATGGCAGGAAAGACTAAGAAAAGCATTCCCTTCTGAAAGTAACTACGGGGCTTTATGATCGGAAATGTTAGATAGGCGAATGAAGTTAGGTGAATCAATAGACGAATACTATTACGATAAAATCTTATTACTAAATGCTTGTAGTATAGAAGGAAAGAAAGCCGTTGACTGCCTGGTTTATGGGATAGAGGATAGGACAATTAGAACAAGTGCATCGTCAGCTAGGTGCCATGATCCGGAAGACTTATTAAAATGCCTTAAAGATTTGTGTAGGGAGGCAAATGATTCTCGTTTTGTCAAACAGCCGATTATCTCAAACGTTTCTAGTTCCACCTTAAATGACAAATGTTTTAAATGTAGTAAAATAGGTCATCGAGCTGCACAATGCCGTAGTAGAACGATGAATGATATTTTCTGCGTCAATTGCAAAGAATCGGGTCACATTTCTGGTAAGTGTCCAAAGGCATTAATTAGATGTGATAATTGTAAACGATATGGACATAATACCAAAGATTGCTACCGGCCTAAAGACGATAGTCAATCAAACAATAACTCTATAGTTGATAAGAAAACTATGTTAACACAAACATCTAAACCTGGTTCGAAATACTATAAATCAGCTGTTATAAATGATAAAATTAATATAGAGAGTTATGTAGACTTTGGAAGCGAATGCACTGTGATACGGCAAGACATTGTTGAGAGATATTCTCTACCTAAAATAGAAAATGATGTTCCAAATATACGTGGATTGAATAGCGTGACAATCCCTGTAGGTAAGACAAAAATTAATTTAGATATCGGTGAAGTAACAGCAGAAATTGATGCATATATTGTTGAGTCGTCTTTGCTTAATCAACCTTTGTTAGTTGGACAGGATTTTACTGAAAAAGAGGACGTCATTGTCATTAAAACATATGATAAATTGGAGATTTTGAAAAGACCCCTTACACAACTTACCACATGTGTTGGCTGACAGACAAAATAACTGTAAGATTGTATTACGAATTAAAATTAACACCGTTGTAAATTAAGTCATGACGATATCGGACATTTTAGTGAGGAAAAGACAGCTGAAGTTGATAAACCATTTGACACTGTGCATATTGATCATTTAGGATCTTTTGTTAAAAACACTAATGGTCACATTACTTACTCGTTCACTAGAACGAGTCTATCCATCGACTACGATGGATTCACTAAATTTTGCATACTGACTCCACTATGTAATCTTAAATCTTCGCTCACTATTCAATCTTTAGAGAACACCTTTTGCACATTCGGATATCGTAACAGATTGATATCGGATCAGGGTTCAACCTTTACGTCCCATGAATTCAAACGTTTTTGTGACGAATCTCATATAAAACACATCCTTAATGCTGTTGCATCACCTCGAGCTAATGGTCAGGTGGAAAGATACAACAGAACAGTTCTAGATGCACTTACCGCATATACTGACAAATTTGGTGAAAAGCATTGGGGTCGGGCACTAGGCAAATTACAATGGGGCTTAAATAACACTCTTAACAAAGGAATAGGTAAGACACCTTCGGAAGCACTTTTTGCCGTTGCCATGGTCAGCAAGGGTGATAACATATTTATCTCTATTTTGAGTGAAACTAGGCGGATAGGTAATATAAACGAAATAAGGAAAAAAGTAAGTGAATACATAGAGAAAGATCAAGAAGCACAGAAGAATAGATACGACAAAAAGAAAATTAAAGGTAGAGTATATAAGATAGGTGACTTAGTGAAAATTTTAAAACCGGTGTCAAATAACGATGGCAAAAGTAAGAAACTGCTCCCGAAATTTACAGGGCCGTTTCGAATTGCCAGAGTTTTAGATAATGATAGATACGAAGTGTCAAGTATACCCGGGGCAAAAATAACACAAAAGAACTACTATAATATATGGGCAGCTGACCGCATCAAACCTTGGATATCAGTCCCTTGCAATGACGATAAAAGTGAGGGTACCACTAATAGCAGTAGTGAAGCAGAATGACAGTTCTGATTTACGGTAGATGGGTTAAGTGAATGTCATAATTCATTATAAGTAATATTATATTCCATTATATTCTTAACTTTTTTTTTGAGTTAATTCCTAATTAGGGCAATAATATGTGAACCTAATGTTTTATTTTGATTATAATTTTTTTAAGTGTTTATCCTATGAGTATATGAAACTAATGAGAAACAAATGATTGATAGATTGTTGTTAGTTATTAAAATATTTTATTTTGGATAGAATATTATTATTTAATAGATATGTATACCAATATGTTTACGAATTAGAGATATTTTTTTTAATTAATTGTATTAAATAAGTATAGCGGGTAAAATATTCGATTTTGATAGATAAATCGGTATTTTGCTAACCAACCGATATTTTGGATTGGAAATATTGTATAACCGTGTTGACAGATCCATGGGTATTTTCAATCAAAATATTTAATGTAAGCATTAAAACTGTTGCATTGGAGTTACCAATGAGACTCGGAATGTGAGATTTTGACAGCTGTGATATTGAAAATATTGTATAACCGTGTTGACAGATCCATGGGTATTTTCAATAAACCGGTCTGAGTGCTATGAAGTATTTGATTGGAATAGGACAATCAATAGTTTACGGCTATAAGATTGAAAATATTGTATAACCATGTTGACAGATCCATGGGTATTTTCAATAAACCGGTCTGAGTGCTATGAAGTATTTGATTGGAATAGGACAATCAATAGTTTACGGCTATAAGATTGAAAATATTGTATAACCATGTTGACAGATCCATGGGTATTTTCAATTAATGGACCGGTTAATGGAGAGAAGTATTTAATTTGTTGTTGATAACTTGAAGATATTAGTAACATGTTGATAGATCCATGGGTATCTTCAAGTATAATTGCAATGCTGAGAATAATATTACTATATGTTAATAAGAACCATCAGTATTTTTGATAATAAATGATTGTTGATGTAATCTTAATCGGTTAGTGAACTAATTAATTCTTAGATAGTTAAGTTTGAGGACAAACTTATTGTCAGGAAAGGCCGAATGTTAGATGTTAAGAACAGTTATGCTATTCGACCACATGCTAGTAGAAAATCATTTAGTATTTTATGTTATAAGAGGTTTTATTTATTTACATTACTTATTTAGAGACTACGTAAAATGGTTAAAAACGGAAAGCAATACTGGCATGTTGGTCGGACGAATAAAAAAAACGGTTGGCGGGATAGTTTTTGTTTTTTATGTCATTCGTGAAAAAATATATGTCGATATATGAATCCTTGACGTGCGTTTCATTGTTATCCTGAGCTTGTAAATCTTTCAATAGTAATAACAGATCGAATAGAAAAAAAATAAAATTACATTATTTCATTGCCATAATAAAAAAAATATACCGATCTTCACAATTAGTAAAAATTTTGTTTTTGTAGCAATAGCTTAGGTACTTATTTCAGCTTATATGTGTCGCATATGTATAATTGTATATATCCTATTGTTGAGCTCAAGTTTCCTCCACCTTCTTCTTTCTTCCTTCCCCATTCTTCCTCCACCTTCTTCCTTCCCCATTGGGAAGAAATTTACTGGTAAAAGCACGCTGGTTAGACGTATCTGTTTTGGATTTTTATCGTTGTATGGGAGAAATATTATAATATTGTAACGTTTTTCTGTTACGCGCCATCTTTATTTATATGTCACGTTATTTCGTTACGCACCATATTTATTTTGAAGTGAAACTTCTTTGCGCGCATGAGGGTAACATTTTTACAGATGAAACGCGACACGAGCAACGCGGCACGAGAAAGAGAGAATATACACGCTATTGGTTAAACGAGATTCAAAAATAAGTTCGCTAAAGTTTCACTTCTGACATGTGTACCTTTTTTTAATACTACCGCATCAGACGTTAGGACCAAAGATATAAAAAAAAAAGGAAACAATTACTGATTATATTAAATGTATACTGTTTAAATAGGAATTGCTCATAATTTTATGCCGACAAAATGACGTATAGGATGTATCCTATCCCGAAAGCAGATAACGTTAATGCCAGATAAGAAAAAAATCTAAATCAAACTATATCAACCCGCCTGAGCAATGTGTTTGTTATATTAAGTTAATTTCTTTTCAATCATAGGGGGAAAGTTTGGTCCCAGCAGTAGGACGTATACACATACATATACATACATATCATCACGCCATATCCCTTGCAGGGTAGGCAGAGAGAACAGAGTGCCAGAGAACTCTATGTCTGCATACTTCACTCGCTTCCTCAACATTCATAATTCTCTTCATACACGCTCGCCGGTTTCGGAGACTCTTGACTCCACCTTCCTTCAGTACCTGACCGATCTGGTCTAGGTAGGTTAGTCTCGGTCTCACTCGGTACCTACATCCTTCCACTTAGGACGTATATCTATATCTATAGATACATATAATAAAAATGTAACGGATCGCTGTCTGTACATGGAAGATATATGAGAAAAAATATTACTCGGACCTTTATCAATACAAATAGAACCCAAAACAATGATTGAAATTACTGAAATTTTTAGCATTTAATATGCTTAATTATTTATAAATACCCGAATACGAAACGAAAAATTATGTCACAAGCGGGGTTCGAACCCGCAACCCGCTTGTGACATAATTTTTCGTTTCGTATTCGGGTATTTATAAATAATTAAGCATATTAAATGCTAAAAATTTCAGTAATTTCAATAACAAGGTTGTGTCATCGTTTAATACAATTCTAACTGTAAAGTTTGAAGTATTAAGTCTATACAATGTGTAAACATTGTCCGATAGATGGCATACGTCACCTTGAAGACGTAAGATATAATATGAAGCGAAATCTGCATGTCCTAAAATAGTTCACGATGGTGTAAGTGGCAGCACGGTTGGGCCGGATTCCCAATAGGTGCGGGTTCGAACCCCGCTTGTGACATAATTTTTCGTTTCCTATTCGGGTACCAAAACAATGATTGTTAAAATTTTTGTCTGTTTATCTGTGCACGCTAATTTCAGAAACGGCTTATCCAATTTAGATGCGGTTTTCGCTAATATATTGTCGTAAGCTTCACTTAACATTTAGGCTTTATTTCATGTCAATTGATTTATAATAAAAAAGTTATGTCACTTAAAAAAATGTTCGAAGAAAAAATCTTTATCGATTCTTTTCAAATTACGTACAAATTATCTTCAGTAAAAATAAATAAACACGTGTTTCAGCATTTATTAATTTTCACCCTCTGGGGGTGTAAATTGGGCCTGCGAAACGGTTTGGACGACTTATTAAGTCATTAGCGCCAAGCCGATATTATTGAAGCTGACAACTTGAAATTTTGACAGTGGTTTCTTTCTATGACGTAGAGATTTATTAAAAAAGGATTTTACGAAATTACACCCCTAAGAGGGTGGAACAGAGTGGCAAAGTTTGTATGTAGAGAAAAATCGTTATTGATTCTTTTCAAATTACGAGTCGAATCATATATTCTATGGTAATATCTGGCATTTGTCAATTTCACCCTGTTTGTGTAAATTAGGCCTGTAAAGCGGAACGACTCATTACCGCTAAGCCGAAACTATTAAAGCTAGAAACATTAAATTTTGACGCACGTTTCTTTTTATGACATAGAGATTTAATATGAAAGGATTTTATGAATGCTGCCCCTAGATGGGTGTAACAAAGTGGCAAAGTATGTATGGTGAGAAAATTTCGTTATCGATTCTTTTCAAATTACATACAAATATTCTTCGGGAAAAATAAATAAACATTTTTTTTTTGGCGGCGGGCTACGCTAAAGTAACATACAGGTTAAGTTTAGCTTCAAAAATGTTCACTCTATAACTCAAATAATAAATCATATCTAACGAGGTCGCAACTCTGCTGGTGAAACAAAAGAGTCAAATAAAGGGTGGCGATAATTATATTTTTATCCCATGGTCATGCCGTTAATAGTATCTTAAAGGCAATATAATTTGTAGAATGAATAGATCTTTGAACAACCTTTTTCTTTAGTGACCGGCTATGGTATATAAACACACCGCGCCCAATCCGTTCGAGGTGACGTGTGACCCCATAGGGCGCCGTACACGTACATCTACGTTATGCGGGCGGGCCACCGCAACCGGGTATCATCTCGAGTCGAAGTCATAGTGTGCACCTCAATACAGGTATTCACGCTTGCGCCGCCCAAAGCACAGACGGTAGAGCGTGTCAAAGTAGAGTATTTTCTCTCGGACTCACCCTATTGCCTAATTCCGTTAGACAACTAACTCGCAGAAGGCGGCGTCCGTATACCAGTAACGCCGTTAATCATCGTCATAGCGACAAACCTTCAACACCTTGCATTGCTTTTTCTATTTAACTCTGCCAGAGATGACTTCTGCGTGGACGAAGTCGCGGGCGAAAACTAGTAAAGTAATATAAACCGATAAGATAATAAGATACAGGAGAACGAACATACCTATGACGCGCGAGTGAAGCGCTCTTTTATAATATACCTACTAGTTGACTTAACAAACGTTGTTCTGTCTGACTTTACGTGGGCCAGATAATTACACCTTCATAGCCTTTATATCCGTGTGGTGACGGAGTAAGAATATTATTCACCACCCCATATCTTGCCCGTGGGTGATCGTACAAGACGACTAAGGGATATAAAACGCATATAACATCTATGCGACAGAAGGAAAACTAGAAACAAAACCCTATACCAACACGTCTGACCGGCGCGGTATATTAGGTTAATTTCCTTTCCATTAAGGAGGAGGCCCGAGCCCAACAGTGGGACATTTATGGGCTGTGATGAGATGATGATGAGCCTTTATATATCTACCTTTTTTTTTTTTTTTTTTTTTGTTTACGCTGTGGAAATGCTTTTGCGCACATCCCCCGCCAGTGACAGACGGGGGGGTGTGTGGGACTCGCCGGCCATGAGATTGACGGCCGGAATACCCACTAAAACCTAACAGCGGTCCCTTCCGCGCTTTTACGGGATGCCGGAGAGATCGTCTATTGACATTCTATCCCCGACACCCCTACGCTTAGCCATCTGGCCACGACCAGTCAGCCGTCAAGGCGGTGTGAGGAGGTGCGCGTAGCGGCGCCTCCTTCTCCCTGGTCGCCGCCGGCGGAGCGAGTTCGCAGACGCGAGTGCTTCGCGTTCTCGCTCCGCGGCCTCCTTTGCAGAGATGACTTCCTCGCAAAAGGAGGCCATCGACGTCCAGTGCCTGTCTCTGTCAAGCATCTTGTTGATGACGGTTGACAACGACAGGTCTGCTCCAATGACCGCCGACAGGTCGCGGCGCTGAGGCCCCCAGGCGGGACATACCTCCAGGGTGTGACGCGCGTCATCGATTTGCGCGCCACACTCATGGCATCCAGGGGCCTCTTCACGTCCAATTCGGTGCAGGTACTTACCGAAGACCCCGTGTCCGGTAAGTACCTCTTTATATATCTACCTAAAGAACTGATTCAAGAATTGGAATGGTCTCATCTTGCACATGAGTGTAAACAAACATTCTAAGACTCTATAAAGGTAACTCTATGCTTTTTTATATACGAGTATATGTACTTAATATATTCGATATCCGGGGAATACTCTAATTGTATTTTGCTCAAATATGCGTTGTTATGCGGATAGCAGCACCGCTGACGAACGATATACCGAGCGTTATAATATCTCTCGGAGTATGTTACAAGAAAGAAGAGCTCAACTTGTGTTTAAAGTAGAGCGCTCTCAGGAGCGGGCCTCGAACATAAATTCTGTGTACTCAAAAAAGGGTCCGTTTATCATAGCGACTCAGTTTTTCTAGATTATTGGAATCCTCGGCGACGGATGGAGCCAAGTCCAGTTTGGGAGCTATTTGGAAGACAAATCCAAATTGGCAAGCAGCAAAGCTGGGAGTCCTGAACAAAGCTAGACGGTATTTCACACTGTGTCAGCATCATGTACATACACACAGCATAAGCTCGCCCTCTCATCTCTGGACCAGCGCCCAATGTTATCAACTGCCATTTGACTCCCAACAAAGACGTGCTGTTCGAATCCTCTGTGATACCAATCTCATGGACAGACTGGAGTCGCTAGAGCGGCAGAGTGACTGCGTCGCTCTGTGTAGGTACTCTGCCGTCTCTTTCACGGGAAGTGCTTTGAGAAACAGGGAGGCGGTGTTGATAAAACGCCAAAAAATACATCACGTGATTAATGGACGCTACCTAATAATATATTTTAATACTACTAACATTAAGTTTTAATAAAATACAAGTGAAAATTAAAGATGGGCTCTATGATTTTCATTAGTGTTTTCGGTACCTGTATCAGGCCTACGTCACTCCATGTACTTACGCGCTATAATTGCCTACCGCCCGACCAAGCGGTCGCGGGCAGTTTGCGGACCAAATTCAGTGCGGTTTTCACAAGCGAAGCGTATGCATGTTGTTAAATATTATTCGTTCCATTCGTTTGTACGTGTACCTACGATGGCGTCTGGTGCCTTATGTGCAGTAAATGGGTGCAAATCAAGTAAAAAAAAAGGGGGTAAAAAAAATTACTACATATTCGAAGTCCCACATTTAATTAAATGTATCAGGAATAACTTACTGACAAATAATTTTGTACACGATGAAGATAAATATCTGGGGAACTAATCTAACTAATCAGGCTATGCAAGGATTTGAAGAAAGAAGGCATTAATTTTATGTTTACGAAACGCTTACATCAGGATTGCCTAGAAAAAATTTTTGGCACCGCCCTCAACAGAGTGGTAATTGTCGAGACTCTACACCGATAAAGTTCATGAGGGCAATCTCAAAATTATTCCTTTGAAATATGCTTGTTTTTTGTGACTTAGTTGTTAGCCTCAGATGGCTATGACAACTTTAGCCGGACTGTGGGTGAGCGCTGAGGGCTCTCAACCCGCAAGAACTCATGAATTTTATCGAAGAGGCAGTCCTGTGATTGCTGTGGGATCGCGAGGTGCGAAGAAATTACAATTGTACGCATGAGCATTTAGGCACATTTTAGCATGCAGCAGTTGCTGACGCGACAGAGTAGGCTATTATAGCAGTAGGTATTGGTAATTTTCTACCGAGTGAAGAATCTGTTATTTATTAATCTGTGCCTGTATATCAATGACTAATTAAGGCCGACTACGGATCGAGACACATACACTGACGCCGCGGAGAACACTTATAAAAACGTGAACTTATTATTTATGATTCGATTTAAATTTGGTTGTTTTTCAAAGTCACCTTAAATGCAATGTCAAGGTCTTGCTTCGTCGACTACTTGCGGATTAGCAAAGATTAGTTTAAAATATTTTCTGGTATTTTGATAATAATAATTGCCGATAAATCGTTATATTTAGTACAGGCGAGTATAGACTAATCTCTTGTTGTGTGTGTGTGTACATATTTATAAGGATGTAGGTATGTGTGTTCCACATTAGACTTTTTGATAAAGCGAGGATTTTTATTTATATTTCTCTTAAAGTCTAACATTAGAATTGTTGATGTATGTAATATAAGTATATTATTTTGGATCTTATTCAACAGCTGTGTATAAAATATCCACAATCTAAATTGTTATTATGCTGTAAAAATTATATTTACAAATGGTTCAAGCTATTTATTTTTTACTATCATAATGACTAAATACAGAATTAGCTGTGTGGTAGCGGTTACGAATACTACCAATCCTTACTTTGCTCGTGGATGTCGTAAAATACGACTAAGAGCCTTATAACGGCCTGGGCCAACTCTGATGCCGTTTGGTCAACAATTACATTCACAAGGAGGGTTGACGTCTGGCAGGCGGCCGGTCAGAAAACTATTGCCAATAACTTTTACAATATGTATTATATAAGAAGAGTACATATAGAATCGATCCCAAGCGGTTGGGATAGGAGTAGGAGAATGATGAATGACTATATATAGAAATAATATAACTCTATCTCTAGTTTTGTTTACGTATTATGTGGTAACATTATCGTTTTCGTCATCTTTCAGTAACATCTACTAAAAAGAATGCGTTAGGAAATTTTGTATTCTTACTATCTACGTCACCCCACGCAAAATATGTACCTACCAACTCAATTTTCAATGTAAATACTTTCCGTCGATTTTGATTTTCACATGTGGTAAGTAATATTATGTAATACAGAATAATATACATTAATAGTCTCTAACAAGAGATTCTTACCAGTGGCCAATATGTGGACGTGCTCGATGAATTTTCGCTTATTGCTATTGAAAACCATTTTGTTGCCAAATCCAATATCAACAAACGTTGTGATAAGAATCTTTCCTAGTTGAATACTAGATGCGATATTTTAAAACTTATAATATGCTCCGTCGACAAAATGTATAATATAAAACAAAAACAAAATGCGTCTGAGATTGCAATCTAATGTTGATTAATTTATAGTTATTGTTATTATATATTTTTCACGTGTCCTTGTTTAATTTTACATACATACATACATACATATCATCACGCCATATCCCTTGCAGGGTAGGCAGAGAGAACAGAGTGCCAGAGAACTCTATTTCTGCATACTTCACTGGCTTTCTCAACATTCATAATTCTCTTCATACACGCTCGCCGGTTTCGGAGACTCTTGACTCCACCTTCCTTCAGTACTTGACCGATCTGGTCTAGGTAGGTTAGTCTCGGTCTCCCTCGGTACCTACATCCTTCCACTTTCGCATTGTATATCTTCTTAACCAGGCGTTCGTTCGGCATTCTTTCCACATGTCCGAACCATCGGAGCATTCCCTTTCGCATCTTTACACCAATACTCTCTTTCATACCTACTCGCTCTCTTACGCCGTTGTTACGAATGCGGTCGGTCAGCCTAACTCCACAAATTTGCCGCAGAGATCGCATTTCGACCGCATTAATTTTACTATCATACTCTTTCTGCATACCCAACTCTCGCTTGTGCCCACGTGCCTTCTGGCTGAGGTGGTGGCTGCCGAGAAGTTGCCCCAACGCTCCGTTCACTCTATTGCCCGCATTCACTCTTCGCTCAATATCAGTGGTGTACCTTCCATCTCGGCTAAATCCACATCCAAGATATACAAATTCATCCACTTGCTCTAGTACATCATTACCTATTGTTACTCTTACATCTGTTCTGGTTTTATCTCTTTCAAAGACCATTATTTTGGTTTTGCTCACATTCACGCGTAGACCCCTTTTCTTACAATCTTCTGTTATTGTGTCGACTAGGGTCTGCAGGTCAGTCGCTGACTGTGCCAGCAGGACTGCATCATCTGCATAAAGCAGAGCAGTGACCACTGAGTCGCCCATCTGGACTCCCACATTCATATCGTTCAACCTTTGGAGACATTTATCCAGGTATATGATAAACAGCCTGGCTGACAGAACGCACCTCTGCTTAACGCCGATATTGACGTCAAGCCAAGGCGACATTCCATCATCCAGCCGCACACAGGCTCTACAGCCCATGTAACTGGACTGCACAGCCTGTAGCAGTTGTTGTTTAAATTTAATAAATATTAAGTTCTTATTTTTACCTATTTCTCCGTCCCATTATGATACCAAATTATAATGGGCACATTACATATCAGGTAAGTTACTTTTTGAATCGAATAAAGGTAAATATATAAGGAATATAGTAATAAAGGTAAGGTAAGAATAAGGTTAAAATTATTGATAGGTCGCCGCGACCTGTAAATAGATTAGTTCAGTGGATATAATATCTTTTTTTTGTTGACCTGTTTAATAGGTAGACGGATCGAGGACTTTGACTTTTTTGTTTGTTACTTGCAAGATAGACCTTCTATCTTATAAATATGAAGTCACAACAGTGACCTATTCAAAAGATAGTGATATAACAGGCGGGTTATAGACAGCCAGTTACATTTTGATTAAGTCCTCATAAAAAATATAAAACTGTATATTAGTAATAATTATGTTCCCAGTTTCTAACTAGAGGTGCATTACACCTTATTGAATGCAGCCAATAACTTCAGGGGCTACTCTGCGGGGCTATTTTATTTTGATTAAGTCCTCATAAAAAATATAAAACTGTATATTAGTAATAATTATGTTCCCAGTTTCTAACTAGAGGTGCATTACACCTTATTGAATGCAGCCAATAACTTCAGGGGCCACTCTGCGGGGCTATTTTATGCAAGGCGTAGGTTTATAAATGTCTGCTATGCGATTCTATTTCTGATTCGCAGTACTGTTTACTTTTATAATTACCAGCCGTGAAATAGATGCTCGCGTTGCTCGTAGTTAAATTTATCCCGTCCCATTTTGTAGACAATAATGGAAATAGGTCACGGGGTTATACATCGCTAATAGACACAGTAAATGGAATCCCACTCTGGCGAATGGACTCGTTGTAACATAATTCACAATGATCCTGCTATAAAATAATACCAATTTGTTTGAATTGAATGATGAACGAATGAAGTGTATTTATAAACTTGCGACACAATCGATTTGTTTCTTGTTTACATTCATTCATCTACTTAACTACCTATAAATTTAACATTGTGAAACTTTTTGCAAATTGAACATAAACTCATTTGCAAAAACGGGCGGTTTTGATTTTCATTCATATTTAAAAAGATACAATACCAAAAAGGTTTCAATCGTTTGTACACGTTACTGGCCGGTTTTAAAAATGCTGTGGTATTTAAAAAAGTACGTTCTAAATTCAATTTTTCATTTGATGTTCATTTTTACAGAAAACCCCTTTTTATCCTACATTTTTGGCGCGAAGTTCCAGAAGTTAACATCGACTTTCATAACTTTTATTCAATTTTTATCGATTAATTTCATATCCTTGACTGTCAAAGCTTTATTTAATGCTGTTTGGCTGTATCAAAAATGGTAGATAAAGTGGTAAAAGCTACCAAAATTATCGCGCTGCTTGAAGAGGGTTGCAGCCAATGTTTCGTGGCTAGGAGGCTAAATGTTAGTCGCTCGACAGTCCAAAGCACCTGGCAGCGATATCAGGAGACTGGTTCCGTCGAGAGAAGGCCTGGTTCTGGAAGAAAACCATGTACCCAACCACGGGATGATCGTTTTCTTGTGAGTCGCGCATTGAGAAATCGCAAATCTTCGTATGTGGATCTTAAGAACAACCTCCAAGAAGTAAGAAATGTGCATATTAGTCTATGGACGGTCAGGAGGAGGCTTCTCGCTGCCAATATACGCAGTCACCGCCCGGCCCGCGGCCCCAAATTACTCCGTGAGCACAGAGTTCACAGGCTTAGGTTCGCTAGAAATTGTGAATCATGGACTCAAGACGATTGGAATAGGGTTTTGTTCTCTGATGAAGCCAGGATATCTCTGTTCGGTGAAGATCGACGTCGGCGAGTGCTAAGAAGACAAGGAGAACGCTTTGCAGAGGCATGTTTCGAAGAAATCACACCTTATGGTGGGGGCTCTGTTATGTTTTGGGCAGGAATAAATTCAATGGATCGTACAGAGTTAGTCTTCATTGAAAACGGCTCACTGACTGGGCATCGATACATAACGGAAGTTCTAATTTCTCATGCACAACCCGCATTGGGCGCTCTAGGTGAAGACTCGAGTTTTATGGACGACAATGCTCGCGCCCACCGATCCCGCGATGTTAATGCGTATTTGCAAGAGGTCGGCATTCGTCGTTTGGATTGGCCAGCTCGAAGTCCCGACCTCAATCCCATAGAGCATGTCTGGGACGTTCTGAAACGGCGTGTGAGATCAGTACACCCGGCTCCGCAGACCATCAGAGAGCTGAAGAATGTGATTACTGCGGAGTGGGAACGTATTCCACAAGCAAGTATCCGGGATATACTCGCTAGCATGCCCAGACGAATTCAAGCTGTGATTTTAGCTAGATGGGGTCACACTCGATACTAAACATTTATCTGCTTTTACTTTATTAAAGCAAAACAAACAAAAAAAACTTTTTTATTTTACTTCATGAGCATATGCACTACTAGCGAATATACACTACTAGCGAGGTTTAGCATTATTTCCCATAAATTGTATCTAAATTTTATGAAATACTGATGAAAACGATTATTTTCTTATTAATTTACCAAATTGTGTGGATAAAACTACCTATAATTATCAAACAAAGAAATATTAACATTTGAAATGGTTCATTGCTTAGGTGCCCGTTTTTTTTGCAAATGAGTGTATAATATATGTATATACCTATGTACTGGAACTACCAGCTCATGTTTTATTGTCTGGAACCCTGATTATTATGTTCGATTAAAAATATTTTAGTGTTCGTAACTAAACCGTTAATCAGAGTTTTAATTATGCTTATGGCGCGCTGTTCGATTTTTTATATGATATGAATTATGTTATAGTGTTTCTATGATTGATATACCTGATTGCTGTTTTGATAATTATTGTTTGCATTCAAAGTGAAGGAATATATGAAAAGTTCTGCGACAGATGATTTCTATATCACTAGTTTCCAAGCTGAGCGAGATAGCCTTTCCTGGTAAAAACTTAGTCGTTAAGCCGTAAGTTTCATTAACTCACATTTCAGACCAAAGATTAAGCTTTGATCCGAAATGTGAATTAATGGAACGTGTTAGCAAATTACACATGATCATAATATAACATATTGAGCGATTTTATATTATCATAACGCTCTCACGTCCTTCTGTTATTCAATTTTCACATGCTATATTTATAATAAAAAAGTACTTAAATAAAATAATTGTGTCTTTAATTATATTATTAAAGACTTCTTTAATTATTAAAGAGTACCTAAGTACTTTTATGGCATATTTTATCTACGAAGTAAAAAGTTGCAATATGATAATGAAAATATGAAAATATAATATGTATATGAAAATATTTTCCGTGTGGTGACGGAGTAGGAATAGTATTCACCACCCCATATCTTACCCGTGGGTGATCGTACGAGATGACTGCGATGCTGATGATGGGAGAGAAGGAAAACTCAAAACAAAACTCTATACCAACACGTCTGACCAGCGCGGTATAGTAGGTTAATTTCCCTCCCATTACGGAGGAGGCCCGAGCCCAACAGTGGGACATTTATGGGCTGTGAATGCTGTGATGATGATGATGAATGAAAATATTACATAGTAAACTAACGATCCGCCTTGGCGTCGTTTCCGGTTAGTGAGATTTTAAGCTGAAAACTTTTCAAAATAAGATTAAAATTTAGCTGTTAATATGATTTTTTTTTGTCATGTGTTTAGCTTTTAGTCGCAGATGGCTTTAACAGCTAAGCCCGGTCTATGGGTAAGCGCTGAAGGGTCTCAACCCGAATATAAAATAATGTGTCTGGTTCTTAGTTATGTACCACAAATCATACAGTGCTTAGGGTGACGCGCTATTCCATGATATTTATAGGGCGGCTATAGAGCCGGTAGGAGGCACGGCGGTAAGACAGCAGCTTTTTTTTACGTAATTTTAAATCTCTTATATCTTCTACAATATTCATTAAAATGATTTATTGTAAAAAGAAAAAAAATGCTGTAGGTATATAGAATAACGCAAACTAATAAATTACCTATATAGCAGGAAAAAGATTTATGTTATATTTGTAAAAGAAAAACGCGCAAATATGAATACACAGAAATATAATACCAAAAACAAACATCGAATATCAAAATAAATGAATCCGTCCTTCTTAGTTGTTATCGCTTTATAGGATATTCAAAACGCAGTTATTTCCCCGTGGAATTTATTTTAATATAAATATACAGTCCGGCTTCCTTCCTGTATGGTGGTTGGATAATAATACAATGTGTCATCATTATTCTATTCTATCATCCTTTATATTCCCGTGGGAGTCGTAAATCCAGGTTGATCACCCAATGTATAGGATACTACTAATACAAGTAAGTCATGTCAAGGCACTAATTTATTACTAACTCAAAATCTGTAACATAAACTATTATGGTATTATTGGTCTTTAAGATATATTTAAAAAAAACTAAACTTTTCGAATTTGCGCCATGTGGTGACGGATTAATTTAATATCCTTACTTTCCCATGGGTGCCCTAGAAACTGGCTGAGTATCAACAGAAGAATGGGCAGTAGCACTTGTGTGGGAAACTTATAATATCTGCTTCAATCGCCAAACCTTATTATGCTATTATCCCGAGAACGTCTTTGTCCAAATGACGTCAATAAATTGATGATTGTTGGATTAACAAAATTCGTTCAAATTTATACATAGTAGGTATATCACGTACGTCAAAGATTTTCTCTATATTTCAACTCCTAAAAATCAAATCAGTCCAGCCATCATATTTGATTACTTTTGTCTTCTTTTCTGCTCACATACATTTGCTGGGTACCATTCTTTTCTACAATGTTAGAGAAATTAGTTTAATACATCATGCTGGCCAAAATTGTTGGCGTTGTGTGATATTTAGTATTATTCTCTTGCAGTGATAATAATTGATTACGTCACCTAATCATTTGATACGACACTCATGGTAAGAAAAGATACATTGTATTTTTAGTGCGTCACTGTTGTTTTTTGGAAGGCTATGTTCCGGACACACATCGTCCTTTCCGTCCGGGGCGGCGGAAGGGCGGCACGTGGTCCCATAACCCACCGTACCTTCTTCCCATCGCCATTGGGCCGGCCACTGGCACCGCTTCCTAGACATCCGTAGCCAGCCCGGCGGGTTACCCTTTCCGATACCATCCCCGTCGACGCCCCGGCCTGCTGTCAGAGCGTCTTCCTCACGCGGTCAGCCTCTCTACGGGTGACGGACTTCTCCCCAGTCCAGTCACTCGTGGCCTCCGCTAGGGCGGCATCAAGCGCAGGTATTCGCGGCTGCGCCGACCTAAAGTCATAGTCTTGCACGTCACCATACCATATTTTTATTATTGATTATAAACTGTTGTAGTTTTACGTATCACAATAAATAGGTACTTGAAATGTACACATGAGTTCATTAAAACATTAGCACGTGTAAGTGTAAATTATTAATCGTCAACTAAAATAAAAAATCGTACAAATTACATATACGTAGGTATTTATAGTTCAAGTTGACTTGTTTGTTTAGGTACCACGCAAGCTCTGTACGATTGCCAAAAGTCACGCTTATTATTACATTATACTCCAAGTAATTCTTTGCATACTAGTTGTAAACAAGTCTTCTATTTCTAATTAAAAAAACAAACTCATGTTTCACAAGCGGGCTTGCCGCCTAAATACTGAAAAGTTTTACAGAAATTTTTCTAATATGTCTGAATCTCATTAAGTCTGTCTACTGAACCGTAGGTCAAAAATGTCCATGAAAACAAAGTTCGATTTTACGCTACCTGCATGACCAATGCCAGTGAAACAAACGGCCTATCATGACCAATCCCAGCGAGATTTTTACGGGTGTTAGTTAGGCCACCCAGGATCCATAAATTCTGGCTGCAAACAGCATACAACGAGCACTATATACGCGAAAAAAGTTATTGTAAAGCCCTAGTTTCTATCATTTATTGTTATGTTACAGTGACAAAATTTTACTCTATACATATTACGCTTCAAGAAATATAGCCTGCTGCCAGACAAATGATGGACAGCGAAGGCTTAGTGGTAGGGTTACATGGCAGTTTTGAGGACGCTACTCTAAAAATATGGGTTATTTTATGATTGTTGATTAATATAGTTCCACCAAGTATTCGAGTTACTGTTGTCTGCGCAAATGTGGAGTAAAAAAACATTATTTTTAAGGCTGGTCTTATTTAACGTTTATAAATAACGTATATCGTCACGAAAGGATTAATACTGATATGAGACTTGATAACGCAATTATGACTTGCGGTTTTGATAGTAAATACCTCAACAATGCTCCTGGGTATAAAACCATTAATTAAGTTTTCTTCGATGACGTTTGAAAATTCCAGTCACTCGTTCGCAAAAATTATCGAAAATTTGTCTAGATCTCTAGAAATCACTGTTAGAAGAAGCCATGCTGTACTGAATTTTATGTGGCATAAAGAATTCGGAATCACGACAAGGGGATGATGCCTACGGCATTTACCTCGTCTCTGAGTCCAGAAACCATACCACTAAAACAATACTATAAAAATATAATGATAACGCGAGAACATCCAAACGCTATACTAATTTTTTTTTCATAATGATAACGTGAGAACATCCAAACGCCATCAACAATTTCACCTTAAATTCGTTCACCACTTCCATGTAAGTCGCCTGAATGTAACATCAATAGTCACAGGAAAAACAGGTTTATTTTCAATTATAAATATAATATATAATAATAAAGACAAATAGACAAATATAATATAGAGTAAGAAATATGTTTGTAAAAAGGTTAAGGATATATTCCGTACAACATTAAACGTTTAATAACAGCGAGTTCGTATAGAGGTTAGAATTAAAATATTTAAATATATATATATATATACTTCGTATTTCCAAACCGCAACACAATTCATTCTTGACAGACACAGTCACTAATCTTAAAGAATATAATTAATAACGACGGTTAAGGATAATAGCGTGGGAAACCTATATGTCTTAGAGATTTTGGTTCAAAGTGTGCAGCGTGTGAAATTGGCCAACCTGCACTAAGCTAAGATTAGTGCAGTGTGTATTATGCCATTATTCACAAACTACTGCACTAATAATTCCTGACGTATTAGATTTCCATCACGAAAGCTTTATTAATGTTCGTTAAAAAGCATTACAATAAAACAAATGTCAATTCAAATATGTATTCACGTTAGTATTTTAAAAATGCAATGCTTTTTTTATAAGCAGTTCTGTATTTGAAATGCTGAGCGTTTGATTTTAGATCGAATGTATCATAAGCCGTTTCATTTCAATGCTTTTTCGTTGCTTTCATTACTTCAAATACTATATATTCTTGTAGCGCTCTGTAGGTATAAAGATATTGAGGTACAGCACATTCACATCTACATGCCAGATATTTAAGAAAATATATAAAAATTATGTTTGTATTTAGTACTCCGGTGTAATTAGATCTAGCGATTAGTTGTTTATTTATTGGTAAAATAATAGTTTAAAAAATAAGTACTTAATACATTCCTAAATATAAGTACATACTGTTTTTCCTTTTCTAAAACAACTTCGGTAAATCGAGTTTCATGTAATTTTCTGCGAACTAGAATACAAAACAGAAATAAATCCTTGAAAATAAAAATACGTAGATTTATTTTGTTTTAAATTGAATTAGATTACAGAATTAATTTGTGTTATAATTCAAAGTTTTGCATATATCATTTAGCGAGTTATTCAGTAAGCCGTCGACATATGGTACATTCTTTCCCCGATGTCTCTTTCAATCTATGTAAATAATATTCGGCAACCTATAAAATATTTGAATGTAAAATACGAGTAGTATGGAATGTAAAATGTTATGACGTTGGTATCAAATAATAACTAATAGTTTCTCGCCTCAGTCCGGTGTCCTGATTTTTTTGGTTTTGAACACATTTATTGAAATAACTACTTTACGGATTCTATCGACGAGGACCTGTCCTCCCGTGACCATGATCACTGTAAAGTGTTCGAAACGTCGGGAAATTAAAAATCAAATACAAACGCGATAGAATCCGTAAAAGTTGTTTTATTTCAAATGTATTACACACACACACACTCGCGTGAACATTAGAAGTCACAACATTTATTCTCAAAAATGTAGCTAGAAATATATTCATACCCGTATTTCACTATACAGCTTCTAAAGACGCTTTGGATACTATGTAAAATTTTTCGGAAAATTATAAAGTCTTTGATTGTAAACTAATATGGAATATAAAAAGATATGACTTTGTTATTAAACCTATATAAATAAACTAGCGACCCGCCCACGCTTCGCTTCGGTTACGTCTACTTTCGCTACATCATCCTATTTTATCTGACCTTTACAGGGCAGAAAGAAAGTCCACACTAAATTCCAAGTCTGCAGGGGCAGTATTGGAAAATGTAGATTTTTTGGGTTAACAGCTACGCAATCCGCTTTAGGGGTGGAATTTTTAAAAAGCCGTTCTTAGTTAACCTGTGTATTGTAACAAAAACATGCCTGCCGAAATTCAAGTCTGTGGGAGATATATTTAAAAAATGTGATTTTTACACCCGAGCAACTCTCCTTGCGGGTGAAATTTCGTATAATCCGTTCCTAGCTGACCTTTACTCAGCGAAAGGAGTATTCCTACCAAATTTAAAGTCTGTAGGCCTTATGGTTCCAGAGATATCGTGATGAGTCAATACATAGGAGGAAATCTCTTATATATATATATATACAGAATATAACTCATGCTGTCTGTCTCGATTTTTGCAAACATGTTGATTAAAAACTGGCTAAACAGCGAATGAAAATATAGCAGATGATCTTATACTCCTTTCCTAATCATTATAGGGTAAAATAAAAAGTTGCAGTAGATATAATTTTATAAAGCGGTGTTTGTGGTTTTAGTATCGCAATGGCTATATCCTAGCACAATTCAAAGACCAAACAACTGCTGAAATACAGTATTTACCATCGCCGTTGCATGACACAAACGGATATTGTCACACAAACTGTAATGCATCGTGTGAGCGATGGATTTCAGTTATTCGATGCAAGGTATTACCATGCCTTGGAATTACAATATTCTGCTTAGAAAATTACCGTCCAATCATTTCAAATTTCAAAGTCTACGTTCATACGAGGCCGTGTCCTAAAATTACATGACCTCTCTAAAGCTTAGAAACCTATAAACACCGTACTAATATAGTGCGGTGACATTCGAGATATTTCAATTTTAAAAAAGTATTTGCATTGTACCAAACGTTTATGTGACATCAACCTTTTTAGAGTTCCATACCCAAAAGATAAAACAGGACCCTATTACTAAGACTCCGCTGTCCGTCCGTTACTTCGCCTGTCTGTCACCAGGTTGCTCTCATGAACCGTGATAGTTGGACAATTGAAATGTAAAAAACAATAAAATAAATATTTAAGGGGGCTCCCACACAACAAAGGTAATCTTTTTGCTTGTTTTTGCTCGATATTGATAACAAAAATAGGTAGACGTGTGAAATATTCTCAGAATATTTAGTAATATATTCACTTTAGAAATAAATAATTAAATTAAAATAAAACAATTAGAGAATTTAAGAGGGGCTCCCATACAACAAACATGATTATTTTGTCATTTATAGATAATGGTACGGAACTCTTCGTGCGCTTCTCCGTGTCGCTCTTGGCCGGTGTTTTGAATTTAATCGAATTGAGTTTTCAAACATGTGTCAAAATAAAATGTCTTTTAAATCAAAGTCACTAAGAAGTATCAACTTTAAAGCAAATCACCCCTAAAATAACTTTCCAACCCTTTTTAACCCAGTTAGGAGATACATCTCAAGACAATATGAATCACGTCTTTCATCAATTCTGTTAAAGAATGTTTATGCAAAATTTGAAATAGTTTGTACCAAGGAATCACGTTGTCCCATACAAACTTTGCCCTGATTTTTCACCCCTCTTAGGCATATAATTTTGTAAAATCCGTTCTTAGCTGACCTCTACTCGTCGAAATAAATATTCCTACCAAATTTAAGGTCTGTAGGCCTTATGGTTCCAGAGATATCGTGATGAGTCAATACATAGGTGAAAATCTCTTATATACATATATATATATATATATATAGATTAAACTGAAATGTTTGTTTGTAATATCCAGATTATTATTATTTTTTATTAAATGTATATGAATGTAATTAGGGCACTTAAACTGAAAATAACTTAAGTTTATAATTTATAGTATATAGTCAAGTTTTTTAAAAACTCTGAAATCCATAAACCAGTTTCATGATATTTTTAGAATGTGAATGTATGAAGAAAAAAACGGACGACGCAGCGTAGGACGAAAATTAGATGGATTGACGATATCTTAAAAATCGCATCAAGCCATTGGATAGATGGTACAAGACCGTTCTGAGTGACATTCTCGTGGGGAGGCCTATGTCCAACAGTGAAAGTCTATGCGGTGATGGGTAGATGTATGTACAAAGAACACAGAAATATTAACTTGCTGCAAATTCTGTGAAGTGAACCAACATACATTTTTTGTATTCAAAAGAACGAAGTAGCGGTCAACAACTAGTACATAACAAAGTCACATCATTCCGACGTTCTGAAGTTTTTTGTGCTCATATATTTCTCGTCGAGGAGGAAAGGTTTTAGTTGTGCAAGTTTTAGCCACATTATGAAGATGCATATACCTACCTTTATTTTTTTTTTTGCGGTGGACTATGGATGTGGTCGCGCCCCGCCTAATCGGTCCGGGGCGACGGAAGAGGCGGCGCGCAACCCCATAGATCCACCCTGCAAACACCTCTTTCTGACGTGTAAGCGGGCCACCGGTACCCGATCTTTGTCATCGGTGGTCCGCCCGGCGGTTTACCCTCGCGGGTTCCTCTCGTGTCAAGATGCATAAATCAAATCAAATCATTTATTTTGCATAAGCCCCATAGCACTTTCATATTGTCAATTTCACATTATTTTTTAAATTAAATTTAATGAATCTACCACCGGATCGGAAAACAGCCACATACTGAGAAGATCCGGCAAGAAACTCAGTGGGCTCGTCATTTTTTGAATTTTTTTTATTATATTTTTCACAAAAGAGTTTGGTTACATGTTTAATTTATGTTAGCTCCAGTGATTTGCCCTTCGAGTAAAGATTGTTTTTTTTAAATTTTGTATATAATACAAAATATATATATATATACCTACCTACGGTTTTATTTTTTCATTTAGAGGTGACTTTGGATTTTTTTCTATCGAGGAAATTACAAGTGATCGTTTTTTAAAATGTATAATGTATAGAGTCAATCCTTAAATATCTTATATAAGAATTACACAACTAAAGCGTTGGAAATAAGGATACAGTAAGACATCAAACGAGCGCAATTTTTTTGTAAAATCCTCGATGCCCTCTTAATAATCCAGTCTGTCACGAAAACCGACTCAGCACCTCATGTTAGCACTAAACTGTAATTTGCCGTTAGGCGTTTTAATTTTCTTTTTTTTAATTACTCTAATACTCTTGGTGGCAAACGAGCAAGCAGCACACCTGATGGTAAGTGTTACAGCCACCCATGGACTTTTGCAATACCAGGGGTACACTTAGGCCATTGCCTACCAATGAAAATCCCAAACCCACCCAAAAAGTTGAACTTCCGGCTCTCTCGCTCACCAAACGAAGCACAGTAGCAAAATTGCTGCTGTAATTCGTTGCCACTGCTCAAGCGTCGATTTTCTGCAAGAGTGTGGTACTAGCCCGGACGAGCCTGCCCTCGGCTGTACACAGCAAACTGTCACCAGTGTGATTCTACTACTATAAAATAATCTCATCTCAGCTCATAAATGTCCCATTGTTGGGCTCGAGCCTCCTCCGTAATGGGAGGGAAAACTGACCTACTACACCACGCTGGTCAGACGTGTTGTGTGGTCATAGGGTTTTGTTTCGAGTTTTCCTTCTCTTGCATAGCTTCTCTTGCATAGATGTTATATGCGTTTTATATCCCTTAGTCGTCTCGTACGATCACCCACGGGTAAGATATGGGGTGGTGAATTGTATTCTTACTCCGTCACCACACGGGTATATAATAATAGGAATACGTAATCCACTCTATAAAATAATAGGAATACGTAATTAATGTCTCTCGAACAATATAAAATGACATGAAAATTAAATAATTTGTACACTAAAGCAAACCAACTACTACGAATGTAACAGATACTACAAAGTAACGATATTAATATAGAGGTCCGACGAAGCTTTCTAGGTCTAGACAGTTCATTTGTGCTTTACCATTTTTATTGCCATGTCTTTATTTACTCGCTTTCTTGTATGTCTGTCTGGGTAGAATTTTGTAATTGATTTTAAACTAACTTCATGGTCAGCTTGATACTTGAATTTTGGACCATAGCATGAATATGTAAAAAAAGAAGAAATATAAAAAAGAAATAACAAAAAAATAAAGTATTTAATTACATTACATATCATCACGCCATATCCCTTGCAGGGTAGGCAGAGAGAACAGAGTGCCAGAGAACTCTATCTCTGCATACTTCACTCGCTTCCTCAACATTCATAATTCTCTTCATACACGCTCGCCGGTTTCGGAGACTCTTGACTCCACCTTCCTTCAGTACCTGACCGATCTTGTCTAGGTAGGTTAGTCTCGATCTGCCCCGGTACCTACATCCTTCCACTTTCGCATTGTATATCTTCTTAACCAGACGTTCGTTCGGCATTCTTTCCACATGTCCGAACCATCGGAGCATTCCCTTTCGCATCTTTACACCAATACTCTCTTTCATACCTACTCGCTCTCTTACGTCGTCGTTACGAATGCGGTCGGTCAGCCTAACTCCACAGATTTTCCGAAGAGATCGCATTTCGACCGCATTAATTTTACTTTCATACTCTTTTCTGCATACCCAACTCTCGCTTCCATACAGTAATGTTGGGACAAGCACTGCGTTATGTATTGCTACACGTGCCTTCTGGCTGAGGTGGTGGCTGCCGAGAAGTTGCCCCGACGCTCCGTTCACTCTATTTCCCGCATTCACTCTTCGCTCTATATCAGTGGTGTACCGTCCATCTCGGCTAAATCCACATCCAAGATATACAAATTCATCCACTTGCTCTAGTACATCATTACCTATTGTTACTCTTACATCTGTTCTGGCTTCATCTCTTTCAAAGACCTTTATTTTGGTTTTGCTCACATTCACGCGTAGACCCCTTTTCTTACAATCTTCTGTCATTGTGTTGACTAGGGTCTGCAGGTCAGTCGCTGACTGTGCCAGCAGGACTGCATCATCTGCATAAAGCAGAGCAGAGACCACTGAGTCACCCACCCCCCAACAGCCTGTAGCAGTTTACCGTTAATACCATACTCCGGTAAAATGTCCCAAAGTTCCTTTCGTACAACCGTGTCAAATGCTCTCTCCAGATCCACAAAACTGCAGAAAACCCTCTGACCTAGGGCCAGATGCTTCTCCACAATGTTGCGCAGAGAGAACACTTGATCCATGCATCCCCTTCCACTCCTGAAACCTCCTTGTGTCTCACACAGTAAACCATCGGACACCATCCTCATTCTCCTTTCAATAATTTTACCATACACTTTTGCTGCCAAACTGGTCAAGCTTATGGCTCTGTAATTTGCGCAGTCATAACGTGAACCCTTGTTTTTAAGCAAAGGCACGATGACTGCGCTATTCCAGTCCCCGGGAACCATTCCCGAGCTCCAACATAAATTGAGGAGCAACAGGAACGCCTCCCGGACACAGGAGCCACCAAGCTTGATCATCTCGGCAGACACCATATCAATGCCCGCTGCCTTACCATTTCTCAAACTTCTTATCGCCCATTCAACTTCATCCATATTGATGCCATCGGAGGACGCCGTCGCCGAATGTTGATCTACTAGACCACATGCGAAACCGGCGCCAACCGTAGCATCCGCATACATATCGCCAAAATATTCACTCCATCGGCTTAACACGTCTTGTGTTTGTGTAAGAATGTCTCCACCTTTAGACCTTATTTTATTCATTCTGAAGGCTGACCAACCACCCCGAGACTTCTTCACCTCCCTCCAAAAGAGTTTGGTGTTACCCTCGAAGTTTTTGGTCAGCCTATCTTCTGCACTCATACTTGCTCTATCACGTTTCTCTTTCACTAAGGCCTTGGTGTCATTCTTACATTGCCGATATATTTCATTCTTCTGTTCAGTCATACTGTCATTCAGATTCAAAGAAGAGACATAGTCCAGCCACGTTTTCTTCTTTTGCTCTACGGAAGCTGCCACTTCCGCATCCCACCATGCATCACCATTTGTGTTTCTATGCTTCTTTGAACTTCCACATACTTCTTTCGCTGTGTCTACCATACTCTCTTTCAATACTCTCCAGCATTCTTCAATGTCCGATTGCGGCTGGCTTGCCATCGTCAGCCGTTCTCGGACACCCTCTGCATACTTTTCTCTTACACACTCTTCTTGCAACCTTTCAACCTTTATTCTTTCAAGCCCTCCGTAGTGGACACGCTCTCGCCAGTGCCTCCACTTTCTGAACAGACCACTAAATCTCGCAATAACGAGATAGTGGTCTGTATCGACTGTGGGGCCCCTGTAGGCTCTTGCGTCCAATATTTTGCTTCGGAGGCGACTGTCTACCAAAATTAAATCTATTATACTTTTCTGTTCATTCCTTCTCCATGTATACATATGGATGTCCTTATGTTGGAAAAATGTGTTTGACACAATAAGGTTTCTCTCCATGCATACATCCGCTATGAGCCTACCTGCGTCGTTCACTCTCTTATCACCAAATGGACCAAGTACGTCCTCATAGTCAGGACGCTTGGTCCCCACCCATCCGTTTAAATCTCCGCATACAATCACGCGTTCACTGGTTTCTGCCATATCCAGAACTTGCCTAACATTATCCCAAAACTTCTCTAGGTCTGATGCCACCGAGGATCCTACGGGAGCATATGCTACAACCATGAATACCTTGGTGACACCAAGTTTTATACGGACCCAAAGAAGAAGAAAAAAAGAAGAAATATAAAAAAGAAATAATAAAAAAATAAAGTACTATTTAATTTAAATTAAAGTATAAAAATCAATTCCAAAATTTTATTCACGTAATCTTAAAACGCAGGAAATAATAATAAAATAAAAAATATGTACCATATTTTTATAATAATAAATATAAAAAAATATGTCTTTATGACGAAAAGTTATATGTATACCTATATATTATTATCAATTAGCACATATATTTTTCGTTTCCAGTCTATGCTATCTATGCAGCTATCAAAAATTGCCAAGTATACATTTTTAGGATATTTTAGAAAAAAAATAGAAATACGAGTATATATGTGATTTTATCCTTCATAAGGATTAGAAAAATTATTCGTTCATATTAATATATATCTTAATAGATACAACAGATACAACACCATCTTGCAATCACCTGTATTTTTATATTAATTTCATGTGGCCTGTATTTTTATGTCATTTAACCGAAATTCATTTTTTTTAAATCACTGTTATCTTATCTGACTAGTTAGCTAACCTTTTAATACATATTTTGTTACTTAATAACGATAATGGTAAATCAAGTCGTATTTGAAATAAAATATACTATTTATAGGAACACCTAAACAATAATTTGTCTAGTCGACGCGAGCGCAGCTGGTTTTATAATATTAATAATGTTGATGTCGATGAGATCTGCGGTAAACAATACAATTTGTAAATGTTATACATTACGTGTGACAACCCTACTCTCTATACAATGTTGCAGCAATGTCTAGACTTTGTCGGCTTTTACTGCGAATTGCAAAGCGTCGTACTACTCTATCAGTCTTCTTCTTTAAACTGTAAATAGGGTGTATTTTTCGTATCATTAATATGATATTCAAGACCCCTATTGTGTGTTTGTTTCGGTACCGTTTTGTAGAGAATTATTTCATTCGAGAGCGGCCTCTGCAGGCTAACTCAAAGAATATATTCTGTACAAAAGTTCGCTCATCAACCGTTGATAATCTGAAATTTTAATTGCTTGATTCAATTTGTACGGTATTTGTAAAATATTGATAGGGGCCCCTCTTGCCCCTATATGCATACATTGTTATTATTAATGCGATTTGCTAAAATTGCCTCGCATCTCATTACCTGAACGCATGCGCAAAGTTCGCTCCACTTTGTTTTTGCGTTCAATGTCAGTGTATCGGCTAATTTTATCGCGCTTCGCATACGCTACGTAACTATCTTGTTTGACGAGGTCAAATGACGATTTGTTTTGATCCGAGTTCCATACCCAAAACACGTGAATATTAAAAAGTGACTCTTTGAATTAAATAAGTAGACAATTGTTCGGTTAATAGAATATTTTTTAATATGTGACGAACCGACAATAAACCTATCTACGTTTCTTTAAATAGATCAGTAGTTATAATTATCACACGAAGTTATTATTAGCCGTATAAATACATATAGTTTTCCTTTTCAAAGTTAAGACAACCAATGTATTCTCGTGATATTCAAAATAATGTTAAAGATTTTGAATATAAGAATAAGAACATATAAGCCAATTTAAATAAGAAAAATAAATAAAGTTAAACTGCGAGAGAAACGGAAGCCCAGATGGGTGCATTTGGGATTTGTATTGGTAGGCAGCGGTCTAGCTATACTCTTGGTATTGCAAAGGTTCATAGGTGGCAGTAAAACTTACCATCAGGTATACTGCTTGCACGTTTGGCACCATATGCAATAAAAAAAACCAATAACACGAAGCAGTATTTTCTTACAAATCATAAATTGTCAATAGTCTATGAAAAATATACTTATTGAGCCTGATGATGATAGTTTTTGGACAGAGGTGAATGTTTGCGGTATCTGCGTCACGTCACGTCACGAAGACAGTCAAAAAGCAAGCACTTTTCGTCGCTATTTCCGCAACAAGTGTTGTTTTGAAGATAGAGGCCCCAAGCGGGCGAACTCGAGCGTCATGCCCGCGTGCCGCCTTGCCGCCGCCGTACGCGCTATTTCAATATTTATCAGCTGATCTCTTAACGCCTGACAGTTGTGTTATCTTATCATTACAATAGTAATTAAAATCCGCAGATTGATATTTGATATTCCTAACGTCGGTCTTATTTTTATTTTGACACATTGTTAAGCAAATCAGGCTAAGTAACCGTTTCATATATACCTACCTAAAACGAGTGCAAAAATCACATTCACTTTAGAGTTACACAGCAAATTTGATAAAGGCAAATTACCTTTTATACTTTCACTCAAATACTTGAGGTGAAAGTTAAATTCGGCTGAACGAACGATAAAATAACTGGATTCTACAAGGAAATCAAAGTTTAAACATGAATGAATTGAATAAAATATTTATGTACAAATTTTCTTGTATCCTTAATGAATTTAATTCATCGTTCAATCAATTCGTTTTAAATTTGTAATAGTATTTTTCATGCTCGTGTGAATTATTCATGAGTGTTGTTCTTACAATCTACTACACATTATTATTACACTTAAAAATATTTTATTCTTTAAAAATATGTTTGATTTAAATTTTACTTGCGACTAGTTTCCCGCTCTTTTTTAAACTTTATATATCCATTTATGTTTAAATTTCTAGAGTTCTTATAGACAGACTTTATTGGTCGAATATAATAACAAATCACTATAGTCCATTCCTGCCCACTACAATATAAGACTTTTTGAAATTAATATGCATCAACTTTATGATATTTTGCTAAAAGAAGGTTGCAAGTAAAAGTATATTCCATATATACTCATATTTCGTCACAGATTTGTTAGATAATAGATAAATTAATAACTTAGCACTGTTTCCAGTTTGAAGCTTGCTATTGACAATTTTCTGTAAAATCGGTGCGAATCAATCAAACATTTGACAAACCGAGAATTAAACCTGATATCTTACAATAGGCAATCGCATTAAGTATGCGATTATACAATAGGCAATCGCATTAATTATACCTCTGGATCATAAAGAGATTTCTATCATCTGTACATACCTATACTAAAATTGAGAACATATCAAAAATATATCGCAAACATATAAAAAAAATACTATTGCGTGATCTAGGCTATAGTCATGGTAATAATTTCAATAAGATTGTTTTTAAAATGTTTGTTAGTATATAAGTTTGAGCATAAAAACTACATACATACATAGCCTCACGCCTGTTTCCCAGAGGGGTAGGCAGAGACTACGGATTGCCACAAACCCCGATCCTGACATACCTCCATCGCTTCATTCACACTCATCACAGTCTTCATACATGCTCTACGGTTACGCGTACTCTTAACCTGACCTTTCGCCAATACATCTTCAATTTGATCCAGAAAGGTACGACGTGGTCTTCCCCTTGTAAACGTCCCACTCACACTCGCTTTGTATACTTGCTTAGTCAACCTTTCTTCTCTCATTCTTTCCACGTGGCCAAACCACCTCAGCATTCCTTTTTTTAGCTTTGCCGCTACTTCTTCATTCACACCACAGCGCTGTCCTATAACACTATTCCTAATTCTATCTTTCAGACTTACACCACACATACTACGAAGAGCTCTCATCTCTACAGCATTTATTCTACTTTCATGTCTTCCCTGCCAAATCCAACTTTCACTACCATACATGAGAGTGGGCACTAATACTCCCCTATGTACAGCTAGGCGTGCCTTTTTAGACACATTCCTACTCTTCATAAAAGCGTACAATGCCCCATTCACTTTATTGCCAGCATTAACTCGTCTTTCAACATCATCATCATTTTTACCATCACTAGTAAACAGTACACCCAAGTATATAAATTCTTTCACCTGTTCCAATCCCTCACCATTTATAGAAATATTACATTCCGTCATACATTTATTCTTTTCAAAGACCATTACTTTCGTCTTACTTACATTTACTTTTATACCTTTTCTTTCAAAAGCATCATGCATAGTAGTTACCATCGCCTGCAAATCTTCAGCCGACGATGCAAGTAAAACCTGGTCATCGGCATAAAGAAGACATTTGACGAGTAACTCATTCATTCTTAAACCACATTCATTATTTTTCAAATCTTGCAAACAGCTATCCATGAATAGGTTAAACAGCCACGGTGACGCTACACATCCCTGTCTAACACCTTTATCAATGTTAAACCATTCAGTGTAGGACCCGTTTATCCTTACGCAGGCTCTGGAATCCTTATAGATGGATTTCAGTGCCTGAATAAGATGGCCGTCTACCCCATACATCGATAGTACCGACCACAGTTCATTCCTCCTCACTTTGTCATAAGCCTTCTCCAAATCAATGAATGCGCAAAATACTTTCTGATCTTTAGCCAAAAATTTTTGCGTCATGCATCGTAAAGATCCGTGCAACCCATACCCTTTCGAAAACCCGCTTGTGCATCCCATATTTTCATTTCGGTCACTTTCACTACTCTTTCAATCAACACTTTCGCATACAGTTTGCCGACAATGCTAAGGAGGCTTATGCCCCTGTAGCTTCTACAATCTTGCCGCGAACCTCTCCCTTTGTAAAGAGGTACGATTACCGCCTGACACCAGTCTATAGGTACTCGGCCATTAGTCCAGCAAAGATTGAAGAGCTGGTATAGCTTGTTAGCTATAACATCTTCTCCAGCCGTCAGCATTTCAAATATAATCCTGTCGTATCCTGCAGACTTACCCGCTCTCATACCTTTCAATTCATTCGTAATTTCTATCTCAGTTATACATTCTCCATCCTCGAGATCTCTTCCATTCACAAATGTTAACTTTTTTGGCTCTTCTCTTTCAAACAAGCTTTCAAAGTATTCCTTCCATCGTTTTAGCATACATTCTTCTCCATTCACTGTCCTTCCATATTTATCACTGATTGAGACTAGCTCTGTATTTTGGGCTTTACCTCGAGCCGCTCTAATGGACTTCCAGAAAATTTTCGAGTTAGCTTGGAAATCCTGCGACAATCTTCTATCATACTCGTCGTTTTGATCTTCTTTCTTTCTTCTAACAATTTCTTTCACTTCTCTTTTTTTCTCTTATATTCTTATTTAGCTACATCTATATCATCATTTGTTGCTTTCTCCATTCTCTCGTTGGCTCTGACAGCAAGCCAATCTACCCAGGCTTTCTTTTTCTCACAAACTGCACTCTGCACATCTTTATCCCACCATACATTCTTCATCTTATTTACTTTCCTTCTTCTGGTCCCGCCACATATTTCTGTAGCAGTATTTACCACATTTTCTTTAAAAGTCTTCCATAATTCTTCCATATCATTAATATCAACCGAATCATACAACTTTTCTGTCAGTTTACTTTTGTACTTCTCTCTAACAACCTCCTGAGCATAAAAACTACTGAATGGATAATTAGATACTCTTGAAGATCTACGCTTAATACACATAATCTACAATAATCTGGTCAAAACATATGCTATAAATTATTACGCTGCTTGCCCAGGACTATAATAAGCATTGTAAACTTTTTTCTAGTCATTGAAATTTAAAATAAAATAAAAACATCTCTTGGTTGCTGAACCAACTAGCTGTAGTTACCTAATATTTTCATTTTAATTGTTTTCTAACAATTTTAATAGTTCTACTTTTTCAACTCTTTGAATGTACCATAAATTACTCGCGTGACGCTTTATGTGCCTTAACTGTTTTGATATCTATACGAGTGAACGTGTATCTTTTTTATTAAGTATAGTTTTTATCGTAGGATAAATAGAATATGGTTGAGAGGTTAAGAATAGAATAACCACTCCATTACTTTTCTGTGAGAATCGTAAAATCGCCTGATGTTTCGGCAGTAGAATGATCACTTTCTTCAACCAAAGATGTTGATTAGCATTATCCCACATTGGTAAGCCATATGCCCAACAATGAACATCGATAGGATAGATGCATAATAGTAGATCATCATCATCATCTCAGATCATATATGTCCCACTGTTGGGCTCAAGCCTACTCCATAATGAGAAGGAAAGTGATCTACTATACCACGCTGGTCAGACATGTTGGTATAGGGTTTGAGTTCTCCTTCTCTTGCACAGATGTCATATGTGTTTTATATACCTTAGTCGTTTCCTACGATCACCCACGGTTAACAATGAATGTGTTGAATTGTATTCTTACTCCGTCACCACACGGATAATTATTGATTATAAAATATGTGACTCATATTATTCAACCATCCTACCGGTGTTCTCCTTCATAAACGTTCCACTATGGAATTTTGTTTACGTCTATAACATTACATAATAATACAATAGTGCTAAGCGTACTCCTATTTATATTAAACCTGTTAAATTATTGTTAATTACATACAATTAGTTACATAATATTACTAGCTTCCATGTCGTAACAGAGTAGGAATGTAATTTATATATTACGACTCTTCTTCACGTCGGTATCATAAGAAGCGACTAAGGCATGTAAGCAGATAACATCATTAGATCGGAAGGAATCATCATCACACCATATACACTGTGTGGTCTCGGGCTTCCTCTGTAATAGGAGGTCAATTAACTTACTATACCGCGCTCGTCAGACGTGTTGGTATAGGTTTATGGTAGGGTTTTGTTTCGAGTTTTCCATCTCTTGCATAGATGTTTTATTTCCCTTAGTCGTCTCGTACGATCACCCACGGGCAAGATAGGGGGTGGTGAATTGTATTCTTACTCCGTCTCCACACGGATATAGAATTCTTTATTTCTATTGCTTGTGGTGTAGGACGAGCAAGCAGCGCGCCTGATGGTAAGTGTTACCGCCGCTCACGGACCTTTGCAATAACAAGGGTATAGCTAGGTATAATTTAGGGATTTTCTTCGGTAGGCAGCGGCCTGCCAATGAAAATCCTTAAATACACCCCGAAAGTTGAACTTGCGGCTCTTTCGCTCACCGAATGAAGCGCACCAGCACATTGCCATTGCTGAGACGTCGATTTTCTGCGAAAGTGTGGTACTACCCCAAACGGACGGACCGGCTGTGGACATAAAACTGTCAATAGTGTGGCGCTACCACTATCAAAAACTATAGCCATTTGCTCTTCCAGCGAGTTACAGTACAATAATTTCCCTCGTCTGCAGGAATCCCATGTTAAGAATTGACAAGTATATGAGCGAAGAGAGAAGATTATATAGTTGGTGTTTTCTAGTGAATACCTCAAATTTAAAGGATTTTCTTAATCAATTTTTAATAGCTAATAAACACTACTTTGAAACTGTACCTTTTTTGGTTAATGTTTTTATGCATTATATCTTTATCTATTTCTCCGCGGGTTATAGTATATATTTAGTAACAAATAATATACATATGACTTTAAAACTTTTTTTCTGTATGGTAACGGTTATGAATACTTCCAACACTTTGCTCGTGGATGTCGTAAAAGACGACTAAAAGCCTTATCTACTAATTTCACCTGATGCCCATCAACAATTACATTCCCAAGGAGGGTTGAAGTGAGGTAAGCGGCCGGCCATAAAACTATTACCAATATTATTTGCAATATGTACGACTAGGTACCTACATATTGTGTCAGCCCCAGGTGATTAGAATGAGAGCAGGAGAATGATGAGTTTTACACATTCTTTACTTTCAGTAAAACGCTGCAGCCATTGCCAATTAAAATGAAATATTTGAAATATTTCTGTTACTATTACATCCATTTCAAAAGTATCTTAGTTGTGACATTGAAACCGACATAACTGTATGAACAACATTTTTTAGAATGTTTTCAACAAGTTCAAGGTTAATATGAGATTAGAGAAATCGAATAATATTATTTATTTTTGAAAACGAGTTAAGTCTTGGCAATATAAAGTAATAACAATTTGTGCCAATGTTGTCCTAGGTAGTAAAGTATATTTAAGACATATTTGGATATCACTTGAATGTGATATCGGAACACGTGCTTACGACATTCTAACATCACCAAGTGTAGTAATTAATCCATAGTCGGGACCTGTCTGATACTATGGAGCCATACCCCTGAAAATCTTTTTCCTTTCTTTAGTCATATGCTGTGTAGTTATCGGCTACGAATACTTACTTTGCTCGTGGATGTCGCAAAATACAACTAAGAGCTTTATGTCGACCTAATCAATTCCACCTGATGCCGTTTGGTTAGACAATTATATTCCGATCATAAAACTATTGCCAATAAATTTTGCAATAAGTATGTTAACATAATGCGTCGACCTCAAGTAGTTGGGTTAAGAGCACGAGAATGATGGTTATCATATGGAAAAATATAACCTTATGTACATTTTTTATTGGATTTAGTTTCCGTGTGATGACGAAGTAAGAATAAAATTCCCCATCCCCTTTCTTAACATACATACATACATATCATCACGCCATATCCCTTGCAGGGTAGGCAGAGAGAACAGAGTGCCAGAGAACTCTATCTCTGCATACTTCACTCGCTTCCTCAACATTCATAATTCTCTTCATACACGCTCGCCGGTTTCGGAGACTCTTGACTCCACCTTCCTTCAGTACATGACCGATCTGGTCTAGGTAGGTTAGTCTCGGTCTCCCTCGGTACCTACATCCTTCCACTTTCGCATTGTATATCTTCTTAACCAGGCGTTCGTTCGGCATTCTTTCCACATGTCCGAACCATCGGAGCATTCCCTTTCGCATCTTTACACCAATACTCTCTTTCATACCTACTCGCTCTCTTCCGTCGTCGTTACGAATGCGGTCGGTCAGCCTAACTCCACAGATTTTCCGCAGAGATCGCATTTCGACCGCATTAATTTTACTATCATACTCTTTTCTGCATACCCAACTTCGCTTCTCCCTTTCTTAACCGTGGGTGTCGTAAAAGACGATTAAGGTATAAAACATGTTCGTCAGCGACGCGGATGCTGTTGTGAGACCGTTATCTCGCAAAAGGAGGCGGTGGAACGAGTCCGGAAGGATATTCTTCATGGAGACTCGGGCCGCCACCGGCGCCTAGGGCGGCGTAGGCGCGAGTGCCTGCGCATCATGCCACCCTAGCCGATGCATCGGGTGACGGGACCGGTGATTAGTCTGGTCTTTCGGAGTGAGGCCACCGCGTGAGGACGACGCCCTGACATCAAGACTTATTGGTCGAGATGGCGTGGCATCGACCCGAGAGGGGATACTCGTGAGAGTAGACCGCCGGGTGGGCCACCGACGACAAAGAACGGGTTCCGGAGCCCCACTCGCACGGCGTCGAGAGATACGTTAGTGGGCGGGCCTACGGGATCGGGCGCTGCTTCTTCCATCGCCCCGGACTGATTAGCGGGGCGTAACGGCAGCGTAGCCTGCCGCTAGAAATAAAGGTATATAAAATGCATATAACGTCTATGCAGGAAAAATTAAAACCGTGAAAGAAAACCCTATACTAACTAGTCTTAGCTGTAGGTCAATTTTTCTCCTGTTTTGGCAGAGGCTCGAGACCAGTAGTGGGCGACAATAATGATGATGTATGTATATCTTAAAATAGTAGAATGCAAATAAATTATTTCTGTTCCTATTGTTTTTTTTTTAAACGGTTAGTATCACGAAATGGTATTTATGTCGTTATTTAAATGATACTAGATATGGTAAAGCAGTAATACTAGTTCAAGAACCGGTTGAATGTTCGTGAGTGGCGAGGACAGTGCGCGGGGTGAGAGGCGACTAGTGATCTGCACCAGCGTCTACTAGGAATACATTCCATGGTACCGCCGAATGACCTGACCATGGTATTTACTATTACTCATTTAAATACATGACAAATACAAATGTTATATATAAATACATCTAAATAAAAACATTTAGAACAATACGTTTAACATGCATATATCTAAATAAAAATATTTAGATCTAATCAAGTTTAATGATTGTTTAATTCCTGTTTCTTTTCCGCTGGCACGTGAAGAAAATTGGCCTGTTAACGTAAGCCATACGGTTCGATATAGGACTTTGTTTTCAGAAATTTTCTTCTATTTTAGTGATATTATCTTCTAACTTTCATTAGTTATCTCTCATGACATCCACTGGACAGTAGGTGAAGAAAGAAGGCGAATAAACAAACTTCACGGTATTAAGAAATAAAAATATCTCGCTATTATGATTATTATATTTTTATTTATGCCTATACTCTGCCTACACCTAATTGTTTCAAATTTTCTACCCGCCTCACTTTTTACAGTCCTCTTTTTTCTTTTTAAAGACAAAATACCCTATAACAGGGGATAATCCTTGTATTGCAGGGGACTTTACAAACATATAATTAACGCTTACAAATTACACCCAGTCGTCAAGACTGGGTGTAAATTGGGGATAGCTAATCCGAATGGATCCTACATGAATCTGATTGATTATACCTTTAAGCAATCATTAACTGTAACGTGGGAGATTATACAGTTCCTAGAAACGTTCAATAATAGTACGAAACAAAATTAACCGCCGGAAGGTGCTAGACGAGGAGGCGTCATCTCTCCGAATGTCCATACCACTGCATTAGAGATTTCTTATTTATTATCAACATGCGTGGGATACCTATCAAAGTATTCGCCAAGCAATGTAATCGTGAACATTTGATATCGTTGAGCTCAATTCTCGAGAAATTTTTATTATGGCCACTAGCACGTTACAAGTGACGGGCGACAATTAAATTAAGATTTATATGAATCTATCTTTGATATGACGATTATTTTTAGTATTTATATTGAGACAAACAAAAAGCAAAAGAAAGTTGATAGAAGAAAATATTGAAAAAAAAAATGTATAAGAATATTTTATTACACAATTCTTAATATTAACGCGTTTTTATTGGCCTGAACCAGAATTACTAACGATCGCAGTACCATTTCAATGTCATTAGACCTACGCGTTAGCTACAAGAATGTAATATAAACATTTAGAGATAAGGGCTACTGCGTATTTAAACAGTATATATACTATATAGTAAGTACTTTCAGATCTAATCATGGACCTAGTTCCTGAGCACAACAACAAAACAACATAATTAAAAATTAAAATATAGGTCAGACATGAGGAAAACAATTATTCGGGCACAAAGCTGCAAATGTCCGTACTGCAAGTAATCGCAATTACTTTCACAGCTATATACCAATTACAATTCACACTAAGTGAACCCATAGAGCAGACCCAGGCAACCGCCTTTATACAAACAACTATATGTTACAGGATGACATAGGATATTCTGCCCCGTGTTACTATGGGACATGATCACAATTGTCGCCACCCCTTTATTTGTCCGTAGAATCTTAAGCCAAATTGGCCAAGGGTTCACCAAGAGAACGAGCAGCAGCTCCTCCCCGGGAAACACAGCAAAAGTTAGTTCATTTCAGATTTCGCACGTACATGGGAGAAATGATCGCTGGAAACGTACAGCTGAGGACCGTATCCAGGTGAAATGGATGAACCCTGCTACTGAATCCGAAGATGGAAGCGCTCTATCTCAAACTGATTAAAATAGACTAACAAACAAACAAATGACATGGCTAGCGCAAGTTAGCACGCGGTACACGACATGTGCAACGTGGCACTCGTGGGCCTAGACTGACTGAACAGATTTTTTTTTGTTTGTGATTAGTTGTTAGCCGCAGATGGCTTTAACAACTTTGCGCGGACTATGGGTGAGCGCTGAAAGCCCTCAACCCAATTGACTAAACAGATTTTTTTTGTGTGTTGGTAGTTGTTAGCCGCAGATGGCTTTGACAACTTTTCGCGGGCAACGGGTGAGCGCTGATGGCTCTCAACCCAATTGACTAAACAGATTTATTTTGTGTGACTTAGTTGTTAGCCTCAGATGGCTATGACAACTTTACCCGGACTGTGGGTGAGCGCTGAGGGCTCTCAACCCGAGACTAAACAGAGCTCGCTCGCTTTCTTTTATAGGTGTCTTATAACAAGTTTGCGTGGTGGGGAATGCATGACACGCTAGGTAGTGTGGTCAGTGAACATGTTACCACGTTGTAACATGTTTTAACACGTGCAATAAACTCAAGTGCCGTCATATACATCATATGTATTCTTATAATAAATTATTATTATATCTAAAATAGAAAAGTCATCCAACAAAGCTTTTTTTTTTCACCTACCCCTTTTTTTTAAGATTTGTCATTGTAAAACTATGGTATATTTTAATAATATTATAGCCAAGACCATTGAGACATAAGTTAGAACAAGCCTTCAAATTTTGTTACGTAATTAAGCTTAAAATATATATATATATATATATATATATATATATATATATATATATATATATATATATATATATATAGAGAAAAACATACATACATACATACATATCATCACGCCATATTCCTTGCAGGGTAGGCAGAGAGAACAGAGTGAAGAACTCTATCTTTGCATACTTCACTCGCTTCCTCAACATTCATAATTCTCTTCATACACGCTCGCCGGTTCTGGAGACTCTTGACTCCACCTTCCTTCAGTACATGACCGATCTGGTCTAGGTAGGTTAGTCTCGGTCTCCCCCGGTACCTACATCCTATATAGAAAAATATATAATAAAATATATATACAGGTGTAAGTAAGTATAAGTATAAGGAAAAAAACTTAATATAGATACACCACCATATTAAATAAATAGGTGGTGTATATATATACGAAAAAGCGCAGCAGGTTATGACGTCCGACGCTGCACTCCTATTGCTCCAGGTGATTGAACTGGGTAGATCATAGACAATTAGAAATAAAGATATTCTATGCAAAACAACATAAATTTATCGGTTGAGTGTAAGTAAACATAACACAAGGTCTTATAAAAGAGAAAGTCTGAATAAACATAATCATTCTATATCGATAACGAAAGGCGCAGCGAAGACAAACACAAACAAGAGAATGGTACAAGGAAATATTTGTGACACACATGTACACTTAATACGTATTTACTGTAATGGCATTCGGACGACATAACTGTTAACTACATAATGGGTATAAGATCAAAGAGCTAACTTATTACAAATACGGAAACGGAATTTAGTAATTAAATCACACGTTTTTTACACGCATATTTTTTCAAAAATACTCAACACTCTCACATTACAGCGATTACTGGCGTCGAATCTCTTCTACAATAAGAGGGACTTACTATACCCGCTGGTCGTACGGGTCTGTTTTTTTTTATTGCTTTTGGTGGCAACCGACCAACCAGCACACATGATGGTAAGTATTACTGACGCCCATGGACCTTTGTTATACTAGGGGTACAGCTGAGCCGCTGCCAACCAATAATCCCAAACCCACCCAGAAAGATGGGCTGCCGGCTCTCTCGCTTAACGAAGCACAGCAGCACATTGCCACTGCTCAGGCGTCGATTTTCTGCGAGAGTGTGGTACTACCCCGGACGGACCAGCCCGCGGCTGTAGACAGAGGACTGTCAACAGTGCGGTGCTACTAATATAGTTTTAGTTAACTTTCCTTTTCTTACTATGCTTTTTACTATTATCAACTAGAAAGGAAGGGGTGTCAATACAGTGAATTCTTATTCCATCACTACTTGGAATTAAATATACTGTAAAGGTGTACCTGCGAAATAAATATTAGTATCTTATTGTAATAAGATACTAATAACTGTTTCTCATAGAATATGAATTACAATAAGATTTGCCTGTAAATCTAGAGCGATGGTTATAGTGAAATATTACTCCTGTGTCGGGCCCTATTGTGGGATGAGGGGGAGAAAATCCTCAGTTGCAGCACGGAGCCTGAAACTATGCAATGCACTTTGCCACTGGACACAATAAATCTTCGTATGGCAGGCAAAAAAAAAAATCTCACAAATATTCGGTTCATAATCAGTTTTAAATTTAAACAAGCAAATTAATTATTATGATCAACGCAGATATAATTTTTCTAATATGCATTTAATACACAAATTGCTTACGTTGATTTGAGAATTGAAGATCAGTAATTTAAAGAAATATGTTGACAATTTGAAACAGTAATCTCATTTGTTACAATTAATCGAAAGTATTGAAACGCTGATAACATTTTAAGCATATCGTAAATACGAAAAACTAAAGATTAATGTAATGCCATAGGGATATACGGCACTAAAAGTAATATCATACGGATACAGGTATATAAAATATATATTTTATGATTACAAAATATATAATTTATATACATTGAAAAAAAAATATATATGCTTAGCTGTGTGGTAGCGGCTACGAATACTACCAACCCTTACTTTGCTCGTGGATGTCTTAAAAGACGACTAAGAGCTTCATAACCACTTGGGCTAGCTCCACCTGTTGCCGTTTGGTCAACAATTACATTCCCAAGGAGGGTTGGCGTCTGGCAGGCTGCCGATCATAAAACTATTGCCAATAACTTACAGATAACGAACAATTTGATACAAAAGTCGTATCGTTTAAATCATTCATAAATAATCGTTACTTACCTTACCGGTAACGATATATCGTTGGAAAGGTTGGGCGGTACTTGTTGTGCGGTTCACTGGTCGTCATTTTGCTGTGTTCATTCGATCAGCGTCAAAAATGTTTGTCGTGATTGAAACGTTCCTATCGATAGCATTGTTAACATTTGGTTTATTGTTAAACGTATTATAGAATATAAACCACGGGACTTACCGTAAGCCATGAACTTCAGAATGAACTATTAAGCTGCCCTTGAAATATGCTTTAAATAGTTATTATACCATTCTCTGTATCAACGATAAGTACAGCGGAATTGTTATCGATACTCATATTATAACTACACTTAATTATTTAAATAATGGTACTATTTGGTTTGTAAGGCCATTAGTATATACTATACGGGGGACTGGTCAGTCGTCAGAATGCCTTAAAACAGCAATTGTCCGTATTTGAAAAAGGTAAGTGAGATAATCGATGTTTACTACGATGTCTGTGGTAAAAAATGACATAAAACTCAGTAATACCAGAGCCGTATCCAAGTCGCTTCCTACTGTAACAGATAAAGATTCAACATCAGAGGACAACACGGAAGGGGTGAGAGTGACCTTCAACTCTCTTGCTCGCCAAACGAAGCGCAATAGTAAATTTCTACTACTTAGATGTTGATTTCCCGCGAGAGTGTGGAATTAAAATAGACGAGCCCGCAAAAATTAACTACATTTATGGCTGCAGAGATCACCAATAATATCTACTTATGAGTGGCATCTGACACACTAGAAGTCTATTCCAGTTCAAATTTAAAAATACAATGTAAAAATATAGTGTACCTACATAATTTACAGTGAGAAATCATCTATAATAAAAACATCCCATTGTCAGATCCGAGGTTCCTCCATAATAAGAGGGCAATTATAGAGTTTAATTTCGGAAATTTCCTTCTCTTACATGGATATTGTCTGCATTACATATCCCTTAGTTGTTTTAATGGGAGCGATGGATGTATGCTCTATCCGCCCCTACTTATTCATAATATTAAGATTTGAAGTAAATACAGATAAATATTGACTATTCCTGGAACGTCATCGCTTTGATATTAACATTGATTTGTTTCACTTTTAAACTAAACTTTTGTTTAAACTAATGGAATTACATATTTTCATTATTCTCCCACAATTGCATCTGCGCTACGGCAATATTTATAATGGTACCATAAATAACTCTATTTTAACCCTTATAGAGTTCCGGGCAATATTCTTGGTGGGACCAACAAATTTATTTAGAATGGTAAAGAGTTGGAAATATTCCACTCCCCTTGCATAAAATACAGTAAAGAAGAACATGTATAACTATGATAAGCCCTGGACTACAGCAACCACGTATACGACATAGCTTAACAGAGTCTATATGAGCGCCTTAAAATTAATTCCAAAAGTAGGCTCGCCAGAAATGCGGCAATTTCTCAAATTGCTACAAAGTTCACGTACATAGTGTATTACCTCAAGTATGTATTGCAAAATATCTAACATGAAGACTGTATTTTGTTCCTCAGTAATTACAATAACGTCATTCGATTACACCTATATCTATTGTATTTATTAGTTTCTTGAAACGGCAAAGTACTTTATCACGTCATGATAATTTGAGTTCGACAACATCCCACCTACTCTCGCTGATATTATACTCATGACGTTAATGCTGACTCTATTGCCCAGGAATGTGAGACATGCTAATAAGTGCGTGGAATCTCTGAACTACGCGTTATTACGATAATAATTGGTATCACTAAGGAGTACATAAAGTTGGAAGAAATGTGATGAAAATCGGAGTATTTGAATAAGCGGTTTAGAGAATGACTAAATAAATTTCAAGACGGAATTATTGGTTACTTTGGCGTCTTTAGTTTTTAGGTATCAAGTTTTCTCTATTTTGAATGTACTATAATTAATCTTGCGAAAGATAAGACAGTGCTAAAAGCTATCTAATCCTATAGTAAGCCTGAGGCTTCGCAAATGACCTTACCAAAAGGAAAAAGGTATCATGCAAGTTTGTCTTGTACCAGACAGATTTTCCCAAAATCTTATGGTAAATATATGACAAATAAGGCAAAATTCAAAATAGAGATGAATGAGTTAAAATATTTAACTTGAGAACATTTAACTGGAACAAGATACAACTGCTAAAGATAAACTGATTTTTAAAAAAGTATATAAAAATAAATAACACTTTGCTGACATAGTGATTTCATAAAGAATGGGTGAATAAACCAAGTAACATTTATTTTTGAATACTGGTAGGTCTCCAATATCTACTAATAATAGTTCAGGGACTTGACATTTTACACAACAAATATAGATAACGCTTATGTGGCAAAAGGCCATATGAATAATACCATATGACCTAGGGTTACTCGACAAAAGAAAAGCTTAGACAGGGTAACTAGAAACATCGCGAAAGGATTAACGAGAGAAGAAGGTAGAGAACGAAGAGAGATATAGAAAAAAGTAATCAGCTAAAAGTAGGAGAATAACAGTAATGGCAATAGCTGGAGAAAATCGGAAGAGATCTATGACACAAGACAAAAGTAAATTATTAATTTTAAATAATTAAGTTTTCTGATAAAAAAGAAGGTTATTTTTGAACAGATAACTATAGGCTTACATTGGTATTTTTGGATGGGAAAAAAGCACCCGACGAGTTCAATGACTTGTATTCATTTTTTTTTATGTAAAACAGCTGAATAAAAAAATATAATTATTCTATAATTATATTTTTTCTTAATCGCAATAAAAATATATGTTTACAAGTTTGTGAAGCTCTAGCTTCGACGTTAGACTTGCAGTGAAAGGACAAACAGATTTTTTTATATGTATTTTGTATATGCAATTCTAAATACCTGAATTTAAAATTAATTTTATAGAGTTTACTACATTCCTTTGCTAAAGCGGTGGATATTTAAAAAAAAACTAATTTAAAAAGCACAGTCACTTAACTATGCTATGCAGGTGGTGGTAACGTGTCATACGAAAGTATAGAAAGGTCCTTCATATAATTGGAATGGTACGCCCAAAATCTGTATGGTCTTCGATCAAGCGACGGTTAATGAGTCATCGCAACTGCCGACGACTGCGACGTAAACAACCGGAGCTCCTACCCGCGAGGCCACTGCGCGCAAATAAACGTGCCTCACATGGGTGTACCGCCAACTGTTTTGTTTGACGTACCACACACACAGTTTTAGTATATTTGTGTGCATAATATTTACGTATTACCTTATACATTTAATTATATTCATATAATTAACTTTACATAGTTGATACACACACACGCTTATGACTAAATAATAGATGCTGTGAAAGGAGATAGACTTAGACGAAACTTAATTTTTTTTAGACATAAATACTACGGGTTACGAATACAATGTCACGCTACCTCTTGCTGCCCCCTGGGGGCCTGGGATCACTGGTGGTCAACACTATGGGCTGTTTAATGGCAGTAGTCCTTCTAATGATAATATTTCCGTCGCTACATGAAGAACTATTTATCCAACAGTGAACGATTATAAACAACAGTTCGACGCCAATGTACAATTATCAACATGTTCCCTATTTCGAAAATGTATAAAGTTGCTTTTTGTTCTCTCATATATACAAGTAAAATTTATGAGCTAATTAAAGTTATGAAATAAACTATTTAATTAGGAGTATCTACTTAAATATGTGTGACGGTGTGAATTATTATTCCTGAGTTTTCACTTCTAATATTAGGATTGCTTTCCATAACAGCTAAGTAAAACAAATGCATATATATTTGCCAATTTGTATCAGATACCAACGCTTTACCCGCGACATCGCTCGTGTTCAGGCAATTTCAATGTTTCATTTTTTTTTTTGTAATACCACAGAATCGAATGTGAGAACCTCAAAAACATAAAACGACTGATTATATTGAATGTATAAGTATTATAATAGGAATTGTTCACAATTTCATAAGACAAATAATTTATATATAATATGACTTACGCGAAGCTTTAATTGTTTTTTGAAATAAAAGCCTGAGTTACTTTTTATAAAATCAACATGTGGCAGTGTAAGTCAGAATTGGTAGCGCCGTTTCAGAAATTAGTCGGCAAAAAATATCAGACCGATATAATCTTTAAAAATAGTTTTTATAAGAAATATTCTATTATACTGTTAGTATATGAATTTTAATAAAAAAAGCTATTATTTATGACAGTACAAATGTTATTTATATTTAATGTATAATTAGATTTGGGATCAATGTACAGAGCTCCGTTCGAGTCAACGACTTGAATGAAAATGCGCTGTGAGTGGAGTGTATATCGTGCCTGATAATACTGTGACAACTAGTAAATTTGTGTTTGCGTTGTGAACCATGAGTTAGTCTGTCCGTGTTCTTATCGTAAAAAAAAAACTAAATTGTAGCTCCAAATATTTTTGTAGATCAATGATCAATTATCAGTCATCCATCATAAGGAGTCTATCAGACGGTCACTGGCAGGCGAATTGGCGATCGCAGTTGTTGTTATAAATTTTCCAGGAGAGTTCTGCTGACAACTTTTCTGGTTCTCCCTTAGCTAGCTTTTACGACTCTCGCGAAAAAATAAAGGTTTACACATTGTATTTTTAACAAATTCATCTCAGCTCATATATGTCACATTGTTGGGCCCGAGCCGCCTCCATCATGGAAGGGAAATTGACCTAATATTTCACGCTGGCCAAATCTAAGGTTTTGTTTCGAGTTTTCTTTCTCTTGCATAAATGTTATATATATTTTATATCCCTTAGTCGTATCATACGATAACCCACCGGTGAGATAGAGGTGGTGAATTGTATTGTTACTCGGTCACCACACGGAAACAGTTAACACATAAAAACTTTCAAACTTATCAATCGGTTGGTAGTATTCTCAAATTGTAATATCTGTATTTATTTTTATAGGAAATCAATTAGGTATAGCGTGACCTGAAAAGCATAAATGACAAGAATAGGAGGGCTTCATTTACCTTATTAGCATTGCTTAAAAGTGTTTCGTTGGTAAATTTTTAATTAATTATTGTTTGTTTCTTGTAATTTTATATAAAATCCGAAGAAAAATACATTGAATGACGTATTTATAACAACACTGTAAGTTCCTTTTGACACTTTATTGGTGCATAACATTTTTTTCATAATCTCTCAGCTCATTTACATCCAATTATTGGGCTCGAGGCTCCTCTAAAATAAGAGGGAAGTTGACTTATCACGCTGGTTAGGTTGGTAGCCTAGGTAGGTTTTTGCCAAGGAAGTGAATTGTATCCTTATTCCGTTACCACATGGAAAATCAATTATTAAATTCATTTTTATTAGATTTATTAAATATATTAATAATACAGGGTATTCTAAATGATATAGTGGCCTAAATAGTGTGCGTATCGTCGGTTACATTCTCGTTGAGGATAATTTATTGTGTGATTCACAAACAATCATATCATTTTACCGAACCGGATGTGGTGCACCACGCAGACAAGATATTGTTTTTTTTTTCGAGTTTTCCTCCTACTGCAGTCATGTTATTTGCTCCTGTTACCTTTAACCAATTTTATGTTACCGGGAAAATAAGGTGTGGCTATCATTGTATTGTCATTTCATCAACGCACGGAATTCGGTTTTATTTGTTGCTAATCTTCCAAGATGCGTATTATTTATTAAGTGGTGATAAAAACACATTGAAGAAAATCAAATCGACTGCATAGATACACATAGGTAAATATTCCGATCTAGGATGCCAGTTTCGCGGCTTCGATTCCTGCGTAGAACAATACTTTGTGCGATTTACAAATTATTGCTCTGAATTTGGGTTTAATATGTGTCCGATATTAATATGTTTATAATGTCACCCGCAATATAAGGTTTTATTTACTTAGAGCGATGAGTTCTCTTTATACAAAATTAGTTTGTCAATAAACAATAAAATAATATACAACTAATAAATTCCCCTGTTTATGACTTAACCCATATCAATAATTCTTGTTAATGGAATATCAAATTAGCCGCATCAAAAATGTTGTAAATCAACTTTTTTTTTCAATTATCTTATCTCAATTTTTGAAGTGAAACTTCTAATGCGACTTCCAACAAGGTTGCGTTAAACGTTTAACGCAATGACACTCGAACGCATGCGCGTAGTATACCTGTTACAGGCCAGCGCGAGCGTTAGCAACGAGTATATTCCAACGCAAGAGGGAGAGTGAAAGAAAGATACACAAAGGTAGAAAGTAGGAAAGAGAAAGGGAGTGAGTCGGTAGATCCCAAGAGCTTTGTATTCTTGCTATGCAGCGAAGTAAACAGCATGAGCGTCGTGAAATTAGCTGAAATACGTACTTGTTGTTCTATTTTTAATTTATAATATTCATTATTTTCATAGTTTTAAGTTTTTTTCGGGAAATAGAGTGAACGGAGCGCTGGGGCAACTTCTCGGCAGCCACCACCTCAGCCAGAAGGCACGTGTAGCAATACATAACGCAGTGCTTGTCCCAACATTACTGAATGGAAGCGAGAGTTGGGTATGTAGAAAAGAGTATGAAAGTAAAATTAATGCGGTCGAAATGCGATCTCTGCGGATAATCTGTGGAGTTAGGCTGACCGACCGCATTCGTAACGACGACGTAAGAAAGCGAGTAGGTATGAAAGAGAGTATTAGTGTAAAGATGCGAAAGGGAATGCTCCGGTGGTTCGGACATGTGGAAAGAATGGCGAACGAACGTCTGGTTAAGAAGATATACAATGCGAAAGTGGAAGGATGTAGGTACCGAGGGAGACCGAGACTAACCTACCTAGACCAGATCGGTCATGTACTGAAGGAAGGTGGAGTCAAGAGTCTCCGAAACCGGCGAGCGTGTATGAAGAGAATTATGAATGTTGAGGAAGCAAGTGAAGTATGCAGAGATAGAGTTCTCTGGCACTCTGTTCTCTCTGCCTACCCTGCAAGGGATATGGCGTGATGATATGTATGTATGTATGCATGTTTTAAGTTTTTTTCAGAGGCATATGATGCAATCATGTGTATATACATATATCATATGTGTTGAAATCTATAAAGTATCTAATTATATGCGTTGCAAACAAATAAAAAATAGTCAAAAGTTAAATACTACGTGTGAATACGTGGTTATTATTAACATGGATAAAAAAAAAAAGAAATAATCTATTTTCGTTTATCTAATTTATCCTCTTCATTTTCTTCTTTAAGTCATATATATCCTATATATTTCGACTTAATCTTCTCTTATAGTGTGTTGTGTTATTTAGGTAATTAATACTACAAGTTAAGGAAAAGGCTGCCAAATCATCTGCCCCGCGTATTATACTAGGTCAAATTCCCTCCCATTGCGCAGAATGATCGAGCCCAGCTGGGAGATGAGCTCAAAGGATAATATATTTTTTTAATTTAATAAAGAAAACCCGGCTCTAAGAAAATTATCCTTGTATTGCAGATGACTTACAATCATATATTTCATCATCATCTCATCTCAGCTCATATATGTCCCACAGTTGGGCTCGAGCCTCCTCCATAATGGGAGGGAAATTGACCTACTATACCACGCTGGTCAGACGTGTTGGTATAAGGTTTTGTTTCGAGTTTTTCTTCTCTCGCATAGATGTTAAATGCGTTTTATATCCCTTAGTCGTCTTTTACTATCACCCACGGGTAAGATAGGGGAAAATCATATATTTAACGGTCATAAATTACACCCAGACTCTGAACAATAATTTTTTGATAGCACAAAGTATCGTTACGCAAGGTAATCGAACCCGTGGCACTAGTACGATAGGTCGGTTTCTTAACCACTGCGCCATCTGTGCAGTCATAATAATGTGCTGACCATATTGCATCTTACATCAATATTATGGCGTTATCCTTATTTATATATTCTTTGAAAAGCAATATGCAAATAAAAATGTAAAAATAATGGTATTTGAAATAAGACTTTGACCCGGTTTGGGAAATTAAAAATCAAATACAAACACGATATAATCCGTAATAGTAGTTTTATTTCAAATGTGTAATACACGCGTAAACATCAGAAGTCATTATATAATGTGATTTTGATATTATTTCTAGATGAATTAAACATTATATTAGATAATATCTATTAAATATAATTATTGATGGTTTATGAATGTCGTAGCGGCATGTTGCGGTGTAGGAACATTGGATTATAGTGGCATTGCCGTGGTACGCGGTATGCTTAAACAAATAGTGTCTGTATAAAATGGTAGGCGAGTTCAAAGGCAAGTCACGTGTGGGATCGGCCCGCGTTGCCGCATCACTTTTATTACATTCCCCGAATAAAACTTTCGCAACCGAAAAGTCTATCCCACACACTTTTGTTCAGCTGTCTCATGTAAACATATAGGTTCAAGAACTGTCATAACACTACAAATCTTACGCTAATATAATGTTAAAACTTGATGAAATAGCCAGAAATATTAATATTTTTTGACATATACAATACCACCGATACATCCATTAGCCTATGTTGTGTGGTAGCTGGCTACGAATACTATCAACCCATACTTTGCTCGTGGATGTCGTAAAAGACGACTGAGAGCCTTATAACGACCTGGGCCAACTCCATCTGATGCTGTTTGGTCAACAATTACATTTCCAAGGTGGGTTGACGTTTGGCAGGCGGCCGGTCATAAAAATATTACCAATCGCTTTGACAATATGTACTATGAAAGCAGAGTGCATATTGTATTGACCCCTAGTATTTGGGATAAGAATAGGAGCAGTATGATGATGACATTCATCAGCCTATACAGTGGTCGGATTGGAGATCGCGGTGTTATGATGTAATATTTCCTAAAGGAGCGCTGTTGCGCATTGAGCTGGTGCTCCTTCAGTCGATGCTTAGGATTCCTGTAAATAAAGATAAGGCGTGGCAATACATTTTATTCTTAATCCATCAGCTCACTGGGATTCCTGACTGATAGCCAGAGACTATACATGATGCTAACATACTTCTTTGCATTAATTTACGTTTACTTTCTTAAATCGTCCTTAGTTTTGAAAATCAACTACTAAAAGGAATCATTGTTGTAGTAATATAAGATTGTCTTTCCAGTTGATTTTGCGATGGTACACTACAAAGTTTTCTTAAGGAATTTTGGTAGGATATTAAAACGTTCGTTATTCTATATTCATCATTATCAAATTGACTTAAACTATCGTAATTTTACAATCATTATTATCAAATTGTCACGGTTTCAAAGTGATTGATTGATAAGTTTCAAAGATGCGAAAGGGAATGCTCCGATGGTTCGGACATGTGGAAAGAATGCCGAACGAACGTCTGGTTAAGAAGATATACAATGCGAAAGTGAAAGGATGTAGGTACCGGGGGAGACCGAGACTAACCTACCTAGACCAGATCGGTCATGCACTGAAGGAAGGTGGAGTCAAGAGTCTCCGAAACCGGCGAGCGTGTATGAAGAGAATTATGAATGTTGAGGAAGCGAGTGAAGTATGCAAGGATAGAGTTCTCTGGCACTCTGTTCTCTCTGCCTACCCTGCAAGGGACATGGCGTGATGGTATGTATGTATGTATATTGTTTTAAAAAAAAAGTGTGTGTGTCAGCTCCGACGCACGACTGGAGTTTACTCCTTAAGTACGATTATCAAAGCAGGCTCATAAAAAAGCTCATTTGACTAAAAATAATATATATATTTTTATTTTCATTTATTAAAACTGTTCAGTGAAGTATTATCTCAAGTCAGAAAGTGAAAGGTGCGCAGAATAGGTTGCGCACCAAAACGTAACGAGGTTATTCGATCACTAGATTTTACTCCTAAAATTTTTCTCATACCGGGCGCCTTATATGAAAATCGATTCTTAAGGAGTAAACTCTAATAAGACAGACACAAGAAATGTCGATACGTTCCATTTGACTATTTATGCCATCTATGATATCACCAAAATGTGTGTTAAATACTGTGAAAGTGAATAAACCCCTTTCTCGAACATATTTACAGAGTTTCTATTATCATTATTGCTTGTCCTATGCCAGTCATGCCCTGCGGTCGTGACATGAATGTTATTTGATATTTCTTCCATTATCAATAAGTCATTATTTACTGCGAATAGGTTGATACCTACTCTATTGTTATTCAAAAATTTAGTGGCTACTTGATAATATTCCGATTCGGATAGTAAGTTGAAATGCAATTAAAGTTGAAAAAACACTATAGTTTGGCGTTTAACCTAATTCTGGTCCGCTGTCTCCTCACTTGCGTCATTTAAATAAGCAGTAATTTTAATAAACTCGTCTTGGAAGATATCAGACCCACTCCGTAGTGCGGTTTAATATACACAGCGTTAAAGATACCTTTAACCACTTTTGTTTTTACAACACCCGCGGTATTCAAAAGAATGATCACTTAAATTATTCTTAATCCACCATCACACTAAGTTGATTGTTTTGTTTAAAATTAAGTACATATTACATTCATACATACATATCATCACGCCATATCCCTTGCAGGGTAGACAGAGAGAACAGAGTGCCAGAGAACTCTATCCTTGCATACTTCACTCGCTTCCTCTTCATAATTCTCTTCATACACGCTCGCCGGTTTCGGAGACTCTTGACTCCACCTTCCTTCAGTACATGACCGATCTGGTCTAGGTAAGTTAGTCTTCAGTAGCGCGCAAGCTAGACGACTTCCAGCCGCCCGAAAAAGCCGGTTTCCAAAAAGGTTATAGTACCATAAGACCACATCCACACGCTTCGCCAGATTATACAGAAGACCGAGGAGTATAATCGGCCTCTGTGTCTAGCGTTTGTGGACTATGAGAAAGCCTTTGATTCTGTCGAAACTTGGGCAGTGCTGCAGTCCCTTCAGAGGTGCCAAATTGACTATCGATATATCGAAGTGCTGAAGTGTTTATATAAAAACGCTACTATGTCGGTCCGCATCCGGGATAAGAGTACGAAACCGATTCAGTTGCAGAAAGGTGTGAGACAGGGAGACGTTATCTCTCCGAAACTGTTCACCACTGCGCTGGAAGATGTCTTCAAGCTCTTAGACTGGACCGGACTCGGCATCGACATCAATGGCGAATACATCACCTTCGATTCACAAACTTTCGTAAACTCGCAAACTTCGCAAACTTCACCTGATATCACATTTGCATCTACCGATATTGCCATTCATTTTAATTGGTTACCTACTAACGAAAATTTAGGAAGCCGTGTAGTTAATAGCTTGTTTACTTGCGCGCGTGTGTCAGCACACTAAGACAAAAATACCATAATATATTGTGACATATTATGTCACTACCTCTTTCTTTTCCATGGGTTTCATACATAGTAACTAACATTAGTTACCACCCACCTAACAAATTCCTGTTGCCAAATGACGCCAATTGTGTGATCTTTCTTTGGTGGACTATGGTTTGACCGCACGCAGTACGGTCGTGCGAGGTGACGGCAGGTCAAATTGGGATTCCATAACGTGCTTTGCATCTGCTCGTTATCATTTGAATAGATAATCGGTTTTTCTATCCATCCATCTGCTTAGCAACGGCTATTGATGAATGTAGAACTGCCTAATGGGGTAGAATAATACGCTCAGCGTGCGATTTAGCGATTTCAAGTCAGTGCTGCTACCAATTGCGTTTTACCGCTTCGCTGTTTGAGTCCAGGATGCAAGCCGCGTTGAGTCTTTTCTTTCCTACTACTGTGAGTGTTAACAGAACACTATTGCTTCAATAATTGCCTGCGTATAGTAATAATACAATATAGCCTGTGAAGCAGCAAGATGAGTTAGGGAGAAAACGCTTCCACGGTAAATTAACCCTTTATCGACGCATAGAGTAGTGAAGGCGCGAACACCTACGTTTAAACTAAAATCGTAAAAGGTGTGGCGAGCAGTTACACAGTGTGAGCTATGCGACCTTGTCCTAGAGAGCTAATACCTTGTAAAATCATAACACGCCAGAAAAAGAGAAGATCCTGAAGCCCTTACAGCTGTATAACAATAAAAAAATAGTACGCTTCCAAAAGACTTTTTTTTTTTAAGTGGTAGTGTCGTCCGGGTGTCCCTCTTCAGTTGTTCTGCAGTAATTAATTATTTTATTTCTATTCTCTATTTATCGAAACTTTTTAGACTTATACATGTTGATCTGTTATTGAGATAAGCTAACGTAACTGTCTTAAGACTTGGGCAAATTGACAATAGGATTCCTTAAGTACTCTTTATAATGAGAAATACAAAATTCTAAGGCAAAAAAATAATCTTAACTAATATTAATCCAGGTAGAGTAGTCTGTAGTATTAGAGTACATCACAAAAACAAATAGAAAATGTATAGCCAAAAATATGGTACGTATATTTTTTAAATTGTTTCCAAACCCCAAATACCAGCGAGGGATTCTTATTATTGTCTCGTTTAAACGTTCGGGATATTATTTTCAACAAGAAAATAATATTTTATTTTTATAGTCAGCCCTTTTGTTATTACGGGTACAAGATGAATGTTGTGCTTCGTCGAATTTGTTGGCATTTATGTTTCCTTGTCCACATTTTGTGCATTATTTTTTTATAGTTAATGTTGGCACCTATCCTTAATCTTTCTGTTTTCGATCAAGGTTATGGAACTCGAGAGATTTTTTGAAACGGAATCGTGTAAATTAATAAATAATCAAATTATTTATAAATTTTAAATGTCAGACATGAAAGTATAATTCAAAAACCTTTTTAGCAAAGAGATATAAACTAATTGCAAACCCTGGAATTTGGAAGATACTTCTTTCTTAACATGAATCCAATAGACGCTATAGCACATTTTTCATTCGGATGTTTAACAGTAGATAATTTTCTTCTTTATGTATAACTTTTGAAATACGATTGCAGATATATGATATTTAAGGCATATATTATGTTCTACTAACACCACACAGATTGTTTTAGTGTTGTTTGGAGTTTGCCTTCCCTTGCAATAATGTATACTATATATATATATATTTACTTACGCGATTTAGTCGTCATACGATATTCGTGTGACTAAAATTAGTGTTAAAAAACAAATATAGATATGGATTTTCCAAAAACCTTAATTTGAATATGACATAAATTATGAACGAAGTCCTCAATGAAATGAATAATTAATGAAGATAATGAACAACGCGGTGAATTTTAAAGGATTTATGTATGAAATTGTATTAAGTAAATACGATCGTATTTTACCAAGAATAATCATTACTACAACTTAAGTTATCAAGTAACAAGAAATACCTGTTTCATTAAATATATTGGGACTTTGAACGTTTTAAAAGATAATGTATAGATTTAAATTAGAGGATAGAGAGAAATATATATTTAGTTTACTACATGTGCGATTAAAATGGTTTAAAAGTCTTTTTGCCCCATCAACATACTAGGGTAAGGCCTAGTGTATTCAGAGAGAACTTAATAATGTAAACAGATTATTTTTGTGGAAGAAAAAAATCTTCATATGTCATTCCGTCTGAAAAACATGGTCCAGTGTGGATATTGTGGGCCAGTGTCATTTTGTATTCAACTTCCATCGTGTTAAAAGACAACTAATATTATAAGCAAATGATAACTAATATTAAGAAGAATGACTTCGTGGCAGAATTTATATAAACACTAAACCTATTAATTACTATAATTTTACTTAAAACTAGTGAATGGAGTAGTAGTAAACTATTGAGTGAGTTGCGTTATTATGATACCGCTGAAAACTTAAGTAAAATATTTATTTATTTTCTGATAAGTAGCGAGGAATCTATATCTATAAAAGAGGATGTTTTTATATATAACATCGCTAAACTCAGAAACTATATGATCGGTCATTATGAAAATTGTTATGTATATGTATTTTTTTCACAGAGGTTTATTTGCTATCCACATTGATATAACTCGCCACTAGGCTGCGATACGATATATCGACTTACAGCAAACAAACCAACGGACTAGATTTCCTAATATAAAATAAAAAGAATAAATTATATAAGTAATAACAAAATGTGCTTGCAGAAGTAATTAATATAGTAGTATCTCGCAATCAGACAAACCAAGTATTTTTCTACCCATACCTACTTAAAGATTGGCATATCTTTCATAATACAGTAATAGAATACTTTGATAGTGTTGTTCCATCAGATTATTAAATGGGTATTATTAGAAAATAACGAGAATGTTTATATGTAGTTTATCAATATAATAAATTGACAACGTTGGTATTGCCGCAGATAACTGGGTGTCCAAATAGCTAAAGTTGATACGTGATAACGTGATATATTTATGTAATTTTTTTATCAATGGAGTAAATTCCCAGCTTTGGTATTTCCGTTTGGTTATAGAGTATCAATGAGACAAGAGATAGATTTGGGCAAACAGATATCGTTACTTAAAGTTCGAAGTATTTACCATAGGAGGGGTATAATACCATAATCGCCACGCTTGGTACGTTATTTGACGATGAGCTGGTGGTATAAATTGCCTGGCTGGTGTTTAGTTGATCCCTTAACTATCTTTTTTTTATGAATTGGCGAATTAAGGCTCCTCTTGCTATCTGAATGTCATGCAGAACAGCTAGACACTGCGACACGACCTTCATGCTTATAGGCAAGACAAATAAGTTAGGCAACAAAAAATAAAGTTCGGATATCAGTCAAGCGCTTACTTATAGTATTTAAAGTCCTACTGTGTAGCCGTTATTTAAATAAGTGTTAATTTATGATCTTTATAATATACGGTAATACCCATTATTATATGAAACTGTAACTGCCTATCCAGCTTGCTCATAAACATTGATACTTTCATTTCGGCACCGGAAACATAAATCAGCCTACCGCGACGCATCGAGGCTAAGGAATACGACGCATATTTTATAGTTGCTATTACTTTTGGCTGAATTTACTTACATGGATACATATTAGATAAATATGTATAGGATTTTTGTCTGGAGATTGCTTGTGTCAACTGCACACAATTGATTAACTGATTGCTTGCAATTAGTAATATCATCATTCAGACTTTTGCCATCCACTGTTGGACGTAGGCCTTCCTCATAAAGTGATATTATCAACATACACCCCCTTAGATGTCTTTTAATATACCCGTAGAGTAAGAAGTGATGTCACTATATTCTTATTTTAACAGCACACGAATATCAAATTAAATAATATGAGAAGTTTTATGTAATAAATTCATCTTTATATTTCGACCTAAAGCCAGAAACAGGAAAATGCTTATAATAAATTATATGATAAGTCTTTGGTTAGTTAACAATCAGCAATCTGAATGAACCCGAACTTTTATTTTTTCAATTATTATAATTATACGCGCTAATAATTTATTATCTTGTCCCAGTTATTCAGGGTTGACGTAATATGTATTCCTCTTTCATCGTAAATATTTCAAAAGTTGTTGGTAGTACATAGTTTTATGACTGGCCATCTATCTGACGTCTCTTTGAGAATGTAATTATTGACAAATTGGCCTGAGGTGAAGTTGACCCAGATCGATATAAAGCTTTTCTTCGTCCTTTCCACCATCCACGAACAAAATAAGAGTTAGCAGTATTCGTAGACGCTATACCACATAAACTCCAATCATTTAAATAAAGCTATTAAAATATTCAACACTTTACATTTTACAAAAGTACGTAATCTATATTCAAATTTCTGAACACATCCTCTCCTTGGTCACGCCCTCTCAAGTATCCGCTTCCGTAAATAATAATAAAAATGGAAGAAGAAACGGTCGACGTGCCGAGCGCACCATTCTCATAAAAGTCAAGTTTTACTCCTAAAACAAATAACGCAATTACGACCGCCGCCGTACACTACACCTAATTAAATCAATATTTGTTTGTGAAGTGTAACGCGATAAAATGTGTTTGGTATACAACGAACTGCGAGTGAGGGAAATAATAGGCTGCTGCAACCGCGGAACTATTAGAGGGCATTACATGTACCTCATCATCACAGCCCATAAATGTTCCACTGTTGGGTTCGGGCCTTCTCCATAATGGGAGGGAAATTAACCTACTATACCGCGCTGGTCAGATGTGTTGGTATAGGGTTTTCTTTCGAGTTTTCCATCTCTCGCATAGATGTTATATGTGTTTTATATCCCTTAGTCGTTTCATACAATCACCCACGGGTAAGATATGGGGTGGTGAATAGTATTCTTACTCCGTCACCACATGTACCTAGCCTTTCCTAACCAAAGTCTTAACCCACACTATAATTAATTAAATACTACTGATTAACTCCCAAGAAGAGACGAATTAAAAATACAATGAATCATCTTTCTTCTCTCCGTACTTTCTTGTGGGAGTCGTAAATATCACCTAAGGAATATTAGAAATGGCAATATGTTCCTATGCAGGGAGGTTTATGCCCGACAGAGGACGTAAATGGACTGATAGGTGATGAATGATTATTTATTATGTTCATCATCTCATCATCTCAGCTCATATACATATATACATACGCATGCCCCACTGTTGGGCTCGAGACTCCTCCAAAATGGGAGGGTAATTGACCTACTATACCACGCTGGTCAGACGTGTTGGTATAGAGTTTTGTTTTGAGTTTTCCATCTCTCGCATAGATGTTATATGCGTTTTATATCCCTTAGTCGTCTCGTACGTGTAAATACGGTGCGTGCATGTACGGTGGTGAATTGTATTGTTACTCCGTCACCACACGGAAATTTATTATGTTACCATCGATATAAATATTATTAACATTAAAGAAAATATTTGCTTTGAAATAATAGGGTACTGTTATCTACAATCTGTATAAACTTAAACTCTTGTCTCTCAATATTTCAATAACACATTATTAATTTCAAGTTTAATCAAAATTCCATTGATAACTTTTATATTAAACAATAACAAAAATGTTTACAATGAACGCATGACCCAGAGGTCGTGATAACAGTTTATCTACAACCTGTATAAACCCAAACCCTTATTTTCTCAATCATTTATATTAATTAATCATATTTTTATTGATAGTAGTAATTTCTAGTTTAACCAAAATCATCATCTCATCATCATCTAAGTTCATATATGTCCCACTATAGGTCGAGCCTCCTCCGTAATGGGAGGGAATTTGACCTACCATGCTGGTCAAAAGTGTAGGTATAGGGTTTTGTTTCAAGTTTTTTTTCTCTTTCATTGATGCGTTTTATAATTTTTAGTCGTGTCTCTTACAATCACCTACGGGTATTGTATGTGGTGATGAATTGTATTCTTACTCCGTCACCACACGGATAAAATACATTAACAAAATAACCATTAACTCAAACACCATCTACGAAAATATTAAACACTAGTAAAAATATTTATACTGATATGACATTTCTCAGATTCTCAAAAGGGAATATGACTCCAAAAATTAAATAACAAAATATATTTATTTGTAATTTTTATAACTTAAAACACTTAATGGTTTATTTTAAACTATTTTAGTAATTTTTAATAATTTCATTAAATATTATTGATTTGTACAAAATGTCGTAGCAATGTGGTGAGTAAAAAAATCCTTTCTCTTGGATATTGTAAGAATCAATTGCGGTATTTAAGTAAAAAACATAATTAACCTTAATATAAAAAAAAACCTACATTAACAACCTTCGACAGTTTAGTGTGTTTTCAGCAGTGGGACATATGCAAGCTTCTATGCTTAAAAATAGAGCAGCACTCTATTTAAATATTATGTAGCTTTGGTAGATTAACCCGCTAAAAATATTACTTCATAGCTGGTACATACTCGTAGATACGAAGCGTGTAATGTTTTACTATAATATAAATAAGCATATTCATTATTTTACTCTATGGGATATTCATTCATTAACATGATCGTATTCTAAGTAGTAGATACAACCATGACTAAGAAGGTATCGACTTTAGATACTATAGCTACGAATGCAATGACATAATTATGCATCATTGCGTTACATGCATTAAGGATGCTGTTTGTTGATCAGGCCTTGATAATAATTATTTATGTATGTTGTATGAGTCAACTTGTTTGTCCGGCGTAAATCCCAATTATCTAGTTGAGATCAATGAATATAATTTTATAATACCATTTACAGTAAAACGTTAAAATTCTGGCTGTGTGGTAGCAGCTGCGAATACTACCAAACCTTAATACGACTAAGAGTTTTTTATCGTCCTGGGCCAATACTACCTGATGCCGTTTGGTCAACAATTACATTCCTAAGGAGAGTCGACGTCAGGCAGGCGGCCGGTCATAAAACTATTGCCAATAACTTTTGCAATATGTAGGAAGAGGAGTACATATTGCGTCGATACCAAATTATTGGGATAAGAGTTCCTATTTTTATCCCAATTGTTTTAATGACGAGTAAAACGTTAAAATTCTTTTTTCTATACAGGTGTGAGTGCATAGATTTTCCTGTACACTGCAACTAGATATCGGTATTATTTTTCATCTTTTATCTTTTCATTCTCTTCGTGTATTATTTACCTTGCTCTCTTGGTCACAGACCTTTTCTACCGGCTAAAGCAAATTAGTATATTAGATCACACTTAGCAAGTGAGCTAGCATATGGTTTTTTTATAGAGTTTGTCACTTGCAGTCATATTATCTACTTACATTTCGTAATCAGTTTTCACGATACTCATGGTCAAGAACGGTATAGTGACCATTGTTTCTACGAATAGTGAGGGATCAATATTCGTAGAAACTCGTGTTGCTTCAAATTAAATATGGGACTTTTTACAACAATATATCTACAGTTTTAATTTTTAATATGGATATTTATATCTATATATTATTTTTTATAGTGACAGTCGGGCAAGCAACCAATTCGATGGAAAACCTGTATCAATTTAACTGGTGGACAAACATTTAGAGAAGAGTTGTTAAACTGATAAATGATAAAGTGTAAACTTCAGATGTTCCTGTACACACGTGTGAACTGTTTGAATGTAAGTAAAAACGCGCAGCATTGACGGCATCACGGTGCCCCGCCGGCGTTTGAGGGGTAGGCAAGAAGTGAGACGAGTAGAGGCTGTAGTATAGACGTAGTAAGCGTAAACGGTGAGGCCTGAGGGGAAGGGGACGGGGCTAGCGTCGATTTATTAGGGCTGTAACACACGCGATACTTTTAACATCGACCGTTTAGTTGCTTTTTGTTAGCTAGATTTATACAACCAGGCCATTCAGTAAACTTTATAGAATTAGTAGTGATCAAGTTACTTTGATAAATTTAATACAAGGGTGTTGATTAAAAGCAGTTTTGTCTGTATAATTACAGGTAAATATTACCGTGTAGTGATGGAGTAAGAGTACAATGCTTCAACTCTTCCTTTCCCATGTGTATTGTAAAAGACGACTAAGAGATATAAACTGTTACGAGCGCTATACCGACTCGCCCGAATCGCGTGATGTATGAAGTCACTTTCTTTTCAAAGCAGAGCAGACTTTCCAAGCAAAGAGAGAGACATATATAGACTGAAGTAACTCAAAAAATATTACTGTCTGCGATAAAAAAATAAAATGTCACGGTTTTCATCACGGTTGTTTTACTGAAATTGTCTACTGTACCTAATGGTTGAGTAAAGATTTCTTGTAAGATTTGGCTTTAGCCAAGATATCGCAAAATGAATTAATCTGGTAATGGGCCATTCTACTAATGCTCCCTAAACTGTGAAATCTTCATTTGTGGAACTGAAATTACTCTTCGCATACCGAATGTATACGCACTATTAAAAACAACATCGCACAACAACGCATTTCTGAACGATTTTATTAGATCTAACTAATAACTTAATATATAAAAAACAAAAAAAAACATGTTGCCACATATGAAATGTAATGTAATTGATTATGTAGCGGGTAGATAAAGAAACCTCTGTAATAACGAAGATTTGTTGGCGCGAAAGACTCTCACGTCTTCTCGAGACTATGAACACTAAAGACTCACAAAATGTGTAAAGTGAAAATAAAATACAAACGCGATAAAATCCGTAAAAATATATTTATTTCATAAGTGTAAAATCGCGTAAACATCAGAAATATGGAGTTACCGCAACGAAGACTTGAATTTACGTCTATTGAAAATTAATTTCGATTTCTTTACTATCTAAGAGGTAATAAGTTCTTTCCTGCCTTATTACTCCGACTAGTACGTTTAATTTTCCAGCTAGAAAGATACTTAAACTGTTACGCGAACAAATATACATTATATTTATTATTGTTTATTAAGCTATTAATATTCTTTTTTTAACAATAGGCTACGGTCAGGTCACATCCCGCCTGAACTGCCCCGGCTATTGCACGCCTCATAAGCGAAGCGTTGAGGTCTTGCTCTACTCTCGATATATGAAAATCAAGCACTTTTCAAACCTAAAAATGATTGTATATTTCTCACATTACACTTATAGGATAATATTATAATACATATGTCAAGAAAAAATATTCGTTTAAACGTATTTGATATTTTTAAAAAGCAATTATTTTGTTTAAAAAAAGGAAATAGTTGATTAAAAAAAATATTCGAGGACGTCGGATAGTTTTTTTTTGTATCTGGCAGGATCACGACCGTAAAACTTAATGTATCAAAATATTTATTTATTTAAAAGCTTTATAATCGCAACGCGTTGTTTCCTTTCGAAAATGGCTTGGTAATTCTCTGTCGTTTAATTGCAATTAATAAAAAACTAAACTGCTTAGTCATTAATGTATGTATACCTTATGAAAATTGGGTTCGTTTACATTTTTTTGTTCGTCCATTCGGACAGGCAGAGGAATCCCATACAGCCTATCGTAAACGAATAGCTATGTTTAGTACTACGTCGAGAATGGCACGAAATTTTTCTTTCATTTTCATTTATAGTATTGACAAATAGTAAATGATAAAATAAATAAAATAATAATAAATTGTCACATGTCTGTTAACTTCAGTATCATAAATAATTTGTATTTTTTTTTAGTTTCTCTAACTTTCTGAAGTGAAACTTTTTTATCGACAAATGGGAGAAATTTTATATTGTAACGTTTTTCTGTTACGCGCCATATTTATTTTGCAGTGTAAAGCCCATGAGGGTTATCCGTGTGGTAACGGAGTAAGAATACAATTTGCCACCCCCTATCTTACCCATGGATGACCGTAAGAGACGACTAAGGGATATAAAAGACATATAACATCTTTGTAAGAGAAGGAAAACTTGAAACAAAACCCTATACCAACATGTCTGACCAGCGTTGTATAGTAGGTCAATTTCTCTCCCATTGTGGTGGAGGCCCGAGCCCAATACTGGGACATAATAATATATGAGCTGAGACTATAAGCGGACGAAGGTAAAAATTTTATAGATGAAACGCGACACGAGAGAGGAAGGGAAGGAGGGGTTAGAGAGGCAGGGAGAGAGGGATTAGAGAGGCAGGGAGAGAGGGAAGGAGAGAGTGAGGGAGGGAGGCAGGAAGAGAGTGAGGGAGGCAGGGAGAGAGTGAGGGAGGGAGGGAGAGAGTGAGGGAGGGAGGCAGAGAGAAAAGGAGTCGGGGAGAGAGGGAGAGTGAGGAAGGGGGAAAGAGAGAGAGAGAGAGGGAGGGAAGGGAGAGAGAGAGGGGGAAAGGGAGGATTAGTGAGAAAGGGGGAGGGAGAGAGAGTGGGGTAGGGAGTGAGGGGAGAAGGGAGTGAGGGGAGAAGGGAGGGAGAGATGGAGTAGAGAGAGGGGGAGACGGGGAGTAAGGAGAGAGGGAGAGATAGAGAGAGAGATCATAAAAACGCATCAATAAAAAAAATGTAAAAAGAAACGATAATATTTTAAATAAACATCAATAAATTTTAAATAAATAATTTAAATAAACAATCTTCAGATTAACGCAGGAGAATGATGATGAAATGAAAATAAAAAAAATAATATTTTAAAATTTTGTGCCATTCTCAACGTAGTTGTAAACATGGCTGTTCATTTACAATGCTTGCAGCATTGTAAACCCATGGCCGTATGGAATTTGTTTCCTTCATTTATGGCATTGACTAATAATAGTAAATGATAAATAATATAAAAATTATGAGGCGTGCGCTTTTGGATTTTCCAAATTATTTTAACTTTACGCCGCTATCGCTATTTGAGCGGATCAGCGGTACCGATAGTCTTCGTTAAAGCTCTTAAGATACTTAGCCTTATCATTTATAAACAAAAAGTAATTACTGAAACCGAAATGAGAATACTATAAATGGGCTTGGCTTTCAAAAGAATGGCATCTCAAGTGCTTAATAAATACAAAATAATTTAAAACACATTTTTACTTTTTTTGGCTATAAATTCATTTGACATTTGATTGTCACCAGCTGGCCCAGCACGTAAAATTTGAGTAACTTAATTTTTCTACATTTTTTTTAAACATACCCTGCTTTAAGGAAATAATCCTTGCATTGCGGGGGACTTTACAAACATGCAATTAACACAGATAAATTACACCCAGACTCAGAACAACACATTGTGGATCGCACAAAGTATTGTCCCGCGTGGGAATCGAACCTATAGCACTGGCACGGAAGGTCGGTATCTTAACCACTACGCCATCTGTGTAGACAAAGACATTGCTACATTTTCTCCACCTTGTTTCTCACTTTTAGTTAACACTCAATACCGGCGCGAAATTTCGTTACAAGTGTGATAGACTCTCACGCTATACATATTACGATCAATTTAAGTTTACATTAAGGCATTAAAGCCGTGTGTTAGCTGCTAGCCCTGCTATAGTTGAAACGTTTCTGTGTCATACCGTACAACAAGTATAGACCTAACTATAAATATCACGGAAGCCTGTAGACCGAGATTTGTGCAACTTGAGACACAATATATTATGCAGTGAGTTCATTTGCACTGTATGTACTTAATGTATTCCTGTCAACGTATTTCAATACATCATCATACATTTAATGTTCCTAATTTTATTACTATAATATCCGTGTAGCAACAATGTATCTTAAACTCTTTTTTTTATTATGGACGTTTTATCAGACATCTAAATAGAAGACGTCCTATCGACGACCTATCCGTGTGGTGACGGAGTAAGAATACTATTCACCACCCCATATTTTACCCGTGGGTGATCGTACGATACGACTAAGGGATATAAAACGCATATAACATATACGCGAGAGAAGGATAACTCGAAACAAAACACTATACCAACACGTATGACCAGCGCGGTATAGTAAGTTAATTTTCTTCGCATTACGGAGGAGGCCCGAGCCCAATAGTGGGACATTTATGGGCTGTGATGATGATGATCAAATAGTAGACTAAGCAAATAATATTATTCTAACAGAGAGCAAACTTAAAATAAAATAAGTTTTATTTGGCTAGCGTGCTATTATGGCAGGCGTGCTAAAGTAGGTTAGTGTCGTTCCGATTATGGAGGTAGCTTGGGCCCAATAGCTAGTTCCTAATACTTACTTAATAGCATGCCAAGAATAAATGTATATTTTTCATCATCATCTCAGTTTATACATATATGTACGTGCCGCTGCTGGGTTCGAGCCTTGCCGCTGCTGGGTTCGAGCCTTGCCGCTGCTGGGTTCGAGCCTTGCCGCTGCTGGGTTCGAGCCTTGCCGCTATGGGAGGAAAATGAACTTGCTATATCATTCTGATCAGATGGGTGGCATAGAATTTTATTTCGAGTTTTCTTTTATTTACGTTTGCTTGCGTCCTTTAGTTACAATTTACGAGCACCTACGTTGAAGAAAAAAAAAAGATCGGTCATGTACTGAAGGAAGGTGAAGTCAAGAGTCTCCGAAACCGGCGAACGTGTATGAAGAGAATTATGAATGTTGAGGAATCGAGTGAAGTATGCAGAGATAAAGTTCTCTGGCACTCTGATCTCTCTGCCTACCCTGCAAGGGATATGGCGTGATGATATGTATGTATGTATGTACGTTGAAGAAAGGTGTGGTAACATTTGTATTCTTACGTCGTCAATCTACGGAATATGTTTATTGACACTTAACCATTAGATATCCCCATAATAAGTTATTTTTTTCTCTGAGCGTTATACATAGTTATTTAATTATAAAATTACACCTGAATTTGTATTAAGTAAATACATCGTCGTCATCTCAGCTCATATACGTCCTACTGTTAGGATCGAGCCTCCTCCATAATGGGAGGGAAATTGACCTACTATACCATGCTGGTCAGACGTGTTGGTGTAGGGTTTTGTTTCGAGTTTTCCTTGTCTGGCATAGTTATATGCGTTTTATATCCCTTAATCGTCTCTTACAATCACCCACAGGTAAGATAAGTAGTGATGAATTGCATTCTTACTCGGTCACCACACGGAAGAGGTAGGTAAATACATAAATTCTAAATATATTGCACGTTTAAAGGTAAAAATGGCGAGACTGAGTTTATGTAACCATGAATTTAAAAAGAAATATTTGTAAGTCAATAAACATTGCTGTTATTAAAAAAGATGGACAGTTATTTTCATTACGGTTCCCGCCATAATTTTATTTCATGTCGTATCACTCGTGCAGAGGGCGTGGTCTCTTGTATAAATCTACTTGTAAGTGCAATTGCGATGCATGTCACATCGCTAGCTCATAGTAAAATGCGTGAGAACCACATGCGCTCGTCCAACCTCATGCCATATTAATTAATATCAACTAGTCTTATACGTGCAATGTGTTATCGTGGGAGTTGTAAAAAAATACTGGCTGACGGAACACTAACATAATGGGCAGCGGTAGTGTTCTTTGCAATATATGCAATCAAATCATTTATTACGCATAAGCCCCATAAGGGCATTTACATATTGTCAATTTTACACATTAATTTAAATTAATCTACTACCGGATCGGAAAGCGGCCACAAACTGAGATGATCCGGCAAGAAACTCAGCGGGCTTGTCATTTTTTACCCGACTGCGCGACGCAAAGGAGTGGTATTATGTTTAACAGTCTATGTATGTATGTTTGTTTGTATGTTCCTTTGAAGCACTATATAGACCAAACTACTGGGCCGATTTTTATGATTCACACGTCAATTGATTCCTTTTAGTCCGGCGAGTGTCACTAAAGGCATGACGTTAGTGAAAATTCAATATGGCGACTACTGGACGCCATATTGTGAAAATGAAGAAAATGAAAGTCTCCAAACTATGTCGAGTGGGGTATCGTTGAATAGGTATTTAAAAATCATTATTAGTTTTCTCATAACATTTTTCGATTCGACAAACCGTTTAGTATCTATATCGATTTAAAGTTGCGTAACAACCAATCTCACATATAGGTCTTTAGACAGTAAAAATTTACAATGAAAAGACGAAAACTTCGTATGACTGTGCATGTGTATGTGGATGGACATATACTAAATTATCTACTAGATACCTACTATTTTGGATTGGACTACCTAAAGTATCTAATGTCTAACACGGTCGCCCATCTCGAACTTCAAACGATTTAGTACTCAACTTAAGTCGAAAAACTATATATAGGTAGGTAACTACTCATTAATAAATAAAATAACTGTAGCCTAGCTATATACTTATGACTAAAAAGTATAAAATAAATAAAATAATTTAAAAAATCAAAAAACCCGACTGTAAAAAGTGAACCAAATTATGTACACAATAAATAAAAACAAACTGAAAAGAAATAAAACAAGCACTTAGATGTCCTGTGGTCTATAATTCTATAATATATTATTGAATGAATACTATTGAAGAAAATACAATATATTCTAGTAATGGAACATAACAACTGAACAGTCGGGATCCATTGAAAAATTAAATGTGCTGTCGAATAATGATTAATACATTGAAAAATTAGATTTGCTGTCGAATAATGGATCCCGATCCGACTGTTCAGTTGTTATGTTCCATTACTAGAATATATTTTATTTTCTTCAATAGTATTCATTCAATAATATATTATAGAATTATAGACCACCGGACATCTAAGTGCTTGTTTTATTTCTTTTCAGTTTGTTTTTATTTATTGTGTACATAATTTGGTTCACTTTTTACACAGTCAGGTTTTTAATTAAATTATATGTTTTCTCACAATTATTGGATACATATTTATTCTATATTAGCTCCAGTGAGATGCCCTTCGAGTAAAGATCCTGGTTTTAAAGAGAAAGGAATAGCCAGTAATTTGATGTAATAACTTGACGTACTCAAATGATTAAATTGGACATGTTTAAACAAAAGGATACTGTTTTATACCTACTAAAGTTAAGAAAAAGGGAAGACATCGTTAGAATCCTGGAAGAAAATCTGATGTCGAAAAAAAATGAGCGAAGTCACAAGCGAAATCTAATTAATTGACTTTAAGTATCTAACAAGTTTTCCGTGTGGTGACGGAGTAAGAATACAATGCACCACCCCCTATTTTACCTGTGGGTTACATCGTGCGAGACGACTAAGGGATATAAAACGCATATAACATCTATGTGAGAGAAGGAAACCTTGAAACAATACCCTATACCAACACGTCTGACCAGCGTGGTATAGTAGGTCAATTATCTTCCCATTATGGAGGAGGCTCGAGCCCAAAAGTGGGACATATTTGAGCTGAGATGATGATGATGAGATGATCTAACAAGTTTATTAGAAATTTATCTATTTTAAGTCATTTGTCTTTTTTTTACATGCTTTTTATTAGCTTGACCTGTATGTTTGTAACCGACTCCTTTGGACTTCATTTTGACCCACTTCGAACGGTCAGATTTCATTTAAATTTGGTAGACTTATCGAGGACCGATGACAATGCAATAATTTAATAAGACTACACCATTATCCTAATCAGTTATTGGGATAGTCAGGATTAAATTGTTGAATTTTAGTTGCCAATTTCGAATTACGCGCCTAGAGGGCGCTACCGCAAAACAATGTCTCTCTATTTCGAGACATCAAGGTCATCTGTCAAGCCACTGTATGTTTTTCTTGTTAGTTTCATCATCAAAATTCATATTAAATAGTTAATAAAACTCGAGCTACGTCGTTAAATTCATCAGGTTAAGGGCCCAGAAAAGCTCAGAAATAAAGACAGTGTAATATCTAATGGTAAAATCAGTAATCAAAGACATTGAAGTGTACATTAAAAACAAAACGTAGTTCGTGTAAAAGTTTTCTTGTTAGGTCTTTGCGAAGCATTTAAGTACCTATGTATTTGAATTGAGATATCTATTTGAAAATGGCATTAAATAATACTCTCGCATTTATCGAAAACCTGTCGGGCCATATAAATAATGCAACTTGGCGTTTAGTAATGTATACTTACAACATGAGGAACTCTGGAATTGCATAGAAGACTTCTCAGAAAGAGTAGATAAGAAACGAGACGCTAAAGCTAAGACGAAGATAATACTCTCAGTCAATCCAACAAATTATGTGAAAATTCAAATCTGTGTATGTGTGTTGCCAAAGAAATATAGGAGAAATGGACAGGAGTTATCTGTGCAGTCCTCAGGACAAGTAAAGCTTACTTGTCCTGAGGACTGCACAGATTTTTTACACTAAAATAATTTCTTTTATTTCTCACTCTACCTTAACTTGAATGATTAAAAACGTTATTTTCTACTTTTTAGTTTAGTTTATATATAAAAGCATGTTTTTTTTAGTTTTTTAAACTATTATTTATTATTGTTATACCTATTTATAATTTCAGTCATATCTTCTCAATGTATTCTATCCTCGTTTGAGTATATTCAAACTACGATTAAATGTATACGTAAATAGTCTAATTACTTATTTAAAATGCTACTAGGTCGGTGGCCTTGCCTTGCTGCGCATGTTAAAAACGTGCTGTTTTGTTTACGCTACAATTTTCTTTCGTCTACATTGCGTTCAGTATTTCCGTGCACATGCGCACACAGCCCTTGACCTTAGCTTCCTCGCCCTTAAATCGGCAACTCGTACTGCGTAGATCCGGTAACGATTCATTGAGATCAGAAATACGCAATATGTTGTCATTTTGTAATACTATTACAACTGCTTTGTCATGCATAATATAATGCACAATTGTTATGTTATTATTTCAGTTGTATAATCGTTTGTTGAATGCTTTTTTTTACGGTTAAAATAAATATTTTTGCGTTTTGTAAATAATTATTCTGAATCGAACTGTAGGTACACCTGTCTATTATGTTTGTATAAATTTGAAAATATGAATGAACTTTAAAGTCAATATCTGATTATTAATATGCAGAGAATTGAGTATTAATAAATTACGTATTAAAATATTTAAAACTAATAACTATACACATTGTATTCTGTGTGTGTGTGTCTGTGTAAGAGTACAATTCACTAAACCATATCTTACCCGTGGGTGATCGTAAGAGACGACTAAGGGATATAAAACGCATATAGCATTTGTACGAGAGAGGGAAAACTCGAAATAAAACCCTATACCAACACGTCTGACCAGCGTGGTATAGTAGGTCAGTTAACCTTGCATTGTGAAGGAGGCCCGAGCTCAGTAGTGGGACATATATGGGCTGAGATGATGATGAACTATACACATGTAATAACAATCTTTTTAGATTTATGAAGAATTTTGATCATTGATCATCTGACACACACTGATCATTAATGTAATAAACAACATTAAGAAGAAAAAAACCTTTATAATTTCTGTACATTCCATGATTCCACTAGCGATCGCGTGCGTACTTTATAATGGAAGGGAAATTAGTCTCCTATAAAAAAATCTCTAAATTTAAACCTATGACTAGTATAGTACTGGTCATAGGTTAAAATTAGGGCTTTCCGTCTCTCATAGTAAATATTATTTGCTTGCGTTTCTTACAATATCCACGAGATAAAAAAAGGTACCTTTGACTTCAATGTTTATTTTCTTTGTAATTTTTATATGTTTCAAGAACATGAGCAAATCGTCTATAATATTTTTACTATTTTAAAAATAACTGCTATTAAATCATAATTTCTTAGGCAAAATTAATTAAAATACGGAAGTCCCAACGTTTTGTTAATTAATAAGATTAATAATGATTAGATTATATTATAATAGACGAGTATCATACAAATAAAGTTCATTTATTGGCGTTTATAGTATATTAACGACTTCACAGGGGGTTATTTGTGTTCAGTAATTGAATTGTTTACGGAAACAATACTTTATCATTTATTACTGATAAAATTATTTATTGTCAATGTTTATTGAGCGGTGTCTTTTCTAATATCGACGTTTGCTAGACGTAAAGATACTAAGATAAACTTAGATCCAATCGTAGATGTTAAGCTCTTTAGTATATGTATACCTTATGAAAATTGGGTTCGTTTACATTTTTTTGTTCGTCCATTCGAACAGGCAAAGGGAATAAATCCCATTCAGCCTATGATTATTTCAGCGAGATCGAGAATGGCACGAAACAAAAGTACCTATTTCTTTTCTTTCATTCCAAGCTTATATTTAGCTTCACCTGTCCCGTTATCTGTAATCAAATCTTGCAAGTTAAATTTGATACACTTCCCGATTTCCGATTGAGCTGAAATTGAGCATGCATATATAAATCAGATAACAATGCAATATTATTGTGACATAGAGCTGATCTGATGATAGACCTGGAAGCTGGCCATAGGAACTCCGTAATTAAACGACGCAAATCTTTCGAGTTTGGGCTTATTTGATTTGTCTTGACGATTACTTTAATACTATATGGTAACCAGGGTCTGACGATGGACCTGGAAGCGGGCCAAAGAAACTCCGTAATTATACTACGCAACCTCATCGAGTTTGGGCTCGTTTGATTCGTCTTGAAGAGTACTTTGATAATATATGCTAACCAGGTTCTGACGATGGACCTGGAAGCTGGCCATAGGAACTCCGTAATTAAACGACGCAACCTCATCGAAATTGGGCTTATTTGGTTCGTCTTGGCGAGTACTTTGATACTATATAGAAACCAGGGTCTGACCATGGACCTAGAAGCTAGCCATAGGAACTCCGTAATTAAACGACGCAACCTTATCGAGTTTAGGCTCGTTTGATTTGTCTTGTCGAGTACTTTGATACTATATGGTAACTAGGGTCTGACGATCGACCTGGAAGCGGGCCATAGGAACTCCGTAACTAAACGATGCAACTCCATCGAGTTTGGACTCGTTTGATTCGTCTGGACGAGTACTTTGAGATTATATAGTAACCAGGGTCTGATGTTGGACCTGAAAGCTGGCCATAGGAAAAAGAAGGTGCTAAATGTTCTTAATCATACCATCAAAATGTAACACGCTTTTATTTATAAAATTGGGACTGTGATAGAAACGGGAAGATTTAATAATTACAGTGTAAAGTTTTAGTGTTAAAAATATATAATTATGTACGATATGGAATTATTTTGTAATAGACGAAGAAGCTTAATTATCGTTAAAGGTTACAATGAACTTATAAAGTGTTATATGTCTCATTAGAGTTAATTTATTTTTAACTTTTTATTTTATTTTATTAGCAAATAATAAAAGCTTGTTTTTAAAAAAGGCTTTTTTCTTTAATTTTATTTTTATTTCTGGCATTGACTAAATGATAAATAATATAAAAATTATGAGGCGTGCACTTTTGGATTTTACATACATACATATCATCACGCCATATCCCTTGCAGGGTAGGCAGAGAGAACAGAGTGCCAGAGAACTCTATCTCTGCATACTTCACTCGCTTCCTCAACATTCATAATTCTCTTCATACACGCTCGCCGGTTTCGGAGACTCTTGACTCCACCTTCCTTCAATACCTAACCGATTTGGTCTAGGTAGGTTAGTCTCGGTCTCCCTCGGTACCTACATCCTTCCACTTTCGCATTGTATATCTTCTTAACCAGACGTTCGTTCGGCATTCTTTCCACATGTCCGAACCATCGGAGCATTCCCTTTCGCATCTTTACACCAATACTCTCTTTCATACCTACTCGCTAGGGGGGCATAGTCCGGAGCGTGCTCGTTCGCGTCCCCTGCCAGTCTAATTAGACTGCTAATCCGGCTCGATATGCGTACCGCAATGCGGGTTAGGGCGTCCCCCGGAGGCGACGCGTACCGACCCGCCCCCGTCGGTACGAACTTCGGCAGTTGCGGCGATGGGGGCCGCCACCCATCACGCCTTGCCCAGTCAGGCGAGTCGAGGAGAGCAGAGTGCCGGGTGGGCATGTGGAATGTAAGAGGTTGTGTGGAAGGGAAGTTGCACGAGCCCATATCCGTCATGGCGGACAAACAGCTAGACGTGCTCTGTGTAACAGAGACCAAGCGAAGGGGCAGCGACGCCTGCGATCTTCCTGGTGGCGGGATGGCTCTGTGGTCTGGTGTACCACAGAGCGATCGAGCCAGCATGGGGATAGGAGTGCTGTTGGCCTCGGGTGTGAAGGATTACGGAATGTATGATCCCAGACTTCTTTGGGTCCGTATAAAACTAGGTGTCACCAAGGTATTTTCATGGTTGTAGCATATGCTTCCGTAGGATCCTCGGTGGCATCAGACCTAGAGAAGTTTTGGGATAATGTTAGGGAAGTTCTGGATATGGCAGAAACCAGTGAACGCGTGATTGTATTGAAGCCAGAACAGATGTAAGAGTAACAATAGGTAATGATGTACTAGAGCAAGTGGATGAATTTGTATATCTTGGATGTGGATTGGATTTTCCAATTTATATTTTATTCTTAGTTACATTTCTTGAATATGTACATTAGAATTTTATGTATGTATATTATTAGTACCATTATTTAATCCTATTAAGCGACCAGACAGAGTGACGCCGTAACGCGTTACGTAACGAAGCGGTCTAACCTCCCATATGAAATTATCCGTTCAAAATGCAAAGTGTGTTTTAAATAAACACCTATTGATCTACCTAAATGTAACTGTTAAATGTTGTTAGAGAGTTTTTAAAATAGTTTAACCTTCCAGTGTATGTATAGTTTAACCTTCCACTTGTATCTACTTTGGGTCAAGAACAAGGTCCACGAGGAAAACGGAGAAACGTTTAGCGTCATCTTTGATATCTTTAAATTTACAATACACGTGAACAACTGCTTTTTCAATTAAGCAAAGTTCATATAACAGTTGCTTTTTTCAATTAAGCAAATTGAGGTACAATGTTTTCTTTTTAATTTAAAACTGCAACAAAACACGTATGCTTTGAGTATTAATATACTTAGATATACTACGTGTGTATAAATACATAGGATTAAAAAATATAAAAGAGCATTTTTTTATTATTTTAAATTTCCTTTGTTTCAGTATGCCCTTCAATGGATATACGGAATTTCCCGGAGCAGATTATGAGACTGCGCGGCTGTCGAGTGATCGAAGGCCAGCTTAGCATCGTGTTGATGGAACGCGCCACTCCCAAGGTCTTCGCGAACATAAGCTTTCCAGAACTAAGAGAAGTTACTGATTATATCACAATTTACAGGTAGAAATGAAAGAAAAATCACTTATTAACCCCGTTTAGTACTGAAAGGTTTTTAAGACGCTGATAATGTTTTAGGACGAAGGGAGTTCAAAATCTCGGCACCCTCTTCCCGAATCTCGCAGTAATACGGGGTATGCGTCTCTACAAAGATTTCGCTCTAGTTATATTCGACAACGAACACTTGGAAGTAAGTTATTTTTTTTTAATTTCTACGATTATCTTTTTATTTTTCTTTTTATGTCTTATCATAAAATTGAATTAAAATTTTAACTCAATGCATTTTAGTATTGTAAACGTCTTAAACATTGCTTTAAGAAATTTAATTAATTCGACTTAATTAGCAAAATCCACATAGGACAATAATTTGCAGAACGCATAACGAATTGCCCAGCACATTTAGTGCTCTAATCGGTACAATCCTGAGTGTGATAGGTCGCCAATATAGCCGTATTAGTCCAGTTAAAATTTTACATACCTCCTTATATATATATATATATATATATATATATATATATATATAGCTATATGTCTTCTCACCCTACATACATCCCACTATTGATATTCCTCCTCCAGATGAGACAAATTAGTCTACAGCACCACGCTATCCCGCTATCCCGACCGGTTGGCACAGTATTTTATTTCGAGGTACCTTGTAGTGATTTTGTCTGCTTACATTTCTTAATCGATTTTTACGATATTTAGTAGTGACAAGTATATACTTACTTTGTCACTATACAGGTAAAACTATCTATATGTACTGAGTGTAAAAACGACAAGGATGATATATGTACTTAATTTTCTCCCTACAGTCTCTGGGGCTTCGTTCATTAATGAGGATTCAAAGAGGAGGCGTAAGAATACAACAAAATGATGTGCTGTGTTACGCTAACACTATTGACTGGTTACGTATCACTAACAAAGACGTCGAAAATGTTATTAGAGTAAGTTAAATTTGTAACGATCCTAATTAATATTAATACGAAATTAATTTTATTTATTTTTTGATAAAATTTTGCATAACATTGTCAAGGGGCATAGGAAAAGTCATAGCCGTAAACTTTGTTTAGAAGAAGTAAGGGAATACTATTACCGAGTTTTGAGATATATTTTTTAAATAGTCGTTCGGAATAACGCGGTAAATAAATCTGTTCCCTAGTGTCTTCTGATTTTTCTCCTTATGCGAGGAAATCTTGGTGAATGCATTATTCTGGACCTCTAAAGAAAACTACACTCTCAATGCTAAAACACAACGGTACATCTTCCAATAATGCATGCAGCAAGAGCATTAACATTACACGGTGCATTACAATCTCTACGCCAAGTAAGTCTATTCGCCGTTACTGGAGATTCGTCTCACTAAACCTTGGCATCTAGCCATATTTGGCTAACTGAATTTGGTCTATTTGTATTAATATATAGTACATATAAAATCTATTTAATATATCGTTAAATCCTCGTGGTTTGATGCCAGGCTTATGATCATGTCAAGATTACATGTCCTCACCACCGATTACCGTTTCGTTCAGCACCATTTAGGCTAATTATAAAGAAAAATAATTATTCTAGAAAAATAAATAATTGGTTTCTTGTGTAAATTTATATCATGAAAAAATATCTGTAAGGCCATTCTCTAACGCTACATTGCACACATATAATAATAAAGTTTACATTTAAAGCCTTCCCGTACGTTAGGGCTGCCAAAATTCAATAATGAAATGATAGTAGAGTCTAACAGTTTATATTAAGAACAACTGGGGTCAGTTATTATTTGAATACTTACTTATTTCATAATTATTAGATTCCGTATGGTGACGGAGTAAAAATACTCTTCACCACCCCTTATCTTACTCGTGGGTGATCGTAAGAGACGACTAAGGTATATAAAACGCATATAACATATATGCAAGAGAAGGAGAACTCGAAACAAAACCCACGTATATCAACACGTCTGACCAGCGTGGTATATAGTATGTCAATTCCCCTCCCATTGCGGAGGAGGCTCGAACCCAACAGTGGGACGTATGAGCAGAGGTGATGATGATGATGAATTATTAAATATTAAAAGCCTTGCATGCCCGCAGGTGTCGTAAAAACAGACTGAGGGATCACCGCACGAATGGGCAGCAGCACTCTGTTAATAGATTTATAACATAACTGTGATGGACAAACCGCCTGACAAGCGTGGCAATTACGGCATGATGGAGAAGGCTTAAATCCAAAATGAAAGTCGATAGGATGATGGATAGACGTCTACCGCTAAGACTATAATGCGAGTTACAAATTAGTTATCATACGTAATTACCCACACTGATTTTATTCGTAAGATAATTGAAACGGATTACCAATTGAAGTGGGTAAATATAAAAAGCGTATTGACCCACCGACAGCGAATACAGGGACCAAGCCGCTGCTGATTAGGGCTCCAAAGAGAGGCACTTTCTCACTATGCGTGTGGTGTCAAGTAACACCGCCTTCTGCATCAGACCCCCAATCCAACTACCTAACGCGAGCCTCTTTAGGTGTTAGCGAGGCTCTTGGCTATTAGACTATTGGTCGAAATTACTATCGGTACAACGATTGCCGTGTCTATATCCCACATGTCGATAATCTCGTGAGCTAAGTTTTGATATTTTATTTGTTTATCTTTCTCAGCCTTCACAAAATTCTCGTCATGAGGAACAGTAACATCGACAACCATTGCACGGCGCTCTAGCCGCTCTATTATTATTATTAATATGTTTAATTGATTATCTGATAGAGAAACTAATTATTATTTTTAAATAAGTGTTGTATTGAAAAATCATGACAAGTTATTTTAAAACAAAAAAAAATATAATTTGAATATTGGAAGCTGAAACTTTTCGGTAATCGCATTTATATAACTGCTCCCACAAAGCAGTCAGTAAAAAAAAATTGACAGCCCTAGCCAATACAGTCATTAAAGAGTATATTTATCGACATCGCCTCGTCTGGACATATACCTATCCAATAACTGTAGCAATGAGGATTTTTTTACATTATTATTGTTTTTTATTAAATTCGGTCTGGTCATGGTCTTGTGATCATGGGTTATAATCGTTATTAGTTCCGCCACGAGTCGTGTTTACTTGTACGATATACACATAAATATTAATTAACGATATGATACGATTTCAAAATTCAGTGCACCCGAAACATTTTGTTATTATGTAAAACTACTTGCTTGTCCAATTATTAAAACGTTTTACAAACATTTGTTAGGAGAGCTCTATTAAACAAATAAACACAAGCTTTTCAATTATTTTTAAAGAGGCACAATGATAATAATCACAGGTGCATCATCCATTTTTCTTTTTGTTTGGTATATGATTTAAAATTATAACAATTTTAAACACGGAATGTTTTTGTGTTGTGTTGTGTTCATTTCTTTAAAAACAAATATAAAAAATCTAACTAGAACTAGAAATTCTCAAACTGGAAATTAAAATCTAAACCATATGATCAACGATCTAATGGTTATATAACTAAATCAATGAAAATAATTATAACAGTTAAAATTAATAAACAACAAGTAATTAAACAACAGCATAGATATTAAGTTGCATATTACACGCAAATATACGAGAAAATTTCTCACAGACTCGATCAATTATGATGCGGATACGCATCTAGTGACGCAATATTAATTGATACTTTGTGGAATTCAAAAACATGAGCAAATGTCGCGTTGTTTTTTTTTTTATTAAAACATGTACTAGTCTACAGCTTACTAGGTATCTAAGTGTTTTCAACTTTTCCTTGAAGACAGCAAAGTCACAATCACTTATGAAGTCTACCGAGCTATCACTACTACTATTATTTAACGAGAATTTAGAAAAAGTTTGAAGGCGACACCAATATTATCGTCAACCATTCAATACGTTGATTAAAGTTCTTAATAACAAGGAATCTGAACTGAGTGTTAGCGGCTACGAATACTACCAATCCTTACTTGTTAATGTCGTAAAAGACGACTAACAACTTTATATCAACCTGGGTCTATTCCATCTTATGCCGTCTGGTCAACAATTACAATCCTGAGCAGGGTTGACGTCAGGCAAGCGGCTGGTCATAAAACTATTGTCAATAATGTGCAATGTGCGATGGAAGAGGAGTACATATTACATCGATCCCGCAAGTAATTGAATGAATAACAAAGAATTTGGCGGCAAACCCATTTAATACGTACGATGTTATAAATAACAATGATTCAAAATTAGAATAGAATTGATTTATTTATGAAAGAAAATTTATTACAGGTAAAGGAATAAATATAAAAATCCGAAAATATATGGCACCGCAAAAAAATATATGGCACCCAAATATACTCTTTATTATATTGGTGATATCATGCCTTCAATTGTGATATTAAATAGGACGGTGTTATAAAAAGTGACTAAGTCAAAAAATATTTAATGTATATGACCTCAATTAACACCTACATTAACAGAATGCATTGATTTGTAGTTGAATTATGACACGCGACTGTGTGGGCTGTGTCCAAAGGCTCAGAGTCGGGTAGAAGATCATCGGCAGGCACATCTACAATGCCCATCTGATACATATGGACGATTGCTTTGTTGGGATGATAAGCATTGTCAAAAGGGTAAGCATAGCTATATTTGAGTAATTTCGTTTTTTTTTTAAAGTACCGACCTGCACTAAGGAAATAATCCTTGTATTGCGGGTGACTTTACAAACATGCAATTAACGCAGACAAATTACACCCAGACTCAGAACAACACTTTGTAGATCTCAAAATGTATTGTCCTGCGTGGGAATCGAACCCACTGAATTGGCACGGAAGGTTGGTATCTTAACCACTACGCCATCTGTGCAGTCGAAAAATAATAGGTATAAATTGGATATAGAAAGATGATCTTTACGACTAATCAATATCACCTTACCGTGTTTCAATTATGTATCGATTTAATATTTTTACTAATTTTATTTCGACATAAAATGAAGACTTTCTTATAACTTATTATCACATATAATGTAACATATATTATTATGCTGTGTGATAGCGGCTACGAATACTACCAACCCTTACTTTGCTCGTGGATGCCGTAAAAGACGACTAAGAGCCTTTTTTTTTCACGCTGTGGAAACGCATTTCCGCGCTATCCCCCGCCGGTGACAGGCGAGGGAGAGTGTGGGACTCGCCGGCCAGCTGCCTGACCGGAATACCCACTAAAACCACAGCGGCCTCTACCGCGCTTTTACGGGGTGCCAGAAAGATCGTCTACTGACATTCGATCCCCGGCACCCCAACGCTTGGCCATTGGCCCACGCCCTGTCGTCATTCAAGGCGGTGGGAGGAGGTGCGCATATCGATGCCTCCTCCGCCCTGGCCGCCGGCGGCGGAGCGAATTTTCCGACACAATTGCCTTGCGTCCCCGCTCCGCCGCCTCTTTTGTAGAGATGAACTCCTCGCAAAAGGAGGCCATCGACGACCAGCACCCGTCGCTGTCGAGCATCTTCGAGATGATGGTCGACAGCGACAGGTCCCCTCCAATGACCGCCGACAGGACGTGGCGTTGAGGCCCCAAGGCGGGGCATACCTCCAGTGTGTGGCGCGCATCGTCCACTGGCGCGCCACACTCATGGCACCCTTGGGCCTCTTCTCTCCCAATTCTGTGCAGGTACTTACCGAAGACCCCGTGTCCGATAAGCACCTACGACTAAGAGCCTTATAACGACCTAGGCCAACTCCATATAATGAAGTTTGGTCAACAATTACATTCCCATGAAGAGTTGACATCTGGCAGGCGGCCGGTTATAAAACTATTGCCAATAACTTTTACAATATGTACCTACTATGAAAGAAAAGTACATACTGTATGGACCCCAAGTAATTGGGATAAGAGTAGGAGAATGTTGATGATGATTATATTGCTAATACATAATTTAAAATTGAAATAATATAATGTGAACAATTTGCAAAAACATGAACACGGATTTCCTTTATAATTTATACGAGTTTATTAGCGTTACTTCATACGAACATCTGTTAAAGTAAAATAATGGGTAATTAGTATTCTTCCACTATCCGTTACATAATTTAACATAATTAATTTCTAAGGGTTATAGAATACTTCATAATATAATAATTCTGATATACATGCGAATAATTAGCGAGATTGCAATTTTTTATTTGACAAAATTTTATTCTTTTGTTATTATTTTTTTTTAATCCTTCGTGTGGTGAGGGCGTCGTAAAAATCGACTAAGGGTAAGCAGACGACATCACTGCAAATAAATAAATATCTCTAAACTAAACTCTATATGAACTTGTATGGCCAAAGTGGGATTGTAAGCCGTATTCCTTAAGTAGGAGGTGTACCCAACAGTTACTAGACTATATTTGCCGAGAAGAAGATATTGACTCAATATTATATTGAAGTTTTAAAACACTAATTCACTAGCATTTAATATGAATATTTATTTTACACAGTATGTCAGAACAAGTGTGGCGACTATGGCTGCCTAGACAACGGCGATTGTTGTCACAGTGCGTGCCTGGGCGGATGTGACGGGCCCACGGAGCGAGACTGTTACGTCTGCCGCGGATACTCGTTCCGCTATGGTCCCGAACGTAAATGTATGGACTCGTGTCCAGCTGGCACGTATAAGGTTACTAGTCAATTTTATTACTCCTCTATTCTTATCTTAATGTAAGCGGTGCAGCAAAAATCTAGAAGAATCTGCAAGGAATTTGGCTAAGAATTTCAATCGATCTTTATATTAAGTCAAATTTATAAATTTTAAAATAAATTACAAGGTACAATAAGAATCCTTAAGGATTTGGTTCGTAGTGTTGAACAAATTGAGGATGAAAGTGCTACTAAGAAATATATTGCTCTAATCTTACTAAGAATTTCCGAAATGCCTTATGAATTAATTTTTATCTGAATCTACAAAGAAATTTATTTTATTGTTATATTATGTGCAGTTATCTCGTCGTTGTGTTACCGAAGAAGAATGTCGCAAGACGCCGCCGCCGGTTGATTCTCAGTCGGACGCTAGTCGAACGGCATACAAAATATTCGGCAATAGCTGCATTTACACTTGCCCCAGCGACCATATGGAGGTAATTTTTTTGAATATATACGCTATAAATTTATGATCAATTAAAGATACACATGACAAAAAAATGTCTACTGAGTTTGTAATTTTGTGAAATCTTCTGTGAATAAGATATTTATTATTTACTTAAATTTTGAGAAATTGATGAGAAAAAAAAAATAAAATGATAAAATAAGAAAACCTATTCAGTAAAAACTTTTTGAGATGTGCATATTGTACTGCATTTGATGGTACAATTAACATTACTTTTTAGTGGAAGAGCTATCAATTTTCTATCTGCAACTATAAATTTCCAGTTCGTCTGTGGTTACTAATGTTACCACACTCTCGCCGAAAATCGACGTTTGATTAATAGCAATTTGCTACTATGCTTCGTTCGGTAAGCGAGAGAATTTGAGGCCTAACTAAGCCTTTACCGTTGGCAACCTGGCTATATTTTTAGTCCATGATCAGCAATCACCACTTACATAAGGTGGGCTGCTTGCTCGTTTACCACCAAAGGCATTAAAAATAACATTATTTAATTAGCTATGTATATTTTAAGGCAGATAAGTTTATGTTATATCAAAACGTTACAGTCTAAATGGTGAATGAAAATATCTAAATGTTAAATTTGACCGCATTAACAAATGAAAAAGAAAACCGCAGATAGTGGCCAACTATTCACTTATCGCTTTAGTTATACAAGGCGAAACGAATGTTTCTGTACTTATTTTTTATTTCTAATGGTACTTTTGAAAGGCAATATCGTGTTTACTGCCAGTTAAACTGTAATTATGAACTGTGGTGGCAAATATATCGGATATATTACATGCAAGTGCTTTGTGATAACGGCTACAAATACTACCAACCCTTACTTTGCTCGTGAATGTCGTAAAAGATTACTAAGAGCTTTATATAAACCTGGGCCAATTCCATCTGATGCCGTTTGGTCAACAATTACATTCTCAAAGCGCGTTGACGTCAGGCAGGCGGCCGGTCATAAAACTATTGCCAATAACTTTTGCAATATGTAGGAAGAGGAGTATATGTTGCGTCGACCCTAGGTAATTAGGATAAGAGCAGGAGAATGATGATGATGATATGCAAGTGCTAATGGCACTCACTCTCCGTGTGATGACGGAGAAAGAATCTAATTCATCGCCCTATCTTACCAATGGATGGCGGTTTTCATTGAGTGAACTAACTACGAGATTTAACTTAAGTGGCTCACTCCCTGGTATTGGTTATAACGGTATCAGACGTTAGCTTACTTTATGCTTAAGTTACAACAAGTTCGCATGGATGCTGTCCTCCCTGGTCTCATGCCCCGCACCTATAAGGATAGGTGGTGGTAAGAGGAAGGCCTCTTAAACGTCAAGTATATTTGTTTAGTTTAACATTAAGAATTCCAGTCCAATCGGTTACCACTTATTTTCACCTATCCTCTCAAAGCTGGGAGAGTCACTCCTTGAAATGATGGCGTTTTGACAAAATACATTTCACTAGGTGAAAATTGAACATACTAAAAGTGTTCATTGTTTTCATATACTTTCTTTTCCCTCGGGTGTTATACAGATTCACTAAAAGCGGGGGGCTCTTGGCGTCAAGTATTTGCATCTTCTGATGCTAAGAAAGTTCTATTCATCTGGTAATCCATAAGAATAAATTTTGCTCAAGGCCAACCCAAGACAATTCTCGCCTTTAATATTTGTGTTTTATGTAGTAGTTATTTCAATATGATTTCATTTGAAGGTTGAATATGAGGGCAACTACACGTGTCAACCGTGTCCAGCGACAGGTTGCGTGAAGGAGTGCGCGGGAGGAAAGATAGATTCTGTTGCGGCAGCTGAACAGTTTCGTGGTTGCACACATATAAAGGGCAAACTGGAAATAGCATTACGCACTTCTGGTGGTAAGCTCACTAATATTTCTAGTTTTAAAACCAATAACAATCTGAAGAAGTAAGGATACAATTCACCACCCCCTTTCTTACCCATGGTTGTCTTAAAAGACTCTTTTCTTACTTTTGTGGGTTTCGTAAAAGACCACAATGGGATATGCAGATAAAATCGATGCAAGAGTGGGCAAACTGGACGGTAGGGTATCTATGCCAAACTGTCTGACCAACGTGTTGTATTAGGTCTATTTCTCTTCAATTCTGGAGAAGGTCCGTGCCCAAAAGTGAGACTTATATCGGCCGAGAAGAATGAGAATAACTGCTTATTTATGGACATTTTCAATCTATACATGCTCGTTCTACTAAGGGACATCTACTTCATCTACAATAGATATTGACTTATGGTACCACTTGCTGAATTCTATTTCGAGTTTTCCTTTTTTTGTAGTGATGCTATCTTCTTATTTTCATGAGACATCTTTCGAAGGATGATGTACTCCATTGATTAGCTTTCTTACTTCATTGCCACACCAAATCTTGATATGATACTATAATTAATGAAAAGGATCAATATTTATATGAATTAAAATCAAATTAAGATTAATCATTATTCAAATTTAAAACAAATTATGGTCAATATTTATACAAAGTTAAAATATTTATTTGATTTGTCAAATCATTAATAGTTATAAATTATGCATCATGAAATCCAAGGTTTTAATGTGGAAAATTGAATCGTTTATATTTATTTGTATTATAAGTAATTCATAATCATCACTTTCCGTGTGGTGACGGAGTAAGAATACTATTCACCACTCCATATCTTACCCGTGGGTGATCGTACGAGACGACTAAGGGATATAAAACGCATTATAACATCTATGCGAGAGAAGGAAAACTAGAAACAAAACCCTACCAACAAGTCTGACCAGCGCGGTACAGTAGGTTAATTTCTCTCCCATAACGGAGGAGGCCCAGGCCCAACAGTGGGACATTTATGGGCTGTGATGATGATGATGAAGTAATTCATTCACGTTGATTGAAATATTTTTTTGTTAAATAAGTCAATTTCTATTCCGTCACCACACGGAGCACTGTTACAATATTCGTATATTAGTCAGATTATTTTTTTAGTCCGTCAACTCACTGTAAAAGGAATAAATCCGACATTATATCCTGATGTCGAGAAGACTACAAACATGCAGTTCATGCAGTTGCCATGTGGTGATTGCATACGAATTTAATTAACTACCCTCTTCCTTTCCTGAGAATGTTGTTAAAGAGAATTGAGGAATAGGGAGATAACAGCCGGGCTGACCACCGAAGTTAACGTATTGGTGCCATTGGTTAGTCCAATGTCGATGGGGCAGGGAATACAGTAGGTTATGGGACGGGTTCGAAAGAATTAACGTACGCAAACAATATTCAAACTATATATAATAGCAAATCGTGGATCGCACGAAGAATTATCCTGCATGGTAATTGATGCCAGATGATAATGATGATGATGTAAGAGGTCGATACATAGACCTTTTTGCCATCTGTGGATGAACTTTAAATTCACCATAATTAGTTGTGGCAGGGCCACTTTATTGACAATTTCTGTCTTCAGTCGTGGGAAGGCGCGTCAGTGGCAACGTGCTATTGCGCTTCTTTCGGTGAGCGAGAGAGCCGGAAGCCCAACTTTCTGGATTGGTTTCGGTTGGTAGGCAACGGCCTAACGTCCATTAGCATCAGTAAAATTTCCCATCAGGTGTGCTGCTTGCTCGCCGCCATAAATAATAAAAAAAGTAATTAACCGTTCACTTTAAATTATAGGTAACTCGTTAGCAGTGCTGGAAGCTTCGCTTGGCGAAGTTCGCGAGATCACCGGTTCTCTCGTTGTGATACGAGCTAACCCATTGGTCTCGCTGATGTTTTTGAAAAATCTTAAGAAAATCCATGGAGCCTGGGATGCCACGTCTAAAAATAAGTGAGTTTCTAAACTTCATAATCATTCAGCCTTTTGTCATCCACTGCCGGACTTAGGAATCCCTCATATTTCGCCACAAAATGCGGTTTTGTGCCGCCCACATCCAACGACTCCCAGCAACCTTCACCAGGTCGTCGGTCCACCTGGTTGACGACCAACTCTGCGACATCCGATACGTGGTCGCCACTCGAGAACCTTTCTTTCCTAACGGTTATCGGTTCTTCGAGCGATGTGGCCTACCCATTGCCATTCAGCGTGCTATGTCGGTTACACCCGTTCTTCTCAGATTTCTATATTACGGATTCTAACTCGCAGAGAAATCGCGAGCATAGCCCGCTCCATAACACGCTGAGCGACTTTAAGCTTTGTTATGAGGCCTACAGTTAGGGACCACGCCGATTTTTACTACACGCACGAGATAGTAAGGGATGGTGATTTATTATATTCTTTATTTTGTTAATTTGTAAAAAATAATCGTCGTTGTTTAAATTAATCGTAATCATGTAAGTAACAAAATTTAAAATATCTAACAAATTAGTTCTAAAAAAGGGCGTTTATATTACTTTGCCTTTTTTTTTGGCGGTTGGCGATTGTGTGGTCACACCCCCCCATTAATTCATTAATTCCGTCCGGGGCGACAGTATTTACGGCGCGCGATCCCATAGACCCGCCCTATAAGTACCTATCTACGCAGTGCGAGTGGGCCACCGAAACCCGGTTTTTGTCTTCGGTGGTTTATTATATCAACTTGGGCCTAGGGTGCCACCGAACCTAAATCTAACACTGCGTGCAAGTCCGAACGAAAAATTGTTTTTTACTACTTCTATTAAAATACAATACATTTATATTAGATTGGGTTCTCATTTATTTATTCAGGCATATTAAGTATTCTTAAATTGTCCTTTACAATTTGGATCGCTCGTTCAAACTCGTTATAATTTAGATTAGCGACTATAAATTATTCATTATATTATATACTATTTAACATAACACCCAATCATTATTTGTATTATTGCCCATGTATGTTTACAAATGTTTTTTTTTTCAATTAATTTGTTTTACATAATATAGAGGCGAGTATTTTTTTTGTTTTGTTGTAATATACCACCCTGGACTAAAGAAATAATCCTTGTATTACGGGGGACTTTACAAACACATCATTAAGGCAGACAAATTACACCCATACAAATATATATTTAACGTAACAAAAACGTATAATAAGACGACTCACCATTTTTTTTTATGTGGACTATGGATGCGTCTCGCCCCGCCGAATCGGTCTGGGGTGACGGAAGAGACGGCGCGTGACCCCATAGACCCACCATGCAAACTCCTCTCTTCGCCTTGCGAGCGGGCCACCGGTACCCGATCTTTGTCTTCGGTGAAGACGACTCACCATTCTCCTACTCTTTACCTCAATTACTTGGGGTCGATACAATATGTACTATTCTTTCATAGTACATATAGTAAAAGTTATTAGCAATAGTTTTACGACCGGCCGCCTGCCAGACGTCAACCCTCCTTGGGAATGTAATTGTTGACCAAACGGCAGCAGATGGAATTGGCTCAGGTTGTTATAAGGCTCTTAGTCGCCTTTTACGACATCCACGAGCAAAGTGAGGGTTGGTAGTAGTCGTAGCCGTTACCGCATAGCAGTTGCAGCCTATAATAATACTACTAAGAGCTTTATAATCGACCTGGGTCAACTCCATCTGATGCAGTTTGGTCAACATTTCCAAGGAATGTTGACCCCAAGTAATTGGGATAAGAGTAGGAGAATGATAATGAAATGGCATATAATACCGTACCGTATTAACGTACAAATGACCTATAATGGAACTAATCATGTTTTCATTACTTATTGTTACTCTTCTTATTGTAAAGTGCACGAATATTACAAATCCTTGCATTGGTTTTGAGTGCGATAAAATCCGGCTTGAGTTATACACTGACCTGGGCCATCTACTGAGTACTATTAGGTTCCAAATAATTATTGGTTTCAGAGACAATAGTTTATAAAACTTAGTTTAATTTCTATGTAGTTTTTAAGTTCTTACTCCATATATATTAGAGGAAGGAGACATGCTTTGTCTATCCTGTATACGTTAGGATAAAGATAAGAGAATGATTACGATTGCTCGTTGTATGATATGCAATTCCATCAGCCTAATGACATTTACTGTTTGACATAGGCCTCTTTATAACAAGTCGTAATAGCCGCGCTTGGGCAGGAGCTTTGACGGTCACAGTAGGTGTTATTAATTCTTCATAGCTCGATTTTATGTCTCCCATGGTTTTCCTGGCGGTGATACATGGTATTCTCCACTCGCTTTCACAGATAAATTATAGTTTCCACGACATTTAAAAATTAGTATTATACAAATATCTTAGATAAATAATAGCTTGGCCCAGAATCGCTTCTCACGTTTTTTTTTTAAATTTAAATGGGTGATAATTTCAGAGGTCAAGTCATGCATATCTTCAACAATCCGAATCTGGAGTTATTATGGGATTGGCCGACTCACGGCAACATGTCGATATCCGGGGGCACCTTCTTCATACACTTAAATCCAAAGCTGTGCTACAATCAAATAACACCACTAATAAATATGACTGACACTAAAGCAAATTTTACGGAAATTGAAGTCTCTGAAGACAACAATGGAAATCAGGCGTCTTGTAAGTATTTTTGTTTTAATTATAAATATATTTAATGTAACACCAATAAGGAAGAAATCTTTGTCACTAGGGACTTTAAAAACATAATTACATACCCAATCGAAGCAATCTATACATATAATAAATGAGTACAAACCGCGTTGTTGTACATTTCATAAATTTATTAAAAAACGGTTATAGGCTGTAAGAAAACTGCGCAACAGAACTCAAAATACATTTTTATTATTTTTTTCTGTTTATATGTCTGTATGTATGTATACGCTAATCTCTAAAATTACAAGACGGATTATACCTCAGTTTTCATAAATTGATTAAGCTCAGATCGGAGCAACATTTAGTCTTTGTTTCATTAAAATTTGATGTCAGTAAAAAAAGTTATGGTCATTTCAATTTAAAAAAACATCGCTCGCCTTTTACGTTACTAAAAGGGTCAATTCAAGAAGTCGTGGATATCAGCTAGTACCTAAGTAATTTGTGGACCGCACAAAGAATCTTTCTGTATTGAATTTAAATCTAATTATATCTATAATAATTCATTTATTTTTTAAAGATGCCACCCTGTCTAAGAAAATAATCCTTGTATTGTGGGGGACTTTACAAACATGCAATTACATACATACATACATACATATCATCACGCCATATCCCGCCATATCTCTTTCATGCCTACTCGTTCTCTTACGTCGTCGTTACGAATGCGGTCGGTCAGCCTAACTCCACAGATTTTCCGCAGAGATCGCATTTCGACCGCATTAATTTTACTTTCATACTCTTTTCTGCATACCCAACTCTCGCTTCCATACAGTAATGTTGGGACAAGAACTGCGTTATGTATTGCTGCACGTGCCTTCTGGCTGAGGTGGTGGCTGCCGAGAAGTTGCCTCAACGCTCCGTTCACTCTATTTCCCGCATTCACTCTTTGTTCTATATCAGTGGTGTACCTTCCATCTCGGCTAAATCCACATACAAGATATACAAATTCATCCACTTGCTCTAGTACATCATTACCTATTGTTACTCTTACATCTGTTCTGGTTTCATCTCTTTCAAAGACCATTATTTTGGTTTTGCTCACATTCACGCGTAGACCCCTTTTCTTACACTCTTCTGTCATTGTGTCGACTAGGGTCTGCAGGTCAGTCGCTGACTGTGCCAGCAGGACTGCATCATCTGCATATAGCAGAGCAGTGACCACTGAGTCGCCCATCTGGACTCCCACATTCATATCGTTCAACCTTTGGAGACATTTATCCAGATATATGATAAACAGCCTGGCTGACCGAACGCACCCCTGCTTAACGCCGATATTGACGTCAAACCAAGGCGACATTCCATCATCCAGCCGCACACAGGCTCTACAGCCCATGTAACTGGACTGCACAGCCTGTAGCAGTTTACCGTTAATACCATACTCCGGTAAAATGTCCCAAAGTTCCTTTCGTACAACCGTATCAAATGCTCTCTCCAGATCCACAAAACTGCAGAAAACCCTCTGACCTAGAGCCAGATGCTTCTCCAGAATGTTGTGCAGAGAGAACACTTGATCCATGCATCCCCTTCCACTCCTGAAACCTCCTTGTGTCTCACACAGTAAACCATCGGACACCATCCTCATTCTCCTTTCAATAATTTTACCATACACTTTTGCTGCCAAACTGGTCAAGCTTATGGCTCTGCAATTTGCGCAGTCATAACGTGAACCCTTGTTTTTAAACAAAGGCACGATGACTGCGCTATTCCAGTCCCCGGGAACCATTCCCGAGCTCAAACATAAATTGAGGAGCAACAGGAACGCCTCCCAGACACAGGAGCCACCAAGCTTGATCATCTCGGCAGACAGCATATCAATGCCCGCTGCCTTACCATTTTTCAACCTTCTTATCGCCCATTCAACTTCATCCATACTGATGCCATCGGAGGACGCCGTTGTCGAATGTTGATCTACTAAACCACATGCAACACCGGCGCCAACCGTAGCATCCGCATACATATCGCCAAAATCTTCACTCCATCAGCTTAACACGTCTTGTGTTTGTGTAAGAATGTCTCCACCTTTAGACCTTATTTTATTCATTTTGAAGGCTGACCAACCACCCCGAGACTTCTTCACCGCCCTCCAAAAGAGTTTGGTGTTACCCTCGAAGTTTTTAGTCAGCCTATCTTCTGCACTCATACTTGCTCTATCACGTTTCTCTTTCACTAAGGCCTTGGTGTCATTCTTACATTGCCGATATATTTCTTTCTTCTGTTCAGTCATACTGTCATTCAGATTCAAAGAAGAGACATAGTCCAGTCACTCTTTCTTCTTTTGCTCTACGGAAGCTGCCACTTCCGCATCCGACCATGCATCACCATTTGTTTTTCTATGCTTCTTTGAACTTCCACATACTTCTTTCGCTGTATCTACCATACTCTCTTTCAATACTCTCCAGCATTCTTCAATGTCCGATTGCGGCTGGCTTGCCATCGTCAGCAGTTCTCGGACACCCTCTGCATACTTTTCTCTTACACACTCTTCTTGCAACCTTTCAACCTTTATTCTTTCAAGCCCTCCGAAGTGGACACGCTCTCGCCAGTGCCTCCACTTTCTGAACAGACCACTAAATCTCGCAATAACGAGATAGTGGTCCGTATCGACTGTGGGGCCCCTGTAGGCTCTTGCGTCCAATATTTTGCTTCGGAGTCGACTGTCTACCAAAATTAAATCTATTATACTTTTCTGTTCATTCCTTCTCCATGTATACATATGGATGTCCTTATGTTGGAAAAATATGTTTGACACAATAAGGTTTCTCTCCATGCATACATCCGCTATGAGCCTATCTGCGTCGTTCACTCTCTTATCACCAAATGGACCAAGTACGTCCTCATAGTCGGGACGCTTGGTCCCCACCCATCCGTTCAAATCTCCGCATACAATCACGCGTTCACTGGTTTCTGCCATATCCAGAACTTCCCTAACATTGTCTCAAAACTCTCTCTCTCTGTCTCTGTTACACAAAGCACGTCTAGCTGTTTGTCCGCCATGACGGATATCAGCTCGTGCAACTTACCTTCCACACAACCTCTTACATTCCACGTGCCCACCCGGCACTCTGCTCTCCTCGACTCGCCTGACTGGGCAAGGCATGATGGGTGGCGGCCCGCATCGCCGCAACTGCCGATGTTCATACCGACGGGGGCGGGTCGGTACGCGTCGCCTCCGGGGGACGCCCTAACCCGCATTGCCGTACGCATATCGAGCCGGATTAGCAGTCTAATTAGACTGGCAGGGGACGCGAACGAGCACGCTCCAGACTATGCCCCCCGAACATGCAATTAACGCAGACAAATCACACCCAGACTCAAAACAACACTTTGTGGTTCGCACAAAGTATGGTCCTGCGTAGGAACCGAACCCACAACAACTGGCACGGCAGTTCAGTATCTTAAAACACTACGCCATCTGTGCAGTAATCCTTGTGGATTGGACTATACTAATTAAATTTTATCTTTAAAAATGATAAAAATATGTCTCACAACATTGCACTAAGCTAATTTTCCCTGGCTGTCCACATTGACATTGTTTATGATGTACAGGTTGCCGATTTAATTAGTAGAATCCTTGAAGGGGGTGTATCAGACCTTGATACACTATCCAAAGCAGTAAAAAAAATAGTATCTAAGTTTTGATTAAGTTGCCTAAAGAATGCACCGATTATTAGTGAACACATTAATAAGTAGTTAATTATGGAGTTAATGAAACGCGATAGAGGATATACTGTACTAAAACGCTTATCGTTATGTGCATAAGGTACAATATGATTTGTAGTCCAAAACAAAACATGAAAATGACATTAAATTATCTTAAAAATCATTTACAATTCATGTAAATTAATCGCAACGCTAAATTATTCAGTCGGTCAAACGTGAATCATACAGCACCAAACAGTAAAAGATTTCAGCAAAAGCGTTCAAGTTGTTTAGGGAACTCCTAGTTCATATACGTCGGGCAATTAAAAATCAAATACAAACGCGATAGAATCTGTAAAAACATATTATTTCAAATTATTAATATATGACCGATCTATTTAATTGAATTTATGATAGTCCAAACGGGTAGTATATACTTATACCACTCCGCAATCTATGCAGTGTTTATAAACTGTGATTTATTTTAATGCAGGTATGCCCGACAAATTGCACCTAAGAGTAAGCCAGTTATGTTCAACGGCTGTAGTTCTAACGTGGGACATGTTCTGCGCTGAGGATGTTCGTAAACTACTCGGTTATTCTGTCTACTTCATAGCTACAGAAAGTAATGTGACGCTATACGAACAAAGAGACGTGTGCTCTGATATGTGAGTATATATATATTTCTTATTTTATACTAAGCTTCATTTTCAATCTCCTGCTCTAATACTAGTAGACTCGTGAACGTAGCTATATTTGAAGATTGGCTAAGGCACTTAACCGATCACCATACACGCTGACAGTAATACAGAAAAGGCTCATTTCATTCAAGAAAAACAAAAACAGTTCTGAAGGGTCATAAAATTGAAAGATAATATCTCTACGTTAACGCGAATGAAATCTTGACTGCGCAGATGGCGTAGTGGTTAAGATACCGACCTTCCGTACCTGTTCCGTGAGTTCAATTCCTACGCAGGACAATATTTTGTGGGATACACAAACTGTTGTTCAGAGTCTGGGTGTTATTTGTGTGCCTAATATGTTTGTAAAGTCCCCCACAATACAAGAATTATTTCCTTAGTGTAGTGTTGTATTTAAAAAAAAAAACAAAAAGCCGTGTGCATACTGCATAGCCAGTTCGGTATAAAAGTATATTGCGATTTGAATTTAATTTAAAAAATAGGTTATATCTTTTGTCACTCTCGTAAGATTGGAATATTAAAAAAGATTCAGGTTTATAATATTATTTATAGAATTACATAATACTTTTAGTGGTAGGACCATGTTGTGGACAGTTTTCTGTCTACAGCCGCGGGCCAGTTCATCTGGGGTAGTACAACACTCGCAGAAGATCGACGTCTGAGTAATGGTAATGTGCTATTGCGCTTCGTTCGGTGAGCGAGAGAGCCGGCAGCCCAGCTGGGTGGGTTCGGGGATTGTAATGGTAGGCAGCGACGTAGCTAGAGCCTTGGTTCTAGCAAAGGTCTATGGGCAGCAGTGACACTTACCATCAGGTGTGCTGCTTGCTCGTTTGCCACCGTAAGCAATAAAAAACGTAAAAATATTTTAATATATACATTTATGTTTCAGATGGAATGTTAACGATATAACAATAGATGAAGCACGAGCGAATAGCACTGACACGACTACTGGTACCAATCAAACTGAATCACTTATGAATCCTTGTTCCAATATGCAGCCATCGTTTTACTTCTTATCGCATCTAACACCTTACACGCGTTATGCTGCCTATGTGAAAACGTATACGACATTGCAGGCGAAAAAGGGCGCTCAGAGTTCTATTATTTATTTCCGGACTTTACCCGGACGTACGTATATTATATTATATTATGTAAGTATTTTAAGTGTAGTCAGGAACCAAGAATACAACCTGCCTCTTACTTGCTGCGGAAATAATAAAAATTAACTGGTTTTTATTATTTCCACGGGAAAGTAGAAGGCTCACTTAAGGTACATTTCCGTGCATCGATCACTTATGACTGTCGCGCTCGGCTCATGCGACAATATCCTATGTATGAAAATGTATGGCGTAGCTTACGTCAATCGTCGCTTATGACTGCCGTGGACCACGGCACCGGCGCCATACACTTTCATAGCGACGCGTAATAGTCAATAATTCACGCCCACTTTGCTGTCAGCGACGCCCCGAGCTGAGGTTCGTTCTCCACAGGGAGAGACCTCGGGTGTTGTCGCTTAAAATTTTTACCGGGTTGAGAGCCCTCAGCGCTCACCCATAGTCCGGGTTAAACTGTGACAGCCATCTGCGGCTAACAGCTAAAAGACAGACAAAAAAAAAACAATTTTCATACTTTGACTATATTCGCATCGACCGCGCGGAACAGTCCCTTTTTTTTTGGCGGCCGGCTACGGACTACGGTACGTGAAACCCCGCTATTCCGTCCGGGGCGACAGGAAAAGCGGCGCAAGACCCCGTATACCCGCCCTACAATATACCTCTCGACGCCGTGCAGGTGGGTCACTGGTACGCGGTCTTTTTCTTCAGTGGCCCACCCAGCTTACCAGTCCCTAGCGATCAATTGCACGCGGTCGTGATACACGGAAATGAGCCTTTAGAGTGTAAACATATAACAGCAATTGCAATCGCCAACCTGTTTGCTAAGCGTAACTATTAGGGTATTGTCCTTTTTAAGGAGGGCTATCTTCGACAGTAGAAGCCGATAAAACTGATATGATTTTGGTTATTTAATAAAGTTAATATAAAGGTAAGGACTGATATAATTTATTTTATAACACGTGCCGAAGAAGGGAGGACGATATCGTGACTATTGATTGTAGTGGTTTATTTTATTGCCAAAGGTAATAACAGATTAATAATCTGCTTTATAGTTAGTGGCAACTGCCGTTCATGAAACTTACCAAAAAACGTTTCTATACATTGCTAGCAAAACGAGTTGTCATGGAAATGCAGTAACAAGTACATAGTTCCAGAGCCTTTTCTTTTTATTGCTTTTTGTGGCAAACTAGCAAGCAGCATACCTGATGATAAGTATTACTGCCGCCCATTGGCTTTGCAGTACAGCTAGGCCGCTGCCTACCAATAAAAACCCCAAACCTCTGCCTCACCGAACAACACACAGCAGCTCATTGCCACTGCTTAGACGTCGATTTTCTGTGAGAGTGTAATATTACTCCGGACGGACTGGCCCGTGGCTATAGACAACTGAACAGAAAACTGTCAACAGCGTGATCCTACCACTATTAAACCTATGTGTATATATATAGTAACAAAATACTTCTATTTATCTTAAATTCTAGTTGACTTGGATTGTATCATTTAGATATAGGGAAGATGATAATTGATATAATATGTTACAGATCCAAGTGCGCCAGTAGGACTCTCCGTGGAGCCGTCAACGCACTCCGTAAACATAAGATGGTTGCCGCCATCAAGACCGAACGGAACGATTGCATTGTATCACGTAGAAGTGAAGGCGAATAGTTATAACAGGCGGCAGATATTGGCTGGCAACACTAATTACTGTAACAATCGTAAGTACTGTATCAAATGGGATTAACTAATAAAAATTACATACATACATATCATCACGCCGTATCCCTTGCAGGGTAGGCAGAGAGGTCAGAGTGCCAGATAACTCTATCCTTGCATACTTCACTCGCTTCCTCAACATTCATAATTCTCTTCATACACGCTCGCCGGTTTCGGAGAATCTTGACTCCACCTTCCTTCAGTACGTGACCAATCTGGTCTAGGTAGGTTGGTCTCGGTCTCCCCCGGTACTAATAAAAATTAATAATTTAATTACCATAATTCTGAGACATTTAACTTGATTTTAATAATTACGAATACTATATTGTTTTATAAATAAGTGTGCGTACATGCGCTTTCCCATGCATCTGTGTATGCGCATCCTCTTGCGTATAAACATTTAAATATGGACGGGCAATCTCAAATAAACTAAATATTACCAATGTGTCAAATTCGCAATTTTTTTAAATGAATCTATGAAGCCTTCTAATAAAAGCATTAAAAAAAAATCATGCTGATAAAGAGGAGAAAGATTTTTACTATTTTCAAGTACTTAAAAAGAAATGCAACTATAGCAAATCATTTTGTGTGTTCTGAACAAGAAGATAATGGATTACGGAGCTTCATGTAATATTTCATTATTAACAGCAAAGGTGTAAAGAACATGGAGAATGCATTATCCCGGCAGTCAAAGATATAATGGAGACTGTTCTTCATAGTAAAACACCATCAGATATTATAATAAAAAAATCATTACGTAATAATAATACAGCGCGAAGAAGAATACCATCCATCCATCCATCCATCAGCCCGTAAACGTCCACTGTTGGACATAGGCCTCCCCACGAGAATGCCATCTATAACGGTCCTGTGCCACCTGCATCTAACGGTTTCCTGCGACCTTGATGAGGTCATCAGTCCACCGAGTGGGGGGTCGTCCTACGCTGCGTCGTCCGATTCGTGGTCGCCACTCGAGAACCTTTTTTCCCCAACGGTTGTCGGTTCGTCGAGCGATGTGGCCTGCCCATTGCCACTTCAACGTGTTAATTCTTCGGGCTATGTCGGTTACACCCGTTCTTCTACGGCTTTCCGTATTTCGGATTTTATCACGTAGAGAAATACCGAGCATAGCCCTCTCCATAGCACGCTGAGCGACTTTAAGCCTTTTTATGAGGCCGACATTTAGAGACCACGTTTCAGTGCCGTAAGTCATCGCTGGTAACACACACTGGTTATAAACCTTTGTTTTCAGACACTGCGGAATATTAGACGAGAAGATCCTCCTAAGTTTCCCGAACGCTGCCCAGCCGAGTTGGATTCGTCGGCTGACCTCTTTCTCGAAATTGGATCTACCTAATTGGACTGTTTGTCCTAGGTAAACATAGTGATCGACAACTTCGAGAATCGCATTCCCAACCAGGACCGGTACAGAAATGACATGGGCATTAGACATGATTTTCGTCTTGTCCATGTTCATTTTCAGCCCTACTAGTTGGGAGACCTTGCTGAGGTCATTGAACATGGTGCCAAGGTCCTCCAGGGATTCTGCCATGACTACGATATCATCTGCGAATCGAAGGTGAGTGATGTATTCGCCATTGATGTTGATGCCGAGTCCGTTCCAGTCTAAGAGCTTGAAGACATCTTCCAGCGCAGTGGTGAACAGTTTCGGAGAGATAACGTCTCCCTGTCTCACGCCTTTCTGCAGCTGGATCGGTTTCGTACTCTTATCCTGGATGCGGACTGACATAGTAGCGTCTTTATACAAACACTTCAGCACTTCGATATATCGATAGTCAATTTGGCACCTCTGAAGGGATTGCAGCTCTGCCCAAGTTTCGACAGAATCAAAGGCTTTCTCATAGTCCACAAACGCTAGACACAGAGGCCGATTATACTCCTCGGTCTTCTGTATAATCTGGCGTAGCGTGTGGATGTGGTCTATGGTACTATAACCTTTTCGGAAACCGGCTTGTTCGGGCGGCTGGAAGTCGTCTAGCTTGCGCGCGAGTCGGTTCGTAATGACTCTTGAAAACAATTTGTACACGTGGCTCAGGAGTGAGATGGGTCTGTAATTCTTTAAGAGCGTTTTATCGCCCTTCTTGAAAAAGAGCACCACCACACTCCTGGTCCACGACTCTGGAACGTCGCCCCCGAGAATGACAGAATTAAACAGCTTCTGTAGGGCTTTTAAAACTGGCTTGCCGGCTGCCCTCAGGAGCTCTGTGGCAATTCCGTCATCTCCCGGTGCCTTTCCGTTCTTTAATTGTTTTAGAGCCATTCTGATCTCGTACAAGCTGACGTCCGGGATTTCTTCGGTATAGTGCCGAGTTAGCTTGGATCTGGGGTCTTGGACCAAGCTGACAACAGGATTCAGGGATGATTTGTACAACTGCCCATAGAACCTTTCGACCTCTCCCAAGATCTCACTCTGGGATGAAATGACAGTACCGTTATCGGTCTTCAGCTTAGTCATTTGGCTCTGCCCGATAGACAAATCTCGTGCGAACACTTTGGAGCCTCGATTTCGCTCTATCGCCTCTTCAATACGCAGTGTATTGAATCGGCGAATATCGCGTCGCATAGATTTAGAGATTTGTCTATTAAGCTGCCTGAGTTCGGACCAGTCGGCTGAAGACTGTACCGTCATTTCCTTTCTCCTCTCCATGAGTTGAAGAGTCTGGTCAGAAAGCTTTTTTGTTCTAGTAGCGCGACGGGCCTTAAAGAATTTTGACCCGACCGCGTGGACAGTTTCCACAAACCTGTTGTTCATATCGTTCGAAGATTCGCACTCTTCCAGGCATTGGAAGCGATTATGTAATTCGAGTTGAAAGCTATCGGGGTTCTGGTATTGGACAGGTGTAGGTCGGAGTGTAGACTTCATCAAGCGGGACCGCTCGACTTTCATACGAAGATTCAATGTGCCTCGAACCATCCGGTGATCACTCCCAGTTTTAATCCTGCTGATCACAGAGACACCATTGAATATTTGTCGTTTGTCCGTCAAGATGAAGTCTATCTCATTTTTAGAAGAGAAGAATGCAGTATCATTATTTTATTTAAGCGGCCAGACAGACTAGCGCCGTAACGCGTTACGTAACGAAGCGGTTTACCCTCCCATATAAAGTTAGCACTTAGTGAATACTAGGCCCTTTCGGATAGGGTATCCGAAATTATATGAAATTTTTATATCGCATTCGTTTACGGTATCGAATATTTATTTATTTCGTATATCCGATAGGTTTCTCATACAGTTATGGCGCTCCATAACATACTTAGTGCAATAATATAACATACCTAGTGCAATAATCAAGAAAGCCATTAGACCAACAAAGTTACTTATTATTATACCATTGACACAAAACGTCTTTTATGGTGAATAATTGAATATAGTTATGTGTAGTGACGGAGTAAGGACACAATTAGAACTTTAACGTGGATGACAACGTTGTATGACTAAGGAACGTAGGAATAACACCACTGAAATTGGTGTAAAACTCAAAATAAAGCTCATACCAACCCGTCTCTCTAGCATATTAGAGTATGTCACTTTTTTTTTGTAGGTGGCTCAGGCTTAGCAATAGTACTATACTATATGAGTGAGAGTGAGAGACTATATGAGCTGAGATTATGATATATAGTTAGATAAATATATCAATATTGCGTATGCTCTAACTGAAACAAATTTTACAGCAAGCGCTCTAGCGAACATAATAACGGCTCGAGCTGAAGATTCTCCGGACACCCGAGTAAAGGAGCCTACAGGTGAAGTCACTAAAAATACATGTTCCTGCGAAGAGAAGAACACACCTGGCACACGGTTCAACTCACGAGCTGAAGAGGAACGGATGGAGAGCATCAATTTTGAGAACGAATTGCAGAATCAGGTAACAGTAACAAAAAATCGATTATTAACACACTTCAAAAAGGGAAGAGATTGATTATTTATAAAAACTTCATTACAAGCAAAAAGTGATTGTCACATATGGGATTCGAACCTAGTTTGAGACTTCTAGAACAGAACAAGTTTTATATAAAAGGGAAGAGGTTCTCAATTCGACTGTATTTTATTTGTTGGACGTAGGCCTCACTCATATTTTGCCACAAAGTGGAGTCCTATGCCGCCCGTATCCAATGACTGCCATCAACCTTCACTAATGTAACCTGGCTTATAAATAATTGATAAATACATTTACTATTAATCAATAATTACTCCCTGAATATTTAGTTAAAGCAACAAGTAAAGTAACCGTTAAATGTTTGGTCTTATTAAGACCTAACAAAAAGTGTTATTTGATAAAACTGCTTGCGTTATCAGCTGTATGAGCAGCTACTAATTTTATTTGTGTGCTGTTATCACTTATCCGAATGCTGAATTAATTATATTGCAAGATTTAAATATCATTAGCGAAGTTCTAGAAAAGATGTCCCTGATGACCTATCTAGAATGTACTATATTTCCCATTCTGAATTCTAGACAATAAAAAATTTAAATAAAAATTAAAATAGTAATTAAATGGGATAGATCTACGATATAATTATACGATTATATAAGTTATTTTGATAAGTCATGGAGACAATATTTTAATGTTATTAGTTCTAGTCAATAATATATACCAGATTTTTTAAAGTCGTTATTTCCTTTTTTTGGGGCTAATCCCACCACACATTCACAGCACTGTAATTAATGCCTGTAAGCCAGGAACCACAATGCTTTCTATAAATAACACAAAGGTTTGACCCTCAGTAAGTATTGTGACTCTCTTTTAATTGGGACTCTCGCAACTAATTTAATTTGAAATGAAAAACAGGAATGGCAAATTCCATTTTTCTCCTATAGAAAGCAGGCTTATGTCCAGCTGTGAATATACACAAACTGATGAATGAATGGTAAAAAAATAAAAATTTAATTGCAATACAAAAGTACAAATTGCTATTATCCTATTCCAAAAATTTGTAAATGAACCGCGTGACAAGTTTGTAAAATCAAGATAAAGCTATAATTTAGTTATGATATTACAGATATACAAGAAATCTGACAGACTGAAAGCAAAAACCACTGTGAACAAAGTGAAGCGCTCCGTCGACCACACTTTGAACAGCATGCTTGTGAAATTAACAGAAAACAAAGATCCCAAGATAGGACAGAACTTTACAAACTCTACAGATGAGGAAGGTGAGTTTGGGATTTGTATTAAGTACAGAATGTATACTACCGACTAATTAAGGTACGAACTATAATTCCGTGGTCAGGCAATAGTACCATTGGTTAGTAAATGATGATTTACAACCGTTATGTTTAAAATTAGTTTATTACACTTGTATTTCTTCTGGTTGGTTGATTAGATGCTACTGCGATTTTGGCTAGGTTGACAAAGTAAGTTGATGGGGTTTACTGCAATTATCTCAACAATTAAGGATCTTTTTTTTTCAAAAATTCTCATTGACTAGTTAAAAATGTTACTACAATATACGCGTCCCTATACGCGATGCTAAATATTGTTTGGCGAAATATGGGTATGTGTACATCTCTACTTATTTGATCGATGAGCATACTATAGAATAGTATAGAAAATGGTGAATAATATAAAATTTGTCACTGTTCTATTCTCCCGAACATCGTAAGAAATGACGAACGGATCTAAGAACGAATTAAGAAAAAATAATTATAAAAGAAAGAAGACTCCTATAGCCCTTTCAACACTAAACCGAAGAAGTTATCCTTGTATTCCCAGGATATTTACAAACAAAATTAACGGACGCAAATCGGATGAGGAAATCGTTTAAAATCTGTGGGTTAACAAAAGCATATCTATATTTTGTTATCACCATAATTTTAAACTGTATGTTCCACTGCTGGGCTCGAGCCTCCTCTAAAATAGGAGGGATATTGACCTACCATACCACGTTGGTCAGTTTCGTATAGGATTTTATTTCGAGTTTCTCCTTCTCTTGCATGGACGTTATATGCATATTATATCACTTTTATCGTCTTTTACGATGCCCACGGGCAGGATAGAGGGTGGTAAATTGTATTTTTACTCTACACTGAAAGACTTGTATAGTCTGTACTTTAATATCGAATTTTCGAAATTAAATATTTTTTTATTTAAACAGGCACCATCCCGGTCTAAAGTCTTATATTAAAGATGACTTTATAAATGTAACTTTCAACAAGACTCATCATAATCATATATGACCTACATATAAATAATTATATTGTTACAGGATATGCGAAATCGTTGTATTTCGAGTTAGGTGGTGATGTGAGGACGCTAACTGTTACCAACATGCATCACTTCACATGGTACACGGTCAACATTTGGGCATGTAGAGAACAACACGTCAATGAATCTTTTGCCGAATATGAAAGCACATGGTGCTCTGAACGCGCTTACAATGTTTTTCGTACTGCAGAGAGAGGTGAATAATCTTACTGTATCGTAATATAGTTCTTATTCAATCTGTCGTTGTCTGCTGCTTGACGTAGGCCTCTCCTATAAAGAATTGCGTTGGCATATCAGTGAGGTATTATACGCTTCCAGACTAGAGCTGCTGCCTACTGTACTGGTAAGATCCTTAGTCGATGTTTACGAAGCCCACGGGTAAGTAAGGGCGTTTGACAAAAATCGCGAAATATCACAAGGTTGGAGTAGTAAGATATCAAGTGTATTTATTTTTTCGTCAAACGCTGCGCTTTTTTTTTTTTTTTTTTTTTTTTTTTTTTTTTTTTTTTTTTTTAATGGCGTTTACAAGATTTCGCCAACAACTAGTTATAAATATCTTCAGTCTTTCAGGTTAGTCATAGTCTAAGTCAAATTGTCGCCATCAACAGTGCTATGGCCACACTGTTGATGGTATCTTGTTGGAATTTTGATGGAAAATGAAAACGTTGTAAAACACTTTTATATGATATTCACGACATCCCAGTAGTTCCGCGCATCACATTACATAAAATGCCATCAAAATTATCTAATATAACACGTTAAAACACTAAGATATCGAATATAATACAAGAGCACCACATGACGTTTTCAAATTCCCGTCAAAAGTGAACGCTGCGCTTTCTAAACTGAAAAGCGGCGTGTAGTGTGACTTTGACTTGTCGTTGTCAGGCATCGAACGAAGTTTAAAGTAGGTGATCTCTATAAAGACCTTTTTACGAAGTATAAAAAAGCCAAAAACCGAGAATATAATGAGCTGTGGGCTACTTCTTTGTAGGTACTAAAAAATCACGTGATGTTGGTAGGGGAGGGGATCATGGTCTTAAAACCTCACCACGTATAACCAAGGGGGAAGGGGTTAAAAAATGCTAAGAAAAGTCACGTGAATAATGGACATTCCCTATACATTAGGTTTTCTGTTATAATTATTGTGTAAAATGGATGTATTTTTAGTTGAGTCATTTATGAATGGAACTTATTTAATATAGTTTTGTGGTCCCCTTGCTACTTTTTTCAGCTCAATATTCTTAGTACTCTTATTCTACTACTTCGTCATTAATTTTTCTTCTATCCAGCTCATATTAATTTCCACTATTAGGCAATGGCTCATTAGTTGAGTTAAACTCTTCATATCTTAACCTTTTTCTTTAATCTTAAAATAATTATTGCAGTGGATGCTGATATAGTAAGAGATGTCCATGCAGAGTTGATAGTATCAAATAATACGCAAGGAGAGGTGAATGTAACGTGGAAACCGCCGTTAAACCCCAACGGGTTTGTCGTCGCGTACACCGTTTACTATTCACGCTTAGAAGACAATGGACAGGTTGGGTATTTATTTAATCATCATTCTCCTACTCTTATCCCAATTTCTTGGGATCGATACAATATGTACTCTTCTTTCATTATACATATTGTATAAGTTATTGGCAATAGTTTTATGACCGGCCGCCTGCTAGACGTCAACCCTCCTTGGGAATGTAATTGTTGACCAAACGGCATCAGATGGAGTTGATCCAGGTCGTTATAAGGCTCTAAGTCGTCGTTTACGAAATACACGAGCAAAGTAAGGGTTGGTAGTATTCGTAGCGGCTACCACACAGCTAGTTGGTTATTTATTTAATATATCTGTATAACTAGTTGTTGTTTTAATATACCTATTGACCATGTGGTAACAGAATACGAATAAAATTCACCGCCCTTATCCTGTCTTTTTTTTTTTTTTTTTTTTTATTGGTGGGCTATGGGTGCGTCTCGCCCCGCTGAATCGGTCCGGGGTGACGGAAAGGCGGCGCGTGACCCCATAGACCCACCGTAAAACCTTCTCTCTTCGCCGTGCGAGCGGACCACCGGTACTCGATTTTAACTTCGGTGGCCCGGCGGTTTACCCTCGCGGGTTCCTCTCGTCGACGCCCCGACAGATTTCGCCGTCGGGGCGTCGCCCTCACGCGGTGGCCTCACGTCGGGTGACCGGACAATTCCCCGGTCCGATCACCCGAGGCCTCGGTTAGGGCGGCATCAGGCGCAGGTATTCGCGCCTGCGCCGCCCCGGCCGCTGACGGCGGCCCGGGTCGCGGGATTCCTCCCGGACTCGTTCCGCCGCCTCCTTCTGCGAGATGACAGCCTCGCAGAAGGCGGCGACCGCGTCCCAGTTCCTGACGCTGTCGACCATCGCTCTCGCGACAGCCGGCAGCGTCAGGTCGGCACCGATAACAGCGACGAGGTCACGGCGCTGCCGGTCAAAGCCCGGACACGCCTCCAGCGTGTGTTGCGCCGTGTCCTCGTCACTGCTGCAATGGTGGCAGAACGAAGTCCACTCCCTACACGCGACCGTGTGCAGGTAAAAGCCGAAGCATCCGTGCCCCGACAACACCTGCACCAGTCGAAAGGAGAGGACTCCGTGCCGCCGCTCCATCCACTCCATCAATACGGGCCGGAGAGCCTCGACGGTGACGACACCGTGTCTAGGCCTCTCCAGCCGCGTAGCCCAACGGGCGATGACGTCTCGGCGGGCGTCCTCGCGCCAGGTGGCTATCTCGCTCAGCGATGGGGAGCCACCTTCGTCGCGCAGTGAGGTCACCCGCCGGTAGAGGTCGGAGAGCATCTCCGCCTCTAGGTCCCACGGGGGTGTCCCGGCCAGTAGGCATGCCGCCTCGGTCGATACCGTGCGGTACCCGCGAATGGCTCTGACCGCCATGACTCTCTGGGGTCTCCACAGAACAGCCCTGAGCTGGACGTTCAGAGCCCTCGCCCACACGGGTGCGCCGTACATGGCCATAGAACGGATCACCCCCGCATACAGCCGTCGGCCCTCGAAGCTGGGTCCGCCCACGTTCGGCATGAGCCGCGAAAGGGCGGACGCCGCGCCGACCAGCCGGGGAGCAATTCGGCGAAAATGCTCCCGGAACCACCATCGCCCGTCGAGCACCAGACCCAAGTACTTCATATGGGCCTGGATGCTGATGTGGACGGAGTTGACGACTAGCGAGACGCCGATTGGCGGCCTTACGCGTGGCCCATGGAACAATAGGGCCTCCGTCTTATTTAGGGCCACCCTGAGCCCCAGCGCCTCGATTCGCCCGACCATCTCCTCGGTGCCGAGAGTGGCCAGGCTCGCCGCCTCTTCGAGTGTCCTGCCCCGGGCTGTGACGAGCGTATCGTCAGCGTAGCATATCACGCTCAGCCCGGGGGGGAGACTCCCTCTCAACGCCCAGTCGTACCCGATGTCCCACAGAGTCGGCCCCAGAACCGACCCCTGTGGAACGCCGCACGACATGGACGTCCGCACAATGTCCCCTGCGGGACTCGCGCAGAGGACACTGCGCCCCTCCAAATAGTCCGCCACCAGCCGCCTCAGGTACAAGGGCACCCCATGAAATCGGAGCGCCTCCCTGATGCAGCTGAATGGCAGACTATTGAATGCGTTGGCGATGTCCAGCGACACCGCCAACAGCACTCCCCCGCCGGTGACAGCCTCCGCGGCCGTCTGCCTCAGTCGTAGCAGGGCCCCGATGGTCGAACGCCCCCTTCTAAAACCGAATTGAGCGTCCGACAGATCGGGTCCCACCTCCTCCAGGTGCTGGACGATGCGGGCAGCGAGGATGCGCTCCAGCAGCTTACCCACATCGTCGAGGAGCACGATGGGCCTGTAGGCCGACGGCGAATCCGGGGGCCGTCCCGGCTTTGGCAGGAGAACCAACCTCCCCTCCTTCCAGCACTCAGGGAACCGTCCAGACGCCAAACAGGCGTTGTACAGCTGCCTGAGGCGAGGCTCGAGGTGCTCGAGGAGCGACGTCAGCACCCGGACTGGTATTCCGTCCGGGCCGGGGGCCGTGGTCGCGGAACGAATCCGCGCCACAGCTGCTCCCACTTCCGTCTCCGTCACGGGCGGAACACTCTCGTCGTCAGCCTCCCGGTCTTGTTCTGGCGAGGCCATGACCGGGGGCGTGTGTTCCGACTGCCGTGGAAACAGCTCCTCGACCACCCTACAGAGGAAGTCGGGCTGGAGGGTCTCGGTGAGGGGGGGGCCCTGCGCGCGAAGCTTATTCAGCGACGCGCGATACGGGCGACCCCAGAGGTCACGGTCGAGACCGTCCAGCATCTCCTGCCAACTCGCACCCTTGGCGGCTCGGATGGCCAGCCGAAAGGCCGTCCGCGCATCGCGGTACGCCTCGTACAGCTGGCCCTCCCGCTCAGCGTCGCGGTGACGCCGCCGGCTGCGGGTGTAGGACCTTCGGGCTCTGATACATGCCGCACGAAGGTCCGCCAATCTTGGGGACCACCAGTAGACCCCCTGCCTCGGAGGTAGACGCCGCCGCACTCTGGGCATGGCCGCATCGCAGATCTGCGTTAACGCACTGCGGATGCGGACAGCCTCGGCGTCCACCCCGTCCGCTGGGGGCGGTGAGGACAGCCACGTGTGAACGATGGCCGCCTCCGCCAGTAGGTCCCTGTCAAGACGACCCACAGCCCACCGCGGAAACGCGGGAGCTCCGTCCGCCCTGTGACCCCTACCGGGGTCCCGGAGAGGGGAGACCTCCATCCGGATGTACCGGTGGTCCGATAGGGTCTCCGCCTCCTCCAGGACACTCCAGTTCCTCACCCGTGGTGCGACAGCGGGGCTAGCGAACGACAAGTCCACTATCGACCCGCCCTGCTGCCGCACACACGTGTTCACTGAGCCCCTGTTAAGAACACAGAGGCCCAGTGAAGCCGCCCACTCGATGACCGCCCGCCCGCGGTCGTCCGTCATAGGGGACCCCCACGCCGTGGATTTGGCGTTGAAGTCCCCCAGAACCAGGACGAGGCCCGGTGCCAGTCGCCGTATCGAGGCCTCCAAGTTGGTGAGGGAGGCCCTGAAATCGTCCATTCTCCTGGTAGGGGAGAGGTATACGCTGTAGAGCGTGACCCCTCCCCACTCCGCCGCGACAAATTCCTCGCCCCTATCCAAAAGAGACAAGGACGGGAAGTGCCGCTGCGTAGAGACGACGATTGCCGCAGTACCGTTTCGGCTGACCACCCAATTGGGGCGATCAGGCACGCAGTACGGTTCCGCGACTACGGCTGCACCAATCGACCACTCCGCCATGGATTGCAGGAGTAAGTCCTGCGCACCGGCGGAGTGGTTGGTGTTGGCTTGCAAGAGGTGGTGCATGGATGGTGTAGCCATTAACGGGCTGTATCCATGACCTCCCCCTCGCCGGCGGGCGATCGGACCGCGCTAGGAGCGGGAGCGGTCGTGGTCAGAGGGCCGCCCCGCCCCTTTGGGGCCGAAGCTGGAGGTTTGCACGCCCCAGAGCCCATGCGGTGCTTGGCGGGCTTATTGCCCGCCGCACACGCGGGGCAGTGGGGCGGGGCGGCGCAAGATGCCGCCACGTGCCCGGTTTGACCGCAGCGGAAACACAGTCCGCCGCAGTCGAAGCAATTAGTGCACGTCGGTCGAGTATGTCCGACCGCCATGCACTTATAGCACCTCGCAGGCCGGTGCTCAAGCACGGTCACCCGTGCCGAGCTCCAGCCCACGAGGAGCCTGCCTGAGCCGGCCAGTTGCCTGACCGACTCCACCGGGCACTGCGCCCAGGCGGCACCTACGCCGCCCGGACCGGGGCGGATGACACCAACCCGGACGGTGTCTATGGGACACCCGGTTCTCGAGGCAATAGCCTCCCGGATGTCTTCCACCGTCACGGAGTCGTCCAGACCCGCGATGCGCATTTCGGCGCACTTGACGGACCTGGTGATCCTGATGCCACCCTCCTCGGCAAACAAACCTCGCAGCTTGTCAGCTACGCTGTCGGCCGTCTTGGAGCCCTCGGCCCCGGGGAACTCGAGGATTCGAGCCCCTGTCCGGCCCTTGCGGGTCCTGGCTTCGACGCCTCCAATATCGGAGACGTCTAGCTCCCGCCGGGCCTTCCTCAAGACGGCCTCGTAGCTGAGGCCCTTCTCAGCCGCCTCAGGCAGCACAGTGATCACCACTGCGGCTGTCTTCGGCGACTTGAGCCCCTTGCGCGGCCTCTTCTTCTTACCGGCTCCTGCCTGTGGAGCGGGAGCGGGGACCTCAGCGGCGCGCTTGGCCTCCGCTCTCCTCCTCTGACCGCGACTCTTCCGGTCGCGCTCGGCCACCTGCCAACCCTCGGGCGCAGCAGGCGCGACAGGCGCGGAAGGCGCAGTCGTTGACGCGCTGGTCGTCGCCGGCGGTGTTGTTGCCGACGATGACTGCGGTCCGGCAGGAGCCGGTACCGTCCTCTTCCTTGGCTTTGGCTTTGGCGCGGGCCCCTTGGGCTTGGGCGCCGCCGCGGCCGTGGCGTAGCTGCCCCCCACGCGGCCACCCTGACAAGGCAGCGGGGCGGGGGCTGATGCCACATGCGGCCGCTTGTCCGCGGCGAGAGGCGGCCGGACACGTGGTTCTGGAGGCAACCTTGCCTCCAGAACGGCCATGCGCGCATCGACGAGTTTGCCGACTGCGTCGATGATTTGGCGCAGGGCCTCGTCCGGTAGGCCTCCCACCGCAAGTATCGGGGTCGACTGGGCCTCTTCGGGGGCCCGTTCCGCAGCGTCTGGCGGCTTTGGCGCCGCAGGGACGCTAGCCGGCGGCATGCGGTCCGCAACGAGAGGCGTCATCCTCACCACGGGGACGAGTTTTGCCGCGGCAGCTGGGCCAGCGCCAGCCAGCGATGCGCGCTTCGCAGCGGCTGGCGTCTTTCTCGCCATGGGCACGGGTGTTACCGTCACACCAGTGCCCAACGTCGTCGGCACCGCGGCGCGAGGCGGCTTTGGCGCTGCAGCGGCCGCTGAGTGGCCGGCCTTGGCCGGTGGCGCAACTGGCGCAGGCGGCGCGAGCAGCGCCATTTGCGCCTTTAGGTCGGCCACGTCCTTTAATAACTGGCGGTTTGCCCGCCGCATCCCCGCCAGCATATCCCCCAACTGCCGGTTCCGGGTCCGAATGGCGGACATCTCGCCATTAAGGCGGGCATTTTCGGCCCGCAGGTCGGGGGGGTCGCCGTTGGCGCGGGCAGCAACCGCCGCCGCCCTTTCCTCTCCCGTGGCCCCTCGCCCTCTTCGGGAGGCGACCTTAGGTGGCGGCATGTTGGCCACGCTCCCTTCAGAGTCGGCACCCGAGCTGCCACCCTTACTCAGGCGGCGCTTCCTCTGCGAGGGGAGGGCCTTCTCCTTGGTCGTCAGCGTTGTCGCTGTCGGCGCCGGGCTCTTTGCCACAAGACGCGCTGACGACCTGGCAGGGGCTTCAACAGCCGGCCTGCTATCCTTCTTGGACGGCCCTGCGGGAATGTCACCGCCCTCGTCCATTTTGGCGGTAGAACCGCCACCCCCGTCTTCTCCGGACGGCTCTGCGACATCGCTGTCGCCCTCGTCCGTCGACGGCTCCGTTTCGGCTCTACCGCCGTCCTTCCTCGCTTCCGCGGCGGCAGCCTTTCTGCGCGCTCGCCGCTCCTCCAAACGCCGTTTGAAGCTGGAGGTCTTCCCCCGGCTCCTCCTGGGCGACCTCCGCTTCGATGTTGTTTGGGCCTCTGCGTGTTGTGCCGGACCCTCGGCAGACGCCTCGAGTCCCGAGGACGAGGCGTCGTTTCGGTCAGTTTTCCGTTGGCATGACCGGGCCTTGAGGTAGGAATCACTATGATCCACGTAGCTATTAAAATTTAAATGAGTATCCATAGTTAAACCCACGAGTATGGGAGATACTATTACGTCGACCCGGGCAGAGATCCCTGTACCCGGGCAAGCCTACATTTACCAACCAGGGGGGCAGCCGGTACCCTGGCTGGAGCGTGCTAAGAACAGAACAACCCATCTGCCATGCATCTTCTCGCCGCACGCCAAAACTTAAGATTGTGGGTGATTTCCGAATTCGAATGTACATTCGAAATTCTTTATAGAGGTTGTCTTCCTCGCGGTCCGGGCGGTTAAGCCAAGACCCTCGCTCCTGAAACTAAGACAAGCAAAGAATCAGGTTTACGATTTGACGACGGTGGCGGTGGCACATGCCTGCCCAGCCCTCAAATGAATGAGTGACTGAGCCCGTCGCGGATTCGCGTCCGGTCACCTTCTACGGATAGAAGGCTAGGAGCGAAGCGCCAGATATTCGCTACGGACGACAGTACAACAGAAGAACTGGGGACCGCCGTCCGCACCCAGGGTACACCGCGTGGAGGTTTCTGACACCGTACCCCGCCCTTATCCTGTCTGTGAATGTCGTAAAAAACTACTAAGAAATGTAATGTGCATATAATATCTATGTATGAGAAGGAAAACTTGGAATTAAATCCTATGCAATCTGTCTAAACAGCTATGTTAATTTCTCTTCTATTGCGCTGGAGGCTTGAGCTCGGCAATGGGACATATATGCGTTGAAGAGCTGATGATGATGATTATAGTTGCCTTATCTTAGTAAAACTTGGATATTTAAGACTAACTGGCAAACATCCATTGATTCGCAAACCGACTATAAATTTTCCATCAATATGGCAATGACCATTAGATAGACATGTTATTCTTAATACAAACACTTAAAATGTGTGATCACTTGATCCCATGGAAGCGATAAAAACTGGCTAAATAGCGCAATGCAATGAAGCAATTACTTTTTTATTTAGTAACTAGCTATGTCCATGACTGATTTTTTTTGCTACAATAGTTAATTTCCTAATGGTGTCTGATGTTCTTTTTTGAATTATTGACAGAGGTGTACGTAAAATCTCATAATGATCGTTTGAGGTGATACATCATGATAGCATAATATCAGTTAGAATTATAAGTATACTAGCAGACCGGGCTACGCGTTGCTGTGGCTTAGGTTAGCCTCAGTAACACTTCTTGTTTATTCTAACAAATTTTAGCTTATATGAAGCGTTTGTACATTTAACATAGCGCCATCTATTAAATACTTACTGAAACCAGGCAACAGATTCCACCATCTTTTAAAATCCTTTTGATATAACATATGATTTTGACTGTCAAATATTAGACAAATAATTTGCATATAAATTGAGATTTAAGCTATCCTATCTTTTAAGTTGGATCAAGCTACACATGCTGTGCAAATTTGGTTAAAATCGGTTAAGTACTTTATGAGTCCATCGCGGACAAACAACGTGACACGTAATTTATAACATATTTTCAAGAGAAGAAAATCTTGAATCAAAACCCTATATCTACACGTCTGACCAGCGTGGTATAGTGTGTCAATTTCCCTCTCATTGTGGAGGAGACTTGAGCCCAACATTGGGACATATATGACTTGAAATGAATAATATTACTATAAATTGAGGTTTAAGCTATCCTATCTTTTAAGTTGGATCAAGCTACACATGCTGTGCAAATTTGGTTAAAATCGGTTAAGTACTTTATGAGTCCATCGCGGACAAACAACGTGACACGTAATTTATAACATATTTTCAAGAGAAGAAAATCTCCAATCAAAACCCTATATCTACACGTCTGACCAGCGTGGTATAGTGTGTCAATTTCCCTCTCATTATGGAGGAGACTTGAGCCCAACATTGGGACATATATGACTTGAAATGAATAATATTACTATAAATTGAGATTTAAGCTATCCTATCTTTTAAGTTGGATCAAGCTACACTTGCTGTGCAAATTTGGTTAAAATCGGTTAAGAACTTTATGAGTCCATCGCGGACAAACAACGTGACACGTAATTTATATATATTAAGAAGATTAGCTAGAATTATATACTCTAATTGAATACATGCAATATTCAATTTGAAGATAACTTATTTTTTTTTCATGTTTAGGCTTCAGACGTAGGCTTCCCGAGCTGTGTTACGACTGATGACTACGAAAATAATGGCCATTCTTATATACTACGTGGTCTTGTTCCTGGCAATTACAGCATCGAAGTCACACCTATAACAGTCGCTGGCGCGGGCAACGTGTCCGCTATACGATCACCGATATTCATACCGGTATGTATATATATTCTTATTGTTTGCCATATTATTATGTTTAATATTAAAGAGAACATTGGAGTAGTTGTTTAAATCAAAAGAGCGGTTGATCAGTTTGTCGCCGCATAACTAAAACTGAGAGATTGTTATTAACTTGGATGCAAAGATGTTAATGATTTCCGTGTGGTGACGAAGTAAGAATACAATTCACCACCCCTTATCTTACCCGTGGGTAATCGTATGAGAGGACTAAGAGATATAAAACGCAAAATTACATTTAAGCGAGAGAAGGAAAACTCGAAACAAAACCCTATACCAACATGTCTGACCAGCGTGATATAGTAGGTCAATTTCCCTCCCATTATAGAGGAGGCCTGAGCCCAACAGTGGAACATATATGAGCTGAGATGATGATGATGATGCTAATTGCATTTATATTATAAGTAGTATAGTTATGTATTATTATAAAATAATTCATATTTATACGATAGATAATTAATAATTGCAATATGTTTTACAAATTAATTGAAATTATTCATGTTGTGAGATAGTGAGAATCGTAAAAGACGATTAATAAGGACGCGAGCAGATAATATGACTGCAAAAGAAGGAACAGCCCTATATCAGCTAGAGATGTTACATTAGGGTAATTTTTAAGTAATCCTATTATTGAATGTATTAGTTATCACATATTATGATACTATAACTATTTCTAAATATTAGTCAAATATTAGTGAACCATTTCGTTATTAACTACTCAATTAAATATTGACACTCAATTAAATATTGATTCTTGTGCGCTTTTTCGATTCATAATTTCAATTTTATTTCATAAGTAAATTTAACGTAATCGAATTAATAACAATTATAATAATAGTTACCCCGCGATCGGGTGCCGCTTGTGGGTTCTGGTCCAGGAATAATCTTTTATATTGTATTTGAATTTTATATTATATCGTAGTTTTAAAAGCTAACTCTTACTAAAGGTGTAATATTTTTTATAAAAAAGTCAGTAAAGAATAATTGACAAGCCCGTTGAATTTCTTGCCAGCTCTTTTCAGCAGCGGTTATTTTCCAATTCGGTGGTAGTTTATTGGATTAATTTAAAATATCAAAGTATCCCTATAATAAATGAATTTGAATCACAAATCAATTGCAGTGGTAGGACTGTTGTTGACAGTTCTCTGTCTACAGCCGCGGGCCAGTCCGTCCGGAGTAGCACCACACTCTCGCAGAAGATCGACGTCTGAGCGATAGTAATGTGCTGTTGCGCTTCGTTCGGTGCGTGAGAGAGCCGGAAGCAAGTGATTACATGACAAAAAAAACTGTTTTCATTGCTTGCATTCGTAACCAACCCATGTAGCTGTCATACGCTGCACGACGTGAATAATTGTGTTTACAATACAAACACTACCTCTGCCACGACTCCCTCCAACCCCTTAGTTAATGGGGCGGCAAAATATATATCATTTAAAATTGGCGCGACCAACGTCTCAGATATTTCTCCGACGAGACAGACGATGACAGTCGCTGTATAAAGAGAAAACACAGCTCTCGACGCCATAACACGTAAATATTCCGATAATGCCCTTGGGGACGGAGGCCGCGACGCGTAATAGTAAATTATTCAAACGTGGGCACGCCAACTTTGCCATCAGCGAATCTCCAGTCCAGGGTTGAGAGCCCTGAATGCTTATCCATAGCACGGATACAGTTGTGAAAGCTATCTGCGGCTATCAGTTAAAAGACACCACTAAAAATCACGCACAATGTCAAGCAAACGGTCAGAATGTATTCATACAATGTAACATTCATCTCGCTCACTCGTCAGGCGTTGAGACGGCGAGTGAGTGAGATGATCGCGGTTGGCAAATAATTATAGCAAGTGGAGTGTGATAGTGAGAGAGGCGAGTGACGTGTGTCACTTCGTGTGAGTCGCTTCACTCGCTTTGCTCGTTGTTACTCGGCTATTATTTGACTAATATCTGGTAACCAAATACTGTATATTCGCTTCTCCTAAAATGAATATACGAATACATGGATGGTATTATAATATTTGTACCTATTACTAATATATTAGACACACCTCTAGTATCAACCTGTTTGACCAGAGTAGTATAGTAGGTCAATTTTAGCTCCCACTACAGAGGAAGCTTGAGCGCAGGATGTATATGAGATGAAATATTGGTAATAATTAATGTAATGTATGGTGACGGGTTAAGAATATATTGTTAAGAACAAAATGATTACTATGGGGTGGAGTGGTTTTTTTATTTTGCATTAGAATATCTGAAATAAGTTGCTTTTTAACTACTAAATACATACAGAACATTTCATTTGTCACATGATACATTTAGAGGTGATATTATCATTAAATTCACGAATTCTGCCAATAAAATCAGGAATATATTATGAACGTTAGTGACATTCTGAGCCTAGCCCTGTTAGTATAAGATAAAAACCCAACTGATTAACCTAATCATGAAATGTGCGTGTTGGAAACGCGGGGGATAGTAGGATATATTGGTGGGTTAATTTCACAATTCTTTTCAAATTTTATACGAATACTATCCAGTCACAATTTGCGCGCACACTATTTCACTTGTGAGATTCTTTGAATTATATGGCTGAGATCAAGAAAAAGACTTATGTAAGTAGTATTTTTGATTTTCTATTCACGGTTTAAGTAATTATTGTAATACTTTAGCACAGATTATTTCTCTTTATTACAGTAAAATGTCTCGAGTCAAAACACGACAAACGAAGACCTGTCCTGTGTTTGGTTTACGAGAAAACTTACCATTATCTCAGTTACCAAATTATAGACATAATGAAAAACTATATGTTCTTTAAATATGAATTAAAGCCTGATATATTAATAAAAGAGCCCAACCAATTACAATATATTCGAAAACTTGGCTCAAGAAATAGACAAAGACCATCGCGGCCAACTATCAATGTAAAGATATTTTTGCAACTTACTTTCTATTTAAATTTACTGAAATTTTAGCATTTAATATGCTTAATTTATAAAATCCGATTACGAAATGAAAAATTGATGTCGCAAGCGGGATCCCGCTTGCGACATCAATTTTTCATTTCGTAATCGGATTACTTTCTATTTCCATGACAAATATAGAAAGCTTAATGACACTTTTTCAAGGCCGCCAAACAAACAAAATTTACCAAGAAAAGATTAATAGATTTATAACAGAGTCACACTGATTATTTGAAGTTAGCAGTAAATTTGCAAACTTATCTCAAATTGCATTTATTTAAAAGACAGTCACGTCTAAGGAAATATTTTTTTACTCGATCAAAGAACAAGAAAATTATAATAGATCATATCAAATTATTCCGTATAAGAGAGATAGATGATTTTAAAATATTGTGTTATTTTTATTCATTACCTCATGTCTTGACACTTGAAATCACCAGTTCAAGCAATGGTATAACTAGTTGCGCTGCTATAAAAAAGCATTACCATTATCAACCCTTGCTTGCGGTCGTATTGGAGTGCCTGACAGAATCGCTGCTATTATGGCTTCTTCTTTGTAAAAAGATGTTGGCATTGTTTAATCAAACGATCCAAGTGGTGTCATTCAAAGTTGCGTCATGGAAAAACTAAATAGAATTGCTTTATGGGATGCAGATAGCAAGAAAATTCTTTCCGATATATGTTTTGAGGGCAAATAGAACTTAGATTAGTATTCGATTCGGTATTGAAGCCTAAAGAAAATTAATGATATTAATTCAGTCACCCAGAAAATCTTTTTATTGCTATGCTTGAAGATGACAGAGAAATCATACGAAATCTAGCATGTTGATGAATTATAAAAGCAGGAAATAAAAAAGGTCTTCGAGCGTTTAAGACACTTTGCCTTCATTTAATTTCCATGCCGAAGATTATACTGATAACAATATCCGTAGCGAGGTTGAGATAAATGACCCAGCACAAACTTCAAATATATCTATACAAGCACAAACTTCAGATATATATCTAATGAAGACTTAAAAGCGGCCTCGGCACATGTCAGATTATTAAAAAAAAATCATGCCATACTCCAGTCGTAGAGCGCTGCATCAAATTGGTAACAGAAGCTTCAATTGCCGTTTGTGGAGAAAATGAATAAGACGGTTGCATTAGGGCAAGATTATTATCGCGTCTATAAATGTCTATTTTTGATACAAACAAATACAATTAAATATTTAATTACTGTATTACTTAGGTTACCATAATTACTACTTCTGAATTTACTTAGGTTACCATAATTACTTTATCTTTTTCTTTAAATCTATCCGAAACAATGTAACATATTTAATTATTAAAAAAATAAGTAATCAGAAACACCCTTTTAATTATTGATTGCCGAAGTTTTATTATGTATTTCATTTTATATTAGATCTAACAATACAGAAAATACACTATAGTCCTTAAAATATAGCTTGATCTCTGTGACAGATAGTGACGAAACCGATGAAGTAATTATGAATACGCGTCATGTTCACAATTTTATTTTGTATCGCCTATATTTTCATTCTTTACATGCCATTTAATTCAGTTGAGATACAACTGAATTATGAATATAAAAATATGAATATTTATACAAAACTTTGTACCTCATATATTTTAAAAAACTTAGTAACCATTTTATAAAAATATGATGGTTACGCAAGTCCAAGGTCTTACTGGACTGAGATTAAGATAGAGATGGGACAGTCGATAAACGTAAATCGATAACATTCTTATTAATTATTTATAAAACATGTAAAACCATTACATTACCTATATAAACCACATGATTACTCTATAAAATAAGTAAATTGTGTTCATTTAATATCACTGTGACCAAGAACTCATCATCAACCTACAGGAATCCGCCAGCGATGATGATAATATTGACGATGAACTTGGATGTACTCAGTTTGAATAATAAAAAGAAATAATTAACAGCTTTAGTTTAAATAAATAAAATCCATTAATTTAAATTCAATAAGATTTTCATAGATTATTTTAAATTTATAATCGATTCATCAATCCATTTGATTGAAATTCAATAAGATTTTCATACATTGTTTTTCAATTGCAGTAGCAAATAACTTTAAAAAATAAGGAATTATATCGACAAAAATTTGAACTGCATCGTAAGCGTACAGCACTAGTGAGAACTGTCACAGAGATCATGCTATATTTTATAGACTATAAGTACTATATGCACACATACAAATAGCTTGATGACAATACGAAAAATAGGTAATATTTTTTTTCTGTATTTCATTTGTGTTGGGCACCTTAAAACGTCAAGTAAGTAAATATTCGCATGTTTAATTTACTCATTAAAAGGCAACTTTATACCGTTATACCATTGAAAAAAAATATTCATTCAATTCATACATTATCGCTCCACCCTAATCACCACCCTTAATTTTCCCGTTGTACTCCTAAAAATCGCATAGGAGATGACTAGAGCAGGCAGTTTCCTGGGACATTTACAACATCAACTGTGATCGTCAACCACCGGCCAAGCGTGACGATTATGAAATTAACCCCATTATCTGGGCCGATCCCATTTAAATAAGATAAGGTTAGGAAGAGGACGATGATCTAGGACCGAACAGCGAAGCTTCTGTACATATATCTGTCTATCGAGTCCAGTTTAAATATACGATGGCACGATGAACAGTCCTATGCCGCTCGCATCCAACGGTCCCCTGTGTCCACACAGGGGACCGTATCAAGTATTATGCGCTACAAAGAAAAAAAATAAATTTAAAAAGTCTTCATAATGTAATGCTTCTTTCTTTTATATTTGTTTCATATATTTTAGGCGAGAATAACAGATGCTTACAAATGGATCTGGGGTGTAGTGGGGGCTGGTCTTATAATGATCCTGGTTTTGGGCGGTGCTATTTGGTACGTGAAACGCGGCCTGTTGCCAAACGCCGAAGCTAACAAATTGTTTGCAAGTGTCAACCCTGAGTACGTGTCCACTGTGTACGTGCCCGATGAGTGGGAGGTCCCGCGAGCTAGCGTCGAATTCATAAGAGAACTTGGACAGGGATCTTTCGGAATGGTATGTATATACAGCTAGAAAACATACGTATTAAAATATATTTTTTATTGCGTTTTGATTTTTCTCTTTATTTATTATTAGCAACCTTATTGTGTCAAACACATTTTTCCAACATAAGGACATCCATAAGTATACATGGAGAAGGAATGAACAGAAAAGTATAATAGATTTAATTTTGGTAGACAGTCGCCTCTGAAGCAAAATATTGGACGCAAGAGCCTACAGGGGCCCCACAGTCGATACGGACCACTATCTCGTTATTGCGAGATTTAGTGGTCTGTTCAGAAAGTGGAGGCACTGGCGAGAGCGTGTCAACTTCGGAGGGCTTGAAAGAATAAAGGTTGAAAGGTTGCAAGAAGAGTGTGTAAGAGAAAAGTATGCAGAGGGTGTCCGAGAACGGCTGACGATGGCAAGCCAGCCGCAATCGGACATTGAAGAATGCTGGAGAGTATTGAAAGAGAGTATGGTAGACACAGCAAAAGAAGTATGTGGAAGTTCAAAGAAGCATAGAAAAACAAACGGTGATGCATGGTGGGATGCGGAAGTGGCAGCTTCCGTAGAGCAAAAGAAGAAAGCGTGGCTGGACTATGTCTCTTCTTTGAATCTGAATGACAGTATGACTGAACAGAAGAAAGAAATATATCGGCAATGTAAGAATGACACCAAGGCCTTAGTGAAAGAGAAACGTGATAGAGCAAGTATGAGTGCAGAAGATAGGCTGACTAAAAACTTCGAGGGTAACACCAAACTCTTTTGGAGGGAGGTGAAGAAGTCTCGGGGTGGTTGGTCAGCTTTCAGAATGAATAAAATAAGGTCTAAAGGTGGAGACATTCTTACACAAACACAAGACGTGTTAAGCCGATGGAGTGAATATTTTGGCGATATGTATGTGGATGCCACGGTTGGCGCCGGTGTTGCATGTGGTTTAGTAGATCAACATTCGACAACGGTGTCCTCCGATGGCATCAGTATGGATGAAGTTGAATGGGCGATAAAAAGTTTGAAAAATGGTAAGGCAGCGGGCATTGATATGGTGTCTGCCGAGATGATCAAGCTTGGTGGCTCCTGTGTCTGGGAGGCGTTCCTGTTGTTCCTCAATTTATGTTGGAGCTCGGGAATGGTTCCCGGGGATTGGAATAGCGCAGTCATCGTGCCTTTGTTTAAAAACAAGGGTTCACGTTATGACTGCGCAAATTACAGAGCCATAAGCTTGACCAGTTTGGCAGCAAAAGTGTATGGTAAAATTATTGAAAGGAGAATGAGGATGGTGTCCTATGGTTTACTGTGTGAGACACAAGGAGGTTTCAGGAGTGGAAGGGGATGCATGGATCAACTGTTCTCTCTGCGCAACATTGTCGAGAAGCATCTGGCTCTAGATCAGAGGGTTTTCTGTAGTTTTGTGGATCTGGAGAGAGCATTTGACACGGTTGTACGAAAGGAACTTTGGGACATTTTACCGGAGTATGGTATTAACGGTAAACTGCTACAGGCTGTGCAGTGCAGTTACAGGGGCTGAAGAGCCTGTGTGCGGCTGGATGATGGAATGTCGCCTTGGTTTGACGTCAATATCGGCGTTAAGTAGGGGTGCGTTCTGTCAGCCAGGCTGTTTATCATATATCTGGATAAATGTCTCCAAAGGTTGAACGATATGAATGTGGGAGTCCAGATGGGCGACTCAGTGGTCACTGCTCTGCTTTATGCAGATGATGCAGTCCTGCTGGCACAGTCAGCGACTGACCTGCAGACCCTAGTCGACACAATGACAGAAGATTGTAAGAAAAGGGGTCTACGCGTGAATGTGAGCAAAACCAAAATAATGGTCTTCGAAAGATATGAAACCAGAACAGATGTAAGAGTAACAATAGGTAATGATGTACTAGAGCAAGTTTTACGTAAACTGTTATTGTTGCTATATTACAAGAAAATGTGAAATACAGTGCTAAAACAATTGCTAATTGTAGAACGTTTAATTGGGCCTAACCTGTGTCCTAAAAGCGCGTTGAGAATTTTTTTTTGGGTCAAACGTGTGTCCCTATAGCGCGTGAGGGGTTAATTCATTATTATTTTTGGGTTAAGAGCCCTTAGCGCTCACCCACAGTCCGGTGGGGTTAATCCGGGTAAAGTTGTCATAGCCATCTAAGATTAACAACGAAGTCACACAAAAAAATATTGAATTAATTCTGAAAAATATTTAATTAATTATGACTAATTATTACATTATGATATTGAAATAGCAAAAAAAAATATGAGTCCGTTGATTGTATGTTTGTGAATTACCTTGCGACAAGGATTAGGGCGGTATGTTTTCGTTAAAACTAAACAATAAAAAATTATAAAATTACGCATTTACATATGCATATTTATTATATACGTCTTTAATTGATTGATATTTTTATTATTTTAGGTATACGAAGGTATAGCCAAAGGTATAGAAAAGGGAAAACCAGAAACTCGCTGTGCTGTTAAAACTGTCAACGAGCATGCAACAGACAGGTAAATAATAATTTATTTATTTATCGCCATACCAATAGCTTAATAATAAAATGACAGATATAAGATAGCAAGTTTGATGTGGCAGCATATGGATTTTTTTTGTGATGTCACTAACTATATCGTTTTCTATTTTTCAAGGCCTTTTTTTGATATCGATATTAAGAAAAAAGGAAATATAAACAGTCATCTTGGAGCTGCTGCTATATTTAATTTCGTGTGATGTCATAAATTATAGGGTTTTACACTTCAAGATTTTTGGTGATATCCAAACTAAGGCATTTGAAAAAAAATCTAATCCGTCACCTTTGAGTTATGGCTATTTTAATTTTAGTGTAATGCTATACTAACTATTGTTTTCTACTCTTCAAACCATTTCATTTGATTGCCAAAATAAAGGGCTTAAAAAAAACGTAAACCCTTCTTAGGTCGACGGTCATTTCTTAATGCCATTAACTATATCATTTTGTAGTCTTCATTAACTTTAGTTTGAAATCCATATTAAGGAGTTTGAAATAAAAATGGAATTTGCCATCTTGAAACACGGCTATATTGGAACTTATAGAACATTGCACATTATGTTGCCACCAGACCGAAAGATTATTATTAAAAATTTCAACTCAATCACACATTGAGAAGTAGGTAAAATTTTAGTATTTAAGATTTGATTACAGACAGAGACTGGGACAGGTGAAACTAAATAAAATCTTGTAATAATGTACCATAGTTGGTCCAACTTGTAATTAGATTTTTGTTTGTTTTGTTGTAAAGCGAAATAGTATCTAATTAAAATCATTGCCCGACGTTTACAAAGTGACAGTTAATTGTCGAAAATAATCTGGTAGGGCAACAAATTATAGACAAGTTACTTTAAATTATAGCATAGATGGTATAGTGGTTAGGATTACCGACCTACAGTGGCAGAGTCATGGGTTCGATTCTCACGTAGAACAATACTTTGTGCGATCCACAAATTCTTTTTCTGAGTCTGGGTGTAATTTGAGTCCGTTAATACTTATATATGTTTGAAAAGTCTCTCCCAAGGAGTACTTCCTTCTAGAATCTAGAAAAAGATCTACAAGGATTATTTCCTTAGCGCTGGGTGCAAAAAAAAACTAGTATTGCTTTATTCAAGTTCTCTCCGTTCATCCATCTATTAATTCTTCAGCGTATTGACGTCCACTGTTAGACTAAGAGTTCCCCGCGAAGGGGGCATACCATCAATAACCATGTTTTCCAGGCAGATTAATGATCTAGCCAGTATTGTGAGTTTCACAAAAGAGTGTTCCTAAACACTCCTCTCCCTTTAACTACGCTTTCGAAAAGAACAGTCTGTATGACGAGTAGCATGACATGCGGCAAGACGAGTAATGTTTCCACACTATGTCAACACCTCCTTTCCGTGCTACTTTCCATTCGTTATTACTAGTGTGTGTTGTTTGCCTGCCGTAAGTAATAAACACATAAATAGGTAATCTATTTTGATGTGGGCAACTATATTCATGCACATTGTGTGTTCAGGGAGCGACTGGAGTTCTTAAACGAGGCGTCGGTGATGAAAGCATTCGACACGTTCCACGTGGTGCGGCTGCTCGGTGTAGTATCACGCGGGCAACCTACACTCGTTATCATGGAGCTTATGCAGTTTGGCGACCTCAAGAGCTATCTGCGTTCGCATCGCCCCGATGCTGACGCTTCACTGCCGCGTAAGGGTCCGCCCAACACGCCGCCTACACTGCAAAATATACTGCAGGTAAGTTTCATAGTATTCGTGGTGATGGTTTAAATTCTCAATACTTTAGTATAAAATTTATATATATGTCACCAGACTTGCATATTGCGCAGGTGTTGTAAAGACAACTAAGGATTGCAAGCACATCAATTATCACAATATATGAAGTGAAATTTATAATAAAATCTTTTCCATCTCTTTTGACCATTGTCTGTGAAATTATGTTGAATTCCCTCCCATTACAGAAGCGGCTGGTGCCTAATATATAATGAGACGTATATGAATTAAGAAGAAATGCTAATATAATAAAATGTGGTCGTACCGTCGTACATATGGTGACGGTGTAAGAACATCATTGTTGTCTGTTGTCTTCCCTTTGCTTCGGCGGGTCCAATACGAGCAACTGAATGACGTCATGAGATCATTCACATCATTTTGAGAAAAAACGATATAAAATTTTATATTTGTACAGTGTTGTCCCACCAGAATGCATTAATACACAGACCACTTTTTATGCAAGTTGCTATTGCATTATGCATTGCATCATATTCGTGATATGGCTTTTATTTGTGATTTTATTGTTCTATAGGACTAGGACATTCGGTTAATAAGTAATTTAAAGGTTGGCAAGAAAATAAAGTTGGAAAATAAAATGAGTTTTGGCGCGAATGTGGAAATGTCATGTCACGCTCTTGTATTATATTCATTTCTTTAGTGTTTTGTGGTGTTATATTGAATAATTTTGCTGGTATTTTATGCAATATGGTACAGTTAAAGTGTTGAAGTGTAGTCAATATGGTATAATAGTGGTTTACGTGTATTTTCATATTTGCCCAAAATGCCCAAAGAAAATCATTGATTAGGTTATCAGCGCCCGATTAATGGTAACGACATGACTTACTGACAGACAATGACTATTAAGGCTACATAATATGAAGAAATGATGAACAATAAATGAAAAATAATTAAATAAGACTTGGCTGTATGGGCTTTGATCCCTTTGCCTGTCCGAATGGACGAACAGAAACAAAAAAAAAAAGGAAAATAAAATTACTAGTTGCATAAATATATAATTATGAATTAGTAGCAAAATCCTTTTTCTTTTTGCTGATGGTGGCAAACGAGCAGCAGCATACATGATGGTAAGTGTTACTGCCGCCCATGGACCTTTGTAATACCAGTGATACGGCTAGGCCGTCGCCTACCAATGAAAACTTCAAACCCACTTAGAAAGTTGGACTTCTGGCTCTCTCGCTGAACAGCACATTGCTACTGCTCAGATGTGGATTTCCTTTTTTTTTTTTTTTTTCGCTGTGGAAACGCATTTACGCGCTAACCCCTTCCCGCCTATGTAGTGACGGGAGGGAGTGTGGGACTCGCCGGCCGGCTAGTCCAACCGGAATACCCACTAAAACCGCAGCGGCCCCCTTCCGCGCTTTTACGGGACGCCGGAGAGATCGTCTACTGACATTCGATCTCCGACGCCCCAACGCTTGGCCTTCTGGCCACGCTCAGTCGGTCCTCAAGGCGGCGGGAGGAGATGCGCATAACGGCGCCTCCCCCTAGGACCAGGACCAGGACGTGGCGCTGGGGCCCCCAGGCGAGGCATACCTCCAGAGTGTGACGCGTATCATCTACTGGCGCGCCACACTCGTGACATCCTGGGGCCCCTTCTCTTCCAATTTTATGCAGGTACTTACCGAAGACCCCGTGTCCGGTAAGCATCTGCACCACCCTGAAGGTTAGGCTGCCGTGCCCCCTACTAATCCAGCGGTAGATGTGGTTTTCCTGCGAGAGTGTGGTACCATACCGGACGTAACGACCCGCGGCTGTAGAAAAAAAAACTGTAAACAGTGTAGCCCTACCAACCCTACTACCTTATATTCCAGCGGTTACATCCGCGTAGTTCCCGTTTCCATGGGAAAACGGGACTAAAATATAGCTTATATTACTCATTGATAATGTACTTTCCATTGGTGAAAGTATTTATAAAATCGATATAGCAGTTTAGACGTGCAAACGTAACAAAAAACAAAAAACTTACATTCGCATAAGAATCGAATATTTTACATTATATCTTGAGTGCGTAAACTGCTGTGTGGTAGCGACTACGAATATTGCCATCCCTTGCGTTGCTCGTGGATGTCGTAAAAGACGACTAAGAACTTTATAATGACCTCGGCCAACTCCGTCTGACGCCGTTTGGTCAACAATTACATTCCTAAGGAGGGTTGACGCCTGGCAGGCGGCCGGTCATAAAACTATTGCCAATAACTTATACAATATGTATTATGACAGAAGAGTACATATTGTATCGACCCCAAGTAATTGGGATAAGAGTAGGAGAATGATGATGATCTTGGATGCGTAAAATTTTTAATTTACAATTAATTAATTTTAGTTTTACAATTAATTAAGTTTCGATCCTCATTATGTAGTAAGAGTTTAAGTAACATAGTGAAACATAAATTGATAAAATAAATAATTTCTCCTTCTAATAAAGAAATATTTTGTTTTCTGATGTTTACACGAGTGTAATATATGAAATAACACTATTCTTGGTGTATGTTTTTGCCAGCGTTTGTATTTGTTTTTACTGTCTCGACGTTTCGAACATTTTTCAGCGTTCACGGTCGTAAGCAAACGGCCATGACCATGAATATAGTATAACATAGTAAAAATAGTTTTTTTTTTTTCATAACAAATATTTTCTTTATTTTTAGATGGCTATAGAAATAGCCGACGGTATGGCTTACCTATCAGCCAAGAAATTTGTGCACCGTGACCTCGCGGCGCGCAATTGTATGGTCGCCGAGGACCTCACGGTAAAAGTGGGGGATTTCGGTATGACCAGAGACATCTACGAGACTGATTACTATAGGAAAGGCACCAAGGGCCTACTGCCGGTGCGATGGATGAGCCCCGAGAGCCTAAAAGATGGGGTGAGTTTTTTAATTTGAATACGTTTTTCTTTATAAATTTAGCTACCAGGCAGCGAAGAAAGATATTAACTAGATGGAACAAATATGGAGATGAGCAGTGAGAAATAAATATAAACTGTATTTTGTAAACAACTGTTAACGTTAGACACATAATATAGAATTACCTTCGTTCTCATGATAATACGTTAACTAATATTTTATTTTATATTCTAGGTTTTCTCCAGTAGTACTGATATATGGAGTTATGGCGTCGTGTTATGGGAAATGGCGACGCTAGCAATGCAGCCATATCAGGTGAGGTATATGGGCAGGTCGTTCACTATCTCTCCAAACTATCTCAGCAATTGATTTGTAGTATTAAAGTTATTAATGGTTTGATACATTAGACGTGTAAGTATGGTAAATGGTAATTGACTCATATATCGTATCGATTATATACCTAGTTTTGGAGCATATCAGATGCTCATTCTCAAGGCGACTTCAAATCAATGAGCCCAAATTCGATGGGTTTACTAATAGGCAATCCAGGATTTTATCTACCTTCAAGCTTCATAATCAGTATAGCTCAGTTGTAGCGTCGTACATTAGAGTTTCAAATATTATTTTATCACAATAATGTTTAAAAGTAAAGTACTACCCATTATGCGTCTGAGATCTCTACGGCAACTGCTATTCATAAATTATAGCTAAAAAAAACCCTCTTGATCAGGTGTAAAAACACGCATTAGAATAGTCCATTTTGGGTCGGAAATTAAAGAGAAGAGAGTTTTCTGTGTAGTGACGGAGTGAGAATACAATGTACCACTCCCTATCTTCATTTTACCCATGGGTGATCGTAAGAGAAGAGGGATATAAAACGCATATAACATCTATGCAAGATATGAAAACTTAAAACAAAAACCTATACTAATACGCCTGACTAGCGTGATACAGTAGGCCAATTTCGCTCCCAATATGGAGAAGACTCGAGCCCAGCAGTGGGACCTATATGAGCTAAAATGACGATGGTGAATGATGATTAAAGAGAAATACCATATAGATTTTATAATACATTAGTAATGGGTTAATAATGTTTTGTTATGTATTGGCAGGGGCTGTCAAACGAGCAAGTGGTGCGCTACGTGGTCGAGGGTGGTGTGATGGAGCGACCGGAGCACTGTCCCGACCGCCTGTATGAGCTAATGCGTGCATGCTGGGCTCACCGCGCTCTCACTCGGCCCAGCTTCCTGCAGCTAGTAGCGGATTTGGCGCCCAGTGCTCAGCCACACTTCCGCACACGAAGTTTCTTCCACTCACCGCAGGGACAGGATCAGTACGCATTACAACGGACGACACAAGGTTGGTTTGTTTTAAACTATGACTAAAATGGACCTATATTCGCGCAACTATATTCTCGCAAGTATTTTCAATGTCTCTCCGAGTGGATAAGCTTGGTCTAAAATAACAAACGTGTTTTGAGCAGTGTCTGTATATATATCGATACTTTAAAGACGCAAATATTAAGAAGAACAAATTTTGCTCCATAAAAAATGTCATACACAATTAATTTCTAAAATAACGATCATATATTTTTGTACAAAGAAATGCTACTATTTCAGGTTTGACTAATGCTGTATAAATAGTAATAGTATGTTTAATAATAACGTGTACGTTAGTACGAGAGGGGCCAATGGACTCTAGTGCCATGTTTTTTTTTTTTTGCTTATGGTGGCAAACTAGAAAGCAGCACAGCTGATGATAAGTGTTACTGCCGCCCATGGACCTTTGCAATACCAAAGGTATAGCGAGGCCGCTGCCTTCCAATGCTAACGCCGAACCCACCCAGTCGGGCTCTCTCGTTCGCCGAACGATGCGCAATAGCAAATCGCCATTACTCAGACGTCGATCTTCTGCGAAAGTGTGGTACTACCCTGGACGGACCGGCGCGCGGCTGTAGACAGAATACTGTCAACAGCGTGGTCCTACCACTAAATAATCAATAAATAAAAAATCTTTGTGCGTAATACAAAATGATTTTATTGCTTTGACTCTTTACAATACATAGGCTAGCCCGGTACAAAAAATACGGCGTCGTGAACCATTTGAAATGTCAAAATATATTTGTTAATTTAGACCGGCCTTTATTCCCATTATTATCTATCTCAACGTTCACTCATTGCAGTGGGTAAGTTGCGACTCATCATTCTCCTGTTCATATCCAAATTGTTTGGGATCGACGCAATATGTCCTCTTCTATCGTGTAAAAAATATTGGCAATAGTTTTATGATCTGCCGCCTGCCTGACGTCAACCTTCCCTGGGAATGTAATTATTGACCAAACGGCATCAGGTGGTGTTGGCTCAGGTCGATAGAAAGCTCTTAGTCGTCTTTTACGATATTCACGAGCAAATTAAGGGTTGGTAGTATTCGTAGCCGCTACCACACAACACAGTGGGTAAGTTGCGACTATTTTATAAAAACAGCTTTCAGAGGTACTGCTAAAAAAAAAGAAATTCTTTATCACACGCCTGTTTGTTTATTGTAACAAAATTTTGCTTATTAAGAACATAATTGGCATATTTATTAGTTGTGTTATTAATACTTACATCGTGATCTATCATACAATATAATAGTGTACATATGAATGTTTTTTTTATAGTTTAAAAATAAACGAAGAACTTTTCACTATTACCCCTCGTATATAATTCCACTCTATGGTTTGCCCACTGCAATTACGTAAGACGTTTGTTATTTAATATACACGAGGCACTTTAATAATACGCACAAGAACTATGCTCGAAGTGTTCGCAAAACTTTTCAATAAATATTATAATTATGAAATCACTAAAATATACATTTTATAACTGAATGCTGTAAACCATTCATTAAATATATAATAACGTGGGCAAATGGTTACATTTGTTGCCACTGCTACATGTGTCTAATGGAAGACCGCTTTTTGTTTCCATCTTCACGCTCTCATAGAGAAGTGTATCAAGTCGGCGGCGTGCTAACAGATTGTAAGTAGCCGCACGAGATTGCATGTTTACCCTATTGTAAAACGCAGGGTACACTTTTGTTATCATTTCGAGTGCTAGACGATATTTTAAACATTGTTTACAAAATATCGTACAAAAATCGGCTTAATACTTACAAGATAATCATTCGAATCAAATTGTCTTACATTCGATTTTGGGTAATTATTTTGTTTTGGAATTACGCAATATTTTATAGACTAGTATTCCACGCTTAGGGTTGTCAGTTTTGCAAGATGCTGTAGATTGATGTGATGGCTTGTTTAAGTTTGTACTGATTTGCTTCGTATTATTTAGCAAATAAAATTATCAAGAACAAAATTAATTATTTTGGTATTATGATAAATATGCCTTTGGTCTAGTAATTTAAAAAAAAAATGATAGTAGTTTTGGCACTACGACCATGACGTTTTAAGAGCTCCAATTTGATGGCAAGTTATCAAATCTAAATTAAATATATTAATAATACTACAATTATCAATATATGTTTTGTTCATCTTTCAATCACTTTACATTCATGCAATATATTGTGAAGTAAAGATATGATTTAATTTTGGAGAAAGTAAAAAACAATTATAATAAAATGAAATGGGACTACTATCTTCTATTATTCATGACATTACTTTTAATAATACTAATATAATAATAATTCACTTATCGGTCGTTATTTTACATAAAAAAATATTTTAGAGCTCGGTTAGTTTCACCTTTTGCTTCTTATATTAAAGGCATACGTTCCTAATTATGTTTTCATAAGATGCAATAAGAATGAAATAGTTTAATTTGACTGAGAATCCACAAACTAAAGTTGGCCTTTCAATAGAACTTTAAAATAATTACGTACATGTACAGTTTTCATATCATTGTGAAACCTTTATTGTAATCGAGAATGTTAAAGAATATCCTCCTAAATCAAGGTTCGCTCTTAAATTGCCATTGTCCGAGCGGCTGTGGTTATTTTATAATGTAATAAAAAGTAATACAGTTTGTATGAGTTAGTAGTTTTCATAACGTATCCCTTTTGCAGAGGAAGAGCAAGAGCTGCCGGAGGTCAACGTGGGTGCTGTAGCAACGGGTTCCGGCTCCAACTTGTTCGGCGTGTCGGGGCGATTAGCATCTTGGGTGCGTGAGCTACCGTCCCTGCGCTCGCGGCCGTCCGACGACGCGGCCGCCGAGCCTTTACAACCACTTGGGGGAGCCCTCGCGCCGCTCATGGCGGGCTGTAACGGCACAGCGACAGCGCCGCCCTGCTAGCAGTCGGCCGCCCTCGCCCCTAATGCCGCGCATCTACCTCAACGCCCCGCATCCCTGCGGCCCTTCTCGTCTGACGATTTCATATCAGAAGTAATATTTTTGCTGGGACGATATTGGGTCGATTTGTCTCGACGTGAATCCTATAGTTTACCTCGACGTTATTATTGTAATTGTATCGGTGTCACTTTTGACATAGCCTATTAATGTTAAGTTTACAATTTAAGATGAAGCGTGTTACTTTTGTGTGGCGACATAGTTGTACAAAAAAATATATATTTTATTTGATTTCTTGACGTGTATTTGGTACGTTAATGATGGTGTAGTAAAATTTTTGTACGAGTGTCAGGTTCAAGGTCGTTGATGTTATATTGTTGCGCCTAGTACTTTTATGTTGAGCGTGACTGTTGAGATATGAATGTATTTATGTCCTCATCGATGCAAAACGCAACCGCTAATAATACTCAACTGTTGGTTTACAGTTTTATATATATATATATATATATACTAGCAGACTCGGCCACGCGTTGCTGTGGCTAAGGTAGCCTCAGTAACACGTGGCGGTTATGCTAATATTTTGTAGCTTATATGAAACGTTTGTACGTTTAACATAGCGACATCTAATAAATACTTACTCAATCCAGGCAGCAGATACCACCATATCAGAATCGTTTGGAGATGATAGATAATTGTGACTGTCAAATAATAGACAAATAATTTGCAATAAAATAATATTGCGACTATAAATTGAGATGGAAGCTATCCTATCTTTTAAGTTGGATCAAACTACACATGCTGTGCAAATTTCATTAAAATCAGTTAAGTATTTTAGGAGTCTATCGCGGACAAACAACGTGACGCGTAATTTATATATATTAAGATATTGTTTCCACTTGTATTACGATATCCCATATGAATGTAACAAAAAAAAACCACCAAAGATTTGGAAAGTAATCATTAAATTTTTTTTTCTATTTATGCTGTCACATATTTTAGCTGTTAACGATATATGTGCTTGAGTGATTATAATATTACAGTAATTTGTTATACAGGGTCGTTTTAAATTAGTTATAACTGGTTTTAGTAGGCACATAAAGCAACGTAAACAATTAAGTAGTAATTTATCGTTAAACGAGAGTAAAAAAAAAGTTACGTAGTGATTTGATACAGACCATGCAAACTACGTGTATTCTTATAATATGTATTTATAAAAACATCTATATATAATTAATAAAAAAAACTCAGCTGGATTTAATTAATCTCGCCTCATTCACATAATGAACTGATAATATTAAATTTATATGATTTCTTACACATAGGTAAGATCTTGAGTGTATTTTGCGGTCTGTGAGTATACAAGTACTTACTAGTACCAGTTAAGAGACGATTTTAAATGACTGTACATACAGAAAAATAAATATATATATTCAATTATTTATTAATTACGTATGATTATGAATGTTAATAAACATTATGTTGTAATTAATTATTCACAGATTTAATGTATGCTGATAATCAATGTGTTCCCCATCGACTAAATGCAATAGATATACCTGCCAATATTTGTTAAACCGTTAAATTATTAATAACTATTTTAAATGAAAATATATTAATAAATGTCACACTGATTATATATAACTAATTCAGTGGACTGTATCTAGCTGCAATTTAATAAAATGTTAAGACTACATATAAGTTACTGAAATGATAGATATATTGTTTGTATAACGCGAATATATTTATATATATATACATTATAAGAGATAATCGTTAATAACGGTAATTAGAACGTTATTAATGTAATCGTGAAGTTCAATTTTGATTGTGTTCATATCGTATTTCCATAATGATAAACCATCCGTTTCTGATAAATAATAATTAAGCTGGATTTAATTATGACGCAAGTTTTAGTTTTAATATTTGTAACTATATAGTTCCTCTATTATTTTTTTGTTCACATTATAATGTGCAGTATACACTTGTTCAATTTATATTTAATTTAATGAATATAGTGTGAAATAGTAATGGTTCGTTGTTGAATTTACATTGTATATGTGTACGAACAATATTACTTAATAATTATTTTGTATATGTCATAACAAACTTATTACTGACGGCAGTTTTCTAATTATACAAATAACGAGTATGACGCTAGCTACATATATGTAATTTAAAAAAAAAACAAAATATATATAAAATAAGTTATACATGCAACCAAAGTTAGAATCCAATTATTATACAAGAGTCATCGACATCGGAGTGAACGCATTAATTAAAGAAGCGTAGATTCTCCGATGTAGTTAACAGTACTGTAACGATAATGTGGTATAAGGGTTAAAACGAGTGCCTTCAGACATTCAGCCTTCATCGCATCCAGGTTTGTTGATTGTGTAATGTGGCCGTGTGACCGTACGCTTCACAATTGGCCGCTATTATATATAAAAACTTTGTTTTATATACACAAGTTTATTGTTCCTCAACTGTAGTCAATGCTAGATCGTTTTAGCTAAATATACTAAAGTTACTACGTATTTTTTTTTGTGTTAACACAATCAATATAACCTGTGCCACTAAATTATATTCAGCTTAGTTGGCTGTGGATATTGGGCGATGTATAGAGAATGGCTTACCGATGGTATTTTTTTAAATCAACAACAAATTCAATTGTCAAGTAGTAGGTAGTGAAATGAAAATTAAAAAAAAAAGTAAATGTAGTGACGCGGTGGACGACTGCAGCTAGTACATTTGTTTGTTGTCGGGGGGCACAAGGCACGTTGCATCACGGGTTTTTTAATTGAATCGAAACATTTCACAGAGAGAGTATCCAAATATTGTTTTGTATAAAAATTGCATAGTGCCTTTTGCTCAATTATAAGGATTGTCATAAGTAGGTACCGTTAAGCGTAACCTAAATATATTAGAGCTATAATTTAGTTCAATTTTTTTTAAGTTATTCGCAAATATTCCAGTGCAGTGATATAGAAAAAGCCCCACCAAATGTAACATCACAGTACTGGAATGTTGTGCGGTTTATAATAGACGCAAGTGGACTGTGACGTCACAGTCTCTGTAACGAACGAGCGAGCTGAGACACTCCCCCTTGCCGCCTCACGCGCGCATAGCTGCTCGTTATGCACTAGTAATGATTAATAATTATTTTTACCAAACTTCATTGACTCGATCGTCTAGATTTTCGAAAATTATTTACTCTCGCGGTGTAGGTGGCTAGCGCGGGAAACGAGCGCGATGTGCTAGGTATAGGGTTGCCAATATTGTTATAGCAATTTAGAAACGGATAGCAAAAAATAATCTTTATACCAATATTTCTTTTTATTTCATTCTTATTTAAAGAAAAAACTAATTTTGTTTTTAATCAAATATATAATAGATTCACGACTCGTTATAATTTCAAACCCAGGTAACGATGATATATTGATTTAAACACTTACATATTTGATATACCCGTATAGTCATGACGATTGATGCAACTCTATTTTGGCACTTTTGGTATGTTCTTTTACAACACCTTTTGGTAACATAAAACATGATCGCCAAACAATTGAGAGCGAAGCGTGCATATAATCGTTTTAACTACAACTTATTGTGTGTTTACGTGTAAAGATAGTGTATCTATTGCACATAAATGGCCGCTAAATATATACTGTCTGCAGATATTGTTCAGACTGTGTGCATTTTGATTTTTTTATAATGAAAATACTTAATTAAATTTTGAATGTTGGCAATCCTAATCGGGGATGAGGCGCGGAGTGACTACGGCGAAGTCTCGCACAACGTTGCCTCACACAGCGTTCCCTGCGGACTGTGCCTGCTGTCGACCTTTGTTAATTACGCTCTTATTTTTATCAGTATTTATTTAATTGTGATTATAAAGTTTACAAGGCAGTTACATTACCTCATTTTTAGTAATTATTATGCATAAATATTGACTGATAAAATAATTTCCAAATGACTTATTTCCTTGTGTGAGTTGTGTATGTGTTTATATGTGTAAGTGTCGGGGTAGCGTTGTGCTATATGCTCAATTTAGATACAATTTCACCAAACAATTGATATAGTGTACAATTTTATATAATTAATTTAATGAAAACCGAGTACCTATTAATAATTTTAATATTTATATTAATAAAAAGTTATAAAAAATAGTAAAATATAGTTTTGTATATCATTGTATCCTATTTCATCCTTCGTTTACAATAATTTACAAAAGGAATAATCGATTCCTAATTACTCGAAATAAAACTGATTTTTTTCAATTTTTATAATTTCATGTTTTTCTTTGATTTATTCTCCTTTACTATCATTCCTTTGTAAAGTTTAATTTTTAGGGGTTTTATGGGTATTTTGCCTGGCACTATACATTCACAGGGTTTTTTAGTAGCGTAGCGTCTCAGTAGTAAAGCAGTAAACCAACCTCCGACGTCATCATTATGTTTCAGCTTCCTTAGAGAACGTATATAATACTCTGGCAGTCCATGTTGTTGAGCTCCCATTATAAGCACTTGTTTATATGACCATGAAGGCCATCGCTCAACAGGTATTTGATCGTGATCACCTCTGGGTAATGGATATACTCTTTTCATATACGAACGACATAATAGATCTCCCATGTACGGTGTGTGGATAACAACAAACTTTACAAAATTAATTTTCTTATCAACTCCATTTTGACTGAAAATATATATTTATTCTTATAATATCATAATGAATTAAAAAAAAATGATTAATTGTATATTGAATCAATCCCTAAATTAATTGTACTATAATTAATTTTTAATCAATTAAACTAGTAGTTTGAAAAGTTAATTGATTGACGCCTAACACTGCACATATGTGATCTCTATACAAATTTGTCTCTTTTCGTAATTATCAATCCGACAATATATGAAAATAAGTTCAACTAATGACGCCTCGTTATAGGTTGAACGGCACATTGTCCAGTTCAATCCCACTAAGATATAAATTTGCGCGTTGGCTGCGAAGAATGATCCGTTTATTATGGCACCTGGTGTTGCTAAGGTCGATGTGCAGTAGTATCAGTTAGAATCAGGTGTGCTTCTTGCTCGTTTGCCACCAACGGAATTAAAAAAATCTAGTGGAAACAGTTCTCTATCACCAAAAACCGACAAATAAATTATTTAATTACAATCGCGTTACTAAAAAAAAAAAAAATTAGTAATGGGCTGGTGAGCAATTTCATTTATTCATATCATTACTATCATGATCACAGCTAGTAACAACACCAATGACTGTAGTGATTTCACGGCGTTGCTCGCCCTAGGCGGACACAGTGCGCATAGTTCCTCGTGAATTTATGCGGGTACCTACCCAATTGACGAAACCGTGGCCAAATGATAGTCGCCTAGTCCAGTCGGAAGAAAAGAACTTGTGCGAGTATCAAAACCAGCTACGCTAACTAAAGAGATGATTATTATATCATAATATTACTATAAACTTAAAAGTTTACGACTCATGATTATCACTTTTACAGTATGACTGTAACAGTCAACAGAAATTAGAGATATTTGGAATAGGACATCCTAGTTATGGACTGCCCCGAAATCATAGCATGTCCTATGCGCAATAAGTACAAAGACTAGAGAAATTAAATATTTAGTGCAATAAATACCATCCACCACCTTCCTCTGATAAAATAAATATACGAACTGCTGATCATGAGCCCCTGGCCTGGGTACTACATCACAGTCAAGTAACCGTACGTTATTTTTTCACCAATAAATTCTCAATAGTAGTGTCAGTCTGTGAAACTATTGGAATAGTAGATGATTCTTATTATCAAATTGCAGACTACTGAATGACTGACTACTGAATAAGGCGACATCCATTAATCGCATGATCTTTTTTTAACATTTATTAACCTCCCTCCCCCTTGATGATACGTGGTGAGGTTTAAGACTATGACCAACCAACATCACGTGAGTTTTTAGTTCCCACAAAGAAGTAGCCCACAGCTCATTATATTCTCGGTTTTTTGCTTTTTTATACTTCGCAAAAAGGTCTTTAAACAAATCACCTACTTTAAACTTCGTTCGTTGCCTGACAATGGCAAGTCAAAGTCACACTACACGCCGCCGTTTAGAAATCGCAGTGTTTGACGAAAAAATAAATACACGTGACATCTTACTACACCCCACCAACCTCGCTCCACTTTACCTTCTGAAATTTCGTGATTTTTGTCAAAATTTTAAACCCCACGTGGTTAAAGGACGGACCTAACTTGTATGTGAAACATAACACAAATAGTAGATTTCTTTCTTGCGGATTCTCAGTCATCGTTCACTACGGGTGTAGCTGTACCATGATAAGAATTACTAGAACTATATAACTGCACAGATGGTGTGGTGGTTAAGATATCGACCAACCGTGTCAATGTCATGGGTTTGTTTTCTACGTTTAGTAGTAGTAGGGCTACAATGCTGACAGTTCTGTCTACAGCCACGGACCGGATTGTCCGGAGTAGTACCTACCACACTAGCAGAAAACCGTGGCTATTAATGTGCCCTTGCGTTTCGTTCGATAAGCGAGAGAGCCGGAAGCGTAGCTTTGTGGGTGGGTTTCGTTTGGTAGCGAGCGGCCTAACTGTATACCTAGTAATAAGAAGATCCATGAGCGGCAGCAAGACTTACCATTGTGCTGCTTCCTCGTTTGCCACCATAAGCAATACATAAAATTAAATCCGTAGAACAATACTTTGTAGTTTGTACGATCCACAAATTCTTTTATATGTATTCAATTATATGTTTCGAAAGTTCTCCACAATACAAGGTCTATTCCCTTTGCACCGGGTGTTCTTTAAGAAAAAAATACATTGTGTCACCACCTTACGTTCACGGGAGACCAGGCAGCAGCACTCTCGTACCATACTTATAAGAATGACTGTGATCAATGGCGATTCTCTTATTATTTTTGCTTCGGAAGTCCAACAATGGACGTCGATATTTTGAGGTATTGATAGGTTAATTATATTGAATACTTACTCGTCGAGAGATATAAGATCGTCTCGGTGCAGTCTCCATATAACGCCCCATGTGTGAGCATTAGCCGTAGGTACTATAGTAGCCGTTGGTCCTCCCCAAAATTGAGAATATTTAATGAAATCCAATCTATAATTCTAAAAACATATATTCAATATTTTTATTTAAGTTCCAAGTAGACATACTGTTTGTGGCAAATACTAGTTTTTCCATGCGAAGACGCAGTAAGAATATAATTCACCACACATACAGTACACTTCGAAAGCCTTAGATTTGTGGAAATTTGAACGGTACTGCAGTCCCTTCAACGGTGCCAAATCGACTGTCGTTATATCGAAGTGTCCAGCACGGGCCTCGTATATAATGGAAAAAAATTAAACTACTCTCCGGCGTATTGGCATACTGTGGTGTGGTATATTGGGACCATTACCCTCGTATTAAAGAGGAGACCTGCGTACAATTGTGGACCGTACATATACAAGTTGAAGAAGTAGTATCATACAAGTATTAGCATGTCTACATACCTAGGGAGGGCACAGGTAATAATAGCTTGATTATGAATCTTTATGGTGAGCCAGGAATTTACTACGCAATCTAGCCATTTCTACTAAGAGCACAATTAATTATAACCAGGTAGATTTATATTTTTGACATTTAACAGATATGACTTACATCCAAACGACCTATAGATACGAACTCAGCGGTAGGATTTATCCATTTTATTCTAAATCTTAATAAATTTGCACCGTATGCGAAATACAAAAAAGTGTTAGGGTTCACATCTTTTTCTAACATTTTCATCAATACGTCTAGTTGCCTACATATTTGCATGGAAGTAATAAGTACTCTGTACAACCAGAGTACTTATTACTTCCATGCATATTTGATATAATTGTTGACGCTGTCTTGTATTGGAAATGGCCATAGATGTGTCATTTTGTGATAGCATATATGCACGTGCTGACAAGTACTATTACATCTTCTATATCTAAAAAAGGATGTTGGTATTTATATGACCTCGCTAAATTCTGAAACTATTTGCTCGATCATTATGAAAATTGGTATGTATATTCTATATGTATTTTTTTACGGGCAAGGTGATGCGATATATCGACTTCTACAAACAAACCAACGGCCTGGGTTTGCTAATACTCTATGAATTAGAGAGTGAAGTTCCACCGAAAGTACGTTTAGGGCAAGTCTTCACAGTTAGAACATTGGTAGTTTTCCAATTACAGCACTAGAGCGCATTATGCGGCATAATGCTTAACGTTGAATGTTCCAACTACAGCAACGCTTCGCACAATCGAGCACTCTTAAAAGTAGTGCTTTCGTCTGATGCGTGTGTTAAATTAATTTTGTATATATTATATTTTTTGTATATATATAGGTATTATATTTAGATATATGTATTATTAATACTCAATATTATCTGTAATAGGTATCAGGTTATTATCATATCAGATAAATAAGATAGTAAAACAAACAACCTTATTACAATACATTTAATTTAACATATCAATTTATCATAATACACAGATAAATAAGATAGTAAAGCAAACAACCTTATTACAATACATTTAATTTACATATCAATTTATCATAATACTATTCAATGAAAATAAGCAAAAGTATTACCATGAAATGCACAACTACATAATGATACAAAAATACAACCTTAGATGTTAACAGTACGAAAGCCAACAGCAACTGACCGTTTTACCGCGCTATCGCTCCTTAAATACCCACAAACTGCACAAACAACCGACAACCCACAACTTTGATATCAAATCAGTGAATATTATTTCATTTTAATCCACTTTTCACCCTAATAACACAAATCATATCGTAATTCATCATTATTTTTTAAATCGACGTAAAATAGAATCTTATTACCTTTTTAAATGTTATATACCTATACATTTCTTCTATTATTAATCTAACACGGCCATACTGACAAGTACTTCGCTCTCGAAGTACATTATTGTATTATTGCTAACATATTTGCAAACCCTCCACCCGCCACCCGCTGCTTGTGGGATAAACTTGCACCAAGCAAAAGACCGACAAGCGGAAACAACATATTGCAAATCATGATTCTTCAAAATTTATATATTTTTGTTTGCCAATTGCATAGACATGTCAAGCCCCCTCCACCCGCTGCTTGTGGGATAGACTTGCACCAAACAAAAGGCCGACCAGCGGAAACAAAATTTATATATCTTTGTTTGCCAAATGCCTAGACGTGTCAAGTCCCCTCCACCCGCTGCTTGTGGGATAGACTTGCACCAAGCAAATGACCGGCCAGCGGAAACAATTTATTTACTAAACAATCACAATCCACTAACAAACAAATTAGCAATTATACACTTATGATAATTATCTAAGTACTTAAATCAATTCGTAAGCTACATTTTCCTTGCAATTTGTAGCAATCATTAGGGAGGTTAGAAGAAATTTCATAAGGGCCTTTAAATTTTGATGCTAATTTATCCTTACACCTATGATTCTGTGAGACATATACTTCATCTTCGACGAACAGTGTCAAAACGGATATTTGTCGCCATTTGTATAATATATAGTTTAGCTATGTCTCAAGCAGTGTCTAATTTAATTATGTATCGTATTTCGTTTGCGACAAATTACACCAATAAGTAAGCGTAAATAGTAAAATCTGTGGCCTTCTGTATGTTCCTGTTAATAGATTGTTCGATTTTCCATAAAACGTTCGGCCAATCTGACTGTCTAGTATATAGTATTAAGCAATAGTCACAATAAATACGTAACGTTCTACTTGCCCCTTACTTCTGAGGGTACAATGGAAATTAAGTAATGTTCTACACGTAGTTCATCAAACAAAAAATAACATGATTTGACTACTACTAAAATTAATTCCTTGACGTTTTGAACACTCCACAGTGATCACAGTCACGGGAGGACCAGGGCGTCCCACGCCCAACAAGTCATCGCTATTACAGAAACTTATATATATCTACTACAGGATCAGTTATTAAATTTTGTCCCGCACTCCCAATACAAATTAATTGCCAGCACATATAAGAAAATGATTCTATGTGTAAAATTTTATATTGCTTATGGTGAGCTATAACTATTAAACATTTAATTTATGATAACTATCACATTGTAGCAATATATAAGTTTATAAAACTAACAAATGTATTCAGCTACCTATATATTTTTTTAAACTAGCTAGTTATTCTCAAAACCAATATGACAATTTCTTTCGTGAAATAGGCGTAATATACTTTGCAATATTTAACTTTATGTCTATTTGGATTAATCTTGTAATATAGCAAATTACTACGAACTACCTACATTTTGCTTTGAGTCTATTCTCACGTTTGTTCTCTATGTGAAAATTCTAACCGAGATTGGGTGGCATCTATTAAATTTACAGTATTAGGCATAGCCATAGGCAGTTCAATAGGATTTCGACCGAGGAAATCGAAATAGCTTATATATTGTCCCTTTAGTAAGTAATTTCAAACTGCATATTTAGCCACCTGCGAGCTAAATGGGTTATTATTTTATTCATGGTTGATTTGATACATACATTCAGTTATAATTTTAAGTTAGTTCCTAGTAAATTAACTGTAATGTGTTTTACAGCATTGTAAATGGCTAAAGTTTCTAGATCGTATGAACTATGTTTCAACTTATATGTGCTGTTCTTTTACTGAAATAGGCACCCTAAAATTATTAAATTTCTGCAATAAAATAAATATCTAATATCACTAGTAACGTCATATAATTCAGTTTGTAAGCTAGGATCGAAAATCGATAGCGAAGGTCTAGACACTAAATACCTAATGTAAAACATAATCTCTCGCGATCAGACTCGAGTCCCATTTATTGTACTTTTTCTTTTGGAAAATAAGTCAACGAGTTCTGTACAAAAATGTGACCCAAGTCGACATTCAGATGGTCTTTATGACTAAATATACCAGAGCGAAGCCCTTTAATGCCTTACCAGCTCCTGCGACGGTACCGATACTGCGCCATCCCAATACTTTAAGACAGTTCCTCGATGTGAGACCTCAGCCTTCTGCATCACGGCCCTCGTCACTTTTCGCTAGGTAGAAGGCTGCATTTGCTATGTCATCATCAGCATGATGATTGCCGGATACAGCATCTTAGATTGCCTGGAGAACTTCTAAGACAGCGGGATCTATTCTGAAACTCGGATATTAGGTGTATTAGTAATTAAGGTATTTATCCCACTTCTGATGTTAAATTAATTTTGTATATATTATATTTTTTGTATATATATAGGTATTATATTTAGATATATGTATTATTAATACTCAATATTATCTGTAATAGGTATCAGGTTATTATCATATCAGATAAATAAGATAGTAAAACAAACAACCTTATTACAATACATTTAATTTAACATATCAATTTATCATAATACACAGATAAATAAGATAGTAAAGCAAACAACCTTATTACAATACATTTAATTTACATATCAATTTATCATAATACTATTCAATGAAAATAAGCAAAAGTATTACCATGAAATGCACAACTACATAATGATACAAAAATACAACCTTAGATGTTAACAGTACGAAAGCCAACAGCAACTGACCGTTTTACCGCGCTATCGCTCCTTAAATACCCACAAACTGCACAAACAACCGACAACCCACAACTTTGATATCAAATCAGTGAATATTATTTCATTTTAATCCACTTTTCACCCTAATAACACAAATCATATCGTAATTCATCATTATTTTTTAAATCGACGTAAAATAGAATCTTATTACCTTTTTAAATGTTATATACCTATACATTTCTTCTATTATTAATCTAACACGTGCAATCGATACCAACTTAGTCAATAAATATATCACTTGTTAATGAACTAATTGATTGATTTAAACTTGGAGTACTCGATAAATCATCATCACTATCATCTGGGTAAGATGATTCAATTAAAAAGTATTTAATTCTTTTAGAACTCATTTTAAAAAATTACTCAAAACAAAAAAATGTTTATTAAATAATCCAAATCTAAATTACTTTAAATAACCGTAAATAGTTTTCAACCAATTATTATGTATACCACTTTATTTACAGATTAATTAAGTTATTGCTAACTCTGAGATTATTTTTTTTTTCAACGCTGAACTTAGCGCACTCTGCTGGTGCATTTAAAAACTAATTCACGTTCCAATTAAGCATCAGCATAATTCGGCATTGTGCGCCACTGAGTCGCATAATGCTCTGTAATTGGAAAACTACCATTACTTATTTTTACTGATCGTCGCGCCGCCTACAGATTGATTGTACAAACATAGCTGCCATTTTGTCCTGATTGTCAAAAGTTTGACAACTGAGAATTGTTATTTTTTGTTCCTAACTACTAACTAACCTACGCTGGTTGTTATTATCAATAATCTCTTTTCAGTTATTGATGTTCTTTCTGGAAATTATCTCAATTTTCATTGTTAGTTTATTATATTGCTGTTTCGTTAACGGCTGATATGTTTTTTTTATATTTCAGGGTAGGTCTCATATTTAAAAAAAAATCTATATATATATATACAAGTAGATACGTAGGTATATATGTATATCTACTTCAACTTTAGTTCATCGCCTAAAGCTCCAGGTAGCAGCACTTTCCATACATGCATATTTTACCATCGAGTTGCCATAGATGTAAGAGTAACAATAGGTAATGATATACTAGAGCAAGTGGATGAATTTGTATATCTTGGATGTGGATTTAGCCGAGATGGAAGGTACACCACTGATATAGAGCGAAGAGTGAATGCGGGAAATAGAGTGAACGGAGCGTTGGGACAACTTCTCGGCAGCCACTACCTCAGCCACAAGGCACGTGTAGCAATACATAACGCAGTGCTTGCCCCAACATTACTGTATGGAAGCGAGAGTTGGGTATGCAGAAATGAGTATGAAAGTAAAATTAATGCGGTCGAAATGCGATCTCTGCGGAAAATCTGTGGAGTTAGGCTGACCGACCGCATTCGTAACGACGACGTAAGAGAACGAGTAGGTATGAAAGAGAGTATTGGTGAAAAGATGCGAAAGGGAATGCTCCGATGGTTTGGACATGTGGAAAGAATGCCGAACGAACGTCTGGTTAAGAAGATATACAATGCGAAAGTGGAAGGATGTAGGTACCGAGGGAGACCGAGACTAACCTACCTAGACCAGATCGTTCATGTACTGAAGGAAGGTGGAGTCAAGAGTCTCCGAAACCGGCGAGCGTATATGAAGAGAATTATGAATGTAGAGGAAGCGAGTGAAGTATGCAGAGATAGAGTTCTCTGGCACTCTGTTCTCTCTGCCTACCCTGCAAGGGATATGGCGTGATGATATGTATGTATGTATGTAGTTGCCACTCTTTTTCAGTTAATATAACTTTACTCTTTGGGGCAAGTATTCGACGTAAGTGGCCATTCATAAATTATGTTAGACGTTTTTGTTGACTGAATATTAATAATATTATACTTCTTACTATAGGCATTTGGTGAACCTGATATTACGGTAAGATATTGAATTTAAAATTACCAATTTTAGTCAAAACTGTAATAGATTATGTTATGTTATTGCAGCGAGTTAATGATACTTGTAGTAAGAAGATTATAATAAAATATATTTTCAGAATAAACGGAGTTATATTTGATCACTAGGGCCTTTTCTTACAAAAATTCAGGCAGGGGGGAGTAGTTGCAATCTTATGATGTCTTACGGTAGGGAGGAGGGAGCCAAATCATTCTTCAAAATCCCTTACGTAATTTATGAACTGCCCTTTTTTTTTTTTTTTTTTTTTTTTTTTTTGTGGTGGGCCATGGACGTCGCACCCCGCCAAATCGGTCCGGGGTGACGGAAGAGGCGGCGCGCAACCCCATTGACCCACCCTGCAAGCACCTCTTCTTCGCCATGCGAGCGGGCCACCGGTACCCGATCTTTGTCTTCGGTGGCCCGCTCGGCGGTATGCCCTCTCGGGCTCCTCTCCTGTTGACGCCCCGACAGATTTCGCCGTCGAGGCGTCGTCCTCACGCGGTGGCCTCGCGTCGGGTGACCGGACAATTCCCCGGTCCGATCACCCGAAGCCTCGGTTAGGGCGGCATCAGGCGCAGGTATTCGCGCCTGCGCCGCCCCGGCCGCGGGCGGCGGCCCGGGTCACGGGAATCCTCCCGGTCCCGTTCCGCCGCCTCCTTCTGCGAGATGACAGCCTCGCAGAAGGCGGCGACCGCGTCCCAATTCCTGACGCTGTCGACCATCGCCCTCGCGACAGCCGGCAGCGTCAGGTCGGCACCGATAATAGCGACGAGGTCGCAGCGCTGCCCGTCCCAGCCCGAGCATTCCTCGAGCGTATGTTGCGCCGTGTCCTCGTCACTACTGCAATGATGGCAGCCCGGAGTCCATTCCCTGTGCACGACCGTGTGCAGGTATTTCCCGAAACACCCGTGCCCCGTTAACACCTGCACCAGTCGGAAGGTGAGGACCCCGTGCCGCCGCTCCATCCATTCCATCAGTACGGGCCGGAGGGCCTCAACGGTAATGACACCGTGTCTAGGCCTCTCCAACCGCGTAGCCCAACGGGCGATGACTTCTCGGCGGGCGTCCTCGCGCCAGGTGGCTATCTCGTTAAACGATGGGGAGCCACCCTCTTCGCGCATTGAGGTAACCCGCCGGTAGAGGTCGGAGAGCATCTCCGCCTCTAGGTCCCACGGGGGTGTCCCGGCCAATAGGCACGCCGCCTCTGTCGACACCGTGCGGTACCCGCGAATGGCTCTGACCGCCATGGCTCGCTGTGGCCTCCACAGCACCGCCCTGAGCTAGGCGTTCAGAGCCCTCGCCCACACGGGTGCGCCGTACATGGCCATTGAGCGGATCACCCCCGCATACAGCCGTCGGCCCTCGAAACTGGGTCCGCCCACATTTGGCATGAGCCGAGAAAGGGCGGACGCCGCGCCGACCAGCCGGGGAGCAATTTGGCGAAAATGCTCCCGGAACCACCATCGCCCGTCGAGCACCAGACCCAAGTACCTCATATGGGCCTGGATACTGATGTGGATGGAGTTGACGACTAACGAGGCGCCGATAGGCAGCCTCACACGGGGCCCATGGAATAGTAGGGCCTCCGTCTTGTTTAGGGCCACCCTGAGCCCCAGCGCCTCGATTCGCCTGACCATCTCCTCGGTGCCGAGAGTGGCCAGGCTCGCCGCCTCTTCGAGTGTCCTGCCTCGGGCTGTGACGAGCGTGTCGTCAGCATAGCAAATAACGCTCAGCCCGGGGGGGAGACTCCCTCTCAACGCCCAGTCGTACCCGATGTCCCACAGAGTCGGCCCCAGAACCGACCCCTGCGGAACGCCGCACGACATGGGCGTCCGCCCAATGTCCCCTGCGGGGCTCGCGTAGAGAACACTGCGCCCCTCCAGATAGTCTGCCACCAGCCGCCTGAGGTACAGGGGCACTCCATGGAACCGGAGCGCCTCCCTGATGCAGCTGAATGGCAGACTATTGAAGGCGTTGGCGATGTCCAACGACACCGCCAACAACACTCCTTTGCCGGCGACAGCCTCCGCGGCCGTCTGCCTCAGGCGTAGTAGGGCCCCGATGGTCGAACGCCCCTTCCGAAACCCAAATTGAGCGTCCGACAGATCGGGCCCCACCTCCTCCAGGTGCTGGACGATGCGGGCAGCGACGACACGCTCCAGCAGCTTACCCACATCATCCAGAAGCACAATGGGCCTGTAGGCCGACGGCGAATGCGGGGGCCGTCCCGGCTTTGGCAGGAGAACCAACCTCCCTTCCTTCCAGCACTCAGGGAACTGTCCAGACGTCAGACAGGCGTTGAACAGTCGCCTGAGGCGAGGTTCGAGATGCTCGAGGAGCAACGTCAACACCCGGACTGGGACTCCGTCCGGGCCGGGGGCCGTGGTGGCGGATCGAATCTTCGCCACGGCTGCCCCCACTTCCGACTCCGTCACGGGCGGAACACTCTCGACGGCTTCCCGGTCGTGATCTGGCGAAGCCATGACCGGGGGCGTGTGCTCCGACTGCCTCGGGAACAGCTCCTCGACCACTCTACGAAGGAGGTCGGGCTGGAGGGTCTCGGTGAGGGGATGAACAGCCCTAACTGGTAAGTTTTAACTCAAGTTTAAGTTTCATAGCGTATTTTAATATCTTTTCCTTATTTTTCAGTTGAGTGATGCAAATAATAATTTGTTACTTTGATGCTGTATTAAATAGATAATTTAGACATGATTATCAATTATTGCGTAGATAGCGTAAAAAGCTAATAAATGTATAACTACACTTCCTTAACATTACGAGCTTTCCTTTGTGACAAGAAACATCCATCGAAAACTTGAAAGGACTGTGGCTATTTACAGTTTATGTAGCTACTAATATTAAGTCATTTTTTTAGGCAACATATGGACCAAAAAAAATGTTCTTGTATTACCATGGACTTTACAAACATAATTAACGGCCACAAAAATACACACAGACTCAGAACATCAATTCGTGGATTGCCCAATGTACTATATAGTTTTAAGGAATAGTGATTTAGACTATAGTATAATTCGTCTATTTACCGCGAAGTAGTACTAATAAGACATACCAAACCTACCAAGTGTGTTGCTATTTGTCAGGACTAATCTCCGAAATAAAGACAAATAGAAACAAACAAATGAATCTGGAATTCAAGCGTTTGGTGAGCAATAAAATAATATTTTTGAGGGTCTAGACATACCTCGCCTAAGCTCTCCTAGGCGACAGAAGGGCAGCATGACTAACTTGTCCATTTATTCTTTGACTTAAAACGCGGCATTTTGCTCGGAAAGTCGATTAAAAAACACTTTTTAAAGGTATTCAGAAAAAGTTAGTTAATTTAAAAGTTACGAATTGAAAATAATAAAATGTTTAGTTACCATATTTAAAAAAAGGAAAAACATTGCTTTAATATACCTGGTGAAGATTTTAAGTAAGAATAAAACTCTTGGGCACGTTTTTCTAAATTCACTCAAATCCAACCATTGCGCGGTTGCCGAAAACAGGTCAATTTGGCATCCCAGAGTTCATTACGGGAACACCAGGACTCGTTATTATAAAAAGTGACAGTCCCGTTCAAAACGGGACGTCTGGTCACATTAAGCATGACCCTAAAAGTCTTAAATGTTCCGACCACCGCACCGGAACGCACTTTTCTTGCCCTTGGTGATACAGAACAGCTATAGCATAACATCTTTCGCTGTTGGGCTCGACATTCGCTACAGGAGGAGGGGAAACTACCCTACTATGCTGTATTAGCCATGTTGTTAAAGCTTTATTTGGATTTTTTTTTCTCTTGAAGTAATGTTTTCTGCATGTGTTCCTCGGTCATCCTCTACGACCAACCACGAGAAAGAAAGGGGTGATGATCATCACCACACGCGGATTAGTTGCAGGTTATGTAAATATTTAAAATAATATGTAAACGTAGCAACTTTTTTAATGATTTATAATCACAGCAATACAGTAATCACAGGCGTACTACGTACGTAAAATTATGTTAGATAACTCAAATTTTATTGTGTGCGTTTGTAACGAACGGACACACAAACATACGCGCGCATTCTGTAGTTCATTCATTAAGTGGTCGGTTTAACTTCTCGATCATTGCAGGAGGTGCTACTTTGCCATTATCAGGTATCTTCTTTAGTTCCTCAATATAATCTTCAGGTAATTTACACTCGATTGCGCCTGTTATAATACATTCAAGATAGGTAATGCATGGTCTTCTCTCTTCTGGCAATTCTTCACCCTTCTGTCGCAATGGTGGATTTATTGTTTGTTGATATGTTCGGCATTGGACTTTTGATCCATCAGCGACAGTTATGTCAACTATTTTTGGGAAATACCAATTAGTATCGACACCTTCCTGCCTGAATCAAAAAAATTGTTTTAATTATAATTTAGAACCCCAGGAACTAGATAATTAAATTTTAAACATCACTTCTGGCTGAGAACTTAAACTCGCTTCTTCTTTTTGAAATAAAACCACTTTTTAAGAGAAGAAGCGAGTGTATTACACATTTGAAATAAAACTAGTTTACGGATTCTATCGTGTTTTATTTGATTTTTATTTTTTTTTGTTCATGGTCATGGGATGACGACGAGGAGTCCTCTCGTGACCATGAACACTGTAAAATGTTGGAAACGTCAGGTAATGGGGAATATGCATGATATTTTTTTATTTTTTTAAACGTTTCTACTAGTTATTACATTACCAAAAATAAATATAACACATCCAAAATATAAACCATTAAGCTAAAAAGATTTTATTAAAATCACTATCATTTTTGGGCGATAAAAATGCGGCTATTATGTCGCGCTTCTGTGACGTCAGAATACACACACATGTTGGATTCATTAACGAAATGGTTGGTTCACGAAGTTATTGAAAATTAAAAAAGGGAGTGTAAAGTCAACTTATTACCATAGAAAAGAACAGAAAACCGTATTATAAATAATGTGTCGTTCCTATGTGCCAAAATATTATCAAAACCTAAGTACCTAACAAAGTATATTTCCTTATGCCGAGAAATGTAATAAATAAGAAAAAAATGATGCAAGGCGATGAGAAAAGACAATGTGTTGTGTTTGAAAGAAGATCATTTTAACGTAAGTAAACACATTAGAGAAGTGATGAAGTACATAAAATAATCATTTTTCTTTAATTACATGCACATACTTGTTTTGTTAACAAACTTCGACGTACACTACCTAGCTTACGTAAAGTTCTTAAAGATATATTCTCAATATGTAATAGGTACATGGGTTTAAAAGTAATATATGTCATCTAGTCTAGTCATCTATGATACCTATGAATGAAAACATGTAACTTATTAGAGTAAGAAAAAAGTTTGAAATTATTTATTATTCATTTTTCTATTGGGTTTCACATACAGAGAATTAAGTATATGCAATACAAAATAATGGCATTAGAACAGGGGCTAAAAGTGACGTTTGTTAAGTCTCTTATTCACAAGGATTAATACTTGAACATAGAAAACTAATAACTCATGAAATAACTGGGTAACGATAGAAAATAATCACTATAGAAACGCCTTGATACCAGAAGACTCGAGTGTACGATGACGTCACGTCAAGACGACAAATTTCTAAAACGCAACGCGATTGGTTGTTCAAGAGCAACCAATCGCGTTGCGTTTTAGAAATTTGCGAGCGAATTTCAAAAAAGCCGATTTTTGATAATTAAATTTCACTATTAAATAATGATGAATTTCAAAAATAATTGTATAGGTATGTTATTTAAGCAATAAAGATTACAAAAAAAAATATTTTGTTCATTTTGGAGTCACGTGCATATACCCTATTTAAAATCAAATACAAATGTGATAGAATCCGTAAAACCAGTTTTATTTCAAATGTGTAATACTCTCACTTCTTCTCTTAAAAAGTGGTGTATTCATAATCACACAATCTTACATTAGAGTCCATAAAATGTTTCGTGATATATTAAAGCAGAAAAGGCTGTTTTAGATATGTATCTAGTTATATCCACCCCAGTAAAATTAAAAATATATTTTTTTTTAGAGTATCTGTAACAAGTAATTAGCCAATGAGGTAAAATGCTCTATGCTGCAGCTGACAAAATATGTACATGGAGTGAGGCAAGAAATGTCATTATGGATCGTCACGGAGAAGTTTAGCTAAACAACATTAATACATGAAAAATAACATTAATAGGCAACACTACAGGCTAGTTGGTGAGTATGTAAAAAGTAATAACCCTATCACAGTTGATATATTACCTCATCATGTCATGTTATATAAGTCCCACAGCTGGGCCAAACATTCTCCACAATAGGAGGAAAAGTGGCCAACTATACCATAATGATCAGGCGTGTTGTTATAGGGTTTTATTTCGAGCTTTTCCTCTCCTATTCTCCCTAATGTTATTTGTATATTATATCCCTTAATTGTCTCTTGTCTGTCACCACAAAGGTGGATATACCAATTGATATGTGGTTAACACAATTAAAAACATACTTATCCAATGCAGGCATGTCAGCATTATGCAATCTCCAAACTGCCCCCCATACATAAGAATTTTCTGTGGGCTGGATAGTTGCAGAGGTACCTCGCCAATTTTCAGAATACTTCATAAAATCAAGCTGGTGGCCCTGAAATTAATAATTATGATTCTTGCAGTAATGCTCAATTTTCTTTTTTGTATGATAACATATTTTGTATTATTTATTTGTGTAACAATAGTGTGGTGCAATTCAGTAGTCCTGTCATTATCATTATATGAGCAGAGATGATCCTATTTACATCCTCTGCTGTACAAAGGCTTCCCTAAGAAATGGGTTGGCAACACTAATCAGGGAGGGTTGGCTAACACACTTGGTTAAAAGTCATGTGTATAAATTTGCATGTAGTATATGGATCTAAATACCATAAAAATTAAACAGAATATTTAGGTATAAGATATGATAAGATAACTTTATTTGTCTCAACATGTGTACAAAATAGTGTTACAGTACTTTATGGAGCCAACATGTTCTGTGTCCATCACAAGACATACTTTACATTCAAGAAATCTGATACTGTAATAACATTTATTTGTCAATACTTCTTTTAATGTCTTTTTATTTTTTGTATTATTAATAAATGTCAATAATTGAATGCATTGGTATAAAATTTGAATACAAAAATTAATATAATTACACTACAATTTATAATAAACAATCATCATTCAAGAAATCTTTGATACTATAATAACATGTATTTGTCAGTAATTTTTTTTAATGTCTTTTTCAAACTTGTGATGTTTAGATCCTTTAAAACATTTGGTATCTTATTATAAATTATGGGGCCATACAAATAACGCTATTCCATAGGAGGGATGTTTTAGCCGTGTGCATGCATAGTCTATAATTGTTATGGCGACTATGAATACTAACGTCTGACATTTTAAGAAATAGATGTAAGTTAGATTTAACCAATACAGCTGTCTCATAGATATATAGGAAAGGTCAAAATTTTATGTTTTTCAAAATATAGTTGCAAACCTTGCAAGCCAAACATAGCACAAACGCAACGTTTTTGAAGTTTGAATATAATCTCTTTATCAACTGAGTTACCCCAGTATATAACACCATATCTAAGTATCGATTCAACAAGGCCATGATATGCAGTGAGTAATGTAGATATATTTACTTCAGGGTCAAGTTTATGAAGCGCATAGGAGCGACTGCTTAATTTCTGAGCTAGTTGTGTAACATGTGCTTTCCAGTTGAGTTTAGCATTGCTAATGACGCCCAGGAACTTTGCGCTGTCGACTCTATTTATATTGTGATCTCCATATTTAAGAGAGAGTTGATCAACACATGCACCTACAGCTCTTTGACTAAAATGCATTATGTGTGTTTTTTCTAATTGCTAAATTATTATTATGGGTCCAAGATATTAATTGATTGATTAATGTATATTACAAACAACAGAGGTCCCAAGACACTGCCCTGTGGCACACCATATCTTACTATGCGCTCATTTGATAATTTTGTTACTTCTTGTTTTGTTTCATAATCTATAACTGTAATTGCTGTATATTATTTTCTGAGGGTTAAATAAGATAGTAGTAAGTCTAGGACATTTCCTCTAATGCCGTAACACTCTAATTTATTTTTTAAAATACCATGATGAACATGATCAAAAGCCAGTGACAAATAACAAAATATTGAGCAGACTGGATTTCTTTTATCAATATTCGCCATTGTTCTATGCAAAAAATCATGTATAGCAATATCTATCGTTTTATTATGCTTAAATCCTTTCTGTTCCTCACATATAATACTGTTAGCTTCTAAATATTTATAAATTTCATTATATAGATACCTCTCTAAGATTTTAGAGAATATCGGAATTATTGCAATTGGCCTATAATTAGACATGATATCCTTATTCTCTTTATTATGTATTGGCTTTATAACCGAAATTTTAATTATGCTGGATAAACCCTTTGACATATACAAAGATTGAGTATATGACCGAGTGTGTCACATATTTGAAATAAAATTATTTTTATGGGATAACTTCCTGTAACTAGAAAAGCGGGCAAGCTGCACAGTACGAAACAACGAGAAATTAAAAATAAAATACAAACTGGTAACCGTGTTATAAAATTCTTAAATAGTTTTAATTCAAGTAAAACATGACATTACGTGACAATGATATAATTTACTTAATGTCATCATACCATCATCATCATATGTAAAGCATATAGAACAGTTAGTACCGAAGCCTTACCAGTACTTGCAGGTGTACTTCCGGTCGACTTAGAGATACAAAGGCGCGCGTCATTGTATTATTCCACCAGGGAAAATATGAACACCAATTTTCTTTTACCGCGCGATCGTATTAAAATTACTAGACTTTTTGCGCCGCAATGCGTTGTGTACGAGGAGCTCCTGACCGAATGGCAGGAAAGGTGGAACTCATCAACGAAGGGCCGTCATCTATATCTATTCTTTCCATCTATTCGAGAGCGTTTAGAGAAGGTTTGGCTAGAAATTGACCACTATGTAGCACAATTCCTCACAGGCCATGGTAATTTTAAAAGTAAATTATTCTTTTTTAAACTAGTAGATTCACCATTTTGTCGATGTTCCACACCAAATTGCACTTTTGAACAAACAGCCCATCACATCCTCTGGGAGTGCAGTCTCTGGCAAAACGAGCGCGATCTTATGTTAGACAGTCTGCAAGTCGTGTCGGGGGTTATACATTACACGGACCTTGTAGCAACTCGAGAAAATTTCCGTGCGTTCAGGCGCTTCTGCCATACCTACTATTGTAATCAAATTTAAGGCTCACATATAGGCCCCTTAAGCTCTGTCATATCCGTGGTGCTGTACTGCTACGCTTCACGTGTCAGTACATCCTTCTATCTATTGGCCTATTAGCCAATTTTGCTTCATGTCTCCCGCTTTGCATAGGAGGGAAGTGGAAATTCTTCAACTCCTCCTGTTTTTCTTTTCTAATTAAATTTGTTGCGGGTCCCAAGACAATTAAAAGCGTTTCCCGGGACTTCCTGAGGGTCAAACCTCAGTGTCTTTTATGGAGACCATTGTGGATCCTGGCTTACAGGAGTTACAGTGGTGGGAATGTGTGGTGGGATTAGTCCCAAATAAAAAAAAAAATACCATCATCATGATGATGATGATAGATTTGTACGCAATATTTAAAAAGTATGTATGTGTACAGCCCATACCATTGCATTTTCTGTCTGGTTTATTTACCACGCATTCGCTCGTCTATAGTTGCATACGAAAACAATTTAACTTACATCTAGTCGGCCGCTTCCTAAAAACTCAGCTGATGGATTATTTATGCGTATCCTTTTCTTCAATAAATTGCTGCCATAAGCAAAATATAAAAACGTGTCTGGAACAGTTTTGAACATTGTTTCTATGGAACGTATGAATTTCGGCTTTGTAAACAATCGAAGGAGTTTGTAAATATCTATATAATTCTGGATTTTGGCACTTAAGTTGGCATCCAAGTACTTATTTATGAATATTATTGATATGACGAAGTAACTATCATATTTACAATATTTATAGATACTAATTAAATTGTGTTATTTGCTATTTATAAAATTCCTATCGCGTTGATTACTTTGATGAAAAAAAAAGTGTTCTTTCTGGCCGCAGCTATAGTACCGGACTGTCAGATGGTGACCACAGACTATTAAATACCTACTTTATCGTTATTAAGTCAAAATAGTGAATGAAAATTGTAAATTGTGCCAAAATAGTTCATTCATCACGGATAATGTTGCCATTTTGAACCCAATTAATTTGTTTGACAATTTAGATAGGATGACAAGACGATAGTGAATTTTCAATCACGATTGTTACTTTTTCTAGATAAAAAATGTTATGTTTCAGAAAATATGATCATGTTTGTCTCAACAGGAAACCGTAAGTCAGTTTTTAATGTAATTCATCCACTTTATAACTGTCTATATAATTTTACAATAACATAACCTTACATTGATACATCTTCGTCTCAATCTCAACCTGTTGTTAAAGAACTGCTATTCCTACATGGAAGAGGCAGTAATCTGTCATAGTTGTTTATATTTAATATAAAATTGTTATTTTAGTAGTAGGTAGTCATAATATCAAGTTTTGTAAAACTCAAGACGCATTACAAACAAGTATTAATATTGTACACAAATGTGCATGATATCCTCATAGACATACCATATACACTTATTTGCATTTATATTCATAAATTATCGCTTGCTTGAAATATAGAATTATATTTGCGAGAAAACTTTGAATCACAGGGAAAATTAACATTTAGTAAATACATACAAATTATAATCAGAAGTATAATTTGTGCATTGTCCTGCTTAAGTAATAAACTGACATTGCTCTATACTTAGTTCAGTCTAAGCCTATGCCGTAACAATTTAAAAGAAAATGTTCTCATGTCTTTGAATATTAGTGTGTGATGATGGCTATGAAGGCTAAACTTTCCATTATGGGCCATTGATTTGAAAGTTCATTTTTTTTTGTAGATAGTGTTCATAAATAGAAAGCTTTTTACAAATTCTCAAGTTGCGGAACATCACGGTATACGAGATATATTTTTTTAAAGTTTCCATATAAATTGGAAAATATTACGCCATTTGCAAAATTTTAGGTTAGTTAAATTGTCATGGTAAACGTCAAAGTTGACATTTCACGTTCCGTTGATGGTAGAGGTGTATTCAATTCAATTTTATGTCATATTTTTTATATAAATTTTATTTTATTTTTACATATTCACATATTAAATTTGGTGTGTAATTAATGTGCACAATAACCGTACTGTATTATGCAATTACATTGACTTTCTTACACAAAAAATAATGAATTTTTGTTTACACTGTGGAACGGAACGTGAAACGACGCCATTTAATGTCTACTCAATTTAGACCATGGAAGTAATAAGTACTCTGTACAACAGGAATGAGCTGTTGTCGCAAAATTGAAGCCGAGCGAGAGCTCAGAACTGTACCTTTTATCCCTCTCTGGTAGAGATGGGCGTTTTCAGATTTTTACGCAAACCGATACAAATTCGATTTCTGATATTGAAATCGATTTAAAAAACCGATTTCAGAAATCGATTTCCAGAACGATTGTCGGAGCGGATTTACCTTAGTCTCGATCGATATTCGATGGTTTTAGTTATTTTAGCGTAGCAAACGAAAAACGCAAACGAACAAACGCATTCAAAATATTTTTCTTTAGTTTCTTTGTTGATTGGATTTAGGTGTACGATTTTCCTTCATGCTTTATCTAGGCTTAACTAGAGTACTAGACTAGCAAAAATGTTTTGTTTTGAGTGTGATACAAAACTTTCTGGCGTATTTAAAAATCGTCATATTTACAATGATTTCATGATTAAGTATATTATATAATGTACTTTTTTAGTATGGTTTTTTTCTTACCATTTTACATTTAATAGTTATTTCTTATTTATCATCAAATCGTATGTACGATACTAACATACGTTAGTATAGTATTGAATCATAAAATATCTATATAATTATATAGTTCACGAGAACACAAAAATAACATTACGCGCACACTGCACGTATCACCAAGGTCAAGTGTGGATCAAAACTCTCCAATAATTCAAAAAATCTATTTAACAAACGCAAAACTTAAACGTATTGCGTAATATTATCATGGAAGTAGTTGCATTCTGATATAGATCTTATTCCCTGTCCCGTATAATTCTGTTTCGTATCAATCTGCCATTCTTAGTTTCTTAGAAACCGCAATTCTCTCCATCTCTTTCACTGCACTAAACGATCGCTTAGTTAGAATGAAAGGAGGCGAATTTTAATGAAATGCGCTTTCTCTCATTCTGACTAAGCGATCGTTTAGCGGAGTGAAAGAGATAGTTAGTAAGTTTTCAAATATTGGTTTGGTTTGCAAAACTAGCAATAGAAAACGATTGCGCGATGATTAGATTTATTATTAGTTTGCGTTTTCGTCGTTTTGTTTTGATATGTGTTGATTTAGTTTCTGCCGAAATACGTTTTCTAAAATCAGTTTGTATAGTGTTGAATATCGATACGATACGATTTCTGACTGAAATCCGATTTCAGATTCGTTTTGATATATCGGACGCATACCTACTCTCTGGCGATGGTGACCATATTGAAATATGATTTAAGGACAATAATTATAAAAAATATTTGTGATCTGACGTCAGCAGATCATTGCTTCATACATACATACATACATATCACGCCATATCCCTTGCAGGGTAGGCAGAGAGAACAGAGTGCCAGAGAACTCTATCTCTGCATACTTCACTTGCTTCCTCAACATTCATAATTCTCTTCATACACGCTCGCCGGTTTCGGAGACTCTTGACTCCACCTTCTTTCAGTACATGACCGATCTGGTCTAGGTAGGTTAGTCTCGGTCTCCCTCGGTACCTACATCCTTCCACTTTCGCATTGTATATCTTCTTAACCAGGCGTTCGTTCGGCATTCTTTCCACATGTCCGAACCATCGGAGCATTCCCTTTCGCATCTTTACACCAATACTCTCTTTCATACCTACTCGCTCTCTTACGTCGTCATTACGAATGCGGTCGGTCAGCCTAACTCCACAGATTTTCCGCAGAGATCGCATTTCGACCGCATTAATTTTACTATCATACTCTTTTCTGCATACCCAACTCTCGCTTCCATACAGTAATGTTGGGACAAGCACTGCGTTATGTATTGCTACACGTGCCTTCTGGCTGAGGTGGTGGCTGCCGAGAAGTTGCCCCAACGCTCCGTTCACTCTATTTCCCGCATTCACTCTTCGCTCTATATCAGTGGTGTACCTTCCATCTCGGCTAAATCCACATCCAACATATACAAATTCATCCACTTGCTCTAGTACATCATTACCTATTGTTACTCTTACATCTGTTCTGGTTTTATCTCTTTCAAAGACCATTATTTTGGTTTTGCTCACATTCACGCGTAGACCCCTTTTCTTACAATCTTTCTTACAATCATTGCTTCAGATGGATTTTAATCGAAGATGCTAATTATAAACTTGCCCTTTGTGGCACTATACATTTCCTGTTTTTGCTTGCTTTTCACACTCGCGTCTTATCTGCTGGTCCTTGTGGGACACGACATGCAGCTGGACTGAGATAAAATTACGATAAGGTGGTGTGTGGTATATTTAATTAAGAAAAAACAGTTAAGTTTACATTTAAGTTTAATTCTAAATCAGACATTGCTAAATAAGACAATCTTGTGAAGTTTCTGCCGCAAACCCAGCTTATTCCTTATATGTTTCATTGATTCTAATTTTGCATTGAGTTAAACGTAAATTGAGATATGAATTCGCTAACGCCTTCATCAATAGAATATCATGTGGATCTTCAAATATAGATTGAGGAGGATGTGCTGATTCTAACGATGTATGTAGTTTGCTATAAAATTCTCGGACGACATACCTACATGATAATTTTATTTTTGTTTACGTTTTTTAACGATTGATTTAATAATGTAATAAACAGTGTTCTATGGTGTTGTGATCTAATAACACCACACAATTTGAACAATAAATTTTGTGAATCATCCCATTCACGATATATCCAGCAATATAAAAATATAATGTTCAGTTTAAAATCTGAAATACAAGCGTTATCTACGAGATCTAACAAATCATCTATTGATGTCGATCATGTCGACTGATCTTTATTACATTCTTCCACAATAGCTTTCTTTTTGTTCCTAAATTTTCTAAAGAACTTAATGTTAGGGACATTAAGATTTTTAGGAAATTTGAAATCTAAACAAAGTTATTTTCATAAAAAAATAAAAAATACATAGGTATTTAAGTTATTTGTTCTTGAACTAGGATTGAATAGTCATGCATGGTCACCGTAATTCTTCACTAACAAATTATGTTATTATTATTATTTACGATTTCATGTGGGGTTGTCAGGTCAGGTATCCGTATTTCATACATATAAAAGAAAACCTATACCCCAATCGCAAAATGTTTGCGTTAATAAGGTTTTACACTTAGCAACAAATAATATTGCTTTAATATGTCGGTAATAAATTATTATTTATATTTAAAAACATTTTACAAGTAAATGTTTTTACTTCATTACATTACATCAATCGCATATTTTTCTACCAACAAGGAAAGGATTGAAATCAACTTAACTCTGGCAATTCTAAGTACACTGTTAGAACGGGACACAGGGTACACTGGTTGCCCTCTCACTCGGCTTCATTTTTATTTTGCGCGCAACAAGACTCTTAATACCTTAGCATAAGGTTTTATTTTCTTTATTTTTGCTGCAAGATGCACAGACAGAGCTCATTCCTGTTGTACAGAGTACTTATTACTTCCGTGATTTAGACAAAGTGATAAATGACAGAATTAATCACATTAACTAGCAATTTTATATAAGAAAAAAACAAGTAGGTCCAGGTAAAGATTATAAAATTGTATTTTGTGTTATGCATAATAGCTATTTAATCTATACTAATATTATAAAGAGGAAAGGTTTGTATGTATGTTTGTAACGAATTGGCTCAAAAAGTACTGGACCGATTTTAAAAATTCTTTCACCATTTTAATGTTACATTATCACTGATTAATATAGGCTATTTTATTGCAATAAAAAGAATAAGGATCCCTACTTAAACTACAATAATGTTACCCAAGGTGCAAAAATTGCCTATAAAATATCTTTCATCGCATGTGCTGCGAAAACTATTGATGGTAGAACAAAAAAATGTACCACAATATTAAAGAACATATCAATATCTACAAAAAATGTGATAGCATGTGTCTAACTATTGTAGTTATGTCACTATAAATACTTTGTATAAATAGTTTTCAGTCATCAAGTCACGTACGCAAAAGGAGCCCGCGATACGCTATTGCTAAATACCTTATTATTTAGGTATGTCCTGCATTTACTGTACGTTTATGCCAAAATGTTTAAAAAATAAATGTCCACCCGTGCGAAGCCGGGACGGGCCGCTAGTCATAATATATACACACGACATCCACACAAAACAATAGGTAGGTTGGTTAGGTTCCTTTAGATAATGCGAGCGGAAATAGGAGCCCCGGGAAGCGGGGCTCCGTCGACTCGTTCCTAAAAGTTCTTTAGTATTTAAAATAATAATCATGAGAAAGGGAAGCTCATCCCCCAAATTGACTAAATAGCGCTATTCTAACCTAAAAACTTTAACCATGGATATCTCCATCACCCTGGGGCTCCGCGTGGTGGGGATGGTACAGGGGGTTAGTCCGACTCCCGCCCCCCCCTCTGCCACCATCCCCGCCCCAAAAATCGCTGGCCCGTAATGGAAATTTTAATCCTAAAGTCTTTGTAGATGCATTCTGCTTCCATTCCTAAGAGAATACACATCAGCAGATCAATTGAACTATAGTGAGACTATAATAATGTTATAATTGAATGATATTTTCTCAACAGGATGAGATCCATTATTATTAACTATTCATTTTTGATTATAATTGGAAACTAATGTACACATGTTTTATTCAGTCAAGTAATACAAAAATCTAGCCAAATCCGATAGTACTTGTTAATGAAGAGTTCCATAACATCATACAAGATTTAACACAATAACATTTGAAAATATTAAAAAGAAAAGAAGCTGTGAAAGTAAGGCATATTGTTCTAACAAAAAAAAATAAACTCAATTGAGGGACAAAAATCATTTATTATGCATAAGCTGCGTGGTAGCGGCTTCGAATACTACCAACCCGTGCTTTACTCGTGGATGTCGGAAAAGACGACTAAGAGCCTGATAACAATCTGGGCCAACTCCATCTGATGCCGTTTGGTCAACAATTACATTCCCAAGGAGGATTGACGTCTGGCAGGCGGCCGGTCATTAAACTATAGCCCATAACTTATATAATATGTACTATGAAAGAAGAGTACATATTGTATCGACCCCAAGTAATTGGGATAAGATTAGGAGAATGAATCCCCATAGGGGCACTTGCATTTTGTCAATTTACATTGTTCCTTAAAATTAATTTTACACCGGATCGGAGAGCAGCCACAAACTGAGAAAATCCGGCAAGAAACTAAGTGGGCTCGTAATTTTGTTTTTTAATTATTTATTTTCTCGAAAATTTTAATAAATAATAAATAGTTGATAACAATGTAAGAATAGGAGTTGTTTAGAGAATAAATGGAAATGTAAGATCAAAATGTGACTTGATCTTGGTTCTTACATACTCAGTTTTGGTCTTATTCTTACAGGAGGCGTGCGTCGTAAATTCGTGATCGTATATACGTTCTTCACCCGCAGTCGGCGACATGATCGTGATAACCAATGCCAGGGCCAGCCGTGAAAGGCTTACTGAAGAGCGCTGCCTGGCTTTCATCTGCCGTCTTTTGCGCTAAAGATGAGAGAGGACAGGAGATGCTGGACAGTCTCGAACGTAACCCTTGGGGTCGCCACTATCGCGCGGCGTTCAATAAACTCTGTACGCGGGGCCCTCTTCATTGAAAACTGATGGGGCTGGTGGTGGACTATTTGAAGGGGCGCAGTGTCCTCTACGTATATCGAGTAGTTGTACGAACACTCATGTCGTGCGATGTTATACCATCAATTATTTTTTTATGACTGATCATGTCATTTAGTTGTTGTACGTCAGTAAATCAAAGTGTTACCACTACTATTAGTGCTGTGGCCACTGTTAATTGGTAAAAGATGAAAACATACATTGAAACAACTGTTTCACAATTGACTGCACAGATGGCGCAGTGGTTAAGATACAGACCTAACATGTCGGTACCTGGGTTTTATTCCACACAGGAAAGATCTATGTGCAATTCACAAATTGTTTTTCTGAATTTGGTTGTAATTTGTGTCCGTAAATAGGATAATCCCTGCAATACAAAGATTATTTCGTTAGGTGTGGCCGTTCCTTGGTTATGTCTCAAAAAATGTTTATTTTCCATGCACTACATTTAATAAATGCCATTATTTTTTTTTAATGAAACTTAAAACATAAATATATTGAATATACCTAATACAAAACCAACCACACGAGGCTTTGACGTGATTGCCCCCGAAAACCCCGTTGCTCAGAACTTTGGTATTAATTGCAGAAACACAGGTCATCACCGCAGATCATATACCTACGCGCCACTGCATCCACGCCTCCTCCACTATAGGAGCAAAAGTGATCTACTATACCGCGCTGGTCAGATGGGTAATAGAGTAGTAATGGGTGGATGATATTAGATTTTATTTTGAGTTCCTTTTTTCTTGCGAAGATATAGTCCTTAGTCCTTTGTTAAGACAGCTACGAACAAGATAGATGAATTGTATTGTTACTCCATCACCCCACGGAAATCATACAGGTACTGTACACGCACTGATTAATATTAATTTTCTTTAAATAATTATATATTAGTATATTCAGTGAATAATACAAACTTGAAATTTTCTACATAGATTCCTCGTGAAAAGATGATATTAGTTAAGATCGATCTTTTGGAAATTTCACCCCTAGCAAGTGTAATACGGGATGAATGATTGATTGTATGAGATTACGTAATTTTCAACCTCAACTGCACAGATGGTGCAGTGGTCTAAGTAGCGACTTTCCATGCTGAGAGTCGTGGGTGCGATCCTGCGCAGGACAACTGTTTGTGCGTAAGAATAATTGTTCTGCGTCTGAATGTTATTTGCGTCCGTTAATTGTTTGAGTAATCTCCAGGGACAAGAGTTTATTATTCTTAGTTGGGTGTTATATGAAAAGAATACAATAAGCATGGACTCTTCTACACATGTTCCTGTTTATAAATAAAAAAACTGCCTTTCGGTGTTTGCAATAATTTAATTCTGAAGAGGTTTAAATAGAAGTAAAATATTCTATGACAGAAATACGTTTTGAAAGTAAAACATTGAAAATGTTTATGAATTTTTCAAAAGTTTCAAAATTTTTCTTATTGAATATTCTAAATAGTGAGAAAATCCGGATTAATTTAAGGTAAAAGTGTATAAAAGATTAAAATATAGCGATCTAACATAATTCTTATGTATATTAGATCCATGAATAGATGTAAAGCTATTTAGCATTGATTAATTCAAATGTGGTTCCCGATTCTTTATTGGTTGAAAAATTATGACGCGTGGTTTAATGTTTTTGTGTGTTGCTATGTTGTTAGTTGCAGATGACAACTTAACTCGGACTGTGGGTGAGCGCTGAGGGCTCTTTACCAGACCTGCGGTCTAATTTCTTGTATCATGGTTATCCGAATGATGTTTAGCGGCGTTCAATCGAATAACCATGATAAATATTACTAAAAAATTGCACATTTAAAACATATTTATACTCAAGATACAAATTTTGAAAGATCTTACGTAAGATAGAGGTGCGAGACATATACCACCAGGAGAGTAGAAGAGTCAAAACACCTCATAATTAGTAGACATCTAAGTATTATTTATTTGTTCAGTAAGGTCGACTAAGGAGGCTAAATCAACAAAAATAGCGTTGAATAAACATTACCGGAATTTGAAAAATACCATTTCGGATTAACAAGTAGGACATTTTTATTCCGATAATGTTTTCGTTATCCGTGTGGTGACGGAGTAAGAATACATTTCACCACCCCCTATCGTACCCATGGGTGATCGTAAGAGACGACTAAGGGATATAAAACGTATATAACTTCTATGCAAGAGAAGGAAAACTCGAAACAAAACCCTATACCAATACGTTTGACCAGCGCGGTATATTAGGTTAATTTCTATCCCATTACGAAGGAGGCCCGAGCCCAACAGTGGGACATATATGGGCTGTGATGATGATGAACGTTTTCCTTTGGGTTACTTTTATATTGTTAAAATCACTGTTACACGAGGGAAGTTGCAAGCAGAAGCTAGTTATTTAAAAATGTTAGTAGTCCTTTGTACGGGTTTAGGACCGGCATCGAAATGTTTTTTTTAAAACATTATGAGGCGCAGTTACATTCTTCTATCCCTTATATCGCTTTTATAAAATTTCTATTCTGACGGACTGTAACAATTCCACATATAAATTACATATAAAATTAACTTGTAAGTTTTCTCATTACTTTCAATGTTAGGATTAAGAATTGAAAAAGTAAAGGATAAGAAATTATATATTTTAACATAGAGGATAGGATAAGAAATTATATATTTTAACATTACGTTTAACATAGCGCCATCTATTAAATACTTACACAGTCCAGTCAACAGATACCGCCATCTGTTAGAATCAATAATTTGGAGATAACAGATAATTGTGATTGTCAAATAATAGAAAAATAATTTGCAATAAAATAATATTCCGACTATAAATGGAGAGGGCAGCTATCCTATCTTTTAAGTTGGATCAAGCTACACATGCTCTGCAAATTTGATTAAAATCGGTTAAGTACTTTAGGAGTCCATCGCGGACAAACAACGTGACACGTAATTTATATATATATAAACTCATTTGCAAAAAAACGGGCGGTTTTGATTTTCATTCATATTTAAAAAGATACAATACCAAAAAGGTTTCAATCGTTTGTACACGTTACTGGCCGGTTTTAAAAATGCTGTGGTATTTAAAAAAGTACGTTCTAAATTCAATTTTTCATTTGATGTTCATTTTTACAGAAAACCCCTTTTTATCCTACATTTTTGGCGCGAAGTTCCAGAAGTTAACATCGACTTTCATAACTTTTATTCAATTTTTATCGATTAATTTCATATCCTTGACTGTCAAAGCTTTATTTAATGCTGTTTGGCTGTATCAAAAATGGTAGATAAAGTGGTAAAAGCTACCAAAATTATCGCGCTGCTTGAAGAGGGTTGCAGCCAATGTTTCGTGGCTAGGAGGCTAAATGTTAGTCGCTCGACAGTCCAAAGGACCTGGCAGCGATATCAGGAGACTGGTTCCGTCGAGAGAAGGCCTGGTTCTGGAAGAAAACCATGTACCCAACCACGGGATGATCGTTTTCTTGTGAGTCGCGCATTGAGAAATCGCAAATCTTCGTATGTGGATCTTAAGAACAACCTCCAAGAAGTAAGAAATGTGCATATTAGTCTATGGACGGTCAGGAGGAGGCTTCTCGCTGCCAATATACGCAGTCACCGCCCGGCCCGCGGCCCCAAATTACTCCGTGAGCACAGAGTTCACAGGCTTAGGTTCGCTAGAAATTGTGAATCATGGACTCAAGACGATTGGAATAGGGTTTTGTTCTCTGATGAAGCCAGGATATCTCTGTTCGGTGAAGATCGACGTCGGCGAGTGCTAAGAAGACAAGGAGAACGCTTTGCAGAGGCATGTTTCGAAGAAATCACACCTTATGGTGGGGGCTCTGTTATGTTTTGGGCAGGAATAAATTCAATGGATCAGACAGAGTTAGTCTTCATTGAAAACGGCTCACTGACTGGGCATCGATACATAACGGAAGTTCTAATTTCTCATGCACAACCCGCATTGGCCGCTCTAGGTGAAGGCTCGATTTTTATGGACGACAATGCTCGCGCCCACCGATCCCGCGATGTTAATGCGTATGTGCAAGAGGTCGGCATTCGTCTTTTGGATTGGCCAGCTCGAAGTCCCGACCTCAATCCCATAGACCATGTCTGGGACGTTCTGAAACGGCGTGTGAGATCAGTACACCCGGCTCCGCAGACCATCAGAGAGCTGAAGAATGTGATTACTGCGGAGTGGGAACGTATTCCGCAAGCAAGTATCCGGGATATACTCGCTAGCATGCCCAGACGAATTCAAGCTGTGATTTTAGCTAGAGGGGGTCACACTCGATACTAAACATTTATCTGCTTTTACTTTATTAAAGAAAAACAAACAAAAAAACTTTTTTATTTTTACTTCATGAGCATATGCACTACTAGCGAATATACACTACTAGCGAGGTTTAGCATTATTTCCCATAAATTGTATCTAAATTTTATGAAATACTGATGAAAACGATTATTTTCTTATTAATTTACCAAATTGTGTGGATAAAACTACCTATAATTATCAAACAAAGAAATATTAACATTTGAAATGGTTCATTGCTTAGGTGCCCGTTTTTTTTGCAAATGAGTGTATATATATATATATATATAATATCCCTTACGAAACATACATACAAAACTAAAAACTTTATCTCTATAATATAACTCATCCGTATTTGATTATTTTGTTTTAGGTGTATCTGAAAAAACAGTTACGAAAATCACCAAAGAAGGTGAAGTCGCTGCATCTACATCGACGAAAATTTCTACTCCAGGCAAAATACGTCCTCGAGATAAAAAAAATCAAGCTTGATGATGATTTTGAACTGTGTTTTGCGACATAAAATTCACGAGTTTATGAAGCAGACTTGATACTGGAACAGTACGGTCAGAAAGTGTTAAGGCTTCCGCCTTATCACTGTGATTTGAACCCGATTGAGCTCATATGGATTCTATTGAAAAGAAGGATTGCAGAAAGAAATGTTGGCCAAGAAGCAAGAAACATAGTTAAAATAACCGAAGAGGCATTTTTAAACATAACATCAGAAGAATGGAAAAAACAATGTGACCTCGTCAAGAATTTAGAAGAAAAATACTATAACAACGGCGTACGTGTAGACGAGGAAGTGGACAGATTCATAATTGAAGTAAAAGACACTAGTGATACTTCTGATGGTCATTAAATTTCTTCTTATGATACGGATGATAGCAACATATCGGGCGTGAGTCCTTTAAATGACCACAATTATTTTAAGAAATAATTTATGTATTTTTGAAAACATTATCATCCGTATCATAAGAATAGTCATAACGCGCTGAAGTGTCACTATTCTCTTACTTCAATTATGCACTGATTTTAATAATACTATCTTTTACAAACACATAAAGTCATAATATCCAGATTGATGACAATTTACTCATAAAATAAACGTAAAGCAATAAAGAAACTAATTTATTTATAAAAATCTTTTTCCTAATGAATCCTTTAATCATATATAATATACATATATTATGCATACCGATATTATATTACAGACGGCTGCTTGGTGTAATAGTTAGTTACTCAGACTGTACAACCAATGGTCGTGGGTCCGATTGAGTCTAGTCTCTCTCTATTATAACCCAGTAAAAAATAAAAAAAAAACGAATCTAAAATATTGGTTAGTACTTGTAATTAAAAGTTGGACCATTAAAAACCTAATATGTAGTAATCGAAGTGGCAAAGAACCGCGGTTTCAATACTTTTCGAAAATGTATAAAATCTCAATAAATATTTATACATTTTTCAAGATAAGATGTAAAAAAACAATACTTGTTTATATTAATGCAAATTATCGATAGGCATATAGGCCGAAAGTGGCACATCACTATTTATGAATTGAGAAAAATTGGTGACCCGGACTTTTGGCGGGAATCTGAAAACGTCATGTGGTGCTCTCGTATTATTTTCGATATCTTATCGTGGCCATAGCACCGTTGATGGCGACGATTTTGACTTACTGACGGACAATGATTAACATGAAAACATTAAAGACGCGAAGAAAGTTGTAACTCGACACTGGCAAAAATGGCTCTTAAAGTAGCTGATTGGCAATAAGGAAAAAAGAAGAAGAAGAACTGGTAACTCATGTAGTTTATATAGGTATATACATATCACTCATTTAACTCAGTAGTCAACCACATTATTAAATCACTTCTCTAGCTCACTTTCAAAGTTCACTCATTTTAAATATATAGATGAAAATGAGTGATAAATTCGTTTGAGCGATATATCGCTCAAACGAATTTATCACTCATTTTTTCCCATGATGGGCTTCGCTTTTTATTGAAATTACTCATTGTCGATAGTAAAACTTAATTTTTAATGTATATTAACGTTCTACAAAAACACTTAAGTATACAGAGAATTCTATTTAAATTTCTATTAGAGAAAAAAGGTACTACATAAACAGTAACGCGCACAATTTAATCTATTTTCAGTCCCAATAATAATAACTAAAATCTAATAATTATTGAAATCTATATAAACACTTGCGCGAATAAATATACAGTTTTATTATTAAAAACGTCTATAAAAGTAAGTTTTATTCAACACTCGGTCACGTATTTCCGGGATATCCCGGGAACAACTAATTACCCATAAAAATAATTTCAAATACTTTATCGCTCTAGAGTCTAGTATCATAAAATCAAAAAAGCATTACTAGTTTGTTATAATAAAACAAATACAAATCTATTTTCTAATAGTAAATATTAATTACTATTATATTATAAATTATTCTCTCTTTTGACAACTTAATTACATCGATACGAAAACAGTGTGAAATATCATTTAGTCGGCGGGCCACGCAGCGCACCTATCTCGTTCATTTTTAGTTACCTTGTGAGAATGAAACATTCTGCGATGCGAAGTGAGCACGGAGCAAATACAAAGAGGAGACGGCCTCAGTTAGGGCCTGTCCGCACAGCGATTTTACACCGCGCGGATTTTTTTTCGCATTTCTGTAACACATTGAATCTTATGGAAGTATCTGCACTGGCGATAAATTATTCGCGCGGGAAAAAAATCTGTGATTTGATGCAAACTGAACGCGGTGCGATGCGATTTATTTTCGCGCGAATATTCTGTGCAGTATGTAGTAAGTATGGCTATGTCCGCTCTGGGGAATAAAATTCGCGCGTTTCACTCAGTCGTGCCACGGCGCTGTTGAAGGAATATTGCGTACTTCTTCTCTGGGCCGATCGGCGGCCGTGCAGACGATTTTAGAAAATGACATTGATATCGAGCAAGTATTTTCGCTAATGGTTAAGAGACGTACCCTGTGGGACAAGTTTGATGAAAAGTACCACGACCGAATGTTAATTTCTATCTATTCTATATTCTCCATCTTTTATCTATTTATTTTCTCTATCTTCTGTCTATCTATATAATATTTTATTATATATTAATACGTAGCATGTAAGTTAAATCAAAATGGCGGTATGTCTGGGGTCTGTAGTAAGTTATCGAATATTTTTTTTGTCATCCTGTAAAAGCCGAATAACTTATTGCTGTATTTTCGCAACTCTTAATATTTTATGTAGAAAATCATTTCATGGGTCTCAATGCTATAAGTGGGTGAAGCCAATGTTCATGACAGCTTTTAGTACGTTTGCTATGCTACCTTAGTATTAGGTAAATTAACATTTTATTTCGGTTGTCCCTATTGGGTCTCAGCTAAGAACTGAATTAAACTGTCAAAAATCGTACGAAATTTTATTCGCAGTGCGTACTAGGTGTAATTTCGATCGCGGAATATAAAACGCGAGAATAAAATCCGCGCGGTGAAAAATCGCTGTGTGGACAGGGCCTTACTGTGCACTGTGATTCGCAAGTAGGCCGTGACGTCATCACGTTAACATCAATAGTAGGCGTGGCCTATTAGTCTTCTGTCGTCGCCATGCCCAGGGGGGGGGGACACAGTCTTTTTTTAATATAGCGCTATCTAGATCACGTTTCTGAGTGTTTTGTTTGCTTTGATACTAATAATGTTAATAACTAAAACTAGATGGCAGAAATTACCTTATTTAAAACAATAAATTAAATAACCGATATCTTATAGACTTTTATTTTATTCAATTAATTTTTTTTAATACTATTTTCAATACAAAATAATTATTGTCCAAATGAAAGAAAATTATTATACCAAAGAGTTTAAAAGTAAAACGTTTTACTTTATTTTAATGTCACAATCGAACCATAAAGTCATTCTTTTCTAATTAAAAAGTTGCAAATGTCTATTTGACGCTGCCGATTGTAATTTCTAGCATTAATAAAAAAAGGACTTTTGACGGGAATTTGAAAACGTCATGTGGTGCTCTTGTATTATATTCGATATCTTAGTGTTTTAACGTGTTATATTAGATAATTTTGATGGCATTTTATGTAATGTGATTTGCGGAAATACTGGGATGTAGTGAATATCATATAAAAGTGCTTTACAACGTTTTCGTTTTCCATCAAAATTCCCACAAGATACCATTAACAGTGTGGCCATTGCACTGTTAATGGTGGCAATTTGACTTAGACAACGACTGACTTGAAAGACTAAAAACGTGAAAATATTTATTACTTGACACTGGCACCAATAGCTCGTATATGTAGCTGATTGCCAATACCAAAGAGTAAAGTTATTAAACTGAAAAAGAGTGGCAACTCCATGATAAAATATGCATGTATGGAAGGTGCTGCTACCCAGAGTTTACGCGGTGAACTAAAGTTGAAGTGATATATATACATATCTACATGTGTATGTGTAATTATATAGAATTTTCTTTTACTATGAAAGCTACCCTGAAATATAAAAAAAACATATCAGCTGATAACGAAGCAATAATAAAATCAGCTTAACAATGAAAATTGAGATAATTTTCAGAAAGTACATCAATAACCGTAAATAGATTGATGACAATAAGTACCTACGCTAGGAACAAAAAATAATAATTCTCAGTTGTCAAACGTTTGACATACAGGACAAAATGGCAGCCGTGAAGTTTGTACAAACAATCTGTAGGCGGCGCGACGGTCAGTAAAAATAAGTAATGTTTTAAGTGTGCCCCCCCAGGCCAATACATAAGAAGAAGAAGAAGAATTAATAAAAAAACATAAAAAGTTTAATGAGTACGTAAGTTTTGTTTACTTATATAGGTACGTTGAGTTCATTTTGTTCTCTTCCGTCTTGAAATTTACTTGACAGAGCTTATAACTATATACCTATAAACATGGTGGAGTTTATTTGCAAAAGATGCTTTAAAATATAAATAAATGAACAAATAAATCATCCCTATGTCTCCTGTAAGTATCTACATACCAAATATTTTTTCAACAGAACAGATATTCTTAATATTAATTAGATTGTATTAAATACATTATACCTACCTACATTTCAAAAAATATGAAATCGTAATGGTTACAGAAATGAGTCTAATCGACTAATTTCTAATAGTAGACCATGAAGAATGCTGAAATCAATAAATTACTATGAATCTATATAATTCATTTATCTTTGTAGTTAGTATCTATTCTCATATCTACTGCAAAATCTTTTAAAGTTAACTTAGAACATTAATAGTAAACAACAAATGTAAAATATTTACACCGTATGTAACCATGTAAAACTAAAATGGGCTTTATTTCCTTTTTAGCCACGATCAATTATCATTTGCCGAATCCCGAAAAATATCCAGGTGGAATGGATGCAAAAGAAAGCTAAACAATGATATACACATTTTTGAAGACTTTGAGAAGAAATAATAGAGATATTTACCAGACAAATTAAAAATAATCAATTGAAGAAAGCAAATAGTAATTTTCGATTTAATAAATATTATACCTCAAAATTCAAAGTTTCTTTGGCTCTCTATAAGAATTTTGAATTAGTACCCGAGACTATTTCTCTATATTCTTTGAATTGCTAAGTAAAGATCTTAAGACTTTTTAGATCGCACTTATAAATCTACATATCGATGGGTTCTATGTATATGAGCCAATGTGTTAAGTAACTACTTTTCAATAGAGGCTCTCAAAAATATATCAAATTTATAATTTGAGAGCCTCTATCGAAAAGTTGTTACTTTGCACATTGGCCCATATACAATTATAAAAGGACCCATCGGTAAAGGATACAAGGATAGTATTATTCACACATGTAAATGTGTGTGTGAGAGATGTATGTGAGAAGTATCTATGTGTGAGAAATATGTGTGTGTGTGTGTCCGGATTGCGCATGCGTGGGAAGGAAATAATTATTGAGTCGCGTAATAGATGGCGCTTTCATTGACATTAGTGGCGACAAAAAAAAATCGAGAGTGGCCTCTCTATTTCCAATGTATTATATTACTCTATGGTACGGTGCATAAAATTATATTTTTGGTGAATTTTTATGTTATTACGAAGAAAACCATGAAGTGTTGTGTTTTATCATGTAAAAACTACTCCGATAAACGTACAGATGCTATGGAAAGAATCACATTTCATTTATAAGTATATTTATTCATAATTTATCAAAATAATTTCTAGAAAGTTCTTTTGACGGTATCATATTCAAAAATAATTTTACTCAACGTTAGATGGCACCACTTTGCGTAATAGGACATAGAACAATAAAAGCACATACAGTTGAAACTATTAAGATTATTGTAATAACTAATAACCATGAGTATTAAAATTTATACCCAAAGTCTTTTACATCGACAAAAATATGAGTTTTATATGTAGTTAATAATTATTTTGTAAGCAATACGCCAGCTGTCGTTAACTATGAAGAACTATAAAAGTGTCAAAAATCCAGGGTCGTAATTAGAATATAATTATAACATTCGGATTTTTCATCAAAGAAAAATATTTTTTACACTACTTTAAATGAACCTATTATAATTAAACTGTAAATTTTGTATGTTTTAGAATACCGTCCAATGACGACGTTAAGGAGCAATGGATTTCAAAAATTAATAGAAAAACTAGACTCCTACGAAATATACAAAGATTTGTTCTTCTCATTTTAACAATGAAGATTTCGTAGTAACAAGCAAAGGCTTTAGAAAACTAAAGAAGGGAACAGTACCTTGTTTAAATCTAGATTCATGTGTTAGTTCCTTTGCAGTTTGTATTATCAGTTACTGTTATGTGTTAACTTATTATAGAATATATTATAGAGTTAGTCTGTCACTCTCCGAGAGGCCGACCGCGCGAGGAAAGACCGACGTCCTCCCCGATTGGAGGTCGGGGGGTGGACGTTGGTCAAGGAGAGGGTGCTCCTCAGGGGGTATTCCGTCAGGCCGACCACTGACGTCGAGACATTCTGCTCCGGTGGTCGGCCCAACGATGAAGGCGACATGCCAGGAGTAGGTTACGGGTGTGCGTGCTTACAGACAAAACAGAGAGGCTCTGTCGCCCCGGACAGAGTAGTGCGAGAAGTGCGCCGACCATGACCCTCCCCCCAAAAAAGAAAGAGGCAAAAGTTTAATGAGTACGTAAGTTTTGTTTACTTATATAGGTACGTTGAGTTCATTTTGTTCTCTTCCGTCTTGAAATTTACTTGACAGAGCTTATAACTATATACCTATAAACATGGTGGAGTTTATTTGCAAAAGATGCTTTAAAATATAAATAAATGAACAAATAAATCATCCCTATGTCTCCTGTAAGTATCTACATACCAAATATTTTTTCAACAGAACAGATATTCTTAATATTAATTAGATTGTATTAAATACATTATACCTACCTACATTTCAAAAAATATGAAATCGTAATGGTTACAGAAATGAGTCTAATCGACTAATTTCTAATAGTAGACCATGAAGAATGCTGAAATCAATAAATTACTATGAATCTATATAATTCATTTATCTTTGTAGTTAGTATCTATTCTCATATCTACTGCAAAATCTTTTAAAGTTAACTTAGAACATTAATAGTAAACAACAAATGTAAAATATTTACACCGTATGTAACCATGTAAAACTAAAATGAGCTTTATTTCCTTTTTAGCCACGATCAATTATCATTTGCCGAATCCCGAAAAATATCCAGGTGGAATGGATGCAAAAGAAAGCTAAACAATGATATACACATTTTTGAAGACTTTGAGAAGAAATAATAGAGATATTTACCAGACAAATTAAAAATAATCAATTGAAGAAAGCAAATAGTAATTTTCGATTTAATAAATATTATACCTCAAAATTCAAAGTTTCTTTGGCTCTCTATAAGAATTTTGAATTAGTACCCGAGACTATTTCTCTATATTCTTTGAATTGCTAAGTAAAGATCTTAAGACTTTTTAGATCGCACTTATAAATCTACATATCGATGGGTTCTATGTATATGAGCCAATGTGTTAAGTAACTACTTTTCAATAGAGGCTCTCAAAAATATATCAAATTTATAATTTGAGAGCCTCTATCGAAAAGTTGTTACTTTGCACATTGGCCCATATACAATTATAAAAGGACCCATCGGTAAAGGATACAAGGATAGTATTATTCACACATGTAAATGTGTGTGTGAGAGATGTATGTGAGAAGTATCTATGTGTGAGAAATATGTGTGTGTGTGTGTCCGGATTGCGCATGCGTGGGAAGGAAATAATTATTGAGTCGCGTAATAGATGGCGCTTTCATTGACATTAGTGGCGACAAAAAAAAATCGAGAGTGGCCTCTCTATTTCCAATGTATTATATTACTCTATGGTACGGTGCATAAAATTATATTTTTGGTGAATTTTTATGTTATTACGAAGAAAACCATGAAGTGTTGTGTTTTATCATGTAAAAACTACTCCGATAAACGTACAGATGCTATGGAAAGAATCACATTTCATTTATAAGTATATTTATTCATAATTTATCAAAATAATTTCTAGAAAGTTCTTTTGACGGTATCATATTCAAAAATAATTTTACTCAACGTTAGATGGCACCACTTTGCGTAATAGGCCATAGAACAATAAAAGCACATACAGTTGAAACTATTAAGATTATTGTAATAACTAATAACCATGAGTATTAAAATTTATACCCAAAGTCTTTTACATCGACAAAAATATGAGTTTTATATGTAGTTAATAATTATTTTGTAAGCAATACGCCAGCTGTCGTTAACTATGAAGAACTATAAAAGTGTCAAAAATCCAGGGTCGTAATTAGAATATAATTATAACATTCGGATTTTTCATCAAAGAAAAATATTTTTTACACTACTTTAAATGAACCTATTATAATTAAACTGTAAATTTTGTATGTTTTAGAATACCGTCCAATGACGACGTTAAGGAGCAATGGATTTCAAAAATTAATAGAAAAACTAGACTCCTACGAAATATACAAAGATTTGTTCTTCTCATTTTAACAATGAAGATTTCGTAGTAACAAGCAAAGGCTTTAGAAAACTAAAGAAGGGAACAGTACCTTGTTTAAATCTAGATTCATGTGTTAGTTCCTTTGCAGTTTGTATTATCAGTTACTGTTATGTGTTAACTTATTATAGAATATATTATAGAGTTAGTCTGTCACTCTCCGAGAGGCCGACCGCGCGAGGAAAGACCGACGTCCTCCCCGATTGGAGGTCGGGGGGTGGACGTTGGTCAAGGAGAGGGTGCTCCTCAGGGGGTATTCCGTCAGGCCGACCACTGACGTCGAGACATTCTGCTCCGGTGGTCGGCCCAACGATGAAGGCGACATGCCAGGAGTAGGTTACGGGTGTGCGTGCTTACAGACAAAACAGAGAGGCTCTGTCGCCCCGGACAGAGTAGTGCGAGAAGTGCGCCGACCATGACCCTCCCCCCAAAAAAGAAAGAGGCTGCTAATTTCATATTTTTTTATTATTTATGTTGTAGCTTAGAAATAAGTTACCGGAGCCTAGCCTAGCCTTCCCTAAAACAATCCATACGATTGGCAGTGAAGAATTTTCCCATTGAAAGAGTGCGTGCTTCTACACCTGGCCTCTACGTGTAAAGGACTGTATTGCAGCCAACGGAAACCACTTCGAACAAGCTTTTATATTTTAAATTGTTTTATATTTATGTATGAAACTAACACTGTAAAAGTAATAAATATTTTTTGCAATAGAAAAAGGTTTTTCTTTGTTACAGTATTTAGGGCAAGACTAGGTATAGCGATATGCGTACCGCAATGCGGGTTAGGGCGTCCCTCGGAGGCGACGCGTACCGACCCGCCCTCGTCGGTACGAACATCGGCAGTTGCGGCGATGGAGGCCGCCACCCATCACGCCTTGCCCAGTCAGGCGAGTCGAGGAGAGCAGAGTGCCGGGTGGGCACGTGGAATGTAAGAGGTTGTGTGGAAGGTAAGTTGCACGAGCTGATATCCGTCATGGCGGACAAACAGCTAGACGTGCTCTGTGTAACAGAGACCAAGCGAAGGGGCAGCGACGCCTGCGATCTTCCTGGTGACGAGATGGCTCTGTGGTCTGGTGTACCACAGAGCGATCGAGCCAGCATGGGGGTAGGAGTGCTGTTGTCCTCTCGCTTGGCCTCAGGTGTGAAGGATTACGGAATGTTTGATCCCAGACTTCTTTGGGTCCGTATAAAACTAGGTGTCACCAAGGTATTCATGGTTGTAGCATATGCTCCCGTAGGATCCTCGGTGGCATCAGATCTAGAGAAGTTTTGGGACAATGTTAGGGAAGTTCTGGATATGGCAGAAACCAGTGAACGCGTGATTGTATGCGGAGATTTGAACGGATGGGTAGGGACCAAGCGTCCCGACTATGAGGACGTACTTGGTCCATTTGGTGATAAGAGAGTGAACGACGCAGGTAGGCTCATAGCGGATGTATGCATGGAGAGAAACCTTATTGTGTCAAACACATTTTTCCAACATAAGGACATCCATATGTATACATGGAGAAGGAATAAACAGAAAAGTATAATAGATTTAATTTTGGTAGACAGTCGCCTCCGAAGCAAAATATTGGACGCAAGAGCCTACAGGGGCCCCACAGTCGATACGGACCACTATCTCGTTATTGCGAGATTTAGTGGTCTGTTCAGAAAGTGGAGGCACTGGCGCGAGCGTGTCCACTTCGGAGGGCTTGAAAGAATAAAGGTTGAAAGGTTGCAAGAAGAGTGTGTAAGAGAAAAGTATGCAGAGGGTGTCCGAGAACGGCTGACGATGGCAAGCCAGCCGCAATCGGACATTGAAGAATGCTGGAGAGTATTGAAAGAGAGTATGGTAGATACAGCGAAAGAAGTATGTGGAAGTTCAAAGAAGCATAGAAAAACAAATGGTGATGCATGGTGGGATGCGGAAGTGGCAGCTTCCGTAGAGCAAAAGATGAAAGCGTGGCTGGACTATGTCTCTTCTTTGAATCTGAATGACAGTATGACTGAACAGGAGAAAGAAATATATCGGCACTGTAAGAATGACTCCAAGGCCTTAGTGAAAGAGAAACGTGATAGAGCAAGTATGAGTGCAGAAGATAGGCTGACTAAAAACTTCGAGGGTAACACCAAACTCTTTTGGAGGGAGGTGAAGAAGTTTCGGGGTGGTTGGTCAGCCTTCAGAATGAATAAAATAAGGTCTAAAGGTGGAGACATTCTTACACAAACACAAGACGTGTTAAGCCGATGGAGTGAATATTTTGGCGATATGTATGCGGATGCTACGGTTGGCGCCGGTGTTGCTGGTTTAGTAGATCAACATTCGACAACGGCGTCCTCCGATGGCATCAGTATGGATGAAGTTGAATGGGCGATAAGAAGTTTGAAAAATGGTAAGGCAGCGGGCATTGATATGGTGTCTGCCGAGATGATCAAGCTTGGTGGCCCCTGTGTCTGGGAGGCGTTCCTGTTGCTCCTCAATTTATGTTGGAGCTCGGGAATGGTTCCCGGGGACTGGAATAGCGCAGTCATCATGCCTTTGTTTAAAAACAAGGGTTCACGTTATGACTGCGCAAATTACAGAGCCATAAGCTTGACCAGTTTGGCAGCAAAAGTGTATGGTAAAATTATTGAAAGGAGAATGAGGATGGTGTCTGATGGTTTACTGTGTGAGACACAAGGAGGTTTCAGGAGTGGAAGGGGATGCATGGATCAAGTGTTCTCTCTGCGCAACATTGTGGAGAAGCATCTGGCTCTAGGTCAGAGGGTTTTCTGCAGTTTTGTGGATCTGGAGAGAGCATTTGACACGGTTGTACGAAAGGAACTTTGGGACATTTTACCGGAGTATGGTATTAACGGTAAACTGCTACAGGCTGTGCAGTCCAGTTACATGGGCTGTAGAGTCTGTGTGCGGCTGGATGATGGAATGTCGCTTTGGTTTGACGTCAATATCGGCGTTCAGCAGGGGTGCGTTCTGTCAGCCAGGCTGTTAATCATATATCTGGATAAATGTCTCCAAAGGTTGAACAATATGAATGTGGGAGTCCAGATGGGCGACTCAGTGGTCACTGCTCTGCTTTATGCAGATGATGCAGTCCTGCTGGCACAGTCAGCGACTAACCTGCAGACCCTAGTCGACATAATGACAGAAGATTGTAAGAAAAGTGGTCTACGCGTGAATGCGAGCAAAACCAAAATAATGGTCTTTGAAAGAGATGAAACCAGAACAGATGTAAGAGTAACAATAGGTAAATATGTACTAGAGCAAGTGGATGAATTTGTATATCTTGTATGTGGATTTAGCCGAGATGGAAGGTACACCACTGATATAGAGCGAAAAGTGAATGCGGGAAATAGAGTGAACGGAGCGTTGGGGCAACTTCTCGGCAGCCACCACCTCAGCCAGAAGGCACGTGTAGCAATACATAACGCAGTGCTTGTCCCAACATTACTGTATGGAAGCGAGAGTTGGGTATGCAGAAAAGAGTATGAAAGTAAAATTAATGCGGTCAAATGCGATCTCTGCGGAAAATCTGTGGAGTTAGGCTGACCGACCGCATTCGTAACGACGACGTAAGAGAGCGAGTAGGTATGAAAGAGAGTATTGGTGTAAAGATGCGAAAGGGAATGCTCCGATGGTTCGGACATGTGGAAAGAATGTCGAACGAACGTCTGGTTAAGAAGTCGATATACAATGCGAAAGTGGAAGGATGTAGGTACCGAGGGAGACCGAGACTAACCTACCTAGACCAGATCGGCCATGTACTGAAGGAAGGTGGAGTCAAGAGTCTCCGAAACCGGCGAGCGTGTATGAAGAGAATTATGAATGTTGAGGAAGCGAGTGAAGTATGCAGAGATAGAGTTCTCTGGCACTCTGTTCTCTCTGCCTACCCTGCAAGGGATATGGCGTGATGATATGTATGTATGTGTACTAGGTATAGCTCAAGAAATATATGATACAAAAGAGTATTTAATTTTTATTATTGAAACCAATGTCACCCTTTCTCCTTTATTTATTAATAATGTAATTACATTATTAATAAATAAAGGCACTCGATGCAATTTCTTGATAAGATTAACGAGGATGAGCACGTCACAAAAATATTCAAAATGGTGGTGGCGTCGAAGACCGGGTCATCAAGTTACCTTTGGCATGGCTAAGTTTTAGATGGCCCGTGCGTCAATCAAACGGCTGCTACCAGGGGTGGGCTGGTCTGCTCGCTTGAAATACTCTTTTACATGTCTTGGTCATTGACACTATTGTTGCATTATCAGTTGTATAAAGCCTTATTTTAATAGAGTGGTTGATTCTTTTTTATATGGAAAAGACAAAAAGGAAGGAAATAATACCGTGTAACTAACATATTTACTAAAAGTCCAACTACTTTCATTCGACAATTTGTTAGAAACCCAAACAAATAATTGTATTATTTGGTCGTATGAAAAGGACACAAATATGAAGAAAAAAATTTTTCTAAACTTCTGAGTTTATCAGAATGACAGTACAGAAAAGATGGATTTTTCATAAAATATTAACATTATGAACAATGCTGACAAGCCTTATAAAGAAATTTGCGGTTAAAAACAGTAGTCATTCACCTATTCGCTATGCAGAATTATTTGATTATAAACATTTGTATTTCAATAGAGCAAACAGCTAATAAGATTTGTTTATCTTTGAAATAAAAAAAAAATTGCACTCCTTGATATAGGTAAATTCTGAGTACGTCCCTGTTACACCATACACTTACTGACGTCTAATGCAAGATAGCTCAACTGCATACAATATACGAAATTAGTAGTTGTGCTAATAGCCGGTAGATGGACATAAAGGAGGGAGACAAGTACTATTACTTGTCTCACTTTCTCCATTAGCAGCGATCCCCTCAACCCCTGTAAATGACACGCATTGTTTCATAGAAAATATTCATTACAACAGCTCCTCTTTGTATTTGCTCCGTAGAAGTGAGCGATGAGCTACTGATATATTCGGCGGTAAAATGAGCGAGTGATAGATTGTGTCTATGTCAGTGATATAGCTCTTTTATATCACTCGCTCAGGAGCTATACAACTTTACTATCAACCTATTACTGTTCGTAGATCTTGTAAAAGACGTCTAAGAGCTTAACATTGACGTGGACCATCTGATGGCGTCTGGTAAATGATAACATTCCCAAGAAGGGTTCACGTCAGACAGGCGGCGCGCGGCGGTCAAAAACTATTGCTAAAACTTTGCAACATGCACGATGGAAAGTACACATTGCGTCTTTTAGGGTTTATCTGCATTATTTGAGGGCAGCAAGATGATGCTGATGATCTGAAGAAAATTAAAATAAATATAAAGCTTTGTTTAGCTACTTGTTTATTTCAATAAAATAATCCTGTCCAGATTATGGGCGCCCTATTATCTTAATCTGTCCATGGTCTACAAATGCTTAAAGACGGCCAAGAAGCTGACTCTCAAACAGCCCAGCGTTTTGCAATCAGGCTTATCTCATTCATGAAAAAGGGTAGTTAGTACATGATTAAAAATCAGGATTTAATAAAACACATAATTATTTATAATCTGTAGTCTTAAATACATTAGCGCTGCCATGTTTACCGACACAATATTGAATAGTGGCGTATACTTTCAGTAGTCGCCTTTCAATTGCTCTGTAATGATCATCAGTAGTCAATATTTCTCCTTGGAACGATGATAATATTTTTATTGTTTGTGATAAACTTCCACCAGATACCAACTCTAGATTTTGCCACGTCGAATGTGATAAACTGAAACAAATATTATACATTAAGCACTAAAACTAATCCAAATTATCGACTTGTTGGGCGCCATATATGATTAACGGGACGACTAACTAAGGAACGCAGATTAGTTATCTGCGTTCCTTAGTTAGTCGTCCCGTTTTTTATATCACTTTAGCAAGGAGTCAAAATGAAATGCATGCTATGGACTGGTTAGTCTTGGTTAACTTAGTTTGCTGTCAATTTTCGTTCCTCTGTAGAAGAGATTCGAGCTTACAGACTTTAAAGGGCAGTCTCAACATTAATATTAGAATCAACCTATATTATAAATACTGGAAATATGGATAAGTTTATTATTTCGTCATCTACGCGCTTATTTATTTAATTGAATAATATTATTATATTTTCAATATTGAGATAATTCGGCCGGGTTCCCACTACGCCGGACCGGCAGATCTGCCGGAAACCGGACACCGGACAGAGTGTTCACATTACACCGGATCCCACAAGAAAATCGGACAGTCAAGTACTCACCTCAGTTAAATTTGTATATGTGCGCACAATGGACGACGAAATTGTTGTGTTGTGGCGGTATCTTAATAGAAGGCAAAATAAAAGAAAACATTGGGTACATCCTATTTTACGGGCAAGATTTTCACTTGGAACATTTGAAACATTAATACCCATTAATGTGAACTTAGAAGTGACGAATCAAAATTCATCAATTAATTAACGTTTCTGCTTGAATATCCATGCTACACGTCTACTTTTATTACAAAAGACGAGCCGAATGACTGGGGGTGGACCCTCTCGTGTTAGCGAGGACGAGCGAGGGGAGCACAGGTGATGTGAGCGGGGTATAGATACCGCCATATACTCGTTCACATTACTCCGGTCTGGTGGTTCTACCGGCACTTTCGTAGTGACAAAATGCTCGGTAAAAATGCCGGACTCGGTAAAATTGCCGGACTCAGGATAGTGTGAATAGCTTTATAAAAATTGTACAGCCACTAGCCCTTCAGGCAGTTTTACCGGCCCAGCAGATCTGCCGGTCCGGCGTACTGGGAACCCGGCCTTCGACTTTATAGTATCAGTACTTTGCTGTAACTACTTATTGCGAATACTTAGATGGCGCTATTCAATTTATAAAAAAAGACTACTTTCGGGGGACTCGGTAATATCCGTCCTGTTAAAAATATTAGAGCCTAACGTTGGCTTTGTAGTAACTTAAGGCGAGCCGCCCCTATAGTAACTTTATGTGCCCATGTAAACAGCGTAACAAATACACCCCAAATATCTGGCCATATACACCGTGACATTTATATCTAATAGTTAAATCGTGATCGGGTGCCGCTTGTGGGATCTGGTCCAGCCATTTGTGTTCTTTTTTTTTTGTTTTATAAATATTCTTAGTTTAATTTTGTATTATATACAAAATTTAATAAAATGAATCTTTACTCGAAGGGCATCTCACTGGAGCTAACATAAATTAAACTTGTAACCAATCACTATCGTGAAAAAATTAATTAAAAAAAAAAGACGAGTCCACTGAGTTTCTTGCCGGATCTTCTCAGTATGTGGCTGCTTTCCGATCCGGTGGTAGATTAATCAAAATTAATTTAAAAAAATATAATGTCAAATTGACAATATGTAAGTGCCCCTATGGGGCTTATGCATAATAAATGATTTGATTTATTGTCTTACAAAAGAAGTGCGATAAAAGTATCCGACAAAAGAAACATGTCTAACATATTTAATTGTTCAATAGTTGTAGTGATAAAAAAATAACAAAATAAAATAAATTAATGTTAATATTTTGTAACAACCTGGTGTTTATTATGTTTACATTTTAAACAAAATAAATTATACGGCATTCCGCATGATAATGATTGACTACGCAGTCCACGTGGAGCCATGGAAATAATTGCTACTTTCATTTCATTTTCATTTGGTGAAATTATCTTTTTTTTTCACTGTGATTTCACGTGTGAAATTTCATATCCAATGATTTTTTTTGCAATGCTCTAATGTCACACTTGCTACACGTTTGCTATTACAAATGCAAAATGATTTATGATTAATGGCGCTACAATATGAATTAGATCATTAGCTCTATGGCGGGAACACATAGATTGCTTTTTTATTTTAGTTTTATAAATTGATGTTAATTTAAGTGTCCTTTATTAATTTCAATGGCATTTTAATTAAAGAATAATTACAAAAACACAAATGAAACGATGTCATAAATTCATACCTTCTAGATTGTCTCAAGTCTATGAAAGATTTATATAGAATGGCCACTATTTTAAGTATTATACTAAAACCGGACATCAGTGAGAACGGTGACTGACTTACTTTGCGTCCGATTATTTTTATATTGTAACGGTTAGATGACGATGACGTATGTAAAATCATTTCATAGGATTTTTAAGGCGAGTAACAAGTGTGACGTATGAAAAATCTTTTCATATGATTTTTCCCTTGCTACTTGTAAATTATGCCAAGCTTACCACGTGGACTGCCATTCCAAAGCGTACCTACTCCTAGGTAGTACCTTCACAATAAGTAGGTTATGTCGAGTAGGTAGCCTACCGCTCGCTACATGCTGTTCTCTTACTATTTTAATTAGTAATCATTTATAATAATTTTTAATAAAAAATATTCCAGTAAATATTTTTTAACCTTTTAATTGTACGAATGAATAGTAGATACTGGATACGTTAACTGAACTGCTTTTGTAAGACGACATAAATGTCACCGTGTATATAGTTTAATTGTATTGAACCGAAGACGCCAGGTAGACGTGGATATTCTAGTAAACGCATAGAAATTTCGTTACGCTTTATCACCTACCTAGCTTTAATATGCTCGACAAATAAAATATTTTTAGGTGAAACTTCTTTATCGACGAATGGGAGAAAAAAATTGTAACGTTTATGTTACGCGTTGTCTTTATTTCTAAGTCACACTTTTCCGTTACGCGCCATATTTATTTTTCAAGAGTACGCCGAGATAGCAAACTGTTTCTTTCCTCTGGACTGTCACATTATTGCATTCCATACGCGGCGTCGATTGAATTGAAATATCCTTTTAATATAAGATGATATATTTCTTGTGGGGCAAATGGTAGCTGATTTGAATATATCATCTAGACACCTTTCCACTAATTGCTTTAAACCATTCCAAGCGTTTGATGTGTACGAGTGAAATACCATTGTCGACATAACCTAGATATATGTATTGAAAATTATAGTGTCCGATCGAATGTTCGGTTTCGGTCGAGTTTCGGAAAAAAAACGAGTTTCGGTTAAGTTTCGGTTTCGGCAGCAAACCTGCCGAAACTACGACCGAAACCGAAACTACATTCGGGAGTTGCCGCGCTGTGCTCGGGTGTGTTCGGCGCGGTAAATGACATCCTGCGACGATGACATTTCGCCGCGTCCACGTGCGTAATCATGTCGTACCCTGTTTGTTTGCAGTGCATTAGGTAACAACATAAATAAGTATTAAAGCTACCTATGTGATTTTAAGACAAAAATTAAAACTGACTGATTATAATACATTTTCTCTATTTTTCTCTGAAAACATGATCTTTATAAGAAAGTTTCGGTTTCGGCCGAAACTGAGACCGTTGCCGAAATTCAGTTTCGGTCGTAAAAACCAGTTTCGGTCGGACACTAGAAAATTATTTGGCAGTATTTTAAGTAATTCGAGAGAATTATTTCCTATAGCATCCAAATCTTTAGCTTAAAAAGTATCATTGGCCACTAGTCGTTATCAAAAGCTCCTAAAATGTACAGAAAGACGCCTAGCACATATTTAAAAACTGTTCATAACTTTTCATACCGCAATGGTCGCATCGGTAGTTGATTTACCGCGCTATTTACTTTCGGGATCCTATTTCCGGGTATTTATTTTTATTAAAAGTTCTACCCATTATGTTCTCTTTGCCTACCCTGCAAGGAATATGGCGTGATGATATGTATGTATGTGTCTACCCATTATCATAACGTACACTCACTACGATCTCTAGTGAAAGAGAAAAATGACCTAAGACTATTACTCTAGTGTCTTTGCCTTAGGCCAGACTGGCAGGCAGAAACCAGGTCCCACCGAAGACAAAGATCGGGTACCGGTGTCCACAAAAAAAAAGGGCAGAAACCAGGTTCATCGCTAGCGGCAGTTAGCTAAAGAATTTATTTTTATTAACATCGTGCTTGCCGCGAGACTCCGTAAGTGCGTATATTATGTTATTACAATCAGTTAATATCTTTCATCGGCGGAACGATACATTAACTGATTCAGATCAGTTCAGTATCAGCATATATGAGTCAGTGTGACTATCAGCTAGTTTAAAAAGCGTTAACGCTGTACGAATTGAGTTTAATGATAAATGAATTTAGCTCGACTACGTGACGAAAATATAACCTCCTTCTTCGCCTTTGTGACAAGTGTCATGTTTTTGAAGATCCCCTGATCAGGACACGTAGTATGGGTACTTTCCGTTACTTTATTATATAACAGAGAATGGCTGTTGCGTTATAAAGAGTAAATTAATGTATAGGTTTTACGGTGAACCAACCAAATTGAACTAATTTCTACGTTACAGAAAGGTTTTCGTTATAACGAACGACGTTATATATATGACCATGAACTGTATGGTAGCGGCTACAAATACTATCAACTCTTATTTTGCTTGTGGATGTCGTAAAAGACGACTAAGAGCCTTATAACGACCTGGGCCATCTCCACCTGATGCCGTTTGGTCAACAATTACATTCCAAAGAAGGGTTGATGTCTGGCAGGCGGCCGGTCATAAAACTATTACCAATAACTTTTACAATATGTACATTATGAAAGAAGAGTACATATTGTATCGACCCCAAGTAATTGGGATAATAGTAGGAGAATGATGAACGACGTTATAAAGAGTTTACACTGTATATAGGTACATATATATATGTAATTTTACTTACATGCAACATTGATAGAGCGGTGCTAATATATCGATCTCATCGATCATCGGATTCCCAAGTCCTTTTCCATTATCTAAGAGAAGAATTTTATTCTTGTACACCTCATAACGATGCCGATCACCGTTTTGTATTAAGAAATCTAATATAGATATATCTATTAAATTCAGTAATCTATTAGTGCTTAGCACCGTTGACACTTTTCTGTAAAAAAAAAAAAGAAATATTATAATAGTTGTATTCAAACGAAGTTTCTATATGGACGTTCGGGGACCGGGCACTCGTTCCGCGATATGCGTATTGTTCATCATCACAGCCCATATATGTCCCACTGTTGGGCTCGGGCCTCCTTCGTATTGGGAGGGAAGTTAACCTACTATACCGCGTTGGTCAGACGTGTTGGTATAGGGTTTTGTTTCGAGTTTTCCTTCTCTTGCATAGATATTATATGCGTTTTATATCCCTTAGTCGTCTCTTACGATCACCCACGGGTAAGACAGGGAGTGGTGAATTGTATTCTTACTCCGTCATCACACGGAAAGTTACCGTACACGGACAGTTGCGTAATGTTATCGTTACACGATTTATATAAAGTAATCCCCCTTATAACACGGTACTCTTATAACGCATTTTTATATTATGCGATTTCAGTCCCTCGGTGTTCCCTCATTTAACGCGGGGATTTCACACGTTATATATGTTAAAATCCACTTTAACGAGAAAAGTTAAACGTAAATCATTTGTACATAACGCATTATATTAGGTCATACAAGCGCGTTGTACATGAATACTCTTACACCGCGATTCCTATAACGTAGAATGAATCTACCGTGTTATAGGGTGGGATTGTATAGGTATATTACAATGTAGTTCCTACGCTTTAGAAGGCACTATTGTTTTAATATATATTTTTTAATTTTATCAAAGCAAGGGGAATTTCAATCTGTAACTTTATTCATTCAGCCATTGAGAGGGAACCACCTATGCAATGGAAAATGGAATGACCTACTTAATACAAAGCTAGTCAGATGGGTTGTAATAGTTTTATTTTGAATTTTCTTTTTCTTGAGTCGGATGTTATAGCTTTTTTGACCGGTTATTGTCTGGCTGCATCCCGTCCTGCCGTCTGGGCGAACAGTAACCATTCGGCTTTCTTCTTTTCGCCAATAGGCATGATGACAGTAACTAAGAATCAATAAAATAGTGATTTAATTTAATAATATAGGATACAAAGATTGTAGAAAAGCTCTTGTTTTGAAATAGCAAACGCGATTAACTTTAAAATATTAAAAATAAAAAAATCAAAATATGTCATTTCGCCATATTGGCTCGAACACCAATCAGAAGCGAGTGACGTCACGCTTTCGTTGATTAGTAAATTTTGATAGCATCGTAGTTCGAACTGAGCTCGTTATCGTATTATTACTCCGTTTACCAGATATTTTGTGGTAAAAACTTATAAAGGATGTCGATTTTGTGCTACTATATACAAGCTTTAGCAATGGAACTAAGATTTATCAAAGCAAATAGCTCAAATTTGCCGAAAATCGACTTGTCGATACTGGGAAAGGTTTTTGCATCCAGCAATGATTTTTGTTCAGCAGAATTTCGAAATAACTTACATATAAGTATTGTTTAATCTATGTACTTAAACACAATATACAACTGATATACCCCCTAATTACAGATGCAGATACACATGTATTTTACAGGGCTACAAAAAGGCTACTTCTGTGTAGTAGATAACAACTACAACACTAATAAAAAAGTTGTGATCATAAGTATTATGTACGAGTATGATGACGCTTACATTTCTGAAACTGTTATTGGGTCTGTGGAAAACAAATATTGGTATATCCAGTGTTATATAATAGTGCAATATAATTAACTTATTTTAAATAAAAAATAGTTTATTTATTCCAAAAATTCTGTACTTATTTTAAGTTTGCAGTCTAATAGAGCCAATAAGACAAGATGAACAGAATAAAAACTAAGTCTATCTTTTAAAATATTAACCTTATATCCTAGATTTATTTTGTAATAACTATCACTATATTAGAACCTCTAGCTAAAGTAAATATACAAAAGTATAATTTAACCGTGGGGTCATTTTTCAACATCAGTCATCATGCCTATAGTCCGGCTACCAGAACCGATTACTTAACTTGGGTTGCTTGCTCGGCATGATATAATTTCGGGAACTCGCGAAATATGTTTTAATATTATTCTTTCTCTATCAATGGAAATAACAATTTAGTTTCAATCAAGTATAGCAATTTCCACTATCAACATGCCTTAATAATCATTGAATATAAAAATTATCATCATATATGTCCCATTGCTGGGCTCGAGCCTCCTCCGCACTAGGAGGGACATTGACCTACATTGGTCATATTGGTATAGGTTTTTATTTCGAGTTTTCCTTCTCTTGTTTTTCTATTGTCTAATATCATCATTAAGGACAATAAAAAATGTTACTTACTTACAAAAATCATTATCAGTTTCCCATTCCATTTTCTTATTGCTATAAGAGCGCCTCCAAGGCGATTTGTAAACTTTAAATTGTCTGTCTAAGTATAATATTGCAGCGCCTTCAATTTCACCTTTATGATCAGGACATACAGTTTCATTTGCTTTACAGTAAAAGCATTTACCATATATACATATTAAGCCTTTATCTGAAAGAATATTACATATACACATTATTCAAGTATTTTTTTATAAAAAGACATTGTACTAAGGAAATAATTCTTGTATTGCGGGGATACACAAATTACATCCAGACTTAGAACATTTTGTGTATCACATAATGTATGACACTTGGAAAGATAAGTCGGTATCTTAACCATTACACCACCTGTGCAGTCAAAGTTAAACAATTGATTACTCATTGGAGGATTAAAATCCTGGGTCAGAAAAAAATATCTGCAGACAATAGTGTGAAACTGTAAATAAAAAATATTTCCAAATGTGTTAGATTTAAGGAATAAAGGCAGCAATTAATTACTAATTAAATTAGTAATAGCAGTAATAGGTTATTATTAAGCTAAAGCTAAGAGATTGTCACATAATATTTCGTCAACTTTGTTGTTTATTCCAGTGTATTACTTTAGTGCATTGCAGAATGTCATTATCACGTTTTCTAGAACATTTTATAAGGTTCATTTTTCCAAGAATCTCATCCATTGAATTTGCAGCCAAAAGACAGATTTGCCCACAGTAGTTTTTATAACTCTTGTTATTGATTCTTCTAAAGATATCACTGATATTGTAGAAAGAAAATCCGGCTGCGATATTCGTTTTATAGAAAGTGTATTTCCTTTCTACACTTGTTGTTTCTCAGAACTTTTACAACATTACAGCGCGTAATAAAGATTAAAATTGATATATTTTATTACCTATTAGTATATGCCGTCTTATTCATATCTGTTTTGTTGATAATATATATATATACTAGCTTCTGCCCGCGACTTCGTCCGCGTGGAATGGTTACTTTGGGCTAACGTTAACTTCAACTCGCGAATTCGTTTACGTAAAAGGTGGAAATATTTTTAAATAATACATACGTTAAAGCTGTTTTAGGTACCTACATGACCCTTTTATTAGTAAGAGTAGAACATTTAACCTTAAGTAAAATAATAATAATCTTTATTGAAAACTAAATACATATGACAGTTGACATAGATGTCTTTGCCTCTTGAATTAGGTAATACCTGTGTTTCAAGAGACAATTCCTTCCCGAAATACATAAATCTTGAACATCAAATTATTTTACAGTAACATACATTATAAATAATGAATATATATATCTTACGTAATAAAGACTAATGATAAAGAAATCTATAATAAATGAGTGAGAATTAACGTGTTAGTGAGCGCGCTCACACGTTGTGTGTGTGTGTGCGTGTGTATGCGTGTGTTGTGCGTTTGTTTGTGTGTGTGTGTGTGGTGTGCGTGTGTTTGTGTGTGTGTGTTTGTGTGTGTGTGCGTGTGTGTATGTGTATATGTGTGTGTGTGGTGTGCGTGTGTTTGTGATGTAGTGTGCGTGCATGTATGTGTTTCTTTTTTTTTGTGTGCATTTGTAGTTACGCGAAATAAGTATTTAAAAGTGATTCAAATTTGACGTAATCCATATAATGCAATGTAGTACCATATAAAGTAATGCAAGTAAAAGTATTGGGTCTTATCTATACTTTCTATAGATATATACAATGTATGTATATTATACATACATACATACATACACTTACGCCTATTTACGATTACACATACTTTTAATGTGTATGAAATCGCTGTGTGGTAGCGGCTATGAATACTACCAATCCTCACTTTGCTTGTGGATGTCGTAAAAGACGACTAAGAGCCTTATAACGACTTGGGCCAACTCCATCTGATGCCGTTTGGTCAACAATTACATTCCCAATTAGGGTTGACGTCTGGCAGGCGGCCGGTCATAAAACTATTGCCAATAACTTTTATAATATGTACTATGAATGAAGAGTACTTATTGTATCGACCCCAAGTAATTGGGATAAGAGTAGGAGAATGATGATGATGATGACCTCTCGTGAACAAATCGCCAATTTGGTCCAGAAAAGGTCTTCCCCTTGTATACGTCCCATTCACGATTGCTTTATATGTTTGCTTCGTCAACCTCTGCCCACTCATTATTTCTTCCACTTCGTGTCCAACCCATCTCAGCATACCAGCGCTCTTTTATAACATTATACCTAATTTTATCTTTCATACTTACATCACACACAGCTTACGAAGAGCTGTCAGCTCTACAGCATTTATTCTATTTTCATGTCTTCCCCGCCAAATCTAACTTTCACTGCCATACATGAGGGCAGGCACTAATACTTCCTATACTTATTATTATTATTTAGAATGTGTAAAGCCGACGGAAGGTCATGAGAAGAAAACAACACTAAAAATGTAGTGTGTGCAGAAGTACTTTGAAATAACATTAGTTTGAATTTTTTTTTTAATATAAGATTATAAGATCCAGTATTTTTATCGTAAATGCGCGCCCAGTACTTGATCATTATTTTGCTGCGATGTTATTTTTAAACTGCGATATTTCCTAAGATATTCATTAAAATCAAATAATGTAAAGAGCAATTTTGTTTTAAATTAAATACTTGTGATGAATAACTCATTTATTTGGATAAGGATTAATATTATGTTTATAAAAACACCTTCGAAAATATCACATTATTTTAAAACAAATTTGATTAGCATAAAAAAGGCTATAGTGAGCCAATCTTAAAAGATAGACATATGCTGTTGCGGACTCTTATTTAGAACTTTGAAAGGGGAACAATTATGTAGTACATAATTTTTGCGCAACTTTAACCGTTTACGCAGCGGAAGCTCTCAAAAGGAAACATAAACCCGATTTTTACACATTCATCATTGTTGCTCTGCTCCTATTGATCGCAGCGTAATGTTATATAGCCTAAAGCCTTCCTCTATAAATGGACTAATCAACAAAAAAAGAATTTTTCAAATCGGACCAGTAGTTCCTGAGATTAGCGCGTTTAAACAAACAAACAAACAAACAAACAAACTCTTCCGCTTTATAATATTAGTATAGATATTGATAAAATTGGTTAAACCATATTATATATTTTTTACATGCGACATAAAATAAACTCTTAAATCGATATCTATAAATATAAAACAAATTCGCCGAATTTATCTGTACGCTCAAATCTAAAAGATCTAACGGATAACTACGGATTTTGAATAGCTATATAGCGCTATTCAAATGACTGATATTTGGCATTTAATATAATACGCTTGATTATTTATAAAAACCCGATTACGAGCGAAAAATGATTGTCACAAGTGGGATTCAAGCTCACACCTATTGGAAATCCTAATAACGACCTGGGCCAACTCCATCTGATGCCGTTTGGTCAACAATTACATTCCCAAGGAGGGTTGACGTCTGGCAGGCGGCCGGTCATAAAATGATTGCCAATAACTTTTACAATATGTAGGTACTATGAAAGAAGAGTACATATTGTATCGACCCCAAGTAATTAGGATAAGGGTAGGAGAATGATGATGACCTATTGGAAATTCGTTCCAATCGTGGTGCCACTTACAACACCGTCAATTACTGTAGGACATTCAATTCACGCATTGTATTATATTTTTGTCTTTAACGAGACGTGTGCCATCTACCCGACATTGTTAACACATTGTACAGACTTAATACTCAAACTTTGTGGTTAGAATCGTATTAAACGATGACACAACCCTGTTATTCAAATTACTGAAATTTTGCATTTAATATGCTTGATTATTTCGTAAAAAAATATACAAAACCTTAATAAGGCCTGCCGTATTATATGGATCAGCCATGGAAGTAATAAGTACTCTGTACAACAGGAATGAGCTGTTGTCGCAAAATTGAATCCGAGCGAGAGCTCAGAACTGTACCTTTTATCCCTCTCTGGCGATGGTGACCATATTTAAATATGATTTAAGGACAATAATTATAAAAAAATATTTGTGATCTAACGTCAGCAGATCATTGCTTCAGATGGATTTTAATCGAAGATGCTAATTATAAACTTGCCCATTGTGGCACTGTACATTTCCTGTTTTTGCTTGCTTTTCACACTCGCGTCATATAGGTAGGTACTTATCTACTGATCCTTGTGGGACACAACATGCAGCTGGACTGAGATAAAATTACGATAAGGTGGTGTGTGGTATATTTAATTAAGAAAAAACAGTTGCTAAATAAGACAGTCTTGTGAAGTTTCTGCCGCAAACCCAGCTTATTCCTTATGTTTCATTGATTCTAATTTTGCATTGAGTTAAACGTAAATTGAGATATGAATTCGCTAACGCCTTCATCAATAGAATATTATGTGGATCTTCAAATATAGATTGAGGAGGATGTGCTGATTCTAACGATGTATGTAGTGTGCTATAAAATTCTAGGACGACATAACTACATGATAATTTTATTTTTGTTTACGTTTTTTAACGATTGATTTAATAATGTAATAAACAGTGTTCTATGGTGTTGTGATCCAATAACACCACACAATTTGAACAAGAAATTTTGTGAATCATCCCATTCACGATATATCCAGCAATATAAAAAATAATGTTCAGTTTAAAATCTGAAACACAAGCGTTATCTACGAGATCTAACAAATCATCTATTGATGTCGATCATGTCGACTGATCTTTATTACATTCTTCCACAATAGCTTTCTTTTTGTTCCTAAATTTTCTAAAGAACTTAATGTTAGGGACATTAAGATCTTTAGGAAATTTGAAATCTAAACAAAGTTATTTTCATAAAAAAATAAAAAATACATAGGTATTTAAGTTATTTATTCTTGAACTAGGATTGAATAGTCATGCATGGTCACCGTAATTCTTCACTAACAAATTATGTTATTATTATTATTTACGATTTCATGTGGGGTTGTCAGGTCAGGTGTCCGTATTTCATACATATAAAAGAAAACCTATACCCCAATCGCAAAATGTTTGCGTTAATAAGGTTTTACACTTAGCAACAAATAATATTGCTTTAATATGTCGGTAATAAATTATTTATATTTAAAAACATTTTAGAAGTAAATGTTTTTACTTCATTACATTACATCAATCGCATATTTTTCTACCAACAAGGAAAGGATTGAAATCAACTTAACTCTGGCAATTCTAAGTCCACTGTTAGAACGGGACACAGGGTACACTGGTTGCCCTCTCACTCGGCTTCATTTTTATTTTGCGCGCAACAAGACTCTTACTACCTTAGCATAAGGTTTTATTTTCTTTATTTTTGCTGCAAGATGCACAGATAGAGCTCATTCCTGTTGTACAGAGTACTTATTATTTCCATGGGATCAGCATGTTGGGCTACAAAAACGACGGATGAGAGACGGCTGCATGTAGCATAGATGCGAATGTTAAGATGGATGTGTGGCCTGACGAGAATGGATAAAGTAAGAAATGAGTGTATAATGAAAGTTTAAAAGTGGCGCCAGTGACGGAAAAGTTGAAAAGTGAACGCCTGAGTTGGTATGGACATGTGATGAGACGGGACGAAAGTATTGTTGACAGAAAAGTTTTAAGTATGAATGTTGAAAGCTTTAGGGGTAAGGGAAGATCAAAGAAAAGATGGATGGATTGCGTGAAGCATGATATGGATAGGAAGGGCGTGACCGCAGATATGACTTCGAATAGGATTGTGTGGAGAAAAGAACATATTGCGTCTACCCCAAGTAATTGGGATAAGAGGAGGGTAATGATGAATGATGCTTGATTATTTCGTCTTTAAGGAAGACGAAAATATAATATGATGCGAGAATTGAATGTCCTACAGTAGTTCACGGTGGTGTAAGTGGCAGCGCGATTGGAACGGATTTCCAATAGGTGTGGGTTCGAATTCCGCTTGTGACAATCATTTTTTGCTCGTAATCGGGTTTTTATATATAGCGCTAGTTAACAATAAAATTAAAATTAATCAGCAAATGAGGATGTTCAATTATATTAGACCAGCAAACCCAGCCCGTTGACTTGTTTGTAGAAGTTGATATATCGCAGTGTCTCCTGGTGTCGAATTACATCTATGGGGATAGCATTTAAAACTTCTCCATGAAAAAATACATAAACATAAGTACCAATTTTCATAATAATCGGTCAAATAGTTTCTGATTTTAATGATGTCATACATACAAACATCTTCTTTCATAGATATAGATTTTTTGTGCCATGTGTTTAATAAGTTTTATAATCATTATTAAAAACTAATTTAATTGACTAAAAACTAAATTTGCGGATTCTATAGATGATTGATTGATTGGCAAGTAAGATTTATTAATTAAAAATATAAATGTTACCATTTTTAGCCATAGTCCGTTTTAATCCAATAGTTGCATGAGATATAATGTCCTTATTTAAATGCAATCGTCGTATAACTGAAGGTGCAATCCATTTATAGTTTAAAACTATTGCCAAGTAATATGCCAATACTTCAGAATTATGTCTATCAAATCCAGCGTAAACATCACCATTTATTATATGATCTAAGTTATATCTCTTTGGTTTGAAGTATAGCTTCTCATTTCCCTGAAAGATAAAGATTTTATGTAAAATTTAAAAGATGTAAAAAATATTATACAATTATATGTGAAATGTAAAAAATATTATACAATTATGTTCAAAAGTATAATAAATCATTATTAGTTACTTTCTTGTAGGAATCATAATAATGGATTGATGGGTGACTAGGAGAATGCATATCAGCTCTCTCTTGGAAAACACATAACAAAAACTCCAATTATGAACTAGCTTGGCAAATATGGCAACACCTTCCTCTTGGGAAGGCCTAAGTCCAACAGTAGAAAATATTTAATTGAATAAATCTACTAATAATAAATAAAATAAAAAAATATATTAAAACATACATTATTGATATACTATAAGGTTGACTAATTTATAATTTGAATTTATTTAGTAATTTACAATAATGAGTTAAATAAATATCCTGTAACCCAGAAGTTACAAAACTGTTGGATATTTTAAACTAAACATTGCAGTACTTACACATTTAACATAATGCAATAGTTTTTTCTTTCTAAAAGACATGTACCCTTTTTTTTTTATTTTTTTATGGTGGGCTATGGACGTCGCACCCCGCCAAATCGGTCCGGGGTGACGGAAGAGGCGGCGCGCAACCCCATTGACCCACCCTGCAAGCACCTCTTCTTCGCCGTGCGAGCGGGCCACCGGTAAAAAGACATGTACCCTAAGGAAATAATCCTTGTATTGTGGGGGATTTTACAAACATGCAAATAACTCAAACAAATTACAACCAGAGTCAGAACAATACTTTGTGGATCACACAAAGTATTGTCCTATATGGGAATCGAACCCACGGCATTGGCACTGAAGGTCAGTATTTTCAACACTATGCCATCTGTGCAGTCAGAGTTGTAACATGTATGAGAAGTAAACAATTTATTTTTAATGAAATAGACAAATTAATGTTTCAATTTTAATAAAACCATATCAATAAGTTAAAGAATAAATAATATACAAGTCTGAACTTGGTGTTTATTATTATTTATTTTATTATAGTATCTCCATTTATTCACGGGATCTTCCATAGGGAAGATACCCGGTCCTTTGGTAGGCTTACATGGGGATATGGATCCAACACGCAGAGGCCTTTAGAGAAATTTAATCTAAATATTGGGATGGGACACCTACCGAAGACATTCCACGTCTGCACATAACATACGTGGAATGCCAGCACTAAGTGTAAAACTATTGTGTGATGATGGTATCTAATATATGAATATGGGAGTGGGTGCTTAGTGGACTGTTTCATCTTATATCTATAAAATTTTATTATTATAGTATTATTATTATATTATTTATTTTAATATTATAGTATGATACTGAACATTATTAGTATTAAAAATTAACATGCAACTATAAAAAATTGTAAGAGTTTCATAGAAATACTTACTTCTACATGAAGAAGCAATTTTAACTGTGTTCCTTTTTGTGCATTATCCACTAGCGCTATCTGTGTGGTTCGCAGGGCTTGTAATATTTGGCTGGGAGCACCATTTTTATTTGGATACAAAGAGTAATCATCTGCCCACTGAAATTGTTAAAAAGTTTAAATAGGCATAATGTAGTTTCTATATTCTGTAAATATCTAATCATTAAATAGATGTTAACAGCTATAACTATAGTCAGGTAGGCTGTTGGTAAAATATTTTTTTTTCAGGAGACATGTGGTATTTCAATATGTCTTATAAAGACTTATGAAAGCTGGTAGATAGGTGGTAAGTAAACAGATAACCACTTTTAACATATAATGAGAAACATAAATTACACCATAAATATTTTTCTTAATAGTAAGTACTTACACTATTAACGTTTTGCCAAATATTTTCTGTTTTACTTCCAGAAGTATTAAATGAAACAATTAAATTCTTTTGAGCAACTACAAATTTAGAATTTTTATGATGGTATCGAGTAGGTAAATTATTGAGGTGGTTATTTATTTCTCTGATTACTGGTGGTATGGGATCAGATTTTATAATTGGAACTATAAAACTGGTAGGTTTGTGTTCAGTACTTAAGATGTAAAAAAAGTATATGTTGAGAGCTACTAATAACAATAGAAATAAAGAAAATGCAAATATACAATTCATAGACATGCTTCATTTCATAATACTGAACTTATTTAGGCATCTTATGTTTATCTATCTTTTTTATTTAGTTTAATATCTATTTCAACTAACAGTGGATAAGTGATACAAAATTTAGCAACGATAACCGAGCAAATTATTTAGTTTATTATTCCGGGCACAGATAGATTACCTTACCCTTGCATTTAAAAATGATTTGTCACAATACATTTAATTATAATATTTATTTTTATTTATAACAAACAACTAAACCAATATTAAATATTTATGTGCTCGTATAAGTCCGTTTTTTAATCTCCGAGACTAAACTGACACTACTGACAGACATTACATGGGTTACCAGTTCTTCTTCTTCTTTTTTTGTATTGGCAATCAGCTACTTATACGAGCCATTGTTGCCAGCATCGCGTTATAATTTTCTTCACGTTTTTAGTCACTTCGGGTCAGTCAAATGTTCGCCATCAACAGTGCTATGGCCACGCTGTTAATGGTGTCTTCTGAAAATTTCAGTGGAAAACGAAAACGTTGTAAAGCAGTTTTATACGATATTCACTATATCCCAGTAGTGCCGTCGCATCACATTAAATGCAATTAAAATTGTCTAATATAACACGTTAAAACACCAAGATATCGAATAATATACAAGACCACCATGTGACGTTTTCAGCTTCTCGCCAAAAGTATCGGGTTACCAGTTTTTGACTATAGTCAAAAACTGGTAAATATATTATTGAATAGTAGTAAATAATATATTATTAAATATTGATGTGCCACTATCCATCGGCAATTTGCGTTAATGGTAGTTTTCCAATTACAGAGCATTATGCTACTCCACTGAGTAGCGCACAATGCTGAATTATGCTGATGCTTAATTGGAACGTGAATTAGTTTTTAAATGCACCAGCAGAAAGCAAAAAAAAAATCTCAGAGTTAGCAATAACCTAATTAATCTGTAAATAAAGTGGTATACATAATAATTGGTTGAAAACTATTTACGGTTATTTTAAGTAATTTAGATTTTGATTATTTAATAAACATTTTTTTGTTTTGAGTAATTTTTTAAAATGAGTTATAAAAGAATTAAATACTTTTTAATTGAATCATCTTACCCAGGTGATAGTGATGATGATTTATCGAGTACTCCGAGTTTAAATCAATCAATTAGTTCATTAAAAAGTGATATATTTATTGAAGATATGTATGATAATGACACAGATGAGTTAAAAAAGTCAATGTTTGTACCTTGATTCATAATTATATTTTTTTTAACACAGGTTGAATTAACTTTGATTATTTCCAAAAAACTACAACGAAATGAAAGCTTTAAAAATGTTTTCACCAATAAATAATATTACTATAACGATAATATAAATAAAGCATTTCGATCAATATGTCAACTTAAAGAAAAAACAATTGTTAATTTTCAGTCACTAAGTTGGTATCGATTGCACGCATCAGACGAAAGCACTACTTTTAAGAGTGCTCGATTGTGCGAAGCGTTGCTGTAGTTGGAACATTCAACGTTAAGCATTATGCCGCATAATGCGCTCTAGTGCTGTAATTGGAAAACTACCAATATAATCAAGTATCGTTTTTTACAAGTTACCTTGAAAAATGTTGGATATTGAATTAGGTTGCATACGTTGCCACTTCAATTACTACATGTTGTCTTTTTAAATATCTTGCTGTTTATTATCAAACAACAAAGGTCTATATTAAAAAAAAATATTACCTATTAGCCAACCGTGTTTTGCTGATGGTTCAACTTGTAATTACAACTTACAAGTAGTAACCACCATTTTAGATTCGTTTTTTTATTGGCGCGCGTTGTAAACAAAATGGCATCTAGTGAAGCTCTTATGAAATTTAGAGATTCCCGATTTTTCATGTACAGAAACTACACTAATGGCGTCTATTAATTCTTTTTTGTTTGTTACATTAATTAAAGCCATTTGAGTATGTAAGGTCGTACGTCGTGTTATACTAGTGTATAGCGCCTCGTGCGGCCATGTATACGTAAGTGATCTTTAATGATACGCTTTAGCTTAGAAAACTTTAGAGTCAATCGTCTAATAAATATAAAATCTTACATTTCGATATAACAGTATTGTAGGTACAACACTTCACATAAAAAGCTGGCAGCATTATTTGTAAATTTGACATTTGCCAGTATCAATTTGCTGTCTGAAATTTAAAAACAGGCTATAGATGGTTCGTATTCGTAGCACAGATTAGGGATGATCGATATTCATCGATAGAGAATAAACAACGATGTTTAGCTGGAAAAAGAAAAATCGATGTTTTGTCTTCGTTAACATCCACACATCGATGTTAAGAAGATAAAATATCGAAACGACAATATAATATTTAGGACGTCTAGCGTCAATGGGATGGATGTCTTAGCTAGATGACTATCAAGTTCAACTATTTTACACTTGACCACATAGATCAACGTAACCAAAATTAGCTGTACGAATAGTTATTACTTTGCATTTCCTAAGGTATTAAAAAAATACTGTCAGCCTCAACGTTCACGTGATTCTTGTAAGACTATGTGTGTGTGTTGTGACTAAACTTGTGAAACAAAAGTGAATTTAATTTGCATTGTATTTTCAATAACAATAAACACATATAAAAAATAGAATAGACAGCTTTTTTATGCTTTCTGTTCGTGCTTGCTTGGACATATCGATGTTTTTCTATCGATGTTTATCGTACGTCCTTTGTTTTGATTTATATTTAATCTGTGTATATACTGTATTAAAAAATATTGTATGATTACAAAGATGCCCAGTCTTTATACTACTACTACTTAGCTACTCTATTTAGGTAAAATAATTGTTCGTCAGTAAATCGAATCGTTAGATATCTTCGATATGACTTAAGTAATGTGATAGCTATGGCACTACTACTGGTCCTCTTCTGGCAATTTAGATAGAATACGAAAAAATACGTAGAGCACTGTCACATCGTAATCACCACTCTTTAGCACTTTCTATAAATTACATTACATAAAATACCATCGAAATTATTTAATATGCGTCCTTAGTCTAATGCTAGGGCCGTACCTGCGTGTATCGTCCCGAAGTAATGTGTGGCGAAGTTTCGTACGTTTTGTACACTAGAAAGTTATCGCGATAAAACTGTGGTCACACTAGCGACTTCGGTATTTTACACGAAGTATCGTGCAATAATTAAAGATGGCCAAAATCATTTTCATGCGTTTGACTATGGATGACGAATTGCTTTACTATTACAGCTATATTATGCTAATAATTACATAATGATTTTTTTGGATCCCTTCATGGGTTCCGCTTCATAATGGTGTAAAAATTCTAACACCATTTCATCACTCCACTCTATATTTATTAATTAACTGGAGAACCTCGAACGCGTTTAAACATCGAAAATTTCCGCCGAAATGAAAAACGCTAGTCTGACCACAGAGCGCGATATATTAGCGCGCTAAAACCCTTTGACTTATCGCCACCCAAGCGATAACGCACACAAAGCCTGAATGTTTGCGACGATAGCTAATAATGACCGGTCACATCTGCGTATATCGTTTCATTGCACGAAGCTTCGTGACGATACACGCAGGTGCGGCCCTAGCATAAAAATTTAATATAATGTAAGACGATAGCGACTGGCGTAGCGCGACGTAGCTGGTATAGACCAGCTCTAAAATCTTTGCTAGACTAATAGCCGAGTACCTACCTAATGACTGGTGTGGGGCAGTAATCGTATCAAGACTGCAGAAACTACTGTGGTATGAACCCCCTCAACCTCGTCGGCATACTGTATGCAAAAGTATTGTTTGAAAGAGTAGGTAAGTAGTGAAAGTAACTGACAAGAAAAATATGGGATGCACAAGTAGTTTTTCGAAAAAGTATAGGTTGTACGGATCAAGTCTTCTCCTTACAATGCAAGACGTAAAAAGTTTTGGCTAAAGCTCAGAAAAGTTTTTGCGCATGCAGCGATTTGTAGAAAGCGCACGATAAAGAAAAGGAATGAACTTTGATTGGTACTATCTATGTATGAGGTGGACGGCCATCTTATTTAGGCGCTGAAGTTCATCTATAAGATTCCAGAGCCTGCGTCAGAATAAATGCATCCACCGATTCATCATTGAATGGTTTATTAGTGATAAAGGTGTAGTTAGAGAAGATAGAGATGTGTAGCGTTACCGTGGCTCTTCAAGCTATTCATGAATAGTTATTTTCAAAGTCTAAAAATTAAAGACTGTGGTTTAAGAATAGATAAGTTAGGTAGGTACTTATCAAATGTTTTCTTCATGCCTATGATCAGGTATTATTTGTCGGCTGAGGATTTACAGGCGATGGGAACTACTATGCATGAGGCTTTTGAATTGATTGAAAAGGCATGAAAGTAAATATAAGTAAGATGAAAATAATCGTGTTTGAAAAAGATAAATGCATGAATGTATTAGGTAGGTACTTTTGTAAATGATTAGGGTGTGGAAAAGAGGAAAGAATTTGTTTACTATTTACTAGAGATAGGAACGTGGAACTGTCATGTGATGTGGCACTCTTAAATAATTACTTTGTAAAGTGTGTAAGTAATTCTTTGTTTTTGCAAATACACCATTATGAGCAATTTTTCGATTTTATTCGTATTTTCAATGAAAAGAAATATTTTTTCTGCCTCTCCTCTCCCATAAAAGCTGCTACTTCCACCTAACTGTAGCCCTCTTGAAGGAGAGTAACAATGCGAGCCACGTCCGTGGCAGATAAATGTCGACGAGGCATATCAAAAGGTTGGTTATCAAAGACGAGCTTACGAAAATTTTACGTAAAGAGTTTAGGCTAGAAACAATACAAAAAATTCAAATTTCGTGTGAAGAAAAACCGAAAACCGCGGGGTATATCGATTTTTTTTAAATGAGATTTGTAACTAAGGCAGTTGCAGCAAACAGAAAAAATCGAGTTGATTTTTTTTTGACAATAATGGAGCATTTTAAAGACATTGTTTTATTTTTCTCAAATTTCTTAAAAAACTTAATCTCTTTGATCGCAAAAAAGATTTTTGAGAAAAAAAAAATTCAAACACGAAAACACGAATAAAAATCGAAAAATTGCTCAATGGTGATTTTTGCAAAAACAAAGAATTTGATGCTTCCGGGCACTATAACATTTAGAGGAGGGTGAAAAGCACGTTTAAAAATTTCGTTATATACGTACCTACACATACCAAGTTAATAAAAGCGTGTTAAAGAAAATGTATGTATAACGGAGAGTAGGTACTTTATGCAATTGACGTCGTTTAAGAAGTATTGCCGTATAGTGACGGACTAAGAATAAGGTAGATACGAAAACAGATTATTCGAGGGAAAGTGAAAGACATGTGAAAACCGTGGTATAATAAATCAATTTCTCTCCCATTTATATTTTTTTCTTTTATGAATAGGAGGAATATATTTATATCAGTTAGGGTGGCTATCAAAATGTAACCGTTGTTAGTATTTTTTATAAAATTATTATTAACTGCTGTTTCAAAAAAAAAAAACAACAATTCGCTTGTTTTTTAAATAAAATAATTATCATCTACCTAACTCATAATAACGTAGGTACCTACTTATGTTACGACTTTGAAAAAATCACGGGTGCCGTTGACCTTGATAGTATCTTACCGTAGTTAGGTGTAAACAGATATGATTATTACATTTATTATTAGTATAAAAAATGGTTTGATTTGAATCAAACCAATTTCGACTATGGTGACATGCCATCATTTAAGTAAAGCCGCTTCTTATATGTATAAGTGCATTGCTATCGTTGTAGAATTTATTATATTTGGCTATTTTCAATGACAGTTTAAGTTTAAATACTTACATACATATATTATATTCCCCATAATATAATTCTCTAATCAGAAAAAATCATTTAATTTAGTAATGAGCTTGGTTGGCAATACAATTGTCAAACTAACTGTTTACTGGTATGTTGTCGATACAAAGTGAATGCAGGCAGACTGTTTGTCGCCAATACTAACACGATTACGCCCAATCAGCAGCGTCGCCGCCCTAATTGGGCGCACCCGATGCGAGGGCGGGCGCGTCGTCGGGAGCTTTTTTAACAGCTTGCGCAAACACTCCTCGGCAGGGCAGGGGCCCCGCGCTTTACCGAAGCCTGCTGTTTATCTGTATGTCCGAAATTACGACGCTCAAAATTTAGAGCGTAGTGCATAATATTTGCTTAAACATTTGCTTTCATTCAAGGATTAAACGAACAGGGTAGTCTAACGATAAAGTAATAAAAATCTTTAAAGTTATTTAAGGAAGGGCATCAATTCTAAATAATACTGGCGGATAAAAAATCTACAGTTACAAATCTTTATCAGGTGTTATTTACTTAAATTTTATAGTCTCATCTATGATGATAGGGCTCTATATGGAAAAAGTGGATATATTGCCTCGACCCCAAGTAGTTAGGATAAGTGCCAGATGATAATGAGTCGCATGTATTTAGGTTAAAAAAATTGGTAAGTCAATACAACCATGTATCACTATCTTACAGTCCAGCGTAATAATATTTTATTGCCGTTTCGGAATAAGAGCTTCTAATGAGACTTTGTGTAATAATAGTAGTAAAATAATAGGTATTTTTTGGCTGAAACTTTAATAATACCTACTTTTTGTCTGAACTACTTACGATACGAACGACGGCAGTCATATGTGAATAGCGGTAAATACTTATCGTGTCATAACAATTTACAGTCTGCCGTATGTGGTGATGTAGTACAAGACAAAGGCCACTAACTCTTACTTTCCCGTAGGTGTCGTAAAACTCGACTGCACAGATGACGTAGTGATTAAGATACCGACCGACCGCGCCGTGATATCCGAAACCTGTTAAATGTCATGGGTTCGATTCCCATGCAGAAGAATACTTTATGCGATCTACAAGTTGTTATTAGAAGTCTGTCCGTAATTTGTGTTTCTTAATTATATGTTTCTAAAGTCCCCGCAATACAAAGCTTAGTTCCTTAGTGCATGTTGTGTGTCTTTAAAAAATAAATAACTGCAGAAAAGGAAGTATTTCTGAATTGTATTCTAACTCACCAAATCTAAATTTATTATATAGCTACTTATATCAATCAGCTGGTCCCAAAGATGCTGTTTTATACAAATCTGAAGAAAATATAAAAATAATTTTTTTGAGATCCATTGTAGCTTCAACTAGTTGGTCCAATTGTTAACCTAAACCGTTCTTCACCTAAACACAACATTTCATCAAAATCAGTCCAGCCATTTAGGAGAGCTTTAGTCACATACAGAAGAATTATATTAATAAACTGCTATTATATTTTTTTAACACTACACTGTATAACTGATTTTAGTTCCAAATAAATAAAATAAAAATAAAATAAAGGTATTTATGCCCCTTTCCACTAACAATCCATAAATTCTAGGTATCACCTAATAGATTATTAAATTGACACATAAGATTGACGTTAGTTATTTTTTTAATATTTTAAATCTAATAAAAATATTGGATAATATTTAAAGCGATATAGATGATACATAACATCAATGTTATACGTTATTTATAAAACTTTAAGTGTTACCTAGAGTTTAGTTGTTGGTGTTAACGTGTATTAAAAGTATTATTCATTCATATATTAAATCGAAAGTATTTACAGGTTCGTTTGGTTTGATACATGTTTATGGGGCACAGATATCGAAAATACAACCACCCTGTCATCAATCAGCCACAAATGTAGAAACAAATAGCGCTCGACGTTGGGGTTGCAACCCCGTACCACCCCTGATTTATGTGCGTTGTCAAATCACAAACTCATTTGTATCATTGTTTAGCGGTATTCACTTAGTGATACTTCATATCTAAATTTAAGTTTCATATAATATAAATATAAGTGCGTGGTATTTTTATTATTTATCTATACTTAATATTATAAACTGAAGAATTTGTTTGTTTGAACGCGATAGTCTCTGGAACTACTAGTTCAATTTGAAAAATTCTTTCAATGTTAGATAGATCATATATCAAGGAAGGCTATAGGCTTATATATACTCACGCTAAGACCAATAAGAGCGGAGCACTATTGAAGAATGTTTAAAAATCGCGGACGAAGTTGCGGGCAGAAGCTAGTACAATATAAATAAAAGTAGGTAGTAGGTAGTTTTTTTTATAATTTTTTTAATACATTGGTCTATGTACAGTGTGTGTTATGACTTATGACTTGGTGAAGGTTGCTGGGAGTCGCTGGATGCGGGCGGCACAGGACTTTATGCCGAAATATGAGGGAGGCCTACGTCTAGTAGTGGATGACATAAGTCTGAATGATGATGATGATGACGAGGTAATATTTGTACCAACTTATGTGCTTTTCAAAATTGCTTGTTTGTAGGAAACGGGCGTAATCGTTTTCATTAACGACCCGTACATTTAGATAACACCTAAAACAATATAAATGGTACATAATTGTGTGGTGACGGAGTAAGAATACAATTCACCACCCCCTATCTTGCTTGTCGGTGATCGTACGAGACGACTAAGGGATATAAAGCGCATTTAACATCTATGCAAGAGAGGGAAATCTCGAAACAAAACCCTATACCAACACGTCTGACCAGCGTGGTATAGTAGGTTAATTTCCCTCCCATTACGGGAGGAGGCCCGAGCCCAACTGTGGGATATATATGGTCTGTGATGATGTGATGATGATGATAGTGAATAGCAATGTTACATGTCAAACATAATTAATTTAACCTCAATTAACATTGAAAATTAATTATCATTAATGTTATTTGTCATTTATTAACAACTTAACTGTCCTCATAGAATAAAGAGTACCTACGACTACCCCACGTCCATCAAATTTTCTTTTCTTTTAGATTAAAGAACATTCACATTAGGTATATAAAAGAACAATATTTCATAAAATTAGTTATTGTTTTTATTTTTTTTTATATATTTGATTTTATGACTCATGGGCGTAGGTTAAAAAAAAAACATTCCCAAGTTCAATGAGTCACATGTGCACATACCTACAATAGACAATAAATTCAATGACAAATAGTCAATAATATTATATTATCTATACATCGCCATTAAATATTTGACTATCTAGCCATAGATATTTCTGACCAACTTGCATCCTTTCACTCGCCTTTACGGAAGAATCTAACCGGGTACAAAAGAATCACCGTAGATATTTTATTTCAAGTTGCTGTTATAAATTCTAGGTGCATTTATAATGAGTTGGAGTCAGAATATCATAAGTTATCTATTTTGCAAGTTCAAGAACAATTAGTACGATATTTTCTCGAGCCAGCAGCGACAACTACATAACCGAAAGTGCCCCAAAGACCTTCGCTGTCACTGACTGCAAGATATTCAGGTTTTTCTTTTTCTTATGATCAGTCTTCAAGAAATTCCGCGTAATACTATAAAGTTAGTTAGAAAGAGTAGTAGTTAGTAGAGGGTAAAGAGTATTAGTTCGAAAGAGATACAACGGTTGCTATGCCAAACTTAAAATTCAAAAGCAGTTGGCTCGTAAAGCCAAACAAGTGTATACAAAGTGCAAAGCATATAAAAAGCATTTTGTATGGATTGGAACAACGAAAAACACGTTTGTTTAATCAGTTCATGTAATATTTTTTCTTATAAAACATTTTCTTTGTGTTTTATTTTAATTTTATTTCATACAAATAAAAAATCCGATGCCTATAACTACTACTACTACTCATGATTATTATTCATCTTTAGTATAAAAAAAAAACTTTTGCGAAATTTTATTTAATTTTCTTAAAATTCAAGTTTTTCGCTACAAGTTCACATAGTTTATATTGGTCCATTATGACACGTTCATAACAAAAAATTCCCCAAATTGCATCAAGAAAAGAGTCACATGTGTCTCATGAACTTATTCCCAAAGCTCACCATGAGTCATATATGACTCATTGGAAGTCAAGTTGTTAATACTTTAACTGTTGCCTAAATGTTATGGTACATTGGTAAATCAGGGATTATTTTTTTAATGAAGACATGCGAACGTTCGTTTAAAGATTAGATTTAGATTTCAAACTGATTTTCACAATAAACGTATGGTTGGTCTCTAATGTCGCAACTTCGAATACGCATGTGCTTTTCATAAGTATTTTTGATTGTAGGTACATGTAGGTATAGATAATAGTAATTTACATTTGTATGATTAACATGAATGCAGCTTAGATTTAATGATTTTGTGGTTAATAATATAGTGATTTTATAAGCTGTGCGGTAGCGGCTACGAATACTACCAACCCTTGCTTTGCTCGTGGATGTCGTAAAAGATGACTAAGAGCCTTATAACGAATTGGGCCAACTCTATCTGATGCCGTTTATTCAACAGTTACATTCCCAAGGAGAGTTGACGTCTGGCGGGCGGCGGGTCATAAAACTATTGCCTGAAAATTTTTACTAGGTATAGGTATGTACTATGAAAGAAGAGTATACATTATATTGTATCGACCCCAAGTAATTGAGATAAGAGTAGGAGAATGATGAATATAGCTATTTTATAAAATACCAGTAGATTAGTCAAAAAAGCGTACAGCTGACCTACCAGCTGAACGCTGACGCGGAGATTGGGTAAATAATCTCTTTTGATTAGTAATGTATAATATGTTTTTATTTTTATTTTAGATTCGGTGTATCATATTAAATGGCTCCTTAAATTCAGAATATACTCTTGATGTTCTATTTCACGTCTTATTCCAAATCCTACATATATTGTAGTATTTAAAAATGTTTGAAAGTAGACAATTTTTTCAAAACTCATACAGCCAAATAAATGCCCGAAAAATATCTTGTTGAAGATAAATCAAGAACTACTAGTCTAATCTTGATCAAATTTAAATGGAACCATGGGAAGCACCAATTTTAAAATAAAAGAGACTTATCAAATTCGATTCACAAAAAAGTTCTGTAGTAGGTAGCACACATAAAAAATACAGTCGAAATGAGAACTTCCTCCTTTTATAAAAAGTGTTAAAAATATATTCAGCTCCGCTCGTGTTTTTACAAGCATGCAATTAACAAACACATCATCTCTAGACTCAGAACAACAATTTATGAATCGCAAAAAGCAGAGGAATCGAACTCTGGACGGTATGTCGATACTTACACCACTTCACCATTTGAGTAGACGAATTAATAATATATCTTATGGAAAAGAAACCATACAACGATTGTGACTTTTTTATTAAGTACACAACAACTATGAACAGAGCGTAGGAGGATCCAGCGCTTATCTAATAAGTACATTTAAATATTCATAATAATATGTACATTTTTGGTATTACAATACTTAACTGTTTATAAGATAATTTGTTTAAATACATTTGCGTTCATTATTTAGCTACTGATATTTGATACTAATTATACAATTGCAGTAATCATACATAATATGTTAGAAATAAATTGTTACATTAAAATATAAAAATTAGAATTAAGCGTTAGAAATAAAACAAGGTAGGTACTAAGCCCCCTTAAGTTTCAGACTGTTACAAATTTTATTATTTCAATCTTTGGAATCGACTTTATTCTTATTAAAGAAAGTCGCTTCTAATAATAGAGAAAATAATAATTATAATTATATTACATGCCACATAAGATATTTTTTTTAATGATATTTTTTTTTGACACAGTTATTAGTTTACGTGTAATAAAGTTGTTCTAATTTATGATAAGTTTCAGACTATTACTAATTTTATTTCTTTGGCATTGATTGTTTTTATTAAAGTAAGCCGCTTCTAATAATGGTGAAAATAATAATAATTATTATATTACATGTCACATAAGATATTTTTTTAAATGATATTTTTTTTGACACAGTTATTAGTTTACGTGTAAAAAAGTTTTTCTTATTTGATAAGTTTCAGACTATTACTAATTTCATTTCTTTGGTATTGATTATTTTTATTAAAGTAAGTCGCTTCTTATAATGGAGAAAATAATAATAATTATTATATTACAAGCCAAATAAGATATTTTTAAAATTATATTTTTTGACACAGTTATTAGTTTACGTGTAAAAAGCTGTTCTAATTTGTGATACGTTTCAGACTATTACTAATTTTATTTCTTTGGCATTGATTATTTTTATGAAAGTAAGCTTCTAATAATGGAGAAAATAATAATAATAATAATTAAAACCTCCGGGCCAGTCGTTACCTCACCATGAACCTAACGAAAAACTCAGAGGAACATTTATAAAATCCGATTACGAAATGAGAAAGATCGATGAAGAGAACGATCAGAGGAACATTATATGGCTCCCTAAGTTCTATTGATAAATAAAAAAAAAAATGTATCACAAGATTTACAGGCAAGCCAATAAACCGCAGGGCAGCTTGTGGCGAGCTGAATGTGAGTGGCGACACTGCGGTCCTGAATACTCCAGAGAGTCGATCAGGGCCTCGTCTCCAGCTGGCCTTCATTGGCTGGCTAGAGTGGAAACTGAAGAGTGCCTGAAGGACTTTCAGCTCTGGCTTGCCTTAAACAGCTGGTCAGAGAGGGGTCGCCAGAGCTATATGCTCGGGGGTGGAAGTGTCATTTTCAAGGGCATAACTACGGGGAAACCATGGCTCTGTTTATCGCAGACTCAATGGTGAAGCCGGCGCCGCACCGCTCGACACCCCTAGCCACTTGCACCAATGTTGCCCCCTGTTGCCCGTATAGCTTGTGTGCCTGTGGCGACTATTTAGGGGGCCCATTCAGTGAGTTGGCGAGTCACCGTGTGCCACCGTTCATCTCTCAATATGGGTTTGAAGGCAGACGACAGTTTAAAATTTCATAGTTTTAAGATGAACCAGTCCACTAAGCACCCACTCCCATAATTAGATATTAGCTACCATAATCACACAACAGTTTTACACTTATCGCTGGCAGTCCACGTATCTTATGTGCAGACGTGGAATGTCATCGGTAGATGTCCCATCCCAATATTTAGATTAAACTTCTCCAAAGACCTCTGCATGTTGGATCCATATCCCCATGTAAGCCTCCCAAAGGACCGGGCATCTTCCCTATGGAAGATCCCGTGAATAAATGGAGATACAATAATAATTATATCACTTGCCACATAACATATTTTTTTAAATAATATTTTTTTTGACACAGTTATTAGTTTACGTGTAAAAAAAGTTGTTCTAATTTGTGTTATGCGTAAAAAAACCCCAAATAATTCGGGCAATACATATTATAATTATACCTACATTAAGTATAAAAATCTTCTTCTTCAGTTATGAGAGTGTGCATGGAGGATGGGTGTACGGCAAACGAAACATTGGAGCTGAGACGCTGCTCCAAGTGGCCTCGTCATTTCACCTGGCCATCGCAAATGCGTGGTTTCAAAAAAGCGAGGAGCACCTAACCACCTATAAAAGTTGCAACCACCGTACGCAGATCGATTACTTTCTTGTTAAGAGAAGTCAGTTGTTCTGTGTACGAGATTGCAAGGTGCTGCCAGGTGAGGCACTGGTAACTCAGCATCGTCTTTTATTGCTAGAAATGCGCATAAAAACACGCCCCATTAACACCAGAAACCGGCCCCCTCCTAAGATAAGATGGAGTATGCTTGAAAGAAAAGAGTATGCAAGTAGGTTTAAACAAGTTGTGATAGATAAAATGATTGAAATGAATGATATGAAGGATAAATCTGTGAATGAATGTTGGAATGAAATGGCTAGCTGTATTAGAAATACAGCTAAAGGAATACTAGGAGAAACGAAAGGAAAAGGTATAATTGATAGAGATACATGGTGGTGGAATGAGGATGTGCAACAGATCTTAAAAGAAAAGAAGAATGTATTTAAGGAATGGCAGAAAGAAAACAATGAAAGATTGAAGGATGCAAAAAAGATTGAATACAAGGAGTGCAATAGAAAAGCTAAGCGGGCGATAGCTACTGCGAGAGCTCAGGCCGAAGACAAAATTTATAAGTCGTTAGATGGGCCTCAAGGACAAAAAACACTGTACCGCATAACTAAAGCCCGAGAAGAAAGAGCGAGAGGTATTAGGCATATCAGGTGTATAAAAGATGAAACAGGTCAAGTTTTGATAAAAGAAGATGAAATAAAAGAACGTTGGAAGAGATATTTTGAAAGGTTAATGAACGAAGAGAATTTATGGAGTGGAGTGCTAGATGATGTGCCAGTGAACGTCGGCTTGATAGGATCAATTACAATAGATGAGGTAAGAGAAGCAGTGAGAAGCATGACGGATAAGTTAAGGAGTGAACGTTTGAGCTGGTATGGACATGTGATGAGACGGGATGAAAGTAATGTTGCGAGGAAGGTTTTGAGTATGAATGTTAAAGGCTTTAGGGGTAAAGGGAGACCAAAGATAAGATGGATGGACTGCGTGAAGCATGATATGTATAAACAGGGAGTGACTACAGAGATGACGTCTGATAGGGATGTATGGAAAAAGAGGACATATTGCGTCGACCCCAAGTAGTTGGGATAAGAGCAAGAGAATGATGAAGTATAAAAATCTTCCTCATCAACCTTTGCCGTGCCCATTTCTGTGACATATAAGTACGTAGTTCTTAAGATAACATTACTGAGTGCAATAAAGATAAGTATTGAAAAAAACCGGGAATAACACACAATACACCAGATTAATTCAGAATGTGAGCGTCATTTCTGTCCCTCCGTCTGTATTTTGAATTGTTTATTTCCTTTGCCTATGTGCGAGTACGAGATAATCCTTTATTAATTAGCCTTTAAAATAAAGCTTTTCTATTATTTATCCCAAAATAAATATGTAATTAATTATTTGGAACTGCATTAGTCTATAGATTAATCATCATAATGATTAATATATTCATTATTTACATCATATTAGTATACAGTAAACATAGTAGACGCAAATGTATTTAATCATATTAACAATTTTATTTTAACAAGAATCCATTTTTCAATCATTATATAATTTTTATTCAAATAATAAATTGATACGATATAACCTGAATAAAATATACCTGTGGCAGTCGGGGACTGCCGCGGTGAAGCTATTGTATAGCATTTTTATCAACTTATGAACCAATCGAACCCACGCTTACGGTGCCTAAAACCAGCGCCTTAGACCACTCGGTCACGCTGCCTGTGTATAGTAAGTGCAAAATTAACTGCTGCTTTTCAACCATACGATCTTAGGTTTTATTTTCGTTACAGAATTTCTTGATTCGGTCGCCGCGCTCAAAGCCCACGATAAAAGCTATGCAAGAGCTTAAAAAAAGTGGAAGATTTTTTCCTTATAAAATAAACAAAGTTGATTAGTTGTGCCATTTACTAAACTGGTCAAGAGTATAAATAAAATGAAAGTAATTTCGTAAGTCACTGTCAATAGGTATATATCTATTAGTTCAAATAACTAGCAAAATTGATTATATAGGTTTTAAATATTGGTCATATACCATGCCTTACCAAAGTCTTACTTTTAAATTTGATAATATAATAATTTATTTGTTGAATAATTTTTATACGATAATTGAAAAATCGGACTTGTGTAAAATGTAAATAATTCTAGAAAGTGAGATCTTTCAATTGTATTTCCGTTCCAACAATACACCTATCACAGCTTACCTTAATTTACAAATATTTCACAGTCCTATTTACTCGTTTGGTCAATAATTCTCTATAGTACAGGTCTATACAGGATTAATACAATCAGTGACAGTCACAAATAAATACATATATACTCGTATCACTTATCTGCAGTACCGTCTTCTCCATAAGGGGCCGCGGGACTCGTGTTTGGGATATCCATTCTGATTTGGGCCCTGAAAGTCCGTGGTAGTAATATCAACAAAATCAGACATAGGTACAGCATATCTAATTAATAAATATACCTACGTTATTTTATTTCTAATACTCATTCGTAATAAACATAAAGCAGTTTTTTATTATTTATTTATATTTTTTTTTTTTTATTATTTCTATTTATATTTAGTTATTTTCTTCTGGGAACAGAATTTTTCCGTGCACAGAAGCCCCGGCGTGACTTAAGACGGCCCCGCTTTTCTTTATAACTATAGGTAATACCCACATAACCATAATCTAAAAGTATTTCACGAGGTTAGGAACTAGACGTCATGACAGTAAAAATGTAATCTTAATTTATCTATATACAAAATTATTACTTGAACGTCCAGAGTTGTAAAATCATGCAGATACTGAAATAGTTAAATTAATATAGTATTTAATATTAAATAGATCGAGTTTACTTTTTATTTATATATTAAGAAGTTGTCGTTTTCTAATGCTGATAATTTAAATATTATATTTTGTTTTTATTTTTTAATGTTTTGATTGATCAACAGTGCTAGGGCCACATTGTTAATGGTAATTCTGGGAATTTTAATGGCCAACGAAAACGTTGTAAAGCACTTTTATATCATATTCACTACATCTCAGCAGTTCCGTCGCATTACATTACATAACAAGCATTCAAAATTATCCAATTCTAACACGTTAATACACTAAGGTATTGAATATAATACAAGAACACTACATGAGGACATCAGATTCCCGCCAGCAGTCAATAATACTCGTATCTTTTTAAGCCACTTCAAAAAACGAGGGAGGTGCTCAATTCATCTGTATTTTTATCAGATCTGACCAGTAATTTTTGAGATATCCTCAATATTGCGTATCTAGTTGACCTCGATTATATTGTTTTAAGGTCGGTTTTTTTTTGTTATTTACTAGTTTTTTGTTATCCTATTGGCCGCCTGCCAGACGTAACATTGAGTTACGTCTGGCAGGCGGCCAGTCACTTTTATAATATGTACTATGAAAGAAGAGTACATATTGTATCGACCCCAAGTAAGAGTAGGAGAATGATGATTAGTTTTTATTATCCTGACTAGCGACGCAAATTATTACAAGATCATTTGAATCATCTCAATTGTTTTATACAAATTTAAAATTGATCCAATCAATTCAACATATCTTTAGTCCTACTTCAAATGCACACAATAATTTAGGTATCGATTGATCGCTAACAATTTGATTTTATTATTTATTTTAAGTTACATAAATAATATATTTTTTTAATTACAATACTTATTTGAAATAAAACTACATTTACGGATTCTATCGCGTTTGTATTTGATTTATAATTTCCCGACGTTTCGAACACACAAAATGTGGGTCAAAATTTAATATCTTATAGGGTAGATATAAATAAATTTCTGTAATAATAATGACATATTGGACGTAAGACACCTCAGTCCTCCCGTGACCATGACCACTGTAAAGTGTTCGAAACGTCGGGAAATTATAAATCAAATACAAACGCGATAGAATCCGTAAATGAAGTTTTATTTCAAATGTGTAATACTCGCGTAAACATTAGAAGTCATTATACAATACTTATGTTCATCAATATAAAATAAAAACATAATTATATTTTTTTTTTCAAAATCAATACAATCTAATATCAATAGAATCTTCACACACAGGATCATACACAAATTACAGGGTCTTATTTATTATTTTATAACTATTTCAATTGTAACGTACCAATCCTATTAGTACCGTTAATATTGCTCCGTTGAACATAAAAATATTAAGTAAGGTCATCGTTTCAAATAAAGTATAACAAAGTATGTTATTTTAAATATTATGGTGATATATGGTTAGTGGCTATGAATACTATCAACCCTAACTTTGCTCGTAGATGTCGTAAAGACGACTAAGATTTTTATATCAACCTGGGCTAACTCCACCTCATCATAAAACTGATCATAAAACTATTGCCAATAACTTTTGCAGTATGTACGATGGAAGCGGAGTATATAATGCGTTACCTCCAAGTAAATGGGATAAGTATTGTATAATGATAAAAGTATGTTATCCTACTTCATTATTCAGGATATCATCAAGATAATTAAATTTATCAAAAAATATCGACGATATCGGTCCATTTACACTAAATTGGCAAATAATAAAAGATGTTACAAATAATAATATACAAATATAAAATACCACACCGAACTTAACGATTTTTATATTATCAACGCGCATATTATCAACGCGAGCGTTAGAGTCCTTTATTTTTAGGTTTTTTTTTGCCAACTTGATACGAAGAATTTATCAAATTTTCTAGAATAAAAATGAAACTATATAGAGTATGTATAAATGACCCAAGATATAAGTGATTTTTTTATATTACAGGGAAACATTTTAATTATTTATCCATTATTTTATAATAGCATAGATTGAGTTTATCATTTATTTACATAAAAATGCATATGTCTCACTGTTCGCCGATATCCGATGGCAAGCGATATACCTACTCCTACTATACTTGAGACTTGACGCTTATTCTCTCCATTTTACGTCGCAAAAAAGGACCAGAATTCCGAAGCCCTCTTATAAAAAGTTTCATTTCATAAAGCTATAATACATATCATTTACTGAAACATCACCTAATTACTATGCATATCATATGATATATCAGTTCAAGCATGTCCGAACCCTTACAGGTTTTTAAATACAAGTTTTAATTTACATAAAATGTCAAGATGTCCACAATAATAGAAATTAGAATTACACTGATTTCACATTTAGCATGCACTAAACTTGCGATGTGCGCGCGCTAGGCTATGTGTCACCATGCGCGGACGCGGAAGCGGCCGCGGGGGCGGGTGTTGAAGTGGACGCGTGTAGCGGAGGCGATATACGAGCGGCGGCTATGGCTGCAGCGTGTCGCCTCGCTTTTAGTCGCAGGTCAGCGATAGACGAAGATCGGCACCGTGCTGCAAGTGCAGCTAGGCCTGCGTATGGAGGGCACAGGGCAGCCGCAGCGGCCGCCGCTGCACTGGCGTACTGCGATCGAACATTATATTATATAAATTATTTTATTTAGACCTTATGTAAAAATAAAATATACAAAGGCGGACAAGCATTCTCTGCCAGTCAACCTTTAGGTCACACAGAAAACAAAATAAGTGAATTTCACAAAGCAATAAAGTAAAGGAAATATACTTGTGAGTGACAATAATGTGATGATAAAATTATAATACAATAGATATTTATTATATAAACCTACAGACATACATTATATACATGTCATATATTTCCATGTGGTGATGGAGAAAGAATATACCTAGTTCACCATCACATATTCTTCTTTCTTGCTCGTGAGCGTGAGTCGTATAAAACGCCTAAATATATTCCTTAATTGTCTATTATATCAACATGTATAAGACATCCATACAAGAGAAGAAAAACTCGAATTAAAGTATTAACTCGTGTGACCAGCGTGGCATAGTAGGTCAATTTCTTTCCCATTGAGGAAAAGGTTCGGGCCCAGTAGTGAGACAGGACGTACTTACACATATATCTCTATTATTTTCTTGACAAAATATTTTATAAATGACATTAGAGGGTTCTGAGAAAACTGAGCTGATTCTATCTTGCTTTTCATTTTATACAATTGGTAAACCTTAAATCTAAAAACTTGAACACATCCCTATTTCAAGAAGGAGGGCAGTTTAAAAGTTTGTGTACCTACTCGTATGTTTCTATACACAAGATTAACGTGTGTATAAAATTGCAAACTTAGTAATATCAATTCCATCATTAGTTTAATTAACAATCGATTATATTGAATACCACCAAAATGAGTTGCGTGGGGTTCAATAACTGAGCATTAGCAGTTTTTGGTTTTAAAATCATAACTACAGTCACATCTTTATTTATTGTTTTTTTTTGCGCTGTGCAAGTGTTATACGGAGGAATGTAATTATGGTATATTCCTCTTTATGGGTAGACTATTTTCAATAATGAAACTCTTATGGGCTGGCGATGATGCCTTTTCCCGCGAGCATTATATGAGACCGAGAAGGAAAAATAATACAGAATAAAATTCCATGAATTCTATTATGCTATACAATGAGAAGTATTTGGTTTTACTTCTCTTTTGAGTTCTACCTGGCAGTGATGTAGACCGGTGGAAGTTGGCTGATATGCTGTATGGATATTCTGTTATCAATTGAATTATATATTTATACATACTTTTAAAATTAAGCTGTGCGGTAGCGGCGACAAATACTACCAACCCTTACTTTCCTCGTGGATGTCGTAAAAGACGACTTATAACGACGATGAGAGCCTTATAACGACCTGGGCCAACCGCCGTTTGGTCAACAATTACATTCCCAAGTAGGTTCCTGAGAGCGGCCGGTATTAAAACTATTGCCAATAACTTTTACAATATGTAATATGAAAGAGGAGTACATATTGTATCGACCCCAAGTAATTGGGATAAGAATAGGAGAATGATGATGATGATGACATACTTAAAACTAAGTATATTTACGCATATCTCATTTAATGACTTCTGATGTGTATGCGAGTATTACAGATTTATTTTATTATTTATTATTATTTGATTATTTTCTACCGGCGATAAACTTGTTACAAAAATTTGGTTAAAAATTTAATTATTAATACTGTAGCGAATACTGTGAATAGCTAAAAATATCTGTAATAATGATGATTTGTTAGACGTGACTACCTGAGACACTTTAGTAGTACTAAAGTTAATTAGTATTAGTACTCCCGTGTCAATGAGCGCTGAAAGTGTTCGAAACATTGGCAAATTAAAAATCAAATACAAACGTGATATAAATCCGTAGTAATAGTTTTATTTCAAATATCCGTTTAAGTGAATTATCATCATCATCATCATCATCATCACAGGCCCTAACTGTCCCACTGTTGGGCACGGCCCTCCTCCGTAATGGGAGGGAAATTGACCTACTATACCGCGCTGGTCAGACGTGTTGGTATAGGGTTTTGTTTAGAGTTTTCCTTCTCTCGCATAGATGTTATATGCGCTTTTTATAGCCCTTAGTCGTCTTGTACGATCACCCACGGGTAAGATATGGCGTGGTGAATAGTATTCTTACTCCGTCACCACACGGCAGTGAATTATACTCAAAATACTAAGCGTCGAGAACATAGTGTTAAGATTAAACAATCACTATTCTGTACCTGATGGGCGGCAGCTGAAAGGAGTGCAGAGTCAAATGGTGCGAAGGCAGTTGAAGGTGGTGGATGTGGTAGAGGTGGTAGAGACGGTGCTGGCACTGGTGGACGTGGCACTGCTGACAGCCGTGGCACAGATACATATGGCGCTACGCGACAAGGTTCTAATGGGGTGCCCCCACCACTTACTAGAAGACCTGGAGAAATAATTATATCTATCGGTAAATCGATATATATACATGTATGTGTTATAAGTAGGTATATTTAAATTATTCAATAGATAAATCGCTTTATCTTTGATCGATCGGGGATTTGATTTGATCGGGAGTTGCTTCTAGTATAAATCTAAATGAAAGTCTTTACTAAATATGTGCTGAGGTGTGTCAAAGACATACAGATCTATGAAAAAACAATGATCAGAACAATTATCCTGCCCTTATCCCCATTACTTGGGGTTGGCCCAATAGTATATGAACCCAAGCAGTAGTTTTATGAAAGGTCTGACATCAACACCCCTTGGAAATCTAATTGTTGACCAAACGGTCTCAGGTAGAGTTAGCCCAGGTCGAAACAAAGTTCTTAGTCGTCTTTTACGGCATCCAAAAGGAAAATAAGGATTGGTAGTATTCGTAGCCGCTATCACACAGCATACTTCAGTCTGAAATTTGAATAGGAATACGCAGATAATATCCGTAAAATCGAAATGTACTTGATGAGTTAGCAAGTAAGCAAACGTTCGCGGAGAAAAATACGTCCATAAATATTACCAAAGCATTAAACCTTAGACTTCACCATACATATCTGTTGAACTTTACGCACATTTGGGATATGAACGAGTGCTAGCAGGTTTTTTTTTCACTGATATACAGTGCAGAGTACTCATAAATCGGTCGCCTGCCAGACGTCAACCTTCCTTGGGAATGTAATTGTTGACCAAACGGCATCAGATGGAGTTGGCCCAGGTCGTTATAAGGCTCTTAGTCGTCTTTTACGACATCCAAGAGCAAAGTAAGGTTTGGTAGTATATGTAGCCGCTACCATACAGCATAAAATGAAAATATATGACATATGGTTCAATTATATTGCGAGAAGTGATATGTTTGGAGCGTACAAATTTAGTAGTGATCGATCGATGTTTTAAAAGTCCGCATTAATAAATAAATTATTTGCAGGGAACTTTACAAACTATTAACAGATACAAATCACACATAAACCCGGAAAATTAATTTCTGTATTGCACTAAAAATTCTTCTGTATAGGGCTCGAAGGAACGACGCTCGATAAGGGAGGACGACGCTCTCATCATTACGCCATCATCACAGCCCATAAATGTCCCACCATTGGGCTCGAGCCTCCTCCGTAATGGGAGGGAAATTAACCTACTACACCGCGCTGGTCAGACGTGTTGGTATAGGGTTTTGTTTCGAGTTTTCCTTCTCTCGCACAGATGTTATGTGCGTTATATATCCCTTAGTCGTCTCGTACAATCACCCACGGGTATGACATGGGGTGGTGAATAGTATTCTTACTCCGTCACCACACGGATTGTCATTACGCCATCTGTGTAGTCAAATATGACTGCTGATCAATGTATCAGCGACATTCTAGAAGAACACATTAGTTTTATTTATTACTAATCTCTTTATTTGATTGCAGGATAATTGGCATCTCGAAACTATATAGATATAACAGTATCCAGTAGCCAGTAGGCTAACTGGGTGATGCTAATGTTTAGGAATTGTTAAAGAGAAAATCCAGAATATGTACAATTCACCCATCTAATTGAACTACGAAATGCGTTACTTTAATGATTGAATATGATTTAAAAAGCAATAGACAACATCGTACATGCTTCGTATAGGCGGACGAAAACCGTAGTCATAACATGATCGAAATTATGATTAAAACTATCCATAAATAATGTTAAGATTATACAATTTTAAAATTTTTAGCACTTTTATTTTAACACAAACAAAATAAGCCTTTTTTTTTTACAATGAAGTTTTATTACAAAGTTGAATTTACATGAAATTAATTGGTTTAGTACCTTATGCGTAATTGTTGTTTCTTAGAAGGTAAACACTATCATTTTATACTTTTATTTTACTCTATTCCCTAGTACTGATGTGTAAATAGTACATTTATACATCAGTAATACATTGAAATCGATCTTCAGTTGAACACGGTCAGCAACATGGCAAACTCAATTTATATCTGTTCTTATTTCTAATATCACTTTAAAATCGATAAAGAAGTAATACATGATGAAATAAGTTAATCAGTCTGCCGCCGACAGCCAGCATCGATCCAGCCCGATTGGCAGAGACAAACGAGCAATCCAGAGCGGCGCGCTCCACTCTTCACACAAATCCATAGAGATCCGTATCCGAACTCCACTTAATTAAATTGATATTTAAGTAAAGCATAATTTGCTCGTAAATTAAGTGAGATCCGTTGTTTATAGCCCGCCCGTCGAGCGAAGTGGCCAATTAATAAATTAACGCGGATCTACTCGACTTAAGGTGCTCCGGGAGTCTCGTCTGAAAGATTCATTAATTTAATTACTTTAATAGAAGACCTCACCATTCGATTATATCACAAGAGATTTGCTTTTAACAAGCTATCTTTATTTTGAAATCCGTTTGAATGTAATATAGTAACGATTGATCTTTTGATTTTGCGTTCAAGTAATTGAAGTCAATTATCAAATTAAAGGTGAAGCAAATGATTTAATCGTCTTCTTTCTTCCCTGATCATATATGCTCGGGCCTTCTCAAAAATTATAGTAAAATTGACTTATTGTATCACGTTTATCAGGCGTGTTGGTATACGGTTTCATATCAAGCATTTCTTCTTTCGCATCATTGCTATATAGATATCATTTTACTTTGTTTACGACACCCACAGATAAAAGGGGGCTGGTGAATGGTATTCTTATTCTCTCAGCACAAGGCAAGAGTGTAGGTAATTGATGATTGCGGAAAGGTTTAATAATACTATTGTATTATTTTAAAAGGCGTTCCACTTTCTCGTGACTTCACTGATAATAAGAAATTTTTAATAAAATTATATAACATTAATAAGCATAACATTAAACATTAGTAAGGGGACGTCCATTAATCACGTGATCTTTTTTTTAGCATTTTTACTCCACCTTGGTGATACGTGGTGAGGTTTAAGACTACGACCCCTCTCCTCCACCAACATCACGTGAATTTTTAGTACCTACAAAGAAGTAGCCCACAGCTCATTATATTCTCGGCTTTTTTGCTTTTTTAGACTTCGCAAAAAGGTCTTTATACAGATCACCTACTTTAAACGACTTCGTCAAAGTCACACTAAACGCCGCCTTTCAGAATAGAAATCGCAGCGTTTGACGAAAACATAAATACACGTGATATCTTACTACAACCCCAAGATGTGGTATTTCATGATTTTTGTCAAACCCCTCCCCCCTTTCAGTCCTCACGTGATTAATGGACGCCCTCTAACAGTAAAAATAGAAAAAGCGGCAGTAGTGTCTATCAGAGTTTTTAAAAACAACGCTTCCTAATTTCTTATTATCCTTGTGTAGCAGGGTATATTGCAAAAATTATTGATTGAGTTGAATTGTTTGATTTAAATTGACTGCACAGTACAGATGATGTAATAATTAAGATATCGAACTATCGCCAACGTGCAACTTCAATGCCTACCAGCAAGACCATATTTTGAGCAATTCGCAAGTTGTTGTTCTGAGTTTGGATGTAATTTGTATATCCAACAGTATAAGGATTGTTTCATTAGTTAAGGGTAAGTATTTATTGTCTTTAAAAAAGTTAACAACCTCAAGTAATACCTAATCTTTCCACTTTGTCCTGCGTTCGAATTGTACTAACGATACTCGGTACAGTTTTCTAACCGTGGCTTATGATAATAATATAAATATACATACATATTTACGCATGTAATTGCGGAATGTGAGCTCTTTAGTTCGAAACAGGCGTTATTGGGAGTTGGTGCCAGCATATTTTTCGTAACAATAAAAAACGTGCAAGTGAAAATGATATATCATTATGCCTATAGACCTATATGCCTAAAGACGTGAGAAATGAAATTTAAGTAAAATTTCATAGTATAATTTCTGCCATTTCGTATTAATCTAAAGTTATCTTCTAGTGCAGTGAGCTCCGGTCCTTTAACACGTCTTCACAGTGTGTCAATGTCGGTGTATAAACCTGTATGACCTTCAACACCCTTTGTATATGAGAGACTTACGAACAAACGAACAATAAACTCTCTAGAGTTTAATGTATTACGTTATCAAGGAGATATACTGTCTTGGAATGACACCCCGTCCGGTGGAAGAGTAGGTTTTCGGAGGAGAGAACTACAGTGTCTTCTTCTGATAAAACTATAATGTGTCTTTAAATTTTTCTCAACTCCATTTCCAACTCAAGGTACCTATCATTGCACAACTTCCTATATATACATATATGCAGTTTAATGAGTGGCATGAGTCTAATGCCGTAGTCGCCACGTTTAGCCTTTCCTAAGTCGATGACCTCCCACAAAAATAAAGGGGTTGGGAATACACTTTATAAACTTTTCTTACACGGACACGGTTGTAAAGAGTGATTCCACTTCCCTCCTAGGCAAAGCGGGAGACAAGAAAACAAAATGACTAGTCAGCCAATAATTAAAGAGGTGTACGGCTACGATAAGCGCAGCCGCGGCACCACGGATACGGAAGAGCTTAACGGGGCCTATATGTGAGCGTTAAGATTGATTACTACAGTAGGTATGGCAGAAACGCATGAACGCACGGTAATTTTCTCGAGTTGCCACAAGGTCCGTATAGTATACTACAAATATATAATAAACCTATGTTGCGGAAGACTTCATAATATACATTTAATAGACACAAGATATATCTAGAATTGAGACAATTATTTATGTATTGCACAAATATTTGTCCCGCGTGGGCATTGAACTATGATACTTGTTTAAAGGGTCGCTACAAGACTATCACGATATCTGTACAGTCACAGATAGATGATAATAGCTTAAGTATTAAGTTATTGAAGCATGTTTGTAGAATAAGCGTAGGGGGAGGCATGCTATGACGAAGATACGTGCAACGTTAGGTGCGGGGAGCGAGGTGTGAGGGCGTTTCTCGTTTGCTGTAAATCAGAACCGCTCCGGTCGCCGTCGGCATTATCAAAATGGATGCTCTCGGCGCGTATGAGTTATTTCCATATTTGACACCGAATTACTTTCGAGAAGTGCCAGCATAAATACCCGGAGCGTTTGCGTCCGGCGGCGCGAGCGCCCTCCGCCGTCGACCACCGTGCATTTATTTGATTAACTCCGACTTGTTTAATTTAATCGAATTAGAAGGTAAGCAAGCGCTCTTCGCTCAGTGGGGTGATCTCCCGCTCTCGCTTATTTTAAACTGCTCCGAACATCTTTACAGCGGTTTGTGCGCAATAAAATATCGCCACCCTCGCGACGCGCGAATAACTTTACAATTTTATGAACAGGGGAACAATTAAGCTACGGTGTATTCTTTTATTCTTAAATTTCACGGCTGCTCTGATTGTTTTTATAGCAGCGCTGCGAGCGAACGAGATTCATATCTTCGTTACATATAAATTTCATGAATGTTCACATTGAGTGTTTTTATAATAGGATTTCATAGAAAGTGATTTAAATAAATAGTTATTAAATTAACTATATGTTTATTATAGGTACTAATAAATAAATTTGGTTGATATTTAATATTTTCTCTATAACATAATAAATAATATTAATTATTTCTTGTCAATATTGCTATCATTTAATCTTTGATAAGCAGTGGTTTCTATGTATATACAAAAAAAATCCGTCACTTCGCTATAATAATAAATGCTAGTAATTTTCCTTTTTTGCCTTTATCATAATTCCATTTTATAGATACGACTCAGAAAAAAAAGCAAAACTTTATCTATGTTTATAAATAACAGAATACAGCTTCTTTAAAGGTTTTGTACAAATATGAATTTGGAGTCCATTCGACGTGGAGCAGTTTTTGTTTGTGGTAATTACTATCATCGGTCTCATTATATCTATTAAATATATTATAATTCGAAAATAAAACCCTCCTAGGTTAAGTTTATAACATTCTTTATATTATTATAATATCTTATATAAACCTCTCTTAATTTGACTGTATGAAAACCTTTATTTACTTATTGCGTTCACTGTTTAATTTATAATAAAATTTATTCTAAATCTCTATGTATTAGTAAGAGTATTTTAATTCAAATGCCTTTAATCAAATAAATAAGTACAGTGAATGTTTCAATCAGTGATATGAGCCCACAAACAACTGCGTAAATCAATAACGACATTGGGAATCTCGACGCTCCGTTAAAGGGGCATAACATAACAAATAACCGTTTCATTTCACTTTACATGATTATTCTCATGTCGACCGGGGAGGCGGCGGGTGTGAGGCTAGACGAGGGGAACGGCACATAAGTTAATAAGACATTTAGCAGGGGACGGCGGGATTGCGTCCGAATGGCTCCCGCGGGGAATCATTTTATTCGATTCTGGCGACCGGCTTTTTTCCGCTTTACGCTCCGTTTAGCGGTTCCTCAATGCTCTTACAATCACACGATTTGCTCAAGATTTTCGCGCAGTCAAGTCTCGGTTTGTTGGTATGATGTTATGAATGGAGACAGCAACCGCCGCAGAACATATACGATATGAGACAATGTGATATTTTCATTCGTCCAGAGCGTGTTACTGGGGATCTGGGACACGTCAATTTGTGGGTGATTAATTGTTTGCTTATAATCGCTTTTACTATATGAGCATCAAAATAGCGCAAAAACAATTTTATTGAAACGGCAATTTGCTTAAGTAGGTAGGTACCAATATTATATGCCAAATGTTTACTTACAAGTGACCATTTTAACACTAAATTAAATTAATATATTGTCTGTTTAAATAAGTAATAATGTCGTCTTCAGTATATTTTATGTTCTGAGTGCACTCTTAAGACGTAAAATACTCCAAGAAAACACCCACTCTAAAAATCATGAACTGTTGAGAAAATTAACGAACATTTGAGGAAACTGTATTTCTTTCATCAATGCTCTCATAATTGTAGTCGTTATTTAGGTGATTAGTGCATTTCTATAGCCCTGATCTTTAAAATTTGGATACCTACATTTTAGATATAAACTTAATTGGAGTATACTAAGTAGTATGCCTGAAATCTAATATCTAAGTGACTCCTTCGTTTATACTAAGTTATCTTAGTGCCTTAACATATTGTTTGCACTGTAATTTTTTGTATTCAGGATCACGAAATTAATGTTTTCTATTACAATATTGTTTTCAGCTCAAATTTAAGTAATTTAAAACAAATACATAGGTTAAAGATGCTCAACTTATTTATTTATTTCTTCTTTGACCAGTGAGGAGGGAGGTCAGTCAGACGATCGCTAAGTGCGTTGTGCAATTCTCTGAATTTATCGCCTCGTGTGTACCGTTTCCCGGGCTTTTTTTACCGCGTTCGCGCGGATTCTCGACTCGGCCCGCCATTTTAATTATTCATCCGCGTGAGTTATGGTCGAATTAAAAAACTGTTAGAGTTGGACCGGCGCCGGCGGGAATTGTAATCGAGTTAGGCGGAGTCATGGAGAATACGTAATGTGCTAGTTTCGTACTGTGTAGCTAGCTGGTTGCGTATTCCAGTTGCGGGCTACAGCTAACTAGTGATGTACCGTAGGTATACAACGCACGAGTGAATTCATTCCGATTATGCAGCGGTGCCAACTTGCCGACAACTAGTTTGCCAGAATCATTTACAATTTGTAGTTTTCGACTACATTAAGCACGATAACTGTTTCGAATATGAATTCTGATGTTGCTATATAAAATGTTGTTAAATGCTCTATAATAGAGTTCGTAGAAAATTATATTAGGTATTGTTTATGATTGTGTCTAAATGATTAGGTTGATAGGCGTATATATATTTTTATATTAATTCATCCATCATCCTAGCTACGTCCACAGCCAGACATAGGTTTCCTTTAGGAGGAATTTGACAGGGCATTTTGGTATTGGTATTTAGTGTTATGACTTTTCTAGGAGATTGCTGTTGGCGATTCCCATGGTAATCTGTCAGGAGGTTTTAACAAATATCACAAGGGGCGGTCTAGATTCGAATCTTGGACTGTATGTATAAAAATGTTATTAAATTTTTAAAGAAGTAAAGGAAGATAATTAGTTTTACAGCCACCCACCTAGCATGGCTTACTTGCTGCCAGTTAACACAATTTTTCAATTAGTGAAACTCAAAACTCAAGGAAGTTTGTCGCTCAGAAACTCATTGCCATTTATAATTAGTTTGTAAGTGATAACATTAGTCAGTATAGTTTAAAAAAAACCTATCACGCAATATTTTTTTTCTGCTCCATTCCAAACAGGGATTGGAACTGGCGTCGTCTCATTTGCCAATAGATATATCGATAACATTAGAGAAATAAGTTACCTTTGTGCATCTGACTTTCATGTTTCCGGCATTTAGCTCTTCGGTTTTGGAACCATACCTGTATAATTATAAAATAGATTAAATTATTAAAGAGACTGATATTTTTTGATGATTGCAAATTTATTGTAATTTTATTTGAAATGAACTAATTTTGCAAGCTAATCTATAATCTTAACCTAATCTATTTTTCATGTGGCACTGGTCCAACTTCATTAGGTACTTGCGTTCATAACACATTCGTTTTCTACAGGTATTGTATAACATCATTACAGGAGAAACATCATTATTGGAGAAGGAAAACTCGAAATAAAACCTTATATAACTGGCCCGCAAGAATGCGACACAACTACAAATTTCAAATTTCGTTATATTTAAATTTTTGGTGGTGGTGGTTGGGGTTAAAATCAGTTATCCCTATCAACACTTCGTCGTCATTCTTAAAGAAATTATGCAGACGTTCATGCATTTGGTATAGTATTTTCAGGCAAGTGAAAAAAATGCAATCTTTATTTTGACTCTCCTAAAAACGTTTTTTGGTGTTGTGCTACATTTCACGTGGGACCGCGATATAACAACCAACTGATGGGCTTAGCATAGTAAAGCTTGCACCCAATTTGGATGAGGTTCATGCCCTTTTTTTTGCGGTGGACTATGGAGGTGGTCGCGTCCCGCCAAATCGGTCCGAGAAGAAAGAGGCGTCGCGCAACCCAATAGACCCACCCTGCAAACATCTCTCCTCGCCGTCCGAGCGGGCTACCGGTACCCGATCTTTGTGTTCGGTGGCATGAAGCTCATGCCCTTTTTTTTTTTTTTTTTTTTTTTTTTTTTTTTGTGGTGGGCCATGGACGTCGCACCCCGCCAAATCGGTCCGGGGTGACGGAAGAGGCGGCGCGCAACCCCATTGACCCACCCTGCAAGCACCTCTTCTTCGCCGTGCGAGCGGGCCACCGGTACCCGATCTTTGTCTTCGGTGGCCCGCTCGGCGGTATGCCCTCTCGGGTACCTCTCCTGTCGACGCCCCGACAGATTTCGCCGTCGAGGCGTCGTCCTCACGCGGTGGCCTCGCGTCGGGTGACCGGACAATTCCCCGGTCCGATCACCCGAAGCCTCGGTTAGGGCGGCATCAGGCGCAGGTATTCGCGCCTGCGCCGCCCCGGCCGCGGGCGGCGGCCCGGGTCACGGGAATCCTCCCGGGCCCGTTCCGCCGCCTCCTTCTGCGAGATGACAGCCTCGCAGAAGGCGGCGACCGCGTCCCAGTTCCTGACGCTGTCGACCATCGCCCTCGCGACAGCCGGCAGCGTCAGGTCGGCACCGATAATAGCGACGAGGTCGCGGCGCTGCCCGTCCCAGCCCGAGCATTCCTCGAGCGTATGTTGCGCCGTGTCCTCGTCACTACTGCAATGATGGCAGCCCGGAGTCCATTCCCTGTACACGACCGTGTGCAGGTATTTCCCGAAACACCCGTGCCCCGTTAACACCTGCACCAGTCGGAAGGTGAGGACCCCGTGCCGCCGCTCCATCCATTGCATCAGTACGGGCCGGAGGGCCTCGACGGTAGTGACACCATGTCTAGGCCTCTCCAGCCGCGTAGCCCAACGGGCGATGACTTCTCGGCGGGCGTCCTCGCGCCAGGTGGCTATCTCGTTAAACGATGGGGAGCCACCCTCTTCGCGCATTGAGGTAACCCGCCGGTAGAGGTCGGAGAGCATCTCCGCCTCTAGGTCCCACGGGGGTGTCCCGGCCAATAGGCACGCCGCCTCTGTCGACACCGTGCGGTACCCGCGAATGGCTCTGACCGCCATGGCTCGCTGTGGCCTCCACAGCACCGCCCTGAGCTGGGCGTTTAGAGCCCTCGCCCACACGGGTGCGCCGTACATGGCCATTGAGCGGATCACCCCCGCATACAGCCGTCGGCCCTCGAAACTGGGTCCGCCCACATTCGGCATGAGCCGAGAAAGGGCGGACGCCGCGCCGACCAGCCGGGGAGCAATTTGGCGAAAATGCTCCCGGAACCACCATCGCCCGTCGAGCACCAGACCCAAGTACCTCATATGGGCCTGGATACTGATGTGGATGGAGTTGACGACTAACGAGGCGCCGATGGGCAGCCTCACACGGGGCCCATGGAATAGCAGGGCCTCCGTCTTGTTTAGGGCCACCCTGAGCCCCAGCGCCTCGATTCGCCTGACCATCTCCTCGGTGCCGAGAGTGGCCAGGCTCGCCGCCTCTTCAAATGTCCTGCCCCGGGCTGTGACGAGCGTGTCGTCAGCATAGCAAATAACGCTCAGCCCGGGGGAGAGACTCCCTCTCAACGCCCAGTCGTACCCGATGTCCCACAGAGTCGGCCCCAGAACCGACCCCTGCGGAACACCGCACGACATGGGCGTCCGCACAATGTCCCCTGCGGGGCTCGCGTAGAGAACACTGCGCCCCTCCAAATAGTCTGCCACCAGCCGCCTGAGGTACAGGGGCACTCCATGGAACCGGAGCGCCTCCCTGATGCAGCTGAATGGCAGACTATTGAAGGCGTTGGCGATGTCCAACGACACCGCCAACAGCACTCCTTTGCCGGCGACAGCCTCCGCGGCCGTCTGCCTCAGGCGTAGCAGGGCCCCGATGGTCGAACGCCCCCTCCGAAACCCAAATTGAGCGTCCGACAGATCGGGCCCCACCTCCTCCAGGTGCTGGACGATGCGGGCAGCGAGGACACGCTCCAGCAGTTTACCCACATCGTCCAGAAGCACAATGGGCCTGTAGGCCGACGGCGAATCCGGGGGCCGTCCCGGCTTTGGCAGGAGAACCAACCTCCCTTCCTTCCAGCACTCAGGGAACTGTCCAGACGTCAGACAAGCGTTGAACAGTCGCCTGAGGCGAGGTTCGAGATGCTCGAGGAGCAACGTCAACACCCGGACTGGGACTCCGTCCGGGCCGGGGGCCGTGGTGGCGGAACGAATCTTCGCCACGGCTGCCCCCACTTCCGACTCCGTCACGGGCGGAACACTCTCGACGGCCTCCCGGTCGTGATCTGGCGAAGCCATGACCGGGGGCGTGTGCTCCGACTGCCGCGGGAACAGCTCCTCGACCACTCTACGAAGGAGGTCGGGCTGGAGGGTCTCGGTGAGGGGGGGGCCCTGCGCGCGAAGCTTATTCAGCGACGCGCGATACGGGCGACCCCAGGGGTCACGGTCGAGACCGTCCAGCATCTCCTGCCAACTTGCGTCCTTAGCGGACCGGATGGCCAGCCGAAAGGCGGTACGCGCACTGCGGTACGCCTCGTAAAGCTGGCCCTCCCGCTCAACATCGCGGCGACGCCGCCGACTGCGGGTGTAGGACCTTCGGGCACTAATGCACGCCGCACGAAGGTCCGCCAGTCTTGGGGACCACCAGTAGACCCCCTGCCTCGGAGGTAGACGCCGCACCCTGGGCATGGCCGCATCGCAGACCTGCGTTAGCGCACTGCGGATGCGGACAGCCTCAACGTCCACTCCGTCCGCTGGGGGTGGTGAGGACAGCCACGTGTTCACGATGGCCGCCTCCACCAGTAGGTCCCTATCCAGCCGCCCCACAGCCCACCGCGGAAATGCGGGAGCCCGGTCCGCCCTGTGACCCCTGCTGGGGTCCCGGAGAGGGGAGACCTCCATCCGGATGTATCGGTGATCCGACAGGGTCTCCGCCTCCTCCAGGACACGCCAGTTCCTCACTCATGGTGCGACAGCGGGGCTAGCGAACGACAAGTCCACTATCGACCCACCCTGCTGTCGCACACACGTGTTCACTGAGCCTCTGTTTAGGACACAGAGGCCCAGTGACGCCGCCCACTCCACGATCGCCCGCCCGCGATCGTCCGTCATCGGGGACCCCCACGCCGTGGATTTGGCGTTGAAGTCCCCCAGGACCAGGACGAGGCCCGGTGCCAGTCGCCGTATCGAAGCCTCCAAGGTGGTGAGGGAGGCCCCGAAATCGTCCATTCTCCTGTTAGGGGAGAGGTATACACTGTAGAGCGTGACCCCTCCCCAATCCGCCGCGACAAATTCCTCGCCCCTATCCAAGAGGGATAAGGACGGGAACTGCCGTTGCGTGGAGGTGACGATTGCCGCGGTTCCGTTCCGGCTGACCACCCAATTGGGGCGATCAGGCACGACGTACGGTTCCGCGACTACGGCTGCACCGATCGACCACTCCGCCATGGATTGCAGGAGGAGATCCTGCGCACCGGCGGAGTGGTTGGTGTTGGCCTGCAGGAGGTGAGTGGACTGGGCAGCCATTAATGGGCCGTGTCCATCATCACCTCCTGGCTTGCGGCGGGCGATCGGGCCGCGCTAGGAGCGGGAGCGGCCGGAGTCGAAGGGCCGCTCCGCCCCTTTGGAGCCGAAGCCGGAGGTCTGCACGCCCCAGAGCCCATGCGGTGCTTGGCAGGCTTATTGCCCGCCGCACACGCGGGGCAGTGGGGCGGGGCGGCGCAGGATGCCGCCATATGCCCAGTCTGACCGCAGCGGAAACAAAGTCCGCCGCAGTCAAAGCAATTAGTGCATGTTGGCCGGGTGTGCCCGACCGCCATGCACTTGAAACACCTCGCAGGCCGGTGCTCCAGCACGGTGACTCGCGCTGAGCTCCAGCCCACGAGGAGCCTGCCTGAGTCGGCCAGTTGCCTGACCGACTCCACTGGGCACTGCACCCAGGCGGCACCCACGCCGCCCGGACCGGGCTGAATGACGCCAACCCGGACGGTGTCCAGGGGACACCCGGTTTTCGAGGCAATGGCCTCCCGGATGTCTTCCACCGTCACGGAGTCGTCCAGACCCGAAATGCGCATTTCGGCGCACTTCACGGGTCTGGCGATTCTAACGCCACCCTCCTCGGCGAACAGACCTCTCAACTTCGACGCCACGCTATCGGCCGTCCTGGTGCCCTCGGCCCCAGGGAACTCTAAAATCCGAGCCCCTGTCCGGGCCTTGCGGGTCCTGGCTTCAACGCCTCCTATGTCTGAGACGTCGAGCTCCCGCCGGGCTTTCCGCAGAACGGCCTCATAGCTGAGGCCCCTTTCTGCCGCCTCAGGCAGCACAGTGATCACCACTGCGGCTGTCTTCGGCGGCCGGAGCCCCTTGCGCGGCCTCTTCTTTTTTGTGCCGCCTCCTCCGGCTCCTGCCTGAGGAGCGGCGACCTCAGCGGCGCGCTTTGTCGCCGCTCTCCTTCTCTGCCCGCGACTCTTTCTGCCGCGCTCGGCAACTTGCCAACCATGAAGCTCATGCCCTAAGAATGAGTATATGAAAAGAGAAGTAGAACAACTAAAACTATTGGTTATTTAGTCTAAAGTCGGGTGTTTAACCCGAAGCACTATACTTCTGTATTTCGTAACAATGCTTTCGATATGAACAGGAAACACTTTTTATCATGACGGTACTATATAGAGGGTTTTTCTTTCCTCCATCCATCCATCCATCAGCCCGTAAACGTCCGTGTTGGACATAGGCCTCCCCATAAGAATGCCATTCAACACGGTCCCGCGCCACCTGCGGTTTCCTGCGACCTTGATAATGTCGTCAGTCCACCTAGTGCGGGGACGTCCTACGCTGCGGCGTCTGATTCGTGATCACCACTCGTGAACATTTGTTCCCCAACGGTTGTCGGTTCGTCGAGCGATGTGGCCTGCCCATTGCCACTTCAACCACTACATTTCTTTCACACCTACACTTATTTCATACCTTCAATATTTTCTATGATTTCTAAGTGTACATATCTGTTTTGTGTTGCGTGGGCAGGTGTGGAGACTAACTTCTAAGATACAGGCTCGGCCTAGTTTTGACTTTAGAGCTCAACTTGGACTATGTACTACTACTACTAAGTATACTACTAGATTAAGGTCAGTCTAGGTATATGTTGTTTTTCTAATTAAATAAAATTATTATTATTTGTATCTCCTTTTTATTATTAATATATATATATATATATATACATATATATATATATATATACATATATATATATATATATGTATATATATACATATATATATATATATATATATATATATATATATATATATATATATATATATATATATAGCCGACCCGGCAGACTTCGTTCCGCCTAACAGTCAATGAATGAGCAGGTTTCATTTAATTCAAACTAATTAAGATATTTTTTTTATTCTGATAATAAACATAAATGAATACATAAATGCAATCCATAAAATTAAAAACCTAAATTTTTTATAACGTGCTAGCGAGATGAAGAAGTTCTTTGTGATATACGACATTTTTCTTCTTGCGGGTTGAAAATTATCTAATTGTTGATCTCTGAGATTTGCTCGATGATTTCATATAGTCAACCAAGCACTTTCAGGGGCAGGCAGGGGAGCAAAGTGAGGCATCACTTTGCTCTTGCGATTGAGAAGCACAAAGTCGGACCATACTAACGCAGCGCTCTTTATGTATCGTTCTTCTTCAGTGGTTTCATTCGCGATGTTTAGAATCCTAATTGCATTATGGCTTACAAATAGTGGTATCTATCTAAGTGGTTTTCCGTGTGGTGACAGAGTAAGAATACAATTCACCACCCCCTATCTTACCCGTGGGTGATCGTAAGAGACGACTAAGGGATATAAAATGCATATAACATCTATGCAAGAGAAGGAAACCCGAAACAAAGCCCTATACCAACACGTCTGACCAGCGTCGTATAGTAGGTCAATTACCCTACCATTATGGAGGAGGCTCGAGCCCAACAGTGAGACATATATGAGCTGAGATGATGATGAAATAGTGGTAGGACTACGCTGTTGGCAGTTCGCTGTCTACAGCCGCGGGCCGGGCCATCCGGAGTAGTACCACACTCTTAAATTTACGGCTAAACAATGGCAATATGCTCCTGTACTTCGTTCGTTGATCGAAAGAGCCGGCAGCCTATCTTTCTGGTTGGATTTGGGATTATTGGTAGGCAGCCTAGCTGTACCCCTAGTATTGCAAAGGTCCATGGGCAGCAGTAACACTTACCATCAGGTGCGCTGCTTGTTTGTTTCCCACCAAGAGCATTAAAAAATTTAATGTCTATTATTATAATAGCAGATAAGCAATATTAGCTTTTAAGTAAACAATTATCGCTTAGAAATATATTAATAACTAGCAGACCCGGCCTCGCGTTGCTGTGGCAAAGGTAACCGCAGTAACACGTGGTGGTTATGCTAATAAATTGTAGCTTATATGAAACGTTTCTACGTTTAACATAGCGCCATCTATTAAATACTTACTCACCTGTTAGAATCGTTTGGAGATAACTGTGACTGTCAAATAGTAGACAAATAATTTGCAATAAAATAATATTATTACTATAAATTGAGATGGAAGCTATCCTATCTTTTAAGTTGGATCTAACTACACATACTATGCAAATTTGATTGAAATCGATTAAGTACTTTAAGAGTGCATGGCGGACAAACGACGTAACGTGATTAAGATTGTCCCTATTATAATTCATCCTTTCTGTCTCGATTTTTGCAAACATGTTGATTAAAAACTGGCTAAACAGCGAACGAAAATATAGCAGATGATCTTATACTCCTATCATTATAGGGTAAAATAAAAAGTTGCAGTAGATATAATTTTATAAAGCGGTGTTTGTGGTTTTAGTATCACAATGGCTATATCCTAGCACAATTCAAAAACCAAACAACTGCTGAAATAGAGTATCAACCATCGTCGTAGCGTGACACAAACGGATATTGTCACACAAACTGTAATGCATCGTGTGAGCGATGAATTTCAGTTATTCGATGCAAGGTATTACCATGGCTTTGAATTACAATATTCTGCTTAGAAAATTACCGTCCAATCATTTCAAATTTCAAAGTCTACGTTCATATGAGGCCGTGTCCTAAAAGTACATGACCTCTCTAAAGCTTAGAAACCTATAAACACCGTACTAATATAGTGCGGTGACATTCGAGACATTTCAATTTTAAAAAGTATTTGCATTGTACCAAACGTTTATGTGACATCAACCTTTTTAGAGTTCCATACTCAAAAGATAAAACAGGACCCTATTACTAAGACTCTGCTGTCCGTCCGCTGCTTCGCCTGTCTGTCACCAGGTTGCTCTCATGAACCGTGATAGTTGGACAGTTGAAATTTTCACAGATGATGAATTTCTTTTGCCGCTACAACAACAAACAATATTATATTTATTGATAACAAAAATAGGTAGACGTTTAAAATATTGACAGAATATTTAGCAATATATTCAGTTTATAAATAAATAATTAAATTAAAATAAAACAAATAGAGAATTTAAGCTCCCATACAACAAACATGATTATTTTGCCATTTATAGATAATGGTACGGAACCCTTCGTGCACGACTCCGAGTCGCTCTTAGCCGGTTTTTTGAATATAATCGAATTGAGTTTTCAAATATGTGTCAAAATAAAATATCTTTTAAACCAAAATCACTAAGAAGTATTGATATCAACTTTAAAGCAAATCACTCCTAAAATAACTTTCCACCCCTTTTTAACCCAGTTAGGAGATAAATCTCAATAAAATATGAACCACATCTTTCATCAATTCTGTTAAAGAATGTTTATGCAAAATTTGAAATAGATTGAACCAAGGAATCACGTTGTCCCATACAAACTGTGCTCTGCTTTTTCACCCCCTTAGGGATATAATTTCGTAAAATCCGTTCTTAGCTGACCTCTACACGGCGAAAGAAATATTACTACCAAATTTGAGGTTTGTAGGCCTTATGGTTCCAGAGATATCGGGATGAGTCAATACGTAAGTGGAAATCTCTTATATTATATATATATATATATATATATGACGTTTGTGTATGTATATATATATATATATATATATATATATATATATATATATATATATATGACGTTTGTGCGCTACTACGGTCGTTCTGTTCTCTTCATACCATTTCATTCGTTCGTCGTCATTCGTTCATGAGAGCAACCTGGTGACAGACAGGCGAAGCAACGGACGGACAGCAGAGTCTTAGTAATAGGGTCCTGTTTTATCTTTTGGGTATGGAACTCTAAAAAGGTTGATGTCACATAAACGTTTGGTACAATGCAAATACTTTTTAAAATTGAAATGTCTCGAATGTCACCGCACTATATTAGTACGGTGTTTATAGGTTTCTAAGCTTTGGAGAGGTCATGTACTTTTAGGACACGGCCTCATATGAACGTAGACTTTGAAATTTGAAATGATTGGACGGTAATTTTTTAAGCAGAATATTGTAATTCAAAGCCATGGTAATACCTTGCATCGAATAACTGAAATCCATCGCTCACACGATGCATTACAGTTTGTGTGACAATATCCGTTTGTGTCATGCTACGACGATGGTCGATACTCTATTTCAGCAGTTGTTTGGTTTTTGAATTGTGCTAGGATATAGCCATTGTGATACTAAAACCACAAACACCGCTTTATAAAATTATATCTACTGCAACTTTTTATTTTACCCTATAATGATAGGAGTATAAGATCATCTGCTATATTTTCGTTCGCTGTTTAGCCAGTTTTTAATCAACATGTTTGCAAAAATCGAGACAGAAAGGATGAATTATAATAGGGACAATCTTAATCACGTTACGTCGTTTGTCCGCCATGCACTCTTAAAGTACTTAATCGATGTCAATCAAATTTGCATAGTATGTGTAGTTTGATCCAACTTAAAAGATAGGATAGCTTCCATCTCAATTTATAGTAATAATATTATTTTATTGCAAATTATTTGTCTACTATTTGACAGTCACAGTTATCTCCAAACGATTCTAACAGGTGAGTAAGTATTTAATAGATGGCGCTATGTTAAACGTAGAAACGTTTCATATAAGCTACAATTTATTAGCATAACCACCACGTGTTACTGAGGTTACCTTTGCCACAGCAACGCGTGGCCGGGTCTGCTAGTTATTAATATATTTCTAAGCGATAATTGTTTACTTAAAAGCTAATATTGCTTATATGCTATTGTTATGATAGACATTAAATTTCTTTTTAAATATTTTCTTTGAGATGTTTTTTAATGCTCTTGGTGGGAAACAAACAAGCAGCGCACCTGATGGTAAGTGTTACTGCTGCCCATGGACCTTTGCAATACTAGGGGTACAGCTAGGCTGCCTACCAATAATCCCAAATCCAACCAGAAAGATAGGCTGCCGGCTCTTTCGCTCAACGAACGAAGCACAGCAGCATATTGCCATTGCTTAGCCGTAAATTTAAGAGTGTGGTAATACTCCGGATGGCCCGGCCCGCGGCTGTAGACAGCGAACTGCCAACAGCGTAGTCCTACCACTATTTCATTATCATCTCAGCTCATATATGTCTCACTGTTGGGCTCGAGCCTCCTCCATAATGGTAGGGTAATTGACCTACTATACGACGCTGGTCAGACGTGTTGGTATAGGGCTTTGTTTCGGGTTTCCTTCTCTTGCATAGATGTTATATGCGTTTTATATCCCTTAGTCGTCTCTTACGATCACCCACGGGTAAGATAGGGGTGGTGAATTGTATTCTTACTCTGTTACCACACGGAAAACTACTTAGATAGATACCACTATTTGTCTATTGAATATCTGAAATAATTACATATTCGTATCGTAAAATCTTATATTTCAAAATACTAAACCAAGGCCTTAGTGAAAGAGAAACGTGGTAGAGCAAGTATGAGTGCAGAAGATAGGCTGACTAAAAACTTCGAGGGTAACACCAAACTCTTTTGGAGGGAGGTAAAGAAGTCTCGGGGTGGTTGGTCAGCCTTCAGAATGAATAAAATAAGGTCTAAAGGTGGAGACATTCTTACACAAACACAAGACGTGTTAAGCCGATGGAGTGAATATTTTGGCGATATGTATGCGGATGCTGCGGTTGGCGCCGGTGTCGCATGTGGTCTAGTAGATCAACATTCGGCGATGGCGTCCTCCGATGGCATCAGTATGGATGAAGTTGAATGGGCGATAAGAAGTTTAAAAAATGGTAAGGCAGCGGGCATTGATATGGTGTCTGCCGAGATGATCAAGCTTGGTGGCTCCTGTGTCCGGGACGCGTTCCTGTTGCTCCTCAATTTATGTTGGAGCTCGGGAATGGTTCCCGGGGACTGGAATAGCGCAGTCATCGTGCCTTTGTTTAAAAACAAGGGTTCACGTTATGACTGCGCAAATTACAGAGCCATAAGCTTGACCAGTTTGGCAGCAAAAGTGTATGGTAAAATTATTGAAAGGAGAATGAGGATGGTGTCCGATGGTTTACTGTGTGAGACACAAGGAGGTTTCAGGAGTGGAAGGGGATGCATGGATCAAGTGTTCTCTCTGCGCAACATTGTGGAGAAGCATCTGGCCCTAGGTCAGAGGGTTTTCTGCAGTTTTGTGGATCTGGAGAGAGCATTTGACACGGTTGTACGAAAGGAACTTTGGGACATTTTACCGGAGTATGGTATTAACGGTAAACTGCTGCAGGCTGTGCAATCCAGTTACATGGGCTGTAGAGCCTGTGTGCGGCTGGATGATGGAATGTCGCCTTGGTTTGACGTCAATATTGGCGTTAAGCAGGGCTGCGTTCTACCAGCCAGGCTGTTTATCATATATCTGGATAAATGTCTCCAAAGGTTGAACGATATGAATGTGGGAGTCCAGATGGGTGACTCAGTGGTCTCTGCTCTGCTTTATGCAGATGATGCAGTCCTGCTGGCACAGTCAGCGACTGACCTGCAGACCCTAGTCGACACAATGACAGAAGATTGTAAGAAAAGGGGTCTACGCGTGAATGTGAGCAAAACCAAAATAATGGTCTTTGAAAGAGATGAAGCCAGAACAGATGTAAGAGTAACAATAGGTAATGATGTACTAGAGCAAGTGGATGAATTTGTATATCTTGGATGTGGATTTAGCCGAGATGGAAGGTACACCACTGATATAGAGCGAAGAGTGAATGCGGGAAATAGAGTGAACGGAGCGTTGGGGTAACTTCTCGGCAGCCACCACCTCAGCCAGAAGGCACGTGTAGCAATACATAACGCAGTGCTTGTCCCAACATTACTATATGGAAGCGAGAGTTGGGTATGCAGAAAAGAGTATGAAAGTAAAATTAATGCGGTCGAAATGCGATCTCTTCGGAAAATCTGTGGAGTTAGGCTGACCGACCGCATTCGTAACGACGACGTAAGAGAGCGAGTAGGTATGAAAGAGAGTATTGGTGTAAAGATGCGAAAGGGAATGCTCCGATGGTTCGGACATGTGGAAAGAATGCCGAACGAACGTCTGGTTAAGAAGATATACAATGCGAAAGTGGAAGGATGTAGGTACCGAGGGAGACCGAGACTAACCTACCTAGACCAGATCGGTCAGGTACTGAAGGAAGGTGGAGTCAAGAGTCTCCGAAACCGGCGAGCGTGTATGAAGAGAATTATGAATGTTGAGGAAGCGAGTGAAGTATGCAGAGATAGAGTTCTCTGGCACTCTGTTCTCTCTGCCTACCCTGCAAGGGATATGGCGTGATGATATGTATGTATGTAAACCTTCTAAATTCTCTGATCTTAATCTATGCTACCGTTCGAGAAATTGTTATGAATTGAAATGAAACTATTGTTTTTATTTTATCGCATCCTCTTAGCTACTAACAGTTCTCAGAACATCAATATATGGATCGCATACAATATTCCTGCCTGTGAGTCGAATCAAATCGAACTCATTCTACTTAGTATGATAGATCGGTATTAACCACTGCGTTTTCTGTGCAGTCAACTGTGGTTAGTGTAGGGTACAGGATGATACATAATGCGAGGTCCAAGCATGCGTGCTATCAGGACGACCAAACATTGTTAACAGTATTATCGAGGATGGACCGAACATTGTTGATTGCATGTTGTAACAATTTGCAAACGATGTTACTGCGAATAAGTTATGCTAATATATAAGAGTTTATATTACATCTAAGCTGATTACTGCTGTTTTTGTGATTTATATTATTAGCTTATATATTTTATAATAGTACATTACTGCAGCGGCCAGCAAAAGAGGTATTGATAGACGAACGTGTAAATGTGGGCCGAGGCGTAGCCGAGGCACACATACGTAAGTCCATCAATTCCTAGTTGTGGCCAAGGCTAGTATAGTGCATTTCTCAAATAATGCGTGGATATTAAAACTAAGTAGTAATTAGTAGATCTGTATACATGACGAACAACGAACAACATTTTTCACGTGCTACAAGGTTCATTTGTTCTTTTTTTTTCATTATTAAACAGCTTTCTTTTTCAAGCCAGTTAGAAACTTAAATAAAACTCTGATAAGTTGCCTATTTGGTTACTAGAATTTCAAGTAACAAATGGTTCCATTTTTAAAATACACGATAGATATGAATTTACATATATATTTATTTCGCCGCTAAAACACGACAGATATGGATTTTCATACATTTTTTGCCGGCCCCTGCTCGCAAGTATTTGGTCAGTACAGCAATTTAGATTTATCTCGAAGAAGGTTGTCAAAATAATGCTCAAATTGCCAAGCATGTTTGAGAAAATTACATATTTTATGTACTGTAGTACATAAAATATGTAATTACTACATAATACTTATCGCTTTATATATTTTATATATTACTAGAGTATCCAGTAGATTTTATCCTTTCTGGAAAACAGAACCATATTAAACCTCATATTTTCCGCCGGGCTGCCCACGGACGTCAAGGATTCGTTACCAGTGCCCAGTCCAATGGTGATGGTGAGGGAATATGGTGGGTTATAGGGCCACACGCCGCCCTTTCGTCACCCTGGACGGAACGGACAGCATGTGTCCAGATCATAGCCTGCCAAAAACTTGTTGTTTCAAATGTGTAATACTCGTGTAACCACCTACATGCACGCGAACTGCAGAGTCAGCCTCATAGTTAACGGATGTAAAGAGACTCTTATGAATAATAGTATTCCCGGATTCTATCGCTGCTAGTGCTGGTTGGGCCCAAGTCGTTCGCGTCAAGGGAGATGCCACAAGCACTAGGCATGATTAAAACAGGCTGCAAGTGAAACCTACTTCTGTACCACGGTCTCCGGCTAGCACACCAATAAAAGGAGCAGATGAGGGCTGTAGGACTGCAGCCAAGAACACCGCTGAAGTTGCTGCTTCGTGTTAGGAGCCAAGGAGAGAATGAATAAGTTGCGTAAAAGGCGGTTGAAGTCAGCCCCAGTGCTTATCTGTATGTTGCTTTAGGTGGCTGAGAAAGGTCTCGGCTACATGACCGTTCTAGGATACATTTCTACATTAGCGGTGTAGCAACGAAAACTCGCAAACCCTGCAAAGTAGCTTTAATCCTTGAGTTTGTAATTACTGAGTGTATCAAGACGGCCAACTCGTAACGGCTAAGCTCTGAGGATTGTCTGCCAGATGGAATGACTTTTAAATCGCTAGGCGCGTAATTAGTTGCCACCGAAGACAATGACCGGGTTCCGGTGGCCCGCTCGCTCGGTGTAGAGAGGTACATGTAGAGCGGGTCTATGGGGTCGCGCGCCGCTTCTTCTGTCGCCCCGGACGGATTTAGCGGGGTGTGACCACTCCATAGCCAGCCGCCAAAAAATAAAGACGCGTAATTATAAATCCTTAAAATATAGCTTGATCTCTGTGACAGATAGCGACAAAACCGATGAAGTAATTATGAATACGCGTCATTATTACAATTTTAATTTATATTTTTTTTATTGCTTATGGTGGCAAACGTGCAAGCAGTACACCTGATGGTAAGGGTCACTGCCGCCCATGAACCTTTGCAATACCAAGGGTATAGCTTGGGGCGCTGCCTACCAATAAAATCCCCAAGCCCACCCAGTTGGGCTTTCGGCTCTCTCGCTCACCGAACGAAGCGCAATAACACATTGCCATTACTCAGACGTCGATCTTCTGCGAGAGTGTGGTACCACCCCGGACGGACCGGCCCGTGGCTGTGGACAAAAAACTATTATGAGCGTGGTCCCACCACAATTGATTATATCGCCTATATTTTCATTTTTTAAGTGCCAGTTATGTCTCAACTGAATTATGAATATAAAAATACGAATATTTACACCAAAATTAGTACCTCCATATGTTTTAAAATAATTAGTAACCATTTTAGAAAAGTATGGTGCTTACGCAAGTACAAGATCATACTGAACTGAGAATAAGATAGAGATGGAGCAATCGATAAACGTAAATCGATAACATTCTTATTAATTATTTATAAAACAAGTAAAACCAATACATTACTTATATAAACCACATGGTTACTCTATAAAATAAGTAAATTGTGTTAATTTAGTATTCAGACATCAGTTATAATATTAATAAGACCATTTCTATTATATATTAAAAAGATAATTTCTTTTATAAAATCAACATAATTATTCATGAAATAATCTGTGACCAAGAACTCATCATCAACCTACAGGAATGCTCCAGCGATGATGTTATTATCATAGTGACGATGAACTTTGATGTATTCCTTTCGAATAATAAAAAGAATTAATTAACAGCTTTAGTTTAAATTAAATTAAATCCATTAATTTAAATTCAATAACATTTTCATATTTTTTTTTAAATTTATAATCGTTTCATCGATCCATTTGATTGAAGTTCAATAAGATTTTCATACATTGTTTTTCAATTGCAGTAGCAAATGACTTTAAAAAATAAGGAATCATATCGACAAAAATACGGACTGAATCGTAAGCGTGCGGGACTAGTGAGAACTGTCACAGAGATCAAGCTATATTTTATAGACTTATAGTTAATGTTTATAAGAAAAATAGTTACTAAAGTTGACTAAAAGTGGAAATTTATCAATATTACAATATACGACTTATATTAGCGAAATGTTTGATATTATTTTGGTCTTAATTAACACCGTAGGCTAGAGAGTTCTGAGACAATTAGTTAATTGCTAATGTTGATAAATTATATAAGATCTTGTGTACCTGATCGCTAACGATAATAATAATTAATTATGTAAAACAAGAGAATGTAATCTATAATCCTATCATTGTTACCGAATGTCGACCGATACACTAACTAGGGGCGAATTCATTAGCTCTGATTACATAAGACAATTCGGCTAAATAACAAGCAAACAAATACGCCCTCGCGTGCGCTTCCCTACGTAACTATTGTAGGTACATACATTTGTACCTGGTATTGTACTAACTAAATTAAATATGTTTTATATTTATACGCTATTTGTTATTCATAATCTTTTAATAATCCCTTTTTAATATAGTTGATTACATATCTCTTTAAAACAATACAACACATTCACAAGGAGTGTTGACGTCAGGCAGGGGAACGGTCATAAAATTATACCATAAATATATGTATAATAGTGGACCATGCTGTTGTCAGTTCTCTAGTATATACCATACTCTCGTCATAGTACCATACTCTCGCAGAAAACCGACGTCTGAGTAATGGCAATGTGTTATTGCGCTTCGTTCGGTGAGCGAGAGAGCCGGAAGCCTAACTGGGTGGGTTTGGGGATTTTATTGGTAGGCACCAGCCTAAGCTATACCCTTGGTATTGCAAAGGGTCCATGGGCGGTAGTGACATTTACCATCAGGTGTGCTGCTTGCTCGTTTGCCACCATAAGCAATAAAAAAAAATACCAACAATTTTTGCAATATGTACGATGGAGAAGAAGTACATATTGCGTCAACCATTAGTAATTGGGAAAAGAACAGGAGATTGATGATTATAGTACTATACTTTAGTTGAAAAATAGTTACAATTATTCTTTTAACTATTATAACTAAGGAATAGATATGTTCTTATAACTAGTGAACTTTACAAAAATACAATTAAGGGACACAAATTACATACAGGCTCAGAACTGCTGTTTGTTGGATCACACAAGGCAATGAATGTTCTTCATGGTCGCAAATCTGCGATACTCAGAACGAGGGGTTTGCACATAAAGAGCAAGGTAATCACTGTAGTGGATTTACAGTTTTTAAAAGTGGAAGTGTCAGAAATTTATGGACATTATGCTTACCGTACTCTCAATTATGCCTAATAATAAGTCGATATTTGTTTTTTACTTTAAATTGTGTCATTGTATTTTGAAAATTGGCAATACTAATTATACCAACGTTAAATTATATATTTTATTTTATTCCTGTATTTAAAATGGTTTGTAATAAAGAGTTCATCGTCATCATCATCATTATCACAGCCTATAACTGTCTCATTGTTGGGCTCGGGCCTCCTCCATAATGGGAGGAAAATTAACCTACTATACCGCGCTGGGCAGACGTGTTGGTTTGTTTCGAATTTTCCTTCTCTCGCATGGAGGTTATATGAGTTTTATATCCCTTAGTCGTCTCGTACGATCACCCACGGGTAAGATATGGGGTGGTGAATAGTATTCTTACTCCGTCACCACAGGGAATAATAAAGAGTTATTGTAAAAAAAAAAGTTATTGTATTGTATTGCAAAACAACACAACTAAAATATAAATATAGCTATTCTGAAATGTAATTTTGATATTAACAAATCAAATAAATCTGTTATTTTTTTTTTTTGGTAGGGGTTATAAGTTAACTCAATTTATAACAAGAATCTGTGGATTATATAGCATGTAGTTTTGTGTACCTGGTAACATGATTTTATTGTCCTGTCTGGTATCGTTTATTTAATACTTTTACTCTACTCAAATCAGATTCAAGCAGCAAGAGCAGTTCAAGGCGAAAAATTACCGAACTGTTTTACAATCTAGTTTCTGTATCACAAAATAATATCCTTCACCATACTCAATTCAACATGTATCAGTTATAGGATAAAAGAAAGTTGCACCATTAACCATACCGATCAACAAGAATTTAAGCAACTAAAAGCAGACTTATGGATCAACTTGATGTCTATACTTCATGAAAGAAATTGCTTCTACGGAGTTGTAACAGAAGCCTGTTTTTTTTATAATGTAAAAGAATTCTAAAATTTTTAATGTAATCTGAATGAAAACATTTTTTTTAATAGCAATCCCTATTTTCTCGGCTATTAACAATCATTGAAAATAAGCAACCGAGATCAAATTGAATATTTTCATTTAAACACGCGCTACACGGTTTCAAACAGTGGTTTGAAGCAACGGCTTCAAACAGTGTAGACAGATGTTTGATGCCAAAGTTCGCATGACCTCTAAACGCCCTTGGTAGCGAGGCTTGCGCTACAAACCACTGGCCAAACGTTCGTCTAAATCTTGTTTGAAACCATCTAGCCGCTTGCTTCAAACCAAATGTACGACAGTCAAACACGCGCTACACGGTTTCAAACAGTGGTTTGAAGCAACGGCTTCAAACAGTGTAGACAGATGTTTGATGCCAAATTTCGCATGACCTCTAAACGCCCTTGGTAGCGAGGCTTGCGCTACAAACCACTGGCCAAACGTTCGTCTAAATCTTGTTTGAAACCATCTAGCCGCTTGCTTCAAACCAAATGTACGACAGTCACGCTGTAGCGGTGAGCGTAGACGCACGTGACGACGTTCTGCGCGTGAACAGACAGAATGCAATCGCGATGTTATTACTCAACTTCTCAAGTTATACAAAGACTTGCCCTGCCTTTGGGAGTTAAATTGTAAAGCTTATAAAACTATTACACAAAAAAGAAATGCGTGGGATGTTTTAGCAAAAAAATGTTTCCTTAGTAAAAATTGTCAAGCCTTTTTCTTCAATAAATTGTGTAAAACCCAACTTTCCAATACAACTATAGCATCTATATTTTATTTATAAATAATAAATAAAAATGAAAAAAATAAAATAATAAAAATAATTTATAAATAATATTTATAAATATTTTATAAAATGACGTCTCCGTGAATGTCGTACCATCAGACTGGCTCCCATTTGAGCCTTTGAACAAAAATTTTGAGTAACCATTTTTTTGTTCTTTTGATAGGTAAGGCACCATGACATCATTGTAGTAAATATACGGTACGCGAGCGTAAAGACGTCCTATCCGCGCCACGTTCTCTGAAAACTGTTGGTTTCAAACTAGCTTTGAACCATGTAGCCAGCAAAGCGTATTTCTGCTTTTTCTGCTTCAAACCACTGTTTGAAACCGTGTAGCGCGTGTTTTATGCTAATTGTCAAAAAATGTCTTCTCTATGTGTTCTGTATGTCTATGTGTTGTACTTCAGAACTAGCAGCAAAACAACTATAAATCTAGATAAAACGTCATATATTATCTAATAATAGCACATTACCATAAATCTATTACAATAACTTCAAATTATTATTAGATACTTTGTCGTTATTGCACTTACAAAACTATATATTCACGTAAATATAACAAAAATCCAAATCAAATGATAATAAACGAAAATCCCAACATCTAAATATCAATAAAGTTAAAACAGACAGGTTATGTGACACTAGTGAAGACGTATAATGGTGGCAGGGGTCAAGAATTTTATCTAAATCCCCTCTGCAATTCCAATAGCTGATTCAGTCGTACCACTTAACGCCGATCGGACGTTAATCGCGATATATTGTCGATAAACCCGCACTTGTTGGATGCTAGCAGCTAATTACTTGCATTAGTAATGAGTACCGTCACTTAAGTACGAGATACAAGGGTACCCGTACCCTGTGCCCCGATACAAAAGGCCCTAATTAATAACGCAAACGATCATTTTGAGAGTATTTCGTGTGTGTTGATGGAATTTTATGATGACCTTTTATTATGTGTTAGGATTTAGCAAAAGTAGTAATTTTTTATTTAATTACTTGCTTGTTGAGTGTGATTTTACGGTATATGAAAATATACGAAATGGTTAATGTTTGGTAGTGTATCTAAATTTTGAGATCCACGCAATAAAGAGCGACTCTAACACTCTTCCAGGTTTTTATTGAGAATTTTTAGAATGTTATTCTTCTACCATGGTAACAGCAGAGAGAGCGTATAATCAACTTAAAATACAGCAGAAGCTTGTGTCAAATTTAGACGTGTAGGTATATTCGTATATGTGCATATTCGTCATGGTGATCATGACTTCTTTTCGTGTGGTGACGGAGTAAGAATATAATACACAAACACCAATATAATTCACAACCCCCTATCTTGTTTGTGGGTGATTGTAAGATACCACTAAGAGATATAAAACGCACATAACACCTATGCAAGAGAAGGAAAACTAGAAACAAAACCCTAAACCAACCCGTCTGACCAGCGTGGTATAGTAGGTCAATTTCACTCCTATTATGGAGGACACTCGAGCCCCAAAATGGGACATATATGAGCTGAGATGATGATTATGACTTCAGCTCATATAGATCTCCTTCTCCATATTAAGACGAAAGTTGAACAATACTACATTGGCCAGATAGGCTGTGTTAGGTTGGGTCAGACTTGGGTTCTATTTCGAGTTTTATTTCTCTTGCATAGATGTTATATTCATATTATATCCCTTAGTCGTCTTTTACGATACGCATGGGCAAGAAAGGGATAATGAATTGTATTTTTACTCCATCACCAACAAATTATTAGTAGTTAATTTGCAAATTTGCAGTGCAACCTCGGCAGAACGAAACAACAACAGTATTAGAAAATATTCGTTTTATCAAGTAATTGGTGCAAATGTGGTTAGTTATATAGAGGTTACGCTGGTGTTCAATTCCTTTTAACAAGGTCAGAAAACTTTGACATTGCGTACCTATCTACTTATTCTTGTACAGCGATTTTCATTAATAATTAAAATCAACAAGAAGAATGATAATTTTAATGCAAGCTTGTTGAGAGATAAATTATTGCTGTTATTGTAGATTACAATCATGATCATCACAACCCACATATGTCCCACTGTTGGGCTCGGGCCTCCTCCGTAATGGGAGGGAAATAAACCTACTATACCGCGCTGGTCAGACGTGTTGGTATGGGGTTTTGTTTCAAGTTTTCTTTTTCTTGCACAGATGTTATATGCGTTTTATATCCCTTAGTCGTCTCTTATGATCACCCACGGGTAAGATAGGGAGTCATGAATTGTATTCTTATTCCGTCACCACAGGGATAAAAAGGATATTTTTTTAATGATAGGATAGTTTTTTTGTTATTATGCGAAGTCATGCTAGGACGCTATTCCTACTTCTTACTACTATTGCAAATGCAAGAGCTTTTATGGATGCATGTTTGTAGTTCAACCGCGTTTGTATGGCTCTGGATGCAATATGACACTGGGATAGACTATGATCCACAACATAGGTTAGTTTTTATCATGGTAAACGTACGGTTCTAGTGAGATAGAAGTCATTGACAAAATCTAGATTAATACGAACGATGTTGTGGTCATAGCTAACAGTGTATAAATATATTTTTCTCACCTGTACTCTAGCTTCGCTAAGTCCAAGCCTCTGGCTTAATTCTTCCCTCATGAAGGCGTCAGGGTAGTGAGTCTCGTCAAATAGTCGCTCCAGCTCGCCCAACTGTTCCAGTGTAAAGTTTGTTCGCGATCGCCGCTGTTTTCCACCACCATTGTTGCCTCCACCATTCGAAGACTTGTCAGATAAGTCTATTCAACAAAAGTTTTATTAATTTATTTTTATGAGGATTATATAAACATGAAACAGTCCTCCTACATTTTGTTTAAGTTTCAAATATCAGTTATTCATTATAGAAAATGAGTAGGTGCATTTTCACAACATGTGTCCATCGGAAAATCTATTGACGGTAAAATCCATTAGTTTTCTTTATAGTGACGGAATAAGAATACAACGTATCAACCATTTCTTTCCGGGTATAGTTCTAAACTTCATCAAATATTTCAAACAGTAAGTTATTGTTCCAAGCTTTACACAACTATGACTACTCTCTTCATCCAAACCAGAAACCCCAAGATCACGGGTCCTCCATCCTTAAGCCAGTCGCCCAACAAGTGACATAATACAAATATATCTCTAACAAGTTGCTGTGTGGTACCGTCTACAAATAGTACCAACCCTTACTTTGTTCGTGGATGTCGTAAAAGAGAACTAAGAGCTTAATATCGGCCTGGGCCAACACCACCTAACGACATCTGGTCAAAAATTACATTCCCAAGGAGGGTGGACGTCAGGCAGGCGTCCGGTCATAAAACTATTGCCAATAACTTTTACAATTTGTAAGATGGAACTGATGGAAGAGTGCATATTGCGTCGAAATCAAATAATTGAGATAAGAGCAGGAGAATGATTATAATCTGTAATGGGTCGATTTCAGTAGTCATATTTTACCTATTCGCTCAACGAGTAATGTAACATAAGCATATTTGTAATATTTGGATTTAGTTATTCTTAACAAAGGGTATATCGCGGTATACGTTCATACAGACCACTTTCTAGTAATGACTAGAATAAGTGGTCTTATGAAAACGTGGCGAAACCGGATACATAACCCGAAAAGTGTGCTAGAAAGAATAAAAGTAGAAAATTTGCAAGATGAGTATATTAGAGATAAATACAAAAGTAAACTAAAGGAAAAGTTTTTTCATGCGGCTGATATTTGTAGTATGGAAGAATTATGGAAGACTTTTAAAAAACAGGTGGTAAATGTTGCTACAGAAATATGTGGTGTAACTAGAAGAATGAAAGTAAACAAGGTGAAGAATATATGGTGGGATAAAGATGTGCAGAGTGTAGTTCGTGAGAAGAAGAAAGCCTGGGTAGATTGGCTTGCTGTCAGAGCCAATGAGAGAATGAAGAAAGCAACGAATGAAGACATAGATATAGCCAAAGAAGAATATAAGAGAAAAAAAAGAGATGTGAAAGAAATTGTTAGAAGAAAGAAAGAAGATCAAAAAGACGAGTACGATAGAAGATTATCGAAGGATTTCCAAACTAACTCGAAGATTTTCTGGAAGTCCATAAGATCGGCTCGAGGCAAAGCGCAAAATACAGAGCTAGTCTCGATGAGCGATAAATATGGAAGGACAGTGTATGGAGAAGAATGTATACTAGAGAGATGGAAGAAATACTTTGAAAGCTTATTTGAAAGAGAAGAGCCACAAAAATTATCATTTGTGAATGAAAGAGATCTCGAGGAAGGAGAATGCATAAGTATGATAGAAATTACAAATGCATTGAAAGGTATGAGAGCGGGTAAGTCTGCAGGATACGATAGGATTACAGTTGAAATGCTGACGGCTGGAGAAGATATTACAACTAACATCCTATACCAGCTCTTCAATCTTTGCTGGACTAATGGCCGAGTACCTATAGACTGGTGTCAGGCGGTAATTGTACCTCTCTACAAAGGGAAAGGTTCACGGCAAGATTGTAGAAACTGCAGGGGCATAAGCCTCCTTAGCATTGTCGGCAAACTGTATGCGAAAGTGTTGATTGAAAGAGTAGTGAAAGTGACCGAAAAGAAAATATGGGATGCACAAGCGGGTTTTCGAAAGAGTATGGGTTGCACGGATCAAGTTTTCTCTTTACGATGCCTGGCGCAAAAATTTTTGGCTAAAGGTCAGAAAGTTTTTTGCGCTTTCATTGATTTAGAGAAGGCTTATGACAAAGTGAGAAGGAATGAACTGTGGTCGGTACTATCTATGTATGGGGTAAATGGCCATCTTATTCAGGCGCTGAAATCCATTTATAAGGATTCCAGAGCCTGCGTAAGGATAAACGGGTCCTACACTGAATGGTTTAACATTGATAAAGGTGTCAGACAGGGATGTGTAGCGTCACCTCTGCTGCGGCTGTTTAACCTATTTATGGATAGCTGTTTGCAAGATTTGAAAAATAATGAATGTGGCTTAAGAATGAATGAGTTACTCGTCAAATGTCTTCTTTATGCCGATGATCAGGTTTTACTTGCATCGTCGGCTGAAGACTTACAGGCGATGGTAACTACTATGCATGATGCTTTTGAAAGAAAAGGTATGAAAGTAAATGTAAGTAAGACGAAAGTAATGGTCTTTGAAAAGGATAAATGTATGACGGAATGTAATATTTTTATAAATGGTGAGGGATTGGAACAGGTGAAAGAATTTGTATACTTGGGTGTACTGTTTACTAGTGATGGTAAAAATGATGAAGATGTTGAAAGACGAGTAAATGCTGGTAATAAAGTGAATGGGGCATTGTACACTTTTATGAAAAGTAGGAATGTATCTAACAAGGCACGCCTAGCTGTACATAAGGGAGTATTAGTTCCCACTCTCATGTATGGCAGTGAAAGTTGGATTTGGCAGGGAAGACATGAAAGTAGCATAAATGCTGTAGAGATGAGAGCTCTTCGTAGTATGTGTGGTGTAAGTCTGAAAGATAAAATTAGAAATAGTGTTATAAGAGAGCGCTGTGGTATGAATGAAGAAGTAGTGACAAAGATAAAAAAGGGTATGCTGAGGTGGTTTGGACACGTGGAAAGAATGAGTGAAGAAAGATTGACTAAACAAGTATACAAAGCGAGTGTGAGTGGGACGATTACAAGGGGAAGACCACGTCGTACTTTCCTGGATCAAATTGAAGATGTGTTAGTGAAAGGTCAGATTAAGAGTACGCGTAATCGTAGAGCATGCATGAAGACTGTGATGAGTGTGAATGAAGCGATGGAGGTATGTCAGGATCGTGGTTTGTGGCAATCCGTAGTCTCTGCCTACCCCTCTGGGAAACAGGCGTGAGGCTATGTATGTATGTATGTATTCTTAACAATCAACCAACGAGTGGCATTATACAAGTATATTTGCTATATGTAGATTTACATACATAGATACATACCATCACGCCATGTCCCTTGCAGGGTAGGCAGAGAGGACAGAGTGCCAGAGAACTCTATCCTTGCATACTTCACTCGCTTCCTCAACATTCATAATTCTCTTCATACACGCTTGCCGGTTTCGGAGACTCTTGACTCCACCTTCCTTCAGTACATGACCGATCTGGTCTAGGTAGATTAGTCTCAGTCTCCCCCGGTACCTACATCCTTTCACTTTCGCAGATTTAAATAGTGATAATAATATAATACTTTTGTAGATTTAAATAGTGATATTTAACCACTCGGTCAACGGATAGCGTTGCACAAGCGTTTGTGTACTATGTGAATTTAAGTAATATTATTTTAATCACTCGGCCAACAGGTGGTGCGTAATCATCTCTTATTTTCTCGTAGGATTAGTGAAAACCATTGGACGGATCATTAGATGAATGGGTAGCAGTATTATCTGGGTAACTTATAAATATAACACCAAGTAGATACAGTCGCCAATCTGCATATCAACTGTAGCTAACGGTCACTACATTATTTCACTTGGAGAGGCATGTATTCCATAGTTGACGTCAGTAGGCTGACGGATTATTGTAATTAGACCAATAAGCACCACAGTCACGTAGAGGTCACGAGATACCACATACGATGTGCTTTGTGTTTGTTATATTGGTACACTGGTGTTTACGAGTATCACAATCAAGAGAAGAGTTGACATAAATGTTAAAATGGGAGCCAAGTTCAATATTACCATAATTATGGTAAGTATAATTATTAACTTCTTCTTTCCGGGTGGTAACGGAGTAAGAATACAATTCACCATCCCTTATCTTGCTCGTGGGTGATCGTACGAGACGACTAAGGGATATGAAACGCGTATCACATCTATGCGAGAGAAGAAAACCCCCAAACCAAAACCCTATACCAACACGTCTGACCAGCGTGGTATAGTAGGTCAACTGCCTTCCCATTTTGGAGAAGGCTCGAGCCCAACAGTGGGATGAGTGGGAGATGCGATGATATTAACTACACCGATAAACGACTTTTTTTTTTGGCGGTGGGCTATTGAGGTTCACGCCCCGCTAATCCATTCCGGGCGACAGAATAAGCGGCGCGTCAAATCAAATCAAATCAAATCAAATCATTTATTATGCATAAGCCCTAAAAGGGCACTTACATATTGTCAATATTACATTTTTTTTTTTAAATTAATCTACCACCGGATCGGAAAGCCGCCACAAACTGAGAAGATCCGGCAAGAAACTCAGTGGGCTCGTCATTTTTTTTTTTAAATTATATGTTTTCTAATATTATTGGATACATGTTTAATCCCCATTAGCTCCAGTGAGATGCCCTTCGAGTAAAGATTTATTTTTAAAAGTTAAATACACCATTAACAAAAAACACAAAAAAGAACAGAAATGGTTGGACCAGATTCCACAAGCGGCACTCGATCACGACTTAACTACTAAAGCAGCCATCACGCCCCTCAACCACATTCGAGGGAAGGGAGAGACCCGCTCACGTAGCTACCGCAGGCAGAGACCTTTTTAGTAAGCATGACCACACCAAGATCTATAAATTACAATCAAATCGCTCAATTAAATCAATAAATAACTCGTTAGGCAAAACACGCTACACTGTACAATTTGTGACAATGATAAATATACAGAGTTCAGACAACAGTGAGGATCAGCACTAAAACAACGTAAAAGTTAAAATTATATAAAGTAATTGCTGAGAGAGGAGCAACTCATAACCATTCCGTATTATCATTTAGATAATCCGAAATGTTGTAATATCCTTTTTTACAAAGTCTAGTTTTGATAGCCTTTTTAAACTTATTTATGGGCATATCTCGGATATCTTTAGGTAGTTTATTGTAAAAGCGTATACATTGCCCCATGAAAGACCTACTAATTTTTTGTAGGCGAGTATGATGTATAACTAGATTATCCTTATTCCTAGTATTCACGTGATGAATGTCACTATATTTATCAAATTTATCAATATTTTTTTTTACATATAATATGTTTTCAAATATAAATTGTGATACAACAGTTAGAATGTTTATTTCCCTAAATTTTTCGCGCAGTGATGCTCTTGGGCCTAAATTATAAATCGCGCGGACAGCCCGTTTTTGGAGAACAAAGATATTATTCAAATCTGCAGAGCATCCCCAAAGTAGTATGCCATAAGACATAAGACTGTGGAAGTAAGCGAAATAAACAATTCTAGCCGTTTCAATATCGGTTAACATTCGAATTTTTTTTACCGCATAAGCCGCTGAGCTTAGCCTACTTGATAATTTCTCAATATGAGGGCCCCAATGGAGTTTAGCATCAATAGTAATACCTAAGAATGTAGTGGACTCCACAATTTCTAGGGCCACACCATTCATTTGAACATTGGTTTCCACTAGTCTCACATTAGGTGTGGTAAATTTAATACATTTGGTTTTCTTTTCATTAAGAACCAAGTTATTTGTACTGAACCAATGAACAACATTTGACAGAGCATTGACAGAGCGTGACCCCATAGACCCGCCCTACATATAGCTCTTTACGCCGAGCGAGCGGGCCATCGGAACTTGGCCTTTGTCTTCGGTGGCCCACCGATAAACGACTTCTACATGGACATCTAAATGGGTGTCAAGTTTTATTGATATCTTGAAATTTATTTATTAGAAGAACGTATCTATAACATACTCAATTCAATTTAAAATTTTATTTTTTCATGTATACGATTTATAAATATGACTTTTTAAACTCCAATAGCCAAATCATGTACAAAAAATAATTAACTTATGACATATTAAATAAACACATATAACTTGGTTAGTTTTCAGATACTTAGTCGTCTTATATATAACTATGATATCGCTGTGTAATAGCGCCTAAGAATATTACCAACCTTTACTTTGCTCGTGATGTAATGAAAAGACGACTAAGAGCCTTATATCGATATGGGCCAACACTACCTGATGCCATTTGGTCAACAATTACATCCATAATTTTTTTTTTTTTTTTTGACAAGGACGGTTAACGTCAGACAGGTGGCCGGTCTTAAAACTATTGCTTTTAATAACCTTTGCAATATGTAGGAACAGGTGTACATATTGCGTCGACCCCAAGTAATTGGGACAAGAGTAGGAGAATGATGATAATGATGATCTAACGAATCAACTTATTTCATGCAAATTAATGTATGTAGGTATTTATGAGAAATAAGAGCAATTTTTCTTCAGAATGCAACCTGAATGAGCTTTTTCACACACACAATTCTACAATCTCAAGGATCCATGATTGAGAATGCAAGACTCCCGGTTTTATGTCTAGAATGACAAGCAATAGACAATTAACTTAACTTTTAGTTTAAAAAATTTAAATCAACTATAGTTCATCTAATCTAAGAAGTGCATTTTGACGTTTTGCATTTTTAAATACACAATAACCTCGGTCAAACGTATACACATGATTGTAAACACTAAATCTGAAATTTTAAACAACTATTAAGTTATTTGCATAATTAACATTGCGGGTGACTTTCTTGTACAATAATCTAATGTTGAAACTCGTAAAACTAATTTAAAATAGAAATAACATGGTAAATAGTAATTGTTAGTGACGACCTAACAATGTCACGTCATCACGATCTATACAATAGTGCTTGACAACTTCCAATTCATGAATATTCAAATAATCGGTAAAAATATAAGAAAAATACAATTAATCGAATAGAGATTTTGACAGAGATGTACATTTCGATTTTGATTTATGAGGAAATAATTATTAATGTTCGCGACGCTGATAATTCAAGTAATAGTAGTAATTCTTAATAAATAGCTATTTTCAAATCCAGTTTTTGTTTTTAATTAAGCTAATCCTACTAAATATGATGAGTAGATTCTATGCTGAAATAACTAAATTTGTTTAGTACTAATTTAGCACTTTATTTATTCATCACCTTTTTGAAACATAAAAAATAAACCGATTATTAATTATAAAGAATCAATATCGATTTCTCAGTAAAATTGGATATTTTCGATAGCGATTATTTGGTTCACATACCTAGATAACTTACTCAGACAGCTGTCAAAGTGCACTTGTTAGATTAGACAGACTATAGGAGTAATAAATAAACCGTTTTACTAATTGACTTTTTATTCAATATATATATTTACTCGTGTTGTGTCCTCACAAGGAATAGAGTATGACATCACCCGGGGTTCTTAAAAATCGATTAAGGGTCACCAAGGCCGCAGCATTCACATGGAAAACATAAAACGCAAACTACGATCACCAACCCGCTTAAAAAACGTGGCTATTATCGTATTATGCCTCCCGCCGTGAGGAGGCCTATGATCAACAGTGGAAGTATACAAGTAAATTACACAATATCCGTGCAATGATGGAGTAAGAATACAATTTACCACCCCAAGAAAGGGGGCGGTGAATTATACCCATCCAATGCGTGGGTGTAGTAAAAGGTTATTAAAGGATATTATAATATATAGATAAAAAAAAATAAACAATAGAAGGAATATTCGAAATAAAACTCTATAGGAATCAACCCGTCTGACCACCGTATCGGTCCTAGCCGAGGCATCGGGTGACCGAACCGGGGATTAGTCTGGTCGACCGGAGTGAGGCCACCGCGTGAGAATGACGCTCTGACGGCGAAAGCTGCCGGGGCGTCGACTCGAGCGAATACCCGCGAGGGTAGACCGCCGGGTCGGCCACCGAACACAAAGACTCGCACGGCGTCAATAGGTATATTGTTGGGCGGGGGTGTACGGGTCACGCGCCGCTTTTTCGTCGCCCCGGACGGATTAGCGGCATTTAAAAAAAGAAAAATAAAAGCGTATAGTAGGTCAATTTCTCTCCTATTTTTTCCTATATTACTTAAGCAATTGATGACTCTTTAAACAATAGATATATACAGTATGGCTGTGTTAAATCAATAATACTCCCTGCCCAATTTCCTATCAATAAACTCCAAATAATAAAAGTAAGAAGCAATAATACAAATCAAAATAAAAGTACACTTTATATCCACATTTCATATGAGTAGGCATGCCCCCTGCCTCTCTGGGGATACTTCCGTAACAGCACCGTAACTGGGTAGCTATTGAAAGTTTTACGAAATGCAAAGATACGACGAAAATGTTTTGGCTGTTTTTATTTTAAAGCTTTTTAAAAAAAACATTTGCAATGCAACATTTTTTATTAAATAAAAAAGTAATTAAAATAAAACCGTCCTGTTCGTGTTCGTTTTATTTTTAAAATCACTTATTAAAAAATACTTGGGCAGGCAAGACGCATCTAAGGATGGCTTAGTTATGTAAATTCGTCCCGCCGCTTCAAAGAAGAAGAAAGATGATTATAGAACACAAGATTATAGAACATATAAAATACGTGCGTATAAAACTGTAAGCTTTTCTTCCGAACGGGTAGACAGGTAGATTACAGATAGCAATGTAAAGCCACAAGCTTTTAGGGTTACGTATCTCAAAAGGGTAAAACGGAACCCCTATAAGATCACTTTGTTGTCCGTCTGTCTGTCTGTCTGTCATGACTGAAACTGAAATTCATATCAAACACTCAAGTCTATTTTCCCTTTCCCTTGGGGCTGTGAAAAATCAAACTTCTAAGCCAACGCAATCAAAAGATACAGCCGTTTATGCTGCAAATATTTGACACTTGCGGGGGAATCAAAACCTACACAGGGCACTTCCCGTGAACTCAGAATCTTGAAATTTGGTACGAAGCAACGTCAATGGCACAAATAATAGAAAATTGTGAAAAGCATAATTTTTTACTTACATAATATATATGTATATATATATATATATATATATATATATATATATATATATATATATATATATATATATATATATATATATATATATATATATATATGTATATATATATATATATACATATATATATATATATTTAATAATTTTAAACTTACTACCCCTTTCCTCATGAACGCGTAAAGGTATTCAATTGAAATTCATATCAAATACTCAGGTTTATAATACCTTTAAGCTGTAACAAAATCAATTTTCTATGTCAACGCAATCAAAAAAAAAGAAACATGGCCGCATATTTTGAAACTTGCAACTACTCGCAAGGGATTCAAAACCTAAAGGATACTTCCAGTTGACCTAGAATCTTGAAATTTGGCATGAAGCAACGTTTTATAGCACATATAAAGGAACAATTTCGATAACCTTAAACTTTTAGTTGCATCACATAATATATATATTTTTTTAATTATTATAAACTTATTACCCTTTTCCTCATGAACGCGTAGAGGTATCAAGTTGAAATTTATATCAAATACTTAGGTTTAATTTATTTTCTTTTATTAATAAAAATACCATAACTGTTACCTCTATATACCTACAGGTTTGTTCGGAACCCTCGGTGAGCGAGTCCGACTCGCACTTAGCCGGGTTTTTTTTTAATATTGTAAGTTGGCAGTCGCAGATGGATGGCTTTGGCAACTTAGCACGGACTATTGCTGAGCGCTGAGTTTTTCAAATCGATACGCCTCAGGGCTATGGGGGTCATGACTATTATTATAATAGTTTAGTGGATGCACTAAAATCAGTAGCTTCACATGTCATAATCGTAGCATACCTTGAAACATCGTAGCAGCTGTAGCTAATAATAATTACGTTGAATGCATAGTGTCTGCTCTTTCTATTATTGCTATTCCAGTGAATTATAAAATAAATGTGAACGATATTCAATTTTACCGCCTCTAAATATAGTATTAATTGTAATAAAAAACAGTTGTGGTATAAATTTTATAATGTATTTTATGTAAGACTAGCTTCTGCCCGCGACTTCGTCCGCGTGGAATGGTTACTTTGGGCTAACGTTAACTTCAACTCGCGAATTCGTTTACGTAAAAGGTGGAAATATTTTTAAATAATACATACGTTAAAGCTGTTTTAGGTACCTACATGACCCTTTTATTAGTAAGAGTAGAACATTTAACCTTAAGTAAAATAATAATAATAATAATAATCTTTATTGAAAACTAAATACATATGACAGTTGACATAGATGTCTTTGCCTCTTGAATTAGGTAATACCTGTGTTTCAAGAGACAGTTCCTTCCTGAAATACATAAATCTTGAACATCAAATTATTTTACAGTAACATACATTATAAATAATGAATATATATTATCTTACGTAATAAAGACTAATGATAAAGAAATCTATAATAAATGAATGAGTGAGAATTAACGTGTTAGTGAGCGCGCCCACACGTTGTGTGTGTGTGCGTGTGTATGTGTGTGTTGTGCGTTTGTTTGTGTGTGTGTGTGTGTGGTGTGCGTGTGTTTGTGTGTGTGTGTGTGTGTGTGTGTGTGTGTGTGTGTGTGGTGTGCGTGTGTTTGTGTGTGTGTGTGTGTGTGTGTGTGCGTGTGTGTGTGTGCGTGTGTATGTGTGTGTTGTGCGTTTGTTTGTGTGTGTGTGTTGTGCGTTTGTTTGTGTGTGTGTGTGTGTGTGTGGTGTGCGTGTGTTTGTGTGTGTGTGTGTGGTGTGCGTGTGTTTGTGTGTGTGTGTGTGTGTTTGTGTGTGTGTGTGTGTATGTGTATATGTGTGTGTGTGTGGTGTGCGTGTGTTTGTGATGTAGTGTGCGTGCATGTATGTGTTTCTTTTTTTTTGTGTGTATTTGTAGTTACGCGAAATAAGTATTTAAAAGTGATTCAAGTTTGACGTAATCCATATAATGCAATGTAGTACCATATAAAGTAATGCAAGTAAAAGTATTGGGTCTTATCTATACTTTCTATAGATATATACAATGTATGTATATTATACATACATACATACACTTACGCCTATTTACGATTACACATACTTTTAATGAGTATGAAATCGCTGTGTGGTAGCGGCTATGAATACTACCAATCCTCACTTTGCTTGTGGATGTCGTAAAAGACGACTAAGAGCCTTATAACGACTTGGGCCAACTCCATCTGATGCCGTTTGGTCAACAATTACATTCCCAATTAGGGTTGACGTCTGGCAGGCGGCGGGTCATAAAACTATTGCCAATAACTTTTATAATATGTACTATGAATGAAGAGTACTTATTGTATCGACCCCAAGTTATTGGGATAAGAGTAGGAGAATGATGATGATGATGACCTCTCGTGAACAAATCGCCAATTTGGTCCAGAAAAGGTCTTCCCCTGGTATTCGTCCCATTCACGATTGCTTTATATGTTTGCTTCGTCAACCTCTGCCCACTCATTATTTCTTCCACTTCGTGTCCAACCCACCTCAGCATACCAGCGCTCTTTTATAACATTATACCTAATTTTATCTTTCAGACTTACATCACACACGTTACGAAGAGCTGTCAGCTCTACAGCATTTATTCTATTTTCATGTCTTCTCCGCCAAATCTAACTTTCACTGCCATACATGAGGGCAGGCACTAATACTTCCTATACTTATTATTATTATTTAGGATGTGTAAAGCCGACGGAAGGTCATGAGAAGAAAACAAAACTAAAAATGTAGTGTGTGTAGAAGTACTTTGAAATAACATTAGTTTGAGTTTTTTTTTATATAAGATTATAAGATCCAGTATTTTTATCGTAAATGCGCGCCCAGTACTTGATCATTATTTTGCTGCGATATTATTTTTAAACTGCGATATTTCCTAAGATATTCATTGAAATCAAATAATGTAAAGAGCAATTTTGTTTTAAATTAAATACTTGTGATGAATAACTCATTTATTTGGATAAGGATTAATATTATGTTTATAAAAACACCTTCGAAAATATCACATTATTTTAAAACAAATTTGATTAGCATAAAAAAGGTTATAGTGAGCCAATCTTAAAAGATAGACATATGCTGTCGCGGACTTTTATTTAGAACTTTAAAAGGGGAACAATTATGTAGTACATAATTTTTGCGCAACTTTAACCGTTTACGCAGCGGAAGCTCTCAAAAGGAAACATAAACCCGATTTTTACACATTCATCATTGTTGCTCTGCTCCTATTGGTCGCAGCGTAATGTTATATAGCCTAAAGCCTTCCTCTATAAATGGACTATCCAATAAAAAAAGAATTTTTCAAATCGGACCAGTAGTTCCTGAGATTAGCGCGTTTAAACAAACAAACAAACAAACAAACTCTTCCGCTTTATAATATTAGTATAGATTAATGATCCACATTTATTTAAGAATAAATTAAATACTATGTTATCCCAAAAAGCATTTTATAGTGTAAAAGACACACGGAAGAAAATATTTTATAAATTTAATGTAATCATTGTATGCCTTAATATTATATTTTAATCCTATTCATCATCATCATTACAGCCCATATATGTCAATGCCCAATGCCCAATGTCGGGCTCGGGCGTCCTCCGTAATGGGAGGGAAATTAACCTACTATACCACGCGTGTCAGACGTGTTGGTATAGGGTTTTGTTTCGAGTTTTCCTTCTCTTGCATAGATGTTATATGCGTTTTATATCCCTTAGTCGTCTCGTACGATCACCCACGGACAAGATGGTGATGGATTGGTAGTGAATAGTATTCTATTCCGTCACCACACGGATATTGAGATGTAAGATTAATGATCCATATTTATTTAAGAATAAATTAAATACTATGTTAACCCAAAAAGCATTTTATAGTGTAAAAGAATACATGGAAGAAAATATTTTTAAAATTTAATGTAATCATTGTATGCCTTAACATTATATTTTAATCTTATTACCAAATACCTATTTTATGCCTTAATTAATTTTAATATTTTATAAAGTGTTAATAATGTATTCCTTTGTTTTTATGTTTTATTATTCTTGCTCCTTTAAAAAAAAAATTTGTTCTTTTTTAATGTACTACAAACCTAAAATTTCCATGCCTTATGGTAAAATATGGAAGAACTGTGAATTTTTATTGTAAGATCATATTCATACCCATATTTGCAAAATAAATGATTGATTGAGCTAGTGGGCGAAAAACGGGTTTCCTATGCGAAAAGTCCTTAAAATTAAAATTTATCCAATAAAGATTTACACTAGAACAGTCAATCTAGAAATATACTAAGAGTATCCTCATAACGGATTTAGGCTTAGGCCTGCGTGGCCCGAGCCTTTTTTTTTTCTTCGCAAGGTGGGACAATGGATGTGGTCGCGCTCCGGCAAATCGGCCCGGGGCGATGGAAGAGGCGGCACGCAACCCCATAAACCCACCCTGCAAACACCTCTCTTCGCCGTGCGAGCGGGCCACCGGTACCCGATCTTTGTCTTCGGTGGCCTGCGTGGCCCGTGCCTAGAGCAGCAAATTTTAAGAGGCGCCAAAATTTTGAAGTAGCTAAAATTTGAAATCGATTTTTTTATTAACTGCCTGACCAAATTTATGTTATTATCCTTTTACAATCAAAATTTATAAGGCTTTTGTTAAAATGATTAATCGTTATAAGTACTTACTAAAATTCTAAATATCTAACAAATTGGTATTAAAAAATATTAACATGGGCCAAGGCGTTGAACTTAAGTCCATCATCTGTCTAGAAGAACTATATTCACTTTCTATTATACAAACAGCTACATCGACCTAGAGAACTACGAACTACAGTCTTGTTTGTCAGCTGTTTTTAATTTAGTTCTTTTTTTATTTTTATGACTTTCAGCCACTAAATTAATGGCCTAGGAATGTGTTCCTGACATGATGTGCATGTCGCTCAACTTAACGATAAATACTGTACTAATAGAATAAAACAATTCCCTGTCCATTCGACTGGTCGTTCCAATGCCTATTTATTAGCTTAGCCTTACGCAGAAAGTGGCAGATTCAACTCACGCTTTGTAGCAAAGAAAGCGCGTGTGACTATCAATCTAAGGCTTAACTTTGACATCCTCCCGCGTTGTTATGTCACTCAGCCGCGCTAATCAAGCGTTAGTTTGTACCTATTAATATCCGCTAGTAAAAAATCTCTGGCTATATAGCCAGAGATTTTTTAATCACTATGTTGAGAAAAAAGTTTTTGTTTTAGTGTAGATAATGAAGTATTAATGCTTCACATTATAAAATGTCCTGTCTATAACTTGGCACGCGACTGTACATTTAAGATTGTCGTTTGAAGCAATTTAGCAAATTGGGAAGCTCGCCTTTTTATACGGCAATTATGTAAATGGAGGGATTATCCGGCTGTGGGCGGTGCTGCGGGCCACACCCGCGCTCCCCTTTCGTCTCCGAACTCCTTAGACACCTAACGACCTGGGAACGCTGGCTTAGTGATTAATTGTACAGCGGCGATCCGCTTCACCCCTTGTCCCCGTCGACGAGAGACTGATTTATTTGATTGAGAACTCTTTAACGGATGTAAGAGATTCTTCTTACTAGCTCAGCCTACGGTGTTAATCCTTACTTTAATTTAATTAATGTTCCTTTACAATAAATCTAATTGACAACCTCGTAAATGAGACGTATGTATAACTTTTATTTTAAGCATTTTTTTAGCTAGTACCTTTAAAAAAATCTTAGTAACAAAACACTAGAAATAAATTAGGGCTACACTCTCTAATTGACATTTATTACCTTTTGTAATTTTTCTTAGACAGGCTAAGCTGGACAACCCCGTCCAAATCGTTGCGATGGACGAATGGCTTGCCGCCCACAACCTATCGAATAAAACCTCACCATTGCTATTTAGTCTAACCACCTGTATGGACTTCGGTAATTCACTAGGATTATTTTTAACCTACGCTCATCATTAAAATGGGGAGCAGTACTCTCATGTGTAACTCATAATAGCAATTGTGATCATCAACCTGTCTGTTAAGGAAGCACAAGGCAACGTAGCACCCTTGCCGGACAGGTTGCTCAGCTGGTCACAAGCCTTCACAATGTGAGGGAAATTCACCTATTATACCAGTAATGCTACAAATGACTCGCAGATTGTCTTAATAACGACATAGGATAATCACTACATGGGATAATTACTACTATGATACAGACCATTCACGATTACATTTGTTTAATTAATATCTCAAGATCGTTCTTCGATGATATTATTCGTTCGATGATATTTATAATAAGTATTAGCGAGCATTTAAACAAAAAAATCTTTACACACAACGCACAATAAGCGTACACGTTTACTTATAAGCGTTCGCATATTTCGTTTAATAAGGCGACAAATTTACGAGAACATAGTTCTTAATGTCTGGGTGATAACATGAAATTACAGCGACCCAAACTACTTTTATAGAATTTGATTAAAAAATAACATTATTGATTTTTAATTGTATAAGCTTATGTTTAAACGAGTATTATACTCGTTTAAACGTTTAATCAAGATCTCTGCGTCGTTACATTTATCTCATCATCATCTCAGCTCATACACGTCCCACTGTTGGGCTCGATCCTCCTTCATAATGGGAGGGCAATTGACCTACTATACCACGCTGGTCAGGTGTATTGGTATAGGTAGGGTTTCGAGTTTTCCTTCTCTCGCATAGATGTTAAATGCTTTTATATCCCTTGATCGTCTCATACGTTTATCCACGGGTAAGATAGGGTATGGTGAATTGTATACTTACTCACCGTCACCACACGGAAATAATAGTAGTTAGTAATGGATAAATGTAAAAAAAAAATAAAGTTAGTAATGTAATGTAAAAATGTAAATAAAGTTAGTAATGGATAAATATACAATTAAGTAATATCTAAACAGTTTTACAAACAGGTTCAATGACGATTTTTTTTACCATGTTCTCGTTAGTGGTTTGTTAAAAATATCAAAATAAAAAGCTCTTTAATAAGCACGCCTATATACAAAAACCACAGCTTTAGCTTTGTCGTTTTAAATAGTTTATATCATAACTATTTATCGTCATAAGTATCACAAGCGGAAACGATCTTATGAAATCACATTTTAATAGTAAAATATTACATTATATTTGATAAGTTTTATAAAAAAATCTATTATAATTCAATCCATTTGCGATGTGAAGTTGTACGAATAACTTTTGCACAATAGGTACTACACCAAAAATCTGATACTCATCATTCTCCTACTCTTATCTCAATTACTTGGGGTCGATACAATATGTACTCTTCTTTCATAGTACATATTGTAAAAGTTATTGGCAATAAGTCTTATGACCGGCCGCCTGTCCAACGTCAACGCTCTTTTTTTTTCGTTCACGCTGTGGAAATGCATTTACGCACTAGCCCTCGCCGGTGACAGACGAGGGGGTGTGTGGGACTCGCCGGTCAGCTGGTTCGACCGAAATACCCACTAAAACCACAGCAGTCCCTTCCGCGCTTTTACGGGATGCCGGAGAGATCGTCTATTGATATCCCAATGCGACACCCCAACGCTAGGCCATCTGGCCACGTCCAGTCGACAGTCAAGGCGGCGGGAGGAGATGCGCGTAACGGCGTCTCCCCCTTCCTGGCCGCCGCCTACGGAGTGAGTCTGCAGAAGCAAATGCCTCGCGTATCCTCTCCGCGGCCTCCTCCTCACAGAAGGAGGCCATTGACGACCAGCACCTGTCGCTGTCAAGCATGTTAGATATGATGGTCAACAACGACAGGTCTATTCCTATCACCGCCGACAGGTCGTGGCGCTGAGGCCCCCAGGCGGGACATACCTCTAGGGTGTGACGAGCATCATCAGTTAGCGCGCCACACTCACGGCATCCAGGGCCTCTTCCCATCCGATCCTGTGCAGGTACTTACCGAAGACCCCGTGTCCGGTAACGTCAACCCTCCTTGGGAATGTAATTGTTGAGCTGTAATCATATGAGATGGCAGCGTCGACTTCGCCCACTCGACCATATACTTAGGTATATGTAACTAATTACAGAAGCAACTATAACCCCACAATGATTACACTAGTTGAAAAAAAAAATCGGCCAAGTGCGAGTTGGACTCGCGCACGAAGGGTTCCGTAAAACTAAAAAAAAAGTGATGTAACTAAATACTTAAGGTTTTCGGTATTTTTCCTTTATATCGTGGCTTCATGCAAAATTTGAAGATTCTAGGTCGACTGGAAGTAGGTACCTTTTAGGTTATGATTCCCTTGCGAGTAGTTGCGTGTTTGAAAATATGCGGCTTAAATTGCTGTTTCTTTTGATTGCGTTGACATAGAAGTTTGATTTTGTTACAGCTCAAGGTCTTATAGATTTGAGTATTTGATATGAATTTTCCATTTAATACCTCTACGCGTTCATGAGGAAAGGGGTAGTAAGTATATCATACATACATACATATCATCACGCCATATCCCTTGCAGGGTAGGCAGAGAGAACAGAGTGCCAGAGAACTCTATCCTTGCATACTTCACTCGCTTCGTCAACATTCATAATTCTCTTCATATACGCTCGCCGGTTTCGGATACTCTTGACTCCACCTTCCTTCAGTACGTGACCAATCTGGTCTAGGTAGGTGAGTCTCGGTCTCCCCCGGTACCTACATCCTTCCACTTTCGCATTGTATATCTTCTTAACCAGACGTTCGTTCGGCATTCTTTCCACATGTCCGAACCATCGGAGCATTTCCTTTCGCATCTTTACACCAATACTCTCTTTGATACCTACTTGCTTTCTTACGTCGTCGTTGCGAATGCGGTCAGTCAGCCTAACTCCACAGATTTTCCGTAGGGATCGCATTTCGACCGCATTATTTTGCTTTCATGATCTTTTCTGCATACCCAACTCTCGCTTCCATATAGTAATGTTGGGACAAGCACTGCCTTATGTATTGCTACACGTGTCTTCTGGCTGAGGTGGTGGCTACCGAAAAGTTGTCCCAACGCTCCGTTCACTCTATTTCCCGCATTCACTCTTCGCTCTATATCAGTGGTGTACCGTCCATCTCGGCTAAATCCACATCCAAGATATACAAATTCATCCACTTGCTCTATCTAGTACATCATTACCTATTTTTACTCTTACATCTGTTCTGGCTTCATCTCTTTCAAAGACCATTATTTTGGTTTTGCTCACATTCCCTTTTCTTATAATCTTCTGTCATTGTGTCGACTAAGATCTGCAGGTCAGTCGCTGACTGCGCCAGCAGGACTGCATCATCTGCATAGAGCAGAGCACTGATCACTGAGTCGCCCATTTGGACTCCCACATTCATATCGTTCAACCTTTAGAGACATTTATCCAGATATATGATAAACAGCCTGGCTGATAGAACGCACCCCTGTTAGTAAGTTTAAAATTATTAAAAATATTTTTATTATATGATGTAATTAAAAATATACGATTTTCGCAAATTTTCCTTTATCTGTGCTATAAGTCGTTGCTTCGTACCAAATTTCAAGATTCTGAGTTCACGGGAAGTACCCTGTAGGTTTTGATTACCTTGCGAGTGTCGAAAATTTGCGAAAATTTGCGGCATAAACGCCTGTATCTTTTGATTGCATTGGCTTAGTAGTTTATTTTTTTCACAGCTTTAAGGGACAGTAGACTTGAGTATTTGATATAAATTTCAGCTTGATACCTCCACGCGTTCCTGAGAAAAAGGGTCTTGACAGAGAGACAGACGGACGGACAACAAAGTGATTCTATAAGGGTTCCGTTTTTTCCTTTTGAGGTACGGAACCCTAAAAAGATTGCATTATATCAGCACATGAATTCAACCTAGAGCAATGGTACAGAGTAGACAATGTAACAGAGAGGTATCGTTAGATACCTCTCTGTAGGATAGATTAAAGACCGATCTTAACATAACTCGAAAACAAATGTTGGAATTCACATGGTTCATAGGTTAAGTTCCCCACACCGAAATAACGTTCGGGTACCGGTGGCCCGGTCGCACGGCGTTAAGAGTTACTTGTGGGGTAGGTTATGGAGACGCGCACCGTTTTTTCTGTCGCTCCAGACGGTTATCTTTTATTTTTTTTTATTAACAGACACCATCTTGCACTAAGGAATTAAATCTTGTTTTGCGAGGGACTTTACAAACAACGCAGACAAATTACATCCAGACTCAGAACAACACTTTGTGGTTCGCACAAAGTATTGTCCTGTATGGAAATCAAACCAATCAATAGTGGTAGGACCACGCTGTTGACAGTTCTCTGTCTACAGCTGCGAGCCGATCCGTCCAGGGAAGTACCACACTCTCGCAGAAGATCGACGTCTGAGTAATGGCAACGTGCTATTGCGCTTCATTCGGTGAGCGAGAGAGCCGGCAGCCCAACTAGGTGGGTTTTGGGTTTGTATTGGTAGCCAGCGGCCTAGCTATAATCTATATCGGTCCATGAGCGGCAGTAACACTTACCATCAGGTGTGCTGTTTGCTCGTTTGCCACCATAAGCTATAAAAAACGATACTGGCGCGGAAGGTTCGTATCTTAACCACTACGCCATCATGCAGTCGAGTGGGTGTGACAGGAGTGACTATACCATAGCTTACCAAAAAAAGAATGAAAATCAAGTGGTATTGTTATTTAAATAGTCATATACCCTACTTAAAATTAGACACAGGGCATTAGATAGATAATTAATATTATTTAGTTTATTAATTAATCAGTTAAATATCAATTAGTTTTTAGGTGATTAAGTGGGTGATGAAAATTATATCTTTAAATATTTGAGGTTAATCATGCAATCGAGATACGAGATGCGGGCGCAGTTAATCTGAGATCTGAGTAAGAGTAAGTGCCAATGCTATTTTAAATAGAAAAACTTAATAATTTAATTTAATTTGAGTATAGATATTTTTTTCGTGTGGTGACGGAGTAAGAATAATATAATACTATTTACCACCCCATATCTTACCCGTGGGTGATCGTACGAGACGACTAAGGGATATAAAATACATATAACATCTATGCCAGAGAAGGAAAACTCGAAACAAAACCCTATACCAACACGTCTGACCAGCGTGGTATAGTAGGTTAATTTACCTCCCATTACGGAGGAGGCCCGAGCCCAACAGTGGGACATTTATGGGCTGTGATGGTGGTGATGATGATGGATAGATATTTGACGTAATTAATATCACTTATTGACTAAGCGCAATTCCATTCATCAAGTAACACTAATTATCAATAATTAGGTACATACCACTTAACAAGAGTGGGGCTATAATCACACCTATGACCTATCTATCATGAGACTGTTTAAACTAACATCAAATTATTTCCCCGTGTACTGGTATTAAGAATACAAAATGTTGACAATCCTTTCTTTGCTAAAGGAATCGTAAAATCCTGTCTAAGATACTGCGAGATTCTTGCAGCGAGTCTTGGTCTTGCATTTGAACACTAGTTCATTCATGAAGCCCATTTTCGAATTTTTGCATAGAAACATTTTACAAAATTTCAAAATTAAATCTTTTAATCTTTTTTGGTAGCATTTGGTGGATATCCGTTAGTTAGCTACCAATATTACACAATAAAAAACGAATATTATCAACACCAACGTTGTTTATAAGTATGGTACCCGACTAAAACCTGAGGAAATTCCATCCGTGCCGTGTGTTAACAATTCCGTTCTTAACATAGTTGACATCTGATGCTGGCTGATGGTCGCTTGCAAATTTAAACGTAACCTTACACAATATGCTTTGCTCTTCTCACCCATGTTAGAGGAGGAAGATATACTGACTTCATATAAATTGGAATTATGTTAGGATGATCAAGATGATAATAATTAAATGGCGAGAGAATCCCTGTAGGTATATTACAATGAAAGATCTAAAAATATGATGATCGTTATTCGGTCAGGTCCACTACCTAGTGTTTACAGGCAACAAACATCATCGCTAGTTACTCATATGACATAAGATACTTGCAAGTTTTCTATTTAAACTACTGAAATTTTTAGCATTTAATATGCTTAATTATTTATAAAAACCCAATTACGAAGCGAAAAATGATGTCACAAGTGGGATTCGAACCTACGCCTATTGGAAATCCGTCCCAATCGTGCTGCCACTTACTCCACCGTGAACTATTGTAGGATATTCAAATCTTGCTTCGTATTATATTTACGTCTTTAAGGAGACGTGTGCCATCTACCCGACAATGTTTACACATTGTATGGGCTTAATACTTCAAACTTTGCAGTTAGAATTGTATTAAACGATGACACAACCTTGTTATTCAAACTACTGAAATTTTCGGCATTTAATATGCTTAATTATTTATAAAAACCCGATTACGAAGCGATGAATGTTCTACAATAGTTCACGGTAGAGTAAGTGGCAGCATGATTGGGACGAATTTCCAATAGGTGCGGATTCGAATCCCACTTGTGACGTCATTTATCGCTTCGTAATCGAGTTTTCTATTTTCTATTTCTTGAATGTATAAATTTGAAGAATAGTTAACAGTTCGACCTGATTAAAGGACTATCAGGCGTAGGATTGACACCTATAGGTATTGTATTCACCGAAGCAAAAGCAATAAAGATAGTTTATTAATAAATACTCACACGTTTACAAAAGTAATATGTATTTATAACTAGACCTCAACCGAGCACCAGCTCGAACCCGTTATCTTAGTATTGATATTCCATGATTCTACGTTAGTTATACTTCTGCACATACGTAGATAACTGAAAAGCTCACCGTGTCTCTGTTCATCGTCATCTTCATTACTGCTTTCCTTCTTACAATGCTGTAGTGGAACGGGTGATAGCAGCCAATTACGAGGCCTCTTCGGCGGAGGTGTCTTTTCTTCGAGCTCCGTGATATCCACCTCGACGTCATCTGTATCATCCACCTCACCTGGCTCCGGTGGTGGCGCCGGCGCCTCACCTCCTTCCAAAGACTTGTTGACGAAGTCCGCAAGCCGCTCCATCACCATTACTGCCGCGAGCACGCCACACCGTGCGCCTCGCTCTATCAGATACACACTGCAGCAGATAACACTTTACTTACGCCCACACCGTCACATTTCTCTCAAAACCACATAATTTTCCACCCTATAAAGTAGTAGTAAAGGCTGTTTTTGTTAGTTGTGTGTGTTAGGGGGGTGTTGCAAACCCCGCCTTAAGTTCGCGCACGCGCCCGCCCAACTCACCACCAAAGCTGAGGCACAGATGTTGCCGACGGCGCATAATACACGCCTACATTATCGTTACATTGAAAATGAATTTTTAATAATATTTTCTAGTGTTTGTGTGCATTATTAAGTTGTGAAAACAAAGACCGTGAATGGTGCGTGACTATAAAAGATTTAAACGGCCATATCAATTAGCATTTACTTTAAATTTGATAAAGGTTTTTCAAATTAAATCCCAAAAAGATAAGTTGCAAGTTAAATAATATATTTATAATTAAATACATAACACTTTATTAAACCACATAATCCTATGTGAAGGATACATTAAAAACTGTAACGAGTGTATATTATATCTAAATATAGGTAAATATTTTCAGTCAAAATAACAATCTTTGTTAGGTATAATATCTATTTACTTAAATTAAATAACTAACACATTTACATCTAGGTCTCTTTATATATGGAATAACAATCGTATCGAAAATTTCATCTATAAATAAAGGTATTTATTTATATTTTATGAACTGATTACATTTGTGATATAATTTTATAGTCTCATGTTTTTACAATAACTAAATGTAAACACAATACGATTTTAAAATAACTAATTATTAAAAACAAATTATGTTATGTAATTTGTTTTATCTAAATAATAACGGCCGTGACACCGAAACCAAGTCTAAACTTATCGTTAGGGTGATTGAGTAGTGCTGATACGGCACACGCAAGGTTGGTGTTTTTGCCTCCAAGATTGCGTAATAGTGTCGCTGCCACAAGCCCATCAGAGTCTGCTGATCCACGGACCGTCCAGCCATCGCTATGCCACTCGTATGCCAGCGTAGCGACCGCCCGACGGATAGCAAAGCCCACCTGAAAAGTAACTTCTGTTAGAGAATTGGTATTCTCATAGAAATTGCATAATACTAAATTTATTCTTTAACAATATATCAGATACTCGTAGCAAAAATTATGTTGATGATCATCTTTGAATTAGTGACGAAATCGGGGTTGTTTAGCTATTAATAAAATCTAAAGTGCCTACCTATAACAGCTCTGCCATTAACACTTTATATTTTAAAAGGTTCGCTATTGACATCATATCGAGAGTTTGTTTGTCTAGTATAACCCAAACCCAAGTTATGAGGGTTTAAAGCTTTAAAGAAACGACGAAACGCTTTGCAAAGTGTAGTGTGTCTAGTGCCCTTGCGCGTCGCTTGGGTCGCCTTGACAGGTTAGATGTTTTTGAGATAAGCCTTTGGCAATTTTCAAAATAAAACCTTTTTATGATTTTTAAATTAGATTTTTATTATAAGTAGTTACAGTAGGTAGATACCTACTGTATACTGTATTATAATAAAAATATAATAAACAGTTTTTAATTTTTTTATTTATTTTGCTCTTTCATTATTTCTTCTTTTACTAGACAGGGTGCACAAAAAAACAACTGTGTTGTAGGAGCTTTCGTACACACCCGGATTAAAAAAAAAAAAAAAAATTGTTGGGGATTTGCAGAACGTATTATCTTATTTGGAGTGAAACCTACGACTCTAGTTGCGACAAGTTGTTAGGTACCTACTTAAATCACTACCTTACATACTATGCATGCATTCAATCGAAATTTTCAACTTTTGATGAATATTTAATAAAGTTAAAAAAGCATTACCTCAAGCATGGCCGCTACGGTGAGATAAGGCTTGAGTACTCTTGCGTAGCACAGATCAAGGCCTCTGTTGCCAAGCGTAGCGCTGATGGAGTGATTGTCGTTGACCCAGCGACCAGCGCCTGATACCGAACTTAACTCTACAGCGTGTCCTCTGGCTACCACTTCCGCTCCTAGCGACAGGTGATCCGTTATAGCCTTAACAGATGAAAAGCAAGAGATTTATTATAATATTTTCATAATCTGAGACCAGGTGGATCTAATTAAGGACTTTTTTGGTTGTAACCCAGAGCCCCGTGGACACAAGGGGCCCCCAGCCCCTATTAAAGATAATAGATGTTTTAAAGTAACATTTCTTAATTTAATTTAAAATATATTATCGTCTATTAAATTGAAATTTAATCATAAAATTGGTAATTCTGAGACAACTCAACATGTACATCGAACGAAACTGGAAATTCCGTGTCGCTCGTTTTCGAGGGTTCTGGAGAATCATAAATAGAAAAAAAATATAGAACAACAATATTAAACAATTGACTAATACTATAATCTATACTAATATTATAAAGCGGAAGAGTTTGTTTGTTTGTTTGTTTGTTTAAACGCGCTAATCTCAGGAACTACTGGTCCGATTTGAAAAATTCTTTTTTTGTTGGATAGTCCATTTATAGAGGAAGGCTTTAGGCTATATAACATTACGCTGCAACCAATAGGAGCAGAGCAACAATGATGAATGTGTAAAAATCGGGTTTATGTTTCCTTTTGAGAGCTTCCGCTGCGTAAACGGTTAAAGTTGCGCAAAAATTATGTACTACATAATTGTTCCCCTTTTAAAGTTCTAAATAAAAGTCCACAACAGCATATGTCTATCTTTTAAGATTGGCTCACTATAACCTTATTTATGCTAATCAAATTTGTTTTAAAATAATGTGATATTTTCGAAGGTGTTTTTATAAACATAATATTAATCCTTATCCAAATAAATGAGTTATTCATCACAAGTATTTAATTTAAAACAAAATTGCTCTTTACATTATTTGATTTCAATGAATATCTTAGGAAATATCGCAGTTTAAAAATAACATCGCAGCAAAATAATGATCAAGTACTGGGCGCGCATTTACGATAAAAATACTGGATCTTATAATTTTATATTAAAAAAAAACTCAAACTAATGTTATTTCAAAGTACTTCTGCACACACTACATTTTTAGTTTTGTTTTCTTCTCATGACCTTCCGTCGGCTTTACACATCCTAAATAATAATAATAAGTATAGGAAGTATTAGTGCCTGCCCTCATGTATGGCAGTGAAAGTTAGATTTGGCGGGGAAGACATGAAAATAGAATAAATGCTGTAGAGCTGACAGCTCTTCGTAACGTGTGTGATGTAAGTCTGAAAGATAAAATTAGGTATAATGTTATAAAAGAGCGCTGGTATGCTGAGGTGGGTTGGACACGAAGTGGAAGAAATAATGAGTGGGCAGAGGTTGACGAAGCAAACATATAAAGCAATCGTGAATGGGACGAATACAAGGGGAAGACCTTTTCTGGACCAATTTGGCGATTTGTTCACGAGAGGTCATCATCATCATCATTCATTGTATCGACCCCAAGTAATTGGGATAAGAGTAGGACTCTTATCCCAATTACTTGGGGTCGATACAATAAGTACTCTTCATTCATAGTACATATTGTAAAAGTTATTGGCAATAGTTTTATGACCGGCCGCCTGCCAGACGTCAACTCTAATTGGGAATGTAATTGTTGACCAAACGGCATCAGCTGGAGTTGGCCCAAGTCGTTATAAGGCTTCTTAGTCGTCTTTTACGACATCCACAAGCAAAGTGAGGATTGGTAGTATTCATAGCCGCTACCACACAGCGATTTCATACACATTAAAAGTATGTGTAATCGTAAATAGGCGTAAGTGTATGTATGTATGTATAATATACATACATTGTATATATCTATAGAAAGTATAGATAAGACCCAATACTTTTACTTGCATTACTTTATATGGTACTACATTGCATTATATGGATTACGTCAAACTTGAATCACTTTTAAATACTTATTTCGCGTAACTACAAATACACACAAAAAAAAAGAAACACATACATGAACGCACAATACATCACAAACACACGCACACCACACACACACACACATACACACATGCACACACACACACACAAACACATGCACATGCACAACGTGTGAGCGCGCTCACTAACACGTTAATTCTTCTCACTCATTCATTTATTATAGATTTCTTTATCATTAGTCTTTATTACGTAAGATATATATATTCATTATTTATAATGTATGTTACTGTAAAATAATTTGATGTTCAAGATTTATGTATTTCGGGAAGGAACTGTCTCTTGAAACACAGGTATTACCTAATTCAAGAGGCAAAGACATCTATGTCAACTGTCATATGTATTTAGTTTTCAATAAAGATTATTATTATTATTTTACTTAAGGTTAAATGTTCTACTCTTACTAATAAAAGGATCATGTAGGTACCTAAAACAGCTTTAACGTATGTATTATTTAAAAATATTTCCACCTTTTACGTAAACGAATTCGCGAGTTGAAGTTAACGTTAGCCCAAAGTAACCATTCCACGCGGACGAAGTCGCGGGCAGAAGCTAGTACCTTATATAATACCTTAGTTCGCAGTCGTTTGGAGTTTGCAAGTATCGCGTGGAACCCTTACTATGCGGTTAATTCACAACGTGTTGAGGGAATTCAGCGTGCATTTACTAGAAGCTTAGCTTACACATCCAATGAGATTTCGCATAGATGTCCGTATTATCAACGATTGCAACATTTTCATATGTATTCCTTGCGCAATAGACGCCTTGTACAAGACCTATCTTTCCTACATAAGCTAGTCAATGGTAAATTAGACTGTAGCGACTTAGTCTCACGTATTGGTATTCAAGTCCCACATAAAATTCCAAGATACCCTATAACTAATATTTATTCCTTACCCACGTTTAAAACTAACATTGGTTCCAGTTCCCCTCTATATCGACTCTGTAAAGAATTTAATATAATAACCAAAAATTTACCTGGCATTGATATATACTTTGATACAAATAGTAAATTGAAGAATACAATTTATAAATCTTTAGAAACTTATAAATACCTATAGGTACCGCACCTATTAGCAATACAGCGATTCAAAGTAATATATGTTTTCTTTTTTTTTTTAATCAAGTCTCAAGTTATAAAAGTTTTATTAATTTTATTTATTATTAATTTCTATATTGACCATATATGTTTAATTTAAGTTAGTCATTATATTATTTAAAATATTCACTTTTAATGTATACTACATGCTGGTCTATCCGTAATTGGCAACTGTATCAGCCTATATGCCTAAATTGTATTTTTTTTGTGATACGTTTTAATACTTTTGCTGTGGATGAACCTAAATAAATAAATAAACAAATAACTAGACTAAATAATTTATCAATTCTTTCCATAAATTGTGATTTAACAAAGAGTTTACATTGAGGAAAGATTTTTTTTATTGCTTTTAGTGGCAAACGAGCATATAGCACACCTGATGGTAAGTGTTACTACCGCCCACGGACCTTTACAATACCAGGGGTACAGCTAGGCCGCTGCCTACCAATGAATATCTCAATCCATCCAGAAAGTTGGGCTTCCGGCTCTCTCGCTCAACGAACGAAGCCCAGTATCACATTGCTACTGCTCAGGCGTCGATTTTCTGCTAGAGTGTGGTACTACCCCGGATGGACCGACCCGCAGCTGTCGACAGGAAATTGTCAACAGTGTGGTCCTACCACTATCAGAAATAAAAGAGTTTGCAGCATTAGAATCCAGATTGGGGCCGTCCATTAAGCACCTGAGGATTGAAAGGGGGGGAGGGGTTTGACAAAAATCACGAAAGATCACAAGAGGGAGAGGGGTGTAGTAAGATATCACGTGTATTTATTTTTTCGTCATACGCTGAGATTTCTAAACTGAAAAGTGGCGTGTAGTGTGACTTTGACTTGCCGTTGCCATAGGTGATCTGTATAAAGATCTTTTTACAAATTATAAGTCTAACATGCCCGTTTAGTTTGCAATGTGAGATTCTCTAAGAGACTAACTTGATTGAACATGACGTAGTTCATTTATTACCACTTTATATTTGGCTGTCCCTGAGTGACGGCAAGATAAGAGAGACAGTTGTCACCACCTTTCACTTGGCTGTAGGACTTGTAAGAATCAGTTCAATGATCACCAGGAAAACGCACAGTAGCACTTTCCTGGGAAACGTGTTATACGTTTCCCATACTGTTAATGGTATTTTCTGGGGAATTTTGGTGGAACATGAAAACATTGTAAAGCACTTTTATATCGTATTCATTGCATATCAGCAGTCTCTTCGCATCACATTACAGAAAATGCCACCATAATTATTTGATATAACACGTTAAAATACTAAAATAAGGATTTAATAGAAGACCACCACACGACACTTTCATATTGCCGCCAAAACCCTCAACATTTTTATTAAATAAAAAAGAAAATAAAACGTCGGTTTAAATACCTGCATATAATGTGCTGCAATAAATTCTCTATTTACAGCAATGATAGATGCAGTAAATTTGTTGAAATATGCGTCTAATATGCTTTCGAAACTATAAAATTCTGCATCGGCTATTTGGGCAACTACAGTCGCACGTGTCCTCTTAGTCGGACCAACACGCATTTCACAACTCATTTGACCACCTGGCGCCGCTTCCATCACAAAATATGGTAGATTCGTGGGCTTACTCTTATCCACATATGATAATAATAGCTTATATCCACCAGGTGATACGGAACTAAACGATAATGAATGACCAAACATCCAATTCTTTTTTACACTTTGTTTTAATGAAAAACAGCCTCCTTCAAAACAGTGTGGTAGTCTGTAACGAGCTCCGCTATGTATATGACGCAATAAGCCTGGATGTATAGCTCCTGAGGGTAGTTCTTCTTTCTTTTCACATACGCGTCCCGTACGAGAACCTGTTAAGCCGGCTCCGGTCTTTCCTCTATCACCAGCTGTATGTGGCCCTTTACATAAACATCTCTTTTTTGAGGAAGGTGGAAGATTTGGCATAGCACAAGAGTCCTTTGGAGTAGACGGTCGACAAGGGCTATTAGGCGATTTAGCTTCGGAGCCTTTAGCATAAATTGTATTAAAAAGACTTAATTTAAATAAATTAAATAATGATAACGATGACGGTTTGCCACCGCCCGGTTGATCCATATTTATAACAAAAAATGATTGTTTTTATTGCAATAAAACTACAATAGGAATTTTCAAAGTAGGGTTGTCACTAAAAGAGACGTCCCATACGTCATTCCCTCATGCGTCATGTGTTAAATGTTGACTTTTAAAATTGGAATATTAAACCTGTTTTTTCATGTTATTGTAATTGTATAACATTTGTAAATAATCTTAGGATTCTTAGGTTCCCATACATAGGTAAACATGACGTATGCTCAATTAATAGCAGCAAAAGAAGAGGTAATGTTTCATCAACGATGAAATAAAAAAGTTCCATATTTCTCGTGTAAATGATAGCTTACATCGTCAAATGCTTGAATTGATGCGTCAATGCGTGAAATACACCTCTTCCTGCTTCCTAGGAGAAAAATATATTATAAGTATGAATTATGTGCACATTGCTTGAGGAAAACATTTAACATTCAAAGAAGAACATTTTTTAATATTACTTTGTGTCATTCTGGTCAATAAGTACATTGAAAATCAATGTCAAGCGGATATTCTTAGCACCACTACAAGAACAAAGAAAAACTGTGTAATACGCATGTTAATCCGAAACCAATTGCTATCCTATTGTGAAGGATGATCTTGCGCCCATGTAAGCGTTTAATTATCTTTTAATATGATAAACATTTGTTATTAAATTTAAGTTATCCTAAAACTTAGCGAAGCTATTGCGAAAAAATGCAAGTCAAAAGATTTCGGGCTCTTTGAAACCCCTAATATTATGTTGACCGTCACCGTTATTTGATACATTCATTCATTAACCTCTAGACGTCTGCAGTTACAAATGGGCCCCACAAACTATACCTATACCTACCATGATCATTACGCTTGACAAGTGAATTGGTGATCCCAGTTGGTGTTATAAGTTTCATCATCATCGCAGCCCACAAATGTCTCACTGTTGGGCTCGGGCCTCCTCCGTAATGGGAGGGAAATTAACCTACTATACCGCGCTGGTCAGACGTGTTGGTATAGGGTTTTGTTTCGAGTTTTCCTTCTCTCGCATAGATGTTATATGCGTTTTATATCCCTTAGTCGTCTCGTACGATCACCCACGGGTAAGTTATGGGGTGGTGAATAGTATTCCTACTCCGTCACCACACGTTATAAGTTTACCAGAGAATTATTGATTGACATTTAGGACTTAGGAGATAGTCCTACTAATCCAGATAGCATTGTAACTACTTAATATTACCTATAAATGTGAAAGTTTGGATGATTGTTACTCAATCACTCTCAAACCGTTGAACGAATTTGGATGAAAATTGGCATACAGAGAGATCGTTTCCTGGATTAATACAAACAACTTTTCATCTCGGTAATATGTCCCCTTGAGATATTAGTTCAACTTGGCGCAAGTTACTTTTTACGCGAGCGAAGCCACGAGAGCAGAGAGAGTAGGTACTACCCGTAATATAAACTGTTTACTGTTAACAAAAACTGTTTGTATGCACAAATATGTGTGAAACAATCATCTTCCTATTTCTTTCATTGTAATAATAATATAGCGTGACGAGACGACTCCACTTCTAATGATGAAAATGATTTATAGTTATCATAAAAAACGCCACAACTTAGGTAAGGCAACAGAAGCCAGTTATGGTGTGCTATTTCTCTTCATCTACGACGATATATTGATCAAACTGATCATGAATTCGATTTGAGATTACCATCAACCATGTGCTAGATGGCAGCAGCAGAACGGCAGTAATACCTACCAGTTGATTATTGCATTGAATTTGTATTTTGCTGTATTTCACTAATATTTTTTAGATATAATGTTATAATAGCTATGATTAAGGCAGTTTATAATTTATAAAAAACTACCTTAATCAAGACTTTAGCCGTATATATAGAAAGTATTAGTTTTATATATTTTTTTATATATTAGGTAATTATACAAAATTTTCATTTTGTATGATAGATTGATTGTACCAAAGACTAATTTTATCATTTTATTATCAGAACCAGTTAAGATTAGAACATTTTCAATGTCATAGGTAGAAGCAAAGGGTGGCATTTGCATATTTTTTGTATGTTTGCTATCGTAGGTATATATCCGTGTGCGTTTGCTATCGTATATATCCGTGTCCATATTCCCGCCACAAACCCTGAAATGAAATGGCACATCGTACTCTTGAATTATATTCATTTCTTTAGTGTTTTGTAGTGTTATATTTTTCAATTATTTTATGTAATACAACACAGATAATGTGCTAAAATGTGTAATGAATATGATATAATACTAGTTTACGTAATTTCATACATACATATCATCACGCCATATCCCTTGCAGGGTAGGCAGAGAGAACAGAGTGCCAGAGAACTCTATCTCTGCATACTTCACTCGCTTCCTCAACATTCATAATTCGTAATTTCATGTTCTGCTAATATTCCCAGACAAATCTTTAATTTGATTTGCAGCGCAATGAATGGTAACTAATGACTTACGGATGGATGGACAGTGACTATAAATGGGGAGGATGGACAGTGACACTAAATATGAAGACATGACAATGATTTGTAAAAAAAATTTTAGACTTGGCTGTATGGGCTTTGTTTCTTTTGCCTGTTTGAACGAACGAACAAAACCAAAAAAGTACGACAAATTTGTTTATTTTATGGAAGGAATGAAGGAAAGTAATATGTGATAACGTTCTTATAGGATTATTGGGAAGAACCTATTATTTTTATAAAATTACATGTCATACCTATTTGCTGTACAGTCTAGTTTAATACTATTTGAAATCCTCTGTCTAATGAATTGAAATCCCGTAAACAAGAGGTACGATTATTATATTAGTAAAACCATCTATTAAGATAATAAAATATAAACAATACATACTTAGATATTGATTTAAGATCTTTGTCTTTCAGCTTCTTTTCTACGACCTTATTAAAGTTTATTATTAACATGACAACTTCGAGTTTTAATATGTCTAAAATATTAGAAATGTTTAAAAATCTCAAGTCCGACGCTATACCTAGAGCTCCAAGGCCATCGGAGGTAGTAGATCCAGTGGACGACAACGTAACAGAAGAGCCACAAGTACACATTGAAGATGTGGAAGAGGAAGAGGTAATCATAGAATCTGAAGATGATGTTAAGAAGAAACCTAGAAAAAAGTCCTCTAAACCGACAAAGGTTTTTAATAATTATGAAGAGGATGATGATGATATAAATCCCAATAAAAGCAAGGGTGACAGCTCAAGTTCTGTTAAAGTGCAAGGTAAGTAATATGACAGATATTTTAATTATATTAGCTTAATTGGTCCGGTATGGGCATTCAACTGCCAATCGTCAAAGCCCCAAGATTTTCCTTGATGGCTAGAATAAAAAATAACTAGTTATTTAATATAGACAACACTAAACCAGCTTTTTGTACTTCTCAGTTTCCCTTCCTAGCTATTTGAAAAAAGAAAACACTGAGTAAGCGAATAACACTAGCCTTTCCTGTTTTTGTTTTGTTCATTTAATTGTCTTAACCTTAAACAATGAAAGGCATTAGTTTATGTGCATCACTTACCACAATGAGTCAGCTGTATAAATATATTGTTTTATCTCCCTATCCCCATCTATGCAATTATGAAAATATTGCTGTATATTTTTTAGTATTTTATTACAAGTATAGTATATATAATCTGTTGTTCTCCTCTGGAGTACAAAATCTGTATTATTGCCTCTGCGCCACAATGATTACCTACCAAAGCATGAGAGAAAAATTTATTGTTACTGTCATTGATTGCAGTTTGTAATAAAAAAAATATCTCTTGTATAGAGAATGCTTTGATGTTCTAATAAGATGGCATATTTTCACTATAAATATCTCCTAATATATTGGTAGTCTTCTCTATTAGCACTATAGTCTTATGGATATTATAGTCAAGTCTTACATATAGTTTCCATGCAGGTATAAATGTTTATTCCATTTTCTTAAAAACTGCAATACAGAATTAATGAAATAATTTGGTAAATTCATATATTAATAAAATAATATTTACATAGTAGGTACTACTAAGTTTTGGTTGGCAATAATTTCAAATTTGTATAAAATTATCTACAAAATATTATGTATATCATTTCATCATTCTCCTCTTATCCCAATTGCTTGGGGGCGATATAATATGTACCCTTCTTTCATAGTACATATTGTAAACGTTATTGGCAATAGTTTTATGACCGGCCGCTTGCTAGACATCAACCCTCCTTGGGAATGTAATTGTTGACTAAACGGCATCAGATTGAGTAGGCCCAAGTTGTTATAATGCTCTTAGTCGTCTTTTATGACATCTATGAGCAAAGTAAGTGTAAGTACTATTTATGATGTATAATGGGATGTGTGAGGGCTGAGATAATAATAATTATGATGAGGATAAGTATAAGAAACAAATGGTTTGTGCTCTTATATTGTTGAATAGAGTTGAAGAGATCTTGACGGTTTCTTTAAGAGAAGAGAATTGAGGAAAGAAATATTGTTAAAAAGTTAGAGACAAGTCATTACTAGATGTTTATTTTAATTACAGCAACTGGCAATGTATATAACATAGTGAATTCTTCAAAAATAAGAGTAGGTAATGATTACTATTTTGGACCTGTTTCTACGGCATCTAAAGGTAAAACAAGAAAAGATGACTGTGATGAAGAAATTGCAAAGGACAATTGGATAACTCTCCTCATGGAAGCTAAAATTAAGGTTGGTATGACTAAATTATTATTATTTCAGGAGTGAATGACATGATAAATTAATTTTAATTGTGCAATAGAGTGAGTTCGTTTCAACTGGAACCTGTGATAATAGAGAGTAAAATTATGGAGTCCATGCATTTCACAATATTTTTTTTTTCTTTTTTTAAACAAAGACACCTTGCATTAAGGAAATAATCCTTGTACTGCAGGTGACTTTACAAACACACAATTAATACAGACAAATTACACCCAATACACATACAATAATTACGACACTTTGTAGATTTAGCTCTATTTAGATCATTATATTAGGGAAACTATATGACATATTCATGGAGGGAGTATGCCTTAACAAATATCATGTTTAGGCACAGGGTTAGGGAAGGGGTTTTCATCACATAGTCAAGTTAAATTCAGTTATAGGTAAATTCAATAAGTAGCGCTTTTTAAATTGATTTTATCAAAATATATGTATACTCATTCTGTGCAATTGCAATTATAGGTTTGCAATTATATGTATACTCATTCTCTTGGCATCACCTAATAAATACCAAAAAGTGTATAAAATTATTTAAAACCATTAATGTACTTACTATGTGAAAGCTAGAGGGGGAAAGGATCTTGGCGTATACTATGGGTGGTCATTAATGTTTAAAATTGTTATAGGTGGGTCACATAGGATGAGTACATCCTAGAATATAGGATAGCATTTGCCATGTGCCATGAAATGGAATCTTGCCAAAGACTAGTTATTTTGAAAAAAAACAGTAGATACTCTTCAAACAATGCCCCAAATATTGTCTAATTCATACTTTTTATTTTATGTTGATTATAATTTTTTGGTATATCCTTTCTATTGCAGCCCCAGCATGACTACTTGAACTATATTTCAAAAAACCTTGGCAAGAACTGGTATGCCTTCTTTAGAGCACTAGGCTTCAAACAAGGTAGGATTGAGACTGCTGAGATCAATGCAGGAGGACATGATGTTTCCGAGGCAAGTTATATTATATATAGCAAGTTATATTTATAATAATACTAGCGGAATCGTGCAACTTTGTATGCATCACATAAGAGAGAGAGTGTGTTACAGGTACCTATAATGCACAGCAAATACAACAGAAACTCACAAGAGAAATCATTTTGTCCTTTTTGTAATTTTTCATTCATGCTTCAGCTCCTATTAGTTGTAGCGTGACGTTATATAGCCTATAGTCTTACTGGATAAATAAGCTACCAACACTAAAATTAATATAATAAAAGAATTTTTCAAATAGAAGTAGTTTTTGAGATTAGCATGTTCAATCAAACAAACTCTACAGCTATATAATGTACAGATTAATAATTATAATTCCCTCATCTTATCCTTTGTTATTTTCAAATATTTTAGGAGAGTATCTAATTTAATCAGCCATGCCAAAATATAACTTTTCATCTAACAAATACTATCTGACCTTTGTCACCCTAATATTCTAGGATTAGGCCCAGCCCCCTTATTGTTTAAACAAATGGGTTTTCGGAATGGTATATAAAATAATCTATGAAATTACTTTAATCTATGAAATGATAATGTTATTTTAAATAATAGTAAAATTATTTTATAGTAATAGTATTTTAAGTAATAGTAATTATATATAGTGGAAAAAGAATACAACTCACCGCCCTTTCTTTTACCCGTGGGTGTTGTAAACGACAACTAGGGGATCTATTATGCATGTAACGTCTGTGCAAGAGAAGGAAATCTCGAAACAAAACCCTATACCAAGATGTCTGATGAGCATAGATTAGTAGTTCAATTTCCCTCCCATATTGTAGGAGGCACAAACCCAATAGTGGCATGTATATGCGTTGAGATGATGATAATATATAATTAATTAATTGCCATGCTTGAAAATCTAGTTGGTAATTGCATTTTTTGTATTATGTGTTCTCTATGAGAATGGAGCTGCATAAACAGCTGGTGCTTTCGTTTCCTTTGCTCTCTGTTACCACTTTGGAAAGGGTTTTTTACACCACAAATACATGTATGATTTTTACACACAATATTTTCCTGCAGTTGTCTTAAAACCGTAACTTGTTCATAACTTGTCTGTATATTTTTATGTTTTTGGTTTTCGTGGCAAACTAGCAAGTAGCACGTAGTTACCTGATGGTAAGTGTCACTGCTGCCCATGGACCTTTGCAATACAAGGGTATAGCTAGGCCGCTGCTTACCAATATAAACCCCAAACCCACCCAGTTGGCTTCCTGCTCTCTCGCTAACTGAACGAAGCACAACAGCACATTGCCATTGTTCAGACGTCGATCTTCTGTGAGAGTGTGGTACTATCTACGACGGACCAGCCCGCGGCTGTAGACAGAAAACTGTCCACAGAATGGTCTTACCACTACTAATAACTTATCAAACAATTATTTTATAGGCTCGTTATAAGCTGTTGTTGGACTGGGTGAACAATGATGATGACGGGACTCTCGGCCGCTTGTCCACGTTACTCTGGGAGGAAGGAGAGCGAAGTATTGTCAAGGACCTCTCGATCATGTACAAGAAGAGCAAGAAATAGGACTCTCCAGAATCAAGATTATGGTATATATGTATACTTGATGTACTCGCATGCAGCCATACGTAATATAGTATTTGGCTATTATTTTGATCAAGTTTTGGAATTATTGTATTTATATGCGAAATTGTTATCGATATTTATGAAATGAATAAACCGAAATGACTAATAGATACAAATTAAACGGCATGGAAATTTGCACAAACTGATACATTTTCAATGTCATTTTTATTGTAATTTTTTTATGAATTTTTATATTAGCATCTTCAAAAGACTTGGCTTTTAGCCTTTATTAAGAAATAATTTTGAACGAAGTTTAATACAAAAATTGTAATAGTTGAAGTTAAGCTATGAAATAGTTGCATCAAAAATATATTGTGCTATATTTTGTTTTTCTGTCATGTGGTGGAGTAAGAGTCTAATGCTCACCACCAATTTCCTGTAGGTGATCATAAAAGATGACTAAGAAACATAAGCATAAAACATCACTGCCAAAAAAGGGTAACTTGAAATAAAATCTGTCAGATCAGTGTTCCTCTTTTTTATGTAGGCTCTAGCTAGCAGCTATGATGATATATAAAAATTTAAAATAATCACTTGAAATGTCAAGTTTATATTAAACTGTAATTTGAGATTTATATATTATGCTGTTATTTTATGACATCTAAGACTATAGTTATGGTTATTCACGTAAATTAATGACTGAACGTTAACACAATACGGCAGGAAATACCAATATTTTTTTTTTGTTATCTGGTTATATCTGTCTTTTTTGCAAATAAATATGATTTAATTTGATTTTGGTTTAGCCCAGCAATGGAATGCATATAGATTAAGATGATGTGATTTATATGTATCAAGTATATATTTTTTTTGATAACTAAGGATAGTTGGCTCTAAGACCTTTGTCTCTATTCACCTCTGTAGATAAAAGTGACCTTTGCCTGCAGTCTTTAACCACACATATACAATGTAGCTATTATTTTTACTTATTTAATAATTATTTTAATAAATTACTATATTGAATACATGTCATTCCATAAATATAAGTCTTAGAATAAAAACACAGAGAAGGATAGTTCAACACTTTAAATGTTTAAAAAAGTGAAGCCAAAAATCCTAAGTGTGCAAGCGATTGCACGGGTATACACGCACACTACTATAAAATTGAACACATTGACCGTCCGGCGTAAGGTGACATTTCTGACACCAATTTATTGGCGTCAAATATTGTGCGTGGAATTGAATTCTATGTGTTATTATTCTAAGATATAAGTATAGATAGGTTATTTTACAATAATATTTCATGGACTATAATTATGATATCTTGGGATGGAAATAATAGGTGTAATTTAAGTAAACAGGGATCACTATATGTGCTCACTATAAGTGACATTAACTGCAATTAAATCGGTGCTTTCAAAAACCTCGAGTCACATAATTAGAGTTTTTCAAGAATCAATAAAATCGGTTTCATTAAAAAAAAAACAAAGTCTGTAAGAGTTTTTTGAGTTTACCATAATTTGGGTTTTAAAAGATTAAAATGTTAAAGAATATTTACCATTTTTATCAATATTAATAATGCAAATAAATAATGAAATGAAAATAATAAATGACTATTCTCGATTTTTGTTGCATTAGCAAGAAACAGGGTATTAATTATATAGCACTATAAACAAAACAAATAATAATAATTATCTTTTAATTGTTTATTATTAAAGACTAAATTTATATATTAATTATAGTTCATCTAATCTAAGAAGTGCATTTGGACGTTTCGCATTTTTTAATACACAATAACTTTGGTCAAACGTATACACATGATTGCAATAAAAATGAAATTTTTAAAAAATATTAAGTTATTTACATAATTAACGTTGCGAGTGAGTTACTTGTACAATAATGTAATGTTGAAACTTGTAAAACTAATTTAAAATTAAAATAACATTGTAAATAATAATTATTATGGACGATCTTACAATTTCACGTCATAACGTTCTAAACAGTAGTGCTTGACAACTTCCAATTCGCGAATATCTAAATAATCGGTAAAAATATTAGATTAATATATTTAATCGAATATAGATTTTGACAGAGATGTACGTTTCGACAATTTTATTGATAAGGATATAATTATTAATGTTCGCGACGGTGATAATTCATGTAATACTATAGATTCTGAACAAATATCTATTTTCAAATCCAGTTTTTGTTTTTAATTAACCTAATCCTACTAAATATGATGAATAGATTTTATGATGAAATAATTAAATTTGTTTAGTGTTAATTTAGCACTTAATATCTCATCTCCTTTTTGAAAAATAAACCGACTATTAATTACAAAGAATTAATATCGATTTCTCATCAAAATCGGATATTTTCGATAGCGATTATTTGGTTCACATACCTAGACACCTTACTCTGACAGCTGTCCAAATGCACTTCTTAGATTAGATAGACTATAGTATTCAATTGTAAATTTTGACTTGGAGCTTGAAACCAAACTATTCTGTGATATAACACTTTGAGAGTGCATACAAAAACCAACCCAAGTCATATGTCTTAGGTTTATGCTATGATGTATCTATCGCAGCATTTTTTAGAGAGGTAGCAAGATATTGATTAATGTGATTTTTATTTAGAATACGTGTCTACCTTTTTGGTAGCTTCTACAGAAAAAAAGCACATTGAGAAAAAAGCAGCCAGTGTCGCAATAACATTGATTTTGTAGTATTTTAATCCTAAGTAAACAATGCTACTTAGGGGGACGTTGTGAAAAATCAGGACTTGTCAGTCTTATCGCATCCGCTATAGTCATCGCTTTTTTTTATATTGACTATTTTAAGTGTATTACTCGCTCGCTACAGAAACAAAATCTGACTGTAATTAGTAGATACTAATGGAATATGCTAGGGGATGTGGTTATGCGTAGCTTTAACTGATATATTAAACCTATTTTTGATAGAAGTAGAATAATCAACAGATCCATTGATTATTTTCAATAAGAACCTGAAAGACATCTCGTTATATTTCGTCTTTGTTACTAAAGGTAAGAAATGGAATCTAGTGTTTCAGATAATTCTTGGAGTTATATTCAATATTTAGATGATTACATAAATATTTATTATATTGACTACACTTGAGTGGCATACTCCAGGTAGCATACGCACGAATGTGGAGTACAAGATCTTCAAAGTTATTGCCTCTTTAAAAGAGATATACACATTAAAAAATCCAATCAAAAATGTGACTGAAGTAGTTTTTGAAATGACCGATTCAACTAAAATGAAATGATTGTTAATTATTGGAGTATAATAATTAAAAGTGGTGGTAGTTTTGAGTTAAGTGTTCACGGTGAAATTAGTCATATTTTATTAAGCTTTATTAATTACACAAAAAAAAAACAAATGAGATAATTTCCATTTTCTCCTTTAAAACAAAATGTCCATTATATTACATGAAATTAGTAGAAATTATTTTCATTTCCGTAGGAAAATAAAAAAATACTTTCTACACTTCTAGAAAAATTAAGGCAATGGCTAGTCGTTAAGGAGAATTCATTCAAGTTCTTGAAACCCACCTTTAACTTTCTATGCGATCATTAGTTGCTGAAATATTGATGGTTAAAGACAATAAGATCCTTTTCCATTTAAAGTTCGATATCTCAACGAGAAATGATCGTATTGAACTTTTTAAAAAAGTAAATTAAAGCTGAATAAACAAGTTATCTGATAGATATAGTAGTTAAGTGGAAAAAAGTTTTTCTACGCCCGTAGACCGAAAAAAAAATAAAACAAAAATATTTTTTTTGTTGCTGGTTTTTCTATGATTACTCAAAAACCGCGAAGGTTACAAAATTTTAAAGTTCCAATGCAAAAACTAGACATTTGGAGCTACAATTTCCTTTCTTTTTTGATTTTCTGTACGATCATTTCTCTCGAAGTTACTGCAGTTGAAAATTACCCAAATTTGTTATTTTTTTTTTGATCCCTTAATTTTTCCAGTAGTTTATATTAAAATGAAAACATTTTAATAAGAAAATGATCATGTTATCTAAAAGTCTTGTTCCATAAAAACATGCACACTTTAACCATTTAAAAGCTCAAATGATTTTTCATTTGTAGAATGTAGTTCGACTTACACAAAGAAAATACTTCATATCACATAAATGCCATATCACATTTTTAAAGCAGAGAAAAGATTAAGAAGAAGCATTTTTACACATATTCAGAATTGGTATTTCAATAGCATTAAATAACGTTATGTAATGTAAATGACAGATTGTTATGGATCTAATGATTATATATTTGAGCAGCTGTGGATTGATGTCAGTGATGGATTTAGTCTTGATCCCGCGAAGCCCGGGCCTAGGTCGCCAAACTTATAGAGGCGACAAAATTTTGGAAATGGCGGCAATTTGATTTTTATTAACAGTTAGACCAATCTTTTTCTTCTTTTTTCCTTTTCTAATCGTAAAATAAAAACATTTAAAAAGTATAGTTCTTTTTTTAAAATGATTAATTATGTAAGCACAAAAAATTCAAATATCTAACAAATTGGTACTAATAATGTTAATGTATTATATATAAGGGCGTTATATTAGCTTGGGCCCCATAGAATCTAAATGCATCATTGTTAAACCCACACGCGTAATATTAATTTATTCTATCATTATATGTAGATCCACGTTGTTTAAAATCAGTTTCGTACAAATACACGTTGTATACATTTCGTATTATTGTTAAAAATAATTAAAATATTCATTTATATTTTATTTTTACATCAAAATTAGATTTATACGCTTCGAGGAACTACTCGGCGGGCTCCTTGGTGGAATATGGAAATGCTATGTCACGATCTTGTATTATATTCATTTCTTTAGTGTTTTATAGTGTTATATTAAATGATTTTGCTGATATTTTATGGAATATGATACATTTAAAGAGCTGAAGTGTAGTGAATATGGTATAATAGTGGTTTACGTGTATTTTCGTGTATTCCCGAAATTTCCAAAGCAATAATAAATTTTATTGTCAGCGCCCAATTAATGATAACGAAATGACTTACTGACGAACAATAACTATTATAGCTATGCAATATGAAGAAGTGATTAATAATATATGAATAAAATTAATACGCAAGACAAGGAAGTATGGTCGACTGACTATAGCCTGCCCATAAGGGCGAAAAAATTAAAAAAAGATATACGTTTCCATAAAATTACTATAGGACTTTTGGCGGGAATCTAAAACGTCATGTTGTGCTCTTGTATTATATTCGATATCTTAGTGTTTTAACGTGTTATATTAGATAATTTTTATGGTGTTTTATGTAATATGATGTGACAGAACAGCTGGGATGTAGTGAATATCATATAAAAGTGCTTTACAACGTTTTCGTTTTCCATCAAAATTCCTACAACATACCATTAACAGTGTCACCATAGCAGTGTTGATGGCGACAATTCGACTGACTGACAGACAATGACTAACTTGAAGAGATTAAGAACGTGAAGATAATTATAACTCGACACTGGCAAAAATGGCTCGTATAAGTAGCTGATTGCCAATACATAAAAAGAAGAAGAAGAAGCTGCAACTTAACTTTGACAATGGCTTAAGTATAAACAGAGCCACAACAACAAAAAAAAAAAAAAAATACTATAAAGACCGCTGCGTAAAACACGACGTCAAGGAATACATAATTGTATGCGCTCTTGATTAGTTTAATTTTATTATGAGCATGTTAATATGTTATGATATAATTATTTTCTTGTATTAATGGAGTAAGACTACAATTCACCGCCGCCTATCTCGCCTGTGAATATCGGAAAAGCGTCTCAAAGAATATATGCAGGTAACATCGACGCAAGAGAAGGAAAACTAACATTATATTCTATTTCGACACGTGTGACCAGCGTGGAATAATAGGTTCAACTTCTCTCCCATTGTGGAGAAAATCTGAGACCAACAGTAGGACTTGTATGAGCTGAGATGATGATAATGGATCATATGTGTATTTTATACAAATTTATGCTATTAGAATATACTATTATATTCTATCAAAACTAGTGTGTGTATAAGATAATATATACACAAATAATTTACATTTTGTACAATAATTTATAAGTGCCTTATTAAGATGCATATGACATGAGTCGTAATGACATGAGTCGTATAGAATCAAAACCGACAATCTGTTTAAAATGAAACTATGACTGGGGACACTTGAGAAATTTAAAATAACTGTACAACTACTGTATTTCCTCTCTGATCTCAAAGTTTGCAGTGTTAAAATAGCAACACAGTCTTTATATATAATTTGTTATGTATGAATTTATTTAATTCATTCAAAATTCAGATGGTTTTGATTCTATAGGACTCATATTTAATATATATCTATTTAAATATTGATAATGTATTTGATTGTTAACAAATGATGTATACATGTGCAATGTTATTTCGTTTATATTATACTTATATTTCTTCATTGTGTATGTTCAAAGATATTTCATTTTATATTTCAATTTGGTGACGGCGGGTTAAAAATACAAGGTATCTCGTAGAGAGAGGGCCAGGGAAGTAGACAGCGGTCATCTGGATAAAACCATAAAAACAAGTGCGATGGACAACCCATTATGTAATTTCTCGTTATTCGCGAGGAAAGCTATGTCCAACAGTGGACATCGATAGGTTGATGAATGGAATGCACTTAAATCAGTTAATCACTAATTAAAATCACGTTTATCGGTCATTTCAAATAAATCGCTCCATTTGTATTTTTCAAGAATAAAAAAAAACTGTTTATTTTAAAAGTAAACGAGTTGGTAAGGACTTTTTGGGCTCAATATAGAATTGGTTTTTGAGCGATTGAATCAAAAGACTTTGCAATTAATCAATAATGTTAAAGTTGAAAGATTTATCTTGTCCTATATTACTTTAACAAGAAACAGGGCTGGTGGTATATAATTTAAAATAATCATAATTATAATATATGCTATGAAGCGTCTATAGCACGGTATTATGTGAAGGCAAGGCGGTATTATGGATACATTCACGTATGTGATTTCTTGTAGATGGGTATATATTTTTATGGAAGCATTTACAGCTAATACTGTGATAATACTGTGGCTCAAATGATTTTTGAAATGACCGATCCAATTTTTGTAGAAAAGTCCATTTAATCCTTTTAAAATTTACCAATATTCTCCAGTTTTAAAGAGATATATTGTCCACCATATTTTCGTTAAAACAATGAAGAAAATTCCCTGTTAGTTCTCGCGATATTGTAATTAGGTAATTTGAATTAATTTGTTAATTTCTATTTGAATTTGTTAGTTTTTATGGACGATACTGATAACCAAAATGTAAAACATGTATCTATGTCAATGTTGTAGAATTGTTTGTTTATTTTAAACATTTTTATTAAAACAGTCAAGTACATTATTTTTAATTTCCAGAGGCATAAAAAATTTAGTTTGTAAATCGTATTCCGTCTCCTGTTTTGCCAAAATATGTGAAAATATTTTTGATAAATTTATCTATAGAGATTAGACACAATATTGTAACATATAAATGTATAACGTTTTTTAAACAAAATTATCGAAATCATAAAATAAAATTATATGTTTTGAATCTAGTCGAAATTGTTAAAGTAAATAGTTTATTTTTCATATTAGCTTTACCTAAATTTTAGGTAATGACTACCTATATAGATAATCATAAAAAGTTGCCGACAATAAATACGATGTCAGTTATCTTAAAGAATTGTGTTTAAATTTGCTTGACCATCCTTTTATTCATCCTGAAACTTCAGACAGGGGCTCACACTAAGAATATCGCATGTATATCCTAAACGGCCACCGAAGACAGATCGGGTACCGGTGGCCCGCTCGCACGGCGAAGAGAGGAGTTTGCATGTCTCTTCCGTCACCCCGGGCCGATTTGGCGGGGCGAGACACATCCGTAGTCCACAGCAAAAAAAAATGTACATATATCCTAAACACTATCTAAGCTAATTCTCTAAAATATGCTGCCATAATGTTAATATTTAATTTATCGAAAACTTCCTTCGCCGGTATGCCTAGTTGATTAGTCAAGGTCTAATCATTAAATAAAGCATGATAATAAGGTTATTAAAATATAATTTTTTCTATGGAACTAATAACCAGTTAGAAAAAATAAGTTTATACAATGGAAAAAGAAAACTATGCTATCAACCATTGCATTTAATAGTTGAAGATAAGCTCTATGGAGGCTAATGCCATAACAGGCGAATTAGTAATTGTGGTTGTGACAGATAATTAGTATTAAAAGTGCTACTGTTCAGTCTGACTTTAGTGGTAAAGTAAGGCGCAGCGGCACATTGTTATATTGTCACTGCACAGACGTACCGATCTGAAATATCCGCTGCTAAAGCCAGATTATTTTAAAGTTGCGCGTCTATATTACATGTCAATTAGCATTCATAAGAATACAGCACCAGGACGACTGAATAATGAAAAAAAAGGGATTTTGTAAATCTATTTGCTATTGTCATTTATCGTTTTATAACTACCTACTGATTATTTCTTACTGTTAATTGACCGTTGATAAATATTATGGCGGTATGTGATGTAATATGTCAAAGTTGACGATAAAAACTAGGTACCATTATTAGATAACAAAATATATAAAATCACGAGTTTCTTCATGAACAGTTGGCAGTTGCCTCAAGTAAGTGCAGTGTAGTCTTACCCTAAAATGTCTGCCAACAACGGTCTTGATATTGTTAATATTGACGTTAAAGATGTAAGATTCCCTACATCACTTGGTGCACATGGATCCGATGCATTGGTAAGTTAACAATTGAAATTAAATAATGTTACTTATAAGTGAAAAAAGGACAAAATACTTAAGCATGACATCATTTCGTCTTTGTAATTAAATATGTTTCGTATAGTAACGCGATCGATAGAAATTCTGTATAGCGCACGAAATGATGGGTGAAATCCACTGGCTCGTAAACTATATTATTCATGTGTAGATAATGAAACAGTAAGTAACTGTATTTAGCAGAAAAACGGTATATGAGCGAGACAAAGTGCCCCAGAATTATGTGGTCTTGTTTTTGTATAGGTACCTAATATAATGCGGTATGTACCTACCGACTTAGTAAATATGAATAACATAATTTACACTAAATATTTTATCTACAATTTGTTTCGTTTACAACGATAAATGAGTTCATGATTTAATTTTGTAAAATATCTCCTTTTTACCCGACCGCGCGACGCAAAGGAGTGGTATTGTGTTTAACAGTCTATGTATGTATCTATATATATATATTATATTAGAAACCTCATTGTGTCAAACACATTTTTCCAACATAAGGACATCCATATGTATACATGGAGAAGGAATGAACAGAAAAGTATAATAGATTTAATTTTGGTAGACAGTCGCCTCCGAAGTAAAATATTGGACGCAAGAGCCTACAGGGGCCCCACAGTCGATACGGACCACTATCTCGTTATTGCGAGATTTAGTGGTCTGTTCAGAAAGTGGAGGCACTGGCGAGAGCGAGTCTATTTCGGAGGGCTTGAAAGAATAAAGGTTGGAAGGTTGCAAGAAGAGTATGTAAGAGAAAAGTATGCAGAGGGTGTCCGAGAACGGTTGACGATGGCAGGCCAGCCGCAATCGGACATTGAAGAATGCTGGAGAGTATTGAAAGAGAGTATGGTAGATACAGCGAAAGAAGTATGTGGAAGTTCAAAGAAGCATAGAAAAACAAATGGTGATGCATGGTGGGATGCGGAAGTGGAAGCTTCCGTAGAGCAAAAGAAGAAAGCGTGGCTGGACTACTCTCTTCTTTGAATCTGAATGACAGTATGACTGAACAGAAGAAAGAAATATATCGGCAATGTAAGAATGACACCAAGGCCTTAGTGAAAGAGAAACGTGATAGAGCAAGTATGAGTGCAGAAGATAGGCTGACTAAAAACTTCGAGGGTAACACCAAACTCTTTTGGAGGGAGGTGAAGAAGTCTCGGGGTGGTTGGTCAGCCTTCAGAATGAATAAAATAAGGTCTAAAGGTGGAAACATTCTTACACAAACACAAGACGTGTTAAGTCGATGGAGTGAATATTTTGGCGATATGTATGCGGATGCTACGGTTGGCGCCGGTGTCGCATGTGGTTTAGTAGATCAACATTCGACAGCGGCGTCCTCCGATGGCATCAGTATGGATGAAGTTGAATGGGCGATAAGAAGTTTGAAAAATGGTAAGGCAGCGGGCATTGATATGGTGTCTGCCGAGATGATCAAGCTTGGTGGCGCCTGTGTCTGGGAGGCGTTCCTGTTGCTCCTCGATTTATGTTGGAGCTCGGGAATGGTTCCCAGGGACTGGAATAGCGCAGTCATCGTGCCTTTGATTAAAAACAAGGGTTCACGTTATGACTGCGCAAATTACAGAGCCATAAGCTTGACCAGTTTGGCAGCAAAAGTGTATGGTAAAATTATTGAAAGGAGAATGAGGATGGTGTCCGATGGTTTACTGTGTGGATGGATGGATCCCGACTGTTTAGTTGTTATGTTCCATTATTAGAATATATTTTATTTTCTTCAATAGTACCTATTCATTCAATAATATATTATAGAATTCTAAACCACCGGACATATAAGTGCTTGTTTTTTTTTTCAGTTTTTTTTATTATGCATGTAGTTTGGTTCACTTTCTACGCAGTTGGGTTTTTTGATTTATTAAATTATTTTTTTTATGTTTTGTCTTTCATTTAATTATTTACACTGCAATACCTTATAATCTTGTTATTAAAGGCAAATGAATTTCCTTAGCATACTGACCCGGATTACTCTTGTGCCTACGTCACCACAACCACTAGAAATGGCTCTCAAGGTTTTGGACTTACATTCACTTGCGGCAGAGGAACTGAGATCGTAGTACTTACCATCAAGTCTATGAAGAAATTTATCCTCGGAAAGAATGCGGGAGATATTTTTGCAGACTTTGCTAGTTTCTGGCGGGTCATTACTAATGACTCACAAATGAGATGGGTATGATATTAAAATATATATTAAATATTTGTTAGCTTACAGACCTACATATTTTAGTCCTAATTCGTCAACACAAAGGTGGTTTGAAGAATTATATTAATTGTAAAAGCATTTGTAAGATCCTTATTTATAAATTCTACATCAAAATTTTATTTTTCAGATCGGACCTGAGAAAGGCGTAGCACATTTAGCCGTAGCAGCTATTTTGAATTCCCTATGGGATCTATGGGCTCGCCTCGAGAACAAACCACTATGGAGACTTCTTGTTGATATGAAACCAGAGGTATAAATATTATATAATAGAGGTAGAATAATATATTGAACAAAATCAAAAATAAATTCGCGTAATTATTAGTTACCAACCAAGCCTCGATGTTTCCTAGATCAGCTCAATCAATTTATTGATATTTAACACATTTTATGAAAGTACATTGGTAGCGCGTTATAAAAAACTAAAATACTTATACTTTTGTCGAAATGACAATCCATACTAATATTATCAATGCGAAAGTAACTCTGTTTGTCTGTCGCTCTTTCATGCCAAAACTACTGAACCGATCTAAATGAAATTTGGTACACAGATAGTCTAAAGCCTGATAAAGGACATAGGCTAATTTTTAATGCAAAAAGGGTGGTAAATGGGGATGAAAAGTGGTAAGGAAGTATTGTCATTTTTAAAGCCAGAAGCTTGAAACTTATTTTTAGGCTATTGATACATACATACATATCATCACGCCATATCCCTTGCAGGGTAGGCAGAGAGAACAGAGTGCCAGAGAACTCTATCTCTGCATACTTCACTCGCTTCCTAAACATTCATAATTCTCTTCATACACGCTCGCCGGTTTCGGAGACTCTTGACTCCACCTTCCTTCAGTACATGACCGATCTGGTCTAGGTAGGTTAGTCTCGGTCTCCCTCGGTACCTACATCCTTCCACTGGCTACTGATTAGATATATAATAAATACGTAAATATTACATTAACATGTTGTAAAAATTTAAAATAAAAATAGGGGATGAAAAACTTTAGGAAAGTAACCTTTTACGCGGGCAGAAGCTTTTTTTTTTTTTTTTTTTATTGGTGGGCTATGGGTGCGTCTCGCCCCGCTGAATCGGTCCGGGGTGACGGAAAGGCGGCGCGTGACCCCATAGACCCACCGTAAAACCTTCTCTCTTCGCCGTGCGAGCGGACCACCGGTACTCGATTTTAACTTCGGTGGCCCGCCCGGCGGTTTACCCTCGCGGGTTCCTCTCGTCGACGCCCCGACAGATTTCGCCGTCGGGGCGTCGCCCTCACGCGGTGGCCTCACGTCGGGTGACCGGACAATTCCCCGGTCCGATCACCCGAGGCCTCGGTTAGGGCGGCATCAGGCGCAGGTATTCGCGCCTGCGCCGCCCCGGCCGCTGACGGCGGCCCGGGTCGCGGGATTCCTCCCGGACTCGTTCCGCCGCCTCCTTCTGCGAGATGACAGCCTCGCAGAAGGCGGCGACCGCGTCCCAGTTCCTGACGCTGTCGACCATCGCTCTCGCGACAGCCGGCAGCGTCAGGTCGGCACCGATAACAGCGACGAGGTCACGGCGCTGCCGGTCAAAGCCCGGACACGCCTCCAGCGTGTGTTGCGCCGTGTCCTCGTCACTGCTGCAATGGTGGCAGAACGAAGTCCACTCCCTACACGCGACCGTGTGCAGGTAAAAGCCGAAGCATCCGTGCCCCGACAACACCTACACCAGTCGAAAGGAGAGGACTCCGTGCCGCCGCTCCATCCACTCCATCAATACGGGCCGGAGAGCCTCGACGGTGACGACACCGTGTCTAGGCCTCTCCAGCCGCGTAGCCCAACGGGCGATGACGTCTCGGCGGGCGTCCTCGCGCCAGGTGGCTATCTCGCTCAGCGATGGGGAGCCACCTTCGTCGCGCAGTGAGGTCACCCGCCGGTAGAGGTCAGAGAGCATCTCCGCCTCTAGGTCCCACGGGGGTGTCCCGGCCAGTAGGCATGCCGCCTCGGTCGATACCGTGCGGTACCCGCGAATGGCTCTGACCGCCATGACTCTCTGGGGTCTCCACAGAACAGCCCTGAGCTGGGCGTTCAGAGCCCTCGCCCACACGGGTGCGCCGTACATGGCCATAGAACGGATCACCCCCGCATACAGCCGTCGGCCCTCGAAGCTGGGTCCGCCCACGTTCGGCATGAGCCGCGAAAGGGCGGACGCCGCGCCGACCAACCGGGGAGCAATTCGGCGAAAATGCTCCCGGAACCACCATCGCCCGTCGAGCACCAGACCCAAGTACTTCATATGGGCCTGGATGCTGATGTGGACGGAGTTGACGACTAGCGAGACGCCGATTGGCGGCCTTACGCGTGGCCCATGGAACAATAGGGCCTCCGTCTTATTTAGGGCCACCCTGAGCCCCAGACGCGGGCAGAAGCTAGTTTTATAATAATACTCACCTAGGTATCCGGTATAGTGCGGTTAAGATTTAATTGAACTTGAAAACTTGCTGGTCAGCTCAACAACAATTGGCAGTGAGGTCTGCTGATAAAGCTGAATACCTAAAACTATGTAATATCGAATTCAATACAATATATATTATTATACAACTTAATAGATATACCTACATTGTGGCGCCAGTGACCGAAAAGTTGAAAAGTGAATGCTTGACTTGGTATGGACATGTGATGAGACGGGATGAAAGTAATGTTGTGAGAAAAGTTTTAAGTATGAATGTTGAAGGCTTTAGGAGTAAGTGAAGACCGAAGAAAAGATGGATGGATTGCGTGAAAAGGGAGTGAACGCAGAGATGACATCGGATAGGAGTGGAAGAAAAGGGCATATTGCGTCGACCCTAAGTAATTGGGATAAAAGCAGGGTAATGATGTATACCTAATGATGACATATGCCTACATTGATTATATATATTTTACCTGGCCTAGCCCCAAACAATGATCGAACTCGGATATCATTAGTGACATCTCATAAGTCACATCATAAAACCTACTTAGAGCTACAAACATGAGCTGACGGTGACTTAACATGGAATTAAATTTATTGGTTAATCTTTAAATTTGTTTAAAATAACTTTCGTGTAATAATTATAAAGTTGATTTTTAATCAACTTTTATAACAGGCTAATCTAACCTTAGCGAATCGCTGTGATTTTATATTATCAAAGGATATTATTTCTATCACTATCGATATCACTTCCTTTCGATTATCTGCTTAAACAAAGTGTAGAGTAAATCGTTATTTTTGTAGGTAGTCTGTTTTCCAGTTATGAGAACTCACTCTAGAAATTTATACCTCTCGTGATCTCATACAAAACACAATATCAAAATCAAATACATATGTATATACCTAACAGCACACCTTTTTAAATATTTTACATATTAGCATTTTTTCATTTTCCTACATACCTAAATCATAGGATAGTACTTAGTTCAATTTAATATTTAGATATATAGATCCGATCGATTCTTCTGAGGCGACAGAAGGGACGGCGTGCGGCTCTTAGTCTGCCGTACACGTGCCTTAAATAACAGGCTTAACGCCATGTGGGCTGGCCACCGCTACCCGGTTTTTGCCTTACACGGCCTGCTTTATTTCAGTTACAACTTTAATCATTGTTAAATAGGTGTATAATTTAAATAAATTACACATACATACATACATACATACATATCATCACGCCATATCCCTTGCAGGGTAGGCAGAGAGAACAGAGTGCCAGAGAACTCTATCTCTGCATACTTCACTCGCTTCCTCAACATTCATAATTCTCTTCATACACGCTCGCCGGTTTCGGAGACTCTTGACTTCACCTTCCTTCAGTACATGACCGATCTGGTCTAGGTAGGTTAGTCTCGGTCTCCCTCGATACCTACATCCTTCCACTTTCGCATTGTATATCTTGTTAACCAGGCGTTCGTTCGGCATTCTTTCCACATGTCCGAACCATCGGAGCATTCCCTTTCGCATCTTTACACCAATACTCTCTTTCATACCTACTCGCTCTCTTACGTCGTCGTTACGAATGCGGTCGGTCAGCCTAACTCCACAGATTTTCCGCAGAGATCGCATTTCGACCGCATTAATTTTACTATCATACTCTTTTCTGCATACCCAACTCTCGCTTCCATACAGTAATGTTGGGACAAGCACTGCGTTATGTATTGCTACACGTGCCTTCTGGCTGAGGTGGTGGCTGCCGAAAAGTTGCCCCAACGCTCCGTTCACTCTATTTCCCGCATTCACTCTTCGCTCTATATCAGTGGTGTACCTTCCATCTCGGCTAAATCCACATCCAAGATATACAAATTCATCCACTTGCTCTAGTACATCATTACCTATTGTTACTCTTACATCTGTTCTGGTTTTATCTCTTTCAAAGACCATTATTTTGGTTTTGCTCACATTCACGCGTACGCGTACGTAAATAAATTAAACGATCTAAGAGTCAAAAAGGTGAATTAATCATCCCTCGTGGAGTCTCGTAGAATCAAATGCATGTACTAATATATAAATACATTATTACAGGATTTAGTATCAACTATAGATTTTCGTTATATCACTGATGTCGTTACAAAGGAAGAAGCAATTAAAATGTTGAAAGACAAACAAGCCGGCAAGGCGGAGAGAATAAAGTATCTTGAAGAGAATGGATACCCTGCATATACCACACAAGTCGGTAAGGTTCATAAAAACTGTTGATTTAGAAAATTGCAATATTGATTATAATACCATCGTTGATTGCCAAGTTAGTTTAGTGGCGTAATAAACTTTTTGGTTTAGGCTTTTGACTAGGTATGCGTCCGATATATCAAAACGAATCTGAAATCGGATTTCAGTCAGAAATCGTATCGTATCGATATTCAACACTATACAAACTGATTTTAGAAAACGTATTTCGGCAGAAACTAAATCAACACATATCAAAACAAAACGACGAAAACGCAAACTAATAATAAATTTAATCATCGCGCAATCGTTTTCTATTGCTAGTTTTGCAAACCAAACCAATATTTGAAAACTTACTAACTATCTCTTTCACTCCGCTAAGCGATCGCTTAGTCAGAATGAGAGAAAGCGAATTTCATTAAAATTCGCCTCCTTTCATTCTAACTAAGCGATCGTTTAGTGCAGTGAAAGAGATGGAGAGAATTGCGGTTTCTAAGAAACTAAGAATGGCAGATTGATACGAAACAGAATTATACGGGACAGGGAATAAGATCTATATCAGAATGCAACTACTTCCATGATAATATTACGCAATACGTTTAAGTTTTGCGTTTGTTAAATAGATTTTTTGAATTATTGGAGAGTTTTGATCCACACTTGACCTTGGTGATACGTGCAGTGTGCGCGTAATGTTATTTTTGTGTTCTCGTGAACTATATAATTATATAGGTATTTTATGATTCAATACTATACTAACGTATGTTAGTATCGTACATACGATTTGATGATAAATAAGAAATAACTATTAAATGTAAAAGGGTAAGAAAAAAACCATACTAAAAATGTACATTATATAATATAATCATGAAATCATTGTAAATATGACGATTTTTAAATACGCCAGAAAGTTTTGTATCACACTCAAAACAAAACATTTTTGCTAGTCTAGTACTCTAGTTAAGCCTAGATAAAGCATGAAGGAAAATCGTACACCTAAATCCAATCAACAAAGAAACTAAAGAAAAATATTTTGAATGCGTTTGTTCGTTTGCGTTTTTCGTTTGCTACGCTAAAATAACTAAAACCATCGAATATCGATCGAGACTAAGGTAAATCCGCTCCGACAATCGCTCTGGAAATCGATTTCTGAAATCGGTTTTTTAAATCGATTTCAATATTAGAAATCGAATTTGTATCGGTTTGCGTAAAAATCTGAAAACGCCCATCTCTACTTTTGACCCGACTGCGCGAAGCAAAGGAGTGGTATTGTGTTTAACAGTCTATGTATGTTACTTTGAAGCACTATATAGACCAAACGCCTTTGCCGATTTTTATGATTCACACGTCAATCGATTCCTCTTAATCCGGCGAGTGTCACTAAAGATATGACGTTAATGAAAATTCAATATGGCGACTACTGGACGCCATATTGTGAAAATTAAAAAATGAAAGTCAACAAACTATGTCGAGTGGGGTATCGTTGAATAGGTATTTAAAAATTATTATTAGTTTTCTCTCAACATTTTTCGATTTGATTGGCCGTTTAGGATCTATATCGATTTACAGTTTCGTAACAACCTTTCTCACATATAGGTTTTTAGACAGTCGAAATTTACGATGAAAAGACGAAAAATTCATATACATAACTGGATATGGATGGACATATACTAAAGTATCTAGTAGGTATATTGTCCAATATACCATAGGTAGTCCTATCTAAAGCATCTAATGTCTTACGCGGTCGCCCATCTCCAACTTCTAACGATTTAGTACTTCACTTCAGTCGAAAAACTATATATAGTTAGGTACTTACCTAATTATTAATAAATAAAATAACTATAGCTACCTAGGTATTCATAACTAAAAGGTATAAATAAAAAAATAATAAAAAAAATAAAAAAACCCGATTGCGTAAAAAGTAAACTACGTACTAACCAAAGAGTAAGATTATATTAACTGAAAAAGAGTGGCAACTCGATGGTAAAATATGCATGTATGGAAAGTGCTGCTACCTAGAGCTAAGGCGGTGAACTAAAGTTGAAGTAATATACATATATACCTACGTATCTACATATTGTGTGTATGTAATTATATAGGATTTTTCTTTACTATGTGTTACTATGAAACCTACCCTGAAATATAAAAATAACATATCAGCTGTTAACGAAACGGCAATAGTATAAACTTAATAATGAAAATTGAGATAATTTCCAGAAAGAACATTAATAACCGAAAATAGATTATTGACAATAAGTACATACGCTAGGAACAAAAAATAACAATTCTCAAATTCTCAGTTGTCAAACTTTTGACAATTACAACAAAATGGCAGCTATGTTTGTACAAACAATCTGTAGGCGGCGCGACGATCAGTAAAAATAAGTAATGTTTTAACTGTGCCCCCCCAGGTACTAACCAAACTACGTACATAATAAAAAAACTGAAAAGAAAAAAAACAAGCACTTAGATATCCGGTAGTCTAGAATTCTATAATATATTATTGAATAAATACTATTGCAGAAAATAAAATATATTTTAATAATAGAACATGACAACTGAACAGTCGAGATCCACTGGAAAATTAGATTTGCTGTCGATTACATTTGCTGTCGAATAATGGATCCCGTCTGTTCAGTTGTCATGTTCTATTATTAAAATATATTTTATTTTCTGCAATAGTATTTATTCAATAATATATTATAGAATTCTAGACTACCGGATATCTAAGTGCTTGTTTTTTTTCTTTTCAGTTTTTTTATTATGTACGTAGTTTGCGTTACTTTTTATTAGTAGACATGTGTAAGTAATGCGAGTGATAGAACAAATGTGATATTACATATTACCCGACCGCGTACTGCTTCATTATACATCAGGCGACTAAATTAAACATCACACTAAACATGACGCGAACGCCCCTGTTAGTCATGTTTAGTGTGATGTTTAATTTAGTCGCCTAATGTATAATGAAGCAGTACGCGGTCGGGTAATATCACATTTGTAATATCACTCGCATTACTTACACATGTCTACTTTTTAGATAGGATAGAACTTTTAAATTTATTTAATTAGGGCTATTCAGAAGATCAGTCACTTGTGTGTATGATATTGCACGCTTCATAAGCGAAGCGTTGAGGTCTTGCTCTACTCTCGATATATGAAAATCAAGCACTTTTCAAACCTAAAAATGATTGTATTTTCTCACATTGCACTTATAGAATAATATTAACATACATATTTCAAGAAAAACATTCGTTTAAACGTATTTGATATTTTTAAAAAGCAATTATTTTGTTTAAAGTAAGAAAATAGTTGATTAAAAAAATATTCGAAGACGTCGGATAAAATATTATGGATCTGGCAGAATTACGACGGTAAAATTAATGTATCGAAGTTTTTCTTTTATTAAAAGCTACATAATCGGAACGCGCTGTTTCCTTTCAAATATGGCTTGGTAATTCTTTGTCGTTTAATTGCAATTAATAAAAAACTAAACTGCTTAGTCTTTAGTGTATGTATACCTTATGAAAATTGGGTTCGTTTACATTTTTTTTCGTCCATTCGGACAAGCAAATGGAAGAAATCCCATACAGCCTATACAGCTATGTTTAGCACTACGTCGAGAATGGCACGAAATTTCAAAAGTATTTTTTTTTTTCATTTATGGCATTGACTAATAGCAAATGATTAAATAATATAAACGTTATGAGGCGTGCACTTTTGGATTTTCCAAATTATTTTTTAATGGAAACAATAGTCGTTTTTTTGCATAAGTATGCTTGGTTTAGTGGTGCTACCAAATGCAATAGGTATTATTGTAGCTGTTTGTTTTTACCCTGATTTCTTTTCGGTAAATTTGAGCTTTGCTGTGTTAAACCGAAAGTGCAAATGAAAATTTATCTAGCTAGTATCTAAATATTCTAATATTTCACCCGATTTGCTAACCTTTATAAATAGTGCACTCCTACTTGTCACTGAATTTGTATTATAGCCTTATTCCACGATAAACAGGTTATCTAACTAATAAAATAAGGGATTTTAATATCCAATTCTTAATTCCTAAGATTACCGTATTGAAACAAACAAACAAACTCTTCAACTTTGTAATAGAAATATAGATTAGACCTCAGTTGTCCAAATATGGTTGCAGATTTATCTGGAATAACATGTAATTTAATTCTATATTCGTCTTCTTCTTCAGTCTATTAGTGTCCCATTTTTCAGTATGAGCTGCCTCCGCAATAGGAGGGATATTGATCTACTATTTCATGCTGGCCAAGCGGGTATAGGGTTTTGTTTCGAGATGTCCTTCTCTTACAATGACAATAACTGCTTTCATTTTTTTGTCTATCTATCTTCCATGATACTTATGGTTAAGGAAAGAGTGGTGAACATTATATTCGTGATCTGTCATTACGGACGATTCTTTAAAATAACATACGTCTAATTATTCAAATCTAAACGGATGGACAAATTATTTGTCCCTTATATTGGTATGTAGAATGTAGTGTTGCCCAAAATAGTCTTAGTCTTGAGAGAAATGCAATACCAACACCTATATCGCTTAGTTTTGGCAAGATCAAGACTGCAAGACATAAGCAAGACCAAGATTGAGCCTGCAAGAGGCTCTCATCTCGCAATTAAGTTAAAAGAAACTAGAGAAACCCTTTCAGCTGCCTATCGACGTCCAATGTTGGATTTAGGCCGATAATATCATAATTGCCACATCGTTCTGTTGCGTTATTCTAACTGTGAAAGTTAAAACTTGCAAGATTCTTGTTTTAAGATCAAGAATAAGAACTGGGCAATGCTGAAATCAAAACGAGACCAAGGTGTGATGCTGCAAAACCAGGACTAGTCCGAGTCTGGCCTTGATCTTGCCCAAAGGCAACTAGTAGAATGAGATTTTACTCTAAATAATTAATAATATGTCATAGTATCCAACAAAAAGCGTTGTTATTTATTTTGTAATTGCAAGTGTTACTTCAAATATGCCTTTTAATTACAGGTTGGCTGGGCTACAGTGATGCGTTAGTACAGACATTATGCCAAAAATATTTAAAGCTTGGGTTTAAATATTTTAAAGTTAAAGTTGGTGTAAACTTCGAAGATGACTATAGAAGGTGTAGCGTAGCACGTAAATGTATCGGTCCTGATAACGTGCTGGTGAGACAATCATTGCAATATCAAATAATAATAATTATCACTGTATAAACAAACAACACTTAATAACTGTCACAATATTCATCAAGTTTCAATACTGTATATAAATATTCATCATCAATTTCCGTGTGGTGACGGAGTAAGAATACTATTCACCACCCCATATCTTACCCGTGGGTGATCATACGAGACGACTAAGGGATATAAAAACGCATATAACATCTATGCGAGAGAAGGAAAACTCGAAACAAAACCTTATACCAACACGTCTGACCAGCGCGGTATAGTAGGTTAATTCCCCTCCCATTACGGAGGAGGCCTGAGCCCAACAGTAATACATTTATGGGCTGTGATGATGACGATGATATAAATATTCACCACTTTTTAAATATTGTTTCCATTTTTTATAAATATAACTTATTATAATAAACTGAATTGTGAAATATAACAAGTAAAACACATTGTTTTCCCAATATGTCAAAATACCACATTGTTCAAAACAAATGGGATATGCGATAGGAATTTTCTTAAGAGAGTAATAGGTACCATTATTGTCATGCTTCGTCGTATGTTGGCAAAAGTAGTATTACAAGTTCCTCACGTAATATTATATCAGTCTTCTTCTCTTGACGACCTCTCAGCCAGATTTTACAATTTACGGGAAAATAAGGGAAGGTAACACATTGTATTCTTCTTCTCTTAAACAGGTGAAAAGTTATGTCATGAGTATTTGTTGCACATCTGCTTTCCAGATTTGAAATAAAAAAAAGAGAGATTAATACGCAAAACGTACAAAAGTTTTAAGGCGATGCCTTAAAACTTTTGTACGTTTTGCGTATTAACATCTCTTTTTTTTTCTCTCTTTTTTTTTCGCAATAAATATAAGCTATTTTTCTTGGACTAATGAATTCATGCAGTGTTGAAACTTGATAGTTCATTGCCGATTTTATTCATTCATCAATCAGCTTATTGACAAAGGGCTTCCACGGAGGTTATCAAGAGTATTCAGCCACGAGTGATACTCATGTAAAACCGTAGTTTTCTTTACAATTTCTCATTACAAAATAATATTTATTTTATTATATTATTGCTTTTTTAAATACTAAACATCGTTCAATTATTTAAATATTTTAGAAATGTATATTCAAAACATGAGCAGATAATAATTGACAATACATAATAACAGATGGTAGACGCCAATCAAGCATGGAGCGTGGACGAAGCGATTGAATGGATGAAGAAACTTGCACCTCTAAAACCTATGTGGATCGAAGAACCAACCTCACCAGATGATGTACTTGGACATGCTGCTATATCCAAGGCTCTTGCGTAAGTTTCATTTTTGTTTTAACTACTACAAGTCTGTTTTTTTTAGAATAGACTATGTGAGCTCGGATGTTTTTTATTTTTTCGTTAACTCACATCTAAAGCATATCATTTGTTCGCTATAGCTTATTATAATTAATATTAGATAATATTAATATATAGTAACAACAATTTAAGTAACATTTAGCTATATTCCATTTAGATTTGTTTTATTGCTTATGGTGACAAACGAACAAGCAGGACACTTGATGGTAAGTGTTACTGCCGCCCATGGACCTTTGTAATACCAGGGATACAGCTAGGCCGCTGCCTACCAATAAAAACCAAACACATCCAGAAAATTGCGCTGCCGAGTCTCGTTCCTTGAACGCAGAACATCATCATGTCGCCATTTTTGTTGGTTTCAATAAATAATTACCGCTATTGTTAATGTAATAGTTCAATATCTATTATGTATACTATAATAACTGGGCGGGCCAACGAAGACAAAGATCGGGTACCGGTGGCCCGCTCGCACGGCGAAGTGAGGAGTTTGCATGGTGGGTCTATGGGGTTACGCGGCGTCTCTTCCGTCACCCCGGACCGATTTGGCGGGGCGAGACGCATCCATAGTCCACAGCAAACAAAAAAAAAGGAAAGGTATACTATAATAACGCAGATATTTTTTATTGACTATCAATTGTCTAACTAATTTCAATGGACTAGGGAAGCAAATGAGAAATTATTTTAAACGTGTCAGTGATTTAAAATCTATTAATTCACAGTCCGTATAATATTGGCGTAGCATCCGGTGAGATGTGCGCCAACCGCGTCATGTTTAAGCAGTTCCTGCAGAGCGGTGCTATTCAATACTGCCAGATAGACTCCGCTAGGATCGGTGGTATTAACGAAATACTCTCAGTTTATCTGATGGCTGAGAAACTAAAAGGTATGATTTTTATGATTATTCTTTCATGGTCCTTATCTCCGACATGCTCATGCTTTTATTTCTTAAAGTATATTATACGCCCCATTGCTGGTCGCAAGTTTGGGTTGCTATGTAATCTGTTGCATAGGTACATATTATGTGTCTATTATATCCCTTAATAATTTTTTACGACATCCATGGGCAAAATATTTAATTCATACTCTGTAATTTCGTTCACGTAATGGGTAGCTATTACCGTTAACCGGAAACATTTTCAAATTTTGAATTTATTTTTAAAAATTTCTAGAAATTTCTGACATTATTCGAAAATTGAAAATATGTAGTAACTACTAAAAACTTTCTCCGCACGATGCAGAACCTTATGTTGTTGACGCTTATTTGTCTATAAATCAAAGAATAGCGGAGGCACAGTTATGAGATTTTCATATGTTTTTGTTGCCTTATGGCTTCACGGCAAATTAGGCAAAGATTTCGATGTGTGACGACACCCCCATTTCGGTAATGTAATTGTTTATCTAATATAGATATCTTACTCGAGCTCACAGTCAAGCCCCTTTTTCCAACAAACCTTATCGATAATATAAAAAAAAAGTAGGTCTTATCGTTAATTATTGATAATTCGCAGTAAAAGTATGTCCACACGCTGGCGGCGTTGGCCTATGTGAAATGGTTCAACATCTGCAGTTTTGGGACTATGTTTCTTTGTCGGGAACAATGCAGGACCGGCTCGTTGAGTACGTCGATCAGCAACATGAACACTTTGTGGACCCTTGTGTCGTGAAGAATGCAAGATACATGCCGCAAGTAAGTGCACTTTCATCATCTCATCAACTCAGCCCATATATGTCCCACTGTTGGGCTCGGGCCTCCTCCATAATGGAAGGGTAATTGACCTACTGTACCACGCTGGTCAGAAGTGTTGGTATAGGGTTTTGTTTCGAGCGTTCCTTTTCTCGCATAGATGTTATATGCATTTTATATCCCTTAGTCGTCTCGTACGATCACCCACGGGTACATCTGAACCGTGGGTGATTTCATAATTTTAATTGGTAAAAAAGCATACTTTGATATTTTTCATGTTAAATGACCTTACTATATCGCCAGATTTCAATGAACATGTTTAGTTGCAAATTTTACACACTCGCCCGTAAGCATAGGAGAAAACTCCTTCGCTTATAGGGTAAAATTTTTCGATAAAAATATTCTTTATCAATTCTCTTTTTAAAAGAACTCTCCACTAAGGAATAAATATATTTGTATCGAAGGAAATGTAGAATTAATAACTATAAATTATACTCAAACAATGATTAAACGAACAAAAAATATTCTAAGTGCGAAATTCAATGCGTGAACTATTACATAACTAGCTTCTGCCCGCGGCTTCGCCCGCGTAAAAGGTTACTTTCCTAAAGTTTTTCATCCCCTATTTTTATTTTTCCCCTTAAGGGTAAATTTTTACATGTTTATGTCATATTTATTTATATCTAGTCAATAGCCTAAAAATAAGTTTCAAGCTTCTGGCTTTAAAAATGACGATAATTCCTTACAACTTTTCATCCCCGTTTACAACCCTTTTTTGTATTAAAAAGTAGCTTATGTCCTTTATCAGGCTCTAAACTATCTGTGTACCATATTTCATTTAGATCGGTTCAGTAGTTTTGGCGTGAAAGAGCGACAAACAGACAGAGTTACATTCGCATTTATAATATTAGTAAGAATTAGGTAATATTTAATTATTTAATGTCACATTTATGTTAGACAGCTACCCCTGTCATACACGCGCACACACAAATGAATAGAGAATAGCGGCGTAGTATCACGGCATGACCACATTTGCCTTAGTACCTACCCAATCTATCATTTCCAGTAGTCGACACAATTTTACTGCCAAGGCGCGCAAAAAGATGTTTCATATCACAAACTTTCAATACCTGTGTATTATATACAGGTATAGTATGTTATTTACAAATCGATAGTGCTGTCAAAAATACAACAATCATCAACGATGACTGCTCTCACGTATTTACTTGTGTTCGGGTCGCACAATCGGCGATCTTCTTTCTTGCCATATTTCTGTAGTGCGCCCGATTGCTGCCCGACCACAGCACTGCGCACTCTTATTATCCTAATTTTTAAAATACTGTACCAAACGACACACGGTAAAAGGCAAAAAATATGTACTTTAAATATCGAAAGCAATAAAAGCATTTGTTTGCATAAGAATCAATTCGTTACTATAAAATGTGCATCGGCAATAAATATCAAATTATTTTGAATTTTTAATTTACTATTTTAACGATAAATGCTTACATATTAAAAATAGATATATGCTGTCGCGGACTTTTTTGTAGAACTATTTAAGAGGTACATTTCCACAATACATAACATTCGTCTGAGTTTCAAGATTTTTGCAGCGTATGCAAAAATAGCTCGCAGATAGGCGTTTTTTTCTGACTTAAGCAATTTTTATTGTTATATTTTAGCCTATTTACAAAATATCTCTATAAATTATAGCCTATGTGTTATTCTGATGTGTAAGCTATATTACTATAAAGTTTCATCAAAATCCATTTGGTAGTTTTTGCGTGAAAGAGCAACAAAGATGTTCACATTCATACATTATTACAAACTTTCGCGTTTATAATATTAGTAGGATTACACTACACTAAATAAGTGTAATTAAATTTTATTATCGAATAGAATTTCTACTACAAACATCCATAACATCCATACAAACATCCGGCTGCTTTTATTTAGTGACCATAAATCAAGATCATGTTGTGAAACACAAGGTTACGATACATAGAAGCGGAGCAGTGATTATAAAAATAATATTAACATAATCGGTAAATTGTAGAATAATGGCAATTTGGCAGTGTCTGAATAGCTGCAGGCGAAACATTAATTCCTCCCCGACACCTATAGTTATCATTAAAATAATAAACAATCGAAAATTATAAAAATGCTCTTAAATTAGAAATAATGACAATCGTTTACTTCTTCTTCTTCTTAATGAATGGCCTCTGTGAGTGATTAACCACAACTTCGCCAATGTCAAGTAATATAAGTTTAAAAAATTATAATAGATTTATATTTTAGTCGTCAGTCATCTTCTTCTTCTTCTTAATGAATGGCCTCTGTGAGTAATTAACCACAACTTCGCCAATGTCAAGTAAAATAAGTTTAAAAAATATAATAGATTTACATATTAGTCGTCAGTCATGTCGGTTCATTGTCACCGACAATCGTTTACGTTGTTAATTATGTAATGTTGACGTTAATTCGACTTCTCAGCTGACAGATTCCTAAATATTATTATATAGTTGCCATTATTGATAAGATAGTGAATAGTTTACATAATTTAGCATACAATTGACCCCAGAACTTATGGTTGATATAGAATTTTTCTGCATGAATTAGCACACTCAAGCAATGATTTTTGTAAAATATTAACATTTAAATGGTACGAATTTAAATGTTTTGATGATATTTAATAATTACTGTAATCAAAAATTATTTTGTAAACTCTGGAGCATCTGCATATTATTTTTATTTATACCAAAAATTACATGAGTCGCAGCGTGGTCCTACTACTAATGATGAATGAATGAATTAAATAAATTCACACGTAACAAATGATTAACGGGATTTGATACTGAACTGTGTTGTTATTCTAACTGGATTTTTGACACCATATTACAGATTTTAAATATTAAAAGGAAAATAATATAATAAAGGAACAGCTCTTTTTAAATTACTTAAGTGACAATCATAATCTTATTTTTACAGATTGTCGCTTTTGATTCTATACTACTCATAATTACCTACTTCTATTTGGTATTCGTTAAATATGCCTTAATGTTAGCTTAGGTTAGGTTAGTTATTCCAGAGTACCTACTACTGCCTGTCCTCAGAATTTTTATCTACATACTGTCTACGAAATGTTCTAATGGTCTATGTTTTATTTTGATTTCAGTCAAATAGTGGATACAGTACACAATTCCTACCGGGAATACTAGACAAATTCTCATATCCCAACGGCAGCGAGTGGCAGCGAATGATCAAAGAAGGATTATTCCGGCAACCGGACGAAGTGGAACTATTAAATGCTTAAGCAAAAATTTATATATTGTACCAATATTTTATTGATTAAATAGTTTCACTTCTAATGAATAAGTTTAATTTATTGTTTGTTTATTGCTTGAAAGACGGGCCATAAATTCTATTTCATACTTGTATTGTTTAGTGTGTGGTGGCTAAGAATACTACCAACCCTTACTTTACTCGTGTATGTCGTAAAACACGACTAGGAGCTTTACGTCGATCTTTCCTTTATTTTATTGTTATCGCTGTGGAAACTCATTTACGCGCTATCCCCCGCCGGTGATGGACTGGAGTGTGAGACTCGCCACAATTAAAAAGCCCGACCGGAATACCCACTAAAACCACAGCGGCCCCTTCCGCGCTTTTACGGGGCTCTGGAGAGATCGTCTATTGAGATTCGATCCCCAGCACCTCAACTCTTGACCTCCTGGCGACGTCTTATCGTTGCTCAAGGCGGTTGAAGGAGGTGCGCATAACGGCGCCTCCTCCTCATCGGTCGCCGGCGCCGGAACGAGTCAGCGGACGCAAGCGCCTCGCGATCCCCCTCCACGGCCTCCTTGCTTTTTATGATTACTTCACAAAAGGAGACTATCGACGACCAGCACCTGTCGCTGTCAAGCATCTTCGAGATGATGGTCGAGAGTGACAGGTCTCCTAATGACCGCCGACATGGCGCTGGGGCCCCCAGGCGGGGCATACCTCCAGAGTGTGACGCGCATCGTCTACTAGCACGCCACACTCGTGACATCGTAGGGCCTCTTCTCTTCCAATTCTGTGCAGGTGCTTACTGAAGACCCCGTGTCCGGTAAGCATCTGCACCATCCTAAAGGCTAACCTTAGGCTACCGTGCCTTCTATTAATCAAGCGATGGAGATGTGGCGCAACTGCCTCCACAGTCGCCGTCTCCCCTGCTACTGGGGACTCCAGTTCTTTTCTTCACCGCTGGAGGACTCCCATTCGGGTCAATTCCAGTGCTCTGCGCAGTCTTCTTACGGAGACTTGCTCGCCATCGGCCCGCACCGCAACGCGTAACCGGTAGGCCTCCGCCAGGGCCTAGCTTTACATCGACCTGAGCGAACTCTATATGTTGTTTAGTCAACAATTACATTTCTAAAGAGGAAGGAAATGAACGTTAAAAATTGGTCGTAGTCGATGTCATTCCCAGATAGGGTTGCCATCCGTCTGGATTGCCCCGAATTTGTCCTAGTTTAGAGGGCATCCGGGGAGCATCCGCGCGGGGTTTTATTTGTAGTCCGGGTTTAAAAATTTGGTCTTTGGTCGCCCGCGACACACGCACTGTGACCGCACGCCGCGATCAACCGACGATCCGGAAAAACTTGTTGACATGTCCGGGTTATGGGCTCTAAAATACGAGGTTTTCACACGTCTTGTGCTGGTTGCCAAATTTTAGAGATAGTAACCTTACTCCCAGATATGCCTTCATAAAAACTTCATTAAAACTTTCTTATTGCGATTAGTGAAGGATTCAGGTTCGATGGCGCCATAGGCCCAGGTTAATGTAGTGACTTTATATATAATAATAGCTTAAAGAAAACTTTTTAATATCAATTAGTACATACATACATATCATCACGCCATATCCCTTGCAGGGTAGGCAGAGAGAACAGAGTGCGAGAGAACTCTATCCTCGCATACTTCACTCGCTTCCTCAACATTCATAATTCTCTTCATACACGCTCGCCGGTTTCGGAGACTCTTGACTCCACCTTCCTTCAGTACATGACCGATCTGGTCTAGATAGGTTAGTCTCGGTCTCCCTCGGTACCTACATCCTTCCACTTTCGCATTGTATATCTTCTTAACCAGACGTTCGTTCGGCATTCTTTCCACATGTCCGAACCATCGGAGCATTCCCTTTCGCATCTTTACACCAATACTCTCTTTCATACCTACTCGCTCTCTTACGTCGTCGTTACGAATGCGGTCGGTCAGCCTAACTCCACAGATTTTCCGCAGAGATCGCATTTCGACCGCATTAATTTTACTTTCATACTCTTTTCTGCATACCCAACTCTCGCTTCCATACAGTAATGTTGGGACAAGCACTGCGTTATGTATTGCTACACGTGCCTTCTGGCTGAGGTGGTGGCTGCCGAGAAGTTGCCCCAACGCTCCGTTCACTCTATTTCCCGCATCCACTCTTCGCTCTATATCAGTGGTGTACCTTCCACCTCAGCTAAATCCACATCCAAGATATACAAATTCATCCACTTGCTCTAGTACATCATTACCTATTGTTACTCTTACATCTGTTCTGGTTTCATCTCTTTCAAAGACCATTATTTTGGTTTTGCTCACATTCACGCGTAGAACCCTTTTCTTACAATCTTCTGTCATTGTGTCGACTAGGGTCTGCAGGTCAGTCGCTGACTGTGCCAGCAGGATTGCATCATCTGCATAAAGCAGAACAGTGACCACTAAGTCGCCCATCTGGACTCCCACATTCATATCGTTCAACCTTTGGAGACATTTATCCAGATATATGATAAACAGCCTGGCTGACAGAACGCACCCCTGCTTAACGCCGATATTGACGTCAAACCAAGGCGACATTCCATCATCCAGCCGCACACAGGCTCTACAGCCCATGTAACTGGACTGCACAGCCTGTAGCAGTTTACCGTTAATACCATACTCCGGTAAAATGTCCCAAAGTTCCTTTTGTACAACCGTGTCAAATGCTCTCTCCAGATCCACAAAACTGCAGAAAACCCTCTGACCTAGAGCCAGATGCTTCTCCACAATGTTGCGCAGAGAGAATACTTGACCCATGCATCCCCTTCCACTCCTGAAAACTCCTTGTGTCTCACACAGTAAACCATCGGACACCATCCTCATTCTCCTTTCAATAATTTTACCATACACTTTTGCTGCCAAACTGGTCAAGCTTATGGCTCTGTAATTTGCGCAGTCATAACGTGAACCCTTGTTTTTAAACAAAGGCACGATGACTGCGCTATTCCAGTCCCCGGGAACCATTCCCGAGCTCCAACATAAATTGAGGAGCAACAGGAACGCCTCCCAGACACAGGAGCCACCAAGCTTGATCATCTCGGCAGGCACCATATCAATGCCCGCTGCTTTACCATTTTTCAAACTTCTTATCGCCCATTCAACTTCATCCATACTGATGCCATCGGAGGACGCCGTTGTCGAATGTTGATCTACTAAACCACATGCAACACCGGCGCCAACCGTAGCATCCGCATACATATCGCCAAAATATTCACTCTATCGGCTTAACACGTCTTGTGTTTGTGTAAGAATGTCTCCACCTTTAGACCTTATTTTATTCATTCTGAAGGCTGACCAACCACCCCGAGACTTCTTCACCTCCCTCCAAAAGAGATTGGTGTTACCCTCGAAGTTTTTAGTCAGCCTATCTTCTGCACTCATACTTGCTCTATCACGTTTCTCTTTCACTAAGGCCTTGGTGTCATTCTTACATTGCCGATATATTTCTTTCTTCTGTTCAGCCATACTGTCATTCATATTCAAAGAAGAGACATAGTCCAGCCACGCTTTCTTCTTTTGCTCTACGGAAGCTGCCACTTCCGCATCCCACCATGCATCACCATTTGTTTTACTATGCTTCTTTGAACTTCTTTCGCTGTATCTACCATACTTTCTTTCAATACTCTCCAGCATTCTTCAATGTCCAATTGCGGCTGGCTTGCCATCGTCAGCCGTTCTCGGACACCCTCTGCATACTTTTCTCTTACACACTCTTCTTGCAACCTTTCAACCTTTATTCTTTCAAGCCCTCCGAAGTGGACACGCTCTCGCCAGTGCCTCCACTTTCTGAACAGACCACTAAATCTCGCAATAACGAGATAGTGGTCCGTATCGACTGTGAGGCCCCTGTAGGCTCTTGCGTCCAATATTTTGCTTCGGAGGCGACTGTCTACCAAAATTAAATCTATTATACTTTTCTGTTCATTCCCTCTCCATGTATACATATGGATGTCCTTATGTTGGAAAAATGTGTTTGACACAATAAGGTTTCTCTCCATGCATACATCCGCTATGAGCGTACCTGCGTCGTTCACTCTCTTATCACCAAATGGACCAAGTACGTCCTCATAGTCGGTACGCTTGGTCCCCACCCATCCGTTCAGATCTCCGCATACAATCACGCGTTCACTGGTTTCTGCCATATCTAGAACTTCCCTAACATTGTCCCAAAACTTCTCTAGGTCTGATGCCACCGAGGATCCCACGGGAGCATATGCTACAACCATGAATACCTTGGTGACACCTAGTTTTATACGGACCCAAAGAAGTCTGGGATCATACATTCCGTAATACTTCACACCTGAGGCCAAGCGAGAGGACAACAGCACTCCTACCCCCATGCTGGCTCGATCGCTCTGTGGTACACTAGACCACAGAGCCATCCCGCCACCAGGAAGATCGCAGGCGTCGCTGCCCCTTCGCTTGGTCTCTGTTACACAGAGCACGTCTAGCTGTTTGTCCGCCATGACGGATATCAGCTCGTGCAACTTACCTTCCACACAACCTCTTACATTCCACGTGCCCACCCGGCACTCTGCTCTCCTCGACTCGCCTGACTGGGCAAGGCGTGATGGGTGGCGGCCCCCATCGCCGCAACTGCCGATGTTCGTACCGACAGGGGCGGGTCGGTACGCGTTGCCTCCGGGGGACGCCCTAACCCGCATTGCGGTACGCATATTAGTTAGATTATTATAAATTTTGGTACTTACATAATTAATCCTTTTATCTATTGAATTACTAAAAAAGAATTTTATCTATTAAATTTTATTATTATAAGATTGTAAATATAAAAAGAAAGCGATAAGGATTAGTCATGCAATTAACAAAAAAATCGATTTCAATTTCTCGCTATATCCGAAATTTTGCCGCCCTAGGCCCGAGTCTCGCGGGCCTAAGCCTAAATCCACCACTGATTGCTACGTCTAGTGTTACAGTCATATAAAGTTTACCTTCAATAATTTTGCAGAAAACTATAGTAAGCGCTTACCGTGTAAGAAATGAACGTCAGAATTAATTGTCCGTGGAATCTGCTTTAATTATTTAAGTTACGCTATTTCATGTGGCAAAATTACACATGTTTTTAAATAATAGTATAGAATATATAGTAGTAATAGTAAACTAGGTATTGATTAAAGTAGTTACATAGCCTATCTAGCAGATCGTTCCAAAAACCATTAGCTTACAAGGAAAGAGAGCACGAATTTATGAGTAAAGCGTTCATCTCTAAAGCTGTGTAAAAGGCGACTAAAATAAATATGTAAATACATCTGAAAGAATAACTCTAAAAAAATTATATTTGGACCTGGCAGGGGCTACGAAGGCCGGTTTTAACTATGTAGATGCTCCGAGCGTGTCAGGCATTTGGCGCCCTTTTAGGTATAATTATTTGATTATATCTGCTAGAGTTTATAAAAATTAATACACTGAGTTCAGTTGTCCTATAGATTTATTGAAATAAGTATTCGAATTAACTAGTTAAGCTGAGCTAGCACGTGTGGCACCCTTTAATAACGGGCGGCCGCCTCAGATGCTATTTACTTCTTTCGTCGTATTTACTATTCGTCACAAAAAAAAACTGGCGAAAGCGACAACATAAAAGATATAAATTTACACAAAATTAAAAATTGTTATATGTATAATATTATCGGTGTTAAAATGCATCCGAGACAATATAGTACTTCAGCGTACTTACTTGTTCAAATAAAGTATAGAGAATAATTGGTGTTGGAAAGGTTTCTTCTTCTTATATATTGGCAATCAGCTACATATACGAGCTATTGGTGCCAGTGTCAAGTTATAAATATTTTCACGTTTTTAGTCTTTTAAGTTAGTCATTGTCTAAGTCAAATTGTCGCCATTAACAGTGCAATGCCACACTGTTAATGGTATCATGTGGGAATTTTGATGGAAAACGAAAACGTTGTAAAGCACTTTTATATGATATTCACTACATCCCAGTAGTTCCGCCCCTTCATATTACATAAAATGCCATCAAAATTATCTAATATAACACGTTAAAACACTAAGATATCGAATATAATACAAGAGCACCACATAACGTTTTCAAATTCCCGTCAAAAGTCTTGGAAAGGTTTTAGAATGACATTTCAAATTGTTTATAATGGCAGTAGGTAAGTATACATAATATGCAACATCATAACCAAATAAATATTTTATTATCAGACAGAACGTACGTTATGATAAAGTCTCGGTAGTACATAGATAATAATATAACACATGTAGTGTACTTTCAACCAACAAATATGTGTAACAAAAATTAACAATAATTATTGTGAATAGTCGATTATTATCATTTCAGTAATTTAAATTTTTATATATTTCATAAATTACTTTTATTTTACTTGTAATAACCAGTCTCCTCATCATCATTATCTCTTCATTTACTTAGAGTCGACTCAATATCTATTCCTCTTCCATTGTACATATTGCAAAAGTGCCTGGAGAAAGTGTGTCTGGAGGTTGACCATTTTGTGGCCCCATTTTTTTTTAACTGGACTTGGCAACTTTAAAAGTGAATAATTTCTTTTGAACTCGTACCTTCACCACTATGTCAATGTTCCACACCTGACCATGAGTATGAACAATCAGCACATCACAATCTTTGGGAGTGCGATCTCTGGCGAAACGAGCGTAACCTTATGTTAAACAGTTTGCAAGTCACTTGTGGAGTAGTATAGGTACTATACGGACCTTGTGGCAACTCTAGAAAACTTCCGTGCGTTCATGCGTTTCTGCCATACCTACGGTAGCAATCAATCTTAACGCTCACAAATAGGCCCCGTTAAGCTCTTCCATATCCGTGGTGCCGTACTGCTGCGCTTATCGTAGCCGTACACCTCTTTAATTATTAGCTGACTAGTCATTTTGTTTTCCTGTTGCCCTCTTTGTGGATCGCACAAAGTATTGTCCTGCGTGGGAATCGAAATCGCTATTGGCACGGACGGTCGGTATCTTAACCATTACGTCATCTGTGCAGTCAAATGCCATAGGGCATTTCTTTACTTTAACCTTCTTTGGCTTTCACATTTGTCTTTAGTGACATCTGCGCTAAGAACATAGTTTGTGTTCTTGATTCATAAATATCTACAAGAAAATTCTATAGATTTTTCTGAGGTCAAAGATATTTTAAATTATTCACTATCTTATCAATGCTGGTAATTTTTTTTAATAATATTTAAGAATATGTCAGCTGAGAAGTCATTTACGTCAACATTATATCATTTAGTAAACAATTATCAATGTTTATAATTTAAAAAGATATAATTTTGTTTATTATTTTACTGATAACTCTGTATGTGCGGTTCTTAATTACCCTTTAACCACAATCTAGCCATTGCCGGCTTGCTATGGTTCTTGCGCTGCTTCTGTGTTGTAATTTTATATTTTTGATAATAACAACAGCCGGATGATATTTTTATAATAGAAATATATGTAGGTAAATGTTGACTGCACAGATCGTTTAATGGTCTAAATTAAGGATCTATAGCTATGTCTTTTTAACCGACTTCAAAAAAGGAGGAGGTTTCTCAATTCGACCGTAAATACATTTTTTATGTTTGTTCGCGGATAACTTCATCGTTCACAAACCGTTTTTGATGTTTTATTTTTAGAAAGAAGATATTTCAGAGGTGTTCCCATTATAAGGCAATCAGAGTTTGATGATGGCAGATCAGAGTAAATTGAGGGGAACTTACAAAAATCGTAGGGGCGACTAGTGCGTTTGTAAGTTCTTTTTTCATTAATAAAACACTACAAGTAATAATAAAGGTCTGTAGTAGATCTGATGATGAAGCCGAGAGACAGTCGAGGGATCAACAGCAATCAGCTCAACGATTAACAGCAGCTACCTTGTGCTTGGGCTTGATTAATTTGTATTGATAAGAACTTTACACCTAGATGGGTTGTGACTGTTATTAGGGGTCTAATGATGAAGACGAAGGACAGTTCAGGGAACTCCTCAACGGTTCACAGTAACTACCTTGTGTTTGGACTTAATTCATTTATATTGATGAGAACTTTGCACCTATATGGGTTATAATGGGATATAATTCCACCATCATGGAAAATGCAACTATATCGTCTTAGAACGGCCAATCGACTGGTCCTTTCTTCTGGAGTTTTATAAAGCAATCGTGGTCTCCTCATTCGAGAAGCATCTTTATCTTTGCTTGGTCTACCCATCACTTAAAGTCGTAAAATAAAATAATTTAGAAACAAAAAAACCGACTTCTAAAGACCTCAAAATCATAAAATAATTATTTAATCATTTCTGTGCAATTAAATGAAAATACGTACCTATTACTTTGTGCGTAGTAAATTAATTTTTTGCTTTTTAATTTAGGTACTTTTGAAGTCGTTTTTATTTTGTTGAAATTTATTTTTAGCTTCGGGTAAACGGACCGGAGATTAGTCCGTCACCCGCAGAGGCTGACCGCGTAAGGGCGTTGCTCCAAGATGAGATCGGTCGACTGGAGATGGTACCCTAAAAGACAAAGGAGACATGCGCTGTCCCTTCTGTCCTCTACTTCTCTACTGATCGGGCATGGTGTGACCATAACATAGCTTGCCCCAAAAAAGTGGTTTTGCTTCTGTTCCATTCGTACATCGGGTAAGTTCTTCGTGCAAGCCATAAAACGTCTAGGGAGTTTATTTGTGCGCGTTTACTGTATATTAGTAATGTTTCCTACGAGACCAAGGATTTGTTTTTTAAAAACGGAGACCAAATAGAATATACCTACATCATATTGAAAAACGGAAGTGCGTGTAACTTTTGCATCTATGCAGATTCATTGAGAACCTACATAGTAGGGAATTATAACTGAACGTCAAGAATTATACACCAACGAATTACAAAGTACGTCTTACTTAAAACTGCTTAAAAGGTATAGAATCGCTTTTACCGACACTTACCTGTGGCATTAATCTGGCATTCTTCGCGATACAAGGGTCTTCAAAGTGTTCATGTTGCTGGTCGACATACTCAATGAGCCACTCTTCCATGGTCCCCGATACACATACATAGTCCCAATACTGCAGATGTTGAACCATTTCACATAGGCCAACGGCACCCGAGTGTGGACATACTTTTACTGCGAACGAATTTTTAACGATTTTTAAATCTTTATAATTTTTTAATAATTAACGATTGCTAATTTAGCATTTATGTTCTGTAGTGGTGGTTACGAATGTTACTAACCCTTACATTGCTCGTCGATGTTATAAAAGACGACTAAGAGCTTTATATCGACCTAGGCCAACCCCATCTGATGTCTGATCAACAATTATATTCCCAAGGAGGGTTGAGTTCAGGTATGTGTCCGGTTATAAAGCTATTGCCAATACATACAATATGGGAGAAGAGTACATATTGAGTCGTCCCTACGTAATTAGCATAAGAGCATGATGATGGTAAGGCATTTTTGAGGCTTTTTTTAATGGATTTGAATACCTCACGTAATTAATGGTTTTTACGGCAATAAATAAGATTAAAGTTCTATCAATTAATGTAAAAAAAGCTTAAGTGATTGCCAGAATTAGATAAAGTCGAGTATGCCTTTTAATTTGTTTAGTAAGCATAAACTACTAAGCACAATTTAATAAAGCTTATCAGAATTATTACTTACATCTTAAATGAAAATTATTTCCATTGGATAATTAAATGATACAATTTTCTTTAACATCAATGATAGAAAAATAAATTTCAGTCAGTTCAATCCTGAGTAGACATCAATAGATTAGCTTTTTGTGTTAATATAAGATTTCATACCTTTCAATTTCTCAGCCATGAGATAAACTAAAACTAAACTAAACTGCGAGCAGTTCATTGATTCCGCCTATTCTTGCGGCATCAATCTGACAGTACTGAATGGCGCCGCTCTGCAGGAACTGCTTGAACCTGACACGGTTGGCGCACATTTCTCCTGATGCTACTCCAATATTGTACGGGCTGCAAATTAATAATTTTCGATCAATGTCCTGTTTAGAATAAATACACCTGATTCGTTAGTGGTTTCGACTAACTTTTACGACCGAACGGTTGTATGATATCCACCCTCCTTAGGTATTCATACATTTTTGCTTCTCTTCTTTTATAAAGACCATTATAAAGTTGTCTTTATATGTTTTGTATTGTGGGGGACTTTATAAACATATAATTAAACGGACACAAATTACACCCAGACTCAAACAATATTTTGTGGATCGCACATTCACAGACAACTTTCTGTGTGGCGACGGAGAAAGAATGTATTCTCATTACGGAGGAGGCTCGTACCCAACAGTGGAACATTTGTTTTCTTTTTTGAGGACTTATCCTACCACTGTAACTCCTCTAAGCTAGGATTCACAATGGTCTCCGTAAAAGACACTGAGGTTTGAGCCAAAAGAAGTCGCGAGAAACGCTTTTAATTGTCTCGGAAGCCGCAACAAATTTAATTAGAAAGGAAAAACAGGAGGAGTTGAAGAAATTCCACTTCCCTCCTATGCAAAGCGGGAGACATGCAGCAAAATTGGCTAATAGGCCAATAGATAAGAAGATGTAAAGCGTAGTAGTACAGCGCCACGGATATGACAAAGCTTATGGGGCCTAAGTTTGATTACAATAGTAGGTATGATAAGAAGCGCTTGAACGCACGGAAATTGTGAAAGTGAAAGCGGGACACGAGATGATGACATTCAGAAGTAAAATTATAAGAAAACGTCTACTTGGAACAGCGCGAATGGTTCAGAATGGAAACTTCCGACCGTGTTCAGCGAACGATACGAAATGTACATATGTGAGCGCTGCGTTCGGTGTGACATTAAGTTATTTTCTGTTTATACGATTAGAACGCATCTATTGTATTTCTAATATTTAGGCGATTATTACACATTTTAAATAAACTATTTTTGCGGATTGTATTTGATTTTTAATTTCAGCGTGGACGTATCTCACGTCTAATAGAAAGAAAGAAAGAAAGAAAGAAAGAAAGAAAGAAAGAAAGAAATCTGTTTATTGCAACGGACATACAAAAATGGATATAAAAAAAAGTAACAATGTAAATGAGAAGCTGCCCGTCACAAAACGCCTCCATCTCAGCATGTTGCAGGTTAAAATACCTGCACTGATCTTCCGTGGAAACGCTTTGCTGACGTCACGGACGTCAACGAACTTGACTACACTAAAATTTTAATATAATCAAAGCAGACAAAATATAAGAACAACAAACATAAAATAAACATAAAATATACCATGTTCAAATACAACAACAAAAAAATATATGTACAGGTAAAATATATAAGTATCTTACACGTGACACAGCAGTGAATACGCGCCATGCCACATGCGTCATGGCAGTGACCACAGCGCAGATTTTCCATTATTGCGACAGATTGTATATCAAATGAAAAATTAAATATGACTGTACGTTAACAAATTCATATAACTAACATGTAATGTGAATTCAATTCAATAAACTAGGTCTAAATAAAATTTAACTTGATAAAATAACACATGTGAGATATTTTAAATTAGAAATACCTGTTTCAAATTAAAGTGTGTGTACACAATTCTTTTTTTTTTGTGTTAGCAGCGTTAATGGTTACATTAACGCTTTACAGCTGTCCAGATCATCAATATAAAATAGAAATTATTGCTACAAAGGAGTATAGGGGATAGTTAAGGAACAAGAGACGTGAGTAAAAATAAATAATATTAGAAAATATAAAACTTAAATTATAAATAATGTATGTATATAATTGTAACCAAATAATGCATAAAATTAAAATACTTAAATAGCACTGGTATCATGTCTTAAAGGTTCTTCCAATTTTTGATGATCGTAAATAATTTTTTTTAACTTTATTTTAAAAAGTTGTAAATTTTGTAGACTCCTTATTGGCGGGGGACAGCAACTGCAACAGTCTCGATCCAAATTCATTCACGATCAGGCGATGATCACTACATGACGCGTCAGGAAGAACGCGCCACCTATTCAAGCGGACGTCTGCACTTGAAAGTGTGTGCAATAGAAGATTCGCCCAAAGGGCAGCTTCACTGGGCCTCTGTATTTTCAACAAGGGCTCAGTGAACACGTGTGGGCGTGAGCGGGGTGGGTCGATAGTGGACGTATCGTTCGCTAGCCCCACTCTCGCACGAGTGAGGAACTGGCGTGTCCTGGAGGAAGCTGAGACTCTATCCGACCACTTTTATATTCGGATAGAGATCTCACCCCGGAACCGGGCCGGTAGGGGTCACAGGGCGAACGGAGCCCCCGCGTTTCCGCGGTGGGCTGTGGAACGCCGGGATCGGGACCTATTGGCGGAGGCGGCCATCGTGCAAACGTGGTTGTCCTCACTACCCCCAGTGGACGGAGTGGACGCTGAGGCTGTCCGCATCCGCAATGCGTTAACGCAGATTTGCGATGCGGCCATGCCAAGAGTGGGGGGCGTCTACCTCCGAGGCAGGGGGTCTACTGATGCTCCCCAAGGCTGGCGGATCTTCATGCGGCGTGCCCTGGGGTCGTCTTCTAGTGAGTCTGCCGTGTTTGAAGAGGTTGTGCCACTTGTAAATCATGGTTTTACCAGGGCAAGAGTCCCCGTAAACAGAAGACATCTCTTCTAAAATGGTTTGAGGTGGTTTTCCTCGCTTGGTAAGGAACTTGATGACAACACGAAACTCGATTTTCTCGATTTTTGTAGTTTTCTTCCGGATTGACTTGTTTGACCGATTGATAGCTCAATGAATAATGACCCGATTTTTATAAAATTTGGTATTTATACTTTACGTACGTCTATACGTAGTCCCGCAATTAGTGCAGGTAAAAAAAAATAACAAGTTTCTGCGAACTTTTTACCTCCCCTCGTAAGTATTTTATATGCGTTTTATTTCAGGTAAAACGCTACTATTTTTATTTCAGAACTATAGTGGATACAGTACACGATTTCTACCAAAAACACTAGAACAATTCAAGTACCCCAATGGCATTGAGTGGCAGAGAATGATCAAAGAAGGATTATTCCCACAACCGGACGAAGTAGAACATAGTACATGTATATTAAAAAAAGAATATCATATTGAAAAATATTTTATTGATTAAATACTAAATTTCAAATTATGACTACGTTTTCTTTGAGAATGCAAAGGCGCTAAGTTTAGATTGTTTGATAGTGTGGTTAGTCTGTGAGTCTGAGCCACTTGCATCGTCATCATGTTTCCTTTTATTTCCATTCTCTGAGCTCATCGTAGGTTTAACCTGCATAGTTTTGAACAATTTAATGCCGTGGCGCGTCATCTCTGACGGACCAAGCTCTGGGTTCTGTTGCTCCAACGTTGTCTTATTTCTATTAAACCAATCGACGAACGTTTCTCCTTCAAGAAGTTTTAGTGGCTGGAAGAGAGAAATATTTGTATTACAATATTGATTTGGGTCTGCACTCGTATACTAGAATTTTACGACAAAATCTGAACAAAACAAATGCTATAAACTCTATAAAGGATCGTTCATTTTTCTACTCGAACTTTTTACATTTAACCAGTGGTCGGCTACCTTTTGGCAGGCAGGCAAGGGCCGCAAGGTAGAGAAATAAACTAAAGGCGGGCCCACACTATTGATATTAACCCTTTTTTGCGACGGGTTATGGTCTGGTCACACCCCGCTAAATCCGTCCGGGGTACTGCTGAGTCGGCGCGCGACTCCATGAACCCGCCCCGCAATGTACCTCCTCTCCACGCTATGCGAGTGGGCCACTGGAACCCGGTCTTTGTTGTTGGTGGCCCACCCGGCGGCTTACCCTGGCGGGTATCCTCTCGAGTCGACCTTGTCATCTCGACCAATAAGTCTTAATGTCAGGACGTCATACTCATGGGGTGGCCCTCACTCCGGGCGACTAGACTAATCCCCGGTCCGGTCACCCGATGCCTCGGCTAGGGCAGCATCAGGCGCAGGTACAAGCGCCTGTATCGCCCAACTCACCGGCGGCGGCCGGAGTATCCATGAAGTATATCCTCCCGGACTTGTTCCACCGCCTCCTTCTGCGAGATAACTGCCTAGCAGAAGACGGCGACCGCATCTCAGTTCCTGACGCTGTCGACCATCGCTTTCACAGCGGCCAGGCCAGGTCAGCGTCAGGTCGCCACCGGTGGTAGCGACGAGGCCACGCTGCTGCTGAGCTCAGGTCGTACAAACCTCGAGCGTATGCTGCGCCGTGTCCTCGTCACTGCCGCACTGTTGGCAGGGCGGAGTCAACTCCTTGCGATTGTGTACTTGCCGAAACAACCGTGCCCTGACAACACCTGCACCAGCTGAAAAAAGGGGACTCCGTGTTGTCCGCTCCATCCACTATCCGTACCGGACGGAGGGCTTCAACGGTACGAACACCGAATCGAGGCCACTCCAGGCGCGTAACCTAATGGACAGTGACGTCCCGACGGGTGTCATTACGTCAGGCGGCCAGCTCGCTGTGCGATACAACGCCGCCCTCGGCGCGTATTGCAGACGCCCGCCAGTAAATATCGGAGAGCATCTCCGCCCCCAGGTCCCACGGAGGAGTTGCAGCCAATGCACACACCGCTTCGGTCACCACCGTGCGGTAACCGCGGATAGCCCTGACCGCCATGATTCTCTGTGGACGCCACAGAAGAGCCCTGAGCCGGACGGTCAGTCTTCGCCCACACCGGTGCGCCATCCAGCGTCATTGAACGGATCACCTCTGCGTACAACCATCGACCTTCTACAATAGGTCCGCCCACGTTCGATATAAGCTGTGATGGAACGGCCGCCGTGCCGACGAGCCAATTCTGCGGCAATGCTCCCGTATCGTGATACCCTAGAATATACCGTATACGGTCGATCGGGGTTCGTTCATGCATTTATTTTGACATTTATAATTTATTTACAAAACATTCACGGGCCGCGTGTTCCCGACCGCTGCATATAACGATCAATTTGTTACTTTTATTTTTAACAAATTTTCGAAGTAAACTTTTTTGGGCGGGACTGCTTACAGTCCCGTCCAAAAAGTCCCTCCAAAAAATCCTCACCACGACATTGGTCCAGACTACGCCGCCAGACGGTCAATCGAATATCATTTACATTGTTCGTGCGACACCCGTACGGGCTAGTCGCGTGATACGTTTGATTTCCTACATTCTTATCAAGTGAATCACAGCGGTGCATTCCTGCGGTTAGCGACGTAATGTCGAGCGACCGTTTTTTTTATATAGACTTTAATGGATAAACAAGTGTACGAACTAAGCGAAGATGATAATAATTTGTTGCATAATGATTTATTAAATGACAGAGAAATGGTTGAAATTGAAGAAAGTTATTCAGATGACCGTACAGAATTAAACAGAATGAATGAATCTAGACAAATAAGACCGGCAAAAAGATACTTAGAAGACGATGGAGAATGGACAGTTGTGGGTAGAAAAGAAAAAAAAAGGAAAGAAGATATTACACAAATATACATTTCATGTAATGATAAATTGCCTAAACAATTCGCCTTAGCCAAGCTTTTACAGGAACACGAAATTACCGACATAGTGAAGGTAAAATACATCAATCACCACAAAATTAGATTGGATGTGTCATGTGAAACCAGTGCAGTGAAACTGATAACCTGCGAATCTTTCATAGAAAAAGGATGGCGAATACAAAAAACCATGGAGAACCATATATCTTACGGTGTCATCAGGGATATGGAGCTAGAGATATCGGCGGAGGAGATTATGAAGCACATCACATGCCCTAGTCCTGCTGAACTAGTAACGGTTAAGCGATTAATGCGTAGAAATATAGACAAGAATGGTTGGACGGATAGCGAATGCATACGGCTTGGTTTTAAGGGTCCGTATCTGCCATCACACGTTTTTCTGAATAGCTTACGTGTAAAGATTGAACCATATATATTTCCGGTGTCACAGTGTTCAAAATGTTGGCAGTTTGGACATACTGCGAAGTTCTGCCCAGCCACAAAATTTGTGTGCCCAAAGTGTGGCAGTAACCATAAAAATTGCGAAACAACATCATTTAGATGTGTCAATTGTTCTGGAAGCCATATGACTTTGGAGCGATCGTGCCCGGCATATTTAAAAGAAAAAAAGCTGAGAGCATTAATGGCGGAGTTTAATTGCACATATAAAAAAGCCTTGATGATTTATGTTCCATTGAAATCACCTACACCAGAACCAGTCATGTTTACACAGGATATAGAGGAGCCCTCGTTGTCAGTTCAACCCGAAGAAACTTTACATAAAGCTACCTATAGTTCAATAATTAAACCTAAACCAGTTAAAAAGAAAACAACAAAAATTAAAATAAATAAGGATACATGTTGCCCCACTCCACTTCCTACCGATGAGGAGATACAGGATAGAGACAGCCCGCAAAATTCGACGTCCATGGCTAACAGAAAAGAAGTAAATTTTGAAGAACTTCTTACGAAGTTAAAAGATATTTTATTTTTAAGTAGAAACACTTTCAAAGAAAAAGTACATAACATAATAAAAACGTGTATAGAATGGTTAATTTTAGTGGCAGTGGAAAATATAGGTGATTGGTCTGTCTTAAAAAATATATTAGATTACTTTAATGGCTGATAATCGTAATACAATATTGAAACTAAATATTATCCAATGGAATGCACAGAGTATACGTCCCAAGATATTATTGTTAGAAAGTTTATTATGTCAGGAGAAAATTCACATAGCTGCCATTAGTGAGACATGGCTGGAACCTGCTCGTAATATAAAGTTAAATAGTTACAATATTTTTCGTAAGGACAGAGGTGATGGCTATGGCGGGGTTGCGCTTCTTACACACAAATCCATCAGATCACACGAGATATCGGTAAGATGTTCTAATTCTGGCATCGAAATTATAGGTATTAAGATTTACAACTGTGATTTCATAGAAAACATCATTTCACTGTATTGTTCTCCCTCAGCAAGTACCGCACTGAGCGATTGGGATAATTTATTTTCTAAATTTGGTAGTAAAACGTTGATATTAGGCGACTTTAACGGTCACCATACGAATTGGTCTACAAAAATCGATCAACGAGGTATTCAAATTTTTGACGCATTAGTGGACAATTCATTAGTCACCTTAAACGATGGCAATAATACTCGTCTGAAATTAGTAAACGGACTATTACAACAATCTTCGCCTGACCTATCACTATCATCGCCAGATATTGCTCTAAGAATGGACTGGTTCGTTCTTAATGAGAGTTTAGGCAGCGATCACCAAATTATTAAAATTACGTCTCATATTACACAAAATAGTAATTGGGTACCAAAAAGAAATTTTAAAAAGGCTGACTGGACAGGCTACACCTCCTTACTTCGGGATTTGTTTTCTAACATAGAAGTAAATAATAATCTACAAAACTGTTATGATATGTTTTTAGATTACATTAATTTGGCAGCAGACTTACATATTCCCTACACAAAATTGAATACAAATACTAATAATATTTTTTCACCTAAAGCGTATTGGTCGCCTGAGCTTTCTAAAGCAGTAGCGGAACGTCGATTAGCACTTAAAACGTTTCGCCGTAATCCTACCCCACAAAATTTACAAAATTTAAAAAATAAAATTCGAACAACACAAAAATTAATCCGTAACGCGAAAACTAAATGTTGGCAATTGTTTTGTTCCTCCGTAGATCAATCTTGTTCATATAAACAAGTATGGGACAAAATGAAGTGGCTTAAAGGTTATAAATATAAGTCTCAATACGTTGACCCAAAATTAGCCAAAGAATTACTAAATAACCTAACCCCTGACTTCGTCTCCCCTAATACGCCTACATTTTCCTCAGATAACTATACATTAGAAATAACAATATCAATGCAAGAATTAGAGAAATGTATTCGTTTAAAAGATACGTCGCCCGGTTATGACAATATTTCATATTCTATGATAAAGCATTTACCAAATAGTGGTAAAACATTTTTAATATCTTTATACGATAGATTTTTAGTTCATAGCTTTGTCCCTAAACAATGGAGAGATATAATGGTTATACCTATCCCTAAGCCTGGCAAAAATTCACACAATATATCGTCGTTACGACCAATTTCAATGATCTCGTGTGTGTGCAAAGTTTTTCATGGCATTTTACTCAATAGATTAGAATGGTACATAGAAAAAAACACATTATTATCCAATCACACATCAGGTTTTAGAAAATACCGATCCACACTCGATAATCTTTCCAGTTTAACATCGAGAATTCAGCTGGGTTTCTGCATGAAATACACAACCGTAGGCTGCTTTTTAGACATAGATAATGCATACAACAATGTAGATATAACCAGTCTAGTAAATATTTTAGATAATCTTGGAACGGGATCAAAATTATGCAGTTATATATATAACTTCCTTAAGGCAAGAAATTTATATGTTAAGGTGGATAATGTACTGCACTGCCGTACTACTGGTCGAGGCCTAGCTCAGGGCGATCCGTTGTCCCCGTTGCTATTCAATATCGTCACCATTAATATCTGTAGAACCATGAATTCAAATTCAATATTTATTTCGCAATATGCAGACGATTACGTTATGTATACTTTTGGCAAACATATCTCAATTATTAAGAATAAATTGCAATTAGCTTTAGTAAAACTCTTCCACTTATTACGAGACATCGGTTTGGACATCTCAGTGTCAAAGAGTAAAGTATGCATTTTCCAATCAGGTTTTCGGAGAGAACAGGTAGATTTAAAAATTAATAATATTACCTTACAGATTGTTGATAACGTCAAGTATGGTGGTTCGATAAGGGTCTTAGGTGGGCTAAACACATAAACGATATTAAATACAAAATTTCATCCTACATTAATGTTTTTAAAGTATTGTCAGGGGCTAGTTGGGGTGTACATCCCATCCATTTGAGACGATTATATATCAGTCTAGTGCGTAGCAGACTGGACTATGCCAGTCAATTATATGGCGCCAGTTGTTCTTCACATTTAAATAATTTGGAGCGCGTACAAAATCAATTTTTAAGAGTGATTGGTGGATTTGTGAGAAGTACCCCTGTTCACGTAATGCAAAGTGAGTTATACATTCAACCACTTCATGTGCGAAGATTTTATTTATCAATGAAATATTGGCTCAAGATAAGATCTATTGAAGGTAATGAAACCATAACCTTACTTAAGGAACTTCAACGACAGAGTCAGAACTGGAGACGTAAAGCAAAGCCACCACTTCTGTCATGTTTAGAGAATTTCGAAACAGTATCTATGCACGTTAGTAAGCAGCTTGAATTGTTTTCATCTGACATTTGGTCGAGTCATTTTGAGCTATCAAGTTTTGTAAGACCTACCATTCACGCTATCGATAAGCCTAAACAGTGTTACCACTTGTCAAACCTCAAAAATATCTGTTCAAACTATATAAAAAATCAATATCCTAATTATTATACTATTTACACAGATGGTTCAAAAAGCAATGAAAAGGCAGGTGCAGCACTCTATGATCCACAAACAGAGAGTTATATTATGCTCAATATTAAAAGTACTTACATCTCAATAATGCATATAGAACTGATTGCTATTTTTGAAGCCATTTCGTATATAGAATCATTTGAACCAGGTAATTACGTCGTGTTTACAGACTCAAAAAGTGCATTGCAGCATTTAATTCGGTGCACCTCGCATATCCGTTGCTTACCAATAGCTTATGATATAGTAAACTGTATAAGGAAGTTACACCATAAAAAGAAATTCACAATATTGCAATGGATCCCTGCGCACATCGGTTTGAGGGGTAATACTGTAGTAGATCAGTTGGCAAAACAGGCTATTTCAACGGGTATTCCACTACCACGCGCGCCTTATTTTACAGATTTACTGTATTCAGTCAAAAAGAAGTGTGTTCAAATGTGGAGTGAATACTTCGATGAAAGATCTCGCACTGTAGGCATATGGTATAAAACTTTACAACCACATCCTTCCAATTATCTATGGTTTGCAGACTCCAATCTGTCCAGACAGGATATAGTAACTGCCCTTAGACTTCGTTCCGGACACATACCTTTGAACAGCTTTATCCGTATGATGAATAGGGGTTCTTCACCTGACTGTACTATGTGCGCAGTTAGGGAAGACGTCTACCACATCCTGGTGGAGTGTGTACGGAACGAAGTTGAAAGAAAACAGTTTGAGCATCAGACAAATATTTGTCTAAGAACGATTGGAGCCTGTAACAGTATTCTAGCGTCGCCTTTATCTGAAGAAGCAATATGGTTATATAATATAGTAAACATAGGGTTAAAACGTAGAAATAACTAGATTTTAATTTTTAATTTGTAATTCTAGATTTTAATTATTAATTTGTAATTCTCAACAAGGGTGACATGATCGCTTTGTGATCAAACCCTACCTTTTGGTAAATAAATGAAAAAAAAAAAAAAAAAAAAAAGAATATCATTTACTGAAGGTGTGGAATTAGTGATTTATCCACCTTACAGTCTCAACCTGGCACCTGGTGACTTATTTATTTTTTCAAAATAAAAGATAAAGAATTAAAGGAATTCGTTTTATAAATGCGACTGCACAGATGGCGTAGTGGTTAAGATACCAACATTCCGTACCAGTGCCGTGGGTTCGATTCCCACGCAGGACATTACTTTGTGTGATCCACAAAGTGTTGTTCTGAGTCTGGATGTAATTTGTCTGCGTTAATTGCATGTTTGTAAAGTCCCCCGCAATACAAGGTTTATTTCCTTAGTGCAGGTGGTGTTTAAAAAAAAAGCCTGAAGATGCAAGCCATGGCATCATTTGAAAAAGGCACGGAAGAAATTCCCAAAGGAGTGTAATAAGCCCATCATTGCTTTAGTCAATAGTGCCATCGCATATGATAGCGTTGAGAAAGGAACGGACATTACTTGGTAAAGCTATAAAAATGTTGAACAAGTGTGAGTGTGGTGACTCATGTGCATTTCAAGTAATACTTATCATTAGCTATAACTAGGTCAAAAGTTGGTACTTAACAATATTATGCATTACTATGCATTATAATGCATAATAATGTTATGTATCAACTTTTTTACTCAAAAGTTACTACTGTACTTACATCTTCATTTTCTGTAGAGTCAATGGGTTTATGAACATCAACTAAAACTCGTTCAGTTAAACTTAAAGGACTTTGTATATTTTTTGTATTAGATGCTTGTTTCTTAAAAATGTTCCTAGCACCGCCCGGAGACGATTTTATAGGCTGAAAGTACAATCATGTGTGTTAATAGAAATTTATGTAAACTGCAATTAATATATAATAGGTTTAAGATCAACATGCAGACGACATGAAAATATACTCACTACAGGCCTAATGCTGGTGTCCACATCTACTTTCTTCCCCTTTACTTTGGGTGCTATTATCAAACTAGCGTTCATATCTGGTTCACTACTAGTGACGTCATAAGTTTCTTGTGTGTCTAACTCATTAAAATGCGAGTTTTGTGCTACGTTCAGTTTATCCGTTTCTCTCTCCCAAGAGTCGGCTAAGTTGGTCAGTTTATCCGCTAAGTGTACACGACCAAGCCTAGAGGCATATTTTGCTGCCAAAGGTATTAAACGCTCGTCCTTAAGTAATTCCATTAGTTCTAACGCTCTCTGTTCTATTTCACTGCGGCAGGCAAGCTATAAACAGAATATATGTTTATTAGAGTGACACAGTAATGCAATAGCATAAACATACGATTGCTGATTGTAGCCCTCAAATTGGAATCCTGAATCGAGAAAAAATTTAGCTTTCTCTAAATGTTCCTCCATTTCGTGGGTTTTACGAAGAAGAGATATGATAAAACTTCGTTCTCGGCTGTCAGAAACATGTCGAGAAACCTTGTGAAAAGGATATTTATAAGGAGCTATATACCTTTGAATTGCGCAGATCAAATGGCAGTTGCTTCACAGAAAACTGTATTTTAAACTATATTTTGATGAAGTTAGCTTGACTAGAAAGTCGATAATGATGTCTGATGTTTACGCGAGTATTAGACACTAGCAATAAAACTATTTTTACGGATTCAATTGCGTTTGTATTTGATCCTTAATTGCCTGTTAATCTTGCTAGAGGACAGTCCTCTCGTGATCATGAACGCTGTAAAGTGTTTGAAACGTTGGGCAATTAAGAATCAAATACAAAGGCGATAGAATCTTATCCATTCGTACAGATAGTTTTATTAGAAAGTCGATTCCAAAACGATTGAGAATAATAAATTCTATGAGGCAAAGGGTGATAAGGTGTTACATACTTTAAACCAAATCTATAATTATCAAAATTATAAGATATACTAGAGTGAAAGTTGAAGTCATACCGCAAATAATTTCAAAGCTGTCTCCCTGGCCGCTTTTACATCAACATCAGCCGTTGTGTGCGCCCATCGTACCAGCTGTTCCTCATACTGACTCTTCTCCGTATCCATCTCACAGAGCGGTATCTGTGAAGATAGTGCTTTGTAAAGATATATAAAAACATATTATACATGTTAATGTACAGTGACGGCATTGATGGGAGATGGTAATATTAAACTGGCGAACGGGCTACTGAACACAATGAATCTGTATCAGTGGTCTGTCGAATTTCAATAGAGAGGTACAATGTGATAGGCATGGGGTTGCACGCTATACCTGCCGCCGCCCCGAACTTTTTGGGTGGGCAGTGACCGTATATAAAAAAGTATAATGTACAATAACTTGAAATCCCTGTAACTTCTTAATAAATAACGCACTGCAGCTTCCCTGATTATATCTATGTGATGACGAAGTAAGAATGCAATGGTCTTCCCTTCACGTAAATATCATAAAAGTCGATCTAAGAAAATAATATTACTACGAGAGAAAGAAAATACGAAATAAAACCCTATGCCAACATATTTGTCCAATGGTGTCCTTTCTTTGTTTTCTGCTCATGTATGTTCCATTCCTCCATAATAGGACGGAAATTGGCCTGCTAAACCATGCTGATCAGACTAAAATGGGGTTTTATTTCGAGATTTTCATCTCTTGCACAAATATTATATGCATGTCATATCCTTTATGTTGAATAAGAAACCAAATATGATTTTTGTTTTTCAAACGTAACTACGAACATTATATTCAAATCAAGACAGACAAAACAAAAAGGAAAGGCTATGATTTTTTTTAAGGTTTAGTATCAATTAAATTAAATATTAAACCTAACACTCATCTTTTGCGACACCCACGGGCGAAAGACGCGGTGGTGAATTTCTTACTCCGTCACCACACGGAAATGTGTGGTGTAGTTATTTTCCCTCATTTGAATGAGTTTCACTTTACTATTGTAATGTTAGCTTACTTGTATATCTAGTTCGGCAACGATGGGTTTAGGGGCAGTAGCTGGGAATGACGCTCCTCGACACAGGATCGCCCGTACTTTTTGTGTTGCTTCGCATGCCTGTATAATTAACAAGTTTATCTTCATTCCTAATTCTTATTAAATTTATTTGATAAGAATTAGGAATGAAGATAAACTTTATTTATTATGAATAAGCCTCACTTATATATCTTACTAAGAGAGACAAAAAAGTTAACGGGCTTTTTTTACTCATTTCTTTATATAAAACTAGCTTCTGCCCGCGACTTCGCCCGCGTAAAAGGTTGCTTTCCTAAAGCTTTTCATCCCCTATTTTTATTTACCCCTTAAGGGTAAATTTTTACAAAAATTTAAAGTGATATTTATTTATATTTAATCAGTAGCCTAAAAATAAGTTTCAAGCTTCTGGCTTTAAAAATGACGATACTTCCTTACAACTTTTCATCCATCTTTACAAACCTTTTTTTGCATTAAAAAGTAGCCTATAATATCCTTTGTCAGGCTCAAGACCATCTATATACCAAACATTTAGATCGGTTCAGCATTTTTGCCGTGAAAGAGCGACAGACAGAAGATAGAGTTACTTTCGCATTTATAATATTAGTAAGGATTATATACAAAATGTTTAAGAAGTATTAGCTCCAATATGATGCTCTTCGAACAACAATATCATTTTCAAATATAAGGGTAAATATATGGCTGGACTCTGGTCCATCCTCCTATAATCGTACCTGATCACGAGTTAACTATTAGAGCAGGTATCATTCCCTTCAATCATCTGGGAGGTAAGGGGTATATAAAGTTATTGTGTTAATTTATATAAATACGCTAATCTCATGGATGATCAGGATATCCGCAGGTCTGTTCACTTTGGTTATGTATGTATTGTTATTTTTGCCATATTTAGTAGGTGACTTGGTGATCGCAGTGTTGTAAATTCTCCAGAAAAATACGGCTAGTCAATCTTTTGATAATCTGTCAGCCGGTTCTTACGACTCCCATTATAAAGTAAGGGATGATGGCTTAAATACCATATCATGTAAGCAAATCACTGGGTGAATTTTCAGCAACCTCAGATAGAACTAATTTCATTTATCCATCAGCACATCGACATCATCCACTATTGAATGTAGGCCTCTTCCTAAAGGTGATAATGATGATCCAATAATCGCTATGCTTGGCAGGGGCCTTCACGATCACAATTGGTGTCAAAAGCTTCCCAAAGAATTCCCATTTTTCTGGTGATATTTAAAGGAAAGGAAGAAATAGTAGATGATATAAGTAGGAAACCTACTTACAGATACAATAAACCATGAATCAGAGACACCTTTGGAATGTGTAGTGGTATCAAGCAGCGGCATCCAGAGGGCGCTGGGCACATCGTATATCCGTAGCACTCCTGCGCTGTCGTACGAGCAAGGGGACCCTGCCTCACTAGCACCCAACCACGACAATTTCGTGGCAGGGGTTAAAGGCACTGGGACAGTTTTGCAGCGAATTTGGCGACCTACAATTTATTACAATCTATATATTAGGATAATCAATTAAACCGTTGTGGTGTGTGGTAGCGGCTATCAGTTCTACCAACTCTTAATTTGCTCGTGGATATCGTAAGATATGATTAAGAGCTTTATATCTACCTGAATCACCTGATGCCATGTGGTCAAAAATTACATTCCCAAGGAGGGTTGACGTGGGCCACCGAAGACAAAGATCGGGTATCGGTGGCCCGCTCGCACGGCGAAGAAGAGGTGCTTGCAGGGTGGGTCAATGGGGTTGCGCGCCGCCTCTTCCGTCACCCCGGACCGATTTGGCGGGGTGCGACGTCCATAGCCCACCGCAAAAAAAAAAAAAAAAGGAGGGTTGACGTCAAGCTGAAGACGGTCATAAAACTATCGCCAAAAATTTTGGCAATATATACTATGAAAGAGGAGTACATATTGTGTCGACCCCAAGTAATTGGAATGAGAGCAGGATAGTGATGATGATGATAATGATGAACTAGTTATTACGAATAAAATTAAAATAATTCATAAAATATATAAAAATATTTAAAGTGTAAATATTTAAAAAAATGGGAAAACCAAAGATCGAACTGAGGGCTGTGTGGATTAAGCGTATGCTCTATGGCCAAACTGAGCTATTATTATTGATGAGAATGGGTAAATTTACCCTCATATTCTAATTATATTTTTTTATTAGTTGAAAACACTGACAAAACGACGTTTACTATAAATAAAACCTAGCTAGATCGATTTATCGCTCCGAAACCTCCTGCATACTAAATTCCATAGAAATCGTTAAAGCCGTTTCCGAGCTTCTAAATACTATATGTCATATCATGTATAATAATATAGAAATATACAAGAACTGCTTGTTTAAAAATATTAGGTCATCATCATCATCATCCCAGCTCATATACAAAACGGCAAAACCTGTTTATTTTAATGAACACTTGGCTCCACATAACAAAATTTTATATAATAAGACACGAAAACTGGGTAACGAGCATGGCTACTCATCAGGGATTGCAAAATATTTGTGGGAAAGCACAATTTGGCCAAGTCAATTTTTATTACCTCAGAAAATGATCTATCCAAAATAAAGTGACGCTATTTTTTACCCGACTGAAAGGAGTGGTATTGTGTTTAACAGTCTATGTATGTATGTATGTATGTATGTATGTATGTATGTATGTTTGTATGTTCCTTTGAAGCACTATATATACCAAACGCCTGGGCCGATTTTTATGATTCGCACGTCAATCGATTCCTCTTAATCCGGCGAGTGTCACTAAAGATATGACGTTATTGAAAATTCAATATGGCGACTACTGGACGCCATATTGTTAAAATTAAAAAAATTAAAGTCAACAAACTATATCGAGTGGGGTATCGTTAAATAGGTATTTAAAAATCATTATTTGTTTTCTTTCAATATTTTTCGATTTGACTGACCGTTTAGGATCTATATCGATTTAAAGTTTCGTAACAACCTTTCTCACATATAGGTTTTTTAGACAATAGAAATTTACGATGAAAAGACGAAAAATTCATATAACTGGATGTGGATGGACATATACTGAAGTATCTATTAGGTATATTGTCCAATATACCATAGGTAGTCCTACCTAAAGTATGTCTGACGCGGTCGCCCATCTCCAATTTCTAACGATATAGTACTTTACTTCAGTCGAAAAACTATATATAGTTAGGTACTTACCTACTTATCAATAAATAAGATAACTATAGCTACCTAGGTATTTATAACTATAAAGTATAAAATAAAAAAAAATATTAAAAAAATCAAAAAACCCGACTGCGTAAAAAGTCACCAAAACTACGTACAAATTAAAAAAACTGAAAAGAAAAAAACAAGCACTTAGATGTCCGGTGGTCTAGAATTCCATAATATATTATTGAATAAATACTATTGCAGAAAATGAAATATATTTTAATAATAGAACATGACAACTGAACAGTCGGGATCATTTATTCGACAGTAAATCTAACTTTTCAATTATATATATATATTCATATATATAGGCCTATATATATAGGCCTATGTATATAGGCCTATGTATATATAGGCCTATGTATTATTTATATATATAGGCCTATGTTTAAACTTTGTTTAATTGTTGCTGTTCAGCTTTCCTATGAAGTTAAGAATATCATATCTGTAGAACAACACGGTTTTTTCCAACATTGTAGCGTTGAAACAAATTTGGTAACATTTGTTGACTATTTCTTAAATGCTATGGATAAAAATACACAGGTTAAGGTCGTATACACTGATTTTCCTAAAGCATTCGATAGAATTAATTACTTTTTGCTTATATTTAAACTTTATAATATTGGTTTTCATGGCAACCTTCTCAGATGGATAGATTCTTATATTCAGAATCGTAGTCAAGCTGCTTATGTCAAAGGTTATTGTCCTTCGTTTTTACCCATAATGTCCGGCGTGCCTCAGGGTTTACATTTAGGACCTTTACTCTTCTTGTTATACATCAATGATTTAGGCAAAGTTTTATATAACGCGAGTCAACTTTTCTATGCTGATGACACAAAACTATACAGAACAGTTACCAATATTACTGATTGTATTGTACTTAATTCAGGATACCCGCACGCCACTCACGTTCTTTTAATATTTTTGCACCACTGCTTCCTCATAAAAACTATTGTCTTAATAATTTTTACTCACGTTGTCTAAATAACTATAATACAAATTTCTGATATAGATTTATTTTTGAACTCAATGTATACATAAAAAAAAATAATTTTAGAAAAATTTATATATAATATTAACACCGCCGGGCGGGCCACCGAAGACAAGGATGGAGTACCGGTGGCCCGCTCGCTCGGTGAAGAGAGGAGTTTGCATGGTGGGTCTATGGGGTCACGCATCGTCTCTTCCATCACCCCGGACCGATTTGGCGGGGCGAGACGCATCCATAGCCCACCGCAAAAAAAAAAAAAATATATATATATATAATTGTAACGTCTAATTTTCCGTGTCTTGCGTTAATAAATATATTGCTGTTTTTATGGTCACTATGACCTTGTTTGTCAATTAGATGCTTAAGTAATATTCAGAACTACTTTAAGGCACTCATTGTACAACTTTAAATATTGTATAATTTGTAATATTTTTCTATATGACTGTATGTGCCAAATTAAATGAAGAAAAAGTCCCACTGCTGGGCTCGAGCCTCCTCCACACTATGAGGGAAATTGACCCACTATACCACGCTGTTCAGACAGTTCAGCAGTTCAGGTTTCATTTCAAGTTTACCTTCTCTTGCATAGATGTTATACGCATATTCTATCCCTTAGTCGTCTTTTACGATCACCCACGGGTAAGATAGGGAGTGGTGAATTGTATTCTTACTCCGTCACCACGCGGAAAATATCAGGTATATCCTCAATAATCTATATTATCAAAACAAAGGTAGATATATGACATCAAGCTTTGTGTGATGACATAGAGTAAAAATATAATGCATCACTGTATCACTATCCTCTCCCAAAAGGCAGGTAATGAATTGTATTCTGACTCTGTCACCATGTGAAAGTTATGTATTAATAATTTAAATCATACCATTCAATGCAACAATATCCATTGAAAGATGTTGATCTGTAACTCCTGGATCAGTGCTGTGATATACAGCCATCACTGTTGTATTGAAACTAGTTAATGCTACTACAGGACCAGCCAGTGAAACCACCTGATAATATTGACAAGTGTATTAGCAAATTATAAATATATATTTTATGAGTATATTCTAAATTGTCACACCATGCTGTGTGCTAGTAGTGGCTACGAATATTACCAACCCTTACTTTGCTTGTAGATGTCGTAAAAGACGACTTAGAGCTTTATATCGCCCTTAGCCAATTTCATTTGATGCCGTTTGGTCAACAATTACATTCCCAAAGAGGATTGATGTCAGCCAGGCAGCTGGTCATAAAACTATTAATAACTTTTGCAATAAGTATGTTTACATATTGCATCGATCCCAAGTAATTGAGATAAGCGAGCAGGAGAATGATGATTCTAAATAGTCATACCACAAAGAATTTCAAATAAAAGCAGAAAGACTCGATATAAACTTTTGCAGTCAACTATTTATTTATAGTGCAGAATTTTCTCTTCAAGGCTAATAATGTAGGAAGCCCTATCAAACTTTTTGTGCTGACCCCGGATTCCACCACAGGACTACACGATAGATTATTGTCTACTTACGGCATTTATTCACCGAAGTAATTACACAACTGCGCTACTATTTAATACCATAAAGTAAGAAACCACACATCGATCAGCACCATTTAAAGCGAAAAGAAATAGTGATATGTCTATATTTCAAATGTTAAGAAAATTTACTGAAATATTAAACACTTTGTCCATGTCTGAATTAAAACTCTATTTGTAGATTACCTGTCTCTGTGTACCCATAGGTGTAAAGAGTCGAAGATGTCTGGCGGTAGTCGCCACAGCCACTACGCCACTCGCTGCTGTCACACACAATACTTCCTCCGTATCCGGCATAGAAACGCTCCACTCTTTACTGCTTCCTACTAAAGATATGCATACCAGTTTACTGAAAAAGAAAGCGCACAACTATACACTGCAAATCACATAGCAGATTTTTACCTTAATTATTACGTCCACTATCTTTCCTAGTCATCATCATCATCTTGCTCGAATCAATACATACTCTTCTTCCATTGTACTTATTGAAAAAAAATTGAAAATAGTTTTATGACCAGCAGCTTTCCTGACATCAATCCTCCTTGGATTATAATTGTTGACCAGATGGCATCAGATGGATTTGCTCCAGGTCGATGCAAAGGTCATAGTCATCTTGTACGGCAACCACGAACAATGTAAGAGCTGGTAGTATTCGTAGTCGCCATACAGCAAACCCTACATTTATTATTCACTAAAATCCATTTCTTCTAATCTATCTTTACCCTATTGTTCTACTAACCTCTTTTAACCACCTTTCATAGCCACTTTTAACATAAAAAATAATGGGTCTGTAGTACCATGGCAGTTTGGCATAACATTTAATTAAAATTTTCTTTCTTTTGTTTTGGATTTTATTTTTATTGCTTTTAGTGGCAGACGAACAAGCAGCACACCTGATGGTAAGTGTTAATGCCGCCCATGGACATTTTCAATACCAGGGGTACAGCTAGGCCGCTGCCTACCAATAAAAATCCCAAACCCACCCAGAAAGTTGGGCTTCCGGCTCTCTCGCTCACCGAACGAAGCACATCAGCACTCTGTCACTGCTCAGGTGTCGATTTTTTTGCGAGTGTGGTACTACCCCGGACGGACTGCCCCGCGGCTGTAGACAGAAAACTGTCAACAGCGTGGTCCTACCACTATTAAATACTGATGTTATTATGCTGCTGCCTTCTGGTTGTAATATATACAACCAGAAGGCAGCAGTGTCTCAGATAACGTCTGCACAGTGTTGATACATTAGATTCTTACTGCATTACCGCGCAAAAAATTATAACACTTTAAAACTAGCTAATACTTATGTCTGTTATATCCACATGGCGATTTAATTAGAATACAATGAACGCAAACGATGATGAAACATCACTTCTTTTGACATAGGTATCGTAAAAACAACTACGAGGTTTAAACAATATTATTTGCTTATAGTATGTATATGAAAAATATAATTTCATACAGAGTAATAATACCACAACAGATCGAGTGATGTGGGATGTAAACAGTAAGGTATCACTGCAAAAGCAGGCAAATGCCAGATAAAACCATATGCCAAAAGCTAGTATGTATATGTAATACATAACTTTATACGGAGTAATAATACCACAACAGGTCGAGTGATGTGGGATGTAAACAGTAAGGTATCACTGTAAAAGCAGGCAAATGCCAGATAAAACCATATGCCAAAAGCTAGTATGTATATGTAATACATAACTTTATACCGAGTAATAATACCACAACAGGTCGAGTGATGTGGGATGTAAACAGTAAGGTATCACTGCAAAAGCAAGCAAATGCCAGATAAAACCATATGCCAAAAGCTAGTATGTATATGTAATACATAACTTTATACGGAGTAATAATACCACAACAGGTCGAGTGATGTGGGATGTAAATAGTAAGGCATCACTGCAAAAGCAGGCAAATGCCAGATAAAACCATATGCCAAAAGCTAGTATGTATATGTAATACATAACTTTATACGGAGTAATAATACCACAACAGGTCGAGTGACGTGGGATGTAAACAGTAAGGTATCACTGCAAAAGCAGGCAAATGCCAGATAAAACCATATGCCAAAAGCTTCATGTAGTAAGCTAATTTCTGTTATCCGAAGAAGGCCCATGTCTAATAGTGGGACGTGTATGAGCTGACAAGAGGAACACTTATCAACAGTTACTTTAAAACCTGATAACTTTAAAACACAGAGAGCCTTCATGATCTATTTGTATGACTCGTCAAATTCCCCCATAGTCACAGCATCCAAATCGTCCAGGGCGACAAAGAGATGACGTATGACCTTATAGCCGTAGTACTAGTACTCATCATCGGCAATTGAGCGGGCCGCCGGTACTGATTCATTCCTCTCTGTCGACGTCCTGACCATCAAACATCCGAAAACCAATCTCACGCGGGGAGGTACTGCTCCCCAGTCCGACAACCTGCGGCCTCGCTTGCCCCAGACGCAACTATTCACGCCTGGACCGCCATCAGCGATAAAGTTCTGCGTGAAAATCCCCAGTCATCCGGCTACTTCCGTAAAAGAACTACCTCATAGCATAAAATAACCTAAATTAATAAACATACCTGGGTGTTTCACAAGCTAAAGCAACCACAGTTGAAGACAGACTGGCCATGGTGTGGTTTAAATAATTGTTCAAGTGTATTCCATGGTGCAGATTTGTATCATGGAATTCAACATCTATCGTAGACTCTCCATTTTCTACAGTGTGACAACGAACAATACCTATGTCATTCCAACACATGTACCTGAAAATATGATAAATTGTTAAAAACGTTTATCCTATACCAGAGGTCGGCAATCTGCGGCTCGCGAGCCACATGCGGCTCTTTGGATGTGAAGTTGCGGTTCTTTAGTTCTATAAGCAAAAAAGTATTTTATAAAGACATTTACAAATGTTTCTGAATTGATTATTGACGATTAGGCTCAAATTATTGTTGGCAAAATAAAACATTGTGGCTCTTTAAAAACTTTAAACTTTTATAAATGCTAATTTTTGGCTCTTTCGACTCAAAAGGTTAACGACCTCTATCCTATACCATTTAAAGCTAAGGGGTCACCAGTACACTTTCCTGGAAAACTTATACCACCATCTGCGATCGCCAACCGCGTCAAGCGTGACGATTACGGCATACCTACTTGGGAAGGACTACCTCCAGCAGTGCACATCGATGAGCAAATGGACAGTTGTATTGGACATACACATACATAATAGTATGGTTGGATAAAATAGCTGTAATATATTTTCAAACCATTAGTAGGTTAAGTATAACCCATTGTAATTTTATATCATAATAGTACAGTGTCAGTAACTGCTAATATTAAGGTCCCAGTTTCGACTCATGGATCAGTCAGCAAGTGTTACTGGATTTTACTAGCAATTTTACCACTTTGGTAATGGCAAGTATTATCTATGTCCCATAAAAAGAAATAAACACGGCTCGTCGCCTGTTATCCCTATAAATTAAGTGACGTAATGTAATTAAATCACACTACTACTAATCAGTATGTGTGTTTAACAAGCCTTTTGATTGAAACCCTAAATAAATAATTAAGTAAATGCTTAGAAATAAAAATTAGGCTTACCTATGTTCAAGGTGAGTAGGAGTGGATGAAGGTTGAAAAGGTGCTTGTGGCGGCAATGTGGAAGGCGCAAAAGTAGTATGTCGCGACGCCGGCCGGGAGTCATCAAGCTCATTTATTATGCCTAGTGTCTCATTCTTAATTTTTTCTAAAGATATAGCATTTTCATCGTCACTGCCATAGTTTGGTAAGTTGTCCATCATATCGTCATTCTCTATAAAATCAAACAAAGAGCACATGTAATCAAATAAAGAATGTGCTAACAACAAATAATTTTGCAAAGAAAGTGGTGGTTTAACATAGATTTTAAGATCCAGCTTAAAGAGCTCAACACCTATGTTGAGCTCTTTAAGTTTGTATAATGAATAAAAAGCTTTGTAAATTAATTTGCGTATATTGCCACTGTACAGCACATTACCAACAATGAGAGTGAGAGTTAAAAATTAATTTATGCGCTTGAGTAATTGTAATACCCGAAGTTTTAGTTGCGTATTGATGCGGGTGATATTCAAATAGGCGCTTAAACAATAGGACTAATGATTGGAGTTGACTAGTTTCTCTTAAGGAATTAATTCTTATCAAACACTTACCATCTTCTTTTTCTACCATTTCTATATCATCAAGATTAGAGTCTATTCCAAACTTACTACTATCTTTGCCATAGCAATTTACTAAACTACCCAACTGACCAGCAACATCACAATATGCCAAAACACCATTTCCTGAAATTAAAAAAACTAAGATTCAAGTTTTTGGTAAACTTTGATACAAGGTTGCAGTTAGATTATCCATGCATCCAAAGATTAGCTAAGATACTAGAGCTCCTCATCACTTCTTCTTACCCATGACTAATTGAAAGAAATAACTAAGAGTCAGTGTAATTGATAATTGCAGTTGATCATTTAAGTTTCCCAGGAAAGCAATGCTGTCTGCCAGTATTTTTGTGAGTTCCATGAGAAAATATGTATTCTTAACTCTTCACCACAAAGGATTAACTTTAATAGTTTGAAATCCTGTGCTAATATACCCAGCAAATAGTAGTAAATGCAAGCAATGGATAAATTATTCTTTTAACAGTTGAAGATCAAAATATTTATATACATATATGTAATCCGTGTGGTGACAAAGTAAGAATACAATTCACCACTCCCTATCTTACCCATGGGTGATCGTAAGAGACGACTAAGGGATATAAAACGCATATTACATCTATGCAAGAGAAGGAAAACTCGAAACAAGACCCTATACCAACACGTCTGACCAGCATGGTGTAGTAGGTTAATTTTCCTCCTATTGTGCAGGAGGCTCGAGCCCAATAGTGGGACATATATATGAGCTGCGATGATGATATGTAATGTTGAGCATTTTTATTAAAATGACAGTGACTCCTTGGTATGGTTCTTTTGCTAGATCAAGAACTATATCTTCCAACTCTTCTTTAATAGATATCTACAATACTTAAAATGATTCTGTTATATTATAATTTGATTAAAACATAACATATAATCACCTTTTGGATTCCAAGCCATAGCAGAAACATTGTGTGATGTTGGATGTTCAATTATATCTATACAAGCACCAGAAGTAATCTCCCATACAGCAATTTGTCCAGCCACTGTACTACCAGCTAAATATTCTCCACATGGTGAAAATAGACATTGGGAAATTGCACATTTTATCTGAAAGCATTTTTACACACAAAGTGATTATTAGGATAGGTTTTGCAGAAACAGCAATGAACTGAAACTATTCTTATAAAAAAATTCTTCATGTAGGTAATATATGGTAATTCAAATTACTGAAATTTTTAGCATTTAATATGCTTAATTATTTATAAATACCCAATTACAAAACGAAAAATGATGTCACAAGCGGGGTTCGAACCCGCACCTATTGGGAATCCAGCCCAATCGTGCTGCCACTTACACAATCGTTGGTAAGTGGCATAAGGCGTTGGTATAAGTAGTCTTTCGTCGGTTTCGGAGACCCTTGACCCTTTTTTTATAATAATGGCCAATAGGATAGAATTAAGAATAGCGACAATAAGAATACATTCAATCCAAGCATATATCATAAGAAATAACTAAAGAATGTAGTAACTTTTACCATTGTAAATAAAATTAAATCTAAGATTAAAATGGTATGCAAATTTGTCCACTCAGTTTGGTTTAGTATGCTTATATTGCCCTGCTATTGTGTGAAGCTCATATGAATAAGAAAAATAATATGAGAAAGAAATCTATATAGCTGTCTAATCAAGAGTCATTTAAAAAGGATCTAACAAATACTTTTATACTACTTGCTTTAACAATTTCTATGTTATTTAGTTTTCAATGAATAAAAAAATCATTTTGCATTTTTCTAATACACTAGCATTGAATGATGATGGTCTTTAAATATTACATTTTCCAAATAGTTTTTAATTTCATCAAGTCATCATTGATCATTGTTCATCAACAGCCACTTTTGAACATAAGCTAATAAAGAGTATGGAGGAGTCCCTAATGAAGAGAATAGTTTCATAATCACCATGCTTGGCATGTAGGTCAGTGATCATAATTGGTGTTATAATTTGCCCAGGAAATTCCTGTTGCCCATTGCTCTGGTGATATCTCAGAAAATTTTTACAACCCCGAGAGGAAAGTAAAGGACATTGGTATACTTAACCAGTCACAAAGCAGAGAAGTTATTAATATAAATTTATTAAAAAAGTACAATTTCAATACTCACAGATACATGTGTGAATGTCATTCTCTGACTCCAACTTTCACAATCCAATAAAATAATTTCACGATTATTTGGATAAGCTAAATATTTTCCTTCTATTGGCTCAAAGTCCATTCGACCTAAAAATATATGTTAATTCAATATGTGCATAGTATGCCGATAGAGAGAACATCAGCTTATTGACATTGATTAATGGACATGGACCCCTGACAAGGAACTAAAAGTTGGCAACTTCTACTTTAATAACTGTTACATGAAACTAATATTAAGTATAGCAAATTTCATATATTTGAAAAAACATTTATTTAAGAGTTAGGCATCTCAATTTATATGTAAGAGAATACATATAAGAGAATTTAGAGAGAATTAGGAATTTAATTTATGATCTAAAAACTTATAATCAAAAATATTCAATTTTTATCATATTAGCTTGTTGTTTGAATAATGTATTCAAGTAACAAGCTAATCTGTTACCATTTAGTACAAACATAACATATATCCTATCAAATTCTTTTAATGACCAGGGTCTACTATGAAATCTTAGATTTTTGTCATTTGTAGAGAATAAAAATATAATCACAAATACTCACATAAAACTTTCGCTGCAAAAAATGTATTTATTTTGGGTACACATGTTATTTCCTTAACTATTTTCTGTGTATCAATATCCCATATCCTAAGTTTTCCATCACCACAAGCGGTACTTGCATATTTCATATGTGGGCATATTGCGATGCTCAAGACTGGACCTTTATGATCTGTCATAACAAACAATGGTGCACCTCCCTCTAAGTTGCATACTTTGGCTTCCATGTTTTCCGAGGTACATCCTAAAGCCTAGAGTTTAAGAATATACGTGAGTTTAAAAATTTCTAGCCACTCGTATTTATTGTAAGGTAAATAATTAATATTACCTCATAAATATTACCTCTATTTTATTGGTGGATTTGATTTGTGTGACTGGCGCAGTAAATCGTGTAACAATGCCGTCTTTATCAAATGCTGGATATGTATAAGCTTGTATGACATGGTTGTCTGTTGCCACATATAGCCTCTTTTCTTTAAAGTATACAGCTAATGCACTTTCTCCTACACAGTGAGAGTTTGGATCGTCGTCGTCGATATCCACCCATATTCTTACATCTCCATCATTACCACACGTTATCATATGTCTAGAAAAAAGTGCAAGGTAGTAAAATTTAATTTTTTTAATGATAAAATTATTAGTAAAGAACTTACAGCCCATCTTCAGTATAACAAATATCTGTATGGCCTTCAGCATGAGCATATCGGAGTGGTTTGCTATTAATTTTCATTGTAAGTTTCTACAGAATTTTACTATATCAAAAAATAAGTTTTAAATAGAGAACTTTTGATTTAATGTGACATTTTGCAAATTGGCGGGAAATATTTTTTTTTTTTTGCCGCAGCTATACTTTTTATTTTTTTTGGTTCTGTTCGTCCATTCGGACAGGCAAAGCGATCAAAGCCCATACAGCCAAGTCTTATTTAATTATTTTTCATATATTGTTCCTCATTTCTTCATAATATGTAGCCTTAATAGTCATTGTCTGTCAGTAAGTCACGTCGTTACCATTAATCGGGCGCTGATAACCTAATCAATGATTTTCTTTGGGAATTTTGGGCAAATATGCAAATACACGTAAACCACTATTATACCATATTCACTACACTTCAGCACTTTAACTGTACCATATTGCATAAAATACCAGCAAAATTATTCAATATAACACCACAAAACACTAAAGAAAGGAATATAATACAAGAGCGTGACAGGACATTTCCACATTCGCGCCAAAACTCCGATATCGCCGCAGCTATACTATCGGAGTGTCAGATGACGACCACAGACTATTAAATACCTATTTTCGAGTTATTAGGTCAAAATAGCGAATGAAAATTATAAATCGTGCCACAATAGTTCATTCATCACGGATAATGTTTGCTATTTTGTACCCAATTAATTTGTTTGACAATTTAAATAGGATGACAAGACGATAGTAAATTTTCTATCACGATGATGTTACTTTTTCTAGATAAAAATGTTGTGTTTTAGAAAATATGATCATGTTTGTCTCAACAAAAAACCGTAAGTCAGTTTTTAATGTAATTCATCCACTTTATAGTTATATAATGTTACATTTATATTACAATAACATAACCTTACATTGATACATCTTCGTCTCCATCTCAACCTGTTGTTAAAGAACTGCTATTCCTACGTGGAAGAGGCAATAATTTGTCATAGTTATTTATATTTAATATAAAACTATTATTTTAGTAGTGGTCATAATATCAAGTTTTTTAAAACTCAAGACGCATTACAAACAAGTATTAGTATTGTACACGAATGTGCATATCATCATAGACATACAATATACACTTATTTGCATTTATATTCATAAATTATCGTTTGCTTTAAATATAGAATTATATTTGCGAGAAAACTTTAAATCACGGCAAATTAACATTTATTTAATAAATACAAATTATAATCAGAAGTATCATTTGCGCATTGTCCTTCTTAAGTAATAAACTGACATTGCTCTATACTTAGTTCAGTCTAAGCCTATGCCTTAACAATTTAAAAGAAAATGTTCTCATGTTTTTGAATATTGGTGTGTGATGACGCCTATGAATACTACTAACACTTCTATTGCTTGTGAGTGTTGTAAAAGATTATTAAAATCTTTACAGTGACCTGGGCCAATTCTATATACTGCCCTCAGTTTACTAAATACATTTCTAAGGAGGCCAACTCCATCTGATGCCGTTTAGTCAACAATTACATTGGGAATGGGACATTAACCTATTAAACCACACTGGTTGGATGTGTTGGTAAAGGATTTTGTTTCATGTTTGCCTTATCTTAGTCATCTCTTACTATTTGCTGTGTGGTAGCGGCTACGTATACTACCAACCCTTACTTTGCATGTGGATGTCGTAAAAGACGACTAAGAGCCTTATAGCGATCTAGGCCAACTCCATCTGATGCTGTTTGGTCAACAATTACATTCTCAAGGGTTTCCACTTTTAGGGATTTCGCCCTATTTCAGGGCGAAACTGCTAATTTAAAATATGGCTTAGGTCCATTTAATATTTTTAGGGATTTAGGATAATTTGGGGTAAAATGACCTGGTGAAAATCGCTGGGCGGCGATACGCTGAAATGATGATGAATTCAGATTTGATATTGAAAATGTTTTCTATTTTATAAAATATGTAGATCCACAAATTGTACGACAGTTGGAAAATCGTTCTATAACCCATCCTGTGTTCAGCCACTTCAGTTTTTTAAGTAATAAATATAATATACAAAAAGCGGATAATAAATGGCGTCAACAAGCCCTTATTGAAGCGAATTATTTCAAGGTAAAAAGTGAAGAAGAGGTCACAAAACTACTAACGGAAGTATTTTGGAATAAAGTGTTGAGCTTGAAAGATCATTTTGGAACTTACAAATACCAAAACCTTGAAGTTGTGATTTCACTTCTATTAGCACTGCCATCTTTGAATACTGAGGTAGAAAGATTACTCAGTGTACTAAAAAAAATGTAAAACTTATAAAAGAAACAGGCTACACAATGAAACCCTCAACGATTTGTTGCATACCAAACTAGGTATGGCAAGCTTGATTTTAGAACCCAACAGACAAATATTGAATGCAGCTCAAAAACTTAAGCCCAGTGCTTTAGCTTCAGCATCACATTGTTCACCATCTACATCTTTCACAGATTAAAATTAATTCTTCTTATGATTAATTATTTACTACCTCTGATTAATAGATGAAAATTAAAATAAATATTCAAACCATCAAGTTTTGCTTTATTTTGAACTCATTTAAACTTTGCGCCCTAAATCAAGGATTTTCAGAGAATAATTAAGGTATTTAGGGCATTTATTAGAAAAATCTAAGTAAGGTAAAACTAAAATCTGATAGTGGAAACACTGATTCTCAAGGAGGGTTGACGTCTGGCAGGTGGCCGGTCATAAAACTATTGCCAGTAACTTCTACAATATGTACTATGAAAGAAAAGTACATATTGTATCGACCCCAAGTAATTGAGATAAGATTAGGAGAATGAATCCCCATAGGGGCACTTACATTTTGTCAATTGTACATTGTTCCTTAAAATTAATTTTAATTGATCAACCACCGGATCCGAAAGCAGCCACAAACTGAGTAGATCCGGCAAGAAACTAAGTGGGCTCGTAATTTGTTTTTTATTTATTTTCACGAAAATTTTAATAAATAGTAAATAATTGATAACAATGTAATAATAGGAGTTGTGTTAGAGAATAAATGGAAATGTAAGATGAAAATGTGACTTGATCTTGGTTCTTACACACTCAGTTTTGGTCTTATTCTTACAGGAGGCGTGCGTCGTAGATTCGTGACCGTATATACGTCCTTCACCCACAGTCGGCGACGTGATGCCGATAATCAATGCCAGGGCCAGCCGTGAAAGTCTTACTGAAGAACGCTGCCTGGCCATCAGACTGGCCGTCTTTTGTGCTAAGGATGAGAGAGAGAACAGAAGATGCTGGACAGTCTCGAACGTAACCCTTGGGGTCGCCACTATCGCGCGGCATTCAATAAACTCCGTACGTGGGGCCCCTCTTCATTGAAACCTGATGGGGCTGGTGGTGGACTATTTGAAGGGGCGCGGTGTCCTCTACGTAGATCGAGTAGTTGTAAGAACACTCATGTCGTCCGATGTACATCATCATTTAATTATTTTTAAATTGATCATGACATTTAAGTTGTTGTCCATCAGTAAGTCAAATTGTTACTACTAGTAGTGCTATGGCCACTATTAATTGGTAAAAGATGAAAACATACATATTGAAACAACTGTTTCACAGCAATTGACTGCACAGATGGTGCAGTGGTTAAGATACAGACCTAACATGTCGGTACCGTGGGTTTGATTTCCACACAGGAAAGATCTATGTGCGATTCACAAATTGTTTTCTGAATTTGTTTGTAATTTGTGTCCGTAAATAGTATAATCCCTGCACTACAAAGATTATTTCGTTAGGTGTGGCCGTTCTTTGGTGGTGTCTCAAAAAATGTTTACCATTTTCTATGCACTACATTAAATAAATGCCATTATTTTTTTTTATGAAACATAAAACATAAATATGTTGAATATACCTAATATAAAACCAACCACACGAGGCTTTGACGTGATTGCCCCGAAAACCCCGGCGCTCAGAACTTTTGCGTACGTTAAATGTTTATGTAATCCAATCCCGGGGACAAGAATTTAAGTATTATTCTTAGTTGGGGTGTTATATTAAAAGAATATACTGTGTTATATTAAAAGAGTGTACTATTAACGCCATCTGTTAGACAACTAAAGAGTTAACATCGCTGTAGCCGAACTAAACTTAACACTGGAAGACATCGTAGTTTATCTATATAATACTAGATGACCCCTAATTAATTAGGCATAATTTAATTTGATAAATTAATAAAATATCTGGAAATGATTGGCCGTATTAATTATTTACCAAAACCCATATCAATCTGATATCCTATACAAAAAATAATAATTAAAAAAAACTGTCAATTATTACCTGTTAGAAAAACTAGGCGAGCCTTCACAAAACTCAACTTTTAAAAAACAATATTTTACAAAAATAAACAGTATTTCATTTTTAACGTTTCAGACCATATATAAACAAAACCCCTAATAAGAATAATCATTAATGCATCGCACAAATAACTGTTCTACGTGGGCATCGAACCCATGATATTCCCTATAGGTATTTATTTTACACATAAAATTATACAATATATGGATGACGAAGGTATTTTTTAATGTTTTTGGAAAACACATTTAGATAGGTATTAAAATAATAATTCATAAAATAATGAAAAAAATGTTAATTAAAAAAGATTTAACTTAGACGCGAACCCTAGCCGCCTGGATACACTGCTCAATTTTCCATCTGAGTTATACATATTTTCAAAAACGATGTCAAAATTTACCTTCATATTTTAATAGTTTTCAGCCAAAGTAAAATTATATTCTTTCGTTGGCTGCAAATACTGCTATACAAAATTTCATGAAAATCATTTACAAATTTTTTAATAGATATTACGTACAATTATAGTTATTACTACTTATCTTGAAGTAATTAAATTGATATAGACATAGCCGACATAGGTAAAATAGCAGACTGTGTTCCAAAAATACAATATATCATTAGTCCTTCTTTTCCCGTCGGCCTCAAAATGCAAGGTTAAGGGACTTAAGACAGATATCATCACTGCAGCAGGTAACTAGTAAACTTGAAACGTAATTATATGCCAACTCGTCTGGAAAGCATAACAAGTACCTATAATTAGTGGGCACGTGCCTGCATTACGATGGAAGAATAGAAAGGAAGTTTTAAATGTGTGTTTTACTACTCGAATTGGAGTATTCTATTATTTCTCATTATTTTGAGAAAGTGGACTACCTAATCTGTACTATAGATACCTACATAAGTACATTTTGGTTTGTTGAATCATAATACTGGAAAACATGTACCTATTATACGACGTAAGCATATGTACGCACAGCCTAGTAAAGGATATTACGTATCCTATAACTATTATATTTATACATTTGTGTAATGTTGTAGGATAAGAAATTACATATTTTAAGAAATTAATTTAAAACATTGAGGTATTGTTTTTACATTATATATTTTTATATTTGATAGCACTTCTAATGAATTACATCCGTAAAAAGGAATGTTCTCAAAATTCCTATCTTCATTTGGGACCATATCTATACAGCACTCTAACACAATTTTGATGTAACCAGGTCCTAGACCCTTTGTTTACTATAGAAAGAAACAGTGTCAAAGCTCATCTTATGTTGCTACTTCGGTAAAATAGAATAAACAAACCACAACTGTCAGTCAAAATCCATTTACACATAAACAAAAAGGACAATAAATTCTCACAAGTACACACATACTCATAAAATACCAAACAATTTTATTGCCAGTCTACATGCCAAATGATATAAGGCCACTTATATGTACGTTTCATCAAAAAATTATATGTGAAATAAAACTAATTAAGAGGTTTTTTATGGAATGAATAATACTCAGTTTAACTTATTCAATTATTGCAAACTTGAATAATATTACAGCATTTTTACTGACGCAATTTGAAAATTGAATTATTCATTCATTGAGCAACTATTTTGTGTTAACAGATCCTCCCACAGATTACAAAAGAATATATATGAAGCTGTAACTGACATTTGTCTATGGCACTTAGGCAAAATAGCCACTGCGATTTTTTTATCTACAGTTATTTTATAATAGTTGCATGGAGAATAGAGTAAGGAGTAACATCTCAGTGTATTAAGAAGTGTCCAATGAACGGGAGCAAATTAAGGTGGCAAGGTGGCGCTATAGTAGCAAGTGGAAGCATTTTAAAAAGAGCGCCACAAATTTCATAGGTTCATAGGTTATTATTTATCAAATCACAGTTGACTACGTAACTCAGCACACTTCACTCTGCTTATTACTGCTACATTCATATCATTTCCACTTGCTACACTAGTGCTATTTCGGTGAGTGTTCGAACAATAATTTGCTGTTTACAAGTGGACACTTTTTTGACTAATCCCCCATACAAGATGGTATTCCTTAGTTTCTACCTTCCATAAATAGTTGCAAAGACTTTTAAGCATAGTGTTACATACTTTGTTTTAAGTAACCGTATTGACACATGAGACTCGTGTACTTGTTTATATTAAATATTACTCTTTTTACTCGTTTTACCTTATAGTTTCGATTAATGAAGTTCACTTCAGAACAAGTTAAATGTTTGATTTTTTGTAAGCCAATGGCAACCTTGTAAAGCAGAGACAAGACTAATGCTATGTGATGATGGTAATTTCTCTAAACTGTTTTATTATGAAATTATATAAATTTAAATACTATTTTATTATGAAGTTATCCAGTTTAAATACGAAAAAAATACAATAAACGAATTTTATGAATTTCACTAAACCTTTATTAAACACTAGCTTTTACCCGCAACTTCGTTTGCGATATTGAGGTAGTTTCATTAGCCTATAAGAGATCGTCTATAGACATATTTAATAATTTTTGAGGTAGTCATTTAGGGTAAGTAAGTCATCATCATCATTTGCCTGCACTCACTCTCCGCTAAGTGGGGTCGACACAACACGTTCTTGTCTTTACAAACTTCTTTCAGCTGTCACCTATGCCTGCATTTACAGCTTTTATGTACATATCCTCGTTTATACAATACATCCATCTCATTTTGGGTCTCCCACGATTCTTACGTCCATCCACAAGCATATTGCTAACCCTCCTTGTCACATGCCTTTCATTTTTCTTCATCACCCGTCCCTACCAAGACAATCTCGCGCTCCCGATCTACTCTATTACGGATGCCACTTTTAAATTCTCCTAATATATTTATTTCTTATTTCATCTAATCTTATCGCCCCACACATCCATCTTAACATACGCGTCTCAATAGCATACAATGCAATCTTCTCTCACCCGTCTTTTTCCATGCCAAACATTTAGATCCATTCATAACGACAGATCTAATAACATTTGTAGATTTTCTGCTTAAGTTTAAGGGGCATCCACGCGTCAGATATTGCTCCCAAAACCTGTCGCCATTTCATCCAGCCTGCATGAATAGTTTAACTAACTTGCCGGTCAATATTGCCATCGTTTTGGAGGAGCGAGCCTAAATACTTAAAATTAGAGCAAATTGGTAGGGATATCCCATTTAAGACAATGTGAGAGAATTGGGAAAAGCCACTGAAGTTACAGAACAAATGTTCAGTTTTGGTGCGGCTGATCTTAAGGCCAACTCTTTCCAACCTCTCCTGTCACTTTTTCAATCAGCTCTGTACCTCAACTGCGTCCGCTCTGACGATAACAATGTCATGTGCAAACAGCATACACCAAAGTACTTCCCTCGGTATTTTCGATATCAGAGCATCCATCACCAAGAGGTACAGGTATACTGTCTGTGCCAACTTGTTTACCATTTTACATACTCTGAACAGCCTTCTTTACTTCATCTATACTTACTTCCTCTACCAAACCCAATATTATTGGTCGATAGAATCTCTATTTTACTTTCGTTGTTCTCATTTTTCATTAATTTCAAAACAACTCTTACAGCGCCATTTTATGTCTTCATCATTCATTAAAACTCTACCATTACAATCTTATATACATTTAACATTCACAATATCTCTAGCATTCCTTTCTCACGCTTACGATAGACTGTATAATTCTTTCTGTCCATTGAGACTACCGAGACTTTGATATAGTCATCGCTTTGATATAGTTTGATAAAGTATATAGTGTCTTACCTCTAGCAATTGCGACATATTTTTTAGTCTTTTTCTTACATTTCACATAGGCTATATTTTTACTCTTTCAACATCATCAGTTATCAACACTCACACTTTTCCAGTTCTTAAAAGCATTCTTCTTTTCTTTCAAAAGCTTTTGTACACTATCATTCTACCAACATGTATATATCATTCCTTTACTCGTCGTCTCACCAAGAATATCCTTCGCTACTTCTCTTACATAGAAAGCGATGGCTTCCTATGTAAGGGATTCCTATGTAATGAGATGTCATTCCAACATTCATTTACAGTCTTTTCTTTCATTCTTTTCTTAATCTTAATCATTCTATGAACTACTTTCTTCCGAAATTCTTTCACGCAATCTTCTTAGGTTTACTACTAACTTAGCTATTTGCATTGAGATTTTAACTTTCAGAAACAGTAAGCGATGTTGGGAAGTTAAGGCTGACGTGGTATTGCTTTGCAGTTCTCTACTCCGCATATGTTATTTCTTCTAAGAAGAAAGTAATCTAATTGGCTGCTGTGGTTCGCACTTTAATGTGTTATTAAGTGACTTTCGCGCTTCTCAAAAAAAGTATTGACAACAGCAAAATCGAAGGCTGACGCAGTCCGCAGTAGAGTTTCGCCTGCCGCGTTTCGCCTCCCTAAGCCCCACCCGCCATACACTCTCTCATACGCTACTTTCATCCTTCCTACATGTCCATTAAAATCACCTTCTATATGTATTTTCTCCCTATGTGGGATACGCATTAATAAAATGTTCAATATTAAATTTTCCAAACCAGTTTAATTATTATAATTCTGTCATTCAGTATCTTTACATCCGTCAAACATTTTTTCAATTCCTTATCCAACACTATACCCACTCGATTTCTCTTACCATCGCCTCCAGAATAGAAAAAATTAGAACACATTCCAATCTCTCTAGCTCTCATACCCTTCCATCTTGTCTCTTGCACGCATGCTACATTCACTCGTCTTTTTTCCAGAACATCTGCTAGCTCTTTTCCTCTTCTAGTCATTGTACCTATATTCCAGCTTACCATCCTCATTCTTACTTCACGGATTCGCGGCTTGAGTCGCACCCGTCCCTGATGCGACAACACTGTTTTTTTTTGGCAGGCTAAGGTCTAGACACACGATCGACACTTTAAACTCTGAGCGATATCCTATCGCCAATTATAATGTTTAAGAACTAATAACCTAAATACTAAATTTTATTGAAATAATGTAGATAAATACAAACACTTTTATACCTACTAAATTTGGACTCCTTTAAGGGATTGAATTTACAAAAAGGGTTATCGGCAATAATCATTTTTAGGAACTTATAACCCAAATACAACATTTTATTTAAATAACTTCAATAATCAGAGAACTTTCATACTAACTTTGCATTCCCTTTTTACCTCGTTAAGGGATGATAATCGAAAAAATATTTTACACGTATTTTATGATTCTTAATGAAAAATCTTCATACTGAATTTCATTCAAATAACTTCAAAAATGGCAAAGTTTCATACTAACTTTGCACCACCTTTTAACCCCCTTAGGGGATGAATTTTCAAAAATCCTTTCTTAGTGCTCCTCTACGTTATAAAAGGAACACCTGTGAAAAATTTCAAGTTTCTAACCCTTATAGTTTAGGCCCTGCGTTGATATGTCAGTCATTAAGTCAGTCAGCTTCTTCTTTTATATATATAGATTCATGGCTATCATTACTTAAATACAGGGACACGAAACAAGAATCACAATCAAAGAATCAAAGGATTCACAATAGCTTCGTCATTTCATGGGCTCATATTAGTAGCGGACCCATTGGTGGTGGACAGAGGGTGCTAAGATACTCTGGCCGTGACCCGGTTAACAAAAAAATCAACCTTTAGCCTTAGTAACACACAACATTCAAGGAGCATTAACGAGAGGGTCATCGAGTTGGAAAACAAAATTGAACAAAATCCAATGCGATATTGTGGGATTTTAATAACTGTGAAAAGAGGGCGAACCGATAGTCGTTGGGGAGGAAAAGTTATTGAGTGGCGACGAAACGGTTGAGGTAGCGTAAGACGACCCCCAACTAGTTGGAATGACGACATTTCGAAAGTCGCAGGAAGCCGTTGGATGCAGGTGGCACAAGATCCGTTCTGAGTGGCATTCTAGTGGGAAGGCCTATGTCCAACACATGTACCTGCTAATAGATAGATTGAGGAAAAAGGGCGTGGGCATGATAATCTTTCGATCTGTACACCTTCTCTTCTACCGGGAGGGATCTCCCTCCCAAGGCAGTGTAAAGTTTATTGTTTGTAAGACCTTAGTAGGCAACGTGGAGAGGATCGAAAGTGTGTAACAAGAATAGTGTACCTTATTTTCAGAATTACCTAACAGTAATCATTAAAAGTCGTACAGGTATATGCACCGACCTCGATGTACTCCGACGATGTAATCAAGACTTTATACGAGGACAACTTGAAAGTCATCCACACGTCCAAAACCCAGTGGTGATTATGGCAAGCTTTAAGGCAAAATTAGACAAAAGACAGACAATGAGCTCAGTATGAATTTGGGCAGAGAAACAAAGGGGTCAGAAACTGGCGGATTTTTTGGAAAAGGAGTCCTTTTCCAAAAAATCTTTATGATAAATTCCTTCTTCAAGAAGCAACCACAACGGAAGTGGACCTAGATTAGCCCCAATGGATCAACTAAATTGAAATAAACTTCATCTTGGCAGACAAAGACAAATATTCAATGATGTCTTGATGACCATCAGGATTAAAATGGCGGTCGTGGTTTTCCCGGGATTATTTTCGTCGACTTGCTCCCTAGTTAAGTTAAATTAAAGTTAAATGAAAATAAAAAACCTTTATAACAAAGTACGAGTTTTGAAAAATCTCACCTGAGATTATGGAAGTGGGAGGGATCGAGAAAACTTAACAAGAGGGAGGGGGGTCAAAATATCCTCAAAAATGCCTCGCGTAATTAATGGACACCCCTAAGCAATACAAAAGAAATGGGTGCGTGTACTTATGTAAGCACGTGAGAAGTTATACTTCTTTGACATGATTAAAAATAGTTTTTAAATGCATGCAAACAATTAATTACAATGAAATAATAAAAGGACTGGAAAAGGATGGGATCATTTTTTTCACTAATATTTACGAATAGTTACGTTCGGTGAGCGAGAGAACTGGGTGAGTTTGGGGTTTATATTGATAGGCAGTGGCCTAGCTATACTCCTGGAATAGCAAAGGTCCATGGGCGACAGTAACACTTACCACCAGGTGTGCTGCTTGCTCGTTTGCCACCAAAAGCAATAAAAAAAAGTAAATAATACCCATTAATCAAAATATTCAATTTAAATCACTACTGAATATAATTTATTAGCACATATGTATATAATTGGCACTTTTATGAAACTAAAACATGTGTTGTGAATGTAGAAACTAGAAAGAGTTTTTATTTCTATTTTGTGGTAGCTTTTTTTCGAGATTTAATGAGCAGTTTTGCGGCCAACTTCAACCTGTTTTACTTTTGTGTTACAGTGCTTCAACCTGTTACTTTTGTGCTACAGTGATGCGCGCGCATCTTAAAATTTCACTCTCATCGTTTTTTCATAACGCCCCTAAAGAAGTATAACTTCAATAATAACCTTTTACTATTAGCAATGTTCGTTCACAAATATACCTTAAGTTGCGATTGGATTTTTCTTTGCGTTGTTGTAATTTTACCTTTGGTGAACTTAGATTAACAGCCACTTTAAAGCTTGGCAGGAACGTGATAATTTCATTTTACCGTCTTTAAACTATTGTATTGTGTTATAATATATTATCTTGTATAATGCAGTGAAAGTGCTAACGGGTAGTCGATATGAAATAGCAGTGCTTATCAAATCTCCTTTCCAAATTCCCATATATTGCAAGAATATTGCAAGCAGTCGCCATCGCTTTACAAAAGTTAACTACTTGTCTTATCAATGACTATGTATAAATTAAAAGAAAAAAATATACTTTTAAAATAAATTCACTTGACACTGGGGTTCGTATTAATAACATATTGCTAAAAATAAAAAAAAAAGAGAAATTAAAAAAGGATAACACGACGAAAATCTATCGTTTAGTGATTCTGATTTAGTTTACTCAAATTCCTCGAATTCGGTATGATAGTCTAGAAGATTTTGTAGGACTTTTGACGGGAATTTGAAAACGTCATGTGGTGCTCTTGTATTATATTCAATATTTTAGTGTTTTAACGTGTTATATTAGATAATTTTGATGGAATTTTATGTAATGTGATGCGCGGAACTACTGGGATGTCGTGAATATCATATAAAAGTGTTTTACAACGTTTTCATTTTCCATCAAAATTCCAACAAGATACCATCAACAGTGTGGCCATAGCACTGTTGATGGCGACAATTTGACTTAGACTATGACTAACCTGAAAGACTGAAGATATTTATAACTAGTTGTTGGCGAAATCTTGTAAACGCCATTAAAAAAAAAAAAAAAAAAAAAAAAAAAGATTTTGTAAAACAATGTCAATAGACTATAATAATTAGAGATGGGCGTTTTCAGATTTTTACGCAAACCGATACAAATTCGATTTCTGATATTGAAATCGATTTTAAAAACCGATTTCAGAAATCGATTTCCAAAGCGGTTGACGGAGCGGGTTTACTTTAGTTTCGATCGATATTCGATGTTTTTAGTTATTTTAGCGTAGCAAACGAAAAACGCAATCGAACGAACGCATTCAAAATATTTTTCTATAATTTCTTTTTTGATTGGATTTAGGTGTACGATTTTCCTTCATGCTTTATCTAGGCTTAACTAGAGTACTAGACTAGCAAAAATGTTTTGTTTTGGATATGATACAAAACTTTCTTGCGTATTTAAAAATCGTCATATTTACAATGATTTCATGATTATATTATATAATGTACATTTTTTTTGTATGGTTTTTTTTATTAATCCCGATTACGAAGCGAAAATCTTACCTTTTTACATTAAATAGTTATTTCTTATTTATCATCAAATCGTATGTATGATACTAACATACGTTAGTATAGTATTGAATCGTAAAATACCTATCTAATTATATAGTTCACGAGATCACAAAAATAACATTACGCGCACACAGCACGTGTCACCAAGGTCAAGTGTGCAAAAACTCTCCCATAATTCAAAAATCTATTTAACAAACACAAAACTTAAACTACTATCATTAAGTATTGTGTAATATTATCATGGAAGTAGTTGCATTCTAATATAGATCTTATTCCCTGACTCTTGTAATTCTGTTTCGTTTCCATCTGCCATTCTGAGTTTCTTAGAAACCGCCAAAATCCAAAACAGATGACAATTCGCTTCATCTCTTTCACTGCACTAAACGATCGCTTAGTTAGAATGAAAGGAGGCGAATTTTAATGAAATTCGCTTTCTCTCATTCTGACTAAGCGATCGCTTAGCGGAGTGAAAGAGATAGTTAGTAAGTTTTCAAATATTGGTTTGGTTTGCAAAACTAGCAGTAGAAAACGATTGCGCGATGATTAGATTTATTATTAGTTTGCGTTTTCGTCGTTTTGTTTTGATATGTGTTGATTTAGTTTCTGCCGAAATACGTTTTCTAAAATCAGTTTGTATAGTGTTGAATATCGATACGATACGATTTCTGACTGAAATCCGATTTCAGATTCGTTTTGATATATCGGACGCATACCTAATAATAATATATATATTATATAATTATATGTATTCATTACAAAAAAAGGCGGGAAGTTTCGTAAAGGACGGCCGCGTTTTTCCTGTTAAATTTTTCATTTACAATTTTAGCGATCAGAAGAGTATTATTTTAACTTGTATATATTCTATGAATAGTAGTTTTTTCATATAGTAGTTAAGTGTAGTGTATAGCGACTAGTAGGTAAGTTTTTCATATTTTTAACATGAACGAACCGCCAGATCCTGGTGGTACAGTTCCAGAACCTGTAAGCTATGTTACGATCAACTCGGACACTGGTATGGACACAGATGCTTCTATTAAAATAGATAAAGAGCATAAACGCATGCGTTTACATAAAAAATGCAAGCAATGCAATAAGCGCAAAAGAAGTACATCTGGTTCCAAACCGCCGTGTGACTGTACGGACAATAGCCCTAAACATGAGTCTCCATGTGATAGTGATACGAATAATTCATCAAAGACAAAAAATACGCTAGTTCCAACTTCAGGCACGCAGGTATCGCCTCCAGCGCCTGTTACAAGGCAGCTATATAATAAAGCTGATTTAGGACCTTATATAATACACGTACAGAAACTAACAGATTCCCCCAACGATGGTACCACATTTCACCCAAACTTCACTTTTGGAAAATTTTTGAAAAAAAATTCGTTTCATAATATTGTTAATGGTAGCTTAAAGAGGATTGGAAGGAATAGAATTTCATTATAAAAGATATATATAACTGCCTAGATGCCAATGCTTTCCTTGATCACTCTAGCATTAAAGCAAATAACTGGAAAGCGTTTATTCCCACTTATAATGTATCTCGGATGGGTGTGATACGTGGTGTGCCCACGGAATTATCCCCAGAAGAGATAATAGAATGCTGCAGTGTGCCCAATGGATGTGGTAAGATTTTAAAAGTTTGGCGCATCAACTTTAAACAAACATTAGATGGTGAAGTAACATGGAAACCCTCACAGACTGTTGTGGTAACATTTGATGGTCAAGTACTTCCAGAACGTATTTATATGTGCTACACAACTTTAACGGTACAAATATACACTTATCCAACCATACAATGTTACAACTATTGTCGTTTTGGTCACACTTAGATGCAGTGTAGATCAAAACCACGCTGTTTTAAATGTGGATCTGATCATTCAGGTGATGGATGCAATAATTTTGAAGATAATGTGTCATGTTGCCTGTGCCACCAGCATACATTTTGCTACAGACAAAACCTGCCCTGAGTTTTCCAGGCAAAAGCAGATTAAATTTTCTATGGCTGAAAAATCTATTTCATATGCAGAAGCTTCTAAAGCCCATCCACCTCTCTCTAGATCCTATTCAGAGATTGCAGCTACACCCAAAGACCAGATAAAAGATCATACATATAATCCACACATAAAGACCCCTCATTCATCATTCAGAAAGACTGTATTTTTAAAGCCACGTGTTCCTCCTAAATTGACTAAAGGTTATGATGAACAACTTCACCATAACCTAATTAGGCAACCTTCACTTCCTAAAGCCAATGGTGTCGCTTTTACAACAGACAGACAGACCATAAATTCATCCTTATCTATATCTGATATTATTTTACTTTTAACTAATGTTATACAGTCCAATATAATAGAACCGACCAACGCAGCCAAATTAACAGAAGCAGTAACAATTTTAAATAAACATTATGGATCATACATCAATGGCAGTCCAATGGAACTGCAGGAGTGCAGTCAATAAAAAAAGTGATCTTATCTATTTATATAATAAATACAACCCATTTCTTTTTAGTTTAGCAGAGACTTGGCTACGGCCAGGCTCTATTTTTAAAATTCCTGGCTACTCCAGCCTCAGAGACGATAGGTCTGATGGCTATGGAGGTGCTGCTCTTCTTATTAAGAAATCTTTAACTTTTTCACAAATTACTATACCTTATTTTTCTGATTTTTCTGCTGTGGCTTTTGTACTAAATAAAATTTGTTTCCTATCTATTTATATCCCTAAGCCTTCTTTCCAAACCTTCCTTCATTTTAATGATTTGCTTGCTAGTCTTCCTAGACCAATTATTATCATGGGAGATTTTAATTCACAACACAGGTCATGGGGTAGTAGTAGAACAAATTGTTATGGGGAAGACCTCCTTAATATAATCAATTACCACAATTTATGTGTCATAAATGATGGCTTACCCACCCGAAGAACTGGTCCCTATGGTAATAATAGTGTAGTGGACCTCACAATAGTATCTCCTAATTTAGCCTCATCTATTTCTTGGTATACTCTTTCATCTTCTTATGGTAGTGATCATTTCCCAATAGTAATTAATCTGTTAGCTCCTAAACTAATTCATAATCCTAGAACACCTCCCCGTATAAAGCATAGGATCGTTAAGGAAAAATGGCATGAATATAAACAACATGTTGAAAATAGAATTCATGTAATATCATCAACCTTCTCTGACCAAAGGAAAACATCTGCACAGGCAAAAATCCTTATCACTTGCACGACTGATTCAGCTAATGAAACATTTCCTCTTAAAGTAGGTACATACTCTCAGCGTCTATCCCCACCTTGGTGGGACTCACACTGTAGTGCAGCAGTTGCTGAAAGAAAAACAGCAGAAATTAAATATATACTAGAAATGTCAGACGAAAACTTTGACGAACTTATGCAGGTTATGTCCAAATGTAGGCAGCTATTGAAAGAAAAGAAACTAAGGGGTTGGGAGAATTTTTGTTCTTCCATATCTCCTAATACACATTCTTCAGAGGTTTGGCGTAAAATAAAATGCTATAGAGTTGGAGTTAGCGACTTTAACTACATGAGAATGCCGCTTCATCTATGTAATAGTTTTATGGATAAACTAGCGCCACCAACAGTGCCGGTCAGGGACTTGTTCATAAACCCTACATCGCAAAACTTACATGCATGCCCGTATGGACTTGATGTTCCCTTTAAGATGGATGAACTAAGGGGCGTTTTATCAGCAACTACAGATACGGCACCAGGTGAAGACGGATTATCATATTCGTTTTTCTCACACTTAGGTAATAACGCTTTAAACTTTCTCCTCGACGTTATCAATTCTGTCATAATGACAGGCGACTTGCCATTGGATTGGAAATCGCAGACGGTGTTGCCCTTCTTAAAACCAAATAAGGATCCTGAAGATCCGACATCATACCGACCTGTAGCACTGTCGCCGGTTATTGCTAAAATTGCTGAACATTTAGTTAAAAATAGACTTGAATGGTTTATCGAAAATCAAAGTATTTTACCCAACACTCAGTATGGCTTTAGAAAGGGAAAGAGTGCAGTTGATAGTGTGAGTGTGTTTACCACAGATATTCGCATCGCCTTTTCAAATAATGAATCAGTAGTTGCTACATTTCTTGATGTTAAATCTGCATATGATAATGTTCATATAGAAATATTATGTAACAAATTAAGCCAATTTCAGATCCCGTTTATCTTCATTAATTTTATCAGAAATATGCTTTGCGGCCGGAAAATTTCAATAGATAACATAGACCTTCCAAGGATTACTGGAAGGTCTACCACAGGGCTCAGTTTTGAGCCCACTGCTATATAATATTTATACTTATGATCTAAAAGACTCAATTGGTGACTCTGTTAGCATATTGCAATATGCGGATGATTTATTACTGTACTCTAGAAGCAGTTCCATTATTATTGCATCACACGAATTAACACTAGCATTAAGGGGATTAAAACTATGGTTGGATAAGCATGGTTTAGAACTGTCAGCATCAAAAAGTACTACTGTAGTATATAGTCGCCAACGCAAACCGTTACCCGCAAATATTTATTATGATACGGAAATAATACCTGAAAAAAGTCATGTAAAATTTCTCGGTATTCTTTTAGACTCAAAGCTCACTGGACATGCTCATTGCGAATATATCATTGCAAAATGTGAAAAAAGTTTAAATTTACTCAGATGTCTGACGGGAGTTTGGTGGGGAGCTCATCCTACTTCATTAAAATTAATTTATAACGCTTTAATAAGAAGTGTTCTAGATTATGGCACCTTCTTATTGGAACCTTGTAATGCAGCAGCACTAAAGAAACTGGACGGAATACAGTCTAAAGCTCTGAGGATAGTTGCAGGTGCAATGAAGTCCAGTCCTATCAATGCTTTACAGGTGGAATGTGGCGATGCGCCCCTTCATATAAGACGGCAGTTTTTGTCGGATAGATTTTATTACCGCATTCGCCAGTTTTCGAACCATCAACTTCTTTATCTTGTTCCCATATCGTCCTACTGGAGACATAAAATACTGCCTTGTTTACTTAATAGTCACAAGAGATTTACAAATCTTTCAGCCCCTGTATTTAGCTCTCAATGTTTAGGTATCTTCAACAATACTTATCATAGCTTAACATATTCACCCACAATTATCCTAGATTTAAACATCAATCGCAATGATGTAGCAATAAACAATAACTTTGAGTTTTTAATTAATGAACGATGGCAAGATTGGCATAATATATTCACGGATGCCACCAAGCACTCACAGTCTAATCTAGTTGGTGTGGGAGTGTTTCATAAACAATATAACATAGTCCAAAAAATTAAGCTCCCTAGTGAAACCGCAGTTTTAACAGGTGAATGTTTTGGTCTGTTAAAAGCATTGGAATACATATTTATAATGAAGTTGGAAAAAACTGTTATTTTTAGTGACTCTAAAAGTGCTCTTCAATTACTTTTAAAATATCCTTTTAAAATCAAAAATAATTATCCTCTTATTTTCGAAATCAGGTATAAATTATATTTAAGTGTAAACGCGGGGTTTAATATCAATTTCGCATGGATACCTAGTCATTGTGGTATACACGGCAATGAACATGCGGATAAAATAGCGAACGATGCTGTGAATTGTGGTGACATTTTTCCTCAAGATTTACTAGCTTTGCCTGAGATCTACCTCAAGAATTCTTGGGGTGATCTTTGGGAAATAGCGGGTAAATCAAAAAGCTCACATTATAAAATTATTCAACCTAAAATCCCTTCAAAACCTTGGTTCTGTAATTCCTCATTTAAAAAGTTAAGGTTGGGTAAAAGGGCAACTACTGTCCTTATTAGGATGCGTTTGGGACATACCTGTGTGCCTGCTCACTTATCAAGAATGAAATTACGTTCTACTCCATGCTGTGATTGTGGTGAATTTGGAGATTTAAATCATCTTTTTTTCTCATGTATGTTGTATGATCACTCACATTTCTTTAATGAACTCATTTTTTGTAATGTACCTTTTCCTACAAATATCTCTGTCCTTCTTTTCTCTTTGGATCCTCGTGTATATAATTGTTTAGCATCTTTTGTTAATTATAATAACATTAGAATATAATTTTGTGTAAATATGTATCAATTTAATTTGATCTTTGTAAATATGTAAAATTACCTCATACCTTTATATAACCTACTCCTCTGATCCTAAGTTCCTTCTTTTATATATAAAACATCCAATTAGCTTTTTGTTAAACACTTCCCTAATTTTTTGACAATGGCAAATGTTAATTCGAAGCCATACAAAAAAATACAAAAAAAAAAAAAAAAAAATGTATACATTATCTACCATTATTTTTGCAAAATTATCTGTATTTCTATGATAGTCACAACGCATGACATTAAATGTTTCGCTTAATACATATTAGTGTACGACAAATTATTAATATATTTTTATTGGTCCTTTTTCTTAAAAGAAGCCTTTCCAATTTTATCTTCAGGTATAAATCATGTAAATGCTACATATTACTATTTACAATTAGCAGTTTTCGAAATCAATTATTTTTACTACTTAACACTTAACAGACAGTCATTACAGAGACGCCTGCTATACTCACTATTAATACGTCAACGTACGGTTTGCGCAGTGCCGGCAATAAAAGATCTTTTGACGTAATACTTTTGCTCATTTCGCAGTGACTATTGGAGCTGGGTTGTAGTGCGCGATTAGATTATTTAGAAACCATACGACAATAAAATTGCAACATTGTAATCGGCATAAATGTAAGTTTTTGTTATTACTAACTATTGATTCGTACGTCGTAAACGTCTTTTTAAGGGTTAGGTAAAGATGAAATTTTTGCACATTTTTATCGTACCGTAACCTTGAATTTTAGCGTGCGAAATATGGGATAGCTAATTTTAAAAGAAGCGGTATCTGTTTAATTTTAAAATTAAATATCTAGATTTTATTAAGTAAAAGCTTACCTACGTAAACTTTTTTGCTATTTATCTTTCAAGTTCAATTTTATTTGAAAATTTGACATTGAGCTTCTCAACTAATATTTTAATTTATGAGAATATGTTTGTCCGAAATGTTATTTTTTAAAGAAACTATTACTAATTCGGTTAAATTTATAAAAATAGTTACTTAAGTTTTAGTTTAAATGTTTATCATTAAATTAAATTAGTAATTTTGAACCGTTAAACAAAGTGACTTTTAACACATGCTAATATATCACTCGATTGCATCATCATACAGTTAAAACAAAAAGTTCATTTCAAATTCAAATTACAATACCTGTGCAACTACATGTGTATATAAATTAATATCATAGATGGAGAATCACGACTTTCTGGAGCAAAAGCCTGGCTTTGCCACTACCGCTATTCACGCCGGTCAGGACCCAAAAAAATGGTCATCTCGTGCTGTAGTACCACCAATAGTTATGTCAACCACGTTCGAGCAACCAGCTCCTGCTGAACCTATAGTGAGTACCTAAGTTTTTTTAAATACACTTTAGTAGTTAATAACATATAGATATAGTTTAAACAGTACACTCATTTTAAATATTGGGTTCTTAACTGAATGTTTTTTTCTGCTCAATGTAACTATTTGATTTTTTTTAAATACACTACTATACACTGTCGTAGACATACCCACTTAATTAATCAACGGTATTTATCCAGTAAACTACCAAAATAAGCCGTAAGCCGGTAACAGTAGGGCGAAACTGCTTGGATCATCGCAGGTAACTCATACCTGACAACTGTTTAAATAAAAGGCTTAAAAACAAACAATATTGTACATTATAAGTTAAAAACAGTTAAATAAATGGAAAAAAAAAACGTTACCTTTACCTACCTAATCTAGTTTAGGCAGACGCCTTAACCTTTTTTATTGTGAACCATACATAATAAAATAAAATACACTTTAATGAGTGAAAAATGAAAAGTAACTATATTTCATAGTCACAGGATCGTGTCGCGTGTGCGAAATATAAGGAAAGGTCATGAAATTAATCGATGAGCTGGCAATACTTAAATTTTATTGCTTCTATTACATTCACAGAATACCTAACATGGTCACATTAATTTAAAGCTTATAGAAATAGATGCAAATTACGTATACCTAATCATTGTATAATTACACCTAAGACAATGCGATCGGCAGTTATTTTAAATAGTGAAAATAAAATAACAAAAACATTAAATGAAATTGTTTCTTTTTTCTGGAGCTTAGTTACGAGATTTAAGCCAAATCTTTGTTTATAAATTATTTTAAATTATAACACTTAAATTTAGTCATTGTCCATCAATCTTTGCATTCAACAGTGCCATGGCATACTGTTAATGGTATTTTCTGGGAATTTTCGTGGCAAACGTATGTAAAGCACGGTTGTATCATATATCATATTTAGTATTTCTGCTTATTCCATTACATAAAATGCAATCAAATATAACACCTTAAAACACATGATATTGAATATGAAACAAGATCACCACATTACACTTTTCCGCTCCCGCCTAAAACGTAAATGTTAACTGCCAAACATTCGCATACTACTAATAACACAGAAAGGTATAGACAATTTACACAATTATTTTAATATCCAAGTTGGGTTATTTTAATTTTTAAAATATTATACCTAATTAGGTTTAGGGATATTAACTGCACTGTTAAAAATTTCTGCATTTTTTTTTACAAAAAACGTTGGAAGTTTTTACGCACAACAAGAAAGTAATACTATAATTCCGTTTTGTAAATTTACTATACAATACGTGTAGGTTTATTACAGAAAGATTCTAAAATTACAACTCACTATAGTAAGTTTCTTTCATTCCTTCACATGTCTTGTAATTTTACTCGATGTGTTTTGTATTAGTGTACGTTGATTTGGAATTCTGGTCTTATTTGTTTTATAAAACAATTGAAATTTTACAAAAAAAATTAAGTGTGGTAAAAAATATGAAGAATTGTGTATTGAAGAACCTACCTATGAGATTTAGGTAAATGTACAAATATTAAATGTAAAATATTAACGATTTTTAGGAATTTGAATATGGAAGATCGGGTAATCCTACTAGAAACATTTTGGAAGAATGCCTCGCTGCTTTAGATGGTGGCAAACACGGTTTTGCATTCTCTTCTGGTCTTGGAGCGGCGACTACTATATATTCGTTACTAAGTCAGGGTGATCACGTACTATGCTGCGATGATGTCTACGGCGGTATGAACAGACTTTTCAGGTACGACGAAAGTTACTTAAGCTATTGAATATTTCGGTTTAACGTTCATTTATTTAGAACAGCCAATGTAGTTTTCATTAAATACTACTTTTTTTATGAATTGTCCTTAAATACAAACTTACCTTTTAATAATTTTCTTTTTAATATACATACTTATTTATGGTGAAAAATTGTTAATATTTGTAAGTTTATTATTCAACTACACCGACTTCGGTCTTGTTGAAATGTAATAAATTACATTACAAATCATTATTACATCACAAATCTATATACAAAAAGATCATCATATTGTCAATTCATTTTAACTATAAAACACAGAGTCGCAAAACATAGCTATGTAGACATACAGATTAGAAATAGCAAATTATAAGTCGTAATAAATTTCAGACAAGTCTCAGCAAGAATGGGTATCGAAGTTTCATTTGCAAATTTCACAGATACTGAGAGCTTTAAGAAGGCACTACAAAAAAACACTAAGGTTGGTATTTTTTTTAATAAACTTTTACTTCTTTTTTATTATTTAAAATAAGTAGTATTTTTTCATTACTTGATTAGTCATTATGCCTACACAATAATGCATTTGATAATCTTACTTTTGACACAGTATCTATACTAAATATCGCTCTATTATAAAAATAAAATCTTCTCTAATAGTATTATTTAATAAAACTAACCAAATCGTTTGACCATTATAATCTAATTCAAGTTAGTTATTCGAAGCATGGAACAGAATATACTGAAAACGCTAGACGCTGGAGTAATAAAAATAATATTCATCGTGATAGAATGAATAAAAAGGCGTTGCCTTTGCATTATACGAACTTACGCAGAAAAATCTATTCGCATGCTACAAACACAGAATAATATACGTTTTAAAAATATTCACTTGAATATAAACCGTATGGTGATGATCTAAAAAACAATTAACAATTCTTTCAAAACTCAATTTCCCTTCCCATTGGGAGAGAAACTCCTACACTATACCTAAAGTAATAAGAATATGGCCTTAAGGAAAGAAACTGATATTAATATAAATAACAAATATTGGGTAATTTGATACATATTATGTTCTAATACGATTCCTTTTATCTTTTATTTAACGTTTGCACACGAACCGCATGTAAAATCATTATTATTATTACGTATTTGAGTACAACTCCGCTTTTTATTAAACATATCAATCTTTATCGCAAGTATTTAAAATGCAAAGAACCGGCCTATTACAATAATATTTAATCGCATTTAATATAACTGATACAATATTTAAGTGACCTGTCTTATTAATATTACTATACTTGAAAATTTATATGCCATATACAAACGTACCGTAATTGACCTTCTACCATGCTGACCAAACTTTTTATGGTAAGAATAAGGTTGAGGAAGGTTTGTGATACAATTGTATTATTAATCAGAACACAGGCAACAACACTATTGATACTATTTTGCGTAAATTGCAATGATAAACATAAAAAAATCTGGTCATGTATTAACCTACCCCTCCAAAAGATCGAGATACGTATATGTACATTATTAGAAATTAATTTATGTGTAATATTTCTATATTCTTCTTGTGATGACTAACTAATAATATAAATGTTTATCACTACATAATAAAGAGAATAAAAGCTAAAGAAGCTTAAGAAGACAATTACGCTTCATTATTAATCATTTGTTTTCAGATGATCTGGTTAGAGTCTCCAACAAATCCTATGCTAAAAGTTATTGATATAGAGGCGATAAGTAAAATAGCTAAGAGTCAATCCTCCGACATTATTATTGCTGTAGATAATACATTCCTGACACCATATTTACAAAGGCCTTTAGATTTTGGTGCGGATATTTCCGTGTATTCTCTAACTAAGTATATGAATGGACATTCTGATACCATAATGGGTGCAGCAATTGTAAAAGATGACAAAATAGCTAAAACACTTAGATTCTTACAAAATGGTAAGTGTGTTATTAGGATTACTAATTAGTTTAAATATCCGTGTGGTGACGGAGTAAGAATACAATTCACCACCCCCTATCTTACCTGTGGGTGATCGTAAGACACGATTAAGGGATATGAAACGCATATAATATGCAAGAGTAAGAAAACTCGAAACTAAACCCAATACCAACATGTCTGACCAACGTGGTTTATTAGGTCAATTTCCCTCCCATTACGGAGGAAGCTTGATCCTAACAGAGGGACATATATGAACTGAGATGACGATAATGATGATTAATTAATATGTATAGTAACATAAACCTAATCTTTTAATGCGTATGAAAGCTGCGGATGTATACCTACTTGTTATTTTAAACGCATTAATTGAGCTCCAAAAGGCGTTTCAGGGCGCATTAATCATCAATTTCTAATCAACTACGTTGCTGTAACAGTGGATTGGACGAGCAAAACCACACACTTCTAGAAGCCTAAGATGGTTTTTTCAATGTTACTATAATGATATTTGTCAAGAACACGTGACTGATTTGAAACAGACGCTCGTCTTTGAATTGACGCTTGAAATAATTGGTTGCGCATGGTAACAAGCCTTTGACTTGCGCTAATCAACATTTCTATATGTTCCAAGAAACTGTAAATTTTCGTTTATTGACAGTGGATTACTGGTCATTAAATGATCTAAATACATTTTTTTTTAAATATAAAAACATCACTACACTAAGGAAATAATCCTTGTATTGCGACGAACTTTAGAAACATTGTTAACAATTTGTGGATCGCGCAAGATATTATTACCTTATGTAAGAATTAAATTGATTCCGAATGAAAAGTATACGTCATATTTTTATTGATAACAGTTACCTCATTTTTCATTTCATCACCCCCACAATGAGTCGGAGAGTAAACCGCAAGTCATTCTGCTAAATCGTGGTTTAAAACCCATAGTCTAGCTAATTAATTTTGCTCTTCATAATTTACACGTGTTACACGTATTTCCTCCAAAATGTAATAAAATTTGTAATGAAATTTCATAATAATAAATTCCGCAATATTCTCACGTAAAAACATATTATTGTATAATGTTTAGGTATATTATATTGACTTAATTCAACCATAACCGTTGATAAGCTAATTATAGTGTGCACTTGAATAATGTCGTCAACCAGCCTTCTTTAATATTATGAGGCCGCATGTTTACATAATATTATTGGCGTGTAATAGTTTCTGATATAATTGCCAGAATAAGAGTCAACGTGTTAATAAAACGTAGCATTTCTTTTTCCTTGATTAAAAGTTGATACTCTCTGTATTCAAAACCCTATGCAGTTTTATAATCTATACGCTATTTTGTAAATTTCGCTATTGAGTTTAAAATGTTTTGTTTTAGCAATGGGGGCTGTCCCGTCGCCGATGGATTGTTATTTAGTCAATAGAAGTTTAAAAACTTTGGCTCTTCGTATGGAGCAACATAAAAAATCGTCTTTACGTATAGCACAATGGTTACAAAAACACCCACAAGTTACGGAAGTTATGCATCCAGGTAAATGAATGAGTTTTGGTTAAAAATGTATGCGCCAGTGTTGATTTTATTGTTCATTACCTTTTTCATATTCTATTGTATTCTATTATAGGACTTGTAGATCATCCTCAGCATGCAATAGCGAAGAAACAAACGTCTGGACATTCTGGTGTATTTAGCTTCAAACATCCTGGTGGACTAAAAGAATCTCGAAAATTTTTGTCTTCTTTGAAAATATTTATGCTGGCTGAAAGTTTAGGAGGATATGAAAGTTTAGCAGAATTACCGTAAGTCCCATTACGTTATAAATAAGTCATTTAATTTAAATAACCTTTAATATATTATTAAATACTTTAAATTTTAGGTCCCTAATGACACATGCATCGGTTCCTGAAGAGCAGCGTGTTGAACTTGGTATCACAGATGCTCTAATAAGACTCTCGATTGGTTTAGAAGACACAGAGGATTTGATAGAAGACTTGGATCAAGCCCTTAAAGCAGCCTTTTGATCTAAACTAATCACTATTATTTATTACTTCATACATTTCGCCATGTATTTATTGTATTTAAATGACGATCTAAGAACTTATTTATTTAAAAAGTCGCATAACGTTGTTTGAAGATGAAATGTGCTACTCAATATTTACTCGTTTTATTATTGATTACTTACTTTTAACGCGCAACATTTAATTCTCACGTTGCGGGGTAATAAAATAAATACCATTGATAACAAATGGATATATGTTGAAAGATAGCTTTGATATCGCGTGACGTCATTGGGATTAGTTCCATAAATTATTTTCATCATTAAACCAAGTTTTAGTAAATAATGCCGCTGCTTATGCGGTTTATCGACTCGTATATTTTGAATATACACACTGAAACGTTATACGCTTATGTTAAATAATTTACGTATTGAGGATGTCCCTAAACAACGTGATTGATTCTATTTTTGGTCGTTGTCATGATTAAGAATTGCGGGGAAAAACGATTGTATAAATACCAATTGAATCCAATTATTGAAGCATTTCATACAATCATTCAACAAAATAAGTGAACATTCTTGATACTCGTAAAGACATATTTCTAACGGCAGTCCTTGTGTTTAATTATCTGTAATAATGATTGTTTCATTCTGTTGAACTATCATCAATACATATTGTGCTCGTCTTTTGCACCCGAGATTCTATTACGAGATAAGTTTTGATGTGATCAATCGAGTCCGTTATTTAGTCTTAATTAATACGGGAATTGAATTGTGTATTAAAGTCGGACAATATACGTTTACAATTTATTTTTGTTTAACATTTTACATTGCTAGAATGTATCTTTTAATAGATATGTATTTCATTATCTAATCGCTTTTCGTGTATCTTAAAAGTTTCGATTGATATTCGTTTTTTACCAGGTGTGCAGGTGAACGTCTTTGATTGTTAATTACACATATGAGTATTTGATACGATAGATTTGAAAGGTATCTGTCGTCGGCTTGCAGTGTCATTTGATACATAATTCATAGTCTGATTCTGGTGCGCTCACCGTTATGGGTGAGCTTGCTAATATTAATTTATAGAAAGTTCTGCATTATGAATTATTATTACATTAGAGGTATGGTATATATAATATACATAGCTCGTCAGTTTCTAACAGATTAACAAATATAAATATATAATTAAATTAAGTATTTTTTTATTCATTATAAATGAGTAGCTAACAGTTAGACGTTCCCAAAAGGGCAATATAGAAATACGAAGATTCTATATATTTTTTTAGAATCTTTCGAAATAATTCAAATTTGGGACATTTTAAAACGTGATTATCTCAAAATGATTATGCTTTTACTGCCCGACACTTCTGACACATGACATACGACACTCTTCTCAAATTATCGTCACGTATGGATAACCTTTAAGTTCATATATCTCTGTAAACTAGTTAATACCGTAACATACTAGTAAGTACCTATATGTTGAGCTGTGACGTTTTGATCGTAGATACCTATGTATATATTATCATATAATATTAAGTTTAATACGTTTTATGAAAATACCTCGCTATTCGACAATGCATCATAAATAATTATCAACACTAGTAATAAAATATATGTATCTCATAGTGTATAGTTTAACAATTGTTTATATATCTATTTAAGTAATATTATTCGACTCAAATATTGAATTGCATATAATCCTTGTTTTGGTTAAATCTGGAACTAGATATAAAATTGTGACTATTCTACTCACAAACGCCTACCTACCTGTTATTACCTGTTAACCTGTAGGTGGGTAGTTTGCCTTATAATTTTGAAGGGTTAATTTTACGGATAAAATGGAACCTGTTAAGTAGAAAAGATCCAAACCAATAATTTATCAAAATGGAGTTAGATATATATATGTATATATATATATATATATATATATATAATATACATGACAATACAAATATGTATACATACTTTTAAATATATGATAATTTAGTGTGTTACCATTAGTAACTTTCCATTTTAGTATTCTTCTGTCTGTTTGTAATTACTCGTAAGTAACATAATGTTGGTTTGATCTTTTCTGCCTAATAGGGTCCAAATTATTTACAGTAGCTAATTACCTAACAGTATTCAACTACGTGTCTAGACTGGCAATCTATATTATTCATTTAATTAGAATATGTATGAAATTTAAAAATAGGTAATACCTACCTACTTTATGATGACTATGACTGGTGTAAAATTAAAGGTTATGTTTTAGTTTATCTTTTAATGTCTACAATTTTTGTCTTTTTTATGAATGAAATTTAAAAATGTACGTTGACATTTATATTATAATTTTAACTATTTGTTTACCTAAAGTGCCTAAATATTAAAGCAAACATCTATATATACATATATATTTTTGGTACTTATTTAACACCTTTTTCTCTGAACATTCCTATCATTCCTATGCCTTACTCTTCGAAATAATTTTTATAAGTGGCGACTTTCTTGTACCTGTAATACCTAGCTGACACCAAGACAACAACGGCTTTTCTTACGCACTCCTTCGCGCTTTCAATCCCGAATTAATAGGGAAAGTTGTAAATTATAGTGTTAAGCATTGTTCTCTAACTTTAGACCTACTGTTGTGCAAAAGCCTCTAGAGACAAATTGGAGTACTCTAGCACGCTGACAACGGGTTTCATTTCAAATTATTCGGGACTTGCAGTGATGTTATCTGGAAAACGATTAACGAGGCATACTTTGACTAGTTATTAGCGTTAAAGCTTATCGGCGTCCGTTTTCAAAAGAAATGAACTACAATGAAATACGTAGGTAATTGAGGAACTAACTATAACTTGCGGGTCTTACAGTCTAGATTTGTCGCACCCATCGCGTCTGTGGTTTAATCAAAAGATCAAATGAAGGGTTTTGCCCAGATAGCCGGAACCCCACAGATAACCGGACATATTGCAACCAGATGATAGTCTATCAAAAATATGGACATTTCTTTCGTATGCAAATTCAGTCCAATAAAATCCTTATGATAGTGGATTATGAAAGGTGATCAGGCTTAATTGCCTGTAAGGTAACTAAGCAATAAAATATACATAATCCATTTCAGTACATTTAAAGGAATTAACTTAAGTAAACTACGGACTAATACGACTAAATAAGAAACAGTCTACTATCAGCCCTTCTCACGGGAAGGTGGAAGTGCCATATTTGGCAGCCTTGGTAGATAGAGAGGCAAAGATTGACGATCGCAGATGGTGTGAGTTTCTCGGCCAAACGCTGCCTATTCTCTTGGTGCGACCTAGACTCTTAGGACTACCACGGAAAGTAAAGGTTGGGGATATATATATATATATATATTGTAAACCATCACCACATGGGGAGACATTAATAGGATGTTCAAAATATCTTGCTAGTTGTGTAGTTAGATATTGAACTAATTATTATTAGGTATTTTACTATTGTGCGGTGTCGATAAACTGTCGCTATACATAATGAAGTATAACGACCTCTGAAGGTCATATTAAATTATCGTAGTCATTCAAATTCGCCCATTTAGTTAGGGGGCGTCCATGAATTACGTGAGGTTTTTTTTAGCCCCCCCCTCCCCCATGGTGAGATGTAAGATTTTTCTCTATCCCCTCCGCCCTTCCCAAATCTCACGTGAGATTTTTCAAACTAAATACTTGGGTATAAAGGGTTTTTAATTTCATTTAACTTATCGTTCACGCACTTTTACACCAGTTTCTGCTAAAATAAATTACGTGATATTTGCCAAGACCCCCCTCTCCCCCACGTGAAATTTAGTAAGATTTTGCTCGACCAGCTGACCAAGAATCAATACATCACGCAATTAATGGCCGCCCCTTACCTAACTATATAAATCCATTTATACATCGCGTTTTTCTGAGATTTTTTTAATCTATCACAAAAACTATTGAAAGCATTTGTATTACATTTTGTCTAGTTATAACTTATAACCTCTAATAACACAGGAAGCTGTTCTTTATCATGATCATCATCCTGAACTATTTGAGGTCTGCTCTTCTAACGTTCATATCGAAAAAGTTTTGGCAATAGTTTTATGACTGGCCGCTTGCCTACCGTCAACGTTCCAAAATGGAAAACGTGGAAATGTAATTTTTGGCCATATGACGTCAAATGCTGTCGGCCTTGGTTAATGCACATCTTTTAGTCGTTTTATAGGTGTATAGTAGGTATTCGTTGCTGCCACCAAGCAAGGAAAATTTATATCAATAGGTATAAAATATATTTGATCCAATGCTGCAATGACCTTCCGACGATAAACCTCCGATAACTCTCGTAAAAATAGCGGTCTTGGTCCATTATATGACTAGAGCTACAGCGGGCAATGGCACTCTATGGAAATTGTGGTGGAGACTTGCCATCACGCGATAAGGATATCGTTTATAATATGAATCATAATTACTTCACCTCGTCAAAGCTATGAGCATGGTTAGTTTGCAAATATGTATACCTACCAAATTTTAAATTACTTAAACAAAATAATTTACTTTGTAACTAGTGGCATAAATAATTTAAAATTCGTCTGATCCACGATTACCTACTTAGTTTAACTTTGTGTTTCACAAAATGTTAACACGACATGTATATCATCGAGACTTATTCAGGTAGAGATGACAGGGCGGCGACTCGAGAGGATACCCGCGAGGCTAGAATCTAGACCGCCGGATGGGCCACCGAAGAAAAAGACCGCATTTAGCGCGGTTTAGCGGGGCGTGACCGCACCGTAGCCCGCCGCCAAAAAAAAAAAGGTCGAGTGACAACTTCCAGCCGTTCACACTCCTGCATTGCTTGCCTAAGCGGTCATATTACTACCTCGCATATATGGGGCCTACAGCAAGGAACTTTTTCCAAATTCGACTCATTTCCAGTTGATCTCATATTTTTACTAACTTTCGCCCGCGTGGTTTGTTGATAAAAAGATAGCTTATGTCATTCCCCAGACTTCAGTCGCACACTCTAATTACCTGGCGTCTCTCAATATTTTAATTTTCTTATTGTGGAACTCATCTTTTTTATTTCTAAAATAAAAAGAGCCTAAGTTACTTCTTATAACATCAGCTACCTGCCAGTGAACATCCCGTTAAAGCGGTTCAACCGTTTCAGAGATTAGTCGGAACAAACAGACAGACAGAGAAAAATTTAAAAATAGATTTCTTTATGTAAGTACTACTTACTTCCATATACATTTAGTGAAAAGCTGTTTATCATATGCATTTAGTGAACGCTATTTGGACACTTAAATTTTATTTACATTACTCGATAGTGTTATGAGTATAATGAAATGAGCTAAGCTCTTTAAACAGGGCTGGATCTACCATATGGCTTTTAAGGCTTCAGCCTAGGGATTCAAAGGGCCTCCATCGAAGTCAAGGAAAAGTCAAAAATAGACCTACCTACAAAACATCTGCCTCTCATTACACTGATTTGAGGGTAATGATGATCACCCTGTGGGTAATCGGCGTCAAAAAATTTTTGCAGACGTCGCAAACATATCTTTCGGCTGAATCCCAACAGGTACACTCCGCGTGAGCCCATAACCCACATGAAGTAGGTAGGTACACCTAAATATAGGTGTACCTACTTCATGTGTGGTAACATCTCATTATTTCTCCCAAAATTGTAACATACTAGACATCTATTGCCATTTTCTACGTCGTCATCCTCATCATTCTGGCATAAGTCCTTGGTACTAAAATTCGATAATGAGTTTTCGTCAGATTCTTGAAGTACCTACTCATCGCTTTGCCTTTTCCTTGTCCTTCTTCTAGACTTTAGTTCTCTTTCCCTGTCCTTTGTCTTTTAATTTCTTTTTTTCTCTCCACGTTCAACTTTTTTTCAATTTCTTATGTTTTTTTTTCTACCATATTCTCCGTGACTGGGGCATGCTGCTTGTTTCGACCCTTTCTTACATTGATAACTGACCGATTACCCGTGAAACCATAAAAAAACATTGGCCATCTTTTTCACTAAACTTGCTAGTTCCGCTTCTACATCAGGGTTAAATACAGTCCTAGATGTGGTCTTAATATAGAATGCTTTTGTATCTTTTTTACAGACTTGAGAACGGTATACCCGTTGCTTTAGCAGCTTTTCTTATCGAATAACCAACTTTATTTATTAATTTCACAGCTTTTTTCCAGGCTATCAGGCGTCTAAGAAGCTTATTGGTAGTTCTGACTAGTATTCTTGGCACCTAAAAAATCTAAATAGAATAGAGATATTTTTAGTTTGTGCTATTACTTGATTCCGGTGAGGCGGAAGTAAAGAAATATATCAACACGTGCAAAAAAAAATAGTTTTACACGCACGTTACTTGTGGGTAATGGCGATCAATTGCGGGTAACAGGAGTCACCTGACTCTCATTTCCCACAACTACACTAAAGAGAAAAAGTATTTTACGATGATGAAAAATTACGCGGGCGGGGCGCAAAGGCAAATAACAGCTATTTCTTCAAAGTGCAGGTATCCCCTGCTAGTTCTAGCCGTTCAACACAGGGCCGAGGGGCAAAGGTGGAGGGGAACAGGTTGGTCGGGGGATGCTCGCATGCTTAGTTGGGTAGATATGTCTGTGAATCCCATTACCCTAAAAATTGCAAATAAAACTATTTTTGCAGATTTTATAGCGCCCGTATTTGATTTTTAATTGTCCGACGTGATCCCGTGATTCCCGAACGCGCGTCGGGAAATTAAAAAACAAATACGGTAAAATTTGTAAAATAAGTTTTATTACAAACAATTTTCATAATATATTTCTATTATTTCAAATAGAATACTGTCTTGTCATTTTTGATGAGACTACTTAGATATTTCATTAGTCATAGATAACATTCCATATTTCACACGTTTCATTATCGATGTACTTTTTGTTGTAAAATGTCTATTCATTATTGCCGCTCTATCGGCCATGACAATGACAATTTATCAATAAATGATAATGTAGATGATAGAGCTTTAAAAGGCGCACTTAGAACTGCAGTTGAGTATATTATCATAGGATCGCATACTGTGACGAAATTAGTTCATCCATCAGCTTATCAACGTCCACTGTTAAGCATAGGTCTTTTTTTTTGTTGCGGTGGGCTATAGACGTGGTCTCGCTCCGCCAATCGGTCCGGGTTGACGGAAGAGGCGGCGCGTGACCCCATAGACCCACCATGCAACTCTCCTCTCTTCGCAGTGTGAGCGGGTCACCGGTACCCGATCTTTGTCTTCGGTGGCCAAGCATAGGTCTCCCGAAGTTAATAATAATGCAATAATCGGTACCTATACTTAACAGGTGGGTTAGCGATCGCTATGGGTGTTATAAGTTTCCCAGAAGAGTTCTACTGCTGGGAGGCTTATGTCCAACAATGAATGCGGATAGATCGTTGGATGGATTTTTATTAAAACTTGTTTAAAAACATATTTAACTGATATGAACTACTTAGTAAATTTTAAAGTATTTTTAAATGGGGTTTAATCATACTGTGTTTCCACTATTGTAGCTGTTCTGAATAGTGTTTATGGTCTCCATACGCATTATCGATAATTAAGTTCAAGATATTCCAGGATTTTTAATTATCTTAAAACCCTCAACCATGGAAGTAATACATTACAGTTACACGTACATTATAGTACTTATTACTTCCATGCCCTCAACATATCGAAGGAGTAAATGTGAATTAAAGGTTTTCAAAGAAGAAATAATTCAATTGTCTGATTATGTATAGATAAGTAAATCACCTGCTTCATAAGAAGAAAATAAATGCTATGGTCTGATGAGATAGCATGCGACTGCAAAACCTGCTGCATTAACCTAAGTGAGCTGGACACCGTCAGTGATTCCTTGGTTTGTCCGAACCAGAAAGCTGAACCGGTTACTCACCTGGCTATGGCAGTAATTAAGATGTAGGTACAGGATACATAGTCCGAAAACTATAACAATTACAATAATCACTGTCTAGACTGGTTTATTGATTTGGGTAATTTTCAAGTAACGCAGGTTTTTAAGCAAGCTTTTTTTTTTCGAGATGTTGCCAAATCTGCCGTCTGTAATCAAGAAACGTATTTATTTCGTGCCTTTTGTTCTGCAGATAAATCTATCGCCTTGCTATCGTTAACCTAATATGCGGATTATGCGGTCTAATTCTCGATTCCTATATTCGGGTACCATTAAGGATCGTAGATATTTATTGAGTGATGTATTTGTCTAAAAAACCGTTCGGTGCGTACCTGGAGGGACCCGCATTCCGGCTTACCCACCCTAACTCCAAAGCTGGCAAAAGCGTATTTTATTTATATAACACTAGCGGCCCGACCCGGCTTCATTTTATGAGCGTTTTTTTACGCCTTGGGTAACATTATTGTAATTTTAGTAGGGATCCTTATATTTTTCTTACAATTAAAATAGCCTATAATAATCAGTGATAATGTTGCATTCAAATGGTGAAAGAATTATTTAAATCGGTCCAGTACTTTTTGAGCCAATTCATTACAAACATACATACAAACCTTTCCTCTTTATAATATTAGTATAGATGACCGGTATTTTAACTATTGTCGTGATTCCTCCTCAAACGTTCGACGTGACGAGACAGACAAATGATTTCTTTTAACCACCCACGGATTCTGGCTTAAGCCGACGCCAATGTCGCTGGTCGTCTGGAGCTGGACCTACACCGGGACACCGGGGGTCTCATCCGGCTCAGGCATATCGCCATGGTGGTGTCCGAGCCGCTGCTACTGTCTGGTTTCTGCTACTGGCGGTGTTGAATGAGCCCACCCAGTCCAGGGTCACAAGACCGTGTTCCGGGGGCCCACTCGCTCGGCGTCGATAGGTACATACGTTGTTGGGTGGGTCTATGCGGTCGCGCACCGTCTGTTCCGTCGCCCTGGATGGATTAGCGGGGTGTAACGACAATGTAGCCCGCCGCCAAAAAGAAAAACCAATCATTGGGGACAGAAAATAGTTAACTATTGAGTCTGAAACATCAAAAGATACAGATTTAAATATCGAATCCTGTTTTTTTACAGGTTATGGTCTGGACACGCCGTCCATTCCGTCCGGAGCGATGGAAGGGCGGCGCGTGGCCCTATAACCCACCGTATTCCCTTCCCGTTGGGTCGGCCACTAGTACCGCTTCGTTTATATTCGCGGCCAGCCCGGCGTGTTACCCTTTTAGGTACAACCCCCGTCGATGTCCCGGCCTGTTGCCAGGGCGTCGCCCTTACGCGGTCAGCCTCTCTGCGGGTGACGAATTATTCCCCGTTCCAGTCTCACGCGGCCTCGGCTAGGGCGGCAAATATCGAACGCTGGCCTATTAAAAAATGTCCTCAATGTTGTAATTTGAGAAAAACACTTGTGGTATGTTGTATAACTAAAACAATTATAATAATTACACCTACCTAACGTTATTATTTCTAATGAGCGATGAATGTCTGACTTGTCAGACTACACACATTCTCAAGTTATCAATATCGTATACACTATACAATCATCAAGTTACATAACATCTACAATAGTTTTTATTTCGATCTGACTAAAACTAGTCGTTACTAAGCAACACTAAAAAAAAGACTACGTGTTTTGATTGAGGAAACTATAAATCTACGGCAACGTGTCGTTGATATCCATCTGATTAAATATGGAACTATTATTATTATTAGTTGTGCTTGCAGTTTCGGTACGATACGATATTAAATGGAGTCAGTAGAGTTCTTACAGAGTTAGTTTTTATAAGCAAATTAAATATTAAAAAAAATAGAAGTTAAGTATAAAAACTGATACTATATTATTTTACTAATTTTCATCTCTGTTATATGCTATATAGCATATAACAGAGATGAAAATTAGTAAAATAATATAGTATCAGTCGATTGTTGAGGTTCAATAGATCATGAATTATTAATTTGATGTTAATAATTAGACGATGAGAATTTAAAAAATCAAAATTATTTGAAATAATAACTATTTTGACGGATTCTATCGCATTTGTATTTAATTTTTAATTTCCCGTCGTTTGGAACACTTTACAATGATCATGGTCACGGAAGGATTAAGGAGTCTTACATCCAATATATCATTGTTATATGAAATGTGTAACACTAGCGTAAACATCAGAAGTCATTAGATCATAAATATGATAATTAATAAAACATTTTTATGGAAAATAAACGAGAAATTGTGTTAAAATTACTTAAGAATGTTCTAAATTTAAGTTCTTCTAATAAATAAATTTCAGGATTGTCTATAGAACTTGGTACTCATGTAGATCTCAAATCTTTCGTCGGTCAAGTTGACAACCACACAATAATTATTATAACATTAAACAGTTAAACTTAACTGATGGCATTTCAATTAAACATAATCTAACAGGATGTAATACTCACAATATATACTTACGATTTCAAGAAGTCAGACGCAACCACAGCTAAATATTTTTCGTTATATACTTGCTGAAAAAGACTTTATTCTTACAGAACAAATAAGGAAGTTATTAGCATTGGTCATTCTTCATGATGGTTAGACTGACAAATAAGGAAATTAATGCACTTGGGAAATAAGGCCTAACTTCCCTAATTGTTTACGGAGATGTTGCCTAAGGGTTTATCCGCTATGGTGTGAATAATTATAATATTATGCTATTACGTGTCACGTCATAGTTATACTTTATGACATGTATATACATATAAGACATTCGCCGTGAAAGTGTAACAAATAAACAAATTCATATTAGGGTTTATAATACCTATTAGGGTTTATAATACCTATTAGTTAAGAAATTGTTTGGTCAACAATTACATTCCCAAGTAGGTTTGACGTCTGGCAGGCGGTCGGTCATAAAATATTACAATATGTACTATGCCAATAACTTTTACAATATGTACTATGAAAGAAGACTACATATTGTATCGACCCCAAGTAATTGGGATAAGAGTAGGAGAATGATGATGATGAGTTAAGAATGTTACATTTATTTTTTTAATACGCACTACATATTAATATAATACAACCTACCTATATCATTAGGTGGCCAGCGAAGAAAAAGAGAAGCGAACCAGAGGCGATATCTCCATTTAAAATATTTTGTACGATAATTCTAGTAAGACTAAAACTCCCCAGCCTAATTAAAGTTTAATAACAAAACGTTATCTAACAACTTAACCGAGGCTCAACTAACAATTGGTTTTTTCATAGTTCATTATAAATATTTCATTTTTATTTGAGAGAACGTATCCATATTTCGTGAACTGTTTTAGGGGTTTTCAAAAAGACGCTTAAATAGAATTTCTATACTAGTTTTTTTTGACGTGTTTCTATATTATAGTCTACAAGTGGTAATGCAGGGTGGGGGATTAAAAAAGTGAAAAAAAAATATCACGTAATATGACTACGATCCCAAATATTATTAATAAAAAAAACAATAAAAGAACATAATGGACTATGGACTAATACGAACCATGAAATAACGACAATTGAGGGAATGTGAAGATCGCAAAGCACTTAGGGACTGGACACTGGCGCAGAAATGCAGAATCCATGGAAGACAGTTTGTTTACCTACATGGTAAACTAAATAAATTAAATAGTTGCGTTCCATTTTATAAGTTTTGTCTTTCTTAGTATGTACTAATAATAAATACAAATATAATATCCAAAATAATGTATATTTATTATATTTATATATTATATTATTATATATTTATATTATATTTGTATTAAATGAACTTATATATTATATTTGTATATTATTATATTTGTATTAAATGAACTGATAACACATCAATTCGTATTTAAAGTATAATAAGATAAATTAGAATATTAATTTTCTCTGAAAATCCGATATATGTATCATCCATCCATCCATCAGCCCGTAAACGTCCACTGTTGGACATAGGCCTCCCCACGAGAATGCCATTCAACACGGTCCCACGCCACCTGCATCCAGCGGTTTCCTGCGACCTTGATAATGTCGTCAGTCCACCTAGTGGGGAGTCGTCCTACGCGGCGCCGTCCGATTCGTGGTCTCCACTCGACGACCTTCTTCCCGACCCGTTCTTCTACGGATTACCGTATTTCGGATTCTATCACGTAGAGAAATACCGAGCATAGCCCTCTCCATAGCACGCTGAGCAACTTTGAGCCTTTTGATGAGGCCAACATTTAGAGACCACGTTTCAGTTCCGTAAGTCATCGCTGGTAACACACACTGGTTCACACCTTTGTTTTCAGACACTGCGGAATATTAGACGAGAAGATCCTCCTAAGTTTCCCGAACGCTGCCCAGCCGAGTTGGATTCGTCGGCTGACCTCTTTCTCGAAATTGGATCTACCTAATTGGACTGTTTGTCCTAGGTAAACATAGTGATCGACAACTTCGAGAATCGCATTCCAAATTCCATCCCAACCAGGACCGGTACAGAAATGACATGGGCATTAGACATGACTTTCGTCTTGTCCATGTTCATTTGCAGCCCTACTAGTTGGGAGGCCTTGCTGAGGTCATTGAGCTTGGTGCCAAGGTCCTCCAGGGATTCTGCCATGACTACAATATCATATACGAATCGAAGGTGAGTGATGTATTCGCCATTGATGTTGATGCCGAGTCCGGTCCAGTCTAAGAGCTTGAAGACATCTTCCAGCACAGTGGTGAACAGTTTCGGAGAGATAACGTCTCCCTGTCTCACGCCTTTCTGCAGCTGGATCGGTTTCGTACTCTTATCCTGGATGCGGACCGACATAGTAGAATTTTTATACAAACTCTTCAACACTTCGATATATCGATAGTCAATTTGGCACCTCTGAAAGGACTGCAGCACTGCCCAAGTTTCGACAGAATCAAAGGCTTTCTCATAGTCCACAAACGCTAGACACAGAGGCCGATTATACTCCTCGGTCTTCTGTATAATCTGGCGTAGCGTGTGTATGTGGTCTATGGTACTATAACCTTTTCGGAAACCGGCTTGTTCGGGCGGCTGGAAGTCGTCTAGCTTGCGCGCGAGTCGGTTCGTAATGACTCTTGAAAACAATTTGTATACGTGGCTCAGGAGTGAGATGGGTCTGCAATTCTTTAAGAGCGTTTATCGCCCTTCTTGAAAAACAGCACCACTGCGCTCCTGGTCCACGACTCTGGAACGTCGCCCCCGAGAATGACAGAATTAAACAGCTTCTGTAGGGCTTTTAAAACCGGCTTGCCGCCTGCCCTCAGGAGCTCTGTGGTAATTCCGTCATCTCCCGGTGCCTTTCCGTTCTTTAACTGTTTCAGAGCCATTCTGATCTCGTACAAGCTGCGTCCGGGATTTCTTCAGTGTAGTGCCGAGTTAGCTTGGATCTGGGGTCTTGGACCAAGCCGACAACAGGATTCAAGGATGATTTGTACAACTGCCCATAGAACCTTTCGACCTCTCCCAAGATCTCACTCTGGGATGAAATGCCAGTACCGTTATCGGTCTTCAGCTTGGTCATTTGGCTCTGCCCGATAGACAAATCTCGTGCGAACACTTTGGAGCCTCGATTTCGCTCTATCGCCTCTTCAATACGCAGTGTATTAAATCGGCTAATGTCGCGTCGCATAGATTTGGAGATTTGTCTATTTAGCTGCCTAAGTTCGGACCAATCGGCTGGAGACTGTAGCGTCATTTCCTTTCTCCTCTCCATGAGTTTGAGAATCTGGTCAGAAAGCTTCTTTGTTCTAGTTGCGCGACGGGCCTTGAAGAATTGTGACCCGACCGCGTGGACAGTTTCCACGAACCTGTTGTTCATATCGTTCGTCGATTCGCACTCTTCCAGGCATTGGAAGCGATTATGTAATTCGAGTTGAAAGCTATCGGGGTTCTGGTATTGGACAGGTGTAGGTCGGAGTATAGACTTCATCAAGCGAGACCGCTCGACTTTCGTACGAAGATTCAATGTGTCTCAAACCATCCGGTGATCACGCCCAGTTTTAATCCTGGTGATCACAGAGACATATATGTATACCACTGTTAAAAATGTACGTCAATTTTATTATAGCGAGTTACTATTTATAAATAAGATAAATTGTTTACATCATAAATGAATACCTGATAAATTTAATGACGTGATTTATTTTTAGGGTTATCAAGTTGTATGATTTAATTATTTTTTATCATTTATTTTACTATTTCGCCAATGAGACTATAATATATATTTTTTCATGTCATTCCAATATAAAAAGTCCAGTATAATAGACTATAAGTATTAAGTCATTGCCTGCTATAATAGCAATAGAGTCAATAATATCAGTATAGTCAAATTTCTATTCAAGAAATTTCCATTTTAGATGATGACCTTAAAAGGTGTATAAAAATTCTTTATCATAATAAAACTATTTTTACGAGGATTGAAACTTTTGTTTCATTGAAATTTCAAGCACTTTTCCACATTCTTGGTCATAAGAATGTTGAAAATTGTTTGAAATTTAGGTCAAGTAAAAAAAATATATTTATTTTACTAAAATATATTCATTTAAAATTCGTAAAAATGTTTTTATTTCATAATTTTTTATCGATTTTAAGCTAAATATAGGCCGTCATTTTTGATCGGACTGCTATAGTTAGTTGTTGGCTTCAAAACTTGTTGAAAGTTTCTACTAGTCGTAGTAATAGGTATTATAACCGCGAAAGTTTATGAGTTGGTTATTATTTTATCCAAAAACTGTTGAATAGATTTCAATGAGCGTAGTACGTGAAATCTCGAGCTTAATTTAGTAGTTTTTTTTATAAATAACACAATAGTCATCATCGCAACGTCATCATGATGTATAATTATCGTTATCAGACTCGTAGCTCTAAATAACTAAAAAAAAATCCAAGACTCGTCATTGCCAAAAAGTTTCATGACGCAAGCCAGATACTCCGGTTGCTGCTATTTATATGTTTTTTTTTACCATAGTTCTTTTAAGTTTATAGATAAAGAATCTATAAATAGATATAATCATATCTAGGTGCCTACCTACCGCGCATGGCAATTTCCGCATGGTAACGGAGTAAGAAAGAATACAATTCACCTCCCCCTATCTTGCCCGTGGGTGATCGTAAGAGACGTCTAAGGAATATAAAACGCATATAACAGCTATGCAAGTGAAGGAAAACTCTAAACAAAACCCTATACCAACACGTCTGACCAGTGTGGTACAGTTGGTCAATATACCTCCCATTGTGGAAGAAGCTCGCAACAGTGGGACATATACGAGCTGAAATGATGAAAGAACCTTTTAAAATCAAAATTCTGGACAATGGGTTTCCATCTGTAACTATGAACTGATCACTATCTAGATTAATATTAATCTTCCGGTGACCCACCAGCACAGCGTCCAGAGGTACGTTGTTGGGCGGGTCTACGGGGTCGCGCGCCGCTTCTCCCGTTGTCCCGGACGGATTAGCCCGGCATGACAGCACCGTAGTCCGCCGCCGAAAAAAAAGGTTTAATATCGGTCAACGCCCAGTCGGGCAGGTAATAGAGTATAATAATAAGACCTAGGCGCCATCGTTGAGCGGCCTTGACATTGGCAACGATTATTATACAACTGATATGCCCTAAAGATTTGATAAAGATAATATTTTGTAGATTGTATGGTCACACCTACCGATTCAGGTAGGTACTCTACTTAAGTGATCTCTATTGTGGATATTGACATAGTTCATGTTAAATTGTATTCATACTGACTATACATCTTTCTTTTAAACTTCTTAGGCTTTGAAATTGTGATCAATGTCAAAATTGCGAGGGGCTGGTATCCATACCACAAGTTAAATCTTACCTTGATTAGCAGTGTCCTAAAAAATAATGTTTCAACTCATTTATGTTCAAACTTTATCCTGTGTATTACTTTTTTTTGAAATAAACTATTATTATTAATATTATTCAAAAGTGATTGATTAATAACTAAAGTTTTTACATAGGTACATACATATCATCACGCCATATCCCTTGCAGGGTAGGCAGAGAGAACAGAGTGCCAGAGAACTCTATCTTTGCATACTTCACTCGCTTCCTCAGCATTCATAATTCTCTTCATACACGCTAGCCGGTTTCGGAGACTCTTGACTCCACCTTCCTTCAGTACATGACCGATCTGGTCTAGGTAGGTTAGTCTCGGTCTCCCCCGGTACCTACACCCTTCCACCTTCGCATTGTATATCTTCTTAACCAGACGTTCGTTCGGCATTCTTTCCACATGTCAGGTCTTACAGTTTTTACCTGTAGGTTATATAAAAGTTACTTTTAATGTCGGTTTTTACGACACATTGTCTTGTTTTCTTTTTTTGCATCTGTACTATTGATGTAAAATAACTAGCTTAAAGAAAAAGGCCTCTGTTTAAAACCCTAAAGAACAGTTTTAAGCGGTCGGTTACTCGCCTTCTACCAATAAAAGGGGTGAGTTTTCATTATGTGCACATTTTGGTGACCTAACGCCATGCTTGATTTCATTACTTTAAGATACTTAAAAAATAATCTTCACATAGAAAATACATAGGTACTGAGAAATTAAATAGATAAGTAAAGATTATATAAGCATGATTAGGAATACTGCCGTAACTAAACTTGCGTATAAAAGTGGCGCCGCATATTTTCAAAGGATGTGCCGCTGCATTGGCACCACATGGCGGAAGGGCAGCTCTCCACTAGATCTGCGTGATAGCTCTGCATCGTGCTACTACGTATTCGCTAGGGTTGGCAAAACATTTTAAATATCTAACCTAGACCTAATTTTTTCATTACGCGTTACAAAATCATGTAGTCATTACATTATGCGCGGCCCAGACGGGTTGGTAGTTAGTTAAGTATCTAGCATACCGTTTTATTTCGAGTTTGCACACCCTCTCTGTAATTTTAATTGCTTACATCCCTTAATCGGCTTTTATAAAACCCACGGATATTTAAGGGTTTGGTAACTATTATATTCTTATTATGTCCTGAAACAGATAAATAATTATCGAAATAATATATCTACAGATAAATAAATACAAATTGAAGTATCTATTTGATTTAAAGTCTATTTTCCTCTTTCCTCACATTTAAATGTAAGCACGTTTTTAATATTATTTTATTGACATTAGTAATATAATATTATTATTAAAACATACGACTTTAAATCAAATCAAACCCATTAATTTATTTAAAACAAAATTGCCCTTTACATCATTTGATTTCAATGAATATCTTAGGAGGTATACATACATACATATCATCACGCCATATCCCTTCCAGGGTAGGCAGAGAGAACAGAGTGCCAGAGAACTCTATCTCTGCATACTTCACTCGCTTCCTCAACATTCATAATTCTCTTCATACACGCTCGCCGGTTTCGGAGACTCTTGACTCCACCTTCCTTCAGTACATGACCGATCTGGTCTAGGTAGGTTAGTCTCGGTCTCCCTCGGTACCTACATCCTTCCACTTTCGCATTGTATATCTTCTTAACCAGACGTTCGTTCGGCATTCTTTCCACATGTCCAAACCATCGGAGCATTCCCTTTCGCATCTTTACACCAATACTCTCTTTCATACCTACTCGCTCTCTTATGTCGTCGTTACGAATGCGGTCGGCCAGCTTAACTCCACAGATTTTCCGCAGAGATCGCATTTCGACCGCATTAATTTTACTTTCATACTCTTTTCTGCATACCCAACTATCGCTTCCATACGTAATGTTGGGACAAGCACTGCGTTATGCATTGCTACACGTGCCTTCTGTCTGAGGTGGTGGCTGCCGAGAAGTTGCCCCAACGCTCCGTTCACTCTATTTCCCGCATTCACTCTTCGCTCTATATCAGTGTTGTACCTTCCATCTCGGCTAAATCCACATCCAAGATATACAAATTCATCCAATTGCTCTAGTACATCATTACCTATTGTTACTCTTACATCTGTTCTGGCTTCATCTCTTTCAAAGACCATTATTTTGGTTTTGCTCACATTCACGCGTAGACCCCTTTTCTTACAATCTTCTGTCATTGTGTCGACTAGGGTCTGCAGGTCAGTCGCTGACTGTGCCAGCAGGACTGCATTATCTGCATAAAGCAGAGCAGTGACCACTGAGTCGCCTATCTGGACTCCCACATTCATACTTCCCACATATGAAGTAGAATGGGCCATAAGAAGTTTAAAAAATGGTAAGACAGCGGGCATTGATATGGTGTCTGCCTTGATGATCAAGCTTGGTGGCTCCTGTGTCTGGGAGGCGTTCCTGTTGCTCCTCAATTTATGTTGGAGCTCGGGAATAGTTCCCGGGGACTGGAATAGCGCAGTCATCGTGCCTTTGTTTAAAAACAAGGGTTCACGTTATGACTGCGCAAATTACAGAGCCATAAGCTTGGCAGCAAAAGTGTATGGTAAAATTATTGAAAGGAGAATGAGGATGGTGTCCGATGGTTTACTGTGTGAGACACAAGGAGGTTTCAGGAGTGGAAGGGGATGCATGGATCAAGTGTTCTCTCTGCGCAACATTGTGGAGAAGCATCTGGCCCTAGGTCAGAGGGTTTTCTGCAGTTTTGTGGATCTGGAGAGAGCATTTGACACGGTTGTACGAAAGGAACTTTGGGACATTTTACCGGAGTATGGTATTAACGGTAAACTGCTGCAGGCTGTGCGATCCAGTTACATGGGCTGTAGAGCCTGTGTGCGGCTGGATGGTGGAATGTCGCCTTGGTTTGACGTCAATATCGGCGTTAAGCAGGGCTGCGTTCTATCAGCCAGACTGTTTATCATATATCTGGATAAATGTCTCTAAAGGTTGAACGATATTAATGTGGGAGTCCAGATGGGTGACTCAGTGGTCTCTGCTCTGCTTTATGCAGATGATGCAGTCCTGCTGGCACAGTCAGCGACTGACCTGCAGACCCTAGTCGACACAATGACAGAAGATTGTAAGAGAAGGGGTCTACGCGTGAATGTGAGCAAAACCAAAATTATGGTCTTTGAAAGAGATGAAGCCAGAACAGATGTAAGAGTAACAATAGGTAATGATGTACTAGAGCAAGTGGATGAATTTGTATATCTTGGATGTGGATTTAGCCGAGATGGACGGTACACCACTGATATAGAGCGAAGAGTGAATGCGGGAAATAGAGTGAACGGAGCGTTGGGGCAACTTCTCGGCAGCCACCACCTCAGCCAGAAGGCACGTGTAGCAATACGTAACGCAGTGCTTGTCCCAACATTACTGTATGGAAGCGAGAGTTGGGTAATTGGGTATGCAGAAAAGAGTATGAAAGTAAAATTAATGCGGTCGAAATGCGATCTCTGCGGAAAATCTGTGGAGTTAGGCTGATCGACCGCATTCGTAACGACGACATAAGAGAGCAAGTAGGTATGAAAGAGAGTATTGGTGTAAAGATGCGAAAGGGAATGCTCCGATGGTTCGGACATGTGGAAAGAATGCCGAACGAACGTCTGGTTAAGAAGATATACAATGCGAAAGTGGAAGGATGTAGGTAGGTACCGAGGGAGACCGAGACTAACCTACCTAGACCAGATCGGTCATGTACTGAAGGAAGGTGGAGTCAAGAGTCTCCGAAACCGGCGAGCGTGTATGAAGAGAATTATGAATGTTGAGGAAGCGAGTGAAGTATGCAGAGATAGAGTTCTCTGGCACTCTGTTCTCTCTGCCTACCCTGCAAGGGATATGGCGTGATGATATGTATGTATGAATACCTTGGTGACACCTAGTTTTATACGGAACCAAAGAAGTCTGGGATCATACATTCCGTAATCCTTCACACCTGAGGCCAAGCGAGAGGACAACAGCACTCCTACCCCCATGCTGGCTCGATCGCTCTGTGGTACACCAGACCACAGAGCCATCCCGCCACCAGGAAGATCGTAGGCGTCGCTGCCCCCCAGACTATGCCCTCCGGACTAGGAGATATCGCAATTTTAAAATACCATCGCAGCAAAACATTGATGAAGTGCTGCGCGCGCATATATGGTAAAAACACTGGGTCCATGTAAGTACCTAAAACAGCTCCTTAACATATGTACGTATTATTTAAAAATATTACCACCTTCAACGTAAACGAATTCGCGAGCTAAAGCTTTAGCCCAAAGTAGCTATTCCACGCGGACGAAGTCGCGGGGAGAAACTAGTATAGTGAGTGGAATATTAAAATCAAGTTAGATATTGTATTCTTATACATCTAAACATATACCTAAATATCGTTAGAATCTTTTATAACATAATTATATCTAAATAGTGTAACAGATTAGTTGGTTTGATTGAAATTAAAGTTTATTTATTTCCTTATTTAGATCATTTAAATAATAATTTCTTCTTAAAAAATATAGTTTTTATTATTAATTTATTTATGCCTGTTTAATTAGAAATATCTTTTAAAGTATCCATCCATCCATCTTGTTGCATTCAGTAGTTTATATAAAACACCTATCATCACTATCCGACATTGAATATCACCTAAGACTATGGTAGTCGTCGTTCCTTTATCATCAGATTTAGAATATCACCTAGCATTCATCAAGACATTTTCAAGGAACTCAAAAACGATAGGCTTATCTTACCACCTTCATTAGTTCCTATGGCTAACTTTGCGTTCAATCATTAAACCAGCTACATAGTACCATATCAATGCATTGTCATCAAAGTTACTTAGATGTAACGAATTTGCCTCCCACCCGGGCTGGGCGTGATTTGTTACGCCGACGACACGCTCGTCACAGCCCGCGGTGGGACACTGGAGGAGGCGGCAGGCCTGGCGACTCTCGGCACCGAAGAGATCGTCAGGCGGATCGAGGCGCTGGGGTTGAGGGTGGCCCTGGACAAGACGGAGGCCCTCTTGTTCCATGGGCCCCGCATGGGCCCTCCCATCGGCGTTTCGATCACCGTCAATTCGGTTGACATCAGCATCCGGGCCCATATGAGGTATTTGGGCCTGGTGCTCGACGGGCATTGGTGGTTTCGGGAGCATTTCCGCAGGCTCGCTCCGCGGCTCGTCGGCGCGGCGTCCGCCCTTTCATGGCTAATGCCGAATGTGGGCGGACCGAGCGCTACGTGCCGACAGCTGTACGCGGGGGTCGTCCGGTCGATGGCCCTGTACGGCGCACCGGTGTGGGCGGGGTCCCTGACCGTCCGACTCAGGGCTCTTCTGTGGCGACCACAGAGGGCCATGGCGGTCAGGGCTGTACGCGGGTACCGCACGGTGGCGACGGAGGCAGCGTGCCTGTTGGCCGGGAGTCCCCCGTGGGACCTGGAGGCGGAAATGCTCGCCGATTTGTATCGGCGGGTGTCGGGGGTGCGCGCGGAGGGCGGTGTGGTCTCTTTGAGGGAACTCACCGCCTGGCGCGTTGACGCCCGCCTAGATGTCATTGCCCGTTGGGCAGTCCGGCTGGAGAGGCCTCGGTTCGGTGTGCGGACCGTAGAGGCCTTCCGGCCGGTGCTGATGCAGTGGTTGGAACGGCGGCACGGGGTGCTCTCCTTCCGACTGGTGCAGGTTTTGACGGGGCATGGATGCTTCGCCAAATACCTGCACAAGGTCGTCAGGAGGGCGAGTACACCGTCCTGCCACCACTGCGATTGCGACAAAGACACGGCGCAGCATACGCTCGAGGTTTGTGCCGCTTGGGCAGAGCAGCGTCGTGAACTCGTCGCAATCATCGGTGCCGACCTGACGCTGCCGACCATCGCCAGGGCGATGCTCGACAGCGTCAGGAACTGGGACGCGGTCGCAACCTTCTGCGAGGCAGTAGTCTCGCGGAAGGAGGCGGCGGAGCGCGTGCGCGAGGAGCGTCTCCTCGACGGCGCGAGCCGCCGCCGGCGACTGGGGCGGCGCAGGCGCGATTACCTGCGCCTGATGCCGCCCTAGCCGAGGCCGCGGGTGACTGGATCGGGGAATTAGTCCGTCACCCGCCGAGAGGCCGACCGCGTGAGGAAAGACCGACATCCTACCCGAGGGGGGGATGTCGGTCGAGGAGAGGGTACTCCTCAGGGGTATTCCGTCGGGCCGACCACTGACGTCAAGTCACTCTGCTCCGGTGGTCGGCCCAACGACGAAGGCGACGTCACGGGTGGGTTACGGGTGTGCGCGCTTACGCCCCTCTGTCACCCCGGATGGAGTGGTGCGAGGAGTGCGCCGACCGTAGCCCACCCCCCAAAAAAAAAAAAAAAAAAAAAAAAAAAAAAAAAAGATGTAACGAATTTCAACCCAATAAATTAAACGCCAGTAAGTGGGTCGAATTATGCTTGTAATATTATATCTGAGTATAGGTACATACAATATTTACATACAAATATTTACAAGTGGAACAAAACAACTAATAAAATAATAGTTTATTTGAATGCATAACTAAAATGGCCATGCGTCCTTTTTTTGACGGGACAGACCTGCTGATAGCAGCAAAAACAAAAATGTTCCGTTTTGATTACCAAGACCGATATTAATAACTCTATAGTTATTAATATTAGAAAGAGTTTTATTTTGTTGAACGCGCTAATCTCAGAAACCACTGATTCGAAATAAAAAAATCTTTATCGTGGTAAATAGTCCATATATTGAGGAAAGCTGTAGGCTATATAACATCAGCGGAGCATCAATGAAAAATTTTGCAAAACGGGAAAAAACTTTTAAGAGCTTTTGTTGCGTGCATCGTGTGGAGAGTCCTCGGGGCTCACTTATAGTCCACGTAAAGCTGTCAAACCATCTGCGGCTTACAGCTAAATACACACAAAAAAAATCTGTTGCGTGCGCTGCGTAAACGGCTAAAATTGCGCAAAAATTCTTTATAACAGAGTTATTCAGAGAATTTTTGAGTTGTTGAAGCTGCTTTTATGAACATGTTATTAATACTTATCCAAATAAATACGTTACTCATCATAAGTATTTAATTTTGAACAAAATTGTCCTTGACATTGTAAGATTTCAAAGAAAGTCTTAGGAGATATCATAGTTTAAAATAAGTACCACGTGCGTTCAAACGTGCCAGGCGGGAGATCATGAAGCAGTGGGCCTTGTGCTGGCCGGCCGGTGGTAGTAGTAGCGAGATGATGTGCGGCACAAGCTCGCGGTCGGCTCTCTAATGAATGGTTGAGTCCTGCGAACTGCTTTTTATTACATGTTTTTATGATATCGCATCGTACAATATTTTTTTTTATATAAATAAATTATTGATAAGTTTCTTTTAATTTGTTTCTATATTCTTAACTGAGTAAATTTTCTAAATAAATACTTACCTACTTAATTTGATTTTCAACCCCCGACGCAAAAAGAGGGTCTGTGGCTGTGTAGCTCTGTCTGTCTGTCTGTGACATTATAGCTCCCGAACAGATGTAGCTATTTCAATTTAGTTTTTTTTTGTATAAAGGTGACTTATGTGTGAGTGTTCTTAGACATGTTTAATGAAAATCGGTTCAGCCGGTCAAAAGTTATGGGGTGAAAGTGGAGCAGAATAACCGAATGTCTACAAATATACTCGAGTGGGGTCTCAAATGAAAGCGCGTCACGTGCCCATTACAAAATAATATGATGTAATCTTTACCTTAAATATAAATTTACAGATTTTCGACAAGAACCTATGTATTTACAACTTAACAAAATCTACATTATAATAAATATGTAGGTACCTTTAAAAAGTATAAAATAAAAAAAAAAATTTAAATTAAAAAAAACCCCGACACAAAACCCTAAGTTCCCTTTAAAAAGTAAAAAAATCAAAAAAGAAACTAAATCTTAAAGTACCTAAGTATGTATTAATAATTCTAACAATATACGTCGTGTTGGAGGACCGCTCCAACCTAACAATTTAATTACAAATAGTCTAAACCTCACCTAACCTAACTAAGCAACATAATAAAATAAAAATATAAATAACATAATAATAATAATAACATAATAAATAATAATAGTACCATAATAAATAATTAGGAGCGGTCCCCCAACACGAGGTATTTTGTTAGCATTATTAATACATACTTAGGTACTTTAAGATTGAGTTTCTTTTTTTTATTTTTTACTTTTTAAAGGGAACTTAGGTTTTTGTGTCGGGGGTTTTTTAAATTTTTATTTTAATTTTTTGAATTAATAATATAATATTTTTTTTTCACATTATTTTTGTTCCTTTTTTTATTTATGTAGATATTAAATTGGTATCACCTACACAATTATTCAGTTAAGTTTCTTTTTACCCGACTGCAAAGGAGTGGTTTATGGTAAAATCATCATCAAAATGGTTGTTACGAAACTTTAAATCGATATAGATCCTAAACGGCCAGTCAAATCGAAAAATGTTGAGAGAAAACTATATAATAATGATTTTTAAATACCTATACAACGTTAATTTTTTTAAATACCTAACGAACGCCTGGTTAAGAACATATACAATGCGAAAGTGGAAGGATGTAGGTACCGAGGGAGACCGAGACTAACCTATCTAGACCAGATCGGTCATGTACTGAAGGAAGGTGGAGTCAAGAGTCTCCGAAACCGGCGAGCGTGTATGAAGAGAATTATGAATGTTGAGGAAGCGAGTGAAGTATGCAGAGATAGAGTTCTCTGGCACTCTGTTCTCTCTGCCTACCCTACAAGGGATATGGCGTGATGATATGTATGTATACAACGATACCCCACTCGACATAGTTTGTTGACTTTCATTTTTTTCATTTTCACAGTATGGCGTCCGGTAGTCGCCATATTGAATTTTCATTAACGTCATATCTTTAGTGACACTCGCCGGATTAAGAAAAATCGATTGACGTGTGAATCATAAAAATCGGCCCAGGCGTTTGGTCTATACTATAGTGCTTCAAAGGAACATACATACATACATACATAGACTGTTAAACACAATACCACTCCTTTGCGTCGCGCAGTCGGGTAAAAAAAACGTCCCTTTCTGACATGAAAAAAAATAATGCTCGTATTATTCATATTTCATATCATAATTATCTATATCTATACTAATATTATAAAGAGGTAAAGTTTGTGACGTTGTAGAGGGTAATCTCTGGATATACTAAACCGATTTTGAAAATTCTTTTACCAATAGAAAGGTACGTCATTTGTGAGTGACATAGACTATATATTTTATAAAAAAAAATACAGGTTCTTACTAAAACTTCAATAATGTAAACCAAGGTATGAAAAAACTTGCTATAAAATGTCTTTGATCGTATGCGCTGCGGAAACTAATAGTAGAACGAAAAAATATTCTACAATATTAAAGAACATATCAATATCTACAAAAAACTTCGCGGTACCATATATCTAACTATTGTAGTTATGTCAGTATAACTACTTTTTTGAAAGAAATGTTAACAAAAACCACACCATGCCTAAAAGACTACGTTATTCATCTCTTTGTATTAATCCTTATCCAAATAAAAATTATTAGTCATTTAAAACTGTTTCAGTACCTGAAAATTACTTTTTGAATTATTAAAATCGGCCATTGCATTCAAAAGATATTACGAGTTTAAAAATGTCAATCTAAATGAAATCCTACTAATATTATAAACGTGAAAGTTTGTATAGATGTATGGATGGATATTTGAGTGTTTAAAATAAAATATTGATCCCTTTTACTGCATATAATTTGGACGAATTGTGTTAATGTGTGGTTACAGAGATAATACGACATAGGTATGGACCCGCGACCGTGTCATAATCTATTGAGTGATACATCTATTAGACGATTTTTCTATTGCTTTATCCATTGATGTATTAAAAAACCCAAGATACACACTCAGCGACTCAAAACCGTCCGCATAAAAAGAGCGCATTATTTAAAATTATGCGCTCTTTTGAAATAGTCTTGCGTCGCTCGCGTCTGTTTGCGCTCGTTAAAAATGCCCAAGTGTTCGATGAGAAATTGTAAAAATATTACGTCAAAACGGTTAAAAAAGGATGGGATATCGTACTTTCGGTGAGTAAAAGAGTTTGTTGATTTGTTTTTGTTGTTTTTATGACTAAATACAGGACGTAATATCTGATTTTGATTTAATTTGTTTAAAAACTTCACTCACGGTCCAAATATAATACGACAAATTTCAATAGCCGCTTTTTCAGTGTAAGAACGACTACTACACGGCCTTTTATTTTAGTCGCATAATCCAAACGACCCTGTTCTTATTTAATGGAGTCGATTTTTTTTATTGTATTTAATTTTTTAATTAATAAGTTTATTCACTTTGAACTTTTTGTATTTAGTTTTTAATAAGTATTTATACGTTAGAAAATATATTAGAATAATTATATTGTTCTTAATCGAATACATACATTATAATAATTATATTGTTCTTAATAGAATACGCGTGACTATTGAACAAGACGAGTTGTTTTATTTGCATATTTTATTTCTGCTTTATATATAAACCAAACTAAAAAGTAGAAAATAACTTTTTTAATAATTCATGTTAAGGCAGAGCGATAAATAAGAGAAATTATTTTAATGTAAAAATCGCTACTCCTAGTATCTAGTCATATGAGGCAAGTGTGCGGTATGGTAAGTATGCAAATCCTAATCATGTATATCAGTCCAAAGCGCACCAGGCACCCCTCGCTTTTTTACATTAAAATAATTTCTCTCATTTATCGCTCTGCCTTAACATGAATTATTAAAAAAGTTATTTTCTACTTTTTAGTTTGGTTTATATATAAAAGCTTGTTTTTTTAGTTTTTTAAACTATTATTTATTAGTAACCATGTCAGTGCAAATATTTATAATGTATAAAAAATGCTGAACAGTTTTGATAGTTTTTGTAAAATTGTAAATTGCCACAATAATAATTATAAATTAAATGTTTTAATAATAACAAATCATAACAACATACATTTTATATATAGTATCATTCTCTTTTTGTACTGGCAATGAATTTGTATTAATTTTGTATTTAAAATGTGAGTCAAAATTTAATATCTTATAGGGTAGATATAAATTTCTGTAATAACAATGACATATTGGACGTAAGACACATTAGTCCTCCCGTGACCATGAACACTGTAAAATGTTCGAAACGTCGGGAAATTAAAAATCAAATACAAACGCGATAGAATCCGTAAAAGTAGATTATTTCAAATTTAAATAAATGATTTTACGAGTTAATATTTGTTTCATTGATGTACACATGTCCTTCCTGCCCAAAAACATATTTACGCTCAGGTAAAAGTATAATTATGGGTTTAGAACACAACTTAACTAACTCTTAAAATACTAACTCAATGTTAATAAAAAAAATATACAAATATTCGTCTTCACTCCATGTCCTGTCCTGCCGACTAACTTCGGTCGTAAAAATGATAGGTTATTGAACACTGCTTTGTAATAACAACTTTAATAAATGCGCGTAAGATTGAATTTGCAAAAAATATGTTTATAGCAAAACTATAACTACGTAGGTATAGCCATTGAGTGTTTGGTGACAGTTTGGAGTGCTACTTTTGTTTGAAACTGTGCATCTTGGGTTTTTATATATCAATGGCTTTATCACCAAGGAAAAGTACCCACTAACTGAATGACAGTCATAATTTCTTCACAAGTAAAAATGTTTACAGCCCAACGAAGTGGGCACGGGTCAGCTAGTATTATATAAGACTATAATTATAAAAGCTTTTAACTTTTTTTTGGAGTTTACTCCTTAAGAATCGATTTTCATATAAGGCGCCCGGTATGAGAAAAATTTGAGGAGTAAAATCTAGTGATCAAATGACCTCGTTACGTTTTTGGTGCGCAACCTATTCTGCGCACCTTTCACTTTTTTTAAGTGAAGATTCTTATTAGGCTTTCAAAATCTGATTTGCAGCTTTTTTGTGTAGTGAATATGCGCAAATACATGATATATCACTCTTTTCCTCACAAAAAGTGAGATATACGTACATCTCGCTTTCATAAATGTATGTAAATTAAATAAATGAATTATTAACACAATTGTGTTGTTGTGTGATCTATGTTTTAAAATGTCAAAATTGATTGATGAATAATAATTGTTCCGTGCAACAAAATAAACTCCATAAATTGGGAACACATTTAAATAGAGAAACAATTTCTACTCATGCTTTTATCGAAAATCGATGAAAGTGACGTTTGGTTCGGCGTTGTTGTCAAACACACAAGTATACATACTAAATAACTAAAGATGACATGAGCGGAGTCACGGGCAAAAGGGAAATAATAAGTAATATATTGCATAACTTTCAACTCAATCAGCACAAAGGTTGGGTAACAAGTACAAAATTCAGCGGGTACTTCATCAACATCATCCTCTCAACTGATACATGTCTCACTGTTGGACTCGAACCTCCTCCATAATGGAAGGAAAATTGACCTTATACCACGCTGGTCAGACGTGTTGGTATAGGGTTTTGTTTCGAGTTTTCGAGTTGTTTTGAGTTTTCTCTTGCATAGATGTTATATGCGTTTTATATCCCTTAGTAGTCTCTTACGATCACCCACGGGTAAGATGACGAATTGTATTCTTACTCCGTCACCATACGGAAACGGGCGGGCGAATAGCGGGTACCTACTTATTACTTCATCATTTCATCATCATCATCATTTCAGCCCAACGCCGTCCACTGCTGGACGTAGGCCTCTAAGCCCTCCCTCATGGTACGCCACAGAGTGCGGTCCTGTGCCATTTGTATCCATCGACGCCCAGCAACTTTCACTAAATCGTCTGTCCACCTAGTGGGGGGGAGTCCTACACTGCGTCGTCCGGTACGTGGTCGCCACTCTAGAACCTTTTTTCCCCAGCGGTTGTCGGTTCTTCGAGCGATGTAGCCTCTGCCCATTGCCACTTCCGCGTGCTAATTCTTCGTGCTATGTCGGTTACACCCGTTCTTCTGCGGATTTCCGTATTACGGCACTTATTACTTATTACTTACCTATCTGTTAATATTGCACTAGGTAGGTAAGTAGGTAGGTAGGTAGGTAGGTAGATACATACCTATTAAATAAAGATAAGTTAAAAAGAAAAGAAAAGTTAAATAGACTTATACCCATTTTCACCAACAACTATTAAATTTAGGCAACATAAATCCCCTAAGGCAACATAAATGATACATAACGTTGAGATTATTAATTTTTTTATGTTAATTACTGTTAAATAAAATTTTAATTTTAAGTAACACCTAAAGTCATATAAATTAAACATAAAATCAACGTAATGTGTTATTTATATCATATTAGGGATTCCCTAAACTTTAGGTACCTATCATCCATGGGCCGGGCGGGCCACCGAAGACAAAGGACCGGGTACCGGTGGCCCACTCGCACGGCTATTTATTAAGTAATCTGTGGCACGGCGAAGAGAGGAGTTCTTGCAGGGTGGGTCTGTGGGGTTGCGGGCCGCCTCTTCCGTCGCCCCGGACGGATTTGGCGGGGCGCGACCACATCCATAGTCCACCGCAAGAAAAAAAAGGGGTCATCGTTGAAACGGGCATTAGAAAATGACTCTTTTTTTTATTAGGAACCACTTAGCGTATCGTAATATTACCAAATAATAGAGTCGAAATCTATATAATTATGTATGTATATAAATCAGCCTTTAGTCATAGTTCGATTGAAAGAACCGAAGATAATCGTGTTATCATAAAAACAATATTGATTTTACACGTCTATGGAAACGACAAAAGGTAAGGTAATTATTAGCTGCCTACTTAAATGCTCTCAGAAAATGGCCTCTGTTACAACAATGCTAACAATGCATGTTTGACACAAATCATTTTTAGTAGTATTTTCTTAATAATAGGCAAATAATTTCAAATTACGTACTTAGATAGGTAGGTACATAAAATACCGCGTAAAAGTGCCAACATTGCGCATTGACGTCACAATTCATTGAACGTCATCACGCACGAACCGTAATGAGATATTGTTTAACAGAAAAATATGTATAGTGCCAAAATAATTATGAACATTTCTATAATTAAAATTCCCGACAAAAATGTTCTTAAATATTTTCAATTTATGTTTGGTCCTCAAACGTATACACGTGTATTGTTACGGCGTAATTCTGTGTTATTAGCTATCACGTGAGCGACGTTAAGAAACAATGGCTTTTAAGTACTCGTATTTTACGATTTATTGACAATACATAACAATACAATATGTCATACTTTTTGCTGAATTGCTTTTTAGAATCGATGCCCGGGTGTATTTAATACGAATTACTATCCTTCTGCCTAATTAGTACCTACAATCATGAATCAATCATGAAAATCCTCGATAAGTTTAAAAATGTTATTAGGAGTTCAAAAAAACAAGACGATTTCAGGAGCATATACAATGTATTAACAGCGATAATACTAGGTATCATTTGAAACTACATATTATATTTATGAAAACATCGCACTGTCTGATATGAAATAAATATACGTATATTCATAAGTCAAATACGTAATGAACATAACAACGCATTAATAGTAGCTCCTAAAATAGTTATCTATACTGACTCTATAGAGTAAAATAATATACGTAATACCTCATTGCTTGAAGATACTGATAGCATAATCAAAAGTAAAACGGCAAAATGTATAATGTACTGAATTGACGTAGGCGTGGGCCAGCTAATTTTTGCAACATTGCTAAAAATAATAAGTGTGCAATAGTTTGAATGTGTGACGTATTACATACACTATTGACTCGTAAATGGCGAATTGCAAGTCATATCTTTATATTGTGAATATTAATGCTTATGTACGTTTATTTTTTATGACCTCGTGCCCTCTCCGATCCTGATTAAAATCCCCGAATAAATAAGTACCTATAGAATTAGAGTAAGCTTTTATTTAACAATATTCAACGGATATTGATGACATCTTTTGTTTCTTATTATACCAGAAGTACTATCTCAATTTTATACATAAATTACCCTTCGCAACACTGCCTGAAATTGATCACCCTGAGGCCTGAGCGATACTCGAGTTTTCTGTATTACAGCTTAGGCTTGCGGTACCAAAATTCTAGATACTTACCATGCATGAAGACAGTGAGACCATTAGGCGCCAAATAATGACAACCTTTATGTTAATGTACCTAAATAGAAGACCTACACCTATATCTTCTTATTCATAGAGTATATTAGCTACTAAATTGTAATTACATAATTAAATTACACTGGGTTATTTATTTTTCTTATGAAAATCTGTATATCTATACAAAGGCATTATGATGATTATGTAATAAATAAGATGATGTTGTTTAATTTAAGTGCCGAAACCATTGTGCGATTCAGGCTAAGGTCACCTGTCAACGAATAATACGAATATTCATCTTTGTCAAGGAAATTTATTAAAATAATAATAGCATGAATGGATTAATAGAGATTAATAAGAATTAATAGCTATTAATCATGATTAGGGTTGCCACCTTTTTTCTTTGCAAATAAAGTACATTGGTTAAGTATCAAAATAAAGTATAATTTATTTATATTTATTATTATGTTTAAAATCATATTTTGTATTACTTTTTGCAGCTTGCATTTATATTCGTTTTGTGGATCATTAATTAACCAATCACCATGTTCAACTTCTCACTGATTTTACTTCTGCAATAGTTTATTTTTCTGTTTTGTTTCATTTTTTAAACATTTTTACGGTGTAACATATTCACTATCTATTTGCTCTGTTTCACTATCGAAGTTATGTTTGAAGGTGTATGAGAAGTATTCTTGTCCATAATTTACCATGGCATAAATCTATGAAACTTTAAATCGTATTCTTAGTGCACTCAAACCGTTTCGCACAAAACACCAAGGAATTAACATTTAAGGGATGTGGCGCTGGCAAGTGGCGGTTAATTTCGTTAATGAAAAAATACCTACGACTAGACTTTGCAAAATCCCAAAGAATTCATATCATAGGAAATAAAGTATTTTCGTGTATATTTATTGTTCTCATAAAGTATAGAGTACATTTATCTGAAATAACGTACAATACTTTATAATAAAGTACGGGTGGCAACCCTAATCATAATCGTGAGCCGCTCTTGTTACTGGTACCTATTTTTTTAAACAAATACTTGTTGATTCCAATAAGAGTTGATTACGCTTGATTATCTTTAATTGATAATAATGGGTCTTCTGTGAAGTTTGATCTATTCGTTACTCACATGTCTAGCTGGTACCTACCTAATGAGTTAATACTTTTAATATAGGCACGTATAGACCAATAGATGTCTTGCAAAAAGGCCAAGTTAATCGCCGCATTTCCTCCAATAACGATTTAAAAAAATATTTTTGTTGAAATTATTATTTTCTCGGCCCATAGACGTTATATTGTGGAGGTCGGGCCTCCACTACAATCGGAGGACGATTGACCTATTATGTCATGCTTATCATACGGGTTAACTTTATGTCGACTTTTCATTCTTTTATAATTATGTTATCTGCATAGTTACCGGTCAAACGCATGACTCGTTTTTTGGCTCGCCCTAGTCGCCAAGTTCTCTAAGTAGCTACTATGAAAATATAAAGCAGATTTTCACAATTAAAATTCTTTATTATTAGAAAGCTTTATTTCATTCTTCTTTGTTTAGCGCTAGCATGCCTCTCGATTGAGAGTGCCTGGATTCCAATCCTAAAGAAATTTAAAATGTGGACAAAATTTTCATATCTATGTGATTAAGTGAAATGGGAAATACCGTGTAACTGCTTGCTCTATTGTACGCAGTCATGTAGAAGATAGACTTAAAAGTCTGTTATTTTGAATTCTCGGCAAGCACGAATTCACTATTGCGGCGATGCGCAGATTGCGGCGATGTTAGGCTGAAAGGATTGAATCTCGACCAATTAATGGACATAAACCACAAATACCTACTATTAGTTACTTAGACATTAACTCAGATTAAGTATGTAATCGTCCAGATTAACAACGGACGTTCAAACATTTTGAAGATGATATATTTGCATTACCAACTGTCTGGGCGACCTTTTTATTTGGTATATGATATTGTATTATTGCAATTGTCGATCTTGAAGAATTCAATTATCATTATGTATTATTTTGGGCAAATAATAAGAAATAGCTCAACAAAAACTTGATTACGAGCAACAAATTATTGTCACACATGGGATTCGAACCTACACCTATTGGAAATACGTGCCAATCGTGCTACCACTTACACCAACGTGAACTGTTGCATGACATTCAACTTCACCTCGTATTATATTTTTGTTTTTAAAGGAGACGTATGCCATCTACCCGACATTGTTTACACATTGTACAGAACCTTGTTATTTAAATTACTGAAATTTAGCATTTAATATGCTTAATTATTTATAAAATCCGATTACGAAATGAAAAATGATGTCGCAAGCGGGATTCGAACCCGCGCCTATTGGGGCCCATACATATTGTAGTGGCAGCACGATTGGGCTGGAATCCCAATAGGCGCGGGTTCGAATCCCGCTTGCGACATCATTTTTCATTTCGTAATCGGATTTTATAAACATTGTACAGATTTAATACTCTCTTTACAAATAATCAAGCATGTTAAATGCTAAATTTCAGTCATTTGAATAGCTTAATAAGTCATAGTGCACTAATATTTACGGCAATAAATAAATGAGAATGTGCGTTAGAGTTCATAATATGTCGTCTTATCTTTCAGCAATAATTTTTTTACCACTATATTTATGTTATTACTAGCTTCTGCCCGCGACTTCGTCCACGTGGAATAGTTACTAGGTTATTCTAAAAAAAACTAACGTTATTTTAAAGTACTTCTACACACACTATCCGCCCTTCCTCCTCATCATCGCCCGCCAGACTTACATTATCATAAATGCACGCGCAGTATTTGATCATTATTTTGCTCCGATGTTATTTTAAAACTACGATATCTCCATTATGATGATGATATAATGATGATGATTCATTGAAATCAAATGATGTAATGGCCAATTTTGTTTTAAATTAAATACTTGTGATGAATGACATGTTTATTTCAATAAGGATTATTAATATTATGTTTACAAAAACACCTTCGCAAATATCGCATTATTTAGAACAAATTTGGTTATCATAAAAAAAGTCAAACACATGCTGTTGTGGACTTTTATTTAGAACTTTTAAAGGAGAACAATTCTGTCATACATGATTTTCGAGAAAATTTAACCGATTACGCAGCGGCAGTTCTTAAAAGGAAAAAACAAAAACGACTTTGAAACATTCTTCATTGGTACTCCGGTCCTATTGGTCCAGCAAGATCATAGCCTATCAAAAGGATCAAATTCGAAATTCACTAGACAGACTTTAGTCATATCTGTATCTATAACCTTTTCGACTAACGCTTGGTAAGTTTCAATACACGTTAGTTAGGAATAGTAAGTAAGTAGGAAGGTTACCCTTAATTGACATTACTATGCATATTTAATGTATGCATCTATGTATTTTTAAAGACAAATAAAAGTCATTCAGTTCATTCATATTAATTATTGCTTGAAAATTTAGTTGTTTATGTACCTATTATACATTAAGAAATTTTCATTGTTCTTTTATTTACCTATCTTTGTAATCATACTCTAAAACAATACGATTCAAATATTGCAGACTCTCAAAACTCGATCTTAGTTTCGGCTTTGAATTTCCTCTAATTTTACTTAATTATGTAAATTCAGTAGGTATGTAACCTAGGACCGAAGTCAAAATTCGGGTACCGGTGGCCCGCTCGCACGGCGGAGAGAGAAGGTTTTACGGTGGGTCTATGGGGTCACGCGCCGCCTTTTCCATCACCCCGGACCGATGCGGCGGGGGGAGACGCATCCATAGTATACCATAAAAAAAAAAAAAAGGTATGTAACCTAGGCCGGTCAACAATCGACGCATTGGCCGCCCTGAAGTCCCTGGTCACCGAAGCGGTGGCCCAAAAGGAAGTTCTTCTGGCGGTCTGGCTCGACATCAAGAACGCCTTCAACAGTCTTCCACACGAAACGTTGAAGGAGGCACTCTGGTACCATGTACCTAGTGCCTCCTTATCTCCGAGGGCTGTTGGAGGCGTACCTCGAGGAAAGGCACGTGTTCTTCGCAGGTCGCCGCCAGAGCCTCAGCCACTATCGGCCAAGGCGGGTCGCCCGCCAACAACCTTGCCGCGGTCCAGAACACCGTACGATCGCCCTCATCGCCATGACCCTCAATAAAATTTTAGTAAACTCCTAAATCAACTTATACATATCATCGCGTCATACAAATTGCCTTAGGGAACATACCCATACTATGTATGTAACTCATTTTTACAAATGATAGAGGGAAAGCCCCAGAAATTTGTATGGACACAGGAACTAGACACGCCTTTAATACTCGTGTAAACATCCGCCTTAATACTCGTGTAAGCATCAAAATTAATTTCATTGCAATTTTAAAAATTGCTGACGCTGAATGCACTTGTCCCACATTAACTTTTGGTGACTCTGTAAAGTTACGCGTGACGATTCGTAAACATATGTATTTATATTACGTCACGTAGCGGCACATAAAGTTTTGTTTCTTCAGCACTAGGTACCATCTCCCTTTTCGTGTGGTGACGGACTAAGAATACAATTCGCAACCCCTATCTTACCCGTGGGTGATCGTAAGAGACGACTAAAGGATATAACATGCATATAACATCTATGCAAGAGAAGGAAAACTCGAAACAAAGCCCCGTACAACTCATCTGACCAGCGTGGTATAGTAGGTCAATTTCCCTCCCATTATAGAGGAGGCTTGAGCACAACAGTGGGAGAAATATGAGCTGAGATGAGGCACCACCTCTGTCGAATTTGATCTTCTCATTCTTGTTCTTATTATTAAGATAATTAGTGGATCGGACTTTAGATAATTAGTGGATCGGACTTAAGATAATTAGTGGATCGGACTTAAGATAATTAGTGGATCGGACTTAAGATAATTAGTGGATTGGACAAAGTATTGTCCTGCTTGGGAATCGAACTTATAGCACTGGCACGGTAGGCCAATATATTAACCATTACGCCATCTGTGCAGTCATATTAGTTATACCACATGAGTAAATAAACGTTACTCATATGGTTATACTTCGGTTCCATCATAGACCGCTACCACACAGCTGTGAAATGAATTTTACGATTATACATACTTGAGTTGAGAGAGTATCTTCTATATAGGTAAATGCGAATATTCGTTTCATCACTACTGTTTTGCTATTTATCTAAAAATAGTTTGCGAATATATATGATAACATTATCTTAATTATAATTGTTTTTACATGATAACTTGCATCATCTGACATAGATAGGAACGTCAATATTATGTCACACTCCCTTATCTTTCAGGGTTAATTAGAAACGAAAAGTAAACAAAAGGATTGTTCTCTGTTGTTAGATCTGGCTGCGTTACAGATATTTATAGCGGAGCTGACTTACTCTTCTAACTTTTCACCATAGTCAGCACGAGAGTCTGCAGATACCCTGGCGGCTTAGAAGATTCTAGTTACCGTTAATTGGCGTCTTTTTTTACTATATCTAGATTTTATTAGCTCTGTGCGTTAAAACTTATGAGAGGTCTTTGAACGAATTAGGCAAAGTACACACGACTAAAAAATAATAGAGAATTTGATTGTATAAATAATATGTTTCAATTGCGTGTAATTCTAATTTATTATGTTTTTACATCATTTGTTTAGTTAAACAATATCAACATCATCATGTCAGCCCATACACGTACTGCTGTCCGGATTCTCCAAAACAATAGGGAACTTGACCTACTATATCGCTTTGGTTAGACAGGTTGACATAGGTTTTATTTAGAGTTTTCCTTCTCTTACGTAGATATTATATCTATGAATATTATCCCTCAGTCGTCTTACGACCACGCGGGCAAGATAAGGCATAGTGAATTCTATTCATATTAAATGAAGTAATCATTACGAGGAAAAATTTTAAATAAAATAATATCCATATTTTAGCTACACGTGATCGCAAACGCCACATTTTCAGTTCACTCAAAATATAAACATTTACTAAAAAAAAAAATAGTTACTGCGTAGTTTCTTTATAGATATGTTTTATTTGTAAATTGTTTATTTTAATATTAAATACATTTATGAACATATATTTGTTCAACAGTAATAAGCTGTATGGTAACGGCTACGAATACTACCAACCCTTACTTTGCTCGTGGATGTCGTAAAAGACGACTAAGAGCCTTATAACGTAACGTAAGAGCCTTATAACCTGGGCCAACTCCATCTGATGCCGTTTGGTCAACAATTACATTCCCAAGAAGGGTTGACGTCTGGCAGGCGGCTGGTCATAAAACTATTGCCGATAACTTTTACAATATATGTACTATGAAATAAGAGTACATACTGTTTCGATCCCAAGTAATTGGGATAAGAGTAGGAGAATGATGAATACTTTTGTAAAAAAAAAACAACTTTTTTTTATTAAAGTTTATTAGGGTACCGTACCCAAGACCCCTTGGGTACGGTACCGTAAACGGGACCCTATTACTGAGACTTCGCTGTCCGTCCGTCTGTCACCAGGCTGTATCTCAAGAACGGTGATAACTGGATAGTTGAAATTTTCACAGATGATGTATTTCTATTGCCGCTATAACAACAAATACTAAAAATAAAATAAAATAAGTATTTAAGTGGGGGTCATACAACAAATTTATTTTTTTACCGTTTCTTATAACGTTTATTTAAACGAGTTATACTCAAATAGATAACGTGTTTAGCAATATAGACTTGAATGCTGGTACATACTGTGCACTATTTAGTTACCATAGCCCTTTATGGATACAATTCCGAATTGAGTAAGTATAGGGTATTTTGCATCCAAACGTACCTACCCAGCTCAATCGGACACTGCGAAAAGTGTCTGTAACTTGCAAGATTAGGTTACAGATAATGGTACGGAACCCTTCGTGCGCGAGTCCCACTCGCACTTGGCCGGTTTTTATTTTATTACACGTAAATCGAGCAAACTTAACACAATATAATATTATATTTTAAGGTTTTCATTGAGACTTCAGTAAAACCTGATCTTTAAACAGTTTATCATTCATTTTTCTTCGTTGAGGTCTCATGATCAAGCCCAAAATGAGAAAAGTCGCTCCACAGGGGCAGAACTAGATAAACAGGTGTTGAATTTGAAAAATATTTTTCTACGACAGTCATCAGTTTTGTCCCCACCATAGAATCAGTTATCGGACTTTTGACGGGAATTTGAAAACGCCATGTGGTGCTCTTGTATTATATTCGGTATCTTAGTGTTTTAACGTGTTATATTAGATAATTTTGTTGGCATTTTATGTAATGTGATGCGAGGAACTACTGGGATATAATGAATATCATATAAAAGTGCTTTACAATGTTTTCGTTTTCCATCAAAATTCCCACAAGATACGATTAACAGTGTGGCCATTGCGCTGTTGATGGCGACAATTTGACTTAGACAATGACTAACTTGAAAGACTAAAGACGTGAAAATATTTATAACTTGACGCTGGCACCAATAGCTCGTATGTGTAGCTGATTGCCAATATATAAGAAGAAGAATGATTTCTGACGGGTTGAGAGCCCTCAGCACTCACCCACAGTCCGGGTAACTTGTCAGCCATCAGAGGCTAACAACAAAGTCACACAAAAAAAAAAAGAAAAAGAAAAAAAAAAAAAGAATGATTTCTGATGTTTGTAGAAATAAAACTATTTTTACGTATTCCATCGCGTTTGTATTTGATGATACTTTACAGCGTTCATGGTCACGGGAGAACAGTCAGTCCTCCCGTGATCATGAACGGTGTAAAATGTTTGAATCATCGGAAAATTAAAATCAAATACAAACACGATAGAATCCGTAAAAATAGTTTTATTTCAAAAACATAGTATGTGTATATAAAATATATACTAAGATACAAAATGTTTTTTATTTTTTTTTTATTTAATATGATGGCAAACGAGCAAGCAGCAGACCTGATGGTACCTAAGTGTTACTACCGCCCATGAACCTTTTCCCAAACCCACCCAGTTAGGCTTCCGGCTCTCTCGCTCACCCTAAGAAGCGCAATAGCACATTGCCATTTCTCAGACGTCGGCGTCTATAAAGCTAGCATGACAAAGTGAGCAGAATCGCTTAAAGAAAAGTGCAAAAATAAGCGCTTATTTACTGCCAAAAACTTAAATTTGATGCTCTCTAGGTATGCGTCCGATATATCAAAACGAATCTGAAATCGGATTTCAGTCAGAAATCGTATCGTATCGATATTCAACACTATACAAACTGATTTTAGAAAACGTATTTCGGCAGAAACTAAATCAACACATATCAAAACAAAACGACGAAAACGCAAACTAATAATAAATCTAATCATCGCGCAATCGTTTTCTATTGCTAGTTTTGCAAACCAAACCAATATTTGAAAACTTACTATCTCTTTCACTCCGCTAAGCGATCGCTTAGTCAGAATGAGAGAAAGCGAATTTCATTAAAATTCGCCTCCTTTCATTCTAACTAAGCGATCGTTTAGTGCAGTGAAAAAGAGATGAAGCGAATTGTCATCTGTTTTGGATTTTGGCGGTTTCTAAGAAACTCAGAATGGCAGATGGAAACGAAACAGAATTACAAGAGTCAGGGAATAAGATCTATATTAGAATGCAACTACTTCCATGATAATATTACACAATACTTAATGATAGTAGTTTAAGTTTTGTGTTTGTTAAATAGATTTTTGAATTATGGGAGAGTTTTTGCACACTTGACCTTGGTGACACGTGCGGTGTGCGCGTAATGTTATTTTTGTGATCTCGTGAACTATATAATTAGATAGGTATTTTACGATTCAATACTATACTAACGTATGTTAGTATCATACATACGATTTGATGATAAATAAGAAATAACTATTTAATGTAAAAAGGTAAGATTTTCGCTTCGTAATCGGGATTAATAAAAAAAAAACTATACAAAAAAATGTACATTATAAAATATAATCATGAAATCATTGTAAATATGACGATTTTTAAATACGCAAGAAAGTTTTGTATCATATCCAAAACAAAACATTTTTGCTAGTCTAGTACTCTAGTTAAGCCTAGATAAAGCATGAAGGAAAATCGTACACCTAAATCCAATCAACAAAGAAATTATAGAAAAATATTTTGAATGCGTTCGTTCGATTGCGTTTTTCGTTTGCTACGCTAAAATAACTAAAAACATCGAATATCGATCGAAACTAAAGTAAACCCGCTCCGTCAACCGCTCTGGAAAGCGATTTCTGAAATCGGTTTTTAAAATCGATTTCAATATCAGAAATCGAATTTGTATCGGTTTGCGTAAAAATCTGAAAACGCCCATCTCTAATGCTCTCATAGATTCGCAAAAAATGAGAACACTGCTAGCTTGTAATTAAGCTAGCAGGGTATTCCCTAAAACGCCTATATTAACGCGGTATAGGACTAAAGCAATGTATAGGGAATTTAGTGCTAGATTAGTGCTGGCAGTATGTGATAAAAAATTTGGCAAATTTTTTTTTAAATTTTTCTCAATCAAAACTGCCAGTATGACAGTCTGAGCAAGTGACCGGATTGAATACGTCAATCAGGATTAAATGAATTAAAGCACTAAATTATTAACCGTTGACAATCATAGATTTTTGATCCAGATTGACGTATTCAATCCGGTCACTTGCTCAGACTGTCATACTGGCAGTTTTGATTGACAAAAAATAAAAAAAATATATTTATTTTCAAATTTTTATCACATACTGCCAGCACTAATCGAGCACTAAATTATTAACCGTTGACAATCATAGATTTTTAATCCTGATTGACGCATTCAATCCGGTCACTTGCTCAGACTGTCATACTGGCAGTTTTGATGGATAAAAAATAACAAAAATATATTTTTTTTTAAATTACTGAATACGTACTGCCAGCACTAATCGAGCACTAAATTTATTAACCCTTGACAATCATAGATTTTTGATCCAGATTGACGTATTCAACCCGGTCACTTGCTCAGACTGTCATACTGGCAGTTTTGATTAGAAAAATTTCAAATAAAATTTTTTGCCAAATTTTTTATCACATACTGCCAGCACTAATCGAGCACTAAATTCCCTATACATTGCTCAGGTCCTATACCGCGTTAATATAGGCGTTTTAGGGAATACACTGCTAGCTTAATTACAAGCTAGCAGTGTTCTCATTTTTTGCGAATCTATGAGAGCATCAAATTTAAGTTTTTAGCACTAAATAAGCACTAATTTTTGCACTTTTCTTTAAGCGATTCTGCTCACTTTGTCATGCTAGCTTTATAGACGTCAGACGTCGTTCTTCTGTGAGAGTGTGGTACTACCCCGGACGTACCGGCCCGCGGCTATAGACAGAGAACTGTCCACTAGACATATGTAAGTAATGCGAGTGATGTATCACACGTAATATTATCCGACCGTGTACTGACCCATTACACATTACGCGACTAAACATCACATCACATTAAACATGACGCGAATACCCGTGTACTGTTCTGCATTTCTGCAATGTTCAGTGTCTGGCAATTCAATATTTATTTTGAGCTTTATTTCCAGAACTTTAAGGCTTATATTTCTTGGCGCCGCCCGCCGTATGTATAGACCGCTATCGCATTACGCATCACACATGACATGAAATGTCATGTGTGATGTTTGAAGCGATGGTTAAATGTAATATTACTCGGCACGAAATGTAATGCCATATCACATCACTTTGCGAAGTAGGTACTGTTTCGCTCATGTCTACTGTCCACAGCGTGGTCCTACCACTACTATGATGAATTTAAAAAAAAATATAGATACAAGATGAAGATATGTATCTTGTATCTGTATTACAGATACTTGTATCTTAGATAAGTTGTGCAATTTTGTTATTCAAATTGTTCTCATTAATGTGATATCTTTGTCAGTCACATATCTACAACCCTAATCTACTTAATCTAAATATTGGGTTAAACGTTGAATTAATGACGAAGGTTTGTAAGTAGGTAAGCACCTATTTCTTATCTGAAAATTATTTCATAATCGATAATATAGATAACTTATTAAACCAGCAGATAAAACAGCAATATAGATTTTATCTACTACGAAATTACGTCGGAATACCTACTATTTACTAATATAGATACCTAATTAATGTAATATTAGATATCTATTATCTATACACATAAAAAAATAATATTAGAAATCAATACACTTAAAAAAATTGAATGTTTCTTGATAATATAATTTTTTTTTTTGACTATTATATTATGAAACCAGCTGATATAGATTCTGTTGTACAAATCTAGGCAAAATGAAAATAGAAATTGATTATGTCTGAGCGTTAATACCACCAAAATCGGTCCAGCCGTTCTTGAGGAGTTGAGCGGATTCAGCCGGCGAGAGAATGAGATAGATCTCATTCTCTCGCCGGCTGAATCCTATACATTTATGTATTTGTGTCTCTATGGACTTACTTTTTCGTTTCATCGAGTTTGAAATCACAACGATTCTAAACAAGTTTCACTTCAAAAAGGCTCACGTAATATAGGTACGTTCGCTGAGTTTAAAATTTTATGGGCTTAATTTTATTAATAGCTTCATGCGCCGAGCTGCGTGAACACCATGGTTCATTCGAAATGTCAACCTTCAAATCGATCTCGAATGCCTCACTATAAAGCAGTTCATGAAGCGATGCCTCCAGCCTAGGTTCGTATCCCATAGGAAGTGCCCTTGAGCGATGTCACTTAGATTAATTTCCACGAGTTACGAGCTCTCAGTATTCGCCCATTGTCGGAGCAAAACTGTCACAGGTCATCTGCAGCTAACCGCTAAACACAAAAAGGGTCATTTTTTTCAAATCGATAGAGCATTGCGCTTTACCATTCCCAAGGGCGTACCATCCAGGGACAGATCGCGAATTTATAGCGCCCTGGATTAATGCCATACAGGGGTCTACTAATTATTCAACTAAATGTCATTCTGTCAAGAAACTGTTATCTGTGATGAAAATGATGTATGATTAAGTCTATGTACCTATACAAAGAGAAAATGTAATCGTACATAGTTATGACATATAAGTACTTAAATTATAAAGCAGCCTTTCTGGATGTTGGTGTCGCACATTCTTTTATTTGCTCTTCACAACGTAAATTCTTTCTTTGACCCCAAATTGATAAATCATTTAGTCCATCGTTTAATATTGTTGTTCTATTAGTTGTATGTATATAGAATATACGATTTTTGAGAACAACGGCAAACAAGCGACAGAGCATTCCCGTTTCCTTCGACAGAAGGGTTAATATTTCTCAGGATATCCAATCTTATAAATATTTAATGGTACATAGGTATTTTAGGTACTTTAAAACATTGTATAATCTATTGTTTTCAACGAGGGCCCCTTCTGTTTATGGGGCCTGGGCTACAAAAAAGGCCTTAAATACATTCGCCCCCGTGTTGGTAAAAATTTAAAATTTCAAATAACGCTCTGTAATCAGATCGTCGATGTCCTACAGCGCGATCTAGTGTAGAGTTATTATAAAATGGGTAGTAAGACCATTAGATATTTGTACTAAACATACGTGTAGCACATATATCACAATAAGTACGGTAGATATTTATTGTATCAACCATACAAGTATAGTTTTCCGTTAAATTAACATTTTGCGTTTCGAAGCGTTAGCTTAGTAGGTACCTACCTACCTAGTAAGATATGGCCCAATGGACCGTGTGAAAATATTCTACATATTAAATTATATCAAAAAAGCAAGAACTGAAAAGCATTTAGCTCTTGCTCTTGAGAATATTTAGTTTTATTTTCAATGCGATCGTTTTAACACTAAGATTTTCGCTGCAACGCCATCTAGTGGGGATTTACGAACTTTAAAGCATCATGTTTAATTTTTCACATTGTTACTGTGGTACAAAATCCTCATACTAGGAATACTCCGATGTGTATAATGTACTCCCGTAAACATTTATCAGTTATTCTAGGTGAAAAACATTTTTCGTCGTTTTTAAAATTTAACCGCATATGAGCGTAAAACTATTTTAATTTCTAAAAACTTTTTCCATATTACGAGTGGATACCACTCGTAGTACCTATGGAAAAAGGTTTTAACAAGGGGTTAAAAAGAAATGGGTAAGGCAGTATAGGTACGTTGCGTTAGATACATCACATGATTCACATATGAACTATAGTAAGTACCTAGTACTTCCGCATATCAATACTCAATAGTTAGCAAGAAGTCCAGAACAATAGCCGAAAGACGGTGTAGGCTTGTCATCTATTACGCAAGCATGGCAAGATATGGATACCTACATTTAATCCTAGCTAACCAAATTCGACTGAATCAATTGTGGCGATCGACTACTGAATCAAAATATTACCAGCATCGATTAAATTAATCTTTTAAGAATAGATTTTATCATATGACGTAGTTAAAGCAAAGTTCTTGAGGTTTTGCTAAAACTTTAAATAAATATCGAAGACAGAAACCAAGGCACTCGATCATGTGTAGCCAAAACTCCTAAGTAAATGAGACTATTAAGGCGGTCTTACAATTGTCTTCATCAACCCATATTTTTTGAAATGGTCTAACTCTCTCACGCTGACCAAAAAGACGGGTTGATATTTTGTTTGGTGATTTCATTCTCATATGTTAGAGAACGCACCCAAACTGCCCTCATTTCTTCAAAAATACCACGCTTGTTTATAAGGAGAGGGGAGGGGGTGGGATTTCGTTACGTAGTCAAGCTAAATTCAATCATCGTCAAGGTCAATTCACGCAGCGTTAGTGCTTTTCAAACTCACATTTGGCCACACTAATACACATATGTACTTATACCGAGACATCAGCTGCTTTGATTTTTTTTATGTTATTGATATCGCAGTGGTAAAATGCTGTTTACGCACTACCCCCGCCCGTTACAGACGGAGAGTGTGGGACTCGCCAACCCCGCGGCTGGAATACCCACTAAAATCCACTGCGGTAGCTGTTAGCCGAGATGACTTTGACAGCTTTATGCGGACAATGGGTGAGCGCTCAGGGCTTTCAACCCGAAGCTGCTTTGAAACTGATTTATCTATAATTATAGGTTTACCCGCTATCTTGGTGTCACGCGGCAAACTTCAAATTAAGAAAGACATTTGATCCAATTTCATTCTTTTTTTAAATGCCTGTTTGCAAAAAGAAAAATCAAACCATATGAATGGCTTACTAAGTGAAAACTAGAGGGATCCAGAGGTCTAGAGGATCTAGAGGTCACTGAGTGGAGGAGATAAGAATTTGAAAAAAATGGGTCACGTAATATCAATTCGTAACATAATTTTCATTTATGACATCAGCGGTAAGTGAAAGAGTAGTGAATTCTTACGCCATCATCATCATTCTACGCTTATCCCAATTATTTGGGGTCCACTTGAAACGTCACTTTTCTCTTTAACCGACGATATATTACAAAAGTTTTAAGGTATCCACTGCAGCATTTTTTACGCACCAAATTTGTACGCACATCTTTGTACAGATTGCCTGTAAAGAAAGAACAGTAGGTAATTTTATTTTCTCCTTTATTGTTAAAATATAGCAAATAATCATTGCAATAAAACAATCTATTAATTTAATCGCCAACTTACACTAGCTTATTAATCGGGTCGAGAGCCCTTAGCACTCGCCCATAGTCCGCGTAAAGCTGTCAAAGTCATCTACGGCTAACATATATCATTCATTTCATTTGCCTGCCCTCATCACTCGCAAAATGGGGTCGGCACAACACGTTCTTGCCTTCCACAATCTTCTATCAGCCGTCATATCTGCATTCACAACTTTCATACACATATCCTCGTTTACACAATCCATCCACCTCTTTTTAGGTCTCCCACGATTCTTACGCCCATCCACAAGTATGTTGTTAACCCTCCTTGTCACATGTCTTTCATCCCTCCTCATCACATGTCCATACCAAGACAATCTCGCGTTCCTAAACTTCTCAATCCCTGGTGCTACTTTCAGACTTCCCCTAATATATTAATTTCGTATCTTATCTAATCTTGTCACCTCACACACCCATCTTAACATTAGACATGTGTAAGTAATGCGAGTGATGCATCACACGTAATATTACCCAACAGCGTACTGTCATATTACACATTACGCGACTAAACATCTCATCACATTAAACATGACGCGAACACCCGTGTACTGTTCTGTATTTCTGCAATGTTCGGTAATTTAGTGATGGACATCTATCTCTCACACGCGCCGTGTGTCCTTTCGGAAGAGTGAGAGGGATAGAACGACTGAACCGCGCTGCGCCTGCGGTCGATAACTTTTTATTTTGAGCTTTATTTTCAGACCATTAAGGCTTATATTGAATGAAATGTCATGTGTGATGTTTAAGTGATGGTAAAAAGTAATATTACTCGGCACGAAATGTAATGCCATATAACATCAATTCGCGATGTACTGTTTCGCGCATGTCTACTTAACATACGCATCTTAGTAGCATGCAATCGTCTCTCATCCGTCTTTTTCAATGCCCAACATTCAGACATAACGATCCATACAGAACGACAGGTCTAATGACACTCTTGTAGATTTTCCCCTTAATGCCCAACATTCAGACATAACGATCCATACATAACGACAGGTCTAATGACAGTAGATTTTCCCCTTAAGCTAAACACACAAAAAAAGCACTTATTAATTTAAACTTAACTCAAATCTAATGTACGGTAGTATCACAAGATCGGACCGCACACTGCGAAAGATCGATCAAGAAAATTCAGGGGCATATTTCTTTTATTGACTTTTATAAGACAAGCCGCCTTACTTCAGCTTAATAAATATCGAAAAAAAAGAGATTTTGAATTAATATTTTTAGTGGCAGGGCCATAGCGATGAGTTTTCAGGCTGTAGCCATAATAGGCTAGCTCGTGAAGAGGACTACCTACCACAATCTCGCAGCCAATCGAGGTCTAAATAGTAGTAATTTACTACTTCGTTCAGTGAGTGACAGACGTGGAGACTCGAAACGCTACGTTGGACGTGATATAATTTAAGTCTTTCCGTAACCATAACTGCTGAAATGTACTAGATGTACAGCTCAGCAGTCATAGACATCAACAAAGTAAAAAATAAAATGAAATCCGTAAAAATAGCTTTATTTCATATAATCTAATAATGTTTAATTTTAATACTTATTATAAAAACCTTATAAAATAATCTTATCATGCATATTAATTTTTGAGTTAGAACGGCTTTGATTTTGCCGTATTTTGCACTTTTTATATTTTATTTACGACTAGCTATTGCCCACGACTTCGTCCGTATAGTATTCTTGAATTGAGACCCTTCTATAAGTGGCATAAAATGTTATAGCCACATAAAAGGCGAGCCATCATTTTTGAAATTTAAATGACCATAACTTTTTTGAGATCAGATTTTAATAAAACAAAGACTAAATATTCCTCTGATCTAAGCTTAATCAATGTGTGAAAATTGCGGCATAATTCGTTCAGTAATTTTACAGATTAGCGTGTACATACATACAGACAAAAATTTTCAAAAAATATTTATGTGTTCTGTTGAGTTCAAGAAGTAAGAAAAGTTTTACTGCCTATACTCATTTTTAATAAATTTATTAAATGTAAAGACACGCGGTTTCTACTCATTTATTACATGTATATAAATTGGATTGGCAAGGTAGAAGTTTGTGATGAGATTAAGAATTAATGCCCGTTTATTCCAGACTACAGCGAAGCAAAAGGGAAGATTATGTTTTTGACCGGTATGTTCTGTTTCTGAACTACTTATCATAATTTGATAAAGAACGTATCGTTGGAAGCATTTTGTTGTCCGCTATTTATAAGGTATGTATCGTCGCAATAAATTGAATATAGCGCCCTCTAGGCGGCACAAGGTCCAGAACAAAAAAAATCCTTTCTTCGTATATGGTATCATTTTACAGAGACTTTTAAATGAAGGTAAGGTTTAGTATCTCATATTTTTGCCAAGGCCATTACGTTTACACCATATATGCCGCCAAAATCATGAAAATTAATTGTTATTTAATTTTGTTCCCTCATAATTACAAACAACTAAATTTTAAGTAACAACTAAGACAATCAATTATATATAACGTTATGGATTTGATGGATTTTATAACCTGTGTGGTAGCGGATAAGAATACTATCAACCCTTACTTTGCTTGTGGATGTCGTCAAAGACGACTAAGAGCCCTATAACGACCTGGGCCAACTTCATCTGATGCCGTTTGGTCAACAATTATCATTCCCAAGGAGGGTCGACGTCTGACAGGCTGCCAGTCATAAAACTATTGCCAATAACTTTGACAATATGGATTATGAAAAAATACATATTGTATCGCCCCCAAGTAATTGGGATAAGAGTAGGAGAATGACGATGATTGATGGATTTTATATATCAATAAACATGAAGATGGCGTAGTGGTTAAGATACTGACCTTCCGTGCCAGTGCTATGGGTTAGACTCCTACGCAGGACAATACTCTGTGAGATCCATAAAGTTTTGTTTTGTGTCTGGGTGTAATTTGTCTGCGTTAATTGTATGTTTGTAAAGTCCTCCGCAATACAAGCATTATTTCCTTAGTGCAGGGTGGTCTTTAAAAAAAAAAAAGGATGGTCTTAAAAAAATGTATATACATATAATGCTATTGTTTATTCACTGCCTTTAGTGTTACTTAAAATATAGGCGTTACTGATGAAAACGATCGAAACGAAAGAGAACAAACTTCTAATAGAACTCATGACGCGCGGGAATATGGTTAGTAGCATATCCGCATATCGTACCCTTCCACTACTCTTCACTACTCCATCATCATCAGAAACATGTAATTAGTGACCATATATTTAATATAATTACTATAGTTAAAGTAATATGGCAGTTTGACACTTATATGAAACTAATTATTTTTATAATAAAACCCTTCTGACAAAAAAAAATCTTGCATTCAGGGAAGACTACAAAATACTATTCATCATTCTCCTACTCTTATCCCAATTACTTGGGGTCGATACAATATGTACTCTTCTTTCATACTACATATTGATGAAGTTATTTACAATAGTTTTATGACCGGCCGTCTGGCAGACGTCAACACTTCTTGGCAATGTAATTGTTGACCAAACGGCATCAGATGGAGTTGGCCCAGGTAAGCATAAGGCTCTTAGTCGTCTTTTACGACATCCACGAGCAAAGTAAGGGTTAGTAGTATTCGAAGCCGCTACCACACAGACTATAAAAATACTATTAACCTTACGAATGTCACGAGGGCGCCAAAAAAATTACGTCGTCTGTCGCAGCGACCGAAAGGATTAAAGTGGTTAAAAAGAAACGGGCACATATGTGTGACAAGATGGTTTAAGAGGGGTGCACAGAACTGTGTCAAAACGTACGAAAGGTTAATGGACATAATTTACACAAAATCAAATATTTGTGGATCTCACAAAGTATGTAGCATGGGCAGACTAAATGGGGCCCCATTTAGTAGGCAGGGGCGGTTTACTCCAGGGCCCCGGTCGAGAAAATTGCAAGACACGCATCGGGATTTGGAAACGTTTAAGATCCCAGTTTGTAAACTATTTCCCAAGATAATTAAAATTCCAATGGCTATTTAAATTATTTGCGAGTTCTAGGGCTTTATATTTTAGGACAGTATTGTTACATGGAACGTTTACTGTAAACCTGAGGTGACGTCCTTACGTCGATAACAAAATCATCGCAATGCCTGTCATTCACAATCAATTTTTACACTTCGTACTCACAGTGAAATGGTACGAGGAAAGGTGTATTTGCTTCACCAGGCCTCTAAAAGAGCTTAGTCCGCCATTGCTCTGTGCGAATCAAATTCAAGACATTTGCTTCGGAAGATATTATATATATACAGACAGTCATTATGTAATTGTATAAATCAGACAATATGATGGTATTTATTAATTAACAATTATTACAAAATATTTAAATATTAATAAAAAAAAAAACCAGATAAATTGATCAATCTGCTAGATCTTTCTGACCAAAATATCTTGCTACTAAACATATGAAAAGGTTCATGGGTGCTGCTAGTTCGTGTGCATTATCTGCTTCAGGATGTATTTGAGATCTGTAAAAACATTACATTACATATTAATACATTACATTATACATTATTACATTACATTACACATTATTACATTACATATTATTACATTACATTATCATTATTTAATTACACACTACATTATTTTATCCTTAAAAAAGCTGTGTTTGTACTTATGTACACGCGTTAGAAGTTATACTTCTTTGATGTAACAAGATAAAACTCTTTTCAAAAATTTTATCTTTCGCCTTATTCTACGTTTGTAGCAAAAACGACACTAACAATATAAAAAGATATTGAAAGTTTTATTATAGCGCATTATCTAGTTAAAAAACTAAAATGTTGACTATAACTTCAGGGTGTCGGTTTTTCGTGACGGTGTGCGCGCGCATCGTAAAAATTTACTCTCATAATTTTTCCCTAACGCGCCAAAAGAAGTATAACTTTAATAAATACAGCAGCAATTATGAGTCACAAAATAGACTGCTAAATACACACTGTACTAATAATACACTTAAACTCCAGAGAGTAAGAGTATGGCGAATTATTGTCCCGATGCTGCTACTATGACACAGATAATACACAACATCCTCTTTTATAGATATAAAAGTAGTAAAGTAAAGTCTGTATATGACATTGCTAAGCTCAAGGTCAAGGTTTATATGTTATCCCCATTGATGTAACTCGTCACTAGGCGGCGCTGCGATATAATGACCTCTACAAACGAACCAACGGGCTGTTGGTGCAGGTGCAGTAGGCTAGTATGTTATATATATATATATATATATATATACATATTATAGATGACAACATGGCAACGTTAGAAAGCACTCTCCAACAAGAAAGGAAAATGGTTCATGCAAATTCTTAAATAATGGTGATAATAGGGACAAAAAGGTGTTATCTGTGGTGCTGCAGTAAGAATACAATTCATCACTCACTCTTGCGCATGAGTACCTTCAAAGATGACAAAATATATAACATGCAGATCACAGGTATGCAAGAGAAGGCACACTCTAAAAAAACCCTATGCCAGCCTGTCTGGCCAGTATGTCTATATATCATAATTCATCATCATTTCAGCCCATCGCCGTCCACTGCAGGACGTAGGCCTCCCTCATGGTACGCCACAGAGTGCGGTCCTGTGCCGTTTGCATCCATCGACGCCCAGCAACTTTCACTAGATCGTCTGTCCACCTAGTGGGGGGGCGTCCTACACTGCGTCGTCCGGTACGTGGTCGCCACTCTAGAACCTTTTTTCCCCAGCGGTTGTCGGTTCTTCGAGCGATGTGGCCAGCCCATTACCACTTCAGCGTGCTAATTCTTCGTGCTATGTCGGTTACACCCGTTCTTCTGCGGATTTTCGTATTACGGATTCTATCACGCAGAGAAATCCCGAGCATAGCTCGCTCTGTAGCGCCCTGAGCGACTTTGAGCTTGGTCATGAGGCCTACATTTAGGGACCACGTTTCCGTGCCGTAAGTTATCACTGGCAACACACACTGGTCGTAGACCTGTGTTTTTAGATACTGAGGTATGTTGGACGAGAAGATCCTCTTAAGTTGCCCAAACGCTGCCCAACCGAGTTGGATTCGTCGGCTGACCTCTTTCTCGAAATTGGATCTACCTAACTGGACTGTTTGTCCAAGGTAAACATAATGATCGACAATTTCGAGAATCGCATTGCCAACTAGGACCGGTACAGGAATGACATGGGCATTTATGACATGCATTATTGACATGACTTTCGTCTTGTCCATGTTCATTCGTAACCCCACCAGTTGGGATACCCTGCTGAGATCGTTGAGCATGATGCCAAAGTCCTCCATAGATTCTGCCATAACGACGATATCGTCTGCAAATCGAAGGTGAGTGATGTATTCGCCGTTAATGTTAATACCATGCCCGGTCCAGTCTAAGAGCTTGAAGACATCTTCCAGTGCAGTGGTGAACAGTTTCGGAGAGATGACATCTCCCTGTCTCACGCCTTTCTGCAACTGGATCGGTTTCGTACCCTTATCCCGGATACGGACTGACATTGTGGCGTTCCTATACAAACACTTCAGCACCTCGATATAACGATGGTCGATTTGGCACCGCTGAAGGGACTGCAGCACCGCCCAAGTTTCGACTGAATCAAAGGCTTTCTCATAGTCCACAAACGCTATACACAGTGGCCGATTGTACTTCTCGGTCTTCTGGATAATCTGCCGAAGCGTGAGGATATGGTCTATGGTGCTATAGCCTTTTCGGCAGCCAGCTTGTTCAGGCGGCTGGAAGTCATCAAGCTTGCACGTGAGTCGATTGGTAATGACCCTCGAAAGCAACTTGTAAACGTGGCTCAAGAGTGAGATGGGTCTGTAGTTCTTTAGAAAAGCTTTGTCGCCCTTCTTGAAGAACAGCACCACCACACTCCTGGTCCACGACTCTGGAACTATATATATATATATATGTCTACGTCTGTCTACTAACGACGACGTAAGAGAGCGAGTAGGTATGAAAGAGAGTATTGGTGTAAAGATGCGAAAGGGAATGCTCCGATGGTTCGGATATGTGGCAAGAATGCCGAACGAACGTCTGGTTAAAAAGATATACAATGCGAAAGTGGAAGGATGTAGGTACCGGGGGAGACCGAGACTCACCTACCTAGACCAGATCGGTCATGTACTGAAGGAAGGTGGAGTCAAGAGTCTCCGAAACCGGCGAGCGTGTATGAAAAGAATTATGAATGTTGAGGAAGCGAGTGAAGTATGCAAGGATAGAGTTCTCTGGCACTCTGTTCTCTCTGCCTACCCTGCAAGGGATATGGCGTGATGATATGTATGTATGTATGTCTATATATATATATATATAACTAAATTTTGATTTTTCAAAAGTTATTTAGCCCATTCGGTCAAGCTAGTATGCTAACTCTAACATTATTAGGTATGATAAAAGCTGCTAGTACTAGCTCTTTTATCTAAAAAAAAATAAAATAAGGTATATATATTATAAATTAATATTAACACAGCACACATACCTGATTTTTAAGCATTTTCTAGCTAGAGCTCTTAATTTTGTTGAAGTATCTTGTAAATGTGGGTATCTTGTAACTGCCAAAATAGTATATATCCATTGTCCTGAAAATTTAAGCATCCATCCATGGGTGTTTATACCAGGTTATTTTTGTTTTAAATTGATTGATATTGCTTATATTGAACTCAATTCACAAATAATAAAAAATATATAAATTCACACACAATGTGAAATTTGAACTGTACATGACAAAATACATTTTGTATTACTACTACTTATACTTCTATTATATATGTATCACAAAGAGTTGCTTAGCAAGTATGGAGTACCGTTATGAATTTTCTTGACAAACCTTTTATTTAATTATTTTGTTAGACAACACCTTGCATTATGGTACATGACATTCTTTAATGTCATGTGAGAAATTACAACTGGTCACCAATTACATTGCCAAGGAGAGTTGATATCAGGCAGGTGGCTAGTCATAAAACTATTGCCAATAATTTTTCATTATGTACAATGAAGGTAGAGAATATAATGTATTGACCTCAATTGTTTGGGATAAGAGAAGATGACTCAAAGTAATAATATGTGCAGTATAAAAAGAAATGTCCTATGTGGGAGGTAACTCATAATGAGGGAAGTTACTACTTAAAATGACCATGTCTGTTTATAATACCATACAGAGTTTTATGTGAGGTGAAGTTGAGGAGTTTTTGTTATAGGACCAAGCTGTTGACAGTTTTCTGTCTACAGCTGTGGGCCAGTCGGTCCGGAGTAGTACCACATTCTCACAGAAGATCGACATCTGAGTAATGGCCATAATTATGTTATTGGACTTCGTTACGTGAACGAGCCGGAACTCCAACTGGGTGGGTTTGTATTGGTGGCTTACCTATAACCTTGGTATAGGAAAGGTCCATGGACGACCGTAACACTTACCATCAGGTGTGCTGCATGCTGGTTTGCCACCATAAGCAATAAAAAAAAGAAATATTTTTTTAAATTTCTTAGTCAGCTTTATGACTTGCAGAGGAAAAGAAATGTTCATACAAATTATATTCTTAATGTGCTTAGTTTGATATAGACAAGCATATACAGAGTGTCCCAAAAGGTTACGTAGCTGGGAAGGGACCCCCTTCCCACCCCTATTACCCAATAGGGGTGGTTACAAGGGTCACCAGAAAAATAAAAATAAAAGCCCACACTGCGTATTTAAAAAAATAATGGAATTTTATAAAAAACTAAAAATTTTACGCCTTGTGGGGCTATTTTGCTAACTGTACCTACAAATATTGCTTTATTAAAAAAAAAAGCTGTTATGTAATCGTCAATAACCCTTTATCAAATTTAAATAAAAAAAAAACAATACATATCTAACCAAGATTTTAAAGAAAATTAAGTTCTTGTCCAGTCAAGAACTTAGTAATTACGATTTTACTCAACTTCCTCCAAGTGTACTGAAAAAAAAAAGTACTATGCAGCTCCGGCGAGTAACTTAAAAAAATAGGTAGGTAATTTTATTGCAATTCCAAAATGGTATAACACTTATTTGAAAAAGTTATACTAGGACATTTAAAAATAATTTTCGGCAACAATACCCCTACAAAACAAAACATATCAATAAAACAATAGTCTCAAATTCGTACGCAAATACATTTTTAAATGTCTATTCTGTTCCTTTGATGTTACTGCCCGTTATAATTCTCAAGATTGGAGTACAGACATACCTCAAACACTCAAGTACAGTCTAGGCCAGATCAAGCTTTACCATATGACAGGGCAAATAACCTTTACTGCATTTACTCAAGTATGCGAAAGTTGTAAAGGATCAAGCTTCATCTTGTCTCGTCTATACAAAAGCAAAGGTTGATTGATTTGATTGGCTTATCCAGCTGGTCCCTACCCTAAAAGTGGCTTGTTTATTAATAGTTTCAGCTCATCCCCAAAATAATTTTGGTAATATTCATCATCATTTCAGTATAGCGTACAAATTTTAGAGTATTGTTTTATTAATATGTTTTGTTTGTAGGGGTATTGTTGCCAAAAATTATTTTTAAATGTCCTAGTATGAATTTTTCAAATAAATGTTATACTATTTTGGAATTACAATAAAATTACCTATTTTTTAAGTTACTCGCCGGAGCTGCATAGTACTTTTTTTTTTCAGTACACTTGGAGGAAGTTGAGTGAAATTGTAATTACTAAGTCCTTGACTGGACAAGAACTTAATTTTCTTTAAAATCTTGGTTTTTTTATTTCAATTTGATAAAGCGTTATTGACGATTACATAACAGCTTCTTTTTTTTAATAAAGCAATATTTGTAGGTACAGTTAGCAAAATAGCACCACAAGGTGTAAAATTTTTAGTTTTTTAAAAAATGCCATTTATTTTTTTAAATACGCAGTGTGGGCTTTTATTTTTATTTTTCTGGTGACCCTTGTAACCACCCCTATCACCCCCCTTCCCAGCTACGTAACCTTTTGGGACACCCTGTATATCGCAAAGACAATGCAGCTAAATAATATTCTGCAAATTTGTTTAAATTACAATAAATATAATTTAGGTTGTTAAAATATTCCAAAAAAAGAAAAAGTGCATACCTGTTCTACGATCTATTGTGTGGTCTGGTTTAATTGTTCCTAACCTTTCTATCAAAATATCTATACCATCATCCAAAATTGATTGTGAGACTCCAACAACATGACTCATGGTTGGTTCTTCATTATCAAAAAGTGGCTCCCACTCTTTTACCCTGTGCTTAGATAATTCTATATCTTTTATAGCAGTAGGCAACAACTTTTTTACAACCATCTGTTGTATATACATACGGACATCAGAGAAGTCAGCTATTTGAATGTTTTGCCATTCAATTGTTGGTTTAAGAGGATTGGGCGACGTTGGACTTGCTACCTATAATTAAAATACACAACAGTAAAACAATACTTCTAGATGAATATACAAGCATGAAGGCCAAAATACTCACTTCTTTCAAATATGGTTCTTCATTTCTAGTTAGCTTTTTTCGTAACTTTCTGTAATCGCACTGTAAAACTGGAGCATATTTAGAACGTTCCTCTATTACTTTTAAAAGATATTCCTCGCCATTAGATGGTATTTCTTTTAATTGCACGTCGGAGCTAATTTCAAAGCATCGTGACGTAAAAAAATCTTCTTCTTCATAGTCCAAATTACTCTTTTTGTATACACATTTTTTTGAAGCCATTGCATATCACAGTTAATAGTTAGTTTAACAGAAAATAGTTGCATATAAAACACAAGTTCCTTAAAATAACAGTATTGACAGATTTGACAGTTCAAAATGTCACTTTTGAAAATAAAAATAATGTAACCAATTAACGAAACAGAACAGGACACGACTAGGAACACTGACATGACTGACGACTAAAATATAAATCTAGTAATTTCTTAAACTTATTTTACTATTACATTGGCGAAGTTGTGGTTAATCACTAACAGAGAGATATTTAAGAAGAAGAAAAAGAATTAACGAAATAAAGTAAGTTCAGTTTTGTTGTTGACACACGAACCTTATTTCGTTAATTCTTCTTTTTCAGTTTTATTGTTGACACGACAAAAAAGGTCTTTTCATTGTAAATAGGCAATGGATTTAATAAAATATATTACTTCACCAATTAGGTATATACAGTCAAATAAAAATTCAATGTGTTAATTAATTATTTAAGTTCAACATATACCGCTGTAGTTCATGATATCATTTATATTTTACATCATCATTATCATAGTCTTCTTACTTTTGTCCTAATTACTCTGAGACGAAGGAATATGTACTCGTCATCCATCGTAGATAGTACGATTCGTGGTACATATTGTAAAAGTTGTTAAATATATCAAGATCGAAATTTATCAAATAATAAAAATAGCTATTTTAATACATCAACTTTACATAAAACAGTATTATTTTTGTATCGGAGTATTCTTTTAATTTTAAATTTTAGGGCCTTAATTATTTACGAAATATATTAAATTAAAAAAAAAATGATTCTCGATATCTACTTTTCCATTATCGAACTTAGATCTTTAGATATTTTGTCATTAGTCCTAGTTTAAAAGATTTTCTTACTCATAAAGTAAAATATTACATATTGGAATTTCTAACTCAAAAGATTAGAATTAGAACTACTAAGATTAAAATACCGATTTTCGATATACCGATATTTTTAAATATATCAATATCGGAGCTCGATATATCGAAAAAAATCGATATATGTACTTTATTTAAAAGATCGTAATTGTAAGTCAGCACAAAAAATGATTTCCACAATTTATAATCCAGCATATTAATTAAGGCATAATTGTATATTGACGCTAGATTATAGATCTTAATAATTATTGGTTAATTAAAATAAGATAATCATATGTACACTTGTACTAATTATTTTTCGGCAAGAGGTTTTAAAATACTGTCTTATTTATACTTTTATCTATTTGACTATAATTAGGCACTAAAACATGATATATCCAAATAAAATTACATTACTTACATTTTAATGACCTAAATAAATATATAATTATGTATCAATGTAGGAAAATAGATTAAAGTATAATATAATATAATGCACTTGCATTAGATAAGGTTTACGATAATTTTGTAGATTAATAATTTACGAGAAAATAAAAATTATTAAAAAACAGATGGTTGTTTGTAAAGTCACTTTACGGATAATAATTTTACGTAACGTCGTTAAAAACATCATAGCAAAACATTACATTCTGGTCAATGGATTTTATCAGCATTGTAAACCCGTCAAATTTTCTCTATTTTGTTTACAACATAACGGACTGAACGGCTGACTTGCACAAACTAGTCGCATAGCCATTACTAAAGAGTAAACCTATGTTTTGTTTACTCAAAACGAAGAAGAAGAAGAAAACGTTGATGAAAAATTGCATACTTTTATGAATTGAGTTATTATGACTGAATTATCATTATTTTGTATAATAGAGAGGAGAAGTTAATTGAAAATTACTTTTTTCGATAAAACGCTTCAAGTCGATCGTGTCTCTCTATCGCTTGTTCTGCGCTGTTGCTTACACGCTCAGCGCCCGTGACCCTTTTTGATGCATGTAGCCGGTGTGCACTGTAAATCGATTTATAAGATGTTATCACGTCGAAATCATAATATTCACCCTGGATTATTTACTTTTTAATATCGATGTATCGTTCAAAAAATATCAGTAATTTCATACTCGATATTTATATCGATATTTCCATTAATCGATACTTTGTTGTCAACAGAAACCATGGAAGTAATAAGTACTCTGTCTGTTTAATTTCTCTGTGCTACCTACTACTACTATTAATTAGTACTTAGTAGACTACATGGAAGTAATAAGTACTCTGTACAACAGGAATGAGCTCTATCTGTGCATCTTGCAGCAAAAATAAAGAAAATAAAACCTTATGCTAAGGTAATAAGAGTCTTGTTGCGCGCAAAATAAAAATGAAGTCGAGTGAGAGGGTAACCAGTGTACCCTGTGTCCCGTTCTAACAGTGCACTTAGAATTGCCAGAGTTAAGTTGATTTCAATCCTTTCCTTGTTGGTAGAAAAATATGCGATTGATGTAATGTAATGAAGTAAAAACATTTACTTCTAAAATGTTTTTAAATATAAATAATAATTTCTTGCCGACATATTAAAGCAATATTATTTGTTGCTAAGTGTAAAACCTTATTAACGCAAACATTTTGCGATTGGGGTATAGGTTTTCTATTATATGTATGAAATACGGACACCTGACCTGACAACCCCACATGAAATCGTAAATAATAATAATAACATAATTTGTTAGTGAAGAATTACGGTGACCATGCGTGACTATTCAATCCTAGTTCAAGAACAAATAACTTAAATACCTATGTATTTTTAATTTTTTTTATGAAAATAGCTTTGTTTAGATTTCAAATTTCCTAAAGATCTTAATGTCCCTAACATTAAGTTCTTTAGAAAATTTAGGAACAAAAAGAAAGCTATTGTGGAAGAATGTAATAAAGATCAGTCGACATGATCGACATCAATAGATAATTTGTTAGATCTCGTAGATAACCCTTGTATTTCAGATTTTAAACTGAACATTATTTTTTATATTGCTGGATATATCGTGAATGGGATGATTCACAAAATTTCTTGTTCAAATTGTGTGGTGTTATTGGATCACAACACCATAGAACACTGTTTATTACATTATTAAATCAATCGTTAAAAAACGTAAACAAAAATAAAATTATCATGTAGATATTTCAATATGGTCACCATCGCCAGAGAGGGATAAAAGGTACAGTTCTGAGCTCTCGCTCGGCTTCAATTTTGCGACAACAGCTCATTCCTGTTGTACAGAGTACTTATTACTTCTAGACACGAAGTATATGTATCTATACTTCGTGCTTCTAGACTTGGGTAGCTCCTGAATGAGAGATATAAATGAACTAGCTCTTTGATTTCCATCTAGCTCACATTAGCTCAGTAGCTCAGTTAATAGTTCAACGGCTCAATCGGCTCTTTTACTCGCGTCGTCATGTCGTGCGAGCAGGCGACCACCGAAAGTGCCCGATATATGCCGATCACCGCCGAACAGTAAAAGTATTGAGCATGTTCCGATATACCTACATTGTGACTATTGCGAGCACTAAACGTACAAGTTATATGTTCAACAAAGACAAAATGTTTGAAAAATAAAAAGTTATATTTAAAATATTAATATTCAACTTTGAATAACAATATTCAATAATAATAATAGTTATCAGTGCAAGCTGTCACTGGACGCAGTTGATTCTGTCAGCCCATATGTATTTAGTAAAAAGCTGTTTTTAACCATTTAAATTACAAACAGACCTTTCAATTTTTTTTTTATATAAATATATTTTATATCTCATCCTGCAATCACCAATCAAAATTTACATGCTTATGCATATCAAGCTTATCGCTTAATGATCGCGTAGTTCAGAGTTTGAACTGTTCAAAAGAGTTAGAGCCGTGAACGAGTTGAAATTAAATGAGCTAACTCAATAAGAGAGCTAGCTCTCTTGATGAGCTAAATGAACTCAGGATATATATGAGCTAAATGAACTAAAGAGCTAAAAGAGTGATATAGCTCTTTTGATCAAAAGAGCTATATCTCTCTTTTCTTTTCAGTGAGCCGTTTTTCGCATCTCTAATTACTTCCATGGTAGACTACGACTAGGACTTTTGGCGGGCATCTAAAACATCATGTGGTGCTCTTGTATTATATTCGATATCTTAGTGTTTTAACGTGTTATATTAGATAATTTTTATGGTATTTTATGTAATATGATGTGACAGAACAGCTGGGATGTAGTGAATATCATATAAAAGTGCTTTACAACGTTTTCGTTTTTCATCAAAATTCCTACAACATACCATTAACAGTGTCACCATAGCACTGTTGATGGCGACAATTCGACTGACTGACAGACAATGACTAACCTGAAGAGATTAAGAACGTGAAGATAATTATAACTCGACACTGGCAAAAATGGCTCGTATAAGTAGCTGATTGCCAATACATAAAAAGAAGAAGAAGAAGACTACGACTAGTAGAATAGTTTTGAATCATGGAGACTAGAATAAGGAGTACCATCTTGTATGGGGGGATTAGTCAAAAAAGTGTCCACTTGTAAACAGCAAATTATTGTTCGAACACTCACCGAAATAGCGCTAGTGTAGCAAGTGGAAATGATATGAATGTAGCAGTAATAAGCAGAGTGAAGTGTGCTGAGTTACGTAGTCAACTGTGATTTGATAAATAATAACCTATGAACCTATGAAATTTGTGGCGCTCTTTTTAAAATGCTTCCACTTGCTACTATAGCGCCACCTTGCCACCTTAATTTGCTCCCGTTCATTGGACACTTCCTGGGGGGGCACACTTAAAACATTACTTATTTTTACTGACCGTCGCGCCGCCTACAGATTGGTTGTATAAACTTAGCTGCAGCCATTTTGTTCTGTCTGTCAAACGTTTGACAACTGAGAATTGTTATTTTTTGTTCCTAGCGTAGGTACTTATTGTCATCGATCTATTTTCGGTTATTGATGTACTTTCTAAAAATTATCTCAACTTTCATTGTTAAGCTGATATTATGATTGCTTCGTTTTCAGCTGATTTGTTTTTTTTTATATTTCAGGGTAGATCTCATAGTAAAAGAAAATTTCTATATAATTACACATACATATGTAGATATGTATATATGTCACTTCAACTTTAGTTCACCGCCTAAACGCTGGGTCGCAGCACTTTCCATACATGCATATTTTATCATCGAGTTGCCACTCTTTTTCAGTTTAATAACTTTACTCTTTGGACACTTCTTAATACACTGAGATGGTACTCCTTACTCTATTCTCCATGTTTTGAATTCTCTTGTCTACTGTATTTCTCATTTCTCTGGTTCTCTGGCTAAGCTAACACTAACACATGTTTTATAAAATTAGAATTATAATATCACTTTATTCTAGAATATGAAATAATGAAAAGAGTACTAGAATAATATTCTAGTCGTTGATAGCGTGATTGTGATTTACTGCACATCATATCTAACCCGCTGGTACCTCTGTGCGAAGTTTTTGAAATAAGGTTTTGCAATAGAATAGCTATTGAATAATGATAGAAACTTATGTATATCTCTATCATTAGGTACCTCCATCGTTATTTATTTCTGTGGATATCCTAATAATGTCCTCATCAAGTAACTTATCTCAATCTACATATTCTGCATCCGAGCTGGAAACACCGCAAGTAAGTTTGGAAAATTAAATATACTTGAAATATGAACATTTATTAAACGGGGAATAGGTATTAAATACAAAAAAGATCATTGTTTTATTATGAAATCATCATATTTATTATTAATTATAATATTTTAATTATAACAATTTTATCTTTGTATCATTTGACATTGAATGATCCTCATCCAGAGTAGAAGGAAAATTAATCTACAATAAATACCATACCGGTTGGATGTTTTTGGTATAGGGTTTATTCATAGGCTTTTACACCAAATCATTACACATAGGAAAGAGAGATGATGTCTGTTTCATCCTTACTCTGTCACCACATGGATAGATTTTTAATAGCATAAAATATTTTTATTTGTAGAACACAAATACTAAAGGAAGAATTCCAAAATTTGATCAGTCTTTAAATCATACTGATATTGGTCACAGTATTGAACAGTCAAAGAAAAATGCTCAGAAAGAAATGCACCAGAAAAGAATTGAGTCATTGAGAAAAGAGCTTGATTACCTAAAATCTACTGAGTGGGAGTTTGAATATGACAAAGGATTCCTTCAGTAGCTTTGTATTATAACAAGGAACAAAATGTTGTATTTTCTTAAATCTATTTATTATTATTTGTTTCCTGAGAAATATCATGAAACTGATGATGATAAAGAAGATTATTTAGCAGGAAAACTTGTAGAATTGGAACTTTATGAAGAGGAAAATGAAAGAGATATATTATCTCCTACTCAACAAATACCTAGAAGTGCAGTTTGTTTTCAACGGACAGGTACGAATTGTGAATGACTTTATTACATTTACATACATACATATCATCACACCATATCCCTTGCAGGGTAGGCAGAGAGAACAGAGTGCCAGAGAACTCTATCTTTGCATACTTCACTCGCTTCCTCAACATTCATAATTCTCTTCATACACGCTCGCCGGTTTCGCAGACTCTTGACTCCACCTTCCTTCAGTACATGACCGATCTGGTCTAGGTAGGTTAGTCTCGGTCTCCCCTGGTACCTACATCCTTGCACTTTTGCATTGTATATCTTCTTAACCAGATGTTCGTTCGGCATTCTTTCCACATGTCCGAACCATCTGAGCATTCCCTTTCGCATCTTTACACCAATACTCTCTTTCATACGTTACATTTCATTGCAACTTTTGAATCCAAAGTCTTAGAAGGATTGAGATATATATAATGCTTATAAATACCAGTATAGTGATGTTATTGTCTATAGTCTATAAAATATAGCATGATCTCTGTGACAGTTCTCACTAGTGCCGGACGCTTACGATGCAGTTCGTATTTTTGTCGATATAATTCCTTATCTTTTAAAGTTATTTGCTACTGCAATTGAAAAATAATACATGAAAATCTTATTGAACTTCCAATCAAATAGATGGACGAATCGATTATAAATTTAAAACAATTTATGAAAATCTTATTGAATTTAAATTAATGGATTTTATTTAATTTAAACTAAAGCTGTTAATTAATTCTTTTATTATTCGAAAGGAATACATCCAAGTTCATCGTCACTATTATCATTATCGCTGGAGCATTCCTGTAGGTTAATGATGAGTTCTTGCGCACTGATTATTTCATGAATAATCATGTTTATTTTATAAAATAATTTATATTTTTAATTTAAAAGCAATGGTCTTATTAATATTATAACTGATGTCTGAATACTAAATTAACACAATTTTCTCATTTTATAGAGTAACCAAGTGGTTTATATATGTAATGATTTGGTTTTACTTGTTTTATAAATAATTAATAAGAATGTTATCGATTTACGTTTATCGATTGTCCCATCTCTATCTTTTTCTCCATCCAGCATGACTTTGTATATGCGTAAGCATCATATTTTTATAAAATTGTAACAAAATATTTTAAAACATATGAGGTACAAGTTTTGGTGTAAATATTCATATTTTTATATTCATAATTCAGTTGAGATATAACTGGTACGTAAAGAGTGAAAATATAAGCGATCATACTGGTAGGACCACGCTTTTGACAGTTTTCTGTCTACAGCCGCGGACTGGACCGTCCGGGGTAGTACCACAATCTCGCAGAAGATCGACGGCTGAGTAAAGGCAATGTGCTATTGCGCTTCGTTCGGTGAGCGAGAGAGCCGGTAGCCCAACTGAGTGGGTTTGGGGATTTTATTGGTAGGCAGCGGCCTAAGCTACCCTTGGTCTTGCAAAAGTCCATGGGTGGCAGTGACACTTACCATCAGGTGTGCTGCTTGCTCGTTTGCCAACATAAGCAATAAAAAAAAAATACAAAATAAAATTGTAAAAATGACGCATATTCAAAATTACTTCATCGGTTTTGTATCTATCTGTCACAGAGATCAAGCTATATTTTAAAGATTATAACAATTCTTAGTGTAATATTATTTTTGCTAGTTAACATATTGTACAGACAACTATATGGCTTAACAATTCTCTAAAATATGATAACTCACATGGCAGAAGCTACAATAACTCAGAAGTTAGAATGGTTGGTGCTTCGAAATTGTAAAAATGCGATGTATGAAATTTTATTTAATATCTAGCTTTTTCCTGCGACTTTATCCGCATGGAATGATTACTTTAGGCTCTACTACTCCCAATTTTTCAACATTATTCATTGGTATTCTGCTCCTATTGGTTTTAGTGTGATGATGTATAGCCTAGAGCCTTCCTCGATAAATGGGCTATCCAACACTGAAATATTTTTCAAATCGGTCTAGTAGTTCCTGAGTTTAGCGTGTTCAAACAAACAAACAAAAATAAAGCTCTTTAACAATTTTCAGAAAACTAGCTTAATATACAAACTGGTTAGCATATGTATTTTTTTGAAAATTTTATTTCTTCTGATGTTATTTAATTGCATCTTTAATAGGCATCTTATAGAATATACCTGGCAAAGGAAGGGACAGTAATATTGTACTCTTGAATGGAATTTTGTTGTAACAAGACAGATGGTTCATATTTTAAGCTATAATAGCTATAATGAGAAATATAGGGCAAGTTTCAGCATAGGCTTTTAGTAAAATATATATATGCAAATTGTATTTTCTCTGTTTTTAAGGTGTTATAACATATATTGAAGACAATTATGTTCTCATAGATGGATTGATTTTCTTTGACATAACTGGTTGTAGTTTAAATCTGCATCTCTCAGATAAGATTTTATATCTTTGCTACAAAGATGAAAAGGAAAGTATAATCATTGTAAGAATTTTAGAAAACTATGGGATATTTTGGGGTGATGAAGAAGAGGCTGTTGATGAAAACAGTTATGATATTATAGATCATATTTTTGTTGGTGAAGTTGAATTCAGAGGGGATCGAACAGTGTTCATAAAAAACGCTAGTCTGAATTTTAATCTTGATAAAGTTACTGCCACATTTATTCCCATTCAAGGAGATTGGTTAGAAATATTATGTAAAGTTAAGTTTGACAAGGAGAAACCTATGGAGGTTTCTTTTCAGCAGGTTAGTAGATTATAGTTTATTATTGGGTAGTTAGATTGTGGGCTATTATAGCTCTTAATAATAAAATGAAAAGCCAGTAGTGGCAAGATTTGATATGGTTGAATGATTTCATAGGCCTAGTTATCTAAATCAGAGTTGTCAGATTTTTTGTTGTCCCAGGATATTGGAACTTTTTGAGTGAAAAAAGCCAGATTTTTTCGTCGAAAGTGGGACATAGTAAAAATATGTATATTATCAAAAGTTTTTTCGCGCTTCCTCAGCATGCTGCATGCACATTTGAGTTCCCCGAAAGCGGTACTGAGCCTGATCCGCGTGGGACATTTAAATTTGATTTAAATCAGGACATTCCTCCAAAATCCTGACATCTGGCAACGCTGATCTAAATGGAAGCTAATTTTATCCTCATGGTTGATATGCTATTATTTTTTAATATTAGTCTTAACTCCACCCAAGAAATGGGACTAGTTTTGAACTCATAATGCTTTGAAAATCTTGCTCCAATTTGTTGTTATATGTACTTTGAGTGCCAATTTAACAAGACAGCTTGATATTTATCTATTTCTTGATATTTGTTGGGCTGTATTTCATGTAATTTATTTAATAATTTCAGATAATAGAAGTGTTATCGTTCAAACCAGTTAGGAGTAAAATAAAGTCGGCAGTTGTTACAGAATGGACTGGTGAGAATGGAATATGTGACAAATGTATTTATTTTGATAAACACTGTATTGTAAATACCTATCAAACAATTACTGTTGGCTCTAAGGTTTGTATCTATTAAAGTGTCATCTAAAATGCTATAATTTAATCAATATGTAATTTACTTGGTAATATGAGTTATTGAGTGGAACACATGCTCTCTTATAATTCATTTATAATAATAATACTTATAATTAAGTACATTATATTACGCCTACGTTTTACCGGCGAATCAAATATTTAGAATAATAGAACCGTATAAAATATGTAACTTGCATATATCAAAGATAATAAGTAGTAAATATGTTGGTAAATTGATGAATGTAAAATTTTCAAGTCAAATTTTAAGAGTCATTATATCATAAGTTATTAGTATTATATAAATAATTTGACTATGAGAATTTAAAAAGTTTTAGTAAATAAAACATTTTTGTAGTAGAAAATAGGCATGAAATGAAGTTTTAAATTATTTAAGAATATTAATCATACGTTATTTAGCGTCAGGGCGGACTATCGGGTATGGTAGATGACTTGACTAAGGTAGATGACAGGATGAAGAATCCATACTCATGGTCTATTCGTTGAGATACACCACTAGACTAGAAAAAGCCTTTTAGTCCATCGCTACACGAACAGTTTTTTTTGCAAGGCATTCAAATATCCAACTTTATATCTATATTTGCAAATAAAGTTCTGAACAATGTCACAGTTATCTAATGGCTAGTATAATTATAAAATCTTCTATTTTTAGGCTTTTATAGAAGCAATAGAAAGCAATCAAGGTGCCTGCACATGGAGAGCATTAAAAGTGCATATAACAGAGACTCACCAAAATTCTAACACAAATGTTGCTGTAGAAGATGTAGAGGAAAAAAGTTTAGCATTAGAAAGGAAACAGAACATTGAAGTTACATTTCCTTTACAATTTGATAAAGTGAATTTTCAGGACAATCCTTCAATTATTTTAAATATAACAAATAACAATGAGGAACCAATTGTGCTCAATAAGTGGATAATGCTTTGCAAGAAAAAAGATTCGCAAGTTAATATAAGCCCATTTTTGACAAGACCCAAAAAAATATACCCAAAACACACTTTTAGTTTGAAACTCACCTGTTACCCTAAATTTTTTGGACGGTCAAAGGAACATTTAATAATTATGTTCAGGGGATTTCAACTAGACAGGTTAATTGATGTTAATGTTCTGCCTCCTATCATAGGAAACTGTACCAATAATTCAAGTCAAGAAATTATTCGTAAAACCGAGTTAGAGAAAGTTGCAATGTTAAATGTTATTAGAAAAGATAGAGATAGGACTCAAATACCAGGAGTGAGACCAATAAGGGCTCCCAACTTTGTTGCAGTAAAACTAGGAATGTTTCCTATACCAGAGAAAATATGGGGAGCAGTTTTAGGCGATTCAAATGAGACAATATATCATTTAGACTATAATAAAATTATATCTAGAATTGAGATGAGTTTGCCTTGTCTTCTACAGACATTAAATATTAACAGCTACATAGATAAATGGCATACACTTCTATATATGGAAGAGATTCAAGCCACTATAAATATGAGAAATTATGATATATCAAAGAGCTTTTTAATAAAATCTCAAGATTTTCTTGCTATTGAAGTAAATGGAGTTGCTGAAAAAAGACCATCTTTATTAGTTGGAGATAAAGTTGTTGTTAAGGACATATGGGATAAAAGCACACAATTGTATGAAGGTTTTATTCATTTAATTAAGGGTGACTTGGTGTTGATGAAATTTCATCCACAATTTCATGAGTCATATTTAGGAAGTGATGTTTCAATACAATTTAATTTTTCCAGATCTGTATTTAGAAGATCTCATCAGGCCATTAACCTGGCTATTTCTAATTTAGGTGTAGATGTTTTATTTCCAAGCCGTATCGTAACACGTCCACTACAGGTATCACGTGAGAAATTGGAAACAATCAAATGGTATAACGAAAATCTTAACAAAGGTCAAAAATGTGCTGTACAAAATATATTACTTGGTGAATGTCGACCTATGCCTTATTGTATATATGGACCTCCAGGAACTGGCAAAACAATTACTGTAATTGAAACAATATTGCAAATCCTCACCCATATACCAGATAGTAGAATTTTGGTTGCCACACCGTCAAATAGTGCAGCTAATTTAGTTGTGGAGAGATTATTAAAATACAAACAATTCTTTTCGAATTCTATTGTCAGATTAATTGCAAACTATTTAGTTGATAGTGAAAACATACCAGATTTGATAAAACCTTATTGTGCTACGATTAATATAGCAAGAGAAAATACAGTGAAAACAACCCATGTGGTAAAAAATAGTATTAATCTCAACGTTCACGCCTCACATATTGCCCGATACCGAGTCTCTATCGGGACATGTTACTGTCTAGGACAGTTGGCCCAATTGGGGTTACCGAAAGGACACTTTACACACATAATTGTTGATGAAGCAGGACAAGCGTTAGAACCTGAAATTATGATCCCCTTGACCTTTATTGACAAAGACAATGGCCAAATAATTCTTGCTGGTGATCCAATGCAACTTGGCCCCACAGTTATGTCTAAATATTGTAAAGAATTTGGATTCGATGAATCTTATCTCTCTAGAATTTTAGAGACTTATCCATATCAAAGAGATTATCACGCTTTTGAGAATGGTTTTAATGATAAACTAGTTACAAGATTGTCTGACAACTATAGATCCTTGGAAGAAGTTATAACATTGCCCAGTGAAATGTTTTATGATGCGTCATTGGTTCCAAAGTTGCATAGGAATATGCCATGGATTGCAAGAATGTTAGATGTTATCACCAAGGTATTTGAATGTACAGATGATCCTAAATCTGGTGGTATTTTTGTTTATGGCATTAAGGGATGTAATACAAGGGCCGAGGACAGTCCTTCTTGGTTCAATCCCCAGGAAGCTTCAATGGTTGCATTAACTGCTTGTAAACTATTTAAGAACAACATAACTCCAGATGAAATCGGTATCATCACTCCTTATATAGCACAGGTAAAATCAGAAAGAGTTTGAAACATGTTATTTACTGTATTACGTTTATCTAACTTCGGTTTATTTTTGTTGCAGATCAAATATATTCGACTTTTATTTGATGCTATGGGTTTGCCACGTCCTAAAATTGGCACTGTTGAGGAATTTCAGGGCCAAGAGAGACCAATTATTCTCTTATCAACAGTTAGGACCACAAAATCAGATATTATTATGGATCAAAAACATGCATTAGGATTTGTCAAAAGTCCTAAAAGATTAAATGTCGCCTTAACAAGAGCTCAAGTTGCAGTATTAATTTTTTGTGATCCACATTTATTTAGAACCGATCCATTGTGGCAAAAAGTTATAGATTATGGAATTAAAAGTAATAAATATATGGGATGTGATCTGCCATTTTTATGTGATGAAAATGATTGAATAAATATTAAGTTGTGCTTTTCTTTTACGAAACCTAACCTTGTAATTTTATTTTGTTACTAACTAGCGACCCGCCCTCGCTTCGGTGTTTGATCACTTTGTTTCCGCATTTTAAATGTCTAATAAGACAACATATGAACATACATACATATCATTACGCCATATTCCTTGCAGGGTAGGCAGAGAGAACAGAGTGCCAGAGAACTCTATCCTTGCATACTTCACTCGCTTCTTCAACATTCATAATTCTCTTCATAGGTACACGCTCTCCGGTTTCGGAGACTTGACTCCACCTTCCTTCAGTATGTCTGGTCTAGGTAGGTTAGTCTCGGTCTCACCCGGTACCTACATCCTTACACTTTCGTATTGTATATCTTCTTAACCAGACGTTCGTTCGGCATTCTTTCCACATGTCCGAACCCTTGGAGCATTCCCTTTCGCATCTTTACACCAATACTCTCTTTCATACCTACTCGCCCTCTTACGTCGTCGTTACCGACTCAGTGGTCACTGCTCTGCTCTATGCAGATGATGCAGTCCTGCTGGCACAGTCAGCGACGGACCTGCAGACCCTAGTCGACACATGACAGAAGATTGTAAGAAAAGGGGTCTACGCGTGAATGTGAGCAAAACCAAAATAATGGTCTTTGAAAAAGATGAAGCCAGAACAGATGTAAGAGTAACAATAAGTAATGATGTACTAGAGCAAGTGGACGAATTTGTATGTCTTGGATGTGGATTTAGTCGAGATGGAAGGTACACCACTGATATAGAGTGAACAGAGCGTTGGGACAACTCGGTAGCCACCACTTCAGCCAGAAGGCACGTGTAGCAATACATAACGCAGTGGTTGTCCCAACATTACTATACGGAAGCGAGAGTTTGGTATGCAGAAAAGAGCATGAAAGTAAAATTAATGCGGTCGAAATGCGATCTCTACAATATATGAAATGGCAGGATATTCATTTTAATATGCTGTGAAGGGCAATTTTATATTTGTTTTGTGATTATTAACTAATTTTGACGATACGATGCGTTATTTCAAAGCAGTGATACATTATTCCTTAACCAGTCACTACACAACTACGATATGGGTGTAATCTTTAATTCCAATGTATACTGTAAAACATATGTCCCTTTGTGTTGGTCAAATTACACTTCGGTCTTGGAATAGCCCTCAGATATCGATTCCGTATGCACTTCGTTTTCCTTGGTGGTAGCGCTGCACCGTGACGGGGAACTCCGATGATACGATGCTACAGCGCATGAGATTTGTCGTCGGTAGGCACATCGTCCAAACAATCCAGCAACAGAGTTGAAAGGCTCTGTTGTTTCAGGTGAATTGTCTCCGTTTGCTTCCACGGCTTTAGTCGGGAACCAGCAACTGGTCTAGTATTATGGTTCGGATCTGCGTTGGAGCAGTGTAAAAATACCTTTACAGCTGATGGATGTTAAAATATCAGCTTCGAATTTTGATCTTTAAAAACTAATCTGCGACTTCTGTTCTTGTTGTTGCAAAATATGAGTGTAAGTCTAATATCTTCTCTAAGACGCTCTATGCAAGGTCGCGAATGGTCCATAGTATTTTATGAGACCTTTGTAGGTATGAAGTTCTAATATAAATAACATAATAGGGCTATACGGTGGGCAACTCCTTAATGATAAGGAGTGCAGGGATCGTTAGGGTCATCATCGGATACTATAGGTATCTCATACCATATGGCAATCCTCATGGTTATCTTCACCTGTGGTCGCCATAAGATAAGTTGGGCCTTGAAACATTTACTTGACTCTGATATCCAGCTCGGCATACTACGATACCCTTTGAAAAGTATTTATAATCAAAGGTGTAGCTAAGTAAGCAAATACCTGGTGGAAAAGCTTAAGGGGCGCGTCCCTAAGAAACGCGCGAATAGCTACTTACGGTTTTAAATATATCTAAAATTTTACTGCATTGAATGATACTAAAAAAAATATTTCAAATGCTTAACAAAAGAGTCTATTAAAACACCGTGTCATAATTTTAAGATAATTCTTAACTTTCGAGAAAAAAATTCGTCAACATTGATCAAAAATATCGAAATCGACCTTTGCTATTATAACTATCTAGGCTATTCCGTTGATATATTTGTAAATATTTTCAATTGAATCGTGAGACGAAAGTAAGGATAATACATTTACCATTCAAGTTTTTTATTAATTTAAAACAAAAAATTATAAAATAATCCTAAACACCGTTGATTTTTAGCCGAAATCGTCCATACATTTTACTATGAAACAAAAACGTCCTGTAATCAGCATTATAATAAAACACGTCCAAAAAAAATAATCAGTGTCGTCTCAGTATCCAAGGTGAAAGTACGTCCGTTAGTTTAAACGTAGTGTTTAATTTCTCTGTGCGTTAGTTGTTTGAGCCGAGCTCCATAGTTTCGCGATAATTTCTTTAGGGTGGGTAGCGAGTGTCAGCGTCGAACGCGGCTGCCAATTTATATTCTTCGAGCAACTAAAAGATCAAGGTACATAATACATATGCAAATTTAATTATGTATTTTTGTAAACCGAACTAATTGTCAAACACTATGCAAGTACTTATCGTAATCGTATCGAAGTCATATTTCAGGTAGATATGGGGAAACCGAAAGAAAATTAATAATATAAAATAAACATAAAAAAATAAAGTCAAATTCAAAATAAAGTAGTAAATATAGTTATGCAGTAAATTATTAATTTTTTACTGACAAAAATGATCAAAATGGAGTTGCAAGCTTATATGGAACTATTGTTTTTAATATTAGAGATTTCATAATTCGCACAATTTTTATACATTCGAATATATGTAGGTACCTAAATTGTGTTGTGCAAACACATCAATCAGAAATTCGATAGCTGAATATTGTTTAGAGATAATCACATTTTTAAGTAACCTGCACTACGAATGTTTTCGATGAAATAAACTGGAACGCTAGTGTGCACCGTGTGAGCAATTCTACAGTATGAAGTTGTCGTTCTTCTGTCTAAGTATTTTGTTCTGTGTATAATACCCAGAAAGCATACACTCTGAGACTCTGACCCCACCTTTTGCTGCCGGCTACTCACTGCAGGCTTAGCAATGTGACAAGCTTATGCCTAATACATTGCGTGTTTTCTGTGACACTGTGAAGATTCTACTAATACAAGCGTGTAATAAATATGTAACTAATGCAAGCACTGGCAATTAGATTTATTCGTTTCCAGGGTGCATGTATTAATACTGTGCGATGCGTCTGTGTGATTAGAAAATGTGAATGTGTGTGTTCAATCATAAATTCCCACGCTCGAGGACTGCAGTCTACACTTATAGACACATTTAATAGATTAACATAATAATCGTGAATATGTCAGCTCATATACCTCCCATAGTTGGTTTTTTTTTTTGGTAACGCAGTGGTTAAAAATGCATTTTTCCCATACCCGCCCCGGGCGGGGTATGTGGGACTCACAGGCCCTGAAGGGGACACTGAATACCCACTAAAACGTACCAACTGCGAGCTGTTAGCCGGAGGGGCTTTTACAGCTGAACCGGACTGCGGGCAAGCCCGAAGGCTCTCAACCCGATAGAAGTGTGTTAAGCGACATCGCCCGAGGGCTCCCCCTGTGGGGAACGGACCTCGGCTCGGGGCGTCGCTGAGGGCAAGGTGGACGTGGACGTGTCCACCACGCGGATATTTGTGGGAGATGGCCTCGCGTGCGGCGTAGGTTTTGTTTGGGCGAGCGTTATAGCGTCGTCATCGTCGTTGAGGACGTGACGCGGACGTCGGATTTTGGAGATACGCGATGGGGTATAGGAAGCCGCCCCGACCACTAATTGGTTGGGGTGTGTCATGGCAGAGTCAAAGTAGCTCTGGGAGCACCGCTTCATAAACTGCACGATGGTCGGCAGTTCGAGGTCGATGTGAAGATCGACGTTGCGGATGAACCACGGTGCTCCCGTAGCTCGGCGCATGAACCTATTCTGTAGGGTCTGTAACCTCACGGCGCAACATACGCTCGAGGAATGCTCGGGCTGGGACGGGCAGCGCCGCGACCTCGTCGCTATTATCGGTGCCGACCTGACGCTGCCGGCTGTCGCGAGAGCGATGGTCGACAGCGTCAGGAATTGGGACGCGGTCGCCGCCTTCTGCGAGGCTGTCATCTCGCAGAAGGAGGCGGCGGAACTGGCCCGGGAGGATTCCCGTGACCCGGGCTGCCGCCCGCCGCGGGGGCGGCGCAGGCGCGAATACCTGCGCCTGATGCCGCCCTAACCGAGGCTTCGGGTGATCGGACCGGGGAATTGTCCGGTCACCCGACGCGAGGCCACCGCGTGAGGACGACGCCTCGACGGCGAAATCTATCGGGGCGTCAATAGGAGAGGAGCCCGAGAGGGCATACCGCCGAGCGGGCCACCGAAGACAAAGATCGGGTACCGGTGGCCCGCTCGCACGGCGAAGAAGAGGTGCTTGCATGGTGGGTCAATGGGGTTGCGCGCCGCCTCTTCCGTAACCCCGGACCGATTTGGCGGGGTGCGACGTCCATGGCCCACCACAAAAAAAAAGGGTCTGTAACCTATGGATCCTGTGTGCCTTGGTGTGCGCGAACACTACACTCGCATAGGTCATGATCGGCCGTATGCAAGCGGTGTATAGTCGGACCTTGCTGCTCAAGGGTAGTTTTGACCTAGCATGGAGTAAGCTATGAAGGCGTCCCATCACAAAAGCTGCACGATCGCGAACACGCTTCATGTGGGGGGCGAAGCTTAGTCGGTCATCAAGGGTCACACCCAAGTATTTTGCTTGCCTGCTCCAGGAGACAGGCTTGTCAAATAGCTTGAGGGGTGGTATGTTATTTATAGAGTAGGTACGGGCAGTTCTACGAGTGAACATGACCGCCCGACTCTTTTCGGGATTGATTTCGATTCTCCATTTCCTGAACCAATTGGCTAGGGCGGTAACCGCTGTTTGGAGAGTCTTAACTACTGCTGTCGGGGTCCTGCCTGCACAGTAGAGTGCGGTGTCATCAGCGTAAAGCGCTTTATGGACTCTGTTAAAATAGGGCATATCGCTAGCATATAGCGTAAATAGGAATGGGGAGAGGGCCGATCCCTCAGGGACGCCGGCCTTGATGGGGTGGGAGGTAGACAGCGTACCTTCCACCCTGTAGCGAAAGCTGCGACTCAAGTAGTCGTGTATTATTAAAATTAAATAATCGGGGATCTTTAGATGATAAAGCTTGTGAATGAGGCCCTCGTGCCACACTTTATCGAATGCTTTCGCTACATCTAGGAATAACACACCGGTGAATCTATTCATCATGAACTGACCACTTGTGTATTCCACCAATCTGTGGACTTGTTGTACGCAACTGTGCCTCGCACGGACGCAGATTGCGTGTCAGGAATGAGGTTGTTATCCTCGGCGAATGTTCTAAGTCTGCTAAGGACTATGCGCTCATAAAGCTTGCCTAATCCTTTTAGTAGACTTATCGGGCGGTTCCCATAGTTGGGCTCGAGCCTCCTCTTAAATAGGAAGGAAACTGACGACACCATACTGGTCAGACGAATTGGCCTAGGCCCTAGGGTTTTATTTCGAGTTTTATTCAGTATCTGTGGTCGGTCAGTATCCTCACTATTACTATATCTATTATTTTTTAATGGATTATTTTTATAATCATTAATCTTTGACAGAATGTCTTTTAAATTGGTACATACATACATACATATCATCACGCCATATCCCTTGCAGGGTAGGCAGAGAGAACAGAGTGCCAGAGAACTCTATCCTTGCATACTTCACTCGTTTCTTCAACATTCATAATTCTCTTCATACACGCTCGCCGGTTTCGGAGACTCTTGACTCCACCTTCTTTCAGTATGTGACCAATCTGGTCTAGGTAGGTGAGTCTCGGTCTCTCCCGGTACCTACATCCTTCCATTTTCGCATTGTATATCTTCTTAACCAGACGTTCGTTCGGCATTGTTACCATATGTCCGAAGCATCGGAGCATTCCCTTTCGCATCTTTACACCAATACTCTCTTTCATACCTACACGCTCTCGTACGTCGTCGTTGCGAATGCGGTCGGTCAGCCCAACTCCGCAGATTTTCCGTAGAGATCGCATTTCGACCGCATTAATTTTGCTTTCATGCTCTTTTCTGCATACCCAACTCTCGCTTCCATATAGTAATGTTGGAACAAGTACTGCGTTATGTATTGCTACATGTGCCTTCTGGTTGAAGTGGTGGCTATCGAGTTGTCCCAACGATCCGTTCACTCTATTTCCCGCATTCACTCTTCGCTCTATATCAGTGGTGTACCTTCCATCTCGGCTAAAACCACATCCATGATATACAAATTCATCCACTTGCTCTAGTACATCATTACCTATTTTTACTCTTACATCTGTTCTGGCTTCATCTCTTTCTAAGATCATTATTTTGGTTTTGCTGACATTCACGCGTAGACCCCCTTTCTTACAATCTTCTGTCATTATGTCGACTAGGGTCTGCAGGTCAGTCGCTGACTGTGCCAGTAGGACTGCATCATCTGCATAGAGCAGAGCAGTGACCACTGAGTCGCCCATCTGGACTCCCACATTCATATCGTTTTACCTTTGGAGACATTTATCCAGATATATGATAAACAGTCTGGCTGACAGAACGCACCCCTGCCTAACGCCGATATTGACGTCAAACCAAGGCGACATTCCATCATCCAGCCGCACACAGGCTCTACAGCCCATGTAACTGGACTGCACAGCCTGTAGCAGTTTACCGTCAATACCATACTCCGGTAAAATGTCCCAAAGTTCCTTTCGTACAACCGTGTCAAATGCTCTCTCCAGATCCATAAAACTACAGAAAACCCTCTGACCTAGAGCCAGATGCTTCTCCACAATGTTGTGCAGAGAGAACAATTGATCCATGCATCCCCTTCCACTCCTGAAACCTCCTTGTGTCTCACACAGTAAATCATCGGACACCATCCTCATTCTCCTTTCAATAATTTTACCGTACACTTTTGCTGCCAAACTGGTCAAGCTTATGGCTCTGTAATTTGCGCAGTCATAACGTGAACCCTTGTTTTTATACAAAGGCACGATGACTGCGCTATTCCAGTCCCCGGGAACCATTCCCGAGCTCCAACATAAATTGAGGAGCAACAGGAACGCCTCCCAGACACAGGAGCCACCAAGCTTGATCATCTCGGCAGACACCATATCAATGCCCGCTGCCTTACCATTTTTCAAACTTCTTATCGCCCATTCAACTTCATCCATACTGATGCCATCGGAGGACGCCGTTGTCGAATGTTGATCTACTAAACCACGTGCAACACCGGCGCCAACCGTAGCATCCGCATACATATCGCCAAAATATTCCCTCCATCGGCTTAACACGTCTTGTGTTTGTGTAAGAATGTCTCCACCTTTAGACCTTATTTTATTCATTCTGAAGGCTGACCAACCACCCCGAGACTTCTTCACCTCCCTCCAAAAGAGTTTGGTGTTACCCTCGAAGTTTTTAGTCAGCCTATCTTCTGCACTCATACTTGCTCTATCACGTTTCTCTTTCACTAAGGCCTTGGTGTCATTCTTACATTGCCGATATATTCCTTTCTTCTGTTCAGTCATACTGTCATTCAGATTCAAAGAAGAGACATAGTCCAGCCACGTTTTCTTCTTTTGCTCTACGGAAGCTGCCACTTCCGCATCCCACCATGCATCACCATTTGTTTTTCTATGCTTCTTTGAACTTCCACATATCCCACCATGCATCACCATTTGTTTTTCTATGTTTCTTTGAACTTCCACATACTTCTTTCGCTGTATCTATCATACTCTCTTTCAATATTCTCCAGCATTCTTCAATGTCCGATTGCGGCTGGCTTGCCATCGTCAGCCGTTCTCGGACACCCTTTGCATACTTTTCTCTTACACACTCTTCTTGCAACCTTTCAACCTTTATTCTTTCAAGCCCTCCGAAGTGGACACGCTCTCGCCAGTGCCTCCACTTTCTGAACAGACTACTAAATCTCGTAATAATGAGATAGTGGTCCGTATCGACTGTGGGGCCCCTGTAGGCTCTTGCGTCCAATATTTTGTTTAGGAGGCGACTGTCTACCAAAATTAAATCTATTATACTTCTCTGTTCATTCCTTCTCCATGTATACATGTGGATGTCCTTATGTTGGAAAAATGTATTTGACACAATAAGGCTTCTCTCCATTCAAACATCCGCTATGAGCCTACCTGCGTCGTTCACTCTCTTATCACCAAATGGACCAAGTACGTCCTCATAGTCGGGATGCTTGGTCCCCACCCATCCGTTCAAATCTCCGCATACAATCACGCGTTCACTGGTTTCTGCCATATCCAGAACTTCCCTAACATTATCCCAAAACTTCTCTAGGTCTGATGCCACCGAGGATCCTACGGGAGCATATGCTACAACCATGAATACCTTGGTGACACCTAGTTTTATACGAACCCAAAGAGGTCTGGGATCATACATTCCGTAATCCTTCACACCTGAGGCTAAGCGAGAGGACAACAGCATTCCTACCCCCATGCTGGCTCGATCGCTCTGTGGCACACCAGACCACAGACCCATCGCGCCACCAGGAAGATCGCAGGCGTCACTGCCCCTTCGCTTGGTCTCTGTTACACAGAGCACGTCTAGCTGTTTGTCCGCCATGACGGATATCAGCAAGTGCAACTTACCTTCCACACAACCTCTTACATTCCACGTGCCCACCCGGCACTCTGCTCTCCTCGACTCGCCTGACTGGGCAAGGCGTGATGGGTGACGGCCCCCATTGCCGCATCTGCCGATGTCCGTACCGACGGGGGCGGGTCGGTACGCGTCGCCTCCGGTGGACGCCCTAACCCGCACTGCGGTACGCATTGGAGCCGGATTAGCAGTCTAACTAGACTGGCAGGGGACGCGACGAGCACTCTCCGGACTATGCCCCCCAAAATATATTGGTAAAAAAATTGGTAACACTATCAATATTAAGTGAATACATGAGAAATCGCCACAAGTTTCGAATTAAAGTAGAAATATTCCTTATTCCTACAAATAAGTTGTAATGATTATGAATCGTGTTCCAACTACGTGGAACAATTGCACAGATGGCGTAGTGGTTAAGATACCGACCTTCCGTGCCAGGGCCGTGGGTTCGATTCCCACGCAGGACAATACTTTGTGCGATCCACAAAGTATTGTTCTGAGTCTGGGTGTAATTTGTCTGCGTTAATTGCATGTTTGTAAAGTCCCCCGCGATACAAGGATTATTTTCCTTAGTGCAAGGAGGTGTCTTTAAAAAAAAAAAAAAAAAACTACATTATTTTGTTTGTTTTGCTCCTTCCAGGGGTCACTGAGTTTCGGGGATCCGGTACTATACTAGGGGCCGCTCATAAATTATGTAAGGGATTTTGTAGAATTATTTGAACCCCTCCCCCCACCGTAAGACATAAGATTGCCTACTCCCCCCTGCCTATTAATAAGGTTTTTTGTAAGAAAAGGTCCTATTGTTCAAATATAACTGCGTTTATTCTGAAAATATCTTTTATTACAATCTTCTTACTACAAGTATCATTAACTGATTGTAATGACATTAATCTTATTAATCTATAACCGTTTTGACCAAAATTAGTAATTTTCAAGACTTTTGACGGGAATTTGAAAACGTCATGTGGTGCTCTTGTATTATATTCGATATCTTAGTGTTTTAACGTGTTATATTAGATAATTTTGATGGCATTTTATGTAATATCAAGCGGCGGAACTACTGGGATGTAGTGAATATCATATAAAAGTGCTTTACAATGTTTTCTTTTTCCATCAAAATTCCCACAAGATACCATTAACAGTGTGGCCATTGCACTGTTAATGGCGACAATTTGACTTAGACAATGACTAACTTGAAAGACTAAAAACGTGAAAATATTTATAACTTGACACTGGTATTAATAGCTCGTATATGTAGCTGATTGCCAATATATAAGAAGAAGAAGAAGTAATTTTCAATTTAATATCTTACGTAATGTCAGATTCACTAGACTAGATCATGTCTATAGTAAGAAGTTATAATATTCATTCAACAATAAAACGCCTTACATAATTTATGAATAGCCCCTAATGCATTGTTTGTTTATTTTTTTAATCTTATTTTTTAGTAAGAGCATTACTCTTACACAATGAAACATTAAAATAAAAGAAATATTAGACAGTGCTTTGTGCTACAATTATTTTTTTTATCCACATAAAATTGATTTTTTGGATCTGGATCGTGCGGTGAAGCACAGAATTGATGTGGGATGGATGAAGTGGCGGCAGGTCACGGGTACAACATGCGACCCCAAAGTACCCCTTAAATTAAAGGGCCAAATATATAAAAGCCTAATAAGACCTGCTGTACTGTATGGATCAGCATGTTGGGCGATAAAAGCGACGGATGAGAGACGACTGCATGTAGCGGAGATGCGAATGTTGAGATGGATGTGTGGTGTGACAAGAATGGATAAAATAAGGAATGAACATATAAGAGGAAGTTTGAAAGTTGCGCCAGTGACGGAAAAATTAAGGAGTGAAAGATTGACATGGTATGGACATGTGATGAGAAGGGATGAAAGTAATGTTGTGAGGAAAGCTTTAAGCATGAATGTTGAAGGCTTAAAGGGTAAGGGAAGACCGAAGAAAAGATGGATGAACTGCGTGAAACATGACATGGATAGACAAGGAGTGACCACAGAGATGACGTCTGATAGAGTTGTATGGAAGGAGAAGACATATTGCGTCGACCCCAAATAAATTGGGATAAGAGCAGGTTGATGATGATGATGATCCACATAAAATTGATTACCAACTTTGTTTTAGTTTATTAGTATATTTTGAGTTTGATTTCCGCAAATTATATTATACTCAAACTTGCTTTGCAAATGCTAAAATTTAAGCTCACTGATAAACTTGTACTTTTGTTCCATATGCAACATTGCAAAGAAAAAGATACATAGCGTTTAAATATTTAGCTTAAACAAAAGTAGAGTATTATAGTACATGCGTTAATTTTAGAATAATTTATAACATTAAATTACTATTAATGTACATATTATACTTATATTATTAATAATTGCGACTTTGTGTCCTTATATGTCAAATAATAAAAATGTCCTACGGTTACTTTGTAAACGCACACGCAGACGTCACACGTTACGTACCACAAAAAACATTTACTAAATAAATTCTTAATTTTTATCTATAACTTTATTTAATATGGAAATATAATGTGTTTTTTATTAGAAACTAAAGCATATATACTTAGTTGACAAAGTGGCATAATCATTATCTCCAGGATGGAGGCAAATGGTGCAGTTTTATGTGACAATTTGATTAGGTGGTTGCAGACATTAGAACTTAAAGCAAAACATGGAAATCCATTGGGTAAATAGCATATATTCTCCTTTAATTAGTTAGTTAACATAGTATAAGTTTATTGTCATAGTTGCGAACACTCTTAACTTCCCACATCCGTATTAGGCGTAGTTCTCTAAGTAGATAATTTCGTCACTTAGTTCTTGTTTTTTTTTTTATTAAGACATCACAGCACACTCTTTTGGTAACGCTATTGCTTAATGCACTTTTTAGAAAATATATTCTTTCACATTTACACACTGTGAAATATCTAAAGATTTTACTCTATGCAAATCTGTTTCATAAGAGTAATTTATAATTGGTAAATACCTGGTGATAAACATTCCACTATACACATTAATATAATATTAAATTCAAGTGATATAAGTAATAAGAACTAAATTGCAAATATATACAAATATAAATAAATATATTTTCCTTTTGTGTTAAATCATGTATATTTATATACACATAGTTATGACTAATGCTATCTTGAATTTTGAACATCCATTCGTTTCTGTTCAATGTTAAAGGTTAAAAAGTGTGAAAACGAAATTACAAAATTTATGTAATACAGTTTTACACATGTCGTAATAATATAATTTATGTAAATTATTCAATTTGTCTAAACTATATGTATATGCTTTAAATATAGAAGAAGTTTATGCCTGCCAAAAAAAGTATTGCCAGTAGTTATTACATTCATAGATAATCTTTTTTTCAATATAAGCCATTAAATGTTATTAAACATGATATTCATGTTGTGATGGAGTAACAATACAATGGTCACTCTATCTTTACCATAGGTGATAGTAAAAGTTGAGGGACACAAGCAGATAACATCATTACAAGAGAATGTAATATCATATCATTACAAGGGAAAGGGCAAACTTAAAACAAATGCCTATGCTTGCCCATTTAACCAGTGTGCTATAGAAGTTTAATTTCCCTTTCATTGGGTAGACGTTCTAGCCCAACAGTGAGACTTGCACTCTATTTCATATATATTTTACACTTTTTTTTATTTCTATTGTTTCATTTATATTTTGTTGCTTGTTTGCTTAAAATTTAATTTACTATCCTTCAGGAACTATACTTTATTTCTTCATTCAGGTAGAATATGCCCCTATCTATATCTTACACAAAGCATTTGTGATGATCGGTTAAGTTGTTAAGATGTGCAACAGTAACAAATTCACTTTTATCATGTCCAATAACAAAAGGATAACAGAATATCCAATTATTAGATGATAATTACTTATATAAATAAGACTCATCATTCCAGTTGCTCCAAGAGCCCTCATTATTGGCTTTTGTAGGTCTATATAATAGTCAAAAATGCATTATATTATTAAAAGAATGACTTTGAGGCATGTGTATCTATGTAATTAATGCGATTGGTATAAAAAATAGTATAAATAATTCATCAATGTATGTGTCATTTAGTAATGAATGACAATAATCTTCTTAAGATTTTGTGAATTACTCATACTATTAGGCAGTCTAACTTACTGTATTAGGACCACATTATCATATTAGCTCATATATGTCCTACTGCTGGGCTCAAGCGTCCTCTGCAATGGGAGGGAGATTAACTTACTGTACCACACTGCTAAGACATTGGTATAGGGTTTTGTTTCGAGTTTTCCTTTTTTCCTTCTCTTGCATAGATATTATATGGGTTTTTATCCCTTAGTCGTCTGTTATGGTCACCCACGGATAGGAATGGGGGTGGTGAATTGTATTCGTACTCCATCACCACACGGATAGACAAGGCATCATTGTTGTTTCAGAATTATCTGATGGTGTGGCGATAGCAGAGGCACTCACAGAAATAGCGCCAGAGTATTTTACACCTTTATGGAATTCTAAAATCAAGACAGTTGTAGGACATAACTGGCGGTTAAAAGTTAGCAACCTGAAAAAAATTTTAGAAGGTGTTGTGGGTATGTATGTCAATAAAGAATATTTTTTTCTATATTAGTATTTATTTATATTATTAGTATAAAATATTACTGTGATTTATGGTATACCCTAAAAAACTTAGAAAGTAACGAGATTCCTTTTTGTGTTTTTTTTTTAGTTTAGAGTTAACCTCAATTCTGGCTTGAAAATTAAATATTTTGTTTACAATTATAAAATTGAATAATTAAATAGTTTTTCTTAGTTTATTGGTATATGTTAATACTCGTATTTCCATATAGGTAACTTTGAGTAGATATAAATCAATATTGTTAGTATGAATGAGCATACATTTACCCGGCATGTGTAAGGTTAACTAGAAAGAAATCTACCGTTTCAGCTATAGAGATGTGAAAATGTTTTATTTAAATCTTTAGTAACTGTTTTCATAACAATGATCAACTGTGATAAATGCACTTCCTGTGAAGTAATAATAAATAAATATAATTAGTATATTACATATGTCTATAATAAGCTGTGTGGTAGTGGCTTCGAATACTACCAACCATTACTTTGCTCGTGGATGTCGTAAAAGCCGACTAAGCTTTATAACGACCTGGGCCAAAATAAAACCTGGTCAATAATTACATTCTCAAGGCGGGTTGACATCTGATAGGCTGCTGGTCATAAAACTTGCCAATAACTTTTACAATATGTACTATGAAAGAAGAGTAAATATTGTATCGACCCCAAGTAATTAGGTTAAGAGTAGGAGAATAATGAGTACATACGTCTATAGTGACCATGATCACTGTAAAGTGTTTGAAGCGTCGGGCAATTAAAAATCAAATACAAACGCAATAGAATCCGTAAATGTAATTATATTAAATGTGTATTATACATACTCGTATGTCTATTATGCACACTCGTATGTCTATTTAATTTAGTCTCTATGTCATCAGTAAAAATTCCTATTTAAATTATAATTTAATACAAAATTTTAAATACAATGTGTTTCATTTTATAGTATGCAGTATAAGATATTTTGTTTACAGATTACCACCAGGACATTCTAAATTTAAGTTTACAAGAGTTTTTAAGGCCAGATGTTGTAAATATAGCGGAAACTGCCGACCCCTCTGACTTGGGGCGTTTGCTTCAACTTGTTTTGAGTAAGTTAATTAATATTTACATAATAAAATTCAATTATCAAATTAGAATACTATCAAGGATGAATTAATATTTTAGTAATAAATTACGACTTGTCATTTTTCTATAGGTATAATAATAAGATTTTCCAGGGATTGTTAATAAAATTAATCAACAATTCACATTAAAATGATAATTTAGTAACAGTATTTTTATAGACATAACTGCCACATGGTAGTCTTACATAGTAATATAACATAATCATGGCATTAAAATTAACTGTTAATGTTAAATATTAACATTATTTCTAACGTTATTTCAAGCGGCAACGTCGCGTTTTAACGTACTGAGGCGTTGTGCGTGACGCGCCGTCTTTGCTATTTCGTACTTATACATCTTACTACTGCAGCGTATTTTGTTTTGATTTTTTTTATTACTGACTCTAATTTTGTCTACATTAGCTACACAGCATGTACTTCTTAAATAACGATGTAATCTGTGGTGGGTTGGACTTGTTTCACCTAATTCAAAGAACAGTTCTGGTGGTTCGCTTAATTGGCACCGAGTAAATGCTATGACTCGTTATAGGCCTGCACACCACTCTTTGTTCGCTCCAGAATCTAATCGTGGTCTACCAGACAATAGCTTGCCAATAAAAAAATGCACTATAATTATAGTTTAATCAATACCTAATATTCTTTCTTTGCTGTGAAACGAATGAAAGAATACGATTATTATGGCATAAAATACATTAATGAGTCCTCTATATGGATAGGTATTGCAATATCAAACCAGTGAAATGAGTTTTTATTCCGAGTTTGTTTCTTTGACATTAATGTTTTACTGCTTACGTCTCAAACGACTAAGTAATATACGTTTGTGACAAATAAAGCGATATGAGACGTTATATTTTTAACTAGATAGCTGTCCCCCGCCCGCTTCTCTGTTTTCCGGATAAGTAATCACCAACATATCATATACTAAAACCTTCTCCGAAACACGCTGCATCTTATGGTACAAGTATTATTCCAATCGGTTCAGTAAGTTTCGCAGTATAACTAATGTGAACAGACGTCCCGTTTTGAACGGGACTATCCCTTTATATTTATAATAACGAGTCCCGGTGGCCCCGTAACGAACTCTGGGAGTGTCCCATTTTCGGCAACCACGCAAAGGTTGGATTTGAGTAATTTAAAAACGTGCCAAGAGTTTTATTCTTACTTAAAATCTTCACCAGTTGTTCAAAGCAAATTTTTCCTTTGATAAATATGGTAACTAAACGTTTCGCGTATATTTTTTAATTCGTAACTTTTAAGTTAACTAACTTTATCTGAATTCCTTTAAAAAGTGTTTTTAATTGACTACCTACTCGTCTAAAATATCACGTTTTGAGTCAAAGAATAAATGGTCACGTTAAGTATAACCGAATAAAAAACCGGCTCTCCAATAGTATAGATTTGGTGTATTCTTAAGGATATCATATTAGGTTCTTCCCATCTGCCTCATTACAGTTGTCTAATTGCCCCAGCCGCATATGGCCAACAGCAAGTATTGTTAGCCAACAGTACAGCTTGCGGTAGAGCAAATACTTTTAATAGATGATGACTATCAAAATTGATATATGAAGCAGATTTTTCAATAGAAGTAGATACTATACTACCTATTATACCACTAACTCTTCTTCTTTTCTTTGTTGATGACGTAAAAGGTGACTGAGAGTATTACCTGGGTCAATTCTATCAGATGTTGGGTTAACATTTACATTCCCAAGGAGAGTTGACGTCATCTGCGCCTGATGCCGCCCTAACCGAGGCTTCGGGTGATCGGACCGGGGAATAGTCCGGTCACCCGACTAGAGGCCACCGCGTGAGGGCGACGCCCCGACGGCGAAAGCTGTCGGGGCGTCGACACGAGAGGAGCCCGTAAGGGTAAACCGCCGAGCGGGCCACCGAAGCCAAAGATCGGGTACCGGTGGCCCGCTCGCACGGCGAAGAGAGGTGCTTGCAGGGTGGGTCCATGGGGTTGTGTGCCGCCTCTTCTTGTCGCCCCGGACCGATTTGTCGGGGCGCGACCACATCCATGGTCCACCTTGCAAAAAAAAAAAACAAATAAAAAGGTGAGTTGACGTCAAGCAAGCGGTTGGTCATAAAACTATTGCTAATAACTTTACAATGTGTAGAAAGAGGAGTACATATTGCATCAATTCCAAGAGCAGTTGAATGATCATTCGCGTCAATTTACGCGTATATATGTCCCACTGATGGGTTTGAGCCTCCTAGGGAAATTGACCAACTATAGTTTTGTTTCGAGTTTTCCTTCTCTTGCATAGATATATATCGCATATGCGTATTATATTCCTTAGTCGTCTCTTATGCTCACCCACGCGCAAGATAGGGGGTGGTGAATTGTATTTTTACTCCGTCAACACACGTAAAGTAAAAATATGCATACAGATGAAATAAGAAGTCAGAATTTAGAAAAGGAAACAGAAAATAAATATAAGTATTCGAAGGGCTAGAATTGGAGTTAAAGAATCATTATATGTATCTTATTATATATGTTTATTATGTATTATTCAAATACATGCATACTATATAAAGATAATATACATATTTATATGTATATTTATGTGAAGTATATGCAATAAAGTCATTCATATTCTTCTTTTTATTTAATGCGCATATGCAACCTACTTTTGGTCATGAATCCCTGCACTGAGACGGGAATTGTTTTTATTTGATGCGCATTTACAATCTACTTCTAGTTACGAATCTCTATAGAGTCTATACTGAGAGGGAAGTTGACTTTACGAAACTACTATAGTCCAAACTAAGATAAGTAAGCCGATAACATAACTATGTTATCGACTTATCGCCATGTCGTTTAATAGGGGAGGATAGGTTATTGATATGTATTCTTAATCTAAATTAATTATATAGTATTAATTGTATAGTAATATGCAACTATCTATCTATCTATCACCCTCCGATCTCCACTGTTGGATATAAGTTTCATCACTAAGTTACATATAGTTATATATAGGTACATACTGTATGATGATGAGTTGAGTATGACTATATGATGATGAGTTGAGAGTGGGGAAACATGGATATGGACAGAGAAACCAGAGGGGCCAGAAACTGGCTGAATTTCTGGGGAAGGAAAGCCTCTTTATGATGAATTCCTTCTTCAGAAAGCAACCACAAAGGAAATGGACCTGGATTAGCCCCGATGGTTCAACAAAAAACGAGATAGACTTCATCTTGTCGGACAAACGACATATATTTAATGATGTCTCAGTGATCGGTAGGATTAAAACTGGGAGCGATCACCGAATAGTACGAGGCACATTAAATATCCACGCAAACGCCGAACGGTCACGCTTGATGAAGTATACCCTCCGACCTACATCTGTCCAATACCAGAACCTCGAAAACTTTCAACTCGAACTACACAATCGCTTCCAATGTCTAAACGAGTGCGAATCTCCGGACGATTTGAACAACAGGTTTGTGGAAACTGTCCACGCGGTTGGGTCGAAGTTTTTCAAGGCTCACCGCGCCAATAGCCCTAAAAAATTTTCTGACTAGACTCTCAAGCTCATGGAGCCGAGAAAAGAAATGACAGTACAGTCTTCAGCTGATTGGTCCGAATACAGGTAGCTAAATAGGCAGATCTCCAGGTCTGTGCGTCGCGATATTCGCCAATTTAATACGCTCCGTATTAAAGAAGCGATAGAGCGGAATCGTGGCTCAAAAGTGTTCGCATAAGATCTGTCTATTGGGCAAAGCCAAATGACTAAGCTGAAGACCGATGACGGCACTGTCATTTCATCCCAAAGTGAGATCTTGGGAGAGGTTGAAAGGTTCTATGGACAGTTACATAAATCATCCCGAAATCCTGTTGTCGGCTTGGTCCAAGATCCCAGATTCAAGCTAACTCGGAACTATACCCAAGAAATCCCGGACATTAGCTTGTGCGAGATCAGAATGGCTCTTGAACAACTAAGAAACGGTAAGGCACCGGGAGATGACGGAATTACGGCTGAGCTCCTGAAGGCAGGCGGCAAGCCGGTCTTAAAAGCCCTTCAGAAGCTATTTAATTCCGTTATCCTCGGGGGCGACGTTCCAGAGTCGTGGACCAGGAGTGTGGTGGTGCTGTTCTACAAGAAGGGCGACAAAGCTCTTCTAAAGAACTACAGAACCATCTCACTCTTGAACCACGTCTACAAGTTGTCTTCGAGGGTCATTACCAATTGACTCACGTGCAAGCTTGATGACTTCCAGCCGCCCGAACAAGCTGGCTTCCGAAAAGGCTATAGCACCATAGACCATATCCTCACGCTTCGGCAGATTATCCAGAAGACCGAGGAGTACAATCAGCCTCTGTGTATAGCGTTTGTGGACTATGAGAAAGCCTTTGATTCAGTCGAAACTTGGGCGGTGCTGCAGTCCCTTCAGTGGTGCCAAATCGACCATCGTTATATCGAAGTGCTTAAGTGTTTGTATAGGAACACCACAATGTTAGTCCGTATTCGGGATAAGAGTACGAAACCGATCCAGTTGCAGAAAGTCATGAGACAGGGCTCTTAGACTGGACCGGCATCAACGTCAATGGCGAATACATCACTCACCTTCGATTCGCAGACGATATTGTCGTCATGGCAGAATCCATGGAGGACCTGGGCACCATGCTCAACGATCTCAGCAGGGTATCCCAACTAGTGGGTTTACGAATGAACATGGACAAGACGAAAGTCATGTCAAATGCCCATGTCATTCCTGTACCGGTCCTAGTTGGCAATGCGATTCTCGAAATTGTCGATCATTATGTTTACCTTGGACAAACAGTCCAGTTAGGTAGATCTAATTTCGAGAAATAGGTCAGCCGACGAATCCAACTCGGTTGGGCAGTGTTCGGGAAACTTAAGAGGATCTTCTCATCCAACATACCTCAGTGTTTGAAAACGCAGGTCTATGACCAGTGTGTGTTACCAGTGATGACTTACAGCACGGAAACGTGGTCCCTAAATGTAGGCCTCATAACCAGGCTCAAAGTCGCTCAGCGTGCTATGGAGCGGGCTATGCTCGGGATTTCTCTGCGAGATAGAATCCGAAATACGGAAATCCGCAGACGAACGGGTGTAACCGACATAGCACGAAGAATCGGTACGCGGAAGTGGCAATGGACAGGCCACATCGCTCGAAGAACCGACAACCGCTGGGGAAGAAACGTTCTAGAGTGGCGACCACGTACCGGACGACGCAGTGTGGGACACCCCCCCCACTAGGTGGACAGATGACCTAGTGAAGGTTGCTGGGCGTCGTTGGATACAGGCGGCACAGGACCGCACTCTGTGGCGTAAAATGAGGGAGGGCTACGTTCAGCAGTGGACGGCAATAGGCTGAAATGATGATTATGACATACTGTATATGGTGAACTGTGGATAGCCGTGTGGTAGCGGCTACGAATACTACCAACCCTTACTTTGCTCGTGGATGTCGTAAAAGACGACTAAGAGCCTTATAACGACCTGGGCTAACTCCATCTGATGCCGTTTGGTCATCGATTACATTTCCAAGGAGGGTTGACGTCTGGCAGGTGGCCGGTCATAAAACTATTGGCAATAACTTTAACAATATGTACTATGAAAGAAGAGTAGGAGAATGATGACTGTATATGGTGAACCGATTTGCTTGATAAGCGATAATAATTGGTGTTATAAGTTTGGTGAGGTGCTGTTATTCTTTCTTCTCGTGTCGTTCGATGACTCCCACGGGAGAGACAGGGAGTAGTCGAGTAGTGGCAGATGACATTCTTAATCCGTCACTACTTCGGGAGTAGTGACAGATGGCATTCTTAATCCGTCACTACACCGGTAATGCAAACAGAGCAATTTTTTATAGAGTAGGTATAGATTTAGAAAATAAAGTGATTTAAATAATTAGCATATGAAGTATTAGATAATTATCTTGTTTTGCAATTACTGTGTGGTTAAATTTGATTTATCTTATGTTTTCATTAGGTTGTGCAGTCAACTGTGTTAAAAAAGAGGAGTACATCACAAGAATTATGGAAATGGAATTGTCGTGCCAGAGATCCATAATGCAAGCAATACAGGTAAAATTTGGCAATAATAATATGATCGAAATGTCAAAAAAAAACTCTTTTTAATGTTATAGAAAAGAAATTTCGCGACTTAATAAAAAATGTTTTTACTTTTACTTGTAACTGTTTGATCAATTTATAATTACTAGATACGTATGTTTTTGGGCAAATCATAAAATTTATTAGGATTTGCCACTAGATGGAGTTGTTAATTTTTTCTAAATCTTATATAATCACATATATCGACAACAGTTAATATAAACAACTTACTACCAGATGATGTGCTGTAATGTAGGATTTACAATATTTTTAATGAAAATCGACTTCTCGGCAGTGGAAATAAGCTGTTGCGCCTCGTTCGGTGACCGAGAGAACCGGCAGCCCAACTTTTTGGGTGGGTTATGGGGTATAATATTGATTATGATATATATTTCAGACTTTTTTTTTTTATTACTAATGGTGGCAAACGAGCAAGCAGCACACCTGATGGTAGGTGTTACTGCCGCCCATGGACCTTTGCAATACCAAGGGTATAGCTAAGCCCGCTGCCTACCAATACAAACCCCAAACCCACCCAGTTGGGCTTCCGGCTCTCTCACTCACCAAACGAAGCGCAAAAGCACATTGCCATTACTCAGACGTTGATCTTCTGCGAGAGTGTGGTACTGCCCCGGACGGACTGGCCCGTGGCTGTAGGCAGAAAACTGGCAACAGCGTGGTCATACCACTTTTAAGACAAAATATTGCAAGATTATTGTCTCTGAATAATACATTTTAGTTTCGTATGACATGTTACGCTAATTCTTGCCGGGCTGGCCACGGAAGCCAAGGAAGCGGTACCAGTGACCGGCTCAATGGCGATATATTGGGGGTAATAGGTGGGTTATGAGACCACGTGCTGCCTTTCCGTCGCACCGGACGGAACGGACTGCGTGTGTCCAGATCAAAGCCCGTTAAAAATAAATTTTACGCCTGTTAGATCGCAAATTATTCAGGAACGAATCCATTCCTTGTCGGTTACACCCTATTTAGGATACGCTTCTTGCAGGTATAGCTCATTCGCACTCCTTGCGGATATAGCTCATTCGCACTCCTTGCGGATATAGCTTATTCGTATTTCAAATCTTAGACTGACATAGAAAACGGTGTAAAGACTCGATAGGTACCTTATTTAGCGGCTCTAATCTCGTCTCTAAATGTTCACCATTGTAACTCTTGTAAGACCAGCTTTGCAATAGCATTCACGGATGAATCAAAGGTTTTAATTAAAAAACAAGAAGGGGTTGGTAGGAAGAATTCCATAGTCAATACTTTGCTTATGGTTGCGAAACTGACGATAGTGTCTGGATGTCTGTAAATTTTCTTCTTCGTGATTAGGACATTTGTTAATAAATAAGACATTGATGCCAGCTTTCTCTTATTATATAGGTAAGTTGCTAAAATTTGAAGGACCTTTGTTGAAGTTACTTATAGAAAAACAATTCCATAAAATACACGGCTGTCGTATGAAAAATGGTTCAATTTCGTACTAAAAGCAATCAAATTCCTAAAAAAATCACTAGATACTTTTGATGACCAAGAAATAATTGATGAAATGAATAAATGAGAGGAATAAAAGACATCACCACTAAGTTTACTTTATAAAGGCCTTCGTCGTATGTGTACTATCTTTAGAATTATAATCATCGCACATTTCGTAATCATAGTAATAGGATACGCGTCAACTTTATTACTACTCACCGTTATGTTTCGTATATAATGAGGTTTGTTAGTCTAGTGAAACATGCGTCTGTTTCGGTCTGTAAAGAGCCAGTCGCATGCAACTTGCATTATCAATTCCGTGACGTTTTACTAATTTTGGTTTTTCCTCGCACTTCTGTATCATGAACGTTATTATTATAATTATAACAGTTCATGGCTCAAAATCCTTCTGTATCGTACTCATTTATCATGCACTAGTCTTTGTTGATAAATAATTATTATTAAGCAATCGACCTTTCGCAAAGTAATTGATAGAGTGTAGGCCTTATTCAGTATCCATTCACTTCTCCATTGACCGCATACAATCTACCGTAGTTGCCTTTGTAGTGTTGTCCCATTGATATGCTTCCCTGCTCCCCTCATCTATCTTCGATAGACATGGTCGGCACATTGTCACTATAACGTGCTACTTCTACGGCTTGTGTCGGTGACGTTAGTTGTCTATCAGACGTGTTCTCATTTTTGAGTTTATTTATGGTCAAAATAGACCCTTGTTCTCCTCATTGTTCCCTGAGAAACTTTAAAATTAATTAAACTCGTCTTCAGCATTAAATTTTCGGCGCCGTAGAGTATAAATAGAGATTTTAGCTCCATTTGATTTCGAATAATGCTATTTAAACGCCTTTGCATATGAACGCATTCGCTTTGAGCGAAGCTTGTTATATAAAATATATTTTTGGTCATATTTTTTACATCGGCAATTCGTGACAGACAACACAATTTTCAAATTAAACAACTGTAATTTGTCGTGAGATGGCGCTGCTACTTATTGCACTAATAAATAATACATAAACAGACCGGAAATGAAACGCGAATTAATTTCTATTATGTACGACCTTGTGCAGACTTGCACTCTAATTAAATGTTTACAATTGCTTGCAATAAATATGTTTTCGGTATCAAATTTTTTAATTATTATATATGTAGGTTGGACATGATTTTGACCATTTTTTGTATTTGTTATTTTTTATGGTGCCAAGCTAGCTTCTGTATAAATATAAGCATGCAAATTTAATATGTGAATTACCGAATTCCTTGGCTCGGAGGTTAGCGCAGAAGTTCTTAGCAACAAGACTGACTCGGAAGTCGTTATTAGAGCAATACATGTTTATCTAATTTATTTTGAAATACAACGCCTTGCGTTGCTTGTATCGTCGAAGAATAAACAAATACACAAATTACAGACAAATTATATTCAAACTTGGAATAATCATTCGTGGATAGGATTATGTAGGATGTAGATGCGATTGTTTTGATTGCGAATCGAAATAATACAGTAAGTAAATACATAAACCACTGGTCACCTGAGCTGTGGATTTAAAAGTAATATAGCCGAATTTCAGATGTATTAAATCTAGTGATGCGAGAGTCAGCTTATAAATAAAACAATAGTTGTTTGTTGCAAAATAGCTTGAATGCAAATTCTAACGTTTTGTCTCGAGACGACTCGGCACTCTGCACTAAGTTTGTGAGATTAGATGATGATAAATTATACATAAAATAAGCACAGCCAGTTAAAGATTTCAACCGATTTGTGTATTATAGATTTTGTCATTAGCCACTCGATTCGCGACCTCGGATTGAAATGTTACTGTCTCGGAGAAAAGCTAAATATAGAAAAAAATATACCATTCGTTCATTCAGCAATCTATCGACGACGTCAACTGTTCTATATAGGCCTTTTCACGAAGGTGGATACGCTATAATCGCCTCTTCTGGGAGGCGGACTAGCAATCATAGTTGATGTTAAAGTTTTAACTGTGTGGTAGCGGCTACGAATACTACCAATCCTTACTTGCTCGTGGATATCGTAAAAGACGACTAAGAGCCTTATAACGACCTGGGCCAACTCCATTTGATGCCGTTTGGTCGACAATTACATTCCCAAGGAGGGTTGACGTCTGGTAAGCGGCTGGTCATAAAACTATTGCAAATAACTTGAATCGACCCCAAGTAGTTGGGATAAGAGTAGGAGAATGATGATGATGAATTGATGTTAAAGTTTCCTAAGATATCACTGTTGTCTACTCCTTTGATGTTTCTTCAACGGGTTTTTACGAACTCCACGAAGTAATGAAGACCGAAAATAAATATTCTCTTGTTACCTAAGTCGTAACGATTTAAATGTACGCTGTGTCCCTATGCGACTCGACTGACCAGATGGCGTAGTGGTTAAGATACCGACGTTCCATGCTAGTGCCGTGGGTTTGATTCCCACGCTGGACAATACTTTGTGTGATCCACAAAGTGTTGTTCTGAGTTTGGGTGTAATTTGTCTGCGTTAATTGCATGTTTGTAAAGTCCCCCGCAATACAAGGATTATTTCTTTAGTGCAGGGTGGTGTCTTAAAAAAAAATAATAAAAATAAAAAAGATTACAAAAATCTAACACAAAACAAATTACCCTCTTTTTTATTGTATTGATTTTTTTCTTATTAGTCTCTGCAAATAGCTGCTACTAGCTGACCAGTAGATGTGGTACTAGATGTGGTGTATGGTATTACTTTTTTTTTAACTTTGAAATGATGTTAATAGCTTAGAACCCTTAAGGTAACTGCTAGAAAGGAAGAGATGGTGATACATTGTATTATTACTTCTTCACTACCCGGATTCAACTAAAAGAATGAGTAGCTATGTGTGTATAGCCACGACTACGCATTCATCATCATCTCAGTCCATATATGTCCCACTGTTGGGCTCAGGCCTCCTCTATAATGGAAGGGTAATTGACCTACTATATATACCACGCTGGTCAGACGTGTTGGTATAGGGTTTTGTTTCGAGTTTTCCTTCTCGCGCATAGATGTTATATGCGTTTTATATTCTTAGTCGTCTCGTACAATCACCCACGCGTAAGAGAGGGGGTGGTGAATTGTATACATACTCCGTCACCACACGGAAAACTACGTATTAATTAGTTAGAATTAACTACTATTATTATAACGACGACGTAGTAAAAGTGATAAATGCAAGCACATTAGGTCTTTGTGGTGTTTTATTTGAGTTACCTTTATCTAGTCGTAGACAAGGAATAGATGACCATCATAAATATGTAGTTCCGCTTTTTGAAGTAAAAAATCTATAAAAATTCTATAAATATTTCGATAAGTGAAAACTTCGTTGTCGTCACGACGACGACACCCAACGGACAAGAAAGGGGTTGGTGAATTGCACTGTTACGATTTCTCGACAAGGAGATGTATATGATTTTAAAACTAATTCGAAAATTCTATAAAAAATCTTATTCTAATTTTTAACCCTTATCGGTAATCTTCATTTACTGTCAATATTCTTTTATAATTTCAACGATACGCTTATTCGTATATGCATGCGTATCCTTATTTCCTTGTTATAATTACTTCGTGTGTCAAGTTTAGAATACATAAGTTGGATATATCACTTCGTGAAATCGGAGCACTTTCCTTTTGTGTTCCGTTATAATAAGCCATGTATGTTGTTATCGTTTTTATTGGTGTATTATAAATTATTTATATGAATATAAAATTAATGTTTGTTATATATTTCCTTATATGTTTGCGCACCATAAATTCAGTAATGTTGTTAGTTAAAAATGTTTATAAACAGATATATGTATGTGTTCGTTAATATAAAACAGCTCTTGCTCTAGGTTCAGGCGCAAAAACTTCTCTTTAGTATCATTCTAGCCGGTGTCGCTCTAGTGCAAAGTGGACCGGACGAGTCATCAATGTTAAAAACTGATGGAGTCGGGGAATGATCCCACGCTAGACTCTGAGGCACAATCTTATGTTGTCGACGGAATGACTTATGATCAGACTACATTATGTCAATAAAGTAACAAGGAAAAACACCCACATTTCGCAGCGTAATTTTCAGTTTCACATAATTTGGGGTGACTCCTACTCCCTCTATTAAGATATAGTTTCTAATTTAGAGCTTGTTGTATTTGGTTACATACAGTTGCAAATCTAAGAGCTTGCTGTTAAGAGTTTGCCAAAAATTGGATCTACTCTTGATTACGTACTGATTTCCTTGGTTTTCGAGGATATCAGCAGCCGTAGCGTGACTTTTCAACTGAGTCTTACCCTGAACTTTAGTCTTAGCCTTGGCCTAAGCCTTAGCCTGGGCTTTACTTCGTCTGAGCCATAACCTAAGTTTTCAGCCGCTTGTACGACACCTGTGTTTGAATTGGTAGTATGGTAGGTGATTGACCGCTATCATGGCATTTTATATCTGTGTATATTTTATAAGAAGTGCGACGACCTTAAAACATTTTTTTCTTTAAAAGCAACATTTGAAAACCTAATTACCACTTTAATTATTTTCGCAGCCTGCTTTAAAAAAGTATCTAAGAATTATTTTGTATCTCATCGATCCGTATCCAATTAGTCTGTGTTATGTAATGTATAATTTAGCTCAGTCGACCGCCTTTTGATGCATCGAACTTTTAATAGTATTACAGTATATTGGGCGCGTTACAGTATAACTCTTGACGTTGCGATATTTAGTAAGCATACGTTGTTGCTCAACGTTCTCCGAGTTGCATGCTCGTTATTTGAAGCGGTAAAGAAATTGAATGTGTTACGCTTATATTTTACGTCCTTGGTACACGATTTACGATACACCTGTTGTTGATGTGTGCTCAGTTGATGTTAGAATGTGGTCGCGAAGAGATCACTGTTTACTTAAAAGTAAAAGTTTGTATAGTGAAATTGTGCGGTTTGTTGAGATCGTTATTTTGTTTGAAAGGAGCTGCAGACGTTGACGTTAGGCGCCAACCGTGGTAGTATACACTTGGACACGCCGGCGGCGGAGCAGGCCGATGCGGACATGAGAGAGGTCCTCGCTCAAAGATGTCATGAGTTGGACACGAAGGTTTGTCATTAGATTTATTATTCATGTTTGATAAGTTAATTGAATGTAGAATCTACAATGTTCACAATTAACTAGCGTACAAACGAATTCGCGGAAAATTCCTGAAAATTCTAAAACTAAATTGCCTTTAAAAGTATTTTAATAATTTTAAAGTTTCTGTGCTCTATTTGTATTTAAAAATGTTAATTATTCTTGATTATAAATATAAATAATAGATTCGTTGCCTTGAAGTATTTTTTTTTTTTAAAAAAGAACAAAATTGTTTACTTAGTTCGTCCAATATTGTACATTACAATACAAATGTACAGGTAGGTAGGTAGGTATATTGAACTTGCTACACAATACCAAGCTGTAATATATTATGTAGTAGCATTCATTTATCAGTATACAATTATACTGTGATAATATTCTTTAAATAATATAAAATGACCTCATTTACAACTATTAAATTGTAATAAGTATATTGTAAGTTATTTTAGACGTTAATTTCTTACGATAAAATTTAATTTTTCCAACCTGAAAGTAGATTAAAATTATCCCGATGCCATAAGAATATTGAGAATTTATTGGCGTAAGTGTGAAAATTACGTATACATTCATTTAATATTAGTAATATTGCTAAATAAACTAAATATGTGTTTTTTTAACAAACTGAAAGTTGTTTATTATTGAGCAATATATTCTAGCTTATTATCGGGTTCAGTTAAATGGTTTGTGAGTAGTAAGTGTGGAGCTCGCGAAGGTCTGTAAACACGTTGAACAACGGCTGGAAAGTTAGACTAGTAGTTAGTACTAGTAGTAGCTCTATTTTTACTTAATTTCGACGAATTCATTGTAAATTATGATCATATATTTTTGCACTTTTGTTAGCCGTATACGAAAACATTTAAAATCTCACTGGGCAATTCCATAAACATATTAATTTAAATTAATTATAAATTATAATATTTGACATATTTAAACTAATTTTCTTCTGCGTTTTGCAAGTATAATAATTGTTTAGTATTTACAAGAGTTTGTATGAGAATCAAACACTTATTTTTTTTTATAAACAAAAGCAGTGGCTTTTATATAGAGTACACGTGTGTCCAAATGCAAATTTACAATATTGTTATTAGTAGTTATAGTATATCTCTCGCACTATCTTATCATTAAATAAAAAAAAAAGTTCCTAAAATGAAAAGTACTGGGCCAAATTGTGTTAATTTTTTATGGGATGAAATGGCAACTATGCCGCATCAAACTTGAGAAGAATCGCGTAAATCGGATCATAAATTTCAGCGTAATCGGTGTACATATTTCAAAAAAACAAACAATCGAATTAAGAAACTCCTCCTTTTTAAAGTCGTTAATTAATAACTAACGGCGGTTACATGTAATTAATATTAAAGCATTGTGTAAATAGGTGTAAAATAAGACGCTTTCAGAAATCTGGTGATAAGCGCTTAGACTTATTAATACTGCTACTTTCAAAGATACTCTTATCATGTACATTGTATAATATTACAGGTAAAAATTCTCCAAGAGGAGAAGATGACGTTGCAAAGTGAGGTAGCCCGGTTGACGGCAGCCCAGGAAGCGACCACGACCGCTGAGACATGGCCTCCTGAGTTGGACGAAGCGGGCGCCTCACTTGGGCCCGCACACGCCGGAACACTTCGGTATACCAACATGCGCGCCCAACTGGATGCGCTTAAAGATGAACTAGATAAAGTTGAATTGCAAAGAGATGATCAGTACGCCAGAGCCGATGGCGCTGAAAGGGAATTAGCCTTGTATAAACTTAGGAATGATGAGTTGCAGGTGAGCTAACGATATTTATAATTTTTGGTATGGTGGGCCAGAGAATTAATAAAATTTATTCTATTGTATGGTACCGGCTACGAAACACTACTAAAATTTACTTTGCCTGTAGATGTCGTAAAAGGCGGCTAAGAGTTTTATATTGACCCAGGCTAATTCCACCTGTCTGTCTGGTCAATAATTACATTCCCCAGGAGGCTTGACGTCAGGCAGACAGCTGGTCATAAAACTGTTGACAATAACTTTTGGAATATGAGGAAAAGGAGTACATATTGCGTCGACCCCAAGTAATTGGGATAAAAGCACGATGCTGGTAGGCTCTATATTCCAAACAGCAATTAAGGAATCTAAAAAATATGGAATAGCAAGATCTCTTATAAAGTCTTCATAATCATTTTGTTCTCTCTCATCTATCCGTGTGGTGACGGAGTAAGAATGCAATTCACCATCTTACCCGTGGGTGATCGTAAGAGACGACTAAGGATATAAAAAACATATAATATCTATGCGAGAGAAGGAAAACTCAAAACATAACCCTATACCAACACGTCTGACCAGCGTGGTGTAGTAGATCAATTTCCCTACCATTATGGAGGAGGCTCAAGCCCAACAGTGGGACGTAGGTATATGAGCTGTGATGATGATGATGAATCATTTTGTTCTTATCCCAATCACTTGGGATTGACGTAATATATAGTCTGGAAGACTACCGATACTGATCGTACATATAGCAAAATTTTTGGCAATAATTTTATTGTCGGGCGCCTGAATAACGTTAACTCTTGGGAATGTAATTTTTGACAAAACGTCATTAGATGGAGCTGGTCTAGCTCGATGTAAAGCTGTAGTCGTTTTACAGCAACCACGAGTAACGTAAGATTTGGTGGGTTGTCGAACACACATAAATGGATTTCTTATAAAGTGACATTCTAATCATTGCTAGACTTGCAAGCTGTTTTATATGATAAACTCATATTTGAGAATTATTAAAATATTTGAGAGTTATTGAAAACATTTTAGTATTATTATTAATAATAATAATAACATAATTTATACTCTAAAAAGAATGCCGAACGAACGTCTGGTTAAGTGGAAGGATGTAGGTACCGGGGAAGACCGAGACTCACCTACCTAGACCAGATTGGTCACGTACAGAAGGAAGGTGGAGTCAAGAGTCTCCGAAACCGGCGAGCGTGTATGAAGAGAATTATGAATGTTGAGGAAGCGATTGAAGTATGCAAGGATAGAGTTCTCTGGCACTCTGTTCTCTCTGCCTACCCTGTAAGGGATATGGCGTGATGATATGTATGTATGTATGCATACTGTAAAAAGAACATATAGATTGCCAGTTCAAAACCAGAGTCACGCATTATATACTAAGAAGACTATTTCCATTTACCATAGACTGTTGACAAGTGTTGTTTACTTTCGTGGTGATGGGTTGAGAATACTCACAATATGTCACTAACCGAAACTAATGACTTTCAGGTGGGAGTCGTAAAAACTGAATAGGCAGGAGCATTTTGCTGGGTAACATAAAACAATTAACTGTGATCGCAAATTTGCCAAGTTCGGCGATTTATCTTCTTCGTGGGGAGGCTTATATTCAAGAGAGGACGTCTATGAGTTGAATGTTCATTGGATCGAGGATTGAAAATCAATACTTTTTTAGATTAAAAAATCCCAGAAATTATTGAAAATAGTCAATAATTTATGAACGTTAAGATTTTAAACTTTTTCGTTATTAGATTTCGATAAATGTGGTACGGCGTAGGAAGTTGTTCTGTGGCCGTAGTGAGAGTTTTTTTCATTTTCATGGCACTTGGTTTGTTTTAAACAGTGAACACAGTTAATAGTGGTAGGGCTACATTGTTGACAGTTTGATGTCTGCAACCACTTAACTGGGTCCGGCGACGGTCCGGCTACACTCTCGCAAAAAATCGACGTCTGAACAGTGACAATCTGCTATTCCGCTTCGTTCAATGATCGAGAGGAGCGAAAGCTCAACTTTCTGGATGGGTTTTAGTTTGTGGGCAATGGCCTAGCTGTACTCCTGGTATTGCAAAGTTCCATGAGCACAGTAACACTTATCATACGGTATGCTGCTTGCCACCATAAGCAATAAAAAAACTGTAATAGGTATTTGAAATATATTGTATAGGCACTTTTTAGTGAAACATCAACATCAGAGGTAATATAGGCAGTACCACATATTCAAACGATCACATTACAAGCGCAAAAAATAAACAACTTACCTTAGATTTTTTTTTTTAAATTTCATTATCGCTTGCTCTTGAAAAAGCGAGACTATAGTCCAAAGAATAAATGTTTGTGTCGCAAGGGACTTTTACAAATACACATACAATTAACGAACCTTAGGTGGACTTTCCGGGACATGAGAGGACCCGTGAGGGTAGACCGCCGGGTGGGCCACTGAAGAAAAAGACCGCGTACCAGTGACCCACCCGCACGGCGTCGAGATGTATGTTGTAGGGAGGGTCTACAGGGTCTTGCGCCGTTTTTACTGTACCCCGCCCCGGACGGATTAGCGGGGTTTGACGTACCGTAGCCCGGCGCCAAAAAAGGTGGATTTTATAAAGAATTGTCCTGCTAGGAAAGTGAACCTACTAAGTATAGTATGTAGGTACTTCATTTCGCACTTATATTATGGTTACTTTTAACTTCTACGACATCTATAGTCGCTAGTTGTAATTAAAACTATAAATATATATTTTACAGATGGCAGCAGCTGAAAACGTAGCTCTGAAAGATGAACTGGATGCACTCCGTGAAACTGCAGCCAAAGCGACCGCGTTGGAAGCCACCGTAGCATCTTACAAGAAACGAATGGAAGAACATGTCGATCTTAGACGACAGGTTTGGTTTATTTTATTATTTTGATATTTGGCTTAAGCTTTAGTAAATACGTATCGGAAAGTGGAAAGTAAAATGGTATCAGTGGATTTACTTGAAGGTGGGAAATGGAAGTAACGGTCAGAGCTTGCTGAATAAAATAAGCAGACTAAGTTTTGAGCAGCAGCCTAAGACTTGAATTTATGGTTAACGAGATACTGTATGCAGAAACTTTCACCTATCTTGCATAAGAAGAACCAGAGAACAGAAAATGAGCTCAAAACAAGAGAGGGCAGTATGTATCTCTACTATGCTTCTTTGGTCGATAACCTACCACCACTTTTGCCGCTTCGTAATAGACCGTGGTACCAGCGGCGAATTGTACAAACTTATGGTAGTATGTATATATATTATAGGAGTATCCAACTCCCGTTAGTATATTTAATATCTCATTTCTATATTCCCACGGCAGTTGGAATAGGTAGAGATGCTAACACCTAAAATTGACGTTTGATTAACAAGATTCTCTGCGATTTTCCAAGCAGTTTAATTACCATACAAGACTATTGCCGAAATCGAATTGAAAACGCTTACACTAGTTCAATGCACCGAAGTGGGATTATTACCCGGTGGGCCACTTTAGAGCAACCCTTACGGTGCTAGTTGTCTGCAGAAATAGTAAAAAAAGGTCGAACGGTGGGTTGTGGATCCATCCATTCGGTTTAGATGTCTCACCGGATAGCAAGGACACAAAAAGAGGCAGGGAAACTGGGTTAGTACTTTACGCTGAGCAGATAGGATAATAAATTAGCTGTTTCCTGTTCTTGCAGTTATGTTATTTGCTGTTATTCAGTCGTTGTTTTTTCGTCACCAAAAGCTGGACTGTATCAAAGTTATTCCACTAATTCTCGGGCTTAAGACCTTTCTGAGTGAAGGGTAACCTATTTTTTGACCCTCTAACATGGATGTAAAAATGTATGGCGATCAGATGAACCGTTCTGATATTAACAGATAAACAAACAAACACCTTGGCATTCATAGCAAATGATTTAATTTAGAGTCTTCCAAAATATTAATACGAACACTACATATTTGATGCACTATAAAACCTAAGGCTAAAAAGGAAGAACATTTAATTAGGGAAGGCCATTTCAATAATAAAATCAGTTTCGATTTTTTTTTTACAATAATTTTCATACAATATTTTATGTGCATACAAGGTCGTACGATGTTGGCGGGCTTGTTTAATTATAAACTAAAACTAATTTAATAAATTGTATTTTAAAATATGTAAAAAGTCTATTGGAGAGTTATGTATAACAGATAGCGGTTTTTATTTAATTGAGTAGCGTTTTGTACTCAATTTGAATTGTCAAAATAATTTCCATTCATCCTGTCATCCTCCATATAGGCCTTGCTAATTGTGATGGTGCCAAGCGTGGCCGACGTCGATGTTGCCGTATTCAACAGAGTAATTCTCCGGTCGGACTATTAATGTCAAGATATCGGTGATTAGAAAAATTGGCAAACAAGAGAAATGTGGCAGATTACGGGTTACACCGTGACTGGGTCGCTTCGGACACCAAAAATTAAAATAAAATATGGAATTGTATATTATGATGTGCGAATGATGTGGTTACCTAATGCTTAGCATATAAACATTGTTCATGTAATTTTTAGGTAAAGCTATTAGAGCATGCTAACACGGAGCACGTGCAACGTGCGATTGAACATGAGCAGGCGGCTGCCAAAGCCAATGCCATTCGCGCCCAACTCGACATATACAAAAAACAGGTTAGTTCTCTTTGATTTGTGATGCCGGTGTTAGGAACGTAATATATTAACCCTGCACATAGCAATTAACATCAACGTAAAAGGGGAAAATATGGTGAGCACCAAAGCTGGGATAGTACTAACATGGGCCGATATAAAGAAGATATTTGCTAATTACTGAAAATACGTTTCCATAATACTTTTCTATCATAAAAAAGAATCGAAAAATAGTCAATATTCATGTAAGTGAATTTGAAACAAAAACATATTTCAATAAGTCTATATCGAGTATATATATAAGGCAAGGACCAGTGGTAAGACCTATGAACGCCAAAATTGAGGAGTCGAATACGATCACCAGCTTTGAACTTAAAGTGAGGACAATAAAATTCGTCATTATCTTAATTTTGACTTGCCTTTCGTAATTTGGGGGCCATGTAAAAGCGCCAGTACTGCTCCTGATCTCTTTCCTGTCGTTTATAATTTTCTGTCTGGTTACATTGAAAAAAAAAAAAAAAAAACTATTTTTACGGATTTTATCGCGTCTATATTTGAATTTTATTTTACTGACATATCGAACAATTTATAAACCTCATGGTAACGGGAGAATTTGTTCTATTTTATGCCGTTGTATATATGTAATTATGTATTATAAGATGTCAGGCAATCGGTTAGTTTATATTGACACTGATCGCCGTGGCTGAAATGCGATAAGGAAGGACATAATAATTAATTTGTAGCAGAATCTACAGAAAAACAAATAACATCTTTTTGCTCGTCTCTGGAATCTGGAATATGATGATTTGTAATCGCTGATTATATAAAACTAGGCCTTTAATTTATTTGTAAAATTATGTAATATGAAACATAGACTTTATTTTTATTTAAGTTTGTTTATCATGAAGATATTGATATATTCAGGTTATGGATTTAAATGAGAAATTGGATGCGGAGATAACGAAAGCGGATAAATTGGAGATAGAAAATAAGAAGTTAAGCAGCCGTACAGCGTTATTACAGCGTGAAAGAGACGCCCTTTTGCAAGAACGGGATAAGCTGAGGGAGCAAGTTAACGAGTTACATTGTTTAACTATTAACGCAGGTGCGTATACAAATCTTAATACAATGTTAACTCACCTCTCAATAAGTATTTATGTATGTGATCTAAGCTTAAATGTATTGTGTCTGCATGTTCTTCAGTCTGTTTACTGTAAAGTCCCTTTGCTTTTATTCAAAAGCGGTAAATAGGTATAGATATCTTTTCAAAATTCTCGTTCTTATTCCAAAGTGTAAAAACAATGTTATGAAGGCCGTAAAACTCAAAATTGTCGAGGAGATTTAAGACAAATTCTATTTATCTATTCTATCCTATAGTTTGAGCCCAGTTACATTTTTATCTTTTTAAAGCTATGCTTATTTTTTGATAAATTATGAGCACTAAAACTAATAAAATTATGATATATAGATAATTCATTAAAAACATTTAGTAACAATTTTAAGGAATTATTGTTTAACATTAAAAGTCTTTTTTTATTAATTAATCTTGGCAATCTGTAAATTTTCACTGGCTTAGGTAGTGTTTTAATTAGGATATAATTGAGGGATAAAAAGAGTAATGGGTAGTTATTGAGATAATCTATAAAACCATTAACTAGATTAATTAATTATATTTTAGTTTATAGTAAAAATAATGATAATAAATTATACAATTACGTAACGGCAATTATTCGCTACTATTACATTTGACTTGTTAAGGTTATTATTTTTTTGATTGTAATAATTTATTATAAAAATAAATAAAATTAATTTTAATATTTATTTCGTAAAAATTGTAATCAAATTACGCGATTTCAATGTTAAAAACATTAAACACTCAAGAATTCAGCGCTATTATATTCCCTGTTAGCGTATTCATACACTGTACATGTTTTTCGATAAATCTTGGTTCTTTTTAATTAAGAATCATAAATTCGGAAGTCAAATGCTGTGACGTTTATCACAAAATTTTGACTCGCTGCATGTAACCAATTTATTATAGAAGTACACAGTCTGATATATCTTACATTTATTCTTTATATATTCCTTCATATTTGTATTCTTAATAGTCTTTCATTTTCAGTTTCATTTTTATCCATGTGTTTTACCAAACCTGACAATAGCGCCAATAAATACAGACACAACAAAGGTAATATTTCAAGAGATTTTAAATGCTCTCTACTAGGCACTCACTGTGGAATCCGCACCATGGGTTTTACTGGTATCTTCTGCATCAAAAAAGCTGCTTAAATAGCATGTACATATTTTTCATAGAATTCTGTGCTACAGCGCAATTTTAATTCCATTGAGCGGTGGTTTATTGCTTTAAGCTGGAATTTGTTCCCATTGTTCTGATTGTCCTAAGTTATAGGAATATTTATTTGAATTTTCTACAGCAAATAATTTTTATTTTAATATAGCATCTGTTTGGATGCTCAGATAATTATTATCCAAGTTTGAAATTATTGGACTCATTTATTGATAGTTTGAATTTTTTTTATTAAAAAATATTTGATATAAAAACTGCATTTGTTTTAGTAGCGTGTAATTGCGTGTAATTGAACTTTTTATGCATCATTAATTTTATTGTGGATAGTAAATGTATTTATTTTTGTACATTTATTAATTATATGATTGAATTTAATTCTCCAACAGAATAAAATTAGCGTACCTAACATAGTACCTTGTGATACGCCTTAAACGTAGGTTCAATTTAAGTACAATATTTTGTAATATTAATGATAGTTTCTATTCCATAATTTGTTTCCGCAATTTATTACACACATGTCATACGTCTATAACATATAACCGCAGATTATAGTCTAAATTATTTAACGAAGAACCATTTATTATATGTAATATTGGTCTAAAGCAAAATTATATTCCAAACGTACAGCTGCTATATTATAATTTTATTTGTATACACATATATTTTCATTAAATAGATACTTGATTTACAGATTATTATGCCTAACTAGATATTATATAAATAATTAGGTGATCTTGACAGTTATAAATTAGGATTAAACGTTATTAATACAATATGACAGTAACGAATTTAACTTTTGATATTATAATATTTAACTCAATTAATTTCTGGTATGCCATACGAAGTTAAATGTTTTTATTTTATGTGAATTATGTTACTTAAACATCACAAATATATAATATGTATATGTGTAAAATTACCTATAATTTCTATAAACTACAAGTAATTAAAAGCTAGAACACATATGTGTAAGAGTTAATTTGGAACATTCAGAGAACATAAAGAACATTTTATATTTTTATATATTGGCTACTACTCTTCTTGAGCAGACTCAACGCATAGCTGTTTGTAAACGGTTTAAGAAATTTCACCCGGGTTTGCCGGCGAAAACTCGCTTGAAAAATAAATTTAGCGATGCTATTGACATTTTTGCACGCTATACGCTATACGTCACAGTGTTTCATTTAACCTGTGTCTAAAGGTATCACATTTTCTCACTTAACGACTCAAAAGCAATATCGGAGCGTGAATTTTTCTGGTGCTTCTGAAAACGGACGAGTTGAACTGCAATGAAAATGCTAGATAAGGGTGCTGGTCCAATAGTTTATATAGCTGTATTTCTGAAATAGAAAAGTGTTTCAGGACCAAACGAAGGTAGTGTATCACGGGAGTTGAGCGAGCTACCTTCACCGAATGACATGAAGGAGAAGTTAATTCGGTTGGAGCACGAAAACAAGCTCCTACGACAGAATCAAGGAGTTCAGGCAGATCAGGCATCCGTGCAGGTTGGCTTTTATTCATTGTGTATATTAATATCTAGAATTAGGGACATTGTGTAATTAAATATGAGCTATATATAATTGTAAAACAGTTTGACACTAATCACTGTTTTTCATTAATTATCATAACTGTTAATAATTTTTTGAAACCTGATGATAAGTGTTACTACCGCTCATGGACCTGTTGCAATACCAAGAGAACCCACCCAGAAAGTTGGGCTGCCGGCTTTCTTGCTTAGCAAACGAAGCACAACACTATATTGCCACTGCTCAGAAGTCTATTCTTTGCGAGAGTGTGATACTATCCTATTAAGGACCGGCCCGCGTCTGTCGATAGAAAACTGTCAACAGTGTAGCCATACGATAAAGTAAATATTCAAGCACAGCAAAGTAAGTTAGCTACACTTCATAATAAAACAATCATATAATTTTCAAATTAAATTTATTTTTGGGAGCTTTGCATCTATTTTCCCCGCAATTATATCATAATATCATTGCGAAATTGAGAGAATGAGATGGTACAGATGATGTTTATATATATACATTATAATATCGTCGTTTAAATAGAAAAGTGACATAAGCAAGCACCACATTTTACAGTACACGCATTTAAAGATTTTTTTTTCAACGAACAAATGTGCGGCTTAATATAGAACAACACTTCTGATAGGACAGTTTTTGATATTTAATTTGATAATTTACCATTTTTTTAAAATACAAACTAAAACAAAACGTTTTAAATAATAATAACAATTTCCAAAATTTTCGAGAAATGTCACTTTTCTTTTTAACCGACAATATGTGGCGCCTAAATAGCTATGCAATGTATTTGAAATAAAACTACTTTTACGGATTCTATTGCGTTTGTATTTGATTTATAATTTCCCGACGTTTCGAACACTTTACAGTGATCATGGTCACGGGAGGACTGAGGTGTCTTACGTCTTACGTCCAATATGTCATTGTTATTACAGAAATTTATTTATATCTACCCTATAAGATATTAAATTTTGACCCACATTTTTATACAAAATTAATACAAATTCATTGCCAGTACAAAAAGAGAATGATTCTATATATAAAATTTATGTTGTTTATGATTTGTTATTATTAAGGTATTTAATTTATGTTAATTATTATTGTGGCAATTTTACAATTTTTACAAAACCAACAAAAACTATTCAGCTACTACCGGATCGGAACACGGCCACACTGAGAAAGATCCGGCGAGAAAACTCAGAGGGCATGATACTAATTTTATTATTGAATTTTTGAGTGGCGGCCTACTTTATCTTACTAAAATTAATTAAATTAAAATTTAACTATTATTGTGAGTCAAATCTATACAATAAGTTGGACGTAAGACGTTGACGTTGAGACGTTGGACGTAAGACACCTCAGTCCTCCCGTGACCATGATCACTGTAAAGTGTTCGAAACGTCGGGAAATTATAAATCAAATACAAACGCGATAGAATCCGTAAAAGTAGTTTTATTTCAAATGTGTAATACTCGCGTAAACATTAGAAGTCATTATATGCAATGTATGTTGTGTTTCAGGCACTGTTAGAAGACTACGTATCTCGCTTGGAGAAACAGCGAGCGATCAATCGCGAGGCCAATCAGCGCATTATGCAGCTTGAAGCTACGCTCGAGGCACCCCATCCCCGCCTCGCTTCTGCTATCGAGGACAGCCAAAGGAAATGTTAGTTAGCGTTGTAAATTATTACAGTTATTATTAAATCAGCTTTTGGGCGCAGATGACATGCACTGTATTTAAGTATTTCAGGTGTAAATGATATATTTTTTTCAAAATAAAGTGTAGTCTCTAGCGATTAGGGATGATGTAGATTTCTATTACTGTAAGTTTTGAAATTAGATTTTAAATTTCAGACGTTATTCCCTATATCCAAACAAACAAACTTTATTTTATTATACATCCATTAGCCCGTAGACGTCCATTGTTGGATATAGGCCTCCCCTCGAGAATGCCACTCAGAACGGTCCTGTGCCATCTGCATGCAACGGTTTCCTACGCCTTTTTTAACGTCGTCAGTATTTCTAGTCTAGTATTTTTTTTTATAATGTTTTGCAATCAATTTTAATGTTTTAAGGATAGATGTGATTATATCTAATTCAACAAAAAATGTATAAGTTCGAACCAAATATAGCTTGTGGTAAATGTATTTTCGTATTTATTCTCGTTGGCTTTGCTTTAATATAAGTGGTGTGTAGCGTTACAAGTGGAAGAGCTGCAGGCAGCACTGGCTGAAGAGCGGCGGCGCTGTAGTAAACTGCAGGAGGCTTTGGCAGCGCGTGACCACGACTTGCTCGCCACCGAGGACAAGTACAAGAAGTGTCTCGAGAAGGCCAAGGATGTAATCAAGTCGCTCGACCCCCGCGCCTCCGGTATGTTTTTTTATTGCTCTTGGTGGCAAACGAACAAGTAGCGTATCTAATGGCATGTGATAACTGACGCTCATGGACCTTTGTAGCTCAGCCAGGTTCTTCATCAAAGCGTTTTAGTAATATACTCATGCGTCGTTTTTCTGCGAGAGTGTCGTATTATCTCGATGAGCCGAACTAGAATTATAGGGGAAGTGTATTAGGTATTGTGAGCTTTTGGACACACGGTTCATGGTTACAAAAGAAGAAATAAACAAGATAAGAGACTATTTCCTAGGGAACATGAATATATGTATATTGGTGAATGTAGACATCTTTTAAACGTGATTCATCCAGAACATCATCCCGCTCTTATTCTAACTACTTGGAGTCTACGTAATATGTACTCGTACATATGTCAATAGTTTTATGATCGGCCGCCTGCCTGACGTCAACCCTCCTTAGGAATGTTGTTGTTGACCAAACGACAGCAGGTGATGATAGCCCAGGTGTATATAAAGCTCTTTGTTGTCTTTTACGACATACACGATCAAAGCAAGGGTTGGTATTATTCGTAGCCGCTACCACACAGTAAAATGCGATTCATTAAGATATTGTTTAAAAAGATATTTTTTTAAAGAAGTATAATTAAAATATTTAAATTTTTGTGATTAACATAATTATAATAAATATCACCGCTGAACTGCAACCTTATCTTTGCAATCTATATTTAAGTTAATTATTATAATATACGTAATTATTTTTTTATCATATTCCGAGACGCTTTCATTTTAATTATATCTTCGAAGATAAAAACGTTATATTATTACAGATTCGGAGACTCTTGACTCCACCTTCGTTCAGTACGTGACCAATTTTTTTTTAAACAAATATTTTCAAGTTTTTTTCACATTCCATCGTATTAGGACAGTGCCATGTAACGATAACTCGATAAAAAATGCGTAACTATTCTCAGATGAGAAAAGACGCAATCTATTCAAAACTCACGATCATATGTTCAAGAGTTCGACGACCTCGCGTGGTGAAAAAATTTTTTTTTTTTTCATGTGAATCGATTTTTTTTCTAGCCTATCATTACAAGTAGGACTAGTAGATTTACCTGTCTTTGTTTTCGGGAGCGGTCCCCTTACACCCTGTATGTATATTAATATGATAATGTAAGGAAATGTTATTTGCTGTGTGGTAGCGGCTAAGAATACTACCAACCCTTACTTTGCTCGTGGGTGTCGTAAAAGACGACTAAGAGTCTTATAACGACCTGGGCCAACTCCATCTGATGCCATTTGGTCAACAATTACATTCCCAAGGAGGGTTGACGTCTGGCAGGCGGCCGGTCATTAAACTATTGCCAATAACTTTTACATTATGTACTCCTTCGAAAGAGTACATATTGTATCGACCCTTAGTATTTGGGATAAGAGTAGGAGAATGATGTAAGGAACTGTTATTTATTAATAAAATCTTTTATTGATTATAAAATATACTTTATTTTTAGTTACATTTTGGATATGTACATTTAAATTTTTATTATGTACATTATTAGATCATATATATATATATATAATTATTTATCATTATTTAATCCTATAAATCGCTTAGACTGGCGCCGTAACGCGTTACGTAACAAAGCGGTTTAACCTCCCATTATGTATTGCAGTGATATAACTTAATATTATCTGTTTAGCTCAGCAATCGCTTTCGGACATAACGCTGGGATACTCGCGGGCTACTACAACAAACGCAGGTCCTTCCCGACCCGACGCAGCGACCAATCAAACCAACAATAGGAACGAGTAAGTATTAATAGTGTACATGGTACAGCTAATAATATAGTGGTATTACTGTTTTGCATATTACTCTAAAATATATATATATAAATATATATATATATATATATATATAATATATATATAAATATATATATAAATATATATATATATATATAAATATATATATATATATATATATATATATATATATATATATATATATATATATATATATATATATATATATATATATATATAATAATAGTCCGATGAGGAATTATCAGGCGAATGGGCAGCAGCACTTTTCTAGGAAAACCTGTAACACAACTGTATTTGCCAATCAGCTTGTTAACAGTTTGCTACTGTTGAGGTGCCGATGAGAAGCTCCAAAGAATATTTAGTTTCATTCTATGATCTTGATTTGAATCCATATTTTGTTCTTTACGTGTTTCTAGTAGTTACATACATACATACATATCATCACGCCATATCCCTTGCAGGGTAGGCAGAGAGAACAGAGTGCCAGAGAACTCTATCTTTGCATACTTCACTCACTTCCTCAACATTCATAATTCTCTTCATACACGTTCGCCGGTTTCGGAGACTCTTGACTTCACCTACCTTCAGTACATGACCGATCTGGTCTAGGTAAGTTAGTCTCGGTCTCCCTCGGTACCTACATCCTTCCACTTTCGCATTGTATATCTTCTTAACCAGACGTTCGTTCGGCATTCTTTCCACGTGTCCGAACCATCGGAGCATTCCCTTTCGCATCTTTACACCAATACTTTCTTTCATACCTACTCGCTCTCTTACGTCGTCGTTACGAATGCGATCGGTCAGCCTTACTTCACAGATTTTCCGCAGAGATCGCATTTCGACCGCAGTAACTTTACTTTCATACTCTTTTCTGCATACCCAACTCCCCCTTCCATACAGTAATGTTGGACAAGCACTGCGTTCTGCATTGCTACACATGCCTTCTGGCTGAGGTGGTGGCTACCGAGAAGTTGCCCCAACGCTCCGTTCACTCTATTTCCCGCATTCACTCTTCGCTCTATATCAGTGGTGTACCTTTTATCTCGGCTAAATCCAATTCCAAGATATACAAATTTATCCACTTGCTCTAGTACATCATTACCTATTGTTACTCTTACATCTGTTCTGGCTCATCTCTTTCAAAGACCATTATTTTGGTTTTGCTCACATTCACGCGTAGACCCCTTTTCTTACAATCTTCTGTCATTGTGTCGACTAGGGTCTGCAGGTCAGTCGCTGACTGTGCCAGCAGGACTGCATCATCTGCATAAAGCAGAGCAGTGACCACTGAGTCGCCCATCTGGACTCCCACATATCGTTCAACCTTTGGAGACATTTATCCAGATATATGATAAACAGCCTGGCTGACAGAACGCACCCCTGCTTAACGCCGATATTGACGTCAAACCAAGGCGACATTCCATCATCCAGCCGAACACAGGCTCTCCAGCCCATGTAACTGGACTACACAGCCTGTAGCAGTTTACCGTTAATACTATACTCTGGTAAAATGTCCTAAAGTTCCTTTCGTACAACCGTGTCAAATGCTCTCTCCAGATCCCCACAAAACTGCAGAAAACCCTCTGACTTAGAGCCAGATGCTTCTCCACAATGTTGCGCAGAGAGAACACTTGATCCATGCATCCCCTTCCACTCCTGAAACCTCCTTGTGTCTCACACAGTAAAACATCGGACACCATCCTCATTCTCCTTTCAATAATTTTACCGTACACTTTTGCTGCCAAAGTGGTCAAGCTTACGGCTCTGTAATTTGCGTAGTCATAACGTGAACCCTTGTTTTTAAATAAAAGCACTGCGCTATTCCAGTCTCCGGGAACCATTCCCGAGCTCCAACATAAATTGAGGAGCAACAGGAACGCCTCCTAGACACAGGAGCCACCAAGCTTGATCATCTCGGCAGACACCATATCAATGCCCGCTGCCTTACCATTTTTCAAACTTCTTATCGCCTCTTCAACTTTATCCATACTGATGTCATCGGAGGATTCGTTGTTCTACTAAACCACATGCGACACCGGCGTCAACCGTAGCATCCGCATACATATCGGCAAAATATTCTCTCCATCGGCTTAACACGTCTTGTGTTTGTGTAAGAATGTCTCCACCCTTAGACCTTATTTTATTCATTCTGAAGGCTGACCATTGACCAACCACACCGAGACCTCTTCACCTCCCTCCAGAAGAGTTTGGTGTTACCCTCGAAGTTTTTAGTCAGCCTATCTTCTGCACTCATACTTGCTCTATCACGTTTCTCTTTCACTAAGGCCTTGGTATCAATCTTACACTTTCTTCTGTTCAGTCATACTGTCATTCAGATTCAAAGAATAGACATAGTCCAGCCACGCTTTCTTCTTTTGCTCTGCTGCCACTTCCGCATCCCATCATGCATCACCATTTGTTTTTCTATGCTTCTTTGAACTTCCACATATTTCTTTCGCTGTATCTACCATACTCTCTTTCAATACTCTCCAGCATTCTTCAATGTCCGTTTGCGGCTGGCTTGCCATCTTCAGCCGTTTTCGGACACCCTCTGCATACTTTTCTCTTACACACTCTTCTTGCAACCTTTCAACCTTTATTCTTTCAAGCCCTCCGAAGTGGACACGCTCTCGCCAGCGCCTCCACTTTCTGAACAGACCACTAAATCTCGCAATAACGAGATAGTGGTCCGTATCGACTGTGGGGCCCCTGTAGGCTCTTGCGTCCAATATTTTGCTTCGGAGGCGACTGTCTACCAAAATTAAATCTCCAAAGAATATTTTGTTTCATTCTATGATCTTGATTTGAATCCATATTTTGTTCTTTACGTGTTTCTAGTAGTTTCTTTAATAATAACGCTTTTACAGGTGGAGTGGATCAGAGGTATCAGGTGCGACAGCGGGTGCCAACGAGCAACGGCTCCTGGCGACAGCGTGGTATCAACTAGGTGCCCGCTGTCATCGAGATGCTGTCGATACACGTTTCACGTTGCTGTCGGCAGGACACTCCTTTCTAGCGCGACAGCGGAGGCAGACTCCCCGCCCTCGTCACTCCGCCCCCACCGCACCACCCGCTCCCGCGCAATGACGTCAACTCCCACCCCCCTCTGATTTTACACAATCACCGAGCCGATATTGCGGCTAATTCTTCTATAAAATGAATCAGTGAATTTTAAAGCTCCCATTTGTTATACTGGCATTTTGAATAAGACATAAAAAATTGATTTTTTTTTTACAAAATTCATAAAATATGTTTTTCTTTATGCTTCTGTATACGGATATGAAGCGAATTTGAATACAACTTTAGTTGATTTATATTAAGTATCTAAAACATGTATACATTCAAATGACATGTAATAGATGTGGAGTTTTAAGGATGATTTCTAACGTCATTGATATTCATTAGTGTTTCTCAGGATACGACTGATGAAATAATAATGAGGGTAAGTTTGCATAGTCTGTGGTTGGTTATAGTGAGCGCTTTGTGCTTAAGAGGGACTATACATAAAATAATGTGTCAACTTACCCTGACGCCTATGGTTTCAACTACTATCACTAACGGCTAACCACTTTGTAAACTAACACTTGTCCAGGATATCAATGCAATTTACGTTTATAAGATTCATTGTGAGTTTGATTTAATTTTTATTTGCGTCACAAATAACGCAGCTTTTATTAGAATGTCGTAAGTTATGGTAGACTTGGGTCCCAAGAGGATTCTTGTATTCCTTTATAAGCTATGCCACCGAATAATTCATGGCAATAACTTCTGATATCATAATATTTCTTCATTCCAACGCAAAATTAAGTTTGACAAAATGTTGTAATTAGTATACTGACTCCAGGTAGATATCTTGACGCATTAACGTAGTCATAGTGAATCATTGTCCATAATCGTACCCTCTAAAATCACACCAACCGTGTTCAAAAAAAGCAAGAACAAAAATAATGTATCAATTTTGTGTTTATGGTCTTCCCGAGTCCATAGACAATTGTCTTCTCAGTTTTAGTCGTAAGTCGACTAGCTGAGTGTAAATAAGGAGTAAATGATAATGCTTTTGAAAGACAGTGGTGCAATTGTCAAGATTAAATTTAATTTTAGTAGCCAGTGATAACTTAGTAGTAAGTCGAATACTTCCAATACATCGACATTAATTAGATTTCAAAGTTTGAGTTTGAAACCAAAGCAGTCAAGTCTCTGACTTTGCAAAAGCCTGCCAATAATATATTATCAATGAAAGCCCGTACATAAAGTTTCTTGCTCATGGTCCAAGTAAATCCAAATAAACAACGGTGTTTGCCGTCTATATAATATTTTAAATTCTCGGTTTGTTGAATTTTAAAACATATACTAATAATATATACCATAAAAAAAAAAACTTAAACGATAATTTTAAGTCAAAAAATGATACTTCTAATTGTTTTATTAGCTAAAAACTTCAAGTAATGCACCCTGTTTAATTATGAAAGGTTCGTTTTACTATAAACGATAATTTGCAATAATATTACAAAATTTATTCAAACTGAAAAATTATTGTTGTGTGTATAATCATTATGAATTTACTCATAGCATGTGGATTTTAATTTCATTCGATTCTAGAGGCAATAGTTAATGATTAGCCTTCTTGAGAGAGTTTGAAGTTTAGTTTCCGATTAATGGAACAACTGCCAAAACTTATTTTAGTTATGTATACTATACTATAATATGTAATATGTGTGCTCTTTTTTAACCGACTTCAAAAAGGAGGAGGTTCTATGTTAGATCGTAGTATAAACGATTATATGTAATAAATATGTTATACCTAGGGTTTATTATGTCATATATATATATTTTTTTTTGATTTGTAGAATACCTCGCACTAAGTAAAAATCCTTGTGTCACAGAATACTTTATAGAGATATAATTGAGAAACAAATTACACTCGGAAAAATAATTTGTGCATCATACAAATAATTGTCCTGTTTTCCAGTCCATGACACTTGGTACTAAAGATCACATATATATCTGTAATTATTTTGTGTAAATGTCATCAAAAATCTTTTATATTGATGAATATCTCGTATAAAAGACAAATTTTGTATAATTTTTTTGCTCATTATTGCCTAGAAAATGTATAGTTTTTATTTCAAGGCAATGTATAAGTGTTCAGTGTTCTTGTAGTCAACTTTCTTCTCTTACTTTCACATGGTAGATGTTCAGTGAACTTTATAATATTAATCATTGATTTGAAATTTTGTATTTGAAGTTTTGCATTTATTCTAAGATAAATTTAAAAATAAATCCAAACAAAAATGAATCCTAATAGCGCAGTTATGACTTTTTTATTTAAAAAAAGTTGGTTTTATCGATATTCCATCTGATAGTATGTGGGTGGAATGGCAATGCAATTTTAGATGGTAAACTAACTGCGTGTTTTGTATTACACTGTGGAATGAGGCATGCATCATTTGGCAACATAATATACTTTTTATAAATACTTACTATTGGCAGTGCATTTGAATTTTGTGGAAACTACTCTCCATAAGTCAACTGCAATAATTAAAATAATTACGCCATACATAATTAATGCACTTATCGCGTAAACTCAGATAATTCTATAATCACGCGAAGTAACAATGTCGTCCTTTACTCATCGTCAGGGTTTAATATAAAGTGATTGAATGCCTTGTGGTACTATTTACCTATCATTACGTAATTTACCTATATATACATGATATATACGAAAATGGTAGGCGATGAGCGTTTTAAGTTCAAAATTCCCAAGTTTATTATAATAAGAAAAATATTACTTGGGTAAACAAGCAAGAATTGTTAAAACATCCAAGTGATTCTTTATTCTAAGTTCATTCTACATAATCTATCCATTCTTTAATGTGTATAATCGTTTAAGATGTTATGTTATAATAGCTAATCTATGGTTTCATTTCTTTTTCTTGAACTTTTAAATATTAATTTTTAATAGATTTATTATTACTTTTTTATCGTGACGTCGCTGATCTTTATGTAAGATTAACTCGTTTTAAATTAAACAATTCAGTGTGTTATTTAACCCTGTATTGTGACGGGATGAAAACGCGTATCATTACGGCTGAATTTCTCGTGGGATTCGTAAGGTTTAGGTAATACCGGGAGACTGGAGAATATGTAATACTGGAACTGTCGACCCGCCTATTATGAGTGGCAATTACGTCATCATTACCCAAAACATTAATGGAACGGACTATAGTCAGAGCAGCTCCACTATTCCATTGACTCAATGTAGTGGACTTGATAAGTGTCGAGCAGATCAAAAATCAATCGGAATCAGTCTATCACAACAAATAAACTTATAGTAACACAATGTCCAAGCACTCAGGACTGATTTGAGAATGATTGAGGTGATGGAATTAGGGCGAACGATTAGACAGCTATTTAAGTTGTTTGTTCACGAGATTTATTTCAAATCTTTATGTACAACTCCACATATTATCTCAGAACTTCGTTGTTACCTTGGTCCGAGACACTTTTTTTTTCTCACTCGCAAGGTGTGACTATGGATGTGGTCGCGCCCCTGGGCGTCGAAAGATGCGGCACGCAACCCCATGGACCCACCCTGCAAACACCTCTCTTCGCCGTGCGAGCGGGCCACCGGTACCCGATTTTTGTCTTCGGTGGCCTGCCCGGTTGGTCTGAGACCCTAGATTCAAGCTGATTCTGCACTATACCCAATACATATTGATCATCACCTATTACGAGATCGTAACGGCTCTGAAATAATAAAAAAAACAGTAAAACATCATAACATCTACGAATTGCTTTCGAGAGTCATTACAAATCAAATCTCATGCAAGCTCGACAATTCCAGTTGCTGAGTAGTCTAGTGCCAAAAGTGCTAGAGTATATTACTTATCATTCTCACTTACTTCGGTTTATCCTCAATAAACATAGTGATCCACATCTTCCAAGTTAGTCTAGTCCAGTTAGATCCATTTTCGAGAAGAGGTTTAGACGTTGAATCCAATTAAGCTGAGCAGGGTTCAGACAAATCAGGCGAATCTTCTCGTTCAATGGTTTCACCAGTTTCATATGCAATCAAATTATATCTATGACTGTGTTTTACCAATGTCATCATGCTTTTAAATGTTAACCTTACGAGGAAGCTTACAGTTTTTTTAGCGTGGTATAGAGATGGCTAGATAGATTTAACTGCCTGAATAAAAGCTGAAATTTGACAATACGTAGTAAGGTGGTAACCGACATAGTTTAAAGAATGACATCCTGAAATAGCAATAGGTAGATCACCTTCCTTTGCAAATTAGTAATAGTTGGGAGAGGAGGTTTACACTAAGCTCTAGGTAGACTGACAAACTCTACTCCAAGCTCTAGGTAGACTGACAAACTCTACTCTAAGTAGACTATTAAAGTCGCATTACATAGCCATTGGATGTAAAGCAGTACAGTTCTATTCAAAATTGCATTTTGGTAGGTAGGTCTATATCCAGCACTGGCCGTCTATATGATCGGATTGAAAACGGTATGTGACCGTGTGTGTGATCGTAGAACAAACTAGGTAGTTAGTTAATCTTCGTGCACTTATTATTTTGATATAATCATAATTTTTATAACATCGTTTTATATCAGTATTTTTGTTAATAAATATTTATAAGTGTTGTAACCAATGTCTTACGTAATTAAAATTTATTATTTGTTAATTGTAAAAATAATATACTAAACATCACATAAGAAATGCAACCCAATAATTATATAATATGTATATGTTTTCACAGAAGATTATTATACATAAATAAGATAATAATTCAATATTATTTTTACGCCTGTTCATGTAATGTTCCCACTAAAATATAAAAAGAAGTTAATGCTATATACAGTGCAAATAATTTATTTAATTTAAGGAGTAAATTGTGATTTTATTGTTGATGATGACAATATAGTTTTGGAATTTTTCAATTTTGTTTTTTTTTTTGTAATGTGTCTAACTGAACCTAATCCTATACTTAATACTTTAAGTTTGAATAGAATCGTAAAGCGAGCGTGTCACTCAGGGTGTGATAAGGGATTAGATGTTACCATGTATCATATCCTGTGGTTTATTTCATAGGGATAACAAATCAACAAAATATTAGGCTGAATGAATATACCCGTGCTTGGGAAATTTCAAGAGGACGACCAATTAGATAGTTACGATGTGAAAGCTTAACAAATAAACACCTTCGAGTTTTCAACATTAAGTAGATGAATGACCCTAATCAATATGAATATGGTTTACTATTTAATTTTCTTCTTTTTTTATTGCCTTTGGCGGCAAACGCGCTAACAGCACACCTGATGGTGTTACTGCCGCCTATGGATCTTTGCTATAGTAAAGATACCAGGGGTATAGCTAGACCGCTGCCTACCAGTGAAAACCCAAAAAGCTGGGCTACCGGTTCTCTCGCTCACCGAACGAAGCATAGCAGCACATTACCACTGCTCAGAGGTCGATTTTCTGCGAGTGTGGTACTATCCTGGACGGACCTGCCCGTGGGTGTAGACAGAAAATTTTCTTTTTCTTCTTATTTCTTTAAATACCACGTAATACTACGCTGATTATATGCGTTGTATAAGATTTTATTTAGTCTTCCTTGTATTGCAGATATTATTTGCTTATTAAATATTATTTCAGTTATATCGTACTAGAGGAATGCCGGACTAATAATAAGCTTATTCATTAAATTCTTTTGTGTCAAATAAATCGACAGATATTTTGTCCTTTTTTTTTCAGAGTATGATCTAACTGCAGCCCTGACAAGGTTGGTATAAGTCTTGTACCTTTGTAGTCTTCATTTAGGTGTGAAGAGTTCGTTTGATGAACTATGCAAATCAATTGATTGATAATTCTACTCTTATTGTACGAGTATATTTTACTGTTGTCTGTGTTATGGCACTCGAGGTGGGGCTGAACGTATGATTAATCGTCCAATTATTTTATTGGTACTAATACATATTCTTATTATTGTGACATCTGTAAGTTAATTTTAGAATAATTTAACTTTTGCTTTGGAGTAGGCTATGGTAAGGTCGCACTCCGCCTGATTCGTTCGGGGCGACTAATGGGACCGCGGCGACACGTAATCTCATTGTTTGCCGTACACATACCTCTCGACGCCGTTTGGGCGGGCCACCAGTACCCAGTTCTTGTCTTAGATGATAGAATAGTTTAACGTAAGACTGACCGTCTTAAGTAGAACTCAAAAGACTCTTATTAAGTGTGTGTTTTCTTTTGATTTTTTTTATAGAAATGTTTTTAGTCACACTTACATAATATTTAGAGAAATGGTGTAATTTGTGTCGGTGTAATTTGGTCAGTTAATTGTATGTTTGTAAGGTCTCCTGTAATACAAGTATTAGTTTCTTAGTGCATGGGCTCTCTTAGTGTAGCGTGCTTTATAAAAATAGAGAAGGGTACTTGGTTATACCATAAGGGGACTTACCGATATTATGTGGCCCATTTTTTACAATTTTCTACCCCTCCCCCACTCTGCGACCTTTCGTAGTTTACGTTAAGACCCCCATCCTCCCTCTAGTTTCCACGTAGTAAGTCATAAATATAATTTTAATATTTTTTTCCAAACAGAAAGTTTAGAAAAACCTTGATGATTTTGGTTAACATTTCCTAATGAAAAAAGAAAAACGTAGAGATTTTTTAATTTATTTATAATTGAGATCACAAGCCACATATAATTTAATTAATATCACATTAAAACAAACAAAGCTGTATCTGGTCGTACATCGTCCTGATTTGGTACATAACACGACGCACAGACGATATTTTAAATAGCATAAAAATAGGTCATAACAAAATCAAATCAATGTTAAAGAGAAACTCAATTCATAGTTATCCAGATACTTATAAACTAGCATCGTACATTAATTGGGAACTTCTAAATTTACATTATATTATTCTTTTTAAATACACAATAAGGTCTGAAAACGTTACAAGAAACACTACAAGATTTGTTTATACCATACATACGTTTCCGTTAAGTTTTAACAGACCGTAACTGAGTATATAAGATTTTCGCCGTTTAACTTCAAGATAAATATTAATTTGTTAGTCAAAATCTTCATCGGAATCCGTCTTTAGCACGCTGTCTGAACCGGAACCAGGCTCGCTGTCCACAGCAATCTCACTGCAAAAACGCAATTAAGTATTATTTTAAAACTATACCTACTAATTCGTTACGGAGAAAATTATTTATTTCTTTAATTGTAACATCAGTCTTTTTTACGCCGCAAATACGATATAAATACACTTAATATCTTGATCATCATGGAAGGCATATAAAAGTGCATGTCGTCTTTAATATTGAAGGGAGTGGTTGTTCTGTCATCGATTTGCAAACCAGGGCTCATCAAAAATAGGAAACGTCAATGAGGAAAGAGTCTGCAGACATGTACTTCTATCCTACTCTCTTGCTACCATGCTGTAATGTATGTATGCGTATCGATCTATGCCTATGCCTTCTCTCCTTTTACGAATAGTCATAGTACTATCCGAAACAGATCAAACAGACCACCGATTTTGGATGATAATGATATGATTTATAATGAAAGCAACTGGACGATGATGATAAGAATTTTTAACTCATGTGATTTCCTAAACAACGTACAAGATGTCGTCGACGTCTCTTCTCCAGTCTTTGTATGTGATAAAATTTACAGCGGAAATTATAACGGACTACTGAAATTAGGTCGGACATTATAATTTATTTTGTGCAATAGTTATCGTGCTTATTTACACATAAATCTAACATATTAATATTACTTTTAATAATATATCATCATAATTATTTCAACTCATATACGGGGTGTATTGCAGGGCTCTAGCCTCTTCCGTAGTAAGAAAATTACCTACTATACCACCCTGCTCAGATTAATTGATATAAGGATTAAGACGTATTCTTCTCTTAAAATATCTTTAATATTGCAATCATTCGACATTTGCAAATAAAAATAGATTATTTCTTGTCAATACATCTTTTCTGGCTTATCTGTTACAACGGGTTAAACAAATTAATAGCTAATAATAAGTAGGTACAAATCGTGAATACCGTTAATTTAATATTTAATAGGGATTTCTGATAAACTCAATATTTTATTAAACATTCAATTTAATTAGTCAAAAAAGTAGTGCCGAATATAATAATAGAGACTGAAGCAGTTAGTAGGTTTGCATTTTTTTACCACAGAGTAATCAAACATTACATGTTTATTTTTTAGTATATATAATACATAATAATATGCTTACAAGTTAACAAAGGAATATGATCGTTACAAAACTCGTAAAGTTGTAAGTTGTATGTGATTATTAAAGAAGAAAAGTTGTGAGTCTTTTTGTTGAATTTGCGCGTGTGTAAACAGGGTTCTATAATGCGTTCATGTTATAAAAGGTGTTTCTAAAATGTTTTTGATATGACGTGTTTGTATTTTAATCCAATTGTTAAGTTATTTGTACGTAAATATAAGTAACTTTCTTCTCCGCATTTATACCTATGTCTCACTTTATTGGATAGGGCTTCCACTTCTAGATGAAGGAAGTTAGTCTACTGCATCAGGCTGACCAATTTAATTACGAATTTTCCTTCTCTTGAACCAATCTGGTAAAAGTTATGTAGGCTTTGTATTTCTTTTGACAGGCTATAGTTTGGTCCACACTTCGTCCGCTTCATCCAGGGCATCGGATGGATCCATCATAGTCCCTCCTCATCGCTATTGAGACGACCACTGGTACACCAATTCCTTGATATCCGCGGCCAACCCGTGTTACCCTTTCGGGTGTAATTCCCATCGACCTTCCTACTAATCCCTAGTCCGTCCATCCGAACATCTTACGTCCATAAATCCATTTTTACGATGTCAATGGCAAAGAATTCATATTTTATTGTATTTTTATTCCGTTACGCGCGTGAATGTGAGCAAAACCAAAATAATGGTCTTTGAAAGAGATGAAGCCAGAACAGATGTAAGAGTAACAATAGGAAATGATGTACTAGAGCAAGTGGATGAATTTGTATATCTTGGATGTGGATTTAGCCGAGATGGACGGTACACCACTGATATAGAGCGAAGAGAGAATGCGGGAAATAGAGTGAACGGAGCGTTGGGGCAACTTCTCGGCAGCCACCACCTCAGCCAGAAGGCACGTGTAGCAATACATAACGCAGTGCTTGTCCCAACATTACTGTATGGAAGCGAGAGTTGGGTATGCAGAAAAGAGTATGAAAGTAAAATTAATGCGGTCGAAATGCGATCTCTTCGGAAAATCTGTGGAGTTAGGCTGACTGACCGCATTCGTAACGACGACGTAAGAGAGCGAGTAGGTATGAAAGAGAGTATTGGTGTAAAGATGCGAAAGGGAATGTTCCGATGGTTCGGACATGTGGAAAGAATGCTGAACGAACGTCTGGTTAAGAAGATATACAATGCGAAAGTGGAAGGATGTAGGTACCGAGGGAGACCGAGACTAACCTACCTAGACAAGATCGGTCATGTACTGAAGGAAGGTGAAGTCAAGAGTCTCCGAAACCGGCGAGCGTGTATGAAGAGAATTATGAATGTTGAGGAAGCGAGTGAAGTATGCAGAGATAGAGTTCTCTGGCACTCTGTTCTCTCTGCCTACCCTGCAAGGGATATGGCGTGATGATATGTATGTATGTATGTATGTATGTTTATTCCGTTACCGAACGGATGATTTTAACGTATTTATAACACATTCCTTTACCCAAAATATTTAGTTTTTATAATAATCTTTTAATATTGAAGAAGTACGTTAGGATTGCTTTGTTTATTAATTAACTATTTATTTCACTAAGCACGTTATAGATTGGTTTACATCGTATCGTCTTCACGGAGATCCCTAATTCCGACCGTATTCGTTGTTCGCAGGGTTGATTGATGGACAATTTAATTTAATGTTAATAATAACAGCTATGCAGCATTTAATATGTAGGTTATTTATAAAAAAAAACATGTGAAATTTGAACCCACATTTATTGGAAATCCGTTCCTTACTGTATAACAGTTTGCCGATATAAGTTTCAATATTGCATTTGTTCATGTAAAAAGAAAATAAAGCTCAATTTTGACTCAATCTGTATATGAATGCTCACAATGAGTCATGATAATAAAGGTATACACACTTCAATGCAAAAAGAAATTCTTAACAATTTTTATACACATAGCTGTTTAACAATGGCAGGCAGGATTGCAGAGTTAAAAATAGAAAATGAATGTGAGAGGACACGTGTTGGGTAGGTAATCTATGTACAAAGTACTAATATTAGTAATAATGTAGGAATATTATTATCACGTAACATAAAAAGTGTTTAACATAAAATATCTTATGGGTTAGGCTGAGCAATACACAATTTGATAGATAATTGTAACTTGCCTGTAACTTGCCGCACCGTTCAATTTAATCTCAACGATATTTCTGTCAAGAAAATAAATGAAATGAGTGCAAATAAATATACGTTTTGAGATAAACATTTCGAATCAAACTTTCGACGATAATTGCCCCAAAATCTACTACCAAAATATTTCAGTTATGATGTCTTGTTTCGGATGCAAGTCAATGCTTGATACATTAGCATGGCAATTGTCAACAAATTGATTACCGAATTCAAAAGATTTTGTTGCTAATAAAATATTTTTTCCGTCATCGAATCCGTGAAAAAGACAATCATTTGGCGAGAAGTCTTACAAAGACTTTTTACCAAAAACCCATTTTAACAAATCCTCATACTAAGTACTGTTGAACAGATTGGTCAAAGAAAAATTCACTCTTTCATTCTTCAAACCGATATAAATGTAACACAAGGAAAAAAAAAGTGCACATATAAGTTTTTAATATTTACTTATTGTTGCCCAATGATGACTCATGTATAAGACTACTAAGAATAATAAAAAATACCGAAATTAAAAAGCTATAGTAGTAGTTATTGTTTGATACGAACTGATCTCTTACACGTGTTGACAAGTCAAATTGGTAGGTCTAGTGCCTACGTAAACTACCACTGTCGTATCAGTTTTCACCAGCTGTGAAACTAATGGTAGGTAATTACTCGGCAAGATGTCATCTTCTCGATCGCTCCTTTTACACCTCTAGATTTTTTGTTTGTAGGACTTAGCTGTAAGCCACAGATGGCCATTTTACCCGGACTGTGAGTGAGTGCTGAGGGCTCTCAACTCGACTTTTAGAGCCTTACGGGTGGTTTTTAGTGTATGCTGTAGTTGAACTACTAAGCAAGATAAGATATTAAATCTAAGAGCGGCAGTGTCTATTGCTTAGCATCGAATAGAATTCTGGTTCAATAGCTATAGTTTTTGAATGTCCAAAGCATGCTTTCATATATATTTTAATATCTACTGACTATCAGCTTTGCGAGGTTCTTAAAAGAGTTATATTCACTCGAAATCGAAGAACAGTTACTTATGCAAAGCTACAGCTCATCACTCATACAAGATATTTATAAACTGCCTACATTTATAAATAGCTTTTACATATGAGTCACACAATATCGTCCATATAGCTTTACTTAAGATTTTATACATAAATCTAATTTATTCCAACTGTTGGTATTTAATTGCTGCACAGATGGCGTAGTGGTTAAGATACCGACCTTCTGTACTAGTGTTCTTGGTTCCATTCCCACGCAGGACAATATTTTGTGCGATCCACAAAGTGTTGTTGAGTTGCTGAGTCTGGGTGTAATTTGTCTTGTATGTTTGTAAAGTCCCCCGCAATACAAGGATTATTTCCTTAGTGCAGGGTGGGCTTTAAGAAAAAATCAAAACGACCATATACATGTAAAGTCCCCCGCAGTACAAGAATTATTTCCTTAGTGCAAGGTGGGCTTTAAAAAAAAATCAAAGGGACCATATACATGTAAAGTCCCCCGCAATACAAGGATTATTTCCTTAGTGCAAGGTGGGCTTTAAAAAAATATTAAAAGGACCATATACCTACGTTAAGCACAAAATTGAGAATCCTTATGATATCATGTTTAAGTCTCGTACTTATTCGGTAGAATTGAAATGAGGGGTGCAATAATTATATACCTTTACACCCACTATTTTTTCATAGAAATCTGCTGATATTAACAAACCCCGTAATCTATGAGTAAAATATCACAGTCACCTCAATTCAACCTCAGGCAATTCTCGATATCTCCAAATAAGTATTCAATATAACTAAAAAAAATGATAAGATTCTCTAGAAAGGCAGTCAAAGAAATTCGATAAAATTTGAAATAACCCTTCTTGTTAAGTTAACTTAGAAAATTAAATGTTATTTAAAGTTATTATTACATTTAAGCGCTGTCCTAGCAAATTATAAAAAGGTGTAAGCTTTTTCTATAGTTTTTTTTTGTTTCCCTTCGCAATTCTCGCGTACACATAGATAAAGTCGTAACCGTGCAAGAAAAATACAACTTTAGAAATCATTAAGGAATTCTCAAATTAACACTGTGGTGTTTTTTGTAGTTACAGTGGGTTATTATTATATTGTATTACGTGTGGTGCTAAACCCTTCTTTAAAAGTTTTGAAGGCTTCTTTGTTATACAGTATCTACTTCAAACAAGAAAACTCAAAAAGCAAATAGATATTATCAATATCTGCCGCACGTGTAATTTTTGTTATAAACTGTTATGGGATTATCTGCATCACGTAAACGGAGATTTGAAGAATTGTACAGTTTATTGTAAAAGTTAAATATTAATAATGTTTTAACGAAATATATTACATATCTTCGGACTAAATTGCAACGTTTCTTAAGATCGACTCTATTTTATCTCACTGAAGGAAAAATTACGAAGAAGGTTTTAAAATAGCAAGAGTATATATTTATTTTCGAACATAAGGCTCTTTTATAAGAGGAGGAAAATCGGTCTAGTTTGTATAATGGCTAGCTGGGTTGGCGCAGCCATTTCGAATTTACTTGCTCTAGCTCATGCACTTGTGCGAAAATTATGGTACATTGTATTTTTAGTCCGTCACCGTTATTCGTTATATTGCTCGCATAATATTAAAGATAATATCATAAAAATAAAAGATTTAACTTACCCATTAAGATCTTTAGTTAGTTGAATATCTACGCTAGTGGCAGTATCGTTGAGACCGATGAGCGCTTCGCAGAAGTCACATCCGACGCTCTGCAAGTGTTGTGTGTTCAAGTGGAAACCCTAGAATCCCCATACATATAGTATCACAAAAATGTTTTAGTCTATATTATTGTAAGTTTTTCTATTTATTTGATTAATGATATCTTTTGGAAATTTCAGTGGGCACTAAAACACATTTTAGATGTAGGTATCATATCATATTCACTAAATTTTAGCACTTTCCCTGCATTACATTACTGATACTTATAAGACTGCACAGTTGACTGCACAGTGGTTAAGATATCCTGCCAAGTATCATGGGTTTGATTCCTACGCAGGACAATACTGTGTTCCACACATTGTTGTTCGAAGTCTGGTTGTGTGTCTGGTTGATGTCCGTTAATTGCATGTTTGTAAAATCCCCTGCAATACAAGGATTATTTTCATAATGCAGTGTTGTATTTAAATATATATATATATATATATATATATATATATATATGTATATATATATATATATATATATATATATATATATATATATATATATATATTGCATTTACATTAAGACAAATTAATTTATATCGCGTTAAAACATTAAAATATTGAATACAAGATCGCCGCATGACGCTTACGCTCCCGCCAAAAGTTCGATTTATATTTATTAAATGTCCATAAATATGTGTTTAATTAAAAATATCATAATAGTTACTTGTTTTCATTATCATTTAAACAGTTTAAAAACTACGTTTTATATCAAGTGCCTATCGCTATGGGAAGCTTTGATCAAAAGATGACTCATTAATAAACAACCAACGGATATAGATAGGCGTCTTCACGCATGTGCATGGCAGATTTGCAGCGACGCAAGCCTTATCAACTGTATCTAGTACTTCAAGGTAAGCTGGACAGCGTAGATATCGCCAGATATATTACTACATATGCTGAGGGTCAGTACTAAGTATCATTATAATTGGTCCTGATATAATTGACAGTTTTAATTAAAATATAAGTGAGATGGTTATACATTACTGGGGTATAAAAATCCTCATTTTATTAATAAAGCTCCTACAGACTTGAATTTCGGTAGGCATATTTGTGTTACGATGCAGAGGTAAATTATGAACGGTTTTTAAAAAAAATCTGAATTCTATGTAGCTAAAGTTAACTACACCACTGAACTGACGTAACCGAAGCGAAGCGAGAGCGGGTCACTAGTAATATTATAAATGTGAAAGTTTGTGAAGATATTTAGATGTTTGTTAATCAATCACGCTTATACTGCTGAATAGAATTGGATGAAAATTGGTACACAGGTAGATTATTTCCTGAAAATCTGTGTTACATAGAATAGGTATATTTTATGCCATAGAAAGAAAGTCACTTATTACGTGGACATAAGCTAGTTTAGATATATTACAAAATTACATAAACATCATCTCATTACAACTCAGATATTGCCCACTATTGGGCTTCACAATGGCTGTGTTAATTGTCTTTGACGATCAGCCATGGAAGGAAAGAGTGGTGATTAATGTGCTTCTACTTTGCCACTAATGGAAAATCGTAACCTTTTTAAATTAAAAGAATTCATCATTCTCCTGGACTTAACCTAATTAATTGGGGTCGACACAATATGTAATCGTACATATTGCTTAAGTTATTGCCAATAGCTTTAAGACTAGTCGCCTGCCTGATGTCAACCCACGTTGGGAATGTAAATGTTGACCAAACAGCATCAGGTGGAGTTTGTCCAGGTCGATATAAAGCTCTTAGTCGTCTATTACGTCATCCATGAGTAAAGTACGAGTTGCTAGTATTTGTAGCCGCTACCACACAGCACTAATATGTAGTAAGTGCAAGAAAATATTAAGAATACCATCGAGAGTGATGATTTAATTTTTGGACGATCTAAGAGCGTTGTGTGACCACAATATGTCTAGTCAAGTTATAGATAAAATAAAATCATGTCTTTTCTACATAGAGAAAATGTAAATCCTATATTACTATTTTTTTTTATTAAAAATTCATTATACTCCATTTTTAATTAATTTGCAAATATTAATTCATTGTAGCATGTTTACATACATACATACATATCATCACGCCATATCCCTTGCAGGGTAGGCAGAGAGAACAGAGTGCCAGAGAACTCTATCCTCGCATACTTCACTCGTTTCCTCAACATTCATAATTTTCTTCATACACGCTCGTCGGTTTCGGAGATTTTTGACTCCACCTTCCTTCAGTACGTGACCAATCTGGTCTAGGTAGGTTAGTCTCGGTCTCCTTCGGTACCTACATCCTTCCACTTTCGCATTGTATATCTTCTTAACCAGACGTTCGTTCGGCATTCTTTCCACGTGTCCGAACCATCGGAGCATTCCCTTTCGCATCTTTACACCAATACTCTCTTTCATACCTACTCACTCTCTTACGTCGTCGTTACGAATGCGATCGGTCAGCAAATGTAGCATGTTTCCAAACTAGTTATAACCACCAGTTCAAATAAACTTCAATTTTCAATTTTCTGCGCTTTTACATGTATTATGTGATCTATTTTCCATTCTGCATGAAAAATAACTATTTGGGTTATGGCGGCGTTGACATATTTAATTAGTAGACAAAAATTACACCTAAACTTAGAATTGATTGATTTGTGGTTCATACCCATGATATTGATATTGAGCAACTACGATGTATATTAATACTATTAAGTCAGACAACTATATCATTGCAGCTTTACCTTTTAAATCCTTTTTTTTGCGGTGGACTATCGATGCGTCTCGCTCCGCCAAATCGGTCCGGGGTGACGGAAGAGACGGCGCGTGACTCCATAGAGTCTAAGACCCACCATGCAAACTCCTCTCTTCGCCGTGCGAGCGGGCCACCGGTACCCGATCTTTGTCTTCGCTGGCCCAATTAACTTTTCATAAATAAGTTCACGCTATGTGAATTGTAATGTTACCTTGTAGGGTCCTTTGTCGAAGCCACAGAAGGAAGCTTCCATCGTGTAAGACCTGGTAACTCCTAAGTGGCGCCATACAGTAACACGTGCGGTGCTTTCTCGTTCCCTCTCTATTCGGAAGGAACACGAGCCAAGCGCAAACGCTGGTGATATACGATGCATAAGAGCAGGCAGCATCTGTTCATTATTAATGAGAAAAGATAAAAATTAAAATATTGGTATTTAATCACATTTTGCGTAAGGTCTTGTTTGTTATTATGAAATGAGACACTTGCTGACATGTTGTTAAAATGAGTCTGCAATGTAAAATTTTACTCAAGAGCCTAAGAAACGCTAGGTGTCACACACGCTGTTAACATAGAACTATTTATAATAACCACATAGGTGCATTAGGATTTCACCTAGATTCGCCTGGAACTAATTAAAACACATTTCTTTTTTTGTTAATTAATCAGTTGAAATAAAATTATTATTACGAATTTTGTTAAATATATATTTTTTATATATATTTTTCTATTTTTTCAAGGTTTTGAAATATTTTTCAGCGTTTATGATCACTGGAGGACTAGTTTGTTTACTATTTCTTTGATTATGAACGTAGGAAAGTGTTCGAAACCCCGAAAAATTTTAAAAATAAATATTAATAAAGGGGATACAATCTGTAGAAATAGCTTTATTTTATCTGTGTAATACTAGCGTGAATATCAACAGTAATTTATTTATAAGTTATTTAACTTAATGATTGAAATTGAATGATCATAAATTAAGAAAGATAAAAATACTTATATAGTAATGTCACAATGTTTATATTATTACACTACCAAATATTTTGAAATTATCGCGCCATTTAACTCACTTAGATAATGACACGGCAATTTAACTTTCTATGTATATTTTTGTTAGAGTCTGTCGTCGTCTTGAACTTACCAAGTATTTCACAGGTTCATCAGGAACTATGCGGTCATTACTACACCAACTTTCAGCACTCGCGCAGCCGTAAAAGAACACGTTCTTTTTGCGAGAATGCCCGTGATAATCGCAATAGACCAACGGTGGTTTTTTCCATACTCGCACAAGATATTCTATTAGTCCCTACAATTAGAAAAAAAAATATAATTCGGAAACAATTTTTTTTTAATATTTTTAATGACGTTATCTTACCTTCGTATGATAAATAGAAGGATGTAAAACGGGACTCGGTTTACTCCAACGTCGATTTAAATCTTCATTAGTCAAGCCGCATCGATAGCTGCAATAAGAAATGACAATTTTACAGAACGACACGATAAGCAGGAAATTTCATGAGCGACAAGTTAACGCCGATAAGACGCCAAGACATGTCCGTTGAATTAAAATGATTCGCTGGTGGTTCAACAAGTTGACATTTTATATTAAATTGGCTTTCTCCGCGACTTCGTAGGTATTATCCTCTTTCCGTAGTATTTTTCGGTGATTAATATTGCTTAGAGATAATTTAATTTCCTAATAATAAAAGATTTTTTAAAAGAGGATCAGCAGGTGTAGGAATTATAAAGTCATACTCGCAAACCCCCTGTTGGATTGTTCGTAGAAGTCGATATATCGCAGCGCCACCTCGTGGCAAGTTCCATCAATAATATCCATAAATATAAACCTTCTCCGTAACAAAATACATATACATATCAATTTTCATAATGATCGGTCAAATAGTTTCTGTGTTTAGCGATGTCATATATACAAACATCCTCTTTTATAGATACAGATTGTTTAACTACATTTATCTCTACATAATATTATTATAGACTAAATTTTATTCAGGATAACGCAAGCTTTTCCCTTATACCATGACAGTGAACCAATTTCTTGGGTTAAAAAAATACTTATAGCATTCAGGGGTAACGCAGGTTCTTATTTATGAAATCAATTTTAAAATATGTGCCGTGTCCAAGAGTGTTACAGTATACATCAAATTATACATATACTAATCTTCATCTCAGCTCACACATGGCCCACTGTTGGGCTCAAGCCTCCTTCACAAAGAGAGGAAAATTGACCTACAATACCACGCCGGTCGAACGTGTTGGTATAGGGTTTTATTTTGAGTTTTCTTTTTCTTACATGGATGTTATATGCGTTTTATAATTCTTACTTGTCTTTTTTGATCACTCACGAGTAAGATAAGTTGTGGTGAGTTGTAATCTTACTCCGTCATCACACGGAAAACTTAACCTAGCTTAACTTACCATTTTGTAATATCACTCTACAAGATGAACATAGGTCATATAAAGTCTCATTATTAGCAGCTTAAACAATGATACAAACGGTTGATATTTTACTTAATGCTGGACACGAACTTATGGAAAATTATTCATGTACGGATATAAAAAAAAATATAAACAATTCCCATTCTTATAAGGCTCTACCGAAACAAAAACTTTATAAGGACAATTAAATATTCCTATATTTAATTGTCCTTGTAAAGTTTTTGTTGTCGCTATTAAACTAAATGAAATGGATGACTACGTAGGAATTTGTTAGGATTGCTCGAAGCTACAAGGGCGTGCAAGTTTCAAGTGTACACGTGCTCTGGACACGGCGATACTATCGATACATATCTATAGTTTGTCTTTGAATTATTTTATTGCAAGGCGCTATTTATGCATACCAGTATAAGACTATGTAGAGCAGTTGTCGTTAAACCGAGTTAGACTAATAAAGTTGGCTTGAACAACTCTGATATAAGTAATAAAAACGATAAGAGGAAAGAATGAAGAAATGAATAGGTATTGTTAGTAGCATTTTGTTTATAGATGGAAAGAAATGACGATAACAATTATATACATGATACGGAGAGACAAATAATATAAAATGAATTACAAAAAAAAAAAGTGTGTGTGTACTTATGTACACGCGTTAGAAGTTATATTTCTTTGGCGTAACAAGGTAAAAATCATTTCAAAAAATTTATCTTTCGCCTTATTCTACGTTTGTAGAAAAAACGACAGTAACAATAGACAAAAGGTATTTAATACATTGAAAGTTTTATTATAACGCATTATCTAGTTAGAAAACTAAAATGTTGACTATAGCTAACTTCAGGCTGTCGGATTTTCGTGATGGTCGAGCGCATCATAAAAATTTACTCTCATCATTTTTCCCTAACGCGCCGAAAGAAGTATAATTTCAATAAAATTGTATAGTTAGGTAGAACACAACCAAAACACCTCGACCGTTATTAAAGAGCTATGTAGAATGCTTACATCTGTTATAATCACGTACGTCGTATAATGAAGAAAAGACAAACATGTTCCTCTCATTAAATTGTCTCTGTGTTGTTGCTTAAATTGCCAATATTTCTCAGAAAACCACTTTTTATTGACACCTCAAAGATCATGTAATGTGATTATAATAACCGAAGCAAGTGTACCGAATTATTTACAAGTTAAATTTTAGTTCAAAAACACACTTGTACTTTATACATATGTATAGTATAAGGACTGTAGCGGGTAGATATAAAAATTTCTGTAGTAACGATGACTTTTGGACGTAAGACACCTTAGTCCTCCCGTGACCATGATCAGTGTAAAGTGTTCGAAACGTCGGGAAATTAAAAATCAAATACAAACGCGAACGAATCCGTAAAAGTAGTTTTATTTCAAATTTGTAATACTCGCGTGAACATCAGAAACCATTTGTATAAGGCCATTAAAAATTATGTAAAGCAATGTTATTTTTCAATTCTGATAGTTTATTTTTTAACCTACACGTTCTCGTTCATTTATTCATTCATTACAATCATATACATTCCATTGCTGGGTCGAACCTCCTCCACAGTGGAAGTGTAATTGACCTGCTATACCACCCAGATAGGTTGATAAGGTTTTATTTTGACTTTTTCCTTCTCTTGCATAGATGTTGTCTGCATATCGTATCTCTTAGTCATCTTTTACGACTCCCACGTGCAAGAGAAGGATAGGGAATTGTATTCTATACATCTTGATAGATATTAATTATTTTATCACAAGTACTTTACTACTTTTTCCGTGTGGTGACGGAGTAAGAATACAATTCTCCACCCCCTATCTTACCCGTGGGTACGAGACGACTAAGGAATATAAAACGCATATATCTAGGTATGTAAGAGAATGAAAACTCGAAACAAAACCCTATACCAACACTCCTGACCAGCGTGGTATAGTAGGTCTATTTCCCTTCCATTATGAAGGAAGCCCGAGCCCAATAGTGGGACATGTATGGGCTGAGATGATGAAGGTACTTAAAAAAACATACATATTAAATCCAGATTTGAAACACGCAATTGTGGATTGTACAAAGAATAGTCATTTGTGGGTGTTAAACCCATGACATTTAACGCTGGAGTGCGGGAAGCTACTTAGTATAATAAATACTACGCGATTTATGTAGTCAGTTCAGTTGAGGTTCGTGTGTATTTTTTTTCTGAAACGGTCTACAGTTCATCCAATTAGCGGGCGCGGATGCGGCACGGACGTATCTCGCCTCGCGCCCAGCCATGGCTGTGTCCTTCGTTCCACGACCGGTTGTACATCTTTTACTCTAATCATGGAAAAAAGTAAGTGCACTCTGTATGCACCAATGAAAGCGAACCAGAGAGAAGTTGTACCTTGCCATCGTGTTTTATGGTGAATCGTTGCGGTACTAAGTAAATAACATGGTAATTGTATGTTACGGTTTCATGACCTGAAAGCTTTTTGTACTATATATCAATCAAACTGATAATTAAATATAAAGTAAGTCTACATTAACTATTCTACGTTTTTCTATCCTTCTTATAAGTAATCTAGTGATTGTCGCATCTCGAATATGCCAAAATAAAGTAATATGAAAACAATTCGTAACAAAACCTCATAGTTAAACTCCATAGATCAGGGTGGTATAAACGGTCAATTTCTCTTTTTCTATTGTAGCAGAGATTGGAATCTATGAGTGGAACTTATATGAGCTGAGATGGTTAAATTTTTTGTTGTCACACCTTTTTTTTTTAATTTTTTTTTTTTATTTTTTTTTTATTGGTGGGCTATGGATGCGTCTCGCCCCGCCGAATCGGTCCGGGGTGACGGAAAGGCGGCGCGTGACCCCATAGACCCACCGTCAAACCTTCTCTCTTCGCCGTGCGAGCGGGCCACCGGTACCCGATTTTTGACTTCGGTGGCCTTTGTTGTCACACCTGCCACTAAGGAAATAATCCTTACATTGCGGGGAACTTAACAAAAATATAATTTAATGGACACAAATTACACCCAGACTCATAACAATAATTTGTGTATCACACAAAGTATTGTCTTGCGTGCGAATCGAACCCACGGTATTAGCACGGTAGGTATCTTGACCACTTTGAAATTTGTGAATAATAATTGGCGGATTTAATTTCAATAAAATTCTCTGAGAGTGAAGCAAACTAATGGCTTTAAAATAGAATATCTCTAAATGTAGCACTTTTATACAATGTGTAGGACGTTATTAAGCAGTAAGCGTCGTTTGCACGCGGTGACGACCGCAGTTGGTTCAAGGGTCCACTTGTTCATCTATTTATAGCGTACAGCGTACTGATGCTATCGGACCTCGACAATACTTCGGCCTCGCTCGATCCCTGCCCGCCCTCTATGCACCCTTCGCATATCGTTCAGCCAGTAAAATAGACCAAATAAAAACTACTACTTTATATTTATTCTACCTATCTATTTATATCATATGTATGACCATTGTTTCAACTTCAAATAGCATTCATAGCCGACGGGGAATTACAAATCCTTGGCCGGCATCCTCGTTATATTTTTTTTTATTTATATTTTAAGTGCACGCCTTATCTCCAAAGGCTAAGCATATGTGTATATATGCGCACATTTGAGTTAGTAACTCTTTTAAATTTCGAAATTATTTCATAATATGTCATAATATTGCTGTATGGTAGCGGCTACAGATACTATCAACCCTTACTTTGCTCGTGGATGTCGTAAAAGACAAATTAGAGCCTTATAACGACCTGGGCCAACTTCATCTGATGCCGTTTGGTCAACAACTACATTCCCAAGGAGGGTTGACGTCTGGCAGGCGGCCGGTCGTAAAACAATTGCCAATAGCTTTTACAATATCTACTATGAAATCAGAGTACATATTGTATCGACCCCAAGTAGTTAGGATTAGAGTAGGATAATGGTGATGTCATAACATCATCCGCTGAGCCTGGCTTTAGACTTGGTATGACTGATAATTTCCTGATAATAAACGTAATTATTCATTGCCTAAACCAATCGAAACCGGATTCTTCTTCTTCTTCTTTATGTATTGGCAATCAGCTACTTATATGAGCCATTGTTGCTAGTAGCGAGTTATAATTTTCTTCACGTTTTTAGTCTCTTTAGCTTAGTCATTGTCTGCCAGTAAGTCAAATCGTCGCCATCAACAGTGCTATGCACTGTTAATGGTTTCTGGAAATTTTGGGTGAAAACAAAAACGTTGTAAAGCACTTTTATATCATATTCACTACATCCCAGCAATTCTGTCGCATCACATTACAAAAAATGGCATAAAAATTATCTAATATAATACGTTATAACACTAAGATATCGAATATAATACTAGAGCACCACATGGTCTTTTCAGATGCCCGCCAAAATTCCCTGGATTTTTAATTTAGTAGCCGCGATATTATGCTAATAGACAAATGAAGTGGTCCATTAATTTGTCTAAAGTAAAATACATAAGTATGCACGTATTCGATTAAGAAGAATTTATAGGTACTATTTGTATATACAGCTTAGAAACTGTATTTAACATCAACGAACATAGATGGATAGCAGACTTTAGTTTAGATAAGTTGGCAGCTCAGCGGTACACGTCACGCTCATCCGTATTCCTAACGCGGAGGCTGTTTCCTGTGAGTCTCGAGAGGACGCTATACCATTGGTTCTCGATGGCACCGTGTTAATCATAAAGTTCATGGCGTCTTCATTTTACAATCCAGGAGTACGTGTGACATTTAATTGTTTTCGTGACGTATATAAGTTTAAGTCTGTGTGTGCACTGGGATTAGCGACAGTTTCATGGATTTTAATTGATTCATAGCATACGCATACGAATGATTAGTTCATATATACAATATAATAGAAGTAATAATCATGCGCCAATAAATAAACAATAATAAAACGAACAAGTGTGAGTGTAGCGAGTTAGGGTCGCGGGAGGCTTCAACGCCGCAACGATTCGCCAAACGTCCTAAGCAACTCTGCATTCGTAGTCGATACCGGACACGATGCGAGTTATTTACGATAGTCGCGAGACAATCAACCGGTCGCTGGGCTTATCCGGTCTACTGCGACAATAACATGACGTGGTTATCTTTATTAAATAGCGTTCTATGAAATTAACACACGTGCCTTGCTTGTATTTATAACCACGCTGAATCAGCTGCCAGGAATGGCATCATGACAGGTACATCCATTAGACGCGATGCAGGGGAATATATAAATTATAGTTTGTTATCTTTGTTATAAATCACCGCGACGCAAAATCTCTCCATCGTTTTAGTATCTTTTTGTTCATACTTGGGATGTTGCTGAATGACCGTGAAGTAATGACCTCACAATTGTGGTTGATTTATTTGCGGAGTGTTGACGGAAGCAATGCAATTCACCACAGGTTCAATGACACGCCATTTTTCTCCGGCGACAATGCTCACCGATGGAATGCAGTCATCGTTAACCAAGCAGCACATTCTTGTAAATCCTTTTGTTAGATTTCAAAGCTCTGATTATTGTCTTTCTTCATGGTAAGAATACAATTCCTCACCCCCTTTTTTCCCGTGGCTATCGTAAAAGACGAGTAGGAGATGTAAGCAGGTAATATTACTGCAAGAGAATTATAACTCCTAATATAGATATATATCAACTTGCCTTGTCAGTGTGGTTATTTCTATTACTTCAATTTCCAATCATAGTAGTTTCCTTCTTACCTTTTGTGGTGGGTGCTCAGGCCCAATAGTGAGATAGTCAAGAACATTTAAATTTATATTTATTATTTTGCCTTAATCGCTATTATCTATATAATACATGTGGTAACGGAGTAAGAATACAATTCACCATCCCCTATGTTACCTGTGGATGATCGTAAGAGACGACTAAGGGATATAAAACGCATATACCATCTATGCAAGAAAACTCGAAACAAAACCCTATACCAACACGTGTGACTAGTGTGTTATAGTAGCTCAATTTCCCTCCCATTACGGAGGAGGCTCGAGCCCAACAGTGGGACATATATGAGCTGAGATGATGATGATGATGAATCACTATTTCAATAACGTATATAGTGGAATCTTTCAGCATTATTGTGAGTTCGATGCAAATTTAAACGCCGTTTAGTAAATAATATCGAAAAAAATAAAAAAACAACAAGTACTTACCATGTTTTGGAGTAGTAAATCTAATATCTATAATATTTATTCGTTAATAATACAATGTGTCCAAGAAAACAAAAAGTAAGTGGTGAACCTATTTTTCCGTGGGTGTAATAAAAATCCGGTTGATAAATCACCACTAGAATGAACAGCTGCTCTCTTTTGGGAAACTTAGAAACTGAGATCGCCAGCTCGTTTGCTAATAGTGGAGAACTATTGCACTATTCCTCATTGGGAAGACTATAACCAACAGTAGACTTCAATAGGCTGATGGATGGATGAAAACCTACTAATCAACGATATCAATCAATCACTATCAATATCTTCTTATCTTTTTTTATTGCCTATAGTAGCAGTAATGATCGCTAAATACATACGAATGACAATAATAACGTTTCCATGTGAAATGGAATAATTTTGCTACGATGTAGAGTGGTAAAAGGTGACCGTGGTACCAACTCTAACAGTTTTTCAGAACAATCCTCATGGAAGAGTCGATAGAGTAGACAGAGTGACCCAAAGTGTCTCTGCCACTCCACTCCAGTCTATTAGTGAGAAGTGAAATCACCAACGATTTACAATCTTCGTTTACAAGTAGTACATTTTGTATTCCTTGTTTATTGCTATTCAATTTTGAGAACTACCCTTTTGTTTTTCTTTTTTTTTGCGGTGGGTTATGGACGTCGCACCCCGCCAAATCGGTCCGGGTTGACGGAATAGGCGGCGCGCAACCCATTGACCCACCCTGCAAGCACCTCTTCTTCGCCGTGCGAGCGGGCCACCGGTACCCGATCTTTGTCTTCGGTGGCCCGCTCGGCGGTATGCCCTCTCGGGCTCCTCTCCTGTCGAAGCCCGACAGCTTTCGCCGTCGAGGCGTCGTCCTCACGCGGTGGCCTCACGTCGGGTGACCGGACAATTCCCCGGTCCGATCACCCGAAGCCTCGGTTAGGGCGCCATCAGGCGCAGGTACTCGCGCCTGCGCCGCCCCGGCCGCATTTTGAGAACTACCCTAGCATATTTACAAAGTTGATGTTCAACGCTAATAAATTTAAAATAGTATCATTCTTTCCAAAATAAAAGAAGCATATGAAGAATTTCATGAACAAAGAAGTTAGGTCTGAATGATTAAAAAAATCTATAAAAATGAATGAAAACTGGCGTAGAAATGGCTTAATATTGTAAGGTAAGTATTTTCTCGCTTATTCCCATAGGGACATTTCCATTCTATAGAATGAAAGGTAGAGATAAAAGAGGTAAGTCAACATAAAGCGCCAATTCTTAAAGCTTCCGCGCTGTTTCCCTCCTATTGATTTAGAAGCCGCAAGCCGTCTGTCAGTGCGGTCAATCGATGTGTCCGACGATTACTGCCAATATTTTATTTTATTAAATCAGTATGTATATAAATGGAAGCTAATTATGTTTTCGTAATAATATCTGTGGAATGTTCGCATCCAATTATAGCATTGTTTGCAATTAATTATATTATTAATTTGATATCTCATGTAATCATATATAGCTTTCTCATATACATCATCATCATCTTAGTTCATATATGTCCCATTGTGGGGCTCGAGCCTCCTCCATAATGGGAGGGAAATTGACTTACTATACCATGCTGGTCAGACATGTTGGTATAAGGTTTTGTTTCGAGTTTTTCTTCTCTTGCATAGATATTATATGCTTTTTGTATCCCTTAGTCGTCTCTTACGAACACCCACGGGTAAGATAGGGGGTGGTGATTTGTATTCTTACTCCGTCACCACACGGATTATGTACATACATATATATAAAACATTTGCTTTTAAAGGGTGTCTATAAACCATAGGCTATAAACCGTAGGACTTTTGTGATTGTTGATATTGAGAAACTAAAAACTATTAAAGCATTAACAATATTTACTTTTCAGATTTTTTTTCGTAATTTGCTTTACATATATTTTTATTGATTAAAAATTCTTTAATTTATCTAGTTTTAAATATTGCTCGGAGAAAAATCATAGAACATTAGCATATATAGATTCGATGGCACGGCGCGATATGAGCGCATTATTTACATAACAGCAACAACTGGACGACCTTGGTGCACCGTAGCCTCTATAAATTCTCTTCTTGCACTCGTTGTTAAGCTTATTGCATTATATCAGTATCAAGTCCGATCGTGCATCGTAATGCCCGTAATGATTCATTATAATCGAGCAAAAGTACATTGAAGACAGTTGTTCGAGTTGAATGATGACGGCGATGACTTGTCGACTAGTGTCGTTGACTTCGGCCTCTCCGTCTATTATAATGATGCAAGAGGTAGAGCGTGAACTATTTGCACGAGATCGGCGTCCTATGATGTTCAGTTGGTTGCGGTACGAAGGAGTGCCAACCCTCAGATTTGCAGGCAAGGCGGCGTGGTTGTACTAACTGACTCCGCGTGCATTGCCCGCGACTCACGGCGCCGACCGCATACGCAGCATTTAGCACCGCGCGACCCGCTATTATAATGCTTCGCACTCGTAATTCATTAGCCGACTGCGCTCGCTTCGTTATTATTTATGACCGCTTAACTTTTATACGCGAATATTTTCCTTGTATCCTTATACATGTTGCCGAGTTGTATGCACTCTCTTACTGGTAATATGAGCCAAGAATAATAGTTGGTATTTGAATAGAAAGTTCGAGGTCAAGGATTTGCATCATACAATGTTCTTTTCACGGTCCTTCTTCATATTTACGGCTCAAAGCAAATGATTTACTGCATGTCAAGCGCTTGTGTATAGATTAGGGGTCATAAAATAGTTCCAAGGAATGCAACTGACAATTCCTTTCTATATTTATCTATAATATTGTCTACTCGTTATATCTGCAGCTTAAGTTGCGTTATGTAGTCTGTCAATCATATCTATGCCAAAGCAACTCTACTATTTTTAGGATGAAAATAGCCTATATACTATTCTAAGCCATAATTTATATCAGTGCCTAAATGTTTCTATTACATTTGAGATGGTACAATACAAATATTTAATATTTTTTAACGATTCTATGCAAGTTAAATTTGAATCATATGACTACGAGTATGTGAGTTGCCCGTATAGTGACGAACTAATAATAAAATAAGTCGCCCACCTTTACTTTCTCGTGGGTGTTGCACGAAGACAACTAGTGTAAGTTGCTAGCAAATTATATTACGGTATGATAAAGAAAATGTGAAATAAATCCATATGCCAACCCATCTATCCATGCCATCCATCCATCCATTAAATACATCATCATCTCAGCTCATATATGTCCCACTATTGGGTTCGAGCCTAGCCGAGCTCCGTAATAAGAGTGAAGTTGACCTACCAAACGTGGTGACAAACGGGTCAGACGTACTGGTAAAGGGTTTTGTTTCGAGTTTTTTTCTCTTGCATAGATGTTGTATGCGTTTTATATCTATTAGTCGTCTCTTATGATCACCCACGGATAAAATAGGGGGTGGTGAATTGTATTCTTACTCCTTCACCACACGGAAAAATAAATATAAATAAAAAAAAAAATACATATCACACTGGAAAACAAATGACGACAAATTTTTCATATCCTTTTGACGTGAATTACAAAAGTGATGAAATGAATCGTTCGATATTGACAATTGTCATATTCAGAAATATAGATAGAAAATACTCTCCGGCTGCTTGTTCAAATATAAAAAACGGCGTTAGGATAACAAGCATTTAGAAGGTTATTCTATATTTTACTAGATAGTGAAAACTAGTAAATAATTAAGAAAATACAAAAGTGCACGCCTCATAATTTTTATATTATTTATCATTTACTAATCCATAGTCAATGCCATAAATAAAAATGAAAAAAAAAAAACGAAAAATACTTTTGAAATTTGGTGCCATCTCGACGTAGTGCTAAACACAGCTGTTCGTTTACAATAGGCTGTTGGGATTTGTACCCTTTGCCTGTCCGAATGGACGAACAAAAAAATGTAAACGAACCCAATTTTCATAAAGTATACATACACTAATGATTAAGTAGTGTAGTTTTTTATTAATTGCAATTAAACGACAAATAATTGCCAAGCCATTTTCGAAAGGAAACAGCGCGTTGCAATTATGAAACATTACAAAAAAAAAATTGATACATTAATTTTTACGGGCGTGATCCTGCCAGACCCAAAATATTTTATCCGACGTCTTCGAATATTTTTCTTAATCAATTATTTTCTTACTTTAAACATAATAATTGCTTTTTAAAAATATCAAATACGTTTAAACAAATGTTTTTCCTTTACATATGTATGATAATATTATCCTATAAGTGCAATGTCAAAAAAATACAAACATTTTTAGGTTTGAAAGGTGCTTAATTTTTATATATCGAGAGTAGAGCAAGACCTAAACGCTTAGCTTATGAGGCGTGTAATAAAAAAATCATTTGTATGTCTTCGAATTCAACTGTGGTCAAATAAATATACAAATAAATACATACATACATATCATCACACCATATCCCTTGCAGGGTAGGTAGAGAGAACAGAGTGCCAAAAAACTCTATCCTTGCATACTTTATTCGCTTCCTCAACATTCATAATTCTCTTCATACACGCTCGCCGGTTTCGGAGACTCTTGACTCCACCTTCCTGCAGTACATGACCGACCTGGTCTAGGCAGGTGAGTCTCGGTCTCCACCGGTACCTACATCCTTCCACTTTCGCATTATATGTTTTCTTAACCAGACGTTCGTTCGACATTCTTTCCACATGTCTGCACCGTCGGAGCAGCGGAAAGGGAATCCTTTCGCATCTTTACACCAATACTCTCTTTCATACCTACTCGCTCTCTTACATCGTCGTTACGAATGCGGTCGGTCAGCCTAACTCCACAGATTTTCCGTAGAGATCGCATTTCGACCGCATTAATTTTACTTTTATACTCTTTTCTGTATACCCAACTCTCGCTTCCATACAGTAATGTTGGGACAAGCACTGCGTTATGTATTGCTACACGTGCCTTCTAGCTGAGGTGGTGGCTACCAAAAAGTTGCCCCAACGCTCCGTTCACTCTATTTCCCGCATTCACTCTTCGCTCTATATCAGTGGTGTACCTTCCATCTCGGCTAAATCCACATCCAAGATATACAAATTCATCCACTAGCTCTAGTACATCATTACCTATTGTTACCCTTACATCTGTTCTGGCTTCATTTCTTTCAAAGACCATTATTTTGGTTTTGCTCATATTCACGCGTAGACCCCTTTTCTTACAATCTTCTGTCATTGTGTCGACTAGGGTCTGCAGATCAATCGCTGACTGTGCCAGCACGACTGCATCATCTGCATAGAGCAGAGTAGTGACCACTGAGTCGCCCATCTGGACATTCATATCGTTCAACCTTTGGAGACATTTATCCAGATATATGATAAACAGCCTGGCTGACAGAACACACCCCTGCTTAACGCCGATATTGACATCAAACCAAGGTGACATGCCATCATTCAGCCGCACACAGGCTCTACAGCCCATGTAACTGGACTGCACAGCCCGTAGTAGTTTACCGCTAATACCATACTCCGGTAAAATGTCCCAAAGTTCCTTTCGTACAACCGTGTCAAATGCTCTCTCCAGATCCACAAAACTGCAGAAAACCCTCTGACCTAGAGCCAGATGCTTCTCCACAATGTTGCGCAGAGAGAACACTTGATCCATGCATCCCCTTCCACTCCTGAAACCTCCTTGTGTCTCACACAGTAAACCATCAGACACCATCCTCATTCTCCTTTCAATAATTTTACCGTACACTTTTGCTGCCAAACTGGTCAAGCTTATGGCTCTGTAATTTGCGCAGTCATAACGTGAACCCTTGTTTTTAAACAAAGGCACGATGACTACGCTATTCCAGTCCCCGAGAACCATTCCCGAGCTCCAACATAAATTGATGAGCAACAGGAACGCCTCCCAGACACAGGAGCCACCACGCTTGATCATCTCGGCAGACACCATATCAATCCCCGCTGCCTTACCATTTTTCAAACTTCTTATCGCCCATTCAACTTCATCCATACTGATGTCATCGGAGGACGCTGTTGTCGAATGTTGTTCTACTAAACCACATGCCACACCGGCGTCAACCGTAGCATCCGCATACATATCGCCAAAATATTCACTCCATCGGCTTAATACGTCTTGTGTTTGTGTAAGAATGTCTCCACCTTTAGACCTTATTTTATTCATTCTGAAGGCTGACCAACCACACCGAGACCTCTTCACCTCCCTCCAAAAGAGTTTGGTGTTATCCTCGAAGTCTTTAGTCAGCCTATCTTCTGCACTCATATGTGCTCTATCACGTTTCTCTTTCACTAAGGCCTTGGTGTCATTCTTACTTCGCATATATATTTCTTTCTTCTATTCAGTCATACTGTCATTCAGATTCAAAGAAGAGACATAGTCCAGCCACGCTCTCTTCTTTTGCTCTACGGAAGCTGCCACTTCCGCATCCCACCATGCATCACCATTCGTTTTTCTATGCTTCTCTGAACTTCCACATACTTCTTTCGCTGTATCTACTACTCTCTTTTAATATTCTCCAGCATTCTTCAATGTGCGGTTGCGGCTGGCTTGCCATCGTCAGCCGTTCTCGGACACCCTTTGCATACTTTTCTCTTACACACTCTTCTTGCAACATTTCAACCTATATTCTTTCAAGCCCGAAGCGGACACGCTCAAATAAATACTTATACACTCATTTGCAAAAAAAACGGGCACCTAAGCAATGAACCATTTCAAATGTTAATATTTCTTTGTTTGGTAATTATAGGTAGTTTTATCCACACAATTTGGTAAATTAATAAGAAAATAATCGTTTTCATCAGTATTTCATAAAATTTAGATACAATTTATGGGAAATAATGCTAAACCTCGCTAGTAGTGTATATTCGCTAGTAGTGCATATGAGGGGTATAAAAGCAAAGACGCTTCAGTCACAAAACATCGAAATCAAGATTTTTATGTTTTTTAACTGTGTCGTAAATAATAGAGATTCTTGTAAAATTTTCATATTGTTACATTCATTAGATATTGTAACTGAAAAAAAATGGATTTCAATAAATCAAAACTACTTAATTTGTTTATTATTTAAGAAATACTTCAGGACTAAGGTGTTTTTGCATTTAAACATTGGACTGAAGCAGGTTTGCTTTTAATTGCTTTGGATCGAAGCGAATTTGCAACTTACTATTAAATTTGACAACTTGTCAGGCATAAAAACGACATTAGATACTGTTAGCAAAAAAAACCTTTTTTAATAATATATGAAGATTTTTAAGTCTTAATCTCATAAAAGAATACCATGAACTTTTTAATAGAAACGTCAATAGTTTTTCTTAATTATTTAATTATACAAAGACTTATTCTAAATCATAATATTTGACTCAGCTGTTGGTATATCGCAAATAGGCTCATCTCCTTGATCCAAATTATCTACAACATTAATCAAAATATTTTTGTAGTATCCCAGTTCCTAATGACTTTCCCATTGTAGCCCGTAGTGTTTCTCCAGCAACTTTCTTACATCATTTATTTTGTCTTTTTTTAATATTTTTTTATTTCCTCTCTGTAGTAGATCGATAATAATAAGACTCCATGCACTTATAAGATTCTATAAAGTTCTTAACAGCCTGCAGTTTATGTATATTTTTGTGCGATGTACAATTTCCACCTCTATTCTCTTTAACAAAACCACCAGCTTTTTTGTAGATTTCGGCTACTCGACGGATTCTATTGCGCAGTATTTGCAATATTCACAAAAATGTTAATTGACAAACGTGAATCAATTTATTGCAATTTTGTTTTTTGATTTGCTAGAATAATTTGCTTGACGAGTAGCCTGCATATCGGTTCTAGGTCGACGCTAGGTAGGCGCTGAATATCAAAAACAGGACAAAATTTCAACAAAAAGGTATCTTGAGCTTGTTTAATCTTATTGGAATAGAAAGCATCATGAAACTTTTTAGCATCAGCCAAAGTAACGCTTTTGCGTTTGTAAATTGCGTTGTTATGTTTACATGTAGGCGATTGCGGTAGATCTTTTGCAGAGTACCTTAAGCAAGTGAAAATAACCATTACCGGAAGCATTAAAAGTAGCATATTAATGAGAAAAAAAATATTGCAAAAGAAAATTATAAAGAACTTCTGCTGACGCTACTATAACGTGCAAAATACTGGTGGATTATTTGTTACCTTTCTGCCTTTTCCTGCACTCGCCGCCACTGTTGTTTATTTCTATTACGTTTTCTAGCTCATCCTGCACGAGCAGGTTGAATATTTTCTTCCATTACTATAGGAATAACTAAGAAAATACAATATAAACATACACTGTCTGTAATCGGTTTTGTATGAAAAGTATTGATTCGCCATTTTTAAAAGTTTTGAATTCGCGGCTTCTGATTGGTTGATTGTGACAGAGGCGGATTTGCTTCTAACAAATTTTGGATCGAAGCGGTTTTGCATATAATCGCTACTTTTAAAATGCATTTTACTATTGACTGAGATGAATTAGCACTTTATTGTTCAAAACATAATATTGTACTTCTTAAGTACTAAAATTTGGTATGACTAGTTAAAAAAGTGAAATTTTGGACTGAGGCGGTTTTGCTTTTATACCCCTCATATGCTCATGAAGTAAAAATAAAAAAGTTTTTTTGTTTGTTTTTCTTTAATAAAGTAAAAGCAGATAAATGTTTAGTATCGAGTGTGACCCCCTCTAGCTAAAATCACAGCTTGAATTCGTCTGGGCATGCTAGCGAGTATATCCCGGATACTTGCTTGCGGAATACGTTCCCACTCCGCAGTAATCACATTCTTCAGCTCTCTGATGGTCTGCGGAGCCGGGTGTACTGATCTCACACGCCGTTTCAGAACGTCCCAGACATGCTCTATGGGATTGAGGTCGGGACTTCGAGCTGGCCAATCCAAACGACGAATGCCGACCTCTTGCACATACGCATTAACATCGCGGGATCGGTGGGCGCGAGCATTGTCGTCCATAAAAATCGAGTCTTCACCTAGAGCGGCCAATGCGGGTTGTGCATGAGAAATTAGAACTTCCGTTATGTATCGATGCCCAGTCAGTGAGCCGTTTTCAATGAAGACTAACTCTGTACGATCCATTGAATTTATTCCTGCCCAAAACATAACAGAGCCCCCACCATAAGGTGTGATTTCTTCGAAACATGCCTCTGCAAAGCGTTCTCCTTGTCTTCTTAGCACTCGCCGACGTCGATCTTCACCGAACAGAGATATCCTGGCTTCATCAGAGAACAAAACCCTATTCCAATCGTCTTGAGTCCATGGTTCACAATTTCTAGCGAACCTAAGCCTGTGAACTCTGTGCTCACGGAGTAATTTGGGGCCGCGGGCCGGGCGGTGACTGCGTATATTGGCAGCGAGAAGCCTCCTCCTGACCGTCCATAGACTAATATGCACATTTCTTACTTCTTGGAGGTTGTTCTTAAGATCCACATACGAAGATTTGCGATTTCTCAATGCGCGACTCACAAGAAAACGATCATCCCGTGGTTGGGTACATGGTTTTCTTCCAGAACCAGGCCTTCTCTCGACGGAACCAGTCTCCTGATATCGCTGCCAGGTCCTTTGGACTGTCGAGCGACTAACATTTAGCCTCCTAGCCACGAAACATTGGCTGCAACCCTCTTCAAGCAGCGCGATAATTTTGGTAGCTTTTACCACTTTATCTACCATTTTTGATACAGCCAAACAGCATTAAATAAAGCTTTGACAGTCAAGGATATGAAATTAATCGATAAAAATTGAATAAAAGTTATGAAAGTCGATGTTAACTTCTGGAACTTCGCGCCAAAAATGTAGGATAAAAAGGGGTTTTCTGTAAAAATGAACATCAAATGAAAAATTGAATTTAGAACGTACTTTTTTAAATACCACAGCATTTTTAAAACCGGCCAGTAACGTGTACAAACGATTGAAACCTTTTTGGTATTGTATCTTTTTAAATATGAATGAAAATAAAAACCGCCCGTTTTTTTTGCAAATGAGTTTATTATAGTCTTATATTTTTGTCATTAATTATTTATTAATAACCATTAGTAAATTTGAGAGAAAATTGTTAATGAAGATAATTTATAGGCAAATAACTTATATTCATCTAAGATATAAGTTATTTATTATATCGATACAAATGGCGGCTTCTGTAAATTGACAATAAGTGCATATTCTGCAGGCCCTAAGATAATAACTTAAGGTTAAGCTCTAAGCCTATTCTTAGAGCTTATATAATAAGTAAGGTTATTGCTTCCGAGCTGTTGTGATGCAGAATTTTTTCATATAGTTTTTAGAAATTGAAAAATAGAATTTTTCATATAGTTTTTAGAAATTGAAAAATTGAATTTTTGTGATGAACTCGTTTTTAAACAGTTCATAAGCTAACTGAATTATAGTGTTGATATATCAACAATTTAATGTACTAAATACTGTTAAAAAACCAATATCATAGAGTTTCTCCTTCCAGCGTTTCGAATAATTTTCATCCGTCAAAGTTACCAGATGTGTGGTAGTGGTTACGAATACTACCAACCCTTACTCTGCTCGTGGATGTCGCAAAAGACGACTAAGAGCCTTATAACGACCTGGGCCAACTCCATCTGATGCCGTTTGGTCAACAATTACATTCCCAAGGAGGGTTGACGTCTGGCAGGCGGCCGGCCATAAAAGTATTACCAATAATTTTTACAATATGTACTACGAAAGAAGAGTACATATTGTATCGACCCCAAGTAATTGGGATAAGAGTAGTATAATGATGGTGAAAGTTACAGGCGTACCTTTCATTGAATTACTTTTCACCAAAAAAACAGAACGAATATTTAAATTTGGCAGTCATCGTATTAAGTATACGTACAACACCGGGCGGCGATACTAGTTGATATTTAATATATTAACTTTTTTAAATTTAGTATGCATAAAGTATTACCTAGCTTCAGCCAATAACCGTAAAAGTTTGGCGAGTGTATTATATCGTAAACATACATTGTAACTAAGATTAATCATTACTTTAAGAGCCCCGCGTGATAGATACTGAGCCGGCCGAGACCTGATGGTCACTCAACGATCTACCAAAACGACATATTCGACTTTTTTAACGTTGTCTTCTGTAACAAATATGAATAGACGCACTTGATGGTACATATAAATTGCAATCTACGCTAAACACCGCTACTAACAATGCCATTAAAAACAAACCTTAGTGGTTTTGAATGTCATTAATTGTGTTGGATTGTAATATTCTTTTATTTTGATAAATAAATAAATACAATAATTAAATATCTTTAGTGTATATTCTTTTTATATATATTACTAGCCGACCCGGCACACTTCGCTCCGCCTAGCAGTCAATGAAGGAGCAGATTTGGATTAATTCACAATTATTAAGTTTTTTTATTATTATATGATTATGATAAAAATATAATTTATACATACATACATACATATCATCACGCCATATCCCTTGCAGGGTAGGCAGAGAGAACAGAGTGCCAGAGAACTCTATCTCTGCATACTTCACTTACTTCCTCAACATTCATAATTCTCTTCATACACGCTCGCCGGTTTCGGAGACTCTTGACTCCACCTTCCTTCAGTACCTGACCGATCTGGTCTAGGTAGGTTAGTCTCGGTCTCCCTCGGTACCTACATCCTTCCACTTTCGCATTGTATATCTTCTTAACCAGACGTTCGTTCGGCATTCTTTCCACATGTCCGAACCATCGGAGCATTCCCTTTCGCATCTTTACACCAATACTCTCTTTCATACCTACTCGCTCTCTTACGTTGTCGTTACGAATATGGTCGGTCAGCGTAACTCCACAGATTTTCCGAAGAGATCGCATTTCGACCGCATTAATTTTACTTTCATACTCTTATATTTTATTTTGATTTTTAAATTTGTATATATAATTTATATACAAATTTAAAAATCAAATATTTTAATAACGTGCAAGACAAAGTTCTTTGTGTTATATGACACTTTTCTTCATGCGTTGAAAATTATCTAATTGTTGATCTCTGAGATTTGCTCAACGATTTTGCGTTGTCCCCCGAGCCTTTTCATGGGCTGCCTCATTTTGCCCTTGTGATTGAGAAGCACGAAGCCGGGCCATATTAACGCGGCGGTCTTCCTGTGAAATATCTTATTCTTCTGCCATGGTTACATTCGTGATTTTTCAAATTCTAATTACGTTACGGCTTTGTCAGGTAAGATTTGATATTCTTGGTCGCGGCATTGTTGATGACAATATACGATACGATTTATTATATTAATATGCATAAAAATTCGTAACACTCGCACAAAACGAACAGTAAACAGTCAAGTTTAATTTCAACTTTTCACAGTTCCAAACAAACCATAGACAACATTATGTGAGTTGTCAGTTGCGTATTATTACATCATCAACAAATGAACGTTTAGAACTGATGTTTTTTAATGAGCTTTTGTTGATTAATATCATATTTTAATATCGTATATCCTATTCCTGACGACAATAAACTCAAATACATAAAAATCACAAAAATTGTTGCAGCCGTTCTCGAGTTATAAGTATTGTAACTATCACAACTTTCTTTTATATATATAGATTTATTTAACTCATTGGACCCGAGTAAAATCATGTAATACGGAGGAGTAAAGTCTCCTAATGTTATTATCAAGTGGTTCTATATGACTTTGGTAGACAGTTTTTCTCGAGCAGAGGTGCTTAGTGGCAGTTCTATATCCATTTTTTTTACATACTATCTTCATTATCTTTTCCACGGTTCGTATTGATCTGAATGTACTTCCCTGAAGTTGTGCACAATTAATATGTTTTTTTTATGCTGATTTATATACATATAACTATCTCATTAGTTAAAATATCTTGGAAGTAACAGAACTGAAAATAATCGATTATTACTTTTGGATTACCCCTCGTATATAATAAATATTTTCTCCAATAGAAACAATAGTTTGTTTTACAAAACAATATCTTGATTTGTAAGAAGGTGGAAAGATATATACAATTATATTATATAATTTTTTTTGTTCCATGTTTCACGAATATCAGTGGCATGCTTATGCCATTCGATCAATGAGGCAGTCAGGGACAGATTAATTAAATAGAAAAAAAAACATACCAAATAATCAAAACAATTATACGCCTTCATTGTAATTGATGTCTTAAAAGCTGTTATTTTGTACACATTAAATGGTATGTCTCTGTGGATTGACAGGCGAAAAAGACGTCGGTCGGTATTTACGGTTTGGTTTCCGGGAAGGTTCTGGATTATGTGTATATATATTTTAATTGCTGGTTGAAAATCGTATCCTTGATAAACATATCAAGAGCTATAACGCCGAAATTTTATACAGAGAATATATTATTATTAAATATGTACCATATATCTATAGGAATAAGAACAGAGGAAAAGAAAAGAGTACAAAGAGGAAGAACACTCGACATAGAACCTTATACCAGCACGTCTAACCAGCATGGTATGTCAATTTTTCTTCTACTATGGAGAAGGTTCGAATCCAGTAGTAGGACATTTATAAGCGCATTAAAAAATTATGATATGTAGAGGGACTAGATAATTTGATTGTATTAAAACTAGATTTAGTCTGTATACTTGAAAATTTGGAAAATATATTTCATATTAAATTCTGAAAATATTCACAATTTATTCAGATTTCTAACATTATAATACACACGTTATTGGGATTCAAAATACTTTAAGTTATAAGTCAAAAAACATGTAGGTGGCGAAAAATCGTATTTTTATCAAATATTTTTTTGAATCTAAAATAATTATTAAAAATGAGATCTATGAATCTTGACAATCAAATGTTCAGAAGATCGGATTCCAGATAATTAGTAGTTCTACTCTAGTTTATCCGTGTGGTGACGGCGTAAGACTACAATTCACCACCACATCTTACCCGTGGGTGATCGAAAGAGACGACTAAGGGATATAAAACGCATATAATATCTATACAAGAGAAGGAAAATTCTAAACAAAACTCTATGCCAACATGTCTGACCAGCGTAGTATAGTAGATTAATTTCCCTCCTATTACGGAGGAGGTTCGAGCCCAACAGTGGGACATATATGAGCTGTGATGATGATGAGTAGTGCTACTATATCTGTGGTGTTTACCACACAATCAAATACGTTTGTATTTGCTTGTAATACTATTTCACAAATTATTCCTATCAATTCGTAATTAATATAAAACATGCCATTTACAACAGCAATTTATGGTACATTTATATAAAGCTGTAGTGAAGATGTAAGTACATGTAATATAGTAGGAGGTGCCGCATTCGCGAAGAAAATATACATTATAAAGGTGAGCGTAATCCCGAGAGAATCCGGAAGCGTAATAGAGGTAACACTAATTGTGCAATTGAGCATCAGATACGCCGCTATGCCGCCTATGCACCGATGTTTAATATCATGATAAGACAACATGAGTTCAACCATTTGGGAGCGTTACAAAGCATTTATATACAACTAGCTTCTGCCCGCGGCTTCGCCCGCGTAAAAGGTTACTTTCCTAAAGTTTTTGATCCCCTATTTTTATTTTTGACCGTCGGTAATACAGTGCAACGGTATTACAATACTCAGGGTTGGAACTTCATTACTGGACTGCTAGATGGCGTTGAAGAAGCTAGATTTTGAGATTTTTTGACAAACAATTTTTTTATTTTTCGAAAAGCGTAACAAACAAACTTACATTCACATTTATATATTAGTAGGGAATACTGCTGCTATGAATTTCATAGTTATTTTAATTAATTTATTTTACATTTATTTATTTATATACTTCTTCGTGTAGTGACGGAGAAAGTATACGAATCACCACTCCTCTCCTTGCTCGTTAGTCTTAAAAAACGACTTAACTGCATAGATGGTTTAGCGGAATAAACCGACCTACAGTTTTAAGGTTGCGAGTTCGATTTCCAATTAGAAGTATACTTTGTGTGATTCCAAACATTGTTGTGATGATTCTAAGTGTAATTCGTATCTATTAATTATAATATGATTGTAAAGTCCACCGCAATGCAAGAAGAAGATAATAAATCTTATTGTAGAGTTTTAAAAAAGTAATAAAATATGGGATTGTATATGCATACAACAATTATGTAAGCGAGAGAAAACTCGAAATGATATCCGTATATAACAAACAGTCAAATAAAAAGAACGTGGTCAAATGCCTTACTATTGAGGAGGTTCGAGCTTAAGAGTGAAACATATACGAGCTGAGATTATGATAATGGCACTTATTGCATATCATATAATATATAATACATATTTTTCTTCGTGGTGGCGGGTTAAGAATATCTTAATATATATAAATTACGCGTCACGTTGTTTGTCCGCGATGGACTCCTAAAGTACTTAACCGAATTTAATCAAATTTGCACAGCATTTGTAGTTTCATTCAACTTAAAAGATAGGATAGCTTCCATCTCAATTTATAGTTGCAATATTATTTTATTGCAAATTATTTGTCTATTATTTGACAGTCACAATTATATGTTATCTCCAAATGATTCTAACAGATGGCGGTATCTGTTGCTACAATTTATTATCATAACCACCACGTGTTACTGAGAGTATATATATATATATGGCTAAGAATATAATATCGTCACTACTTATTTTTAGATTGCTGTTATAAAAGCCGACTAACGAAGTAGCAAGAGAATGTGTAGCAGGTAGTCTCTTGGGAAACTTTTAACACAAATTGCGATCGCCATCTCTGCCTATCAGGGTGGCGATTATGCCATTATCACCTATAATAGGGAATCTGATTTTTTTATGTTAAACGAAGTACGAATACAAAAAGAAAGATATATGTTTAATATTTATCTTTATTCATTTCAACTTACAGTCCTCTCACTATTAGGGTCGAGCCTTCTCCACAATAGGTGGGTAATTGACCATCAATACCACGTTGCCAGACAAGTTGGTATATGGTGTTATTTCGAGCTTTCCTTGCCTTGCAATGATTTTATGTACTTATAGCCTTTAGCCACCTTTTGTGATACCCATAAGCAAAAGAGAAGGTGGCGAAATAATTAAAAAAATACAATATACCTACGATTTGTAATATTAGATGATAAAATAAAATTAAATATAAAATAATAATTAAAATTGAATCTAATTAATTGCCAACTGCCAATACGTAATGTACGTGGTATTTAAAAAAATATATAACAAGTTGATTATATCAATAAAATTTATTAAAACCTTTAAAAACAAAAAAGAAACTTCACAATAAAATGTTAAATCTAAAAAATACATATAAAAATAAAATAGTAATCCTCTTTTATGAAGTAGTTTAAAAACAAAAATATATAGCAAGTTGATTATATTAATAAAATTTATTAAAAAGCCCATATTAAAATTTATTAAAAGGTGGTATACCTTCAAAAACAAAAAAAAAAACTTCGCAATAAAATGTTTAATCTAAAAAATACATATAAAAATAAAATAGCAATCCTCTTTTTTGAAGTCGTTTAAAAACAAACTAGCGTAGGCTCACAACAAGTTTAATATTAGTTAGTATAGAACAAATATTAATAGAGTCAATAGAGATAACAAAGGACTATACAGCCTCTCACTAAATACTTAAGATATGAAGGTACATAAAAAAGTATTTTTTTTCTTTTATTCACAGTGATTTAGTACCACGACCCTTATATTTCTCAGTGTACAGATGATAACGGTGTATCGAACAGAATGATACGGTCGTGAGAAAATAATAATCGAACTGTAGAGATTGGTTTTGCGATATTTCGAGATCACGTTTTTAACCTTGATACCTTGAGGGTCACTTTATCACATATCAATAATATTATTATAATTACTTTAAAATACAAATATCCGCGTGGCGAGGGTTTAAAAACAAGTCTAACTACTTCTTACTTTCCCGTGGGAGTCGTAAAAACGGGTTGAGGAATCACCAGGAGAATGAAAAGTAGTACAAGACGAGGTACTGCTTTTTTTGCCTCTCGTTATAATTAGATTAATTTATATCAGACGTTATTTTAGTTAGATGTTCATTTTTTAATTTCCTTTTTTTATCAGCAATATGATTTTACGTGGTTTTTTTTTCAAATTAATCTACTACCGCCAAAGCCGCCGTAAACTGAGAAGATCCGGTAAGAAACTCAGTGGCGTCGTTTTTAATTACATATTTTAATCAAAATGACTGGATCAAAATGACGTAATTCCACAATGGACGTAGCTGATAAATGTTGCATGCACATAATGTTACATATTAAGATTGTAAATCTGTTTACTAGGTACTCTTCTTTAATTTCATCCTCCATTTACCAATCAATAAACATTTTTCATATTGAAGAAAAAAATGTTCTGCATTATGGTCACTGCGGGTGGCCGCAATCCTTAAATAATTAAATAAAATAGAAAAACCACGTTTAAGCAAATGTAAAACAATAATTAAAATAATAATGCTTATTGGATTACTATCAGATGACTGCACGATTTTATTATAAAAAAGTATCATATATATATAAAATTCATCGTGTTTTTATTCTGAAAAGTATGCTCATGATATTTGAAAAGTTTTCGTAAAGCTGGTTAAAAATTTAAAACCATTAAAACGAAAAAAGTTTCATTTCATATAAGGAATTTGGTTATATATTTTTTTAACAACACTAATGAGTGGTCTTTCACTGAATTTTTTTTTTATTTAGTCTGATGAATGATATAAAAAAATAGTCTCAACTTGACAGTAAGTGTCCACCATTTATGGCGCTTATTATCCTGTGCACTGTCATGATATAAATTAGAGTGTAGAACTAACGTTGTAGATAATAAAAAATCTCAAATCAGCTATTTTGGAATTGATGGCTGTATGTCTCTTTGTTACCTCATCATGTTAAAATAAATGAAGGAATTTCTATGAAATTTTAAAACTAGGTAATTACTATGTATATTTTAATTTGGTAATGGAGTAAGCGTACAATTCATTACAAATTTATTTGCCGTGGATGTGGTGAAAAACGACTAAGAGGTACATACATACATACATATCGTCACGCCATATACCTTGCTTTTCACTTTCGCATTATATATCTTCTTAACCAGACGTTCGTTCGGCATTCTTTTCACATGTCCGAACCATCGGAGCATTCCCTTTCGCAACTTTACATCAATACTCTCTTTCGTACCTATTCGCTCTCTTACGTCGTCGTTACGAATGTGATCGGTCAGCCTTGTCGGCCTCGTAACTAAGAGATATAATAATCAGAAAACATTATATTATACGAAAGAAAGCTCCTAACAAACTTACTCACCTAATCTTAGATAGATTAGGTGAGTAAGTTTGTTAGGAGCTTTCTTTGTAAACCAGAGTAGTATACTAGATCCTTATCTCAGAAATTGTTTGAAGATACCTACGGCCATTAGTGGACCATTTATGAATAGAACGTAAATGATAACTAGGTACACAAATTAACTTAAAAACTAAAGCTTTTATCTTCATCGGTGAAGTGAATCGTAATATATAGAATGATCCCTTTTTCGTATGAAGTCATAGGTGAACTAAGGTTTTTATTACTTTGAAATCGCAATTAATTACATAAAATTTAGATATCAATACTGAAAACGCACTTAAAGTGGATACGATAAAACAGTTTACTTCATGCGAAAAAAGACATAAGTCGCTTTTTCGCCCAATACACGCATTAGTATTAGCACTTACTCGTACCTGTATTGGGGAAATTCTAGTGGGTGTTAATGTCGGTCATTCATATGTAAAAACTTGATAATTAAGTCATATAACTCGTATTAGTTACTAAAATGGGTGTGTAAGTATTCTAAATGGCCATCATAAATGTATTTTTTTCATGTCTTAAATGTTATGTACAACAACAACGTATGAGGCAGGCGACAAAGTTACATTAATGATTTTCATCGGGTTATTCATGATTCACTTTACATTATGCGCTTGTAGATTGACAATTTACTACATGAAAAGCATTCATAGTAAAACTGCATATAAATATCATATCTCAACACTTACATATGTCACTGATGACTTAATTTTTTTTAAAAGTCAACATCTTGCAATAAAGAAAATAATCTTTATGTAGCAGCGGACGTTACAAACATTTAATAAAAAAAAAAACACAATATACACTCTGCTCTACAGTGGGAGAGAAATTGACCCACTATGTTACGCTGGCAGGCGGGTTATTACGGGTTAATACTAAAAAAAATGTTATATATCATGTACATTTAAAAAAAATCCTCATGCTGGTCCTATCCCAATTATTTAGGGCCGATGTAATATACTATATATTCTCCTTCCATTGTACAAATTACAAACATTTTAGCAATAGTTTTTTGTCTGGACTACTGCCTGAAATCAGCCCTCTATGCGAATATAATTGTTGATCGGAGAGTCATCATATCAAACGCATATTATAAAATTAATTAAATAATATTAAAAATACACTGTAAAAGGGGGTCAAAATATAAATATAGATGTATATTTAAAAAATATATATACAGATGTATATATAAAATTAAATATAGATTCCCAATAAGTGCGGGTTCGAACCCCGCTTGTGACATCATTTTTCGTTTCGTAATCGGGTATTTATAAATAATTAAGCATATTAAATACTAAAAAATTTCAGTAATTTAAATATAGATGTATATATAAAAAATAAATATAGATGTATATATAAAAAAAGGTATAGGGTTTTATTTAGAGTAGCTCGTCTCTTGTATATATTTTACATGCATATTATATCCTTTTAGTTGTCTTTTACAATGTCCGCGGGTGAGCTAGAGAGTGGTGAATTGTAATCTTACTTCGTCTCTACATAAACAATCTATCCATAAATATTCCTTAAAAGTATAAAATTAGAATTGAATTATACAAGTATATCTAATAATATTGACAAGAAAGATTATTACCATTATCATTTAAATGTTTAAAATAATAATATTCCTAAAGACTGAATGATTAGGGGTTGCTGAGCAGTCGGGGTAAATTACAGTGTTATATCAAGGCGTGCCTATACCTCTGACACCTCAGCCTAGGCCGCATATGTACGTCAATTATAACGGTACATTACGTACCTGGAACGTTATAGTATCTCACAGGTTTAGTGTAGCTAGTAATTGCTTAAACATATAACCACTCATGTCACAATGATGCGGCTGCGAGGCGTATCAATATATTATTATAAAATTACACCTATTGGCAGTCATCAATTTCATTAGTTGCTACATGTAAGTTTTTTGTTATTGAAAATATATACGCATCTGTTCGTTTAGTAAATTTATCTATCTTTCATACATACATACATATCATCACGCCATATCCCATGCAGGGTAGGCAGAGAGAACAGAGTGCCAGAGAACTCTATCTTTGCATACTTCACTCGCTTCCTCAACATTCATAATTCTCTTCATACACGCTCGGCGGTTTCGGCGACTCTTGACTCCACCTTCCTTCAGTACATGACCGATCTGGTCTAGGTAGGTTAGTCTCGGTCTCCCCCGGTACCTTTTTTTTTTGTTTACGCTGTGGAAATGCTTTTGCGCACATCTCCCGCCAGTAACAGACGGGGGGGTGTGTGGGACTCGCCAGCCATGAGATTGACGGCCGGAATACCCACTAAAACCTAACAGCGGTCCCTTCCGCGATTTTACGGGATGCCGGAGAGATCGTCTGTTGACATTCTATCCCCGACACCCCTACGCTTAGCCATCTGGCCACGACCAGTCAGCCGTCAAGGCGGTGGGAGGAGTTGCGCGTAGCAGCGCCTCCCTCTCCCTGGTCGCCGCCGGCGGAGCGAGTTCGCAGACGCGAGTGCTTCGCGTTCTCGCTCCGCGGCCTCCTTTGCAGAGATGACTTCCTCGCAAAAGGAGGCCATCGACGTCCAGTGCCTGTCGCTGTCAAGCATCTTGTTGATGACGGTTGACAACGACAGGTCCGCTCCAATGACCGCTGACAGGTCGCGGCGCTGAGGTCCCCAGGCGGGACATACCTCCAAGGTCTCCCCCGGTACCTACATCCTTCCACTTTCGCATTGTATATCTTTTTAACCACACGTTCGTTCGCCATTCTTTCCACATGTCCGACTCATCGGAGCATTCCCTTTTGCATCTTTACACCAATACATTCTATCTTTCATTATTATTATTATTCTGCTTTTATCCCAATTACTTGGGTTCGACGCAATTTGTGTTCCTTTTCTATTGTACATATTGCAAAGGTTATTAGCAATAGTTTCAGTAGACTTGGCATTGTAATTGTTGACTAGACAACATGAGGTGGAGTTAGCCCAGGTCGATGTAAAGCTCTTACTCGTCTTTTATGATATCCATTGGCAAAGTAAGGTTTGGTAGTATTTATAGCTGTTACCACATACTTGAAATTTATATTTCTATATTATATACATCTAATAAAGTAGTAGAAACCACGTGTCTGTAGATATATCTAATAAATTTATCAAAAAATGAGAGTGAGCGCGATAAGAGTAACTGATTAAAAAAATAATTATCATCCGTCTGTATATACACGCTTGTCTTGAAAACTACTCAACGGATTTTTATGCGATTATTACAAATAGATTATAGCTCAGCTTAGAGTAACGCGAAAAGGGTGTACCGTAGAATCAATCTTTAAGCGGACGAATTCGCGGGCACCAATCAAAATGTTATATGGTGCATAGTATACGGTATTTAATAATACTCATTATTCATCATTCATCATCATTTCAGCTCATATATGTCCCACTGTTGGGCTCGAGCCTCCTCCATAATGGGAGGGACATTGACCTACTATATTACGCTGGTCAGACGTATTGGTATAGGGTTTGGTTTCGAGTTTTCCTTCTCTATACTCATTATTGCTTCTTTCTTAAGCACTTGACAAGATCACAGATGCGCTCGTGTAGTGTACACACTGCTGGTTGTGCCCGAACTCTTCAATTCAACAAAGACCTTTACATTGTACGCGATTGTATAAATTTGAAAGTAGAAGTAAAGTTAATTGCAACAATTGCATTTCAGTATATCACAAAGATATTTTATAGCAATATCAATTAAGGTTTTAGATTAAGACATTTCAACTTATACATATTTTAAAAGGGTATGCGTAAAAAAGAGAGACTTCCTTTTTAATGTCTATAACTGCAATCAGTTTAATTCATCATCATCTCAATCATCACAGCCTATGTATATCCCACTGTTGGGCTCGGGCCTCCTCCTTAATGGGAGGGAAGTTAACTTACTATACCGCGCTGGTCAGACGATCACCCACGGTTAAGATAGGGGGTGGTGAATTGTATTCTTACTCCGTCACCACATGGATAGTAGATAGATCAGTTTAATTGTCTATGTGTAATTACAGGATTTACTAGACGATAGAACACGAAACGCAGAAGATACGTGATGCCATGTTAAGCAATGTTACAGTGAGTGGCTATAATGTTGGCATTTGTTTAAAGAATGCGGCTAAAAAATTTCAAACTTCAATATAGACCGGGCAACCTTTGCAATTGTATCACGGGTGATTAAGAATCTGACGACTAACGAGCAGTATCAATTAAATGCCACTGCTACTTTAATGTTAATATCAAAGACGACCGCGTCTTACACTTTTTTGTAGAATTTGTAAAGCTTATATTCGAGTTTATAAATTTCTTTCCTCAACTTGAGTTTAGATAAGTCACAAGGAAATGAGTTTTTTTTTTATCGAGACAGCTGTGCCAAAAACTTGACGTGTAAACATAATAATCTTTTTATGCTTTAAAGATTAAAAAATGTAATAAAACTACTTAAGTGGTACTGACAATATTATGGAAATTCGTTCAGTCGATTTCACGCTACTTTGAACGAGACGATGGCAATGAATGCTTACTGGAAACAAAAAAGCGTAAATGAGCTTTAGTTCATTCAACTTATCGCAACAATTTTGGATTAGTTGCACCAACAATCTATGACTGACAACAAAACTTGAAATGTCGTCAAACCAGAACGGTTCCATGAAAGTTTTAATATTACAATAATATATGTACCTCTTTTTAAAGTTGTACTTCTTTTGTCGCGTTAGGGAAAAATGATGAGAGTAAATTTTTGCGACGTGCGCGCACACACCGTCACGAAAAACGACACCCTGAAGTTAGCTATAGTCAACATTTTAGTTTTTTGTGATATTTAAATAAAATTTATTTAACTAGATAATGCGTTATAATAAAGCTTTCAATGTATTAAATACGTTTTTTACTATTGTTAGTGTCTTTTTTTCTACAAATGTAGAATAAATAAGGCGAAAGATAAAATTTTTGACAAGATTTTTATCTTGTTACGCCAAAGAAGTATAATTTCTATCGCGTGTACATAAGTACACACACACTTTTTCTTTTTTTTTGCGGTGGGCTATGGAGTGGCCACGCCCCACCAAATCGGTCCGGGGCGACGGAAGAGGCGGCGCGCAGCCTCATAGACCCACCCTGCAAAACGCCTCTCTTCACCGTGCGAGCGGGCCACCGGTACCCGATCTTTGTCTTCGGTGGCTCACCCGGCACAATAATATGTATGTATATCTTTTTTTTTTTTTTCACCCCTTGCAAGGTGGACCATGGATGTGGTCGCGAAGAGGCTGCGCGCAACCTGATGGACCCCAAACCCCTCTCTTCGCCGTGCGAGACAATAATATACCTAGATCATATTGTATAAATTTAGAACGTAAATTATTTTACGACCCTATTATTTTTTAAAATGAGAGAATCATTAGACTGCTACATATAAAACGCTACCAAGATATGTTGGCATAGAATTTTATCACAAGTTTTCATTTCCTTCCAGTAATATAGATAAACAGTAGCTTACGTTCTTTGGTCGATGCTTACGATATTAGTAAAGTAGTCTTACTCCACTATTGAAGAGAAAGATATTTTATTGAAATAAAATTACTATTTTATTAACTTAGAAAACGAATTCGAGTTTATATTACTTATTGTAAAACTAGCCAAGCAAAACAAAATTTTACTTATTAGCTTATTTTTTGTAGCACACTTATTACAACTATCCTTAAAAATGTATGTTATCAATTTAATAGGCAAAGAGCAAGATAAATTTCACCAAACCCTTACTTACTCACGAATTATCACTAGACAACACTGTAAGAGAAGAAAACCACTAAATATTTTCCGTGTGGTGACGGAGTAAGAATACTATTCACCACCCCATATCTTACCCGTGGGTGATCGTACGGGACGACTAAGGGATATAAAACGCTTATAACATCTATGCGAGAGAAGGAAAACTCGAAACAAAACCCTATACGTCTGACCAGCGCGGTATAGTAGGTTAATTTCCCTCCCATTACGGAGGAGGCCCGACAGTGTGACATTTGTGGGCTGTGATGATGATAATGATGATGAAATAAATCTCTGTACCAGACTATCTTACCAACGTGATGTAGCTGGTATATTTCACACCTATTTCGTAGGACACTCGAGCCCAACAGTGGGACGGGACGTACATGGTTTGAGAAGAAGAAAATGATTAATTTAGTAAATTATTAAAGTTCAATAACATTAATGAATGAAATGATAGTAAGAGCTTTTTTTTGTGTTTTTAGCTGTTAGCCGCAGATGGCTTTGACAGCTTTACGCGGACCATGGGTGAGCGCTGAGGGCTTTCAACCCGATTGAGGTAAGCTAAGCGACATCGCCCAAGGGCTCCCCCTGTGGGGAACGGACCTCGGCTTGGGGCGTCGCTGGTAGCAAAGTGGCGATTTCGCACCTCGACGGCGAGGACGAGACCGCGGATATTTATGTGTAATGGTCTCGCGGCCCGTGTAAGCTCTTAATTGAGCGAGTGTGATATCGTCGTCGTCATCGTCGATGACGTGCCGCGGACGTCGGATTTTTGAATTAAAAGAGGGCGTGTAGGAAGCCGCCCCAACCACTAGTGGGTTGAGGTGTGTCATGGCAGAGTTAAAGTAGCTCTGGGAGCACAGTTTCATAAATTGCCTGATGGTCGGTAGTTCGAGGTCTACATGAAGATCGACGTTTCGTAAGAACCACGGTGCTCCCGTAGCTCAGCGCATGAACCTATTTTGAAGTGTCTGTAGTCTGTGGATCCTGTGTGCCTTAACATGCGCGAACAATACGCTAGTATAGGTCATGATTGGCCATATGCAAGCGGTGTATAATCGGACTTTGCTGCTTTAGACCTAGCATTTATTAAACTATGGAGGCGTCCCATCACGAAAGCCGCACGCGCGTGGACTTTCGTTATCTGAGGGATGGAGCTGAGTCGGTCGTCAAGGGTTACACCTAGATATTTGGCTTGCTTGCTCCAAGTAACGGGCTTGTTAAACATTTTAAGGGGCGGAATGCTATCGATAGAGTAGGTACGGGCATTTCAACGTGTGAACATGACCGCCTGACTCTTATCGGGGTTGATTGCCATTCTCCACTTCCTAAACCAATTGGCTAGGGCGGTAACCGCTGTTTGGAGAGTCTTTGCTACTGTGGTCGGGATCTTACCTGCACAGAAAAGTGCGGTGTCGTCAGCGTAAAGCGCTTTATGAACTCTATTAAATTTGGGCATATCGCTAGTGTATAGCGTAAATAGAAAAGGGGAGAGGACCGAGCCCTGTGGGACATCGGCCTTGATAGGGGGGGAGGTCGACAACGACCCTTCCACCCTGTAGCGAAAGCTGCGATGACTTAAGTAGTCATGTATGATTAAAATTAGATAGTCGAGGATATTAAGACGATAAAGTTTGTAAATCAGGCCCTCGTGCCACACTTTATCGAATGCCTTCGCTACATCTAAGAAAATTACAGCCGTGGATCTGTTCATAATGGACTGACCACTTATGTATTCTACTACTCTGTGAACTTGCTGCACAGAACTGTGCCCAGCACTAAAGCCAAATTGCGCGTCTGGGATGAGGTTGTTAGTCTCGGCGAATGTTCTTAGTCTACTGAGGACTATACGTTCGTAAATTTTGCCTAACCCTCTCAGTAGACTTATCGGGCGGTAACTACTTGGTTCGGTACGTCGCTTGCCGGGTTTGTGGATTCCGATTACCACGGCTTCTTTCCATTGCGAAGGAAAGATGTTATTGTTGAGTGCTGCATTGTAAATGCAGCACAATATAGTAATGAGGTGCGCGGGGAACAGTTTAATAACTCTATTAGAGATACCGTCCGAACCAGGGGCTTTCCTAGCCTTGACTAGCGATACGACCTCGTCGGTGGTCACTGTTGGGATAGGCTCGTCTGGGTTGTCGTTTACTTTAGATCGCAAAATAGTGGTACGACGTTCCACTTCGTCTTTGATGAATCGGTGATTTACGTCGTCTGGGTATAGTGTACTCGGACACTGAAGCTCTAGGCAGTCGGCTAGGAATTCGGACTTTTCGTCGTCCATGAACGCCTATGACTGGTTTGGGGAGGGAGAATGGACACAATATCCTTTTTGAGAGAGCTGTGGGACACCGGCCTTGATAGGGGGGGAGGTCGACAACGACCCTTCCACCCTGTAGCGAAAGCTGCGATGACTTAAGTAGTCATGTATGATTAAAATTAGATAGTCGAGGATATTAAGACGATAAAGTTTGTAAATCAGGCCCTCGTGCCACACTTTATCGAATGCCTTCGCTACATCTAAGAAAATTACAGCCGTGGATCTGTTCATAATGGACTGACCACTTATGTATTCTACTACTCTGTGAACTTGCTGCACAGAACTGTGCCCAGCACTAAAGCCAAATTGCGCGTCTGGGATGAGGTTGTTAGTCTCGGCGAATGTTCTTAGTCTACTGAGGACTATACGTTCGTAAATTTTGCCTAACCCTCTCAGTAGACTTATCGGGCGGTAACTACTTGGTTCGGTACGTCGCTTGCCGGGTTTGTGGATTCCGATTACCACGGCTTCTTTCCATTGCGAAGGAAAGATTTATTGTTGAGTGCTGCATTGTAAATGCAGCACAATATAGTAATGAGGTGCGCGGGGAACAGTTTAATAACTCTATTAGAGATACCGTCCGAACCAGGGGCTTTCCTAGCCTTGACTAGCGATACGACCTCGTCGGTGGTCACTGTTGGGATAGGCTCGTCTGGGTTGTCGTTTACTTTAGATCGCAAAATAGTGGTACGACGTTCCACTTCGTCTTTGATGAATCGGTGATTTACGTCGTCTGGGTATAGTGTACTCGGACACTGAAGCTCTAGGCAGTCGGCTAGGAATTCGGACTTTTCGTCGTCCATGAACGCCTATGACTGGTTTGGGGAGGGAGAATGGACACAATATCCTTTTTGAGAGAGCGGGAAAGCTGCTAGAAGGCTGTGTGAGAAGTCTCAAGCTCTTCTATCATGGCATCCCATTTGCTCTGTCTCAAATCTTTGATGGCTTTTTTGACCTCCCTTTGTAGGGACCGCAGTCGAGTGCGGTTGTCCTCCGTGGGATAGCGGTCATAAGCACGGGTGGCGGCGTTCTTACATCTCAACAAGTCACGGACGTCGTCCGGCAGGCGCCATCTACGATCACTCGTATCTGGCCCCTTTACCGCGGATCATACGGTGTACTTCGACGACTGGCAGGTTGTCAGCCTTAAGAGACTCTAGAATCTCTTTGGTGTCGAATTCGTGGGGCACGTTACGAATGACAGCACGTAGCAATTTCACCTCGGGGAGGGTGTAAGTATGGTAGGGGATCTGTTGATCCCCTAACATCTTAGAAAGGTTGCAGTGGTCATCGGAGGACTGTAGGTCGACTCGTATACCCTGAGGGGTAGACTTGGCCGCCTTGTAGGTTACGTGGTGTGTTTTACACCACGCGGATATTGCCAGCCACTTCTCCTTGTCCCTAATATATAGGGGAGGCGGAGTGAGCGGCTTGATAGGGCCCTGAGAGGCCGGGCCTTGGGACGGAAGAGGATGTAGACACTACCGGGATGGCAGGAGTGGCAGTGGCGGTAGGCGCCGAGGTGGATGAAGCCGCCGTGTCGGTCGGCTTGATTTTTGGGGCCTTTGACGGGGCCTCCTTGTTCTTAGGAGCCTTTTTGCTCCTTTGCGGGAGTGGACTGTTTGGAACTTTCCATCGTTTTGAGATGAGGAGTCGGAAGAGTTTCCGTCCTGTTCTGTGGCGCTACCCTCTGAGTATTGTTCTACAATATCCATTGCCGTGGGCGGCGATGTATATGTTCGGGGAACATTCTCAGTGGATGTTGTAGGGGCGGGTGACGCGGGAAAGTTCACTGGTAGAGGAACATTCCTCACCATGTAAAGCCACAAGAATGTCGCAATAATAATAGCAATACTCATTGTTCGCAGCTTGACTGTACATCGTCATCGCAGGTCATACATGTCCCACTGTTAGGCTCAAGCCTCCTCCAAAACAGGAGGGAAAATGACCTATTGTAACCACTCTGGTCAAACGGATTGGTATAGCTTTTTATTTCGTGTTATATATCTCTTGCATATATGTTATATGCATATTATATCGCTTAGTTGTCTTACAATACCCACAGGTAAGAGTTGGGGTAGTGAATTGTATTCTTACTCTTTCAACACATGGAAAGGTTACTACTACCACTATTGCTGACCATAGACACGAATAGACATTTAAGTCACAAAACCAAGTAAGCAACAAAAAAGAACCAAGAAAGCATAAATAACATATTTTTTTACAAATATTTAAAAAAAAAAAGATAAATTACAAATAAACTGGACCTGGAGAGCTTAAGTAAGGTAAAGTAACTGATACAAATTGGTAAGGCACAAATATTTGTACACGAGTATTATTTGAGTACTGCTGGTATTAAAAAAATCTATGTATCATTAAATTGATTACATATTACCCTTGCAGGATATTATTCTTAAAAAAAAAACTTTAAATACACAATTAACATGTGAATAGGATAAAATTATTATCATGAAATGTGAGACAGATTCCATTATCGGCGAATAAAAATACACGCGAAAGATCGTTCAATAGTTTATAGGTTTTCATATGTTCAGAATCTGCATAAAATGCATCCAAGTGTGCTATAAAATCGACTTTAGATTGCCGTAATTACAAGCATTAGGTAGCCAAGACAGTAAGTTAATTTTTACAGTTGTTGTTTAAGTGTGATGTGGAGCACTTAGCTTGAACTTTACGATTTATGGAAATTGTATGTCGTTATGTTGTTTACAAATAGTGTCGTGTTGTTGGTTGATATTAGATCGAAAGATATGTATACTCTAACTTTTGTCCAACAATTATATTATATCATTAAGCACATAACATCGCTACAAGAGAAGATAAACTCGAAATAAAATTCCATATAGGAATGGGGTTTTTCATCTGACTAACGTTGTATAGGAGGTCAATTACTCTCCCACGGTGAAGGACGAGCCCAGTAGTGGGACAAATAGAGATGAATAAATATTGTAAGTTTAATTATTGAATTAAGTAGCAAAGGATGTATAAAGTTGATTTTACCTAGTGCTTCATAAGAATACGTTAACGTTATTTGTCGTTTGTTTGTAGATATCGGATCTTACTCAAAATTAACTAGGCAATACATAACGGATATAATTGTATAAATGGAGGGAAAGAAGGAAAATTCTCCGTTTTTCTATGGTCTGATAATATTGTTGGGGTGTCGGGGATAGAATGTCAATAGACGATCTCTCCAGCACCCCCTACGTAAAAGCATGGAAGGGACCGCTGTAGTTTTAGTGGGTATTTCGGTCGAGAAGTCGGCCGGTGAGTCTCATACACCCCCTCGTCTGTCACTGGCGGGTGATAGTGTGTAAATACATTTTCACAGCGTGAACAAAAAAAAAAATGGTCTGACAATATTCCATTTTTTTTACCCGACTGCAAAGGAGTGGTATTGTGTTTAACAGTCTATGTATGTATGTATGTTTGTATGTTCCTTTGAAGCACTATATATACCAAACGCCTGGGCCGATTTTTATGATTCGCACGTCAATCGATTCCTCTTAATCCGGCGAGTGTCACTAAAGATATGACGTTATTAATTTTCTTTGTATTACATTTTTTTTATAGACACCACCCTGCACTAAAGAAATAATTCTTGTATTGCGGGGGACTTTACAAACATGCAATTAACGCAGACAAATTACACCCAGACTCAGGACAACACTTTGTGGATCACACAAAGTATTGTTGTGCGTGGGAATCGAACCCACGGCACTGGCACGGAAGGTCGGTATCTTAACCATTACGCCATCTGTGCAGTCATTACATCTTAAAAGTCGTATTCAAATAAATTTTTAATTAGAATTCAAAGTCTGATGACAAATAATAAGTTCTATAAACTGCTACAAAGGAGTAAATATTGTAGTTTTATTTTTACTAAACTAATAGCTTTGTTATAGTATTTTTGCTAGCTATCAATTTACAATTTACAAACATCATTTAACTAATTTAGATCGACCGCAAACTTCCTTGCAAACAAGCATGCGGTTAATACTAAACAGAATTACAAGCTAACTTCCTTTACATAAATCGTAAGTTCAGAATCCCACGGGAAATAGAAGAAAAAAAAAATCGCTGGCCAACCGTAACGATTGACTAATAAGTAGTAGTATTGACTAGTAAGTAGATAATAATTTGATTAATGATGCTCAGAGACTTGCAGTCTCTAAATGGGTAGGTACTCATTTTGTATTATGAATTAAGACCACTTATTTTCGATTTCAAGTTGTGGATAAAATTTTACACTCATAGGCAATATTGTCTAAGCTATGTATGAATTCCATAACAGCTACTAACGTTATTATAGATGAAGGAACAATAAACTATAATTATAATGAGAAACTTGATAATTATTATTGGTTTTATGCTAAATATTATGGTTGTAGGCATGCATATACTCATATATAATTGAATATAATAAAGATTTATGTTTATCTCAGGCATGTGATAAAATAGAACGTTGAATTATGGTAGGTATTTGGTTTTATTTTATGTATAATATTTCTTCTTCTATTTTTGTGACTTAAACTTTTATCAAGGGAAATTTAATTGATATGTATTTTAAGTAACTATAGCCCAGTTCATATAATTTCTGTCCAAGTGTTCGATTATTCTAACATTTCTATAAATTTGCACAAATTCTGTAGCACCCGAGGAGTCTAAACCTAGATCACTTTGTTAGGAATCAAAGTAGTTACACTTATCGTCTAAGGAATTACTAACGATTACTAGGATTAAAAGAACTCATTAAAAATGAGTCCCAGTCACATTTCGATTTTGCTCTTGGTCAATACATTTTCAATATAATTATACTCAATTACCATTGATATTTAGATATATTAAAAAAATGCTCAACTTATTAGGTACGTAAACCAAGTAATTATCGTTTTTCATTATTTATTTTAACAGTTAACGAATTCTAAATTCTATAAATTTTATAGTATTACCATACGCAATAAATTTACGCCGTTTAAAAGTACGTTCGTAGCTTTCCAAACATGCACATGTCATATTTTGTTTGTTAAACACAATTTATAAGAAGACACAAACATTACTTCTGAACATAGTGGGTTGGATATCAGCGTAAATTATTAAGTGAGATAAAGACTGCAGGATATAAGCGAATCATGATAGAACATTCCAATCAGATTATGTTTATTGCTTGCTCTAGGTGCATAAAAATGTAATATTCCAGATACAAATCCTAGTAGTAGTCCATTTTTTTTTTTGTGGACTATGGATGCGTCTCGCCCCGCCGAATCGGTCCGGGGTGTACCGGTGGTCCGTGCGAGCGGACCACCGGTACTCGATTTTTGATTTCGGTGATCCTAGTAGTAGTCATAGTGTATAAGCACTAAGAGTCATTTATGTTTTCCATCAAGGAAGTTATTAATATAATCACAAAGTCTATAACGGGTATATTAAATTCACTCGTTTTTATGGAAATCTGTGTATGTTATCTCTCAATCTTTTTGGTAATAAAAGTAAGAAAAAAACTGTAAATAAATGTAATAAATATGCATATTCATCCAGAAGAAGTAATCGGCTATCAAAACGATTTCTTTGTTGACTGTTGACAGTAGAACAAGAGAATATGTAAAACTCATTTATATCGACGATAATAACTTTTAGTTTTATTTTAATACAATAATAGCTTGTTTTTAGATTTTTATTTTATTTATATTTTGTTTATATCACATATATGCATTTTGATTTCTATTTTTTTGGACCGGTTGACCTGGCTATACACTATCCAACCGTCCGTTGTCGTCGGAGTAATGGCAGTTCATTATTCGATCCCAGAATTTGCTGTTTTGTCCACCTCTGAGTATTATTAATTATTGAGTGATCACCGAAACACACCAATGACTCTATACCGGCTATACGACTTCTTCCATATTATGGCCATCAGATCAAACCCTTAGAATACTAGTCGTTAGGTTGTCGAAGAATAACCTGATTGTAGATATGTTTGATTTTGTTAAAAGATTATTTCGAAAATTAGACCGTTACAAGTGCTTGTCTAAAACAATAGTTTAGCTTTTAATGACAGTCTTTATGACATAAAAAAACACACGTTTTTTATAGAAGACACAGCTCGTGTTATAAGACACCGGAAAAAGATTAAAAATCACTCATACACCTTATACTCGTAGTTAAAACACTTCTCAGAAAATAGTTATAATGGATTTATGAAAGTGATGAGGAAACAGCTATTTAAAAATAATATAATATTAAAACTCTTATACATTCATGACTCATCCAAACCACACAAAATTTAATAAGCAAAGACTCAGATCGTAACGGATAATTTCATAATAGATTCAATGTAAATGTCGGGGACCACTAGCGAGATGCACACAGCATAATGATCGGGCAATATTCTGAAAGTTATTCAGGGACGTCAAGCCAAAGGGACCGTCCACGTAATATTTTATTTTTAGTATTCGTTGCTATTACGGTTGACTATTATGTGGTTATTTTTAAAACGACATTTAACCGATAGTGGCTACTATTTTTACCGTAATTGAGGTAATCAGAGTACAGCGTCGACCACCGAAGGCGTAGGTATTGCATGCTACAAATGTTAGAATAATTAAAGTGTAACGTAGCCTCGAATGAATATTACTATTGGGAATTAGACGTCTGGTTATTGATGACACATTGCCTTTGTTTTCAAATACAACTGTTGCTCATTTTCCAATATTTGTGTAATATACGGTTACTGTATTTAAGTAAGCATTGTAATTACTCAGTCGTGTGGTGTATATTTTATTCAAAGAATAAACTTTATTATGTTTTTTTTCAATTTCAGTTAAAATTTATTATTAATAAATGAATAAAATGTATGTATAGTAAAATATCTAACAAAAATGGATGCATGTCTGTTTAGAAGTTTTGGTTCTAAATAAGTTATTTTTTTGTTATTTTTCAGAAAGGTTAATTATATTCTGTGAAAAACCTTAAACTAAATATTTCATTCCTTTTCACTCGTTGAAAATCATCTTTTCATTATTAAAAATAATGAATTGAAACTACGATACTCTGCAATCTATGCCGTAGTAGGAAATATAAACGTAGCAAAATTGCTTAGTACAACTATTTAGTATTAAATAACTTTTTAGTTTTTATAGTTCTCAATAGTTTGGATAATGATGTCACTTATAAATGTTATGTTCACTCATTATGATCTATTATTAAGAGATTATGGTAATAATGATTAGTGATGAAATTTGATGTGTGTTTTTACGTGTGGCTGTTTTTTCTTAGAGATGAGCTGATAATTTAAGGGTCGTAATTATTAGCGATATGTATACAGAATGACATTTCCTCTGGGGTGTTTTTCTACCAAATATCTTTAATGCTCCCTATTATTTTTTTTAAGTATAATAATATATATAGTTCAGACATCAAAGTGTCAAATGTTTATTCTAAATTAATGGTGATTAAATTAATTAAGGTGTGCATCGTTCGTGTTGTGAATAGGACATAAATAATTTTATTTGTACAGCATGTGCGGTCTATTACGCCTATTATTCAAAACATCGAAGCCATGCTCCCGTTCAATTAAATGCTCCCCGAAGCAGGGTATCTTTGGAACAAAAAAAAAAACACCGTATCGTTCAGATCTCCAAACCTTTTTCTTATTTTGCAGCTATTAAAATAATACCTTTATATTTTATACTAGCTGCATTCACAGCTTTACTTGCGAGATTTTTTTATTAATTTAATGCTATTTTCAACGAGTTTTAATCAACTAATTGATTGATATCTTGCTTTCTTAATTTGGTGGTTACTTAAAAATTAGATGAATTAGGATCCATTGTCTGTAAGACTTCATAGAATGGATGGTTCAAATTTTATTTCTCAAGTTGTATTCAAACATGGGATTGTCGTAAATAAGAATCATCCTATTTCTTGTTCCGGCCAGGTAAATATTCGACAAAATTTTATTCAAATTTGTTTTATTTCTTTGTTATGATTTTATTATTATGAATTTGAATTGATTGGATTTCTGGTGAGATGCCAGATGTGGATTAGGCTACAGTCAGGTCACACCCTGCCAGAAACATTAGGACCGACAGAAGGGTGGCGTACAATTCCATAGCCTGCCGTATTTATTACTTCTCACCGCTAATTAAGCGAGTCATTGAGATCGATTCCTTGACTTTGGCTGTTGTTTAACCATTCAAGTAATTATATACAAAACTTAGCTTATAGATTGCCTAGGACTGGATGAATACTAGCGTTGGAAGGAAAAAGGTAGTTTCATCATTAAATTTTTTTTTCAATTCATTTAAGTTGTTCCAGAAATGACCTTATCCAAACTTACAGACTCTACCTCTTCATAACATTAGTATAAAAGTATAGGTGAAAATAAAATGTGAATTTTATTTTATCGATTGGAATCGCCCTTCAATATAATTCATCGAACGTAAAACAATACTGATAGGTATCTGAATACCGACCAAGAGAAAAAAAATTGAAAATATCCCCGCGGGCTCCAGTGCAATTTAACTTTCGCAGATACAAGTGCAATGTATTGTATTAAGAATATTTAAAAATATGTGTATTACTCATTGCCCGTAGGTGCCATTATATCCTTTTGAAATATGTCATAACTCGCATAGCGATAGACAGAAAGTCATTTTAGTGTTACAGTGTGAAGAAGTAACAAATAAATGTATTTTCTTCAGTGTGAAGAAATAATAAATACTTATATGTTTTTTATATTATACCTAAGAAATTAATCCTTGTAATGCAGGGGACTTGACAAACATATAATTTACCGAACATAAATTACACCCAGACTCGGAACAACTATTAGGGGATCACGCAGTGTTCTTCTACGCAGGAAGCGACAATGGCACGGTAGGAAGCGACAATGGCACGCTCCCATTGCCCCGGATGGAATGGATACCGTGTGTACACACCATAGCTTCTCAAAAAAGTTTGTCATCTTCACAATTACAACAATCTGTGTCTACATTAAACGTCTATGTGGTAGCGGCTACAAATACTACCAACCCTTACTTTGCTCGTGGATGTCGTAAAAGACAACTAAGAGCCTTATCACGACCTGGATCAACTCCATCTGATTCCGTTTGGTCAGCAATTGCATTCCCAAGGAGGGTTGATGTCAGGCAGGCGGCCGGTCATACAACTATTGCCAATAACTTCTACAATATGTACTATGAAAGAAGAGTACATATTGTATCGACCCCAAGTAATTGGGATAAAAATAGGAGAATGATAATGATGATGATGATGTTCTATCGCACATATTACGAAAGTTTGGACCATATTTGTATGACCAACCGTTTGCTTGACGTAAATCCTTGATTGATCAAGGGTATGGATTTTGTCCAGCTCAATTTAGAGCTCTTAGTTTTATTTTATAATAGCCAAGTATTATGTAAAGGTTATAGGTAGTATTTCCAGCAGTCATCGCACAGCATTTGTGTAAAATTAATGATGATAATAATGGTGATGATTTGGTTTGAACATGCAAGTCGTTTCGGTAATATTAATAATAATGTCAACATTAATTACACCCACTATAAATCAATCGCTAAAACTACGCAGAACCCTTGATGCTGAATGTATCATTATTATCAAATTTAACGAGATTTACGACAATAATAATAAACACTTATGTTTTTATTTATCGCAGCATTATAGGCACTGTAGCCAAAATCCTTTTGCGATATGTAGGCTATCTTACTCATAGCTACATATCATCATCATCATCATCTCAGCTCATATACGTCCCACTGTTGGGCTCAAGCCTCCTCCATAATGAGAGGGCAATTGACTTACTATACCATGCTGGTGAAACGTGTTGATATAGGGTTTTGTTTCGAGTTTTCCTTCTCTAGCATAGATGTTATATGCGTTTTATATACCTTAGTCGTCTCTTACGATTACCCACGGGTAAGATAGGGGGTGGTGAATTGTATTCTTACTCCGTCACCACACGGAAAATATACGCCTACAAAAAAATAAATATACTCATAGGTACACATGCGCCTTATTAATTGCATTGCTTTACTATTATTTGATGAGTTTTGTCTGTTTGGATATGTGTCACCCCTTATTTGATCCACTCAGTGCGACCCAAAGGCTTTACCAATATAAGATATTAATACTGATTAAATATATCGAAGCGATTCTTATATACTTTTAGTTTCGCTGGATCAACTGGTAAGAGATCAAACTTTGGTAGAAGGCCCTAATCCTTACTAATATTATAAATGCGAAAGTAACTCCGTCTGCCTGTCGCTCTTTCACGCCAAAACTACTGTACCGATCTAAATGAAATTTGGTACACAGATAGTTTAGAGCCTGATAAAGGACAAAGGCTACTATTTAATGTAAGAAGGGGTTGTAAAGGGGGATGAAAAGTTGTAAGGAATTATCGTCATTTTTAAAGCCAGAAGTTTAAAACTTATTTTATGCTATTGATTAAATATAAATAACTATGACATTAAAATTTCGTAAAAATGTACCCTTAAGGGGTATAATAAAAATAGTGGATGAAAAACTTTAGGCAAGTAACCTTTTACGCGGGCGAAGCCGCGGGCAGAAACTAGTAATACATATTTTAATCACACAACGTAGTGTAAAATGTTTGATAAAATTACAATAATCTTTATCTGAATATATGTATTAATTAATTTAGTATATTAATGTTCAACGGAAGTGAGTCAATTTTCGAAAAACGAGGATGACATAATAATACAAAATAAATTGTCTGCTCTTTTATCAATGATTCAATTTATGTCACTTGTACGAAGCTTGCAAATAAAATATGGCAGTAATGTGATTATTTAAGCAAGCAGAAGCAGTGCAGAAGTGTGAACGGCTAGAGGCCATTCTCGGATCTGTAATTTTTTCATATTAGATTTTTGTTGTAATAAAAGCAAATGGACTATTCATCTAACACTTGAAAGACACCGCTATTGCTTTAACACTTAAAATAAATTGCTTTGAAAGCCACGTTAATTGGTTGGACGTTATTTACTTTACACACCATGGAGTCCCTATTGACAATACTTGAGACTATGATAGGTCCTTATAAATACATTTTAAGCGTGATGTTATCTATCTACGTTACTTTATTTTTATTGCTTATAGTGGCAAATGAGCAAGCAGCACACCTGATGGTAAGTGTCACTGCCGCCCATGGACCTTTGCTATACCACGGTATAGCTAGGCCGCTGCCTACCATTACAATCCCCAAAACCCACCCTGTTGGGCTTCCGGCTCTTCCGCTCACCGAAGGAAGCGCAATAGCACATTGCCATTACTCAGACGTCGATCTTCTGCGAGAGTATGGTACTACCCCGGACGGACCGACGAGCGGCTGTAGACAGGGATCTGTCAACAGCGTGGTCCTACTACTATTATTATACTTAGTCTAATTGTTCTAGACATGTGTAAAAGTAAGGTGTAATAATTATATTATTCCTATTCTATTTAGTCAATACAATTATGAACTAATAAACTAAGATATTATCATAAATCACTCAATTTGAATTAACATATTTATAAGAAACTAGCTGTCTCGGTAGACGTCATCATGCCCGGAAAAGCTTTAAGCGATATGCCAGCTAGTTTTTTTAACTCTAACAGGTAAGTAAAAGTGTTAACATATTGTATTCTTAAAGTGACACCAAGCAATGGACAAGAAACATAAACATAACTTAAAATGTAGAGATACATAATATACATAACATAACATAACATAACATAACATAAAATATTGAAATCCATTCTATTATTGAATCCATTATAGTGGTGATAAATTCAAATTCATTTATTATGTATAAACCCTGCGAGGGGTGTCATTTTTGATAATGATTGACATCAATTATATAAATTGTTGATTTTACTTCTATATGTTCATATCTTCTTTTTTCTGACAGGCTATGGTCTAGCCAAGACAGCAGTTGGTTAGAACAAGGGTTAGTCGTCTATCCATATTGGAGCTCACTGCATGAGAACCCGAATGGGTAGCCCACCGGATGGGTCGCGAATACAAAGGCCGAGTACTGGTAGCCGCCCACATAACGCAGAAAGGTATATGTATGCTGGCTGTGGAGTTACGCGCCACGCAGGAGGTGACAGGATGACGGATTGGCCTCATAACCTACCGTAAACCTCACCGCAATTTGATATCGGAAACGACTGCTTTATTTTGGTGGCCTACCCGGCAGTCTTATTCTGGAGGCTGAAAGTCCTTGAATATTTGCACGAATCTGTTTGTGATGATTCTCAAATATATATATTATAGATGTCAAAAGTGAAATACTTTTATACATTGCAATCGTATCATCAATAAGCTAGGCACTGGTCTACAGCAAAAGAATGCTGACATCGAGTATAACGCAATTGAATAGCTCCTAACGTGTTTAGAATTGCTCTGCCATAATTCTTGTGCTAACTTATGTGCATCTCGTGCTTGACCATACTTTAATTAATTCCGAGCCGCTATCATTTCGCACCTTTGATCTGGACTCTTCAAATAATCGACGTTGAAGAGAACGATGCTTACTTCTGTAGGCACATTACACAAACAGTACCTACTCGTACTTGTGTTTCAAATATTATTTTCCTGTGCTGAATTGTACTGATAATATTCGATATGTGAGTTTGTTACAGTTGTTATGCCATTTTCTAATTAGACCATTATAGTGGCAAATTCTAATAGAAATTATAGTATGTACTATCAGGTTGTATTATAATTTTAAATGGTAATTTGTGCAGTAATAGGAACGGGGTTTACTGATTATTTCCGGTTTAAGACTTCTTGGAATATACAGGGAATGGATGTCATGATTGGAAAGATCTAAGTAACGGATTGATACATAATATATATTACAAAATGCATCCATTTTGTAGTAAAGCTAATTTTGTATGATTGCAATTAATGTGGAGATTTGCATGACTAGCTCATGAACGGATTTAAGACCTAAATGTCCCTAAATTATGCCGTAGCAGTTCGTGAGCTAAAGAAAATCTATAACAACGTCGACAACCCTTTAAACTAAGCAAAGAATTCGCGTCAACCGCAACAAGAACAAATTGAGCGCGAACTATTGTGCGGTACGATTTGCCGAGATAACTCCAGTATAGAGGCGCGCGGGCGCCGCCGTGCCGAGCGTCCGCCCGCCGCCGGACGTCCGTGCCTGACGAAACTCCACCACGTCCGTGATGCAACATTAGATGAGCCCTCTACATTGACGCTTCAGTAACTCCTAGGCTGTATATAACTGAAGTAATAGAGAATTGTATATGGCACATCGGGTTGCAAACGCAATAGCGGTCCCATATGGTTGTGAGCGCGGGACGCGTCTCATTTATAAGTGGGGGTCCCGGAGACCGCGCGTTCAGTGTGCCTGAGTGTCCCGTGTTGCGAGTGCGCATTCCTGTGACTGCTTGCACATTCCGCAGCCTCCCCGTACAACTCTCACGACTTTACCAAAATGCAGATCGTCTTGGCAACCTGCTTTTTGCTGTTCGCAGCCACCCTGGGTCCTGTAGCAGGTAAGATTTTCAAAATACTAAGCAAGTTATGATTATATTCCACCTAATAGTATGTGGCAATATATTCTTTGGCGGTAAATCGCACTAATCTAAATCAATCTAATCATTTTTACTTTAATTAAATATTTCGGCCGACAGTCATTAATATTGATTTTTATTGTCTTAAATTTTACTGCAATACAAAAATACTGGACATATTTTTAAAGATAAGAGAGATCTTTAAAAATATTGCTAATTATTTAGATAAAATATAGAATAAGTTGAAGTTAGGCATCTAATCTATAGCATGAAAGTATTGCAAATTTTTAAATTCAACAGTCAGATCAGCTACCATTAAAATTCTTTCCATACAGTTATAAAACAGGATACACTTATTATGATACATAGACGTCTCTAAAATTGTTGGGAGTGTGGAGTTCAATTGAGTTATTATTCATAATTCGTGCAGTGTCACCTAGGTTTGTTTATTACATCAATTTATTCATGAAATGTTAAATAATGTTATATTAATTCAACTAAAAACCTTAGAATGAATTGTAAATTTATATCAGAAAATATATAAGCGCGTAAGTGTAATAGTTTTTCACTAGAAGCAGTTATAACTTAGCTACGGAGCCTGCCATTAAGACGCAATACGAAGGCAGTAAGTTAGTTGTTGTGACCTACGGGTCTTCGACCTTCATTGTTAGACTTGCATTAGAGAACATTAACCGCCCTTACTTTCGTTAAATATAATAGATATGTCATAAGATATAAAATTACATTATATAAAGCCTTATATTTGGAATTATCTTATTTATTTATTCATTCAACTGCTTATAACGCTTATAGTTGCCCAATACGTGTAGTGAGCCATTACAATTTTAGAATTTAAACACATAATTAAAACTTAAAAAATACAAACAAAATTTTAAAGATACGCGAATTTGGTGAAAAATATATCAACATCCGGATACTGAGCAATTAATGAATAGAGTAGTGTAATTGCCTGACTTGTAGGCATAACCACATCTTTTTACGAATTTATATTTAAAGAATAGGTAGAATTGTAAAAATTAATATGTTTTTAACGAATAGATAAGTATAGCAATAAAGCCTTAGCCTTTTCTAAAACTTATTAATAATTACGTAATAGGCCAGGAGCTAATAAAAGCTTTCTGTCGATTTAATAATACTTATATATGTAGATACAACTTTTTTTGTAAAACTTTAATAACGGTCGACCCTAGAATCCAACCTAGATTCATATAGTGAGTGGATTACGATTTCACAAACGAGTAATTTTTATACCGCAACTATCCATATGATAATGGAGAATGAATATATTTCACTGCCTCTTCTTTACCTATGGATGCAAGATCACATGGAAAGAAGAAAATCTCAAAAGAAAATTCTGTATCAACCAGTCTGATCATCGTGGAATAGTGGATCAATTACCCTAGAGTTCTGGAGAATATTCATTGCTCAATAGAGGCATATATACTAGGGTCCAAAATGAGGAAGAATAATTATAGAAAATAAAAATTCTTCAGTTAAGAATACAATGTAGGTATCGAACCCTTTATTCGGTTATAAGAGTACTAGGAAAATGGTTAGCAGCATTTTCTTGGCAAGCTTACAATATCAACTCTGATTGTCAACCCACCTGCTAAGCGTGACGTTTATTGCATTACCATGTTTCCTCGCGTTGCCTGTGTCCAACAGTGGACGTCTTATAGACTGATAAAGATTAAAATTAAAAAAAAATATCAATTATTACCCTTTTTTTTGCGGTGGTCTATGGATGCGTCTCGCCCCGCCAAAGTGGTCCGGGGTGACGGAAGAGGCGGCGCGTGGCCCCATAGACCCACCGTGCAACTTCTCTCTCCGCCGTGCGAGCAGGCCACCGGTACTCAATCTTTGTCTTCGGTGGCCATTAATTATTAGCCTGAACTAATTTCATCCTTATTTCTTAAATAATAATAAGAATATGTTTTTCGTCAAGTCATTATCGCTTTTTTAAATTTATATTTTGTCTTATGAATGACGAAGAAGAAAGACGATAAAACAATCTCATCTTATAAGAACAAAGAGGAATAATTAAATATTAAAACTATATTAACAGTCTATAATAAATAAAATGTTCGTGTAACCAAGCTTGTTACACGTTATAAAATTTGTATAATCCGCCGTAACCGGTAGGTAATATCAATAAAGCTTACGACACTGAGGTAAATCAAGCTGTGTAGATATGCGGTGACCGGTACGTTTTGCGTGTTGACTCAAGTGCACGACATTACCACAGCGGTTGCGTAGCAAGCCATGCGACAGGACAATACTATACCGAATTGCTATCTCTCCTGCAGATAGCAGATACCGATCCATATTAAGATTATAACGAAGAGATAAATTATTAAGACAAAGATAATATCAAAATAATAAAATAGATGTGGTTACTCTTTCAGTTTATTTTTGTACCTACTTAGTAAAGATTGCAGGTCCATCCATTACAGCATAGTATCAATTAGGTAATCTTAACTTTATTCTTCTACTCCATCCGATTCCTTTTTAATTAAAAGACGTAAAATAAAACTTAAATAAATTGTATATAGATTATCGTATTTTAGTTTTTTTTTCGCTCTCCCTATTATTTTTTTTCTTTTGGCAATTATTTTTAAAGAAATATTACTAAAACTTAAGGCTTAAAACTAATAACTAAAATTGTATTGAGTAGTTGAAATCGTAATATTTATTTATGATAATATGTTGGACATCAAATACCACTAACCCGCGCCTGAACTTGTACGCTTAAAAGCGTTGAAGGGGTATGCATAATAAAAAACAAATGAGAAGAGATCTAAAAATCCGTAAAATAGTTTAATTTTATAAATTTGTATGTGTTTGTGTAAAGAGTGAGTAGGTATGAAAGAGAGTATCGGTGTAAAGATGCGAAAGGGAATGCTCCGATGGTTCGGACATGTGGAAAGAATGCCGAACGAACGTCTGGTTAAGAAGATATACAATGCGAAAATGGAAGGATGTAGGTACCGGGGGAGACCGAGACTCACCTACCTAGACCAGATCGGTCATGTACTGAAGGAAGGTGGAGTCAAGAGTCTCCGAAACCGGCGAGCGTGTATGGAGAGAATTATGAATGTTGAGGAAGCGAGTGAAGTATGCAAGGATAGAGTTCTCTGGCACTCTGTTCTCTCTGCCTACCCTGCAAGGGATATGGCGTGATGATATGTATGTATGTATGTGTTTGTGTACGTGTCGCGGACACGTCAGTACATGAACAAAATTTTTTTTAAAGACAAATACTCTGCACTAAGGAAATAACTCTTGTATTGTGTAGGATTACAAACAATAACATTAATAAATTCAAATTACACCCAGACTCGGAACAAAAATTTGTGAATCACACAAAATATTACCGTGTTTCTTTCGAACTCGCGACAATACGGTACCTTAACCATTGCATCATTTGTGCAGTCATATCTTCAGTGCAAATTTGTGCGGTTTTGTATTGTCAATAACATCTGACAATATAATCTTTTAGTGGGATATAGATAATTACATTATCAAGGACGTCTCTAATGTTGATATTATTATTAAAGAAAAATCTGGTGATTTACACTAAACGAGAAGTGAATAATGGCGCTAATGAGGCATATCTTCACCTATCAGACTGGTTATCAGTAAAAACTCTTCGACGGAAGTCGGTATTGGAAAAAATTGTGCGGGGATGCGGAGGGAATGACGACAGGTGCGGGGGTTCATCGCCCTTCGACTAGCCTCCGCGTGGCCAGGATATCTAACGTTGTAGGTAGTTTCATAGAATAATATTATGGTACGTAATCAGCTACCGTCTTGTAGAGCTTACCGGTATCGTAAATGACTAAGAATTAATATACTGATCCGTAACAAGTAATAGACTGTTCATAGATATACAAGCTTAAGGTTTTTAACACCATAGTGATTTACAACTAGATGGAATGAATAAGCGACATCATAAAAAGACTCTATACTATAGGATTTAGTCATGTCTACTTAGAATATACGTGTATGTGCACTTCACATTAAAAATTGAGTTATTTATATATAATACTAGCTTCTGCCCGCGGCTGCGCCCGCGTAAAAGGTTACTTTCCTAAAGTTTTTGATCCCCTATTTTTATTTTTGACCGTCGGTAATACAGTGCAACGGTATTACAATACTCAGGGTTGGAACTTCATTACTGGACTGCTAGATGGCGTTGAAGAAGCTAGATTTTGAGATTTTTTGACAAACAATTTTTTTGTTTTTCATATAAAAATTTTGATTTTTTTGTAATAAAAATATCCTATGTTACTTTTAATACCTCCAAGAATATGTGTACAATGTTTCATGATAATCGGTTGAGTAGTTTTAGCGTGAAAGCGTAACAAACAAACTTACATTCACATTTATATATTAGTAGGGATTGAAATGTTGTTGTTGTTAATTATAACTATATCGCTTCTGATATGGGATTTTTGTCATTGCCTCAAAATTAACTATAATGTATTTCATTCGTTTTTTTTAAAAATCTGTATACTTATTATATTCAATGTAAAAATTATACGAAATACAAATTTTTATTCAATCTATCGGATAAATATTTTCTTCGATCTCTGTAATCCGCTAAGTGCCTGAATGTTGGAAATAACAATTACTTATATAATAAAAAGTTAATTGTACACTACAAGTACAAAACTAATAACGTTTGTATTTTAGATATGTAAAATTAAATTACTGTTGACATAGGTACTCGTATAAATTATAAAAGTACCTGTTATGTGAATCAAAGGTTTTCATTCCCAAGTGGAATGTTATGATTTTTGATTTATGAAGCACAAAATTTGATTTTTTTTGTATCAATACTTAATTGTTAAAAAGGAAAGCTGATTAAACCATCATCTTAATACTTTTTTATATTTTATATATTTTTAAATATATGAATAATTATAATTGTCATACGCATTAGCATCAGATTCAATCACTAGATTGCCCATATCGTGGTTATTGAATTAAAATATAACGTAAATAAAATGTCACTGATTTGAAAATTTACTTACAATTTACTTGATGAATAACTTCTTTGAACATTATAATAAATCATAATAAAAAGACTTCGTTAACGTTGAATGCACAGATGCCGTGATGGTTTACATATTTGACCTACCGTGCCAGTGTCATGGGTTCGATTCCCACACAGAAAAATGGATAGAATTAAAAACTTAACAGCATAGATGGCGTAGTGGTTAAGATACCCATCTACCACCGATCAATTCACAAATTGTCTCGGTGTAATTTGTATCCGTTAAATTAGATGTTTGTAAATTGCCCCGCAATACAAGGATTATTTCCTTAGTTGGCTGGCGACTGTTGCCTTTAAAAAAATATTTTGTATAGCTATCGATATAATTAAAATTTAGTAATGAACTTTTAAATTTCATTAAACTGCTCTTTATATGTATAAATTAAATCAATACATATCTTAAAAGATAGCACAATTTAAAAATCATTAATTACGTATTTTAAAATGTTCAATAGCATCAAAAAAATGTAAATGTTTACTAGCATCCATTGACGTCTACGTAGCCCTCCCCAAGAGTGACATAATGACATAATAGCCACGTTTGACAGGCAGGTTGGCGACCCCAATTAATGTTATGAATTTCCCAAGAGAGAATTGTCGCCCATTCATCTGGTAATTCCTCAAGCAGTACTTACGACTCCTATGGGAAAGTAAGGAGTATTAATGCATTGTATTTCTAACACACCAACACGTTAGATATATCTATAGATAGATCTAATATTAAACAATAAAAATATCATAATCTCAGCTCATAAACTTCAAAATACTGTTCCATGCTGGTCAGACAAATTGATATAGGGTTTTCGAGTTTACCTTCTCTCGCATAGCTATGTATTTGTAAATCATTTAGTCAACTTTTACGACGTCCACGGGCAAGGGGGTGGTGCATGTAGAAGTGTATTCTTATTCCTTCACCTCACATAATAACACATAAAAATGTGATAAAAGAATGGACAATTAATCTCTAAAAAGGGATTTAAAAATGATTCCAATTGGCATTCCAAATTGACAGTGGCTGATAAAGAATTTAACGTTAATAAGGTTAAATCTTCAAACGTTAAGTGCCGAAAGTCAACTGATACATATTTTATTGTGATCATCTTCTTTAAACCATTTTTTTTACTGATATAATTTAAAAGCAACGTGTCCGTAGCTCCAGGTGGTATGATTGTATTAAACTACTTATTAGACGTGAGCGTCGGTTAGAATTGAAAAAAAAAATGTTTATACGTTTAGTCACTACGGTAAAAACCAGTGCGATTATGGTTTCTCGATTACCGCCCCGAGTGTTTTTGTTTCGCATTACGATTATCGTAATTGCGCAAATATAATTAGCTTGTTAGTAATACAAGTGAAGTTGAATCACTTATGTTCGAGGACGTTTGTTAGTCTCATTTGCCGTACCGAGGGCCGGTTCGGCATCGTGTTGGTTTACTAAAAATAGTCTGGTTGATGCATTCCGCAGCGGGCGCGAGAGAAGAGTCGCACCGTCCTTGGAATCGTCTGCACATCGCTCCTTCGCTATTATCTCGCCCCATTTTTTGCCTTCCGATCGTTATCCGACCACGAATAACCCGATCATCGTTCCCACGCACACAAGCGGCCAAAAAATTTTGATAGATACCAAAATTACATTTTTTACATAACATTAATTTGTTATAGGTAATTTGATGACTACTAGCGTCAGGTGAATCATCTATCACCTTGAATAAATTCGTAATGAGGTTTGATGTTAGCCAATATATATTTATATTATAAAGTTATAGTTTGTTTATTTGTTTATTTACGTGCGGTTCTGGTGAAATACTTTTTTTATTCCATAGTTTGATCGATACGCTGCGATAAGGCCAGTATTACCAATAAATATTGGCAAATTGGGCAAATTGGTAGGTAATAAATAATAAGACATTGTTATGATCACGACAACTTTTGTAATAAAAAAATTGTATAAAATTGTTGAAATATTATGTAGGGATATTAAAATAATAATTGAAAATAAAAATATGAATAATAAAAAAAAATTACAATAAATATGTAAGCAATCAAGGCTACACGTAACTGGGAATAGCTTTGATTAATATATCTAATATTTAAGTTCAACGACTTTTATTAATTCATACTATATCATGCGACGTAGTACCTACCTGCTCACTTTATCAAAATATAAATGTTCGCATGTACTATCTAATCTGTATCGGGTTACAATATCCTGTGAAGGTATAATATTTAACATTGAACTTGGCACGGCCGTGAAATATTCGTCGTGCATAGCGCAACGAACATGCACCGCAGGTCCGGGTGGTTGCGCTCGATCCGCCAACTGGTTCGCATTATGTAATGCATTGCATGCACACACACACTTATGTATACCCGTCGCACGCCATAATCTGCCACCAGTCTTTTGCAATCGGCGCCAACGGTTTGCGGTTCCACAACTACATATATTATAATTAAATCAAAATAAATTAAGAAGACACATATAATCGGAAGTTCAAAATTTAAATAAAAAAATAACGCTTCCTTTCTTTATGCGATAAAATGTTAAGAATTTTATAGCTATATCAAAATAAAACTATGAAAAAACGTAATATGATATTTTATGTTACTTGGAACATCGGTTCGGGTACCTGATTCTTTTGGGGATGGCGGCTATTAAAGTTCTTAAATCTCTTTATAATTCAAACCGAATCCACTTTTATTAGAAATATGATATTTTACGATCTTAGTAAACTTTAGAATATAATAAAATTCCTTGTTAGTATGGTAGCTAGCCAGATTAACACATAAAAAGCAAACTTGTATTATTATTTTTTTATCATCAGCCAGTACTTTTTTATTATTTATTTTTTGTATAAATATGATTTATCCTTAGCATTATTTTTTTATAGCTTTTCTATACCATTGCTATGTGCCGTGATGGGATTTTTAAAAAAAATAAAGACAATTTATTGAAAATTGTAGCAAAGTCGTATTATTTGAAAAAAAATATCATATTGGTTTTATTGCATCACTCTATAATGTTGAATGATTGTAATTAAAAAAAACTAGTCATCTATTTAAATATTTGTATTATTTGCCATGCTATTACAAAATTAATTCATTAAATCGATAAATAAAGTGAGCATAAGAACTAAGAGTTGCTCATATCCCGTGGGGATTAAGTCTCCGTTAGAATAATAACGAAAGCCCTAAGTACAAGATTTTAATGCAGAGTATTCAATGCTATATTTAGATACTCATGCATAATTTGCAATCTCTCTCAACCGGTCCAGGCTTATGTTATTTCTTGTGCAGTTCAACATACCACTGTAAGAATTCCACCAGAAGTGTAAATTTTTTGTCTACAATCTTTGCGCAATAATTAAGGCAATTTCTTTGAATTTTTATATATTAAAAGACGGATGAGAAAATTTTCAACATTTTATGTTCAATTAACTTTACCTGTATTTACTTTTTTCATCCATCCATTAGTCTAACCTCTATTGCTGGACAGAGCGTTTTCATGAGGGATGCTTTATCAACGATGCTTGGCGAACAGGTTGACGATTGCAATAAGCGGGAAGTGATGAAGCGGGAATGACCTATGGTATTCTTTCACGGTACAGACAATTATTAATGACTAGGAAGTCTAATTTATCTCCATAAATGTTGTATTGGCTTATGTATAAATTATAGTTGTTCATATATCCATATTCGAAAAGACTAGCACCCATTAAGTTATTATACTGATAATTCATCATCATCTCAGCTCATATATGTCTCACTGTTGGGCTCGAGCCTCCTCCATAATGTAAGAAAATTGACCTACTATACCACGCTGGTCAGACGTGTTGGTATAGGGTTTTGTTCCGAGTTTTCCTTCTCTTGAATAGATGTTATATGCGTTTTATATCCCTTCGTCGTCTCGTACCCACGGATAAGATATGAAGTGGTGAATTGTATTCTTACTCCGTCACCACACGGAAAACTATTATTACAAAAATACTGATAATTACATAACCTTATTTATTCCATATGAATATGTAAGTAATTATAATTGTGCTGCCAGAGAAGGGTGCATAAGAATTTACATTTATAAAGATTTCTAATGTTGCCATTCAGGTGTAAAAAGTTTTTAATAGTCTATTGGAAAAATCATACAGAATATAATAAAAAACATATAAATCATTCAATAGATTAGAATAGATCAATAGAAAATCGATATTTTAGATGAAATTTCTTAAAAATGTGAGGACAAGATAATGTTGAAAGCTGAAGAATATTGGGCACCATAGATGATACAATCATAAAATGAATTGAAATCATTCAATACTGAATGATACATCAATGAAACAATAAAAATTATCATAGCTTGTTACTTTTTATACCCCCATGTAACATCGATAGATACCGATGAATGGGAGGAAGTTGTTATTATTATATGAGACGTGAGATTCTTCAACAAGATAGTTAATAAACGAATTTTAATAATAATAGTCGTGAGGATCGTCAAGTGATAATAGTTATGTAGTTAGAAACACTGTTGTGTATGCAAAAGCACGCATCGATTACATCTGCCCACTTCCGAGAGCCTGTCGGATAGTGATTGAGTTACGATATCCGCATTGTCTGTGACATTTATTGAATTAATTAAATAAATAAACACAATTTTGGCCTTAAAGTAACGTGTTGTAATAGTGTAAAGCGTTACCGCTTCTCATTTCCTGCCACGTTTGTCGTAGCAAAAATAAGCAGATAGGATCCCTATCCTATGAGCGTGAGTTTTCACTTGTTCGGGACTTGGACGGATTGGTATTTACTGGTTACTGGACGTGAACCATTCTATTGCATTTTTGTCTATAGATAATTCTAAAAGCACTCCTATTTTGAATGTGAATCATAACGTTATGACATTATATTGTTAAATCCATGAGTGGTATTTTTTTTGACGCTGATTTACTATCTTTCTTAATGACTTCTCAATATATGATTGTAATTATTAAGTTTATTTTTTGACTGTTTATTGATTTTTGTATAAATTGAAACTACTCTTATAGATAACATAACAAGATTTTGTAAATAAAATGTTAACTAAAAGAAGTGCTATTTGTAAGAAAGTGCTTTTCTTAGGATCTATTGGCTGGTATATCAAAAAAGAGTTGACAGTTTGAAATATATATCAACTTTCGGCTTCTTTTTTGAGATGTGTTCGATTGTAATCATATTTTTTAAATGTTTTACATATCTCAGAGATGCATTTCAAAGAATTCCAACCAGATCACATGATAGCTCCTATTTATAAATGCCGCAAGCATTTTTTTTGCCGCTATTCTCTTTTGTGTGGCCTTAAATAGCTATTAGCTGTACTATGGTATGTTGTTCCACTGCACGTTTAAAATTTGTACCAAAACATACAATCACGTTTCGGAATCGGTAAAAGAATGCCGGCGAGTACAATTCGTGATTCTGGTTCGCGATTGTGCTGTGTATTCCATAGGTTTGACATTTGCGTCTAGTTTTTGGACAGGGCCCGTTAACTTCCGCTGGATGAGCTTACCGGATATATAATTTGCACAATGGCACCGAAGTGCACTCACTCTTATAATAGGGCTGTGCTGTTCTAATATCAATACATAACAAGCTAGTCATATTAGTTTAAAAAAGTTAAGCTTAGAAAAAGAAATCCAAATGTAGTTCATTATACGGTTGATGAATGTAGATAGTGCACTATCACTGATTGCAGTTACAAAACTAGCGTTGTACGAAATGGAACAGTGCCATCCACGTCTTGGTGGTTCCGATGACGACGGTGCGCGGACGGGGCGGGAGTGCCGATGTCATTCATCAGTATGCAACGCGCACGCATGACTCACGCGACGTGATCCGCCTCCCCGACGCTCATTGTTAACAGTACGAGTATACTCGTCTCGCTGTCAACCACCACTTTCTAAATGTATCGTAAGGCTTTCGTCGTAACCATTGTTTTAAGATCACATCTATGTAAATAAAAATGTAAATGTTCGTTTCTTCAAATTCATCTTTAATCACAGAATGTTATGCACTCGTTGTTTTGAAATTTAAATTTGGCATAACTTTATATTTAATTATGAATATTCATGCATTTGTCAACAGAATACCTATATAAATTCATTAAATTACAAAAACACAATAATATAAATCTTAATTTTATATTTATAGTAATATTTATGATATTTACGGAAATGTCTTTTGGATTCTAAAATAATTATGTTGACATAAATTTTCTTGAAAATTCACATTAACTTTCATACTCATTATCATCATCATCACAGCCCATATATGTCCCACTGTTGGGCTCGGGCCTCCTCCGTAATGAGAGGGAAATTAACCTACTATACCACGCTAGTCAGACGTGTTTTGGTACAGGGTTTTGTTTCGAGTTTTCCTTCTCTTGCACAGATGCTATATGCGTTTTATATCCCTTAGTCGTCTCTTACGATTACCTACGAATAAGATAGGGGGTGGTGAATTGTATTCTTACTCCGTCACCACACTGATAACTTTCATAACTTTCATACTACCATTATTTATTTCAAACTCATTATTGCGGGTATCATTAAAAATGGATAAAAAATAATTTATTTATTCAGATCACCAGATTAATAAATACAAATATTTATAGTCTTTATAACGATGAAAGAAATAAAGAACACATGTTTGCAGTACTTTTAATACAGCTTAAGAAGTCGTGCGTACTTATCGCTGTAGGTAAGTGCTTAAGAGCGAAAAGGAGTCGATCAATCCCGAGTCAATTAATGGCAGCATCTACTATTTTAGCATAACAACTAGTATGTAAATTATCTTGTACATAGTTGCCTCAAAGCTTCTCATTTCTTTTTAAAGGTCTGTTAAGTAATCAGCTTCTTCGTAGACAAAAAGTTTAGTATTTTTTATTGGCAATCGAAATTCTTGCATTGGAATCTCTTTCAAATTTATTCAATTTGTGATTGCATTGCATTTTAAGCAGCCTTATAGGAAGATTTTATGTCGTTACTTAAGAAAACAAAATCTTGTTTTTTGTTTTTCGGAGCGTATCGTGGTCTTCTTAATATGGTCGTGGTTGTAAAGATGCAGTCCGCGGTACTTCGTGCTCGGCCGAGCGTGAGATTCGCGTCGATGCTTCTCAAATTGGATGACACTGCATTTCTAATCTATTATCAAGGTATATTGACCGCTATCTACGCTCTTAATGCCGACACGGTTGGACCATTTTTGTTAATATTAAATATTTATTATTATTATATAGTTGAAGAGTTCATTGATCTCAATAATCTCAGGCAAAGTCATATGGTTTAAGAATATTATATTTTTAAAGTTCTATTTAAATTTTGCAAGTTTTATCCGTGTGGTGTAATCAATACAGAGTAAGAATAAAATTCACCACCCCCTATCTTGCCTGTGGGTGGTCGTAAGAGACGACTAATAATGTTAACGTAGCAAAATGTAGTTTAACGACAGGACATTGACGGCCCTTGAACTATTTATTGCATAGCTAATGGGTAATTTAGTGCATTTGGAGTTGCGGATATAATTTCATTATATGAACTATTAACTTTATCTATTACGGTATTGTTTGTTTCATATTGAAAGGCTGTTAAAAGTTATATTTATTTATTTTACAAAATAAGACTATTGATCATTATGTTGAATTATATCACGATCGCGAATTAATATACTTTACTGAAAAGGATGAGTGGAAGTGGAGCAAAAGTGGAAGGATGTAGGTACACGGGGGAGACCGAGACTAACTTACCTAGACCAGATTGGTCACGTACTGAAGGAAGGTGTAGTCAAGAGTCTCCGAAACCAGCGAGCGTGTATGAAAAGAATTATGAATGTTGAGGAAGCAAGAGAAGTATACAAGGATAGAGTTCTCTGGCATTCAGTTCTCTCTACCTACCCTACAAGGGCTATGGCGTGAAGATATATATGTATGTACTAAAAAGGAAAAGATGCATCATTAGTATTTTGCTCTTTTACCAATTGTATTTTTTTTTCATCGGATAAATTAATAAGTGCTGGCAATAATTTTATGACTGGCCGCCTGTCTGACGGCTGTTAATCCTCCTTAGGCAGTTAGCCCACGGCTATGTAAAGTTCTTAGTTGACACACACGAGCAATGTTCGTAGCAAGCGGTTACATTTAGTATAAATTCATATGTGAAATATAGCTAATATTAATTCCACAGTTGGCGTAGAGGTTAAGATACCGATCTGGCTTGTGCCTTGGGTTCAATTTTTACGCAAGACAATAGTTTGTGCGATCTAAAACTGTTGTTCTGAGTGTAGGTGGGTGTTATTTGTCTGCATTAATTGTATGTTTATAAAGTTACCCACAAGACAGGGAGCATTGCCTTAGTGAAGAATGTCTTTAAAAAAACAAGAAAAAGAAATAAAATATAGAAGACAATTTCAACATGTTCAAATTTCAAACATTGTGTTATAATTATACAAGTTTCAAGAACTTAAATGATTCAGCAAATTCCTTTTTTTTTACTGCTTTTGATGGCCAACGAGCAAGCGGCGCATCTGATGGTAAGTGTCACTGCTGCCATGGATCTTTGCAATACCAAGGTTATAGCTAGACTGCCTACCAATATAAACTCCAAACCTACCCAGTTGGGCTGCCGGCTCTCTAGCTCACTGTACGAATCGAAATAGCACATTGCCAATGCTCAAACGTCGATCTTCTGCGAGAGTATGGTACTACCCCGGAAGGACCGGCCCGCAGCTGTAGATAGAAAACTGTCAATAGCATGGTCCTACCACTACCAAAAACTTATATATCTCAACTCTTAAGTGTCGTTCATTAACTCAGCATATTGCAATTGCATACATACATATCATCACGCCATATCCCTTGCAGGGTAGACAGAGAGAACAGAGTGCCAGAGAACTCTATCCTTGCATACTTCACTCGCTTCCTCAACATTCATAATTCTCTTAATACACGCTCGCCGGTTTCGGCGACTCTTGACTCCACCTTCCTTCAGTAGGTGACCAATCTGGTCTAGGTAGGTGAGTCTCGGTCTCCCCCGGTACCTACATCCTTCAACTGTCGCAGTGTATATCTTCTTAACCAGACGTTCGTTCGGCAATATATACATATTACAACTGCAACTTTTGCTAATTACCAATTGGAATATAATAAATGTTTGTGGTCAACCACATGAGGCTGTGTACATTGAATACAATTAGCCGCCATCGTATCGGTCGTGCGACCGCAAAACACTTTGGTCTCGTATGTGGTGCACGTATCTGTATTATATTGCAATCATTGTACCAAAATGATGAACAAACTTGCGAACTTTATATTAATGAATATTTAAACATGTTTAACATATTAAACAGCGGTGAAATGATATGTGGGAAACATAACGACTACAATACAAGCATATATAAAGTAAAATTTGATTTTTTTCGTGCGGTGATGGAGTAAGAATACAATTCACCACCCCCTATCTTACTCATGGGTGGACCGTAAAAGACGACCAAGGGATGTAAAACAAATATAACATTTATGTAAGAGAAGGAAAACTCGAAATAAACCCTATACCAACACGCCTGACTAACGTGATATCGTAGGTGAATTTCCTCCTATTATGAAGGAGCTCAAGCCCGAGCCCAATAATGGGACATATATATGAGATGAAAATTATGAAACGAAAAAACTAAATATTCAATTTTCTAGCACAGTTTTAGGAATAATTGTGTTAATAGTTATTTAGTTAAGCAAAACGTTACGTTTAAATCAAGCAGTGAGTTAGTATAGATAATAGATTTTACATTCGTCAATATTATTCAGGATAAGTTTGTGTTAAGTGTAATCATTTAGTTTTATTAACTCTCATCTCTTTAATTTTGTTACAATTATAACGCTGAAGAATTTATTTGAATGGGTTAATCTCATATATAATAATAAGATTTAAAAAAATCTTCGTTTATCGCAAATAGTTAAAGGGTATATAAATCATAGCGCTACAACAAACAGAATCTAATAGTATAAGATTCGTTATTTAATAGCAGCAATTAATGAAAATATTAGTAATTATGAGATATTTATTTATTTATTGCATCAAAGAAACATACAGTATTATAATTAATTACAATAAGAGAAAAAAAAAAAAAATTATTAACACTGTCACCAATGAAGTTTCTAATATTAATTAAGAGATAAGAAATTAAAAGAGATAAGTATTAGATGTTATATAAAATAAAAGAAAAAGTAAAAGAAGATAAAGAAATACATGAAATTACAAGTTATGCCGCAAATTTGGAAAGTTGAGATCTAAAAGTACTAAGAGTTTCTTTAAAAATATCTATGTTGTTATACTTAATATATGTTGTTAATGTCTTACTGAGCAATATCAATAGTAAAAGTACCTAATTCCTTTAACCAACTTATTGAAAACATTTTTAATAGGCTAAAACAACAAAACTATAATCTAAAAAATAAGACCACTGATAATAAATTTTAACATATATCTTTAAATATTACGCACGGGGTACGAGTATCTATTGCAATAGCAAAAAAATAATAACACATATGATATACGACCACCGCTAATAAAATTACAAAGGCTTCGTAGGAAAGAGATTATGGTTAAAGTACTTGAATGCACATGTTTATGAGTGTCAATGTCATGTCTTGTATGACATAAATCACCAGGTGATATAGTGAAGCGTGAAGAGGCGTCGCTCTCGTAATGCACGTAATAAAACCGATGAATAAATTTAATGAGACACACTATTCTCCAGGTCACATTCATTTTCATGTCAAGATTAAAACTTGTAGCCCTCCTACGCCAAAGTCAATCTATTAGAAGTGGAGGATGGAAAGAGGATAAAGTAACTTAGCTAACTATATTTTATAGTGATTGCATGTTGTATATATAGATTACTTAAGTGAATATGCTTCAATATATTTGCAGTTACTTGTTTAATTTGATATTTATAGTATGTTAAAACTTGAACTTGGTGAATAGTTTCGATTTAATGTATTTATGAGGTAGAACGAGATGGTAATGACCGTAATGATTAATTCATAAGTTTGATCAGGCAAGTAGCAAGACTTAGAATTTAGACAAAAAGCTTTGCATAGAGCATTTTGTACTTATAAAATCCGATTACGAAATGAAAAATGATGTCGCAAGCGGGATTCGAACCCGCGCCTATTGGGATTCCGGCCCAATCGTGCTGCCACTACACTACCGCGACTAATTGTAGGACATGCAAATTTCATTTTCGTATTGTATTTACGTCTTAAGGTGACGGTGTGCTATCTACCCGACAATGTTTACACATTGTTATAGGCTTAATACTTCAAACTTTACAGTTAGAATTGTATTAAACGATGACACAACCTTGTTATTTAAATTACTGAAATTTAGCATTTAATATGCTTAATTATTTATAAAATCCGATTACGAAATGAAAAATGATGTCACAAGCGGGATTCGAACCCGCGCCTATTGGGATTCCGGCCCAATCGTGCTGCCACTACACTACCGCGACTAATTGTAGGACATGCAAATTTCATTTTCGTATTGTATTTACGTCTTAAGGTGACGGTGTGCTATCTACCCGACAATGTTTACACATTGTTATAGGCTTAATACTTCAAACTTTACAGTTAGAATTGTATTAAACGATGACACAACCTTGTTATTTAAATTACTGAAATTTAGCATTTAATATGCTTAATTATTTATAAAATCCGATTACGAAATGAAAAATGATGTCGCAAGCGGGATTCGAACCCGCGCCTATTGGGATTCCGGCCCAATCGTGCTGCCACTACACTACCGCGACTAATTGTAGGACATGCAAATTTCATTTTCGTATTGTATTTACGTCTTAAGGTGACGGTGTGCTATCTACCCGACAATGTTTACACATTGTTATAGGCTTAATACTTCAAACTTTACAGTTAGAATTGTATTAAACGATGACACAACCTTGTTATTTAAATTACTGAAATTTAGCATTTAATATGCTTAATTATTTATAAAATCCGATTACGAAATGAAAAATGATGTCACAAGCGGGATTCGAACCCGCGCCTATTGGGATTCCGGCCCAATCGTGCTGCCACTACACTACCGCGACTAATTGTAGGACATGCAAATTTCATTTTCGTATTGTATTTACGTCTTAAGGTGACGGTGTGCTATCTACCCGACAATGTTTACACATTGTTATAGGCTTAATACTTCAAACTTTACAGTTAGAATTGTATTAAACGATGACACAACCTTGTTATTTAAATTACTGAAATTTAGCATTTAATATGCTTAATTATTTATAAAATCCGATTACGAAATGAAAAATGATGTCGCAAGCGGGATTCGAACCCGCGCCTATTGGGATTCCGGCCCAATCGTGCTGCCACTACACTACCGCGACTAATTGTAGGACATGCAAATTTCATTTTCGTATTGTATTTACGTCTTAAGGTGACGGTGTGCTATCTACCCGACAATGTTTACACATTGTTATAGGCTTAATACTTCAAACTTTACAGTTAGAATTGTATTAAACGATGACACAACCTTGTTATTTAAATTACTGAAATTTAGCATTTAATATGCTTAATTATTTATAAAATCCGATTACGAAATGAAAAATGATGTCGCAAGCGGGATTCGAACCCGCGCCTATTGGGATTCCGGCCCAATCGTGCTGCCACTACACTACCGCGACTAATTGTAGGACATGCAAATTTCATTTTCGTATTGTATTTACGTCTTAAGGTGACGGTGTGCTATCTACCCGACAATGTTTACACATTGTTATAGGCTTAATACTTCAAACTTTACAGTTAGAATTGTATTAAACGATGACACAACCTTGTTATTTAAATTACTGAAATTTAGCATTTAATATGCTTAATTATTTATAAAATCCGATTACGAAATGAAAAATGATGTCGCAAGCGGGATTCGAACCCACGCCTATTGGGATTCCGGCCCAATCGTGCTGCCACTACACTACCGCGACTAATTGTAGGACATGCAAATTTCATTTTCGTATTGTATTTACGTCTTAAGGTGACGGTGTGCTATCTACCCGACAATGTTTACACATTGTTATAGGCTTAATACTTCAAACTTTACAGTTAGAATTGTATTAAACGATGACACAACCTTGTTATTTAAATTACTGAAATTTAGCATTTAATATGCTTAATTATTTATAAAATCCGATTACGAAATGAAAAATGATGTCGCAAGCGGGATTCGAACCCGCGCCTATTGGGATTCCGGCCCAATCGTGCTGCCACTACACTACCGCGACTAATTGTAGGACATGCAAATTTCATTTTCGTATTGTATTTACGTCTTAAGGTGACGGTGTGCTATCTACCCGACAATGTTTACACATTGTTATAGGCTTAATACTTCAAACTTTACAGTTAGAATTGTATTAAACGATGACACAACCTTGTTATTTAAATTACTGAAATTTAGCATTTAATATGCTTAATTATTTATAAAATCCGATTACGAAATGAAAAATGATGTCGCAAGCGGGATTCGAACCCGCGCCTATTGGGATTCCGGCCCAATCGTGCTGCCACTACACTACCGCGACTAATTGTAGGACATGCAAATTTCATTTTCGTATTGTATTTACGTCTTAAGGTGACGGTGTGCTATCTACCCGACAATGTTTACACATTGTTATAGGCTTAATACTTCAAACTTTACAGTTAGAATTGTATTAAACGATGACACAACCTTGTTATTTAAATTACTGAAATTTAGCATTTAATATGCTTAATTATTTATAAAATCCGATTACGAAATGAAAAATGATGTCGCAAGCGGGATTCGAACCCGCGCCTATTGGGATTCCGGCCCAATCGTGCTGCCACTACACTACCGCGACTAATTGTAGGACATGCAAATTTCATTTTCGTATTGTATTTACGTCTTAAGGTGACGGTGTGCTATCTACCCGACAATGTTTACACATTGTTATAGGCTTAATACTTCAAACTTTACAGTTAGAATTGTATTAAACGATGACACAACCTTGTTATTTAAATTACTGAAATTTAGCATTTAATATGCTTAATTATTTATAAAATCCGATTACGAAATGAAAAATGATGTCGCAAGCGGGATTCGAACCCGCGCCTATTGGGATTCCGGCCCAATCGTGCTGCCACTACACTACCGCGACTAATTGTAGGACATGCAAATTTCATTTTCGTATTGTATTTACGTCTTAAGGTGACGGTGTGCTATCTACCCGACAATGTTTACACATTGTTATAGGCTTAATACTTCAAACTTTACAGTTAGAATTGTATTAAACGATGACACAACCTTGTTATTTAAATTACTGAAATTTAGCATTTAATATGCTTAATTATTTATAAAATCCGATTACGAAATGAAAAATGATGTCGCAAGCGGGATTCGAACCCGCGCCTATTGGGATTCCGGCCCAATCGTGCTGCCACTACACTACCGCGACTAATTGTAGGACATGCAAATTTCATTTTCGTATTGTATTTACGTCTTAAGGTGACGGTGTGCTATCTACCCGACAATGTTTACACATTGTTATAGGCTTAATACTTCAAACTTTACAGTTAGAATTGTATTAAACGATGACACAACCTTGTTATTTAAATTACTGAAATTTAGCATTTAATATGCTTAATTATTTATAAAATCCGATTACGAAATGAAAAATGATGTCGCAAGCGGGATTCGAACCATTTTGTACTTTTTATTTTTATTTACCCTCTGCAAGTCTATTGATCACATATTTATTTCGTGTCATTATACGTTCATATATGCATGGATGACCTTTTTGTATATAAATAAATAGAGTATCTATGAATATGCTTCGAAATTTTGAATAATTTGTTTTTAGAATAAACGTCAGTCTATTTATTATAGTAATATTAGGAGAAAATATTAAGAAGTATAGATATTTCCTTTAATCAAAATATAATGATTTATAAAATGCGGATTTATTACTTTACTATTAAAGAAATAGTGGTATTTTACATACATACATATCATCACGCCATATCCCTTGCAGGGTAGGCAGAGAGAACAGATTGCCAGAGAACTCTATCCTTGCATACTTCACTCGCTTCTTCAACATTCATAATTCTCTTAATACACGCTCGTCGGTTTCGGAGACTCTTGACTCCACCTTCTTTCAGCACGTGACCAATCTGGTCTAGGTAGGTGAGTCTCGGTCTCCCCCGGTACCTACATCCTTCCATTATTCTGGTATTTTACTATTCATAATAAGGTCAGGTCTTTATAATTAGTAAAAATCTTGTTTTGTTACAGCTCAAAGGATAACAACTATTCAGCTTGATGGAGTGCAATATTTTATTTCAAGAATGAATCCCTACAGTCCGGAGCTCAACTATTTCCTTGCTTATCAATACTGCAGGTAAAATGGACCAATTTTTACAAATATCTTTTATACTTCCAATTTTAAGGTGGAAGGAAATTTTATTTCCTATATTATATTGATAAAGTTTTGCTCGTGGATGTCGTAAAAGACGACTGAGCGCCTTATAACGACCTGAACCAACGCCATTTGATGTCGTTTGATTAACATTTACATACACAAAGAGGGTTGACGTCTGTCAGGCGGCCGGTCATAAAACTATTGCCAATAACTTTTACAATATGTACTATGAAAGAAGAGTACATATTGTATCGATCCCAAGTAATTGGGATAAGAGTAGGAGAATGATGATGATGATTATATTAATAAAGCGTAAAGACGAAAGGGTTTTATACAATTTTTTCCTTTACTTATAACGACATTTGTTTTTGATTATAACTTTAGAGGTTACTATAACCCGCATGAATAAAAGGGACGCTAAATTGTATTCTTACTTCATACAAGAGATAACGTAGAGGAGATATCACTTAATTTTGAATGTACAGGATTTACATACCCCTAGTTACTGCGAAGGTGTTTCTCATGGGCTGATCGTGACTTCGTATGTTCTTATCTGGCGTGTCGTGTATACTCGAGTTGGAGCATAGGCAGAGTTAGCTCGCGTTAACAAGCACGATTCACGTTCAAGTTGTGCTTAGACACTTCGCCACCAGGAAGTACAGGGTCATTTATGTTACCGTTACGAGATACAAGGAAATGTCGAGAACTATATGCTATTATGTAATTATTTGCTGCACTATATTTACATTGATTTGATTTTAATTTTATGACTTAGGTTTTTATTAACCTTACGTCTATTCTTATATCTACACAAAGAGTATAAATATTTTTTTGAGTTTATATTATTTTTCTATATCTACACTTCTTCTTTCCTATATCTACACAAAGACTATAAATATTTTTTTGAGTTTATATTATTTTTCTATATCTACACTTCTTCTTTCCTATATCTACACAAAGAGTATAAATATTTTTTTGAGTTTATATTATTTTTCTATATCTACACTTCTTCTTTCCTATATCTACACAAAGAGTATAAATATTTTTTTGAGTTTATATTATTTTTCTATATCTACACTTCTTCTTTCCTATATCTACACAAAGAGTATTAATTTTTTTGTTTGAGTTAATATTATTTTTCTATATCTACACTTCTTCTTTCCTATATCTACACAAAGACTATAAATATTTTTTTGAGTTTATATTATTTTTCTATATCTACACTTCTTCTTTCCTATATCTACACAAAGAGTATAAATATTTTTTTGAGTTTATATTATTTTTCTATATCTACACTTCTTCTTTCCTATATCTACACAAAGAGTATAAATATTTTTTTGAGTTTATATTAAAGTTTATAATATTTTTTTAGAGTTGATTAATAAAATCATCATCATCATCATTCTCCTGCTTTTATCCCAATTAATCGGGGTCGACGCAATATATACTCGTACATATTGCAAAGGTTATTGGCAATAATTTTATGACCAGCCGCCTGCCTGACATCAACCCTCTTTGGGAATGTAATTATTGACCAAACGGCATCAGATAGAGTCGGCTCAGGTCGATATGAGGCTCTTAGTCATCTTTTACGACATCTAAGAGCAAAGTAAGGGTTGGTACTTATAACGACATTTGTTTTTGATTATAACTTTAGAGGTTACTATAACCCGCATGAATAAAAGGGACGCTAAATTGTATTCTTACTTCATACAAGAGATAACGTAGAGGAGATATCACTTAATTTTGAATGTACAGGATTTACATACCCCTAGTTACTGCGAAGGTGTTTCTCATGGGCTGATCGTGACTTCGTATGTTCTTATCTGGCGTGTCGTGTATACTCGAGTTGGAGCATAGGCAGAGTTAGCTCGCGTTAACAAGCACGATTCACGTTCAAGTTGTGCTTAGACACTTCGCCACCAGGAAGTACAGGGTCATTTATGTTACCGTTACGAGATACAAGGAAATGTCGAGAACTATATGCTATTATGTAATTATTTGCTGCACTATATTTACATTGATTTGATTTTAATTTTATGACTTAGGTTTTTATTAACCTTACGTCTATTCTTATATCTACACAAAGAGTATAAATATTTTTTTGAGTTTATATTATTTTTCTATATCTACACTTCTTCTTTCCTATATCTACACAAAGACTATAAATATTTTTTTGAGTTTATATTATTTTTCTATATCTACACTTCTTCTTTCCTATATCTACACAAAGAGTATAAATATTTTTTTGAGTTTATATTATTTTTCTATATCTACACTTCTTCTTTCCTATATCTACACAAAGAGTATAAATATTTTTTTGAGTTTATATTATTTTTCTATATCTACACTTCTTCTTTCCTATATCTACACAAAGAGTATTAATTTTTTTGTTTGAGTTAATATTATTTTTCTATATCTACACTTCTTCTTTCCTATATCTACACAAAGACTATAAATATTTTTTTGAGTTTATATTATTTTTCTATATCTACACTTCTTCTTTCCTATATCTACACAAAGAGTATAAATATTTTTTTGAGTTTATATTATTTTTCTATATCTACACTTCTTCTTTCCTATATCTACACAAAGAGTATAAATATTTTTTTGAGTTTATATTAAAGTTTATAATATTTTTTTAGAGTTGATTAATAAAATCATCATCATCATCATTCTCCTGCTTTTATCCCAATTAATCGGGGTCGACGCAATATATACTCGTACATATTGCAAAGGTTATTGGCAATAATTTTATGACCAGCCGCCTGCCTGACATCAACCCTCTTTGGGAATGTAATTATTGACCAAACGGCATCAGATAGAGTCGGCTCAGGTCGATATGAGGCTCTTAGTCATCTTTTACGACATCTAAGAGCAAAGTAAGGGTTGGTAGTATACGTATAAAATATTTATTTAAAATAACTGGATCGCTGTATTCTAAAAGACTGAATTCCACATTGCTTTTATTACATAAATAGTACTACACATTGGTTTTCAATAATGTTTTCGGTAAACGCGACTTATAATATTAGAGTTTTGGCAAATAACTTGAGCTCAAAATAAAATTACCTAAAGTGTAATTTATTAGCCAAACTGTTTCCAATAAACGATTTCCTTTACGAGGAAAGGTTTAATTTTATTCCGTTTCAAAGTGGTATTGTAGAGGTGCCGTACTGGGCAATCTAGATCCAAGCACGTGCACGCTTAAACTGCTATGAAAGGTCAGTAGCCTCATAGTTCGGTCACGATATCCTTCGCGCGTCCAAGTCACGACCTATTTACGGTTTCAATTGTGTACGTTGACAAGAAATTCGACTCGGTTTATCTTTTTTTTAATATAGGTTCACACATTTAACCCCAAAGAGGTGGTTGAAGATGTGATACACCCCAGATTTAGAGAAGAAAATTCGAAATAAAATTCTATGACAAACTGTTTGGCCCAAGGTAGAATAATTTATGCATGTATGTAGAGCCAAAAATATGACGAAAGGAATGAAATTTAAATATAAAAAAAACTTTCAAATTAAGGAATAATAAATAAATAAATAATAGTTAAATAGTTTCCAGCTATCCATTAGCTTATCGATGTCCACGGTTACACATAAGATTCACTTTAAGTAAATTGGCGATCGAAAGTTTTGTTTTGAGTTTCCCAAGACAGTGCTGCTACTCATTCTCCTGGTACACCTTGGTCGCTATTTACAACCATCATTATCATCATCATCACAGCCCATATATGTCCCACTGTTGGGCTCGAGCGTCCTCCGCTATGGGGAGGGAAATTAACCTACTATACGGCGCTGGTAAGACGTGTTGGTATAGGGTTTTGTTTCGAGTTTTCCTTCTCTTGCATAGATGTTATATGCATGATTATATCCCTTAGTCGTCTCTTACGATCACCCAAGGGTAAGATAGAGGGTGGTGATTTGTATTCTTACTCCGTCACCATACGGATAGCTATTTAAAACTCCGTGGCAAATAAAAAGTGGTGGTGATAAATCGCATACTTAGCTTGTCTTCACATGGGTATGGCCAATAAGGTTAGTTTTTAAACAAGTCAATACCATGAACTAGACAAAAAAACACCATGTTTCGTTTGAAGTCCTGTTTCACAAACAGAAAATAATAAACATAAAATATATCCCAGACTCAGAAAAATTAATTGTGTATCGCATAAAGAACTGTTTCGCGTAAGGCTTGAACCCACAATGCTTACGATGATATCGTTATTTAGACTATTCCACCAACCGAGACGAGATGTAATACAGAAGCAGGTACTGTGCAACGACAATTTTTATGTAAATTCGTCGCGGTCGTTGTTCGTAATAACACCGGACCCGTGAATAATTGCCAAACTGCTTCGCCTCGCGTTACGGTGTGCTTTGATCTCGACGATAAAAAGAAACTAACGGTACTAATGTGACGAGGACTCACCGGAGTCGCTGATTTTTGTAACCTCATCCAATTATGTATATAAAAAATCAACCATGTAGTCGAGCGTAACTTAAATATTTTGTAAATTTTCATTTTTTAAAATTGTTTTTTATTGCTTATGGTGACGAACAAGCATGCAGCACACCTGATAGTAAGTATAACTGCCACCTATGGACCTTTTACGATACAAGAGATACACTTAGGCTGCTGCCTACCAAACAAAACCAACTTAGAATGTTGAGAAGCCGGCTTTCTCGCTCACTGAACATCGATTTCTGCGAGAGTGAAGAAGTACCCCGGACGGACCGGCCAGACGTGTTGTTGATGTGGAGTTTTATTTCGCATTTCCCTTGTTTATTGAGTACAGAAGGTTATTACCGTTTTCCAAAAACCTAACCGAACAAACGCATGAACTGCTTATAATAATAAATAATAACATATTTTTGTTTGAATGATGAACCGCAATAGCTTTTATGAATTTAATTTCGTTCATACTCTAAGAACCCTTGTAGTAATTATAGACTGAAATAACTTCGTTGACGTATGTAATCGTTCGACGAGCTCGACGATAAATACAAACTCTATATAGTATACTAGTAAAGGTTTTTAATCTCTCAGAGTTTTCTGAACTTCGAATAGGAATGCGGTCCTATCTTTGCAAGGCCACGAACTAAGCGGGTTGTCTTTAGCGAATAAATAGTATCTCGTTAAACAGGCTTCGATGCAACCTGTACCCTGTACCGGATAATAGATAGATAGTATTAGGATATTGCAAATACGTTTGATTTTAACAATAGTTAACTATACATAGTCTTATTATGAGTAAATGCATAAATCCATATTAAAATTTTCAATACTTTTGAAATAAAACGTTATTTCGACGTGCCATTTATCTTATATTGCTCTTTTTTTTCAAGCCGACATAAATAACATTGTTGAATAAATGTACTTATACTCGACTTTATTACATACTTTTCCTTTATTACAAATAAAATTAATTAAATTTTTCCTATTACAGATCATTAGGTTTGCAGCTCGCATCGTTTGAGACAAAGGAAAAAGCTGACTCAATAACTACATATCTTACTAATGCAGGTAAAAATCATTAATGAATCTATCCATCCGTTGAATAGGCTATCAATGTTTACTGTTGAGATAGATAGACCTTTAATATAGAACATAATCGGCAGATGGACTGGCTATCGCAGTTGCAGTTATAACATTCACAGGAAAATGCTTAAATCTAAACTTAGTTCTGTTTCAGTTGATTTTGATGATTTCTATGTAACATTAGTGCGTCGTACGTTGATTTTCTTAAATCGATATCGGACGAAGCACAGATTATATTACTGATTTTCTCTAAAAATAAGTCCATTTTGGTTGCCTTTTTCCGAATATTAGTATTAAATAAAAAAAATAACATTCTCTTATAATTTGCAGGTTATAACAAATACGACTTCTGGACATCCGGCAACAATTTGGGAACAGATATGTACTTGTGGATGAGCACTGGGTTACCGTTCAATGCGACATTCAACTATATGAGGCGTTTGACAGTAGACGCTCCCAGCCAGCACGCGGACGACAGTATCGACCCACTTGACGTACCTCAGGGTAGCACAGCACCTCAACGCACAGCTAGGCATGGGTACGACATTACCACAAACTATAAAATGTTATTTTAAAGATAGATAGTTTTACCGTCTCATATCATAATAATTTTGTGAGAATTTTCTCTTCTCGTAATAGTACTTTAAAAAGATAGTATAATTCTATTGTAATGTACAGAGGTTCTCATGCTATAGACCTACATAAATTGTGGTATTTTCTTGAAAATTGTTGGTTAAGAATATTTCTCACGATGCGTTTTGCTGTCTGCATTTTTTTTAAATAGGTTAGAAATAAAGGGCCTCTTCAATTCCTTGTGCTGGTGTAACGACGCATATTGCATAAAAACTAGTTGGTTTTTCAGAACGGAGCACGTAATGACGAACGGTTGCGTATCGCTGAAGGCACCTACATTCCACTGGGAGCCTCAACACTGTGGAGAGATTAAGGACTTCATCTGCGAACAGACACGCTGCTACTACTACAACTACGGCTCCATCCCCGTGTCCTCAGCGCAGGGGTAATGCCAGGTGAGATGCCAGCCGTCTCCGGAGGCCTGTTCCCCGACTAGCCGCGCGCTCCTCTTAACTATACGCTCAGCGGCTTATAGATTCGAGCTCACGAATTTTTAATATGTATGTAACATGTCTAAAAGACGACATGATTAACCATTTTAATATTTGGGGCATTAGTTTAAGATGTAGTAAGTGTGCTAACATTATTAGATCAAATGTAAATTTAATACTGATATTAATAGCGTGCTGGCCCGCGGGATGAGGCCTCTGAGCCAACCCAACCACCAAACAAGAGCCCTACACCCAGCAGATAATATTTGGTTACATATACAAAAGTTTATTGATCAATTTGAATTTTTATTAAGTATATTAATGTTTGCTCAAAATTGATGAAATAATTTGGTGGATGGGTGAAGGGGGCTTTGCTTGGTATCTCTTAAAATGATACATAATCAATACTTGTTATTATAAATTATTCATATATAACCATTATTAATAATACTAGATATATTGATGTGATTGATTAACAATTTTGTGTAAAAACTCTGCTATTACCGTATTTGATGAATCAAATACGAGTACGTTGAAGTCTATATAGATATTCAATATCTTCAAATATCGTACCAAAATGTAGAATATCATTATGACTTTGGGTTACAGAATTCAATCGACAGTTACTCTGCGGTATATTGATATTCTACCAAAATCAGAGTTGACTAGAAAACTAAAAAGTTTGGGAATTAATTGATGCACATTAATTCAATCAACAATGCTATATATATACCTGATTTAGCATAGTTAACATATGCTAAAACGTCTCAAAGATGATATATATTAAGTTTGTTTAATTGAAATAAAACTATTATTCAATTGTTTTTTATAAATAATACCAAACGAAAAACATGATAGTTTCTTGCTTATGGACAGTGCAAGATAAAGTGTAAGAGACTAGTCTGGAATAGCTACAAAGAAAATATTAATTAATCAGATTATTCCATACATTTTTTCTATAGTAGTTCATAGTTGATATGTGTATCCTGTGGTTCTATTGTGAGGCATATTTAAATATGCCTCACAATAGAAAAGACAAAATCGGTAAATCCTATTTCATTACCATTATTGTTTTTTTTAGAGTATTGTTCTTGTATTTTATAAAAATGTCATTGTGTTTGACTATAGCACTGTTCTGAAGCGATGGAAAGTGCTGTATCTTTGATAAATTAAAACAAACTTTTGTTGGTATCTTCTTTTAAACAGCGACCGTGTACATATATCATTGTTGATTAAAGATCTAATCCGACTAATATTATCCAATCTAACGCAGATTGAATCGTTTGGGGAACTTACAGGCGGCTCTCTAACACGAGGGTCGGTATGTTTGATCAACAGAAAGCCGCTATCGATGACGACGACGACGACGGCGCACCCTCTGACGTCTTCGTCGCCGCCACCACCGCGCTCCGAACATCTGCCTACTCACTTCACCCTCAATGACCTCATCGGTAAACTGCGACCAACCTCCCTCGACGGATTGCAGTCACCGCATATTAAGAAACTAGGGCATTCCTCGTCACCGCAAATCGATTCTCACTACTCACGTGCAGCTGATGCACACGCGCATGACCCCGAACCTGAACAGAAGGAGGAAGCGACCCAAGGCCCGTACGATGACGACGAGGGCATGGCAGGTGACGACCCCGCCGCATACTTGAGCCACGAGCCGCGCGACTCACTTGGAGACGAAGCACCCTCCACTGCCGAGCCGGACGTCACTGAGCACTCCGTCCACGCCAGCGGTATGCTGGCACCCCCCGCCTACTAGTGACCGCCGCCCGGCAGGCTAACTTATTTGTACGACGATTAGGTATTCACTCTACCAAAAGTATTACTTATTTCAATAATTTGAGGCATTTATACGTATTCTTAAGATATTTTATTTTAGAAGTTTTGCGTGTTAAGGTTGTGGTACAGCTACGCCTTATTTTATTATATAAATGAAAATGAGACTTCTAATGTAATATGTCGAGCTTATAATCTTATATAATTATGGGGATTTCGAAGGTAGATTAGGGGCAATATGATTTTAAGTTTGAAGGTGCTGGCGACTCACGTGCGACTTGCCTCCGTCTTCGTAATTTCGAATATCACAAAATGGCTATTCCATGTATAGGTACATTTGGCTAAGTTAAATAAAGTAGAAACGTCAGATCTCCGATCTTTTGATAATAAACCGTAAAATGTATTAATTAAATATAAGAAAATTTAAAAACATATTCATGTTTTGGACATATCATTCGAAATAGTGGCATAAGATAGTGTTTATATAAACGTGACGTACCTAGTTAAGTATATTAAGAATGAAACTCAAGAATTTAAAGAGTAGTGATGTAGTGAAGTTAATAAAGTTTATACTTTAATAAACAAATAATTGTTTCATTTGACTCACCATCCATTGATGACGCCTTCTACGTTGAGCATTGGCACGATCTTGAAGACATACTTCTGTCTTAAAGTGGTTGCAGCGCTTGAGTCACCTAGCAGACAAGACAGGGTACCATCCATTACCCACGATGCGTTGCTCTCACCAGGGTGTACGCGAGCCGTTAGGAAAACTATTTCACGATCCTGTATAATACATAGAATATATATATTTTTTATTTTTTTTAACACAACATCCTACATTAAGGAAATAATCCTTGTATTGCGGGGGACTTCGCAAACATGCAAATAACGCAGACATATTATACCCAGATTCAAGACAACACTTTATGTATCGTACAAAGTATTGTATTGCGTAGGAATCAAACCCACGATACTGGCAGGGAAGGTCGGTATTTCAACTACTACCCCATCTGTGCAGTCATAATATATACCGCACATTAATACAATGTCCATATTACTAGTTGTCAAGCCCAATTTGCACGAACATTAGTTGTAAAAAGATGGATGACGTTTATCTATTTTTCGACTGACGGTCTTTTTTCAAAACCCTTTTAACCCTATGCATATAACATCTTTTATAAGAAATCGAAGGAAAAGTAAAAATAAACCAGATGTTATGATATTGAAGAAGATAAGAATTGTCATAGATGTTCATGACTGCCTAGAGCTTGAGAGAACAGCTTACAATTCTCTATGAGGTATTAATTTACCAATTATTGTTAACTCGAATTTGTACAAAATATCTCAGGACAGAATCGAGATCCAGTGGAGTCGTAAAAACTACCTTTTTTTTTTGCTTGTGGTGCAGACGAGTAAACAGCACACCTGATGTTAAGTGTCACTGCCGCCCATGAACCATTGCTATACCAAGGGTATAAGCTAGGCTGCTGCCTACCAATACAAACCCCGAACCCACCCAGTTGGGCTTCCGGCTCTCTCGCTCACCGAACGAAGTACTACCTAAGGGAACATCCTAAGTGTGGGCAGCGGCACTTTCCTGGGCAAGCATAGTAATTATGACATTATTTCCCTTTGTGGCCCACCTGTTTAAATTTCGAAGTACATAAGCATTTTAAATACATTATCAGCTATTTTAAGATGCGAATTACCCGTCCGTATTTCAACAGTCTTTACTTTCCCATGGGAGGAAACTAGCGGAGAGATTAGCAGGAGAATAGAGAGCAGTTCTCTCCTAGTATACTTATATCACCAAAAGCGATCGTCAGCCCGTCTGTTAAGCGCGGGAGTTATAGCATTATCCGACTTGAGGCGGTTTATGTCCAATAGTGGATCTCAATGGGTTGATAGCTGGATAAATATAGTAAACTGCAAAGCAAAATTATGCGGAGATATCCACAAGACTAAAAGTTTGAATTGTGTGAAGTCTGCTAACAGATATTAGGGTAATGTAGTGTACTATATGTCCCCGAAAGGGAAGGCCGATGGGTGGCCATCAGGAATTGAAAATCCCCCGTTTCAGTGCTTTGCTTCAAAGCGATGAACGTACGTATAGTGGATTGTGGAATTGTGCGGTACTTTATCAATTCGGACGTCCGTGCAGGGTATAAATGCAAAGTATAAACGGTCCGATCGCATTCGCAACGACGACGTAAGAGAGCGAGTAGGTATGAAAGAGAGTATTGGTGTAAAGATGCCAAAGGGAATGCTCCGATGGTTCGGACATGTGGAAAGAAGCCGAACGAACGTCTGGTTAAGAAGATATACCATGCGAAAGTGGAAGGATGTTAGTACCGGGGGAGACCGAAACTAACTTACCTAGACCAGATTGGTCATGTACTGAAGAAAGGTGGAGTCAAGAGTCTCTGAAATCGACGAGCGTGTATGAAGAGAATTATGAATGTTGAGGAAGCGAGTGAAGTATGCGAGGATAGAGTTCTCTGGCACTCTGTTCTCTCTGCCTACCCTGCAAGGGATATAGCGCGATGATATGTATGTATGTATAAACGGTAAGGTGATACGGTTATGGAGCCACATGCCACCGTTTCGTCGCCCCGGATGGGGTATATCCAGACCATAGCTTACCACAAAAAATCATAAAGGAAAGTGAAAAAGTCTATGGAATTCAGACAGATTAAAATCATGACATAATATTTTATACAATACTAGCAAATCCAGTAGACTTTGTCCTGCCTAGAAAAGTAATATAACATTAAGTATGATATTTGTTAATGTTATCAATTGTACAGCAAATCTATTTTGGTCTAATTGTTTTCAAACCGCGCAGGAACTCATATAAATATACCTATACACAAAATTTCATCCAAATCGGGCCAGTCATTTAAAAGAAATTAGATGACAAACGCACGCACAGAATAATTACGTACATATAAAGATATAAATTATACGAGAGCGGAAAAGGTAAAACTTAATCAAGAGATTATTGGCCGTAATTGCTACAGAGTTCACTTAATGTTGGCTATTAATATTTTATGCGGATTTTATCATGAGGCTTAATAATTTTGCGAAGAGATTCTCGTACGTATAATGTTGAGCTCATTTCCTTTTCAAAAATTCTAGTACCGTCAGAATGATAAAACATAAAAAATGGCACTTAATGTTGAAAAATATAGCCTTTTAGAGTGTAATTGCAAACAAATCTTAGTATTAACTGTATAAGATACGAAATGAAATCTCAATAAATCAAGTTATTTCTCAATATCGTTTCAGTTTAGTGGATATTTGATTTTAATATTTACATAGTGCAACTACCGAACTCACCGAGCACCACATTTGACATTGTAAACAGTAAAATTTTATGAAATGTGATTTTACCATTATTTCATTGTAAGCTTCATAGAATTTACACGAATTAAAATTTGATTTTTTTAATTTCTTGAACGAAAACAATGGTAGTTCTGTTACTGACCATTAATAAACAGGTTAGTTAAGAGATATAATTAAATAAGAGTTCAAAGACTTAAATTAAGTCATATAAAGAGAGTAAAAAACGTTACTCATTGGTTTCTCATAAACCTTTGCTAGAAGAATTGTACTAAGAAATCATTAAATGTGCAAGGAATGGCAGAGATTACTGTTCAGTGAAAAAAAATAACATGTTTATTGGAATGTCGAGTATTAAACATACCACTATGGGATTGGCGGGCGTATCCTCAGCTGACACCGTAACCAACGGGACTTCGTTGTTGTTTAGCGAGTAGCAAAGAGGTTCTACTCGTAGATAGCACCCTGCAGGCATTTGAAGGCTCCTTTGCCAGATACGAGTCTGTTAACATATAATTGCTTATTATCTAGCACATGATAATATAGGCTATTTATTAAACTACATTGTGAAATAAAAAAAGACATCACAGGCGGGTAAAATAGTTGAGACAGATTGCAAAAAAATTAGTTTTAAGAATTGTGTAGTACTTTTAATAATATTTTCTCAAACATGCTTGCAAATTTGGCTATTATTTTGACAAGCTTCTTCGAGATAAATCAAAATTGCTGTACTGATCCAACATATGCGAGCAGCGGCCGCCAAAAAAAGTAAGAAAATCCATAGAAACGTTTTTTTACTTCAAAACATCGCAACCAAGAAGGCAACTTATCAGAGTTTTATTTAAATTTCGAACTGGCTTGAATAAAAAACCTGTTTGATAATGAAAAAAAAAAAAAAAACAAATTAACCCTTTGGCGCGTGAAAAATGTTGTTCGTTGTTCGTCATGTATACAGTTTTACTTAGTTTTAATTTCCGCGCATTATTTGAGAAAAGTACTATACAAGCTTTGGTCACAACTAGGAATTGATGGACTTACGTATGTTACGTTTACACATTCGTCCATCAATGCCTCCTTTGCTGGTCGCTGCAGTAAGTTATATAGTAAGTAAGTATTAATGTATTACTCCATAATTGAGTTCTCTGTCTACTATTGGGCAATAACATTTCTTTTCATACTTCTCTTCCCTAAGAGAATTGTGCAAAGAGTACATAGAGTGATCATTAGTTATCTCAATTCAATGGTTTCTTATAATCTGTATAACTAAAGGGCGCCATTTTCTTCACCCGATTTGCAAAAACTTACTCAAACCTGAAGGTAATAATTTTATGAAATGATTTTTAAATTATTATTGAGCATTGTAATAACTTTTTATTATTAATCACTTAATATGGTAATATTTCTATAAACTGTTTTTTTAAATCAAATAAGTAAAAATAAATTTCTTTGACAAGGTTGAAGAATTAAGAAGAAATGAGCTACTCCACTTAGGTACCTGCTGTAGTACCCAATGCAGTTTAATTGTAAAGAAGTTAAAATAAATCGTAAATAGAATTTCATGTGGAACTTTAACTTTCTGAGTTTCTTATGAACTCCACTCTTTCCTTAGAAAGAAATGTATTTATGGATTATCATCATCTTGCTAATAAATTGAAATTGACTTACCATCAACATAGAGTAAGTGAAGGGGAAGTGATAAGCGAGGTAAACAACGTCGTTGGTGTGGGGAAACTCGATGTTAAAAGTCACTGTTAAGTAGCATTTATTGTGGCTCTTTTGATTAGCATAATGATAACTATTACGGTAGTAGCATATGTCAGAGCCTGCACGAACCCAACCTTAAAGAAAGTTTTTACAAAAGCATATAAAACATCAATTTATCATTTAATTATCTTATGATTATAGGGTAATACTATTACAGACTAAGAATGAAAGCTGTATGGTAGCGGCTACGAATACTACCAACCCTTACTTTGCTCGTGGATGTCGTAAAAGCCGACTAAGAGCCTCATAACGATTGACGTCAACACTCTTTGGGAATGTAATTGTTGATCAAACGGCATTAGGTGGAGGTGATCTAGGTCAATAAAGCTCTTATCATAGTCATCTTTTACGACATCCACGATCGAAGTAAGGGTTGGTAGTATTCGTAGCCTCTACCACACAGCACGCTCACAAACTACTTCCCTACTAATATATAAATGTGAATGTAACTTTGTTTGTTACGCTTTCACGCTAAAACTACTCAACCGATCATCATGAAACATTGTACACATATTCTTGGAGATATTAAAAGTAACATAGGATACTTTTTATTAAAAAAAAATCAAAATTTTTATATGAAAAATAAAAAAATTGTTTGTCAAAAAATCTCAAAATCTAGCTTCTTCAACGCCATCTAGCAGTCCAGTAATGAAGTTCCAACCCTGAGTATTGTAATACCGTTGCACTGTATTACCGACGGTCAAAAATAAAAATAGGGGATCAAAAACTTTAGGAAAGTAACCTTTTACGCGGGCGAAGCCGCGGGTAGAAGCTAGTTATCAATAAAGATAAAGTTAAGAAGTAAATATGAACGCAATGCCCACATGCATAGCGTCTCATTCCATTAGAATATAAAATCTCTTCTTTTGCAATCCATATAAATCCTAATAATTTTGGGCCACCTCCATAATGGAAGAGAAAGTAACCTATTATCTCACGCTTGCTAAAAAAGTTGCCACGGGCCTATGTGTCGAGTTTATCTTCTCTTGTAATGTTCTCTGCTTACAACTCTTATTTGTTCTTTACGATATCCGAAGGAAAGGAAGAAATTCTCCTTTGTGGTCTTATATCGTTACTACACGAAACATTTTCTTAAGTTGCCTAACTTACCTGGTCGACCCAAAACAGCCTCTTTGACAGAATACATAACAGGCTTCATGCCAAAATTGAATTGACTATCAGACTTTTCACAATTGACGATATTGAAGACGTAAGGTCGTCCCTGTTGCATGTTTCGAACTTCAAAGTAGAACCACTGATGCCGCTTAGTTGAGTTCACGTCCGGCATTAGGATTAGCTCATACTCCCTTGGGCCTACCTAAAATTCAAGTATTAGGATAAATAAACTTGATGTGAACAAATGACGATTACGTGTCTGCATAAATAGCATAGTGGTTAAAGTAGTCACCTTCTATGCCGAGTGTTATGAGTACGATACTTTCCAGTTCGATACTTCTTCAAGAGTAAATCCATTTTTAATGGTTATAGTATCGAGCCAGTAAATGGAGACGGCGTTTAAAAAATTAAGATATTTTAATACACAGTGCGTTATAATTGACTACGTTGCACAGATGGCGGATTGGTTAAAAAACCGACATTTAGCGTCAAGTATCGCTGGCTTGATTGCTACGCAAGATAATACTTTATGCAATCTATAAATTGTTGTTCTAAGTCTGGCTGTGTCCGTTCATTGTATCTTTGTAAAGTTTCTCGGAATATAAAGATTACTTCCTTAGTGCAGGATGTTGTCTTATAAAAGAAAATATATATATATATATATATATATATATATATTCATATATATATATCGGACGAAAAAAAATTAATGTGATCAGGGTCACCTCATCATTTAGGGCACGAGTGTACAAGTAGTTTTAATTAGAGCTCGGGTATGTTGACAAATTATCATCAATCAAGGCCGAGAACAAGGAACAGTAATAATTATTTTTCTTTCAAATTAAATTATGATATAAAAGTAATTGAAATATCTTGGTATCTAACTTAAGTTAGGCGGCATATAAACGTATAAAAATAAGAATAGATAGGTTAGTAATATGAAAATATTATCTAAATTAATATTTGGGGACATATATTTAATAATGTTTGGCAGTCAGACACATGGGCTCCCGTGGCGCCCCCTCCAAATATGTCCGCCTACCTTCGACGCCGATTTAAGTTGTTAGCTCATATCCAGTAGTGAGATGGATGTATATGCTTAAAGAAGCTTTACTTTTATGCTAATATTGCTCTAATATAGCTAATATTCTCTATATTTTAAAGGGTAGAACCCTTTGCTTACAGATACGCAAGCGTAAACAACTAATATATTAAATAAATTTGAAGAATAGTATCTTGCTTTGTAAAATGTAATACACATGATAGCATTGAAACATCTTTTTTTTTTTTTTTTTTTTTTTTTTTTTGGTGGACTATGGATTAGTCTCGCCCCGCCAAATCGGTCCGGGGTGACGGAGAAGGCGGCGCGTGACCCCATAGACCCACCGTAAAAACTCCTCTCTCTTCGCCGTGCGAGCGGGTCACCGGGACCCGATTTTTAACTTCGGTGGCCCGCCCGGCGGTTCACCCTCACGGGTTCCTCTCGTCGACGCCCCGACAGATTTCGCCGTCGGGGCGTCGCCCTCACGCGGTGGCCTCACGTCGGGTGACCGGACAATTCCCCGGTCCGATCACCCGAAGCCTCGGTTAGGGCGGCATCAGGCGCAGGTATTCGCGCCTGCGCCGCCCCGGCCGCTGGCGGCGGCCCGGGGCGCGGGAATCCTCCCTTGCCCGTTCCGCCGCTTCCTTCTGCGAGATGACAGCCTCGCAGAAGGCGGCGACCGCGTCCCAGTTCCTGATGCTGTCGACCATCGCTCTCGCGACGGCCGGCAGCGTCAGGTCGGCACCGATGACAGCGACGAGGTCACGGCGCTGCCGCTCCCATCCCGGACACACCTCCAGCGTGTGTTGCGCCGTGTCCTCGTCACTCCTGCAGTGGTGGCAGGCCGGAGTCCACTCCCTATACACGACCCTGTGCAGGTACAACCCGAAACACCCGTGCCCCGTCAATACCTGCACCAGCCGAAAGGTGAGGACTCCGTGCCGCCGCTCCATCCACTCTATCAGTACGGGCCGGAGGGCCTCAACGGTCTCCACACCGTGCCTAGGCCTCTCCAGCCGCGTAGCCCAACGGGCGATGACGTCTCGGCGGGCATCCACGCGCCAGGTGGCTATCTCGCTCAACGATGGGGAGCCACCTTCCTCGCGCGCTGTAATAACCCGCCGGTAGAGGTCGGAGAGCATCTCCGCCTCTAGGTCCCACGGGGGTGTCCCGGCCAACAGGCACGCCGCCTCTGTCGACACCGTGCGGTACCCGCGAATGGCTCTGACCGCCATGGCTCTCTGTGGCCTCCACAGAACCGCCCTGAGCTGGGCGTTCAGAGCCCTCGCCCACACGGGTGCGCCGTACATGGCCATCGAGCGGATGACCCCCGCATACAGCCGTCGGGCCTCAAAACTGGGTCCGCCCACATTCGGCATGAGACGAGAAAGGGCGGACGCCGCGCCGACAAGCCGGGGAGCAATCTGTCGGAAATGCTCCCGGAACCACCATCGCCCGTCGAGCACCAGACCCAAGTACCTCATATGGGCCTGGATGCTGATGTGGATGGAGTTTACCACTATCGAGGCGCCGATGGGCAGCCTCACACGGGGCCCATGGAAAAGTAGGGCCTCCGTCTTGTTTAGGGCCACCCTGAGCCCCAGCGCCTCGATCCGCCTGACCATCTCCTCGGTGCCGAGAGTGGCCAGGCTCGCCGCCTCTTCGAGTGTCCTGCCCCGGGCTGTGACGAGCGTGTCGTCAGCGTAGCACACCAAGCTCAGCCCGGGGGGGAGACTCCCTCTCAACGCCCAGTCGTACCCGATGTCCCACAGAGTCGGCCCCAGAACCGACCCCTGTGGAACGCCGCACGACATGGGCGTCCGCACAATGTCCCCTGCGGGACCCGCGCAGAGGATACTGCGGCCCTCCAAATAGTCTGCCACCAGCCGCCTGAGGTACAGGGGCACTCCATGGAACCGGAGCGCCTCCCTGATGCAGCCGAATGGCAGACTATTGAATGCGTTGGCGATGTCCAACGACACCGCCAACAGCACTCCCTTCCCGGCGACGGCCTCCGCGGCCGCCTGCCTCAGGCGTAATAGGGCCCCGATGGTCGAACGCCCCCTCCGAAACCCATACTGAGCGTCCGACAGATCGGGCCCCACCTCCTCCAGGTGTCGGACGATGCGGGTAGCGAGCACACGCTCCAGCAGCTTACCCACATCGTCGAGGAGCACGATGGGCCTGTAGGCCGACGGCAAATCCGGGGACCGTCCCGGCTTTGGCAGGAGAACCAACCTCCCTTCCTTCCAGCACTCAGGGAACCGTCCAGACGTCAGACAGGCGTTGAACAGCTGCCTGAGGCGAGGCTCGAAGTGCTCGAGGAGCGACGTCAGCACCCGGACTGGAATTCCGTCCGGGCCGGGGGCTGTGGTGGCGGAACGAATCTTCGCCACGGCCGCCCCCACTTCCGACTCCGTCACGGGCGGAACACTCTCGTCGTCGTCGGCCTCCCGGTCCTGATCTGGCGGAGCCATGACCGGGGGCGTGTGTTCCGACTGCCGTGGAAACAGCTCCTCGACCACCCTACGAAGGAAGTCGGGCTGGAGGGTCTCGGTGAGGGGGGGGGCCCGCGCGCGAAGCTTGTTCAGCGCCGCGCGATATGGGCGACCCCAGGGGTCACGGTCGAGACCGTCCAGCATCTCCTGCCAACTCGCGCCCTTGGCGCCACGGATGGCCAGCCGAAAGGCAGTCCGCGCACTGCGGTACGCCTCGTACAGCTGGCCCTCCCGCTCGACGTCGCGGTGACGCCGCCGGCTGCGGGTGTAGGACCTTCGGGCACTGATACACGCCGCACGAAGGTCCGCCAGTCTTGGGGACCACCAGTAGACCCCCTGCCTCGGAGGCGGACGCCGCCGCACTCTGGGCATGGCCGCATCGCAGATCTGCGTTAACGCACTGCGAATGCGGACAGCCTCAGCGTCCACTCCGTCCGCTGGGGGTGGTGAGGACAGCCACGTGCTGACAATGGCCGCCTCCGCCAGTAGATCCCTGTCAAGACGACCCACAGCCCACCGCGGAAACGCGGGAGCTCCGTCCGCCCTGTGACCCCTACCGGGTTCCCGGGGGGAGACCTCCATCCGGATGTACCGGTGGTCTGACAGGGTCTCCGCCTCCTCCAGGACACTCCAGTTCCTCACCCGTGGCGCGACAGCGGGGCTAGCGAACGACAAGTCCACTATCGACCCGCCCTGCCGCCGCACACACGTGTTCACCGAGCCTCTGTTCAGAACACAGAGGCCCAGTGAAGCCGCCCACTCGTTGACCGCCCGCCCGCGGTCGTCCGTCGCAGGGGACCCCCACGCCGTGGATTTGGCGTTAAAGTCCCCCAGAACCAGGACGAGGCCCGGTGCCAGTCGCCGTATCGAGGCCTCCAAGGTGGTGAGTGAGGCCCCGAAATCGTCCATCCTCCTAGTGGGGGAGAGGTATACGCTGTAGAGCGTGACCCCTCCCCACTCCGCAGCGACAAATTCCTCGCCCCTATCCAAAAGGGACAAGGACGGGAAGTGCCGCTGCGTTGAGACGACGATTGCCGCAGTACCGTTTCGACTGACCACCCAATTGGGGCGATCAGGCACGGCGTACGGTTCCGCGACTACGGCTGCACCAATCGACCACTCCGCCATGGATTGCAGGAGGAGATCCTGCGCTCCGGCGGAGTGGTTGGTGTTGGCCTGCAGGAGGAGGTGCATGGATGGTGTACCCATTATCGGGTTGTATCCATGACCTCCTCGCCAGCGGGCGATCGGACCGCGCTAGGAGCGGGAGCGGCCGTGGTCGTAGGGCCGCCCCGCGCCTTTGGGGCCGAAGCTGGAGGTTTGCACGCCCCAGAGCCCATGCGGTGCTTGGCGGGCTTATTGCCCGCCGCACACGCGGGGCAGTGGGGCGGGGCGGCGCAAGATGCCGCCACGTGCCAGGTCCGCAGCGACAAATTCCTCGCCCCTATCCAAAAGGGACAAGGACGGGAAGTGCCGCTGCGTTGAGACGACGATTGCCGCAGTACCGTTTCGACTGACCACCCAATTGGGGCGATCAGGCACGGCGTACGGTTCCGCGACTACGGCTGCACCAATCGACCACTCCGCCATGGATTGCAGGAGGAGATCCTGCGCTCCGGCGGAGTGGTTGGTGTTGGCCTGCAGGAGGAGGTGCATGGATGGTGTACCCATTATCGGGTTGTATCCATGACCTCCTCGCCAGCGGGCGATCGGACCGCGCTAGGAGCGGGAGCGGCCGTGGTCGTAGGGCCGCCCCGCGCCTTTGGGGCCGAAGCTGGAGGTTTGCACGCCCCAGAGCCCATGCGGTGCTTGGCGGGCTTATTGCCCGCCGCACACGCGGGGCAGTGGGGCGGGGCGGCGCAAGATGCCGCCACGTGCCCGGTCTGACCGCAGCGGAAACACAATCCGCCGCAGTCGAAGCAATTAGTGCACGTCGGTCGAGTGTGTCCGACCGCCATGCACTTGTAGCACCTCGCAGGCCGGTGCTCAAGCACGGTTACCCGCGCCGAGCTCCAGCCCACGAGGAGCCTGCCTGAGCCGGCCAGTTGCCTGACCGACTCCACCGGGCACTGCGCCCAGGCAGCACCTACGCCACCCGGACCGGGACGAATGGCACCGACCCGGACGGAGTCTATGGGACACCCGGTTTTCGAGGCAATAGCCTCCCGGATGTCTTCCACCGTCACCGAATCGTCCAAACCCGAAATGCGCATTTCGGCGCACTTGACGGGCCTGGCGATCTTGATGCCACCCTCCTCGGCGAACAAACCTCTCAGCTTCTCGGCCACGCTGTCGGCCGTCTTGGCGCCCTCGGCCCCTGGGAACTCGAGAATTCGAGCCCCCGTCCGGGCCTTGCGGGTCCTGGCTTCGACGCCTCCAATATCGGAGACGTCTAGCTCCCGCCGGGCCTTCCTCAAGACGGCCTCGTAGCTGAGGCCCTTCTCGGCCGCCTCGGGCAGCACAGTGATCACCACTGCGGCCGTCTTCGGCGACTTGAGCCCCTAGCATTGAAACATCTTGAATGGCGTTAGAATTATAATAAACATCGATTGGAATTGGAATTCATTTATAATATAACGCGCAGGGTATCCTTTTTTTTTTTTTTTTATTGGTGGGCTATGGGTGCGTCTCGCCCCGCTGAATCGGTCCGGGGTGACGGAAAGGCGGCGCGTGACCCCATAGACCCACCGTAAAACCTTCTCTCTTCGCCGTGCGAGCGGACCACCGGTACTCGATTTTAACTTCGGTGGCCCGCCCGGCGGTTTACCCTCGCGGGTTCCTCTCGTCGACGCCCCGACAGATTTCGCCGTCGGGGCGTCGCCCTCACGCGGTGGCCTCACGTCGGGTGACCGGACAATTCCCCGGTCCGATCACCCGAGGCCTCGGTTAGGGCGGCATCAGGCGCAGGTATTCGCGCCTGCGCCGCCCCGGCCGCTGACGGCGGCCCGGGTCGCGGGATTCCTCCCGGACTCGTTCCGCCGCCTCCTTCCGCGAGATGACAGCCTCGCAGAAGGCGGCGACCGCGTCCCAGTTCCTGACGCTGTCGACCATCGCTCTCGCGACAGCCGGCAGCGTCAGGTCGGCACCGATAACAGCGACGAGGTCACGGCGCTGCCGGTCAAAGCCCGGACACGCCTCCAGCGTGTGTTGCGCCGTGTCCTCGTCACTGCTGCAATGGTGGCAGAACGAAGTCCACTCCCTACACGCGACCGTGTGCAGGTAAAAGCCGAAGCATCCGTGCCCCGACAACACCTGCACCAGTCGAAACGAGAGGACTCCGTGCCGCCGCTCCATCCACTCCATCAATACGGGCCGGAGAGCCTCGACGGTGACGACACCGTGTCTAGGCCTCTCCAGCCGCGTAGCCCAACGGGCGATGACGTCTCGGCGGGCGTCCTCGCGCCAGGTGGCTATCTCGCTCAGCGATGGGGAGCCACCTTCGTCGCGCAGTGAGGTCACCCGCCGGTAGAGGTCGGTGAGCATCTCCGCCTCTAGGTCCCACGGGGGTGTCCCGGCCAGTAGGCATGCCGCCTCGGTCGATACCGTGCGGTACCCGCGAATGGCTCTGACCGCCATGACTCTCTGGGGTCTCCACAGAACAGCCCTGAGCTGGACGTTCAGAGCCCTCGCCCACACGGGTGCGCCGTACATGGCCATAGAACGGATCACCCCCGCATACAGCCGTCGGCCCTCGAAGCTGGGTCCGCCCACGTTCGGCATGAGCCGCGAAAGGGCGGACGCCGCGCCGACCAGCCGGGGAGCAATTCGGCGAAAATGCACCCGGAACCACCATCGCCCGTCGAGCACCAGACCCAAGTACTTCATATGGGCCTGGATGCTGATGTGGACGGAGTTGACGACTAACGAGACGCCGATTGGCGGCCTTACGCGTGGCCCATGGAACAATAGGGCCTCCGTCTTATTTAGGGCCACCCTGAGCCCCAGCGCCTCGATTCGCCCAACCATCTCCTCGGTGCCGAGAGTGGCCAGGCTCGCCGCCTCTTCGAGTGTCCTGCCCCGGGCTGTGACGAGCGTATCGTCAGCGTAGCATATCACGCTCAGCCCGGGGGGGAGACTCCCTCTCAACGCCCAGTCGTACCCGATGTCCCACAGAGTCGGCCCCAGAACCGATCCCTGTGGAACGCCGCACGACATGGACGTCCGCACAATGTCCCCTGCGGGACTCGCGCAGAGGACACTGCGTCCCTCCAAATAGTCCGCCACCAGCCGCCTCAGGTACAAGGGCACCCCATGAAATCGGAGCGCCTCCCTGATGCAGCTGAATGGCAGACTATTGAATGCGTTGGCGATGTCCAGCGACACCGCCAACAGCACTCCCCCGCCGGTGACAGCCTCCGCGGCCGTCTGCCTCAGTCGTAGCAGGGCCCCGATGGTCGAACGCCCCCTTCTAAAACCGAATTGAGCGTCCGACAGATCGGGTCCCACCTCCTCCAGGTGCTGGACGATGCGGGCAGCGAGGATGCGCTCCAGCAGCTTACCCACATCGTCGAGGAGCACGATGGGCCTGTAGGCCGACGGCGAATCCGGGGGCCGTCCCGGCTTTGGCAGGAGAATCAACCTCCTCTCCTTCCAGCACTCACGGAACCGTCCAGACGCCAAACAGGCGTTGTACAGCTGCCTGAGGCGAGGCTCGAGGTGCTCGAGGAGCGACGTCAGCACCCGGACTGGTATTCCGTCCGGGCCGGGGGCCGTGGTCGCGGAACGAATCCGCACCACAGCTGCTCCCACTTCCGTCTCCGTCACGGGCGGAACACTCTCGTCGTCAGCCTCCCGGTCTTGTTCTGGCGAGGCCATGACCGGGGGCGTGTGTTCCGACTGCCGTGGAAACAGCTCCTCGACCACCCTACAGAGGAAGTCGGGCTGGAGGGTCTCGGTGAGGGGGGGGGCCCTGCGCGCGAAGCTTATTCAGCGACGCGCGATACGGGCGACCCCAGAGGTCACGGTCGAGACCGTCCAGCATCTCCTGCCAACTCGCACCCTTGGCGGCTCGGATGGCCAGCCGAAAGGCCGTCCGCGCATCGCGGTACGCCTCGTACAGCTGGCCCTCCCGCTCAGCGTCGCGGTGACGCCGCCGGCTGCGGGTGTAGGACCTTCGGGCTCTGATACATGCCGCACGAAGGTCCGCCAATCTTGGGGACCACCAGTAGACCCCCTGCCTCGGAGGTAGACGCCGCCGCACTCTGGGCATGGCCGCATCGCAGATCTGCGTTAACGCACTGCGGATGCGGACAGCCTCGGCGTCCACCCCGTCCGCTGGGGGCGGTGAGGCCAGCCACGTGTGAACGATGGCCGCCTCCGCCAGTAGGTCCCTGTCAAGACGACCCACAGCCCACCGCGGAAACGCGGGAGCTCCGTCCGCCCTGTGACCCCTACCGGGGTCCCGGAGAGGGGAGACCTCCATCCGGATGTACCGGTGGTCCGATAGGGTCTCCGCCTCCTCCAGGACACTCCAGTTCCTCACCCGTGGTGCGACAGCGGACGCGCAGGGTATCCTAGAATAGTCTTATAGTTTGAGTTGTGAAAATTAAATAGCAGTCACTTTCAGATAAAATTATATGGTTCAATATCATTAAGAATGGCTTGGAATGGGTAAAGATTCAGGATTATTATACAGATGATAGGTTTTAAAGATGTGAAAGTCGAAATTAATAATAATTATAATATGTCATTACGCATATGACTATGACAGATACATCAGGCGGTTGTTATTTTAGTACCAAGGGATCATATAAAAGTGTTATAGCATGTAAATCCTTAGAGTGAAGCTTTAGTTTAAAATAAAAAAAATACACAAGTTGGTTACGAATCGAATAAAATTATAAAATTTAGCATTTATTTTTTTAAACTGCTTACTTCTTACTTCTTATTCTTTTTATATATTGGCAATCAGCTACTTATACGAGCCATTGTTGCCAGTGTCGAGTTATAATTATCTTCACGTTAGTCATTATCGGTCAGTAACTTAAATCGTCGCCATCAACAATGCTATGGCCACTGTCAATTGTGGTAGGACCACGCTGTGGACAGTTTTGTCTACAGCCGCGGGCCGGTCCGTCCGGGGTAGTACCACACTCTCGCAGAAGATCGACGTCTGAGTAATGGCAATGTGCTATTGCGCTTCGTTTGGTGAGCGAGAGAGCCGGCAGCCCAACTGGGGTGGGTTCGGGGTTTGTATTGGTTGGCAGCGGCCTAGCTATACCATTGGCAAAGGTCCATGGGCGGCAGTGACACTTACCGTCAGGTGTGCTGTCTGCTCGTTTGCCACCATAAGCAATAAAAAAAAAAAAAAAAAAAATACACTGTTAATGTTATCTTGTGCGAATTTTAATGAAAAACAAAAACGTTGTAAAGCAATTTTATATGATATTCACTACATCGCAGCATTTCCGTCACATTACATTACATAAAATGCCATCAAAATTATCTACTATAACACGTTAAAACACTAAGATATTAAATATAATACAAGAGCACCACATGATGTTTTAGATTCTTGCCAAAAGTCTACTGCTTACCTATTAAGATTACTTATACTTATCTCACTTATTAAGAGTGTATAATAAAGAAGGATATTATTAGGCTCAATAGAAATGTCATATGTGACAAAACGAACAAATTTTAGTAGTAATTTACCTGAATAGCTTTTCTCAAATTGCCGGATTCGAATCTAGATTCAAAACTTAATCTTGAAGCGAAGTTATTAGCTTTAGTTATTTCTTGCTCATCGTGATTGCTGAGAAGCAGATATTCAGTGCTGAAATTTTTTTATACAATTAAAACATTTTAACCGTTAGAAAATAGTGCTTGGCATGCCATTCGGTGGTAGTAATGTAATCCTAGAAGATGAAATACAATATCTTAATTTTGAGATTTAACTAAATAATACACCGTACATGCCAGGTGAACTCATAGTAAATGGTAATTGTCATTCATGGGCTTTAGTTCATTCCATACTCGAAGCAATGGAATGGTTGGTGGCGCATTGCATTCTACACAGATTGATATTAATAAATCATAAGTACCTTTTGGGCGCATTGGTTTCTGTAGTTGTACTATTACAAAGTACATCCAAATCAAATACAATCTCGTTCATATAGGCCTCTGGGTTTATAGCCCTGTCGACGCACGAGAGCAATTTCATCCTGAAATCATGTCAAAATACATTTAGTTAAGTGCAACAAGAGGAGAAAATGTTACGGTTTTGTACCTATATACCTCCTATTCTAATAATTAATATTAATTTGATATTATAACATTTTTTATTCGTTCTTTATTTCAGTTCAAAGACATAATCAAACAGTACCCATTTTAGTCAAATAGATATTTAAGAAAAGCTTGCCAAAATATGTTTAAGATATAATTATATTTATAAACATAGATAAATTTAGAAAAAGAAGTAATATTTACACATACAATATAAATGGAAGTAAGTAATAATATAACTCAAAATAAAATGATTTATTATTGTATTATTTATTCATAAAAGGTTTTATACTATGTAACTCCCTTAATTTTCCGTGTAGTGACGGAATAAGAGATACGATTTACCACCCCGTATCTTGCCCATGGGTATCGTAAAAGACGCCTTAAAGATATGATAGGCATATAACATCTATCCAAGAGAAGGAAAACCCGAAATAAAAGCCAATACCAACTCGTCTGAGCAAGATGGTATAAGGGTATAACTGGTAAATTTACCTTCTATTATGAAGGAGGCTCGAGCCCCAGCAGTGGGACATATACGTGCTGACATGATAAACTTGATCGCGGACGGGCTCGTTTCCCAGTTTTAGCTACACGCATACTGTACACTTTCTTTTATAATATAAAGGCACACATTGATTATTATATTGACAGAGTTTTGGGAGGAATATGCAAAAGCTATATCACGCTCTTGAATTATATTAATTTCTTTAGTAATTTATAGTGTTATAATACATTATTTTGCTGGTATCTTATGTAATATATTACAACAAAAGTGCTGAGGTGTAGTGAATATGATATAATAGTGGTTTGCGTGTATTTTCATGTACTGCCAAAATTACAATGAAATTAATTTAGTTATCAGCGCCCAACAACAAATGGTAATGACTTCACTGCCTATTTCTTAAACTAAGTACATTTTAAATGTTATTAAATGTGTATAATAATATCATCACGCCATATCCCTTGCAGGGTAGGCAGAGGGAACAGAGTGCCAGAGAACTCTATCTTTGCATACTTCACTCGCTTCCTCAACATTCATAATTCTGATGGCGTGATGATATGTATGTATGTATGTATAATAATATCACATTATTTTAACATTATTTTAGGGGGGCATAGTCCGGAGCGTGCTCGTTCGCGTCCCCTGCCAGTCTAATTAGACTGCTAATCCGGCTCGATATGCGTACCGCAATGCGGGTTAGGGCGTCCCCCGAAGGCGACGCGTACCGACCCGCCCCCGTCGGTACGAACATCGGCAGTTGTGGCGATGGGGGCCGCCACCCATCACGCCTTGCCCAGTCAGGCGAGTCGAGGAGAGCAGAGTGCCGGGTGGGCACGTGGAATGTAAGAGGTTGTGTGGAAGGTAAGTTGCACGACCTGATATCCGTCATGGCGGACAAACAGCTAGACGTGCTCTGTGTAACAGAGATCAAGCGAAGGGGCAGCGACGCCTGCGATCTTCCTGATGGCCGGATGGCTCTGTGGTCTGGTGTACCACAGAGCGAGCGAGCCACCATGGGGGTAGGAGTGCTGTTGTCCTCCCGCTTGGCCTCAGGTGTGAAGGATTACGGAATGTATGATCCCAGACTTCTCTGGGTCCGTATAAAACTAGGTGTCACAAAGGTATTCATGGTTGTAGCATATACTCCCGTAGGATCCTCGGTGGCATCAGACCTAGAGAAGTTTTGGGACAATGTTAGGGAAGTTCTGGATATGGCAGAAATCAGTGAACGCGTGATTGTATGCGGAGATTTGAACGGATGGGTGGGGACCAAGCGTCCCGACTATGAGGACATGCTTGGTCCATTTGGTGATAAGAGAGTGAACGCCGCAGGTAGGCTCATAGCGGATGTATGCATGGAGAGAAACCATATTATGTCAAACACATTTTTCCAACATAAGGACATCCATATGTATACATGGAGAAGGAATGAACAGAAAAGCATAATAGATTTAATTTTGGTAGACAATCGCCTCCGAAGCAAAATATTGGACGCAAGAGCCTACAGGGGCCCCACAGTCGATACGGACCACTATCTCGTTATTGCGAGATTTAGTGGTCTGTTCAGAAAGTGGAGGCACTGGCGAGAGCGTGTCCACTTCGGAGGGCTTGCAAGAATAAAGGTTGAAAGGTTGCAAGAAGAGTGTGTAAGAGAAAAGTATGCAGAGGGTGTCCGAGAACGGCTGATGATGGCAAGCCAGCCGCAATCGGTCATTGAAGAATGCTGGAGAGTATTGAAAGAGAGTATGGTAGATACAGCGAAAGAAGTATGTGGAAGTTCAAAGAAGCATAGAAAAACAAATGGTGATGCATGGTGGGATGCGGAAGTGGCAGCTTCCGTAGAGCAAAAGAAGAAAGCGTGGCTGGACTATGTCTCTTCTTTGAATCTGAATGACAGTATGACTGAACAGAAGAAAGAAATATATCGGCAATGTAAGAATGACACCAAGGCCTTAGTGAAAGAGAAACGTGATAGAGCAAGTATGAGTGCAGAAGATAGGCTGACTAAAAACTTCGAGAGTAACACCAAACTCTTTTGGAGGGAGGTGAAGAAGTCTCGAGGTGGTTGGTCAGCCTTCAGAATGAATAAAATAAGGTCTAAAGGTGGAGACATTCTTATACAAACACAAGACGTGTTAAGCCGATGGAGTGAATATTTTGGCGATATGTATGCGGATGCTACGGTTGGCGCCGGTCTTGGATGTGGTTTAGTAGATCAACATTCGACAACGGCGTCCTCCGATGGCATCAGTATGAATGAAGTTGAATGGGCGATAAGAAGTTTGAAAAATGGTAAGGCAGCGGGCATTGATATGGTGTCTGCCGAGATGATCAAGCTTGGTGGCTCTTGTGTCTAGGAGGCGTTCCTGTTGCTCCTCAATTTATGTTGGGGCTCGGGAATGGTTCCCAGGGACTGGAATAGCGCAGTCATCGTGCCTTTGTTTAAAAACAAGGGTTCACGTTATGACTGCGCAAATTACAGAGCCATAAGCTTGACCAGTTTGGCAGCAAAAGTGTATGGTAAAATTATTGAAAGGAGAATGAGGATGGTGTCCGATGGTTTACTGCGTGAGACACAAGGAGGTTTCAGGAGTGGAAGGGGATGCATGGATCAAGTGTTCTCTCTGCGCAACATTGTGGAGAAGCATCTGGCTCTAGATCAGAGGGTTTTCTGCAGTTTTGTGGATCTGGAGAGAGCATTTGACACGGTTGTACGAAAGGAACTTTGGGACATTTTACCGGAGTATGGTATTTGCGGTAAACTGCTACAGGCTGTGCAGTCCAGTTACATGGGCTGTAGAGCCTGTGTGCGGCTGGATGATGGAATGTCGCCTTGGTTTGACGTCAATATCGGCGTTAAGCAGGGGTGCGTTCTGTCAGTCAGGCTGTTTATCATATATCTGGATAAATGTCTCCAAAGGTTAAACGATATGAATGTGGGAGTCCAGATGGGCGACTCAGTGGTCACTGCTCTGCTTTATGCATATGATGCAGTCCTGCTGGCACAGTCAGCGACTGACCTGCAGACCCTAGTCGACACAATGACAGAAGATTGTAAGAAAAGGGGTCTACGCGTGAATGTGAGCAAAACCAAAATAATGGTCTTTGAAAGAGATAAAACCAGAACAGATGTAAGAGTAACAATAGGTAATGATGTACTAGAGCAAGTGGATGAATTTGTATATCTTGGATGTGGATTTAGCCGAGATGGAAGGTACACCACTGATATAGAGCGAAGAGTGAATGCGGGAAATAGAGTGAACGGAGCGTTGGGGCAACTTCTCGGCAGCCACCACCTCAGCCAGAAGGCACGTGTAGCAATACATAACGCAGTGCTTGTCCCAACATTACTGTATGGAAGCGAGAGTTGGGTATGCAGAAAAGAGTATGATAGTAAAATTAATGCGGTCGAAATGCAATCTCTGCGGAAAATCTGTGGAGTTAGGCTGACCGACCGCATTCGTAACGACGACGTAAGAGAGCGAGTAGGTATGAAAGAGAGTATTGGTGTAAAGATGCGAAAGGGAATGCTCCGATGGTTCGGACATGTGGAAAGAATGCCGAACGAACGCCTGGTTAAGAAGATATACAATGCGAAAGTGGAAGGATGTAGGTACCGAGGGAGACCGAGACTAACCTACCTAGACCAGATCGGTCATGTACTGAAGGAAGGTGGAGTCAAGAGTCTCCGAAACCGGCGAGCGTGTATGAAGAGAACTATGAATGTTGAGGAAGCGAGTGAAGTATGCAGAGATAGAGTTCTCTGGCACTCTGTTCTCTCTGCCTACCCTGCAAGGGATATGGCGTGATGATATGTATATGTATGTACATTATTTTAAAATTACGTAGATTCTACTACGACATCAATCGTTGTTACTTTTATATATTATTGCCTTTTAAACCATGACTTTATTTACTATAAATATTATACCTGCAAGCACTACGTTCCATTTTATTTAAAGGTTCAGGTTGATTAGATCCTTGGCCCCCCATCATATCGGGGTATGCTACTTTCACTAAAGGGATGACAGTCCTCACTCTAGAGGCAATCGTGCAGTAGATAGATACAAAAGAGCTATACTTCGAAATATCTTTATGTATCTTTAGAGACGAACACGATGTTGTAGCTGCAAAATAAACATCTTATAATTTACTTATATTACACACATAAAATAATTACTCACTACTAATCATTCTATCCTATCAAACCGGATTTCTTTAAGCTTTTACTTATATTCCAAAAAAATATGAACAAACATTCTCACACATAATTTTATATATTATGACGTACTTACTAAAATATTAGGAATATTTTAATATAAGATATGCAAATTGTGGTGTCAATTCATTTTTTAATCCGTCTAAATAAAACTTATTGGTAGTCTAATTTAAGAATAACATTTTAGATCTTATATTCTTAAATATTTAATATATAACTAAAGAATACTACCAACCCTTACTTTGCTCGTGGATGTCGTAAAAGACAACTAAGAGCCTTACATCGACCTGGGCCAACACTACCTGATGCTGTTTGGTCAACAATTACATTCCCAAGCAGGGCTGATGTCAGGCAGGCGACCGGTTATAAAACTATTGCCAATAAACTTTGCAATATGTAGGAAAAGGGGTACATATTGTGTCGACCCCAAATAATTGGGACAAGAGCAGGAGAATGATGATTCTTAAATATGTTAACCAGGAATGAATTTTTGCGTGGTAGTGTCAACAACACTTTTCACTGTAGGTATCATAAGAATCCATGTGGTGATGGACTAAGAATACAATTCACCACCCCCTATCTTATCCGTGGGTGATCGTGAGAAATGACTTAGCCATATAAAACGCATATAACGTCTATGCAAGAGAAGGAAAACTCGAAACCAACTCTATATCAACCCTATACTAACTGTCTGACCAGCATGGTATTGCCTTCCCATTACGAAGGACGCTCGAGGCCAACAGTGGGATATATATGAGCTGATCTCATATGATGATAATGATGATGATAAGAATCGATTAACGGATATAAAATAGATAACATCACTGCGACAGAAGACAAAATCAAAATAAAATATTATATACACGTACGTATACACGTGTTGAACGTGTTGCCAGCGAAATATAGTATGCGAATTTTCCTGAACTGAATATTTAACTGTGCCCTGTCTTTCTTTATTAAAACAGCTGTATTTTTATTTATTGGTTGTGCTGACAAACGCGCAAGCAGCACATCTGATGCTAAGTGTTACTGCCATCCATAGACCTTTACTAGCGGTATAGCTGATACCTACAAATGAAAACCTCAAGTCCACCCCGAAAATTCCGGCTCTCTCGTTCACCGAACAAAGCGCAACAGCACATTGCCATTGCTCAGACGTCGATTTTTTGCCAGAATGTGGTACTACCCTGAACGGACCGGCCCGTTGCTGTAGACAGAAAACTGTCAACAGTATAGGCCTACCACCATTAATATGAAATAAATTCCATGCAAACACTAGAGATACAAAAAAATAACAGCGATTGGACAAAATTTAATTTTAGCAAAGATATTTTAAAAATTGTACTCACAATGACTTTCATGAACTTTTTGGGTTTGTAAGAAGTTTGGACCCTGAGAACAACTCATCATATTTTCGGAATCAGTGGTGCCAAATACGTGACCGTATGACAAATTCAATGATGAAACAGCTTTTTGACTAGCAGCTTGAGACATCAGGAAATCTTCTAATATAGACCCTCGAGAATTAGACCGACTTTTAACCAGTCTTAATTGTTTGTTATATGAACCAAACTCTTTAAAAAAAATAAAGTATCTGAAATCAAAGCAGATGAATTGGCAGGAGATAAATTATCAAAGAAAGTGGAATATTATTTTAAGTTTTCTAACTATAAAATATTAAACATACTTTTTTAAGTCTTCAATATCTCTCTCATTAGGATTAATCCAGAGTGAACTTTGTAAACTATCACCACTTTTAGCAGTTACTGTTTTATCCATTTCTTCAACAGGTTCATTTTTTATTTCAGTCTCATCAAAATCAATATCTGGAAACTCATCAATACCATCTAGATCTATATCAGGTTCATCATCTTCCAAATCTGAGTTCACAGTTTTTGAGTCGGAATTTGCGCCATCTTCTTCGTCTTCATGACATGGCCACGATGCGTTTGTTCCTTTAAAAAAACGTGAAATTAATTTTCTTTTTAAACATGTATTACAAACTCACTAAATTCAATAAATATTTACAATATTCACTATATTCTGGTTTGGATAAACAAATAAACTAGATTATACCTTTCAGAATTGGGTTAAGATTGAATGTCGCTGGGCTGGATGCAGTTACAGGTAACGCTTGATGCTTCAAACATAGTGTTATAACAGAACACACTCTCGCTAATAGTCTATCAAACTCTGGTTCATCGGGACATTGCGAACAAAATCTGTGCAATATTTGTACGTGTTTCTTTGTACACAATGACCGTCGTCCCGCTTCTGTAATGTCATCAAAATAGTTTTTTAATGCGTTGAGCATCCTATTGAATTCACGACTTCTATTATTTCAATAATACTTTTTTTTTGCATCAACATTAAATAAATTATTATCGGCATAAGCATTTATATGCTTCCGTCTGACATCTACTTTTGGACTATCGAGTTGTAAGCTATAATAAGTTCACTTTCTCGAAAGCTCATTATTTTCGGTATGTACGTCTATAATGTTAATTTAGAATACCTCCATCAAAATTTTGAATCAAGGCCGTTTAGTTGTTGCCACGTGATAAAATTTTTAAACAAACTTTAACATCAATGTAGTAATTTATATTAATTTAGTTTATCCTCTTTCACGACTATCTAGAAGCGATTTGAGCACTCTTATAACTATAAGTATTTGATAAATACGTACTGATATTGCAAATGTGCTGTAGAGTTTGAAGAATGTGTGCGCAAATCTTGAGTCGCATGCGTCCTTCGTAACGATCCCATCTGTCGAAAACTCTGAGAAGCACGCTACACAGGCCTGTCTTCACTATCTGCATGCAGCACACCTCTGTATGAGTTATGCACATGAGACATATCCGACATAGACATACATTGACACGTGCAAACATTCAATAGAATATAATAACTCATTAACCATGTAAACATTCTCAGTTCTGTTGATAATGATTGCGTGTAGAATTTTCATGTACGGGAGGAATATATGTGGTATCATTCGACTGTGACAAATTGTTTAGCGTATTTATGATTTTGTTGTGCACTTTATTATTAGAGTAACATTAAAACTATCAATCATGAATTTATAACTACTAATCACGCAATTCTTGAAGGTTGATATTATTTTCAATATTAAAAATATGATCACTTAACTATTTTTACTGAAATAATCAATGGCATCGAGACATAGTCGAAGTCTTGCTGTTGGTATGAAACCGAGGCTCACCAGGACACGCTCATATGTTAATATTACACCGTCACGGATTAAAATTGAAGTAGTAGCAGCTGAAAATATAAAAAATAAAATCTTCCACAGCACATGATAAGTGTCAAAAAGAGTAACTTATGATCAAACTTACGATTCTTGGCTAACTGTTTCATAATAACAAGCATCGGGAAGACAAGTTTATTATCTGTGAAGTGTCCTTTTAATATAAGATGCATTGTTCTAACGCACCCAAGCATTCTAACTTTCATAGCAAATTTAGGATCTGAAAAAACAAGAATTGTTATTTCAAGAGGTTGATGCTAGTTTACACCAACAAAATTAAAATTTTAGATACCACCTACAGGAATTTCAAACATTAATATTATATGTTGAATGACACATAACTTCAAACTATAATCATATGAGATCTTGGTGATGAAAACGAATACTAGTTCTATTAGTAATATGAATATGATCAATCATCAATGGATATAATACTAAAAATAATGTTGACAACCTCGAGAGCTAAGAGGTGCTAATATCCATAGAAGGTCTTGTAGCACAGAGTCTGCACCAGCATGTCGATCCCTCTTGTCATGCATCGTACCGATGACCCTGCGTATTATCACTTGTGTGCCTTTAATTGATACAAACTCCTGTGCGCATTGATGCCTCAATAGATTGTTAGCTGAAATCAGTCGAATGGGTTACGTTGACTTCATACCTTTCGGCGCGAGCGAGGCGAGGATCCACACGAGATCCTGCAGCATCAGCTCGGTAGTAACGTTGCCGTCTCGTTTGCTGTGTGTGGTAATCAACGTGCGGATCACCGCCTCCGTGCCGGTTATCGATATGAAGTGCTGGGAGCATTGTTGCCTCGCCAAGTTGTTCACTGAAATAATCGACGACGATGGAAATTTTCTAAACAAATTTTGATCAAAAGTTATTTAATGACAAAAAAAAGTAACGTCCTTAATTTAGTAAATAAAGGACCTTACTTCATTTGCCATTATTATCGAAGAACAAAGTGTTTTATATTTACAATATTTTTTTATCATGAACATGGCCAGGACTGTGTATCATATTACAGACCATATATAGTTTTTATGTTGCAATATTTATGTTACATTGATTGAACACTATACTGTGATGAAGGAACAATTGATTTCATAGAACCATCAACAGGTAGCAAGGCCATAACCGTATCGACAACTGGTCCAATGTCAACTTAGTATGCTCTTCTAAATGCCAATGAGTAGGCCAATGTGTAGCAGTCGAAAGGTTATTTAGTAAAGCAAGCTTTCAAATGTCAATATTATATGATATATTATTATGTTATATTGCACTCAATGTGTGTAATTTTAAAGTCAATATATTACATTTATTGCATCATTAACATTCATGGACCTATTCGAAGAGATGTTGTTTATATTTATTTTTTATTAATTTAGTAATTGAAGGAGAGAATATAAAGAATTAGTAGAAAATTATTTGAATAACATTTTTTTTATATATTATAATAAACCCTAGGAATAAAAATATTTAAGATAATGCGTTTTTTATAATATCAAAAGTTTTTTTTGAGTTCTGTTTGTCTGTTAGGATAGGCAGGGAGATTGAAGCTAACAATTTTCTTTACAAATTATCATTTGAAGTATAGCATTTTATTCCAACTCCAAGTTATTGATGAATTATCACTTCATATTTAAATATGAAAACTTGAAATATGAAGTTTAATAAGAATTTAAATATGAAGTTGCGCCAGTGACGGAAAAATTAAGGAGTGAAAGATTGACATGGTATGGACATGTGATGAGAAGGGATGAAAGTAATGTTGTGAGGAAAGCTTTAAGCATGAATGTTGAAGGCTTAAGGGGTAAGGGAAGACCAAGGAAAAGATGGATGAACTGCGTGAAACATGACATGGATAGACAAGGAGTGACCACAGAGATGACGTCTGATAGAGTTGTATGGAAGGAGAAGACATATTGCGTCGACCCCAAATAAATTGGGATAAGAGCAGGTTGATGATGATGATGATGATGATTTAAATATGAAAACTGTGTGGTAGCGACTACGACTACTACCAACCCTTCCTTTGCTCGTGGATGTCGTAAAAGACGACTAAGAGCTTTATAAGGCCTGGGCCAATTCCATCTGATGCCGTTTGGTCAACAATTACATTCCCAAGGAGGGTTGACGTCTAGCAGGCGGCCAGTCATAAAACGATTGCCAATAACTTTTACAATATATACTATGAAAGAAGAGTACATATTGTATCGACCCCAAGTAATTGGGATAAGAGTAGGAGAATGACGATAATAATTTAAATATCAAAACGAAAATTAGTATAAGAGATTTCCCTACACTATTTTTTATATCCTTATTTTAAATAGAGGCTTCGACCACGCTGGCGGTTGTCCCCGAATAAACAGTGATGGTTCGATGAGTGTAATATCATCTAAGACAAAACTGCTACTTGCTTTCAGATATTGTGCAAATATTAGCAAGTTTAGGTTTCATTAAATATCTAACTTGCATTATATCAGTGCAATATTATTAATGCAAGCTAATTCTTTTAGCGATATAAAATAAATTACTGTTTCTATTAGTTGTTTAAATAGTGTGCTTTTCAATACACATTGTGTTTAAAAGTAGCATTTGATTATTTTAACTAATTTCAACATACATTAAACATGCGCTGTACAAATATTTCTTCTAGTTAGAAAATTAGTTAAAAATTCAAACGTATTTACAGGAAACGGCACTACAGACATACCCTTTTTAACCATGGGTAATTTATTTTCTTTGCCGGTCTTTTTTATTTCTTTCTTCTTGTTACTCGGTGCTTCATTGGGAACTGATTCATCAGAAATAATACCTTATAAAATATAGCATGATATAAAATATTCAAATACCTATATTTAAAAATTTAATTGCATATCGAATGAATAATTGCATATTGAATGAATTCAATTTAAGATTTCAACTATGGCTATACCATATTTGATATTGAATAATATTATTTTTATAGGAACTGCACTAGAATAATGTTTAAAAGTACGAGCAAATACCCGTTTCGGCAGTAAAATCCGTATATGGTAACTATGCATCTGGTAATTCAAGTGTTACCACTTTAATAAGGGACAAACGTACCAGAACATTTTTTTCCTTTTCCTTGTTTTAAACACAGTGCTTCTCTTAATATGGCCGTAATGTAGGTAGCTGTAGCTGTATCCCTGGAATTCTGTAATGAATAAACAAGACAAAAAATTATGCATTAAAATTATGTACAAGCATTGTAGTGTTCTACTGGGTATTAAGGGTAATTTTAAAGGATATACAGAAACTGGTCAAATCATTATGTTAGTAAACAGGCGTAACTATTAATTAATAAGAATTGAAGTATTAAAAAGAATATCAAGTTAGAGGCGAAATTTTTGAAAGCAGCTAATAGTTCATAAAATAAAAATTTAATCCGTTTAAATATAGATATTTATCATAGTGCAAATTTGGCACAAAAAAGATAGTTAACTTGAATATATTATACAATTTACGCCTATTAAAAAAAAAAACATTCGAAACAAATAATCATCATCATCATTCTCCTGTTCTAGTATCAATTACTTGGACTACAAAAGTTATTGGCAATAGTTTTATGACCGGCCGCCTGCCAGACGTCAACCCTCCTTGGGAATGTAATTGTTGACCGAACGGCATCAGGTGGAGTTGGCCCAGGTCTATAAAAAGCTATAAGTCATCTTTTATGATATCCACGAGCAAATTAAGGTTTGGTAGTATTCATAGCTGCTACCACACAGCAAATTAAAAACAAATAATAAGCCTGTAATAATACAGGTACTTACTTCCAATATTGAGAGTAGCATCTGTATGGCTCCTGACTGTTTGTTCCATATTTTGTCCAGTGTATTCTGACGTACATGCTTATCTGAAATAAAAAATAATCGTTAAATTGACATTTTCGTTTCTTTAAATATATTTTTTATTTATTGCTGATAAATTTCAATTATAATTAACGGGTGAACTATATAATAGACTATATCGAACAATTCACAAACATAATGGTCTAGATTATTCTAGATTATAACAACAAATGCTACATGCATTTCGGGCAGCAGTGTCGGGGTGACCCATTTAAACACTCCGGGATCAGTTATTCTTGTCAGCAATAATATTTATTGTTATCATATATGTACAGAAACATATCTACGCTTTCACACATGGTTCGTCCTATTGTGGAGATACTAGAGTTGCTGCTCATTCTTCAACTGCCAACATTCAAAACAGTTTTTGTTTCCCTATTAATAACTGGAATATTCAAACCCGAGGCCATCAAGTGTTCTTTGTACATAAATAAAACGATTCCAACACAAGTTATTATACCATAACCAACTTGGGAGTTGTCTTACTATCGGCAATTTTAATTAAAACTAGAACGTATTTCAACTATTCTGGTGTATTTCCTGGTGTATTATATTTTAATTTTATAGTTTTTAATCATATTTGTTGATGAATGTTATATTTCAAATTATTATTATTAATTTGATACATAAGTAATGTACCTACTTTCAAATCTTAGTTAATGAAAATAACTTCAGATAATTAAAGCAAATTCTCTGTGTAGTGAGTAAGAATACAATTCACCAACACCTATCTTACCCGTGGGTAATCATACGAGACGACTAAGGAATATAAAACGCATAAAACATCTATGTATCACAATGAAATCTCGAAATAAAACCTTATAGCAATACGTCATAATGTGGTGCGGTCAATTTCCCTTCCGTTATGGAGGAGGTTCGAGCCTAACAGTGGGACATATGTGAGCAGAGATGAGATGAATTAAAACAAAATATAATTTTAGAGAATTACTAGATAACTATGTTAACTCCTTAATTATATATTTTGTTCTGAAAAAAAAATGTTTCTGGGGTTATAAAATTTCTCCAAGAATCCATTTTTTTCTCAATTGTCGAAAATATGCAAACATCTCAAAATGTTTCCATTTAAAATACAACTATTTTTACGGACTTTGTAGCGTTTGTATTTGATTATTACTTTCCGGAGGTTTCGAACACTTTTTAGCGTTCGTGCACGAAGTGTATCTATACTTCGTGCGTTCGTGGATCATGCTCTATTAATACAAATAATACAAACATACAACAAATAAAATACTAATAATACAAAAGTAAAATAAAAATCTTAAAAATAGTTTTATATCAAAAGTGTAATGCTCACGTACACTTCAGAAATATTTCAGAATCTGATTACTACATCCCGAATGCATTTAGACGGCTGATCTGATAATTTGTTAATTAAACAGTTAAAGTGAATTAACAAATTAATAATATTGAGTAAAAAGAAATATTTTAAAAAAATAGGTATATTATTTGGTGGCAAATTCTAACTTCATAATTTTCATAAATAAATATAGGTAATTGTAAAATGAATTAATACTTAAAACTAAAACAAAACACAATTTAAAACGGTGATAAAAGTTCGCACGTGTCTTCTAGTTTTTAATTATATAAATTGTGATCTTCTAAACTTTACTCGTTTATGGACTCGTACAGATATAAATGACAATAATTTGATTATAAAGATGATATAATGTTATTGACCTACCACGCCAAATGTCGAGGTTCGATTTCCTCGTAAAATAATATTTTGTACGATTCCCAATTTGTTATTCTGAGTCTGCGAATAATATGTGTCCTTTAATTGTACGTTTCCGTGTGGTGACGGAGTAAGAATACAAATCACCACCCCCTCTCTTACCCGTGGGTGTCGTAAGAGACGATTAAGGGATTATAATATGCATACAACATCTATGCAAGAGACGGAAAACTCGAAACAAAACCCTATGCCAACACGTCTGACCAGCGTGGCATAGTAGGTCAATTTCCCTCCCATAGTGGAGGAGGGCGAGCCCAACAGTGGGACGTATATGGGCTGCGATGATGATGATGATGATGAATTGTACGTTGTAAAGTGGGGTACTTTTCATGTTGTCTTAAAAAAAATCATTGCATCTCTAATTATAACCATTATAATATACCTAAATTCTAAGATGACCTCTATATCTATAATATAGCCATTATAACATAAATTCTAAGATGACCTCTATGCGTAATTGAACTTTTCAGGTTTGACGTATCCGGTGTATGACTCTAATATCGATATAATAATCTAATTTCCAATTAAAGTAAATATAATTTAATTATGTATGAAGTCGTTTATAAATGTTCGTTATTAGCAATAGACTATTTTAATGGATATTGATTATATACTTTGTTGTGATTAGCTTTAAATAGACAATTAAAAAAAAAAATAGAAATAACAGAGTTGGCATCCTTATGTAAAAAAAAAACTTGATCATAGATTACGGAAGCGGGTAATAAATTATGTCACATTTATTGTTGTGTATCGAAAAATTGACCATGATTCCATCAGTGAATAGTAATGACAATGTCATGCCGTCTCGTTTAACCTGGCGTATTGCCAGTGGGGCACACGCGTGTCTACGACGTCATACTATCCATCAACACGGACTGGCATGGGTAGTCTCTAAATTTACGAGTCGTATCATTTCTAGAATGTACTGACTGGCATGGCAACAATCCGCAATGAACGGAGTACCTTAATAACAAAATGGTTGTAGAGAAAATATTGTATATAATAACTAAATCTACAAAAATGATTTTCATTTTCATCATCATGTATAAAGACATCAAATATTAGAAGAAGTAAACTAAATATCAAAATAATAATTTTTAAAATATTCATCATCATCAACATCATCTCAGCTCATATGTCCCATTGTTGGACTCGAGCCTCCTCCGTAATGGGAGGGAAAATTAACCTTACTATACCACGCTGGTCAGACGTGTTGGTATTGGATTTCGTTTCGAGTTTTCCACCTCTTGCATAGATGTTATATGCGTTTTATATTCCTTAGTCGTCTCTTACGATCACCTGTAGGTCAAGGGTAGTGAATTGTATTCTTACTCCGTCACCACACAGAAAGAAAAATTAAAATATTAATTGTAATAATTTGTGGGATTTCACATATAAGTTCATGCATTTTACCATATTAATCCCATCAGCCTATCGACGATAACATGATCGCTATGCTTGGGAGGCGGATTGGTCATTGTAGTTATTGTTATAGGTACATATAGACATGTATATATAGACGGAAGGGCAGCGTGCAACTCCAAACCGACTATGTCAACTCCACCAGCCCGCGATAGTAGTTCATTGTCTCACCAATTATCGAGAAAGCATACAATGCTCTATGGTAGTGACTACGAATACTACCAACTGTTACTTTGCTCATGGATGTCGTAAAAGACAACTGACAGCTTTATATCCTACCTTTCTTTTTTTTTTTTTTTTTTGTGGTGGGCCATGGACGTCGCATCCCACCAAATCAGTCCGGGGTGACGGAAGAGGCGGCGCGCAACCCCATTGACCCACCCTGCAAGCACCTCTTTTTCGCCGTGCGAGCGGGCCACCGGTACCCAATCTTTGTCTTCGGTGGCCCGCTCGGCGGTAGCTTTATGTCCTACCTGGGCCAGTCCCACCTGATGCCGTTTAGTTAACAATTACATTCCCGAGAAGTGTTGACTTCGGGCAGGCGGCTAGTCATAAAATTATTGTCAATAACTTTTGCAATTTGTACGAGTACATATTGCGTTAACCCCAAGAAATTAGGATAAGAGCAGGATAATAATGATGATGTCGAGAAAGCATGTGTGTGCACAGAGTAACACATATATGAGTTGAATAATGAATATATATTTAAAAGCTAATCTTAACTGCATATTACTTAAATACAGAAAATGATTTTGAATCGTAGTGGTATCTATTAAAGTTCATATTAGATCAGAGCAATAACGCGAGTATTACCCATTTGAAATAACATTATTTTTAGATATTTTATGGTGTTTGTCTTTGATTTTTAATTTGCCGACGTCTCGACAATTTTCCGCGTTCAGGTTTACGCCATGGATTGGTTTGTTTGGTTCAAAATTTTCTGAGTCTGAGTAGCAGCAATTTTCTATTGTGTTTCATTTAGTGAGCGAGAGAGCTAACGGCCCAAACTCCACCTTTACGATCGGTGGACCTAGCTGTGATATTGCGAAGGTGTCAAGACCTTGAGACAGGTACTCCTATCATTAGGTGGGCAATTTACTTTGATCTTTCATAGTTTATAAAACATAGTAACTACGATAGGATACTCATAGAATCCTGCATTAATCTGCAATATCTACGGAATGTCTAGTAGATGTAAATTTAAAGTTTGTGAAACCGTGGGTAGAATTAGCTAATTTGTATTAATCCTCTTTTATTTTTCTAACTGCCGCCATGTGTTAAAATCATTAAATATTGTTTTACTAAGCTTATAAAATAATTATTTATACACAATACGATTACGATCAACGCTTGTGAGTTTGGAACGAAATATTTATACTATTTATGCTAACCTAACACGCAAAATTATATCAAACTCACTATTTCTTTTCTTTCTTGTCACCTTGCCTCTTGTTTTTTAAAAAAACACACACTACAGGAGTGAAAGTAATTATACACTACTACGATATTGCAATATAACTGACTGATGAATATATGAAAGTTGCAGGAAATTCTTGGATGCAGGTGATAGTATACTAGTGAGGAGGCTTATGTCAAAGAATGGATTTAGTTTGGCTTACTTGCCCTCCTATGCTAGAGACAGTGCTGTGTACAAGAGCGGAACATATGTTGATTGATTTTTCTGTGTGCCGATGGAGCAAGAATACAATTCACCACCTTTCTTATTCGTGGGTATCATAAAAGATGACTAAGGGGTATGTTATATAGATAACATCTATAAAGGGGAACAAAAACTTCAAATAAAACACTATATCAACCCTTCTGATTAGCGTGTTATAGTAGATCGATTTCCTTTTTAATGTGGAGGAGCTTAGAGCCTGCTAGCAGTACAATGAATTACCTTGATGATTATTAACCTGATGATAACGATGTGGACTGACGAAGAAAAACAAAAACATACCCGACGTTTCGAACACTGTAAAGTGATCATGGTCACGGGAGTATTATCCTCCCGTTACCATGATCACTTACGTCTCACGGGAATTAAAAATCAAATACAAACGCGATAGAATCCGTAAAAGTAGTTTTATTTCAAATGTGTAAACACCCGCGTAAACATCAGAAATCATTATATATACGTTCTTTTTTTTTGCGGTGGGCTATGGATGGATGCTTCTCGCCCGCCAAATCGGTCCGGGGTGACGGAAGAGGCGGCGCGTGACCCCATAGACTCACCCGATCGCCGGAACCACCGGGCCACCGGTACCCGATCTTTGTCTTCGGTGGCCCGCCCGGCGGTTTATCCTCGCGGGTTCCTCTCGTCGACCATTATATATACCTAGGTATATTTTTATATCAGTTTATTCTTTTTTTTTTTTTTTTTTATTTATTGCTTATGGCGGCAAACGAGCAGACAGCACACCTGATGGTAAGTGTCACTGCCGCCCATGGACCTTTGCCAATGGTACAGCTAGGCCGCTGCCTACCAATACAACCCTGAACCCACCCCAGTTAGGCTTCCGGCTCTCTCGCTCACCGAACGAAGCGCAATAGCACATTGCTATTACTCAGACGTCGATCTTCTGCGAGAGTGTGGTACTACCCCGGACGGACCGGCCCGCGGCTGTAGACAGAGAACTGTCCACAGCGTGGTCCTACCACAATATAATATTCGTATTCTATTCAACTCATATATGTGTTAATGTTGGTCGTGGACTTCCATATAAAGGTAATTAGTCTACTACCACGCTGGCCTTTTTTTTGGCAGGCTGTGGTCTGGATACACGCTGCCCATTTCGGTCATGGCGATGGAAGTATAACGTGCAGGTCCATAATCGCATCCCATCGCCATTCGACCGACCATTGATATCGATTCTTTTATATCCGTAGCCGATCCAGCACACCACACTGTCATTTTATTTCAAGGTTTTTTATTCTTAGAGTAAACATTACTCTAAGAATAAAAAACTTATTGGCCTATATCCCTTCAACTTACATGTACCACGGGAAAGCGAAGTTTGTTAACAATTGTATACTTACTTCGTTTCCGTAGGGATAGAATATCATTTTATTAGAGGTCATTAATGACATTGCCTACTAAAAATTTATAAGACACGAGTCTAGTTCCCACTTACTTATATTTCAGTTTTTTTTTAAAGATTAAGGAATTAATAGTGGTAGGACCACGCTGTTGATAGTTTTCTACCTACAGGCGCAGGCCGGCCCGTCCGGAGTACTACTAACTCTTGCAGAAGATCGAAGTCGGAGTAATAGCAATGTGCTATTGCGCTTCATTTGGTGAGTGAGACAGCCGGCACCCCAACTGGGTGGAGGATTGTAATGGTAGGTAGCGGCCTAGCTGTACCCTTAGTATAGCACAGGTTCATGGGCAGCAGTGACACTTACCATCAGGTGTGCTGCTTGCTCGTTTGCCACCATAAGTAATAAAAATAAATCTTCTTTCTGATGACTAGACAAATATATAAATAACGCATAAAAATTACACTTAGACTCAAAGGAGTAATTTGTGCATTATTCATAGGACGAGATTCAAACCCATGACACTCGGCACGACAGTGCGATACTTATATTCCCTTCGGTGCAATCAAATTTCTATGTATGAAATTTAAAACTATTTAATATTCTGATCTAATATAATATGGCTACGTAGTATTTTTAATTTATTTTTTTATTATAAATAATTTGATTATTTAAACAGTATAGTTTAAATTTCTTTAAAATATGCACTTACTCTGTCATAGGTTTAAATAGCTTTATCCTTTGATAAGGCGCCAGATAGCCTCAGCTATAGCTATATTGACCGTCTGCCCTTGTGGTTGTTCAAAGGCCAGTGCTTTTGGAGCATCAAGTTCATTGGCTCATGTGATTAGGATAGTATTGGTCTCGCCCGAAAACAATAAAGTATATGAACAGATTTTCACGAATTCATGGTCATTGAAAGATGTATGCTAAAATTATTCAAAACTTTGGGTAAACAAAAAACAATAACAAACGGGATAAAATTCTTAAAAATTTTAATATTTCATACACTCGCGTAAACATCAGAAATCATCAATGAACAAATACATTTTCTTATACCATCCATAATAAACAAATATTGTAAGACACAATTCTATAAGCTTTTAGTTAAATAGTAGCAAACAATTTAAGCGTATCATCTATATATTCTACTAACAGACCAGGCCACACGTTGCTGTGGCTTAGGTCAGCCTCAGTAACACTTTTTGTTTATTCTAACAAATTTTAGCTTATATGAAGCGTTTGTACATTTAACATAGCGCCATCTATTAAATACTTACTGAATCCAGTCAACAGATTCCGCCATATCTTAAAATCCTTTTGATATAACATATGATTTTGACTGTCAAATATCAGACATATACATACATACATATCATCACGCCATATCCCTTGCAGGGTAGGCAGAGAGAACAGAGTGCCAGAAAACTCTATCTCTGCATACTTCACTCGCTTCCTCAACATTCATAATTCTCTTAATACACGCTCGCCGGTTTCGGAGACTCTTGACTCCACCTTCCTTCAGTACATGACCGATCTGGTCTAGGTAGGTTAGTCTCGGTCTCCCTCGGTACCTACATCCTTCCACTTTCGCATTGTATATCTTCTTAACCAGGCGTTCGTTCGGCATTCTTTCCACATGTCCGAACCATCGGAGCATTCCCTTTCGCATCTTTATACCAATACTCTCTTTCATACCTACTCGCTCTCTTACGTCGTCGTTACGAATGATATAATGATATGAATACGAATATCAGACGTATAATTTGCAATAAAATAATATTACTATAAATTGAGATTTAAGCTATCCTATCTTTTAAGTTGGATCAAACTACACTTGCTGTGCAAATTTGGTTAAAATTGGTTAAGTACTTTATGAGTCCATCGCGGACAAACAACGTGACACGTAATTTATATATATTAAGATATCTATATATAAGAGATTTCCACCTATGTATTGACTCATCACGATATCTCTGGAACCATAAGTCGTACAGACTTTAAATTTGGTAGGAATATTTCTTTTGCCGAGTAGAGGTCAGCTAAGAACGGATTTTACGAAATTACACTCGCAAGGGGGGTTGCTGGTCTGTAAAAATTACATTTGTTAAATATAGCTCCTACAGATTTAGAATTTGGTGTGGACTTTCTTTCTGCCCTATAGAAGTCAGTTGAAGTAGAATTTACGAAATTCCTTCTCTGAAAGGAATTCTATGTCACGAAAGTAAACTACACAACTGAACTTAGATAACCGAAGCGAAGCGAGGGCGGGTCGCTAGTAGCGCTACATATATATATATATATATATATATATATCTCATTTCCAATTTATACAGTGTTAACATAAAAATAAAATCTTGCAAAACATAAACGATTACATGTTTTTATCTGTAAATTATGCATCATCTTTGGCGGTCCGTGAAGGCAGCAAAGGTTCCAAAACATACCCTTTAGGTTCCATTCTTCGCTTCTATTATTTATGTTCTGAACTAGCACCACTTGTAACCAATTCCATTGGCTGGCAGCCTCGTAGGGCTACTTTCTACGGTATCCGTTCCCTAGCAACCCCAAAAATAACAATTTCTAATGTTTATGTAATTTTAATGCGAGATTTTTAATGTTTACACATTTGAAATAAAACTATTTTTACGGATTTTGTCGCATTTGTATTTGATTTTTAAATTGCCCGACGTTTCGAACACTTTACAACGTTTATGCTCACGGGAGAACGATTAAGGTGTCTCACGTCTAATAAGTTATAAATTCAGTAGGCATAATACTAATTATTGACTTTTCTTGCCGGTTCATTGTCAGTGTGGCCGCGTATATATCTATTCAGCTACCACCGGATCGGAGGTGGTAGCTGAATAGATTTGTTAGTTAAAAGAAATTAAGGTGGTACTATGATATTAATTTATAGGGTGAGTTGCTATTAATATGAAATTAAAAACAAGTAAATATAGATTTGAACTGTCACAGTCTTTGTAATAAACCTATTTGAAATAACAATGAAATTCTAATTGTATCATTCCTGAACGCGCGTTTATTGTGATCATTAATAACAAGTTATTCATTGCCAAAATAGTTTTAATAGCATTTGTACGGTATGCACAGCCTGCAGTGGACTGTATGAGGTAAGTTTACTGAACTAGGTGAGGAACTGATATTATCCTATCCCTGCAAGCCGCGAAGAAGTAATTAAAAAATACTCCACCAACCTTTCATCCACTTTCGCCGAGGGCAGTAGTGTCGTCGCAGTAGGCTCGCCAAACCGCGCAGTCAGCTTCACTATATTCTATACAACTATGCAGTTCACAGCACCACAAAACACTATTATGGTGGTTCCAACAGTTCCGTTAAACAATGTCCTACCAAGGATTAAGCAGGTGCGGCGATTACGAATACACCGAGTGGCACAACCGCCTGGCGGACCGAGTTGTCTCAAATCTTCTACTCAACTCTCATAACGACGGTTGCAGAATCGAAGTTGTGAAGTTTCTCCAAATACCCTCCACATAACTTGCAAGGACCGAACATACCCCTCACCGAATTCAACATGATGAATTCCCCGTTCTAAATTAAAAAGCAAGTAAGGGATATACAATCCACTAACCTATGTAAACAAAACACATAGAATAAATAAACCTTTAGTGAGGTATATTTTTGAAAAAAAAGAATAATAATAATTAATTAATCTAGATAAACAATAAAATTTAACCTAAGAAAAAAATAAAAGGTAATTAATTTGCATACGGTAATGGACAAATTTTATTCACCGGTCTCTTAATTAGACCATTTTTAGTTCTCAAAGTAACTACACGAATAATGCCATCAACGCCCTCGTGTGTTGTTTCAATTCTACCAAGAGGCCACTGCAATGGGCGCGTCAAATTTGATTTCAGTAAAACTAAATCACCAATCTTTACGTTAGGAGGTGAGGCAAACCACTTCTCTCTTTGTTGCAGAGTATGAAGATAGTCATTTGACCAGCGCTTCCAAAATAACTGTGATATTTTTTGAATTGACTGCCAACGAGATAATCTATGTTGAGGAACGTCCTCATAATTATATTCAGGCACAGCCACTAAGCTTTGTCCTATCAGGAAATGACCAGCAGTTAATACATCGAACTCGTTTGGGTTTTCAGATAGTGTACATAAAGGGCGTGAGTTTAATACAGCCTCTATTCTGCAGAACACAGTTGACAACTCTTCCAGAGTGAGACTTCTATCACCTACAATACGTTGTAAAATGTGTTTCGTACTTTTTATCCCGGCTTCCCAAAGTCCACCCATGGAAGCTGCGTTAGGAGGATTTGTCCTCCACTCTACTTGCCGCGCGGTTAATCCTACGAGTACCTCGTCATGAATCTTATTACCATTTAAAAATCTAAGTACCTCCTTGAGATGCTTGGCTGCCGATACATAATTCGTCCCGCAATCGGAATATAAACAAGTACTTAATCCGCGACGGGCTACGAAACGGTCATATGCAGCTAGAAAACATTCAGCTGATAAATCAGTTAACACCTCGCAGTGTACTGCTTTTGTTGAAAAACATACAAATAGGCATAGATAAGCCTTGTATATTTTTGCGTTACGACGTGTACTTTCTTTTACAAGGAATGGACCACCTATATCTGTACCTACATGGCTGAATACCTTATCAACCTTAAGTCGGGACATGGGCAACGTACCCATTTGAGGTTGTAATGCAGTAGGTCGGCATTTAAAACACACCTTACACTTTGTCAGTACCGATCGAATGATGCTACGAGCACCAACGAGCCAATAGTTTTGACACATTAGACCTTGTAATGTACGAGGCCCTACGTGTAGGTATTTTACGTGCAAATATTCGATTAATAATTTACTTGTATGGCATTTTGGTAGCAAAACCGGGTGCTTCGTATTGTACGGAAGGTCAGATTGTGAGATACGACCCCCCACCCTGAGGACTTTATTTTCAACGAAGGGTGATAGTTTACGTAAAGAGGCTACAAACTTACCCTTTTCTAACGCTACTATTTCAGATTCAAAGTGATTTTGTTGAATAATTCTAATAATTGAATCATGACCTTTGCGCAACTCAAGGGTCGTTAGAGGGCCTAAAGACCGATTTGAAATTTTACACTGAAGATTTATAATAAATCTATGACACCATGAAATAATACGCTGTAATTTATTAAAAGAAGAACACTTATTAAATATTTCTTCAAGGTCATTTTTAATTTCAACCTTTAGAGAAGAATTAAAACTAAATGTTGCACTATTTGATTTAAGTTCGGGAATCTTGAAGTTATGATTTAATAAATATGGTTTTATAGGCCACTTTTGTTGGTTATCATATAGCCAATCGGGGCCGTGAATCCACTCTGTAGCTCTTTCCACGAAGTGAGCAGGCAACGTTCCACGTGAACATATGTCTGCAGCGTTATTTTCGCCCTTCACGTGATACCAACAACTAGGTGGTACTGCGGCAATAATGCGACTAACACGGTTAGCCACAAAAGTTTTTAACGTGTATGGTTGTGTATGTATCCAAGCCAAAACATTTTTCGAATCGCTGAGCGCAAATATAGAAACAGATAAATTATTATCGCTTAAGTTTTGTACGACAAAACTTACAACCTTCGATAGCAGCACGGCTGCTTCGAGTTCGAGTCTAGGTATAGACAAGAGTGGGTTTAACGGCGCAACCTTTGACTTACTAGTCAGCAGTCGAACCTTCACTTCACCTATATTGTTTATACTACGTATATATAAGCACGTTGCGTATCCACGGGATGACGCATCGCAAAATGCTATTAATTGTATTTCACTAAAATTAGGTATTAAGATGTGACGCTCAAAACGCAATTCACTCAAAAGTGGTAGATCGGAGATGAATCGATTCCACTGTGAGCACGGCTCAGGTGGTAGTTGCTCATCCCATGCGACTCCCATCTTCCAGAGATCTTGCATGATACACTTTGCGACAAACGTACATGGTGAAATAATACCTACAGGATCGAATATGCTCGCCAGTAGTTTTAAAACTGATCGTTTGGTCTGTTTATTATCAGTCATGTTATAGGAAAACGCAAAACTGTCACAGGCAGGTAACCATGTCAACCCTAACACCTTAAGGGAGGATGATAACGTATCATCTTGAAAATCGATGGTTACAACTTGATTTGACTGCATATGAGTAAGTAACTCGGGACAGTTGCTAGCCCATTTTGTTAAATCAAAGCCACCACTTTTAAGAAGTGTCAGCAAATCATCCTGCAACGTGCAGGCCTGTTCTAATGATGGGCAGGACCATAATACGTCATCAACGTAGAAGCCTTGTTTGAGCACCTTTGCAGCCTCTGTACGCGGACGTTCAGCATGAGTGAGCTCATCCTCAGCTAGCTGATGCAGCGTGCGCACAGCTATGTAAGGTGCACTACGGAGACCGTAGGTATTCGTTCGAAGTTCGAAGACGCGAACTGGCTCCGTTGGAGATTCTCGCCAAAGAATGTGCTGGTACTTCCTATCAGCAGGATCAATCAGAACAGCCCGATACATCTTTGACACATCAGCAGTGAAACAAACTTTATATAACCGAAAGCGAATTATAATCTTTAGTAAGTCTGGATGTAGTTTTCTGCCTGTCAAGAGTGCATCGTTAATTGAAATACCATTCTTAGGTTGTGCTGAACCGTCGTAAACAACGCGCAGAGGTGTACTTACGGACGATGGACGCAGAACACAATGGTGCGGTATATAATATCCTGACTGCTCAGGACCTTGATATAACTCCATGTGTCCAAGAGATTCATACTCTCGCATGAAGTCAACATAAGACTTATGAAGGTCTGGCGATCGCGCCAGGCGGCGCTCGACCTGTTTAAGCCTTGTTATAGCCACATCATAAGAATCACCAATAGGTGCATGGTGTGGGTTTAATAAAATGGGAGAAACATAACGACCATTTTCATCACGACAGTGTTTTTCTGTGTACATTTTTTCGGCTAACTCCTCCATAGGATCCGTTGGAACTTCACACGGTAAAGATTCCAACTCCCAAAACCGTTTAAGTGTATCATTTAAATAATTATTTTCAATTGTGTACGACACAAATGACGTTGCACACGGTACAACATCGAGACTACTAGAGCAATTTTTTAACCCTAGTCTTCCAGTTATGACGTAACCAAATATGCTCCCCAATGCCACTGGTACATCTTTATTTATTATAAATTTTGTCCCGTCATAAATATAGGGAAACACTTCGCCCGATAAAATAATGTCAATCGGGGACGTTGTATAAAAATACGGATCAGCTAATTGTAAGTCTTTATACTTAGTAATCAACTTATCGGGAATAAGTACGTTTGGCAAATCGGATGTAATTTTAGGTAAAATTACAGCATCAATGTTAAACACCGGCGTGTTATTGTAGCGCGGCTGAATAACACACGAAGCCATTCCATAATTTTTTACATATTCGCCACCTAGTCCGAAGATATTATATGGACATTTATTAGCTGATAATCCTAACCGTTGAAAACAATCTAACGTAATGAAATTACTTTGCGCCCCAGAGTCAATTAATACGCGCACGGGCTGATAATTATTAAACGCGTTCAAAACATTCACAACAGCTGTTCCCAAGATAACTGTACAGTTAGAAGTATGCGTAGACGTCAGATGACACACCGTACTTATAATTGATTGTTCGTCTCCCTTGCACGGCGCAGGAGCGGTCTCAGTCGAAATCAGCTGATTCGAACACGGTTTGTTATTATCTATCGCGCTAACTTCACGATGTAACAGAACATGATGCGGTAAATTACAGATTAAACATTTAAAATTACTTTTACACGCCTTAACGGTATGATTTGATTTTAAACAATTATGACATAATTTTAATTCATTCGCACGGCGAATACGTTGCTCATTAGACAATTTACGAAATTGTTCACAACGGAAAATCATATGATTACTATCACAATGTACACATAAACCCTTTAATCCAGAGCGTGTAGAAGATAGCGAATGCTTTTTTGTATCCTTTTGTCGCGAATCATTTTGTTGATATTTATTAGAATACACATTAGAATATGACGCAGAATGATCTAGAACTTTTATTTGATTATGTATAAATAATGCTAATTCATCGAAGGTAGGAATGGAATTTTGATCTAATTTTTGTTCAAAATATTTTCGAGTTTGTGGATCTAATGCCCTTAACGCAATATGACACATTACATAACTGCTTAAATCTTTAATATTAAGTGCCTGTATTGCCTTATACGAATGTTCGAAGTTCTCAATAAACATGTTCAAATCAGCAGACGATTCCTTGCGTAACGGTGAAAAGTTTAACATTTTATCTAGGTACCTACCAACTAACAATCTATTGTCTCGATATTTATCAATTAAACTCTGCCAGACGAGATCGTAGTTATTGGCGGATATCGGTACACTTTTAACCATATTTAATGCAGAACCTTTCGTGCAAGACAATAGATAATGAAATTTATCAATTTTTGGAATGTGCGGCTGATCATGTACTAACGAGCAAAATGTTTCATAAAATGTATTAAAATTCTCAATATCCGAATTAAATGTAAATAATTCAAGTTTAGGCAGGCGAGGGCGGGACTCCATGGTAACCAAGCGATTCTCACCGTTATTGCCGATGCGTGCCGAGCTATATTTCGAAGCACATAATTTCACTCGAAAATATAGTTCATCAAAACTTTGTAACTCTTGACTTCTAAGTATTGACTCAGAATCAACTAAAAGTTCTTGTTCGAATATATCGAATATTATTTTTTCGAATGAACTACGTAGGTCACTAATTTCAGAGACGTGCAATAAAAACAATTCTTTCGTATCAGAATTCGATAAATCGTGGGACATATCATATACCTTTTGCATTTGTGAAAACAAGAGTTGTTTTCGTTGAATTAACACGGTTAATTCTTTGGGTAATGGATGTTTCTTATCACTAGAAATTTTTGCTTTAGGTGCCGCCATCTTGTGAAACAACACACGTAGCCCAATGAAATTATAAAATTAATATTATATTACTTTCACTAATACTTGTTACCTATACAATTTAATTATATAACACTTAGCTGAATAATTGTACGACAAATAATAATTTATGTGTTTTGTTTATATTGTATACTTCGTATAGTGGAGAAAAGTAAAGTAAGTACATAAGATATGTATAGAACGTCTACACAATGAAATTATAATTTCATTAAATAATGGGGAATAAGAAGTAATTGGCACGGCCAATATAAATAAATTATATGCTAAGAACGTCTTAACATATATGATATTTATTGGGAGGTATTCTAACACGGTTAGAAATAACGGTACAGAACGTCTGTACTGTCTAAATACCTGGGAATTACGAATTCCTAGGTGAGGTATGAGACCTTAGGAGCGGTATCCTGGGTCGAAGTGACCAAAAAAAAGACTGTACGGTATGCACAGCCTGCAGTGGACTGTATGAGGTAAGTTTACTGAACTAGGTGAGGAACTGATATTATCCTATCCCTGCAAGCCGCGAAGAAGTAATTAAAAAATACTCCACCAACCTTTCATCCACTTTCGCCGAGGGCAGTAGTGTCGTCGCAGTAGGCTCGCCAAACCGCGCAGTCAGCTTCACTATATTCTATACAACTATGCAGTTCACAGCACCACAAAACACTATTATGGTGGTTCCAACAGTTCCGTTAAACAATGTCCTACCAAGGATTAAGCAGGTGCGGCGATTACGAATACACCGAGTGGCACAACCGCCTGGCGGACCGAGTTGTCTCAAATCTTCTACTCAACTCTCATAACGACGGTTGCAGAATCGAAGTTGTGAAGTTTCTCCAAATACCCTCCACATAACTTGCAAGGACCGAACAGCATTTATACATAGAGTGATAGCAATTATTTATTACTGACATGTCTAGTGTTTGATGCAGATAATTGGATAAAATTTCTTGAATACTGGCTGGTATTCAACATTCAAGTTGTTTTGATTAAACGTCAGTACAGAAACAAAAGTTTTAATTGCTAAATGTGATTGGCCATGATTCTAGTTAGACAGATATTAAAAGTTTAGATCGAAAATTTAATAAATTGAAAGTGTAATTATGGTGCATCCAGCTTAACCGAAAGGGTAACCCGCCGGGCTAGCCACGGATGGCAAGGAAGCGGTTCCAGAGGCTGGCCCAATGGCGATGGGGAGGGAAAACGGTGAGTTATGGGGCCACGCGCTGCCCTTTCGTCGCCCCGGACGAAACGGGCGACGTGGGTCCGGGCCATAGCCTACCCAAAAAAAAAAGGTGCATCTAGCTATTTATTCACCTAGCTAGCCTAGTTGATTATTGGCAGGCAGGAGGCAGGTTTAGTTATCGCAACTAATGTCCCAGGTGAGTGCTGCTGCCAACTCTTACGCCAAATCTGCTGCTGATCTAATAGCCGATTTTAATGATTTCCACGGGTGAGAAAATAGTAAAAAATTAGTGGAGATAAATAGTGATAGATTAATATAATTAAGTTTTATTTCTTAAATATGTTAATCATCAGATGTGATAATAAAAAGTAACATAAGTGGATTATTTTATGTACAAAACTGTATTCTGCGGCCTATAGTGAGTATTCTATAGCTTCAAATATATTTTTTTATTACTTATGGCGGCAAACGAGCAAACAGCACACCTGATGGTAAGTGTCACTGCCGCCCATGGACCGAGCTAAGCCACTGCCTACCAATACAAACCCCAAACCCTCCCAATTGGGCTGCCGGCTCTCTCGCTCACCGAATGAAGCGCAACAGCACATTGCCATCACTCAGACGTCGGTCTTCTGCGAGAGTGTGCCACTACCCCGGGTGGACCAGCCCGCGGCTGTAGACAGAGAACTGTCCACAACGTGGTCCTACCACTATTAAAAAAAATATATGAAGTTTTACTTAAATATACATCTACAGACTATATTGATTTTGTTTCCTTACCATAGAGAAAGTGTAAATAAAAATGTAACTTGTCAACACTTATCATCATTAGCTTTTATACCAATTACTTGGGACACATTACCCATTGCAAAATTTATGTGCAGTAGATTTTAGTAGCAGAGTTTAACCGGCGTCTGCCTGACATCAACACTCCATGGGAATGTAATTGATGAGCTGACGCCATCAGGTGGAGTCGTCCCAGGATGATATAAAGCTCTTAGTCATCTTTTATAACATTTACGAGCGAAGTAAGGGTTATAATAGTCGTAGCCGTCCCCCAGCAAACTTTTCAAAACATTAAGAAAGAATAAATACACAAACCCTTTAATGCCCGCAAAATGACAATAACACAAATAATTAAAAATATATAATTAAAAAAAATACTGTTGCATAATATTAATAAAGTTAATTAATAAAAACTATACTTATTAATATATCCTTCCTAATCCTATCGAATTATATATAGCATGACTACCAAATAATTTAATATTTCGCTGCCATAATAACACTTATATTCGCCCCTTGAAGTTGTTGGGAATTGGTACGAAGTGTGGCACCGACTTCCCCATGTAGAAAGTACGAAGTGTGGCACAGACAGTACGTCTGTACCCATTATACTTGAACAATGGATGACAAATACCAAAGTTTGAATATATTAATGGGAGCTATTTGTGTAAGCACGAGCCCGATAGCGGTGTTGGCCGAGGGCTCGATGCAGCAAACCCTTACTTTATTAAACGCTTGCACGCGATATCTATTGCCGCAGTGATGGCACCTTACTCACGGGTTTGTTTTCATGAGGGTACCGATAATAGACTTACAACACATAATAAACAGTTTCGTGTTTCACCAACTGACACAAAAACTGACGCTAAGATTTTGGATTTGCAGTTTATTAGTATATTAATGTAAAAATATAATTCACCATCATTTTTATTCTCGTAGGTGTCTTAAAATAGGTTTAAGTATGCATTACAGAACTGTAAGAAAGAAAACATTAAAATAAACACATCACATCATCACGCCATATCCCTTGCAGGGTAGGCAGAGAGAACAGAGTGCCAGAGAACTCTATCTCTGCATACTTCACTCGCTTCCTCAACATTCATAATTCTCTTCATACACGCTCGCCGGTTTCGGAGACTCTTGACTCCACCTTCCTTGAGTACATGACCGATCTGGTCTAGGTAGGTTAGTCTCGGTCTCCCTCGGTACCTACATCCTTCCACTTTCGCATTGTATATCTTCTTAACCAGGCGTTCGTTCGGCATTCTTTCCACATGTCCGAACCATCGGAGCATTCCCTTTCGCATCTTTACACCAATACTCTCTTTCATACCTACTCGCTCTCTTACGTCGTCGTTACGAATGCGGTCAGTCAGCCTAACTCCACAGATTTTCCGCAGAGATCGCATTTCGACCGCATTAATTTTACTATCATACTCTTTTCTGCATACCCAACTCTCGCTTCCATACAGTAATGTTGGGACAAGCACTGCGTTATGTATGCCTACACGTGCCTTCTGGCTGAGGTGGTGGCTGCCGAAAAGTTGCCCCAACGCTCCGTTCACTCTATTTCCCGCATTCACTCTTCGCTCTATATCAGTGGTGTACCTTCCATCTCGGCTAAATCCACATCCAAGATATACAAATTCATCCACTTGCTCTAGTACATCATTACCTATTGTTACTCTTACATCTGTTCTGGTTTTATCTCTTTCAAAGACCATTATTTTGGTTTTGCTCACATTCACGCGTAGACCCCTTTTCTTACAATCTTCTGTCATTGTGTCGACTAGGGTCTGCAGGTCAGTCGCTGACTGTGCCAGCAGGACTGCATCATCTGCATAAAGCAGAGCAGTGACCACTGAGTCGCCCATCTGGACTCCCACATTCATATCGTTCAACCTTTGGAGACATTTATCCAGATATATGATAAACAGCCTGGCTGACAGAACGCACCCCTGCTTAACGCCGATATTGACGTCAAACCAAGGCGACATTCCATCATCCAGCCGCACACAGGCTCTACAGCCCATGTAACTGGACTGCACAGCCTGTAGCAGTTTACCGTTAATACCATACTCCGGTAAAATGTCCCAAAGTTCCTTTCGTACAACCGTGTCAAATGCTCTCTCCAGATCCACAAAACTGCAGAAAACCCTCTGACCTAGAGCCAGATGCTTCTCCACAATGTTGCGCAGAGAGAACACTTGATCCATGCATCCCCTTCCACTCCTGAAACCTCCTTGTGTCTCACACAGTAAACCATCGGACACCATCCTCATTCTCCTTTCAATAATTTTTCCATACACTTTTGCTGCCAAACTGGTCAAGCTTATGGCTCTGTAATTTGCGCAGTCATAACGTGAACCCTTGTTTTTAAACAACGGCACGATGACTGCGCTATTCCAGTCCCTGGGAACCATTCCCGAGCTCCAACATAAATTGAGGAGCAACAGGAACGCCTCCCAGACACAAGAGCCACCGAGCTTGATCATCTCGGCAGACACCATATCAATGCCCGCTGCCTTACCATTTTTCAAACTTCTTATCGCCCATTCAACTTCATCCATACTGATGCCATCGGAGGACGCCGTTGTCGAATGTTGATCCACTAAACCACATCCAACACCGGCGCCAACCGTAGCATCCGCATACATATCGCCAAAATATTCACTCCATCGGCTTAACACGTCTTGTGTTTGTGTAAGAATGTCTCCACCTTTAGACCTTATTTTATTCATTCTGAAGGCTGACCAACCACCCCGAGACTTCTTCACCTCCCTCCAAAAGAGTTTGGTGTTACCCACGAAGTTTTTAGTCAGACTATCTTCTGCACTCATACTTGCTCTATCACGTTTCTCTGTCACTAAGGCCTTGGTGTCATTCTTACATTGCCGATATATTTCTTTCTTCTGTTCAGTCATACTGTCATTCAGATTCAAAGAAGAGACATAGTCCAGCCACGCTTTCTTCTTTTGCTCTACGGAAGCTGCCACTTCCGCATCCCACCATGCATCACCATTTGTTTTTCTATGCTTCTTTGAACTTCCACATACTTCTTTCGCTGTATCTACCATACTCTCTTTCAATACTCTCCAGCATTCTTCAATGTCCGATTGCGGCTGGCTTGCCATCGTCAGCCGTTCTCGGACACCCTCTGCATACTTTTCTCTTACACACTCTTCTTGCAACCTTTCAACCTTTATTCTTTCAAGCCCTCCGAAGTGGACACGCTCTCGCCAGTGCCTCCACTTTCTGAACAGACCACTAAATCTCGCAATAACGAGATAGTGGTCCGTATCGACTGTGGGGCCCCTGTAGGCTCTTGCGTCCAATATTTTGCTTCAGAGGCGACTGTCTACCAAAATTAAATCTATTATGCTTTTCTGTTCATTCCTTCTCCATGTATACATATGGATGTCCTTATGTTGGAAAAATGTGTTTGACACAATAAGGTTTCTCTCCATGCATACATCCGCTATGAGCCTACCTGCGTCGTTCACTCTCTTATCACCAAATGGACCAAGTACGTCCTCATAGTCGGGACGCTTGGTCCCCACCCATCCGTTCAAATCTCCGCATACAATCACGCGTTCACTGGTTTCTGCCATATCCAGAACTTCCCTAACATTATCCCAAAACTTCTCTAGGTCTGATGCCACCGAGGATCCTACGGGAGCATATGCTACAACCATGAATACCTTGGTGACACCTAGTTTTATACGGACCCAGAGAAGTCTGGGATCATACATTCCGTAATCCTTCACACCTGAGGCCAAGCGAGAGGACAACAGCATTAAAATAAAAACTAACATTAATCTGTTTGACCAGCATGGCATAATATAACCATTTACTTATCTTGCGGAGGAAAATCCAGTAGTATTATGATGATGTCCCTCATCATATTGGCCTCATTGGGCTCAAGAAGAAGAAAAATTGATATCATTTTTCTTCATCTTTATCTCTATAGAAATATACAAACATACATACATATCATCACGCCATATTCCATGCAGGGTAGGTAGAGAGAACAGAGTGCCAGAGAACTCTATCCTTGCATACTTCACTCGCTTTTCTTTTTCTTTTTTTCACCACATTCATAATTCTCTTCATACACGCTCGCCGGTTTCGGAGACTCTTGACTCCACCTTCCTTCAGTAAGTGACCAATCTGGTTTAGGTAGGTTAGTCTCTATAGAAATATACAATGATATAAAACATTATATGTGTGCAAGTTTTAAGTCCACAGTCATGTAAGTTTGGATTTCAGCGTGACAAAGATTAATAAGCTAATATAGTTTTATTGAACGTGGAGTCACAATAAGAATTTAAAAAATAATCTTTGTGCTTTTTTCAGTCACTAGTCTATGGTTTAGATAGGTTGCTCGCTGGGTTACATTTTCGAGTACCACCAGCCCCGCGTTCATCCCTATACAGTGGGCCTTCCTACTGGTGGCAGCCAATCCTCAGTCCAAATGTACACCTTAGTTTTGCAGTTATAGACTATTACTTGTGTACCTGTGAAGACTTATTTTTCACTTCGTATTTTTTACTCATAATCTATAACATGATAACAGATTATAAATTTTGTCTTGACTTTATCACAGTTAATTAATATTTTAGACGCGGCTTCGTCCACGTGAAAAGTAACTTGCCCTAAGTTGAACTAATATCCCATAGGAACAAATTACTGGGATAAAAAGTATCCTATTTATTAATCTAGGCAATGGTCTCTTAATGTGCTAATTTTCATCTAAATCTATTCAACGATTTACGCGTGATTGAGTAACAGTAACATTTTACGCAGAGTTAAAGAAACACCGTATTTTTTTATTATGGAGTTGAATGAGAGACCTAAGCAGTGAATATTTTATTACACATGTAAGAATTTGTGAGTTTGTTTACTAGCTGGTGTCCTTGAAGTGGAGTAGCCATCACATAGTACACGCGATTCAAATCAAATGCATACGTAAGTTTTCTGAATCGCTCAATTTGTTTAGGTTCACATGCTACGTATTTATTATAGAACCTTTTATAAAATACAGAGCAATATTCATAGCGAAATCTTTGGAAATTAAATAAATATATGTAAATAATAGTGTTGACGTCCAGTAATAAATAAAAACAACTCGCTCAATATCCAACCACATTATTTGTCATTTTTTTTTTAGTTTTAATTATGTACCTGTTCACTGTATCATTCGTTTTAATTTTAAACCGCGTAGGAATAGTAAACATTTCACTGAAAGTTTTTAATGTTTTAAAATTATATAACATTTGGATTACTGTCAAGATTTCGTCTAAAGCTGTTTGATTTAATTTTGTTTATGATAGAGACGAAGTTATAATTATTATTTATAGGCCCTTTATATAACATTTCATCGTAAGTGCGTATATAATTAATTTATACTATTACGTATATAGCGTATGACCGGATATCTAATATTTATTTTAGGTTTGGAAGTATATCTTGTTAAAGCTTTGAGTTTTCTCAAGTATATAATATATTATAAGATTTTGTATTTGTTGTAAGTCTGATAATATTCCTTTATTTACTCTTTCTTTATACACAATGCTATCTAATTTTTGTGAGACAATACAATGTAGTGGTAAATATGTAATTATCTCTCACTTCTTTTTAAGACTTCTTTTTAAAGACAATACTCTGCACTAAGAAAATAATTTTTGTATTGCGGCGGACTTTATAACCAGTGTGTGTTACCAGCGATGACTTACGGAACTGAAACGTGGTCTCTAAATGTTGGCCTCATCAAAAGGCTCAAAGTTGCTCAGCGTGCTATGGAGAGGGCTATGCTCGGTATTTCTCTACGTGATAGAATCCGAAATACGAAAATCCGTAGAAGAACGGGTGTAACTGATATAGCCCGAAGAATTAGCGCGTTGAAGTGGCAATGGGCAGGCCACATTGCTCGACGAACCGACAACCGTTGGGGAAGAAAGGTTGTCGAGTGGAGACCACGAATCGGACGGCGCCGCGTAGGACGACCCCCCACTAGGTGGACTGACGACATTATCAAGGTCGCAGGAAACCGCTGGATGCAGGTGGTGCGGGACCGTGTTGAATGGCATTCTCGTGGGGAGGCCTATGTCCAACAGTGGACGTTTACGGGCTGATGGATGGATGGATGGATGGCGGACTTTATAAATATATAATTAAAGGATACAAGTTACATTCAGACTTAGGATAACAGTTTGTGGTTTGCACAAAGTCCTGCGTGGGAATCGAACCCACTTTACACGGTCGATATCGTTGAGATACGCAATCTGTGCAATCAAATGTAGAGTCAATCAGACGAAAATATTAGAATTAATAAAGGTATATTGGTACATATTATAAGTGTCATATTATATGTGTTGTCATTATTCAGCATTTCACTGTCAACTGCTGGACGAAGGTCTCTCACATTATTAAGGGGATAGTGTCATAATTGTCACGCTTGGCTATATAGCGGTGGCGATCGTAATGAGCTGCTGCCTACTCTTCTACTGAACTTTCAGTCGATTTTTCGACTTGTAAGGGTTAACAAGAACTGCATTCGTATCCCACCATCACCACACGGGAATTAAAAGTGTAAATTAGAAAAATATTTTATAGTTGAATATTATACAGAAATACTTATGTCAATTTTAGTTCTATTATAAGTTTAAAACATGCTGACAGAGCAAGAATACAATTCACCACCACATTCCTTGCTCGTGGGTATTGTAAAATACGACTAAGAATAAAAAATGTAGATCTATGCAAGAGAAGAATTATTTAGGACATTCAACCAGTGTATAACAACACAACATAGGTAAATTTACCTCCTATTTTGGAGCCTTCTGTCCAACAATGGTATATGGAATATTTATGAGCCAACATGATAATGATCTTTACTTAACTGATGCTATCTTTTTGCATATTTAGTTCTATAATGACATCGCTACATCACTCATAGAAGGTTGACACCCGAACGTGTAGCTTATATATTAACTGAGGGATTTGATCATGGCGGTACCAGTTACTAGATTATCAAGCGATGTTACAAAGAAATTAGGCTAAATATTTCAGCCTTTTAACGCATTCAAAAGTTTCAATGGATATATCGACGAATACATAAAGGATACGGAAAAAAGTTTTAAGTACCTACGCATTCCGTAAACTAAAAGCTATTTAACTTGCTTGTCACGCAAAAGCGTTTGAGTGTTAGTTTAATTTACTTAGAAATTAAAGTTAGGTAGTTAAAATTTGATTTTAACAACTCATTTAGAATGGTATATTATAATGTAATGGTTTTAATTAAGTAATAATTTCATCATGATGGATGGAAGTTAATAAAACGTGGTAGCAAAACAACTTATAAACGAAGAAATTTACATCAGTATTTTTTAATACACAGTCGTAGGACCACACTGCTGATAGTTTTCTGTCTACAACTGAGGTTCGGTCCGTTCGGGGTTGTACGACACTCTCGCAGAAAATCGGTGGCTTAGCGATGGCAAGCCCAAATTTCTGGGAGGATTTGGGCTTTTCATTGGTTGGCAGCGGCCTAGCTGTATCTCTGGTATTGCAAAAGACCATGGGCGGCAGTAATCATCAGGTCTGCCACTTGCTCGTTTGTCATTAAAAGCAACAAAGCATATTAATTCAGATTAAAATATCATAATCCACTTTTCGGCTTTCCGTATAGTTACGGAGTATGAATAAAATTCACCAACTGCTATCTTATTCGTAGGTGTCGTACAAGTCGATTAGGGAGGAGGGACATATAATGCAAGTGAACATCTGTGCAAGAGAAATACTTGAAATAAGACTATACCAACCCTTTCGAGATGATGATATGAGTTTTTTTGCCACTATAAGTAATAGCTTATGGTGGCAAACGAGCAAGCAGCACACCTGATGGTAAGTGTTACTGCCGGTCACAGACCTTTGCTATACCATGGGTACATTTAGGCTGCTGCCTACTTGTGATAATCTCAATCCCACCCAAAAAGTTGGGCTGCCGGTTCTCTCGCTCATCAAACTAAACACACCAGCACATTGCCAAGTGTGGTAAGGTACGGTGGTGTAGTAACCCCAGACGGACCAGCCCGCGGCTGTAGACAGATAACTGTCAACATTGTGGTCCTACCACTATTAACTAAGTTGAGATGATGATGATTATCCTTTTACTCTTATCATATCTCCATATGATTGCGTAACCGCTTTATTTCATACTAGTTGTCGCTAGTACTAAGATAGTTGGATAACGTTTTTTATCCTTTTCTCTTTTCCAGGGTACTTTTTTTCACAGAAACATTTAGGGATGCGGTTAGTAACTATGAATAGTTTTATCAAGATCAGATAACGATTTAGAAATGCATATAGAATAAATAAACAAATAGTAATTTTGATTTTTCATTGCCTTCGCCATAATGGGAGGGAAATTAACCAAATATACCATGTTGGTCGGAAGTGTTGGTATAGGGTTTTGTTTCGACTTATCCTTCTCTTGCATAGATGTTATATGCGTTTTATATCCCTTAGTCGTCTCTATCACCCACGGGTAAGAAAAGGGGGTGGATTTTATATCTTATTTAATGGTAGGTAATTCGTGTACTCATATCTTTTTTTGACAGGCCTAGGCCTATACAACCCACCCATTGTGTCCAGGATGGTGGAAGTGTGGCGTACAGCCCCATAATCCATCGTATTCCCTCGCCATTGACATTGGACCGACCACTGGTACCCATTCCTTGACATCCGCGGCCGGCACTATGGGTTACTCTTTCGAGTATCAACATCTCCAACAATACCTCGGTAACAAAAAACCATGAGTGCATAATAACTGCATAATGGTTTTCTGCATTAAGAATATAAAGCGTTGCTACTACATATATACATATCATCACGCCATATCCCTTGCAGGGTAGACAGAGAGAACAGAGTGCCAGAGAACTCTATCCTTGCATACTTCACTCGCTTCCTCAACATTCACAATTCTCTTCATACACGCTTGCCGGTTTCGGAGACTCTTGACTCCACCTTCCTTCAGTACATGACCGATCTAGTCTGGGTAGGTTAGTCTCGGTCTCCCCCGGTACCTACATCCTTCCACTTTCGCATTGTATATCTTCGTATGTCGCTACTATAGCTATCATAAAAACCGGCTAAAGTATTACCAGGGTAGAGGGTGGCAGCGCTATCCTAAGAAACATAATATCAACTATTCCTGACAATGCTACTAGGACTAGCTATACTCATCAAAGACCCAATTCTTACTTCAATACCCTTGGGTTTGTACTGTAAAGTATTCGTAAAGTCAAGATAACAAAAATCTAAAATGCGTAATAGGTATAATTACTTTTAGTTCATAAAGCATGCTATTTTCATGTGACAAATGTGTTAGTTAGCTTAAAAAAAAAGTTGTCATTCTTCACATAATGACAGAGACTTTGTTTTTTTGTCTATCCATTACCAAACAATGTTCTAATGTTCAATATCATTTTGTATTCTCGGATCGGTATTAGCGTAATATGCCGTTAAAATTCATTGTCTGGCATATTGCCAAAATGCAGTTGCGTACACATATGTAGGTATAAATAAAACATAACTGAGATTCGATAGACACACGTAGTAACATATTTTTTTTTAATGTTCTGTAGCGTTATGAATTACTTTAAATTTTCGTTTAGTAACTAAAAATACAATATTTCACGATGTTGTCGACTAACAGAAAAAGATGCCATGACTGTAATTGAGATGAAATTTGAATTAATCTATATGCCAAACAGTCTGACCAGCTTGATATAGTATGCCAATTTCATTATCTTTGCGTAAAAAACTATTTCTTAACAGCGTATAAATATTTTTTTCTGGTTTGTTTGGTCCATGCGAACAGGCAAAGGTATGTCCATACAGCCAAGTATTATACAAACTTCTTCATAAAAAAAAGAAAAATATTTCTGTTACTCGATATTACGAAGCGTGTTTTATTATTAAACTTAAGTAAGACAAATTTGTAGCGTTGGCCATTAAATTAAGAAAACCTCTTAGAATTTTAACATAACGCAAAAATCGCGTATAGTTCTGTTAAATCATATTTAGTTCTATTTAGAGCTTTCTCCGCAGTACATATCAAAAAATATCAATATAATTTTTTCGGAATAAAATCAATAACACTATTAGCGCTCAATATTGAATATCATTTAGGAGGGTCACGTAAGTAAAAAAGAAAACAATTCTTTTTATCCAGATTTTGGCCATAACAATGGTCAATAGAAGCGCATATGTTTCATTTATTTACTAGTGCGACCTATAAGAATGACAAGATATGTTTATATGATATACATATATGACATACATATATAACATGAACGAAAAAGATGTAAAGGACGCTGGATAGTCCATAGAGAAGTATATAAGGTCCAGAATACGTTCCTTTAGTCTCTCGTACGACACCCGTGGATAATATTAGGTATTTAGTCCACCACCATACGAATATGAAATTCACTGCTACTGTAGTAGTTTTATTCATATCATATCGTGACACCAGATAATTTCGTGTAATATTTATGTAATTCCTAAACATCAACAATAATTCTATGACTAATGGTACGCCTTTGACATCAAAATGTAAGTTTTCATGAACATAATGGTATGAGTTTATTGGATATGGCAAGGACATTGCCAAACAGATACGTTTTAGAATACCGCAGCAATGCTAAATAGTTTTGCTTATGAAGGTCTTTTGGATTGACTCGATTTAAAACTCAAAAATTTAAAAAAGTTAATTAATGATCTTAAGAAAACATTTATATAATTAGAAGCCTCTCCAAGTGCTTTAATAATTGGCCACCGAAGAAAAGACTGGGTTCCGGTGGCCCACTCGCACGGTGTTAATAGGTATGTTGTTAGGTGGGTCTATGGGGCCACGCACCGCTTTATTCCGTCCCCCTCGCAGACGGGCAATTGTTTCTTTTTAATACGTACCACTATTGGGTACAACTCTTTCCCACAATAAAAAAAACCCTTTCGGTTTTAACCATCCAAGTCCTTTAGACTTTCTTTAGAAAAAAGTTCCAGTGGCAGATTGAATGAATGGCTAGTTAAATTGAATTTATACAATTACCGTGCGAAGTTAGTCGGGAGTTGATTCTTGCTGTGATTGCCCGCGCTATCTCGGTGGAATCGGTTGAACGCTGCTGATGGAGACGTAGCCTCTCAAACAAGCAATCAGCTGCCGCTTCGTCCGCCATGCGAAAAGCTGTATACACAACAATATGTAATTAATTACATATGTACTATATGCCCATATTAAAAATGGTAATCTACTTCAAGTTACTCCAAAAGACATTAATTTACATATATACATACATAGCCTCACGCCTGTTGCCCAGAGGGGTAGGCAGAGACTACGGATTGCCACAAACCACGATCCTGGCATACTTCCATCGCTTCATTCACAATCATAATAGTCTTCATGCATGCTCTACGAGCGCGTATGCGTAAGCATACTCTTAATAAGATCTCTCGTCAACAAATCTCCAACTTGGTGCAGAAAAGTATGACGTGGTCTTCCCCTTGTATTCGTCCCATTCACGCTTGCTTTATATATTTGCTTCGTCAAACTCTCGTCACTCATTCTTTCTAAATGTCCAAACCACCTCAGCATACTCTTTTTGATCTTTGTCACTACTTCTTCATTCACACCACAGCGCTCTCTTATAACACTATTCCTAATTTTATCTTTCATACTTACATCACACATACTACGAAGAGCTCTCATAGTTATTATAAATTTTGTCGGCATTAACTAGATTATTATAATCACGTTATACATGTGATAACGAAGTGAAAACAAAATTTATAACCCCCTTTCTTGTCTGTGAGTGTCGTAATAGCGATTTAGCGATATAATATGCATATACCATCTATAGAAGAGAAGGAAACCTCAAAATAAAACCCTATACCAACCTGATCAATCAGCGTGGCATAGGACATCTGAGCCCAATAGTGGGACGATGACGATGTGTATAGTAGATGATGATAATTATGATCACTATTTGTTCCTCTTTTAATTTACATCCTGATATGATTATCTATTGGAGACGATATAAGGAAAAACGGCACAAACCAGACATATCTACCACATAATATTTTTAAGTATTCTTTAATTCGCTATGCTATCTGTTTATATTTCCTAATCATCTCACGTGATATCCACGAGAAAAAAGGAGAAGATAACACATTTTATTATTATTTCACCTGCACAAGTCAAAAATGGCCAATTAACGAAAAATAATGCTCATATCTGATTTTTCTCTTTGTTCAAATCTCTCTCCCAAGTTCATGGCTTATATAAATAAATTCTTGAGGCTAATAATAATGTATATTAAGTTTATGTAATATATATCTCCTTTATTATTTCGATATTTTATTTATTCAAATGGATGCATGAATGTATATAAATATATGCGTCGCATAATGAGTCGACTGTGTCCCACTCAAATTAAATAACGACTGAGAAGGAAAATTTATCTCTCGACTGCAGCAGAGAGCACCTGTTGTTTCCCTTCCTGGAAACGATATTAGTATGGGAAGCCTGTCTGAGAGTTAGTTCTATTTAACGATAGCACTATGCAATAATGTTAAGTCACGCAGTGATCAGCTAAGAAAACATCTATATACCATCAATATATCAATCATCAAACTCTACATAAGCATAAGTAAATATATTCACATATGAATGACTGCATAGATGGTATATTGATTGAAATACCGACCTACCATGCCAGAGTATTTTTTTTTTTTTTCTATTTTATTAATTAGGAGTTTTGTCGGTAACCGACCATGCCATTCCCATAGTAAAATTATCTTATTATACTAACTTAACTTAACCTAATATATCTAAATAAATATCCATGAGAATCCTGGCTTCATCTGATGCAGGTGAAGCCAGAATTCTATTACACTGACCCACATTCATGCAAATAATGCTATCTTGTAGAAGATTATTATTACGTAGGGCATCGCCCCGGGCACATTCCATCAACAGATGCTGTATGTCTTCAACCGAGTTACAATACTCACAATTCGATTAATCCAACTTGCCCATTAGGTATTTAAACACATTAGATGGAATGTGACCAGAGCGGATCCTCATCATGGCAACAAATGCCAGTGTCATGGGTTGAATTTCTACGTAAAACAATCCTTTATATGATCCACCAATTGTTATTCTGCTAAGGTAAAATTTTGTTTCTGTTAAATTAAAATAGTACATCTGTTTGTAAAGCTCCCCGTCAAACAAGCATTATTTCTTTAGTGCTGGGTGTTGTCTTTAAAAATATATTCCTTATAAAACATTTTAAATTTCCCATAATTATTTTCTAGCTCTAACTATATTCTTTTTCTTTATTTTTTGAGAGGCTATGATCTGAACATACAACGTTTATTCTATCTAGGGCCATGAAATCGCGGCGTTTGGCCCCATAACCCACTGTGTTCCCAACATTGGGCCGAGGACTGATACCGATAACATCCGCAGCCCGACACCATTCTAGTCTTAAATCTCAGGCTTTTTTTGTAAATTAATTACAAAGGTCCAGAAACAATACAACAAAAAGCAACAGTCTTACGATACTTAAATAATAAATCCCATTAGATCAGTAATATACAACAGTAAATTAAAAACATAATAGTAAAGTAAATAGTACATGAGACGTAATTATGATTAACTTCCTAGAAGACGAGCAGTTAAAACTCTACTTAACTATTTCACACGCGCTTGACTTTATAAGCTGCAGACAGTATAAGTGATAATTAATTATATAGAGTATGTTAATTAACTCGACAATTATATGTATGAAATCTTTTTGTAGTTTTTGAATATGTAATTGTACATACAGTTGTTTGGCTAAACAATTCATTGTAAGTAGTCTAAGGTCAACTTTAGCAAGAAAGAGAGATGTACTTTAATTTCCAGACAAAATAATTATGTTGTAAGCTTCTTGTTTGGAAAGAAATTTTTTATTTTGGAGTATATAATTGAGACAGACTTTATTACCGTTCTACGTAAGTACATATTTAAAGCGTCTGGGTAATTCATTGTGCTCATCAAATTGCTGGTTAATTATGTGTACAAGGTTAATATAGTATATTATAATTACTAGAATCATCTCGTCGTTTGATTGTTATGCAGCAGTCAATCGTTTCTTATAAATAGAATATTTATATATGTGAAGCTGAATTAAATCATCATCATCATCATCACAGCCCATAAAAGACCCACTGTTGGGCTCGGGCCTCCTCCGTAATGGGAAGGAAATTAATCTATTATACCGCGCTGGTCAGACGTGTTGGTATAGAATTTTGTTTCGAGTTTTCCTTCTCTTGCATAGATGTTATATGCTTTATATCCCTTAGTCGTCTTGTACGATCACCCACGGGTAAGATATGGGGTGGTGAATAATATTCTTACTCCGTCACCACGCGGCAAACTTTAACTTTGAAATTAAATCACCTACTGGAAATAACCGACTGTAAATACAAGTAACTTACTGTAAATAACTTACTGTAAATAACCTACAGTAAATAACCTACTCTAAATAATCTACTGTAAATACCAGTAACTTACTGTAAATAATCTACTGTAAATAACCTACAGTAAATAACCTACTGTAAATAACCTACAGTAAATAACCAACTGTAAATAACCTACTGTAAATAATCTACTATAAATAACCTACTGTAAATAATCTACTGTAAATAACCTACTGTAAATAGCCTACTGACTGCACAGATGGCGTCGTGGTTAAGATATCGACCTTCCGTGCCAGTGTCGAGGGTTAGATTTCCACGCAGGAATATACTTTGTTCGGTCCACAAATTGTTGTTCTGAATCTGGGTGCAATTTGTCTGCGTTAATTGTATGTTTGTAAAGTCCCACGCAATGAAAGGATTGTATCCTCAGTTGGTGGTCTTTAAAAACTTTTATGGCGTGAATGAAAGGAAAAATTAAATTGTGTAAATCATACTTTCAAAACCTTATGTGTATGAAGTATGGTATTGACAAAGCATGACCCACTTTGGAAATTAATTAAATAATTTAGAGCCTTTTAGACATTGATGTTGCGAGCTCTGAATGACTCCTAGATTTCTAAGGGTCTTCTACTGCTCCCTTGAATGTCTCAAGGCGACCTTACTGCTATTATTGTGCTGCTATTATTATGCCTTATTGCTATTAAGGATCTATAACCAAAATGATAACTTAAATACAAACGGAGAGGTATAACCTATACTCGCCTAATTTCTATAACATCGACTAAATGATACCGATTTCTTATTTTTTGTTACCACCCTGCACTAAGTAAGTAATTGCGGGTGACTTTACAAATTGCGCCCACACTCAGAAAGGCAGGAATCGAACCCAAGACACTGGCATAGAAGGTCGAATTTTTAACCATTACGCCATCAATGCAGTCTTGAATTGACGCTGGTATTTAACCATCATATCATTTCCTATATATTGACGTGCCAAACGTGGCGACTATGATATTAACCCTGTCACTCTTGCGTTCAACATTGGACGTTGCTAGGCTAATGGATAGACGGATCATAGTTTTTTATGAAGAAAAAATACAAATTAAAAATACAAACTAGACCATTTTCGACAGACCAAGATTATTTTTGTAGATAATTTTTATAACAATGACGTAAATAAACCAAAAACCATTCACTTTAGTGGGATAAAAATCAAGCCTTTTTACCGAGACTGCACAAGCCCTTACTCTTTTCATGGGTCACTATTTTTATGTAAAAGCACGGTAACTTATTTTAAAAAAATTGCTTATAAAACAAATTATAGAAAGGTTTTTTTTTTAAAGAGATTAAAATAATTATTTCGTATAATCAAGCAGCAACATCGACACAAGATTTATCTTTATTCTCTATAAAAACAATATAATACATAATCCAATAACACGAAAACATTAAAACGATACGACTTTGATTAACGACGTCCTTGTATATTTTTTAAATGCTTAATAATATTAGTTTCATAGAGTAATTTTTCGGATAGTTTATTTTAAAATGAGCGAGACGTATGACTACGAATTATTTCCTTGTATATTTTTTTTTGTTGGTTGGCAAGTAGAAACTGTAGCTTTGTGCAAAGAATAGCTGATTATAGAAGTACTATCTACGGCTGCGTCTACACGTGTTTAATTTTCCATTCACGACTTTACGACTCTGCATGTTTCGTTGTAATTCTATACTCTCAAGAATTGCAACGTGGCATTGTAGATTTTTTCGAATAACATCCTAGATTTTCATAAATCCGTCGGACTGGCAACGGAGGTCAAATAAGTGGTACCAGTGGCCGGCTTAATGGCGATGTAGTGGGAATGCGGTGGGTTATGCGGCCAATCGCTGCCTTTCTGTCGCCCCGGACGAAAAGGACGGCGTGGGTCCGGACCATAGCCAGCCTATAAAAAAAAGACTCATAAATAATGTTCAGAATGAATTGACTGTTTATGAGATGCGAAAGAATAACAAGCATACTAGAAATCTGTAATAATCTATATAATAACTTTTAGTCGTATTTATATATATATTTTTTTTTTTTTATTGCTTATGGCGGCAAACGAGCAGACAGCACACCTGATGGTAAGTGTCACTGCCGCCCATGGACCTTTGCCAATGGTATAGCTAGGCCGCTGCCTACCAATACCACCCTGAACCCACCCCAGTTAGGCTTCTGGCTCTCTCGCTCACCGAACGAAGCGCAATAGCACATTGCTATTACTCAGACGTCGATCTTCTGCGAGAGTGTGGTACTACCCCGGACGGACCGGCCCGCGGATGTAGACAGAGAACTGTCCACAGCGTGGTCCTACCACAATAAATTATATTGCTCAACTCGAGACAAAGTCAATACTTATTCAACCATTTTCGCCTAAATTATATAACGCAATAATCTTCTACAAATATTACTTATATTATTTTTATTTTCATTCATCTTAAAAGCTATAAAGGCTTGGGACTGTGATCCCACTGTGGAGTACTTTTCCTCCTTCGAGATGTGAAAGAAATTGTTTTTTTGCCAAGACAGTCAGGTGGGTTGGTATAGGGTTTTATATCGAGATTATCTTCTATTGTGGTGTAATATTATATGTTTTTATGTCTTAGTTGTCTATTACGATACTCGCAGAGAAGAAATGAATAGTGACTTACTACACGAAAATTCACTTACTACATTACCTAGCTTCATTTCAGCTCATATATGTCCCACTACTGGGCTCGAGCCTCCTCCATAATGGGAGGAAAATTGGCCTACTACACCACGCTGGTCAGACGTGTTGGTATAGGGTTTTGTTTCGAGTTTGCCTTCTCTTGCTTTTTAAATTACCTAGCTTAATATTTATGAATCGTTATACTACTATACTATATACTTCAACTACAATCAAACTCAGTTAAAATAACCTTGGACTATTTACTGTAGCTTTCTTTAATATCTGTAATTAATTGTGATTTATAGGACGTTTGTTTCCACCAGAATACGTGTGACTTTTTCTTTTTTGCATTACAATATAAAACACAAAACGTTGTTGTATTTGGCACATGTTTGTAAAAAGTATTTTTGAATGTACATAGTTAATTGCCGGCTTTTATTACATACGATGTAAGTATAACACTTGGTAATATGTATATCTGCAATTCGTAATCTATTTATTATTACACTTGAAATAAATTCTAAAATAACAATAAAAGAACTGGTTAATAAAATGAGATTCAATTAATTTTTAGCTTAGACGATAATAGTTTAGCAGCGGATTAGGTGATACTTAAAAGATACGCAGTCTGTTACACATTTGAACCTTTAGGGTTAAAGATCTGAGACTGTGAAAATACATAGTGTTGGCAATATTACTGAGTGTAAACATAAAATCGAGTTTTCATTGAATGTAGCACAACAATGTGTCAACGACGGCTACTTGCGTGAAAAATACCAATATTATGATAAGAAATGAATTGAATAGGAATAATAAAGTACTACAAACGTACGTGAATGCGTGTAGTCCCTTCTGTTGTAATATGTGAACGTATAATTGTAAATAAACAATGTGTTGTGTCAAGCGTCGTTCGCGAGCTGTGCGCGTCGCGGCGGCCGCTGGACGACTAATCCCGCCCGACGCCGTGGAAATCGGAAACGAAGGGCGTACGACGCAGCGCGGGAAACGTTTTTCTTTTGTGCTTCTGCTGGCTTAAATCACTTTACACAAATATCTATTCAATGCAATCTGATTAAATACACAAAGATTATAAATGTCCCAGCGTCTGATATGTTATGTGTCTGAGCGAATGGGTTATCATCGCGTTGGAATGTGTGAAGAACATTGACTACATGTATAGTGCATAACTCATAACATCAACAGTGATAATTACCAGTTTTTAATGAAACGACTTAATAGTCAGTCAGTCAGAGGATTTATTATGAAATTAGGGAAATACTGGCCGCATTTCCCTAATTTCATCCTTACTAATATTATAAATGCGAAAGTAACTCTGTCTGTCGCTCTTTCACGTTAAAACTACTGAACTGATCTAAATGAAATTTGGTACACAGATGATCTAGAGCCTGACAAAGGACATAAGATACATTTTAATGCAAAAAAAGGGTTGTAAAGGGGGATGAAAAGTTGTAAGGAAGTATTATCATTTTTACAGCCAAAAGCTTGAAACTTATTTTTAGGCTATTGATTAGATATAAATAAATATGACATTAACATTTTGTAAAAAAATTACCCTCAAAGGGTAATTTTAAGGGGATGAAAAACTTTAGGAAAGTAACCTTTTACGTGGGCGAAACAGAAGCTAGTTCACATATATAATATATAATTTCATAATTCAACGTACTGAAGTACACTATTAGTGCTAGTAAATCTACTACAAGTATATTTTATATTTTTAAGTACAATTGAAAGATGCAATCAGTGGAATACGGTGTTATTAACTTGTAAACGTTATGTTTCACAACCTTTAGAATTAATTTACGCCTTGTCATTTTAATGTAGTCATTATTTCATTTATATTATAAATACATTGGCAATTTGCCAACTAAAATTTATTTTTAGTTAATAAATTGTCTAAATAATTTCAATTAAAATCATAATACAAAAATATGAATTATAGTTAAAAAGGGAATATTTGTTTTGAGAATTATCCATAAAATCAAACATTAAATGTAATGTACCTAATTAATATACATAGACTAAAATACAGACGCACAAAAAAAAGATCAAGATAAAATATATAAATTAAAACAATATTAAAAATATGTATGTATAATTCTATTCTATATTTAGATTTATTTAATTTAATTACTAATATTATTTTCCGTGTGGTGACGGAGTAAGAATACAATTCACCACCCCATATCTTACCCATGGGTGATCGTACAATACGACTAAGGGATATAAAACGCACAACATTTATGCAAGAGAAGGCAAACTTGAAACAAAACCTATACCAACACGTCTGACCAGCGTGGTGTAGTAGGTCAATTTCCTTCCCATTATGGAGGAGGCTCTGGCCCAGCGGTGTGTCATATATGACCTGAGATGACTAATAAATTTAAACAAAATATTTATAACATGTAAAACCTGTGAGGTTTTTGTCCAATCATAGGAACGGAACTTAACGTTCGCTGAAGAGATACGTCAAGTAACTGAGACATATTTACAAAATGTTTATGTAAGTAATGATTTCGTGCAAAATACACACAGAAGACAGATAAGACAAAGTCACGTTATTACTTAAATACGGTTAGATAGATTTATCACAATAAATCTAAAATCATCACAATGCTTTTCGAACAGGATATAACATCTTATCTTACGTATACGTGGATAAAAACCGCAAGTGGCATCCGATCCGAAATTTAACTACTAATCATCATTCTCCTACTTTAATCCCAATTACTTGGGGTCGATACAGTATGTACTCTTCTTTCATAGTACATATTGTAAAAGTTATTGACAATAGTTTTATGACCGGCCGCGTGCCAGACGTTAACCCTCATTGGGAATGTAATTCTTGACAAAACAGCATCAGATGGAGTTCGCCTAGATCGTTATAAGGCGTTTAGTCATCTTTTACAACATTCACGAGCAAAGTAAGGGTTGGTAGTATTCGTAGCCGCTACCACACAACCTAGTCATTAACCTACTAATACGAAAGCAAATAATCACATCGAAGGACGGTAGGCGATATTGATTTCAGTACCTACATAATGGCTAATGGACAATTTATCTAATGGAAGTAAAACTATAGACACATTTTTAGGGTAAATAATATAAAAGCTTTTATATATTTTCTCCTTACCTGACATTTTTCATCATTTACAGTAAAAGTAATTCGAGTCACATTAACACTTTGCTATAATACAGATCATTTCGATTTTAAACAGTCTTTTGTATTTTTTAAATAGGTTGCTAAATTTTTGGTAGTATATAACCTTTAAAATGTAAGACTGATTTTAGACTGATTTTTCGTCGGTATCATTATCGGCCAGTATCAATCGCAAATTGAGTGTATTTGTCATATATTCACGTTTATTGTCAAAAAAGGTATATCTCACTATATCTTTAAACGAGCAATTCTTGTATATATATATCTTAATATATATAAATTACGCGTCACGTTGTTTGTCCACGATGGACTCCTAAAGTACTTAACCGATTTTAGTCAAATTTGCACACCATGTGTAGTTTGATCCAACTTAAAAGGTAGGATAGCTTCTCATCAATTCTCAATTTATAGTCGCAATATTATTTTATTGCAAATTATTTGACAGTCACAATTATCTGTTATCTCCAAACGATTCTAGCAGATGGTGGTATATGTTGACTGGATTGAGTAAGTAGTTAATAGATGGCGCTATGTTAAACGTACAAACGTTTCATATAAGCTACAATTTATTAGTATAACCACCATGTGTTACTGAGGCTACCTTAGCCACAGCAACGCGTGGCCGGGTCAGCTAGTATATATATATATATATATATATATATGTAATCTGAATCTCGGAAACGGCTCCAAAGATTTTCTTGAAATTCAGCATAAAAGGGGTTCCGGGGGCGATAAATCGATCTAGCTAGGTTTCATTTATAGAAAATATTGTTTTGTCAGTAGTTTTCGACAACAAAAAATATAATTTTTCGTTGTACTAAAACTATTAGAATATGTAGGTTTTTAAATTTTGACGCTGTCATTAAGAATAGACATTTAGCTCAGTTGGAAAATCGAGTGGTCTAATCCAAACAAACCGGAGCTTGGTTCGGATCCTTACTTTTCTTATTTACTTTTTGGCCTTTTTTTTTAATTCTATTAATTATTATCATTTGCCCGTATCTTTGTCTGCGTAGAAGTCGAAAATGGTTTTAATAGGATTTTTGTTTGTATTTTACGTTATTAGTTTTATTGTTATTTATAAACTATTATAATGTATGTAGTATAAATGTTTGTATACTTATATAGTATAACAATCTTATCCATGTGGTGACGGAGTAAGAATACAATTCACCGCCCCATATCTTACCCGTGGGTGATCGTGAGAGACGACTAAGGGATATAAAATTGCATGTAACATTTATGCAAGAGAAGGAAAACTCGAAACAAAACCCTATACCAACACCTCTGACCAGCGCGGTATAGTAGATTAACTTCCCTTCCATCGAAATTAGGCCGACCACTGGTACCGCTTCTTTGACATCCACCCGCGATACTACACCTATTACAGTATTTCTTTGTAAACAATAGCTTTTGTTTTTCTTTCGGATTTTAGAATTACCAGGCTACTCTGTGAGCTTACTCTGAAGCATGTCACATACAACTGCCCATGGAAGAAGCAGTTTTCTCTCAAGTCTACTCTCGCTACTTTAAGAATTTGACCTCGAGCTTTGTTTATGGTTATTGCGAAGCAGACTTTAATAGCAAACTGCACTCTCTGAAACTCGAAAGACTAATGTCTTTCGAGTTTCAGAGTTGTCCAATGTTTTTTCTTGCAAACTGGTGGCATTGTATAATTTTGGTGCGCCAGCTCTCAATTTTAAGATGTGAGTTGGGAGACCGGGAGCCTTCAGAGAATTCAGGAACTCGACCGGTTGTCGGACTCGGGGTTTATCAATTATTCGAAGGATTTAATTTAATATTAGACCCCTTCGATTGACTTAAAATATTTGCAAGTAAATAGTATAAAGAAAACGAAACGACCGTAGTAGCGCACATAGGTAGGTCATGGCGTCTTACGACCAATCTGATCAGCATTAACATCCTGTCTCCCTATCGCATCTTACTGATTGTTCCTAATATAACTCAACCTTTTCGTCTCGATTTCTACAAATATTAAACGCCTATCATTATGCCGTAAAAATACCCTCGCCAAAGTAAAATTAAAACGGGTAATACATTTTATGAGCGATGGATTTCAGTTATTCAGTACAATGTCTAATACATTCAACACAACGGCTCTCAATTACAATATTCGGCTTAGAAAATTGCTGTCCAACAATTTAACATTTCAAACTCTACGTTGACGCCGTATCCTAAAAGTGATCTCTTTATAGCTTAGAAACATTCAAATGCCGTATTAATACAGTATTGTGACTTTCGAGACATTCCAATTTTAAAGATTATTTCCATTGTACCAAGTTTTTATGTGAGTTCAACCTTTTCAGGGTTCCGTACCCTAAGCATAAAACGGGACCCTATAACTAAGACTTCGCTGTCCGCCCGGCCGTCCATTTGTCTATAACCAGGCTGTATTTCATGAACCATAATAGTTAGACACCAGCCAGACAAAAGTTTTCACAGATGATGTATTTCTGTTGCCGCTATAACGACAAATACTAAAATACAAAATAAAATAAATATTTAAGGGGTGCTCCCATACAACAAACGTGATTTTGGCTCCTTTTTGCTCGATATATTTTTTAGTTTCTATTTTTACTTTTTGATTTTTTAATTTATTTTTTAATATATTTAAATATATCTTACAAAACACACTAACAAGAAAATACCGAGCAAGGCTCGGTCATCGAGATATTTTTAATTATTTTGATAACTTTACCAGATTAAAAATATAAGAACTTCATTGCGTCTATACTTGTCTATACTTAATTCGTAACGTAGTGATAATAAAAATTAAATTAATCTCAATTTACTCTGTATTAATTTGGCGACCTAGACCAGATTGGTCACGTACTGAAGGAAGGTGGAGTGAAGAGTCTCCGAAAACGGCGAGCGTGTATGAAGAGAATTATTAATGTTGAGGAAGCGAGTGAAGTATGCAAGGATAGAGTTCTCTGGCACTCTGTTCTCTCTGTCTACCTTGCAAGGGGTATATATATATGTATGTATGTATTAATTTGGCTTTATTGTATTACAACTACGATTATTGAAACTCTTTTCATATTTTGATGGAATAAAAATAAAACATTCAATTATTCTCTTTATTGCCCGAAAAATTCATATAAAGTGACTTATCAGCAGAACGATGGCTGATTTCCAACAAAAGCCAAACAGCGTAATCCTGATAAAGATGGATTTAAGCCACTTCAAATTATCAACATATTGAAACTAATTTATGTAATGAATTTATACAATACTTATACGATAGGATTCATAACATATTATATTCTAGAGACGTTATAACAACAATAAAATTTAGTTCTACTCAAGAGAAAGGAAACTACATATAAATTCATCATCACTATCTTGAAAGGTAAAATCAAAGTAATACAATGTGATAATTCATCTAGTTGATCAATTTTCTTTATATATGGCTCAATAAAAGCCAATAGAAGCCCATACCCAGCAATGGTATAAAGGCAGAGAAGAAGACGTGTGGTACCGGTGGTCCACTCGCATGACAAAGAGAGGTGCTTGCAGGGTGGATCTATGGGGGTCCGGCTGGTGCAGATGTTGTCGGGGCACGGTTGCTTCGGAGGGATATCTCTAGAAAAACATCTACACACATTTTAATAACAAAATCATGATACAGGTATCGATAAAATCATAAAAATTTACCTCTGCATCGTATCCTTATAACATGGGACTAGAAATTACATCACGAAATATAGTAAAGTATGTTGCCTTCTAGTTCGGGAATAAAGACGAGGAACGATATAAAATCTAGTAAGATCAAAATAATATGTATCAGCTTCGATTAGAATGATGTAAACACTATTAATAAACATTACACGATTGTTTAAAAAAAGTGTCGGCTGGAATTGAAATGCTATTGTTATCTATTCGTTAAACAAAAATAAATATCTCTCTAATGTAAAATATTCGATGGTCCGCCGACATGGCGTAGAGAAGTGCACGTACAGCAAGTTTTGTGGTCGCACGTCATTCTATTCGTCACAGGATTGTGGTGTGACTATATAATAGCGAGTCCCCAAAATAATTTTAGAATAAACAGGCGACTGCTGTTCCTGTGATGTACGAATTCTACATCAAAAATTATATGTCGAAGGCTTTTATACAATTGTTGCTCTATAAAAATATCATGAAGTCCTGAACTATGCGTAGTAGATAATAATTATATTATTAAGTTCAAATTTGAAAAGGTTAGACAGGCGAAATATAATATCTCAACTCTGACAAATTTTTGGATTAAATGGCAAGTGACTATTACAAAAATAGCACTATTAATAAAATTATTTCAGGTGCTTTGGATTTATTAAAAACCACACGTATCTGTGATTTTGGTGGCGCACACATGTCGATGCTAATGGTGGCTTTGTCAATATTTATTTTGATTTTACTACTAGGCTATCTTTTTTCTGCTATTATACATTAAGCTCTAACTATAATACTTAGTCTAATATTACGCGCCGTGAATAGAAGATATATTACTACACATAATAAATTTTCTACTAATCTAACTGTAACCTAGCAACGATATGTTTATACACCCCACGGTATTAATAATAATAATACATCAATCACAATTGTTGTTATCGCAGTCGTTACCATAACAACAGCCTTGAGCAGGACCCTTGATTTTTTTTTTGTTGTGTCCAAACAAACAGATAATAATATAAATTCTTTAGCCTTATAGTAGTAATAAATATTACAGTCTATATCCAAGTTTATTTGCGGAATGTAACATAACAATGATTAAATAATTTCAAACGTATGCAGAATTTGAATATTCGTTTTACATTTTAGATTTCGTAAATTCGACCATGTTGTCGCCGAATTCCGATTATAATTGAGGTGAAGTTACGTATTCAGCAGCGTTGAGGTGTAACGTCTTTAGAATTCTACACTCTAATCTAATTATTATAAATAATAATAATGTCTTCCTACTTTGGAAAATATTTTCGTCGTGTTCTAAACCAAGTCCTGTTTCAGGTTCCTTCTATTAGTTCGCTTTTTTTCATTGCTCTTGTTGGCAAACGAGCAGACAGTACCCCTGATAGTAAGTGTTACTGCCGCCCATGGAACTTTGCAATACCAGAGGTATAGCTAGGCCGCTGCCTACAAGTAATCCCAAACCCATCCAGAAAGTTGGGTTGCCGGCTCTCTCACTCACCGAACGAAGCACAGCAGCATGTTGCCACTGCTCAAGCGTCGATCTTTTGCGAGAGTCTGGTACTACCCCGGACGGAGCTATACCTATACAACTATGAAACGCGCAGCTTACACTTATATTATTCTGATTTATTATTAAATGCATTAGTAATATAATTACTATTAGTAAGTATCGGTGTCCTAGTATATTATTAAAAAAAGAAGGAATCAAAAAAGATAATTTCCTTTTTTAGACTATTGTTTTTAATCTGATCTTAAATGTTTTTTATAGTATAATTTATAAAGGAGCGCGAACGTGTAGAACATCCAAACATTTTGTTTTTCATATTACTTATCTGTATTCTTCTTAGAAGTTTATTCTTCTCATATTACTTTTGTTCTTTTTCGAAGTTATGTTCTATTATTTTTTAACAGCTGTTAATATAGATAACCTAATGTTGTTGAAAACCAAACCAAATAACTTTCACTTTTCTTTGACAAGCTATGATTTGCTACATCATCCAAATTATCTGGGGCGAGGAAAGGGTAACTTGAGGTGCCACAACAACTTCTTCTCTCTTTTTATTGAGCAAGTCACTGGTACATATACAGTAATTCTCTCTTTCTATTGAGCGAGTCATTGAGCGAGTCACTGAAGCGATTTCTTCACTTCAGTGTCTCGCTAGCTGAATTACTCTATTAAGTAACTAACCTTACGAGGTATTCTAGTATGACCGTCGGATATTGTACTCTACTATGCTGACCAAAGGTGTCCAATCTTCTTTCTCTCTTTTTTGCTACTAACTACGTACTGAGTACGTAATGTTAAAACTCAAATATTTATAAGCTTAAAAGAGACTCTTTCCAGATTTAGTTCAGTACGATATCCAAAATAACAAGGAAATTCTTCACAATTAGTCACTAATCTCGCAAGGATAATGAACTAGCAATATAACTGTGTCATATTACAAGAATTACTTTCATATATAATTGTACGAGTTTAGCTGCAAATGTCAGTGTGATTAGATGGAGGTCGGTAGCTGATATTAAATGTTGTTTAGATGTAATCAAATTCTGGAGCAAGTAGTCGCATACGGCTTATGCCTATGACGAAATATTTAACCTTCATTGTTCTTGCGCTGACGAACTAATATATTATACCACCCATCTTTTGTGTGAGAGTATTATACAAAGCCACCAAGGAAAGAGGTTCCTGACCTCATGTACGACCAAAACTTTTTAAAATATACATACATAGCTTCACGCCTGTTTCCCAGAGGGGTAGGCAGAGACTACGGATTGCCACAAACCACGATCCTGGCATACTTCCATCGCTTCATTCACACTCATAATAGTCTTCATGCATACTCTACGATTACGCATACTCTTAATATGACCTCTCGTCAATACATCGCTAATTAAAATGTTTTAGTCATATATCGGTGAAATAATCTGGAGCAAGGAAAGGACAAGAAGCAATGCCATAATCTGCCTTATTACTTTTCAGCGCTAATTAAATGGGAGACTGGAATGAATTTCTTGATTTAGTATACCCACGAAATCTGTGTAAATTATGTTTCAGCATAATTATAGCTGTAATCCTCAAACTCCATTACGTCTTAAGGAATAAGGCTTTATGCAATTTGGTAGAATATTTTTAAGCATCAAATATTTCTTCTTATTTTTGCCAGCCTGAAGAGCGGTTATGAGAAATTGACCTACTTGGCCACACCAACCCGACTAGAAATTTTTTCCTCTTCCTTAGCAGGACCGGACCGGGCATGCCCGATCTGGACCAGATAAGGTATGTAACGTAGAATATATATCTGGACCCGATCAGGAAAACCTTATCTGGTCCAGATCAGGCATTCCTGATCGGGTCCAGATCAGGCATTCCTGATCGGGTACAGATCAGGCATTCCTGATCGGGTCCGGATGAAATTTTACTGATCGGAACCAAATCAATCATCTGCGTTATATATCTTGCCTGATCCAAAACGAGTATGCCCAGTCCGGTCCTTTTTAAAAACATGAATAGCTTAAAGAACATGTTTAATAGATAAAAATATAAATTAATATATGACGTAGGCAGCGAATGCAGTGCTATATTCTTATCATAGAGTCCCAGTGAGCCGTTCCAATTAGGGCGCAATCACCAGATGCTAACGACTTCAACTGTCGCCGGAATTCCTCATCATTCATGACCTGATCGATCTGTTTTGATCTGATTCGATAACAACTAATTTAATGTTAGGCGATGTCATTACGCTTCGGAGAATCTTAACACCGCGATTCAGATAATGACGTCATTTTAATAACGCCATCAACAATTTATGACCCAAAACATTAAATGTTTGAATGGTTGTTACTATATTATTATATTTATTTATGTTTTCAAATGAACCTATTATTTATTTTTGTTTTTAGTTTAAATATAAATTATTTTTATATTATTAATTAATTATTATTATTATTATTAAATACATATGATTAATTAAAGATTTCAGATTAATCTCTTCCGATATAAATACAATTTACACCGTGGCATAAATATGACAATCATGATATGATACTTTTTTGAATTTTGATTGATATTTTTTTGTGTTACCAAAATTGTTTCTAGTCCTGATATACTACATGCTTTACCATATACTTGGTTATATTTTACATCAGGCTGTCCTTATTTGGTATAGACCTGGTCCTGATCCGGAATGCCTTACCATACTTGATGATATTTCACATCAGGCTATCCTTATTTGATCCTAATCTGGTCCTGATCCGGTATGCCTTACCATACTTGATGTTATTTCACATCAGGCTATCCTGAACAGGACCAGACCTGGTCCTGATAGGGTTTTCCGGATGCGGCATGCCTCATTCTATCCTGATCGGGTCCTGATCCGGTATGCCTTACCATACTTGATGATATTACACATCAGGCTATCCTTATTTGGTCCTGACCTGGTCCTGATCCGGTATTCCTTACCATACTTGATGATATTGCACATCAGGCTATCCTTATTTGGTCCTGAACTGGTCCTGATCCGGTATGCCTTACCATACTTGATGATATTTCACATCAGGCTATCCTTATTTGGTCCTGATCTGGTCCTGATCCGGTATGCCTTACCATACTTAATAATATTTCACATCAGGCTATCCTTATTTGGTCCTGATCTGGTCCTGATCCGGTATGCCTTACCATACTTGATGTTATTTTACATCAGGCTATCCTGATCAGGACCAGACCTGGTCCTGATAGGGTTTGCCGGATCCGGCATGCCTCATTCTATCCTGATCGGGTCCAGATACATGATCTGGTTGAACGATACTTTTTTTCTAGTCGGGAATCAGATAGGTTACTTTTTTTGTTTGCCTATGGTGGCAAACGAGTAGACAGCACACCTGATGGTAAGTGTCACTGGACCTTTGCAATACCAAGAGTGTAGCTAGGCCGCTGCCTACCAATACCAACCCCAAACCCCCCCCCAGTTGGGCTTCCGGCCCTCTCGCTCACCGAACGAAGCGCAATAGCACATTGCCATTACTCAGACGTCGATCTTCTGCGAGAGTGTGGTACTACCCCGGACGGACCGGCCCGCGGCTGTAGACAGAGAACTGTCAACAGCGTGGTCCTACCACTATTGGAGGTCGCCCTTTTTTGAATTGCCCATCTTTACATCCAATAACGATATGTTATCTACAAATCATGTACTTTAGTTAAGATACTCAAGATAAGATTAAGATACTCTTACTCTCTACTACTTAAAATACTCACGCATATGAAAGGGGATAGTGAATTATATCCTTATTCCGTACCGGCACGAAATGTCAGCAGATATTTAGATTAAAAAATCTACCCTATTTACGTAGATGTTTTAAAATACTTTAAAATTTAATCAACAAATTACGTAAATATACTAAATTGTGAATGCATTCCGTGTCTGCATTACACGTTATAATATATTATATTGCACATTGTGATTTGAGCAGATCTTGGCATATAAGCACTGATCGCTAATCAGTTTAAAGCGTTAAGCAATTTTTAAAAAGGTTGAGTCTCAATTCTACTGTTGATTTTTTTGAATGATTGTTAAATGTTTTATCTGTGAATTAAGAACTAATTTTCAATTTATATTTTATTTGAAAGAGTATATTCTTGAGATGGTTCCACTGTCATCAAAATGGGATCTGATCCATGGATGCCAAAGCAATTGAGAAAACTGTCGAATATTATAGGCGCTTACGTTTTTCGTATATTTTTTATAAAATTATTTGAGTATTTGCGATTGCCCAGCATCATCTTATATCAGATATAAATATGGAAAATAAGTAAAAAACATCTAACGAAAAAAGTCAACCGCCTTAAAAAAATACAAAAAGTCGTTTCACTAAAAGATGGTTTAAGTTGTATTATTTTGATTTATTTTATAATGAATATATGATAATCATTTTTGTTCACAATTTGTTTACCTTCAAATAAAAATACATACAATGGAACATAGAACCTCCTTCTTTTTGAAGTCGGTTAAAAATGCGAATATTTGTAGTAAACATGATATAGAATATTGATTAAATTATAATCACATTATAACAGGATCAATCCTGTCAAAAAAGACGACTAAGAGTTTGTTATCGACCTGAGCCAACTCCACCTGATGACGTCTGGTTCCAAGGAGAGTAGACGACAGCCAGGCGGCTGGTCATAAAACTACTGCTAATAACTTTTACAAAATGTACGATGAAAGAGTAGTACATATTACGTCAACTCCAAGTAATTGGAATAAAAGCAGAATAATGATGATTATAACAGGAATTATTTGATTTGAACACAGTACATTTAATAAAAATGAGATACGAACAATATTATTTATTAATACGATTTTAGTATACTACGTTAAGTGCGTATTTTGGCTAAACTTACGAGGGGTAGAGTAAGTGTTATTAGTTATATACAGATATATGATTATTATTTTTTATTTAATAAGCAGGTAATAATACTAATTTTGCAGTAAGAGCGAGTAAGAGTTTAAATATTGTAAATATATATTTACTGTTCAGATTTGTCAAAAACCTTGCCCATATTTGGAGTACTATTGAATATAGCTGGTCTTCACAACGGCAACGGTTTTTTTCCATACTAGGTCGGGCTGACAATCTGGCACAGGCTTTTATCCAAGATTACCTTCTCTGTGATATAGCTTGGTTATGACTATAGTCGTTTCTTACGATACCTCTAAAAAGAAAGGCATGGTGATGCGATGTATTATTATTCCACCATTTCATCCATCCATTCATTAACCTATCGAAATTTATTGCTGCATATACATAGACTTCTTTATGGGGAACAATGCGATAGTCACTACGCTTATACGAGTGGTGACGAGTAAGAATTCAGCCCCACAACACTTGACTTGACTTATTTGGTATTAATATTTTCCCAGAAGAATAGTGCTGGCAGCCAGGGCATTCTATATCTTAGTCAATGCTAAGACCTTTTGTACCACTCTTTGTAGAGAAAGCAGTTGACTTATTTTCCCTAAACTTGATATGAAAAACTACAAAAGCAGAGACTAATGCATTGTATTCTTACTTTACGAAAAAAGTCTAAAAATAATATCAACATATAAATATGGTTTAAGCCAGGTTCCAAATTTGAAACTTCATAATTGCAGTGACATATATTATAGACCAAAGAAACGATGGAATAATAACGGAGGTCAAAAATATAAACAAAGTAAGTTAAACATTTTTCTCTTAAATTTTTTGAGTTATATAGTGGAATAATTCAGAGTTAGCGTTTAGGATATTTCTTGTTATTGTCGATGTCTGTGTACAATGGATACTGTGTTTGCTATAAGTACAACTTTATCGGCTGCTACACAATAACGTTAGATACATTTTACTTATTTAGATATAAATTATTTATTTTTACCTTTTATTCTTTGCTGATTTTCTCTTGATAAAAAGTTATCAGGCAAGTATGTCATTACGGTGAACGAAGTAAAGAAATCGGTATCGGTAGTCAATCAAAATGTCAATAGGGATGTAATATTGCCAATTATGGGATGACACACTTCCCTTTACTCGTCCCAGATGGTTCGAATAGAGTGTTTACTCCTACATGTCTATGTCTGTATGCCGTTCAAAAAAAAAATACAGCTTTTTCCATTATGCTAACATTATTAACTAAAGGACTAAATAAATAAAACAACCATCTTTGGCTTTAAGTTATATTTTCAACTTTATTGGATAGATACAGTGTAATAAAAATAATGATTTTAGAATTTATTCATGCAAATATTAAATCTTTATTAACCGAAATGAATATACAAATTATCTTCGTAAAAATTGAAGGATTAAAAATATCTTACGCATAAATTTTAATTATATTATTTTAGTTTATATATTCTTTAGAACTTGTACTTTGATAAAAAAGTACTTAAAAATAGTAGTTTTACCGTATAGGTGTCTGTTGTTCTCATCTCGATTGATGCTAATATGTGAGACATATCTAGTGTGTGACTTTCTTGCAAGTGGGCGGGGTATAATCAACCGTATAAAAGGCTTGACAGAAGATCTGTACTCGTATTACAGAGAACACTAGTGCCTCCAAAATGAAGGTACGTGCAATATCCTTGGATCACGATATTAATTATACATAATAATAATAAAATTTTAAGTGACGAGTGACTGTGTTTAGCCGTTTAGTTCTTTTGAGTTTTACGTAATTTTTAAATGTTGTGGTTATTTATTTTTATATTTCCATATGATTTTATATAATTTCTGTTTTACAATTCCGATGGTAATTGCAGTTTATATTTATAAAATTATCTTTAATTTCAAAATTAATTTTTAAAGGAGAGAATTAGGCGAAAGTGATAAATAATATTCAACTTTAACTTAACAGTTTGATGAATTAATTACTAATGTTATAAAAATTTACTTAGTCATATAACTTTTTAGAAATATTGGTAATTGATATTAAAATAAATTAGTTTTATTAGTAGTTAAATCTAATAATTATTATAGATAGTTTATATTTAGATATATTATGTTAAACACTTTTTAGATTTCTCTTTATCTAATACCAAAATTGGCCAACTTTAGTAATAAATTTATACTATTCAAATGTCTTCTTGTGGTAATAATCTAGTAGAAAGATTAAGAGACTACGCAGCTACCTCTCGAGATCTTGAACCTGAAGTTATGGCGCACAAGTCTATTTTTTACATTTAAGATAAAATCTTGCAATAAGGAATTTACTTTATTGCTACGAAGAATATAAATAAGTAAGCAGACTCAGAACTTGTGGTGAATCATACATTTTATGCCGAGTAAATCTGTGGCATTCAACCATAAAAAGCTTATTCAGGTAGACAGGACTTATAATTCTGATAGAAGAATTATACTCAATAGAGGAATTATTGTCGTCTCAATAATGTTGAGGTATGAGATATGAAAAGTCTTTTGCTGGCCACTTTTCTCCCGTGGTGGATGATAAGAAGTAACATTAGCTAAAGCCGATGTAGTTCTGTGTGATTACAAATATTATATTGCGTTGTTGACTTCACTAAAAAAAATATAGTTAGATAAACATAAAAAATATATGTCTTTATGTTCTATAAAGTACAAAATTTTGTATTTATTATAATTAAAATTTGATTTTTATCTGACTATTAAGTTAGGTCATAGTTATACTGTGACCTAACTTGCAATTTTTTTTTTGCATTTAGTACGATAATTAACAACTGTAATTTGTATAAAGTTTCTGCAAAGGTGTTTAAAAGTTGGAAAGGATTTCTTTTTTTACAAAAAAATTACGGCAGTGAAAAAAATGAGAAGTTGCTACGCCTTACGTCGTCGATTATTAATTTTATGAATGTATAAAATTAACTATATAATAATAATAATAATAATCACAGACTCAATGGTGAAACCGGCGCCGCACCGCTCGACACCTACTTGCACCAATGTTGCCCCCTGTTGCCCGTATGGCTTGTGTGCCTGTGGCGACTGTTTAGGGGGCCCATTCAGTGAGTTGGCGAGTCACCGTCTGCCACCGTTCATCTCTCAATATGGGTTTGAAGGCAGACGACAGTTAAAAATTCATAGATTTAAGATGAACCAGTCCATTAAGCACCCTCTCCCATAATCAGATACTAGCTACCATAATCACACAATAGTTTTACACTTACCGCTGGCAGTCCACGTATGTTATGTGCAGACGTGGAATGTCATCGGTAGATGTCCCATCCCAATATTTAGATTAAATTTCTCCAAAGGCCTCTGCGTGTTGGATCCATATCCCCATGTAAGCCTCCCAAAGGACCGGGCATCTTCCCTATGGAAGATCCCGTGAAAAAAGGAGATACAAAATAATAATAATAATATTCTTTATTTAAATTTCTTAACATAAATACATAATTTACAAATATTTTTTTACTATAATGTGATGATATTATTACATGTCCTTTTGCCTAGGGGATTAGAAAAATAATATAGCCATCTCATTATTTCTCACAATAATTATACAAACGATTATATGAACGAGTTTAGGGTCTATAACCTCATGAGCTTCCAACTGCCCAATAAGACTTCGGCCGTAAAACTATCCAGATAAATATGCGCTTATAAATAATAATCAATAAAATAAAACCCGCAAGAATAATGAGAACTTTTACTGTTTGCATTAAAGTCACAATTAAATTAAAAAAATAATTAAAATCCATTTTTTTGAGATGTGAACTACATAAGCCTTTTTTAGACCGGTTACGATCCAATCTTGCTCGCTCCGCTAGAACGTCAAGGACGTTCTAGCGGGAGCCGGTCGGGCTAGAGTGACATTGGACCTGCCGTATTTCTCCGCCTATTGTACAAGCCCGAAGACTTGAGTCTTATTATCTGATTTGGAGGCGTTCTATAGTATATCTTCGGATACTACTATATTTAAAAATAAAGACCACCCTGCGCTAAGGAAATAATCCTTTCATTGCGGGGGACTTTATAAACATAATTTACGCAGATAAATTACATTCTGACCCAGAAGCACACCGTGTGGATCGCACAAAGCATTGTCCTGCGTAAGAATTGAACCCACGGCACTAGCACGGAAGGTCAGTATCAGTAGCCAATGACTTTAAAATGAATTTACTTTTGAGGTAGATAATTAAAAAAAAAACAATCATCTTAATTAGTTTATAAACATAGAAGTTATTCTCAAACATCCATAATATATATGTTGCCGGGTGGGACACCGAAGACAAAGATCGGGTCCCGGTAGCCCGCTCGCTCATCGAAGAGAGGTATGTTGCAGATTGCAGGGCGGGTCTATGGGGGGCCACCGAAGTTAAAATCGAGTACCGGTGGTCCGCTCGCACGGTGAAGAGAGAAGGTTTTACGGTGGGTCTATGGGGTCACGCGCCGCCTTTCCGTCACCCCGATTCGGCGGGGCGAGACGCATCCATAGCCCACCAATAAAAAAAAAAAAAAAAAAAGGGCGGGTCTATGGGGTCGCGCGCCGCTTCTTCTGTCGCCCCAGATGGAATTAGCAGAGTACGACAATTCCATAGCCCGCCGCAAAAAAAAAAAATAATCCATAACATATATATGTATATATATATTGAAATTTAGAGCTTCCTTCTTTTTGAAGTCACTGAAAAGCGATTTACAATACAAAGTAGCAATTGTTTCTACTGAATATAAAACGGATAATGAGTGGTAAAAGTTGATCTCGGTTGGATCATGATTTTATAAATAACTTATTTCATATACAATGTAAGGAGTTGTCTCGATATGAATGTGTACATTTTATAGTGTTTATTAAAACTTCGTGTCAAAATATATTAAAGAATGCCACACAAAAAAAAACTGTAATTAATACGGAAGTGTTCCATGTCTGTCACAGTAATTACGAATGTAAATGTAACATTATTTAGTACTATACTGTTTATTATCCTGTAGACCTTTTGAATGTTACTTTAACTAGTCACAGTTAGGGCTGTACGATAGAAACTTTTTTTTTAAATTTTGTAGATTTTGAGGTACCTAAATAATATAAAAAAGCATTGACTGTGTCTGTGATTAGTCATAACCAATCTGTGGCAAATGTGTGAAACGTAGTCTATGTCCAAAATATGCTCAAAGTCGCACAGCGAGCTAAGGAGCGGCTTTTCGGCTAAACGTTTTTAAATTTTCTTTTATACAAATTATGTCTTGACAATAACGAACACAAAAGAAGATTTATCCAGTTTGGTGCACTGGTTCAAAAGTTATGCCCGTACATACAGATGTACATTTCAGATATTTATTTTTATATATATAAATATAGTAGCATCGGTGTTGGTAATAAATATTTTGTTTTTTTGCCCCCCCCCCCCCAGCATACTTTTTAACTGTATTTTGTATTCTTAAACCGTAATTACAGTAGTCAAAGTGCACACCGATTTGTATTTGCAGTTGTAAAATATTAGTGTGGCAGCCCTTACACATGTAGTCTTAATTTTAATTTATATTCGAGACTGGAGCGCATACCGGTTCTTCTCAGACTATAGGCATGAAATGTCAATGTTAAATATCGCATATGAATTGTACTATTATTAAATTAGTAGGCGCTAGAGAGCAAAAAGACATATAATTTTCATTAAAATATTCTTACAGAAAAAAATAACTATTGAGGAAGGCAGTTTGAGAAAATATAATTTAATAACACATCTAAGTCTTATTTCTAAGACTGACAATAAAACTTTTTTGTATTGCGAAGTAATAATAAACATATATCATCATCATTATCACAGCCCATATATGTCCCACTGTTGGGCTCGGGCCTCCTCCGTAATGTGAGGGACATTAACCTACTATACCACTATGGTCAGACGTGTGGGTATAGGGTTTTGTTTCGAGTTTTCCTTCTCTTGCATAGATATTATATGCGTTTTATATCCCTTAGTCGTCTCTTACGATCATCCACGGGTAAGATAGAGGGGGTGAATTCTTACTCTGTCACCACACGGATAACCATACACATATATATATATATATATATATATATATATATTTTTTCCAGATTTTGGTAACTTATAATAATGTTCCAGTGATATTTTTATTATAAACTAATGAAAAGATGTTATATAAAATTTGAAATTTAACCTAACTGTATAGATAGAGTCATTATTTAAGGAACGAACTCCTGTGGCAAAGTCATAGCCAGTCACGCATAACTTGAATTCGTATAATATGGGGGTTGGTTTATCCTTCAATCAAGTATTCTATAAATAAACGATCTTTGCTCTTAAAACAGTAAATTGTGCATAACTCAGTCGTGTGAATACGCATAGTTTTGCTCTGAATCGTTTAAATATAAATAGCTAAAATGTATTAAACATGGAGGTTTTAAGGTATACTTCATTACGTTAAACTTTTATGTTTAAATAGAGGTCCATGATACGAAAATAAGGATGCTTCGTCAAATACCTGCATACGGTCGTTAGGAGGGAGAGTACACCGTTCTGCCACCACTGCGACTGCGACGAGGATACGGCGCAGCATACGCTCGAGGCTTGTGCCGCTTGGGCAGAGCAGCGCCGTGAACTCGTCGCAATCATCGGTGCTGACCTGATGCTGCCGACCATCGCTAGGGCGATGCTCGACAGCGTCAGGAACTGGGACGCGGTCGCAGCCTTCTGCGAGGCAGTAGTCTCGCAGAAGGAGGCGGCGGAGCGCGTGCGCGAGGAGCGTCTCCTCGACGACGCGAGCCGTCGCCGGCGACTGGAGCGGCGTAGGCGCGATTACCTGCGCCTTATGCCGCCCTAGCCAAGGGCGTGGGTGACTGGACCGGGGAATTAGTCCGTCACCCGCCGAGAGGCTGACCGCGAGGAAAAGACCGACGTCCTCCCTGAGGGAGGGGATGTCGCTCAAGAAGAGGGTACCCCTCGGGGGGTATTCCGTCGGGCCGGCCACTGACGACAAGTTCACGCTTCTCTGGTGGCCGGTCCAACGACGAAGGCGAGGTTCACGGATGGGTTATGGGTGAGCGTGCTTACGCCCCTCTGTCGCCCCGGACAGAGTGGTGCGAGGAGCGCGACGACAGTAGCCCACCCCACAAAAAAAAAATGATACGAAAATAAAAGTTATACACTTTTAGTATCATATAACAGTAATTTAATTTATGGTCTCCGAAGAGTCTCCGAAACCGGCGAGCGTGTATGAAGAGAATTATGAATGTTGAGGAAGCGAGTGAAGTATGCAAGGATAGAGTTCTCTGGCACTCATATTCTCTTTGGTTAACCTGCAAGGGAAATGGCGTGATGATATGTATGTATGTATTAATTTATAGTGGTACGCCGGCTGTAGTTCAATTATTTGTACTTATTATTGAGAACTTTTCTAAAATGGCAGTCCTATAAACAGATTTGCCCCATCTAAGATTCGGGTTTTGGTTCTAAAATTGGATTGGGTCAATTCATATAATTAATTTCAATAATTTATTTTATCAGAATCTAGATTTCGTTATTGGTAGCTCTAGGTTATGTTATTGGTAGAAGATATAAAGAATTTAAACAAATTGCAGGTGTTTGTAATATCCCTGTTATGCTCGATGCTGGGCTACGCAGCCGCTGGATCACTTAGCTGGCCCGGAGCTGTAGCTGTAAAGACCATCATACCGGGAGCGACGAAAACTACCGCTTATTCTACTACACAATACATTAATGCCGTAAGTTTTTAAAGTAAATGAATACCTTAGTTCTATTTTCCATTCATTCAGCTATATGCTTATCGACATCAATTCTTGAATGTAGATATTAGAAATTCCTAAGTGGATATAATGCCACAATTGATACGTTCGATAGGCCATAAAATTCACTCCTGTGACTGAAATACAGTTAAGAGGTTATTTCTGAATGCAAATGACTGACTGACTTGTATTCGTACTTCGTCACCACAAGGAGAGTTGTTATTCATGTATAAGTAATAGGTAATCGTTATAAGACAGAATAATCAAGAATTTATGTTCAAGAATGTATATGATCATAAAAGATCAATAATATATAAGCGGTCAAAATAGTTACTTTTACGAAAATCATATAGCTAGAGACTGTAGACTAAAAAACGGAAATCTTATGTAAAAAGGAGTTAACTATTGCTTCTCCATAACCTTTGATATTTTAAACTTCAATTGATTGTAGAAACTATGTCATCATAAATTGCAGTAATTAATTAATATTATTGAAACCACTTGCTAACACTGATTTTTTGTATTCCACTCAATGCAATTATCAAAAAAAAAAATTCAAATTTCAGAAAAAACAATCATAGAAATGTAATGAAAAATATCATATAATGACGTATTATCCTTCTGTTCTTACAGTTACCTGCATCATATTCGTTTGGCGCTCAACCACAATTCACTTATCAAGTACCACACGTGAACAGCTTTGCTCCATTACCAACAGGATACTATTCTATATCAAGTCCATCCTTTATTCCAGCAACAAACTTTTATTATCCTGCTCAACCGTCCTTTATTCCAACGTTAGGATCTCCTTCTATAACAGGAGGACACATTATTCCCGCATTACCCAGCGCACCATCATCGCCCAATCCCAATCCAAATAATCCAGCTCTTCCAGCTGAATCACAACCTGAGTCTGCTGGTGACTCTGACTCTACTGTTATAGATTCTGCTGATTTTATTGGTCAACAACAAAATCAGCAACCCCAACCATCATCTTCAGCAGCTTCTCAGTCTCAACCATCACAACCAGCTCAACCAGGTAATTTCCAATTACCATCCACTTTTCCGAATTTCCCTTCAATTTCCCAAATACCACAAGCTCAAATACCTTCTTTTCCATCGCTTCCACAGATACCTCAAATTCCAGAAGGGCAAATACCTTCATTCCCTTTAAATCCACAATTTCCACAGATTCCCCAGAAACCAGAACAAGCTTCTTCCGGCCCACCATCCAATCCGCAAGAATCCCAATTAGCCTCTTTTCCAGCAATACCTCAGGTGCCACAAAATCAGATATATCCACAGTTCCCCCAAATGTCACAAGCTTCTCAAACTCCTTTGTTCCCTCAGTATCCTCAATTCCCTCAACAGCCATGTTTACCGCAAGGACCATCTCCATCCCCACCTACAAGCTTTCCTTCAGCGATAAACAATGACTCCGGTCTGAATGACGAAGATACGATATCTGTTGATTCCGCCTAAAAAATAAAAAAAATAAAAAATAAATCCCAAAATATGTTTAATCTTTTGAGTTCTATATTTGTAATTGTAATATCTGAATGCAATACAGCTATTTAATATTTTTAATGAGAACATGGCATATTCAATAAAAATATTAATAGGTATAGCTTTTTCATATGTAGTACATACGTTTTAAATAAGTGTCTCAACTATCTGAGTTATACTTTGAAGTTCATTTAAAATTCTATTTGAGCATTACATTTTTTACTGGCTTATGATTTAGCTATGCTGCAATTTAAAATTGATACAATTATGTATATATTATACTGAAAATAAATATTTAGAGAGGACCATAGTCTTATTTAAACCTTAGCTTGTAATTTAAAATTGTTATGGGATGATAATTAAAACCTCATAACAAATTTTTTTTTTTTTTTTTTTTTGCTGTGGACTATGGATGCATCTCGCCCCGCCAAATCGGTCCGGGGTGACGGAAGAGACGGCGCGTGACCCCATAGACCCACCATGCGAACTCCTCTCTTCGTCGTGCGAGCGGGCCACCGGTACCCGATCTTTGTCTTCGGTGGCGCGCCCGGCGGTTTACCCTCGCGGGTTTCTCTCGAGTCGACGCCCCGACAGCTTTCGCCGTCCTCACGCGGTACCTCATAACTAACCTAACATATTCCGGGTGCTGACTATGAGTCGTGAAACAGAATCAAAAGGTTCAAACATTAAATAAATGAAACATAAAGTGCCAGCATCGCTTACTTTCTCAAGGCGTCTTAAAACTAGCTTATAGTGAGGACTACGACGAAAATGAGCACCAGAACTCTTTTGGTAACCTTATAATATCAAATACTATTGCGAACTATTATGTCATTAATATTATTTGTGGGTGTCCTATGTACAACAGTGGACGTGAATAAATTAATATAAAATAAACACAATAATAAGTTGCCTACAGTTACGTAATATATCAATGATTTGTAGTAATAATTCACCAACTCAATGACCCATAATTTTATGTGTGATGACTGATTAAGCAATTCACCACATTCTTTTTTGCCCGTGCGTGTGATAAAATATGACTAACGGATATGATACGCAGATAACATTTATGCAAGAATGCGATGAAGGGACACTTGAAATATAACCCTATAGCAAACCGTCTGATCAACGTGATATAGCAAGTCATTTATTTTCCCATTGAGGGGAAGGCTTGAACTCATCAGTAGGACTTTGGCTCAGTTTTTTCTTACCTCATACACGTCCTACTGTTGGCCTCAAGCCTCCTCGTAAGAAGAAATTGACCTACTGAGCCACGCTGGTGGCGTGTTGGTATAGGGTTTTGTTTCAAGTTTTCCTTCTCTTGCATAGATTTTATATGCGTTTTATATCTCTTGGTCATCTCTTTCGATCACCCATGGATAAGATAGGGGGTGCTGAATTGTATTCTTACTCTGTCACCACACGGATTTTTTTTACTATATCACGACTCATTTATGAATGTTTTATTTTTTATTGCAATAGAATATTTAGTCATATTGAAAAATCAAATGAATCATTTATTTGCAACGGCTAATTATAAATATAATATTGATCACTGCGTCGCTTAAACAAACATAGTCGGAGCGAGTTGGATAATTGAAACAAAGGTTCCATACTAAATTCATAAGTATTGTTTAATTTTTTACTTTATTGAGTAGAAACGTTAGTAATTGACGTTTATATAACAGCCATCATTCATCATCATTCTCCTCCTCTTATCCCAATTACTTGGGGTCGACGCAATATGTATGTTACAAAAGTAATTGGCAATAGTTTTTATGACCGACATCAACCCTCTTTGAGTATGTAATTGTTGACCAAATGGCATTAGGTGCAGTTAGCACAGGTCGATATACCCTATAAGCTCTTAGTCGTCTTTCACGAGCAAAGTAATGGTTGGTGGTATTCGCAGCCGCTACCACACAGCATGTAACAGTATATTTACTGACAACCTATATAAAAATAATCATGATGATTAGTTGAGCGATTAAGGCATGAGTGTGAGCGTACATGAGCATATTCATATATATAATGCTATCGACCCGCCCTCGCTTTGCTTCGGTTACGTTAGTTCAGTTGTGCAGTTTACTTTAGCTACACACGAATTCCTTTCGAAGAAGGAATTTCTTAAAATCCTACTTCATATGACCTTTACAGGGCAGAAAGAAAGTCCACACCAAATGCCAATTCTGTAAGGCATTGATGTATTAAATGCTGTAGGGTCAATATTGGAAAATGTGGATTTTTTTTTGTTAACACCCACGCAATCCCCTTTAGGGGTGGAATTTTTAAAAAGCCGTTCTTAGTTTACTTCTTTATGGTAACACAAATATGTCTACCGAAATTCAAATCTGTAGGAGCTATATTTAAAGTTGTGATTTTCACACCCCAGCAACTCCCCTTGCGGGTGGAATTTGGTAAAATCCGTTCTTAGCTGACCTTTACTCGACGAATGGCATATTACTACCAAATTTAAAGCCTAGGTCTTATGGTTACAGAGATATTGTGATGAGTTAATACATAGGTGGAAATCTCTTATGTATATTTTTTTTTTGCGGCGGACTACGGTACGTCAAACCCCGATATTCCGTCCGTGGTGACAGGAAAAGCGGCGCAAGACCCCGTAGACCCGCCCTACAATATACCTCTCGACGCCTCGCGGGTGGGTCACTGGTACGCGCTCTTTTTCTTCAGTGTTCTCTTATGTATATAGAGATTAGTTAGACTTTGCTCACGTTAACGCTTGATATCAAAATTATCATGATAATATTTTTTTTAAACAGTTTAGGTTTCATTATTAGTGTTTTGATGATAAATAAAATAAACTAATTTCAATCTTCGTTTCCATTCCTACCCCAAGTGTTTTTAAATATCAAACTACGAATAAGACTTTAAGGTATATTGCTAGTAATCTTTAAAATTTGAATGGTAAATACCTGAAGTCAATGGTAACATTCGTGAACAAGGACGCATTTTCTTCTCTTATGCACTTGTAAGATATCCGGGTAGCAAAAGATACGTATGGTGATTCATTATCATCATCATCACAGCCCATAAATGTCCCACTGTTGGGCTCGGGTCTCCTCTGTAACGGGAGGGAAATTAACCTACTATACCGCGCTGGTCAGACGTGTTGGTATAGGGTCTTGTTTCGAGTTTTCCTTCTCTCGCATAGATGTTATATGTGTTTTATTATATTGTAGCAAATTCGTATGGTATTCGTATGGTGCTTATATTGTAGCAAATTTGTTGAAAAGGTTTCTTAGTCATACGGAACTCTGATTACTAATAACATCAACAATTTTGTTCAGTCACCTCATCATCTTGAATGTATTACTGTATAAATTGTATTCATATGTGGAGCATCATTTATTGTTTTTATAACTATCTATATCACAATGTTTTTACCAAGCATTATTGTTGTTCTTAGCGTGTTGATTACGGGCTTCTGTTGTTCTGTAGATTTTAATCAGATTGTAAGTATTACTTTATAAATTACTAGCTTCTGCCCGCGGCTTCGCCCGCGTAAAAGGTTACTTTCCTAAAGATTTTGATCCCCTATTTTTATTTTTGACCGTCGGTAATACAGCGCAACGGTATTACAATACTCAGGGTTGGAACTTCATTACTGGACTGCTAGATGTCGTTGAAGAAGCTGGATTTTGAGATTTTTTGACAAACAATTTTTTATTTTTCATATAAAAATTTTGATATTTTTTTTTAATAAAAAGTATCCTATGTTACTTTTAATACCTCCAAGAATATGTGTACAATGTTTCATGATGATCGGTTGAGTAGTTTTAGCGTGAAAGCGTAACAAACAAACTTACATTCACATTTATATATTAGTAGGGATTTAGCAAGCAGATCCTAGTATTTGCCCTGTTCTTATATAACGAATTTACTTACATATTAATTATTTTGTCCGAAATTGAGATAGAGTTTATTATATTATACAAATTAAGTTACTAAGTAACGAAACTAATAATGCATGTGTATAATATACGATTTCTACTTTTAGACTTTACCCGAGAAAGTTTCCTTACCAGCAGATAATGACTATATTCATAATGCCACACAAAATAACATAAAATATTTTAAACCAAAAGTTAAAAGGATTAAAAGGAATGCGAATAAAGGTAAGGCTAATTATATACATACATTAGTTTTACATGCTTTTAAAATATATTATTTAATATTTATTTAGCTCATGTTAGCGGTACTATTATAGAAAGTGACGATATATTTGCAGTTAGATTCTTTAATCTGTCCGTTAACACTTATCCGTAAAATATTAGAAAATTACCTATTTTCTAAACTAAATTAAACGTAATAAAATCCGTACTAAATATGTAGTCTAGTGTTATAAATTAAGTAAATTTAAAAAAGATTGTTTAATTGAAATGAAAAGGGGAACTTATCAGAAAAGAATGTTTTTTTTTATTTGTTTATAAAATAATACGCTGAACTGCTACAGAACGAATATAAATAGATATAAAGACTTTACAATCATCCAATTCAAGAACATAAAAGTACGATTTTTCATTTAATTAAGCCTAAGTAAGAGAAGTAAAACTTAAAATAATATATACCAACACGTTTGACCAACGTGGTAAAGTAAGTCAATTTCCCACTTATTTTAGAGGAGGTTCCAGCTCTATAGTAGGACGTATATATGAGCTACGATGATGATAATGATGGATACTTTTATTGACCATATACTCGTAAAATTAGTTTAAATTAAAACAGATTGGTATGAGACTACGTTACGTATGACACACGTTAACGTTCAAATATTCAGATTTATGTTATTAACCATTTATTTTAACAAGAATATACCTGCTACAAGAAAATACATTATAGATATTGAGTAATCATTTAGTTGTACAATTTTAGTCGGAGAATAATGTATATAAACAAAGTTTTGTTAATTAAATAATTCTTGGCGAGTTATGTTTTATATTTATGAACATAACGATGGATGAAATAAGTACTACATACAATATTTTATCCATCTTTTGTTCATAGAGATTCATTCATATATAAAAATCATTATACTTTTATTGGTCTTTCTGTAGTTCAAATTTGATTTGGTAATCCGTGCCTGTTTATTTCTTGAATGTCTTGTATATATTAAGCCGATAGTAAGGCTTCACCATACAGGCAAGCAATAGTCCAGATGAGCTTCACCTTAATATTAATTGCCAAAATCTTTCAACATTTTACTATCACATTTTGTAATTGTTGTCATGTACCATTTTTTATTTTAATTTGTCACGTAAAGAACACTTCTTCTTCTTCTTACTTATATATTGGCAATCAGCTACATATACGAGCTATTGGTGCCAGTGTCAAGTTATAAATATTTTCACGTTTTTAGTCTTTCAAGTTAGTCATTGTCTAAGTCAAATTGTTGCCATTAACAGTGCAATGGCCACACTGTTAATGGTATCTTGTGGGAATTTTGATGGAAAACGAAAACGTTGTAAAGCACTTTTATATGATATTCACTATATCCCAGTAGTGCCGCCACTTCATATTACATAAAATGCCATCAAAATTATCTAATATAAGACGTTAAAGCACTAAGATATCGAATATAATACAAGAGCACCACATGATAGCTCATAGCGGATGTATGCATGGAGAGAAACCTTATTGTGTCAAACACATTTTTCCAACATAAGGACATCCATATGTATACATGGAGAAGGAATGAACAGAAAAGCATAATAGATTTAATTTTGGTAGACAGTCGCCTCCGAAGCAAAATATTGGACGCAAGAGCCTGCAGGGGCCCCACAGTCGATACGGACCACTATCTCGTTATTGCGAGATTTAGTGATCTGTTCAGAAAGTGGAGGCACTGGCGAGAGCGTGTCCACTTCGGAGGGCTTGAAAGAATAAAGGTTGAAAGGTTGCAAGAAGAGTGTGTAAGAGAAAAGTATGCAGAGGGTGTCTGAGAACGGCTGACGATGGCAAGCCAGCCACAATCGGACATTGAAGAATGCTGGAGAGTATTGAAAGAGAGTATGGTAGATACAGCGAAAGAAGTATGTGGAAGTTCAAAGAAGCATAAAAAAACAAATGGTGATGCATGGTGGGATGCGGAAGTGGCAGCTTCCGTAGAGCAAAAGAAGAAAGCGTGGCAGGACTATGTCTCTTCTTTGAATCTGAATGACAGTATGACTGAACAGAAGAAAGAAATATATCGGCAATGTAAGAATGACACCAAGGCCTTAGTGAAAGAGAAACGTGATAGAGCAAGTATGAGTGCAGAAGATAGGCTGACTAAAAACTTTGAGGGTAACACCAAACTCTTTTGGAGGGAGGTGAAGAAGTCTCGGGGTGGTTGGTCAGCCTTCAGAATGAATAAAATAAGGTCTAAAGATGGAGACATTCTTACACAAACACAAGACGTGTTAAGCCGATGGAGTGAATATTTTGGCGATATGTATGCGGATGCTACGGTTGGCGCCGGTGTTGGATGTGGTTTAGTAGATCAACATTCGACAACGGCGTCCTCCGATGGCATCAGTATGGATGAAGTTGAATGGGCGATAAGAAGTTTGAAAAATGGTAAGGCAGCGGGCATTGATATGGTGTCTGCCGAGATGATCAAGCTTGGTGGCTCTTGTGGTGTCTGGGAGGCGTTCCTGTTGCTCCTCAATTTATGTTGGAGCTCGGGAATGGTTCCCAGGGACTGGAATAGCGCAGTCATCGTGCCTTTGTTTAAAAACAAGGGTTCACGTTATGACTGCGTAAATTACAGAGCCATAAGCTTGACCAGTTTGGCAGCAAAAGTGTATAGTAAAATTATTGAAAGGAGAATGAGGATGGTGTCCGATGGTTTACTGTGTGAGACACAAGGAGGTTTCAGGAGTGGAAGGGGATGCATGGACCAAGTGTTCTCTCTGCGCAACATTGTGGAGAAGCATCTGGCTCTAGGTCAGAGGGTTTTCTGCAGTTTTGTGGATCTGGAGAGAGCATTTGACACGGTTGTACGAAAGGAACTTTGGGACATTTTACCGGAGTATGGTATTAGCGGTAAACTGCTGCAGGCTGTGCAGTCCAGTTACATGGGCTGTAGAGCCTGTGTGCGGCTGGATGATGGAATGTCGCCTTGGTTTGACGTCAATATCGGCGTTAAGCAGGGGTGCGTTCTGTCAGCCAGGCTGTTTATCATATATCTGGATAAATGTCTCCAAAGGTTGAACGATATGAATGTGGGAGTCCAGATGGGCGACTCAGTGGTCACTGCTCTGCTTTATGCAGATGATGCAGTCCTGCTGGCACAGTCAGCGACTGACCTGCAGACCCTAGTCGACACAATGACAGAAGATTGTAAGAAAAGGGGTCTACGCGTGAATGTGAGCAAAACCAAAATAATGGTCTTTGAAAGAGATAAAACCAGAACAGATGTAAGAGTAACAATAGGTAATGATGTACTAGAGCAAGTAGATGAATTTGTATATCTTGGATGTGGATTTAGCCGAGATGGAAGGTACACCACTGATATAGAGCGAAGAGTGAATGCGGGAAATAGAGTGAACGGAGCGTTGGGGCAACTTCTCGGCAGCCACCACCTCAGCCAGAAGGCACGTGTAGCAATACATAACGCAGTGCTTGTCCCAACATTACTGTATGGAAGCGAGAGTTGGGTATGCAGAAAAGAGTATGATAGTAAAATTAATGCTGTCGAAATGCGATCTCGATGCGGAAAATCTGTGGAGTTAGGCTGACCGACCGCATTCGTAACGACGACGTAAGAGAGCGAGTAGGTATGAAAGAGAGTATTGGTGTAAAGATGCGAAAGGGAATGCTCCGATGGTTCGGACATGTGGAAAGAATGCCGAACGAACACCTGGTTAATAAGATATACAATGCGAAAGTGGAAGGATGTAGGTACCGAGGGAGACCGAGACTAACCTACCTAGACCAGATCGGTCATGTACTGAAGGAAGGTGGAGTCAAGAGTCTCCGAAACCGGCGAGCGTGTATGAAGAGAGTTATGAATGTTGAGGAAGCGAGTGAAGTATGCAGAGATAGAGTTCTCTGGCACTCTGTTCTCTCTGCCTACCCTGCAAGGGATATGGCGTGATGATATGTATGTATGTATGTAGCACCACATGACGTTTTCAAATTCCCGTCAAAAGTCCAAGAACACTAAATGACTTCAAAAACGGGAATTTGAAAACGTCATGTGGTGCTCTTGTATTATATTCGATATCTTAGTGTTTTAACGTGTTATATTAGATAATTTTGATGGCATTTTATGTAATGTGATGTGCGGAAATACTGTGATGTAGTGAATATCATATAAAAGTGCTTTACAAAGTTTTCGTTTTCCATCAAAATTCCCACAAGATACCATTAACAGTGTGGCCATTGCACTGTTAATGGTGACAATTTGACTTAGACAATGACTGACCTGACAAGACTATAAACGTAAAAATAATTATAACTTGACACTGGCACCAATAGCTCGTATATGTAGCTGATTGCCAATATACAAAGAGAAGAAGAAGAAGACTTCAAAAACACCTGAATATTATTTTACTGTCATGTTGAAATGATTAATTTGAATGATGGATAAATGAATATAGTATTCTGATTTGATGACACATATAGTCCATAGAGAATATGTTTAGTATTTTCATTATTATATAAAAATAGATTGACATAAATTAATTTTAATACTGTCTTTAGAATACTGATACTGATACTGACTGGTGACCAAATTTCTAGGATTGTGGTTTAACATCTGTAAAAAATTATAGAATTGTTGAAATGTAGATCATCAGAGAAATTATAAGAATTATTAAAAAACATGTAATAATATAGATATTATAGACACAAGTCTATATAATACATTACTTATTAGATAGCTATTAATTACTGGAATCAGCCATAATATATTTACTAAAATATTTATTATCTATTCGTTGGTACAGGTAGATAATTATAGTAAAAACATCATCATTTCATCAGTCTCCTACTCTTATCCCAATTACTTGGGGTTGATACAATATGTACTCTTCTTTCATAGTACATATTGTAAAAGTTATTGGCAATAGTTTCATGACCGGCCGCCTGCCAGACGTCAATCCTCCTTGGGAATGTAATTGTTGACGGAACGGCATTAGATGGAGTTGGCCCAGGTCATCATAAGGCTCTTAGTGGTCTTTTACAACAACCACAAGCAAAGTAAGGGTTGATAATATTCGTGACCACTACCATACAGATAGATAATGATAGTAAAAAATATACATACGAAAATATTTAACAAGAAATTGCCAGTGCTTACTAGAATAAATAGTGAAAGCAAGTTGGCTTCTAATGTTTACACATTTGAAATAATACTATTTTTATGGATATTTTTCGCGTTTTATTTGATTTTTCAATTTCTCGACGTTTCGCACACTTCACAGCGTTTACGTTACGTACAGCGTTCGTGCGAGCATGTCCAGTTTTTTTCGAATATTCGCCAGTTCTGTAGGAAGCTAATATATTTATTACAATATTCTATTGACTAAAAAAGAAGACCCTAATTAAAAAACAAAAATAGAACATAGCAATACTCAATAAATGTCTACTCTTCTTCTTCTTCTTTTTATGTATTGGCAATCAGCTACTTATACGAGCCATTTTTGCCAGTGTCGAGTTATAATTATCTTCACGTTCTTAATCTCTTCAGGTTAGTCATTGTCTGTCAGTCAGTCGAATTGTCGCCCTCAACAGTGCTATGATGACACTGTTAATGGTATCTTGTAGGAATTTTGATGGAAAACGAAAACGTTGTAAAGCACTTTTATATGATATTCACTACATCCCAGCTGTTCTGTCACATCATATTACATAAAATACCATAAAAATTATCTAATATAACACGTTAAAACACTAAGACATCGAATATAATACAAGAGCACCACATGACGTTTTAGATTCCCGCCAAAAGTCCAAATGTCTACTCAGAAATGTTTTACTATAGAATGGTGCTGAATAATACGTAGTGTTACATCTTTGGTGCTGAAGTTATCACAAAATTTTTAAACGAAGGAATGACGTGGACTGAAGCCATAGATAATATATAATACTGTCGTAGATAATATATAATAATAAGAGAAATGAAGCATAGCCATAGACTAAGTAGTAATAAGCATAGCTATAAACATGCTCTTGCATGAGCTTGTACAAAAGCCCAGATGAATTTTAACGTTTTCTATGGAGCAAAGTCAAAATGTTTTAAAAATCACCCTTACATATTCACAAATGTTACCGTACCATATTTGGTAAAATCTCGTTATCGGCTTCTGAACAAAACGGTAAACAAAGGATGAGTTATACCCAACAAGGAATGAGTTTAGGCAGTTGGTTATCCATAAAACGTAGTCTGAAATTAAACTTTATCAGTAACATATAGAAATTAATTTTGCTGGAGTTTTTAGTCAAATTATAATTTGTAGTGTATTGCGTATATTAAATTTTATTTTCAAGTTATATAATGTTATTGTTAAGTATCTAAGAATAAGTACGTTTTTTCTCTTTGATTTTTCTCACACTATATTATTGTGATGTATGCTAGGGTGTTAAAAATAAGAATCATCATCATCTCAGCTCATATATGTCTCACTGTTGGGCCCGAGCCTCCTCCAATATGGGAGGGTAATTAACCTACTGTACCACGCTGGTCAGACGTGTTGGTATAGTCTTGTGATTCAAGTTTTCTTTCTCTTGCATAGATGTTATATGCGTTTTATATCCCTTAGTCGTCTTTTACGATCACCCAATGGTAAGATGGTGAGTGGTGGTGGTGAATCGTATTCTTACTCCGTCATCACACGGTAAAAATAGTAATAATAATAAGAATATATTATCATAAATACTAGTAATGCTTTTACAGTAATATTATAAAAATCTATAATCGGTAATCTCGTGAATACCTAAACTCATTATGTTAAAAACTATTAAAATTTCTGAGAGTAATGGTAGAACGAGGTTTATACAAAAATAATAGACAAAACGGCAGTTAAGCATACTTTAGAGTTTTTATATTATTACTAGCTTCTGCCCACGGCTTCGCCCGCGTAAAAGGTTACTTTCCTAAAATTTTTCATCCTCTATTTTTATTTTATCCCTTAAAGGTAAATTTTTACAACATGTTAATGTCATATTTATTTATATCTAATGAAGAACCTTCATACTGAATTTCATTCAAATAACTTCAAAAACGGCAAAGTTTCATACTAACTTTGCACCACCTTTTAACCCCCTTAGGGGGTGAATTTTCAAAAATCCTTTCTTAGTGCTCCTCTACGTTATAAAAGGAACACCTGTGCAAAATTTCAAGTTTCTAACCCTTATAGTTTAGGCCCTGCGTTGATATGTCAGTCATTAAGTCAGTCAGCTTCTTCTTTTATATATATAGATTACTAATTTCTTTTTTGAAAAGAAAAACACAATATCATACAAAAAGAAGTTAGGAAACATGTATCATCTAGTTATGTTATCATGACTTAAAAGTACGTTTTTTGTTTTGTTACAATTTTGTGATATATTATAGTGTTTCATTTTTAGGTTTACAATTTGTGGAGAAGGCGAGTCTGTCTCAAGAGCGATTATTGAAATTATACTTTAAAACAATGAAGGGATTTTTCACAGGATCCGGCATCGGATATAAATCTACCGAACCTTTAGCATCAATAATTAAGCAGAAACTATCCACTTTTACTAATGATGAAGACTAATAAGTTATATGAAAGTGAAAATAAATATATCATTTATAACTTTGAAAGTCATTTAATTAAGTTTTATATAAAGGATGATATTTGTCTAAAATTTATTGTAAAATATAATAATATTTATGTTTTAATTCATAGATGGTAATGCATAATTATCATTGCGTAAACAAATATTATCTATCTATCTAATATCTTTAAACGAGCAATTCTTGTATATATATAGATATATATATATTTTTTTTGAATCTCGGAAACAGTACCAACAATTTTCTTGAAATTATGCTAAATTTCAGCAGGGGGTTTCAAGGATGACTAACTGATCTAGCTAAGTTTTATTTGTAGAAAATATTGTTTTATCAATATTTTCAGGCAATGTAAAAATATAATTTTGCGTTAGCTGACAACTATTAAAATATGAAGGCAAATTTCGATGCTGTCATTAAGACACCTTATTTGGATAATCGAGGAGTCTAATAATCGAGGCCGGTTTGGGTCCTGTTGGTATAGGACTAGTATTTTATTACTTTTTGACGTTTTAATTTATTATTATTTAATTAATTATTTCTATTATATTTAAATATATATTCAAAACACACTAAAAAGAAAATACCGAGCGAAATCTCGGTCAATCAGTTATTATTATACTATCTGTGGAAAATTAGGAACCATGGTAAGCCAGAGCAATTATATCTGCACAAACATTGAAATAACTATTAAAACCAAAGAGCGACCCCGATCTCCGTAAACTGTGGCGTGTTACAAGAACGTCTTAAAGCAAAATAAATCTGAGGGCTTAATGAAGGACATACTGGCCAAGACTAATCAATCATAATACAAAAGAAAATACACAACAACACAACTACAATTTATTATAATAAATTTAATAAGATACGTTTAATCCCAAAAACCCTGCGTACGATCCGGCAGCCAACGAATAAAGTTAGCATTCGTACTATTTCTACCAGAGAGAGCCATAGTAAAATAGAAGCTATTTGGGAACCACTCCGTACTGAATTTGACAGTTATATTGTATGTGCCGACTCCTTCGATGATGGGTTTGTTCAATCGATTGGGTAACATCAGTCGAGCACATGCTATTGTGCACTCAATACCAGCAGAAACCTGTTAATAAAATAATATTCTAGATTACATATTTTCTTTTAGAAAAGATCTACACTAAGGAATAAATCTTAGTGTCATTTGGGACTTTACAATCAGTACATAAAGATCACAAGTAACACTAAAAATCACCACACCACACCACACCACACCACACCACACCACACCACACCACACCACACCACACCACACCACGCCACGCCACACCACACCACACCACACCACACCACACCACACCACACCACACCACACCACACCACACCACACCACACCACACCACATCACACCACACCACACCACACTATACTATACTATACTATACTATACTGTTGTTCATGTATATATATATATGCTTAGCCCGAATTCTGGACCAGTGAGATTCCATATCTATTTGATTTGTAGAAATCTGCATTCATTTAAGTTTTAAGTTACTCAGTAATGAAATGCTAGAAATATTTAGAAAATCTTTTATTATGGTTAAACATGGATATCCTCGCGATATGATCATGCACTTTTTCCAGTGGTCTTACCTGAATTTCAACATTCATTCTGGTAGATGTTTTAGTTTCTACTTCAAACTTCTCAACATAGAAAAAAGTAGCTCGCTTTTGTGTTTTTTTACTTCTAAAGCAAAGGTTTCCACTAAGATACGTACGACCTTTCCATCCTGATTTCTGTTCAGTGTTTGACCTTCTATTGTCTTTATCTAAAAATACTATAAGTTAAATGTACATCCTAACAATATTACAATTGCAAATGATAGTTTGTTTATTTTTACTATGTAGTAGCGACTACGAATACTACCAACATTTACTTTGCTCGTGGATGTCGTAAAAGACGACTAAAAGCTTTATTATACTTTGGCCAATTCTACCTGATACCGTGTGCTCAATAGTTACATTCCCAAGGAGAGTTGACGTCAGGTTGGTGGCCGGTCATAAAACTATTGACAATAACTTTTATAATATGTACTCGTACATATTGCTTCGACCCCAAGTGATTGGGACAAGAGCAGGCGATTGATGTGTTTGTTCATTTGCTACGCTTTCTCGCCTAAACCACTGAATTGAGTTTAATAATTCTTTCACCAATGGAGAGCTACATTAATAGTGATAATTACAAACAATTTTGTTTTAGTTATAGTGATGTTTTATCATCGTGCGGTGGTAGTGGTAAGATTACTACCAATTTAAATAATTGTATGTGTTGTAGAAGCTTGAGTGCCAGGGTGAACTAAGACAATATAATAATTCAATAGATTGTGTAATAATAATATAATAATTCCAGAGTGAAATAAAATAAGAAAAAAAAACCTAATGTTAGTTGTTCATTATATAACTACTAGACGTGTTTTGTGGTTTCACCCATGTAAGCTTTATTTCTATGGGAATATCGAGATAAAAAATAACTGTTATAAGTTTATATCTGCATTAAATATACATACCAAGTTTTATCAATATTAGTTCAGCAGTATTTGCACAAACATACTTGCTAACACAAACATTCATAATTTGAGTAGAATTTAATTACTAGAGACATTAATAAAATATTTCACAGCTAATGTTTTACAATTTATTCATATTGAGATAATAAAAATAGAAAAGAATGAATATGAATGTAACCAACTTTTGTTTTTACTGACGATCTAATGATGTGTGGTAGCGGCTGCGAATACTACCAACCCTTACTTTGCTCGTGGATGTCGTAAAAGACGGCTAAGAGCCTTATCCATCTGATGCCTGGGCCAAGTCCATCTGATGCCGTTTGGTCAACAATTACATTCCCAATGAAGGTTGACGTCATGCAGGCGGCCGGTCATAAAACTATTGGTAATAACTTTTACAATATGTACAATGAAAGAAGAGTACATATTGTATCGACCTCAAGCAATTGGGATAAGAGTGGGAGAATGATGACTAGCGATCTAATGAAATTTTAGAATATAAAAATTACTATTGTGTCTCAACTGTGTTAATTAGATATAATTCTTCTTCTTTTTTTGTAGATGTTAATAATATCTATAACCTTATAGTACATTATTTTGTGTTATCCATAACAACTTAACGAAACCGCGATATTGCCATTTTGTTAAGAATCTCTAATTTTAAAGTAATCTCTCATTTTTAAAGAAATTATTGTCTATGTTATTGCCTGATTATTATTTTTAAATTGAGAAAAAATGGTTAAGATCAATTCAGTAGTTTCATTTGAAATAAAACTATTTTTACGAATTCTATCGCGTTTCTATTTGATATTACAAATGCGATAAAATCTGCGATAAAAATAAAAATAGTTTTATTTCAAATGTGTAATACTCGCGTAAACATCAGAAACCATTATATCAATAGTTTCAGTTCAAAACGAATAATCTTATCTCTTTCTAGTAAGTACATATATATATATATATATATATATATATATATATAAGAGAAGAGGTTATTAAAGATTTTCCGGCAGAAAATTTTACCCGAAAATAAAAGAAGAATTTTTTTGTCTTTATGGATCTTTCATCTGCAAATTGCGGAAAAACACATAGTGGACTTATTCAAATGAAGATAAGTACAAAATAATAACGACCATTTTCATGGGTTCAACTTTGAGTTCATTTTCATATTTATTACTACTCAGACCATAAAGATAATAATACAAAAATATACTCACTGCCACCTCCTTGTAAATAATGAAAATGTAAGGGATAAGACTTGGGAATACTATGGGCGGTGATGACATTAATAGCCCAAGTGTTGTAAGGGTAAACATCTATGTAAAGTGGAGGTTCACTATTAAAGAGATTACGCATAGAACTTGTTAAGCATAGTCCACTGCTTACAGCCAAGCCAATCAATTCAAATCGTCCATCAACAGCATGGCTGATAATGGAAGCACCATTTCGTACACCACATCCTGAACTACATAGAGGATGTGTCACGCTCTTACTACCTGGATTCTGTAATATAATTAGTGTTATTAAATGTGTTAAGAAAGTCGTTATAATATATCCGTCCGTCCGTATCTATCCGTGTGGTGACGGAGTAAGAATACAATTCACCTCCCCCTATATTACCCGTGGGTGATCGTAAGAGACAACTGAGGGATGTAAAACGCATATAACATCCAAGCAAGAGAAGGAAAACTCGAAACAAAACTCTACACACCAACACGTCTGACCAGCGCGGTATATTAGGTCAATTACCCTCCCATTATGTAGGAAGCTCGAGCCCAACAGTGGGACATATATGAGCTGAGATGATGAGATGATGAAGAGAAGGAAAACTCGAAGCCTTATACCAATTCATCAAACCAGTGTCGTATAGTAAGTCAACTATCCTCCTACTATGGAGGAGTATCGATCTCAGCAATGATATGTATATGAGCCAAGATTATGATGATAAAGCTTATCTACCTATTGTAATTTGGATTGAGAACAGTGCCGATTCAAAATTCAAAATTCATTATTTATTTCAAATTCAAAATTCGTTATTCTATAAAATAAAAGAAATACATAAAAATAAAATCACATATTCATATAACTTGATTTAATTATAAATCTAATGCATACGTGAGATCCATGGCCGCACGGTTTTCTAAGAAAATCATGAATATATGTTATTAGATTATGTAAATTTTTCACTCCTAATATTTATTTTGCTCATAATGGCTTAAACAAGAAAAAGAAAAATGATCTACTCTCTCTTACTTTCCCGTGGGAGACATAAAACTAGCTGAGTAAGGCTAAGGCTTATCAAGCGTTTATGGCATAATCCCTATTGAAGATATGGCTCTGAAACAGTGGAATATTAATTGCAACCGACAGTCTGCTTACTAAGCGTAATAACTATGGCATCATCCACCCCTTCGGGATGTCTAAGTAAACTAATGGGCGTCGACTGATTGGTGGATAGATGAAAAATATTTTATGTAATTTTTATTATACTACTAGCAGATCCGGCCGGGCGTTACTGTGGCTAAGATAGCCTCAGTAGTACGTGGTGGTTATGCTAATAAATTGTAGCTTATATGAAACGTTTGTACATTTAACATAGCGCCATCTATTAAATACTTACTCAATCCAGTCAACAGATACCGCCATCTGTTAGAATCGTTTGGAGATAACAGATACAGACTGTCAAATAATAGACAAATAATTTGCAATAAAATAATATTGCGACTATAAATTATGACGTACGAGACGACTAAGGGATATAAAACGCATATAACATCTATGCGAGAGAAGGAAAACTCGGAACAAAACCCTATACTAACACGTCTGCCAGCGTGGTATAGCAGGTTAATTTCCCTCCCATTACGGAGGAGGCTCGAGCCCAACAGTGGGACATTTATGGGCTGTGATGATGATGATGATGTGATGATGAAGATTAAGATAAGATTTGATTATGTTAGGGCAGTTACGAATACTACCAACCCTACTGACTTATGTCAACTTCATCTAATGCCAACAACAATTACAATCCAAAGAGTTTTGACATCAAGCAGGCGGCCGGTCATAAAACTATAGCCAAATCTACTTGTAATATATACGATGTGAGAAGTACGTATTGCATCGACCATCGTAATTGGTATAACTGCAAAATGATGATGAAGATGAGTGTTTGTTATACTAACAAGTTTCGCTGGTTTTCTTTGGCAATCTGTATGCGTATAAAGATCTAATGTTTTCTTTCCCATTCTTTCAGATTCGAAGTCTCTTGGTACAACTGGAATAAAAATAATATATAATATATTCATAAAAATATTACCTTGCTTACCTTATCTTGACATTATAGCGAGACAGGTATTGTATGCGATGCAAATAACGTATGAACGTATGAGACGAGGCGGAAAACTAGAAAAACAATTTGTGTCTCTTTCTCTCTTTCAGTTTGTCAAGAAATTAACTATAAATTTTCACACCGGCTAGGAGTTTAAAAGGGATTTTTTTGTGCGCAATGGCTGTTGTATTCTAGACATAGTCATGGATTTTTCAAATTACTATCAATTAAACCGCCGCGCGCTTGTCTATCACAGCTTCTAATAAAACATTGTTAATATTTTATGATAAGTTACGATGTGGTAGATAATTTCTTCATCTGTTGATGGGGAAGAAAGTAATGTACCACCATTTCTTACTATATCGTAAGTTAAATCTGAGCTAAGGGATCCCAAAACCTACTGATGATAAATTATTTTCTATTTCCGCAAGATTTGTTCGACAGTTTTTAATTTCTCATTTAAATAAAGTAACGTATGTAATGTTATTCCATTATTAATGTAAGTACTTACGACTCATGTAGTCAATCAAATATACTGATTTATTTTTCTGCTTTCTAACGCGTTCCTCTAAACTGGGCAAACATATTGGTATCATGTAATCTGAAAAAGAAAGTGGTGTGATGTACTATATGTTTAAGTTAAACGTAACGTTCGAATATTCTATGTTTTAATAATAATATTTTTTATCTTTATGCTCTTCTTAGACAATATGCGTCGCACTATTGTGGATAAGTCTTTTTCATAATGGGAGGGCAATGGGCTTAATGTACTACGAAAGAAATTCGGATATTAACTGATAATGGGTGGCGAAAGCTGCCGGGGCATCGACTCGAGAGGAACCCGCGAGGATAAATCACCGGACGGACCACCGAAGACAAAGACGGGTTCCGGTGGCCCGCTCGCTCGGCAAAGACAGGCGTATTGCGTTTCGGGTCTATGGAGTTGCGCGCCGCTTCTTATGTCGCCCCGGACGGATCTGGCGGGGTATGACCAGACCATAATATAATATCAGCCTTTATTAACAATCTTATATGTTACATTTCATCTTATACTACTTATGTACTACTTACTAATATTAAACAAGGTTGTTTATGAAAGTAACGTAATTAAATGCATTTTGTATTAGACACCGGTTTCATGATTGTCTTGCTCTTTGGCATAGGCCTCCCCAAATACTGTCCACAAAGATCTATCCCTTGCTGTCCTCATCCAGCATGGTCCTGCCACCTCCTTGATATCATCCTCCCATCTTCGATGCTGCCTGCCTTTATTTCTCTTTTTATATTTGGGACACCATTCTGTAACATCCTTTGTCCACTTTTCTATCTTACTTCTTGTTAAATGTCCTGCCCACTTCCACTTCAATTGTTTTATTTGGTATTTTATATCTATAATCTTGGTTTGTTTTCTTATTGTTTTTATTCTTATTTTGTCTTTTAATTTTATATTGAGGATGCTTCTTTCCATTCGGTGTTGACTGGTTTCTAGTGATTTGATATTTTTCTTTGTACAACTCCAGGTTTGGCATCCGTATGTCATGATTGGTAGAATGCAGGTATTAAATATTTTCTTCTTTCCTAATATAGGTATATCCGAGTTTTTCATTACGTCTTTTAGAGTCCAGTATCTCTTCCATCCTAGGTTTATTCTATTTTGAATTTCTTTTGTTGTGATGTCTGTTGGAGATATTATTTGGCCTAAGTACGTATATTTATTTACATATCCTAGTTCGTCAGCATTTTTGGGTTTAATGGGAGTTTTCACGTAATTTGTCATTAACTTTGTTTTAGTGGTATTTATTGATAATCCTATTTTTTCGCTTTCATTTATCAGTTGTTCAATCATAACCTTCAGAGTATTTGGATCACCACACATTAATACCAGATCATCTGCAAATCTTAAATGGTTTAATAATACTCCATTAACGTTTATACCATAATCCTTCCATTCCAATTGTCGAAATATATGTTCTAGTGTTGCCAAGAATAGTTTGGGTGATAAGGGATCTCCCTGTCTAACTCCCCTCCTAATGGGGAAACATTCTCCTACCTTTTCTGTGCGTATTTTAGCTGTCATATTTATGTATATATTCTTTATTATGTTAGTGTATTTATGGTGGACTCTTTGTGCGGTAAGGGCTTCCCATATTTTCTCATGTTTCAGCGAATCAAACGCTTTATTGTAGTCTATAAATGCCAAGTAGATGTTCATTCCATATTCGTTGCATTTCTGTATCATTTGTTTGATGGTATGGATGTGGTCAATGGTGGAAAAGTCACTTCGAAACCCTGCTTGTTCCTTGGGCTGATTTTCATCTATCGTCTTTGTTATCCGGTCCAGTATTATCTTGGAGAAAATTTTGTTTACGTTTGACGTTAGCGAAATGGGTCTGTAGTTCGATATATCATCTGTTCTCCCTTTTTTGTGAAGTAAGATTATTGTAGATGTTGTCCATTGACGGGGTATATATTCGGTTCTTAAAATGTCGTTGAAAAGGTTTGTTAGTGTGTCCAAGATAATCTCTGATACTCCTTTTAAAAGTTCATTTGAAATGTTATCTTCGCCGGTTGTTTTTCCTCTTTTTTGTGATTTGATGGCTTTAATAACTTCTTCTTTTAATATATTAGGAACTAATTCTTCATCGGTACTCATAACTGTTTCGTTACTTGTAATTGCTGGACTTAATTTGTCATGATAAAGATCGCGATAGAAATCAGTTGCTGTATGTAATATTTCATTTCTTTTAGTTTTATGTTTTTGAGATTTATGATGTTTTACACTTGTAATCCATTTTGTGTGGTCTTGAAGTTCCTTCCACGCACTCTTGATTCCACCAAATTTTGTTATGTTTATTTGTATTAGTTTAGTCTTTTGGATATTTCTGTATTTCCTTATTTCGGTGTATATTTCCTTACTTATTTCAGTTATATTTTGTCTATTATTCTTCCTGTTTTTAAATAAAAGTGCTCTTTGTTTAATTAATATTCTTGCTTCAGATCCTATTCTATCTTTAACTAGTTTGTCTTTTTCTAGGAGTTTTTTAGTTTCTTTTATTTCCTCTTCTAAAATATCATATTTTTTTTGGACTGTTCTGTGTTCTCTACTTTGAGTTAGTTTGAGCCCGCTCGCTCGGCAAAGACAGGCGTATTGCGTTTCGGGTCTATGGAGTTGCGCGCCGCTTCTTATGTCGCCCCGGACGGATCTGGCGGGGTATGACCAGACCATAGCCCGCTGCAAAAAAAGCAAGCATCCATGGTCACTGCAACGACGACAAACCCACTGACATGGCGTGGAGAGGTACATTGCGGAGCGGATTTAAGGGGTCGTACGTCTTCATCTGTTGCCACGGATGAGTTTAGCGGCGTGTGACCAGACCATTACCCAACGCAAAAAAAGCATTCATAGTCATCGGAGGACTAAATGTATTTGGCGTCAAATAAGAAATCACTAGTACAAAGATCTTTCTATAGTCACTACATTTAGTTGTTGTACCTTATATATTTAGTTTTTAAATTAAAACGCGAATGAATTCGTAAAACATTTTAATTTAATATGTATTACACATATTGAATTCAAAAGTTAATTATAATTAAACTTACTTGATTTCATTGGGCGAAGTAGTTTGACAAGAGTAAGGCTATTGCTGACACCAAATCTAGAAGAGAAAACATGTGATATGTTTTGTTTTTAGTTAATTATTATCGAAAATAATGTTAAGAAGACAGACGAAATTTATTTTATGTGAATAATTTTTTTTTTTTTTTATAATTATAGTGTGGGATTGTGCTACTAAACTAGTGATGCTGAAATGTCATCATTATATTCTTTTATTTTTATAAAAGACTAGCTTCTGCTTGCGGCTTCAGCCTAAAAATTTACTTTCATAAAGTTGAACGATTATTCCATTACCGGGAGAAAATGTATTTTATGTGATAATCTAGGAAATGGTCTATGTACCATAATTTCATCATCATCATCTCAGCTCATATATGTCCCACTGTAGGGCTCGAGCCTCCTCCATAATAGGAGAGAAAATTACCTAATAACCACGCTGGTCAGCATGTTTCGCATTGTTTCGAGTTTTTCTTTTCTTGCATAGATGTTATATGTATTCTATATCCTTTAGTCGTCTCTTACCACCCACGGGTAAGATAGGGGGTAGTGAATTGTATTTTTACTCCGTCACCACAAGGAAAAATATGTGTGCCAATTTTCATCTAGTTCTGTACATCTGTTTACACATGATTGAGTAATAAATATACAAACAACTATATTTTATTAAAAATTTTCACACTTATATTATTAGTAGAAGAAGCACACAATATGGAATAAATTATGGTGTCAAAGACTTTCCAAATATATATAATATATGTTTATATAAACCTAATTACTACCAATATTCAAAACCCAAATGTATGAGCAGTACAAAAAAATATTTTGCCTAGAATTAGAACTCACAGTATTCACCATGAGAGGTATATTATTACTGCTAGGACATGAGCGTAGTCATATTATTGTGATGTTTCAGCTATTTAAATAATTTTTTAAAGAACCTTATATATTCGGGATGTGGCGTAATGTCTAGTATAGGCACCTCGATGTATGCCTTTGCACATCGATATCCCGTTTTTATTTCATCAAGTGTTAATCCACAATCCTTTTCATCCCGTTCGTAGTCACCAAATATTATATTACCACTGTAATGAAGCATTATTGGTTAAATAATTATTAATCATAATATATGTAAGAACAAATACCTATAATAAGAATTTATATGTAGAATATTTATCATCTTTTAGGCAACGAAAAAAACTAAAGAATATCACTAGCTCTTACTTTCGGGTGACCTTGAGACTGTTAAGGGATGTATGCAAATAATTTACGTATGTTTTATACATATAAATTTTAATTATTTTTGGTGCATTTTATAGCTGAAAAATATTACAAATCAAAACAAAAGTGTTCGAAATATTCGAAAAGAAATATTTAGTAAAACGAAAATTTAAGCGATCGTTATAACTTATTTGATTTCCATGATCTATAAAAATAAAAAGAAATGAGCTTATGTCTCCTATATTTAAAAGATATATAGTGTTTAGAATATAAATAAATGTAATTTAAAGTTAACATGGCAATAAAAAAAACAAATGAAATAATAAAACTCATAAATAAAACTAAAATGATCAATAATAACTTATTAACAAAATTATTACTTATTAAGAAGTTAATAAAACTATATATAACTTAATAGTAATTCAATAAAAATTTTAAATGTTGTGTTTTGATGAAAAATATGTTTGTAAAGACGTCTACCATTTTCTATAAAATATGTTTGCTCATCCTATGTATGTCCTAAGGTTGGTTTGGGCCTCCGAATAGGGAAAAATAAGAAATTGATCTACTATACCACGATCGCGACCGAGTTTTCTTAGATATTTCAGCACACTATGTATCTTAATTGGCTTTTACAATACCTACAATCAAGAAAAAGGTTGGTTAACTTTATTCTTAATTCGGCACTACACAGATAGTGTTAAATTATTTTTATACAAGCGCCTTTATTAAAAAATATAGCAAAAGACATACAGTTTGTATTTTTTTGGCAATTGCAGCATATCCGACGCGGCAGCGATACTGAATTGTTTATGAATGAGAATCACACGTGGAGCGCTACTTGGATGTTGTAGTCCTGTCGTCACTGGCAAAAAAATAATCATCTATTTGTGTGAACATTACTTAATATATTTAGTCCTTATGCAAATGGAGTAAGTATTACGTAAGCGGATTTAAAGCCGGCTCTTCTTCCAGTCTACCTTAGTGTGATGATGTAATATAGAAGAAGCAATTTCTATTGAAAATGGTTAAAAAATACATATACATAATGTTTGTTATATTAGAAACTAAGGGGTAATATGGTTTAAACGTGACACACTAAGCTACCGAGGTTAAATAATCTGGTACTCTGTTCAACAAGCGGCTCTCCGCTTATTAAATACCCCTCTGGGTATTACGACGGTTAAGAAGCATTATGTTACCCTTCGGCCGCCCCGTACGATTACATATGACCAGACTCATCATTCATCATTCTCCTACTCTTATCCCAATTACTTGGGGTCGATACAATATGTACTCTTCTTTCATAGTAGACATCGTAACAGTTATTGACAATAGTTTAATGAGCGGCTCCTGCCAGACGTCAATCTTCCTTGGAAACGTAATTGTCCACAATTTGGCCGTTTGGTCCACCAAACGGCATCAGATGAAGTTTGGCCTAGGTAATTATAAGGCTCTTAGTCGTCTTTTACGACATCCATGAGCAAAGTAAGGGTTGGTAGTATTCGTAGCCGCTACCACACAGATTATATGCATTATATGACTAGATTATAGTCACCTAAATACAGAGTCACACTAATCGAGTTTTGATTTAAAGTAAGTAGAGCATCAGAACATGATTTGCAAAATAGTTTACTAGGTAAGCGGAAATTAGCCAAAAAACACATGATGGATGCTTTTTCGATTCATTACGCCACTCCTACTTATCACGTAATTGTTTAAGTAAAATAGTAGGTGTAAAATATTTTATTACGAAATATATACCTTGAATATATTGTATGAAGCCCAGCCATGGGAATGTATGCTCCTTGAGTACACCATCAACTGGGTTTAAGCTGAAGTCATCGTGGCATATGCTAAAATCACGCATTTCACATTGCATAGGTCGTATGTTATCTAAAAATATATCTATATACAGTGTATATCTATATATGTAAAAATATATCTATATAGATATATATATATATATATATATATATATATATATATATATATATATATATATATATCTATCTCTCTATATATACATATATAAGTGATTCACAAATACATAGATACATACCTTTTAAAAAATAATCTAAATAATATTATAATATTTTGAATATAGTACCTTGAAACACAGGTATTACCTAATTCAAGAGGCAGAGACATCCATGTAAAACTGTCATATGTATTTAGTGTTCAATAAAGATTATTATTATTATTTGTATCTCCATTTTATTCACAGGATCTTCCATAGGGAAGATTCCCGGTCCTTTGGGAGGCTTACATGGGGATATGGATCCAACACGCAGAGGCCTTTGGAGAAATTTAATCTAAATATCGGTAAGTGTAAAACTATTGTGTGATGATGGTAGCTAATATATGAGTATGGGAGTGGGTGCTTAGTGGACTGGTTCATCTTAAATCTATGAAATTTTAAACTGTCGTCTGCCTTCAAACTCATATTGAGAGATGAACGGTGGCAGACGGTGACTCGCCAACTCACTGAATGGGCCCCATACAGTCCCCACAGGCACACAAGCCATACGGGCAACAGGGGTTGCCCCCTGTTGGGCATTGGTGCTTAATATTATATTATTAATATTAATATATAAATCTAAATCTATAGAAACATTTATCACAAAATTAGTCTTAACTGTCTCTAGAAATATTTACCACGAAATTATATACAAATAAATGTTCCTATTGTAATCCTTACTAACATTATAAATGCGAAAGTAACTCTGTCTGTCTGTCTGTCGCTCTTTCACGCCAAAACTACTGAACCGATCTAAATGAAATTTGGTACACAAATATTCTAGAGCCTGATAAAGGACATAGGCTACTTTTTAATGAAAAAAGGGTTGTAAAGGAGGATGAAAAGTTGTAAGGAATTATCGTCATTTTTAAAGCCAGAAGCTTGAAACCTATTTTTAGGCTATTGATTAGATATAAATAAATATGACATTAAAAATAGGGGATGAAAAACTTTAGGAAATTAACCATTTACGCGGGTGAAGTCGCGGGCAGAAGCTAGTTAACTATAATAATCAAAATTCTATCGTTTTAATTTTTTTTTCGTCTCTCTATATTTTCTTATCTAACTTAAGAGGGGGGTAATGGGTAGACAAATAATATGGAAAAGTAATTTGAAGTAAGATGTATAATACATAATTTTCGATAAACATTGATTTATTTCTTAGTTTTTATTAATCAATTTAAAATGTCTAGTTAAGCGGATAGTGAAGGCCAGTTAATATTAAAAAACATATAAAAATATTAATTAAGTTTACCTGTCCAAAATAGTATTAAATATAAACTAAATATATCTTCAATCATTGCAGTAAAGTAATAGAATTTTTTGACAATTTTATTTAATTACTTGTACTGAATTTTACAAATCTATGAATAACTAAAATAGTTGAGCTGACAACATATTTACTGCAAATAATTGCAGGTTGTAATGTTCAGTTATCACATTAACTCTTGTTTTGATTTATTCATCCTTTAAATAATTTGTAAACAGGATGTTATTAAGAAGCAAAGGAAAAGCAATGTTTGTAAATACAATAACAGCAACAATTTAGAAATATTTGGCGCTATGTAGGAATAAACAATCCTCACTTACTTTGATACAATTATTACATAGATCTTGCTACTTTCCGTTTGGTGATGCAGTAAGAACACGATTCACCACTCCCTTTGTTGCCCGTGGGTGATCATGAAAGATAATTAAGCAATACGGATCATTAGGCAATACAACTCTTGCATAGATTATCAAAGAGAGTGTTATATGTATATATATATATTTTTGATGATCTATGCAAGAGAATAATTTGAAACTCTATACCAACCCGTCCGGCAAATTGTTTTTTGTTTTATTCCTTATGGTGGCAAACGAGCAGACAGCACACCTGATGGTAAGTGTCACTGCCGCTTATAGACTTTTGCAATATCAAGAATATAGCTAGGCCGTTGCCCACCAGTATAAACCCCAGCCGGCTCCCTCGCTCACCGAACAAAGCGCAATAGCACATTGCCATTACTCAAACGTCGATCTTCTGCGAGAGTGTGGTACTACCTCGGACGGACCGGCCCGCGGCTGCAAACAGAGAACTATCCACAGCGTGGTCCTACCACAAGCATAGTATAGTAAGTTAATTTCGAGGTCACACGCTCAAGGACTGCTTGGTTTAGGCAGAGTGAACTTGTCGCAATGATTCGATCCGATGTGACGCTAGTCACCGCCTTCTGTAAAGCAGTCGTCTTGCAGAAGAAGGCGGCGGTACGTATCAGAAAGGAGATTCTCAATGCTGACACACTTTTCTGCCCCTATGTGGCCATGGCAGGCGTGAATACCTGCACCCAATGTAGTCCTAGCTGAGGTCGCGGGTGGTTGAACCAGAAAAAAATATTTCTTGAAACCAATCGTAGTGTCGCCAATCGGGTCCTAATGCATTATTTTAGTGATCTAAATCCATCTGAGCATTATTGCCTTACCAATGAAAACGGTTTGGAGCACATCGGTTGAATGGTTTCAAAGTTTATAATATAAATTTCGAGTGTAATAATTAGTGAAGGTAGGGGCCAACTGTTCAGAGTTTTCTGTCTACAGCCACGAGCCTGTTCGTCCTGGATAGTTCCACACTCTCGACGTCTTAGAAGTGGCAATGTACTATTGCGTTTCGTTCAGTGAGCGAAAGAGTCGGAAGACCAACTTGTGTGGGTTTGCCCAACTTGCCTTGCTATACTTCTGACATTGCAAAGGTTCAGGGGCAGCAGTAACACTCAGCATAGAACTGTTTGCTCCTTTGCCACCATAAGCAATAAAAAATATAAAGGATATAGAAATATTATTGTTTTATAAAATACAAATTTTGTGATAGTACTTACATGTCATGTACAGTAAAACATTTTTTTAAAGACAGGAATAAAAGGAATAGAGGTCTTGTTGCGGACTATACAAACATACAGCTAACAAATACAAATCACACCCATATTCCAACCATCATTTATAGATTGTTTAAAATATCATACGTAGGGATCGAATTCATGACACCTGGCTCGGAAAGTCAGTAATTAGATCACTCCACCAACTACTCCGGATAAAACCTTTAAATATATAAAAAAATATGATCTATAAGATTCCTTTAACGTTAATGAATTTAATTAGCGTGGTAGTGTAACATCCGCAACTAATTCCTCAACATGCTTCCTTGTCAACTTTTTGTTATACTTAATATATATTTATGATATCCTTTTATTTGTAATATTAATACTATTGTATTAGAATGACGAATATAATAATAATAACTTATTTTATTACCATATGAACAACACAAAAATATGTCTAGCTCCTATGCTAGTTACAAACTGTGTTGCAGGAGCCAGTATACTCCCCCACTACACAAGACACATTTTTGTAACAATTAAATACAGATTAATCAATTATAATTAAACTACTGAATTTATATGCTGCATCCATGAAAAACAGAATAAAACGGACCTCAAAACAATGCGTATTTAGTGGACTTCAGGTCCACTAAATACGCATTGTTGAGGATATATCAAAAAATACTAGTCAGAACTTCACCACAAATTTAAATTGAGCCACATTAAAAGGACCAGCTTTTAAATATAAAAATAAACATCAAAATCAGTTCACTTAGTAAAAAGCTATAAATGTAATAGGTCTATGTATTAATAGTAGGTATTTATATGTATGTAACAAAAAATGCAGTCGAATTGAGAATCGCCTTCTTTTTTCTGAAGTCGGTTAATAATAATGATTTTTTATCATCCGATATAACCAATTATAATAATAAATTACTTAACAATGTAAATATTATTCTAAAATTAGGAAGTCTTTATACAATACTAAATTAAATAAGAGCTGAAGAAAAATAAGAACAGTCTAAATTGATATATGGTATAGGTATTTTCTTTATTAAATGTAGTACCTATTGTTTTTTTTGTGTGTACTGTTGTAAAACGCAAACAGTTTTGACAACAACAACCCGGTCTTTCGATTGATGTTACAGCCATTTTACTTAAATATTAGCCCTATAGTCCAGGCAAATAAACAAAGAAAAATGTACATATATGTATATTTTAAGCAGTACTCTGTGATGAGCGTAGTTTATATATTCAGTTATTGGCGTTTTAATGGGAATGTGAAAGCTTCAGCGTAGGTTTTGTATTATATTCAAATTTCAGTATTTTACATACATACATACATACATATTATCACGCCATAACCCTTGCAGGGTAGGCAGAGAGAACAGAGTGCCAGAGAACTCTATCCTTGCATACTTCACTCGCTTCCTCAACATTCATAATTCTCTTCAAACATGCTCGTCGGTTTCGGAGACTCCACCTTCCTTCAGTACGTGACCAATTTGGTCTCGGTCTCCCCCGGTAACTACATCTTTCCACTTTCGCATTGTATATCTTCTGATCTAGACGTTCGTTCTTGATCGACCGCATTCGCAACGACGACGTAAGAGAGCGAGCAAGTATGAAAGAGAGTATTGGTGTAAAGATGCGAAAGGGAATGCTCCGATGGTTGGGACATGTGGAAAGAATGCCGAACGAACCAGCTTTTAAATATAATAATAAACATCAAAATCAGTTCACTTAGTAAAAAGCTATAAATGTAATATATGTATTAATAGTATTGCTGTGTGGCAACAGCAACAAATGCTACCAACCCTTACTTTGCTCGTAGATGTCGTAAAAGACAACTAAGAGCCTTATAACGACCTGGGCCATCTCCATCTGATGCCGTTTGGTTAACAATTACATTCCCAAGGGGTGTTGACGTCTGGCAGGCAGTCGGTCACAAAACTATTGCCAATAATTTTTACAATATGTACTACGAAAGAAGAGTACATATTGTATCGACCCCAAGTAATTTGGATAAGAGTAGAAGAATAATCATGAAGTATTTATAGTATTTGTATGTGTGTAACAAAAAAAATACAGTCGAATTGAGAATTTTTCTGAAGTCGGTTAATAATAATGATTTTTTTGTCATCCGATTTAATCAATTATAATAAAATACTTAACAATATAAATATTATACTAAAATTAGGAACTCCTTATACGATACTAAATTAAATAAGAGTTGAAGAAAAACAGGAACAGTCTAAATTGATATATGTTATAGGTATTTTCTTTATTAAATGCAGTAGCTATTGCTATGTGTACTTTTATGTATATTTTTATGTGTACAGTTGTAAAACGCAAACAGTTTTGAGAACTTAGACCAGAATATGGATGAACGCTGAAGATTCTCAACCCGGCCTTTCGATCGATGTTACAGCCATTTTACTTAAATATTAGCACCATAGTCCCTGCAAATAAGCAAAGTTCTTGCAAATTTGGCTTTTTAATACTCTGTGGTTATCATAGTTTATATATTCAGTTTTGGCGTTTTGATGGTAATGTAAAGGCTTCAGCGTAGGTTTTGTAGTATATTCAAATCTCAGTGTTTTAGCATGTTATATTAAATTATTTTGATGACATTTTATGTTATTTTATGTAATTTGAGGCGGAGGAAGTGCTGGGTTGTAATAAATATGATATAACAGTACTAAACGTTGTGGAAAAAGAAAACACATATGCATGTTCTCCAATATACTCAAATGTTAACTTTAACTGTGTCACCATCATCATCATCATCTCAGCTTATATATGTCCCACTGTTGGACTCGAGCCTCCTCCATGATGGGAGGGAAATTGACCTACTATACCACGCTGGTCAGACGTGTTGATATAGGGTTTAGTTTCGAGATTACCTTCTCTTGCATAGATGTTACATGCATATGTAGTATACCATAGTTGTCTCTTACGATTACCCACGGGTAGGATAGAGGGTGGTGAATTGTATTCTTACTCCGCCACCACACGGACTGACTTAACTGTGTAATCATGGCATTATTGAAGGCGATGATTTCACTTATTAACGAACAATGACTTTAAGTGAAGTGATAATTTATAAATAAGAACTTGGTTATGCTGAGTTCTTTTTTATAAATAATAACATAAATTGTCTTAGCAACCATCATCCTTCATCATTATTGGGTCAATTAGGTCTTAGTAACAACCATCATAGTAATCATCACCATCATGGGGCAAATACATAGGTCTTAGTAACCATCAAATTTAGAGGTTAGCCTCGCATTTTATATTGCTTTTTTTTCCTTTTTTTTATTGCTTATGGTGGCAGACGAGCAAGCAGCACATCTGATGGTAAGTGTCACTGCTGCCCATCGACTTTTGCTATACCAAGGGTACAGCTAGGATGCTGCCTACCATTACAATCCTCAAACCCATCCAGTTGGCCTGCTGGCTCTCTCACTCACCGAACGAAGTGCAATAGCACATTGCCATTGCCCAGACGTCGATCTTCAGCGAGAGTGTGGTACTACCCCGGACGGACCGGCCTGCGGCTGTAGACAGAAAACTGTCAACAGCGTGGTCCTATCACTAAAGAATTGCTGTGAAAATAAAAACAAAAGGAAATGAATATTTTTCCTTTGGTCAACATTTATGAAAAAATATTATGAATTACAGTAATGTTTGTTTGTTTACGTAAACTATTGTCGTTGTTTATAGTCGTTACAATATATAAAGCACAGTTAATATTTGCCTTTCATGTAACGATGACGTAAATTGTTATGAGCATTTCATAGATAGCATAAAGAATTAAAGATATTATGGAATATATATTTCGTCTTTTAATATTACTAAGCACTACAGGTGAGTATTTACAGAGGCACTCAATTTATATACACCACTTATATATAGATATTTTTAAAGAAACATACGAATTTGACGTTGCGAAGTGAATAAAAATCAACGTATTATTTTATTATATGTTATTAATAATAAAATTTAAATTATTAAAGACGTGTGTATTCTAAAATTTAATTATTCTTGTATCTTATTTTTGTTATTTTTATTTTACAGTGTATCTTGTGATTTGTTATCAAACTTATTCAGCTCTAAACAGCATTATATTCACAAATATTGATCCAGTCGAAGGTATGGTATGCATTTAAAATAACAAGTATCATAATCCTTACGGATTATCATAATTTTTATTTAAGCTTGTTTTCTGACGTGATAAAATCCTTATAACAAAGCGAGCAGACGCTGTGATTATGTCGGAGTTTGCGTAAATGTTACCATATAGCCGCTAAGAGCCTGTGTATTCTTTTCACCTAGCTATTATTAGGGACAAAAACCCCAATTTTGCTTGGACATCAGGTTTGCTTGCAATGTTCTCCTTTACTATGCAATTAAATGTTTTTTAAAGATGTCATCTTTCTGCGCACTAAGGAATAAATTCTTCGGGCGACTTACACATATATAATTAATGGACACAAGTTATACCTAGCTCAGTCTAAGTCTGCAATCATTAGCAAATTGTCCTACATGAAGAACGAACTCACAACACTCCTCACGAGATATCGGTCCTTAGACCATTCTGCTTTCTATGGAATCGATAAACAACAATAAATATGCACCTAATTTCTAAAATAATTTTTGATGGAGGCTACGAATATGCCCAAGTGCTCACATCGATCTAAGCGAACTCCATCTGATACCTTCTAGTCAATAATTATATTTCTAAAAAAAGGTTGACGTCAAGCAGGCGGCCATTCATAAGATCGAATCTATTATAATAAGTAAGATGGAAGGGAAATACATGTTGAGTCGTCTCCCAGTAATTGGGATAAGAGCAGAATGGTATTGGATTTTAAAATCAGAGGTACATACATACATACATACATATCATCACGCCATATCCCTTGCAGGGTAGGCAGGGAGAACAGAGTGCTAGAGAACTCTATCTCTGCATACTTCACTCGCTTCCTCAACATTCATAATTCTCTTCATACACGCTCGCCGGTTTCGGAGACTCTTGACGCCACCTTCCTTCAGTACATGACCGATCTGGTCTAGGTAGGTTAGTCTCGGTCTCCCTCGGTACCTACATCCTTCCACTTTCGCATTGTATATCTTCTTAACCAGACGTTCGTTCGGCATTCTTTCCTCATGTCCGAACCATCGGAGCATGCTCTTTCGCATCTTTACACCAATACTCTCTTTCATACCTACTCGCTCTTTTACGTCGTCGTTACGTATGCGGTCGGTCAGCCTAACTCCACAGATTAGTGGAGTTAGGCTTAGTAGTTAGTTATTATATTAGTTATTATATTATAATATTAGTTAACTCCAAATCAGAGGTACTCCCTGTGAAATCATAATAGAGATATCTGAGTACTATTCTTATTTATTAGAATATTAAAATAAGAAGTTGATGGCTTTTCAGATGATGTTCACAGCGAATATTTCTACGGCAAATGTGCAACTAGAAAAAAAACCTTAGCCATACATGATCATTTAAAATATGACCAAATTAAAGGACACCTTGTAGTACGAGTAAGTATATTATATTCACCTCCTTTTCTCTCTCTTCAGCCTATATTTGCCCCACTGATAGGTATGAACCCTTTCTATAGCGAGATGAAAATCTGCCTGCTGTACTGAATAAGTTAGCAAAGAGTTTCATTCCGAATGTTCATTTTCTTGCAGTAAGATATCTGATTGCTAGAATTAATATTTGATTATAATACTAAGATTATGATATATTATATTCATAATTCATTATCACATTTATTTCAGCTTAAATAAGTCCCACTACCACTTTTCTGTTTGGTGACGGAGTAAGAATACAATTCACCACCCCCAATCTTACCCGTGGGTGATCGTACGAGACGACTAAGGGATATAAAACGCATATAACATCTATGTAAGAGAAGGAAAGCTCGGAACAAAACCCTATACCAACACGCCTGACCAGCGTGGTATAGTAGGTCTATTTCCTTCCCTTTATGGAGGGAGCTCGAGTCCAACAGTAGGACATATATGAGCTGAGATGAGATGATGTGATGAGTTGATATTGGGTCAGCGCTTTCTCTACTATGGGAGGAATCTTTATCTACTATATCACGCTGGTCAAATGTGTTGGTATAGAGTTTTAATTCGAGTTTACCTTCTCTTATGTGTAATATAAATCCTTATTCGCCTTTACAACACCCACGGGCAAGATAAGCGAGATGTTACTACATCTCGCTACTGCGAGATGTAGTCATACTCCGTCACCACACGGAGATCATTCTTCATGTGTATATTAGTAAGCATCACCACCTATTATACGTGAGATTATAGTTGGCTTCCCCGCCGGAGAGTTATTATCATATGAATATTTATTATGAAGCAGTTAGTATTTTTTAACATCTTGTTTTATTATAAATTAAAATTACAATAGCCATCAACTTCAACCTCCTATAGATAGATCTTGTAGATATCGTAAAAATGGTTAAGAATCATCATCATTATAATCATTCTGCTCTTATCCCAATTACTTGGGTTTGATGCAATACGTATTCTTCGTCCATATTACATATTGAATAATTTTTGGCAATAGTTTTCTGACCAGCCTCCTGCCTAATATCAACCTTCTTTGCGAATGTAATTGTTGACCAGACTGCTTCAAAAAGAATCGGCCCAGGTCGCTGTAAAACAATTAGTCATCTTTTACGACACCCACGAGCAATATAAAGATTAATAGTATTAGTAGCTGCCACCACGCAGCTCTCTAAAAATGGTTAAGATATGTAACTAAATAAAATTACTGCATTAAGAAGGCAAGAAAACTCTCTTTCTTTGGCAACCCGTTAAGCTAACTTCATACAATTTAAGTTCTTAATTCCTCAAACTGTTGATCTGAATTGAGTAACTGGCAACATTCTGTGAATGCCATTAAAAGTATCTTCTATTACGATAAGTTTATTCATTAAAAAAATAATCATTTTGTATTTATAATCATACTGTAATATATAAATTACTTTTGCCCCTCTAAATAAAGTTTTTTTTTAAGATTAACACCTCGTACTAAAGATATAATCCTTATATTACGGGCATCTTTACAAATATATAATTAGCGGACCCAAATTGTAATCGCACATAGCACGAAGTATAGATACAAGGAGTCCGAACGGTATAAGCTTTTCCATAGTATTCATGGACATAATAATAAACCCAGACCTTAGTTCTCTTTTCTGCCACTGGCTGCGCTAGAGTTTAGAATGTTACTGATGCTATTATTATTATTATTACACATAAACACGCGTAGGCTCGCGAATGTTGAATTTGATTAATTTAAATATAAAATTCCGTAGCTGTCAGTTGGAACAAAACATTCTAGAGCTGTCAATAGGAACAAAACTTCCTGCGTAAGGATTTAAACAAGTACTTCTTGAAAAGTAGCGCACTCTATCGGCAAACATTTTGTCTCCTGAACCACAACGCCATCTATGCAGTCAAAGTAGTAATAACATAAGCATTTAAAATATCTAAATATACAAAATAATTCCCACAAAATTTGGTAAAATTTAGTATGTAGGTATACATTTGACTACATAAGACTTTGAAGAGTTTTGTTTTTCAGGGTTATCTCAATACAACTAAACAATTAACTTGTATTTATCTGCGTTCAAGTTCACCTTATGCTGACATGGTTAAGTATCAAACCAATAGATTTACCATGTGCATATGTAGAATTCGGTATCATTATTTAGGACAACTATTTAACTATCATTATTATGAGTGGTTCCTGCCGGTTGAAATGAAGAAAGGCATCGATTGGGATTTATTTTTCTTTTATTAGAATTCTATTCTTTATATTGAAATTTTTGGATCAATTAAATAGGTAATTATTTGGTTATATTGTGTTTTTAACTATGTCTGAGACTTAAAACATTAAACATTTTTTTATTGCTTATGTTGACAAATGAGCTGGCAGCACACCTGATAGCAAGTGTCACAGCCGCCCTTGGACCTTTGCAATACTAAGGGTATAACTAGACCGCTGCCTTTATACAAACCCCAAACCCATCCCGTTGGGCCTCAGGCTCTCTCTCTCACCGAACGAAGCGCAATAGCACATTTTCATTACTCAGACGTCGATCTTCTGCGAGAGTGTGGTACTACCCCGGACGGACCGGCCCGCGGCTGTAGACAGAGAACTATCCACAGCGTGGTCCTACTACTATTAAATTAAATTTAAATGATTACATTGTCGGTATGATTATATTAGTCCTTGAGGTTTTGTATAAATATTTTGACGGGGTTAAATTCTAGTACCATAATCAGTTCAAGACAGAAATAAAGCGGTCCGATGTTTGCGTCAATCGGTGTATTTTTAATCGCCATACTTTATATTTAATAGCCCGAAGTTGAATACACTGGGAACTACAAGAATAAGTCTGTAGCTATGAACCAGAACAATGTAAATTAGCAGGGTTAGATAGAACTGCGATAACACTGCTGTCTTAAGCGAGAGTGGATGGAAGATAATGTATTCCTTACCTCTTAATCAGTAGGATGAAAGGATAAAATAGTATCAGTTTCCTACTTAAATCCGTTTACTTACCTTCACTGGTTTTTTCCACTATTATGGTTATAGTGTTTTTGTGTTGTTATTGATCTAAACTCTTCTACTTTATATTATTCCATGGAATTAGTGATGATATTGCTGACCAATAATATCGTGAGAATTATCCTTCGGTGGCCTACCCATAGAGTTATCGAAAGCATACTTATGACTCAGCAACGTTAAATCATGCTATTATTGTCTAATGCGAGAGACTCTCACTGTTCCCTGGTTCCACCCCTCGCAGTTTCGAGTAGAGTTTCATTAGATGCTACTCTATGTTATCACATTGTTCTCAATCACAGCTAAGTATTAGAACATTATATGCATAAAAAAACTTGATTACAATGTGTAAACAGGGTAGTTGGCACACGTCTCCTTTAAAGACAAAAATATAATACAGGGCGAAAATTAAATGACATACAAGAGTTCATGTTTGTGTAAGTGGTAGCATGATTGGAACGGATTACGGTGTGGGTTCGAATCCCATTAATGACAATCATTTTTCGCTCGTAATCGAGTTTTTATAAATTATCAAGCATGTTAATTGCAGTAATTTGAATTATATGCATAATCTAAAAACATCCTTTACTATTAGTATGCCTCATCATTTAGTCTGTTGCCGTCCACTGCTAGAAGTAAACCTCTCTTATATTTCGCAATGAAGTGCAGACATTTTTCACCAGGTCGTCGGTTCACCTAGTGGCGGAGGCGTATTCTACTGCGTCGTCCCACTCGTGGTTGTATTATATATACCTTGGTTTATGAATACTGCAGTTAATACCCTCCACTTCAAATGATACAGGAGGGATACAAAATGAGGTCTACAGTGCATTATTATATTGACATAGTAAATATAAAACACATAAATAATATACAAAGTTTATATAAATTATAATTTTTACATCTATTCAGCTTTATCGTCCTTGAGACCACCTTGAGGAAGTGGAGGTGGGGGAACATTTGGTATAGCAGGATCCTTTGAGGAATAGTTTAGGATATTGAGATCATTTGGTTCAGGAGGTGGAGTCTGAGCGGATGGTTCGGGAGTAACGGGGGGCTTAGCAGCTGTTTCTTTATTAGGGAAGGAATTAGGAACGGGAAGACTGTGTCCTAAGAAGCTAGGTAAAGGCTGATATATTGAAGAAAAACCAGAATAAGGATTGAAACTAAATGGGTCATAGGGGTCGTAGAATCTAAAACCAGGGTATCTGTAGGCAAAAGGACTAAATTGTGGCAAGGCATTATAAATAGGATCTATGTGTCCCAGTGGTATTACTTGTGGTGGTAATCCAAATGCATTAAGTGGGATTGGAGATTGAGTATTAGGTTCAGATGGAGGCGGTGGTGTAGAGATGTTTTTATCCGTATCTGGTGCAGCAGCTTCTGGTGCGGATGCTGGACTTTCCGTGGAAGATAGAGTGGCTTCTGTTTGGGTGTCTGCCGATTTTATCGTTGCTTCTGGTTTCGGCAGCTCCCTTGGTGGTAAGGCCGGCGGAGGAAGGATACCCTGAAATAATAATATCTTGAATTAGTTATAATTGTGTAAATATACGTAATCGTAACGACGACGTAAGAGAGCGAGTAGGTATGAAAGAGAGTATTGGTGTAAAGATGCGAAAGGGCATGCTCCGATGGTTCGGACATGTGGAAAGAATGCCGAACGAACGTCTGGTTAAGAAGATATACAATGCGAAAGTGGAAGGATGTAGGTACCGAGGGAGACCGAGACTAACCTACCTAGACCAGATCGGTCATGTACTGAAGGAAGGTGGAGTCAAGAGTCTCCGAAACCGGCGAGCGTGTATGAAGAGAATTATGAATGTTGAGGAAGCGAGTGAAATATGCAGAGATAGAGTTCTCTGGCACTCTGTTCTCTCTGCCTACCCTGCAAGGGATATGGCGTGATGATATGTATGTATGTATGTATGTGTAAATATACGCTCTATAAATAATTTTTGTAATTAGATATATTAAATTAGACTAATAGTTTGATTTACAATTAATTTAAACTGCCTTTTTTTTCTAAGTAATGCTCCTTTCGAACACAGCGTTTCATGGTGTGCAAATTTTTTCTTTATCCCATCTCATCACATGTCTATCCAATTCTTTCTTTATGTCATAATTTTCAAATCTTCTTTAAATATTATTTTTCGTATTTTATGCCTACTCCTATCAACCCTCATTCATTTCAACATTTACATTTTCTGCCTGCAATAATTTCTCATCCATGATATTCTTAACTCAACATAATAAGACTCACGCCATTACAGTATAGCAGCATAGCAGTACAGTATAGCAGATACTATGAAAAACAATGTATATGAAAAACATTCTGCTTCCTGCTTTTATCCCTATAACTTGGGCTTGTCGCAATATATATTCTGCTTCCATCGTACATAATGCAAAAGTTTTGGCAATATATTTATGTCCGGCCGCTAGCCTGACGTCAACCTTCTTTGGGAATGTAATTGTTGAGCAGATGACATTAGAAGGAGATGTCTTAGCTGTAAGGCTTGTCCTTTACGATATTCACGAGTAATGTACGACTTGATAATGTTATTAGCTGCCACCAAATAGTATATAATATACATATATGAAATTTTAAGCTTTAATTTAATATGTACTTAAATATCATATGCTAAACTCATGCTGTGCAGCAATTTCCCCTATCGTAGGTCCATAATGCAAGATCCAGATTGTACTTAAGTTAGAAAGACTCGAGGTATACAAAGTTCTAGAATACTAATGTAAGCATAAGTGTGGAGGAATTACAAAACTGATTACTGGTTCTCTCTTTAAGTTCAAAAAGCCAAGTAAAATAACTTTTATAAAGACATTGTGCTTATTTGGTGATCATGTGTCATTCCGACCATATACGTTCAATAATTAGTCGTTCAAAAATTATCTCCACAAGTGGAATGGAAACTTAGTTTATTTATATTACTACACTGACAAGGCTTCAGTTAAAATCGCCTTCTGTGGCAGTGTTTTACCGGTTTATCTTCTTTAATCGCCTTTTTATGACAACTCCAAAAAGGAAAGGATTGTTGACATTATGTTATTATTTACTCTATCAACATTTTGTGAAGAGATAAAAAGAGACAACATGGAATATATACCTTAATTGTTCACACAGAATAGGTTTCTATTGTAACTTGTGTTCAAATTTATTTCTGCTCAGTCGCTTTAGTTGACCTTTAAGCCTAAATAAAATTTAATCGATCCAAGTTTTATTCAATTATTATTTCAATAAGTTGAGATAATAATGTACTATAACATCAAAATGGTAAAAACATTTCGATGTTAGGATATAAAATAAATTATTTACGTTTAGTTTTATAAATATATGTATTTTAACTAAATGTTCAAACCAGTTAATAAACCAAAATAAAAAACATATATATAATATACTAAAAGAAATCATCATCATCACATCATCACAGCATATGTCCCACTGTTGGGTTCGGGCCTCATCCGCGATGGAAGTGTAATTAACCTACTATACCACGTGAATGTGAGCAAAACCAAAATAATGGTCTTTGAAAGAGATAAAACCAGAACAGATGTAAGAGTAACAATAGGTAATGATGTACTAGAGCAAGTGGATGAATTTGTATATCTTGGATGTGGATTTAGCCGAGATGGAAGGTACACCACTGATATAGAGCGAAGAGTGAATGCGGGAAATAGAGTGAACGGAGCGTTGGGGCAACTTTTCGGCAGCCACCACCTCAGCCAGAAGGCACGTGTAGCAATACATAACGCAGTGCTTGTCCCAACATTACTATATGGAAGCGAGAGTTGGGTATGCAGAAAAGAGTATGATAGTAAAATTAATGCGGTCGAAATGCGATCTCTGCGGAAAATCTGTGGAGTTAGGCTGACCGACCGCATTCGTAACGACGACGTAAGAGAGCGAGTAGGTATGAAAGAGAGTATTGGTGTAAAGATGCGAAAGGGAATGCTCCGATGGTTCGGACATGTGGAAAGAATGCCGAACGAACGCCTGGTTAAGAAGATATACAATGCGAAAGTGGAAGGATATAGGTACCGAGGGAGACCGAGACTAACCTACCTAGACCAGATCGGTCATGTACTGAAGGAAGGTGGAGTCAAGAGTCTCCGAAACCGGCGAGCGTGTATGAAGAGAATTATGAATGTTGAGGAAGCGAGTGAAGTATGCAGAGATAGAGTTCTCTGGCACTCTGTTCTCTCTGCCTACCCTGCAAGGGATATGGCGTGATGATATGTATGTATGTATGTATGTGTATACCACGCTGGTCAGACGTGTTGGTATAGGGTTTTGTTTCGAGTTTTCCTTCTCTTGTATTGATGTTATATTTATTTTATATCCCTTAGTCATCTCTTACGATCACCCATGGGAAAGATAGGGGGTGGTGAATTGTATTCTTACTCCGTCACCACACGGATTAGAGACTAATAGAAAACCTAAGTAAAATAATTATTTCTAATCTTTACGTGAGTATATTACACATTTGAAATAAAACAATTTCTATGGATTCTACTGCGTTTGTATTTGTTATGTAATTTCCCATTGCTTCTTTATCACAACTAACACCACTAATACTTTACAGTGTTCATAGTCATGAGAGGATCATTCCTCACGTGATCATGAATGAATTCGTAAAAATAGTTTTATTTCAAACCTCAGTAAAATATTAAAACTTACATTGCCAAGTATATCACCACCGTAGAAGAGTGCAGGTTGGTAGGAGAATGCAAAGTCGTGTAAAACCGGCTGGTATACTGGAAATGCCTTGCTGGGCTCCAAGTTTTGATTAGACGTTATAAGAGCATTGTACACCTTTGGGATTCGACCTGGCGCGGGGTCCGCCAACGCGCCGATTAGTAGTAAGCTTAATAACTGAAAAAATACAAATAAAAAGTTGATTAGACGTGTTAAGTTTTAAGAATAAATCCCTGAGGACTTGCATTATATGCATGCATTATACACGCTATAGAAATCTGAGTGATATTATATAGAATAACGACCTCTAAAATTAAGAAATTGTCATTATAAGGAATTATAAATTGTAAATATAGGATTAAATGAATAGGCATAACCATGATAAACGTTTAGCATTCACTGCTTGCTAAAATCCAAAGCATTCAGTTGGGTTAAAGGAATATTACTATATTAGTTTTTTTGCAATTATAAATACCGGTGGTCTTTATTAATATTTAGTTATCACGTCTTACGCAGTTATATATGTAGCAAAACTGGCAGGCACAGCAAAACTTCCTCATATTAAAATTATTATAAATTATACATGAGCAAATAAACTACATTCTTATATTATAGATTGTCAATCATATTATTATTTAAACTATTACAAAAAATGTTACTTAAAGTTGGGTTATTATTTAAAATAAGTAACGCCGTAGAAAAATCTAAGCCAGCCTCGGATCAAATTCAGGTGATTTGATCTTAAATTTTGATATCCTATATAGGCTTTTCTATCACATTATTTAGTATATTAAAAATGATATTGTAGGTATGGTAAAGTTGTTTCTTTCAGGCAACTGATAAAAATGTTACTTATGAGTATATACATATTTTTCTCGTTATTTCCCTCTCCGACAACTAATATTCCTCCATAATGGGAGAGGAAATTCCCCAATCTACCGTGTAGGCACCATATAGGCCAAATGAGTTTGTCGGTGAATGGATCGGGGACTTGTCCACCAACTACTGGCAGAGACTAACTGTTTGATGCTTACGTCGTAATCGGAGTTATGGCGAGCCGAAATTAATTATTACACTTGGGACTTGCATCCACATCTATTGGAAGTGTGTTCTAACCACCTTACAATTAGACCAGCGTGGTACGTAAATTATGATTCGCATTCTCAGATTTAAAGAAGAGGTTTTACACTTCATCTATCAAAAAATATTTACATATTGTCCTAATTTAATACTCTTAACCTTTAGTTACAATTGTATTAAGCGATACGACCCAGTAATCTAATCATTCGCAAATATTTTTTTATTAAATGCTAAATCAATAAAAACATGATCCATAATTTAGACTACATATATTATTGGAAACTTTACAAATATATACATTTGTATAAAAATATTTTTACGGATTCTATCGCATTTGTATTTAATTTATAATTTCCCGACGTTTTGAACAATTTACAGCGTTCATCGTCACGGGAGAACTATAACTGTGAACGCTGTAAAATGATCGAAACGTTGGGCAATTAAAAATTAAATACAAACGCGATAGAATACGTACAAATAGTTGTATTTCAAATGCGTAATAGGTACTCGCGTAAATATCAGATATCATTAAATAAAAATGATTGCATTGCAGATTTTTCAAATATATAAACGAAGACAAAGCACATCCATATATATATTTATCTAAGATTAATACACGTTAATAATATTCATTACGTCGACGGCCGAGGAAATGAAACTTTTTTTTATCAGAGCCCAATTATTATTTAGAATTGAGTTAAGTATCAAACTGATATTTTTCCACTGTCAATGTGTGTAAAACAAATCAGACCTATAATTTGTTACATTATATCTGAAACCTGTTTATGAAATACATTAAGTGGTCACTGCAGAGACCAATTAGGATTTACCTTGAACGCTTTATTAATGATTCATATAAGTATGTGGTACTTATACAACGGCTGTTCATAAGTGATACGTTCACTTTTCTATTATAATAGATCTAATAAATAAAGAAGTATATATAAAAATGATCTCTACGGAAAATCTGTGGAGTTAAACTGACCGACCGCATTCGCAACGACGACGTAAGAGAGCGAGTAGGTATGAAAGAGAGTATTGGTGTAAAGATGCGAAAGGGAATGCTCCGATGGTTCGGACATATGGAAAGAATGCCGAACGAACGTCTGGTTAAGAATATATACAATGCGAAAGTGGAAGGATGTAGGTACCGAGGGAGACCGAGACTAACCTACCTAGACCAGATCGGTCATGTACTGAAGGAAGGTGGAGTCAAGAGTCTCCGAAACCGGCGAGCGTGTATGAAGAGAATTATGAATGTTGAGGAAGCGAGTGAAGTATGCAGAGATAGAGTTCTCTGGCACTCTGTTCTCTCTGCCTACCCTGCAAGGGATATGGCGTGATGATATGTATGTATGTATGTATGTACACCTCTCTGACTTAGCAATGTAAATAATTTTCCTAAATAGGTAATATCAGAAGCTACTACCATGCGGCATATAGGTAGTCATCTGAAAACACAGATTTAATTCTGCAGACATGGACTCGTGTAATGACCGTCGAATTTTTTTATAATCAGTATTGGTATATATTTTTTACTTACAAACACAATAATATATAGCCAATTAAATTTGGTTTTTGCTACGTCTGTGACATTATTACCTGTGCTCATGTATACAAACAACATAAGCACAGGTAATAATGTCGCAGAATATATAAAAATTAAATATAATATTCTATTTAATGTAAGAAATTGGAATGATTATGAATTATTACTTTTTTTTTACTACGTTGTAGAGCTTCAACAGATTTAAGCGAAAGTAAGTAGATAACCTTGGCATTAAATACTTGGAAAGTCTCCTGCAATAGAAGGATAATTAAATTAGTGCCAGATATTGTCTTTAAAAAAAAAAAACATTTGCGATTTGCTTGCATGACATATCTTTAGCAGTCACTATAATCAAATTTAATAAAATTCCCTCTGATGACAATTCATAATCTCAATTTGTCTTTTTAAAGATTAACCTTTAGCTTTGTCATAAAATCATATCGTGATAACGATATTTTTGAAGATAAACTAAAACATTTTTAAAGATAAATACATACATATCATCACGCCATGTCCTTTGCAGGGTAGGCAGAGAGAACAGAGTGCCAGAGAACTCTATCCTTGCATACTTCACTCGCTTCCTCAACATTCATAATTCTCTTCATACACGCTCGCCGGTTTCGGAGCCTCTTCACTTCACCTTCCTTCAGTACATGACCGATCTGGTCTAGATAGGTTAGTCTCGGTCTCTCCCGGTACCTACATCCTTCCACTATCGCATTGTATTTAAAGATTCATTGCAATATATGATAAACTTTAAGAAAATACTTTCTTTTGGTAAAATTATGTTCCTTAAGAGGTATCTAATTGTTCATTAACATGTGGATATTGATGAGAGATGAATATCGTGTTCTAGTTATAGAGATTAAAATGTATTAAGAGACTTTGTTTAAAAGAATCGAATAGTAACCTTAACTGATATAATATCTACTTAAGTGAAAAATCAATCATGGTCAACATTGACACATTTTTGTTGGTGGATTGACTGTACTCTATCATCGGAGGACAATATAACATCATGAGGTCCTACAACCTGTCAGGGTGTAAGAGTTCTTCACATTTTGAGTAGGCTAATAGTGTGCTTAATAGTGGTAGGACCACGCTGTGTCAGTTGACAGTTCTCTGTCTGTGGGCCGGTCCGTCCGGGGTAGTACGACACTCTCGCAGAAGATCGATGTCTGAGTAATACCAATGTGCTATTACGCTTTGTTCGGTGAGCGAGAGAGCCGGAAGCCCAACTGTGATGGGTTTGGGATTTGTATTGGTAGACAGCGGCCCAGCTATACCTTTGGTATTGCAAATGTCCCTGGGCAGCAGTGACACTTATCATCACATGTGCTATCTGCTCGTTTGCCACCATAAGCAATAAAAAAAGGCTAACGGTATGTTTAATACTTGTATTCATAATTGTAAATATTAATGCAATTGTATTTTTACTCCGTCAGCATTGATTCGAAGTACCGTATTACAGTGTACGGTTAAAACATTTCCTCATATTACGACTATGAATAAAATATTCGTAGTTGTAATTCAACTATTCAATGTTAAAATAGTAATGTCACTGTTCTAGATAAAAGTATGTATATTTTAATTAATTAAATTTATTGCAACTGGTAACTTATAAACAACATTCTTCCTGAATGAAATATTTATATTATTTTTATATTTTCTTTGAGTAACGTATTTGTGTTGTATTCAAATTTGTGTAATAAACAACGGTTATGTAATTAAATTAAGAGAAGACGTATTTCTTTTACAGTCTGCGATGAGATTTCATTTTTGCTGAAGGTGAGCTCATATTAAGAATCTTTAATAACAATTGTTATTAGATAGATATACCTGGGACAACTCCATCTGATGCAGCCTGGTGAACAATTATATTTATAAAGAGACTTTAGGCACGCAGCAGGTCATAAAACTATTGCAATATGTACTATAAATTACTACATATGGACTTATCACATGTGGACTTACTACACCAAGTAATTAAAATAAGAGCAGGGTGATGATAATGATTTGACTATAAACTTTATTTAAACCTAAACAGCTAAATTATGATAACCTTGACTGGTTTTTCAGGGTAAAAGAAGTGCAGTTTGAGATACTTAATTCACCATGCGGCTGTTTGTCGTCTTTTACGAAGCCTTGGCATGGGGCCAAGGATTCGTAAGGTATCGTTGTCTCACACCGTTTTCTTAATAACTCACATGGTAGATTAGGACTTACGGGTAAGTATCATACACACAGATAAATATATGGTAATGTTAGATGAAAAATAAAAATAAATTAGAAATATAATGCATATATATCAAAATATAATATTTTTTTTAGGATCTATGCACATCTTTCCGTGTGGTGATGGAGTAAGAATACAATTCACCACCCCCTATCTTACCCACGACTAAGGGATATAAAACGCATATAACAATCTATGCGAGAGAAAAAAAAACTCGAAACAAAACCCTATACCAACAAGTCTGACCAGCGTGATAAGTCAATTTCCCTCCCATTATGGAGGAGGCTCTAGCCCAACAATGGTGCATATATGAGCTGAGATGATGATAATGATTTACATATGATCAAAAGAAATACTATGGAATTTGGCACCTCGTAGACCTTAGTAATTGGTCACACCAGCTCAGTCAAACGTCGTTTCTATAGAACTTGGAGTCTATACATTTATGTTTTTGTTGATACATTATATACACATAAGCGCGTTGGTGTTTTGTGTGAAAAAAAAATGTAGATAATTCATCTTGTAAAAAGACACTGCAATATGTGTAATAAAGTCAAGGCCATCATATTCAAATTATATGTGAGTTGTGCTTAATAATTAATTATGATTATTATTTGTTATAATGTTAGTGTGTTTATTGTTAATTTTGTTGCTCGGTCGTGGGATTTAATTACATAGTAGAATATGAAATAAAACTATTATTGCGGCTTCTCTTGCGTTTTAATTTTGCTAGGTTAATTTAAAATATTAAAGGTCATAGTAGAACTCCTTCCGTGACCATGGATGCGGTATAGAAAAATTAAAGCATTATAGTGTTTTAATTTATGTTAAAAAAATATATAATTTCCGAAGTACTCGTGTAAAAATTATAAACTATGATGTATTTATTAAAATCAGATTATTATATAAATAAAAAAAAATGGAACCAGTGAAGTAAAAAGTTGCATTATATTTTTTATGAATATCCCGCGTACGAAATATTGTGAGATTTGACATAGTTTATTTTTAATATAATAATATATAAAAAAGTACAGATAGTTAAAATGTACATGAATATCTACGTAATGATATGTATTCTAAATTTGTCAAATAAAAGAATTATTTCAAAAATTTAGATATTTTTTTGCAAATGTTAATGACGTTTAAAGATTTTATGCGTGGTAATGAAGTAAGAATACAATTCACTACTCCCTATCTTTGTCTTGACTCTCGTAAAAGACGACTAAGGGATTAAATACGCATATAAGATTTATGCAAGAGAAGGAAGTATCGCAATAAAACCCTGTATCAGTTGTAGTGGGTAAATTTTTCTTCTATTATAGAGGAGGCTCAAATCCACCGGTGAAGATGGAGCTGAGATGATGATGATTAGTTTAAACAGGATTGCCCTGGACAGTACGGGCGGGACGTGGCCAGACCATAGCTTGTAAAAAAAATTAAATCTTTGTACAATCCACACTCATGCATGTAGTGATGGCGTTAAGAATTCAATGTATCACTACTTTCAATTATCTTATATCTTAAATCAATTATCTGCCAAGTGTGGCAACAAAAGCATTATTCCCTTCGAAGAGGCCTTAATCCAAGAATGAACTTCAATAGGCTGATTGAATTGTCTGTTTTAAAATCCTCCAAAGACAAAAGTATTTCAATATTCTGCAGTGTGCAACATTGTTTTTTCAAATGAAAAAATCTATACATAATAAAAAAATAATAATGACACAAACTGAAAATGATTGTGCGTTTCCTGACAAAAAGGGCGCCGGAACACAACCTCGCTCTACTTCAATAAAGGACTGCGGGCGGTATTATTCATTGCTAATATTCTCACAATTCATAAATACTCGGATGGTCCAAACGAACAATGCGATTGAACCTTGTAGCCGATATGCGTATTTTGAATTTTAACGCCCAATAAATAGACCTTTCACTGTTATATACCTATGATTATTATAGTTCTTCGATTGCTTATCAAACTATAGCTACTAATGCGTTTTCTAGTTCAGAATAGTTTATAGTCTGTTCTCTCTGCCTACCCTGCAAGGGATATGGCGTGATAATATGTACTTAGTCCAGAATAAGGAGCCATTGCCAGTATATATTGTGACAGTTTTTATATGACTCATCCGGCCATCTAAATACACATGCTTATTTGTTTAATTTTTTTCTGTACCGTTTTAAATAGTCACTTTTTATATTCTTAGATAAAGGTAAGTTCTTAGAAAAGGTTAAAGATATAATAAATACGTATTTCACTGTATATTTTCTTTGAGATCCACGTATTAATAAACATTTTTTTTATAAATCTAATTTTGTAGGTACAATTACGATTGGGTACAATTGGTATTACAATTAATTACAATATAAGGTGCTCCAAAATCTATTCGTTGGCTTACACTTGTTTCAAGTACATATAAAAACATATATGCATGTCTTATATAGAAATCTAAGCCAATAATTAAAATGTAAGTTGAAATAAAAAATAGTGGTACATAATTATATGCATAAAAGGTATCTAATAAAAAAAAAGGCACATTGCAATCTTGGTTTCGTTTTACATTAGGCAAATGGGTTCACGAACGTTAGCGTGTTAAAGGTTCTATTAGTTCTATATGAAGCATAAGTAAAAAGTTATCTAGATTTTAATATAACTAGGTCCAAATGAAGAGAAATATAAAGTTGGAGTGAATTCAAAATAAATTAATAATATTATTGTAAATTAAGTTAAGCATAACTTGTGTTTTCTGGAAATCCAATAATATATCCAACGTTGGCTTTACTTGACATGGTAGATCACTATATATTGGATGTTTAGCAGTAAGTAGCCCTGCCCAGATATTTGTTTAAAATGCTACGAGGAGGAATACATAACCTAGTAATTCTTAGCGTGGTCCATTTAAATGAATCAGATCAAATTGTGGGCGATCAGAGCTGCTTATATCGCAGTGCACATGCTTAATTCGGTAGAATCGGAATCATGTTGATATATTCATTAATAATAATCTATAATATCGCAATAGATTAAGGTTCTGTAAATATAATTTTAGATTTAGATTATTATTACATACATTTCAGTTTTCAGTATCATTAATATCATGATAGTAGGAATTAAATATATGAGAAAAAAATCATTTATATATATTATATAAAAATAAATGTTATACACACATTTCCCTATTGTACTCCAAAATAGTTGGACCGATTATAAGAAAAAATCTCGTGAAGAAATATTCAGTGTATAGGCTAATCCTATAAAGTTTGGTATCGATCGAGTCAACAGAAGTTTATTTATTTATTTATTGTTTATCATTATGTTGATGAGTTAAATCATAAAACCAATGTTTCACTCCAAACATGGCCTACGTGAATAATTAGATCTTTAATCTAAATTTATTTTATTCATAAATAAATGGCAATATTTAAAATACAATTCTACATTTAAACGTTAATAAATTCAATTAGACAATCATGATTATGGTTAAAATATTTTCATATTTCTGTAGAGAAATAAAATAACTACACAATATGCCACATGAAGCGGGCAGACAGCTAGTTGTATGATTAACACTTAATACAATTAACGCAATTTGTACTAATTTTAATTGCATTTTATTTAATAGTTTAACTTTTTTTAAGCGATCGTATTGACTAGTATCGGATATAGTTTTAGACTTCGTCTTATTACCGAGTACCTTTAAATTAAAAAAAACCCAAACACGTTCTTGTCTAGGAATTAACACGATCATTAGCCGTCTGTTTATATTAAATGTTTATACAATGAAACATGATTAGACTATTACTTTACTTTTGGGATACAAAAGTATAAAGTATTTTAATCACAGTATTGAATTAAGTATTACGACCATCATTATTACATTTAAGATTCGTGTTTAATAAGGTAGCACCCACCGGTCAGCTGCCTTGTTCGCTTGCGATACGGAAATCGAATTTACAATGCCGCCACCTTGACCACGCCCAACCATCAAGGTCTAAGAAATGAATAGTGAAAAAACTTGAGACCGAACAAAGTGGTTTTAATATATTTGATTATAATACATACATGTATATTAGCGTGTATAGTGTAGTATTGGCAACCTCTGGTTTGGAATGTCATGGTTTCAATTAACTGGACATTTATGCAATCTACTAATAACTTCAATTGTGAAATTAATTGATTGTAACGTGGCGCTATTTTACTAAACGCGTTGTCTTTAACGAAATTATTTTTTTTATCACTTTTAGTGGGAGACGAGTAAGCAGCACACCTGATAGTAAGTGTTATTGCCGCCCACTCTAACCAGATACCAAAGGTAAGGCACGCTTATGGTTAGGGTGCTGCCTACCAGTGAAAGTGCCGAAACCACCCAGAAAGTTGGGCTGCTGGCTCATTCGCTCACTGAACGAAGCACAAAAGTACATTGCCACTATTCAGACGTAGAATTTCTGCGAGAGTTTGGTAGTACCACGGACAGAATGTCCTGCGGCAGTAGACTGAAAACTGTCAACAGTGACGACATGTAGTAATAGTGACTGCTTTAATAGAATCAGCTTTATATAATTTGTTCTATAATGTTTTTCCGAAGATTAAAGGTAAGTTAGGACTATTATTATAAAACTACAGACTTTAAGTCAGTGACCATATTATTTATCGTGCAATAAAATGCAATACTTGAGTAATCAAAGTACTGGGTAGAGTTAATTAAGTGTCAAGAAGACCAGGTGGGAGAATTTAGGCCACCGAAGACAAAAATCAGGTACCGGTGGACCGCTTGCACGGCGAAGAGAGGAGTTTGCATGGTGGGCTTATGGAGTCACGCGCCGCCTCTTCCGTCATCCTGGATCGATTTGGCGGGGCCAGACGCATCCATAGTCTACCGCAAAAAAAAGAAAGTAGGAGAATTTATAACGTGGATCTGTCTAAGAAAAGTTGCTATACTTATCATTATCTGAATAAAATTACTGAAATTTAGCATTTAATATGCTTAATTATTTATAAAACCCGATTACGAAGTGAAAAAATCGTTTAATACAATTCTAACTGTAAAGTTTTAAGTATTAAGCCTATTACAATGTGTAAACATTGTCGGATAGATAGCATACCGTCACCTTTAGACGTAAATATGATACGAAGTGAAATTTGCATGTCCTACAATTAGTCACGGTGGTGTAGTGGCAGCACGATTGGGCCGGAATCCCAATAGGCGCGGGTTTGAATCCCGCTTGTGACATCATTTTTCACTTCTTAATCGGGTTTTATAAATTATCTGAATATTTACACACAGCAACGACGGAGGGGAATGACTATTGCTTATGAAGATTGTCAATATAAGAGTGAAAAAACTAACACAGAATTTTTTCTCTCTTCTCCTGCTCCTTATTATTTGTTTAACATCAAATTGCAAGTTGAAGTGAGCAAATAAAAGTAAGCAAGTAGTAGTGGTAGGACCACGCTGTTGACAGTTTTCTGTCGACAGCCACAGGCCGTTCCGTCCGGAGTAGTACCACACTCTCGCAGAAGATCGACGTCTGAGCAATGGCCATGTGCTGTTGTGCTTCGTTCGGTGAGCGAGAGAGCCGAAAGCCCAACTTGGTGGGTTTGAAGTTTATATTGGTAGGCAGCAGCCTAACCCTTGGTATTGCAAAGGTCCACGGGCAGCAGTGACACTTACCATCAGGTGTGCTGCTTGCTCATTTACTACCAAAAGCAATAAAAAAGAAACCAAACAGTAAATGTATAAGATATATTGGATAGAATATAAAATTAGTAATGATATTCGCCAAGAAATAGTAAATTTAACATCTTGGTCGGAAATAATATAATAACTGATGTGTAAATATGGAATAAATCAGGAATTAAAATATATAGTTGCGTGAAAGTTTTTGTTGATACAAAAACACACTAATTAACAGACTTCTTTTCATACATTTTTTTTTTACTTTTATCTTCTTTATTTTTATGATCTACATCAACGATTCATCCACCATTCATTCAAGACACCTTAGTCCTCCCGTGACCATGATCACTGTAAAGTGATCGAAACATCGGGCAATTAAAAATCAAATACAAACGCAATAGAATCCGTAAAAGTAGTTTTATTTCAAATGTGTAACACTCGCATAAACATCAGAAATCATTATGTCACACAGTAACTTTTATACTATTATTACGCCTATTCGCTTAATTGACTCTAATAAATACAAGCGAGTGAAGTATGCAAGGATAGAGTTCTCTGGCACTCTCTGTTCTCTCTGCCTACCCTGCAAGGGATATGGCGTGATGATACGTATGTATGTAATGAATACAATATTTTATTTATTCAAAATACGGATATTAGTATAATATAGTTCTTTAGGGATGTGGTTCTAGATATTTGGGATATACAACATTTAATTACATTGCAAGATTTTTCACCTATCTATGACAAAGTCACTTTTTGTTATGACTTTCTCTATATAATCTTCAAGAAACATTAAGTTTGGATATCATAAGCTATTTACTATGTTGGCATGCTTTGTTTTTTTTTATTAATAAAATATGTATAATAATTAATTTTGAATAAAATCACTTTATAACAGCAAAATTAACTGTATGTACTCTCGCAATATAATCAGTAAATATATACTTTTGAAGCACAACAAAGGAAAGTAAACACGGACGTGACTTGTTTTTATACATATGTAGATATCTGTCAGAAATACATGTATTTGTATACAGAATAAATATAAGTCGTATAAGTATAATAAAATAAATATAAATCGTATTTATTTAAAGAATAATAAAATATTACGGGATGCAATGAAGGTCAACGCATTATACCAATTTAAATGAAGTAAAAATAAGGAAAATACAAACTTTACTTTTACATTGCAAAGTGAAAGATAAATCGTTGTATATTTGCGACGAAGATCGTGCATCATTGTGCATTCTCACGATGTAGTTCATCGACCCTTTGTTACCATCAATGCACCTAGATACTAAGCAATATTGTCTATAGTGATTTCTCATGATATTCATGGCTGTTTATATTAAATGCAATAAGAATAAATATTTTAACAATTGAGTTAAGTTAATCCTCCATTAATATTGTTTATGCGAATGTGTTTGTTTGTTACGCTTTCACGCCTAAACCACTACACCGATTTTAAGCATTTTTTCACCAATGAAAAACTACTTTGTCAGCGAGTGATATAGGTTATATTTTATCTACGTGTTGCCAAGGGAACGTGAACAAATTTAAAAAAGTTTCATAGTTGTCACATGAAAATATTTTTATTTTTTCATTTAATGTACTATACTGTTGATATGGATCGCTTACGATAGCTATTATTGAACGCCCTGATGCTTTACTCCCGGATATATGAAAATCAAGGACTTTTCAAAACTAAAAATGACTGTATTTTTCTCACACTGCACTTATAGGATAATATTATCATACATATGTCAAGAAAAAACAATCACATAATAATTAATAAATGATAAATAATATAAAAATTATGAGGCGTGCACTTTTAGATTTACTAAATTATTTCCGACTATTAAGCAAGCCGTTTCCATGATAAAAACGATGGTCAAATTATTATTTTGCCTCATTATTTGTATTTGGTTATGTTAGTGAATATATTTTAATTTCATTTTATTTAACTTTTATTATTTTTCACATTTTTATCAATATTGGGCATGAGACTTTTCAACAATAGAAGAATGATAAGTATCGAGTCCTTTTCTTATATGATATTACAGTTATCTTCTATCGTCCCAGAAACGATTAATCACCAGTCCAGTTATCCACGCTTCGATCAGTGAGAAGAATTTTTTTTTTTTTTTTAGCGGCGTGCTACGGAACGGTCACGCCCCGCTAATCCATCCGGGGCGACAGGAGAAGCGGCGCACGACTCCGTAGACCCGCCCTACAACATACCTCTCTACGCATTGCGGGTGGGCCACTGGTACGCGTTCTTTTCTTCAGTGGCCCATCCGGTCTACCCTCACGGGTATCCTCTCGGGTCGACGCCCTGTCATCTCAACTAATATTATGTCTCGATGTCAGGGCGTCGTCTTCACGCGGTGGCCTCTCTCCAAGGGTGACCAGACTAATCCCCGGTCCGGTCACCCGCTGCCTCGGCTAGGGCGGCATAAAAGAATACCACGCTGGCTAAATGTTTTGGAATAGGGACACGAACATACGTACATCCAAGTATTATATATTATACATAATATATATTTAAAATTTATAATTATAATAACGATGATAAAGCACTATTTATTACGAATTTTATTCTATATTATTTATTCGAATCACCAAAAAAAGATTTTTGGGTCAATTGGAATTGGAAATGATTTTAAAAGTTTTAAATTTTGTATACCTATATTAAATAAGTACATCCTTACTGTCGAACAGTTACTGCAATTGCAGTGACTTAATATCACTTAACTTCACTTTAAAGTAATCATGACTAATCTATTTATAATCATCATAGCTCTTGTCTTGTTCGTTCGTCACGTTAATCGTTTTTTTTTTGTCAATCATAGCAAATGTTTCCCATATAATGACCGGTTGAGAGTACAATGCGTCACTATACCCGCTACGTGGGCGTGTTAAAACCTGAATAAGATACCACAAGAATGAACTACAGTATTCTCCTGGAAAACTCATAACATCATCTGCAATCAAAAACCACATCTCAAGTATGGCGATTACTGCATTATCGCTATTGGAGAGGTCTGAGTTCAACGTAGATAATCCTGTGAATGGGTAATCCATAAGTAATTAGCAAGAAAGTAATTGAAAAGTAATTGTCCATATTAACAAATAAATCCCATGTTACAACTATGAGTCATATATCATCATCTCAGTGCACACACGTCCCCCACTGTTGGGCTCGAGGCTCCTCCATAATGAGAGGGCAATTGACCTGCTATATCACGCTGGTCAGACGTGTTCGTATAGGGGTTTGTTTCGAGTTTTCCTTCCCTCGCATAGATGTTATATATGCTTTATATCCCTTAGTCGTCTCGTACAATCACCCACGGGTAAGATACGGGGTGGTGAATTGTATTCTTACTCCGTCACCACACGGACACGAGTCATGAGTTATATATAGTATCTTTAAACAGTTTTTTATTTAGTGTTAGTGTTTAGTGTGTTAGTGTTGTAGTTTTTATTTAGTTTATCACATATATTCATAACTATGGTCACTGCTTTAATTTATGGCATTTTTATATTCAATAATATACAATATTTCTCAATAAAATAACTAATTATTAGTAAAGAAACAACACACAACTAATTCGTAAAATTAACGCCCTCAAATATACAAAAGAAATCGTCGGCTTTTCATTATACTAGGGCCGCATCTGCGTGTATCGTCACGAAGCTTCGTGCCATGACACGATACACGCAGATGTGACCGGTAATTATTGGCTATCGTCGCGAACATTCGGGCTTCGTGTGTTATCGCTTGGGTGGCGATAAGTCAAAGAGTTTTAGTGCGCTAATATATCGCGCTCTGTGGTCAGACTAGCGTTTTTCATTTCGGCGGATATTTTCAATGTGTTTACATGCGTTCGAGGATCTCCATTTAATCAATAAATATAGAGTGGAGTGATGAAATGGTGTTAGAATTTTTACACCATTATGAAGCGGAACCCATGCAGGGATCCAAAATAATTATTATGTAATTATTAGCATATTATAGCTGTAATAGCAAAGCAATTCGTCAATCATAGTTAAACGCATGAAAATGATTTCGGCCATCTTTAACTATTGCATGATACTTCGTGTAAAATACCGAAGTCGCTAATGTGACCACAGTTTTATCGCGATAACTTTCTAGTGTACAAAACGTACAAAGCTTCGCCACACATTACTTCAGGACGATACACGCAGGTGCGGCCCTAGCATTAGTTGTGTATATGAAATAAGCCTGTCTCATAGTGACCAGCATATTTCAAATCATACTGTAAGACAATGTCATCAATGCTTTTGTTCAATCTGAATTTTAACCGCATTTGGGTCGACATGCTTTAATGATACCTTTTGTTAACGTGTTTGTATATTCACGCATTAAATTGGGTCATTTTTTTTAGTTTTATGTAAATTTGTATTTCAGGCATTCCTCTTGACACAGTGTACTAAACTTAAAACCCCGCTCAATAATGAAATAATCGAATTGTCTTGAATAATTAATTTAAGCCTTTTAAAATTTGTCATATGAGTAACGTGTTTATGTCAGGGACACGACAAATATTATACAGTATCAGTGTTTGATGAAAAATGATTGTTACATAATGAATAAAGTAAATGATTTCAAATAATTTTAAAATTGCCTCATGTCATATTTTTGCATGTTTAATACCCTATCTACGTTAATAAATACTTTTATAAAAATATATATAAATAAAAGAAGCTATTTTGATGATATTTCGTCACATTCAGCGTAATGTGAATATGTTGAAAAATATCTGGTTATATTATAACAATGACAGTATTATCGTGAATTGCGAATGGCAATTAGTTGCTGAGTGCGTAATAGTTTAATATCATTAGTTGGCATATTTACAAAAAAATAAAAAAAATAACCAAATTTCAGTAAATATTTGAGTTTTACGAGACTTCTGGAGGGTAGTATAGGTGAATAGCGATAGCATATTATGAGTTCGTTTTTACGTGACTTCAAATATTCCATAATTATGTCGCTAAAATGCTCTCACACAACTTTACAAAAAAAGTTTTTTTTTCCGCCCATGGACCTTAGCTATAACCAAGGCTATAGTTAGGTCGCTGCCTACCTATCCCCAAACCCACCCAGTTGGGCTTCCAGCTCTGTCGCTCACCGAACGGAGCGCATTAGCACATTGTCGTTACTCAGACGTCGATCTTCTGCGAGAGTGTGGTACTACCCCGGGCGGATCGGCCCGCGGCTGTAGACAGAACTGTTGACGGCTGTAGATAGAACTGTCAACAGCGTGGTTCTACCACTAATAAAAATAGAAAGAAAGCTTGAAATAAATCCAACGGAAATCCGTTTAACATGGTCAGTTATGAAAGACGTATGGGCCTGATACTGCAACATATATGGACTGTAAAAAGGCACAATATATGTAGCTATTAGTATAAGTTGAAAGTCAAATTATGTCCGTGACCAAATAGTTCACGAACTTAGCATTGAAATATTATTTATGTTATTAATTATTCATTTCCATTGCGCATATATTGGATGTCATTTTTAGATATATATATTAAAATAATCAAATATTTTTTTTAATAATAATAATAAATAATAATATAATAAATATATTTTTATTTGATAAACTTTTATTTATTGCAATGCATTAATTTAAAATTGGATTGGGCTTAAAATGGAACTGTTTATCGAACAAGTAAAATTAAATGTGATGGCAATTTCAAGGATATGCACAGATGGCGCAGTGGTCTAAGAATCGGCCTCCAGATCATTAATCTCAGTCTCGATGGTTCAGATCGTTCTAATTATCGTGTGTTTCTTCCCGATGCAAGTCAGTCCCTTGTACCATTCACAAATTATTATCCAGAGTCTGGACATTATTTGTGCCTTTTTACTGTATTTTTAACCCACTTCAAAAAGGAAGAAGTTCTATTTATAAAGTCGCCCGCCCTACAAGAATTCATTCCCAAATGCAGAATGTTTTTTTTTAAATATGTCTGGCGAATACTTTTCCTAGTACATGCTATTTATTACAGAGTAAAACCATTTGTTCGTATAGAAATTTATGGGTTTACTGGGTGATTGCATAATCTTAGCAATCTTGTCCGACATTGTTCTACTGATGTGGCAAGAATAATGAGGCTTTTGAGTTTCACTATATACAAACAGTTAAAACATGAATCATTGATGTTTTATGATGCTTAAGTGAATACTAGGTAACATCCCTGTCTTTTTATGATCATCAATAGATGCTGTAGAATAGCTTAAATGCAGATATAGTAAACATTCAAATGCAGATATAGAAAACATTCAAATGATATATATTTTTCAAAATATATTACTGTTTATAGAAAATATTTTAGAGTATTTTGCTTATTTTTAAAGTCTCACGCCTTTGACCCCGAGTGAGCTACACCTTTATTTCGCCACATAATTACTGTCGTATAAAATACTGCCCCTCAATGAGAGCAGATTTCAATAATTTAAAATGTCATTAAAAAAACGATCAAATGAATGGATAACTTTTGTTTGAATTAGGATTCAAATCCTAGGTCTAATAATAGCAATCATATTCTCATATCATTGGATTAATAAAATAAATAATCATCATCATCTCAGCTCATATACGTCCCACTGTTAGGCTTGAGCCTCCTCCATAATAGGAGGGAAATTGACTTACTATACCCCGCTGGTCAGACGTGTTAGTATAGGGTTTTGTTTCGAGTTTTCCTTCTCTTGCATAGATGTTATATGCATTTTATATCCCTCAGTGGTCTCTTACGATCACCCACGGGTAAGATAGAGGGTGCTGAATTGTATTCTTACTCCATCACCACACGGAGAAAAAAAAAGACAATATATAAAATAAACAATACCTATATAAACAAATTTAAAGAAAAAAAGAAAACATTTTGCACAAGATAAAAACTAAAAAAAAAGAACAACTATAGAAAATAATTTCTGCCTTAAAATAACATTAACGAGAAACAAAAAAGACTATTAGCTCAGCTTTTGCTATTTTATTCTTATAAAATAGCTCTGATATTCTGCCAACATCTGGTATATTATAAGGAAATTATAAAAATATGACTAGTATATAAATGTGTGTGTGTATGGGCGTTTCATATACAAATTAATATTTTGTATAATACTTAATATTTACGTACTAAAAACTCTTTCACATAAGTGGCGGTATTCAATATTACTAAGAGAAATACTAAATTGATACCAAATCCTTACACGATTTGTAATGCCTTAGCTGTTTCGGTTACGTAGCCTAAATATTGTGTACCGTGAAGGTAAAACGTCAATGTAGGTCCAACAAACAATGTATGATAAGTGCAGTTCAGTACTCGTTCAAGTAGATAGAGACGCATGATTTACCTTGTGATAGACAATCTAATTCAGTGAATGTACGGCTCTAGATCTAATATTTTATATCCCTAATAGCAAATTTAGTGACAATCGTTTTATAGACAGATAATACTACGTAGAACTCTCGGTTTAAAGTATTGTACTTTCATGATGTCTCAGTTTTGTAACTTGTAAGCGTATAAAAATTGTATATGTAAAAAAAAAAAAAAAAAATATTATGAGTACGCCTTGATTAATTCTAGACTATCGATGTCACTTTAGCTTACTCTGTAAACTGTGGATAATAACTCCATAGAAAAGTAGTATTATTTCGAATTATGGTTGGATTGTAACATTTATATCAGTTATAATAATGGTTGGAGAATAACTAAATTTGTTGAACATAAAAACGTTGGATCAGGGAGGAGAACATGGCGGTGAGGGCCATTAGGGGCTACCGTACGGTGTCTTGGACTGCAGCGACACTGTTGGCGGGCGACCCACCTTGGCCGCATATGGCCAAGGCCTTGGCGGAGGCCTACCGACTGCGCGTTGTGGCGCGCGCCGGCGGCGAGCAAATCTCCGCAAGGAGACTGGGCAGAGCTTTGGAAGTGGCCCGAAATGGAGTCATCCGGCGGTGGCGGGAGGATCTGGAGTCCCCCGTAGCAGGGCGGGGAACTGTGGAAGCGGTCGCGCCGCATCTCCACCGCTGGATTAGTAGGGGGCACGGCAGCCTAACCTTCAGGGTGGTGCAGGTGCTTACCGGACACGGGGTCTTCGGTAAGTACCTGCATAAAATTGGAAGAGAAGGGGCCCCAGGATGTCACGAGTGTGGCGCGCCAGTAGATGATGCGCGTCACACTCTGGAAGTATGCCCCGCCTGGGGGCCCCAGCGCCACGTCCTGACGTCGGTCGTTGGAGGAGACCTGTCGCTGTCGACCATCATCTCAAAGATGCTCGACAGCGACAGGTGCTGGGAGTCGATGGCCTCCTTCTGTGAGGCCGTCATGGAGAGAAAGGAGGCTGCGGAGCGGGAACGCGAGAGGCTTGCGCCCGCTGAATCGCTCCGCCGCCGGCGGCTGGGTAGGGCGAGGCGCCGTTATGCGCATCTCCTCCCACCGCCTTGAGGACCGACTGGGCGTGGCCAGAAAGCCAAGCGTTGGGGCGTCGGGGATCGAATGTCAGCAGACGATCTCTCCGGCGTCCCGTAAAAGCGCGGAAGGGGGCCGCTGTGGTTTTAGTGGGTATTCCGGTTTGACTAGCGGCCGGCGAGTCCCACACTCCCTCCCGTCACGACATCGGCGGGAAGGGGTTAGCGCGTAAATGCGTTTCCACAGCGTAAAAAAAAAAAAAAAAAAAAAAAAAAAAAAGGGAGGAGAACATCCACACTAAATTATTCTGCCAATATTACGTGAGCAGTGCGCACGCGTTCCTAATCATTAAAAATTGTTGAGTCCTGTTAAAACAACAAATCTACTAAATAGTGTCAAAAGTTACTGAACAGCTTCACTAATATTAGTCTCTCTAAATGCCCACTTTCATCGACACTTAAATAGATAATTTTAGGTAATTTAAGCATCAATCTTACATATTAACTGCCATAACTATATTCAATTCAATGATTGAATAACAGTAACAACAATTTGTTATATCTATACTAATATTATAAAGCGGAAGAGTTTGTTTGTTTGTTTGTTTAAACGCGCTAATCTCAGGAACTACTAGTCCGATTTGAAAATTTCTTTTTTTGTTGGATAGTCCATTTATAGAGGAAGGCTTTAGGCTATATAACATTACGCTGCGACCAATAGGAGCAGAGCAACAATGATGAATGTGTAAAAATCGGGTTTATGTTTCCTTTTGAGAGCTTCCGCTGCGTAAACGGTTAAAGTTGCGCAAAAATTATGTACTACATAATTGTTCCCCTTTCAAAGTTCTAAATAAAAGTCCGCGACAGCATATGTCTATCTTTTAAGATTGGCTCACTATAACCTTTTTTATGCTAATCAAATTTGTTTTAAAATAATGTGATATTTTCGAAGGTGTTTTTATAAACATAATATTAATCCTTATCCAAATAAATGAGTTATTCATCACAAGTATTTAATTTAAAACAAAATTGCTCTTTACATTATTTGATTTCAATGAATATCTTAGGAAATATCGCAGTTTAAAAATAACATCGCATATTAAAAAAAAACTCAAACTAATGTTATTTCAAAGTACTTCTGCACACACTGCATTTTTAGTTTTGTTTTCTTCTCATGACCTTCCGTCGGCTTTACACATCCTAAATAATAATAATAAGTATAGGAAGTATTAGTGCCTGCCCTCATGTATGGCAGTGAAAGTTAGATTTGGCGGGAAGACATGAAAATAGAATAAATGCTGTAGAGCTGACAGCTCTTCGTAAGCTGTGTGTGATGTAAGTATGAAAGATAAAATTAGGTATAATGTTATAAAAGAGCGCTGGTATGCTGAGGTGGGTTGGACACGAAGTGGAAGAAATAATGAGTGGGCAGAGGTTGACGAAGCAAACATATAAAGCAATCGTGAATGGGACGAATACAAGGGGAAGACCTTTTCTGGACCAAATTGGCGATTTGTTCACGAGAGGTCTTCATCATCATCATTCTCCTACTCTTATCTCAATTACTTGGGGTCGATACAATAAGTACTCTTCATTCATAGTACATATTATAAAAGTTATTGGCAATAGTTTTATGACCGGCCGCCTGCCAGACATCAACCCTAATTGGGAATGTAATTGTTGACCAAACGGCATCAGATGGAGTTGGCCCAAGTCGTTATAAGGCTCTTAGTCGTCTTTTACGACATCCACAAGCAAAGTGAGGATTGGTAGTATTCATAGCCGCTACCACACAGCGATTTCATACACATTAAAAGTATGTGTAATCGTAAATAGGCGTAAGTGTATGTATGTATGTATAATATACATACATTGAATATATTTATAGAAAGTATAGATAAGACCCAATACTTTTACTTGCATTACTTTATATGGTACTACATTGCATTATATGGATTACGTCAAACTTGAATCACTTTTAAATACATATAAAATATAATAATCGCGTAACTACAAATACATACAAAAAAAAGAAACACATACATGCACGCACACTACATCACAAACACACACATACACACACGCACACACACACACGCACACAAACACACGCACACCACACAAACACACACACAAACAAACGCACAACACACACATACACACGCACACACACACACACACACACAACGTGTGAGCGCGCTCACTAACACGATAATTCTCACTCATTCATTTATTATAGATTTATTTATCATTAGTCTTTATTACGTAAGATATATATATTCATTATTTATAATGTATGTTACTGTAAAGTAATTTGATGTTCAAGATTTATGTATTTCGGGAAGGAACTGTCTCTTGAAACACAGGTATTACCTAATTCAAGAGGCAAAGACATCTATGTCAACTGTCATATGTATTTAGTTTTCAATAAAGATTATTATTATTATTTTACTTAAGGTTAAATGTTCCACTCTTACTAATAAAAGGGTCATGTAGGTAACTAAAACAGCTTTAACGTATGTATTATTTAAAAATATTTCCACCTTTTACGTAAACGAATTCGCGAGTTGAAGTTAACGTTAGCCCAAAGTAACCATTCCACGCGGACGAAGTCGCGGGCAGAAGCTAGTGTAATATATGTATGTAGATTGTATTAGGCGTTACTCAAAATAAATAAAGGAGTTATTCGTGAAAGCGAAACTTGGTAATTTAATTCAATATTAGAAAAGTACAATTTAAATCTTTAATTACATAATTTTTGTTTATTTAATCTGTATAAATATTTTTTTTTATTATACAAAATTTACAACAATAAAACCGACTTCAAAACAATGTAGTCGATGTCAACACAATACAGATAATTAAGAATAATTCAAAAACTACTGGTCAGATCTTGATCAAATTTAAATGGGACTATACAAGAAGCATCAGCTTTTAAATAAAAAAAAGAAATATCAACATCGATTCACATAGAAAAAAGTTCTGAGATAACACATTTAAGAAGTCGAAATACTCACTTCTATTTATTTTTATAGGCGCACAAAAGTGCTTCTAATCAAAGTACGTATGGATATTGTAATCTTTATCATCATCTTCTTAATGTTGACAATAAGTAATAGTAACTCTTTATCCCATATTGTGATGGGTTAAGAATAATGTTTTACCATCCTTTTCTTTCCCGTGGGACCTGTAAGAAGTGTTTAAGAAATTACAAGGAGAATAGACAGCAGCATTGTTCTGATAAACTCCTCTCCTATCCTCTTTGGAGAAGTCTATGCTTAACAACAGACGTTGATAAGCTGATAGAAGGATCGATGGACTCTTTAACCTATACTTTCAACTAATATTTCTTGAACTTAGTAAAATTTGACCACAACGAAAAATCATCAACTTCCTTGAAATATTTTAGATCCAGCATATGATCAAGGATTAGTTTACAATACTAATGTATTGTAGATTATCAATACAAAAATTCACTTGTGCAAAAATTGTTTAACAAAAAAAACATCAAAATGTAATCAAAAGTATTTTTGTTACGGTGGAATATTGTTTTCTAAAACACAGGGACCTAAACCTAGTTTAGGATTCAGGGATCATTTTTCACTATTTATTAAGCCTCATTTATAATTAGAATTTTATTATAACTATATTATGAATTTTATTATAACTATATCACGAGTAGGTACGAAAGAGAGTATTGGTGTAAAGATGCGAAAGGGAATGCTCCGATGGTTCGGACATGTGGAAAGAATGCTGAACGAACATCTGGTTAAGAAGATACACAATGCGAAACTGGAAGGATGTAGGTACCGGGGGAGACCGAGACTCACCTACCTAGACCAGATTGGTCACGTACTGAAAGAAGGTGTAGTCAAGAGTCTCCGAAACCGGCGAGCGTGTATGAAGAGAATTATGAATGTTGAGGAAGTGAGTGAAGTATACAAGGATATGGTTCTCTGGCTCTCCGTTCTCTCTGCCTACTCTGCAAGGGATATGGCGTGTGGATATGTATGTGTGTATATTATGACTTATGAAATAAAATAAAAAAATATTATTATTTTATTAATTAGTAAATTAACACAATTTTAGATAATACATTTTATATTGTTGGCGACTTTTATTACACATGATGACTAAACTAAAATTATGCAATTTGAGATTTAAATTGTAACTATTGTTGCGTTGAATTAAATTACTTGCTAAGAGGTTAATAATAGCAAAGTTACGGAATATATTTTGTCATTTTATATCATTTTAATTCGCACGTTTATTGTTTAATCAGAACTAAATTATTTTTAATGACTTTTTGTCAAATTCTAAGAAATTATAATGACAATAACAGTACGTTTATTTGTGAAATACGTATTTTATTGTTTTAACAAAGCGTATTTCTAATTGATTTAATTTAGACGGACGGAAATTATGTATAATGATTTCTGATGTTTACGCAAGTGTTACACATATATGAAATAAAGCTAGGTCACGGGAGGATCGCTGACCTCCTTTTTTTTGCGGCGAGTTTTTTTTTTGGCGGCTGGCTATGGAGTGGTCAAACCCCGCTAATTCGTCCGGGGCGACAGAAGAAGCGGCGCACGACCCCATAGACCCGCCCTACAAGTACCTCTCCATGACGTGCGAGCGGGCCACCGGAACCCGGTCTTTGTCTTCGGTGGCTTAATTGTTCGTGGGCTATGGAATGGTTACGACCCACCGCTGACCTTCTGTGACCATGAACGCCGTAAAGTGTTCGGAACGTCGGGAAATTAAAAAAGAAAAAAATAAATAAATACAAACGTGATATTTTATCAAAATAGTTTTAATTCCAACGGAAATTTTAAATTAAATCGACAGTTGTACATCCTGTTTATGTACAGGCAAATGGAATTTAAGCTATAATATATAAAAATACTGATCTATATATGACGTAATTTCATTGATGAATAAGAATGACCAATATTACTGTAACTAAAAAATATATATACAAAAAAACTACATATCACATAAATCCAGAAAGTATTAGTATTTGATACTACATCATCACCTACTACTACATATCACTACTATCTACATATCAGCTCATATATGAGCTGAGATATGTACCCCAGTAGTGGGCTCTAATCTGCTCTACAATAGGAATGAAATTGACCTATTATACCATGCTGGTAAGACTGGTTGCTATAGGGTTTTATTTCTAGCATGCTTTCGCTTGCATAGATGTTATCTCCATATTATAATCCTCAGTCGTACGACACCCACGGATTAGAAATAGGGTGGTGAATTTTATTCTTATTCCGTCACCACATAGATATATTTGACACTAGCCTAAATTTTAACGTTTTAGTTATGACATATGTATATATTCGTTATTACTGTGTGACGAGGTTTAATAACAGCATTCTATTCTTAACTCGGAAAGAGAAACAGGGCATAAACTGGTAATACATTTGCCACTACCTAATTTATAAATAAATTATTATATTAAAATATAAATATTTAAAAATTCACTTTGAACTTAAATAACGTATTGTACATCAATAAACTTGTAACGAAAATGTACGAAATAATTCTAGTTGGATGAATAAATCGTATAAAAGCCAGTTATCTAAAATTCACATCGAGAACAGGGTTCTCAGGCACGTCAGGACGTGCCAGACTTACTTTATTTTGTAAACGATCAAAGCCAAATACTTGGAAAATTGGTTAGACGAGGGATTTGGAGGTACCAGCTGAGAAATCTAAGACAAAAAAACAAACTTATTTTATGATCTTATGATCGATTTCTTGTATATGTCACTTGGGCGACTATTTGAAACATATACTTGTAATAGCAGATAAGGCCACGCGTTGCTGTGGCTAAGGTAGCCTCTGTAACACGTGGGGGTTATGCTAATAAATTGTAGCTTATATGAAACGTTTGTACGTTTAACATAGCACCATCTATTAAATACTTACTCAATCCAGTCAACAGATACCGCCATCTCTTAGAATCGTTTGGAGATAAAGAATAATTGTGACTGTCAAATAATAAACAAATAATTTGGAATAAAATAATATTGCGACTATAAACTGAGATGGAAGCTATCCTATCTTTTAAGTTGGCTCAAACTACATATGCTGTGCCAATTTGATTAAAATCGGTTAAGTACTTTAGGAGTCCATCGCGGACAAACAACGTGACGCGTTATTTATATAAATATTAAAAAGAAGAAGATTAAGATAAGATATATGTGTATGTAATTTAAAAATATATATTAAAGTAGTACATAGACTAAAGTATATTTGGGCAGATGGTATTGTAACGAAAAATCAATTCCTAATGTCTGAGTGTTTTTATTTTGCCTTTCGGGTTGTTTGGTTTTTTTTTTTGTGACTGTATATGGTCTGAACGTAACCTGTCCTTGTCCCTCATCGCCATTTGACTGACCACCGTTATCGATGCCTTGATATCCCTCGTCAGTTCGGACTGTTTGATCCTTACGATGTGTCTGATTGAATAAAAATATTTTTGGAACAGTCCCCTAAGATATATAAAAATCAATCATGAGAATTTAACATAAGATTATTCTATTTTTACCTACACTTCTTATTATTACCTACCTTTCTCACTTAGTACCATTAAAAGTGCCATCGCTTAGCTGTGTCCCTAGTATTGTAAACGTCCATTGAGCGTTAGTATCACTTACTATCAGGTGTGCTGCTTGCTCGTTTGCCAACATTAATAATAATAAAAAATGTTTCGAGTATTTTACTCGAGTATTTTTATTGGATAATGAAAATATGAAAAGTTATTAAAAAATATAATCCTAATAATGTTAAAAATGCTAATGTTAAGTAAGTGTTTAAGTATGTTTTTTTTACCTTTCATAACCTAAAATCATACATCCATTTCATTTTTTTATACTTCTTCTTCTTATTTTTATGTATTGGCAATCAGCTACTTAAATGAGCCATTGTTGCCAGTGTCGAGTTATAATTATATTCAAGTTTTTAGTGTCTTCAGATTAGTCATTGTCCGTCAGTAAGTCAAATTGTCGCCATCAACAGTGCTATGGCCACACTGTTAATGGTATCTTGCGAGAATTTTGATGAAAAACGAAAACGTTGTAAAGCACTTTTATATGATATTCACTACATCTCAGCAGTTCCGTCACATCACATTACATAAAATGCCATCAAAATTATCTAATATAACACGTTAAAACACTAAGATATCGAATATAACACAAGAGCACCACATGACGTTTTAGATTCCCGCCAAAAACTCCCCATTTTTTCATACACTATATACCTATCAGTTTAGATGTCCATGACGAAAACCCGATATGATAGATCTCTCTAAGTGACGGAACATTATAATGTCAAGCGGGTGTAACGATTACAGTTGGCATTATAAACTCTCAGAAGAGTCCTGTTGCCCATTATCATGATTTCGTTTTAATTTCCACAAACTTACATTAAGTTGTGGTGACATTTTGATTTCTTAACTCGCTATAACACGGGAAACAATGGTCACTTTATACCAATAAAACTTGCTATTCCCACGGGACGATAAAAATACATATTTATATGGTACCGACAGTGACAGATTGCACGTAATAGTTGTAATATAAAAATAATATATAGTATAAATAAAATATATTATATCCAAGTTAACTTATTTAGATATAAAATAAATATGCGACATTAGTTTATTATCTTTTTTTTTATTTTTCCATCTCATTCGTCATTACAATACTGTTAGTATTGTAATATTTTGTATATTTTGGTGGTTCAAAAGAAGAAAATTCTGAAAATAATATCTCTGTCGCATATAATTTCGTTATCATGATAACCCAACATTATCTGACGAGATCGGTTTCTAACAGTACAGGTAAGAAAATAACAGTATTTAGTGTTGACGATTTTGAATGTTTAAGATTTTTAGCGCCAAGTATTCTATTAATTTTGTATTTCGATCAAAACAATCTTATATAAGAAATTAGGGTAAATTTGGTTCAATAGTGATTTTTTATAGTCTTGTACTTAGATATACTGTGTGTCTAACTTATCAGCTAAAGATTTATATTTAGATGTAATGATATTCATAAATAACAGTTAATAAATTGAATAAATATTTATGTTGAGTAACAACTAATGTAGTTTGTTATTATGTTAATAAAATAAATCGGAATACTCACGCGCAGTGAGAGGATTGAGGCCATGTTGCGCGCGGTCGGCGAGTGTTGCTGGAGTGTGGATTGGTCCGTAGTGCTTGTGTTTGCGCGCCTCGTATGCGAACAACGAACTATTTGCATGGAACTGACATTATATGCAGTGATTGTTTTCTGAGAAACTCTGTAATATAAACACTAATGGTGGATTGTTTTCCGCGTGGTGATGGAGTAAGAATTCAGCAGCCGCATTCAGTTTCGTAAAATATGACTAAGGGATGTGTAAGCTCATATACTGCATGAGAAGAAAACCTCGAAATAAATCTCGGGCGATCTAAAAGTGTTAAGTAGTAGCTCGAAAAAATTTGATACATTTTTTGTGTAGTATAAAAACTACAGTCAAGTTTTGTTCTAAATTTAGTTTGTATTTTATTCAATTTTATTTGTCAGATAACTAAGTAAATAATGATACCAAATTACACAATTATAGTTCACATATAAACAAAAAAAAGTATTATTTAAATTTGAAATATACCCGGAATAAATTCATTTGACACAGCTTTTTATACACTGCCTATATGGCAGGTATATACATCTGAATGATGGCCAACTTAGACCAGCTTGGCTTAAACTGGCTTCCTTCGAGACAACTGACCCAAATTTATTCTTCTTCTCTTTGTGTTTTGGCTATCAGCTACATAATTATATAAGCTATTGGTGCCAGTGTAAAGTTATAATTATTTTTACGTTTATAGTATTTTCATGTTAGTCATTATCTAAGTCAAATCGTTCATCTTCAATAGTGCTATGGCCACACTGTTAATGGTATCTTGTGGGAATTTTGATAAAAAACAAAAACGTTGTAAAGCACTTTTATATGATATTCACTACATTCCAACACTTCTGTCGCATCATATTACATAAAATGCCACAAAAATTATCTAATATAACACGTTAAAACACTAAGATATCGAATATAATACAAGAGCACCACATGACGTTTTCAAATGCCGACCCAAATTCTTCTTCTTCTTCTTCTTATGTATTGGCAATCAGCTACATATACGAGCTATTGGTGCCAGTGTCAAGTTATAAATACTTTCACGCTTTTAGTCTTTCAAGTCAGTCGTTGTCTAAGTCAAATTGTCACCATTAACAGTGCAATGGCCACACTGTTAATGGTATCTTGTAGGAATTTTGATGGAAAACGAAAACGTTGTAAAGCACTTTTATATGATATTCACTACATCCCAGTATTTCCGCACATCACATTGCATAAAATGTCATCAAAATTATCTAATATAACAGGTTAAAACACTAAGATATCGAATATAATACAAGAGCACCACATGACGTTTTCAAATTCCCGTCAAAAGTCCGACCCAAATTCATTTACAAATAATCAATATAAAAAGTCAAAGTCAAAGTGACTTAAATTATTCTAAAATCAGTGTCCTCAAGCAAATAATTTCACCTTTATGGTTTAAAAATCTCTATGGTCATTGATTGCGCTCATCTAACAAGTTGACCGTGACCGATATAAATAAACTACATAGTTACATCGTGGGCAAATAAAATACTGTGTTTGCAGATTCTGTTTTCAATGCTATTAGAGTTATTTATAATTCGTTTGGGTCAAGATCCGACCTTCAACTTTACACCTTGTTTTCTTTCTTTACTTACAATTGCTTATCCATTGTTGTCAATTTGATGCATAATTTTAGTGTCATGTAAATTTTAGAAATTATATTTTTTTTTATTGCTCTTGGTAGCAAATGAGCGAGCAGCACAGCTGACGGTAAGTGTTACTACCGACCACGGACCTTTGCAATACCTTGGGGTATACTTAGGTCACTGCCTGCTAATGACCATCCCAAATCCACCCAGAAAGTTGGGGTTTCGGCTCCCTCGTTTACCGAACGAAGCGCAGCATTGCCACTACTCAGACGTCGATTTTCTGCGAGAGTGTGATCTACCCCGAACGGACCGGCCTGCGGCTATGGACAAAAGACTGTCAACAGTGTAGCCCTACCAATATAAAATCAAAAATACAAATATAGTTTTAAAGAAGTCCGGGTTTTTTGAATATGTTTATTGTAAGATATGACAAGCCTTTGAAATTGCTTCTGTACCAGATAGTTCGTAAAAGTAGACTAACGTGGGGACTATATACCTACCGGTGTGTGCTCACTGTCCAATTTTAGAGCGGAACTATGGTATTGTGATTCAATTGCACATAAGGACCATAAGTAACCCCACAGTACAGTACCTTGTACCAGTTATATCATGTCGTCGCCGTGTCAAGATTTAGCGTCCGTATTATTTCGAAAGTTTTTTATTTAAAAACGTTAGGAACGTAATTTTTGTGTGTTCCTACTGCTGGCTTTATTGCATCAGCATTAATATACTGTCACTCTTTATAATAATCAATAAATATAAATTTAAAAAAATAGTAAAATTGACAAAAAGTGTGCTCATTGAAATTTAAGTAAAATATTTTCAAACAATTTCCCCAATTAACAGTGAAAATTTAGTACATTCGTGCTCAGTCATTGCAGCTCCATACCCGAACTTGACATGTATGAACGAGCGTATATAAAATATATCATTACAATTATGATTAGAGCTATATACCTTGTCTAGTACTTCTATATCTTTGCACGTGTCCTTGTTGGCGAATGCAACGGCTGTGCTTTGTCCACCGCGTTAAGTGATAAGCTTTGCTTATATAGTAATAGTTACGTTTGGGTCATTTGGAGCGAGTATACTGCATGCGGATCTTGTGATAACCTTTTAAAGTTTTCTTTTATGATCGGCTAAAAGTACTCAAGCGAAATTATTAATCACTTCATTCTTTTAAATATATCTTTTCTTATTATTGCGATCAAATCTAGATGGCTCCAATTTGTAGAAAGTCTTTGCATATGGTTTTAATCTACGTATATAAATAAAAACAGAAAAGTTGATTTGTATGTACGAGCGTAACTTCTGAACGCGTGCACCGGATTGGATAATTCTTTTTTTTGTGTTTGTTAATTGTCATGACAAGATTTGTAAAAAAGTAAATTATAATATGTATTAATCATATCTATATATTAAGAATATAGTCGATTTTATTTTAATTCTCATAATTTGTAAATGAGCGAATGAGATAGAAGGATGTGAGAGATTTTTAATATATTTACAGAACATTGACACATTGATGTGTCAGTAAATGAGGCAGCAGTTGATAACTTCAAAAATATTGCCAGTATTTTGATTGATTTTATATTCAAATTCATTTATTATGTATAAAACCTGCGAGGTCACTTCCATATTGTCAACTTTAACATTTTAAATTAATTCAATAAACTAACACCGGATTGGAACGTAACTGCTACTGAAAAGATCAGGTAAGAAACTCAACGTGCTTGTCTGTTATTATTATTTCTTCACTGATTCTTTATGGAAAAATGGTAATATTTAATAAGAATTAGCTCAGAAATAACAGAATATGGTTGGATGAAATCCCTTAAGCGACCCTCGATCACGAGTAAAATGATTAATTCGATTATAAAATTAAATTTAATTATGATATAAAATTGTAATTATGAATTGAAAAGTCAGCGGGTCAGCTAGTATATAATATAATTTAGCCGAGTAATACTTATTCATTTCACTGCTGATAGATAACAATACAATTGACTACCCTTTTCTTACCCATGGGTGTCGTACATAACTCCTAAAAGATATGATATGCAAGTAACATTTATACAAGGGACGTAATACTCGACGTAAAAACTCTGTATTAACATTTCTAACCAGCATGGTATAATAGATCAAACCCGTAAGGGTAAACCGCCGGGCGGGCCACGGAAGACAAAGATCAGGTACCGGTGGCCCGCTCGCACGGCGAAGAGAGGTGTTTGCAGGGTGGGTCTATGGGGTTGCACGCCGCCTCTTCCACCGCCCCGGATCGATTTGTCAGGGCTCGACCACATTCATGGTCCACCCTGCGGAAAAAAAAAGAAGATGTTACAATAGATTAATTTATCTTCCGTTATGGAGAAGGCCCGAGTCCAAAAGTGGAACTTATATTTGCTAATATGATGATAAGGAGATGCTGAGTCGAAAGATGCTAGTTAAATTTATTGTATTTCTTAAGAAGGAGAATTAATATAGCATTACAGCTCTAACACGTCCCACTGGGCTTGAGTCTACTTCATTAGGAGGGAAATTGATCTACTATAAAACACTGTTTTTTTTTTATATTGCTTTTGTTGGCAAACGAGCAAGCAGCACACCTGATAGTAAGTGTTACTGCTGCCCATGGACATTTGCTACACCAGGATATACGCAATGCCGCTGCCTACCAATATAAACCCCACACTCATCCAGTTGCGCTTCCAGCTTTCTTGCTCACCGAACGAAGCGCAATAGCATATTGCCATTGCTCAGACGTCGATCTTATGTGAGAGTGTGGTACTATCCCGGACGGGCCGGCCTGCGGCTATAGACAAAAAACTGTCAAAGCGTGGTCCTACCACTATTTTTCACTATTGGTCAAAATAATTGGTATAGATTATTTTGAGTTTGCCTCCTCTTGCATTGATCTTTATATGCGTATTATTCCTTAGTCGTCTTTTACGATATCCACGGGTAAAATAGTGGATGGTGCATTGTATTCTTTCTATGTCACCACACGGAAAAGGAACCATAGAGTAAACGAAAGAACCATAGAATTTATTACATGGTTCCACCATGTAATAAATTCTTCATATAAAAGTTCCATCACCCATATCACAAAAGTTAAGCTTATTAAACTCTGTATACGATTGTATATCTACAGAGTTTTTAGGACTAATCACACAATATTCTCATATTTGTATCTCCCGTTAGTCGGAATTCTCAATCATCTCAATAGATGACATTGAAGTTTAATCCATCAGACAGTCTCAAAAATGTCTTTGATTGTTTTAGAACTCGTGACGAATTCAACTGAAAATAAAAATGATTTCACTTCCTTTCTATGTGGGAAACAGGAAGCAAAGTTGACTGATCAACCAATAAATAGGAAGATATACCGCTACGATAAGCGCACTAGTATAATAGTACCGGCTTACTTAGTTAACTATACCTAATAGTCACTATTAGGTTTCGACAGTATACTTAAAAAGGGGATTTTAAGACGGTAAAACCAATTACACCGACGGTAATCATGAAAGCTTGGATTCATATCCGTAAATTCAACGTCAGCAATCAGTTATTTTGTGCCAATGACTCAAACCAGTACACAATTAAATAACATTTTTGCTTACGCGTGTGGTTTTGTATATACGTCACTTTTGATGAATGGCGTATGAAGATTACAGATATGGTACTCAGGGCAATTGTAGATACCTATGGGTGCATTAATTTTTAAATGAAATCAGTAATTCAGTAAATTATTACGTACCCTTTTATTTTTTATTTGTGGTGGGCTATGGACGTAGTCGCGCCCCGCCAAATCGGTCCGGGGCGACGAAAAAGGCGGCGCGCAACCCCATAGACCCACCCTGCAAGCACCTCTCTTCGCCGTGCGAGCGGGCCACTGGTACCCGATCTTTGTCTTCGGTGGCCCGCCCGGCGGTTTACCCTCGCGGGTTCCTCTCATGTCGACGCCCCGACAGTTTTCGCCGTCGGGGCATCGCCCTCACGCTGTGGCCTCACGTCGGGTGACCGGACAATTCCTCGCGTCCGATCACCCGAAGCCTCGGTTAGGGCGGCATCCGGCGCAGATATTCGTGCATGCGCCGCCCCGGCCGCTGACGGCGGTCCGGGTCACGGGAATCCTCCCGGACTCGTTCCGCCTCCTCCTTCCGCGAGATGACAGCCTCGCAGAAGACGGCAACCGCGTCCCAATGCCTGACGCTGTCGACCATCGCTTTCGCGACAGCCGGCAGCGTCAGGTCGGCACCGATAACAGCGACGAGGTCACGGCGCTGCCCATCCCAGCTCGGACATACCTCGAGCGTATGTTGCGCCGTGTCCTCGTCACTACTGCAATGGTGGCAGGACGGCGTCCACTCCCTCCACGCGACCGTGTGCAGGTACAAGCCGAAGCAACCGTGCCCCGACAATACCTGCACCAGCCGGAAGGAGAGGACTCCATGCCGCCGCTCCATCCACTCCATCAGTACGGGCCGGAGGGCCTCAACGGTAATAACACCGCGTCTAGGCCTCTCCAGCCGCGTAACCCAACGGGCGATGACGTCTCGGCGGGCATCCTCGCGCCAGGTGGCTATCTCGCTAGACGATGGGGAGCCACCCTCGTCGCGCACTGAGGTTACCCGCCGGTAGAGGTCGGAGAGCATCTCCGCCTCTAGGTCCCACGGGGGTGTCCCGGCCAATAGGCATGTCGCCTCGGTTGACACCGTGCGGTATCCGCGGATGGCTCTGACCGCCATGGCTCCCTGTGGGCGCCACAGAAAAGCTCTGAGCTGGACGGTCAGAGACCTCGCCCACACGGGTGCGCCGTACATGGCCATTGAGCGGATCACCTCCGCATACAGACCTCGGCCCTCGAAGCTGGGTCCGCCCACGTTCGGCATGAGCCGCGATAGGGTGGACGCCGCGCCGACCAGCCGGGGAGCAACCCTGCGGAAATGCTCCCGGAAATAAATTATTACGTACCCTCGAATTAATAAATATACTTTTTTTATGTATAGTGCATACATCCATTCATTAGCATATTAAGTACTCCTATGCTCCGTGTTAGCGGCGACGAATACTACCAACCCTTACTTTGCTTGTGGATGTCGTAAAAGACGACTAAGAGCCTTATAACGACCTGAGCTAATTCCATCTGATGCCGTTTGGTCAATAATTACATTCCCAAGGAGGGTTGACGTCTGGCAGGCGACCGGTCATAAAACTACTGCCAATAACTTTTACAATATGTATTATGTAACAAGTGTACATATTGTATCGATCCCAAGTAATTGGGATAAGAATAGGATAATGATTAAGTTCTACTATCAGACATATATCTCTCCAAGAAGAATAACGCCATAATTACCACGCTTGGCAGGTAGGTTGGCAAACACAGTTGGTGTTAATTTTTTACTGGAGAGTACGGGCCTTCACTCTTCTAATAATTCTTCAGCTGATTTCTTCCACTCTCTTCAGCTCACAGGAATGTAAGAAGTGGCGACATATTGAATTCTTAATCCGTTACCAGACGAGGATTCCAATTATTTAGTAGTTAGTTACACGAAAGATAAAAGAAGGGAAAATATTATAATAGAATGACAAGAGTTTCGAAAAACTTAAACTTACTCTTTACATACCATGGCCTCAGACCTCAAGCCTATCATTGCTCCATAATATTGATTGACACTCACGAATGTGTTAACACGAATGTTCTTACAATGTAACGTCGCGCAATTATCGTGGCCAGCTGTTTTCTATTTAAGTTACCTTAATATAATCTGGTTTTTGGACGATAACAATCTCACATATCGCTTTTCTAAGGGGTTATTATGACATGGTTACATAGTCCTTTATGCGAAGATAATTTATCTATTATTACTTCATTTAAAGTAATTGTCCGTTAGTAAGTCAAATTTTCACCTGCAACAATGTGGCCATCACACTGTTAATGGTATCGTCTGAGAGTTCTTGTACATACATACATAGCTTCACGCCTGTTTCCCAGAGGGGTAGGCAGAGACTACGGATTGTCACAAACCACGATCCTGGCATACTTCCATCGCTTCATTCACACTCATAACAGTCTTCATGCATACTCTACGATTACGCATACTCTTAATATGACCTCTCGTCAATACATCGCTAATTTGATCCAGAAAATTATGACGAGGTCTTCCCCTTGTATTCGTCCCACTCACGCTTGCTTTATATATTTTCTTCGTCAACCTCTCTTCACTCATTCTTTCTAAGTGTCCAAACCACCTCAGCATACTCTTTTTGATCTTTGTCACTACTTCTTCATTCACACCACAGCGCTCTCTTATAACACTATTCCTAATTTTATCTTTCAGGCTCACATCACACATACTACGAAGAGCTCTCATCTCTACAGCATTTATTCTACTTTCATGTCTTCTCTGCCAAATCCAACATTCACTACCATACATGAGGGTAGGTACTAATACTCCCTTATGCACAGCTAGACGTGCCTTTTTGGACACATTTCTGCTTCTCATAAAGGTGTACAGTGCCCCATTCACCCTATTACCAGCATTTACTCTTCTTTCAACATCATTATCATTTTTACCATCTCGAGTAAATAATACACCCAAATACAAAAATTCTTTCACCTGTTCCAATTCCTCACCATTTATACTAATTTTACATTCCGTCATACATTTATCCTTTTCAAAAACTATTATTTTCGTCTTACGTACATTTACTTTCATGCCTTTTCTGTCAAAAGCTTCATGCATAGTAGTTACCATCGCCTGTAAGTCCTCAGCCGACGATGCAAGTAATACCTGATCATCGGCATAAAGAAGACATTTGATAAGTAACTCATTCATTCTTAAACCACAATCATTATCTTTCAGATCTTTCAGACAACTATCCATGAATAGGTTAAAGAGCCACGGTGATGCTACACATCCCTGTCTAACACCTTTATCAATATTAAACCATTCCGTGTAGGATCTGTTTATTCTTACGCACGCCCTAGAGTCCTTATAAATGGATTTCAGAGCGTGAATAAGATGGCTGTCCACCCCATACATAGACAGTACCGACCACAGTTCATTCCTCCTCACTTTGTCATAAGCCTTCTCCAAATCAATAAATGCGCAAAAGATTTTCTGACCTTTAGCCATAAATTTCTGCGTCATGCATGTCAAGGAGAAGACTTGATCCGTACAACCCATACCATTTCGAAAACCCGCTTGTGCATCCCATATTTTCTTGTCAGTTACTTTCACTACTCTTTCAATCAATACTTTCGCATACAGTTTGCCGACAATGCTAAGGAGGCTTATGCCCCTGTAGTTTGCACAATCTTGCTGGGAACCTTTCCCTTTGTACAGAGGTACAATAACTGCCTTACACCAGTCGTCAGGTACAACCAGGCCATTAGTCCAACAGAGATTGAAGAGCTGGTATAGCATGTTAGCTATGATATCTTGTCCAGCCGTCAGCATTTCAACTGTAATCCTATCGTATCCTGCAGATTTACCCACTTTCATACCTTTCAGTGCGTTCTTAATTTCCACCATAGTTATACCTTCTCTATCCTCAAGATCTCTTTCACTCTCGGATGACAGGTCTTGTGACTCTTCTCTTTCAAATAAGCTTTCAAAGTATTCCTTCCATCTCTTTAGTACACATTCTTCCCTATTCACTATCCTTCCATACTTATCCATGATCGAGGCAAGCTCTGTACTTTGAGCTTTACCTCGAGCTGATCTTATCGACTTCCAGAAAATCTTTAAGTTGGATTGATAATCCTGCGATAATCTTCTATCATACTCGTCTTTTTGATCCTCTTTCTTTCTTCCGACAATTTCTTTCACTACTCTTTTTCTTCTCTTGTACTCTTCTTTAGCTATATCTATATCATCATTCGTTGCCTTTTCCATTCTCTCATTGGCTCTGCTAGCAAGCCAATCTATCCAGGCTTTCTTCTTCTCACAAACTGCACTCTGCACATCTTTATCCCACCATACATTCTTCATCTCATTTACTTTCCTTCTTCTGGTCACGCCACATATTTCTATAGCAGTATTTATCACATTCTCTTTAAAAGTCTTCCATAATTCTTCCATATCACTAATATTAACCGAATCATACAACTTTTCTGAGTTTCAGAGTTCTTGTGTAACACGAAAATATAGTAAAGCACTGTTATGTCATATTCAGTACACTTTAGTACTTTCTCTGCATTACAATATCTAAAAGGACTTAACCATTATTTAATTTAGTATTATATACGCTATATTGAATATAGTTTAAAACTACCATATGATATTTTTACGTTTCAGCCAAAACGCCTCACATATTGTTACTGTGCAAAGGCCACATGCTTTCGTAAAACATAATTTGTTTTTATGTTTTGTAACACTTAGTGACATCTTCTCTTATAAAATTAAAGGGCATTTTGCAGAAACTTTTTAATATCGATTGCGAAAGATTATCTCACAGTAATTATTGTATTTATGTTTATTATGTGCTTTCTTATATTTTTCAATTTTCGTGTGATTTTAGTATTTGCACGGAGACGGAGTAAGAATACAACTAACACCACCTTTTTCTATCTCTTATTATCAGTTATTAATAAAATAAAACCTCTTACGTGCCCATCTAGTGTTGTATTGGATTAATTTCTGTTTCATATTTACTTGACAAATCATTTATTCTTGAGTAATTTTCCCAGAATCTTGCTTTATTTATATGGTCAATCACAGCTGAAGCTCATTCTCTCGTTTCGTTCGTCGTCGACACGGTTTCTTGCTAGCTTTACATTTACACCATTTATTTACGCGTCGTGCCAGATCTTCAAAACTTTGTAATAGTCTGCCATTTCAGTTTCTGTCCAATCTGGAGGTCTTTGTCTGTAGCTTCAAGTACGGTCTAATCAAATATGGAGATATTTAATAGTAGTATGGCCACACTGTTAGCAGTATTCTATTTACAACCGCGAGCTGGTTCGTCTGGGGTATGATCACACTCTTGCAGAAAATCAACGTCTGAGCAGTGGCAATATACTATTGCGCTTCGTTCGGTGATCGAGAGACCCGGAAACCTAATTTTCTGGGTAGGATTTCGGCAACGGCCTAGCTGTATGCAGTGTACTTTTAGTATTATAAAGGTTCATGTGGTCTATTAGAAGCGGCTGTAACACTTAAAATTAGGTGGGTTGCTGGCTCGTTTGTCATCATAAGTAATAAAAAATAGACTTGATTAATCTAGTCTGTGGGGAAGTGAAGAGAGCTTGACTCACTTCGCTGCCATATTCAGCAAAATAATTTCTATACATATTAACCAAGGGGCGAATCAATGCAAAAATCGCTCCGGTAAAGATTATTTACGTAATTCGTGGTCAGCAATAATTGATTCACTAGTAATTCTAGTAAGGCGCGGGAGCGAAGAGCAGGTATTGAATTGGTGACACTATTGTAAATACCCACCTGCCGACAATGTATAGGTGCCAAAGCAATCGAATCAATCTCCTTCAGCCATAAGTTCAAGATTATGCCACTCAATTGTATATGATTACGCTATTTGTCTTTTTCATATGGTGACAGTCTAAAAATACAATTCGCCCCTCACTTTACTACCCGTGGTTGTCGTAAAAGACGGCGATATGATTTGCAGATAGCACCACTGCAAGAGAGGGAAAACTTGAAATAAAACGCTATGCCAACACATCTGACCAACGTAGTTATAGTGGGTCGATTTCCCTCCCATTATGAAGGAGGCTCATGCCCAGCACTGGGACGTATATGAGCTGATGAAGTTATTATAAAATAGTTAAAATCTTGAACAGAACCCTCTTTGTCTGTCATAACATTTTGATTGTTTATTCGTCCACTGGGAAATAAGATTAAGTACTAGCCTTGCTATTTGGCAATGGATCTGAGAGATAAAATCTTTCGTATACATACACTTAAAAACTTAGATACAGTCTAACACTGCATTCCATTACTTAGATTAGACAAAACAGTGACTAGAACGGAATCCTTGAAAATAAAATAATAGGGTTGGGTCGTGGAGTGTCCGACTGAAGCGAATCTGTGATCTATAAGACATTTTTTTCCTACTTTCGTCTAGATATTGATGCATTTATCTAATTGAAATTCTACATAATACAGAGTCTGTATCACACTCCAGGTAATCACGGATTATCTTCTGATAGTCGTACTATTAGTCGCTTGATATTGAAATAGAACCTAGGAACTCAGGCGCATAATCTTATGCATGTGACAATAAAAAAGAAAGCTGTTTGTGTACTTAAATCTATGTATAATGCATTTTTTCATTTGAAGTTACGTTAAGAATGTATGCAATTAAATTTAATTTGATTACTAGAAATGAAATGGTTCTGTATACTTTAAAAATGGTGTCAGTGCCCTACTTCTTTATTTACCGTGAGTGTCGAAAAGCAAAATTAGGATATGTAAGAACTAAATATACCTAACATTTTGTTTGACCAGCATACGACAGTGGGACATTTCATCTATCATTATTGTGGAAGCTTGAGCATAGAAGTTATATGTATATGAGTTAGAGAAATAATTTTAATTCACTTATATCACGATGTATGTAGTACAAATATGTACTTTAATGTTTTTTTTTTTCAGTTGAATTCCTTTTAGCCGTAATTAAATTTAGGTAGCAAAGGAATGGGCATAAAATTTATCTGATTAGAAAGGGAATTCATAAAATTTCTACAATATGTTACTGGGACTTCCAAAGTAAAACATCTAAGTCAAGGGATCGGTTGCAATGGCCTACTTTCTGGAAAGGGATGAAGGATCTCTGTCTCCATTATATTATAAAGTCGATGACATTTCCAATCTTGTGAACGTAGTTTGCAAGCACAGTAGTGGTAGGACCACGCTTTTGACAGTTCTCTGTCTACAGCCGCGGGCCGATCTGTCCGGGATAGTACCACACTCTCGCAGAAGATCGACGTCTGAGCGGTTCGGTGAGCGAGAGAGCCGGAAGCCCAACTGGGTGGGTTTGGGAATTTTATTGGTAGGCAGCGGCCTAAGCTATACCCTTGGTATTGCAAAGGTCCATGGGTGGCAGTGACACTTACCATCAGGTGTGCTGCTAGCTCGTTTGCCACCATAAGCAATAAAAAAAAGTCAGTAAATACTTGCTAGTTCACAAAAAATATGCCTTAGCGTCATCTAACGAGCGTACTGTGTACTAATAGCATTATTTAAGGTAACTAATTTATTGTAAAAACTCCTATTAATGTCGTACTTCTACGAAGAAAACATAGATGGTGCTATCATAATGATTTCTAATGTTTATGCGAGTATACTTTTAATATAAAACTATATTTACGGATTCTACCGCGTTTGTATTTGATTTTTAATTGCCCTATATTTCGAACACTTTATAACGTTCATGGTCACGGGAAAACTCACTAGTTTTATTTCAAATATGTAGATGGTGCTATTTTAATTATGTAAATGTGACATATCATTCTAAAAAACGTGTTTTGTTATCATTATGAAATATTCTGTACAAGTACATCAATAATAAATCATTCATATACCATTTTGAAGAATATCCCTTTTATGGCGAAAAAGGAGTTTTTAATTTAATATTTTCAATAAAAAGTTGTTTAATTCTCTTATGTTATCAACCTTTAAGCATGAAAGTGCATAAACATATGGTTTTTAAAATTATTTATATAATAAATTCTTTACACTAACAGCACAAGGTATTAGCATAGGTTTACAGTTTACTGTCTATTAATCTATAAAAGTACATTATGGGATTCGATTGCGTTTCAATCACCTGGTACTACCTTTTTGTGGCAGGTCTGGACTCACGTAGCCTATCGTCCCATCAACGGGTAGTATGCGGCTTTAGTCCGTTTTTTTGAATTAAGTAGGATGTGATGAGCGATAATAAATGTGCTTTTATTTCGTCATCATTCAGAGAAGTACCTACCTAGTTGATATATATTGTGTGATTTCAACGAAAATAAATTTTCTCCTCTATGCCATTAGGACATATATGTATCATTGTTGGGTTACGTCCTTCTTTAACAAAAGAAGGGAAATTGAACTACTATATTACCTTGCTAACATGGATTGATGTAAGGTTTAATTTCGAGTTTCGCTTTCTTACAGTGATGTTAATAGCTTATATGTTTATTACTCGCGAAGAAAGGGAACAATAAAAGGACAATAAAGGTTAGGGGTTATAGTTTAATGATTTCTGATTTTTACGTAAGTGTTACACATTAGAAATAAAACCATTTTCACGAATTATATCGCGTTTATGTCATCATCATCATCTCATCTCAGTTCATATATCTTCCACTGTTGGGCTCGAGCCTCCTCCATAACGGGGGGGAAATTAATCTACTATGCCGCGCTGGTTAGATGAGTTGGTATAGGGTTTTGTTTCGAGTTTTCCTTGTCTCGCATAGATGTTATATGCCTTAGTCGTATCTTACGATCACCCACGGGTAAGATAAGGGTGGTGAATTGTATTCTTACTTCGTCACCACACGGAATTGCTAAATCGTGTGTGTGTATGATTTTTAATTTCATAGTTTGTAACAATGATCATGTTTGATTTTTGAGAAAAAACAAAGAAAAACAAAATTGTAGCACGTTTCATCTCTCATCATATCTTTAGCATGTAGCAGTGACAGAGCATTTTTAAAAAAACCCATTTGTCGCTTTAAATCTTTACGCATTAATCGCATTTTTACTATGAATAGTAAAATTCAAGATGTGATAAAATCAATTAACAATGATTTTCGGTCAATCTATTTTTCACTTGCTAAGAATTTATTTTCTAAATAACATATATGCGAAATTCCAATTGTTAGTGTATGGCAAAGAAACAAAACTTTTAGGTTATATCTATGTCTAAGTAGTCTGGGTGAAGAACTTGGTTGCAGTTGGAGTTGGACTAAGGTATATAAAAAGCATATAACATCTATGTGAGAGAAGGTAAACTCGAAACAAAACTCTACACCAACACGTCTGACCAGCATGATATATAGTAGGTCAATTACCCTCCCATTACGGAGGAGGCTCGAGCCTAACGTCCCACACGTGTATGAGCTGAGATGAATTTATTTTTTAAATGCCTATATTAATTAACCCACCAATAGTTTGAAATAATAATACGAGTATAACGCAATAGAAGTCAATATACTCGTTCTTATCATTTCAACCTAGTATCTACTTGTTTAAATTTTCGACTTTTCATAGAGAATTTATCCAAGAAAATCGTTAACCAAGTAACTTACGCAATAAATAACGTTTATTAAATAAAATCAATTTGTAGAAGATATATAAACAATTATGACATTTCTCTTTACAGTTTTGCTCATTTCTCACTGACGGTATTGAAAAACGTTTAACATAGACATATCCTATGCGTTTTACTCTTTTATAATACAAAGAAGCCGTTCATGTAATAGAAGTACACACATTTTTATGGCAGGCTGTGGTCTGGAGAAACAGGGTGTTTTTTTTTGCGGTGGGCTATGGATGCGTCTCGCCCCGCCAAATCGGTCCGGGGTGACGGAAGAGGCGACGCGTGACCTCATAGACCCACCATGCAAACTCCTCTCTTCGCCGTACGAGCGGCCACCGGTACCCGATCTTTGTCTTCGGTGGCCAAAAGACACCACCCTGCACTAAGGAAATAAACCTTGTATTGCGGGGGACTTTATAAACATGCATTTAACGCAGACAAATTACACCCAGACTCAGAACAACACTTTGTGGATCGCACAAAGTAATGTCCTGCGTGGGAATCGAACCCACGGCACTGGCACGGAAGGTCGGTATCTTAACCACTACGCCATCTGTGAAGTCAAAGTTTACTCCGTACGTTTCGTTCGGGGCGACAAAAACCTATAATACGTACTGTACTCCCTCCTCATTGCCATTGGGCTGATCACTGGTACCGATTCCTTGACTTGCGTGGCCGGCCCGGTGGGTGTGGGCCTCCTTTTGGATGGTATCTCTTATCGATGCCCCGGCGTGATACCCATAAGTATACACCTGGGCGTAGTTCGAATACATCAAGTTTTTCTGGTGATAAACCTCAATATTGCTTCTTGCCCAAACTAAGCTCCGGGATTCAAAGTTTAGGGAATTTATTGGCAATACTACGCATGAGCCATTAAACAAACAGTGTGGTATTTCAACTATAAGCAATTATAATATAATAGTTGCTTGAAGTTCAAAACGAAACCGAAACCGTTGGATGCAGGTGGCATAGGACCGTTACAGATGGCATTCTCGTGGGGAGGCCTATGTCCAGCAGTGGACGTGTACGGGCTGATGGATGGATGGCTGGATGGATGGATTGAAGTTCAAAATGGACGGTTATTGCTGTTAAAATTGAAATTAAATATTGAACCACAATATTTCTTTGATAATTATGTTTACTGATAAAGCTTCGGTTATTAAAATATCAAAGCAACGTTTCGACCTCGCTTGTTATTTATAATTAAAATGAAAATAACTAGATCTGTAATTTAATAAAATAAAGTATCATGTTATAACTAACTTATAATTTTAGACGTAGTTTTAGTGACCTTAAGAATGAATTCGATTCAATCACACGCGATCAATATAAAAGCATTTCTTCTTCGGCTTATATTTAGGTATAGTTAGATCTGCTGCTGCGATCCTTTTTATAATGAAATTATTCTTGTTATAACCATTGTGGCCTGACTGGCTGTCATAGGGTTTATTATTAAGTTTTCCTTCTATTATATGTATACATATATTTACTACCCTATAGACCACTTACTATACAATATATTATATTGGTTTACAAGTATAGGTCGTAGCTCACTTATACAACACCGCTCCCACCCTGCAAAATACTGTTCATTGAAATGTAAGCAGACCGCTCGCTTACAGCTCGCTGCTGATTTGTGTTGATGTACATTTTTAAACAGATATTTTTACATGTATTGCCTCTTTCATAGGATACGAAAATAAATAACACTTGCATGGCAATGATTTTTAAATACTTTATGATTACATAGGTCTATCGTGATTTGGCATCATTTTCTCTTTATTTAAAAGCCAGCAAATCGCGTTTGATACTTTCATTATATGGATTCTTGATGTATGGCTATATATATTTTATCATTAAATGCTTTAGGGAATCACATTTCTGGTGGATATCGAAAAGAGACGATGTTCTCTTGGGTAATCAATTTTCTGTAACTTCCAAAGTAGATATTAATCCGAAGCTTGACCTTGCATGCACCGAAACATTTGTGGCCCTTGGGGTAATTCTATTCCTTTCATCTTTGGTTTAGAAATTTCTACAAATGTTTTTGAGTATAATACGCGTAATTCACAACATTTATATTGCCATAGTGGTTTCTGGTTACTTAATATAGATCTTCTAAATTACTTATTAAATGTAGCATAGAATGAGCAATAAAAAGCTTTTAATAGTGTTAGGACCACAATGCTGACAGATCTCTGTCTACAGCCGCGGGCCGGTTTGTCCGGGGTAGTACCACACTGTCGCAGAAGATCGACGTCTGAGTAATGGCTGTTTGCTATTGTGCTTCGTTCGGTGAGCGAGAGAGCCGGAAGCCCAACTGAGATAGGTTTGGGTTTTGTATTTGTAAGCAGCGGCCTAACTATTGCAAAAGTCCATGGGCGGCAGTGATATTTACCATCTGGTGTGCTGTCTGCTCGTTTGCCACCATAAGCAATAAAAAAAAATATTATATTTAAAAATACGTATTTATTTGTATTTTTTATAGACATTCATAATCATCATCATCATTATCTCAGGTTATATACGTCCCACTGTTGGGCTCGAGCCTCCTCCATAATGGGAGGGAAATTGACCTACTATACCATGTTGGTCGGACGTGTTGGTATAGGGTTTTGTTTCGAGTTTTCTTTCTCTTGCATAGATGTCATATGCGTTTTACATCCCTTAGTCGTCTCTTACGATCACCCACGGGTAAGAAAGGGGTGGTGAATTATATTCTTACTCCGTTACCACACGGAAAACTAAGTATTTTTATGAGCATTATGATTTTCAATATAGTAGTTTCCTATATTTAAATAGTCGTGTAATATGCATAGTTACAAGGAAATCATCGTTTCTATTGCAATAATAATAAATGAAGGAAATATAATGTTTTTTTATTAATTCAGCGGTGTGGGTAAATTTATTTTATTATATATACTAGCAGACCGGGCCACGCGTTGCTGTGGCTTAGGTTAGCCTCAGTAACACTTTTTGTTAATTCTAACAAATTTTAGCTTATATGAAGCGTTTGTACATTTAACATAGCGCCATCTATTAAATACTTACTGAATCCAGTCAACAAATTCCACCATCTTTTAAAATCCTTTTGATATAACATATGATTTTGACTGTCAAATATTAGACATATAATTTGCAATAAAATAATATTACTATAAATTGAGATTTAAGCTATCCTATCTTTTAAGTGGATCAAACTACACTTGCTGTGCAAATTTGGTAAAAATCGGTTAAGTACTTTATGAGTCCATCGCGGACAAACAACGTGATACGTAATTTATATATATTAAGATATATTCTTCCTGTGGTGCTGGGATAAGAATATAATAGTCGTCACCCTTTACTTGCCCGCTAGAGTCGTAAGTATCAGCTGAGGGTTTTAACAGGAGAGTAGTCAGCAGCGATCTTTTGGAAAACTATAACACCTACTGTGATCGCTAATCCGTCTGCCAAGCGTGTGGGAATATACCTCAATAGGCAGCGTATGTCTAACAGTGGACGTTTACAGACTGATGGATGGATGGATGAATTTATAGGTTGATATAATAAAATATTAAACTCTTTAAAAAGGTGTTATTTAAATACTAACTATATTATATTAAAAATATTGTATAATCTATCTTTTCTATTTAAAAACATAATGAGATGAAAATACAGGTTGCATTAATGAATATTTTTTGATGTCATGTAAAATTTTCATTATCATCATCATCACAGCTCAAAAATGTCCCACTGTTGGGCTCGGGCCTCCTCCGTGATGGGAGGGCAATTAACCTACTATACTGCGCTGGTCAGACGTGATGGTATAGGGTTTTGTTTCGAGTTTTCCTTCTCTCGCATAGATGTTATATGCGTTTTATATCCCTTAGTCGTCTCGTATGATCACACACGGCTAAGATGTGGCGTGGTGAATAGTATTCTTACTCCGTCACCACAATGTAAAACTTTACAACCATTAATTGTATGTTTGCAAACTTTTTTGTTGTAAACTTCTTTTCTCACGAGCTTATTGAGAAGCGTACAGAAGGACTTAAATCATTAAGCCACCAATGCAATTAACAGCTCCTAACTGGAAACAAAGTCGAACTTAAATTACTCATACAATATAAACAAAGTATGCATTCGCTTGCCATTCACGTCCAGTCATTTTAATTAAACTTTTCGTAATCCATTATTAAAATTGACATTAATTTAATATTAAAATTTCTATAAACGCTAACACTAACATTTTAATTAACTTCAACTAATAATACTGAATAATAATAAATAGTGTGGTGATGAGATAAGGATATACATACATACATACATATCATCACGCCATATCCCTTGCAGGGTAGGCAGAGAGAACAGAGTGCCAGAGAACTCGATCTTTGCATACTTCACTCGCTTCCTCAACATTCATAATAAAATTCTCTTCATACACGCTCGCCGGTTTCCGAGACTCTTGACTCCACTTTTCTTCAGTACGTGACCAATCTGGTCTAGGTAGGTTAGTCTAGTTAGGGATATAATTCTTTATACCTTACTCCCTTTCTTTCCTGTGGATATCGGACAAGACGACTAAGGGACTATATACATTCTGTGCAAGAAAATGAAAACTCGAAAGAAAACCCTGTAGCCGTTTAATCGGTGTGGTAGGTAGTAGTAATTGGGGGTACGATGCCAGAAACCTCCGCGTGGTGTACCCTGGGTGCGGGCGACAGTCCCCCAGATTCCTCTGTCGAATTGTCGCCCGTAGCGAATCTCTGGCGCGAGGGGGGGTTCCTCAGCAATGGGTTAAGCCCCAATTCGCTCCTGACCCTCTAGTTGTAGAGAGTACAGGAGGCGAAATTTCGGACGGGCCCGGTCACTTATTCATTTGAGGGCTGGGCAGGCTTATGCCACCGGCGACATATCGTCAACCTGATATCTTGCTTCAAGACAAGTTGTCGTGAGGCGTAGTATCAGGAACGAGGGTCTTGGCTTAACCGCCCAGACCGCGAGGCAGACAACCTCTATAAAGAGTTCGAATCAACATTTGAATTCGGAAATCACCCAGAATCTTAAGTTCTGGCGTGCGGCGAGAAGATGCATGGCAGATGGGTTGTTCTGTCGTTAGCACGCTCCAGCCAGGGTACCGGCCGACCCCCTGGTTGGTAAATGTAGGCTTGCCCGTGTACAGGGATCTCTGCCCGGGTCGACCGTCTATTTCTCCCGTAATCGTGGGAATTGTTATGGATTTTTTACAAAAACCTCAACTAGCAACACAAGACGGGAATCCAGAGGATTCCCACATCACGGCCTCGTCAAGCCAATGCAAAACTGACCAAAACGACGCCTCGTCCTCAGGACTGGAGGCGTCTGCCAAGGGCCCGGCACAAACCACGGAGGCCTAAAAGAAGAAGCCGAGGAAGTACCGGAAACGGTCAAACTGGTCGACGGGAAAGGCTGCCCTGACAGAGAGGAAGCGTTTGGCGGAGCGGAGCGCGCAGAAGGAGGCCACTGCCGCCAAACTGGAGGAAGACGGCGGCAGATCCACTGCAGAGCCGTCAATGGACGAGGGCGACAGTAGTGTCGCAGAGCCGTCCAAAGATGAAGGCAGTGGATCTGCCGATAAAATGGACGAGTGCGGTAGTTCCGCGGAGCCGTCCAAGGAGGTCGGCGAAATACTGACGGCAAGGGAGGAGGCCCTCCCCTCGAAGGTGCGGAAGTGCCCCCTAAATAAGGAGGGCAGCTCAGGCGCCGACTCCGAGGGGAGCGTGGTCATCATGCCTCCTCCCAAAGTTCCGGCCTCTCGCAGAGGGCGAGAGGCCGCGGCTTCGGGTCGGGCGACCCACTCCCCAGCTGGTGGAGCGCGCGGAGGGGCGGAGGCTCGTAAGCGGGCCGACGACGAGGCGGCTGCCGCGAGGGTGCTGGAGGTGTTGTCCGGCATCCCTCCCACAGAAGTGGCGGCCGCTGGTGCCCACGCGAGCGGTGACGTCCTGGACATGGAGGCCCTGCAGGCCGAAAACATCCGCCTAGGTGGCGAGGTGTCAGGCCTGCGGGCCCAAAACCGCGGTCTGGAGGTGGAGCTGGCCGCGGTGCGGAGGGCCAACCGCCTCCTCACCAAAGACGTGGCTGATCTGAAGGCACAAATGGCGCGGCTCATGCAACCTGCGCCAACCACGCCGCCGACCAGCGCTGGCCGCCAAGGAGTGGTCGCCGCCCCGAAGAAGACGCCGCCGACTGTAGGGCGTGCGCCGCCGCCAGCCGGAGCTAGCCCAAACGCTGCGGCGACGAAGCCGTCAAACGTCGCGGAGCGGGCCCCAACAGCGGCCCAGCCAATAACGCCGACCCCGCTGCCCGCGGTGGGGGGCGTGTCGGACGAGGCCTTGCACGCCATAATAGACACCTTAGGCAATATGGTCAATGCGCACTTGGCCGTTCTGGAGGCAAGGCTGCCTCCAGAACCACGTGTTCGGCCGCCTCTCGCCGCGGAAAGCGGCCACATGCGGCACCAGCCCCCGCCCCGCTACCTTGTCAGGGTGGCCGCGTGGGGGAGGGGAGCTACGCCGCAGCCACGGCTGGGCCCAAACAAAAGGGGCCCGCTCCAAGAAAGAAGACGGCACCGGCTCCTGCCGGACCGCAGTCGTCGCCAGCACCAACACCGCCAGCGACGACCAGCGCGGCCGCGACTGCGCCCGGCACGCCCGCTGCGCCCGAACAGGGTTGGCAGGTGGCCGAGCAGCGAGAGCGCGAGCAGAAAGAGTCGCGGCCAGAGGAGGAGAGCGGCGGCCAAGCGCGCCGCTGAGGTAGTCGCCCCCCAGGCAGGAGCCGGAGGAGGCGGCACGAAGAGGAAGAGGCCGCGCAAGGGGTGCCGGCCGCCAAAGACTGCCCCGCGTGTGCGGCGGGCAATAAGCCTGCCATGCACCGTATGGGCTCTGGGGCGTGTAGACCTCCGGCTTCGGCTCCAAAGGGGCGGAGCGGCCCTTCGACTCCGGCCGCTCACGCTCGTAGTGCGGCCCGATCGCCCGCCACAAGCCAGGAGGTGATAATGGACACGGCCCATTAATGGCTGCCCAGTCCACTTACCTCCTGCAGGCCAACACCAACCGCTCCGCCGGTGCGCAGGATCTCCTCCTGCAACTACTGTACCAAACACCGTACTGTGTGCCTGATCGCCCCAAGTGGGTGGTCAGCCGGAACGGAACCGCGGCAATCGTCGTCTTCACGCAGCGGCACTTCCCGTCCTTGTCCCTTTTGGATAGGGGCGAGGAATTTGTCGCTGCCGAATGGGGAGGGGTCACACTCTACAGCATTTACCTCTCCCCTAACAGGAGAATGGACGATTTCGCGGCCTCCCTCACCACCTTGGAGGCTTCGATACGGTGACTGGCACCGGGCCTCGTCCTGGTCCTGGGAGACTTCAACGCCAAATCCACGGCGTGGGGGTCCCCGATGACGGACGATCGCGGGCGGGCGATCGTGGAGTGGGCGGCGTCACTGAGCCTTTGTGTCCTAAACAGAGGCTCAGTAAATACGTGTGTGCGACAGCAGGGTGGGTCGATAGTGGACTTGTCGTTCGCTAGCCCCGCTGTCGCACCACGAGTGAGGAACTGCCGTATCCTGGAGGAGGTGGAGACCCTGTCGGATCACCGTTACATCAGGATGGTGGTCTCCCCTCTCCGGGACCACAGCAGGGGTCACAGGGCGGACCGAGCTCCCGCATTTCCGCGGTGGGCTGTGGGGTGTGTGGATAGGGACCTACTGGCGGAGGCGGCCATCGTGAACACGTGGCTGTCCTCACCACCCCCAGCGGACGGAGTGGACGTTGAGGCTGTCCGCATCCGCAGTGCGTTAACGCAGGTCTGCGATGCGGCCATGCCCAGGGTGCGGCGTCTACCTCCGAGGCATGGGGTCTACTGGTGGTCCTCAAGACTGGCGGAACTTCGTGCGGCGTGAATTAGTGCCCGAAGGTCCTACACCCGCAGTCAGCGGCGTCGCCGCGATGTTGAGCCGGAGGGCCAGCTGTACTGTTTCACTACTAAGGGTAGTAGTATAAAACAGGTAAAAACAAGTGAAAAAATTAAAATAATTTTTTTCATGCATATTTTTTTTTTTCATATATATATTTTTTTCAATTTTGATAAACTTTCGTGTATTAAGCATGGAAGTAATAAGTACTACGTACTTCCATGGTATTAAGTCAATACGTTGAGATCGTTGCCCCTCGATTTGGTTTGATAACGTTCGCGAATCAAACTGATTCGCTGAGAATGACTTTCTGGAGTTTCATCACTCTCATTTGTAATATTTATCCTATTTCTTTTAATTAGTTTAATCTCAAAAGAATAACAGAACAATTTACGAAATTATAGTATACCTACCTATTTACAGGTAGGTATGTAAAACTTATACTATGTCAAGAAAGATGGATAGTAATATTATATTTTGTATTTCAAAGCAAAGAGCATTGAAATATAATAAACGAAATTATTAATATTTATTTAAAAGTACTATTTTTTTTGGAGTCGGTGCCAGCTAAATCAAAATTAAATTCCCTTGCATAAATCTTTTAAGCCCATTAAATCATCAACGACATCTGCCCGCGTTCGGGTAGTTCACTCAGTGACATCGCTTCTCCTTTCTCGCACCTGCGTATAGGGTTTTGTTTCGAGTTTTCCCTCTCTCGCATAGATGTTATATGCGCTTTATATCCCTTAGTCATCTCGTACGATCACCCGTGGGTAAGATATGGGATGGTGAATAGTATTCTTACTCCGTCACCACACGGAAAGTGTATTATATAATTGTGTGTATTATATACTTTATTGTGTGTGTGTTATATACTTTATTAAAAAAAAACTCTTTATATAATATACGTTTATTAATTACAAAATATTTACACTTTATACAAACTTATCAATATTCGATAATCTGTGATTACATGACTACATATCACTCTATTCCGCTTATGTTGATTAAATGTATTCAAATGGTATATGACAGGCCCTTCGGACAACTAGAAGGGGTAATTGCGGTATACACATCACAAAAAATAAGGCGAAAGGGCTAAATAAGAGACAAGCGCCCAACCACGCCATGAGAAACCACGAGGGGATGAAAATTAAGTGTTCCAACATTATCTAAACTACAAAATATACGAGCTAAACGTTTCCCAACGCATAATTATAACGCAATATTAAGTGATTACTTAATAGTTAAGATAATTCTAATATCTCCGGCAGCCTTCAGACTTCGTTTTCGATGTGCGTTCCTCTACGAACGCCACCTGAAACAAAAAAAAAACTATTAGCTGGACTGTTGTGAACGAAACCTTCTTAATTTAGACTCCGCGGATCTCCTGTTTATTTATCGCCAGTATTCTGAAAGACGGTGGAATGAAAATTCGCCAATTCATTCTCGCGACGGAGTTGTCTGCCGCAATAACTTTAGGATTATTAAGATTTTTTGTGTTTTATTTATTATGTTCCTTAATATGCTGTAATAGACGTCCGAATGCTAAGTACAAATCACTGCAACAATAAAATTGTCTTAGTAGACAGATATTAACCAGACGAATTGATCTAGGGTTTTATTCTAAGATTTACAACTCTTAAGGAAGGTCAAGAGTCTCCGAAACCGGCAAGCGTGTATGAAGAGAATTATGAATGTTGAGGAAGCGAGTGAAGTATGCAGAGATAGAGTTCTCTGGCACTCTGTTCTCTCTGCCTACCCTGCAAGGGATATGGCGTGATGATATGTATGTATGTACACCTCTTAAAATGACGTTTTTAGTTTAGGTTTTTTTGTTGATATATATATATATATATATATATATATATATATATATATAGCCCTTCCTACCCAGTAGTTTAGGGCAACAGAAGGATAACGTGCGGTCTCATAGTTTGCTAAACGTCCTCTCTTTGCTCCTTGGACCTGAATCAATTGCAAGCCTCCGTCTTACCGGCCTATCCACTTTACTAACCAGAGAGTTTCTATGGTCCGGTTCGGGCAAATAATTTGCTTATATCCTTTATGGGAACGGAAAAGTCGTTATATTGTATTCTTAATACAATAAACCCACATTTCACAATATAAACCGACGATGCTCCTGGTGTTGCTAAGTTCTTTAGAAGGCAGTTACCACTTACCATCGGATGGGTTGGATGCTCTTCTGGTACTATAAAATAAGGTCGCAATTATGCCCAGTTAAGGACAATAAGCTCGTCCCCTATTATCTCGATATAGAAATTTAACAGCTAAATGTGCGAGTGTGTTTTATCCATTTGGTGATAACGCGTTATTGTTTTTATTCTAAATATGTTTACTATATTTATTTATTTATATATTTTATTCAACTACTTTTTTTTTGGGGTGCGCTACGGTCGGCGCACTCCTCGCACCACTCCGTCCAGGGCGACAGACGGGCGTAAGCTCGCACACCCGTAACCCACCCGTGATATCTCGCCTTCGTCGTTGGACCGACCACCGGAGCATCGTGAACTTGACGTCAGTTGCCGGCCCGACGGAATACCCCCTTATTCAACTACTCATTACACTTGCAGTTGCCCAATACGTGTAGTGAGCCATTACAATTCTATAATTTAAGGGTATAATTGTAGGTTACAAAATATAAACATAATTTTAAAAATATATCAAATTTTGTGAAGAATATGCCAACTTCTGTATAGTGAGCATTCAGACAGTTAAGCAGTGCAACAGCATGACTGGTAGGTGCGTATGGTGTGATATATGTACGCACCTGAGGTGCAGTGAGCAGACTGCGAGCGAAGTCGTGTGTATTGGTACCGTGCTGATAGGGAACAGCGCGATAATACACTATAATATAAGATTCAATAACAAACTTTAAGTAATCTCTTCTCGATAACCCCCTATATACTTTGGTCTTATTTTAATAATGTTTATATAATTCTTATCAAGTTTTATAATTAGGATACGTAGGTATATATTTTACGACGTAAATTATTATTATACCTACTGATAGTTTAACTGGGTATTTTTATTGCTTATGTTGGCAAATGAGTAAATAGTACACCTGATGGTAAGTGTTATTGCCACTCATGAATCTCTGCAATACAACGGTTCAGCTATGCCGTTGCCTAACAACCTAAACCCACCCAGAAAGTTGGGACTCCGGCTCTTTCACTCTACGAACAAAGCGCAATAGCATATTACTACTGCTTGGACGTCAATTTTCTAACGTAAGTATTTAATATACATCTTAAATATATCTACAAAATGTCTGTGATGATGTGTGTCTATCTCTCTTTTTTTGCGGTGGGCCATGGAGTGTCCATGCCCCGCTAAATCGTCCGAGGCGACAGAAGAGGCGGCGCGCAGCTCCATAAACCCACATTGCAAAGCGCCTCTCTTCGCCGTGCGAGTGGGCCACCGGTACCGAATCTTTGTTTTCGGTGGATGTGTCTATCTCCTAAGAATTACCCGCTGTAACCATGTCGTTATCTTTCTAATTGCTAAAAAATAATAGGTTATTTAGGAAGCTATTTTTAACAATATAGTATTATATATTTAATAATACGCCACCGATGTTCTACTTAGTGTACCTATTATAACGATTAACTGCACAGATGGCGTAGTGGTTAAGATACCGACCTTCCATGCCAGTGTCATGGGTTCGATTCTTACGCAGGACAATAATATGTCCACAAACTGTTGTTCTATATCTGGGAGTAACTTGTTTGCGTTAACTACATGTTTGTAAAGTCCCACGCAATCAAGGATTATTTCCTGTGTCTCACCTTGAGGAGGTGCATTTTTAAAAAGAGTAAAAAAAAATGTAAAGTAAAAGAATAAAAAACTGTAGGCATTATAACGATTAACAAGATCGGATACTTTCTAGATGCATAATATCTGCACTTATCACTATGATATATTCGATATCTACGTTTATATACCTTACATACTCATCTCTAAAGCGTATATCGGATTATTGTATTAATTAAATCAGTTGCTTATCTACGCAGACACGAAATGTAAACAGCTGGAACGAGAATGAAGGTCAAAGAAAACAGAACATTTATTCAATATATATAGTTATAAGTATATAATCAAACAGATTATTATTATTATGACCGACGCGATTATTGATAATGTATCTTGGATACGAATTTCCAATGAAGAAAAAAATAACAACGTTTATTAGGCACTCGGCATAATACTTTTATATATTCCAGTTATTCATTCCTCCAGTTTTTGGATATAGATAGATATGTCCACGAGAATATGATGTAGTACGAACTTATGCTGCCTGTATCCAACGAACTAATTTCTCTTTTATCCCGCATGATATTATCTAGAACTTTATAAGAAGAAGTTTGAAAGTTGCGCCAGTGGAAAAGTTAAGGAGTGAAAAGTTGACATGTGATGAGACGGGATGAAAGTAATGTTGTGAGGAAAGTTTTAAATATGAATGTTGAAGGATTTAGGGGTAAAGGAAGATCAAAGAAAAGATGGATGGTCTGCGTGAGGTATGACATGGATAGACAGGGAGTGACTGCAGAGATGACGTCTGATAGGAACAGTCCATACAGATGGAGGAAGATGACATATTGCGTCGACCCCGAGTAATTCTTATCTACAGCTGGAAATTGTTCCAGATAATTGTATCTGCCGACAAACTGTATTCCAGTTTGGCAGAAGATGTGTATATTTTACAAAATATATACATTGTGAAAATAAATAAAAAAATGGTATAAGAGCAAGATGATGATGATGATGAAATTATCTAGAACTTTTTTCCCTTTTCATCCTTTATGATGTCAGACTAAAAGTGAGATATATAATAGTTATTATGTCTCTGTCTTTCCTTTTAATAATCAAGTTATGAGAGACTTTAACAATCAAGTTGAATTTTAAGTTATTTAATATCTTTTTGTTCAGATATAAATAATCATTAGCAATCTAGTCTTTTTTCATAAATAGGTGTCGTCGGAATACATTTAAATTCAATTAAAATTTACCTCTCAATTTGTTGCCAAACTAAATATACTAAATTAAATCGCCAACTCTATCAGTATACTTTAGAATAAATTAATTAATGCTTTTAATAGTTTTGCCTTTACCTCTACCGTTTATCTTATCCTTAAAATGTAGGTCGAGGTACAACCCACCTCAATTGCCTTATGTAATTTTAGTCCAACGTCATAAAGGACGTATGTAAGGGAATTAAGAATGCCATAATCACCGTTCCATCCTGTTTCCTTAAGAATTGATTAAGCAAAATTATATTATAAGTGTAAGAGAAGGACGTTTCGAATCTAACCATTTACTAAGCCGCCAAATTAACTTTTTTCACTTAGAAGCTATTCTCAACGACTTATATATAAACTACTGGGTTTATATATCTCGTGTTTCTTTTTAAGATATATAATTATAGCAATAAAACCAAGACATTGCCTTTGGTAACGAGGTAAATACCGACAATGTAGATAATAAACTTTAGATTTAATCATATTCTTGATGATAATCTACATCACTGGTCTAAAAAATGTTTGGCTAATAAAATCGCATATCGATGAAGAAAATAAAAGCAAATTAGGACGCTTATAGATTTTAAAATTAAAATATATTATTACTTTTTCAGTTAATCATGATGAAAATAATCAAGATGAAAAAAAATATGTTATAATTTATTAATCATAAACAAAATTTAATTATTATTGTTTCACCATGTTCAGGAAAGGGATCAAATTGATCTGATTATCTTTAATTTGAAAATGTCATATTTTAATGTAAAATTGTATTGTAATTGATAATATGTAATTGATGAAATTTTAATGCTTCATAATTTCATTATTCAAAACACTGCTAAGGGTGCATCATTGGTTAGGCATTCACAAAAACAGTATAAAAGGAAATACAACTGAAACGTCACTACTTTTGTTTCACTTGCAAGGAATAATGTAGTATGCGACACTTTTTCTTATAAATTAGTAGAAATAATCAATGAAAAGCCAAAAATAAATATATAATGATTAGTAATCTTAAAGATTCGATTACGTAAAAAGGCACAAATTATATTATAATATTAATTCATATTACAATGTTTTAAATAAAAGATATAAAAATATTATAATATCGTCGCTAAAGGTCTACAGACTTCTAGAAAAATCCAACTTAAATTGATAGAGAATCAAAAACTCTATCAAACTATATATAATGTTCAATTTCAGTTAAAATAATGTTTATCCTTTCCGTCTATATATTTATGGTACCTTAAGCTTCTGAGCTTAGCGGAAAGATAACTAGTGTGTGATAATACACGTAAGCTGCATAATCTGGGAAAGAAAACTAAAGTCTATGGAACCCATTAATTGTGGTAGTGCCACACAGTTGACAGTTTTCTGTTTACAGCCGCGGGCCGGTCTATCCAGGGTAGTAACACTCTCTGGAAGAAAATCGACGTCTGAGCAATAGCAATGCGCTTCATGGGCGAGAGAACCGGCCGCCCATCTTTCTGAGTGTGTTTGTGATTTTCATTGTTAAGCAGCGGCCTAGCGGTTCCTTGGAAATGTAAAGGTCCATGGGCGGCAGTAATACTTGCCATAGGGTGCGTTGCTTGCTTGTTTGGCACCATAAGCAATAAAAATCAACTATATTGGAAAATATAGGCGCTGTGCATTATCTCTTCGCTCTTAAAGCGGGCTTTATTTTAAGAAAAACAAAGATTGAACATTATACTGTATTTTAATCAGATCATTAATATTTTATTATTTAAATTCCGTGTCTGCTACAAGACTGATTTATTTAATAGTCTAAGAGAGATAATTTCAGTAAGGTAAAATTTTTGTTTAATCACTTGAATACCATTTCACTAAATGATAATAAAAATGGTTTCAATTTTTGATCGTAAACTTTGAATTTTCAACAATTCGTGGCTATTTAACACTGCAATTTTTACATCATTCGAAAAATGCAAAATTCGTTATAGTAGTTGATATCTCGAAAGAGATTGATTGGTCAAATTATTGTTTGGTAAATTAATTGTTTTCTTTGTATACTTAAATATACCTATATAAATTTTAGCCATCCTAAATTATTTTGATTTTATTTTAAATAATACTTAGCATCTTGTATTTATAAACAACAATAATAATGTCTGGCAGTAATATATATGAGTTTCAAAATTTACATTGATGAAATAATAAAAAAACCTTCTTGAAATTATTTAAAAAGGCATTATTTTACCTGTACAGGTACGTTGCTCACTAATGAACGCAACCTCTACCGCAAACCCGACAACCTGTTTAATGTCTGGGGATTGAGAGAGGCAGTATAGAAAAAAAATAGCCGTACAAAAATTCTTGATTACCTGACGTTGCTAGCTCTCACACTATAAGTAGTCTTGAGACTCAGCTTTCTGCTTTAGGAGGAAGGAGATAACTCCTTAGCGATACTTAGAATCTTCATCTTCTCAGCTGATACCCGTTTCACAATAGTATAGAAATAGTTATACTATACCACGCTGGTCAGATAGATTGACATAGTTTAATTTCAAGATTTCTTTGTCTCTCACACGGAAAATCGCATTTGTAGCGTAGAAATATATTCTACTTTAGGAAAAAAAACAAAGACATTGTGCACTAACTCACTTAAGATTCGTCATCGTTACACTAGCTTATGTTTACTTAATAAATATTGTGTTACGACTGCGAGGTATGAGGATCCTTTATAATTAATAATTGAAAATAATTCTTAAAGAAACTTATTATTTTATTTTACGTCATCATCATTCTCCTACTCTTATCCCAATTACTTAGGGTCGATACAATATGTACTCTTCTTTCAAAGTGCATATTGTAGAAGTTATTGGCATTTTATTTTACATAACATATGTAAAAATATACGTAAATTAATAAAAAATATATTACGTATAATAAACTAAGCGGAAAATTTGAAGGCGCCAGGTTCCTAATTACATTCTAGTTGGCCTTAAATAATGTGAAGGTTATATTTTCATTATAAAATTTATTAAGTTATTCTTAAGTAGTTTCTCGTATGATGAGGAATTAAGGACACAATGAGTCATGTAATATGTATTATACGTATACAATAATATTTATGAATTATTTTGTATCTTTATTACAGTTTATTACGTTACACTGCGAGCATAGGTTATATATACCTATGCTCGCAGTGTAACTAGCGTTTCGTCAATTAAATTTATCTTATGGTCACTGTATATACACACTGAATTGTGTTTACCGGGGCGGGAAAGTCTAGTTCATCATTCTCCTACTCTTATCCCAATTACTTAGGGTCGACGCAATATGTACTCCTCTTCCTACATATTGCAAAAGTTATTGCTAATAGTTTTATGACCAGCCGCCTGGATGACGTCAACCCAAGGAGGGTTGACGTCAGGTGGGTATGTAATTGTTGACCAAACGGCATCAGGTAGTGTTGGCCCAGGTCAATATAGAACTCTTAGTCGTCTTTTACGACATCCACGAGCAAAGTAAGGGTTTTTAGTATTCGTAGTCGCTAGCACAGAGCCTTAAAGAAGAAAAACTAGTTATATTAACTTTTACTATTCCAGACTACAATGTATTTTTTTGATAAGTGTCTTGCAGTTCAACTGTTCTGATGTAACTGATTAAAAACATCTATCCATCCAAATTATCATATTTATAATAGTAGCAAGATTGATTTTTTTAAAAACATTAAACACATAGCTATGTTTTCTATTACATTTTAAAAGTTTATTTGAAAAACATTAAAAGACAATTGGAATCGTTTTCCAAAAAGATGCGTGATCAAGTCTCGCTAATGGTTATCTCTTTCTCAGTATTAGTATTGAAAAGTTAATTTCACTGTAAATGTAATTAATTAGGCAAACTTCGTGTTAATATTTAAACGAGTATTTGAATGTCCATCGAATTAAAGGAAAGAGTATTTATACCGACGGATAGATATAAAAGGTAGGAATAATAATAAAGTTAGGAAATATTACTTACTATACTTCAACTGTGTGTCCTGTTTATTAATAAAATTATTTTGAATTATGTAATCTACTTAATCAGACACTAGACACTTTGTAACTCCTACTTTGCAACTGAATTCAAAACTAGCTAAAATTTTAGATATAGAAGTTTAACCGGTACTTGAACTTGAAGGCTGGTGTTTATTTGTATACTTACATAATAACGCTGGAATAAAAATTGAAGTTGTTATTGATTTTTTATAGAACACATCTCCAATTAACGAATAAAAACTTGTGTTGCTGAGAAGTTTACAGAAATATATATCAGCGAACTGTATCTAAACTTTGAAAATTAATTGCCAAAATGCATATTAGTTATCATTCTCCTACTCTTATCCCAATTGCTTGGGGTCGATACAATATGTACTCTTCTTTCATAGTATATATTGTAAAAGTTATTGGCAATAGTTTTATGACCGGCCGCCTGAATGATGTCAACCCTCCTTAGGAATGTAATTGTTGACCATACGGCATCAGATGGAGTTGGCCCAGGTCATTATAAGGCTCTTAGTCTAGTCTTTTACGACATCCACGAGCAAAGTAAGGATTGGTAGTATTGGTAGCCACTACCACAGAGCATATTAATCGTGTGTGGATATTGAATCAATGACACTTGGCATTTAGCTATGTTACTGTTATGCTTTTAGTCATTTATAAAAATTCATTATTCATAAGAACTCATCGCATCTCAGCTCATATATGTTAGGCTTGAGTTCCTCTATAATGAGAGGAAAATTGACCTAATGTACCACGCTGATCAGACGTGTCGGTATAGGGTTATTTTTAGAATTTTCCTTCTCATTGCATAGATGTTATATGCGTTTTATATCTCTTAGTCTTCAGTCACCCATGGGAAAGATAAGGAGTGGTGAAATGTATTCTTACTCCGTCACTACACGCAAAATACTAAATAATATAAAAATATTTTTAAAAAATGTATTCATGAATACTAAATATATATAAAAAAGAAAAAAAAAATCATTAGCCAATTTTTATCACCGCTGGTTGCCTGTCGTTGAATATTATAAAATAATAAATTGTTAGAAATTCAGTGTTAACAAGTAGTAATATTCAGTAAGAAGCAAGTCATACGATATATATTTGGCATTAACAAATCCTATCAAATGTGGATGTGTCGAGGTAAGTTTCAGCAATATATTTTAACACCCGATTACGAAATGAAAAATGATGTCACAAGCGGGATTCGAACCCGCGCCTATTGGGATTCCGGCCCAATCGTGCTGCCACTACACCACCGTGACTAATTGTAGGACATGCAAATTTCATATTTACGTCTTAAGGTGACGGTATGCTATCTACCCGATAATGTTTACACATTGTTATAGGCTTAATACTTAAAACTTTACATTTTTCATTTCGTAATCGGGTTTTATAAATAATTAAGCATATTAAATGCTAAATGACAGTAATTTAAATATATTTTAACAATTTGTACAACTTATTAAAATACAACGGTCTCTTTACTCCAGTGGCGTCGGCATGTGATGGCCAATAGTGAATTCGAGTTTTGAGTCCTAAAATTGTACTGCAGTCTTCCTCAAAAACCGGGCAATAGCAAGTCCAAAGTTTAGAACAACGCCCGATTATTGCCTATACGCTTATCATCTATTACGTAAAACCAGAAATCACGTTCTAATTACACTCGTGTTTTACACATCCAAGTTTTAGACGATGCGCGATGCTATAAATAAAAATAAACATGCATATTATTATCCACTTTTAACAAATCTACAAAATATTTTATACAAATTAAATTAACCGAATGGTTCACGAGAACATAAATTTTTACGCATTATACATAAAGATGGATATACGGCTTTCTCACAAATAAGAGTTTGGTAACAACTTGGTCTCATAAACAAATAATTACAGTAACCCAGCTCAAGAAGGTCTTATTAAAATCCAGCCATAAACATAAATATCACCGAGGCAGCTTTACACACGAATTAAGTCCTTTAAGATAATAAGGACCAGATTCGAACCGTAATGGTAAGCACATTGTACTTGTTATTTACAATCCTATTATAATAAACTTGTAACGAGGTATATGTATATATATATATACATATTATTTTATATACATATAAGGAGCTAGCAGTCCTGCTTACGTAAATTAGTTATTTAAAACTATACTTGTTACTCTACGTAAAACTAATCTATATATATATATATATATATATATATATATATATATATATATATAAAGCCGTTAGGTGACTGACCTATCAACACCGAGCCAAAACTACTGATTCGAGACATATGAAATTTTGACCATAGTTTCTTTTTATGATGTAAAGATCCACTAAGAACGGATTTTATGAACCCCCTAAGGGGTTAAAAAAGAGTGGCAAAGTTTGTATTGGGAGAAACAAAAATCTTTATCAATTCTTTACAATTACGTACAAATATTCTTCGGTAAAAATAAAGAAACACCTATTTCAGCATTTGTCAATTTTCACCCTCTGAGCGTGTAAATTAGGCCTGCGAAGCTGGTTGGACGACTAATTTGCACCGAGCCGATACTATTGAAGCTAGAAACATGAAATTTGGACTGTAGTTTTTTTTTATAATCTCAAGTTTTACTACGAAAGAATTTGATGAAATTCCACCCCTAAGGGGTTGAAACAGTGCGACAAAGTTTGTATAGGGAGAAAAAAAATTGATTCTTTTCAAATTATGTATAAATATTCTTCGTTTAAAATAAATAAATACGTGTTTCAGATTTGTCAATTTTCACCCTCTGGGCGTGTAAATTAGACCTGCGAAGGTGCTCGGATGACTCATTAGCACCGAGTTGATACTATTGAAGTGAGAAACATAAAATTTTGACTGTAGTTTCTTTTTATGATCTAGAGTTTTCTACTAAGAAAGCATTTGACGAAATTCTACCCCTAAAGGAGTGAAACAGAGTGACAAAGTTTGTATGGGGAGAAAATAATCTTTATCGATTCTTTTCAAATTTCGTATAAATATTCTTCGGTAAAAACACATAAACAAGTGTCGTTGGTTGAACGCCTCATTACTGCCGAGCCGAAACTACTAAAGCTAAAAACATGAAATTTTGATGAGTTTCTTTTAATGACGTAGCGATTCATTAAGAAAGGATTTTACGAAATTCCGCCCCTAAGGGACCCCTAACAGAGTGGCAAAGTTTATATGGAAAAAAACCTTTTATCGATTCTTTTTAAATTACGTACAAATATACTTTGATAAAAATAACTACACATGTGTTGCAGCATTTGTCAATTTTCACCATTTGCATAAGAAGCTGGTTGAATGACTCATTACCGCTGTTTCAAAATAAATTCCTCCAAAAGTCAGGTAGTTCTTGCACTGGGAGGTAATACTCTGTATAAAGAGGCGCTGCACTGATATGTGTACGTTAACATCTTTATACAACAAAAACAGGATATAAAAGGCAATATAGTTTATAGAATGAATTGAAATATAGCTTTCTGTTTACCTCTGTTACAGTTTTCATCCTCTGAAGGTGAAATAGGGGATTTTATTTTGCGGTGATACTTTTATTCAAATCTTATTGCATTAATAATTAGGACAGATAAGTGCCAAACAGCCTCTTAATTTTATTATATTGAGATTCACTAACACAGAAACACAGGTTTATGACCAGTGTGTTTTACCAGTGATGACTTATGGCACGGAAACGTGGTCCTTAACAGTAGACCTAATAATAAAGCTCAAAGTTTCTCAGCGTGCTATGGAGCGGCCTGTGCTCTTGTTTTCTCTTCGAGAGAGAATACGTAATACGAAAATCCGCAAAAGAACGGGTGTAACCGACATAGCATGCTGAAGTGGCAATGGGCAGATCACTCGACGAACCGATAACCGTTGGGCCAGAAAAGTTCTCGAGTGGCGACCACGTATCGGACATCGCAGTGTTGATCGCCCAATGGTGGGCCGACAACCTGGTGAAGGTTGCTGGGAATGGTTGGATGCGAGTAGAACTAGACCGCACTTTATGGTGAAATATAAGGGAGGCTTACGTCGAGCAGTGGATTACAAAAGGCTGAATGATGAGACTCAGTATATTTTTTTTTTGGAAATGAGCCAGTAGCTAGTGGTGTGAATAGGGGATTAAAATTGTTTTGATATGATATTTCTGATATTTTCAACCTACAATACAAATAATGGAAATCATTTTGAACCTCATTTTCGCCAACAGTCAGGTAATTTTTGCACATAGCAGTAATATCTGAGACTACACTAACACATGTACGTTAATCTTTTTTAATCAAGAGAAACAAAACATATTCCGTTCTCTATTGGACGTAAGCCTTTCCCACAGATGAGATGAGTGCAGCAATCGCTAAGCTTGGCAGGCGGGTTGTCATAGCAGTGTGTCCTTATACGTTTCCCAGGAAGAAGCTGCAGCACATTCTGCTGGTGAGACCAACTCTGCTGTTAAAACAAAACGGTAAAGTAAGGGGTGGCGATAATTATATTCTTATCCCATCGCACACGGGGCCTATGGAATAGTAGGGCCTCCGTCTATATTCTTATCCCATCGCCACACTGTAAGTAGGATATTAAAGGCAACATAATTTGCAGAATGAATAGAACCTTGAACAACCTTTTTCTTTAGTGACCGGCTATGTTATATAGATACATCCCGCCCAATCCATCCGAGGCGACGTATGACCCCATAACCTGCCGTACGCGTACTTCTACGCCGTGTGGGCGGGCCACTGCAACCGATTTTTTGTTAGCGGTGGCCCGTCCGGTGGGTTACTCTTTCGAGTATCATCTCGAATTGAAGCCCTCACGCAATGACCTCTGCACTCACGCCTGCACCGCCCAATGCACCGACGGTAGAGCCTGTCACCATAGAGTATTTTCTCTCTGACCCGTCCTATTGCTTAATTCCGCCAGACAACTAACTCGCAGAAGGCAGCAACCACATCCCAGTTTCTCACGTTATCGAGCATTGCCCTTCAACACCTTGCATTGCTTTTCTTATTTGCCTCTGTCAGAGATGATTTCTGCGTGGACGAAGTCGCGGGCAAAAGCTAGTTTGATATAAAATTATATCTCGAGGATAAAAGTAAAATTATACCTCCTAGTGCAAGTTCCATAAAATACAGTTATCATCATAATACTTATTGAAATTGACAACACCCGATGCACACAAAGGTAGAGTGCATGCAGGATAAGTTATGAAAAACTCATGCTGGACTATTTGTACATCCTAGACGACTGTACAGGCTATGGTCAGACCAAGTCGCACCATAATTAGTTCCTTTATATAATACTAGCTTCTGCTCGCGGCTTCGCCCGCGTAAAGGGTTCCTATCCTTTTTTTTTTGTTTTTCTGCGGTGGGCTATGGACGTGGTTGCACCCCGCCAAATCAGTCCGAAACAAACACCTCTCTTCGCCGTGCGAGCGGGCCACCGGTACCAAGGTTAAACCGGTAAAAGGTTACTATCGTAAAGCTTTTCATCCCCTATTTTTATTTTACCCCTTAAGGGTAATATTTTTATGAAATTTTAATGTCTATTTATTTATATCTAATCAATAGCCTAAAAATAAGTTTCAAGCTTCTGGCTTTAAAAATGACGATAATTTCTTACAACGTTTCATCTCACTTTACAACCTCTTTTGCATTAAAAATAGTCTATAGCCTATGTCCTTTATCAGGCTCTAGAGTATTTGTGTACCAAATTTCATTTAGATCGGTTCAGTAGTTTTGGCATGAAAGAGCGACAGAGCGACGACACAGACAGACAGACAGAGTTACTTTCGCATTTATAATATTAGTAAGGATTATTAGCGTTCGTGAATATGTAGATATTATATTTCACACATATGACATATTATGGTGTATGGACTACTTTTATTTCAAAAGAAGTAGGTATATTTTATAAATACCATATAATATGAGAGTGTTTGAATATCTATGATTTATTTCATTACTTTAATATTAATACATCATGTACCCTTGTGCAAAATTGCAGTGAAAAAAAAATTTGTAACATTTAATTTTCTAACATTCAAACAAAAATAAAAGTATTTTTAATTTTGTTATATCTTTCTCTACACAACCATTTTGCTTAAACATTATCGAGTTTAAAAAAATGAGTATTACTTAACCGTTTTATATTCAAGTCCTTTTTAGAGCTTAATCAACATTTATACGATAGTTAAATAATTTGCAAGCAAACCATATGTGTATATAAAAATATTATCTATTTGTAATTTTTCGAATGTTCTCACACAAAATCGCTTCATTATTTTGTAACTGTTGTTTTGCAAGAATGCAATATTTAATTAATTATGCCATTAATTTACGATAAAATTTTATAACAATTACAATTTTTTATGACTACATTCCAACAAATAAAGAAAATAACTATACACAGATTAGTATTTCATAAAAAATCATGATTGTGTTAAAATTTATTGCATATTCCCTTTGCTTTCAGCCATATTGCTATGTTAAAAGTCTAATATTTTTTTTGTAATTAGGAGTTTATTTTTATTTATAAAACCCGATTACAATTATTAATGGTTTATTTTTATTTAAAAAATACGTTATGGTGCATAAGCTACTAATCGAACCAAAATAACACTTTCAAGGATTGGACCAGTAGCGGCTAAGAATACTGCCAACCCTTACTTCGCTCGTCGATGTTGTAAAAGACGACTCAAAGTTTTATATCATAATGGACTAAGAGGTTTATATCGACCTGGACCATTTCCATCTGATGTCATCAGGTCAATAATTACATTCCCAAGGATTGACCTCAGGCAGGCGAGCGGTGATAAAACTAACGCCAATAACTATTTGCAATATGTACGATGCAAAATACCTACGTCTCCTATTGTACATATTGCGTCGACCCCAAGTAATTGGAGTAAGAGCAGAATAATGATAATTATTGCCTTACTATAATGATATTGATTCTTAAATTAATTTAAAAATTGAAATGTATGTAAATTTAAACTAATCTCAGATAAATTTAATCTGATAAATTCAATCTGAAAATTTTTCATAGTTATAGTTAATTAGAATATACGTCTGCGCTTCACATCAGCGAAGCAGTAACTATCAGAGTTATTAAATCTTTATTAGATTAAATCTTTATTAAATCTTTATTAGATTAATTAATGTATAATAAGTCAATTCAAAATTCTAAAATCTGTGAAGTGTCGTAGAATTAATTACAATGAACTTGAACATTCACAAGTTCTAGAATAATATATCTCGCTTTTGCTATGAATAGCAATAGAATTTCAGGTGAGAAATAAATAAACATAACAAGCATCATCAATTATTCACGCATACCCACTATTCGGAATCGAGAAATTTCGCAACGTCACTTAGCAAAGGTGAAACAAACTTACAGCTAACCAAACCTTGGTAGAGTATTGACAAAGGATCATTAAACCCGACTTGTCAAAGTTGCTAATCACTTGATCTTTGAACACGGCAGTGTTAGTGAATTTGTACATATTCAAGTTAAATAAAATGTAGGTCGTTTTATCACTGAATTCAGATTAAATGCTTATCGATGTCCTATACGAATACTTAATTATCATTGAAATTCATATAGGTAAGAATCAATATAAACAGAACGATGATAATGACTTCATTATTTAATGTATTGGTGGAAATAATATGCATATCTTTGTTCATATGTAAATAGTTACAGCATTATTATATTATCATACTAAAAAGCGAAGTGTATGTAGTAAAGTAGAAGTACCTACTAGTAGTGCACTCAGAAGATGAAATTAAAAGAGAAATAGAAACTTAATAGACGTTTTAGTGGACTCGCACTTGGCACATTGGTACTAGTGTTGTAAATAGTTACAGCATTATTATCATACTAAAAAGTGAAGTGTTAAACTCAGAGGATGAAATTAAAAGAGAAATGTAAAGTTGATAGACGTTTTAGTGGACACGCACTTGGCACATTGGCACTAGTGTTGTAAATAGTTACAGCATTATTATCATACTAAAAAGCGAAGTGTTAAACTCAGAGGATGAAATTAAAAGAGAAATGGAAAGTTGATAGACGTTTTAGTGGACACACACTTGGCACATTGGCACTAGTGTTATAAATAGTTACAGCATTATTATCATACTAAAAAGCGAAGTGTTACACTCACAGGATGAAATTAAAAGAGAAATGGAACCTTGATAGACTTTTAGTGGACTCGCACTTGGCACAGTTTATTCCTTTAGCAAAGAAAGGATTGTCAACTTTTTGTATTCTTAATATCACGTACTTAATATCAAGTACACGGGGAAATAATTTGATTTTATTTTAAACAGTGTCATGATAGATAAAATAAGCAGACTCATGATAGATAGGTGTGATTATAGTCCCCGCACTCCCTTAGTTGTATGTACCTAATTATTGATAGTTGTACAGTTAGTGCCACTAGATGAATGAAATTTCATTAATTTATTTGGAATTTTCATTCCTATGTAATTATTTTTCATTTTTATCAAAACAAGTGACTCGGTGTTATTCTAACAGTGAGAGTTGCAAGACTTGCGAAACTCGCAAGAGTCTTGCATTTGGGCAACACTAATTGGCATAAGCCTGTCATACCTCCACTATTATATTCCTTATTTTTCACACTCTTTATGCATGCTGTACAGTTACGGGTACCTTTACTATGTACCTTATCTTTCGCCAGTACGTCTCCAATTAGATCTAGAAGTATATGACGTGTTCTTGTACTCGTACCATTCACATTCGCCTTGTATATATACGTCGTCAACCTCTCTTCCTTCATTTTACCTATGCAAACCACTTCAACATATCTTTTTTGATCTTTATCACTTTCAGTCAGTTTCAGTTCTAGTTCGAATTTATAAGTTTTACAAAGTTAGATAGATATTTTTTAATTAAAACTACTTTTACGGATTCTATCGCATTTGTATTTGATTTTAAAATTTTCCCGACCTGTCGAACACTTTACAGTGATCATGGTCACGGGAGGACTAAGGTGTCTTACGTCCAATATGTCATTGTTATTACAGAAATGTATATCTACCCTATAATATATTAAATTTTGACCAACATTTTTAATATAAATTAATACAAATACATTGCCAGTACAAAAATAAAATGATTCTATATATAAAATTTTATATTGTTTATGATCTGTTATTATTAAAGCATTATTAAAGCCGTAAACGTAGTTTTATTTCAAACTCACACTCGCGTAAACATTAGAAAACATTTTTAAATAAGTCAGAATTTTATACTGACGTCATAACAGCGAGGATTAACGTTAACATCTTTGAGGTGTGGATCATACATCGTCGAAGATATAGATATTTAGATTATATTAATTTAGATTTACCAAGTAATAAATCTTCAGAAAGGTCATAGCATTGACATTTAAATAGCATATTATAAATATAAAATATATACTTAAAATTATTAATTCATTGTCATCCTAATCTTACTGAATTATATAATTGATTGAATTAGGCGATACATGGCGGCAATCCATTATTATTATAAAATGAAAGAAAAGAAGGAAGACCCACCACTTTCCCACTGTTAATCAATATACCGTACATCTCAAGAAAGGAATGAATACGGGATGGGATCAAGGTGGATTAGGATATAAGGAAATCTTACTCCTGTGAGAGCACTGCCTCCAGAACTACTTGTAATTTTCCGCAGAACTTCGAATAAAGATTCAACACGTGTCTCGCCTCTAAACGAGGCATCCTCAGGACGGTTGCGTCCGTAAGATTTCCTTATATCCTATTCCACCTTGATCCCATTCCGTATTCCTTCCTTTCTTGAGGTGTGTGGTATATTGATTAACCATGGAAAAGTGGTGGGTCTTCCTTCCTCTCCTCCATTTTATAATTACTGAAGTCAATGCAATATGTACCTCTCTCTATTCGTTTTCCATCGTACATATTGCAACATTTTTGGCAATAATTTTATGACCGGTCGCCTACTTGATGGCGATCCTCTATAGGAATATAATTGTTAATCAAACGGCATCAGATAGAGTAGATAGACATCTGAAATAAAACTACTTTTACGGATTCTATCGCGTTTGTATTTGATTTATAATTTCCCGACGTTTCGAACACTTTACAGTGATCATGGTCACGGGAGGACTGAGGTGTCTTACGTCCAATATGTCATTGTTATTACAGAAATTTATTTATATCTACCCTATAAGATATTAAATTTTGACCCACATTTTTATACAAAATTAATACAATTCATTGCCAGTACAAAAAGAGAATGATTCTATATATAAAATTTATGTTGTTTATGATTTTTTATTATTAAGGTATTTAATTTATGATAATTATTATTGTGGCAATTTTTACAATTTTTACAAAACTAACAAAAAACTATTCAGCTACTACCGGATCGGAACGCGGCCACTCTGAGAAAGATCCGGCGAGAAAACTCAGGAGGCATGATACTAATTTTATTATTGAATTTTTGAGTGGCGGCCTACTTTATCTTACTAAAATTAATTAAATTAAAATTTAACTATTATTGTGGGTCAAATCTATACAATAAGTGCTCACAGTGTCTTGCAGTCTTGTGGTGGTTTTCTTAGTTTTATTTTTAATTAAGTGAATGACAGGATCCCAGCTTGATGATAATACCCAGCCATCCTCCCTATTGAAATTTTTATGTTTTTTGATTTCAATAGCCTCGCGAACCATTCTAGGAAGGTATCGGTGTTCTTTTGCGAGGATTTGTGGTTTATCAAACCTGATATAATGGCGGGCGCGGTCCTGACTATGCTCACAGACTGCAGACTTAGTGTGACGGCGGTGTTTCACATCAGCTATGTGTTCCTTGATCCGAGTTCTTACAGATCTCTTTGTTTGGCCTATATAAGAGAGACCACAGTCTAATTTATAAACTCCTGCATCCTGTAGAGGGATCTGGCACTTGACAGGTGGTAAGAACTGACTAATCCTCTTCAGTGGCTTAAAATAGGTTTTTATAGAAGCATGTTTTAGGATATAGCCAATCTTGTCAGTGACTCCTTTTACATAAGGTAGGACTGCAGGGAGACGTTCAACTGTTGGTGGTTTCACACGGTCTCCGTGACGGGGGCGAGGAACTTGCAGCTTGTTTGCACGTAGAACCTGCTTGACATGCTGCAGCTCCCCAGCCAGGTGTTCATCGTCACAGATTCCTCATGCTCTCTGTAACAAAGATTTTGAAACGGTAGCTAACTGTGAAGGGGGGTGGTGAGAATCACCATTCAAGTATTTGTCTGTATGGGTTGCTTTGCGATACACTGTATGACTCAAGGTGTTATTGGGTTTACGGATAACCAAAATATCTAAGAAAGCTAAAGAGTTATTTGACTCCAGTTCCATAGTGAATTGAATTTTTGGATTAATGGAGTTAAGATGGTTAAGGAATATGGTTACTTTGTCTGATGGTAATATTGTGAATGTGTCATCTACGTACCGCTTATAGAACCTGGGTGTGACAGGCGAGCTTCTTAGGGCAGTCTCCTCGAAGTCCTCCATGAATATATCGGCAACAACGGGAGAGACTGGCGAGCCCATGGCCACTCCATCTATTTGCTTGTAGAATTCATCATTCCACTATAAATAGCCAGTTGTTAGGCATTGACGTAACAGTTCAGCATATTCCAAGGGCATATTATTGTCAGATAGCTTCTTAGTTACAGTTTTGATGCAATCCTCAACAGGTAAGCAAGTGAAAAGTGATGTGACATCAAAACTGACCATAGATTCATTATCAGCGAGATGTAGATCTTTAATTTCGCTAACAAAATGGTAAGAGTCTTTAACAAATGCACCAGTGTGTCCTCGAAGTTGTGAGAGGACCTTTGCAACCATCTGAGCTAATTTGTAAGTCGGTGTGTCGATCTGACTTACTATAGGTCGCAGTGGAACATTTGGTTTGTGTATCTTCGGCAATCCATACAGTTTGGGCGGTTTTGCACACGATGGTATAAGGTTTTTGACGTCTAGATGTAATGCATCGGAGTGTTTTTTAATTAACTTATTTGTATTGTTTACAATAGTATTGGTCGGGTCTGTTTTGACCTTTTTATACGTAGTTTCATCCGACAAAAGTTGGTTAATTTTTACATTATAATCCGACGTGTCCATTACCACGGTAGCATTACCCTTATCTGCGCGCAGGATGACGATATCTGGTTTATTTCGCAAGTTTTTAAGCGCTAAATATTGTTTTTTAGGTAGGTTAGGTGTAGGCAGTTTACTTCGACGTAGTAACGACGAGACGTCTTGTCGAATAGCTTCCATATCCTCCTTTTGCACAGTATTTTTAACCAGTACATCTTCGACAGCGCAAATTATTTCCTCGTAGGGTATTCGGGTAGGTGTTACGGCAAAATTAAGGCCCTTTGATAATACTTGAATTTCGGTTTCATCTAATGTTTGTTGTGACAGATTTATGACAGCGCGATCTGCGTTTGAGTTTATGGTTGACAGGCGCGTTCCGTTACCATATATATTCTGTTGCGTTCCGTGCTCAACGCGAGATTTTCGGTTACATAACTTTTCAAATTTTGTAACATGATTATTTTTGCATCTGTTATATTTAATTATTTCGCGCTTACCAAGATGTTGGATGCAACTTTCGAAATCGGCTTTCGTTAGTTTTGTAAAATCGGCTTTCGTTAGTTTGTTTTTTGTTAGTTTTGTAAAAATTGTAAAAATTGCCACAATAATAATTATCATAAATTAAATACCTTAATAATAAAAAATCATAAACAACATAAATTTTATATATAGAATCATTCTCTTTTTGTACTGGCAATGAATTGTATTAATTTTGTATAAAAATGTGGGTCAAAATTTAATATCTTATAGGGTAGATATAAATAAATTTCTGTAATAACAATGACATATTGGACGTAAGACACCTCAGTCCTCCCGTGACCATGATCACTGTAAAGTGTTCGAAACGTCGGGAAATTATAAATCAAATACAAACGCGATAGAATCCGTAAAAGTAGTTTTATTTCAAATGTGTAATACTCGCGTAAACATTAGAAGTCATTAGATAGACATCGTTTTAGGGCCTTTAGTCGTCTTTTACGATACCCAGCTTCGGTAGTATGAGTAACCACACAACGATATGCTATGCTTAAAATGATTAATTAAATAATATAATATATATTTCCGTGTGGTGACGGAGTAAGAATAGAATTCACCACCCCTATCTTACCCGTGGGGGATTGTACGAGACAACTAAGGGATATAAAACGCATATACCTAACATCTATGCGAGAGAAGGAAAATTTGAAACAAACCCTATACCAACACGTCTGACCAGCGTGGTATAGTAGGTCAATTGCCCTTCTATTATGGAGGAGGCTCGAACCCAACAGTGGGACGTGTATGAGCTGAGATGAGATGAAATAGTATAATATACTAAATCACATTAATAATATAATAGGATGAATATATATTTGAGGCATAGAAATAATAAAATAGCCAACCAGTCAATTGATATGAAAAGTAACGACCTCATGTTTATCTATAATACAGAGACTACAAGTCACGAATGAAAATATTGCGAGAAATTTGAATAACAACGTAGGAGCCTCAATATATAAATTATTATTTTATTATAGTGTGCAATGTATATATTATAATTCAAATACAACCTTGACTTCTATTAATTAATTGTATTTATACATTGTTGTAATTGTAAATACAAGTTCGTTTGCCCTTGCTTTATGTTGGAATAAAACGTTTATAGTGTACAAGTTTATATCACTTTTATATAACAAATTATAATATTAAAGGCCATTTATATTCTATGCATTCTTTTAACTATGAAATATGTACAATAGTTAAATAATTTGTAAGCAAACCATGCATATAATAATTGAATTTATTTTTGTAAGATTTCGAATGCTCTCACGCAAAATAGCTTCATTATTTTATGAGTAATTGTTGTTTTGCAAGATTGCAATATTTTATTAATTATATCATTAATTTACGATAAAACTTCATCGTAAATAAAAAGTTTTTATGACTATTTTCCTAGAAATAAAAAATGAAATTATACACAGATTAATATATAGAATTTATTGCATACTCCTTTTGCTCGCAGCCATATTGCTATATTAAAAGTCTATTATGTTGATTTTATAGAGTTTCATTTTAATTATTTTTTGATATAATAAGCAGTTTTTTTTATATTATAATATCTGCGCTTGTAATTAGCGCATAAACTAATAATCGAACCAAAATAGCACCTTCAAGAATTGCAAACGGTATTATTTTACCTTCTTTTTTCTTTTCTATGAAAAGAAAGAAATAAAGGCAAATCTTAATTTTAAATTGTTTTCTTATATTATTTGTACATTATGGGATATTTAAAAAGGAAAAAAGCCGCATTTAATTTCATAAATCTAAATATTGATTTTTGTCCATGTGGTGACGGAGTAAGATTACAATTCACCATTCTCTATCTTACCCGTGGAGGTCGTAAAAGATGACTAAATATATAATATACATATCACATGTATGCAAGAGAAAGAAAGTTGGAGATAAAACCAACGTGCTAAGCATGTTACAGTTAAACATCAATGCTTTTCCAGAAGGGTTAGTATAGACCAATCCATGAATGGAAAAATATGGAAATACATGAGCTAATATAATATGATAGAATACTAATTTTAAGCAATCCAATGCGTTGTTAACCATTATGAGGCGAGCGCCGGCAGCTCGACTTGAGTGGGTTTTGGTTAGAAGGGAGCAGCTTTGCTGTACTCTGCCATCATCAACAATAAAAAAAATATACAATCTATTTCTAATCTTAAATAAATTATCGATTATTAGGTAATACTAATATATCAGAGTAAATTTAGTTATCTTTTATAGAAATAATATTCTCCTAATCTGTAGTAATAGGACTTTAAATATAATAGTTTGGAAGTAATAGATAGCACTTACAGGGCAATAGCAAGTTTTTTTTTTTATTATAACCTTATAAGTATTTTTGCATTTAAAATAAGTAATGAAAATATAATACAATGGATGAAAGTCGGTGATAATATACTGTGTCTCATAGCCGGCAATAGCCAATACCCCACTTTTACCAATAGCACTCAAAGTTTTAAGTAACATCTAGGGCAGAAGTCAGCCACCCTTAGAGTCGGAAGAGCCAAAAATTAGAATTTATAAAAGTTTAAAGTTTTTAAAGCGCCACATTTTTTTTGTGGCAGCTATAATTTGTGCCTAATGCTCGTTAATCAATTCAGAACCATTTTAAATGTTTTCTTTATTAAATATTTTTTTGCGTATAGAACTAAAGAGCCGCAACTTCACATCCAAAGAGCCGCATTTGGCTCGCGACCCCTGATCTAGGGCAATCTATATGACATAGAACTTCAATGATTGATAGATTCAACACATAAAATTGATGTTTGGCATTCAATTTATCTTAGGTAATACCTAAAATTTAGATATGTAGTGAGAACAGGAACAAAATTCTACCGTTTATAACATTTAGAACTTAAGCATTTTAAACTAATTAGTAGGGAAGTAGTGTTTACTATATTTCAACCTCAAAATCACAAGTCACCTGTGTAGTAAACTATATATTTCAATTTGAATCCTAGTAGCCAATTGATAATTCCCATTTGAGGTTTATTTTTTGGAAGATTCACAGATTATTAAACCTTGATTCCTTGTAGTTTAATAAATTTATTACATATTATTTTAGCTTGAATAACAAAAGCAAAAAAATCAAATAAATAATATTCTCAACAAAATAATTATCTGTGTGGTGATGAGGGAAGAAAACAAACCATCCCTTATCTACCTTAGAGCGTCGTAAGTACAGCTCATTAACAAATCAGATCTAAATAAACGTGTACGTGTTATTTAAGTTTGTTTATTTTTTAATTTGTATTTTCGCCTTTTGGACATAGAAGAAATGTAAAACATAGTTGATACTTGTGTCTAACGTTTCGTTATAGGAATAAATATTCCGTAATAGTGTATCTGCTATCCGTAGAAAATCACTAACTGTCTGCTGATCGTTAGTTCACTTAACAATGTAGCAATAATGAAAGTATGTTCTATTTTTAAAAAGCATAACAAATGACCATGAATTTATGTTTTATGGAAATAATTTTACCCCTGAACATGTAACTTCCATTTACATTGCTGAGATTTACCATTTAGAATGTTGGGTTATCTATAAAAACTTGTTCACGAGTTAAAAGTGATTCTCACACACGGGTCTCGCACCACATCGTCACAAACACATCTTCCATAAAAACAAGAAAATACGAGTGACAATTTGATTACCATAAGTGACCTCACACTGGTCTAGTTGGTAGAACGATTGGAACGGATATCCAATAGGCGTGGGTTCAAGTCACAAGTGAAAATAATATTTCGCTAATAAATAAGTTTTTATACATAACTTCCATTTTAAGAACCTTCACTCTACTTTTTGATGTTTATGCGAGTATATACAATTGAAATAACTATAAAAAGACGATGACATTTGACATAATAGGCAGGTGGATTGACACTAATATTAGTACTGTTAATTTTTCAGGAAATTGTGGAGTAGTTACCCATTCTCTTAGACACACTCATCCGATTTTTATGACTCTTATAGGATAGTAATGGTGGTAATACATCGTATTCTTGACCTGTCAACACATACGTAACATATTCTTGGTCCTGGTCCGTCCAGGGTAGTAACACACTCTCGCAGAAAATTCTCGTCCGAACAATGGCAATGTGCTGCTCTGCTTCGTTCAGTGAGCTAGAGAATCGGCAGCCCAACTTTCTGGGTGGGTTTGGGGTTTTTGTTAGTAGACAGCGGTTGAGCTGTACCACTGGTATTGCAAAGGGCCATAGGCGGCAGTAACACTTACTATCAGGTGTGATACTTGCTCGTTTGCAATCAACAGTAATAAAAATTATACATTAGTTGAATAGATAATATAAGAAAAAAAAAGGAAGAATAACTTTTATTTTCGGTTTTTTAATTTTTATCTTTGCAAGAGAAGGAATATAATAATTTATAAATAATTAAGCATATTAAATGCTAAAAATTTTAGTAATTTGAATAACAAGGTTGTGTCATCGTTTAATACAATTCTAACTGTAAAGTTTGAAGTATTAAGTCTATACAATGTGTAAACATTGTCCGATAGATGGCATACGTCACCTTGAAGACGTAAGATATAATATGAATCGAAATTTGCATGTCCTAAAATAGTTCACGATGGTGTAAGTGGCAGCACGGCTGGGCCGGATTCCCAATAGGTGCGGGTTCGAACCCCGCTTGTGACATCATTTTTCGTTTCGTAATCCGGTATTTATAAGAGAAGGAAATCTCTAATTAAACTCTATAACTATTTCGTCTAACCAACATCGTTAAAGTATGTCAATTGCCTTACTATTGTGAAGGAGGCTCGGGCTCAATAGTGGGAAATTTGTGAGTTGAGGTCATAAATCCACTGAAACGTCAAACACTATAGTTTAAAAAAAATCAAAGATTGATAATTGGGAAAAATATGATAAAAAGATATGAAAAGTTCTCAATGATAAATGCAATGATAATTAACTTAGAGAAAATTATCATGTAAGTGAATAGTGTTTAAGCGGTTATAATTTTGGTAACAAAGATTAATAGGGATCATCTTTAGTGTACGAAGATTTATTTGATAAGGTTTCTATAAATTAATTGAGTGTATTGACGTCATCATGATGAAACATAGATCAGGAAGCAATGTAAATATTTATTAAATAGATTTTTTGTTTAATATCTATATATTGTATGTCAAAAAATGCTATATGGTAGCAATGAATACTACCAAACATTATATTGCTCGCGGATGTCGTAAAAAACGATTAAGAACTTTATATCGACCTGGGCCAATTCTACCTCATGCCGTTTGGTCAAACTTAGATTTCAAAGGAGGGTTGATCATAGGCAGGCGGTTGGTCATAAAACTAATGCCAATAACTTTTGCAATATGTATGTTTACATATACGTCGACCAAGCCCAGGTATTTGGGATAAGAGCAGTAGAATGACTATATACATATGTCGAAACAAATCGATACAAAAATGCATAATTATATAAAAAAAATATCATTAATTTATATATACATTTTTTTTTAAATTAAAGTTTTGTAATTTTTAGGAAATAAGAAATCTTTTTGTGACGAAACATGATAGAAATTTAAAAGCGCTCACAGGCTTCATGTTGTGAGGCGTGCAATAATAATCTATAAAAGAGGATGTTTGTATATATGACATCGTTAAATTCAAAAACTATTTGACTGACCATTATGAAAATTGGCATGTCTATATATCACGGAGAAGGTTATATCTTCATTGATGTAACTTGTCACTAGGTGGAGCTACGATATATCGACTTCTACAAACAAAACAACTGGGTTTGCTAGTTGTGTATAAATTAAGTTCCTCGTGCGGTGACAGGTTGTTTCGGGTTGAGAGCCCTCAGCGCTCACCCACAGCCCGGTTACGCTGTAACAGCCCCTAGGCTAACAGCAATCGCAGTGGATGCGGTTTAGTGGGTAACCTAGCCCTAGGCTAGACCACTGCGTTACCAAAAAAAAAAAAAAATCCGTGACAGGTTTCAATATATATATATATATATATATATATATATATATATATATTATTTCGGCCTTTACCTCCTTAGGGAAGTAGTGAAAACCGGTTAAGTTAGCACGATGGAAGTGAACAGTGCAGTTTTTTAGACAATTCATAATATCGAGGTCGTCTACCAAAGCATGGCGATTAAGGCGATAGTGGTAGGACACACTGTTGACAATTTTCTGTCGACAGCCGCGAGGGTCCGTCCGGGGTAGTACCACACTCTCGCAGAAAATTGACGCCTGAGTAGCGGCCTAGCTATACCCCTGATATTGCAAAGGTCCATAGGCGGCAGTAACACATCAGGTGTGCTGCATGCTCCTTTGCCGCCAAAGGCAATAAAAAAGGCCCTAATCCCCTATAGGCTGATCTTACTCACAAATTATTGTACTGACTATGGATGTAAATTGTGACAGTTATTTTTGTCTATCGTGATACAATTGTTTCCATCTTACGTACATGTTTTCCATAAACAATTATAATTGTTTATATTTTCACAAAAAAAAGAATACATTTAAATATAATATCGCGTAATTTTAAAAATGGAAGTCCATATTTATGCAATAAACATATACACAAATAGATATAATTATAAAATATATTATAATTACTCAAAAAAAAATTACGTAAATTTATACGTATTTTTTAAATTTAAAAACCAGTGTTCAACATTTTTTAACGTACTACGCAAGCCATTGACTATATCCTACGTAATGATAAGTGACGGTGTAACCTTGGGTGGTGAATTGCACTAGCTTAAATGAAACTTACTAGAATACCTACGCGACCGATTGATACTTCGCATCGTATAGGATTTATTAGGGATATAACTGTAACCGCGTACCGCCATGTCTATACGCTTTAATAAACATACTTTCTGAAAGATTAATAGTATTATGTGTGTAAATCAATTACTATCAGATAGCGTGTGAAAATATATTTTAATAAATTAATAATTTAGAGATAATTGTTTATTTTTCGCCATGGAAACAATAAATAATCTTCAAAATGGCGTCTCAGGTATTAAAATTGATGCAATATTTTGTTAAATATTGCGTAATAATAAGAAACATCTTTGAAAAATAATATATATAGAGATTCATTGCCTTATTAATATACATTTTAATAAACAGGAACCTCATAGTCGATTATTAGGTACACACCATGGCTCTACGTAGCATGAAAAATGGGACAACCTGAGTTAAGGAATGAATCATTTTATTGCCAAGATTTAATATACATAATACATAATGTAAAAATTAAACTCTAACGCACTACAATGATATGGGAATCGGGCAAAGCCTATTCTGAGCCTAGGAATAATTTCTGTTTCCATAATTAAGTGATTAAAAATGAAAATAAAAAAATAACCAAATTAAATAGTAGAGGTCAAGTAGAGAGGCCTCATTAAAAGTATTTTTTATAATATTTTGAATCGGATGTGTAAGTTTTAATTGCGATAAACAAAATACTGTTTATTAAAAATAAAAATCCATGATAACATTTTATTTCTAAAGAAATATGGTAAATTAATTAGTTATATGATGGTAAAGTTCATTAACTATAAGATTCTTGTTTGTTCAGTAAATATCACATCCGAACACGCTTTGATCAGTTCTTAATAGAATAAATCAACACGGATTTCGGTAACAAAGTTCAACATCCTAAATAAAGTGATTTTTTATTGGAAATGTAAAGATATTTTTCAGTTTAGCAAATACGAATAAACATATTTATCGTTAAATTAGGATTCGCGTCATGATATTACATATGAAACCGGTTATTAGACCGGTGTTTTTTTTTTAAAATACGTATAAAGTATTTTCTTTTTATTGCTTTTGGTGGCAAACTAGCAAGCAGTATACCTGATCTTAAGTGTCACTGCCGCCCATGGACCTTTGCAATACCAAGGGTATAAGTAGGCGGCTGCCTACCAATATAAATCCCAAACCCACCCAGTTGAGCTTCCGGCTCTCTCGCTCACTGAACGAAGCACAACAGCATATTGCCATTGCTCAGAAGTCGATCTTCTGCGAGAGCGTGGTACCACCCCGGACGAACCGACACGCGGCTGAAGACAGAAAACTGTTAACAGCGTGGTCCTACCAGTACTAAAATTTATGAATCATAGTTATAATATAAAAAGACTGGCATATAATACTCATATGGTGATGAATTAAGAAAATACTATTGTACTATCCCTTAATTCTCCGTAAAAATTGTAAACACCGGCTCAGGAATCTTTAGCAAAACGGATAACAGCACTCATTTGGGAAATTAAAAGGACCAACCCAAGCGCCAAACAGCTAGGTAATCCCACTAGGTAAATGTAGCGATTATGACATATACCTTATTAAAGATGCCTTTGTCTAATAGAGGCGTCAACAGATTGATTGATGGATAATATTTTATCTGTAGATAAGTAAGAATCCTTGTGCACATCAGCTTAGGATGACAGAAATTTGGCTTTAATTCCTTTGCTATTTATCTGTTTATTTATAATTATATAAGTATAAAAGCTACTGGCATTAAACAAGTATTATCGAAGAGAGTGAACATCTATATGTATATCTATAGACATAATACATCCGTATGGTGACGGAGTAAGAATACAATTCAGTACCCCTTATCTTACCTGTGGGTGATCGTAAGAGACGACCAAGGGACATAAAATGCATATAACATCTTTGTAAGAGAAGGAAAACTTGAAACAAAATCCTGTACCAATGCGTCTGCCCAGCATGTTATAGTAGGTCAATTACCCTCCCATTATGGAGGAGGGTCGAGCCTAACAGTAGAATGGAAGATGGTATAAACACAAATGCTTATAACAAATATTACAACAAATGGAAACGCAGCTTTAAATAGTTGAATGGTATTTTGAAGGCTTATTAATTTATTGTTACAAACAAAAACAAAATATATAATCATAAGGTACCTATGGTAAAACGGTGTCAAGAATAATACATAAATCGATTTTACCTTGAGAATATCAATCGGTGAATAAGAAATAATGTTGGCAAGAGTTTCCAAACCAGTGTAATATTACAACATCTATATATACATTAATATACTTTAAATATTTGATATACGAACTTGTATATAAGATAAAAAATCCAAAATTATGATATTTAATTCACGATAATGTCTTCTGTTAATACTTTACACGTATACACTTCACATATTTTAGTTAAACAATTTAAACATTAAGCACGCACTTCCATTTCAATAATCATTTAAAGACTACAAAACTTATTGTATCTCACATATAAAGCGGATAAGCTGCCGGCAAAAACAACATACGTCACGCAAACTGGTTTCAACAACGCATCGTTATGTTTGACATTAGCGTGATTCTTTGTTTTTGTCTATATATTAGCTAATATCGACATCTGTGAACGAAATTATGAATGATAAACTATGTTCTATATTTACGGATTTTGTCGCGTTTGTACTTAATAAGGACTAATACTTTCGTGACTATCAATGCTAAAAAGTATTCGAAACATCAGGTAAATTTAAATACAAATGCAATAAAGGTCGTAATAACACTTTTTTTATTTGTAATAATCCCGTAAACGTAAAAATTCGTAAAATTATGACTACATAAATACGATAAAAAAATACGCAACTAACCAAAACTGAAGTCTGTGATGATATTCCCGGCTTAAATAGGCACGTGCTTTCTTTCGGTTCACTGTCACTTTCAAATAAGGCGTTATACCTTAAGTCTTGCAGTTAAACCGTTCGTTCAGCGTTTGTACGAAATGTTGAACCACGCTATTCGGCGTCCAATGCCTGCGCATGCAACCGAAGATTTCAACATCAACGAGAGGGGACGCCAACTGACGGCATTTTACGTCTCCTTCGTACACATAGAGACGTTTGTGAGCGCGTGAAACACTATATCGGCTGCAGAAATCCTTCGCAGCCACACTGGACGACCTTCAAGTTCTACCATTATGAGTAATAAGCCTGTCTTTTGCAATCGCATATCATATCTTTTCATTAAGTATTAAAATGAAATATTAATGAAGGACAACATCACTTATTATCACTGACATGTTTATGTAGTGTTAGATGACGAAATGTATACATACTTTCGTGGAGGTCGTAAAACTAGTTGAGGGAGCCACCAACAGAATGAGCACTCTACTGGGCAACTTATAATACCAACTGCAATTATCAACCCGCTTGCTAAGAGTGTCGTTTATGGCATTATGTCCCCATTGGGAAGAACTTTAACGGTAAAGGTCGATGGTCTGATGGAGGGATGAATCTTTGTAGAATTCTTCTTGCAAAGTGTTTGTTTTCTGTTATTAAAAAATTCCACACTATCGAACGTCCACACTATCAATTTGAATCCTTGTACATTCAGACTAAAAGATATAATTGAATTACAAAAGATACGTAGTTAGGAATCGAAGTTGAGACTCGTTGGATTCCTAACTATGTATTGAATGTGTTCATTTCATTATAAGCCATCCCTCATTATTAATCGTAAAATAGGTTTTATATCATTGTTATAATTTTATTTACGACAGCAAAAGTAAGAATATTTGTTTATCAAAAACTTTTTCCTTTTTATAGGCAAAGATATACATCATATAGATATATAAGGTAGATATAAAAGTTAGCTGGGATTATAATATAAATATATAATGTATAAAAGACTATACGGATGGCGGTCTAAGAACCAACGCTTCGTACACAGTACCGTCTGTTCAATTTCCAAGCATATCAATTCCTTTTGCGATCAGAAGAATGCGACATTAAAATTATTATTCTGAATTTAGGTATTTTTTGTATCTGTTAACTGTCTACTTCTAAAGACCTGGTGAAGAAAGAATTTATCTTTAGTACAGGCTTTGTAGTGGTAAGACCATAATACTATTGTCAATTTTCTGTCTATAGTCACTGAGCCACACTCCTGCGATAAATCGACGTCTGAGCAGTGGCAAACTGGTATTGCACTTCGTTCGATGAGCGAGAGAGCTGGCAGCTCGAATTTCTGGTTGGACTTTGGTTGGTAGGCAACGGTCTAGCTGTAACCCTAGTATCGTAAATATCTATGAGTGCCAGTAACATTTACCATCAAGTGTGTTGCTTGCTCGTTTGCTATTGTATAGCTTTTGCTATTTAATAGTATTTTATATAAGCAATATAAAATACTACACGTGTGGTGACGGAGTAAGAATATAATTCACCACCTCCCTATCTTACCAGTGGGTGATCGTAAGTGACGGCTAAAAGCAGACTAATAAAACGCATATAACATCTATGCAAGAGAAAGAAAACCCGAATCAAAACCTTACACCAACACGTCTGACCAGCGTGGTAATAGTAGGTTAATTTGCCTTCCATTACGGAGGAGACCCGAGCCCAACAGTGGGACATATATGGGCTGTGATGAAGCAATATACAAAATATGTCTTTAAAAGCAGAGAGTTAAATATGTAAAGAGTACCTACCTTATTCAATGGTATCTGTTTAATGAGTGAAATTTATATTGTTATAAATAAAATTGTGCAGAATTAACGCGATTCTAGAGAACAGACTAATGCTATCTGATTACTGATTTGTTCGTGCAAATTATTGTCCTTTTAATCAGCATTTGTTACAAATTATAATAAGAAGGTTCAGAAGTTCTGGACTGGAATAATGGAAGATTTATTTAAGTAAATATTGAACAAAATTTATTGCCTAATATATAAGAAAAAAAAATGCACGGTTGTATATTGCTAAAAGTAAATAGGGGGGAATAATTACTATCGTAATCCGTGTGGTGACGGAGTAAGAATACAATTCACCACCTCCTATCTTACCCGTGGATGATCGTAAGAGATGACTAAGGGATATAAAACGCATGTAACAGCTATGCAAGAGAAGGAAAACTCGAAACAAAACCCTATACCAACACGTCTGACTAGTGTGGTATAGGTAGGTTAATTTCCCTCCTATTCGGAGGAGGCTCAAGCCCAACAGTGGGACATATATGGACTGTGATGATGATAATGATGATGAAATACTATCGCGTTTATATTTGATCTATAATTTCGAGAAGTTCTGAAAACTTTAGCACGTTACTTAACTTTTTATGACACTGAACCAAAACGGAATTGTCATCTTCTGCTGATGTATCTTATTATTTGCTTGTACTGTATAGTCGTATAGTTTCTTTATCGCTCGTGAATTTTTTTTTTGCTTTCTTTCATAGTTGATCTCTACCTCTACATTTTTTTTACAATCGAATGGCACATTGGACTTGCATACTACATTGTTTAAAAGACTTAAGTAAATTTTATTCCGAGATTACTTTTCATCTTTTTTAATGTCATCTGCTTACATTCCATAGTCACCTTTTCTACTACTCTTCTTCTTCTTATTTTTATGTATTGGCAATCAGCTACTTATACGAGCAATTGTTGCCAGTGTCGAGTTATAATTATCTTCACGTTCATAGTCTTTCAAGTTAGTCATTGTCCGTCAGTAAGTCAAATCGTCGCCATTAAAAGTGCTATGGCCACACTGTTAATGGTATCTTGTGGGAATTTTGACGGAAAACGAAAACATTGTTACATACATACATACATATCATCACGCCATATCCCTTGCAGGGTAGGCAGAGAGAACAGAGTGCCAGAGAACTCTATCCTTGCATACTTCACTCGCTTCTTCAACATTCATAATTCACTTCATACACGCTCGCCGGTTTCGGAGACTCTTGGCTCCACCTTCTTTCAGTACGTGACCAATCTGGTCTAGGTAGGTGAGTCTCGGTCTCCCCCGGGACCTACATCCTTCCAATTTCGCATTGTATATCTTCTTAACCAGACGTTCGTTCGGCATTCCTTCCACATGTCCGAACCATCCGAGCATTTCCTTTCGCATCTTTACACCAAAACTCTCTTTCATACCTACTCGCTTCTACTTAACATTGTTAAGCACTTTTATATGATATTCACTACATCCCAGCAGTTTCGTCACATCACATCACATAAAATGTCATATAAATTATATAATAAAACACGTTAAAACGCTACGATATCGAATATAATATAAGAGCACCACATGACGTTTTAAATTCCCGCCAAAAGTCCCCTTTCTGCTACTCGCAGTATAAGAAAAGTATAAGATAATGATATATTTTGAATCCATCAACATACAGATAAATGAATTTGAAACACAAGAGTATTATATTATTTCAATACACCGACTTGCAAACAAAAATGCTATTAATTTGGTCACTGTCGTTTACATAACGTGTGAACTAGTTACTAGTAGCATTGAGTTCATGTTGTTAATTTATATTTATATCTATTAGAAATACGCTTGGTTGAATACAATTTCCTTTAAAGTACAAATATGTTGTCACTGATTAAAAACTTAGTTCAGAGACCCTTAATAGAATCATCATCATTATCACAGCCCATAAATGTCCCATTGTTGGGCTCGGGCCTCCTACACAATGGGAGGGAAATTAACCTACTATACCGCGCTGGTCAGACGTGTTGGTATAGGGTATTGTTTCGAGTTTGCCCTCTTTCGCATAGATGTTATATGCGTTTTATATCCCTTAGTCGTCTCGTACGATCACCTACGGGTGAGATATGGGGTGGTGAACAGAATTCCTACTCCGTCACCACACGTATAATAATAAAATACCGTTCTATATTGACAGTTCGATTCATTACACATTGTATGTTCAGTGTTTATCGTTACCACAAAAAAATACGATTTAATTTTTGAATGAAAAATAATGCTTGTTTGATTATATTGTCATACTTCATCATCATTCTCATCTTTGGTTTATTTATTATGTAACCACATATTCAGATACATGTTCAGATGAAAGGATCTTCCAGCCATCCATCCATCATATAATTTCTTAATAATGTAGAAGAAATTTTTTAGTTAATTTGTTTTTTATAATTTTATTACTTTTAATCTTGCTCTATGAAACAAATTGCTTTTAATATTTTACATAAATATAAAATGGATAGCATTATAATATCTAGTTAAAATACCAAAGTATGACATCGATCGCTTGTACTAAACACAATAATAAAATAATACGTCTTCTTAAGACATTCAACGAATACGATTGCCAACATCGGCCATTGGTCATTGAGGTATTCGTGCGTAAAAACAACATGATTTGTATTTTTAATTGCTTTGCTAGAGTTGATTCCAGTCATAAATATTTAATAAAAATGTAAATAACACTCATAATACATTAATTATCATCATTGTCTTAGAAGTTGCCATGATGGCGGCAATTTCGCATAAACTTTATTGCACGATGTACCATTACTACCTACTAATTGTCACCAGTTAGCTAACAGGTATAGCCTCTGTTTCGCTCTTATTCGTCGCAGCGTTATGTATCATTTGTATTGAGAAACAGCCTGACCGATACAATATGGTTTTATAGAATTAATTTAATAATCTCTGATAATATTGTAATAGTTGTGTGGTAGCGGCATTGAATACTACCAACCCTTACTTTGCTCGTGGATGTCGTAAAAGACGACTAAAAGCCTTATAACGACCTTTTTTTTTTCATTTTTTGGTGGACTATAGATGCGTCTCGCCCCGCCAAATGACGGAAAGGCGGCGCGTGACCCCATAGACCCACCGTAAAAATCCTCTCTCTTCGCCGTGCGAGCGGACCACCGGTACCCGATTTTTGTCTTCGGTAGCCTTATAACGACCTGGGCCAATTCCATCTGATGCCGTCTGGTCAACAATTACATTCCCAAGGAGGATTGACGTCTGGCAGGCGGCTGGTCATAAAAAAAAACTATTGTCAATAACTTTTACAATATGTACTATGAAAGAAGAGTACATATTGTATCGACCCCAAGTAATTGGGATAAGAGTAGGAGAATGATGAATCTCTAATAATATAGGGCGCATTAAAAAAAATAAAGACGACATCTTTATAATAATAATATAGACACTAGTATAAACATAGTATTTGACATTTGAGCTATGTAACAAAAATAATATTTTATTTTACCTACTAATATCAATAAAATACGATTCCTATATTTGATAATCCAAAAAGTAATAAAATTGCAATATCTTACATCATCCAAAGATATTCTTCGTTGTTTTTGCTCGTTTGCCTCTGCAGAGCCCCAAATTGAGTACCTGTAATGAAAAACTCTGCCGTTACATCAGAATAAAACGTTCTTACTGCGAACAATAGTTGACAGAACATCCAATATTAGTATTTTGATAGCAGCATTATTTACCATATCTGATTAATAGCTCAGTATTTTGTAATATCAGTCAATACTTTATAAGATTAGTAGAACGTAAGAACCAATAGACATCTAAATGAATGAATAGTTGATTAAATAGTATTAAACTTATAACTATTATAATGATTTCTGATGTTTTCGTTTACACATTAAAAATAAAACAATTTTTACGGATTTTATCACGTTTGTATTTGTTTTTGAATTTCCCGACGTTTCGAACATTTTGCAGCGTTTATGTTCACGGGAGAACTATACTGTGACTTTACAGTCCTCCCGTGACCATGAACGCTGACAGTGTTCGAAACGTCGGGCAATTAAAAATTAAAAACAAACGCCATAGAATCCGTAAAAATAGATTTATTTCAAACTTATAACAATTTGAATTTCGCTTTAAAATTATGTAAATATTAGGAATATATAATAACGATCACAAACGATAATAGTAACATATTCCCGGATAGAATTGTCAGTAGGTAAGTCGATAGCTATTAAATTCGACCATTATGTTGTGCAATTAATTAAATCTTCTATCTGCTTTCGTTCTTCTGTTTGTATGTGGAAAGAAATTCCATTATAATTTTATTATACAATACATATTAATGTATGATCTAACTGTTATCAGTATTGTTCCACCGATATCAAAAAGTCGGTACCGGTGGTCAGTCCAAATGACGATGATAATAGGGCAGCTTATTAGACCGCACGCCGCTCTTTTGTCACCATGGATGATTCGGGGCAGTATCATGGTCAATCAACAACTATTTATATTTTTAGACTACTAAGAACGGTAGCCAATTCCAAGAAAAGGTTGGTAATAAATAAATGACTAGACTACTTTTACACGGACAAACTAAGCATTTAGCATGCAAATACGAACTAGACGAAGAAAATACGGCATTGACACACTATTTATATTTCTCGTACTCCAAATTTCTACATTCTTTGTTCATATATTTTAGAGAAAGATATTCACTATAGTCCACAAACATTAAATAATCGGACATAATACACCCAGACTGAGAATAGTCATGAATCTAAGTATGATCTAAATCTTAGTCTAAGTATGATGCGCCTGATGCCGCACTAACCGAGGCTTCGAGGCTTCGAGGATCGGACCGGGGAATTGTCCGGTCACCCGACGTGAAGCCACCGCGTGAGGGCGACCCGACGGTGAAAGCTGTCGGGGCGTCGACACGAGAGGAACCCGCAAGGGTAAACCGCAGAGCGGGCCACCGAAGACAAAGACCGGGTATCGGTTGCCCGCTCGCACGGCGAAAAGAGGTTTTTGCAGGGTGGGTCCATAGGGTTGCGCGCCGCCTCTTCTGTCGCCCCGGACCGATTTGTCGGGGCGCGACCACATCCATGGTCCACCTTGCGAAGAAAAAAAAAAGTCTATGTATGATCTTTCGGAAAAGGAACTGTGCAGACAAAATCTCAGAGGAACTGTTAGTTATCTACAATTTATCTCTTCCTATTAATGATATTCTAGGGAATTACTAGGAAATCACATATGTATAACCGTAGATATAAATGTATTAATTTACTGTTATAAAGAATCGAAGAAAAAAACTGACGTATCCAAGAAATTTACTAAAAATGTATTATCCTAATTTCCATTCCATCTCTATTTTTATATCTCGAGAATTCCCTTTACGGGCAAAGCTATACATATAAAAGATTTTAAGTATATAGTATTTTATAATAGTTTACAAGCCGGCTAAATTGTTTACTCCGCGGCTATACTCATTTACGTTACGACATTACCGTCACGGACACGGTTACAATTGCGTCAACTAGTCGCAAAATCTACTAACAGTGTTATTACATTACACCAATTTAGGTAAACTCTTCCCCAAATTTGAGAGATGTAATCATATTTCACCAGCCATGGGTGTTGTAAGAAATAATTAGACAGGTAAACAAATAAAACTGCTCTAAGGTAACAGAAATGGAATCTTATGCTTCCTTTTCTGGTCAGTGTAATGTAATAATCTAATTTCCTCCTTATTTTGGAGGAATTCTTGACATATCAAGTTCGTCTATGGATTCAGAAGAATAATAAGCTAAATGGAGAAGGGTGTCCCATTCCAGTTAATGTAACTTTTTCCTACAAACTATCCAAATAATTCTACTATAAAAATATTATAGAAATAGAGCAGTGGCGTATCTTATTTTTGTAAATAATTCCTTTGTACGGATTGTGCCTGTGATGGAACTCCTAAATAACTAAACAAATTTTGATTTAAATTTTTATGTATGTTTTAGTGTGTTGCTGCTGGAAGGTTTGAGATTTATATTTGGACCTGGCAGATGTCATCGATCAAGGTTAGGAATTTTATTATTAATCGTCATCATCTCAGCTCGTATAAGACCCACTACTGGATTTGAGCCTCCTCCAAAACAAGAAGGAAATTGACCTGCAATACCATGCTGGTCAGACGGGTTGGTATAGGGTTTTATTTTAAGTTTTCCTTCTCTTGCATAGATATTATATGCATATAGTCGTCGTCCTTAGTCGTCTTTTAAACTACCCACGGGCAAGAAAAGGGGTGGTGAATTATATTCTTACTCCGTCAGCACACAGAAACTTAATTTTAATGTTATTATATTTTTACAGAATAGCATTGTTGGGTAATGTACATTTTTTTCAAGTCATTCGGGTCAATTTAAAAGACATTTTTTTTTTAATTTACGAATACGTCATTAAGTTTGAAAATAAATGTAAAAGAAGTGATATTAATATTATTTTTATCGTTCTTTTCAAACTCACAATACTGTTTTTATTCGATGCCTAGTAAATTTAAAAAAAAAAAAATTATATTAAATTGTACGAATTAGAAATTATTGTAGAGTTATACGTTGTTGTTGCAATAGCTTAACGTTATAATATGAATTAATTTGTTCAAAAATAATGAACGGAAATAAGTTTTCTTTTTTAACTATATGCCATGCATACCACTATATATGTATGTAATCCACTATAACTGACATCAATTTCAAATATCAGAAGCTATCACTGATTAGGATAAAAATACATTTGTTAAGAAATGGAGAAACTGAAGCATAACCTCTCTAACACGGGGGGACAATACCGACACTTTAAAACAGAGAGAAAACAGAATCAATTGAAGTTGCGAATAAAAATAATGAAACTTCTTGCACTTGTATGAGAAGTTTCCAGAAAAAGACCTTGCAATTATATACAACACATTGAATATTGATTCGGCACGTGTTTCGCCTTAGAATAAGGTACTTTAAGGGCAGTTCAGTTGACAGTGTGTGTGCATAGGCATGCACACGCACTGTCATACATACAGTGCTTGTTTTACGCATTTCGCGAAGATGATAACTAGTAAATTAATAGAAAAGTTATTTGGTTAAACTAACGTCGGAGCCAATACATGCATGCCCTCTTACTGGACAACTTTAGGACTCCCTTGTAATCTGATGCATTAATTTATTCATACATCAGTGTATCGATGCTCTCTTTTAGAAATAGGCCTCCACAGAATGAATAATACTATAATCTCCTTTGGGATACATGTCAGCGATTATAATTAGGTTGAGTTTTCCAGAATTATTTTTTTCCAGAAAGAACTTGATGATCCCTTAGATCGTTTTTAGGACTGCCATGATAAAATAAGGGGTGGTGATACATTGTATTCTTTACTTATCACCGCGTGGTTAAAGCGCAAATGTAAGTCTATAAAAGCAGCTGTTATATTCATCGATGATGATGACGATATCATCATCATCTCAGCTCATATATGTGCTACGGTTAGGCTCGAGCCTCCTCTATAATGGAAGGGAAATTGACCTACTGTACGCTGGTCAAACGTGTTGGTATAGGGTTTTGTTATGTTATATGCATTTCGTATGCCTTAGCTGTCTCTTACAATCACCCACGGATAAGATAGGGGGTGGAGAATTGTATTTTTATTCCATCACCATACGGAAGAGGCTGTTATATTACGTGTATTAATAACAAACCACTGTATTAAACGGGTAAAGGTAACGAAATATTTATCTTTCAACAAAATCAAATTTTCGGTATAATTTGGGTCATACTACCTGAATAAAGGCACGTAGTCGTTTGATTAAACGTTTCATTTCTATGGAATCCCTAATTGTATCTTACTTGGACTGTTTATGCAAACGGTCCAAGCTCATTTCCTATGTTATAATAGAGTTCCTTCCAGCTGCTTAAATATGAAACAATGGTTGGTTTAAGGTATTGTAACTATAATTAGGCTGTTTTATGATCACTCTTAATTAGAGAGTATGTCTGATAGTAAAGTGAAATTGTTTACATAAAATATATATATTCTTTTTGAACTAGGTATTTATCATTCATCAACATCTCAGCTCATATATATATGTCTCACTGTTGAGATCTAGCCTCTTCCATAATGGGAGGGAAATTGACCTACTATACCATTCTGGTTAGACGTGTTGGCGTACAGTTTTGTTTCGAGTTTTCCTTCTCTTGCATAAATGTTATATACGTATTATATCTAAGTCGTCTCTTACAATCACATATGGGTAAGATAGAGCGTGATAAATTGTATTCTACTACTCCATCACCACACAAAAATTATCACTATAATAATTTAAAATTTTGTTATTATTATAGTTTTACACATACATACATATCATCACGCCATATCCCTTGCAGGGTAGGCAGAGAAAACAGAGTGCCAGAGAACTCTATCTTTGCATACTTCACTCGCTTCCTCAACATTCATAATTCTCTTCATACACGCTCGCCGGTTTCGGAGACTTCCACCTTCCTGCAGTACATGACCAATCTGGTCTAGGTAGGTTAGTCTCGGTCTTCCCCGGTACCTACATCCTTCCACTTTCGCATTCGCATTATAGTTTTAAGTTGAATATAAACATTATTTTCTGTATCAGTCAATATGCGAGAATCTTAATAAGCACTGAATATAAAAGAAGACTAAACAAGACAAAACTTAAAAATATATTCAAATGTAATAAGCACAATATTCCGTCTCCCATTTTCACTCCATTCTATAATTATTCATGAAGCTGCGAACAAACAACATTAAAAAAAATGATTGGTTTGGAATCAATATTATCAATATACAAACAAACCATAAATAAGTTCCCACGCAAATGTTGTTATATTTGGACTCATTTCCGGAGTATTTCTTGCCATCTGGCATCTGGTTATAAGTATTTATAGCAAGAGTATTGCATCTTTAAAATTTAGTAGGTACCAACTCATAGAATATCAGTCGTAGTGATGATATTTTTCTGCCAATGCTGGCTCATTATATAATGTAGCTACCTATTTATCGTAAGAACATGGATTTGCTCACGTTTTTGGCTAGCAAATTTACTTCATCTTGCAGCCCGATGTCGGATAAGAGGTCAGCATCATCATCATCACCACAGCTCATATACTCGTATGTCTCACTGTTGGGCTCAAGCCTCCTCCATAATGGGAGGGAAATTCACCTACTATAGAGTTTTGTTTCGAGTTTTTCTTCTCTTGCACAGATGTTATATGCATTTTGTATTCCTTAGTCGTCTTGTACGATCACGAACCGGTAAGATATGGGGTGGTGAATTGTATTCTTACTCCGTCACCACACGGAAAGATGTTATATAGGTAGTACTTAGGTGTTTTTCGCTCGGCCCCTTTCTGCTTTTAAGCATTCTGGGGCTTCTTAAATGAACTTAACTCATCAAAAACCAAATACAAACGCGATTGAATCCGTAAAAATAGTTATTATTCAAATGTTTAATAATCGCGTAAACATCAGAAGTACATTACATTATTACAGACCATATTTTTTTATAATAATGCCCCCACATTTTTTATCGTAATGTGCACGAGTAAGATCGACAATTAAAAAAACTATCTGAACAATATTAATTATAAACATATCTCTAACATTACATTTTATATAAAGAGTTATGAAAATAAAGCTAAATTAGCGAATGATCATTTTGACCTTGATATTCATTTGACATTATAAATATAGAGATAGGAGACATATAAAAATAAATGTAGACTATAGACAACTTGTGGCCTAATATGGAAAATTATAAAAATGGTAATAGAGATGATAGAGTTTCTTATTTTTTATTTTTCTAATGTTTATACGTGTCATTGCTGCACGGATCTCAACCATAAAATAAGGGCAATTAATCCATTAACTCCGCTAGATAGATTGGTGTAGGTTTTAATATTGAAAGGAAAGAAAAAATTTCCTTTTCTTGAATTAACAGTCGAAGAAAATAGCAATTATTTGTCTATTAAGCTTATGTCCATTGGACAACCGTGAAATAGCCTTGCTGAATCGTTATCTTCACTGAATCACTTGGTGAATCTTCACGGTAAACTGCATTTGATTGTACTCTTGAAATTGTTAAGTCTATCACTAAATTTTATTATTTACTGTGGCCTCATTTAAATATATTATTTTAAATACTACGCAATAAAAATATATAATTCAATACTTTTAGTTTATCTAGGATATTATGAATTATGACTTTTGTAAAACAAGTTATATCTGTACCTATTTCAGGTTTATTATTTAGTTAAGCACTTTTTTTATTGCTTTTGATGGCAAACGAGCAAGCAGCGCACCTGATGGTAAGTTTTACTGCCGCCCATAGATCTTTGTAATATCAGGGGTATTACAAGGCCGCTGTCTACCAATACAAACCCCAAACCCATACTGTTGGGCTGCCGGCTCTCTCGCTTACCGAACGAAGTACAATAGCGCATTGCCATTGCTCTGTCGCCGTTCTTCTGCAAGAGTGTGGTAGGTACTACCCCAAACGGACCAGCCCGCGGCTAAAGACAGAAAACTGTCAACAGCATGGTCCTACCACAAATATGCACATGCATCTTAAATTTATATCTAAGTAAAATACATATAAATTTAAGGCAAAATATACTAATCACGTTTCTTTTGTGCGAACAAGTTTGCATCCTATCACGATTTTAGCGTGACCTTCCAATTATGACCTCATTAGATGTAAACACATATATAGCATTGAATTATACAATCATTCGGATTTAAATAAATTTTTGCACCTATTAGACCCTCCCCAGTCGTAACATGCTGGCGTAGTAATAATAACATAGTGTATTATTATAAATCAAACATTTTTATTTTTATTGGCAACATAATCTTATAAAAAATATGCATATATTATTAGTATACTATGATAATAAATTAAATAAGTTAGAGAAGGAAAATTCGAAACAAAACTCTATGCCAACACGTCTGACCAACGCGGTGTAGTAGGTCAATTTCCTTTCTATTATGGAGGATGCTCAATTCTAACAGTGGGACCTCTATATGAGCTTAGATGATGATTAAGTACATTTAATAAGAAGTCGTAAGCAGATAAAATCATTAAATAAATTTAAAAAAATGTAATAAAACTTGGAATAGTTGAACAATATTTACACTATAATGGAGAAACTCTTTAGTATACATCCAGTATATGGACTGTAAAGTAAAAGAAATAGTGAATCTATGATTCGCAATGGTACCCTTTATCAGTACCTATGTATATAAAATATGTACTACAAAAGACGACTTTGCATGAATACTTTTCCTTTACATAGGTTTAGTTATAAATGGAGCAAGACGTAACTCGACAACACGTATATATTTATTCCAGTTAAAAATAACTATTCCATTGTACAACATAAGGATATTTTTAAATATATTACACAGCGTGGGTGTGTTAAAAGCTAATAATTTTAGTTTATTACATATATTTCTATTTTATTTTCATTCCAGTTGCGATGTACGAAAAACTTGTATTAAGAACAAAGAACCTTACTTTTGCAGGTGTCGTACAAATTGACCAATAAAATAGGTCTTTAAACTCGTGTAAGTTTATTTATTTAAGGCTGTGTGATATTTAAATGTAATTGAAAACTTGAAGTTAATTTGTCCTTGTGACTTCTTTGTCACGTATCATCAGAATGACCAGTAGCTTTCTTTGATAAAAACATAATAATTACTATATAAACAAATAGATACATTTATAAACACGTTGTGTTATTAGGGACAAATTGGTATATGACTAAAATTATGTATAACCTTGAACACTAATTATAATACCAGTTATAAAATATGAAATTATCACATATTCATAATAATACGGAAACAAAACTAAATTTTGTTTATTGATTACTTTTAAGAATATAAGAATAATTGAATAATTATTACGCTGCATTGAAATGGTTGAAATAATATTAGAATAATTTTATATAAGGTTAGCACGCTTGAACGTTTTTTTTTTCGTTTGTTTTTTATTTGACGAGCTATGAAAGCGCACGTTAAGTTACCCGTTTTGGAAATATAACTCTCGATTTCCTGGCAACAAAATACCTAGAGGTCGCCCCAACGCGACCGATCTTCTTGCTGGTGAACTCGACTAGCACTCTGCCATCGAAATCTGCGACAAACCCCATGTGCGTTAAAATATTTATTTATCAAAAATTAGCATTCTACGTTCTGCGGATTAAGTTTTATGTTCATCATAATTTTATCTATGAAAGCATTCTATATTTAATTTCAGTGATGAAATTATAATATAAAAATATAAGTTTTATTTTGATTTTATTAGTGATGCCATTACCGATTCTAATCCATCGATTGCAACGATCGTTCTACCATTCATCATCATTATCATCACAGCCCATAAATGTCCCACTGTTGGGCTCGGGCCTCCTCCGTAATGGGAGGGAAATTAACCTACTATACCGCGCTGGTCAGACGTGTTGGTACAGGGTTTTGTTTCGAGTTTTCCTTCTCTCGCATAGATGTTATATGCGTTTTATATCCCTTAGTCGTCTCGTACGATCACCCATGGGCAAGATATGTGGTGGTGGTCTGTCATATTAAAAAAGTTATTATTTAAGTATCGACTCTGAATTTTATTCGTGACTATTAAATATGTATGCAGATATAATTGTATTACAAAACTTACATTATTTTATCTAGATATATTGCGTAAATGAGTTATTTTTTTTATCTTATTACTTTGGTCGTAAACCTTGGCGTTCTTAGTTCACTAACATTTATAATTGCAATTTAAATATTTTATTATATTCTACGTTCTTAGTTAAAATGAACAAGGAGGTACATTTTTAAGGATTTTAAAAGTATTTTACTTCAAAAATTTTCATTTTTTTTGGCATATATTGAATATGGTGGATATTTTTTTTCGGTCGCGATGCTATTTTTACTGAACTATAATTACTAGCTATTTAGGTGATTTAACTAAATTATTTAGGTACTCAAATTACTGAAATTTAGCATTTAATATGCGGAGTTATTTATAAATATATTTAGGTACTCTTACCTTGAAGACGGTATTATAAACGGATTGGAACATCGATGTTTACAATATTCTTGCTTATAAGAGCGAGACTATACGTAGAGTTAATAATATATCGCCTCTTTGCTTCAATAATGTGTTATCTTGGAAAATGAAATATTAGAAGAGTGATTTTCAAATTTCAAAAAATAATTGATATACAAAATCTTTGATTTTAATTATTTCATTATTCTATAATTCAATCATCTATGATTTAAATCAGAAAAAAAATATTCGTTGCGATTTTTTTTGTAATTTGGAAAAGACCCCTCTAAAATGTTATTTTTCAAGGTCACTATTGAAGCAAAGAGGCGATATTCCCAAAGAGATTTCAAGCAAGTGTTGAACTAATTTACCTAAAATCCTTCTAGTACGTTTTTTATTTCCTTAACAAAGAAATAGATTTATCACGTCGATTCCAGTTATATATTTCAGAAGAAACATGATTTTAAATGTCACGTGTACTCGTCTATTCATCTTAAAGACTCGAGTAGTGAATGTGAAATAAAAGATTGACATTTGGAAATATCACCTTGTTAAATTTTGTTTACGTCCATTTCAATGCAGTACCTACTTGTTAACTAGCTAACCGGTCTACGCTCTCTAGCCTGTTAACCTTACATAAAATGCGTAAAGACGTGACGCTAATCACATTGCGGTGTACAGACCAACCCATATGCATGACAAAGACTTTTTTTTTGTTATTGTATGCGTGTGGCTAATGCACGCCAAGTATTTAAAAATACTACACTTAAGCCGCTGTTGCTCATATTTATACAATTTCTATTAAATTCTACTTAGAAAGCAAAACTATTTCTTTAATGTTATGTTTTCTGAACGTTGTTCATTCCAAATTATTACTACAAGTTTTAATATTAGAATAAAATGATATTTATTAAATAAATAGGAAGTTGTTATGTTATCTTACCTTGTTGGCTGGTTTGTGAACTGGTAGACCCCACACTGGTTTCACTTTCTGTACGATTTCTTGATGTAAATAAATTCCACGGATTGTAACTCAGTACTTGCTGTGTATTTCGATTTTTAGCCTGATCTTTGTTAGTAGAATTCATTATGATTTAATATTGAAATTATGTTTATTTATTTAATATTAATAATACTTAGATATTATGAATATATTAATAATACTTAGATATTATACACAACAGTTGAAATGATGTAGAGTCGCGTATGTTACTTGATAATACAGTATGATATGACACGACAACAAACGATACAGTGAATGCGGTTGCGAAGCCGGCGCAGCGCCTAACTTTGTTTTGATCCGATCGTTCACGAAGAACGACGGAATCGTCCGAGTATAATATGTTGTGATGGACTTTGTTCAAATAAACTAAAGCGATTAAAACTACTAATAAGTAGCACGTAACATTTATATTGATGTCAATTGTAAAATGTTCTACATAATAATGAATAAGTTGAAGCGAGTATACGAGTAACTAATTTTAGTACTAGTAATTTCAACAATTATTTCGCAATTAGTTACGAATGCCTATATTAAAATGAAACCCTAAGTTTCATTAAGGTTTCTATAATAAATCAATACACGGTTATCATATATTATGCTTAAAGTTCATTTACATATATTTTAGGATATTCCTACTTGAGTAGCGATAATAAAAACCTGCTTAGGTAACACTGTGATATACATCTCTATCTACTTTAATCACTTTGAAGATAGATAACTAAAATCTATGACAAGAAAAATCTAGATTCAGGTAGTGTAATTAATGATAAATACAGAGAGCATGATAATAAAAAAGTTCTTAATACGAATATTGTGATTTGTGATTAAAAATAAGAAAAAAAAATCTTTATTTATTTATTTATCCCAACTACTTGGGGTCGACGCAATATGTCCTCTTTTTCCATACATCCCTATCAGACGTCATCTCTGTAGTCACTCCCTGTTTATACATATCATGCTTCACGCAGTCCATCCATCTTTTCTTTGGTCTCCCTTTACCCCTAAAGCCTTCAACATTCATACTCAAAACCTTCCTCGCAACATTACTTTCATCCCGTCTCATCACATGTCCATACCAGCTCAAACGTTCATTCCTTATCTTATCCATTCTCGTTACGCCGTACATCCATCTCAACATTCGCATCTCCGCTACATGTAATCGTCTCTCATCCGTCGCTTTTGTCGCCCAACATGCTGATCCATACAATACAGCAGGTCTTATTAAAGTTTTGTAAATTTTTCCCTTTAATTTAAGGGGTACTCTGGGATCACATATTGTACCCGTGACCTGCCGCCATTTCATCCATCCCGCATCAACTCTGTGCTTCACCGCACGATCCAGGTCGCCGCTGCTTTGGATAAGCGAACCGAGGTATCGAAAGTTCGAGCATACTGGTATAAGTACTCCATCTAGAGCTATGGGTGTAACATTGGAGAGACCGCCGAAATCGCAGAACATGTATTCTGTTTTAGGTCTACTGATTTTCAAGCCAACATTCTCCAACTTACAGCGCCACTTTTCCAGCATGCTCTGGACCTCAAGCCCATCTTCTCTGACGAGAACAACGTCATCAGCGAATAGCATGCACCAGGGTGCCTCTGCCTGTATCTCCGATGTTAAAGCATCCATTATCAACAGGAAGAGGTAGGGACTTGGCGCCGACCCTTGGTGCAGGCCCACCTCAACGTTGAACCCGTCGGAGTCTCCAACAGCAGATCTTACGTACGACCTGAATCGCCAGTACATTGCACAGATTAACCTAATATACTTCACAGGCACACTTTTCTCTTTCAGAGCCCACCACAAAACCGCTCTCGGGATTCTGTCATAAGCCTTCTCGAGGTCAACGAATACCATGTGCAAGTTCCTATGTGCACCCCGATATTTTTATATATATTCATTACTAGCTTTTGCCCGCGACTTCGTCCACGCAGAAGTCATCTCTGACAGAGTTAAATAGAAAAAGCAATGCAAGGTGTTGAAAGTTTGTCGCTAGGATGATAATAAACAGCGTCAGAAACGGGGATGCGTTGAGGTGTTGATTCTGCGAGTTAGTTGTCTAACGGAATTAGGCAATAGGGTGGGTCCGAGAGAAAATACTCTACGTTGATATGCTCTACCGTCGGTGCTTTGGGAGGCGCAAGCGTGAGTACCTGTATTTAGGTTCACTGCATGAGGGCTTTGACTCGAGATGATACCCGGTTGCGGTGGCCCGCCCGCACAACGTAGATGTACGTGTACGGCGTGCGTGTGTCTATATACCATAGCCGGTCACTAAAGAAAAAGGTGGTTCAAAGTTCTATTCATTCTACAAATTATATTGCCATTAATATACTATTTACGGTATGACCATGGGATAAAAATATAATTATCGCCACCCTTTATTTGACTGTTTTGTTTCACCAACAGAGTTGCGACCTCGTTAGATATGATTTATTATTTCAGTAATAGAGTGAACATTTTTGAAGCTAAACTTAACTTGTATCTTAAACTATTAGGCAAGAACCTATTGTCGTCTACTATGTGTATCGTGTGAGCTCTCAAGCCGGAACTGGTCGCCACAACGTCACTGGTGCGGGGTTAATGGAGAGGGAGAGAGAAAGACGTGTTTATTTATTTTTCCTGAAGAATATTTGTACGTAATTTGAAAAGAATCGATAAAGTAATTTTCTCCCCATACACACTTTGCCGCTTTATTAAACCCCCTTAGGGGCGGAATTCATAAAATCCTTTCATATTGAATCTCTATGTCATAAATAGAAACGTGCTTCAAAATTTAATTTTTCTAGCTTTAATAGTTTCGGCTTGGCGGTAATGAGTCGTTCAACCCGCTTCACAGGCCTAATTTACACAACCACAGGGTGAAAATTGACATATGCCGGATATTACCCTAGAATATTTGATTCGACTCGTAATTTGAAAAGAATCAATAAAGATTTTTTTCTCTTCATACAAACTTTGCCACTCTGCTCCACCCCCTTAGGGGTATAATTTCGTAAAATCCTTTCTTAGTGAATCTCTACGTCATATAAAGAAACTACAAACTTCAACATTGCAAGTTGCCAGCTTCAATAATATCGGCTTGGCGCTAATGATTTAATGAGTCGTCCAACCCACTTTGCAGGCCTAATTTACACCCCCAGAGGGTGAAAATCAACAAATGCTGAAACACTTGTTTATTTATTTTTACTGAAGAATATTTGTACGTAATTTGAAAAAAATCGATAAAGATTTTTTTCTCCGAACATTTTTTAAATTGATATAACTTTTTTATTTATAAACTAATTGACATAAAATAAAGCCTAAATGTTAAGTGAAGCTTACCACAATATATTAGTGAAAACCGCGTCTAAATCGGATAAGCCGTTTCTGAGATTAGCGTGCACAAACACACAGAGAAACAGATAAACAGACAAAAATTTTAAAAATTATTGTTTTGGGTTCTATTAGTGTTGATAAAGGTCCCAGTAATATTTTTTTTTCATATATCTTCCATGTACAGACAGCGACCCGTTACATTTTTATTATATGTATAGATTATATTATATTATTATATTTTTATATATATATATATATATATATATATATATATATATATATATATATATATATATATATATATATATATATATATATATAACTAATTAATTTATGCTTCTGTACTGTAGAATTATATTTTAGAAATTTAGATATAACATCGAACATCGGATTTAGAAGAACGTATACATATTCTTCTAAACCCGACTACCATTCTGCCATTTTTTTAAGAACAAGTATCACATTTTTTGAATGAGATAAATAAAAAATTATAATTGCACAATCATGTATCACAAAACACTTAATTCAAAATATATTATAATTCTATGTGCCTCTGCTCACTATCATCATTTTTATTTGACCATGGTAAGATAATAGATATATTTTCTTACCATGGTGAGATAACGTCCTCGTCGATACACTTGACGAAACAGTTGGTGTTATAAATTTTACAAAAAAGTGCTTCTTGTGATCCCTGTGTAGTTACAATTCCCACGGGAAATGAAAGAGTGGTGAGACATTGTATACTTTCTCTGTCACCACACGTAATAATATGTATGCCTCTGCCAACAACAAAATTTAACTCGTGAATTTACTTAGAATTTACTTTCCTAACTCCTATCTGTTAATCTAAATTGAGTTATTAGCGAAATCTTGTGAACGCCATTAATAAAAAAAATATATATATGCCTCTAAAACCATTTCAATATGACCACAGAGGTTATTTAAATAGCTACTAGAACTGGCATGATAATGAACTCATTATTAAACAAAAATGAAATAACAATATCAGTCAAATCTGTATGTCTATTGCGTATTAATAATTTCTGTGTATCTTACAAATTAATAATAATTAGATATTCAACAAAAATTAATAATTATTTAATATATATTTGAATTCTTACTAGTAATTTAACATGAAGATTCCATATGTGGTTAATTTGAACACGCGTAATGCATATACTACAGCAGGTACTATGAAGCAGTCACCGGGAGAAACTTCCCGTAAGATAGTCGCTGAAGATTTTGAATGGGACAATGAACTTACACCAGCACCACTCACATTTTATGCTGCTACTGCTCTATCAAAAATATTTCATAGATTAAACCCTCTTAATAGTATCCTACAGAAAGATATTGATGTGTTGATGGATTTGTATCCAGCAGATATACCTTTGCAGTTTAGCGTACCTTACATTAAGGTAAATGACAATACGATTGGCTGAGTTTTTAATTTATACCGTGTTGGATAGATTAAAAAATTTGAAGTGTCGGTAATTTTCCGTAGGTGGCTTAAAAAGCGCCTGCGCCTGAGGGACCATGATATTATTAAGAACTTCCATATATTGTTTGCTAATAATTTATAGTTGTTCACCAATCATTATTTTGTTTAAGCTTGACTTACAGAGAATTGTTAAAGCAATGATGATGATTCTTATTAAGAGCCTTAATTACATTAAGTTCTTGTATAGAGTTCTGTTATCCGTGTGGTGACGGAGTAAGAATACAATTCACCACCCCCTATCTTACCCGTGGGTCATCATATCATCATAAGAGACGACTAAGGGATATAAAACGCATATAACATCTATGCAAGAGAAGGAAAACTGGAAACAAAACCCTATACCAACGCGTCTGACCAGCGTGGTATAGCCTAGCGCCAATCCTCCTTGGGAATGTAATTGTTGACTTGATAGCATCAAGTGGAGATGGCCCAGGTCGATATAAAGCTCTTAGTCATCTATTATGACATCCACGACTGAAATAAGGGTTAGTAGTATTCGTTGCCACTTCCACATAGCACACGGAAGTCTCTACATAGGTGACATAGGTGATGCTAAAAATACTTTCATGTAACATTAATTCAAAATAATTAGGATAAACGACAACCCAGACACGATAAAGGGAAAGGGAAATATCCCTTTATAATATAATTCTATCCGTGTGGTGACGGAGTAAGAATACTATTCACCACCCCATATCTTACCCGTGGGTGATCATACGAGACGACTAAGGGATATAAAATGCATATAACATCTATGCTAGAGAAGGAAAACTCGAAACAAAACCCTATACCAACACGTCTGACCAGCGCGGTATAGTAGGTTAATTTCCCTCTCATTACGGAGGAGGCCCGAGCCCAACAGTGGGGCATTTATGGGCTGTGATGATGATGAATATAATTCACAAAATTTGTCAATTATAATTTCTAATTTTTGAATAGGATGAACAATATTGGAAAAATTCGTTTGCCACGAAATTCCCATCTTGTATAGAGCTTGGTGTAATTTTTTGGAAAGGCAAATTTTTATCAGCATCACTACAAGATTATTTGGAAAATATCAACCCTGACGTTTTTATAGAAGAACAAGCCGTGGAACTGGCATCTTTGGTAATAAAATATATTTTTATTACGGATTTCTCACTATCTATAGTCTATAGACATTCACTGTTAGCAGGCATAGGCACATCCATATCCGAAAAGGAATAATGTTATAATGGTCACGTTTTACAGGCGGTTTGGTAATTATTATACTTTTCCCAGGGGAGTATTGGTACCATTTCACCTGGTGAGCCCTCAACCGCTTGCTCTCATGGCAAAGTAAGGGGAAGGTACATTTTATCACACAGGGTATCCAATTTGCCACGGATGTCAAGAAAGCGGTCCCAGTGACCGTCCTTATGACGATGGGCAGGGAATACAGTGGGTTTAGGGCTACGCGCTGTCCTTCCGTCGCCCCGTATAGAAAAAAGAAAGAAAAACAAAGGTATCCAATTTAGCTAATTGGCAATGATTTGTTATTCAAATAAAAAAAAACTTCATTGATCCATTATATAAGAATGTTATTGCGATCTTGAGATCTTGATATCGAATATGGTCAAAAAAAGTCTTATTCGCAGATTCTGCATATCTTCGGTAGCGGTAACAGGCTCTATTGCGTGGGACTAAAAATTGTGTATTGAAATGTGAGTCAGAAGTATAACCTCTGCTTAATTATTCAAAGATAAAGGCGTGAAACTATATAAAAATTTTAGAACTATGTACAGAAATATACATAATCTAGTTGCCGAATTTATTCGCAATATTTGCACATGACGATTATCAAAATTCTCCTATTAATAATCCTTACCGAGATTCGATGTTATTATGTTCTATTATTGTTAATATACTTATACTTTGTAAGAGTTTAAAGACGTACTACAGTTTCCATTTGAAACCACATTAACTGTCTTATTTTTTTTAAGGTGAGCCCATATATATATGAACTTTCTTTAAATCAACTACAAATGGTTCGGCAACCCTTACCGGCAATACCTTCGCCAGGTATAGTTGAAGATACTTGTGAATTCAGTGTTCCAAAATTATATGATCATATACCATTAGAACCAGTACTGGCTAAGTTATATAATCTTCAAGAGATATCACTTGTCTTTGGAGTAAATAATCTAGAGGGAAATTATCTAACACGATATTTTGAATTTTCTATGGCCGATTGTGAATCACTTTGTAGAGGTTTAGAAGATTTGAAACATCTAAGACTATTTCGCATCAATAGAAGCAACTTGGACTGTTCTAAAGTTAAACTAATTCTTCAAAACCTCGTGAAAAAGGAAAGCATAGAAGAATTAGATTTCAATCATTGTAAGATTGGTGACTATGGCATGAAAGCACTTGGTGGATTTATTTATATCCATAAAAACATTAAAGTTGTTAGAATTGCTAATAATAGATTCAAAGAAGTTGGTATACAAGGGGTTGCTTATGCTATACAGATGAAACCGGCTGCTTCAATTGAACTTTTAGGTAACAAATTCTGAGGCTTTTGCTTTCAATTTTAAGATCATGCAACAAATAAAAGTAATATAAATTTTTACAGATTTTAGTTTGAATCCGATGTCATTAGAATGCGCCACAATGTTCGCCGCTGCTTTCGTTAGATCAAAAGAGAATCCTCAAACTCTGATCGTTAATTCGTGTGGTTTCAGCGGAGCATCTGCTGAAAAAGTAAGCTGGTCTGCAGCCTAATAGATTTATAAAAGAATGTTTTCTAATCTAAATATTTAGCGTGAGGGCTGAGGCAGTTAATCTGAATGAAATTTAGATCATCTTCATCATCATCTTAGATTATATACTTCCCACTGCTGGGCTCAAGCCTCCTCCACGGTGAAGAGGGAAATTGACCTAGTATATCGTGCTGGTCAGATGGGTTGGTACAGCGTTTGATTTCGAGTTTACTTTTTCTCGCAGTATTGTTATATACTTGCGTCTCTTTGACGGTTTTGTATGATGCCTATGGTTAAGAGAGTGGGTGGTGAATTGTATACTTACGACGTCAACACACAGAAAAAATTAATAATTTTGAAAGAAATGTGCAGTTTTTTATTTGTAACTATTTTTTTTATGTCGGTAAATAGTGAAAAAAAAAACTGATAATTTTTTGACTTAAAGAGCATCGAGCTTATTTTAAATACATTTAAACAAAGTTGCATCAACAAGTATATTATGTAGATTGTGAACAAATTTCTTAATTATGGTTTCTTGGCCCTTATTGGGCACAAACCTTCTCTTATAATAGAGTTTTTTTTTTAAAAGAAACCACCCTGCACTAATGAAATAATTCTTATATTGCGGTGGAGTTTACAAACATAATTAATGTAGACAAATTGCACCCACACTCAGAACAACAGTTTGCGGATCGCACTGAGTATTGTACCGCATAGGTATCGAACCCACGCCACCAGTACGAAAGGTTGATATTTTAACCACTAGGCCATCTGTGCAGTTATAGAATTCATTTCAAACTATTATAAATATGCATATGAAAAAGTTTCATTTGAGTTGTGTATTGTTGTCATATTATCTTATGCTTACGCTGCTTAGTCGTGTCATATGTCACGCAGAAGTAGGAAGAGACACATTGCATTTACATTATATTCTTATTACGTCATTACCCGGAAAACTATCGCTTATCTGACCATATTTGGCACTGATTCTGACTATTTAACATAGGTAAGTAGGAACGTCACATACAAGATTTTATTGTCGTTATGAAGGTGACTTGCATAATTTATTTTAGATCGCTTCAAATGTGATGCCATTTGGAATTTATAGCGTCTACACCTGAGCTTATTTATTATTTCAGATGGCTGGTATCCTAAGTTTAAACCGTGGCTTAACGAGGCTCGATATAGCCGCTAACGATCTTTCGGGTGAGGCTGAGAAGACCTTAATACGCGCTCTTGAGAGGAACAGGAAGGTACTTAAAATCGATTTGCGGAGAACACGTTAGTAATTATATTATTGCTTATATTATTTACATTTGTATGACGATAACTTCCGTAAACACAAATTTAAGAATCGTTTTTAAGGGGTAACAATTATGTACATAAATTATATTATATATATTTTTTTGAAATAATAAAGAAAAAAATTGCTGTGTGGTAGCGGCTACGAATACTACCGACCCGTACTTTGCTCGAGGATGTCGTAAAAGACGACTAAGTGTCTTATAACGACTTGGGCCAACTCCATCTGACGCCATTTGGCCAACAATTACATTGCCAAGGAGGGTCGACGTCTGGCTGGTGGCCGGTCATTAAACTATTGACAATAACTTTTACAATATGTAATTATGTACTATGAAATAAGAGTAGGTACATATTATATCGACCTCAAGTAATTGGGATAAGAATAGGAGAATGATGATGAGTTAAGAAAAAAAAAACTATTGGCAGCTTGTTTTGGTAGCGTGCTCTTAGCTCTTACCATTCAATTAAGCTATATCTGTATGGCAAAAATAATAGTTATTTATGAAATTAAGGCGAATAAGTACCGAGACCGCCAGGCAAAAGAAAGAGAGGCAGACCTGTAGCGAGCTGGGAAGTTGAAGTCAAGAAAATAGCCGGAAAAAATTGGATTCAAGTAGCTCAATCTAGAGAAAATTGGCAATCCTTGGAGGAGGCCTTCACCTGCAGAGGGGTTCTAGCAGAAAACGAAACTTTATAAAATAAAATTTATTCTTTAAGATAACTAGGATTAAGTAAAATATACACTAACAACTAATTATAAACTTCAAAACTCACTAAATAATAATTTAAACCGTATATTAAGAAATGCTCTGTACATTACTTTGCTTAGAAATAAAAGGCTTTTTATTTTTTATTTTTATTTTATTTTTATTTATAAGTACCGAGAAGATAACTGTATTTTTTTGCGCTAATTGGATTGCTGTCAAGCACTATTTGTTGTTGCTTGTTTATGATTACCTACAAAAATGCCCGAATAATAATATATATTCCTCCTAACAATATATCTGGTTGTTGTGCGTGTGGTAAAATATTGTTTTGGGATTAGAGAGTAGTCGAAATGATTCTTCTAATTTGTTCGTATGTTATAGATATATCAGAAGAGACTCAGGCGATAGTTGATGAACTGTTAATACGTAACAGAAATTTGATTGGCCAGGAATTGGAGCCGAGCGAAGATATACCACCATTATACTTGAACGAACCTGAATATTTGATCTGGGAGTATAACCCTAATAATCCTAATTATATACCAGGAAGATATCCTGAGAGAGTGCCTGAAGTGTAGATTAACTGATGCTTGAATTAACAAATATATTTTGATAATTTATACTTATTTATACTAATTTTGGATATAGTGTTTTAGAATTTTCTGTTTATATTATGTATTTCCAATAATATATTGGGGGTCCCATTTTCATTTGCACTATGAATTGACATTTGTGAGAATTGCCTAAGACCAAAATGCTGGCAGTTTACTATTTGCTCAGTATTTTGATAAATATTTATAGCCATTTTCTAATCAAATATTGTTATTATTTTATTTTGTTTCCTGTTCTAGGTTATAAAAATACAACATTAATATAATAACAAATATAAAATTTTCGTTACTGCAAAGTAAGAATACAATTCACCATTCCATTTATTGCCTGGGAGAGTGGTAAAATATAACCAAGAAATGATATGCAGAAAACATCTATGCAAGAGAAGAAAACTCGAAATAAAGGTCTATACCAATTGACTAGTGTGGTATAATAGATTAATTACCTTCCTATTGTGGAGAAAGGTTAATATGAGTAGTGTTATGAGTTAATATATAAGATAAATGAGTAACATTAATAATAAAATTAAGAGGCGGAATATATTATATAGAATGAAAGAATGTTACGCCAAATATACGTAGGAGTAACCTACGAGGCGGGTCCTTGAAGATTAATCCACACGGTGGGGTGCGGTGCTGAACCACCTCTACGTGGTGCACCCTGGAAACAGCAGACCTTTTTCCCCGTCTGACGGCCAAGAGTTCAGCGATCGGGTCTGGGCGCGTTGCTGCGCCGTCTGAGCGCGCACGATTTGAACCCGTAGGAAGGGATGACATTCCCCGTCGTCCCCTCTCCAAAGGGCATGGGTTCTCTCTCGAGATGGCCCTCATGTCCGGCCCGCGTCCCTGAGTTTAGGATATCTTAGATTTAGGGCCGGGATTTGGGGTGAGGAGGTAGAATCCCCTCCAAAGAAAAAACAATCCCGAATCCTAAGTTTCACCGCTCGGCAAGAGGATGCATGGTTACTCCGGAGAAGTCAGCCATTAGAGCGGTACCCAGTCTCCCGGGGGGACTTAAAACCCCCACCAAAAATGGCAGGACAAAATACGAAGTTATATTCCTCCTGAGGGTCCCGACAATGTCGGGGAGTCCCTTGCTGAGTTGACATCAGAGCGCGTTTTGAGAACGCGCTCCGATGACCACTCAATCAGCTCCATTTCGTATAGGAGGGGGGCAAATTCTGCTATAGCCGCGTGGGGCCCGGCTGTCAATTCGACCCCAAAATTACGAGTAAGAAAGAAGAAAAGGTCCAAAAACCTGCTGTGTCCTACTCTCAGACGGATAAGAAGAAAAATTAAAAAGGGACCAGAACAAGAAGTTGAAGGCGGCGGAGAAGATGGCAAGTAGCGATATCTCTCCGCCTAAAGGCCAGGAGACGCGCCCATCTGCGTCTCCTGCGCCTAATGTAGATAGTGTAAATATTGTAAATATCGAAACTAAAAATATGTACATAGGTTTAGATGTAGATAGCGATGAAAGCGGCACTCTACCTGCTGCAAACCTCCGGGCCGCCTCCTCACCGCGCTGCGGCTCGCGGCTGTGCGAAGCTTGTTCAGCGACGCGCGATACGTGCGAACCCAGGGGTCACGGTCGAGACCGTCCAGCATCTCCTACCAATTCGCACCCTTGGCGGATCGGATGGCCAGCCGAAAGGTAGTACGCGCACTGCGGTACGCCTCGTACAGCTGGCCCTCCCGCTCAGCGTCGCGGTGACACCGCCGGCTGCGGGTGTAGGACCTTCGGACACCAATGCACGCCGCACGAAGGTGCGCCAGTCTTGGGGACCACCAGTAGACCTCCTGCCTTGGGGGTAGACGCCGCACCCTGGGCATGGCCGCATCGCAGATCTGTGTTAACGCGCTGCGGATGTGGACAGCCTCAGCGTCCACCCCGTCCGCTGGGGGTGGTGAGGACAGCCACGTGTGAACGATGGCCGCCTCCACCAGTAGGTCCCTGTCAAGACGACAGCCCACCGCAGAAACGCGGGAGCTCCGTCCGCCCTGTGACCCCTACTGGGGCCCCGGGGGGAGACCTCCATGCGGATGTACCGGTGATCGAAAAGGGTCTCCGCCTCCTCCAGGACACTCCAGTTCCTCACCCGTGATGCGAGAGCAGGGCTAGCGAACGACGGCCACCGAAGACAAAGATCGGGTACCGGTGGCCCGCTCATACGGCGAAGAGAGGTGCTTGCAGGGTGGGTCCATGGGGTTGCGCGCCGCGTCTTTTGTCGCCCCGGATCGATTTGTCGGGGCGCGACCACATCCATGGTCCACCCTGCAAAGAAAAAAAAAAAAGGGCTAGCGAACGACAAGTCCACTATCGACCTGCCCTGCTGCCGCACACACGTATGCACCGAGCCCCTGTTAAGGATACAGAGGCCCAGTGAAGCCGCCAACTCAATAACCGCCCGCCCGCGAGGGTTCGTCATAGGGGAACCCCACGCCGTGGATTTGGCGTTGAAGTCCCCCAGGACCAGGACGAGGCCCAGTGCCAGTCGCCGTATCGAAGCCTCCAAGTTGGTGAGGGAGACCCCCAAATCGGCCACTCTTCTAGTAGGAGAGAGGTAGACGCTGTAGAGCGTGAACCACCACCCCCCCTTCACCGCGAAAAATTACTCCCCCCTATCCAAAAGGGCCAAGGACGGGAAGTGCCACTGCGCGGAGGTGACGATTGACGCAGTTCCGTCCCAGCTGACCACCCAATTGGGGCGATCAGGCACACCGTACGGTTCCGCGACTACGGCTGCACCAATCGACCACTCCGCCATGGATTGCAGGAGCAGCACCTGCGCACCAGCGGAGCGGTTGGTGTTGGCCTGCAGGAGGTGAATGGATTCTGTAGCCAATAATGGGCCGTATCCATCACCTCCCCCTCGCCAGCGGGCGATCGGGCCGCGCTAGGAGCGAGAGCGGCCGTGGTCGAAAGGCCGCCCCGCCCCTTTGGAGCCAAAGCCGGAGGTCTGCACGCCCCAGAGCCCATGCGGTGCATGGCAGGCTTCTTGCCCGCCGCACAAGCGGGGCAGTGGGGCGGGGCGGCGCAAGATGCCGCCACATGCTCGGTCTGACCGCAGCGGAAACACAATCCGCCGCAGTCGAAGCAATTGGTGCATGTTGGCCGGGTGTGCCCGACCGCCACCCGTACCGGGGCGAATGGCGCCAACCCGGACGGTGTCCATGGGACACCCGGTTTTCGAGGCAATGGCCTACACGGTGTCCACTCTGAAAACGAATATAGAATGCGCAGCTACTTATAGGTCTCACGCTGCTAAATAAAAATGGGCATTTTTAATGGCAATAATAAAAAATATATTTTATAATAGGTAGCATCTGAACAGCAGACTTTAAAATAAATTAAGAGTGGAGCCTTGGTCAACAATTCATTAAACCAATTAAATTTATTAACGCTCATCGTGCTTCGTACCCACATTGAAGTAGTTACTGCAATTGTATTCTATAAATAAATCAACAGATCATGGAGTTTCATTGACCCAGAACTGCTTCTGATCATAATAAATAGACACTTTTGTTTAAAGCGAGATGTAGATGCCGAAAGCCCAATTGGGTGGGTTTGGGGTTTATATTGGTAGGCAGCGGCCAAGTTATACCCTTGGTATTGCAAAGGTCCATGGGCGGCAGTGACACTTACCATCAGGTGTGCTGCTTGCTCGTTTGCCATCATTAGCAATAAAAAAAAATACTTAAAGCATGAAATATTTTTAGTCATTATTTGAAATGTATAAGTCATTCCTATCATTTGGGATCGACTCAACATCTACATCTCTTTCATTGTAGGTATATATTGCAAAAGTTATTGGCAATAGTTTGATCACCTGACGTCAACCCTTTTTGAGAATGTAATTATTGACCGATCAGGTGGAGTTGGACCAGATTGATATAAAGCTCTTAGTCGTATTTTACGATATCCATTTGCAACCACATTTTTCCGTGTGGTGACGGAGTAAGAATACAATTCACCACACCCTATCATACCCGTGGGTCATACGAGACGAATGAGGAATTTAAAACGCCTATACCCTATATGCAAGAGAAGGAAACCTCGACAAAACCCTATACCAACACGTCTGACCAGCGTAGTATAGTAGGTCAATTACCCTCCCATTATGGAGAACGTTTGAGCTCAACAGTGGGACATATATGAGCTGAGATGATGATGATGATTTGCAATCACACACCATACTTAAAATTTTATTTCAAATTCATCATATTTAAATACTAAATTCGACCTTTAGTTTAGGTATGTACTTATCAGTAGAGTTTTATTTGTTAATAAATTTAAATCTAATATTATTTAAAAACTTATTTCGGTGCGGTGGTGCGGTTTTCTTTGAAATAAATACCTTGATAATTTTATACTTAGTCATTGTACTCAGAATGAGTGTGCAGTATGTATATAAATCATATTCCAAGTACTATTAAAAGAAGATTAAACCTCATCCTCTATTTATAAAGAGAGGAAATAAATTCTTCGTATATGATAGATTTCCCGTAGGAAAATATTTATAAGATTTCTACAATCGTATATTCGAACTTTGCCAAATTGAAATGACTGCAAGCTGTTCTGCCATTTGACTTCAGAGCTACGAACATTAACTTACTTGCGAAAATCGAAATCTGTCTATTTCGTTTCATTCGACATGTCATTGGTTTTAAAAATAAAAATTTCTTAACTAAAAGATAGCGTTATTTTATAATGTAATCACTTTTAAAATCAGTATCATTTTACTGTTGATTTGATGCCTATGTGATTACAATTTCAGAGTGTTTAACAGTAACTCTAATGAATATGCAATAATTAAAATATATCTATTTTAATTACGCTTGCATTGTTGACTTATATTGTACCTATTTCATACATTTATTGAAGTACAATGACATTATTAATTCATTTGATTATGTATATTATAATCAACAATCCAATGATTCGTTATATTTTATTTAATATAACTACTTTAATTTTAAATTGGTGGTAAGGAAGGGAGACTCACTACTGTTTTACGGTTAATCAATGTACTGCATATCTCAAGAAAGGCTTTATCCTGTATTTCTATAAGATAGAATCAAGGAAGAATAAGAATAAGGAAGTATTTTTACCCCCATGTGATGAACAGTCTTCAAAATTAAGTTCTTTATTTTGCAATTTTCCGCAGAAGTTCGAATATTGATTAGACGCACTCGTGTCACTCACCTCTACACGAGGCATCCTTAGGATTATTAGTTATCAAATATTTATTTAAATCACATTTAAATTAATATACCTATCGAGTATTAATTTTTAATAAAATATATTTATTCCTTATATAAAACGTTTGAATACCAATGATTTTAAACTAATTTACTTTCATCATTTCGGCTATTGTTGGAGTTGAGTTTCTCCAAAATAAGAAGGAAATTGATTTAATTTAATATCACGCTAGACAAGCGGGTTGGTATAGAATTATATTCTGAGTTTACCTTCTCTTGCATAGATTTTATATATCATTACATACTATAGCGATATTAAAATAGAGTGGGGTGATAAATAGTACCAAATCGCTGTAATTGCAATTACACAAAGTAGGTGTGGAGCCAAATGCAATTTTTAAAACTCTCCATACGCTTGGTATTAGTAAAATGTTTATCTACCGGGCTATTAACAGGTACAATGAGACCTCCTTTTGTTTGTGACTGAAAACGATCTGGCCGTCCACGTAGTGTTCATACGCAAAAGGTGGTCAAAGCAGTAAGGGAAAGAATTCGAAAAATCCTGTCCGAAAGCAAAAGATTTTATTTTAGATAAAGATAGTACCTAGAACCATGTCGCGCATTTTAAAAGATGACTTAGGACTTGCAGCCTATAAGAGACGTACTGGACATTTCTTAACTGATAATTTAAAAATAATAGGGTGGTAAAATCGAAACAACTACTGAAGCGGTATGCAAAGGGCAGTCATAGAAACATTTTTTTCAGGATGAGAATTTTTTACAATTGAGCAATATTTTTACAAACAAAGTCACCATATGTATGCCCAAAGCTCTAAGAAAGCTTCCCAATTAGTTGAGAGAGTGTAAGGTGGGCATTATTCGACTTCAGTGATGGTTTGGTGGTGTATTAGCTATGAAAGAGTCACTGAGCTGTACTTTTTTGTGAAAAGGTATCAAAACATCGGCACAAGTGTATTAGGATACCATTTCTGAGAAGGTAGTGAAGGCCCTTAACAACAACATGTTTGATAACCAAAACTGGTCCTTCCAGCAAGACTTGGCGCCGGGTCATAAAGCTCGGTCTACACAGTTTTGGTTGGAAACGAACGTTTTGAACTTCGTCCGAGCTGAAGACTGGCCGTCGTCTAGTCCCGAGCTTAATCCGCTGGATTATATTTTATGGTCCGTTTTAGAGAGTACGGCTTGCACTAAACGCCATGATAATTTAGAGTCACTAAAGCAACCCATACGATTGGCAGTGAAGAATTTTCCCATGAAAAGAGTGCGTGCTTCTACTGACAACTGACCTTAACGTTTAAAGGACTGTATTGCAGCCAATGGAGACCACTTCGAATAAACTTTTTAAATTTTAAATATTTTTATATTAAACTAACATACTGTAAAAGTAATAAATGCTATTTGCAGTAGAAAAATAGTGGATGACCACGCTGTTGACAGTTTTCTGTCTACAGCCGCGGGTCGGTCCGTCCGGGTTAGTAACACATTCTCGCCGAAAATCCACGTCTGAGCAGCCGCCATGTGCTGTTTCGTTTCGTTTCGTTTAGTGAGCGAGAGAACCGGTAGCCCAACTGATTGGGTGGGTTTGGAGTTTTCATTGGTAGGCAGCGGCCTAGGTGTACCATTGGTATTGGAAAGGTCCATAGGTGGCAGTAAGAATATAGTATAATCAGGCGTGCTACTTGTTCGTTTGCCACCATCAGCAATGCATATTAGACTGTATTTCAGTTTTTTGGCAGCTAAAGCTACCTGGTTAATAACTTTTACAATTTTCCATAATCCCAAGTGGAGCATCATGCTCCTACTCTCATCTCAATTACTTGGGGTCGATACAATATGTACTCTTCTTTCATAGTACATATTGTAAAAGTTATTAGCAATAGTTTTATGACCGGCCGCCTGTCAGACGTCAACCCTCTTTGGGAATGTAATTTTTGACCAAACGGCATCAGATGGAGTTGGCCAAGGTCGTTATTAGGCTCTTAGTCGTCTTTTACGACATCCACGAGCAAAGTAAGGGTTGGTAGTATTCTTAGCCGCTACCACACAGCTAAATTACCACAAAACTCAAAGCAAAAAAAAAATACAATTTTCCATAATATGAATATTAATACATTACTATTACTAAATTAAATTAAACATACTACATTTATTATAACACACATTATGACAATTCGTCATGCTACTTTACTTACGAACAAAGTCGCTTGTTACAGCTAGATGTTAATAATAATTATCATCATCTCAGTTCGTCTATATCCCACTGTTGGGTTCGTGCTTTCTCCATAAGGAGAGGGAAGTTGACCTACTATACCATGTTGGTCAGACCAAGGGTTTTGTTTCGAGTTTTTCTTCTCTTGCATAGATGTTATATGTGCTTTATATCCATTAGCCGTTTCGTACGATCACCCACGGGTAAGAAATGGGGTGGTGAATTGTGTTCTTTTTCCGGAAAGATGTTAATAATGTAAATCGTGTATGAAATATACAGGTATAAGGTACATACCATTGGTGATTTTTTATGTTCATTGTGATCCACGTACGCCTAAAGCCTTACATACACTTCTTTCATTGATTTGAGGTTGGAATCTGTATATAACCCTCACAAATTAAAGTTTAATGCTACACACATCAATGCTATAAACATTATAAATGTTCTCATAATTATAACTCGTGGCTAACAACTGCATAGTTACGTTTTAATATTATGATTAAATGCTTTCAATAGAAATGTTTTTTTTTGTCTAATTTTTAACCGACTTCAAAAAGGAGAAGAATCTATGTTTCATTGTATGTATTTTTTAAATACTTTTAGTATTGTAACTATTTGACAAATATGGAGGTAGGTTATTAAATATTTTTGGCACTATATTTTGGTCTATTTCTTTCTCCATAATAATTATTACAAGATAGTAATTTTGGTATGTTAGTACACGGTAGAAGGACATTATTATGTGGTGAAGGGACTAGAAGATCATACTTTATCACGAGACTAACGAAGACGAGGAGTCACTAATTTTAGTGATTGAACGAGATACATAAACAAAATCAGTATTCTACAATACTAATTAGACGAAACATGATCTTGTTGAATCGAGGTTATTTTACCATTTAATCAGTGTTATCGATAGGTTCTTAATTAGATGACTCGTTTACAAGGTTCAGTTTCAATATCAAAGTAAATTGTGATTAATTCTATTAATATATTGTTGTATAAATTTATTTGTAAATATAATAAATAACAGATGCTCCCAGCTACGAGCTTACGGTATAATTCCAAAATTTCCATTATTTAAGACCTCAATTTAACTGTCCTATTTGTATTTTTGGCAAGTATCTTATGTATTTTACTATGTTTTTTTAGAAAAATGTAATAATTCTTAAATCGGATCGTTTCGTATGACATTCTTGTGAGGAGGCCTATGTCCTGCCCACCGAAGACAAAGATCGGAATCGCTCGCACGGCGAAGAGAGGTACTTGCAGAGTGGGTCTATGGGGTTGCGTGCCGCCTCTTCCGTCGTCCAGGACCGATTTGGCGGAGCGCGACCACAAGGAAAAAAAGCAAAGACAAAGGCCCATGTGCAACAGTGGACGTTTAAGGGCTGATGGATGGATGGATGGATGGTATAATTAAAATAGGTTGAGTAGTTTTTGTATATTAAAATATGCTACTTCATTAATAGATATAATTTAGTTTCTACTTAGCCATATACATACGATGTTTACGCGAGCAAAGAAACCTCAAAACAAAGGACCAGCCTTTGTTTTGAGATTTCTTTACATGACTTGGTACATGAGGTTTAAATTATTTATATATTTTCATTATACTCTAATAGAACTCATGTTTGTACCTACTCGTAGTTAAATCTCATCTGTATTTATTTTTTGAACATAAGTTTACAATTTGCCCCAATTAAAATTTTACATACATACATGTTATCACGCGATATCCCTTGCAGGGTAGGCAGAGAGAACAGACTGCTAGAGAACTCTATCCTTGCAGTGAATTATCACTCGCTTCCTCAACATTCATAATTCTCTTCATACACGCTCGCCGGTTTCGGAGACTCTTGACTCCACTTAAAATTCCTCTCCGATTAAAATTTTATGTTCTTATAAATAGCTTTCATTAATAAACCTTCATGTGAATCTGCTTGTGGTAGCGGCGACGAATACTACTAACCCGTACTTCATTGGTGGATGTCGTAAAAAACGACTAAGAGCTTCATGGGGCTGGGTCAATTCCACCTAATGCCGTCGGCTCAACGATTGCATTCCCAAGAAGGGTTGACGTCAGGCAAGCGGCCGGTCATAAAACTATTGCCAGTAACTCTTGCAATATGTACGATGAAAGCAGAGTACATATTGTATCGACCCCAAGTAATTGGGATAAGAGCAGGAGACTGATTATTCCCAATGAAACTCAATAGTCTGATTAGTATAATAGATTTAATAATATAATACAGTTTTGCCATAAGCGACTGTCATCTCACCTGCACAATTAAAGGGTTAACTACATTCTGGGATTACACTATATATTGCAATATCGGAGCGCGTTAATTAAACTCTCAATAGCGATTATCACGAATATATGATAATCAATATCTATTTAGAGTTAATTAAATTTAGTCCACGCATAACTTAACACACCTTACAAAATAATGATGCAAGAAGAAACCTCGTAATAAAATCGTATACTAACCCGTCTGACTAGCTTGGTATAGTAGGTTAACTTCCAACCTATTTTGGAGAGAGCTTAAACCCAATAGTGGTATATATATGAGCTGAGATATATATATACATATCACGCCATATCCCTTGCAGGGTAGGCAGAGAGAACAGATTGCCAGAGAACTCTATCCTTGCATACTTCACTCACTTCCTCAACATTCATAATTCTCTTCATACACATAAACAAAAAATAATCCTATGTAGTAAATTCAAAGTATAGTCAGTTTTAGCTTTGTGTTTTGATTTTATAAATAACAAAGAATATTGATGATTTTATACGCATTCAAAAGATAAAAATGGTGGCAGCATGTTTGAACTCGAGACTAAAGTCGGACTTTTAATTAGCTGCAGTAAAATGACAGTTCAGGTGTTACCACTTTTTAATGAAATTTCAATAGTGATAAGATATAAAAATCGATTACCAATTAATTCGATTATTATTCATTTCGAAATCGATCCTTGTTAAAATAATAAAAGACATAGTAGGTATATTTACTTATAATGAAATTGTGGTGTTTGGCAAATAACCCCATAAAGGTTATTCCTAATAAAAACTTATTTATTTTAAAGAATATTAAGATCGATATAGGAGGACTAAAAAACGAAACAAAAATATCTTTAGTAATAATGTTATTTATTATGATTCAGAATCAGAGTCGCTATCACTAACATGTATAACAAAACTGTCGGTTAGTTCATCAATTACGTGGTCGAGTTGGCACATTTCATCTTCCACTTTTAAAATATGAGATACACAGTCACTCCATTTAGATGGTGTTACCTTCTGAATTCCTTCTTGGAATATTTTTTTTAGATCTTGCATATTAAATGTTGTACTATTTTTTGCAACGTACCCCTTTACTTAGAGACTGCTTTAAATGCATATCATGGGTATGTGTCCTCAAAATTAAGATATGCTCTTATACTGTGGGGTAATTCAGTAGATGTCAATAGAGCATTTGTTTTACAAAAAAAATGTATACGAGCTATGTTTGGGTTACAGCAATCAGAGAGTTGTAAGGATCATTTTAGAAAATGGAATATTTTGCCTCTGCCGAGTATGTACATATATGAAATTTGTATTTTTGTAAGTAAACATCCGCACTTATTCTGCAAGCACAATGATGCTGTAACAAGACCAGGTAGACATACTCACAAACTATTAGTACCTAAACAAAAGCTAAATATATTTAGTAGGAATGTATACTGCATGGCAATACTTATCTACAATAAGTTACCAAATAGATTTAAGGAAATAAATAAATTAAGAGCTTATAAACTACAACTATTTAGATTTTTATTAGACAAATGTTATTATAATGTAAAGGATTATTTAAATGATAAAGAGTTGTGACTAATGAGACATTTAATTTGGATTATATAATAATGATAGAATTGATTATTATTAATGTTAAAATGATTATAATGCTGTAAATAAATATTTTGTACACCAGTTATTGGTAGAATGTGGCATGTGCTTAAAAATTTAAGAACAAAGAACTTGTATACCCATATTCCTACAAATAAATGTTTATTATTATTATTATTATTATTACTTGCGCCCAAACTAATTCAATAGGGTTTAATTCACAATGGTATGGGGGCAGCCTTAAAATAGTAATACCATGTTGTGCTGCCATCTCGTCTACAGCATATTTGTCATATATTTCATTATTTTCTCGTATAATATCTAAAAGTGTGGCCTTCACCATATCTACTTCGAAAGAAATGTGTTTATTTGTCTTCCACTCTTGTATTTTTACTTTAGTCCATGACATTCTCGGTGTTGTTTCAATCTTTCTGGAGTGGTAAGGTGCATCCATAACTACTACTGCGTTCGGCTTGAGATTTGGTAGAATTCCAGCGAACCACTCCTAAAAACATTCAGCGTTCATTTCATCATGATAGTTTTCAATTCCTTTCTTAGCTTCAAACATAAGCAGTCCGTCTTCTAGAAAGCCTTCTTCCCCACCTATATGACTTATTATTAGACGTTTCCCCTTGCCAGTAGGATTTTTTAAGCCAGTTGTCAGACCATTTAAGAATGCCTGCCGAGACGAAGTCATGTTTAAGTCGATCCAGTTTTTTTCTGTAGTTGTTTCTTATAAGCTTCCAGCTTTTGTCTTATTACTGTAAAATGGGGATCAGATGAGAGGATAAGCATATGGAGAATATTCTCATTAGAGGTTTGCCTGCTCTTTTCCTAGAATGGTGTTCTCTAAACCTCCTGAAATCTTTGTTGCGCGCTTTCTGGAGCTTCTTCTGAAAGACTACCAATTGGTACAATAGCATTATCTGCGATTATGTCATCTCTATGGATGAACAACCTATGGACTGTCGACGACATGTAATACCAATTATATAGTTCTACATATTTCTTTGCTGTTATTTTGGCGTATTCTTTAAATTTCAAAACATCTATAATCTCACTAGAAGTGATTGCCTGCAGAATCACTGCAAAACTACGCATTAAGTTTTTGTCTAGTCCAGTAATTGCACCAGTTTTGTCAGGCAACTCAAAAAACCTTCTCGCAGTATTACCGTCATTAGTCATGCCAGATCCTTGCTTAACGATGTCGACTAAAAGATTTAGTTCATTGCCAAAATGATCTTGGATAAGTTTTTTTCTTAACTTTAACAACCGTTTGCGATATTCTTCTCTCGCAGACCACTTTTTAAAATCAAGACGCTAGGCTATATGTAGAAGACATTCCATCACATTCATGCGGGCATGTAATGATGATAATCCAAATTCATATACACCAGAAAACACTTTCTCTGTCTTTGGTGACTGACCTCATTTGGTTTGTATTTTGTGGGAAGCAGTGCTTTGATTACATACCATCACGCCATGTCCCTTGCAGGGTAGGCAGAGAGAACAGAGTGCCAGAGAACTCTATCCTTGCATACTTCACTCGCATCCTCAACATTCATAATTCTCTTCATACACGCTCGCCGGTTTCGGAGACTCTTTACTCCACCTCCCTTCAGTGCTTTGATTTCGTTATCAATTTTAGTTTTTTTCTGAACTGCATTGGACGACAATATGTAGATGAGGAGGGTTTTGAATTCTTCCATATTGTTTCACCTCCAGCTGTCAATTTTAGTGGAAACAAAGAGGTCATGAATATGCTGCTGAATCATTTTGCTCACTGTCCATTACCTGTTTATATCGACTTTGGTTAGATGCAACGTCAAATCCCTACATCGATATTAAAATAATTTTCTGGCCTTCTATGCTATAAGGATACCAAGAAGATTTTCTAGAATCCAGTTTACCATTAAATCCAGAATTCCTTGAAATGCAATTTTGGCTGAAGATTCCGTTTCAGTCACGGAAGTTCTTTGGAGAGTAACACTGCAGCTTAGCCTTTTGTACTTTATAGTGAGACGGAAGTACAACTTCAGAATCTTCTCGAATTGAAGCTTACCTCAAATTGGTGTAGTTATTGCCATTTCAAGAGTTTTAATGAAAATAGCAATCCGGGTGCTTTTCTGCAGAAAATAATGATGAAAAATCTGGTTTCTTCATTATTTCCTTGAAATTTGCTGCTGATTGTGGGTCTTTGAGCATATATATACTCAATAACGGATGCAATATCTTTACGACCATTTTCTGTCAAGAGTGCTGCAGCTGAATATGCTAACTCAATAGATTTTTCGCCTTCATGTTCGTTAGACCTTCTCCTCTTCTGCTTATTGCCTAGATCTTGAAAGGACTTCCAAGATTTTTGTCATTGTTGAAACCGAAAGCATCGTTGACGTTGATAGTAAAGGTTACTCATGCTTTCTTTGAGAGCTTGTAGGGTGAGTAAATTAGTTTGTACGCAGCTTGGCCAGTCAATACTTGTCTAAAGCTAATTAGTGTAGTATCGTCTAAATTTTCACAGGATAGCGTTTGGATCTCAACCACCTCTTTTGAACAGCTCGTGTGAATCTTCCACAAAATTCCTTGAATGTAACACTGTCTTCCTCAGAAACGCTAAAACACAATCGAACCACTAGTGAATTGAACAATACTTCGTTATCAAAGGAAATAGTATCTATGACTACTCAGTATAACAAACAAGTCCAAGTTTGTAATTAAACTTTCCATTATTCACAATCACTACTTACAAGAATATTAAAAAATGTTAGCGGTAGAAATACTCAAAATGAACACAAATTACTATCTCAATTTTGACTGTTTATTGCTATTGAGTATTTGATGTTTTAGAGGGTAATTAGGCAAATATAATTCTCTTCTTAAATACACGGTGTTCAGGACATTACCTAATTATCTGTACTAATTTCACAATTAACAACATTCTTTTATTCCTTTGTATTTGTACTTTTATTATTTTACCAAGCAATTCCCTATGTATAATGAAGGTACTGACATAGTGATATTAGAGGTGATTCGATTCTGAGAGGTCATTTAGTAATACTACAGTATTTAAGAATTAGAGATGACTAGCTCACATAACTCACATTCAAAAGATAATTCATTATTACCACGTAGTTTTATTGAGCGTTTATGTACAACGGACTAACGTGATATCTTACACTTCTTTGTATGTAAGCTAGATCTTAATACATGCATATTTGAAGAAATTGAACGTTATTATTAAATAAAAGTACAAGTAAAAGTAGTTATCAAAGAGTAAAGTAGTTAGAAAAAATACAAAAATTTAAAAACTTAGACGATTTTTAAAAATAATATCGCAAGTGCTGCCGTAATATGAAGTATGTCAAAAAATCATAAATAATTATTACTATATACTTCTGCGAGGATATAACGGCCAACCTTGCGATTTCAGAGTTATTCCTATTTTTCAAGTCAGCTCCATACATTTTTTTCTAAAAAAAATTATAACTCGTTCAATTGTTAACCAAATTATCTCATATAATATTATATAGTATAGTAATGATCAGGAGAATCCATTTCCACACAAAAAAAATATACATTATAACTCAAGTTTCTATGTCTATGAAACGCGATTTTCAGCCCACTGTGCGGCGCGAGCGTTAGCAACGAGTAGCGTATGACATTTACTTCATCGAAAACATCCCGTGATTCAGAATTCCAACAGCGACATCTAGTTAGAAACAAGGTATTATTTTAATTTATAATATTCATTGTTTTCATAGTTTTCACTTCTGTCGGCAGTCCTCATGACTGCTTTGTGTTTTATTTGTACGTACTTTTTCTTAAATGAAAATTTTTAGTAAATTTAAGAAGTAATAAGATGAGCGCGCATCATTGTAACACAAAAGTAACAGGTTAAAGTTGGCTGCAAAATCGTTCATTAAGTCTCGAAAAAAAATTGTAGTTAAGTCTTTTTTTTTTTTTTTTTTTTTTTGGTGGACTATGGATTAGTCTCGCCCCGCCAAATCGGTCCGGGGTGACGGAAAAGGCGGCGCGTGACCCCATAGACCCACCGTAAAAACTCCTCTCTCTTCGCCGTGCGAGCGGGTCACCGGGACCCGATTTTTAACTTCGGTGGCCCGCCCGGCGGTTCACCCTCGCGGGTTCCTCTCGTCGACGCCCCGACAGATTTCGCCGTCGGGGCGTCGCCCTCACGCGGTGGCCTCACGTCGGGTGACCGGACAATTCCCCGGTCCGATCACCCGAAGCCTCGGTTAGGGCGGCATCAGGCGCAGGTATTCGCGCCTGCACCGCCCCGGCCGCTGGCGGCGGCCCGGGGCGCGGGAATCCTCCCTTGCCCGTTCCGCCGCTTCCTTCTGCGAGATGACAGCCTCGCAGAAGGCGGCGACCGCGTCCCAGTTCCTGATGCTGTCGACCATCGCTTTCGCGACGGCCGGCAGCGTCAGGTCGGCACCGATGACAGCGACGAGGTCACGGCGCTGCCGCTCCCATCCCGGACACACCTCCAGCGTGTGTTGCGCCGTGTCCTCGTCACTCCTGCAGTGGTGGCAGGCCGGAGTCCACTCCCTATACACGACCCTGTGCAGGTACAACCCGAAACACCCGTGCCCCGTCAATACCTGCACCAGCCGAAAGGTGAGGACTCCGTGCCGCCGCTCCATCCACTCTATCAATAGGGGCCGGAGGGCCTCAACGGTCTCCACACCGTGCCTAGGCCTCTCCAGCCGCGTAGCCCAACGGGCGATGACGTCTCGGCGGGCATCCACGCGCCAGGTGGCTATCTCGCTCAACGATGGGGAGCCACCTTCCTCGCGCGCTTTGATAACCCGCCGGTAGAGGTCGGAGAGCATCTCCGCCTCTAGGTCCCACGGGGGTGTCCCGGCCAACAGGCACGCCGCCTCTGTCGACACCGTGCGGTACCCGCGAATGGCTCTGACCGCCATGGCTCTCTGTGGCCTCCACAGAACCGCCCTGAGCTGGGCGTTCAGAGCCCTCGCCCACACGGGTGCGCCGTACATGGCCATCGAGCGGATGACCCCCGCATACAGCCGTCGGACCTCAAAACTGGGTCCGCCCACATTCGGCATGAGTCGAGAAAGGGCGGACGCCGCGCCGACAAGCCGGGGAGCAATCTGTCGGAAATGCTCCCGGAACCACCATCGCCCGTCGAGCACCAGACCCAAGTACCTCATATGGGCCTGGATGCTGATGTGGATGGAGTTTACCACTATCGAGGCGCCGATGGGCAGCCTCACACGGGGCCCATGGAAAAGTAGGGCCTCCGTCTTGTTTAGGGCCACCCTGAGCCCCAGCGCCTCGATCCGCCTGACCATCTCCTCGGTGCCGAGAGTGGCCAGGCTCGCCGCCTCTTCGAGTGTCCTGCCCCGGGCTGTGACGAGCGTGTCGTCAGCGTAGCACACCAAGCTCAGCCCGGGGGGGAGACTCCCTCTCAACGCCCAGTCGTACCCGATGTCCCACAGAGTCGGCCCCAGAACCGACCCCTGTGGAACGCCGCACGACATGGGCGTCCGCACAATGTCCCCTGCGGGACCCGCGCAGAGGATACTGCGGCCCTCCAAATAGTCTGCCACCAGCCGCCTGAGGTACAGGGGCACTCCATGGAACCGGAGCGCCTCCCTGATGCAGCCGAATGGCAGACTATTGAATGCGTTGGCGATGTCCAACGACACCGCCAACAGCACTCCCTTCCCGGCGACGGCCTCCGCGGCCGCCTGCCTCAGGCGTAATAGGGCCCCGATGGTCGAACGCCCCCTCCGAAACCCATACTGAGCGTCCGACAGATCGGGCCCCACCTCCTCCAGGTGTCGGACGATGCGGGCAGCGAGCACACGCTCCAGCAGCTTACCCACATCGTCGAGGAGCACGATGGGCCTGTAGGCCGACGGCAAATCCGGCGACCGTCCCGGCTTTGGCAGGAGAACCAACCTCCCTTCCTTCCAGCACTCAGGGAACCGTCCAGACGTCAGACAGGCGTTGAACAGCTGCCTGAGGCGAGGCTCGAAGTGCTCGAGGAGCGACGTCAGCACCCGGACTGGAATTCCGTCCGGGCCGGGGGCCGTGGTGGCGGAACGAATCTTCGCCACGGCTGCCCCCACTTCCGACTCCGTCACGGGCGGAACACTCTCGTCGTCGTCGGCCTCCCGGTCCTGATCTGGCGGAGCCATGACCGGGGGCGTGTGTTCCAACTGCCGTGGAAACAGCTCCTCGACCACCCTACGAAGGAAGTCGGGCTGGAGGGTCTTGGTGAGGGGGGGGGCCCGCGCGCGAAGCTTGTTCAGCGCCGCGCGATATGGGCGACCCCAGGGGTCACGGTCGAGACCGTCCAGCATCTCCTGCCAACTCGCGCCCTTGGCGGCTCGGATGGCCAGCCGAAAGGCAGTCCGCGCACTGCGGTACGCCTCGTACAGCTGGCCCTCCCGCTCGACGTCGCGGTGACGCCGCCGGCTGCGGGTGTAGGACCTTCGGGCACTGATACACGCCGCACGAAGGTCCGCCAGTCTTGGGGACCACCAGTAGACCCCCTGCCTCGGAGGCGGACGCCGCCGCACTCTGGGCATGGCCGCATCGCAGATCTGCGTTAACGCACTGCGAATGCGGACAGCCTCAGCGTCCACTCCGTCTGCTGGGGGTGGTGAGGACAGCCACGTACTGACAATGGCCGCCTCCGCCAGTAGATCCCTGTCAAGACGACCCACAGCCCACCGCGGAAACGCGGGAGCTCCGTCCGCCCTGTGACCCCTACCGGGTTCCCGGGGGGAGACCTCCATCCGGATGTACCGGTGGTCCGACAGGGTCTCCGCCTCCTCCAGGACACTCCAGTTCCTCACCCGTGGCGCGACAGCGGGGCTAGCGAACGACAAGTCCACTATCGACCCGCCCTGCCGCCGCACACACGTGTTCACCGAGCCTCTGTTCAGAACACAGAGGCCCAGTGAAGCCGCCCACTCGTTGACCGCCCGCCCGCGGTCATCCGTTGTAGGGGACCCCCACGCCGTGGATTTGGCGTTGAAGTCCCCCAGAACCAGGACGAGGCCCGGTGCCAGTCGCCGTATCGAGGCCTCCAAGGTGGTGAGTGAGGCCCTGAAATCGTCCATCCTCCTAGTGGGGGAGAGGTATACGCTGTAGAGCGTGACCCCTCCCCACTCCGCCGCGACAAATTCCTCGCCCCTATCCAAAAGGGACAAGGACGGGAAGTGCCGCTGCGTTGAGACGACGATTGCCGCAGTACCGTTTCGACTGACCACCCAATTGGGGCGATCAGGCACGGCGTACGGTTCCGCGACTACGGCTGCACCAATCGACCACTCCGCCATGGATTGCAGGAGGAGATCCTGCGCTCCGGCGGAGTGGTTGGTGTTGGCCTGCAGGAGGAGGTGCATGGCTGGTGTACCCATTATCGGGTTGTGTCCATGACCTCCTCGCCAGCGGGCGATCGGACCGCGCTAGGAGCGGGAGCGGCCGTGGTCGTAGGGCCGCCCCGCGCCTTTGGGGCCGAAGCTGGAGGTTTGCACGCCCCAGAGCCCATGCGGTGCTTGGCGGGCTTATTGCCCGCCGCACACGCGGGGCAGTGGGGCGGGGCGGCGCAAGATGCCGCCACGTGCCCGGTCTGACCGCAGCGGAAACACAATCCGCCGCAGTCGAAGCAATTAGTGCACGTCGGTCGAGTGTGTCCGACCGCCATGCACTTGTAGCACCTCGCGGGCCGGTGCTCAAGCACGGTTACCCGCGCCGAGCTCCAGCCCACGAGGAGCCTGCCTGAGCCGGCCAGTTGCCTGACCGACTCCACCGGGCACTGCGCCCAGGCAGCACCTACGCCACCCGGACCGGGACGAATGGCACCGACCCGGACGGTGTCTATGGGACACCCGGTTTTCGAGGCAATAGCCTCCCGGATGTCTTCCACCGTCACCGAATCGTCCAAACCCGAAATGCGCATTTCGGCGCACTTGACGGGCCTGGCGATCTTGATGCCACCCTCCACGGCGAATAAACCTCGCAGCTTCTCGGCCACGCTGTCGGCCGTCTTGGCGCCCTCGGCCCCTGGGAACTCGAGAATTCGAGCCCCCGTCCGGGCCTTGCGGGTCCTGGCTTCGACGCCTCCAATATCGGAGACGTCTAGCTCCCGCCGGGCCTTCCTCAAGACGGCCTCGTAGCTGAGGCCCTTCTCGGCCGCCTCGGGCAGCACAGTGATCACCACTGCGGCCGTCTTCGGCGACTTGAGCCCCTTGCGCGGTCTCTTCTTCCGTCCGGCTCCTGCCTGTGGAGCGGGGACCTCAGCGGCGCGCTTGGCCTCCGCTCTCCTTCTTTGGCCGCGACTCCTTCTGTCGCGCTCGGCCACCTGCCAACCCTGTTCGGGTACGGCAGTCGTGCCAGACGCGGAAGGTCTCGTCGCAGCCTCGCTGGTCGTCGCCGGCGGTGTTATTGCGGGCGACTTCAGCGGTCCGGCAGGAGCCGGAGCCGTCTTCCTCCTCAGGGCGGGTCCCTTCGGAGCTGGGCCGGGGCCTTTGGGCTTAGGCCCGGCCGCGGCCGCGGCGTAGCTCCCCACGCGGCCACCCTGACAAGGCAGCGGGGCGGGGGCTGGTGCCACATGCGGCCGCTTGTCCGCGGCGAGAGGTGGTCGGACACGTGGTTCTGGAGGCAACCTCGCCTCCAGAACGGCGAAGCGCGCATCGACGAGCTTGCCCACTGCGCCGATGATTTTGGCGAGGGCCTCGTCCGATATGCCTCCCACCTCAAACGGGGTCGGCTGAGCCTCCTCAGGGGCCCGTTCTACGGCGCCTGGCGGCTTTGGCGCCGCAGGGGCGCTAGCCGGCGGCAAGCGGTCCGCGGGGAGAGGCGTCAACCTCACCACCGGGACAGGGAGTCTCGCCGCGGCGACTGCGCCAGCGTCAGCCGGCGGCGCGCGCTTCGCGGCGGCAGGCGTCTTCCTCGCCGCGGGGACGGGTGTGACGGTGACGCCATCACCCAACGTCGTCGGCGCCGCAGCGCGAGGCGGCTTTGGCGCCGCAGCGGCCGCTGAGTAGCCGGTCTTGGCTGGTGGCGCGGCTGGCGCAGGCGACACGAACAGCGCCACCTGCGCCTTGAGGTCGGCCACGTCGATCAGCAACTGGCGGTTTGCCCGACGCATCTCCGCCAGCATGTCGCCCAGGTTCCTGTTTCGGGTCCGCAGGCCTGACATCTCGCCTCTAAGGCGCACATTTTCGGCCTGCAGATCCGTGGCGTCACCGGCGCGGACAGCGACCGCCGCCGCCCTTTCTACAGCCGAGGTCCCTCGCCCTCTTCGGGAGGCCATGATCTTAGGTGGAGGCATGTTGGCCGCGCTCCCCTCGGTTTCGGCGCTCGAGCTGCCTCCCTTACTCAGGGGGCGCTTTCGCACCTGCGAGGGGAGGGCCTCCTCCTTCTTAGTCGCGGTCGCCGGCGGCGTCTTTGCTGCTAGACGCGCCGACGACCTAGTGGGGCCTTCACCAGCCGACCCGCTTTCCTCTTTGGACGGCCCTGCGGGAATATCACCGCCCTCGTCCATTCTGACGGTAGACCCGCCGCCCTCGTCTTCGGACGGCTCTGCGACATCGCTGTCGCCCTCGTCCGTCGACGGCTCTGCTGCGAGTCTACCGTCCTTCTTCTCTTCAGCGGCGGCAGCCTCCCTGCGCGCCCGCCGCTCCTCCAGCCGCCTTTTGTGGCTCAGGCCGTTGCCCCGAGACTTTCGAGGCGACCTCCTCTTCTTCTTCTGGGCCTCCACGGTTTGTGCCGGGCCCTCGGCAGACGCCTCAAGTCCTGAGGACGAGGCGTCGTCTTGGTCAGTTTTTGATCGGCTTGACCGGGCCTTGGGGTGAGGATCGCTACAATCCCCGTCGTTTTTTTTAATTAATTTATCAGCATCCATTATTGATCCCACGATTATGGGAGATACAATACGTCGACCCGGGCAGAGATCCCTTTACCCGGGCAAGCCTACATTTACCAACCAGGGGGTCAGCCGGTACCCTGGCTGGAGCGTGCTAACGACAGAACAACCCATCTGCCATGCATCTTCTCGCCGCACGCCAGAACTTAAGATTCTGGGTGATTTCCGAGTCCGAATGTTACTTCGAACTCTTTATAGAGGTTGTCTTCCTCGCGGTCCGGGCGGTTAAGCCAAGACCCTCGCTCCTGAAACTAAGACAAGCAAAGAATCAGGTTTACGATGTGTGGGCGGTGGCATGTGCCTGCCCAGCCCTCAAATGAATGAGTGACTGAGCCCGTCCCAAAATTTCGCGTCCTATACCCTCTACTACGACTGTAGTAGAGTAAGGAGCGAAATCGCGCAGATATTCGCTACGGACGACAGTACAACAGAAGAACTGGGGACCGCCGCCCGCACCCAGGGTACACCGCGTGGAGGTTTCTGGGATAGTACCCCTAGTTAAGTCTGGAACAATAGAAATAAAACCTCTTTCTAGTTTGTAAATTTACATCACGTGTTTTAGTTTCACACAAGTGCGTATTATATATGTACTGAAAATTATATTCAGTAGGTAGTGATTTAAATGGGGAATATGCATGACCTTTTTATTTTTTTAAACGTTTTTACTAGTTATTACATTACCAAAAATAAATATAACACATCCAAAATATAAACCATTAAGCTAAAAAAAATATATTAAAATCATTAACATTTTTGGGCGATTAAAACGCGGCTATTATGGCGCCTTTCTGTGACGTCAAAATACTGTGTGTATTTTCAAGTTGGATGTCAACAACGAAATGTTTGGTTCAAGAAGTTATTGAAAATTAAAAAAGTGAGTGTAAAGTCAACTTATTACGATGGAAAAGAACAGAAAATCGTATTATAAATATTGCGTCGTTCCTATGTACCAAAATATTATCAAAATTGCACCTAACAAAGTTATTTCTTTATGCCGAGAAATGGAATAAATAGAAAAAAATGATGCAAGGCGATGAGAAAAGACAATGTATCGTGTTTCAGCAGTTTATACTGTTGTGAAGATCATTTTAACGTAAGTAAACAAATTAGTGATGAAGTACATAAAAGAATATTTTTTATTAATTACTTGCACATACTAGTTTTGTTTACAAACTTCGACGTACATATACCTAAATAGTTTACGTAAAGTTCTTAAATATATATTCTCAATATCTAATAGGTACATGGGTATTTATCCATAAAAGTAATATATGTTTAGTCATCTATGATACCTATGAATGAAAACATGTAACTTATTAGAGTAAGAGAAAAGTTTGAAATTATTTATTATTTATCTTTCTAATTGGGTTTCAGACAGAGAATTATATACAATACAGAATAGTGGCATTAGAACAGGGACAAAAGGTGGCATTTGCTAAGTCTCTCATTCACAAGGATTAATACCTACTTGAACACAGAAAACTAATAACTTATGAAATAAGTATGTAACGATACAAAATAATCACTAGAAACACCTTGATACCAGAAGACTCGAGTGTACTATGACGTCAAGTTTTGAACAACCAATCGCATCGCGTTTTAGAAATTTGCGAGCGAATTTCAAAAAAGCCGATTTTTGGTAATTAAATTTCACTATTAAATAATGATGAATTTCAAAAATAATTGTATAGGTATGTTTTTTAAGCAATAAAGATTACAAATAAAAATATTTTGTTCATTTTGGAGTCATGTGCATATTCCCTATTGAATATTTTGATTAATATTATTTTCTCAAACATGCTTGGAAATTTGAGCATTATTTTAACAACCTTCTTCGAGATAAATCGAAATTGCTGTACTGACCAAATACATGCGAGTAGCGGCCGGCAAAAAATGTAACTAAATCTATATCTGTCGTGTTTTAGCGGCCAAATAAATATATATGTAAATTCATATCTTTTTACAAATGGAACAATTTGTTACTCCTAAATATGGCAACTAAGGAGGCAAATTATCAGAGTTTTATTTAAATTTCGAACTGGCTTAAAAAAAAACCTGATTGATGATAAAAAAAAATCTAATAATTTGGAAAATCGAAAAGTACACGTCTCATAATTTTATATTATTTATCATTTACTATTAGTCAATGCCATAAAAGAATGCCATAAATGAAGGTTTTTCTTGACATATGTATGATAATATTATCCTATAAGTGCAATATGAGAAAAATACAATCATTTTTTGGTTTGAAAGTTCTTGATTTTCATATACTATATCGAAAGTAGAGCAAGACCTCAACGCTTCGCTTATGAGGCGTGCATTAAACCCATTGGCGCGTGAAAAATGTTGTTCGTTGTTCGTCATTGATTTTGAAGACTAATTGTATTTTCAAATAAAAAGTTCTATTTAGTAATACTTAGTTTTAATTTCCGCGCATTACTTTAGAAATAGTACATTACTGCAGCGGCTAGCAAAGGAGGCATTAATGGACGAACGTGTAAATGTAGGCCAAGGCAAAGCCGAGGCACACATACGAAAGTCAATCAATTCCTAGTTGTGGCCATGCTTGTATAGTACTTTTCTCAAATATTTAACGAAATTTGCGCGGCAATTAAAACTAAGTAAAACTACATTTTACGTTCGTCGTTCGTATACATGACGAACAACGAACAACATTTTCACGCGCCAAAGGGTTAATTTGTTTTTGTTTTTTTTTTCATTATCAAACAGGTTTCTTATTCAAGCCAGTTCGAAATTTAAATAAAACTCTGATAAGTTGCCTATTTGGTTGCCATGTTTTGTAGTAAGAAATCGTTCCATTTTTAAAATACACGATAGATATGAATTTACATGTCTATTTATATGACCGCTAAAACACGACAGATAAGGATTTTCATACATTTTTTGCCGGCCGTTGCTCGCATGTATTTGGTCAGTGCAGCAATTTCGTTTTATCTCGAAGAAAGTTGTCAAAATAATGGTCACATTTCCAAGAATGTTTGAGAATATTACATTACTGCTGCGGTCAGCAAAAGAGGAATTGATAGACGAACGTGTAAATGTGGGCCGAGGCGTAGCCGAGGCACACATACGTAAGTCCATGTATAGCGCTTTTCTCAAATAATGCGCCGAAATTAAAACTAAGTAGTACTAAGTAGAACTGTATACATGACGAACAACGAACAACATTTTTCACGCGCCAAAGGGTTAATTTCTTTTTGTTTTTTTTTCCCTTGCATTTTGTTAATTTGTTTTTGTTTTTTTTTTCATTATCAAATAGGTTTCTTTTTCAAGCCAGTTCGAAATTGAAATAAAACTCTGATAAGTTGCCTATATGTTTACCATATTTTGAAGTAACAAATCGTTTCATTTTTAAAATACACGATAGATATGAATTTACATATATATATTTATTTGGCCGCTAAAACACGACAGATATGGATTTTACAAATTTGGTCAGTACAGCAATATCGATTTATCTCGAAGAAGGTTGTCAAAATAATGTTCAAATTTCCAAGCATGTTTGAGAAAAAGTACTATACAAGCCTTGGCCACAAATAGGAATTGGTGAACTTACGTACGAGTGCCTCGGCTTCGCTTCAGCCCACATTTACACTTTCATCCATCAATGCCTCTTTTACTGGTCGCTACATTAATGTACTATTACTATTCGTAAATATTGGTGTAAAAATTATCTTATCCTTTTCCAGTTCTTTTTTTATTATTTTATTGTAATTAATTGCAGACAATTAAAAACTCTTTTTTAATGATGCCAAAGATGTATAACTCCTCACGCGCGTACATAACAACACGCACTCATTTATTTTTGGATTTAAAGAGTGAGAGTAATAATCAAATAAATTTACTTACGCATTTGTAATATTAATTAGTATATGGAATTATAGATACATTCATTTGTCTCTTGAATCATTGTCGAGTACTTTCTTTCTCTATAAAAGCGCAAAAGAAGAATATAACATGTTTGACAGTTTTGGTTGAGTTATACAACCACCTCTGCCTGTGAATTTGAAAATATTCTTATATGTGTAATAATCGTCTTTATCAAATTGTACTATCCATATCTGTGTAGAGTTCGGTTTGAATTGATAAAATAAGTATAGATAAAAGTGTATCTAGTGGTAGTTTAAGTTGATCAATATTTAAATTGTATTTTAAAATAAGTTATATACGAGCCTCTTCTGTAATGTTCGAAAAATTAACTTACGCATAGCGTCGTGCTTTGTCTCAATTGTCATTTACCGCGATGTTATCTGATTATGTAGGCTAGTTTTGGTCTCGTAAAAGACTTACGATATCTAAAAAGAATGAAAGAAGTTATGAATTGTATTCATACTTCAAATATAACACGGAAAAATAAAATAAAATTCTTGATATAAATTAAAAAAAAGTCACGTATATAATCAGTAAATAATTGAAAGCTTTCTAATTATTTAATTCTTATTAAAAGGCAATATCCTTTTATCATGGTTGATTTTACAAACATACAATTAGCAGACATAAATAACAACTACACTCTATATATTTGTTTTTAAATCACACATTAAAATTGTTTTCCATGGGGATCTAACAAGTGTTCGGCTTAGGAAGTCCTTACTTGAACCACTGCGCTATCTATGTAGTTATTCATATTTAAAATAATATCCAAATATTGTACTAAAACAATATTAAGTACACAATACGCATTTGTATTAATATGGACGTCCATGATTGATTACATATTTGCTATAACCAGATAATATATTGTTATCATTATATAAAATTCATTCAACCAGTTCCATTGTACTTTAGTTTATATGGGACGCAAGCCAGCTGAGCCGCGCCTGATTTTTTATTACATGAAATGTTCGTGTCAGCAATCGAATGCTCTCGAGATTTAATCGCTTATGATTGCACGAATGTTACAATCAAATTCATTCTCAAATCTAACATTTTTAACATGGATAATGTTGTCTCATATCTTGAATAGATGCAGATAGCAATGTATAAGAAGGTCTGCAGCATATTTCACCCGTGTGGCGACGGGAATAGAATACAAAAGTCGTCACCCCTTACTTGCCCGTGGCAGTCGTAAAAATCGGCTAAGGGTCTCACCGGGAGATTGGGCAGTGGCTATTTCCCGGGAAACTTAATAACATCTACCGCGATCGCCAATCCGCTCGCCAAGCGTGGTGATTATGGCATTATTACCCCCTCAAAATAAATATGGATGTAGAAAAAGTCACGGCCCCCAGTCATGGCAGTTCCGCTGTTCCACGGGCTCATTTTGGTAGCGGGCATGTTGGTAGCGGGGCAGGGGGTACTAGGAATCTCCGGCCGCGATCCGGCTACCAAAAAAATTGACCCTTGGCCCTGGTAACACACAACGTTCGGACGCTTAGGACCGACGAGAGGGTCATCAAACTGGAAGAGGAATTGAGCAAAATCCGATGGGACATTGTAGGATTATCAGAAGTGCGAAGAGAGGGGGAGGGCACGATAATCCTCCGGTCTGGAAATTTGCTCTCCTACCGGGAGGGAGATCACTCATCCCAAGGTGGTGTAGGGTTTATAGTTCGTAAGTCTCTCGTAGAGAACGTGGAGAGGATCAAAAGTGTGTCAACAAGGGTAGCGTACCTTACACTCAGAATTACTAAACGGTATTCGTTGAAGGTCATACAGGTTTACGCACCGACTTCGACATACTCCGATGACGTAGTGGAGGCCTTATAGGAGGATATCTCGAAAGCCATCCACACGTCCAAAACCCACTTCACGGTAGTTATGGGAGACTTCAACGCAAAACTAGGCAAAAGGACAGACGATGAGTTGAGAGTGGGGCAATATGGATTTGGACAGAGAAACCAAAGGGGCCAAAAACTGGCCGACTTTTTGGAGAAGGAAGGCCTCTTCATGATGAATTCCTTCTTCAAGAAACGGCCACAAAGGAAGTGGACCTGGATTAGCCCTGATGGATCTACTAAAAATGAGATAGACTTCATCTTGACGGAAAAACAACAAATATTCAATGATGTCTCTGTGATCAGCAGGATTAAAACTGGAAGTAATCACCGGATGGTTCGAGGCACATTGAATCTTCGTACGAAAGTCAAACAGTCCCGCTTGATGAAGTCTACACTCCGACCTACACCTGTCTAATACCAACCCCGATAGCTTTTAACTCAAATTACATAATCGCTTCCAATGCCTGGAAGAGTGCGAATCTTCGAACGATATGAACAACAGGTTCCTGGAAACTGTCCACGCGGTCAGGTCAAAATTCTTTAAGGCCCGTCGCGCTACTAGAACAAAAAAGCTTTCTGACCAGACTCTTCAACTCATGGAGAGGAGAAAGGAAATGACGGTACAGTCTTCAGCCGATTGGTCTGAACTCAGGCAGCTTAATAGACAAATCTCTAAATCTATGCGACGCGATATTCGCCGATTCAATACACTGCGTATTAAAGAGGTGATAGAGCGAAATCGAGGCTCCAAAGTGTTCGCACGAGATTAGTCGTTTACGCAGAGCCAAATGATTAAGCTGAAGATCGATAACGGTACTGTCATTTCATCTCAGAGTAAGATCTTGGGAGAGGTCGAAAGGTTCTATGGGCAATTGTACAAATCATCTCTGAGTCCTGTTGTCGGCTTGGTCCAAGACCCTAGATCCAAGCTAACTCGACACTATACCGAAGAAATCCCGAACGTCAGCTTGTACGAGATCAGAATGGCTCTAAAACAATTAAAGAACGGAAAGGCACCGGGAGATAACGGAATTACCACAGAGCTCCTGAGGGCAGGCAGCAAGCCAGTTTTAAAAGCACTACAGAAGTTGTTTAATTCTGTCATTCTCGGGGGCGACGTTCCAGAGTCGTGGACCAGGAGTGTGGTGGTGCTGTTTTTCAAGAAGGGCGATAAAACGCTCTTAAAGAATTACAGACCCATCTCACTCCTGAGCCACGTGTACAAATTGTTTTCAAGAGTCATTACGAACCGACTCGCGCGCATGCTAGACGACTTCCAGCCGCCCGAACAAGCCGGTTTTCTAAAAGGTTATAGTACCATAGACCACATCTACACGCTACGCCAGATTATACAGAAGACCGAGGAGTATAATCGGCCTCTGTGTCTAGCGTTTGTGGACTATGAGAAAGCCTTTGATTCTGTCGAAACTTGGGCAGTGCTGCAGTCCTTTCAGAGGTGCCAAATTGACTATCGATATATCGAAGTGCTGAAGTGTTTGTATAAAGATACTACTATGTCAGTCCGCATCCAGGATAAGAGTACAAAACCGATCCAGCTGCAGAAAGGCGTGAGACAGGGAGGCGTTATCTCTCCGAAAATGTTCACTACTGCGCTGGAAGATGTCTTCAAGCTCTTAGACTGGACCGGACTCGGCATCAACATCAATGGCGAATACATCACTCACCTTCGATTCGCAGATAATATCGTAGTCATGGCAGAACCCTGGAGGACCTTGGCACCATGCTCAATAACCTCAGCAAGGTCTCCGAACTAGTAGGGCAGCAAATGAACATGGACAAGACAAAAATCATGTCTAATGCCCATGTCATTTCTGTACCGGTCCTGGTTGGGAATGCGATTCTCGAAGTTGTCGATCACTATATTTACCTTTTTTTTTTTTTTGTTGTGGGCCATGGACGTCGCACCCCGCCAAATCGGTCCGGGGCGACGGAAGAGGCGGCGCGCAACCCCATTGACCCACCCTGCAAGCACCTCTTCTTCGCCGTGCGAGCGGGCCACCGGTACCCGATCTTTGTCTTCGGTGGCCCGCTCGGCGGTATGCGCTCTCGGGCTCCTCTCCTGTAGACGCCCCGGTAGCTTTCGCCGTCGAGGCGTCGTCCTCACGCGGTGGCCTCACGTCGGGTGACCGGACAATTCCCCGGTCCGATCACCCGAAGCCTCGGTTAGGGCGGCATCAGGCGCAGGTACTCGCGCCTGCGCCGCCCAAGCCGCGGGCGGCGGCCCGGGTCACGGGAATCCTCCCGTGCCCGTACCGCCGCCTCCTTCTGCGAGATGACAGCCTCGCAGAAGGCGGCGACCGCATCCCAATTCCTGACGCTGTCGACCATCGCCCTCGCGACAGCCGGCAGCGTCAGGTCGGCACCGATAATAGCGACGAGGTCGCGGCGCTGCCCGTCCCAGCCCGAGCATTCCTCGAGCGTATGTTGCGCCGTGTCCTCGTCACTACTGCAATGATGGCAGCCCAGAGTCCATTCCCTGTACACGACCGTGTGCAGGTATTTCCCGAAACACCCGTGCCCCGTTAACACCTGCACCAGTCGGAAGGTGAGGACCCCGTGCCGCCGTCACTATGTTTACCTAGGACAAACAGTCCAATTAGGTAGATCCAATTTCGAGAAAGAGGTCAGCCGACGAATCCAACTCGGCTGGGCAGCGTTCGGGCAACTTAGGAGGATCTTCTCGTCTAATATTCTGCAGTATCTGAAAACAAAGGTTTATAACCAGTGTGTGTTACCAGCGATGACTTACGGCACTGAAACGTGGTCTCTAAACGTCGGTCTAAAAAAAGGCTCAAAGTCGCTCAGCGTGCTATGGAGAGGTCTATGCTCGGTATTTCTCTACGTGATAAAATCCGAAATACGGAAATCCGTAGAAGAACGGGTGTAACCGACATAGCCCGAAGAATTAGCACGTTGAAGTGGCAATGGGCAGGCGACATCGCTCGACGAACCGACAACCGTTGGGGAAAAAAGGTTCTCGAGTGGCGACCACGAATCGGACGACGCAGCGTAGGACGACTCCCCACTCGGTGGACTGATGACTTCATCAAGGTCGCAGGAAACCGTTGGATGCAGGTGGCACAGGACCGTTATAGATGGCATTCTCGTGGGGAGGCCTATGTCCAACAGTGAACGTTTACGGGCTGATGGATGATGGATGGACAGCATATTTGCATATTTACTTTCATACTGTTTATATACCTAATTTTTCATAACACTCGTATACGTCACATTTTTACTTATTTGACCACGATATTGAAATGTATTGTTATTCTATTTTAAGTATACCTTTTATAACACCTTTAATTAATTATTAAACTAAGTGGCTTCCGTCCACTTCCCTCCTTTTCGTAAAATAATCACTAACATTTCATATACTAAAACTTTCTTTGAAACACGCTGCATCTTATATTATAAGTATTATGCCGATTGGTTTAGTAGTTTTCGCAGTATAACCGAATAAAAAACTGACCTTCCATTTATTACTACATAAGATACATTAGTATAGATTTAAAATTATATCAAATATGTATAGAATAAAACACGTAGGTATTTAATAGAAGCCGGGCGGGCCACCGAAGACAATGATCGGGTATCAGTGGCCCGCTCGCATGGCAAAGAGAGGAACTTGCAGGGTGGATGTACGGGGTTGCGCGCCGCCTCTTCCATCGCCCCGGACTGATTTGGCAGGGAGCGACCACCTCCATAGTCCAGCGCAAAAAAAAGGTATTTAATAGAACATCTTTAGCATATCTTTATGTTCTTTGATGTAAATATTTTACAAAAGTTTGCAAACACAATAAAAAATATAAGGTTTTCAAATTCTACAGTCAGTATATTCATCATTTCAGCTTTTACATGTTCCACTGCTGGCCTCGAGCCTCCTCCATCATAGAAAAGAAATAAACCTTACTATACCACGCTGATCAAACGTGCTGGTACGGGGTTTTATTTCGAGATCTCCCTCTCTTGCATATAACATCTATCTATACATACTTAATATGCATATTATCCCATAGTCGTTTTACCACAGCCATGTGCAAGATAGGAAATGGTGAAAGTGTATTCTTACACCGTCACCACATGGACGAATGGAATTCAGTATATGATAGTCATATACTATTAACATAGAGTTTTTTTGGCGGTGGGCTATGGAGTGATCACACCCCGCTAAATCCGTCCTAGGCGACAGAAGAAGCGGCGCGCGATCCCATAGACCCGCCCTACATGTACCCTCTCTACGCCGAGTGGCCACCGAAACCCGGTCTTTGTCTTCGGTGGCCCGCCCAGCAGTTTACCCTCGCGGGTATCCTCTCGAGTCAATGCCCCGACTGCTTTCGCCGTCGGGATCAAGATAGAGCTGCAGCGCTTTTATAATATATATAATATACATACATACATACATACATATCATCACGCTATATCCCTTGCAGGGTAGGCAGAGAGAACAGAGTGCCAGAGAACTCTATCTCTGCATACTTCACTCGCTTCCTCAATATTCATAATTCTCTTCATACACGCTCGCCGATTTCGGAGACTCTTATATAACTCTTATATACTCTTATATAATATAATATATAATATATAATATGTATGTAGCTATATATGTAGTTGTCCGTAAGCTCTTCCGTATCCATGGTGCCGTACTGCTGCACTTATCATAGCCGTACTCCTCTTTAATTATTGGCTGACCAGTGATTTTGTTTTCCTGTCGCCCGCTTTGTCTAGGAGGGAAGTGGAATCACTCTTTACAACTCCTCCTCTTTAACGTTTTCTAATTAAATTTGTTGCGGGTTCCAAGACAATTAAAATCATATCCCGGGACTGCCTGAGGGTCAAACCTCGGTGTCATTTATAGTGACCATTGTGAATCCTGACTTACAGGAGTTACAATGGTGGGAATGTGTGGTGGGATTAGATATGTAGTTGGTGGATATAAAGTTGTCCCTTACAGATGATTGATCTCAAGTATGTTATTATATGTATAGGTTATAGAGATCAATATTGTTAATTTTTTTTTATTTCTTGTGGTGGCAAGCGAACAAGCAGTGCTCCCGATGATATGTTATTGCTGCCTATGGACCTTTACCATACCAGGGGTACAACTAGGCCACTGCGTACCAAAGAATACCCCAATACCACCCATGAAATTCAGGTTTACCACTCTCGCTCATTGAACGAAACGCAACAGCACATTGCCACTGCTTAGATGTCGATTTTCAGCTAGAATGTGGTATCACACCAGACGAGCCCGCGGCTGTAATCAGAAAACATTAATGAATCAAATTTACGTTTTCAAAATATTAAAAATAAATAATAACACTATTATTTATGGGAATTTTTGTATGTAATAAATTCATAAGTTTGTTAATATTTTGACACATTTCTTCGTAATTGCTCTAGCGAACTCCAAGCTGCTCCAACAAGCTGCATAAGGTACACCAAGATATTGTAGACCGTAGAAGTTGTTGTTACGAAATCTGTAAAAAATATCCTTGTCTGCCAAGAATGTAGTCACTGATAGTACATGTTTTAAAAAAACTCTACACAAAGTAATTTAAACTTTCATGGACATAATAATCTAAGAAATTATGTCCTGTCACTGGTTAATGTAATTGCAAATCAAAAGTTATAATAACTTTATATCGATTTATCAACTATATTAGCATGTGTTTAGATGCGATATTTCTATATCATTTGCTTAATGGTGTCATATTCAATCAGGGAGGATGATATTATTAAAATCGATCTCATCAAAATAATTATTTATTGAGGATAATAGAATATACATCGAATAAATTATGCATCGAGTATATTCTTCTTTTTAGTGATTTAGCATTTGATTAGTTTTAAACAAATGCAATAAAATCCATATAAATAGTTCCATTTCATATGTGTAATACTCGCGTAAACAATAGAAATAATTATGCTAGACTACAAAAATAATGCAGTACATTGACCCACATCATCTCATCTCATTATCATCATCATCTCAGTCCAAATATGTATCACTGTTGAGCTTGAGACTCCACAATGGTAGGGAAATTGAGCTACTATACCACGTTGGTCAAATGTGTTGGTATAGGGTTTTATTTCGAGATTTCCTTCTCTTGTACAGATGACATATGCATATTATACCAACAATTGTCTTTAATGATAGGTACCTATGGGCAAGCCAGGGCGTGGTGAATTGTATTCTTACTCCGTCACCACACGGAAAACACACACACACACACTTTAACCTACATATATTGTATATCCTATTATAAATATAAGCCCTTAATATGGACTAGGGCCAACTCCATCTTATGCCGTCTGTTCAACAATTATAACCCAAGGTGGATTGATGTCAGGCAGGGGGCCAGTATTAAAAATAAAGCTAGTAACTTTTGCAATATGTGTCAGGCAGGTGGCCGGTATTAAAAATAAAGCAAATAACTTTGCAATACGGATGTGGAATACATACTGTTTCAATCCCAAGTAAATGGGATAAGATCAGGATGGTAATGATATTATATATCCGTTCCAATGGTTTCACCAATTAAGTTAATGTGGCAGCTACGTATAGTAATTAAATGTCTCCGTTAAGATGAGAATGTCGACGGTAAATTAATATGCAAACCTACACAAAAAGAACTAATCTTTTATAAATATAAACCTAGTCCTCCTATGACCTTGATCGCTGTAAAGTGTTGGAAACGTCAGCAATTTAAAATCAAATACAAACACGATAGAAGCTGTAAAAATAATTGACCTTCAAGTGTATAAATTTTTACACTTAATATTACAAAAAAGATATAGATTTATTGATTTAAATATTTTCATAACAAAAGGTGTATGTATTATATAAGAACCTCTAATTTGTTGTAACTATTATACGTTCCTTTAAAGCTGACGAATATTGTAAAGTCTTTCATACGCGAAATCGTTCACACTTCGCTTGTTTTCTCCGTATTCCACTCCAGCGCATAAATCAATGTCAGTAGCACATTTTTTATAGTGATAAATTATACAATTTTGTCAGTTAATATAATATCTGTCGCAAATAACATATGATATACACTATTTTGTAGGTAGTAGATGGCTACATTTGGGGGGTTGGATGGGTTATCCGTGTGGTGACGGAGTAAGAATACATTTCATCACCCCCTATCTTACCCGTGGGTAATCGTAAGAGACGACTAAAGGACATAAAATGCATATAACATCTATGCAAGAGAAGGAAAACTCGAAACAAAACCCTATACCAACACATTTGACCAGCGTGGTATAGTAGGTTAGTTTCCCTCCCATTACGGAAGAGGCCTGAGGCCAACAGTGGGATATATATGGGCTGTGATGATAATGATGATGAGATGCCTACAACAAATTTTTACAGTTTGCGGATTTCTATAAATAATGGTATTTACCTATATAGAAATACGCAAACTGTAAAAACAGGTGTTTTTTTTATTTTTAAAAACACCATCCTGTACTAAGGAAATAATCCTTGTATTGCGGAAGACTTCACAAACATGCAATTAACGCAGAAAAATTACACCCCAGACTCAGAATAATACTTTGTGGATCCACGACACTAGTTGTGGTCTTTGGCTTCGGCGTCTGTGTGAGCCTAGGCGTCGCCGTGGGAATAAGTTCGGTATCTTTCCACTCCATCCATCTGTGCAATCATATAGATAGCAATATATTATATACTAGCTTTTGCCCGCGACTTCGTCCACGCAGAAGTCATCTCTGACAAAGTTAAATAGAAAAAGCAATGCAAGGTGTTGAAGGTTTGTCGCTAGGACGATAATCAACAGCGTCAGAAACTGGGATGCGGTCGCCGCCTTCTGCGAGTTAGATGTCTAACGGAATTAGGCAATAGGGTGGGTCTAAGAGAAACTCGTGTAAATACGAGAAGACTCGGGTAAATACTTTGTACCGATAGTTGAGAATTTATTACATATATAAAAGTGACCTAGCAACGGCATATTCATACACTGAAAAACTTAAAAGTTGATACACGGGAAATAATTAACTGTTCTTTAATGAAAGATATTCACATCTTTTTTTTTCGAATGAAAATATTCAGTGATAAAGTATTATTATTAGACTAGCTGACCCGTGCCCACTTCGTTGGGCATAATGTTAATAATCCTTTTTTAGTACAGTGTTATGATTTCATTTCTAACTGCCAAAAGGAGGATTATACGTAGGTATAGTTTGTATTTGCATGCTAATACAAAATTCGAAAGTAACTCTGTCCGAAAGAAAAAACATTTTTTGCGGGATTTGCGATAAACGAATTCCATGAGGACCAAGTCGCGGGAAAAGTTAGTTTGGTTATGGTAATTTTAATTGTTGAAAACTTCTCTGTAAACTATATTGGATGTAATGTTATCATTTGGTAGCAAAATATATTGTATATCAGGAGTTCCAACCCGAGATAAGCCAACATATAACTGCCCATGGGAAAAACACGGCTTTCTCAGGTCAATGCCCACCAGAGAGAATGTTTGACCTTGGGACTTGTTAATAGTGAGGGCAAAAGAGATCTTCACTGGAAACTGTAGCCTTTTAAACGGTATGGGTAAATCAGTGGGAATCATGGGTATCCGCGGAATATAAGCCAGTTGTCCCACTGCTGGCCCTGTGAGAATGGTCGCCACGATTATATTGTCCCGTAACTCTTTTGTAAGCAGCCTTGTGCCATTACACATGTTGGCGGGGTCTCAGGTTTCTTAATAGCATGATAGGAATGGCAACTTTTAACACGAGGTCGTGAGGAGGTAAGCCAGAAGGGTTCAAAGAATTTAAAAATTCTTGGGGATAGTGCACTGTATCCTCAATATTACACACCGTATCAATAGACTGATGACCGGAAATTTTCTCTAAAATGAGTTTATTTATTTCATTCACTGTATCGTTTCTGGGTGACACTATTGCCCTAGAACAAAGCCAATGATAATCTCTCTCCAATAAATTTTCAAGACCGGGATATATTGCGTCAATAAGATGTTCCAACCTGTGCAATATGTGTCCTAATGTCTCTGTAACTTCGTTTGTTGTAGGGGAGTTGTATCTTCCTCGATGTTGATTTTGCGGTGTGCGATCGGCGTGAATTATTAATTTTAAATTGTCGGAGGAGTTGCTTTGTAAATTGTATTTGAAACTGCGTATGTATTCGTTCTGGCTATTTAATACGGTCTGTAACTCATTGATCAAATCGGTTTTTAAAGTGGGGCTCATGTTTGATCGCAAAGAAAGTTAGTCTGCATCAGAAATGAAATATATCTATAAAAATTTCGAAATTTGACCTGTTGAAGGAAGAAGACTACCAATTAAATGATAAACCTGGCCCTCTATCTTAAAAGTAGGCATAAAATTTCCTTCACGAATTTCTTTAGCACCGAACAATGTCATTTGAAATAGTGTGGTATATTTCCGTATATTGTTTAAAAAATGCGTAGAGTGTGGATGAGCATTTGCAAGAGACTTTTTACAGGCTCTAGTGGCTCTTCAATGTTAGGAAGAATCACTTTACCTGCAGCACAACACATACCATTCGGTTCATCGCTCCATTTTTTTGCAAAACACTTAGGACAGGTTTTACTCATTGCTCCAATTGTTACTGCGCTCTGCTTAGAGTAATCGATGTTAGGATCATAATTGAAAGCTGATCTATTACTGTGTGGTGCACTTCAACTGCGTATTCTAGATGTTCGTTGTCTTTGTGCCGCAGCAGTGAGCCTTTGCGAACGTTCAGTGCTAGACTCCCTAGCACGAATTTCCGCTCGTGTCTGGGATGTATGTCTAGACAGTTGAGATTTTCTTTTAGGCATATTGACAGTTTGTTTTCAAAAAACATTTAAAAAAATGGAACAGTTGTTCTAAATAGTTTTTTTTATTATGGAAATAAAGCAATTAAGCAAGATGAACATAACCTAAATGCAAAAAATTAAATACCTATAACCTAAATTAATATCTACATGAAGCAAATGAAGCAAACTAAATAGCTAGGTATAACTTAAATAAATATCTACATGAAACAAACTAAATATCTATAACCTAAATTATATGAAAACTATAAACAGAAAACAGTTCTGAAAAGAAATTATATTTTAAAAAAGTACAGAAAATAAAGACTTTTAATTTTTAATAAAAGAATAAGATAGATATAGTTCTGATAAGAACTTTTTATTTAAACAATGTCGAAAGTGAGCTAATTACGTTTCGAAAAATTCAATTTCGGGAGCGTTCGCTGCTTAAGGAGCCGACCACGCGACTGAGCCGCGCGGGTACCTACCTCTCAGATGTAAAAGGCGCGCCCCCTTCTCCCGAAGCGAGCACGAACGCGAACCGAATTAAACCCGAAGCCATCGCGCGCCGTCCGCTGCTTTGGCCTTCACACTTAAGACGATGAGTTTACTTATTTTCATAAAAATTCATAATTTTTGATAATATGACTAATAAATATGACCTAACGATTTAAATTATTTTATTAATATTAAAAATTAAATTATCTATACTAATATTAAAAAAACTACTTTTTGTAACTTAAATATAAAAGTTAGACATATGCTGTCGTTGACTTTTTTGTAGGCATTTTCAAGCTCCACATCTTTTCTCTAGAACTCAAAAATATATCTTTCATAGTTAAGGCAGCGTTCGTAAGAAACGCTTTCATTCGACCGTTTTTCTCCGATTCACTTTGCAAAACGGACTACCACGTAAAAGCCTTTTTATTTTTCGGTTTTTTATATAACCTATGACACTCAGCAATAATGTGGCTTTCTATTGGTGAAAGAATTTTTAAAATCGGTTCAGTAGATCCCGAGATTACCCCTTACAATTTAACAAATATACAAACACACAAACTTTACTTCTTTATAATATTAGTATAGATAACAATAAAATTGAATAAATATTATAGGAGATATTTCATAACTACAAAAAAAAAACCCAAGTAATAATATAATGCATGAAAAATTTCTTCAGATGGTAGCTGGTCTGTAATTTGTGTCAGTAATTTAAATCTTTCTAAAGCTATATATAGAAATTATTGTTAATTTGAAATATATTACAAAAAATTGAAATATAATGGTAAAACCGCCAGTTAAGTCATTTATGGTCTATAAATGACTTAACTGGCGGTTTTACCATGCCATGCTTCAACTAAGTGAATGGTTAGAAATAAAGAAAGAAACCAGTAAAAAGACACCAGGTAAAATAAAATTATGATTTTTTGTTTAATTAGACAGCACCCGACGCTAAGGAAATACGAGTAGTTCTTGTATTCCAGGGGATTCCACTAAGCCAGCTGTGCAGTCGCTTAAAAAGAAATAAACAGCACGACCATGTTAAAAATAATAAAAGAACCTATGTGAAACAAATATGTTATTGGCCTTGGCCATAGTCCGCCTCGTCCACACTATCCATCAACAACGTCAGCAGGCTAGTATGAGGCCCTACAACAACTTTTAAAATATTTGGATACTTATTTATACAATGATATTTTCCAAAAAAAAATATTCAAATCGCAATAAAAAATTAAAGGTTTTTTAGGAAGATGAAAAATACTTTATGATCTATTCTCATACGTACCAAAAATACAAAAACAAGTCCTTAAAATCGGTAGACCCGTTTTGAAAAAGGTCGCCCATTAGCACCGTGATACGAGATTTTCTTATATTAAATAGATTATCCGAAATTGCCATTTTAAATTATTTAAGACTAGCTGATGCCCGCGACTTGGTCCGCGTGAAATTCAATTTTACTACGCACCCTGTTTGAAAAATTAAAAAATAATATATATAGTAAGTAGTAGTAAAATGGCTTTCATTAGGAATGAAGTAGGAAAATGAATTTTTTGGTCCATGTCGCACTTTAATAGCGTAGAATATCTTCAGATGGATAATGGATATCTCTTACACTTTTATTGTAATGTGAAAGGATTTGAAAGACTACAGAACACTAACATCATTAAAATTAAAAGACTTAAATGAATGAGGTTATTACTGTTACATGCCGTCAAGGGTGTCGTCCCAGCGCTGATCACCCTCAAGTGCTCTGCAAGCTGCATGAAATATACTATATCATTAACATGTAAAGAATTAGGCCCTCGCACAATATGCAGCAACAAGCGGCAGTAATAGCATTCGCTATTGCTAGGGTGCCCTGTCGGGAAGAGTGGGACATGGCGTGGGCGTCAACGTGGAGGTCGGCGTGGGCGTCTTCTTGTGCGACGAAGTGAGCCTTGACGTGGGCGGGTGCGTATGTGTCGGCGTGGGCGTAGGTGTCGGTGTGGGTGTGTGCGTCGCGTGGGCGTGGGCGTCGTTGTGGTCTTTGGCTTCGGCGTCTGTGTGAGCCTAGGCGTCGCCGTGGGAATAGGCCTGTGCATCAGCTTGGGCGAAGGCGTCGTTGTGGGTGTAGGACATAGCGTCGGTGTGGACGTCGGTGTGGGCGTTGGTGTGGGCGTCGTGGGCAACGCGTGGGCGTCAACGTGAGCCTGGGCATGGGCATTAGCGTGGGTCTGGGTATGGGCGTCTGCGTAGGCGTAGGCATCAGCGCGGGCGTTGACGTGAGCCTTAGTGTCAGTTAGGGTGTGGGCGTGTTCATCGACGTGAAGATGTCTGCGTGGGCCTCGCTGTGGATATGGAGATGAGTGCGAGCGTCGGCGTTGGCTTGGCGTGGGCGCCTGTGTGGGCCTAGGTGTTACTGTGGGAATGAGCCTGGGCGTTGGCGTTTGCGTGGGCGTGGGCCTTAGTGACGGTTAGGGTGTGAGCGAGGGCGTCGGCGTGGGCCTTAGCGTAGGCACATGCGCAGGCCTAGGTCTTGTTGTGGGTAGTGGGCATGGGCGTCGGCGTGGGCGTGGGCGTCGGTGTGTGCCAGGCCATGGGCGTGGGCGTCAGCGCAGGTGTTGGCGTGATCCTTAGCGCCGGTTAGGGCGTGGGCGCGGGTGTCGGCGTGGCCGCCTGAATGGGCCTCGGTTTCACCTTGAGAATGAGCATGGGCATCTGCGTGGGTGTAGACGTCAATTTGGGCCATGGCATCAGCGTCTGTGTGGGCCTAGGCGTCGCCGTGGGATCGGGTCTGGGTGTCGGCGTGGGCAAAGGCGTCGTTATTTGCGTGGGCATGGGTCTTAGCGTCGGTTAGGGTGCGGGCGAGGGCGTCGGCGTGGGCCTTAGCATAGGCACATGCGTGAGCCTAGGTGTTGGTGCGGGTAGTGGACATGGCCGTCGGCATGGGCGTGGGCGTCGGTGTGGACCATGGCGTTGCCGTCTGTGTGGGCCTAGGCACTGGCGTGGGTGACAGCAGTGATGTGGTTATGTGCGTCAGCGTGGGCGTGGGTATAGCGTAAACAACGCGTTGGCCTAGGCGTGGGCGTCTGCGTGGGCGTAGGCGTCAGTGCAGGCGTTGGCTTTGGCCTTAGCATCGGCTAGGATGCAGCCGTCGTCGTGGGCCTTAGCGTCGGTTAGGGTGTGGGCGTGGGCGTCGACGTGAGCCTTGACGTTGGCGTATGCATAGGCCTAGGCGTCGCTGTGGGCCTTGACGTAGGTGTGGGAATGGGCCTGAGGTCGACGTGGGCTATGACGTGAGCAACGTGTGAGCGTCAGCGTGGGCCTGAGCGTGGGCGTTTGCGTGGGCATAGGCATCGGCGTGAGCCCTTATTGGGTGTGGGTGTGGCTGTCGACGTGGGCCTTGGCGTGGCCGTCTGCGTGGGCCTATGTGTCGCTGTGGGTGTGGGCGTGGACATCGGCGTGGTTCTTAGCGGCGGTGTGTGTATGGGCATGGGCATGGGTGTCGGCGTGGTTTTTAGCGTTGGTGTGGGTGTGGGCGTGTGTGTCGGCGTGGGCCAACACCACGTCAAGGCGTGGGCGTCTGTTACACGGACTGTTGGATGATTATCCGCTAAGTACTTTTATCTCTAGTACCTTCACTAGGTTCAAGAAGTTAACGTAGTAACTTTTACAATACAACGAAAGAAAGATTTAAATAAAATTATAGGGCCATCTATTTTCTTCCTTTAATAAACTAATTAAATTGTGTTTCGTATTGGCAATCGGCTACTTTACGAGCTATTTTTGCCAGTGTCGAGTTACAACTTTCTTCACCTCTTTTATATCTTAATGTTAGTCCTTTTCCGTCAGTAAGTGAAATCGTCGCCGTCAACAGTGTTATGGCTACACTGTTAATGGTAAATTTTGGGAATTTAATTTATTTTTTTAATGAAAAACGAAAACGTTATAAAAATGCACTTTTATATCATATTCGCTACATCTCCACAGTTCCGTTGCATCACATTACATAAAATGCCTTGATGATGATATCTTGAGATTTGAGCCCAGCAGTAGGATGTAGATGAGCTGAATTACTGAAACTACTATATATTAAGTAATACAAATCTTTTCTTACTTCACAGATAAATTAAATAATTATTTTGAGTTGACCCTTCTAGTGACGTAAAAGGCGGAGAGTCTATTTTAAAAACTTAAATGGCCATAACTTTTTTCAGTGACATCAGATTTCAATGAAACATGACTTAAATGTTGCTCTGAGTTGGGCTTAATCTATTTCTGAAAACTGCACAACATTCCGTTCAGTAACTTTGGAGATTAGCGTATACACACAAACAGACACACAAACAGACATACAGACAGACAAAAAAGTTTAAAAATGTTTTTTGTGTATTTGTTAGTGTTTTCTTACTACCTAGATTCATTTTTTTAATAAATTTATCAAATGTACAGACACGAGGTTTCAACTGATTTATTATATGTATAGATATCCGAATGACGCGTAGTAATAATGAATAATCGCTTTTTAAATATTATTAGATTTATATCGATTTCAGGTAGTACAAAGTTTATCAATAGAAAATAAATCTACTAATAATATTTTTTTCATTTCAGCCTATCGCCGTCCACTGCTGGATGTAGACTTCCTACTATTAATAATGCAATAACAAATTTTAACTTACAAGTTGAGTAAAGAATATACGTGCTTTTGATGTCCAAATGAACGTCAGTTAAATGTACACATAGCCGTCGTCGCTAACACAAAGCTGTGGCCTTGCAACAGTTACTAGAAACTAGTGGCGTGCTTAATCTGTCGATAAAATGTCGATATTTCCTTATATATTTTTCCTTTGATTCTTTTCAAAGAAGCCTTTATCTTAATTTATTCCATGATATAAACGTTTGGTATATATTAATTTTATATATGAAATACAATAAAACGTCATTAAAATTAGTTTAGCTATTAGAGCGTAAAGATATACCCTTAATTAACAGTATCGAACCCAAATTTTCTTCTACTGCGTGATCGTAATAAAATCGCTAGATTGTTTGCGCCGCAATCCATTTTCTACGAAGAATTTTTAATTGAATGGCAGGCAAGATGGGACTCATCACCGATAGGCCGTCACCTCTATGTATTTTTCCTATGTATTCGCAAGCGCTTGGCGAAAGTTGGAGCAGTAGCCATCAGCGGAGGTGGTGGTTCTTGGAGACTTCAACGCTCATTATAAAGGGTGGTTGGCCTCCCGAACCACTGACCTCCAGGGTCGATACCTCTTCAATATAGTCTCGGCCTGTGAACTCTCACAACTGGTGACACAGCCCACCCGTGTCTCAGACATTGAGAGCCATGAATCTTCTTTACTGGGTCTTCTGCTGACTACACACCAGCATGGATACCGGCTAGTGATTGTAGCCCCTCTTGCTTTACCTCTAAAGACCCTGGCATTTGTGGGAACTGCGTTACTGAAACGGTTATTACGGTTATGAATTTATTCATCAACAATACCAAAATACCCATCGGCGGTAGCAGCCGCCCTTATTTTAACAAAACCTGCAGGACGACTACAAGGTAGAAGCAGGCCGCATATCAGGCCTGGAACTGGGCTAAAAAATGTCGAGACCCGAACGTCAAAGAGGTGAAGCGAAAATTTAACGACGCTTCTAGTAAGAAGGATATCGCCAGAGCCAAGGTGGAATACGTTGCCAGAATTGGCGGACGATTGGAGAGCTACCCTTCTAGGTGTCGTGCATTCTGGTCGTTTGCCAAGGCTGCACAAGGAAAATTCGCAGTTCTGACAGTCCAATCTCCCACCACTACAGAGAAACGATGACAGTCTAGCCCACAGCGCAAAGGAAAAGGTCGATCTTCTAAGTTCAATTATTTGTTTGTAACTCGAGTTTGGATGCGGGAGCTGCCATACCACCTACTATCTCGCGATGTGAAAGCTCTCTATCTAAAATCCATATCACGCAGCGAGCGGTCAGGCGGGAGCTGCGGCTTTTAGACGTCCATAAGTCGAGGGGGCCGGATGGCATCCCTGCAGTAGTCCTGAAGACGTGCGCCCCTGAGTTGACCCCCGTCCTCACCCATCTATACAAACTTTCCTACGATACTAATAGGGTTCCATCTTTGTGGAAGGTAGCTTATGTCCACCCGATGGACGGGAGACCGGTCGAACCCATCGACTTACAGGCCGATTGCGATAACATCCTTGCTCTCCCAAAGTAATGGCGAAAATCATAAACTGCCAGCTTCTGCAGTACCTTGAGATTCACCAGTTGATCAGTGATCACCAATACGTACTCGTCAAGGTCAATCGGCTGGTGATTTTCTTGTGTACCTTACACACCCTTGGGTAGAGGCTTTGGGCAAGGCATCCCCGAGAGATTCTATAGATCGCCAGCTTTCTGGATGGTCGGAGTATAACAGTTGGAGTCAATAGTGGTAGGACTAAGCTGTGGATAGTTCTCTGTCTACAGCCGTAGGCCGGTCCGTCCGGGGTAGTACCACACTCTCGCAGAAGATCGACGCCTGAGTAATGGCGATGAGCTATTGTGCTTCGTTCGGTGAGCGAGAGAGCTGGAAGCCCAACTGGTGTGGGTTCGGGGTTTGTGTTGGTAGGCAGCAGCCTGGCTATGCCCTTGGTATTGCAAAGGTCCATGGGCAGCAGTGACACTTACCATCAGGTGTTCTGCTTGCTCGTTTGCTACCATAAGCAATAAAAAAAATATCGCTGTCGTCGATGGCTCTTGCTTCTATACCATGACCACTAATGCTGGTGTATCACAGGGCTCAGTGCTCTCCTCGACGCTGTTTATCCTGCATGTCAATGACATGCGTTCTATAGAGAAAATGCATTGCTATGCGGATGACAGCACGGGTGACGAGTGATATACTGAGCATCAGAAATCCATTGCAGTATGTCACAGGAAAGAAGGGCTCAACTTGTATCTGAAGTCGAGTGCTCTCTGAGGCGAGCCTCGAAATGGGGTAAATGGAACTTAGTCCAGTTCAATCCTATAAAGACACAAGATTGCGCGTTCACTGCAAAGAAAGACCCGTTTGTCATAGTGCTGAGGCACTACCAAGGAGTAACTCTCCAAATTTCTGAAAGTATTGGGATTCTCGGCGTCAAATTATCAAGCAAAGTTCAGTTTGGGAGTCATTTGGAGGACAAAGCCAAATTGGCAAGCAGCAAGCTGGGCATCCTGTACAAAGCCAGGCGGAACTTCACACAGAGACAGCGTTTTTATGTTATGCTATACAAAGCACAACTCCACCCTCACGTGGAGTACTGATCACATTTCTGGACAGGTGCGCCCAAATATCAGCTCTACCCATTTGACTTTCTCTAAGACGGGCTGTTCGAGTCGTCGGTGATCCCAATCTCACGGAAGGACTGGAATCATTGGAGAGGCGTAGAGACTTTGGGTCACTCTGTGTAGTCGACAGGCTCTTTCATGGGGAGTGCTCTAAGGAACTGTTTGACTTGGTACCCGCCTTGGTACCGCCACCGTTATACTACAGCAGCGGCCTAGTTATGCCCTGGCATTCCAAAGGTCCATGAGCGGTAGTATCACTTGCCATCAGGTATGCTGCTTGCTGGTTTGCCACCACCGGCAATAAAAAAAATGTGTGGCTGGAGATTGACTATTGTTTCTACCTGGTCATTGCATCATCAAAAGTATTTCTTTTTTCAACTCGTATTCTTTCCATTATGTTAATGTTACACATCTGACCAATCAGCATACCACATTCTTTGGGAGTACGATCTCTGATTGCCTGTATTTGTGGTGCTGTGCTTATCGTAGTTGTATGTTCTTATATTTATTGGATAACTCGACTGTGTTACTACCACTTCGAGTTATTGATTTAGCTCTTCTAATTTACCAGAAATAGACGACTCTGTATGCTATAAAAAGTCTTCTGCATTTTTTCCCAATAAAATTAGGGTAGTACTAACCAGGTGCCCTTTTTCTAAGTACTTGATATGTAACCACATATTTTCCTCTTGCACACACTTTTAGCAGAAATATGCTCTGCAATCACCCTTTTCTTTTCACCTTTTACATAATCCACTCATCATGTCTTTGAGGCTCCTTTATGCCTATAATATTCAACATTCAAAACTAATAGTATTTTTAAATATATGTATATCGACGTGGCACTTCATTAGAAATACGTACTATCATAGTTATATATTTGAACCGCTTTGTGATGTGGGTGGTTGGCGTTTGTTCCAGTACTTATATACACGTCAGCTACAGCTTTTAAACTATCACCATCATTATATGTTTACGCATTATCGGATATTTAGTGATAAAAAATATTTAGCTACTAAAAATGAAAAGATTTTTGGATTGGTATTTTTCGTGGTCGTCTTAACAGGCTAAAATATAATGTCACCATATCTACGTTTGCTGGCTTTCGTCTATCGTAAAAGATATGAAAGAGAAAGAAGTATACAAGGAAGGTTAAATACAAACAGTATTACCACAAGAAAACGATATGCCAAACCTTTTGGCCAGTATAATATACCATAGAAGGACAATTTCTCTTGAGTTGTTTCGAAGCCTCATTCCCATAATGGGTTATATGCATAAAAAAAAATATTAAGAAAGTGAAAAAGAGAAAGTGACTTAGATTTATATCTACAAAAATATTTTCTGTATTGAATAAATATACATTTAATAAAATTTAACAAGTCAAATATAAATGTTTGCGTATCAGCGTTTTGAAGAAAAATGTAAAAAAAAATCCATGTAATTTTTTGACACTCACGGAATCTTAGATGAAATAAACTGAAATATAACATACCATATTTCACTCCCGCATTTGTAGGTCAATTAATATGTAATAGAATGCCGCATTTTTACCATATATTGAGCATAGTTATAGATCTTATGTTGCTAATAAATATTTCTGCTTCAACTTTGAGGTTTTCTCTTCTATGTCATTTCCCTCTTTTACAGTAGGAGGGTAAAGAAATACTAAACCACACCAGTGAGACGCATTTTATACAGTATTAGGTCAATTTTTTTGTCTCTTGCATTGCTGTTTACTATCGTCTCGCCCAGCGATATGGCCGACTGGCGGGGCGGCGCTCGCTGTGAAGTCATTGCCCGTTGGGCAATCCAGCTGCAGAGTCCTCGGTTCGGTGTTTGGACCACCGAGGCCTTCCGGACGGTCCTTTCCTTCCGACTGGTGGAGGGCTTGACGGAGCGTGGTTGCTTCAGCAAGTATCTGCACACGGTCGTGAGGAGGGAGAGGACATCATCCTGCTACCATTGCGATGGTGATGAGACACGGCGCAGCACACACTCGAGGTCTGTATGACCTGGACAGAGCAGCGCTCTAAACTCACCACAAAGCATTTACGCGCTATCCCCCGCCGGTGACAGACGAGGGGACGTGCGGGACTCACCGGCCAGCTGAAACCCGACCGCAATACCCACTAAAACCACAGCGGCCTCATCTGCGCTTTTACGGGGAGCCGAAGAGATCGTCTACTAACATTCGATACCCGGCACCCCCATGCTTCACCTTCTGGCCACGTACTATCGTCCCTCAAGGCGGTTGGAGGAGGTGCGTATAACGGCTCCTCCTCCTCCCCAGTCGCCGGTGGCGGAGTGAGTGGGTGGACGCAAGTGCCTCACGTTCCTGCGGCCTCTTTCCTTTTCATGATGGCCTCCCAAAAGGAGGCCATCGCCGACCAGCACCTGTCGTGCTCAAGCATCTTCGAGATGATGGTCGACAACGACAGATCTCTCCCAACGACCGCCGATAGGACGTAGCGCTGGGGCCCCCAGGCAGGGCATACCTCCAGAGTGTGACGCGCATCTTCTACTGGCACGCCATACTCGTGACATCCTGGGGCCCCTTCTCTTCCAATTCTGTGCAGGTACTTACCAAAGGCCCCGTGTCCGGTAAGCACCTGCACCATCCTAAAGCTTAGGCTGCCGTGCCTTCTATTAATCCAGTGGTGGAGATGGGCGCAACCATCAGCCTACACAGTCCCCCGCCCTGCTACGAGGGACTGCCACAATGATCTGTGCCGACCTAACACTGCCCTTCATTGCTAAGGCGATGCTCGACATCATCAGGAACTGGGACGCTGTCGCCGCCTTCTGCGTGATAGTCGTCTTGCGAAAAGAGGAGAGGGACGGGCCTGAGAAAAAAATCTCTATGGTGATATGCTTCGCCGCCGGTGCCTGGGGTGGTGCAGGCGCGAGCAACAGCACCTGATAGTTACTACATTCCCTTGCTGAGACCACGAGTGCTTGGATAGGGGAATAATTCGTGCCCCATTTGAACCAAAAATGTAGGCCTTATAACTAAGCCTAAAGTGGCTCAGCGTGTTATGCTCGGGAACTCTCTGCGAGATAGGATCCATAATAAGGATATCTGCAGAAGAACTGGTGTAAACGATATAGCACCAAGAATTAGCACGCCTAAGTGGCAATGGGCATGCCACATATTACTTGACGAACGGATAACCGATGAGAAAGAAAGACTTTTTATTGGACAATACAATGTAGGATGTTCCCCACCAGGTGGACCGACGACCCGTTGAAAATTGCTGGTATCGTTGGAGATAGTCCGCTCAGCCCCGTATGTTTTGGTGAAATATGAGGGAGGATTAGGTCTAATATTAGGAGACAAAGGGCTGAATTAGGAACGAAGAACCTCTTAGTTAGAAGTAATACCATTTAATAGCAAATAACAGCTATACTTTATAGAAAGCTATTTAGGTCACAATAAAAACATCAAACGCGACTAGTAGTCACGGTTTAATTTATAAGTGATTTATATTGTATAAATACCACAAAATTGTGTGGTATACAGTTATGTTTTCACATTACTTGCTATCCCTGACCTCTCTGGAATAACTTCTAGTGATTAATGTTCGAAATATTTCAACTTTAATTACATTATGAAATCATACTCATATGATGGGTTAAAAAATGCAATTTATACTTTGATTAAACCTATTTAATTAATTACAAAATCTTAGTTATAAAAAATGGCGAAATACGATACCAAACAATATGCCATTAGTATTATTATTATATGAATATTTTATTGAATTATTATCTTTACATAATTATTAGTTCACTAGCATTCTGAATAATTCTCTGTTGAAATTATCACAGCTAATTTTTTAAATTTAAAATCTTACTAGTTAACAAAAATGTTTTTATTGATATCAGGTCAGATAATAGGTATGCTATGAAAATTAAGAGTAGAGGAATTTAAGAGAGTTAAGTATGTTATAATTTTCGTTTTTCCTTTAAAATAAATATATATTAAAAAATAATTTGGAAAATCCAAAAGTGCACGCCTCATAATTTTTATATTTTTTATCATTTACTATTTATTAGTCAATGCCAAAAATAAAAATAAAATTAAAGAAAAAAGCCTTTTTTAAAAACAAGCTTTTACTCTTTACTAATAAAATAAAATAAAAAGTTAAAAATAAATTAACTCTAATAAGACATATAACACTTTATAAGTTCATTGTAACCTTTAACGATAATTAAGCTTCGTCGTCTATTACAAAATAATTCAAAACCGTTCATAATTATATATTTTTAACACTAAAACTTTACACCATAATTATTAAATCTTCCCGTTTCTATCAAAGTCCTAATTTTATAAATAAAAGCGTGTTACATTTTGATGGCATGATTAAGAACATTTAGCACCTTCTTTTTCCTATGGCCATCTTCCAGGTCCAACATCAGACCCTGGTTACCATATAGTATCAAAGTACTCGTCAAGACGAATCAAACGAGTCCAAACTCGATGGAGTTGCGTCGTTTAATTACGGAGTTCCTATGGCCCGCTTCCAGGTCCATGATCAGACCCTATTTTCCATATAATATTAAAATACTCGCCAAGACGAATCACGAAAGTTTAATTATGGAGTTCCTATGGCCAGCTTCTAGGTCTATCGTCAGACCCTAGTTACCATATAGTCTCAAAGTACTCGACAAGACAAATCAAACGAGTCTAAAGTTGATGAGGTTGCGTCGTTTAATTAAGGAGTTCCTATGGGCTAACTTCCAGGTCCATGGTCAGACCCTGGTTTCCATATAGTATCAAAGTACTCGCCAAGACGAATCAAACAAGCCCAATTTCGATGGGGTTGCGTCGTTTAATTACGGAATTCCTATGGCCAGCTTCCAGGTCCATCGTCAGACCCTGGTTAGCATATAGTATCAAAGTACTCGTCAAGACGAATCAAATGAGCCCAAACTCGATGGGGTTGCGTCGTTTAATTACGGAGTTTCTTTGGCCCGCTTCCAGGTCCATCGTCAGACCCTGGTTACCATATAGTATTAAAGTAATCGTCAAGACAAATCAAATGAGCCCAAACTCGAAAGGATTGCGTCGTTTAATTACGGAGTTCCTATGGCCAGCTTCCAGGTCCATCATCAGATCAGCTCTATGTCACAACAATATTGCATTGTCATCCGATTTATATATGCACGCTAAATTTCAGCTCAATCGGAAACCAGGAAGTGGATAAAATTTAACTTGCAAGATTTGATTACAGACAACGGGATAGGTGACACTAAATATAAGCGTGTAATGAAAGAAAAGAAATACTTTTGAAATTTCGTGCCATTCTGGACATAGAGCTAAACATAGCTGTATAGGCTGAATGGGATTTATTTCCTTTGCCTGTCCGAATGAACGAACAAAAAATGTAAACGAACCCAATTTTCATAAAGTATACAAGTATTCATACACTGAAGACTAAGCAGTTTAGTTTTTTATTAATTGCAATTAAACGACAAAGAATTACCAAACCATTGTCGAAAAGAAACAGCGCGTTGCGATTATGAAGCTTTTAATAAAAGAAAAACTTCGATACATTAATTTTTACGGGCGTAATCCTGCCAGATACAAAAAATATTTTATCCGACGTCCTCGAATATTTTTTTTAATCAACTATTTTCTTACTTTAAACAAAATAATTGCTTTTTAAAAATATCAAATACGTTTTAACGAATGTTTTTTCTTGACATATGTATTATAATATTATCCGATAAGTGCAATGTGAGAAAATTACAATCATTTTTATGTTTGAAAAGTGCTTGATTTTCATATGTCGAGAGTAGAGCAAGACCTCAACGCTTCGCTTATGAGGCGTGCAATATGTCATTTAAATTTAGAGCTTGTCGAGAAGTATAGAAAATAAATTAGAAAAGAAAAGTAATAGGATTTGTTGACATCATTTTAATACATATACTTTTTATTTTCTTCCAGTCTGCCTTATCATATAGAGTAGAAAACAAAAGAATTTTATATTTTCAATGCGTCTTATTATTGCCACTGCCTTCTTCAGAGTTCTTTTTATTATTACTCTTGGTGGTAAACGAGCAAGCAGCACACATAACAGTAAGTATTACTGCCACCCACGGACCTTTGCAATACCGAGATATAGCTAGGTCGCAATTTACAAATGAAGAAAGCAAACCCACTCAGAAATTTGGGCTTCCAACTCTCTCACTCACCGAATGAAGCACAGCAGCATAAGTCACTGCTCTTTATTTTATTTTTTTCCGCAGGGTGGAACATGGATGTGGACGCGCCCCGACAAATCGATCCAGGGGGACAAAAGAGGCGGCGCGTAACCCCATGGACCCTCCCTGCAAATACCTCTCATCGCCGTGCGAGCGGGCTACCGGTACCCGATCTTTGTCTTCGGTGGCCCGCACGGCGGTTTACCCTTACGGGTTCCTTTCGTGTCGACGCCCCGACAGCTTTCGCCGTAGGGGCGTCGCCCTCACGCAGTGGCCTCATGTCGGGTGACCAGGCAATTCCCCGGTCCGAACACCCGAAGCCTCGGTTAGGGCGGCATCAGGCGCAGATATTCGCGCCTGCGCCGCCCCGGCCGCTGACGGCGGCCCGGGTCACGGGAATTTTCCCCGACTCGTTCCGCCGCCTCCTTCTGCAAGATGACAGCCTCACAAAAGGCGGCGACCGCGTCCCAGTTCCTGACGCTGTCGACCATCGCTTTCGCGACAGCCGGCAGCGTCAGGTCAGCACCGACAACAGCGACGAGGTCACGGCGCTGCCCGTCCTAGCTCGGACATACCTCGAGCGTATGTTGCGCCGTGTCCTCGTCACTACTGCAATGGTGACAGGACGGAGTCCACTCCCTATACGCGTCAGTGTGCAGGTACAAGCCGAAGCAACCGTGCCCCGATAAGACCTGCACCAGCTGAAAGAAGAGGACTCCGTGCCGCTGCTCCATCCACTCCATCAGTACGGGCTGGAGGGCCTCAACGGTAACAACACCATGTCTAGGCCTCTCCAGCCGCGTAACCCAACGGGCGATGACGTCTCGGCGGGCGTCCTCGCGTCAGGTGGCTATATCGTTTGACGATGGGGAGCCACCCTCGTCGCGCACTGAGGTTACCGGTAGAGGTAGAGGGTAGAGGTCGGAGAGCATCTCCGCATCTAGGTCCACCAACGCCCGTCGAGCATCAGACCCAAATACTTCATATGGGCCTGGATACTGATGTGAATGGAGTTGACGACTAACGAGGCGCCGATAGGCAGCCTTACGCGGGGCCTATGGAAAAGAAGGGCCTCCGTCTTGTTTAGGGCCACCCTGAGCCCCAGCGCCTCGATTCGCCTGACCATCTCCTCGGTGCCGAGAGTGGCCAGGCTCGCCGCCTCTTTGAGTGTCCTGCCCCGGGCTGTGATGAGCGTGTCATCAGCATATACCATATACCATACCATATCACGCTCAACCCGGGGGGGAGATTCCCTCTCAACGCCCAGTCGTAACCGATGTCCTACAGGGTCGGCCCCAATACCGACCCCTGCAGAAAACCGCACGACATGGGCGTCCGCACAATGTCCCCTGCGGGACTCGTGCAGAGGACACTGCGCCCCTCCAAATAGTCCGCCACCAGCCGCCTCAGGTACAAGGGCACTCTATGGAATCGCAGCGCCTCCCCTGATTCAGCTGAATGGCAGACTATAGAATGCGTTGGCGATGTCCAATGACACCGCCAACAGCACTCCTCTGCCGGCGACAGCCTCCGCGGCCGTCTGCCTCAGGCGTAGCAAAGCCCCGATGCTCGGACGCCCCTTCGAAAGCCAAACTGAGCGCCCGACAGATCGGGCCCTACCTCTTCCAGGTGCCGGACGATGCGGGCAGCGAGGACACGCTCCAGCAGCTTACCCACATCGTCCAGAAGCACTATGTGCCTATAGGCCGACGGCGAATTCGGAGACCATCCCGGCTTTGGCAGGAGAACCAACCTCCCCTCCTTCCAGCACTCAGGAAACCGTCAGACGTCAAACAGGCGTTCTACAGTTGCCTGAGGCGAGGTCCCAGATGCTCGAAGAGCAACGTCAACACTCGGACTGGAATTCTGTCCAGGCCGGGGCCCATGGTGGCGGAACGAATCTTCGCCACAGCCGCCCCCACTTCTGACTCCGTATAAGTATAAGTCACTGCTCAGACGTTGATTTTCTACGAAAGTGTAACTACTGTAGTCTGTACTACCTCGGACGGACCAACCTGCGGCTGTAGACAGGTAACTGCCAACAGTGTGGCCCTACCACTATTAGATAGAAATTTCAAAGTGGAAGGATAATTGGCATGCTATATCATCTGGATAAGTCAAACCAAAATAATGTTTTAATTTGAGTTTAACTTCACCTGCAGAATGACATCTAATTACCTCATTTAGTCTTCTCTTACGACAGTTGCGGAAAAACAGTGAATGGGACAAGGAGATGATTTCAAACATTTCGTCTACCTTATTCCTTAATACACTACCGTTTTGATACAGTATAACGGTGGATTAGGAATATAGGTAACGTATTCGTTATGTTTAATCGGTATATTTTTCATTTTACACATCAGTAAAATTATTGGAATGGAAAAAAGGTTGAAAATAGGTTTTTGACGTTCAATTTTTATTTATCTATTTTTATCCTTATTTAGAACATTTTGTTTAACTAAATTAAAGAAGAACCAGCTACAATGACTTAATTACGGTTACGGTTTTTCTTTTATTTAATTTTAAAACAAAATGTTCTAAATAGTAATAAAAATAGATCGTCACTATTTTGCGTTTTGTTCTGCTTAGCGTCCCCAGAAACTCTCGTATAACGACTGTTTGACAGTTAGTAGCTATATCAAGCTTTTTCTAGCCTCGAACTTTGCTAAGCTTGTTGCAAATTCGAAGTGTGGCATTAAGTGGGCTTACAGTGCAAAGAGGACTTCAAGAAGATAGTGTAAGCTCGTTCGTGCCCGTCAAAGCGCCATAACTTGGGATGCATGATTGCAGAAATAGACTGGCAACTTTCACCTTGGATCCTCAACTTTGCAACAACCTACTTGCTGACCAATGAACAAGAAATTGTTCGGTAATTAATGTAGAATTCTTTTAAATCAAGTCGATGCAAGATCAAGGATAATTAAATGAAGAAGGGAAAGATATAACCGAGCAGATTATAAAACTGCAATATCATACGATGGAGGATCCACAACGGGAAGGGTTCACACAGACTTAGTAGTAATATAGGGAATTTATCAGTAAAAAAATCCAGTAAATTCAGGTAAAAAAAATGTAACGATATCGTTACATTGCAAACATTTTTGAGTCTTAAGTGTTACAAAACGTTATAATTTTGGTATAAAATAACTACTGATAATACGGGAAAAATGTATTATTTCTTTAATCATAGCAAATATAGACGCAGATTTATTGAAAGCAATTTTTTTTTGTTCATAAATTAATATTGTAGTAAAACCTAGGACAAAAATTAAATGCTTAAAATTGAAATGGGTGGATAAAATCTCTGTAACGATTAGCGTTCCGAATGAAAGGACCGGGCTTAGTGTGCCACCCGCAGATAGATCAATCGCATGAGGGTACGACTTTTAATGTTGGCGGGGCGTCAACGGGGATGATATCCGAAAGGGTATCCAGCCCGGCTGGCAATCAAGGTCAAAGAATTGGTACCAGCGGTGAGTGCAGTGCGATGGGGTCAGAAAATGTCGAGCTATGGAATCGCACATCATCTCATTGATAATTAAATTAAGAAAATGAAGCTCACTGTGTATATTAACATTATATTATTAATGAAATCACATTAAGCCAAGGGATTCACAAAATATTGACTTTACATTAGCTCCACATTCGAGAATAGGTATAAATTTATCTCGAGAGAAGCGATGAGATAAAATTATGGTTAAACGTCCGTACGTCAAAAAGTTCTAACATTATAATATTACGGATGATTTGGTGACGAGAATTTCGATAATATATACGGTTCGTATAGATATTAGTACATAATTTACAATTCAGTATTTTTTTTTTGTAATTTGTAAATATTCTATGTAGTATTGTGTTTGAAGTAATTTAATAGAGTTGGAATTTTTGAAAAGGAAATCTCGAAGAAAATATCTTTATACCAACCTGAGTTGGGTAGTATAGAACTGCTCTGGAGGAGACTTGAGCCCGGCAGAAAAACATATGATGTGACATGATGATGATGATTTTGTGAAAACCGATTAATGATGGATAAGGAAAACAAGATGTCACTGTCCTGATCATTTTGCGCATGTCATGGAATCCAACTACGAGACGTAGGCAAAAAAAAAAAAGGCTTTTAAACTTATTTTTTTTAAATTACGTATTACGCGTTTTAATAAAATCTTTATTGTAAATAAAATCAATTAGCACTTCATCAGGCTGGGCAGGCAGAATGGCATAGAATTTCTGATCGAAATTTCGCCCCCTTTCCAATTATATAATAGTGTAAGAGCGACCTCACACAGAAAATTCCTGTTGCGCCTATTCCGGCCGTAATTTGTATCAGTTAATTGTATATTTGTTGTCTACTGCGATTTATGGAATTAGTCCGTAGTGCAAAATAGTGTCTCTCTATCTCTGCTCTCAGATGAATCGAAACTTGTGAAGCGTAATTTTGGCATAAAAATTTTGAAATTTTAATTATTTAGCTTTTTCGTGTAGTGGCGGAGAAAAATACAAATCATCATCATCTTTTCCGTAGGTATCGTAAAAGACGATGAAAGAAGCGTGGTAGATCGGTAGATTTCCCTCTTATTCCGAAAAGGTAGCAACCCAACAGTATGACGAATGTGTCCTGAAAATTATGGTGATGAATGAAGTAATTAAGTAGTAGGCAGTAATGATTTTTGAAGTTTACGCGAGCATTACACATTTGAAATAAAACTTTTTTTACGCATTCTATCACGTTTGTATTTGATTTTTAATTTCCCGAAATTTCGAACAATTTACAGCGTTTATATTCGCAAGAAGACAAGTTTTAGTTAATAAAGTTAAAATTTATTATATTGTGTTTGTTAAAAACGAACATAACTTCGCGTTGCGTAGAGCAGCTACGAGATTGAAGATTGTTACAATATGCATTCTTTAGCCGTCTAATTGTACCAATGTCAAATAATTGCTTTTTTGTTCATAAAGTATTACGGTTTGCATCCCCATGATTTTATTGGCCACGAAGACCTTTCCACATTCTTATATTTCAAGGACTTTGAAACATAGTATGGAAATACTGGATGTGTAACTATTATGTACCTATCCGTGTGGTGACGAAGAATATAATTCACCAGCCCCTTAATTACCCGTGGGTAAGACACGACTAAGGGATATATAAACGCATATAACATCTATGCAAGAGAAGGAAAACTTGAAACAAAACCCTATACCAACACGTCTGACCAGCGCGGTATAGTAGGTTAATTTTCCTCCCATTACGGAGGAGGCCCGAACCCAATAATGGGACATAGGCTGTGATGATGATGATAATGATGAAAATAGTAAAAACAAAATAAAACGAGATAAAATGCTTAAAAATAATTATATTTTATAAATCATGCTCAAGTAAAAACCAGAAATTATTATATCTAAGTATTTTTATTTTATTTCTTTTTTTCATATGGTACGGATTGCTATTTCTGACTTAAGTAATTCAAGGTGGACGATCAAAAAGCGGATTACAACAGCCAAGTTGTCCGCCAAAGTTTGGCGACGAGTAAGATTAACCTTGAGATAAGATATAGTGCTATTCAAAGACCCTGCAAATTCAATCCATAGCTTACATATATAAAGGTTAAGTATATATAGGCTTAAGTATATAACTATCTACTACGCTTTCCACTAAAAGTTAACGAAAGTTGCCAACATACATGGATGCGTTTTGTACTAGAAACTTTTGTTTAGCTTTTGGACCCTTTTGAGTAAGTAAGAATAATACTCGTACTATGAACAATCTGACATTCGCGTCTACCTTTTCTACGGCTTTTTAATGTTGTTCTCATTATTCGAATACTTTTCTGTACACATGTTTATGACGAAACTGGCTGCACTATAAAGGGTGGATGGAGATGACCATACGACAATAATTTTAATTTAGGGTATCTGATGACTTGCCCAGCCTGTATAGAAACTTTAAATATAATATGTCGTATAGTTTAGCCATAGCACATTACTTTGTATTATTAACATTTTCCACACTCTGTATTAAAAATTAAAATTATTAGGCTATCACTAAGAGATCAATGACCTTCCGCGCTGCATAGATATGAACTAATATGAAGGTAGAAAACTTCAAGACTTCGCCGAACGCTATACAAATAAATGCATATTATACCTTATTCCAGAGCCATAAGATCCATATAAACTGTGTCATCAGACTTACATAAGAAAATTAAAAGTACCTAATGCATACGGCATAATGAAAGGATACCTACTCGGTCGGACCACAGGTTAATGAACTAATATTTACAAACGGTGTTCTATTTAGTTTCCATATTTATGATGAAAAGTTTGTTTGCAAAAATTTTTTTTAAATTTCTTTTTGAGGACTTGAGATAGTTTCAAAATATTCCTATAGACTAACTAGTATTGCCGGTGTTTTCATTTATTGTTGCATTGTCATCTCGAACTTGTATAATATTGAATCGGGTTAAAATAAAATCCAAATCACATATTCATATTCTTGGCATACACAGCAATTAAAGTTTTTAAAAAATTTGTAAGATATAAAAAAAATAATAAGTTATAATAAACCCGACAGGGTTTTAATGACTGCTATAGTCTTGAATCAACAACCAATTTAAATTTCATGGCAATGTTGCCATTTATATTTTTATAATTTTTAAGTAAATATTTAATCATGACCATGTTTACAAATTCGTGATGAAAATTATACATATAATTAAAATATATATAGAATACAATTCACCACTCCCTATCTTGCCCGTGGATGTCGTAAAAGACGACTAAGGGAAATAATATGCATATAACATCTATGCAAGAGAAGGAAAATTCGAAACAAAACCCTATACCAACCTGTCTGACCAGCATGGTATAGTAGGTTAATTTCCCTCTCACGGTGGAGAAGGTCCGATCCCAGCAGCGTATATGAGCTGAGATGATGATTACAAAACTCTTTAGCTACACACATTATTAGCTAAAAAATCTGAATATATAAGTGGTAATAATAAGTGGTGTATAATGTTTTTTATAACTTATTGCATTATATACCACTTCTTCATATTGAGTACTTTATTCATGATCACCATCCATCAATAAGTCAAGTCGTTACCATTAATTAGGTGTTGCATTTTGCCAGAACATAAAAATACACGTAAACCACTATTATATCATATATCATATTCATTACACTTCAGCACTTTTTCTGCCTGTTACATAAAATACCAGCAAAATTATTCAATAGAATTTCATAAAACACTTAAATATGGAATAGACTTTAAGAACGCCACATGACATTTTACATGCCCGCTAAAACTTATATTTTTATACGAATAGGTAATGTTTGTCACATTACCAGTGGTCAAATGAATTATTTGTATAATTATTTTTATGTTGTCATTAGCGTCTATTGAAGACAGGGGATTTGGTGGTGGCGTACCCACATGGCAATAGAAAGCTTGTGTACGAAAGGTTATCGTTTTGCACGAGGTCCCGTCTATCACCTCCATCAGTATGGCAGTGTGACTGGAAAAATCGCAAACAAAATTGACCTTGTCCCTAAAAAAAGTTGATGTTATTAACGTAATTTCCCGTGTGGTGGAGATTTAAAAATAAAATGTTTCATTACTCTTTACATTCACACGGCAGTCATAAAAACCGGTTGGTCATCAAGTAGAAGGGCAACAACCATATCCTGGGAAACTTTTCAGCCTTAGCCGCAACTATCACAAGTGGTGTTACTTAGCTTAGCTTAACCCGTCAACATACGGTAAGTAACCTATGAGATGTATTTGCCATGCATAAATAATTTGACAGTATAGATATTTAGAGGCAAAATGGTTGCAAAGCTCAATATAAATAGGTTAAGTATGGGTGTTTTTAGACTCGGCCAATGTCTCACAAAGTTAAAGTAATTTAAAATTTAAGATTGTAGAATATATTTAAGTTTTAGATATGGTTAACACGTAGTGCTAAGATAGAGTTCAAGATAATGGTCTGACTTAAACTGCGTTCAAGAGACCCTAAAAAAATAAAGTTTTTAAATCCTATAACAACTTACATATAATATTATAAATAGCTCTGCATGTGTATAACAAATATGTGTATAACAAATATGTGTATGAAAAATAAATTGATGATTATCTATAATGCGACTAAAAATCTTTTTTACGACATACAATGTTGTAAAAAAGAAAGTGGAAGGATGTAGGTACTGGGGGAGACCGAGACTAACCTACCTAGACCAGATTAGTGTGACTATCTACTGAAGGAAAGTGGAGTCAAGAGTCTCCGAAACCGGCGAGCGTGTATGAAGAGAATTATGAATGTTGAGGAAGCGAGTGAAGTATGCAAGGATAGAGTTCTCTGGCACTCTATTCTCTCTGCCTACCCTGCAAGGGATATGGCGTGATGATATGTATGTATGTGTACCAATGTATTACATAGACAACCTCAACTCTCGTGTAAACGGGGCCAATATATGTACAAGTAGATACTTATATACAGAGGCGTCAGTAATAGTACAATAACAGTAGCTTAAGTTTGATGGTTTTTTTTGCTCTTAAAAAATATCACAAGCGCCTAAAGAAGTTTTCACTTCAAAAAACCTTTTATAATAGTATTTTATAGTACCTTTTTATAGTAGGCCTTCTAATTCGCATTTATACATCCTTACTAATATTATAAATGCGAAAGTAACTCTGTCTGTCTGTCTGTCTGTCGCTCTTTCTCGCCAAAACTACGGAACCGATCTAAATGAAATTTGGTACACAGATAGTCTAGAACCTGCCAAAGGACATAGGCTACTTTTTAATGCAGAAAATGGTTGTAAAGGGTGACGAAAAGTTGTAAGAAAGTATCGTCATTTTTAAAGCCAGAAGCTTGAAACTTATTTTTAGGCTGTCGATTAGATATAAATAAATATGATATTAAAATTTTGTAAAAAAAATTCATCCCCTTAACTTAAGGGGATAAAATAAAAATAGGGGATGAAAATTTATATGGAAATTAGTTATTTTAGAAGCTAGATTGACGAAACATTTTTTTTTTTTTGGATTTTGATTAGATAGGAAAGTAACCTTTTACGCGGGCAGAAGCTAGTCTTTAATAAAATATTAATAAATATTCGTTTATTGTCTCAAATTGCCTCATCAATTTGCGATAGCTAAATAAAATTTAAACTTTATCAACGTATTAGTCGTGCTGACAGCATATTTACATAAAAAATATAAGTATATCAACTAAATTAGATTCGTATTTGTGTGCGAAATACGATATGATTTTCCGCTATTCGCAAAATAATTTCCAAATTTGTATCGACGCTAATGATTCGATTCAAGCAGTTTTGATTTCGAAAGTTTTTATGTTAGATAGGTAGATATATTAATATACCTAAAGCTTGCTAGTATTAAAACAACTTTCACTGATAAAATTTGTCCATAAATGTAGTAAGTGCGTCGGTATTTTTAATATAAGATTTTCTGGCCGTCTGGGAGTCTCAAAATTTGTTTCGTGTAAGCAATCAAAACGTTTTTCTAGCAAACATTATTATACCTTTTCATAAAGAATTATTGTGAACTTTTGCGCAAGCGTATTGATAAACTTGTTTCGATAAGCTGAAACATGATGATATTAGTGCCATTCAAATATTAATTTAAAATATATTTCGAGAGCACTCAAATTATTGAGATGGTCTTGGGTGATATTGAATTACCTAGCATTTGCATAAACTAGAGAGGAGTTGAGGTTATCGTATAATTTATAAGAAATATACAATTAGATAGAGCAGAAGACTACAATTATCACCAACCCTTATTTGCCTATGGGAGGCGTAAAAAATCACCTCATTGCAATTGTTAACCCGCCTGCTAACCATGTTGATTACGACACTTTACTCTCATTTGTCGAAAAGACCTACGTCCACCAGTGAACAGCCAAAGGCTGAGTGATTTTATCAGAAAAAGTGCAAGAGTGTATCTGATTGTACTAAACAAAAATTACTTATTTCATATAAGTAAAAACAGTTTTATTTCAAATGCGTAATACTCGTGTAAATATCTGAAATCATTAAGCCCTAAAATGTAATTAATGACTTTCTCTTTTATTCTACATCACAAAATCTATTATTACTATATATAAATAAATCTACACAAACGGCGTAATAGTTAATATACTGACCTTCTATTCCGTGGGTTTGATTCCTACACAGGACTTTTACTTTGCACGATCCACAAAGTGTTGTTCTGAGTCTGGATATAATTTGTCTGCGTTAATTATATGTTTGTAAAGCCCATCGCAATACAAGGATTATTTCCTTAGCACAGTGTGGTTTTTAATTAAAAAAAAACTATATTCTGCAATTGCAACAGTTGTAAACAGTCCATAACATTCACACAATATAAAATTCTATTGTATTCCTATTAAAAGTATAATCATGTTTCCCAATACACTTGTCTCACAAGTTTGCACCGCAAAGTTCCTATTTTTACTTGCGGCTGTGAAAAAACCTTAACCTTATTTTATTTCCAGACCTATTTGTGCTCACTTAATTAATATTTTAAAACATTGTTACAATACTTTTGCAGCAAAAACGAGAGGCTCATGGGATCTCAAAGTCTTCGAAATGATGTTCGTATGCAAATTACACCATGGTCTTGGAAAGTCAAAACTGCTAGAAATAACTACGAACTCCAGCCCCTTATAATAACAGTCGATCATTTACCTAATATGCGGTTATTGTTGCTATAAATGTTGTAATTTTTCTTATTGTCTGTTTCAAACAACTTAGTTTGTATAATATTTAATTTAGTTCTATATGGAAATTTCATTATATTTATATATATATATATATTATTTATATATATATATATATATATATTTCATTATGGTTTTTAAAAATAGATCTCTTTACAGTTAAACATATTGTGATATTGATATAAAAATATAATGAATCATCTCTTGTCTTTTCTCCATGCCGACCATTAGAAACATACACAGCATCATTGCAAGAAAAGGAAACGTTTGACAAGGTCTGACATAATGCCCTTATTTTCAAATTATTTAGTTAAATATTCCCCACTACGTTATGATAGTCAGTCAGGTCATGATAGTTATGATAGTCAGGGACTTTCTAACTGATCGTAGCTTCCGCTACCAGTTAGAACTCATACCGGGCACTCTCTCCGCACCGCACCGATTAAAAGCCGGCGTTCCACAGGGACCGGTGCTATCGCCAATTTTATTCGCGATGTACACCAGCGACATCTCTCAACCAAAGAAAGTGCAAACAGCACTCTTCGCAGACGACACTGCCATCATTTACGCAGGTTGTTCAGTAGAGTAAATAGTCAGTAATCACCAACAAGTAGCTACCGCCCTAGACAAATGGTCTTGGAAATGGAGAATTACAATTAACTCAACAAAAGTCCAAGCGATCATGTTCCACCGGTGGACGGATCGCCTCCATCATATGGCTACATTCTCACGTATAACCATGTCCGACTAGTCCATCCCTTGGACTAAACAGGTTAAATATCTAGGCATCACCTTTGACAGTCGCCTGACCTTCGGTCCACTCATAAAGCGAGTTCACGCGCGCGCAGCTTATGTGTTAGAATGGTTACACAGCTTGTTGCGTGTCAAAGCCAAGCTCTCTCTATGGAGAGAGCTTTACTATGGTAAAATTAGATTATACACCGCATGCATAGGTCCTATCATGATGTACGCAAGTGTGGTGCTTACACAAGTGAAACCCTTCAGGTTACCCCAATTACAAGCACTACAGAATAAGTTCATGCGCCGTGCGACGGGAGCACCGTGGAGTATGCGCAATATGGATTTTCATATTGATCAAGGCCTGCCGACCATCAGGCAGTACATGAATCAGTGCTCCCGCCGCTACTTCGACTCTGCCACCACTCACCCTAACCCCATAGTGGTTAGGGCGTCTAATTATATTCCTTCTAAAATATACGAAATCCGACAACCACGTCTAATGCTCGACGAACCCGACGACGCTATTACGCTCGCCCAGATGGAGGCATACGAGTACACAGCTCGCGCGACCCTGACAAGTAAATATCCACGATTCTATCCCCGCCGCTGAGTACGGAAAACGTGTCGCGTTAAAATCATAAACCCCATAAAGCCCGAGCCATAAAACCCCCGAGCCGAGGTCCGTACCCCACAGGGGGTGCCCTCGAGTTCGCTAGTTTAACTTTATCGGGTTGAGAGCCCTTAGCCCTCACCCACAGTCCGGGTAAAGTTCTCATAGTATCCATCTGAGGCTAACAACTAAATCACAATAAAGTTCAATTTGAGAGCTGTTTTTGGAGACCAAATTTTGACAAAAAGCCGGGCATTCTAAACAGAATCAATGAATAGTTTACGCTGAGACTATGATTTGTCCTGTATAATAAAGCACAAGTTATCTGCTGCTGATCAGCCATCAAAAGGCAATAAAAAACATCTTATTCTTAAAACGCTATTACACGTAGGGTCCTTTGAACAAGGGACCTTGAAAAAGCTTATTCTTTGAGCTAAAACGTGCTTAATAATAGGTATTAGAAGACGGAATTGTAATGAATTTTTTATTGATTTATATTTTCCATATAGAAAAAATTTGCTACTTTACGCGACAACATATTATTGATAAAGATTAGATTTTAATAACTAAGTTATTCTCCTTTTCATTTCTTGTTCTTGAACACCGGATTTGGCAATTTCATACTCCTACATACCTTAAATTACATAGGCATAATACGTTAGTAGACTCAACGAAAGCAAAAAGGTGATCTAACTGAACGTCCTTTATTAATTTGGCCACTTTTAGCCCGAGGTGCCAGCATCGTTTGCTTAATTGAAGATTACGGTAACCTCGCAAATATTGAAGATTAAAAACGTGACATAATTTAAATGCTTTCCTAAATGAATATGGTTTTTTTTTCAAATAAGTTTATTTTGTACACTATTGTGAAAAACCTTCAATTCGCTTAATGAAAACATAAGAAATAATATTAATACCACCATAATTTACGTTTAGTCTTAAATTATAATTATTATTAGAAATAATGCGATATCTATAGTTCTAATTTGATAAAGACTCACTGTATTTAAAAATTACCTCGTAAACATAGTGTCCTTCATAAGTGTAATCAATGAATATTGGCGACAATAATAAGTGCAGATATATTTCTCAATATTTTTCAACACATACATACATATCATCACGCCATATCCTTTGCAGGGTAGGCAGAGAGAACAGAGTGCCAGAGAACTCTATCTCTGCATACTTCACTCACTTCCTCAACATTCATAATTCTCTTCATACACGCTCGCCGGTTTCGGAGACTCTTGACTCCACCTTCCTTCAGTACATGACCGATCTGGTCTAGGTAGGTTAGTCTCGGTCTCCCTCGGTACCTACATCCTTCTACTTTCGCTTTGTATATCTTCTTAACCAGACGTTCGTTCGGCATTCTTTCCACATGTCCGAACCATCGGAGCATTCCCTTTCGCATCTTTACACAAATACTCTCTTTCATACCTACTCGCTCTCTTACGTCGTCGTTACGAATGCGGTCGGTCAGCCTAACTCCACAGATTTTCCGCAGAGATCGCATTTCGACCGCATTAATTTTACTTTCATACTCTTTTCTGCATACCCAACTCTCGCTTCCATACAGTAATGTTGGGACAAGCACTGCGTTATGTATCATTTGATAAATTAATATCACATCTAGTGCCATTCTCAGGCTGTAAAAATGAATGAAAGCAATTATTCTTGAGAATTTATAATAGGTATTTAACGTAAATACTAATTATATCATACAAAGTTGACCAAGAAAGTAATTATACAAAATAGTAGCGAAAACTTTACTTTTTATTAGCCAATTAATTTAAACTGTATATAAACTTAATTAGTAATTGATTGGTTTTGTTTGCTGCGTTCTCCTTTTTGAGGGATTAATTAAAGTGCTTCTGCCCGATGAAGCACAAATTGCATTTGCAAAGCGTTCTTATTAATTTATGATGAACAGCACGTCTTAAAATTATGGAAAGAATATTATGGAAACATCTTTTGAAATTCTTTCATCTGTAATAGCTTGTAATTACGGCGTAATTACATTGGTGATGGCGGTAACATTATTTTATTTCTTTCTATTTTTTTATTACTTAATATCTTTTAGAAAGGCAATGGTACCAGACGTTTTTACATTAAAAACTATTTTAAATAATAACGATCCTTTGAATGCTCGCTCTTTTCTATGTGGTAGCGGAGTTAGAATATTTACCAATCTGTCCTTTCCCTACTAAGTTTGAAAAAGACAAGCAGTGGATGTAAGCATCACTGTAAGAGAAAGAACACTGAACATAAAGCCAGTCCATCTAACTTGCGTGTTTGAAATTAGCTTATTATGGTCAATTTTTCTTATTGTAAAGAGGACTTGGAACCAGTAGTGGCCGCACGGACAGAAGAAGAAGAAGCGTACTACGTACTATCATTCCGAAGCCATCGCACCTGTTTACACAGTGATAAACAAAACAAGTTTATTCCATCGGTGTATTCGCAGAAACCAAGACTTCTACAATCTAATATATTATATTAAAAATTTAGCGGCATAGAGTAAGTGACAACTGATATATATCATCATTATCCTACTCTTAACCCAATCACTTGGGGTCGATACAATATGTACTCTTCTTTCATAATATATATCGTAAAAGTTATTGGCAATCGTTTTATGACCGGCCGCTTGCCAGACGTCAACTTTCTTTAGGAATGTAATTGTTGACCAAACGGCATCAGATGGAGTTGGTTCAGGTCGTTATAAGTCTCTTAGTCGTCTTTTACGACATCCACTAGCAAAGTAAGGGTAGGTTGTATTCGTAGCCGCTACCACACAGCTTTATATATATGTATACTTTATAAAAACACTATACTTTATAAAACTTAGCTTTACGAAAATTTGAAACAATATTATTATATATTTACCCGGAATAATATTACGAGTAGTACTGATACCGTTTTAAAATATGTATGGTTTAAAGAGTACATAGACAAATCGCGACTGCAACCTTGGTAATTGATAGGTTTACCGCTTGAATGGACATCACGGTACAAGGAACACGCCGGTTGCGCCTATATGTCACCATATAATCCGATTTTCATAACAATGAACAAATCTATTCGTGGATATGAATTTAATATTCCGAATTCGTAGCTCCGATTATATAATAACAAAATTATTAATACGCTTTTGTTGAATATTTTGCAAGAAGTGCGGCTAACATTAACGATTTGCCTGTTTTTAAATAAAATACTATAATAATGTATACTGAATATATTATAAAATGTATATTTATTATTACTCATCATTCTCCTACTCTTATTCCAATTACTTGGAGTCGATACAATATGTACTCTTCTTTCATAGTACATATTGTAGAAGTTATTGGTAATATTTTTATGACCGGCCGCCTGCCAGAGCAACCCTTCTTGGAAATGTAATTGTTGATCAAATGGCATCAGGTGGAGTAGGTCTAGGTCATTATAAGGCTCTTAGTCCTCTTTTACGACACCCACGAGCAAAGCAAGGGTTGGTAGTATTCGAAGCCGCTACCACACAGTTGATAATATTATAATAAAGTAATAATAATTTTTATTATTGCTAATAATTTATGATTAATATGAAATAATTATAAAAATATATATTTTATTAATATATTAATGAAATTATTTATATATTAGAAATGAAACTTCAAAAGCTATATTATTATTTTTTTATTGCTCTTGGTGGTAAACGTGCAAGCAGGACACCTGATGGTAAGTGTTACTGTCGCCCATGGACGTTTGCAAAACCAGGGGTACAGCTAGGCCGCTGCCATTGAGAATCCCAAACCCATAGTAATAAATGATTTTATGATTAGATATGAAAATAATTAGAAAGCGCCGCGAGCAAATGGAGACTGTTGCTGCCTGAATTCACTAACAACTAAGTAAACAATGGCAACGACCCCTTCCTTTCAAATCAGGATTGAAGAATCCTGGTTAACTCTGTGAGACAAGAAAAACTTATAATAAAACTTACCTGCGCCAACCGGTTTGGTCAATAACTATTATTTGCTTTAATTAAATTAAAATTAAACATTCCTAGATATTTTTAAAATTCTTTCTTTTTTATTGCACCGATATTTGGCACAAGAAGTCATTACTGATGATGATACATTATTACTATATCACCATGTTCTTATCCCGATTACTTGGGAACGACGCAATACGTACTGTGCACTTCCAATGTACATATTGCAACAATTATTGTCCATATTTATTTGTACGAACAGGCGCCTGCCTAACTTCAATCCTCCTTGGGAATGTAATTGTTGACTAGACGGCATGAATTGGATTAAGGCCTAGATCGATGTAAAGCTCTTAGATAAAAAACGTTATCACACCCACGAGCAATGTAATGATTGATACAATTCGTAGCTGTTACCACACAGAAAATATTTTATCATTCTTTTTTAATTGCTCATGGAGGCAAACGAGCAAGCAGGACATCTAACGATACGTGTTATTGCCCCACATGGATGCACCAAGAGTACAGCTTGACCACTGTATACCAATAAAAACCGCAAACCCAGCAGCAAGTTGGGCTACCGGTGCTCTTACTCACCGAACATAGCACAACAACACATTACCACTGATCAGACGTCGTTTTTTTGTGAGAGTGCGATACTAAATTCTTTCTTAATAAAAAAAAATCTTTATTTCTTTCTAAACCGGGAGGACTGGCCCGTAACTGTAGACAGAAAACTGTCAACAGTGTGGACCCTACCACTATAAATTCTTACTTTACATCACATAGAAAGCATGAATGCATAGAAATAAGATCCCATAAATCTATCAAAATTTAATTCAAGTGTATAATTAATTACAGTGCAGTATAGTAAAGAAAGAAAGAAAGAAAAACATTTATTTTGTTCTCGTTAAAAACTAATGACAATAAACAAAACTAAAGAAAACAACTTCTGGTATAAAATGACATACATCATCATCATCATTACAGCTCATAAATGTCCCACTGTTGAGCTCGGGCCTCCTCCGTAATGGGAGTGAAATTAATCTACTATACCGCGCTGGTCAGACGTGTTGGTATAGGGTTTTGTTTCGAGTTTTTCTTCTCTCGCATAGATGTTATATGCGTTTTATATCCCTTAGTCGTCTTATACGATCACCCACGGGTAAGATATGAGGTGGTGAATAGTATTCTTACTCCGTCACCACACGAAGGAAGGTCCTTCAGTACATGACCAATCTGGTCTAGGTAGGTTAGTCTCGGTCTCCCCCGGCACCTACATCCTTTCACTTTCGCATTGTATATCTTCTTAACCAGAGGTTCGTTCGGCATTCTTTCCACATGTCCGAACCATCGGAGCATTCCCTTTCGCATCTTTACACCAATACTCTCTTTCATACCTACTCGCTCTCTTACGTCGTCGTTACGAATATAATAATAATAAAAAAAATTAATAATAATAATGCATTAATGTAATAATTACACAGTATATAATAGCTTAATACTATATACTTCTTCAAATTCAAGTGTGCACAATATAATATAATATCGTCTTATTTCACTGGGAGATAACTATGCTGTTTGGCATTTTTATGATCTTGTGCACTGTGCCAACATACTTCCATTTAATATGGTGAGTATTCATGGCGCTCGCAAGAAAATCTTATAAGTTATATTAACTAGCGAGCTTTATTTATAAATACCCGATACGAAACGAAAAATGATGTCACAAACGGGGTTCGAACCCGCACCTATTGGGAATCCGGCCCAACCGTGCTGCCACTTACACCATTGTGAACTATTTTAGGACATGCAAATTTCGAATCGTATTATATCTTACGTCTTCAAGGTGACGTATGCCATCTATCGGACAATGTTTACACATTGTATAGACTTAATACTTCAAACTTTACAGTTAGAATTGTATTAAACGATGACACAACCTTGTTATTCAAATTACTGAAATTTTTAGCATTTAATATGCTTAATTATTTATAAATACCCGATACGAAACGAAAAATGATGTCACAAACGGGGTTCGAACCCGCACCTATTGGGAATCCGGCCCAACCGTGCTGCCACTTACACCATTGTGAACTATTTTAGGACATGCAAATTTCGAATCGTATTATATCTTACGTCTTCAAGGTGACGTATGCCATCTATCGGACAATGTTTACACATTGTATAGACTTAATACTTCAAACTTTACAGTTAGAATTGTATTAAACGATGACACAACCTTGTTATTCAAATTACTGAAATTTTTAGCATTTAATATGCTTAATTATTTATAAATACCCGATACGAAACGAAAAATGATGTCACAAACGGGGTTCGAACCCGCACCTATTGGGAATCCGGCCCAACCGTGCTGCCACTTACACCATTGTGAACTATTTTAGGACATGCAAATTTCGAATCATATTATATCTTACGTCTTCAAGGTGACGTATGCCATCTATCGGACAATGTTTACACATTGTATAGACTTAATACTTCAAACTTTACAGTTAGAATTGTATTAAACGATGACACAACCTTGTTATTCAAATTACTGAAATTTTTAGCATTTAATATGCTTAATTATTTATAAATACCCGATACGAAACGAAAAATGATGTCACAAACGGGATGTGGCAGCACGGTTGGGCCGGATTCCCAATAGGTGCGGGTTCGAACCCCGTTTGTGACATCATTTTTCGTTTCGTATCGGGTATTTATAAATAATTAAGCATATTAAATGCTAAAAATTTCAGTAATTTGAACTAGCGAGCTGTTATATATAATTGTTTGTGTAAACCATACGAATAATACTTTATAGCCAACTAGTGATGAAAGTTATTTCAAACTCTATATTGGTACTCATTTCTTTGCCAAACCCATGACGTCATTCAAGAATAATATTTCATATGTTGACATAGTAAAAAAATAATTAACATCATCATCATCATCTTAGCTCATATACATCCCACTGTTGAGATTGAGCCTCCTCTATAATAGGAGAGAATTGACCTACGATACCACACTGATCAGATTGATTGGGACGGCTGTAACATAAAAGTTATAGCCATATCATATTCTATATTTGTTTTATACGATACCCACAGGCAAGATAGAGAGTAGTAAATTGTATTCTTACTTAATTATCTCCAGACAGAAAAAATAAGGTAACAATGTTTTCTTTTACCGCGGAAATTGCAAAAGATGGCTAAGAGTCCAGTCGAAGCCACGCTAATGATGATGCAATCTGCAGAGCGGCATGCTTGTCTGCTTCCGATGGTATGTTATGTCTCAACTAGCCATTGTGTTGGATAGTTTGTATTCGTTACGCCTTAGATTGAAATGTAATCTACTTAGAAGTGTAGGTGTAACAAACTGCATACATATGGATATGTACATTTGATTATACCGCTTTCCAATGATTGCTTCATGGTGTGCTACGCAAGAAGTAACTCGGTAAGCAAGTAAATAGGATCATTATAATATAACTGCCTTCTGCCCGCGGCTTCGCCCGCGTTAAAGGTTACATTCCTAAAGTGCTTCATCCCCTATTTATATTTTAACCCCTTAGGGTATTTTTTTTATAAAATGTTAATGTCATATTTATTTATATCTAATCAATAGCCTAAAAATAAGTTTCAAGCTTTTGGCTTTAAAAATAGGGATACTTCATTACGACTTCTCATCCTCCTTTACAACCCTTGTTTGCATTAAAAAGTAGCCTATGTCCTTTCTCAGGCTCTAGAGTATCTGCGTACCAAATTTCATTTAGATCGGTACAGTAGTTTTGGCGTGAAAGAGCGACAGACAGACAGAGTTACTTTCGAATTTATAATATTAGTAAGGATTAAAACTTTTAAAAACTATGACATTTATATTCGTTTTATAAAAAAATAATACACAACAAAATAGATGTGTAGAAAGTTAATTAATCAGTTACTTATATATTCCATTCAACCTTTTTTATCCTTCTCATAGGGCACACAAATGTATTGAGATTTCTTTAAGAAATACACAAATGGAAACTTATCTCTTTTTAAGGGACTAGTTCATTATTATCACTGACTTAATTAAGATAAATCTAATCCTGTTATTCAAATGATTGAAATTTAGCATTTAATATGCTTGATTATTTATAAAAAAAAAAACAACAGGCAGTCATGGGGACTGCCGATAGAAGTGAAAACTATTAACTTAAGACTAATTGAAATAATAATAATTTTCTAATTTTTATATAAAAATAAAAAATATTATCGAACATCTAGGAATCGGTTTTACCACGCTAGTAAGATAACCTTTAAACCACAATGATACTCATTTTATGACATAAAGGTTAAATATTAAAAATACAATTAAAAATAAATAATGCCATACTTTTAAATGCAAATATTAATATGAATATTGAAAATATTTGAAAATAAATTCTTTATTTTCATTATTCATTTATCTATATAAAAACATTAAAATGTTCAATACTCACTTTTATACTGAACAGTAATCCTTTAATTAAACGATTACAATAACATCCAAACTATAAAACCACTTAAATAAAAAAAATAAAAAAACGCTGAACTTTCCACGTTGCCAATTTAACCTTACTTGTACAACACGGTCCACTTACGAAATTAAATGTACTGCTATTATAGCATGTTGGTGACGTAAACTCATGAAATTATACCCATCCAAACGTCCAACGCGACATGATACAGTCAGAGATATTTAACGTATTAGTGTATACGTGTACACAGACCACTGCGCGTGCGTCAGTCTGACTACTCATAGCTATAGATATACTATTAGCATTAGCATATCGGTGACGCGAAGCTATAAGTTTTTCCTCTCCAAAAACGCTCAACGCGCCTAAAGAAGTTTTCATATAGCTATAGATATACTATTAGCATTAGCATGTCGGTGACGCGAACCTATAAGTTTTTCCCGTCCAAAAATGCTCAACGCGCCTAAAGAAGTTTTCACTTCAAAAAATATAACATAGATAATATTTTTTTATAAATAATCAAGCATATTAAACACTAAATTTCAGTAATTTAAATATAAATCTGTCTAACAATTATATAAATAGCTACATTTTAGTATTTTCTCTACACTTGATTTTTATGAAATCCTAATATTATTTTATCAATACATACATACATACATATCATCACGCCATATCCCTTGCAGGGTAGGCAGAGAGAACAGAGTGCCAGAGAACTCTATCTCTGCATACTTCACTCGCTTCCTCAGCATTCATAATTCTCTTCATACACGCTCGCCGGTTTCGGAGACTCTTGACTCCACCTTCCTTCAGTACATGACCGATCTGGTCTAGGTAGGTTAGTGTCGGTCTCCCTCGGTACCTACATCCTTCCACTTTCGCATTGTATATCTTCTTAACCAGGCGTTCGTTCGGCATTCTTTCCACATGTCCGAACCATCGGAGCATTCCCTTTCGCATCTTTACACCAATACTCTCTTTCATACCTACTCGCTCTCTTACGTCGTTGTTACGAATGCGGTCGGTCAGCCTAACTCCACAGATTTTCCGCAGAGATCGCATTTCGACCACATTAATTTTACTATCATACTCTTTTCTGCATACCCAACTCTCGCTTCCATACAGTAATGTTGGGACAAGCACTGCGTTATGTATTGCTACACGTGCCTTCTGGCTGAGGTGGTGGCTGCCGAGAAGTTGCCCCAACGCTCCGTTCACTCTATTTCCCGCATTCACTCTTCGCTCTATATCAGTGGTGTACCGTCCATCTCGGCTAAATCCACATCCAAGATATACAAATTCATCCACTTGCTCTAGTACATCATTACCTATTGTTACTCTTACATCTGTTCTGGTTTTATCTCTTCCAAAGACCATTATTTTGGTTATGCTCACATTCACGCGTAGACCCCTTTTCTTACAATCTTCTGTCATTGTGTCGACTAGGGTCTGCAGGTCAGTCGCTGACTGTGCCAGCAGGACTGCATCATCTGCATAAAGCAGAGCAGTGACCACTGAGTCGCCCATCTGGACTCCCACATTCATATCGTTCAACCTTTGGAGACATTTATCCAGATATATGATAAACAGCCTGGCTGACAGAACGCACCCCTGCTTAACGCCGATATTGACGTCAAACCAAGGCGACGTTCCATCATTCAGCCGCACACAGGCTCTACAGCCCATGTAACTGGACTGCACAGCCTGTAGCAGTTTACCGCTAATACCATACTCCGGTAAAATGTCCCAAAGTTCCTTTCGTACAACCGTGTCAAATGCTCTCTCCAGATCCACAAAACTGCAGAAAACCCTCTGACCTAGAGCCAGATGCTTCTCCACAATGTTGCGCAGAGAGAACACTTGATCCATGCATCCTCTTCCACTCCTGAAACCTCCTTGTGTCTCACACAGTAAACCATCGGACACCATCCTCATTCTCCTTTCAATAATTTTACCATACACTTTTGCTGCCAAACTGGTCAAGCTTATGGCTCTGTAATTTGCGCAGTCATAACGTGAACCCTTGTTTTTAAACAAAGGCACGATGACTGCGCTATTCCAGTCCCTGGGAACTATTCCCGAGCTCCAACATAAATTGAGTAGCAACAGGAACGCCTCCCAGACACAAGAGCCTGTACCAGTACAAATATAAATTTACGCTGTTTGGTAGCCTCTATGAATACTACCAACCTAACTTTGCTCATGGATGTCGTAATGGATGACTAAGAGCTTTGTATTAACCTAGGCCAACTCAATCTGATGCCGTTTAGTCAACAATTACATTTCCAAGGAAGGTTGATGTCAGGCGGCCAGTCATAAAACTATTGCCAATAACTTTTGCAATATGTAGGAAGAGAAGTACATATTGCGTTACCCCCAAGTAATTGGGTAAAGAGCAGGAGAGTGAATCAAACACGAATATAAATTTATTTTGTTTGCATATACCTATAAATTTATTTACCCAATCACCATAAAATTGCTTGTATACTTTTGTTAGGATAGAGAAGAGAATATAGGATACTTTTCATCAAAACAGTACGGTAGCCAAGGGAAATGAAGTAAACTTTTTAGAATTAGCACACCTTATCAGATCAGCTAAGCCGAGATCTAGTCTATACGAGTTTATAGTATAGTTTTGTAATACATATTAAATGAAGGCAGGTTCAAATTCAGTTATTTTTAAATTTTTATCTACATATTTTTCATATGTTCTTTTACGATTCAGGAATACATGAACTAATCTTAATGAAAATTTCCATAAGTATAGTAGGCAATTATGACAAATAATAGGTGGAAAGATAAAACTTATGTAATCACAAATATAAATTTTAAATATATTATGGACTAAGGTGCCACCTCACGTCCAACAAGTCATCGTTATTGCAGAGATTTATATAGACATGAATTTAAACAATTATACTTTTCTACTATTCTATAATTTTACTATTCTATAATTTTACTATTTTATCATTCTAGCATACTATCATTCTAGAAAATGATTACTCTATCATTAACATTCTATTATTCCAAAATTCTACACTTCTACCATTCTATTATTCTACCATTGTAACATTCTAACATTCTTCCATTTTACCAATCTGCCATACTACCTTTCTACCATTCTAAGATTCTACTATTCCACTATTCTGCTGTTCTACCATTCTATGATTCTAACATGCTATTATTCTACCATTCTAAAATTCCATTATTACACCAACCTACCATTCTATTCTACCATTCTAAGATTCAACTATTCTACTATTCCACTATTCCTATATACCACTGTTTCACTATTCCACTATTAGAATGGTAGAATGATTGAATGGTAGAATAGTAAAAGGCTAGAATGGTAGAACAGTAGAACAGGCGAATAGCAGAAACGTAGAACAATAGAACAGCAGTAGAATAGTAGTAGAATAGCAGAACAGTAGAACAGCATAAAAGTAGAACAACAGAATAGTAGAACGGTATAATGACAGAACGGTAGAGCGGCAGTATGGCAGAACTGTAGAACAGTAGAATAGTAGAACAGTGTCATTGTAGAATAGGAGTATGGTTAGAATGGTAGAATGGTAGAACAGTAGAACAGCAGAATGGCAGAACGGTAGAACAGGAGAACTTAAAAAAGCTTTTTTAAAAATTATAACTAGTTAGAAAAACTACGAGAGCCCTCATTAAGCAGAGTTTTTCGTTACTACACATAAAAGTGAAAGCCAATAGAAAATTCAAAGAAATAATGGATGGTGTGACGAGCATGGAAGAAATATGGCGAGTAAACAACTAACAGAAGCATATTAAAGATATTGTTGAATTGACTCCAGATTTTTATTTAATCACTTCTCTTATTGCTAACAGCGTGCCATACACAATAATAGAATATATTTATTGTCCATACTGAGAAAATAAAACATTATTACAGAAATATTAAATAATTATAATGTAAATAAAATAGAAAATAAATCGAGTGAAGATTCAGAGGCTAGGATCTCATTAATATAGTGTAATGCGCGAGGAAGCGGTGCGAATCTACCTATACTAATGCACGCCGTATGAGACGCCAGTAGAGATCCCTGTCGCTCGGGCAAGTTACCTACGACTTGGCGAGGCACATTAAATTTGATTTGTACTAAAAATAACGGATTGTGGGCAGAACCTCGTATTAGTCTAAAGAAATATTTAACTAATGCTGCATTACGACGCGTTGCCATCTTATGATGATCTACCATACCTATTACATATAATGTGGGGTATAGATAGGGGTTATAAAAATAAGTTCTTTTTTACAGGTAACGAATAAATATTCTTAGTATTCTCTCAACTTTTTGAGTTAATTGTACATATGGTGCTGGAGTTACAAGTAATAGCATTAGTCTTTAAAGTACTACTAACAATAATATATAATAATAATATTTTATACAATGCATATGCATTGTATAAAATATGAAATGTTAGCTTATTTTTTTTTTTTGACTGTCGCTGTACAAAACCTAAGTTCCTCCCACGGAGCAAATACAAAGAGGAGCTGTTGTAATGAATATTTTCTATGAAACAATGCGTGTCATTTACAGGGGTGAGGGGGACGCTGCTAATGGAGAAAGTGAGACAAGTAATAGTACTTGTCTCACTCCCTCCTTTATGTCCATCTACCGGCTATTAGCACAACTACTAATTTCGTATATTGTATGCAGTTGAGCTATCTTGCATTAGATGTCAGTAAGTGTATGGTATAACAGGGACGTACTCAGAATTTACCTATATCAAGGAGTGCAAATTTTTTTTTTATTTCAAAGATACAAACAAATCTTATTAGCTGTTTGCTCTATTAAAATACAAATGTTTATAATCAAATAATTCTGCATAGCGAATAGGTGTATGACTACTGTTTTTAACCGAAAATTTCTTTATAAGGCTTGTCAGCATTGTTCATAATGTTAATATTTTATGAAAAAACCATCTTTTCTTTACTGTCATTCTGATAAACTCAGAAGTTTAGAAACCTTTTTTTTCTTCATATTTGTGTCCTTTTCATACGACCAAATAATACAATTATTTGTTTGGGTTTCTAACAAATTGTCGAATGAAAGTAGTTGGACTTTTAGTAAATATGTTAGTTACACGGTATTATTTCCTTCCTTTTTGTCTTTTCCATATAAAAAAATAATCAAACCACTCTATTAAAATAAAGCTTTATACAATTGATAATGCAACAATGGTGTCAATGATCAAGACATGTAAAAGAGTATTTCAAGCGAGCAGACCAGCCCCCCCTGGTAGCAACCGTTTGATTGACGCACGGGCCATCTAAAACTTAGCCATGCCAAAGGTAACTTGAAGACCCGGTCTTCGACGCCACCACCATTTTGAATATTTTTGTGACGTGCTCAACCTCGTTAATCTTATCAAGAAATTGCATCGAATGCAAATACATTATTAATAAATAAAGGAGAAAGGGTGACATTGGTTCCAATAATAAAAATGAAATACTCTTTTGTATCATATATTTCTTGAGCTATACCTAGTCTTGCCCTAAATACTGTAACAAAGAAAAACCTTTTTCTATTGCAAAAAATATTCATGACTTTTACAGTGTTAGATTTTTAATACATAAATATAAAACAATTTAAAATATAAAAAGCTTGTTCGAAGTGGTTTCTATTGGCTGCACTACAGTCCTTTAAATCTTCATTGTTAAAATGAGAAGAACAAATCTTTGTATATTTCGTAGGAGTCCAGTTTTTCTATTAATTTTTGAAATCCATTGCTTCTAACATCGTAATTGGACGGTATTCTAAAACATACAATATTTACAGTTTAATTATAATAGGTTCATTTAAAGTAGTGTAAAAAACATTTTTCTTTGATGAAAAATCCGAATGTTATAATTATATTCTAATTACGACCCTGGATTTTTGACACTTTTATAGTTCTTCATAGTTAACGACAGCTGGCGTATTGCTTACAAAATAATTATTAACTACATATAAAACTCATATTTTTGTTGAGGTAAAAGGCTTTGGGTATAAATTTTAATACTCATGGTTATTAGTTATTACAATAATCTTAATAGTTTGAACTGTATGTGCTTTTATTGTCCTAGGTCCTATTACGAAAAGTGGTGCCATCTAACGTTGAGTAAAATTATTTCTGAACATGATACCGTCAAAAGAACTTTCTAGAAATTATTTTGATAAATTATGAATAAATATAATTACAAATGGAATGTGATTCTTTCCATAGCATCTGTACGTTTATTGGAGTAGTTTTTACATGATAAAACACAACACTTCATGGTTTTCTTCGTAATAACATAAAAATACACCAAAAATATAATTTTATGCACCGTACGAACACCGTCAGCGACGACAGAAGACTAATAGGCCACGCCTACTATTGATGTTAACGTGATGACGTCAGGGCCTACTTGAGAATCACAGTGCACAGTTACTTAGGCCGTCTCCTCTTTGTTTTTGCTCCGTGGTTCCTCCTACCTTGGTCACATATTTTAGAAATGTCGTTATTAAATGTAAGGCTGCTATCAAACCATGTGCCCAGATCTTTTACGGCGTCAGCACGTTTCAATTGTTTGCCAGCAATGTGATAATTATAACTTATTGGGGGCCGAATACGACTGTGCGTTACTACAACACATTTATTAATGACTTCTAATGTTTACGCGAGTATTACACATTTGAAATAAAACTACATTTACGGATTCTATCGCATTTGTATTTGATTTATAATTTCCCGACGTTTCGAACACTTTTACAGTGATCATGGTCACGGGAGGACTGAGGTGTCTTACGTCCAATATGTCATTGTTATTACAGAAATTTATTTATATCTACCCTATAAGATATTAAATTTTGACCCACATTTTTATACAAAAATTAATACAAATTCATTGCCAGTACAAAAAGAGAACGAATTCTATATATAAAATTTATGTTGTTCATGATTTGTTATTACAAATCATGAACAACATCATCACATTTATTAATGTTTAGGTTCAAGCTGTTGAGTTTGGCCTATTCTTGAACGCTATTAATATCCGCTTGCAATAGTGCGCAGTCTGATGGTGATTCGATGATCAATGCAAGTTTGACATAATCTGCAAATATCAGACAGAGTCTGCTTAATTTTATATGGTAGATCATTAATTAGATTTAAAAACAGTAATGGGCCCAGACAGCTGCCCTGACCTATACCAGAGTTACACTCATCATCATTCTCCTACTCTTATCCCAATTACTTGGGGTCGATACAATATGTACTCTTTTTTCATAAAACATATTATAAAAATTATTAGCCATAGTTTTATGACAGGCCGCCTGCCAGACATCAACCCTCCTTGGAAATGTAATTGTTGTTCAAACGGCATCAGCTGGAGTTGGCCCAGGTCGTTATAAGGCTCTTACCTAGTCGTCTTTTACGACATCTGCGAGCAAAGTAAGGGTTGGTCGTATTCGTAGCTGCTACCACACAGCAGAGTTACACTATTACACTATGTATGGAAGAAGAGTTAATCTTATTACCACAATGCCTTCTGCTTCTATTACTTCAATAGAGTACTCACTTGGAGTAATAGATCGTAGCTGGTGGTATTCCACCACCTGTTCTGATACAATAGTACTTGTATATTCTTCAAGATATAGAATTTTAATAAACTAATTAGAAACAGTTTTTATTTTCATGTTTTTTTTTAAACTTTTACCTTTTCTCAGCTCTAGTGCTTCAATTAGGTACTAACATCGGTTGAGTATTTAAATACAAAGTGTAAATGTGCGGTAGCCGACAAATCGCTAAGTGGATGGTTTTGCAGCTCCGACAACTAACCCGCATATAATTACCCGACGTCTGGCTATTGAATGGATCGCGATATATTTTGTAGAATTTTATACATTAGTTTTATTTTAAATTACGTAGTGGTAATATAGTAGTAGTAATGGTTCCCCGTGTGGAGGGTTAGACTGTAATTTGTCAATGGTAAGAACCCTTTCTTTCCAATGGGAGTTGTAAAAACCGATTAAGAAATTACCAGGTGAATCAGTAACAAATACTTAAAATTATAAACCCTACCGCAATTGCCAAATCGCCTGACAAGCGTGATGATTATACCTTTATTCTCTGTGGAAGGACCTATGTCCAAAAGTAGGTGTAGATGGATTGATAATGATGTCGAATCTGTGGCCAGGGACAAATAACAAGTATGATGGGAGTTTTAGCGGGAAAGGAAGTGTCAGGTGGTGCTCATGTATAATACTCATTATCTTAGTGTTTTAACGTATTAAATTAAGTAATTTTGGAGGCATTTTATTTAATTGTGCAGGAAGTACTGAAGTATAGTGAATATGATATAACAGCGCCTTACATACGTTTTCGTTTCCCACCAAAAGTCCCAGAAGATACTTTTAACAATGTGGTCATGGCACTGTTGAAGGCGACGATTTGACTTACAGGCAGAGGATGACTCTTTTTTTTGCGGAGGGCTATGGACGTGGTCGCGCCCCACCAAATCGGTCCGGGGCGACGGAAGAGGCGGCGCACAACCCCATAAACCCACCTTGAAGGCACCTCTCTTCGCCGTGGGAGCGGGCCACCGGCACCCGATCTTTGTCATCGGTGGGGAGGATGACTTTCAATGAAGTTAATTTACAAAAGGTTTGGCCAAAATGTCTTAGTAACCAAGTTATAAACTCAAAAAAAAAAGAAAAAATCTGTATGATGGAGTTTGGGCGGGAAAGTGAAAGTATACGGTGGTCCTGTATTATATTCAATGTCTTAATACTGTAAGGTATTAAATAATTTTGTTAGTAAATACATAAAATTATGTAATTTAATGTGCAGGAAGTAGGTACTGAGGTATTGTGAATATGTTATAACCATGACACTGTTGAAGGCGACAATTTGGCTTACAGACGGATAATGACTTTAAATGATCATTTAAAAAAAAATATTTGGTTTAAATTTATTATATATTAATTAGTAATCAAGTCATAAACTCCAAAAAAAAATAGTGTGATGTAACTTCTATTCTATAACAATGGCGAAACCAGTTCGAGAACTTCGTGAAACTGGCGAGACCAGTTCATTATTATCGTTAAAAATACGTTGCCAAAATTAAATTTCGATTGGACAGTTATCTATTAATCCTCATCATCCATCTATTATCTCAATTATTCAGGGTTAACGCAATATGATCTTTTTCCATACAACCGAATGGGATGTCATTTCTTTAATTACTTCCTGTACTTACAGCTTACAGTACATCCCTATTTTATTTGGTCTTGCCATACCTTTAAAGCCTTTAAAATTCATACTTAAATCTCCCCAAAATTCCTATTTCATCACATATCTACACTACATTAAACGTTTACACTTTACCCCTTCGTTTCACTGTTTATTTCTTGCCTTAAATTTTGTACTTTTAAATTTTTTGTTACTCTGACACTTATTCTCATATTATAGAAACGATTTTTTTAAAAAATGAATGTGCGAAAGTATGACATGTTTTCTATTATATATTACATTTGATATAAATATTTAGATTCCAAATCTCGCAGAAATCCATTAATAATGCAATGAAATACTAAAAAATATTTCGCATTTCTAATAAGTTATGTCAGGGATTGCTTTTTTACGATCGTGAAAATAAATGTAGGTTAAGCGTGTCAGCTCGTAACGTAAATTAGAACTGCATATATATGACATAGTAGATTAAGTAAAATCGATCTTGTGGCCGCCTATTGAAGTCTTTTACATTTTAGTCCATCCATTAGCTAATTGAATATAAGTTAGAAATGAATAATGCTGGAAGACCTACGCTGTCTATTCTCCTGCTGTGATATTTTAGTCAATCTCCTCTCAACTCTCACCATACGGGGTTATTATGTAATAATGAAGTATATAGATATAATAATTAAGTATATAGATATGTGTGGTGTCGGAGTAAGAATACAATTCACCACCCCATATCTTACCCGTGGATGATCATACGAGACGACTAAGGGATATAAAACGCATATATGTGAGAGAAGGAAAACTCGAAAAAAACCCTATACCAACACGTCTGACCAGTGTGGTATAATAGTAGATCAATTACCCTTCTATTATTGAGGAGGTCCGAGCGTAACAGTGGGACATATATGGACTGAGATGATGATGAATCAAGTATAAGTCATAGATATCAAATATACTGAAGACTGTTACTTTCAAAAGGCTAACAGCAAAATCATGGTGCTTTATGATGATAAGTACAGCACTGCTATCACACTGGAGCAGCCAGATATTAGATCATAGTTTATCAAAATGAAATTTGCAATTAAATTTAAATTATAGTTTACCAGAAAGTATTCTATAACAATGTAAGTAGGTCAATGTCAACATTCATGGCCGCCTTAACTCATAGCGTATAACGTCTTTAAAACATAATAAAAACGACGCAATGCATTTAACGTATATAATAATAAATTTTGCATTTTTGTGAAAGTATGTAAATTACGAGTATATTAATATTATTATTATATCATAATATTTATTATAAATAATATTATAAATGCCTATGTAAATTTGTTTACGCTTCATGCTTTAATAACTAAGCCATCATTAAATTTTGATGAGTACAGAAGTACATTATGGTATATTTCAAGCAGAAAATGTCTGCTTCCGAAAGATATAAAAAAAATACACAATCTCATAATATTTCCAATAGTTATTTGTCCAACAACACCTTTCTATAATCACATTTGAATTATTTTTAGGGTTTGTTTTTTATGAAATGAATACAATTAATAAATAAACAATTTCTCAGCTTAATAAAATAAATACTTTGAGACTCTTAAAAATTAGTTACATCTATCTTTCGCAACCTGATGTGCTGCAATTTTAGTATTCCTGCTTTTCAATATTCTTCCTTGAATAACAATGAACAAGTTCATAAGTCAACGGTTCCAATATAGTGTGCTTTCGAGCATGTTATAAATATCTTACAATCTAGAGGAAAATAATAAAGCGTATGTTTAATATCAGCAAATTGATTTTCTATATATGTATATTATTTATCAACGGTATTTCTTTGACGTTGTGTAATATTTCCTATAATACTACATGAGTGTTAATATTTGATACGCTATTTTCTTCGTAAAGAGAATAAGAGTAAAACATTTTATTTTAGTATTATACAATATTTGCCTTTAGTTAGAATTGATAGCGTGATTAATTCCTGCTACTGTTATTAAAGTTCTTCCATTATATTTCTAATAACAGTCTTCAAAAGAGTATTCATAATTACTGAAATTTTTTAGCATTTAATATGCTTAATTATTTATAAATACCCGATACGAAACGAAAAATGATGTCACAAGCGGGGTTCGAACCCGCACCTATTGGGAATCCGGCCCAACCGTGCTGCCACTTACACCATCGTGAACTATTTTAGGACATGCAAATTTCGAATCATATTATATCTTACGTCTTCAAGGTGACGTATGCCATCTATCGTTTCGTATCATTTTTCGTTTCGTATCGGGTATTTATAAATAATTAAGCATATTAAATGCTAAAAAATTTCAGTAATTTGAATAACAAGGTTGTGTCATCGTTTAATACAATTCTAACTGTAAAGTTTGAAGTATTAAGTCTATACAATGTGTAAACATTGTCCGATAGATGGCATACGTCACCTTGAAGACGTAAGATATAATATGATTCGAAATTTGCATGTCCTAAAATAGTTCACGATGGTGTAAGTGGCAGCACGGTTGGGCCGGATTCCCAATAGGTGCGGGTTCGAACCCCGCTTGTGACATCATTTTTCGTTTCGTATCGGGTATTTATAAATAATTAAGCATATTAAATGCTAAAAATTTCAGTAATTTGAATAACAAGGTTGTGTCATCGTTTAATACAATTCTAACTGTAAAGTTTGAAGTATTAAGTCTATACAATGTGTAAACATTGTCCGATAGATGGCATACGTCACCTTGAAGACGTAAGATATAATATGATTCGAAATTTGCATGTCCTAAAATAGTTCACGATGGTGTAAGTGGCAGCACGGTTGGGCCGGATTCCCAATAGGTGCGGGTTCGAACCCCGCTTGTGATATCATTTTTCGTTTCGTATCGGGTATTTATAAATAATTAAGCATATTAAATGCTAAAAAATTTCAGTAATTTGAATAACAAGGTTGTGTCATCGTTTAATACAATTCTAACTGTAAAGTTTGAAGTATTAAGTCTATACAATGTGTAAACATTGTCCGATAGATGGCATACGTCACCTTGAAGACGTAAGATATAATATGATTCGAAATTTGCATGTCCTAAAATAGTTCACGATGGTGTAAGTGGCAGCACGGTTGGGCCGGATTCCCAATAGGTGCGGGTTCGAACCCCGCTTGTGACATCATTTTTCGTTTCGTATCGGGTATTTATGAGTATTCATAAACTTAATTAAAAATTATTTCAACGTAATTTACACCTTCATCTGGAATAATCTATCATGCTGTGCTGTGTGGTAGCGGCTACGAATACTACCAACCCTTACTTGCTCGTGGATGTCATAAAAGATGACTAAAAGCTTTATAACGACCTGGGTCAACTCCATCTGATACCGTTTGGTCAACAATTACATTCCCAAACAGGGTTGACATCTGGCAGGCGGCCGGTCATAAAACATTGCCAATAACTTTTATAATATGTACTATGAAAGAAGAATTTATATTGTATCGACCCCGAGTAATTGGGAAAAGAGTAGGAGAATGATGATCTGGAATCATCATCATCACAGCCCATATATGACCTACTGTTGGGCTCAGGCCTTCTCCGTAATGGTACGGAAATTAACCTACTTGGTATAGTAGGTTAATTTAATAGTAGGTTAATTAAAAAAAAAAAACGCTGGTCAGACGTGTTGGTATAGGGTTTTGTTTCGAGTTTTCCTTCTCTCGCATAGATGTTATAACAGTTTTATATCCCTTAGTTGTCTCGTACGATCACCCACGGGTAAGATATGGGGTGGTGAATAGTATTCTTACTCCGTCCCCACACGGAAAACTATTAATTAAAAAAAAACTATTAATTATCTCAACTTACATATGATCAATACATCGTGTCTGTTTTCTCTACCATAATACATAAGAACAGCAAAACTTACTGTAAATTATCAGATTTTACCTAAGTTTTATATCCAATTACTTAATATATGCGATAATGTTTACACTATTTTGATTCGTTTTTTGTTTTGGCAGCGGGCTACGGTACGTCAAACCCCGCTATTCCGTCCGGGGCGACAGGAAAAGCGGTGCAAGACCCCGTAGACCCGCCCTACAATATACCTCTCGACACCGTGCGGGTGGGTCACTGGTACGCGGTCTTTTTCTTCAGTGGACTATTTTGATTCGTAGCGGTATTATAACAGAACTTATTTTGTAAATATCATCAACCTTTGGCGCCCGCTGCTAAATATAGATTGCCCCATAAATGAGATGATAGAGCCGTAATTACCGCACTTTGAAAATCAGACCATCACAGAAAAGTTCTATATATTTCCCAGAAAAGAGCTGCTCTGTATTTCCCTGGTTAGTAATTTTTTTATGACATTTTTATGAGCCCGGGGGTCAAGTAAGGAATTTCGTCGAATGTATTCTTGTCGCCACACAGGGAGTCTTAATTATAAATTGTCAAAGATAAACATATTATCCCTAGATCTGTCGGAGAAATATCTATCTATAAGTTCAGATAGTTTTTGCTAAACATCTATATTTTTACGGCCGTTTTATATATTTTAGACATAATATAATGATCATCGATAAATTGTCAATTTTTTGTAAATTCTAACTTCATTGTACTGTTATTATAAATATCATTATTATAATAATTATAATATAAACTGCTGTCTTCATAATCTTAATATATATAAATTACGTGTCACGTTGTTTGTCCGCGATGGACTCATAAAGTACTTAACCGATTGTAACCAAATTTGCACAGCAAGTGTAGTTTGGTCCAACTTAAAAGATAGGATAGCTTAAATCTTAATTTGTAGTACTATTATTTTATTGCAAATTATATGTCTAATATTTGACAGTCAAAATCATATGTTATATCAAAAGGATTTTAATAGATGCCGGAATCTGTTGACTGGATTCATTAAATATTTAATAGATGGCTTTTTTAGAGATAAATGTACAAACGCTTCATATAAGCTAAAATTTGTTAGAATTAACAAAAAGTGTTACTGAGGCTAACCTAAGCCACAGCAACGCGTGGCCCGGTCTGCTAGTATAATATAAAGAAATCTAAAATAAATTGCCCTCCTCTCCACCCACAATGGACTCCTATCCACAATGGACATGAACGTACACTATTCAATCAGTCAGATTGGTTGGAAAATGATTTTATATCGAAATTCTCTTCTCTTTAAGTGATGTTACTAAATTACATCACACAATCAACTCTATATTAATATTCTAGTTTCGTTAATAATGAAGCTCTCTTCAAAATATTTGCCTTACGAGATTTAGTATAGACTAGAAATTAAGCAGGGCGTTTAGTTTGCGAAACCGGATGTTTATTTTACTAAACTGGTTGTTTATCGATAAAACCATCATAAAGGTCTCCGTGCGGTGACTCCCTACCGTTGTGATTCGTAGCGTTGTAGATACAGGCTCCGTAGCATGTTTCAGTGCTACGAATACCGCCGCGCTCGGTGCCGCCGCTACGTGACGCGGCTGTGAATATTACGGACGCGTAACTTTACATCGCGTCATTAATTACACTTTTATGAATGTTATAAATAATTTATTACAAACAAACAATTTTTACTATCCACGTTATTGTTGTTAATATATAAAGATTCAATTTAGGGAACTTATTTTATTGTTATCTATGTTAGATAAAAAATAATGTTTGTTTTTTTTTTATAATGTGCTAGTTATATTGAAATGATTATAAGAGTATAAAAGTGCGTTCAGTTTTTACGTGAATACAAAGTTGAAGCATGATGAGGCGTGCTTTACTTTGGCGACATTTGATTTATATCGTCGCGACTATATTAATTAAAGGTTAGTTTATTGAAATATTTAAAACGTAAATCATGATGTTTAATATTATTATTTCTGTTTAATGTTTTAATTTAAAATAAACATTTTTAATAAATTATTATTCTTCAATATTTATAATTTTAAAAGATATAATAATAATTTGCTTTAATGATTTTTTTTTTGTTATAAATACATACATTTATTTAAAGAAACTGATTTTGGGGATTATATTCGCTTTATTCTTGTTTTTAATCGTATTATTCAATATTAACGCCAAATTACGTTCACGTGAATGTTAAGAATCCTTATTATGTTTACTTTTAATTTATTTTAAGATGGTAGGTGCTTAAATTAAAAAGTAAGTGATCTGAACTTGGAAGAAATGTGACAATTATCACGGAATTTATATTCAGAAGAGGGGTGACATCATGGGGACGAATACTATTAAAACTGCTTAGAATGCGTTCCCTCACATGATGAGTGTCTATAATTAAATGGAGTTTCTAGGTATAATTAAACAAGCATTTTAATAATTTTATTTTTCTCATATTCCGCCAAACAAAATACCCGTTTTAATTCACTTCATTACAATTTTGTCATAAGATTCTGTCTGCCCTTTACTAAACGGATGATGGCTCGACGATGTAATATGTTGATATAACGTTAGATATAACAATTTTTTCATATTCTTGAGATACAAAAGTGCTAATATTACTAACAATGCTTACGCCATATCTGGACTTAAAATCGTATAATATTTAGAAACGGGGATGACATCATGAGGATGATTATTAGTAAAATTGCTTAAAATTTGTTTTTCCCTCGCATGATGTGATGGAAATCCAAAACTTTATGGATGGAACAAAAAACTGGCAATACATAGCAAAATGTATGAGAAAGACAATTCGAAATAAAACCAACCTATCCGACCAGCATTATATGACGGCTCAATTTACCGTTTCAAGATCAGTAGCTCTTTCTTATCATCAATAAGATAACACTAGATATCATTACAAACTATTTTTCGTAAAAGTAAAAGTAAAACTATTTTTCGTAAAGACACCATTAAGAAACGCGTAGTGAAAATGCGTTCAATTTAATTGCATCCTTTGAATCTTTATAAAAAAAAGAAAAATAAAATCAAAGCAAATTTTAAAATAAAATGCAAGCATTCTCTGAAAGTAAAATGTTTGCATTAAAATTGTTCACAAAATAACAAATGTAAGTAAACAAGTAAAAATTTTACAGACGTAATATCTATATTTTTCCGTGTGGTGATGGAGTAAGAATACAATTCACCACCCCCTATCTTGGCCATGGGTGATCGTAAGAGACGACTAAGGGATATAAAATGCCTATGGCATCTATGCAAGAGAAGGAAGACTCGAAACAAAACCCTATACCAACACGTCTGATTAGCGGTATATTAGATTAATTTCCCTCCTATAAAAGAGGAGGCTCGAGCCCAACAGAGGGATATAAATGAGCTGAAATGATGATGAAAAAAAAAAAATATATATCGGTAGATAATATTATTAAAATAACCTAACCAACTAGTTTCGGCAGAATATTTTTTAATCACGTAGCAATTACTCTATGACCTGCACAACCCAAAAGTTATTCCGATATTCTAGAATAAGGTCATCAAGGTGTCATGACATTTGAGGGTATCGACTCTCCATAAATATTTTCTCACCTTGAATCGTTGTTTCTAGATGTTCACGACATCTAAGATTAAAGGATTAACGGGCTCTGCGTGCTACGAATTTCACATTTGTAAGAACATTTTTTCAGGGACCCATGATGTGTGTTTACTCACGGTATTTGCATTTGCGGATAGAGCAAGTAATTGCGATCTGTATTTATGTTAGATTCGTCTATATACTCACAGCCTGGCTCACAGTCCCACGTATAGTTTTGGTTAACTTTAAGAAAAACAAACAAATCTTATTGTAAAATACCTCAGACTGGGTGATATATATCTCCATTTGCGACAACCTCGAGTGATTGAATTGAAAATAGGAAGACGATGAATCTTAGATCATCATAATTACATCATGTTGAAATACGATTTACATCATTTGATGGAATATATCGTTACATGAGTTTCAAATAAGGTTAGTTACCTTAAAAGACGCAGAAAAGAAAATGGCTTTCATCAGTCATATTAAATTCTTAGCCTTCCAAAGACATGGACATATGCTGTGACCTAGATTTGTTGAGAATATGCATGTGTTTGTTAGTGCCAGTACCCTTGTCATGTTTTCCAAAGGTTACAAGGCTTTGTGTCAGTCAAAACACTGTGCGGTTTTGTATGTTCTATGGAATGCAAAAGTTATTGTCATTCTTGCTTTTGTATGACAAATGAACTGAGATTTTATTTTTGTCATATTATTTTATTTTCTCGTATACATTAAATTCGTGACATATATGATGCTAAAATTACTTTAGACGTGGTTTTTATTATACCATCCATGGTTAAGATGTCGAAATTTCCGTGCAAGTGCCGTGGGTTTGATTCCTACGCAAGACAATACTTTGTGGATCACATATTTTGTTGAGTCTAGATGTAATTTGTCTGCTTAAATTGCATGTTTGTAAAGTCCCTCGTGATACAAAAATTAATTCCTTAGCGCAGGGTGGTGTATTTAGTAAAAAAGGAAAAAAATGATCAGGCGTCCCTAACTAATTTTCGTAATTATGAGATGTAAATGATCTTTTCAGGGATTACAGCATTTTATATACAGAATATAGATATAATACACATAATATAGATATATAGCATATATATAATTTTTAATTCCATATACATAGATAGCAAACGTATTTCTGTTACTTTTTTTATTGCTTATGATGGCAAACGAGCAAGCAAGGGTATACCGCTAGGCCGCTGCTTACCATTACAATCCCCAAATCCACCCAGTTGGGCTTCCGGCTCTCTCACTCACCGAACGAATCACAATAGCATAATGCTATTACTCAGACGTCATAGGGTCATGACGGAGGGCCAGCCTGAAAGCAGACCGTGCACTGTGATAAGCCTCGTATACCTCTTCCGCTCAACGACGTGGTCATGTTACCAACTCTGGGTATTGGTTCTTCGGACACGTATACATATAGCCCGGAGTTTCAGGAGGTAGACACCGACTGCAGCCAGCCTCTACGTCAAGCTAGTACGCTGGGGAGGTGAAGACAGCCACGCACGCACAAAGGCTGTCTCCACCAGTAAGCCTTCTGCCAATTGACACACAGCCCACAGTGTAAACACGTGAGCACCGTCCAAGCCTTAGAACCTAGGACCTGTCCTTCAACAATTCCATACTTTCTAATGTACTAAAGAGGCATTCTGTACCCACTTTTGTAACGTAGTTGCATATTTCATAATCAAAGACCGCAAAATTCTATCAAAATTATATTAATGAGGTTTGAAATTAAATCAAACATCGTTATTTCTTTGAAAATCAAATTTGGCAACGGGCAACATTATTTGCCTTTAATATTGATCCCAACGATACATTTATATTCGAAATTGCGCTCCAAAGACTTAGAGAATACATAGCTTGGACAATATCTTAATTAAATTAAATCGATAACATCTTAAACTTACGAAAACAACTGACAGGTTCAAAACCAGCTGTTATTGATTACTTATTACTAAATTAAAGTAAACAAATTTATCGTAGATGGCGTAGCGGTTAAAATACCAACCAACGTGTCAATATCGTTGGTACGATTCTCACGTAGAATAATACTTTATGTAAATCATATATTGCAGTTTTTGTTCTCGTTCTTTTTCTAATTTGTGTCTGTCAATGTATAAAATTTGTAAAATCTCCAGCAATACAAGGATTATTTCTTTAGTTCCAGCTGTTGTGTTTAAAAATAAATAAGTAAATAAAATCTCCATAATTCAGTCAGACCAGGCTTATGAAAGATCCATACCACGTCAGTAATGAACTTCAGATTAACTATATTACTATTACAAAACCAAGGTTTTATAGATTTTAGATACTGAACTACGCCAGCTTTCTGAACGACCGAATAATAAAAGTCGTTGTCGATGACTCTTGCTCCGATACCATGACCAATGCTGGTGTACCACAGGGCTAGGTGCTCTCCCCGACCCTGTTTATCCTGCATATCAATGACATGCTTTCTATAGAGAATATGCATTGGTATGCGAATGATAGCGATGAGTGGTGATTCCAATTCGGAAGTAATTTGGAGAACAAAGGCAAATTGGTAGGCAAAAAGCTGGGTGTCCTGAACAGAGCTAAGTGGTACTTCACATCGAGACAACGTCTAGCGCAGTATAAAGCACAAGTCCCTCCAAGCCCTCACGTGGAGTACTGTTAACATTTCTAGACAGGCCCAAATATCAGCTAGATCCATTTCACTCCATGCAAAGACGGGCTCTGCAAATAATCGGTGATCCCAATCTCACGGACAGACTAGAAATGTTAGAGAGGCGGAGAGACGTTAGGTCACTCTGTGTACTTTACAGGCTCTTTCACGGGAAGCGTTCTGAGGAACTTTTTGATTTGGTACCACTGTCACAGCTTTATCACCGTACCACTCGATCAGGGTAGCAGGGTACCGTACCACTCGTATCAGAGTAGCAAGATACCGTATTACTTGTGTCATCATCTCATTTCACCTGGAAATGTTACGGTCGTCAACTGTACGTTTTTAAAAATCATATGCTGCTTGCTCATTTATCACACCGGCCATAGAAAAAAAAGAAAACAGACAGCAGAAGGCGCTCTATTTAATTTGGCACTAAGATAGCTTATAGTCTAAAATATAAGACAGACTTTTATGCATATTAGGCGACGATTTGATAGACAAAATCTAAATTAATGCAAGTCTTATATACATATATTATAAGACAGTCGAAAATGATTTTTTTGTGACCACTCTCAAAAGATAATCAAAGAGTATAAAAACTCTATAATCTCTGGTTTCCTTTCAAAACGCTAAAGCACTATGTTTTAGTTGTAATTATGTGGTGCAGTTTCAAGGTTGCTATAGAGTAATACATTTATATAACTCTGAAGATAATTGCTTACACAATAAGTACCAGATTATCTGAATTGAATAGCTAAACTAAATATGCTACTAATACAATTCGTTACATATTTGATTGACAAATTATTTATCAACTTCATCTTCAAACAATTATATAATCAAATTAGCTTTTCAAATACTGAATAATTTAAATTTAATCACAATTTTGAATAGTGTCAATTTGGATTAGAATTTGAACTGAATAGCTCCAGCCAAATATTATTTTTTTATAAGTTATTCTTAAAATTTAATCATATACTGTGACAGAATTTACAGTAAAAATAATTCTACGATTTCTTGATGCACTAATTTGAAGTATCCGTCGTGAATTAGCCACATACACGTCTAATCTAATATTATACATTATCTAAGTGTTCTAAAAATACATTTACTGGACTTAATGGTAATATATTAAAACTTTCTACTACAGAATTCAATACACTGAAACTTTTTACTACTTTAAATACAAGCTTTGTCCTAGTTCAACTACAGTGGCTACCATAATTGTTATATATATAAACTAACATATTTTGAACTATTAGGTTCGAAGGGACATCACATTGGAGCTATTTCTTACATGTACTATTTTATATATATATATATATATATATATATATATATATATATATATATATATATATATAAAATAACAGAATTAACAATAACAGACAAACCCGCTTAGTTTCTTGCCGGGTCATCTCAGTAGTGGTTTAGTTCCGATCCGGTGGTAGTTTATTAGATTAAATTAAAATGTTAATACTGACAATATGTAAGTGCCCTCGCAGGGTTTATACATGATAAATGAATTTGAATTTGAACTTAGTCTTTTCTTGTCATTTGTGTCATTAAATTAACTTTTTATAGAATGAAAAATTTATATTCTCAATTTTTATCTAAATCTGTTCAACGGTTTACGCGTGATTGAGTAACATAGATCTAAACATCCAAAAATCATCACGAACTTTTACATATATAATATACTAATATTACTAGGATAATTATTAATGTGTGGTACATATATGGTAAAATATATTCAAACTTGTAGAGTGCCTTAAGTTGTAGCAGTTGTATGGTTTTAATTCTTATATAGCGGTATATCTCTATCCCTAAAGATGCATCGTATCGACATATGGAATACAAGAGGAGTAGTCCTTTGCTATTTACCATTCACCATTCTAACCTTGAAAAAAAAATTCTTAATATCAAGAGCTTGCTATTAAGAATTTTCTAAATAATTTGCAGGAAAACTTGATAAAATATATAAACAATGAGGACAGTTAAGGTATATAGAAGACCAAAATACAGAGGAGTTTTCACCATCAACATCTAGCAACTGCGTAAAGTAGCAAATCCCAAAGAAACAAGCAGTCACAACATCAAGGACACATACACACGCGCCAATATAATATAAACCATCATAAATGTATTAAAGCCACTTTAAGAAATCTTGAATTATATAACATCAATATAACAATTAAAATACATAACATAAAAAAGGCACGGACAAAAAGTCTGTAAACCAAAAAAATATTATATAGAAAAAAAACATATAGGTATAAGCGTAATCCAAGATTAGGACCCAGGTTACAAAATAGGCAGTCGCAGACTAAACTTACTGGAAGTAAATATATTTATTTCTGTTCTGTAAATTCCTTGAGTTCAATATTAGAAAAAAAATCTTTTAATTTATTTATGAACGTGTAAAAAATCAGAAGAAACATAGATACGAACTTTATAAAGCATTTTGAGGTAAAATTGTATTTGTGATTACGTCAAATATTTCTCACGGCCTCCCTTCGAAGTTTTTGAACACAATATTAATCAAAAATGAAAAGCATTTTAAAACTTTTAAGTTTATTCCGCAAGATATTCCTGCCGCTAATTGAATTCAAAAGTAAACCATTCATCCAGAAACGGAAACACTCGCCTGTTATTTGTAATCGTCTAGATAACAAGTTCATTAGTCTCTTCTTTTGTTACTTATCTTTTTACTTTGCTATTTGTTCTTTTTGTTTACCATATACAATTGCAACCTTATAATGTACGTATAATTTTTCATAAAGATGGTTCCTTTATGTTTGCAAACATAATAAGTCTATCAAATATAATAAGCCATGTCAATACGTACTGGATTTTTTTTTTTTTGGCGGCGGGATATGGACTGTTCACGCCCCGCTAATAATACATATTGGATGGAGACTGAACGCCTACACACATGACTTTTCTAATTTAAATCCGTTGACATTTTACTAAACTTGATGATGTGATCTTACTATCTCTTACTAAATTGTTAGTTACTGCTTGCTACTATGAATAAGAGGAAAAGATGGAAATTATGAGTCGACAAGGATATGATAATAATACAGCCAAATCAGTGGTAATCGTTTCAGTTTGCATCAATAAATCTAACAAGAATGCCAAAATCTATTTAATATCTCTTATGTTTTATTAACATAATATTTTTTTTCAGTTATTATTAAGATTCTAGTAGAAATAAATAGATTTTGGATAAATAGATAACACACTTATAGAATTCATCATCAACACAGCCCGTATTTGGGCACTGTTGGGCACGAGCCTCCTCCGTAATGGGAGGGAAATTAACCTACTATACCACGCTGATCAGACGTGTTGGTATACGGTTTTGTTTCGAGTTTTCCTTCTGTTGTATAGTTGTTATATGCGTTTTATGTCCTTTAGTCATCTCTTACGATCACCCACGGGTAAGATAAGGGTGGTGAATTGTATTTTTACTCTAATCAATTATATAATCAATTATAATATTAGAGATTAACTTACAGAATTAAGTCTTCAAATAAATATAAAAACATCACATTAATCACTCTAATAACCTATCTAAAACAGATAAATTATATATATATATATATATATATATATATGTGTGTGTATATATATATATATATATATATATATATATATATATATATATATATATATATATATATATATATATATATATATATGTGTGTGTATATATATTACAAAATAGTGCTGTGAGTTTTGCATACATACATTTTTAAAACTGAAAATTCAGCTAAAATAATCAATTGCTGGTAATTGTAAAACACTTTTTTGTTAGACAGCAACCTGCACTAATGAAATAATCCTTGTATTGCGGGTGATTTTACAAACATGTTATAAATGCAGACAATTTACACTCGGACTCAGAACAACACTTTGTGGTTCGTACAAAGTATTGTCCCACATAGGAATTGCCAAGAACCCATGACACTGACACGGAAGGTTAGTTTCTTAACCATTACGCCATCTGTGCAGTCAGAATACTTGAACAAAGGTATCTTAGCTAAAAAACCCGATTACTTATAAAACCCGATTACCTTAGCTAAACCTGTGTTCATCCCGATACATCACAGCACACATTATTACATTTATAATAACTATAATTTTTGGATGTGTTATAACGCGAGTGTTACACATTTGAAATAAAACTAATTTTACGGATTCTATCGCGTTTGATCACTGTAAAGTGTTCGAAATGTCGGGCAATTAAAAATCAAATACAAACGCGATAGAATCCGTAAAAGTAGTTTTATTTCAAATATAATTTTCGGATTAATACACATATGTATATACATATTCTTGATGTACTGACCTAATTTTGCAAAACGATATGAATGAGCAACTGAGAGAACGGTACGACAGGCTTTATAGCGTCTATAAAAATACAGACACAGTGTTATCGGCAGGTTGTTATGTTAGATTTCGCGGATTCTCTGTGGATGCTTTGAAACAAAACGACGATTCTATTCTATATCTAAGTTTTATCATGATTCCTTAAATGTACGCAGACATACATATTTTATACCTAGACTACATACCTATACCTATACTATTTTTATTCATACCTATATTATTTTTATAGTGGTAGGATTACGCTGTTGATAGTTCTCTGTCTATAGCCGCGGGCCCGTCCGTCCGGGGTAGTACCACACTCTCGCAGAAGATCGACGTATGAGTAATGGCAATGTGCTATTGCGCTTCATTCGGTGAGCTAGAGAGCCGGAAGCCCAAGGTGGGTTTGGGGTTTATATTGGTAGGCAGCGGCCTAATTATACCCTTGTTATTGCAAAGATCCATGGGCGGCAGTGACACTTACCATCAGGTGTACTGCTTGCTCGTTTGCCAATAGCAATGAAAAAAATAAAATAAAGCCTATATATTTCCAGCCACCTTCTATTGAAATATTGTCCTTTTTTTACCAATTCTACCATATTTCAATCATATAAGCAGTTTTTAAGTAATAGCATATTATATTTAAAATGTTCAAAGTATTACAAATAAGTGCCATTGATGTTGTTTTTCATCTAGTGTTGTACTTAGGTATAATTATTTTTCTGTATATACATTTTTATTATGTAACATGTTTCAAAATTATTTGCTTACTTCATCGTTAACTAGTATTTTTAAAGACGGAACATTAAAAAAAATCCTTTTATTGCTTGAGACTTTACAAACATATAATTAATGGACACAATACAATGTAATACTCAGACCTAGAACAATAATTTTTTGATCGCAAAATACATTGTCCTATATGGGAATCGAACCCGCAACACTGGAACGATAGGTTGGTATCTTAATCACTACGTCACCTGTACAGTCAATTAAAATTCATATTAATGCTAATATAATATTATTACTTTCTTTACGTGACGTAATCCAGAATATGAAAATACATAATTAATGTAACCAACGTATACTGAAGAATTAGCACGTTGAAAGCACTGGGTAGGCAATATCGCTTGACGAGGAACCAACAAGCTTAGGGGAAGAAAAGATCCCACCGAAGACAAAAATCGGGTACCGGTGGCCCGCTCGCACGGCGAAGAAGAGGTGCTTGCAGGGTGGGTCAATGGGGTTGCGCGCCGCCTCTTCCGTCACCCCGGAACGACTTGGCGGGGTGCTACGTCCATGGCCCACCGCAAAAAAAAAAAAAAACAAAAAAAAAAAAGGGGGAAGAAAAGATCGCGAGTAACAACAACGAGTCGAACGGCAAGGCTATAGAACGACCCCTTAGGTGGAGTGATGATATCTCAAAAGTCGCAGGGAGTCGTGGTACAGGACAGTTCTGAGTGACATGATGAATAGATGTATAGTACTTTAACAAATAATAGTCGAATAAAAAATATTTTACAAAAATATAAAAAAAATATTCACTCCCAACACGAAATTACATTAATGTGTAAGGCCACGTCAAGTTTGTAGAGTGGTAGACCACGCTACTGACACTTTTCTGTCTGAGGTTTCACACTCTCTCAAATAATCGAGACCTGAACAGTAGTTAATCTACTTTGCTGCTTTTATCGTCAGTCCTTATCTTATAGTGATTACTTCTAGCGGCTAAAAGATGACTAAGAGATTTATATCGATCTGGGCCAACTCCCCTGATGCCGTTCCGTCAACAATTACATTTCCAAGGAGGGTTGACGTCAGGCAGGCGGCCGGTCATAAAACTGTTGACAATATATATATCTTAATATATATAAATTACGTGTCAAGTTGTTTGTCCGCGATGCACTCATAAAGTACTTAACCGATTTTAACCAAATTTGCACAGCTTGTGTAGTTTGATCCAACTTAAAAGATAGGATAGCTTAAATCTGGATTTATAGTAATATTATTTGATTGCAAATTATTTGTCCATTATTTGACATTCACAATTATCTGTTATCTTCAAATGATTCTAACAGATGGCGGTATCTGTGGACTGGATTGAGTAAGTATTTAAAAGTTCACTAAGGTTACCTTAGCCACAGCAACGCGTGGCCAGGTCTGCTAGTGTATATATATATATATATATATATATATATATATATATATATATATATATATATATATATATATATATAATATATTATCAAATATTCAAAATTTATTCAATACAAAATATCTCAATGTAGCAGCAGTGGCAGGCAGTGACTTTATGAACTATAATTGAATAAATGACAAAAACCAAGGGAATATTAAATGAGCTCGCAAGTTATATTAAAAGGCAAAGTTTCATGCGCGTGCCGTTCTGAAACTTTTATTAACTACAATAACATATCTTTTATTTTAATTTGATCGCCAACAGAAATACGTTTCAAACGTTTACCGTATATTAAATGAACTAAATAAATTAGTTTCTTTTTTATTTATTTTATCACCATTTTGAAAATATATTTAAATATTTCTTGTTATTTTGCTTAACATTTATTATTACTATATGCTTAATATGATTATACAGATGGGTATACAGATAGGTAATGGTAACTATCGTTCCAAGTGTTACGAGTTCGAGGCGACGCATAACAATATATTGCTCGACCCACAAATTATTAGTCTTAATCCGGGTGTAAGTCAGTTAATTATATGCCAGTAAAGTGTCCTACAATATATCAATCTGTTCTTTACTTCAGAATGTTGCCATAAAAAAAAATATGCTCGTTTAAATTATAGTTTTAAATCTTTATCAAAATATTATTATAAGTTACTAGGTACTTTTTTTTTTTTTTTGCGGTGGGCTATGGACGTCGCACCCCGCCAAATCGGTCCGGGGTGACGGAAGAGGCGGCGCGCAACCCCATTGACCCACCCTGCAAGCACCTCTTCTTCGCCGTGCGAGCGGGCCACCGGTACCCGATCTTTGTCTTCGGTGGCCCGCTCGGCGGTATGCCCTCTCGGGCTCCTCTCCTGTCGACGCCCCGACAGCTTTCGCCGTCGAGGCGTCGTCCTCACGCGGTGGCCTCACGTCGGGTGACCGGACAATTCAAGTTACTAGGTACCTGCTGTATGGGCTACCATGCTGTTAAGCTACAAATACTACTAACCCTTACTTTAGTCGTGGATGTCATAAAAGACGACTAAGAACTTTATATCGACGTGAGGCAACTCCACCTGACGATGTCTGTTCTACAATTATATTCCCAAAGAAAGTTGACGTCAGGCAGGCACCTCATTATAAAACTACAGCCAATATTTTTTTTAATATGTACGATGGAGCTAACATAAATTAACCATGTAATCTAACTGTTTTGTGAAAAAATATAATAAAAAAAAAAAATGACGAGCCCACTGAGTTTCTTGCCGGATCTTCTCAGTATGTGGCTGCTTTCCGATCCGGTGGTAGATTAATTAAATTTAACTTAAAACACAATGTAAAATTGACTATATGTAAGTGCCCCTATGGGGCTTATACAAAATAAATGATTTGATTTGATTTGATGGAAGAGCAGTACGTCAACCCCAAGTAATTGAGATAAGGACAGGACAATAACGATGAATATTCATCTCATGTTAGTAAGGTTTTAATATTTCACATTGTTTCCGTGTGGTGACAAAGTAAGAATACAATTCACCACCTCCTATCTCCACCCTCTTAAGATCACCCACCTGTAAGAACAGGTGGGTGATCTTAAGAGACGACTAAGGGATATAAAACGCGTATAACATCTATGTAAGAGAAAGAAAACTCGAAACAAAACCATATACCAACATGTATGACCAGCGTGATAAAGGTCAAATTCCCTCCCATTGGAGGAGAGTCGAGCCCAAATGTGGGACATATGTGAGCTGAGATGATGATGATTATGATGATTTCTCATTGAATGTAATATTTGTTTATGGTATCTGCTACATTCAAAATATATGTTTTATATTGAATTAAATTATTAAGATTAGCTGAGAGCCCTAAGTTCATTATCATTCTCCTACTCTTATCCCAATTACTTGGGTGTGATACAATATATTACTCTTCTTTCAGAGTACATATTGTAGAAGTTATTGGCAATAGTTTCATGACCGGCCGCCTGCCAGACGTCAACCCTCCAATTGTTGACCAAACGGCATCAGATAGAGTTGATCCAGGTCATTATAAGGCCCCTCACCGAGACCCTCCAGCCCGACCTCCTTCGTAGAGTGGTCGAGGAGCTGTTCCCGCGGCAGTCGGAGCACACGCCCCCGGTCATGGCTTTGCCAGATCACGACCGGGAGGCCGTTCGAGAGTGTTCCGCCCGTGACAGAGTCGGAAGTGGGGGCAGCCGTGGCGAAGATTCGTTCCGCAACAACGGCCCCCGGCCCGGACGGAATCCCAGTCCGGGTGTTGACGTTGCTCCTCGAGCATCTCGAACCTCGCCTCAGGCGACTGTTCAACGCCTGTCTGACGTCTGGACAGTTCCCTGAGTGCTGGAAGGAAGGGAGGTTGGTTCTCCTGCCAAAGCCGGGACGGCCCCCGGATTCGCCGTCGGCCTACAGGCCCATTGTGCTTCTGGACGATGTGGGTAAGCTGCTGGAGCGTGTCCTCGCTGCCCGCATCGTCCAGCACCTGGAAGAGGTGGGGCCCGATCTGTCGGACGCTCAATTTAGGTTTCAAAGGGGGCGTTCGACCATCGGGGCCCTGCTACGCCTGAGGCAGACGGCCACGGAGGCTGTCGCCGGCAAAGGAGTGCTGTTGGCGGTGTCGTTGGACATCGCCAACGCTTTCAATAGTCTGCCATTCAGCTGCATCAGGGAGGCGCTCCGGTTCCACGGAGTGCCTATTTACCTCAGGCGGCTGGTGGCAGACTATTTGGAGAGGCGCAGTGTTCACTACGCGAGCCCCGCAGGGGACATTGTGCGGACGCCCATGTCGTGCGGTGTTCCGCAGGGGTCGGTTCTGGGGCCGACTCTGTGGGACATCGGTTACGACTGGGCGTGGAGAGGGAGTCTCCCCCCCGGGCTGAGCGTTATTTGCTATGCTGACGACACGCTCGTCACAGCCCGGGGCAGGACACTCGAAGAGGCGGCCAGCCTGGCCACTCTCTGCACCGAGGAGATGGTCAGGCGAATCGAGGCGCTGGGGCTCAGGGTGGCCCTAAACAAGACGGAGGCCCTTTTATTCCTAGGGCCCCGTGTGAGGCTGCCCATCGGCGCCTCGTTAGTCGTCAACTCCATCCACATCAGTATCCAGGCTCATATGAGGTACTTGGGTCTGGTGCTCGACGGGCGATGGTGGTTCCGTATTTTCGTCAAATTGCTCCCCGGCTGGTCGGCGCGGCGTCCGCCCTTTCTCGGCTCATGCCGAACGTAAGCGGACCCAGTTTTCAGGGCCGACGGCTGTATGCGGGGGTGATCCGCTCAATGGCCATGTACGGCGCACCCGTGTGGGCGAGGGCTCTGAACGCCCAACTCAAGGCGGTTCTGTGGAGGCCACAGAGAGTCATGGCGGTCAGAGCCATTCGCGGGTACCGCACGGTGTCGACAGAGGCGGCGTGCCTATTGGCCGGGACACCCCCGTGGGACCTAGAGGCGGAGATGCTCTCCGACCTCTACCGGCGGGTTACCTCAATGCGCGACGAAGGTGGCTCCCCATCGTTCAACGAGATAGCCACCTGGCGCGAGGACGCCCGCCGAGAAGTCATCTCCCGTTGGGCTACGCGGCTGGAGAGGCCTAGATACGGTGTTATTACCGTTGAGGCCCTCCGGCCCGTACTCATGGAGTGGATGGAGCGGCGGCACGGAGTCCTCTCTTTCCGGTTGGTGCAGGTCTTGTCGGGGCATGGTTGCTTCGGCAAGTACCTGCACACGGTCGTGCGGAGGGAGTGGACTCCGTCCTGCCACCATTGCAGTAGCGACGAGGACACGGCGCAACATACGCTCGAGGTATGTTCGGGCTGGGACGGGCAGCGCCGTGACCTCGTCACTGTCATCGGTGCCGACCTGACGCTGCCGGCTGTTGCGTTGTGGCTGTTTGTCGTTGACGCGGTCGCCGCCTTCTGCGAGGCTGTCATCTCGCAGAAGGAGGCGGCGGAACGGGCCCGGGAGGATTCCCGTGACCTGGGCCGCCGCCCGCGGCCGGGGCGGCGCAGGCGCGAGTACCTGCGCCTGATGCTGCCCTAACCGAGGCTTCGGGTGATCGGACCGGGGAATTGTCCGGTTACCCGACGTGAGGCCACCGCGTGAGGACGATGCCTCGACGGCGAAAGCTGTCGGGACGTCGACAGGAGAGGAGCCCAAGAGGGCATACCGCCGAGCGGGCCACCGAAGACAAAGATCGGGTACCGGTGGCCCGCTCGTACGGCGAAGAAGAGGTGCTTGCAGGGTGGGTCAATGGGGTTGCGCGCCGCCTCTTCCGTCACCCCGGACCGATTTGGCGGGGTGCGACGTCCATAGCCCACCGCTAAAAAAAAGAAAAAAAAAAGAAAAAAAAAAAAAGGTCATTATAAGGCTCTTAGCCGTCTTTTACGACGACGTCAACCCTCCTTGGGATTAATTGTTGACGAAACGGCATCAGATGGAGTTGTCCCAAGTCGTTATAAGTCTCTTAGTTGTCTTTTACGACACCCACGGGCAAAGCAAGGATTGGTAGTATTCGGTGCCGCTACCACACAGCTACTGAGAGCCCTAAGTTCATCCTTGTGGATAACGTAGTTTGAAAGAACTTAATGATGTTTAGTTTAGAAAATTTGTATCTGCGAAATCAATAATAATGTGAAACGAATTAAATGTATAATATGCAAAATATGCAGTGTACTTAGTGATTCTAAATTAGAAATTACTAAATTTGTGACTAAGAAATAAATAATATTGTGAATTCTGAATTATACTTTGTATATGCGAAAAGGAATTTCTCAAATCGTTTAGGGGTTTCACTTCACATTGATACATTAAGTGTTGATGCCACTTACTAAACTTAGTAAAGCTACTACATTACAATAATTAAATTAATAACAACCTCTCAAATAGTATGAGATGTCATGTTAATTTCAATTGTTTGATAACTCAGTTATGGCACAGTTTCAGAGTGTGAAGTTTATCTTATAGTTAGTATGTTCATGACTTGACAAGATAGAAACTTACAAGTGTCTTGCAATCTATTAATAATATAAGGTAGTTTCCCTTATTCCGATTTCATTATCATTTTTTTTTTTATTTGACGTAAAGTTCTTTCATTGGCGAAAGGTCAGATTAAGAGTACGCCTAACGTAGAGCATGCATGAAGACTGTGATGAATGTGAATGAAGCGATGGAGGTATGTCACGATCGTGGTTTTTGGCGATCCATAGTCTCTTCCTACGACTCTGGGAAACAGGCGTGAGGCTATGTATGTGTGTATGTATGTAGTTCTTCTTCATGATTCTTTCAGCCTTTACTGATTGTAATATTAGCATTATGACTGCATAATATATATATAATTTAACCAAATTAGGCAAAATAGTGTTTTTGACTGAAGCCATGAGCATCTGATGTAACAAACTAAACAAATTTCCTTGTTATAAATTCATGTTAAATGTTATCGTCATTCTCCTACTCTTATCCCAATTACTTGGGGCCGATACAATATGTACTCTTCTTTTATAGTATATATTGTAAAAGTTATTGGCAATAGTTTTATGACCGGCCGCCTACCAGACGTCAACCCTCCTTGGGAATGTAATTGTTGACCAAACGGCATCAGATAGAGTTGGCCCAAGTCGTTATAAGCCTCTTAGTCGTCTTTTACAACATTCACGAACAAAGTAAGTGTTGGTAGTATTCATCGCTGCTATCCGGCGGTGGAGGGAGAAATTAGAGTCTCCTGTAGCAGAGCGGGGGACCGTTGAGACAATTGCGCCCCACTTCCACCGCTGGATGAAGAGAAGGCACGGCAATTTGTTTTTCAGGATGACGCAGGTACTTACCGGACACGGGGTCTTCGGTAAGTACCTGCACAGGTTCGGATGGGAAGAGGCCCCTGGATGCCATGAGTGCGGCGCGCTAACTGATGATGCGCGTCACACCCTGGAGGTATGTCCCGCCTGGGCACCTCAGCGCCACGACCTGTCGGCGGTGATAGGAATATACCTATCGTTGTTGACCATCATATCTAATATACTTGACAGCGACAGGTGCTGGTCGTCGATGGCCTCCTTCTGTGAGGAGGTCATCTCTTCAAAGAAGGCCGCGGAGCGGGTATGCGAGGCATTTGCTTCTGCAGACTCGCTCCGTAGGCGGCGGCCAGGAAGGGGGAGGCGCCGTTACGCGCATCTCCTCCCGCCGCCTTGACTGTCGACTGGACGTGGCCAGATGGCCTAGCGTTGGGGTGTCGGAGATAGAATGTCAATAGACGATCTCTCTGGCATCCCGTAAAAGCGCGGAGTGGACTACTGTAGTTTTAGCGGGTATTTCGGTCGAACCATCTGACCGGCGAGTCCTTCACACCCCCTCGTCTGTCACCGGCGAGGGCTAGTGCGTAAATGCATTTCCACACCGTGAACAAAAAAAAATGTAGGTATTCGTCGCCGCTACCACACAGCTAAGGTTAAATGTTATAGTATTTACATTTTCTCTCTATATCAATTTATTAGATAACCACTCTATCTCTTTCACTTACATCTCAAGAATTATGTTTTATATTTCTCAATCATATAAGTTACTTCGCGATCTTTTTCTTTGTGAATAAAATGTAGCCAGCTTAAAAAAATAAGATATGTAGGAGGCAACTTCAAAATCACAATCCATGCGTGGTAATCTATCGGTCTCCCCAACAACTATTTGTTGAAAGTTTAAAATATATATTTTCTAAATAAATATCACGATTTAACCTGTGCTTAATACATATGTATTTGGAATGCATTGTATATTTACTACACCTAATCTAAACCATTGTCAAATCCACCTATATACACAAAAAATTTCATCAAATCAAGTAAATAAGTTGGCTCGTTCGGAATGCTTAACACCTTTTCGTAGAAAATCCACGTCTCGTTAGTAGCAATTCGCTACTGCACTTCATTCAGTGAGCGAGACAACCGCAAATTCAATTCTCATAGCATCTCGCTATCAATATGCACCTCTCGTCTTGCAGATTTGTTTTAATTATATTATTAAAGTCAAGAATAAGTAAAAATAAAATTGATAATTAACATTTAACTCAAAAAATATATTATATTTTATTAAATAAAAAATCTTGATAAGTGGATTATTCACAGTTTCTATAAGAAAACATTCGCAAGTCGATATAATTATGAAATTAAGTTAATAAAAAAATCAGGAATCCTCACTAATGGTATAAAATCAGCCGTAATAGAACGGAAACACTTTCACAGTGAACACGGAACCACCACATAGTGGAAACAGGCCACATTGGCTAGACAGATTCACCTAATAAACATTATAATAAATTTAAGTATCATCTTTGAGATGAAACTTATAGTACATTACTGCAGCGGCCAGCAAAAGGGGCATTGATCGATGAATGTGTAAAGACGAAAAGTGTAAGTCCATCAAGTCCTAGTTGTGGCCACGACTTGTATAGTGCTTTTCTCAAATATTGAAATTTAAACTAAGTAGGAGGTAGGGTAGGTAGGAGGGAAATTAAAACTAAGTAGAACTGTATACATGACGAACAACGAACACCATTTTTCACATACTAAAGGGTTCATTTATTTTTCATTATTAAACAGGTTTCTTTTTCAAGCCAGTTCGAAATTTAAATAAAATTCTGATAAGTTGCCTATATGGTTACTATGATTTGTAGTAACAAATTGTTCCATTTTAAAAATACACGATAGATATGAATTTACATATATGTATATTTATTTGGCCGCTAAAACACGACAGATATGGATTTTCATACATTTTTTGGCTGCCATTGCTCGCAAGTATTTGGTCAGTACAGTAATTTAGATTTATCTCGAAGAAGGTTGTCAAAATAATGCTCAAATTTCTAAGCATGTTTGAGAAAAAAATATTACTGGTTTACACTCTATATCTATAAAAAAAGATGATGACGCTAAACTTGGAAATTATTTGACCTATTATTATGAAAATACGCATATATATGTAGTTTTTCATGGAGAAGGTTTATATGCTATCTTGATTAATATAGCTCACTACCAGGTGGCGCTGCGTTATATCGACTTCTACGAACAAACCAAAGAGCTGGGTTTGTTAATGAATTATACCAAAACAACATTAATTGAACTATATATTGACGTAATTTATTTATATGTAAATTAGTTATATATTCTTTATATATCAAGTGAAGACAGTTATACTGCTACTATGTACGTTTTATGCCAGAATAACGTCATTCAGTGGTTGTTGGTTACATTTTTATTTGACCGTAAACATGTGTTAGGAGATACTTCATAAAATAAATACAAAAAATATATACATTTTGTTTATTTTCCAAAAGTTTTCATCTGTGTTGAAGCTAGTAAGGTATAAGTACATTTTTTTGAAACAATGTAGTTAAGTGTCTACCTGTAATGAAATTTGTGCGCTAGTTTCATCTAATACACAATGATACATGTTATTTTTATTGTATAAAAAGAAAATTTATAGGTAGTTGGAGCCGCAATTAATATTGATTGATCCATTACGATGTATCAATTATAAATTTATAAGCATTTACATTACGAACAAAAAATGTCTTTAGACGAAAAAAATATTCTAAAATTATATACATATCTATATATATAAAAGAAAGTTATGTTAGTTACAACACTTATAAGTCGAGAACGGCTGCACCAACCTGTTTTTGAGTTTGTTGTCGTCGGGAATAGGATATAGGATATTAAAATATGATATTAATAAAATAAAAAAAATATTTTAAGAAAACATCAGTTCTAAACGTTCATTGGTTGATGATCTAACCAATGGCAACTGACAGCTCACGTCATTACGTGGTCTAATAGTTTGTTTGGAAAATACCGCGAAAAGTTGAAATTAAATTTGACCGGTCAGCGTTCGTTTTGTTCGAGTGTTACGATTTTTTACGAATATTGTTATTATAAAACATATTATGTCTATATTGTCATCAACAATGAACGCGACCAATAAAATAAAATCTTTCCCAACAAAGCCGTAACGCAGTTAGAATTCGAAACATAACGAATGTAACCACGGCAGAAGAACAATTTATTGCACGGGAAGACCGCCGCGTTAATATGACCCAACTCCGTGCTTCTTAATCATAAGAGTAAAGTGAGCCAGGCCGTACTGTTGACAATGCTAAATCGTCGAGCAAATCTCAGACATCAACAATTAGTTAATTTTCAACGCACATGAAGGAAAATGTCGTATAACACAAGGTAATTCTTCGTCTTGCTGGCACGTTATTAAAATACTTCATTTTTTGAATTTATATATATATTACTAGCTTCTGCCCGCGCCTTTGCATGCGTAAAAGGTTACTTTCCTAAAGTTTTTCATTCCCTGTTCTTATTTTACCCCTTAAGGATAATTAATGTCATATTTATTTATATCTAACCAATAGCCTAAAAATAAGTTTCAAGCTACTGGCTTTAAAAATGACGATAATTCCTTACAACTTTTCATACGCCTTTACAACCCTTTTTTTGCATTAATAAGTTTTCCGTGGGGTGACGGAGTAAGAATACAATTCACCAACCCCTATCTTACCCGTGGGTGATCGTACGAGACGACTAAGGGATATAAAACGCAAATAACATCTATGCGAGAGAAGGAAAACTCGAAACAAAACCCTATACCAACACGTCTGACCAGCGTGGTATAGTAGGTCAATTACCCTCCCATTAAAGAGGAGGCTCGAGCCCCACAGTGGGACATATATGAGCTGAAATGAGATGATGAGAAGTAGCCTATATCCTTCATCAGGCTCTAGACTAGCTGTGTATCAAATTTCATTTAGATCGGTTCAGTAGTTTTGGCGTGAAAGAGCGACAGACAGACAGACAGAGACAGACAGAGTTACTTTCGCATTTATAATATTAGTAGGATTCATATTTATTCCTCATTCTCCTACTCTTATCCCAATTACTTGGGGTCGATACAATATGTACTCTTCTTACATAGTACATATTGTAAAAGTTATTGGCAATAGTTTTATGACCGGCCGCCTACCAGACGTCAACCCTCCTTAAGGATATAATTATTGACCAAAAGGCATCAGATGGAGTTTGCCGAGATCTTTATAAGGCTCTTAGTCGTCTTTTACGACATCCACGAGCAAAGTAAGGGTTGGTAGTATTTGTAGCCGCCACCACACAGCTAAAAATAATTTAATAATTTTAAATTAATCGAAATCTGCTAATCTCATTCATTAACTGTTAGGCGGAACGAAGTATGCCGGGTCTGCTAGTATTTTATAAAACAACAGCACTAAAGATTTAATTAATGTATTGAGTGTAACAACGCTTTGTGTGGAGACTCTACTAACATATACTATTTTTATTAACTAACAAAATTACGCCCAGGCTCAGAATAACAATATGTGAATCGTATAAACTGTATACGGTTTTCCGTGTGGTGACGGAGTAAGAATACAATTCACCACCTCCTGTCTTACCCGTGGGTGATCGTATGAGACGACTAAGGGATATAAAAGGCATACAACATATATGCGAGAGAAGGCAAACTCGAAACAAAACCCTATACCAACACGTCTGACCAGCGTGGTATAGTAGGTTAATTTCCCTCCCATCACGGAGGAGGTAGATATATGAGCTGGATGATGATGATGATGATGATGATGAAAAACTATATACGACTTTATACTATAAAGTATAGTTCTAAGTCTGGTTAAGAAGATATACAATGCGATAGTGGAAGAATGTAGGTACCGGGGGAGACCGAGAATAACCTATTTAGACCAGATTGGTCACGTACTGAAGGAAGGTAGAGTCAAGAGTCTCCGAAACCGGCGAGCGTGTATGAAGAGAATTATGAATGTTGAGGAAGCGAGTGAAGTATGCAAAAATAGAGTTCTCTGGCACTCTGTGCTCTCTGCCTACCCTGCAAGGGATATGGCGTGATGATATGTATGTATGTATGTAGTATTGTTCTATATGAGAATTAAACCCACGACACTTGGCACGATAGATATGTATCTTAAGCGCTACACCATCTGTGCAGTCACTTTACAACATGTTATTTTTTTTTAAATATTGTGCAGAATAAAAATATTATGCACTTTAGTTTATTATAGACGGCAGCGATTTCGCTCCTGATTTTAGTTCGACTTATAACCTCACCTTTTCCTTTTTCTGTATGTTCTTCATTGAATTTATTGCACAACATGATACAGCTATAATTTATTTATGGCAATACCTGAATTATTGTGACGAAAGACTTTAAAAGTTATTAACTATTCTTTGATTACTTTTTTTGTGTCAAAAAAACCGTATATAATCTTTCCCTGACGAAGTGTATATAAAACTTTATGAAAATCGATTTAGTAGCTATAGCATATAAGAGCATCAAACACACTTTCAATTAGTTTTTAATTTCTTATGGTGGCAAACGAGCAAGCAAGTACACTTGATGATAAATATTACTATCGCCCATGGACAAGCTAAGCTGCTACCTACCAATAAAAACCCCAAACCCGCTCAGAAAGTTGAGCTGCCGTTTAGATGGCATAGAAGGCATTCATTCGCATACACACGTACAAAATAATTACATATATATATATATATGGTCTCTGTTACACAGAGCACGTCTAGCTATTTATCCGCCATGACGATTATCAGCTCGTGCAACTTACCTTCCACACAACCTCTTACATTCCACATGCCCACCCGGCACTCTGCTCTCCTCGACTCGCCTGACTGGGCAAGGTGTGATGGGTGGCGGCCCCCATCGCCGATATTAGTGCAAGTGCGTAATACTACTGTATTCATCTCAGCTCATATATGAACCACTGTTCGGTTCGAGCCTCCTCCATAATGGGAGGGAAATTGACCACGCTGGTCAGTCTTGTTGGTAAAGAGTTTGTATCGAGTTTTCCTTCTTTTGTATAGCTGTTATATGCATTTTTATCGCTCAGTCGTCTCTTACACCGACGGGTAAGATAGGGGGTGGTAAATTGTATTCTTACTCCGTCACCACACAGATAAAATCTATTAGTTATAGCAAATAGTATCACTAAATATTACAGTTTTTCGTGTGCTGGATGACTAAGTAAGAATACAATTCATGAACTATCTTACCCGTAGGTGATCGTAAGAGACGTCTAAGGGATATAAAACGCTTATATGCAAGAGAAGAAAACCTTATAACTAATCCCTAAACCAACACGTCTGACCAGCATGGTATAGTAGGTCAAATTCCCCCTCGTTATGTGGGAGGCTTGAGCCAATAGTAGAACATATATGAGCTGAGAAGGTAAAACATAATAAAGCATTTAAAAATACATTGTGTTGTATTATATCGTTTTGTTTAAATTTACAAGGACGCAACTCGGTGAAGTACTAACTTAGTATAAATCTATTGAGAAGTCATAATTATATAATGAAGATCTTGTCACTAAAATGAGTTACTGAACTCGAAAGGTAGTGGTCAAACATTTGTGAGTTTGACGTTCAATATCAGAGAAATAGAAACTTATAATAGGCAAGTTTAAGAAGCTTATAAAGATTTTATCAAGGCAGCCGCTTTCTTAGTAATATTGATTTTGTTGCCTGTACTTAAGGCAGACTGCTAATGTAAATAATTTTAACAAAATTACAAAATATAAAATAAAATTCCAGAACAATAAAACTGAAAACGTTACAATTATTTTTTTTTTATTTAAAGAATTAGAATAAGTCCTTGTTTACTGGCATAGAATTCTGACTGCATTTGTAGAACAAATTTAAAATAAAAAGAAATAAAACAGCTTTGCTTCTCTGTTTTTACATTTTTTATGAACCATAAAAATAATAACAACCTAAGATCCTTTAATCTTTTTGGTACAACGCCGCAGATGTATTTTTTAACCTCGTTTTGTCCCAAAAACCTTTTAAACTTGAGTGCTAGGACGAAACGAGAATTTCCCTTGTGTTAACGGATTAATGGTACATGTTACCAACGTATTTCCGTAGGGCGAAGCTTGTTGGATAGGGAACGGCTCTCTGACCAATTAAACGTCCATCTATGAAAGACACATAGGCTTCAACCCGTCTGCACAGCGTAGTATAAATGGGTCAATATTCCTCCTATTGTGAAGGAGATTCGAGTAGTAGGTCGTATATGAGCTGAGATGATGAGATGAAATATATATTATTACATTTGAAATAAAACTACTTTTACGGATTCCATCGCGTTTGTATTTAATTTTTATTTTCCCGACGTTTTGAACGCTTTACAGTGTTCATGGTGACGGGAGGGCTAGGATATCTCATGTCCAATAAGTAATCATTCTTCTACTCTTATTCCAATTACTTGTAGTAGTAGTAGTAGTAGTACGAAAGGGTAATGAAAGAGCTTGGTCTACTACCCCATTAAACTAAAGTCAACACAAGCGTGGAGTCAATTACCATCAACCTAGACATAGACTTCCAAATTAAACAAATCATTAAAGAAAACGTCACATTATTATCATCATCACAACATCACAGAGGACAGAAACATCTACAAATAGAAGGGTTTCACCAACAACAAGACCACCAGCGCCAAGAAGAAACCCTAAAAGACATGTTGTCGCTCAACATCTATGACACATTAATTGCGCTCTTCAAGCTTTATCCAATTGTAATAAAGCCACTTCAAGAACATTAATTTTATAAACAAACCACCATAACAATTAAATTAAATATAAAAAGAGCGTGGACAAAAAGTCTGTGGAATAACATACTCATAATAAAAAAAATAAAAAAAATTAGTAGTAGTAGATACATATTGTAAAAGTTATTGGCAATCATTTTATAACCAGCCGCCTGTCAGACATCAATCCTTTTTGGGAATGTAATTGTTGACCAAACAGCATCAGATGGAGTTGGCCCAGGTCGTTATAAGGCTCTTAGTCGTCTTTTACGATATCAACGAGCAAACCCTTATGGTGGCACCACACTTCGCTATGTGTTATTCGTTATGCGCATTATTGGCCGCATGCGACGAAGTGTGGAGGTCTCATTCGTCTATATTTGCTTTACGCGCACACATAACGCATAAGCACGAATAGCAAATACGCGTATCCATCCACTTGTCGGTTTTTCACATACTTCAAAGGACCTAAATAAGCCGAATATGTGTGTCGACTGTCCACACTTCGTTCATTCATTCGTTATGTTCACTCGCTACGGCGCGGTCATGTCTCGACGTGTACAGCGTAGGTACTCTGGTCACAGAGTACACGTCGAGACATAACTAGAGTCTAGTGTGAGAAAGTAGAGTGGACGAACGATAAGGTTATGCAGTTTCTAGAGTTGTACCAGATGCAACCTTGCATCTGGGACCCAAAAAATGCTTGCCATAAGGTAAAAGTAAAGATAAACGATGCCTGGATTGAAATAAAAAATAATATGGGAGTACCCACATGTACAGTGAAAGGCGTGCCAAATATTTGGCATGATGGCATGATGGCACGAAGTGTGGAGTAGCATGTTCGTCATAAAGTGTTTGTCAAATATTTGGGCAAATAAATAGTAGCCGCATAACAAATAACGCATAACGAAGTGTGGTACCACCATTACAGTTGGTAGTATTCGTTGCCGCTACCACACAATAAATAATGGTATATAAATTATAAAACCTAATATAATATTATATAACAGTGATTATATTAATACATATTAGTATAATTATTGATTGAATTAGGCGTTACATGGCGGAAATCCATTATTATCTTAAAATAGAGGAAAGGAAGGAAGACCCACCACTTTCCCACGGTTAATCAATATACTGTACACCTCAAAAAAGGAAGGCATACGGGATGGGATCAAGGTGGAATAGGATATAAGGAAATCTTACTCCTGTGATGAGCACCCTCCAGAACTTCAACTTGCAATTTTCCGCAGAACTTCGAATAAAGAATCTTTATTCGAAGTATAATTATTGTTATACTAGCTTTTACCCGTGACTTCGTCCACGCAGAAGTCATCTCTGACAGAGTTAAATAGAAAAATCAATGCAAGGTGTTGAAGGTTTGTCGCTAGGACGATAATCAACAGCGTCAGAAACTGGGATGCGGTCGCCGTCTTCTGCGAGTTAGTTGTCTAACGGAATTAGGTAATAGGGTGGGTCCGAGAGAAAATACTCTAGTTTGACACACTCTACCGTCGATGCTTTGGGCGGCGCAAGCGTGAGTACCTATATTGAGGTTCACTGGATAAGGGCTTCGACTCGAGATGATACCCGGTTGCGGTGGCCCGCCCGCACAACGTAGATATACGGCGCGCGTGTGTCTATATACCATAGCCGGTCACTAAGTAAAAAGGTGGTTCAAAGTTCTGTTCATTCTACAAATTATATTTGCATTAATATACTATTTACGGTATGACCATGGGATAAAAATATAATTAACGCCACCCTTTATTTGACTTTGTTTCACCATCAAAGTTGCGACCTCGTTAGATATGCGATATGATTTATTATTTGAGTTAAATAGTGAACATTTTTGAAGCTAAACTTAACCTGTATCTTAAACCATTAGTCAAGAACCTATCGCCGTCCGACTATGTGTATCGTGTGAGCTCTCACGCCGGCACTGGTCGCCACGATGGCACTAGTGCAGGGTTGATGGAGAGGGAGAGAGAAACACGTGTTTATTTATTTTTAGCAAAGAATATTTGTACATAAGTTCAAAAGAATCGATAAAGAAATTTTCGCCCCATACACACTTTGCCACTTTGTTATACCCCCTTAGGGATGGAATTCATAAAATCCTATCATATTGAATCTCTATGTCATAAAAAGAAACGTGCGTCAAAATTTAATGTTTCTAGCTTTAATAGTTTCGGTATGGCGGTAATGAGTCGTTCAACCCGCTTCACAGGCCTAATTTACACAACCACAGGGTGAAAATTGACAAATGCTGGATATTACCATAGAATATTTGATTCGACTCGTAATTTAAAAAGAATCAATAAAGATTTTTTCTTCCCATATAAACTTTGCCACTCTGTTAGGGTTGAAATTTCATAATATCCTTTCTTAGTAAATGTCTACGTCATAGAAAGAAACCACTGTCAAAATTTCAAGTTGCCAGCTTCAATAATATCGGCTTGGCGCTAATGACTTACTGAGTCGTCTAATCCACTTCGCAAGCCTAATTTACACCCCCAGAGGGTGAAAATTAACAAATGTTCAGCATTTGTTAATTTTGTTGTGTTTATTTATGTATATGTAACACTTGTTGTGTTTATTTATTTTTACTAAAAATAATTTGTACGTAATTTGAAAAGAATCGATAAAGATTTATTTTTCCGAACATTTTTTAAATTGTCATAACTTTTTTATTTATTAATTAATTAACATGAAATAAGCCTAAATGTTAAGTGAAGCTTACCACAATATATTAGTGAAAACCGCGTCTAAATCGGATAAGCCGTTTCTGAGATTAGCATGCACAAACACACAGACAAACAGATAAACAGACAAAAATTTTAAAAATCATTGTTTTGGGTTCTATTAGTGTTGATAAAGGTCCCAGTAAGATTTTTTCTCATATATCTTCCATGTACAGACAGCGATCCGTTACATTTTATTACATGTATAGTAATCTATGTAGTATAAGTGCTTAAGAATACTTATTTATTTTAAATATTCTGAACGACTGTACATTCAAAGAGGATCAACGTCATTCAGGCATAAACCTTTGCCAAAATCACATACTTGTGTTTTGTATTACTTCCACCCGCCTTATAGAAGAAAGCCATATTCACCTCTATAAAAAAAAAATACTATGTATTTCATTTATGACAGAAAACAATGTTAAAATAATACATACATACATACATATCATCACGCCATATCCCTTGCAGGGTAGGCAGAGAGAACAGAGTGCCAGAGAACTCTATCTCTGCATACTTCACTCGCTTCCTCAACATTCATAATTCTGTTCATACACGCTCGCCGGTTTCGGAGACTCTTGACTCCACCTTCCTTCAGTACATGACCGATCTGATCTAGGTAGGTTAGTCTCGGTCTCTCTCGGTACCTACATCCTTCCACTTTCGCATTGTATATCTTCTTAACCAGACGTTCGTTCGGCATTCTTCCCACATGTCCGAACCATCGGAGCATGCCCTTTCGCATCTTTACACCAATACTCTCTTTCATACCTACTCGCTCTCTTACGTCATCGTTACGAATGCGGTCGGTCAGCCTAACTCCACAGATTAAAATAATAAAAATGTATTATTTATTGTCCTTGCATATTTCATAATAAGCCAACGTTGTCCATTTTCGTCAGAGATTGTGCTGTGTATTCCGACATATATTTTGTATTAGAATTGTTAATTATAAAATAACGTATGAATTTAACAACTTTATAATATAGAGAGAGATAATATTAGAGACTACACAGATAGCCGTAGTTGCCTAAGTGGTGTTTCTCCATGTCGAGTATCCTGGATTTGATCCTCACGTAGCTGTCCTATGTATCATATGTAGATTGAACAAATTAATAACCAGCACAGGAATCAAACTTCCTTCTTAGGGCAAGTCATTACAACATCCTTTTAATTAATCAGTCTGATATAATGTAATAGAAATTTTACTACCTGGTTGCAGTGACGTGAGCTTAAAACAAGAGGAATTATAATATTTTTAATTTTTTTAGGAATTATATTATTATTTCCGTGTAGTAACGGAGTAAGAATACAATTCAACATCCCTTATCTTACCCGTGGGTGATCGTACTAGACGATTAAGGAATGTAAAACACATATAAGATCTATGCGAGAGAAGGAAAACTTGAAGCAAAACTCTATACCAACACGTCTGACCAGAATGGTATAGTAGGCCAATTAGCCTCACATTATGAAGGAGGCTCCAGTCCAATAGTGGGACATATATAAACTGAGATGATGAGATGATGTAATAATTTCTTTATTATTTTCTGCAGGTGCACTTTGCTGTGATGAGGAGTATAGGCTGGTGCGACATCTAATGCAGAAGTATGACGCGTCGGTGAGGCCAGTCGAAAACTCCTCCCAACCACTCCTTGTCACTTTCGGAGTATCATTACATCATATAATCGATGTTGTTAGTATCACCATATTTTACTTCTATTTAAATATAATATAGTCTTAACTACTGCGAAGAACTAATGGTCGCCAGATATTCAGATTACTGAGATACAGTTCGGGTAAAAAATAATGATGGACTTTGGCACCAAGAAGTAGTATTGTTTGAAAACTAGAATTGTGACTAACTAATTTGAATCTCTATCCTATCGATAATTGGATATAGGCTTCCCAAGGGTAAGATAATACTATAACCATTACGATTCATAAGCGGATTTCTTGTATTTGTAAACCACAAATACAAGCTATGTGGTAACGGCTAAGAATACTACCAACCCTTACTTTGCTCGTGGATGTCGTAAAAGACAACTAAGAGACTTATAACGACTTGGGACAACTCCATCTGATGCCGTTTCGTCAACAATTAATCCCAAGGAGGGTTGACGTCTGGCAGGCGGCCGGTCATAAAACTATGGCCAATAACTTCTACAACATGTATTAAGAAAGAAGAGTACATATTATATCGACCCCAAGTAATTAGGATAAGAGTAGGAGAATGATGAAGCGGATTGACAAAATTGTATTAATTGTTTTAGGTTTTTCAGAAAAGTGGCCCTTTTTTTTTGTTGGTGGACTATGGATGCGTCTCGTCCCGCCAAATCCGGTCCGGGGTGACGGAAAGGCGGCGTGTGATCCCATAGACCCACCGTAAAACTCCTCTCTTTTCGCCGTACGAGCGGACCACCGGTACCAGATTTTTGTCTTCGGTGGACAGAAAAGTGGCCCTGCCCATTCTTTTCGTGAGCCATAAATTTCTACGACTCTGGAACATTAAAAGGACATATTGTAGATTGTACTCCTACCACGTCACCACACGAGGGCGCACATTTTGCATGAAACATATAAACTCATATACGTGGAAGGAATATATTTATACTAGCTGTTGCCCACGGCTTCGCCCGCGTGGATATGTGTATATTAAAATATAGCTAGTTGTTTAGTGGTAAAAAATATCGAGCCGGTGTAATATATATTCCTATTCCGTCATATAAATTGAACAAAATATTGGCAATAGTTTTATGATCGGCCGCTTGCTTGACATCAATGTTCCTCATGAATTTATTTACACTTTAGTGACGATTTTCATACAAAATATAACCTCTAATTTTGTTCCTGTAGGGGTAGATTTAAAATACCGAGACATGCCTTTCTTTATTTTTATACAACAATATTTTACAAACAAAAATAAGTTTTTTACAAATGTCAAACCCCACATCCTTGTTGATATTGCAAATATACTGAAGCACGTATTTTGTCTTTAATACCAAAGAACTCAATACAAATTTTCATGAACATAACTTCAAAACTGACAAAATTTAGTAAAAACCTTGCTATCCCTATTTTACACCTTTAGGTAAGAAATTGCCAAAAACGCTAACACACGCAACTCTTTATTTATTATTAAATTTGCAAATACATACAAAACTAACAAACCTAGCTAACTGCTGCAGAAAAACTAACAAAGCTAGCAAAGGTAGCTGAATAGTTTTGTTAGTTTTTCTAAAATTGTAATTTGTCACAATAATAAAATAATAATTATCAAAAAATATAATAATATTAAATGCTTTAACAATAACAAATCATAAACAATATAAAATTTTATATATAGAATCATTTTCTTTTTGTACTGGCAATGAATTTCTATTAATAATGTGGGTCAAAATTGAATATCTTATATGGTAGATAAAAAAATCTGTAATAACCATGAATATTGGACGTAAGACACCTTAGTGCTCCCGTGATCATGATCACTGTAAAGTGTTGAAACGTCGGGAAATTAAAAATCAAATACAAACGCGATAGAATCCGTAAAAGTAGTTTTATTTTAAAAGTGAAAACTTTTTTAGCGGCGATGTGCACTATTTTGGGATGGGTAAAAAATATTAAACTCGCGTCAGGACTCGTGACCTGATCAAAAATTCGCACGACGTAAGACGAAAATATCCTTCGCCCTTTCTACCGCGCGACCAAAATGTACGCCTGCTGCTGGTGTTTCGTTTAAGCAGCGCTGGGCGTTTGCGCGAGTGTGCGTATGTGTCTCTTAATTGAATTTTTCATTAATACATTTGGTTTAACGATGTGTCAAATGATCGCAATCTTAGCACACCGAAATAAAAAACTACTATTGATGCGGTCTTTATTAGACATTTAAGTAGATTCGAAACAAAATTGTTCGTTTCTTACTTCAGCTACCATAAACCTATTGTATCAGTTTTAGAGATTGGCGATGATGATGCTTGTAATGATGACGGTGAAAGAGTTGTTGAAATCATGGATGAACGTTGATATTTCTGAGAGATAAACTTTTTAGTATAAAATAATTGTATTAGTTCTGAAGTGTTAATATTTTTATGTAATTTAAATTGTCATGTTTGTGTAGGATGGCACAATAAATGAATATTGTATTTAACCACATAAATGATAGTACTTTTCTACTGATAAATAAAGCAATGCTTGCGAAATTATTGCCTAACCATTCCAAAATATTCAAAAATGCACAATCTGCCGGCACTCCTATAGGACTTTTTTTTTTGTATTATATGGTCTCGACACACGTTGTTCGTTCCGTCCGGGGCAACAGAAAGGTGCTGCCGCGCGCCCTGCCACTGGAACCACTTCTATTTTACACCCTTGGAGGATAAATTTCCAAAACTGCTGAAACACTTCTTTATTTATTTAATATTAAATAGGCAATTACAAATTTTCGCGAATCTAACGTCAAAACTCACAAATTGATTATTTTATTATTTTTAGATCCTAAAATGCAGAAATAAATGTTTATTTATTTGATATTAAATAGCTTAAAACAATTTTTAGGAATCTAACTTCAGAACTAACGAAGTTTTATACAAACTTGCATCTCCTATTTTCACTCTTAGGGGAGAAATTTACAAAAATGCTGAAATAGGTGTTTGTTTATTTGATATTAAAAAAGCAAATACAAATTTTAACGGTTCTAACTTCAAAAGTGCCAAAATTTCATAAAAAAAACTTGCAACCCCTATCGACACCCTTAGGGGAGAATTTCCAGGGGTACGGTGCCAGAAAACCTCCACGTGGTGTACCCTGGGTGCGGGCGACAGTCCCCCAGATCGTTCTTCTGCTGAATTGTCGCCCGCAGCTAATTTCTGGCGAGAGGGCGGGTTCCCCACCAATGGGTTGAGCCCCAATTCGCTCCTGACCCTCTAGTTGTAGAGGGTACAGGAGGCGAAATTTCGGACGGGCCTGGTCACTCATTCATTTGAGGGCTGGGCAGGCTTATGCCACCGCCGACATATCGTAAACCTGATATCTTGCTTCAGGACAAGTTGTCGTGAGGCGTAGTATCAGGAACGAGGGTCTTGGCTTAACCGCCCGGACCGCGAGGAAGACAACCTCTATAAAGAATTCGACCTTCGAATTCGGAAATTACCCAGAATCCTAAGTTCTGGCGTGCGGCGAGAGGATGCATGGCAGATGGGCTGTTCTGTTCCTAGCACGCTCCAGCCAGGGTACCGGCCAACACTCTGGTTGGTAAATGTAGGCTTGCCCGGGTACAGGGATCTCTGCCCGGGTCGACGGTTTTTCTCCCATTCTCGTGGGAATAGTCATGGATTTGCCTAATTTACCAAAAAAAGACGGGGATCCTACGGATTCCCACCCTACGGCCTTGCTAAGCCAACATAAAACTGGCACAAACGACGCCTCGTCCTTAGGACTGGAGGCGTCCGCCGAGGGCCCGGCACCGACCACAGAGGCCCCCCCCTCGAAGAAGAAGAAGCGCCGGACGGCGCGGTTCACATGGGGGAAAGCTGCGAAAGCGAACGCTCGCGAAAAGAAGCGGAACTCTGAAAACCGCGAGCGTTACGCGCGCGAGCGGGACAAGGACGGCGGCAGATCCACTGCAGAGCCGTCAACGGACGAGGGCGACAGTTCTGTCGCAGAGCCGTCCAGAGACGAGGGCAGTGGATCTGCCGATATGATGGACGAGGGCGTTAGTTCCGCAGAGCCGTCCAAGGAGGTCAGCGGGTCGGATGAGGAAGTCGCCACTGCCAGGTCGTCACCGCGTCCTGCGGCGGCGGCCCTGACGGTAAGGGAGGAGGCCCTCCCTTCGAAGGTGCGGAAGCGCCCCCTGAATAAGGAGGGCAGCTCTGGCGCCGATTCCGAAGGGAGCGTGGTAATCATGCCTCCCCCCAAAGTGCCGGCGTCGCGCAGAGGGCGAGGGGCCGCGATGACGGGCAGAACGACCCACTCCCCGGCCGGCGGAGTGCGTGGCGTGGTGGAAGGCAGGCAGGCCGATAACGAGGCGGCCGCCGCGAGGGTGCTGGAGGTGTTGTCCGGCATCCCCCCCACCGAAGTGGCGGCCGCTGGTGCCCGCGCGAGCGCCCCAGCCGCGAGTATGGAGGCCCTGCAGGCCGATAACGCCCGCCTCAGTGGCGAGGTGTCGGACCTGCGGGCCCAGAATCGACAGTTGGGAGCCGAGCTATCGGCGGTGCGGCGAGCGAACCGCCTGCTGTCAAAGGACGTGACCGACCTTAGGGCCCAAATGGCGCGGCTCATGCAGACTGCGCCAACTGAGTCGTCGACCAGCGCTAGCCGCCAAGAAGTCGAGGTCGCCGCCGCCCCTAAGAAGAGGACGCCAGCCATCGCTAGCCGGGCCGCTGCGGCAAGGAAGCCGCCAAACGTCGCGGAGCGGGCCCCGGCAGAGGTCCAGCCGGCGACAACAACCCTGCTGCCCGCGGTGGAGGGCGTGCCGGACGAGGCCTTGCGCGCCATCATTGACACAGTCGGCAATCTGGTAGATGCGCGCTTGGCCGTTCTGGAGGCAAGGCTGCCTCCAGAACCACGAGTTCGGCCACCTCTCGCCGCGGATAAGAGGCCATATGCGGCACCAGCCCCCGCCCCTCTGCCTTGTCAGGGTGGCCGCGTGGGGGGCAGCTACGCCGTGGCCGCGGCTGGGCCCAAGTCCAAGGGGCCCGCCCCCGCTCCCACGACGAAGAAACGGAAGGCGGCACCGGCTCCTGCTGGACCGCAGTCGTCGCCAGCACCAACACCGCCAGCGACGACTAGCGCGACCGCGACTGCGCCCTCAGCGCCAGGTACGCCCGCTATGGCCGAACAGGGTTGGCAGGTGGCCGAGCGCGGCAGAAAGAGTCGCGGCAAGAGGAGGAGAGCGGCGGCCAAGCGCGCCGCTGAGGTCGCCGCTCCCCAGGCAGGAGCCGGAGGAGGCGGCACGAAGAGGAAGAGGCCGCGCAAGGGGCTCCGGCCGCCGAAGACAGCCGCAGTGGTGATCACTGTGCTGCCTGAGGCGGCAGAAAGGGGCCTCAGCTATGAGGCCGTTCTGAGGAAAGCCCGGCAGGAGCTCGACGTCTCCGACATAGGAGGCGTCGAAGCCCGGACCCGCAAGGCTCGGACAGGGGCTCGAATTTTGGAGTTCCCTGGGGCCGAGGGCACCAGAACGGCCGATAGCGTGGCATCGAAGCTGCGAGGTCTATTCGCCGAGGAGGGTGGCGTCAAAATCGCCAGACCTGTAAAGTGCGCCGAAATGCGCATCGCGGGTCTGGACGACTCCGTGACGGTGGAAGACATCCGGGAGGCCATTGCCTCAAAAACCGGGTGTCCCCTGGACACCGTCCGGGTTGGCGCCATCCGGCCCGGTCCGGGCGGCGTAGGTGCCGCCTGGGTGTAATGCCCAGTGGAGTCGGTCAGGCAACTGGCCGGCTCAGGCAGGCTCCTCGTGGGCTGGAGCTCAGCGCGAGTCACCGTGCTGGAGCACCGGCCTGCGAGGTGTTTCAAGTGCATGGCGGTCGGGCACACCCGGCCAACATGCACTAATTGCTTTGACTGCGGCGGACTCTGTTTCCGCTGCGGTCAGACTGGGCATATGGCGGCATCTTGCGCCGCCCCGCCCCACTGCCCCGCGTGTGCGGCGGGTAATAAGCCTGCCAAGCACCGCATGGGCTCTGGGGCGTGTAGACCTCCGGCTTCGGCTCCAAAGGGGCGGAGCGGCCCTTCGACTCCGGCCGCTCCCGCTCCTAGCGCGGCCCGATCGCCTGGCGCAAGCCAGGAGGTGATGATGGACACGGCCCATTAATGGCTGCCCAGTCCACTCACCTCCTGCAGGCCAACACCAACCACTCCGCCGGTGCGCAGGATCTCCTCCTGCAATCCATGGCGGAGTGGTCGATCGGTGCAGCCGTAGTCGCGGAACCGTACTGTGTGCCTGATCACCCCAATTGGGTGGTCAGCCGTAACGGAACCGCGGCAATCGTCACCTCCACGCAGCGGCACTTCCCGTCCTTATCCCTCTTGGATAGGGGCGAGGAATTTGTCGCTGCGAATTGGGGAGGGGTCATGCTCTACAGTGTATACCTCTCCCCTAATAGGAGAATGGACGATTTCGGGGCCTCCCTCAGCACCTTGGAGGCTTCGATACGGCGACTGGCACCGGGCCTCGTCCTGGTCCTGGGGGACTTCAACGCCAAATCCACGGCGTGGGGGTCCCCGATGACGGACGATCGCGGGCGGGCGATCGTGGAGTGGGCGGCGTCACTGGGCCTCTGTGTCCTAAACAGAGGCTCAGTGAACACGTGTGTGCGACAGCAGGGTGGGTCGATAGTGGACTTGTCGTTCGCTAGCCCTGCTGTCGCACCACGAGTGAGGAACTGGCGTGTCCTGGAGGAGGCGGAGACCCTGTCAGATCACCGTTACATCCGGATGGAGGTCTCCCCTCTCCGGGACCCCAGCAGGGGTCACAGGGCGGACCGAGCTGCCGCATTTCCGCGGTGGGCTGTGGGGCGTCTGGATAGGGACCTACTGGTGGAGGCGGCCATCGTGAACACGTGGCTGTCCTCACCACCCCCAGCGGACGGAGTGGACGTTGAGGCTGTCCGCATCCGCAGTGCGTTAACGCAAGTCTGCGATGCGGCCATGCCCAGGGTGCGGCGTCTACCTCCGAGGCAGGGGGTCTACTGGTGGTCTCCAAGACTGGTGGACCTTCGTGCGGCGTGCATTAGTGCCCGAAGGTCCTACACCCGCAGTCGGCGGCGTCGCCGCGATGTTGAGCGGGAGGGCCAGCTGTACGAGGCGTACCGCAGAGCGCGTACCGCGTTTCGGCTGGCCATCCGGTCCGCCAAGGACGCGAGTTGGCAGGAGATGCTGGACGGTCTCGACCGTGACCCCTGGGGTCGCCCGTATCGCGCGTCGCTGAATAAGCTTCGCGCACAGGGCCCCCCCCCTCACCGAGACCCTCCAGCCCGACCTCCTTCGTAGAGTGGTCGAGGAGCTGTTCCTGCGGCAGTCGGAGCACACGCCCCCGGTCATGGCTTCGCCAGATCACAACCGGGAGGCCGTCGAGAGTGTTCCACCCGTGACGGAGTCGGAAGTGGGGGCAGCCGTGGCGAAGATTCGTTCCGCCACCACGGCCCCCGGCCCGGACGGAGTCCCAGTCCGGGTGTTGACGTTGCTCCTCGAGCATCTCGAACCTCGCCTCAGGCGACTGTTCAACGCCTGTCTGACGTCTGGACAGTTCCCTGAGTGCTGGAAGGAAGGGAGGTTGGTTCTCCTGCCAAAGCCGGGACGGCCCCCGGATTCGCCCTCGGCCTACAGGCCCATTGTGCTTCTGGACGATGTGGGTAAGCTGCTGGAGCGTGTCCTCGCTGCCCGCATCGTCCAGCACCTGGAGGAGGTGGGGCCCGATCTGTCGGACGCTCAATTTGGGTTTCGGAGGGGGCGTTCGACCATCGGGGCCCTGCTACGCCTGAGGCAGACGGCCGCGGAGGCTGTCGCCGGCAAAGGAGTGCTGTTGGCGGTGTCGTTGGACATCGCCAACGCCTTCAATAGTCTGCCATTCAGCTGCATCAGGGAGGCGCTCCGGTTCCATGGAGTGCCCCTGTACCTCAGGCGGCTGGTGGCAGACTATTTGGAGGGGCGCAGTGTTCTCTACGCGAGCCCCGCAGGGGACATTGTGCGGACGCCCATGTCGTGCGGTGTTCCGCAGGGTTCGGTTCTGGGGCCGACTCTGTGGGACATCGGTTACGACTGGGCGTTGAGAGGGAGTCTCCCCCCCGGGCTGAGCGTTATATGCTATGCTGACGACACGCTCGTCACAGCCCGGGGCAGGACACTCGAAGAGGCGGCGAGCCTGGCCACTCTCGGCACCGAGGAGATGGTCAGGCGTATTGAGGCGCTGGGGCTCAGGGTGGCCCTAAACAAGACGGAGGCTCTACTATTCCATGGGCCCCGTGTGAGGCTGCCCATCGGCGCCTCGTTAGTCGTCAACTCCATCCACATCAGTATCCAGGCCCATATGAGGTACTTGGGTCTGGTGATCGACGGGCGATGGTGGTTCCGGGAGCATTTTCGTCAAATTGCTCCCCGGCTGGTCGGCGCGGCGTCCGCCCTTTCTCGGCTCATGCCGAACGTGGGCGGACCCAGTTTCGAGGGCCGACGGCTGTATGCGAGGGTGATCCGCTCAATGGCCATGTACGGCGCACCCGTGTGGGCGAGGGCTCTGAACGCCCAGCTCAGGGCGGTGCTGTGGAGGCCACAGCGAGCCATGGCGGTCAGAGCCATTCGCGGGTACCGCACGGTGTCTACCGAGGCGGCATGCCTATTGGCCGGGACACCCCCGTGGGACCTAGAGGCGGAGATGCTCTCCGACCTCTACCGGCGGGTTACCTCAATGCGCGAAGAGGGTGGCTCCCCATCGTTCAACGAGATAGCCACCTGGCGCGAGGACGCCCGCCGAGAAGTCATCGACCGTTGGGCTACGCGGCTGGAGAGGCCTAGACACGGTGTTTTTACCGTTGAGGCCCTCCGGCCCGTACTGATGGAGTGGATGGAGCGGCGGCACGGAGTTCTCTCTTTCCGGTTGGTGCAGGTCTTGTCGGGGCATGGTTGCTTCGGCAAGTACCTGCACACGGTCGTGCGGAGGGAGTGGACTCCGTCCTGCCACCATTGCAGTAGCGACGAGGACACGGCGCAACATACACTCGAGGTATGTTCGGGCTGGGACGGGCAGCGCCGTGACCTCGTCGCTGTCATCGGTGCCGACCTGACGCTGCCGGCTGTTGCGCGAGCGATGGTCGACAGCGTCAGGAATTGGGACGCGGTCGCCGCCTTCTGCGAGGCTGTCATCTCGCAGAAGGAGGCGGCGGTACGGGCCCGGGAGGATTCCCGTGACCCGGGCCGCCGCCCGCGGCCGGGGCGGCGCAGGCGCGAGTACCTGCGCCTGATGCCGCCCTAACCGAGGCTTCGGGTGATTGGACCGGGGAATTGTCCGGTCACCTGACGTGAGGCCACCGCGTGAGGACGACGCCTCGACGGCGAAAGCTGCCGGGGCGTCGACAGGAGAGGAGCCCGAGAGGCCATACCGCCGAGCGGGCCACCGAAGACAAAGATCGGGTACCGGTGGCCCGCTCGCACGGCGAAGAAGAGGTGCTTGCAGGGTGGGTCAATGGGGTTGCGCGCCGCCTCTTCCGTCGCCCCGGACCGATTTGGCGGGGTGCGACGTCCATAGCCCACCGCAAAAAAAAAAAAAAAAAAAAAAAAAAAAAAAAAAAAAAAAAAAAAAAAAGGGGAGAATTTCCAAAAATGCTGAAAATAGTAAATTTTTATTTAACATTATAGAGCTAGTAACACATTTTCAGTGATCTAACTTCAAAACTGAAGAAGTTTCATACAAACTTGCAACCCCTTATTTTTTGCCCTTAGGAGAAAAATTTCCAAAAATGCTGAAACATGTATTTATTTATTTTATATTAAATAGCTACAAACAAATTTTCTGGGATCTAACTTCAAAACTGACGAAGTTTCATACAAACTTGCATTTTCTAGTTTTCATCCTTAGGGGAGAAATTTCCAAAAATGCTGAAATACGTATTTATTTGTTTAATATTAAATAGCTAAAAATACATTTTCAGGGATCTAACTTCAAAACTGACGAAGTTTCATACAAACTTTCATCTCCTATTTTGCACCCTTAAGGGAGAAATTTACAAAAAAGCTGAAATACTTGTTTATTTATTTAATATTAAATATCTAAAAACTAATTTTCAGGGATCTAACTTCAAAATTGACGAAGTTTCATACAAACTTGCATCTCCTATTTTTACCCTTAGGGGTGAAATTTCCAAAAATGCTGAAACAAATTTTTGTTTATTTAATATTAAATAAATAAATACAAATTTTAACGGTTCTAACTTCAAAAATGACAAAGTTTCATAAAAAAAACTTGCAACCCCTATTTCACTCTCTTAGGGAAGAATTTCCCAAAATGCTGAGACAGGTAAATTCTTATTTAACATTATATAGCTAATAAAAATAATTCAGGGATCTAACTTCAAAACTAACGAAGTTTCATACAAGCTTTCAACCCCTTAATTTTCACCTTTTTAGGAGAAATTTTCAAAAATGTTGAATTACCTTTTTTATTTATTTAATATTAAATAGACAAATACAAAGTTTCACGAATCTATCTTCAAAACTGACGAAGTTAGATACAAACTTGCAACCCCTATTTTCACCCATAGAGGAAAAATTTCTAAAAATCCCTTCTTAGTGAGCGCCGACGATATAAAAGGCAGCAACTGTCAAAATTTCATGTAATTACCCCCAGCGGTTTAGGCTGTGCGATGATGAATCAGTCAATCAGGACAAGCTCTTTTATTTACCCGACTGCGCAACGCAAAGGAGTGGTATTGTGTTTAACAGTCTATGTATGTTTGTATGTATGTATGTTTGTATGTTCCTTTGAAGCACTACATAGACCAAACGGCTGGGCCGATTTTTATGATTCACACGTCAATCCATTCCTCTTAGTCCGGCGAGTGTCACTAAAGACATGACGTTAGTGAAAATTCAAAATGGCGACTACTGAACGCCATATTGTGAAAATGAAAAAAATTAAAGTCAACAAACTATGTCAAGTGGGATATCGTTGAATAGGTATTTAAAAAACATTTTTAATTGACCTTCAAGATTTTTCGATTCGACTGACCGTTTAGGATCTATATTGATTTAAAGTTTCGTAACAACCTTTTTCACATACAGATTTTTAGACAGTAGAAATTTACGATAAAAAGACGAAAAAATCGTATGACTGTGCGTGTGAATGTAGATGGACATATACTAAAGTATCTAGTAGGTATATTGGACTACCTAAAGTATCTAATGTCTGACGCGGTCGCCCATCTTCAACTTCTAACGATCTAGTACTCAACTTCAGTCGAAACCTATATATAGTTAGATACCTACTTATTAATAAATAAAATAACTATAGCCACCTAAGTATTCATAACTAAAAAGTATGAAATAATAAAGTAATTAAAAAAATCAAAAAACCCAACTGCGGAAAAAGTGAACCAAATTACGTACGCAGTAAAAAAAACTGAAAAGAATAAAACAAGCACTTAGATGTCCGGTGGTCTAGAATTCTATAATATATTATTGAATGAATACTATTGCAGAAAATAATATATATTTTAATAATGGAACACAACAACTGAACAGTCGGGATCCATTATTCGACAGCAAATCTAATTTTTCAATGGATGAATGGATTCAATGGATGAAATATATATTATTTTCTGCAATAGTATTCATTCAATAATATATTATAGAATTCTAGACCACCGGACATCTAAGTGCTTGTTTTATTCTTTTCAGTTTTTTTTTATTGCATACGTAATTTGGTTCACTTTTTCCGCAGTTGGGTTTTTGATTTTTGTAATTATTTTATATATATATATATATATATATATATATATATATATATATATATATATATAGATAGATAGACTACGCACCAATTTTAGTATATAAAATATGAAACTGTTATTACTTTTCGATATTTACAAACAATTCAAATAAAAGCCTATTGTCTGGCGCTTCTATATTTTATTATTAAATAAAATGTTATTTTGAACGCAAAATAGTATTCCAATTATTTTGAAGCCATAAATATTGAAACACTATAATGTCTCAATATCTACTGTTTTCTTTGAATTAATTTTCAATTAGTAAATGTAGACAATATAGTAAATATAATTTTCCGTGTGGTGACGGAGTAAGAATACAATTCACTACTCCCTATTTTGCTCATGGGTGATCGTAAGGGAAGATTAAGGGATATACATGCATACATATCATTACGCCATATCCCTTGCAGGGTAGGCAGAGAGAACAGAGTACCAGAGAACTCTATCCTTGCATACTTCACTCGCTTCCTCAACATTCATAATTATCTTCATACACGCTCGTCGGTTTCGGAGACTCTTGACTCCACCTTCCTTCAGTACTTCATCAATCTGGTCTAGGTAGGTTAGTCTCGGTCTTCCCCGGTACCTACATCCTTCCACTTTTGCATTGTATATCTTCTTTACCAGACGTTCGTTCGGCATTCTTTCCACATGTCTGAACCATCTGAGCATTCCATTTCGCATCTTTACACCAATACTCTCAATTAAGGAATATAAAATGCATATAACATCTATGTAACAGAAGAAAAACTCTAAACAAAACGCTATACTAACACGTATGCCTGCGTGTTATAATTGATGAATTTCCCTCCCATTATGGACGAGACTCGAGCCCAACAGTGGGACATTTATGAGCTGAGATGATGAAATAGACAAGGAATAGAAGATCGAAATAAAAATGTTTAGTCATCATATTTTTTTGACCAGCTGTTGCATATCTAGCTTAAACTATTCGAAGGAAATGGATTTATAGCCCTCTCAATTGTACCTTACTTATCGAGCTTCACTTCGAGTTATCCTTTTCTTGTGCGATACTATCTGCTTACGTCTCTTAAGCTAACTGTACCAGTAGCTCCGCTTCCGTACATTAATTAAATATTTACTGCTGTTATTTTCATGGAACATTAATAATTTTATTAACAATAATAATATTCATAATAGATCAATCACAATTATTCTTATCTCAGCAGTTTCCATGACATTGGCGAATTGCTTAGAATTCTTAACGCGCGATGTTCCATTTTTGATAATTCGACCGATTCGCTATTATTCACCGACATTGGTCCACTCTTGTTTATCACAGTCTTGTGTTAGTATAATATTTCTTGATAAATTGATTATCTTACCAAATTAGTTTTAAGCTGACAGTACCTTAGCGCGTTCAAGCAAATATACCATCAAACATGAGTTTTATAATAATAATATAGATAACACATGCAACGCAGGGACTAGTGGCACATGCTTAGCCTTTAACAAAAAGGAAAAATAGTTGCTATGAATTTTAAAAAAAACTGCTACGATAAAAACGATTTCTTTTTGGTAGTGTAAAAGAAGTCAAAAATTGTAAGTTTCCTTTTAACGTGTATGCTTGAATCTACTGATTTTATATAAGAAAAAAAAATATTAGACTAAATTGTGGTTATTGCTACAGAAATCAAGACCGTGATTACGGAGTTGAGAGTAAAAGCCAGTTTTTTATAGTACCTGTCAATAATTATTGCACATCATTACTCGAAAAGAGACAATCGACCAGTTTCGGTTTCGAAGAGCTTTATCTCTGTCGCACACTATCTCTGTGACTTATCGTGTTACACCAACAGTATGGTATCTACAAGAAGCTGTTAAAATAAGTAAGATTATGAAATACATCTATTCTACAAGCTTTTTTCTAAATTATTGCGGTTTTACTAACTCTGTACATATACTTCTGACTGGATACAACTGAACTCTCTCGCACTTGTAAAACGACAGAAAAATGTCATACTGGTTCGTGTGGGACAGTGACAATACTCTACGAAGCCGAAATTTGCCGATTAACTCTTTCCAATGCTCGATGTACAATATTTATTGCCGAGCACTCTATAAAACTATGATTGAATGAATTTGACTTTAAGAATTCAGAATTCTAAGTCGAAACCTCATATGTAACTTGTATAATCCATTATTTCACTCAATTATGTACGAATCACTCGCTATGTACGATCGCTTCAGCTAAATTACTAAAGGTTTTATTTTCAAAACTACTTCAATCGCTAAAGCTAAACTACTAAAGGCATACCCGAGAAGAGCCCCGAGACTTCAAATATAAAAATACCCGAGAAGGTAACCTTTTTGGGTATTTTTATATTGAGAGAATATGTTACTAAATTATTTTTGTACGATTTATGACAGAATATTTAGACAGAATAGAAATTTATATTCTTTTGTATTTATTAAATGAATCGTTAAATAAGTAAAAATAATGCTTTAGTATAAAGATTAACTTAATAATTTGAATGTATAGTATATTAGATTAGCGTATAATTTGGAAGTATATAAAATTTAAAAATTCTCTGTACTGATAATATTAGATCTGGACTATGTAACGTTTTGGAATATTTCGTAAAGCACTGAAATGAAAGTACGTTTACCCACTTTAACGAATTCAACCCATCTTTAGATTACTTGTTTATTCTATTTAGTTTAACATCTTTAACATCGAAGGAATACTAATGAGAAGTATAATTCTATTTTGTTATATAATATTTAATGCCGTAATAATATAAGATTAATAATAACAATAATAAAAGATAAATTATTAGACTCGACCCGGGTCTAATAATTTATCTTTTGACGGACGGAGTGGTACGATGAGAGCGCCGACCGTAGCCCACCCGAAAAAAAAAGGCAGCGCAATTTGGTGCTTGTTATTGAATTTCTTCAAAAAAAGAACACTCAAATAAAATTGCCTAGTTCAGGCATAGAAAAATTGCATGACGTACTCTACACCGTGATTTTAGAATTTCTGTTTTAATTTTTTGTTCATATAGCCTCATTATATATTTTTTCATCTCAGCCCATATACGTCCCACTGTTGGGCTCGGGCCTCCTCCGTAATGGAAGGGTAATTGACCTACTATACCACGCTGGTCAGACGTGTTGGTATAGGCTTTTGTTTCGAGTCTTCCTTCTCTCGCATAGATGTTATGTGTGTTTTACATCCCTTAGTCGTCTCGTACGATCACCCACGGGTAAGATAGGGGGTGGAGGATTATATTTTTACTCCGGCACCACACGAAAACTATTATATATTACTCCTTATAAAGTTGTCTTTCTCTTATTTTAATTTTCTGATAGTAATAAAGTAAGAATATGTTTCATCTTCACTCTCTTCTATACAGATGTCTTGAATGACGTCTAAAGTTTAATATAAGCAGGTAGCGCCACTCCCAAAAATAGTAAATCTCTAAATAAAACATAGAGCTTTATTTAAACATTTACTGTTTCTGGAGTGGCGCTCTCTGTTTAAGTAGTAGGTATACTACTTAAACAGAGAGCAACCTAAACAGAGATATTATAATATCTTAGGTCAATTTACATCTCAATATGGTACATTCCTACCCACGACAATAACAGATTTCTTAATTAATAGCAGATTACTAATAACAGATTTATGTTGCTGAACCAAGTCGATTTAATTAAAAGAGTTTTTATTCAAAAAGTTCTCCTACATGTATATTCACATCAGCACATACAAAAAGACGAGTTCAAAACTTGATCTTGTCTTCAAACTCTTCAGATAATTAAAAAAAGTACTCGTGAACAGTGATGTCGATGTTTTAGGGTTCTTCAGCACCTAATAAAAATTAAAATACGTAATAAATCTCTTACTTGCGTGTGTCTGTTGAATGTATATAGAAGTAAGTTTAAAATTTAAAAAAAAACATGCTTAATTGAATACCATGAGTATAAAACTACTATATATTATCTTTGTGTGATGCCGGAGCAGAAATATAATTCACGACCCCTTTTTTGCCCCTAGCTGTCATAAATGGCGACTAAGGGATGTAATAGGAAAATACCAGTTATTTAAGAGAAAGAAAGCACGTTATAAAACCCTATATTAATTTTTCTGGCTAGCGTGGGTAGCGTTATGTTTCTCTCCACTTGAAATGAGGTTCGAGAGAGAACTGGAATGTATATGAACTGAGATGTTTATCATGAAATTTATATTATTAAATTTATTTATTTGTCGCTTGAATGTATCGGACATTTCCCTATATATTTAAATCTTATTATGTTTACCTTTTATCTCAGTACATAAAGAAAAGGAAGGTACACAAATGTTCAATGAGCGTGTCCGACTAGTACTTGATCAGTCTTTTTTTATTTAATAAAGAAATTTTGAAGATAATTTTGCACTCATTTATTCGTCTATCATTTAAATAATAAAAGAAATTAATTCATTAATGTGTTGTTGATTAATCTGTAAGATATTAGAACTCCATTTAAAAGTATTGTACATTAAGAAGAATAACTTATCATAAATTTTAAAGTTCGGACAAATGTCCATTAAATATAAACTATCTAACTAGATACTACATTTATCAAATTTCGTGCAGGACAAATGATTTTCTCGTAATATGTTCTTTCTGTTTCATTTAAATATTTAGAAAACATGTTTTAATATCTGATAAATGAATGGATACAATTTGGCATAATTTATAAGCTAACTATCTAACTAACGAGATATTTTGAACACGAAAGCCAGCATTTAGACTACAAACGTACAATTAATTGACACAAATTACAACCAGACGCAGGGCAATCCTTTATGGAAAATATAAATACTTTCTTGGAATGAAATCGAGTCTATTGATACTGCCTACTAATAGAAAATATTTTTTCTTTGTCTGTGCTGTAAAAAATAATATTGTATTTTAAAATAAGTTATACAAATTCCAAAAATCTCCAATACCATATTCAATTTATAACCTACACCTTCGTTATAAATAATAAGTCACATACTTATCTTGTAAAACTACCTCTCCTTCCTGAATGAAAACATTGAGCGAATTATAAGCAAATATTCTCGAGCACGAACGATAAAAACAACTTTCGGAGGGAAGTGGAGAATTTCCGAATGCCTTATTTAATTCCTTGAGTAAATTCTGAACTCAATTATTTGCCACTAACTTCCTATTAATATATCATTATGAGCATTCTTTAAATATTTATGACATGAAGATGATTATATGTTAATTAGGGTGTACATAGATTATACAAATATAGCAGAACTTTTTAAAATTAGTAGAAATCCGTTTAAATTTGGGTACTTATGAATTAATTGTTTTTGATACTGTAGTTCTAAGCTGATACTGGTAGCATCAGTAAGACAATTATTATAAATCATTATCATCGTCACATCCCATATATGTCCCACTGTTGGGCTCGAGCCCCCTCCGTAATGGGAGGGAAACTAACCTACCATACCACTCTGGTCAGACCTGTTGGTATAGGGTTTTGTTTCAAGTTTTCCTTCTCTTACATAGATGTTATATGCGTTTTGTATCCCTTAGTACTCGTCGAAAATTCGAAAGTAGAGTTTGCTGTCAAAGATCTAGTAAAGATAGCTATGAAATATCCAGTAGAGATCACTGCCAAAGATCAATGGCAGCCTGTAGACGTTCATTGTTGGACAAAGGCTTTCGCATGAGAATGCCACTTGGAATGCTCTACAACTTACATCTGACAGCTCCCTGCGACTTTTATGACATCATTAGTCCCCCTAGTGAGGAGGTCGTCCTACGCTACGTCGTTCAATTAGTGGCTGCCATTCTACCCTAACGGTTGTCGATTCAACGAACAATGTGGCCTGCCCATTGCCATTTTACGTGCAAATTTAGGCTACATAGGTAACATTCATTCTGCTACGGATATGCCAGATTTTATCTCGAAGAGAAATAACGTCTACGTTGAGTGACTTTCAATGTTATTATGAGGCCCACATTTAGAGACCAACATTCTGTACCGTAAGTCGGCATTGGTAACACACCCAGGTTTTATCAAAGATAACAGTTTTAAATATAAGTTGATCTTTGGGTGAATGGGACCTGAACTTAGTATTTTACCTATTATTCTAAACGAGATACACGTGTATGAAGAGAATTATGAATGTTGAGGAAGCGAGTGAAGTATGCAGATATAGAGTTCTCTGGCACTCTGTTCTCTCTGCCTACCTGCAAGGGATATGGCGTGATGATATGTATGTCGATACACGCAAAAGAGACATGCCTCTATTATTCATCCTCTAATTTTTCTAAAAGAAATAATACTGCAATAAAATATAAGTCTGCATAAGGCAAAAGTATATCATTACTTGTCGGCAATAAGACTTGTCGTTGTTTTTTTTATACGAATGTGAGACTTTATTTAAAACCTCATAAAGAAATTGCTAAAGCTTGCAAACATGTATAAATATTTTGTAAAACTAAAAACTGCACAAAAAATACAACACAGACATTTATTATTTAAAATACTTACTTAAAGCTTTGTCTACGCTGTGATTCACATTCCACGCACAAAAATAAAAGATTGGTTTTATTTGTCTTTTTTAATTTAGAACGTTGAATTTCGTCCTTCTGTGCTGTTACAACTCTATTTAAATATCATCCTAAAATAGAACGCAATTTTGATTTGTATTAACAGTAACTAATAAACCTGACCTGTCAATGGCTACTACTGAACATAGTCGTCTCCAAGGGCTAAAGTTAGACACCGAAGACAAAGATCGGGTACCGGTAGCCCGCTCGCACGGCGAAGAGAGGTGCTTGCAGGGTGGGTCTATGGGCTTGCGCACAGTCTTTTCCGTCGCCCTGGACCGATTTGGCGGGGCGCGACCACCTCCATAGTCCACGGCAAGAAAAAAGAAAAAACAAAGGCAATAGAGTTACAATCACTGCGTTTGTTGCGCGGATGGTGATTACAGTTGGTGTTCTATATTTCCTAGACAGCTCTTCATAGAGCGATGGATAAATGAAAGAAAATGTATTTCTGCTGTCTCTCAGGTTACTTTTAACGACTCTTACTAAAAATTAAGGGCTTTCTACCCATTGTACACGTGTATTCTTAACCCGCCACTAAATGGGAAAGGCAAGACAGAGCTATTAATTTATTCAGAAAATTCACGATGATGTTGCAAAAATTGTTACCGCATAAAATGTATAATTGAAATTAAATGTGCTGTTCAAAACTCGCTTCAAATTTTCAACATTTTCAAATGCTGCTATTATAATGAATGTACTTTATTATTATTCCATATCTGAATAAATTTTATCCTTTTAAATAAGAGATTGCATACAATTATATTAAAAGTTAGAAGATATTATATATTCTTATGGAGAATATGATTATGTGATTATGATTAGTGCATAAGATGATTAGACTAATAGAATATTATAAGTTATTATACCATGAATCTTAAAATTTATCTTAGCGGTAACAAAATATTTACAACAATCAGAATATTAATGAGCTTAGCCTTCAGTTTCTGTGAGTTAGCTAGACTTTGATTTGCATTTTGAATATTTCCTAAAGTAATATTAAATTTAAACAAGATAAAAATATATATTTTTCTCTATTAAATCTCGTTATTAGTAATAAGTAAATCTTTCTCTCTGGTCATTGTTGAACAATAAACTTAGTCACGATGGTTCGAAAATTCTTATTATAAAAGAAAGCCGTGCTCAACAGTGTATTTCAACGAATATATTTACTACATCAAATTATTGTTCATTCAATAAATGCATATGCAACTTATAGTTTAATAGCCATTTTGAAAGTTATTTCTGGATGGAGTAAATATATAATTCATCAATCCCTTTCTAAGGGCAACAAGGGTTTTTTGTAGATAATTAAAACTGAAAATGTACCCTATATCAACATGGTTAACCAGCGTAGTGAAGTAGGCCAATTGCGCTTCTATAATCAAGAAGGCTCGCCTACTAGTGGGACGTGTTATCGTGCCCGATAATCTATAATGTTATCTGATTTTACGCGAATATTACTCATTTGAAATAAAACTATTTTTAAGGATTATAACGCATTTATATTTGATACCTCATCATCATCATCACAGCCTATATATGTCCCACTGTTGGGCTCGGGCCTCCTCCGTAATGGGAGGGAAATTAACATACTATACCACGCTGGTCAAACGTGTTGGTATAGGGTGTTGTTTCGAGTTTTCCTTCTCTCGCATAGATGTTATATGCGTTTTACATCCCTTAGTCGTCTCTTACGATCACCCACGGGTAAGATAGGGGGTGTTGAATTGTATTCTTACTCCGTCACCACACGGAATTTTTATTTTTAATTTGATACCTACCTGATATATAATAAATAGTTTCTGAACTTAATCACAGTAAAGTGATGTCTACTTCAGACATAATACAAAACGAATCCATTAATTGAAACGCTTCGGATAATACATTCGCACTTTGATAAATTGAATGTCTACATCTAAATCTACGGTGTTTCTTATTTTTTGTTTAAAGCGCTCCGCTCCGGCTTTCTATACAGCTAATTTTATACAAAAAAAGAAACTATTACTATAGTCTATCTAATCTAAGAAGTGCGCTTTGACAACTGTCTGAGTAAGTTGTCCAGGTATGTGAACCAAATAATCGCCATCAAAAATATCCGATTTTACTGAGAAATCCACATTGATTCTTTATAATTAATAATCGGTTTATTTTTTATTTTTCAAAAAGGTGATGAATAAATTAAGTACTAAATTAGTACTAAACAAATATAATTATTTCAGCGTAGAATCTACTCATCATATTTAGTAGGATTAGGTTAATTAAAAACAAAAACTGGTTTTGAGAAAAGCTATTTATTAAGAATTACTACTATTACTTGAATTATCAGCGTCGCGAACATTAATAATTATTTCCTCATCAATCAAAGTGTTGAAATGTACAACTCTGTCAAAATCTCTATTCGATTAATTATATTATTCTAATATTTTTACCGATTATTTGGATATTCGTGAATTGGAAGTTGTCAAGCACTATTGTATAGAACGTGATGACGTGACATTGCTAAGTCGTCAATAACAATTACTATTTACCATGTTATTATAATTTTAAATTAGTTTTACGAGTTTCAACATTAGATTATTGTACAAGAAAGTCACCCGCAATGTTAATTATGTAAATAACTTAATAGTTGTTTAAAATTTCAGATTTAGTGTTTACAATCGTTTGACCGAGGTTATTGTGTATTAAAAAATGCAAAAAGTCAAAATGCACTTCTTAGATTAGATGAACCATAATTCTACTAACTATACTAACTTAGTACAGCTTTTTAATTAATTTATTTAATGATATATATTTATCTATATAACATATAGATAACTAGCTTCTGCACGCGGCTTCGCCCGTCTAAAAGGTTACTTTCCTAAAGTTTTTCATCCCCTATTTTTATTTTACCCTTTAAGGGTAATTTTTTACAAAATTTTAATGTCATATTTATTACCCGACTGCAAAGGAGTGGTATTGTGTTTAACAGTCTATGTATGTATGTATGTATGTTTGTATGTTCCTTTGAAGCACTATATATACCAAACGCCTGGGCTGATTTTTATGATTCGCACGTCAATCGATTCCTGTTAATCCGGCGAGTGTCACTAAAGATATGACGTTACTGAAAATTCAATATGGCGACTACTGGACGCTATATTGTGGCAATTAAAAAAAATAAAGTCAACAAACTATATCGAGTGGGGTATCGTTAAATAGGTATTTAAAAATCATTTTTAGTTTTCTCTCAACATTTTTCGATTTGACTGGCCGTTTAGGATCTATATCAATTTAAAGTTTCGTAACAACCTTTCTCACATATAGGTTTTTTAGACAGTAGAAATTTACGATGAAAAGACGAAAAATTCATATAACTGGATGTGGATGAAGATATACTGAAGTATCTAGTAGGTATATTGTCCAATATACCATAGGTAGTCCTACCTAAAGTATCTAATGTCTGACGCGGTCGCCCATCTCCAATTTCTAACGATTTAGTACTCAACTTCAAGCGAAAAAGTATATATAGTTAGGTACTTACCTACTTATTAATAAATAAGATAACTATAGCTACCCAAGTATTTATAACTAAAAAGTATAAAATAAAAAAAATGATTAAAAAAATCAAAAAACCCGACTGCGTAAAAAGTCACCAAAACTAGGTACATAATAAAAAAACTGAAAAGAAAAAAACAAGCACTTAGATGTCCAGTGGTCTAGAATTTCATAATATATTATTGAATAAATACTATTGCAGAAAATGAAATATATTTTAATAATAGAACATGACAACTGAACAGTCGGGATCCTTTATTCGACAGCAAATCTAATTTTCAATGGATCCCGACTGTTCAGTTGTCATGTTCTATTATTAAAATATATTTCATTTTCTGCAATAGTATTTATTCAATAATATATTATGGAATTCTAGACCACCGGACATCTAAGTGCTTGTTTTTTTCTTTTCAGTTTTTTTATTATGTACCTAGTTTTGTTGACTTTTTACGCAGTCGGGTTTTTTGATTTTTTTAATCATTTTTTTTTTTATATCTAATGAATAGCCTAAAAATAAGTTTTAAGCTACTGGCTTTAAAAATGACGATACTTCCTTATAACTTTTCATCCCCCGTTACAACCCTTTTTTTGCGTTAAAAAGTAGCCTATATCCTTTATCAGGCTCTAGACCATCTGTGTACCAAATTTCATTTTGATCGGTTTAGTAGTTTTAGCGTGAAAGAGCGACAAACTGACAGACAGAGTTCCTTTCGCATTTATAATATTAGTAAGGATTGTTGGCATTTGCGCTTTTAAAATCATAGGTATTTTAGTTAGAGATTTTACAGTGGAATTATTAATATGTTTTCAAACTGCTTTGTGGTGACAGCTACACGTAGTACCTACCAACCCTTACATATATTTGTGGGTATCGTAAAAGACGCCTAACGGTTTTATGTAGATCTGAACCAGTTAGCTGGAGATTCAGCTCATGCTATTTGGTCAACAAATATATTCCCCTAGAGGGTTGACATCAGGCATATCAGGATAAAACTATTGTCAATACTTTTTCATTGTGTACGATGAAACAAAGAAAAATATATTCTGCTTCGACCTCAAGTAATTGGGACAAATAAGAGAAAAATAACTCAGAGAATATCAACGTCTGAAAAGTGGCTCTGTGCTGTTGCAGTAGTGAAGATTGTTTAGAGTATTGGGCTTTAGGGAATGAAATGGAGTACTGAGAGACCCGGTTAAAATAACCATTTGCTAGTATACAGTGGACCCAAATTCAGGATCATCCTCTCTGGGAGTCTGTTCTGTCAATCAGCGATTAGTCCCGTCATGTAGTCGTAGCTGAATGGTAAATTGGCGTGGACCTCGACTGTAACGTCGGAGTGGTATCGGGAGACCTTCCGTGCTTCGTGTGAGGAGCTGGCACATAGTACAAACACAAAACTCACCCTGTAGCCATGTATTGTGTTGCGCACTTTTTTTTATATCACCAAATCTCATATCCACACTCACTTCTTCCCACCGTCACCATTTTTACCACCGTACCACTTGACTTCGTAGCAAGGTTCAATCATTAGACTGCACAGATGGCGTAGTGGTTAAGATACCGACCTTCCGTGCCAGTGCCGTGGGTTCGATTCCCACGCAGGATATTACTTTGTGCGATCCACAATGTGTTGTTCTGAGTCTGGGTGTAATTTGTCTGCGTTAATTGCATGTTTGTAAAGTAAGTGCAATACAAGGTTTATTTCCTTAGTGCAGGGTGGTGTCATGAAAAAAAGAAGAATTTCAGCTGAAAACGTTATTTTCTTCAATTGTACTTCTTCAGCGATCATTTCTTCCATGTACGTGTTAGACCTGCTGCTTTGTCTCCCGAGCACTATGACATGTCCTTTACACCAGGTTTAAGAAAAGCACTTTCTTGACGGTAAGCAACGACATGCCTGTGCCCCTGTTATTGGAAAGATTGAATTGATACTGCCGCTCAAGAAGAGCGGCAGTATCAATTACCAATTACCATCGGGTGTGCTACTTGCTCTTTTGTTACATACATACATACATACATACATATCATCACGCCATATCCCTTGCAGGGTAGGCAGAGAGAACAGAGTGCCAGAGAACTCTATCTCTGCATACTTCACTCGCTTCCTCAACATTCATAATTCTCTTCATACACGCTCGCCGGTTTCGGAGACTCTTGACTCCACCTTCCTTCAGTACCTGACCGATCTGGTCTAGGTAGGTTAGTCTCGGTCTCCCTCGGTACCTACATCCTTCCACTTTCGCATTGTATATCTTCTTAACCAGACGTTCGTTCGGCATTCTTTCCACATGTCCGAACCATTAGAGCATTCCCTTTCGCATCTTTACACCAATACTCCCTTTCATACCTACTCGCTCTCTTACGTCGTCGTTACGAATGCGGTCGGTCAGCCTAACTCCACAGATTTTCCGAAGAGATCGCATTTCGACCGCATTAATTTTACTTTCATACTCTTTTCTGCATACCCAACTCTCGCTTCCATACAGTAATGTTGGGACAAGCACTGCGTTATGTATTGCTACACGTGCCTTCTGGCTGAGGTGGTGGCTGCCGAGAAGTTGCCCCAACGCTCCGTTCACTCTATTGCCCGAATTCACTCTTCGCTCTATATCAGTGGTGTACCGTCCATCTCGGCTAAATCCACATCCAAGATATACAAATTCATCCACTTGCTCTAGTACATCATTACCTATTGTTACTCTTACATCTGTTCTGGCTTCATCTCTTTGAAAGACCATTATTTTGGTTTTGCTCACATTCACGCGTAGACCCTTTTTCTTACAATCTTCTGTCATTGTGTCGACTAGGGTCTGCAGGTCAGTCGCTGACTGCGCCAGCAGGACTGCGTCATCTGCATAAAGCAGAGCAGAGACCACTGAGTCACCCATCTGGACTCCCACATTCATATCGTTCAACCTTTGGAGACATTTATCCAGATATATGATAAACAGCCTGGCTGATAGAACGCAGCCCTGCTTAACGCCGATATTGACGTCAAACCAAGGCGACATTCCATCATCCAGCCGCACACAGGCTCTACAGCCCATGTAACTGGATTGCACAGCCTGCAGCAGTTTACCGTTAATACCATATTCCGGTAAAATGTCCCAAAGTTCCTTTCGTACAACCGTGTCAAATGCTCTCTCCAGATCCACAAAACTGCAGAAAACCCTCTGACCTAGGGCCAGATGCTTCTCCACAATGTTGCGCAGAGAGAACACTTGATCCATGCATCCCCTTCCACTCCTGAAACCTCCTTGTGTCTCACACAGTAAACCATCGGACACCACCCTCATTCTCCTTTCAATAATTTTACCATACACTTTTGCTGCCAAACTGGTCAAGCTTATGGCTCTGTAATTTGCGCAGTCATAACGTGAACCCTTGTTTTTAAACAAAGGCACGATGACTGCGCTATTCCAGTCCCCGGGAACCATTCCCGAGCTCCAACATAAATTGAGGAGCAACAGGAACGCCTCCCGGACACAGGAGCCACCAAGCTTGATTATCTCGGCAGACACCATATCAATACCCGCTGCCTTGCCATTTTTCAAGCTTCTTATCGCCCATTCAACTTCATCCGTACTGATGCCATCGGAGGATGCCGTCGCCGAATGTTGATCTACTAGACCACATGCGACACCGGCGCCAACCATAGTATCCGCATACATATCGCCAAAATATTCACTCCATCGGCTTAACACGTCTTGTGTTTGTGTAAGAATGTCTCCACCTTTAGACCCTATTTTATTCATTCTGAAGGCTGACCAATCACCCCGAGACTTCTTCACCTCCCTCCAAAAGAGTTTGGTGTTACTCTCGAAGTTTTTAGTCAGCCTTTTTTCTGCACTCATACTTGCTCTATCACGTTTCTCTTTCACTAAGGCCTTGGTGTCATTCTTACATTGCCGATATATTTCTTTCTTCTGTTCAGTCATACTGTCATTCAGATTCAAAGAAGAGACATAGTCCAGCCACGCTTTCTTCTTTTGCTCTACGGAAGCTGCCACTTCCGCATCCCACCATGCATCACCATTTGTGTTTCTATGCTTCTTTGAACTTCCACATACTTCTTTCGCTGTGTCTACCATACTCTCTTTCAATACTCTCCAGCATTCTTCAATGTCCGATTGCGGCTGGCTTGCCATTGTCAGCCGTTCTCGGACACTCTCTGCATACTTTTCTCTTACACACTCTTCTTGCAACCTTTCAACCTTTATTCTTTCAAGCCCTCCGAAGTGGACACGCTCTCGCCAGTGCCTCCACTTTCTGAACAGACCACTAAATCTCGCAATAACTAGATAGTGGTCCGTATCGACTGTGGGGCCCCTGTAGGCTCTTGCGTCCAATATTTTGCTTCGGAGGCGACTGTCTACCAAAATTAAATCTATAATAGATTTAATTTTGGTTACATGGAGAAGGAATGAACTTTTCTGTTCATTCCTTCTCCATGTATACATATGGATGTCCTTATGTTGGAAAAATGTGTTTGACACAATAAGGTTTCTCTCCATACATACATCCGCTATGAGCCTACCTGCGTCGTTCACTCTCTTATCACCAAATGGACCAAGTACGTCCTCATAGTCGGGACGCTTGGTCCCCACCCATCCGTTCAAATCTCCGCATACAATCACGCGTTCACTGGTTTCTGCCATATCCAGAACTTCCCTAACATTATCCCAAAACTTCTCTAGGTCTGATGCCACCGAGTATCCTACGGGAGCATATGCTACAACCATGAATACCTTGGTGACACCAAGTTTTATACGGACCCAAGGAAGTCTGGGATCATACATTCCGTAATCCTTCACACCTGAGGTCAAGCGAGAGGACAGCAGTACTCCTACCCCCATGCTGGCTCGATCGCTCTGTGGTACACCAGACCACAGAGCCATCCCGCCACCAGGAAGATCGCAGGCGTCGCTGCCCCTTCGCTTGGTCTCTGTTACACAGAGCACGTCTAGCTGTTTGTCCGCCATGACGGATATCAGCTCGTGCAACTTACCTTCCACACAACCTCTTACATTCCACGTGCCCACCCGGCACTCTGCTCTCCTCGACTCGCCTGACTGGGCAAGGCGTGATGGGTGCCGGCCCCCATCGCCGCAACTGCCGAAGTTCGTACCGACGGGGGCGGGTCGGTACGCGTCGCCTCCGGGGGACACCCTAACCCGCATTGCGGTACGCATTTCGAGCCGGATTAGCAGTCTAATTAGACTGGCAAGGGACACGAACGAGCACGCTCCGGACTATGCCCCCCTAATGCCTCTTTTGTTACCATCGGCAATAAAAAGGATGATTTTCAAACAATTAACTTTTATATTTTATACTTTTAGTAATACTACCTATTCGTTGTCCAGTTTTAACTGTGATATAAAATCTTTTTCATGCTATCAAGCAAACAACGTAATAAGGACAATTTGTAAAAAGGTGTTAAAAATAATATTTAAAAAAAATGTTTTTATTATACAAGCACGGTGTTTAGTATCAACTCATACCAAACACGAATTGAACATAATAGAGAATACAAAGTGAATCTATTATTTTAGTTAAATAGGGGTGACAGTGAACTAATCGCGCGGAATGAAATCCTAAGACTCCTCTAAAACACGAAACACAAGTAATCTTTTATATTTTAATATTTTTATTCCTCGATATAACTGCTAATGTTCAATACTTTAGACATTGTTTTGTTACATTTTTATAAAACGCGTAAACGTGTTTATTTGTATTGCATTATTCTAACCTAGACCAAAAAAATAATTTATTGGTAAAATTATGAGAAACCAAGTCATAACATATTGAAAATGAAAGTTCCTTTTTTTAAAGACACCACAATAAAACATAATTAGGCAGTCATCATACTCTCATCTCATACCTTGCCTTAAGCCCCTCCTGGAGCGAACTACTATGCTGAAGCTTACTCCAAAATTGAAGGGATTTTTATCAACTTCACAAGGCTGGTCTGACGAGTTGGTACAGAGATTTATTTCAAATTTACCCTCTCTTGCATAGATGTTGTCTATATATTATATTTCTCATTCGTCTTATACGACCCTCACAGTTAAAAGCGGTAGTAAACTATGAGATAAATAAATTGTTTTATTAAATAAACAAACATTCACTGATAAAGCTGTAAGCGTTATTTTAAGAAATTATCGAGACGGGAGCTCCGAGATGGAAAAAGCCAACAATATACCAAGTTGCTTGAAAGGTTTAACAATTTTATCCACATCTGAAACGCTCCATTTGATACTTAATGTCAGAAACATAAATCTAATGAATATAACAGAGCTGGCGTTGGTAGTTATTAAGCCTATATTTTATGCAGCGTGACACTAACAATTATTACAAATACCACTAAACTATGGTACGAAATTAATATATTTTGACTTGTCACTGCCATTTCAATTAATTCTAACTTGAAGCGATTACTACTGCGATATTAATTTCAATTAATTGTCAAACTTGCTAAATGTTTCTGGTGCCTTCCAAGTGTGAGTTGAATACATAATTAGCCTTTAAATATATTAATTATAGTCATGAGGATAATCATGAAATTTAATTTTACAAAGAAATTCAACAATCAGAATAGTCAAAAGGTTAAAACAATAAGTAGGTACTTGCTTTGAGGTACGGTAAAATTTGCAAAACAAAACAGTAAAGATTTTTATAGTCTATCATTTTTCTACGAAGAATTAAAGGCTGTAATGCACCAACACTTTTTTGTTCACGCTGTAGTAACGGGGCGGTGTGTGTGACTGTTATAAGCGTCCTCACGAATCCCTGTCAAGGCATGCAAGGAGCTCCTAGTGGTCCTCTCCTTCGCATGACTAATGGCCAGTTGCAGTCTTCTTGATTCTTTTGCGCTTTCTTTGACCCACCCCGGTGTCCATACAACTTTCTTTAATGTTAGATTTTGAGCTGGTACCTCCTTTTCTTCGTCATATGGTTTTTAGGTTTTTGTAATAATTATTTCCTTAGTTTTTACATGAGTATGGTAACTTAAGTCCACCTATGTTCATACACAGGTGCCTAGACAACGCAAATATCCGTGGTTTGAGCTCTAGTAGTTTAATGATGGCGTATCGGGTACCGGTGGTCCGCTCACACGGCGAAGAGAGGTGTTTGCAGGGTGGGTACATGGGGTTGTGCGCCGCCTCTTTTGTCGCCCCGGATCGATTTGTCGGGGCGCGACCACATTCATGGTCCACCCTGCGGGAAATAAAAAGGTTTGAACTCTAGTAGGTTAAAGCTCTCTATCAATAAAGGGACGCCCAAGGCGGTATCTTGAAACTTTGAGGTTTCTTTAGCTAATTAAGACAAGTCTCTCACCTTCTGTCCTTCTGACGAGTTCGCCAACATTGGTCTAAGCCTGTCCGCTTGATTACGTCTCCAGAACCAGACGTACCTATCACCTAAAACTGTTTTATAGACTTACATCGTTACTAGTCTCAGATGACAAAATCATACAGTTTATCCAGGCCAGGATCAGAAGCGGAAATACAGAGCCTACTATACCATGTTTGATGTTCGCCATGAGCGACAACTCCAATAACACTAAGGATTCGAGGAGCTGTGGTTACTGTGGGGAGGTTTTTGACAAATGTGCTGCGCTATATATAATAATTTTTAGTCTCACGAATTATGTAGTTACAAAGTAAAAAGCTTCTAACTTAATCTATGCTTTTTTGTAGTAGATTTTTGGTTGATGATCGTCGACTACTAGTTTTGATTCGAAAACATTCACTATCGTTTAGTTCTACTTCATTTCAATTTAGTAGTAGATCTAGGAATTGAAACGAAACCCGAAAGACAGTAATCGTATTATGCTAGGGCCGCACCTGCGTCTATCGTCCCGAGGTAATGTGTGGCGAAGCTTCGTACGTTTTGTACACTAGAATATGATCGCGATAATACTGTGGTCATATTAGCAACTTCGGTATTTTACACGAAGTATCGTGCAATAATTAAAGATGGCCGAAATAATTTTCATGCGTTTAACTATGGATGACAAGTTGTTTTACTTTTACAGCTATATTATGCTAATAATTACATAATGATTTTTTTGGATCCCTTCATGGTTCCAGCTTCATAATGGTGTAAAAATTCTAACACCATTACATCGCTCCACTCCGTATTTATTGATTAACTGGAGATCCTCCAACGCGTCTAAACACACTCAAAATTTCCACCAAAATGAAAAACGCTAGTCTGACCACAGAGCACGATATATTAACACGCTAAAACCCTTTGACTTATCGCCACCCAAGCGATAGCGCACACGAAGCCCGAATGTTCGCGACGATAGCCAATAATGACCGCTTGCATCTACGTGTATCGTCTCATTGCACGAAGCTTCGTGACGATACACGCAGGTGCGACCCTAGCATTAGGGTAACAAGCAAATAATGGACTACAAAGATTTATTTTTAATTTCATTTACAATCCTTTCAACATAATATGTAAATTCCCGTGAGCCCAATAGCTTTAACCGATTGGTTTACTAAGCTATGATTTTAACCTGCTTGTACCGTGATATAAGAAACGCAAAATGGATTTCTTGGATCGCTATGAATAATACATTAGTATTGATACGAGTACTTGCCGGTGAGGTTTCGTCAATATATTGTTGTATTATTTACTATGTAAAAAATATTCAAAATATTTTACCACGCTTTTAGATTCGACATTTCTTTCTTTGAATTTACTGTGTATGTAGTGCGTACATTTCATATTATTACAATACATTATGATAACATTTACCGTGTAGAAATTGTTGTATTTTTTTTCTATATCATAAAGCTGCGTACACAGCTCTTGATTATATAGACTACAATAACTAATTATTAGGCCTATCTTCACCACTTTGTACTATAGACCAGTATTCAAATCAAAGTGCATGCAGGATATACCTACAAAACAGTTAAAATAATTATAAAGTTAAAAAATATATTATGCATCCAGTGCATAATATATAAGTAAAAGTATTTCTGATATTTAATATTTTACCACCCGTAACTTACTCGTGGTTGATCGTAAAAGGCGACTCAGGGGATATAAAATCTATGCAAGAGAAGGAAAACTCGAAACAAATCCTATACCAACACGTCTGACCAGCGTGGTATAGAAGGTTAATTGCCCATTCATTACGGAGGAGGCCTGAGCCCAACAGTGGAACATATATAGGCTGTGATGATGATGATGATGATGACGATGATGATGAATATTTTGAATCAGCCTTTTGGTCGTTCATTTGATGTACTATATTTTTTTTCTTTTGCATGCATCTTTCTTTTTAAATAAACTTTTTGGTTAAATGATAGAGAAATACGTTTCGCCAGAGTACCTATACGGCTTGCACTGAAATCAATATTCGATTCAGGTAGCTTTTTCAATAAGCAAAACGTGGTAAAACGGCACGTTATGGAAATCCACACTGCTTTTCCGTTGCCATAAACTAGGCGGGATGAGAGTGATTTGAACAGGGCCTGGCCATTCCATAGCCTATTAAAAACGAAAAATTGAATGGTTATCTATCTCCTTCAATATCAAGTCACATGCTATTAATATTTTTTTAATTGTTTGGCCCTGGTAAACAAATAAGGGACAGTGATATGTGAAATATTTTCATCGACTTGATTTAGTTCATTATCAGCACAACATCCGCCCTATCAATGGTCAAGCTAGGTTGTGGTTGATTCAGCCAAAGCCATGGTAGTAAAACTAAGATTTAAACTGCCATTTTCGGAGAGACCAATTGTGGTAAGGGCAGTATACTGACACAATAAAATCGAGACGGCTATAAAGGAGATAACCAAAAGAATAACACGACGGGCGAAAAACCGAAGTCAAGGTATCGATTTTGGTGTCCGCTCAATAGGTAGGTATAGAAAACGTGGCGGGTTATGGAGTCCTAAGGCATGTCTTTCAGACTAAGCAACGTAAAGCTAGTTTATAGTCAAAATATCTATCTTTTTTGAGAACCATGATAAATGCTGTGGGCTCGATTCCTCTGCAGGACAATACTTTGTGCGATCTATAAAACGTTGTTCTATCCCTGGTTATAATTTTCATCTATTAATTTTCTAATTTGTAAAGTCCTTCTCAATACAAGGATAAGTTCATTAAAGCTGTGTTTTTAAAAAAATAGACAACCATGGAAAAAAAGCCACCAATAAAAATCAACCTTCTTATGGCAGGCACACACCGCTCATTCTATTCAAGGCGAAGGAAGGACGGCACGCAATCCCATAGCTGACGATATCGAGCATAGTCTTAGCGAGGGTCGACATCGTCCGATCGGTACCGATGATTGCAACTAGTTAACGGCGCTGCTCTGCCCAGGCCACGCAGAACTCGAGCGTGTGATGCTCTGTCCCATCATCGCAATCGCAGTGGTTGTAGGACGGTATCCTCTCCCTTCTCGCGACTGTGAGCAGATACTTGTCGAAGCATGCCCTGCACCAGTCGGAAGGAAAGGACCCTGTGCCGCCGATCCAACCACATCATAAGCTCCGGTAGGAACACGTACGGTGTTCGTACTGGAATAGCAACCCCATTCAAAATGTAAACAAAAGAACATCAGTCGTTTCGGTTAATGTTAAAAGACAGACACAAAATAAAAAAAAAATAAAAAAGGCTACAATCGATTTAGCATAGATTTTTGTTCATTTTTTTTATCATTCTGGAACAACTTGTCCCTTGATGAGAGGTATACTATAGTTATTTCTGTATACATGTTATACGAAATTATAAGACATTCTCTCGAGTAGGTAAGGCGTGACAATTATATAATCACATTAGTAATAATACTTATGACTTCTTAGTACTCACAAATAAAATATAAAGAAAACCATATATTATCCGTGTGGTGACGGAGTAAGAATACAATTCACCACCACTTATCTTACCTGTGGGTGATCGTAAAAGGCGATTCAGGGATATAAAATGCATATACCATCTATGCAAGAAAAGAAAAACTCGAAACAAAACCCTATACCAACACGTCTGACCAGCGCGGTATAGTAGGTTAATTTCCCTCCCATTACCGAGCCCAATAGTGGAACACATATTATGCGCTGTTATATGATAATGACGATATATTTTTCTTTTTATTAATTCACACAACTAATCAAATCACTAGACTTAATTATTCCTTAGTCAATTGCTAATCTAGGGATCAGTTTATTCTGTATATTAAACAGTGGATAAATACATAAGTAACTAAAGGCCCATAGCGTGGGATGATGTCCGCTGTCAGAATTCCCACGCTCATTAAAGGGCTCAAATGGTACAATTAATGCCATAAGATATGTCTCATTTATATATACAAGATAAAATTATATTATTTAGAAAAATATTTCTTTTGTCTTTTAATTAGGAAATAGATGGCGTTGATATTTGATAGCTACTAATCAACCCTAGCGTTACTTATGGACGTAAAAAGATCTTGACTTTTCCTACATTCATTAGGGTTAATAACAACTGGTGAACACCTGAAATACGATTCCATTTCCAAGCAAGCATGTCGTTACGTTGGCAAACTGTTATAAACTCTAACAACGCCCTCCTACTAATGATATATAGTAAATCACATGCCGACTTAAATAACGATAGGTGTAGAAAGATTTCCTTGATATTTTAATGGTAATAAAGGTTTTATTAGCATCCATCTATCAGTCTAGTGTCATGTACGACGTAAGCTTCCCCACGAATACTAATAATTTATACTTGACAGGCGCCGCGTTAATTCTGTCTAATCTATGTATATAACTTCCACAAGAAAGTAAGGGAATAATGATCCATTACAATAGCGGTGTAATCTTACGTTTGGCTAGCGTGTTGGCGATCGCAGTTTTATGAGTTTTCCAGGAGAGTAGTTTGCTATTCTTTGATTCCTTTCCTTAAGAAATAAACGTATTTTATTATAAACCCGTCATCATACTGGTTTGAGAATAATTTAAAATAATAATTAAAAATTATTAACATTGTTATTATATTACCCGTGTGGCGACGGGAATAGAATACAAAGGTCGTCACCCCTTACTTGCCCGTGGGAGTCGTAAAAATCGGCTAAGGGTCTCACCGGGAGATTGGGCAGCGGCTATCTCCCGGGAAACTTAATAACATCTACCGCGATCGCCAATCCGCTCGCCAATGTGGCGATTATGGCATTATTACCCCAACCCTTGGCCCTGTTAACACACAACGTTCGGACTTTCTTAGGACCGACTAGAGGGTCATCGAACTGGAAGAGGAATTGAGCAAAATCAGATGGGACATTGTAGGATTATCAGAAGTGCGAAGAGAGGGGGAGGGCATGATAATCCTCCGGTCTGGAAATCTGCTCTTCTACCGGGAGGGAGATCACCCATCCCAAGGCGGTGTATGGTTTATCGTTCATAAGTCTCTCGTAGAGAACGTGGAGAGGATTGAAAGTGTGTCAACAAGGGTAGCTTACCTTATACTCACAGTTACCAAACGGTATTCGTTGAAGGTCATACAGGTTTACGCACCGACTTCGACATACTCCGACGGCGTAGTGGAGGCCTTATACGAGGATATCTCGAAAGCTATCCACACGTCCAAAACCCACTTTACGGTAGTTATGGGAGACTTCAACGCAAAACTAGGCAAAAGGACAGACGATGAGTTGTGAGTGGGGCAATATAGATTTGGACAGAGAAACCAAAGGGGCCAAAAACTGTCCGACTTTTTGGAGAAGGAAGGCCTCTTCATGATGAATTCCTTCTTCAAGAAATGGCCACAAAGGAAGTGGACCTGGATTAGTCCTGATGGATCCACTAAAAATGAGTGACAGTGACTTCATCTTGACGGACAAACGACAAATATTCAATGATGTATCTGTGATCAGCAGGATTAAAACTGGGAGTGATCACCGGATGGTTCGAGGCACATTAAATCTTCTTACGAAAGTCGAGCGGTCCCGCTTGATGAAGTCTACACTCCGACCTACACCTGTCCAATACCAGAACCCCAATAGCTTTCAACTCACATTACATAATCGCTTCCGATGCCTAGAAGAGTGCGAATCTTCGAACGATATGAACAACAGGTTCGTGGAAACTGTCCACGCGGTCGGGTCAAAATTCTTTAAGGTCTGTCGCGCTACTAGAACAAAAAAGCTTTCTGACCAGACTCTTCAACTCATGGAGAGGAGAAAGGAAATAACGGTACAGTCTTCAGCCGATTGGTCCGAACTCAGGCAGCTTAATAGACAAATCTCTAAATCTATGTGACGCGATATTCGCCGATTCAATACACTGCGTATTGAAAAGGCGATAGAGCGAAATCGAGGTTCCAAAGTGTTCGCACGAGATTAGTCGATTGCGCAGAGCCAAGTGACTAAGCTGAAGACTGATAACGGTATTGTCATTTCATCCCAGAGTGAGATCTTGGGAGAGGTACGAAAGGTTCTACATACGATTACAGCAACGATTTCCAACAAGAACTATAACAACTTTGAAATAGAACTATCTTTAAGGATTGTATGTAGTTTTAGTTTTGTGATCAGTATCCCAACGTTTCGAATGAATTTCATCAATCATACTTTATACTTTTGGAGGTCAATTAAAATGCGATAAAATCCATTTAAATAGTTTTAATTTATATATTTAATATTTGATTTTGACTGTGTAGATAATGTATGGTAAAGATATTGACTTATAGTGCCTGTGCCTAGATTCCTACACAAGACAATACTTTGATCTACAAATTATTATTTTGAATATGTGTGTAGTTTGTGTCCGGTAATTATATGTTTGTAAAGTATATACAAAGATATTTTTTTAGTATCGGGTATTGTTTTATCCATCTATCTATCTATATATATATAAGAGATTTCCACCTATGTATTGACTCATCACGATATCTCTGGAACCATAAGGTCTACAGACTTTAAATTTTATAGGGATATTCTTTTCGCCGAGTAGAGGTCAGCTAAGAACGGATTTTATGAAATTCCACCAGCAAAGGGGGTTGTTGGGGTGTAAAGACCTCATTTTTTAAATATAGCTCCTACAGACTTGAAATTCAGTAGGTATATATATTTATTTTATTATGTTATGATGCAGAGGTAAATTAAGAATAGCTTTTTAAAAATTTCACCCCTAAAGGGGATTGCGTAGGCGTTAACATAAAAAATCGATATTTCCAAATATTGGCCCTACAGACTTCGAATTTGGTGTGTACTTTGTGTGGACATGATGCGAATGTGCGCCACGCAACTGAACTCATGTAACCGAAGTGAAGCGAGGGCGGGTCGCTAGTTATAAATAAAATCTATTCACGAAAACGTCAAAAATCGTTAAAACTATTTGCGTATCAAGAATTATCTTGCATGAGAATCGTTACCACATACACGATACTGGAGATCCAGTGATCCATATTTACACATACAATCATATCTATTTCTAGATTAGCATTACAGCAAGCAAGTTTTATACTTTAAAGTGCTTAGCAAACTTGAACGGGAAAGCAAAGAAGGCTTACCCGATGATAGCTCTTATGATTTATTGGACATGTTGAATTATTGCACAAAATATTGCAACAAATCTGGATATACAATATATCATTGAAACTCGAATTTTACTCTTTGCAATTTAGAATGGAAAACATAAAATATTTTGCGCAGTCACCCACGTATGTTTAACACTTCATTGCATTTCGTTCTATAATGAGGAATGACACACTTTTAGAATAAATTTATCTGTGCGTATAAAAATTTCTATGTCAAAAAATCCTGTCTACAATAATAATAAAAATCATAATTCTTTATTATACAGCAACGTAAAGCTACATTACAGTATTCTGGTCACAAATGAGACTGAAAATGTAATGAAAACATGACCCCTGAATCTTAAACTAAGGTTTTAGGAAACAGTATTCAGCCGTAACAAACGTGAAACCGTACAAAGGTTTGTTTAGAGTTTGATGTTACTTATAATGTATATTATAAAAGCAAATATTAATACGATATAACGTTTATATAAAAAAAAAAGTTTTTTTTTTTTAATTTGTTGATTATCCAAAACTTCTACATCCATCATTTAATTAAATTTGTATGAATATATATATAAATATGATTTAGGTAATCTTTTTCCTGATATGAAGATACCTTTTATGTCCTTACATCATGCCAACCATACGGTTTTGTAGGAATCCCAGTGTAAATTACGGTACCTAGAGTCCTCGGGTACTTCTTTCGATTCCCTATTGCCAGAGATGAGTGTTGTACTCATCGCATTTATTCCATTACTCTAACAAGTCACGGTCCTTGATCTGGAAAGACAAGCCAATTAATACAAGACAATTATAACCACATAATGAAAAAAAATTTGGGCATCTTCCAATTAATTGAAGACAATCTCAAAAAAAATTGACATCTTCCAATTATTACAAGAGGATTATAACCACATAATTTAAAAAAAGGCTTATTCCAATTAATATAAGACAATTATAACCATATAATAAAAAATGGCTTCTTCTAATTTATTAAAGCCATTTTATAAAAATATAAATATGAAAATTTTAGCTTCTTGGTCTAGTAGCATGATTATGAACCGCGAGGTTATGGTTTTAATATCGGAATCGGGTTTTTAGGTTAACTATTTTTCAATAGGTGTAGTCGCTTACCTTAGTTTTACTATTATGATCAGAAATAAGAAAAAAACACAAAGTAGCCATGAGGACTGCCGACAGAAGTGAAAACTTAAACGTATGAAAATAATGAATATTAAAAATTAAAATAGAATAACAAGTACGTATTTCAGCTAATTTCACGACGCTCACACTGTTTACTTCGCTGCATAATAAGAATACCACCCGCATGTTATTTGCGATCTACTAACTCACTCTCTTTCTCTCTCCTACTTTCTACCTTTGTGTATCTTTCCTTCTCCCTCCCTCTTTCGTTGGAATATTGGACGCTACTCGTTGCTAACGCCCGCGTGGGCCTGTAACAGTTATACTAGGCGCATGCTTTCGAGTGCCGTTGCGTTAAACGTTTAACGCAACCTTGTTGGAAGTCTTATTAAAAGTTTCACTTCAAAATTTACATGTGTATTTTATTATTTCAGTAAAAGATTTATTATGGCCTAATGAACTTTTTATATGACTATACGATGTGTTTTTATTACACCGAATTTATTAAAGAACAACTTTATGCCGTACCACATAAAAAGTCTCTGTGAGAACATCTTTATTTTACATGTCTCTTCACGCTTGTTTAAAATTCATGAAATTCCATTTTAATATGTTTTTGAATTTGTATTTATTAATTAATTAGAAAATAAAGCATTATTTACATAAAAGTAACATTTTATCTTTGTTTAAATTAAAAAAAATAACGCCAGGTGGTACGTACCATAGCCAGCCGTCAAAAAATAACTATTAAAGCTATTGAATAATTGATAACAATTAATAATAACAATTATTACATATAAATTGAATATAGTGAATACAGCGCCACAGCAGTGAAGAGCAGCTAACTGTATCTTTCTCACTCCGATTGAGCCATTCACCTCAGAGCGTGACCGATCAGTCTCACCTATACACCCATACAGCCTACGAAGAAATCTGTGTGCGGTGCGCCAAAAGAAGTTTTCAGTTCAAAAATGCTTTCTATGAAATAAATATATGTTTTATTTTATTTTATAAAAACGTCTCTTAAATGGGAATACTTTGACAGCGTATAGTTACAAGTTTCTTATGAATCGGATAATAGTTATATATCTCAAGTAATCATTTGCCGATGGATCGAAGTGGCGCAGGACCGTCTTCAGTGGCAATCTGATAGGAAGGTCTATGTCCAACAATAGATGTCTACAGGCTTATAGATGTATGGAATTATTTTAGTAGACATAGTACCAGATAGTTCTAGAGAGGTAAATATACCATGCAATATCCCGTGGATATCGTAAAAGACAAATAAAAAACCGAAGAAAATTATATCTTCACAAACGCAATAAATCTTGATACAAAGTAACAATGAAAATGACTGTACAGATGGCGTAGTTGTTAAGATACCGACCTATCGTGACAGTGTAGTGGGTTCGGTTCCACACGGGACAATACTTTGATTTATGGGGTAGCGCGCTGCTTCTTCTGTCGCTCCAGATGGATTTAGCGGGGTGTGATTAATCCATAAAAAAAGAGAATACTATGTGCGAAACACACATTGTTGTTCTCAGTTTGAATATAATTTATCTGCGTTAATTATATATTTGTATAGTCCACTGCAATACAAGATATAATAATATAGAGATATAATAATATTGTTGCCATTTTTGAATAATTTGAGATAACTTTTTTAAAAATAATTGCCAAACATCTGAAATAGATATTTCATTTAAAAGTAAAAATATTGTCGTTGACAGTGGTGATATTTTTATTGTTTTTGTATTTTATTTTCAAATTTCTTTGATAATACATAATTGTCTTTTTTCTTATAATGTTGGCCGCTAATAGAGCACGTTTAAAATAAATATTTAAAATTTAAATGCCTCGTGGCAAAACGAAGGCAATTTTGATAAATAATATACACGGATAATATTAAGAAAAATATCACGTAATTTCAATGTAATAGTGAATGAAACGACTGAGATTAATGAACAATTTTTGAAGTTTTCAGTAGAAGCTCAGGTAGGCAGTTGACAGCGATAAATCAACTATGCAAATAAATTTTCATAACTCAATTACCAAGTTTTTTGTTATTTTAATTTATACGCCTTTTATTTTTTTTGAATCGCCATTACTTTAAAGACTTTCCATATATTTAAATGTAAATTTAAATACTGACGTATTGTGTATCCAATGAATAAAAGTATAAGTTTTACCTCAATTTTACGCCGAGTAGTCAAGTATTAAAGTCTAAGCATATTGATTATTACTTTTGACTAATTTTATAGAAGACTAGACAGGCAGCTTCACTTACATCTTATGTAGCATAAGTTAAGAGTAATTTTTCAATCTCTTAGATATTGTACATGTTGTAGAATAAATGCAACTTTTTGTGATCTATCACATTCGAATTTCTAATATTTGGAAGTAGTAAGATTAGAATAGTATATTACTGTTGCCCGCCAACAGCAACGGCAGAACGCAGTCAGACCACATATGTTTTTAAGAGATACCACTCTGCACAAAGGAAATAATCCTTGTATTGCGAGGGACTTTACAAACTTGCAACTAATGCAGACAGATTACACCCAAATTCAGAACAACACTTCGTGGATCGCACCGAGTATTGTCCTACGTGGGAATCGAACTCACGGCACTGGCATGGAAGGTCGGTATCTTAACCACTACGACATCTGTACAGTCAATTTTCTGAAACAAAGTATGACAATTTTCTAAAACAAGGGATGATAATAGATATGTTCGTGTTGTTTATGTAACCCACCTCCTATGCAAAAATGTAACAATTAGAACTATCTAACACTGTAGGTTCCTAAATGTAGGCCTCGTAACGAATCTTAAAGTCGCTCAGTGTGCTATGGAGCGGGCTATGCTGAGGATTTCTCTGTGAAATAGGATCCGTAATACGGAGATCCCTAGGAACGAAAATAACCGACATAGCACGAAGAGTTAGCATACTGAAGCGGTAATGAGCTGTCCACATCGCTTGACGAACCGCCAACCACTGGGGAAAAAAGGTTCTTGAGTGGCGACCTCGTATACTACGACCCATGTAAGACGCCACCCACCAGCTCTCCCGATGACTTGGTGAAAGTTGCTAGCAGACGCTAGATGCGAGCGGCCTAGAACCACACTTTGTTATAAAATATGAAGCAGCCTTACGTCCAGCAATGGACAGGAGAGAGATAACTTTGTTATTGATTTATTTATAGATATACCTATATACAGAAATATATTTAATAATACGTTCTCTATGTTATTTTTTCGTGTACGTATCTGAACACACATTCATCATAGGTTTTACCAAACGTGGTAATCTTGTGAGCGTAACACATGGCATTATTGTTGACGGGTCATGTTTAACGAGGGTGTATGTTACGGCAAAAAGCTGGCCTTTTGGTTGAATGAACGTGAAAATAATAAATCACTGCTACTAATACACTATTTATGAACTATTAACATTTGTTAGAAAATACATTCTTGAAGTTTTTCCTGGTGTACTGTTATATCACAAACAAATAAATGACCATTACCATGACCTAGATAATTTAATAGTGAAAATAAATTACGAAAGAAAACGTGAGGTTTTTTTTAATTTTATTCTTATAAAGATGTTTACCAATTATAATTTACTTGAGCTTATTTATTTTTGTATTTAATCGGGAAATTTAGAACAAAAAAAATTCTAAGGGTTTGCGATTATACAATTATTTCCCTCTTGTGGTCAGGCTTGTGCCCAATAATGGAAGGGAAAACTGTTGAATGAATGGATCCTACGTCAGCCAAACAGGTTCGCATATTGTTTGGTTTCGAATATTTCTTATGTTGCAATTACGATACCTGCTTAACACATATATTATCATATTTTCACGTAAATTAAAATGGTATTTTTTTGTATTCAAGTAGAAAATTATATTTTGTACCAATATTATTTTTTTTATTTTATTTTATGACATATGGTGACAAACAAGCCAGCAGCACACCAGATGGTAAATGTTACTACCACCCATGAACCTTTGCAATACCAAGGATATAGCTAGGCCGCTGCCTACCAATAGAAACCTCAAACCCACCGAGTCGGGCATCCGGCTCTCTCGCTCACCGAATGAAGCGCACATTGCCATTACCCAGACGTCGATTTTCTGCAAGAGTGTGGTACTACCCCGTACGGACCAGCGCGCGGTGCAGACACAGACAGAGACTGTCAACATCGTGGTCCTGCCACTAATGTGCCACTAAAATTATACGAAAGTTATCTTTTAAATTTTGCAACAAGTGTCAATATTATTTTTATTCCGTTCATAGGAGGAGAAGGATCAGTTGCTGACCACAAACTGCTGGATCACACAAATTTGGATGGATTATCACTTGAGATGGAACGCCAGCGATTTTGATGGCATCGGCGTAATTAGAATACCCTATGAAAGGGTCTGGCGGCCCGACATTATACTTTACAATAAGTAAGTATTGAGAAGGTTTTCATTACATATTTTTTGAACTGGTTATTTCTTTCAAGCTATACATTTTACTACTAGTAAAATGGGCTACAGGATGAAGGGAATTGGATTATTACAGCATGATTTCATATGGAATGGAATATAATTGAACTGGTTATATAAAGAATAAAACGTTCCTCCAGCATTATATTTTTTTTTCTCAAATATAATTTCCTTGTCTAGAGTTGACTGTTTTGATTTCTCATCAGCTAGATATGAAAGGTGCAATTCTGTATTTAAAATTTTTGTTTACTTAAATGTATTGAAATATCTATTTAATTCAATTCAATTCAATTTATTTTATTTGCTCAAATATGGTATAAACAGGTGTTACATTTAGATTTAGGTACATCAATTCTGCCCAGCAGGGCGTGCAAATAGGTATATATAATCATTGAATTAAGCGTCACAATTATTTCAATTGTTAACATTATCATATTCAATTAATTAAATGTCATAATAATATTATATTCAATTAATAACACTATTTTATTTTCAGTCAATTAAATGTCACAAGTAGTGATGGTAAAAATGATGATGATGTTGAAAGACGAATTAATGCTGGTAATAAAGTGAATGGGGCATTGTACGCTTTTATGAAGAGTAGGAATGTGTCTGTTACATAAGGGAGTATTAGTGCCCACTCTCATGTATGGCAGTGAAAGTTGGATTTGGCAGGGAAGACATGAAAGTAGAATAAATGCTGTAGAGATGAGAGCTCTTCGTAATATGTGTGGTGTAAGTCTGAAAGATAGAATTAAGAATAGTGTTATAAGACAGCGCTGTGGTGTGAATGAAGAAGTAGCGACAAAGATAAAAAAGGGAATGCTGAGGTGGTTTGGCCACGTGGAAAGAATGAGAGAAGAAAGGTTGACTAAGCAAGTATACAAAGCGAGTGTGAGTGGGACGATTACAAGGGGAAGACCACGTCGTACCTTTCTGGATCAAATTGAAGATGTATTATCGAAAGGTCAGGTTAAGAGTACGCGTAACCGTAGAGCATGCACGAAGACTGTGATGAGTGTGAATAAAGCGATGGAGGTATGTCAGGATCGTGGTTTGTGGCAATCCGTAGTCTCTACCTACCCCTCTGGGAAACAGGCGTGAGGCTATGTATGTATGTAAATGTCACAATGATTTTAATTGTTAGTAACATTAATAATAAATAATAAAATTTACATTGGTTAGTATCCATATCATTCATGTCAGTGCGGTTAGTATAATAATTATATTGTATTGTAAATGTCAATTCATATTTCAGTCAATCTATATTCAATTCTGTCATCTAAATATTCTATGCAACTTTAATAATTTGTATTTAGATCGTTTTTTATTTAGATCTATTAAAGCGAACACTACTTTTAATTATAGGATATAATATTCGAGACTTTAGGTTTAGCACCTATATGAATGTAATTTCTAGATTTAAGATAGTAACGTGATTTTTCAATAAAATTATGATATATAATTTTATGCTTTCAACCATTATGGTTATAGAATTACTAAATTAATGTTTTTTGTACAAATACTATAAGAATTTCTCTTTTAAAAAAGCTAATGATCTATTATTTTAGTAGATATAATATTTATTTTATTTGATTACAAGATACTAAGATATTATATAGGCTAGCAACCCTTTCACCGAGTTCAAAGAATTAATGAATCAAAGGAAATCAAGAATACGGTTGCCATAGCACTTTTAATTGGAAAAGGGGATAATACAGTTGTTCATGGAACCCCACGCTGTTGTCCCGTCTGCTATTATCCCAATGGGGCGGTCATTATATCAGTACATCTATTATATATATTTTACTGTATCCACGATACAGTCTAGCATGCTAAAAAATCCGTGTGGTGACGGAGTAAGAATACAGTTCACCACCTCCTATCTTACCCATGGGTGATCGTAAGAGACGACAAAGGGATATAAAACGCATATAATATCTATGCAAGAGAATGAAAACTCGAAACAAAACCCTATACTAAACGTCTGATCAACGCGGGACGCCCGAGCCCAACAGTGGGACATATATAGGCTGTGATGATGATGATGCTGCTAAAAATGTATATAACCAGAAATATATCTTTGGTAATTCACGTCATCATTACAAAATTGTCTATTTAATACTACGACCTACATTTGAGAGTTCCAAGTAACACAACAACTTTAAAGTTTACCTACTTTCAAACGTATATAATTAAAACACAAGGTTACTAAGAGTATTAAAAAAACACTACGCATTACATTTCTGCCATAAATTCTCAGTTTAAAACGATCGTGACTGTTGTAGGAATGCATAATGTAAATGAGCTATTACAATTGCGAAATATTCTCACTTCAATTACTTATTTAATGTATATAAGACAGTTTAGATTTAATGAAATTAACTGTCAGTGAAATTTATTGCGTGTCAAATAATATATCCGTAGTACCTATACCTTTGAGACAGGTGCCACGTAGAGATTGATAGCGCCTGTTCTATAAGTCATTTGATAAATTACTATGAATGGTGGGTATTATAAATTATCAGATCAATTTGAATATAATTAGAGAATAGTTGTGGTAAAACTCTTTCTCTTTCCGTGTGGTGACGGAGTAAGAATACTATTCACCACTCCATATCTTACCCGTGGGTGATTGTACGAGACGACTAAGGGATATAAAACGCATATAACATCTATGCGAGAGAAGGAAAACTCGAAACAAAACCTTATACCAACACGTCTGACCACCGCGGTAAAGTAGGTTAATTTCCCTCCAATTACGGAGAAGGCCCGGACCCAACAGTGGAACATTTATAGGATGATGATGATGATGTCGATGAAAACTCTTTCTCTCCTCTCTGAAAGGAGAGAGAATGCAGAGAGCTGCTTATGGGATTTGAGCTGGCAATATTTTTTACATCATATTTTGGAAAAAAAAATATATCCTGGTTCGAAAGCTACACTGGTTTAAAATGCTCACTCAAAAAACTTTATTTTATATAAGAAAAATATTTTAATAAATAGGGTGAACACTCTGTGTTTTTGTCAGATCTACTCAGCGTGCGGGCCCGTTCTGATTCGATTCGATAGTAAATTATTGGATTAATTTCAAACAAAATTTTGAAGATTACCTAATAATAAACATTTATTTCTCAAAATATGGTATATTTAGATATTAATATTTTGTGCGTCTCACATATTCTACCATAAGCTGGTGTAGAATATTAGTAGTAGTTATATAACTTTAACTTTAACAATTAAACTTTAATAGATTTTCATAAAATAACATAATCAATAAATGATTTGGTCTAATTTAAGTAGGTTAAACGCGGTAACTAATGTGCTATCAGTACTTAAGCGTTCATCACCATCATGCTCTTTTTCACTTAATATACCATGCTTTTTTTTACATGATTAAGCCTTGGCTCAATACGCTGAACGAAATCTCTCAGACTTTAATTATTATTTTTTTTAATTTTACCACACCGGTTAAACCGGCCCGCGGCTGTAGACAGAAAACTGTCAAGAGCGTGGTCCTATCACTATAAATTACTTAATACGCATTTTCTTGTGAAACAAATATAGGTACAGGACTATAATACACTTTGTTTTTATTTATCAGTGTGGTGACTTAGAACACAATATCACATTTGCCTGGGAGTGGTCGTACAATTCAGCGCCTGGTACCGCACTAACTGAGGCAATTGGTGATAGAACCAAGATAGTCCACTATCTGCAGGGAAGCTAGCCTTACTAGAGTGAAGTCCCGGCGTCTAGTTGCCGAGACGTCGATAGGATAGGTACCCGAAACGATAACGAACAGGACGAACCACCGAATCGATTCCGGCAGACAGTTCAGTTGGCAGTGGTAATACGGCAGTTTATGAACAACACAACGTCCTTCCATCACCCTGGATTATGTAAGCGGTGTGTAGCCATACCGAAACCTGGTCACTCGACATCTTCAATCCGCAGCTATTGCCCTTGGCAAGTAGTTTTGGGAGTGGAGAATCGACATCAACCTTGAAAAGAGTCAGGCGGTTATGTTTCATAGGAGACGAGACGACCTGTACCCTCCTACGAACTTAACTCAAATTTGCATTTTCGACAAGCCCATTCCTTGGGCGTCAAAAGCCAAATACCTAGGCGTTACCCTTAACAATCATCTCAGCATCGCCCGACATATAAACACTGTGCGCTCGCGCGCATCGTTTGTTATGGATCGATTACACAGCTTACCCAATCCAAAGAGTAAGCTATGCTCAGATGCAAAGTCAGACTTTACACTGCCTGCATTATACGCCATTATGGCGTATGCCATTGTAGTTTTTACTCATGTTAGACCACACAGGATCCATAGGCTACAAATACTACAGAATAGGTTCATGCGTAAAGCTACGGGCGCACCTAGATTCATACGCAATGCCGATCTTCATATCGACTTGCACTTGCCGACCATCAGGCAGTATATGAAATATTGCGCCCTAAGATACTTTGATTCTGCCATGATCAGCATCTTCTAGATTAACTAATTATGAGATAGCCAATATGTAATTTAAAATGACTAAAACCACAGACATAACTTTTTATAATAAGAATATTTTGTTTAAAACACAATATCCATTCAAACTCTTTGAAGAAAATGTGAATTTACACTGAGGTAAAGCAGTTTCCAATTTAATACAAGAATAGATTTCTACAGACACTCTCATTCAATTTATTAGCTGAATGAACAAAAGAGAATTTATCTATTAGATACACAATATCTGAGAAAGAGTCCATAATTTACCTTGAGGTATCTTCGTCGACCCTCGCTGAAAACAATAAAAACAAAAGAAAAGCTCCTTTAATATGTATTAGTAATGATTGTATCATCTATATAATATGTAGTTTTTTCTAGTACTTGGGTCTTCATAAATCAATCTTTTAATCGCTCGCAGAAGATCGACGTCTGAGTAATGGCAATCTGCTATTGCGCTTCGTTCGGTGAACGAGAGAGCCGGCAGCCTAACGGTGTGGGTTTGGGGTTTATATCGGTAGGCAGCACCCTAGCTGTACACTCGGTATTACAAGTCCATGGGTGGCAGTGACACTTAACATTAGGTGTGCTGTATGCACGTTTGCAATAAAAAAAACACCAAAAAAACTGCTAAGATGTTTTTAATATTAGATAATTTTATGAAGCTACTTTTTATTGTTTCTATAATGTGTATTTTATTGTATATTTATAAAAGAGTTGTATAATATTTATAAGTCTTTTAACATACACATACATATCATCACGCCATATCCCTTGCAGGGTAGGCAGAGAGAACAGAGTGCCAGAGAACTCTATCTCTGCATACTTCACTCGCTTCCTCAACATTCATAATTCTCTTCATACACGCTCGCCGGTTTCGGAGACTCTTGACTCCACCTTCCTTCAGTACATGACCGATCTGGTCTAGGTAGGTTAGTCTCGGTCTCCCTCGGTACCTACATCCTTCCACTTTCGCATTGTATATCTTCTTAATCAGGCGTTCGTTCGGCATTCTTTCCACATGTCCGAACCATCGGAGCATTCCCTTTCGCAGCTTTACACCAATACTCTCTTTCATACCTACTCGCTCTCTAACGTCGTCGTTACGAATGCGGTCGGTCAGCCTAACTCCACAGATTTGCCGCAGAGATCGCATTTCGACCGCATTAATTTTACTATCATACTCTTTTCTGCATACCCAACTCTCGCTTCCATACAGTAATGTTGGGACAAGCACTGCGTTATGTATTGCTACACGTGCCTTCTGGCTGAGGTGGTGGCTGCCGAGAAGTTGCCCCAACGCTCCGTTCACTCTATTTCCCGCATTCACTCTTCGCTCTATATCAGTGGTGTACCTTCCATCTCGGCTAAATCCACATCCAAGATATACAAATTCATCCACTTGCTCTAGTACATCATTACCTATTGTTACTCTTACATCTGTTCTGGTTTTATCTCTTTCAAAGACCATTATTTTGGTTTTGCTCACATTCACGCGTAGACCCCTTTTCTTACAATCTTCTGTCATTGTGTCGACTAGGGTCTGCAGGTCAGTCGCTGACTGTGCCAGCAGGACTGCATCATCTGCATAAAGCAGAGCAGTGACCACTGAGTCGCCCATCTGGATTCCCACATTCATATCGTTCAACCTTTGGAGACATTTATCCAGATATATGATAAACAGCCTGGCTGACAGAATGCACCCCTGCTTAACGCCGATATTGACGTCAAACCAAGGCGACATTCCATCATCCAGCCGCACACAGGCTCTACAGCTCATGTAACTGGACTGCACAGCCTGTAGCAGTTTACCGCTAATACCATACTCCGGTAAAATGTCCCAAAGTTCCTTTCGTACAACCGTGTCAAATGCTCTCTCCAGATCCACAAAACTGCAGAAAACCCTCTGACCTAGAGCCAGATGCTTCTCCACAATGTTGCGCAGAGAGAACACTTGATCCATGCATCCCCTTCCACTCCTGAAACCTCCTTGTGTCTCACACAGTAAACCATCGGACACCATCCTCATTCTCCTTTCAATAATTTATCCATTATTACACTTTTGCTGCCAAACTGGTCAAGCCTATGGCTCTGTAATTTGCGCAGTCATAACGTGAACCCTTGTTTTTAAACAAAGGCACGATGACTGCGCTATTCCAGTCCCTGGGAACCATTCTCGAGCTCCAACATAAATTGAGGAGCAACAGGAACGCCTCCCAGACACAAGAGCCACCAAGCTTGATCATCTCTGCAGACACCATATCAATGCCCGCTGCCTTACCATTTTTCAAACTTTTTATCGCCCATTCAACTTCATCCATACTGATGCCATCGGAGGACGCCGTTGTCGAATGTTGATCTACTAAACCACATCCAACACCGGCGCCAACCGTAGCATCCGCATACATATCGCCAAAATATTCACTCCATCGGCTTAACACGTCTTGTGTTTGTGTAAGAATGTCTCCACCTTTAGACCTTATTTTATTCATTCTGAAGGCTGACCAACCACCCCGAGACTTCTTCACCTCCCTCCAAAAGAGTTTGGTGTTACCCTCGAAGTTTTTAGTCAGCCTATCTTCTGCACTCATACTTGCTCTATCACGTTTCTCTTTCACTAAGGCCTTGGTGTCATTCTTACATTGCCGATATATTTCTTTCTTCTGTTCAGTCATACTGTCATTCAGATTCAAAGAAGAGACATAGTCCAGCCACGCTTTCATCTTTTGCTCTACGGAAGCTGCCACTTCCGCATCCCGCCATGCATCACCATTTGTTTTTCCATGCTTCTTTGAACTTCCACATACTTCTTTCGCTGTGTCTACCATACTCTCTTTCAATACTCTCCAGCATTCTTCAATGTCCGATTGCGGCTGGCTTGCCATCGTCAGCCGTTCTCGGACACCCTCTGCATACTTTTCTCTTACACACTCTTCTTGCAACCTTTCAACCTTTATTCTTTCAAGCCCTCCGAAGTGGACACGCTCTCGCCAGTGCCTCCACTTTCTGAACAGACCACTAAATCTCGCAATAACGAGATAGTGGTCCGTGTCGACTGTGGGGCCCCTGTAGGCTCTTGCGTCCAATATTTTGCTTCGGAGGCGACTGTCTACCAAAATGAAATCTATTATGCTTTTCTGTTCATTCCTTCTCCATGTATACATATGGATGTCCTTATGTTGGAAAAATGTGTTTGACACAATAAGGTTTCTCTCCATGCATACATCCGCTATGAGCCTACCTGCGTCGTTCACTCTCTTATCACCAAATGGATCAAGTACGTCCTCATAGTCGGGACGCTTGGTCCCCACCCATCCGTTCAAATCTCCGCATACAATCACGCGTTCACTGGTTTCTGCCATATCCAGAACTTGCCTAATATTGTCCCAAAACTTCTCTAGGTCTGATGCCACCGAGGATCCTACGGGAGCATATGCTACAACCATGAATACCTTGGTGACACCTAGTTTTATACGGACCCAGAGAAGTCTGGGATCATACATTCCGTAATCCTTCACACCTGAGGCCAAGCGAGAGGACAACAGCACTCCTACCCCCATGCTGGCTCGATCGCTCTGTGGTACACCAGACTACAGAGCCATCCCGCCACCAGGAAGATCGCAGGCGTCGCTGCCCCTTCGCTTGGTCTCTGTTACACAGAGCACGTCTAGCTGTTTGTCCGCCATGACGGATATCAGCTCGTGCAACTTACCTTCCACACAACCTCTTACATTCCACGTGCCCACCCAGCACTCCGTTCTCCTCGACTCGCCTAACTGGGCAAGGCATGATGGGTGGCGGCCCCCATCGCCGCAACTGCCGATGTTCGTACCGACGGGGGCGGGTCGGTACGCGTCGCCTCCGGGGGACGCCCTAACCCGCATTGCGGTACGCATATCGAGTCTTTTAACGATTTTGTAAAAGAATAATTATTTTGTCATTCATTATATACTACCAAAATATTGGGTGCAATATTGTTAATTGTTACAACTAATTTAATATTTTTGTGAAAATAATAAAAAAATCAGGATAAATATTTTGAATCAACACTTTCATTTTTTTTCTAAAGCTATCAAATATATATTATAATTAACTTTCACAATATTAGAGAATTGGTGTGTTCTTTCTTTCTTTTTGTATTGGCAATCAGCTATTCATACGAGCCATTGTTGCTAGTATAGTTACAATTTTCTTCACAAATTATCTATTACTTCTCGGCTTTAGCTTCTTCATATTAGCCATTGCCTGTTAGTAAGTCAAGTCGTACACTGTTGATGATATCTTCTAGAATTTTGGTGTAAAACGAAAATGTTTGTAAAACACTTTTATATCATAGTCACTACATCCCAGCAGTTCATTCGCATAAAGTAAAATGCCATTAAAATTATTTAATACTAGCTTCTGTCCGCTGCTTTGCCCGCGTAAAAGGTTACTTTCCTAAAATTTTTCATCCCTTATTATTATTTTACCCTTTAAGGGTAAATTTTTAAAACATGTTAACCTCATATTTATTTGTTTATAATCAATAGCCTAAAAATAAGTTTCAAGCTTTTGGCTTTAAAAATGACGATACTTCCTTACAACTTTTCATTCCCCTTAACAACCTTTTTTTTGCATTAAAAAGTAACCTATGTCCTTTATCGGGCTCTAAACTATACTACTGTGTACCAAATTTCATTTAGATCGGCTCAGTAATTTTAGCGTGAAAGAGCGATAGACAGACAGACAGACAGAGTTACTTTCGCATTTATAATATTAGTAAGGATAACACGTTAATACACTAAGATATTGTATATAAAACAAGAGCCACATGACGCTTTCATATTCCTGCCAAATTTCATTGTGTATTGAATTAAAGTTTATATAAGGTATGGAAAAATTTTTATTAACTATTTAAACCCAAGATACCTCGAATGTTTCTTTTTTTATAATTGAAGCAAGTTCTTCAGTGCTGGCACACACATTTAAAATTAATACTTTTGAACTTCTCTAATAAAAGGTTAACACGCAAACTTGTTAAAATAATTATAACAGATTAATTAATTATACACAAAAATTTCTTTAGGCATTTGTCTTTCCATTGAAGAAAACGGGTACATAATCCATTCACTATGAGATTAAAGCATAGACGCAACGGGGGACTTTATTTTATGTAACGAAACATCTCGTTTTTATTAGGACTTAGAATAAATAATGTTCAACCATGTTATTGCTTTAATTCCTACATCTATGATTTAGATTCATGTAATAGCGAAAATTATAATGTATCATGCGAGGGAAATTATTATTATACAATCCTTTTCTTAGAAAAGAACTTCTTAGTAAGAAACTTAATTACATTCGTTGTTAGACAAGATGAGTAAATAGTTGTTTGAATTCATGTATGTCTATCTATACTATCTACTGTATTACCTACTTTAGTTTATACTAAAGTATCTTATGATAGTAGTCAATATAGAAAACATTACGAACGAAATCCACAAATATCGGTTCTTTTTATTCAGTCCATATGGGATGACTTGAAATATTACGTTGTTCAGGTGGATATAAGATATTTATTTTCATTTTTCTCCCTTTAGTAATATATCATATCCTTTAGGAATTTTTTACAGCACCTGGAGCAAAAGAAAGGGTGGAATTGTGTTCTTACTTCTATCACAACACGGAAGTATCGGTTATATATCGAGTAGACAATCTTAAACGCAATGCTGTGGAATCACGACAACGGTCTTGGTGGAAATTTAATTTACTACTGAATGTAATCCTGAAATGAGAAAATAATTTAAAACACGAAGAAATTTTGTTCATAAATTGAAATGTCGGGTGACCAAAACCAATAAAGATACTCGAAGAAAATTTCCAATTTCAAACTGTTCAAAATGTTGTAATTTAAAATTTATGTATACCTATTTTTAGAAGGGCCATGCAAATACTTTGCATCATTATTGGAGGATTTATTACTTATATAACTGTAACTTTTTAATGCTATTTATATAAGTTTTAAGCTTTAACTTATAAGCTTTAAGTTATAAGTTTCAAGCTTAAAGTTAAAGCGTTTAATTAAAACAATAATTTTGAGATATATTCTTACTCTTTGTCATTAGAGTGAAAAATAATCTTAAAACTGGTATTTATTGCGATCCGGTATAATGCAAACCCGATTACAATAGTGCTGGTTAGTACGCAGACTCAGAATACCAAGCCTCTAGATATAAGCAGATAGTATTTAAGAACATGATATCAAAATAATACTGCACCACCATCTCGTATTATATAGTCTTACGACTATCAATCAATCGGTCAATTTACGTTATTTTAAGCACAACGGCACGGTCCCACTGCTCGGACTTTGATTTTCTGCGAGACTGTAGTACTACCTCACTGGTGAGCCCGCGACTTTCTTTTTTGGAGTTTATGGCTTGGTTACTTAGACCTTTAAGCCAAGTCTTCATAGTTTAGACACTTCGTGCCTTGTCTTCCGTATTATTGTTTACCACTTCTTCAAATTGTAATTAGTCCTTGATAGTCACTGTCCGTCAGTAAGTCAAGTCGTTACTATCAATTTGGCGCTGATAACCAAATTCATAGTTTCGTTGGGAATTTTGGGTGAACACGAAAATACACGAAAACCACTATTATACCATATTCACTACACTTCAGCACTTTAACTGTATGATATTCCATAAAATACCAGCAAATTTATTCAATATAACACTACAAAACACTAAAGAAATGAATATAATACAAGAGCGCGCGATTTCCATATTCGCGCCAAAACTCCCAGCCCGCGACTATAGATAAGAAACTATCAAAAGTGTGGCGCTACCACTAACAAGCTACCTTTCACTGTAGAAGATATTCTGAGCTAAAAGAAACATGCTTTTAAAAGTGTATATGGCTGATTCTCAAAAAAAGTCCAAAATGGCTTTATCGAGTTGATCAGTTTTTTTTTAACTCGTGATCGAATTTTTTTTGCTCAACTTGAGCAGTAGTAGCAGCAGTAGTATATGTCTTGTTTGAGGAAAATATTATAGTGGTCCCCAACTGTTTTGAGTTTGAATTGAATATAAAAAATATATATCCCTACTAATATATAAATGTGAATGTAAGTTTGTTTGTTACGCTTTCACGCTAAAACTACTCAACCGATCATCATGAAACATTGTACACATATTCTTGGAGGTATTAAAAGTAACATAGGATACTTTTTATTAAAAAAAAATCAAAATTTTTATATGAAAAATAAAAAAATTGTTTGTCAAAAAATCTCAAAATCTAGCTTCTTCAACGCCATCTAGCAGTCCAGTAATGAAGTCCCAACCCTGAGCATTGTAATACCGTTGCACTGTATTACCGATGGTCAAAAATAAAAATAGGGGATCAAAAACTTTAGGAAAGTAACCTTATACGCGGGCGAAGCCGCGGGCAGAAGCTAGTAGAATATAAAAATATGCTATGATTATTAAATAAAAAAATGCTTATCTTTTAATAACATTACATGAGATAATGACATTAAAAATGTAATATTCAACAAACTTTTTGTCAAAGTATTCTATATTTATTAGAAAATAATTCATTCCCTCATTAAAAATTTTTATGAGGGAATGACGATGAGGGAATGACAAAACGAAACAAAATTGCTACAAGCTTAGGAACTGTAAACATTACTTTATTACTGCCGAAAACATATAAAAATATGTTATGATTATTAAAAAGTGAAATTGATTTTAAGAAAACATCCTTTCTTCAATTGTCCACTCTAGTGTATGTTCTCAAGGGCAGTGTTGCCAACTACAAAAAAAAATAAGGTGGGACTTGGTAGGCTTTGGAGTATTGCTCCAATCACACTGTTACAAAACGGTGAGGGAATGATACTTTTTTTATGGACAAATTTTGAATTATATTTAAAAATATTTCCATTCGCATTTATGAAACTATGAACTCATATAGGTATAGTCAATACTATCCTATATAAATAAAAAATATGATAATAAACAATTTGTTAGGAATTTTATGTTTTAAGTTAATGATTATCTTCAAATAGCGCTTGGGACATAGTGAGGGAATGATTTTCAGGGTACTTTCTTGGACATGTCTTTGTTGTTTATCATATAAAAAATAAATTTGTTTCATACATTCATAGATATAGTACGTCGTTTTATTAAAAAAAACAACTTTTCATAATTCACGATTCTGGAGTATAAAAATGATCAAGAACATCAATTCCGATTTTTTTTGAGAATCAGCCATATATAGAAATGTATACTTTTTTTAAATAATATTTTTTGATCCGCAGACATTTGTCCGTGCCTTTTTTATGTTTTGTATTTTAATTATTATATTGATGTTATACAATTTAAGGTTTCTTGAAGTGGCTCTAATATATTTATGATGGTAAAAAATAAAATGTATACTTTAAATAAAAGGTATATAAAATTGTATGTATTGTTGCAGTGCAGATCCCAACTACCGATCAGCAGTAATCAATACAAATGTTATAGTAAAACACACTGGCGAGGTGACATGGCTCAGTCATGGTATTTACGTATCCGTATGTGATATCAACGTAGAACAGTTCCCGTTTGATGTCCAACTGTGTACTATGAAGTGGGCCTCGTGGACATACGATGGATTTCAGGTAAAATTTATAAATTATTTTTATGGTATTTCTAATAATATAATAATATCTTTCATTTATTATTCTTGTCAATATGAAGCTATCTTTCAAGGAGCGTTGACTTCAAACAGGTGGCGATTATAAAACTATTACTAATAAATTTTGCAATATCTATGATGGAGGAGGAGTACATATTCAGAACGATCCTAAATGATTGGGATAAAAGCGTGATGATGATTAAGCTGTTTACATAAATGTCAACACATTTTATATATCTAATTATCTAATACATACATACATACATACTTATCATCACGCCATATCCCTTGCAGGGTAGGCAGAGAGAACAGAGTGCCAGAGAGCTCTATCTCTGCATACTTCTAATTATCTAATCTCACGCCTTAATCCGCATGAAGTTAAGCTTAAGTATACTACGTCCTTTTTTTCAGCCTTTAATTTAATTTCTAATAAGATAAAATAAATCACCATATCACAGTAGTAGTAGTACCACACTCTCGCAGAAGATTGACGTCTGAGTAATGGCAATGTGCTATTGCGCTTCGTTCGGTGAGCGAGAGAGCCGGAAGCCCAACTGGGGTGGGTTTGGGGTTTGCAATTGTAGGCAACGGCCTAGCTATAGTCTTGCTTATAGCAAAGGTTTATGGGCGGCAGTGACACTTACCATCAGGTGTGCTGCTTGCTCGTTTACCACCATAAGCAATAAAAAAAAACCTGGTCCTAATGTGGACCTCACGGTAACACAGTTTATAGTATCTATTATGGCATTATTTACAATGCTATAATAGATACTATAAACTTACACCTTCGTGTTATACATGTCCGTATACGAGTGAAATATACACACATATATATATAATTAAAATTTAATTAAATTTAATTTAATTAAATTTTATTATTATATAATTAAAATAAAATTTAAAATTTATCGCGTATTATTTATAGCATTATATATATATATATATATATATATATATATATATATATATATATATATATATATATATATATATATATATATATATATATATAATGCTATAAATAATACGCGATAAATTTATTGGTTTACTAGTTTTGACAATTTCAAGCTGTGTGGTGGCGGCTACGAATATTACCAACCGTTACTTTGCTCGTAGATGTCGTAAAAGCCGACTAAGAGCCTTATAACGACTTGGGCCAACTCCATCTGATATCGTTTGGTCAAAAATTACATTCCCAAGGAGGCCGGTTGACGTCTGGCAGGCGGCCGGTCATAAAACTATTGCCCATAACTTTTACAATATGTACTACGAAAGAAGAATACATATTGTATCGACACCGAGTAATTGGGATGAGAGTAGGAGAATGATGATTAGTTTTGACAATCGTAAAACTTCATTATTATGAGTTAACGTTTGATATCGCGAACTTATATCGTTGATTTTTTGTAAAGCTTTATTTCACCAAACATTATTTTTCTTTATAATATCAAATATTCATTGTAGAAGTTTTAAAGCCTTTTTAACTTTGTTGTCAAGTATCGTTAAAATCCTAGCTAATTTTTACATAATAATATAGATATTATTTACCAATAACGTTCATTAATAAATAGACTTTAAAATAACTTTTAATTACTCAAAAAATCTTCCAATTAGCTGCAGAGATTAGCCATAAAACATAATATTTTAATTCTGTCTTATAATATTAATTAAGATTGCCTAGAATGCCAGTGATAAAAATAACCCATTGAATAAAATAATGGCGTTATGCTTTCCATTTACAAGTTTTCATTTAAACTTTTAAATGCCCGCTATATTATTTTCAGTAAACTTACTGAATAGGAATTCTTTTAAAAGAAAATTTTATGCTGTTGAGTTAGTACAGTTTTGCAGCAATTATTTTAAGCAAGTGTCGCAGAAAACCAAGCCGCTGCTTTAATTTCAGAGTTGCAGTAACTACAGCGTCGTGAATTTACATTCTCCGCATTTGTATACTTACCAAGGTTTTATTGCAAGAAATGAGGGCATTTTTGTTTTTTTTTATAAAAGCTACACATTATTCATTGTTCGTTGAATGATATTTCTGACACACATTAGCCATGCTTTATTATTTTAAGTTGAGTGTCCTTCTTGTTTACTTTATATAAAATATATAGATTAGACACACTATGTTATTCGAATATATTAATTAGATTTATTTAATAAAAATATGAGTTCGCGAAAAGATTATGAATAAAATTATTATTAGTATGAAGAAATTATTGAAGCATAATTGAAATTATTATTGGTCACTTTAAAACCAATCACTTTAAGTAAATTTTAACTTTAATACTATTTTTATAATATCCAATAATATTTACCATAAACATTACTTAAAAATTGTATTTGTAGACGAATGGGTCAGTCATGAGGAATATAAATGCGGATATAGAGTTGCGAATGACCGTACTGTAAGTAATCACAATTACTCCTACACCTATACACCAATCACAACTCACACCTTAAGTGAACTCACAGGACAGATCCTGGCAATCGCCTTTGTACAAACAACTATATGATATGGATGGATGACATAGGATAGTCCTTCCCGTGCGACTACGGGACAAAACTACAACCGGCGCCACCCCTTTACCTGCCCGTGGATTTCTCAGCCAAATCACCAACGGGATCACCAAGGAACGAGCAACAGCTCTTCCCCGGGAAAAGTACAACATCCACCGCTACCACCAGCCTACCAGCCAAGCGCAGCAGGCGTGACACTACTCTCTCACAAGTGACAACATGAGAGAGGCCCACAAAACTAAAATAAGTGAGAATACGATATGCGACAAGTGCACCGTGCCACTCGCGGGCTCAAACCAAACGGATTTTTCTTTTTTTTTTTTTGTTTTAGGTAACGCAGTGGCTAAAAAATGCATTTTTCGCACTTCCGCCCGGGCGGGGTATGTGGGACTCACAGGCCCTGAAGGGATCACTGAATACTCACTAAAAAAAAACAACTGCGAGCTGTTAGCCGTTGGGGCTTTGACAGCTGAACCGGACTATGGGCGAGCCTTATGAGCTGTCAACCCGACTGCCAAACGGAGCTCAACCGCTTTCCTTTATACGTGAATACGTTGTTAATATGTTTCCGCTTAGCACGTACGATAAACGGAAGTACCGTCATATTTTAGGGTTTTATTTGTGGTTATTATTTGGTTTTTTTTCGTGTATATTTGTTTTTATTAAATTTAATCATATATTTATTCTACATTCAGTGCATTTTCTCAAATACAATATTAACAAATTATTGGTTGGTATAGGTTGACGAAGAAAATATATAAAGCAAGCGTGAGTGGGACGAATACAAGGGGAAGACCTCGTCATAATTTTCTGGATCAAATTAGCGATGTATTGACGAGAGGTCATATTAAGAGTATGCGTAATCGTAGAGTATGCATGAAGACTGTTATGAGTGTGAATGAAGCGATGGAAGTATGCCAGGATCGTGGTTTGTGGCAATCCGTAGTCTCTGCCTACCCCTCTGGGAAACAGGCGTGAAGCTATGTATGTATGTATGTATGTAACAAATTATAATTATACTAAATATAAACATTTCCTTATTGTTTATTATTTTAACATTTTGATATAATAAGCTCTCGTTATATTTACTTGAAAGTAAATTTCTATGTAAAACACTCTTTACATGAATGATTAGAAAACTTTGAAGCAGGCTTATTTCATGGAAAACAATAAAAGTTGTTTCATTTTATACACAATTTTGCTTTGCCTGCACGGAAGTTAACCTGAAGTGGAATTAGAATATTTATAAATCTACGTATATCTTTATGAGATACGTAGTATACGTATATCTTTATGCGATGCTATATAAGCATACATATAGTATATTAAAACTGTAAATATTTAGCTGCTGGGGTCTTATTCGGTATTTTTGGCATTTATTTTGCCAACGGTTTCTTCATTCTCTCATTTCATATATCTCATTAGATTTGTCCATTGACAATGCACGAAAATGTATGAGATACGAGAATAAAATGATTGAATAAAAACATTTATTTGTTTAAAGAGAATTAATCCTTTCTGAAAAATTATATATATCGTACTTTTAGTTTTATTTCTTCTACTACTTAATTTAGGAAAATATAGTGCGACTGCGCAAACTGGAGGGATCAATTGCTCTCTCTTTTTAATTTAATTTGCTTCCTCTTGCAGTTATGATACATACTTTGGTGACGGTTAGTATGTTAACACAGTATTTCAAACAATGCACAAAGAGTTTTGGCGGGTATGTGAAAGTGTCATGTGACGTTCTTAAATTTTATTGAATATTATAGTATTTTATAGCGTTTAATTTAATAATTTTACTGGTATATTATGTAATATAAAAGTTTTGAAGTATAGTGAGTATGATATAATTTACGTGTATTTTTATGTTCCTCCAAAATTCTCAAAGGATTCATTGATTTGGTTATCTCCCCAATTGATAGTAACGATTTAGCTTACTGATATTATGAATAAGCTGACAGCTGACTGTAAGACTGTTATATTTACATAAAAATTTTGAATCAGCTATTTATTACCTTCATATTCTTGAAGTAGAATATAATGATGTAGTTATGAAAAAAATGTACAAGATTTGGTTATATTAAGATTGCTAATATATATTATGTATTCAACTATAGACCTTGGTACCCGTGGTTATGAATTGTTCAGATGAACCATTCAAATAGGTTGTTTAAATTTATAAATAACTAGTAGGGGTGTGCGAATATCGTTCGAATCGAATCGAATCGAATATTAATATTAAATGTTAAATTAATATTAAATTAATATAAATTATTCGAATTTTAGAATTATTCGATTCGAATTTCGAATCGAATAATTCTAAAATTCGAATAATTCGAAAAAAATCGAATAATTCGAAAAATTTCGAATAATTCGAAAAAAATAAATATCCCCGATTGTCACTTATGGCGAGAAGATATTTAGGAATACCTTGTACTTCTGCTGAAAGTGAAAGATTATTTTCCACTGCTGGTGATATTGTATCTGATAAACAAACTTCATTATCACCAGATTCAGTATCGTATTTATTATTTTTAAACAAAAATTTGTAGCAAATGTTCATAGTTTCATACTCATTGTTCTATTCATGTAGTTATATTTCATGGTTTAAATAAAATATTTATTAATTATTAATGTCATATTTGAATATCGAACATAACAAACTCCGAATTTAAAATACAATAAAAATTTGCGAATAATATTATAATTCGGAAAAATTCGAAATTATTCGAATAATTCGAAATTTTTCGAATAATTCGAAATACATACATACATATCATCACTCCATATCCCTTGCAGGGTAGGCAGAGAGAACAGAGTGCCAGAGAACTCTATCTCTGCATACTTCACTCGCTTCCTCAACATTCATAATTCTCTTCATACACGCTCGCCGGTTTCGGAGACTCTTGACTCCACCTTCCTTCAGTACATGACCGATCTGGTCTAGGTAGGTTAGTCTCGGTCTCCCTCGGTACCTACATCCTTCCACTTTCGCATTGTATATCTTCTTAACCAAGCGTTCGTTCGGCATTCTTTCCACATGTCCGAACCATCGGAGCATTCCCTTTCGCATCTTTACACCAATACTCTCTTTCATACCTACTCGCTCTCTTACGTCGTCGTTACGAATGCGGTCGGTCAGCCTAACTCCTCAGATTTTCCGCAGAGATCGCATTTCGACCGCATTAATTTTACTATCATACTCTTTTCTGCATACCCAACTCTCGCTTCCATACAGTAATGTTGGGACAAGCACTGCGTTATGTATTGCTACACGTGCCTTCTGGCTGAGGTGGTGGCTGCCGAGAAGTTGCCCCAACGCTCCGTTCACTCTATTTCCCGCATTCACTCTTCGCTCTATATCAGTGGTGTACCTTCCATCTCGGCTAAATCCACATCCAAGATATACAAATTCATCCACTTGCTCTAGTACATCATTACCTATTGTTACTCTTACATCTGTTCTGGTTTTATCTCTTTCAAAGACCATTATTTTGGTTTTGCTCACATTCACGCGTAGACCACTTTTCTTACAATCTTCTGTCATTGTGTCGACTAGGGTCTGCAGGTCAATCGCTGACTGTGCCAGCAGGACTGCATCATCTGCATAAAGCAGAGCAGTGACCACTGAGTCGCCCATCTGGACTCCCACATTCATATCGTTCAACCTTTGGAGACATTTATCCAGATATATGATAAACAGCCTGGCTGACAGAACGCACCCCTGCTTAACGCCGATATTGACGTCAAACCAAGGCGACATTCCATCATCCAGCCGCACACAGGCTCTACAGCCCATGTAACTGGACTGCACAGCCTGTAGCAGTTTACCGTTAATATCATACTCCGGTAAAATGTCCCAAAGTTCCTTTCGTACAACCGTGTCAAATGCTCTCTCCAGATCCACAAAACTGCAGAAAACCCTCTGACCTAGAGCCAGATGCTTCTCCACAATGTTGCGCAGAGAGAACACTTGATCCATGCATCCCCTTCCACTCCTGAAACCTCCTTGTGTCTCACACAGTAAACCATCGGACACCATCCTCATTCTCCTTTCAATAATTTTTCCATACACTTTTGCTGCCAAACTGGTCAAGCTTATGGCTCTGTAATTTGCGCAGTCATAACGTGAACCCTTGTTTTTAAACAAAGGCACGATGACTGCGCTATTCCAGTCCCTGGGAACCATTCCCGAGCTCCAACATAAATTGAGGAGCAACAGGAACGCCTCCCAGACACAAGAGCCACCAAGCTTGATCATCTCGGCAGACACCATATCAATGCCCGCTGCCTTACCATTTTTTAAACTTCTTATCGCCCATTCAACTTCATCCATACTGATGCCATCGGAGGACGCCGTTGTCGAACGTTGATCTACTAAACCACATCCAACACCGGCGCCAACCGTAGCATCCGCATACATATCGCCAAAATATTCACTCCATCGGCTTAACACGTCTTGTGTTTGTGTAAGAATGTCTCCACCTTTAGACCTTATTTTATTTATTCTGAAGGCTGACCAACCACCACGAGACTTCTTCACCTCCCTCCAAAAGAGTTTGGTGTTACCCTCGAAGTTTTTAGTCAGCCTATCTTCTGCACTCATACTTGCTCTATCACGTTTCTCTTTCACTAAGGCCTTGGTGTCATTCTTACATTGCCGATATATTTCTTTCTTCTGTTCAGTCATACTGTCATTCAGATTCAAAGAAGAGACATAGTCCAGCCACGCTTTCTTCTTTTGCTCTACGGAAGCTGCCACTTCCGCATCCCACCATGCATCACCATTTGTTTTTCTATGCTTCTTTGAACTTCCACATACTTCTTTCGCTGTATCTACCATACTCTCTTTCAATACTCTCCAGCATTCTTCAATGTCCGATTGCGGCTGGCTTGCCATCGTCAGCCGTTCTCGGACACCCTCTGCATACTTTTCTCTTACACACTCTTCTTGCAACCTTTCAACCTTTATTCTTTCAAGCCCTCCGAAGTGGACACGCTCTCGCCAGTGCCTCCACTTTCTGAACAGACCACTAAATCTCGCAATAACGAGATAGTGGTCCGTGTCGACTGTGGGGCCCCTGTAGGCTCTTGCGTCCAATATTTTGCTTCGGAGGCGACTGTCTACCAAAATTAAATCTATTATGCTTTTCTGTTCATTCCTTCTCCATGTATACATATGGATGTCCTTATGTTGGAAAAATGTGTTTGACACAATAAGGTTTCTCTCCATGCATACATCCGCTATGAGCCTACCTGCGTCGTTCACTCTCTTATCACCAAATGGACCAAGTACGTCCTCATAGTCGGGACGCTTGGTCCCCACCCATCCGTTCAAATCTCCGCATACAATCACGCGTTCACTGGTTTCTGCCATATCCAGAACTTCCCTAACATTGTCCCAAAACTTCTCTAGGTCTGATGCCACCGAGGATCCTACGGGAGCATATGCTACAACCATGAATACCTTGGTGACACCTAGTTTTATACGGACCCAGAGAAGTCTGGGATCATACATTCCGTAATCCTTCACACCTGAGGCCAAGCGAGAGGACAACAGCACTCCTACCCCCATGCTGGCTCGATCGCTCTGTGGTACACCAGACCACAGAGCCATCCCGCCACCAGGAAGATCGCAGGCGTCGCTGCCCCTTCGCTTGGTCTCTGTTACACAGAGCACGTCTAGCTGTTTGTCCGCCATGACGGATATCAGCTCGTGCAACTTACCTTCCACACAACCTCTTACATTCCACGTGCCCACCCGGCACTCCGTTCTCCTCGACTCGCCTAACTGGGCAAGGCGTGATGGGTGGCGGCCCCCATCGCCGCAACTGCCGATGTTCGTACCGACGGGGGCGGGTCGGTACGCGTCGCCTCCGGGGGACGCCCTAACCCGCATTGCGGTACGCATTTCGAGCCGGATTAGCAGTCTAATTAGACTGGCAGGGGACGCGAACGAGCACGCTCCGGACTATGCCCCCCTAATAATTCGAAATAATTCGAATAATTCGAAATTTATCGAATTATTCGAAATTTTTCGAATTATTCGGGAACTTTCGAATAATTCGAAATTTCGAATTATTCGATTCGAGTTTCGAATCGAATATTAATATTCGATTCGGAACGAATAATTCGTAAGTTCGAATTATTCGCACACCCCTAATAACTAGCAGACCGGGCCACGCGTTGCTGTGGCTTAGGTTAGCCTCAGTAACACTTTTTGTTTATTGTAATAAATTTTAGCTTATATGAAGCGTTTGTACAATTAATTCAACATAGCGCCATTTATTAAATACTTACTGAATCCAGTCAACAGATTTCGCCATCTTTTAAAAACCTTTTAATATAACCATGGAGACTAGAGTAAGGAGTACCATCTCAGTGTATTAAGAAGTGTCCATTGAACGGGAGCAAATTAAGGTGGCGCTATAGTAGCAAGTGTAAGACTTTTAAAAAGAGCACCACAAATTTCATAGGTTCATAGGTTATTATTTATCAAATCACAGCTGACTACGTAACTCAGCACACTTCACTCTGCTTATTACTGCTACATTCATATCATTTCCACTTGCTACACTAGCGCTATTTCGGTGAGTGTTCGAACAATAATTTGCTGTTTACAAGTGGACACTTTTTTGACTAATCCCCCATACAAGATGGTACTCCTTACTCTAGTCTCCATGAATATAACATATGATTTTGACTGTCAAATATTAGACAAATAATTTGCAATAAAATAATATTATTATAAATTGAGATTTAAGCTATCCTATCTTTTAAGTTGGATCAAACTACACAAGCTGTGCAAATTTGTTTAAAATCGGTTAAGTACTTTATGAGTCCATCGCGGACAAACAACGTGACACGTAATTTATATATATATTAAGATATTGACATATAAAATGTTGATTTATAAAAATCTAATTATTTGTTTATTTCATTTGTTAATTATATGTGCCAATGACTCTATAGATGGCGATGCTAAATTACTAGATCGCACTATGATTTCATTGTAAGTCTTAGTACAAATATGTTCAGAATTGTTTTTTTTTTTGCGTTTAGTCCGTGTAAGGACGTAACAGCTTTCTAATTTATAGTATATTATCTATTATCTATGGTAACAACTCATCTGAGGCTAACATCCTTAGTCCAACAAAAAAAAAGATTATTTTGTGTGAATAATTTGTGGAATATAGAATATATACAAGTATATCTTATTTCTTGTCTTATTTCACGCCTCGGACCTAGAACGTCGTCTATGAATAAAGCTTGTGAAAAAATAAACAATTCACTAAGTGGATTCTAATCGTGGATCTAAATTATAAAAATCTAATTGATTGGTTATGCTATCAATTCTAAATTAAATTAAGAATTGATTGTTTATTTATCTGGTTATGCTAAGCTGTGAATGAAATTCCTTTGCATTTATTCTATTTTAAAATTCATCCAATTAAGTACGTAAAGTAATCTTCGTTACATTACTCTAAATAAGAAAAAAAAAATGCTATCTTTAAATTATATCTACAAGACCCGGTTAACTGCGCCGCGGGTAATACGAATTCAAACAAATTTATATTATATGTTTATTCTTCCCCATTACAGTTGTGAATAACTCTCGCTATCAGCTCCTAAGACGTCTTTACATATAGACGCTCACATTTATCTGTGAAGTGACAGACTTTGGTTAATAAATTAATAAAGACACCTATGTATTTGTAAAAGTTTTATATTTCACAAAGGACTTTTGACGGGAATTTGAAAACGTCATGTGGTGCTCTTGTATTATATTCAATATTTTAGTGTTTTAACGTGTTATATTAGATAATTTTGATGGCATTTTATGTAATGTGATGCGCGGAACTACTGGGATGTCCTGAATATCATATAAAAGTGTTTTACAACGTTTTCATTTTCCATCAAAATTCCAACAAGATACCATCAACAGTGTGGCCATAGCACTGTTGATGGCGACAATTTGACTTAGACTATGACTAACCTGAAAGACTGAAGATATTTATAACTAGTTATTGGCGAAATCTTGTAAACGCCATCAAAAAAAAAAAAAAAAAATATTTCACAAAAAGGTCGACAAATCGCAAGAATCCTTATAAGAATTCGTACGAGTGAATCGATCGCTTCAAGAATATCTTATTTTTAATTAGACTTTTAAAAACTAGAAACTTTTTTTTAAGGACATCGCCCGCGACTAAGGAAATAAGTCTTGCATGGCAGGAGAAGGTTTCAAGAAGCTTTATGTTCTACATACAATAAATTCTATTTATTTATTGATTAATAAAATTTTATTTCACATTTAAAATTGTTGTATTTACATTACATTCCTTAAAAGTATATAAAATAGGAGGCGTACCAATCCTACTACTATTATAAATGTGAAAGTTTGTGAAAATGTTTGGATGTTTGTTACTTAATTAGGCGTAGAGTGTTAAACAGATTTGGATGAAAATTGGCGCATAGATAGATTATATTCTGGATTAAAATATACTTTTATCCCGGTAATGTGTTCCCTTCCGGTAATAGTTCAAGTTTAGCAGTTATTTTTACGCAGGCGTAGCGGCAAGTAAAAGCTTAGAATATTTTCATATTTTTTTTTTTAAAAGCTGTTTGGCAGCGGCTACAAATACTACCAACGCTTACCTTACTCGTGGATGTCGTAAAAGACGACTAAGATCCTTATATCGACCTAGGCCAACTCCATCTGATGCCGTTTGGTCAACAATAACATTTCCAATGAGATTTGACGTTTGGCAAGCGGCCTGTCATAAAACGATTGCCAATAACTTTTACAATATGTACTATGTAAGAAGAGTACCTACATACTGTATCGACCCCAAGTAATTAGGATAAGAGTAGAAGAATGATGATGGTATTTAAATAATTTTTATCCACTATATCAAATATTTTTTTGATTCAGATGTCTATTGCTTTTTAACCGACTTCAAAAAGGTGGAGGTTCTATGTTTCACTGTATCTATTTTTTTTTTATGTATATTCAGCGATATTTCTGTCAATTGTGGGCCGATTTTCAAAATTCTTTTTTCATTCTAAATGGTATACTCCCGAGGTGGTCCCATTGTCACCAAGTCATGATCTGATGATGTGATGTCATGGAAATCGAGGGCATACTTAAAATTTTGTAAGCACATATTACGTGTCTCATATTTTCCAAAACTATTCAAATATTTACATCTGGCAGTGATAATCTCAATTAGGTGAGCAGGTGATGGATGGTACATCTCCTTAGCGGTTAGGAGTTGGTGGATCATTCTTTCAATATCATATGCACGCATAGACCTTTAACTGTATTCTTTCATGTTAATCACGTAAGCTGATAATGTAAGGTAGTAAGCCATAACAATTAGGAGTTAGGTAATTCTTTATGTTGCCGATATAGTAATCTTTGTTACGTAGATAGAAAATAACATACCAAGCTGGAAGGATGTACCTTTTTCAATTCACCTTTCTCAAAGTCGAACTATTGTAAATATGTATCATCATCTGGACTTTAGCTTCTCTCATATTTCGCCACAAAATGCCAAACTTTTATTCTCAAGCAATTATCGGTTCGTCGAGCGATGTGGCCTGCCCATTGCCTCTTAGTGTGCTAATCCTTCGTGATTGGTCGATTACACCCGTTATTCTATGGATTAGCGTATTTGGAATCCTATCTCGCACAGATACGAGCGAGCATACCCCGTTCCATAGTATGCTGAGCGGCTTTGAGTTTTGTTACGAGACCCACATTTAGGGACAACATTTTCATGTCATAAGTCATCACTGTTCATAGACTTGTGCCTTCAGACACTGAGATATGTTGGGTGAGAAGATCCTCTTAAGTCTCCTAAACGCTACGCTACGCTAGTGGATTTCTAGCATATACTGTAATTATATTTTATAAAAATTAATACATAATTGGCATTAGACAAAAATTGTCATATTATAAGTTTGTAAATAAATATTGTAATTTGTAAATACATATATGTAGCTTGATTGGTAAGAACATTAATATTGTATAAGTTCATTTAAAATATTATCATTGGAATAAAATAGTTCATCTTGTGTTTTAAGTAAGTATGGTTTTTGGCTGATCTTATTTTTATTTTTTTTTTATTAGACGGAGTTGGAATTCATTTTAATGTTAATTATAAACTGCTTTGAATATGGGTAATAAGAAACATTGTAATATAATTGCGTGATCTCTAAAAAAATATGATTTCTGTAATCGATCGAGGTGCCTGAGTCACACTTGTGGTGTACTGAACGCTTTTAAATCTGTTATGAAAACGAATAGTCATTTTAATTTCTAGTGATATATTTGTCTAAGAGCAGTAATTAGAATAGTAAATGATGCATCTTTGACTCTTTTAGTTTAAGACAGAACTGATAAAATTACAGATTAAAATTATTGAAATTATTTCACTTAGGTAGAATAACAACCCAGGCACTGAAATATTAAATATTAATATTAAATATTAATATTAAATTATTTCATATATTTTAACGCTTAAAATGATATTCGGCTTAAACTTCGTCGTAAAGTTAGTTCCGAATTAGTTATTCGTTTCACATGTAAATTTGTATCATTCACAGGCTTTTGAAACCGCTAGCAGCGTAAATTTCAAGTCAAACTCCGTTTATTATGATTTCGTTAATTTACAATTTTACAGTATTGAAAATAATTTCACTCGCTATATACTGAAAATCATTTCAGTGGATTCATTGGGTATAATATGAATAATACAATATATCTATCGTCGACGTTAACCAAAACTCTGCAGATTACAAAATCATTTAAAAAAGAATATAAAAGGGGAATGCCCATATATTTTTTGTTTAGAACATCAACCAAATATTAAAAATAAAGCTTTCAATTATTATGTCACCCTTCATGATATAAAGTCATAATAACGCCGGATATAATGTTACATACATACCATCACGCCATGTCCCTTGCAGGGTAGGCAGAGAGAACAGAGTGCCAGAGAACTCTATCCTTGCATACTTCACTCGCTTCCTCAACATTCATAATTCTCTTCATACACGCTCGCCGGTTTCGGAGACTCTTGACTCCACCTTTCTTCAGTACATGACTGATCTGGTCTAGGTAGGTTAGTCTCGATCTCCCCCGGTACCTACATCCTTTCACTTTCGCATTGTATATCTTCTTAACCAGACGTTCGTTTGGCATTCTTTCCTCATGTCCGAACCATCGGAGCATTCCCTTTCGCATCTTTACACCAATACTCTCTTTCATACCTACTCGCTCTCTTACGTCGTCGTTACGAATGCGATTGGTCAGCCTAACTCCACAGATTTTCCGTAGAAATCGCATTTCGACCGCATTAATTTTACTTTCATACTCTTTTCTGCATACCCAACTCTCGCATCCATACAGTAATGTTGGGACAAGCACTGCGTTATGTATTGCTACACGTGTCTTCTGGCTGAGGTGGTGGCTACCGAGAAGTTGCCCTAACGCTCCGTTCACTCTATTGCCCGCATTCACTCTTCGCTCTATATCAGTGGTGTACCTTAGACATGTGTAAGTAATGCGCTTGATATCAAAACGTAATATTACTCGGGCGGGTAATATCACATTAAACATTACGCGACACACCGAGGCAATACACATCACATCACGCAATACATTACTCGATCGTTATGCTATGCACTCTTGGCTCTAGCCCGAATTTCGCGGCATGTAATGCTTGCTTGCTTGAGTTGCTAGCTAATTCCTCAACGGATTATTGTATTGTACGAAATAAGAGATCTTAAATCTACCTCTCTCACTCACTATTGGAGAATAACTGGGTATGTATATGTACCTATACCATGATCGCGCTTATGTCCGTTAACATTATTGTATAACCTTGAACCTACAATTTATCAAAACAAAGAAAAATAAAAAGTATAAAGTAAGTAGTATATGAAGATTGTCAGTTCTAAGCCTGGAAAAGTATGAAGGGAAATCAATCGACTATTTTACACATCATTACGCAAATCGGGTAAAAATTTAATATTTAACACATGTAGGTAACATGTGATAAATATCATAAAATACTAAATATTAATTTACAAAATTCGGATCAAAATATTACGCGAACCGAACTCGTGTGATATGTATCACATTTGTAATATCATAAAGTAATATTACGTTCTGCGTAATGTAATATGATGTGATATGACATTTCAAAGTAATGTTTTGCGCATGTTTAGTGTACCTTCCATCTCGGCTAAATCCACATCCAAGATATACAAATTCATCCACTTGCTAGAGCAAGTATGTACTAGAGTACATCATTACCTATTGTTACTTTTACATCTGTTCTGGCTTCATTTCTTTCAAAGACCATTATTTTGGTTTTGCTCACATTCACGCGTAGACCCTTTTCTTACAATTTTCTATCATTGTGTCGACTAGGGTCTGCAGGTCAGTCGCTGACTGTGCCAGTAGGACTGCATCATCTGCATAGCAGAGCAGTGACCACTGAGTCGCCCATCTGGACTTCCACATTCATATCGTTCAACCTTTGGAGACATTTACCCAGATATATGATAAACAGCCTGGCTGACAGAACGCACCCCTGCTTAACGCCGATATTGACGTCAGACCAAGGTGACATTCCATCATCCAGCCGCACACAGGCTCTACAACCCATGTAACTAGACTGCACAGCCTGTAGCAGTTTACCGTTAATACCATACTCCGGTAAAATGTCCCAAAGTTCCTTTCATACAACCGTGTCAAATGCTCTCTCCAGATCTACAAAACTGCAGAAAACCCTCAGACCCAGAGCCAGATGCTTCTCCACAATGTTGCGCAGAGAGAACACTTGATCCATGCATCCCCTTCCACTCCTGAAACCTCCTTGTGTCTCACACAGCAAACCAACGGACACCATCCTCATTCTCCTTTCAATAATATTACCGTACACTTTTGCTGTCAAACTGTTCAAGCTTATGGCTCTGTAATTTGCGCAGTCATAACATGAACCCTTGTTTTTAAACAAGGGCATGATGACTACGCTATTCCAGTCCCCGGGAACCATTCTCGAGCTCCAACATAAATTGAGGAGCAACAGGAACGCCTCCCAGACACAGGAGCCACCAAGCTTGATCATCTCGGCAGACACCATATCAATACCCGCTGCCTTACCATTTTTCAAACTTCTTATCGCCCATTCAACTTCATCCATACTGATGCCATCGGAAGACAACGGTGCCGAATGTTGGTCTACCAAACCACATGCAACACCGGCACCAACCGTAGCATCCGCATACTTATCGCCAAAATATTCACTCCATCGGCTTAACACGTCTTGTGTTTGTGTAAGAATGTCTCCACCTTTAGACCTTATTTTATTCATTCTGAAGGCTGACCAACCACTCCGAGACTTCTTCACCTCCCTCCAAAAGAGTTTGGTGTTACCCTCGAAGTTTTTAGTCAGCCTATCTTCTGCACTCATACTTGCTCTATCACGTTTCTCTTTCACTAAGGCCTTGGTGTCATTCTTACATTGCCGATATATTTCTTTCTTCTGTTCAGTCATACTGTCATTTAGATTCAAAGAAGAGACATAGTCCAGCCACGCTTTCTTCTTTTGCTCTACGGAAGCTGCCACTTCCGCATCTCACCATGCATCACCATTTGTTTTTCTATGCTTCTTTGAGCTTTCACATACTTCTTTCGCTGTATCTACCATACTCTCTTTCAATATTCTTCAGCATTCTTCAATGTTCGATTGCGGCTGGCTAGCCATCGTCAGCCGTTCTCGGACACCCTCTGCATACTTTTCTCTTACACACTCTTCTTGCAACCTTTCAACCTTTATTCTTTCAAGCCCTCCGAAGTGGACACGCTCTCGCCAGTGCCTCCACTTTCTGAACAGACCACTAAATCTCGCAATAACGAGATAGTAGTCTGTATCGACTGTGGGGCCCCTGTAGGCTCTTGCGTCCAATATCTTGCTTCGGCGGCGACTGTCTACCAAAATTAAATATATTATACTTTTCTGGTCATTCTTTCTCCATGTATACATATGGATGTCCTTATGTTGGAAAAATGTGTTTGACACAATAAGATTTCTCTCCATGCATACATCCGCTATGAGCCTACCTGCGTCGTTCACTCTCTTATCACCAAATGGACCAAGTACGTCCTCATAGTCAGGACGCTTGGTCCCCACCCATCCGTTCAAATCTCCGCATACAATCACGCGTTCACTGGTTTCTGCCATATCCAGAACTTCCCTAACATTATCCCAAAACTTCTCTAGGTCTGATGCCACCGAGGATCCTACGAGAGCATATGCTACAACCATGAATACCCTGGTGACACCTAGTTTTATACGGACCCAAAGAAGTCTGGGATCATACATTCCGTAATCTTTCACACCTGAGGCCAAGCAAGAGGACAATAGCACTCCTACCCCCATGCTGGCTCGATCGCTCTGTGGTACACCAGACCACAGAGCCGTCCTGCCACCAGGAAGATCGCAGGCGTCGCTGCCCCTTCGCTTGGTCTCTGTTACACAGAGCACGTCTAGCTGTTTGTCCGCCATGACGGTTATCAGCTCGTGCGTGCAACTTACCTTCCACACATCCTCTTACATTCCACGTGCCCACCTGGCACTCTGCTCTCTTCGACTCGCCTGACTGGGCAAGGTGTGTTGGGTGGCGGCCCCCATCGCCGCATCTGCCGATGTTTGTACCGACGGGGCCGGGTCGGTACGCGTCGCCTCCGGGGGACGCCCTAACCTGCACTGCGGTACGCATTTTTCGATATAATGTTAAACAATAGAAAAGGTTTTTTAATGTATTGTTCTGCATAGTTTCCAGTATTTTAGGACGTACTCCATACTTCAATGGGCATTCCCCTTTCTACTCTCTCAAATGCCTTTTGATAATCCTCCGTGGCATAAAATTATTTAAATAAAACAATAATAATTGAAACGATTCCTCAAAGTTTCTAAAAAAATAATAGTAATGCTGAGTTTTCACCAGAGTCGAGAGAGTTTCACGGTTGTAACTTCCATTTCAAGGAATCGTTACCAACGTTCAGACCAATGGCGATGAGAAGTTATACGTTAATTTATGCTGCACCGCAGCCCTACTGTCATCCCAGACTGTTCGCACAGGGTGTGCCCCAATCTTAGCCTGCCACAGAAAAAAAAAGGTTCTCATCATCATCATTCTCCTGCTCTTGACCCAATTACTTGAGGTTGACGCAATATTTGCAAGTACATATTACAATAGTTATTTATTGGCAATAGTTTTATTACCGGCCGTTTGCTTTACGTCAACCCTCCTTAAGAATATAATTTTTGACCAAACAGCATGAGGTTAGGAGTTGGTCCAGGTCTACTTCAACAGAAAAAAAAGATCTCATTAAAAATTTGAACTAACTGTAAGGAAAACTGGTCAGTACTGGTCTGGTTGTAATCGGTTTTCAATTTACACGTCCACATATCGGCATTTTACTGGTGAAAAGAAATTCCAACGCGTGACACCAATGCAGTTATTTATATCAACGATGTTACTATATTCAGATTTCTATTGTGTTGTTAGAAAAAAAACGGAATGGGCTGTGCATTGTTAGATGAAAAAGAAGTCATTGTACTTACTTATGTGAAAGCTAGGGACATAGCGACGATAGTCCCTTTAAACACAATGAAACCTTTGCTTTGTTATATATCGTCAAATTGTATGACAACAAACATCCTTTTCTTTAAATAAAAAATGGAAGTTGAATTATAATATAAAAATGACTGTAAGAGTAATTTTTTACAGATTTAAATATATATTTTCTTAATATTAAAAATACAAGTGTACACTCTGACCATATTTGGACACTATGTTTCTGAGTAATTCACTGAATGATTGAGATTTGATATTATTTAGAGAAAGACTGTCCTCAAAACAACTGTGTGTACCCATACCTCCTCATCATACTCGCACTCTCTTTGTGTAACAGAATAACTGGTATTTTATTTTCCTTAACGCCCCACTTTATAATGTAATTTAAGAAAGACGATGAAAAATAAGATCGGTAATGGCGGACAAGCATGCAAAGCTTTTTACATAGTAAATTTATTCTAAAAATTGACACAAAAAAAAGAAAATGCCTGATATTTAACATTAAAGAGGAAAAGGTCTCTTCTTCAAAATAATTGGTAGCCATATCATTTTATATTCCAGCCACTTGCATTAAAATTTATTACGCTTTATTGGGGATATGGTTTTTAAACTAACAGAAAGTTTGTTATGGCTGTTTTATCATCATTCTCCTACTCTTATCCCAATTAATTGTGGTCGATACAATATGTACTCTTGTTTCATAGTACATATTGTAGACGTTATTGGGAATAGTTTTATGACCGGGCCGCCTGCCAGACGTCAATCCTCCTTGGGAATGTAATTGTTGACCAAACGGCATCAGATGGAGTTGACCTAGGTCGTTATAAGACTCTTAGTCGTCTTTTATGACATCTACGAGCAAAGAAAGGGTTGGTAGTAGTAGTAGTAGCAAAATTGGAGCGTATTACTAGTAATATTGAAATATTTAATGCTCCCGTCTTGTTAATATCTCTTGTGTCTTATATACATACATTTTTATGAGTCACAAATGTTTACCAGAGTACCCGTAGAATGTATTATGACTTGTGATAGAATTACCTCGTATATTTTCACTGGGTTTCAGGTAGATTGGGTTTTTTTTTGTAAGTTTTACGTATGTAATATGCCTATACAGAGAAATTAATTTTGTAAAATAGTTAAATATTGAACACAAAAAAAAATTACTTTTTAAATATATTAAAGAAAGCAAAATATATGCATAACATCACAGACGTCACCAAGTATTTAAGAAACTAGAACTGCTAAGCGTCCTATCGGAATTCTGTTTCGTGTTGTTTGACTATTAAATTAAGATGCAATATCTTAAAATCGGCTCTACTGCAACGCCTGTAGAGACAAAATGAAAGCTGTTTTTAGGATATAGTAGGTAGTCACAATTATTCTAAGGCTCTAATTCGTATTTATTACTATTGCTTTTTCTAAGTTGCAGTTGAATTACTTTATTCATTTTAATAATACTTAATGTACATATTAAACATTTGCAATGTGATGATGGAGTAAAAATACAATTTACCACCGCCTATCTTATCCCTCTTTTTTTTTTTTTTTTTTTTTTTTATTTTTATTGGTGGGCTATGGGTGCGTCTCGCCCCGCTGAATCGGTCCGGGGTGACGGAAAGGTGGCGCGTGACCCCATAGACCCACCGTAAAACCATCTCTCTTCGCCGTGCGAGCGGACCACCGGTACTCGATTTTAACTTCGGTGGCCCGCCCGGCGGTTTACCCTCGCGAGTTCCTCTCGTCGACGCCCCGACAGATTTCGCCGTCGGGGCGTCGCCCTCACGCGTTGGCCTCACGTCGGGTGACCGGACAATTCCCCGGTCCGATCACCCGAGGCCTCGGTTAGGGCGGCATCAGGCGCAGGTATTCGCGCCTGCGCCGCCCCGGCCGCTGACGGCGGCCCGGGTCGCGGGAATCCTCCCGGACTCGTTCCGCCGCCTCCTTCTGCGAGATGACAGCCTCGCAGAAGGCGGCGACCGCGTCCCAGTTCCTGACGCTGTCGACCATCGCTCTCGCGACAGCCGGCAGCGCCAGGTCGGCACCGATAACAGCGACGAGGTCACGGCGCTGCCGATCAAAGCCCGGACACGCCTCCAGCGTGTGTTGCGCCGTGTCCTCGTCACTGCTGCAATGGTGGCAGAACGAAGTCCACTCCCTATACGCGACCGTGTGCAGGTACAAGCCGAAGCATCCGTGCCCCGACAACACCTGCACCAGTCGAAAGGAGAGGACTCCGTGCCACCGCTCCATCCACTCCATCAGTACGGGCCGGAGAGCCTCGACGGTGATGACACCGTGTCTATGCCTCTCCAGCCGCGTAGCCCAACGGGCGATGACGTCTCGGCGGGCGTCCTCGCGCCAGGTGGCTATCTCGCTCAGCGATGGGGAGCCACCTTCGTCGGGCAGTGAGGTCCCCCCCGGTAGAGGTCGGAGATCATCTCCGCCTCTAGGTCCCACGGGGGTGTCCCGGCCAGTAGGCATGCCGCCTCGGTCGATACCGTGCGGTACCCGCGAATGGCTCTGACCGCCATGACTCTCTGGGGTCTCCACAGAACAGCCCTGAGCTGGGCGTTCAGAGCCCTCGCCCACACAGGTGCGCCGTACATGGCCATAGAACGGATCACCCCCGCATACAGCCGTCGGCCCTCGAAGCTGGGTCCGCCCACGTTCGGCATGAGCCGCGAAAGGGCGGACGCCGCGCTGACCAGCCGGGGAGCAATTCGGCGAAAATGCTCCCGGAACCACCATCGCCCGTCGAGCACCAGACCCAAGTACTTCATATGGGCCTGGATGCTGATGTGGACGGAGTTGACGACTAGCGAGACGCCGATTGGCGGCCTTACGCGTGGCCAATGGAACAATAGGGCCGTCTTATTTAGGGCCACCCTGAGCCCCAGCGCCTCGATTCGCCCGACCATCTCCTCGGTGCCGAGAGTGGCCAGGCTCGCCGCCTCTTCGAGTGTCCTGCCCCCGGGCTGTGACGAGCGTATCGTCAGCGTAGCATATCACGCTCAGCCCGGGGGGGAGACTCCCTCTCAACGCCCAGTCGTACCCGATGTCCCACAGAGTCGGCCCCAGAACCGACCCCTGTGGAACGCCGCACGACATGGACGTCCGCACAATGTCCCCTGCGGGACTCGCGCAGAGGACACTGCGCCCCTCCAAATAGTCCGCCACCAGCCGCCTCAGGTACAAGGGTACCCCATGAAATCGGAGCGCCTCCCTGATGCAGCTGAATGGCAGACTATTGAATGCGTTGGCGATGTCCAGCGACACCGCCAACAGCACTCCCCCGTCGGTGACAGCCTCCGCGGCCGTCTGCCTCAGTCGTAGCAGGGCCCCGATGGTCGAACGCCCCCTTCTAAAACCGAATTGAGCGTCCGACAGATCGGGCCCCACCTCCTCCAGGTGCTGGACGATGCGGGCAGCGAGGATGCGCTCCAGCAGCTTACCCACATCGTCGAGGAGCACGATGGGCCTGTAGGCCGACGGCGAATCCGGGGGCCGTCCCGGCTTTGGCAGGAGAACCAACCTCCCCTCCTTCCAGCACTCAGGGAACCGTCCAGACGCCAAACAGGCATTGTACAGCTGCCTGAGGCGAGGCTCGAGGTGCTCGAGGAGCGACGTCAGCATCCGGACTGGTATTCCGTCCGGGCCGGGGGCCGTGGTCGTGGAACGAATCCGCGCCACAGCTGCTCCCACTTCCGTCTCCGTCACGGGCGGAACACTCTCGTCGTCAGCCTCCCGGTCTTGTTCTGCTGGCGAGGCCATGACCGGGGGCGTGTGTTCCGACTGCCGTTGAAACAGCTCCTCGACCACCCTACAGAGGAAGTCGGGCTGGAGGGTCTCGGTGAGGGGGGGGCCCTGCGCGCGAAGCTTGTTCAGCGACGCGCGATACGGGCGACCCCAGCGGTCACGGTCGAGACCGTCCAGCATCTCCTGCCAACTTGCACCCTTGGCGGCTCGGATGGCCAGCCGAAAGGCCGTCCGCGCATCGCGGTACGCCTCGTACAGCTGGCCCTCCCGCTCAGCGTCGCGGTGACGCCGCCGACTGCGGGTGTAGGACCTTCGGGCTCTGATACATGCCGCACGAAGGTCCGCCAATCTTGGGGACCACCAGTAGACCCCCTGCCTCGGAGGTAGACGCCACCGCACTCTGGGCATGGCCGCATCGCAGATCTGCGTTAACACACTGCGGATGCGGACAGCCTCGGCGTCCACCCCGTCCGCTGGGGGCGGTGAGGACAGCCACGTGTGAACGATGGCCGCCTCCGCCAGTAGGTCCCTGTCAAGACGACCCACAGCCCACCGCGGAAACGCGGGAGCTCCGTCCGCCCTGTGACCCCTACCGGGGTCCCGGAGAGGGGAGACCTCCATCCGGATGTACCGGTGGTCCGATAGGGTCTCCGCCTCCTCCAGGACACTGCAGTTCCTCACCCGTGGTGCGTCAGCGGGGCTAGCGAACGACAAGTCCACTATCGACCCGCCCTGCTGCCGCACACACGTGTTCACTGAGCCCCTGTTAAGAACACAGAGGCCCAGTGAAGCTGCCCACTCGATGACCGCCCGCCCGCGGTCGTCCGTCATAGGGGACCCCCACGCCGTGGATTTGGCGTTGAAGTTCCCCAGAACCAGGACGAGGCCCGGTGCTAGTCGCCGTATCGAGGCCTCCAGGTTGGTGAGGGAGGCCCCGAAATCGTCCATTCTCCTGGTAGGGGAGAGGTATACGCTGTAGAGCGTGACCCCTCCCCACTACGCCGCGACAAATTCCTCGCCCCTATCCAAAAGAGACAAGGACGGGAAGTGCCGCTGCGTAGAGACGACGATTGCCGCAGTACCGTTTCGGCTGACCACCCAATTGGAGCGATCAGGCACGCAGTACGGTTCCGCGACTACGGCTGCACCAATCGACCACTTCGCCATGGATTGCAGGAGTAAATCCTGCGCACCGGCGGAGTGGTTGGTGTTGGCTTGCAAGAGGTGGTGCATGGATGGTGTAGCCATTAACGGGCTGTATCCATGACCTCCCCCTCGCCGGCGGGCGATCGGACCGCGCTAGGAGCGGGAGCGGCCGTGGTCGGAGGGCCGCCCCGCCCCTTTGGACCGCCTATCTTATCCGCGATTATCGTAAAAGACTACTAAGGGATAAAATATGCATAAAACATCTATAAGAGAAGAAAAGTTAGAAATAAAAAAAAAGTATAGCAACCTGTCTGACTATCATCATATATTAAGTCAATTTCTTTGTTACTGTAAAGAAGACTCGTCTCTAGCAGTGGGACATATATGAGCTGGAAAAAATGATAATATCAGTTATTATATGAATGACAATAACCCTTTTTTTGGAAATATATGAGTGACTCATTAGACAACAACCCATTTTTTGTGTGTTTAACCGTTACCCGCAGATGACTTTACCAGCCCAGACTACCAGCGACCAGCGCTCATCCAGAGCGCTGAAGACTCTTAACCCAGATAGATCAGACGGATGCGGTGAGAGGTTAATATTATAATGTGTCGCCGACTCTTAATTTGGAATAACCAGAAGCATGTACCACAGCAATCCTGTGGCAAACTCATAATACCAGCTACGACCGCCAACCTATTCAAATTTAAAAATGGACGTCGATAGGCTCTTGAAAGTTGCGGGATAGCTACGAGCAAGACCTCTCTTGTTGTCCTCATCTCATCCTCATATGCAAGGGCATATTTGCAAATGTGTGCACTTCTATTTATAATTAAATTACACATACATACATATCATCACGCCATATCCCTTGCAGGGTAGGCACAGAGAACAGAGTGCCAGAGAACTCTATCCTTGCATAATTCACTCGCTTCCTCAACATTCATAATTCTCTTCATACACGCTCGCCGGTTTTGGAGACTCTTGACTCCACCTTCCTTCAGTACATGACCGATCTGGTCTAGGTAGGTTAGTCTCGGTCTCCCCCGGTACCTACATCCTTCTACCTTCGCATTGTATATCTTCTTAACCAGACGTTCGTTAGGCATTCTTTCCGCATTTCCGAACCATCGAAGCATTCCCTTTCGCATCTTTACACCAATAATATAATTAAATTATATATTATAAAACGAAATGGAATGGGAATGAAAAAATAAAAAAAATATAAATAAAAATAAAAAACGAAAAAAATGCGAAAGGGAATGCTCCGATGGTTCGGACATGTGGAAAGAATGCCGAACGAACGTCTGGTTAAGAAGATATACAATGCGAAAGTGGAAGGATGTAGGTACCGAGGGAGACCGAGACTAACCTACCTAGACCAGATCGGTCAGGTACTGAAGGAAGGTGGAGTCAAGAGTCTCCGAAACCGGCGAGCGTGTATGAAGAGAATTATGAATGTTGAGGAAGCGAGTGAAGTATGCAGAGATAGAGTTGGCACTCTGTTCTCTCTGCCTACCCTGCAAGGGATATGGCGTGATGATATGTTTGTATGTATGTATGTATGTATTATAAAACCTAAATTATATTTGTTCTTAGTTGGATTTGAAGAAACAATTCGACGAAGGTGACACAACTAATTATCAGACAAATGGAGAATTCGATTTGGTGAGCTTTGATGCAATACGCCATGATCAATACTACTCTTGCTGTGTGGAGCCCTATCCTGATATCACTTACATAATCAAATTGAGGAGAAGACCAATGTTTTACGTTTTTAATCTTATTCTACCCTGCTTACTTATCAACGGCATTGGTGAGTGATGCTTACAAATAATTTAAATGAAATATTAGAACATGACGACGTTAGATGAGTTAATGGATACTAACTCATCTAACGTCTACAACGTTTATTCGGCCTTCATGTTTTCTATGCCGTAATAAAGTGTGACTGTCGCTCATTTTAATTATTACTAATTGCCAACACTTCACTATAAAGTATGACTATTAGACACGATTCCTTATGAGCATTTCCTATATTATTCATATTTCTAGCATAGTTTTATGATAATATACTTCGTTCAAATTCTTTATGTTGGTACTTAATAACTGTTATATCTAACTTCACCATTGTTAAGATTGTTTTAACTGAAATTATTGTTTTTATATCTATCAAATAGCTACATATGAATACGTTAAACAGTCTGAGTAAAATGTCAGTAAGCTTTGTAAAATAATTTCAAAAGCATCGCAAATATATCACATCACATATAATAAATCGCATATAGCTAATTGATTCCTTTGAAATATAAATTTTCTAAGTCTATTCATCACGTTGAACAATTATATGATATTCAAATCAGTAAGTTGTATGTTGTTAGATATGGATTTTCAATTAATTTCAAATCTGCAGGCGATTCATTAAGTCATAGTATTAAAACTTCATAGTTTTCTCTTATATATAAGAGTTTTTGAAGATTGCCATCATTACATAATATGTGAATACCTCTTTTGATTGCGAGGAGACGTTTAGAGAAGTTTAGGCTTTGTACAATAAAGGCTTATTAACATAATGTTATACAAACGATGATGGACGACGTAATGCTTGAATGAGAAAATGTATTTTGAGGTAATCAAGCCTTTAAGGGTAAATACATCGTAATGAAATTCTTACGTTTCTTTAATACAATCACATTTACAAAGGCAAAAGATATTCCGACATTCGTAAATTGTAATTGTTATTATACATGTTATTTTTTATAATATTTTCATTCCTAATTTTAAAAAATTGCCTTATTATCATCAAAAGATTGTATATAATCAAAAGATTTTATATAATCAAAACATTGTATAATATCTTGACTAATGAAATAAAATATCTAATTATTCCCTAGCACTGCTTGTGTTCTACGTGCCGTCGGAATCAGGTGAAAAGGTGACTCTAGGCATAAGTGCACTTCTGTCTATGACCGTGTTCTTGATGACTATACGAGATACATTGCCTCCTACGGAAAAAACGCCTCTTATAAGTAAGAAATTTCTAATTCAATAAACTAATATTAGACGTAACGTTAAAATAATGTGTACTTAGTATTTAGTATAAATAAAATATGCATGACATTATGCCTATTACAATGGCACATTTTAGTTTAGACAAATAGTGATAAGATTTAACACCAATTACTGAAATCAACTAACCGATTTCAAACAAATTTTGTGAAATTTTATAGTTGAAGCTAGTTTATAATTTTTGGCAATATTTATTTATTTGATCAAAATATCTCAGAGCAATATATGTCGAATATTTCTACTATAAATTATAAAAAATAATTTCGTAAGAGCAGTTTCAGAAGATGATAGAAACAGATGTCTTAGTGTTCTTAGCATGGACAAAGAAGAAAAACATTGTACACTTTTGGCTATATTTTACAACAGTCCGCTTGCCTGATTTTAAACTTGCTTTAGTAACCATAGAGTAAAATAATTTAATATATAACCTAAACTATTATCGACACCTAGTCTTTTATTGTTATATGTAATATTTGGAATAGAAAATAATACGAAAATTAAATGAAAGTGCATTTCTACATATATATATATATTATTTTTACAGGTCTGTACTATGGAGTTAGCACGTGCTTGGTATCATTTTCAGCATCTTTATCTGTGGTTACACTCAACATATCTTACAGGCGAGTTTTTCTTATATATAATAATATAGATTTGTAATTATTAAATGAAAAACTGAATCGTTATAGAGAGGTTGCTTATCAGAAAGGAAAAATAATTCTCCTTATTTGCTATCCCAGCATGAATTTGGAAAAATAGGAGTTGATAACATATTGTATTGCCACTACCATTTCATCATCTATCTACCTACCAATCAATTATTACTGATGGTATTTCTATTCAATTCGAATAGGTAGATAGAACTTTTGGAATTGCACCTAATAGCTAAGCCTACTACCTAATAAGCTCTATAAAAACGTTATATTCCTCAATCAGCAAAACATAAAATGGCGAAATGTAAAAAAAATAGGCTCGAATTATTAAGTGTGACAATCTTATAACTTTGAGGTGCCGGATTAAATTATCTTCAGGTGTTAAACTGCATGGTATGAGCGAGGTTTCAACACTTTGGCGCCGGGCCATCGCCGGGAGGTATCTGAAAGGGTAATTCACCTCATGACGCGCCAAATTAGCGATGATCAGGTACGGCAGCACATAAAGCTGCGTTCCGACCTACGCGGACATTTCGGGTATTCAAACCATAGCTATCAAAAAAAAGGTGTAAGACTGCTATTATGCAGGTGACAGGACCGGGGAATAGTCCGTCATCCGCAGCAAGACTGACCGCGCGAGGGCGACGCTCTATCCAAAAGAAAAAGGCTCCTACTATACAACATCCTTTTATCTCAGGTTGAACTTAAACCTCAAAATTGTTTGCTGTCTTGAGTAAATAAGTAGAGTAAACGCGACCTTTTTTATATATAAACCAGTGGTTGTAAATAATATAATTACACAGCCTAAAGTAAATGAGGACTATGATAAAAAAAAATAGCTATTAGGTTAAACCTGACAAGATATTTTTAGGTAGGTCATTCTCGCTAAGAAATTGGAAAATTTAACCGCCTCTTAAATCCTGTTTTGGTGAGAATCTGACGTAGCGAAAATTTGTTCGCAACAATGAAACGAGAGAACTCGACGTGATTTTCGTGTTCCGATTTATTATAGCTGTAGAAGTAGACTATAAGAAGCCGACGAAGTACGAATTTGTTAGACTTTGAACATTTTCTCTTGTTCAAAATTGGTTTTGCTGAATTTAAGAAATTATATAATAGATAAGCGAGTATCAAGCCGAAAAAGGTCACTTACTGTAGTTACTCAAAATAAAACTTGAATTTGAAAAGAAATGTTCATAAAATTTGCAAATTACACGCTTGAATAAAAAATGAATGGGTTAGATTAGCTCATTTGATATATATATAACTATTCTCTCGTCTTAAGCTCTATTCAGGATGAGTCTATGATGTCTATGATCCTACAAGTCAATAATGAGTAGAAAATATATCATGTATATGTAAAAACAACTACACTCTGCCTATTCTCCAAAGAATTCCTGAGCCAGGCCTCAATAAATTTAAAAAAAATACCCACTTGTGAAAATCAAAGGATGAACAGTCTAAATAATTTGCCTTAATTTTGAGATTTCTGAGAGGTATAAAGAAAAGTGAACATTAGTACCTTCCAATTAACATAGGCTAATGGAAAAGTGTATATGTAATGTATTTATGGCAAAAACTTGAATAATGAAACTTATATAACCTAACACACATACATACATATCATCACGCCATATCCCTTGCAGGGTAGGCAGAAAGAACAGAGTGCCAGAGTATAACCTAACCTGGTTTTTAATTTTTTTGTATATTTTTTCAAGAATCTTAACTTGTTTTAACATCTTTCATATATTGTGTGAACGGATGATGTTGTTCGTAGAGGAGTGAGAGGGCAGCCGGTGCCGGCGATGCTCCGCGAGTTCGTGCTGCAGCGCCTGGCGCGCCTCCTTTTCATCAACTTCGATACTGACGCACCAAAGGTATTCCTATACTATTTTTATATTATATTTAATTCTGCAATTTACTCACTGTTTTGAATAAATAATGATGCTCTTCAAAAAAGTTATAAGAAAGTTATTTAAAAATTCAAGCAAACATTTATTTTAACGCAATAGGTGATAACAATAATGAAGTTAGTACTGAACTGAAAATTAAGAGAACAATTTTTCATTCCTCTTGAGAGTGATAAAACCGACTGAGGGAACAAATCACCTACTATTATGGCATTATCCTCAATTACGGAGGTCTATATCCAACAACGTGGAGTCAATACATTGATAAATTGAAATACTTAAAATGAGACGTATCTAAGCTTTAGTAGTGGTGGTAATAAGAAGGCAAGAAAAATATGAAACAAACCTAATCGTTTAGTGTTATGAAAATAAATATTAAAGAGCTTAGGAAGTATAGAGCTATAAAAAAATGTTAATTAGAAGAGCTAAGAAAAATAGTTGGAGTTAATGATAAATCTAGAGAAGGCGAATAAATGATGACAATCTACTGAGTGTATATATATCGTAATTAGATACCTGGATGAGAATTTATGTAATTTTGTTGGGAATATATCTATATACATACCCATTTCTCTCGCAGTTAATGTCCGCGACGAATTTAGAATATATTGTACACAGCTCGTCTACGCGGTGTCATAAAAGATAATTAAGGATATTAAGCATCAGAGAATATCTACATAATCCAATTTATTGTGGTACTTGATAAATTATCTCAGGTAAATCAAATTGAATTATACTAGGTTAAATTTTTTATCCATTCTTACGAATTTAAAATTAAAAACATCGCTGAAATTGCAGAATATGTTTTGGTCTAATCTATGCTGCTATTTCTCATGAATGCTCTGAGCAGTTCTTCTTCCTTTACTATAGAAGTCATAAAAACCAGCTGAGGGTGAATAAGAATGGACAGTTAGCCTTTTCTGCAAACATTATAACACAGTAACTGTACTCTGAGCGCACGTTATCAGTTTTAAATATTATGTACTTATACGAAGTATGATTGTATGAAAATCAAGTATAAAGTTACAGTTTCCTTTGCGTATACCAGGATTCTTTCTAAAGGCTGCTTCCAAAAATATATAAACTTAGATTTGACGTGTATCAACTAAAATAATATATTTGCCATAATCCTTGGTGGTTGCCTCCGGCGTCAATACTCGAAATATGTTTTGCCTCTACTACATTATCTGTCAAGGGATTGCAATATCAGTAAATAATATAACTAGATTGCGTAAGTTTGTCTGTCTGTGGTACGCGCAAATTTCCAAATAAACGATTTACGCTTTTAATTTCGTTTATATATTAATACGTGAAACAAAGTTAAAGTTTATATTGAAGAAAAGTACAGAAATCTAAAATTTATTATAATAATGCATCAGAAATATAATAAATTAATAAGAAAAATATTACACACGCCATCTTGCGATTGATACATATACATATATTGTCTTGTTTATGGTTAAGAATTTTGGCGCGAATATGGAAATGTCATGTCACGCTCTTGTATTATATTCATTTCTTTAGAGTTTTGTAGTGTTATATTGAATAATTATGCTGGTATTTTATGAAATATGATACAGTTAAAGTGCTGACGGACTTTTCCATGTGGTGACGGAGTAAGAATACAATTCACCACCCCTATCTTATCCGTAAGTGATCGTACGAGACGACTAAGGGATATAAAACGCATTAATATCTATGTGAGAGAAGGAAAACTCGAAACAAAACCCTATACTAACACGTCTGACCAGCGTGGTATAGTAGGTCAATTACCCTCCCAATATGGACGAGGCTCGAGCCCAACAGTGGGACATATATGAGCTGAGATGATGATGATGAAAGTGCTGAATTGTAGTGAATATAGTATAATAGTAGTTTACGTGTATTTTCATATTTTGCCAAAATTCCCAAAAACTTCATTGATTTGGTTATCAGCTGCCGATTAATGGTAACGACTTGACTTACTAACAGACATTGACTATTAAGGCTACACGATATGAAGAAATCATAAATAATACATGAAAAAAATTAAATAAGACTTTGCTGTATGGGTTTTGGTTCCTTTGCCTATCCGAATGGCCGAACAGAATCAAAAAAATGTTTATGGTTAAAGTCTGTGGGTCTAACTGGATGTCAAAAATAATCGTATTTATGACAATGACATACATAGTCATATTTTGTTTATCTTACAATTTGTTGTTGGCGACATCTTGTGAACACCATTTATAAAAATAAAAAAATAAAAAATATAATTTGTTGTCATAGATTTTTGTGCTTTATCTAATATTTAAGTTATTTTTTATACATTAATACCTGAAAAAATCTTTGTATCCCATTTTACAAAAATTAAGCAGATTTGTATTTAAAAGCGTACAGAATGTCAGTCTGATAAATCCGTCTGGAGCGACAGAAGAAGCAGCGCGCGACCCCATAGACACATATTCATGTATCTCTCGACACCGGGCGAGTGGGCCATCAGAACCCGATCTTTGTGTTCGGTGGTCCACCCGGCAGTCTAAACTCACGGAGTCGAAGAACCTCTAATAAAATGTCCAAATATTGGACCACTGGTCGACCATTAATTTCGTTAATTTTACAAAACGAATTTTGGTTGAAAGCTAACATGATTTTCATCAAAAAAGAAAGACATTTTATTGTAATGGATATCTAAATTAAAATAATGTATAATCAAAATGCAAAATAAACTTTTCTAATAACGATTCCTTGATAGCATCATACAACTAAAAAATAACTTTCATATTTACTACCAAAATTATTATGTTTTTAATTATGTTATATTATTATTCATATAATTAATATTTAATTTAAAAAGCTGAATGAAATTGAAAATGACTGCGTCAAGTCGATTCAAGCCTACTAGTGTACTATATATTATAGTGGTAAATAACATTTATTATTGCGATAAAAGTTTCTCGAGATATTTTGACATATTCCCTCGAATTTGATTTCTATTTCATTATTTGTGTTTGGAATATGTTATCACTTGAAGTATTTTGATATATTGTGAATGTCATCAAAATACGAATCCATACCTATATTATAAAATAAAACTACTGAAGCTCTAAAGCGTGACCAAATCACATAGTTTCTACGATATATAACCGACTAATTTTAGTTTAGGCTAGAACTTAATCTATATATATACATAATATATATAAGAGATTTCCACCTATGTATTGACTCAACACGATATCTCTGGAATCATAAGACCTGCAGACTTAAAATTTGGTAAAAATATTTCTTTCGCCGAGTAAAGATCAGCTAAGAACGGATTTTATGAAATTCCACCCGCAAGGGGGGTTGCTGCGGTGTAGAAATCACATTTTTAAATATAGCTCCTATAGACTTAACTTCCGGTACGCATGTTTGTGTTATGATGCAGAGGTAAATTATGAACAGCTTTTTAAAAATTCCACCCCTGAAGGGGATTGCTTAGGTAGGTGTTAACCCAAAAAATCCACGATTTTCAAATGCTGCCCCTAAAGACTTGGAATTTGGTGTGGACTTTCTCTCCGCCTTGTAAATGTCAGATGAAGTAGGATTATAAAAAATTCCTTCTCCGAAAAAAAATTCTATGTCACGAAAGTAAACCACACAACTGAACTGACATAACCGAAGCGAAGCGAGGGCGGGACGCTAGTAATACTATATAATATCATCTATTGTTAGATGATGGAGTTAACTTTAGAAGGTACATATAATAGAAAATGAAAGAAGGCAAGGAAGCTTCACGTTTCCTTGCAAATGTGCGAAATTATTTTACATCTGAACAGCTTAGTTTAGAACTCTAGTTTGTATAGCGTTTTAAGCTATTCCGATATAAAATCGTTAGCTACAGCTAGCATGTACCTCATACATAATGACATAATAGACTTGAATAAACGATATGGTCGTCTTTGTTCTTCTATCATGTTATATAAAGTGCGAGAGATTATCAATCTTAGTATGGTAGCAAGTTATTACCACAACTCACTTGGCTAAAATTATATTCCGCGGAAGGATTGTTGAAATTATTGTTGGAAACGTATTCCCCGTGTAGTGATGAAAAGGCTACAACCATGCTAGCGTCTCGTATTTTTCATAGTATTTGCCATATAATTATATTAATGCAGCTATGTATAACATCATCATCATCATCAATCATCACAGGCCATATATGTCCCACTGTTGGGGTCGGGCCTCCTTCTTATTGTAAGGGAAATTAACCTACTATACCACGCTAGTCAGACGTGTTGGTATATGGTTTCGTTTCGAGTTTCCCTTCTCTTGCATAAATGTTATATGCGTTTTATATCCCTTAGTCGTCTCTTACGATCACCCACGGGTAAGATAGGGGGTGGTGAATTGTATTCTTACTCCGTCACCACGCGGAAATATATAACATACTGCACTAAATTGTTAAATATGGATTAGTATCACAAAACCATATATATAATTTGTAATTGAAAGCCATTAAGTTCATAAATCTTGTTTAAAAATATTGTGTAACTATCATCAAACAAAATTCATTATTTACTTAAAATATGCTGCTCTTAATATTGAAATAAGTTTGGAACTTGGAGTTATTAAAAACATGTTTTAACTTTGATTGGCTTTTTTCGGATTAAAAGTTAGGACACGCGTGACCATTAAAAGTTTCTTATGAATTCAACGTAAACGTCGATTTTCTCATTATTATGAGAGGCTTCAAATTTATGCATAAGTACTTATAAAATTTCAAATGAAGATATATATGTGGGATCACTAAAATTTCTTAAAATAGAACTTTTAAAACAATATTGAAGAAAAATCTAATGGCGAAAATTATTCGACTGTGTTGTAATTTCATCACTAAATTGTAATAACATATCTATAAAAATAATCATTTGTTTTTAAAAAATGGCGGTAACAAGCGGGATTCGAACCCGCGCCTACTGGGATTCCGGCCCAATCGTCTCATTTTTCATTTCGTAATCGGGTTTTATAAATAATTAAGCATATTAAATGCTAAATTTTCAGTAATTTAAATAACAAGGTTGTGTCATCGTTTAATACAATTCTAACTGTAAAAGTTTTAAGTATTAAGCCTATAACAATGTGTAAACATTGTCGGGTAGATAGCATACCGTCACCTTAAGACGTAAATATGATACGAAGTGAAATTTGCATGTCCTACAATTAGTCACGGTGGTGTAGTGGCAGCACGATTGGGTCGGAATCCCAATAGGCGCGGGTTCGAATCCCGCTTGTGACATCACTTTTCATTTCGTAATCGGGTTTTAACCTAACCTAACCTAACCATCGGAGCATTCCCTTTCGCATCTTTATACCAATACTCTCTTTCATACCTACTCGCTCTCTTACGTCGTCGTTACGAATACGGTCGGCCAGCCTTACTCCACAGATTTTCCGCAGAGATCGCATATATATATATATATATATATATATATATATATATATATATATATATATATATATATATATATATATATAAGGTAAGTTATAGATGGTGTGTTATGATGCCTCGATTTAAATTAAGGCAGCAATATATATATATATATATATATATATATATATATATATATATATATATATTTATAAATATATATATATTGCTGCCTTAATTTAAATCGAGGCATCATAACACACCATCTATATATATATATATACATATATATATATATATATATATATATATATATATATATATATATATGCGATCTCTGTGGAGTAAGGCTGGCCGACCGTATTCGTAACGACGACGTAAGAGAGCGAGTAGGTATGAAAGAGAGTATTGGTATAAAGATGCGAAAGGGAATGCTCCGATGGTTCGGACATGTGGAAAGAATGCCGAACGAACGTCTGGTTAAGAAGATATACAATGCGAAAGTGGAAGGATGTATGTACCGGGGGAGACCGATGACAGATGACGACAGATGATTGATTTGGTTCCGATCAGTAAAATTTCATCCGGACCCGATCAGGAACGCCTGATCTGGACCCGATCAGGAATGCCTGATCTGGACCCGATAAGGTTTTCCTGATCGGGTCCAGATATATCTTCTGCGTTACATACCTTATCTGGTCCAGATCGGGCATGCCCGGTTCGGTGCTGCTAAGGAAGACGAAAAAATTTCTAGTCGGGTTGACCACTGTTGGACTTAGGTAAAAAAAAAAAAAATGCTCTACAATTTGTATGTCTGTTATTTTAAAAATCAATTTAAAGAATCAGGTGATTCTCTAAATTGATGAGCATGTGCTCAATCGAATATTTCTTAAATACTATATACTATCGAAGGATAATACTCTAATAACTCGAATACACACACACACACAGCCAGTCAAATTAAGTTTTCCGAAAAAAAATAAGAATAGAATTAGACAACAATAATATTAGAAATAATATTAGAAATGAAATTAAAAATAATTAGAAATGAGACAACAATATCAAATGCCCACTCAATAAGCACAGAGGAGAAATACGATGGCTTATATGGCCAACGCTATTCTACTGTCGCCTAAAATATGTGCATAACTTGAGGCGAAATAATAATAGTCCAAAGCCGACTTAAAAAAATTTAGAAGCTACTTAACGCTGACCTTGATCCATGACATGATTTATTTTAATTTTAAATAATGAAATGAATCTTTTAGGAAAACAATACCAATATAATAATATGTATGACGACTTCAAAAGCTATAGAAGGGACCACTAAGAATTTCCTCGCTTTCTCACTATACTCGTACAATGCAACTATTCATAGATTATTAGGTAATATTGAAAAACTATATTAGTCAATTAGTTATTACTTCATTCCTTATTTGATATTCTAAAAAGTTCCAGTACCGCCCTCGTATTTAATAGATGAGCTCAAAGCAATCATGTGTTAATGAGATGTAAAATTTACATAATCCCTTTTGGTAAATTATTCGTCTAAAATGTATATAATGAAGAGCTTCAATATTTACTTAGGAATAGATGTTTTGGTCCTTTTATCAAATATTTTATAGTTATATAAATATTGAAATAACACATATAGTAGATACTTGTTCAGGGGTTTATGATGAGTTATGCTTGGCGTAAACGGTACGACAGAAGTTGCTTTTAGAGAATACTGCTCTGAAATTGTAAGTAGCTACAATTATCTGCCACAAAGTTTAATTAAATTTCATGCGGTAAATTAGAAGTCTAAAAGTAATGTGCTTTTGTCAAAGGGTTGAAAAGTCTTGTTACTTTCCACAATCCAAAGCTTCGATTTACAGTGCTATACTATGTAGTGTGATGGAAATTACTTTCTGTTCCGTGTATCATAGACATCAAAAATAAAATTGTACTGGTTATAATCTCCATGAGCATATTTGTAATAATTTTCTTGCTTATGACATCAGTTATTATATTCATGACCGTCGTGGCACGTAAATTTGTTATCTATAACCCAATTATAATACATACGTAAGTTGAATATTTGTAGCCACATGACAATTAAGTTAACTTCACCTTTGAGTGTTGTATTAAAAAAAAAATAAACATGTATTTTTATAGCAGAATTTCCTTTTCTTTTACTTTTAGTTTATGTCTGTTGAACAATTTAAAAAATATTGTTGGTCGTACTGATATTAAATAAAATTTTACGTCTTTATTGTATTTCAGCACCATTCATCAAACTATTGATGTCCAGATTTATATGTATTTCTCTTCATGGAAGTATAATGACACAATTGCCACGCTTGACAGGCTGGTTGACGATCACAGTTAGTGTTTATAGCATCATTTTTAAAAGAGCACTCTTTTTCTCTTTGTGCATGTATTATCCTGGTAATCATTTACTGAATTTTTATGACTCCTCTGCAGATGTAAGGAATGGCCACCAACGACAAAATCCAGGTTCCAGTGGCCCACTCGCACGGCGTGGATAGGTACACTGCGGTGGGGGTTCATGGGGTCGCCCGCCGCTTCATTTGTCACCTTGGATGGATTTAATGGAGTGTGACCAGATCTATCCCGCCACAAAAATAAAAAATACATACATACATACACATACATATCATCACGCCATATCCCTTGCAGGGTAGGCAGAGAGAACAGAGTGCCAGAGAACTCTATCTCTGCATACTTCACTCGCTTCCTCAACATTCATAATTCTCTTCATACACGCTCGCCGGTTTCGGAGACTCTTGACTCCACCTTCCTTCAGTACATGACCGATCTGGTCTAGGTAGGTTAGTCTCGATCTCCCTCGGTACCTACATCCTTCCACTTTCGCATTGTATATCTTCTTAACCAGGCGTTCGTTCGGCATTCTTTCCACATGTCCGAACCATCGGAGCATTCCCTTTCGCATCTTTACACCAATACTCTCTTTCATACCTACTCGCTCTCTTACGTCGTCGTTACGCAAAATAAAAAATAAAAAACAAAAGATAGTTGTAAGGAGTAGTGACACATTGTATTTTTTACCTGTCACCACATGGGAATGGTTTTACTACTCTACCATCCAAGGAATTTAAACATCTTGGAATATCCGATTATACTTTACAATGTGCGAAAGACTTCACTGTTAATTCACTATACAGCGGCAGTCTAAAGAATTTGTTATTATATGTTGATCTGTCTATTAGGGTGACGGTGGTACGGTGACAGCTGGCTCGGTGCAAGTAAACCCACGTACAGGATCACGACTCAAAGCAGATGTGCGGTGCGATGGTGCGTCAGTCACGCCCGCTTCGCCACGATTCTCGCGTCACAGCCACAATCATTTAGGTATTTATAAGGAATTTTTTATCTGTATGGTGACGGAGTAACAATACAATTCCCCACCCCCTATCTTAACTGTGGGTTATCGTACGAGACGACTAAAGGATATAAAACGCATATAACATCTATGCAAGAGAAGGATAACTCGAATCAAAACCCTATACCAATTTCTCTCCCATTACGGAGGAGGCCCGAGCCCAACAGTGGGACAAATATGGGCTATGATGATGATGAAGGAGTTTTATAGTATAATTATAAAGACCTATAAACTATAGGTTTATTTTTGAAGTTGGTTTATTTTATGATTTAAAGTCAATTCCTTTAAAATCTATCAAAAGTCAGTCGTCACCTTCAATACTGTTATGGCCTTATAAAGGCTTCTCCAGAGGAATAAGAAAGCACACTTAAAGCACTACTTTTTGTATTCCCTACACTTTAACACTTTCAAAAATATGTGTGAGAACACATATTTTTTTAAATATATTATTTGAAATAAAATTATTTTCACTGATTTGATCGCATATTTATTTGGTTTCATTTTTATTTTCAGCGGTCATTATCACAGGGGAGTCCTCCCGTATACACATACTATACTCGAGTAAACATCACAAACGTTCATATGTTATGATCACAATTATGAAAAAGGAAACTATTAAAGTTATTTTAATTAATGTACAAATTTTGACAGCAGTTGGAACAGCGAACATTGGTACGCTAAATGCAGGCGGTGGTACTGGAGGTGCAGTAGGCGTTACAGGATGCGAATCAATTTGCGCAAGTGCATGTTCCCGATGTGCGTGCTGTGGTTGCACGTTGCGCGAGGCCGCAGCCAGGCACGAGCAGAGGGTCGCAGCCAACGAACGCCTCGAACGTGCTAACCTTGAATGGAAACAGGTAAGTATTAGATGAAACCATAATAAAATCAGAAGTAAGTGAACGCATAACATGTGGTCCCTTTACAAATCAATATTATATATAGTTTTTGTTAATTCTTCTTATATTATTTATTGTTTCAATGATTGCCGCATTCTCGAGGACTATTGCGGAGTAATTTTTCATCAACGTGCTCGATTTCTGTGTAGTGTAAGAATACAATTCACCAACACCTATCTTAACCGTAGGTGATCATACGAGACGACTAAGGGATATAAACTCATATAATATCTATATGTCTGACCGACGTGGTATAGTAGGTCAAGTACATACATACATACATATCATCACGCCATATCCCTTGCAGGGTAGGCAGAGAGAACAGAGTACCAGAGAACTCTATCTCTGCATACTTCACTCGCTTCCTCAACATTCATAATTCTCTTCATACACGCTCGCCGGTTTCGGAGACTCTTGACTCCACCTTCCTTCAGTATATGACCGATCTGGTCTAGGTAGGTTAGTCTCGGTCTCCCTCGGTACCTACATCCTTCCACTTTCGCATTGTATATCTTCTTAACCAGACGTTCGTTCGGCATTCTTTCCACATGTCCGAACCATCGGCGCATTCCCTTTCGCATCTTTACACCAATACTCTCTTTCATACCTACTCGCTCTCTTACGTCGTCGTTACGAATGCGGTCGGTCAGCCTAACTCCACAGATTTTCCGAAAAGATCGCAATTACCCTCCCATTATGGAGGGAGCTTGAGCCCAACAGTGGGACATATATGAGCTAAGATGATGATGATGAGATGCACATGCTGGATATTTAGAGCTGTGCCCGTTAACGAATCCTGGTTGAGACTTCCCGATTAAAGTTGTCAGACTATAAACATTAAATTTGCTTTAGAGGTCATACACTTCCCATTGTTGGGTACCAGCCTCCAGCCAGAGAAGTGGGCTATTAAACTACAGGTACTGGCTAGCCGGGTTCAATATTTTCTTGTTTTCAAGAAACGAGCTAGTGGCACATAGACCTATTTGCAATCCATTAACAGACGGTATTCAGTTATACACTTAAAACGTCAAATTTTCAATATATATATTTGAATCATGTAACTACATAGATTACAATTTTAAATAAATAATTAATATGTACAATTAAAGCTAAGTTTTAAATTAAAATATTTACAGAAAAATAGAAGAAAATAGAATAAGGAATAAAAAATAAATAAATAAAAAGAGAAACAAAAGGCGCAATCAGGCGTCGAAAAATTCCTCCGCATCACTGTCCACTGATAATGTGCCCAGAAGCTGGCAGCATTGCCACGTTGAATGGCAATGCTAACCTTTTGTGCAAAATATAGGCCAGCCCTCTGATCACGTTATTCCGTTTATTTTTTATTCCTTATTCTATATTCAGTTATTCTTATTTACCATGTTACATTATTTTGTCATACAGCAAGTACTCGATACGATGACTTAGGTTTTAAAAAATCATAAACTTATCAAAAAGATTGTGTTTATTAAAAAACTTAAAAAAAAACTGTTCTCGAGCTCAGCGCCGCCTAGGCGCGTATTTCATGTGACACTAAGCCATTCATAATTATTTTTTATCAAAATCACTAGAATGGTTTAGATGCATTTCAGTCAGGTACATGCTTAGAAGTGCTATACATATATAATGAAACATAAAACCTCCTCCTTTTTGAAGTCGGTTAAAAATAGTGTTTATATTCTTTAAAACTCTAATATATACAGTAATATACATTTGTTTTAAATTAATAAGTAAATTTCGTGAGATGCCACTTATCATTATGTGCGGTTATTACTGGTTTACCGCCTTTTATAAAAATAAATAAGTCGAAAAACATTTATATGAAATTAAAATAGCAAAATATATGGCAAGGTATTTCATATTTTAATATCTAATAGTCGACACGCTCCCAAGCGACTAAGCATAGCTTCGGGGCACTAATACATACATTATTTCATTCCATTCTTTAATATTATGTTGGAGCAAAATTGAATAAAAAAAATAGACACAAGACCAAATATACGTACGTATATATATATATATACATATATACCTATGTATACCTTAAGGTATATAAATCGGTGTATACCAAATATACGTACGTATATATATATATATATATACATATATATATATATATATATATATGTATATATATATATATATACCTATGTATACCTTAAGTATATAAATCTGTGTGTTGTTGAGTTAAGACAGTACAATGTGTACCGCTCTTATTTTGCCGTGGGAGATATAACAATCTGCTGAAAAATTACTTGGGGAATGGACAACACTCACCTGAGAAACTTATCATCTCAGCTCATGTATCTCCCACTGTTGGGCATGAACCTCCTCCTTAATTGGAAGGAAATGGATATATATGTATATATATATATATATATATATATATATATATATATATATATATATATATATATAAATTAATCAGACGTGTTGGCATAGTGTTTTGTTTTGCGTTTTCCTTCTCTTGCATAAATGTTTTATGCATTTTATATCCCTTAGCCGTCTTTTACGATAACCCAAGGTCCAGATAGTGGGTGGTTAATTGTATTCTTACTCCGTCACCACACAGAGTTTATCTATAACATTAATTGTAATATCTAACCTGCCTGCCGGACGTGGCGATTATAGCTTTATTCTACTTTATGGACGCCTATGTTTAATAGTGTACTTCGATGGGGTGATGAATGAATGGATGGATGTATAAATTGATGAAATGTTTAATATATAATGGACAATAAAGAATGCAATTTGTCACTAACCTTAGACTGCTATAAAAGGTTACTAAAAACCTTAACTAGATAACACACTCAACCACAGATGAGAAACCGAAAATTAAGCCTCATATCAAACCGTCTGACTAACGTCTAGCCAATTCCTCAAAGAGGGAGTTCCATACCCAATAATAGGATGTATTTGGGCTAAGATAAAGAGAATACGTTATTAGCTTGCATGACAGCGCATTACAGGCAACAAAAATATGATGATAGCCAAAGGATCACATCAGAAATTCACCATTTTCACCAGAATTCATTTTGAAAGTTTTCCAAGAATGTACTCGTCCTCATTCTATTGGTAATCTCTCAGTCGGTTTTTACGACTCCCTTCTGAAAGTACCACACATCACCGAAAAAATTGTAATTGCTGAAAAATGGTAATTACTGCTCAGGGATTATACAAAATCAAGGTCATGGAATAAAATGAAAAAGAAATACTAACTAAGATAATTCTTAGATTAACAAAAAGTGTTAATACAAGCCAAAGCCAAAATACAAAGAACTCTCCTCAGAAATTATTGAAACAGCTATTTAAACAATTTACGTAATCCTTTTAATAAAACTAAGTAATCTTGTAAGGTCTTAATAAAACTAAGTGATGTTAATGTTATACAGCTAAGGGAAGAAAAATACATCTAAGTTATGATCGGACAAGATTATCAATACTGCTAAACACAAAAATTTAGATACTCTGAATATATTTTTTGGAATAAAGATTAAAAACTTTAGTTTCAGATGAACAACTTTCATCGTTAAAGATAGAGTATACCCTCTAACCAAAATAGATAGATATTTGAATGACAATATGTCATGATATCATAGTTAGATTTATCATAGTAATATATAAGTAAATACTATAAAAGAAATAGAAAATTCTAAAAATCTATACCTATAAAAAAAGGATGTTTGTATGTATGACATAGCTAAACTCAAAAACTATTTGACCGACCCAAATTGGTATATATATATATGTATTTTTTCACGAAGAAGGTTTATATCCCCATTGATGTAACTCGCCACCAGGCGGCGCTGCGATATATCAACTTTATTTACTTCTACAAACAAACCGGGTTGGGTTTGCTAGTGTTCTATATAATTTATTATATGTAATAAAATAAAAATACATACCTAGTACAACAACCTAGTAAACAAAAACCTTGAATATTTTATAAACTAGTAGTAATATTAACAATTATTTTTATAATGACTTCTAATGTTTACTCGAGTATTACACATTTAAAATAAAACTACTTTTACGGATTCTATCGCATTTGTATTTGATTTTTAATTTCCTGACGTTTTGAACACTTTACAGTTTACAGTGATCATGGTCACGGGAGGACTGAGGTCCTTTCCTGAGGATTAAAAATCAAATACAAACGCGATAAAATCCGTAAAAGTAGTTTTATTTCAAATTATTTTTATAAAATAAAATAAATGACAAACTCAAAACCTATCCAAATACTTATTATACTTTTTTTTTTTTTTTTTTAAAACACCTCCCTGCACTAAGGAAAATAATCCTTGTATCGCGGGGGACTTTACAAACATGCAATTTAACGCAGACAAATTACACCCAGACTCAGAACAATACTTTGTGGATCGCACAAAGTATTGTCCTGCGTGGGAATCGAACCCACGGCACTGGCACGGAAGGTCGGTATCTTAACCACTACGCCATCTGTGCAGTCAAATATACTAATATCCTGCTAGTCGACAAAGTGCCTAGAATGCTGGCAGCATTGGCACGTTTTATAGCAATACTTAAACCCTTAATAATACCCGTCTTTACTTGACAGAATAATCATTATTAAAAATATTCGAATAAATTATAGAATACGCAAATAAATCTCATTCAATATCCCCGATTTTAAGCTCTCTGGAATAAATAAATGTTTCATCATCATCATCATCACCATCACAGCCCATATATGTCCCACTGTTGGGCTCGGGCCTCCTCCGTGATGGGAGGGAAATTAACTTACTATACCACGCTGGTCAGACGTTTTGGTATAGGGTTTTGTTCCGAGTTTTCCTTCTCTCGCATATATGTTATATGCATTTTATATCCCTTAGTCGTCTCTTACGATCACCCGCGGGTAAGATAGGGGGTGGTGAATTGTATTCTTACTCCGTCACCACACGGATAGTTATAAACGTAATAGCATAAATAAATGTTTAAATACATTGAATTCTACCTTTCACTTTAAATTTAATAATAGTACACTTACAGATTATTAATATATTCTTGTGTATATGTACCTAAAATTGACCTAATGTTATTTCTCAGGTGGCAGTGGTTGCTGATCGAGCATTACTGGCAGTTTTTGTACTCGTTACTACTATATCTACGGCAGCCATTTTACTACCACAACTAAATAACCTCCACGTCGGCAACACACCTCTCAAACCACCCATCTAGAGGGAGCGTGATATATTAATTAATACCTGGAACGAGTCTTCTGTCAACGAATAATTACATGTCGATATAATATGCAAATTGTGCCAAACTAATATGGATCATGTGAAGTTGCTGTTTATATAACTTCGTAGAGGAAAAATTGTCACACAAAAGTTTAAATAAGTTGGTGATATATAAAATGCTTTCTCTATTTTTTTTATTAGTGATTTCAAATAGTCACACACACTATTCTTTTCGACAATATTACTCACAGTAATCATTCATACTGATTATTTTTATAGTTTTATGTATTTATAATAGATAGTAATTTTATTGCATTTAATTTTATTCATCGCAAATTTTACAATCTTTTGCTTCTTGGGTAAATTTTAATAATTCTCCCTGTTACTATATATTTTATTTTAGATTATCAGTATTTATATCAGTAATTAAAAAAAAAATGTAACTAAAGAACCTCAACAAAAATACTTTTGTGTCCACAAGAATACGCATACGCGTATAGCATAAATGTGTATTTTGACGTCACTGAGAAGTGTTTAGTGTAACAAACGTTGTTGAAAATAAAAAGGTATATATTAAACATAGCCATTAGGTGTATAAATTATATTATATATAGGGCAACGTACCTATATATGACCTATTCAAGTATTGCCTATTCAAGGAAACTTCAAAAACGCTGGAAGAAATTTGAGTCTTATCTGTATACTACGTGTGTTCACCGAAAGAGTGGTTAGAAATTGTAAAAAATGGTTTACCTGGTATAGGTACGTCCCCTAATATGCATGTTAAATTAAGTTGTGTTAAACTAAGGTCAAATCAATTATCAAATATAGGTAAAAGTATGTCCCTAAAGAGAAAAGTGAATGATTATTTGAAAATATTAATAATGTCGTTGGTGATTAAGTTTGCTTCCCTTTTCTTCTTTTTCGGCGGCGGTCAACGGTCTGTCAAACCCCGCTAATCCATCCGGTACGACGAGAAAAGCGGTGCAAGACCCCGTAGACCCGCCCTACAACATACCTCTCGACCCCGTACGGGTGGGTCACTGGGACGCGTTCTTTTCTTCAGTGACCCATCCGGCGGTCTACCCTCGCGGGTATCCTCTCGGGTCGACGCCCCGACAGTTTTCACCGTCAGGGCGTCGCGTCGTCCTCACAAGTTTACTTTCCTAGTCTATTGTTGATATTACCATTGTTAATATAGGCGTATTTTATACGTGTGATGTGACAAAATGTCTCTATCCTAACGGCAGATAAAATAATAATATAAAAATAAAAACTTTAATATATTTTTCGTAATAAATGTTAAATATTTTTATTAACACGGAGTACACCTGTATTTTGTTTTGACACTTTACTTGAAAGATTATATTTTACAATTAAATATTACCTCGGTTTATACACATTATCGTAGTTATCAGAAATGTTAAACAATTCAAAAGGTTTGTAGTTTATTAAGGTTAAAAAGTTCTAAAGTATTGTATGTACTTTTGTGCCAAAATATATAATTATGTCAATTAAAAAATATGTACGTTGCAGCATTGTTTATAATATGTATATAATAGTAAAATTGCTACAAGTTGTTCATAGACATAAAGGTACTTAGATGAAGTTTCTATAATTTCGCAAAACGTTAATATTTACACCGTGACATTTAGACCGTCTTACAAAAGACGTGCCATGAAAGTATCCGACCAAAGAAACATATTTAATTGTTCAATAGTGCTGATGATATAGTTCACAACTACTAAAGCTTTTGTTAAATTAAAATTGGGTTTATTATTTTTCCAAAAAATAACGTCAATTAATATGTTTCGTGTATTTTTTTCGATCGACAATAGTTGTTCGAAAAGACATATATTATCTGTATGAGGTTTTATTTCAATTTTACTTCTCTTGCATTACTTATTATCTGCATATTCGCCATAGTCTTATTTAGAACACCTAGAGCCAAGATAAGCTGTTTCAAATTGTATTCTCATTTCGTCACCACCCAAAAATTCATTACGTTTATAATCTACCGATTATATACTTATAATTATACTATATATTGAGTTCAAAAACACTTTTACTGATATAACTGTATACTTCCTTGATAATGCCAAATATTTAATTCGTTCAATAAATAATATGGTACAAATTATTATCTCGTTAGTTATTTTATAACAACTTGTATTAAATGTATGGTTGTATTTGGTTTTAATGTTGTAAATATCATGTTAGAAGAATGTTAAGTGATACCAATTGATAATATTGTACAAAACAAGAATAAAGTTTATAGAGAATTTTGTTGCATTGTGTCTTATTTTGTGAGGAAGAAGCGATAGACGAATGAGAAACCAAGCCTATAACGAAGAGGTTTTGGATAAGAATCTTATGGCATACACCTCTTAACACATTCCTTGCTCATCACACGGATCCGAGTGGGTCGGGGCTATAGTAGCGGCGCCTCTCACTCGATCCGAGCAACGTAGTAGTAGGATCCGAGTGTTCGGCACCCAGCGTGCTGTGTGCCGACCACTCGGATCCGAATGTGTTAATTTTTAGTATTATATATGTAATATGTGTAGTTATTAGAGCTGTATAATAACGGCTACGATAACTACGAGTACCAGACTCTACCAACTTTATCTGACGCCGTTTGGTCAAAAATTACATTCTCAATGAGGATTGACTAATAACTTTTGTAATAAATGTACTATGGAAAAAGATTACATATAGCGTCGGCCCCAAGTAATTGGGATAAGAGCAGATGAATGATGATGATTATGAGTAACGTGTGTAATTGCAATTCGCTAATAATTGCAATTCACTAGTAACTAATAGTTGCAATTCGCTAATAATAATCCCTACTCCGTAAGATTGATAGTTTAATAATAATATGTCATCGTTGCTTATTGTTCTTTGAAAGATCTAAAAACCAGCTTGAATCACCAGGGGAATGGCCAGAAGCGCTCTAATGATATATTCACAACACCAACAGCCCTCGCGAAACCCACCTATTAAAGTGATTATAGCATTATCGAACCTTGGATAGGTCTGTTTTCAACAGTAGATATCGATGAGCTAATAGATCTATAGAATAATTATCACTTACTTTATCCAGAGAACAGTAAGATTTTATCTTTCGAATATACTTGCTGAATGTGAATTGCATATAATGGAGTCCTTATGTTGCGAAATATAGTAACTTCACTTGCCGTGCAGTAAGATCAACCAACTCCCCCATCTCCTTTTTTCCCGTGAGTGTCGCAAAATACGAATAAATTATATGATATTTGCTGCTGTGAGGTAGCGGCCACGAATACTACTAACCCTTACTTTGCTCGTAGATGTCGTAAAAGACGACTATGAGGCATATAACGACTTTTTTTTTTTTTGGGGCGGGTTACGGTCGGCACACTTCTCGCACCACTCCGTCCGGGGTGACAGAGGGGCGTAAGCACGCACACCCGTAACCCACCCGTGACGTCGCCTTCGTCGTTGGGCCAACCACCGGAGCGGAGTGACTTGACGTCAGTGGTTGGCCCGACGGAATACCCCTGAGGAGTACCCTCTCCTCGACCGACGTCCCCCCCTCGGGTAGGATGTCGGTCTTTCCTCACGCGGTCGGCTTCTCGGCGGGTGACGGACTAATTCCCCGATCCAGTCACCCGCGGCCTCAGCTAGGGCGGCATCAGGCGCAGGTAATCGCGCCTGCGCTGCCCCAGTCGCCGGTGGCGGCTCGCGTCGTCGAGGAGACGCTCCTCGCGCACGCGCTCCGCCGCCTCCTTCCGCGAGACTACTGCCTCGCAGAAGGATGCGACCGCGTCCCAGTTCCTGACGCTGTCGAGCATCGCCCTGGCGATGGTCTCCTCTCACCACTCCATCCGGGGTGACAGAGGGGCGTAAGCACGCACACCCGTAACCCACCCGTGACGTCGCCTTCGTCGTTGGGCCAACCACCGGAGTGGAGTGACTTGACGTCAGTGGTTGGCCCGACGGAATACCCCTGATGAGTACCCTCTCCTCGACCGACGTCCCCCCCTCGGGTAGGGTGTCGGTCTTTCCTCACGCGGTCGGCTTCTCGGCGGGTGACGGACTAATTCCCCGATCCAGTCACCCGCGGCTTCGGCTAGGGCGGCATCAGGCGCAGGTAATCGCGCCTGCGCCGCCCCAGTCGCCGGCGGCGGCTCGCGTCGTCGAGGAGACGCTCCTCGCGCACGCGCTCCGCCGCCTCCTTCCGCGAGACTACTGCCTCGCAGAAGGATGCGACCATGTTGCAGTTCCTGACGCTGTCGAGCATCGCCCTGGCGATGGTCGGCAGCGTCAGATCAGCACCGATGATTGTGACAAGTTCACAACGCTGCTCTGCCCAAGCGGCACAAACCTCGAGCGTATGCTGCGCCGTGTCCTCATCGCAATCGCAGTGGTGGCAGGACGGTGTACTCTCCCTCCTTACGACCGTGTGCGATTTGGCGAAGCATCCATGCCCCATTAAAACCTGCACCAGTCGGAAGGAGAGCACCCCGTGCCGCCGTTTTAGCCACTGCATCAGCACCGGCCGGAAGGCCTCCACGGTCCGCACACCGAACCGAGGCCTCTCCAGCCGGACTGCCCAACGGGCAATGACGTCGCGGCCGGCGTCGACACGCCAGGCGGTGTGCTCCCTCAACGAGACCACACTGCCCTCCGCTCGCACCCCCAACATCCGCCGATACAAACCGGCGAGCATTTCCGCTTCCAGGTCCCATAGAGGGGTCCCGGCCAACAGACACGCTGCCTCCGTCGACACCGTGCGGTACCCGCGTATGGCCCTGACCGCCATGGCCCTCTGTGGTCGCCACAGAAGAGCCCTGAGTTGGACGGTCAGGGACCCCGCCCACACCAGTGCGCCGTACAGGGCCATCGACCGGATGACCCCTGCGTACAGCTGTCGGCAGGTAGCGCTCGGTCCGCTCACATTCGGCATAAGCCATGATAGGGCGGGCGCCGCGCCGACGAGCTGTGGAGCGAGTCTGCGGAAATGCTCCCGGAACCACCATCGCCCGTCGAGCACCAGGCCCAAATACCTCATATGGGCCCGGATGCTGATATCAACCGAATTGATGGTGATCGAGACGCCGATGGGAGGGCCCATGCGGGGCCTATCGAACAAGAGGGCCTCCGTCTTGTCCAGGGCCACCCTCAACCCCAGCGCCTCGATCCGCCTGACGATCTCCTCGGTGCCGAGAGTCGCCAGGCTTGCCACCTCCTCCAGCGTCCCACCACGGGCTGTGACGAGCGTGTCGTCGGCGTAACATATCACGCCCAGCCCGGGTGGGAGGCTCCCCCTCAACGCCCAGTCGTAGCTGATGTTTCACAGGGTGGGTCCAAGGACCGACCCCCGCGGAACACCGCACGTTATAGGCGTTCGCACAACGTCCCCTACTCGGTTGATGTAGAGGACGCTGCGCCCCTCCAAATAGTCTGCCACTAGCCGCCTCAGGTAAACTGGCACTCCGCGATATCGGAGCGCCTCCCTGACGCAGCTAAATGGCAGACTATTGAATGCGTTGGCGATGTCCAGGGACACCACCAACAGCACTCCCCCGCCGGTGACGGCCTCAGTCGCCACGGCCCTCAGGCACAACAGAGCCGCGATCGTCGAACGACCCCTCCTAAACCCAAACTGGGCATCCGACAGATCGGGCCCCGTGCCGATGAGGTGCCGCTCGATGCGGGCAGCCAGCACCCTCTCCAATAGCTTGCCCGCATCGTCGAGCAGCACGATGGGCCTGCAGGCCGAGGCCGACTCTGGAGACCGTCCCGGCTTCGGCAGGAGCACCAGCCTCCCCTCCTTCCAACACCCAGGAAACCGCCCGGACGCTAAGCACGCGTCAAACAGGCCCCTGAGGCGGAGACCCAGGTGATCGAGGACCAGGGCCAGCACGCGGTTAGGAACACCATCGGGCCCGGGGGCGGTGGATTTTCCGCGCCACCGCCGCCCCCATCTCGGGTTCCGTGATGGGCGGAACACTGTCATCGTCGGCCTCCCGGTCGGTGTCTGGCGGAGCCATGACCGGGGGCAGGCTTATAACGACCTGGGCCAACTCCATCTGATGCCGTTTGGTCAATAATTACATTCCCAAGGAGAGTTGACATTTCGACCCCAAGTAATTGGGATAAGAATAGGAGAATGATGATGATGTAGATAGATAGAGACAACTGTGCAAGTGAAGAAAAAATTGAGATAAATTTCTACATTAACTTTTCTGATCTGTGATGTTTGTGGTCTAGTAGGTCTATTTCTATCCTCTTGTGTAGGCTGGGTATATATGTCTGTGATCGTATACCTATGAGTGAAATGATGATGATAGTTAACTTTCAGTCATTTGAAAGTATTGAAATCATCTTAGTGACATGTAAAAACTACAGTGGCCTGTTATTAGTAATAATCATCATCTCAGCTTATATATGTCCAACTGTTGGGCTCGAGCCTCCTCCATAATGGAAGGGAAATTTACCTACTATACCATGCTGGTCAGACGTGTTGGTATAGGGTTTTGTATCGAGTCTTCCTTCTCTTACATAAACATTATATGCATATTTTATCCTTAACGTCTTTTACGATCACCCAAGGGTAAGCTACACGAGAATAATATGTTTAAACAAAACACAGTATACTTAAACATCCATAATCGCAGCACCTTTAATTGAAGTAAGTAAAAAACTACATCATCATCATCACAGCCCATATATGTCCCGCTGTTGGGTTCGGGCTTCCTCTGTAATGGGAGGAAAATTAACCTACTATACCACGCTGGTCAGACGTGTTGATATAGGGTTTTCTTTCGAGTTTTCCATCTCTCGCATAGATGTTATATGCGTTTTATATCCCTTAATCGTCTCTTACGATCACTCACGGGTAAGACAGGGGGTGGTGAATTGTATTTTTACTCCGTCACCATACGAATACAAAAAAAAAGTGTGCGTGTCAGTTCCGACGCACGACTGGAGTTTAATCCTTAAGTACGATTATCAAAACAGGCGCAAAAAAAGCTCATTTGACTAAAAATAATATATATATATTTTTATTTACATTTATTAAAACTGTTCAGTGAAGTTATTATCTCACGTCAGAAAGTGAAAGGTGCGCAGAATAGGTTGTGCACCAAAAACGTAACGAGGTCATTCGATCTCTAGATTTTACTCCTCAATTTTTCTCATACCGGGCGCCTTATATGAAAATCGATTCTTAAGGAGTAAACTCCAAAACTACAGAAGTTATGAAGCCTATAAGCGTTTGAGAAAAATATTGCATTCCATGAATGATGATACATTTTTTTTGCTACGTGACTTAATTAATTAAATACGTGAAGCTTTCATGGCAGTTAACAAAACATATGATTCTCACTTTGTTTAATTTTCATTATTTGCCGAGTTTTTTGTTCCGTTAAATAGATGTAACCCAGAACAACAATGAGAATACTTCATGCCGTTATATTTTATTTTTTGTTCTATTACCTCTATTTACTCAGTTTACAATTGCTAAAGTTATTGTGGAAAAAAATAGGTTTATAATTTCACTTACAGATGGCATCATATATATTTTATAAGTAACCTAAATAATATTGAATGCTAAATCTCAGTAATTTAGCCATTTTTATTGTTTTAACACATAAAATTTTTCTTTATTATTTTCGACAAATTTGTAGATGGCGTTTATAATATCAGTTTTAAACTCAATGTTTTAATGAAAACATTAAATTGAATATATTTTACTCGCCTTCCTTTATTAGAGGGCAAGTTTATCCTCAGAATGGCGTGTAAAATATAAGTAGGTACTATAGGGGCAATTTCTTAAACATAAAAAAACTAGTTTTCAGCAATAGTTATACATGGAGATAAAAATTATCTTTGTTTTTTACTAATAATAAGAAAAACATGAGAAATTTAGGACCGAACAAATAATACGAATAATAAATAATAAGAAACAAATAATAATGATCACAGAAACTACTAAATATACTTAAATAATAATTTATGACCACTAATCAATCAATTTCACGTAGAAACTGATTGATTAGTGGATGAAATGAAATATAAGATAGAACTGTGTGCCAGAAAAATTTCAGCGCCCCAATTGATGACTGTATACCTTATACACAAACAGAACAACCACAATTCATTCCGCCCAACTTTATTATAAGTATTTCCTCTAATAATAAATATACGAATGCCCAATAGGCTCAATTAACCTTTAAGCAAAAAATTCCCGTATCATGCACCATAACGATTCGGTTTGGTTCTTATAAGGATATGAGTTATATACGTTTGAAAATAGAGCTCGATCATTCCATACTTATTTATAGATTACTAGCATACCCAGCCTGTTAGTTTGTTTGTAAAAGTCCACAATTTCAGCGCTGCCTGGTGGCGAGTTACATCAATGAGCATATAAACCTTCTCCCTGAAAAAATACATTATACATAATAATTTTTATAATGATCAGTCAGATAGTTTTTGAAGTTATACTTCTTTAGGAACGTTATGAAAATATGATGAGAGTGAAATTTTAAGATGCGCGCGCATCAATATACCGCAAAAGTAACAAGTTGAATTTGGCCACAAAACCGAGAGTAAAATTTTAAGATGCGCGCGCATCACTGTAACATAAAAATAACAAGTTGAAGTTGGCCGCAAAACTGCTCATTTAGTCTCGAAAAAAGCTGCCAACAAAATAGAAATAGAACCTCTTCCTAGTTTCTAGGCTCACACGTGTTTTAGTTTACTACAAATGCGAATTATATATGTGCTAATAAATTATATTCAGTAGTAATTTAAATTGAATATTTTGATTAAAATTATTTAATATTCGTAAATATTAGTAAAAGAAAATATTCTGTCCTTTTCCAGTCGCTTTATTGTTTTATTGTAATCAACTATTTGTATTTTTAAATTCTCACGCGCGTACCTACATAATAAGTACACGCCCCCATTTCTTTCTTAAGTTGAGCCATGTTAAATATACAAATATCCTCTTTTATAAATACAAATATCACCAGGCTTTGGTTTTAAAATGATATTCACTTTCCAGTTCGCAGTCTTTATAAAAATTATTCTTCTGCACGTGTGTAGGTATTTTACTGAACTCCTCCTAAATAGCTAGCTGATTTTAATATCTTTTTGTGTGTGTTTAATGAAATTCAAAAAATGGTTTAGATTGACAATTGATGGCACTACGGTCGATTTCAAGGCATTCTATTCTCATTTTATTTTATCAATAATTTACAAAAGACCATTGTATCAGCAGCTGTTGGATCAACTAGTAAGAAATATAACCGCCTACTTTTATTACTCTTTCAATTAGCACTTTTTGTATTTGTTTGCTAGAATATTATTCTGTAAAAATTAAATTCTGCTATAATATTATCTAACATTTTAGTTTCGATCCGGCCATGTTACGAGCTCTCACATATAACCCACCATGTTTCCTCCTACCTATTGAGCGGACCATCAGATCCAATGTCTGCACTTTCATGGCCTACTAAGCGAGTCATCTGGATACCTTGCCGGTCAATACAATCAAATACTGGGACATCATCCCCACATCTTTAGTTTCACAGCGAGTGACTAATCTAAATTGATCCAATCGTGACTTTCATCCTACTTTATTTTTGTATATTGTATAAATTTGAGAAACACCTTAAAATATTTCATTGTTATTTATTGTATCTTTCCATATTAGTAAATCTTTTACAAAAAACCTTCAGCAAATATTTCTCATGGTTGTGACATTTATAGATGTACATCGCCAATAGCATGGGTATTGTGATTGTGTAACAAAAAGGATCTGACCAATAGCTGTCAGTCAGACATGACGTCAGGATATTTATTTGTGGAAATACCTATTGTATTTTCCTTTTCATCACAGTCGTGTTTGTTGAAGCAACTCATGTTTAACACATGAGTTGCTTCAACATCTCTATTTATAATATATACGATTTTTAATACAGCTAGTGTGAAAATTATTATATTTCTCGAGATATGAAATTGCAAAATTCGATATAGTAGATTAAAGTTGATAGAAAAAGATGAGATGCTAAATATTATTATCGTATCATTAAGATAACTTTACTTGTATTATTTTAAAGCTTTGTGGTAGCGGCTACGAATACTACCAACCCTTACTTTACTCGGAGATGGCGTAAAAGAAGACTAAGAGCCTTATAACGATCTGGGCTAACTCCATCTGATGCCATTTGGCCAACAATTACATTTCCAAGGAGGGTTGACGTCTGGCAGACGGCAGGTCATAAAACTATTGCCAATAACTTTTACAATTGTACTACGAAAGAAGAATACATATTGTATCGACCCCAAGTAATTGGGATAAGAGTAGAAGAATCATGACTTATATTATTTCACAGACGCTATAAATTTCTAAATAAACGCTGATGCGTTTTAGTTTGCTAGCATCCTTTCAATATTTTTTTATTTTAATAATGTATTTTATGACCAGCTAAAGACAAGAAAGTCTATAATGGAAGCATGTCTTAATTTATTTTTAATGAATATGTTATTTACAAAAGATTTTGATGGACTTGTCAACAATAAGCTTTGCATCATGTAGGTACCGGTAGCGCAAGTGAAACCGTGTGCTTTACTCTGATTCAATTTTAACATTTCAAAATATATATACTTATAAAATATTAATATTATTTCATATACAAAGCATTATGTACATATTCAGCAACATATTAACATTTATAACGAACAATTTTATACTGTAGGTATGCTGTTTATATGGTATTTAATGCAATAATAATGTAATAATGAAAATCAAATCAAAAATAAATAATAAACAGCTTTTTAAATTTAATGAAAATAAAAAAATAAATACTTTTGCCAATACTGAACAACACATTATATAAAAATATATATTTACATATTTTTTTAAAATAATAATAATAATAACCATTTATTTTCTCATCACAAAGGATCACATTTAAAACATAGGTAAACGACATTAAATATAGGATATGTATACATTTCATTCCTAACTAGCAGCAGATTTAAATTTTTCTATAGGAAATTTTCATTTGGTAGACCTTGGATGAGTATTAATAGTCATTTAAAATAAAATACATACTTAAACAGTTTTTATTAATAATACACCGTAGCAGCGGTAGCAACAATTTAATGAAAGAAAAAGCTATTTTCTAGACATTGCACCTCTTGTGGTGAACTTATGGATTTAGATTAAAACTAAGTCATGCATGCACAGCGTTAAAGCTGCCTAAGTGTTATTGTAAAGGCGAAAGCGGATAATAAAAATGATCTTTGTTTTTTTCACTTTTAATTAATATATTATTTAAATCCTAACAATAAGTTTCACCGAATAATGAAAATGTATGTGCGATTTGTAATGTTTACGCGAGTTAATTACACATTTGAAATAAAACTACTTTACGGATTCTATCGCCACGTAGCCAGTCCTCCCGTGACCATGATCACTGAAAAGTGTTCGAAACGTCGGGAAATTAAAAATCAAATACAAACGCGATAGAATCCGTAAAAGTAGCTTTAGTTCAAAAATGTATTTGTGTTTAATTACATACGAGGTATTAAAATTACTGAAATTTAGCATTTAACATGTTTGATTATTTATAAAAACTTGATTACGAGCGAAAAATGATTGCCACATATGGGATACGAAACCACACCCATAAAATCCCTTCCAATCGTGCTACCACTTACACCAGCGTGAGCTGTTGTACAACATTTAATTCACGGCTCGTATTATATTTTCGCATGTGTGACAATCATTTTTCGCTCGTAATCAATTTTTTATACGTATGAAGTATTTTCAAATGCATATTATAAATATATTATTTTCTTATTCACTAAAAACTGTAATGCCTTTTTACGCATGAACCTAAAATCTGCAAAATATCTTAAGCAATCAAGGCATCTAATTTCCTTTCACACTATTATCCTAAATATTTTCTATAATTTTTTGAAAATAACTATAACTAGATCTAGAAATTCGGTGATAGTGACAGATATCATATCTGTCACTATCACCGAATTTCTAGATCTACGTTTCAGTAAAAATAGTGAATTACTCTGACAGCGATGTGAAACCACTTAATTGGGACGAGAGGTGCTGGTCGAATAAAGCTAACATACCTTGCTGTATATTATCTGTTATATTCTAGTCGCGAATAACTTACTTTTGATCTTCTAGTTGAGAGGTCTTATCAAAAAATGAGACAAGTCTCTCTTTTGTAAGTTTATTTCGTGGACAATGACATTTCTTTCAAATCTACTCATCTTAAAAGTATTATGTCTGAACAAAACTACTGAAATAGTTAATATCATAGCTTTTTAACAATATCTTACGTATGTATTTATAAAATGTATGCAAATGTTAGAATTTTTTGTTACATTTACTCAATTCACGTGATTTTCTTGTTGAGTTTATGCGTAACCCATTTCAAACAACATAAGGTAAGAACAGCTGTCCATGAATAAGTAAGTTAACTTAAGACTATTCTATTCTTACGATATTGTATAACTTGCTTGTATATAAGTCAATAACAGAGTCTCATTTCCTTTAAAATGACCTTCGTTAATATCTTTATTACAAAACTAACGTACCAGTAATTTAAATGATATTAATAAAATATTCCATTTTGTCATTTCAAACCATATCATCATAATTATTTATGTGATTACCGAGTGATGATATAATGATTAATACACCTTACTTTCTCGTAGGTTATCGTAAAAATTTACTATTAGACGTAAGAACAGAACATAATTTCCAGAAAAGAAAAGCTGAATGTAAAACCTGTTATAACTACACATTGAAACATTTTCTTCTTGAGGCGAAGGTTTGAGCCCGTTGTGTGATGTATACGAGCTGATATTATTAAGATGATAATAGAATCATAAAATAATATTACCGTACACTTGTGATTATAAAATTTAAATACCTTTTTATTCCTAAACCTTATTTAGTTTCTCAGTGTACTGAAGTTAAGAACCCCTTTTTTGGCAAGCTACGATCTGGTCACTATGACCAGGCTATGGTCTGGTCCGTTCCACCCGGGCCAACGAAAGCCCCAATAAGCCACCGTATTCCCTCGCCATTGCCATTGGTACTGAATCCTTGACGTCCATGGCTAGCCTAGCGGGTAAGTTCAGGACCCCTATGAAACTTATAAATCCGATTTCCTTCACCAAAACAAAGGCATTATGCACCATTCTGCCTTAGGAAGGCTTATACTCAATAGTGGACTTCGATAGGATGGATTAACTTAACTGGTGGATGTATACTTTACTAAGTATAACTTAAAGTGAAATCAAAAAAGACTTAGTACCTATATTAAAGTTAAAATCCTTTAGCAGGTTTGTAATTTGAAAGTACATGAAATGTAAAAATGACTAATAAAAGAGGCAAAAAGGTACTTGTTTAAGATTTAGTTTAGAAACGAATAAGAAAGAAACAATTATACTTATACGTGCCCTTCTTATTACAAGCTCCATAATAGTTTAATACCTTAGTTCAAGACGTCTTGGCTGGAATTAAAAACGTGAAGTGCGTTTAAGAAAATCTAAACAAACTTTTTTTTTTACTTTATCCGTGTGCTGTAAGAATACAATTCACCACCCCTTATCTTAACCGTGGGTGATCGTAAGAGACGACTAAGGAATATAAAACACATATGACATCTATGCAAGAGAAGAAAAACTCAAAACAAAACCCTATACCAACACGTCTGACCAGCTTGGTATAGTAGGTTAATTTCCCTCCCATTACGGAGGAGGCCCGAGCCCAACAGTGGGACATATATGGGCTATGATGATGATGTTGGTGATGATGATGACGAAACAAACTTTTAATTCGGTACAAATATATTTAACAAATAAATTCGATAATTATCAAAATTTCATATAATGCACACATAATTCACACAATTTATTTATCATTTTAACAGCATGTGTTCTTACAGTCATTTTTCGATCGCACAAAGATTTATCCTGCGTGGGGATTGAACCCACGACACTCTCGACACGAGAAATCAGTACTTAGACCATACCGCCATCTATGTAGTCTTTACATTAGTAATTACGATTACTATGTAAGAAGCTGTATATAATTATATAACTATAAAACGGACAGTAAAGGAAACATTAAAAAACATTAGCATTTGCAGCTATATTCAAATTACTGAAATTTTTAGCATTTAATATGCTTAATTATTTATAAATACCCGATACGAAACGAAAAATGATGTCACAAGCGGGGTTCGAACCCGCACCTATTGGGAATCCGGCCCAACCGTGCTGCGTGGTGGTGGTTCGGGGGTTCGAGGTGCGGGTTCGAACCCCGCTTGTGACATCATTTTTCGTTTCGTATCGGGTATTTATAAATAATTAAGCATATTAAATGCTAAAAATTTCAGTAATTTGAATAACAAGGTTGTGTCATCGTTTAATACAATTCTAACTGTAAAGTTTGAAGTATTAAGTCTATACAATGTGTAAACATTGTCCGATAGATGGCATACGTCACCTTGAAGACGTGAAGACGTAAGATATAATATGATTCGAAAATTTGCATGTCCTAAAATAGTTCACGATGGTGTAAGTGGCAGCACGGTTGGGCCGGATTCCCAATAGGTGCGGGTTCGAACCCCGCTTGTGACATCATTTTTCGTTTCGTATCGGGTATTTATAAATTTGCAGCTATATTTTTATGGTAAATTAAAATTTTTGCTACAATCGCTAACCACTAATATTTTAAGCTACATAATTGCAAGTAGCAATAGGCCCACAAATGAAACTACAACAGCTCACAGACAATCTTCAATCCAACGCGATCCCTATCTCGAAAGATTAAAAATTGAAAGAGTTATAGTTGAACAAATACATTTTCAATCCCAAGAACTGTGTAAATATTAAAACATTTTCTTGTTTTACCTATTCGGTGATTTTCCGTGTGGTGAAGGAGTAAGAATATAATTCACCATTCCTATCTTACCCGTGGATGATCGTAAGATACAACTATGGGATATAAAACGCATATAATATGTATGCAATAACAGGCAAACTCGAAACAAAACTCTATACCAATACGTATGACCAGCGTGGTATAGTAATCAATTCAATTGGTCAATTTCCCTCCCATTATGGAGGAGGCTCGGTCCCAATAGTAGGACATATATGAGCTGAGATGAATCTAGTGATTTAAAAAACTTTTGTCAGTGCGATGGAACTAGGAAACGTACCTACCTATTAGTAACGAAAGGAAAAGTTCAAACACCGGGATCTTCGTAAATTGTCTATAATAAATTTTATCTTTAATCTTAAAACGGCGATCTTGCATTTTACAAATAGAAAAACTGCGACAGTTACGCAATGCTTTACAATACTTTTTTTTTGGCGGCGGGCTACGGTACCTCACTCCCCGCTAATCCGTCCGGGGCGACAAAGAAGTGGCGCATGACCCCATAGACTCGCCCTACAATATACGTCTCGACGCCATGCGGGTGGGTCACTGGAACGCAGTCTTTTTTTCAGTAGCCCACCCGGCGGTCTACCCTTCCGGGTAAAAATTATTAACGTATATGGGTTACGAAACACTTTACTATGCTAACGATTAGTCTTTCTTTGTATTAAATAATTGAGAACCTTAAAATATCCTTTGCACCCTGCACCAGTCGGCATCAATATCAATAAATATTATCGCACCATTTAATATAACATATCTTTAAGTATATCTATTAAATATATTGAAAACAATACAAAACGAAACTATGCATGCAAAATCAATAATAATAAAACTTTCTGCATAAATTTTTCCGAAGTTTTACGACACGGAGCATAGCAGACGGCTCCTTGCGAATGCACACAGTACTAATTGGAATAACTTCTCGTCAGTGTAGAGGTTTTAATCAGCTTCTATAACACCTAAATAGGAAAAATATGATTAGTATTATTTCAGTTCACAGCACAACATATAAAGAATGTCCAAATGGAAGAATGTACCTAATAAACCATACAAGACTCAATACTAAACAATTAAACGTTATTGTTTAGTATTCGGTTTTAATTTGAGTTCTAACATTAATGTTATTTAATTTCATTCGAATTTAGAAGGAACAAATACGGACATCGTAGTTTAATATAATTATATAGCTGTTTGTTTACCTAGAAACTTATATTTTATTCTATCCATCCATCTATTCGACGTCCACTGTTAGACATAAGCCTCCGCATAAAAGTAGGCCTTAATCGCCACGCTTGTTAGGCGAGTTGGCGATTGCGATTATGATTTTACAAGAAGAACATTATTACTATACACTCTCCAAGGGCTCCCCTGTTTTTTTTTCCTAATGCCATGGGAAAGTCATCATCACCATCATGAGGAAATGTATTTTACCATTCTATATTAAACGAAATTGTCATCCGACTGGTTTTTACATATTTTAAGCTAACGCTTGACTACTTATATCCCAAGTAAAATTAAGTCGGTTATCGTAAAACCTAGGCGGTGAAGCGTACTACCAAAATCCTTCTTGAAATCTTGTACAGCTACGAATAATTTTCTATAAAAATACTAAAATGTAACTTTATTGTAGTAAATTAAAGAAATAAAGGTTTACCTAGAAGAATATAAATGAAAAATGTTCGTCGATAATGTTAAAATAATAGTTTTTCACCGGATGCATATTTCATTATAATATTTCACGTTACTATACTATTTCCATTTCTTTATTTTCTCGATGACAGCTCCTGTGGAAACTTGAACGAGCGTCTTTTTTACATTATGTATACATTATTTAATAAAATATGACGCTTACGCGCGTACAAGGTCATAGCAGAGTCGGAGAAACTGATAGGGATGGAGCTAGCGATAAACGTAACACGATAAGAGACCCGATATTTTTTTACAAAGTGTAAGAAACTAAACTATTGCCGGATAATTTTATACAAATTTATTAACTAATATTACATTTCATTACAAGATGTAATTATAGTATGTTGATTGTTTATTTATTTATTTTAATCAAAATCTGATGAATCGCCACTATCACTCGATGAGCTGTCCTCAACATTTATTATAAGTGCCTGTATTTCTATATTATCTAATGCCACATGAATTTCCCAATCCGACGCTATAATGTTTTGGGTTCTTCTCACAATTTTTTCCCAGTGTTCGGCGGTTACTTCCGCATATGCATTTTTTAATAAATCTAACATCTTGTTTGCCGTAAAAGGGGGATGGGTATTGTTTCGAGCGGCGTGTCTTTTGATTTGTGACCATATTAGTTCTATAGCATTGTACTGGCAATGATACGGCGGAAGTCGAAGAACCCAATGACCACATTCGGCAGCTATTTCGTCGGTAATATATCTTTTAGGGAGGCTTTTTTTAGATTTTAAAATATTCACTAATTGTACTTTTAATAAAGTATCATCCACATTTTCGCCATGACGTTTGAGCCAATCGAATATATATATATATAGTATATATATATTGGCGCCATATCTCTTGTTTTTTATTGGCCTGCGTCGGCATTTTCTCAATTTGTCTAGAGTGATATGTAGCGTTGTCCATAATAATTATCGACGGTTCTTCCAGAGATTGCACCATTTCTTTGAACCATCCTTCGTAAATCTCCGCGTTCATTTCTTCGTGGTAGTCCACTGTTTCCTTGGATTTAAAGGCCAGTAAAGCATCTGACACGCATCCTTTCGTAGACCCTGCATGGCATATGATAAGGCGTTCATCTTTTCCCATTGGCACTGAACTAGTGGAAGCGGGGGTGTCGTCAGTCCAGTTCTTCGATACTGTGTGGTTTGCATTTAACCAAGTCTCGTCAGTGAAAATAACATTTGATCAATCTGATATGTTTTTGGCTTCGCTCAAAAATTCGCAGCGAGCCATAGCAACGTCGTGACGCTCCATCAATATTTTACGTTTGTCCGATTTTTTATAAGAAAATCCAATTTCTTTCAAAACTAAGCTTAATGACGATTTTGGCCATGGAACAAACCACGTTCACGTAAAGAAACAACAAGTTTTTTAAGTGTTGGAATTTCTTTGCGCAAGTAATAGTCATATATATGACGACGAAGAGCGTCAGCGTCGAAGTTGTCAACCGATGTCACACGACGTGGTTGGCGTTTCTTCTTCGGCGTACAAAGCTTATTTGCTTGCATGCCGCTTGTACCGTAAGCTTCGGTAGTAATTTTTGAAACAGTAGGTCCACTAATTGCTAATGCGACCGCAACACGCTGTCGCACTTGCGACAGCGGTAATAGCGGGCCACCATTTTGATTTTCTGCTTCAAAGTAATTACGAACCTTGATCACCAGTTCTCTCGCCTGACTTTTCAGAACAGATCCTTTAGGCATTTTGATATTTGACAGCTGGGCAGCAATCAACACGGAGGAACACAAAATACACAACGTAACGTATGGATAATGTGAAAAACTCTGCGAACAGAAATGTAGTGACCATATAGCACGACCGTCTTGTTGCGAGTGACAGATTAAAACAAATACAAAATAGCGGTGGGTCATTGAGTGTTCCCAGCTTGAAAAAATATATTTGAATGTTTTTGTTGAATTTGTCTTTGTTCAAAACATATATGCGATCGATATCATTACTTATTTGGTCACAACACTACAACTATCAAATTAGAACTGTCATCGAGAAAATAAAGAAATGGAAATAGTATAGTAAAAGTATTTTTATAACTTCTTTCTGTCTATTTGTTCTGGATATTCTTAGAAATAACAGAAGCATTATTAACGCAAATGTCACTGGCTATAAATAAAAATTGAATTAAAAAACAATTAGGCTTCCAAAATAAATACCCATGGAAATGTAGAGACTCTTATTCAAATATTGAAACAATATTCAAATTACGTATTTTTTTTATAGTAACGTTTAATTCAGATGAATTCTACAAAAAAAAATGGAATGCACAATGCACTACACAGATGTATAACTTAAGTGAGGCGAACAATGGAATGTAATAACTACACAAATTTGTAACTTAAATAACACATTCTTGTCTTTAAAAAAAAAATACTGCAACATATAATTAAACTACAACGCTAGTGAATATTATAACGCAACGCTACTAGATAAATAAACAAATAAAATCAAAACAAAAGATATTCATCTTATAGATGAAGAATACAATAACATTATATATGAATATGGAGAAGATAAATGTTGTAATTTACCAAAGTTATCACTCAACACGACTGAGATTGAGAAGGCACAACAATGGGTTATTACCGATTGAATAGATTACAACTATTACAGGCAGCCACAAACTTTCGAAGCGGCATCAACCATATGTCATTCTTAACAGCCATTATATTTCTTCTGCAGAATCTCCTTGAATATATTTCACTATCTTGTGATAAGTGAAAGTATTGTCATTGTGAAAAAGCAACTTTTTATAAAACTAATAATCTAGGCCTATTTTAGCTAGCTATGTTAACAGATGGCGACATAGTTGGCTACATAAATAGTGTAGTGTTTAAGAGTGAACTACTCTGCCAGTGTTATAGTTTCGATTCCTACGTGGCACTTTGTTATGATCAACAAAGGTGTAATTTGTGTCTGTTAATTTGAATGATTGTATAGTCGCCTGTAATATAAGTATTATTTTCTTATAGCCGAAAATATGCTTTAAAAAAAAAATTTTTTTTTTATAGCTAATGATGTCAAACGAGCATGCAGCACACCTGCCCATGGACCATAGCTATACCAAGGGTATAGCTATGCCACTGCCTACCATTACAATCCCCAAACACATCCAGTTGGACTTTCGGCTCTCTCGCTCACCAAACGAAGCGCAATAGCACACCGTCGATCTTCAGCGAGAGTGTGGTACTATCCAAGACGAACTGGCCCGCGGCTGTCGACAGAGAACTGTGAACAGCGTGGTCCTATCATGTAGAATGTTATTTTTTACTTAATTTGACTAAAAGTGTGTAAGACCTTTGTATGTTTTGTATGTAAAACTTAATACATTTCACCATCGCTTATCTTGCTCATGTGTATTTTAAAAGACTGCTTACGACGGGAAACTCAAACTAAAACACTATGCCAACTCAGCTGATCAGTGTTATAGTAGGTCAAGAACCCTCCTATTATCGAGAAATCTCGAACCCTGTAGTAGCTGTATAGATAAGATGAGATGATGTATAAAATTATTAACAAAAACGGTATAAAAAAAACGGTAAAAACGGTATGAAACGAAAAAATAAGTCCATAGAGACATAAACACATAAATGTATAGGATTCAGCCGGCGAGAGAATGAGATCTATCTCACACATTAGACGTTCTCGGTCTCCTCTTTGTGCGACTCTTCGTAGCATCCCCACTATCTGACCCCCACTAGAGAGATAGAGAGAGAGATATATAGATAGATAGAGAGAGAGAGAGAGAGAGAGAGAGAGAGTACACACGCTATTGGTTGATGTATGTAAAATAGATTTAAAAAATAGTTTGCCAAAGTTTCACTTCTGATATGTGTACTTTGTACGCACATATTTTTTTTTTAATAATATTTATTAATCTTTGTGATTAAAAGCAAATGTTTGATCATCATCATCATCATCACAGCTCATATATGTCCCACTGTTGGCCTCGGGCCTCCTCCGTAATGGGAGGGAAATTAACCTACTATATCGCGCTGGTCAGACGTGTTGGTATAGGATTTAGTTTCGAGCTTGCCTTTTCTCGCAAAGATGTTATATGCGTTTTATATCCCTTAGTCGTCTCTTACGATCACCCACGAGTGGTGAATTGTATTCTTACTCCGTCATCACACAGATAAATGTTTGATACATTAATGTTGATGTAGCATACATACATATCATCACGCCATATCCCTTGCAGGGTAGGCAGAGAGAACAGAGTGCCAGAGAACTCTATCTCTGCATACTTCACTCGCTTCCTCAACATTCATAATTCTCTTCATACACGCTCGCCGGTTTCGGAGACTCTTGACTCCACCTTCCTTCAGTACATGACCGATCTGGTCTAGGTAGGTTAGTCTCGGTCTCCCTCGGTACCTACATCCTTCCACTTTCGCATTGTATATCTTCTTAACCAGGCGTTCGTTCGGCATTCTTTCCACATGTCCGAACCATCGGAGCATTCCCTTTCGCATCTTTACACCAATACTCTCTTTCATACCTACTCGCTCTCTTACGTCGTCGTTACGAATGCGGTCGGTCAGCCTAACTCCACAGATTTTCCGCAGAGATCGCATTTCGGCCGCATTAATTTTACTATCATACTCTTTTCTGCATACCCAACTCTCGCTTCCATACAGTAATGTTGGGACAAGCACTGCGTTATGTATTGCTATACGTGCCTTCTGGCTGAGGTGGCGGCTGCCGAGAAGTTGCCCCAACGCTCCGTTCACTCTATTTCCCGCATTCACTCTTCGCTCTATATCAGTGGTGTACCGTCCATCTCAGCTAAATCCACATCCAAGATATACAAATTCATCCACTTGCTCTAGTACATCATTATCTATTGTTACTCTTCCATCTGTTCTGGCTTCATCTCTTTCAAAGACCATTATTTTGGTTTTGCTCACATTCACGCGTAGACCCCTTTTCTTACAATGTTCTGTCATTGTGTAGACTAGGGTCTGCAGGTCAGTCGCTGACTGTGCCAGCAGGACTGCATCATCTGCATAAAGCAGAGCAGAGACCACTGAGTCACCCATCTGGACTCCCACATTCATATCGTTCAACCTTTGGAGACATTTATCCAGATATATGATAAACAGCCTGGCTGATAGAACGCAGCCCTGCTTAACGCCGAAATTGACGTCAAACCAAGGCGACATTCCATCATCCAGCCGCACACAGGCTCTACAGCCCATGTAACTGGATTGCACAGCCTGCAGCAGTTTACCGTTAATACCATACTCCGGTAAAATGTCCCAAAGTTCCTTTCGTACAACCGTGTCAAATGCTCTCTCCAGATCCACAAAACTGCAGAAAACCCTCTGACCTAGGGCCAGATGCTTCTCCACAATGTTGCGCAGAGAGAACACTTGATCAATGCATCCCCTTCCTCTCCTGAAACCTCCTTGTGTCTCACACAGTAAACCATCGGACACCATCCTCATTCTCCTTTCAATAATTTTACCATACACTTTTGCTGCCAAACTGGTCAAGCCTATGGCTCTGTAATTTGCGCAGTCATAACGTGAACCCTTGTTTTTAAACAAAGGCACGATGACTGCGCTATTCCAGTCCCCGGGAACCATTCCCGAGCTCCAACATAAATTGAGGAGCAACAGGAACGCCTCCCGGACACAGGAGCCACCAAGCTTGATCATCTCGGCAGACACCATATCAATGCCCGCTGCCTTACTATTTTTCAAACTTCTTATCGCCCATTCAACTTCATCCATACTGATGCCATCGGAGGACGCCGTCGCCGAATGTTGATCTACTAGACCACATGCGACACCGGCGCCAACCGTAGCATCCGCATACATATCGCCAAAATATTCACTCCATCGGCTTAACACGTCTTGTGTTTGTGTAAGAATGTCTCCACCTTTAGACCTTATTTTATTCATTCTGAAGGCTGACCAACCACCCCGAGACTTCTTCACCTCCCTCCAAAAGAGTTTGGTGTTACCCTCGAAGTTTTTAGTCAGCCTATCTTCTGCACTCATACTTGCTCTCATCACGTTTCTCTTTCACTAAGGCCTTGGTGTCATTCTTACATTGCCGATATATTTCTTTCTTCTGTTCAGTCATACTGTCATTCAAATTCAAAGAAGAGACATAGTCCAGCCACGCTTTCTTCTTTTGCTCTACGGAAGCTGCCACTTCCGCATCCCACCATGCATCACCATTTGTTTTTCTATGCTTCTTTGAACTTCCACATACTTCTTTCGCTGTATCTACGATACTCTCTTTCAATACTCTCCAGCATTCTTCAATGTCCGATTGCGGCTGGCTTGCCATCGTCAGCCGTTCTTGGACACCCTCTGCATACTTTTCTCTTACACACTCTTCTTGCAATCTTTCAACCTTTATTCTTTCACGCCCTCCGAAGTGGACACGCTCTCGCCAGTGCCTCCACTTTCTGAACAGACCACTAAATCTCGCAATAACGAGATAGTGGTCCGTATCGACTGTGGGGCCCCTGTAGGCTCTTGCGTCCAATATTTTGCTTCGGAGGCGACTGTCTACCAAAATTAAATCTATTATGCTTTTCTGTTCATTCCTTCTCCATGTATACATATGGATGTCCTTATGTTGGAAAAATGTGTTTGACACAATAAGGTTTCTCTCCATGCATACATCCGCTATGAGCCTACCTGCGTCGTTCACTCTCTTATCACCAAATGGACCAAGTACGTCCTCATAGTCGGGACGCTTGGTCCCCACCCATCCGTTCAAATCTCCGCATACAATCACGCGTTCACTGGTTTCTGCCATATCCAGAACTTCCCTAACATTGTCCCAAAACTTCTCTAGGTCTGATGCCACCGAGGATCCTACGGGAGCATATGCTACAACCATGAATACCTTGGTGACACCTAGTTTTATACGGACCCAGAGAAGTCTGGGATCATACATTCCGTAATCCTTCACACCTGAGGCCAAGCGAGAGGACAACAGCACTTCTACCCCCATGCTGGCTCGATCGCTCTGTGGTACACCAGACCACAGAGCCATCCCGCCACCAGGAAGATCGCAGGCGTCGCTGCCCCTTCGCTTGGTCTCTGTTACACAGAGCACGTCTAGCTGTTTGTCCGCCATGACGGATATCAGCTCGTGCAACTTACCTTCCACACAACCTCTTACATTCCACGTGCCCACCCGGCACTCTGCTCTCCTCGACTCGCCTAACTGGGCAAGGCGTGATGGGTGGCGGCCCCCATCGCCGCAACTGCCGATGTTCGTACCGACGGGGGCGGGTCGGTACGCGTCGCCTCCGGGGGACGCCCTAACCCGCATTGCGGTACGCATATCGAGCCGGATTAGCAGTCTAATTAGACTGGCAGGGGACGCGAACGAGCACGCTCCGGTCTATGCCCCCCTGTTGATGTAGCATTAGGGGAAAATTCATACGGTCGATGGCCCTGTACGGAGCACCGGTGTGGGCAGGGTCCCTGACCGTCCGACTCAGGGCTCTTCTGTGGTGACCACAGAGGGCCATGGTGGTCAGGGCCATAGACGGAGGCGGCATGTCTGTTGGCCGGGACTCCCCCGTGGGACCTAGAGGCGGAGATGCTCGCCGACTTATATCGACGGGTGTCGGGGATGCGAGCGGGGGGCGGTGCGGCGCGTTGACGCCCGCCGAGACATCATTGCCCGATGAGCAGTCCGGCTGGAGGAGAGGCCTCGGTTCAGTGTGCAGACCGTGGAGGCCTTCCGGCTGGTGCTGATGCAGTGGTTAAAACGGCGGCACGGAGTGCTCTCCTTTCCACTGGTGTAAGTTTTGACGGGACATGGATGCTTCGCCAAATACCTACACACGGTCGTCTGAAGGGAGAGTACACCGTCCTGCCACCACTGCGATTACGACGAGGATACGGCGCAGCATACGCTTAAGGTTTGTGCCGCTTGGGCAGTGCAGCGCTGTGAACTCGTCGCAGTCATCGGTGCCGACCTGTCGCTGCCGACCATCGCCAGGGCGATGCTCGATAGCGTCAGGAACTGGGACGCGGTCGCAACCTTCTGCGAGGCAGTAGTCTCGCGGAAGGAGGCGGCGGAGCGCGTGTGCGAGGAACGTCTTCTCGGCGACGCAAGCCGCCACCGGCGACTGGGGCGGCGCAGGCACGATTACCTGCGCCTGATGCAGCCCTGGCTGAGGCCGCGGGTGACTGGACCGGGGAATTAGTCCGTCACCCACCGAGAGGCTGACCGCGTGAGGAAAGACCGACGTCCTCCCCGATGACATCGGTCAAGGAGAGGGTACCCCTAAGGGGGTATTCCGTTGGGCCGGCCACTGACGTCAAGTTCACGCTGCTCCGGTGGTCGGCGCAACGACGAAGGCGAGGTGTCACAGGTAGGTTACGGGTGGGCGTGCTTACGCTCCTCTGTCGCCCCGGACGGAGTGGTGCAAGGAGTGCGCCGACCGTAGCCTACCCAAAAAAGAAAGGGGGAAAATTCATAAAATCAAAAAATGCATCTTTCATAATATGGAGATATTCGATCTAAATAAGATTGATTGGAACCAAAAAATATAATTAACTTTAGCTTTTGTTTCATGTTTTACCTTTTTCTAGAATAAAATTTTCTGTTCGCATCTCTTATTCATCACTTACGACATCTGTGGAGAAGGAAATGCAGATAATTTATATATCTCCTTATCTGTCAATATATGTAATAATCGAATGTACGTTAATCATATCATAACATATAGTGTATAGATTTAAATGAATTACAATATATGGCACCTTATGTTGTATTCAGTAAAGCATTCGAGCACATCATGAATGTTAAATTTTGATACGAATAATATTTTACTAGTTTTCAATAGCTAACAAAATTAATAAATACGGCTATTTATTTCAGGACGATACGCAAATATAGACTAAATGTCGACACAAGCTTTTTGTTCCAAATAAAGGTGGTTAAAAATAAATAATGAGTTAGATCTATGTATGAACATCTATAGTTTGATGAATATATGGATAGCTATATGCATTTGACTGAACTTCTCTTAAACAGCTCTATCGATTTTGTTGATTTGTTTATGTTTGAATAATTATCTGCGTGGACTCCTAGATCATTTCTAGGACTTTCCACGAAGAAGGATAATATCATAATTACCATGGTTGACAGGTGGGTTTACAATTACAGTTGGTGTTATAAATTTGAGAGCAGGGTCAATATTCTGTTGCGACCACATCCATGGTCCCACCTTGCGAGAAAAAAAAAAAAAAAAAAGGGTCAATATTCTGTTGCTCGTATACCTAGTTCGTACTTACGATTACCATACGGAAAGTAAGTGGTAGTGGCACATTATATTCTTAACCAACGTCATTAAAAAAAAGTCATGATGTCGATGATTAGAAATGAAATTATAAATTAAAAATATTATCTTAGCAAAGTAAATAGTCTCTGAACGTAGCATTGTTTCCATCAAGGCCAGGACCTTGAGAAAGACAATTGCATACTCTATCGACCCAATTTTAAGCACTTGAAACTTAGAGGGGTGTCTAAGTTGGCTGGTATTGTGTTACCACAAAGAGAATTAAAATTCAAAATTATTTGTTGTCTTTCATAATTGTTATAATTAAGGTTTTCTTTAAGGTGACAATGATGGGATGAAAGTTTAAGGTGACAATGATGGGATGAAGCTTTGAAGTCACAAGGATGGGATGAAGCTTGAGCATCAGCGTGGCTTTTTTATTATTCTGTGTAAACCTCTGGCTTAATAATAAATTCTTATTCTGTTGGCGTTTTACAGACATAATTAAGAGACAAAATTACATCCAGATTGAGAATAGCTAATTGCGGGAATGGTTTACATGCAAAATTAGCATGTGGAATCAATCTAGTCTCATCCGTGTGGTGACGGAGTAAGAATACAATTCACCACCCCCTATCTTCACCTATGGGTGATCGTAAGAGACGACTAAGGGAAATAAAACGCATATCTCTGTGCAAGAGAAGGAAAACTCGAAACAAAACTCTATACCAACACGTCTGACCAGCGCGGTATAGTAGGTTAATTTCCCTCCCATTACGGAGGAGGTCCGAGCCCTACAGTGGGATATATATGGGCTGTGATGATGATGAATCAATCTATATTTATAAGCTCATTAAAGAATTGGAGAAACAGTATCTATATGTTTTATATTGTCAAGGCGGGAAGCCTTAATGTTTTTACTACACCCACGGCCAAGAAAGGGGATGATAAATTGTATTCTTATACTACACAAAATTATCCGTGTGGCGATGGGATAGAATACAAGTGTCGCCACCCCTTGCTTGCCTTTTTTTTTTTTTTTTTTTATTGGTGGGCTATGGGTGCGTCTCGCCCCGCTGAATCGGTCCGGGGTGACGGAAAGGCGGCGCGTGACCCCATAGACCCACCGTAAAACCTTCTCTCTTCGCCGTGCGAGCGGACCACCGGTACTCGATTTTAACTTCGGTGGCCCGCCCGGCGGTTTACCCTCGCGGGTTCCTCTCGTCGATGCCCCGACAGATTTCGCCGTCGGGGCGTCGCCCTCACGCGGTGGCCTCACGTCGGGTGACCGGACAATTCCCCGGTCCGATCACCCGAGGCCTCGGTTAGGGCGGCATCAGGCGCAGGTATTCGCGCCTGCGCCGCCCCGGCCGCTGACGGCGGCCCGGGTCGCGGGATTCCTCCCGGACTCGTTCCGCCGCCTCCTTCTGCGAGATGACAGCCTCGCAGAAGGCGGCGACCGCGTCCCAGTTCCAGACGCTGTCGACCATCGCTCTCGCGACAGCTGGCAGCGTCAGGTCGGCACCGATAACAGCGACGAGGTCACGGCGCTGCCGGTCAAAGCCCGGACACGCCTCCAGCGTGTGTTGCGCCGTGTCCTCGTCACTGCTGCAATGGTGGCAGAACGAAGTCCACTCCCTACACGCGACCGTGTGCAGGTAAAAGCCGAAGCATCCGTGCCCCGACAACACCTGCACCAGTCGAAAGGAGAGGACTCCGTGCCGCCGCTCCATCCACTCCATCAATACGGGCCGGAGAGCCTCGACGGTGACGACACCGTGTCTAGGCCTCTCCAGCCGCGTAGCCCAACGGGCGATGACGTCTCGGCGGGCGTCCTCGCGCCAGGTGGCTATCTCGCTCAGCGATGGGGAGCCACCTTCTTCGCGCAGTGAGGTCACCCGCCAGTAGAGGTCGGAGAGCATCTCCGCCTCTAGGTCCCACGGGGGTGTCCCGGCCAGTAGGCATGCCGCCTCGGTCGATACCGTGCGGTACCCGCGAATGGCTCTGACCGCCATGACTCTCTGGGGTCTCCACAGAACAGCCCTGAGCTGGACGTTCAGAGCCCTCGCCCACACGGGTGCGCCGTACATGGCCATAGAACGGATCACCCCCGCATACAGCCGTCGGCCCTCGAAGCTGGGTCCGCCCACGTTCGGCATGAGCCGCGAAAGGGCGGACGCCGCGCCGACCAGCCGGGGAGCAATTCGGCGAAAATGCTCCCGGAACCACCATCGCCCGTCGAGCACCAGACCCAAGTACTTCATATGGGCCTGGATGCTGATGTGGACGGAGTTGACGACTAGCGAGACGCCGATTGGCGGCCTTACGCGTGGCCCATGGAACAATAGGGCCTCCGTCTTATTTAGGGCCACCCTGAGCCCCAGCGCCTCGATTCGCCCGACCATCTCCTCGGTGCCGAGAGTGGCCAGGCTCGCCGCCTCTTCGAGTGTCCTGCCCCGGGCTGTGACGAGCGTATCGTCAGCGTAGCATATCACGCTCAGCCCGGGGGGAGACTCCCTCTCAACGCCCAGTCGTACCCGATGTCCCACAGAGTTGGCCCCAGAACCGACCCCTGTGGAACGCCGCACGACATGGACGTCCGCACAATGTCCCCTGCGGGACTCGCGCAGAGGACACTGCGCCCCTCTAAATAGTCCGCCACCAGCCGCCTCAGGTACAAGGGCACCCCATGAAATCGGAGCGCCTCCCTGATGCAGCTGAATGGCAGACTATTGAATGCGTTGGCGATGTCCAGCGACATCGCCAACAGCACTCCCCCGCCGGTGACAGCCTCCGCGGCCGTCTGCCTCAGTCGTAGCAGGGCCCCGATGGTCGAACGCCCCCTTCTAAAACCGAATTGAGCGTCCGACAGATCGGGCCCCACCTCCTCCAGGTGCTGGACGATGCGGGCAGCGAGGATGCGCTCCAGCAGCTTACCCACATCGTCGAGGAGCACGATGGGCCTGTAGGCCGACGGCGAATCCGGGGGCCGTCCCGGCTTTGGCAGGAGAACCAACCTCCCCTCCTTCCAGCACTCAGGGAACCGTCCAGACGCCAAACAGGCGTTGTACAGCTGCCTGAGGCGAGGCTCGAGGTGCTCGAGGAGCGACGTCAGCACCCGGACTGGACCCCTTGCTTGCCTGTGGGAGTCGTAAAAATCGGCTAAGAGTCCACCAAGAGAGAGGGCAGCAGCTCTCTCCTGGGATACGTATAACACCACACTGCGATCGCCAACCTGCCTACCAAGCGTGGCGATCATGGCTCAAAACCCCTTAATGATAAGCCCAAATAAAAACACATTCTTACACAAACACAAGACGTGTTAAGCCGATGGAGTGAATATTTTGGCGATATGTATGCGGATGCTACGGTTGGCGCCGGTGTCGCATGTGGTTTAGTAGATCAACATTCGACAACGGCGTCCTCCGACGGCATCAGTATGGATGAAGTTGAATGGGCGATAAGAAGTTTGAAAAATGGTAAGGCAGCGGGCATTGATATGGTGTCTGCCGAGACGATCAAGCTTGGTGGCTCCTGTGTCTGGGAGGCGTTCCTGTTGCTCCTCAATTTATGTTGGAGCTAGGGAATGGTTCCCGGGGACTGGCATAGCACAGTCATCGTGCCTTTGTTTAAAAACAGGGGTTCACGTTATGACTGCGCAAATTACAGAGCCATAAGCTTGACCAGTTTGGCAGCAAAAGTGTATGGTAAAATTATTGAAAGGAGAATGAGGATGGTGTCCGATGGTTTACTGTGTGAGACACAAGGAGGTTTCGGGAGTGGAAGGGGATGCATGGATCAAGTGTTCTCTCTGCGCAACATTGTGGAGAAGCATCTGGCTCTAGGTCAGAGGGTTTTCTGCAGTTTTGTGGATCTGGAGAGAGCATTTGATACAGTTGTACGAAAGGAACTTTGGGACATTTTACCGGAGTATGGTATTAACGGTAAACTGCTACAGGCTGTGCAGTCCAGTTACATGGGCTGTAGAGCCTGTGTGCGGCTGGATGATGGAATGTCGCCTTGGTTTGACGTCAATATCGGCGTTAAGCAGGGGTGCGTTCTGTCAGCCAGGCTGTTTATCATATATCTGGATAAATATCTCCAAAGGTTGAACGATATGAATGTGGGAGTCCAGATGGGCGACTCAGCGGTCACTGCTCTGCTATATGCAGATGATGCAGTCCTGCTGGCACAGTCAGCGACTGACCTGCAGACCCTAGTCGACACAATGACAGAAGATTGTAAGAAAAGGGGTCTACGCGTGAATGTGAGCAAAACCAAAATAATGGTCTTTGAAAGAGACGAAGCCAGAACAGATGTAAGAGTAACAATAGGTAATGATATACTAGAGCAAGTGGATGAATTTGTATATCTTGGATATGGATTTAGCCGAGATGGAAGGTACACCACTGATATAGAGCGAAGAGTGAATGCGGGAAATAGAGTGAACGGAGCGTTGGGGCAACTTCTCGGCAGCCACCACCTCAGCCAGAAGGCACGTGTAGCAATACATAACGCAGTGCTTGTTCCAACATTACTGTATGGAAGCGAGAGTTGGGTATGCAGAAAAGAGTACTAAAGTAAAATTAATGCGGTCGAAATGCGATCTCTGCGGAAGATCTGTGGAGTTAGGCTGACCGACCGCATTCGTAACGACGACGTAAGAGAGCGAGTAGGTATGAAAGAGAGTATTGGTGTAAAGATGCGAAAGGGTATGCTCCGATGGTTCGGACATGTGGAAAGAATGCCGAACGAACGTCTGGTTAAGAAGATATACAATGCGAAAGTGGAAGGATGTAGGTACCGAGGGAGACCGAGACTAACCTACCTAGACCAGATCGGTCATGTACTGAAGGAAGGTGGAGTCAAGAGTCTCCGAAACCGGCGAGCGTGTATGAAGAGAATTATGAATGTTGAGGAAGCGAGTGAAGTATGCAAAGATAGAGTTCTCTAGCACTCTGTTCTCTCTGCCTACCCTGCAAGGGATATGGCGTGATGATATGTATGTATGTACAAATAAAAAAACGGCCCCCAGTCACGGCAGCTCCACTATCCTACGGGCTTATTGTGGTAGCGGGCCTGGTAGCGATGGAGTAGGGGGTGCTAAGAATCCCCGGCAGCGATCCGGCTACCAATCAAAACGACCCTTGGCCCTGGTAACACACAACATTCGGATACTCAAGACCGACGAGAAGGTCATCGAGCTGGAAGAGGAATTGAGCAAAATCCGCTGGGACATTGTAGGACTATCAGAAGTGCGAAGAGAGGGCGAGGGCACAATAATCCTCCGGTCTGCGAACTTGTTCTTCTACCGGGAGGGAGATCACCCGTCCCAAGGCGGTATATGGTTTATCGTTTGCAGGTCTCTCGTAAGCAACGTGGAGAGGATCGAAAGTGTATCGACAAGGGTAGCATACCTTATACTCAGAATTACCAAACGGTATTCGTTGAAGGTCATACAGGTATACGCATCGACCTCGGCACACTCCGACGACGAGGTGGAGGCCTTTTACGAGGATATCTCGAAAGCCATACACGCGTCCAAAACCCACTTCACGGTGGTTATAGGAGACTTTAACGCGAAACTAGGCAAAAAGACTGATGATGAGTTGAGAGTGGGGAAACATGGATATGGACAGAGAAACCAGAGGGGCCAGAAACTGACTGAATTTCTGGAGAAGAAAAGCCTCCTTATGATGAATTCCTTCTTCAGAAAGCAGCCACAAAGGAAATGAACCTGGATTAGCCCCGATGGTTCAACAAAAAACGAGATAGACTTCATCTTGTCGGACAAACGACATATATTTAATGATGTCTCAGTGATCAGCAGGATTAAAACTGAGAGCGATCACCAAATTGTACGAGGCACATTAAATATCCATACAAAAGTCGATCGGTCACGCTTGATGAAGTCTACCCTCCGACTTACACCTGTCCAATAGCAGAACCTCGAAAGCTTTCAACTCGAACTACACAATCGCTTCCAATGTCTAGACGAGTGCGAATCTCTGAACGATATGAACAACAGGTTCGTGGAAACTGTCCACGCGGCTGGGTCTAAGTTTTTCAAGGCTCACCGCGCCAATAGACCTAAAAAACTTTCTGACCAGACTCTCAGGCTCATGGAGCGGAGAAAAGAAATGACAGTACAGTCTTCAGCCGATTGGTCCGAACACAGGCAGCTAAATAGGCAGATCTCCAGGTCTGTGCGTCGCGATATTCGCCAATTTAATACGCTCCGTGTTAAAGAAGCGATAGAACAGAACCGTGGCTCAAAAGTGTTCGCACAAGATCTGTCTATTGAGCAAAGCCAACTGACTAAGCTGAAGACCGATGACGGCACTGTCATTTCATCCCAAAGTGAGATCTTGGGAGAGGTCCAAAGGTTCTATGGACAGTTATATAAATCATCCCGAAGTCCTGTTGTCGGCTTGATCCAAGATCCCAGATCCAAGCTAACTCGGCACTATACCGAAGAAATCCCGGACATTAGCTTGTGCGAGATCAGAATGGCTCTCGAAAAACTATGAAACGGTAAGGCACCGGGCGATGACGGAATTACGGCAGAGCTACTGAAGGCAGGCAGTAAGCCGGTCTTAAAAGCCCTTCAAAAGCTATTTAATTCCGTTATCCTCGGGGACGACGTTCCAGAGTCGTGGACCAGGAATGCGGTGGTGCTGTTCTTCAAGAAGGGCGACAAAGCTCTTCTAAAAAACTACAGACCCATCTCACTCTTAAGCCACGTCTACAAGTTGTTTTCGAGTGTCATTACCAATTGACTCACGTGCAAGTTTTATGACTTCCAGCCGCCCGAACAAGCTGGCTTCCGAAAAGGCTATAGCACCATAGACCATATTCTCACGCTTTGGCAGATTATCCAGAAGACCGAGGAGTACAATCGGCCTCTGTGTATAGCGTTTGTTGACTATGAGAAAGCCTTTGATTCAGTCGAAATTGGGGCGGTGCTGCAGTCCCTTCAGCGGTGCCAAATCGACCATCGTTATATCGAAGTGCTGAAGTGTTTGTATAAGAACGCCACAATGTCAGTTAGCCGGGATAAGAGTACGAAACCGATCCAGTTGCAGAAAGACGTAAGACAGGCAGATGTCATCTCTCCCAAACTGTTCACCACTGCACTGGAAGATGTCTTCAAGTTCTTAGACTGGACCGGACTTGGTATTAACATTAACGGCGAATACATCACTCACCTTCGATTTGCAGACGATATCGTCGTTATGGCAGAATCCATGGACGACCTTGGCACCATGCTCAACGATCTCAGCAGAGTATCCCAACTGGTGGGGTTACGAATGAACATGGACAAGACGAAAGTCATTTCAAATGCCCATGTCATTCCTGTACCGGTCCTAGTTGGCAATGCGATTCTCGAAATTGTTGATCATTATGTTTACCTTGGACAAACAGTCCAGTTAGGTAGATCCAATTTCGAGAAAGAGGTCAGCCGACGAATCCAACTCGGTTGGGCAGCGTTTGGGAAACTTAAGAGGATCTTCTCGTCCAACATACCTCAGTGTCTGAAAACACAGGTCTACAACCAGTGTGTGTTACCAGTGATGACTTACGGCATGGGAACGTCGTCCCTAAATGTAGGCCTCATAACCAAGCTCAAAGTCGCTCAGCGTGCTATGGAACGAGCTATGCTCGGGATTTCTCTGCACGATAGAATCCGTAATACAGAAATCCGCAGAAGAACGGGTGTAACCAACATAGCACGAAGAATTAGCACGCTGAAGTAGCAATGGGCTGGCCACATCGCTCGAAGAACCGACAACCGCTGGGGAAAAAAGGTTCTAGAGTGGCAACCACGTACCGGACGACGCAGTGTAGGACGAGCCCCCACTAGGTGGACAGACGATCTAGTGAAAGTTGCTGGGCGTCGATGGATGCAAACGGCACAGGACCGCACTCTGTGGCTTACCATGAGGGAGGCCTACGTCCAGCAGTGGACGGCGATGGGCTGAAATGATGAATGATGACTACACAAAATAAAGGTGCCATCAGCCCCAAATATCCGCGCCTACGCCCCTCGATACAAATTTCGCAACTAATTGTTTGAATCATTTCTATAATAGTCAAAATAAATATACATAAGATTGTTTTGGAATTGCTTACATTTACAACAACAACACAAGGAGTGTACGGCATTACATACTATTCATCTCATCAACATCTCAGCTCATATATGTCCCACTGTTGGGCTCGAGCCTCCTCCATAATGGTAGGGAAATTAACCTACTACACCACGCTGGTCAGGCGTGTTGTTATAGGGTTTTGTTTCGAGTTTTCCTTCTCTCGCTTAGATGTTATATGCGTTTTATATCCCTTAGTCGTCTCTTACGATCACCCACGGGTAAGATAAGGGGTGGTGAATTGTTGTTACTTACATAATATTAGCCTTCACCTAACCCTACCGACACAAATATCTCTGAATAATAAATACTGTTGTTTATTTATTATTAATGTATAGTACTCAGCATGTAGTAATATATTAAGAGTAGACAGTAACAGATTAGGAATACAATAGTACAGATTAGGAACCTACTATTTTGTCTGGAAGATTGCAACAAAGGTTAAGGAAGTAGTACAAGAAAAAAAATCTTAATGAGCTATCAATAACCAACACATCTAGCCAGCGTGATATGAACCGATTCCCTTCCTACTGTGAAAAGGATTTATGTCCAACAATTGCATACACATAATTTCCTAGTCTCTTCATGCACCCGTTGTGCCCAAGTCCTGAGGGTGTTCCGCTTAATTGGTGAGCAGGGATGATACTGATGCCGGACGGTGACACATGCCAGCCTTTCATCGGACAAATAGTATGAAGTGTGATCAGACCATAGCCTGCCAAAAAAAGGATAACTTTATTAAGAACCAAAATAGGAAAATTACTTACTGTATTTTGTTCTTGTATTTTATAGAAGTACTAGCTGTTTCTCACGGCTTCGCCCGTGTGGATATATTAAAATATGGCTAGTTGTTTGAATGGTCAAAAATTAATTAATATAATGTCTTAACTTAACAAAAAACTAATAAGTAAAAAATATAATATAACACTCTTATTTTGATAATAGATTGTTCTTAATTTTATGTTTTTTTAACTAAATATAAGTTTATTTTATTTTTTTATATTACTACTATTACCAATTATTCGGGGTGGACGCAATATGTACTCCTCTTTCTATATATTGCACAATTTATTGGCAATAGCGCTATGACCAGCCGCCTGCCTAACGTCCACCATCCTTATCAATTTATTTATACTTAAGCATCAATGTACTAAGTTCTATAGATTTAATTCCAAAAGTGTCAATTTTCATACAACTATAACCTCTAGTTTAGAGGACTAAACTACGGGGACGTAGAGGTATATTTTCTAAAAACATTGAAACACGCCTTTACTTATTTTTAATATAACAAATTTTTTTAGATTTTTTTAAGGATCTCTCTTTCAAATTGACACATTTTAATACAAACTTTAATATCATATTTTACTTTCTTTAGGGATGATTAAAAATAAAAATTTAGTACGTGTTTTTCATCTTTAATGAAATATTTGTAATCGGTTAAGTTACAGTCGCTGTGTGGTAGTGGTTATGAATACTGCCAACCCTTACTTTGCTCGTGAATGTCGTTAAAGACGAATAAGAGCTTTGTATCGGCTTGGGCCAACACCACCTAATGCCGTCTAGTTAATAATTACATTTCCAAGGAGGAATGACTTCAGGCAGGCGGCAGTTCATAAAACTATTGTCAATAACTTTTGCAATATGTAGGAAGAGGAGTAGATACGTATTGCGATGACCACTAGTAATTGGGTTAAGAGCAAGAGAATTGTGGTTAAATTACATATATCAGTATTAAAAAAAAAGCAAAACAAAGTTCCGTATTTGTTTATAAGTTAATTTCCGTACAAATTTCTAACATCCATTTCTCTTTAGGGAATGTGAAATACGTATTTGTTATTTAATATTGAGTAGTGAAATACATATTTTCATACCAATTTGCAACCCCTATTTTACATATTTAGTGGGCATTTTCAAAAAATGCTGAAATTATGTATTTATTCATTTAATATCAAATAGCCAAATAATTATTTTCAAGGTACTAACTTTAAAACTTTCCGTAAGGTGACGGAGTAAAAACATAATTCACCACCCCATCTTACTCGTGGGTGATCGTAAGAGACGACTAAGGGATATAAAACGCATATAACGTCTATGCTGGAGAAGGAAAACTCGAAAGAAAACCCTATACCAACACGTCTGACCAGTGTGGTATAGTAGATCAATTTCTCTCCCATTATGGAGGAGGCTCGAGCCCAACAGTGGGACATATATGAGCTGAGATGATAATGATGATGATGATGAACTGTAAAACTGATGATGTTTCTAATAAACTTGCAACCCCTGTTTGACATCGACATGATTTATTAGAAAATATCCAAAAATAATGAAACAAAAATTCTCACAAATGTAACTTAAAAACTTAAAATTTCATAAAAATCTTGCAACCCGTCTTTTAACTGAACTAAACACGTATTTTTAACATTTAATACTAAATAGCCAAATACAAAAGATCACGGATAGAACTTCAAATCTGACGAGGTTTCATACAAACTTGCGATCCTTATTTTTGGGCAGAAATTTCTAAAAATGGTGAAACATGTACTTTTTTATTTACTACTAAATAGCCAAATAAAAATTTTCACTAATATAACTTGAATACTGACAGTTTCATAAAAAACTTGTAATCCCTATTTTACAGCCATAGGGGAGAAATTTCCAAAAATGCTAAAACTCGTATTATTTTTATTTAATATTAAATAGCTAAATACAAATTTTCACTGATCTAACTTGAAAGTCGACGAAGTTTAATACAAAATTGCAATCCCCATTTTACACCTTTAGCAGAGAAATTCCTAAAAATGCTGAAACACGTATTTGTTTTAGTACTAAAAAGCCAAATAAACATTTTCACGAATGTTACTTAAAAACTGATAAAGTTTCATAAAAAAATGCAACGCCTATTTTAGACCCATAGGGAAGAAATTTCAAAAAAATGCTAAAATACGTATTTATTGTCTAATATTAAAAATAAACTTTCAGGGATCTTACTTCAAAATTAACGTAGTTTCATACAAATTTGCAATCCCTATCACCCTTAGGGGCAAAAAATTACAAAATGCTGAAACGGGTATTACTTTATTTAAAATTAAGTGGCTAAAAACGAAATATCAGAGATCTAATTTTAAAGCTGATGAAGTTTTTTAAATGTCATACAAACTTGTAACCCCTATTTTACACCCTTAAGGGAGAAATTTCCAAAAATGGTGAAAACGTATTTCCTAATTTAACATTTAATTGCTAAAAACTAATTTACACGGATCTAGCTTTAGAACTGACGAAGGTTCATACAAACTTGAAACTCCTTATTTTCACCCTTTAGGAAAATATTCCAAAAATGCTGAAACACGTGTTTGTTTATTTAATATTAAATACGCAAATCCAAAATTTAACGGTTCTAGCTTCAAAATTGACAAATTTTCATAAGAAAAACATGTAAGCCTTATTCTACTACCCTTAGAGGAGAAATTTCCAAAAATGCTAAACTTGTATTGTTTTTATTTAATATTAAATAGCTAAAATACAAACTTGAAACTCCTTATTTTTTACCATTAGGGAAGAAATTTCCAAATATGATGAAATACGTGTTTATTTATTTAATACTAGCTTTTGCCCGCGACTTCGTCCACGCAGAAGTCATCTCTGACAGAGTTAAATAGAAAAAGCAATGCAAGGTGTTGAAAGTTTGTCGCTAGGATGATAATCAACAGCGTCAGAAACTGGGATGCGTTGAGGTGTTGATTCTGCGAGTTAGTTGTCTAACGGAATTAGGCAATAGGGTGGGTCCGAGAGAAAATACTCTACGTTGACACGCTCTACCGTCGGTGCTTTGGGCGGCGTAAGCGTGAGTACCTGTATTTAGGTTTACTGCATGAGGGCTTCGATTTGAGATGATACCCGGTTGCAGTGTCCCGCCCGCATAACCTAGATATGCGTGTACGGCGCGCGTGTGTCTATATACCATAGCCGGTCACTAAAGAAAAAGGTGGTTCAAAGTTCTTACTATTTACGGTATGACCATGGGATAAAAATATAATTATCGCCACCCTTTATTTGACTGTTTTGTTTCACCAGCAAAGTTGCGACCTCGTTAGATATGATTTATTATTTCAGTTATAGAGTGAACATTTTTGAAGCTAAACTTAACCTGTATCTTAAACTATTAGGCAAGAAATTATTGTCGTCTACTATGTGTATCGTGTGAGCTCTCACGTCGGAACTGGTCGCCACAACGGCACTGGTGCGGGATTGATGGAGAGGGAGAGAGAAACACGTGTTTATTTATTTTTACCGAAGAATATTTGTACGTAATTTGAAAAGAATCGATAAAAAAATTTTTTCCCCATACACACTTTGCCGCTTTGTTACACCCTCTTAGGGGCGGAATTCATAAAATCCTTTCATATTGAATCTCTATGTCATAAATAAAAACGTGCTTCAAAATTTAATGTTTCTAGCTTTAATAGTTTCGGCTTGGCGGTAATGAGTCGTTCAACCCGCTTCACAGGCCTAATTTACACAACCAGAGGGTGAAAATTGACATACGCTGGATATTACCCTTTTTTTTTTTTTTTTTTTTTTGCGGTGGGCTATGGACGTCGCACCCCGCCAAATCGGTCCGGGGTGACGGAAGAGGCGGCGCGCAACCCCATTGACCCACCCTGCAAGCACCTCTTCTTCGCCGTACGAGCGGGCCACCGGTACCCGATCTTTGTCTTCGGTGGCCCGCTCGGCGGTATGCCCTCTTGGGCTCCTCTCCTGTCGACGCCCCGACAGCTTTCGCCGTCGAGGCGTCGTCCTCACGCGGTGGCCTCGCGTCGGGTAACCGGACAATTCCCCGGTCCGATCACCCGAAGCCTCGGTTAGGGCGGCATCAGGCGCAGGTACTCGCGCCTGCGCCGTCCCGGCCGCGGGCGGCGGTCCGGGTCACGGGAATCCTCCCGGGCCCGTTCCGCCGCCTCCTTCTGCGAGATGACAGCCTCGCAGAAGGCGGCGACCGCGTCCCAATTCCTGACGCTGTCGACCATCGCTCGCGCAACAGCCGGCAGCGTCAGGTCGGCACCGATGACAGCGACGAGGTCACGGCGCTGCCCGTCCCAGCCCGAACATACCTCGAGCGTATGTTGCGCCGTGTCCTCGTCGCTACTGCAATGGTGGCAGGACGGAGTCCACTCCCTCCGCACGACCGTGTGCAGGTACTTGCCGAAGCAACCATGCCCCGACAAGACCTGCACCAACCGGAAAGAGAGGACTCCGTGCCGCCGCTCCATCCACTCCATCAGTACGGGCCGGAGGGCCTCAACGGTAATAACACCGTATCTAGGCCTCTCCAGCCGCGTAGCCCAACGGGCGATGACTTCTCGGCGGGCGTCCTCGCGCCAGGTGGCTATCTCGTTGAACGATGGGGAGCCACCCTCTTCGCGCATTGAGGTAACCCGCCGGTAGAGGTCGGAGAGCATCTCCGCCTCTAGGTCCCACGGGGGTGTCCCGGCCAGTAGGCACGCCGCCTCTGTCGACACCGTGCGGTACCCGCGAATGGCTCTGACCGCCATGACTCTCTGTGGCCTCCACAGAACCGCCCTGAGTTGGGCGTTCAGAGCCCTCGCCCACACGGGTGCGCCGTACATGGCCATTGAGCGGATCACCCCCGCATACAGCCGTCGGCCCTGAAAACTGGGTCCGCCCACGTTCGGCATGAGCCGAGAAAGGGCGGACGCCGCGCCGACCAGCCGGGGAGCAATTTGACGAAAATGCTCCCGGAACCACCATCGCCCGTCGAGCACCAGACCCAAGTACCTCATATGGGCCTGGATACTGATGTGGATGGAGTTGGCGACTAACGAGGCGCCGATGGGCAGCCTCACACGGGGCCCATGGAATAAAAGGGCCTCCGTCTTGTTTAGGGCCACCCTGAGCCCCAGCGCCTCGATTCGCCTGACCATCTCCTCGGTGCCGAGAGTGGCCAGGCTCGCCGCCTCTTCGAATGTCCTGCCCCGGGCTGTGACGAGCGTGTCGTCAGCATAGCAAATAACGCTCAGCCCGGGGGGGAGACTCCCTCTCAACGCCCAGTCGTAACCGATGTCCCACAGAGTCGGCCCCAGAACCGACCCCTGCGGAACACCGCACGACATGGGCGTCCGCACAATGTCCCCTGCGGGGCTCGCGTAGAGAACACTGCGCCCCTCCAAATAGTCTGCCACCAGCCGCCTGAGGTACAGGGGCACTCCGTGGAACCGGAGCGCCTCCCTGATGCAGCTGAATGGCAGACTATTGAAGGCGTTGGCGATGTCCAACGACACCGCCAACAGCACTCCTTTGCCGGCGACAGCCTCCGCGGCCGTCTGCCTCAGGCGTAGCAGGGCCCCGATGGTCGAACGCCCCCTTCGAAACCCAAATTGAGCGTCCGACAGATCGGGCCCCACCTCTTCCAGGTGCTGGACGATGCGGGCAGCGAGGACACGCTCCAGCAGCTTACCCACATCGTCCAGAAGCACAATGGGCCTGTAGGCCGACGGCGAATCCGGGGGCCGTCCCGGCTTTGGCAGGAGAACCAACCTCCCTTCCTTCCAGCACTCAGGGAACTGTCCAGACGTCAGACAGGCGTTGAACAGTCGCCTGAGGCGAGGTTCGAGATGCTCGAGGAGCAACGTCAACACCCGGACTGGGATTCCGTCCGGGCCGGGGGCCGTGGTGGCGGAACGAATCTTCGCCACGGCTGCCCCCACTTCCGACTCCGTCACGGGCGGAACACTCTCGACGGCCTCCCGGTCGTGATCTGGCGAAGCCATGACCGGGGGCGTGTGCTCCGACTGCCGCGGGAACAGCTCCTCGACCACTCTACGAAGGAGGTCGGGCTGGAGGGTCTCGGTGAGGGGGGGGCCCTGCGCGCGAAGCTTATTCAGCGACGCGCGATACGGGCGACCCCAGGGGTCACGGTCAAGACCGTCCAGCATCTCCTGCCAACTCGCGTCCTTGGCGGACCGGATGGCCAGCCGAAAGGCGGTACGCGCACTGCGGTACGCCTCGTACAGCTGGCCCTCCCGCTCAACATCGCGGCGACGCCGCCGACTGCGGGTGTAGGACCTTCGGGCACTAATGCACGCCGCACGAAGGTCCGCCAGTCTTGGGGACCACCAGTAGACCCCCTGCCTCGGAGGTAGACGCCGCACCCTGGGCATGGCCGCATCGCAGACCTGCGTTAACGCACTGCGGATGCGGACAGCCTCAACGTCCACTCCGTCCGCTAGGGGTGATGAGGACAGCCACGTGTTCACGATGGCCGCCTCCGCCAGTAGGTCCCTATCCAGCCGCCCCACAGCCCACCGCGGAAATGCGGGAGCTCGGTCCGCCCTGTGACCCCTGCTGGGGTCCCGGAGAGGGGAGACCTCCATCCGGATGTAACGGTGATCCGACAGGGTCTCCGCCTCCTCCAGGACACGCCAGTTCCTCACTCGTGGTGCGACAGCGGGGCTAGCGAACGACAAGTCCACTATCGACCCACCCTGCTGTCGCACACACGTGTTCACTGAGCCTCTGTTTAGGACACAGAGGCCCAGTGACGCCGCCCACTCCACGATCGCCCGCCCGCGATCGTCCGTCATCGGGGACCCCCACGCCGTGGATTTGGCGTTGAAGTCCCCCAGGACCAGGACGAGGCCCGGTGCCAGTCGCCGTATCGAAGCCTCCAAGGTGGTGAGGGAGGCCCCGAAATCGTCCATTCTCCTGTTAGGGGAGAGGTAAACGCTGTACAGTGTGACCCCTCCCCAATCCGCCGCGACAAATTCCTCGCCCCTATCCAAGAGGGATAAGGACGGGAAGTGCCGCTGCGTGGAGGTGACGATTGCCGCGGTTCCGTTCCGGCTGACCACCCAATTGGGGCGATCAGGCACGACGTACGGTTCCGCGACTACGGCTGCACCGATCGACCACTCCGCCATGGATTGCAGGAGGAGATCCTGCGCACCGGCGGAGTGGTTGGTGTTGGCCTGCAGGAGGTGAGTGGACTGGGCAGCCATTAATGGGCTGTGTCCATTATCACCTCCTGGCTTGCGGCGGGCGATCGGGCCGCGCTAGGAGCGGGAGCGGCCGGAGTCGAAGGGCCGCTCCGCCCCTTTGGAGCCGAAGCCGGAGGTCTGCACGCCCCAGAGCCCATGCGGTGCTTGGCAGGCTTATTGCCCGCCGCACACGCGGGGCAGTGGGGCGGGGCGGCGCAAGATGCCGCCATATGCCCAGTCTGACCGCAGCGGAAACAGAGTCCGCCGCAGTCAAAGCAATTAGTGCATGTTGGCCGGGTGTGCCCGACCGCCATGCACTTGAAACACCTCGCAGGCCGGTGCTCCAGCACGGTGACTCGCGCTGAGCTCCAGCCCACGAGGAGCCTGCCTGAGTCGGCCAGTTGCCTGACCGACTCCACTGGGCACTGCACCCAGGCGGCACCTACGCCGCCCGGACCGGGCCGGATGGCGCCAACCCGGACGGTGTCCATGGGACACCCGGTTTTCGAGGCAATGGCCTCCCGGATGTCTTCCACCGTCACGGAGTCATCCAAACCCGCGATGCGCATTTCGGCGCACTTTACGGGTCTGGCGATTTTGACGCCACCCTCCTCGGCGAACAGACCTCGCAGCTTCGACGCCACGCTATCGGCCGTTCTGGTGCCCTCGGCCCCAGGGAACTCCAAAATCCGAGCCCCTGTCCGGGCCTTGCGGGTCCGGGCTTCGACGCCTCCTATGTCGGAGACGTCGAGCTCCTGCCGGGCTTTCCTCAGAACGGCCTCATAGCTGAGGCCCCTTTCTGCCGCCTCAGGCAGCACAGTGATCACCACTGCGGCTGTCTTCGGCGGCCGGAGCCCCTTGCGCGACCTCTTCCTCTTCGACCTGCTGCTGCCTCCTCCGGCTCCTGCCTGGGGGGCGACGACCTCAGCGGCGCGCTTGGCCGCCGCTCTCCTCCTCTGCCCGCGACTCTTTCTGCTGCGCTCGGTCACCTGCCAACCCTGTTCGGGCGCAGCGGGCGTGCCAGGCGCGGAAGGCGCAGTCGCGGGTGCGCGGGTCGTCGCCGGCGGTGTCGGTGCGGGCGACGACTGCGGTCCGGCAGGAGCCGGTGCCGTCTTTCTCTTTGGAGCGGGCCCCTTGGGCTTGGGCCCAACCGCGGCTGCGGCGTAGCTCCCCCCCACGCGGCCACCCTGACAGGGTAGCGGGGCGGGGGTTGGTGCCGCATATGGCCGCTTGTCCGCGGCGAGAGGCGGCCGAACACGTGGTTCCGGAGGCAGCCTTGCCTCCAGAACGGCCAAGCGCGCATTGACCATATTACCGACGGTGTCGATAATGGCGCGCAAGGCCTCGTCCGACACGCCCCCCACCGCAGGCAGTGGGATCGGTGTTGCCGGCTGGACCTCTGCCGGGGCCTGCTCCACGACGGCGACATTTGGCGTGCTGGCACTGGTGTTGGTCGGCGGCGCACGCTCCGCGGTCGGAGGCTTCTTCGGCGCGGTGGGAACCACTGGCCTGCCAGCTCCTCGGGGCGGCTTGGCTGCGGCGACGTCTCGGCGGCCGGCATTGGCCGACGACGCAGGTGGCGCAGGCGGCATAAGCCGCGCCATTTGCGCCTTTAGGTCGGCCACGTCCTTGGTGAGGATCCGGTTTTCCCTCCTCACCGCGCCCAGCTCCGATTCTAGGCGGCGGTTCTGGGCCCGCAGGCCTGACACCTCGCCACCTAGGCGGGCGTTTTCGGCCTGCAGGGCCTCCATGTCCAGGGCGTCACCGCTCGCGCGGGCGCCAGCGGTCGCCACTTCTGTGGGAGGGATGCCGGACAACACCTCCAGCACCCTCGCGGCGGCCGCCTCGTCGTCGGCCCGCTTACGAGCCTCCGCCCCTCCACTTGCTCTGCCGGCTGGGGAGTGGGTCGCCCGACCCGACGCCACGGCCCCTCGCCCTCTGCGAGAGGCCGGAACCTTGGGAGGAGGCATGATGACAACACTCCCCTCGGAATCGGCGCCCGAGCTGCCATCCCTGTTCAGAGGGCGCTTTCGCACCTTCGAGGGGAGGGCCTCCTCCCTTGCCGTCAGTATCGCACCGACCTCCTTGGACGGCTCCGCGGAATTACCGCACTCGTCCATTTTATCGGCAGATCCACTGCCCTCATCTTTGGACGGCTCTGCGACACTACTGTCGCCCTCGTCCATTGACGGCCCTGCAGTAGATCCGCCGCCATCATCTTGGGGTCCAGCGGTGGCAGCCTCCCTGAGAGCCCGCCGCTCCTCCCGCTCCGCCTGTCGCTTTTTGGCGCCGGAAGCCTTCCCCCTATTCGGGGGTCTCCCACGCCTCTTCGTCTTTGGGGCCTCCTGTGATGGTGCCGGGCCCTCGGCGGACGCCTCGAGTCCTGAGGACGAGGCGTCGTTTGTGCCAGTTTTCTGTTGGCTTAGCAAGGCCGTAGAGTGGGAATCCGTAGGATCCCCGTCTTTTGAGAGTAAAATAGGCAAATCCATATCAATTCCCACGAGCATGGGAGAAAAACCGTCGACCCGGGCAGAGATCCCTGTACCCGGGCAAGCCTACATTTACCAACCAGGGGGTCGGCCGGTACCCTGGCTGGAGCGTGCTAACGACAGAACAACCCATCTGCCATGCATCTTCTCGCCGCACGCCAGAACTTAAGATTCTGGGTGATTTCCGAATTCGAATGTTGATTCGAACTCTTTATAGAGGTTGTCTTCCTCGCGGTCCGGGCGGTTAAGCCAAGACCCTCGCTCCTGATACTACGCCTCACGACAACTTGTCTTGAAGCAAGATATCAGGTTTACGATATGTCGGCGGTGGCATAAGCCTGCCCAGCCCTCAAATCAATGAGTGACCGGGCCCGTCCGAAATTTCGCCTCCTGTACCCTCTACAAATAGAGGGTCAGGAGCGAATTGGGGCTCAACCCATCGCTGGGGAACCCTCCCTCGCGCCAGAGATTCGCTACGGGCGACAATTCGACAGAGGGATCTGGGGGACTGTCGCCCGCACCCAGGGTACACCACGCGGAGGTTTCTGGCGTCGTACCCCGCCGGATATTACCCTAGAATATTTGATTCGACTCGTAATTTGAAAAGAATCAATAAAGATTTTTTCTCTTCACACAAACTTTGCCACTCTCTCCACCCCCTTAGGGGTATAATTTCGTAAAATCCTTTCTTAGTGAATCTCTACGTCATATAAAGAAACCACTGTCAACATTTCAAGTTGCCAGCTTCAATAATATCAGCTTGGCGCTAATGATTTAATGAGTCGTCCAACCCGCTTTGCAGGCCTAATTTTATACCCCCAGAGGGTGAAAATCAACAAATTCTGAAACACGTGTTTATTTATTTTTACTGAAGAATATTTGTACGTAATTTGAAAAAAATCGATAAAGATTTTTTTCTCCGAACATTTTTTAAATTGACATAACTTTTTTTTGTTATAAACCAATTGACATAAAATAAAGCATAAATGTTAAGTGAAGCTTACCACAATATATTAGTGAAAACCGCGTCTAAATCGGATAAGCCGTTTCTGAGATTAGCGTGCACAAACACACAGACAAACAGACAAACAGATAAACAGACAAACAGATAAACAGACAAAAATTTTATAAATTATTGTTTTGGGTTCTATTAGTGTTGATAAAGGTCCCAGTAATATTTTTTTTCATATATCTTCCATGTACAGACAGCGACCCGTTACATTTTTATTATATGTATAGATAGATATAGATTAAATAGGCGAATACAAATTTTCAAGAATCTAACTTCAAAACTGACCAACTTTCATACAAATTTGCAACTCCTATTTTCACCCTTAAAGGAAAAAATTCCAAAAATGCTAAAATACGTGTTTGTTTATTTAATACGCAAATCCAAATTTTAACGGTTCTATCATCAAAATTGACAAAGTTTCATAAAAAAAACTTGTAACCCCTATTCTACTCCCTTAGAGGAGAAATTGCCAAAAATGCTAAACTTGTATTGTTTTTATTTAATATTGAATAGCTAAATATAATTTTCACTGATCTAACTTCAAAGTCGACGAAGTTTAATACAAAATAGCAATCCCCATTTTACACCTTTAGCGGAGAAATTCCTAAAAATGCTGAAACATTTATTTGTTTTAGTACTAAAGAGCCAAATAAATACTTTCACGAATCTAACTTCAAAACTGACCAAGTTTCATACAAACTTGCAACTCCTATTTTTCACCCTTTAGGAAAATATTCCAAAAATGCTGAAACACGTGTTTGTTTATTTAATATTAAATACGCAAATCCAAAATTTAACGGTTCTAGCTTCAAAATTGACAAAGTTTCATAAGAAAAACTTGTAAGCCTTATTTCTACTCCCTTAGGGGAGAATTGCCAAAAATGCTGAAACACTTAATTTTTTATTTAGCATTATATAGTTAATAACAAATTTTCAGGTATCTAACTTCAAAACTGACGAAGTTTCATACAAACTTGCAACCCCTTACTTTTCACCCTTTTAGGAGAAATTTCCAAAAATATTGAATCACATTTTTATTTATTTAATAATAAATAGGCGAAATTTCCAGAAATGCGGAAATACGTGTTTATTTATTTAATATTAAATAAGCAAATCCAATTCAAAACTGCCAAAGTTTCATAAAAAAAAACGTGTAAGCCCTATTCTATCCCCTTAGGGGAGAATTTCCAAAAATGCTGAAACAGGTCAATTTTTGTTTAACATTATATAGTTAATAACAAATTTTCAGGTATCTAACTTCAAAATTGACAAAGTTTCAAACAAACTTTCAACCCCTTACTTTTCACCCTTTGAGGAGAAATTTCCAAAAATATTGAATCACATTTTTATTTATTTAATATTAAATAGGCGAATACAAATTATCACGAATCTAACTTCAAAAATGACGAAGTTGGATACAAACTTGCAACCACTATTTTTCACCCTTAGAGGAGAAATTTCCAAAAATCCTTTCTTAGTGAGCACCTACAATATAAAAAGCAGCAACTGACAAAATTTCATGTAATTAGCCCCAGCGGTTTAGGCTGTGCGATGATGAATCAGTCAATCAGGACAAGCTCTTTTATATATATATACATATATATATATATACACTCATTTGCAAAAAAAACGGGCACCTAAGCAATGAACCATTTCAAATGTTAATATTTCTTTGTTTGATAATTATAGGTAGTTTTATCCACACAATTTGGTAAATTAATAAGAAAATAATCGTTTTCATCAGTATTTCATAAAATTTAGATACAATTTATGGGAAATAATGCTAAACCTCGCTAGTAGTGTATATTCGCTAGTAGTGCATATGCTCATGAAGTAAAAATAAAAAAGTTTTTTTGTTTGTTTTTCTTTAATAAAGTAAAAGCAGATAAATGTTTAGTATCGAGTGTGACCCCCTCTAGCTAAAATCACAGCTTGAATTCGTCTGGGCATGCTAGCGAGTATATCCCGGATACTTGCTTGCGGAATACGTTCCCACTCCGCAGTAATCACATTCTTCAGCTCTCTGATGGTCTGCGGAGCCGGGTGTACTGATCTCACACGCCGTTTCAGAACGTCCCAGACATGCTCTATGGGATGAGGTCGGGACTTCGAGCTGGCCAATCCAAACGACGAATGCCGACCTCTTGCACATACGCATTAACATCGCGGGATCGGTGGGCGCGAGCATTGTCGTCCATAAAAATCGAGTCTTCACCTAGAGCGGCCAATGCGGGTTGTGCATGAGAAATTAGAACTTCCGTTATGTATCGATGCCCAGTCAGTGAGCCGTTTTCAATGAAGACTAACTCTGTACGATCCATTGAATTTATTCCTGCCCAAAACATAACAGAGCCCCCACCATAAGGTGTGATTTCTTCGAAACATGCCTCTGCAAAGCGTTCTCCTTGTCTTCTTAGCACTCGCCGACGTCGATCTTCACCGAACAGAGATATCCTGGCTTCATCAGAGAACAAAACCCTATTCCAATCGTCTTGAGTCCATGATTCACAATTTCTAGCGAACCTAAGCCTGTGAACTCTGTGCTCACGGAGTAATTTGGGGCCGCGGGCCGGGCGGTGACTGCGTATATTGGCAGCGAGAAGCCTCCTCCTGACCGTCCATAGACTAATATGCACATTTCTTACTTCTTGGAGGTTGTTCTTAAGATCCACATACGAAGATTTGCGATTTCTCAATGCGCGACTCACAAGAAAACGATCATCCCGTGGTTGGGTACATGGTTTTCTTCCAGAACCAGGCCTTCTCTCGACGGAACCAGTCTCCTGATATCGCTGCCAGGTCCTTTGGACTGTCGAGCGACTAACATTTAGCCTCCTAGCCACGAAACATTGGCTGCAACCCTCTTCAAGCAGCGCGATAATTTTGGTAGCTTTTACCACTTTATCTACCATTTTTGATACAGCCAAACAGCATTAAATAAAGCTTTGACAGTCAAGGATATGAAATTAATAGATAAAAATTGAATAAAAGTTATGAAAGTCGATGTTAACTTCTGGAACTTCGCGCCAAAAATGTAGGATAAAAAGGGGTTTTCTGTAAAAATGAACATCAAATGAAAAATTGAATTTAGAACGTACTTTTTTAAATACCACAGCATTTTTAAAACCGGCCAGTAACGTGTACAAACGATTGAAACCTTTTTGGTATTGTATCTTTTTAAATATGAATGAAAATCAAAACCGCCCGTTTTTTTTGCAAATGAGTTTATATATATATATATATATATATATATATATATATATATATATAGACTAGCTTCTGACCGCGGCTTCGCCCCGCGTAAAAGGTTACTTTCCTAAATTTTTTCATCCCTTATTTTTATTTTACCCCTTAAGGGTAAATTTATTACAAAATTTTAATGTCATATTTATTTACATTTAATCAATAGCCTAAAAATAAGTTTCAAGCTTTTGGCTTTAAAAATGACGATACTTCCTTACAACTTTTCATCCCTTTTCCAACTCTTTTTTGCATTAATAAGTAGCCTATGTCCTTTATCAGGCTCTAGACTATCTGTGTACCAAATTTCATTTAGATCGGTGCAGTAGTTTTGGCGTGAAAGAGCGACAGACAGACAGAGTTACTTTCGCATTTATAATATTAGTAAGGAAGTAAGGATTATTATATGTTATAAAAGTTACCAGCAATCTCTGCCTAATCTTATACGTAAAATGTAATGTAAGCAAATTTGAAGCGCCATTAATCATTAGCAGTTCCTTTAAGAGATCACGAAGGGTGAGTCTTTATGAAATACGTAACATATTGAGCTTAACGCGCCCTTACAAGGTACCAAATCCGCTTACGTTATCTAAATAATACGTTACGTATAAACCAACTTTAAGCACCATTTTCACGTTGCAAATATACTACCGTTTTCCTTGTAGTGATGGTACGAAGTAAGAATACAATTTAACACCCCCTATTTTGTCCGTGGGTGTCACAAAAAACAACTAAGGGATAGAATAGGAACATAACATCTAAGCAGGAGAAGGAATACTCGAAATAAAACCCCATATCAACACGTCTGACCAGGGTGGTAGAGTGTACCACCGAAGACAAAGATCGGGTACCGGTGGTCCGCTCGCACGGCGAAGAGAGAGGATTTTACGGTGGGTCTATGGGGTCACGCGCCGCCTTCTCCGTCACCCCGGACCGATTCGGCGGGGCGAGACGCACCCATAGCCTACCAATAAAAAAAAAAAAAAATAAAAAAAAAAAAAAAAAAAAAAAAGGGTGGTAGAGTGTGTCTATTTCCCTCCTATTGTGGAGGAGGATTTATCCCAGCAGTAAGACGTATATGAGCCAAGATAATAAATAATAATATACAATATCTAATATTTCAAAAAGATAAAAAATGGTATACTTTATTAAAGGTGGTAATAGATCAGAAACGGTTATTCTATTTATAAAAAATATTAATAGAATAATAAAAAATAAATATTAATAGAAAAAATGTTAATAAGACATCCTTGAACGCTTATAGCACTGTCTTTTATCCAATGTAATTAAAAAAGATAAAGTAACTAAAGATTTTAAAAGGACTTGCGTTAATAATGTAATTTAACGCAATAAATAATAAAGTTTGTTAATATAATTTTCACTAAATTTTATATTTTTACGAACTATACATATGTCATTGTTAATAGCGGACTAAGTATGGAGTGATGCGCCCAGTCCCCAGTCGTAGGGCTCTTGAACCGCGAGAGATTCTATAGCTTTAAGGCTGAAACTATTCCCCAACATAGTTAAATTTTATTCACGTAACTATTAAAAGTCAGTTTGGAGTTGTAAGCTCATTTAAGTTTACTCAAAAGTTTGGTTTCATCAAAATAAATGATATACCTTAAAACTTGAACACAAATCCTTTTTAAACTATTTCTCAATGAAATCAAAATGTGTTTAGACAGCTATTTAAGCCTTGGGGTTTTAAGCCCAGAGCTTGAATTTGAACCAATTTGGAGCTCTAAGACTTATCTGTAATTTACTGAAAACTTTTGTGATTTGGACAGAGTTTCATGTTCCAGTTACAACCAGTCCAAAACTGGTCTTGCCACCTGTAACCTTAGTTAGGAAAACCTGCGCCTTTAAGATCCTTTTTTGTATTTTTTAGCTAGGTATGATTTTGAAACACCCCACCCATTCCATCCGGGGCGATGGAAAGGCGACGTGCGGCCCATAACCCACCGAATTCCTTGCCCATAACCCACCGAGTTCCTTGCCCATCTCCATTGGGCTGAATATTGATACCGATACCTTGACATCCATGGCCGACCCGGGACGCCTTTAAGAGCTAAATCAGTTTTACCTGAGGTCAATATATTATTTCTTTTTTTTATTAAAGTAAAAAAACTTGTAAAAAATATCAGTATATTTCTAAAAGTTGAAAAAAGATTGTCCGTTATCTGAGAGATATATTGTCACCTCAATATCTCTACGTCTGTAGCAGTGGTTTTCCTGGAGATTTCCATATTGCGACTTTTATTATGTTTCGAAATTCTCAGCATAGCAAAAAGATATCTGTATCGTAAGTCATCGTTAGTAACATAGGTAAATCAGCGTGCACACACTGACGCGCTCACATACGCGCACTGTAGCCATACATTTGTGCACGAGCACTGCTAAAAAGACGTATGCATCATATACTTAAAAAATAAAAGTAAATTATTATAAATAAACCATAAATAAAATGGAATAAAGATAGATCATGCGATTATTCTCTAATACTAAAATGATTGTCACGTCTTTGTTTTTATCTTCTCTTTTTTTGGTTATCTGCAACCGAAGCACGAGCTGAAGATTTAAAACTTACGGAGCGTATCCGGCTTTAAAAGTTTATCTCTAAAGCTACTTGGATTAATTCGGAAATAAGATTGTATCGCAAGTGAAGCATCTACCGATTAGATACATAAATTAAGTTATAGCTATAGGTATAACGGCTTTTCTTGTGTGAATTCGTTACATATTTATAATTATTTGTCTGTGCACCCACGTCGATGGAATTACTAAACTTTATTAGGTATATTTGAAATGAAACTACTTTTACGGATTCTATCGCGTTTATATTTGATTTTTAATTACCCGACGTTTCGAATACTACAACGTTCACGGTGACGGGAGGACATTTCTACCATGAACCGACAGTTCAGCTATAAAAGTAGTTTTATTTCAAATGTGTAATACTCGCGTAATCATCAGAAGCCTTTAATAATATTGATAATACATTAACGACAAAGACATTCAAATTCTCTCAATATTTATTATGACAATAGCGATTGCAGACGATGCTTGTGGGACCAGACTGGATTCTTAATACCATTTTTTTCTCAATCTGCTGACATTTCTGCTCACTCTGCGCACATGCATCACTGCTCCTATTGTCACAGTATATATTAAAGCTTCTAATCTTTATTTGATACGTAGAATATTTGTAACAAGATTATTTTAAATGCATCTTGTGGTTTCTGAAATTAGTGCGTTCAAATAAATATATCGCATATAATTCCTTTTTATAATAACATAATAATAATATAGATAAATCTAGGACTCCCTGTTGTTTAAATTTTGTTTGGTATTTGAGTGATTACTCCAGACTACACAAATATTCCTCATTTATCGTAACCATTTTATGGAACGACGTTGTCACAGGATACAAATTTTATCGTATCTATTTATTTTTATTTTTGGTCACATCTCTACTGCTATGTGCGGGGATCTAGAGTAGTGATCTTTCTATAAAACGTATTATTTTTTAAATAAACATCTTCAAATAAACTTAATATACCTATAATATATTATATTATTAATATCTTTGTTTGTTTTCTAATCTTATACTTTATCTTCGCATTTGGGGTGTAATTCCACACTTACAGCTTGTTAGTTAAAAGATTTAAGCGGACTAATCCTAAAAAAAACATTACTGAAACCAGGGTACGAATTAGTGGCGTCCGAATTAGTGTTAGAGTTGGTAGTAATACATTTAGAATGATATCTAAATCTTACTAATGACGATAATGGATAATATAAAAAATTAACATATTCGAGGAAATTGGAAAGTGGCACCTTTAAGGAATAAACGGTTGACATGGTATGGATGTGTGATGAGACGGAATAAAAGTAATGTTGTGAGGAAAGTTTTAAGTATGTATGTTGAAAGACTTTAGAGGTAAAGGAAGACTAAAGAAAAGATGGATGGACTGCGTGAGGCATGATATGTAACTACACAGATGACCTCTGACAAGACTGTATGGAAGAAGATGACATATTGCGTCGACCCCAAGTAAGTGGGATAAGAGCAAGATGATGATGATATATATTTACTAAATACCACTTATTATATGATTAGACATCTTCCTTTTCTAGTGGTAGGGCTACACTACTGTTCCGTGGCAGTACCATCCATCCATATTAGTATTAGCACTTTATTACCGCACTTCCTTCGCTGCGTAACAGAGTCAGAAGTCCAAACCTTATTATTAATTTAAAATATTTTATTGATTTGCAGTAAAACTATTTTAAAACCATGATTACTGAGGTTCTCCAGTGACCATGAACGCGGTAGTGTTTGAAACGTTGAGAAATTAAAAATCAAATACAAACACGATAGAATCCATAAAAATAGTTTTATTTCAAAAGTGTAATACTCGCGTAAACATCACAAATCATTATAAAGAGTCTGTGCCTACTATCACAAAGATAGTAAAAAAACCCTCTGTGGAACGTGTTTTTTTTTTAAATAAAACCATAATCACTTTTTTAATATATAACTGTGCGATACCAAGCCTAAACTAGGGTGGGTAGCTAGTTTATTATACATACCTAGTGTAGGTGTTAGAGTATAAACGTATAGAAAAAAAGCAAGAAAGTCATCTATTAAAATTACTGTCAAAATAAAACTAACTTATATTTATTTTGCTACTTATGTTATAGACGCATAAAATGAACTTGCGCTGGCTGTTGTGAATTAAAAAAAATAGTTATGTCATCCATTATTGCACAAAATTAATAAATTGAGTTAAAAATACACATCTTGTCATGTATATATAAATTTTGATAACCTATAGCAAGATTCTTATACTTTATTTACTTACGCACACAGAAATGCGTTTTACATTTTTTTTTGTAGATTATCAATATGAATGACTTTCACAGCTTGGAGAAAACTATAGTGCGTGAACTTTCTTGCCGTCTATGTCTTTGTACTGAAGTTGTGAAGCTTAAACCATTAAGTGCAGAAATTAAACGCAAAATCAAGAAGCTCTTCGATATTACTGTAAGATTAAAACTGTCTACAATAATTTGAATTTTACCTGAACCCTTACAAGATTTTAATCACTTTGTCCCTATATGCTCTAACTTATGGAATCTCAAAATGATCTAGGTATTTTTAAATAAATTAATTATCAAGTGATAGGTGATTTTAGGATTTCTTAAGTTAATACATAACAGTTATCGATATTTTCTTATATATCCAGTTATAATTTGTACTCAAAACTTCTAACTAATAATTACCCATTTCATCATCCACGTAACTTTAACACTTATCCACATAGTAGGTAGGTACAGTATGGTTTCGTTCTTCTCGTGTCTCCTATTACATATTAGCCTTTTTATTTATCTTAATAAACAATATTTTTATTTTAAGATCCGCACAGACGATAACTTTCCGAAAGCGATATGCCATGATTGCTTACAACAAATATCAGCATTGTATTTGTACGCTGTGAAAGTCGAAAAAACTCAAAAATTTTTGGAGTTTCACCAAATGAAAGTGCAAGAAGAGAAACATGAGTTTCTCAATAAAAAAATACATCCAATTATAGCATCATTGTCTACTGAAAATTTAGCCAGATTAAAGACCCCACCCCCTGATCAACAAGGAGATTCTAAGATAAATAAACAAACCAAAATATCTAAGAAGAAGACTACTTCTGAGCTCAAATTTATGGAAGCAATGACCTTGGAAGAATTTGCTAATACAGAAAAAATAGATAAAAACTTACTTAGCCCCATATTAGTTAATAAACCAAACAGTCCAGTCAAGAATGATTCTAAAACTAATAAGATCAAAGGTGAGGTTTGCTGCGCAAACGATACATTGGACTGTGCAGTATTATTATCGGATGGCAGACCTGCAAAACAAGGCGTAGCTTTAGACAGACAGATAACGCTTTTCTATAAAATGGAATGTTGTATTTGTCACGAAAGCGGTTTCCATTTCCGTTCTTTGATGAAACATTACAAAGAGAGACACGGCGTACCCGGCTACGTAACGTGTTGTGACAAAAAGTTTCATTATTTCTATCCTAAGAAAATTATCGAACACATGGCATTTCATCTACAACCGAATATATTTGAGTAAGTTATGCTTATCACATGTTTTCTACATTAACATTTATAACAAACACACGTACACATACTAAGAAATAAATTACAATTTTCAAACATATGCCCTCTAGTTCCTTTCATGTCATAAAGGTTTTTATACGGCATTATACAACGGATTACTCGTCTTTCCCTATATTTTTGTCTGTTTGTACTCAATTTATCATGATGAAATATTATCTTTTGTAACTAGTCTATGACCTAAGTTATAGCTTCAAATAGGAATTAAAATACCTACATTGGGCAGTTTTTGCGTGATTAAGTTAAAAATTTAAAGATAATTTGATTAGTTTCGTATTTTATGATGGTATAGTACTCAATTTCCTCATAAGCAGGTAACCCGGACTAACAGTGGGACAGCCAAACTTAGGATGTTGCGATGGTGAAGTTTCAGATATAAATATGGATACGGCTATTAGAATAACATTATACCAGTTTCGGATACGAAATTCTAACGGAATATACAATTTCGATTATAGATATAAGATTTTAAGGGAATTGTAACGTGGAAATGCTAAGTGTATCTAAGCTGTAAGTTCGACGGGTTGGAAAAAATATGTCATAATGTACAACACCACAGACAGCGACGCTACCCGAAAGAAAATTTTATAATATAATTTTGCATGCATGCATGAGTGTCGTAGACTTGATTCCTACGACTGAGTTCATTATTTGTGACATCCACAGATGATTATTCTTAGTCTTGGTATATTTTATAATATTGTCCATTTATAATATTTTTGTGAAGTACCAAACGATGCAGGAGCTTAGGTATATCTCAATGTTTGTGTGGAGAATGAAATTTTAAAAAACGATTTTCGACCGAATAGCCAAAAAATCGTAAACTTATTCACCTATCGTAGGTACCTATATGTACAAACTACAACCATTCATTGTTAATCTACCTACCCTTCTCTACATTTATAGGTGCCCAAGCTGTCATCAAAACTTTCAGACGTCACAAGAGCTGTATGAGCATCAGAGCAATGGTGGTCGGTCTGACGGCAAGATCCTATGTCCTCGATGTTCAGAGCGTTACCCAACGTATCACGAGTTGGGATATCATATAATATCACATCGTAATGATAAATCACAATGTGATTATTGCGGTAAATTGTAAGTATATAGACACTTATTGCCATCATTATTATCATCATCATCTCAGCTCATATACGTCCCGATGCTGGGTTCAAGCCTCCTCCAAAATAGGAGGGAAATTACCAGACTATAGGGAATGTAGGACAATAAGAAAAGTAAATCATTATTGTATATTAAAGTATTATTATCATTACTTGATATCATCATTCTCCTACTCTTATCCCAATTACTTGGGGTCGATACAATATGTACTTTTCTTTCATAATACATATTGTAGAAGTTATTGGCAGTAGTTTTATGACCGGCCGCCTGCCAGACGTCAACCCTCCTTGGGAATGTAATTGTTGATCCAACGGCATCAGATGGAGTTGGCCCAGGTCGTTATAAGGCTCTTAGTCGTTTTTTATGACATCGATTATCATTACTTTTAGTAATGATGTGTCATTGTCATTACTTGACATATGGTTAATATAGTGTTGCCCAAATTCAGTCTTGGTCTTGTTCTTGCGTTTTTGCAAGACCAAGACCAAGAACAAGACCGCGTATTTTTAGCAAGACCAAGACCAAGACTGACCGTGCAAGACTTGAGCAAGAACAAGACTAAGCCTGCAAGACTCTTGCGTCTTGCAGCTAGGACTTAGCGCTATTTCACGGAGTAGTTAGGTGTAACAGTTCGGTGTATAGGTACGCTTAGGAATTCTATGAGACGCAAAAAACTGTATCAAAGAATATGAAAAACTGGACCTATGCGCATTACGACTAATACCATAAACATACCTACATAGCGAATAAAAAAATATCCATTAAAATCAAACTGAGTGCATGCATAGTTATGTTTTAACCATCGGCACTTTGATAATGCGGCATCAAAGGTTTTGTACTTACTTCTCAAAGAAATTTGCCGCTTTTCGGAAGTACATGGTTATGATACACGCGCCGGCGGCTTCTTTTGAAATCATATACAACAATCGTTGCCGCCGCGCCGAAATCACAACATTTGACACTATTTGATTGCCGCCACAGGGCGTAGGTATACTCATGCAAAATAATTTCGAATTTTAAGAGTACCTACAGGTGTTCCAAAGAATAAATAAGTTTCAGAGTGCTTAGAATGAAAATGAATACATTATACTGATCACGCAAGTAGTATTATGATAGGAAAAAATGTTAAGGATAGGTAGTAGATGTTATAATAATTTATTCTAGTAAGTATATATTATAATATTGATTATATGGTTTTAAACTAATTACTTAGGTACTATTATTGTACATTTAGTCATTATATTTCTTAAGTTTTTACAAGAAAAAATAGCAAAAAAGTGTTCAAATATCACCCGTTTGATAAATATTGTAGCCACTTTTAAATATACTTGAAACGTGTAAAAAAATTCTCTAAAACTAATAAAATAATATAAAAAGCGTAGGTACTTACCTACTAATAAAATAAAAAGCCTTTTTTTTTTTTTTTTTTTTTTTTTTTTTTTTTTTGCGGTGGGCTATGGACGTCGCACCCCGCCAAATCGGCCCGGGGTGACGGAAGAGGCGGCGCGCAACCCCATTGACCCACCCTGCAAGCACCTCTTCTTCGCCGTGTGAGCGGGCCACCGGTACCCGATCTTTGTCTTCGGTGGCCCGCTCGGCGGTATGCCCTCTCGGGCTCCTCTCCCGTCGACGCCCCGACAGCTTTCGCCGTCGAGGCGTCGTCTTCACGCGGTGGCCTCACGTCGGGTGACCGGACAATTCCCCGGTCCGATCACCCGAAGCCTCGGTTAGGGCGGCATCAGGCGCAGGTACTCGCGCCTGCGCCGCCCCAGCCGCGAGCGGCGGCCCGGGTCACGGGAATCCTCCCGGGCCCGTTCCGCCGCCTCCTTCTGCGAGATGACAGCCTCGCAGGAGGCGGCGACCGCGTCCCAATTCCTGACGCTGTCGACCATCGCTCGCGCAACAGCCGACAGCGTCAGGTCGGCACCGATGACAGCGACGAGGTCACGGCGCTGCCCGTCCCAGCCCGAACATACCTCGAGCGTATGTTGCGCCGTGTCCTCGTCGCTACTACAATGGTGGCAGGACGGAGTCAACTCCCTCCGCACGACCGTGTGCAGGTACTTGCCGAAGCAACCATGCCCCGACAAGACCTGCACCAACCGGAAAGAGAGGACTCCGTGCCGCCGCTCCATCCACTCCATCAGTACGGGCCGGAGAGCCTCAACGGTAAAAACACCGTGTCTAGGCCTCTCCAGCCGCGTAGCCCAACGGGCGATGACTTCTCGGCGGGCGTCCTCGCGCCAGGTGGCTATCTCGTTAAACGATGGGGAGCCACCCTCTTCGCGCATTGAGGCAACCCGCCGGTAGAGGTCGGAGAGCATCTCCGCCTCTAGGTCCCACGGGGGTGTCCCGGCCAATAGGCACGCCGCCTCTGTCGACACCGTGCGGTACCCGCGAATGGCTCTGACCGCCATGGCTCGCTGTGGCCTCCACAGCACCGCCCTGAGCTGGGCGTTCAGAGCCCTCGCCCACACGGGTGCGCCGTACATGGCCATTGAGCGGATCACCCCCGCATACAGCCGTCGGCCCTCGAAACTGGGTCCGCCCACATTTAATAAGAGCCCGATAAGAGTTTTGTATTGCTTACCAGCCCGAATATCTCTGAGAGAGATGATGAGAGTAAGTATTTACTAGCAGTGCCCGCGACTTCGTCCACGAGGAATAGTAACTTTGGAGGTATAGTGACGTTCAGGATTTATTTATTTATTTTAAAACTTTTGTCATCAAACATACAAACAAACTCTTCAGCTTTATAATATTAGTATAGATAAGTATAGATGTACGCCAAAACATTCACTTATATGTAAAGAATAGTGATTGGCACTAATTCTTTACATATATTTTATTCACGCGTCGCGTCTGTACAAGTAGGTAATAATCTGTGTTTGTACGCCGCACGCGGCATCGTTTGATTTGCGGCGGCATCCTTTTAATAGAGCCGGCACGTGGCGAGGCGGCGCGGTAGAAAGCAAGGAAACGTACTATAAATAAATGAATTATTTTAATTCCAGTCATTTCCAATTGAGCTGTGCTTCGAGTCTAACTTAATAATTGTTTTTACTAATTCTTGTTGTTTTCTAAAAACGTATCACGTGTACAATTTAATATGAGTGACGAAGATTCAAATTATTCTAGTCCGAGTAACGAGAGTTTGAGTCACAGATCTAAAAGACCCAAAAGCAAATTTGAGGAGTTTTTCGAAATAATTCATGCATCCCAAACTGCCTTGTGTAAATTGTGCCAACATAAAAAGATTGAAATAAAAATGAAAAACAGAAACACTTCAGGCTTAAGGAAACATCTAATATCTTTCCACAAAAAGGAATCACAAATATTTCTTCCTGTTAAACCAAAATTAAGTGGAGATATCACAAGCTTTTTAGTAACCGCTGGAAGAAGTGGACAGGTAAGAATATTTTTTTAACAATGGTCGAAGTTGTCGCTACGGGAATTTTAACTCCGCGTAGCTATTCATGCGATAATTTCAAAAACGCCATTATCTTACGTAAGTATTTTTGAGTTAGTGGTGTTTTCATCTAGGGGTGCGACATATTAAGTATGTAATTATCGTCTTAAATATTTTTTATAAACACCCATATTTTCATTTGTTTTCATAATCGGCCAGTAACAACTAAGTACTTTATTTTGGTAATATAACAAATGTCAATTTAACGATTTTCTCGATTTAACAACAACAAACCTCCTCCTCCTAAACGCTCAAACCTAGTATGTTTTAAATAATAACACAAGATTTATTGTTTTATTTCAGTCGGAAAACAGCAGTGACAACATCACGACAGCTACAGGTGATTGGGTGGTGAAAAAATATCTTCCCTTCTCATTTTTCGATGACGAAGCTACACAAGTATATTTTCGACGTATTTGCCCTAATATGGTGTTTCCTAAAAGGTCTACACTTAGAAGGAAAGTCAAAGAGCGATTTGAAGAGCTCCAATTGAATCTCAAGGAACGACTTCAACAATTATCATCTAAAATGTCGTTTACTATTGATGGGTGGACGTCAATTGCTGGTAGGAGTTACTACAGGGTTACTATGCATTATATAGACAACGCATGGAAGTATCGATCTGTAGTTCTTGATTTTATACCATCACGCGGTCGACATACTGGGGAAGATATTGCAACGATTTTCCATGAATGTTTATTGGAATATGACATAATTGATAAAATACAAGGTATCACGGTCGACAACGCAACTGCAAATACCAAATTTATGTATGAACTGGGCAAACAGCTGCCGCCACACTTTGATTCAGACAATCAACATTTCCGGTGCTTTGCTCACATTTTAAACCTTGGTGTACAAGATTTATTAAAGACCTTAGCATTACACTATGAGTCTGACACTAACGCGCAAGATCAGCAGTATGAAGACTATGCAGACGAAACTGAGGATGAGGCAGATGAAGAATATGCACCAAATATTGCTGACTCGCGTACATCTGTAACAAAGTTACGCAGTATTTCCAGTAAAATAAAAAGAAGTGAGATAGTGAAGAAGAAGTTTCAGTCTGCTTGTGAAGCAGCTGGCGTGCCATCAAATCTAAATGCCATTCTTGACTGTCCAACGAGATGGAATTCCACACATGATATGATTGGATTTGGTTTAAAAGTGAGAGCGGGCATTAACATATTGTGCAGTTCTGTCACCGAATTGAATGATTTTCAAATCGCAGCTAGTGAATGGCAGGTACTCGAAAAATTACATAAATTTCTAATAAACTTTAAACTTTTAAGTACAAAACTTGGTGGAGACAAATATGTTACATTACCGCTAGTCATTGTATCATTCAATCTCTTGCTAGATAAAATTGAATCCATGGTAAAACAGTTAGATGAGAAACCTAATCGATCTGAAGTGGATGAAAGGCTCATTCTAGCTTTCCAAGCAGCTCGAGACAAAATGCTTAAACATTATAAGAAGAGCAACTGGATTTATTGTACTTCTTTAATTTTAGACCCAAGGCATAAGGCTCAGACTTTTGACCTGACAATGTGGGGGAAGCAACTTAAAACAGAAAGTCTGCGCAAGTTCAATGAACTTTATGAAGAATATAAAAGTCTACACTCACTGAACAAATCTCTGGAATTACCAAAAAAAGAAAATAAAGTATGTGATGAAGATGAAGACATAATAGACTTTGATAAACTCTATGAATGTCCCTCGACGTCATCTGGATCTTGTCATCAAGGCTTACTGATAGACGAGTTGGAGGAGTACCTGAGAAAACCAAGAAGTGTCAGCTCGGAAGACATTTTAGATTGGTGGAGGACGCATGAGACAGAGTATCCGACTTTATCGAAGATGGCCCGTGATTTTCTCTCAATACCTGCAACTTCAGTACCTGCTGAGAGATTATTTTCTAAAGCATCATTAGTAATTAGAAAACATAGAAATAGGTTAAGTGATGAGTCAGCCAGATGGTTACTTTGTATTAATTCTTGGTCAAAAGAATTGATATAAAGTAACATAACCTAATGATAAAGCTGTTGTGTACTGTTATGTTTGATTTGTGTTGTATTTTATTTTTTATTGAAATAAATGATAAATCGTAAAACTCTTTTATTAAATTTCATATAAGTTGAGGGTTCAATCTCTTTCTAGACAGATATTGTTCTTTAAAATACAGTCAAGTTATTGTAATTAATTTGTTTTTTACATGTTTTAGCAAATGTAAGTGTACGGTGACATTGACGATTTGCTGGGATTAGTAGGAATGAAGAGACTTCTTGTTCAGTAGATTAATCTTGCTTTATTTTCTTAAGAGTTGTTTCTTCGGAGAGAAGCACCTGACGACGGTGCCGGTACCACGGTTTGGTCCCGTATTTATATATTTTTGGCCGACCCCGCGATTGGTCGTAATTTTACAGTTTTTCTTGACCAATCACGGAGTCGGAATTATAGCCAATCACAAAGCTCTAAATTTTACTTAAGTACAACGCGGCGTTACCGTTGCGAGAGCCGCGCTTAATTTCAATACAATTAATTACCTTAAGTACTATGCGGCGTTACCGTTGCGAGAGCCGTTTACAATATTAGTACTTACGTGCTAATACTAAATCTATATTTATTCTTTATTTAATTTCGTAAAATCTTATAACTAATTAATTACAACTGTTACAAACTATTCTTAAAACTATTGTTTATCTGCTGTCCCGCACATCTCTCCCGCCGTGCGACTGCGTTGCATCAGGTTCCGGTGCGGGTTCGGCGGCGGTGTACAGCGGCAGGATCACCAATTTCCGCACTGGACGTCTCAGCACTCCACCCTTGGTCCGGATGTCCACAGTTCTCACGACGTTGTCTGGTCCCGGGTATGTTGCGACGACTCGACCCCGTATCCACACGTTGCGGGGTAGGTTGGTGTCCACTACTTGCACCAGGTCGTTGACTCGTACTGCTGCTCCTTTCCCATGGGGCTCCCGCCGGTTTTGGAGTTCGGGAAGATACTCCTTCAACCAACGTGTCCAGTATATGTCGGCTAATCTCTGAGCCGCTCGCCAGCTGGTTTTCGATAGGACGTCTCTGTCGGTGAATTCACCCGGATGTGGCATTCGTCCAGGTCCTCCCAGCAGGAAGTGATTGGGGGTCAGAGCTTCTGGGTCCTCGGCGTTGACTGATACATGCGTCAGCGGGCGGCTGTTTACGGTGTTCTCCACCTCGGCTAGCAGCGTGGCGAGAACTTCTTCTGTAGGATGTCGTTCGTGTAGCGTTGCTGCAAGTGCGGTCTTGACTGAGCGAACCATTCTCTCCCAGGCTCCGCCCATAAACGGTGCTCCCGGCGGTATGTAGCGCCAAGAGATTGTCCTTTTTGCTGCTTCGGTTTCGGTTCCTTCGTCGACTGCTCGTCGTAGTTCTTTGTCTGCTGCCTTCAGGTTAGTGCCGTTATCCGACCAGATTTCCATCGGACATCCTCGTCTCGCGATCATTCTTCTCAGTGCCATTAACGCGGAGTCAGCGCTGAGTGAGCCAGCTATTTCCAGATGTATAGCTCGTACGGTGAGGCATGTGAAGATGGCCACGTATCTCTTCTGATGTGTTCGTCCGACAGTCACAGAGAGAGGCCCGAAGTAGTCGACCCCGGTGTAAGTGAAAGGTCGTCTGTGGTGAGCTAGTCGACAGGCTGGCAGGTCTCCCGTCCTTGGGTATGGTGGCGCTTGTGTTTTCATTCGACAGAACAGGCACCTTCGCAGTATCGTGCGCGCAATAGGACGTAAGCGCAGCACCCAATACTGTTGTCTGCAGTCGTTGACTGTTGCTTCCACACCTGCGTGATGTAGTTGTCTATGCACTGATTCTATCCAAAGTTTTACTGCATGGTGGTCACCGTCGAGCACCAGTGGGCTTTTGAAGTCCTCCGTATCGTTGCGTGTAGCTTGAATGTGACTCCTGAGTCTTACGGTTTCGTTCACGTATTCGACGCTTAACTGCTTTAGTCGACTCTCTCTGCTGACTGTTCTATTGTTCTTCAAGTCTTCTATTTCAGCGTGAAAGGAGTCCTCCTGTGAGGAGCGCATGAGGAGTTCTTCTGCTTGCTTAAGTATTTCAGCGGGGATTAGTATCAGTTTTCTCCCGCCAGGTACCAGCGTCTTCTGTGTTGTATTTGTGCCCGTTGGTTTGACTATCTTCTTCCAATCTGGATCCTTTTCTTTATTTTTATTCGTTCTTCTATGGTTCACAGATTGTTTCGATGATCTGCAGAGTTGAATGAATTGCAGAACGCGAGCTGTTGAATATCGAAGTCGGTGCCAGCTGGAGAATCTTGAGGGTTGAGGAAGACCTTCTGAGAGTTTCAATTTTCCTTCTCGTATATGATGTACTCTCTCTTCTCCTGAGGGTTCTGGTATTGCTGTTGTAGAGGATTCGGTCGGCCAGGCGTCTTCGGTTTCGTGCAGAAAGTCTGGGCCCTTATACCAACGGTGATCTTTACTGAATCCCATTGGGACGTCCCTGGTGGCGTCGTCTGCTACGTTCATCTTCGTCGGGACCCAACGCCAATCGTTGACTGTAGAGCACTCTTCTATTGCGGCCAGCCGATGAGCTACGTACGGTTTATATGACCTCGACCCAGTCTTTATCCAGGACAGGGTTGTTTTGCTATCCGTCCAGAAGATCTTACGTTCAGGTTTCCTTTCGTGCTCCGCTATGACCGTTTCTGCGAGTCTGGCGCCCATGACTGCTGCTTGTAACTCCATCCTTGGTATCGATGTTAGTTTCAGGGGTGCCACCTTAGCCTTTGCCATCACGAGCGATATGTGTACTTTGCCGTTCGATGTTACTGCTCGCCAGAATAGGACTGCTGAGTAGGCTGCTTCGCTGGCATCGGTGAAGATGTGAAGTTGTAGAGAAGTGGCATCGCTGTAGTGAAGGTATTTCCTTGGTATGGTTACGTTGCAGAGGTTCTTCAGGTGTGTCATCCAGTTTGCCCATTGATCCGCAAGGTCTTCGTCTATTTCGTCGTCCCACGACGTGCCTCGCCGCCATACTTCCTGTAGGATTTGCTTTGCTCTCACGGTGACGGGCGATGCAAGTCCGAGCGGATCGAAGAGTGACATCACTATCCTGAGCGCTTCTCTCTTTGTTGGATTCTTTCCTTCCAATAATGTCGGTGGTATTCTGGCTAGGTTCAGGTTGAAGGTGAGTACGTCTGAGTCGACCTTCCAAATAATGCCTAGCACTCGTTCCGTTTGTTCCTCGGATGTGTAGAGTTCCATATCCTCAACGTGTTTGGTTTCACCGAGTGCTTCCAAGAGGGCTGGTGAATTCGATTTCCATTGTTTCAGATCGAAGCTGGCTTTCAGATGAATTCTTCTTACATCCTTGGTGATTCTTTCGGCGTCTTCTATGCTTCTGAAGCTATCTAGGTAGTCGTCGACGTAGTGCTTATGGACGATGGCTGCTGCGGCTTCGGGGTGAGTCTCCTCGTGTTGCATGGCATTCAGGTTCTTGACATATATTGCTGTTGAAGGCGAACACGATGCTCCGAATATTAATGACGTCATTCGGTATTCTTGTGGTGGTCGATTATCACGTCGGTTCCCTCGCCATAGATATCGAAGCGAGTCTCTGTCTTCGGATCGGAGCTTCACTTGCATGAACATTTCCTTGATGTCAGCTGTGACTGCGATCTCGTGCTGTCTGAACCGCATGATTACGCCTGGTAACGATTGTAAAAGGTCCGGCCCCTTCAGTAGCATGTCGTTGAGGGAGATACCCTTAGTCTTGGCTGCAGCGTCGTGAACCACTCTCAGCTTGTCTGGTTTCATGGGGTTAACTACACCGAAGTGAGGTAAGTACCACGTCCTGTTCGGCGTTTTCTGTGCTGGAGCTAGTTCAGCGTACCCCTTTGTGATGAGGGCTTCCATCTGTTCTGTGTACTTTTGTTTCAACGTAGGATCACGATCAAGCTTCTTCTCGATGTTGACCAGCCGCTTCAGTGAGTTGTCGTAGTTGTTCGGGAAGGTGACGTGTTCGTTACGCCAGAGTAGGTTGGTTTCGAATCTTCCGTTTTCTGTTCTGGTCGTCGCCTTCTCAAGTATCCGTAGCGCTTGTTCTTCAGGATTGGACTTCGGTCTTCTAGGATTTAAGCAGAGGGCGTCCATTTCGAAGTATTGTTTCATCATCTTTTCTAGGTTGTCCTCTGGTTCTTCGGTTTCTTCTACTATGTGTGACACGAAGTTGATGCTGTGGCTGCGGTTGCGTGTTTGGCTGCCATGGAGTACCCAACCCAGCGGTGTTAGTGACGCCACCGGTTGGTTCCTGTCTCCTTTCCTGACCTCGGATGTTAGCAGTAGATGCCAGTTGTCTTGCCCGATGAGTACTAAAGGCTTGGCGTTCGGATAAGCGAGGTACTTGCTGATGTCTGCCAGGTGTTTGCATCCTTCCACTATTGTTCCTGAGACTTGTTGAGACGAGACGTGTAGATTCTTCACTGTGCGCGCTTGTACTTGTTCCTCGTGATTGTTGAGCCCTTTTATATTGATGGTGACTCTTCGTGAAGTCGATTCCGAAGTCTTCATGTCGTTGATGCCTTCTATCTTCAATGGGTCTATGGGACCGGTTGCTCCTATGGTGTCGACTATGTTGTTGTCGACCAACGTCACTGTTGACCCGTCGTCCATCAACGCGAAGGTGTCGAAGGATCCCTTCGGACCTCGTATCTGTACTGGTAGAATCTTCAGATAGGATTGTTTCTTCTTGGCTGACCAGGTGGAATTAATTGCTTCTACGTGGTGCGTTTCCTGACTCTCTTCAGTGTCTGTCTTTTCTATCTTCTTAACGTAGTGCAACAACTTGTGGTGAGTATTCCCACAGTCGTTGACACCACACGGCTTGGTTCGGCAGTTGTGAGTCTTGCTCCTATATCGAAGACATCTGAAGCACAGGCGTTTATTCTTCGCTACATCCCATCTTGAATTTTCATCTAATTGTTTGAATTCTTCGCAGTCAGATGTGGTATGTCCCGTTTCATCACACACTGGACACTTCGGTGTATAAGTAATATTGTTGACCTTCTGCGTCCTTTTCTGTATAGTGGTCGGTGGATATATTTTTTCCGTAATATTGTTGACCTTCTGTGTTCTTTTCTGTATAGTGGTCGGCGCGTGTGACGTCACTGGTTCGGGCGCCGCGTACGGTGCGCATAGGTCGGCTTCTTGTTTGAAAAAGTTTTCTAACTTCATAAGATCCGGGCTGTCTTGCGGTTGTTTCGCCGAGAAGTCGTAATATCTGTAGCGGAGTGTCGGGGTAAGCTTGTCTATGACGGCTTTCGTAACTTCGGGGTTGTACAAGTAGTTAGTACAATTTAGAGTCTTCAGAGTTGCCACGATGTTGGATATTTTTGTCGCGTAGATGCAGATGTCTCGTGGTGATTCTGTGAGGCGCGGTAGACCACGGAGCGCTTCCATATTCATCATTGCGATCGCTTCTGGTCTTCCAAATCGGGACTCCAAAGTCTTCATCACTTCCATCGTATGAGCGTTGGTGATCAGCAGACCATCGACGGCTTCCTTCGCTTTACCCCTCAAGTTTCTTCTTAGGCGGTTAGTATTCTCCACTGTGGTGAACATTTTTTCAGTTTCGTAATACGCGGCGCGGAACGGTAGCCACTCTTGATGTGACCCGTTGAACGTTGGTAGCTCGATGAATTTCGGTCGGTGTGCAGCTTTGATGGCGAGGGTGATGGCGTCGGTCATCATCTTGATGTCAGATTGCACTCCCGCCGGTGTCTGTAGTGGCTGCTGCGGTTGATGATGCTCTTCGGTAGGTCTGGCTGGAGTCTGCGGCTCGGTGCTGGCGATCACTGGGTCTTCCACTGGGTGGGTTTGATGCGCCTGGTTCTTCAGCCAGTTGTCCACTCGTTCGTTCGCGTTCGACTTGGAGCAGATTGAGACATCATCTTCTTCATCATCATTGCTATCTTCGGTTTCTAGTGCGGCGAGGCGTGCGGTGGCCAGTTCGACTTGTAGACGTAATAATTCTTCTTTAGCTTTCGCTATCTTGTACGCCTTAGTCTTGCTATGGGTAGATACCCCCCCACCCCCCTTCTTGTTGGAGGGCCGAGGATTCGGTGGTCCACTCGGCGGCGACGGGCCGACTATATTCTTCGCTCGTTTCACTGTATCGGTTTCTTGACGAGCCTCTCTTCGATTTTCGGTGACCGTAGTAGGCGGCTTCATGTTCGTATCCACGGGCAGCGTCGTGGCGGTCGAGTAGGCGACGGCGTCGGCGGGGGGCGAGGTAGCAGCGGGCTCGGCGGTTGCAGCGGCGGAGACGGCGGATTGGGCGGTCGCGGCGGAGGCTTCTGTACGTTCGGTTTGTTCGGTTGTTTCCGTAGCGACGCTTGTTTCCCCGCTGTATTCGGTTGCCGAGGTAGTTGCGGTGTTCTCAGACGACGACTGAGTTTCTGTAGGCTGCTTGCGACCTTTTCCCTCGGAGCGTGTGACCGGCATACTTGCAACCAGTGGCTTCTTACTTGCTGTTTAGACTTTGTCTACCAATAGATAATAATTTTCTTCGCTTCCCACTGGATCCGGCTCGGGAAGGACCATTAAATGTACGGTGACATTGACGATTTGCTGGGATTAGTAGGAATGAAGAGACTTCTTGTTCAGTAGATTAATCTTGCTTTATTTTCTTAAGAGTTGTTTCTTCGGAGAGAAGCACCTGACGACGGTGCCGGTACCACGGTTTGGTCCCGTATTTATATATTTTTGGCCGACCCCGCGATTGGTCGTAATTTTACAGTTTTTCTTGACCAATCACGGAGTCGGAATTATAGCCAATCACAAAGCTCTAAATTTTACTTAAGTACAACGCGGCGTTACCGTTGCGAGAGCCGCGCTTAATTTCAATACAATTAATTACCTTAAGTACTATGCGGCGTTACCGTTGCGAGAGCCGTTTACAATATTAGTACTTACGTGCTAATACTAAATCTATATTTATTCTTTATTTAATTTCGTAAAATCTTATAACTAATTAATTACAACTGTTACAAACTATTCTTAAAACTATTGTTTATCTGCTGTCCCGCACAGTAAGCTTATAAATCATAAATGTTTATTAAGAAACAGTTACTTCCATGGAAAACGACATATAGGTCAGTTGATTTTTCGAATTTCTTATCAAATCCTCAGTTATTTATTAATCTGCTTGATCTTTACTATGGCTATGTTAATTCAAGCTCACAATGTTTCAATTCTAATACGTTTTTCTAAGATTTAAAGTAAACTTTAATAAATAGTAATAGACTAATAGGTAATTGCAAGACTTGCAAGACTCTTGCTGCAAGACCAAGACCAAGACCAAGACTGGGAGCGCAAGACCAAGACCAAGACCAGGTGTATTGGCGCAAGACCAAGACCAAGACTGGCTAAGTCTCGTCTTGTTCTTGCATTTGGGCAACACTAGGTTAATATAATAGCTAATTAATATTGAACGGTATACATCAGCTTTATAATAATAATCTTTATTGAACACTATAAAGATTATTATTATAAAGCTAATACATATGACAGTTTTACAGAGATGTCTCTGCCTCTTGAATTAGGTAATACCTGTGTTTCAAGAGACAGTTCCTTCCCGAAATACATAAATCTTGAACATCAAATTATTTTACAATATAAGTAATGAAGTACATTATAAGTAATGAATACAAATAAAATGGATAGAAATATATATCTTACGTAACAAAGACTAATAATAAAGAAATTTATAATAAATGTGTAGTGACAATTAGCGTGTTAGTGAGCGCGCCCACACGTTGTGTATGTGTGTGTGTGGTGTGCGTGTATTTGTGATGTAGTGTGCGTGCATGTATGTGTTTCTTTTTTTTATTTTTATAATTTTGCTTTTTTTGGTATATATTTAAATCTAGTCTTTATTAGTATAGTCTTTAACATGTTGTTCTTTTATCCTCGTTCCATATAAGTAAGCCAGTATCCACAATGGTCTCCATAAATGACACCGAGGTTTGACCCTCAGGTAGTCCCGGGATATGATTTTAATTGTCTTGGGATCCGCAACAAATTTAATTAGAAAAGGTTAAAGAGGAGGAGTTGGAAAGGGTGATGCCACTTCCCTCCTAGGCAAAGCGGAAGACAGGAAAACAAAATGACTAGTCAGCCAATATTTAAAAAGGTGTACGGCTACGACAAGCTCAGCAGTACGGCACCACGGATACGGAAGAGCTTAACGGGGCCTATATGTGAGCGTTAAGATTGATTGCTACAGTAGGTATGGCAGAAACGCATATAAACGCACGGAAATTTTCTCGAGTTGCCACAAGGTCCGTATAGTTTACTTCTCCACAGGTAACTTGCAAACTGTTTAACATAAGGTTAGCTCTACGTGTATCTAATATTTCAGAATACAAGTGAATTGATATTCGTTTGAGAAATAAATCATATACCTACCTAATAGATATCACAGTAACAATAACGAGATAGGTACATTGTTATTCGCCATGCATAAACGTCTCGTATGTTTTACAAAATAGATAGTCATAAAAGTAAAGTCCCATTTACATTGTACCCGTATGCTCAAAACGACGATATTTTTTGCATAATGGTTATATTTCTCATAATGGTAATTTTTGTTATGGTGTTATCTCGAAGACCCTATCCCGTAACGATTCCTTCATCTAATAACTTGTAAAATAGCCTCCGTTCTCCGTGATACTTTCCCCTGAAGTTGATATCGGAAAATAGGTTCATAGGTTAGTGTAAATACATAGGTATGTATATTAACTGTTACTTTCAGCTAATAACGAAACGTTCCTCGTAATGTTTTTGTATCAACCCTTACTTTTCTGTCATTATCATCTTAGCTCATTATATAGACCCATAGCTGAACTCCAGCCCTGAGAAGCAAATTGATCTATTATACCATTGTAATCAGAGGAGTTTGTAGTTTTATTTTTATTGTGCTTTTACTTGTGGTGATATTGTTTGTTTGCGTCCCTTAGGCATCTTTTATGATGCCGAGCGGACCACCGAAGACAAAGATCGGGTACCGGTGGTTCGCTCGCACGGCGAAGAGAGAGGATTTTACGGTGGGTCTATGGGGTCACGCGCCGCCTTCTCCGTCACCCCGGACCGATTTGGCGGGGCGAGACGCACCCATAGCCCACCAATAAAAAAAAAATAAAAAAAAAATAAAAAAGGCATCATTTATGATTACCCTTGGGAAAAGAGGAGTTGTAATACATTGTATTCTTATTCCGTCAACATACTGAAGTATATACTTTTTCCTGAGAGACGTAAAATTTGGTTAAGAGATAACCAATATTAGCAGCAATACTCTCGTAGGCATCTTAAACCACCAACATAGGTCGGGGAATAAGTCTTTTCGCATATAATCTGTATAAACTTTTAATAAAATCTCTTTGTCTGTACTAATTGTATCTGGCTGGTATCAATACAATTAAATTCATTAAAAAAACAATTTAGTAAGATGTTCCGCCGTTTTTCAGTTTTTCTTTCTGACAAAATGAGTGAATCCAATGAAGGAATTCGATACATTTTAAAATTTTATTACAAAAAAGGGATAAATGCAACGCAGCTTTTACCACCGGGCAGAGCCATCGATTCGGATCTCTACTGCCGGGGGCGGCTCTAGCACATGTGGCGCCTGGGTGCAATCAATAACCTGGCGCCCTCTTGTATCAAAATGCATGAACAAAATGGAATAGGTTGATAGTTACTACACGTTCGACTAAAGTCCGAACCTCGCTGGAATGCGTTGTCGAATCGAATCGTATCGTTGTTTTGACGCGAAACCAGGTAAACGCGATCGGATTATGAAGTTACAATGAGCATGGTGACAAAGCAAAGCTGTCAAATAATGCACCTACTACGTTTTTAGATGGTTAGGCACTCGCTGCGTTTGGTGTGCCCGCTCCGTGCGGAGCGTTACAGTGGAGGCTCTATGTTTCCCGAGCGACTCTCGGCGCCCCTTAACACCCGGCACCCAGGTGCACCGCACCCTCTGCACTATAGGTAAAGCCGCCCCTGTCTACTACCAACAACTAATGAGATTAAAGCAAGAAATTGAGGAAAAGCGGCCAGAAATAATGAACAGAAAGGATGTGGACTTTCATCACTATAACGTTAGACCAAACAAATCTTTAGTCACTCAGCAAAAATTAAGAGAACTACTTTTACGGATTCTATCGCCTTTGTATTTGATTTTTAATTTCCCGATTTTTATAACACTGTGATCACAGTCACGGGAGGCGTGACCATGATCACACTAAAGTTTGTTGTGCTGGCATTGTATTGGTGTAGGTACATTGTAGGTACTGGTACTGGAATTTGTATTAAAATATGGGTCAAACTTTTAATAATTGATATTGTAGCGGGTAGATATAATTTTCTGTAATAACGACGACTTTTGGCGCAATAGAATCCGTAAAAGCAGGTAGTTTCCTTTCAAATGTATGTACAATACTCGCGTAAACATCAGAAACCAAAAATTAAGAGTTTGGTTGGGAGGTTTTAATACATCCACCACATAGCCCTGACCTTACACCTTTAGATTTCCACCTATTTCAATCTCTTCAGAGTTATTTAAATATTATCAGGTTAACATGTTTTGATCATAAGTCTCAAAATTTCTACAGCAACGGAATCATATCACTACCTACAAGATGGCAGACAGTCATCAAACAAAATGGCACATATATATTGTAATTAAATCTAAATAAACTTTGAAAAAAAATGTCTTATATTTTCATATAGGTAGATTTTTTTTGTTAGGACTAATCCCACCACCCGTACCCACCATTGTAACTCCTGTAAGCCAGGATCCACAATGGTCACTATAAATGACACCGAGGTTTGACCCTCAGGCAGTCCCGGGAAATGATTTTAATTGTCTTGGAAACCGCAACAAATATAATTAGAAAAGTTAAGAGGAAGAGTTGGAAAAGAGTGATTCCACTTCCCTACCAGGCAAAGCGGGAGACAGAAAGCAATATTGACTAGTCAGCCAATAAGTGAAGGGTTGTACAGCTACGATAAGTGCAGAAGTACGGCACCATGGATGGATACGGGATAACTTAACGGGGCCTATAAATGAGCCTTAAGATTGATTGCATTAGTAGGTATGGCAAAAACGCCTAAACGCACGAAAATTTTCTCGAGTTGCTACAAGATCCGTATTGTATACTACTCCAGATGTGACTTGCAAACTATCTCGCTGTTTCATATAGAATGCGCAAAAACTTTTCCCCCCGACCTAAAATAATCACTAAGCCGCCAGTAAACATGACGAATATGGTCTTACCCCACTTTAGCAAAGCCTATATCCAGAAGTGGACATCGATAGCCTGGTGGATGCCTTGATAATCAAGGCAAAACTGATGTCTATAGGTATAGCTAGAACGTTATATTCACACCAAAGAGTAAAGTTATTAAACTGAAAATTCACACATAGATTATATTCACAAAGTGAGTTACATTTTAGTACTCGCCTAAGATATTTTCAGAAGTAGGTACCTAATATTATGATAATATTGTAAAAGAAACTAGCGCTTATAAATAACCAAGTAGTATCTACTGTTAGAGAAGTACTTTGACCACAGTTGTCAATCTATTTACATACGTTCCACTGTTGAGCTCAGGCCTACTTCACAATGGAAGGGAAATTGATCTACTATATCACGCTTTCCGTGTGGTGACGGAGTAAGAATACTATTCACCACCCCATATCTTGCCCGTGGGTGATCGTACGAGACGACTGAGGGATATAACCTTCTCACGCATATAACATCTATGCGAGAGAAGGAAAACTCGAAACAAAACCCTATACCAACACGTCTGACCAGCGCGGTATAGTAGGTTAATTTCCCTCCCATTACGGAGGTGGTCCGAGCCCAACAGTGGAACATTTATGGGCTGTGATGATGATAATATCACGCTGGTCAAATGGGTTGATATAGGTTTTTATGTAGTTTTGCTATTCTTGTATTAATGTTATCTCCATAATATATCCCTTAATTGTCTTTGGGTGCGAAAATGTATTGTTACTCCGTCAACTTAAGGATAGCCATCATATTACTATTTTTTAGATCTCACTTTAATCATTTTACTTACCCTCTCCTAGGTTAAAACACCACCATCGCAAAAAGACCATCAACCATATGGAAGACCTAATACTTTGTTCTCAATGCATCCGAGCATTAAGAGCGATAGAGAAACAAGAAAAAGAAATCGTGAGTACCAAATTTTAAAAGTAACAAATACGACATTCATAATACTTTTATTCATTCGAAATTTGTTTGATTTTGCAGTAATAAATTACGACATTCATAATACTTTCATTCGTTCGAAATTTGTTTGACTTTGCAGTAACGAATTACGACATTCATAATACTTACATTCGTTTGAAATTTGTTTGACTTTGCAGTAACGAATTACGACATTCATAATACTTTCATTCGTTCGAAATTTGTTTGACTTTGCAGTAACGAATTACGACATTCATAATACTTACATTCGTTCGAAATTTGTTTGACTTTGCAGTAACGAATTACGACATTCATAATACTTTCATTCGTTAGAAATTTGTTTGACTTTGCAGTAACGAATTAAGACATTCATAATACTTTCATTCGTTCGAAATTTGTTTGGCTTTGCAGTAACGAATCACATTCATAATAATTTAATTCGTTCGAAATTTGACTTCGCAGTAGCAAATAACAATATCGTACCTACTTTTATTCGTTATATGAAAATTATACTTAGAGATTAATCTTACAGTTTTTTAAATTAATTCGTATTTAGAAATTAACATGCCAATTTTATTTATATAACCATGTTTTTACAAATGTAAAATGATTGCCACACGTGGCATTAGAACACGCACCTACTGGCAATCCGCTCCAATCGTCTTATTTATATTATACATATATGTTAAATGCTAAATGTAAAGTAGTTTAGATAATGGGCTCGCATCATCGTTTCAATACAATTCTAAACTGTAAAGTTTGAGTATTGAATCGAAACATTGTTGTATCGCTGCTCCAATAGATGGCGTGCTGAACATCTTCATAGCGACGAAGATACAGAAGAAAAAATTGTTACACGTGAAATCACACTCCTCTAAATGGAATCGACGATTGGAACGGATTTCCAGTAGTTGTGTATTCAAATCCCACGAGTGTTAAGCATTTTTCGGTTGTAAAAACAAGTTCTTCGTTTTTTTATATAAACCTGTTTTGAAAGCAGGCTACATTCGGTTAGCACCCCTCCTAAACTACCCGGAGCGTTGGAAGGAATGACGTGCAAACACAACCAACAGTACGCTACTTCTCTATTGCTATTTGAAGGAGCCACCGGTACCGAGTTCATTTATATAGTGCTTTTTTATAAATCTTGTGGCGGCAGAAACTTGTACGTTGTCGAATTAACTCAATATCTTTTTATGTAATGCTCAAACTACCGGATCCGTATGTGACTTTTACTGAAAAGATATGGCAAGACTCGCAACAGGCTTTTTCCATAATTATTTTTATATAGAACTGTATAAAAAGTTATTTGGTAATTACAAAGCAAGAGACACAAGCGTCTTTCTTTTCATAATTACTTTTATATAGAACTGTATAAAAAATTAATTTAGTGATTACAAATTAGAGGTAATTTAAACTCTAGCAATAATTTGACTGTGTGATTGCATAGATGGCACAGTGCTTAAGATACCTTACTTGCCAGTGCCGTGGGATCGATTCCCACGCAGGACAATACTTTGTGCGATCCAAAAAATCCTGTTCCGAATCAAAGAGTTTTTTTTTTTATTGCTAGTGGTGGCAAACGAGCAAGCAGAACACCTGATGGTAAGTGTCACTGGTGCCCATGGACCTTTGCAATACCGTACAGTTAGGCCGCTGCCTACCAATATAAACCCCAAACCCACCCAATTGGGCTGCCGGCTCTCTCGCTCACCGAACGAAGCGCAATAGCACATGGCAATTACTCATACGTCGATCTTCTGCGAGAGTGTGGTACTACCCCAGACGGACCGGCCCGCGACTGCAGACAGAGAACTGTCAACAGCGTGGTCCTACCAACAATAGCGTCTGCGTTAATTGCATATATGTAAAGTCCTCCGCAATACAAGGATTATTTCCTTAGCGCAGGGTGGTCTTTAGTGGACGGAGGCCCTTTTATTCCATGGGCCCCGTGTGAGGCTGCCCATCGGCGCCTCGTTAGTCGTCAACTCCATCCACATCAGTATCCAGGCCCATATGAGGTACTTGGGTCTGGTGCTCGACGGGCGATGGTGGTTCCGGGAGCATTTTCGTCAAATTGCTCCCCGGCTGGTCGGCGCGGCGTCCGCCCTTTCTCGGCTCATGCCGAACGTGGGCGGACCCAGTTTTCAGGGCCGACGGCTGTATGCGGGGGTGATCCGCTCAATGGCCATGTACGGCGCACCCGTGTGGGCGAGGGCTCTGAACGCCCAACTCAGGGCGGTTCTGTGGAGGCCACAGAGAGTCATGGCGGTCAGAGCCATTCGCGGGTACCGCACGGTGTCGACAGAGGCGGCGTGCCTACTGGCCGGGACACCCCCGTGGGACCTAGAGGCGGAGATGCTCTCCGACCTCTACCGGCGGGTTACCTCAATGCGCGAAGAGGGTGGCTCCCCATCGTTCAACGAGATAGCCACCTGGCGGGAGGACGCCCGCCGAGAAGTCATCGCCCGTTGGGCTACGCGGCTGGAGAGGCCTAGATACGGTGTTATTACCGTTGAGGCCCTCCGGCCCGTACTGATGGAGTGGATGGAGCGGCAGCACGGAGTCCTCTCTTTCCGGTTGGTGCAGGTCTTGTCGGGGCATGGTTGCTTCGGCAAGTACCTGCACACGGTCGTGCGGAGGGAGTGGACTCCGTCCTGCCACCATTGCAGTAGCGACGAGGACACGGCGCAACATACGCTCGAGGTATGTTCGGGCTGGGACGGGCAGCGCCGTGACCTCGTCGCTGTCATCGGTGCCGACCTGACGCTGCCGGCTGTTGCGCGAGCGATGGTCGACAGCGTCAGGAATTGGGACGCGGTCGCCGCCTTCTGCGAGGCTGTCATCTCGCAGAAGGAGGCGGCGGAACGGGCCCGGGAGGATTCCCGTGACCCGGACCGCCGCCCGCGGCCGGGACGGCGCAGGCGCGAGTACCTGCGCCTGATGCCGCCCTAACCGAGGCTTCGGGTGATCGGACCGGGGAATTGTCCGGTTACCCGACGTGAGGCCACCGCGTGAGGACGACGCCTCGACGGCGAAAGCTGTCGGGGCGTCGACAGGAGAGGAGCCCAAGAGGGCATACCGCCGAGCGGGCCACCGAAGACAAAGATCGGGTACCGGTGGCCCGCTCGTACGGCGTTGAAGAGGTGCTTGCAGGGTGGGTCAATGGGGTTGCGCGCCGCCTCTTCCGTCACCCCGGACCGATTTGCGGCGGGGTGCGACGTCCATAGCCCACCGCAAAAAAAAAAAAAAAAAAAAAAAAAAAAGAAAAAAGGGTGGTCTTTAGTGGGCCGGGCGGGCCACCGAAGTCAAAAATCGGGTACCGGTGGTCCGCTCGCACGACGAAGAGAGACGAGTTTTACGGTGGGTCTATGGGGTCACGCGCCGCCTTGCCGTCACCCCGGACCGATTTGGCGGGGCGAGACGCATCCATCGTCCACCAAAAAAAAAAAAAAAGGGTGGTCTTTAGTGGGATCTTCAAAAGAAAATATTAACTAGTTACAGTGAAGTGTCCTATAATAGGTATAATGCAAGAAATTCAGGCGGAACCAGTTTACAGCCCCCAATACAAGTATAAATACTAGATCATCAAATTCAAGAGCATTTTATTTCTGTGCATTTATTACAGAAAGAAAAAAATAAAATTAAGAACAACTGCGCATTAACGACTCAAAAATATCAGAATTTCAAACAGGCAATAGGACTTTCTGGCGACGAAGACACTTCGACAGATTAAAAATTGAATAAAAATAGTAATAAGTATTCTATTAAAAATAATGATAAAGTGTTATGAAATAAAATAATATTTGGCATTAAACATGCGTTTATTTGTAAACTTATTTACTAAATACTTTAGACCAATTAGTTACAGATGAACCTAGAATACAACCCTCTATTCAATTTAAAAAAATAGCCCTGATATATTTTTAGTTATAAAGGTTTGTTTTGACTTGATAATTCTGCCGGTTCCCAGCTAGCTGTAAATGGGTGGTGTCCACTGTAATGTACTTTCGATAGATTTACCTATACCTATTTTTAGCCAACAACTCCTAAATATTAGGTAACATACAAGGTAACCCCCCACTAGGTGGACTGATATTACCAAGGTCGCAGAACACCGTTGGATGCAGGTGACACAGTACCGTTGCGAATAGCATTATCGTGGGGAGGCCTATGTCCAACAGTGGACGTTTACGGGCTGATGGAAGGCAATACATACTATTTAATATGGACTAACATTTAGGGGTACTTGGTGGTAATTTGAAATAACAATAAACATTTATGTCGCCTTAGGCATTTCAAAAAATTTAAAGTTAGTGAAAAAGTATATTATATTATTTAATTTGCATATAAATATACGGAAGGAGTTAACGTCAGACAAATTTTAGACCTTGCAGTATGTTCTAATCTCCTATCACCCCATCATCCTCCTACTCTTATACCAATTACATGGAGGCGCTGCAATATGTCTTCAAATGACTATCAGATATCATCTCTCCATTCGCTCCCTTTTTATCACTTATGTTAAAAAAAAAGATTTGCTCCACTGACCCCAAGCATATTGGCATAAAAGTAAGAAGGAAATATTTAACTTAAGGGTAAACAATACTCTTATATGTATCAGGATAAACCAAAGCTACATCTTGCGCCAATCAGTCTAATATTTTGACCAAAAAGTAAATTATGCTTATTCCAGTCTTCGCTTCTTCATAAGTGATCCTAGAAGATCAGAAATAGCCGGCAAATTGTTTGTTTGGTCGTTAGCGCCTGTATTTAAATTCGACAACGGAATGTTCAATTGATTCGATGAACTCTTTTGCTGCCCTTTCATATTCCTGTGCTGAGGGAAGCTTGGCATCAATTTCGGGTCACAGGCTGAAATGAAATATATTTCTTTAATTATATCTAAATTTAAAAAAAAATGTATGTAGTCATACATCTTTGCCATCAAAGAGAGGACCAGAAAGTTAAATTTCATCAAATGAACTCGCACGTAATAGTAATCGAGCCCTTTCAGAATTTATACAGATTATATATTACTATATTAATTAGATTATATATTAGCTAATCTTTATATATACATATAATTCTTTTGTACGTATTAATGTGACCAAATACCTAAACGACTGGACCGATTTTGATAAAAATTTTGTGTGTCCCAGATGTATTCTAGAATGATTTAGATTAACTATTGGACAGGTGATACATGACACAGATATAGATGGCTTGGTGATTGATTTCAAGGAATTTTATTTTTATTTCATTTTTTAGATTTGTACAAAAAAAATAAATGATTATCTCATAATTATTAATTTCATTAAAATGCAGTTTGTCTTTATATATATAAAGTATAAGAATCTCGTTATTTTATATATGCAATATAACTTCAACTTATAGTGCGAATTATTAGCATGAATCTTCTAGTATTAGTTGTATCGCCGATACTCACGTAGTGGTTGTTCCTTGAAGTACGAGCTCTGCAAGCACTCCTCGGCCGTGGCACGCTTGTTGGGATCATACATGAAAAGGAAATTCAGCAAACGTAGGCCTGCTGCTGATAACCACGGAAAACGCTGCTTCAAATTATTGTATGGCTGTTGTTTCAATGTGAAATTCTGTAATGCTGGCAATGCACTGAACTCCGGCCAAATAGCATCAGATGGTGTACCTGTGAATAGTTATCAACATTCAAATCACTTCAGTTTGTTGAGTTGAGAAATTAATATATCAGGGGATGTCTGTGATGTGTCACACACATAAGTGTTAGAGAAGATTAGGAGCACGAAATTATCTTGGCAATGGACATCTGATGAGGAGGGATAAAATGTTTGTGACAAGGAGGGTTACTAATATGATCGTGGATGGATGTAAGAATCGTGAGACACTCAGAAAAAGATGAATTGTGTGAATGAGGATATGCGTATGAAAGCAGTGAGTGTTTTCAATATTTCAACTTCTCTTTAGTAATAATAAATAAGTTTAAATAGGCGTCTTACCTAATAAATCTACGATGAGTTCAAGCTGCTCAATTTCAGTCCTGCCGGGGAGTAGAGGTTTGTTCGCTAACAGTTCACCGAGTATACAGCCAGCCGCCCACATGTCTAAAGCGGGAGTCTGACGAGGCGACTGCAGTAATAGCTCAGGCGCTCGGTACCAGAGAGTGACTACACGTGGAGTTGCACTACGTGCAGGCGCACCCAGCCAACGAGCGAGACCAAAGTCAGCTGTATAATAATAATCAATTTAGATTTGACTGCATAACTAATTTAGTACTACTAGAACAATTATATTAATAGTATATATTTATAATATTCTGACGTCACAGATGCCATTGTCATCAAAGTAGCGATTGGCAGATACTAAGTGTAAGCAATACACAAAAGGCGTTATTTGTGTCCGTCAATTGTATGTTTATCTCCCCACCATACAAACTATTTATTTATGATTAACATTTTCTTTAGAAAAAAGAACAATTTAGTGGCCTGTCCTTTAAATCACAACCTGTTAACTTTTGAGAAGAAATTTTGACTTCATGTATCTTGCTATTTAGACAGATAGATATAGTGATTTGTTTGAAGTTTTTCTTTACTTCCAGCCCCCTGATGTTGTCTGTATAACTTTACTTCGTAATATTATTATTTCTGTCTCTCTTTCTCTATTCTATGACAACTATGGAATGTACAACAAATGGTTACACTATGCATTCTCTATTTGTCATCTATATTATGACTTATAACACCGAACAGTGTAATATGGACACAGCCGTCATGCTTTAGCAGCTTGTTGTTACGGCTGCTAGTTATTGAATTGTATAGAAAACATTGTTCTTTGGGCTTGGTAGGGGTCAATATTTCAGATAACTCACCTATCTTTACACATCCTTTATCAGTAAGAAGCAAATTGGAGACTTTCAGATCTCTGTGCACTATAAAGTTAGAATGCAAGTACTTGAGACCTTTAAGTACTTGCAGCATTAGGCATTTGACTTGCGACTCGGTAAATGGCGAGGACATATTATCCAACAAAGACGCTAGATCCTGTTCACAATATTCCATTGATAAGAAGATACTGCAACAAACAAGTAAATATAATAAACAATAGTGTTATTTGCGACATTTTCTGTATGTAATACATGTTAAGGAACTGTTAGATGCAGGTGACAGAGGACTGTTTTGAGAGATATTCACATGCAAAGGCCTATAAAGGGGTCAAAAGGATGATGGAGTCAAAAAGACTTGACAAAATCAAATATTTGGAAATATATATCTTATAAGTAATGTAAAAACTATAACTTCTATATAACAAAGATCATAGTAGTGAATAGACATATATATAAAATTCTTCACGTCGGAATTCTTAAAGAAAATTGTAACACATTTTGATCTTGCATACCTTTCAAGTGAACGCCCAACTAAAACTTCTTTTAACTGCACAACATTTTCATGCCTGCAAGCCATCAACACTTGTATTTCTCTAAGTCCGCTAAGTGGTAATCCATCCTTTTCGACATCCATCCTTACCTTCTTTAAAGCCACTATGTTGCCATTCAACTTATCTTTGGCTCTATCTGGAATTTCACATAACATATTTTTTACTACTTTATTCTTATTATTACATTTTAGCATTATATATTTTTTTCCATGTGGTGAGGGTGGATGAATTTGTATATCTTGGATGTGGATTTAGCCGAGATGGAAGGTACACCACTGACATAGAGCGAAGAGTGAATGCGGGAAATAGAGTGAACCGAGCATTGGGGCAACTTCTCGGCAGCCACCACCTCAGCCAGAAGGCACGTGTAGCAGTACATAACGCAGTGCTTGTCCCAACATTACTGTATGGAAGCGAGAGTTGGGTATGCAGAAAAGAGGTGGGTATGCAGAAAGTAAAATTAATGCGGTCGAAATGCGATCTCTGCGGAAAATCTGTGGAGTTAGGCTGACCGACCCCATTCGTAACGACGACGTAAGAGAGCGAGTAGGTATGAAAGAGTATTGGTGTAAAGATGCGAAAGGGAATGCTCCGATGGTTCCGACATGTGGAAAGAATGCCGAACGAACGTCTGGTTAAGAAGATATACAATGCGAAAGTGGAAGGATGTAGGTACCGAGGGAGACCGAGACTAACCTATCTAGACCAGATCGATCATGTACTGAAAGAAGGTGGAGTCAAGAGTCTCCGAAACCAGCGAGCGTGTACGAAGAGAATTATGAATGTTAAGGAAGCGAGTGAAGTATGCAGAGATAGAGTTCTCTGGCACTCTGTTCTCTCTGCCTACCCTGCAAGGGATATGGCGTAATGATATGTATGTATGTATATGTGACGGAGTAAGACTACATATGACCACCCCCTATCTTACTCATGGGTGATCGTAAGAAATGACTAATGGATATAAAACACATATAACATCTATGCTAGAGAAGGAAAACTCGAAACCAAACCCTATACCAACATGTCTGACCAGTGTGGTATAGTAGGTCAATTGCCCTCCCATTATGGAGGAGGCGCGAGCCTAACAGTGGGACGTGTATGAGCTGAGATAATGTTTTTTTTTATTGCATGTGGAGGGAAACGAGCATGCAACACACCTGATGGTGTCACTGCTGCCTATGGAGCTTTGCAATACCAAGGGTATAGTTAGGCCGCTGCCTACCACTAGAAACCCCAAACCCACCCAGCTGGGCTTCCGGTTTCTCTCGCTCACCGAACGAACACCGATAGCACATTGCAACTGCTCCAACGTTGATTTTCTGTGAGAGTGTGGTACTACCCCGGACAGACCGGCCCACGGCTGTAGATAGAGAAGTGTCAACAGCATGATCCTACCACTAAAGCATATATTTTTAATCTAAAACCATGTATTTATTTCTATTTATTTCTGTTGCTAATTTTTATTAAATCATATAGAAATTTTATTTTGAAATAAATAAAAAGCAAGTACTTTTAATTAAAAAAAAATAACATATATGAGTAATAAGAAATTTCTATAGTTAGGCTTATTTATACTTAACTCTTGTATAATGCCAAACACCATCACTAAGTCATTTACTGTTTAATTAACTTCTAGATATACTTATATTGGTAGTGTGGTAATACTTTATGATATCACTAGACTTATTATCATTACCTCTGTTTCTACTAGTATTTTATAATATACTCTGACAATTGCATTAAAGAATTATCACAACGGCAAGTGTAAAACTAATTCATATTATAATTTAAATAACATGTTTAAAACTTACATACAATACCATAAGTGCCCTCTCCAATTCTGTTTAATTTCTCAAATTCACCAACGAATCTACATCTACCAAGCTAAAAACATTAAGATAAATTATTATTTCTTATATTAATTTAGCTTTTAACATATTAAGCTATTTATGAAAACAAACAAAGTCATTAACACACGCGGGATTTAAACCCACACTTAAAGTTCATCCCAACTGCTGTACTGGAATTTCACTTTGCAAATGATGATTTATAGTATGCTTAAAATATCATTCATTTCTGTGCTGTAACAATAAGAATACAATTCGCCGTCACCTTCTGCCTGTAAGTATCATAAAAAATGAATAAGGGATTAAATATGCATAGAACATCTATGCAAGAGAAGGCAAACTCGAAACAAAACCCTATACCAACCCATCTGGATCAGCATGGTGTATTAAGTAAATTTCCCTCAGAAGAGCCTCGAACACACAGTAGCACAGCTATGAGTTGAGATGGTGAAATATCATGCTATACTTGTCCCTTTATTTCGAAACCTTTGATAGAGAATCTGAACAGTTAAATATGTTATAGAGCTGTATATAAATATAAGCTTTGATAGAAAATTTCACATTTTTCTAACTTCAGTTTTACTTTTAAATTGCAAAAAAAAAAATGATGGATCGATTGTTTTGTTTTAAAACAGAAAATATTTAAATATTTTGTGGTTAATTATTTGTTTATAGGTTATGTTTACATACAATGTCCTTCTCGGGTATTTCCATAGTTTTTCCTGTTCTGAATGATATAAGAACTCCTTTTCTCGCAGCAGGTCCAGTTGGATCGGGAACATCTTGGTTAGAAGCTGGTTTTTCAGAGTCTGGAAGGAAATCATCGGTTGTATCGATTGATTCACGTTTACTCGCTTCTATAAAAACACTTTGCCTTATCTCACTTTGCGACATTCTTCACAATGGTTTGAAAACTCTAAGAGTTTTTTTTATTAATTAATAAGTAAACCTTTTGTAATACACGATAACTTTAGATATTTAAATTATTTGTTTTTAACTTAACAAACAAACAGTACCTAAGCAAACTAAGTATCATAGACTTTTTTTTTTTTTGGTTCTGTTCGTCCATTCGGACAGGCAAAGGGTTCAAAGCCCATACAGCCAAGTCTTATTTAATTATTTTTCATATATTGTTCATCATTTCTTCATATTATGTAGCCTTAATAGTCATTGTCTGTCAGTAAGTCAAGTCGCTACCATTAATCGGGCGCTGATAACTTAATCAATGATTTTCTTTGGGAATTTTGGACAAATATGAAAATACACGTAAACCACTATTATACCATATTCACTACACTTCAGCACTTTAACTGTACCATATTGCATAAAATACCAGCAAAATTATTCAATATAACACCACAAATCACTAAAGAAATGAATATAATACAAGAGCGTGACATGACATTTCCACATTCGCGCCAAAACTCCGTATCATAGACTATGATCATAGACTTCGCGGAGTTTTTCATTGGAAAAATGATTTTTTATTCGAGTCTGGAGTTTTGGCGGGAATTTGGAAATGTCACGTCGCGCTCATGCATTGTATAGTATATATACATAATATTATCTTGAATAATTTTGCTAGTATTTATAGTGTCACAAACTTATCTGACCCGGCGACAGCGTCGCTGTTATCGCATTTAGTGTTGCCAGTAGCTTCTATTTGCAATAAAATCGATAAGTACTTCCCCATGTGGTAACGGGTTTAGAAAACACTAGTCAACACTCCTTTACAGAATTTCTGTGGAAGTCATAAAAAATGGAATTATAGCATTTTCTCCCGTGGGCTCATGGATGGGAAGTAGGTAAGTGTGATAATGACAGTGACAAGCATCAATGCTTATCAATATGATAAAATTATACTATATTTTAATGTATTACAGTGAAAGTGCTGAAGTGTATCAAATATTATATAATTATGGTTTACGTACATTTTCACACTTTGCTACAAAATTAGGCTATCAGCGCCCAATTTACTTATTGACGGACAGTGACTATTAACACGCTTCTATTACATTAATATGTGTTAGATATTTACTAGTTTATAATTGTATTTATATTTTTCCTCTGGAATGGTATCATTTTCAGAGTAAAAAATAAAGCATCGAGGTTATTTTGACAATTATAAAATTATTATAAATTATTGGTAAAAAAGCATTGGCTGTATGGATGAATGAATGAATGTGCTCTGAATAAAAAAATCTCTCTTTTTTTTTATATTGGCAATCTCCAAAAAACACTCTCCATCCTACTAATCCTACTATCCTACTATAATCCTACTATAAATAATAATAAATAAATAATAATATTATAAACGCGAAGGTTTGTAATAATGTATAGATGTGAACATCTTTGTTGCTCTTTCACGCAAAAACTACCAAATAGATTTTGATGAAACTTTATAGTAATATAGCTTACACATCAGAATAACACATAGGCTATAATTTATAAAGATATTTTTTAAATTGGCTAAAATATAGCGATAAAAATTGCTTGAGACAGAAAAAATCGCCCATCTGCGAGCTATTTTTGCATACGCTGCAAAGATCTTGAAGCTCAGATGAATGTTATGTATTGTGGAAATGTACCTCTTAAATAGTTCTACAAAAAAGTCCGCGACAGCATATATCTATTTTTAATATGTAAGCATTTATCGTTAAAATAGTACATGAAAAATACAAAATAATTTGGTATTTATTGCCGATGCACATTTTATAGTAACTAATTGATTCTTATGCAAACAAAAGCTTTTATTGCTTTAGATATTTAAAGTACATATTTTTTTCCTTTTACCGTGTGTCGTTTGGTACATTATTTCAAAAGTTAAGACAATAAGAATGTGGTCAAGCAGCAACGGGCGCACTACAGAAATATGGCTAGAAATCTATGATCGCCGATTGTGCGACTCGAACATAAGTAAAGGTGTAAGGGCAGTCGTCGTTGATGATTGTTGTATTTTTGACAGCACTATCGATTTGTTAATAACATACTATACCTGTATATATATATAGATAGGTAGTGAAAGTTTGTGAAACATCTTTTTGTGCGCCTTGGCAGTAAAATTGTGTCGACTACAGGAAATGATAGATTAGGTAGGTACCAAAGAGTAAAGTTATTCAATTGAAAAAGAGTGGCAACTCGATGATAAAATATGCATGTATGGAAAGTGCTGCCACCCAGAGTTTAGGCGGTGAACTAAAGTTGAAGTAATATATATACATATCTACATGTGTATGTGTAATTACATAGAATTTTCTTTTACTATGAAAGCAACCCTGAAATATAAAAAAAAAAACATATCAGCTGATAATTAAACAATAATAATATCAGCCTAACATTGAAACTTGAGATAATTTTCAGAAAAATATCAATAACCGAAAATAGATCGATGACAATAAGTACCTACGCTAGGAACAAAAAATAACAATTCTCAGTTGTCAAACGTTTGACAGGCAGGACAAAATGGCAGCACTTAAGTTTGTACAACCAATCTGTAGGCGGCGCGACGGTCAGTAAAAATAAGTAATGTTTTAAGTGTGCCCCCCCAGGTAGGTACTAAGGTAAATGTATCATGCCGTGATACTACGCCGCTATTCTCTACTCATTTGTGTGTGCGCGCGTATGCCAGGGATAGCTGTCTAACATAAGTGTGACATTAAATATTAATCTTAAATTAAATTCACTCTTTTTTATATGTAAAATGTCAATTATAATAATAAACAGAAATAACAAGTTACTTTAGAGACCGGCTTTATGTTTTCTTTTTAGTTTATTTTTTCTTTTTAGTATTTACAAAAATACCTATTTGTTATTAAGCAATATAATATAATTCTTTCCATCTGAATTACATTGGCGAGCGCTACCTAAACTGTAGAATTCACACGAAGATAACGTATAGTTTAACTTAAAAAGTTCTGAACAAAAAATAGGGACAGTTTACTCTTTATTTGGAAGCCAGTATTTACTAAATTATAAGCTCATATATGTCCCTTTATTGGGGTCGAGCTTCCTTTACACTAGAAGAGAAATTGGCCTACTATACCACGCTGGTTAGATGTGTTGGTAAAAGGTTTTATTTGAGTTTCCTTCTCTTGCATAGATGTTATATGCATTTTTATCCCTTAGTCATCTTTTATGATCTCCCACAGGTACAGGGGGTGGTGAATTGTATTCTTACTCCGTTACCACGCGGAATTAGAGCATTTAGTTAATTCTTATCTAAATAGTGATATTTGTCGCTTTCAATATTTAATGTAGATTTCAATATTTGGGAAAATATCACGATAAGATGGGAAGGGCGTATTGTGGGCCTAAGCAATGCCGTTTCAACATCGAATGCGCGACTGAGGCCTGGAGAAGGTGTGTCCTTCCCTTATCAAAAAACACGCGGGCGAAAGTTAGTAATTAAATAATTCATAAGAAGATACCTATGTACCTGTATGAGTTTTGGTGGAAATATGGAAATGACATGTCGCACTCTTGCATTATATGAATTTCTTTAATGTTTTGTAATGTCGTGTTGGATAATTAAGATAATACTTTATGGAATATGACACAGTTAAAGTGCTGATGTCTAGTAAATATGATCTGATAGAAGTTTACATGTATTTTCATGTTTTACCAAAATTCCCAAAGTAATAATTAATTTGGTTATCAATACCAAATTAATAGTAATGGCTTGATTTACTGACGAACAGAGAATATTAATAGATTATTCAATATGAAGAAATGTTAAGAAATTTAAATAGGTTTGGCTGTATGAACTTTATTGCCTTTGCCTGTCCAAAAGCACGAACAGAAGCAAAAAAATAATCATAACCTTTTTTTTTTTTTTTTGGTTCTGTTCGTCCATTCGGACAGGCAAAGGAATCAAAGCCCATACAGCCAAGTCTTATTTAATTATTTTTCATACATTGTTCATCATTTCTTCATATTATGTAGCCTTAATAGTCATTGTCTGTCAGTAAGTCAAGTCGTTACCATTAATCGGGTGCTGATAACCTAATCAATGATTTTCTTTGGGAATTTTGGACAAATATGAAAATACACGTAAACCACTGTTATACCATAATCACTACACTTCAGCACTTTAACTGTACCATATTGCATAAAATACCAGCAAAATTATTCAATATAACACCACAAAACACTAAAGAAATGAATATAATACAAGAGCGTGACATGACATTTCCACATTCGCGCCAAAACTCTAATCATAACCTGTATTAGTATTTTGTAGATATTTCAAAAATGGAATCAATAAGCCGATTTTGGAGAACAAATATGTAAGATCTTCTAATTATGATTATCATTTCATTCGTGTTACATATTGATCGTATTATTATTGAACATAGTCATCTAATAAATTAGGAACTGCTCCTTGTCAGTTTTTGAGTGTTTGTTTTGTGTTTAAAGTTGAATTCTTCTGCTTAACTACCTATATATCCAAGATAAACAGCCTACAAAATAAATAAAGTCTCTGAAATGAGAATACCAAGAGCCCTGAACCCCAGGATTCAGAAACGGATATTGTGAGTCCATCATAGATTTTTAACACTTATAGGTTTTGAATTGCATGTTGTATGACTGAGCTTTTATGCACTTGCATTTTTGTTAATATTATTTGTTAATATAACTACTAACGGAATAAATATTTACTAATTTATTAATAATTATTATGACTATTTATTGTATAATTTGTTATTAGCAAAAGAAAATTATTACATAATTAGTTAAATATTTTTTTATGGTATATTAAAGTGGCAATTAGTAGATAATATAGAATATTTCAGGAAAAAAAAACAATCGTAATCATTAAACCAGCCAAAACCTTTGTAATTAATTATGCTCTAATTCTACTAGTGTATGGTTGTGTTAACTCTTTTGTATAATTAATTGAAATAACCATGGTTTGAAATAAGAAGCTATCAAATGTAGCTTAATTGCTTCTGTGTCGGTGTTTTACATATAATTGTTATGATTTATGTATTATATTCTGATATTATATAAGCCTGATATTATATAATAAGTAAATGCTGGTAATAGGGTGAATGGGGCACTGTACACCTTTATGAGAAGCAGAAATGTGTCCAAAAAGGCACGTCTAGCTGTGCATAAGGGAGTATTAGTACCTACCCTCATGTATGGTAGTGAAAGTTGGATTTGGCAGAGAAGACATGAAAGTAGAATAAATGCTGTAGAGATGAGAGCTCTTCGTAGTATGTGTGATGTGAGCCTGAAAGATAAAATTAGGAATAGTGTTATAAGAGAGCGCTGTGGTGTGAATGAAGAAGTAGTGACAAAGATCAAAAAGAGTATGCTTAGGTGGTTTGGACACTTAGAAAGAATGAGTGAAGAGAGGTTGACGAAGAAAATATATAAAGCAAGCGTGAGTGGGACGAATACAAGGGGAAGACCTCGTCATAATTTTCTGGATCAAATTAGCGATGTATTGACGAGAGGTCATATTAAGAGTATGCATAATCGTAGAGTATGCATGAAGACTGTTATGAGTGTGAATGAAGCGATGGAAGTATGCCAGGATCGTGGTTTGTGGCAATCCGTAGTCCCTGCCTACCCCTCTGGGAAACAGGCGTGAAGCTATGTATGTATGTATTATATAAGCCTAGGCTGCATAATAACACTGCTTTACACATGGCATACTATGCCCAACCTTATATTAATTAAGTAAGTACATTAGAATGTGGATGATTGGTACATATAAATTCACATTTCTTTCTTTATAATGCTATCTCTTCTTATTTCTATAGCTGCATTCTCAAATTTTATTTAAACATATTTTAACTTAAACAACTAAAATTTCCAGAAAAAGATTTGGTGTTTATGAAAAAGTATTACCAGTATTAACAACACCTATTAGAGATGTTCCTGAACACATTGAAAGACCAGACTATATATTATCAAAACAAAGAATAATACTAGATCAACCAGAAATCAAAAATATTAACCAAATTAGGGGAATGAGAAGAAGTTGTAAATTAGCTGCCAATATATTGCAACAGTTACATGCTGTAATAAAGGTAAGTCATCACTATCATCCATAGCTAATATACTTTCCACTGTTGCAAAGAGTCTTCTCAGTAAAGTGGAAATTGGATTTTTATATAATGCTGGTCAGACAGATTAGAATAAGATTTTCGTTTTGAGCTTTTCTTTTCTTTCAGTACTACATATTTTTTAGGGCTATAACTGCTTTCATATATATTTTTGCCTTTTAAGAAAAAGAAACTTCTTTGTTAACACAAATAATTTAAAAAATAATGCTATGAGTATTTTCTATGTAATTAAATTTATTTTTATAGCCAGGAGTAACAACCGATGAAATTGATGCACTAGTTCACAGTCTTTCAATACAATCTGGAGCTTATCCATCACCACTACTTTATAATGGGTTTCCAAAAAGTATATGCACTTCAGTGAACAATGTAGTTGTTCATGGTATTCCAGACATCCGGCTTCTTGAAGACGGTGATATAGTTAATGTTGATATAACAGTAAGTTAAATATATAATACACATACATACATATCATCATGCCATATCCCTTGCAGGGTGGGCAGAGAGAACAGAGTGCCAGAGAAGTCTATCCTTGCATACTTCACTCGCTTCCTCAACATTCATAATTCCCTACCTTTTCCTATACCTACGTGCCCACCCGACACTCTGCTCACCTCGACTCGCCTGACTGGGCAAGGCGTGATGGGTGGCGGCCCCATTGTTCGTATTAGCGGGGGTCGGTACGCGTCGCCTCCGGGGCACGCCCTAACTCGCACTGCGGTACGCATGATAATATAATATATGATGGTTAGTATATTTGTATACCTATTTAGTGGATAGATTTTGGTCTTCCCTGTGTTGATGGTTTGTATTCCATGTGGATGTGTATACCAATCACTTTTCATTATAGTGCCTCTCAATGAAATAATACTTTCCACAACATGTTTAAGTGCTGTTTTCTCTTAGGCCTAAGTATTGTGATCAGTAATAGCTATGAATGTTTATAAGTACCTGTATTTGACACGAACTGTTGAATAGTTTCCTGATGCAACAGCTGTTGAATAGCCCTGTGTCACCTATATCCCACATTGTATTTTTTAAATTGCCTTTGGTGGCAGATGACCATTCAGCCAAGCTGGCAACGGCTGCTTATTCATTTTAGCAATACTATGGGTCAAAGTCAATGCCTATAGTAACTGGGAAAGGATTGGAGGCAACGGAATAAAAACGCGAAGCAAGAGAAGAGTTTAGGCTTCTGACTCTGACCAAAAATAAAAATTGTAGCAATTTACTACTACTGAGGATGCCGATTTTCGTCGAGAGTATGATAACCATTCTAGATGAGCCAACCCATTTATAATTGTAGGTAGAAAACTGACAACAGTATATATTAGAGTATTCAAAAATTCCCTGCAACAATCTTATTTGTTTATTATAATGATTTCTGATTTTGACGCGAATATTACACATTTGAAACTAATAATTTAATCTAAATAATAATTTTTATAAATATCTAAATAATAGTTTTTATGGATTTTATTACATTCACAAGAGAAGTTAGAATTCAATGCTGTAAAGTATCGGTCAGATCATCAGGAAATTAGAAAATCAAACACAAACACAATAAAATCTATAAAAATTGTTTTATTTATCTGTATACTTATAAAATCTTATTTATATACATTCATGTAACTGCTCTATTACAGGTATATTTTAAAGGTTTTCATGGCGACTGCTCAAAAACTTTTTTAGTTGGTGACGTAGATGATAAAGGGATAGAACTTGTAACAATCACTGAGGAGTGTCTAAATATTGTAAGTATAATATTGATTATAGACTCGTTTATATGTAATACAGGCTTACTTTGTGGATAAATACATAATAGGATAAAGATGTCCATGAAGTAAGCTATATTTTGTGCCGTCATTGACTATAGCTATTAACATTGAGTATGGTATAAAATTAATATAAACCGCTTCCAGTAGTCCTAGGTACCACGACTTCCTTAAATCGCCCCTAAAATAACACCCAGAGACCGACCAACCATTTCTGTAACATACAAAATTGTTGTGCATGAAAATGAACCCACACCACAGAGCGGAAGATTGATACTAGGACTAGACTACTATCTGTATAAGTTAATTTCAGTCTTCGACTCAGCTATCACTGCTTTTCATAGTATTATTTATAATAAAAAATATAAATGAAAATGTTATTTACAGGCAATCAAATCTTGTGGTCCAGGAGTCCCCTTCAGAGAAATAGGTAGCAAAATATATCACCATGCAAAAAGGAATGGCTTAACAGTGATCCCTTCAGTTTTAGGTCATGGTATCGGTGAATATTTCCATGGCGTGCCTGAGATTTACCATACTAGTAAGTACTAACAGAGCAACTATATTTAACATTTAAAACAGTAACAGTATACAAATATATTTTAATACACGAAAGATTTTTCTCAAATTCAAAATAAAAAATCTTAGGATAAATTAACAAAAACTAATGTAAGGAAAGTAATTGGCATGGTATGATGTGTGAGGCGGAGATGTTCGCCGACCTGTATCGACGGGTGTCAGGGGTGCGAGCGGAGGGCGACGTGGTCTCGCTGAGGGAACTCACCGCCTGGTGCGTTGACGCCCGCCGAGACGTCATTGCCCGTTGGGCAGTCCGGCTGGAGAGGCCTCGGTTCGGTGTGCGGACCGTGGAGGCCTACCGGCCGGTGCTGATGCAGTGGTTAAAACGGCGGCACGGGGTGCTCTCCTTTCCACTGGTGCAGGTTTTGTCGTGGCATGGGTGCTTCGCCAAATATCTGCACACGGTCGTCCGGAGGGAGAGTACACCGTCCAGCCACCACTGCGATTGCGACGAGGATACGGCGCAGCATACGCTCAAGGCTTGTACCGCTTGGGCAGTGCAGTGCCGTGAACTCGTCGCAGTCATCGGTGCCGACAGGCGGAGCGTCAGGAACTGGGACGCGGTTGCAAACTTTTGCGAGGCAGTAGTCTCGCGGAAGGAGGCGGCGGAGCGCGTGCTCGAGGAACGTCTCCTCGGCGACGCGAGCCGCCGCCGGTGACTGGGGCGGTGCAGGCGCGATTACCTGCGACTGACGCCGGCCTAGCTGAAGCCGCGGGTGACTGGACAGGGGAATTAGTCCGTCACCCGCCGAGAGGCTGACCGCGTGAGAAAAGACCAACGTCCTCCCCCAGGGAGGAGGTGGTCGGTCGAACGGTCGCCACGCTTTTTTACAATAAAACATATTTTTTGTTAATCAATCTATTATGAATAGTTATATATTTTAATTTATTGAAAATTATTTTCTACTTTTTTGGTTTCATTATCCACAAAGAGATAAGGAAAATATTCTTTATTTTTTAAACTATTATTTATTTTTAAAGAGCACCTCACACTAAGGAAACCATTATTCTGTTATGGAACTTGACTAATATGTATACAATTCACGAACACAAATTACACCCAAACTCATTACAATCACTTATGGCTCGTACAAAAAATTTTCGTATGATTATACTGCACTCTTCTATCTCTCCAGTCATACGCTAATACTTAATTATTACTGAATTGTTATAAATAACAGTCTCTGAAACCGGCGAGCGTGTATGAAGAGAATTATGAATGTTGAGGAAGCGAGTGAAGTATGCAAGGATAGAGTTCTCTGGCACTCTGTTGCCTCTGCCTACCCTGCAAGGGATATGGCGTGATGATATGTATGTATGTATGTTATAAATAACCAATCTTTTTTTTTTTCAGTTAACAGGTACCCTGGAGTTATGAAGCCTGGAATGACATTTACTATAGAACCAGCTATAACTCATGGAAGTGAACAGACAGTTTTACTTGAAGACGGTTGGACTTTAGTGACAGAGGATGGCTCCAGATCTGCCCAAGTAGAGCACACAGTTCTCATTACAGACAATGGTGCAGAAATTTTAACTAAATAGGTTAATTTTAAAGTTAATTGTGTAAGCTTCGGATTGTTCTGTTAAGTAACTTGTGAAAATACTTTAATCTGCGAAATGGTAGCATTATTTATACGGTAATACTTCTACTACTAATTATACGGTAGTACTATATTTAATCCTTTTTAACCGACTTCAAGAAGGAGGAGGTTCTATTTATAAAGAGTATTATGTCATTTATAGCAGATTATACATGTGGTATCTTGACAGATTACTCTGAAGTTCATCGCTTACATAACAAATCCTCTGAACAGCGATAATTAAACGCGCGCAATAAAATTGTTTTTTACAGGTACCATTAAATACATTGCAATGTTAAAGATAAGAAGGCACTAATTGTTCATAATATATTAAAATGTGATTTGTATACAATGTTATAATAGAGTGGCCATCCTCTTGGTGTGTCCTGAGCCGATTTTTACGACTAACGGGAAAGTAAGGGGTGATAGCATGTTAGATACTTATCCTCACACCACAATGGAGAATTTTGCCACATTAAAAACCAAAATTACTTGTGATAAAATCTGTAAAAATATATTTATTTCAGAAATAAGTTTTGATTTTACACATACTGTTACCAAAGTAAAATAAATTTTAAAAGTTAGTTGGGTTATGTACGTTTTTATCAATGATACATAAATTTTAAGAAACACCTAAAACAATATAAATAACGCAATATAGTGGAAGAATAATAATAATATTGTACCTAAGTTTATTTTGTATCTCATTATAAGTGAACTATCATTAAGTTTGTATGAGAAATAAAGATCTTTAAACACATTACATCGTATCACCTAAGGTGATATACTTAAATAACACAGATAACATAAATTTTACGTCGGTCTCAAGCCCTAAAGTATAGGTGTTATCTTATATATTTATATATAGGTGTTATCTTATATATCTTATATACTTATATAGTTATTATCTAACTTCGTAGTTGAAAAGGCTTTTTCATCAATAATAATACCCTAATTTTTGGCATTATGCAATTTAAAAATCATTATTAGATGTTGAATGACAAAAGAGCAATCAACCATTGTTATCGTGTCCTATAAATTGCTTTAGGTATTCTCTAAATTCTAGGTTTTATTGGTAAAAACGGACATTAGGTAATGTTTCATTATAAGTGATATCCATGGCAGCTTAATATTTTGTATACGAAACTACCTAATACCTAGTACTAATAAAGTTAAATCATATCACATAAGTATTCGATTTAAAGTGAACATCAAAAGTTACCTACAACCTGCGCTGGCGTAGGAAAGAGTAATTTAATTATATTTCTTTGTACTTGGTACATATGCAATTAATGAATATATTCATTAAACTTTGTAAGAGACTTAAAAAATGACCCTTGTAAGTCGATATTTAAAAAAAAATGTTGCATCTATACCTCGAACTACTCGTTAAGTCGAATTTATTACATTTCTCTTGTTATTCGAGTTATCGAGACTCCATTGTATTAATTGGGTAATGCTCAGTGAATTAATACAACGTTTCTGTTGCTAAATTGTTAAAGTTTTAAATAATTGTTAATGTTTAAAAAAAATGTTATACATTAATTTTAATGATGTGAAACATCGAATGTTGTATGATGATTCAAAGTAAATAGTTTTGAAACAAAGCTTAATTCGCGTCTACGTTGAGTTTTTTGAACTGTTAAGAACTCTGCGCGTTGGTCTTAACATTTATACTGAACTAGCTGTGACTGATTTCGTTCGCGTATATATAGATTTTGTCAATCATTACATTTTCCAGTATAAATAGCCTATGAGCTATTTCAGATCTATCTCTGTTCCAAAGTTCTTTCAGAGCCGTTGCGCTGCTCTTATTTCCATCTTAATGGTTTCGCATTTATAAACATAGTAAGATTTATTTCCTTGTATAACACCACACTCTTACAACAATAGATATATTTTAACTCTGTATCCCATAGAGGCAGATAAATACTCTGGATTTCCGTTTGCCTAGATCCCGATGTATTTTATTCATGATCTTCAGTTGTTTTTAATTTGTCCTTTCACTAGTATTAGGGAAATGAAATTAACATCTAAACTTCTCCCTATTACCTTCGCGCTCGATATTGTTAGAGATGTCTAAAGGACACACATCTCTTAGTTTGCCTCCTTACCTCAGATAGGCTTTCAAATACCTCTATACATTTCTATCTAGGTAGCTATCTCTCATTGGTATACGATATAAAATTAATTGAATTATAACTGTATGTTTTATAATGTTTTTTTCTGTCATATGAATATATTTTAATTTAAGTTTGAATGAAATTTAGATGTTTCACATCGACCAGGCGTCCAACGTCAGCTCAAAAAGTATTGTAGTTGTTTATACACCGGATTTACTCCAAAAATGTGATTATAATATGCGTATATGCGTCTATTTTAAGTTTTACTCAAAACAATATGTTCTAGTTATTAGTTTTAGATTTTAGATCCCAAAGGGAAAACTTGTTAAGTATCTGTTTAGGATACTAGTATGATCACAGAAGGGCGGTGTAAACATAACTGCTTTTGATAACGCCCACACTGAGGACACTGATGGATGGACTATCCCTAGTCCGTCTCTCGCAATAATGTATAGATATTGGTAAACCCTGCTGCACTGTAGTCATATTGGACAGGCGGGCAAGATTTGCTCAAAACATAACCCACCAAAAAAGTATGATTATACATTTAGTCAATTAGAACAATATATGTAATATTATACAGCGTGACATTTATATCGTCTTACAAAAGAAGTGCCATAAAAGTATCCGACCAAAGAAACATATTTAATTGTTCAATAGTGGTAGTGATAAAAAGTAACAAAATAAAATAAAGTTCATATTTTGTAACAAGCTGGTTATAATGTTTACATTTTAAACGAAAGAAATCATACGGCATTCCGCATGATAATGATTGGCTAACGTAATTACGTTAGCCAATCACAGCTACGAAGTCCACGTGGACTGCTATTCCAAAGCGTACCTACGCCTAGGTAGTACCTACACATTACGTAGGTTATGTCGAGTAGGTAGCCTACCGCTCGCTACATGCTGTTCTCTTACTATTTTAATTGATAATTATTTATAATTTTTAGTAAAAAATATTCCAATAAATATTTTTTGAACCTTTTAATTGTACGAATGAATAGTAGATACTGGATACGTTAACTGAACTGCTTTTGTAAGACGACAGATGGTCACCGTGTATATAATCTGCAGAACTTATTCTTAGCTTAATTCTGATTTAAAAAAAAATTAAATAAATTAAATATATCACAAATTTAGTATTAAGTTACTTCCTAGCGAAGTTTTGTAGTGCTTCCAATATACCTACCTTACCTTATATTTACATGCGACTGACCGCCTTCATTTTAGAAGGTAGTCTTAGGAGTCTGACAATCATGTGTTCATTAATATAAAGATGGTTTTCACTTCACAGGGCATCCATTTACGATTTGACATTCTTTTATTGAATTTTTATTTATTTTATAAACACGTTTTAGTTGTTTTTATGATAATTTGTTATTTATGTAATATTAATTTATTATGAAAAAAAGTTTTAGTTGATGCGGAATTATAATTTGTTGGGTATCTAAATTTTAGTTTCCTATTATATTGTGATTAACGAAGCATCTAGTCTTGATTTGAACATTTTAAATATAAATTTATTAGATTTAGCCCGGCACTCTGAATGCGTGATTTCTCCTTTCACATAGGTATGACACTTCACCGTGAAAAAAGTTACCTAATAGCACTTAGGAATTATGTAGCCCCCTATTTTTTTAGTAGTTCCTAGTTAAGCTTTTACATCCAAACATAAACTACCTCTTTATTTATAATTTATTTAAGCATCTATTTACGATGTTCATACATATGTAATTGTGTTAGTTGCTAAACCCATTTTAGTTTCTACTGAAGAAATAGATTTATTGTGAACTTAATACAATAATTGTATGAATTATTTATTTTCATTTAAATTCTGATGTGACGGTAAAATAAAAATACCAAATAGCGTGTAGTGTTTGTTTTATTTAATATATCTTAAATTAAAAACATGTAACTTGGTACATTAAAAGCACAAGCACATAAGTATCACTCAAGTCAGTCAATAGATAAAAGTTTAAAGGCGTAGAAGAAAGGTGTCGATTGAATCTTTAATATGTGGATAATATGAAGACGAGTATTATTCTGGCAATTTCCTATATAGCAACAATAAAATTCAGATTACAATTAATCACCTTTTCCCCCGTGGATATTGTAAGAGGCGAATAAATGCTGTTGTAATGTGCGACTGGTTTACTGATAAAAATGATTTCTAATATTTGCAATGTCTAATACTTCATAGGTCCGAAAAGAGGTTCCTTTTAAGATCATTACAAAGTTTGTTTCATACTGGGTAGAGCAATTTGACCTTGCAATATCATGGAAATATAATCGAGTTCATTCATGATTTTGACGGATTCATCGGTCAAAACGTTTATCATTCATTCGACTCGGTCATTGTTCGTTCCGGTGATAAATACCTTTAGATATTAAATTTATTATTTGAACTGGTACTTTTTATTGACTTCTGTTTCAGTAAATCTATTCAAACTTAGAGATTGTACGAAAATGTTTTTTCGCCTATCAGTCACTAAAATTTACTGCAAAAGTTATTCAAACAATTACAAGTCCACTTTAGGAGTGAATTAACGAAGCCATCGCAATCGATTTAAACCTTATAGTTTCAAGGGCATCTTCGGGACAAGTTAATTTACCTACATAATACTTGCATAGTACGTAGGTACAACTGCATAAAAAAGATAGGTAATTTTAGTGTAATCTTGGTTGATTACAGTTTTAAAGCATTGCATGTGAAAATTTTATTGTGCGTATATTAGGAATGAACAAAAGAATAATCAAATTGTTGACTTATCCACAGCAAGCTTACAATTTCTATTAATGTCATAATTATAATTTGATATTCAAGAAATTAAATACACCAATTCAAAATGATAAAAAAAAGAGATTGCAAAAACATACTAAGTAATGACATGTTTTCTAGCATCCTTAATTTTTTATACTCAATTTTTATCAAATTTATGTACATCTTTTATCTATATCTTTTTATTTCTGATAGAGTGTAAAAAGATAAACAATTACAAAACTCTAGAGCGGTGATTCCTTTTAGTTCATGCGCTCGAATCGTGCCCCACATAGCCGGCATTAATTAAAAACAAAAGAAAATTAAAAACACAGGGGTAACACCCACTTTTTGCCACATAAAACATCGCAATCGATTTAAACCTTATAGTTTCAAGGGCATCTTCGGGACAAGTTAATTTACCTACATAATACTTGCATAGTACGTAGGTACAACTGCATAAAAAAGATAGGTAATTTTAGTGTAATCTTGGTTGATTACAGTTTTAAAGCATTGCATGTGAAAAGGTCAATTAACATAATTATTTTTTTTGAGTACTTAAACAACAAACTGAAATCCACATTTTATTAACTTCGGTCACGTGATTGCAAACACTGCAGTACACCACAACAGTGTACGCGGCAATTAAATCATATAACGTCCTACAATTTGACGCGTAGTATTTTTTTATATATTTTGTTACTAAAATTTTGTAGGCCACGTTTGTCTCCAGCTTTCTTGAGAACAATGAGGACTACCTCATTCATTCAAACGACCATTAGGTCGCATGAATGGCATCGGAAATAGAATTTAGACTAAAGCTTTGCTGAATTGCATTACAGAATAGCACTCATCTTTCTAGGACAAAGGCGTAACCAATGGGACATATAAACACACTCCCAGTTAGTAAATATTCGCTCTACGCTCGGGGTACCACCGCATTCAGTCGAAAGTATTGGTCCCATCAATAATCCAGCTACGCCTCCTCGTCTAATGCTAACATGACAAAATGATTAATGAATACTTAATACAATGACTAGAGCTTAAAATTACTAACAAATTGAAGGTAAACATACGTTATACTAAGAAGGGAAGCGTTTTCAAAAATGAATTTAAGATTACTTCGAAAATGTAAATAATTTTCTTGTTTTAAAATATATTGTTGACATGTAGAGTATAAAATCACGAACACAGTTAATTAACCCTGCAGATAGTATTGTTTAAAGAACAAAATTTATATTTTTTATTTTACAATAATGACAAAATTATTGATTGGACACAAGTATAACAATTAATTCCTCATCTGTGCTATACATATATGTATATATTTTATAATCTTATAAGTATACAGTAAGTGTAATTATAGTTGATCATAGTAGAGAAAAATGTAAAAGATCAATATACCTAATGTGTAAATATATCGTTTAAATATATGTGAAATTTCAATTAATACATTTGATTGTTGCGTTATTGAAAATTTTAATATTCAATAGACGCAACGAACAAACTAAATATTCACCCTCAAATAAAACAGAATGGATAAAACCTTATCCGTAAGCGAATATTTTTATATTCTTGGTGTAATCTTTAAAATTAATTTACTAAGGGTGGCCAGGGAGTAATAAAATGAGTGTATAAAAGTTGTTTACAAAATTATTAAATAGTTTAACAATATACAAAAGCTACTTGCATTCATATACACTATTTACTTAAATTTTAATTTATCACTCAAGGTACACACAATCCGTAAACAAGTATTTATCAGTCAAAATGAGAATAAACATGATCTTCAATTATATAATTATAGTAAGTTATAAACGTCCACAATAACTACTGATAGAATATAAAACACTGGACATCAAACACTATTCACTTATTAGTCAATATAAAATTTGAAACTAAGCACTAGCCCTCGACTAATTTATCTACGCTTAGCTCTCAATATATTTATTAAAATTTTAACTAACATTTATAGAGGATTTAAAGTGTTCCGAATTATTACATATTTTGCCATATTGATTAGTTATTTATTTAAAAATAGAATAATGTTTTTTTTAATATAGGAATACAGAGTGGAAGTGGACCGCTCCCGAAAATAAAGACAGGTGACCCTACCTACCTACCTAAAACAAAAATATTTTTTTCCACAACGAATTTAAGTTTTTTTCACATTCCATCGTATTAGGATAGTGCCATGTAACGATAATGCCATTAAAAATACGTAACTTTACTCAGATGAGAAAAGACGCAATCTATTTAAAACTCACGACCATATGTTCAAGAGTTCAACGACCACGCGTGATGAAAAAAAATTTTTTTTTCATCTGAATCGATTTTTTCCTAGTCTATCATCACAAGTCTGACTAGTTGGGTTACCTGTCTTTGTTTTCGGGAGCTGTCCACTTCCACCCTGTATATGCTGGTTTTTGACAGTGATATTGATATACGGTGTATTTTCGTTTAGGTAAGTACTACGTAAACATTTAATTGTGCGTATATTAGGAATGAACAAAAGAATAATCAAATTGTTGACTTATCCACAGCAAGCTTACAATTTCTATTAATGTCATAATTATAATTTGATATTCAAGAAATTAAATACACCAATTCAAAATGATAAAAAAAAGAGATTGCAAAAACATACTAAGTAATGACATGTTTTCTAGCATCCTTAATTTTTTATACTCAATTTTTATCAAATTTATGTACATCTTTTATCTATATCTTTTTATTTCTGATAGAGTGTAAAAAGATAAACAATTACAAAACTCTAGAGCGGTGATTCCTTTTAGTTCATGCGCTCGAATCGTGCCCCACATAGCCGGCATTAATTAAAAACAAAAGAAAATTAAAAACACAGGGGTAACACCCACTTTTTGCCACATAAAACAGTTTCAAGTAATAAAGTGCGAGCCTATTTCCGTATACTCAAATAACATATTAATAATTTTAATATTACTAGTAATACGACTCAGATCTTATATCAAGGTATAAAATTATATTCTGGCCCTCTTCGACAATTGTTTGAATTATAAAGGCCTCTTGATATTTTAGAGTTTATAACAAGAATGCTTATTTTGCTCTTGTATTATACTTACTGCTTATTCATAAGAATAAGTATGATATTTAAAGGCATGCATAGACATTTGTAAATAATTATAACGCATAGATTGTATAATAATATTATATGCTGAAAATTTACATAATTCTAAATAATTTTCGTATAATAAAGAACGTGACACGTGAACATTAACGAGTTGGACTTTTGTACACTACAATTTCTCACGCGATATCAATTAACATAGTTATAATATTGCGAACACTGCGTGACAATATCAAGTACCTATTATAAACTCCGTAAAATTAAAAATACTAATTAACTATAGTTAGTCTTGTAAAGTAAAAAGAAAAATCTCTGTATATAAGTACACTAGAATTCAGTGATAATTCTCAAGAATTAACAGATTAGGCTTTGGATGAAGTAACAGTTTTAATAACTGCTTATATACGATAAGCGTTATTTAACACCACTTCTAGCACTTACGGTATCAAGATTATACATTATAATGAAAAAAGAACTAATAAATAAAAAAAAAAAAAATTTCAGAAATATTTTATATGGTGTAAAGGTATTTTTGCGGATGTACCGCATTTTTATTTAATTTAGTTAAACGCCCGCAGTGTTTTAGATATTTTCATTCCTACCGTGATATGTTCTTAATGTTTGCAAAAAAAATTGTTTCATATTTGTATTTCATTTAGGTTATCTAAGGGCATTAGTTTTCATGATCATTGTCCTAACTACGTAGTACTTCAGCAGCATAATACAAATGGTACTAGTACTCTCCTGCAATGGTACTACTTTACAAGATTAACTATAATTGTCAACACAAACTTGGCATAATGCTCAACGCCGCAATCATGATTTCATAATACATAATCTCGTATTTAAATACTAACCAGACAATTATTCTCTTAGGTACATATTTGGTAATTAAATAAACTAAAGGCTATTTGTCACATTGGTGTTTGAGCATATAGCCGACTTATCATAAAATTAAACTTAAACCAACTATCAACAGTATGGCACTATGTATAACAACTCATAATTAAAACAATGAATAAACTAATAAATAGTTATAACATAACATTATTTAATTATAATCAAATATCCACATAATTATGGACTAAACCGTTTCGACTATCTAACATTATCACTGTTATACTACTTGTTGATTTTGTAGAAACGTTGTACGAAATCTGTTAGATTAAATACTTGACCAGGCCCTATATTGAAGTCCATGTTGATATATTCATCCAAGTTATGAGTGCAATCTGTAAAGAAATTTAGTACCTTAGACCGATACATCATTTAGAAATAACGATTGTGATGTGTGAACTAAACTATTTTTACGGATTCAATGGCGTTTGTATTTGATTTCTAATTGCCCGACGTTTTGTGGTCACGGGAGAACTTAGGTCCTCTACTTTCAGCGTTCATGGTCACGGGAGTAAACTATAAACGCTGTAAAGTGTTCGAAACGTCGGGAAATAGTCCTACCGTGACCATAAACGCTGTAAAGTGAACGCTGAAAGTGAAGGACCTCAGTCCTCCCGTGGCTATGAACGCTGTAAAGTGTTCGAAACATCGGGCAATTAGAAATCAAATACAAACGCGAATGCGTAAAAATAGTTTTATTTCAAATGTGTAATAATCGCGTAAACATCAGAAATCATTATAAGTGTAATACTTCAGCGCAAGTAATGATTTCAAATACACGAGTACCTACCTGCTGAAGATTTGAAGTAAAACTATATTCAAAGATTTTATCGCGTCTGTATTTGATTTTTATTTGCCTGGCATTTTGAACACTTTCGAGCGTGTTCTATTAGAAACGCGATAATCCATGAAAACAAATACAAAACGATAAAATCCATGAAAATATTTTTATTTAAAAGAAGAATGTTTTAAAAATTCTGGAGTTCACGTTGGTTATAATGCTTTAGTTCATCATCATCTCAGCTCATTTATGTTCTACTGTTGGGCTCGAGCCTTCTCCATAAAGGGAGGGAAACTGACCTACTGTACCACGTTGATCAAAAGTGTTGGTACAGGGTTTAGTTTCGAGATTTTCTTCTCTTTCGTAGATGGTAAATGCGTTTTATATCCCCTACTCGTCTCTTACGATCACCCATAGGTAAGATAGAGGGTAGTGAATTGTATTCTTACTCCGTAACCAGACGGGAAAATGCTTTAGTTATTGCTGTTTAATTTTAGTTTGTACTAATTGTAGAATATGTTTTTCTTTTGGCGAGTAGCAAAGACTTATTACTAATAATTACAGATAACTATTTTGACGCATTTAGTCTTAAATCTATTAGTAATATCTCACTAGGTTCCTTAGTAGGTAAGCGTATTATAGTTGCGCAAAATGCAAAAATAAAGTCTCAAATAACTTTCAGTACCGTCTCGCCTTTTATAAATAAAATAACATTTATTGAGTACTGGCATAGCTGCTATTGGCTTGCTATTATTTTTTTACAGAGGCTTTCTGATTTCATAAAAATAGAAGGCCGTATTGCTTTGGATAAATTGACGATTTAGCTTAAAATTGGACATTGGTTCTGGTATTAGAAAAATAGAAATAGAACAAATTCGGTGTACCGTACTACATAATCTTGTTAATCATTGTGACATCATCGCATATCTGTAGGTTTTGCGACAAGCTGGAAGTCAATTTGGTTTTTTATTGAATTGTTATAGCTAAAACAGCTTTTCTTTTCGGGCGGTTTACTAAATGGAAATATGTACACTCATTTGCAAAAAAAACGGGCACCTAAGCAATGAACCATTTCAAATGTTAATATTTCTTTGGTTGATAATTATAGGTAGTTTTATCCACACAATTTGGTAAATTAATAAGAAAATAATCGTTTTCATCAGTATTTCATAAAATTTAGATACAATTTATGGGAAATAATGCTAAACCTCGCTAGTAGTGTATATTCGCTAGTAGTGCATATGCTCATGAAGTAAAAATAAAAAAGTTTTTTTGTTTGTTTTTCTTTAATAAAGTAAAAGCAGATAAATGTTTAGTATCGAGTGTGACCCCCTCTAGCTAAAATCACAGCTTGAATTCGTCTGGGCATGCTAGCGAGTATATCCCGGATACTTGCTTGCGGAATACGTTCCCACTCCGCAGTAATCACATTCTTCAGCTCTCTGATGGTCTGCGGAGCCGGGTGTACTGATCTCACACGCCGTTTCAGAACGTCCCAGACATGCTCTATGGGATTGAGGTCGGGACTTCGAGCTGGCCAATCCAAACGACGAATGCCGACCTCTTGCACATACGCATTAACATCGCGGGATCGGTGGCCGCGAGCATTGTCGTCCATAAAAATCGAGTCTTCACCTAGAGCGGCCAATGCGGGTTGTGCATGAGAAATTAGAACTTCCGTTATGTATCGATGCCCAGTCAGTGAGCCGTTTTCAATGAAGACTAACTCTGTACGATCCATTGAATTTATTCCTGCCCAAAACATAACAGAGCCCCCACCATAAGGTGTGATTTCTTCGAAACATGCCTCTGCAAAGCGTTCTCCTTGTCTTCTTAGCACTCGCCGACGTCGATCTTCACCGAACAGAGATATCCTGGCTTCATCAGAGAACAAAACCCTATTCCAATCGTCTTGAGTCCATGATTCACAATTTCTAGCGAACCTAAGCCTGTGAACTCTGTGCTCACGGAGTAATTTGGGGCCGCGGGCCGGGCGGTGACTGCGTATATTGGCAGCGAGAAGCCTCCTCCTGACCGTCCATAGACTAATATGCACATTTCTTACTTCTTGGAGGTTGTTCTTAAGATCCACATACGAAGATTTGCGATTTCTCAATGCGCGACTCACAAGAAAACGATCATCCCGTGGTTGGGTACATGGTTTTCTTCCAGAACCAGGCCTTCTCTCGACGGAACCAGTCTCCTGATATCGCTGCCAGGTCCTTTGGACTGTCGAGCGACTAACATCTAGCCTCCTAGCCACGAAACATTGGCTGCAACCCTCTTCAAGCAGCGCGATAATTTTGGTAGCTTTTACCACTTTATCTACCATTTTTGATACAGCCAAACAGCATTAAATAAAGCTTTGACAGTCAAGGATATGAAATTAATCGATAAAAATTGAATAAAAGTTATGAAAGTCGATGTTAACTTCTGGAACTTCGCGCCAAAAATGTAGGATAAAAAGGGGTTTTCTGTAAAAATGAACATCAAATGAAAAATTGAATTTAGAACGTACTTTTTTAAATACCACAGCATTTTTAAAACCGGCCAGTAACGTGTACAAACGATTGAAACCTTTTTGGTATTGTATCTTTTTAAATATGAATGAAAATCAAAACCGCCCGTTTTTTTTGCAAATGAGTTTATATGAAGAGGCTTTTCCATAAAGTTTATGGTGGGTCCGGTTTACCTGTCTAAATTTATATTTACCCTTAAGCCATCGTCTGACACTTTGCCTATTTGATGTCTTCCATAAACATTGTGAAGTAAGATATGGAAATGTCGCTAGCATTCGAGACGCTCTTGTATAATACTTCCAATTCGTCTTTAGAATATCTTGGGGTTGGTCCTAAGACCTATATGAGATTCAGCGAACGTAGCTTCGAATTTTATACATGCAAAAAATCGTTTCGTCTGTTAATGGATCTCAGCTCGTCAACTCAGACAACACCCTACACTAAGAAATAAATTCCAGCCGCGGTAGACCTTACAGACATACAATAAACGGATACAAACGACACCTAGAGTTAAAACAATCATTTGTGGTTCGCAGAACCATGCCATGCCATGTACCGACCTTCCATGCCAGTGCACGGAAGGTCGGTATTTTAACCACTACGCCATCTGTGCAGTCGTATCTATGCAGTCAAGGTTCATACGTTGCTTTTGCATGAGGTGACAATAAAAAAATAACGCGCGATCCATATTGTATTCTTAATATGTGCATTACGATTGAGACACGTGTCAGATGTCCAAGTGTGTTAAGGCTTTTCCAATTTAGTTGAATGGATACATTAATTTTTGATGTAGGTGTCCATGCAATAAATTGTCTGTTAACCATTTTTTAGATAGCTATTCAACATTTAGCCACATTTGTTTTATCTTTTATGACTGTTCATTATTAACTAATGTGTGATCATATTGCAAAAAGAAATTACCAAAACAAATTATTGATTGTGTTGGCTAATGGCTAACATTCAATTAAAGAAACTCTTTGTCCATTCATTAACAGTTTTATCATTCATTATTAGTTTAAAATAGTTCATTCTTTTTTCAAAGTGTGTGCTTTCACACGGCAGTAAGATGGAAATATAAGTGTGATGGAGAGGACATTTGGCATTTGGAAACTTTAAAAATAAAATAATAGATATTTGTTTTCATAGCCATAGGTGTCATCATTACTGTGTGGTAGCAATTACAAATACTACCAAACCCTTACTTTGCTTGTGGATGTCGTAAAAGACTGATGTGATGCCATTTGGTCAACAATTACATTCCCAAGGAAGGTTGGTGTCTGGCAGGCGGCCGGTCATAAAACTATTGCCAAAATCTTTTACAATATGCACTATGGAACAAGAGTACATATTGTATCGACCCCAAGTAATTGTGATAAGAGTAGGAGAATGATGATGTTGAGTCATATATGTCATCATATATTATTATGAACCTAGTCCATTGATAAATACATTTTATGAACAAGGCCAAATAAATAAAACAACATAGCGTAGTGCCTTTGTTTAAGCATATTGATTTGTTATGCTATAATAGCAACCTAGTGACCCAGTTTCCCTACAAATTATAATAGACAACACTAATACTACCAAATAATGAAGGTTTATTTCATCAATTTAATTTATACAATAATATTTATTTGAACCATGAACACTGAGTAGTTATATCAATATATATATATATTGATTTTATACTTGGTCAAGGACTTTAGGTACATATTTTCAAGATCATAAATAAATCAAGTTGAAGGTGTTGAGTTTCAGAAATTATAGTAATCAATATTATAACAAAAATTAATTAAAAACTTCACAAGAAGAAAGTAGATGAGGATTTCTTTTTTAATTTTCAGATACTGTTTAAAAAAATATGGCTTAACATTTTGAGTGTAAAGTCTTAGTAATTAATAAAAAATTAACATACTTCTATGGCTTTCATGTTGGCATATGATCAAGCTTTTAAATCTCAAAATGTAAATTTAAAAAAAAATACAATTTAACTTTAAACTGTTAAGGATTTCATAGACTTCATTCACTCATACATATTTCAAAGTATGAATAATTATTTAAATTTCTTTAAAAGATATTACTTACTCTGTGTAGAGATCGCTGGATATGGAGGTGGTGGTTTAATCCATGACCCATCTGGCCTCTTCATATGGCGGCGATCAGAAGCAAAATGTTGTAGGAATATCTTCGCAGGCACAACACGGAAGATTCTAAAATATTTCAATATAAGATAGTGACATTATAGTTTGTTATTGAAAATAAATAACATTCCAAATTCAAGTTACCTGTGAAAATCTGATTTCAATACTTGATCTGTGCGAAATGTTTCAGTGACATATTTATGGAAAAATGTTGGGAATGGTAAATCGGAATCCAAATCGTACACAAGGCAAGTCTTACAGTCCCAGGAATATTGAAAGATCACATGATAATCCTGGAAACATAAGTTATATATCAGTATCAATTACATTATTCAAAACTATTTATATTTTATGTTTCTGTTAAATATGAAAAGAGAAAACTAATAATATGAAACAGACTTGAAATTTATTAAACATAATTTTATAGTGCTAACAAAAAATAATGAAATCAATAACATTTAATTTATAGTCAAGAATTATGGTATGGTTACACTTATATTTATTGTAATTATTACTCTGGCTAATAAAATGAGAAACCCATGAAATACAACTAAACGAATTATAAAATTATGTAAATTGAATGGTAATATTTTAATAGAGCAGAGTAGAATATATGCACATAAAAACAGACGACGTGTTCTAATAAAATATGTTTATTAACACACCCATATGACGAGACGATCTTCCTCACGCCCAGCCCTTTGTTTCCACAAGGGCACCGTGCGACAAGGGTTGGAAATAAAAACGACGTAACATCTATCCAACTCCTCTGGGATCCTTAACGATACATCTTGACATAATTTCCAAACATTTTCCTCGCTAAAGAAAATACAACAAAGGTGTATTTGAAAATATTTTAATTTTATGATTTTCAACATATTATTTATACACTATAATACTCACCAATAACAGGAAACGTGTGAACATTCATCGCGTTTAAGGAATAAAGTTTTAAATGATTTATCATTTTTTTTATTATTTTCATTATTGCTCATAGTAATAACTTGTGCAATTTGTGCATTGACCGACATTTGGACTGACAATAATGACAGTTAACTTAAAACTTTTTTACTCTAGATTTAAGTGTTGCCAGTAGATAACTCATGAAAATCTAATTTTGTCATGAGAAATCAATTTAACATGAAATAAAATAAAATGTTTTCTTATCATTGAGTCTAAATAATACCTGACGCTAATGCTAGGGCCGCACCTGCGTGTATCGTCGCGAAGCTTCGTGTAATGAGACGATACGCGCAGATGTGACCGGTCATTATTGGCTATCGTCGCGAACATTCGGGCTTCGTGTGCGTTATCGCTTGGGCGGCAATAAGTCAAAAGGTTTTAGCGCGCTAATATATCGCGCTCTGTGGTCACACTAGCGTTTTTCATTCGACGGAAATTTTCGATGTGTTTAGACGCGTTCGAGGATCTCCAGTTAATCAATAAATATGGAGTGGAGCGATGAAATGATGTTAGAAATTTTTACACCATTATGAAGCTGAACCCATGAAGGGATCCAAAAAAAACATTATGTGATTATTAGCATAATATAACTGTAAAAGTAAAGCAACTCGCCATCCATAGTTAAGGGCATGAAAATTATTTCGGCCATCTTTTACTTCGTGTAAAATACCGAGGTCGCTAATAAGACCACAGTATTATCGCGATAACATTTATGTGTACAAATCGTACGAAGCTTCGCCACACATTACTTCGGGATGATGCACGCAGGTGCGGCCCCATAACATACTAGTAAGTGAACCATAAGTATTATTTTCATTAATTTATAATCCCGAGTTTCTTTCAATCAAAAGGACTATCATAGGCTGGCTACTCTCTAGCACCATTCATGCTTCAGAGTAGCCAGCCTATGATAGTCCTTTGATTGAAGCACCAGCTTATGGGAGTTCCGAATTCAGAGCTCTAAGCACTCTATGAATATTTTATAGGGCAATAAACTCGTAATAATTTCAATTTTGTAAATATTTCCATCGTTTGTTGCATTACAATATAACAATTATATAACGTAATGCAGAGTAAGTTCCAAAGTGTAACGAAATATGTTATAGCTTCATATGAAAGTTAAATGACTTGACCTTTTTTTTTTTTTTGGTGGACTATGGATGCGTCTCGCCCCGCCGAATCGGTCCGGGGTGACGGAAAAGACGGCGCGTGACCCCATAGACCCACCATAAAATTCCTCTCTCTTCGCCGTGCGAGCGGACCGCCGGTACTCGATTTTTAACTTCGGTGGCCCGCCCGGCGGTTTACCCTCGCGGGTTCCTCTCGTCGACGCCCCGACAGATTTCGCCGTCGGGGCGTCGCCCTCACGCGGTGGCCTCACGTCGGGTGACCGGACAATTCCCCGGTCCGATCACCCGAGGCCTCGGTTTGGGCGGCATCAGGCGCAGGTATTCGCGCCTGCGCCGCCCCGGCCGCTGACGGCGGCCCGGGTCGCGGGAATCCTCCCGGACTCGTTCCGCCGCCTCCTTCCGCGAGATGACTGCCTCGCAGAAGGCGGCGACCGCGTCCCAGTTTCTGACGCTGGCGACCATCGCCTTCGCGACAGCCGGCAGCGTCAGATCGGCAACGATAACAGTGACGAGGTCACGGCGCTGCTCGTCCCAGCTCGGACATACCTCGAGCGTGTGTTGCGCCGTGTCCTCGTCACTGCTGCAATGGTGGCAGAACAGAGTCCACTCCCTACACGCGACCGTGTGCAGGTACAAGCCGAAGCATCCGTGCCCCGACAAAACCTGCACCAGTCGAAAGGAGAGGACTCCGTGCCGCCGCTCCACCCACTCCATCAGTACGGGCCGGAGGGCCTCGACGGTAACGACACCGTGTCTAGGCCTCTCCAGCCGCGTAGCCCAACGGGCGATGACGTCTCGGCGGGCGTCCTCGCGCCAGGTGGCTATCTCGCTCAGCGATGGGGAGCCACCTTCGTCGCGCAATGAGGTCACCCGCCGGTAGAGGTCGGAGAGCATCTCCGCCTCTAGGTCCCACGGGGGTGTCCCGGCCAGTAGGCATGCCGCCTCGGTCGACACCGTGCGGTACCCGCGAATGGCTCTGACCGCCATGACTCTCTGTGGTCTCCACAGAACAGCCCTGAGCTGGGCGTTCAGAGCCCTCGCCCACACGGGTGCGCCCAAAGAGTAAAATTATTAAACTGAAAAAGAGTGGCAACTCGATGATAAAATATGCATGTATGGAAAGTGCTGCCACCCAGAGTTTAGGCAGTGAACTAAAGTTGAAGTAATATATATACATATCTGTGTATGTGTAATTACATAGAATTTTCTTTTACTATGAAAGCTACCCTAAAATATAAAAAAAAACATATCAGCTGATAACTAAACAGTAATAATATCAGCCTAACAATGAAACTTGAAATAATTTTTAGAAATAATATCAATAACCGAAAATAGATCGATGACAATAAGTACCTACGCTAGGAACAAAAAATAACAATTCTCAGTTGTCAAACGTTTGACAGCCAGGACAAAATGGCAGCAGTTAAGTTTGTACAACCAATTTGTAGGCGGCGCGACAGTCAGTAAAAATAAGAAATGTTTTAAGTGTGCCCCCCAGGGTGCGCCGTACATGGCCATAGAACGGATCACCCCCGCATACAGCCGTCGGCCCTCGAAGCTGGGTTCGCCCACGTTCGGCATGAGCCGCGAAAGGGCGGACGCCGCGCCGACCAGCCGGGCAGCAATTCGACGAAAATGCTCCCGGAACCACCATCGCCCGTCGAGCACCAGACCCAAGCGCGACATGGGCGTCCACACAATGTCCCCTGCGGGACCCCACCTCCTCCAGGTGCTGGACGATGCGGGCAGCGAGGACACGCTCCAGCAGCTTACCCACATCGTCAAGGAGCACGATGGGCCTGTAGGCCGACGGCGAATCTTGGGGCCGTCCCGGCTTTGGCAGGAGCACCAACCTCCCCTCCTTCCTGCGCGCGAAGCTTGTTCAGCGCCGCGCGATACGGGCGACCCCAGGGTTCATGGTCGAGACCGTCCAGCATCTCCTGCCAACTCGCACCCTTGACGGCTCGGATGGCCAGCCGAAAGGCAGTCCGCGCACTGCGGTACGCCTCGTACAGCTGGCCCTCCCGCTCAGCGTCGCGGTGACGCCGCCGGCTGCGAGTGTAGGACCTTCGGGCACTGATACACGCCGCACGAAGGTCCGCCAGTCTTGGGGACCACCAGTAGACCCCCTGCCTCGGAGGTGGACGCCGCCGCACTCTGGGCATGGCCGCATCGCAGATCTGCGTTAACGCACTGCGAATGCGGACAGCCTCAGCGTCCACTTCGTCCGCTGGGGGTGGTGAGGACAACCACGTGTGAACGTTGGCCACCTCCGCCAGTAGGTCCCTATCAAGACGACCCACAGCCCACCGCGGAAACGCGGGAGCTCCGTCCGCCCTGTGACCCTTACTGGGGTCCCGGGGGGAGACCTCCATCCGGATGTACCAGTGGTCCGACAGGGTCTCCGCCTCCTCCAGGACACTCCAGTTCCTCACCCGTGGCGCGACAGCGGGGCTAGCGAATGACAAGTCCACTATCGACCCGCCCTGCTGCCGCACACACGTGTGCACTGAGCCCCTGTTAAGAACACAGAGGCCCAGTGAAGCCGCCCACTCAACGACCGCCCGCCCGCGGTCGTCCGTCATAGGGGACCCCCACGCCGTGGATTTGGCGTTGAAGTCCCCCAGAACCAGGACGAGGCCCGGTGCCAGTCGCCGTATCGAGGCCTCCAGGTTGGTGAGGGAGGCCCCGAAATTGTCCATTCTCCTGCTAGGGGAGAGGTATACGCTGTAGAGCGTGACCCCTCCCCACTCTGCCGCGACAAATTCCTCGCCCCTATCCAAAAGAGACAAGGACGGGAAGTGCCGCTGCGTTGAGACGACGATTGCCGCAGTTCCGTTTCGGCTTTTTTTTTTGTGTGTCTTAGTTGTTAGCCTCAGATGGCTATGACAACTTTATCCGGACTGTGGGTGAGCGCTGAGGGCTCACAACCCGTGGTCGAGTATGTCCAACCGCCATGCACTTATAGCACCTCGCAGGCTGGTGCTCAAGCACGGTTACCCGCGCCGAGCTCCAGGCCACGAGGAGCCTGCCTGAGCCGGCCAGTGGCCAGGCGCGGAAGGCGCAGTCGTTGGCGCACTAGCCGTCGCCGGTGGTGTTGTTGCCGACGCACCCGCGGCCGCGGCGTAGCTGCCTGTGGTGTGCTTTATAGTCGCCACATAGAAACTCCTTGGAGTTTCATATTCTTTTAATTATTTAAAGTACTGTCATTATGATACTATTCTATGTATCGAATTTTGAGTTGAATAAAGCCAACATTTGGTCATGAATATTTATTGTTATTTCATAACACTGCCACCCACGCGCCCACCCTGACAAGGCAGCGGGGCGGGGGCTGATGCCACATGCGACCGCTTGTCCGCGGCGATAGGCGGCCGAACACGTGGTTCTGGAGGCAACCTTGCCTCCAGAACGGCCACGCGCGCATCGACGAGTTTTCCGACTGCGTCGATGATTTGGCGCAGGGCCTCGTCCGGTAAGTCTCCCACCGCAAGCATCGGGGTCGGCTGGGCCTCTTCAGGGGCCCTTTTCGCGGTGCCTGGCGGCTTTGGCGCCGCAGAGACGCTAGCCGGCGGCATGCGGTCCGCAGCGAGAGGCGTCATCCTCACTACGGGGACCAGCTTCGCCGCGGCGGCTGCGCCAGCGCTAGCCGGCGACGCGCGCTTCGCAGCGGCAGGCATCTTTCTCGCCATGGGGACGGGTGTGACAGTCACGCCAGTGCCCAACGTCGTCGGCACCGCAGCGCGAGGCGGCTTTGGCGCTGCAGCGGCCGCTGAGTAGCCAGACTTGGCCGGTGGCGCAACCGGCGCAGGCGGCACGAGCAGCGCCATTTGCGTCTTAAGGTCGGCCACGTCCTTCAATAACTGGTGGTTTGCCCGCCGCATCCCCGCCAGCATGTCCCCCAACTGCCGGTTCCGGGTCCGAATGGCTGACATTTCGCCATTAAGGCGGGCATTTTCGGCCCGCAGGCCCGGGGGGTTGCCGTTGGCGCGGGCAGCGACCGCCGCTGCCCTTTCTTCTCCCGAGGCCTCTCGCCCTCTTCGGGAGGCCGGCACCTTAGGTGGAGGCATGTTGGTCACACTCCCCTCGGAGTCGGCACCCGAGCTGCCACCCTTACTCAGGCGGCGCTTCCTCACCTGCGAGGGGAGGGCCTTCTCCTTGGTCGTCACGGTCGCCACCGGGCTCTTTACCACAAGACGCGCTGACAACCTGGCGGAGGCTTCAGCAGCCGGCCCGCTATTCTCCTTGGACGGCCCTGCGGGAATGTCACTGCCCTCGTCCATTTTTGCGGTAGGTTCGCCGCCCTCGTCTTCGGACGGCTCTGTGACATCGCTGTCGCCCTCGTCCGTTGACGGCTCTATTTCGGCTCTGCCGCCGTCCTTCCTTGCTTCCGCGGCGGCAGCCTCCCTGCGCGCTCGCCACTCCTCCAATCGCCTTTTGAAGCTAGAAGTCTTCCCCCGGCTCCTCCTGGGCGACTTCCGCTTCGTTGTTTGGGCCTCCGTGTGTTGTGCCGGGCCCTCGGCGGATGCCTCAAGTCCGGAGGACGAGGCATCGTTCTGGTCAGATTTCCTTTGGCATGACCGGGCCTTGAGGTGGGAATCATCATGATCCCCGTCGTATAAATGTTTAAGTTTAAAAGTTTCCATGATGAATCCCACGAGCATGGGAGAAACTATGACGCCGACCCGGGCAGAGATCCCTGTACCCGGGCAAGCCTACATTTACCAACCAGGGGGCAGCCGGTACCCTTGCTGGAGCGTGCTAAGAACAGAACAACCCATCTGCCATGCACCTTCTCGCCGCACGCCAAAACTTAAGATTGTGGGTGATTTCCGAATTCGAATGTACATTCAAAATTCTTTATAGAGGTTGTCTTCCTCGCGGTCCGGGCGGTTAAGCCAAGACCCTCGCTCCTGAAACTAAGACAAGCAAAGAATCAGGTTTACGATGTGTGGGCGGTAGCATATGCCTGCCCAGCCCTCAAATGAATGAGTGACTGAGCCCGTCCCAATATTTCGCGTCCTATAACCTCTACTACTATTGTAGTAGAGTAAGGAGCGAAATCGCGCAGATATTCGCTACAGACGACAGTACAACAGAAGGATCTGGGGACCGCCGCCCGCACCCAGGGTACACCGCGTGGAGATTTCTGGGATAGTACCCCTAAATGACTTGACCTAATGGTGGAGTAATTTTCAACAAGTCACGCAACATGAAGAAATTTAAACATTGTTCTATTATAAAATTTACGAAGACAGTGTTTAAAATTTGGCTGTATGAATAGTAGGTATGTATTATCAATGCCAATGGACGAACTAAACAAAAAAGTCTATGGCATTCATTTTCATTCATTCTTTGTTCTCATACATTCATTTTGTTTAGCATCATTGACATTTTGTTTGTGGTTGTGGACAGCTGGTCGAAGGTTTTGTTAGAAGCCAGGATTATCTTTTAGTTGTTTTCAAAGTTGCTTTTGTATTGGTTAGAAGAGAGGGCGGTGCGTTGTCCTAGGTTTCGGCCGGACTAGCGTATCGTCCGGTCTTCCTTAAGAATAACACTAGGATTTAAGTTTTATAATAGCGACTATTCATTCGTCCTTTCTTGTTGGCATTGAAATAATAATTTCCTATATCTACTTACAAAATGACCCGTAAGTACATACTACTAGTTAACATAAATATTTACATGTTTTTAAAAATGTAGTAATGCTAAATTAATGCTTCAATATTCTGCTACATTCAAATAATCAAATTACGTAGAATGTTCTAGATTGCAGCAGCGTGTTCATGCTATTCGTGACACGAGTACGACTCAATTTGAGTGAAGCTTTATGTTACGACAATTTTGCTATCCGCCCCCAGCGAACGTCTTGGACAAACTTTATAATGAAGCAATTTTTCACCTTGTTATGTGAAAGTTCGAATATTTAATTGTTTTTCAGGTGGTAACCAGAGAGATTTAGCTCGCGCTAAGAACCAAAAAAAACAACAGGAAATGCAGAAAAAGAAAAATGCCAATGAAAAGACTGGTATGTCTCTTCAGGAGAGGAAACATAGGTATATATTCTCTATCAGGTGAAAGTAATTGGTAAAACTAACCTAAAAGACGTTTTTATCATGTCTTATTTATATGGTGAGCACTAAGGTCATATATGACATCATCAATTATTATTAATATTCTAAATTTTATTGTTATCAAAAGGAATACAAAAATTTATTTTAACTTGCTCAAAAAGATTTTCACTGTCTATGTCAATTATCTATAAAAACTGTGATAGTAATTTTATAACAGCAAGAATGACAAAAAATATTTTAGTTCAAGAACTTTCACCTCATTACAATAATCATGTGCTTTTAGAGACTATTGCAGAATATGTAAAAGAAGAGTTAGAATTTTTGCACTAAACTTACCTACCAGAAGAATCAAAAAGTGACCAATGTATTGATAAAAGTGATACAAATTTCCCTTGTTATTCTTCATTTCTTTTTGTATTAGCAATCAGCTATGGTATAAGCTATACACCACTATCATAACATACAATCAGCTACAATGCAAGATATTATTACAAGCTCGCTGTTGGCAGTTTCAAGCTGTATTTTCTTCTCAAATCATCACATTCTTCATATACATAATAAACCCCGAAGAATGCTTTGAATCACATTATTTAGTGTCATGAGTTTTTGTATTTAATATACCTGTTAAAACACTAGATTGATTGTAATACCAACCCACTATATGATGCTTTCAGGTTCCTGCCAAAATTTCTTATTACTTCTATCAAGAAAAATAGTCTAGAAAAACCTTTCCTTATAAGTTTTTTATAGATAATATTTAATATTCTTTTTTTTTGTCATTATAGAGACGCTGAACTAATGAGAGAAAAACAACGAAAAAAAGAGGAACAAGTAGCTGCTAATATGACTAACCAAAAACAAACAGCTAATTAAAACTAAATATATGAAGGAATTTTGACTGCTCCATATTATGTCACATATGAGTCGCATAACATTTTGAGCTTGAGGAGAGCTGAAATCGTTGAAGTGATAAGCAATCTTATAAATTAGATTAACATTAAAATCTTTGTTTTAAAAGCCTAAATGTTTTATAGACCCAAAACAAAGTTATCTTGTTGAACGGTGCTTAGGATTAACAGATTTTGAAAGTATGATCTGAGTAGTTGCAAATGGATTATAGAAGATGCAATAAACAAGCAATAAATGATTATTGGCATTTATGCAAATCTTAATGTTAATTTTGACTGAATAAGGTTTGTATGTATACTCAACTACCCATTTTATACAATAAATGGTTTCAAATCCAGATGTGTTATATTATTAAAATATATATGATGTAGTCATCATCATCATCATTGCAGCTCATATATGTCTCACTGTTGAGCTCAAGCCTCTGCAATGGGAGGGTGATTGACCTACTATACCACGGTGGTCAGAAGTGTGGGAATGGGGTTTTGTTTTGAACTTTCCTTCTTTTGTATAGATTACCCATGGGTAAGATAGAGGGTGGTGAACTGTATTCTTACTCCGTCCGTAGAGTGATGCATGATGTAGTAGTGGCTAGAGATTAAACTTTCGTACCACCTATTTTAATTTTCCAGTGTTCAATGATACTGTTATTACCTGAGACGTTGGTAACATAGAAACAAAATTACATGCGATAGAGTAAAATTATATTTTCATTATGAATGAAATAAAAAATTTTAACAGTATGACCTATAAGAAATCAAGCTATTCGCTGATGACATTGTTCTCGTCGGAGAAGAAGACCTTGAGGTACAGAGCATGCTGGAGAAGTGGCGCTGTAAATTGGAGAATTTTGGCTTGAAAATCAGCAGACCTAAACCGGAGTACATGTTCTGCGATTTCGGCGGTCTCTCCATTTTACACACATATGCCTAGATGGAGTACCTATACCAGTATGCTCGGATTTTCGATACCTCGGTTCTCTTGTCCAAGGCGATGGCGACCTGGATCGTGCGGTGAAGCACAGAATAGATGCGGGATGGATGAAATGGCGGCAGGTCACGGGTACAACATGCGACCCCAAAGTACCCCCTAAATTAAAGGATAAAATATATAAAACCCTAATAAGACCTGCTGTACTGTATGGATCAGCATGTTGGGCGACAAAAGCGACGGATGAGAGACGACTGCATGTAGCAGAGATGCGAATGTTGAGATGGATGTGTGGTGTGACGAGATTGGATAAAATAAGAAATGAGCATATAAGAGGAAGTTTGAAAGTAGCGTCAGTGACGGAATAGTTAAGGAGTGAAAGGTTAACATGGTATGGACATGTGATGAGACGGGATGAAAGTAATGTGAGGAAGGTTTTAAATATGAATGTTGAAGGCTTTAGGGGTAAAGGAAGACCAAAGAAAAGATGGATGGACTGCGTGAGGTATGACATGGATAGACAGGGAGTTACTGCAGAGATGACGTCTGATAGGACTGTATGGAGGAAGATGACATATTGCGTCGACCCCAAGTAATTGGGATAAGAGCAAGATGATGATGATGACCTATAAGAAATTATTATTTGTTATTCTATTGGTCCATGCAGGTAAGTTGGTGATTTCCCGGGAAAGCTAGAGCCAGTGGGCATCAGAACTTAGCTGGTTTTTGTGCCTTTCTCTAGAAAGTATTATATTTTTAAACTACTAACATACAAAAATTAAGCAGTTGTAACATAATCGCCAGTCAATATAATTTAATGGTGAGCCAAGTTACTGAGGTTTCTGCCTGCAGACAATGCGTGCGCCATCTCGTCCGGGGATAATACCATTCTCTCACAGATAATCGATGTCTGAGTAGCAATTTCTTACGGTGTCCGAGGAATAAACCGCACCTGCTCCCTCCCTGTCCTCACATGCATAATCTTACACCTACTAAGCAACCTTAGCTTTTTGATATTAATAGCGGATAATAGCTCCATGTGGGTAAGATGTTATTAAAACTAGTATTCACAAGACGCGAATTGTAAACTAAGTTGACAAATATTCAAAAACATAAAAATACCTAATCACGTTCTTAGTGCTTTGAGCTACCACTTATGTTTATATATAATAATGCTATGGATATATATTATTACCAATTTAAACATTTTTTTCTATATAGTTGAGTCATAATGGTATGCAATTTCGTGCAAAAAAAGGAAAACTAATATAAGAATGGAAGTACTTTAAATATTTACGAGATGGCGTTATATAATAAAAACTTGATTACGAGCGAATCGAATCGAAGCGAGCGAATAATCAAGCATGTTAAATTTCAATAATTTGAATAACAGGGTCGTGTCATCTTTTAATACAATTCTAACTGCAAAGTTAGAGTACCTATTAAATCTGTACAATGTGTAAACAATGTTGGGTAGATAGCACAAATCTCCTTTAAAGATGAAAATATAATACGAGGCGAGAATTGAATGTCATACGATAGTTCATGCTGTTGTAAATGGTAGCACGATTGGAACGGATTTCCAATAGCTGTGGGTTCGAATCCTGTGTGACAATCATTTAACGCACGTAATCAAGTTTTTATAGATTTTTCTATTTTGTGTTATGTGGTGGCTACAAATAAAACGAACCCTTACTTTGCTCTTTAATATAAAAGACGAATAAGAGCTATATATGGATCTGGGCCAACTCCACCTGATACCGCCAGGTCAACAATTACATTCCTAAGGAAGATTGATACAGACAGGCGGCCGGTCATAAAACTATTGCCAATAACTTTTGCAATATGTACGACTGCATATTACGACGGCTTTTTTTTTTTTTTTTGCGGTGGCCTATGGTCGTGATTGCGCCCCGCCAAATCGGTCCGGGGCGACGAAAGAGGCGGCGCGCAACCCCATAGACCCACCCTGCAATCACCTCTCTTCGCCGTGCGAGCGGGCCACCAGTACCCGATCTTTGTCTTCGGTGGCCCGCCCGACGGTTTACCCTCGCGGGTTCCTCTCATGTCGACGCCCTAAAGTAGTGATAAGAGCAGGAGAATGACCACAGCTGGGCACCGTTAATCAAATAGTTAACTTCGTTAATCCGCTACAAAAAAAGTTAGCTTCGTTAAACGTTACATTTGGAAAGAATTAACGCAAGTTAACGTTAATCCGTTAATATGTGTAAAATTGCATCTTTATATCGTTGCGTTAGTGAACTTATAAAACTTGTTGGTTTAGGTTCTGGAAGTTAACAGGTTAGGAACAAAATACTTGTATAATTCAAATGTTTAATTTAATCGTCGGGCATTAGATGCATATACCCCTTCATGGACATTAACATTAAATTTTTGAAGTAAAGAAATGATCAAACGAAACAAATCTTTTTGCAGTTTTCTTTCTCACTCGCACGCGTCGGCAAAATATATCTATTATAGTTTTGTTTTTGTTTCACTCGCTGCCCACGCGCCACCCGGCACTTGTCAGTGCCGTGCAGTAACTATTAGGCATTGGATTAACGGACTTCTGCATATTAACGGAAGTTAACGTGTCCGTTAAAATTTTTAAGGGTTAACTTAAAAGTTAATCCGTTAATCAAAATGTTAACTTCGTTAATTAACGATTAACGAGTTAATGCCCAGCTATGAGAATGACGTTAGACTTTTCTTGTAGACACTAGACACTTACAAGGTAATGAACCTTTCATGCCGTTTTTACACAAATTATTATATTTTTCGTTTATTTTACAACTTTTAATTGAAAAATAAAACAACATATGTGAAAACTAAATATCTGTTTAATATGAATGCATACAAATTATGTAGAAATTATAATTTTAATTAGAATATTACAATTATGCAAATATAATCAAAATATGAATACATTTCGTACTTACCAGTATATAGTAATTATTACTAAATATACATATATAAACAAAATAATAAATGGAAATAGTTTATCTAAACCAAGACGATAGTAGATTATTCTTGTGCCTTCATCAGACTAAATTGTTGCTCAATAGCAATTTTATGAGGTTTATACATATATATGAGCTATATATTATAAAGCACATGGTCAATTTTGTACTTCCAATAGTTAGCTTATTTTATTAATTTTGACTAAATTATTCTTATATTTTAATTCTACGAGTACACAACGTAACAAATAATATTATGATCATATAAGTACACATCAAACGCCTCATTGACTAGGAGCGTTGAATAAATAATATTACATATTATTTTTCCTTTAGAATATTAATTATAAACCCCTTAATTTCTTTTCTACGCGGCCGCCATTATCACGTTTACTGACTTAATACAAAAAGTTTCACATGGTATTAGATAGTTAGCATATTGGTACTTTACGGGTTTTATGCAGGTTTACACTGATAACGTCCAAATTTTAGGTAACACTTAAACATATGACATGTAATATCAGTGATTAATTCAAGTTATATGTAATTCGACATTATCGCAGTCCCCGACGAACAAAATCGTAATAGGAAAATGTCAATTTTACAGGCGCAAATAAAAACTGAATATTTTGAAAACTATCAAGACTAAAAAAAGAAGATCCTTTTATCAAAAATAGGGAATATTTTTTTTTTTTTTTTTGCACTAGATTTTTACTAAATTTTTATTATATTTTTTTATCAGTAAGAAAATTGTGAAAATGTCCATTACTGAAATAAGCTATTGAAAAATTAACGCAAACTAACTTTACGATACTGTTCCACTGTAATCACAAATCGGTGTTGCTATAGTAATCGTTCATTGTGATATTGTTCCATGGTAAATATGAATATACTTTCTATTCGTAAAATGACATTGCAATCGTATTCGATGATATAACTGACTTTAATATTACGGTAAACATCAAACTACATGCTTATTCGATGATCATTTTAATATGTAATAGCCGCTTACTCTAAAAAGTTTAATTTTGAGATTTGGTAATAGGTTTTTGCGTTATTGATCGTGTAAATTTTTCACTTGTGTTATCCGTTGAACAAAAACATAAAGGTCATTATTGAATGGATAAATCCATAAGTATTTATCGCCCGATCATAAAAAAAACACTCAATGATTGTAATAGGGTGTGTAGATAACGAATCTTTAATAAACCCGATTCTATCGTAATAGCGATTACAATAGTGTTCGTCGGGGACTGCGATATATCATTAATGATTAAAATGTAAATAAAATTAAAAAATGAATAGCCAGCGATAAAAATTCGCCCGTGTGAGTAAAGTTATAGATTTTTTTTTTGTTTCTTCATTTACATCTCATGATCGGCTCGGTGGATTCCAATAGTTTCGACTCCTAATAAAATAGTGAGCCCATTAAGTTTTATGACATGTTTTTACTAAACTGTATGTATACCTCTTTGGGAAGTTTAAGTTGGCAGTTCTTACTTACTTTTTTTAGCTATTATATTTATGCTTTAACAAGGTGGTGAAAGGGCTCAAAAAAAGCTTTGAATGAATGTGCGAAGTCCCAAAAAATATCGCTAACATTTTTGTTTGCAGAATGATCTCTGAATAGAGATCCATAAAGTTAAATATATGTTCATTTGGCTTTATTTGAATGTCGATCGTCAAATCCTAAGCTAGTTAAAAGTATGAACATTAAGATTATATATATTTAAGCATTGCCATCCAACGGCAATGCTGCCAGCATTCTGGGCACGTTACCTACTTGCAGTATGTTTTTCTCTTTAGTAAACATTCAATTAGCCTTTTATATTCATAATTACTTAGTTTAAAATAACAACATACGTAAATGCAGACCTCGACAGCTTGTCAATTAATGTCAAGACTCTTTAGAAGAGTTGGTTTTATACCAACTATTCTCTTCGTATTAATTAATTTTGTGAACTCAATAATAATATTATGCAATTGAAAAAAAAAAAGATTATAGGTACATATTAGGTCAATATTATTTATTAGTAATATAATTGTCGTGTGCGTGTATTCATAATTCGCCTAAACGCTTTAATCTATATTGCGTTTATTTTAAGAGCCATTCAGTTACATAGTTTATCTGAATAGTTCTTAATTATAGTTGAAACTGGTATACGGCTCTATTGTAAACTTCCAGATTGTTTTATTTTCCACCTAGTTTATACGTAACGTTAAGGGTTCTGGGATTTCTCATAGAATCACTTAAATTTTGAGCTCCCAACACATGACGACGTTTATGTAGTTAGCTACTTAATCTATATATGCAAATAGTTCTAACTCTATAATTAAAAACAACTATGAACCTAAAAAAAAACAACTAGAAATTTGTAAATACTACTGCATTTTCCAATTCGTTATGCTAAATGCATTACACTGAGCAGAATAAAAAAAAGTGTGTGTGTCAGCTCCGACGCACGACGAGTTTACTCTTTAAGTACGATTATCAAAACAGGCGCAAAAAAAGCTCATTTGACTAAAAATAATATATATATTTTTATTTACATTTATTAAAACTGTTCAGTGAAGTATTATCTCACGTCAGAAAGTGAAAGGTGCGCAGAATAGGTTGGGCACCAAAAACGTAACGAGGTCATTCGATCACTAGATTTTACTCCTCAAAATTTTCTCATACCGGGCGCCTTATATGAAAATCGATTCTTAAGGAGTAAACTCCAAAAAGAAAAAAACATAAACAGCTGTATAGAAGTAATGTAATAATAAAAACATCCATGTAAAGTCATTGCACATCAGTATTGTCATTTGACGTTACTTAAGAGATATTCATCATCATCTTGCTCTTATCCCAATTACTTGGGGTCGACGCAATATGTCATCTTCCTCCATACAGTCCTATCAGACGTCATCTCTGCAGTCACTCCCTGTCTATTTATGTCATACCTCACGCAGTCAAGAGATATTATCTCCCAATAAAAAAATATTTCTAGAATTTTATAGTGTAAAAAATTACTAATAAAGAAATTTCTATGAATATTTTTGGTGTTTGTAATTTTGCAAATTCAACTGACTGCTAACAAACTATTGCAATAAAAATACCAACTATAAATTAATACTCACTATCTCTTTCAGACTAGCGCGACATGTCAATTTTTCACAACATAATCCTTACTAATATTATAAATGCGAAAGTAATTGTGTCTGTCGCTCTTTCACGTCAAAACTACTGAACCGATCTAAATGAAATTTGGTACACAGATAATCTAGAGCCTGATAAAGGACATAGTCAACTTTTTAATGTAAAAAAAAAAGGTTTGTAAAGGGGGATTAAAAGTTGTAAGGAATTATCGTCATTTTTGAAACTTATTTTTAGGCTATTGATTAGACATATATAAATCATCAATTCAAATTCAATTCACTTACAATTTTGATACAAAATTAATTAGGTACTAGCAGGAAAAAAAAAACAGTTTTGACATAAACGTGATATTGCTTTGGCAATACCTATATTATTCTTTATAAATATTTCGTGACTATGAATGCGGAAAGTATTTGCAAAGTCACAATGTAAAAACAAAAATTCGCAAAAAACGTTTTATTTTTTGGATAGTACTTGCGGATATGTTAGAAAACATTATGATACAATCTTTGTAATATTTTTTTTAAGGATCAGTAACTCGTGTATGATGATGGAAATGTGTGATAAAATATTAATTTTAAAAATAGTTTGTTTAATGAGAAAAAATATGAGTTCTAGTTTGGCTCAAAAGTAAAATATCATATGTGAAATTATATAATCTACTTTATTCACATGTATATTATTTGATAATTGTATTGGGGAACTAATCTGTATAATCATAACGGATATACTCCAAAAATAATATATTTCAATGAACAATATTATGATACTTGTCGCCCTTGTCGGAACATATTCGGATAGCAATTTATATCATGTAGATGATCAAAAATAGCATTTCAGAGTATAGTGCTGTATGCTGATATTTAGTTTAAACACAGTTGAACACTTAAAATTGATTTAAAATACTTATTTGGTACATTGAGATTATAAACCACTAATTTATTGTTCTGTTAGGCCATTTACTATGCATTTATTTTCAAATTCAGCTCTTTGCCGATATAATTCTTCTACCAATTCTTTGATAAAAGGATGATCAAACTTCCCCTCGGTTGCTGAGAAGAATTCTTGTAATTTCTTTGGTGTATTTTCACGTTTTTCATACTCAAAGGCTTGTAGTATCATGTCGTATCTATCTAAGTCTTTTGCGAATTTAGCTTCAGGTGATGTCTGATTTTCATATTCCTGAAAAAATAATATATATGGAAATTAATAATTGGCATAAAGACTCAAGCCCGTCTAATACGTGGGATATCGACTTCTATCTTTACTAATATTATAAATAGATAAGATTTGTAAGTTTGTATGCAAAAAGTAATATCTGAAAGTGCTGGCGTGATTTTGAAAATTCTTTCGTTATTAGAAAGCCACATTATCCCTGATTGTTATAGGCAGTATTTCTTTTTTATTTTGCTAAACATTATGTTATCAATTGTAAATAAAAATAAAACTAATTGAAGTTAGAAAAAATTATCCGTCTGGTTGATACGTCGGCGTACGCTGCCTGCTGGTTGGGATACAGAAATAAAATGTACCACAAAAATATTTCTCTATTTTACCTTTACAAAAAAGTCACATCTGAGCCGTAGCAATGTGCTGCTATGCTTCGTTCAGTGGGCGAGAGAGGCGGAAGCCCAGCTTTCTGAGTGGGTTTGGGATTTTCATTGGTAGGCAGTGACCTAGTTGTACCCTTGGTGTTGCATACCATAAGCTGTGCTACTTGCTTGTATGTCACCAAAGGAAATAAAAAGATAATCAAAATAGAAATTTCATGGAAATAAGTTTTTTTTTACAGTAATAGTATGAACTAGTTTGGAAGATAATGCGAAAAAAAAAAAACATTAGTCCAGTTAATCGAGTTTCCAATGTATTTGAATATAAATTCAATAATAATCTGTATTCTTACTTGTCTGTATTACAAAAGTGTGTGTTTGCTACGTTTTAACTCTAAAATCAACCAATCGATATTTATAAAGTTTGATACAAGAATAGGTGGTACCGTGGCGATGGTAATAAGCTTTTTTCAAGGGAGGAATAATATGGGATAGTGAAATTACGTTTATGCTAATATTACGCGAACGAAGCCGCAGTCAGAAGTTAGCATTAGATAAGTATAGACGAAATGTTCATACTGAACATCTTAGAGAACTGATAATGACCAGAATATTTTACTGCAGCACCCGACGATGAGTCAAAGTTTCCACTTTTGACTTATGATGACCTTAAACAAAATGAATTTCATTCATGCAATATTGTTGCGTATCAACTTCGGCAATTTGAAGAAAAGAACAGTACGGTTTCTAATGATAAATAATCAGTCCCAGTCAGGGGCGGATCATGAATTTGTGGGGCCTTAGGCTAATACTACACAGTGTGCTGAGTGTGAGTTTTGTCGTTAACATGACGCGTTCCACAGAGAGCGCGAATGAGAAGAGAGAGAAGAAATGTAGTTTCAAAAATGCACTGTTAGTGGCGCTGTACATTTCTATATACAAATGACATGCTCGCTGTAGAACGCGTCATGTTAACCCTATTCTTGGCACGGTGGATAATTTGCTACATTAAACTTTTAAAAAATTTAGAGACGTCCCATGACGTATTTTCAAAACATTTATTATTGAATATACCACAAAATATAATCCAAATTCTACTAAAAAATAAAATTTTATTACTTGTAACACCAAGTATGCAGTAGAAAACAAGATGGCGAACCGGCCGAAGGCGTCAGCGCATCGCAAGGTGAATATTGTCAATTTTTATTACATTTTGGTCAAATTGTTTTCAAAAGCTTTTTAATTCGAATAGGTTACAATGTTTACTACTCGGAAACGCTATTTTTGAGTACCTAACTGGATTGAAATCGTTTGTAATTTACTGTTTTTTTTGAGTGAATCAGATATGACACACTGCCAGATAACCATCTTTCTAGGCATTTTTAGTTATGTATCAAATACGTGACATTGCTTGATTTGTATGGTTACGATTTATTTGTAAATTTTATTATTATAATAATATTTTATATAATTATTGTTATTTAAATGGTATAATTATTGTTTGTTTGTATTTCTGTCACAGGTGGTTCATCAGCTTAGTATGCAACAACAAAGAAGAGCTCAGCAACTTGTGGCACTTGTTCCGAAGCCGGGAGCAAAATCGGATTTGGATGACAGTGGATCATCTGCTGAGGATGAACTGCAATATTGCTCCCGCCCAACGCACTCCGACAGCAGTTCACCGCCTCCATCATTGCCGTCTTCCATAGAAAACCTTAATCTTTTATCAGATGATGATAATGAGGCAAATCAAGTGGTTGCTTCAACATCTTTGGTACTATACCCACAGTCATCGCCGTTAACCAATCAATTTTATCGTCTAATCTATCTGTAATAAGGCAGCTTCATTGTGCTGAGTCTAGTCCATCGTCTCCGGTACCACCCTTGTTACATCAAGAAAGTTTACCATCTCCACTGGCAACCTCTTCGCAAGTACCTTCACCACGAGCCAGCAACTTGACGCGTCATAACCAGGTGCTGTCACCATTGTTTGCACCTTCCCCCTCAGCGGCTACTCGTTCAAAAAGACCTGGAGTTGTCGCGATAAAGCGAAAAGTAATACCTGCTAAAAGATTACAACCTAATTGGCGTTGCTGTAAGTTCCTCGGTTCTGCAACAGTAGAAGATAACTCGTTTGAACCACGTGAAGAGAAGAGTGCCATTGAATACTTCAAAATGCTCTTATCAGATGACATCATCTCTCTCATAGTGCAACAAACAAATATCTATAGTACACAGAAAAATGGCAGCTCAATAAATATCACAGAAGATGATGTCAAAGATTTTCTGGCGATCCTTTTATTTATGGGGGTAGTTAAAATGCACGCTTATACAGATTATTGGTCCAAAATTCTACGATACGACAAAGTAGCTGATATAATGACCCTGAAGAAGTTCCAGTTACTGAGGCGATATTTACATTTCAGTGATAACTTTATTGACGATGGCGATAGATACCACAAAGTGAGACCACGTATTCAAAGAATCCGTGAAAACTGTCTAAAATTAGAAGAAGAGACGCGTTTCAGTATTGATGAAATGATGGTTCCACATAAAGGAACTAGAGCGGGCAGCCGCAAGCAATATATACAAAATAAACCAAAGAAATGGGGGTTCAAGATATTTGTTTGCGCTGGTGTCTCTGGAATCGTTTACGACTTCCTAATCTACGGAGGAGATGACACATTTAGATATCACTCATTCACAGATAAAGAAAATGGTATGGGCTTGGGAGCAAAAGTAGTAATAGCTTTGGCGAAATCTATTCACCAGCCGGCATGCAAGGTCTTATGCTTTGATAATTTCTTCACATCTATTGAGGTCCTGCAACATTTACGTAACGAATATGGAATTTTCGCACTCGGAACAATCCGATCAAACAGGCTCCGTGGGGCGGAGAAAAAACTACCCACGGATAAAAACCTAAAAAAAAGTGGCAGAGGATCACACGCACAAGTCGTATGCAACAAAAACAAGATAGTTGCCGTTAAATGGTACGATAACAAATGTGTTACAGTTGCAAGCACATTTGTAGACGCGCATCCTATCCAGGATGTCCTTCGTTACAACAAAGCCCAAGGGAGAAAAACGCCAGTGACGTGTCCAAATTTGATAAAGGAATATAACACCAACATGGGCGGAGTTGATCTAGCAGATATGCTGATTGCTCTGTACCGTACACCGTTCCGAGGCCATCGCTGGTATTTACCAATTTTCTCGCAAATGCTCGATATTTGCGTGAACAATGCCTGGCTTCTCTATCGACGTGATAGAGAAGCCAGGCATGAAGTCAAAAAAGCCAAGTCGCTGAAAACATTCCGAATTGAAATTTTCGAAAGCCTACGCCGATTTGAAAGAACTAGCAATGTCAGCAAGTCTAGCGTCAGCTCAACCAAGACCATACAGAAACCAGTAGCTGAAAGGCCTCCCGATGCTATTCGGTATGACCAAATTGCTCATTATCCAACTATAGCATCCATCAGAGGGAGGTGCATGTATTGCACAAAAGGGCAGACCAAATTGTTTTGCCAAAAATGTAAGATGAGGTTGTGCTTATTGCCGGAACGTAATTGTTTCCTAGAGTTTCATAAGAAATAATAAGTTGAAATTATAAGACTGACGATATTTAGTGATTCTAAGACTGATAATAATTATATAAGAAGATATTCGTGATTATTCTCATTTTTTTTGTATTCTTATTTTATCCATAATTAAGATTTTTATAAGGTTCAAAAACTATTTTTTTTACTATTATTGTTGATTTTAACCAACTAATACTAAGAGGAGGTTCTGTTTTTTAATTGTATGTATGGAAACACAAAATTGTGTCCTTTTCATGTTTTTTTTCACGTTAGAATGTAATATTTTTTTGTTTTGTTTATAATGTTTATAACTCGTTGAAAGCCTGGCAGTGCGGCGAATATGATACATAGATTTTATAAGGTTAATTACTAAGAGTCTGGCAATGTGCCTTATGTGATACATTCAATAAATCATAAAATAATAAAATAATATTTTTGTTTTTATTCTTCCCCCCCTCAATGAATACCTAAGAATACATTCTATGTAAAATTTAACAACATTAAAAAAAAAAATAATCTTGCCAAGTATAGGGTTAACGAGAAAACTCACACTCAGCACACAGGTGCCTACTAATTACTCAACGAAATGTCATTCTGTCAAGAAACTGTTTTTTATAAGGAAAATGATGTAGGTAATAGGAAAAATAGAACAAAATGAGACAATTGATCATTTTATTTCAAGGTATATATATTTACGTATCGTGAATAAGAAATTTAATGTTATTATGCCTTATCTGTGTATGAATCTACAATAAGGACGTCATTGAACAGCTTCAATGACATCTTATCGATAGCCGATAGATCGACACAGATAATAACAATAAAAATTATCGTTTATATCTACGATTAATATTACATTTTCGGCAATCGTGTAATAACGGTTATTGAACTGTATTACTCTGATAAATCTTTGATTAGAACTAATCGACCTATCCGTAGAATAAAGTTACACCTGTATAAACATTTGAAGTGGTAGGACCACGGTGTTGACAGTTTTCTGTCTACAGCCGCGGGCTGATCCGTCCGGGGTAGTACCACACTCTCGCAGAAGATCGACGTCTGAGCAATGGCAATGTGCCATTGTGCTTCAAAGCTCAACTGGATGGGTTTGGGGTTTTATTGGTAGGAAGCGGCCTAGCTATACCACTGGTATTGCAAAGGTCCATGGGCAGCAGTAACACTTACCATCAGGTGTGCTGCTAGCTCGTTTGCCACCAAAAGCAATAAAAAAAACATGACTTTAGAGAAAAGCTATTTAAAAATTTGTCAAAATACAAAAGCAAATTACTGTTTTTAATTGTTTTGTATAGGATTGATTAATTTCCTAATAATAGTTCCTCATATATATAGATCTGTTTCTGGTATCTATGATCTTCTCTGGTAATATCATATAATTGCAGATATAGTTACCATTTATTACTTTAGAAGGTAAAGCAGAATTAATTTCGTAGTTTCTTTCATTAATACAGGGTGTAAGGGGACCGCTCCCGAAAATAAAGACAGGTAACCCTACTAGTCCTACTTGTAATGATAGCCTAGAAAAAAAATCGATTCGGATGAAAAAAAAAATTTTTTTTCACCACGCGAGGTCGTCTAGCTCTTGAACATATATGATCGTGAGTTTTGAATAGGTTGCGTCTTTTCTCATCTGAGTATAGTTACGCATTTTTTATCGAGTTATCGTTACATGGCACTGTCCTAATACGATGGAATGTGAAAAAAAAAAAATTTTTTCATCCTGATCGATTTTTTTTCTAGTCTATCACTACAAGTAGGACTAGTAGGGTGACAAACAAAGACAGGTGGTCTTTGTTTTCGGGAGCGGTCCACTTCCACCCTGTATATAAATAAAAAAATACATCAATGGTTTTTTTTATATTATTTACACCGATAATTTTGTTTAATCCGCACCAAATGATGCATTTTTGTATGATGAAAGAATTCACATATATACACAAATTAAGGGAAACAGTAAGTATATACATAAATGGATATATCTATACATATAGATAAAATTTAAGTGCCTGTGTGTGTGCGACTCGCGATCCCGACTGTTCAGTTGTTATGTTCCATTATTAGAAATATTAGAATATATTTTATTTTCTTCAATAGTATTCATTTAATAATATATTATAGAATTATAGACCACCGGACATCTAAGTGCTTGTTTTTTCCTTTTCATTTTTTTTTATTGTGTGCGTAATTTGTTTCGCTTTTTACGCAGTCGGGTTTTTTGATTTTTTAAATTATTTTAATTTATTTGTAAGTCGTACATATATATTTGTCCTGTTTAGGAACGTTATGACACTTGATGTTATGCCATCTATTCAGTCAAGTTTATGTGAATCACAAGTTATTCTCGATTTGTATTGTAACGAAGTATTTCATCTATCCATCTATTAGTATATTGACATCTATTATCGGATGCAGAACTCTCCACAAGAGAATCTCATGTAGAAATGCCTCGCGCTGCTTGCATGCAATGATTCCCTGTTACTTTTATAATTTCGAAAGTCCAGTTGGTATTGGTTTGCAATACTTGATTATTTCAATGTTATATAAGGTTAAAAAATAAATAAATATTTGGAGAGTTTGGGAGTATCGTATCTTTTATGGTGCTGCGCCAATCGCAGCGTTCGTTAGGATCATTAGGAATGTCGGGTTGGCCACAGAGTTCAAGAATAGTATCAGTGATTATAGTCTGTCTAATCTAAGAAGTGCACTTTGACAGCTGTCTGAGTAAGTTGTCTAGGTATGTGAACCAAATAATCGCTATCGAAAATATCCGATTTTACTTAGAAATCGATATTGATTCTTTATAATTAATAATCGGTTTATTTTTAATTTTTCAAAAAGATGATGAATAAATTAAGTGCTAAATTAGTACTAAACAAATTTAATTATTTCAGCATAGAATCTATTCATCATATTTAGTAGGGTTAGGTTAATTAAAAACAAAAACTGGATTTGAAAATGGCTATTTATTAAGAATTACTACTATTACTTGAATTATCAGCGTCGCGAACATTAATAATTATTTCTTCATCAATCAAAGTGTCGAAATGTTACATCTCTGTCAAAATCTCTATTCGGTTAATTGTATTATTCTAATATTTTTACCGATTATTTGGATAATCGTGAATTGGATGTTGTCAAGCACTACTGTATAGAACGTGATGACGTGACATGGTTAGGTCGTCACTAACAATTACTATTTACCATGTTATTTCTATTTTAAATTAGTTTTACGAGTTTCAACATTAGATTATTGTACAAGAAAGTCACCCGCAATGTTAATTATGTAAATAACTTAATAGTTGTTTAAAATTTCAGATTTAATGTTTACAATCATGTGTATACGTTTGACCGAGGTTATTGTGTAGTAAAAAATGCAAAACGTCAAAATGCACTTCTTAGATTAGATGAACTATAGTCTAATGGCGATGGGTTAGAATACTGGTAGTTATGGTGCGACACGCCACCTTTTTGTCGCTCTGGATTGTTTCTGCGGGATGTGTTCAAACTATGCCTAGCCATAGCCTAGCCTGCAATAAAAAAGTTCCTAGGAATATATTTGACATAAAGCGCTTGTAACATAAATCAGCTTTTTGAACAAATGTAGCACTTTGTATATTTAAGTATTGAAAATCTAACCTTATATAACTCGTACATTCTGTCACCAGCTATACCAGTAAGTCCAGCAATTGTCTTCATAGCTTCATCCTCTTGCCGATGTTTATCCTCTGGTGTGACTCCACAGTGCGGTGTGATATCACCAACTATACACTCAGCCAAATCATGTACAAGTGCTGAAATCATATTTGTTACTGCTTAGAAAGGATAACATTCATTTAGAAGCTAAAAAGTACATTACTTAAACTATTATTGCCTATAAAATCTTGAAAAGTTTTTCATTTACGATCCTATAATAAACTCGCCTAGGTACATTCATTTTATAATTAGTCGTCTTATAGTTTAATGCATAACTAGTTAATAAAAAGCTTATAAGAAAACCTATTGGTTTAATAATCCAGATTATTAGCGATAAGTTTTTAAATTTATTCTAAAGAAAATCGCATAAGCTGTTTTAGTGACACTATCGAGGTCGTGGAATCTGTACTAGTTAGTGGTCATTCCAATGGCGATGTGGCCGCCCTTCCGTTGCCGCGGACGGATTGGGTGGGTTACATCCAGACCATAGCCGCCCACAAAAAAAGCGGTTTTAGTGACCGCTGTGCTAGGCCATCCATATCAGGGAATCAGTAAGCGGTAATATGGTAGATTATGAGGCCGCACGCCGGTTTTCTCAGCTCTAGATGGATTGAATGGAGCATGCTAAGATCCCACTCAAACTGTCCGTAGCCTGTCAATAAAAAAAAACTATTTTAGAGGTGTGAGATTGAAAAAAATAAATATTAGTTCATAAATAATATTCTAGTGTATGTAGTTGACCCATAGAAACCTGTTGCTGAAAGAGGTTTTATAAAAAATCCTTATTTATTTTATTGAAGCAGCGATATTTATACTCCAGTTTCGATATTTATAACTCTAGTTTCCAAGTGCCAAATATTAGCACTATTTGGAAGACACTCCGTATACTTGTACAATACCAGAATACCTCCTCTCAAATCAATAAAGAACCACTTCAAAGGCATGACGGCATGGTGTTTCCAAGAAATTCAGAAGATATCCGATTTAGTTTTATTCGGGGCAACGTTTCAGTGTAAAACCGACCCATCTCGCTCTTTTTTAAACACTTATGTTACCTGGCATGCTTTTTTTTCATTTTTAAATAACATCATTACTGTAAATAATTACATAGAGGATATACAAATGACCTCATTGTATGGTATTATGTACGCCATACATCGCGTATAAGAAATTATCGCGTAAAAATTGTCTACCTTAATACCAGTGAGGGAGTTAATTGTAGACTTTGTATTACTAAGTTATGAGTTATTTATAATTGTCTAAAAAGTACTTATAAGGATTTTCAACAATTTTCGATTTTGATATTTTCTCGGGAAATCCTCAACAATTGGCTTACGTGTATCCACTTAGGTATAAGAAAGTACGTTTATCACAAAGTGTTTTGCGCTGGTAGTATAAACATGCCATTACTGGGTTACACTTATATACATAGAATTTTACTAATAGCGCGAAAAATTTATACGGATTTTTTAAAACCATTTATTAGAGATTTAAGAAACTGAGGAGCTCACTTTATAACCGAAACTATAGAATATACTTACGAAATAAAAATATCAAAAAATTTCGGATAGTCTGTATGAGATACGTTACGATAGGGTGTATACGATAATCACCGGAATAATACGATCAATCAAAATTTTCATCATTCCCTAAAAATAATAGGACCGTATTGTTGACACTTGGTAGTGGTAGGGCCACAATGTTGACAGCTTTCTATCTACAGCCAAGGGCAAGTATGTGGTCATGACCATACTCTCGCAAAAAATCGACGTCGTGAGGAGTGGCAATATGATCTTACGCTTTGTTCGGTTAGTGACAGCATAAATAACAAAATAATTTATTAAAGTCCTTTATGCACAACTCCCTTCACACGTGTGTCATATGGTTAAAGAACATAAGCAGATAACATAATTGCAAGAATTTATAATTAAACCATTTGCAAAGCTGGCTCCTTAACGTAATAGGTATTATATCCCTATAATGTATCACATCTCCATCCTTTATGATGACTAATGCCAATTGGTCAGTCAATATATTGACTTTGGAATAAAGTACATAGGTTATTTTAATCATACAATTATATTATATCAATCAAATTTAATATTCAAGGTTCTCAAAATATCTTGAAACTACAATTAAGTTTCACTGATATTTAATATTTTCGACCCTCTATGTAGCTGACTCATTTGCTAACATGCAAGATAACATTGAAAATAAATTGTATTATGACCTAAGATATTAATAAAACAAAAGGTTGTAAGAAAAGGATACAATGGATACTTTGCATATATTTCCTGATAATGTTTAGTGTTAGTCATCAAAGCTTATCATGAATAAATTAACAGTCGGTATTTTGTATGATGTTTTTATCGTGGGTGTCCTGCAGATCATTAAACAAATTGAAAATATTTGTACTTATATATGTTCAACAGTTTTATTTGGATGAGATTCCCTTGTACTTATTATGTTTAACGGTTTTATTTGGATGGAATTCCCTTGTACTAATTATGTTCAACGGTTTTATTTGGATGGGATTTCCAACAGTTTTCTTTGACGGCATGTATCATCTCAACTCATACACATAGCGTTGGGCTTTGAGCTTCTTCTAGAGTGGGAGACATTGATATTTAGCATAGGGTTTTATTTCAAGATATGATTGTCTTAGGTTTGCATGCTTTTGCAGATTAAATAGCTTATATTGAATATACTAAACCTTTAGTACATTCATTTTTGTATTTAGATAATTTATGCAACATGAAAAGATTTCCGGAATATGAATTCTCATAAAATAGCCCTTTCAAATTATAATCTGCTCATTAACCTGTCCTCTTGCTGTGAATCTATGTTAGCAATAAATAAATTATGGGTCTGTGGATATAAGAAAGATCTCCAATAGTATGTAATTTCAAAAAACTTGTGTCTTTAAATTAGCTTCTTATTAAACAGAAATAATTTTAAGAGTTTTTAATGATATAATTTTAAAACAAAATTTAATGGAATATCAGACATTGTTTGTTTAACTTGCAGTTAGACGGTGATAATTATAAAGTAGATATTGGATTATATAGTATTATAGTAGGGCCTGATCAGAATTAGTATTAACTCAGCGTCATGGGGGTTGGGTCTGTGAGACCCGTCACATTTTATTTCGCTACTAGTTCGGTTACTAAGCGTGCAAATTTGCCGTTCTTCTCAATAGATGGAGCTGTTGAGCTGTTCTATGTGTCGCAGATAACAGGATAGAAGTGCGACAGCCACAGTGGGAGTTACACATGCACGAAATTGAATAAGGTATGTGAGACCCAGCCCCGCAGTTGGTGTCACAATTTCGCGCCTTTTTGTATAAATATTATTTTAATTATTATCCGTGAATTTAATCTTTTGTATTTGTTTTTTTGTTGCTATTTACAATTAAAACTGCTGTTATATAGTTTAATGTATTTTGTTTTTTTGTAGGTACTTAGTAAAAAGAACGACGGCGTATTCTTTCAATTTTAAGAGCCTGACTCCGATTATAGAGTCTGATTCTGGAAAGCCTAGTAATAAACAAAATTAATAATAGTTTTTCAAAAACAAAATGAATGCGATTTATAAAAATCCGCTTCGGTCTTGTCATGGAAAACCTAGAACTTCGCCATAATGTATCAGCGCTTCTACGTGTTTAAAAAAAATTAAATATTTGTTTGTGAAGCATTAAGGGAACCTCCGGCAAGGAAGGCTAATGTTCGCAAAAGGTACCAAGAGTGTCCAGCCAAGAAAGACCGTAAAACAAACTACAGCTGCGAGAGTTGCAACAATTATATTTGTTGAGAACATATTGTACCTTTCTGTGCTGACTGTACCAAAGATAATGATTCCGAGTAATTCATTGTTATTTTCTTCTAAAGATAATTTAGTTTCCTACAAAAAAATAGCATTAAAACATACATACATACATATCATCACGCCATATCCCTTGCAGGATAGGCAGAGAGAACAGAGTGCCAGAGAACTCTATCTCTGCATACTTCACTCGCTTCCTCAACATTCATAATTCTCTTCATACACGCTCGCCGGTTTCGGAGACTCTTGACTCCACCTTCCTTCAGTACATGACCGGTCTGGTCTAGGTAGGTTAGTCTCGGTCTCCCTCGGTACCTACATCCTTCCACTTTCGCATTGTATATCTTCTTAGCCAGACGTTCGTTCGGCATTCTTTCCACATGTCCGAACCATCGGAGCATTCCCTTTCGCATCTTTACACCAATACTCTCTTTCATACCTACTCGCTCTCTTACGTCGTTACAAATGCGGTCGGTCAGCCTAACTCCACAGATTTTCCGCAGAGATCGCATTTCGACCGCATTAATTTTACTTTCATACTCTTTTCTGGATACCCAACTCTCGCTTCCATACAGTAATGTTGGGACAAGCACTGCGTTATGTATTGCTACACGTGTTTTCTGGCTGAGGTGGTGGCTGCCGAGAAATTGCCCCAACGCTCCGTTCACTTTATTTCCCGCATTCACTCTTCGCTCTATATCAGTGGTGTACCTTCTATCTCGGCTAAATCCACATCCAAGATATACAAATTCATCCACTTGCTCTAGTATATCATTACCTATTGTTACTCTTACATCTGTTCTGGCTTCGTCTCTTTCAAAGACCATTATTTTGGTTTTGCTCACATTCACGCGTAGACCCCTTTCCTTACAATCTTCTGTCATTGTGTCGACTAGGGTCTGCAGGTCAGTCGCTGACTGTGCCAGCTGGACTGCATCATCTGCATATAGCAGAGCAGTGACCACTGAGTCGCCCATCTGGACTCCCACATTCATATCGTTCAACTTTTGGAGACATTTATCCAGATATATGATAAACAGCCTGGCTGAAAGAACGCACCCCTGCTTAACGCTGATATTGACGTCAAACCAAGGCGACATTCCATCATCCAGCCGCACACAGGCTCTACAGCCCATGTAACTGGACTGCACAGCCTGTAGCAGTTTACCGTTAATACCATACTCCGGTAAAATGTCCCAAAGTTCCTTTCGTACAACTGTGTCAAATGCTGTCTCCAGATCCACAAAACTGCAGAAAACCCTCTGACCTAGAGCCAGATGCTTCTCCACAATGTTGCGCAGAGAGAACACTTGATCCATGCATCCCCTTCCACTCCTGAAACCTCCTTGTGTCTCACACAGTAAACCATTGGACACCATCCTCATTCTCCTTTCAATAATTTTACCATACACTTTTGCTGCCAAACTGGTCAAGCCTATGGCTCTGTAATTTGCGCAGTCATAACGTGAACCCTTGTTTTTAAACAAAGGCACGATGACTGCGCTATTCCAGTCCCTGGGAACCATTCCCGAGCTCCAACATAAATTGAGGAGCAACAGCAACGCCTCCCAGACACAGGCGCCACCAAGCTTGATCATCACGGCAGACACCATATCAATGCCTGCTGCCTTACCATTTTTCAAACTTCTTATCGCCCATTCAACTTCATCCATACTGATGCCATCGGAGGACGCCGTCGTCGAATGTTGATCTACTAAACCACATGCGACACCGGCGCCAACCATAGCATCCGCATACATATCGCCAAAATATTCACTCCATCGACTTAACACGTCTTGTGTTTGTGTAAGAATGTCTCCACCTTTAGACCTTATTTTATTCATTCTGAAGGCATTAAGACATTATTAATTAATAATAGAAAATAATAGAATAAAATAGAAAAAATATTTAAGGAGAAGAGATGTTGATATTTGCCATTCTTTTTTTAAAGAGTTAATAAATATGATTGAAACATGATATGATATTTGTGTTTCATTTATTTACGTAAATATCTAAAAAAGTAAACAGAATAAATATTAACTTTATTATTTATAAAGTATGTATTAGAATAATTTTGATATCTAATGAAGGTCTGTGAGACCCACCCCAACGTCCGTGTAACACTTTTCGACCCCCATGACCACGGGTTAATTAAGAACTTAAGGTGTAATTTAAAACAGTTATACTATTTTGGCTTAAAAAGAGATTACTTATTCTATTCTATACTATGGAATATCAGGACAAAGTTTTTGATTGTTTTTCAGTGTTCATATAACATAGAAAACAATTAAAAACAGCAGGCAAGTTGTGTCATTCGAATTATATCTCAATTCCATAATTCAAACTACTCTCAAGCAGGATTGGTCCATTCTCGATAAGTCTTCCAGAATGGACAAAACCTGCGATTTTGAGATCAATACATATGACGAGCATTGTGCTCCTGGTTAGTTAGCAATTCTTTAACAAAGAAGATTCAGCTGCATATCAGTAACTTAGGATATTTAAAATTAAATCTATTTAATTTGATGGCAAATATTGAAACATTTACTATCAGCAATAGGTCTAGCCCACCCAATAAAGATCTTTCATTTTTACTTAACCATCTCATCTCATTATCTTCATTACATAAATGTTATGCCTATCCAAAACCTAAAATTGGTAACTGTTCTAAGAATTTGAAGACCTCTGCTTTAAATTATCTGAATAGATTTTTAATAATAGCAAGCTTAAAGTTTTAAACTGCATTAGCCGATAAAAATGTTTGATCAATATTTACCTATTTGAAGACATCTAAATCTATCAAGGTTTGTGGGGTTGTTTTCTTCAGTCAGCAAAAAAGTCATGAGGCCCATACGATACATGTGACCAGCAATAGATTCACATTCATTGATATCACAGATAACCCAACCAGTTCTCTTCACATGCTGAAAAACATACACAATGTTTAAAAACAAAGACATCATAATTTTTCTTTTATGTTGCAATCTTGTTAAAATTGAACTATTACCACCGAAATTGTAAAAAAAAATAAAGGAAAAATGTTTTACAAAGGAATTGTTAAGACAAAAAATTAATTCTAACAATATTGAATAGATAAAATTTATTAAAAAAATGTTTATAAATTATGATATGTCAATTAAATAATAGTGGTATAATAAATAGGTAGTTTTCCTCCCATTGCGGAGAAGTTTTGTACTCAGTAGTGAAATAGTTATAGGATTAAGAAATTTTATGATTTATTGATGCCGCAGCGATTTAGGCTGTTCAAATTTATTATCAATACACTAATGGTTGAATTTGAATTTTATTCAATGTTTAAAATTTGCTTACCTTTAGGCGACCCACTAACTCCAAGAATTCTAAAATTTTGCTATTTTGAATTGCGAGAGCCATTACGTTTTTATATATTCTTCAATGCTAAATACCTTAACAAGTTAATTGGTATTTATCTAAGAATAATATTTGTCTGTAATAATAGAATCGTTTTTATTACTGATATACAAGTAATAATTTATAAACTACTACGAGTAAAACGAATTGAAAGTTTACAAATGATTCGAACTTGTGTTATCCTTCTTTTCTCTAACTCGTGTGCCCGGAAAATGATTGAAATGTCAAAGTCAACGTTGCCAATGGATATTTTCAAATCCGATCAATTTTTATTCAGTAATATTAAGTAGCAACACTACATATTTTAAATTACTGAATTCTTAAAATCTATCAAATGATTTTGTTATTTATATATATATTTATCGAATGAACGAATAGAACCTTTTTTCATAAAGGTATTTATAAGGGACAACCTATTTTTGGTTTATTTAATTAATGTATATATTTTGAAATAACAATTCATTATTCATGACCAAATATTGGCTTTACTCAATTTAAAAATCGATACCTGATGATATAATAATGACAGTATTTTAAATAATATTAAAAGAATATGAAACTCCAAAAAGTTGCATTGTGGCAACTATAAAGTTATCTACCACATTCTTGTCACCCACGGGTAAGATAGGGGATGGTGAATTGTATTCTTACTCCGTAACCACACAGAATATAAATAAAATTTAAGTAATAACCTAAGCTTTTCTCAAGTTAAACAATTTCAATATTAAATTGTTCAACTTAGATTAGTTTAAGTTATCACTTCTGTCGGGCGTCACGAAACGTACTTACACGTTTTTTTTTTTTCATGTATGTTAATAACATAATCCATAAAATGAGATATGTTGATTATAAATATAATACTTTTACGAAAAAATAACTTTACGGTAATCCACAAAAAGTTCACAGGGTAAATAACCTATATATTCCTAGTTCTTCTTTCGTTCGGCTAGCATTGCAGGAACATTTATTAGGCTGGCTACTCTGGTCAAACTGAATGAATGGTGAATGCTGAAGAATTTCATGGACTTTTGGCGGGAATCTAAAAACGTCATGAGGTTGTTTTGTATTACCTATATCCAATACCTATATTAACGTGTTATATTAGATATTTTTACCCGACTGCGCAACGCAAAGGAGTGATATTGTGTTTAACAGTCTATGTATGTATGTATGTATGTTTGTATGTTCCTTTGAAGCACTATATAGACCAAACGCCTGGGCCGATTTTTATGATTCGCACGTCAATCGATTCCTCTTAATCCGCCGAGTGTCACTAAAGATATGACGTTAATGAAAATTCAATATGGCGACTACTGGATGCCATATTGTGAAAATTAAAAAAAATAAAGTCAACAAACTATGTCGCGGGGGTATCGTTGAATAGGTATTTAAAAATAATTATTAGTTTTCTCTCAACATTTTTCGATTTAACTAGCCGTTTAGGATCTATATTGATTTAAAGTTCCGTAACAACCTTTCTCACATATAGGTTTTTTAGACAGTAGAAATTTACCATGAAAAGATGAAAAATTCATATAACTGGATGTAGATGGACATATACTGAAGTATCTAGTAGGTATATTGTCCAATATACCATAGGTAGTCCTACCTAAAGTATCTAATGTCACGCGGTCGCCCATCTCCAATTTCTAACGATTTATTACTCAACTTCAGTCGAAAGACTATATATAGTTAAGTACTTATCTACTTATTAATAAATAAGATAACTATAGCTACCTAGGTATTCATAACTAAAAAGTATAAAATAAAAAAAATAATTTTAATCAAAAAACCCGACTGCGTAAAAAGTAACCAAAACTACGTACATAATAAAAAAACTGTAAAGAAAAAAACAAGCACTTAGATCTCCGGTGGTCTAGAATTTCATAATATATTATTGAATAAATACCATTGCAGAAAATAAAATATATTTTAATAATAGAACATGACAACTGAACAGTCGGGATCCACTGAAAAAATAGATTTGCTGTCGAATAATTAGATTTGCTGTCGAATAATGGATCCCGACTGTTCAGTTGTCATGTTCTATTATTAAAATATATTTTATTTTCTGCAATAGTATTTATTCAATAATAAACTCATTTGCAAAAAAAACGGGCGGTTTTGATTTTCATTCATATTTTTTTTTTTTATATTCTTTATTTTAGCCATACACCAGTTAGGTAAGTCGGCTAATTTTCATTCATATTTAAAAAGATACAATACCAAAAAGGTTTCAATCGTTTGTACACGTTACTGGCCGGTTTTAAAAATGCTGTGGTATTTAAAAAAGTACGTTCTAAATTCAATTTTTCATTTGATGTTAATTTTTACAGAAAACCCCTTTTTATCCTACATTTTTGGCGCGAAGTTCCAGAAGTTAACATCGACTTTCATAACTTTTATTCAATTTTTATCGATTAATTTCATATCCTTGACTGTCAAAGCTTTATTTAATGCTGTTTGGCTGTATCAAAAATGGTAGATAAAGTGGTAAAAGCTACCAAAATTATCGCGCTGCTTGAAGAGGGTTGCAGCCAATGTTTCGTGGCTAGGAGGCTAAATGTTAGTCGCTCGACAGTCCAAAGGACCTGGCAGCGATATCAGGAGACTGGTTCCGTCGAGAGAAGGCCTGGTTCTGGAAGAAAACCATGTACCCAACCACGGGATGATCGTTTTCTTGTGAGTCGCGCATTGAGAAATCGCAAATCTTCGTATGTGGATCTTAAGAACAACCTCCAAGAAGTAAGAAATGTGCATATTAGTCTATGGACGGTCAGGAGGAGGCTTCTCGCTGCCAATATACGCAGTCACCGCCCGGCCCGCGGCCCCAAATTACTCCGTGAGCACAGAGTTCACAGGCTTAGGTTCGCTAGAAATTGTGAATCATGGACTCAAGACGATTGGAATAGGGTTTTGTTCTCTGATGAAGCCAGGATATCTCTGTTCGGTGAAGATCGACGTCGGCGAGTGCTAAGAAGACAAGGAGAACGCTTTGCAGAGGCATGTTTCGAAGAAATCACACCTTATGGTGGGGGCTCTGTTATGTTTTGGGCAGGAATAAATTCAATGGATCGTACAGAGTTAGTCTTCATTGAAAACGGCTCACTGACTGGGCATCGATACATAACGGAAGTTCTAATTTCTCATGCACAACCCGCATTGGCCGCTCTAGGTGAAGACTCGATTTTTATGGACGACAATGCTCGCGCCCACCGATCCCGCGATGTTAATGCGTATGTGCAAGAGGTCGGCATTCGTCGTTTGGATTGGCCAGCTCGAAGTCTCGACCTCAATCCCATAGAGCATGTCTGGGACGTTCTGAAACGGCGTGTGGGATCAGTACACCCGGCTCCGCAGACCATCAGAGAGCTGAAGAATGTGATTACTGCGGAGTGGGAACGTATTCCGCAAGCAAGTATCCGGGATATACTCGCTAGCATGCCCAGACGAATTCAAGCTGTGATTTTAGCTAGAGGGGGTCACACTCGATACTAAACATTTATCTGCTTTTACTTTATTAAAGAAAAACAAACAAAAAAACTTTTTTATTTTTACTTCATGAGCATATGCACTACTAGCGAATATACACTACTAGCGAGGTTTAGCATTATTTCCCATAAATTGTATCTAAATTTTATGAAATACTGATGAAAACGATTATTTTCTTATTAATTTACCAAATTGTGTGGATAAAACTACCTATAATTATCAAACAAAGAAATATTAACATTTGAAATGGTTCATTGCTTAGGTGCCCGTTTTTTTTGCAAATGAGTGTATATTATAAAATTCTAGACCACCGGAGATCTAAGTGCTTGTATTTTTCTTTTCAGTTTTTTTATTATGTACGTAGTTTTGGTTACTTTTTACGCAGTCGGATTTTTTTATTTCTTTAATTATCTATGTAATATGATGCTACAGAACTGCTAGGATGTAGATATGATATAAGTAATAGAATATAATATAATAATGCTTTACGATGTTTTCGTTTTCCACCAAAATTCTTAGAATATACCATTATTAGTGTGGTCATAGTACTGTTGATGGCGACGATTTGACTTACTGACGGGCAATTATCTTTAATTTGTGAAAGACTAAAGACGTGAAGAAAATTATATCTCGACACTGGCAACAATTACTCGTATAAGTAGCTGTATTAAAAATACATAAAAAGAAGAAGAAGATTTGAATTAACTACATGGAACCGTGTAAACAACTGAACTTCAAGGCTGTCTCAACTATTCAAGTACTGATTATATATTTATCCAACAGAATTGGGCAGAATGGTGGCGCACTCAAGTTACTAGAACCATTAAAGCAAGAATCGACTTTTGGCGGGTATCTGAAAAGTCACGTGGTGCTTTTGTATTATATTCGATATCTTAGTGTTTTAAGTTTTTAACGAGTTATATCAGATAATTTTGATGGCATTTTATGTAATGTGATACGACGGAATTGCTGGGATGTAGTGAATGTAATATAAAAATGCTTTACAATGTTTTCGTTTTCAATCAAACTGCCCAAAATTTACCATTAATAGTGTGGCCATAATAGTGTTGATGACCTCGATTTGACTTACTGACGCACACTGACTAACATGAAGATATTAAAGACATGATAAAGTTATAACTCGACACTGGTAAATGTGGCTCGTAAAGTAGCTGATTGCCAATAAGAAAAAAGGAAGAAGAAGCAAGAATCGGTTTTTTGGCGGGAATATGAAAGAGTCATGTGTCATCATTCAACGTGTTATATTAAATCATTTTGATGATGTTTTATGTAATGTGATACTAAGGAACTGTTGGGATGTAGTAAATATGATATAAAAGTGCTTTACAACGTAGATATCATTAACACTGTGACCATTCAATGTTGATGGCGATGATTTAACTTAGTGACTGACAATGACTATAACAGGAAGAGACTAAAATATGCGTAATGAATATTGTAAGTCGGCACTGGCAATAATAGTTCGTATAAGTAGCTGATTGCCAGTACAAAAAATGAAGAAGAAGTAGGAATCCATTTGGATTTTGGCGGGAACTTAAAATAATAACACGTCATAGAAACCAATTCAAGTACAAGGACACTATTCTAAAAACATCTCTTAAAAAATAAACAAATATGACAAATTGTACAATTAAATGGTGTCACAAAATATCTGGAAAACATAAAGAGTGTATTAACATCACTTATCATAGGTGAACTTTTAACATATTGTAGTAGTTGTACAAGACGACGGGGTACTTAACGTTTCAAGCGTAATAAAACGACATCTTTAATTATTTTGAATATTTATTGATTTATAATTAATCGTACCTAAACTGTCATTGGAATTAAGGAACTTCAGAAACTTTAGACTTACTGAAAAAAAAATATAATTCTGATTTTTTCAAAAATGTCAAAAACCTCATCTTGCCTCTTCTGTAGGGTAAGACGAGGTACCCCATGGGGCAAGAAAGGGTATGACAAACTATTCTATTTTTGTTTGCAAAATTCGCAAATAAATATTGTCTCGTCGTCATCGTCGTCTATTCCAGCACCGCTACAGTGAGCCCACTTTAAACAGAGAGAGTGGCCACTTTAAACAGAGAGAGCATGCAGCCCATCCTTCATTTGAGTCCAAATATTTGCCATGGCAGTAAAAGCTGGTGCTGGTGAGTTTAGATTATTGTGTATTATGGTTTTCTTCTTATTCTCTTCCTTTGCCAAATTGATATTCTTTTTCTTTTTTAGTACTTTCACCTTTTTCTTCTTTTTTGTTATCTTCTGCCAGTCTCCGTTTCTTAATTTTTCTTCTAATTCATGTTTATATGGAGAAGAAGTTATTATAGCCGTTTTTCCTCGTTTCCTTGTCACGTGTGTCATTTTGCGAGTTGCAGGATAAGGCATCACTTATTGAGGACTGACAACAGGAAATATGGTGGTGGTGTAATTGGCCTTTGATCAATTTCTACAGTGGAGTATCCGGTTTGAGGCTCTGCTTCAATTGCAGATTGTGTCATGCCAATAGGCATGCGGCATATCAGCGGGTCGTCAATATTTTCTTTGTCAGAATCGTCAGCTGCCGAAATTGAAGTTGCAGCCATTATAATCTCCGAGACAATTGAAGTTGAAGTGAATGATCTATTTGGTGCTGTTTCTCTGTGTTCCGACGTAGTAGTTTCTGGCAGTGCATCAGTGATGGATAATGTCTGAGTTTGTGGAATACCTGTCGTAATTGATGGAGCAAAGTCAATGTCGATAAAACACTGTTGGATCGTATGGCCAAATTCCACATTTTTTAAGTCATTTATTGCCGTTGCCATTGTAGAAGCTTGAAAAAAGGTTTTACCAAAACTCTCTGCTACTTGCCGAACAATTACTACCATTCCAGGATTGCTGCGAAGCCAAGTTGTAATTTATTGATCGTAAGTAGTATGTGCTTAAGGGCCTCATGTGTACTACGTCAGTGACTTGAAGTTGATGACCCATATGTGAAGGGGCAAGATGGGTTACCATACCCCATCTTACCCTCCCGCGTACATTTTAATAAAATAACATATACCTATTCACAAAATTAATTAAAATATAGAAGCAAATATGTTCTTCCCTGCTGGTGTAATCATTGATAAACAAGAATGCCTATCAATCAGTTTGAGACAACTAATGTTGAGGTACAAAACACATGAGATGTACAATACGAAAATAGCAGCGTACTTGACAAAAATCGAGATTTTGGCGCTAGGGCAAACACGCGTGGCTTAACAAGCCGGTTACAACGCTGAATGATACCATAAACTACATGGCAATGCATCATTACGAGCCAGAGCGCCTGTGATTGCTCATTCGCGTGGCCGATAAGACCCGGTACCCCGTCTTGCCCCCCCTTCCCCTATTTCTACCATTTATGCAATGATTTTATTTCATAATTTCTAAATGTACAATATTGCCAGATAAGGAAATCACTTTTCACATGTTATTGAGTGCTATTGTAGCTCTATTTTTTTTAAATTTATATTACTATTCATGTCGCCTTGGTTTGACGTCAATATCGGCGTTAAGCAGGGGTGCGTTCTGTCAGCCAGGCTGTTTATCATATATCTGGATAAAAGTCTCCAAAGGTTGAACGATATGAATGTGGGAGTCCAGAGGGGCGACTCAGCGGTCACTGCTCTGCTATATGCAGATGATGCAGTCCTGCTGGCACAGTCAGCGACTGACCTGCAGACGCTGGTCGACACAATGACAGAAGATTGTAAGAAAAGGGGTCTACGCGTGAATGTGAGCAAAACCAAAATAATGGTCTTTGAAAGAGACGAAGCCAGAACAGATGTAAGAGTAACAATAGGTAATGATATACTAGAGCAAGTGGATGAATTTGTATATCTTGGATGTGGATTTAGCCGAGATGGAAGGTACACCACTGATATAGAGCGAAGAGTGAATGCGGGAAATAGAGTGAACGGAGCGTTGGGGCAACTTCTCGGCAGCCACCACCTCAGCCAGAAGGCACGTGTAGCAATACATAACGCAGTGCTTGTCCCAACATTACTGTATGGAAGCGAGAGTTGGGTATGCAGAAAAGAGTATGAAAGTAAAATTAATGCGGTCGAAATGCGATCTCTGCAGAAAATCTGTGGAATTAGGCTGACCGATCGCATTCGTAACGAGGACGTAAGAGAGCGAGTAGGTATGAAAGAGAGTATTGGTGTAAAGATGCGAAAGGGAATGCTCCGATGGTTCGGATATGTGGAAAGAATGCCGAACGAACGTCTGGTTAATAGAAGGTTAAAGATATACAATGCGAAAGTGGAAGGATGTAGGTACCGAGGGAGACCGAGACTAACCTACCTAGACCAGATCGGTCATGTACTGAAGGAAGGTGGAGTCAAGAGTCTCCGAAACCGGCGAGCGTGTATGAAGAGAATTATGAATGTTGAGGAAGCGAGTGAAGTATGCAGAGATAGAGTTCTCTGGCACTCTGTTCTCTCTGCCTACCCTGCAAGGGATATGGCGTGATGATATGTATGTATGTGTTACTATTCAGTGTCGTTATCTAAAGCCGAATTTAATAATAGAATAAAATACTATCTTTAAGGAAGCTGTAATATGATTAATCGATATTATGTAATCGTATATATTGGGATGAAATTTTAAATTGTACCTACATAGAAAAGACGCAGTAATAAGTAATGATCGGTTAGTTTTGTATTCCTCATTATGTCGACCCAAGGAGGATTGATGTCGGCTGGTCATAAAACCAATAACTTTTGCAATATGTACGATTGAAAAGGAGTACATATTGCGTTAATTCCAGTGATTTTTAACTACATATTGTATAATGAGTGTTTATTTGGTTAAATCAGTATTTACATTATTTTATAACACCCATAGTTTATTTGGAACAAAGCTAGCAACTAAAAATAATTATCTATAGGTACTTTCCTTAATATAATTTATTTCCGAAAAAAAAAATTCTGGCGTTGCATACGCGTGTACATTTACTACATACAGTATGTAATAAATAAAGATTTTATTATATGATAGCTGTTTTATTTTATTCGCATTAGGCATATTGCTTTTATGGGATATAAGAAATTATTATAACAATACAGTATTCTTATTCATTTCGTTGAACTCTATTCCAAATTCAAGAATAATTTTGATATTGTAATAGGGATAAATTTAAGGTACCTATAAAACGTCAAAATGATGTCTTTGGGTGCTGAGTTGAGGTCGAGGTAACGACTAAAAATACGGGAGTAAGTTAGTAAAACAATAAATGAAAAAACACGTGAATATCTAAGAAATAATGCATTTCATTTTCCCCAATTATGGGCAAACTACATTTTAGAGTCATTTTCATTTTATAGTAGTGTGCGCGTGTACTCGTGTAATCGCTTGCACAAATGCACACCAACAGCTTCACTTTTTGAATACTTAAACTACCGAACTTACCTTCTATGCGTTATTTCTGTAAGAGCGGCAATATGAAAACGTCATGTGGTGGTCTTGCGTTATATTCATTATCTTAGAGTTTTAACGTTTTATATTAAACATTTTGATGGCATTTTATGTAATGTGATGCAAAGGAATTGCTGGGATATAGTGAATATGATATAAAAGTACTTAACAAATATTTTCATTTTCTATCAAAATGCCTAGAACAGAGCATTAATAGCGTGGCCACCGCACTATTGAAGACGCCGCGACGACATGACTAATTGACGAACAATGACTAATATGAAGAAATTGATAATTTGTGAAGAAAATTGTATCTCAACAATGGCTCATATAAATAGTTAAATAGTTGAGTTGCCAATATAAAATAAGAACAAGAAGAAGAAGTCACGTAAAGACGAATGAACAATAAATTATTTAAATTTTATCAATAGACTCATGAAATTACTATTATTATGGAAAGTACTATTATTTAAATCATCATAATCATCATCTTGCTCTTATCCCAATTACTTGGGATCGACGCAATATATCATCCTCCTCCATACAGTCCTATCAGACGTCATCTCTGCAATCATTCCATGTCCATTCATGTCATGACTCACACAGTCCATCCATCTTTTCTTTGGTCTTCCTTTACCCCTAATGCCTTCAACATTCATATTTAAAACTTTCCTCATAACTTTACTTTCATCCCGTCTCATCACATGTCCATACCATGTCAACCTTTCACTCCTTAACTTTTCTGTCACTGGCGCAACTTTCAAACTTCCTCTTTTATGTTCATTTCTTATTTTATCCAATCTCGTCACACCGCACATCCATCTCAACATTTGCATCTCCGCTACATGCAGTCGTCTCTCATCCGTCACTTTTGTCGCCCAACATGCTGATCCATACAATACAGCAGGTCTTATTAGGCTTTGTGAGGCCGTCATGGAGAGGAAGGAGGCTGCGGAGCGGGAACGCGAGTCACTTGCGTTCGCTGACTCGCTCCGCCGCCGGCGACCGGGGAGGAGGAGGCGCCGTTATGCGCACCTCCTCCCACCGCCTTGAGGACCGACTGGACGTGGCCAAAAGGCCAAGCGTTGGGGCATCGGGGATCGAATGTCAGTAGACTATCTCTTCGGCGTCCCGTAAAAGCGCAAAAGGGGGCCGCTGTTGTTTTAGTGGGTATTCCAGTGTTAGCCAACCGGCGAGTCCCACACTCCCTCCCGTCTTGACACCAGCTTAGCGCGTAAACGCGTTTCCATAACGTCAAAAAAAAAAGGTCTTATTAGGCTTTTGTATATTTTGCCCTTTAATTTAAGAAGTACTTTGGGGTCGCATATTGTACCCGTGACCTGTCGCCATTTCATATTTCACCCATCCCGCATCAATTCTGTGCTTCATTGCATGATCCAGGTCGCCATCGCTTTGGATAAGAGAATCGAGGTATCGAAAATCCGAGCATACTGGTATAGGTACTCCACCTGCCGACCTCTCGCTGCCGGCCGTCGTGAAAGCGATGGTCGACAGCGAGAGGAATTGGGACGCGATCGCTTCCTTCTGCGAAGACGTCATCTCGCCGAAGGAAGCGGCGGAGCGAACCCGAGAGGAACTTCTTTTCGAGGATTCGCGCCGCCGCCGGCGACTGGGGCGGCGGAGGCGTGAATACCTCCCCCTCATGCCACCCTAGCCGAGGCAGCGGGTGACTGGACCGGGGATTAGTCTGGTCGCCCTGGGAGCGAGGCCACCGCGTGAGGACGACGCCCCGATGGTGCAAACTATCCGGGCGTCGACATTAGAGAGGATACCCGTCAGGGTAGACCGCCGGGTGGGCCACTGAAGAAAAAGACCGCGTACCAGTGACCCACCCGCATGGCGTCGAGAGGTATATTGTAGGGTCTACGGGGTCTTGCGCCGCTTTTCCTGTCGCCCCGGACGGATTAGCGGGGTTTGACGAGCCGTAGCCTGCCGCCAAAAAAAAAAATAGGTGCTCCACCTAGGGATATGGGTGTAAGATTGGAGAGACCGCCGAAATCGCAGAACATGTACTCTGTTTTAGGTCTGCTGATTTTCAAACCAACATTCTCCAATTTACAGCGCCACTTCTCCAGCATGCTCTGTACCTCAAATCCTTCTTCTCCGACGAGAACAATGTCATCAGCGAATAGCATGCACCAGGGTGCCTCTTCCTCCTTCCGTATCTCCGATGTTAACGCTTCTATTATCAACAGGAAGAGGTAAGGACTTAACGCCGGCACTTGATGCAAACCCACCTACACAGTGAACTCGTCGGAGTCTCCAGCCGCAAAGTACTATTATTTTACGTCGGCTTAGAGTGTAAACCTGCTAAATCCATTTTTAACCAATAATACGTTTTACATACCATTCGAAAGAGAAAAAAATAATACACAGCTTTAGAAAAACAGTTAATGTCAGTTTTGACTTTATATTGACAAAAACGCATGATGAGTAAAACTGCCAAATCCATGGGCGCCAAAGTTTGGCGGCTAACTCCATTTTAACCGCCATTTTGTATTGAGTATTCGAAGCCAGCACATGTGTTTTATCAAATAATTATTTCAATTGTCATTATTGGTGCAAACGGAGGCTTGCAGATTTAAACATTGCAAAGGTATGTATTTTTTTTTATTATTTTATTATTTTTTCGCATTAACATCGTCAGAAATTGAAATATATTGATATTTAAAGCACAAAATCTTGGATTATACTTGCCTAAGAAGGATCTATGTGAGATATGTGCTCTGTTTAAAGTTGGCAATAAGTTGCAAGAAGATTATTTAGAACATCAAAGTAAGAAAGAAGAAGCTCGAGCAGAAAAAGAAAAAGATAAAGCTGAAGAAAGCGTAGTTTTTACCGTTGACTTGCAGGCAGTTCTGATGGCACCTAAATCAAAAATTAGCAGTTTATACTATAGAACAAAGCTCCAAGTACACAATCTTGCCTTTTATAATTTGAAGAACAAAGATGGCTATTGCTATTTGTGGAATGAAACCGAAGGAGGTTTAAATTCTGAAGAGTTTGCAAGTATATGGGTCAGTTTAATTGAGAACAAGGTTTTACCACAAAATGAACAAAAAAAGCTAAATAAAATAATATTTTATACCGATGGTTGCACCTATCAAAATAGGAACAGTGTAATGGCTAATGCATTATTGTTAACGGCTATAAACCATAACATAACCATAGAACAAAAGTTCCTTGAAGTTGGCCATACACAAATGGAAGCGGACAGCATTCATTCCTCTGTTGAGCGAGCTCTTAAAGACAAAAACATCAATGTTCCTGCGGAGTATATATCTATTTGCAGGTCAGCAAGAAAAAACCCTAGACCTTATGATGTGACTTACTTAGATTATAGCTTTTTCAAAAACTTTGATCAAGTAAAATTTTTTAAAAGCGTTCGTCCTGGACGTGGTGTAGGTGACGTTAAAGTTACTGATAACTCTTCAGTACACCCCTAATGGTGAAGTATTTTTTAAATTGAGATTCTTTGAGGATTGGAAAATACTTCTACAAAGAAAATCACCGACTGTAGTTGTTTTGCCTTTTGGCACCCTAAGAAATCAGTTTGTAACAAAAAGAAAAATTACCAAAAGGAAATTTGAAGACTTGCAATATTTGAAAAATACTTTACCTGAAGACTATCGTCATTATTATGATAATTTACTTCATGACTAGTCACTTGTATTAATAATAATAATTGTTGAGACTGACTGATATCTGTACTTAATATGATATTTTCTGTACTTTAATTTAGAAATATGAAGACTGAAACAGTTATTTTATGTTAAGGGTATAAAATATTTAGAATTTAATATTTTTTTAACAAGAGAAATATTGTTTTGTTATTAAGTTTGGTTTTAAAAATAAATGTTATGATTATTTTCTAAAGTTTAATCACAACAAATAATTTTGTTTAATGAGAAGTTATTATAAAAGAGCATTCTAGTTTCAAAATTAAATTCTGTGAAAATTTTCTAAAGTCATAATTTAATAATATTATTATATTCAGAAGAGACTAAAAGTCAAATGTAACTACATAATTATATAATAATAATTATGTTGTATTTAAATATATTTATTATAGTAAAAATGTGTTAAAGTAATAACTAAATAAACTGCTAAGTCCTTTATTCAAATATTTACTAATTATTTAAAACCTGTTAAGTGACAAATGTGCTAATTAATAAATGAATACTAATTCTACTAACTCTTCTTTTATTTTAAAACATAAAAAATAAAGAAATACGCCAACTGTATAAAAGACGTTTCTTAAAGTTAATTTATATCTTTTTAAGAATGTTTTTTGTCTCTCCTGTAAAGTTACGTATTATGCCGTTAGCAGGTTTACACTCTAAGCCGACGAAACATATTTATTATGCATGCTAGCGTTGTATTTATTGCGCCTGATGCCGCCCTAGCCGAGGCCGCGGGTGACTGGATCGGGGAATTAGTCCGTCACCCGCCGAGAGGCCGACCGTGTGAGGAAAGACCGACATCCTACCCGAGGGGGGGATATCGGTCGAGGAGAGGGTACTCCTCAGGGGTATTCCGTCGGGCCGACCACTGACGTCAAGTCACTCTGCTCCGGTGGTCGGCCCAACGACGAAGGCGACGTCACGGGTGGGTTACGGGTGTGCGTGCTTACTCTGTCACCCCGGATGGAGTGGTGCGAGGAGTGCGCCGACCGTAGCCCAGCCCAAAAAAAAAAAACGCGTTGTATTTATGTTTCTGTTACACAATTATTAATTGGTACTTTTAGCCATACTTTCTTTACCTGTGAACGTCGTAAAAGACTAAAAGTTCTTCGAAATCTGCACAATGTAATTAGTCCATTACCCTTATATTGTAGCGGAAGCTTGAACACAGCGAATTCTGCTTCTGAGACGGGTAAGAAGTACATTAAACTGTTGGTTAAGTGCGAGCCGAACTCTCTCAAGATACTCCAGGTAACATCAAACAAGATACTGTGCTTTTTAAAAACTTTCCCTAAAATGACAACATCAAAATATACATTTCTCTCCGGATCGCTGTACAAACTTATTAATTTTGAATTTACCTTATTATATACTCGTATTTAATAGTTCTTGCCATACATACATATAACATTTTGCGTATGCAAGGCGTTATATGTATAAGGCACTAATAGGAACGTATACTTTTTGAAAATTTCATCTGGCTGTCTCTAGTTTGTAGATAGAGCTGATACATAGACGGAGCGGATACAGAGAGCTCTGACTACGAGCCCCGCAAATATATAATTAAAACTATACACGACATTTAAAATGGAAGACAACGAAATTACACACAAAAAGCTGTTTTTACAATATAATGCTTCTATAGGCATATCCGTAAGTTCCTTTCCATGTACGAGTGTCTGAAATAGCTCTGAGTGAAGGCCATCATTTAAACCTGTTTAAAGACTTGTATGTAATGTTAAATAATAATCCATGGTATTTTAAATAAATACACTCCATAATGAGAAGGTAAATTAGCCTAATACATCATATTAGTAGTCTTACTAGCTATCTGGCTGCTATAGGGTTTTGAATTTTCTTTCTTGTGCAGGTTAAATTTCTGTTAGCATTCATTGGTTGCTTTGTATGACACTCTTTTTTTGACATGCTATCATCTAATCACATCCCGGCTGAACTGTCCCGTTGATTTGTTTTATTATATTCCCCCTTTTTTCTATTCAGTAGACCACTGGGACTGTTTCCTTGACCAAAAATACAGTATGAAATGCTGAACTGAAAACATACTCTTGTTTGCATTAGATAAATATTTTAATTGTATTTTATTGAACCTATCTATAAATAGCAGATATTTTTCAGGTAGGTATTTATTTTTTATATCATTTTTCGTGACCATTTCAATTTAAATCTTTTCTGTCATGCGAATTAATAAGTTTGCACACAAGTGTGATCGATAGCCCGGCCAGTAGGTTACAGTGTGAATCTTAATGTACCCCGGTACCGCTACGCTAAATTTAAATTCAATCTCTGTTTCAAATGGTCAGTGAAAATGTGGGAGCCCTCAGTGCCGGTCCTTCAATTAGATTTAGCTTCAAAATGAACGTTCTAGTCAGTTTAAAGTTCAACAAAGTTCTGTTCAATGTGTGGAAAGTTGGTTTTGCTCTTAGAGTGTCTGTTTATTGGCAGGAAGCGAAGTTGGAATGATTCCGTTGCTGTTTGCTCTTTGTACAGGTTCGTGAGTAGTATGTTAAATGTATTAATGTTTTTGCACCTTTAAAGGATAATTTTATCAGTTTAATAAAGTTTGTTACAGTACATAACCTTTGTATTCCCGTGATTGTCGAATGTAGATAAATTACAGTACTATTCTTCTTTTATTATACAAAAAATACTAATGTGCAAAGATTTATAATTTTAATGTGATAAAAATTGTATTGTTTGTGTCAATGTGAAAGGTAGCTAAATATACTCGTATGTATTGAGGTAGTTCCGGAGAAAACCGTTTATATATACTGCCTTATGGTATTCGAGTAGGTGTCGTGGACAAATAGGATATTTTAGTAGGTAGTTTCCAGCACGTTTCTGTGATGATTTTACCACCCGTGTCCAAGGAATAAGTTATTAGAAAAAATGTTTTAAGTCATAACTTGTGAGTGTCACGATATCAGAATTAATGATTAAATTTGCAGTACTGATGATTGCTGACTGATGGGGACTATCAAGCTACCTGTGAAATCTGTTTTAATCAGTCATATTACTACATTTCATCATTCTCCTGCTCTTATCCCAATTCCTTGAGGATGACGCAATATGTTCTCGTACATATTGCAAAAGTTATTGGCAATAGTTTTATGACCGGCCGACTGCCTGACGTCAACCCTCCTTGGGAATGTAATTGTTGACCAAACGGCATCAGGTAGAGTTGGCCTATTTCGATATAAAGCTCTTAGTCGTCTTTTACGATAGCCACATGCAACGCAAGGGTTGCTAGTATTCGTAGCCATTACCACACAGCATACTATGCTACAGGTGTCATTTTAGATGTGATATGTGACAATTTTTCCAATTTCATATTCAGGGGCGTAATTATCGCCCTATCTGCCGTATTAATGATATGGGTCTTCCAGGCTATAGGGGCCCCGAAATTGTGTAAGCAAAAAATCCTAAAATGATGTTACAGAAATTAATTGCAGGGCCAACTATTTTATTCAAACATCACAGTACCTGAGAAAAGTATATCTTTCATTTGAATTGTTTGACTAATTTAGCTCCTATGAGCAAGTAATATCTTATAATAAATATATAATAATTTAAATTGAATACGTGCATTTTTTTAAACAAAAAATATTTTCATATGAGCTCTCTAACATATTTTGAAATAGAACCCGTCTAAGGTAAGCTACGCCCCTGTCCATGATACTAATTTACCGTTTTATGTTGTTTAATAATATTACGCCATTATGGACTCCGAATAGGGACAATATTTTACTACTCCTATCTTTTCTTGTGGTACAATTTGATTAAGCATACGGGACCTTGACGTTGTGCTTGACAATCTGCATAATACTTAGATGGTTGCGAGTTTATTACTACTCACTTAGTGAGCCGTCAACTTACGAATGTTGTATTTCCATGTATTGTTTACATAAACTGACACTGAAAGTATTATAATAGATGGTTAAATGCCAATTATCTTATTTCTTATAATGGCAAATGAGTAAGCAGGAAAGTGTTACTGCCGCTCCTGGACCGTAGGAATATCAGAGGTACAGCTAGGCTGGTAACCACCGACCAAAACCCACTCAAAAAGTTGAGCTGCCGGATCTCTCGCTAACCGAACGAAGCACAAGAGCATACACGTCTGACCAGCGTGGTATAGTAGGGCAATTTCTCTCCCAGTATGGAGGAGGCTTGTGCCCAACAGTGGGACATATATAAGCTGAAATGATGTAAATAGTGAATATATAAATATTAACAAACTCAATGCTATATTGCACATTTATTGCATCGCACAGCGAAATTCGTAACTCTTGCTTCGTTTTTGAGTAACTTAAAAGTTAACTAATGGATGTAACAATATTGAGAGATAAGATGAAAAAAAAGAACCCCTACCAAACCAACCAACTATCTTCCGAAAAAAGAAGGCGTTTTAAACCCAACAGTGGGTCATACATACCTACTTGGGATAAAGAAGAAAAAAAAAGTATAGAATTATTATTCTCTTTATTAAATGTTACAATTACTAAGTCTTGATATTTTATTAGTTTATCTTTCTTAGCCTTCACGAGATTCCCGTCATGAGGGAAAGTGACATCGACAATCATTGCACGGTGCTCTAGCCGATCTATCGTCACGATATCTGGTTTATTAGCCACGATAGTTCTATCAGTGATTATAGATCGGTCCCAGTACAGTGTAGCACGACCATTTTCGAGAACCGGCTTTAGTATATACCTGTATTACGGCACTTCTACGCTTACAAGTTTGTATAACAAAGCAAGTTGCTGGTTAATGATCCTGGCTACTTGGTTGTGTCTATGCAAATACTCGCCGTTAGCAAGAGGTGAACAACCGGAAACGATATGCCTGAGGGACTCGCCTGGTAGTTGGTACGCCCGACAAATATCAGCCGTGCCATCCTTCAAGATATATTTTCGGTAGTTATTCGTCTTGATATTATTAAAGTTAACGTTTTAAGCAATTAATATCTAATTGCCAAATACTAGATATTTGCCCATACGTGCTCCTATATAATGCCTAATTTCATTTCTATATGATTAATTATCATCATCATCTCGTCATCATTATCTTAGCTCATATATGTTCCACTGCTGGGCTCGAGTGGGCCTACACAGTAGGAGTGCAATTGACCTACTACACCCCCCCTGGTCAGGCATGTTGGTATAGGGCAGGTGTCAGCAATCTGCGGCTCGCGAGTCACATGCGGCTCTTTGGAAGTGAAGTTGCGGCTCTTTAGTACATACATAACATCACGCCATATCCCTTGCAGGGTAGGCAGAGAGAACAGAGTGCCAGAGAACTCTATCCTTGCATATTTCACTCGCTTCCTCAACATTCATAATTCTCTTCATACACGCTCGCCGGTTTCGGAGACTCTTGACTCCACCTTCCTTCAGTACATGACCGATCTGGTCTAGGTAGGTGAGTCTCGGTCTCCCCCGGTACCTACATCCTTCCACTTTCGCATTGTATATCTTAACCAGACGTTCGTTCGGCTCTTTAGTTCTATACGAAAAAAAATATTTTATAAAATAAAAACATTTAAAAATGGTTTTGAATTGATTAATGAGGATTAGGCACAAATTATTGTTGGCAACAAAAAATGTGGCTCTTTAAAAACTTTAACCCTTTATAAATTCAAATTTTTGGCTATTCAAAAGGTTTCCGACCACTGGTATAGGGTTTTATTTTGAGGTTTCCTTCTATTGAATAGATGTTATATGCATATTTTATCCCTTAGCCGTCTTTTATGATCACTCACGGGTTAGATAGGTGGTGGTGAATTGTATTCTTACTCCGTCCCCACACGGAAAATATCATCAGTTTATATAAAATACATAGATATATTATAATTATGGCACATAAGAACTCTTACCTAAATATTAATTACATAATGGCGAATAAATTCAAAGAATAAACACTGAAAGTTTTACCATATTTTGCTAGTGAGAGCTAGAATTTGTACAAGATGTTTTATCAACACAATTTGTAACAATATTCTATTTAATGGTAAGTAGGAGGTAAAAAAAGAGTTCATTTAAATAACACAATTGTTTAGGATATAAACGTACGAACGTCTGGTTAAGAAGATATATAATGCGAAAGTGGAAGGATGTAGGTACCGGGGGAGACTGAAACTAACCTACCTAGACCAGATTGGTCACGTACTGAAGGAAGGTGGAGTTAAGAGTCTTCGAAACCGGCGAGCGTGTACGAAACGAATTATGAATGTTGAGGAAGCGAATGAAGTATGCAAGGATAGAGTTCTCTGGCACACTATTCTCTCTGCCTGCCCTGCAAGGGATATGACGTGATGATATGTATGTGTATGTATGTCTAGGATATACCTATCTTTTGCCACCATAGCTTTTGTACTAGTTCTATAGTAGTAGTTTCTTATAGTATACTATTTCTCGTAGTCATTCTGTTAGAATGGATAGGGAAAGGTAAGTAAGGTAAGTCTTTAATTGATTTTCACACAGAAAATACGATGTTTATTTAGAATAATTACTTCAAATGAGTTTCACGTTTTTATTGATTTTAACCGACAAAAAAACGGAGAAGTTTCTCAATTTGAGACGTATACTTTTTTTACGCATAACTTTTTATAAAGTAGCCCAATTTTGATAATTCTTTTTTAAATGGATAGGGTATACTCCGAAGTTGATTTCATACGAATTTTGAACAAAAATTCTAAGGCTAAGGGTAGGAAAATAGAGGATGATTGCATATTCACTCACTGATTTTACTGAGTTATGTGTACACCTCTTATATCTTGTAGGTAGTTGGGCTAATATTAATAAATTGCAAAAAAAAACTCTAAGAGTGTAAATATAAGGGATGATTGATTGTTCACTCATTGATTTTAATACTAAATTGTGTGTAGCCTTATCGTCCGTTGTTTTTTTTTTGTTAAAAAGTTATTACAGTATAAGCCACATATTAATAACATTTTATTTAATTGTGTTGTGTGATGGCGGCCACGAATACTACTTACTAGCACTTACATTGCTCGTGGGTGTAGTTACAGACGATTAAGAGCGACCTGGGCTAATTCTATCTGATTCCGTGTGGTCAACAATTGCAATCCCTAGGACGCTTAAGGTTAGGCAGGTCTGCAATACATTGCAAACAACTGCTAATAACTATTTGCAATTTGTACTTTGGAACAAAAGTACGTATTGTGTCGATCCCATGTGATTGGGATAAGAGTAGGATGATGGTGATGACATAATAATATAATATAATATTTTCATACGATTAAATAATTAAACTAGCTTTTAATAATTTCCTTCATCGTCATCTTCATCTCAGCTCATATATGTCCCACTGTTGAGCTCGAGCTTCCTCCATAATGGGAGGGAAATTGACCTACTATACCACACTGTTCAGACTTGTTGGTATAGGTCTTTGTTTCGAGATTTTCTTCTCTCGCATACATGTTATATGCATTTTATATCCCTAAGTCGTCTCTCACGATCACCTACGTGTAAGATAGGGGGTGGTAAATTGTATTTTTACTCCGTCACCACATGGAATAATAATTTCCTAACTTTATTTTATTTTATTTCATGAAATTTCTTTCAATTAACATTTTAGAACCGTTCATCTATTTTTAAATGTATGAGCGTAGTTAATTTCACTTTCAAAAACAAAATTCGTGCCAATAATTTAAAATTCATCATTGATTTTAGAATATATTATCAACGATACGTTTAATTAATAATTCAAAACTATATGTATACATACGGTTTCTTCGTTAACTTTATGGAAGCTAGACAGCCTTTCTCTGGAGGGCCTAAAGATATTGATTGTTATCTTCACTTTAGCATTCAATGAATGCTTCAAATCTACGTCACAAACACTGTGAAAGTTCAATAGCTCCAAATGTTTAATATTCATTGTTTGATTTAGAGAGGGAACGTTCGTGTTGCTTTTACCAATCCACGGAACTGGGGACTCTGGGGACTTTTCACGAAGTAAATTTTGTAGCTATTCAAACATCTAACATTATTTAATTTAGTTATTACAATAATAATAATTTACCTGTTTGAGTTTGTAAAAATACTACATGTTGGAGGAGGGTATTCATGTTTAACTACATATTAACTTTCGATGGCTTCATATTCTTACGCGGACAAATGGCAAGCGATGAGGACTCTCAATTCAAGGGAACTTTGGTAATTGGATATATGGGAGCACGATGTTACTAGCCTCTACTACTTATAGAGGCTTAGGGTGTGTGATGCCGGTCACCGAAGACAAAGATCGGGTACCGGGGGCCCGCTCGCACGGCGAAGAGAGGTGTTCTTGCAGGGTGTGTCTATGGGGTTGCGCGCCGACTCTTCCGTCGCCCCGGACCGATTTGGCCGGGCGCAACCACATCCATAGTCCACCGTAAGAAAAAAAAGGGTGTGTAATGCCGCAATTAAAACATGTATGGGAGCACTCAATAGAAACAACGGAAGAATAGAGCTTACAACTGCTTTCAATCGTAGTCAATAATGTATTAAGTGAAAAATTAAGTCATCTAATAAATTCTTTTTGCGTTAAATAAAGAAAAATAATAAACACACTTCACGTTTATAATATTTGTGTAGCAACAGTGGCCTAATGGTAGGACTGAGAATTGCTAATATGGCGACATCGAGTTTGATTCAGAGTTTAAGGTTTGAATTAAAATTTAAAACATGCTTTAGTTTTAACTATGTGCTTCGGAGGGCACCTAATGCCGTTGATTATGTGCCTGATTTCTCTAAAATATTATCATATACTAGTGATGTAACGAATGTCATATTTTGAACATTAAATATCTGCTGCCAATATTCGCTAATGCGAATGCGAATATTTATTTTTTGTTTAAATTTGGCGCCATTTGTCTATGGCTTTATTTAGTTACACCACCGAGTGTCCCCAGCGAGCGCATATTTAGTGGCGCTGGATTTATACTACACGCCACATCAAAACAGACTTGAAGGAGACAAGGCATCAAAACTACTATTTTTAAAGTTTAATATTCCCCTACTGAAGTTCAATTATTAATATGAAATATATATATAATTAACTGTTATTTTTTTAAGAGAGAGAGAAGTATTTTTGTTTGAGAATCATATTTCTTTTTTGTTTGTTTAGAGTTAGACTATTTAATGGTCTACTGTAAAAGAATATAATTTTTGTTTGATTATCTAAATATTAAAAATACATCTAAAGACTGAGAAAACTTTTATAGAAGAATTTAATTTTATTAGTTTCAATTGCATTAAAATTTTGTGTCACGAGTTCTAATAACAATTAAATTTTTTAGCCTTATTAAAGTAAAAGACTTAATTTTTTTTTAGTTTGCTTAAAGTGTTAACTATTAACTCTTATGTAAAATGATTACATTTATACTATAAACTATATAATATAGATATACTACAAACACTTTGTGATTATGATGACAGCAACTCATGTTAAAATTTAATTTGATTTTAATTATAGTTTATTTATTGTAGAAGTATTTGTAGATTATTATTTTTAGATAAAGCTAAAATAATAATCTTTAATGTTATCATTAAACTTTGGTAAAAATGCATAGAAGATTATTTTTGTTTATTTACATTGCATTTAGGCCATTTAGTATATAATTTTGTTTTTTAAATTGTTATGAAAGTTTGATTAAGCTTCATTGCCCAAAGTTAAATAAATAAATGATACCAAATGATAAAGAGAAGACTGATAACGTGATTACGAGGTTAAGTTAGTTTTATTACATTAAAAAACATAAGAAATTAATGGAATTGGATTTTCTTATATTAACCAACTATTATTACCTACTTAAAAAAAATATACACACAAAAACATTCGCAAAACCATTCGCAATAATTTCGCGAATGCGAATGCGAATATTCGTTACATCACTATCATATACGTCTCATTGTTGGATTCGAGCCTCTGCCGCAATGGGAAGAAAATTGATAAACAAGCGGATTGGTACAGGGTTTTATTTCAAGCTTTCCTTCTCTTGCATAGATGTTACATGCTCATTATATGCTTTAGTCGACCTTTACGACGCCCACGGATAGAACAGGGGCAAATAGAGAAACCTATCCTGTCCTACCAGTTCTAAACGATCTTATTTACAATATACTTTTATTCTAGGTGGCATTTTAAAAGATACGTATGTGTGTCACCTTTGCCTGGAGGAAGCGTTTGAGAATTTGAAAATACACATACGGGTAATATGAATGCCTTATAAGACTATAAACAAAATACAAAATTAAATCTTTCTTCAAAAGGAAATGAATTACATATTTTAATGTATGCGTAGGTACTTTTATAAAAGAAATGCGAATGGTTTCTTCAAACGAAGTAAACATTAACGACCTTATAGGATTTAGAATTTAATGTATACCAACTCATCTTCGTTCTTTTTTTTTTCGGTTTACAATTATTCAAGTTTTTGTCGGTAGTACGATTGCAAGTCAGACGGGTTGGCACATAGTCCTTTTCCCTACTTCCTTAAAGATACCCTATAGAAAAGGAAAGAGTGATGTAATTCTTGTATATTCATTTACTAATTTATTGTGTTCTTTTTTAAATTAACAGTCGTGTCGGCGGTGAACTGGGATGCGCCGACACCGTATGATCCTGTTTGGCTTGCTAGTGTCCAAATGTACCCACCAGCTGCCGCGGTGAATGAAACCAGATTCTGGTCTTGGGGCTGGGTGTATGATTCGGATGTTGAGTTTCGGCTGTTTACAAGGTAATTATCATTTAAGTTAATATTTTAATACAATTGGATGAAAATATATTTATTTATTTTAGGAAGTTAAAAATGGAAAGATCGACGGATCTGCCATATATTAAGTACGAACCATCCGTCATATAAGTTTTAGAACAAAACTATTTTAGTTTTTGTATTTTTTCCTCCATAGTTAAAAAGAAAATAATTTATGAAACCTAGTGCCGAAAACACGTCGACAATACCCGAGCAAATCCGAGCGTAGTGATGTCCCTATGTCAATTTCTACATCTATATAGATACCTATTAAAAAGGTGAACCTTTAAAGTTATCCTGCATTAATATATTTTTTTTTACTGATATACCTTGATGCTTTTGTATATCGAACTTCAGCAGAATTAAGCCAAATATCATTTTAAAAAGAAACTGTTATTACAAATATATCCACATCAGGAATATCATCGAAATAGCTTTTATAAATCCTTTACCATACATGATTGTTATAAAAAATATTTTGCACTAAAGGGATATTTTCAGTCGATTAACGTATAGACTAGATAACTATTGTAGAACCGTTGATTGTACTATTGTGGAATTCCTTTAACATTATGACGTCACAAACATGGCGACGAATTGTAGTGCATTCTTAGTCATTTGATGATGAAAATGTACATTTTATAAATGTTGTACCATTTATAATTTAATAATAAAAAAAATAATTAAGAGCTGTATTCACAAAATTTATTTTTCTTTTAACGAAAAAACGTTTAATCTAAATTATAAATGTGCAATAAAAAATATCTCAGCAAGGATTGCCAACAGAAGTGAATATTTGAAACTATGAAGTCGCAGTAGTCGAGCAATAATTATTTATGATTTATTTATTAATTAAAAACGTATGATGATGCTAAAATTGTTTGTCGTATGATAACGGAGTAATGACCATGGAAGTAATAAGTACTCTGTACAACAGGAATGAGCTGTTGCCGCAAAATTGAAGCCGAGCAAGAGCTCAGAACTGTACCTTTTATCCCTCTCTGGCGATGGTGACCATATTGAAATATGATTTAAGGACAATAATTATAAAAAATATTTGTGATCTGACGTCAGCAGATCATTGCTTCAGATGGGTTTTAATCGAAGATGATTATATACATTTCCTGTTTTTGCTTGCTTTTCACACTCGCGTCATATAGGTAGGTACTTATCTACTGGTCCTTGTGGGACACGACATGCAGCTGGACTGAGATAAAATTACGATAAGCTGGTGTGTAGTATATTTAATTAAGAAAACACAGTTAAGTTTACATTTAAGTTTAATTCTAAATCAGATATTGCTAAATAAGACAGTCTTGTGAAGTTTCTGCCGCTAACCCAGCTTATTCCTTATATGTTTCATTGATTCTAATTTTGCATTGAGTTAAACGTAAATTGAGATATGAATTCGCTAACGCCTTCACCAATAGAATATCATGTGGATCTTCAAATATAGATTGAGGAGGATGTGCTGATTCTAACGATGTATGTAGTTTGCTATAAAATTCTCGGACGACTTACCCACATGATAATTTTATTTTTGTTTACGTTTTTTAACGATTGATTTAATAATGTAATAAACAGTGTTCTATGGTGTTGTGATCCAATAACACCACACAATTTGAACAAGAAATTTTGTGAATCATCCCATTCACGATATATCCAGCAATATAAAAAATAATGTTCAGTTTTAAATCTGAAACACAAGCGTTATCTACGAGATCTAACAAATCATCTATTGATGTCGATCATGTCGACTGATCTTTATTACTTTCTTCCACAATAGCTTTCTTTTTGTTCCTAAATTTTCTAAAGAACTTAATGTTAAGGACATTAAGATCTTTAGGAAATTTGAAATCTAAACAAAGTTATTTTCATAAAAAAATAAAAAATACATAGGTATTTAAGTTATTTGTTCTTGAACTAGGATTGAATAGTCATGCATGGTCACCGTAATTCTTCACTAACAAATTATATTATTATTATTTACGATTTCATGTGGGGTTGTCAGGTCAGGTGTCCGTATTTCATACATATAAAAGAAAACCTATAACCCAATCGCAAAATGTTTGCATTAATAAGGTTTTACACTTAGCAACAAATAATATTGCTTTAATATGTCGGTAATAAATTATTATTTATATTTAAAAACATTTTAGAAGTAAATGTTTTTACTTCATTACATTACATCAATCGCATATTTTTCTACCAACAAGGAAAGGATTGAAATCAACTTAACTCTGGCAATTCTAAGTCTACTGTTAGAACGGGACACAGGGTTCACTGGTTGCCCTCTCACTCGGCTTCATTTTTATTTTGCGCGCAACAAGACTCTTACTACCTTAGCATAAGGTTTTATTTTCTTTATTTTTGCTGCAAGATGCACAGATAGAGCTCATTCCTGTTGTACAGAGTACTTATTACTTCCACGGTAATGACACGTTTCATCACCCTCCTTTTTTTCGTATGAGTGTTGTAAAAGACGATTAAGGGATATTATATGCATATAACATCAGTGCTTGGGAAGGAAAACTGAAAATAAAACAGTATTAGAAATGCGTCTAAACAGCGGCGTAGGTATAGTAGGTAGGTCAACTTCACTCTTATTGCGGAAAAGGCTCGAAGACACCAATTGGAATGTATGTAGTGTTGAATGATAGTTGTGAATAATTTCAGATAAGTTGACTAATATATTCCAGAATCGAGCAATATCTATATATATAAAAGAAAGTTGTGTTAGTGACAACACTTATAACACGAGAACGGTTGGACCAATTTTTATGATTTTTATGTTTTTGAGTTCATTGTCGTCGGGAATAGGATATAGAGTATTTTAAAATATGATATTAATAAACAAAAATAAATCGTTAAAAAACATCAGTTCTAAACGTTAATTTGTTGATGATGTAACAAAACGCAACTGACAGCTCACACAATGGTTTGTTTGGGAAATACCGCGAAAATTTGAAATTAAATTTGACCGGTCAGTATTCGTTTTGTGTGAGTGTTACAAATTATTACGAATATTGTTATAATAAATCATATTGTGTCTATATTGTCATCAACAATTCCGCGATCAATTAGATCAAATCTTTCTCGACAAAGCCGTAACGCAATTAGAATTCGAAACATCAAGAATTTAACCATGGCAGAAGAACAAGATATTGCACGATAAGACCGCCGCGTTAATATGGCCCGACTTCGTGCTTTTCAATCACAAGAGTAAAGTGAGGCTGCTCGTGAAACGGCTCGGTTGACAATGCGAAATCGTCAAGCAAATCTCAGAAATCAACAATTAGATAATTTCCAACGCGCATAAAGAAAAATATCGTATAACACAATGTACTTCTTTGTCTTGCGGGCACGTTATTAAAACACTTGATTTTTAAATTTATATAATTATTATTCATATTTACTATCATAATAAAAATAAAATAACTCAATACTTTTGAATTAATCGAAATCTGCTCATTCATTAACTGTTACGTGGAACGAAGTGTGCTGGGTCAGCTAGTTATAATTAAACAAAACACAAGTAAGTAGGTAGATTGAGAATAGGCAGCAGCAAGTAAGTACGCAGAAGTCATATTGAAACTAAAAAAAATCATTACGAAAATTATTTTATTACTGGAAGATTTTCAGCTTTATGATTAGGTATTCTGTTATAGGTGTTATTATCCGTTTGGTGACGGAGTAATACAATGGTCACTGCCCAGGCTCTGATCTCAGACGACCAAGCCGGATGTCGATTTTGGACATGTCCAGAGTGGCAACAATGTAGGAAGGTAAAATTGAGGCCGCTGGGCGGTTACGCGAACTATGCTTAGTTATACGTAAACATAATTACTCTGAGACTGGAAAAAATAGCACAGGGAATGACTATACGCAGTTAAGATGTTGATGATGATACCTGGTAAAAATATCCTGGTGGGTATTTATTTGTTATGACCTCGGGGAACTTGTATTCTGCAATCTGAGTGGTAGTGATCTCGACGATAAGCTCGGCAGATTGTTGTATCTGCTCAAACGAGTGTGGTTGATGTTTTATAGATATAAGTCATTACCATTCTCTTGCTCTTATCTCAATTACTTGGTCGACACAATATGTACCTACTGCTACATATTGCAAAAGTTATAATTTTATGATCGGCCGTCTGTTTGACAGCAATCTGACTTGAGAGTTTAATTGTTAACTAGATGGCATCAGATGGAATTGGCCCAGGTTAATATAAATATATAAAGCTCTTAGTCGTCTTTTACGACATCAACGAGTAAAGTAAGGGTTGGTAGTATTTGTAGCCACTACCACATAGCAGTTTTATAGATATTAGTAATGTTGATATTATTAGAAATAGTGGGACGAAGTGTGGCGGATATTATTTTGCCTAGAGCGGCTAAATGTCTAAATCTTGGCATGTTACTACCCCTTCCTTTATCGTAGGTGTCGTAATATCAATAAATAAATAATAGAATCCTACACCAACTCATCTTGCTAGCGTTGTGTAGTTGGTTACTTTTCTTCATGCTTTATATGACATCGTCGTAGGTGATGAAAGTTGAATATATTATTACAAACTTGAAACAAAAAGATAATCTGTGTAATGGATATCATTTTGTAAAGAATTCTCCCAGAAGATAAAAAAAAAATTGAGCAGCACTCAAGTACCAAGATTTTGCTCTACCACGATGCTTTGCTTTTCACTCTGAAATTATATTCGATATTTGTCTATCAGAATATAGAGTTCCTGGCACTGTCGACCATAATTAGGGCGATGCTCGTTACCGTCAGGAACTGGGACGCGGTCGCCGCCTTGGCGGTGGGGCGGGTCCGAGAGGAAATTCTCTTCAGTGACACGCTCCGCCATCGGTGCGTAAGGCAGCGTAGGCGCGTGTACCTCCGCTTGATGCCGCTCTATCCAAAGCTGCAGGTGACTAGATAGAATCAATAATAGTCTGTCATCCACAGAAAGGCTCATTACGTGAGGGTGACGTCCGGCAGCTGGCCGAGGTGTCGACGGGTGATTGTACTCGAAAAGATTACCCGCTGAGCTGGCCAAGGATGTCAAGGAAACGGTACCAGTGGCCGGCTACATGTCATGCGGTGTCTCACAGGGGTCGGTCTTGGGGCCGACTTTGTGGGACATCGATTACGACTGGGCGTTGCGTGGGAGTCTGCCCCCCGGGCTGTGGCTTATATGCTACGCTGACGACACGCTCGTCACAGCCCTGGGCAGGACATTGGAAGAGGCGATTAGCCTGGCCACTCTCAGCACTGAGGAGATGGTCAGGCGTATCGGAGGCGCTGGGGCTTAGGGTGGCCCTGGACAAGACAGAGGCGCTCCTGTTTCATGGGCGCCTCATGGGGCCACCCGTCGGCGTCTCGATCGTCGTCAACTCCGTCCCCATCAGTATCCAGGCCCATATGAAGTATTTGGGTCTGATGCTCGATGGGAACTGGTGGTTTCGGGAGCATTTCCGAAGACTTGTTCCACGGCTAGTCGGCTCGGCGTTCGCCCTATCTCGGCTGATGCCAAACTTGGGCAGACCGAGTTTCGAGAGTCGACGGCTATATGCGTGGGTGATCCGATCAATGGCATTGTACGGTGTTCCCGTGTGGGCGAGGGCTCTGACCGTCCGCCTTAGGGCTATTCTGCGGAGACCGCAGAGAGCCATGGCGGTCAGGGCTATCCGCGGATACCGCACGGTTGCGACCGAGTCTGCATGCGTATTGGCCGGAACGCCCCCTTGGGACTTGGAGGCGGAAATGCTCGCCGAAATATATCGGCGGGTGTCTTCAACTCGCGAAGAAGGTGGCGATGTTTCGCCTAGCGAATTGGCCACCTGGCGTGAGGACGCTCGCCGGGAGGTTCTTTCCCGTTGGGCAACGAGGCAGGAGCGGCCTCGATACGGATTACGAGTCATTGAGGCCGTCCGGTTCGTACTGATGGAGTGGCTGGAGAGGCGGCACGGAGTCCTCTCGGAGGCCGTCGTGAAAGCGATGGTCGACAGCGAGAGGAATTGGGACGCGGTCGCCTCCTTCTGCGAGGACGTCATCTCGTAGAAGGAAGCGGCGGAGCGAATCCGAAAGGAACTTCTCTTCGAGGATTCGCGCCGCTGCCGGTGACTGGGGCGGCGGAGGCGTGAATACCTCCGCCTCATGCCGCCCTAGCCGAGGCAGCGGGTGACCGGATCGGGGATTAGTCTGGTTGCCCTGGGAGCGAGGCCACCGCGTGAGGACGACGGCCCGACGGTGCAAACTGTCCGGACGTTGACATTAGCGAGGATACCCGTGACGGTAGACCGCCGGGTGGGCCACTGAAGAAAAAGACCGCATACTAGTGACCCACCCGCACGGCGTCGAGAGGTATATTGTAGGGTGGGTCTAAAAAAAAAAGCCAGTGGCCAGCTCAATGGCGATGGGGAAGAAATACAGTGGCTTATGGTGCCATGCGCCGCCTTTTCGTCATCCCGGACAGAACGGACGACGGAAAGACCATAACGTGCCAAAAAAAGGATATAGAGTTAGTGAGTCATTCACGTTACTGTTTTCACCTGGCACTTTTGAGTTTTATTTATTTCCAGAAATTAAAGATAAAATTGCTAATTCTGAATTCATTTTATGAACCATAAAGCTGTCGAGGCTGCATTTGAAAATGTGTGGAAGAAATCCCGAAAAGGGTGTGAAAGAAAGAGTGAAGCCACTGCTTCAGTCAATAGTTCTATTGTAACGCAACAAAGATTGATTGCTTAGTGAGGGTGTTGATCATATTAAAACAATGGTTTTATGATTTGTAGTTCCTTTTACACGTTAAAAAATAATCACCTCAACTAGTCTTTGGTTTATGGATGACTCATTAGCTGAACAAGTAAAGGTGACAATCTATTATACTATGTTAAATATAGTTTAACAATTGACTATTTTAACATTGTTTTGCATATCGTTAGACCTCTCAACGTGTCTAAGGTCTAAAATAGCTGTTTAAGCTTAAAAAGGAAATCGTTATATTATGTACCTACGTTAACATTCGTGCTGCGTTTATATATATACTAGCTTCTGCCCACGGCTTCGCCCGCGAAAAGGTTTCTTTCCTTAAGTATTTCATCCTCTATTTTCATTTTACCCCTTAAAAGTAAATTTTACAACATTTTAATGTCATATTTATTTATATCTAATTATCGGCAATAATCATTTTTAGGAACTTATAACCCAAATACAACATTTTATTTAAATAACTTCAATAATCAGAGAACTTTCATACTAACTTTGCATTCCCTTTTTACCTCCTTAAGGGATGATTATCGAAAAAATATTTTACACGTATTTTATGATTGTTAATGAAGAACCTTCATACTGAATTTCATTCAAATAACTTCAAAAACGGCAAAGTTTCATACTAACTTTGCACCACCTTTTAACCCCCTTAGGGGGTGAATTTTCAAAAATCCTTTCTTAGTGCTCCTCTACGTTATAAAAGGAACACCTGTGCAAAATTTCAAGTTTCTAACCCTTATAGTTTAGGCCCTGCGTTGATATGTCAGTCATTAAGTCAGTCAGCTTCTTCTTTTATATATATAGAAGATATATATATACATATACATATTCTATGTGGTGACAGTTTAGGTATACAATGTAGTACCACTCAAAACGAAAAACGTAAAAACTGCTGAGAGATCACCAGGAGAAGCTTTTCTGGAAACCTTATAATATCAATTTATAAAATTAGTAGTGTTTGTAGGGTCACAGTGTCATTAGCTTTCTGTGTACACCACTGTAAGAAATCGACCGCTGAGCAGTGAAAATGTATTGTTGCACCTCGTTCAGTGAGTGAGAGAGCCGGCAGCCCAATTTTCTGAGTGGGTTTGGTATTGTCAAAGGTTGCGGCTTAACTATACCTCTGATGTTGCAAGCTTGCATGGGCGGCAATGACACCATCGGTTGTGCTTACTCAACTGCCGCCATAAGCAATAAAAAAATGCAATCACGAACTCGCTTGATAAGCGCGACACTTATGAAACAAGGATTTCTGACGTTAACGGGAGTATTACACTTCTGAAATAGACTTTTTAATGGGGAGATAGTTTTCCCCTGACAATGAACAGTGTAAAGTGTTCGATACGTCAGGAAATTATAAATCAAATACAAAGGCGATAGAATCTGTAAAAAAAGAATTATTTCAAATTTTCGGTGTTATCTTTGTTTGGAGTTCTTATATCCAATAGTGGAAACCGATAGGTTGTTAAGTAGATGTATATTATCAGCCTAGGTATGGCTAATACTTGTTGAGAATGTCTATTGTTTTTACAAACACTATAGTCATCATCATCATTCTCCTGCTGTTATCTCAACTACTTGGGACGCAATACGTACTCTCTTTCCATTGTGCATATTGCAAAAGCTTTAGCAATAGTTTAAGCATCTTTTTTTTTTTTGGCGGCGGGCTATGGTTTTGTCACGCCTCGCTAATCCATCCGGGACGACAGAAGAAGCGGCGCGCGAACCCATAGACCCACCCTACATGTACCTATCTACGCAGAGCGAGCGGGCCACCGGAACCCGGTCTTTGTCTTCGGTGGCCCGCCCGGCGGTTTACCCTAACGGGTATCCTCTCGAGTCAACGCCCAGTCATCTCAACCAATAAGTCTCGATGTCAGGGCGTCGTCCTCACGCGGTGGCCTCAATCTGAGCGACCGGACTAATCCCCAGTCCGGTCACCCGATAGTTTAAGCAACTTAAGAGTATATTCTCATCCAACAGTGTCTGAAAGCACAGGACCAGTGTGTATTACTAGTAATGGTTTATGAAACGTGCTTACTAATCGTAGGCTTTATATCTAAGCTGAAAGTCACTCAGTGTGCTATGCAGCAGCCTATGCTTAGAATTTCTCTGCGAGATAGAATACTAAAACGGAAATCCGCAGAAGAACGTATGTAACTGCATACTGCGGCATGCTGAAGTGGAAATGGGCAGTTCGCATCGTTCGATAAATCGATGGGCAAGCAACGTTATGGAGTCGCGACCGCGTATCGGACGATGAAGTGTAGAACGCTTCTCCGCCAGGTGGACCGACGACTTAATGAAAGTTGCTGGGAGTCATTAGATGCGGGTGGCATGGAACCGCTTTTGGGGTGAAGTATGTAGGAGGTACACGTCTAGCAGTGGATGAGAATAGACAAAATGATGATGATGATAGCAATACATTTATGACGTGCCGCATGTCTGACAAGTCATACTTGTTTGTTTCAAGTTTCCTTTACTTAAATGTGAGTTATCTGTTTACATCCTTTAAAAGATTCTCACGTAAAAGAAAGAGGCGTTGACTATATTATGCTTTCTCTATCACTACACAGAAAGTATTAAAAGTGGTATTACAATAAATATCGCGTAGTAAAAGATTTCATATATTTACATCGTATGGTTCTCTCCCAGTGGTTTCTTTGTGAAGATAACTAAGGGGCATAACTAGATAGCACTGCAAGAATAAAGGAAAAGAAAATAAAACTCTGTGCCATTTTCACTGATCAACGTGGTAAAAGTGGACCAATATCTCCCTAATTCTTCAGAAAAATGCTAATATACGTACGTAATAGTACATATATTTTGAAACATTACAATAAACATATTGTCTGGATAATGGTGCTTTGTATTTGTCCAGGTCTCAGACTATGGTTTAAATATGATATTTTCACGCAATATTCGTATACGCAATACTTGATTTCATCTCCAAACTATCATTCCTTACTAAAACTTACACATAATATTACAGGCGGAATCCATTTGAGTATCAAATTCTAAAAACGAATGATTCAGCGGCTCTGAGGGAATCGAATTTCGATTTCAGCAAGAAGGTAAAGGTCCTAGCTCACGGTTGGCTCAATCACGGAGACGGACCCATGCCTGAATCGATCAAAGAAGGTCAGTAGAGCATTTATTTTTGAAATAAGTAATATACATATTTTAATATCATTATTCATACATTATTTAGGATAAAACATTTCTATAGATAACTAAAGACTATCATTTATTTTGACCACCTTATTAAAGTCATGCGTTGACCCTTTAAGGATATTTTACTCTATGGGAATTGTAAAAAGCGGTAAAAATCACCATGAGAATAGGTAAGCAGCACTTTAATAGGGAATCTATAACACAATCTGCGATTGCCAATTTACCTTCTAAGTGTGGCGTAATCTGCCCTTACAGAAGCCTAAGTTTGACAGTGAACATTCATAAGCTGATAGATTTAAATATAGGCTAAGAAATAAGGTTAGGTTACGAAAGGGCGCAAATCGCAGGCTAGGAATATAACTCTAAACTCCATAGTGTAATTAACAGCTCCCGAAATAAAAACTAAATCTAATTATTTTAAAACTATACATGAAAACAAAAAAGGCATATGTGTATACAGACCTAACAAGAGATTACCATAAGTAGGTTTTGAAACTATAGAAAAATTATGTGAATGTTTTTTTGCTATATTTTCATGGCTTAACTAATCAAGCAATCGTCTAGAAATTGCATACTCACTTTATCAGAGATACATGCAAAGATACATTCAGAGATACATACATTGATAGAAAAGAATACAAGTAGCTAGTGCTGTTCCTGAGGGATAGAAAATTGTTTGACAAAATCAACATTGATAAAAACGAAGCCTTATGCAACATTGATGAAATCGAACAACTATTATAAATAGAGAGAAATAATGTTTTATTGACACTTAGCTTAATTAAGATTTAGTATTATAGTAAGTCAAAGGCTTGTTTGTAGAAGTCCTCCCTGAAAAAATTAATATACGAGTACATGTAAATTTTCATAATAATCGACCAAATAGTTCGAGTTTAGCGATGTCATATATACAAACATCCTCTTTTATAGATATAAACTAGACAAAGTCTTATTATCTACTACTTATATGCATGTCAGGGTAAATTATAATTAAGTCTGAAGTATTTATGTTACACAATGATAAGTATATAGTATGGCTTGTTGGTTGTAGTATAAATAAATCTTCTATTTATCATTGTTAAGCCGTTAGAATGATTGTCACATTCCGCATTGTTCACTAAAAGCTTTGTGGGATTGGGAATCAAGAATAACACGCACAATGCTTTTATTTTAATTAGTAAATAAGTTATAAGTTTTGGCAAAAAATTATCAAATATTCTAGGATCAATAAAATTAGTTGGGGGTTTATGCAGATTTTCTCTGATTTTTGCCTTATTAATCATCTCAGAAAATTTTTAGCAGTTTATATTGATCTGTGTCTATTTAATGATTATGGGCTAGTCAGAGGACTAGCTAGTTTAGTACATGGGTCTAAAGATTGTATGATAGAATGTGTGATGTATAAATGACTCATATTCAGACATAAACACTGGTAGGAATAGTATACTATTGCTAGAGTAATCTGCTAAAAAATGGGTTCGCTCGTTCAAGCTAACACTACATTCACATAAAAAATAAACGACTGAGTAGTAAATTGCTACTTCACGTTATTCCGAGAGTGAGAGAGTCGGCGGTCCAGACCCACCTTACGGTAGGCAGCAACCTAACTTTACAAGGCAATAATAAACTTGTAAGATCATAAAAAAGCAATAAGGTTATTTATAGGTTGTTGTAGTGTGCAAATATATATTAGTAACTATGACCGCGACTGCAACGGCGTAAAATTTGTTAATAATTTTTTGAACACTTGGGTTTTCTTGTATAAAAGGTACCATATATCCTTTACTGTATCCACAACACCGTGAAGCCGAAATTTCAACATCAGATTTAGTGATTAGGGCGTGGAAGCGTAACATACAAATAAACAAGCTTACAAGTATGTATTTATATTATTCTAGATATTCCTGTAGCTTCGCTTACCTTGCTTGTTAATGTTCATGTCATGTATCTATTGCACGCCTCATAAGCGAAGCGTTGAGGTCTTGCTCTACTCTACTACTTAAAGTAAGAAAATAGTTGATTAAAAAAATATTCGAAGACGTCGGAGAAAATATTTTGTATCTGGCAGGATCACGACCGTAAAAATGAATGTATCCAAGTTTTTCTTTTATTAAAAGCTTCATAATCGCAACGCACTGTTTCCTTTCGAAAATGGCTTGGTAATTCATTGTCGTTTAATTGAAATTAATAAAAAACTAAACTGCTTAGTCTTTAGTGTATGTATACCTTATGAAAATTGCGTTCGTTTACATTTTTTTGTTCGTCCATTCGGACAGGCAAAGGAAATAAATCCCATTCAGCCTATACAGCTATGTTTAGCTCTACGTCGAGAATGGCACGAAATTTCAAAAGTATTTCTTTTCTTTCATTGCAAGTTTACATTTAGTTTTACCTGTCCCGTTGTCTGTAATCAAATCTTGCAAGTTAAATTTGATCCACTTCCCGGTTTCCGATTGAGCTGAAATCTAGCATGCATATATAAATCGGATGACAATGCAATACTATTGTGACATAGAGCTGATCTGATGATAGACCTGGAAGCTGGCCATAGTTACTCCGTAATTAAACGACGCAACCCTTTCGAGTTTGAGCTCATTTGATTTGTCTTGATGATTACTTTAATACTATATGGTAACCAGGGTCTGACGATGGAAGGTTAGCTTCCTAACCATAGAAACTCCGTAATTAAACGACGCAACTCCAAGAAATTGGGCTTATTTGATTCGTCTTGGCGAGTACTTTGATACTATATGGAAACCAGGGTCTGACCATGGACCTGGAAGCTTAGCCATAGGAACTCCGTAATTAAACGACGCAAACTCATCAAGTTTAGACTCGTTTGATTTGTCTTGTCGAGTACTTTGAGACTATTTATTTTTATTTCTGGCATTGACTAATAGTAAATGATAAATAATATAAAAATTATGAGGCGTGCACTTTTGGATTTTCCAAATAAATTTTTAATCTTCGCGGTTTTTTACACTTTTCGGTGTATATAAAATACAGAGAGTATTTTAAATACAAAAATATATCCTTTTTGGTATCTCTAACAATGTGAATACGAATATTCAGGACGATTAGTTGAGTAGGTAGTAAAATTGTGAAGGTCTAACATACATGCGAACTACATATTCGAGTGGGTGCGAGTTATGTATGTTTGCAATTAAAGTCAGGGTTTCAGGGTCAGGAGGGTAGTTTTTTTTTCTAAAAGACGACTACGTTCATTTTGGAAAAGTCTTAGTTTATTGAAAATAATCCGATATTTCTCGATTATAAGCTGTCTTTTTGGGGTTTCGCTATTTTTTTTTTGTTCTGAACAATCTCTGTATAATAGCAAACAAAATTAAAAATTATCTTTCAATTTGTTCAAACAATTTTTGAGTTTTAGTGCCACGAACAAATGATTTTTTTATTCAAATTACTGAAATTTAGCATTTAATATGCTTAATTATTTATAAAAACCCGATTACGAAGCGAAAAATGATGTCACAAGCGGGATTCGAACCCGCGCCTATTGGGATTCCTACCCAATCGTGCTTTTTTTCGTGATTTTTTTATGTTTAGAATATTTAAGATTAATTAAAATAGACTTATCCAATTAATATTTCTTTTAAAATAATACTTTCCGTGTGGTGACGGAGTAAGAATACAATTCGCCACCCCCTGTCTTACCCGTGGGTGACCGTACGAGACGACTAAGAGATATAAAACGCATATAACATCTATGCGAGAGAAGGAAAACTCGAAACAAAAGCCTATACCAACTCGTCTGACCAGCGTGGTATAGTAGGTCAATTACCCTTCCGTTATGGAGGAGGCACCACCCCAACAGTGGGACATATATGGGCTGAGATGATGAATTAATATTTATTTGTTTTCTATTTCAGCGTATTTGAACGTCAGCGACTTAAACATAATAGTAGTCGATTGGGGCAATGCTGCAAATGTTAACTATGTACTTGCTAGTTACAATGTGGCTTCTGTAGGCCGCCTTCTCACTGAGTTCCTAAACTTCCTTATATCAGAAGGCGTTTCGATGGACGACGTGCATCTAATAGGCCACAGTCTTGGTGCTCATGTTGTAGGCATAGCTGGCGCTTATATTAAACAAGGACCCATTGATACAATTACTGGTATGTAATTTTATATGATCTTATGTCAAATTATTTAGTTTAATATTTTTATTTTGATTTTCTCTCTTATTCTCTCACGCTAGTCGTAAAAATCATCAGGTTAATAGGTGGTGGCACATAGAGTGCTGGAAAAATTATATTACCAATTGCAGTCGTCTGATCCTTCCTTGAGGAGGCCATTGATGTGCTGATGAATAAGTGAAGGAATATTATTTGGATGAAAATATCCTACTAGCAAATCCCCGTAGTTGCATCCGCGTAGTTCCCGTTTTTGTGGGAACACTGGGATAAAATATAGCCTTTGTTATTTGCTGATAATGCAGCTTTCCATTGTTGAAAGAATTTTTTAAATGAATTTAGTGGTTTAGGCGTGAAAGAGTAATAAACAAACAAACATACATTTGCATTTATAATGTTGTTAGGATTGTTTATAAGTAGTGGACCAATATGCCTAGTATGCGAAATTGAAGAGACTATTCTTCTTATAGGTCGCTTCTTCCTCACCACCTTGTCTGCCGCGTTAAAGTAGCAAGTAACATAATCGTAAAATTTTAATCTACTCTACTGAATTATATGATTTCAAGCGGGGAATTGTTTTAAAAATAGCTGCCTCAAGCAGTTTACTTGCACGTAGCATAACAAAGACGTGTCATTTCATTTACCCATTTACACAAGATTTTCGCACGTCCTTTTGAACTACGCGTTAATCTTGAAGGCAGACCTACTTAAACTTTAATGTCTCTGTTACAAACGGATTCACCTAATCATATTCTAAGCTTCGCTGGTCAAGCAGCTTGGTGTATATCTAAATGACATTTCGTTTCATCATTCTGTGCTTTGCTGTTGTCCAAAGTATATTGAAAAAAAAACAGCAAATATTTTTAACAGAAATGCCATAATTTAGTTGAAGATTATTACGACTACAGTTGTAACCTAGCAACGGCATGTTTACATATTTCAATAAATATACGTTTTTAAACGTTAATATACGCGAGAGAATTAACGGGTATCATCATTCTCCTACTCTTATCCCAATTACTTGGGGTCGATACAGTAGGTATGTACTTTTCTTCATAGTATATATTGTAAAAGTTATTGGCAATAGTTTTATGACCGGTCACCAGACGTCAACCCTCCTTGGGAATGTAATCGTTGACCAAACGGAAATCAGATGGAGTTGGCCCAGGTTGTTATAAGTCTCTTAGTCGTCGTTTAGGACATCCACGAGCAAAGTAAGGGTTGGTAATATGTATTCGTAGCCGCTACCACACAGCAAGACGAATTAACTGGTATGTAGAATGAAAACATAAGTTTTGAATATATACTTATTTTTGGTCGAAAATTATAATCAAATTGGCAACAAAACATTAAAATTGATGCGATTTTTTTTTTTTTTTTTTCTGGGGGCGGGTTACGGTCGGCACACTCCTCGCACCACTCCGTCCGGGGTGACAGAGGGGCGTAAGCACGCACACCCGTAACCCACCCGTGACGTCGCCTTCGTCGTTGGGCCAACCACCGGAGCAGAGTGACTTGACGTCAGTGGTTGGCCCGACGGAATACCCCTGAGGAGTACCCTCTCCTCGACCGACGTCCCCCCCTCGGGTAGGATGTCGGTCTTTCCTCACGCGGTCGGCCTCTCGGCGGGTGACGGACTAATTCCCCGATCCAGTCACCCGCGGCCTCGGCTAGGGAAAATTGATGCGATAAGAGATATTTCCTAATAAAAATAAAAACATCTTTGAGGAAATAAAATGTATATAGATTTGAGGTAGTTTACAGAGTAACATAATATATTACTTCTTAATTGCGTACTTACGGGAATTTAACTGGTAATTTTAACATCGTTATGCGATGAATGTCGAGTTTATTATTCTCAGCCGATTCTGTAGGCTATTGTAACAATATCGCAGCAGATTTACCGGTATTGTTAAGTGTAATTACGCTGGCGGTTCTTATGAAGAATTATTAGTTTTAATTTGTTCTAAAATGGTGACTTTACGCCAAATCATTATAAAATTACTTGTTGAATGAATCTAGTTATTTTAGTAACAATACCTATAACTCTTTTGATAGGTCTATATTTTAGTTCTATATTCGACGAAATTGGGACGAAATGATTTCGTTGATGTAGCTTATAGTACTGTTTACCCTTTATCTTTCATTCATTTTCATTTTTCAAACAATCCCTTTGAAACGTCACCATTGGACCGCAACATGACTTTTGCCGCCACAAATATTTCCAATTCAATCTTGAGAGAAAAACGGTAATGACGCATCATTTTTAGCCATCCTAACGCCACACAGTCCTCGACACGATACGAAATCTTGACTTGGGTGAGAGTTTCAGATATGAATTTTGTAAAGAGTAGAGAGTACTGTATTCAGTAGAAAAGTGCTTGACAAGTATGTCAAGCACTTTCATTTAATACCCATATTATTAGGATTTTTTTTTTTTTTTTTTTTTGGGTTTGGTTACGGTCTGCGCACTCCTCGCGCCACTCCATCCGGTACGACAGAGGGGCGTAAGCACGCATACCCGTAACCCACCCGTGAACCTCGCCTTCGTCGTTGGATCAGCCACCGGAGCAGCGTGAACTTGTCGTCAGTGGCCGGCCCGACGGAATACCCCCTGAGGGGTACCCTCTCCTTGGGCGACGTTCGAGGGGAGGACGTCGGTCCCTCCTCGCGTGGTCAGCCTCTCAGCGAAGTTCAGCGAGTTCACGGCACTGCTCTGCCCAAGCGGCACAACCCTCGAGCGTATGCTGTGCCGTATCCTCGTCACAATCGCAGTGGTGGCAGGACGGTGTGCTCTCTTTCCTGACGACCGTGTGCAGATATTTGGCGAAGCATCCATGCCCCATCAAGACCTGCACCAGTCGGTAGGAGAGCACCCCGTGCCACCGTTCCAACCACTGCATCAGCACCGGCCGGAAGGCCTCCACGGTCCTCAAATCGAACCGAGGCCTCTCCAGCCGGACTGCCCAATGGGCAATGATGTCTCGGCGGGCGTCGACGCGCTAGGCAGTGAGCTCCCTCAATGAGACTACACCCCCCTTCGCTCGCACCCCCGTCACCCGCCGATACAAATTGGCGAGCATTTCCGCCTCCAGGTTCCACGGGGAGTACTGGCCAACAGGCACACTGCCTCCGTCGTCACCATGCGGTACTCGCGTACGGCCCTGACCGCCATGGCCCTCTGTGGTCGCCACAGAAGAGCCTTGATTCAGATGGTTAGGGACCCCGCCCACACCGGTGTGCCGTACAGGGCCACCGACTGGACATATTAATAGGATTGAAAAAAGAAAAGATTATTCGCCATTTTATAGCGGCGGCCATCTTAGATTTTGATTTTATATAGTGCACTGTATTTTTTACTTGTCAAGCCCTTTCATTTGATACCCATATTGATGGGAATGAAAAAAATAAATAGATTATTCGCCATTTTATAGTGGCGGCCATCTTAGACTTTGATTTTGTATAGTACACTGTATTTTACTTGTCAAGTCCTTTCATTTGATACCCATATTGATGGGATTGATGGATAGGTTTTCTGCCGTTTTGTAGCGACAGCCATCTTAAATTTACAATAAATTTGAGTATACATAATTGTATTGTCACTAGAACCAAAGGCGTGTACTAAATTTCAGATCAATCGGTTGTCAGGAAGAGGGTGAAATTTTAATTACTAAATTTGACCCAAGAAAAAAAAAACAAACGGAGTAAGCTAAATAAAACCGTTTAAAAAAATAAAAAAATATATATATCTTTGCAAATTTACCGTTTCTAATATTATAACGGTTTTATAACGGACGGGTAGGATATTATACCCATAACATCTGACCCTGGCTAATGATTTTATATTATCATGATTTACTTGAACCGGTTTAACCGATATAGGAAGAATTCAAACGCTGAAGTAAAGTAGGACTTACAACCGTTAATGAGATAGATTCTCGAAAGGCGACAACGAATCAAATGTCATAGTGAAGGTCAACGCTCAATCAGGTGGAATAATGACATCTTAAAAATCGCAGAGAAACATCGGATACAAGGGGCATGGACCGTTCTGAGTGACAGTTTCGTAAGAAGGTGTATGTTCAATAGTGGACGACGATAACTTGATTGAAGGCTAAATTATTCATGATATATACGTAAAATGTTATTTTTCAAATTACTGAAATGTAGCGTTTAATATGCTTAATCTTAATATATATAAATTACGTGTCATGTTGTTTGTCCGCGATGGACTCATAAAGTATTTAACCGATTTTAACCAAATTTGCACAGCCTGTGTAGCTTGATCCAACTTAAAAGATAGGAGCTTCAATCTCAATTTATAGTAATATTATTTTACTGCAAATTATTTGTCTAATATTTGACAGTCAAAATCATATGTTATATCAAAAGGATTTTAAAAGATGGCGGAATCTGTTGACTGGATTCAGTAAGTATTTAATAGATGGCGCTATGTTAAATGTACAAACGCTTCATATAAGCTAAAATTTGTTAGAAAAAACAAAAAGTGTTACTGAGGCTAACCTAAGCCACAGCAACGCGTGGCCCGGTCTGCTAGTCTTAATATATATAAATTACGCGTCACGTTGTTTGTCCGCGATGGACTCCTAAAGTACTTAACCGATTCTAAACAAATTTTCACAGCATTTGTAGTTTGATCCAAATTAAAAGATAGGATAGCTTCCATCTCAATTTATAGTCGCAATATTATTTTATTGCAAATTATTTGTCTATTTTGACAGTCTTTATCTGTTATCTCCAAACGATTCTAACAGATGGTGGTATCTGTTGACTGGGTTGAGTAAGTATTTAATAGATGGCGCTACGTTAAACGTACAAACGTTTCTTATACGAGTAAGCTACAATTTATTAGCATAACCACCATGTGTTATTGAGGCTACCTTAGCCACAGCAACGCGTGGCCGAGACTGCTAGTTATTTATAAATAACAAGGTTGTGTCATCGTTTAATACAATTCTAACTGCAAAGTTTGAAGTACTAAGCTTACAATTTGTAAACATTATCGGGTAGATGGCGCACGTCACCTTAAATACCTAAATATGATACGAAGCGAGATTTGAATGTCCTACAATAGTTCACGGTGGTGTAAGTGGCAGCCGGGCCGGACTCCCAATAGGTGCGGGTTCGAATCTCGCTTGTGACATCAGTTTTCGCTTCGTTATCGATGTTTTTTTTCAACACCCGGCACTAAGAAAATGATCCTAGTATTACGTGAGACATTGTAAACATTTAATTTAACGGATATAGCGTCCAGACTTAGAACAACAATTTATGGATCGCACAAAGTATTGTCCTGCGTGGGCATCGAACCCATAGCACTTGCATGGAAGGTCGGTATCTTAACCACTACGCCGGCTGTGCAAAAGCTATTTAATATATGAATTCTAGAAACATAAAATTGTAATATTCCTTTTCTAATTTCAGGTTTAGATCCAGCACTGCCTTTGTTTACAATAGGTAATAAAGACGCCAGATTGGACAAACATGACGCCCGTCACGTAGAGGTTATACATACCTGTGGAGGTTACCTCGGTTTCAGTTCACCATTAGGGCATATTGACTTTTATCCAAATGGAGGAACCAGACAACCAGGCTGTGATTTCGATTACAGGGGTATGTGTCATAACCAACACTCCTACGGTAGTAGATATTTCGTGCGTTCTATAAATGGTTTCTGACTGTGGATAATTTGTATCTGTAGCATACAATTGTGTTCACCATTTACATTCCCGTGGAAGTCGTAAGAATCATCTGAGTAACCATTAAAAAACAATAGGTAGCACTGAGAAACTTATGAACATCTGCGATCGCAAACCTACTAAGTGTGGCGATTATAACATAACTTCTCTTTGGACAGGCTTATGTACAACTTTTGAACATCGATAAGCTGATGAATAGACGCAATTGTACGCTTAAAAGTCTTAATGGTGATGCAAAGAATAATTCTTCTTGCAATATGTTACTTTTTATGTATTTTTGTAAAGAAAAAATGTAAGTAAGATGTATACAAATATCTTTGAGAAAATGGAATAAAACATTAAAATGAACATTCTAAAGAATTGAATTTTTGGATTTTTGTAAACACAAGAATTATTTTCTTAGTGCAGGGTGCACTAAGGAAATAATTCTCGTATTGCAGGGGAGCTTTTTTTTTTGCGGTGGGCCATAGACGTCGTGCTCCGCCAAATCGGTCCGGGGTGACGGAAGAGGCGGCGCGCAACCCCATTGACCCATCCTGCAAGCACCTCTTCTTCGCCGTGCGAGCGGGCCACCGGTACCCGATCTTTGTCTTCGGTGGCCCGCTCGGCGGTGTGCCCTGACGGGCTCCTCTCCTGTCGACGTCCCGACAGCTTTGTATTGCAGGGGACCTTGCATACTTATAATTAAATGATACAAGTGACACCCCGAGTCAGGAAAAAAAAATACCAGAAGAGAGTAAAAATGACGATCACATTAAAATAATAATGAGTTCTGTCAACATGATGAGCTATATGCAATACCTCATGCCTTTATGAGCAAAAATAGAAATCTGAACAGATTCTAAGAAAAAAAAAAGGACTCATGCCAGTACAGAAGGGATACCTATATTATATTCCCTCCCATAGACAAAACTGTTATAACAAGCGAACTGTAACCAAAAAAATGGTCCTGAAAGATAGTTGGAAAAATAGCCAAAAAATTGGGTCGGGCAGTTCCAGTTCTCTTGCACATTCCAAATCTTTAAATCACAACAGTTGATAGATGGTACTGTACACTAATGTCAAATACCATTACCGTTAATTTACCTATAAAATAACTGTCTTTGAAGTTATATATAGAACTGAATCTGGATATCTGGCGATACTCATGGTTTTCCCACTCGGTGGGCTGATGACATTGTCAAGGTCGCAGGAAACCGTTGGATGCAGGTAGCACAGGACCGTTGCAATGGCATTCTTGTGGGGAAGCCTATGTCCAACAGTGGACATTTATGGGCTGATGGATGGACTCATGATTTTCTGTGAAATTCTTATAGATTATATTTTGTGGCAGGTTTGTGCGCCCACAACAGAGCCCATATGTTCTTCGCGGAGTCCATTATATCAAATGTACCATTCACCGCGGTCAGATGTGAAAGTTACGATGAGTTATATTACAGCAGTTCATGTAAGGGTACTGGTGAGAAATTAATCATGGGTGGTTTTGATATACATTATGGGTAAGTGTTTTTATAGATTTTATTAGTGAAATAACACTCGCACGGCGTCGATAGGTACATGAAGGGTGGGTCTATGGGGTCGCGCGTTGCTTCTTCTAACGCTCCAGATTTAGAGGGGTGTGAATACTACATGGTGCGCCGAGAAAAAAAGTAAAACAACATGATGACATGGGCAGCACAATTGTAAAGAGAAAACTAGAGTAAAAGTGCTCGTACTTGAACACTTGGTCATGTGTGAAGACTGTGATTAATGAGAATAAAGCGAAAGAAGCACCATGGTTCATGGCATGTGGAAAATCGCAGTCTGTTCTTCTCATTGGTTATTTGTATGTAGGTGTTATGTATAGTTTCACTTATTTATTCTCAAAGGGATAACTAACAAACTCATTATGAAACTTTTAATTACAATAAAAATAAATCATCATAGTCATAATGAGTATATGTAATAATTTCAAGGTCTTATTCCAAGCAGAGCAAACCACCATTTACAATTAACGTCAATTTATAACCACTTTCTGCCGACTTCTGTCGACCTTGTGGTTTTAATGTTTCAGAGACACTAAGTCTCTGAAACATTAAAACCATCTTATTTATTGTTTTTTAATTTATATTTAAATGTTTTTAATTTAGCTGTGTGGTGGCGGCTATTAATACTACCAACCCTTACTTTGCTCGTAGGTGTCGTAAAAGACGACTAAAAGCCTTATAACGACGGTCCAACTCCATCTGATGTCGTTTGGTCAACAATTACATTCCCAATTCCCATTGACGTCTGGCAGGCGGCCGGTCATAAAACTATTGCCAATAACTTTTACAATATGTACTATGAGAAAAGAGTACTTATTGTATCGACCCCAAGTATTTGAGATAAGAGTGGGAGAATGATGATTTAAATGTTTTTATTGTTTAGTTTTTTGGCTTGGTGATAGTGTAATAATTTTTATTCAGTCAATGGTCATTACCATTTTAATTCGCGTGAAAATCGGAAAAATCGATTATGTACGTTAGCAATTAACATCACTGTAGAAGGTAGACAGGTTGTAATAAAATCTTACAATTAACCAACAACCAACTTTACCAGCGTCGTGTAATGTTAGAATTTTAAAAAATACGACTGCATAGATATTTACTAAACTAAATATTTTAAATTACTGACATTTAGCATTTAATATGCTTGATTATTTATTAAAACCCGATTACAAGCAAAAAATAATTGTCACAAGTGGGATTCAAACTCCCACCTATTGGGAATCCGTCCCGACGCGTGCTGCCATTTACACCACCGTGAACTATTGTAGGACATTCAATTCTCGCATCGTATTATATTTTCGTCTTTAAGAAAACGTATGCCATCTATCCGACATTATTTACACATTGTACAGACTTAATACTCAAACTTTGCAGTTAGAATTGTATTAAATGATGACACAACTCTGCTATTCAAACTATTGAAATTTAGCATTTAATATATATAAACATTTTTCGCTCGTAACGGGTTTTCTTAATATTTTACTTGATCAGTATTACAGAAAGTTAACTAGGATATGCTAGTGGTTTTATAGTTTTTTATTGTCTATGGCAGCAGACGAGTAAGCAACTGACCTGAAGTTAAGTAATAAGTGCTTCACCTGAGCAATACCAGGAGCACAGCCGGGCCACTGTCTACCATAACTTTAGGTAGTCTAGGTACCTGTCCGGGCGTCGACAAAAGAGGATACCCGTGAGGGTAGACCGCCAGGTGGGTCACTAAAAAAAGACCACGTCCCAGTGACCTATTCGTACGGTGTCGAAACGTATATTGTAGGGCGGATCTACAGGGTTGTGCGCCGCTTCTGTCGCCCCGAACGGATTAGCGGGGCGTGACGTACCGTACCGTACCAGCTGCCAAAAAAAAAGGTAGTCTAAGTACAGACTTTCTATACCGAGTATCGGATGTTCAATTCTTATATGCTGTAATTATTTTTAATTATCATCATCGTGCTCTTGTCCCAATTATTTGACGTCGACTCAATATGTACTTTTCTTACATCGTACATATTGCAAAAGTTTTAGTAATAATAATTATTTAGTACAACTATATGATTCATTAATGGTTTTGGTTAATTTGGACGCAATTTGTCTCTTTTTAAGTTCTTTGTGATATAAAGATTTAGTTCTTACTGCAAATACTTTTATATTTAAATAAAAAGGCATTAATATGTCCACGAACATTGTTTGTAAAAGAGTCTCTCACAATAAAAGGATGTTAATTTAAGTATTCATGAACACAGTTAACTTTCGTCGCTTCTATGTTTAATTAAACAAAGAACACTCATTTGTTAAGCAGTTACAACATTAGCTTAAATCTTGGATCAACGCCCATTGTTTTGTTTCAGAAAGGATGGTATTTACTACCTAAGGACAAACGCCGAGAAACCCTACGCGCTGGGGGATCCGGACAGTGACCCCAGCATGAATTAAAATAAAATATTAATTCGCCCACTATTGGCTAACTTCGCCTATAAATTAAATTTTCAAAGAAATTATTACGAGGTGGTCCGCTTGCCGTTGCGGTCAACGTCTGCCTGCCTTTCATAATTAATAACTTCGCTACTCCATGGACCCAAATTTAAACAATATTATCTCTTATGAATGCATTATTTGGGCTTGCATACATTGTGTTTTTAAATATATATTATTATCGGCTCTGCGATGATTAATAAGTCATTAGTCATTAACTTGCTGTATGCAGCTTAATTGTTATAAATTTTCATAAATTTAATAATTAAAACCTGTTACAATAATGCCTTATTTGCGCTATATTTTATGTAAAAATTGCATTACTCTTAAAAATTTACAAATACGTTGAATTTATTAAAAGTACAATGCAAATGCTACGAAATCGTTTCATCATTTCAAAGTTTAATTCAATAACGATACAATATAATGCAGTGCTTGTAACCAGAAATGTTTTAAAAATCTATATCTATTAAAATCTATACAAAATAAGATTACATGCAAAAGAGCTATATTTTTTTTTAAATAAAGGCAACCACCACATTGCCACTAGTATGAGAAACATAATATGTACTCTTTCCAGTATTCACAAAGAGCTCTTGTTTAAAAACATTAAATTAATTAAGTAGCCGAATGACTAAGTATGTAATAAGCAACTATAATAAATGAAAATTAAAAAGTTACATTAATAAAGTTTTTATATGCTCAGTTGATAAAGTTGGCAAATATTCAAAAGTCATGAAACAACGATTTGTTTCTTAAAACGAATATTAATTCGTCACCAGTTTATTATGAATCAAATGAAAAAAGAAAATAATTTAGCTACCACTAAAATCAATGTGTAAATGGATCTAATTTATACTATATATAAATAAGAACAAATTGTAAATTGCCTATGCCTAACTTGTTAGTGATTCTAATATATATTCCTATACTACTTCTGTTAGCAATTTTCCGTGCAAGTCTGGTGTGACTTTTGTGTATACAGGGTGGAAGTGGACCGCTCTCGAAAACAAAGACAGGTGACCCCTACTAGTCCTACTTGTAATAATAGGCTAGAAAAAAAAACGATTCGGATGAAAAATTTTTTTTTTTAAGTTTTTTCACATTCCATCGTATTAGGACAGTGCCATGTAACGCTAATTCCATAAAAAATACGTAACTATACTCAGATGAAAAAAGACGCAATCTATTCAAAACTCACGATCTTATGATCAAGAGTTCAACGACCTCGCGTGGTGAAAAAAAATTTTTTTTTCATCCGAATTGATTTTTTTTCTAGCCTATCATTACAAGTAGGAGTAGTAGAGTTACCTGTCTTTGTTTTTGGAAGCGGTCCCCTTCCACCCTGTATACGAGTATTTGGCTCAATGCTAGTATTAACTGTTCCGATATCACTCTTGTTATTTATCTTTTTTAAATAGTAAAGTTTTTTATTTTTTTTTTATTTTTCATTGTGAACATAGAAATTGAAAACACGAATTCTCTGAATTAGTGCCCTATGTATTACCACATTGTATGCCACTTATAGCAAATTGAGTATTGTGGCGAGGATAATCTTATAGAAAATACACAATAATATGTATTGTCCACTATTTTTCTTTATTAAGTGTGATTTAGTTTAATCAAGTAGTTAGTTTAATTAAGCATATTAAATGCTAAATTTCAGTAATGTGATTTAGTTGTTGTTGCCACAGATAACTGAAAATTTTACCCGGGCCGTTAGGTGAGCGCTGGGGACAAGTATATAAATACTGCGCACCTTTTATTACGTGGATACAGTAAAATGGCAAAGGAACGTAATCACGTAATATGTCTAACAGGGAAGGACAATTTAAAGAGAAACTTTGAAACTATACACATAGTGTAATGGTTCCGTGCCATTCTAAATGAGCAACTAGGCGGATATTTTTTCTGGCGGACTATAATATAACATAGCCCAACCTGGACGTTCCTCACCTCGTGCCATACAACTCTTCTTGCAAGCCATTTTTACCTTTTGGGCGCACTACTGGCATTGTAGGCAATTTTAGGGTAGCCCTATCTGAGTACTATGCATTAGGTTTAGTATAATTATATTACAATCGACAGAAATATGAAATTAAACATACAACGAGCTTTGCTATTTCAACTACTTACTAGATATATATATATATAAGTATTCGATACTTATATACCTTTTGTTTTCCTTGAATTCTAAATGCCTGTCTCTAACGTAGTAAGAGTTTTATTAAAATGTGATGAATAATTGCAGTTCCAAATTTAACAATTTTTAAGAAAATCTTTTTAATCTGGTTATTCTATTAACATAATCTAATTAGTTAGTTAAGTAATTTTAATATTTATTTTTCCTAGTAATTATTAGACTATTTATAAACTGGTAATAAGCTAAAAGAATAATGTACTCAATATAGTATGATTTAATATGATTTAATAAATAATGCAGCCTGTTAAGTGTTTGAACATTAAAAATAATCTGTATTTCGTTTGGCGTTTTTATTTAAATAGCTCATATCTTAAGGACTCGATAGAAGTTTATATTTCGTAAAGTAAAAGTAAATACTGACAACAGTAAAATAACCATAAACTATATTTTTATTGTAACCCCAAGGTATAATCAGACCCTCATTATGATACAAATTCATTAGTGGAACTAACGTATTAAGAAAAATCTGATCACCACGAACAGGATATAGTTATAATTTCGAGTTTCCTGTGTAAAATTTTCCCGAATAAATGCCCGAACATTGAGAAATCTGTAGAATCTTAGAATTGTAACTTGAGATTCAAACTCAGGAAACTTACCTCGAGCTAGTAAGTAGATGTACACGTCATGTACTCGTCAGTAGTGGTTTTGGCGACATACAAATAAAAAATACTACAAATGTTTGTACATTACAATTGGAATATCTGTTACTCAAAATCTTTCCAACATTACATGATTACGATTCCTACAATCGAGCCAATGACACTGTCATGTTAGGTCATTATCTTAACCATTACGCCATCTATGTATGCAGTCAAATTTATTTGAACTGTCTATATTAGACAAGCGCTATAGCATAATATAAAGCTATATAAAATTATTATAAGGAAATATTTTGCTATCATATTTTAATATACAAATCATTTTACTGAGCTTTTAAATTAAATTGATTTATTACATTCTCTGGTCTATAGAGACCAATATATTAATATCAGTAAATTTTAATGATTAAAACAACGATAACGGTATATTATTTTAAGAAAATAAAAACTCTTTTATGTTATTGTTTATGGTGGCAAACGAGCAGACGGCACACCTGATGGTAAGTATCACTGCCGCCCATGGACCTTTGCAATACCAAGGGTACAGCTAAGCCGTTGCCTTCCAATACAAACCCCAAAGCTACCCCCGTTGGATTTCCGGCTCACTCGCTCACCGAACGCAGCACAATAGCATATTGCCATTACTCAGACGTCTGAGCACTGTCCACAGCATGATCCTACCACTATTAAACTTTTGCGATTTTATATAACTTTTTGAGAAGAACTATTGTCACACACAATATTTTAATGCAGTGCATGCGGAAGCTCTCAAGAGGGACGAATATTTTCCAGTTAGTTAAATTATGTTATCATAACTTTAGCTAATTTATACATAGCATACGAGATATATAGCTGTGTCTGCGACGTAACCACAAATACTACAAATACTATTATTATTCGTGGATGACGTAAAAGAGTTCTACAGAAATTTTATAATTTAACATTGTCAAATGCTGTCAAATATTTTATTATAAATGAGTAAAAGTTAGCCAAAACTTTAAGTAACATATTCTGGCTCTTCTTTCACTTATAACAAGAGAGAAAGTACATTATATTGATCCTTTGTAAAATGGAATAGGGGATAATAAAACATATTCTTATAGGGGATAATAAAACATATTCTTATTTGGAATCATCATCATTCTCTTACTCTTATCCCAATTACTTGGGGTCGATACAATGTGTACTCTTCATTCATAGTACATATTGAAGAAGTCATTGAAGAGAAGTTATTGGCAATAATTTTATGACCGGCTGCCTGCCAGACGTCAACCCTCTTTGGAAATGCAATTGTTGACCAAACTGTATCAGATGGAGTTGGCCTAGGTCGTGATAAGGCCCTTAGTTGTCTTTTACGACATCCACGAGCAAAGCAAGTGTTGGTAGTATTCGAAGCCGTTACCACACAGCACTATTATATTTGAAATATATATTCATATCTGGAATATTGTATTTAAATAATGATAACAAAAAAAATAACTACTTTTTACACTGAATTTTTCACATACAAACTATATTTATAATAATAGTTATAATTGCTACAGAAGAAATATTAAGGCCTTCATTATTTATAGCATAATAGGTAACTGCGCTAGCAAGTACTATGTCATTATAAATCAAAGGAAAGTTAAAAGAACCGGTTAGAATTGTTAAATACAATAATGATAGTTTTAGCATTTAATTCATGTGAATATATGTTCGTTTGAATATATGGAATAATACGGGTGAATATCCGAGTGAAATTCGTATTACAATTGTTTGCAAAGCTTTACAAAGGTAGTCTACGAATGATTGCCATGAATTTGTATTCACCGTCATGTTTCACCAGATATTGTCGGTATAATAACGGAGCGCCAGAGATAATGCTGCATGAACCACTGCAACGGTACGTGCATTAAGTTTACATTGAATACAATCGAAGTTTAACCTTTAGACACGGAAATACAATTTAAAGAATGTTGCCTCATATCAGTTATATTATCATTTCTAATATCTTTAAAGAAGCAATTCTTGTTTATTTCTATATATTCAGAATCTTGGAAATGGTACAAGGTTTCGGTTAGATAAATCGATTTAGCTCGGTTTCGGGTTAGAAAATATTATTCTGACAGTGTTCTCAGTTAATGATTAAAATATAATTATTATCTGAAAGTAATTTTAGTTACTATAGTCAATAGAAATAGCTCAGTTGGCAAAGCGGGCAGATGCTTAATGCAGAGAGCCCAGGTGGGATCCTTGGTATTCCCTTATTATTATTCTTTTTTAATTATCCATTAGGTATCATCTATGTCAATATTTTAGGATACGTAAATACTCATTTGTCATCAGTAGGTAATTGTTATCTTAATATAGTCTGAAATTTTCTTTATATATATATATATATATATATAGCTGTGTGGTAGCGGCTACGAATACTACCAACCCTTACTTTGCTCGTGGATGTCGTAAAAGACGGCTAAGAGCCTTATTACGACCTGGGCCAACTCCATCTGATGTCGTTTGGTCAACAATTACATTCTCAAGGAGGGTTGACGTCTGGCAGGCGGCGGTCATAAAACTATTGCCCATAACTTTTACAATATGTACTATGAAAGAAGAGTACATATTGTATCGACTCTAAGTACCTAATATATATATATATATATATATATATATATATATATATATATATTACTTGGACATTTATGGGCTGTGATGATAATGACTAGCAGTACTATACAGTGAACCCAAGATTTACTGTATGTACCTAAATCTTATTTTAACATGTGATAGAAAATATATTTATTAAACATAAACGTTTTCTATATTTTTAAAACGTTATTCTTGTCCGGCTATACATTTATAATTTTCAAACCAATTAAGTATGAAGTATGGTTACAGTAAGAGCTTAGCTCTATAAAGTTCTATTATCACATTCTAAATTTATTTAAATTCATTAAATCATCATAACCACCCCACTCTTATCCCATTTATTTTGGGTCGATAAAATATGTTTAAACATATAGGTTTTGGATAGTTTTATGACCAGCCGCGAATGACGTTAACCTTACTTGGGAAAGTAATTATTGACCAGATAGTATCAGATCAAGTAGACCAAGGTCAATGTCATCTTAGTCATCTTTTATTACATTCACGAGCAATATTAGTGTTGGTAGTAATCGTAACCAACACCATAAAGCACGAATTAATTAAATAAAAAATACAAAACGAGTGTTTAGCTAAAATTTAAAACGACTCTTCCGTGAAATTAGCTTTAGTAAATTTTGTCGTTATTTATTCAAAGCACTGACTTGCCGGTTACAAAATTTGCATGGGATCTATAGAAACTTGGCCTTGGTCTATGTAAAGAATGTAAGTCATAATCAAAAGCTAAATAAAAGACTTCGAAGTAAGAAAGAGGTTCTTTTTCAACTAATTACACTGTGATGAAGAGAAATACGTGGATTTTTCTTGTTGTGATGGATTAAAATAAATGTGACCATTTCGTTTGTGACAGTTTCTTTTTATGTGGGTATTTTAAGAAACGATTAAGTTGTTAACATCTCTTTGCAAGACTGAAATCATGAAATAAAGCCAATATAAATTCGTCTTGCTCGCGTGTGAATTTAAATTTCTTGAAGGTTAAATTTCTTCCTACTCGTATTACGAAATAAGAATAAGACGTGTGTTTAAAATAAGATCCGAGTGAGAAGTATGCATTTATTATACTAGCTTCTTGGCGGCTTCGCTAGCGTAAAAATAACTTTTCAAAAGGTGAACTATTATCCCATGGGAACACATTACCGGGATAAAAGGTGTACGTTATGTGTTAATCCAAGAAAAAGTTAATCTGTGTGTTAAATTTCATCCACATCTGTACGATGGTTTATAAGTAATTGAGTAACAAATATACAAACATCTATGTAATACGAATATTACCGAAGCTTATAGCTGTGTACTTGTGGCTGACGTGAAAGCCGATTAAGTGCTTCACATAAACCTAGGCCAACGCCATCTAATGCCGTCTTATTGCCGATTACATTCCCAACGAGGACTGACGTCAGGTATGAGGTGCGTCCCATAATTGTTTCCAAAATTTTTGTACTATCGTCGTACTATGGAAGAAAGTACATAAAGCGTCAACTCCAAGAAATTAAGGTAAGAACAGGCTAACGATAATGAGTGCCATTAAAATGACAGCAAGGATGAGTATTGGTTACGGTATCTTACTTAACCAATAAATAATAACATGGCATGAATGTTGAAGAAGCGAGTGAAGTATGAAAGGATAGAGTTCTCTGGCACTTTGTTCTCTCTGCCTACCCTGAAGGGGATATGGCGTGATGATATGTATGTATGTAAATAATAACCAAACCTACGTTGCCAAGTGTCACGGTTTCGATTCCTATAGAGTTACAGACTTCTTTATACCTTTTTTGACACGCTAGGATTTGGTCCATTCCGCTCTAGCCCTCCAAGTTAGCCATTGGAACCGATTATTTGAATTTGGTGACCCAGATATTTTTATTTGATATAGGAATGGAACTCAGGATCTTATAATTAGCAGTCATAATGTTATGCCACTCTTAAACGAGGCATACTTTGAAATACAAATTTTCTTCAGTAAACTTTAAGACTAGAGTGGTAGGACCACGCTGTGGACAGTTCTCTGTGTATAGCCGCGGGCTGGTCCGTCCGGGGTGTTACCACATTTTCGCAGAAGATCGACGTCTGAGTAATGGCAATTTGCTATTGCGATTCTTTCGGTGAGCGAGAGAGCCGGAAGCCCAACTGGGGTGGGTTTGGGGTTTGTATTGGTAGGCAGCGGCCTAGCTATTGCAAAGGTCCTGGGCGGCAGTGACACTTACCATCAGGTGTGCTGTCCACTCGTTTGCCACTATAAGCAATTAAAAAAAAATTGGTTGCCTGTAAAGTCGGTATACGGGCGAAAGTTTTACGTGACAACGACTTTGAGTGGTAAAATAATTTTAATGTGAATATTCATTCGTATAGTAGGAAGAAGGATGAAATAATAGTAACAATTTAAAACATTTATTTATACAAAGAATTATATTTAAAACATTAATTTATACAAAGAATCTCGCACTGAATTTCATATTAACAAAATTTTATTTTTACCTTTACACATACATACGTATTTATATACAAATATACATACAATAACTTGCAATACATTAACAACATAACTTTTTATGTCTGTCTCTCTCGCTCTTAGGCGGGCTAACCATGCCCGAGTGGAAGGGACGCGTGCCTCTCACTCGCTCTCATTGTGAGCGCATAACGTGAGCGGAGCGTAACGCAGTTTCTTGAAGTGTCACCCGGCAAACCAATTTATAAGACGTTGTCACGTCAAAAAAAGACTATTTTAGTAAACAATTTTATAGGTAATGTTATATCAAAGTAACATTGAGTTCTTTAGAGGAAAATATATGAGAAAACTAACGTTCACTAAAGGAAATTGAATGTGACTACAATTTATTTTCGTCAGTAAAACAAGCAAAGTTGGTACAAATGGCCAGCCTTATAAAATTACATCGTAACATCTTTTGCGAAGAAAAGAACATTCAAATTTAAATTTCATGTTTGATTACTTTTTGTTGTAATTTATATGGATATTTTTTACTTGATCACGCTTAAACTGTTGAATAGATTTTGATGAAAATTGACATTGACATAGATAGACCAAATCTTGGATTAACAGGCAGGAACATTTTTCCCGGTGATGTGTAACCTTGGAATAATAATATTAAGATAAATAATAGTAATATTTATTTATGACCATCATTATCATCATCATCATCATTCTCTTACTCTTATCCCAATTACTTGGGGTCGATACCATATGTACTCCTCTTTCATAGTACATATTGTAAAAGTTATTGGCAATAGTTTTATAACCGGCCACCTGCCAGACCTCAACCCTCCTTGGGAATGTAATTGTTGACCAAACGGTATCACATGGAGTTGATCTAGGTCGTTATAAGTCGTAGGTCATAATAACTCTTAATCGTCTTTTACGATATCCACGAGCAAAGTAAGGGTTGGTAGTATTCGTAGCCGCTACCACACAGCAATATTTATTTATGACCATTAATATAAAGTGCTTCAGTCGAATACATTGATTAGCATTACAATATAGATAATCATATCTCGTACAATTGTCCCCACAACGTATAGCACAATATTCCACTTTTGAGTAGCTTATTTATAATAACAATCCGTTAGATGTCAAGTCGTTACTATTAACTACTAGCTTCTGCCCGCGGCTTCGCCCGCGTGAAAGGTTACTTTCTTAAAGTTTTTCATCCCCGATTTTATTTTACCCGTTAAGGGTAAATTTTTACACACTTTTAATGTCATATTTTTTTATATCTAATCAATAACCTAAAATTAAGTTTCAAGCTTGTCTTTAAAAATGACGATACTTCCTTACAAATTTACATCTCCCTTTACAATTCTTTTTTGCATTAAAAAGTAGCCTATGTCCTTTCTCAGGCTCTAGACTATCTGTGTATCAAATTTCATTTAGATCGGTTCAGTAGTTTTGGCCTGAAAGAGCGACAGACAGACAGAGTTACTTTCACATTTATAATATTAGTAAGGATAGTAAGAATTGGAGGCTGACAACCAATTTACAATTCCTCTGAGAATATTGGTATAGCGTAAAAATACACATAAACAATATTATACCATATTCACTTCAGCATCTTTATCATATTACATTACATAAAATGTCATAATTATTCAATATAATATTGTACAATAAAGTATTGAATATAATATTAGTTTGAAAAAAAAATATTTCGATGACATAAGTTATTTTTATATTTACTTGTTTTATTCGTAAAAAAACTAAGTAAGTGGACAGCAGCACCCGTCTGAGAAATCTGTAACACCAATTGCGATCATAGTGATTATGATAATCTTAATCGCTTGGGAAGACCTATCTAAAACTGAATGTCGATAAGCTCATGCATAAATGGTTGGACGCATTTATTTGTCTGTTTTAAAAATACTATAAAATATGTACATTTTATTTTTGCCGGGAAAGGTATTCACGCATGCAAAGCTTACAACACATTTTAAAATATTTATTTAAGTTTAAACAAGGGTGTATTATTAGTCCCCTGTCTTTGTAAAGAAAGCCCGTGTCCAACAGTAATGAATATGTTGTTGTAATTAAGAAAAAAAAAATGCTTATATGAAGAGCTATTGTTATAACATTATAGAGAGATTGATTAAATGGCATAGAAGTACATAAGAAATTATCTCCTTGCCGGTGAAGGTAAATTTCTTGAGCAAATTCTGCATTACGTTCTCAAAGGTGAACGTGAAATTTACTTTAGAGATAATATTAAATCTGATTATGAATGTCAATTAATTAGATATAGAAAGATAATAACATCTTTAAATATCCTAACCTCGGATTTGATATACGAGTGTCATTAAATTCTAAGGTTAAAAAGGTCATACTATAGTCCGTTTTTGGCAAAGTGATTACATTAAATAGTCAACCTTTATTTATAAAAATTGAATACCGTTCAGAATTATAGTCAATTTGAAAAGAAAAGGATAGTGCACCGAGTCATTAGCTATGCGTTCGTCGCAAAACACTATATTCGATCTTTAATTTAAATCCAAACAAAGTTTGAGGATTGAAAAAAGTATATAGTAAATATTCTTCAAATTGCGCTATCCTTATTCTCCAAGCACGAGGGTGTATAATATCGAAAGCATATGCAATTCAAGCTTCATGCACGTCCCTCTGCAGCGGTTTATGCGACATTATTTCTCCTGTCCTGGTTAATATTCCGCTGGTATCTGGGGAAAACTTACGTTGAATATAAATTTAGACAACAATTTCTAGACTATACTTACTAATAAAACTTACCAAAATATTGATACCTAGTTGCGTCGTAAGTTCTGTCATAAACACTATCAAATAAATTTTAGGATTGCCGAAATCTAATTAAAATGCATGAAATCAAAGGTTGATATGATTAAAATTTTGTTAAAGTTATTCAAACTGCTCTCTATGATTTTGGGGCCAATCATATATAGCAGCACTACAAAATTCATGTTATTAGACATTAAGCATATCTATACTAGACATTATTTCTATATAACATCTAATTAAAGTCTGGGATGGCTTAAGAGACTTAAATTCTGGTTAGGTTTAGAACAGGCTTTTCTCTAAATATTGCCTTATCTTTTAATCTAACAGATACAAATCTAGAGCTAGGGTAAATAATTGTGTTTGATAAACTCAATTTCATGCGCAATTTGTTGGTTTTATGTGTTAGCTGTCCGATGAACTGGTGCAGAATTTTGTTAAAATATAAAAATAAAATTCGGTTTTCGAACATCCTTTCGGGAAAAAGTTATATAGGCTGTGGTATGGTCACCTTTTGCTCGATTGGTACGAGTGACGGAAGGAATGAATGTGTCCCACCCATAACCTGCTCTAAACTTACCTCTCTATTGCAATGTGGGCAAGCTACCGGTTCCCGGTCCTTGTCATCGGTGATATACACAACTGTCTACCCTGGATTCAAGGGATACGCTTTCTCGCTACTTTTAATTGAGGGATTTTTGATTACTTATCATTTCGTTTATTCTATATTTTTTTTTCTTATGTTGGCATAGTAGCTGTTATTGCTACACATGGACCTTAGCAATACTCTAGTATTGCTTATTACATCTAGGCTGCCTATCTGTGAAGAAAGTGCTCTTTTTTAAAATTTTGTTTGAAGAATCATACGTCATAGTGCTCGGGAAATATAGCAAAAGCTAGTTCATTCCAGATCTTACATGTACAGGGAAGAGGTGATCGCTACAAACGTACAGTTGAAAACCATAGGGTCCCCAGGTGAAATGGATGAACCCTGCTACGGTGTTATGTGGTATGGTGGTAAGACAGTGACGGTGGTACCAAGTTAAACATTTCCTCTCTAATCCTCCAGCGAATTCAATCTAGGCATAAAATCATTGTAGGATCGCCGACGACGGTGACACCACGTCTTTGCAGGCAGTCAAGTGGGTCCAGCTGATATTTAGGCGCGCTTGCATAAAGATGTGAGGAATTCTAGCTAGTGGTAGCACGCTGTGGACAGGTCTCTGCCTACAGCTGCGGGCCGGTCCGTCCGGGGTAGTACCACACTCTCGCAGAATATCGACGTCTGAGTAATGGCAATGTGCTATTGCGCTTCGTTCGATGAGCGCGAGAGAGCCGGAAGGCCAATTGGGTAGATTTGGAGTTTATATTGGTAGGCAGCGGCCTAGTTATACCCTTGGAATTGCAAAGGTCCTTGGGCGGTAGTGACACTTACCATCAGGTGTGCTGCTTGTTCGTTTACCACCACTAGCAATAAAAAAAAAAGAAAAAAAGTTACTCCACGTGAGGACGAAGTTTTACTTTGTATAACACAAGACGTCTCGGCGTGAAGTAACGCTCGGCTCTGTTCAGGATGCTCAGCTTTCTTTATTGTTAAGATTTCCTTCGTCGCAAAAAGGATTTCGCGGTATTTACCTGAATATGGCCTTAACAAAGGAGGGCATTAGGCAATTGTCGGGCACCAACTTCTTTAGACGATCATGAAATGAAATGAAATGAAATTTATTGCATGAAATATGGTTTACAATGTGCAGTTAATAGTGCATAAATACGTCTCACATATTTCGTCGTTGACATTCACGACATACAATATTAGGTACATTTATAGTTTTCATTATTCAAAATTCGATTTATAATGAGCATTAATTAGATTTTTACACACATCACACAATTCAAGTAAAATTATCACATATAGGTTTTGTACTTAATTAATTTAATAAATTTATGTCATATAAAAAAAATGCAAATAGAATAAAAATAATAAAAAGTTATACGAAAAATAAAATGAAAATGTCCATTATATCATGTCATGTAAAATTGTATATTATGTCCATCTCAAAATAAATTTATATTATACTAAAAAGTCATTTATAGAGTAAAAACATTTCTCAAGAAGCCACTTACGTAGATTTGTCTTAAAAAGCTTAAGTGGCAGGTCTCTTATAACTTTTGGCAAATTATTATAGATTTTAATGATCATATAATAGCAGTTTCTTTGATACAATGTTGTTGAGCAACTAGGTGTGATTAGCCTTGTTGGATCCCTATTTTTTATTACAGAATTAGTTTTTTCTTTAAATGTGCTAAAATATGAACCATGTTCTTTTACAAAGCAAAATATATAGACATGTGAGAGTCAGTATCTTTAATTTTTTTAAAAGTGGTATACAATTAGCAGAAGGATGAGCACCACATATAGCTCGTAGAGATATTTTTTGCACAATGAATGCTCTATTAATATTCGTTGAGTTGCCCCACAGTAGAAGACCATATCTCAAGACCGAGTCAACATACCCATAATAAGCAGTAAGTGCAATACTGTGCCCCGAGATACGTCTTAATGTTCTAAGCGCAAAAATAAATCTATTTAATTTTTTACAAATGTCATCTATATGCGTCTTCCAGTTACAGTTCTTGTCAATATTTATACCTAAAAAAATTGTATTGTCAACCTTTTCTATAACTTCATTACAACATATCAAATTAAAATTGTTATTATTATTATGATTACAGAATTGTATATATTTAGTTTTAGATGCATTTACTTTAAGATTATTAAATTTCAGCCATTGAACAATAGACGCTATTTCATTATTAACTAGACACTCATAGTCGAAAGATTTTGTTTTATTTTCTATTATTATTAATATATCATCAGCAAAAAGGATGCATTTATATTTAGTGATAGAGGGTAGATCATTAATATATAAAAGAAATAGTAGAGGGCCTAGAATACTACCTTGAGGAACACCAAAAAGATTAAGTCATTAAAAAAATGTCTTGTTTTCAACTATAAATCGGATGTCCTAGGTCTTCATTTAGCACTACTTTATAGGTAGTTTTACTTAATTGCGACTGCAAAGTTAACATTTTTTGTTTGTGGACATGATTTCTTAATTCACGCTGATACTGCTTTGAGGATCGCTGATATTCTGAACTTGCATAGTTAACCACTCTTTTCACAGCCAATCGTCATTGAATTACTTGATAGTAATATTTAAATAAATTATGAGTAACTTTCAAATTTTAGAAGAATTTGAAAATCTGAAATTGCTGTATAATAGCAGTGGCATAAAACAAAAACTACAACACAGTCTTTTTTAAAAATTTTAGATTAATAATTTTTAGATGGCGCGAAAGTTCCTTTTTCAAAATAATTTCGAATATTGTCAGTTCTTCTTCTTATATATTAGCAATCAGCTACATATACGAGCTATTGGTGCTAGTGTCAAGTTATAAATATTTTCACGTTTTTCGTCTTTCAATAAGTTAGTCATTGTCTAAGTCAAATTGTCGCCATTAACAGTGCAATGGCCACACTGTTAATGGTATATTGTGGGAATTTTGATGGAAAAAGAAAACGTTGTAAAGCACTTTTAAGTTTTTTAAGCAAGTTTTACGATTTGTTGTCTACTATGTCTGATCTCTCCGTAATTTTTTATTTATTTCTTTTTTAAAGGTGTCGTTTTAAACCTTCGACGATTTTATATCTTAAATTGACATTAATAAGAGTTGATGTCTGAGAAATGCTCAAGCTAGTGAAAGTTAGATAGACATTTATTTAATTGTAACTGTTTAAAGCAGCATGTAGCCGGATCACTCGCCAACCATAATATAATTACTGAACTACTCATACAATTATATGAACTAATACGATAAGTTCGTAAGCCACAGGATTAAAGTATCCCCATGATCTCAGAACAAATTGGCCGTTTAATGAGATAGTTAAGGAAGCAGGCGGCGGGATTAGGTCTAAATGAATCAAAGTTACTCTGACTCCGATCGCTTGAGTCACCATCTAACTATATAGATACACTACGGGATTGCTTAATGTCCAATCAGGGAATTATTTTAACTTAATTGTCTATTAGTTAGTATCGTCTGTGTACATTATCTATTCCCTTTGCGTGATGAGTGATCAAGCTTGATTTGAGATGGTTATCGTATCACAATAAACACCAACTCGTATAACATGTACAGAGATAGTCAATAATACTGCTAAACTGTTTGTTAGCCCAAATATATTCAATAATGTCTCTTTAATCAAAATCATTTAATGCAACTATTTGGTAACGCTGTGCAAAGATAAATAATTCTAATTCATTAGGAGGACAATCTTTTGTGGTAAGGCTATGGCCTTACTATGGCTATGGCCCAACAGTATGCTGTTGACAGTTTTCTGTCTACAGCCGCCGTACCGTCTGTCTGGGGTAGTACCAAATTCTCGCAGAAAATCGATATCTGAGCAGTAGCAATATGCAGTTGTGCTTTGGTGAGCGACAGAGCCGGATGCCCAACTTTCTGGGTGGTTTGGGTTGTTAGGTGTACCTAGTTGTATCGTTGATATTGCAATGAGTGTAAGTAACACCTACGAGTACTATCAGTTGTGCTGCTTGCCCGTTTGCCATCATAACCAATAAAAAAGAGGACGAACTAGTGTAAATATAGTGGCCTGATCTTTAATATATTGACATATATTTATGTATAGCGAATACATGCTTGACAACATTCATAATTTACATGTTGCGCTTCATTTTGCATCATGTGCTAGCAGTAGTGACTTCATATTATTAGAACACTAATTAAAATTGTGTGTATTCCGTGTGGTGACGGAGTAAGAATACTAATCACCACCCCACATCTTACCCGTGGTTGATCGTACGAGACGACTAAGGGATATAAAACGCATATAACATATATGCGAGAGAAGGAAAACTCGAAACAAAACCCTATACCAACACGTCTGACCAGCGCGGTACAGTAGGTTAATTCCCTCCCATGACGGAGGAGGCCCGAGCCTAACGGTGGGACATTCATGGGCTGTGATGATGATGAATTACAATTGTGATTCAACGTATAATGACGGATTAAGTCACGGAATCGTAAAAACTGGCTAAGGGATTAGCAGGGGAATGGACAACATCATTCACTTGGGTAATATGTAACAACAATTGTGTACGTCAATCCGTCTGTCAAGCGTGACAAATATAGCATCTCTCTTGTGGAAGCCATAGAACAGTAGGATTTGATTGGCTTGTGCGTCAAAGTGGTTCGTTTTATAAAACATTTTTTTTATGTATTATGATGGGTGAATTTGGTAATAAAGGATATCAATTGACGAGGTTATATGCAACAATGTATGAATGACCGAGTTAAGTATTTTGAGCTCAGTATTTTTTTTATGAAATTATGTTGCTTGGAAAATATATTTAGATACTAAAAAATATTTATGAAATAATGAAACATTATAAAAATTAAAACAGATAATTAAAAAAATAAAAAAACCTGACTGTGTAAAAAGCGAACTAAACTACGTACCTACATAATAAAAAACTGAAAAGAAAAAAACAAGCACTTACATGTCCGGTGGTCTAGAATTCTATAATATATTATTGAATGAATACTATTGTAGAATATAAAATATATTTTAGTAATGGAACATGACAACTGAACAGTCAGGATCCATTATTCGACAGCAAATCTAATTTTCAATGGATCCCGACTGTTCAGTAGTTATGTCCCATTATTAAAATATATTTTATCTTCTGCAATAGTATTCATTTAATAATATATTATAGAATTCTAGACTACCGGATATCTAAGTGCTTGTTTTTTCTTTTCAGTTTTTTATTATGTACGTAGTTTAGTAAGCTTTTTACGCAGTCGGGTTTTTTGATTTCTTTAATTATTTTTGTTTTGTTTTATACTTTTTAGTTATGAATACCTAGGTGGCTAGAGTTATTTTATTTATTGATAAGTAGGTATCTAACTATATAAGTCTTTCGACTGAAGTTGAGTACTCGTTCGTAGTTGGAGATGGGCGACCGCATCAGACATTAGATACTTTAGTTAGGACTACCTATGGTATATTGGACTATAAACCTACTAGATACTTCAGTATATGTCCATCCACATCCAGTTATATGAATTTTCACACTCGACATAGTTTAAGGACTTTAATTTTTTTAATTTTCACAATATGGCGTCCAGTAGTCACCATTTTCAATTTTCATTAACGTCATATCCTTAGTGACACTCGTTGGATTAAGAGGAATCGATTGACGTGCGAATCATAAAAATCGGCGCAGGCGTTTAGTCTATATAGTGCTTCAAAGGAACATACAAACATACATACATACATACAGAGACTGTTAAACACAATACCACTCCTTTGCGTCGCGCAGTCGGGTAATAAAAAGGGTAGACCAAGGATCGAACCAGGTATGTCTGGATTTGACTGCCTGATTTCCAAACTAAGCATGGTCCACTATTAAAGATAAAATCACCTTAATATTCTAATTAATAATAATTTCATTGGCTGAAAATAATATTTTCTATAAATTAAATCTAGCTAGACGAATTTACTAGCCAACTGGCCTGCATACAAAACTTCATAGAAATCGCTAGTCTCGTTTTTAAGTTTATGAATACATATAGAAATATTGAATTGCTCGTTTACAGATATCCCTGGCAAATCTCAATTCCGATTGAGGAATTATATCATATTAATATCACTATTAGGGAGGTTTACATCCAGCAGTGACCTGCAAAATATTGAATGATGAATGGATTCATTTGTTATTTAGACTATTTAAGACCCGAATTATGTATGCGACACGATTCTGTCGATATAGGATTGTTTATTAAATTCGGACAATTATTCGAAGTGGGCCCCGCTACACTTACGCAGAAAGTCGACGTATATGTATATATTATAATGTAAAAACATGCGAAAGGGAATGCTCCGATGATTCGGACACGTGGAAAGAATGCCAAAAGAACGTCTGGTTAAGAAGATATACAATGCGAAGGTGGAAGGATGTAGGTACCGGGAGAGACCGAGACTAACCTACCTAGACCAAATCGGTCATGTACTGAAGGAACGTGGAGTCAGGAGTCTCCGTGCGTAGCGTGGTGGAGTCAGGAGTTGTATAGTAGGTCAATTACCCTCCCATAATGGAGGAGGCCCGAGCCCAACATTGGGCCATATATGGGCTGAGGTGATGATGATGATAAAACTATAATAACAAAGGCACTGTATAAGGTAATTATCACTTTAAAAATTTCAGATGGAAATAGAACAGAGTAGGTCCATAGTAAAACTTTTTAATGCATGCTTTAAAAGTGAAGTACGTGTACATATATGCCCGCGTTCGGTAAGCCAAAGGGTAACAGGAAGCTTAGGAATTTTTCAATCGTTTTAAATATGTAAGGCTTTTGGCTTGTTATGAACGGTGGTTTACGTTTATCAGACAGTATTATCATTTAATTATAAAAAATTCAGCATATATTAAAATATGGGGTGGATATTTTATGTAAATTATTATTATTTTTTTTCGGAGCTTAGCTTGGTGGTACTAAGACATTAAAGACAAATTTTGGTTTATAAATTAACTTAATTTAAAGTCATCGTCCGTCATAAGTCAAATCGTTGCCTTCAACAGTGCCATGGCCACAGTGTTAAAGGTGCTTTTTGGGAATTTTGGTAGAAAACGAAAAACTATATAAGGCACTGTTATATCATATTCACTATACCACAGTTCTTCCTGGCCATCAAATTACATAAAATCCTACTCCAAATTACTTAATATAACACGTTAAAACACTAAGGTAATGAATATTATACAAGAGCACCGGATGACACCTTTCCTTTCGCGCTAAAACTCCCTTATTTTTTTATTTGATTTTGATTTACCACAGACAATATTCAATACAGATGCACACAGAGAATATTTAGATCATCACTTGATAGTTTAACAGAAGTTTTGTGTATACAATATATGCTGAGAAAAGGGGGTTTCTTGAACATTTTGTGCTCTCAAGTTTTGGTTGCTGTTTAATTACCTAACTAGTGTAGTAGGTACTCAATAGCAGCGAATAGCGCGTTCAGATAAAATATTTAGATGAAACTAAAATCTGAGGCAGAATCTTTTACTACTTACAATAATAACATAAATATATTCCAAGGTTTTACTGTTTGAAATTACATTGTTGTTTAAAATTACATTGTTCTTAGCACTAGTATGTATGTATTAATTATCCTTAGCAGTCGGCTTTTTGTCTAATCTATTTTATAAATTAATTAGTATTTTGAGGGTCATTATCCATGATAAAAGCTGGGAATGAGAGGTCATCGTTATTACAGAGATTTATATCTACACGCTACAGTATCTAGTCAATTCTTGAATCCTTGTATTGTGAGGGACCTCACAAATATATAATTTACTAATTACACTCAGAATAACAATTTATTGTCACACAGAGTATTGGCCTGCATGGGAATTGAATCCAGGGCAACGGTATCTTAGCCACTGTGCCATCTGTGTAGTCAAATATATATCTAAACCATAGGTTTTTTTTTAAATTTTATAGTTAGTATAACGTAACTAAAAACAGAGTTTGACATAAGGTTATTAAATTGTTGTGTTCAAAGAAAAACTTTAATATTGCCCTGCCAGCATATAATATCGTTTTTCTTTTTTTTTATTGCGGTCAGCGGCAAACGAGCAAGCAGCACACCTGATGGTAAGTGTTACCGCCACCCAAGGACCTTTGCAACACCAGGCCATGGTATAGCCAGGCCGTTGGCTACCGTTGAAAACCCCAAACCCACCGAGAAAGTTATGCTGCGGGCTTTCTCGCTCACCGAACGAAGCACAACAGCATATTGCCACTATTCAGACGTCGATTTTCTGCGAGAGTGAGGTGTTAGGACGGACCGGCCCGCGGCTGTAGACAGAAAACTGTCAACAGCGTGGTCCTACCACTCGTAATGGTGGCGGCAATTTGGTACTTATTATTCACAGATACAGCGTAGGCTATGACTTAATTATTCTGGTCGAGAATGACGAGTATATCAAGAACTACCTCGAATCGTGTTTGGTCGCACATGATTGCTGTAATAAGTAGATTTATCATCGGTGGGTGAATTCAATCAAAGCTCACTAAGAATGCTGTCATGGTCTGCCAAATACCTAGTTCATATTAACGCATGAAAGAGATAAAACCAGGACAGATGTAAGAGTAACAATAGGTAATGATGTACTAGAGCAAGTGGATGAATTTGTATATCTTGGATGTGGATTTAGCCGAGATGGAAGGTACACCACTGATATAGAGCGAAGAGTGAATGCGGGAAATAGAGTGAACGGAGCGTTGGGGCAACTTCTCGGCAGCCACCACCTCAGCCAGAAGGCACGTGTAGCAATACATAACGCAGTGCTTGTCCCAACATTACTGTATGGAAGCGAGAGTTGGGTATGCAGAAAAGAGTATGATAGTAAAATTAATGCGGTCGAAATGCGATCTCTGCGGAAAGTCTGTGGAGTTAGGCTGACCGACCGCATTCGTAACGACGACGTAAGAGAGCGAGTAGGTATGAAAGAGAGTATTGGTGTAAAGATGCGAAATGGAATGCTCCGATGGTTCGGACATGTGGAAAGAATGCCGAACGAACGCCTGGTTAAGAAGATATACAATGCGAAAGTGGAAGGATATAGGTACCGAGGGAGACCGAGACTAACCTACCTAGACCAGATCGGTCATGTACTGAAGGAAGGTGGAGTCAAGAGTCTCCGAAACCGCCGAGCGTGTATGAAGAGAATTATGAATGTTGAGGAAGCGAGTAAAGTATGCAGAGATAGAGTTCTCTGGCACTCTGTTCTCTCTGCCTACCCTACAAGGGATATGGCGTGATGATATGTATATGTATGTATGTGTATATTAACGCAAACATTAATATATGATTTAATATTTAATACCCATCAGGGATTAGTAATTGGTAAGTCTTGCATCTGTTCCGTGTGGTGACGGAGTAAGAATACAATTCACCGTCCCCTATTTTACCCGTAGGTGATCGTACGAGACGACTAAGGAATATGAAACGCATATAACATCTATGCGAGAGCAGGAAAACTCGAAACAAAACCCTATACCAACACGTCTAACCAGCGTGGTATAGTAGGTCAATTTTCCCTTCCATTACGGCGGAGGCTCGAGCCCAATAGGGAGACGTCTATGAGCTGAGATGATGATGATGAAGTCTTCCATTGAGTTGAATAAATGAATTAAAAACGTGCACAATATATTTCTTAGTTATCTATTAATTGTACTAATGTAAATAGTACATATATTGTCGGTACTATTTATATATACTATTGTTGGCCATCGGAATGAAAACATCATCATAGTTTTAACAATTAAATTTGATCAATTACATTATGACGCTGATGGTAATGTTAGATACATTCATTTATTAACCGACTTCCAAAAAGGAGGAGGTTCTCAATTCGAACGCTATTTTTTTTTTTTTGTATGTGTGTTACGCGATAGCAACGCCAATTATGGATGGATTTTTATAATTCTTTCTTTGTTAGAAAGAGGATACTCTAAGTGTGGTCCCATATGCAGGGTATCAGGATCTGATGCTGGGATCCTGGGAAAATCGAGAGTAATTCCTTAAAATGTAGAGCAAAAATGCTGTTACTGACGCCTCTGTACATAATTTATAGTTCATCCAATCTAAGAAGTGCATTTTGACGTTTTGCATTTTTTAATACACAATAACCTCGGTCAAACGTTGATGACACATGATTGTAAACACGAAATCTGAAATTTTAAACAACTATTAAGTTATTTACATAATTAACATTGCGGGTGACTTTCTTGTACAATAATACATACATACATACCATCACGCCATGTCCCTTGCAGGGTAGGCAGAGAACTCTATCTTTGCATAACTACTTCACTCGCTTCCTCAACATTCATAATTCTCTTCATACACGCTCACCGGTTTCGGCGACTCTAGACTCCACTTTCCTTCAGTACATGACCGATCCTATATATATATATACCTAGACCAGGTAGGTTAGTCTCGGTCTCCCCCGGTACCTACATCCTTTCACTTTCGCATTGTATATCTTCTTAACCAGACGTTCGTTCGGCATTCTTTCCACATGTCCGAACCATCGGAGCATTCCCTTTCGCATCTTTACACCAATACTCTCTTTCATACTTACTCGCTCTCTTACGTCGTCGTTACAAATGCGATCGGTCAGCCTAACTCCACAGATTTTCCGTAGAGATCACATTTCGACCGCATTAATTTTACTTTCATATTCTTTTCTGCATACACAACTCTCGCTTCCATACAGTAATGTTGGGACAAGCACTGCGTTATGTATTGCTACACGTGCCTTCTGGCTGAGGTAGTGGCTACCGAGAAGTTGCCCCAACGCTTTGTTCACTCTATTTCCCGCATTCACTCTTCGCTTTATATCAGTGGTGTACCTTCCATCTCGGCTAAATCCACATCCAAGATATACAAATTCATCCACTTGCTCCAGTACATCATTACCTATTGTTACTCTTACATCTGTTCTGGCTTCATCTCTTTCAAAGACCATTAATCTAATGTTGAAACTCGTAAAAATAATTTAAAATAAAAATAACATGATATAATTGTTATTCACGACCTACCAATGTCACTTCATCACGTTCTATACAGTAGTGCTTGACAACTTCCAATTCGCGAATATCCAAATAATCGGTAAAAATATTAGAATAATACAATTAGTCGCATAGAGATTTTGACAGAGATGTACATTTCGACACTTTGATTGATGAGGAAATAATTATTAATGTTCGCGACGCTGATAATTCAAGTAATAGTAGTAATTCTTAATAAATAGCCATTTTCAAATCCAGTTTTTGTTTTTAATTAACCTAATCCTACTAAATATGATGAATAGATTCTATGCTGAAATAATTAAATTTGTTTAGTACTAATTTAGCACTTAATTTATTCATCACCTTTTTGAAAAATAAAAAATAAACCGATTATTAATTATAAAGAATCAATATCGATTTCGCAGTAAAATCGGATATTTTCGATAGCGATAAGTTGTCTAGGTAGGTGAACATCTACCTAGACAACTTACTCAGACAGCTGTCAAAGTGCACTTCTTAGATTAGACAGACTATAGTTTGATTATTTGTGTATGGAGATTATCTTTATGAGCTTTAGCTGGTAAAACAACAATGTTACTAAGGAGTAAAATAAGGGTCACGGGATGAACATTTATATGGAAGTTTATCATTTTCAAAGTAGTTAAGTACGAAATTTCGCACACCTACATCTTTTTAGAAATAAAAGAATGTGTGTTAGCGTTTTTTCAAAATTTCACTACTATACACACTTTCACTAATAAGTAGTATAAAATAGGTAAAAACAAGTGAAAAAAAAAATAAAATATATCTTTTTAATTAATATTAATTATATTTTAAATATTATATTTTTTTTTTGAATTTTGTTAAACTTTCGTGTATTAAGCTAATACGTTGAGATCGTTGCTCCTCGATTTGGTTTGATAACGTTCGCGAATCAAACTGAGTCGCTGAGAATTACTTTCTGTAGTTTCATTACGCCTAGATAAGTTTGTGTATGCCCTCATCTGAGAAAGCCTATGGACTATGATTTAGCTGGCACCGACTCCAAAATTAAATTCCCTTGCATAAATCTTTTAAGTACATTAAATCATCAACGAAATCTGCCCGCGTTCGGGTAGTTCACTCAGTGACATCGCCCCTCTTTTCTCGCACCTGCCTCGCTCCGGCTATCGCCCTATTCGCAGTGATCGTCCATCTTTGCGTAGGTCAGGTAGGTACTGCGTGAGCCGCGTGATTTTCGCAAAGTAGAAAAACTGTCCTTGGCTGGCACCGACTCTAAAAAAATAGTACTTGTAAATAAATATTAATAATTTCGTTTATTATATTTCAATGCACCTTACTTTGAAATACAAAATATAATATTATTATCCATTTTTCTTGACATAGTATAAGTTTTTACATAACTACCTTTAAATAGGAAGGTATACTATGATTTCGTAAATTGTTCTGTTATTCTTTTGAGATTAAACTAATTAAAATAAATTATTTTCTACTTTTTAGTGTAAGTTTATTGTATGTCGTTTATCGTAGGCATAGTTTTGAAGTCGGTTTTTGTTTTTTTTATAAAATATTTTTTTGTTATTCTTCTTCTTCTTCTTATATATTGGCAATCAGCTACATATACGAGCTATTGGTGCCAGTGTCAAGTTATAAATATTTTCACTTAAGTCTTTCAAGTTAGTCATTGTCTAAGTCAAATTGTCGCCATTAACAGTGCAATGGCCACACTGTTAATGACATATTGTGGGAATTTTGATGGAAAACGAAAATGTTGTAAAGCACTTTTATATGATATTCACTACATCCCAGTAGCTCCGCCGCTTCATATTACATAAAATGCCATCAAAATTATCTAATATAACACGTTAAAACACTAAAATATCGAATATAATACAAGAGCACCACATGACGTTTTCAAATTCCCGTCAAAAGTCTCTTTATTATTCTCATTATTCACACGCGTTTGCATGACCACAGATTAATCCAGAGCACATTATTGACATGTGAATATGGTATCCACAGACTATCTATTAGATGCAAACGCGTGTACAAATATAATTAAATATGTATAGGTACTTAGAATAATTAAGTTTAACGAATAAAAGCTAACACTATATACTTTCCATGTGGTGACGGAGTAAGAATACAATTCACCACCTCCTCCATTTTACCAGTGGGTGATCGTAAAAGACGACTAAGGGATATAAAACGCATACATCTATACAAGAGAAGGAAACTCGAAACAAAATCCTATGCCAACACGTTTGAGCATCTTGGTATAGTGAGTCAATTTATCTCCTATTATGGAGGAGGCTTGAGCCCAAAAGTGGGAAATATATGAGCTGAGATGAAATGATATATAGGTATATTAATATTACTCACAAAAATATTTTACGAAGAATATTGATAAAACATTATTATAAGTGTTCGTAATATTTACTGTGTCCACGTACCTTCTGGCTCGCTGCTATATTTTTTACGATCCACCTCTTCACCTTCTTATATTACCTTTTTACTACCAAACCATCATAACGTAGCAATGTTTTCACTCCTACAAAAATCATGATCTAATACAAAAATCATTTCAACCGTAGGTCAAACTGGTGTCTTAACTGAAACGTAACAGTAGGCAATCAACATCAAATATTTTATTATATTTTTATATCGTCTGGAAACAAGAGATTGGTTCGATTTATACTTTTTCATATTATATTTACGAATGTGTCGTAGCATGTTACATATTTATAGGCGTTTTATGACTTATTCGTGGTTATAAATAAAACCTTTTTATAAATGAATGTTGCTTTATTAGATATTCAATTATAAATCTAGGTGGCAATGACATTAATTTACTTGTGTATTTATATATATATATATATATATATATATATATATATATATATATATATATATATATATATATATATTAGCTGCTACTTAGCACTTCAGCTTATGATACGTAGTTGCTCTTGAAAAACAGGTAATATAGCGTTTTTTCGAGTGATGACGGTTTAAGAATAGAATTTAACATTCCATCTCTGGCCCGTGGATGTCGTAAAAGACATCTTAGGTATATTATATGCAGATAACATCTGCGCAAGAGATAAATAACTTGAAGTAAAACCCTATACCAACCTGTTTGATCGTGGTATAGTACCTAGGTCAATTCGCCTATCTACTATGGAGGTAGCTCAAGCTCTGCAGTGGCCAGAGATTATGAAAATTAATACAGCCTTTCAAATTTAAATACATCAATAAGTATTTCATGTAAATACTTAATAGTTTTAACAAGTTTTTTAATTTTTTTGTTATTGTCTATAGTGGCAAATGAGCAAGCAGCACACGTGATGGTAAGTGTCACTGCCGCCCATGAACCTTTAGACAAGGGTACCCTTGTACAAAGGTTCATGCAGCGGCGTAGCTACGCCACTGCCTACCAATAGAAACTCCAAACACACCCGACCGCTTCCGGCTCTCTCGCTCACTGAACGAAGTGCAATAGCACATTGCTATTACTCAGACGTTGATCTTCTGCGTGAGCGTAGTACTACCCCCGGACGGACTAGCCCGCGGATGTAGACAGAGAACTGTCAACAGCGTGGTTCTGCCACTAAAAAAAAAGTTCTTTTTAATATAAATATTTTGTATGCTATTCTATTTTAACATATTTTATTTCTTTGCTGACAAATTGAATCGAAACTTTGGTCACATTTTTAGGCTGCGATTGCAGCAGTGATTATAAGTTACTAGAATAGTAGACCGCGTTGTGGCGTATTAAAAATACAATATTACCTCTGACTTTCACGTGGGAGTTGCAAAAATTGGCTATAGAATTAACAAGAGGGTGGATATTCGTAATACCTACTGCGATAATCAACACATCTGCCAAACAAGGCAATTATGCTATTATTCTTTCCTCCACGGAGAGGTCTGAATCCAATAGTGAATTTGACTCTAGAAAAGTAGGATATGCTTTCAATTTGGAGAAAAAATGAAAAATAAATAAAAAATTGATTTTATTTACAATAAAACTGTAATTTTGGAAAATAACGTTCATTACAAAGTATTAGTCTTAAAACATTATTTTGACCTTGTTTAAAACAAAACAAATAATAAACTTTTTTTTTTTAATTTTACTATGACTGAAAAATGTTCATAATATAAATTACAGACGTACGCACTTGTTTTATATTTTACTAGCTTCTGCCCGCGGCTTCGCCCGCGTAAAAGGTTACTTTCCTAAAGTTTTTGATCCCCTAATTTTATTTTTGACCGTCGGTAATACAGTGCAACGGTATTACAATACTCAGGGTTGGAACTTCATTAAACACCGAAGACAAAGATCGGGTACCGGTGGTCCGCTCGCACGGCGAAGAGAGAGGATTTTACGGTGGGTCTATGGGGTCACGCGCCGCCTTCTCCGTCACCCCGGACCGATTTGGCGGGGCGAGACGCACCCATAGCCCACCAATAAAATAATAAAAAAAAAAGGGTTGGAACTTCATTACTGGACTGCTAGATGGCGTTGAAGAAGTTAGATTTTGAGGTTTTTTGACAAACAATATTTTTATTTTTCATATAAAAATTTTGATTTTTTTTTAATAAAAAGTATCCTATGTTACTTTTAATACCTCCAAGAATATGTGTACAATGTTTCATGATGATCCGTTGAGTAGTTTTAGCGTGAAAGCGTAACAAATAAACTTACATTCACATTTATATATTAGTAGGGATTACATGAGTTAAGTCTGAGTTCTCAATAGGATAATCGAGGGTATGGACTACATAGAATTAACAAAATTTATGTTGTTAAAGATAGTGAGGCTTATTTGCCTCACTAACTATCGTATTTTCATTACATATTATATTGATTTAATTTGATTACTTATTTTTAATCTATTTTAATCTTGAATATACATACATACATACATAGCCTCACGCCTGTTTCCCATAGGGTTAGGCAGAGACTACGGATTGCCACAAACCACGATCCTGACATACCTCCATCGCTTCATTCACACTCATGCATGCTCACAGTGTTCATGCATGCTCTACGGTTACGCGTACTCCTAACCTGACCTTTCGATAATACATCTTCAATTTGATCCAGAAAGGTACGACGTGGTCTCCCCCTTGTAATCGTCCCACTCACACTCGCTTTGTATACTTGCTTAGTCAACCTTTCTTCTCTCATTCTTTCCACGTGGCCAAACCACCTCAGTATTCCCTTTTTTATCTTTGTCGCTACTTCTTCATTCACACCACAGTGCTGTCTTATAACACTATTCCTAATTCTATCTTTCAGACTTTCACCACACATACTACGAAGAGCTCTCATCTCTACAGCATTTATTCTACTTTCATGTCTTAATCTTGAACACTTTTAAGTTAAACTTACTTTTAACTTAAAAGTCTTAATTAAAATATCTATTTTTACAGTTTGAGTACATATAATTAAGTATCACACATTTTTCAGCTTCATTACTTCATCAAAGTTACCATCCATCAGTAGATCAAGTCGTTATCCTTAATAAAGCGTTGACTATCTAAATGAACATTCATCTGGCAATTTTGAATGAATGAAAGTACATCCAAAACACTATAATTAATTCTTTAGCATATTCCTTGCATTAAATAACACAAATTGGCAACAAAATTATTTAATATGACACTATAGTTTAGAAAAAAAATGCTTTATGGTGGCTTCTACGAATACAACCAACTCATAAGTTGGATGTCGTAAAAGACGAATTCTTATTTGTCTCTTCATATTGACCTGAACTTACATCTGATTAGATAGAGAGATTACTTGTTTTTTATCCAAGGAGATCGTGAAGGACGACTAAAGGACATAAGCAGATAAGATAACTGAAAAGGAGAACTTAAAATGATATGATATATCTATCCCATTACTAAAAGCCGAACGAACGTCTGGTTAAGAAGATATACAATGTGAAAGTGTATATATGTATATGAAATGTGAAAGCATTTAGGTGCCGGGGGAAATCAAGACTAACCTACCTAGACCAGATTGGTCACGTACTGAAGGAAGGTGGAGTCAAGAGTCTCCGAAAACGGCGAGCGTGTATGAAGAGAATTATGAATGTTGAGGAAGCGAGTGAAGTATGCAAGGATAGAGCTCTCTGGCACTCTGTACTCTCTGCCTACCCTGCAAGGGATATGGCGTGATGATATGTATGTATGTATGCATTACTAAAGAATATTCATGTTCTTTACTGGGCAATACACAGGCTTAAATAATGCATACCATGTATACATATGCGTATATGTACAAACTCATGATATATATGCATATGAGTACACAATGTTTTAGTATAGTATCGTTTCGAGCCGCGCCACAACAAATTAAAACTTTTCTATTTAGAAAAACCAAGCTCTCACATTGAACGTTGTGTTATTCGAGCGAAATAAAACGTTATAATGTGTGCTGCATGAAAACAACGTATTCTTATTTATACGTTAGTTATATAACACATTTTTAGGTAAATACAAAACTAAAAAATATTTTTATTGTACTTTTTAATTAAAATTATTGTTTGTAATATAATATGTATCACTATCAGAATGATTGTTTTATTAAATTTGGAACACATAATTTTCTTTTTTATTTTGGCACGTCTGGATATCTGTGTTTGATGCCACCCTAGCCAATATAGCAGGTGGATGAACAGGGGATTAGTCTGCCACCCATAGAAAGGCGGACTGTGTGAGGGCGATGCCTCGGCTACATTAATGGAAACGATACCCAAAATGGTAACCGACCCGGTCGGCCACGGATGTCAAGGAAGAGGAACCAATAGCCAACTTGATGGCGATGGGGAGGGAGTTATGGTGCCACACGCCGATCTTTCGTCATCCTGAACGGTATTTTAACCACTATGCCATCTGAGTAGCTAAATTTCAACAGCAAAAATAACTCTTTATTGCATACTAGTAACATTTACAGAGTATAATGATAAATTACTGTGTATATGTGGTATACTTATCACAAATACAATACAAATATACATAAATACTTATTCCATACGTACACATATATGTACTCGTACATATAATTATACGTGAATGAATATCATAAAGTGTCTGCACAGATTGGCGTAGTGGTTAAGATATCAACCGGCCAGTGCTATAGGTTCGATTCCTACGTAGGATAATACTTTGTGCGATCCGCAAAGTGTGGTATTGAGTCTGGGTGTAATTTATATGCGTTTATTATATGTTTGTAAAGTCCCCCGAAATACAAGGATTATTTTATTAGTGGAAGGTGATGTTTATAAAAAAATATAAACTGGGATTTGGTGATAGTTAACGAGCTTTTTAAAAGTAGGCAATGTAGCGGAGCTGAGCCGTCGAGACATTGCTACTACACAACCATCAACCCTTAATTTACTCGTGGATGTCGTAAAAGACGACTAAGAGCTGTATACTCGTATCTATATTCCTAAGGGGGGTTGATGTCAGGCAAGCGGACAGTTATAAAACTATTGTCAGTAAATTTTGCGATATATATGAAGAGAAGTCCGAATTGCGTCGACCCTAAGTAATTGGAAAAAGAGCAGGAGAATGATGATGATGACGTCACGGCGAGAAAATTTCAGTCTGGGTTAGATACTTTAATCGAAAATTACAAGCACGTAAAAGTACATACATACATACATACATACATATCATCACGCCATATCCCTTGCAGGGTAGGCAGAGAGAACAGAGTGCCAGAGAACTCTATCTTTGCATACTTCACTCGCTTCCTCAACATTCATAATACTCTTCATACACACTCGCCGGTTTCGGAGACTCTTGACTCCACCTTCCTTCAGTACATGACCGATCTGGTCTAGGTAGGTTAGTCTCGGTCTCCCTCGGTACCTACATCCTTCCACTTTCGCATTGTATATCTTCTTAACCAGGCGTTCGTTCGGCATTCTTTCCCCATGTCCGAACCATCGGAGCATTCCCTTTCGCATCTTTACACCAATACTCTCTTTCATACCTACTCGCTCTCTTACGTCGTCGTTACGAATGCGGTCGGTCAGCCTAACTCCACAGATTTTCTGCAGAGATCGCATTTCGACCGCATTAATTTTACTATCATACTCTTTTTTGCATACCCAACTCTCGCTTCCATACAGTAATGTTGGGACAAGCACTGCGTTATGTATTGCTAAACGTGCCTTCTGGCTGAGGTGGTGGCTGCCGAGAAGTTGCCCCAACGCTCCGTTCACTCTATTTCCCGCATTCACTCTTCGCTCTATATCAGTGGTGTACCTTCCATCTCGGCTAAATCCACATCCAAGATATACAAATTCATCCACTTGCTCTAGTACATCATTTCCTATTGTTACTCTTACATCTGTTCTGGTTTTATCTCTTTCAAAGACCATTAATTTGGTTTTGCTCACATTCACGCGTAGATCTCTTTTCTTACAATCTTCTGTCATTGTGTCGACTAGGGTCTGCAGGTCAGTCGCTGACTGTGCCAGCAGGACTGCATCATCTGCATAAAGCAGAGCAGTGACTACTGAGTCGCCCATCTGGACTGCCACATTCATACCGTTCAACCTTTGGAGACATTTATCCAGATATTTGATAAACAGCCTGGCTGACAGAACGCACCCCTGCTTAACGCCGATATTGACATCAAACCAAGGCGACATTCCATCATCCAGCTGCACACAGGCTCTACAGCCCATGTAACTGGACTGCACAGCCCGTAGCAGTTTACCGCTAATACCATACTCCGGTAAAATGTCCCAAAGTTCCTTTCGTACAACCGTGTCAAATGCTCTCTCCAGATCCACAAAACTGCAGAAAACCCTCTGACCTAGAGCCAGATGCTTCTCCACGATGTTGCGCAGAGGGAACACTTGATCCATGCATCCCCTTCCATTCCTGAAACCTCCTTGTGTCTCACACAGTAAACCATAAATGTACATACATATAATATAATATTTAAACATACGAATATCCATATGCTTAAATATTTGTGGTCTTAGTGTTTGTTCATTTACTCGTAGATACGCGTTTAGTTTAACCCCAATTTGTATGGTATTAGGTCAAAGCAGCTTCAGAGTTCACTCTGCGAAACATACGGGGTATTTGCGCAATAAATTTTAGAAAAGGTTAATGCTTCTAATAGTCGAAATAAATCTAATATACTTACGCTGGTCAGACGGACCGATAATTTATTTCGAGTTTTCCTTCTCTTGCTTTTTGTTTTTAGCATATTAGAAATACGGAAAGACTGCTTTCCGTGATCAAAGACGCTGAAACGTAAACCCACGTAAATATCAGAAACTATCAGCGTATTATATCTTTTAGTCCAATTTTATGAGAGCCATGGAAAAGATAGAGGTAGTGAATTCTAACTCCGTCACCACCGGAGGAGTATTTTATAAAAAAATAATGAAAGAATTGATCTTATATTATTAATACGTAAGTGATTGTTTCATGAACACCAATTACAGATAAATTGATCAAAATTATTGAAACACGTTTTAAGAATATTAAAAGTTAAAGACGATTCGATCGATCCCGTCGTCCACATGTTTCGGTATCTCGGCACGTATCCAGCGCAATTTAGTTTTCGTTTATATAAAAATGGTTTTTCTTAGACACCACGTAAGAATGCGAAATTAAATACTTGTATTAGGCTGTTTGTTTTAAAATAATAAATGTTGTAAAATACTGATTAAAAATGTAGGCGGCTGTAAAATAACAACATAATAATATAGCCTATAATTGAATTAAAAATAAATAAATAAAAAAAAACATTTTGTCATATGTGTAGCATAAAAGTCGAAACTGATATTTTGTGCCTTTTTATTTATAGCTTGCTGCTAGAACGATATAATATGTATATATTAATGATTCTGATACCCACCTAATTGTTCCACCAATTTTTATTGTCATGTCTTGTAAGAGTTTAGACTTATAACTTTATTCTCAATGAGTGGTCAAAAGGTAGTGGTGTCGTACATAAGAATTTATCTTAGTTTAAATACCACGTATATACGTTATACGTGTGGTGACGGAATAAGAATACAAATTACCACCCTATCTTACTCGTGGGTGAACGTAAGAGACGACTAAGGGATACAAAAGGCATAACTACAACAACTATGCAAGAGAAGGAAAACTCTAAACAAAACCCTATACCAACACGTCTGACCAGCGTGATATAGTAGGTCAATTTTCCTCCTTTTACGGAGGAGGCTCAAGCCCAACAGTGGGACATATTATGAGCTGAGATGATGATGATGAATTACCACGTAAACATAGCGAGAGCGTAAATATAAGTCGAGCTTTACTCTTTCGGCACGAAATTTTAATTAATAATCATTAGACCGAATGTGGAAATGAACTTATGTTTAACTATAGCATGCAGTTTATACTAGACCACGGAGGTAGTTCGAATTTACTATAATATTCATCATCATCTCAGCTCATATATGTCCCACTGTTGGGCTCAAGCCTCCTCCGTAATGGAAGGGCAATTGACCTACTATACCATGCTGGTCAGACGTGTTGGTATGCGGTTTTGTTTCGAGTTCCTTCTCTTACATAGATGTTATATGCGTTTTATATCGCTTAGTCGTCTTATGCGATCACCCACGGGTAAGATAGGGGGTGGTGAATTGTATTCTTACTCCGTCACCACACAGATAACTATAATATTAGCTGACTTTTATTCATGTTAATGTCAATCAAGTATGTTCTACGGCCGCATAATCTATTTATATGCCAAACTTTATTTAGATTAGTTTAATTTTTCTAGCATGATTGAAGAACACATATTTACTAAAACTTTTATAATAACAATAAGATAAGAAAAATTATCTTAGATAAAATAATACCAGGTCGTTTATTGAAGCAATGCCAATATTTGCAAAATCAGAGGGTATATTTGCATTTAAATGGTTTATAAACAACAAAATTTCTTAAAACACTTTATATATACTTTATAAGCACATCAACATTTTGTTTATAGAGTCGTAACCTCAATTTGAAGCGAAAAATTGTTTCCATTCTAAAATAAATTGATTAGGCGCGTTCAAAGGAAGACAACTTAAAATAATGCTATCTTTTTTAACTTTTTGTGTCCGAAAAGATTCATTTTAATTACGTTTTTACGAGAAATAACGACTTGAGGAAAGTAAGACCTTTACCTATTCTACCAGTCTTTATTATCTTTGGTTTCGGGTAAAATTGTACATTATGGTTGGTACTTTTTAAACATATATGTATATCCAATATGTGTTTAAAGAGTTTTGCAGCGGCAAGATTTTAAGCAGTGATGTAGAGTCTCTTTTAAGACATTATTTTTATATATAAAAATAAAATAAATACGATAGGTATACCAATAAAATAGCAAGATTATGATTTGCCCAATTAAATGGAGTTTTATTGCGTCGAAGTTAAGTGCGCTTTAAAATAACATTCAACCCACCCATCCATACTTCTATCAGCTTATTCACGTTCACTATTGAATACACACCTCCGCACAAGAATGCGACGTAGGTAGGATTGTACAGGATGTACTGATATGCAATCCATACGATCAAATAGTTTCCCTTTTTTGACAAGTTATGATCTAGTCATACCCCGTTCAAGTAAAATTTGGCGGCGTGGGCCTTATAAAATGTCGTAGTATCCTTCTCCATTATTGAAAGGGCAACTGGCATTGATTTTTTTTTGGATATGTTTCTAGTCAACATCCTGGCAACAAATAAAAAAATGATTTTTAATTATGATTAATAATAATAGTTTTAGTTTATAGAAATTATGAATAGATAAAAAGTGTTAAATAATGCATTTACTAATGCGATATCCGTGTGGTGACGGAGTAAGAATACAAATCACCACCCCCTATCTTACCCGTGGGTGATCGTAAGAAACGACCAAGGGATACAAAAGGCATATAACATATATGCAAGAGCAGGAAGACTAAACAAAACCTTATACCAACACGTCTGACCAGCGTGGTGTAGTAGGTCAATTTCACTCCCATTACGGAGGAGGCTCGAGCTCAACAGTGGGACATATCATAAGCTGAGATGGTGAATGCGATAATGCTTACAATAAAAATAATAATATTTTATATATTATGTAGCTGTATATTAACAAAACAATTTGGGCTTTACTTTAAATGTAGGTTCGTAGGGTGAAACGTTTATTCTAGGAAACGCTATTGACTCATTATTCATCGTACACCTGCCTCTCTCGATACCCATATGTAAATGAGATCGAGGTTGAAGCTAATCTTCTTCCTCTTTGAATATCTACTATAAACAACATATCTTTATTTAGTACAAAATCTTACAACTAATTTTATTATTAAAATCAACTAATTAAAATAAAATTATTAAAATAATTATTATAGAAGCTTGACTCTCACAGTGACAAGACATAAGATTGATATATTTGAAATAAAACTACTTTTACGGATTCTATCGCGTTTGTATTTGATTTATAATTGCCCGACGTTTCGAACACTTTACAGTGATCATGGTCACGGGAGGACTGAGGTGTCTTACGTCCAATATGTCATTGTTATTACAGAAATTTATTTATATCTACCCTATAAGATATTAAATTTTGACCCACATTTTTATACAAAATTAATACAATTCATTGCCAGTACAAAAAGAGAATGATTCTATATACAGTCACAAAAATTAAGGGATATAAAAAAAAATCCAAATTTTTGGGTTATTTTTAACGAGCTGTAACTCCGAGGAAAATGGTCGTACAGAATAAATAAAAAAAAGTAAATTGTAGCTTCAAGTGTCTAGTTTTTAGATACGACTATAAAAAAAATTTTGTCATGTCCAGGTCTGGAGAAATCCTAAGAAAACTACCAAAAAAAAATTTTTCAAATTTATTCTCGTCTAAAAAAAGGTCCACGGGCTTCAAAAAAATTTTTTTGATTGATTCGTTCAAAAACTCTTTTAGAGAATTTAATACTCTTTAATTTGACGTATTCAAAAAGCCTGTACAACGATTTGTCGCGGAGTTATCGTCAATCAAAGCAAAAAAGATCTTTTTAACTTTGATAATCAATATCTCTTGAAATAATGACTGATCTTTTTTTTTCAAACTTCTTAAACAGTTAATCTTTTTGATCAAAAAAATAAGGATTTTAGAGAGAAAAAAAATTTTCCATTGAAAAAATTAATAAAAATCACAAGATTTTTGCAAAAACAAAGAATTTGAAGCTTCGCGGCACAATGAAAAAAAAATCGCAGCGCTTTGAATTTTTGAGGGATTTTAGGGGACACTTTGAGGTTAAAAAATTATCGACGACATCTTTCGTTCATCCATTTTATCCAAAGTTATACCAAGTTATCCAAATATCCTTAATTATGCGAATTTTTGTCTTTTTTTTCAGTCCGAGTTTTCAATTCAAAAAATTTTTTTCTAAAATATGTTTACATTTTCTTATAGAAAATATTGTGCAGTTTTCAAAACTTTCCTTCAATTTTCTATACAGTCATTATTTCCGGAGTTATTGATTATCAAAGTTAAAAAGATCTTTTTTGCTTTGATGGACGATAACTCCGTGGCAAATCATTGTACAGGCTTTTTGAATACGTCAAATTAAAGAGTATTAAATTCTCTAAAAGAGCTTTTAAACGAAACACTCAAAAGATTTTTTTTGAAGCCCGTGGACCTTTTTTTAGACGAAAAAAAAAAATTGAAAAATTTTTTTTTGGTTATTTTCTTAGAATTTCTCCAGACCTGGACATGATAAAAAAAATTTATAGTCATATCTGAAAACTAGACACTTAGAGCTACAATTTGCTTTTTTTTATTTTTTCTGTACAACTATTTTCCTCGGAGTTACAGCTCGTTGAAAATCACCCAAAAATTTGGATTTTTATTTTATATCCTTTAATTTTTGTGACTAGTATATAAAATTTATGTTGTTTATGATTTGTTATTATTAAGGTATTTAATTTATGATAATTATTATTGTGGCAATTTTACAATTTTTACAAAACTAACAAAAACTATTCAGCTACTACCGGATCGGAACGCGGCCACTCTGAGAAAGATCCGGCGAGAAAACTCAGGAGGCATGATACTAATTTTATTATTGAATTTTTGAGTGGCGGCCTACTTTATCTTACTAAAATTATAAAAATAAAATTTAACTATTATTGTGGGTCAAATCCATACAATAAGTGCTCACAGTGTCTTGCAGTCTTGTGCTGGTTTTCTTAGTTTTATTTTTAATTAAGTGAATAACAGGATCCCAGCTTGATGATAATACCCAGCCATCCTCCCTATTGAAATTTTTATGTTTTTTTATTTCAATAGCCTCGCGAACCATTCTAGGCAGGTATCGGTGTTCTTTTGCGAGGATTTGTGGTTTATCAAACCTGATGTAATGGCGGGCGCGGTCCTGACTATGCTCACAGACTGCAGACTTAGTGTGACGGCGGTGCTTCACATCAGCTATATGTTCCTTGATCCGAGTTCTTACAGATTTCTTTGTTTGGCCTATATAAGAGAGACCACAGTCACAGTCTAATTTATAAACTCCTGCATCCTGTAGAGGGATCTGGCACTTGACAGGTGGTAAGAACTGACTAATCCTCTTCAGTGGCTTGAAATAGGTTTTTATAGAAGCATGTTTTAGGATATAGCCAATCTTGTCAGTGACTCCTTTTACATAAGGTAGGACTGCAGGGAGACGTTCAACTGTTCACGAAACCCGTTCCGATCTATACAATATTAACCGTGAAATTGAGAAAAAGTCTAGTGTGATTGAGATAGTTTTAACGAAAGCCGATTTCGAAAGTTGCATCCAACATCTTGGTAAGCGCGAAATAATTAAATATAACAGATGCAAAAATAATCATGTTACAAAATTTGAAAAGTTATGTAACCGAAAATCTCGCGTTGAGCACGGAACGCAACAGAATATATATGGTAACGGAACGCGCCTGTCAACCATAAACTCAAACGCAGATCGCGCTGTCATAAATCTGTTACAACAAACATTAGATGAAACCGAAATTCAAGTATTATCAAAGGGCCTTAATTTTGCCGTAACACCTACCCGAATACCCTACGAGGAAATAATTTGCGCTATCGAAGATGTACTGGTTAAAAATACTGTGCAAAAGGAGGATATGGAAGCTATTCGACAAGACGTCTCGTCGTTACTACGTCGAAGTAAACTGCCTACACCTAACCTACCTAAAAAACAATATTTAGCGCTTAAAAACTTGCGAAATAAACCAGATATCATCATCCTGCGCGCAGATAAGGGTAATGCTACCGTGGTAATGGACACGTCGGATTATAATGTAAAAATTAACCAACTTTTGTCGGATGAAACTACGTATAAAAAGGTCAAAACAGACCCGACCAATACTATTGTAAACAATACAAATAAGTTAATTAAAAAACACTCCGATGCATTACACCTAGACGTCAAAAACCTTATACCATCGTGTGCAAAACCGCCCAAACTGTATGGACTGCCGAAGATACACAAACCAAATGTTCCACTGCGACCTATAGTAAGTCAGATCGACACACCGACTTACAAATTAGCTCAGATGGTTGCAAAGGTCCTCTCACAACTTCGAGGACACACTAGTGCATTTGTTAAAGACTCTTACCATTTTGTTAGCGAAATTAAAGATCTACATCTCGCTGATAATGAATCTATGGTCAGTTTTGATGTCACATCACTTTTCACTTGCTTACCTGTTGAGGATTGCATCAAAACTGTAACTAAGAAGCTATCTGACAATAATATGCCCTTGGAATATGCTGAACTGTTACGTCAATGCCTAACAACTGGCTATTTATTGTGGAATGATGAATTCTACAAGCAAATAGATGGAGTAGCTATGGGCTCGCCAGTCTCTCCCGTTGTTGCCGATATATTCATGGAGGACTTCGAGGAGACTGCCCTAAGAAGCTCGCCTGTCACACTCAGGTTCTATAAGCGGTACGTAGATGACACATTCACAATATTACCATCAGACAAAGTAACCATATTCCTTAACCATCTCAACTCCATTAATCCAAAAATTCAATTCACTATGGAACTGGAGTCAAATAACTCTTTAGCTTTCTTAGATATTTTGGTTATCCGTAAACCCAAAAACACCTTGAGTCATACAGTGTATCGCAAAGCAACCCATACAGATAAATACTTGAATGGTGATTCTCACCATCCCCCTTCACAGTTAGCTACCGTTTCAAAATCTTTGTTACAGAGAGCACGAGGAATCTGTGACGATGAACACCTGGCTGGGGAGCTGCAGCATGTCAAGCAGGTTCTACGTGCAAACAAGCTGCAAGTTCCTCGCCCCCGTCACGGAGACCGTGTGAAACCACCAACAGTTGAACGTCTCCCTGCAGTCCTACCTTATGTAAAAGGAGTCACTGACAAGATTGGCTATATCCTAAAACATGCTTCTATAAAAACCTATTTCAAGCCACTGAAGAGGATTAGTCAGTTCTTACCACCTGTCAAGTGCCAGATCCCTCTACAGGATGCAGGAGTTTATAAATTAGACTGTGACTGTGGTCTCTCTTATATAGGCCAAACAAAGAGATCTGTAAGAACTCGGATCAAGGAACATATAGCTGATGTGAAGCACCGCCGTCACACTAAGTCTGCAGTCTGTGAGCATAGTCAGGACCGCGCCCGCCATTACATCAGGTTTGATAAACCACAAATCCTCGCAAAAGAACACCGATACCTGCCTAGAATGGTTCGCGAGGCTATTGAAATCAAAAAACATAAAAATTTCAATAGGGAGGATGGCTGGGTATTATCATCAAGCTGGGATCCTGTTATTCACTTAATTAAAAATAAAACTAAGAAAACCAGCACAAGACTGCAAGACACTGTGAGCACTTATTGTATGGATTTGACCCACAATAATAGTTAAATTTTATTTTTATAATTTTAGTAAGATAAAGTAGGCCGCCACTCAAAAATTCAATAATAAAATTAGTATCATGCCTCCTGAGTTTTCTCGCCGGATCTTTCTCAGAGTGGCCGCGTTTCGATCCGGTAGTAGCTGAATAGTTTTTGTTAGTTTTGTAAAAAATGTAAAATTGCCACAATAATAATTATCATAAATTAAATACCTTAATAATAACAAATCATAAACAACATAAATTTTATATATAGAATCATTCTCTTTTTGTACTGGCAATGAATTGTATTAATTTTGTATAAAAATGTGGGTCAAAATTTAATATCTTATAGGGTAGATATAAATAAATTTCTGTAATAACAATGACATATTGGACGTAAGACACCTCAGTCCTCCCGTGACCATGATCACTGTAAAGTGTTCGAAACGTCGGGCAATTATAAATCAAATACAAACGCGACAGAATCCGTAAAGGTAGTTTTATTTCAAATGTGTAATACTCGCGTAAACATTAGAAGATTGATATAATTTTTCTATAATGTCATTAAGAAATTATCTGAACTAATAAACGCTGTTGTATACAAATCTAAAAAGAAATAAAAATGGATCACCTTGTATCGATCACAACGCCACCTGCTTGACCTAATTGTTAATCTGAGTCATTTTTAGATACACCCGAATACATACAAAATGAATCACCAAAATCGGTTAAACCGTTTAAGGGGGGAAGTCCATATAGAAGCCTGAAAATCGGTCATTTTTAAGAAATTCTTTTTAAAGTGATAAAATAATTTTATTGTTTATAAACTTTTACACAATTTTATTCAAACTTTATAGAGTCCAAAAAATTTTTTCTTTTTTCTTTCAAAATGGCGGCTCAGGATAATTTTTTGTCTGCTGCCTCCGACGCGAGGTCCCAAACTGCTGCATTTGTCATTCATCAACCATTGATCTGAAACAAAAAAATTAAAGTGTTTTCTTCTTAGGACATATTAACGCGAAGGATAAACCTATAAAATTAAAAAAAAGTATAAAATTCAATTTAAAATAGGCCTTTGAAAAAAAAGTTAGAATTTAGGGCTATTTTTTTGACCATTTTGACCCCAAAAAAATACTTTATAAACCTGAAATATCTAAAGTTTTAGGTTAATCCTTCCGAGAGTACTGTAGAGAAATGCCTCACCAAATTTCAGATAAATCGGTGGATAACTTTTTGAGTTACAATACGAGCAGTTTTTAAAATACAGTTTCAAGATAATCGCGTTTAAAGTTTTAGTACATGAAAATGACCAATTTTAGTGACTTACCGATTAATCTGCAATCTTAGGTCCATACAATAGTCCTTCCTCTGATTCAAAAAGCTGGTCTTCCATTTGCTGTTGTTTGCGAGCTGAACGAGCATGTTTTGTTTCCAAAAAGCTTTTACGATCCTGTCGAGTTATCAGCAAATACTTTCGTATAAGTACCAATATTCAAGTTCAATAAATTCATTATTCTTAATACTGAACTGAAACCTTCATTAAATATCCCAGCAGCAATATATGCTGAGATTTCAACTATTTTCAGTTCAGAATGGAGATGTTTTGGTGACAATCGCCAAACTGTCGGGTTAAAACTTTCATTGGCATTCTGCGTATGACCACCAAGGCATCGTTCAAGCAAATCATCTTTGGACAAATCTTTATATAGGGGTAAAAGGTGCTGTTCTATTTCTTCACCAAGTAATGGAGCTACATCTTCGTTTCTAGGATCTTCACTGAGAGCAATAGCCTTCTGCCACTTACACCAGCTATCAACGCCTATTGGGCAGTTTTCATGTCGCGGGTTTTCTTTAGTAGAAAAATATGATCATAAGTTGCCATTTTGGCTTTTTTCATTTCACTAACATTGTGAATATTTCTTTGTATACTTAAACCATAGTATTTTGAAATATAGTGTTTTAAAGTAGATAAACAGTACTAAACAGTGTTAAAATTGTAGTATTTAGTGCTTAAACAAAGCCTAAATTGATACCTAGGGCTAAGGTAATAGTTGAAATAGATAGGTAATTTAAATTCACGAAAAATAAGCTATATATCATAAATGTAAGTATTATAGTCTTAAAGTTATAAGCAAAAATGTTAATAAAGGTAGCACAAGCGCTCCGACTACCTGACAATACGCATTCGGGCCCGCTCCATTATAGTAAATATAACTTCGTTAATATTCGAGATTCTTTTTTTTTCCTCTCGTCAGTACATGCTCAACATACATTTTTCCAATTTCATACGGTTTGACAAACCGTTGATATCTCCAAAGTAAATAATTCTAAACTGACCAATTGACCATCCACCAGGATCAAATTTTAATATACCCAATATAAATACCCATTCAAACATAATATTTAAATATTAAACATATTTCTTTATAACAAACTGAATTATTTCACACCTGAAAAATAATTGTAAAACGTCATACAATGTAAATTGTTGCGTCTATAAAACTTCGAAGGCATTATCGTTACAAGCAAAAACTGACGTTGATCGGGCAGTATCACATTTCACTGTAAGCATTTTTTTACTTTTTTTTTGTAATACACTCTAATAAAAATTGCAGAATATTTATTTAGAGAAAATATTTTTGTTTTGCGATAGGGCTATGGTTTGGACAGATTCCGTGGCGGTAGGTGATCACAACCTAACCTAACTTATTGGCATTGCATTGGGCTGGCCACTGGTAACGATTCCTTGATTTCGGTGGTCGGCCCGGAAAATCACTAGTTAAATTTTTCAACAGCGTCATGTAATGTTTAATAGGAAAGAAATTATTGTATGGTGACAATTACGAATACTACCAAGCCTTATATTGCTCGTGAGTGTCCTTAAAATGTCTAAGGATTTTAAATAATTTTAATTTAAGTTAGTCGTGATATGTTATTATTAATTTTTATTTAAAATATTCACTTTTATTCTATACATGCTTGTCTATCCGTAATTGGTAACTATACATATATAACGTATGAACCTATAAGTATGCCTAAATTGTGGCTTTTGAAGTTATATTTTTAGGTGCATTATGAAAAAATGGTGAGAGTGAAATTTTAAGATACGCGCGCATCACTGTAACACAAAAGTAACAGGTTGAAATTGGCCGCAAAACTGCTCATTAAGTTACAAAAAGAAGCTACCAACAAAATAGAAGTAGAACCTTTTATGAGTTTTTACATTCACAGCACGTGTTTTAGTATCATACAAGTGTGAATTATAGATAGGTATATATGCTAATAAATTATACATATATAGTAGTGATTTAAATTGAATATTTTGATTAATATTATTTATATGAATTTGTAATACTTTTGCTGTAGATGAACCTAAATAAATAAATGATTGAAGAAGAATACATATTGTATCGATCCTAAGTATGTAACTGGAATCAGAGCAGAATGATTATGATGCTTAGTAGGGAAGAAGTAACACTATTGTTCCATTGATCATAAATACAAGCGGTAATGCGGTCCATGCGGTATTCTCCGTGTAGTGTCGGGGTAAGAATACAATGTATCATTATCTCTTAGATTCCTGGAGGAGTTGTAATAACCAGTTCAGATATCAACAAAAGAAAGGGCAACAACACTTTATTGCAATATTCATAGCATCAACTGCGGTCGCCAATCCGCCCACTAAGTGTTATGATTATTATATTATCACCCCTTGTTGAGGACTATATCCAATAACAGACATTGATAAGATTACAGATGAATGGTATAATGCCGTATAGTGTCGTCCTTAATTAACCTTTTATGCATTCGGTGTAAATTTCTAATATTGTGCCTTTTCATAGGCTGGCTGTGATCCAGTTTTTTAGTTTCTTTGTAATATATATTTTATAATATATATGATAATATGGTATAGGATTTTGTTTTGAGTTGGTTTTATTATTGTATGTATTATTTTGTACTGGTTAGATAGGAAGTGGTGAACTGTATTCTTATGTCGACGATTCGACTGCACAGATGGCGTAGTGGTTAAGATACCGACCTTCCGTGCCAGTGCCGTGGGTTCGATTCCCACGCAGGACATTACTTTGTGTGATCCACAAAGTGTTGTTCTGAGTCTGGGTGTAATTTGTCTGCGTTAATTGCATGTTTGTAAAGTCCCCCGCAATACAAGGTTTATTTCCTTAGTGCAGGGTGGTTGTCTTTTTAAAAGTAACTAAACTAAACTTATATTCTATAAAAATTTAATTAAATTCCGACTGAAGCTTCATCTAAGTTCCAGTCACCTTCGGCCAAAAAAAATATGATTGGCGAATGTTGTGCTCATGCCTTTAAGAACTCCTCAGCTTTTATCTCTCCTACGAGAAAGAATGTATGGGTTAGGAAGTAAGGGACACGTTATATTTTTAGGTTATTAATATACAGAAAAAATAGGTACATTTATATATCATAAAAGCTTGTAAAATGGTAAGCTTAACAATTATTTTTTTTGAATATTTTGAAAATCTCATTACATCTAAAGCCTTAATAAACATGTTTAACTAGCTATAAAATAAAGAGTTATTAAATACATACAACCTCATCTCAATAGTGAAAGGTTATAAAACAATATCCTCATTTTATAACAGGACTTAAGGCGAGTCTAAGGAAAATATTCTGTGCAAAGTACGCAGGTAATAACTCTGCAGAATGGCGGCCGGAGCGGAAATTAGAAGCGTCTGCAATATCCCGGGTCGTTCAACCATAAAAATAAAAATTGTTAACTTCGCCCGCTTGCAAATACCACCAGTACTCTGAACGATATTGGGTATGCTCCCTCGTGCGTCTTGATCTAATTTGTCGCTCAGGCTACCGTTATACAGAAATTATCTATTTCTAGTATCATTTGATGAAATTTGATGAAAATATTTAAATGCCGTGGTAATTTTAAATCATATGAATGCCTTTTAATTGTAAACTATAGCTTCGGATACTATTACATACTAACGACTAGTAATATGTCAGGAATCATATATTACGCGAGAAATTATTGAAATAAATTATTATTAATTAAACAATAGTTGTCAGGCTTTTTTTTTTGCGGTGGACTATGAATGTGGTCTCGCCCCGCTAAATCGGTTTGGGGTGACGGAAGAGGCGGCGCGTGACCCTATAGACCCAACATGCAAAACTCCTCTCTTCGCCGTGCGAGCGGGCGACCGGTACCCGATCTTTGTCTTCGGTAGCCTGCCCATAGTTGTCAGACCTGGGATTAATTTTCCACTAACAGGACCCCACCACGACGACGTTCTACCACCTTGTTGCTGGGACTAAACGAGGTAACTCTCCGTAGGCTATCAATCATTAAGATGAGTAACTTTCCCTGGGCTATCGAACTCAAAGAACCGATTTAAATGGCCCGTTAAATTTTTGAAGAGGGTAATACGGCAGGCTATGAAGAGCTACGTCGCTTTTTGTTATTCCAGACGATTTGGACTGGATATGGTCAGGTCATAATCAGTCAAAAAGCACCCCATTGATTCGTAATCTCAGAAAAAAAAATAGCAGAACTCTAGTTATGTTTAAATCAATCGTATATAGTGTATATACTATTAAACATAGATTTTGTTGTTGTCTAATATAATATGTATGGTCTAAACTAGATGGCGCTAATAACAATTGTTCATAATATCATATTAAACATAGAACATAAAAACTCATTAGTAGATGAAACTCATCATCATCAACCTGCTCTTATCCCAATTTATTTGGGGTCGACGCAATATGTCTTCTCCTTCCATACAACTCTATCAGACGTCATCTCTGTGGTCACTCCTTGTCTATCCATGTCATGTTTCACGCAGTTCATCCATCTTTTCTTCGGTCTTCCCTTACCCCTTATGCCTTCAACATTCATGCTTAAAGCTTTCCTCACAACATTACTTTCATCCCTTCTCATCACATGTCCATACCATGTCAATCTTTCACTCCTTAATTTTTCCGTCACTGGCGCAACTTTCAAACTTCCTCTTATATGTTATTATTATGTTCATTAGTAGATGAAACTACGGTGTAATTTATTCTATAGATATACTTTTATTTTATATAAAATAGAGGATCTTGAGAATAAAAATGGAATTTAACATGAATTAACTATACATATTATTATTTTTTTTTTTTTTACCCTATACCAACACGTCTGACCAGCGTGGTATAGTAGGTCAATTTCCCTCCCATTATGGAGGAGGCTCGAGCCCAACAGTGGGACATATATGAACTGAAATGTTGATGATGATGATGATTATTATTTTAATGTTCGCCCAAGAAATCTCAACAGGCGTGAGCTGGAATGTACATTTGTAGACAGACAGAAATACAGACAGGAAGGAGCATTCTTCGTATTATTTGCTTAAATTACTAAACAAATGAGTGGACATAGAATTATTATATAAAATTTTATTTCTCATGAAGTGCAGGACAAAAATGTTGTCACGGTATATCTTTAGTTCATTACTAAGCGGACAAATTAATTATTTCACGTCCTATTTTATTTTTGTACTGCATTTTATATCCGTTTATATCGTTATCACTATGGTGACGGATTAAGAATACAATTCACCACCCCTATCTTACCCGTAGGTGATCGTAATAGACGACTAAGGGATATAAACGCATATACCATCTATGCAAGACAAGGAAAACTCAAAACAAAACCCCATACCAAGGCGTCTGACTGGCGTGGTATAGTAAGTCCATTTTGCTCCTATTATGAAAGAGGCTTGAGCCCAACAGTGGGACATATATGAGCTGTGATGATGACGATTTAATTTTAGTACAAATGTTGTGACGTACAAGTGTTAACCAGAAAATCTCTTCATGAAACAAAAACAAATAATAAATATATGAATCGTGCCTACACTTAATAAATCTATCGAAAGTGAATTACTTTGTTTGTCTGCAGTAAAATTTATTGACAGTGATATGTTGATAATATTTTGATATAAGAATGATAACTAAATATCTATATGGAATCGATATAGATGATAAATGATGCGTGATAATTAGCGGCTTAGTATCTTTACAATTTTATCTTTACTCTTCATGTAATAAGCTGTTTCTGAATACAAGGTGTTACCATCCACTATTGCATTGATACCACCAAATCGTCCTTGGCCCCTGGTAATGTTATTGCCGTAGTCGCTGGTCGCTCGGCGCTTGATCGCCCCCGGGGCTACCGGGGGTCTTATCTGGCTCGGGCTAACTACTTCGGCGGTGTGAAGAACGGGGGTGCCCACAGATACATCAAACACAACCACTAATGTCTCTTCAGTCACCGCGTAGAAGATCAAAGTCATTAAACTGAAACCGCCCCGACACTGTTTCCACGTACTCCTACGGAAGTGAAGTCCACGATGATCATCTGCTAGTGGACAGAAGAATTTTTCTGTGAAACGCATAAAATGTTTATCTTGTTATGTCATAATGGGTAGGTTTACTTTAAACAAATGATGTCAATAGGCTGATGAAATGAAAAAAAAATAAGATGAAACTATTTTAGGTTGTATAGATTTAGGTAATGGTATCAAATAGAATGTGCTAGAAGTAAATTTCTAATATTGTACATACACATACTTTACACCAATACTCTCTTTCATACCTACTCGCTCTCTTACGTCGTCGTTACAAATGCGGTTGATCAGCCTAACTCCACAGATTTTCCCTAGAGATCGCATTTCGACCGCATTAATTTTACTTTCATACTCTTTTCTGCATACCCAACTCTCCCTTCCATACAGTAATGTTGGGACAAGCACTGCGTTATGTATTGCTACACGTGCCTTCTGGCTGAGGTGGTGGCTACTGAGAAGTTGCCCCAACGCTCCGTTTACTCTATTTCCCACATTCACTCTTCGCTCTACATCAGTGGTGTACCTTCCATCTCGGCTAAATCCACATCCGAGATATACAAATTCATCCACTTGCTCTAGTACATCATTACCTATTGTTAGTCTTACATCTGTTCTGGCTTCATTTCTTTCAAAGACAATTATTTTGGTTTTGCTCACATTCACGCGTAGACCTCTTTTCTTACAATCTTCTGTCATTGTGTCGACTAGGGTCTGCAGGTCAGTCGCTGACTATGCCAGCAAGACTGCATCATCTGCATAGAGCAGAGCAGTGACCACAGAGTCGCCCATCTGGACTCCCACATTCATATCGTTCAACCTTTGGAGACATTTATCCAGATATATGATAAACAGCCTGGCTGACAGAACGCAACCCTGCTTAACGCCGATATTGACGTCAAACCAAGGCAACATTCCATCATCCAGCCGCACACAGGCTCTACAGCCCATGTAACTGGACTGCACAGCCCGTAGCAGTTTACCGTTAATACCATACTCCGGTAAAATGTCCCAAAACTCCTTTCGTACAATCGTGTCAAATGCTCTCTCTAGATCCACAAAACTGCAGAAAACCCTCTGACCTAGAGCCAGATGCTTCTCCACAATGTTGCGCAGAGAGAACACTTGATCCATGCATCCCCTTCCACTCCTGAAAACTCCTTGTGTCTCACACAGTAAACCATCGGACACCATCCTCATTCTCCTTTCAATAATTTCACCGTACACTTTTGCTGCCAAACTGGTCAAGCTTATGGCTCTGTAATTTGCGCATTCATAACGTGAACCCTTGTTTTAAACAAAGGCACAATGACTGCCGTATTCCAGTCCCCGGGAACCATTCCCGAGCTCAAACATAAATTGAGGAGCAACAGGAACGCCTCCCAGACACAGGATCCACCAAGCTTGATCATCTCGGCAGACACCATAGCAATGCCCGCTGCCTTACCATTTTTCAAACTTCTTATCGCCCATTCAACTTCATCCATACTGATGCCATCGGAGGACGCCGGTGCTGAATGTTGATCTACTAAACCACATGTGACACCGGCGGCAACTCGAGTATCCGCATACATATCGCCAAAATATTCACTCCATCGTCTTAACACGTCTTGTGTTTGTGTAAGAATGTCTCCACCTTTAGACCTTATTTTATTCATTCTGAAGGCTGACCACCCACACCGAGACTTCTTCACCTCCCTCCAAAAGAGTTTGGTGTTATCCTCGAAGTTTTTAGTCAGTCTATCTTCTGCACTCATAATTGCTCTATCACGTTTCTCTTTCACTAAGGCCTTGGTGTCATTCTTACATTGCCGATATATTTCTTTCTTCTGTTCAGTCATACTGTCATTCAGATTCAAAGAAGAGACATAGTCCAGCCACGTTTTCTTCTTTTGCTCTACGGAAGCTGCCACTTCCGCATTTCACCATGCACCAATCGTTTTTCTATGCTTCTTTGAACTTCCACATACTTCTTTCGCTGAATTTAGTATCTACCATACTCTCTTTCAATATTTTCCAGCATTCTTCAATGTCCGATTGCGGCTGGCTTGCCATCGCCAGCCGTTCTCGGACACCCTCTGCATACTTTTCTTTTACGCACTCTTCTTGCAAACTTTCAACCTTTATTCTTACAAGCCCTCAGAAGTGGACACGCTCTCGGCAGTACCTCCACTTTCTGAACAGACCACTAAATCTCGCAATAACGAGATAGTGGTCCGTATCGACTGTGGGGCCTCTGTAGACTCTTGCGTCCAATATTTTGCTTCAGAGGTGACTGTCTACCAAAATTAAATCTATTATACTTTTCTGTTCATTACTTCTCCATGTATACATATGGATGTCCTTATGTTGGAAAAATGTGTTTGACACAATAAGGTTTCTCTCCATGCATACATCCGCTATGAGCCTACCTGCGTCGTTCACTCTTTTATCACCAAATGGACCAAGTACGTCCTCATAGTCGGGACGCTTGGTCACCACCCATCCGTTCAAATCGCCGCATACAATCACGCGTTCACTGGTTTCTGCCATATCCAGAACTTCCATAATATTATCCCAAAACTTCTCTAAGTCTGATGCCACCGAGGATCCTACGGGAGTATATGCTACAATCATGAATACCTTGGTGACACCTAGTTTTATACGGACCCAAAAAAGTCTGGGATCATATATTCCGTAATCCTTCACACCTGAGGCCAAGCGAGAGGACAACAGCACTCCTACCTCCATGCTGGCTCAATCGCTCTGTGGTACACCAGACCACAGAGCCATCCCGCCACAAGGAAGATCGGAGGTATCGCTGCCCTTTTGCTTGGTCTCTGTTACACAGAGCACGTCTAGCTGTTTGTTCGCCATGACGGATATTAGCTCGTGCAACTTACCTTCCACACAACCTCTTACATTCCACGTGACCACCAGGCACTCTGCTCTCCTCGACTCGCCTTACTCGGCAAGGCGTGATGGGTGGCGGCCCCCATCGCCGCAACTGCCGATGTTCGTATCGACGGGGGCGGGTCGGTACGCATCGCCTCCGGGGGACGCCCTAACCCACACTACGGCACATGCGCATTCAAGCTGGATTAGCAGTCTAACTAGACAGGCACGGGACGCGGTGAGCACGCTCCGGACTATGCCCCCCTATAATTATATATTGTGATTTTGTTTATACCTTCTAGATGTTTCAAATATCTTCAATATGGATAACAGAGGTGCCTATAACACGACATCTGTATTACAAGTAACTTCAAGATGGTATTGCTGTTGTGTTGCTTGTTTGTTAACTTCCTTCACGAATTTATATTCAATTGTCATATCGGATACTTGTGCAACAGTTTGTTGCCGAAATGCGAGACCAAAGCATTTATTTAGTTTCGTATTTGGGCACCACCAAGTGATAACTGTCTTATTGATTACTGCACCAAATTTCTTGAAAGTAATGATAATATTTTATGCTCTACAATAAAATATTTTAATCACGAAACACTGCACAAAAAAGGTTAATAATATAAATATAAATAAGCGAGAGAGCCGGAAGCCAATTGGGTGGGTTTGGGGTTTATATTGGTAGACAGCGGCCTAGCTGTACCTTTGGTATTGGTATTAAAGGTTCATGGGCGACAGACACTTACCATCAAGTGTGCTGCTTGCTGGTTTGCCACCACTAGCAATGAAAAATAAAAAAAAACATCAAATTGCAGACGAAGTGACAATTAGTAAGAAATCAAAATTTTCGAACTAACATTTTCACTTCAATCGTAGTTAGTGTTAATTGATAATTAAACATCACTACATATAAAATAATACACACACACAGTAATATTTAGTATGCTTACTTATAGACGCAACTACAAAGTCACTTTAAATTAACACAAGTTATGTTTGCCTTATCACAAACGTGGCCCGTTTCCGCCACATCAAACATTCAATACAATGGAGGTGAATTATATTATTTGTTTTACTAAAAGCTGTTAACAAACTCTCTATATTGATTGTAACTGATTAATAAATATAAACTCTACTAAAGCGAAATAAAACGTATCAGTTGAAATATGCGATGAAGTTATTTATTATGTCCCTTACAATTAAAAAAATCTATATGAAATTAATATTTTGCATACATTCTTTTTTTTTTTTGGCAGCGGACTATGTGGTGGTCACCCAGCTAAATCCGTCCGGGGCGACAGAAAAAGCGGCGTGCGACCCATAGACCCGCCCTACATGTACCTCTCTACGCCGAGCGAGCGGGCCACCGGAAACCGGTCTTTGTCTTCGGTGGCCCTTTGCATACAATCTAGAATTGTTTGACATGTATTTATAAATACGTAGTATGTTTATTTAAGACTCCTGCATTGAAGAATAAATATTAGTTTCTCAGGACTTTTTAAACATAACACAATAATTCGAAAAGGAAAGGTCGATAGAAGTACCCTATGTGTGCGGTTATTATACCGTAATGCATATTATTTAGCGCGGGATCCCTTCACGATGAAAGAGCAATTGACCTATTATAACACTACTTCGGCGACACAGCTGAGTTTTATATCCAGTCTTACATCAGTGGCGTTGATATTTACATATCTGCCCACATTCTCTTGGCTGTTTCTTACGAGAGAAGAAGGAGACTCTTCAAGAAGGAATATTGATTCTATTTTACTCTGTTATTATCATAGAGCTATGCAATTATGCATATGTATAACTATATATTCTGTGTATATATATCTCACCCGTGGATGATCGTAAGAAACGATTAAGGGATATAAAACGCATATAACATCTATGGGAGAGAAGTAAAAATTGAAACAAAACCCTATACCAACACGTCTGACCAGCGTAGTAGTAGTAGGTCAATTTTCCTTCCATTGTGGAGGAGGCTCGAGCCTATATGAGCTGAGATGATGATTATGATGATAAATGTATTGAAAGCATAAAATATAATTTTAATATCGCATAATTTTAAAATTTACCTGTAAAACTAGCTGCGAACGTGGATATACACATTGAAACCAGCGCCAACTAAAGCTAACCGCAATCGTGGATTTACACGCGATAAATTTTTAATTACTATTTGTTATAGGTTTTTAGTTATCCTACAAAATGGTCATGTTCTCTTATTATCCTTCATGCTGATGAATCTTTGCCTGTATAAGACTGCTCCACAGTTATAGAGCCTAGTAACTAAAAAAATATAATATTATATATTTTTTATATATTTTAAACTTTCTCCATTAACGGGCCAAATATAGTAAAAACATATTATTAAATAGATTCCAGATAAGCAATAGGTACCTAATACAAATGCGAACAAAGGAGTTAATTTGTGATTTTTATCATCATCATCATCATCTCAGCTCATATATGTATGTCCCAGTGTGGGTCTCAAGCCTCCTCCGCAATGGGAAGAAAACTAACCTACTATACCACGCTCGTCAGATGTGTTGGTAGAAGGTTTTGTTTCGAGTTTTCCTTCTCTTGCATAGACACTATATGCGTTTATATCTTTTAGTCGTATCTTACGATCACCCACGGATAAGATAGGGGGTAATGAATTGTATTCTTACTCCGTTAACACACGGATAATTGTGATTTTCATATTTTAACTTAATTGATTATCATTAAATTTCATTTGCTCATTGTTAGGAGTGTTGAAAAGGACGTAAGGTACTTATGACCCGAATTGTTACCGAGGAATAGAAGATACTACTACTACGAATACATACTTTCTAGTGATATAGAATACCAGCATTTTTTTTTCAAAATAACTATTTTTCAAAACCGCCACCAGCAATTTTTTTTTAAAAACTTTTCTTAATTATTTTTGCGGCTAGTAGTAGAAATATATTGTATAAAACGAATACTACCATATTCCTTATATACCTATAACTCAACTCTGGTGTGATTCATGAGCGTAACAAAGCGCTGTCTATTTACACCTTACCTGTGCAACCGAGCTTCAGATTTATGTGATAATAAAAGGAATATATTTTTTTTAAATTTCGTTTCTTTAGAAGAGATGTGTAAGATTGATAAAATTAAAAATGAATGAAGCACAAGACAAACTTAATAAGAAAGTGCATATTAGCCAATATTATTTTACTTACTGACTTTATGAATATTGAAAATTATTAATCAACCTTTTTTTCTGATAGGCTAGTCTGGATCCACGCTGTAGGTTCCATGCGAGACAATGGAAAGGCGGCGCGTCGTCCCATAACCCATCGTATTCCCTCCCCATCACTATTGGGCCGGCCACTGGTACCGTTTCCTTGAAATCTATGGCCAGCTCAGCGGGAGTATTATACAACCTGCATAACTTTTGGAATTAATAGTTTATATTTTTTTTTTCAAGCTGTGTGGTAGCGGCTTCGAATACTACCAACCCTTATTTTGCTCGTGGATGATGTAAAAGACGACTAAGAGCCTTATAAAGACCTGGGCCAACTCCATCTGATGCCGTTTGGTCAACGATTATATTTCCAAGGAGGGTTGACGTCTGGTAGGCGGCTGATCATAAAACTATTGCCAATAACTTTTATAATATATACTATGAAAGAAGAGTACATATTATATCGACCCTAAGGAATTGCGATAAGAGTAGGAGAATGATGATGAGTTTATATTTTTTTTTATCAAAATCCGATCCATTCAATTTGAATCATATACATATAAAAATAATTACATATAATTGATTGAATTAGGCGATACATGGCGGAAATCCATTATTATTATAAAATGGAGGAGAGGAAGGAAAACCCACCACTTTCCCACGGTTAATCAATATACCGTACACCTCAAGAAAGGAAGGAATACGGGATGGGATCAAGGTGGAATAGGATATAAGGAAATCTTACTTGTGTGATGAGCACCGTCTCCAGAACTTCTACTTGCAATTTTCCGCAGAACTTCGAATAAAGATTCGACACGTGTTTCACCTCTAAACGAGGCATCCTCAGGACGGTTCGGCTGCAAATGCGCTCCGATTGTTTTTTTTTTTTTTTTTTTTGGTAACGCAGTGGTTAAAAATGCATTTCTCGCATACCCGCCCCGGGCGGGGTATGTGGGACTCACAGGCCCTGAAGGGGACACTGAATACCCACTAAAACATACCAACTGCGAGCTGTTAGCCGAAGGGGCTTTTACAGCTTAACCGGACTGCGGGCGAGCCCGAAGGCTCTCAACCCGATAGACATGAATTAGGCGACTTCGCCCGAGGGCTCCCCCTGTGGGGAACGGGCCTCGGCTCGGGGCGTCGCTGGGGGTGAGGTGGACGTGGACGTGTCCATCTTGGGGTCGGTGATTTTTGCTCGCCGTGTTTTCGTACCTCGACGTCGAGGACGGAAACGCGGATGTTTGTGCGCGATGGCCTCGCGCGCGGCGTAGGCTTTGGTCTGGGCGAGCGTAATAACGTCGTCATCGTCGTTGAGGACGTGACGTGGACGTCGGACTTTGGAGATGCGCGATGGGGTGTAGGAAGCCGCCCCGACCACTAGTTGGTTGGGGTGTGTCGTGGCAGAGTCAAAGTAGCTCTGGGAGCACCGCTTCATAAACTGCCTGATGGTCGGCAGTTCGAGGTCGATGTGAAGATCGACGTTACGAATGAACCACGGTGCTCCCGTAGCTCGGCGCATGAACCTATTCTGTAAGGTCTGTAACCTATGGATCCTGTGTGCCTTGGTGTGCGCGAACACTACGCTTGCATAGGTCATGATCGGCCGTATGCAAGCGGTGTATAATCGGACCTTGCTGTTCAAGGGTAGTTTCGACCTAGCATGGAGTAGGCTGTGGAGGCGTCCCATCACAAAGGCTGCACGATCGCGTACAATCTTTATGTGGGGAGCGAAGCTAAGTCGGTCATCAAGGGTCACACCCAAGTATTTAGCTTGCCTGCTCCAGGAGACAGGTTTGCTAAATAGCTGGAGGGGTGGGATGTTGTCTATAGAGTAGACGGGCAGTTCTGCGAGTGAACATGACCGCCTGACTCTTTTCTGGATTGATTTCGATTCTCCATTTCCTGAACCAATTGGCTAGGGCGGTAACCGCTGTTTGGAGAGTTTTAACTACTGCTGTCGGGGTCCTGCCTGCACAGTAGAGTGCGGTGTCATCAGCGTAAAGCGCTTTTTGGACTCTGTTAAACTGGGGCATATCGCTAGCATATAGCGTAAATAAGAATGGGGAGAGGACCGATCCCTGAGGGACGCCGACCTTGATGGGGTGGGAGGTAGACAGCGTACCTTCCACCCTGTAGCGAAAGCTGCGGTGACTCAAGTAGTCGTGTATAATTAAAATTAAATAATCTGGGATCTTTAGACGATAAAGCTTGTGAATGAGGCCCTCGTGCCACACTTTATCGAATGCTTTCGCTACGTCTAGGAATAATACACCGGTGTATCTGTTCATCATGAACTGACCACTTGTGTATTCCACCAATCTGTGGACCTGTTGTACGCAACTGTGCCTCGCACGGAAGCCGAATTGCGTGTCTGGAATGAGGTTGTTATCCTCGGCGAATGATCTAAGTCTGCTAAGGACTATGCGCTCATAAAGCTTGCCTAATCCTTTTAGTAGACTTATCGGGCGGTAGCTACTGGGTTCGGTACGTCGCTTGCCGGGTTTGTGGATTCCGATTACCACGGCCTCTTTCCATTGCGAGGGAAAGATGTTATTGTTCAGTGCTGCATTGAAGATACAGCACAGAATGGTAATGAGGTGAGCAGGGAATAACTTAATGACTTTATTGGAGATACCGTCCGAACCGGGGGCTTTCTTGGCGTGTAGACCCTTGACCAGAGATTTGACCTCGTCATTGGTCACTGCTGGAATAGGTACGTCTGGGTTGTCGTATTCAGAGGAGCGAGAGATAGTGGTACGACGTTCCACTTCACTATCTATGGTACGGTGATGGATTGTGTCGTCGGGGTATAGTGTGCTTGGCGTGCACTGAAGTTCCAGACAGTCGGCCAGGCATTCGGACTTTTCATCGTCCATGAATGCCTGTGCCTGGTTTGGTCGGTTGAGAGGAGGGAGAGTGGACACTATGTCCTTTTTGAGTGAGCGGGAAAGCTGCCAGAAGGCTTGGTGAGAGGGCTTTAGCTCCTCAACCATGGCGTCGCGCTCCGATTGATTGTACGCACGCCTTTTATACCCGCTCCACTATCAAACTACCCGCGTTGAGTCATTTTATTGACACGCAAACAACTTTAAGAGTGGGGATGTATTAAAGTTTGTTTGTTCATTCAGCAATACATGTTTGCTACATTTTAAGATCTCTAATTGTTCCAATACACATAGCCTGAAATCTTTGCTGCAAATATGTAAGGGCTCGAAAGTATTATTATTATTTATACTGTGATTACTGTCTATTAAATGTTTAGCAAAATTCGATTTATGTGGGTAGTTGTTTGTATATGCGGCCAAATGTTCTTTGTACCTAGTTTCAAAATTGCGACCCGTTTGTCCAATGTAAACATTGTGACACGTGTCGCATTTTAACCTATATACACCGGACTTTTTACTTGTGTTGAGCTTGTCTTTTCCGTTACACAGGGTCTTAAGAGTGCTATTTGGTCTATAAGCACAGTGAATGTCATGTACTCTAAGAATTTTCGCTAGTCGGTCAGTCAAGTCTCCGAAATAAGTTAAAGTACACGTGAATTTTGAAAGCTCTTTTGAAGAGGGATATAAAGACTGTTTAACTATATTATTTTCTTTTCTTTTAATTAGCTTATCTATCAACTCTTTATTATATCCGTTGGATTGGGCGATATAATATATGATATTGAGTTCTTTTCTATATGACTCGTCGCTTAAGGACAATTTAAATAATCTATGTATCAAGCTATGGAATGCTGCTAGTTTATGTTGCCATGGATGACACGATGATACAGGTATTGTAATATCTGTACACGTTGGCTTACGATAAACTTCAAATTTATGCCTATTGCCTTCTCTACGTATGGTAAGATCTAAAAAGTTGATCATATTATTCTCTTCTTCTTCTAATTTAAATTTGATTTTGGTATGTAAAGTGTTCAATCTATTAACAAATTGATGGAGTTGCCGGGTAGTCCCGGTCCATACTAGTAATATATCATCAACATAACGGTAATAATATAACAATTTACTTTCTTGGACTACGTATTTACGTTCATAATCGTCCATAAAGATGTCTGCCATTAAAGGACTTAAAGGAGACCCCATTGCTAGACCTTCTTTTTGAATGTAGTGTTCGTTATTAAATTGGAAATAATTTTGCTTCATACAGAGCTCAGTGAGGCGTAGAATGTCATTTGTTTGTCCTGGATGTATATTTTGTGTGCGAAACATATTTTTTAAGAACACTAAACATTCCTTATATGGGACCTTTGTGAAGAGGCTCTCTACATCTAAAGAAACTAATTTGGCATTAAATGGTAAATGGACATCTCTAATTTGGTCTATTAATTCAATACTATTTTTAATAGTGTATTTTGGTTTAAAGCGCGATTTATCCTTTATTATTGTATTTAAATATTTTGCTAATTTATATGTAGGCGCGTGTACATAAGAAACAACCGGCCGAATAGGGATTTGTTCTTTATGAATTTTGGGTAAGCCATATAATAAAGGACACTGAGGGTTCATCATAACTAGGTTTTTACCGTGATATGAATTTGGTGGAAATAGTTGTATAGCATCTTTAATGCATAACTTTAGCTCAGCTTGGAAACGTTTTGTGGGGTCAGAGGACAAGCGTTCGAATTCATCAGTCAGTATGACGTCGTTTATTTTACTATTATATTCGGATTTGTTCATAATAACAACGGTATTGCCCTTGTCTGCTTTATTTACAACTAAATCGTTAATTTCTATTTTATTTTGAATGGATTTAAAAATTTTGTATTCTGCGTTATAACGTTCACTGCCTTTGTATTTTTTTAATTGGTTGGCAGCTAAACTTTTAACTATGTCATCCTTTTTATTTCTAAAAATTGCTATTTCTGTATCAACAGCCAAGGTCTCTAGAGATTTTTTATCAATATTTTTATGCAAATTGTATTTTAAACCCTTTTCTAGTAAGGTCATTTCGTTACTAGTTAACTGAATATTTGATAAATTTTTTACTCGAGGATAAAAAGTATGTGTACAATTATTTTGATTATTATTATATGTATTATTATGTCGCGATTTTTGTATTAATTCATTTAATTTTCTTTGCTGAGTGAGATATTTTTCGTAACCTATTCGGTATGATAACTCTCTAGCTTTTTGATCTAATAAATCGAATTCAATGTTATGTAAATGAAAGGAAAGTTCAGAATGTAGGATTTTTAAATGAAGTTTCAAATTATCCCTAATAGTAAACCAACGCCTGGCCTCTTCACCCAACCAAACTCTTTGAGCTTTTTCTATGGCAACATTGGCAGCCCTGCTATGTGTATTGGTATGAATGTTGATATATTTAGGTATAACATGATGGTATTTACATTGCTGATTGAACCACACGTTTTGACAAGCGACGCGGTGGAGCTTTGAGATCTTAATATATAACTTCGCCTGTACAGCTATGCTTGCTGATTTGATATAATTGATTGAATTAGGCGATACATGGCGGAAATCCATTATTATTATAAAATGGAGGAGAGGAAGGAAAACCCACCACTTTCCCACGGTTAATCAATATACCGTACACCTCAAGAAAGGAAGGAATACGGGATGGGATCAAGGTGGAATAGGATATAAGGAAATCTTACTCCTGTGATGAGCACCGTCTCCAGAACTTCTACTTGCAATTTTCCGCAGAACTTCGAATAAAGATTCGACACGTGTTTCGCCTCTAAACGAGGCATCCTCAGGACGGTTCGGCTTCAAATGCGCTCCGATTGATTGTACGCACGCCTTTTATACCCGCTCCACTATCAAACTACCCGCGTTGAGTCATTTTATTGACACGCAAACAACTTTAAGAGTGGGGATGTATTAAAGTTTGTTTGTTCATTCAGCAATACATGTTTGCTACATTTTAAGATCTCTAATTGTTCCAATACACATAGCCTGAAATCTTTGCTGCAAATATGTAAGGGCTCGAAAGTATTATTATTATTTATACTGTGATTACTGTCTATTAAATGTTTAGCAAAATTCGATTTATGTGGGTAGTTGTTTGTATATTATTTATTGTATTTGAAGCCGAACCGTCCTGAGGATGCCTCGTTTAGAGGCGAAACACGTGTCAAATCTTTATTCGAAGTTCTGCGGAAAATTGCAAGTAGAAGTTCTGGAGACGGTGCTCATCACAGGAGTAAGGTTTCCTTATATCCTATTCCACCTTGATCCCATCCCGTATTCCTTCCTTTCTTGAGGTGTACGGTATATTGATTAACCGTGGGAAAGTGGTGGGTTTTCCTTCCTCTCCTCCATTTTATAATAATAATGGATTTCCGCCATGTATCGCCTAATTCAATCAATTATATCAAATCAGCAAGCATAGCTGTACAGGCGAAGTTATATATTAAGATCTCAAAGCTCCACCGCGTCGCTTGTCAAAACGTGTGGTTCAATCAGCAATGTAAATACCATCATGTTATACCTAAATATATCAACATTCATACCAATACACATAGCAGGGCTGCCAATGTTGCCATAGAAAAAGCTCAAAGAGTTTGGTTGGGTGAAGAGGCCAGGCGTTGGTTTACTATTAGGGATAATTTGAAACTTCATTTAAAAATCCTACATTCTGAACTTTCCTTTCATTTACATAACATTGAATTCGATTTATTAGATCAAAAAGCTAGAGAGTTATCATACCGAATAGGTTACGAAAAATATCTCACTCAGCAAAGAAAATTAAATGAATTAATACAAAAATCGCGACATAATAATACATATAATAATAATCAAAATAATTGTACACATACTTTTTATCCTCGAGTAAAAAATTTATCAAATATTCAGTTAACTAGTAACGAAATGACCTTACTAGAAAAGGGTTTAAAATACAATTTGCATAAAAATATTGATAAAAAATCTCTAGAGACCTTGGCTGTTGATACAGAAATAGCAATTTTTAGAAATAAAAAGGATGACATAGTTAAAAGTTTAGCTGCCAACCAATTAAAAAAATACAAAGGCAGTGAACGTTATAACGCAGAATACAAAATTTTTAAATCCATTCAAAATAAAATAGAAATTAACGATTTAGTTGTAAATAAAGCAGACAAGGGCAATACCGTTGTTATTATGAACAAATCCGAATATAATAGTAAAATAAACGACGTCATACTGACTGATGAATTCGAACGCTTGTCCTCTGACCCCACAAAACGTTTCCAAGCTGAGCTAAAGTTATGCATTAAAGATGCTATACAACTATTTCCACCAAATTCATATCACGGTAAAAACCTAGTTATGATGAACCCTCAGTGTCCTTTATTATATGGCTTACCCAAAATTCATAAAGAACAAATCCCTATTCGGCCGGTTGTTTCTTATGTACACGCGCCTACATATAAATTAGCAAAATATTTAAATACAATAATAAAGGATAAATCGCGCTTTAAACCAAAATACACTATTAAAAATAGTATTGAATTAATAGACCAAATTAGAGATGTCCATTTACCATTTAATGCCAAATTAGTTTCTTTAGATGTAGAGAGCCTCTTCACAAAGGTCCCATATAAGGAATGTTTAGTGTTCTTAAAAAATATGTTTCGCACACAAAATATACATCCAGGACAAACAAATGACATTCTACGCCTCACTGAGCTCTGTATGAAGCAAAATTATTTCCAATTTAATAACGAACACTACATTCAAAAAGAAGGTCTAGCAATGGGGTCTCCTTTAAGTCCTTTAATGGCAGACATCTTTATGGACGATTATGAACGTAAATACGTAGTCCAAGAAAGTAAATTGTTATATTATTACCGTTATGTTGATGATATATTACTAGTATGGACCGGGACTACCCGGCAACTCCATCAATTTGTTAATAGATTGAACACTTTACATACCAAAATCAAATTTAAATTAGAAGAAGAAGAGAATAATATGATCAACTTTTTAGATCTTACCATACGTAGAGAAGGCAATAGGCATAAATTTGAAGTTTATCGTAAGCCAACGTGTACAGATATTACAATACCTGTATCATCGTGTCATCCATGGCAACATAAACTAGCAGCATTCCATAGCTTGATACATAGATTATTTAAATTGTCCTTAAGCGACGAGTCATATAGAAAAGAACTCAATATCATATATTATATCGCCCAATCCAACGGATATAATAAAGAGTTGATCGATAAGCTAATTAAAAGAAAAGAAAATAATATAGTTAAACAGTCTTTATATCCCTCTTCAAAAGAGCTTTCAAAATTCACGTGTACTTTAACTTATTTCGGAGACTTGACTGACCGACTAGCGAAAATTCTTAGAGTACATGACATTCACTGTGCTTATAGACCAAATAGCACTCTTAAGACCCTGTGTAACGGAAAAGACAAGCTCAACACAAGTAAAAAGTCCGGTGTATATAGGTTAAAATGCGACACGTGTCACAATGTTTACATTGGACAAACGGGTCGCAATTTTGAAACTAGGTACAAAGAACATTTGGCCGCATATACAAACAACTACCCACATAAATCGAATTTTGCTAAACATTTAATAGACAGTAATCACAGTATAAATAATAATAATACTTTCGAGCCCTTACATATTTGCAGCAAAGATTTCAGGCTATGTGTATTGGAACAATTAGAGATCTTAAAATGTAGCAAACATGTATTGCTGAATGAACAAACAAACTTTAATACATCCCCACTCTTAAAGTTGTTTGCGTGTCAATAAAATGACTCAACGCGGGTAGTTTGATAGTGGAGCGGGTATAAAAGGCGTGCGTACAATCAATCGGAGCGCATTTGAAGCCGAACCGTCCTGAGGATGCCTCGTTTAGAGGCGAAACACGTGTCGAATCTTTATTCGAAGTTCTGCGGAAAATTGCAAGTAGAAGTTCTGGAGACGGTGCTCATCACAGGAGTAAGATTTCCTTATATCCTATTCCACCTTGATCCCATCCCGTATTCCTTCCTTTCTTGAGGTGTACGGTATATTGATTAACCGTGGGAAAGTGGTGGGTTTTCCTTCCTCTCCTCCATTTTATAATAATTACATATAATATACAGGTTGAAAGAATAAAATGTATTAATCTGGCTGTAATACGAGTCTTAGTTTACCCTTTGCAAAACGTTGATTGACGGCGTCCAAATATTGATAGGACAAAGTTCTACCCTATTTGTAACTATATCTGATTTTCAATCAATTCTGTTTCCACAAATTAATCATAATGTAATATTGTGCGCCTTAGCAAGTTGAAATGTTTAAGCTAAAATTAATTACATATAAGTTAAATTAAAGGCATTGGATTTAGTTATGCTAAGGGTATTAATTAAATCAGTTATAATTGAAAGCAATATCTTCTATGACATGTGCTACAGGTCTGATTTCTATACAATTTCGTAACATAACCAATAGCACTTCTGAATAGTAATGGGATAACCGCCTAAGTTACAATATTGTTTAAACATTTGTAAATAAGGAAGGAAGGTGGAGTCAAGAGTCTCCGAAACCGGCGAGCGTGTATGAAGAGAATTATGAATGTTGAGGAAGCGAGTGAAGTATGCAGAGATAGAGTTCTCTGGCACTCTGTTCTCTCTGCCTACCCTGCAAGGGATATGGCGTGATGATATGTATGTATATTGTAAATAAACATGCACATTAATCATTTTTCCCACCTAGAGTCATTATCATTCTCCTACTCTTCAATTGCTTGGGGTCGATACAATAATAATAATATGTATATACTAACATTAGTTTGTAAGAAAATTGTTAGTAACATATATGGACTGTGTCTTAAATAAATGTTTATTATAATATGTACTCTTGGCTGACCGGCCGCCTGCCAGGCGTCAACCCTCCTTGGGAATGTAATTGTCGACCAAATGGCATCAGATAGTGGACCTAGGTCGTTATAAGGCTCTTAGTCGTCTTTTATGGTATCCACGAACAAAGTAAGGGTTAGTAGTATTCGTAGCCGCTACCACACAGCATTTTGCCCATCTAGAGTATACTTTATTTATAAGAAATGAAATGTGCCTATACTTGTCTTATATATATATATATATATATATATATATATATATATATATATATATATATATATATATATATATATATATATATATATATATATACCTGTACGTGTATAGTTATGTCTATGAATACGTTGTTTTTGAAGCTTTCCGTTTTAACGTCCATAATTAGTTTTGGATTTTATGCCGAGAGTCAAGAAATATTTTTAAGGTTTCATCATAATAAGCTAATAAAATTTAAATGAAATGAGATAAACGTGTATCTAAATAACATTCTAGGAAAGTTTTTAGACCTCCAATGTTATTTTTTTAAGTTTGTGTTTTAATCATCTGGTATTTTTTTGTAGATGACAATTACCAAGTTACGTCGATCAGTTGGTTGAGCTCTGTGGGTAGGTTTAAGATCTAAAGCCGATCAAAAATGACTGAATGATGTAATTCTAGTTTGGGGCGTTGCCATAAAAGTGGACGACTGCAACGTTTAATAAGCACGGCAATCTATTCTGCGAAAGTATTGTAAAATGATTTCTGCGTTTAAGTTCCAAGAGGGTAACAGAAATATGTATTGCGGTGTAATTTTTATTTTTACCTGACGTGGTGCGGGACTTCATGCTTACTCGTTCGTGTACTTATAAATATATTCAGTTATACATTTACTAGCTGATCCAACGATGTTATTTAATATATCGTATATGCTGCAAATTTTCCTGTCTCTCACGTGAGATTTAGTGGGATTCGGCTTGACTAGCCTTTTTTTTGCGATAGTCTATGCTGTGGTCTCACCCCGCCAAATCGCTCCGGGGCGAAGTAAGAGGCGGCGCGCGACCCCATAGACCCACCATGCAAAGCTCCTCTCTTCGCCGTGCGAGCAGGCCACCGATACCCGATCTTTGTCTTCGGTAGCTTGACTAGCCTTGATAGTAGATAAATTACCAATTTATTTTAAATTAAAAAAAATAATAATTAAGTTAACTAATTTACTTACATTATTATAAATAATAAAGTTATATTTAATATTTTCTAGATAATTTAGTAAAGTTTAGTAAAAATGTACGTTGTACTTTATTCTCAGTTCACAGCAATAGCGAGTTGAGTATTATTTTCTGTATGTGTAATATATATTACAATAATAACTTTAAATATTAATGATATATATTAATTTATAGTTCTCTGGCACTCTGTTCACTCTGCCTATCCTGCAAGGGATATGGCGTGATGATATGTATGTATGTAAATATTAATGACGGTCGTCCCAGGATTTGAACATATAACGTAAATAAATCAGTAGCATAAACCATGAGGCCGCCATGGCGGTAGAGTAATTATGGATATGTATTCTATTTGGCGATATAGTGACGCAATAAGAATAGGTACTATCAAAATACTCTATAATTTTAAATGCATGCCAAAAGATAGGTTAACGATTGCGGCTGTCATAGAAATCCAGTATCTTTCATCATCATCATCATCATCACAGCCCATATACGTCCCACTGCTGGGCTCGGGCTTCCTCCATAATGGGAGGGAAATTAAACTACTATATCACGCTGGTCAGACGTGTTGGTATAGGGTTTTGTTTCGAGTTTTCCTTCTCTCGCATAGATGTTATATGCGCTTTACATCCCTTAGTCGTATCTTACGGTCACCCACGGGTAAGATAGGGTGAATTGTATTCTTACTCCGTCACCACACGAATAACCACCAGTAGGTATCCTTAATTATCTGAATTCTAGTTTAATCCTATAATATATAATGAACAGAAACATATATTTTTGAGATCTCTATAGAAATTATGAGACATTCACTCCATGAAGAAATGTTATTTACCCGAATTTTGTTGGATTAGAAACCCTTGTGTTTGGGTTATGGTATGGGAATATCAAAATTGCGTATTTTTATAAATGTTTTTACTTACGGTTATCCTTTCTGTTTAAAAAAACCTAGGTTGTTACACTATTTTTAACGATAAGCACATTTATTAACTGTATCGAATAATTAAATATATTTTGTGTTGAAATAATTAAATATATCTTGTATATTAATTGTTAAAATACGATGATTTAATCCTTTACTTCTACTGTGTGTAAAAGATAAGTCTTATATGTTTATATGATTTTAATTATATCGCTATTATAATGTTTCCACGTTTTACTATGTTTTACATGTAATACAAATTTATATTTCCACAGTGTTATCTATGGTAGAAATAATTTACATTTCAACACAAATTTCTATTTAAAAATTAAACTGGAAATTCAGTTGAATATTTTTTATGTATGTATATTGTATATGTATTGTGTATATTAGATATAACCACTAACACAAATTTATTTACATTTTGATCAAAACTTACTATTGATTATTTAGTATAAGTAGCATTTCAATAAAACTTAATCTAATCTTTATTAATCTTCTTATATAATAAAATAAGAAAACATGGGATTAGAAGTGAAATAAAATCGTAATAACAGTTTCTAATAAAAAAAATCCAAAACAAATTTTGATTTCATTTTATTGTTATTTTTATTGTTATATCTAATATCCAGTTGAATTTTGTTCACGTGTGGACACAATTATTGTTACGGTTTATAACATTTTACCCATATCAATTTAATATGAAACTCAATAATCGATTCTATAAAGGAAGATAGTATGTCGCATAGAGTCTGTGCTTCGAATAATTTGATCGTACAGGTTCGATATTAGAATACGAGGAGGAAATTGGATAATAATGTTCAGTGAAAACTAAATTCTCGTTTAATTGGTTATTTATGTTAAATTTTGAATCTAACCAACAGCGAAAGTTGTCAAGGCGTTGGCATGAGATGAAAACCTGAAAGGATAACCCGCTGGACGGGCCACCAGTAACAAGGTCCGGTTATCGATACCACATGCAGTTGGAGAGGTACGTGTACGGCTAGTTTTGGGATCACGCCGCCCTTTGCATCAGGATTTTGCCGGACAGATTGGGCTGGGTGTGACCATAGTTTACTCCCTAAAAAGGGTCTTCTTTGATTTATTAAAAATATATCATAATTTGGTAAATTGGTACGAGTGTCTTGTGGAACTTGTCTACTGGTATTTTTTACTAAACCTTATTGTCGCCGTAGTGCGTTTCAAAACATTCAGGTATCCTTTAGTTGCACCTAAAGAAATTTTACTTCAAAAATACGATTAACCTATGTTGAAAGGATAAGTGCTATTTATAGAACAGTAAGAATAAAAATTAAACAACACTTCTTACACTACATACGTATAATATAGAACAACACTTCTTACACTACATACGTATAATATAGAACAACACTTCTTACACTACATACGTATAATATAGAACAAACTATCCGAGACTTTTGTATTTTCCAAGACAAAAGAATCAGGCACACACGTAAGCTATTGTAGTAACAGTCAGACCACGTTTTGGTACTTTCATGTGAATCCTAACGTCAATACTATTTCAACGAACATTTAGTGAAAACAGCTTTGAAGTAAACTTTAGCACACTTGAAAGGCTTCTATTTTAGTTTGCTTGACTTTACATTTATATGGTTTCAGCTTTTGCCCGCATGGAACTCGTGAACAATGTATCGTTTACAGCAAAAGTTTTTTAAATGTTAACGTAATTATACTACACCTTTTCTAAGTGCGACGAAGCACGTAAAAATATATCAAATTCAAACTTTGAGTGCCTTTATTTAAAAGTTGTCATCTCTATTGAAAAGTTGTCATTTTGTACATTAGCACATACGCAGAAATACATCGAGATGTCGTCGGAAAATATTGCATTTTATTAATCTGAAATTTTGTACTAAAAACGACATATTTTACTTTACTGGAATTTTAGGAAAGAGTTTTGCGAGTAGACCTATAATAATAATATTTAGATCTTCATTTATAGTAGTGACTGCTGTGTGGTAGTGGCTTAGAATAATACCAACCCTTACTTTGCTCGTGGATGTCGTAAAAGGCGACCAGGAGCTATATCGATCTGAATCAATTTCATCTGATGCTTTTTGAGAGTTGACGTCTGGCAGGCGGCCAGTCATAAAACTACAGCCATTAACTTTTTGCAATATGTACGATGGAGGCAGAGTGGATATCTCCAGGCTAGGGCACAGGCGGAGGTCTACCGATTTTGCGCTGGGGCTAGGGAAAGCGGCGAGCATATTACCGTGGGGGAATTGATTAGGGCAAAAGAAGCGGCTCAAGCAGCAGTTATCCGGTGGTGGAGGGAGGAATTAGAGTCCCCTGTAGCAGGGCGGGGGACCGTTGAGGCAATTGTGCCCCACCTCCACCGCTGGATGAAGAGAAGGCACGCCAACTTGTCCTTCAGGATGACGCAGGTACTTACCGGACACGGGGTCTTCGGTAAGTACCTGCACAGGATCGGACGAGAAGAGGCCCCTGGATGCCATGAGTGTGGCGCGCTAACTGATGATGCGCGTCACACCCTAAAGGTATGTTCCGCCTGGGGGCCTCAGCGCCACGACCTGTCGGTGGTGATAGGAATAGACCTGTCGTTGTTGACCATCATATCTAAGATGCTTGACAGCGACAGGTGCTGGTCGTCGATGGCCTCCTTTTGTGAGGAGGTCATCTCTTCGAAGGAGACCGTGGAGCGGATACGTGAGGCATTTGCTTCTGCAGACTCACTCCGTAGGCGGCGGCCAAGAAGGCGGTGGCGCCGTTACGCGCATTTCCTCCCGCCGCCTTGACTGTCGACTGGACATGGCCAGATGGCCTAGCGTTGAGGTGTCGGGGATAGAATGTCAATAGACGATCTCTCCGGCATCCCGTAAAAGCGCGGAAGGGACCGCTGTGGTTTCAGTGGGTATTTCGGTCGAACCAGCTGACCGGCGAATCCCACACACCCCCTCATCTGTCACCGGCGAGGGCTAGTGCGTAAATGCATTTCCACAGCGTGAAAAAAAAAAAAAGGCAGAGTGGATATTGTGTCGACCCCAAGTAATTGTGACAAGAGCAGGAGAATGATGATTTATAGTAGTGACTGCTGATTCATAGTCTGTCTTATTTAATAATATATTTAATGCCTTAGTGGTCTTTTAACTATCTGTCGCGTGCAAAACTGGGGTGGTGAATTGTATTCTTACTCTGACACCACAAGGAAACGGCGTTCAGATAATTTTGATATTAATGTCACAAAAAAAAAACCAACAGAAGTTATAAGGCATTTTTGATGAAGGGACTGATTAATAATATGCATATTATATCTCTTAGTCATCCTTTAAGAACCCAGAAATAAGATAGGGGTGGTGAATTGTATTTTCACTACGTCACCCCTTGCAAGAAACACAATGTGGTAACACTATTATTTAATATTATTAGTTTTAAATAAAGAAGTTATTGTTTACAATGCATGGAAATGAAGAGTGACAACAGGATCACAGGATTCGTTTAGATTGCGCCACTCCTGAAAAGGGTTTCCTTGCCTTGTTAAATCCCCGAGAGACAGCATTGCACGAGCTCACACAACGGTGACGTCAGCTTTTTGATTGTTTAAGGCTTGTCGTTTGTCGAGTATTGATCTAAGAGAAGTCCCTGTCATTTATGAGCTAATAATTTATGGCGTTTGATTATCAGCATAAAGTGAAAACACGGCATGTGCAAATAAATATGGATGTTTTTTTTAAATCCTCAGCGACATAAATAATTTCTTAACGTAAGTTACGTTTTTTAAATAATTTACAAATAACGTATGAAACAAATGACTTGAAAACTCAGAATAATAATTTCGGGCAACCATTAGGAAAGTCTAAAACTAGTGCGCTTATCGTAGCTGTACAACCCTTTACTTATTGGCTGACTAGTCAATATTGCTTTCTGTCTCCCGCTTTGCCTGGGAGGGAAGTGGAATCATTCTTTTCCAACTCCTCCTCTTTAACTTTTCTAATTAAATTTGTTGCGGGTTCCAAGACAATTAAAATCATTTCCCGGGACTGGCTGAGGGTCAAACCTCGGTGTCATTTATAGTGACCATTGTGGATCCTGGCTTACAGGAGTTACAATGGTGGGAATGTGTGGTGGGATTAGTCCCAATAAAAAAATAAAAAAGAAAGACCCGCTCCGCGTTGTTCGTCTCCACGCCGCGTGATTGGGCCACCGGAACCCGGTCTTGGTCGTCGGTGGCCAAACCAAAGAGACTACGATAGTCTACACTTTATATTATAAAGTTATTTGAGCCTTTAAAATTTTTTTGGTAAACCTCATTTATTAATACAATATTCGTCATCCTTATGACGACGTAATAAAAATACGATGTCATTATCTCACATTTTCGAGTGTTCTAAAAGCCGAGTAAGAAAAAATATGACATGATAAAAGTTTTAACATATCCTAACCATGTATAGACATAGTTATTAATGACTACTAAAATTTACGCAAATTAATAATCCCTCCACAATTTGCATACGCGCACATTTAGCGGAAGGGACTACGCATATTTATTAGAGAGCGTATATTTGACCCTCTCAGTATCCAACTTGCGTCGTTTGTTCACGCTTCTCGTGACAAATTGCTGCATATCGTTTTCTCACAATATTACAAACAATTTGTAATTGACTTATGGGTATTTTGTTTTTGTTATTGAAATATATCTTTATTCAAATGTTTACGCCCGTATTTGTACGAAAATGTGGAAACATTGTATGGAACAGGAAACAGGTACAGCGATTTTAATAATCATGGAACTCTGCTAGATTCCTTTTCGTGGAAATAGATTAAAAATACAATGGATCCTTTGTTACATACAAAGATCTTAAAAGATTTTATAGCAAATTAAAAAATATAAATTATGTGAGTAAACTAATGAATAATAATGGATAAGTTTCACGATAGATATGCTATAGAATAGGGATAATCTAAATTATCGGATACGCAAAATGAAAATATATCCGATTTTTTTTTTATATTGCTTATGATGGCAAATGAGCAAGCAGTACACCTGATATTAAGTATTAATATTGCTCATTAACCTTTGCAATATCAAGGGAATAATAGCTAGGCTGCTGCATACCAGGCCACTGACGACAAGTTCACGCTGCTCCAGTGGCCGGTCCAACGACGTAGGCGAGGTTCGTGGGTGGGTTACGGGTATGCATGCGTACGCCCCTCTGTCGCCCCGGACGGAGTGGTGCGAGAAGAGCGCCGACCATAACCGACCCCTAAAAAAATAAATAAATAAAAAAAAAGGCTGCTGCATACCAATGAAAACCCCAAACTGACTCAGAAATTTAGGTTACCTTCTCTCTCGCTCACCGAACAAAGCACAACAGCACATAGCCACTGCTCAGATGTCGATTTTCTTCGAGTATTTGGTACTACCACGGACGAACCTACCCGCGGCTGTAGATAGAAAACGGAACAGTGTAGACCTGCCACTATAAAAATGTAACTGAAACCAAATTTCATATAATTTCGGTTAGTGTGTACGCGACACTTTACGACAGGTTTCTTTCAAACCAACTGAACTGACAACCTCAACGCAAACCAATAATAATACGATAATCACCACACTTTACACTTTCCTTTTTTTCTTTTTTTTTTAAATTTATTCAAAATCAAAAAATCCATAACTGAAACTATTCGATACTGTAGGATAATCCAAAAAAAATTAGACATGCACAACCTCATCTGAAATTGCTATAATAACAATATAAAAAAACTCCTTGATCATCGTATGGGCTTGAAAACTAGAAAAGAATATAGTTAGTGACATTACACTAAATTCACCGTAGCTATTACTAGAAGAATACGTATTTAAAACTTCATATCTGCCACACCCCTATTTTAGAACGTAACATAGAAAAAGTAATACTACGTCTAATCATTCGGGGCCGAAAAAAAGGTGGTGTAAGATAACTTGCCGTATTTATCCTTTCCGCCATGCGATACAGCGATATTTATTTCTTAACTTTGGTGGCAAATTCAAGTTCCCTACTCCTATTTTCAAAGCCTAAGATCCAAAACTAATTAAATTACAATATGACTATATAACAATATGTAAAACAGCATTAGAAACACTGCCCTCTTTGAAATTAGTAAAAATATATTATAACTTAGCTCTTAAAACTGAATAATAGTGTCCCGTAATTTTCTTGCAAAAATAAACTTTTTGCAATAAAAGTAGCTGCAAAGCCTGGCCTTGTTTACGAGCGAAGTAAGATATAGTCTGTCATTCAAGAGTCACGTATATATCAAGCTGAAATATAACCGAGAAGCGCGTCGTGAATAGCCTTTAATAACATTGTCTTTGACCTACCTGACTGGGTCGACAGCTTCTATTCATCAATTCGGTTATATTTTTATTACGACACTTTTATCTATAAAAGTATGAAACCTTTATAATACAAAATTGTTGTATTATTTATTATTCATAAATATAATATCGTTAACAAAGATTCATCATCTCAGCACATATATGTCCCAATGTTGGGCTTGATCCTCCTCCAAAATGGAAGGCAAATTAACCAACTGCTCTGGTTAGATGGGTTGGTATATTGCTTATATTTCAAGTTATCCTTCTCTTGCTTGTATGTTATATGCATACTATATCCCTTAGTTGTCTTTTACTGTACTCATGGGTAATATATGGGATGGGCGTTCGACCATCGGGGCCCTGCTACGCCTGAGGCAGACGGCCGCGGAGGTTGTCGCCGGCAAAGGAGTGCTGTTGGCGGTGTCGTTGGACATCGCCAACGCCTTCAATAGTCTGCCATTCAGCTGCATCAGGGAGGCGCTCCGGTTCCATGGAGTGCCCCTGTACCTCAGGCGGCTGGTGGCAGACTATTTGGAGGGGCGCAGTGTTCTCTACGCGAGCCCCGCAGGGGATATTGTGCGGACGCCCATGTCGTGCGGTGTTCCGCAGGGGTCGGTTCTGGGGCCGACTCTGTGGGACATCGGGTACGACTGGGCGTTGAGAGGGAGTCTCCCCCCCGGGCTGAGCGTTATTTGCTATGCTGACGACACGCTCGTCACAGCCCGGGGCAGGACATTCGAAGAGGCGGCGAGCCTGGCCACTCTCGGCACCGAGGAGATGGTCAGGAGAATCGAGGCGCTGGGGCTCAGGGTGGCCCTAAACAAGACGGAGGCCCTACTATTCCATGGGCCCCGTGTGAGGCTGCCCATCGGCGCCTCATTAGTCGTCAACTCCATCCACATCAGTATCCAGGCCCATATGAGGTATTTGGGTCTGGTGCTCGACGGGCGATGGTGGTTCCGGGAGCATTTTCGTCAAATTGCTCCCCGGCTGGTCGGCGCGGCGTCTGCCCTTTCTCGGCTCATGCCGAATGTGGGCGGACCCAGTTTCGAGGGCCGACGGCTGTATGCGGGGGTGATCCGCTCAATGGCCATGTACGGCGCACCCGTGTGGGCGAGGGCTCTGAACGCCCAGCTCAGGGCGGTGCTGTGGAGACCACAGCGAGCCATGGCGGTCAGAGCCATTCGCGGGTACCGCACGGTGTCTACCGAGGCGGCATGCCTATTGGCCGGGACACCCCCGTGGGACCTAGAGGCGGAGATGCTCTCCGACCTCTACCGGCGGGTTACCTCAGTGCGCGACGAAGGTGGCTCCCCATCGTTGAGCGAGATAGCCACCTGGCGCGAGGACGCCCGCCGAGACGTCATCGCCCGTTGGGTTACGCGGCTGGAGAGGCCAAGACACGGTGTCGTTACCGTCGAGGCCCTCCGGCCCGTACTGATGGAATGGATGGAGCGGCGGCACGGAGTCCTCTCCTTTCGGCTGGTGCAGGTATTATCGGGGCACGGGTGTTTCGGTTTGTACCTGCACACGGTCGCGTATAGGGAGTGGACTCCGACCTGCCACCATTGCAGCAGTGACGAGGACACGGCGCAACACACGCTGGAGGTGTGTCCGAGTTGGGACGGGCAGCGCCGTGACCTCGTCGCTGTTATCGGTGCCGACCTGACGCTGCCGGCTGTCGCGAGGGCGATGGTCGACAGCGTCAGGAACTGGGACGCGGTCGCCGCCTTCTGCGAGGCTGTCATCTCGCAGAAGGAGACGGCGGAACGAGTCCGGGAGGATTCCCGTGACCCGGGCCGCCGTCAGCGGCCGGGGCGTCGCAGGCGCGAATACCTGCGCCTGATGCCGCCCTAACCGAGGCTTCGGGTGATCGGACCGGGGAATTGTCCGGTCACCCGACGTGAGGCCACCGCGTGAGGACGACGCCTCGACGGCGAAAGCTATCGGGAACAGGTCGACAGGAGAGGAGCCCGAGAGGGCATACCGCCGAGCGGGCCACCGAAGACAAAAATCGGGTACCGGTGGCCCGCTCGCACGGCGAAGAAGAGGTGCTTGGAGGGTGGGTCAATGGGGTTGCGCGCCGCCTCTTCCGTTACCCCGGACCGACTTGGCGGGGTGCGACGTCCATGGCCCACCGCAAAAAAAAAAAAAAAAAAAAAAAAATGGGTAATATATGGGATAGTGTATGGTATTCTTACTCTGTCACCATAGCTAAAGAGAACAAAGCGATATAAGGCGACAATCAAAACAAATAATGGTAGGACCACGCTATTGACAATTCTCTGTCTACAACCGCGGGTGGGTCCGTACGGGGTAGTACCACACTCTCGCAGAAGATCGACGTATGAGTAATGCCAATGTGCTCTTGCGCTTCGTTCGGTGAGTGAGAGAGCCAGTAGCCCAACTGGGGTGGGTTCGGGGTTTGTATTGGTAGGCAGTAGCCTGGCTATACCCTTGGCAAGGGTCCATGGGCAGTGACACTTACCATCAGGTGTGCTGTCTGATCGTTTGCAACTATAAGCAATAAAAAAAGACAATCCCTTATTATTTTTACACAGACACACACAACCACGTTTTCCGTGTGATGACGGAGTAAGAATACTAATCACCATATCTTACCCGTGGGTGATCGTACGAGACGACTAAGGGATATAAAACGCATATAACATCTATGCGAGAGAAGGAAAACTCGAAACAAAAGCCTATACCAACACGTCTTTTTTTTTTTTTTTTTTTTTTTATTGGTAGGCTATGGGTGCGTCTCGCCCCGCCGAATCGGTCCGGGGTGACGGAGAAGGCGGCGCGTGACCCCATAGACCCACCGTAAAATCCTCTCTCTTCGCCGTGCGAGCGGACCACCGGTACCCGATCTTTGTCTTCGGTGGTCTGCTCGGCGGTTTACCCTCGCGGGTTCCTCTCGTCGGCGCCCCGACAGATTTCGCCGTCGGGGCGTCGCCCTCACGCGGTGGCCTCGCGTCGGGTGACCGGACAATTCCCCGGTCCGATCACCCGAGGCCTGGGTTAGGGCGGCATCAGGCGCAGGTATTCGCGCCTGCGCCGCCCCGGCCGCTGGCGGCGGCCCGGGTCGCGGGAGTCCTCCCTGACTCGTTCCGCCGCCTCCTTCCGCGAGATGACAGCCTCGCAGAAGGCGGCGACCGCGTCCCAATTCCTGACGCTGTCGACCATCGCCCTCGCGACAGCCGGCAGCGCCAGGTCGGCACCGATAATAGCGACGAGGTCACGGCGCTGCCCGTCCCAGCCCGAGCATTCCTCGAGCGTATGTTGCGCCGTGTCCTCGCCACTACTGCAATGATGGCAGCCTGGAGTCCACTCCCTGTACACGACCGTGTGCAGGTATTTCCCGAAGCACCCGTGCCCCGTCAACACCTGCACCAGTCGGAAGGTGAGGACCCCGTGCCGCCGCTCCATCCATTTCATCAATACGGGCCGAAAGGCCTCGACGGTCACGATACCGTGTCTAGGCCTCTCCAGCCGCGTAACCCAACGGGCGATGACGTCTTGGCGGGCGTCCTCGCGCCAGGTGGCTATCTCGCTCAACGATGGGGAGCCACCCTCCTCGCGCACTGAGGTAACCCGCCGGTAGAGGTCGGAGAGCATCTCCGCCTCTAGGTCCCACGGGGGTGTCCCGGCCAATAGGCACGCCGCCTCTGTCGACACCGTGCGGTACCCGCGAATGGCTCTGACCGCCATGGCTCTCTGTGGCCTCCACAGAACCGCCCTGAGCTGGGCGTTCAGAGCCCTCGCCCACACGGGTGCGCCGTACATGACCATCGAACGGATGACCCCCGCATACAGCCGTCGGCCCTCGAAACTGGGTCCGCCCACATTCGGCATGAGCCGAGAAAGGGCGGACGCCGCGCCGACCAGCCGGGGAGCAATCTGTCGGAAATGCTCCCGGAACCACCATCGCCCGTCGAGCACCAGACCCAAGTACTTCATATGGGCCTGGATGTTGATCTGGATAGAGTTGACGACTAACGAGGCGCCGGTTGGCAGCCTTACGCGTGGCCCATGGAATAATAGGGCCTCCGTCTTATTTAAGGCCATCCTGAGCCCCAGCGCCTCGATTCGCCTGACCATCTCCTCGGTGCCGAGAGTGGCCAGGCTCGCCGCCTCTTCGAGTGTCCTGCCCCGGGCTGTGACGAGCGTGTCGTCAGCATAGCACACCAAGCTCAGCCCGGGGGGGAGACTCCCTCTCAACGCCCAGTCGTACCCGATGTCCCACAGAGTCGGCCCCCGAACCGACCCCTGTGGAACACCGCACGACATGGGCGTCCGCACAATGTCCCCTGCGGGACCCGCGCAGAGAATACTGCGCCCCTCCAAATAGTCTGCCACCAGCCGCCTGAGGTACAGGGGCACTCCATGGAACCGGAGCGCCTCCCTGATGCAGCTGAATGGCAGACTATTGAATGCGTTGGCGATGTCCAACGACACCGCCAACAGCACTCCCTTGCCGGCGACAGCCTCCGCGGCCGTTTGCCTCAGGCGTAGCAGGGCCCCGATGGTCGAACGCCCCCTCCTAAACCCATATTGAGCGTCCGACAGATCGGGCCCCACCTCCTCCAAGTGTCGGACGATGCGGGCAGCGAGGACACGCTCCAGCAGCTTACCCACATCGTCGAGAAGCACGATGGGCCTGTAGGCCGACGGCAAATCCGGGGGCCGTCCCGGCTTTGGCAGGAGAACCAACCTCTCCTCCTTCCAGCACTCAGGGAACCGTCCAGACGTCAGACAGGCGTTGAACAGTTGCCTGAGGCGAGGCTCGAAGTGCTCGAGGAGCGACGTCAAGACCCGGACTGGTATTCCGTCCGGGCCGGGGGCCGTGGTGGCGGAGCGAATCCGCGCTACTGCCGCCCCCACTTCCGACTCCGTCACGGGTGGAACACTCTCGTCGTCGGCCTCCCGGTCTTGATCTGGCGAAGCCATGACCGGGGGCGTGTGTCCCGACTGCCGTGGAAATAGCTCCTCGATCACCCTACAGAGGAAGTCGGGCTGGAGGGTCTCGGTGAGGGGGGGGGGCCTGCGCGCGAAGCTTGTTCAGCGACGCGCGATACGGGCGACCCCAGGTGTCACGGTCGAGACCGTCCAACAGCTCCTGCCAACTCGCATCCTTGGCGGCTCGGATGGCCAGCCGAAAGGCAGTCCGCGCACTGCGGTACGCCTCGTACAGCTGGCCCTCCCGCTCAGCGTCGCGGTGACGCCGCCGGCTGCGGGTGTAGGACCTTCGGGCACTGATACACGCCGCGCGAAGGTCCGCCAGTCTTGGGGACCACCAGTAGACCCCCTGCCTCGGAGGTAGACGCCGCACCCTGGGCATGGCCGCATCGCAGATCTGCGTTAACGCACTGCGGATGCGGACAGCCTCAGCGTCCACTCCGTCCGCTGGGGGCGGTGAGGACAGCCACGTGTGAACGATGGCCGCCTCCGCCAGTAGGTCCCTATCAAGACGACCCACAGCCCACCGCGGAAACGCGGGAGCTCCGTCCGCCCTGTGACCCCTACTGGGTTCCCGGGGGGAGACCTTCATCCGGATGTACCGGTGGTCCGACAGGGTCTCCGCCTCCTCCAGGACACTCCAGTTCCTCACCCGTGGAACGACAGCGGGGCTAGCGAACGACAAGTCCACTATCGACCCGCCCTGCTGCCGCACACACGTGTTCACTGAGCCCCTGTTAACAACACAGAGGCCCAGTGAAGCCGCCCACTCAACGACCGCCCGCCCGCTGTCGTCCGTCATAGGGGACCCCCACGCCGTGGATTTGGCGTTGAAGTCCCCCAGGACCAGGACGAGGCCCGGTGCCAGTCGCCGTATCGAAGCCTCCAAGGTGGTGAGGGAGGCCCTGAAATCGTCCATTCTCCTGTTAGGGGAGAGGTAAACACTGTAGAGTGTGACCCCTCCCCATTCCGCAGCAACAAATTCCTCGCCCCTATCCAAAAGGGATAAGGACGGGAAGTGCCGCTGCGTTGAGACGACGATTGCCGCAGTTCCGTTTCGGCTGACCACCCAATTGGGGCGATCAGGCACGACGTACGGTTCCGCGACTACGGCTGCACCAATCGACCACTCCGCCATGGATTGCAGGAGGAGATCCTGCGCTCCGGCGGAGTGGTTGGTGTTGGCCTGCAGGAGGTGAACGGATTCTGCAGCCATTAGTGGGCCGTATCCATCACCTCCGCCTCGCCAGTGGGCGATCGGGCCGCGCTAGGAGCGGGAGCGGCCGTGGTCGAAAGGCCACCCCGACCCTTTGGGGCCGAAGCAGGAGGTCTGCACGCCCCAGAACCCATGCGGTGCTTGGCGGGCTTACTGCCCGCCGCGCACGCGGGGCAGTGGGGCGGGGCGGCGCAAGATGCCGCCACGTGCCCGGTCTGACCGCAGCGGAAACACAATCCGCCGCAGTCGAAGCAATTGGTGCACGTCGGTCGAGTGTGTCCGACCGCCATGCACTTATAGCACCTCGCAGGCCGGTGCTCAAGCACGGTTACCCGCGCCGAGCTCCAGCCCACGAGGAGCCTGCCTGAGCCGGCCAGTTGCCTTACCGACTCCACCGGGCACTGCGCCCAGGCAGCACCTACGCCACCCGGACCGGGACGAATGGCACCGACCCGGACGGTGTCTATGGGACACCCGGTTTTCGAGGCAATAGCCTCCCGGATGTCTTCCACCGTCACGGAGTCGTCCAGACCCGAAATGCGCATTTCGGCGCACTTGACGGGCCTGGCGATCCTGATGCCACCCTCCTCGGCGAACAGACCTCGCAGCTTCTCAGCTACGCTGTCAGCCGTCTTGGCGCCCTCGGCCTCTGGGAACTCGAGGATTCGAGCCCCAGTCCGGGCCTTGCGGGTCCTGGCTTCGACGCCTCCAATATCGGAGACGTCTAGCTCCCGCCGGGCCTTCCTCAAGACGGCCTCGTAGCTGAGGCCCTTCTCGGCCGCCTCAGGCAGCACAGTGATCACCACTGCGGCTGTCTTTGGCGGCTTGAGCCCCTTGCGCGACCTTTTCTTCTTGTCGCCAGCTCCTGCCTTGGGAGCGGAGACCTCAGCGGCGCGCTTGGCCTCCGCTCTCCTTCTTTGGCCACGACTCCTTCTATCGCGCTCGGCCACCTGCCAACCCTCTTCGGGTACGGCAGTCGTGCCAGACGCGGAAGGCCTCGTCGTAGCCTCGCTGGTCGTCGCCGGCGGTTTCGTTGCGGGCGGCTTCAGCGGTCCGGCAGCAGCCGGCGCCGTCTTCCTCCTCAGGGCAGGTCCCTTCGGAGCGGGGCCGGGGCCTTTGGGCTTAGGCCCGGCCGCGGCCGCGGCGTAGCTCCCCACGCGGCCACCCTGACAAGGCAGCGGGGCGGGGGCTGGTGCTGTATGTGGCCGCTTATCTGCGGCAAGCGGCGGCCGGACGCGTGGTTCTGGAGGCAGCCTTGCCTCCAGAACGGCGAAGCGCGCATCGACAATTTTGCCCACTGCGTCGATTATCGCGCGCAGGGACTCATCCGGCAATCCTCCCACCGCAGGGGTTGGCATCGGGATCGGCAGCGGGGTCGACGCCTCCAGTTGAGCCTCCACTGGGGCCCGCTCCAAGACGCTTGGCGACTTCGTCGCCGTGGCGCGAGTCGTCCTCCTCGCTACCGGGACAGGTGTCGGCTCGGTGGCCGTGACGGCTTCAGCCGGCGGCGTGCCCTCCGCAGCGGGGGGCGTCCTCCTCGCCGCAGGGACGGGTTTCACCGCGGCAGCTGTTTTGCGCGCCTTGGCCGACGGCTTTGGCGCAGGCGGTAGGAACTGCGCCATCTGGGCCCGCAGGTCGGCCATGTCTTTGGCCAACATGCGGTTTACCCGACGCACCGACTCCAGCTCGGACTCCAACTGGCGGTTCAGGTCCCGCAGGCCTGAGACCTCGCCACTAAGGCGGGCATTTTCAGCCTGCAGGTCCAGGGAGCCGTCGCTCGCAGCAGGCGCCACCTCGCGCCGAGGGGTCGCCGACCTTCTTCCTGCTACTGCGGCCCCTCGCCCCCTGCGAGAAGCCGGCACCTTCGGTGGAGGCATGATGGTCCCGCTCCCCTCAGAGTCGGCGCCCGAGCTGCCTCCCTTGCTCAGGGGGCGCTTTCGCACCTGCGAGGGGAGGGCCTTCTCCCTGGTCTTCTCAGCCGTCGCCACAGGACGCGGCGACGACTTAGCGGGGGCTTTAGCGTCCGACCCGCTTTCTCCTCTGGACGGCCCTGCGGATACACCGCCCTCGTCCATCTTAGCGGCAGATCTGCTGCCCTCATCCACGGACGGCTCTGCGACGTCACTGTCGCCCTCGTCCGTAGACGGCTCTGCAGCATTTCTGCCACCATCCTCCTTTTCAGCGGCGGCAGCCTCTCTCCGCGCACGCCGCTCCTCCATCCTCCTCTTGTAGCTGGAAGCCTGCCCCCGGCTCTTCCTGGGCGACTTCCGCTTCACTTTTTGGGCCTCCACGATTTGTGCCGGGCCCTCGGCGGACGCCTCAAGTCCTGAGGACGAGGCGTCGTTTAGGTCAGTTTTTGATCGGCTTAACCGGGCCTTGGGGTGAAGATCGCTACGATCCCCGTCGTTATTTATTTTTAATTTTTGCGTATCCATTATTGATCCCACGATTATGGGAGATACAATACGTCGACCCGGGCAGAGATCCCTTTACCCGGGCAAGCCTACATTTACCAACCAGGGGGGCAGCCGGTACCCTGGCTGGAGCGTGCTAAGAACAGAACAACCCATCTGCCATGCATCTTCTCGCCGCACGCCAGAACTTAAGATTCTGGGTGATTTCCGAGTCCGAATGTTACTTCGGACTCTTTATAGAGGTTGTCTTCCTCGCGGTCCGGGCGGTTAAGCCAAGACCCTCGCTCCTGAAGCTAAGACAAGCAAAGAATCAGGTTTACGATGTGTGGGCGGTGGCAAGTGCCTGCCCAGCCCTCAAATGAATGAGTGACTGAGCCCGTCCCGATATTTCGCGTCCTATAACCTCTACTACGACTGTAGTAGAGTAAGGAGCGAAATCGCGCAGATATTCGCTACGGACGACAGTACAACAGAAGAACTGGGGACCGCCGCCCGCACCCAGGGTACACCGCGTGGAGGTTTCTGGGATAGTACCCCATACCAACACGTCTGACCGGCGCGGTAAAGTAGGTTAATTTCCCTTCTATTACGGAGGAGGCCCGAGCCCAACAGTGGGACATTTATGGGCTGTGATGATGATGATGATGACACAACCACGACAAAGTATAAAAGCGGGTTATTTTTTAGCATGTACGATGAAACCAAAAACGACAAAAGATTTTCAGTACTATATTCATCAACTCCTTCATAATTTCTACACTACTAAATATAATATGAAAAAATAAGATGTTGTTTGAAGAATCTTGAATATTTTATTGCTTCGTATTTTTAGAGCTCGATTTTTTAAAATTCTGTTTTAGTTTTTGAACTGGTTTTTTTGAAGTGGAGAATAAGGCAGCGCAATTTACCATGGTTTGAAAATATATTGCACACATAAAAATAGAAGTAAATACAGCATATGTTTAAGCTAGCCGGCCCAATGGCGATGGGGAGGGAATACGGTGGTTTATGGGGCCATGCGCTGCTCTTCCTTCACCCCGGACGGTACAGGTGGCGTGTGTCTGGACCATAGCCTAGCAAAAAAAAAAGAATCTGTTTAAGCTAGGCAGAGATGTACAGAACTTGATCTAGCATCTTCGAAATTTAATTTGAAACATATTTCGTCTGTCTATGAAACGTGTCCTCTTTTTTTCTTATTCAGCTTAAATACACATTTCCCCTATTCAGTATAGGAGCCTTTTATAATGGTAGGAAAATTAATCTGCTGTTCCTTGTAGGCCAGATGTTTAAATAGAGTTTTATTTTGAGGTTTACTTCTTTTTCAGTAATATTATTAACTTCATATTTTTTTTACGATAGCCGTGGGAAAGGAAGAGTTAATGAATTAGAAACGCTCTGCTACTAGTAGCTCTTCTGGCAGTTAATTTTAATCATTCACGGACTTAGCCATACTTGCTATTTAACACTGTGTAATGATTTAATATCCGTGTTGTGACGGAGTAAGAATTCAATTCTCCACCCCTTTACCAGTCATTGCAAGAGACGATTAAAGGATATAAACGCATATAACATCTATACAAGAAAAAGAAAACTCGAAACAAAATCCTATACGAACACATATGACCAGTGTTATATAATAGGTTAATTTCCCTTCCATTACAGAGGAGGTTTGAGCACTATAGTGGGACGTATATGGGCTGCGATGAATGGTTTAATTACTCTTTAAAGATAAAAAAACGGCAAAATTATTTATAAAAAAGTCTTATCAATGACATCATCCAGTAGTCACCATATTGAATTTTCACTAACGTCATGTCTTTAGTGACACTCGCCGGACTATGAGGAATCCATTGATGTGTGAATCATAAAAATCGGCCTAGGGGCTTGGTCTGTATATAATGGGTTGAGAGCCCTCAGCGCTCACCCACAGTCCGGGTAAAGTTGTCATAGCCATCTGAGGCTAACAACTAAGACACACAAAAAAAAAAATTGGTCTGTATAGTGCTTCAAAGGAACATACAAACCTACATACATAGACTGTTAAACACAATACCACACCTTTGCGTTGCGCAGTCGGCTAAAAAATATCTCATTTCTTACTCAGACAGATAGAAAGCGTTGAATATCATATTTAATGGTTTTGAATACGTTTAACACGTCAAATATAATAAGCAAAAGTAAATGCAAATTTAGAAATGTAATGGAGAAATTATGTTGAATGTTATAAAGACATAATATCATTTATGTTATTCTAACAATATATACATGTACAAATTTGTTACTGCGGAAAAGTTATAATAGAATAATAATTACATTTCAAAGTTATATATTTCTTACATGTTTACTTAATTTACATATATTTGCATTAAAGTTTCATAAAGTTGTCAGATTTCCAGTGTATTCAACATTGTCGAGATATTCGTAATGTATTATGTATAGTAGTCTTCTCGTATTTATCTTAGTCATGACAGGATTCATGGAGGACTTTGGCATTATGCTCATCGGCCTCAACTGGGTTTTTCAACTAGTGGGTGTGCGAAGGAATTTGAACAAGATGTTTGTCATATCTAACTAATGTCATTACTATAATGGTCCTAGTTGGGAATGCAATTTTCATAAAAAGTCCAGTTAGGTAGATTCAATTTCGAGAAAGAGGTCAGTCAGTCAGCTGGACAGCGTTTAGGAAACTTAAAGAAATCGTTTCTTTTGTCCAATATTTCACAGTATCTGTAAGTTACTTATGGCACAGAAACATGGTCTCTAAATGATGGCTTCATAACAATATTCAAAGTCACTCAGTGTGCTAAGCAAAGAGAGCTATGCTAGGTTTTTTTTCTATGTCATAAAATATACATATCCGTAGAAAAATCTATGTAAGCTCATAAAAATTTTGAAGTGGTTCGTCGAACCAATAACTGTTGGAGAAAAGTTCTCATATGATAACCAAAAATTGGATGATGTAGTGTAGGACGACACGACACTAAGTGGACAGATGAGATTTTAAAAGTCCTAGGGAGCTAATAGATGTGATTGCACATCGTTCTGAGTGGCAATCTGGTAGAGGAGGCTTATGTCCAACGGTGGACGTCTACGGGCTAATGGATAGATGGTTGGATATGTAATGTATGTATGTTTTATGTTACTCATACCATCATCTTAGTTCATACACGTTGCATTACTGACCTGGAGCCTGATTTATATTAGAAGAGTAATTGACTACCACGCTATAATAGAACGTAGGCACGTATTGATATGGAGTTTTATTTCGTGTTTTCTTCTCTTATATAAATGATATATACATATTATATTTCTTAACTCATATGGCGATTGTTACTTAACAGATAGCGACGAGTTAGAAATACAATGTGACATGTCATTACACGTCTCTCAAACTCGTGATAACCGGTAAAACTTGCTGTGGGGTTACCAGAAGAATATGTAGCAGTCCTGTACTGAGAAATTTATAACTTCAAACGCAATTACTAACTCTCCACGAATTATCCTTTTCTGGTGTAAGACAATGGATTAGTCTCATTGCAACTAAATTGCTTAAAACGGCTTTTGTTGGAGTCAGGCTATGGAATGGTCACATTGCACCTAAACTGCTTGGAGCGGTGAAACGAATGGAGTGCAACCCCATAACCCGTAGTTCTATACTGCACTGCAGTACTCTCTAGCGCTATTTGAGCGGACCATAGTACCATCTTCCTTGTCATCTTCCGTGTAATCCTACTCTGAAGTAACGAGATTGTCTTGTAAAATTTCACTATAATACACGTAAGATTTTTCCAAAATTTAAAAGTTTATTCACACATCAGTAGGTTTCAAGTTATGAAGGATATAACTTTCAAGTTCTCCACGTTTAATCGTCCATATACTCTGCCTGCAAATTCTTGACTATAGTTGGATCCACTAGATCTTTTATTAATAGTAGTTTGCTTTATGAATTACTAGCTTCTGCCCGCGGCTTCGCCCGCGTAAAAGGTTACTTTCCTAAAGTTTTTGATCCCCTATTTTTATTTTTGACCGTTGGTAATACAGTGCAACGGTATTACAATACTCAGGGTTGGAACTTCATTAATGGAGTGCTAGATGGCGTTGAAGAAGCTAGATTTTGAGATTTTAAGACAAACAATTTTTTTATTCTTCATATATAATAAAATATTTTTTTTTTAATAAAAGGTATCCTATGTTACTTTTAATACCTCCAAGAATATGTGTACAATGTTTCATGATGATCGGTTGAGTAGTTTTAGCGTGAAAGCGTAACAAACAAACTTACATTCACATTTATATATTAGTAGGGATTATAGGCACATTATATAAAACGTCCCACTTAGTCAAATCTTACCCGTGGGTGACCGTAAGAGACGACAGACGGGATATAAAACGCATATAATATCTATGCAAGAGAAGGAAAACTAAACTACTACTAAACTAAACTAAAACTAAACTACGAAATAAAACCCTATACCAACGTGTCTGACCAGCCCAGTATAGTGGGTTAATTTCTCTCCTATTACGGAGGAGGCCCGAGCCCAACTGTGCGACATATATGGGCTGTGATGATGATGAAATAAAAAGTAATTTGTGTGCAAAAATTATTGTTACACTTAGCACTTGAATAAACGTGAGGTCTATTGGCAATCCGTTCATCTATGTACATATATAAAAGGAAGTTGTGTTAGTTACAACACTTATAAATCGAGAACGGTTGGACAAATTTTATTGATTTTTATGTTTTTGAATTTATTGTCGTCGGGAATAGGATATAAGATATTAGAATATGATATTAATAAATAAAAAAATCATTAAAAAAACGAGAGGTGTCAAGGGACACCCGGATGGAACGAAGTTCCTTTCGATTAATTAGTGAAGAAGGTGTATTTTTATTTTATTACGAAGAAAATCATGAAGTGTTGTATTTTATCATGTAAAAACTACTCCGATAAACGTTCAGATGCTATGGAAGGAATCATATTTCATATCGTGATATTTTCCCAATATTGAAATCTACATTAAATATTGAAAGCGACAAATATGACTATTTAGATAAGAATGAACTAAATACTATAATTCCGCGTGGTAACGGAGTAAGTCGAACGCATGAAGCTACATTTGATCTCTATGGGTCAACTGACCACTCCCCCCCGCTCCCCCTTGGCGAAGCCCTTGACCCCCCGTACCTGTGGGAGATCATAAAAGATGACTGAGGGATAAAAAACGCATATAAAATCTATGCAAGAGAAGGAAAACTCAACTAAATTACCTTATACCAACACATCTAACCAGCGTGGTGTAGTAGGTCAATTTCTCTTCTAGTGTGAAGGAGGCTCGAGCCCAATAAAGGGACATGTATGAGCTTATAATTTAGGATATATTGGCTTCCACATAAAGAGTAAACTGTCGCTATTTTTTGTTCAGAACTATTTATGTTACGTTATCTTCGTGTGAATTCTACAGTTTAGGTAGCGCTCGCTAATGTAATTCAGATGGCAAGAATGATAACTATTTCTTAATAAAAAATAGGTATTATTGTAAATATTAAAAAGAAAAAATAAACTAAAAAGAAAAATAAAGCTCGTCTCTAAAGTAACTTGTTATTTTTGTTTATTATTATAATTGACATTTTACATATAAAAAAGAGTGAATATTAATTAACAATTGAATTTAACATTATGTAATATTTAATTATTTAATGTCACACTTATGTTAGACATATATCGATGTCATACGCACGCACACACAAATGAATATAGAATAGCGGCGTAGTATCACGACATGACCACGTTTGCCTTAGTACCTACCCAATGTATCATTTCCAGTAGTCGACACAATTTTACTGCCAAGGCGCGCAAAAAGATGTTTCACATCACAAACTTTCAATATCTATCTACTATATACCTACAGGTATAGTATGTTATTAACAAATCGATAGTGCTGTTAAAATACAACAATCATCAACGATGACTGCTCTCACGCCTTTACTTGTGTTCGGGTCACACAATCGGCGATCATAGATTTCTTGCCATATTTCTGTAGATCTGTAGTGCGCCCGGTTGCTGCCTGACCACAGCACTGCGCACTCTTATTGTCCTAACGTTTGAAATATTGTACCAAACGACACACGATAAAAGGCAAAAAATATGTACTTTAAATATCGAAAGTAATAAAAGCATTTGTTTGCATAAGAATCAATTCCTTACTATAAAATGTGCAGCGGCAATAAATATCAAATTATTTTGAATTTTTAATTTACTATTTTTATTATATAATTTTTTTCTGCCTTAAGCGATTTTTATCGTTATATTTTAGCCAATTTGCAAAATATCTTTATAAATTATAGCCTATGTGTTAGTCTGAGGTGCAAGCTATCCTACTAATATTATAAACGTGAAAGTTTGTAATAATGTATGGATGTGAACATCTTTGTTGCTCTTTCACGCATAAACTACCAAATGGATTTTAATGAAACTTTATAGTAATATAGCTTACACATCAGAATAACACATAGGCTATAATTTATAAAGATATTTTGTAAATTGGCTAAAATATAACGATAAAAATCGCTTAAGACAGAAAAAATCACCCATCTGCGAGTTATTTTTGCATACGCTGCAAAGATCTTGAAAGTTAGATAAATGTTATGTATTGTGGGAATATACCTCTTAAATAGTTCTAAAAAAAAGTCCGCGACAGCATATATCTATTTTTAATATTTAAACATTTATCGTTAAAATAGTAAATTAAAATTCAAAATAATTTGGTATTTATTGCCGATGCACATTTTATAGTAACGAATTGATTCTTATGCAAACAAATGCTTTTATTGCTTTCGATATTTAAAATACATATTTTTTGCCTTTTACCGTGTGTCGTTTGGTACAATGTTTCAAAAGTTAGGACGATAAGAGTGCGGCCACCGAAGACAAAGATCGGGTACCGGTGGTCCGCTCGCACGGCGAAGAGAGGTGTTTGCAGGGTGGGTCCATGGGGTTGCGCGCCGCCTCTTCCATCGCCCCGGGCCGATTTGCCGGGGCGCGACCACATCCATGGTCCCACCCTGCGAAAAAAAAAAAAAAAAAATTAAAAAAAAAAAAAAAAAAAAAAAATTAAAAAAAAAAAAAAAAAAAAAAAAGGACGATAAGAGTGCGCAGTGCTGTGGTTAGGCAGCAACCGCAACTGGGCGCACTACAGAAATATGGCAAGAAATCTATGATCGCCGATTGTGCGACCCGAACACAAGTAAAGGCGTGAGAGCAGTCATCGTTGATGATTGTTGTATTTTTGACAGCACTATCGATCTGTTAATAACATACTATATCTGTATATAATAGCTAGGTAGGAGTCTGTGTGTTAGCGGCTACGAATACTACCAACCCTTACTTCGCTCGTGGATGTCGTAAAAGACGACTAAGAGCTTTATAACGACCTGGGCCAACTCCATCTGATGCTGTTTGGTCAACGATTACATTCCCAATGAGGGTTGACGTCTGGCAGGCGGACGGTTATAAAACTATTGCCAATAACTTTTACAATATGTATTATGAAAAAAGAGTACATATTGTATCGACCCCAAGTAATTGAGATAAGAGTAGGAGAATGATGATGACCTGTACCTATATAATAGATAGGTATTGAAAGTCTGTGATATGAAACATCTTTTTTGCGCGCCTTGGCAGTAAAATTGTGTCGACTACTGGAAATGATAGATTGGGTAGGTACTAAGGCAAATGTGGTCATGCCGTAATACTACGCCGCTATTCTCTATTCATTTGTGTGTGCGCGCGTATGACAACGGTAGCTGTGTAACATAAGTGTGACATTAAATCCTTACTAATATTATAAATGCGAAAGTAACTCTGTCTGTATGTCACTCTTACTGAACCGATCTAAATGAAATTTGGTACACAGATAGTCTAGAGCCTGATAAAGGACATAGGCTACTTTTTAATCCAAAAAAGAGTTGTAAAGGGGGATGAAAGGTTGTAAGGAAGTATCGTAATATTTAAAGCCAGAAGCTTGAAACTTATTTTTAGACTATTGATTAGACATAAATAAATATGACATTAACATGTTGTAAAAATTTACCCATAAGGGATAAATTAAAAATAGGGGATGAAAAACTTTAGGAAAGTAACCTTTTACGCGGGCGAAGCCGCGGGCAGAAGCTAGTATTACTATAAAGTTTCATCAAAATCCATTCGGTAGTTTTTACGTGAAAGAGCAACAAACATGTTCACATCCATACTCGTACATTATTACAAACTTTCACGTTTATAATCATCATCATCACAGCCCATAAATGTCCCACTATTGGGCTGGAGCCTCCTCCGTAATGGGAGGGAAATTAACCTACTATACCGCGCTAGTCAGACGTGTTGGTATAGGGTTTTGTTTCGAGTTTTCCTTCTCTCGCACAGATGTTATGTGCGTTATATATCCCTTAGTCGTCTCGTACGATCACCCACGGTTATGACATGGGGTGGTGAATAGTATTCTTACTCCGTCACCACACGGATTATCACCACACGTTTATAATATTAATAGGAAATAGGATAATGGGATATATAATTCCACTAGACTACCAAAACTTTTGGGCCCCGAGCTCGAACGCGAGCCGGCCGCGCGGCGAAATGAAATTAGTTTCGTTGCGCATTATTTTGATTTTGCTATATCTCTTAAGGTATTGATTTAATTTGCATGGTCTGAAAAAAATTATCTTCATGAAATGCTCAAGCCAACTAATGTATTTAAAATGATAAGGATTAATACAGTATTTGTGGAAATAGCTTTTCAATTATCGTTTTATAATAGGCCATTTTTTAAAGTATTAAAATGGAGATATTATGTTATCCTTAAGAGATAGGCATATACCATTGCGGACTTTTTTGTAGGCCTTTTTAAGCTCTATAATACTGTAGTACTTTATTTTGATCTATTTCGTAGGGTTCAGCCAGCGTTTGCAATGTAAGCGTAAAATAATGTGTTTATTTACGACATCACATTAGAAACCTCTTAAATTATCAGTGTTTCTCTACTACATTATGCATATATTATACATATAAACCTTCCTCTTGAATTACTCTATCTATAAAAAAAAACCGCATCAATATCCGTTGCGTAGTTTTAAAGATTTAAGCATAAATAGGGATATAGGGACAGAGAAAGCGACTTTGTTTTATGCTGTGTCGTTACAACTTTGTTGTGTGTCGGTAGTAATTTTTTCCGTCTAGCCCCCTTTCGCAACGCGCGATAAGGAACTTCGTTCCAAAAACACATCAGTACTAAACATTCATTTATTGATGACTAGCGGACCCGGCACACTTCGTTCCGCCTAACAGTTAATGAATGAGATAAGCAGATTTCAATTAATTTAAATTTATTAAGTTATTGTTAGCTGTATGGTAGCGGCTACAAATACTATCAACCCTTACTTTGCTCGTGGATGTCGTAAAAGATGACTAAAAGCCTTATAACGACCTCGGCCAACTCCATCTGATGCCCTTTGGTTAACAATTACATTCCCAAGGAGGGTTGACGTCTGGTAGGCGGCAGGTCATAAAACTATTGCCAATAACTTTTACAATATGTACTATGAAAGACGAGTACATATTGTATCAACCCCAAGTACCTAATTGGGATAAGAGTAGGAGAATGTTGAATAAATATGAATAATATATAAATTCAAAAAATCAAGTATTTTAATAACGTGCCAGCAAGACAAAGAATTACCTTGTGTTATACGACATTTTCCTTCATATGCGTTGAAAATTAACTAATTGTTGATCTCTGAGATTTGCTCGACGATTTAGCATTGTCAACAGCACAGCCTGCCTCGCTTTACTCTTGTGATTAAGAAGCACGAAGTTGGGCCATATTAACGCGGCGGTCTTCCCGTGCAATAAATTGTTCTTCTGCCGTGATTTCATTCGTTATGTTTCGAATTCATACTAGGTTACGGTTTTGTCGGGAAAGATTTAATCTTATTAGTCGCGGCATTGTTGACGACAATATAGACATAATATGTTTTATTATAACAATATTCGTAAAAATTCGTAACACTCGCACAAAACGAACTCTGACCGGTCAAATTTAATTTCAACTTTTCGCGGTATTTTCCAAACAAACCATTAGACCACGTAATGACGTGAGCTGTCAGTTGCCATTGGTTACATCATCAACAAATGAACGTTTAGAACTAATTAAACTAAAAATAATATTTTTTTTGTTTATTAATATCATATTTTTGTTTATTAATATCATTTTTTTTAAAATCACAAAAATTGGTGCAGTCGTTCTCGAGTTATAAGTGTTGTAACTAACACATCTTTCTTTTATATATATAGATGTAAAAAACGCAAGTGACAGCTCACGTCATTACGTAGTCTAATGGTTTGTTTGGAAAATACCGCGAAAAATTTAAATTAAACTTGATCGGTCAGAATTCGTTTTGTGCGAGTTACGAATTTTTACGAATATGGCCCACGCCGTCGCCTAGGCCTACGCCGACGCCTTGGCCCACGCCGACGCTTTGGCCCACGCCGACGCTTTGGCCCACGCCAACGCTTTGGCCCACGCCGACGCCTTGGCTCACGCCGACGCCTAGGCTCACGATGAGTCTAGGCCCACGCCAATGCTATGGCCCACGCCGACGCCTTGGCCCACGCCGACGCCTTGCCAACACCGACGCCTTGGCCCACGCCGATGCCTAGGCACACGCCAACGCCTTGGCCCACGCCGACGCTTAGCTCCACGCCGACGCCTAGGTATTGCACATTTTCGAGGTAGCCTGTGAAACGGCTCGGTTGACAATGCGAAATCGTCGAGCTAATCTCAGAGAACAACAATTAGATAACTATCAACGCACATGGAGAAAAATTTCGTATAACACACGGTACTTCTTCGTGTGGCTGGCACGTTATTGAAATACTTGATATTTTGAATTTATATATTATACATATTTATTATCATAAGAAAAAAGAAATAACTTAATAATTTTGTATTAATCGAAATCTGCTCATCTCATTCATTAACTGTTAGGCGGAATGAAGTGTGCCGGGCCCGCTAGTCATTTTATATTTTTAATAGATGTGGATTAACGTCGCGCATTGGCAAACTGTTTCAATGATCTAATATTGGTGTGTGTGTGTAGGTTCATACCCCACATTGGCAACCCGTTCCAATCATCTTATATTTATCCACCACAATCAATTATTAGTACCACTAACAGAAAGCAGCGCAATACATACTCGAAGTATGTCTATGAATTTGCTGCAATTATGCTATTTAAATCGAAGCGACCGCGGTGACTCGTTGTGCATCGATATTTGAGCAATAGCGATATAAGCTGGGATACGGTTGCTATCTTTAACAAAACTATTCTCTCAGAAAAGAAGACATGCGAGTTGATCGTAGAAATCACCCTTTATATTAAATTTATAAGCTGTCTGCGCGTGGATTACAATATCCTTACAGGACTTAACCTAATGCGATATTATAAGTAACAATATGAATTATAAAATTAATAATAATATGTTAAAACAAATAATAATAACAATAAATTAAGATAAATAATAAAACATAATATCAAAATATTAATAATAGTTTAATATTATATTTTATCATATTCAATACCTAACTAAATCTATATATATATAAGAGATTTCCACCTATGTATTGACTCATCACGATATCTCTGGAACCATAAGGTCTACAAACCTCAAATTTGGTAGGAATATTTTTTTCGCCAAGTAGAGGTCAGCTAAGAACGGATTTTATGAAATTATATCCCTAATGGGGTGCAAAAGCAGGGCAAAGTTTGTATGGGACAACGTGATTCCGTGGTCCAATCTATTTCAAATTTTGCATAAAGATTCATTAAAAGAATTGATGAAAGATGTGATTCATATTTTATTGAGATTTATCTCCTAACTGGGTTAAAAAGGGGTGGAAAGTTATTTTAGGGGTGATTTGCTTTAAAGTTGATATCAATACTTCTTAGTGATTTTGATTTAAAAGACATTTTATTTTGACACATGTTTGAAAACTCAATTCGATTATATTCAAAAACCGGCTAAGAGCGACTCGGAGTCGCGCACGAAGGGTTCCGTAACATTATCTATAAATGGCAAAATAATCATGTTTGTTGTATAGGAGCTTAAATTCTCTATTTGTTTTATTTTAATTTAAGTATTTATTTCGAAAGTGAATATATTACTAAATATTCTGTGAATATTTCAAACGTTTACCTATTTTTGTTATCAATATCGAGCAAAAACGAGCAAAAAGATTACCTTTGTTGTGTGGGAACCCCTTAAATATTTATTTTATTGGTTTTAGTATTTATCGTTGTAACGGCAAAAGAAATTCATCATCTGTGAAAATTTCAACTGTCCAACTATCACGGTTCATGACAGCAACCTGGTGACAGGCAGGCGAGGCAATAGACGGACAGCGGAGTCTTAGTAATAGGGTCCTGTTTTATCTTTTGGGTATGGAACTCTAAAAAGGTTAATGTCACATAAACGTTTGGTATAATGCAAATACTTTTTAAAATTGAAATGTTTCTAATGTCACCGCACTATATTAGTATGGTGTATATAGGTTTCTAAGCTTTAGAGAGGTCATCTACTTTTAGGACACGGCCTCATATGAACGTAGACTTCGAAATTTGAAATGGTTGGACGGTAATTTTCTAAGCAGAATATTGTAATTCCAAGCCATGGTATTTTGAATTGTGCTAGGATATAGCCATTGCGATACCAAACCACAAACACCACTTTATAAAATTATATCTACTGCAACTTTTTATTTTACCCTATAATGATTAGGAAAGGAGTATAAGATCATCTGCTATATTTTCATTCGCTGTTTAGCCAGTTTTTAATCAACATGTTTGCAAAAATCGAGACAGAAAGGATGAGTTATAATAGGAACAATCTTAATATATATAAATTACGCGTCACGTTGTTTGTCCGCCATGCACTCTTAAAGTACTTAACCGTTTTTAATCAAATTTGCATAGTATATGTAGTTTGATCCAACTTAAAATATAGGATATCTTCCATCTCAATTTATAGTCACAATACTATTTTATTGCAAATTATTTTTCTATTATTTGACAGTCACTATTATTTATTATCTCTAAACGATTCTAACAGATGGCGGTATCTGTTGACTGGATTGAGTAAGTATTTAATAGATGGCGCTGTGTTAAAAGTAGAAACGTTTCATATAAGCTACAATTTATTAGCATAACCACCACGTGTTACTGAGGCTACCTTAGCCACAGTAACGCGTGGCCGGGTCTGCTAGTATAATATATAAGATATCACACTAGTGAGCTAAGAATATGGTCTATGTACTATGGTGGATGGTCTTGACGGGATTGTTAGCCAATTGTAGTAGGCCACCGATCAGGTGGTAAGACACTTTAAAGTGTAATGGCTACTGAAGACAAATATCTATTCAAATACTCAAAGTGCCAACCGTTATCCCAAGGGCAAAAAAGTGACAACGATCAAATACTAAGTTTCTGATATTTTCGGCAAATACTGGTATATAATCTAGACATAAATTGCATTAAAAGAAAGCAAAGAAAGAAATTGTTTTATTTAGCAACAGAAGGCAGGAAACACAAATGATACAAATGATTGATACAAATTGAAATTTGAAAAAAAGATACGTTATTTAGAAAGAAAACAGCAACAAAGCATATCTAGTCTAATGAACAAAAATATAAATATTTTTGGCGCAAATAACCATTCATACTTGTACGTACAAAAACTGGTACAAAACCCACAATCTCATAGTAAAAAGCCCTTATTCTACTACATTATACTAAGATGTTCCGTTTCCGCAGGAAATTTATATTCTCATATATTATACATACATCTACATATCCTTATAACGATAGCAAATTTGTAGGCACAAGTTTCCGCAACCCACCCCTTCCTGAGAGTTGAACTTTATGGCCTCTCTACGCGGAACGCCTACAATTTATCAGTCTTATGACGAATATATTCTATTCAATTATACTACTTGAATTGTTCCACTGAATACTTATGGCAATAAACATTTAGGATATGATAGATTCATTTACATAATAATATATTGTAATATAATTTCCCTGTTCTGTAATTATTTTTGATGTTAACGTATGGACATGAAATTAATTGAGTATGGACAGATTGTGTGGTCATTCATTTTGTTTTAATATCCTAACGTTTCGGATATTTTTAGCACATTAGCAATACTTGACTACCAGATGCTCACAAAATTATATTTCTCTTGTCTTCGTGCAAGATTCTGTTCATAATTTTAATATTGCTTTACTTTAGTTTGCCACTAAAGACAAGGACTTGGTACAAGTAGCTCGCCCATAAGGTAATAGAGACTGACATGTATAGCTTATATAGTTTCACGTAATCCCCTCTTACTGTCCAGGGTGGTTTGAGGTGTGACCAATCCACAGATTTTCTGAATAAAAGGTTAACTTCTGGTTAAATAGCCGTATATTAATAAATAAATAATTGTAATATAAGAAATATCAACCAGTACCGCATTACTATTTACAATTTCGTGAAATGTTATTAAATAAAGAGCTAGAAATAAATATATTATAATTCTCCTAATCTTATCTCAATTACTTGGGGTCGATACAATATGAAGAGAATTATGAATGTATGAAGAGAATTATGAATGTTGAGGAAGCGAGTGAAGTATGCAGAGATAGAGTTCTCTGGCACTCTGTTGTCTCTGCCTACCCTGTAAGGGATATGGCGTGATGATATGTATGTATGTATGTATGATATAATATGTACTCTTATTTCATAGTACATATTGTAAAAGTTATTGGCAATAGTTTTATAATCGGCCGCCTGCCAGACGTCAACCCTCCTTGAGAATGTAGTTGTTGACCGAACAGCGTCAGATGGAGTTGGCCCAAGTCGTTATAAGACTCTTAGTCGTCTTTTACGACATCCACAAGTAAAGTAAGGGTTGGCAGTATTCATAGCCACTATCACACATTTATAAATAAATATATAAACATTGTTAATTGCTCATTTAAATCATTAAATGTTATTTAATACTCCCTCATAAAAAAAAAATAGGAGCACAGATTTTATTGAAATAGGTAATTTTAGCAGTAAGTATATACTCTCAGTTTTAGAAAGTGGCGTTGCTAATACCGTTAGTGATTCTCTGCGTGGGTCCCGCAGGGGACATTGTGCGGACGCCCATGTCGTGCGGCGTTCCACAGGGGTCGGTTCTGGGGCCAACTCTGTGGGACATGGGATACGACTGGGCGTTGAGAGGGAGTCTCCCCCCCGGGCTAAGCTTGATATGCTATGCTGACGATACGCTCGTCACAGCCCGGGGCAGGACACTCGAAGAGGCGGCGAGCCTGCCCACTCTCGGTACTGAGGAGATGGTCAGGCGAATCGAGGCGCTGGGGCTCAGGGTAGCCTTAAACAAGACGGATGCCCCCCTATTCCATGGGCCCCGTGTGAGGCCGCCTATCGGCGCCTCGATAGTCGTCAACTCCATCCACATCAGTATACAGGCCCATATGATGTACTTGGGCCTGGTGCTGGACGGGCGATGGGCGTTCTGGGAGCATTTCCGCCGAATTGCTACCCGGCTGGTCGGCGCTGCGTCCGCCCTATCACGGCTCATGCCGAACGAGGGCGGACCCAGCTTTGAGGGCCGACGGCTGTATGCGGGGGTGATCCGCTCGATGGCCATGTACGGCGCATCCGTGTGGGCGAGGTCGCTGACCCTCCGGCTGAGGGCTTTTCTGTGGCGCCCTCAGAAAATCATGATGGTCAGAGCCATCCGCGGATACCGCACGGTGTCGACCGAGGCGGCAGGCGTGTTGGCCGGGACACCCCCGTGGGACATAGAGGCGGAGATGCTCTCCGACCTATACCGGCGAGTGACCTCAGTGCGCGACGCAGGTGGCTCCCCATCGCTTAGCGAGATAGCCACCTGGTGCGAGGACGCCCGCCAAGACGTCATCGCTCGCTGGGCTACGCGGCTGGAGAGGCCTAGGCACGGTGTTCTTACCGTAGAGGCTCCCCGGCCCGTATTGACGGAGTGGATGGAGCGGCGGCATGGAGTCTTCTCTTTCCGATTAGTGCAGGTGTGTCGGGACACGGGTGCTTCGACAAATACCTGCACAAGTTTTTTTTTTTTTTTTTTTTTTTTAACACCACCCTGCACTAAGGAAATAAACCTTGTATTGCGGGGGACTTTACAAACATGCAATTAACGCAGACAAATTACACCCAGACTCAGAACAACACTTTGTGGATCACACAAAGTAATGTCCTGCGTGGGAATCGAACCCACGGCACTGGCACGGAAGGTCGGTATCTTAACCACTACGCCATCTGTGCAGTCAAAATTGCAAGGAGGGAGTCGATTCCGTCCTGTCACCAGTGCGGCAGTGACGAGGACACGGCGCAACACACGCTGGAGGTCTGCGTGACCTGGGCCCGGCAACGCTGCGACCTCGTCGCTGTCATCGGTGCCGACCTGACGCTGCCGGCTGTCGCGAAAGCGATGGTCGACAGCATCAGGAATTGGGACGCGGTCGCAGCCTTCTGCAAGGCTGTCATCTCGCAGAAGGAGGCCGCGGAACGGGTCCGGATGGATTCCCGGGACCCGGGCCGCCGTCAGCGGCCGGGGCGGCGCAGGCGCGAGTATCTGCGCCTGATGCCGCCCTAACCAAGGCTTCGGGTGATCGGACCGGGGAATTGTCTGGTCACCCGACGTGAGGCCACCGCGTGAGGACGACGCCCCGACGGCGAAAGCTGTCGGGGTATCGACAAGAGAGGAACCCGCAAGGGTATACCGCCGGCTCTGTTTCCGCTGCGGTCAGACTGGGCATATGGCGGCATCTTGCGCCGCCCCGCCCCACTGCCCCGCGTGTGCGGCGGGCATTAAGCCTGCCAAGCACCGCATGGGCTCTGGGGCGTGCAGACCTCCGGCTTTGGCTCCAAAGGGGCGGAGCGGCCCTTCGACCCCGGCCGCTCCCGCTCCTAGCGCGGCCCGATCGTCCGCCGCAAGCCAGGAGGTGATGATGGACACAGCCCATTAATGGCTGCCCAGTCCACTCACCTCCTGCAGGCCAACACCAACCACTCCGCCGGTGCGCAGGATCTCCTCCTGCAATCCATGGCGGAGTGGTCGATCGGTGCAGCCGTAGTCGCGGAACCGTACGTCGTGCCTGATCGCCCCAATTGGGTGGTCAGCCGGAACGGAACCGCGGCAATCGTCACCTCCACGCGGCGGCACTTCCCGTCCTTATCCCTCTTGGATAGGGGCGAGGAATTTGTCGCTGCGGAATGGGGAACGGTCACACTCTACAGCGTTTATCTCTCCCCTAACAGGAGAATGGACGATTTCGGGGCCTCCCTCACCACCTTGGAGGCTTCGATACGGCGACTGGCACCGGGCCTCGTCCTGGTCCTGGGGGACTTCAACGCCAAATCCACGGCGTGGGGGTCCCGGATGACGGACGATCGCGGGCGGGCGATCGTGGAGTGGGTGGCGTCACTGGGCCTCTGTGTCCTAAACAGAGGCTCAGTGAACACGTGTGTGCGACAGCAGGGTGGGTCGATAATGGACTTGTCGTTCGCTAGCCCCGCTGTCGCACCACGAGTGAGGAACTGGCGTGTCCTGGAGGAGGCGGAGACCCTGTCGGATCACCGTTACATCCGGATGGAGGTCTCCCCTCTCCGGGACCCCAGCAGGGGCCACAGGGCGGACCGAGGTCCCGCATTTCCGCGGTGGGCTGTGGGGCGGCTGGATAGGGACCTACTGGCGGAGGCGGCCATCGTGAACACGTGGCTGTCCTCACCACCCCCAGTGGACGGAGTGGACGCTGAAGCTGTCCGCATCCGCAGTGCGTTAACGCAGGTCTGCGATGCGGCCATGCCCAGGGTGCGGCGTCTACCTCCGAGGCAGGGGGTCTACTGGTGGTCCCCAAGACTGGCGGACCTTCGTGCGGCGTGCATTAGTGCCCGAAGGTCCTACACCCGCAGTCGGCGGCGTCGCCGCGATGTTCAGCGGGAGTGCCAGCTGTACGAGGCGTACCGCAGTGCGCGTACCGCCTTTCGGCTGGCCATCCGGTCCGCCAAGGACGCGAGTTGGCAGGAGATGCTGGACGGTCTCGACCGTGACCCCTGGGGTCGCCCGTATCGCGCGTCGCTGAATAAGCTTCGCGCGCAGGGCCCCCCCCTCACCGAGACCCTCCAGCCCGACCTCCTTCGTAGAGTGGTCGAGGAGCTGTTCCCGCGGCAGTCGGAGCACACTCCCCCGGTCATGGCTTCGCCAGATCATGACCGGGAGGCCGTCGAGAGTGTTCCGCCCGTGACGGAGTCGGAAGTGGGGGCAGCCGTGGCGAAGATTCGTTCCGCCACCACGGCCCCCGGCCCGGACGGAGTCCCAGTCCGGGTGTTGACGTTGCTCCTCGAGCATCTCGAACCTCGCCTCAGGCGACTGTTCAACGCCTGTCTGACGTCTGGACAGTTCCCTGAGTGCTGGAAGGAAGGGAGGTTGGTTCTCCTGCCAAAGCCGGGACGGCCCCCGGATTCGCCGTCGACCTACAGGCCCATTGTGCTTCTGGACGATGTGGGTAAGCTGCTGGAGCGTGTCCTCGCTGCCCGCATCGTCCAGCACCTGGAGGAGGTGGGGCCCGATCTGTCGGACGCTCAATTTGGGTTTCGGAAGGGGCGTTCGATCATCGGGGCCCTGCTACGCCTGAGGCAGACGGCCGCGGAGGCTGTCGCCGGCAAAGGAGTGCTGTTGGCGGTGTCGTTGGACATCGCCAACGCCTTCAATAGTCTGCCATTCAGCTGCATCAGGGAGGCGCTTCGGTTCCATGGAGTGCCCCTGTACCTCAGGCGGCTGGTGGCAGACTATTTGGAGGGGCGCGGTGTTCTCTACGCGAGCCCCGCAGGGAACATTGTGCGGACGCCCATGTCGTGCGGTGTTCCGCAGGGGTCGGTTCTGGGGCCGACTCTGTGGGACATCGGGTACGACTGGGCGTTGAGAGGGAGTCTCCCCCCCGGGCTGAGCGTTATTTGCTATGCTGACGACACGCTCGTCACAGCCCGGGGCAGGACATTCGAAGAGGCGGCGAGCCTGGCCACTCTCGGCACCGAGGAGATGGTCAGGCGAATCGAGGCGCTGGGGCTCAGGGTGGCCCTAAACAAGACGGAGGCCCTATTATTCCATGGGCCCCGTTTTAGGCTGCCCATCGGCGCCTCGTTAGTCGTCAACTCCATCCACATCAGTATCCAGGCCCATATGAGGTACTTGGGTCTGGTGCTCGACGGGCGATGGTGGTTCCGGGAGCATTTTCGCCAAATTGCTCCCCGGCTGGTCGGCGCGGCGTCCGCCCTTTCTCGGCTCATGCCGAATGTGGGCGGACCCAGTTTCGAGGGCCGACGGCTGTATGCGGGGGTGATCCGCTCAATGGCCATGTACGGCGCACCCGTGTGGGCGAGGGCTCTGAACGCCCAGCTCAGGGCGGTACTGTGGAGGCCACAGCGAGCCATGGCGGTCAGAGCAATTCGCGGGTACCGCACGGTATTGACAGAGGCGGCGTGCCTATTGGCCGGGACACCCCCGTGGGAGCTAGAGGCGGAGATGCTCTCCGACCTCTACCGGCGGGTTACCTCAATGCGCGAAGAGGGTGGCTCCCCATCGTTTAACGAGATAGCCACCTGGCGCGAGGACGCCCGCCGAGAAGTCATCGCCCGTTGGGCTACGCGGCTGGAGAGGCCTAGACACGGTGTCACTACCGCCGAGGCCCTCCGGCCCGTACTGATGGAATGGATGGAGCGGCGGCACGGAGTCCTCACCTTCCGACTGGTGCAGGTGTTAACGGGGCATGGGTGTTTCGGGAAATACCTGCACACGGTCGTTTACAGGGAATGGACTCCGGGCTGCCATCATTGCAGTAGTGACGAGGACACGGCGCAACATACGCTCGAGGAATGCTCGGGCTGGGACGGGCAGCGCCGCGACCTCGTCGCTATTATCGGTGCCGACGGGATTAGGAATTGGGACGCGGTCTGCGAGATGACAGCCTCGCAGAAGGAGGCGGCGGAACGGGCCCGGGAGGACTCCCGTGACAGGGTGGGTCAATGAGGTTGCGCGCCGCCTCTTCCGTCACCCTGGACCGATTTGGCGGGGTGCAACGTCCATGGCCCACCACAAAAAAAAAAAAAAAAAAAAAAGGGTATACCGCCGGGCGGGCCACCGAAGTCAAAGATCGGGTACTGGTGGCCCGCTCGCACGGCAAAGAGAGGAGTTTGCAGGGTGGGTCCATGGGGTTGCGTGCCGCCTCTTCTGTCGCCTCGGACGTTTTTTCAGGGCGCGACCACATCAATGGTCCACCTTGCGGAAAAAAAAAGAAAAAAAGTACCGTTAGTGATTAATAATTTCGTTTAATAGTGACGTAGATTCAGTGTCCTCAATTGAATTAGTTATACTTCTTTGACTTTCGTTTGACTCAAAATAGAAGTTCTTTAAGTAAATGTTGTTTATTGTTTGTTGGGAATAATTCGATAAAGTATTTATTGAGAATATATAGAAAATAAGTAACTTGTTTTATACCATAAATATGTTAAATATTATTTTTATTGTAAATATTTGTTTTTGTAGAACATGGCTACAAATTTAAGTGATTTGGTTCTTACAAAATGAATTTAAATAGTTAATTTATCGGTGTAGTGCTGGAATAAGGTAACTCATCATCATCATTCTCCTACTCTTATCCCAATTACTTGGGGTCGACGCAATATGTACTCCTCTTCCTACATACGGCAAAAGTTATTGGCAATAGTTTTATGACCGGCCGTCTGCCTGACGTCAACTCTCTTTGGGAATGTAATTGTTGACCAAACGGCATCAGGTGGTTTTAGCCCCGGTTGATATAGAATTTTAGTCGTCTTTTACGACATCCACGAGCAAAGTAAGGGTTGGTAGTATTCGCAGCCGCTACCACACAGCCAGGAGCAAGGACATTAGTCACTAAACCTTCCCATATCATGCCTAAAAATATTGAACTTTTTTAAATTATTTAAGCACATAATATCACTGCAAGAGGAGGAAAACTTGAAATAAAACCCTATGCCAAGGTTTTATTTCGAGTCACTCACGTCCTAACCGTAGAGATGATTAGGTATAGTAGGCTAACTCTTCTGAAAGTAGTAAGTTAGTAGTTTTATTTCAAATGTGTCATATTCGCGTAAATATTAGAAATCGTTACGTCATAATTGTTTTGACTTATTGACCAGAGAGTCAGTGTCATGTTTAGACATGACATCATGTTTAGACTATATTGACCAGAGAGTCAGTGCTTTTTGTGATGTCACGCAGGTAATGTGCGATAGAGACAATGATTTTCGAAAGAAATTCCTTACTATAGAAAAGGCTCCTGCTGAATATTGAAGCGTATTTTAGAAGAAAATATTACTAATTGAACAGAATTAATTTAAAATATTACAGTAAATTTACACAGTACGAAACCTACATTTAGAGTCCTTAGTAAGGTGGAGAACTAAAACAGGCCTTGCATTTTACATGACAAATTTCATTTTAAGTGTTCTTAATAATTTAGGGACAAGATAACATGACTAACAATCTTGATTATGTTTGATTTGACAAAAATATTAATTTTGATCATCATCATCATCTCAGGTCATATATATCCCACTGTTGGGCTTGCGCCTCTTCCGTAATGGGAGGAAAACTGACCTACTGTACCACGCTGGTTGGACGTGATGGTATAGGTATAGTATATATGGTTTTGTTTCGAGTTTTCCTTCTCTTGCATATATGTTATATGCGTTTCATATCTCTTAGTCGTCTTTCACGATCACCCATGGGTAAGATAGGGGTTGGTGGATTGTATTCTTACTCCATCACCACACGAACAGAGTATTAATTTTATTTGGCATTATTGGTCCAATCACCCGATGCCTCGGCTAGGGCGGCATCTGGCGCAGTTATTAGTGACTGCGTCGCCCAGGGCGCCGGCGGCGACCTGAGTCGAGAAAATGCTCCCGGACCGGTTCTGCCGCCTCCTTCTGCGAGATGACTGCCTCGCAGAAGGCGGTTCAATATTCGGGCTGAGAGCTCTCAGCGCTCACCCATAGTCCGCGTAAAGCTGTCAAAGCCATCTGCTGCTAACAACTAAACACACAAATTAAAAAAAAAAACATATATCAGAAGTGAAATTTTAACAAACTAATTTTTAAATCTCGTTTACATTCATCAACCATTAGCGTGTATATTATCTCTCTCTCTCTCTCTCACTCTTATGCCGCGTTTCATCTGTTAAAATTTACCCTCATGTGGGCAAAGAAGTTTCACTTCAAAATAAATATGGCGCCCAACGGAAAAATGTGACTTAGAAATAAATATGGCGCGTAACAGAAAAACGTTACAATAATATAAAATTTCTTCCATACGTCGATAAAAAAGATTCACTTCAAAAAATAAATATCCAAAAAATATATATCAAAATTTGAGTATTTAACATGAAATTGATTAATTTCATCGGATAATCCATTGCTGACATTTTTTAGAATAGAAGAATATTTTTCTTGTTATGCATTACGTTCAAAGAAAATTACATTATTTCAGTCAAGAGCTGTCCATTACTGCGAAACGACGTTCAACAAGAGCCACTTTTGTGCAATTTTCTAGAATCAACGTTTACCTTCTATTCAAGAAGTAACAAGGGACTTTAAGTAAATTTAACTGCAATTTGCAGTATGTTAACGGTACTGGTAGCGTTTATTGCCACTCCACTCTCGTTACGCTCAGAGGCCGGATGATATTGCTAATTGAGTTTCCTAGCCGCCGGAAATCGTATAAAGTTTAACTAGGTAATGGTATTGAGTTTGTTGAGACCTACTGTGTGTTGTGTTACTTGAATTAATTTAATAAATATCAACTAAGAGGAAATGCACTATTTAGAAATACATATTAATAGTGGTAGGACCACGCTGTAGAAGTTCTCCGGGGTAGTACCACACTCTCGCAGAAGATCGACGTCTGAGTAATGGCAATGTGCTATTGCGCTTCGTTCGGTGAGCGAGAGAGCCGGAAGCCCAACTGGGGTAGGTTTGGCATTTGTATTGGTAGGCAGCGGCCTAGCTGTACCCTTAGTATTGCAAAGATCCATGGGTGACAGTGGCACTTACCATCAGGTGTGTTGTCTACTCGTTTGCCACTACAAGCAATAAAAAAAAGTCAAAAATGATATCGTTAGATTCAAAATTCAATCGGCTAAATGTACACCAGAGTAGTAAGCAGCAGCGCTATACTCATAAACTCATAACAACAATTGTGAACACCAAAATGCTTGCGAGCCTAAGGCATGACAATTACGGTGGCCCTAACCTGCTTTGTGGGGGCTCATGTACAAAATAGTATACGTTGGTACATTGATAGACAGATAAATGGAAAAACAATGCTCTGTCTCCTACAGAGCATTATTTGTGCGGTTCCGAATAATAAAAACCCTATCATTATCACTGATTTGGGTAAGCTTATTGGTAGTTGATGTAAAGGGATCGCACCGTGTGATATTTAATGGAGGAGGCCTATGTGCAGCTGTGAATGACAAATTGCTGAATGAAGATGGAGATACCATTATAAGTGAACAGAATGATTTTATAACTTACTAGTTTCTTCTCACGGCTTCATTCACATGAAAAGTAGCCTACACATTATAAAATTATTTCATTAATTTATCCCAAGGCAACATACTACCAGGATAAAAATTATTCCGTGTGTTAATTGAGGAAACGGTTTTCTTATAAGTCAATTTTGATCTATATCTGCTTAATGAATTACGCGTGATTAAGTAACAAACATTTAAAAATCATCACAAAGTTTCAAATTTATAATGTCAGTACATTAGTATAATTTATTCCTTATTAATTTCTTTTATTTTTAATTTTTACCTTTTTTATAATATAAAGACTGAATCTTATTCCAGTTACCATTATATATAGTTTTAAAGACTGAATCTTATTCAAGTTCCTGTAGCAAGATGATATCAAATACATCAAACAAATAAGTTAGTTTAGAATTATTTTATATATAGAAGTTAAACTTCATTTCAGCTCGTCTCTATTTAAAGATGAACTTTAAAAGATAAGTTACAAATGATATTATCTAAAGAAAAATGAAGAAAAATTGAGTCACTTATAAAAATAACTACAAAGTTTTGTATGTTCAGGATGAAATAATTGAATTTGTTACCGCTGAGCTTTATTTTGCTAAGGTTTTGACTCACATCAACAAAGACTGCGACGTCGCCCGCAAATTGCAGACTCATTGTTTGCCTCAAACAAACATTCGCGGGCGCCGCTCCTCCACAAAGGAACTCCATTTACAGGGAGCAAAGCATTTTCATTGTTTTTACTTTTAATTACTTATGAAATTGTTACTTGCACTTTGTATTTACATTAATTAATTAATACAAAGTCATAGAAAATTGTGATCAAAGCGAATAGTCAAACGAGGACCACTCAATAAAAAAATCTAAGCAGAAATTAATCTTGTTCTAACGTTTCTAGTAGATTTTAATAGAATTGTGCATAATAATGTTAAAAATATAATTTATAAGTAACCTTCTCAGCTCATTTTCCTCACAATAGACCATCAGCTTCCTCTTTAGTGGCCTTTAACTTTCACATACTATTTAACAATAGTGACACTGGTTAAGTCTGGCTATTCTTGTCATAAATTCATGCTAACACAGGCTTCTATTTGACAATATCCTATTCTTCCAGTAGTGTCATTTGTTCACACATACCTCAATAATTTCTTAAGACGTCGATACTTGTCAGAATCTACAGGGGTGTGTAGTATCTAAATTCATTCTTTTGCTATTGCACGCCTCGCCTAAGCGAAGCGTTGATGTTTTGCTCTACACCTCGATATATGAAAATCAAGGACTTTTTAAACCTAAAAATGATTGTATTTTTCTCACATTGTACTTATACGATAATAAACTCATTTGCAAAAAAAACGGGCGGTTTTGATTTTCATTCATATTTAAAAAGATACAATACCAAAAAGGTTTCAATCGTTTGTACACGTTACTGGCCGGTTTTAAAAATGCTGTGGTATTTAAAAAAGTACGTTCTAAATTCAATTTTTCATTTGATGTTCATTTTTACAGAAAACCCCTTTTTATCCTACATTTTTGGCGCGAAGTTCCAGAAGTTAACATCGACTTTCATAACTTTTATTCAATTTTTATCGATTAATTTCATATCCTTGACTGTCAAAGCTTTATTTAATGCTGTTTGGCTGTATCAAAAATGGTAGATAAAGTGGTAAAAGCTACCAAAATTATCGCGCTGCTTGAAGAGGGTTGCAGCCAATGTTTCGTGGCTAGGAGGCTAAATGTTAGTCGCTCGACAGTCCAAAGGACCTGGCAGCGATATCAGGAGACTGATTCCGTCGAGAGAAGGCCTGGTTCTGGAAGAAAACCATGTACCCAACCACGGGATGATCGTTTTCTTGTGAGTCGCGCATTGAGAAATCGCAAATCTTCGTATGTGGATCTTAAGAACAACCTCCAAGAAGTAAGAAATGTGCATATTAGTCTATGGACGGTCAGGAGGAGGCTTCTCGCTGCCAATATACGCAGTCACCGCCCGGCCCGCGGCCCCAAATTACTCCGTGAGCACAGAGTTCACAGGCTTAGGTTCGCTAGAAATTGTGAATCATGGACTCAAGACGATTGGAATAGGGTTTTGTTCTCTGATGAAGCCAGGATATCTCTGTTCGGTGAAGATCGACGTCGGCGAGTGCTAAGAAGACAAGGAGAACGCTTTGCAGAGGCATGTTTCGAAGAAATCACACCTTATGGTGGGGGCTCTGTTATGTTTTGGGCAGGAATAAATTCAATGGATCGTACAGAGTTAGTCTTCATTGAAAACGGCTCACTGACTGGGCATCGATACATAACGGAAGTTCTAATTTCTCATGCACAACCCGCATTGGCCGCTCTAGGTGAAGACTCGATTTTTATGGACGACAATGCTCGCGCCCACCGATCCCGCGATGTTAATGCGTATGTGCAAGAGGTCGGCATTCGTCGTTTGGATTGGCCAGCTCGAAGTCCCGACCTCAATCCCATAGAGCATGTCTGGGACGTTCTGAAACGGCGTGTGAGATCAGTACACCCGGCTCCGCAGACCATCAGAGAGCTGAAGAATGTGATTACTGCGGAGTGGGAACGTATTCCGCAAGCAAGTATCCGGGATATACTCGCTAGCATGCCCAGACGAATTCAAGCTGTGATTTTAGCTAGAGGGGGTCACACTCGATACTAAACATTTATCTGCTTTTACTTTATTAAAGAAAAACAAACAAAAAAACTTTTTTATTTTTACTTCATGAGCATATGCACTACTAGCGAATATACACTACTAGCGAGGTTTAGCATTATTTCCCATAAATTGTATCTAAATTTTATGAAATACTGATGAAAACGATTATTTTCTTATTAATTTACCAAATTGTGTGGATAAAACTACCTATAATTATCAAACAAAGAAATATTAACATTTGAAATGGTTCATTGCTTAGGTGCCCGTTTTTTTTGCAAATGAGTGTATTATCATACATATGTCGAGATAAAACATTTGTTTAAACGTATTTGATATTTTTAAAAAGCAATTATTTTGTTTAAAGTAAGAAAATAGTTGATTAAAAAATATATTCGAGGACGTCTGGATATTTATTTTAGATCTGGCATGATTACGACCGTAAAAATTAATGTATCAAAATATTTATTTTTTAATGACAACGCGCTGTTTTCTTTTAAATAGAAATAGCTTGGTAATTCTTTGTCATTTAATTACAATTAATAAAAAACTAAACTGCTTAGTCATTAGTGTATGTAGGTATACCTTATGTAAATTGGGCTCGCTTACATTTCTTTGTTCGTCCAATCGGACAGGCAAAGGAAACAAATCCCATACAGCCTATTGTAAACGAACAGCTATTTTAGCACTACGTTGAGAATGGCATGAAATGTCAAAAGTATTTTTATTTCTTTCATTTTCATTTATGACATTGATTAATAGTAGATGATAAATAATATAAAAATTATGAGGCGTGCAATTTTGGATTTTCCAAATTATTTGGTATATTGTCCAGCACTAGCTGTTTTGAAAAATAATTATCTACTACATCGAAAATTGGTCCATTATTTTTGTCTGTTTACCAAAAGCATCACGTATACAAAACCATCGTGCGCCGACATAAACTAACATTCGTTATTCCATTTAGCTAATTAGTTATCTCTTTATTTAGTTCACGTTTGGTGATATTTTTCAATTTTGTTTTCCATTTCTGTAATTATTAATTAATATATAGCATCGTAACTACATTAATTTAGTAGTGGTAGGACTACATTGACAGTTCTCTGTCTACAGCCGCGGGCCGGTCCGTCCAGGGTAGTACAACACTCTCGCAGAAGATCGACGTCTGAGTAATGGCCATGTGCTATTGCGCTTCGTTCGGTGAGCGAGATTGCCGGAAAACCAAATAGATGAGCTTGGGGTTTCTATTGGTGACCTAGCTATACTCTCGGTATTGCAAAGATTGCAGCCATGGGTGGCAGTAAAATTTAGCATTAGGCGTACTGCTTGCTCGTTTGCCACCATAAGCAATAAAAAAAAATTAAAACAAATTATCTTTTAAGATAATTTAAAGTTAGGGAACCGTGTTTGTCACTATCCTTTGATTTCAGATCCATCTCATAAATACAAAAATGATTTAATCAGCTATCAAGGGCAGAACGATGATAATGATTTAATGTATTTAGTAATACAGTTTTTATATCATTTTGATTTGATTTAGTAACTTCAAATTGCTTGAGATCACTTCTTTTTTTATAATCATAAGCGTATATGCCCACGGTAGGTAGTTGAAGACAACATATTCATAGTTTATATCTTGAATGTTTTAGTTACCTTACAATAAGAAAAAGGTTTGTCATTAACCATGTATAGTTCTGGAAAAGTGCCACTATTAGAATTTCTTGCCGTAAAATGCTATCCCAATAACACCGAAGCCAGAAATTGCATCTTCCAGTCAGCAGTCGCATGTTTATTGCGCTATACGCTAGCTCAAATAGCTAACCACTTAAATTACTATGGTTCAAATAAGTATTCGTCTAGCGCAAATATTGAAGACATGACTAGATTTCTCATTGAAATTTTAATTCTTAATATATATAAATTACGCGTCACGTTGTTTGTCCGCGATGGACTCTTAAAGCCGACTTAACCGATTTTAATCAAATTTGCACAGCATAATAATATGTAGTTTGATTCAAGTTAAAAGATAGGATAGCTTCCATCTCAATTTATAGTCGCAATATTATTTTATTGCAATTTATTTGTTTATTATTTGACAGTCACAATTATCTGTTATCTCCAAACGATTCTAACAGATAGCGGTATCTGTTGACTGGATTGAGTAAGTATTGAATAGATGGCGCTATGTTAAACGTACAAACGTTTCATATAAACTACAATTTATTAGCATAACCACCACGTATTACTGAGGCTACCTAAGCCACAGCAACGCGTGGCCAGGTCTGCTAGTAATATATATAATATATTTTAAAAATTATATTTTCTCTGATTTGTATATTTTGCAAAAAATTATAAACTATTTACAAAAAAAAAATATTTAGAATAATTATTTGATAAAATATATCTTATTTTACGGCCAATGTTAAATACATAAAAGGCTGCTTGATTATATACTTAGAATTACGTAATCAACTATTGATTAATAAATGTATTACGAGTTAAATAAATGTTTATGGATTTCTTATTTCATTTGAATCTATTTGATTTCTATAATTTGAAATATTGATTTTTAAATATCTAGTAGCTACCCAATTATTTTAAGATTTATAAATACTTTTTAATTATTATATTTATTATGTGGTGTGAATGAAGAAGTAGCGACTAAGATAAAAAAGGGTATGCTGAGGTGGTTTGACACGTGGACAAAGAATGAGTGAAGAAAGGTTGACTAAGCAAGTATACAAAGCGAGTGTGAGTGGGACGATTACTAGGGGAAGACCATGTCGTACTTTTCTGGATCAAATTAAAGATGTGTTGGCGAAAGGACAGATTAAGAGTACGCGTAACCGTAGAGCATCCATGAAGACTGTGATGAGTGTGAATTAAGCGATGGAGGTATGTCAGAATCGTGGTTTGTGGCAATCCGTAGTCTCTGCCTACCTCTCTGGGAAATAGGCGTGAGACTATGTATGTATGTATGTATATTTATTGAATACGTTTACGTAATAATAAGAATACAAATTAAGCTACTGAATTAACTTACAAAAGAGATATATATATATATATATATATATATATATATAAATACTAAATTAAAAAAATAAACAATAATATTACCATTTTACAATTCACAGAGTTTTTTTCTGTCTTTACGAGGGACAAATTTTCTGTAAACTAAAAGTAACGATTAAAAGTTTGTTTGTATGATGTTTTCATTAATTGAATGTTGGTAAAGCTACCACAATACGAGAAATTGTTCCATAGGGCTTTATTTTTTTTTAATTAACATTAACAATTTCGTTCTTGTTATATTAGCGGACAATACTGACGCATATACATATTACATACAGATCCCTCAAGTATTTTTATTGGTGACTAATCCCACCACAAATTCCCACCATTGTAACTCCTGTAACCCAGGATCCACATTGGTCTCCATAAATAACACTGAGGTTTGAATCTCAGGCGTCATCCACTCGCCGGGCCGGCCACCGAAGACAAAGATCGGGTACCGGTGGCCCGCTCGCACGGCGAAGAAAGGTGTTTGCAGGGTGGGTCCATAGGGTTGCGCGCCGCCTTTTCTGTCGCCCGGACCGATTTGTCGGGGTGATAGTCAAACATGTGGTTTCTGAAATCTTAGCTCAGGCAAGAATATTTTGTGAGTGATCCAGTGAACTTACTAGATAATGTATAGGACAGTATTTGGTAAACTAAGGATATATTGCACCAATGCCTATACTTTGAAAGATAAAGACAGAAATTTATTAAGAAAGGAATACAGTTTTGACAACGGTGTTATCCTAACACACACGCTATCATTAGGTTGGATTTCTAAATAATTTAATCAAATTGCAAAATTGCTCGAATTGAGAAAATCAAATTATTGGAATTGGAATGGAATTTAAAGCACTCATGCTTGCGGATCTTGTCGAAATAAATTACGTGACAATTACGTTTCTTTGGCAATCGTTTATAGCTTTCAATTATATAAATTTGATATTATGAATCCAATATTAGAATCAAATTTTCAATTCATTATTGAAATTTTATAAAGTGTTACTTACTGGTTTTATCTGGCGCCTTAATATCTCAAATTGCATTATTTGCTTAGCTTTATTGAAATTTGTTTACCTGTTATTTAACTTACGTATTTTCTTTTCCGCTTTTTCAACTTTAGTATTCAATATATAACTTGAGAATATATAGGAGATATATGTCGATTTAATTCCGAGTGTTGAAGGAGTAAGAATACATTATCACCTCATTTCTTGCCCGTGTCATAAAACTTAAGTGAGGCATTTTGGTAACATCACGGTAACATATTTTCTTAATATGTATAAATCTTGGATCAAGCAAAAACAGTATTGTTAGTTTTTTATAAATACTTCCCTGATTTTAGGGATTTTTCAGGAAAGACTCATTACCACAACTGAAGTTTTGAACTGTGCCCGGCTTTCGCTTTATATGCCACCGAAATCAAAAATCGGGTACCGCTGGCCTGCTCGCACGGCGAAGAGAGGAGTTTTGCATGATGAGTCTATGGGGTCACGCGCCGCCCCTTCCGTCACCCCGGACCGATTTGGCAGGGCGATTAGACCACCGCAAAAAAAAAGGTATTATATGCGACTAATGTCAGTTTTACTAACGATACCTAAATTTTAGTTAACACCTATTGTAATTTAAAAATCAATATCACATATTGAATGACACATAACAGGGTTTTTTTTTTAAAGATACAATCTTTGTATTGCAGGGGATTTTACAATCATATAATTAACGCAGACAAATTACACCCAGATTTCGAGCAATAATTTGTGGATCACACTGAAGCACAGGTACTAAAATATTCGGTATCGGTATCTTAACCACTACGTCATCTGTGCTGTATTAGGTGTCAATCAATAATTAAGGTTATATATCATATAAAACTGCTGTGTGCGGCTACGAATACTACCAACCCTTACTTAGCTCGTGGATCTCGTAAAAGACGACTAAGAGCCTTATAACGACCTGGGCCAACTCCATCTGATGCCGTTTGGTCAACAATTACATTCCCAAGGAGGGTTGACGTCTGGCAGGCGGCCGATCATAAAACTATTGCCAATAACTTTTATAGTATGTACTATGAAAGAAGAGTACATTTTGTATCGATCCCAAGCAAATGGGCTAAGAGTAAGAGAGAGGGACGATCATATAAAGTTTTTTAGGCATGGAGACAGAGTTATTTCATACACTAAGGTTTTAGGTATTAACATAAAAATTAACAAAAATATAGGTATCTTTAGTGAAAACAGCCATAAGGATTATAAATGTAGATGTGTTACACCTCTGTTTATTACTTATGAGTTAATATGCTTACGTATTTACGATCTATCATACGCGTATGATTTTAAATATCAGACACGCTGTTGGTTGTCGGTTTATTCTATTAGATACTTAAGTCATTAGTGTTGGTTAAGGTTGAACAGGTTATTAGTCGTTTATTTTGTAATCAAAGAGGTTATCAAATATTCCCTGTAAAATGTAGGGCATATTATGCGTCTACAACTTGCAAGGAATAACTTCGTTCGTAATAAGAGAGCGTCGTTGCTCTGTATCGGATATTTACTGCGTATTTCTTCACAAAAACTAATTACACTTTTTATCTGATCCATTCTTTTTCTTTTTATTTTCACCCGCTTTGCACTAAGGAAATAATCATTGTATTACAGGGGACTTTACAATTTTTACCCAGATCCAGAACAACAATGTAGTTCGCACAAAATATGGACAATATATTGTGTCGAATCAAACTCACGGCACTGGTACAGCAGGTCGATATTTTAACCATTGCGCCATCTTTGCGGTAAACTGCCACATATAGATCTCACAAATCGTCGTCACATATCTACATCACAGTATCACAAAATTATTAAATGTATACACTATTGATCTAGATAAACACTACAATAGGTTTAATTAAAAGTTATAATACCTTCGTTTATATTTCTACGTTCGTAGTAGTACCAACAGTAACTATGGCTTGGGTTATCAACAAACTTTACAAACTTATCTAATTAAATACTACTAGGAGTTTTTGGCAGACGTAGTTAATTAAAGTTAGGTATGATGTACGTATATCAATGAGTAATTTTAAGTACAATTTTCATTGTATATTTGGTGGTTTAGACTGTATTATACCACGCCACAATTCATTAAAACTTTTCTATTTAGATAAAACATTGCTCCAACGAACTGCTGCCACTTGGGAAATGGTAGTAATTATGCAACGTTTTTGTTTGTTGATTTATTATATTTACCAAATTGCCTAATCACCAACTATATATATGTATATGAGAAATATAATTTTTGTGACTTACGATCCTATAAGTCAAGTTCATATACAGGGCATGGTCTGATTTACGGTCTATTTATTGAACGTCCATTTCTGTTTTCGATCATCTCTGATAGTCAGCGAATCAAGGAATTAGGGCGTAAGATGGTCCTTAATAAAATAGAGGCCCTATATTCTACGGGTCCCGTAACAATAAACCTGCCGACGCCTCAATCGTAATCCGTTTGAACTTCAGCAAATAGGCTCAGATAAAATATCCCGGATGGAGTTGTTGAGGTTAGGTTTCCAAGAAAATATATAAGATTTAGAAGATATTTTGGGCCTTAAAATCTGTGACACCAATCATTTTTTTTTCGCAAGCTATGGTCTGAATACGCTGTCCTCCTCCCCATTGCTATTGGGCCAGCCATTGGTACCGCTTCAATGAAATCTGTGGCCAGTCTGGCGGGTTACCCTTTCGTGTATTATCATCCGTCGAGGTCATGGCCTGCTGCCGGGGCGTCGTCCTCACGTGGTCAGTCTCTCTGTGGGTGACGGACTATTCCCCAGTCCAGTCTCGGCTATCTGTGACACCTATAGAAATCATTATGAAGCTCAGAAAATAAAATATTATAAATTTATTATTTTACCCATAAAACAGAACAAAGAAAAGCTCTTATAAAACTACCATATCATAATTTCATTGTTTCTATTTATTTATATATGTACAACGAAAAGATAAATTGCGTATAAGTTAAATTTGTGTAGTGCGTGAGATTTAACAAAATTTCGATGACGAATCACGAAAACAACTGTATTTTATGTAATATAATTTAGAACATAATTTTGCGATGTACCACTTTGTGGCGCCCCAGTGACCTATCTCTATTATCTATATTAATCCACGTATATTATATCTGTTGATTTCGTTTGTACTTTGATACTTGTGATAAATATTAGTTTCATGATTCACTGATCTAAATTCTAATAATTTTTGCATTATTATTATTTTTATTTCTGCCTATTTGTATGTTCTTCTATTATTTAAGAAAGGCTAAGATGAACATCTGGATGAAAATAAGTTCTAAAACGTGGAATACAATTTTAAGCATTGGTTATTTATCATTGCTTTTGGTGGCAGATAGGTCAGCAGCCCTTATAATGGTGGAAACTCTTGCTCACAGTTAGTCTGTATATAATAACAGAATGTTAAGAAAAATATTTAATTTATTATAGAAACACATATAGTATCCATTTTTGTTACAGCCCGGTCCAAACTCAGTAATATTTTTGCTATAATTAACCACTCTCCTGATCTTTCGTCACCACCGATATATACTTTTATAAACAATACTTTTTGACAAAATACTGAAGGGGACAAAATATTACATATGGAATTCTGTAGAGAAAAAAATATTACATATGGATGGCAAATGGCGAATAAAATAAAAATAAATAAAAGACAAATAAAAGAAAGTTACAATAGTCAATTACAGTTTCGAAAAGTTAGTTACGAAAGTACAGAAGGACATAAATTACATGCATTATTAAAAAAAACAAGAATCGAATAGCAACTATTATAATATTTATTTATTAACTTCATCTACAGAGTCAGATTAAAAATTAAATCATCGCTTTAAAAATTAAACTATTCAGTGTTTAAGGCTAAAATAAGGCTTATAAAATAATATTCATACAGGGACCATGAATACTATTGGAAATTAATGCTGCACTAAATTAATTTATACTAATCTTGAACTAAATTAATTGAATTAAAATGCTTTAAGCTGTTAGATTAAGATCTTCCTTCAGTTCGAGGATAAATTGGCCGTTTAATGAGATAGTTGAGAAGCAGGTGGCAAGATTAAGTCTGAATGAAACAGATTTATTTTCAATTTAGTGAAAATTTTGTTTAGAGAATTACTACTTAATTACGTATCTACTAAGATGATAAGGTCCTAGTTTGAATACTGGATCAGGCAAAAAGTATTGTTAGGATTATTTGTAGGTTTTCTGTGTTTTGTAGATAAATTCTCCACAGCAAGCTCAAGGCATGGAACTGTACATTCTTAATGCCAATAAACTCGCTCTTAATAGGTGGAACTAAAGATTATTTACGAAATAGGTGTGAGCTTATCGCTCCCAGTTAATCTTCGGGCAAAAAATGTATATTTCAAGTGAAATCTCCCCACTAACGCAATTAATGCTGATTATCTTATTTCAAATAATGAGTGTTTTTTGACTTATCAATTAGGTATAAGAACGAATTTTAGTGTTTTAGACTTATCAATTAGTAAGAGAAATTAGTGTTTTTTAACTTATCAATTAGGTATACAAACGAACCCTAACGCTGATTACGCAGATGCTTTAGTAGACAAATTGCATGTCATGTATACCTACTATGTTTATTTCCAAAGTAGGATGCTTATTTATATATTCTTTGAATGTTTTGTTCATTTATTAATCTCAGTAAAAGTAAACAAAATTGACGGAGTAAGAATTTAGTATTCACATCTCTACTTTTCTCGTGTGTAGGTGTGTGTTTAGCACATAATATGACTATGTACTAACCCATCTGACCAGATCTGTGTCCAACAGCAAGATTTGAATAGGCTAAGATGAAAAATAAAATAGATGAAAATAAGCAAAGTTGAATTCTACGAAGCGAGTGCAGTTGTTATATATATATATATATATATACAATTAATTTGCGGTTTCTGGGAATTTATAGTCGTTTTATTACATGTTGTTAAAGACTTAAAATAATAAAATTTTTGAAGGAAACAGCCATTTTATTGCGTAAAATGTTCTCCAAAAGCCCTTTTAGAAATTTATTATTATACAATTAATGGAAAAGTATGTTCGTTCATGTTTATTACTACTTTATGTTAAAGCAATAAATATATACTATTCTTTAGAAAAAAACCTTAGTTTAACAATTAGCAAAGAGAGGATAATGTCGTACCATCGTAAATACCGAAAAACAACTATACGAAGTAGATCAAGTTATTGTAAAAGAAAATATATATATTTATCTAATAAAATACATTTATCTAATACATACATATCATCACGCCATATCCCTTGCAGAGTAGGCAGAGAGAACAGAGTGCCAGAGAACTCTATCTCTGCATACTTCACTCGCTTCCTCAACATTCATAATTCTCTTCATACACGCTCGCCGGTTTCGGAGACTCTTGACTCCACCTTCCTTCAGTACATGACCGATCTGGTCTAGGTAGGTTAGTCTCGGTCTCCCTCGGTACCTACATCCTTCCACTTTCGCATTGTATATCTTCTTAACCAGACGTTCGTTCGGCATTCTTTCCACATGTCCGAACCATCGGAGCATTCCCTTTCGCATCTTTACACCAATACTCTCTTTCATACCTACTCGCTCTCTTACGTCGTCGTTACGAATGCGGTCGGTCAGCCTAACTCCACAGATTTTCCGAAGAGATCGCATTTCGACCGCATTAATTTTACTTTCATACTCTTTTCTGCATACCCAACTCTCGCTTCCATACAGTAATGTTGGGACAAGCACTGCGTTATGTATTGCTACACGTGCCTTCTGGCTGAGGTGGTGGCTGCCGAGAAGTTGCCCCAACGCTCCGTTCACTCTATTTCCCGCATTCACTCTTCGCTCTATATCAGTGGTGTACCGTCCATCTCGGCTAAATCCACATCCAAGATATACAAATTCATCCACTTGCTCTAGTATATCATTACCTATTGTTACTCTTACATCTGTTCTGGCTTCGTCTCTTTCAAAGACCATGATTTTGGTTTTGCTCACATTCACCTTACACACACATTATCGAATAAAATACATTTATCTTTAAATGAATTTATTATTGACGTCTCAGCAATAAATAAAACGAATTTTATTCGAAATGACTATCATTGACTTTTAATCTCTCTGGTCACGAATATGGATGGATTTACGGATTGTTTAATGGGAAATTTAGTTATTACTTGTTCTAGAGATTTTAAGCGACTCAATCAGTAAGCGTATTGTTTAAAGCAGGTTATATAGCAAGCTTATCTAAAACTGACCATAAGTTTTAATCTAACGGGTTCAGATCTAGCCTAGATAAGGGACAATTTTTAGCTCGTATACATTTTTGATCATACAGGTATAAATTCGGATAAATTCCGATATATTGAGCAAGTTTGGCTAGTTTGTACTTGAGTACAGAATCTAGCTGGAAAAGTCAAGGTGATTTTTAAAAAGCGTATTGCTAAAAGGTTTAACAACACGATCTAAGAGAGCAATCTCTTGATACTATCTGGCTTAAGTCTTCACTGCTTCACAAAATTAAAGCTTTGATTTGATAAAGCACCTCCCATCAAACCATGACTGACCCAAGATGATGATCACATTTAGAGCATACCTTCGATATGAACTATAAGCACAAAACTTTAGGACTTGTTGGATGTTACGCACAAGAGTTCTAGCGGGATCTTCATTTCTTGCGACAATTTTATTTTGTTTTCTTATAAGATTTCGGCGGATGCTTGCTTTACAGTTCTAACTGCATATATCAGCCTTTTGTGTTTTAGGCATAGGGTTTGCTGATATATCTATCAATAGCACGATATCTATCTAATCAATCAATCAAACATCTTTAAACGCGCAATTCTTGTATATATATATATATATTTTCTGAATCTCGGCAACGAAACCAACAATTTTCATGAAATTTAAAGCTTTCGGGGGCGATTAATCGATCTAGCTAGGTTTCATTTATAGAAAATATTGTTCTGTCTGTATTTTCAGGAAATAAAAAATATAATTTTTCATTGGCTGAAAACTTTTAAAATATGAAGGCAAATTTTGACGCTTTCATTAAGAATAGACATAGCTCAATTGGAACATCGAGTGGTCTAATCCGAATAATATGGAGCTCGGTTCGGATCCTTAGTTTCCCTTTTTAATTTTTTGCGTTTTTTTATTTATATTATTTTATTAATTACTAACATAACATTTGCCCGCGTCTTCGTCCGTGTAGAATTCGAAAATGGTTCAAATAGAGTTTTTGTTTGGTTTCTACGTCATTAATTTTATTATAATTTATAAATTTTAAATGTTTGTATACATATATTTAAAGGTCTAATGAACCTGAAAATAAAATGAAGTTTTCTTATATATTATGGACACGAAGCTTTTTTCTTAGGAGGCTACGTTTTGAACACACCGCGCCCATTGATCGAGACGACGGAAGGTAATTGTCATAAATAGAATTGGAACCCACACCTATTGAAAATTCGTTACAATAATCGTAATCAAGTTTTAATAAATAATCCAGCATATTAAATGCTAAATTTCAGTAATTTGAATGCAATTTATATATACTTTTATTGTGGTAGGACCACGCTGTGGACAGTTCTCTGTCTACAGCCGCGGGTCGGTCCGTCCGGGGTAGTACCATACTCTCGCAGAAGATCGACGTCTGAGTAATAGCAATGTGCTATTGCGCTTCGTTCGGTGAGCGAGAGAGCCGGAAGCCTAACTGGGGTGGGTTCAGGGTTGTATTGGTAGGCAGCGGCCTAGCTATACCATTGGCAAAGGTCCATGGGCGGCAGTGACACTTACCATCAGGTGTGCTGTCTGCTCGTTTGCCGCCATAAGCAATAAAAAAAAAAAAAAAAAAAAAAACATATAGATTTAAAACATATTTAAATGTATATTCCAAAACAATCTAAAAAGAAAATACTGAGCAAAGCTCGATCATCCAGTAATTATCTATCTGTAGCACGATATGCAAACATATGGCTGATACCTAGCTTTGAAGTGTGAAAATAACCGGTGGCTCCATACTGCCTTTGTGCACGATAACCATTGCAATACTGTTTCCTTTAACACCCTATAACATTATTGTGATTTAATATTAACCTCGAAAAATATATGTGAAATGGCGGGAAATGGTCGAAGTTGTGAACATAATTAAGGCGTTCCAAATTTGAATTTAAAAATTAAAATCAGAAGTTGTTACATCATTACCAAACTAGTTATAAAACTCTATGCCCACGCTTCTGGCCAGCATGGTATATAGTAAGTCAATTGCACGCTTCATAAGCGAAGCGTTGAGGTGATGCTCTACTCTCGATATATGAAAATCAAGTACTTTTCAAAAATAAAAATGACTGTATTTTTCTCACACTGCACTTATAATATAGATAATTTTATCATACATATGTCAAGAAAAAACATTCGTTTAAACGTTTCTGATATTTTTAAAAAACAATTATTTTGTTTAAAGTTAAAGCTAAGCTAAGCTAGACGGGTAATAGCTATTGCGAGAGCACAGGCCGAAGACATGATTTTTAAATCGATAGATGGGCCTCGAGGTCAAAAGATGCTATACCGCATAACTAAAGCCCGCGAAGAAAGAGCAAAAGATATTAGGCATGTCAGGTGTATAAAAGATGAAGCAGGTAAAGTGTTGATAAAAGAAGAGGAAATAAAAGAGCGTTGGAAGCAGTACTTTGAAAGGTTAATGAACGAAGAGAATTCATGGAGTGGAGTGTTAAAAGATGTATCAGAGAACGTCGGCCTAGTAAGGGAAATTACATTAGATGAGGTAAGAGAAGCAGTGAGAAGTATGAAAAATGGAAAGGCTGTAGGGCCCGATGGTATACCAGTTGAAGTATGGAAGATTTTGGAAGAGGATGGGTATATGTGGTTAACTTTATTCTTCGATAAGCTGCTGCGCGACGAAGTAATCCCCAATGAATGGTGCAATAGTACGCTAGTGCCCATTTTTAAAAATAAAGGGGATGTTCAGGACTGCGGTAGTTATCGAGGAATTAAGCTTATGTCACACAGTATGAAATTGTGGGAAAAAGTGATTGAGAAACGATTGCGAGAAGAAAGTGAGATCACCCAAAACCAGTTCGGATTTATGTCGGGCCGAGGGGCAACGGATGCCATATTTGCACTGCGCCAATTATGCGAAAAATATCGTGGTGCACATAGGAACTTGCACATGGTATTCGTTGACCTCGAGAAGGCTTATGACAGAATCCCGAGAGCGGTTTTGTGGTGGGTACTGAAAGAGAAAGGTGTGCCTGTGAAGTATGTTAGGTTAATCTGTGCCATGTACCGACAATCTAGGTCGTACGTGAAATCAGCGGCTGGAGACTCCGACGAGTTCAGTGTCGAAGTAGGTCTGCACCAAGGGTTGGCGTTAAGTCCTTACCTCTTCCTGTTGATAATGGATGCATTAACATCGGAGATACAGGAAGAGGCACCCTGGTGCATGCTATTCGCTGATGACATTGTTCTCGTCGGGAAAGAGGGCCTTGAGGTACAGAGCATGCTGGAAAAGTGGCGCTGTAAGTTGGAGAATGTAGGCTTGAAAATCAGCAGACCAAAAACAGAATACATGTTCTGCGATTTCGGCGGTCTCTTCAATTTTACACCCATAACTTTGGATGGAGTACCTATCCCAGTATGCTCGAACTTTCGATACCTCGGTTCTCTTATCCAAAGCGATGGCGACCTGGATCGTGCGGTGAAGCACAGAATTGATGTGGGATGGATGAAGTGGCGGCAGGTCACGGGTACAACATGCGACCCCAAAGTACCCCTTAAATTAAAGGGCCAAATATATAAAAGCCTAATAAGACCTGCTGTACTGTATGGATCAGCATGTTGGGCGATAAAAGCGACGGATGAGAGACGACTGCATGTAGCGGAGATGCGAATGTTGAGATGGATGTGTGGTGTGACAAGAATGGATAAAATAAGGAATGAACATATAAGAGGAAGTTTGAAAGTTGCGCCAGTGACGGAAAAATTAAGGAGTGAAAGATTGACATGGTATGGACATGTGATGAGAAGGGATGAAAGTAATGTTGTGAGGAAAGCTTTAAGCATGAATGTTGAAGGCTTAAGGGGTAAGGGAAGACCGAAGAAAAGATGGATGAACTGCGTGAAACATGACATGGATAGACAAGGAGTGACCACAGAGATGACGTCTGATAGAGTTGTATAGAAGGAGAAGACATATTGCGTCGACCCCAAATAAATTGGGATAAGAGCAGGTTGATGATGAATTATTTTGTTTAAAGTAAGAAAAAAATGAATAAAAAAATATTCGAGGACGTCTGGATGTTTCCGTAAGGATCTGGCATTCTCACGACCGTAAAAATTAATTTATCGAAGTTGCTCTTTTATTAAAAGCTTCATAATCGCAACGTGTTGTTTCCTTTAAAAAATGGATTGGTAATTCTTTGCCGTTTAATTGCAATTAATAAAAAATTAAACTGCTTAGTCTTAGTCTGCTTATGAAAATTGGGTTCGTTTACATTTTTTTGTTCATCCGTTCGGACAGGCAAAGGCAACCAATCCCACACAGCCTATACATCTATGTTTAGCACTACGTCGAGAATGGCACGAATTTTCAAAAGATTTATTTTCTTTTATTTTCATTTATGGCATTGACTAATAGTAAATGATAAATAATATAAAAATTATGAGGAGTGCACCATTGGATTTCCAAATTATTTTCTTCTTACTCTAGAGGTGATTCGTGATCAAATAATACAAAGAATACGCCTTGCATAGATTTTATTTTTTCTGTACCATTTCTTTATGAGATAGCTTACGCTTAGTCTAATATTTATTTTTAATTCACTATAAAATTCACTTCTTCGTAGATTTTACATAAGAATTGGCAATTTCAATATTAGATTGCAATATAAAAACCAATACATAACGTGCAATACTAGTCGCAGAGGGACATATCAATTTAAATTAACATTCTAGAGTATCGCTTGTGATACTTGAAAGCAGTCACAAATACATTTAATGTTAACAAAGACCGGGTATAGTGATGATGAATCATTTTAATTAAATCCAATTTAATACAACGATTTACATGCAAAATAGGGATAATGTTAATAACATTGACACGAAAATTTAATTAGATTCTAAAATCAACATTTGATGCTCCATCACTGCCATCGAGTAACTTTGTTAAATATCCTGTCAGTTTATATTATCTAACGCTTTAAAGTAAATAGTATTATAGTGACAAGCGTTCGAAATTAACGTTTAGATTTAATATACTTTTAAGAGTGAATATTAAGTGCGCTGATAGAGAATCTTCAAAAATATTAGATTGTCAATGTAGTTAAACTTTATATAAATTCTATGTACATACATTTCATGCGTTATTAGTGTTCCTTTTTCAAACCATTTCGATCAGATTATTGAGAGAAAGAGACTGATCTCTTTCACTCCTTAATATTCGTAGAAGGACTATTTACTTATTACCAGTCTGTCAGAATGGTTTGGTGTTTTGTTTTGAGTTTGTCTTCCCTTATAAGCCCGCGCTAAAGAAGCGCGTCATTTGTTTTATACGTCATCCATGCGAAACAAATATAGATAAACTAGCTTACGCCCGCGGCTTCGCCCGCGTAAAAGGTTATTTTTCTAAAGCTTTTCATCCAATCCAAATCCAAAAATGTTTATACAAAATGTTAATGTCATATTTATTTATATCTAACCAATAGCCTAAAAATTAGTTTCAAGCTTCTGGCTTCAAAAATGACGATACTGCCTTACAACTTTTCACCCCCCTTTACTACCCTTTTCTTGCATTAAAAATAGCCTAGGTCCTTTATCAGGCTCTAGACTATCTGTGTACCAAATTTCATTTAGATCTGTTCCGTAGTTTTGGCGTGAAAGAGCGACAGACAGACAGACAGAGTTACTTTCGCATTTATAATATTAGTCATATTAGTATTTTACGTCTGTCATTTCATGCAAAATTACTTATAGTATAAAACCAGTAAGTGCGTATATTTTACATTATTGCTGTGATTGAATTAAATACGTGTAATTTATGACTCTTGTAAATCATCATAGGCTTACAGAAGTTACAATAATTAGAATATGTGCTGATATAAGTCATAACAAAATAAGGCTCCTTTGCTCTATATAGTTTACATATAAAACCAATAGTTTGCAGCTTGTCGCTTGGTATAATGAGGTCGACTAGTTCAAACAAAAGACCCATTAAAAAGCTGTAAACACTAGTACAATATAAACCACTTACTGTGACGTGAAAATTGTGAAAAAAAAAACAACAAAACTATTTATTCCATTAAATAAATTGCCGCCGCTATTTGAACGTCCTAATTATAGCATTGTGATGACAAGCTTTTTATAACGTGGAATTAAAATTAGATTAAATAAGTTGATATTAAATTTGGAGTGCCTTTATTACTGTATCATTTTAATAAAATAAATAATTCAATAATAATATGATCAGAACAATGGAGATATATGTCACTCGTATTAGCTATAAAAAAAAAATGATATTAAATTTCTACCATCATCTGCGAATTTAAGCGCATTTAAGAGGAAGTTGGAAAGTTGCGTCAGTGACGGAAAAGTTAAGGAGTGAAAGGTTAACATGAAAGGTTAACATGACGGGATGAAAGTAATGTTGTGACGAAAGTTTTAAATATGAATGTTGAAGGCTTTAGGGGTAAAGGAAGACCAAAGAAAAGATGGATGTACTGCGTGAGGTATGACATGGATAGACAGGGAGTGACTGCAGAGATGACGTCTGATAGGACTGTATGGAGGAAGATGACATATTGCGTACGACCCCAAGTAATTGGGATAAGAGCAAGATGATGATGATTTGCGAATTTGATACCTATTGTAAACAAATATTGAGGAAAGCTATTATAATTCTTTTGATCTTTAAATTATTTTTTCGCCATCACCGTCTCAAATTATGTCATCTATATATATAAAAGAAAGTTGTGTTAGTTACAAAACTTATAACTCGAGAACGGCTGGACCAATTTATATGATTTTATGTTTTTGAGTTTGTTGTCGTTGGGAATAGGACATAGGATATTAAAATATGATGTTAATAAACAAAAAAAAACATTAAAAAACATCAGTTCTAACGTAATCAGTTAAATTTTCATTTGTTCATTATAACAAACGCAACTGACAGCTCAGGTAATGGTTTGCTTGGTAAAAACCACGAAAAGTAAAAATTAAATTTGACCGGTCAGTGTTCGTTTTGTGCAAGTGTTACGAATTTTTACGAATATTGTTATAACAAATTATATTGTGTCTTTATTGTCATCAACAATGCCGCGACCAATAAGATCAAATCTTTCCCGACAAAGCCGTAACGCAATTAGAATTCATAAAATCACGAATGTAACCACGGCAGAAGAACAAGATATTTATTGCACGGGCAGACCACCGCGTTAATATGGCCCGACTTCGTGCTTCTCAATCTCAAGAGCAAAGCGAGGCAGTCCGTGAAACGGCTTGGTTGACAATGCGAAATCGTCGAGCAAATCTCAGAGAGCAACAATTAGATAATTTTCAACGCCCATGAAAAAAAAATGTCATATAACACAAGGTACTTCTTTATGCTACTTCGTCACGTTGGACGTTATTAAAATACATGATTTTTAAATTTATATATTATTCATATTTTTTATCTTAATAAAAAAAAAACTTAATAGCTTTGAATTAATCGAAATCTGCTCATTCATTAACTGTTAAGCGGAACGAAGTGTGCCGGGTCGGCTAGTATCTATATATATAAAAGAAAGTTGTGTTAGTTACAACACTTATAACTCGAGAACGGCTGCACCAATTTTTATGGTTTTTACGTTATTGAGTTTATTGTCACCGGAAATAGGATATTAAAATATGATATTAATAAACAAAAAAAAAAGACAATTAAAAAGACATCAATTTTAAACGTTCATTTGTTGATGATATAACCATGGCAACTGACAGCACACGTCATTACGTAATTTAATGGTTTGTTTGGAAAATACCGCGAAAAATTAAAATTATAATTCCAATAGTGCACGCCTCATAATTTTTATATTATTTAGCATTTACTATTAGTCAATGCTATAATATGCACGATAAATAAAGCGCCTTAATTATTTCATTGAGCAAGATCTGGTAGTAATATTAAATAAATATACACTTAAAAAAAAGAACAAAAAAATATGCGTGCGTATAAAGTACGTACACATATCAGCACTGACACTTTGGCTAACTACTCTCTCTCCCTCTCTCTCTCCATATCTCCCCTCTCTCTCCCCTCTCTCTCTTTCTTCCTCTCTCTCCCCTCTCTCTCTTTCTTCCTCTCTCTCTATCTCTCTCTGCCTCTCTCCCCTCTCACTCCATCTCTCTCTCTCCCTCTCCCCCTCTCTCTCTCCCTCTCTGCCTTTTTTTTATTGCTTATGGTGGCAAATGAGCAAGCAGCACACCTGATGGTAAGTGTCACAGCTGCCTATGGACCGTTGCCATACCAAGGGTATAACTAGGCTGCTGCCTACCATTACAATCCCCAAACCCACTCACTTGGGCTACCAGCTCTCTCGCTCACCGAACGAAGCGCAATAGCACATTGCCATTACTCAGACGTCAATCTTCTGCGAGAGTGTGGTACTACCCAGGAAGGACCGTCCCGCGGCTGTAGACAGAGAACTATCATCGCGCTTATAATCTCAACTCATATGTCCCACTATTGGACTCGCGCCTCCACCATAATGGGAGGGAAATTGACCTACTATACCACGCTGGTCAGACATGTTGGTATAGGATTTTGCTTCAAGTTTTAGTTCTCTTACAAAGATGTTATATGCGTTTTATATCCCTTACCTTAGTCGTCTCCTACGATCACCCACGATTAACATATGGAGTGGCGAATTGTATTCTTACTCCGTCACCACACGGAAGCGATCCCATGCGCTTTACACTTCAAAATAAATATGGCGCGTAACAGAAAAACGTTACAATATAAAATTTCTCCCATACGTCCATAAAAAAGTTTCACTTCAAAAAGAGAATCAAAATAAAATGCAATATTTTTTAAAAACTGAAGTTAACAGACATGTGACAATTTTTCATTATTTGATTTATCATTTACTATTAGTCAATGCCATAAATGAAAAAGAAAAATAATTTGTGCCATTCTCGACGCAGTACTAAACATTCTGCTGTTCGTTTACAATAGGCTGTATGGGATCTGTTTCCTTTGCCTGTCCGAAGGGTCGAACAAAAGAATGCAAACGAACCCAATTTTCATAAGGTATACGTACACTAATGACTAAGCAGTTTAGTTTTTTATTAATTGCAATTAAACGATAAAGAATTACCAAACCATTATCGAAAGGAAACCGCGCGTTGCGATTATGAAGCTTTTAAAAAAAGAAATATTTTGATACTTTAATTTTTACAGTCGTATTCTTGCCAGATACGGTATATTTTATCCGACGTCTTGGAATATTTTTTTTAACCAACTATTTTCTTAATTTAAACAAAATAATTGCTTTTTAAAAATATCAAATACGTTTAAACAAATGTTTTTTCTTGACATATGTATGATAATATTATCCTATAAGTGCAATGTGAAAAAAATACAATCATTTTTAGGTTTGAAAAGTGCTTGATTTTCATATATCGAGAGTAGAGCAAGCGTGCAAAATTTGACCGGTCAGAGTTCGTTTTGTGCAAGTGTTACGAATTTTTACGAATATTGTTATAATAAAACATATTATGTCTATATTGTCATCAAGAATGTCGCGACTAAAAAAAAACAAATCTTTCCCAACAAAACCGTAACGCAGTTAGAATTCGAAACATAACGAACGTAACCACGGCAGAAAAATAATTTATTGCACGGGAAGACTGCCGCGTTAATATGGCCCAACTCCGTGCTTCCTAATCACAAGAGTAAAACGAGGCAGACCGTGCTATTGACAATGCGAAATCGTTGAACAAATCTCAGAGATCAACAATTAGTTTATTTTTAACGCATATGAAGGCAAATGTCGTATAACACAAGGTGATTTTTCATCTTGTTGGCACGTTATTAAAATACTTGATTATTTAAATTTATATATTATTCATATTTATTATTGATTCTCCTACTCTTATCCCAATTACTTGGGGTCGATACAATATGTACTTTTCTTTCATAGTACATATTGTAAAAGTTATTGGCAATAGTTTTATGACCGGCCGCCTACCAGACGTCAACCTTCCTCGGGAATGTAATTGTTGACCAAAGGGCATCAGATGGAGTTGGCCGATGTCTTTATAAGGCTCTTAGTCGTCTTATACGACATCCACGACCAAAGTAAGGGTTGGTAGTAACACACAGCTAAAAATAAATTAATAATTTTAAATTAATCGAAATTTACTTATCTCATTCATTAACTGTTAGGCGGAACAAAGTGTGCCGGGTCCGCTAGTAACTTAATAAACGTTGCGTTACTATTGACGGAACCGCTATTTATCTAATTACCGTGTTGTCTTACGACTTTTTTTTACCCCACTGAGGATCGGTGCAAGTTTTTTTTAAGTAAAATCTAATTTGCGAACACAGCGTGCCTTGTACCCACACCTACTAAATAGTAGTTTTCGCGTATTTAAATGCAACGGATTGCCAAAACGGTCAAAGTTTAAATGTATGTGATAATTATTTTTTGATTCGCAAATGTGATTTTATAAATAGCCTTGCTTGATAAATCAACAAAATGTGATTAATAACTTAAACTTTTCAGGTCTATATTATTCTATAATATATTTACTTAAAACACATTAAACAATTAAATGTACGTACCTACTACAAATGAAATACTTAAGTAACATATCGACAACATGAAGGATAAAAGCCAGATTCTTAAGTTATTAACTCATCGTAATACGTTTATCCCAATTCTAGCAATGTGACCGATCTGGCTTCACTGGTTAATTATTCAACTATACATTTAAAAAGGTCCTAATTAAAATATTGAAAACAAATTTGAAATTGTTTATTCTCATGTATCAACTATATGAATACCTCCTCCTTTTAGATATGCCTAGTATTATTTAAAACATTAATAGTAATTATTTATGATCATTAGACATCCTAAGAATTTTTTTATAAGACGGGAAAAAGACTGTATTACCGCTTTATGCTCCTAGTGATCATTACAAGGAACAAATGAAAGTATTTGAAACATTAAAAATACTAGCTGCGTCATAACTTTACGTCTCATAAAGCATCTTGCTATATATTATGCTTTTTGTAGGACATTCTCAAAATGAGAGCAATTTATTTAATGGAGTAGATAGTTGTTACCTCACAATTTTCACGACGTACCAATAGTTTGCAGTTGAGTGTTACTTGTTTCTAGCTTCTATCTACATTTTTCTTCTTTCACTTCTATTTACTAACATTAAATACAAATATTTCATAAATTAAAATCATCAACAACAAATTTATGTCTTTTAAAGATTATCAGAAAATGTGTGTATATAGAAACACACATTTATAAATATTAAAAGTTGGTTTTATTTTTATTTTATTGAAACTTGCAACGGTGCCATTAGTTTAAGCCAAATATAAAACACAAAAATATTAAATAACTTTAAAGAGCACTGACATTTTCACATTCCCAAAGCTCCTTAAACGTTGTGTAATAGTGGGTAGTGTCTGGTTTTTTACTTTATTAATATTTATGATCGAAATTCAAATTAAGGTTTCATAGGAGTTCTGTTTTGTTTTATGGATCTTTTTTAATCTGTATGGAGTAAGTAAAAGATAGCTTAGATATCTTATATGGGGTAGTGAATAGTATCTTTACTCCGTCACCACACGGACAGACAAAGGACAAAAAATTATTGTATGGTGATGATTTAAGAATATTCTTCATATCCTGTTGAAGTCGTAAAAACTGGCTGAGGGATTACAAGGGGCAGTAGCACTCTAGGCATAGCAACACTCCAATTAAAACCAACTGCCAAGCATGGCAATTACGGGATTATTCCCTCATCTTAGATAGGCCAATATCCAATAATGGACGTTGATATTATGAATACATGAAATAAAATTGAGTGTATCAATTAATAATAAGAAACAGTAGAGATGTATTAACGAGACGATCGATTGGAACCAGGGTCAGAGCAAATTTGATTCATTTAGACCTAATTCCGCCACCCACTTGCTTAACTATCTCATCAAACGGCCAATTTGTTCATGAAGCGGGTAAAGACTAATCTACCGACTTACTAACTAGCTAAGTTATATTAATTTAAATTGATTTAAGAAGAGTTTTATGACTTATATATGTACGTATTTAAGTTATGTTTAAGTTTGAATTCACAGATGGCGTAATGGTTAAGATATTGACTTACTGTGGTAGTCTTGGGTTTAATTCTTAGGCAGAACGATACTTTAAGCGAACCACAAATTGTTGTTCTAAACTTGGATGTAATTTGTGTCTGGAAAATAAAGTCCTTCGCAATATAAGTATTATTTCCTAAGTGCCAGGTGTTATTTTAAAGGGCCACCGAAGATAAAGATCGGGTACCGGTGGCCCGCTCGCACGACGAAGAGAGGGGTTTGCATGGTGGGTCTATGAGGTCACGCGCTGCCTCTTCCGTCACCCCGGATCGATTTGGCAGGGCGAGACGCATCCATAGCCCACCGCAAAAAAAGAAGAAAAGGGTGTTATCTTAAAAAAAGATACAAAAATAGCAATAATTAATTGCGCAGATGGCAGATTTGTTTGAGAATTGATTTTTCGTGTTGAGAACTGCATTATCATGGGTTCCATCCCACGCAACCCAATTCTAATAATATTCTAATTATATGATTCATAATTGTATAATATTATGTAATTTGTATCGTTAATTGTAGGTTTAGGAAGTAATCAGTGACATAATGATTAATTTCTTAGTAGCGTTGTCTTTAAAAAAAAAGTTTTCATTGTAATAATAAAAAAAAACAACTAGGGTTCCCAGTCTGAAGTTATATGTGTAAATCAGAAGTAATTTTCCAAATTATTTAGGTATTTATTTATTCAGATGTCCAAAAAAAAAATCGATCGTCTTTCGCATATACTCTTGTTGTTTATGTTATATTATTTTATCATTAAAATATGCATATTATTAAGTGCATAGATAGTGTATCTTAAGTATTGAAACAGATTGTATGTTTTATAAAACCCGCCAAGCTGGTCTTCGTTTACCTTGACTAACGCATAATTTTATTATAAACAATATTAGAGTGTTTTCCAAAAGCTTTATCATTAAGGACTGTATTATTACTTACCTTAAGCATTAGTTTTTCCAAATAAAAAAATAAATACGTGTAAAAGTAGACGTGTTACAATTTCGCAAAACACGCATCACAAAAAAAATACTGCTCCATTAACTATTTACTTAGAATAATCTCAGCCAGTTTTATTTTGCTACAGGCTATATTTATATAGTCACATTCAGGCTCATCCATCCGTGGTGATAGAAAGGACTCATAGTCTGCTATAGCCGTACCTCTTCATGCCATGTAGGCCGGCCACTGGTATCCGGTTCTAGTCATCGGCGGGTTATCTTCTCATGTACTATCCCGAGTCCACGAATGGGCAGGTTTCGTTGTCGGGGCGTCGCTCTGTCTAAATATTGCGTTGTTTAGACGTAGACCTTAATTTAATAAAAGTATGTTAAGGACTTTATTTATTGAATCTGAATAAGATTCAAACCCGTGATCATTCACAGTCATTCGTCGGTATTAAATAACATTAAAGAAGAAAAACGTTTACAAATATATCTAAATAACAATTTAGAAAAAGAATTATTGTTTGAAATAATACTTCGCCAAAGTTTACACCAAACAAAAAGGCGAGGTTTTCATGTAGTATGCCATTATTGGGTCTGTTCCTCAGAGATGTTTGCGCTCCGAGAGCCATGTTTCTTCTAAATAGAAAAGTTTTAATTTGTTGTGGCGCAGGCGAGATACCTGTCGAGTACATATACCTGCAATACACAGTGTCTATATTGTTGTGCCAATATATACGAGAACTCATTACATTTATTTCAATTTTATTTTTATTTGATACTTGTGTAAATTTGTACTGCCTTAAATGAGGTTTTTGAAGTGAAAAATTCTTTCTGCGCACCGTACATAGATTTTTTCGTTTGCTATAAGTGAGGCTGATCCGTCACGCTCTGAAGTGAAATGCTCGATCGGGTGAACTCGGGACCACCGAGTGTTTCCGAACGAGAAAGTTACAGTCAGCTGCTCTTCCATATCACATTACAAATATTTAAAATTTTCGGTCTTTCTCTACTATAATATGTCCATATAAACTTTCCTCTTTAATCAGTCTGTCTACTGACGGAACCCGCATTAATAAATCCGTTGCGTAATTTAAATCAGCCTTGCATACATACAATGATGGTGACTTTATTTTATAATACGTCATCATCATTCTCCTGCTCTTGTTCTAATTACTTGGTATCCACGCAGTATGTAAACATACATATTGCAAAATTTGGCAATAGTTTTATGACCGGCCGCCTGCCTAACGTCAACCCTTCTAGGAAATGTAATTGTTGACCAAACTGCATCAGGTGAAATTGTTCCAGGTCAATGCTCTCAGTCGTCTTTTACGACACGTCCTTTACTTTGCTCTACGAGAAAAGTAAGAGTTGGTAGTATTCGTAACCACTACCAAATAGCTTATTTTATTCAAATTACTGAAATTTAGCATTTAATATGCTTGATTATTTATAAAAACCCGATAACGAGCGAAAAAGATATTTACAAGTGGGATTCGAACCCACGCCTATTGGAAATCCGTTCCAATCGTGCTGCCACTTACACCACCGTGAACTATTGTAGGACATTCAATTCTCGCATCTTATTATATTTTCGTCTTTAAGGAGACGTGTGCTATCTACCCGACACTGTTTACACATTGTACAGACTTAATACTCAAACTTTGCAGTTAGAATTGTGTTAAACGAGGACACAACCCTGTTATTCAAATTACTGAAATTAAGCATTTAATATGCTTGATTATTTGTATTTTTTTTTAGATTACGAGCGAAAAATGGTTGTCACAAGGGGGATTCGAATCCACACTCACAAATCCATTCCAACCGTGCTGCCACTTATTTTATGTTATGTTAAATACACATTTTCTAATGATGTTTTGATTAAGTTAATTAAAACATCAACGAAAAATGTATAGCTACTCATTGTGTTTCATTTAAATTTGATGAAGTTTTGTGAGTGGCCAGGTTCTAGTTAATGAGCTATTGCGTACCTAGATCTATAAAAAAGTTACGACGAAGTTTAGTTTTAATTTAAAAATTTGGAGTTATATTAAAAGAATATAATGGATTTAGGCAGCTAATGAAACTTATATTTTTAATTAAATATCTTTAGGATTAATTATTATACAAATTACTGAAATTTAGAATTTAATGTGCTTGATTATTTATAAAAACCTGATTACGAGCGAAAAATGATTGTCTCAAGTGGGATTCAAACCCACATCTATTGGAAATCCGTTCCAATCGTGCTAACACTCACACCACCGTGAACTATTGTAAAACATTCAATTCTCGCATCGTATTATATTTTCGTCGTTAAGGAGACGTGTGCCATTTACCCGACATTTGGCAACACGATCGGAACGGATTTCCAATAGGTGTGGGTTCGAATCCCACTTGTGACAATCATTTTTCGTTCGTAATCGGGTTTTTAACCATTATATTTTATAGCACGTTATTTCACATACATATTCTTCCTACTAGTGAGCGTAGTATTGCTAAAAATGGGCAAGAAATTGACTCACCAAGGTACTGTGGTAAGGTGCTATAAGACTAATTTTTCGAGGTTTTCTTTTCTTGCAGTAATGTTCTTTGCTTATTGTTCCATCTTGTTGTTTTAATCCTGACGAAAGAATACGTAGTTTCCTTTTATTGTAGTGATGTTATTGGCTCATAACATCCCTTAATCGACTTTTTCGACAAGGATGGTGACTATGTTTAATTTTTAAAAAAATACTATGTTTAATATTTCTTTTTTAAAGCATTAAGGAATTAATCCTTGTATTGCGGGAGACTTTACGAACATGCAATTAAGGCAGACAAATTACACATAGACTTAGAACAACACTATGTTGGTCTACGTGGGGATCGAACCCATGACACTGGCACAGAAGTTCGGTATCTTAACCATTACGCCATCTATACAGTCAAGTTTTGACTGTATAGATGGTCATTCTTCTCTATGTCCCTTTAATCATTATATATTTTTAATTAAAATAGTATTATATAAAAATATACTTTTACCTCTACAATGATTATTCATGAATTAACTACATTTAAAGCTGGACAAAATGGTCAAGAGAACATTTTAATAAAATCTTTTATATTTATTAAAAAAATATATATACTGATATTATAACCTAGAACAAGTATTCTAAGCAGATTAATCCACAATACGAATATTTGCGATTCCGCTACAATGCGTGAGGACATCGGTAATTAAGTTCGACACGGCCGCTGTCGGCTGCTTCCATAATTGTATGATTGCAGCATGCTCCCGTGGGTATTTGTACCAGCTACGTGACTTTCTCACACCTTACATAGGTGTATATGTATAATAATATATCATAAATAATACATTAAATTCTAGTATCTTGAAATTTTAATTTTGAATGATAATAGTGTAATAATAATAATAAAAAAAAAAACCTCTGAGCCAGTCGTTACCTCACCATGAGGCTAACGCAAAACTCGGAGGAACATTATATGGCTCCTTAAGTTCTTTTGATATAAAAAAAAATGTATCACAAGATTTACAGGAAAGCCAATAAACCGCAGGGCAGCTTGTGGCGAGCTGAATGTGAGTGGCGACACTGCGGTCCTGGATACTCCAGAGAGTCGATCAGGGACTCGTCTCCAGCTGGCCTTCATTGGCTGGCTAGAGTGGAAACCGAAGAGTGCCCGAAGGACTGTCAGCTCTGGCTTGCCTTAAACAGCTGGTCAGAGAGGGGTCGCCAGAGCTATATGCTATATGCTCGGGGGTGGAAGTGTCATTTTCAAGGGCATAATTGCGGGGAAACCGTAGCTCTGTTTATCACAGACTCAATGGTGAAACCGGCGCCGCACCACTCGACACCCCGAGTCACTTACACCAATGTTACCTCCTGTTGCCCGTATGGCTGGTGTGCCTGTGGCGACTACTTAGGGGGCCCATTCAGTGAGTTGGCGAGTCACCGTCTTCCACCGTTCATCTCTTAATATGGGTTTGAAGGCAGACGACAATTTTAAATTTCATAGATGTAAGATGAACCAGTCCATTAAGCACCCACTCCCATAGTCAGATATTAGCTGCCATCATCACACAATAGTTTTACACTTACCGCTGGCAGTCCACGTATGTTATGGGCAGACGTGGAATGTCATCGGTAGATGTCTCATCCCAATATTTAGATTAAATTTCTCCAAAGGCCTCTGCGTGTTGGATCCATATCCCCATGTAAGCCTCCCAAAGGACTGGGCATCTTCCCTACGGAAGATTCCGTGAATAAAATGGAGATACAAATAATAATAAATGTAAATATAATAATAATATAGGAAATATATCTTGTGGGATGGCACGGCCGACATCTGTCGTGCATGCCACTGACCAGGTGAATCCCTTAGGCATATCGTTTCCGGCTGTTCTAGTCTTTCTAATGGCGAGTACTTGCACAGACATAACCAAGTAGCCAGGATCATTCACCAGCAACTTGCTTTGCGGTACAAACTTGTCAGCGTAGAAGTGTCGTACTATAGGTATGTACCAGAAGTAGTTCTCGAAAATGGTCATGTCACATTGTACTGGGGCCGATCTATCATCACTGATAGGACTGTTGTAGCCAACAAGTCTGATATCGTGGTGATAGATCGTCTAGAGCGTCGTGCAGTGATAGTCGACGTTACCATTCCACATGACGAGAATCTCGTGAAGGCTGAGAAAGATAAACAAGTTAAATATCTAGACTTGGCTCACGAGATTGTCAACATGTGGGATGTGGACTTGGCGATCATTGTACCGATAGTTGTTTCGGTCAATGGCTTAACGGCCAAGAGCCTCGACCAATATTCTCTCGAGGCTCGCGTTTGGTGGTTGGGTCAAGGGTCAGACGCAGAAAGCAGTTCTCCTCGACACGGCACGCATTGTGAGGAGGTTCCTCTCTCTGGATCCCTAACCACCGGTAGTTTGGTCCCTACACCCGCTGCTGATGCTACACTATTTTTACTTCTTTAAATAGATTGTGTAATTGTAGTTTTTTTTTTGTTTTTCTATTGCATATGTATGTGTGCGTGTTTGTTTACCCCTTTAATCTATTTAAAAATGTACAAATATGAAATAAATAAATAAACGATATAATAATAAAAAATATAGAGTCCCTGGCTTGTCTTAATCAGTTTGTGTTCACAGAGTGAATATTTACGTATCCAAGGCAAGGTTTATACATAATATATATAATAATATAAATAATATGTATGGTAATATGTATGGTTTATAATAATATAAATAAAAAATGAATTTAAATCAAAAGTCAATCAAAATACTGTCAATATTTTTGCAGTTATCAACTGCTGGCTCATTTACTGATACGTCAATCTGTCAATGTTTTGTCAATATATTGGAAATTTGTCACAACGTTTTATCTCATGTACATTAGATATTATGAGATTTAAAAAAAATTGCTTGTTATTTTAAATTCTCTCCTATACAAACCTTGTCTTTGAATTATCCAATTTGGTGCACTCGTTCAGGAGCTATGTGCGTACATAAATTTGAGCTGTTTATTTTTATTTAAATAGATCTCTCCAAAGTCCTCTGCATGTTCATCAACCCATGTTCCCATATAACCCTGCAATAGAACGAAGAAATATGCTCATTTACGGAAATAGAAGACTTTATTATAGCAATACAAAACCAGATACTAAAACTGTAGGAAATGTAAGAAAAACTCTTCTATCTTGAATGATAAATGTCGCAAGTTCCGCACCCAACTTGAAACCATATAACATATATCAGAAACTTGTATTACTCTCATTCAGATAGATTATCTATATAGACAATAATATATAATTGATAATCTACGAATACATTTACTTAATTTAAAATATATATGTTTAAATTCTTTATGTTATAGTCAGAACAGTAAGTAAAATTCATAGAAAAAGAAGAAAATAATATAATCTCACAAACTTCCATATCATCATTACACTATAGCTCAAATCAGCACACATTACACATTTCATCTACTGTATTTAATTGGTGATAATCAGTGAGTGCAGATTTATCTGCAGACCAGTTACGTACAGAGAAAATTAACGTTAAAAGAAAATAATGTAATAATATAAAAATAACAATAAAATATTTATTTCACAAACACTTCGATATTTTAAAAATAATTGAAAAGTGTTTGGAATAAATGTAATTGTATATTCTTTTCTTCATACTTTAGCTTTTATATTACTTCCTTTAAAAGTTATATTTTAAATAATCTTTAGAAACATTTGATGTAACTGAAAGTGACAAGCATTCAGTAAAGAAAAATATTTTTAGAAGAATCGCACCCATCAATTATAACGTAATCTATTTCGACAAGCTCCTCAAGAAATCGTATTTCGTAACCCATTTACAAAATAATTGGATACTCTCATTTAGAGCAATTTTGAGATTTGATTAAAATTGACTTAAACATTGGTGAGATCATTAACAAACTTGCTTAGGGACAGTGGCATTTCAATAACACTTCTGCTAAAATTTTCGTCCTTATTGAATTCAAGTGACATTTTGATTTATTAATATCAACGTACCACATATTATCTCATCATTCTCCTGCTGTTATCCCAATTACTTGGGGTCGACGACAAAATATATAATATAAACATACTTATTGTAAAAGTTATTGTAGACAACAGTTTTATGACCGGCCGCCTGCTGGACATCAAGCTTCCTTGGGAATGTAATTGTTGACCAAACGGTATCAGATTGAGTTGGCCCTGGTCATTACAAGGCGCTTAGTTGTCTTTTACGACATCCACACGAGCAAAGTAAGAGTTGGTAGTATTTGTAGCCGTTACTAACACACAGTAAAAAAATACCATAAGTTATGTGAGGACCATATTTAGATATACGAATTAAGTTCAGCTAATGTATATACTATTTTACCCGAGTTAAGGTATTGTATCCCATAGTATACGTATCGTAATCGTATTTCACCATCGTAGTAGAAAATTTATGGCACTGAACTAATGATTTATATATATACCTACTACTAGCAGACCTAGCCACGCGTTGCTGTGGCTTAGGTAGCCTCAGTAACACGTGGTGGTAATATTTATATTTGTAGCTTTATAATTGTAGCTTACATGAAATTTTTGTACGATTGACATAGCGCCATCTATTAAATACTTACTCAATCCAGTCAACAGACACCGCCATCTGTTAGAATCGTTTGAAGATAACAGATAATTGTGACTGTCAAATAATAAACAAATAATTTGCAATAAAATAATATTGGGGCTATAAATTAAGTTTATCTTAAAGCTATCCTATCTTTTAAATTGGATCAAACTACACATGGTGTGCAAATTTGATTAAAATCGGTTAAGTACTTTAGGAGTCCATCGCGGACAAACAACGTGACGCGTAATTTATATATATTAAGATAACTAATGTTTTTATATCATAGAACATACGGTATAACTGTGTATTCTATGTTAATATGATTTCTGGCATTTTTCTTCTTAATGAATAAACACATGAAAATCGTATAAGAGAGACGATTCAATATTATATTCCATTTGATAATCTTTTAAAAGCTATAGTGTGTTCATGTTTTATTCATGATACATATGTAGCATGCAATATAGTTGTGCAACGGCGTATAGTCCGCGCTAAGCTTGCATGATATATTAATATCATATGTAGTTAAAATTTTCTGCATGTGGTAGTGGCTACGAATACTACAAATCCTTACTTTGCTCGAGGATATCGTAAAAGACGACTAACAGCTTTATATCAACATGGGTCAACTCCATCTGATGCCGTTTAGTCAACAATTAAATTCCCAAGGAGGTTCATCATTAGGCTGGCGGTTGGTGCCGGGAAGGCCACCGTGGACAATGATCGGGTACCGGTGGCTCGCTCGCACGGCGAAGACAGGGTTTGCATGGTGGGTCTATGAGATGACGCGCCGCCTCTTCCGTCACCTCGGACCGATTTGGCGGGGCGAGACGCATCCACAGCCCACAGCAAAAAAAAAAGTCTGACGGTTGGTCATAAAACTATTGCCATATGTACCTTTGCAATATGTACGAGTACTTATTCCATCGACTTGAACGAATTGGGATAAGAGCAAGAGAATGATGATGGCGTAGTTAAAATTTTCGTCGCTTTCTACGTCGTGTATTCACAACATTGTTATTTTTTTTTGTTCACTACTGTTTCTGCACGGTTTTATAATTTTTGGCCTTACTCGAAATTTATAGTTCCTCTGTTCAGAGTGAGCCTTTTATATTATTTTTTTTTCTTGGAATGATTGGTGTTTGTTGTCTGATACGTGCTTTCATATACTCTTTTTAGACAGCTGATTTTAATATTATAAGAATTTTTAGGGTAATTCGGATGATTTAACATCAACAATGTCTTGTAAACCCGCTGTTGAGTGCGCGTCTCATAGAATCATTTTAGCGCATAGTTCATCTTGCTGGTCTAATATAGATTGCCCGCATATTACCGTGTTAATATTTATAGTAAAAAATAAAAAAAACTGGGTGACAGTATAATATATTACAATTTGCTTTACATAACTAAATGTACCTAATTAATATTTTTCTGAATCTATTATATTCCTTTGACTCTACTACTAAAAAATTCACATCACTACACACAAAGTCATAACATGTTTGAAATTCAAATATAGAACGAACATTTTTAAAATATTGTTCCAGCAAATATTATTTCACATCTATTTGTAAACATAATAACTGCATTATTTAGATGAGTGGTCACAGCAAAGCAAATAGCCTGTGTTTATTGTATTCGCTTTTTTCAAAAGCGACTGGTATTCAGAACACTAAGTTTAATTGAACTACTTGAAATCATACCTTTATATAAATATAAAGCACGTAATCAACATAGTGAGGTTTATTAGATTGAATTTATACTGAACTGTCTATCTATAGTATATTTAATAGAAAAGTCAAGTAGTTATAGACTTGACACGACTTCAAATAGCAGATTCTCTCTCGCAACGATCAAAATGTTTTGCAGTTTATTTAAGCTAAGAGAATTTCATGCCCTGCTTCTCAATTCGGAATATTGAACTCAAATAGTACGATTACGTTCATTGAAGAAGATTTATTAGTTCACTTTGAATAGAGACTGGTAACCACAACTAGATAACTAGATTTTCAAAACGTTAAATATCAAGTTAATTCATTTATTTAGTCATGACCAAGATTGTATTTTTTTTACCCAACTTCTTTTTATTATTTTTTTGGTTATGGCAATCAGATACAATTAAAAGGCATTTTTACTAATACTAATTGAGCTTAGCTTAAAATTGTTGCTTGTGGCTAATACCTTCGGACACTCAATCCAAAAAATTCACTTTCCTCCTAAGCCTATTATATGCCTTAACGTTCCACTGCTTTAACCCATTAATTTGAATAATAACTTGCAATGTCATCATCATCATCATCATCTCAGCTCATATATGTGCCACTGTTGGGCTCGAGCCTCCTCCATAATGGAAGGAAAATTAACCTATTATACCACGTAGGTCAGGCGTGTTGGTATAGGGTTTTGTTACGAGTTTTCCTTTTCTCGCGTAGTTGTTATATGCATTTTATATCCCTTAGTCGTCTCTTATGATCACCTTATATGCAGTAGGACACCCTGTTGATAGTTCTCTGACTGCAACCGCGGGCCGATCCGTCCAGGGTGGTACTACACTCTCGTAGAAGATTGACATATGAGTAATGGCAATGTGCTATTGCGCTTCGTTCAGTGAGCGAGAGAGCCAGAAGCCCAGTTGGGTGGGTTTGGGGTTTATATTGGTAGGCAATGGCCTAGTTATACCCTTGGTATTACAAAGGTCCATGAGCGACAGTGACACTTACCATTGTGCTGCTAGCTCGTTTGTCACCACTAGCAATTAAAAAAAACCCACGGGTAAGTTAGAGGGTGGTGAATTGTATTCTTACTCCATCACTACACGGAAAGTAATACTTGTAATATAGTCGTTATCTATCTTAAGGTAAAATAAAAATGAAAATTTGAATATAATTTAAGACTGTAATATGACTGCATTTTCGCAGTTTTGGGAAATTTTCTCACCAAATCAGAAAGATATGAATATGTAAGATATTTATTATGAGAATTGATCTAGAAAATGTCGAAATACTGATCAATTGCTTCATGTTAACATGTTGTATAGAACGTAAAAGTCTTTATAAATTGGGCATTTTAAGTGTACTACATCCATTAAAGCTCGGACGTGATTTGCTGAAAAGTCATGAAACTCTAAAAAAGAAATAAATCTTTATATTTCATATTTTAATTTTACTTTTTAAATTTAATTAAACTTTTCCAAAACACTTTTATGAAAGAGAATTTAGGGTGCTGGTATTTCTTCAGTCGTCTGTTGATTTTGCTGTCTGGAAATTACTTTAAGTTTTGCTCTTGTAAACTTCTTTGATCTTATAATAATATTATTCTGAGGCTCAATTAATACAATTTTGTATATTCTCTTCTCTAATTTTAATTTATATGTATATATATATATATATATATATATATATATATATATATATATATATATATATATATATGTGTATATATGTCATCATTCTCCTACTCTTATCCCAATTACTTGGGGTCGATACAGTATGTACTCTTCTTTCACAGTACACATTGTAGATGTTATTGGCAATAGTTTTATGACCGGCCGCCTGCCTGACGTCAACCCTCCTTGGGAATGTAATTGTTGAACAAACGGCATCAGATGGAGTTGGCCCTGCTCATTACAAGGCGCTTAGTTGTCTTTTACGACACCCACGAGCAAAGCAAGGGTTGCTAGTATTCGAAGCCGCTACCACACAGCTATATATATAATATATATATATATTATCTATTTACAACACTAGGAAAAAATGGGTTGAGAATATTATATTTTAAAAATTTATATAGGTTGTATTTCAAATTTGCCTTCTATTTAGTTCATGTTATTTTTTAATAATCCCTAGATGTCTTTTGCGACATTCGCAGGCAAAGCAATGTTGGTGAATGTATGAATTTCACCTATATCCTTAACATTATGTGTAAATATCCTTAACGTTATGTAGTGGTAGGCCCACACTTAATTTATCCTTAACGTTGATAGTTTTTTAATTAAAATCGGCGTCTGAACAGTGGCAATGTGCTATTGTGCTTCGTTTGGTGAGCGAGAGAGCCGGAAGCCCAACTTTTTGGGTGAGTTTGGTGTTTTCATTGGTAAGCAACGACCATGAGGAGCAATAATACTTACCATCAGATGTGCTACTTGCTCGTTTGTATAATAAAATAAGCAATAAAAAAATTGAGGAGTAAGTATACATATGCATGCTTTTGCTCAACCTAAATGGAGTTCCTTTGTAAGAAGAAGGTGCGAGAGCCACGAATATTTGTTTGAAGCAAACAATGAGTCTGCAATTTGAGGCCAATGAGGTCGGCTTTGTTGATGCGAGTCAAAACCTTAACAATATAGAGTTCTATAAAAATTAATTTAATAATGAACATGCAATATTTCAAATCGCACAATGATTTTTCTTTTATGACTACGTTTTCTTTAAGTTTTTTTTTAATCGTATAGATATGATCATATGATTACCTGGGTAGTAGCTGCTACGAATACTACCAACCCTTACTTTGCTCGTGGATGTCGTAAAAGACGACTAAGAGCTTTATAACGATCTGGGTCCACTCCATCTGATGCCGGATTGGTCAACAATTATATTCTCAAGGAGGGTTGACATCTAGCAGGTGGCTGGTCATAAAACTATTGCCAATAACTTTTACAATACGTACTATGAAAGAGGAGTACATATTGTATCGACCCCAAGTAATTGGGATAAGAGTAAGAGAATGATGAGATATGATCATTCAAATAACTTCATGTGAGACTACGAGGATTTTTTTAACCAAATTAAATATTTATAATTATTTACACCAATGATTTAAAGAGTACAATTATCGTTGGAGATGCACATGGTAAATTATAGAACCCACTCTGTCCTTCTGTCGATCCTGAGCGACATGTGACAATTGACAATCAAAAAAAATGTTAGGCGTTTCTTCATTTTGATTTTGTTTTTCAATTGCAGTATAATTTTGAGAAAGCTTTTTCTTTATTGCTCTGTTTTCTTTTGGTGAGTTATGGTCCGGACACAGCGTCCGGGTATAGCGTGGCCCCACAATCCACCGTATTCTCTCCCCATCACTATTGGTGTTTTCTCTTGGTAACCAAGCCTATAGTTATAGGCTATACTAATAAGTCAAGCAACACTTATATTACTATATCTCATTCCTATTTGTCCATTTTTTGTAAAATATTGAATCGTCTATGATGAACCATACTCTGTCTCTATAAACAAAACACATAAAATAATAATAATATCTTTATTATCACATCATTATTATCTCAGCTCACATACAATTCACTAATGAGCTTAAGCATCTTGCCCATCATAATTATCGCCCTGCTCTTATTCAATCGATTTCACAGATGGCATATTGATTAATATACTGACCTTCCGTGCCAGTGGTTTGATTTCTACACTAGACAATACTGTATGCGATCCACAATCTGTTGTTTTGAGTATGGGTGTAATTTGTCTGCGTTAATTATATGTTTGTAAAGTACCCCGCAATATAAAGATTATTTCCTAACAAATATTGAGCAGATCCGCGAAGTCGCAGCCCAACTGCGCAAAAACGAAGGCAACAGCCTTGCGCTTTTAAATACCATTATCAGGTTCTCGTCCGTTAACGAGAGATTTTTTTTCTCCTTACGGTGGACTATAGAGGTGGTCGCGCCCCGCCAAATCGGTCCGGGGGACGGAAGAGGCGGCGCGCGACCCCATAGACCCACCCTGCAAGCACCTCTCTTTGCCATGCGAGCGGGCCACCAGTACCCGATCTTTGTCTGCGGTGGCCCGCTCGGCGGTTTACCTTCACGGGTTCCTCTCGAGTCGAGACCATCAGGTAGTACATGAAGCAGTGCTCTCGTCGCTACTTCGACTCTGCTGCCACTCACCTTAATCCCATAGTGGTCAGGGCGTCTAGTTATACTCCATCTAAAATATCCGAGATCCGACAATCGCGCTTAATACTCGACGAACCCGACGACGCTATTTTAGTCGCAAAGATTGAGGCATACACCGAGACGTCATCGCCCGTTAGGTTACGCGGCTGGAGAGGCCTAGACACGGCGTTGTTACCGTTGAGGCTCTCCGGCCCGTACTAATGGAATGGATGGAGCTCCGGCACGGAATCCTCTCCTTCCGATTGGTGCAGGTCTTGTCGGGGCACAGTTGCTTCGGCAGGTACCTGGTACTTCGCCACATGGTCGTGTAGAGGGAGTAGACTCCGTCCTGCCACCTTTGCGGTAGTGACGAGGATACGGCGCAACATACGTTCGAGGTATGTCCGAGCTGGGAAGGGCGCTGTCATCGGTGCCGACCTGACGCTGCCGGCTGTCGTGAAAGCGATGTTCGACAGCGTCAGGAATTGGAACGCGGTCGCCGCCTTCTGCGAGGCTGTCATCTCGCAGAAGGAGGCGGCGGAACGAGTCCGGGAGGATTCCCATGACCCGGGCCGCCGCCAGCGGCCGGGGCGGCGCAGGCGCGAATATCTGCGCCTGGTCGCCACCCTAACCGAGGCTTCGGGTGATCGGACCAGGGAATTGTCCGGTCACCCGACGTGAGGCCACCGCGTGAGGGCGTCGACACGAGAGGACCCCGCAAGGATAAACCGCCGGGCGGGCCACCGAAGACAAACATCGGGTACCGGTGACCCGCTCGCACGGCGAAAGAGGTGTTTGCAGGGTGGGACTATGGGGTTGCGCGCCGCCTCTTCTGTCGCCCTGGACCAATTTATCGGGGCACGACCACATCCATGGTCCACCTTGCAAAAAAAAAACAAAGATTGAGGCATACACAGCTCGTGTGGCCCTGACATGTAAATATCCACGATACCGCCCCGGCCGCCGAGGACGGCAATTGTGTCGCGTTAAAATCATAAACGTCGGAGAACCCACTTTGCCAGCGACCTCCCGAGCCGAGGTCCGTACCCCAAAGGGTGTACCCTCGGGATCGGTCGCTTACCTTATCAGGTTAAGAGCCCTCAGCGCTCACCCACAGTCCGGGTAAAGTTGTCATAGCCATCTGAGGCTAACAACAAAGTCACACAAAAAAAAAATACATTGTATGTTCATATATTTAAATATTATAAAAATATACAGATATATCCTCAGCAGTGTTCCCTGGCTCTTTAAAATTATATATACAATGCTATGAAACCATTCACTTTTGATTTACGCTTACTGATAAGTATCGTTGTTCAATACGAATTGCTTTTCTTTCAATGACTTATTCAGCACATTGTGATATGAGTCTATTTTTCTTACTGCTATCTACACATTTCTATATGAAACCAAACGAATTGGGCGTTATCCAAGTTTCAGATTCATCTAATTCCTTTGTCTATTATATAAAGATGATAGCATTGGTAATTATACCGATATTTGTGTAGATAAATTGGATTTTTTTATTGCTTATGGTGGCAAACGAGCAAGCAACACACCTAATAGTAAGTCTTACTGCCACCCATTGACCTTTGCAATACCAAGGGTATAGCTAAGCCGCAGCCTACTAATAGAAACCACAAAGCCACTAGGTTGGACTTCCGACACTCGCACAAACGCATTTTTCAACTTGAAACCTCTAATCTGTTTTACGGAATCTCTAATATGTTTTACAGAATACAAGTACAAAACAATAATATAAAGATAAAAAACATGTAGGGGAGGACAGAGTGATGGAAGTCAGTGGGTAATGTGAGTCACCCACTTAATCTACCCAACTAAAGATGCAAAAATCCCGCAATCAACCTGGTCCCCTCTTATTTTGTTATATAGCATTTTTTTTACATTATGCAATTAAAATATTCACATTGATTTATTCAGAGATTCAAAACAGTGATACATAATTTAAATTGCATGACTAATTCATAGGTCTTTTTTTATTTTCAAGTTTTTTCATTAGTATAGTTGTGGGAAATAGGAGTCAGATGACTCCTATTACTCATAAGTTAAGAAAACTACGATCTAGAAGGAAGACAATAAAAAGGCAAAGCGATGAGTACTTTAAGAATCTAACGAAAGCTCTTTATTAAACTTTAGTACCGAGGTCTTACGCCAGGCTGATGAGGATGGTGAGGCTGATGAGGTTATTTTGGGAGAAATAATGAGATGTGGTATAGTTGTAGGTACTTCATGTGGGTTATGGGTTCACGGAGAATGTACCGCTTGGGATTCGGCCGAAGGATATTTTTGCGACGCCTGCTAAATTTTCTTGACTCCGATTACCCACAGGATGATCACCATTGTCCGCACGTCAGTGTAATGAGAGTCAGATATGTTTTTTTTTTAATTGCAATGATTATCAAATCTGACTACTAAAGTGATTGAAATTGGTCTCATATAACAGCTAATTAAGTAAATTTAGTGTATTAGTAGTTGCAATTAATATATAAATTTTAATTAATATTTCATTTGATTTCTCGCTTAAATGACTCCCATTATCCCCCTTTTCTCCTACCTATGAATACTTCTAACAGGCTCTAATTAAAAATTAGTAACCATTATATCGATAATTATTGATATAATGGCTACTAATTTTTAAAATAAAATATAAGTATAATATCAGTGATAGCAGCAGTTTTACGTAGAGATTTCAAATACGAACCAAACATGTACTCGTATCTCCGACTTTACAGTATAAGTATGAAAAGGATTAATAATCAATTATGATTTAATAGTAAACTAATTATTGATATTATACATACATACATACATATCATCACGCCATATCCCTTGCAGGGTAGGTTAGGCAGAGAGAACAGAGTGCCAGAGAACTCTATCCCTGCATACTTCACTCACTTCCTCAACATTCATAATTCTCTTCATACACGCTCGCCGGAGACTCTTGACTGCGCTTATTGATATATATATATATATATATATAAATAAGGTGTCAAATTAATATTAACGAAAAGCGGGTAGCGCAACCTATATAAAGCGCAGTTACGGAGACTAGAACCCATTAACAGTCAATACCTCAAACGTGGGCACGCCCACTTTGCTACCAGCGACGCCCCGAGCCGAGGTCCGTTCTCCGCAGGGAGAGCCCTCGGGCGATGTCGTTTAAAACTTATACCCTAGCCCTCAGCGCTCACCCATAATCCGGTTAAGCTGTAAAAGCCGCCGGATACGTTTTAGTCTCAAGGCTAAGAGAGTCCCACACTCCCCGTTCCGGGGGGTAGTGCGTAATAGCATTTCGGACCACTGAGTTATCAAAAAAAAAAAAGACTAGAACCCGCATTACACATCCGATCTATCTAGCGTGCGGAAGCTCTGCTTGCTCGTGTCGTGTAACAATTACCACTCATTTTACATCGTTGAAGTGTTAGGATTAGCAATTAGTTTAACGAGTGCTTATAATTCGCTTATTGGTTGGTTTAATGGAAAATTTAAGTGATTGCGATAATTAATATTTCAGTGTTAAACATTAGAAACCATTTAATTGTTTCTTCTCTTATATTAAAAATCCTTCGTCTGCCAAAAATATATATAATATATAATAATATTTGTAAAGATGTTTGGATGTTTGTTACTCAATCACACGTAAACCGTAGAACCGGTTTGTAATGTGTCCCCTTGTAATAATAGTTCAATTCTGGTAAAGTTTTTTTTTACGCGAGCGAATGTACGAGCAAAAGCCAGTATTATATATGTACTATTAAATTTAAGAATTATCACTCGCGTAGTGCCGTTCCTGCGGGAATAGGAGACCCATTACCAATATCATTCGCTTGTAATAATTAAAAGCTGATAAACTTTTCATTCATGAATTGTTTAAAACCAGTTTAGTGGTTTAAGCGTGACAGTGTAACAAACAAGTAATCTCACATTGAATTTACAACGTGAGGAATATAAAAATATTTTTACGAGGCTACCTCAAAAAGAAGCAAACTCAAAAGAATTCCTTATAAAATGATTCCTAAATATACACTTCTGTTCCGATTGGCATACATATCCACAATAGCAGCTGTTAAGAATCGGTATTTTTAAATACTCTTTTAACTAATCTTCAAATATTACTTTAAGTTACGAAAGTTACTGGAGGACCACGTGATCATGACCACTGTAAAGTTTTCGAAACATCAGGAAATTTAAGATTAAATACAAACGTGATAAAATTCGTAAAAATAGTTTTTATTTCAAATGTCTTTTTATTTAAGAGCTGTATGAGTACAGTAATAAGCTTCAATGAATAAAAACGTGCTATAGCAATGAAATAATACAATTTTCAGTCAATATTGACGAATTATGACTGGGGTACGGGAATTATGTTTGATTCCTTATTATACGATTGAGAAAGTTAAATGTTAGCGATACTGCGTATATTCAAATTAATAATTATTACTTTAATTTAAAATTAAATCCAAACCTTCTAGAATTTAATAAAAATAAAAACAAATTGAATGGAACAGCTGTAATTATTGGCGATCGTAAATCAAATGTGAATGGTTCTACGCGTAATTCGTTTCCGTGTATACCGTAATTGTGAAAGGACTCGAGCAATGCCACTAAATGAAGATTTGTGGTTGGCCATAAAATATTTGCGCTTCGCCCAAAGCGTGGCTATTGCACTACGAACAATAGCGGATAAATACGGTATCGTGTGTTGATAATAGGGGTCATTCACAATAAACTTATCCGAATAATACGAGCAACAACGTATTTTATTGTTTGACTATCCATTATAATACATTTATTTTTAGTAACAGAATGGTTATTATAAAATTAACTCTATTGGACATAGATTGATTAAGTCACCGGAGTAAGTTAAAAAACACTTACATTTATTTGGTTCTTTTAAAAATGCATTTAAAAGCTGCTTTACTTATATTCTTGCTTTAAATTTAGTTTATTTAGTTTAATGAAACACTGTTGACAGTTTTCTGTCTACAGCCGCGGGCAGAAAAACTCTTTTACAGAAAATCGACATCTAATTAGTGGGAATGTGCTGTTGCGCTTCGTTAGGTGAGTAAGAGAGCCAATAACCTAACTCTCTGGGTGGGTTATGGTTGGTCGGCAGCAGTCTAGCTATACGCCTGATATTGCAAAGCTGTTTGAATGGTAGTAATACTTAGCGTCAGGCACGCCGCTTGTTTGATTACCACGATATCTAAGAAATAAAAAAATATCTATCAATTCAATATTTATTATATCTATTAGATTGAGCAATATGATATGATATGGAGCTTTTTTATGTGACCAATTGCTTTAAGGTATAATTATATACATATATATATCATCATCATTCTCCTGCTCTTATCCCAATTGCTTGGGGTCGACGCAATATGTACTCCTCTTACTACATATTGCAAGAGTTACTGGCAATAATTCTATGACCGGCCGCCTGCCTGACGTCAACCCTCCTTGGGAATGCAATTGCTGACCAAAGGGCATCAGGTGGTGTTGGCCCAGGTCGAAATAAGGCTCTTAGTCGTCTTTTACGACATCCACGAGCAAAGTAAGGATTGGTAGTATTCGCAGCCGCTACCACACAGCACATATATATATATATATATATATATATATATATATATATATATATATATATATATATATATTATATACAAAATTTTAAAAAAATGAATCTTTACTCGAAGGGCATATCACTGGAGCTAACATAAATTAAACATGTAACCAAACTTTTTCGTGAAAAAGTATAATAAAAAAAAAATAAAAAAATTACGAGCCCACTGAGTTTCTTGCCGGATCTTCTCAGTATGTGGCTGCTTTCCGATCCGGTGGTAGATTAATTAAATTTAATTTAAAAAACAATGTAAAATTGACAATATGTAAGTGCCTATGGGGCTTATGCAAAATAAATGATTTGATTTGAAAGGTAATTTAAATAATCTATATATCATAGTATGGAATGGCACTAATTCATATTGCCATGGATGACACGATGATGTTAGTTTCGTTGTATCTGTAGATACATATTAGATTACGATAAATCTGAAACTTATGACTATTGCCATCTCTACAAAACGAAAGATTTAAAAGATTGATCTTAATATATTCTTCTTCTTTTAATATGAATATTATTTCGGGATATAGGTCTAAATATATATATCAGCGTCGACTCTACTGAAAATAATAAATACTTTGTAATAAAAATATTTCAGTGATAACTAAAAGATTAAGTTGGGCTACTATTAGCTAGTGGTAGGACGACGTTGTTGACAGTTCTCTGTCTACAGCCGCGGGTCGGTCCCCCCGGGGGAGTACCACACTTGCAGAAGATCGCCGTCTGAGTAATGGCAATGTGCTATTGCGCTTCGTTCGGTGAGCGAGAGAGCCGGAAGCCCGACTGGGTGGATTTGGGATTTGTATTGGTATGCAGCGCCTTAGCTATACCCTTGGTATAGCAAGGTCCATGGGTGGTAGTGACATTTACCATCCATCAGATGTACTGCTTGATTGTTTGCCACCATGAGGAATAAAAAATATATATTAAATTATGTGAAAATAATTGTAAAATTATAATTACCAGAATCATATTAGTTCATTATCACTATCGTATGTCCAATTACAGTTACTCGGTGTAATATGTTCTTTTTTTTCACTCATTTGAATTAGATGTCATATTTGTGTTCACTATTTTTCTATCGACACTTACACCATTCATCTATCTTCTCTTTGGACTTCCTTTATCATTAAAGTAGTCAACTTTCATACTTAAAACTTGCCTAACAACATTACTTTTAACTCGTCTCATCACAAGTTCATACCACGTCAGGCACTAATTTTGCCGCCACTTACGCAACTTTCAAACTTTCTCTAATACCTATGATAATAATAATAACTTTCCTAATCAAAGGTTTACTCATACAATGATGGTAGATGCTTTTATATTCCCTATATTTTGAACAAAATATATTACACAATAAAGGCATAATAAAGGCATAATCATCATCATCATCATCACAGCCCATAAATGTCCCAGTATTGGGCTCGGGCAGTATTGGCTCGGGCCTCTTCCGTAATGGGAGGGAAATTAACCTACTATACCATGCTGGTCAGACGTGTTGGTAAAGCGTTTTGTTTCGAGTTTTCTTTCTCTCGCATAGATGTTATATGCATTTTATATCCCTTAGTCATCTCGTACGATCATCCATGGGTAAGATATGGGGGTGGTGAATAGTATTCCTACTCCGTCAACACACGGAAAATATATAATAAAGGCATAAAGACCGTGGAAAATATTTTTTTTTCAATTGCATGGTCACAATCAATCTGCGCATTTCTTCCCTTTAAAATAGTCTTGGAAGACAATTTTGTCTTCTTCCGATTAACAATCGTCCAGTCGTTATCATAATTATTTCCGTTCTCTTCCATAAATTTTTACCAGTAGTACATTAGCTTTATTGCTAGTAGTCGCCTCTGTTATTGTGGCCTTTAGCTTGATTTGTTAGTTTCTGTTCCATACAAACTGACACATCATTACAATTTTTTGATATATTTGGCACCTCTGCTGTAATCACAAATGTTTTGTTGGCACGCTGCATATTTATTATTTTAGTTAGTTCTTTTATCTCGCTCACATCCTTTGATGCTACAAGTCGTCTCAACTTTAGTGGTATGTTTTCCAACTGCTTTCACTATTCAGTAAAGATATTATAATTGTTTTTTAATAAATGAATAAATAAATCATAACCACCAATAGATTACCCAAAGCGCAAAATAAATAAATATTCAAGAAATTGTGAAGGTAAAGCATACAGCACTGTTCATTCTCACGTCATTATGCAACAGGTTTATTTAGTAACTTGCAAGATCGCGTAGGGTATGCCTGTTTCTAATATATATGTCGCGATGCTGTTAGATGAGAATTGTATACAATTGTTGCTAAAAAGTGTTAATAAAAAAGCTAAGGTAAAGAATATTTTTAAATTTTGTCGTTACTTAACAATTAAATTTCTCAAGAGCCACGGCTAGGGGCGCTATTTAAAATATAGAGCTACTACATTTTTAATAGACTGTTAATGTTAGTTTAGACGAAAGAAGAATGTGGAAGGATGTAGGTACCAGGGGAGACCGAGACTAACCTACCTAGACTAGATTGGTCACGCACTGAAGGAAGGTGGAGTCTCCGAAACCGGCGAGCGTGTATGAAGAGAATTATGAATGTTAAGGAAGCGAGTGAAGTATGCAAGGATAGAGTTCTCTGGCACTCTTTTCTCCCTGCCTACCTTGCAAGGGATATGGCGTGATGATATGTATGTATGTGTGTGTGAAGACGAAAGAATGGCGTGCAGTCCGATAACCTGTCTTATTAACTCTCCATCACTATTTGGGCTGGCCACTGGTGCTGATTCCTTGACATCCTTGAATAAATACAGGGCTCTAGACGGCGTTCTTTAGTTTTTCTGTATATTGGGACAACTTTTATTTTGGCAAGCTATGGTCTAGGCATACTCTGTCAGATACATCTGGGGCAATAAAAGGGTGAATTGCGGCTGTACAACCTATCGTATCATTTATTATCTGAAAGACAAAATATGGAGTTTCGAATGTTGTTCAGATATACATTGAATGCAGGCATTCTTACAAAGTTGGTTGGACGTTGGTGGCCCATTTAGCGATACTAGATGAAAAAATTTAATATTTCTTTTTATTGCTTATGGTGGCAAACGAGCAAGCAGCAAATCTGATGGTAAGTGATACTGCCGCCTATGGACCTTTGCAATACCAAGGGTATCTTTAAGCCGCTGCCTACTAATACAAATCTCAAACTCACCCAGTTGGGCTTCCGGCTCTCTCTTTCACCAAACGATGTGCAACAGCATACTGCCATTGTTTAAACGTCGATCTTCTGCGAGAGTGTGTTACTACCCCCGGATGGACCGGTATCTTAGTGTAACAGTGCCAACTGCACAAATAAAATAAATTTTAATTAAAGTAATACGTAGATTAAATTGCATTTGGTAACAGCGTCATCTACCCATATCAATCGTGTGAATGTAATATAAGTTCCTACTATTATACAAACTTTCTTTTTAATTTCATCATTCCCGGTGTAGGTATGTCTTTTTGAATCATCATTAATTATTCTCAAACTCTTATCCCAATTACTTGGGGTCGTTGCAATATGTACTCTTATTTCATAGTACATATTATAAAAGTCATTGGCAATAGTTTTATGACCGGTCGCCTACCAGACGTCAACCCTCCTTGGGAGTGTAATTGTTGACCAAACGGCATCAGATGAAGTTGGCCCAATTTATCATAAGGCTCTTAGTCGTCTTTTACGACATCCACGAGCAAAGTAAGGGTTCGTAGTATTTGTAGGCGCTACCACACAGCGATGTCGTCTTATGTCTTTTAGAATATAATCAAATTTTGGTAAGTTTAATTTATATACTTCTAGGTATATGATTATATCTTAAAGAATGGACTAGGAAATAAAAAAAAAGATAGTTACGAACATCATACCAAGAACCTTTCTCAAAGTCTAGGTGAAAACGCAAAAGCAGTAAGCTATGTAAAATTTAATTACATTATAAAGTCTTATAAATAAAAAATACATAATTTATTAAAGCAATTATTTACGATAGCAAATGGGATACATATAACGCTAAAAAAATAAAAATAAGAGTCTGTTGTGAATGAGATGGGATTATTTTAATGCTTTTTTTTTTAAAATTTAATTTACTTTTAAAAGCAACAGACTGTACAGATGGCGTAGTGGTTAAGATACCGACCTTCCGTGCCAGTTCCGTGGGTTCGATTCCCACGCAGGACATTACTTTGTGTGATCTACAAAGTGTTGTTCTGAGTCTAGGTGTAATTTGTCTGCGTTAATTGCATGTTTGTAAAGTCCCCCGCAATACAAGGTTTATTTCCTTAGTGCAGGGTGGTGTATTTTTTTTCCTTTTTTTTTTTAAAGCAATACCCGGATCTATAGATATAATCCTTATATTTGATTATACTGCCACAGTATCACAGTACCTATCAAAAGAACTAAAATGTTAAAAGTGTTGATAGTAGATTATTCTTATATTTTAGTTCTTTTTAACTAAATAAAAAGTTATTTTTATAATTTTATTTACTTACTTTTTTACCTGGCAACTTTAAATCAGACGTCTAAGTAACTTTCCAGGTATGCTGAACTTCAATGTATAATACATGTAAGTATTACTCGACGCTCCGCATTTAGTGTGTCAGAAAATAAAATATATCTAGCACTGGTTAGTACATTATATTATATTACACAATATTTATATTTATTTCAATAAGGTCCTTCATTTGTAATATAAAATTATAATACAAAAATAGCTAATAAAGTTCATAAAATACATTTAATTTCCTTTGAACTAAGTTTCCTGAAACTTAATCGAGTTAGCTTCATCAATCCGAACAGTAACGGCGTAATTATTTTGCTCGAGGACAATAAACAGGGGTACATTGACCTACAAAAGTTCTATTGTTCGTCTAATGGGAAGTTTAACGAAATATAATTGAATTGTAGCAACTCTGAATCTACGTTTCTATTAAATTATCAAGCATGTTCAGTAATGTTGTTACATGCTCTGACAGCTCCCTAATGATAGATATTTGAATGCTCTGTGTCCACTTTGGGACATTGTCAGTTGAGCAGCCAGTTGATAATTGAATTTGACTACAGATGTACCTAAACCCGTATCCGTAGCACAGTTAAACCTGGTATGCTTTGGATAGTAAATACATAGACGTTATAGTAGGCTAAGCGATGTCTCGTTCCAAATACCACGTACCTAGGCAGAGGTTATATAAAAATATGTACGATTCACAAGTACCGTGATGATATACAAAATATCTCAAGTTCATTTTGTATATTTATATAAAGTCTTTAGCGTTATAAGGACTTACTGTTTAGAAGAGTAAAAAGATGTAATGTCTCATTTATTTTTTTGGCAAAAGGCTGTGATATAATCACACCCCGTTCAAGCTGTTTGCGCGACAGAAGGAACGGCATGCGACGCCATAGATGCTCCCTACAGAGAAACTCTCAACGCCGTGCCAGCGGGTCATCAGTACCCGGTCGTTGTCTTCAAAAATAAATTAAATGTATCTCACCTCTTTCTTTCTTTCATTTTACAAGCTTATTTATAGTGGGTATAAAATTAGCCTGTCATATACATACAGAACTACTATATATACTACATTCATCATTCTCCTGCTCTTATCCCAATTACTTGGGTCGACGCAATATGTACTCGTACAAATTGCAAAAGTTATTTACAATAGTTTTATGACTGTCCGCCTGTCTGACATCAACCCTTCTTGGGAATGTAGTTATTTACCAAACGGCATCAGGTGAAGTTGTCCCAGGGCAAAATAAAACTCTTAGTCATCTATAACGACATCCACGAGCAAAGTAAAAGTTGATAGTATTCGTAACCGCTATCACACGGCAGCTACTATATTCTTTTTTTTTAGGTTCTAATCCCACCACACATGCCCACCACTGTTACTCCTGTAAGTCAGGATCCGCAATGGTTTCCGTATAAGACATCGAGGTTTGAGACTCGGGAAGTCCCGGGAAACGCTTTTAATTGTCTTGGGATCCGCAACAAATTTAACTATATATACTACGTTCTAGTAAATATAAGTAAAATGTGGAAGCCTTTTATTATAAGCTAGGTCATTACTCAAATTATAATAGTGGAAGGACCACGTTCTAGACAGTTCTCTGTCTACAGCCGCGGGCCGGTCCGTCCGGGGTAGTACCACACTCTCGCAGAAGTCCGACGTCGTGAGTCGTGAGTAATGGCAATATGCTATTGCGCTTCGTTCGGTGAGCGAGAGAGTCGGAAGCCTAATTGGGTGGGTTTGGGATTTGTATTAATAGGCAGCGGCCTAACTATACCCTTCGTTTTGCAAAGGTCCATGTGCGGCAGTGACACTTACCATCAGGTGTGCTGCTTGCTCGTTTGCCATTATAAGCGCATAAAAAAAAAGTTGCTGAAGTAACCACATCCTCACAATACCTCTATAAATTTTTCTATCGTCATCAGAGATGACCACAGTTTATGTATTTAATTTTCTCAAAATAGTTCTGCGTGAGTCTATGTCTTCAATGAAACACCCTTGAGTGCAGTTATTAATATGTAGACCTAAGTCTATGCAGATTCAGTATAAGCCGTAGGAAGGAGAATATTACAGCGACTAGTCGCAAAGCAGAGCGTTGAAGGGCTATTGTTTATTTAATTAATACTAGAATGTCTCACTATAGAATAATTGCACGCCTCATAAGCGAAGCGTTGAGGTCTTGCTCTACTCTCGACGTATGAAAATCAAGCACTTTTCAAACCTAAAAATGGTTGTATTTTTCTCACATTGCACTTATAGGCTAATATTATTATACACATGTCAAGAAAAAACATGCGTCTAAACGTATTTGATATTTTTAAAAAGCAATTATTTTGTTTAAAGAAAAAAGTTGATTAATAAAAATATTCGAGGCCGTCCGGATGTTACCGTAAAGTATCTGGCATTTTGTCGACCGTAAAAATAAATGTATCGAAGTTCTTCTTTTATTAAAAGCTTCATAATCGCAACGCGCTGTTTCCTTTCGAAAATGGCTTGGTAATTCTTTGTTGTTTAATTGCAATTAATAAAAAACTAAACTGCTTAGTCATTAGTGTATGTATACTTTATGAAAATTGGGTTCGTTATATTTTTTGTTCGTCCATTCGGACAAGCATAGGAAATAAATCCCATTCAGCCTATACAGCTATGTTTAGCTCTACGTCGAGAATGGCACAAGATATCTAAAGTATTTTTTTTTCTTTCATTACGAGTATGTAGGTACAAGCTTTTATTTAGTTTCACCTGTCCCGTTGTCTGTAATCAAATCTTGCAAGTTAAATTTGATCCCCTTTCCGGTTTCCGATTGAGCTGAAATTTTGCATGCATGTATAAATTAGATGACAATGCAATATTATTGTGATATAGAGCTGACCTGATGATGGATCTGGAAGCTGGCCATAGGAACTCCGTAATTAAACGACGCAACCCGATCGAAATTGGGCTTATTTGATTCGTCTTGACAAGTACTTTGTTACTATATGGAAAACAGGGTCTGATCATGGACCTGGAAGCTGTCCATAGGAACTCCGTAACTAAGCGACGCAACCTCATCGAGTTTGGGCTCGTTTGATTCGTCTTGACGAGTACTTTGAGACTATATGATAACCAGGGTCTGACGATGGACCCGAAACCTGGCCATAAGAACTCTGTAATTAAACAGCGCAACCCCATCGAGTTTGGACTCGCTTGATTCGTCTTGACGAGTACTTTGATACTATATGGTAACAAGGTTCTGATGATGGTCCTGCAAGCTGGCCATAGGAACTCCGTAATTAAGTGACGCAACCCCATCGAGTTTGGGCTTGTTTGATTCGTTTTGACGAGTACTTTGATACTTCATGGAAACCAGGGTCTGATCATGGACCTGGAAGCTATCCATAGGCACTCCGTAATTAAGCGACGCAACCCCATCAAGTTTAGGCTCATTTGATTCGTCTTGACGAGTACTTTGAGACTATATGGTAACCAGGGTCTGACAATGGACCTGGAACCTGGCCATAAGAACTCCGTAATTAAACAACGCAATCCCATCGAGTTTGGGCTCGCTTGATTCGTCTTGAGGAGTACTTTGATACTATATGATAACTATGTTCTGATGATGGACCTGGAAGCTGTCCATAGGAACTCCATAATTAAGCGACGCAACTCCATCGAGTTTGGGCTCGTTTGATTCGTCTTGACGAGTACTTTGAGACTATATGGTAACCAGGGTCTGATGATGGACCTGGAACTTGGCCATAAGAACTCCGTAATTATATATCCATATCGCTAACGTTGCGCCTCAGAGTACCAGGGCGAACCCTGTTATACTGAAGCCCTTATCCCTTCACAATGGACCTCTGGGGGGATGAACCCTTTTTGTCCTATATTTGTGGGAACAACACGAATAATAAAAATACTAAAAAGTTAAAAATAAAATTAAAGTAAAATATTTTTTTAAAAACAAGCTTTCATTATTTGCTAATATAATAAACTAAAAAGTTAAAAATAAATTAACTCTAATCAGACATATAACATTTTATAAGTTCATTGTAACCTTTAACGATATTTTTATTAATCTTCAACAAGAAAATAATTCCATATCGTACATAATTATATATTTTTAACACTAAAACTTTACACCATAATTTTTAAATCTGCCCGTTTTTATCACAGTCCCAATTTTATAAATAAAAGTGTGTTGCATTTTTTAGCAAATAATAAATAGCTTGCTTTTAAAAAAGGATTTTTTTCTTTAATTTTATTTTCATTTCTGGCATTGACTAATAGTAAATGATAAATAATATAAAAATTATGAGGCGTGCACTTTTGGATTTTCCAAATTATTTTTAAATATAGTTCCAGTAAATTGTTCTTTATTTAAACAGAGTTATATATTGAAACTCTTGTCATAGTATTGATTTAATTATCGAACGGAATACTTTATTGCACGCCTCATAAACGAAGCATTGAGGTTTTGCTCTACACTCGATATATGAAAATCAAGCACTTTTCAAACCAAAAAATGATTGTATTTTCTCACATTAGATTTATATGATAATATTATCTTACATATGAGAAAAAACATTCGTTTAAACGTATTTGATATTTTTAAAATGCGATTATTTTGTGAAAACTATTAGTCATAATAGTAAATGATAAATAATATAAAAATTATGAGGCGTGCACTTTTGGATTTTCCAAATTATTTTACTATAGTTACGCTATAGTAAATTTATTACAATGGGCTCATTAAATGTAATGTTTGATGTGCACTCAATGGTTTAAAGTCTTTAGATACATACAAATTAATCTTTTGTTCATACACAATACGGTTTCATTCCGTAGTCAACGACAATACATTGCCACGCAAATTGACTACGAAGGCAAATATTAGACAAACAAACGCATATACACAATCAAAAAGCTGAACATTGCCTCTCTGGGATTTATGGACGGAAGTAACATGTTTTCTGCAGCAAGCGCATGGCGTAATCTACACGGATACTTTGACAATATTGCGCTGAAAATTGAATCCATTGTCTATGGAATTTATGGCCTTGGTATAGATATATGTATATACGATACTGTACTGTAATATTAGTATGTCTTTGTGCCGTTGAATGAGTTGAATTTTATTATAATTTTCAAAATAGCAATATCAAAGAAAGTAATTATTATGTTAATTTATATTTAAGTTAATTACTTTTAACGGGCCTTATACTAAAAAGCTATTTACTTCATAATAATGTGTGCGTAGAAAATATTACATAAATATTTTTATATATAAAGATGTAGGTACCGGGGCAGACCGAGACTAACCTACCTAGACCAGATTCGTCACGTACTGAAGGAAGGTGGAGTCAAGAGTCTCCGAAACCGGCGAGCGAGTATGAAGAGAATTATGAATGTTGAGGAATCGAGTGAAGTATGCAAGGATAGATAGAGTTCTCTGGCACTCTGTTCTCTCTTCCTAACCTGCAAGGGATATGACGTGATGATATGTGTAAATATTTTTATGTTGTTGTTTTTTTAATTATTTAACGGGCTGTTTTTATTTTTTAGTTTACGATATATAAGTACGATACAAGTTTCATCCATATTTAAAGGGATACTGTTATATTACGCTGAAGAAATGAACTCTTATTATTATCTGATCACGTCGCTATTTTTCTAAATTATTCATATTATTATCATTACCATCATCTAATCCATTAATAAAGGAAATTGATAAACCATACCACGCTGATAAAACGTGTACGTATAGCGTTTTATTTCGAGATTTCTTCCTTTGCATACATATTATACGCATATTATATCGTTTAATCTTTTATAAAATCCACGGCAAAAATAGGGGGTGGTAATATTATTACTCCGTCACCACACAACTATAAGGAAATGTTAACGGTAATCAAGTTTATAAAATTCATAAAATTAAGTTCGTTATGTAAATACTTAATATATTTTTTGGACGACTGCAAAGATAACGTAGTGGTTAAGTTACCGACCTTCCGTGTCAGTTCCGTGGGTTCGATTCCCACGCAAGACAATTGGTTGCCACCGAAGACTAAGACTGGGTTCCGGTGGCCCGTTCGCTCGGCGAAGAGAGGTATATTACAGGGCGGGTCTATGGGGTCACGCATTGCTTCTTCAGTCGCCCCGGACGAATTTAGCGGGATGTGATCAAACCATAACACGCCGCAAAAGAAAAAAAGGAACAGTAGGCACTTAGTGCGATCTACAAAGTGTTGTTCTGAGTTTAGGTGTAATTTGTCTGCATTAATTACATGTTTGTAAAGCTCCTCACAATTGCTATAACAAGAATTATTTCCTTAGTATAGAGTGGTGTATTTAAAAAAAAAAAAAAAAAAAAAAGTAATAGCTTAAGAAATATACAAATTTAATATGAAGTAAAACTATTTTTACGCATTTTATATCGCTTGTATTTAATTTCTGGCTTGCAATAAGCATTAGCAATTCTAATAATATAGAAAACTACGGAGTGCTGAATTGGGAATAAAGATTATAATATAAAATATTACTCTGACATTGTTATATATATTATAATGTAAGCAGTCCCATAAATTGGTAGTAACTGCTTATAAGATGACTATAAATCAGGCTCTTATGTTGAAAAGAGCAATAAAAACGATACAGTCGGTTTGTTATCTTTGGAAAACAACCTGTGGAATTTATCTTACGATAATTGTATTTCGGTTTTAGGCTACGTAATATACACAACCCTTCTTATTTAAATATTATGATAATTTGTATTATATATTAATATTCTTATTTAAATATTATGATAAATTGACAATAAATATTATAATAAAATAAATTTTGTGTATTTTTATTTTACTTAAATTGTAAAATTTACAATTGCTAAAATAATAATTTTGATTTATATATATATATATATATATATATATATATATATATATATATATATATATATATATATATATATTAATTGCCAGTGCAAAAAGAAAATTATTTTATATAAATATCTTCTTCATCATCATCATCTCAGTTCATATATGTCCCACTATTGGGCTCGAGTCTCCAGCGTAATGAGATGGCAATTATCCTACTATAACACGTTGGTCAGACGTGTGGGTAACAGGGTTTTATTTAGAGTTTCCTTCTCTCAATATTGGGCTCGAGTCTTCTCCATAACTACCATGCTGCTCAGATGCATTGGTATAGGGTTTTGCTTCGAGTTGTCTTTGTCTTGCATAGATGTTCTATGTGTTTTATATCCATTAGTCGTCTCTTACGATCACCCACGGGTAAGATAGGGGGTGGTGAATTGGTGAGATACATTGGTATAGAGTTTTGCTTCGAGTTTTCTTTGTCTTGCTACGATGCTAGATGTTACGAGTATATGTGTTTATATCAATTAGTCGTCTTTTACGATCACCCACGAGTAAGATAGGGGGTAGTGAATTGTAATCTTAATTTGTCACCGTACGGTAAAATTACAATTACGGAAAAAATTAAAATGACAATCTATTAAATTTAAAATTAACAAATCTAATAAGCTACCACTGGATCGAAATGCGGCCACACTGAAAAAGATTTGGCAGGCAAGCTCAGGTTTGTGAACCACAAACCTTGGCAAAAAAAATCGATACCTACCTGAATAGTTCACAAGGCTATTTAAATTAATCAACACAAATATTTCTATAAAGTAGATGGCTGGGTATTACCCTCAAGCTGGGATCCCGTTATTCACCGAATTAAAAGCAAAACACAAAAGACCGCTACACTGTCTGATTACAAGACACTGTGAGCACTTATCGTATAAGTTTGACCCACATTAATAGTTAAATATTATTATAATCCACTTTCGCATATATATTTCAACTTTGGTCTACTTTGGTATATATATTATTCAGGTAGCTCCTAATATTATATTTTACAATGAGCTCCTTTCATATAACTGTTTTAGTTTAACATACTTATCACATTTGGTTCACAAATTATTTTTAACTTCACTTGAAATACTAATTCAAATTGAACGTGATATAAATTTAAATTATTTGGACTAGATTTTCGATAAATCAGATCAGATATTTGATATATTTATATTGTGACGTAAATTTTGAAATACTTCAAAATGAATTATATTTTATGTATCAGATATGATATTAAATTTTATATGTACTTCGGTATTTCTATAATTCTTTATTATAGAAATTCAAATTTAAATTAACGTTATTATTATTTTTGAGTTCACATTTTATTTGTTATGCATTGCGATAAATAAAGTGTAATATTAGATTTTTTTTAATAAAATAAAAATAAATAAAATAGCCTTCTTTATTTCCACTACAATATTCTAACACTTACGTACTAATATAAAATAATCTTATGTAATGTATTCTAACTAGTTGCAGCGGTCGCCTCTACGGCGTAGGCCTCCATCTACGCCGTAGAGGTGACCGCTTCCGGATGAGGAAAGCACGACAGAGGATGTGTGTCATCTCTCTGTCGTGCTTTCCTCATCCAGTCTGATCCACACATATCTGTAAATATATCTGGCCATCTTCTAGGTTTAGATTAATTATTACAATTAATTTATTTTACAATTAAAATTAAGAAACCCAAACGTGGAAGCGTCATTGCTCATTACTCATTTGGTATAAATGTATCATATAGGTACCTTCAATATTATAAATATATAGTAAGAGGATAGTTAGTTCTATATAATTAGTTTAAAAACATTTAGTATTAGAATATAATTTTAAATACTTCAACTTGGTATAATTTTTTTTTTGGCAGGCTATGGTCTGTACACACGCGTGGCCCTATAATCCACCGTATTTCCATATTTCCTCCCCATCGTCATTGGGCCGTTGTCTACGGGCGAGTGAATATTTCCCAGTCCAGTCACTCGCGATTTCGGCTAGGGCGGTATCAGGCGCAGGTATTCACGCCTGCGACGCCAACCAAAATATATATAGAGTCGATTACCATTTGTGCACGATTCGTGTTAGTATTAGGAATTATCTAAAAATGAAAAAAATCATTACATAATATTTGTCCATCTCAGAAATAAAATTTCATGCTCAGGACAAAGCTGAATTTGTTAACACTAAGTTAATAACCCTGTTAACCCTAGTATATCATTAATAATACGATTTCAAGTAAGACAACTAAGACTTAAATTTATTAATAACGCTAAAATCGGTATCAATCATTTTAAACTATAAGTTTGGGTTGACTTGAACTAGTTTAAGTATTTATATGTTTAGAATTAGGTCAATTCTACAACTAAGACAAGTGTGATATGCCCTATCTCAATTCATGAATTTTATTTTTTGATTGGAACGAATTTCCATTAGGTATGGGTTCTAGCCCCACTTGTGACAATCATTTTTCGATCGTAATTAAGTTTATATATATGACGGCATTTGCGTTTATGGTACGTGCTAGGCGGAAACATGTTAAAACATGATCACAACATGTTCATTGACTTGACGTAGTCAGTATATCACCTCACCATCTTCGCATCGTCACCGCAGTTATCGCTGGTTGTCCGGAGCTGGACCTCCCCGAGGCTACCAGGGTTCTCATCCGGCTCGGGCTGACCGGCACAGCGGTGTGAAGCGCGAGGATACATCAACCCCAACTACTGATAAGGCTCGTAAGCTATCGCGAAGAAGACCACAGTCAGGGGACTCGCCCGCCCCAAACTGTTTCCACGCGCCCCATACGGTGCGCTGTGAGGATTTGTCAGTCTAGGCCCGTGAGTGGCATGGTGCACTCATTCGTATACCGCATGTTGACTTGTGCTAGCCGTATCATTTGTGTGGTCGTTGGTCTGTTTTAGACAGTTTAGGATCGAAAATTCCCCGTGTCCCTAACCTGACAACAGGGCAACATGAGTTTTCATAACCCGCGTTACCTCTCTTCCTCTTAAGCGAAAGCTGATACTGCGATTACTCAACGTAGCCCGCCCAGAATTTTACGCGAAGAGCTACTGCTCGTTCTCTTGGTGAACCCTTAGCTGATTTAGCTGAAGACTCCCATGGGCAAGTAACAGGGTGGTGACAGCTGTAGCCTTGTCCCCTAGTTACACGAGGAAGACTATCCAGTATCATATAGTTATTTGTCAAAAACGATTACCTAAGTCTACGCTATAAATTCACTTAAAGTGTGAATTATGATTGGCATATAGCTGTAAAAGTAATCGTGATTTTTATGAGGATTTTTACAATGTATACCGCATTTTTTGGTCCTCGTGTCTGACCCAAACCCTACAAATTAAAATAACCAAGCAGGTTAAATGCTTAATCTCGGTAATTTGGAAAACTTAACATATTGTAATATTAACCTATTACTATTCATTTAGATTTTACATAGATACAAAAACTTCGGATATAAACCATCCATTTCAGAAATACCTGTTTTATATTAAATTCAAATTCTTGCGAGATTCTCGTTTACGGAATTTCATTTTATTTATCTATAAATATTATTCTTTATGGAATGCTTAGGCCAAACAACATTGAAATTCATCGTTGTAAAGTTTTTATTGACTAAGTAAATTCATTACATCATTATTAAGATAGATACAAACGTTACCGTTCCATATCTCTGTTATTGAACAAGAACAAGTTTCCAAGAATTATATTTCGCTTTTGGAAGTTTAAAATGAGTTGACAATAAATTTTGCTCTTAAATTTTACACCATTATTTTTGAGATGATTGTTTTCCTCATATATTTAAAAGATTTGGAGTGAACTTAAATATATGTAAGCAAAAAACTACTTGCTCACTCACTAAGAGCTCTCAGTAAATATAACGACTGCAATTAGATATTAAAGAAATAGATTCCTCCGCAAGATTAAGGTTTTCGTTCAGAAAAACTCTTTTATGATTTTCCACTTAAGGAATTAAAATTACGAATGAATTTTTGTATAACAGTTCGTTATTATCAAATTAAAAACGTGAAATTTCTTACATAAACGAATGGTTAAAAATAAATGTATACGCGTTTCGGTGTCTGCAAAAGATTTTTTCTTAAAAGGGTGAAATACAATTTAGTGTTCTATTGTGAAACATAATATTTCTTTTCACCCTAATAATTATTTCTGTATAATAACAACGGTTAGCGTGTAGAGGGGAATAGTCTTTCATAAATTTTAACAAAAATATACCTAAAACGTTTTTAATTATGCTTTACAAACCGTTCGAGGCCGAAGCGCAGTACTTAATAAATACATGTGTTCTGATGCAGCAAAACATAAGGCATTACTATCTTTTCCTTACAGATAAATAGGAAGGAAATTTCGAAATAATACTCCAATGTGTATCCTACTATTGTAGTATAGTAGTATAATAGATAAATGTTCCACCTTTACGAAGGAGGCTCGTGCCTCTTGTACGAATGTGTTACAAGGATATACGCTAAGAAAAATACCTTAATAGCCCCTATTATTTATATATATATATATATATATATATATATATATATATAACTATATATATATATATCTGGATGACCGAGCGATGACCGACCTTGCTCGGTATTTTCTTTTTAATGTGTTTTTTGAAGATATATTTAAATATAATAAAATAATGAAAAAACAAATCAAAAAGGCAAAAAATAAAAATAGAAACTAAAAAAATATCAAGCAAAAAGGAGCAAACATCACGTTTGTTGTATTGTAGCCCTTTAAGTATTTATTTTATTTTGTTTGTTAGTACTTGTCATTATAGCGGCAACAGAAATACATCATTTGTGAAAATTGCAACTGTCTAACTATCATAGTTCATGGGATACAGCCTGGTGACAGAGAGACGGACGGACGGACAGCGAAGTTTTGGTTATTATATTTGCAAAAATCGAGACGGAAAGGTTGAGTTATATTAGGAACAATTAATAAGATACGGCACAGAGACAGCATATTGATGCTGATCAGATGGGTCGTGAGACGCCATGACGTACCTATGTGCGCTACTACGGTCGTTTCGATTTCTTTAAACCATTTACTTGCAAATATTTGAAAACATTCGAAAGGGTCAAATATCAAAGTAAATCCTTTGAATAAGTGATAAACCCCGCCTTAAACAACCGGTCGAGTTCCTGAATACACCAAAGCCTCCCGGTATCCCAGCTCACATCTTAAAATAGAGAGCTGACGCGCCAAAATTATGCAATGTTTGCAAGAAAAAACATTCTAAGATTCTCCAAATACCTCTTCGAATTTCAGAGAGAGCAGTTTGCCATCAAAGTCTACTTCGCAATGACCGTAAACAAAGGTCGAGGTCAAATTCTTAAGGTAGCGGGAGTAGACTTGAGAGAAAGCTGCTTCTCCCATGGGTATTTGTATGTGACTTCAGAGTAAACTCAGAGAGTAGCCTGGTAATTCTCATTTCAATCCGAAAGAAAAACAAAACATATTGATTATAAAGAAGTACTGTAGTTGCTGTAGTGTCGCGGGTGCATGGACCGGGTATTAGTCCGTAACCCATAGAAAGGTCAGCCTCGTGAGGGCGACGCTTCGGCATCACAGTTGTTTGTTGCCGGGGCGTCTATGGTGATGATACCCGAAAGGATAACCCGTCGGGCTGGCCACAGATGTCAAGGAAGCGGTACCAGAAGTCGACCTAAATTCGAAGCAAAACACGGTGGGTTATGGGGCTACACACTGCCTTTTCGTCGCCGGTCCGCGGTCAATGAGCGCAGCTGTTCAAAACGTAGCCTCCTAAGAAAAAAGCCTCGTGTCCATAATATATACCAAAATTTCATTTTATTGTCATGTTTATTAGACCTTTTAATACCCTGCACTATAATAAAGATATATTATAATTACACAAACATTTAAACATAATAATTTATAAATTATAATAAAATAAATAATGTAAAAAACCAAAAAAAAACTATTAGAACCATTTTCGTCTTCTACGCGGACGAAGACGCGGGCAAATGTTAGTAATTAATAAAATAAAATAAAAAATAAAAAAGGCAAAAAATGAAAAAAGGGAAACTAAGGATCCGAACCGTGCTCTGTTTTGTTGGGATTAGACTACTCTATGTTCTAACTGAGCTATGTCTGTTCTTAATGACTGCGTCAAAATTTGCCTTCATATGTTAATAGTTTTCCGCCAATGTAAAATTATATTTTTTATTGCCTGAAAATACAGACAAAACAATATTTTCTAGAAATGAAACCTAGCTAGATCGATTAATCGCCCCCGAAACCCTCTATATGCCAAATTTCATGAAAATTGTTGGATTGTTGTATATATACACAAGAATTGCTCGTTTAAAGATATAAGATATATATTCATTAATAACTTCTGAAAAAAAAATATAAATACATGCAAATAATTTTGAATTACGTTTCAATAGACAAATTATTATTTTATATTAACTTATGTTCAAGACCTCGCCTACATAAAAAGTAGCTCTCCCAAATTTGAATTATTATAGAAAAGGATCTTTTTTCTAATTATTATACCAAAGGATATTTCTTTTTTATCCCGGTAATGGACTAATATAAAAATCCTATATATTACTGCAGAAAATGTTTTACCACTGTGCCAACTTTCATCCAAATCTATTCAACTGTTTATGCGTAAATAAGTATCAAACATCCAAACATCTTTACAAACTTTCACATAATATTAGTCGGATATGTGGATCTTGACTGGGCTGGCCATGTAGCGAGATACACTGACCAACAGTGGACTCTTAAGAGTACTAGCTGGAAAGGTCCACGCGGAAAAAGAAATGTTGGACGACCACAAAAACGATGTGCAGACGACATAAACAATATAGCGGGAAATAACTGGATGGAAAAAGTACAAGATAGACAAAAATGGAAGAACTTGGAAGAGGCCTGTACTCTTTCAAAGGGGCCCATAAGTGATAACGAATAGTTTTAAAGATTAGAATAGATTAGATTATTAAGAATATGTATAAGGTTTATGGGAAATAAAGAGGGTTTATTATTATTATTATTATTTATCATTTATTTATTCATTTCTTATTTATACATTTTTAAATAGATTAAAGGGGTAAACAAACATGCACACATACATGTACAGTAAAAAACAAAACAAAAAAAAAACTACAAACACACAATCTATTTAAAAAAGCAAAAATAGTGTAGCACCGGCAGCGGGTCTAGGGACCAAATTACCAGTGGTTAGGGATCCAGAGAGAGAAACCTCCTCACAATTCGTGCCGTGTCGAGGAGAACTGCCTTCTGCATCTGACCCTTGACCCAACCACCTAACGCGAGCCTCGAGAGATGTTGGTCGAGGCTCTTGGCCATTAAGCCATTGACCGAAACAACTATCGGTACAATGATCGCCGAGTCCACATCCCACATGTCGACAATCTCGTGAGCCAAGTCCAAATATTTAACTTGTTTATCTTTCTCAGCCTTCACGAGATTTTCGTCATGTGGAACGGTAACGTCAACTATCATTGCACGACGCTCTAGAGGATCTATCATCACGATATCAGGCTTGTTGGCTACAACAGTCCTATCAGTGATGATAGATCGATCCCAGTACAATGTGACATGACTATTTTCGAGAACTACTTCTGGTACATACCTATAGTACGGCACTTCTACGTTGACAAGTTTGTACCGCAAAGCAAGTTGCTGGTGGATTATCCTGGCTACTTGATTATGTCTGTGCAAGTACTCGCCGTTAGAAAGACTAGAACAGCCGGAAACGATATATATTATTATTATTTGTATCTCCTTTTAATTCACGGGATCTTCCGTAGGGAAGATGCCCGGTCCTTTGGGAGGCTTACATGGGGATATGGATCCAACACGCAGAGGCCTTTGGAGAAATTTAATCTAAATATTGGGATGGGACACCTACCGATGAAATTCCACGTCTGCACATAACATACGTGGAATGCCAGCAGTAAGTGTAAAACTATTGTGTGGTGATGGTATCTAATCTATATTCTATATATATATATATACATATACATATATATATATATATATATATATATATATATATATATATATATATATATATATATATATATATATATATATATATATATATATATATATATATATATATATATATATATATATATATATATATATATATATATAAGAGATTTCCACCTATGTATTGACTCATCACGATATCTCTGGAACCATAAGGCCTACAAACCTCAAATTTGGTAGGAATATTTCTTTCGCCGAGTAGAGGTCAGCTAAGAACGGATTTTACAAAATTATATCCCTAAGGGGATGAAAAAGCAGGGCAAAGTTTGTATGGGACAACGTGATTCCTTGGTCCAATTTATTTCAAATTTTGCATAAACATTCTTTAACAGAATTGATGAAAGATGTGATTCATATTTTATTGAGATTTATCTCCTAACTGGGTTAAAAAGGGGTGGAAAGTTATTTTAGGGGCGATTTACTTTAAAGTTGATATCAATACTTCTTAGTGATTTTGATTTAAAAGACATTTTATTTTGACACATGTTTGAAAACTCAATTCGGTTATATTCAAAAAATCGGCTAAGAGCGACTCGGAGTCGCGCATGAAGGGTTCCGTACCATTATCTATAAATTGCAAAATAATCATGTTTGTTGTATGGGAGCTTAAATTCTCTATTTGTTTTATTTTAATTTAATTATTTATTTCTAAAGGGAATATATTACTATATATTCTGTGAGTATTACAAACGTCTACTTATTTTTGTTATCAATATCGAGCAAAAACGAGCGAAAAGATTACCTTTGTTGTGTGGGAGCCCCCTTAAATATTTATTTTATTGTTTTTTAGTATTTGTCGTTGTAGCGGCAAAAGAAATTCATCATCTGTGAAAATTTCAACTGTCCAACTATCACGAGACACAACATTCATGAGAGCAACCTGGTGACAGGCAAGCAACGGATGGACAGCAATCTTAGTAATAGGGTCCTGTTTTATCTTTTGGGTATGGAACTCTAAAAAGGTTGATGTCATATAAACGTTCTTCTTCTTCTCTTTGTGTATTGGCAATCAGCTACTTATACGAGCTATTGGTGCCAGTGTCAAGTTATAATTATTTTTACGTTTTTAGTCTTTCAGGTTAGTCATTGTCTCAGTCAAAATGTCACCATCAACAGTACTCATCATCACAGCCCATATATCATCCATGCACTCTTAAAATACTTAACCGATTTTAATCAAATTTGCATAATATGTGTAGTGTGATCGAACTTAAAAGATAGGATAGCTTCCATCTCAATTTATAGTCACAATATTATTTTATTGCAAATTATTTGTCTATTATTTGACAGTCACAATTATCTGTTATCTCCAAACGATTCTAACAGATGGTGGTATCTGTTGACTGGATTAAGTAAGTATTTAATAGATGGCGCTATGTTAAACGTAGAAACGTTTCATATAAGCTACAATTTATTAGCATAACCACCACGTATTACTGAGACTACCTTAACCACAGCAACGCGTGGCCGGGTCTGCTAGTATATGAATATGGGAGTGGGTCCTTAGTGGACTGGTTCATCTTAAATCTATGAAATTATAAACTGTCGTCTGCCTTCAAACCCATGTTAAGAGATGAACGGTGGCAGATGGTGACTCGCCAACTCACTGAATGGGCCCGCTAAATAGTCGCCACAGACACACAAGTCATACGGGCAACAGAGGGTAACATTGGTGTAAGTGGCTAGGGGTGTCGAGCGGTGCGGCGCCGGTTTCACCATTGAGTCTACGATAAACAAACTCATGGTTTCCCCGTAAGTATGCCCTTGAAAATGACACTTCCACCTCCGAGCATATAGCTCTGGCGACCCCTCTCTGACCAGCTGTTTAAGGCAAGCCAGAGCTGAGAGTCCTTCGGGCACTCTTCGGTTTCCACTCTAGCCAGTCAATGAAGGCCAGCTGGAGACGAGTCCCTGATCGACTCTCTGGAGTATTCAGGACCGCAGTGTCGCCACTCACATTCAACTCGCCACAAGCTGCCCTGCGGTTTATTGGCTTTCCTGTAAATCTTGTGATACATTTTTTTTTATATCAAAAGAACTTAGGGAGCCAAATAATGTTCCTCCGAGTTTTGCATTAGCCTCATGGTGAGGTAACGACTGGCCCGGAGGGGGATTATTATTATATTATTATTATTATATTATTAAGTGGATCTTACCATGTATAGCATTAAACGATAATACTATTTTTCTATTATTTAGAATTTGTTATAAAATATTTTAGTCACCGCGCTCTTAATCTATCATCTATGTTTGCCAAAGTAACCACCTGGTTATGGTATACCCATATGCGATGACGGTATTGACAAGTACGATATTATTGCATCTAGTAATGGAATAAAATATAATTTTCCACCCTCTTTCTCATTGGTTGGCCGTTGTAAAATATGCAAATCACAAAAACTCGAAATAAAATCCAATACGAATATATTCAGACATATTCAGGTCGATACTGGTCAGCCAGTGGTATAGTTTTAATTGCATCTAGTGGTTAATTCACTCATCTACCTAGACCAGATTGGTCACCTACTGAAGGAAGGTGGAGTCAAGAGTCTCCGAAACCGGCGAGCGTGTAAAGTGAAGAGAATTATGAATGTTGAGGAAGCGAGTGAAGTATGCAAGGATAGAGTTCTCTGGCACTCTGTTCTCTCTGCCTACGCTGCAAGGGATATGGCGTGATGATATGTATGTATGTGTAGTGGTTAATTTCTCTTTTACTGCGAAGGGAGCTTGAATCCATCGGTAGTGCATATGTGAGCCCAGAGAATGATGCGATAGCTACTAGTTACTAAATAAATATTGTTGTGAAATAAATACCTAATTAGATTTAAGAAACTCATTAAATACCTCATATGCTCCTCAATCTGAAACTTAAATGAATGTAATCACTGATTAATGTCAGTTCATTTACTTTCGTAAATGTAATTACACATAAGACGATTCAGGTTAACATGACATCTTGTATTAATCATGCCAAGGGCGGCAGTCGGCTGGCTTTTAGCAAACATCAAACGACACGCTCTCAACTAGTACAGAAGGGCTCTTCGTAGCTAACGAACGACAGGGATAAAAACCCCACCACTTGTACTAGTTAGCAAATGAACGAGAATTCATTGGCTTACCACTTTGCAAATATGATAGATACGAGAAATTAATATAATCTTAAAATTATTGCTTAATCAGTCATAAAAATGATTTTGCGATTAAAAAAGGCTACTTACGCTGGTCTAAATCTTAAAGCGGCTCAATTTCAAATATTTATATGTGGGTTCAAGTCTCACTTATGATAAATATTTTTTATGTCAAATGCTAAATTATTAAAAAAATAATTCATCATTTAGATTAGTAGCTAAATTAGTAAAAAAATAATTCATAATTTAGATTAGTAGCTAAATTAATAAAAAAATAATTCATAATTTAGTTAATGACTTTTTTATTTGTTTAAATGCCCGGTTGAGTGTCATAGGTGCAATTACCACGTCGCCTATCTATGTGCTATATATGTATCTCCGCAAATTCAGTATAGAACATTCGAATTCGCTTTCGAAGTCGAGGCGTCCCGAGAATGCCTCAATCAGAGGCAAAACACGTGTTCAATACATATTTGGAGTCTTTCGGCAAATTAGAATTTCAAATTGTTGTATTGATTTGTTAGTACCTACTTACAATAATTATCATTATCATCATCATCATCTCAGCCCACATATGTCCCACTGTTGGGCTCGGGCCTCCTCCCCAATAGCAGGGAAATTGACCTACTATACCACGCTGGTCAGACGTGCGGGTATAGCAATTTTTGGTTGGTATATTTATAAACTGTGTGAGAATGGTGGTTACCTTCCTCTTCCCTCCCACTCTCCACTTTAAAATAATGGATTTACGCCAAATATATCGCTTAATTTCATCAATTAACATATAGGATAGCTACATTTTTTCGAAGTGACTGAAAAATCTTGCACAAGTTTATTGTGTTAATTTTAATGCTATAATTAGTTCTATGTGTGTGTGTCATCCGAATGGTGCTGGTCTTGACGAGGCGTGGTTGCTTCGGTAAGTACCTGAACACAGTCATGAGGAGATAGAGGACACTGTCCTGCCACCACTGCGATTATGACGAGGACACGACGCAGCATACATTCGGGGTTTGTACGACCTGGGCGTCGTGAACTCGTCGCAATATCGGTCGATCGTCGCAAGAATCGACTTAGCGCTGCCGACCATCGCTGACGCAATGCTCGACAGCGTCATGAAAAGGATGCGGTTGTCGCCTTCTACGAAGCAGTCGTTTCGCAAAAGGAGACGGCGGGGCGTGTCCGAGAGCAGATTCTCCATGCTGACACATTCCGCCGCAAGCGCATTAGGCGGCGCAAGCGCGTCTACCTGCGCCTGATGCCGCCCTAGCTAAATGTTGTGTGGTAGCGGCTACGAATACTACCAACCCTTACTTTGCTCGTAGATATCGTAAAAGACAACTAAGAGCTTTATACCTAGGCCAACTACACCTGAGGTCTTTTGATCAACATTCCCAAGGAGGTGTGATGTTATAAAACTATTGCCAATAACTTTTGCAATATGTTACGAGCATATAATAAGAGTAGCTTGCAAAAAAAATATTGTTGGGAAGTAACCTAAATAAAGTATGCCATAAAGGCGAGCGTGCTATCGGATTTGAAAATATTTTCTTAAGATATATTTCTTAAGAATTAGCTTTACTATAATTTTCAAACTATTGAGCTAAAAAATCTAAAATGTGGGCATCTTACACATTTTAGATTTTTATTTTATATATATATATATATATATACCTAATTAGTTGTATCGAATGTGACTATCTCAATGGTTTTATTATGCATTACGTACGATGGTAGTCTACCAATAGCATGCTTATACCATAGGACCTACAGAGCTATTACATATTTAAATAACGTTAGTTTCATATCATCATTCTCCTACTTTTATCCCAATTACTTGGGGTCGATACAATATGTACTCTTCTTTCACAGTACATATTGTAAAAGTTATTGGCAATAGTTTTATGACCAGCCACCTGCCTGACGTCAACCCTCCTTGGGAATGTAATTGTTGACCAAACGGCATCAGATGGAGTTGGCCCAGGTCGTTATAAGCCTCTTAGTCGTCTTTTACGACATCCACGAGCAAAGTAAGGGTTGGTAGTATTCGTAGCCACTACCACACAGCTAACGTTAGTTTCATATAAGCCCTCATATTTCGACGCCAAATGCTCAGGTTTATCATAATTTCAATGGATCATTCGCTAATCGGCTAACTACCTAGACTCTAGTCTAATAGACTTATTCGGTCAATGCGCGTTTCAGTTGACTACTAATCCTGGTGGTTAGAAACAATTCACACTTATGTCCTATACAGGGCTCATAAACGAATCAGCCACTTGTACATCTACCGATACGTAGTACTGGACCTAAATAGGAAGGAGCTGAACAGAAACAGACGTCACGACAGCAAGTTAAAGAAGGAAACAGCGTCAGTGTTTTCAAACTCACCCTTACTGGTCGGTATAGATACCACTACTAAGAAGACAATCAAGCAGTGTACAAAAAGAAATATTTATTCATGAATTCAAGAAAGAAATTCATATCTACATAAACCTATCTACTTACATAACTAAAATTACCTATAACCATCATATATTAAATTAAAATCTTATTAATTGGGATCCGACTTTGATTGAGAATCAAATCCAATTGACAAACAGAAATTTATCCAATTAATATTTGGGAATGGTTTACTGTTGTTTCTCAACCTAACTAAATCAAGAGACAGAATAATGATGTAAAATTTGTTTCAAATTATAAGAAATTAAACCTTATCCAAGACCCCTTCACTAATAAGTTCTTAAGCAACGATGGTATTATTACAATATATGAGCAGTTTTAAAGGCTCATTCTGCCTTCCTCTTATTCACTAACCGAACAAAGTACATGAGAAATTTAGTACTACGCAGATGTTTATTTTTAACAAGAGTGAGTAGTATATCAGGTGGCCACTTATGGCTGCAGGCAGAAGACTGTTATCATCGTGGCCCCTGTGAGCTATTGTATGACATTTAATTCTCGCAACGTATTATTTTTTCGTCTTTTAAGGAGACTTGTGCCATCTACCCGACATGTTTACACATTGTACAGGCCCAATAGTCAAACTTTGCAGTTAGAATTGTATTAAACGATGACACAACCCTGTTATTCATATTACTGAAATAATAATTTTTGAGTCCTAAACTGTTCCCAAAACTGTTGACTGATTAATACGGATCTGAATAATTTAACGGTTCTGTGGTCAAATGAATAAATAAGATGTGATGTATAATGATTTATGAAACGGTACAAACATACTATAATCACAAGCTTTTTGTCTTGTGGAAAATGCATTAATCGGTTCAGCCACCTATTTAATCCCCTTTGGGAATACGATCGTTGACTATATAGTACTAGGTACTATATAGTATATTGTCAGAGTTCAGTGTAGAGTTTTAGTCTGATGAATTGGTCGTGTGTGTTCTGTGTTCTTAAAGAAGCGGAGACGTGTATTTTGGCAGGTTACGATGCCGTTTCGTCCTTCAGACATATATTATAGTATTATTATCCTTTTTGGGAAGCATCATCATCATCATCATCACAGCCTATATATGTCCCACTGTTGGGCTCGGGCCTCCTCCGTAATGGGAGGGAAGTTAACCTACTATACCGCGCTGGTCAGACCTGTTGGTATAGAGTTTTGTTTCGAGTTTGCCTTCTCTTGCATAGATGTTATATGCGTTTTACATCCCTTAGTCGTCTCTTACGATTACCCACATTACGGGTAAGATAGGGGGTGGTGAATTGTATTCTTACTCCGTCACCACACGGATGTTTGGGAAGCAGTTTACTGATTTTTTTTTAAAATAGGCCTCATGTGAAGGCCTTCATAATTTTTTTACAATGCGTTTCGACCTTGATATTTTTAAAAATTGTCTAAAATTAGATAATTTAAAAATACAGTATAATTTCAATTCAATTTAATTAACTGTTATTCCTTTTATACTTTGACATTTTATTATACCTACTTAATCTTATTAATATTTGTAATTGTCATGTAATAATCTGTTTTATTAATTAACCTAATAAGTAAGTAGAAACAGCAAAGAAACCTGTAATAGTTAAGTTTTTATATGGACATAATAGTAAGTCATAATAAATGCATTATTATTATGTATCTCCATTTATTCACGGGATCTTCCGTAGGGAAGATACCCGGTCCTTTGGTAGGCTTACATGTGGATATGGATCCAACACGCAGAGGCCTTTAGAGAAATTTAATCTAAATATTGGGATGGGACACCTACCGATGACATTCCACGTCTGCACATAACATACGTAGAATGCCAGCACTAAGTGTAAAACTATTGTGTGATGATGGTATCTAATGTATTAATATGGGAGTGGGTGCTTAGTGGACTGGTTCATCTTATATCTATGAAATTATAAACTGTCGTCTGCCTTCAAACCCATGTTAAGAGATGAACGGTGGCAGACGGTGACTCGCCAACTCACTGAATGGGCCCCCTAAATAGTCGCCACATTATTATTATTATTATTATAACTTCGTACCATAAATCCACACCGTAATTAAATATTATAGTTTGGTATGTCGTCATTGAAGAGACTAGATTGCAACAGTTGTTTCATTATGAGAAATGGTTATTTATTTACTGGTTATTGACGTTGCCACAGTTTGGCAATAACTTTTCGTTAGACAAACAATATAACTCACTTACGCTGTATTGATTGTTTGCTGTGGCGGGAAGACCGTTACGTTTGTAACAAGTTTCTCGATTCAGCTTAATGGCGTTTATTTAGAAGTTATCTATATGTGTACAAGGAAATATTATGTCAACATAATTATTGTTGCAAACTAAGTATTACTATAGTTGTTGTTAAGGGTGGCAATTTTAAATAGGATAGGTTTAGACTTATTGATTTATAGTTTTTTTTTTTTTATTAAATATTTTTTTTCTTATAAGTGGTTAGAACAACGTTGTTTACAGCCGCGGGCCGGTCCGTCCAGGGTAGTACCGCACTCTCGCATAAGGTCAATGTCTGAGTAATGACACTGTGCAATTGCGCTTCGTTCGGTAAGTGAGAGAGCAGGAAGCCCAATTGGGTGGGTTTGGGGATTGTAATGGTAAGCAGTGGTCTAGCTATACCCTTAGTATAGCAAAGGTCCATGGGCGGCAGTGACACTTACCACTTAGGTGTGCTGCTTGCTCGTTTGCCACAATAAGCAAGAAAAAAAATTTGAATACATATAGGTAATTTCCTTTACCTTAGTTATTGGATTTTGCCCGTTACCTAGGATGCCCTTCTTTTAGAAATAATATTTTACGATAACATTGAAAAAAATATTGTTAAAAGCACCATTAAGTGAGCGAAACCTCAAGCATAGATAGTAATTCTTAAGTATATTATTATTATTGTCATCATCTCGGCTCTCATACGTTCATCTGCTGAGGGTAGAGGCCACATAAGGGTCTACAATAGGAGAGAAACTAAAACAATCTAACAATCTGTATTAAAAAAAATATAATTTATTCAAAATATTCGAAAGATTATGATTGATACAGTAACCTGTAACTGGTGACATCAACGGCCGCTTTAAAAATAAAAATTCCTACGTTGTAGGTAGGTATAAACATAGAGATAACAGAATTTTGCAATGCAAATAATTACGTTGGTATAAACGATAAGCCCTTAGACATATCGGTTAAAGAAAATATCACGAATTCAACGTTATATTAATTTTAAATATTTTCGTGCAACACGCACGTTAAGCTGGCATCGTTTCCGTCTGCTATGAACATTTATGATATTTGATATTGAGACCCAGTACTTAGAATATCATTATCCCTTTTGCTTGTGCTGGTCAGATAACATTTGGTCCATAAAAAAATATTCCGCCTAATTTGGTTAAATGATAGTACGGACAATGATGCTTGCTCGTAAGAAAGAAAATATTTTATTATAACAAAAAAAGGTACAAGAAATAAATGTTATGAACAATTATGTTTGTTAAAATATATTTATGTGATTAAAAGCTATTCGTAGTTATGTAGAGATGTGCGCCTTTGCTATGATCATAAATAGCTATTGCACGCCTCATAAGCGAAGCGTTGAGATCTTACTCTACTCTCGATATATGAAAATCAAGCACTTTTTAAACCTAAAACTTATTGTATTTTTCTCACATTGCACTTATAGAATAACATTATCATACATATGTCAAGAAAAAACATTCGTTTAAACGTATTTGATATTTTTAAAAAGCAATTATTTTGTTTAAAGTAAGAAAATAGTTGATTAAAAAAAATATTCGAGGACGTCAGATAAAATATTTCTGGATCTGGCAGGATTACGACCGTAAAAATTAATGTATTGTAGTTTTTCTTTTATTAAAAGCTACATAATTGCAACGCGCTGTGTCCTTTCGAAAATTTATTGATAATTCTTTGTCGTTTAATTGCAATTAATAAAAAACTAAACTGCTTAGTCTTTAGTGTATGTATACCTTATGAAAATTGAGTTCGTTTACATTTTTTTGTTCATCCATTCGGACAGAAAAAGCAAAGAAATCTCATACAGCCTATACAGTTATGTTTAGCACTACGTCGAGAATGGCACGGAATTTCAAAGTATTTTTTTTTTCATTTTTCTTTATGGCATTGACTAATAGTAAATGATAAATAATATAAAATTATGAGGCGGGCACTTTTGGATTTTCCAAATTATTTATACAGTTGACGCGACCAGTTCCTGTAATGAGATTCACTGCAACAACATTTAGAGAACTATCTTTTTGCATTTGAATTTAGAATGTGCTCAAACGTTACGTGTTTGGCGTCTTATCTGTGTTAACATAGAGAATCAAGGCCCTGTCTTTTGCGATTTAGCTTATTACTTCTGATCTGTAGGATGATAATAATAAATTTTATTTATATATGTAGTACAACATACAGAAAAGAAAAGAAATAAAAATGAAATCATTCAACGATTAACCACGACACAGTAATTTAAAATACATTTAGCAAAAAGGGTTATCGTATTATTTATCTGTTAGTATATAACCGTATATCAATTAATCAATTTTATAAATTGTACCATTGACATTATTGTTCCAGACTGTTGGCCATTGGCCATCGAAGACAAAGGTCGGGTACCGGTGACCCGGTCGTACGGCGAAGAGAGGAGTTTTGCATGGTGGGTCTATGGGATCACGTGCCTCCTCTTCCGTCACCCTGGACCGATTTGGCTGGTCGAGACCACATCCATAGTCCACCGCAAAAAAAAAAGTTTGTTGGCGATTAATTCAGATTTCTGCTCATCTTCAAACGCTTTGGTCTTCAGAAGATGCATAGTGGAGACTATATACCCACTACAGTAACAGTTATTAAATATTACCACATTTTTAATACAAAATAATATAAAATAAATAAATAAAAAATCACTAAATAGTTAATTAATTGCTAATATATATATATATATATATATATATATATATATATATATATATTGTTAATCACAAGTGAAATGAATTGATAATATTTAATACTGATTATTATAAACTTGATTTTGAGGCAATAAATTGTTACTATTTTTATTAAAGATTTACTAAATAGTTTCATTTTAGTAATTTGTATTGCTTGTTTTTACTGTGAGTACATACATTTTTTTCACAAACAGCAGATCGTAGTTTGGCATTCGCAGTAGGTAAAGATTGCGGCGAAAGTACAATATTTTTAAGTATCTTTATCGATAAGGCCGTGAATACCCGAGACAGTACACCAACGAAGACGAATAGACTATTCAAGCTGAATATGCACGTTCACGGTCCCTAAATGCAGGCCTCATAACCAAGCTCAAAGTCGCTCAACGTGCTATGGAGCGGGCTATGTTCGGGATTACTCTACATGATAGAATCCGTAATACGGCAATTCGCAGAAGAACGGCTGTAACCGACATAGCACGAAGAATTAGCATGATGAAGTGGCGATGGGCAGGTCACATTACTCGACCAACCGACAACCACTGGTAGGTAGGCAGACGGCCTGGTGAAAGTCACTGAGCGTCGTAGGGTGCAAGCGGCACAGGACCGCACTCTGTAGCGTAACATGAGGGAGGCCTACATCTAGCAGTGGATAGGCTTAAATGATGAAAATGAAAATGATGATGCACGTTTGCCTGTGCTGCTTAAAAGGCAGAGAGCAAGCGCACTAATTTAACTCCGTGATTGCCGCAACATAATTTGTATGTATATATTTGTAAACAAACATTCAATCTATAAACACAGTCGTATTTCATTTCGGGCAGATTAATTACAGAGCAACCAAGTGTAGACGTCCCATGGGTAATAACGTTGGCATCAGGTTGTTGCTAGCAGAACGTTTTTCCCGTTCCGTTGGCAGGTAAAACAGCTTTCAGTATTTTTAATAAACAAAGATTTATTTGTCATTATAGTCTGTCTAATCTAAGAAGTGCACTTTGACAGCTGTCTGAGTAAGTTGTCTAGGTATGTGAACCAAATAATCGCTATCGAAAATATCCGATTTTACTGAGAAATCGATATTGATTCTTTATAATTAATAATCGGTTTATTTTTTATTTTTCAAACAGGTGATGAGTAAATTAAGTGCTAAATTAGTACTAAACAAATTTAATTATTTCAGCATAGAATCTATTCATTATATTTAGTAGGATTAGGTTAATTAATAACAAAAACTGGATTTGATTATGGTTATTTATTAAAAATTACTACTATTACTTGAATTATCAGCGTCGCGAACATTAATAATTATTATCTCATCAATCAAAGTGTCGAAATGTACATCTCTGTCAAAATCTCTATTCGATTAAATGTATTATTCTAGTATTTTTACCGATTATTTGGATAATCGTGAATTGGAAGTTGTCAAGCACTACTGTATAGAATGTGATGACGTGACATTGTTAGTTCGTTACTAACAATTACTATTTACCATGTTATTTCTATTTTAAATTAGTTTTACGAGTTTCAACATCAGATTATTGTACAAGAAAGCCACCCGCAATGTTAATTATGTAAATAACTTAATAGTTGTTTAAAATTTCAGATTTAGTGTTTACAATCATGTGTATACGTTTGACCGAGGTTATTGTGTATTAAAAAATGCAAAACGTCAAAATGCACTTCTTAAATTAGATGAACTATAGTGATTAATTCTGTGTGTGGTAACTGGTTAAGTATAGAATGTACTTCAATATTACCAGCCTTTTGGTGTCTGAGAGATCACCAGAAGAATGGATAGCAGAGCAGTACTCTTCTGGGATTTTTGTAAAATTATGTTATTTTGCCTCTTTTTTGTTTTTTGGTAGTTTATGATCTGGAAACACCCATTCGTTCCGTCCGGGGCAACGGAAGGGCTGCATATGGCCCCATAACTCACCGTATTTCTTCTCCATCGCCATTGAGCCGGCCACTGGTATCACTTCCTTGACATCCATGGCCAGCCCAGCGGGTTATCCTTTCGGATACCATCTCCTGTCGAACGACGGGCGCCGCCCTCGCGCGGTCAGCCTCTCTCCAGGTGATGGATTATTTCGTATTCCTCAGTCCAGTTACCCGCATTATGCCACCTTGGCGAGGCATATGTTCATCAGTGGACTTCGATAAGCTGATGCATGTATAGATGGGAGATGAAACACCCGACCATCTTATGTGGTAAAAATATTGGTGGGTATTGACCCGCCGTGAAAGTTTACTAATAGGTTCAGAATAAGATGCTGGGAGTCATTAATCTTTCATGCACTATAAGAGACAAAAAGTACTAATATTTTTTTTTGCGTGACGAGGAATTATATATGACGGAGGAGGAACCAATCATGACGCAAGAGGCACCACCATTATATTTTTAAAAGGTGTGACGTCACCATTGCCGACGTCACTGTTGTTAGTTACGTGGATTACTCATGATACGGTTTTAATCTTCGAAATAAAACTCCACAAGTAACCGTTTAAATATTGTATTCTCAACGAGTAGCGTAACGTCGCCCCAGAGAGCTCCGCACGGTACAAGGACTCGAACACGAATGAATGTATTACGACAGTGTGTCCGTATTTATAGGGCTCGGCGCACGTGCACGCGCACGTGTTTACAATTTAAGTATAGAAATTTCAATGAGAGAACTAATCACATGTTTGTTAATGTTAATTTAACATCAAAATAATTTTTAATAATCAATTGATGATTTATGAAGTAATTAAACTATTCAATTAATTAGTCTAATTATTTATAGTAGGTGTATTGTTGTATTTGCGCCGATACGCATACGCCTACCTAGACTAGATCGGTTACGCACCGAAGGAAGGCGGAGTCAAGAGTCTCCGAAACCGGCGAGCGTGTATGAAGAGAACCATGAATGCCGAGGAAGCGAGTGAAGTATGCAAGGATAGAGCTCTCTGGCACTCTATTCTCTCTGCCCACCCTGCAAGGGATATGGCGTAATGATATGTATGTATGTGTATGCGCCGATATATAAATATAATATATATATATATATAATTAATGGGGTGAGTATTGACCCATCGTGAAAATTCCATAATAGGTTCAGAACAAGAGGCTCGGAGTCGTTATTCTTTCATGCACTCTATAAGAGACAAATAAGTGCCAATATTTTTTTGCGTGACTGGGAATTATATGAACATATAGTTAACGGACATGAATTTCATCTACAAATTATATTTATGGAACGCACAAAAAATCGGCCTGTGTCGGTTCTGTGGAGGTCATTAGTTAGAGAGTATGTTATCTCTACAGTTTGGAGCTGTATCATTGATTAGTTATCTTCTACTACAGACTGAGATACTAACTTTTAATTGTAAAGAGACATATTAGTGTTAACATTCACTAGGAAATCAGTTTTGATTATTTACGAGTATACACATAAATGAAGATTTTTAAAAAAAAAAGACATCTTCCGGTATTTGGATTGGCCCGTGTATTGCAAGCAGCTTTACAAAGATACGCAAACACTGTCCCGCATGGGCATAAAACTCACGATAAGTCGGCATCTTAACCACTATGCTGTTTGTACCGTCAAATCAAGTCTATGATGATTATAGTAAATTAAGTTAATTAGATTCATTTTAATAATCATGTCGGCTCCTTTTCATCAGGGAGGAGCCTCGCTCTGCTGGGATCGAGGCTTCTCCTTGATGAAAAGGAAATAGACCTGGTCATACACGTTGGTCTTCTCAGCCCACATAGGTCCCATTGTTGGGCTTGAGCCTCCTCCATAGTGGGAGGGAAATTGACCTACTATACCACGCTGGTCAGACGTGTTGGTATAGGGTTTTGTTTAGAGTTTTCCTTCTCTTGCATAGATCTTATATGCGTTTTATATCCCTTAGTCGTCTCGTACGATCACCCACGAGTAAGATATGGGGGAGTGGTGAATTGTATTCTTACTCCGTCACCAAACGCGTTAGTATAGGCTTTAATTTCGAGTTTTCCTTCTTTTATTAGATTAATATCAAATTAGATTAATATTAGTTTTATCTTAGTCAAAAGAGGCATTTGAGATACGCCTCATTTAGTTATTATATTATTGTCTCCTATTTCAAAACAGTAAAATCCTTTTTCTATTTAAAGAAGAAATACCGCAGGTCTTTGCTAATGGAAAATGTGAATTGAATAGCAATCTTGCGAGTGTAACGTAGCACAAATAATTTAATCTGTTTCTATTAACGATCTCAATTATGGAGGTAGAAGCAATTACGGACTAATGGATTCCACGGTACTGTAATTTTCACTAACCTATGATTAAAGTGTTGTAAGTTTCTTTGTGTTTCTGTTTTAAATACAAGCTTTCATTTTATCCCAAAAGGATTTGGGTTTTGAAAAGAGATTTTTTTGTTTTCGCTTTAATCCTTTATATATTCCTGTATTTTTTTAATATGGTTTCTGGTTGACATTAATATTTACTCTTACAATTGATTATATTTGTAAGTAGGAACTCGTATATACATATGATTTCGTATGTTTAGTCCAGTATTACGCATTTGAAATAAAACAATTTTTTTTCTTTTAAAACCATTTTAAAGATGTTCTATTTGATTTTTAATTTCCCGACACTTTAAGCGTTCATGGTCACGGGAGGACTAATGCATAGATCAATCTACCTTTACACTAAGGCAAGTTATAGTATTACGAAGCTTTATATCTACCCGTTATACATACATAGCATCACGCCATATCCCTTGCAGGGTAAACAGAGAGAAGAGAGTGCCAGAGAACTCTATCCTTGCATACTTCACTCGCTTCCTCAACATTCATAATTCTCTTCATACACGCTCGCCGGTTTCGGAGACTCTTACCTTATCCGTTATAGTATTATTTATTCAATTTTGACATACAAATTTATTGTCAATACAAAAAGAGAATAATTTTATACAAATAATTAATATATCAAAATCAAATACAATAAAATTTGTAAAAATACCATCACAAAGTACCTATAGGTATTATTGCTAAATATTATGTATTAAATCCACTCAGAAAGTTAAATTGCTGGGTCTCTTACTCGCCGAACGAAATACAACAACTCATTGCTCAGAAGTCGATTTTCTGTGAGAGTGGGGACGGACCGTCCCGTGGCTGAAGACAGAAAACTGTCAACAGTGTGGTCTACCACTATCATTAGTAATTTGTTTCAAGATTGCCTTCACTGTATTAATGTTATTTGCCGACCTTTGATAGTTTTATGTAAATAAAATAAACGTATGAAAACAATGGTTAATAACTAATCGAGTTAACACTCGGACGATAAATTTCAATTAATTTATTTTATATAAATTTAATTTTCCGTGTGGTGACGGAGTAAGTATAGAATTCACCACCCGCTATCTTACCCGTGGGTGATCGTAAGAGATGACAAAGCGATATAAAGTGCATATAACTATCTATGCAAGAGAAGAAAAACTCAAAACAAAACCCTATATCAGCATATCTGACCAACGTAGTGTAATACGTTAATTTCCCTCTCATTACGGAGGAGGCTCGACCCCAACAGTGGGATATATATATAAGATGATGATGATACAAATACACTTTTTTAACACTATTATATAGTGTTAAAAATATTTTTTTTAATATATTACCATATAGGTACTGATGATATTTCTAATGTTGAATTTTAAAAAGATATTTTAAATTATATTTGGATAATAATTATGTGTAAATATTTTTTTATAGTCCTCGCATTACACGAAGCTTGCGGTGAAAGTATAGTTTTTATCGATCGGTAATTTGAAATCTATACAGTTAAGTGTATTGTACATACATATCATCACGCCATATCCCTTGCAGGGTAGGAGAGAACAGAGTGCCAGAGAACTCTATATTTGCATACTTCACTCGCTTCCTCAACATTCATAATTCTCTTCATACACGCTCACCGGTTTCGGAGACTCTTGACTCCACCTTCCTTTAGTACATGATCGATCTGGTCTAGGTAGTTTAGTCTCGATCTCCCCCGGTACCTACATCCTTCCACTTTCGCATTGTATATCTTCTTAACCAGACGTTCGTTCGGCATTCTTTCCACATGTCCGAACCATCGGAGCATTCCCTTTCGCATCTTTACACCAATACTCTCTTTCATACCTACTCGTTCTCCTACGTCGTTTATTAAGTGTATTGTAATATCAAAATAACAGTATTTTCGTTGAAGATTACAATAGATAATAGATTTTCTTAATTTTGCATTACATGCATTATATATAGTAAGTTCGAGGAAGTTGATTTAGGTTAATATTTTCAATCAGCATTTGATTTACATATGTCGATCTATCTATCTTCTATATACTAATAAATGGAGAGTTGGCTTTTTTATTCGGTTATACTCTCAAAAATACTGAACCGATCGGAATAATACTAATACCATAAAATGTAGCGTGTTTCGGAAAAAGTTTTAGTATATGATATATTGGTGATTACTTATCCGGAAAGGAGGGAAGCGGGCATGTGACAGTTAGTATTTTAAATAATTAAGTTAGTATTTAAAAAAAATAGCTATTCATATTAATAAAAAAAAATCGTGTAGTTACGGAGTAAGAATACAATTCACCACCCTTTATCTTACCCGTGTGTAATCGTACGAGACGACTAAGGGATATAAAACGCATATAACATCTATGCAAGAGAAAGAAAACTCGAAACAAAACCTGTTGGCATAGGGTACGAACACGTCTGATCAGCCTGGTATAGTAGATCAATTTCCCTCACACTATGGAGGAGGCTCGAGCCCAATAGTGGGACATATATGAGCTGAAATGATGAATGATGATGATTAATAAAAGCTTTTGTGCATTATGAAAGTTAGTAACCCCTATTACTTTACCTAACTGTTCAGCGTTAAATGAATAGCATTGAAAAACTATGTAGTCGATATAGTAAATTTTGTTCGCTGTTTACATAGGCTCAGTCGGCTTATCAGGACTTGACCTAGAAGTTGGAGATTAGACCCTTGTTCTCAAGAGTGAGTAATTAATGGATTGATTAAATCCTGGTATTATTTTGGCAATACTCTAACGATGTAATAGAAATTTACTTAGAATCTACAAGAACATCTATTTAGAAGATATGTAGGTACATGACTATCTTAACATCGATATATATAATTCATTTAAATGGAACGGTATAATATAATTTTTATTCTCTTCTTTAGTTTTTAAATGAATTAATTGAAAAGTCATTGCATTATTTTAATAAATGTCAGTATTATTTTAATTATATTGTGTATCTATATAAAAAAAATAATTTCGTAATATTATAAATAATTTTCGGTTTCTAAAAAGATATAATTTCTTAATTTGAATGTTCTCAATGTTATTGAAAACAATAGTTTTGAATTTAAAATCAATTTATTATTTTTATTAAATAATGGTTATAAAGATCATGGTGCCTTAGTCATAATCATGTGGTCTTAACATGGTGTCGATCTTAGTTATGTCGGTACGACACAATGTTTGTGGTTTCGATACCCATGCAAAATATGGTCGATATTTTATATCACACAAAATGTTATTCTAAGTCTGGGTGTAATTGTGTCTGTTTAATTATATATTTGTAAAGTCCCTCGTAATACAAGAATGATCCTTAATGATCCTGCATTGTCTTTATATATAAAAATACCTTAATATTACAAAAATAACAATAAAATATCCTAATAATACTTATCAGCTTTTAAAATAAAATGCTAACTTTTCGTATAGTTAAAAATAAATCTACAACAAATTGAGATTTTAAGTTTTATTCCAAGTAGTAATATAATGACAGCGTCAGGAACTGGGACGCGGTCGCAGTCTTCTGCGAGGCAGTGGTCTCGGAAGGAGGCGGCGGAGCGGGTGCACAAGGAGCGTTTGGGGCGGCGTAGACGCGATTACCTGCGCCTGATGCCGCCCTAGCCGAAGCCGCGGTTGACTGGAACGGGGAATTAGTCCGTCACCCGCCGAGAGGCCAACCGCGCGAGGAAAGACCGACGTCCTCCCGGAGGGAGAGACGTCGGTCGAGGAGAGTCTGTCGTCCCGGACGGAGTGGTGCGAGGAGTGCGCCGACCGTAAACCACCCCAAAAAAAAGTATTAATATAATAGTTTTTTTTTAATATATGCCATTTTGTCAAGGTTAATAGGGAAGTGTAATGCCCTTTTATTCACCACGCTTAGTGCATGGTGAATAAATCTTCAGCCTTTTGGGAGAACTACAGGTATTTCTCTGCGGTGGTCATAACTATGTTACTAACTATGTTACTCTCAGGCGTAGGTGTTCTCATGCATCACACGCTAGATGGATTGTGTCCGCTTGAAAATTATTTCTGCACACTATCAGCAAGATTCAAGGCGAATATATGTATGTCCTCACAATGAGATTGATATTATATGATATGTATAATATTAATATGTGTAATAATACATCATATACTTATTCATAGAAATACTTTTTTATTAAAGATTAAATGTATTTTAATCTTTACCCTTGAATTTTACTTTACAAACATACCATTAACAGACGCAATTATCACCCAGGCTCAGAAAAACATCTGTGGATTGTATAAATAAATATTCCGGGTGTGGATCAAACGAATGACACTCCTTACAAGAAAAAGATACTAATATCCGGGCACTTATGTCAAGGAATCGGTAACAGTGGTCGGCCCATTGGGGACGCAGAGGGAACACGATGAGTTATGGGGCCACAAGTCGCCTTCTGTCACCTCGGATGGAAAAGGCGATGTAAATCCAGACCATAGTCTGCAAAAAAAAAGGGCTTTCTGTTGGTCATTCCCCTAGCAAATTTTCAGCATATTTTTTTACGATTTCAAGGAGTGAATTAGAGATATTTACAAATTGTATTCTTAGCCCGTTAATATATGTATATAGAACTTATAAAAAGTGTATATATAAACCATATAGATATATATGTCGAAGGAAATATATTACAAAATAAAATAGAATTAATGATATTGAGCGTCACAGTATTTCTCAGCAAAAAACCTGCGGTTGAGAAAGGGCGGTATGGCAGTATTTGCGGAGGGAAGGTCAACAAGGTGCCCGACAGCCTATAATTGAATCTGTGAGGGTCGCGATAAGCGCTGAGTGAAAACAGTTAACGTCATGAACAACTTTATACTAAATCCTCGAAGGTCATATTACTCAATTACTTTGGTTTACATATTTAGTGGTACCTAAATAATAAATAATACCCCGTATGGTAACGGACTAAGAGTACAATTCACTTGCCCGGAGTGACGTAAAAGATGATTAAAGAAAAAAAAATGAAAAAAAAAAAACAAAACAAAGTGTGTGTGTGTGTACTGTGTGTACACGCGTTAGAAGTTAAACTTCTTAGGCGTAACAAGATAATTTTTTTTTCAAAAATTTTATCATTCGCCTTAGTTTACGTTTGTAGAAAAAAAAACACACAAACAATAGAAAAAAGGTATTTTCTCAAACATGATTGAAAATTTGAGCAATATTTTGACAACCTTCTTCGAGATAAATCAAAATTGCTGTACTGACCAAATAGCGGCCGGCATAAAATGTATGAAAATCCATATCTGTCGTGTTTTAGCGGCCAAATAATATATATGTGTATTCATATCTGTCGTGTATTTTAAAAATGGAATGAGGTTAGGTTACTTCAAAATATGGTAACTAAATAGGCAACTTATCAGAGTTTTATTTAAATTTCGAACTGGCTTGAATAAGAAACCCGTTTGACAATGAAAAAAAAAACAAATGAACCCTTTAGCACGTGAAAAATGTTGTTCGTTGTTCGTCATGTATACTGTTCTACTGAGTTTTAATTACCGCGCATTGTTTGAGAAACGCACTATACAAGCCTTGGCCACAACTAGGAATTGATGGCCGTACGTACGTGTGCCTCGGCTACGCTTCGACCGACATTTACACGCTCAGCCATCAATTCCTCTTTTGCTGGCCGCTGCAGTAATGTACTATTATTTAAATATCATAAAATAAATAATTATCGTGAATACAGTTGTCAGTTATATATGTATATATATATATATATATATATATATATATATATATATATATATATATCGATCGAGCGATCTCTGCGGAAAATCTGTGGAGTAAGGCTGACCGACCGCATTCTTAACGACGACGTAAGAGAGCGAGTAGATATAAAAGAGAGTATTGGGGTAAAGATGCGAAAGGGAATGCTCCGATGGTTCGTACATGTGGAAAGAATGCCGAACGAACGTCTGGTTAAGAAGATATACATGACCGATCTGGTCTAGGTAGGTTAGTCTCGGTCTCCCCCGGTACCTACATCCTTTCACTTTCGCATTGTATATCTTCTTAACCAGACGTTCGTTCGCTATTCTTTCCACATGTCCAAACCATCGGAGCATTCCCTTTCGCATCTTTACACCAATACTCTCTTTCATACCTACTCGCTTTCTTACGTCGTCGTTACGAATGTGATCGATCAGCCTAACTCCACTAATTTTCCGTAGAGATCGCATTTCGACCGCATTAATTTTACTTTCATAAACACATACATATGTATATAATGTATATATACATACGAGTATATATAGTCTATGACGTAACGTACTTGAGTATGAGTAATGTAACAGTAATGTATTGTATAGTTGGGTTATGACGAGAGTTAGGGAAAACTTGTAGTTTTCTTAGTATCTCGACAATATTTTCATGTAAATTTGTTTTATGAAAACAGTCAGCCAAACTTTTGCTGTTGCCGTCAAACTTTATCTACTATATTTATAGACGACATTTCTCCGCGCCCATCAAAATAACCTCGAGAAATTTTCATCATCTACTTTTCAAAATGAAAGCAAATTGTTTCTATTGATTTTTATTTATATACTAGCTTTTACACGCGACTTCGTCCACGTAGAAGACATCTCTGACAGAGTTAAATAGAAAAAGCAATGCAAGGTGTTGAAAGTTTGTCGCTAGGAGGATAATCAACAGCGTCAGAAACTGGGATGCGTTGAGGTGTTGATTCTGCGAGTTGGTTGTCTAACGGAATTAGGCAATAGGGTGGGTCCGAGAGAAAATACTCTACGTTGACACGCTCTACCGTCGGTGCTTTGGGCGGCGCAAGCGTGAGTACCTGTATTTAGGGCTTCGACTCGAGATGATACCCGGTTGCGGTGGCCCGCCCGCACAACGTAGATGTACGTGTATGGCGTGCGTGTGTCTATCTACCATAGCCGGCGGTCACTAAAGAAAAACGTGGGTCAAAGTTCTGTTCATTCTACAAATTATATTGCCATTAAGATACTATTTACGGTATGACCATGGGATAAAAATATAATTATCGCCACCCTTTATTTGACTGTTTTGTTTCACCAGCAGAGTTGCGACCTCGTTAGATATGATTTATTATTTCAGTTATAGGGTGAACATTTTTGAAGCTAAACTTAACCTGTATCTTAAACTATTAATCAAGAACCTATTGTCGTCTACTATGTGTATCGTGTGAGCTTTCACGCCGGAACTGGTCGCCACAACGGCACTGGTGCGGGGTTGATGGAGAGTGAAGAGAAACACGTGTTTATTTATTTTTACCGAAGAATATTTGTACGTAATTTGAAAAGAATCGATAAAGAAATTTTCTCCCCATACACACTTTGCCGCTTTGTTACACCCCCTTAGGGGCGGAATTCATAAAATCCTTTCATATTGAATCTCTATGTCATAAATAAAAACGTGCTTCAAAATTTAATGTTTCTAGCTTTAATAGTTTCGGCTTGGCGGTAATAAGTCGTTCAACTCGCTTCACAGGCCTAATTTACACAACCAGAGGGTGAAAATTGATATATGCTGGATATTACCCTTTTTTTTTTTTTTTTTTTTTTTTTTTGCCGTGGGCCATGGACGTCGCACCCCGCCAAGTCGGTCCGGGGTGACGGAAGAGGCGGCGCGCAACCCCATTGACCCACCCTGCAAGCACCTCTTCTTCGCCGTGCAAGCGGGCCACCGGTACCCGATTTTTGTCTTCGGTGGCCCGCTCAGCGGTATGCCCTCTCGGGCTCCTCTCCTGTCGACGCCCCGACAGCTTTCGCCGTCGAGGCGTCGTCCTCACGCGGTGGCCTCACGTCGGGTGACCGGACAATTCCCCGGTCCGATCACCCGAAGCCTCGGTTAGGGCGGCATCAGGCGCAGGTATTCGCGCCTGCGCCGCCCCGGCCGCTGACGGCGGCCCGGGTCACGGGAATCCTCCCGGACTCGTTCCGCCGTCTCCTTCTGCGAGATAACAGCCTCGCAGAAGGCGGCGACCGCGTCCCAGTTCCTGACGCTGTCGACCATCGCCCTCGCGACAGCCGGCAGCGTCAGGTCGGCACCGATTACAGCGACGAGGTCACGGCGCTGCCCGTCCCAACTCGGACACACCTCCAGTGTGTGTCTCGCCGTGTCCTCGTCACTGCTGCAATGGTGGCAGGCCGGAGTCCACTCCCTATACGCGACCGTGTGCAGGTACAGACCGAAACACCCGTGCCCTGACAATACCTGCACCAGCCGAAAGGAGAGGACTCCGTGCCGCCGCTCCATCCATTCCATCAGTACGGGCCGGAGGGCCTCGACGGTAACGACACCGTGTCTTGGCCTCTCCAGCCGCGTAACCCAACGGGCGATGACGTCTCGGCGGGCGTCCTCGCGCCAGGTGGCTATCTCGCTCAACGATGGGGAGCCACCTTCGTCGCGCACTGAGGTAACCCGCCGGTAGAGGTCGGAGAGCATCTCCGCCTCTAGGTCCCACGGGGGTGTCCCGGCCAATAGGCACGCCGCCTCTGTCGACACCGTGCGGTATCCGCGAATGGCTCTGACCGCCATGGCTCGCTGTGGTCTCCACAGAACCGCCCTGAGCTGGGCGTTCAGAGCCCTCGCCCACACGGGTGCGCCGTACATGGCCATTGAGCGGATCACCCCCGCATACAGCCGTCGACCCTCGAAACTGGGTCCGCCCACATTCGGCATGAGTCGAGAAAGGGCGGACGCCGCGCCGACCAGCCGGGGAGCAATTTGGCGAAAATGCTCCCGGAACCACCATCGCCCGTCGAGCACCAGACCCAAGTACCTCATATGGGCCTGGATACTGATGTGGATGGAGTTGACGATTAACGAGGCGCCGATGGGCAGCCTCACACGGGGCCCATGGAATAGTAGGGCCTCCGTCTTGTTTAGGGCCACCCTGAGCCCCAGCGCCTCGATTCGCCTGACCATCTCCTCGGTGCCGAGAGTGGCCAGGCTCGCCGCCTCTTCGAATGTCCTGCCCCGGGCTGTGACGAGCGTGTCGTCAGCATAGCAAATAACGCTCAGCCCAGGGGGGAGACTCCCTCTCAACGCCCAGTCGTACCCGATGTCCCACAGAGTCGGCCCCAGAACCGACCCCTGCGGAACACCGCACGACATGGGCGTCCGCACAATGTCCCCTGCGGGGCTCGCGTAGAGAACACTGCGCCCCTCCAAATAGTCTGCCACCAGCCGCCTGAGGTACAGGGGCACTCCATGGAACCGGAGCGCCTCCCTGATGCAGCTGAATGGCAGACTATTGAAGGCGTTGGCGATGTCCAACGACACCGCCAACAACACTCCTTTGCCGGCGACAGCCTCCGCGGCCGTCTGCCTCAGGCGTAGCAGGGCCCCGATGGTCGAACGCCCCCTCCGAAACCCAAATTGAGCGTCCGACAGATCGGGCCCCACCTCCTCCAGGTGCTGGACGATGCGGGCAGCGAGGACATGCTCCAGCAGCTTACCCACATCGTCCAGAAGCACAATGGGCCTGTAGGCCGACGGCGAATCCGGGGGCCGTCCCGGCTTTGGCAGGAGAACCAACCTCCCTTCCTTCCAGCACTCAGGAAACTGTCCAGACGTTAGACAGGCGTTGAACAGTCGCCTGAGGCGAGGTTCGAGATGCTCGAGGAGCAACGTCAACACCCGGACTGGGATTCCGTCCGGGCCGGGGGCCGTGGTGGCGGAACGAATCTTCGCCACGGCTGCTCCCACTTCCGACTCCGTCACGGGCGGAACACTCTCGACGGCCTCCCGGTCGTGATCTGGCGAAGCCATGACCGGGGGCGTGTGCTCCGGCTGCCGCGGGAACAGCTCCTCGACCACTCTACGAAGGAGGTCGGGCTGGAGGGTCTCGGTGAGGGGGGGGCCCTGCGCGCGAAGCTTATTCAGCGACGCGCGATACGGGCGACCCCAGGGGTCACGGTCGAGACCGTCCAGCATCTCCTGCCAACTTGCGTCCTTGGCGGACCGGATGGCCAGCCGAAAGGCAGTACGCGCACTGCGGTACGCCTCGTACAGCTGGCCCTCCCGCTCAACATCGCGGCGACGCCGCCGACTGCGGGTGTAGGACCTTCGGGCACTAATGCACGCCGCACGAAGGTCCGCCAGTCTTGGGGACCACCAGTAGACCCCCTGCCTCGGAGGTAGACGCCGCACCCTGGGCATGGCCGCATCGCAGACCTGCGTTAACGCACTGCGGATGCGGACAGCCTCAGCGTCCACTCCGACCGCTGGGGGTGGTGAGGACAGCCACGTGTTCACGATGGCCGCCTCCGCCAGTAGGTCCCTATCTAGACGCCCCACAGCCCACCGCGGAAATGCGGGAGCCCGGTCCGCCCTGTGACCCCTGCTGAGGTCCCGGAGAGGGGAGACCTCCATTCGGATGTATCGGTGATCCGACAGGGTCTCCGCCTCCTCCAGGACACGCCAGTTCCTCACTCGTGGGGCGATCAGGCACGACGTACGGTTCCGCGACTACGGCTGCACCGATCGACCACTCCGCCATGGATTGCAGGAGGAGATCCTGCGCACCGGCGGAGTGGTTGGTGTTGGCCTGCAGGAGGTGAGTGGACTGGGCAGCCATTAATGGGCCGTGTCCATCATCACCTCCTGGCTTGCGGCGGGCGATCGGGCCGCGCTAGGAGCTGGAGCGGCCGGGGTCGAAGGGCCGCTCCGCCCCTTTGGAGCCGAAGCCGGAGGTCTGCACGCCCCAGAGCCCATGCGGTGCTTGGCGGGCTTATTGCCCGCCGCACACGCGGGGCAGTGGGGCGGGGCGGCGCAAGATGCCGCCATATGCCCAGTCTGACCGCAGCGGAAACAGAGTCCGCCGCAGTCAAAGCAATTAGTGCATGTTGGCCGGGTGTGCCCGACCGCCATGCACTTGAAACACCTCGCAGGCCGGTGCTCCAGCACGGTGACTCGCGCTGAGCTCCAGCCCACGAGGAGCCTGCCTGAGTCGGCCAGTTGCCTGACCGACTCCACTGGGCACTGCACCCAGGCAGCACCTACGCCGCCCGGACCGGGCCGGATGGCGCCAACCCGGACGGTGTCCATGGGACACCCGGTTTTCGAGGCAATGGCCTCCCGGATGTCTTCCACCGTCACGGAGTCGTCCAAACCCGCGATGCGCATTTCGGCGCACTTTACGGGTCTGGCGATTTTGACGCTACCCTCCTCGGCGAACAGACCTCGCAGCTTCGACGCCACGCTATCGGCCGTCCTGGTGCCCTCGGCCCCAGGGAACTCTAAGATCCGAGCCCCTGTCCGGGCCTTGCGGGTCCTGGCTTCGACGCCTCCTATGTCGGAGACGTCGAGCTCCCGCCGGGCTTTCCTCAGAACGGCCTCATAGCTGAGGCCCCTTTCTGCCGCCTCAGGCAGCACAGTGATCACCACTGCGGCTGTCTTCGGCGGCCGGAGCCCCTTGCGCGGCCTCTTCTTCTTCGTGCCACCTCCTCCGGCTCCTGCCTGGGGGGCGACGACCTCAGCGGCGCGCTTGGCCGCCGCTCTCCTCCTCTGGCCGCGACTCTTTCTGCCGCGCTCGGCCACCTGCCAACCCTGTTCGGGCGTAGCGGGCGTGCCGGGCGCTGAGGGCGTAGTCGCGGCCGTGCTAGTCGTCGCCGGCGGTGTTGGTGCGGGCGACGACTGCGTTCCGGCAGGAGCCGGTGCCGACTTCCTCTTTGGAGCGGGCCTCTTCGGCTTGGGTCCAGCCGCGGCTGCGGCGTAACTCCCCCCCACGCGGCCACTCTGACAGGGTAGCGGGGCGGGAGTTGGTGCCGCATACGGCCGCTTGTCCGCGGCGAGAGGCGGCCGAACTCGAGGTTCCGGAGGCAGCCTTGCCTCCAGAACGGCCAAGCGCGCATTGACCATATTCCCTATGGCGTCTATAATGGCGCGCAAGGCCTCGTCCGACACGCCCCCCACCGCAGGCCGCCTGGTACCCTGGCTGGAGCGTGCTAGGAACAGAACATTTATTATTATATTTATTATTTATTTGATTCGACTCGTAATTTGAAAGGAATCAATAAAGATTTTTTCTCTTCACACAAACTTTGCCACTCTGCTCCACCCCCTTAGGGGTATAATTTCATAAAATCCTTTCTCAGTAAATCTCTACGTCATATAAGGAAACCACTGTCAACATTTCAAGTTGCCAGCTTCAATAATATCGGCTTGGCGCTAATGATTTAATGAGTCGTCCAACCCGCTTTGCAGGCCTAATTTACACCCCAGAGGGTGAAAATCAACAAATACTGAAACACGTGTTTATTTATTTTTACTTAAGAATATTTATACGTAATTTGAAAAAAATCGATAAAGATTTTTTTCTCCGAACATTTTATAAATTGACATAACTTTTTTTTTTATAAACCAATTGACATAAAATAAAGCCTAAATGTTAAGTGAAGCTTACCACAATATATTATTGAAACCCGCGTCTAAATCGGATAAGCCGTTTCTGAGATTAGCGTGCACAAACACACAGACAAACAGATAAACAGACAAACATTTTAAAAATGATTGTTTTGGGTTCTATTAGTGTTGATAAAGGTCCCAGTAATATTTTTTTTCATATATCTTCCATGTACAGACCCGTTACATTTTTATTATATGTATAGATTCGAGAGCCAATAAGTAGTTTTACTTATGGGGACTAAACTATTTACGTTAAAGTTACTTTTTTTTGCAACTTACCTTATGGAAGTATTTCTGTGTTTATCCTTTAAAAAATATTGTTTTTACTAGTCTGGGCTCGTATAATCAAATAAAGAACGAGCGCTCCTAACGCGTCTCTGACAAGATGATGATTCTTTTGGGTTACGATGACACGGGTTAGTGATGTATAATCAGAGATATATCACTTAAGCATCTTTTACGACACTCACGGGTACCAAAGGAGGCGGAAAGTTATATTCTTAATCCATCACTACAACAAATGAACAAAATCAACAAAATTAATCATGTCGAACTCTTATTAAATCATATTTTACTGCAGAAAAATAAATTATTATTTTATATTTTGTGTATTTTGGGGGGCATAGTCTGGAGCGTGCTCGTCGCATCCCCCGCCAGTCTAATTAGACTGCTAATCCGGCTCGAATGCGTACCGCAGTACGGGTTAGGGCATCCCCCGGAGGCGACGCGTACCGACCCGCCCCCGTCGGTATGAATATCGGCAGTTGCGGCGATGGAGGCCGCCACCCATCACGCCTTGCCCGGTCCGGCGAGTCGAGGAGAGCAGAGTGCCGGGTGGGCACGTGGAATGTAAGAGGTTGTGTGGAAGGTAAGTTGCACGAGCTGATATCCGTCATGGCGGACAAACAGCTAGACGTGCTCTGTGTAATAGAGACCAAGCGAAGGGGCAGCGACGCTTGCGATCTTCCTGGTGGCGGGATGGCTCTGTGGTCTAGTGTACGACAGAGCGATCGAGCCAGCAGGAGCTGGGGGTAGGAGTGCTGCGTTCCTGTTGCTCCTCAATTTATGTTGGAGCTCGGGAATGGTTCCCGGGGACTGGAATAGCGTAGCCATCGTGCCTTTGTTTAAAAACACGTTATGAATACCCAAATTACAGAGCCATATGCTTGACCAGTTTGGCAGCAAAAGTGTACGGTAAAATTATTGAAAGGAAAATAAGGATGGAGTCCGATGGTTTACTGTGTGAGACACAAGGAGGTTTCAGGAGTGGAAATGGATGCATGGATTAAGTGTTCTCTCTGCGCAACAATGTGGAGAAGCATCTGGCTCTAGGTCAGAGGGTTTTCTGCAGTTTTGTGGATCTGGAGAGAGCATTTGACACGGTTGTACGAAAGAAACTTTGGGACATATTACCGGAGTATGGTATTAACGGTAAACTGCTACAGGCTGTGCTGTCCAGTTACATGGGCTGTAGAGACTGTGTGCGGCTGGATGATGGAATGTCGCCTTGGTTTGACGTCAATATCGGCGTTAAGCAGGGGGTGCGTTCTGTCAGCCAGGCTGTTTATCATATATCTGGATAAATGTCTCCAAAGGTTGAACGATATGAATGTGGGGGTCCAGATGGGCGACTCAGTAGTCACTGCTCTGCTTTATGCAGTTGATGCAGTTCTGCTGGCACAGTCATCGACTGACCTGTAGACCCTAGTCGACACAATGACAGAAGATTGTAAGAAAAGAGGTCTACGCGTGAATGTGAGCAAAACCAAAATAATGGTCTTTGCAAGAGATGAAGCCAGAACAGATGTAAGAGTAACAATAGGTAATGATGTACTAGAGCAAGTGGATGAATTTATATATCTTGGATGTGGATTTAGCCGAGATGGAAGGTACACCACTGATATAGAGCGAAAAGTGAATGCGGGAAATAGAGTGAACGGAGCGTTGGGACAACTTCTCGGTAGTCACCACCTCAGCCAAAAGGCACGTGTAGTAATACATAATGCAGTGCATATCCCAACATTACTGTATGGAAGCGAGAGTTAGGTATGCAGAAAAGAGTATGAAAGTAAAATTAATGCGGTCGAAATGCGATCTCTGCGTAAAATCTGTGGAGTTAGGCTGACCGACCGCATTCGTAACGACAACGTAAGAGAGCGAGTAGGTATGAAAGAGAGTATTGGTGTAAAGATGCGAAAGGAAATGCTCCGATGGTTCGGACATGTGGAAAGAATGCCGAACGAACGTCTGGTTAAGATGATATACAATGCGAAAGTGGAAGGATGTAGGTACCGGGGGAGACCGAGACTTACCTACCTGGACCAGATCGGTCATGTTCTGAAGGAAGGTGGAGTCAAGTGTCTCCGAAACCGGTGAGTGTGTATGAAGAGAATTATGAATGTTGAGGAAGCGAGTGAAGTATGCAAGGATAGAGTTCTCTGGCACTCTGTTCTCTCTGCCTACCCTGCAAAGGATATGGCGTGATGATATGTATGTATGTATGTGTATATTTTGTGTTATCATGGAACCAAACTGTAGTCTGCCGCAAAAAAAAAAATACGTCACCTAATGCATTGTTAACGTGAAACGGCTCATGGCACATCAGTTGGATAGTTCCAAGCCTTATACATAGTCAAATCAAATGGTTCATCAAATTTAGTATTTTATATATTTAACACATGCATGTAAAGTCGCCAAAAATTATGATAGAACATTATTTAAACACGATCAGAGTTATTTCATATTAAACGAAGAAATTATTTTGAGTATTTTAGTTTAAAATCAGTGTCAGTATATTTAAAAATTATAAGACCATATTAGTTTCTTTTATATAAGTAAATAGGTACTGACACAGATCTAGTAACAATAAACTTATTTAACATATTACAAATTAGGAGAAGCATATTTTAATTGCATCACAATACTATTCATTCAAACAATAAAATTAATGAAAATTAGACAATCCTTAACTATGTCTTTGACAGTAATACTCGAATCAAACATTTCAATCATAATTTCTATAACGATATTTATATTGTAAAATTTAATGGGATAATAACCAATGTTACTTAGAAAAAAGGCTTTTATATTTTCATCTTAGCTCATAATTTCATCATTTTATATCTTAGATGACATAAAAATTATGAGTTTTTTGTTGTTGTTTTGTATTTGTGATAGTTTTAATATCTACCAAATCAATTTAAAAAGAGGTATACAATTGAGAATAAAAGAAAATACAATGTCAAAATAGGTATTTGCCTGTATATTTATGTGAGTAATCCATGTACGGTAGAATGGGTAGGTATACTAAGCATATAATTAGATATTTCTTTCCATTAAGTTCAAGGGTTATTTTAAATAAAAAACTATTTATATTACAATCACTATTTAAGTTTCTTTTGGTATAAAATTCTGGTTTACCTGTTTTAAGTAAATAAAAGGTTTATTTACTTAAAACAGGTTATAATTTATTTGTAATGAAAATAATATTTACTTTTAACAAATTCAGATACTGAATTTGTGATTTTATTGTTCGTAGTTCGAATTCAATAAACAAAAGAAATTTTAATAAAAGCTAAAAGCAATGTTCAATAAATAATTGCTTGTTGTATTTGTTTACTTTCATTATAAAGGAATTTAATGAAAGAGCTAATTTCATAGTTTAACTTATGATTTCGTAAAGAATAATCCGGCCAGAGCAGTATTGTTCTGGTGTTTGTCGTTCTAATCTTAATGGGCGTATATGTTACTGCTATTTTCCATGCGTTGACGACGTAAGAATACAATTCACTACCCCTTTTATTGCCCGCATGTGTTTAAGACGATTAAGAGATGTAATATGCCTATAACGACTATTCAAAAGAAGAAAACTCGAAATAAAACCCTATACTAACACATCCGACCAGTTTGTAGCGTGTATAATATACTACAAGCTGGTCGTATGTGTTAGTGTAAATACTAACCATCCGATCAGCTTATAGTGTCTTATATCGTGGATAGTAGCTCTATTTCCTGCCAATTATGGAGGGACCACAGCCTCCGGGAGGCCCGGACGAAGTACCCATCCGGGTGTTGACGTTGCTCCTCGAGCACCTGGAACCAGCAACCGCCTCAGGCGACTGTACAACGCCTATTTGGCGGCTGGGCAGTTCTCTGAGTGCTGAAAGGAGGGGAGGTTGGTTCTCCTGCCAAAGCCGGGACGGCCTCCAGATTCGCCGTCGGACTCATCGTGCTGCTGGACGATGTGGATGATAGCTGGGTGGTATCGTCGCTGCCCGCATCGTCCAGCACCTACATGTGGTGGGCCCGATCTGTCGGACGCTCAATTCGGCTTTCGAAGAGGGCGTTTGACCATCGGGCCTCTGCTGCGCCTGAGGCAGTCGGTCGCGAAGGCTATCGCCCGTGGAGGAGTGCTCTTGGTGGTGTTCTTGGACATTGCCAACACATTCAATAGTCTGCCATTTAGCTGCATCAGGAAGGCGCTTCGTATCCGCAGGGTGCCCTTGTACCTGAGGCGGCTGGTGGCAGACTATTTGGGCGTAGTGTCCTCTGCGCGAGTCCCGCAGGGGATATTGCGCGGATGCCCATGACGTGTGGTGTTCCACAGGGGTCGGTCCTGGAGCCGACTCTGTGGGACATCACATCGTTACGACTAGGCGTTGAGAGGGAGTCTCTCCCCCGGGCTGAGCTTGATATGCTATGCTGACGACACGTTCGTCACAGCTAGGGGCAGGATACTCGAAGAGGCGATGAACCTGGCCACACTCGGCATCGAAGAGATGGCTAGGCGAATCGAGGCGCTGGGACTTAAGGTGGCCCTAAATAAGTCGGAGGACCTTTTGTTCCATGGGACCGTCTGTCGGTGCCTCAATAGTCGTCAACTCCATTGCGGCGAGGTCTCTGACCATTCAACTCAGGGCTCTTCTGTGTCGTCCACAGAGAGTCATGGCGGTCAGAGCCATCCGCAGTTATCACACAGTGGCGACCGAGGCGGCATGCGCATTAGCCGGAACACCCCCATGGGACCTGGAGGTGGAGATGCTCTCTGATCTCTACTGGTGGGTGTCTTTAGTACGTGACGAGGGTGGCTTCCTATCGCTCAGCGAGCTAGCCACCTGGCGCGAGGACCCGCCGGGATGCCGTTGCTCATTGGGTTACCTACGTGTCTGGAGAGACTGTCGTGAAAGCGATGGTCGACAGCGTCAGGAACTGGGACGCCGTCACCACCTTTTGCGAGGCAGTCATCTTGCAGAAGGACGCGGCAGAACGAGTCCGGGAGGATTCCCTCCACGCGGGCTTAGGCCACCGTCGGCGCCTTATATGTAATTAGCAATCTATAGCAACCATTATCTATTTTTAATAACTTAACATTAATAGCTTTCTTTCACCTCAACCTCTTTGCAAACAAAGATCGGGTAGCCGTGGCCCGCCCCACTTGTCAGTAGTGAGGTGCGCGAACGAGAGATTATGGTGCTGCACGTCGTCCATTCTATCGCCTCGTACGAATCGGGAAGGGTGTGACAAGAGCATGTCTTAAAAAAAAAGTAGCTTAATTTCAAAGTATTTTGATTATTAACTGAAATTATTTATATATAGATATAACTTATCTAAGTTCGCATACACTCTGTAATCGTTATAATTTTGACTTTTAGGTTACTCTAAGTGTTTAATTCAATCGCCAGCTTCTTCAGAAGAATCTTCTACACAGAATATGAATCATATGTCGATAAATCATGTTATGAATCTATACCTGTATATAAACCAAATTTGTGTCACTCATAAGGTAAATAAATATGAAGGAAATAGATCGTGCGTATTGAAATTAGATTGGTCGGGGTCCCTATAGCTTTGAATTATGTTATTACTGTTATATGCTATCAGCAAAGAGCACGAAAATAAATCACGTTCGGAGTGCGACTGAAATGTACAATGTTTGCAGTTTTATGGGAGGTTCGTTATATCTAGTTTCAAGCCCTCTCGGTAGTGATTTGTTAACGGTAGCCTCAGTTTTCTTAATTTATTAAGTTTTTCACACTATTCCTTCGTCTGTTACCGCTTATGGTAAAGTTAATAAGAAGATAATAGATAAAATAAATAAAGATAATAGATAAAAGAACTGACTGATAAAATAATTTCCGTGTGGTGACGGAGTAAGAATACTATTTACCACTCCATATCTTACCCGTGGGTGATCGTACGAGATGAGAGAAACGACTATGCGATATAAAACTCATATAACATCTATGCAAGATAGATAGTAGGTTAATTTCCCTGCCATTACTGAGGAGGCCCGAGCCCAACACTGGGACGTTTATGGGCTGTGATGATGATGATGATGATGATGAAATAAAATAAGAGTCAGTATACTATAGGAAGTTGTAAGGAACGCTTTAATTCTTGTTATTAGGACGATATTTAGGAACTACAATTCATGTCATAAGTCATTGCTGGTGTTACACACTGATCATATTATTATTTAATTTAAAAATATTTAATTTCGGTTTCAATAGTTTCATGATTTTTTAATCCATTCAAATAATATACCTGTATATAGATATTGAAAGGTTGGAGTAAGAAAGAAGAAGATAAAATAAAATACGAGCTACTGATACTACTAACTGTGCAACTTCTGTATTTCATCATCATCATCATCATCATCACAGCTCATAAATGTCTCACTGTTGGGCTCGGGCCTCCTCCGTAATAGTAGGGAAATTAACCTACTATACCGCGCTGGTCAGACGTGTTGGTATAGGGTTTTGTTTCGAGTTTTCCTTCGCTCGCATAGATGGTATATGCGTTTTATATCCCTTAGTCGTCTCGTACGATCACCCACGGGTAAGGTATGGGGTGGCGAATAGTATTTTTACTCCGTCACCACACGGAAAACTTATTTATATTTACATTATTTAAATTGTGCGTTTAGAAAAGAATAAAATACCACTAATAAAACATGTTAGTTATGCATAAAGAGAAACTTGATTGTATTCGTAACAACAAATAACGCAATGTTTGATGTACTATTCAAACAACTTTGTTATTTAGACTGTAGGGCGAATAGTTTTCTTTACAAACAGAGCTTCGACATTCCAACATTCCAACAGTTTAAGATGGATCAAATAACTAGAAACATATACCTTTCAGTACCATTGTTTTCTCTTATTTTCATATCTATGTAATATAATTTCTGTATCTAAGACTACATAACTCTTTTCGTCGTTCAATTTATATTAGACCTTTCTTTTCTTAACTTCAAAAAATGCCTTCACGTCTCGTTCTGTCAAGGGTAGATAAAAAGTGTTTTTTATCCAATGTGCATAGACTAAAGACACGGTTTAGGCAAGGCAATATACAATCGAAGCTGAGACCAAGGCTGGTATATTAATCTTCTAATCCTAATAGGTCTTATATATCACAGCTGGTGATGACGACTAATGAACAGGGTAGTTAAATTTATTGCACGCCTCATAAGCGAAGCGTTGAGGTCTTGCTCTACTCTCGACTTATGAAAATCAAGCACTTTTCAAACCTAAAAATGATTGTATTTTTCTCACATTGCACTTATAGGATAATATAATAATATACATATGTCAAGAAAAAACATTCGTCTAAACGTATTTGATATTTTTAAAAAGCAATTATTTTGTTTAAAGTAAGAAAAAAGTTGATTAAAAAAAATTTTCGAGTCCGTCCGGATGTTACCGTAAAGTATCTGGCATTATGTCGACCGTAAAAATGAATGTATCGAAGTTTTTCTTTTATCAAAAGCTTCATAATCGCAACGCGCTGTTTCCTTTCGAAAATGGCTTGGTAATTCTTTGTCGTTTAATTGCAATTAATAAAAAACTAAACTGCTTAGTCATTGGTGTATGTATACTTTATGAAAATTGGGTTCGTTATATTTTTTGTTCGTCCATTCGGACAAGCAAAGGAAATAAATCCCATTCAGCCTATACAGCTATGTTTAGCTCTACGTCGAGAATGGCACAAGATATCTAAAGTATTTTTTTTTCTTTCATTACGAGTATGTACAAGCTTTTATTTAGTTTCACCTGTCCCGTTGTCTATAATCAAATCTTACAAGTTAAATTTGATCCCCTTTCCGGTTTCTGATTGAGCTGAAATTTTGCATGCATGTATAAATTACATGACAATGCAATATTATTGTGACAAAGAGCTGACCTGATGATGGACCTGGAAGCTGGCCATAGGAACTCCGTAATTAAACGACGCAACCCGATCGAAATTGGGCTTATTTGATTCGTCTTGACGAGTACTTTGATACTATATGGAAACCAGGGTCTGATCATGGACCTGGAAGCTGTCCATAGGAACTCCGTAATTAAGCGACGCAACCTCATCGAGTTTGGGCTCGTTTGATTCGTCTTGACGAGTACTTTGATACTATATGGTAACCAGGGTCTGACGATGGACTTGAAACCTGGCCATAAGAACTCTGTAATTAAACAGCGCAACCCCATCGAGTTTGGGCTCGCTTGATTTGTCTTGAGGAGTACTTTGATACTATATGGTAACTAGGTTCTGATGATGGACCTGGAAGCTGGCCATAGGAACTCCGTAATTAAAAGATGCAACTCCACCGAGTTTGGGCTCGTTTGATTCGTCTTGACGAGTATTTTGATACTATATGGAAACCAGAGTCTGATCATGGACCTGGAAGCTGTCCATAGGAACTCCATAATTAAGCGACGCAACTCCATCGAGTTTGGGCTCGTTTGATTCGTCTTGACGAGTACTTTGAGACTATATGGTAACCAGGGCCTGACGATGGACCTGGAACCAGGCCATAAGAACTCCTTAATTTTATATCCATATCGCTAACGTTGCGCCTCAGAGTACCAGGGCCAACCCTGTTATATTGAAGCCCTTATTCCTCCACAATGGAACTCTGGGGTGACGAACCCTTTTTGTACTATATTTGTGGGAACAACACGAATAATAAAAATACTAAAAAGTTAAAAATAAAATTAAAGAAAAATATTTTTTAAAAACAAGCTTTTATTATTTGCTAATATAATAAACTAAAAAGTTAAAAATAAATTAACTCTAATCAGACATATAACACTTTATAAGTTCATTGTAACCTTTAACGATATTTTTATTAATCTTCAACAACAAAATAATTCCATATCGTACATAATTATATATTTTTAACACTAAAACTTTACACCATAATTATTAAATCTGCTCGTTTTTATCACAGTCCCAATTTTATAAATAAAAGTGTGTTGCATTTTTTAGCAAATAATAAACAGCTTGCTTTTAAAAACGGATTTTTTTCTTTAATTTTATTTTCATTTCTGGCATTGACTAATAGTAAATGATAAATAATATAAAAATTATGAGGCGTGCACTTTTGGATTTTCCAAATTATTTTTAAATATATTTCTAGTAAATTGTTCTTTATTTAAACAGAGTTATATGTTGAAACTCTTGTCAAAGTATTGATTTAATTATCGAACGGAGTACTTTATTGCACGCCTCATAAACGAAGCATTGAGGTTTTGCTCTACACTCGATATATGAAAATCAAGCACTTTTCAAACCAAAAAATGATTGTATTTTCTCACATTACACTTATATGATAATATTATCTTACATATGAGAAAAAACATTCGTTTAAACGTATTTGATATTTTTAAAATGCGATTATTTTGTTTAAAGTAACAAAATAGTGAATAAAAAAATATAATCGAGGATGTCGGATAAAATATTCAGGATCTGGCACGATCACGACCGTAAAAACTAATGTATTAAAATATTTCTTTTTTTAAAAGCTTCATAATCGCAACGCGCTGTATTTTTTCGAAAATGACTTGGTAATTCTTTGTCGTTTAATTGCAATTAATAAAAAAATAAACTCCTTAGTTATTAGTGGTAGTACAAGGTGGTATACCTTGTGAAAATTGGATTCTTTTACATTTTTTGTTTGTCCATTCGTACAGGCAAAGGAAACAAATCTTATACAGCCTATTGTAAACGAACAGCTATGTTTAGCACTACGTCGAGAATGGCACCAAATTTCAAAAGGATTTTTTTCTTTCATTTTCATTAATGGCATTTTTGGCACTTTTAGATTTTTCAAATTATTTTATTTTTATATCAATTAAACAGGACTGGATATTTTTGTACATTAGATTTTCGATGAATCTATTAGAAAATTTAATAGAATGAACTAAATTTGCCACTCATGCATTAATCTATAGAAATCATCTATGGGGCATAGGCCTACCATCGAAGATGGGATAATTGCGTGATCGTGACCTGTATGTGCAGGTGGGTTGGCTATCGCACTGGGTCTTATGTATTTTCCAAGAGAGTCCTTTTGTCGTTGTTGTTGTTTGTGAGAGTGATTTTTTATTCTCATTAGGCTGATTTATACAACTGCTATGGATGTGTTGGTTAGTAGCGACACAACATATTTTTAAATTGTCACCACTTGATCTTATTCTAAGAGATTTACTTTTTCACTTTAGTTGACCGAATGTGAGATAAAGAAAATATTATATTCATTAATAGAAATTTAATAGGTACATTTTTTCTCGAATTTGAATTTTGTGCAATATGTAGCTAAACCTCACCGTGAGAGACATCGTGTATACGCCTCTAGCGTGAAATCTCTCGCCTCGGCGAACGCTCCCAAGGGATCAGTCGATCTCTTACAGCAAATAATACGGCAACTGACAATTCGAACATTTAATTTTAAATGGTTGGTTAAATAACATCTGCAAAGAACCATTATTAAGAGAACAATTTTAATTGCTAATCGTTGGATGTGGGCAGCACAAAACCACACTTTGTGGCGAAACATGAGGGAGACCTACGTCCAGCAGTAGATGTCAAAAGGCTAAATAATGATGATTGATGACGACAAAGAATTTTAATCGATTAATTGCTAAATAGGGAACGGATTATTCAGTTAAGGGAAATTCCAGAAAACTTATTCCCTCTATTTGCACATTTATATCATCTCATCATCTCATCACCCATACATATCATCCATCCATCCATCGATTCATCAGCCTATAGAGGTTTGCTGTTAGACATACACCTTCCCATGAAAAGAAATAAGTGCCACTCAGTATGGTTCTGTGCTATGTATATTCAACGGATTCCTGCGATTTTCGAGATGTCGTTAGTCCACATAGTGGAGAGTAGTCTGTTTAGTACGCTGCATCGTCCGTTTCGTGGTCGCCACTCGAGAACATTTCTGCCCCAACACTTGGTCGTTTCTTACGATCACCCACAGGTAAGACAGGGAGTGATGAATTGTATTCTTACTCCATCACCACACGGGGAAAAGATATCATTATATATGATAAAATAAATATATGTTTAAACTTACTTAAATATTCATTTACCTAATCTATTAAGGAATAATTTTATCACTCGAATAAGTAGTTTGTTTACGAGCTGAGCAACTATAATCAAAATTCCTTGTTTATAGGCATTCCTGCATGCGCATATTATGGTTATTACGATGAAAATAGCCTTAGTATATGCGTAATAAGGGGATGATGAAGCATAGTAAAAGCATTCCTTGAGAATAATATAGTTACAAAAATAACAAATAATTATTTATTTATTTATTGAGCCAAAAAAACAAAGACTTTTGTAATTAATTTAAAACAAGAAAAACATTTAACGCTGTCACTAATAAAGTTTCTAATAAATATTAATACATTAGTAATTAATAGGTTAGCCTATTAGATGTTATATAAAAAAGGAAATAAGTGACGAAATACATAAAATTACAAGTTATGCCGTTATACTGTGAATTTGTAAAGTTGAGATCTAAAAGTAATTAGCTGCACTGCATTATATTATCTGCTATTATTTTTCCAGTTACCCTTAAGAACTTAGAGACCCTTAAAAATATAATTAATTAAAACTTTTATTCTCAGCTGTAAAAGATGACTAAGGAATGAGACCGGATAACATCATTTTATTTTAACACCACCTTGCACTAAGGAAATAATCCTTGTATTGCGGGGGACTTTTACAAACATGCCATTAACGCAGACAAATTACACCTACACTGAGAAAAACAGTTTGTGGATCGCACAAAGTATTGTTCTGCATAGGAATCGAACCTACGGCACTGGCACGGGAGGTCGGTATCTTAACCACTACGCCATTTGTGCAGTCATTGTAAGAGAATGAAATTTGGAAATAAGATTCTATGTCAACATGTCTGGTTAGGATGGTATGGTAGATCATTATATTTTATTAAAAGTTCGAGCGAAATAGTGTAATAATATATGTAATTAATTATATTAGGCAACAAGTAAAAAGTTAGAATATAGTAACACTATACACATGTAGAAAAAATCAGAAAAGAAAATTGTTCTAAAATATTTTTTTTTACAATTTTATGTTTACTTACTTTGTTTTACTTATCTCACTTTATCTTGATATATAAAGCTCTGGAAATATCTAAACCATCGTTATTCATTTGTGGAAATAGAAAAGAAAACAAAAGTTCGTAGTTTAGTTAGTGTTCTACAACTCATTCTTTTCCCATGCCAGAATTAAAACAGAAAGAACAGGAGCGGAAAGCAAATAACACTAGAAAAGAAAATAAATGCAAGCTAAGCATTCGAAGAAAAACTCAAAATCAACAGACAATAGTTTGCGATATTTAGAACGTGTTGTTGTATAGCGTTCGTCAATATTCTATAGCCATATGACGTGCTCGCTACATGTAAATGGTGAATCAGAAGTGGATTCGACAGAATGCCAAACGAAAATTCTGAAACGAGATCAGAATATCAATTGCGTTCTAGCCCAATTTCCCTGAAAATTGCCACGAAATATTGTATTAAGGAACACCGAGTATTTGTATAACGCTACGTGTGAATATGTATTTTCTGTTTTGGAGAATAGTAATAACATTCTCGTACTTAATTCATATTTGTTCTTCGTGATATAACTTTTTATCGTAAAGCAAGTGGTACTATATTATTACAATCCATAAAATTTCTGATTCTTACGTGAATATTACACAAATGAAATGAAAACAAATTTTACAATTTTAAAATATAATAATAATAAATCATATAATAAATAATAATAAATCATTTATTATTATTATATTATATTATAAAAAAAAAAACAAACTTTTTTTGCTGTGTGGTAGCGGCTACGAATACTACCAATACTTACTTTGCTCGTGGATGTCGTAAAAGACGACTAAGTGCCTTATAACGACTTGGGCCAACGCCATCTGATACTGTTTGGTCAACAGTTACATTCCCAAGGAAGGTTAACGTCTGGTAGGCGGCCGTTCATAAAACTATTGCCAATAACTTTTTCAATATGAATAGTACATATTGTATCGACCCCAAGTAGTTGGGATAAGAGTAAGAGAATGATGATGACGAATAAAAAATCATTTATTCCAGTAACACAATGAGTAAGACTCATTGTGTTACTGGAATAAATGATTTTTTGATGAGTAAGAAGTTGAAGAAGAGTTTGAATAAATGATTTTTTGATGAGTAAGACTCATTGTGTAGTATACTTTATTACATAGTAGACTTTATAGCTTTTGTATTTGGATTTTACTCCTCCGGCGTTTCAAACAGCAGGACAGTTCTCCTTTGATCGTGAATGCTTAAAATTCCATCCTATTATAATCCACTGTTTTTCAAATAAACAGAGTGACGTTTCTCTTACAATTTCTGAATTTAATTCGAATATAATTAGCGAATAAATCATCATTCTCCTACTCTTATCCCAATTACTTGGGGTTGATACAATATGTACTCTTCTTTCATAGTACATATTGTAGAAGTTATTGGCAATAGTTTTATGACAGGCCACCTGCCAGACGTCAACTCTCCTTGGGAATGTAATTGTTAATCAAACAGCATCAGATGGAGTTGGCATAGGTCGTTATAAGGCTCTTAGTCGTCTTTTACAATATCCACGAGCAAAGTAAGGGTTGGTAGTATTCGTAGCCGATACCACACAGTGTAATATGCGAAATAATTAGCGAATAAATATATTAGAATACTCAGAAATATTGATGACATCTCACAGCTTTTTATTGTAAAGGATATGAGAGGATAATCTTTTTTCCAGTTTATTACAAAAACTAATTTAAATATAGAAGTGTTGTGTGGTAGTAGCTATGAATACTACTAACCCTAACTTTGCTCGTGAATGTCGAAACAGCCAACCAAGAGTTTTACATTGACCTGGGCCAGCTCCATCTGATGACATCTGATAAATAATTATATTCTCAAAGAGGGTTGACGTCAGGCATGCAACTGGTCATAAAACTAAAGCATTTTTTACTTTTGCAATATATACGATGAAATAGAGTAAGTGCATATTGTATAGACTCCAATTAATTGAAATAACGGCAAGATGTTGAAGATAATTATAGAAAACAAAATTATTTTGAAGCTCGTAGTATTACTATTTATTAAGGTACAGAGAATTCTATTAATCATTCACCTGACTATAATTAGAATGCTATAATTGGATACGCCTGACAGGCAGATTGACTGACGCAATTCGTGATTAGGTATAACTATTCCATCAAAAACATAAATTAGCCAACTTCAATATTATGATAACTATAGTGTGGGTGGTGTCGACTTCACCGACAAAAGGCTTAAGATCAAAACTAATGTAAAGTTTTGTAGACAATACAAACATTTATTTATTAAAAGAATTAGTCAGGGCAATTTAGAAATTCGAAGCTACATGAATTCCCAACAAGCTGATAATTAGTAAGATTGTTTAAAATATGATTAAAAATAAAATTTGAAAGTGCTCCATTTTTCCCCTGTAGGGAAAAAAAATATATTCAAGGTCAAAAAATTAGTTTTTCGTGATTTTCAGTAAAACGGTAAGTTTTATCATAAAAATACAATAGACAAAATTGTAGATCATAAAATTATCTACAAACAATGTATCAATACATTTTATCCTAAGAGCCACTGTTTTTGAGAAATAACGGTTTAAAAAAGTTGTAATCGTCATAATATGCATGAGTACGCCACGTATATACGAGTACATCTCAGCAGTTGTAATATATGTTAAAATTGTAACTTGTAACTTACACTTATAATATAAAATATACATAAGTTATAACTATAAGAATATCAGGTAAAATGAAACCCAGTCCCTTAGTTTATACGCTATATATATTGGCAAGTTCAAGAGTGGCTTGGTTATCATCTAGACCCTAGCCTCACCCAGACTGGGGTTGGAAGTTGGTCAACAATTCATTAGAACCAGTCCAAACTTTACTTCCACCTACGCCGGAAAAACTGCTGAACACAATTTTTTGCAACTGCTGCCACACTGAAAGCCCGCCACTAATATAAAATACAATAATAATAGCGATCATGCTTAAAATATTATTTTTTCACTAGTAGTAAGTAAACATTGAAAAGAAGCAACAAATTTCTTTTACACTGAGCTTTATAAAATTGGAAGCCAAATCTTGTATGATTTTTAATAGATTATCCATTTTAAGAGAGCCTCTTAACATATATTTGGATTGTCAGTGCAAACGCGCAAGTCATGAAAATAAACTATTCATTCATTTAATACAAAGATCATCATCATCATCATCACAGCCCATAAATGTCCCACTGTTGGGCTCAGGCCTCCTCCGTAATGGGAGGGAAATTAATCTACTATATCACGCTGGTCAGACGTGTTGGTATAAGTTTTTGTTTCAAGTTTTTCCTTCTCTCGCATAGATGTTATATGCGTTTTATATCCCTTAGTCGCCTCGTACGATCACCCATGGGTAAGATATGGGTAGGTGAATAGTATTCTTACTCCGTCATCACACGGAAAAATAATAATACAAACATATTATTTTTCACTTGAATATTGTTCAATAAATTTATTTTTTATATCCTAGAAATAAAACAGTATTTATAGATTCTGTAAAAATAATCAAATTGTGCGATCAAATAAAGATCATTGATAAAACAGGCACGGCTGACGTAAAATAGCATTCAAAATGGTATTCCTTTTGGCTAAAATCACAGCGGGACTCACAACACTACGACGAGATTGGAAGTAATAAGAATAATAAAATTGCTTTATATTACTGCTCGTAAACTGATGTGTCTGTATGTGATTGAAGTAAAATAGAATTAGATGAAAGGAACGACTACAAAACAATATTTTTATTTGTATACATGAAACGTTTTAATATTTGGAACAGGCTTTTATTAAACACTAATGAAACTGAAGCTTACTCAAATCAATTACTAGACTAGTTTGGTTGGCTGGCCACGGATGTCAAGGAAGCGATTCCAGTGGTCGGCCCTATGACGATGGGGAGGGAATATGGTGGGTTATAGAGCTATGGGCTGCCCTGCCCCTGCAACGGACAGCGTGTTTCTAAACCAAATCCTTATTTTTTTTTGTGGTGGACTATGGAGGTGGTCACGCCCCGCCAAATCGGTGCGGGGTGACAGAAGAGACGGCGCGCAACCACGTAGTGCCACCCTGCAAAGTGCCTCTCTTCGCCGTGCGGGCGGGCCACCAGTACCCGATCTTTGTCTTCGGTGGCCATAGCCTGACAAAAAAACTAGGAGGTCTAGTCTGGTATTACCAAAATTACTAGAAGAGAAGACAAATTCAAAATAAAAGCAAACTGTTCTTCTTTTATTTTACTCGTACCAAACAGCGGTGCATATATAAGAGCTGACAAGAAGAAGAAAAACAATATTATTATAACAGCTTCAAGTCAGGGGAACGACAACGAATTTAATATCACGGCTGAAGAATTTGGTAAGTCAAATACTCTCCAAAATGCTATCACTGACTGATTACTTCTAGTAAAAATATCAAGAAAAAAACAACACATATACAATTTTAATGCCAAATAAGGAATTAAAAAGTTGTTGTTGTGTGTAAAGTATCTCAATAATTATATAATCACCACCTGCCTGGGGTCAACTCAGGTATATACTATATAATTATTGACTAGATCATATTAGATGAACTTAACACAGGCCGATGTAATATTCTCCGTCGTCTTATATTTACAACATCCACGAGCAATATAAGAGTAGGTGCGTATCGACCGCCACACAAGCATATATATATTTACAGGTTACTGATATTTTCCTACGGATTTTAAATGAAAATGAAAACATCAAGTTGCAAAATCTATTTTGTGTTTGCGATCATTTTGTCGCGATTTTATCTTATACGTCCATCTCTCTGAACGTTTTAGGAATAGACAATTCATTTCCGATAGATCCATTTGATTGAACATACCTGTTTTATTGTGTACACAAAAAAATGAGCAGTTTTATTCATAATGATTTCTTATGTTTACGCGAGTGTTACAACATTTAAAATAAAACATTTTTTTTTTCGATTTTCTCGCGTTTTATTTTATTTTTAATTTCCCGTTTTTCGAACACTTTATAGCGTTCATGGGTTTTTTTTAATTGCTTATGGTGGCAAACGAGTAAGCAGCATACCTGATGGTAAGTGTCACTGCCGCAATAGACCTTTATAGACCCTAAGAGTATATAGCTAGGCCGCTGCCTACCAATACCAACCCCAAACCCACCCAGTTGGGCTTCCGGCTCTCTCGGTCACCGAATGAAGCGATAGCACGTTGCCTAATGGCAACGAAGCACAATAGTAAACGTACTATTAAAATCCGATAAGGCCGTTGCCTCAGGCGTCGATTTTCTACAAGAGTGTGGTACAACCCCGGACGGACCGACCCGCGGCTGTAGATAGAGAACTGTCAACAGCGTGGTCCTACCACAAGAGGGGTATAATTACGGAAGTACTAATGTAAATATAATAAAATGCTAAGGTAAATAAGTAGGAATACGGTAGACTAAAAATGACTTTTTGTATATGATATGAATCTGTTATAATCCACTAAAATACTGTCAAGGCCTAGTACGGTGGCACAATTATGGGATATTCAGAACAAATCTTTAATTCTGACTTTTCCTTCTTTTATAATGGTGTTATCTGCCTTAAATTCCGTAACCGATTCTTACGATATCTACGTTGGTGTCCACTGTATTCTTACGTCATCATCGCACAGAAACTCAACGGTACATGAAATGAATAAAGATATTTCACTATTATATCAGAAGTTAGCATTTTTAAGTGTATTACTTATCCATTTATACATTGTAATAATCCAAATTTTTATAGTTATTCATGGCAAACGATGATGCAAGCTTAAACTGAAACTCGCAATAAATTGAATCAGAAAATTTAAAAAGGAAAAGTGGGAAAGAGCGTTTCCACTTCCTTCCTAGGAGGAGAAACAGAAAGTGCGGGAGGCAGGAACCAAAATTGACTAGTCAGTCAGTAAATAAAGGTATACAGCTACGATACGCGCAGCAGTACGGATACGAGTGATCTTAACGGAGCTTAGCCTTAAGATGATTTCAGTAGTAGGTGTGGCAAAACGCCTAAAGGTCCTAAAAAATTCTCAAGTTGTTATAAGGCCGTATAGTTTACTACTCCAGACGTGACTTGCTAACTGTCTAACATAAAGTCACGTTTGTTACGCCAGGCATCGCACTCTTAGAGAATGTGATGTGCTGATTGTTCATACTCGTGGTGAGGTGTGGAACATTTACATAATGGTGAAGGTACTTGTTTAAAATAAATAATATACTATTAAAGTTACCATTGCCGGTCAGAAGCTGGGCCACAAAATGGTCATCCTGCAGCTACACTCTCTCTAGGTGCTCACGAACGTATGGGAAAAATAGACAGAGATGACGGCCTCTCTATGCTGAATTCCATCTTTCTTATCATTCCGGTAAAAGTTCTTCGTAGACAATGGATTGAGGTGCAAACACAGTCGCGCGGTAGAAGGAAATCACTGTTCATACTTTCCCTTGTAGTGAAATACATAGTATATGGTATAGGGTTTTGTTTCAAGTTTTCCTTCTCTTGCGTAGATGTTATATGCATTTTATATCCCTTAGTCGTCTTTTACAATCACCCACGGGTAAGATAGGGGGTGGTGAATTCTATTCTTACTCCGTCACCACACGGATAATGTATACATTTGATCTTATTCAATCATTAATTTTATTTAACACAATCAAATAATTATACAGTAATAAATCATTTAAAAATATACTTTGTTTTTCTTCGCAGCACAAATTAGGCGCACTGTTAGGGACAGCCTTCCTTGAAATGAGAGAATTAGTATATCACGCTAGCCAGACGAGTTAGTATAGGAATTATATCGAGATTTACGATGTTATCTGCATATATAATTATACTAGCTTCTGTCCGCGGCTTCGCCCGCGTAAAAGGCTACTTTTCTAAAGTTGAACTATTATCGCAAGGGAACACGTTACTGGGATAAAAGTATCCTATATGTTAATCTAGGAAATTCTTGCAAAGGAAACATAAACATAAGTGATTTTACTGGGATAAGAAAATTGGAAAATATAGAAAATAACATAACAAAATTTATAGCTAACTCACTCATATATAATTAAACATAAGATGAGATGACATCTCTAAAAATTTATAACAAAAAGCTGATCGCAGGAGACAACATTTTTGTATTTAGCCAACTATGCGCCTGAGCTGCGAGGTATGGTACCTCGCAGAGCTATTGACAGCAGCCGGTCAACGTAATGCCATTTTTATTTATATCTAATCAAAAGCCAAAAAAATATTTCGTCAATCTAGCTTCTAAAATAACTAATTTCCATATAAACTTTTACCCCTATTTTTATGTTCCCCCTTAAGGTTAAACTTTTTACAAAACTTTAATGTCATATTTATATATTCCTAACCGACAGCCTAAAAATAAGTTTCAAGCTTCTGGCTTTAAAAATGACGATACTTGCTTACAACTTATCATCCCCCTTTACAACCCTTTTTTTCAGTAAAAAGTAGCCTATGTCCTTTGTCAGGTTCTAGACTATTTGTATACCAAATTTTATTTAGATCGGTTCAGTAGTTTTGGTGTGAAAGAGCGACAGACAGGCAGAGTTACTTTCGCATTTATAATATTAGTACGGATCACTTAATCGTTTCTCGTTATACTTACGGCAAATAAAGACATACCTACCATATTTTATGCTCACTTCTTCAGCATAAAAACAAATTTTACAAGCTATTAAGGGTCCATATTAAGTATTGGGTTTTGTTTAAACATCTATTGCCAAAATATCTTGTTACAGCGAAACAGTAAGTGATGAATAGTTTATAATTTGTTTCTACTGACACATGTCTGGTTTTGGAACGAAAACGTTTGTTGATGTAGGTACTGAATTGTTTTCAAAATAAACCGTTTCCTTTGGAGTTGTGAAATAACATTGGACTTGTTTTCTCGATACGCGTACTTTATTTACGTATAGTTACCGTTTGATATTTTATTTATAGTTATTTTCAATTAATCAACTGAATCCTTCCAGTAAGATATTACACGTTTACTCAAATAAACCTTCTTAGAACTGTATAATAATAGTAGTCTATTTTTTAGATCTTATCTTCTATTAAAATTAATTCTGGTTCTTATAGTTCATCTAATCTAAGAAGTGCATGTTGACGTTTTGCATTTTTTAATACACAATAACCTTTTTCAAACGTATGCACATGATTGCAAACAATAAATCTGAAATTTTAAAGAACTATCAAATTATTTACATTATATGATTTGATTCCAGCTAAAAAGAAAAGATAGATTTAAGTAGACACTTAAAAAAATAAAGTGGCATCACAAACCGTACTAAACATAGCAATTACATATAACACAAATGCAGTAAAATGATAGAACAATAAAGAAAACGGAGTAGAACTACAATAATCAGTAATGCAATGAGCAGAGAGTAAAAATGTATATAGTGATACTCGTTCTGAAATACCGAAATTAGGTCCCAATATCTAATTCAAATCCAATACACCTTGACAAGTGTCAAGGACCACACATATCATAATTATGATGCAATTGCATTGATACGTGAAGCTAGAACGCGCATTGACTCTGTCGGCATGATCTTTGTATCCCCTACTATTAGTAACTTACTTAACTTTATTAAATAAGGTATGGAAAAATATTTTAGATTAGTAAAATTCAGGCACTTCAAGAAAATTAATTTTGTAAACAAACCACCATAACAATTAAATTAAATATAAAAAGAGCACGCACAAATCTGTCAGTAATCTCAGTCTGTGGAATAGCTTCATCATTATCCTACTTTTATCCCAATTACTTGGGGTCGATACAATATGTACTCTACTTTCATAGTGCATATTGTAAAAGTTATTGACAATCATTTTATGACCGGCCGCCTGCCAGACGTCAACCCTCCTTGTGGGAATGTAATTGTTGACCAAACGGCATTAGATGGAGTTGGCCCAGGTCGTTATAAGGCTCTTAGTCGTCTTTTGCGACATCCACGAGCAAAGTAAGGGTTGGTAGTATTCGTAGCTGCTACCACACAGCTAACGGTCTGTCGAATAACTTATTATAAATAAATAAAAAAAATCAGGCCAAAGTAGAGAGAGTAGCGGACTACCATATAGTAATGTGGTTTAGAGTACAAAATCGTCGATATATGTTTTATAAGCTATAAAATAATTAAAATTAAATATAACAGTGTACTGTAATCTTACCGCCATTTGTCATCATTTAGAAAAATATAAATATTTGGTTCATACGTTTCTAAATGAAATTTAATACCTTTAAACAAGCAATTTTTGTATAATATTTTTCTACATAATTATATATTCAGAATCTTTGAAACGTTTCCAATGTCTTCCATGATTTTTTTTATGCAGAAGCTTTCAGAAGGAGAAAGAGGTATTATTCGAAAAAACTTCGTTTTATCAGAGTTATGAGAAAACGAAATAAATATTGTTAGAATATGAAGGCCACTGCTAATAATAAAGCTTGGTTGGGAAATCGAACAGTCCTTAATCCAGACAAACCCAGTTCAATTCTTAATTTTTTTGAATTTCTCCTTTTACAATTTTTCTGTGAAAAGGGTCTTTAAAAAATAATATTCTTTTTTCTTTTTCAAAACAAAAAAAAAAAACACTACGCTTACTACCGAGGCCGTTTATAGAGGTACTAATAATTATGTATGAATAAAAAAACTATTTTCTCGTTTATTTTTAGTAATTCAGCACTTTCTGACATTTACACAAGTAAATTACGTTTTTTATAATTTTTTTTTGTGCTGGACTATGGACGTGGCGCGCCCCGCCTAACCGGTCCGGGGCGATGGAAGAGGCGGCGCGCAACACCATAGAGCCACCCTGCAAACACCTCTCTTCGCCGTGCGAGCGGGCCACCCGTACCCGATCTTTGTCATCGGTAGCCCGCCCGGCGGTTTACCCTCGCGGGTTCCTCTCGTTTCGATCGGCGGATCGAGTCCGCATGGAGGGAACCTCCCGAACTCGCTCCGCCACCTCCTTCTGCGAGATGACAGCCTCGCAGAAGGTGGCGACCGCGTCCCAGTTTCTGACGCTCTCGACCATCGCTTTCACGATAGCCGGCAGCGTCAGGTCGGTACCGATGACAGCGACGAGATCACGGCGCTGCCCGTCCCAACTTGTACATATTTCGAGCGTATGTTGCGTCGTGTCCGCACCGCACCGGTGGCAGGACGGAGTCGACTCACTCCTCACGACCGTGTGCAGGTACTTGCCGAAGCAACCGTGCCCCGACAATACCTGCACCAACCGGAAGGAGAGGACTCCGTGTCGCCGCTCCATCCATTCCATCAATACGGGCCGGAGGGCCTCAACGGTAACAACACCATGTCCTCTCCAGCCGCGTAACCTAACGGGCGATTACGTCACGGCGGGCGTCCTCGCGCCAGGTGGCTATCTCGCTAAGCGATAGGGAGCCACCTTCTTAGTGTGCTAAATTAACCCGCCGGTAGAGGTCGGAGAGCATTTCCGCCTCTAGGTCCCATGGGGGTGTTCCGGCCAATGCACATGCCGCCTCGGTCGACACCGTGCGGTATCCGCGGATGGCTCTGACTGCCATGGCTCTCTGTGGGCGCCACAGAAAAGCCCTGAGCTGGACGGTCAGAGACCTCGCCCACACGGATGCGCTGTACATGGCCATTGAGCGGATCACCTCCGCATACAGCCGTCGACCCTAGAAACTGGGTCCGCCCATGTTCGGCATGAGCCGCGATAGGGCGGACGCCGCGTCGACCAGCCGGGAAGCAATCCTGCCTATCCTGACGATTCGAATATTTTAAGCTTTAACGGTTTTGAAAGAACTAAGATATTTGAGGTTCAACAAATCCAAAGAATTGTTGTGTAATATTCGCGTAAACATCAGATATCTTTAGTGTACTTTTATATTTATATCTTTATATAAATGCATAACATAAAAATATAAGATATACATAATATTATCTATGTACCTCATATCCTATTATAAAAAAATATATAAAAAAAAACAAAATCTGTTTTTGTTTTCAAAACTATACCTACGATAGACGATATACAATAAACTTACACTAAAAAGTAGAAAATAATTCTTTTAATTAGTTTAATCTCAAAAGAATAACAGAACAATTTACGAAATTATAATATACCTACCTATTTACAGGTAGGTATGTAAAAACTTATACTATGTCAAGAAAAATGGATAATAATATTATATTTTGTATTTCAAAGCAAGGAGCATTGAAACATAATAAACGAAATTATTAATATTTATTTACAAGTACTATTTTTTTGGAGTCAACGAGACATATGAGAGTGACGAGCAGCAGGTCAATAGGCTTTCTCAGATGAGGGCATACACAAATTTATCTAGGCGTAATGAAACTACAGAAAGTCATTCTCAGCGACTCAGTTTGATTCGCGAACGTTATCAAACCAAATCGAGGAGCAACGATCTCAACGTATTAGCTTAATACACGAAAGTTTAACAAAATTCAAAAAAAAATATATAATATAATATTTAAAAAAAAAAAAATATTCATTAAAAAAATATATTTAATTTTTTTTACTTGTTTTTACCTATTTTATACTACTTAGTAGTGAAATTATAAAAAACGCTAACACACATTGTTTTATTTCTAAAAACATGTAGGTGTGCGAAATTTCATACTTCTAACTTTGAAAATGATAAACTTCCATATAAATGCTCATCCCGTAACCCTTATTTTACCCCTTAGTAACATTGTTGTTTTGCCCTCAGCTAAAGCTCATAAAGATAATCTCCATACACAAATAATCAAACTATAGTCTGTCTAATCTAAGAAGTGCACTTTGACAGCTTCTTCTTCTTCTTATTTTTATGTATTGGCAATCAGCTACTTAAATGAGCCATTGTTGCCAGTGTCGAGTTATAATTATCTTCAAGTTTTTAGTGTCTTCAGATTAGTTATTTAGTCCGTCAGTAAGTCAAATTGTCGCCATCAACAGTGCTATGGCCACACTGTTAATGGTATCTTGTGAGAATTTTGATGAAAAACGAAAACGTTGTAAAGCACTTTTATATGATATTCACTACATCTTAGCAGTTCCGTCACATCACATTACATAAAATGGCATCAAAATTATCTAACATAACACGTTAAAACACTAAGATAACGAATATAATACAAGAGCACCACATGACGTATTAGATTCCCGCCAAAAAACCCCCACTTTGACAGCTGTCTGAGTAAGTTGTCTAGGTATGTGAACCAAATAATCGCTATCGAAAATATCCGATTTTACTGAGAAATCGATATTGATTCTTTATAATTAATAATCGGTTTATTTTTTAATATTCAAAAAGGTGATGAATAAATTAAGTGCTAAATTAGTACTAAACAAATTTAATTATTTCAGCATAGAATCTATTCATCTTATTTAGTAGGATTAGGTTAATTAAAAACAAAAATTATTATTAATGAGATAAGTTGATCACGCCATATCCCTTGCAGGGCAGGCAGAGAGAACAGAGTGCCAGAGAACTCTATCCTTACATACTTCACTCGCTTCCTCAACATTCATAATTCTCTTCATACACGCTCGCCGGTTTTGGAGACTCTTGACTCCACCTTCCTTCAGTACGTGACCAATCTGGTCTAGGTAGGTGAGTCTCGGTCTCCCACTTTCGCATTGTATATCTTCTTAACCAGACTATATCTTGAATGAATTACTAGATTTATTATTTTTGAAATTTACCATTTTTTTATCCTAGATAACATTATGCTTTAAGTTAAGCTTCGCCAACAAAGAAAATTTTAGAAATATTTTGTTTCTGTTTCTGTTGCTATTTTTTTTAGAATACGAGGTTCTTAATATATTAGTTTTTTTCTTTCAAAATTTATAATGTACAAATATTCATGATCATCATCATCATCTCAGCCCATATGTGGCCCACTGTTGGGCTCTAGCCTCCGCCATAATGGGAGGGAAATTGACCTACTATAGTACGCTGGTCAGACGTGTTGGTATAGGGCTTTGTTTCAAGTTTTCTTTCTCTTGTATAGATGTTATATGCGATTTATATCCCTTAGTCGTCTCGTACGATCACACACGGGTAAAATATGGACGTTGCTTTGTACTAAATTTCAAGATTCTGAGTTCACGGGAAGTAATTACCCTGTAGGTTTTGATTCCTCATGTCGTGCGGTATTCCGCAGGGGTCGGTATTGGGGCCGACTCTGTGGGACATCGGTTACGACTAGGCGTTGAGAGGGAGTCTCGCCCCCGGGCTGAGCGTGATATGCTATGCTGACGACACGCTCGTCATAGCCCGGGGCAGGACACTCGAAGAGGCGGCGAGCCTGGCCACTGGCACGGAGGAGATGATCAGGCGTATCGCGGCGCTGGGGCTCAGGGTGGCCCTAAACAAGACGGAGGCCCTTCTTTTCCATGGGCCTCGCGTAAAGCTGCCTATCGGCGCCTCGTTAGTCGTCAACTCCATCCACTTCAGCATCCAGGCCCATATGAAGTATTTGGGTCTGGTGCTCGACGGGCGCTGGTGGTTCCGGGAGCATTTCCAGGATTGCTCCCCGGCTGGTCGGCGCGGCGTCCGCCCTATCGCGGCTCATGCCGAACGTGGGTGGACCCAGTTTCGAGGGCCGACGGCTGTATGCGGGGGTGATCCGCTCAATGGCCATGTACGGCGCACCCGTGTGGGTGAGGGCTCTGAATGCCCAGCTCAGGGCTTTTCTGTGGAGGCCACAGAGGGTCATGGCGGTCAGAGCCATTCGCGGGTACCACACGGTGTCAACCGAGGCGGCATGCCTATTGGCCGGGACATCCCTCTGGGACCGATGCGGAGATGCTCTCCGACCTCTACCGGCGGGTAACCTCAATGCGCGACGAAGGTGGCTCCCCATCGTCTAACGAGATAGCCACTTGGCATGAGGACGCCCGCCGAGACGTCATCACCCATTGGGTTATGCGGCTGGAGAGGCCTAGACATGGTGTTGTCACCGTTGAGGCCCTCCGGCCCGTACTGATGGAATGGATGGAGCGGCGGCACGGAGTCCTCTCCTTCCGGCTGGTGCAGATATTGTCGGGGCACGGTTGCTTCGGCTTGTACCTGCACACGGTCGCGTGGCGGGAGTGGACTCCATCCTACCATCATTGCAATAGTGACGAGGACACATTCTGGGACGCGGTCGCCGCCTTCTGCGAGGCTGCTATCTCGCAGAAGGAGGCGGCGGAACGAGTCCGGGAGGATTCCCGTGACCCGGGCCGCCGTCAGCCGGCCGGGGCGGCGCAGGCGCAAATATCTGCGCCTGATGCCGCCCTAACCGAGGCTTCGGGTGATCGGACCGGGGAATTGTCTTGTCACCCGACGTGAGGCCACCACGTGAGGACGAGGTGTTTGCAGGGTGAGTTCATGTGGTTGCGCGCCGCCTCTTTTGTCGCCCCGGATCGATTTATCGGGACGCGACCACATCCATGGTCCACCCTGCGAGAAAAATAAAAATATGGCGGCATAAACAGCTGTATCTTTTCATTGCGTTAGCTTAGAAGTTTGATTTTCTCACAGCTTTAAGGGAAAGTAGACCTGAGTATTTGATATAAATTTCAGCTTGATACCTCCACGTGTTCCTGAGAAAAATGGTCTTGACAGACAAACAGATGGACGGACGAACAGACGGACGGACGGACGGATGAAAAAGTGATCCTATAAGGGTTCCGTTTTTTCTTTTCGAGCTATGGAACCCTAAAAATATATATAAGATATCCAGTCCAAATCCTTTTCATTTCACTCTTAAAATATCTCTCTTTACGTTATTACTGCGTATCTATATGTTACATATTCATTACATATATATGTATATATGAACCAGGAAAACGTTATATTAATTAGGAAATAATTAAAAGACACTCTGTGCTCATGAGTATTACAAGATATTTAAGGTAAAAAGCATTATTTTACCTTACAAAAGACCTTTTGTATTTATTTTACTAAGTTCCTAAGTACATAGAACACGAGTAAAAATCGGATTATACCTGAATATAAAATAGAATTTTTAAAAGAGGGCAGTTTTTAATTTTTCGTCTCCAAAGCCTTTGTATTAAAAGATTCATTTTAATTACGTTTTCCAAGAGAAATAACGGGCCAGAGAAGAACGACCTTTATCTACCAACTAATCTTCATTAGCTTCATTATTTCTGTGTTAAATTTTATGTTATACGTATTTATTTATTTACGATTTATGTAAAATAAAGTTTTTTTACCTTTATTTAATTATATTATACAGTATGCTGATTTTCAGTTCATACTTACACAGTTGCTGTATGGTAGCGGCTACGAATACAACCAACCCTTACTTTGCTCGTGGATGTCGTAAAAGACAACAAAGAGCCTTATAACGACTTGGGCCAACTTCATCTGATGCCGTTTGGTCAACAATTACATTCCCAAGGAGAGTTGACGTCTGGCATGCGGCCGGTCATATAACTATGGCTAATAACTTTTACAATATGTACTATGAAAGAAGAGTATATATTGTATCGACCCCAAGTAATTGGTATAAGAGTAGAAGAATTATGACATAACAAATTTTAATATTAAAAATGTATAAGAAATCAATTCTGGGCATTAGACGGCGTTAGGCATAATCTATTAGTTTTACTAAAGATTAGATAGCAAAATTTACATCTTTTACACCTTCATCTACCCTTTCGGGGGTATAATACAAAATCTTAATTAGATTCTTAAATCACTTCAGGTTCTAAGTTATGTGTAACATTTTCTAAAAGAATAAATCATTAACTTAAATAATAGTTCACAAATAGTTTTGTTCCATTGAAGAATGTTAACACTTTTGGGTAGGGGTATGAATACAATTTTACTTCTAAATATACGAGTCTCGTAAAACCTTTCTCATAATACATAGCTCTATTAGCCTTAGTGTTAGCACCAGGTTTAGTTGAGAAATTTATGCGTTCGGTACTCTGTAAGAATGACTCAATCCATAAAAATATTTATAGCTATTGTGTTTCACATGATATATAAAACTTGGATGTATGAATGAATATAAAGTGTGTAAAACTGTGTGTTCATATCCAATACGAGGTTTTGAAACGTGAAATGTGTAAAAATATATATGCAGTGATTTTGTGATTTAATATTATCTTTATTTGTTTGTAAAGAAACTAAACAGAGCAGTTATAAGGTAAGTAAATAAATCTTATTGACTTAGGTGCTTCTAAATTTGAAATTAATGGCAACAAATTGCGTTTATTTACTAGCTTTATATACTAGCTTCTGCTCGCAGCTTCGCCCGCGTAAAGGTTACTTTCCTAAAGCTTTTCATCCCCTATTTTTATTTTACCACTTAAAGGTATTCTTTTTACAAAATGTTAATGTCATATTTATTTATATGTAATCAATAGGCTAAAAATAAGTTTCAAGCTTCTGGCTTTAAAAATGACGATACTTCCTTACAACTTTTCATCCCCCTTTACAACCCTTTTTTGCATTAAAAAGTAGCCTATGTCCTTTATCAGGCTCTAGACTATTTGTGTACCAAATTCGATTTAGATAAGTTCAGTAGTTTTGGCGTGAAAGAGCGACAGACAGACAGACAGAGTTACTTTCGCATTTATAATATTAGTAAGGATAATTAGCTAATATGTTACTATATGTATAATAAAATATATATTTTTCATATAGAATTTATCGATTTATCCACGTATTTACGGGTTAAAAATAGCACCACCCCTACCTTTACCGTGAAATAAAAACGTCATAAAAACTAGCACAACGATCAACAGACGAATGAGCTGCAACGCAGCGCATCGACGCAGCGTAGCATAGCGATCAGTAGACGAATGGCTCTCTGTACACCTCATAAGCCCAATTGTAATCGCTAACATACTTGCCAATAGCATTATCTCCCTATTGAGATGCCTATATTTAATAGTAGACGTCAATAGGCTGTTACATGAATAGTATACACTTATCTATATTATACAATAGTAATCTGAAAATTTACCTCATTATTTTCTTCATTTTTACATACATATGTACATATCATCACGCAATATCTCTTGCAGGGTAGGCAGAGAGAATAGAGTGCCAGAGAACTCTAACCTTGCATACTTCACTCTCTACCTCAACATTCATAATTCTCTTCATACACGCTCGCCGGTTTTGAAGACTCTTGACACCACCTTCCTTCAGTACGTGACCAATCTGGTCTAGGTAGCTTAGTCTCGGTCTCCCCCGGTACCACATTGTATATCATCTTAACCAGACGTTCGTTCGTTTTTTCTTCATTTTTCACAACCTAAATTGCTTGTCAATGAATCCCTTATAGAATTAAGGCGATCTATGTTAACATTATTCTAATTCAGTGATATCTTTCAATTATAAACACAAAAGTATGTTAGGATAAATAGATTGTTGTGTATTTATTTCACGAAAAGATAATGAATGGGTTTTCGAAGAACTTAGGTAATAGAATTTATATTAGTATATCGTGTTGCAGATTCCTTTATATACAAAAATTATATGAATTAATTTAATTCGCAAACGTCTTGCTATTTCAAAGCTATCTTTGTTTGTATTACACTGTGAAATAAAACTATTTTTTCGGATTTTATCGCATTTGTATTAGATTTTACGGTTCATGGTCACAGAAAGACTATGAATGCTGAATAGTGGTCGGAACGTCGGGCAAGTAAAATTCAAATACAAACGCAGTAAATGCCGTATAAATTGTTTATTATCATGCTTTACGATTCGCGTAAATTTTGATATCATTATGTACTATGAATCATTATGTACATTATGTAGTACATAATTAATATTAACCTACTATATAATGTACGTAATGGTATATAGTATATAATGATATCAAAATTAGTGAGGAACTAATTGAGTGTTTTCTTGAATAGTTCTAATAAATTTTCATGAAATTTCTTCGAGATTTTGTCTTTCCATGTAACTTTTCCTTCTTCTTTCTCTTTCTATGTTATAGTTTTTTGAAAATCTTTCTGAGTCCTATATATCCTCTGTTGGACAAGTACCTCCTCCAGATGAGAAAAACTGCACACCGCACTAGCTAAACGGATCTGTATGAGCTTGAAGTTATTTTTCTTTTGCAGTGATGCCATCTGCTTACATTCCTTAATAAATTTTGCAACAATCACAGGAAAGGAAGGAGATTATTGTATTCTTACTCAATTACCTCACGTATGATAATCGGAATTACTTGGTCAATTTTAGTCGAAGTTTTGCTGAATTTGGAATGGTTTAATGGGTTTTTATAATCTTTCAGTAATTTCTTTGGACATATTTATAAGATTTGTGAGATTATCGACAATTCTTTCAATTAATCGACATTTACAAAGTTACTCAAACTATAAAGTTTAAATTTATTTGGACAAAGTCTAGGCCAAAGTTAGTAATATAATAACTGCGTAAGTTTGTGACTGTGTATATTTGGTTACTTTTTATACGGCACCGTTACAGTAGATTCAGGTGAAATTGGGAGGGTAGAAAACCTATATCTAGGTCAGATCGACTTGTGAAGCCACTTTGGATATTCTTGTGTTATTGAGCTTTTATATTTCTTAAGACCGATACTATGCATTTAAGAGTCATTTTATAAATTTCTACATCTGTAACTGTGTATTTTTGTTACTTAAAAAAAATTTGAATGAAATTCAGACCTAAGCTAAGAAATATACAAAATCAATAGATAATTCCGGGAAGCAGAGATTTATTCCAGGCAAATTTAATGCCTTCGTGGAAGGAAAATAGTATGTACTCTATGCATTATAATAAACCACGAAACCAAAAAATTTAGGGCTACATAAAAAACTATTTTGAACGGATGATCTATTTCCTATTTTAATATTAATAACCGGACTTGCGTAAAAAGGTTCCGTTATTTTGAGAATCATTATTAATTCCGTTGATATAAAAATCATGTACATTATGTATGAAAAGGCTATTGATTACTCTGTAATAAATAAAAGTTGATGTTTAAATATTTATCTTTTATGGATCATAACAAGCAATACATTCTCGATGGCTCTTGTGATTCAACAAGAAAAGCCCATTTTATGAAGGGCACTTGACGCAGCGTTTTACGGAACTCGATGTCCGCCCACTCAAAATAGTCATATATCACTTTGGAGCCCCCGTCTGACATTTATTAAAAGTCTTTGGTATTTTGATTACTGTTTCCAAATAAACGGTGTGTCGATAAATCTTCAATGAGGGTAACGTTGTAAACAGCATAATGCTATAAGGTACATTGTTATAGATTTAATATGTGAGATTGTCAATCTAGTTATATATTGATATTCTCGCATATTAAATATCCCAAATAACTGATCATAAACAATATAAACAATTTTATATATAGAATCATTTTCTTTTTGCACTGGCGATGAATTTGAATTAAAAATGTGTGCCTACATTTAATAATTTATACTGTAGCGGGTAAATATAAATCTCTGTAATAATGATGACTTGTTGGACGTGAGACACCTAAAGTTTGTAGCTCACTTATATGAACCCGCTCCGATTCCGGTACCGCATAACACCGCCTCAAAAGGAGATAAAAACTCGCTGTCCACGCACTGACAGATAGCAGGCCACCAGCTGTCCACGCGCTTACTGCTGTCAGGCTTTAAAGCCTAGCTTTAAAGCTAACAGTCATTTAGCGCTTTTCCCGCAAAACACATTTGTGTTCAGTTTTCACTAAAATGTCTCGTATTTTTTAAGAAAAATAGTCATATATTTTCATATGGAAAGAATAAAATAAGGTTCAGAATGAATAAAATAAGGTCTAAAGGTGGAGACATTCTTACACAAACACAAGACGTGTTAAGCCGATGGAGTGAATATTTTGGCGATATGTATGCGGATGCTACGGTTGGCGCCGGTGTTGGATGTGGTTTAGTAGATCAACATTCGACAACGGCGTCCTCCGATGGCATCAGTATGGATGAAGTTGAATGGGCGATAAGAAGTTTGAAAAATGGTAAGGCAGCGGGCATTGATATGGTGTCTGCCGAGATGATCAAGCTCGGTGGCTCTTGTGTCTGGGAGGCGTTCCTGTTGCTCCTCAATTTATGTTGGGGCTCGGGAATGGTTCCCAGGGACTGGAATAGCGCAGTCATCGTGCCTTTGTTTAAAAACAAGGGTTCACGTTATGACTGCGCAAATTACAGAGCCATAGGCTTGACCAGTTTGGCAGCAAAAGTGTATGGAAAAATTATTGAAAGGAGAATGAGGATGGTGTCCGATGGTTTACTGTGTGAGACACAAGGAGGTTTCAGGAGTGGAAGGGGATGCATGGATCAAGTGTTCTCTCTGCGCAACATTGTGGAGAAGCATCTGGCTCTAGGTCAGAGGGTTTTCTGCAGTTTTGTGGATCTGGAGAGAGCATTTGACACGGTTGTACGAAAGGAACTTTGGGACATTTTACCGGAGTATGGTATTAACGGTAAACTGCTACAGGCTGTGCAGTCTAGTTACATGGGCTGTAGAGCCTGTGTGCGGCTGGATGATGGAATGTCGCCTTGGTTTGACGTCAATATCGGCGTTAAGCAGGGGTGCGTTCTGTCAGCCAGGCTGTTTATCATATATCTGGATAAATGTCTCCAAAGGTTGAACGATATGAATGTGGGAGTCCAGATGGGCGACTCAGTGGTCACTGCTCTGCTTTATGCAGATGATGCAGTCCTGCTGGCACAGTCAGCGATTGACCTGCAGACCCTAGTCGACACAATGACAGAAGATTGTAAGAAAAGGGGTCTACGCGTGAATGTGAGCAAAACCAAAATAATGGTCTTTGAAAGAGATAAAACCAGAACAGATGTAAGAGTAACAATAGGTAATGATGTACTAGAGCAAGTGGATGAATTTGTATATCTTGGATGTGGATTTAGCCGAGATGGAAGGTACACCACTGATATAGAGCGAAGAGTGAATGCGGGAAATAGAGTGAACGGAGCGTTGGGGCAACTTCTCGGCAGCCACCACCTCAGCCAGAAGGCACGTGTAGCAATACATAACGCAGTGCTTGTCCCAACATTACTGTATGGAAGCGAGAGTTGGGTATGCAGAAAAGAGTATGAAAGTAAAATTAATGCGGTCGAAATGCGATCTCTGCGGAAAATCTGTGGAGTTAGGCTGACCGACCGCATTCGTAACGACGACGTAAGAGAGCGAGTAGGTATGAAAGAGAGTATTGGTGTAAAGATGCGAAAGGGAATGCTCCGATGGTTCGGACATGTGGAAAGAATGCCGAACGAACGCCTGGTTAAGAAGATATACAATGCGAAAGTGGAAGGATGTAGGTACCGAGGGAGACCGAGACTAACCTACCTAGACCAGATCGGTCATGTACTGAAGGAAGGTGGAGTCAAGAGTCTCCGAAACCGGCGAGCGTGTATGAAGAGAATTATGAATGTTGAGGAAGCGAGTGAAGTATGCAGAGATAGAGTTCTCTGGCACTCTGTTCTCTCTGCCTACCCTGCAAGGGATATGGCGTGATGATATGTATGATATGTATGTATGTATGTATTTTCATATGGAGCAACTGTGGAGATTTGATTACATGTCATCGTATGTTCAAAATGACGTAAGGAGAATACAGAATAGCAACGTACAAACTAGAAAAATGTGCTTCAAGCGAGCAGTCTCCGTGTGTATATCGTGTGAATCGCCTGCTTGAAGTCTCTGGCAAGCATGCGGTAAGCGAGGCGCCAACTATCGGGTGATACGACGTTAAGCTCGCTTACTGCGAGCTGTCGGCGAATTTGTGTTGTCAATGTAAAGCGTAGATTACAGACGACGCTCATAAGTTCACATTGCAATGAACAGTATTTTACCGTGTGGGAGCGGTGTTGTATAAGTCGGCTACAAACTTTAGTCCTCTCGTGACCATAAACGCTGTAAGGTGTTCAAAATATCGGAAAATTAAATAAAAACGCGATAGAGTCTGTAAAAATAGTTTTATTTCAAATATAATGTTCAGATGGTGATAATGTGTATTTCACTGAGATAAACATTTGTAGTTCAAATTCATTACTTAATTTCTACATAAAATACATACAACAAACAAACTGTTTCATTCATAATATTGGCATGAATAGCTAAATCCTTCCTAATATTATATATGCGAAAGTAACTCTGTCTGTCTGTCTGTCTGTCGCTCTTTCACACCTAAACTACTGAATCGATCTAAATGAAATTTCGTACACAGATAGTCTAGAGCCTGATAAAGGACATAGGCTACTTTTTAATGCAAAAAGGGTTGTAAAGGGAGATGAAAATTTGTAAGTATAGTCATTTTTAAAGCCATAAGCTTGAAACTTATTTTAAGCTATTGATTAGATATAAATAAATATGATATTAAAATTTTGTAAACAAATTAGCTATAAGGGGTAAAATAAAAATAGGGGATGAAAAACTTTAGGAAAGTAACTTTTTACGCGGGAGAAGCCACGGGCAGAAGCTAGTAAATAATATAATTCGAAGTACTAGTAAATAATATAATTCGAAGTAAATTATTAAATCAACATTAATAGGTATAAAATATAGAGTAAGTAACGTCCAAAGGAATACCTAATGTATACCTACATACCGCACCTAAAAGCTTGGTAATTTTACGAGTCGTCCATAAAATGGACAATTTATACCGGTGCAATTAAACGGTACTAGGTCTTCTTAAACTGTGTAATTGTATTCTCTTCGTAGTATAAAGGGGTATATTTCCTCGTAAATATAAAATTGTTTCAGTTTAACTTTTTTTATAATATATGTAAATACATAAGTAGTGTAACTATTTGCGTTAAGTATTTTATCCATTAATCCATTCTTTCATTATTCCATTTTTTGTCCTTAAAAAGACACCACTCTGCACTAAGGAAATAATTCTTGTATTGAGGGATTTTACAAATATATAATTCACACAGACAAATTACACTCTTCTTCGTCTTCTCCTTACAATGCATGGCGCAGAAATTTTTGGCTAAAGGTCAGAAAATCTTTTATGCATTCATTGATTTGGAGAAAGCTTATGACAAAGTGAGGAGGAATGAACTGTGGTCGGTACTGTCTATGTATGGGGTGGACGGCCATCTTATTCACGCGCTGAAATCCATCTTTATGGATTCCAGGGCATGCGTAAGAATAAACGGAGCCTACACGGAGTGGTTTAGTATCGATAAAGGTGTTAGACAGGGATGTGTAGCGTCCCCGTGGTTGTTTAACCTATTCATGGATAGCTGTTTGAAAGATCTGAAAAATAATGATTGTGGTTTACGAATGAATGAGTTACTTATCAAATGTCTTCTTTATGCCGATGATCAGGTATTACTTGCATCATCGGCAGAAGATTTGCAGGCGATGGTAACTACTATGCATGAAGCTTTTGAAAGAAAAGGTATGAAAGTAAATGTAAGTAAGACGAAAATTATGGTTTTTGAAATGGATACATGTATGACGAAATGTAACATTTTTATAAATGGTGAGGAACTGGAACAGGTGAAAGAATTTTTGTATTTGGGTGTTTTGTTTACTAGAGATGGTAAAAATGATGATAATGTTGAAAGAAGAGTAAATGCTGGTAATAGAGTGAATGGGGCACTATACACCTTTATGAAAAGCAGAAACGTGTCCAAAAAGGCACGTTTAGCTGTACATAAGGGAGTATTAGTACCTACTCTCATGTATGGTAGTGAAGGTTAGATTTGGCAGGGAAGACATGAAAGTAGAATAAATACTGTAGAGATGAGAGCTCTTCGTAGTATGTGTGATGTAAGTATGAAAGATAAAATTAGGAATAATGTTATAAGAGAGCGCTGTGGTGTGAATGGAGAATGAAGAAGTGACAAAGATCAAAAAGAGGTTGCTGAGGTGGTTTGGACATTTAGAAAGAATGAGTGACGAGAGGTTGACGAAGCAAATATATAAAGCAAGCGTGAATGGGACGAATACAAGGGGAAGACTACGTCATACTTTTGTGACATCTTCAATATTCAACTGGAAGAGGACAAATGTTAGTGAAGGCACGACGGATAGTGCCCCTCTTCGTCTTCATTTCAGCCACTCTTGTTAGTCCGTCTACGCCGGGGTAGGTTTTAATAACCCGACCCAGGGACCAAACTAGTGGTGGCGTCGTTTTGTCCTTAATCAGAACCAAGGACCCGGGCTTCAGCTCGCCTCTGGAATCAAACCACTTAGTTTTTGTCTGTAGCAGAGAAGTATAGTCGTTATGGAAACGGCTCCAAAAGTGCTGCCGTATAAACAGTATTCTTCGCCAACGATCCAACCGTGTGATATTAGCATCAGTCACCTGAGAGCAAGGCACAGTTAAAAGTGGTCGTCCAATTAGAAAATGAGAAGGAGTAAGCACCGAAAAATCATTGGGGTCTGACGAGAGAGCAGTAAGAGGGCGCGAATTTAGAACTGCCTCAATATGCACGAGGCAGGTAGACAATTCCTCAAAAGTGAAATGTGTAACATTTAACAATCTCTTTAAATGATGTTTACATGATTTCACAGCAGCTTCAGCAAGGGAATTAAAGTGAGGGCTGTAAGTAGGCGTAAAAATAAATTCAATGCCCTCCTGTGCAGCTTCAGATGCGACATTTGATTAGCTTAGAAACGCATCCATCTCATTTGATGCGCCCACGAAGTTCGTCCCATTATCGGACGTGATGCGTCGAGGATTTCCTCGACGTGCCACGAAACGATTTAGAGCAGCCATGTAAGCATCAGTGCTGAGGTCGCTGACGAGCTCCAGATGTACAGCTTTCACAGCTGAGCAAACAAAGATGCACATGTATGACTTTGTTAGTTTGCAACTACGACCCTTACGATCGGCTACCAATACTGACCCTGCATAGTCAACATAGCAGTTTAAAAATGGAAATTCGAGATTTGTTCTGGAGGATGGTAACTGTCCCATCACAGGCTGTATATTTTGAACTTTATGTCGGCAACATTTGAGACATTTATTTACAACAAACCTAGATAAATTCCTACCACACAATGGCCAATAAGTCTGCCGAATATGTGACAAGAGCAATTGAGGACCGGCATGTAATAATTTTAAATGTTGCATTTGAAATACGAGTTTAGTAAATATATGCTTACTGCAAATTACAATCGGATGTTTTACACTAAACTCATAGGGGGAGTTATCAAGCCTTCCGCCCACGCGAATAAGGTTGTTATTATCTAAAAACGGAGTTAAAGGAAGCAATCTACTCTTACGAGATAATTTTTGTCCTGATTTCAAATGATTATATTCGTCAGGAAACATTTCAATTTGTGAATAATGAATAATTACATTTAATGATTCTTGTAATTCAGTTGTAGACAAAAAACCACCCCGTTTAATTTTATTTTTTAAGTTGTAAATGAATCTTTGTACATATGTAAATACTTTTTGAATTTTTATTAGGCTAGAATATTTTTCTAATAAACTACGTATGATTGATGAGTGAAATGCTACGTCTGAATGATGACTAATAATATGTGAATAATTACTATTACTACCACTAATGAAATGATTTTCTACTGCCGGCAAATCGTGTTTCGTGTTTGGCATTTTGGGCCACTCATTTTCACCATGTAATAAAAAAGAGGGTCCAGACCACCACAGAGGTGTATCTTGAATAAGATCTGCCCTAAGACCACGAGAAACAAGATCCGCCGGGTTGTCCTTCGACAGTACGTAGCTCCAGGTGTGACCACTTGTGCTTTCTTGTATCTCATTAACCCTATTTCTAACAAAAGGTTTTAATAAGTTAGAAGGAGTAGTGAGCCAACCAAACACTATGGTAGAGTCACACCAAAATCTACATTGATGAATGGGTATGGTAAATGATTCCTTAACCTTAGCACACAGTCTTGTACCTAATAAAGCTCCACAAAGCTCAAGTCTTGGCGTGGTAGTCAGTTTTACTGGCGCAATGCGATTTTTAGAAACTAAAAGTTGTACACCAATGGGTCCAGTGCTATTGCATGAACGAATGTACACACAAGCACCATACGCCTTTTCAGAAGCGTCGGTAAAGACGTGTATTTCATGTATCGTGGAGTCTTCATACAAAACCCAACGAGGAATTTTTATATAATTTAATGATTTTATTGTGCTTTCAAATGTAGACCAAAGACATTTTATTTCGAGTGATACCTCATCGTCCCAATCATACTTATCTAGCCATAAACGCTGCATAATAATTTTCGCTTCGACAACGCACGGACCTACGAGGCCTAGTGGGTCGAATATCTGACTAATCACCGAAAGGATAAGTCGTTTAGTCACCTTAGCTGAAGGTAAGATATTAATGGTATACGTAAGCGAATCGGTGTCACAAACCCAGTTAAGATCTAGAGTTTTACAATGAGAAGATTTAAGACCTTGCTCAGAAAATTGCAACATATTATTCGATTCTATGCTATCTGTAATTTGCTTAAGTATTTCTGAATTATTCGATCGCCATTTGCGCAAGTTAAACGTAGCACCACATAGAATTGATTGTACCTTTTTTGAAATATCAACGGTCTCAGATATAGTGCTCGAACCACTGAGATAATCATCTATATAAAAATCACGCTTTATAGCGGTTTTTACACGAATGTCCTCCACGTTATCTGCTAAACTTACTAAGCATTTAGTGACTAAGTATGGCGCAGAGGCGGTACCGTAGGTTATGGTGTTTAAAGTATATGTTCTATGAGGTTCTGATGGCTGAAATCGAAAGATGATTTTTTGAAGCGGTCGTTGATCTGGACTTACCTCTATAGCCCTATACATTTTTTTTACGTCACTAGAAACCACATATCTATGCTGACGAAAACGTACTAAAATATTTAATAGATCGTCTTGTACTACGGGACCGACCATCTGTATGTCGTTAAGAGACACTCCCGAACTAGTAGGGGCTGATGCGTCGAATACTACGCGTAGTTGAGTAGTGGTACTAGAGCTACTGACACCATGCTGTGGAATGTAATGTTTTACTATGGAATTTTCAGACTCAGACTTAAGGTCTAACGTCATATGACCTAGGCGTTCATACTCCCGCATAAACATCAGATATTTATGCTTATACTGTGGATCGCGTATAAATCGTCGTTCTAATGATAAAAAGCGCTTTTTTGCGTTAATATATGAGTCACCTAAAGCGCTAGGATTTTCTTTCAAAGGCATGGTGACAAGAAACCTACCATCATCCTGGCGGACAGTAGTTTCAAGAAAATGTTGTTCACACATTCTTTCTTCAAGTGAATATGCATGTTTTGATGAAACATTATCAAGCTCCCAGAATTGAGAAAGGTCGGGAGTGATAGTGGAATGATTGGAATGATGGCAAAAATATGAAGAAGGAAAACTTGATTGATGCGAAACACTACCAGACACTAGCCAGCCAAATTTTGTTTCGCATAGCTTAGGTAGATTTTTCCCTAAATCTATTGTGTTTGTGCCTAAGACATTCCAAAATACTTCAGCCCCTACCAGGATGTCTACGACCGACGGAACGTTAAAGTTCGGGTCTGCTAACATAAGACCTGAAGGAATAGGGACATGATTAATGTGTACGAATGACGACGGTAGAACTTGGGTGATTTCAGGCATAATATGACACTCGATATCTATGGTGTAAGCACAGCATAAAGACTCTATTGTGAGCTGACAAGACTGTGTACTGGTGGATATGTGATTATTTATACCCGTTACCTTAATATTTGTACCGCGTAGCGACAAACCCAGTTTCTCCCTTAAGTTCTGCGTTATAAAGTTCGCCGAACTACCGTTGTCCAGCAAAATACGCGCCGTGTACTTCTCACCCTTCTCACTGATTACTTTCACCATAGCTGTGGACAGTAAAACATGCGAAGAAGTAGCAAGCTGCATAGAATTGGCTGAAAGCACAACATTAGACGTAGAAGGCGAAAAAGAAGAAGAAGCAGAAGGCAAAGGATTGAAAATTGGTTTATTTTCTTGCGATTCTAAGTGCAAAAGCGTATTGTGTTTTGTTTTGCAATATTTGCAGTGCGAAAGCTTGCATTGCTTAGCAGAATGTCCATAGCGTAAGCAATTAAGACAAACATTGTAATCATTAGCTTTTTGTAAGCGGTTTTCTATGGACAAATTTCTGAAAGATTCACATTTATATAATGAATGAGATTGGGAGCAATGTGGACATTTATTTATTTTATGAATGTAATTATTATTTGATTTTTTATTTATTTGAGTGATTTTTGAATTATTTTTATGTAAATATTGATTATTTAAGGCAACAATTGTATTATTTTGAGAAGGATTTATATTTGATTCAACGGATTCCCACCAGTCCGCTTTCCTGCTTAAAAAGTAACAAAATTGTGACAATGTAGGATCGTCTTGTAGAGAGATATTCCTATGTTCTTCCCAATCACGACTAGACGCTAAGTCTAATTTTCTACTCGCGATATAAATTAATAAAGTATCCCAATGTTGAGTAGGCTGTTTTAATGTTGTTAGTGTAGTATTTTTGTGTAGTATTTTTATTAATTACATCAACAAGATTTCTAATGGCAACACTTGTCTCCTTGGATATTACCTCGATATCAAACAAAGCTTGTATGTGATTATTCACGAGAAGTCGGTTGTTGTTGTATCGCTCACATAACAAATCCCACGCAAGTTTGTAATGATCACCCTTAAAATCAATATTTTTAATTATTAAGGCAGCATTGCCTTGTAGTGAAGCTCGTAAATAGTGGAACTTGTTAATGTCACTAATATCACTGTTTTCATGAATTAATGACGAAAATGTATCTCTAAATTCGAGCCAGCATTGGTATCTAACATTTTTTTTTTTTTATTGGTGGGCTATGGGTGCGTCTCGCCCCGCTGAATCGGTCCGGGGTGACGGAAAGGCGGCGCGTGACCCCATAGACCCACCGTAAAACCTTCTCTCTTCGCCGTGCGAGCGGACCACCGGTACTCGATTTTAACTTCAGTGGCCCGCCCGGCGGTTTACCCTCGCGGGTTCCTCTCGTCGACGCCCCGACAGATTTCGCCGTCGGGGCGTCGCCCTCACGCGGTGGCCTCACGTCGGGTGACCGGACAATTCCCCGGTCCGATCACCCGAGGCCTCGGTTAGGGCGGCATCAGGCGCAGGTATTCGCGCCTGCGCCGCCCCGGCCGCTGACGGCGGCCCGGGGCGCGGGAATCCTCCCTTGCCCGTTCCGCCGCTTCCTTCTGCGAGATGACAGCCTCGCAGAAGGCAGCGACCGCGTCCCAGTTCCTGATGTTGTCGACCATCGCCCTCGCGACGGCCGGCAGCGTCAGGTCAGCACCGATAACAGCGACGAGGTCACGGCGATGCCGGTCAAAGCCCGGACACACCTCCAGCGTGTGTTGCGCCGTGTCCTCGTCACTGCTGCAATGGTGGCAGGCCGGAGTCCACTCCCTATACACGACCGTGTGCAGGTACAAGCCGAAGCATCCGTGCCCCGACAACACCTGCACCAGTCGAAAGGAGAGGACTCCGTGCCACCGCTCCATCCACTCCATCAGTACGGGCCGGAGAGCCTCGACGGTGACGACACCGTGTCTAGGCCTCTCCAGCCGCGTAGCCCAACGGGCGATGACGTCTCGGCGGGCGTCCTCGCGCCAGGTGGCTATCTCGCTCAGCGATGGGGAGCCACCTTCGTCGCGCAGTGAGGTCACCCGCCGGTAGAGGTCGGAGAGCATCTCCGCCTCTAGGTCCCACGGGGGTGTCCCGGCCAGCAGGAATGCCGCCTCGGTCGATACCGTGCGGTACCCGCGAATGGCTCTGACTGCCATGACTCTCTGGGGTCTCCACAGAACAGCCCTGAGCTGGACGTTCAGAGCCCTCGCCCACACGGATGCGCCGTACATGGCCATCGAACGGATCACCCCCGCATACAGCCGTCGGCCTTCGAAGCTGGGTCCGCCCACGTTCGGCATGAGCCGCGAAAGGGCGGACGTCGCGCCGACCAGCCGGGGAGCAATTCGGCGAAAATGCTCCCGGAACCACCATCGCCCGTCGAGCACCAGACCCAAGTACTTCATATGGGCCTGGATACTGATCTGGACGGAGTTGACGACTAGCGAGACGCCGGTTGGCGGCCTTACGCGTGGCCCATGGAACAATAGGGCCTCCGTCTTATTTAGGGCCACCCTGAGCCCCAGCGCCTCGATTCGCCCGACCATCTCCTCGGTGCCGAGAGTGGCCAGGCTCGCCGCCTCTTCGAGTGTCCTGCCCCGGGCTGTGACGAGCGTATCGTCAGCGTAGCATATCACGCTCAGCCCGGGGGGGAGACTCCCTCTCAACGCCCAGTCGTACCCGATGTCCCACAGAGTCGGCCCCAGAACCGACCCCTGTGGAACGCCGCACGACATGGACGTCCGCACAATGTCCCCTGCGGGACTCGCGCAGAGGACACTGCGCCCCTCCAAATAGTCCGCCACCAGCCGCCTCAGGTACAAGGGCACCCCATGAAATCGGAGCGCCTCCCTGATGCAGCTGAATGGCAGACTATTGAATGCGTTGGCGATGTCCAGCGACACCGCCAACAGCACTCCCCCGCCGGTGACAGCCTCCGCGGCCGTCTGCCTCAGTCGTAGCAGGGCCCCGATGGTCGAACGCCCCCATCTAAAACCGAATTGAGCGTCCGACAGATCGGGCCCCACCTCCTCCAGGTGCTGGACGATGCGGGCAGCGAGGATGCGCTCCAGCAGCTTACCCACATCGTTGAGGAGCACGATGAGCCTGTAGGCCGACGGCGAATCCGGGGGCCGTCCCGGCTTTGGCAGGAGAACCAACCTCCCCTCCTTCCAGCACTCAGGGAACCGTCCAGACGCCAAACAGGCGTTGTACAGCTGCCTGAGGCGAGGCTCGAGGTGCTCGAGGAGCGACGTCAGCACCCGGACTGGTATTCCGTCCGGGCCGGGGGCCGTGGTCGCGGAACGAATCCGCGCCACAGCTGCTCCCACTTCCGTCTCCGTCACGGGCGGAACACTCTCGTCGTCAGCCTCCCGGTCTTGTTCTGGCGAGGCCATGACCGGGGGCGTGTGTTCCGACTGCTGTGGAAACAGCTCCTCGACCACCCTACAGAGGAAGTCGGGCTGGAGGGTCTCTGTGAGGGGGCGGCCGTGCGCGCGAAGCTTGTTCAGCGACGCGCGATACGGGCGACCCCAGAGGTCACGGTCGAGACCGTCCAGCATCTCCTGCCAACTCGCACCCTTGGCGGCTCGGATGGCCAGCCGAAAGGCCGTCCGCGCATCGCGGTACGCCGCCGGCTGCGGGTGTAGGACCTTCGGGCTCTGATACATGCCGCACGAAGGTCCGCCAATCTTGGGGACCACCAGTAGACCCCCTGCCTCGGAGGTAGACGCCGCCGCACTCTGGGCATGGCCGCATCGCAGATCTGCGTTAACGCACTGCGGATGCGGACAGCCTCGGCGTCCACCCCGTCCGCTGGGGGCGGTGAGGACAGCCACGTGTGAACGATGGCCGCCTCCGACAGTAGGTCCCTGTCAAGACGACCCACAGCCCACCGCGGAAACGCGGGAGCTCCGTCCGCCCTGTGACCCCTACTGGGGTCCCGGAGAGGACAGACCTCCATCCGGATGTACCGGTGGTCCGATAGGGTCTCCGCCTCCTCCAGGACACTCCAGTTCCTCACCCGTGGTGCGACAGCGGGGCTAGCGAACGACGAGTCCACTATCGACCCGCCCTGCTGCCGCACACACGTGTTCACTGAGCCCCTGTTAAGAACACAGAGGCCCAGTGAAGCCGCCCACTCGATGACCGCCCGCCCGCGGTCATCCGTCATAGGGGACCCCCACGCCGTGGATTTGGCGTTGAAGTCCCCCAGAACCAGGACGAGGCCCGGTGCCAGTCGCCGTACCGAGGCCTCCAAGTTGGTGAGGGAGGCCCCGAAATCGTCCATTCTCCTGGTAGGGGAGAGGTATACGCTGTAGAGCGTGACCCCTCCCCACTCCGCCGCGACAAATTCCTCGCCCCTATCCAAAAGAGACAAGGACGGGAAGTGCCGCTGCGTAGAGACGACGATTGCCGCAGTACCGTTTCGGCTGACCACCCAATTAGGGCGATCAGGCACGCAGTACGGTTCCGCGACTACGGCTGCACCAATCGACCACTCCGCCATGGATTGCAGGAGTAAATCCTGCGCACCGGCGGAGTGGTTGGTGTTGGCTTGCAAGAGGTGGTGCATGGATGGTGTAGCCATTAACGGGCTGTATCCATGACCTCCCCCTCGCCGGCGGGCGATCGGACCGCGCTAGGAGCGGGAGCGGCCGTGGTCGGAGGGCCGCCCCGCCCCTTTGAGGCCGAAGCTGGAGGTTTGCACGCCCCAGAGCCCATGCGGTGCTTAGCGGGCTTATTGCCCGCCGCACACGCGGGGCAGTGGGGCGGGGCGGCGCAAGATGCCGCCACGTGCCCGGTTTGACCGCAGCGGAAACACAGTCCGCCGCAGTCGGTGTTGTTGCCGACGATGACTGCGGTCCAGCAGGAGCCGGTACCGTCCTCTTCCTTGGCTTTGGCGCGGGCCCCTTGGGCTTGGGCGCCGCCGCGGCCGCGGCGTAGCTGCCCCCCACGCGGCCACCCTGACAAGGCAGCGGGGCGGGGGCTGATGCCACATGCGACCGCTTGTCCGCGGCGAGAGGCGGCCGAACACGTGGTTCTGGAGGCAACCTTGCCTCCAGAACGGCCACGCGCGCATCGACGAGTTTTCCGACTGCGTCGATGATTTGGCGCAGGGCCTCGTCCGGTAAGCCTCCCACCGCAAGCATCGGGGTCGGCTGAGCCTCTTCAGGGGCCCGTTCTGCGGCGCCCGGCGGCTTTGGCGCCACAGGGGCGCTAGCCGGCTGCACGCGGTCCGCAGTGAGAGGCGTCATCCTCACCACGGGGACCAGTTTCGCCGCAGCGACCGCGCCAGCGTCAGCCGGCGATGCGCGCTTCACAGCGGCAGGCGTCTTTCTCGCTGCGGGGACGGGAGTGACGGTTACGCCAGTGCCCAACGTCGTCGGCACCGCAGCGCGAGGCGGCTTTGGCGCTGCAGTGGCCGCCGAGCAGCCGGCCTTGGCCGGCGGCGCGACTGACGTAGGCGGCACGAGCCGCGCCATCTGCGCCTTTAATTCGGCCACGTCCTTCATCAATTGGCGGTTTGCCCGCCGCAATCCCGCCAGCATGTCCCCTTGCTGTCGGTTCTTGGTCCGCATGGCTGTCAACTCGCCGTTAAGGCGGGCATTTTCGGCCCGCATGTCCGGAGGGTCGTCGTTAGCGCGGGCAGCGGCCGCCGCCGCCCTTTCTTCTTCCGAGGCCCCTCGTCCTCTTCGGGAAGCCGGCACCTTAGGTGGGGGCATGTTGGCCACGCTCCCCTCTGAGTCGGCACCCGAGCTGCCACCCTTGCTTAGGCGGCGCTTCCTCACCTGCGAGGGGAGGGCCTTCTCCTTGGTCGTCAGCGTTGTCGCTGTCGCCGCCGGGCTCTTTGCCACAAGACGCGCTGACGACCTGGCAGGGGCTTCAGCAGCCGGCCCGCTATCCTTCTTGGACGGCCCTGCGGGAATGTCACCGCCCTCGTCCATTTTGGCGGTAGAACCGCCACCCCCATCTTCCCCGGACGGCTCTGCGACATCGCTGTCGCCCTCGTCCGTCGACGGCTCCGTTTCGGCTCTACCGCCGTCCTTCCTCGCTTCCGCGGCGGCAGCCTTCCTACGCACTCGCCGCTCCTCCAGGCGCCTTTTGAAGCTAGAGGTCTTCCCCCGGCTCCTCCTGGGCGACCTCCGCTTCGATGTTTGGGCCTCCCCGATTTGTGCCGGGCCCTCGGCGGACGCCTCAAGTCCCGAGGACGAGGCGTCGTTCTGGTCAGTTTTGCGTTGGCATGACCAGGCCTTAAGGTGGGCATCACTAAGATCCCCGTCGTTAATTATATTTTTTAATTTAAGAGTATCCATAGTTAGACCCACGAGTATGGGAGATACTATTACGTCGACCCGGGCAGAGATCCCTGTACCCGGGCAAGCCTACATTTACCAACCAGGGGGGCAGCCGGTACCCTGGCTGGAGCGTGCTAAGAACAGAACAACCCATCTGCCATGCATCTTCTCGCCGCACGCCAAAACTTAAGATTGTTGGTGATTTCCGAATTCGAATGTACATTCGAAATTCTTTATAGAGGTTGTCTTCCTCGCGGTCCGGGCGGTTAAGCCAAGACCCTCGCTCCTGAAACTAAGACAAGCAAAGAATCAGGTTTACGATTTGACGACGGTGGCGGTGGCACATGCCTGCCCAGCCCTCAAATGAATGAGTGACTGAGCCCGTCGCGGATTCGCGTCCGGTCACCTTCTACGGATAGAAGGCTAGGAGCGAAGCGCCAGATATTCGCTACGGACGACAGTACAACAGAAGAACTGGGGACCGCCGTCCGCACCCAGGGTACACCGCGTGGAGGTTTCTGACATCGTACCCCGCATTGGTATCTACCATCAAAATGTGGTAAATCAATTTTAGGCAAACGAACAAAATTATTTTTAGTAGAATGATGTGCACCTGAGTTAGCATCCCCGAAGCCGGCTTCAGACCCAACATCGTCGGATGTCGTACCAAGCAGACTGCGCGTGAGTGCCACCAGGTTAAAGAACTGGCGGTCGAAGTCCTCACGCTCAGTAAACGTACTATCGGCATCATCTGAAAGCAATTCGATGTGTGTCTGTAGCTCATCAAAGTCGCTATGCAGGGTTTGAAATTTATTAAAACGCTCGACTAAGTCTAAACGTTGCAACGCCGATATCTCACTACTACTTTGAATTAAAGTTAAATAATTATTATAAATCTTAAGTTTCGATTTAATGGAACTACGTTTTTTAATTAAAGTTTTATAACTATCTGCCATTCTATATTAATATTACGACAATATAAGAAAACGAAATACTAATGAAATATACTATAAAAACTGCGAAACAGATGTTCAAGAACAAAAGGTAGATGTAAATGATAAAGAATGACAATGTCGTGTCAAGGTTATTTCAAAGACACGCATGCAATAAAATGCAATAAAAATGTTGTAATATATATTATCTATTATTTAGATATATTATTTGAAGCAAAAGGATGATTTTACTTTATAAAATAAAGAATTTGAAAATATGGGAAAGATTTTTCGGTAATGTATAAACACAGGATAATAACTAATTGGAACGACTCACTCAAATACTGTACTTATACTCCCAGAAAATGACATCAGCTTCCTCGATGATGATGTATGGCTGTTACAGGAACGACTTCTTTTCTTCAAACTGTGTGCGTGGCGGTCAAAGTTCACACGTCAACCGACGACAATATTATTTAAGGCAAACTAGTATTTTATTTTAACGCTCTGAAGGACCAATGTTTAGGCCCTAACGGGACGTCAAGGATAAAGCAGTGGACTGTATTTTAACGGTTTATTAACAAATAATATATAACAATTTGTAGAAGTGCCCGTATGTGTGCGCAATCTTGTCCTCGAGGCTAGCGAGTGAGTCCTCGCGAGGTTCGTTCATTATCGCGGTGCGAGCGCAGTGCCTCTCCCCCTCCAACCCCGTCGGCTGGGGTCAGCTGATCGCAGGTGCGCCGACAATGAGTGTGAATGAAGCGATGGAAGCATGCCAGGATCGTGGTTTGTGGCAATCCGTAATCTCTGCCTACCCCTCTGGGAAACAGGCGTGAGGCTATGTATGTATGTATGTAAATTACACTCAAACGCAGAACAACACTGTATCGCACAGTGTATTGTTCTACATGGAAATCGCATCCACATAACTAGCATAGAAGGTCGGTATCTTAAATACTACGCCATCTATGCAGTTATCCATTAACTTCCATTATTGAATATAGGCCTACCCAATGAGGGATAATACTATAATCACTACATTTGGTAAGTGGGGTGACGATCGCAGTTGCTGTAATAAGTTTAATGAGAATGTTTCCGCCCACTTCCTTACTGATTCCTCAGTCCGTTTGACATCCGTGTAACTGTAAAGGAAAGGCACATCGTATTAACTTAAACCATCACGTTATGGGGAAACGATTTTATATGAGTAAATATAGTAGAAACGCAATATGTAATTTCTTGCTCATAATATGTCTCACTTTTGAACAGGAGTTTTATGAGAAATGAGAAAATCTAATCTTTCCCTACAACGCCTCACAATCGACAATTAGATAATATTCAACGCGCAAGAAGAAAAAGTTGTATAACACAGAGTGCTTCTTCGTTTCGCATTCACGTCATTAAAATACTTGATTTCTTAAATTTATTTATTATCATAATAAAATAAAAATAACATAATCATTTTGAATTAATCGAAATCTGCTCATTCGTTGATTGTTAGGCGGAACGAAGTGCGCCGGGTCCGCTAGTTTGAAATAAAACTACTTTTACGGATTCTATAGCGTTTGTATTTGACCTAGTATTACGATGCTGGCCAGATAGATGCTTTAGGGTAGGATTTTAGTTTCAGTTTTCTTTGCTTACAGTATGTTATGCAGAGTCCCTCTGTTAGTTTTTATCATGCTCACGGAAAAAGAAGAGTCGCTACTAAATAGTGTTATTAGTCGAAAACCAAACGGGTAGTTAGGATTCCATAATGTGATTTGCTATCTATAAATAATCCTAGACTATAGTCTATATATATATATATATATATATATATATATATATATATATATATACTATCTGTTTTCCACGGCTTCGCCCGCGTGGATATGTGTATATTAAAATATAGCTAGTTGTTTAGTGGTAAAAAATATCAGGTCGGTGTAATATATATTCCTTTTCCGTCGTATAAATTGAACAAAATATTGGCAATTGTTTTATGATCGGCCACCTACTTGACGTCAATGCTCCTTATGAATTTATTTACAGTTGAGTGACGATTTTCATACAAAATATAACCTCTAGTTTTGTTCCCGTAGAGTGTAGGGTAGATTTAAAATACTGAGACATGCCTTTCTTTATTTTTATACAACAATATTTTACAAATAAAAATAAGTTTCTTACAAATTTCAAACCCCACATCCTTGTTGACATTGCAGATATACTGAAGCACGTATTTTGTCTTTAATACCATAGAGTCCAATACAAATTTTCATGAATATAACTTCAAAACTGACAAAATTTAATAAAAATCTTGCAACCCCTATTTTACACCTTTAGGTAAGAATTTACCAAAAACGCTAACACACGCAACTCTTTATTTATTATTAAATTTGTCAAAACTAACAAAGCTAGCTAGCTGCTGCAGAAAAACTAACAACGCTAGCAAAGGTAGCTGAATAGTTTTGTTAGTCTTTCTAAAATTGTAAATTGCCACAATAACAATTATCATAAATTAAATGCTTTAATAATAACAAATCATAAACAATATAAAATTTTATATATAGATTCATTTTCTTTTTGTACTGGCAATGAATTTGTATTAATAATGTGGGTCAAAATTTAATAAGTAAGAAAAGGGGTCTACGCGTGAATGTGAGCAAAACCAAAATAATGGTCTTTGAAAGAGATGAAACCAGAACAGATGTAAGAGTAACATTAGGTAATGATGTACTAAAGCAAGTGGATGAATTTGTATATCTTGGATGTGGATTTAGCCGAGATGGACGGTACACCACTGATATAGAGCGAAGAGTGAATGCGGGAAATAGAGTGAACGGAGCGTTGGGGCAACTTCTCGGCAGCCACCACCTCAGCCAGAAGGCACGTGTAGCAATACATAACGCAGTGCTTGTCCCAACATTACTGTATGGAAGCGAGAGTTGGGTATGCAGAAAAGAGTATGAAAGTAGAATTAATGCGGTCGAAATGCGATCTCTTCGGAAAATCTGTGGAGTTAGGCTGACCGACCGCATTCGTAACGACGACGTAAGAGAGCGAGTAGGTATGAAAGAGAGTATTGGTGTAAAGATGCGAAAGGGAATGCTCCGATGGTTCGGACATGTGGAAAGAATGCCGAACGAACGTCTGGTTAAGAAGATATACAATGCGAAAGTGGAAGGATGTAGGTACCGAGGGAGACCGAGACTAAGCTACCTAGACCAGATCGGTCAGGTACTGAAGGAAGGTGGAGTCAAGAGTCTCCGAAACCGGCGAGCGTGTATGAAGAGAATTATGAATGTTGAGGAAGCGAGTGAAGTATGCAAAGATAGAGTTCTCTGGCACTCTGTTCTCTCTGCCTACCCTGCAAGGGATATGGCGTGATGATATGTATGTATGTATGTAAAATTTAATAGAAGTCAAAATTTAAAGACACTTTAGTCCTCCCGTGGCCATCATCACTGTAAAGTGTTCGAAACGTCAGGAAATTAAAAATCAAATACAAACTCGATAGAATCCATAACAGTAGTTTTATTATTTTAAAAGTGGAAACTTCTTTAGCAGCGATGTGCACTTTTTTGGGATGGGTATAAAATATTAAACTCGCGTCAGGACTCGTGACCTGACCAAAAATTAGCACGAGGTAAGACGAAAATATTCTTCGCTCTTTCTACCGCGCGACGAATATGTATGCCTGCTGTTGCTGTTTCGTTTAAGCGGCGCAGGGCGTTTGCGCGAGTGTGTCTCTTAATTGAACTTTTCAATAATAAATTTGGTTTAACGATGTGTCAAATGATTGCAATCTTAGCACATCGAAATACAAAACTACTATTGATGCGGTCTTTATTAGACATTTAAATAGATTCGAATCAAAATTGTTCGTTTCTTACTCCAGCTACCATAAACATATTGTATCAGTTTTAGAGATTGGCGATGATGATGCTGGTAATGATGATGGTGAAAGAGTCGTTGAAATTATGGATGAAGGTTGATTTTTCTGAGAGATAAACATTTTAATATAAAATAATTGTAATAGTTCTGAAGTGTTAATTTTTTTATGTAATTTAAATTGTCATGTTTGTGTAGGATGGCACAATAAATGAATATTGTATTTAACCACATAAATTATAGTACTTTTATACTGATAAATAAAGCAATTCTTGCGAAATTATTCCCTAACCATTCCAAAATATTCAAAAATGCACAATATGCTAGCACTCCTGTAGGGCAATTTTTTTTTTTGGTTTCATCTCGACACACGTCGTTCGTTCCATCTGGGGCAACAAAAAGGTAGCGCGTGCCATGCCACTGGAACCACTTTACACCCTTAGAGGATAAATTTCCAAAACTGCTGAAACACTTCTTTATTTATTTAATATTAAATAGGCAAATACAAATTTTCGCGAATCTAACGTCAAAACTCTCAAAGTTTCATAAAAAAGTTGCAACCTTTATTTTTACATTCTTAGGGGAGAATTTCCAAAAATGCTGAAACATGTGTTTATTTTTATTTAATATTAAATAGCTAATAACATTTTTTTAACTAACTTCAAAACTGATGAAGTTTCATACAAACTTGCAACTCATAGTTGCACCTTGGGAAAGAAATTTCTAAAAATGCTGAAACAGGTGTTTATTTATTTAATATTAAAAAAGCAAATACAAATTTTAACGGTTCTAACTTAAAAACTGACAAAGTTTCATAAAAAAACTTGCAACCCCTATTCCTTTCCCTTAGGGGAGAATTTCCAAAAATGCTGAAAAAAGTAGATTTTATTTAACATTTTATAGCTAAAAACACATTTTCAGTTATCTACCTTCAAAACTGAAGAAGTTTCATACAAACTTACACCGCCTATTTTACAGCCTTAGGGGAGAAATTTACAAAAATGCTGAAATAGGTGTTTGTTTATTTAATATTAAATAGGCAAATACACATTTTAACGGTTCTAACTTCAAAAATGACAGAGTTTCATAAAAAATACTTGCAGCCCCTAAGTATTCCACTCCCTCAGGTGAGAATTGCCAAAAATGCTGAAACAGTTAAATTTTTGATTAACATTATATAGCGAATAACAAACTTTCAAGGATCTAACTTCAAAACTGATGAAGTTTCATACACACTTGCAACCCCTTATTTTTCACCTTTAGGGGAGAAATTGCCAAAAAGGCTGAAATACGTGTTTATTTATTTAATATTAAATCTCTAAAAACTCATTTTCAGGAATCTAACTTTAAAATTGACGAAGTCTCATACAAACTTGCATGTCCTATTTTTCACCTTTAGGGATAAAATTTCCAAAAATGCTGAAATAGGTCTTTGTTTATTTAGTATTAAATAAATAAATACAAATTTTAACGGTTCTAGCTTCAAAAATGACAAAGTTTTGTAAAAAAACTTGCAACCCCTATTCCACTTCCTAAGGGGAGAATTTCCCAAAATGCTGAGACAGGTAAATTTTTATTTAATATTATATAGCTAATAAAAAAAATTCAGGGATCTAACTTCAAAACTGACGAAGTTTCATACAAACTTTCAACCCCTTACTTTACACCATTTTAGGGGCAATTTTCAAAAATTTTGAATTACGTTTTTATTTATTTAATATTAAATAGACGAATACAAAGTTTCACGAATCTATCTTTAAAACTGACGAAGTTAGATACAAACTTGCAACCCCTATTTTCCACCCTTAGAGGAGAAATTTCCAAAAATCCCTTCTTAGTGAGCGCCTACAATATAAAAGGCAGCAACTGTCAAAATTTCATGTAATTACCCCCAGCGGTTCAGGCTGTGCGATGATGAATCAGTCAATCAGGACAAGCTCTTTTATATATATATATATATATACATATATAGTCTAGTCCAGATATATCTGGAATGAAAAATAAACTGAATAAATAAATTCGAAATGAAATAGCTATTTTTCTTCTGTTAAAAGTTGTTTCCCAAACGCGAAGCAAAAAAGTAACGAATGATAAATCGGTATATCTAAGTTCACGAAATTAATTGTACTCGTAGGAACAACGAGATTGGAATGGGTTTTGTGTCAGATATAAGTACATTCTTTATTCCCAAATGACCCACACATCACTTTCAAGAATTTACTTTATATGAAATAGCACAGGAATAACTTTTTTTTTTTATATATTTCAATTTCAATACTAATTTTTTTATATATTTCAAATAATAGTTTTATTTGCGGCGATGGGGGCCGCCACCCATCATGCCTTGCCCAGTCAGGCGAGTCGAGGAGAGCAGAGTGCCGGGTGGGCACGTGGAATGTAAGAGGTTGTGTGGAAGGTAAGTTGCACGAGCTGATATCCGTCATGGCGGACAAACAGCTAGACGTGCTCTGTGTAACAGAGACCAAGCGAAGGGGCAGCGACGCCTGCGATCTTCCTGGTGGCGGGATGGCTCTGTGGTCTGGTGTACCACAGAGCGATCGAGCCAGCATTGGGGTAGGAGTGCTGTTATCCTCTCGCTTGGCCTCAGGTGTGAAGGATTACGGAATGTATGATCCCAGACTTCTTTGTGTCCGTATAAAACTAGGTGTCACCAAGGTATTCATGGTTGTAGCATATGCTCCCGTAGGATCCTCGGTGGCATCAGACCTAGAGAAGTTTTGGGACAATGTTAGGGAAGTTCTGGATATGGCAGAAACCAGTGAACGCGTGATTGTATGCGGAGATTTGAACGGATGGATGGGGACAAGCGTCCCGACTATGAGGACGTACTTGGTCCATTTGGTGACAAGAGAGTGAACGACGCAGGTAGGCTCATAGCGGATGTATGCATGGAGAGAAACCTTATTGTTTCAAACACATTTTTCCAACGTAAGGACATCCATATGAATACATGGAGAAGGAATGAACAGAAAAGTATAATAGATTTAATTTTGGTAGACAGTCGCCTCCGAAGCAAAATATTGGACGGAAGAGCCTACAGGGGCCCCACAGTCGATACGGAACACTATCTCGTTATTGCGAGATTTAGTGGTCTGTTCAGAAAGTGGAGGCACTGGCGAGAGCGTGTCCACTTCGGAGGGCTTGAAAGAATAAAGGTTAAAAGGTTGCAAGAAGAGTGTGTAAGAGAAAAGTATGCAGAGGGTGTCCGAGAACGGCTGACGATGGCAAGCCAGCCGCAATCGGACATTGAAGAATGCTGGAGAGTATTGAAAGAGAGTATGGTAGATACAGCGAAAGAAGTATGTGGAAGTTCAAAGAAGCATAGAAAAACAAATGGTGATGCATGGTGGGATGCGGAAGTGGCAGCTTCCGTCGAGCAAAAGAAGAAAGCGTGGCTGTACTATGTCTCTTCTTTGAATCTGAATGACAGTATGACTGAACAGAAGAAAGAAATATATCGGCAATGTAAGAATGACACCAAGGCCTTAGTGAAAGAGAAACGTGATGGAGCAAGTGTGAGTGCAGAAGATAGGCTGACTAAAAACTTCGAGGGTAACACCAAACTCTTTTGGAGGGAGGTGAAGAAGTCTCGGGGTGGTTGGTCAGCCTTCAGAATGAATAAAATAAGGTCTAAAGGTGGAGACATTCTTACACAAACACAAGACGTGTTAAGCCGATGGAGTGAATATTTTGGCGATATGCTACGGTTGGTGCCGGTGTTGCATGTGGTTTAGTAGATCAACATTCGACAACGGCGTCCTCCGATGGCATCAGTATGGATGAAGTTGAATGGGCGATAAGAAGTTTGAAAAATGGTAAGGCAGCGGGCATTGATATGGTGTCTGCCGAGATGATCAAGCTTGGTGGCTCCTGTGTCCGGGAGGCGTTCCTGTTGCTCCTCAATTTATGTTGGAGCTCGGGAATGGTTCCTGGGGACTGAAATAGCGCAGTCATCGTGCCTTTCTTTAAAAACAAGGGTTCACGTTATGACTGCGCAAATTACAGAGCCATAAGCTTGACCAGTTTGGCAGCAAAAGTGTATAGTAAAATTATTGAAAGGAGAATGAGGATGGTGTCCGCTGGTTTACTGTGTGAGACACAAGGAGGTTTCAGGAGTGGAAGGGGATGCATGGATCAAGTGTTCTCTCTGCGCAACATTGTGGAGAAGCATCTGGCTCTAGGCCAGAGGGTTTTCTGCAGTTTTGTGGATCTGGAGAGAGCATTTGACACGGTTGTACGAAAGGAACTTTGGGACATTTTACCGGAGTATGGTATTAACGGTAAACTGCTGCAGGCTGTGCAGTCCAGTTACATGGGCTGTAGAGCCTGTGTGCGGCTGGATGATGGAATGTCGCCTTGGTTTGACGTCAATATCGGCGTTAAGCAGACCCCTGCTGACAAAACGCACCCGCGTTCTGTCAGCCAGGCTGTTTATCATATATCGGGATAAATGTCTCCAAAGGTTTAACGATATGAATGTGGGAGTCCAGATGGGCGATCAGTGGTCACTGCTCTGCTTTATGCAGATGATGTAGTCCTGCTGGCACAGTCAGCGACTGACCTGCAGACCCTAGTCGACACAATGACAGAAGATTGTAAGAAAAGGGGTCTACGCGTGAATGTGAGCAAAACCAAAATAATGGTCTTTGAAAGAGATGAAGCCAGAACAGATGTAAGAGTAACAATAGGTAATGATGTACTAGAGCAAGTGGATGAATTTGTATATCTTGGATGTGGATTTAGCCGAGATGGAAGGTACACCACTGATATAGAGCGAAGAGTGAATGCGGGCAATAGAGTGAACGGAGCGTTGGGGCAACTTCTCGGCAGCCAACACCTCAGCTAGAAGGCACGTGTAGCAATACATAACGCAGTGCTTGTCCCACCATTACTGTATGGAAGCGAGAGTTGGGTATGCAGAAAAGAGTATGAAAGTAAAATTAATGCGGTCGAAATGCGATCTCTGCGGAAAATCTGTGGAGTTAGGCTGACCGACCGCATTCGTAACGACGACGTAAGAGAGCGAGTAGGTATGAAAGAGAGTATTGGTGTAAAGATGCGAAAGGGAATGCTCCGATGGTTCGGACATGTGGAAAGAATGCCGAACGAACGTCTGGTTAAGAAGATATACAATGCGAAAGTGGAAGGATGTAGGTACTGAGGGAGACGGAGACTTACCTACCTAGACCAGATCGGTCATGTACTGAAGGAAGGTGGTGTCAAGAGTCTCCGATACTGGCGAGCGTGTATGAAGAGAATTATGAATGTTGAGGAAGCGAGTGAAGTATGCAGAGATAGAGTTCTCTGGCACTCTGTTCTCTCTGCCTACCCTGCAAGGGATATGGCGTGATGATATGTATGTATGTGTATAGTTTTATTTGAAATATATAAAAAAATGTTATTCCTTTTACGCATTCTATCGGATTTGTAATTTGTTTTTAATTTCCCGATTTGTAAAAAAAGGAGACCAAACTGAATATTTTATATAAATATCGTAGATATTACGTAAACAATATAAATACCTAATTTTATCCTCGCTCCAGAAGGTTTCTGATTTTAAATAATATAAGAAAACTAAATTTTACAACAAAAAATATTATAAAATGGATGAGAGGAAGGAATATCCACCACTTTCCCACGGTTAATCAATATACCGTACACCTCAGGAAAGGAAGGAATACGGGATGGGATCAAGGTGGAATAGGATATAAGGAAATCTTACTCCTGTGGTGAGCACCACCTCCAAAACTTCAACTTGCAATTTTCCACAGAACTTCCAATAAAGATTTGATACGTGTTTCGCCTCTAAACGAGGCAGGCAGCAGGACGGTTCGGCTTCAAATGCGCATTTGCGCATGCGGATTATATATTTCGTCCGGTGAGCGAGAGAGCCGGCAGCATAACTGGATGGGTTTGTAATGCTAGGCAGCAGCCTAATTATACGCTTGGTATAGCAAAGGTCCATAGGCAGCAGTGACACTTACCATCAGGTACGCTGCTTGCTCGTTTGCCACCACAAACAATAAAAAAAATTATAAAAGTGGAAAAATTATATTATTTATATATTTTATGATATCTGTATATACTGTGATATAAATTATTAAATTAGCCACACTGGAATATCTTTACGTAATTTTAAATATAGAGGATGTTTCCTTTGATGGTTACTAATTAAAGAAATAACCCAAATCGAACAATGATCATTAATAACGTATAATTCTATTACCTTTTCTATGAATAGTAAAGTAACAGAAATAATTATAACGTATTCAAATTGCTGAAATTATAGCATTTAATGTGCGAGGTTATTTATAAAAAGTTGTATGCGAACGAAAAATGATTATCACATCTGGGTAGGGTTGCCACCTGTACTTTATTATAAAGTATTGTACGTTATTTCAGATAAATGTACTTTATACTTTATGAGAACAATAAAATATACGAAAATAATTTATGATATGATTTCTTTGGGATTTTGTAAAGTTACGTCGTACGTATTTTTCCATTAACGAAATTAACCGCCACTCGCCAGCGCCACATCACTTAAGCACTCGTTTTTAATTATTTCTGAATGCAATTTAACCTCAAATGTCAATTTCTTGATGTTTTTGTGCGAAACGGTTTGAGTGCACTAAGAATACGATCTATAGTTTCATACATTTATGCCATGGTAAATTATGGACAAGAATACTCCTCATACACCTTCAAATACAACTTCGATAGTGAAACGGAGCAAATATATAGTGAATATGTTACACCGAAAACATGTTTAGAAAAATGTAACAAAACAGAAAAATAAACTATTGCAGAAGTATAAAAATCAGTGGGAAATCGAACATGGTGATTGGTTAATTAATGATCCACACCACAAATATAAAAAAGACAAGCTGCAAAAAGCAATAAAAATATGATTTTAAGCTTATTAATAAATATAAATAAATTGTATTTTGATATTTTGTACTTTTTTTTCTTACCCATAATAACCAATGTACTTTATTTGCAAAGAAAAAAGGTGGCAACCCTACATGTGGGATTCGAACCCACACCTATTGGAAATCCGGTCCAATCGTTTTACCGCTTAGACTAGCGTGAGCTATTATATGACAATCAAATTTGGACTAGTATTATTTATTGAGTAATTAAAGTCTAATTACTGAAATTAAGCATTTAATATGCGAGGTTATTTATAAAAACTTGTTTACGAACGAAAAATTATTATCACGTGTGGGATTCGAACCCATACCTATTGGAAATACGTTCTAATCGTCCTATCAATTAGACTAGTGTGGGCTGTTGTATGACAATCAAATTATGTCTCGTATTATTTGTCACCTGATTAAAAATTAAAAATGAAATAGGTATAAATGCGATAAAATCTATAAAAATGAGTAGTAATATATGTTAAATAAATCTTAAATTACATTTATTACTCAATTTCATACTCAATAAGACATGTTTATTGTAAGTTAATATAAACTGTATTTTTTTAGTATTATTCTTGAAAATATGTTATACTACTATATGCAAGCTGATCTCTCTGTGATTGATAAGTGTATAAGCCTTTATATAAACATTAACATTTATATAAACATATACATTAATGGTAGGTCCGCACTCTTGGTATAAGGTATTTTCTTTTTTATATTTATTTACATGATAATACTCATACCTACCAATTGTTGTGTGGTAGCGGCTACGAATACTACCAACCCTTACTTTGCTCGTGGATGTCGTAAAAGACGATTAAGAGCCTTATGATGACCTGGACCTACTTCATCTGATGCCGTTTGGTCAACAATTACATTCCCAAGGAGGGTTGACGCCTGGCAGGCGGCTGGTCATAAAACTATTAACTATAAATAAATAAAATGAAACTGGTAATGATTATTATTGTACCATTTATTACTAGACATAGAATATTGGTGTAAAGATGCGAAAGGGAATGCTCCGATGGTTCGGACATGTGGAAAGAATGCCGAACAAACGTCTGGTTAAGAAGATATACAATGCGAAAGTGGAAGGATGTAGGTACTGGGGGAGACCGAGACTCACCTACCTAGACCAGATTGGTCACGTACTGAAAGAAGGTGGAGTCAAGAGTCTCCGAAACCGGCGAGCGTGTATGAAAATAATTATGTATGTTGAAGCAGCGAGTGAAGTATGCAAGGATAGAGTTCTCTGGCACTCTGTTCTCTTTACCTACCCTACAAGGGATATGGCGTGATGATATGTATGTATGTATGTAGAATATTGGTAATATGTTAGGGCCAGACTTCATCTATTTATGTTTCATCCTGTTTCCATATGGACGCGTAATTGCCAATCACATTCATTATATATAATACAACAATATCCTGCGAACCGTAAACTTGTATTCGGGCGAGGTGACAAAGCTTGACGATTAAATATACGTACACAGAATTACATAGTTACATCTGTATCCGCCCTTAAATCCTTATTACGGGTTTATAAGTAACTTTATTCTACTTCCTATCATCCTATTCTCACGTCATAAAATTAATTAACTCTTTGTGAGCTGCGTTCAGCTCGTTATATAGCTCGTTATAGATATCTCGTTAGATATCTTTTAATTTGACCTAATTATTAATAATGAGTAACGTGAATCTTTGAATTTTGGAATACTTAATGAATGCGAGCAAACATAAAATCTGTATTAAATAAATTTATACTCACTGTAGCTTAATGTGAGGTCAAAAACCCACCGCATTCTCCTTACCTATATATATTGCGTGCACTTGTTTTAAAGTTGTATTCTTCTTCTTCTCAGCCCATATTTTTTTTGGTAGGCTATGGTGTGAACGTCGCACGTTGCCCCTTCATCCGGGGCGACGGGAGGGTAACCTGTGGCCCCATAACCTACGGTATTCCCTCCCCATCGCCATTCCGGCTGGCCACTGGCACCGCTTCCTTGCCATCCGTGGCCAGCCCGGCGGGTGCACTTATAGCTGATACGATAATGATTTCAAAGAAAACGTAAATCATTAAGTTCATATGCGTGCCATACTTGGGTAGTCATCATCTCACCATCATCATCGCAACTCATATATATTCCACTGCTGGCCTCGAGACTCCTCCACACTAGGAAGGAAATTAACCTACTACACCAGTCTGACTCAGTGCTAGTCAGACGTGTATGTAGGTCAGTGGGTATAGGGTTTTATTTCGAGTTTTTTCTCTTTCATAGATGATAGATACGTGGAAAAGTACTTAATTTGTATATTACATAAATTCATCATCATCATCATTTTCCTACTCTTATCACAATGGCTTGGGGTCGATACAATATGTACTCTTCTTTCATAGTACATATCGTAAAAGTTAATGGCAATAGTTTTATGACTGGCCGCCTGCCAGACGTCAACCCTCTTTGGGAATATTACATTAATTATTTCAATATATTTGAGTTTGTGAGTATATTACTAAACTGTACTAAAAATTATTCATGCATCTGTTATTTAATTGTTAGATTATCCATGGCCTAAATTGACTTTTCAATTGCTATCCGTCCGAGATGTTATTACGACCTTTTCGGATTAGATAAATTTTGACTTAGTTCGTTGGTAAAAGTAGAGCTTTTAGATAAAGTAGTTCATTAGAATTGACCCCATTTAGAATTTCAATGCAATTTATGAAGAAGGAATTTGATTGCGTTTTGTATAATATTTAAGAGTTCAGCTGCATGTAACAAGAAAATGTGATGCGAAAATTTTGAAAGCCCCAAGTCGCTTTTATTTTTTTGTTTAATTTAACATTACAAATAAGATCTCAGCATTGTAGTTCATGTTACCTTATGTTAGCATACACAATTACCAATGGGAGATACTGTGAATAAAATAGCCACACTGCTTGAAATGGACATTTTGATTTACTGCTGGCAACACAGAGAGATTTCTGAATCGAGCAAGGTATACAACCATGCCATTCCATAGTCGACTACAGACGAGGAAAGTGGTTTCGAGCCTCAACCTCAAAGTCTTATGTAACGTGCAAATAAATCCGTTATAGGAGTATTATTGTTTGATTCTTTCACTTACTTTCTATAATCTATGAGTATATTCTATAATGATGATTAATATTCGTGTTATTACACAGGCCATATTTATGGAGTATACTCATATTTTTGAACCAAACACTATATTTAATCAGTATTGAAAAAGTCACTGAATTGAATGAAATACAATGGACGATATTACTGATCAAAGAAAATATACATTTGTAAGGCTGCGATGAGTTGAACATCTTTTATATTTGATCTTTCAATTCTTTGACAATGTAAATATGAAACATTTCGATGTATGTCATAGATAATAAGCATGATATTGATTTACGTAGAATAAATTCTATTGTTTCCTTGCAGAAAATATTTCTTATATCTCAAGTGTTATGTTGAAACCCTAACAAAATGAAATTCCTTTTATGCTATACATGAAGCCTCGAGGTTGCTTGTAGTACACTATTATTCCTTGTAGGCGTAATATAAATTGCACTGATAATGCGATAGAAATTTTTTCTAAAAAAAACCTTAGTGATCGAATAATTGATCACTATAACTTGATTGGTGTTGGTTAAAATGTTAAAGTTCTAAGATTTTTTTGCACTAAAAAAATATTTACACAATAAAAATATTTACCCAAAAAATTGTAAAGTGCTTTAATGATTTTTAGTAACTGAATGCTTCACTTTGATTGAGCTAAGAACATTTGCAAAGTTTCAAATTTTACAGTAGAGCTTATGTTATATTACTGGTAAATAATTTCTATTTTATGAGTAATAAAAAAGTGGTCCTCAAATGTAGGCCTCATAACTAAGCTCAAAGTTGCACAGCGTGCTATGGAGCGAGCTATGCTTGGGATTTCTCTGCGTGATAGAATCCGTAATACGGAAAACCGCAGAAGAACGGGTGTAACCGACATAGCACGAAGAATTAGTACGCTGAAGTGGCAATTGGCAGGCCACATCGCTCGAAGAATCGACAACCGCTGGGGAAAAAAATTTAATAATTTTTTTTAATAATTTTTATTTCTGCTTACAAATAAGATTTTAGATTATACATTAAATGATTCTAAGATATTAATTTAATATAATATATAAGAATTAACATTTTCATTCACATGAGATCTAAAATACATAGATTTTTAGTGGTCTGATCTTAAACTAGGCCATAGCCTGTACTATAAGTATCAGAGCACCTGCCCCCATGTAAAACGATGATGATGATGATAATGATAATATACGTGTAATTAATGTTTCATGGTATTCAAAAGTAACAGACTGTGAGATTTATTGTTGATCATATGAGAGCGGTATGGCATGCCAGGATATGGATATGTACGAATTAATGAATATGACAGCGATTACGAGTGTGTATGTTTGCGTACTATATGAGTATTGACAGCGTAAGTATGTGTGCGCGTGCTGTGTCTGAGTGTGTGTCTGTGTGTGTGCGCGTGTCTGTGTGTCTGTGCGCGTGTATGTGTGTGTGTATGTGTTTGCATGTGTGTGTGTGTGTGTCTGTGTGTGTTTGTGTGTGTGTTTGTGTGTGTGTGTGTGTATTTGTGTGTCAGATTAAGTGGTAGGTTCTTTACTTTAGAAATTGTAATAATGTTTCTGTCTCATTGTAGTTCAAGCTATGCAACCAGTTAATTTATGACTAATAAAAAGGTTCTAGAGTGGCGACCAAGTACCGGATGACGCAGTGTAGGACGCCCCGACTAGGTGGACAGACGACCTAGTGAAAGTTGCTGGGCGTCGATGAATGCAAACGGCACAGGACCGCACTCCGTGGCGTACCATGAAGGAGGCCTACGTCCAGCAGTGGACGGCGATGGGCTGAAATGATGAATAATGAGTAATAAAAAACTAATATCACTTGCTCGACCAAGAGACAAAATTAAAATTTCTACCATAAATAATCATAACATTTATATAGGCATAATATATGTTCGATTTTATGATGTCGGGCTTTATGTTGGTTCAATGAGAAACTTTTGAATTGGCTGTCCTTTTTTTATCTTCAGGCTACAATGGTTCTGTAAGATAAGACAAAGTGGTTTTCATTACGAAGCAAAGTACAAACACGTGTAGTGAAGATCTATTTATTAAATAAAAGAAAGTTAAGAAACAACTTTTCAACCTAGACTAGATACAAATTCCAATCATTATTAAACGTTTTATTCATTAATGGCGAAGTTTTCTTAACAAATACCGTATTAGGTAGGACGAGCAAGGACAAACAAGGAATCAGTATTTTACTATCTTGATATTTGAATATCTTAGTATTTTTCAGTTACGTGGCATCATCGGATCAAATTGAGAATCTTCACTGAGGCTAGTTCTTAGTTTGAACCATAGATGATTATTTTAGGCCTGGATGTGATCTGTGTCCATTAATTATATGTTTGTAAAATCCCCGCAATAGAAAGATTCAGTCTTTTCTCTTGGAACAAAATAAAGGTACGACCATAATCATCATCCTGTTCTTATTTCAATTACTTGGGTACTTTCCTTCCATCGTACTTATTGCAAAAGCTATTGGCGATAGTATTATGACTGGCTACCTACCTTTTTTATTACTTTTGGTGGCAAACGAGCAAGCAGCACACTTGATGGTAAGTGTCACTGCTGCCCATGGATCTTTGCAATACCAAGGGTATAGCTAAGCTGCTGCCTACCAATATAAACCCCAAACCCACCCAGTTGGGCTTCCGGGTCTCTCGCTCACTGAACGAAACACAACATCACTTTGCCATTGCTCAGACGTCGATCTTCTGCGAGAGTGTGGTTCTCTTTTTTTTTGCTTTTGCGCACATCCCCAGCCAGTGACAGACGGGGGGTGTGTAGGACTCGCCGGCCATGAGATTGACGCCGGAATACCCACTAAAACCTAACAGCGGTCCCTTCCGCGCTTTTACGGGATGCCGGAGAGATCGTCTATTGACATTCTATCCCCGACACCCCTAGAGTGTGGTACTACCCCGGACGGATCGGCCTGCGGCTGTAGACGGAAAACTGTGAACAGCGTGGTCCTACCACTACTACCTGACGTCAACCCTCCTTGAGAATGTAATTACTGACCAGAGAGCGTAGAATGTAGTTGGCCAGATCTTATGTAAAGCTCTTAGTCATCTTTTATGATACCCACGAGCAATGTAAGGGTTGACAGCATACGAAGCCGTTACCACACAGCATTAAAATATAAATAAGACAGGAGAGATAAATTTTGGTCTCATTTGTGTCTTATTTTAAAAATAAAACATTTGGTTTGTTATAACTAAATTATTAAAAGAAAAATAACTCTACAAAAATAATACTAGAAGTTACCTGTGCACGAAATATAATTAACATCATCATCATTCTCCTACTCTTATCCCAATTACTTGGGGTCGATACAGTATGTACTCTTGTTTTATAGTACATATTGTAAAACTTATTGGCAATAGTTTTATGATCGGCCGCCTGCTAAACGCCAACCCTCCTTGGGAATGTAATTGTTGACCAAACGGCATCAGATGAAGTTGGCCCAGGTCATTATAAGACTCTTAATCGTCTTTTGTGACATCCATGAGCAAAGTAAGGGTTGGTAGTATTCGTAGCCACTACCACACAGCTATTCTATATATAGTTCTATTGCTAAAAATTAGAATGAAACTATTTTTACGGATTTTATCGCGTTTGTATTTAATTTTAATGGCCCGATGTTTGAACACTTTACAACGTTCATAGTCACACACCTTAATCCTGCCATGACCCATCGATTTCATTATGCTAAAATTGGGCTAAAACTTAAAATTGAGCGAGAAGAAATTAGGTCTTCTAAAACCCGCTAACCAGATGACCTTAGTGTTGTATTTAGAGATTTACTCATTAGCAGTGGAATTAACTGCTTGTTGCCCATTTTGTTCACACACACAAATTTTCAATTTAGTCGACTAAAAGACTTGCCGCGTGGTCACAGAGTAAGAAACTTCTGTTAAAAAAAGCCGTGAGTGTCGAAAACTCAAAATAAAACCCTATAATAACACGTCTATCTAACGTGGTCAATTCCCTCTCAGTGTGTGTGGCTCGAGCTCAGCAGTGGAACATAAGTGAGCTGAGAGGATGTTGATAATGAGGTCTAGGGGATGTAAATAATTAATTTTAATAAGAAAAAGAAAACGGGCAATAAAACTATATATTTCTTCTTCTCAAAGTAAATAGTGTAACTACAGTTTCCAATCAAAAATAAATTTTCCGGTATTCGATATAATAATATTACTTTTATTCAGTCTTATTATACTAACACAATATTATTTTCCACAAGACTCTCATGCATTTTGTTTCTTAACCCAACCAAATAATAGCTAGCTCTTGATAATTCTCTGCAGCCGCCGGCCGGTCCGTCCGGGGTAGTACCACACTCTCGCAGAAGATCGACGTCTGAGTAATGGCCATGTGCTATTGCGCTTCTTTCGATCAGCGAGAAAGCCGGAAACCCAATTGGGTTGGTTTGGGGTTTATATTGGTAGACGAAAGTGGAAGGATGTAGGTACTGGAGGAGACCAAGACTCACCTACCTGGACCAGATTGGTCACGTACTGAAGGAAGGTGGAATCAAGAGTCTCCGAAACCGGCGAGCGTGTATGAAGAGAATTATGAATGTTGAGGAAACGAGTGAAGTATGCAAGGATAGAGTTCTCTGGCACTCTGTTCTCTCTGCCTACCCTGCAAGGGATATGGCGTGATGATATGTATGTGTATGTATGTATTGGTAGGCAGCGGCCTAGTTATACCCTTAGTATTGCAAAGGTCCATGGGCGGTGGTGATATTTACCATCAGGTGTGCTGCTTGCTCGTTTGACACCACTAGCAATAAAAAAAACCATAAAATAACTTATGATTTAGGTACATATTTTTAATAGGTGCATAACTTATTGGCTGGCAGAATGTAGGACGTTTAAAATAGAGATATCTTTACGTTATGCATACATACACATACATATCATCACGCCATATCCCTTGCAGGGTAGGCAGAGAGAACAGAGTGCCAGAGAACTCTATCTCTGCATACTTCACTCGCTTCCTCAACATTCATAATTCTCTTCATACACGCTCGCCGGTTTCGGAGACTCTTGACTCCACCTTCCTTCAGTACATGACCGATCTGGTCTAGGTAGGTTAGTCTCGGTCTCCCTCGGTACCTACATCCTTCCACTTTCGCATTGTATATCTTCTTAACCAGACGTTCGTTCGGCATTCTTTCCACATGTCCGAACCATCGGAGCATTCCCTTTCGCATCTTTACACCAATACTCTCTTTCATACCTACTCGCTCTCTTACGTCGTCGTTACGAATGCGGTCGGTCAGCCTAACTCCACAGATTTTCTGCAGAGATCGCATTTCGACCGCATTAATTTTACTATCATACTCTTTCCTGCATACCCAACTCTCGCTTCCATACAGTAATGTTGGGACAAGCACTGCGTTATGTATTGCTACACGTGCCTTCTGGCTGAGGTGGTGGCTGCCGAGAAGTTGCCCCAACGCTCCGTTCACTCTATTTCCCGCATTCGCTCTTCGCTCTATATCAGTGGTGTACCTTCCATCTCGGCTAAATCCACATCCAAGATATACAAATTCATCCACTTACTCTAGTACATCATTACCTATTGTTACTCTTACATCTGTTCTGGTTTTATCTCTTTCAAAGACCATTATTTTGGTTTTGCTCACATTCACGCGTAGACCCCTTTTCTTACAATCTTCTGTCATTGTGTCGACTAGGGTCTGCAGGTCAATCGCTGACTGTGCCAGCAGGACTGCATCATCTGCATAAAGCAGAGCAGTGACCACTGAGTCGCCCATCTGGACTCCCACATTCATATCGTTCAACCTTTGGAGACATTTATCCAGATATATGATAAACAGCCTGGCTGACAGAACGCACCCCTGCTTAACGCCGATATTGACGTCAAACCAAGGCGACATTCCATCATACAGCCGCACACAGGCTCTACAGCCCATGTAACTGGACTGCACAGCCTGTAGCAATTTACCGTTAATACCATACTCCGGTAAAATGTCCCAAAGTTCCTTTCGTACAACCGTGTCAAATGCTCTCTCCAGATCCACAAAACTGCAGAAAACCCTCTGACCTAGAGCCAGATGCTTCTCCACAATGTTGCCCAGAGAGAACACTTGATCCATGCATCCCCTTCCACTCCTGAAACCTCCTTGTGTCTCACACAGTGAACCATCGGACACCATCCTCATTCTCCTTTCAATAATTTTTCCATACACTTTTGCTGCCAAACTGGTCAAGCTTATGGCCCTGTAATTTGCGCAGTCATAACGTGAACCCTTGTTTTTAAACAAAGGCACGATGACTGCGCTATTCCAGTCCCTGGGAACCATTCCCGAGCTCCAACATAAATTGAGGAGCAACAGGAACGCCTCCCAGACACAAGAGCCACCAAGCTTGATCATCTCGGCAGACACCATATCAATGCCCGCTGCCTTACCATTTTTCAAACTTCTTATCGCCCATTCAACTTCATCCATACTGATGCCATCGGAGGACGCCGTTGTCGAATGTTGATCTACTAAACCACATCCAACACCGGCGCCAACCGTAGCATCCGCATACATATCGCCAAAATATTCACTCCATCGGCTTAACACGTCTTGTGTTTGTGTAAGAATGTCTCCACCTTTAGACCTTATTTTATTCATTCTGAAGGCTGACCAACCACCCCGAGACTTCTTCACCTCCCTCCAAAAGAGTTTGGTGTTACCCTCGAAGTTTTTTTTTAGTCAGCCTATCTTCTGCACTCATACTTGCTCTATCACGTTTCTCTTTCACTAAGGCCTTGGTGTCATTCTTACATTGCCGATATATTTCTTTCTTCTGTTCAGTCATACTGTCATTCAGATTCAAAGAAGAGACATAGTCCAGCCACGCTTTCTTCTTTTGCTCTACGGAAGCTGCCACTTCCGCATCCCACCATGCATCACCATTTGTTTTTCTATGCTTCTTTGAACTTCCACATACTTCTTTCGCTGTATCTACCATACTCTCTTTCAATACTCTCCAGCATTCTTCAATGTCCGATTGCGGCTGGCTTGCCATCGTCAGCCGTTCTCGGACACCCTCTGCATACTTTTCTCTTACACACTCTTCTTGCAACCTTTCAACCTTTATTCTTTCAAGCCCTCCGAAGTGGACACGCTCTCGCCAGTGCCTCCACTTTCTGAACAGACCACTAAATCTCGCAATAACGAGATAGTGGTCCGTGTCGACTGTGGGGCCCCTGTAGGCTCTTGCGTCCAATATTTTGCTTCGGAGGCGACTGTCTACCAAAATTAAATCTATTATGCTTTTCTGTTCATTCCTTCTCCATGTATACATATGGATGTCCTTATGTTGGAAAAACGTGTTTGACACAATAAGGTTTCTCTCCATGCATACATCCGCTATGAGCCTACCTGCGTCGTTCACTCTCTTATCACCAAATGGACCAAGTACGTCCTCATAGACGGGACGCTTGGTCCCCACCCATCCGTTCAAATCTCCGCATACAATCACGCGTTCACTGGTTTCTGCCATATCCAGAACTTCCCTAACATTGTCCCAAAACTTCTCTAGGTCTGATGCCACCGAGGATCCTACGGGAGCATATGCTACAACCATGAATACCTTGGTGACACCTAGTTTTATACGGACCCAGAGAAGTCTGGGATCATACATTCCGTAATCCTTCACACCTGAGGCCAAGCGAGAGGACAACAGCACTCCTACCCCCATGCTGGCTCGATCGCTCTGTGGTACACCAGACCACAGAGCCATCCCGCTACCAGGTAGATCACAGGCGTCGCTGCCCCTTCGCTTGGTCTCTGTTACACAGAGCACGTCTAGCTGTTTGTCCGCCATGACGGATATCAGCTCGTGCAACTTACCTTCCACACAACCTCTTACATTCCACGTGCCCACCCGGCACTCCGTTCTCCTCGACTCGCCTAACTGGGCAAGGCGTGATGGGTGGCGGCCCCCATCGCCGCAACTGCCGATGTTCGTACCGACGGGGGCGGGTCGGTACGCGTCGCCTCCGGGGGACGCCCTAACCCGCATTGCGGTACGCATTTCGAGCCGGATTAGCAGTCTAATTAGACTGGCAGGGGACGCGAACGAGCACGCTCCGGACTATGCCCCCCTATTTACGTTATGCATCTTAAGTAATTTAATTTACGTTATGCATCTTAAGTAATTCTGATTTTGCGACAGTAAAGTTGGTAAGGTGAGGTCGTAAACGGAAGCATAAAATAAATACGTAGTCACAACACGTTTATATACATATGGATAGTCAAATACTATAAGAGTGACAATATAATTTACCATTCCTTCTTTACTTACAAGTGTATGTAATAGGGCGGCTAAAACCTGTAAGAGAGAATTACACGCTGAGAGAAAGAAAATTAGAAATAAAATATTAGACCAATCTTATTATCTCGTCTTCTTTCTAGTAAATCTATTGATATTTTTTTTGCTATTTCGTTCGTTTATATACATAGGAATAAAAAAATAAAAAACAATAAATAGGAATAACAAAATAAAAAACTCTTATACTTCAGAGACGTTTTAAATTTCATTTGCCAATTAGAATCTATATTAAGGGTTTATTTTTACTGTGGCTAGATTTTTTAAATATATTAGTATTTGCCTTGTAAGTATGAATCACATGGAATAGAAAACTTATAAAAAACAATGAAGATTTTTTCCTAGAGCGATTCTTAAATATAATAGTTTCAATGGATGTTTATTTGTTTCTCAATCACGTCAAAAGACTGAACGAATCTGGATGAAGTTTGACACAGAGATAAATTATAAACTGAAATATTAATCAGGTTAATTAATTAAAAAAAAAAAGAACATGTTCTCGTCCTGTTTTTCGTAATTAATAATAATTCTCATCAATTCGAGGATACAGCTAGTAATATATTACCAAGATTCTTAAATGTTCAAATACACTAAAATTATATTACCAGTATTTAAAAATAAATATCGAATATGTACATGTTTAACGAAGTCGAGTATCAGATAAATCTAATAGGATTGCTAAATGACAAAGGCAGGTCCTAATCTCCTTTTCTTTTGTCTAACTTTCTGTACAAGCAAAAAGTTTTTTATCCAGCTTCGACTCGTATTACGCCATACGGGTGGAATGGAGTCTTAAATCTCTAGAGAATATAGCTAATTGGGTACATTTTATGTTCGTATTTTGCTACGTAAGTATACAGACACATTAAGACAGCTTAAGTAAAAATAGAACATTTTGTGTACTTTGCAAAGTTAACGGTGACTGCACAGATGGTGCAGTGCTTAAGATACCTACCTACCGCCGTGCCAGTGCCATGGCTTTGATTCCCACTCAGGGCAATACTTTATGTGATCCACAAGGTGTTGTTCTGAGTGTGGGTGTAATTTGTCTGCGTTAATTGCATATTTGTAAAGTCCTCGCAATACAAAGATTATTATATTATTATCATTAGCGCAGGGTCTTTAAAAAAAAGGTAACAAAATACTTAAATGTTATTTACAACTTCGTGCACAGAATATTTCCGTGTGATGACGGAGTAAGAATACAATTTATCAATTCCTATCTTACCCGTGGGTGATCGTAAGAGACGACTAAGGGATATAAAATGCATATAACATCTATGCAAGAGAAGTAAAACTAGAAACAAAACTCTATACCAACACGTCTGACCAGCGTGGTATAGTAGGTCAATTTTGCTCCCATTGTGGAGGAGACACGAGCCCAACAGTGGGACATATATGAGTTGAAATGATGACGATGGTGACTAATTTAATTTTCTTCCATCCATTTATCAGTCTGTCTACGTTCATATTAGGATATAGATTGTCCAAAAATAATATACACTGCCCAATAATGCTACAATCACCACGCTTAACGTGTTAGAGATCAAGCTACATAAGTTCTCCAGCAGAATGCTGCTACCCTTTCACAATATGCACCATCAGCTGGTTTCCATGACTCCCACAGGCAGGTGAAATAATCCATTACAATTGATTTCTTAATTAGGCCATAGGGTGCTTCCTTATGTCTTAAATAAAAATAATTTGACAAATGGAGAGTTAAGTAGTATGTTAGTTGAGTGCTGTAAAATACAAAATTATGGCAATAGTGGCATACCGGCAATAGTGGCATACCGTTATGGGCCAGTGGATAGATAGCCATCATTACACCTTGTCTTAGGAATTAGTGCAGATACTCACGAGCCAATCTTTCTTACGACAAATACTTGCGGTTTATAGACCAAAAAGAGTATGCCTAGAGCCATAAATACGATAACTGTACCCAGGAAATATCTCTGTATACGTTGATAGAGTGTTTAGTCTATCCAGACCAGAGCTCGACTCGATCGACTTACTGCGGCAGTTTTCGCTAACCGATCTCTTCCACTCACGGCACAAACTGCATTTCAAAGCGAATACGCTTGAATTTGAATTCATAGAAAAGAGGCGGTAGAGAGCGAACGAGAAAAGGATGGCAAACTGAGATTAAAAACATCTCAAAAATGTGAACAAAATAGTGGTTTAATAATAACCAGGGAGAAGAAGTTATTTTAAATTTCAGTATTATCATCATCTCAGGTCATATATGTCCCACTATAGGGCTGGAGCCTCCTGCATAATAGTAGTGAAATTGACCTACTACCTACACCATGCTGATTAGACGTGTTGGTATAGGGTTTTGTTTCGAGTTTTCCTTCTCTTGCATAGATGTTATATATCCCTTAGTCGTTTCGTACGATCTCCCACGGGTAAGATATGGGGTGGTGAATTCTATCCTTACTCCGTCACCATGCGGAAAAGTTTCAATATAGTATGGTGTAAATAATTGGTAATACCTCGCGTATACCAAGCACGTTGTTTTCGGATATAGTTAGAATAATAATATAAATTCTTCTTCAGTACACATCTATGATGTAACTTATCTATCTATCCAGGCTGTCACTAGCTATGATCATAACAGCCTAGACTACTTGGCGTAAGCTGAAATAAATAAATTTAATTATATACCTTTGCTTTCAGAATTTTAAAATGATAGAATTTAATAAATTTTGTTATCTGATATCATGCTTCTACTTTATTTTTAAGATAAAGTATTAATTAATCTTCCGTATTATTAGTGCATTTAATTTAATATTATCAGAAAATGTTCGAACATTGTAAACTTTAGCCAAGAAATTTGATTAAGATAAAGCTGCGTCTATACTTACCAGTAAAGATGCTACACCTTATTATGGAGGGAAAACAATTACGTAGTTTCAGCAATTTGGGAAGATTTATTATCCTTTAATTGCACCGGCATAAATTGTCTTTTGAAAGGATAATTGTTCAGCATGGTTTTATGGACGACTCGTAAAGTTCAAAAGCGTTCAGGCGCGGTGTGTATCCATTAAGTGCTAAGTTGGACCGTACCATAATCCTGTCTTACTAAGATCTTGATTAACCAATTTGCTGCGACTAAAATCGTTTTATTTAATATGCCAGCATATTGTTAATCTGATTATATGATTCTAAATTATTCAGTATGTTATACGCTTGTTTAATTAAAAATATATCTCTTAATGATATGACTGGTAATTTAGTCATCTCTCATCTCAGCTCGTATATGTCCGACAGTGGGACATTGACCTACTTTACCACGCTGGTTAGACGTGTTGGTATAGGGATTTGTTTCGAGTTTTCCTTCTCTTGCACAAATGTTATATGCCTTTTATATTCCTTAGTCGTCTCTTACGATAACCTATGGGTAAGATAGGTGATGAATTCTTGCTACTTACCCACACCGATTTCTATATTAATTGGAAAAGTATCATAGTTTAAATATTGACTCTTATATTTTTCAAATCGTTAATACAATAACTATAATGGGATATTAGAAAAATGTCGTAAAATTGTGTTCATTACTAATATTACTTTCATTGTTGTGTAGTGCCACCTTTTTGCTGTCTGGCGGCGGTTACGAATAACATCAACGTTATGGGTATGGTGAAAGATGATTAAGAGCTTTATACCCTGGGCCCAACTCTATATGATGCAGTCTGGTCAACAATTATATTGATATCGTCATTGGCAGATGTTCGTCGCTTCTTCGTTCGCTGGAAGAAGAGTAGACATTTTGTTCACTCCAAGTAATCAGAAAATGAGAAGTTGCATGATTACTTATTTTATAACCGTGATTTTAACAGTGGTCACACTGCTGACAGTTGTCTGTAGGTACTATCAGGCTGTAGATATTACCTCGGACGGACCATCGTCCAGGGTAGTACCACGCTCTCGCAGAAAATTGACTTCTGAGTAGTGGCAATAAGCCGGAAACCCAACTTTCTGGGTGGGTTTGAGATTTTCATTGGTAGGGAACGGCTTAGCTGTGCACCTAAGCCCTGGTATTGCAAAGGTCCATGGGTGGCGGTAACACTTACGATTAAGTATGCTGCTTGCTCGTTGCCACCAAGAGCAATAAAAAAGATCATATTTGCGTTCTATTTGCTGTTCGGGTTAAGAGCCCTCAGCGCTCACCCACAGTCCGCGTAAAGTTGTTATAGCCATCTGAGGCTAACAACTAAGACACACACACAAAAAAAAAAAAAAACGTTCTGTTTGCGTAAAAGAAGATTTAACACTGATTTATATTTTTTGTCTATATATATATATATTATATATACACAATTTGATTTCCCCTTTGATACTACTTTATGATATTTGACGTCATGGCTTCGGTTGTAATAAACATATTACCGCTGCCTCTCCGCAATCATTATTTATAAGGAAGGGCGGTTTTGCTACGATGCTATATTTAGCGATACGGCAAACTTAAGATACAGCGAATATTAGGTACAGCAAAAATCATAAAATTATAATTTTCGCTGATGTCCTTCAAACTCTTTTTAGCATACGAAACCTTCATACAATGTAGCACACTTGTACGATTTATAGATTATATACATATATATATCTAGTTATTAAGTCACCTTCATCCACTGGCAACCAAATGTTCCGGTAAATATCTGGTCAGTCCTAATGGACTAAACTTCTGAAAACTTCAGTGTACTTTTTAACCAATTTCAAAAAGGAGGAGGTTCTATGTTTCATTGTATATATTTTTTTTATGTATGTTCACCGATATTTCAGTCAACTGTGGGCCGATTTTCAAAATTATTTTTTATTCTAAAGGGTATTCCTCAGAGGTGGCACCGACTTTAAATCGTGTCAGTAAATTACTAGCACACATCGTAATTATATTTTATAAAAAATAATAGGTAATCTGAATTAGACAAGAAATGTGATATTGTAAGTTCGTAAATAAATATTATAATTTGTAAATACATATATTATGTAGCTTGATTGATAAGAGCATTAATATTGTATATATTCATTTAGAATATTATCATTTGAATTAAATAGTCATTTTATTTTTCGTTTTTTAGTGGTTTTAAGTAAGTAGGATTTTTAGTTGATCTTGTTTTGAAGTCGGATAGGATCCGAACAGTCCTCGATTAAACTGCTCGATTATCCAATTGAGGTGTCTTAATGACAGTGTCAAAATTTGCCTTCATATTTAACAGTTGTCAGCCAACCCAAAATATATTTTTTCATTGCCTGAAAATATTGACAAAGCAATATTTTCTACAAACGAAACTTAACTATTTCGATTAGTCATCCACGGAACCCCCTGCATGCTAAATTTCAAGAAAATTGTTGGTGCCGTTTCCGAGATTCAGAAAGAAAAATATATTATATATAAATAAATATATATATATATATATATATATACAAGAATTGCTCGTTTAAACATATTAGATAGATAGATAAAAACACTTCACTTCCAATTTTTATCAGCATTACCTGAAATTAGAGTAAATAAATTACCAAGCGATTAAGCAATATTATACATAGTAATGTTAGATCAAGTTCTCATAGTAGATTAAAGCGAATACGTTTGTTTCGCATAATTTGTCACTGTGCTTACTCGACTTTGGACCCTCATCAGAAACTGTTGTGTTTAAGTGTCAGATCTAACTGATGTGACAATATAACTATTTAAGATAAAATAAACAAAACAAAATAATGTCAAATTTTATGACGAACCAAAGAAAGCGAATGTGGTTTATGTGGAGCATAAAATTATTCAGAATACGATTTTAAAATTCTTTTACTTTTATATGATATGTTTTCAGATGCACGTAAGATAATTGTCAATTCAGTTGAGTAAAACGCGCTCTTTCATATCTTTCTTATCTGTGTATATATATATATATATATATATATATATATATATATATATATATATATATATATATGTATATATATATATATATATATATATATATATATATATATATATATATATATATATATATATATATATATATATATATATAACACTACCTTTCAAAATATTAGGTCGCAAATAAAACTGAACTAGCGAAAATGTCTAATGATAATTTAAAATATTATTAGTTTAATATAGACTAAAATTTGTCCTTTTCTCTCTATAATTTAAAAGAATAATCAATCTATAGAACCCGATTACGAACCGAAAAATGATGTCACTAGCGGGATTCGAACTCACGCCTATTGGGATTCCGGCCCAATCGTGCTGCCACTACACCACCGTGAACTATTGTAGGACATGCAAATTTCGCTTCGTATCATATTTACGTCTTTAAGGTGACATGCGCCATCTACCCGACAATGTTTACACATTGTTATAGACTTAATACTTCAAACTTTGCAGTTAGAATTGTATTAAACGATGACACAACCTTGTTATTCAAATTACTGAAATTTTAGCATTTAATATGTCCCAATAGGCGTGGGTTCGAATCCCGCTAGTGACATCATTTTTCGGTTCGTAATCGGGTTTTATAAATAATTAAGCATATTAAATGCTAAAATTTCAGTAATTTGAAGAATAATCAATCATCAATTAGTTTTAAGCATTCACAGTTACCAGTGAAGTGTCACTATCTGCGACAATAGCGGGAGTACGGTATACACGAGGAGAACGCACGCAGGCGCAGCATCGCAGCGACGACCCGCACTCGCACAAAAGCTTTGCCGCTGCCAGACCTACAAAGCACTAACTTCATAATATTTTTACCTTTGCGATTATTGTAAAATAAAAAACAGCGAGATTAAACCAGCATTGAGAAATACAGTAAACGCCTTATTTTAACGTCCACCAGAACCCTAACCAGTCACAGTATGCAATTGTCGCCCATACAATGCTATGTGAGTTTCTGTTATAAAAATTATAGTTGTATTATAACACTTATATTAATAGATGAACAAATATCGTGGAAGTTACAAATAGAAGCTCTTAAGAACCGAGTGAAAAAGTTATCACATATTTTTAAAAACTTCAGTCCATTACCGAGTTGAACTAATGCAAATGGTATATTTGAGTTTATGTCAGACAAGACAAGGGAGCTGCAAATAAAACTTGCCTTCTTTAACTAGAACGAGTACAGAGGTCAATATTAAAATAGCGTATAAAAAATCCGGATCAGGATTTTTTATACGCAGATTATAATCATCTTCGTGTAAGACAATTATTTATATGCTTAATATTATTGCGATTTCACAAGAACACTAAAGAACAGGCACGAGTCTCCCATAAAAGTCTAAAATGGGATGGACCAAGGGTTCGTACTTCATTTGCGTATAGGTCTTATACATTTTTGGGGCCGTTCCTCTATAACAAATTTTATAAAACTGATAAAAATACGTATCTCGTATCAACACACAAATATACTAACACAATACAAACACATACACACACACACACACACACACACACACACGCGCACACACACAGAGAGGTACATATGAAAATGCGGCAACGTGTACATGATCACACATGGACATATGCATACATGAATGGATATACTCAAGAATGCGTGCATATATTTAAATACAGTCTGCATAACTATTTGGGAATAGACTGACCTCCACGACAGAGGGTTTCCTAGTGTGGAGTCCAGAGCTAAACCTAATTTATATATGCCGAAATTGTATAGGTTTAATGTAACTAATTTGATGTTCCTATTTAAATTAACAAATAAATTATAACACTTCTAAATCGTGTTTAATTCTCCTCAACTATGCTGACTCAAATTTATAAATTTAGCACAAAAAGCAAAGCGTGCTACTATACATACATACATATCATGACGCCATATCCCTTGCAGGGTAGTCAGAGAGAATAATAAATAAATATGCGCGCTACCATAATAATAATAAATACATAAAAATATCTTTGAGTTAAGTAAAGGTGTCATCTGTATTTATATTTTTAATGTGTATATAATAATAACAACCTGGACCAACTCCATCTGATGCCCGTTGGTCAACAATTGGGTTGACGTCTGGCAGGCGGCCGGTCATAAAACTATTGCCAATAACTTTTACAATATGTACTATGAAAGAAGAGTACATATTGTATCGACCCCAAGTAACTGGGATAAGAGTAGGAGAATAATGATATAATAATAATATATTCTAAAGGTATGACATAAGATTTGCGTAGAACAAGTAATAACAAGGAGGTAGTTTCGTAAGTAGATGCAATCGTAATATTGTACAAACATATGCTAAAAAAGATGTACGAAATCAATGCCACCTGTTACTAGGTTTACTTTCATTTTTTTTTTACACGCACGTAGCGTTATGCAAATATTAGATTTTTCATGGTACAATATTCCGAAGCAATTTTCAGGGAAATTGAGCTGGAACGCAATTGATATTCTGATCAGGTCTGTGAATTTTTGTTGCAAATTCCGTTGAATACACTTCTGGACGCAACGTTTAGGTGTAGACTACTGTGTAACTATAAAATATCGGAAAACTGTGTATAAAATGCCGGATATCGTTTATTGCTCTTCGGATACATAAGTGTCATTTCTGTATCAGAAAATTACATACATACATACATAGCCTCACGCCTGTTTCCCAGAGGGGTAGGCAGAGACTACGGATTGCCACAAACCACGATCCTGACATACCTCCATCGCTTCATTCACGCTGATCACAGTCTTCATGCATGCTCTACGATTACGCGTACTCTTAATCTGACCTTTCACTAACACATCTTCAATTTGATCCAGGAAAGTACGACGTGGTCCCCGACGTCCTTGTAATCGTCCCACTTACACTTGCTTTGTATACTTGTTTCGTCAACCTTTCTTCACTCATTCTTTCCACGTGTCCAAATCACCTCAGCATACCCTTTTTTATTTTTGTCACTACTTCTTCATTCATACCACAGCGCTCTCTTATAACACTATTCCTAATTTTATCTTTCAAACTTACACCACACATACTACGAAGAGCTCTCATCTCTACAGCATTTATTCTACTTTCATGTCTTCACTGCCAAATTCAACTTTCACTGCTATACATGAGAGTGGGAACTAACACTCCCTTATGTACAGCTCAGTTATGTACAGATGTATGCTCCCTTATGTACAGATCAGAAAATTAATGTAATTTAAATTATTTTATTTTGAAAACTTTACTTCTATTTTAAATGAGAGTTTGAATGTATAAACGTTTGTTATACATGTCAGAACGGTTAAATCAATCTGGATTAAACTTAGCATTAAGATTATTTATCTTTTATTGTCTGGAATACTTAGGCTCCTTTTATCCTAGATACATTTTTCCCAGAATTAGTATGAAAAATCGATATTAACATCAGCGACGTCGCAGGTGTAGGTGATCATCTAAAATTGCAAAATACAAATGCCCAACCACACGCGACTAGATTGCTTGCGATGATAGAAGGGTACTTGTTGCCATAGTTAATCCAGCCTTGTGATATAGAATCAGATGTTTTCTCCATCGAGTAGTACTAGGCAGCTAACCTAACCTTACAATATCAACCTGTACTAAGTACGAAATCAATGCATCTTGAGACTTAAAAATACACATGCGGGCTGGTCCGTCCGGGGTAGTACCACACTCTCGTAGAAAATCGACGTCTTAGTAATGGCAATGTGCTATTGCGCTTTGTTCGGTAAGCGAGAGAGCTGGAAGACCAACCGGGTTAGGTTTGGGATTTGTATTGGTAGGCAGCTGTCTAGCCTTGGTATTGTAAAGGTCCATGGGCGCCAGTAGCACTTAACTACTGGTGTGCTGTGTGCTCGTTTGCCACCATAAGCAATAAAAATAAATAAAGCACAATTATCAACAAATTATATATTATATTATATATTATATATAATTATATTATTTAGATTATAAACATAGTTTCTCATGTAGGACATATCAAAACACTCGGTACTGGAGGACGCTGAGATCACTGTATCAAGCGTATAGTAAAATTCCAAATATTCCTCTATATTCAAAGCCGTTGGGAATTTTACAAACATAAAAATGATGCATATAAATCATACCCAGTCTCAGAACAATCGGGCCACCAAAGACAAAGACCAGGTTCCGTTGGCCCGCTCGCTCGGCGAAGAGAGGTACATGTAGGGCGGGTCTATAGGGTCCCACGCCGCTTCTTCTGTCGCCTCGGATGGATTTAGCGGGGTGTAACCACTCCATAGCTCACCGCAAAAATGAAAGTCTCAGAACAATAATTTATAGATCGCACAAGCTATGTCTTGCATAACAATCGATCCTACGACAATCGATTCCAAAAGTCAAAGTCATTAAAATTAGTTAATTCAAGGTTTGGGATTGCGCGTTGCAAAACGCGTTAATAGCAGTTAAAATAAACCACTTATATGTACATAGATACATAAAAAAATAATAATGTATCTTTGATATTTTTATTATGAAATATTTCTTTTTACTTGTATGTATCGTGTGATTGAATTACAAGAAATACGGCGCGTGTTCATTATACGTTTACGTGGAAATTATTGCGCTTCTTTTCAATATCCTTCATGTCATAATAAATTGGTAATATGAGTGAAAGCTGAATGTCTCTTATGAAAATAATTTCAATTTATTACATTTGATAAATTTCTTGAAATTTTGTAAATTGAAGCACTATATATACCAAATGCCTAGGCCGATTTTTATGATTCGCACGTCAATCGATTCCTCTTAAACCGGCGAGTGTCATAAAGATATGACGTTATTGAAAATTCAATATGGCGACTACTGGACGCCATATTGTGAAAATTAAAAAAAATAAAGTCAACAAACTATATCGAGTGGGGTATCGTTAAATAGGTATTTAAAAATCATTTTTAGTTTTCTCTCAACGTTTTTCGATTTGACTGGCCGTTTAGGATCTATATCAATTTAAAGTTTCGTAACAACCTTTCTCACATATAGGTTTTTAGACAGTAGAAATTTACGATGAAAGACGAAAAAATCATATAACTGGATGTGGATGGACATATACTGAAAAGTATCTAGTAGGTATATTGTCCAATATACCATAGGTAGTCCTACCTAAAGTATCTAATGTCTGACGCGGTCGCCCATCTCCAATTTCTAACGATTTAGTATTCAACTTCAGTCGAAAAACTATATATAGTTAGGTACTTACCTACTTATTAATAAATAAGATAACTATAGCTACCTAGTTATTTATAACTAAAAAGTATAAAATAAAAAATGATTAATAAAATAAAAAACCCGACTGCGTAAAAAGTCACCAAAACTACGTACATAATAAAAAAACTGAATAGAAAAAAACAAGCACTTAGATGTCCGGTGGTCTAGAATTCCATAATATATTAATAATAGAAGATGACAACTGAACAGTCGGGATCCATTGAAAAATTAGATTTGCTGTCGAATAAAGGATTCCAACTGTTCAGTGGTCATGTTCTATTATTAAAATATATTTCATTTTCTGCAATAGTATTTATTCAATATTATGGAATTCTAGACCACCGGACATCTAAGTGCTTGTTTTTTTCTTTTCAGTTTTTTTATTATGTACGTAGTTTTGGTGACTTTTTACGCAGTCGGGTTTTTTTGATTTTTTTAATCATTTTTTTTATTGGTAATTATATTTTTTTCGAACTAAATGAAATAATTAAAAAGACTGGTTTAAATTGTTGTTATAGAACATCTGCTCTCAAATCGAGTCAGCTGTGTTTTATCACGAATTTTATCACCATTACCACCATGATAATTAATAGTGGTAGGACACACTGTTTGACATTTTCTGTCTACAGCCACAGGTCGGTTCATTCGGGGTAGTACACCACTTTCGCAGAAAATCGACGCCTGAGCAGTGGCAATATGCTGCTGTGCTTCATTCGGTGAGCGTGAGTGTCGGAATTTCAACTTTTTGGGTGAGTTTGGGCTTTTTATTAGTAGGCAGCAGGTCTAGCTATACTCTTGGTATTGCATAGGTCCACCGGCGTCAGTAAAACTTATCATCAGATGTGCTGCCTGTTTGTTTGCCACCAAGTGCAATAAAAAAGAAATAATGAAGACAAAGATAAAATATTTGGAGTAATATTTCAATGATTATAGTATTAAAATAGAATATAAAAATGTGTATGAACAAAATGGACGATTAAGTCCCATTTACTCAGATTAATCTAAATAATTGTATGATTATAGGTAAATAGTTTATTAGTATTATCAAAAAGAATATAACTTATATTATTTTTGATGGATATCTTTAATCTGATGATTTTTTTTTTTAACTCAATATGTCCATGTAAACCAAAATCATGACTATATATAAAGATACGTGTAGCTATACAGGATAATTGGTTTGAAATTGTTTTGAAGTTCCTTACCTAAGGATTCTTCCTAACGCACGGTTTCAATTAACAAAATAGATAAACTGAAATTTGAAGCAACTGCTCACCGTTCTGCTCCTTTTAATGGGTTCTTATTAATTTTAACTCAAATATTCAAATAACAAGCAAGAAAGGTATACACATATATATATATATATGTATATATATATATATATATATATATATATATATATATATATATATATATATATATATATATATATATTGATTGATTGTATATATACATATATATATTGAATGAATACACATATATATATATATGTATATATATATATATATATATATATATATATATATATATATATATATATATATATATATATATATATATATATATATTGATTGATTGTATATATACATATATATATTGAATGGGTTCCGCTTTATTATCATCAATATTTTAAGACATAGACCTCCCTAAAAAAATGCCAATCAGAACGGTAAAAAAAGATTGTATATTAAAATAAATGTTATCTATTCTCAATAATCTCAATGTTATCTATATAGAAAAATACAATAAATAAAATTATTAATATCCCATAACAATAGCATCTTTAGATATTATTTGAATCTTCTTGCTTTTAACGGGATCTTCCATAGGCAAGATGCGTGGTGCTTTAGGCGGTTCACACGGGGAACATCATGCAAAGACCTTAGGAGTTTAATCTAAAAATGAGCTATTTACTGGTGACATTCTACGTCTGCACATAACACTCGTGGACTGTCAGCGATAGATGTAAAATTACTGATAGTGGTATCTCATAATCTAACTATGGGTTGGAAAGTTCAGTGGATTGGATAAACTATGAATTAAAAACTGTCGTTTGCCTTCAATATCATTGTCTTAATTTTTTAATATTTATCGAGACATTTTTTTTTTTTTTTGAATCCTCCCTACACTAAGGAAAATAATCCTTGTATCGCGGGGGACTTTACAAACATGCAATTAACGCAGACAAATTACACCCAGACTCAGAACAATACTTTGTGGATCGCACAAAGTATTGTCCTGCGTGGGAATCGTACCCACGGCACTGGCACGGAAAGTCGGTATCTTAACCACTACGCCATCTGTGCAGTCATTATTAATATTATATTAACACCTAGTGGGGTTCCGTTAGTGGTAGGACCACGCTGTTGACAGTTTTCTGTCTACAGCCGCAGACCAGTCCGTCCGGTGTAGTACCACACTCTCGCAGAAGATCGACGTCTGAGTAATGACCATGTGCTGTTGCGTTTCGTTCGGTGAGCGAGAGAGCCGGAAGCTCAACTGGATGGGTTTGGGGATTCTAATGGTAGGCAGCAGCCTAGTTATACCCTTGGTATTGCAAAGGTCCATGGGCGGCAGTAACACTTACCATCAGGCATGCTGCATGCGCTCGTTTGCCACCATAAATAATAAAAAAGAAGGTTTAAATAATAAACTTCACATAGAATTGCCAAAGAGTTAGCCTCATTATATTGACAATAGTTATGTTAAATTAGTAATAATTAATTGGTTTAGTGTGTTTCTTCATTAATCTAGTACCACAAACATGTAAATGCCATTCTCGAGGTTTCGAGTGGAAATCCTAAGATATACTGAATGTGCTATCGCGTGTACTATCAAGAAATTCTCAATAAGCAGTGAGCGCAGTTTACAAGGTGGATGCTTTAGAATTAGGCAATATTACCTGGCTCTGAAGATATATTGAAGCACTGTGGTATAACAGAACAAGTGTTGTAACGCCTGTTTCGTCTTTAGGCTATTTTATTTATTTTATTATAGCAATAAGAATTACGTTTTAAATAAAGACCTACTTATTTGACTCGCTACTAAGGATATGAAATGATCGCACGCGTATTCAGGAGTACCAAGTAATTATACTTGTAACAGTAAAAAAAATCGATCGCTCGAGCCTCCTCGATATGTATGAGATAAGGGGAGGATAATTGACCTACTACTCCACGCTAGTTAGAGGTGTTGGTTTAGGGTTTTGTTTCGAGATTTCCTTCTCTCACATAGATATTAATGCGTTTTATATCCCTTAGTCGTGTCGTACGATCACCCACGGCTAAGATAGGGAGTGGTGAATTGTATTCTTACTCCGTCACCACGCGGAAACGATAGAGTATGTTAAAAGCAAATCTATTCCTAAAAAATATATAATATTCTACAATTACAATTTAACACAATTTTTATACAATTTAACACAAAATTAATAAAGCTAATGCAGATTAGTACTTAGTAAAGTAAAATCTTTACATAGCAAATATTTCTAATAAAAACATGATTGAATGGAATATTTTAGAACAAAGCATTTGAGCGCAAAAGTTAAAAGGGATGCTTTTAAATTTACTTTCTGTAAACGTTTTCATTAAATTTGTATAAAATAAATGCTAGTTTTGCTTGCGTTGAGATTTCCAATAATAAAATAAAACTCTTTTCTAGAGCTAACTGAATTATAGCTACTTTTCAAATAATTGATTTTATTTATGTGTAAAATAAATTTGAAAAAGAAATACAGTATTTTAAATTTTATCTACATACCTTAATAAATTTAAGATACCGATATAAAAAATAACCGTACCTATGTACATATTTACCAAATATTAAACTTTAAAATTATTAAATAAACTGCGATCAGCACGATTATATAGACCAAACAAATATAGATTATGTGATTGTTTTGAATCTGGGTATAATTGGCCTCTTTATAGTACCCTGTATTTTTAAGATTTCAAACGTGAACTCAAACGATTAGTTACACTATACTCCATCCAAGCCGCGTCCGTTATTGGACAAAGTAAATAGAGTGATTAATTGATAGATCTCTATAATCGTTTGGCAGACAGATTTACAAACGGAGTTGATGATTTTTCCCCAGAAGGGTATTGCATTGTTTGTGATTATGGGTTGCACAGATTTTTATAGCTCACACGTAAAAATTAGTGCGGTGACATATTGTATTTTTATATCGACCTGTACCAACTCCTTTTGTCAACAATTACATTCCCAAAGAGGGTTAACGTCAGGCAGGCGGTTGATCATAAAAAAATGTTAAAACTGTTTGCAGTATGTACGTTGAAAACAGATCACATTGCGTCGATCCCAAGTAATTAGGATAAGAACAGGATTAGATGGTGATGACACTGTATTTTAGCCTATCACCACACGGGTAAATTAATAATTAATACATTGTAGGATTAACCATCATTAGGATATCATTGTAATATATTCTATTACACAATAAAATAATACACATAAAATAAAAAACAGAATCGACTTGAAAAGTATGTAATCGAGTTTAACCAAATTCGCTTCGTATCATATTTACGTCTTTAAGGTGACATGCGCCATCTAACCGACAATGTTTACACATTATTATAGGCTTAATACTTCAAACTTTGCAGTTAAAATATTATTATTTGCATGTCCTACAATAGTTCACGGTGGTATAGTGGCAGCACGATTGGGCCGGAATCCCAATAGGCGCGGGTTCGAATCCCGCTTGTGACATCATTTTTCGCTTCGTAATGGGGTTTTATAAATCATGATTTATTTTAACGTTCATCTAAAAAATGCATTTTATTTTTAATTTGTGATTTATATAGAAGATACACATAAAAACAGTATTTTTCTATGACATTCATTTCAGATAAAAATTGTGGCCTCCATCGTGTACGCCAACTGCTAAGTCGGAAGACAACCTACGATGTGTATCAGCTGATATCTTTGTTACTTTATAAATTATATTTTTGTAATGTACAAATCAAAACTAATCAATATATATACAGGGTGCCGATTTAATTAGCAGAATCCTTGAAGGGGGTGTATCAGACCATGATACACTATCCAAATGTATAAAAAAAACTAGTACCTAAGTTTTGATTAAATTGCCATACTGATAAGCGGTCAATACAAGTCAGTACTATAAAAATTTCATGTAGGCATATACTCATGCGTGTGACACTGAACTAGTAGGCAAATAGACCCGTTCGCGCTGCGCTCACCGCCGCTCAGCTGGGTCGAAATGTACCTACAGGTCAATGTACGCTGACAAACCTACTGTTTTGATAAGAAACAAATCACTTTATCTCGGGATTGGGCAGAGCTGGGAGTCTGCAACTAACTTTAATGTTTTTTATGGCGTCATTCCTGCACCTAGTTTAAGTAATTCTACTAATAAAATCGGCACCCTGTATATATATAAAATAACCTAATAGTTTCAATAAATGAATAAATTATATATATATATATATATAGGAATTGAATCTGAATGACAGTATGACTGAACAGAAGAAAGAAATAAATCGGCAATGTAAGAATGACACCAAGGCCTTAGTGAAAGAGAAACGTGATAGAGCAAATATGAGTGCAGAATATAGGCTGACTAAACACTTCGAGGGTAACACCAAACTCTTTTGGAGGGAGGTGAAGAAGTCTCGGGGTGGTTGGTCAGCCTTCAGAATGAATAAAATAAGGTCTAAAGGTGAAAAAAAAGAAACACAAGATGTGTTAAGCCGATGGAGTGAATATTTTGGCGATATGTATGCGGATACTCGATTTGGCGCTGGTGTCGCATGTGGTTTAGTAGATCAACATTCGGCACTGGCGTCCTCCGATGGCATCAGTATGGATGAAGTTGAATGGGCGATAAGAAGTTTGAAAAATGGTAAGGCAGCGGGCATTGATAAGGTGTCTGCCGAGATGATCAAGCTTGGTGGATCCTGTGTCTGGGGGGCGTTCCTGTTGCTCCTCAATTTATGTTGGAGCTCGGGAATAGTTCACAGGGACTGGAATAGCGCGGTCACCGTGCCTTTGTTTAAAAACAAGGGTTCACGTTATGACTGCGCAAATTACAGAGCCATAAGCTTGACCAGTTTGGCAGCAAAAGTGTACGGTAAAATTATTGAAAGGAGAATGAGGATGGTGTCCGATGGTTTGATGTGTGAGACACAAGGAGGTTTCAGGAGTGGAAGGGAATGCATGGATCAAGTGTTCTCTCTGCGCAACATTGTAGAGAAGCATCTGGCTCTAGGTCAGAGGGTTTTCTGCAGTTTTGTGGATTTGGAGAGAGCATTTGACATGGTTGTACGAAAGAAACTTTGGGACATTTTACCGGATTATGTATTAACGGTAAACTGCTACGGGCTGTGCAGTCCAGTTACTTGGGCTGTAGAGCCTGTGTGCGGCTGGATGATGGCATGTCGCCTTGGTTTGACGTCAATATCGGTGTTAAGCAGGGGTGCGTTCTGTCAGCTAGGCTGTTTATCATATATCTGGACAAATATCTCCAAAGGTTGAACGATATGAATGTGGGAGTCCAGATGGGCGACTCAGTGGTCACTGCTCTGCATTATGCAGATGATGCAGTCCTGCTGGCACAGTCAGCGACTGACCTGCAGACCCTAGTCGACACAATGACAGAAGATTGTAAGAAAAGGGGGCTACGCGTGAATGTGAGCAAAACCAAAATAATGGTCTTTGAAAGAGATGAAGCCAGAACAGATGTAAGAGTAAAAATAAGTAATGATGTACTAGAGCAAGTGGATGAATTTGTATATCTTGGATGTGGTTTTAGCCCAGATGGGAGGAACACCACTGATATAGAGCGAAGAGTGAATGCGGGAAATAGAGTGAACGGAGCGTTGGGACAACTTCTCGGTAGCCACCACCTCAGCCAGAAGGCACGTGTAGCAATACATAACGCTGTGCTTGTCCCAACATTACTATATGGAAGCGAGAGTTGGGTATGTAGAAAAGAGCATGAAAGCTAAATTAATGCGGTCGAAATGCGATCTCTGCAGAAAATCTGTGGAGTTAGGCTGACCGACCGCATTCGCAACAACAACGTAAGAGAGCGAGTAGGTATGAAAGAGAGTATTGGTGTAAAGATACGAAAGGGAATGCTCCGATGGTTCGGACATGTGGAAAGAATGCCGAACGAATGTCTGGTTAAGAAGATATACAATGCGAAAGTGAAAGGATGTAGGTACCGGGGGAGACCAAGACTTACCTACCTAGACCAGAGTGGTCACGTGCTGAAAGAAGGTGGAGTCAAGTGTCTCCGAAACCGGCGAGCGTGTATGAAGAGAATTATGAATGTTGAAGAAGCGAGTGAAGTATGCAAGGATAGAGTTCTCTAGCACTCTGTCCTTTCTGCCTACCCTGCAAGGTATATGGCGTGATGATATGTATGTATGTAGTTTTAATAAATAATATTCATTTTTTATACCTTAAAAACATTATGAAAATCAGCATGATCCTTGATCCTTTTACACGTATTTCCCCCCTTAATAGTCGCCTGAGATAACTTTTATTTTTTCATTTTTTTTATTGCTTATGGTGGCAGACGAGCAAGCAGCACACCTGATGGTAAGTGTCACTGCTGCCCATGGACCTTTGCTATACCAAGGGTATAGCTATGCTGCTGCCTACCATTACAATACCCAAACCCACCCAGTTGGGCTTCCCGCTCTCTCGCTCACCAAACGAAGCGCAATAGCACATTGCCATTACTCAGACGTTGATCTTTTGCGAGAGTGTGGTACTACCCCGGACGGACTGGCCCGCGGCTGCAGACAGAAAACTGTCAACAGCGTGGTCCTACCACAATAATATAATAGCTATAACTAATAACTGCGTAAAAGAAAGAATTGTATTCTTAGTTTATCATGATACGCCATATTTTATACTTTCTAAAATGTATGATAAAGGAAGACTATTAAATTTCATTCAATAGGGGGCACCCAGTTAGCACTAACAATTAGAGTAACGGTTTCATGAATAATAATGTAGGTCGTGAAAAGATTTCCTCTACCTAGAAAGCTAAAAATAATTAACATTCAAGTTCTCTACCCGAGGGTGCAACAACAGATTGTCCTAGTTTAATTCAATGGCACAATATAAAGATGACTGCAACTTCATTTGTATACCGCCATCTTAATTACGCGTCTCTTTTTTTAAATATATCATTTTCTAAATCAAGATCAAGCACATTTATTTATATTTCAGCTTGAATATTTATTTCTTTGAAATTAAGTTTTTACGCCATGAAAAATAAATTAAAATCTGTGGAGTTAGGCTGACCGACCGCATTCGCAACGACGACGTAAGAGAGCGAGTAGGAATGAAAGAGAGTATTGGTGTAAAGATGCGAAAGGGAATGCTCCGATGGTTCGGACATGTGGAAAGAATGCCGAACGAAGTCTGGTTAAGAAGATATACAATGCGAAAGTGGAAGGATGTAGGTACCGGGGGAGATCGAGACTCACCTTCCTAGACCAGATTGGTCACGTACTGAAAGAAGGTGGAGTCAAGAGTCTCCGAAACCGGCGAGCGTGTATGAAGAGAATTATGAATGTTGAAGAAGCGAGTGAAGTATGCAAGGATAGAGTTCTCTGGCACTCTGTTCTCTCTGCCTACCCTGCAAGGGATATGGCGTGATGTATGTATGTATGTATATATGTGTATGTATCTTAAATGGGAAATATAGACATTAAATATAATAATCTTATTTATAATAAAGAAGAATTATAATCACACTTGAGTTATTTTTTTTATCAATTACTCTTAATAGAGCATCGTGTCCTTTGAAATATTTTATATATTAAAAGAATACCTATTATATTCTATATGGATCATTTGAGAAGCAGAAATTGAATATATCCAAACAATACTTAATAAGATAATAAATTGATGTAATATATTTTCTATATAGAGAATTTTGATTTAACTTTTGATTAACTGAGTCTCTTTGCCAATGAGACAGCAGTCGGTCTATTCTATTCTTGCTAGACGTACATATTAATACGTTTTATTTCCAGTTTTCTTTTTTTCTTGAAGTAATGTTCAGCTCAGAGTAACAAGCCTGATAAGCCATATTTTGATAATTTTTCAACTATATTTTCTAAATTATTGATGATGGATGACAAATTTCAATTAAAAATTTAAAGTATATTTAATTCTCTACAAAATTAGCCTAGATTAATTTTTTAAGATTATTATTTTTTTAGATTAATTTTTTGAGCTACTGTGAAGACAACGAATCTTTCTTATAGAATTTTGTAGCAAATTTGATGTACAAAAAAATAAGGACCAAATTTTTAATATTTTTATAGATGGTTCACTTGAGCAAACTGTAACTTTGTAAATATTAATGATACAAAAAAAAATATTTAAAGATTTTTTATAGTGCGTCAAATGGACTACAAAATTGTCATTTAACTTTTTGTTCTATCTTGGATAGTTTAGCTGAAAATTGCAAAAAACACGAAATTTCGGGAAAATTGAAACTCTAAAGCTTTATAAAAAGTCAGGCCTTTTGTTTCGACATCTTCTACGATATTTTGAGCGGAGAGTGAAAAAAAAAATATCCATTTTTTTGGCACACCCTAAATATATATATATATATATAGAAGTGGTTGAATAAAGAAACTATAAGGTATTTTCGTTTTTATATTTATTTACATGATAATACTCATACCTACCAATTGTTGTGCGGTAGCGGCTACGAATACTACCAACCCTTACTTTGCTCGTGGATGTCGTAAAAGACGATTAAGAGCCTTATGATGACCTGGACCTATTTCATCTAATGCCGTTTGGTCAACAATTACATTACCAAGGAGGGTTGACGTCTGGCAGGCGGCTGGTTATAAAACTATTAACTATAAATAAATAAAATGAAACTGGTAATGATTATTATTATACCATTTATTACTAGACATAGAATATTGGTGTAAAGATGCGAAAGGGAATGCTCCGATGGTTCAGACATGTGGAAAGAATGCCGAACGAACGTCTGGTTAAGAAGATATACAATGCGAATGTGGAAGGATGTAGGTACCGGGGAGACCGAGACTCACCTACCTAGACCAGATTGGTCACGTAATGAAGGAAGGTGGGGTCAAGAGTTTTCGAAACCGGCGAGCGTGTATGAAGAGAATTATGAATGTTGAGGAAGCGAGTGAAGTATGAAAGGATAGAGTTCTCTGGCACTCTGTTCGCTCTGCCTACCCTGCAAGGGATATTTCGTGATGATATGTATGTATATATATAGAAGAGAAGAAGATAGATTATAACTCATTCTTTCTGTCTCGATTTTTCCAAACATGTTAATTAAAACTGGCTAAACAGTGAACGAAAATATAGCAGATAATCTTATACTCTTTTCCTATTCATTATAGGGTAAAATATAAAATTGCAGTAGATATCATTTTATAAAGTGGTGTTTATGGTTTTAGTATCGCAATGGCTATATCCTAGCACAATTCAAAGATCAAACAACTGCTGAAATAGAGTATCGAACATCGCCGTTGCGTGACACAAACGGATATTGTCACACAAACTGTAATGCATCGTGTGAGCGATGGATTTCAGTAATTCGATGCAAGGTGTTAATTACCATGGCTTGGAATTACAATATTCTGCTTAGAAAATTACCGTCTAATCATTTCAAAGTCTACGTTCATATGAGGCCGTGTCCTAAAAGTACATGACCTCTCTTAAGCTTAGAAACCTATAAACACCGAACTAATATAGTGCGGTGACATTCGAGACATTTCAATTTTAAAAAGTGTTTGCATTGTACCAAACGTTTATGTGACATCAACCTTTATAGAGTTCCATACCCAAAAGATAAAACAGTACCCTATTACTAAGACTTCGCTGTCCGTCCGTTACTTTGCCTGTCTGTCACCAGGTTGCTCTCATGAACCGTGATAGTTGGCTGCTGAAATTTTCACAGATTATAAATTTCTTTTGCCGCTACAACGACAAATACAAAAAAAAAAAAAAAAATATTTATGGGGGATCCCACACAATAATGGTAATCTTTTTGCTCGTTTTTGCTAACAAAAATAGGTAGACGTTTGAAATATTCACAGAATATTTGGTAATATATTCGCTTTAGAAATAAATAATTAAATTAAAATAAAACAAATAGAGAATTTAAGAGGGGCTCCCATACAACAAACATGATTATTTTGCCATTTATAGATAATGGTACGGAGCCCTTCGTGCGCGACTCCGAGTCGCTTTTGGGCGATTTTTTGAATATAATCGAATTGAGTTTTCAAACATGTGTCAAAATAAAATGACTTTTAAATCAAAATCACTAAGTATTGATATCAACTTTAAAGCAAAACACCCCTGAAATAACTTTCCACCCCTTTTTAACCCAGTTAGGAGATAAATCTCAATAAAATATAAATCACGTCTTTCATCAAGTCTGTTAAAGAACGTTTATACAAAATTATAATAGATTGGACCAAGGAATCACGATGTGCCATACAAATTTTGCCCTGCTTTTCCTCCCCCTTAGGGATATAATTTCGTAAAATCCGTTCTAAGCTGACCTCTACTCGGCGAAAGAAAAATTCCTACCAAATTTAAGGTTTGTAGGCCTTATGGTTCCAGAGATATCGCGATGAGTCAATACATAGGTGGAAATCTCTTAGGTATATATATATATATAGACTAGCGGACCCGGCACACTTTGTTCTGCCTAACAGTTGATGAATGAGATGAACAGATTTCGATTAATTCAAAATTATTAAGTCATTTTTTTTATTATGGCATTAAATATGAATAATATATAAATTCAAAAAAAAATCAAGTATTTTAATAACATGCCAGCAAGACAAAGTACCTTGTGTTGTACGAAATTTTTCTTCATGCGTGTTAAAAAGGATCTAATTATTGATCTCTGAGATTTGCTAGATTTTGCATTGTCAACGGCATGGGCTGCCTCGCTTTGCTCTTGTGAATAAATTGTTCTTCTGCCGTGGTTACATTCGTGATGTTTCGAATTCTAATTGCGTTACGGCTTTGTCGGGAAAGATTAGATCTTATTGGTTGCGGTATTGTTGATGAGAATATAGACACAATATGATTTATCATAACAATATTAGTAAAAATAAAAAAAGCTACGTTTAAAAAAACCGACTTCAAAAACTGAAAAGTACAAATAACTTAAAATACTAACATTTGTATGTGCTATCTATTGATAGGTTTGAAATCGGTGTCAGGCCCTAAACAAAATTATAAACAGCTTAGGTACTTACTGTAATGAAATTCCTACACTAAAGATACCGATACCGGCACCAACTTCAAACCTATCAATAGATAGCACATAAAAATGGTAGTATTTTATGGTATTTTGTACTTTTCAGTTTTTTAATTCGGTTTTTTTTAACGTATTTTTTTTTATTTTTTACTTTTTGGTGTTACAGACACACAGGTTGTTCTATTAGTAGCGGGGCTTGAGCTACTCGTACATTTGTCGCACTCGTTCTTAATGCTAATTTTGACTTACATGGTTTTCTCATGAATGCCATTATCAGAACTGGGCTAAATTGAAATGGGACAATTTTTTTTTTAGTGGGTTACGGTCGGCGCCCTCCTCGCACCACTCCGTCCGGGGCGACAGAGGGGCGTAAACACGCACACCCGTAACCCACCCGTGACGTCGCCTTCGTCGCTGGGCTGACCACAGAGTGACTTGACGTCAGTGGTCGGCCCGACAGAAATGGAGCCATACGGGAAACACTAGCTTTCAAATAAAAAAAAAATAATCATTAAAATCGCTTGGCCCAATCGAAAGTTATGAGGTAACAAACATAAAAAAAATACGGACAAATTGAGAACTTCCTCCTTTTTTGAAGTCAGTTAAAAATTCGTAACACTGGCACAAAACGAACTCTGACCAGTCTAATTTTATTTCAACTTTTCACTGTATTTTCCAAACAAACCATTAGACCACGTAATGATGTGTGTCAGTTGCCATTAGTTACATCATCAACAAATTAACGTTTAGAATGATGATGTTTTTTTAATGTTTTTTTTTGTTTATTAATATCATATTTTAATATCCTATCCTATTCCCGGCGACAACAAACTCAAAAACATAAAATTATAAAATTGGTTCAGCAGTTCAGAGCTATAAGTGTTGTAACTAACACAACTTTATATATATATAGACTAGCTTTTGCCCGCGACTTCGTCCACGCAGAAGTCATCTCTGATAGAGTTAAATAGAAAAAGCAATGCTAGGTGTTGAAGGTTTGTCGCTAGGACGATAATGAACTGCGTCAGAAACTGGGATACGGTCGGCGCCTTCTGCGAGTTAGTTGTCTAACGGAATTAGGCAATAGGGTGGGTCCAAGAGAAAATACTCTAGGTTAACACGCTCTACCGACAGTGCTTTGGGCGGCGCAAGCGTAAGTACCTGTATTGAGGAACACTGCGTGAGGGCTTCGACTCGAGATGATACCCGGTTGCGGTGGCCCGCCCGCACAACGTAGATGTACGTGTACGGCGCGCGTGTATCTATATACCACAGCCGGTCACTAAAGAAAAAGGTGGTTCAAAGTTCTATTCATTCTACAAATTATATTGCCATTAATATATTATTTACGGCATGACCATGGGATAAAAATATAATTATCACCACCCTTTATTTGACTGTTTTGTTTCACCGGCAGAGTTGCGACCTCGTTAGATATGATATAATATAATTTCGTAAAATCCTTTCTTAGTAGATCTCTACGTCATATAAAGAAACCACTGTCAACATCTCAAGTTGCCAGCTTCAATAATATCGCCTTGGTGCTAATGATTTAATGAGTCGTCCAACCCGCATTGCAGGCCTAATTTACACCCCCAGAGGGTGAAAATCAACAAATGCTGAAACATGTGTTTATTTATTTTTACTGAAAAATATTTGTACGTAATTTGAAAAGAATCGATAGAGATTTTTTTCTCCGAACATTTTTTAAATTGCCATAACTTTTTTATTTATAAACTAATTGACATGAAATAAAGCCTAAATGTTTTAATTACTTGGTATCGACGCAATATGTATCCCTCTTTCTATATATTGTAAAGGTTATTAGCAATAGTTTTATGACCTGCCTGACATCAACCCTTCTTGGGAATGCAATTGCCGACCAAATAGCATCAGGTAGTGTTGGCCTAGGTCGATATAAAGCTCTTAGTCATCTTTTACGACATCCACGAGCAAAGTAAGGGTTGGTAATATTCGTAGCCACTACCACACAGCGTAATATATATTTCTCACTATGCCATAGAAAATAAAATACCATAGAACGTACTTATTTACAAAAATAAAATTTTCACAAAAAATATTTTACAAAAGCACTCGAGAAGATTAATAAAATTAGTGTAACGTCAAGTGTTATGAGTATTAAGGTCCTCGTTACTTTATGAGAAAAATAAAGGACCAAATTTAATGATGTTTTCAAACAGCATTCATTATTAGACACTTGGATTTTATTTACCTTTTAATGATAATCTAATACTAAATTGATAAAATGGTATAATAATTGTATTTGTTCTTAATATCACATTTATCTGTGTAGTGAGGTAACTTACTGTCTCGTGAGAGTAGTACAAACTAGAGGCTGTGTGGTAGCGACTTCAAATACTACCAACCTTATATATATAGGTACGTTGTTGATCAGTGAACCAAGCTTTTTTTCTAAGTGCTATAACTTGCTAGAAAACAAAGCTAACAATCCCGTTTATGTGCCATCTCTTAGATAATTTCATATGCTTTATCAGAATTAGGTTTTTAGAAGGTCAGAGAAACAAACAAGGCCATAAAAAAGTTTAAAAAAACATGAAATTTGGCTCACTGTATACTATGGGTAGTTTACACTGAACCACGCGTATTTCAACAGTGAACCATAATTTTACTATTAGTTTATTTTTATTTTCACTACATTTTTCTATTTCACTCGTTTCACTGTCTCCGTCTAGTATTACTTTTTTTTATTCTTCCTCATATTATGCGTTTTTTGATTCTTACTTGTTGATGAAAGCATTCCATTTCCACAATCCTGTAGAACTTTTCTCTTATACCTTTTCTTTTTCTGGCGTATCCGTTACTATGATGCTATTGCCTAGTCCGTTTGTTAGAACGAGGGCCAGCCTTAAGTTGGGGACGAAACATTAGTGGAGTGATGATATACTTCTTGGGTTTATGATTTATGATTTTCACCACATGCTTCATCTGGTTTCTTTGACGTTGTCACATTTTGGTAGTAACTATGATGTTCTTCTGATAATATAGATGGACTTTTTCGATCAGCAATAACAACGGTATTATAGCTTGAATAACGTGTTTCTATCGGAGTCGAGTTCTGGGGCTGTTGATTACAGTTTCTATTAATCTGAAGAATTGCATAATCTTCAGTATCAGGCAATTTTGGCGACACCGCAGCAACGGGGCGGTCTGTCACGCTACTTAACATTAAATCTTCATTGGATCATATATCCTTATTATAGAGGAAAATTCCACATTTGGCAAAATCTGTTGATATATTTAGTGGACTCATGGATTTGGGATGAGCATAGTCAATAAATCTTGCTATCTCGTAGATTGTGACTGGTCTCCCTGAGTTTTATAGCATCCATGAATCAAGCGCAGAATAATAATAGGTCTTTAAAGGGCCCATTAAGACCCACATCTAAAAGTTGCAATTTGTTCGTAGTGTGAGGATGAAATGTGAGAACCACAACACCAGACTTTTTCGCTAAATCTAGAATTTTAATGGATTTTTTTTTTGGCGGCGATCTACGGTACGTCATACCCCGCTATTCCGTCCGGGGCGACAGGAGAAGCGGCGTAATACCCCGTAGACCCGCCTTACAATATACCTCTCTTCGCCATGCGGGTGGGTCACTGGTACGCGGTCTTTTTCTTCAGTGGCAGAACTTTAATGGATAAAATGTGACTTATGATTGTTGACCTCCGTGGCCAGCCCGGTGGTTACCCTTTGTTATACCTAGGTACAAGTGATATATTATCACCATGTTCGTGTTTATATTTAACATAACGGCGCCATGTATGGTACGGTATTTTGTAGGCTTTTGCTGCCGTCGTAATAGAATCAGAATTGTCTGTCATTTGTAAAGCTAAACCATATCGTCTTTCTTATATTACACTATTTTTCTTTCTTATTTTTTTTTTGGACTTGGCATCCTTAAAAAAACAAAATATTATTGATTTGCAGCAGTACACCTTCAAAGAACAGAGAACCATATCGTAAGGTACACAATGAACCGGTTCACTGTGTACTATGCGGACCTGGTTCACTGTTCAATACACATACTATTCAACTTATAACATCAAAAAAAAAATAGGTTATACACTGAATTGGCACATTGGCACGATGAAATAAGCTCATAAAATAACAAAAACCACGAAAAATTTAACACCATACTTTTTTTGGCTTTTGTTCTTATAATTAATAGCAAAATATACAAAAATTGAGACACTTACGTGAACATACTATGTATTTTGAGCGGAAGACAAACAAATGGCTGTCATACATTACGCTCTAGCTGCGGCCGCCGGTTCACTACGGGTACGTACTATATATATATATATATATATATATATATATATATATATATATACATATACTATATATAATTTTAATATAAATAATTCTGCTGGAAAACTTACTTAGAAGATTAAGTTCATTCAAAATTATCTATGTCTGCAATCTTATGTCTAATATATCTTGAACAAATTAGTATATGGTTATATTCAAAGTTCTACTCTTGCAGTGATGTCATGTATGTACTCGTACAGCCGTTAACCGTCTTTTATAGCACCAGGAAGGCTGGAGGCTTTCTCCATGGCACTTACTGTGATTTTGAGGTCAACATTTAGTTTGGGACTGTAAATTGAAGGTTTAAAGACTAAAGATGTACATAAAAGAGAAAACTATATGAATCGCATAATGTGGCTATCTTTTCTAATATAAAAGGCCATCAGTAATAAACGTGGAGTCTATAAAAAATGCTATAATCACAGTACATGAGAAATCACTTTCAATTATGTAGTAAGAGTTCTCAAGTCTTTTAACACTCATAATTTTAATAGTTAAGACCAAGATATATCTTTTATTTTTCTTGTAATAAACTGTTACTTGCTGGCCTATCATTCGTCGCCGGCTTGACACTTATTTTTGGGTCACTGTATAAGTAAATGTATTACTTTTATTACCTTACACCGTACTAATAAAGATGTGACAGGATTTATATCTCTCATTTAGTAGAAGTAACACGTTTGTAATTCATACACGTAACAAATGAAATAAATTGATCAAGTTTTTAGTGTATTCCTGTCAGTATTGTATAATTAGATTTTAGTATCGTAGAATATAGTGAGATTTTTACGGACTAAAGATTAAGAGTTGTGGTAAAAAGATGACATACGAGTATCTCGGCAATTAACATCATTCGAAATTCGTCATTTTAAAGCCAGAAGCTTGAAACTTATTTCTAGGCTATTGATTAGATATAAATAAATATGACATTAAAAATTTGTTAAAATTTTTTTTTATTAAGGGGTAAATTAAAAATAGGGGAATGAAAAACGTTAGGAAAGTAACCTTTTACGCGGGCGAAGCCGCGGGTAGAAGCTAGTATAGATATATTCCAAAATGTTTCAAGATGGAATACAAAATTATTTTCCTTTTTATATTCCTATATGGCTTGTTTATTAAATAAAGAATCTTTTTTGCTGGTAATAAATGTGAATACACGTATTGTAGACACTAGATAAAATCTAAATGTTCATAATCGTGTGTATTTTCTTAAGATATAAGACAACAGCAGTAAAAAACAAGAAGTAGAAGTATATTTGTGTGTTTTATTTTTGGTTGTAAGATTTACAAAATATAGAACAATTATAGCACACATGTGAACGCACATATAGTGTTACAGTCTAAATATACTGATATATATCAGTCACGGGTGCTGATAATCATAGTTCTATACTCAAGCAGGCCAATTATTTATACAAGCCATAATTGGATGTTTGAGAATATAATTTAATGAAAGTACATTTATAATTAGACGCAAACGTTATTAATTTATCACTAAGATATATAGGTACTTTAATGAAACTATAATTTAGTATAAATAATATTAAAATACCTACTTATTTTATTGAAAATTTTTAAACGGCACTGGAGATCGGTATCTTAACCACTACGCCATCTGTGCAGTCGAAATTAATATAAATTTAAGATAATTAATAAGGTAATTAATATAAATTTAAACTATATCCTGAAAGTCTATAGTTTCTCAAAGCTGTGACAAAATCAACTTTTCAATTCAATGGAATCCAAGGTTTTATGATCTTTCATATCGTGTATTTTACATTTTTATAAAATGTATATCAAAAACCGCTGATATACTCTTTGTTAACAAATGATTTTGTGTAAAATTTGGCATGCAGCAAGGTTTTATAGTCCAATTAATGGTAAAGAAACAAAAGCAAAATAAGGATTTGCATCACATTCAACAAGAATAAATATATATACAAAACCTGAACAAATTGCACTTGAGCGGTTTTTAATATAGTATTTTCAAATCTTGAAATTGGTTAGACCATACAAAAGTTGCAATTGTAAATAAATAGAAAATTACTCCTATTAATTAATTAATTATATAAATATCTTTGCTTTTTACCGGATGGTGATAAAGTATTAAAATTAGTCACCAATTCATTTTTTGGCTTCGATTCGTAAAAGTGGACTAATTGATTTTTAATAAACAGATAACATAGTAATGATATCTGTATTTTTTACAGTGTCAAGAGAAGAAAAGCTCGAAATAAACCCTTATCAGTCCGCGTGATCAGTTTTCTTTTATTACTGATGGTAAAGAAGCAAGCAGCACACCTGATGGCAAGTGTTATAGCCACCCGTGGACCTTCATAATACCAGTTATATAGACCGCTGCTTACCAATTAAAACACTAAATTCACTAAAAAAAAAACTGAGCTGCCAGTCATCTCGCTCACCACACGAAGCACAGCAGTATATTGTCAGTGCTCAGATGTCGATTTTGTACAAGAGTGGGGTACTACTCCGGATAAACCAGCCCGTGGCTGTAGATAAAACTATCAACAATATAGCCCTACCACTATTATGTGTTATTTGCACTATTATATACCCTACCACTATTATTATCTGTTAACATGTGTTAAACGAGCAGACTGCACACCTGATGATAAGTGTCACTGCCGCCCATGAACCTTTGCCAATGGTATAGCTAGGTTTTCTTTTTTTTTTTTTTTTTGTGTGACTTAGTTGTTAGCCTCAGATGGCTATGACAACTTTACCCGGACTGTGTGTGAGCGCTGAGGGCTCTCAACCCGTGGTATAGCTAGGCCGCTGCCTACCAATATAAACTCCGAACCCACCCCAGTTGGGCTTCCGGCTCTCTCGCTCACCGAACGAAGCGCAATAGCACATTGCCATTACTCATACGTCGATCTTCTGTGAGAGTGTGGTACTACCCCGGACAGACCGGCCCGCGGCTGTAGATACAGAACTGTCCACAGCGTGGTCCAACCACAATTAAAATTGTATGTAAATAGTATTAAATGGTATTGTGCACACCCACTTGCACACACTACTATTCCAATATTAAATGTTATCCTGTAATCAAAATATTTAAGTTATATTACTTGGATAATAGATTACGAAGTAAGGTGACGCCATTCTTGATACATGGTATTCTAGTACGAATGCCAAAGCACTCCTATATATTTCAAATGTCTAATATAAGGAGATTATTGTAACCTTACTCCTTTAACTATTATTGTTAATATTGTAGTTCGAGTTGAGGAAGGCTATAAGCCAGCAGTGGTACAAATATGAGCTGAAATGATGATAATATACACGCTATCAACTAAAGTGAATTATAACATAATATATTATAACAAACGTTATAAAGAGAAATAACAAATTAAATTCTGGGGAATTATGTACCCACATCAACAAGTGTTTTCATTCGAGACCCCAGACATGTTATGACAATAACATATTGTATTAAGCTATTATATTCATTCAATGTACTCATATATAAAATGTCCAAAAATAAAACTAGTTTAATAATCTTATGGTTGCTTAAAAACATACATACATATCATCATGCCATATCCCTTGCAGGGTAGGCAGAGAAAACAGAAACTTTAAAACATTATTTATATTCAATAATAATAGGTTTTTGTTCGGTTAAAAAGATCTAAGAGCATAAGCCCAAGATACAATTTTTACAAAGCAGAAAATAATAAGTTTATTTATTAAAGGATTTATAATATTTTAGCTTTGATTTGAAGAGATGTGATCACAACACGAATAGTTAAACATTATTCGTCTTTTCTTATAATTTAATCAGTTGAGTTTTTACTGCTTGTTGTGAGACCAATAGATACTACCCATTATGGTGGCTAATTAATTTTCTTTTTCCATAATAAGTATTGTTTTAAATTGTGATGTTGTAATACTAAAGCTAACAATTCGTTTTAAGTAGCAATATTCTCCCATAATATTCTAATAAGCTTTGTAATATTTTGTTTTGTTTTGTGTATTCAGCAGTGAAAATGTTTTTGTGTCTAACGATATTGTTAGAAATAAACAGTAAGTTTACTTATGATTTTGTTTTTCTATGATATATATGTACACTATAAAACGAAATGTTATTAAAATGTTTATATAAAACTTTACATTTAGAATTGTATTAAACGATAACACAACCTTGTTATTTAAATTACTGAAATTTAGCATTTAATATCCTTAATTATTTATAAAACCCGATTACGAAGTGAAAAAAGTTTCAAGTATTAAGCCTATAACAATGTGTAAACATTGGCGGGTAGATAGCATACCGTCACCTTAAGACGTAAATATGATACGAAGTGAAATTTGCATGTCCTACAACTAGTCACGGTGGTGTAGTGGCAGCACGATTGGGCCGGAATCCCAATAGGCGCGAGTTCGAATCTCGCTTGTGACATCATTTTTCACTTTGTAATCGGGTTTTACGAAATGTTATGTTTATAATTAATAAACATATTTTTAAATCAATAAATCAGTTGAGTGCTTGACTTTAGTAGGTAGGGGCACACTGTTGAGTTTTCTGTCTACAGTCGCGGAACGGTCCATCCGGGGTAGTACCACACTCATAGAAACTCTATATCTGAGCAGTGGCATGTGCATTTGCGCTTCATTCGGTGAACGAAAAAGCCTGAAGCTCAACTTTCTGTGTGAGTTTTGATTGATAGGCAGCATCCTAGCTTATATTTACGTATGCTGCTTGCTTGTTTCCCACAATAGAAATTAAAAAAAAAAACTTCGCTTTATCGAAGTGATTTTTTAAAGCAATACCAATATGTCTTGGGGAACTAAAGAAATATACAATTAAACTACATATAATAAATAACATCTAGACTTAGAATAAACATATACGGATCGCACAAATGACTAGTATGGAAATCGAACCTATGAAATTACGCATGTTATTTTTTATTCTAATACTATTTTTGTATTAATTTCCTCTAAATTTAAAGCAAAGCTAAGATAATTTAATCATCAATGTAATACGATTTAACATTTATTTAACATTAAATAGGTAATCAGTTTCGTGTCATTCGTGTCGTCACGAAGTAAGAATATAATTCACCACTCCCTATTTTACCCGTAGGTGATCGTACGAGACGACTAAGGGATATAAAACGCATATAAAATTTATGCAAGAGAAAGAAAACTCGAAACAAAACCCTATATCAATACATCTGACCAGCGTGGTATAGTAGGTCAATTACCCTTCCATTATGGAGGAGGCCCGAGCTCAACAGTGGGACATATATGGGCTGAGATGATGATGATGAATCAATTAATGTAATGTGACGTATTATTACTTAAATTTTAGGTGTCACTGTTGCAAATGGGTATTTGTTTGATAATTCACAGATACTGCTTCATTATTTACTTTTTAGGCCTATTATTATTATTATAATTATAAAAAAAATCATGTTTGGGCTTAAACAAAAATTAAAATTATATATTTCATTGTGCAGCATTCGTTTTGTGGTTATTTTAATCCTACATACAAATATCGGAGTAGCGTGTATGGTACGTCACCCGCCTGAGGGTGGTTTCTCTCGATCCATTGGACGTGGAAATTGCTTCGGCACTAACGCAAACTAACCATATTTCAAACGGAACAGCGCACCATTTAGCCGTTCCAATCCAACTTTTTTTTTAAACATTGAATACTGAAACTTCAGTAGACGATTCAGTTAACCATATTTTTAATTTATAACTATATTAGCTAGCATCAATTGGGTGCTCACAATCATTGAAAATTTATATTTTCAGTCAAATTATATTTTTAGTAAAGCAAAATTAGTATATTTAGTAAATAAGTTTTTTTAATAGAAAAAATAGATATTAGCGTAAGGAAAATCTTCATACTAGATTTTTGTATGTATAACTAGTACCTATGGTGTTTTTGGAAAAACATGGATCAAAGCTATCCTATGGAAACGGTACATTTATTTAGGATAAAGAATGGAATAACTGATAATCGTGTAATATATCTATATTCAATCTCATCCAAAGTAGTTTAGTCGTTCTGGCATGTTTCAATAACGAATATTCATTACAAATTTTGCATTTAGAATAATAGTAAAATGTATGTATGTAAAATTTTTTACTAAAACAAACAATATAAGACTTAAACTTATTACAGCATATTTACATGATACCAGTTTTTTTATCGCTTTTGGTAGCCAACGAGCAAGCAGCAGACCTGATGGTAAGTGTTACTGCCGTCCATAGATCTTTGCAATACCCGGGTATAGCAAGGCTGCTGCCTACCAATATAAACCTCAAAGCCACCCAGTTGGGCTTCCAGCTCTCTCGCTCACCGAACGAAGCACAACAGCACATTGCCATTGCTCAGACGCCGATCTTCTGCGAGAGTGTGGTACTACCCCGAACGGACCGGCTCGTGCCTGAAGACAGAAAACTCTCAACAGCTTGGTCTTAACTAATCTTTAATTATTAAAACTTAGGAATATGATTTATTATTTTTATTACCACGCATTACTTTAGCCTAAATCCTTTAAAAATAGCTGTGTGAATGAAAAATAAGTAAAATAACTATTTGTACTAATAAGTTAAATCTAATATTAAAACATGGTATTTTAAATATTGTAGTAAACAAATTTCATATTTTAAGACTAGCAATACATATATGTATTCCTAGTATAGATTAGGAATGAGAATAGCCCTATAGGAATAAACCATACCACGTACCAAACATGTATTACCAATATGCAATAATCATAATAATTACTTTCTTAGTAAATATTGTGACGTTGAATGATTGTTGAAGGCGTATACGATTTTAACCTCGAAATGAAATTTAATATAACAAATATTTCAAAATATTCATGTGAATATGAAAACAGATATACTCGTTTGAAAAGCATCAAAAACTTTTAAGTAATAAATGGAGTTTTAAGCTTTTCCAAGAGTGCATTTCGATACAAAACATTTAAACAAAGGCTTTCAGTGAAATGTAACAATCACAAATTGTATTCATAAAAAGTTTTCACAAAATAATAGTAATATAAATATGAACAATATTCATTGTTAGTTTAGTTCTATATAATATATAAAAAAAAAAAATATAATTTTCATATTATTTTCAACACATTCTTTGCTCACCACTCGGATCCGAGAGAGCGTAGTAGTAGGATCTGAGTGTTCGGCACCCAGCATGCTGTGTGCGAACAATTCGGATCCGAATGTGTTTTACAAAAAAAGATAAAAACTTGGTAAGTGATCTGAGCTGTTGGTCTAACTAAAACACGAGTAATATCTCTTCTCGAGGACAACTAACATGCAATCTATTATAATACTTTCATTTGTAGATGAACCAGGCAAATTCCTTCTAAACTGCTTTGAATGTAAGCTGTAATATTTTATGTTTTTGTTAGTCCAAAGTAAAATTCTTATTTTGTTATTTATATACTTGAGAAGATTTTTCATCATTCTTAAAAATAAATTTTAGAAAAAAATAATAATGTATATATAATCATTGAAGTATCATTTAGAGCTATAATAAGCATAGTGTCAATTTCTGTTTTTGACACTCCTAGTCACCAAAATCGTTCGGAGCGATGGAAGAACGTCGCGCGATCACGCACAGCTTAAGCGTACAATGCGCTGCATCTATACAACTGCAAAAATGGCAGCAATAATAATTAATCGTAGAGCCTAGCTCTTACTACTCTCAATAATATTGAGCTCTGTACTCTAACTAGAATCAACAGTAAACTAAGGGTCCATTCATAAATTATTTAAGACGTTTTAGGGTTGTTGACTGAATATTATAACTTCTTACTATAGGCATAGTAAACATTACGTAAGATAATAAATTAAAAATTACTAATTTTGATCAAAACTGTGATAGATTAATAAGATTAATGTTATTGCAGTGAGTTAATGATACCTACTTGTAGTGAGAAGATTGTAATAAAAAATATTTTCGAAATGAACGGAGTTATATTTGATCAATAGGGCCTTTTCTTACAAAAATTCTTATTAAGAGGCACGGGGGATTAGTTGCAATCTTATGACGGTAGGGGGGAGGTGGCTAAATCATTCTTTAAATACCTTACGTAATTTATGAACTGCCCCTAAGTGCGCTTTTCTAAGAAGCCCATTTGAACTGAAACGCAAAAGACTGTGATATTTTAAGTATATATTTACTTTTGAGATTTGATTGATGATATCTTCTCTATGAAAGTACTTACCTCCTCACTTCCATTTCACACAAAGTCGGAGACTTCCATAGATGATATGACAAACAAGTTCGACAACTTAACATGTTTGCCGAAGCATATTATTTTAATAGAACTTTCACACACTGCTGCGAGCGCTGTATTTTTTTCTTTTGAAGCTATAATTTACAATTTACGATATAACGTCTTACAAACGAAAATGGAAATTACTATTTCTAAGAAAGTTGTGCTTAGATTACTGATTGTTTCTTAAACATAAAACTTTTGCATTATCTTTTGCTCTTCTATCGTGTGTTTCTGAAGAAGGATAAGAAAGATAAATGTATCTCTGGTTTATCTCCGCGGATATTAAGGATTTGGTAGGTTATGGGGCCACGCGTCTCCGTTTCGTCGCCCCGGACGGAATGCACGGCGTGTGTACAGATCAAGCCAAAAAATTGGCTCGTTTAGCTACAATATTTATTTTAAAGAAAACCCTTAATAATTCAAATTTAGCATAAAAATATTTATTTTTCTCGGTGTTTAGATAAATTAGAATAACATAAAGGTTTGCAATATTTTCTATACATAAAGTTTTTTGCCTTCAAGTGCATTATTTACCTACACATATAAGTATATACAAACGGTATTAAAACTATTTTATCGTTCTTATTTCTCAACCTCTTTCTATTTTAGTCGACGCCATTTCCTAGAATACGATGGTCCAAACCTATTTCATTCAGGCGTGCTCGTTTTATCAAGATCTGTTTTGTGAAATGCATCGTCTGATTTCATCAGTTTTAGGATTCAGTAACGAAAGTTAATGGATAGTTTATTTCTATTTTATGATTTTAAAGCTATTATTTCCATGATTGTTTTAGTTATGTTCTATCTGTATAAATGAAATTAATTTTGACAAAATTAAGACAGGTAATATTCGATATTGTGACGTAGCAAGAATACAGTGTATGACCACTCCTCATTCCTCGTAGATATCGTAAGAGAAAGCAAGCAGATATTATCATCATCACAGCCCATATTTGTCTCACTGTTGGACTCGGACCTCCTCCGTTATGGGAGGGAAATTAACCTACTATACCACGCTGGTCAGACGTGCTGGTATAGGGTTTGTTTTCGTTTTTTTATATACTTTTCTTGCATATATGTTATATGCGTTTTGTATCCCTTAGTTGTATCTTACGATCACCCATGAGTAGGATAGGGAGTGCTGAATTGTATTGTTACTCCGTCACCACACGGATAAGCAGAATTTATACATTATAGCAGATATTATACATAGATATCTACAAAGAAAACATATTATATACACAAATAATACTTTGCTTGTGGATGTCGTAAAAAACGACTAAGAGCCTTATAACGACCTGAGCCAACTCCAATTGATGCCGATCGGACGACTCTCCATTCCCAAGGAGGGTCGACGTCTGGTAAGCGGCCGGTCATAAAACTATTGCCAATGACTTATACAATATGTACTATGAAATAAGAGTACATACTCTATCGGCTCCAAGTAATTGGAATAAGAGTAGGAGAATGATGATGATGATATACAAAGAAATGCAATCAACTATTATCATAACAAAAAAGAGCAGCATAAAGTAATATCTAGCTAGCTGATTTGGCCGTTGTGGTACGGTAAAGTAACTCATAACTTGAGGAAAAGTATTAGTAACGATGAGTGTAAATAAGTATGAATACCAAGAAGAACATGTATCGAAATCACACTTCGGAGAGCACGTCAAAACATTATTAGTTCAAATATCATAAATACCATCAATTAACAATAGAGAAGAAGTACTTAGATCTCATCTGGTCAATTGATGTATTAAAATTTAATTTAATTTAAAAATATTTTTTAAATCACGAATCCCATGTGTGACAATATTTTTTTCACTCGTAATCAAGTTTTTATAAATCACGTAGAGATAGAAAAGGACTTTTGACGGGAATTTGAAAACATCATGTGGTGCTCTTGTATTATATTCGATATCTTAGTGTTTTAACGTGTTATATTAGATAATTTTGATGGCATTTTTTGTAATATGAAGCGGCGAAACTACTGGGATGTAGTGAATATCATATAAAAGTGCTTTACAACGTTTTCGTTTTCCGTCAAAATTCCCACAAGATACCATTAACAGTGTGGCCATTGCACTATTAATGGCGACAATTTGACTTAGACAATGACTAACTTGAAAGACTAAATACGTGAAAATATTTATAACTTGACACTGGCACCAATAGCTTGTATATGTAGCTGATTGCCAATATATAAGAAGAAGAAGAATAAAAGATAGAAAACATTGTCTTTGTCTGATTCAGAGGAACTTATCAAATAAATCTGCACAGTAAATATTTACTGAAGTGTTGCCATACAAAAAGTTAAAACACTGGCCGTTCATAAATCAAAACTTTATACTCTCAAAGTAGCTATTTTCGAAGGCTAAAGTTTTTATCTGTTACTTTGTTTCATTGGCCTCATCGTTCTATTTCTAAAAGTTGTTGCTATAAGCGCGTTGTGAAAAATGATTACGGTATTGATGACTTGGCGGATTGTATTTTAACACTTCATTACAATACGGATCATACCTACCGAACTACATTTACTTAAATTTATTTATAAATTAAGATTTTCTAGTGTTCTCATTTCGTAAAGCACTTAATACACTCATTTGCAAAAAAAACGGGCGGTTTTGATTTTCATTCATATTTAAAAAGATACAATACCAAAAAGGTTTCAATCGTTTGTACACGTTACTGGCCGGTTTTAAAAATGCTGTGGTATTTAAAAAAGTACGTTCTAAATTCAATTTTTCATTTGATGTTCATTTTTACAGAAAACCCCTTTTTATCCTACATTTTTGGCGCGAAGTTCCAGAAGTTAACATCGACTTTCATAACTTTTATTCAATTTTTATCGATTAATTTCATATCCTTGACTGTCAAAGCTTTATTTAATGCTGTTTGGCTGTATCAAAAATGGTAGATAAAGTGGTAAAAGCTACCAAAATTATCGCGCTGCTTGAAGAGGGTTGCAGCCAATGTTTCGTGGCTAGGAGGCTAAATGTTAGTCGCTCGACAGTCCAAAGGACCTGACAGCGATATCAGGAGACTGGTTCCGTCGAGAGAAGGCCTGGTTCTGGAAGAAAACCATGTACCCAACCACGGGATGATCGTTTTCTTGTGAGTCGCGCATTGAGAAATCGCAAATCTTCGTATGTGGATCTTAAGAACAACCTCCAAGAAGTAAGAAATGTGCATATTAGTCTATGGACGGTCAGGAGGAGGCTTCTCGCTGCCAATATACGCAGTCACCGCCCGGCCCGCGGCCCCAAATTACTCCGTGAGCACAGAGTTCACAGGCTTAGGTTCGCTAGAAATTGTGAATCATGGACTCAAGACGATTGGAATAGGGTTTTGTTCTCTGATGAAGCCAGGATATCTCTGTCCGGTGAAGATTGACGTCGGCGAGTGCTAAGAAGACAAGGAGAACGCTTTGCAGAGGCATGTTTCGAAGAAATCACACCTTATGGTGGGGGCTCTGTTATGTTTTGGGCAGGAATAAATTCAATGGATCGTACAGAGTTAGTCTTCATTGAAAACGGCTCACTGACTGGGCATCGATACATAACGGAAGTTCTAATGTCTCATGCACAACCCGCATTGGCCGCTCTAGGTGAAGACTCGATTTTTATGGACGACAATGCTCGCGCCCACCGATCCCGCGATGTTAATGCGTATGTGCAAGAGGTCGGCATTCGTCGTTTGGATTGGCCAGCTCGAAGTCCCGACCTCAATCCCATAGAGCATGTCTGGGACGTTCTGAAACGGCGTGTGAGATCAGTACACCCGGCTCCGCAGACCATCAGAGAGCTGAAGAATGTGATTACTGCGGAGTGGGCACGTATTCCGCAAGCAAGTATCCGGGATATACTCGCTAGCATGCCCAGACGAATTCAAGCTGTGATTTTAGCTAGAGGGGGTCACACTCGATACTAAACATTTATCTGCTTTTACTTTATTAAAGAAAAACAAACAAAAAAACTTTTTTATTTTTACTTCATGAGCATATGCACTACTAGCGAATATACACTACTAGCGAGGTTTAGCATTATTTCCCATAAATTGTATCTAAATTTTATGAAATACTGATGAAAACGATTATTTTCTTATTAATTTACCAAATTGTGTGGATAAAACTACCTATAATTATCAAACAAAGAAATATTAACATTTGAAATGGTTCATTGCTTAGGTGCCCGTTTTTTTTGCAAATGAGTGTATATATGCTATCATAAAAACCTTTTGCTTAGCCTATAAACTATTATGCAATTTTGCTCTATAAATATACAATGACTTGTACTACCTTGAGCGGCAAAGTTTCCATAGTTTTATTTCGAGTTTTCCTTCTTTTATGGTCATATTAACTGCTTAAAATTATTAATCGTCTATTATGACATCTGCGAAAAAGGAGTAAACGGGTAACACAAGAAATCGATGATTATAATTTTTATGAATTCTAGAATAATATTTATTTTGAGTAGTAACTTTTATTGAATAGTATTTATTACTAATAGTGCTTTGAATAGTATTTATTTTGAATAGTAACTTTTACTGAATAGTGCTTTGATTAGTATTTATTTTGAATAGTAACTTTTACTGAATATTATTTATTACTGAATAGTGCTTTGAATAGTATTTATTTTGAATAGTAACTGTTACTGAATAGTATTTATTACTGAATAATGCTTTGAAATGTATTTATTTTGAATAGTAAGTAAACTTTGAATAGTATATAATCTTTACAGTTATACAGAATAGTATAAATCAAAATAACACTAGCGTAAGTTAACTAGAGTGGCAACCGTGAATATGTTTGAACTTATACTTTTAAAATCCTTGAAACAAAGCACTGTGCAGCAAAACGTATCATAATAATTTGTATCCTCTTTTATTACTTGACAATTACTATATTTAATTAAGAACTCAAGACTTTTCCAAAGAAAAACCAAATCACTAAGTAGAAAAAACACCACGATCTTCGCTATAAGAAGAAATTAATTAATCAGCCAAATTGACTTAGCGACACACTTACAAATTTCTTTGCTTCATTAGCAAGAGTTGAAGTTCAACTGAAGACGGACTCTGATTCTAACTCCAATTAACAAATGTGGAACTTTTGCCTTGTCACTGAGGTTAATTGAGAAATATCTCGCGAAGAACATTTCAGTAATGAGTCTAATTTAACTTCGCCGCTATGATGTTAAAAGTATTTCACTGTTTTATTATAAGTTAATAAATTTTATTATTAATTTAAAATGGTAAGAATAAATGGCTTAAATATTTATAAATAGCTTTTATATTTATAAAGACAGATCGATGATATTCTACAGTAAAATAATCGATATTTCCCACTAAAGAAATAAAATCCAATTAGGGGCCTTTTCCAACTTGTATAGCATCGAGTGTACCGTCGAGATAACCTCAATATGTTAACTTTTGTGTATTCATTTCAAATTCAAATTGTTTGCTTGTGGTATTTTGTATGTACCATTTAACTTTACGACCTCAAACTTTTTAACACGTGATTAGTTATATCCGTGATATAAATAACAACATTTTATAAGGGAGGTTTCTCGTATGGTGACAGTTTAGGAATACAATATAAGTCCTTAATTGGGGTCGATACAATATGTACTCTTCTTTCATAGTACATATTGTAAAAGTTATTGGTAATAGTTTTATGATCGGGCGCCTGCCAGACGTCAACCCAGTCAATGTAATTGTTGACCAAACGGCATCAAATGAAGTTGGCCCAGGTCGTTATAATGCTCTTAGTCTTCTACAACATCAACAAGCAAAGTAAGGGTTTGTAGTATTCGTAGCCATTACTACACAGCTATATATATATTATAGTCCATTATATGCATAATATATATATGGTAGTCGTTGAAATCTGTAAAGGTTGTGCCTAGATAATGTAAATCAGCACTCTCTTGCGAAAAGAACACACATATTCTCCAAATAGAAAGCAGAAGTCTTTTGCGAAATTTATAACATATATTTTCCTTTTCTTTATTCATGCTGTGGAAGCGCATTTATCCTTATCCGTGGTTATTATAAAAGACGACTAAAAGAAGAGCAAATGAAAGGAAAGACGAAATAAAAATCCAACGTTAACACATCTGACTAGACAGTCTGAGTCAATTTCTCTCCCATTATGGAGAATGTCCAAGCCCAGCAATAGGACATGTATGTATTGCGATGTAAGTACCAACTGAACACGCGTTGGGTTCTATTAAATTATGAGCACAACGACGCAGGTGAAGATCGCCACACGTAGAGCAGTAATCAGAAGTGTAGGTGTTACATATCAGCTTAAGGCGTTTCTTTTATTCAGGGGATATGTTCCACGATGACAGAAGCTCTTATATATAGGAGTCAGCCGGGCGGGCCACCGAAGACAAAGATCGGATTCCAGTGGCACACTCGCACGGCGAAGAGAGGCGCTTTGCAGAGTGTGTCTATGGGGTCGCGTGCCGTCTTTTCCGTCGCCTCGGACCGATTTTGCGAGGCGTGATCAACTCCATAGTCCAATGCAAAAAAAAAAACAAATATATAGAAGTCAAATGAAACTCCTTCCGCTTGTTTTTTCTAATTAAATGGATTTATTGAAAGTGTTTTCCGACAAATACATTATACGTTGTCATCTATTAAAACTATTGAGAATATTGTTTGACATGAGTTACAATATTTTTGTTTTTTTTTTTTTTATTTCTTATGGTGGCAAAGGTAAGTGTCATCGCCGCCCACGGACCTTTGCAATACCAAGGGTATAGCTCGAGCCGCTGCCTACCAATATAATCCCCAAACTCACCCAGTTGGGCATATTTGCGATTATTTGGTGGCAGTAGTCCAAATAAAAAAAATGGAAATGATTATATGACAAAAGATTAAACTTCAGCAAATCGAGGTTAATAATATGGAATCATATATGGAACATCAACAAGTAGAAGGGTTTCACTAATAACAAGACCACCAGCGCCAAGAAGAAACCCCAAAAAGACATGTAGTCACTTAACATCTATACTACATAATACATGAATTGCGCTCTTATAGCATTAACCAACTGTAATAAAGCCACTTCATGAAAATTAATTTTGTAAAAAAAACCACCATAAAAATTAAATTAAACATAAAAAGAGCACGGACAAAAATTCTGTGGAATAATGAATCAATCAATCAATCATTTAATTTGCAAATATAAGTAAAAATCAAATCTATATTTAAAAACAAATCTATATTTTGCACAAAAGGTTAGCATTGCCATTCAACGTGGCAATGCTGCTAGCCTTCTGGGCACATTACCAGTAGACAGTGATGCGGAGGAATTTTTCGATGCCTAATTGCGCCTTTTGTTTCTCCTTTTATTTATTTATTTTTTATTCCTTATTATATTTTCTTCTATTTTTCTGTAAATATTTTAATTTAAAACTTAGCTTTAATTGTACATATTAATTAAAATTTAATTTAAAAAAAAAAAAAAAAAAAAAAGTAAAAATATGATCTAACAATAAAAATTTACAGTTCTCTCCATATTTTACCATAAGGCATGCAAAATTTAGGTTTCGTAGTTAAAACAAGAACCATTTATTTAAAATGAACAAGGAAAACGAAAGAAGAAAAAAAAATTACATTATTAACAATTCATAAAATACTTAAATTAATATTATATTAAGGCATAAAACATGTATTTAGTAATAAGATTAAAATTCAATATTAAGGCATAAAATGATTACATATTAAAATTCTAAATTATTTTCTGCCATAAATTCTCTTACACTATAAACCGCTTTTTGCGACAACACAGTATTTAATTAATTTTTAAATAAATTTAGATCTTTAATTTTACATAAATCCGCTGGTAGTTTATTATATATTTTCGCTGTTATACAAAATATCAGATCTCGAATAACTTAAAATAAATTAAAAAAAATATGAAATACAGGTTTTTTTTTCATATTCATAAGCTAATATCGTTCATAATGTACATATAGGCAATTATAATTGTAAATAAATTGCTCTGATAAATTTTGTTGTAATCGCTATGTGTATCGTAATTTAAAGAAAAGTGCTGCCTTAGTCGACGAGGGCCTACTTTACTCGAACTAACGCTACTTAGCCGAGACTGACAGCTGAGTCTAATTCAATATTCACAAAATAAAGTGCACGACATATCTAAAGATTTTTTTAGTTCAAAAAAAAAAAAAAACTAACTCAGTAACTTTATAATTAAATTTTAGTAATATTATAGTAGTTAGTAATTTTAGTTTATATATACTTTGGGTCCGTATAAAACTAGGTGTCACCAAGGTATTCATGGTTGTAGCATATGCTCCCGTAGGATCCTCGGTGGCATCAGACCTAGAGAAGTTTTGGGATAATGTTAGGACAGTTCTGGATATAGCAGAAATCAGTGAACGCGTGATTGTATGCGGAGATTTGAACGAATGGGTGAGGACCAAGCGTCCCGACTATGAGGACATACTTGGTCCATTTGGTGATAAGAGAGTGAACGATGCAGGTAGGCTCATAGCTGATGTATGCATGGAGAGAAACCTTATTGTGTCAAACACATTTTTCCAACATAAGGACATCTATATGTATACATGTAGAAGGAATGAACAGAAAAGTATAATAGATTTAATTTTGGTAGACAGTCGCCTCCGAAGCAAAATATTGGACGCATGAGCTTACAGGGGCCCCACAGTTGATACGGACCACTATCTCGTTATTGCGAGATTTAGTGATCTGTTTAGAAAGTGGAGGCACTGGCGAGAGCATGTCCACTTCGGAGGGCTTGAAAGAATAAAGGGTGAAAGATTGCAAGAAGATTGAGTAAGAAAAAAGTATGCAGAGAACCGAGAACGACTGACGATGGCAAGCCAGCCGCAATCGGACATTGAAGAATGCTGGCGAATATTGAAAGAGAGTATGGTAGATACAGCGAAAGAAGTATGTGGAAGCTCAAAGAAGCATAGAAAAACAAATGGTGATGCATGGTGGGATGCGGAAGTGGCAGCTTCCGTAGAGCAAAAGAAGAAAGCGTGACTGGACAATGTCTCTTCTTTGAATCTGAATGACAGTATGACTGAACAGAAGAAAGAAATATATAAGAATGACACCAAGGCCTTAGTGAAAGAGAAACGTGATAGAGCAAATATGAGTGCAGAAGATAGGCTGACTAAAAACTTCGAGGGTAACACCAAACTCTTTTGGAGGGAGGTGAAAAAGTCTCGATGTGGTTGGTCAGCCTTCAGAATGAATAAAATAAGGTCTAAAGGTGGAGACATTCTTATACTAACACAAGACGTGTTAAGCCGATGAAGTGAATACTTTGGCGATATGTATGCGGATACTCGAGTTTGCGCCAGTGTCGCATGTGGTTTAGTAGATCAACATTCAGCACCGGCGTCCTCCGATGACATCAGTATAGATAAAGTTGAATGGGCGATAAGAAGTTTGAAAAATGGTAAGGTAGCGGGCATTGATATGGTGTCTGCCGAGATGATCAAGCTTGGTGGCTCCTGTGTCTGAGAGGCGTTCCTGTTGCTCCTCAATTTATGTTGGAGCTCGGGAATGATTCGCAGGGACTGGAATAGCGCAGTCATCATGCCTTTGTTTAAAAAAAAGGGTTCACGTTATGACTGCGCAAATTACAGAGCCATAAACTTGACCAGTTTGGCAGCAAAAGTGTACAGTAAAATTATTGAAAGAAGAATAAGGATGGTGTCCGATGGTTTACTGTGTGAGATACAAGAAGGTTTCAGGAGTGGAAGGGGATGCATGGATCAAGTGTTCTCTCTGCGCAACATTGTAGAGAAGCATCTGGCTCTAGGTCAGAGGGTTTTCTGCAGTTTCGTGGATCTGGAGAGAGCATTTGACACGGTTGTATGAAAGAAACTTTGGGACATTTTACCGGAGTATGGCATTAACGGTAAACTGCTACAGGCTGTGCAGTCCAGTTACACGGGCTGTAGGGCCTGTGTGCGGCTGGATGATGGAATGTCGCCTTGGTTTGAGATCAATATCGGCGTTAAGCAGGGGTGCGTTCTGTCAGTGTTTATCATATATCTGGATAAATGTCTCCAAAGGTTGAACGATATGAATGTGGGAGTCCAGGTGGGCAACTCAGTGGTCATTGCTCTGCTCTATGCAAATGATGCAGTCATGCTGGCAAAGTCAGCGACTGACCTGCAGACCCTAGTCGACACACTGACAGAATATTGTAAGAAAAGGGGTCTACGCGTGAATGTGAGCAAAACCAAAATAATGGTCTTTGAAAGAGATGAAGCCAGAACAGATGTAAGAGTAACAATAGGTAATAATGTACTGGAACAAGTAGATGAATTTGTATATCTTGGATATGGATTTAGCCGAGATAGAAGGTACACCACTGAGAGCGAAGAATGAATGCAGGAAATAGAGTGAATGGAGCGTTGGGGCAACTTCTCAGTAGCCACCATCTCAGCCAGGAGGCACGTGTAGCAATACATAACGCAGTGCTTGTCCCAACATTACTGTATGGAAGCGAGAGTTGGGTACGCAGAAAAGAGTATGAAAGTAAAATTAACGCGGTCGAAATGCGATCTCTGCGGAAAATCTGTGGAGTTAGGCTGATCGATCGCATTCGTAACGACGACATAAGAGAGCGAGTAGGTATGAAAGAGAGTATTGGTGTAAAGATGCGAAAGGGAATGCTCCGATGGTTCGGACATGTAGAAAGAATGCCGAACGAACGTCTGGTTAAGAAGATATACAATGCGAAAGAGACGACGAGAATAACCTACGACCAGATCGGTCATGTACTGAAGGAAGGTGGAGTCAAGAGTCTCCGAAACCGGCGAGCGTGTATGAAGAGAATTATGAATGTTGAGGAAGCGAGTGAAGTATGCAAGGATAGAGTTCTCTAGCATGCTGTTCTCTCTGCCTATCTTGCAAGGGACATGGCGTGATGGTAGGTATGTATATATACTTATTTATATATATATATATATATATATATAATTTTAATTATTTACACATCAAAAGTATAACTCAGGTCTCCGCTGTTTTATTTGAAAGTTACTTAGTTCATTTTGAATGCATAGCTTTTACCATTTCACAGTGTCTTTTTAATGAGCAATGCTGTAGAAGACTGCTTACAAAGCTCGTTAATATTACGTGACTACTAAATTAGTTTTAGTAATATACATTGATAAGATATATCTTTTCTGTCACAAGTTTAAATGTTATAAATCATATTTTTGTTTATATTGATTCAATTACACCTTTATACGCGAACAGACAAGGGAAGCTGTAACACACCTACATTTACTAATGAAATGTTTAATTCTATGTAATAGAAGGTAAGCTTACCGCAGTTTGTGGCTAAAAGCATAAATTGTTGACCTTTCATCGATTTTGCTATTGACTATTTTATATGGATAACTCATTAAACTTTTTAGGCGACTCATGAGTCATATTCCGTATTTAAATATACACAGAACTAATATATAGTATTGTATGGTAGCGGCTACGAATACTATCAACCCTTATTATGCTCGTGGATGTTGTAAAAGATGATTAAGAGCTTTTATATCGATTTGGGCTTACTCCATCTGATGCCGTTTGGTTAACAATTACGTTTTAAAGGATCGTATAAATATATCATAAAACTATTGCCAAATAACTTTTGCAATATGTACGATATACTCGTAGTTGTATTGTGTCGACTCCAAGTAATTGTGATAAGATCAGGAGAATGAATGATGGGAACTAATATACAATGTTATTAACATATTAAAAATAAATGTGGCATCTTCGTTGTGGAAGTGACACTAGATTAAAAAAAATATAAACTCATAAGTTCACTATAGTCTGTATAATCTAAGAAGTGCACTTTGACAGCTGTCTGAGTAAGTTGTCTAGGTATGTGAACCAAATAATCGCTATCGAAAATATCCGATTTTACTGAGAAATCGATTTTGATTCTTTATAATTAATAATCGGTTTATTTTTTATTTTTCAAAAAGGTGATGAATATGTTAAGTGCTAAATTAGTAATAAAAAAATTTAATTACGTCAGCATAGAATCTATTGATCATATTTAGTAGGATTAGGTTAATTAAAAACAAAAACTGGATTTGAAAATGGCTATTTATTAAGAATTACTACTATTACTTGAATTATCAGCGTCGCGAACATTAATAATTATTTCCTCATCAATCAAAGTGTCGAAATGTACATCTCTGTCAAAATCTCTATTCGATTAATTGTATTATTCTAATATTTTTACCGATTATTTGGATAATCGTGAATTGGAAGTTGTCGAGCACTACTGTATAGAACGTGATGACGTGACATTGTTAGGTCGTCACTAACAATTACTATTTACCATGTTATTTCTATTTTAAATTAGTTTTACGAGTTTCAACATTAGATTATTGTACAAGAAAGTCACCCGCAATGTTAATTATGTAAATAACTTAATAGTTGTTTAAAATTTCAGATTTAGTATTTACAATCATGTGTATACGTTTGACCGAGGTTATTGTGTATTAAAAAATGCAAAACGTCAAAATGCACTTCTTAGATTAGATGAACTATAATATGTAGAATTTGTTTACTTGTGGAATAAAGGTTAATAGGCGAATTAAATAATTTTAAAGCTTAAGGCGATAAAGATTAGGTATTATTTAGGTATTATTTCTAATTTACAAAAATGATGTACTCTCTCTTACTTTGCTAGTGGTAGGACCACGCTATTGACAGTTCTCTGTCTACAGCTGCAGACCGGTCCGTCCGGGGTAGTACCACACTCTCACAGAAGATCGACGTCTGAGCAATGGCAATGTTCTATTGCGCTTCGTTCGGTGAGTGAGAGAGCCGGAAGCCCAACTGGGTGGGTTTGGGGATTGTAATGGTAGGCAACGGCCTAGCTATACCCTTGGTATAGTAAAGGTCCATGGGCAGCAGTGACACTTACTATCAGGTGTGCAGCTTGCTCGTTTGCCACCATAAGCAATAAAAAAATAAGAAAAAAAAATATTTACGGTAGCGACCTTTGATATTAGTTAATCTGTGTGGTAATCAAACTTATAGAGAGTTTGGTTTCCACGTAGATTTGTGTTAATGTTATCTATTTATAACTCTTAGTCGTATTTTACGACATACGGTTAAGGTAGGAAGAACATATTTATCTTAACTTTAATACTTTAAAAATTTATTTAAACCGAGTATAAAATTTATAAGACTTCTTAAGACTCTGTTTTTTATATTCATAGTTTTTTTTTTATATTTATTCTAATCAAAGCAGTCAGTGTTAGGTCAATATAATATATAAATTTTCGCCATAAAATTCTTTAGTATCAATTACACAGGTCCACAAAAAAGTGGTCTGTACTAGGTGTTCGACAAAGATGTTCCGACGTATTTTTTACCGCTGAATACGAATCTGAAGTTAAAATTGCAATGCCCTTGGATCGAAAAGGAAACGGCGAATGTTTTTTTTTTTTCTCTTTTTTTTTTAAATACAATCTCATACGCTATAATTTACGTCTTTGTATCTCGAGGCATTTAACTCAATCTTAGAAAATTATTTATAGTTGATGTAAAAAATATTGTGTACGAGATTCGAACTCTAGATATTTAGATCGGTGGTTACTTTGATTATTATACTATTTGGACAGATAATAAAAATGAATTTGGTACTCTTTATCAAAAAGTTTTATTTAAAAATTGAATCTGTGTTAAGTATTATTTCAAACAAAACAGTCAAATTAATGCCATGTCAGAGGCGTTTAGAAATTTGTTGAAACGTGTCTCGCAGCTAATTTATCTTTGTTAAAAACTTAATTAACGCAGGCATTAACGCCAGTGGACAATCCGAAGTAAAGACAATACCTTTCATTGTTATTATTCACAAAGGATCCTGAACAACTTTTTCTGTAGCCTTAAGTGTTGCTCAGCTGGCGTTATATTATTTGATTTTCTCATCGCCCAAACTGTAGTCAGTGCTAAGATCGAGACTCGTCTTTATTTACTTTTGAGAGTATTTACTGGTATTGACACTATATAAGCTGACCTGCTTTGGGTAGTAACAATGCTTTTATAGTCAAATAGTGGCAGGACAACGCTGTTAACAGTTCTCTGTCTACAGCCGTAGGCCGGTCCGTCCGGGTTAGTACCACACTCTCGCAGAAGATCGACGTCTGTATAATGGTAATATGCTGTTGCGCTTCGTTCGATGAACGAGAGAGCCGGAAGCCCAACTGGGTGAGTTTGGGGATTGTAATGGTAGGCAGCGGCCTAGCTATAGCCTTGGTTATAGCAAAGGTCCATGGGTGGCAGTGACACTTACCATCAGGTGTGCTGCTTGCTCGTTTGCCACCAAAAACAATAAAAAAAGAGCAGGAAGATGCTCTGTATATAGAAGTAACTAGAGTCAGAAAAAACAATAAAGAAATTATTGTTTTTAAATAAAACCATTTATTATAATACAAAAAAATATTACAAGAACCATCATCAGTATCATTATTATTCTCCTGCTATTATCTCAAGTATTTGGGGTCGACGTAATAGTTTTATGACAGGCCATTATCAGATGGAGTTCGGTCAGGTCAATATAACGCTGTTACTTGTCTTTTATGACATCCGCGGGCAAAGTAGAGGTTGGTTCTATTCCGCTAACATACAATATAATACATAACAACATGTATTACTATATCTGAAGATCTCTAGTATCACTAAAACTTTCTCATTTCAGTTTTATTGTGTTTTCTTAATCTGTGTAAAAATTGTATAATTTTGAAGATGCAATAATAAACAGGTCATTTTCTTCACAACCTATATATACATTTTGTTCCGATTTTTCCTTTTTTCAGTGATATTTTTGGTATACTTTTTTTAGTTTTTCCATATGAAGTTAGTTTTTCGGTTGAAAGTAAATGTTAATGACATATTGTATTCTTATATAGGCGTCACACGGAAATAGAAACGTTGAAAAGAAATCTACTCACTGATAATATTGAAGAATTTTCAGAGAATTTTCATCTTTTACATTATGCGAATGAAACAAGTAGGTCAAGCATTTTAGACTTATAAATCCGAATATTTGTCGGAGTTATATACGAGAGTATAAATAACGGTTGGCTTTTATGTCAATTCAAACCTTGTCGTCATCAAAGTACAAAATATTCCAATCGAATTCATGAAATAAGCGTTAAAAAAGAAATAAGGAAGAGGTTTTTTCATTCAGTCACGAAATGCATTGTTCGGTGATAAATTATTCAATATCATTCCAATTCAATTAATATTAAAAGCTAAAAATATGCTTTGCATTTTATACAAAGAAAATAACGTATATTTATTTCATAATTAATACCACATGCGTTTTTATTCAAACCACTGAACATTAACCCAATAAGCCAATAAATATTTAAAAAAGCTAGTGGTTAATAAATACTGTTTATACTGATAGTTTGAATACCGACCACTGAAGCCAAATATGTGTGCCATGTATTTGATTAACGTGTGAAATATTAATTTTATACAAATGATTATTTGCGTTTCGGTGTAATTTTTATCCAATAGTTGAATGTTATTTACCTGAGCGACTAGCTCCAGATTTCTGTTCATAAAATCATATTTTATTTTTTCTAAAGAGGGAATTAAATAATCATCATCATTTTCCTACTCTTATCCTAATTACTTGGGGTCGATACAATATGTACTCTTCTTTCATAGTACATATTGTAAAAGTTATTGCCAATAGTTTTATGACCGGCCGCCTACCGGACGTCAACCCTCAGGGTCGGCTCTAGCACATGTAGCGCCCGGGTGCAATCAATCTCCTGGCGCCCTCTTGTATCAAAATGCGTGAACAAAATGGAATAGGTTGATAGTTACAACACGTTCGAGGCACCCCCTAACACTCGGCGTCCGGGTGCACCACACCCTCTGCACTATAGGTAAAGCCGGTTTTGTCAACCCTCCTTAGGAATGTAATTGTTGACCAAACGGCATTAGATGGAATTGGGCCAGGTCGATATATGGCTCTTAGTCGTCTTTTACGACATCCACGAGCAAAGTAAGGGTTGAAAGTATTCGTAGCCGCTACCACACAGCGAATCATGAAAAGAAAAATGTTAACTAATAATAAATACATTAAATAAAACGAAAGATTTACGCGGTACCATTATATTTTTCCCATTGTAAAATCGTTTACCAGAAGCGTAATATTAAGTAAATATTAAATTTGAAAATCCTTAGAGCCGTTTTCGAAATACACGAATAATATATAGTATACATCAATTCTTCTTAATAAATATATAATAAGATGTCTAAATCTCCTTGCCTCGCGACTTAAGGATGTAATTCTCTGTACGTTTTTATTGTTTATAAAAAAATAAAAAAAATCGGTGAGTTAATCTAACTGTATGTTATTTATAGTAAGGATATTTGTATGTACAATTTTATGGAATGAGTTTAAATATGAGTATTTCATCATCATCATCATCATCATCTCAGCTCATAATGTCCCATTGTTGAGCTCGAGCCTACTCCATGATACGAGGGAAATTATCCTACTATACCACGCTGGTCAGACGTGTTGGCATAGGATTTTGTTTCGAGTTTTCCATCTCTTGCATAGATGTTATATGCGTTTTATATCCCTTAGTCGTCTCGTACAATCACCCACGGGTAAGATTGGGGGTGGTGAAGTGTATTCTTACTCTTTTTATGAGTATTTACTATTTATTAATCAATGACCAATTTCACCACTTTAGGTCTTGCACCTATAGCGCTGAATTTATCGACCTCTCGAGCTGAGTGTTGTAAGTACTACTCATACATCACCGTGCCCATAATATATCTACATAAACGTTTTTTTTTTTCTAACTGTGCATGTACTTTGTGACGGCTATTTGTTCCGTCTACGTCAAAGTCATACACAAATGCAAAGAGAAGATGCACGCTGAATTATGGGTACTTAAATTACCTTTATGTTTCACAGAAAACACTATAGCGATAACGAATTTACTCGTGGATGTCATAAAATACGGCTAAGAGCTTTACATCGACCTAAATCAACTCTTTCCTTTGCCACATGGTTAACAATAACATTCGCAAGGAGGTTTAATGTCAGGCAGGCGGCTGGTCATAAAACTCATCATCATCATCATCATCACAGGCTATAAATGTCTCTCTGTTGAGCTCGAGCCTCCTCTCTCGCATAGATATTATATACATTTTATATCCCTTAGTCGTCTCGTACGATCACCTACGGGTAAGATATGGGGTAGTGAACAGTATTCTTACTCCGTCACCACACGGAATGTGCAGGTCATAAAACTATTGCCAATATTTATTTGTAATATGTACAACGGAAAAAAGGATATATTGCATCGACTGCAAGTAAATAGAATAAGAGCAGCGTGGTGATGAATTAATTAATAATAAATATATATTTAGAAGTTCTTTGTGTAGTGACTAGATTGAGATTACAATAAAGCCTATATTTGGCCACAAGTAGCATAGAAATTACTTTGAGAATGGGTCTGGGAAATTCTTTTTGATGAATATTGCACGCCTCATAAGCGAAGCGTTGAGGTCTTGCTCTACTCTCGACATATGAAAAGCAAGCACTTTTCAAACATAAAAATGATTGTAATTTTCTCACATTGCACTTATAGGATAATATTATAATACATATGTCAAGAAAAAACATTCGTTTAAACGTATTTGATATTTTTAAAAAGCAATTATTTTGTTTAAAGTAAGAAAATAGTTGATTAAAAAAAATATTCGAGGACGTCGGATAAAATATTTTTTGTATCTGGCAGGATTACGCCCGTAAAAATGAATGTATCGAAGTTTGTCTTTTATTAAAAGCTTCATAATCGCAACGCACTATTTCCTTTCGAAAATGGTTTGGTAATTCTTTGTCGTTTAATTACAATTAATAAAAAACTAAACTGTTTAGTCTTCAGTGTATGTATACTTTATGAAAATTGGGTTCGTTTACATTTTTTTGTTCGTCCATTCGCACAGGCAAAGGAAATAAATCCCATTCAGCCTATACAGCTATGTTTAGCTCTACGTCGAGAATGGCACGAAATTTCAAAAGTATTTCTTTTCTTTCATTACAAGCTTATATTTAGTGTCACCTGTCCCGTTGTCTGTAATCAAATCTTGCAAGTTAAATTTGATCCACTTTCCGGTTTCCGATTGAGCTGAAATTTAGCATGCATATATAAATCGGATGACAATGCAATATTATTGTGACATAGAGCTGATCTGATGATGGACCTGGAAGCTGGCCATGGGAACTCCGTAATTAAACAACGCAATCCTTTCGAGTTTGGGCTCATTTGATTTGTCTTGACGATTACTTTAATACTATATAGTAACCAGGGTCTGACGATGGACCTGGAAGCGGGCCAAAGAAACTCCGTAATTAAACGACGCAACCCCATCGAGTTTGGGCTCATTTGATTCGTCTTGACGAGTACTTTGATACTATATGCTAACCAGGGTCTGACGATAGACCTAGAAGCTGGCCATAGGAAATCCGTAATTAAACGACGCAAATCCATCGAAATTTTGCTAATTTGATTCGTCTTGGCGAGTATTTTAATATTATATGGAAAATAAGGTCTGATCATGGACCTGGAAGCTAGCCATAGGAACTCCGTAATTAAACGACGCAACCTTATCGAGTTTAGGCTCGTTTGATTTATCTTGTCGAGTACTTTGATACTATATGGTAACTAAGGTCTGACAATCGACCTGGAAGCGGGCAATAGGAACTCCGTAATTAAACGACGCAACTCCATCGAGTTTGGACTCGTTTGATTCGTCTTGACGAGTACTTTGGTACTATATGGTAACCAGGGTCTGATGTTGGACCTGGAAGATGGCCATAGGAAAAAGAAGGTGCTAAATGTTCTTAATCATGCCATCAAAATGTAACATGCTTTTATTTATAAAATTAGGACTGTGATAGAAACGGGCAGATTTAATAATTATGGTGTAAAGTTTTAGTGTTAAAAATATATAATTATGAACGGTATTGAATTATTTTGTAATAGACGACGAAGCTTAATTATCGTTAAAGGTTACAATGAACTTATAAAGTATGTCTTATTAGAGTTAATTTATTTTTAACTTTTTATTTTATTAGTAAATAGTAAAAGCTTGTTTTTAAAAAAGGCTTTTTCTTTAATTTTATTTTTATTTCTGGCATTGACTAAATGATAAAAAATATAATAGTAAATGATAAAAAAATATAAAAATTATGAGGCGTGCACTTTTGGATTTTCCAAATTATATTCATTTGTATCATTGCGTCTGATCAGAATGAGGCTAATTAAAATGATGTGAGTTGCGTGTAGTTTGATATAAGCCAAAAATAGCTCTTATAAGGACAACATCCTGCACTAAAGAACTAATCCTTTTAAAGAGGGTACTTTACAAACATATAATTAACGAACACAGCTTACACTCGGATACGGAATAACAAATTGTGTATCGCAGAAAATATTGTCGTCATCATCATCATGATCTCAGCCCATATATGTCTCTCTGCTGGGCTCGGGCCACCTCTAAAATGGAAGGGTAACTGACCTACTGGTCAGATGCCACCACGCTGTTCAGACGACTTGGTATAGGGTTTTGTTTCGGGTTTTCCCACTCTCGCTCAAATGTTATATGCGTTTTCTATCCCTTAGTCGTCTCGTGCGATCACCCACGGGTAAGATAGGGGGTGGTGAATTGTATTCTTACTCCGCCACCACACGGAAAATATTGTATTGTTTGGAAATCGAACTCATAACACTTGACATGATTGGTCGACATTTTAAACACTTCGCTATCTGTGCAGTCTTTACGAATTACAGATTTGATTTAGAACAGTATATTCAATTCAAACGAGTATGTAAAAGTTTAATCGTTTCCCTAAGTTCCCTATTTTAGAGTTGCTTCTTATACTAGAGAATTTTACAAAGAAATATTGAGGTTACAAAATAAATTCTACCATACTTATATGTACATTGAATTGCATTTTCTTTAACGAAAACAAAGATAGCAGATGCAGTAACTTCATCTACCCCGAAGACTTTGCTAACAGCCTTTTTCAGACAACACAAGTTCAGGATGAGTGCAGTGCTAGCGAATCATAAGCTTCAAAGTCAACTGATAACTTCGCCCCCATATATGTTGAACCTTAGATTTCATCTCGTAATAACGTTAGTTATAAAATAATGCTGCACCACTGAGCAAAGTGTCTCACGCGAGGGTGATTTATTTTTGGCTATGATGTGGTACTAAAGATATTCAACACATACTGTTATTTCTTATGTGACCAAATATATATTTATCATTGCTTAAATATTGAGAATTGTATAATAGGCTTTATAATATTAATTTATAGGTTTATCCATAACTAGCTTTTTTTTTTTTTTTTTTTTTTCAAGGTGGGACCATGGATGTGGTCGCGCCCCGGCAAATCGGCCCGGGGTGACGGAAGAGGCGGCGCGCAACCCCATGGACCCACCCTGCAAACACCTCTCTTCGCCGTGCGAGCGGACCACCGGTACCCGATCTTTGTCTTCGGTGGCCCGCCCGGCGATATACCCTCTCGGGTTCCTCTCTCGTCGGATCCATAACTAGCTGCTCTCTTTTTGTTTTTGAAGTTATACTTCTTTTGGCGCATTAGGGAAAAATTATGAGAGTAAATTTTTACGATGCGTGCGCACACCGTCACGAAAAACCGACACCCTGAAGTTAGCTGACTTTAGTCAACATTTTAGTTTTTTAACTAGATAATGCGTTATAATAAAACTTTTAATGTATTAAATACATTTTTTCTATTGTTAGTGTCGTTTTTTCTACAAACGTAGAATAAGGCAAAAGATAACATTTTTGAAGAGATTTTTATCTTGTTTTGCTAAAAAAGTATAACTTCTAACGCATGTACATAAGTACATACACACTTTTTTTTGCGGTGGGCAATGGTGTGGTGTTGCTCCGTCAAATCGGTCCGGGGCGACGGAAGAGGCGGAGCGCGAATGCAATCATAATTGTTGTTATCTCATCAGTTATTATGATAACGGCATATGCGCAAAACGCTTGACGGTGATTGTTACTATATTTTGCCTAATTTGAAAATATTTGTAAGCGTAGGTGCGGAGTGGTCCGCATATATTTGTCACAGCATGCATGCCTAAAACTTTCTCGGTAACCAATCTATTTGACACAATAAGTTTTTAAAATTCAACAATGTCTAAAATTACAACTTTCAATAAGAACAACAAATTAATGAACAGTCTTTTCAGCTTTATCTATCTATCTATCTATCTAATATCTTTAAACGAACAATTCTTGTATATATATATATATATATATATATTCTGAATATCGGAAACGGCACCAACAATTTTCTTTGAAATTTTGCGTGCAGGGGGTTTCGGGGACGATTAATCGATCTAGCTAGGTTTCATTTGTAGAAAATATTATTTTGTTAATATTTTCAGGCAATGAAAAAATATAACTTTGCGTTGGCTGACAGCTATTAACTTCTTCTTCTTCTTATATATTGGCAATCAGCTACTTATACGAGCTATTGGTGCCAGTGTCAAGTTATAAATATTTTCACGTTTTTAGTCTTTCAAGTTAGTCATTGTCTAAGTCAAATTGTCGCCATTAACAGTGCAATGGCCACACTGTTAATGGTATCTTGTGGGAATTGTGATGGAAAACGAAAACATTGTAAAGCACTTTTATATGATATTCACTACATCCCAGTAGTTCCGCCGCTTCATATTACCTAAAATGCCATCAAATTTATCTAATATAACACGTTAAAATACTAAGATATCGAATATAATACAAGAGCACCACATGACGTTTTCAAATTCCCGTCAAAAGTCCTCGACAGCTATTAAAATATGAAGGCAAATTTTGATGCTGTCATTAAGACACTTCAATTGGATAATCGAGCAGTCTAATCGAGGCCGGTTCGGATCCTGTTTCTCTTTTATATTACTCTTTCACTTTTTTTTATTATTAGGTATTTAATTAATTATTTTTATTATATTTAAATATATCTTCAAAACACACTAAAAAGAAAATACCGAGCGAAAGCTCGGTCATCCAGATATTTATAATAATATTATAGAATGTGGCAAATCAGACGAATATTGTTTTTAATATCATATTGGCCACGATTAAAGCTTCAAATAAAGGTAGGTTAATCTAATAAATTATTTATTTAATTGCATGTATATATAATTATAATTTAAGTTGATTTAAAATACAATAAATATAAGTTATAAAACTTTTAAATTTAAAGTAGAACGATAGCGAACTATTACATATTCATCTTCACAAAAACTATTTTTATAGTCAATCACTTTGGGTTCTATCTAAGTAAGAAATCAGCAAACGGCTTGCATTATTTAGTGGAATGGCTTAATAAATAGATAGTAACGAATTCACGGGTAAAGCCAACAATAAGATATGATAGATGATCTTCCAGCCAAATCATAGCATCCATTGCGATTACTTACCCGCCTTTTTTTTTTTTTTTTTTTTGCGGTGGGCCATGGACGTCGCACCCCACCAAGTCGGACCGGGGTGACGGAAGAGGCGGCGCGCAACCATTGACCCACCCTGCAAGCACCTCTTCTTCGCCGTGCGAGCGGGCCACCGGTACCCGATTTTTGTCTTCGGTGGCCCGCTCGGCGGTATGCCCTCTCGGGCTCCTCTCCTGTCGACGCCCCGACAGCTTTCGCCGTCGAGGCGTCGTCCTCATGCGGTGGCCTCACGTCGGGTGACCGGACAATTCCCCGGTCCAATCACCCGAAGCCTCGGTTAAGGCGGCATCAGGCGCAGGTATTCGCGCCTGCGCCGCCCCGGTCGCGGGCGGCGGCCCGGGTCGCGGGAATCCTCCCGGACTCGTTCCGCCGCCTCCTTCTGCGAGATGACAGCCTCGCAGAAGGCGGCGAAGGCGTCCCAATTCCTGACGCTGTCGACCATCGCTTTCACGACAGCCGGCAGCGTCAGGTCGGCACCGATGACAGCGGCGAGGTCACGGCGCTGCCCGTCCCAGCCCGAACATACCTCAAGCGTATGCTGCGCCGTGTCCTCGTCGCTACTGCAATGGTGGCAGGGCGGAGTCCACTCCCTCCGCACGACCGTGTGCAGGTACTTGCCGAAGCAACCGTGCCCCGACAAGACCTGCACCAACCGGAAGGAGAGCACTCCGTGCCGCCGCTCCATCCACTCCATCAGTACGGGCCGGAGGGCCTCGACGGTAACAACACCGTGTCTAGGCCTCTCCAGCCGCGTAACCCAACGGGCGATGACGTCTCGGCGGGTGTCCTCGCGCCAGGTGGCTATCTCGCTCGACGATGGGGAGCCACCTTCGTCGCGCACTGAGGTAGAGGTCGGAGAGCATCTCCGCCTCTAGGTCCCACGGGGGTGTCCCAGCCAATAGGCATGCCGCCTCGGTAGACACCGTGCGATACCCGCGAATGGCTCTGACCGCCATGGCTCGCTGTGGCCTCCACAGCACCGCCCTGAGCTGGGCATTCAGAGCCCTATTACTTACCCGCCTACCAAGTTATTGCCCTCTCCATTTTGGACAGGCTTATGTTCTCGGGTGTTCTCTCTGTCCAATGTGGACTTCAATATACTTATCAATGGATAGTCAGAATAGGTAGTCAGTGGCAATCTTTATAGTGTGTATTTCCTTTACCATTATAATATTCAGTAGTATAAAGTTTAAAAAACTAACAGTAAAAATAATTTATTAGGTATATATTTTTTTGTTTCATTGTCCTTTTTCTGCGTTTACCTGCTTGCTCTCCTTTGTAGGCTTACTTATGTAAGCCTACAAAGGAGAGCCATCCACAACATAATATGCTGTTATTAGCACAGATTACATATTAGTGTATCAGTACATGTAACTTTAAAATAAGCCCAAATTTACATTTATAATTTAATTGAACAAAATATTTGTAACATTAGATTTGTAGGAGCTAACGAAAAGAATATATAAAAGCACTGGTTCCAACGCTATCTCAAAAAGAAGTTTCCGTCTTGAAAACCTCAAAGACTAGAGAGGAAGTTTAAAGAAAGGCAGAGGCGAACATTTCAAATGGAAAGTTTAAACTGAGGAACGATCGAACTGATAAAACCTCGCTCCGACGTTTGCCTCTATGATTTTGTTAACTCTACTGACTGAGAATGAAACGTAAAAGGCTCGTGTAATCAGCTCTTGGCAACGTTCTCGAATAGAACTGTTGGTGTTTGAGCTTGCGTACAGCAATCTTTATTTCTTGAGAGTTTATTTTTGTAAATATATTTATTATTTAAAAGCATTTAGTATTTCAGTAATTTTGATTATACCAAAAAAAGAAAACTTTATTATGTATTTCTTATTTAATAAAATAAACATTAATCCAACAAATTTATTTATTAAGTGCAAATAGTTCATAAATTATTTAACCTTCTGAACGGTGATGAAGTAATAATTAAATTACACACTCTTTTTCTCGCCCGTATGTTGTAAAACACGCTAAGGCATATAATAAGCATATAATATTTAATCAGAGCAGGAAAACTCGAAACAAATCTTTATACCAACCTGTCTGACGTGGTATAATAGGTCAATTTTCTTGCTATTGTGGAAGAATTTGAGTCCAGCAATGGGACATGTATGAGCTGAGATGATGATAACAGAAATTTAAGATAAAAATAAATCTATATACCTGTGATTTTAATTGAAAGTATTTCCTGCGTTAAATATTATTGTAATAAGCAAATAACTAAAGTAAAATTTCAATTACTTAAAACTACAAATTTTAAGTATTTTTTTTTTATTGAAGTGTGCGGCATTTTAGTCTCATCATCATTTCAGCTCTTACACGTCCCACTGTTGGGCTCGAGACACCTCCACACCAGGAGGATATTGACCCACGCTGGTCAGACGTGTTGGTATGAGGTTTTATTTCGAGCTTTCATTCTCTTGCATAGATGTTCTTTGTATAGTTTATCCCTTAGTCATCTTTTACACCCACGGGTAAAATCAAAAACAAATTTTTATTTACCAATGGTACCTATTATTTTATTTCTGGCTCTATATTTTGCAAGAAAGTCTGCGATTGAGTATATTATTTACTTACTCTTTTTTTTATAACAATTCATAATAAGAGCAAAGAAATGTGTAACACCCATATTTCGCCTAATCTTAATTTCACTTAAAAGGGTCAAGATTATTGTAGTACTACTAGAGATTATTGTAGTTGATCTTGTTGCTAAGATATTCTAAAAAAAAATCGAAAAGCAAAGAAATCAATAATAAACAGCTTCAATAATCTTTTATCTTGAAACAAAATTCATATGGGCTATCCAATAGACCGTTTTCCGTGTGGTGACGGAGTAAGAATACAATTCACCACCCTATCTTACCCGTGGGTGATCATACGAGACGACTAAGGGATATAAAACGCATATAACATCTATGCGAGAGAAGGAAAACTCGAAACAAAACCCTATACAAACACGTCTGACCAGCTTGGTATAGTAGGTCAATTTCCCTCCCATTGTGGAGGAGGCTCGAGCCCACCATTAGGACATGTATGAGCTGAGATGATGAGATGAGATGATCCAATAGACCAAAGACCGTCAGTTGTCTGCAATAAAGCGTTACTACATATAACCGCAATGAACTGCAACGGCAAAATCTCTCAGGTTGTAGGTTTTTGGAAAAGTAATCTCCAGTAGATTGTGTGACTATTTCGTGTAGTTAAGGATCACCAATACAATTCACCACGTTTGACATACCCATGGCCATATCCATTTTTTTTTTTGCGGTGGGCTATGGACGTCGCACCCCGCCTAATCGGTCCGGGGTGACGGAAGAGGCGGCGCGCATACCCATGGCCATACCTATGGGTGTTCGTAAAAGGCAACTAAGGTGCAGATAATGTGCAGATAACATTTATGTCAGAGAAAGGCAACTCAAAATGAAAACCTATACCTACGTCTGCGTGGTTACAGTAAGACAATTTGCCTCCCACTGTACCAGAGAATTGAGCCCAACACTGGACGTATTTCTTGCAAATTACCTTGGCAGTGATTCGTCCAAAAGATGGAGAGAATACAAAAGACGGGTTCACCAAACCATAACACCAATGCGACTAGAAAGGCTTAATGCAAACAGTTCATTACCTCGCCAAAGCAAGAAATGATGAATGAAATAGATTGAACACCGTTTTTATTAAAAGTGAATTTGAATGGATAGCTGATTGTGGTTACTATCCTCAAAACTGATGATTTAATTAAAAATGAAATTATATCCAATATAACGGCAAACCTTTTAAAGTGAGGATATAAATAAATACACATATTGCATTCATTTTTGTCTATTTCAGTGTAACAAACATTATTTTATTATTTATAGAATCATCTACCTATTAAAGTTAGTGTTTCCATTTAGCCTAAAAGAATAAATCTGGTATTATCAAATAGTTTATGAAACATACATTGATAATGCCAAATTTATCTAAGCTATATACATCTAAACTAAATTAATAACTATACAATAATTTAATTGTTACATAAATTTGTGAATGCGAAACTAATGGCGAATTTTAATAAAGCTATTACCGCAATCATGAATATCGTTATTGAATTAACTAAAATAAAGTTTAACATCATATTGCAGAAAAGTTTTTATTTACATTATTGATGAAGTTATATCTCTTTTGGCGCGTTAGGAAAAAATGATGAGAGTAAATTTTTACGATGCGCGCGCACACCGTCACGAAAAACCGACAGCCTGAAGTTAGCTATAGTCAACATTTTAGTTTTTTAACTAGATAATGCGTTATAATAAAACTTTCAATGTTTTAAATGCCTTTTTTCTATTGTTAGTGTCGTTTTTTCTACAAACGTAGAATAAGGCGAAAGATAAATAATTTGAAAAGATTTTTATCATGTTACGGCAAAGAAGTATAACTTCTAACGCGTGTACACACACACTTTTTATTAAATCACATTAAAAAACTATATTTATTGCTAAATAAATAAGCAATTAATACATAAATGTATAAATACATTAATTTAACTACAGATTTTTTTTATAGCATAAGCATCATTAGTGATGGAATAAATTATCAAGCAGAATAATTCTTTATGCGATAACAAATTGTTATTTCGAGTCTGAATCAAATTTTTATTCGTTAATTATTCGTATGTTGCAGTTCTGGTTATTAGTTCGTGTGATGACGGCGTAAAAATATAATTGACCTCGTGCATGGTGTAAAAGACAACTTAGGGACATAATATGCATTCAACATCTATGCAAGAGAAGGGAAACTGGAAATGAAACCCTATACAAACACGTCTGCCCAGCGCGTATAGTAGGTTAATTTTGCCTCCCGATATGGAAGAGGCTTGATTCCAGCAGTAGGACGTACCTATATGCGCTGAGATGATGATGAGATGAGTAGGCCCGACATACTTGAGATACATTTCTGTAACCTATCGCGAAAGATGTCTGCTAGAATATAAAATGTTCCACGTTTACGAAGCCTTTATTTTTATAAAAATAGTTTATTACAAATCGACCACATACATAAAATATACCTCATACCTTTTACTGTGTAACTACGCCTTCATGTTATGCAAATTAACCTACAATACCTCGTAGGGATATAGTATAATGTTTAAGTTTTTTTTTACCCGTTCTTGCAGTTATGTCCTAACATTTCTTAATCAAATTTTACGATGCTCATGGAAAAAGAAAGGGCCACTCTACCAGGTGAGACTGACCATTATACTCTTACTTGGTCACCTTAAAGATGACGAAGTAAGAGTACAATGGTCAGTCACCACGTTAATCTATAATTACGCATATATAAATAAATGCAATGTCAGTAAATTTATTCTAAATTGAGGCTTATATTAAGCGTATATGTAAGTACTTACATATTTCATTAAAGCTTTTAAGATGTTGATAAAAGTATACAAAAAGGTTCGATATAAGAGAATTACGGTGGAGTGCTCGTTTCGTATTATTAAAGCTTTGCTTAAGTCTGACTTTTCATAAGAGCTTAATATTTTCGTAAACGTGGTTTGTATCTTTCATAGCATACGCCATAAAAAGATTGAATTATAATATTGGTTTTGATTAGCGAAGAATATTTACTTAAAAATAGTAATATTGTTTTCCGTGTGGTGACAGAGTAAGAATACAATTCACTACCCCCTATATGTAACCCGTGGGTGGTCGTAAGAAACGACTAAGCGATATAAAACGCATGTAACATCTATGCGAGAGAAGGAAAACTCGAAACAAAATCCTATACCAACACGTCTGACCAGCGTGATATAGTAGGTCGGTTTCCCTTGGAAGAGGCTCGAGCCCAACAGTGAATGAGCTGAAATGAGTAATATTGTTATTACATATACTCCCTGTAATAACGGGCTAAGAATGCAATACATCACCACCTCTTGCTTCCTCAGGGTACATAGATGTGTTATGTCCTTTTGATGAACAAAAACGATGTAGACACGTTAAATTCTTAATGTACAATGTTGAAAAGACACTGACAAATTACACCCTGACTTAGAACAATACTTTGTGTATTACAAAGTATTATCCTACGTGGGAATTAAAGCCACGGCACTGGCACGGAAGATCGGCAACTTAACCACATCTGTGCAGTAGCAAAAACAAAATATGAAAAAATTAAATGAAAAAGCGAAAATAGTGCGCGAACCGTGTTTCCGCGCCAGCGACGCTCGAGTGCTAAGATTGATCGCTGAAGTATTTCGTTATTTGCTTTTTTTTAATTTATCTTCTAATCTAATAAAGCTGTGGGTCGCGAAACATATCGCAACATATGTAAAAACCGACAGTTCACTCAAGAAACTCAACAATCACCTGAAGAAGGGACAAAATACTCACTTAGGTAACTTATAATATCAATTTTAATCTCCCATCAGCGTACCTAGTATCGAGATTATAACGCATACTTCCCTACAAACGTCTATGACGAAAAGTCTACATTGATATTACATACAACTACGAAAATTTATATTTGGTGACGGAGTAAGAATACAATTCACCATCGCATATATTGTCTGTGGGTGTAGCAAAAGACAAAAAAAATAATAAACACTCCAAATAAAACCCAATGAGAAGCCGTCTGATCAGCATGATATAGGTTGATAAATGTCTCTCTTATCATGGGGGAAGCTCTTGTCCAATTGTAGGGTGTATATAATCTGGGATAATGACATGGTTAATATCTGTTAAGATAAATAACATGATACTTTTATTCGGTACTATATGTATCCGCGGTCTCTAGAACACTTCTCACAAATGTAACTAATTTTTGCAGTGTGTTTCATTACGGAATGAAAAAAGAACAAATAGGTATAGATGCTCGATTATTAATATTTTAATAAAGAATTTGACACTTACATATATGTCTAGATTAATGTCAATGGCAGTTTGAGCTTTTTTTTTTACCGAATTGATTACGCGTAATAGTGCTATAATTACTAAACATAACGTTTGGGATAAGAACGGGATAACAATATAATTGTCACCAACCCTTACTTCCTCGTGTTAGTTGTAAAAATCAGCTAAGGGTCTCAGGAGGTCTCGTAGTGGAGTAAGCAGCTCTTTCCTGGATAATACATAAGATCTTACTGCGATCGCCAACACGCCTGCCAAAGGTAGCTAAGTCCAGTAGTGAACGGCAACAGGCCGAACGATGATGATGAAAATAGTAGTATGCAGTATTTATCATCATCATCAACATCATCTCGGATCATGTACGTCTCATTGCTAGAATCAAGCTTCCTTCACAATTAGTGTTGCCCAAATGCAAGACCGAGACCTGCAGCAAGAATCTCACAAATATTGCAACAATTATAATAAAAAAGAGTAATTTGTTTTGAGCACATGCTATAGAAATTAAAAATCCAACTAAATTAATGAAATTCTATTAATCTAGTGGCGCTAACTGTACAACTATCTATAATTAGCTACACATCATTTACCGGAAAGGGGGCTATAATCACACCTATGTATTAAGAGACTGTTTAAAATAACATCAAATTATTCCCCCGTATACTGGTATTAAGAATACAAAGTGTTGACAACCCTTCTTTTGCCAAAAGAGTCGTAAAATACTGTCTAAAGGAGAACTGCGAAACTTTTGCTGCAAGACTTGGTCTTACAATTGTTCAACACTGTGAAATTGACCTACTGTATCAGGTTGGTCAAACGGATTAGCATAAGATTATATTTTGAACTATAAATCTCTTGCACAGATGTTGTATGCACATATATTCTTTAGTCGTCTTTAAGATGCCCACGAGTAAGACAAATATTGCAGAATTATATTATTATTCCATCACAACACGAAAAACAGCAGTATCTATATCAGTCAGGAGTAATATTTTATTTTTACAATACCACTAAAGAATAAATCTATATGTCATGGAGGACTTTACAAAAATACAACTATCAAATACAAATTAAACTCAGACTAAGAACAATAATTTAAGAATCGCACAAAAAAATTCTCTGCGTGAGGGTCGGACCCACGGCAGTCAGCACGATAAGTCAGTACCTAAACCTCTCAGCCATCTGGGAATACATAAAAATTATACTTAAAAATAAAGTAACAAATAAAGTTATTCCAATTTTATATCTTCAGAAATCGAATTAATTACGTGTCTGAATACCATTTCATTTTTGTTGTGTGCTCAGTGTCAATGTGCTTAAAAATTTACTGAGTGAATAAAATTTTACATAATGATTAATGCTTGTGATATAATCTTACAAGTTGTTTTGCATTTATTACTTTTGCCAGAATTGCCAAATTATTTTTAATTATATTTCACTATTTTATAACTTTTTAATGATACGCATTTTAACATCCAACTGAGTAAAATAATTAATTTTAAAATGATTATTTTGACTTACATTGATTATATGTAGATATATAAGTAGATATATTAAGTACATGTATAATTGTAACTAAATAAATATATTTACAATATAAGCTAAAAAAAATTGCATATAAGCAATAGTGAAAAAACAAGAAAGTAAAACATAATATTTTACTTTCTTTTAATTTATAATTGACTTTAATCAATAAACACCTATTTTATAAACACGAATACTACTTTATTAAAATAAAAATCAAAACAAAAGCCACAAAAATAAAATTATGAACATTATATATTCAAGCAACATTGTTTTCCTACTTATATCATAAGTCTTTGGAGGTTTTTTAATCTATACTATTCTACGAAGATTCGTTATCGTTTATTTTGAATATGTACAAACATTCTTATTCTTATAAAGTCTTTGGTTCGCTTAATCAATTGCAGACGTGACTCAAAGTATATGATTTGATATTCATTTTAAACACCAACTAAGTAAAGTATTTTATCATGTTTTATGATATATGCCCTCATATTTATAGGCACACTTTAATGCTCTACGCTCAATTCTTAAAACTAATAATAATGTTATTTAAATAGATTAATAATGACGATGTAATACATTGAAAAAAAAAAGATATTCTAACCTTTGTAACATATTATTTAATTAATTTATTAATACGCAATCTTGACTTTTATTAGTTATAATAAAAAGGATGTTTTATCGCATTCGGTGTAAGATAATTAAATAAAATAATGCTATACTCATGATTTTTATCTCACATGATTGATGGATTTTTCTTAAAAATAGCACCCAATGTACATCTACCTACAAGGAGATCTGTCTTAATGAATAATGTATAAACAGAAATCCTTTTCTGCGTTCTAATAATACATCATCTCAAATAGTCGTTTACTAAAAACATTTATGCCCTCAATATATTTTTCTATATATACAATAAAAGCATCAAACAAAATAATTATCTATTTGATATAGATAACTAATCTACAGTTCGAAATCATATACATGAAAATACGATTAGGACCGTTTTAAACTGCTCGTGATCTCAATTAATAACTGCAATTACCACAATATTTGAGATCCTCTTATCTCTATTCGTATATAAAACAAACAGTGCATCTTATGATGTGCCTCAAGAACCATATGACATCGAATAATACAAAACTAGTACTTAAATTTAATTCAATAATGTCTGACCGGCCGTACTAGCAATTTTACAAGTCAACTTGTTATTTTAATCCTATTGATCTATTATGCTATTCATTTTATAGTGGTTCTTATAAAATGATTTATTTATGGCAAATAACTTCTTAGTTCTTCAACTTTTTCTTCTTAATTAGGCGCTCTAGGCTGTAGATTGTCATTGCAATATCTTCGTATATAAAGAATATGTATTTAAAGTTACTATGTATGTTTATTAAACACTTTGTTTTATTACTACTGCATCTTTAGCACTTATCACTTTCACTGAAATTGCTTTCAACGTCGTTGTTCAAATTCTAAGAACTAATATTAACAGTGCATAGTAGAATATAAAACGCGTCGTAATTGAGCTTGCGGCAGCAGAAGCCGCCGGTACTGGAGTTGGAGGACCCAAGCGGTTGTTCGCTCGAACTACTTGAGAGCGCCATCGTATTGTATACAAAGGCTGCTGGCGTGATAGTGCTACTAACCTACGGAATAAGAGAAGATAAATTACTATATAGTTTCACATTTTCCTTTTTTTTTTAACTTTATAATAATAATAATAAGCTCCGTTCAGCTCTTAACATGGGTTTGAAGGCAGACGACAGTTATAAATTCATAGATTTAAGATAAACCAGTCCACTAAACACCCACTACCATATTTCATATATTAGATACCATCATCACACAATAGTTTTACACTTCCTGCTGGCATTCCACGTATGTTAAGTGCAGACGTGGAACGTCATCGGTAGGTGTCCCATCCCAATATTTAGATTAAATTTCTCCAAAGGCCTCTGCGTGTTGGATCCATATCCCCATGTAAGCCTCCCAAAGGACCGGGTATCTTCCCTATGGAAGATCCCGTGAATTAAAAGGAGATACAATAATAATAATAATAATAATAATAAAAAACCTCCGGGCCAGTCGTTACCTCACCATGAGGCTAATGCAAAACTCGGAGGAACATTATATGGCTCCTTAAGTTCTTTTGATATAAAAAAAAATGTATCACAAGATTTACAGGAAAGCCAATAAACCGCAGGGCAGCTTGTGGCGAGCTGAATGTGAGTGGCGACACTGCGGTCCTGAATACTCCAGAGAGTCGACCAGGGACTCGTCTCCAGCTGGCCTTCATTGGCTGGCTAGAATGGAAACCGAAGAGTGCCCGAAGGACTCTCAGCTCTGGCTTGCCTTAAACAGCTGGTCAGAGAGGGGTCGCCAGAGCTATATGCTCGGGGGTGGAAGTGTCATTTTCAAGGGCATAATTACGGGGAAACCAAGGGTCTGTTTATCGCAGACTCAATGGTGAAACCGGCGCCGCACCGCTCGACACCCCTAGCCACTTACACCAATGTTGCCCTCTGTTGCCCGTATGACTTATGTGTCTGTGGCGACTATTTAGGGGGTCCATTCAGTGAGTTGGCGAGTCACCGTCTGCCACCGTTCATCTCTTAACATGGGTTTGAAGGCAGACGACAGTTTATAATTTCATAGATATAAGATGAACCAGTCCACTAAGCACCCACTCTCATATTCATATATTAGATACCATCATCACACAATAGTTTTACACTTAGTGCTGGCATTCCACGTATGTTATGTGCAGACGTGGAATGTCATCGGTAGGTGTCCCATCCCAATATTTAGATTAAATTTCTCTAAAGGCCTCTGCGTGTTGGATCCATATCCCCATGTAAGCCTACCAAAGGACCGGGTATCTTCCCTACGGAAGATCCCGTGCATAAATGGAGATACAATATAATAATAATATATATATATATATATATATATATATATATATATATATATATATATATATATATATATATATATATATATATATATATATGACGGCACTTGCGTTTATTGCACGTGCTAAAACATGTTACAACGTGTTAACATATTCACTGACCACGCCTCCTAGCGCGTCATGCATTCCCCGCCACGCAAACTTGTTATAAAAAGAGGCGAGCGCGCGGTTTAGTCAGTCAAGGTCCGATTATACACCGCTTGCATACGGCCGATCATGACCTATGCAAGCGTAGTGTTCGCGCACACCAAGGCACACAGGATCCATAGGTTACAGACCTTACAGAATAGGTTCATGCGCCGAGCTACGGGAGCACCGTGGTTCATTCGTAACGTCGATCTTCACATCGACCTCGAACTGCCGACCATCAGGCAGTTTATGAAGCGGTGCTCCCAGAGCTACTTTGACTCTGCCACGACACACCCCAACCAACTAGTGGTCGGGGCGGCTTCCTACACCCCATCGCGCATCTCCAAAGTCCGACGTCCACGTCACGTCCTCAACGACGATGACGACGTTATTACGCTCGCCCAGACCAAAGCCTACGCCGCGCGCGAGGCCATCGCGCACAAACATCCGCGTTTCCGTCCTCGACGTCGAGGTACGAAAACACGGCGAGCAAAAATCACCGACCCCAAGATGGACACGTCCACGTCCACCTTACCCCCAGCGACGCCCCGAGCCGAGGCCCGTTCCCCACAGGGGGAGCCCTCGGGCGAAGTCGCCTAATTCACGTCTATCGGGTTGAGAGCCTTCGGGCTCGCCCGCAGTCCGGTTAAGCTGTAAAAGCCCCTTCGGCTAACAGCTCGCAGTTGGTATGTTTTAGTGGGTATTCAGTGTCCCCTTCAGGGCCTGTGAGTCCCACATACCCCGCCCGGGGCGGGTATGCGACAAATGCATTTTTAACCACTGCGTTACCAAAAAAAAAAAAAAAAAAAAAAAAAAAAAAAAAAAAAAAAAAAAAGGTTTAGTCAGTCTAAGCCCGCGCGTGCCACGGTGCACATGTCGTGCGCTAGTCGTGTAATTTATTTGTTTGTTGGTCTGTTTAATCAGTTTAAGATCGAGCGTCTTCCGATACCGTAGCAGGGTTCATCTATTTCGCTTGGCAACGATGCGGTCCACGACTGCACGTTTCCGACGATCATTTCTCCTACGTACGTGCGAGATCTGTAGTGAACTATCTGTTGCCGTATTTCCCAAAGGAAGAACTGCTGCTCATTCTTTTGGTGAACTCCTGGCCAAGGATTCCACATGCAAGTAAAAGAGTAGTGACAATTGTGATCTTGTCCCGTAGTCACACGGGGAAGTATTATCTATCAGTTACTATGTCATCCTTAGTACTACTGAACTGATAGCAGTTTACTGTGTCATCCAGTACCATGTAGTCGTTTGTGCAAAGGCGATTGCCTGGGACTGCTTTGTGTGTTCACTTAGTGTAAATTGTAATTGGTATATAGTTGTGAAAGTAATTGTGATTACTTGCAGTACGAGAAATTACGACTTTGTATCCACATTATTGTTCCTTATGTCTGACATTTTCCCTACATATATATATATATATATATATATATATATATATATATATATATATATATATATATATATATATATATATATATATATATATATATAATAAACACTACTAAATAAAAACCACTACTGGTTTTTATTTAGTAGTGTTTATTTAGTAGTATGTCTACACTGTTGATAGTTTTCTGTCTACAGCCGCAGGCCGGTTCGTCCAGGATAGTAATCCACTCTTGTAGAAAATCGACGTCTGAACAGGGGCAATAAGTCGTTGTGCTTTCCAGTAGATAGAGCTGGATGACCAAATTTTTCGATGGATTTTGGTTGGTAGGCAGCTTAGCTGTATTCCTGGTATTAAAAAGGTCCATTAGTGATAGTAACACTTTCCATCAAGTGTCTTGAATGCTATTTTGCCACCATAAGCAATAAAAAAAATATAAATATCAATGAAACATACCAATTAACTTATTGTACCACGGCCAGAAAGTTCGGCATAGCAGCGGTTTAACTTTTCATAAAATACACAATTGTTACCAATACTTTATCTAAATATAATTGTTCATTTAAAGTTGTTTTTCATAACCATACGGATAAATATTTCTGAATTAAAGACATATAAAAAAAGCAGTAAATATTAAAAAAAAATCGATATATATATATATATATACATTTTAAAAATATTATTATCTGATAGTTGCAATTATTCTCTTTTAGACGAATTGTAAGAAAATATGCAAATTTTCATCTCGTATTGTATTTACGTCTTAAGGTGACGGTGTGCTATCTACCCGACAATGTTTACACAATGTTATAGGCTTAATACTTCAAACTTTACAGTTAGAATTGTATTAAACGATGACACAACCTTGTTATTTAAATTTACTGAAATTTTAGCATTTAATATGCTTAATTTATAAAATCCGATTACGAAATGAAAAATTGATGTCGCAAGCGGGATTCGAACCCGCGCCTATTGGGATTCCGGCCCAATCGTGCTGCCACTACACTACCGCGACCAATTGTAGGACATGCAAATTTTCATCTCGTATTGTATTTACGTCTTAAGGTGACGGTGTGCTATCTACCCGACAATGTTTACACAATGTTATAGGCTTAATACTTCAAACTTTACAGTTAGAATTGTATTAAACGATGACACAACCTTGTTATTTAAATTTACTGAAATTTTAGCATTTAATATGCTTAATTTATAAAATCCGATTACGAAATGAAAAATTGATGTCGCAAGCGGGATTCGAACCCGCGCCTATTGGGATTCCGGCCCAATCGTGCTTTGAATTTTTTATGAAAATTTGCATGTCCTACAATTGGTCGCGGTAGTGTAGTGGCAGCACGATTGGGCCGGAATCCCAATAGGCGCGGGTTCGAATCCCGCTTGCGACATCAATTTTTCATTTCGTAATCGGATTTTATAAATTAAGCATATTAAATGCTAAAATTTCAGTAAATTTAAATAACAAGGTTGTGTCATCGTTTAATACAATTCTAACTGTAAAGTTTGAAGTATTAAGCCTATAACATTGTGTAAACATTGTCGGGTAGATAGCACACCGTCACCTTAAGACGTAAATACAATACGAGATGAAAATTTGCATGTCCTACAATTGGTCGCGGTAGTGTAGTGGCAGCACGATTGGGCCGGAATCCCAATAGGCGCGGGTTCGAATCCCGCTTGCGACATCAATTTTTCATTTCGTAATCGGATTTTGTAAGAAAATACATACATATAAGAGGAAGTTTGGAAGTTGCGCCAGTGACGGAAAGTTAAGGAGTGAAAGATTGACATGATATGGACATGCGATGAGACGGAATGAAAGTAATTTTGTGAGGACAGTTTTAAGTATGAATGTTGAAGGCTTTAGGGGTAAGAGAAGACCGAAGAAAAGATTGATGGACTGCGTGAAATATGATATGGATAGACAAGGAGTGACCACAGAGATGACGTCGGATATGGTTGTATGGAAGGAGAAGACATATTGCGTCGACCCCAAATGAATTGGGATACGAGCAAGTTGATGATGAAACGAATTGTAAAAAAAAATATGTTTTATGTAAATTCTATTTTTGCTGAACATTCCTTGAATATTAATTAGTATTACTCAAATCACTATTTACAATCTAAAAAATAGTTAGATTACTCTGTGGCTCTTCTAATACTGTAATAAAAACAAAAAGAACAACATAGCACTAGAGTGCAATTTATTATCGAACAATAACTATTAAACTTAAAAAATTGCAAGTGCTGTGTACAGCTGTATATTTACATTGTTATAGCTCCATACGTTAACCCAAAATATCCCAGTTGGTTAAAAAATGTGATACAAAACAAAGCTATAGAATACATAAAAACGTAGCGTATATACCGAGCACCTTTATTTACTGTCTCACCAGTGTCCAAAAAGAACATTTTACGTTGACCTGCCGATTCATCGACAAAGGTATGTTTTCACACATCGTTATTCAGGATTTACAGGGAAAATGTCATTTTGGAAACACGCCACGTACCCTCTTACAGAGCTTCCTTTAATATGCACAAAGAAAAAAAGATCTTTGTACCAAAAAAGGAAATAAATAAAAGCATGCGCTCTTATGTATTTGGCGCATGGGTTGGTGTATTAACGGCTAAGGGCTATTCATAAATAATTTATAGTAGCATGTTGCTTCCTTCTGAAAATTGTTTAGACGGCGCTAAGAGATCGTAAAAGATTTTACAGGCGAATAGGTAAGTAAACAATTTAAATGTACCGTGATGTTTATGAAATAACAATTGTACATTTTTTACGAGTACTTTAACTTTTTCATTCTTTTATAGGGTTTAATAAAAATTAATACTTTTTTAACTATAATTAATTTGCGTAATATAAATGAAAACTATGTTCTATAATAGCTCATGAATTTACAATTTTATTTTCGGTCAAAATTAATATGTAATATTTCTATAATCTAATTTTTTTGTGGAACAAACTAAATTAAAACGAAATATAAATTAGAAACTCGTTAAAATCTTAATGTTTTACTCAGGTAATTAGCGACGCTGCTATTATTTTCCGCTTATCATCTTAATCAATCGCTTATTAGATTTCATGATTGCCCTTTCATAGTAGACCTACAATAAAAATCTCGTTTTATAGTATATTTACTGACCTAAACAAGGCGTCTATTTTGTAAAAATTAAAAAAAAAATCATTCAATTCCCTCCTTCTAACAGGCCCTAAAGCACAGATTTAGTGATTTAAGTGTTCGCATTATTACTATTGTAATAAAATTGCTTTGAAGCACATCGGTTGATTGATTTCAAAGTCCATAACAAAAGAATCTTCGAAGTCCATAAAAAAAGAATCTAGTCCAAAGAATTATGGAAGCATTTTTTTTTGTATTTTATATGAACAGATTAGTTAAGATTCACTGACAACATTGAATATAGATATAAAGAACATTTTGTAAGATGATTTCTGGTGTTTACGCGAGTGTTACATATTTGAAAATAAAACTACTTTTACGGATTCTATCGCGTTTGTATTTGATTTTTAATTTCCCGACGTTTAGAACACTTTACAGTGATCATGGTCACGGGAAGACTAAGGTGTCTTACGTCCAATATGTCATTGTTATTACAGTGATATAGTACTCGTAGATATAAAATTATATATAAACGCGATAGAATCCGTAAAAGTAGTTTTATTTTCATTTTATGAGATAATATAAATTTACTTAAGTAAGCGTAGTGTACGATTTCTATTTACTGTATTTATCAGTTGAACATGCATGCTATCGGACAATGATATTGAGGGATCGTGATAATGAGGTGTTAGAGCGTAATATCTCAGGATACCGAATTATTGCGTGAGTCTTCTTATGTTATTATGTAAAGATTTACGCGTAAGTACATTCGTTTAACTAATGATAGTAAATGTGTTATTGATACACAGAGCAATTTGGAAAGAACAGGTATCATTTATTCCCTTTTATATCTATTATTTATTAAGCTTCTTATAAGTAATCTTTATCATTATTAAATACTAGCAGACCTGGCCACGCGTTGCTATGACTAAGGTAGCACGTGATGGTTATGCTAACAAATTTAAGCTTACTTACGTTAGTACATTTAACATAGCGTCATCTATTAAATACTTACTTGATGCAGTCAACAGATATCGCCATCTGTTAGAATCGTTTGGAGATAACAGATAATTGTGACTATCAAATAAATGACAAATAATTTGTAATAAAATAACGCTGCTACTATAAATTGAGATGGAAGCTAACCTATCTTTTAAGTTGGATCAAACTACACATGCTGTGCAGATTTGATTAAAATCGGTTAAGTACTTTAGGAGTCCATCGCGGACAAACAACGTGACGCGTAATTTATATATATTAAGATTTTAAAGTTATATTCTAGTTGTAGTCGAATTAAATTTTAAATATAGTTTTATAGTTATTAAATGGATTTACATCACAATCGTATTATGCATATCGACGTATGTAAGTAATTTTGCTTTAAGTTAATAAGAATATAAAAAAAACATAGTCTCAAGCTATACACGGAAATAGGCAACAAATAAAATCAAGCACGACATAAAACCTTTTTTCATTTAAATATAAAATAACTACATTACAAATAATGTAAAAGCCAAAGCTTTTCATATATAGCATTTAAACTTGCACAACCAAAATAACCATAGGCAAATGAAAACACATTGTATATTTTTCATAAAACTTTACAATATTAACTGCAGCTTTTTGCTTCTCATGAATGAATAAATGAAGTCAGTTTAATACTTTGTTTACCTATAGCGAAATTTCTCTCACAATTAAATGTAAGAGTACAATTATTGCCGCTATATACATTTATTGCCACGTAGTCAATTACATAAAATTCAAGGAAACGCATCACGTTAATGGTAAAATATATTTTTATTATATCTGTGGATCAGGCGATTTCTAATGATATAGGAAAACACAGTTAATAATACAGGTAAAACACTTAAAAACCAGCTGTAGTTTTAAATATCTTTATGTAAAAATATACTTACTTAAAAATATATGCCCTGGCTACGGATCATTACAAACATCATCATCATCAGTCTCCTGCACTTGTCCCAATTACTTTCGGTCGGCGGCGGTGTAGGAAGAGGGTTACATATTGTAACCCTCTTCCTACACATTGCGAAGGTTATTGGCAATAATTGTATGACCGGCCGCCTGCCTGACGTCAACCCTCTTTGGGAATACAATTGCTGACCAAATGGCATCAGGTAGTGTTAACCCAGGTCGATATAAGGCTCTTAGTCGTCTTTTACGACACCTACGAGCAAAGTAAGAGTTGGTAGTATTCATAGCCAAACGGATCATTACAAACATGTCTTTAAAAATGTATAAAAATGACTGTACTGAAGGAAGGTGGAGTCAAGAGTCTCCGAAACCGGCGAGCATGTATGAAGAGAATTACGAATGTTGAGGAAGCGAGTGAAGTATGCAATGATAGAGTTCTCTGGCACTCTGTTCTCTCTGCCTACCCTGCAAGGGATATGGCGTGATGATATCTGTGTGTGTGTGTATAAAAATGGCCTATTACTAACAGAAATTTTGTAATAAATATATTTATAAATCTAAACAGCAAACTATGTTAGACTGAGTAGGTTGTATATATATATCGATACTATGGCATTCATACATACCTGATAACGACAGTGTTGAGTCGCCATGGAAGTGTGTAAGTATGATTCTTATGCCGTGCACAGAAGGTATATAATAATTCACCAGCAGCACCTGCTAGGCCCGTATCGCTTGCACCGGGGCCTGACCACTCATGTAGAGTGATGTTCCACGATCCACACGACTTATCCTGTACAAATAGTTTCAAGTTGCAACACTTTTAGCATTGCTACTAACAAGATAAAAACATTAGATGTGCTTAACTTGCGTGTATTAAGTGTTTATGCTATTATTTTGCTCAAAATCCACGTCATTGTATGCTAATAATAATAATAATGTCTACATTAATAATATACATAATACATCAATCTTAATTCTTATAATCTCAACAGTTGATATGACAACATGACTGCAAGTAAGTTTAACGACCATTGTTACAAAATTTTGCTGGATTTGCTAACATTTATAGATACTCCGCCACTCCTTTTTGTTACAGTGCTACGTCTTATAATCGATTTCGTCTGTCTCGATAATAGAGTATCTAATATAATAAGAATTTTGGAATCCAACTCCTAATAATAACTAATTCCAGCAAACAAATATTTTGGCTTTAATAGTATTAGTATACTAATGTAGATTCATCGTCACATTCCTTGACTTTGTTATTCTACATTGTAATAATATCTATGGATTTTTCAAACGTTGAGATAAAATTTGATAAATGAGTACATTTAACCCTAAGTTTAAAATTAATATATTTACAGAAAATTAAAAGAAAATAGAATAAGAAATCATAAAAAAAAAGAAAAACAAAATGCGCAATCAGGCATCGAAAAATTTCTCCGCATCACTGTCCACCGGTAATGTGCCCAGAAGGCTGGCAGCATTACCACGTTGAATGGCAATGCTAACCTTTTATGCAAAATATAGGCCAGCACTCTGATCACGTGAAGCAGCGATGAATTTTTTTAATAAATGATATTCTAATTTAATCCAGACGAGATCGATATCGACATCGATAACTTCCATACATCATCATCACATCATCACAGCCCATATTTGTCCCACCGTTAAGCTCGGGCCTCCTCCGTAATGGGAGGGAAATTAACCTACTGTACCGCGCTGGTCAGACGTGTTGGTAATGGCTCGAGCCCCACAGGGGGCTGAGATACATATGAGCTGAGATAATGAGATGATGAAAGTATTTACCTGTTCAGACGTGATGTCAATGAATAATTGTCGCTCGACGTTGGAATCCAACACCCAAGTACATTGTTGATAAAAAAACTCATTCAGGCTGCCCGTGACTGACACGTTCTTTGAAGATATTTCACCTAAAGAGAAAAAAATAAAACAAGAATCTTTAAAGACCAAATTATTTATAAAAATGTGATAAAAACATCTAAGACTTGCAGTTGTCAGAGCTTATAGTAATATTTTATAGTATTACGCCTCTATTCCTCAAAAGTTAGACTGAGGAGTTCTATACATAATGTCATCCCCATATTTTCACGCAAAACGAATGTCTCTGTCGAATTATCTCTTTATCATCCATCCATCCATCCATCAGCCCGTAAACGTCCACTGTCAGACATAGGACTCCCCACGAGAATGCCATTTGCAACGGTCCTGTGCCACCTGCATCCAACGGTTTCCTGCGACCTTGATGAGGTCATCAGTCCACCAAGTGGGGGGTCGTTCTACGCTGCGTCGTCCGATTCGTGGTCGCCTCTCGAGAACCTTTGTTCCCCAACGGTTGTCGGTTCGTCGAGCGATGTGGCCTGCATATTGCCACTTCAACGTGCTAATTCTTGGAGCTATGTTGGTTACATCCATTCTTCTACGGATTTCCGTATTCCGGATTTTATCACGTAGAGAAATACCGAGCATAGCCCTCTTCATAGCACGCTGAGCGACTTTGAGCCTTTTTATGAGGCCGACATTCAGAGACCCGTTTCAGTGCCGTAAGTCATCGCTGATAACACACTCTCTTTATCAAGAGTTTCAGAATTTGCACTCATCATCATTCTGCAACTCATATCTCAATTACTTGGGTCGACCCAATATGTACTTCTATCGTATATATTGTAAAAGTTATTGCTAATAGTTTTATGACCGGACGCCTGCCTGACGACAACCCTCCTTGGGAATGTAATTGTTAACCAAACAACATCAGGTGGAGTTGACTCAGGTCGATATAAAGTTATTAGTTATCTTTTACGACATCCACGAGCAAAGTAAGTATTGGTAGCATTTGTAGTCGCTACCACTTAATAGAAGTTCCAGATTTTGCAGTAGAATTTCAGATTTAACACTATAATGTAGTATTTCTTGACTGACTTGTGACGCTTGTATACTCTGTAGCAGCGAATACCAATACTACTAATCCTTACAGTACTTATGACGGTCCTAAAAGACAACTTTTCCGTGTGATGACGAAGTAAGAATACAATTCACCACCCCCTATCTTGCCCGTGGGTGATCGTATGAAACGACTAAGGGATATAACATCTATGCAAGAGAAGGAAAACTCGAAACAAAACCCTATACCAACACGTCTGACTAGCGTGGTGTATGATGTAATTTATAACTACGGGCACAGAATATTTTCGCGTGATGACAGAGCAAGAATACAATTTATCAATACCTATCTTATCCGTGGGTGATCGTACGAGACGACTAAGGGATATAAAACGCATATAACATCTATGCGAGAGAAGGAAAACTCGAAACAAAATCCTATATCAACACGTCTGACCAGCGTGGTATACTAGATCAATTGCCCTTTGATTATGGAGGAGGCTCGAGCCCAACAGTGTGACATTTATGAGCTGAGATGATGATGATGATGATGAAAAGACGACTAAGAGCTTAACCTACTGTACCAGGTATCATAGCTTCCCATGGAGGACAATACTTTGTGCCACCTACAAATTGTTGTTCTAAGTTCAGGTATACCTTATGTTTGTTGAATATATGTTTTTAAAGTTCCCAGCAATACAAGGACCATTTTTTTTTAGTGCAGGATGTGTTTTTAAAAAAGAAAAATCCATGAGACCGCCCTTTGTACGTTTAACATATTGAAACAAGTCTTTTGACAGGTACTCAACCTGTGCCTTGTGCTACAACGCTGTCATTTCAAACTACCAGATGTGGTGCAATTAAATTATAAGGCATCAAAAAAACAAGTCAGTGCAATAATTGGAGTTTTACGACATTGTTCAACATTTTTTTTTTCAGTTTAGTGTAGCATCCTTGGCGCACAAATTTATGTCATGACTCGAACCACATAATTTTTGTGGACACGCCCCACTTCTCGTCGCGCCACTGAGAACAATATCAGACACGTTTTTTCCAAACGTCTGAAACGCGTGTTGAATGTCAAATAGAACTGTTTGTTTTTTCGATTTATGCGATCGAGGGTCCATAGAGTTCGTTGAAGATAAATTGTCGATTATCTGCCTCCGTTGAAGATATCTTCATCGAATTACACTTGATTTATCTATTTTAAATTGTATTTACCCATTTGGTTTATAAGTTACCAACTTTTGTTATATGATTATAGAAAATGCACAATAATTAAAAAAGTATTTAATTTCATTTAAATATCAAGATTTAAAAGTCATATTCTTCTTTTTAAGTTATACTAGAAGTTAAACGGACCACTGTAGTATCCATGTTAGACGAGTTGGTACAAAGCTTTGTTTCCAGTTTTCATTCTAGAATTCATCCCATATATATCCCACCACTGGGCGCGGTTTTGCTCCGCAATTCAAGAGAAATTGACATACCACATTGTTGTGCCACATTGCTCATATAAGCTGATAAAGGTTTTACTTAGTTTTCTTCTCTTATAAGTTAATTTTCTATCATGACACCACAAAAAATGAAGGGACGGTGAATTATATTCATATTCCATCTCCACAATGCAAGTTATAATAATCATAGTATTTCTACTTCATTCTGTTATATTATTAGATACGTGCTGCCTCCATATGGAAGAATAAGGGCTACTGTACTACGCTAATCTTTTTCTAATTTATTTTGGTGTATGGCCTATGTGGTATGATTACACCCCGTCCATCTGCTGTAATATTAATTCTCTACATCGTCATCATTCTCCTATTCTTATCCCAGTTACTTGGGATCGATACAATATATACTCTTCTTTCATAGTACATTATGTAAAAGTTATTGGCAATGGTTTTATGACCGGCCGCCTGCCAGACGTCAATTCTCCTTGGGAATGTAATTGTTGACCAATCGGCATCAGATGGTGTTGGATCATCTTTTACGACATCCACGAGCAAAGTAAGGGTTGGTAGTATTCTTAGCCGCTATTAATATTAATTCTCTACAATCAACCTAAAATTTTATTTCGAGTTTTCTTTCTCTCATAGTGATTTTTATGATACCTATGCGAATGGATGGTAGGTCCGTTATCTTTTTACTCTATTTCTATAAAAGTTATATAAAACTATTTAATTTACAGAATGTTATCATAATGCTTACCTGAATGAGTTGTATATGTTCGTTGACCGCACATTGCGTCATCATTGAAACTGTACGCAGCCGCATAATCAAATCCGCGGCTTGCGTACGTGTAATGAGCTACGGAGTACTCCAATCGTACACTCGTCCAACTTCGAACAACTACCGGCAACCAGACGGCCTATTAACAAATAATCATATATTTTAATATATATAAATTACGCGACACGTTGTTTGTCCGCGATGAACGCCTAAAGTAGGTACTTAACCGATTTTAATCAAATTTGCACAGCATGTTTAGTTTGATCCAACTTAAAAGGTAGGATAGCTTCCATCTCAATTTATTGTCGCTATATTATTTTATTGCAAATTATTTGTCTATTATTGGACAGTCACAATTATTTGTAATCTCCAAACGATTCTAACAGATGGCGGTATCTGTTGACTGGATTGAGTAAGTATTTAATAGATGGCGCTATGTTAAACGTACAAACGTTTCATATAAGCTACAATTTCTTAGCATACCACCACGTGTTACTGAGGCTACCTTAGCCACAGCAATGCGTGGTCGAGTCTACTAGTACAAATATATAAAAGGATATAGTTATAAGTAAAGCGGCCACGGAAGGACGTCCATGACCTGAATAATCACGTAAACAACATAAACATTTACATGATTAAAATGTATACCCACTTGGTTAAAAATGTTCCCCGTGTGGTGACGGGATAAGAAAATAATTGTCGCCACCCATTACTTGTCCATGAAAATTGTAAAAATCGCTTAAGGGTTCGGTAGGCGAGTGGGTAGCAGCGCTGTCCTGGGAAACGTGCAATAACGCACTGCAATCGCCAACTCGCCTACCAATACATACATATCATGACGCCATATCCCTTGCAGGATAGGCAGAGAGAATAGAGTGCCAGAGAACTCTGACTTTGCATACTTCACTCGCTTCCTCAACATTCATAATTCTCTTCATACACGCTCGCCGGTTTCAGAGACCAAGCATTGCGATTATGGCACTATCCCCTCATATGAGTGAATAAGAGAGATCTACGTCCAGCAGTGGACGACAAGAGGTTAATTGATGAAAAATGTACACAAATTATATTCTTTTATTAGTATGTTTAAAAAAAGTTCCATAATATCTTAAAGATATTAAATAACACTCATAATTTTAATAAAATAATCAAAATAAACGTTTTGATTACCCTCCCGGCGATAACATAAAAATTCAAAATGGACCATCACCGTATTATTAACAAAATCAACCTGTAATGGTTTACGCAGTAGGCATACGTAGTTCGTTACTAAGTAATTGAATTTCGGGGGCGAGCCTTTGGAGCTGTCGCCCCGTAGTATATCGTCACTCATACCCTAATATCTAAAGAGTAAACGGACAGATAAAATAAAACCAGTTGGAACATAAAAAAGGTGACGGTTTGCGAATACATTATATCCACACACCTTATTGTGCTATGTGAGTAGTAAAAAAAGCAACTAACGAACCACTAGGAAAGTACGTAGCAGGAATAAAACTACCAGTCTAGCCCTCAGTTCTATGTCTAGTAACGGATGTAGAGCATGTAGAAATTTACTAATGGATGATGAACAATATGTAATGATATAAAAATATTTTTAAAGTTATTATCAATTTTTAATTGTTATTTCTAGCGTCATCTTCCCTTAAACGTTGTATCATCTCAGCTTATTACACCCCACTGCTGGCCTCGAGCTTCTTCGACAATAGAAGAAGAATTTATCTACAACATCTTACTAGTCAGACGTGTTATTATAATAACTCTATAGTGTTTTCAAGTTTTATTTTTCTTGCATAAATTTTATCGTCCGATCCTTAATTATCTTTTACAACACCCCGCGGGCTAGAAACGGAGTGATGACTTAAATTCTTACTCTGTCACCACATGGAATCATGATCGCGAATTTCGTACGAAATAGTGAAAACAAAATGAAAACGCAATAAAATCATTTATGAATTTTGAATCATTTAATTTCGTGTGTCCAATACTTGCGTAAATGGCGGTAATTATTATGTTTATAATTTAAAAAGATTAAAAACAAGACAATTTTTAGTCAGCTTGAAGATATATACTATCAACAAATGGTGTATATTTACAGAAACAATTATTAGGAGCGTTAATATCTTATTAAATTCTTCATCACAATTTTTTTTTATTGCTAATGGTTACAAACGAGCAAGCAGCACACCTGATGGTAAGTATCACTGCCGCCCATGGACCTTTGCAATACCAAGGGTGTAACTAGACCTCTGCCTACCAATATAAACCCCAAACCCACCCAATTGGGCTTCCGGCTCTCTCGCTCACCGAACGAAGCGCAGTAGCACATTGCTTTCACTCATACGTCGATCTTCTGCGAGAGTGTGGTACTACTCCGGACGGACCTGCCCGCGGCTGTAGACAGAGAACTGTCAACAGCGTGATCCTACCACTATTAAACTTATATGTGTATATCGATACGAGTCTATACAAAATACTACAGTTACTGAGATAACTTGTAAAATCAGTAACCTACAAGATATCAATTCTCCATGCTGGAGAAAACTTCTAGTTTCTAGTGGATGTCGGCTTACAGAGTATAAATTTATTATGCTAAGATGTAGATACGCTTATACTCGGCAATGTATTGCAATAAATAATTTAATACCGATGTTATATTTCTGAAGATTATTATATATTATTATTATTATTATATTATTTACCGCATTCGTAACGACGACGTAAGAGAGCGAGTAGGTATGAAAGAGAGTATTGGTGTAAAGATGCGAAAGGGAATGCTCCGATGGTTCGGACATGTGGAAATAATGCCGAACGAACGTCTGATTAAGAAGATATACAATGCGAAAGTGGAAGGATGTAGGTACCGGGGGAGACCGAGACACTAACCTACCTAGACCAGATCGGTCATGTACTGAAGGAAGGTGGAGTCAAGAGTCTCCGAAACCGGCGAGCGTGTATGAAGAGAATTATGAATGTTGAGGAAACGAGTGAAGTATGCAGAGATAGAGTTCTCTGGCACTCTGTTCTCTCTACCTACCCTGCAAGGGATATGGCGTGATGATATGTATGTATGTATATTTCTGAAGATCAAATTTTATGATTTCTGATGTTTACGAGAATATTACACATTTGAAATAAAATAATTTTTACGGATTTTATAGTAGGGATTTTATATTATAATTTTAATTTCTAGACGTTTCAAAAATTTTACAACGTTCAAGATTACGGGAAGACTAAGATATTTAATGTTCAACATGTCATCGTTATTACAGAGACTTATAACAAATTTAATAAAATACTGTTTAAATACTTGTCCGACTCGCTCAGGCAAAGTTTTGTTGTATACTTTTAAATACTTTTATAAAACAAACAAAAGAAGCTCTATATAACAATAGGTAAAGATAAGACATAAATCGTTAGAGCGTGAGGAAATTCACAATCACGAAATTATGGACACAAATTATACCCACACTCGAAACAATTATTTGCGGAGCGTACAAATAATTATCCTTATCCACGACAATCGGCACGAGAGGCCGATATTTAGACTACTCCTCGATCTGCGCAATTTTGTAAAGTACTAGTAGTTAATTTAAACTAATTAAGTTTTAAAATGGAAGGGAGAAAGGATGACCCACCTCTTTACCAAGGTTTAATCAACCATTATATTAAACCTCGATGAAGAATGAAAAAATAAAGGATAGGATCAACATGGAATAGGATATAAGGATGTTCTTTGTAATGAACCCTTCAGAACTTCAACTTGCAATTTTCCGTAAGCCTTCAAATATTGATTCGACACGTGTTTCGCCTCTAAGCCAGTCATCCTTGGGACGGATCGGCATCACATAATTAAGATTTAACACATTAAACATTTTATATTTTTCATTTCATCTCATCTCAGCTCACATATGTCCCACTGTTGGGCTCGAGCCTCCTCCATATTGGGAGGGCAATTGACCTACTATACCACGCTGGTTAGACGTGTTGGTATAGGGTTTTGTTTCGAGGTTTCCTTCTCTCGCATAGATGTTATATACGTTTTATATCCCTTAGTCGCCTCGTACCACGGGTAAGATAGGGGGTGGTGAACTGTATTATTACTCCGTCACCACACTGAAAATAATTTTTATTTTTTATTTACTCCGTTGGTAATAATACCCTCAAACTACACACAATAATCATAGAGTAATTAAGATGGTTTTTATTTTTTTCCAATAATACCTACCTAGTAGCAATTCGATACATCAAGTTATGACGGAGGTACATCTCTGTTAATAATTAAATTACTCGTGCGTTCCGCAACATAAGATAACAAAAGCATTGTTTCATATCTCTTATTGTTTCCAACCACTCCCTTTAGAATAAACATATCAATACAAATGGAATACAAGCAAAGCCAAAATAATTATGATAACAAAAATAAATTATCTCCCAAGCTATTTTTAATGTTTTGATTAACACAAATTATATTACTAAAATTAATACAAGTATTTATAGATGAAAACAATGTTTTCTGAAACATTATACTTTAGCTAGATAGAATAATAAATAGAATTTTATTTATACTTTAGCTAGTACAGTAGCCTTATTTCGTATCACGTAAATTGTTATTATTGAGCTAATAATTAAAAAAAGACAGACATAGTCTCTCTCTCTCTCCCTCTCCGTCTCTCTATTTTCTTCTTTTTGAAAAAGATATTGAATTAATATATTACTAATATAATTATATTATTAGATAGATAACGAAGATATAGTATTTTTTTTTTATACAATTTTTTTCCCATGCAGTGACGTAGTAAGAAGATAATGATCTCCATCTCCTCCTTACATACAGATATCTCATAAATCAATTACGGTAAACAAGCAAATAACATCATTCCAATAAAAGGTAAACTGAAAATAAAACTCGAAAATTTATCCACTTTTCGAGGTTATTCGCTATATCCCTACGTGGTTTTTTACGATATTGCAAATAGTTGCTAATGAATTGTATTTTCACTCAATAACCCGACGATAAATGCGTAATTAATAAGAGACTACTGTTATTCTAATTTATAACAGCATATATCAGTTAGAAAATAAACGTAACAACTAAAACTAGATTCAGTAACATGAAAACTAAAGAATCATCAAATATTTACCCCATCCCGCCAAAATAAAAAAAAACCCTATTCAAAGGAATATATGTATTTATAATGTTAAGGAAATGATACGGTAGACTAAAACCCTTATTCGAATGTTATCAATTTGTAAATCCAATAATCCTGAACTTGAAAAAACCTTCAACTCGGTAGGTACATATATTATTAAGCCGCATATTTGCTTTTAATAGAAGTCTCTATACGCATGGGTGGTCGTTCCACGCTTTATTGCTATTACATACTTAATAGTAACCCTCTTACTTAATTATGCGGATCGCACCGCAGGCCGCCAACGCTGCGGACGGGTTGCCTTCGCTCTTGTTAGCATAAGGCCTCAGTAACACGATTATTTGTTGTCGTATATTCAGAGAGGGTAATAATTAGATCACCCACTCAGGGTTCTGTTTGCCAAAGACCCATGTTTGCTCTATGTAAGATTTAAATATATAAAATGGAACTAGAATATCATCTCTGCTCATATACAAGGTGGAGATGACAATACGACAATAAATGAAAACACCGATAATACTAGTGTATATGAGTATTTTGGAACTATCTAAAAAGTCCTCACATGCAAATTAAAAAATATATATTTTCTAACAAACTTTTTATCATAAATATCGAAACAAAATAGAACACCGTTTGTAAATATTAGTTCACTGACCTGTAATCCGACCGAATAGGTACCCATGCATTATGCCGCATGCATTGGGTATTTTTAATTGTCTTATCTAAGTCTGATGACGTAGTTTATATGGATCTTATAGGTCAGTAATAAGGTATAATATGCATTAATTTGTATTGCGTTTGGCGAAGAGTTTAACTGGTAAACTGGAGATATGTAGGTACGTACCTTCATATTAGTTTATACCGATGCGGCGCGGGTGGTCTTTGATCTCTTAGTGATAGCCTAATAATTTTAATTTTTAATACAGAGTGTAGAAAATGTTAATAATACACTTCACTTTTCAACTTTTCAGGTCACCTCAAGTAGTTGATGAAAATATCGAGGGCAAAAATCTACTATTACGCCTTTAATGTTATGAATTACATATTTTGTCTGAAAGCTTTGTAATGTTACAAAAAATTTCAATAATAAAAAACAAAAAATTTAAAGTACCATATCAGGCTTTTTTTAAAGGTATGGTACCTTTACCGTAATTTGTATTGTATGCGGTACCGTAATGTGTACTGTATGCGGCCTATGTTCAATAGTAGATGTCTATAGGTGATGAATGGACGGTCGGATAGTGTGTTATGTGAATCTGTGGTTAAGGGATGAAGGGTGATGAGAAAAAATAATAATTTTGGAGATTATAGATAAAGAAATTCTTTCTTTTTTAAAGTATATAACTTAATTTTGATTTACAAGACCAATGTTTTTTTTAAACTATAAAAACAATTTATTTATAATCACCAGGTAGATATAATCACCAGCCCTTGCTCACTTCTTCTTTAACACATTAATATCTATATCTGACATATCAACTCCATCTGATGCCGTTTGGTCAACAATTACATTCACAAGGAGAGTTGACGTCTGGCAGGCGGCCGGTCATAAAACTATTGCCAATAACTTTTACAATATGTACTACAAAAGAAGAGAACATATTGTATCGACCCCAAGAAATTGGGATAAGAGTAGGAGAATGATGACGATGATCTATATCTGATATATCTGAGTATTATATTTTATTTGATTCTCTATATATAAATTCTCAATATATGAAAAATTGTTACGCTTATTGCCACGTAAATTATCGCATATACATATGTATATTACAAAGACAATATTAAATCAGAACTACAATTTCGTTAGTTGATCAACCGCAATATTTCTTTTAATATTTTAATCAATGAACGTCAATTTTCTTGTCACTACTTTTGGAATATTTCTTCTTCTTCTTATGTATTGGCAATCAGCTACATATACGAGCTTACGAGCTATTGGTGCCAGTGTCAAGTTATAAATATTTTCACGTTTTTAGTCTTTCAAGTCAGTCGTTGTCTAAGTCAAATTGTCACCATTAACAGTGCAATGGCCACACTGTTAATGGTATCTTGTGGCAATTTTGATGGAAAACGAAAACGTTGTAAAGCACTTTTATATGATATTCACTAGTATTTCCACCACCCAGTATTTCCGCACATCACATTACATAAAATGCCATCAAAATTATCTAATATAACACGTTAAAACACTAAGATATCGAATATAATACAAGAGCACCACATGACGTTTTCAAATTCCCGCCAAAAGTCCTTGGAATATTTTATTCGTTCGGATATCTGTAATAAATGTCAATATCAATGAGTGTCACTTTGGGAACTGTTATTTTTTGTGAATTGCAAATAAGGCTACGGGTAATGTTATAAAATTATAAGTTGTTTTAAAAATATACTCATCCTATATTCAAAGTCGAATCAGTATTGCTTCAGTGTGCTGGTTATTTAAATGAAAATTTAATCCATAAACAATAATTGCAAACTTAATGAAGTGCTGGAATATAGAGAATAATATTATTACTATTATTTTCACAGAATGCTGATGCTATGTGGTACCGGCTACGAATACTACGAACCCTAACTTTGTTCGTGGATGTCGTAAAAGCCGACTAAGAGCCTTAACGATCTGGGCCAACTCCATCTGATGCTGTTTGGTCAACAATAACATTCCCAAGAAGGGTTGACTTCTGGCAGGCGGCCGGTCATAAAACTTTTGCCAATAACTTTTACAATATGTAGGTACTATGAAAGAAGAGTACATATTGTATCGACCCCAAAAATAATTGGGATAAGAGTATCAGAATGATGATATTATTTTCACAGAATCTTCCAATTGGGAAGATTGTTATCGCCCATTGGAAGGTGGCGATTCAAGGAGTATGCTCTGGCGACATTAGCGTTACGGTTGAGTGGTTTCGGGGTGAAAACGGGTATAAATAGCGGTTACAGATGCGTAGACGGGATTCTGTTGTGATATCTAATCTGTGGTAGAAGTCTGTTAATAAGTTATATGTAGTAATAAATGTTTAAGTGTACATCTATGTCATTTATTTGTTGAACTCTTATATCAGAAGTGCTACAGGAATTTATGCCCACATAAAACTCACCGTGCTCCATTCTGCAAGGATACATGTACAAAAATATTTGCTAAATATTTTAAAGTGATTTTGGATGGCCCGGTATTTATTCACTGTATGTATATATAAATATAAAATACGTAAAGGTGATGATTGTATTGTAAAATATGTAAGTGTGATGATTGTATGTTAAAATACAGGATTTATTTTGGAATGGTGTATTTAAAGGGGTAATCGGAAACCATAGGTAGCGCGTACCACTAACAATTGTAATCGTGAGCAGGTTATATTGTAAAATTAGCGATGGATTGTAACGTTTAGTGAAGACCGTGCCGTATGTTCCTTTGTATACAAAAATGACACTAGTTTTGTTGAGTATCATAACTAGAGAATGATAATGAATGCATATATAAAATAAGTGTTCTGCGTTTTGGAATTATTATGCTACCCTCGCATGTAAATAAAGTTAGAAGCGTATGTTTTCTCACGGTGTACATACCTATATACTAAGATAATGACAACGCATTGAACATAGCTCATCTTAATGTGATACAAATCTATTAGTGAAAGGTAACATAATAGTGTATTAACCAAATGGAATAAGTTTCAGTATGTCAAAAGTGCAGTCGGATGAACCATGTATCTGCGTATGATACCGCTGTGGCTGCAGAAGGTTACTGTGACACAAAGTTGATCGATCTGAAGTGGATAAGTGCGACCGTCCATCATGTGGTGAGATCTATCCATTGTACGATTATGGTAAAAATGCTGAGATTAGTTTATGGACAAAGTGTATATGTCAGTGAAGGCACGATGCAAAAGTGGTACTGCATAAATGCCTTAAAAATGCTGAGATTAATTAATAGACAAAGTGTATATGTCAGTAAAGGCGCGATGCAAAAGAGGTACTGCATAAATGCCTAAGTTAAGCATATGCACTGCGTCTTACTATTTTGTATAAAATCGTAAAATTGTCTTCTGTATGAACATAGTAGTAACATGAGTGATTAAATGTTGTGGGTATTCATAAGCTGTAAAATAGCCCAACTAGCTCACCATGTTAACGGGTAGATTGCTTGGTATTTACTTGAAACAATAATTGGCAAGTGTTATGAAAACTATTGTAGTGGTAATACAAAAGTATTCATCTAATGAACATCATTCAGTTCAAGCCACTCTCAAATTATTTGTGTACCTACACAATGCTTGCTGGACAGACTGTGCATATGTACCTGCGTGTGCACAGTCTGTTTAGTAGGCATTGCAATAGAGATTCCAGAAATTGGAAGGTATACTATGACAATAGTCTGTTGATCTGTTGGATCATTGTAAGTGATAAGTATGTTGACCGATAATAGGATGACACTGTATTCTTGGGGTATTTACTGTTAATTGTATATGTAAAATGGCCATGTATTCCCAGAGATGAAAAAATGTCTTCAAAGCCATGACATAAAACAGGGATTATGTACCAGCTCTGGAACTTCTAATGTTGTCAAAGTAATCGTCGAGATGAATATCTGACGACCATGCTTCACGAGTAATTTATTATTGATGACATCGTGTTAGTCACTAAAAGTCAGGTGTGGCCGAGGTAAAAGAGTGTTATAGGTTATGACACGGATGGACTAAAATTTGTATTGGTATATATAATCTCGGGATTCGTCTAATGCTCTTGCCTCGGATAAGTGAACTGTGAGTGGTTATCTCGTCGGACAATGTATTAAAGAGAATTGTCTTAATGTTGTCAGTTTGTGTTGAAAGGTAACTAGGGTTGGCCAAAGGCATCGCCTAGGGAAAACACAAACTGTGATCACATTGATGAGTGGCTATCTTGCTTGTTCATTTTCCGACGGCTTTGTTTGTATACATTATTGAAGGTAGCCGATTTAATGTTTTCTTTAATTCACGGTTAATGCTCTTGCTTCGGACAATTGAACTGTAGGTGGTTGCCTCGTCAGACAATGTATCAAAGGAATAATTATCTTAATGTTGTCAGTTGTGCTAAGATGCAACTAGGGTTGGCCAAAGGCATCGCCTAAAGGAAAATGCAAACTGTGATCACATTGATGAGAGTAATACTGGTTCAATTGCCGAATGTTTTGCTTGTAATCCAATAATGCATACAGATAGTCGAACAAAGTTGGCAGATTAGGTCTTGAGCTGGCCGCCGATGGAATAGCTCAAGAGGCTGTTTGCATCTTTGGTCGATTTCCATGATATAAACGAATAGTTTGGCAAGATTTGGAAGATAATGGCCTTGGATAAGGCGTGTCTTTAACGCTTGTCACAAAGTATCCACGAGTTGCAGAATACTGACATAATTTTGTGTACGTTGTTTGTCCTCAGCAATCGCATCAGACTATCATGGCATCCAGGGACGAATGCCATCACAGGACGGCCGGATGTGTCGCCCCTCGAAAAGTGGCGATTACGAGAGTTAGCAAGATTGACAGATACGACATTGTTAACGATGGTTTACGATTTTGTAATATTTCATTATTTGTATATTATGATGGTTTACGAATGCTATGTGGTATTAGTTACGAATACTATCGGCCTTCGCTTTGCTCATGGAAATCTCGCATTATACGAGTCTTATGTTAACTTGGGCCAACACACGTGATGTCGTTTGGTCAACAATTACACTCCTGGAGAGGGTTGACGTCAGGCAGGTGGCCGATCGTAGAACTGCTGCCAATAACTTTTGCAATATGTACGATGGAGCAGGAATGCATATTGCTTCGACCCCAAGTAATTTGGATAAGAGCGGAAAATGATGATGGTTTATAATTTTGTTCTCAGCAAGGGCAGTGGACTATCACGGCATCCAGGGACGGATGCAGCCAAAGGACGGCCGGATGTTATCGCCCATTGGAAGGTGGCGATTCAAGGAGTATGCTCTGGCGACATTAGCGTTACGGTTGAGTGGTTTCGTGGCGAAAACGGGTATAAATAGCGGTTACAGATGCGTAGACGGGATTCTGTTGTGATATCTAATCTGTGGTAGAAGTCTGTTAATAAGTTATATGTAGTAATAAATGTTTAAGTATACATCTATGTCATTTATTTGTTGAACTCTTATAAGATACCCGGTATTTTGGTAGGTTGGGTCCAACACGAAAATGCCTTACGAAAAATTTAATTTAAAAATTGGGATGAGATATCTACTCTTCTCATCTACATTCGACGTTTGCACATAGCATTCATGAACTGCCAACGGTAGGAGTATAACTATTGCCAGTTAATGTTATTTTAAATTTGTCTGTGATAGTGGTTAAGGGTGTCGAATGGTATAGCGCCAGCTTCACCATTGAGAATTTTCGATAAACGGAGACCTACAGTGGTGTCCAAGTAATTATGCCCTTGAAAATGACCCTTCCAACCTCAACCACATAGCTCTAGCAACTACTGACTGATCACCTGTTTAAAGTAAGCCAGAGTTGAGAGTCATCCGGGTACTCTTCGGTTTCCTCTCCAGCCAGCCAATGAAAGCTAGTTGGATACGGGGCCTTAACCGAATCTCTGGGACCGCAATGTCACATTTAGCTCGCCACAAGTTATTTATTGGCTTTCCTATAAATCTTATGATCCTTTTTTTTTATTAAAAGAACTTAGGGAGTCATATATTGTTCCTCCGAGTTTTGTATTCGCCTTATGGTGAGATTACGACTAGCCCAGAGGGCATATGTATTGTTACTTAATGTTTCGTATTTTGTTTATTATTCGTTGGTTGGTCAAGTAATATATCATTTTATTTCAGATTATTAGTGATACAATTCTAATTAGTTTAGTTTAACTTAAAATATAAAAATCTCGTATCACGATATATGTTTACGCTAATCTTCGTAACTGCTTAATCGATTGCAATGGTTTTTCTTTTTTATATGGTTAGTTTGAGCATTACAATTTAACTTTTATAATAGTAATTGAATGAACTTGAATTGTGTAGCTAATTAGCATATTTATAGATATACATACATCAAAAGAAAGAGATAAAACCAGAACAGATGTAAGAGTAACAATAGGTAATGATGTACTAGAGCAAGTGGATGAATTTGTATATCTTGGATGTGGATTTAGCCGAGATGGAAGGTACACCACTGATATAGAGCGAAGAGTGAATGCGGGAAATAGAGTGAACGGAGCGTTGGGGCAACTTTTCGGCAGCCACCACCTCAGCCAGAAGGCACGTGTAGCAATACATAACGCAGTGCTTGTCCCAACATTACTGTATGGAAGCGAGAGTTGGGTATGCAGAAAAGAGTATGATAGTAAAATTAATGCGGTCGAAATGCGATCTCTGCGGAAAATCAGTGGAGTTAGGCTGACCGACTGCATTCGTAACGACGACGTAAGAGAGCGAGTAGGTATGAAAGAGAGTATTGGTGTAAAGATGCGAAAGGGAATGCTCCGATGGTTCGGACATGTGGAAAGAATGCCGAACGAACGCCTGGTTAAGAAGATATACAATGCGAAAGTGGAAGGATGTAGGTACCGAGGGAGACCGAGACTAACCTACCTAGACCAGATCGGTCATGTACTGAAGGAAGGTGGAGTCAAGAGTCTCCGAAACCGGCGAGCGTGTATGAAGAGAATTAAGAATGTTGAGGAAGCGAGTGAAGTATGCAGAGATAGAGTTCTCTGGCACTCTGTTCTCTCTGCCTACCCTGCAAGGGATATGGCGTGATGATATGTATGTATGTGTACATACATCAAAATAAAGAGAAGGAAAACTCGAAACAAAACCCTATACCGATACGTCTGATCAGCGCGGTATACTTGGTTAATTTCCCTCCCATTACGGAGGAGGCCCGAGCCCAACAGTGGGACATATATAGACTGTGATGATGATGATGATGACATCAAAAGATTATCTTATACAGATAAATATACTTCAAAATAAAGAAATCTAGATCACCCATACCCATGTGACAGATTAAGAATTATGCTATTCTAATACGTTATTTATGACGAGTCAACCAAATAATACATAATTATTTTTGGTCAAGATCATTCAAATGCATAACTATTTAAAAGAAAGAAGAAAGTAAGATAAATATCTATCATAAAGATCTGTATTTGGTTTTACAAATCAAGTAAAATTTACATTATAAATATTAAAAAAAAAATATGCGTCTGTACAAAGTACCTACACACGTATCAGAAGTGAAACTTCGGTAAACTAATTTTTATATCTCTATCTCTCTCTCTCTCTCTCGTGCCGCTTTTCTCATGTCGCGTTTCATCTGTAAAAAAATTACCCTTATGCGCGCAAAGTAGTTTCACTTCAAAATAAATAAGGCGCGTAACGGAAAAATGTGACCATAGAAATAAAGATGGCGCGTAACAGAAAAACGTTACAATTTTTTTTTCTTCCATACGTCGATAAAGAAGTTTCACTTTAAGAAAATCAATAATTAAAGAAAAGTAAAAAAAACGGTGTGTTATCTATAAAAATAAATTATAGTGAAATATTATTTTAAATTCATATCGAACCTGAAAATCACCGCAGAGACAGGAGAGGTGTGTGCCATCACCTGCGACCAAAGCTATATGGTCATGGTAGTACAAAGGTGAGCTCGATCGGCATTCACAACCAGCATCTCCGCAGGCAGTACGACAGCCTCCCGTACCGATAACCATCCCTGTCGGCTCCGCACTCCACATACGCTCCAAGCGTTGAATCTAATATAAAACAAAAATACATATGTATAATATTTATGACAGGAAAACTTCGACATCTGGATGTAAATCCCTGTCTTACTTAAGATTTATTCTCATGGAAATAATAGATACATATTAAAAAAAAGCACAATTTATGTAATACAAAGTTTCATCTCTCATAAGAGATGATCAAAGCTTAATGTTATAAGAAACTGATCAAAGCTTAATGTTTTTGTGTTAAAGTATTCTTGAATGTCTTAGGTACACTTACAAATGCATTACCTGGGTGCTGCTACCATCAAGTATTAGAGTTTTTTTTGTTTTGCATAGACTAAGTTTTTTTTTTTGGAAACACATTTACGCCCTATTACCCCACTTGTATCAGACAGGGGAATTTCTGTGGGACTCACCGGCCGCCGCACGACCGAAATATCTACTAAAACCACAGCGGCCCCAACCGAGCTTTTACAGGGCGCCGAGATCGAACATAGACTAAGTCTGTTAGATCAGCTACTAGATGTAGCTGATCTAACAGACTTAGTCTATTGTCTAATATACTTTACAGTGTAAAATGTATCATATTCAGTATTTCAAATAACAAACGTTGGTCAAATACACAAAATATAATAATCATTACTAGTCGCGGGTTGCTGAATTCGAAGCATATGACAGTTGAACGATATTATTGGCGATTGCTACTAAGAAATTTACCACCACTATATTATGAATAATAGATTTTCGACAGAGACTTTCCGCAGCTCTTCACCAATATTCTCACACCTCGTTACGTGGAATTTTATATGACATATATTGTTGATTTGTTTATACCCTTACCTATTCACGAATATAAACGTGAGATAATAAATTTAAAAAAAATAAATCTACGCATTACATTTACTCAATAAATGTGGCTCACATTTGATAGTGTTATAATAAATAATATAACTAAATGTACGCAAAGATACTGTGTTATTTTATAATATAATGTGACCCATTTGACTAAAATATTACACTTTTAGTCTTGACTTATATTTATATAGCCGCTCTTTGAAATAATTGTAATTATAAGCAGTGAATATTTTTTTTTGTATATTAATTTAAAAGTGTCAATATATATTTTTTTCAAATATGTTATGACTAAGATAGTTTTTAACACTTTCTTCTCGGCACCTGTAGATAAATATCAATTAGATTCTGTCGAAGTAACGCTTATTGAATTATATGAATTTGAAATGCTATGCGAGTTTATATAAATTAACTATTTAAAAAAATACAAACAGATAAATGTGACGGTATGGGGAACGTGCCATCTACGCGTTGATTTAATCGTTATTTGATTAAACATTAAACGAACGTCTTCGTAACACTCCTTAGGCGTTTAATCAAATAAAATAAAAATCAATACGAAACATTTAATAGTTGGATAAATCCTTAGATTTGCATTATTGCCAAATACTAATAATATATGTATATAAAGTTTAACTTGTACCATGAAATATCTAATAGTTAATTTTTTAATCTTATTAGACCAAATACTGCATCCAGTTGGGGTGTCGGGGATAGAATGTCAATAGACGATCTCTCCGGCATCCCGTAAAAGCGCGGCAGGGACCGCCGTGATTTCAGTCGAACCAGCTGACCGGCGAGTCCCACACACCCCCTCGTCTGTCACCAGCGAGGGCTAGTACGTAAATGCATTTCTACAGAACAAAAAAAAAGATACTACATCCAGATAGTTTCATTTGTATGAGAATTATTTAGTACTGCATTAAACTGATTACAGTGCAGCACTATTTTGTTTTTAATTTCCGCTATTAAGATCAAGGCATTAATATATCTCAGTGGAGTAAGTGCTAAAAAATTAAAGCTTATGTGTCTATTATAAATATTTCATTTAGGCCATAGCAAATTTACTGCAATATATAAGACGCACTACAAGTATATCATATATGGTAGTTTAATCCTAAAAGGCCTATTGAAAACACTAAATTTATTGTCGTAGGAAGAATTAGATGTTTGACTTATATTACAAATAACACTATAAAACAATCAAGATATATGTTGACAGCCAAGTTTTATTCTTAATAGCTTGTTATATGATATTAAAATGAAGAAATGCACACAACGTAAGTATATATGTCGAATGCAATTTTCACCACTAATGCAATTCCCGAGTTGTCAACTGAAGCATTGGGTAAGAGATTTTGAAGTAGCTCACCTCTATAGTGACACTTTGATTAGCTGCTGGAATAAACCGGTGAGTGCAAAGCAATCTTTCTTCAATATTCCAAAGTATATGATGATGGGATGGAGCGGCTACACCTCCGTGTGCAGGCGATGCTAAGCCGTAGTGTGTTGATGCACACGTGGCATCGGGAGATGCAGTACCTTCGTGTTGTTCTAAAATAAAATTCTGATTTTAGTTTTCTCCGTATCTGTATTTCGCTTCTTCTTTCACAATAGTAGAGCTGAATAGTAAGCTGACCAGGTTAGCGTAGGATTTTCTTTCGAGGTTTTTCTTCACATATATTAATAATAATATATGCTAACCTTTTTTTTATTTTTTTTATTGCATTTGGTGGCAAACGAGCAGATAGCACACCTGATGGTAAGTATCACTGCCGCTCATGGACCTTTGCAATACCAATGGTATAACTGGGCCGCTGCTTACCAATACAAACCCCAAACCCACCCCAGTTGGGCTTCCTGCTCTCTCGCTCACTGAACGAAGCGCAATAGCACATTGCCATTACTCAGACGTCGATCTTCTACGAGAGTGTGATACTATCCTGGACGGACCGGACCGCGACTATACATAGAGAACTGTCCCCAGCGTGGTCCTACCACTATTAAATAACATTTCATGCAACAATGAGAACTTGAAATAAAGCTTTATGCTAAGTAAGTCAGCGTAATATAGAAGGAAAATTTCCCTTCATTATAGAAAGACCTAATAAGGCTTTTAAAGAAATAATGAACTAAATTTAAATGTTTGCATCAGGATTTTTAATAGTGGTCTCTGAATCTGGCATAAAAGCATCTCGTTAAAGTTTTATATTAATAGAAACTCGCTCTTAAGATCAATAGCAATTGTTCTCAAGTATTGTCTATAAGTCAGTTAAGCGTTGGTGTTGACAGTTAATAAGCAAATTATTTGAATTTTTAATTATAAGGAACTTTAAAAATTCAAGAGACTGGTTGAATCAGGGACTAGTTGATTGAAACCATTTATACTTAGTTTTTATACATAGGATATGAAATAATAAATGAAGGTATATATTTACAGATTTTTGAATTTATAAATATAAACGTGAAAATTTGTGAAAATAGTTTTATATCATATATTTTTATTGAATTTATTGCATTTACGTGTCAGTTTCCGTATCATTTTCCGTGTGGTAACGGAGTAAGAATATAATTCACCAACCCCTATCTTACCCGTGGGTGATTGTAAGAGACGACTAAGGGATATAAAACGCATATAACATATTGATGTTATATGCGTCTCTTGCATAGGCAAGAGAAGGAAAACTCCCCATACCAACACATCTGACCAGCGTGGTATAATAGGTTAATTTACCCCCTATCCCCCCTTCCATTATGGAGGAGACTCAAGCCCAACAGTGAGACAAATGTGAGCTAATGATGATAATGATTATTACATTTTACTATTCTAACTTTTTAAATAAGAAAATCTTGTGACCATTAATACTGAACAATATTAGGATGTACATTTAGAAACTACATATGAAATAAAACCATTTTTAAGGATTTTATCTCGTTTGTATTTGGCATTCGTGGTTTCTCCTCCCATGACGTACTTTCATGATCACGAACGCTATAAAGCGTTCAAAACATCAGGAAATTAATCAAATACAAACGCGATAGCATCTGTAAAAATATTTTTATTTCAAATATTGGAAACTTCAAAATTTAAAAACAAAATTAAAATATATGAATACAATTATGTATATTATAAATTACTTAGTTAATGAATTGAGAGCTTATGAGATCTCTACGTGCTAGTGAACACAGTTTTACGGTAAATTGGAATTAATTCGTTAAAATTTAATTATATATATTACGTGCCTACTACTTATTAAATAATGGATTAAATAATATCAGATCAAAATTTAACTTAATTCAGAAATTATATAATATTATTACCACAGATACAAATATATATTTTATAGTATAAATATTAATATTACTAAGTATTACTACAAGGAGTCTGTGAATATTAGTTTGTCTGTCCCTTTCTCTTTACGAAAGTCATCAAATATTATTGTTTATGATTTGTTACGGAGGGATAATAATATTGGGCCCTTAAGAATTTCCTTGATACAATTATTATGGAATACAATTATGTGGTCATATCACTATTAATTTGTTTACTCACCGTCATGAAAGGCATAAGCGCCGTCAACAAATTCTTCTTCATCCAAAGTCTGTGAGCTTGCTCTTCGCACTAATATGGTCAAATTAGCACTTTTGGATGTCACAGCTTGACGTATTAGAAATCGCCCCGAAGGATCTCTCGCTTCCCTAACAGCTGGCCCGCATACTCTTAAGAGAGCGCGATCTCCACGTTCCGATCTATCTCTTTCCCCTCTACCACCGAATTCGTGAATACCTTCCAAAATTTCGATATGAGATCTACAGCTTTGTAACCTAAGGAAGAATTAACTTATTAGTAAAAATAACAAAAGTAGGTTAGAATATTGTTCGGAATATGACAACGAATAAGTAAAAATATCTTATTTTGCAGTAAGATTTATTGAACTAGCGAAATTAAACTCGTGGATCCGAAATTTACGACTTGTAACGCTCGAGATACTATCAATCAACAACACCACGGGGAGTAGAGGAGTAGAGTAAACACTTTGAAGATCATATTTTGCCACTATTTTTTACGGTTCGTACTCAATTAATTTTTTTTTTCCAAGTCTCGAATTATAATGTTGCAAACATTAATTAAAATATATTAAGTTGATACAGCGTTATGAAGAAAATAGAAAATAATTAGACACAATACAAAAAAAAAAACTAAAATAAAAAATCATTCTGATTAGAGTCATTTCAAAGATACTTAAAATATATTTATAAACTTATAAAAACCATCATTAGGGCCTCATGTTCTTTGATTTCCTCTTTATGCGGCTTTAAATATACGCGCATCAATTTTAAACCTCATTATTTTATTAAATATCTTTAATAAAAATAGCTAGTGCGTTTAACGACTGTTTAAAAGGTTAAAAGAAAGCCTTTGATTATATCTCATCACCTTCTGCGACTTATCAATACAGACAGACAGTGGTGATTGAGTAAGAATACAATTCACCACCCCCTATCTTACACGTGGGTGATCGTAAGAGACGATTAAGGGATTTAAAATGCATATAACGTCTATGCAAGCGAAGAAAACCCGACACAAAACCCTATACCAACACGTCTGACCAGGGTGGTATAGTAGATTAATCTTCCTCCCATTATGAAGGATGTTCGAGCCCAACAATTGGGCATATACGAGCTGAGATCATGATGATGAAGATAATGCCATTGTAGTAAGAATCTTTACTTCTATCTAGCGCAATAAATATGTTTCATTGTACAAGTAATTTGAATCAGTCATAACCGAACGCTAGAAACTAACTACGACGAATTACTCTTTCAATTGACGCCATTCATCAATAACTAGCACTGCCACAGCGCTCTATTATGTGGCGGTAGACAAAATTACACACGCCTACTATTACGTAGCGTGAAAAGCAACATGGTGAAATGTTCATATATTACCCAATTATTATTCCTGCTAGATAAATACGGCATCTAATAAAAAAAATCACTATCTGCTATGATATAAGTATTTAAATTTGATACGCCGCTTTGTAGAGCATAATTAGTAACATCAATATCTGCTATGATATAAATATTTAAATTTGAAACGCCATTTTGTAGATTATTTTCAACTTATTATTTATTATTTATAAAATCCGATTACGAAATGAAAAATGATGTCGCAAGCGGGATTCGAACCCGCGTCTATTGGGATTCCGGCCCAATCGTGCTGCCACTGCACCACCGCGACTAATTGTCGCGGTAAATAAAAAAAATTAAATATATTGAAATCAACGTTTTTATTAATAAATCAGTTAATACGTTCGCTTTTAATAGCGGAAGTTTATCAAAGGCAACAAAAGTAACGCAAAATTCAAATCACACCCTGTGATGGCGAAATTTCTAAAGATATCCCGGAGAAAATATAAAAAAATTAAGCTTTATATAACGAATTTAAGATACTATTTTATACACCTTTACTAGCAGTTACCTGCCCAAGTAACCATAACCCAAACTCCATAGTCGCTGGTCGTTTTTACTTATATAGGGGACATGCACAGAAAATCTTATAGCTTTTATAAAATAACGAAGGTCTGGCCGTCGTGGGCCCTTGGGCTATAGTAGATGAAGAAAATAGTTGAGGAGAAAATTCACATTGTCGAGTTTCAATAGAGATAAATGCTTGAAATAGCGGTTCGAATAAGTGCGTTCATGTTCTCTTTTCATTCCATAGTCGTATTGGGCCCTTCTTCTCAATCGAAGGGAAAATAGCCCTCTATCACACGCTGACTAAACGGATTAAATACCTAAAGTTTTATCAAAAAGACCAGTTAAAAATCATAGAGATTGTTTACATTTTTGTATATCTCTTAAAGTTTTTTTTTTCTTACGATCCCTACTCGAGCGTATTGAAAAAGAAATCTTTAGCTCGCATATTAAAACGCACAATGTGCGATGCAGCCATTGGCTGCACAAGGACATATCTAATGATATATTATTTATCAATATCGATTGAGCTATTGAGTAATTACTAGTGGACATAAAAATGCAGACACACCTAAGTCAAACACATAACCCTCTTTTTCAGCTCAAAAAAACAAAAAAAAAATCCTCAGGCTCTGCAGTCAGACAAATAGGATTTTGTTTTGAGTTTACTTCTCTTGTGTTATGATCTGGTACTTATCTTAGTCACCATTAGCGACACGAGTGGGAAGGGAATCGAAAGTAAAATACAATTTTATTCCGTCAATGTACATTACATTGATGGTCTAAACTACACTCTTAATCGCTCCTTATTTTTTTTTGTAGTTTGTTAAAGGTCGTGATTTTTCACTAGTAGTTGAAAACGACTGCTTAAGAAGTTAACGACTGTTCCCGCAGTTAACAATTAACTGCTAGAGCGATCCACGTACATTGCTCAGCGACAAACTGCTCCAAGTAAATAGGCTTTATAATTTGCGCCCCTTTTACTGCGTCTCATAGTATGTTCATTAATGTTACGAGAGGGCAAAACTGTACTAAATTTAATGAGATTCGGCTGAGATAGTTACTCGCAAAATGAATAACAATAGGAGGGAAGATATGTAATAAAACAGAAGTACTAGTTAATTCTAGTTCCACCTTATTGTATAAAATGCATGCATATCAGGCGTAGAATACTAGCAGCAATTGCTGATACCACGCAAAGATTTCACGTTGGAATTACAAGGCCCGCAAAATTTCCGAAATTATTATTATAAATATAATAATAATTATATTGTACTAGCTATTCTCATGCCTTAGCTTTTTTTTTAGCTGACGTTAATATTAGTTTTTTAAAATCATTTTTTTTTATACAGGGAAATGGCATTTTTATCTGGATGAAGGGTAATCTACAGTCCTTTTGTACCTGTGATAACGTGTATACAAGCTCTCAAAATAATAGAACAAATAGTTCAGCATTATTTCATTAGAGTAGGTTATAAAGTAAAACCAATTTCTTAATTATAAAATAATTAATTTAACAATTTTATGCAAATTTTGACAATAAATATGCCCACAACATAGTCTGTAAAGGCAACATAGAAGGTTTTAGAACGTGAACATTTACTTACGTCTTATTAAATTATTTTGGTAATCCCTTTACTGTTTTAACTTATAGCGTAGTTTGTTATTAATATACACATTACATATATCGATATACGCAGTATTATTATTTTGAATAATTGTTAAAAGTATTTAAAATAAAGCCTAATAATTACATTATTAAATAAGTTTGAACCTATGTTACAAACAAAGTCGTTAACTAAAAGCGAATACGCTTGCTAGCTTGTATGACATATTTAAATTCTTTCCCCTTAACTGATAAAGGGTCAACATGACTCTTCTCATTAACATTACCCAGGTGACGTCCAAACAATATAGCTTATAGTGTGGGCATGGAATGAGAATACAATTACCGCTTAGACAATTTTTATGACTCATATGACTAATGATCGAGGAAGTCATAAAAATTAGCTTATGATCTCACAAGGAAAATGGGCAACAGTAACTTAAAACCCTGAAAGCCTGACGATTACGGTACCTCTTACTGATGGAAGACATCTACTTCTAGAAGTAGACGGTAATAGCTGAAATTTACTGCTGCGCCCTAAGCTCCTCCACGATGAGAGGAAAGTTGACCTACTATACCACTCAGGTCAAAGGGTTGATATAGATGTTATTTGCTTATCACATCCCTTATAGTCCTTAAAATATCTTGCTAGCTTGATCTCTGTGACAGATAGCTACAAAACCGATGAAGTAATTTTGAATACGCATTATGGTTACAATTTTATTTTGTATCGACTATATTTTCATTCTTTACGTGCCAGTTATATCTCAACTAAATTATGAATATAAAAATATGAATATTTACACCAAAACTTGTACCTCATATGTTTTAAAATACTCAGCGACCATTTTATAAAAATATGATGCTTACGCAAGTACAAGGTTATACTGGACTGAGAATAAAATAGAGATGGGATAATCGATTAACGTAAATTGATAACATTCTTATTAATTATTTATAAAACAAGTAACACTAATATATTATCTATATAAACCACATGGTTTCGCTATAAAATAAGTAAATTGTGTTATTTTGTATTCCGACATCAGTTGTTATTAATAAGATCATTTATTTTATACTTAAAAGATAATTTCTTTTATAAAACAAATATGAATATTCATGAAATAATCTGTGACTCATCATCAACCTACAGGAATGCTCCAGTGATGATGATAATAGTAACGATGAACTTGGATGTACTCCTTTCAAATAATAAAAAGAATGATTTAACAGCTTTTGCTTAAATTAAATAAAATCTATTGATTTAAATTCAATAAGATTTTCATAGATTGTTTTTCAATTGCAGTAGAAAATAACTTCAAAAAATTAAGTAATTATATCGACAAAAATACAGACTACATCGTAAGCGTGCAGCACTAGTGACAACTGTCACAGAGATCAAGCTATATCTTATGGACTACAGTAATGTATTACGACATCCACAGTCAAGAAGCAGAGCGGTGAATTGTATTCTTAATCAGTCGTCACACGAAGCCTCTATGTATTTGAAGTACTAATAAGTATTTATTATATTTAAAGAATTAATTATTTAATAAAAATTATCCATGATCAATCAAAAACTAATGTCAGATTTATAAAGACACTGGTGATAGTTTTATGCACGCAGCCATAAATAAGACAAAAAACCGGAGGTGTCAAGGGACACCCGGATGGAACGAAGTTCTATTTTAATTATATAATTTTTTTCTGCCTTAAGCGATTTTTATCGTTATATTTTAGCCAATTTGCAAAATATCTTTATAAATTATAGCCTATGTGTTATTCTGATGTGCAAGCTATATTACTATAAATTTCATCAAAATCCATTCAGTAGCTTTTACGTGAAAGAGCAACAAACATGTTCACATCCATACATTATTACAAACTTTCACGTTTATAATATTAATAATAGGATATACAATTCCACTAGACTACCAAAACTTTTCGGCCCCGAGCTCGAACGCGAGCCGGCCACGCGGCCCGGTCAAGGGCGAAAATAATTTCGTTGCGCATTATTTTGATTTTGCTATATCTCTTAAGGTATTGATTTAATTTGCATGGTCTGAAGGAAAAAAAATATCTTCATGAAATGCTCAAGCCAACTAATGTATTTAAAATGATAAGGATTAATACAGTATTTGTGTAAATAGCTTTTCAATTACCGTTTTATAATAGAACATTTTTTAAAGTATTAAAATGGATATAGTATGTTATCCTTAAGAGATAGATATATACCATCGCGGACTTTTTTGTAGGCCTTTTTAAGCTGTATAATACTGTAGTACTTTATTTTGATCTATTTCGTAGGGTTCAGCCAGCGTTTGCAATGTAAGCGCAAAATAATGTGTTTATTTACGACATCACATTAGAAACCTCTAAAATTATCAGTGTTTCTCTAGTACATTATGCATATATTATACATATAAACCTTCCTCTTGAATCACTCTATCTATAAAAAAAATCGTCGCGACACCACACTGTTCAATGCGAAATAGAAATGAAAATATCTGGCTTGCTTTCTATAAGAGAACCGACGAGCGACGCCGCACAGCTTACAATAGCTTACTATAGCAAAAAGTGTCGTGACAACTTTTCGTAAGAATTTTTTCCGTCTAGCCCCCTTTCACAACGCGCGATAAGGAACTTCGTTCCAAAAGAAACTACTCAGAGAGTGTTGGGAAGACATACAATTGAAGTGAGACTTTAAAAAAAAAATAATTTTGAAAAATATTAATAATTCATCAACCTCTTTTGAATAGCATATATTGTATATATTGTCTTACTCATTAATTTATTTAAATGAAATTATAAAAACGAGAAGAGCGTCTCACTCTTCTCGGATACACGAAGGCAAGAGAGAATTTAAAATTCTAAGACTGCTTAAAAGTGTGTGACAAATACGTGTTAGTACTTAATACACAGCTGTCGCTTAATTTTTTATTTTTTTTGCCTACTTTTAGTTATTTTTTTTTATGGCCAATGGTGGCAAACGAGCAAGCAGCACACCTGATGGTAAATGTCACTGCCGCCCATGGACCCCTGCAATACCAAGGGTACAGCTTAGGCCGCTGCCTACCAAATGAAATTACCAAACCCACCCAGTTGGGCTTTTTTTCTATTTTTTTTCATGGGACTAATCCCACCACACATTCCCACCATTGTAACTCCTGTAAGCCAGGATCCACAATGGTCACTATAAATGACACCAAGGTTGGTTGTTGACCCTCAGGCAGTCCCGGGATATGATTTTAATTGTCTTGGAACCCGCAACAAATTTAATTAGAAAAGGTTAAAGAGGAGGAGTTGGAAAGAGTGATTCCACTTCCCTCCTAGGCAAAGCGGGAGACAGGAAAACAAAATGACTAGTCAGCCAATAATTAAAGAGGTGTACGGCTACGATAAGCGCAGCCGTACGGCACCACGGATACGGAAGAGCTTAACGGGGCCTATATGTGAGCGTTAAGATTGATTGCTACAGTAGGTATGGCAGAAACGTATGATTGACCCAGTTGGGCTACCGGCTCACACGATCACCGACCGAAGCGCAATAGCACATTGCCATTACTCAGACGTCGATCTTCTGCGAGAGTGTGGTACTACCCCAGACTGACCGGCCCGCCCACTTATATAAAATGATACGGCTATCTAGTCAAGTATAGGTCGTGACCTAATCATAAAGGTGGAAATGTTACTTTACTAAAAATCAAATCGTCATGATTGTTATATATTTGATAACTAATCCGAGGTTGAAGTTTTTAATAGATTTTCTTTTATATAGTTTTCATCGCCATCATTTAAGTAAATTTGTCCAGGTTTCGTTTTTGTACAAAACGTTCATCATTTACTTAAATTAAAAAAAAATTAAAATACTATCTTTAATTAATGATCAAGGCATAATAAAACTCTTTGATGAAAATTGTAGAAATTGAATATCCTATTAGTCTTCGAACGGCAAGAAGAAGGCTTATAGACGCAGGTTTTAAAACGTGTAAAACAAAAGAAAGAAGAAGAAAAAGAAAGAAGTGGCAGCTCTTAGAAAATAACATAGAGATTTTCCAACTTATACACGAGAAAGTCGTTACATTCTGGGGTAACCAATACGATATGTTGACTTTATTGATACATTAAATTATATGTTTAATAGATTATAATCAAATCGTACATTTTATAAGTCTAGCAAAAATCTATTCTAGAGATAATCTACCTTTTAAGAATAACTAACAGTGTTTATACATCATGTCAAATGTGATTCGTGAGTTTATGAATATGCTATATTACCACATTTTCTTTTGTTACAGATGTCTTATAAGACGCCTAACGTACATAAACAAGTAACAATACTGTAAGAGAAAAAAACTCCAAATAAACCCGTGCCCGAAAGCACAAGGAAAAATATCTATAGAAAACCTAGCACTTTCTTACCATTACACAAAATCATCAAGATGATACTGACAAAATGCATAATTGACATATACCTATGTATTTTTCTGTTTTTTTTTTTTACTTTTATAAAAAGATAAAACTTACACTAAGGAATAAATCCTTGTATCGTGGTAGACTTCAGAATTACGCAGATTGGCAGTAAAAATTAAAGGACTCAAATTACACCCAGATTCAGAACAATAATTTTTCGGTGGCACCCAGAATTGTTTAAGGTGAGGATCGAATCCAAAGCACTTAGAACGAGAGTGCAGTACTTAAGTACTATTGCAAAGATGCGATATAAAAGTACCTGTCTTTCTACGTGATGAAAAACCGCAAGAATTAGAGCTTACAAGTTTCCTCTATATCAATTTATATATATATATTTTTAAATGTGCAGCATGATCAAGGCGTGGAAAAGTAATAATTTTTCCATCCTATCTCCGTTACTTATCACCTAGTTATATATATTAAAAAAATCTTATAAAACTTACCTTAAATTATAATTAAATAGGGAAACTTGCACAACGTCAGTAGGCGAGCCTAGTAAGTGTATAACACATTGAGCACGCCATGTGTTCGCTCTCGAGTCAAAGTGCCCGGAGCGAGCACCCCCCGCACCGTAGCCTCGAACTGTGGCGCCGCATCCCACCCTCGTGCCTCCACTGGACACTTCATTTGTCATCCCGTTACTGTCTACTGGCATCCTATCAGCTATAAAAGATAGTACATTTGAGGATATGTTTCAACTTGTAAACAACATTGTTTATTTTTATTGTTCTCAGCACTTTCCATGAAGCTAAGGAAACGATATAAAGTTTATCTAACCTAAAACTTTTGTAATAACTTAGGTTCAATAAAGATCTAAATTTATTATAAGGTAATTGATATCTTAATATAAAATAAGCTAATACTTTTTTTTACATATACTGTACATAAGCTAGATAGCTTGTCTTTTAATCCAGGGCAGACCCCGGCTTTAAAAGAATTTCCGAAAGCATGTGCGCATATTAAAAAAAAGATGCGTGCCTAATTGGTCTTTCGGCTATAATTTATTTAATGCTTGTATTCTCATTTGCAATTAATTGAAATACATTTTAATTATTCCTAAATTTAAGATGATTAATAATATTTTATTGCCGTATAATAACGGATGAAAAAAATAGTGTAATACCACTCCCTTAGAAAATTAAAAACACATAAAAGGATAGGTCTGTTACTTTAAGTGTTTAAAAAAGTGAAGCCAACAATCCTGTTAGTGTGCAAACGATTACACGATTATACACGCACACTACTATAAAATGGAAGACAACGACTACCTTGTACACTGGCTAGCGTAGGATGACATTACTGAGACCAATTTAGGGGAGTCAAATATTGTGCGTGGAATTGGATTCTATGTATTATTATTCTAAGTCTACTCCTTCATTTTCCGTAGTTTCTCTTCAGAGATAACTAACTATGTGTCGAAAGTCTACAATATTAACGCAATAGATCGAAACCTTGAAATAGAAGTCTATCATGCCAACCAATCTAGCTATTATGGTGTGTGATAATAAACCAATTTCATTCCGATTAGGAAGGAATCTTCAGGTCAATATCCTAATATGTCCTAACACATGACCTTTTTTTTTTTTTGGTGGACTATGGATGCGTCTCGCCCCGTCAAATCGGTCCGGGGTGACGGAAAAGGCGGCGCGTGTACCCGATTGTTGACTTCGGTGGCCCGCCCGGCGGTTTACCCTCGCGGGTTCCTCTCGTCGACGCCCCGACAGATTTCGCCGTCGGGGCGTCACTCTCACGCTCCTAACACATGACCTACGATTTTTGTTATATATAATAATCAAATATTTCATTATATGCCACCTGATTTTATGTGGCGATATAAATTGTAATTACAAGAGACAATAAATACACCCACATTGTAATTGGACGAGAATACCGTCATCGGCTATTTATTCAATTATATTACTGTAATATTAAAGATGACGTAATATGTTTATTTAGGATATATGACAATATTATATATCGTTATCTGTGAGATGAGTGGTATCACTCACTCATTTTTGACTTGTATAAGTCAAAAATAAATGTTTTTCAGGATAGCAAAAAGAAGATTTAAAACTTCTACTGCGCGATCTAAGGAAGCGACGTTAAACTTGCGTATCTTTTTTTGTAGATAAAAACGTTCACTTTCAGTGGGCATTTAAACTTTTGTGGAAAATATAATAGTTTTAAGTCGTTATTGAAAAACCTGTGTGTTGTGCCATTTATTTTATTTTTAATAATGCTAAAATTAAGTGATGAATAGAACTTTGCACTTAAAGTTGGGTTCGTGTAAGTATAATAAAAAAAAAGTAATAAGTGAAATAAAAATATATAACAACTCATTAGAATATGTTACTAGGGCAATGTTGCTCAAATTAATGATAATAATACTATCCCAAGGGCATAATCTTTTTAAATATCAGTTCCCAAATTTCATAATTTCACTATCTTTTGTAAAATGCTACATTCAGTTGCAAGTAGCAAACATTGCATGGCAATAATATTAAATTTTGCCCTAATAAAATTGGTTCGAAATGATATAACTGTAACTATATCAATATTCACGATAAATGTACTGAAAAATATAATGTGAAAATTAATGTAAGCACATTAATACCACGCAACACAAAAAAAGAAGAAGATGGCAGCAATTTCTTATAAAAGTTACAACTTGAAATATTTCTATATTCACGATATTTTTGGCAAAATCTTTTCAGTTATAATAACATTTTGCACAAAATTTCCGAATCTAATAAGAGAACGTGTTAAACCAAAAAAATCTTTTTTTTGCTATAAAATTCTATATAAAAACACAAAAGGGGGACGCTCGACTTAAATCACTCATGACAGTAAGATAATATATACAATTATACATGTTTGATATCAGTCAGTCCCTACTTTAACATAGAATTTAAATAGACAGAGCTAGTCGTTTCAAAATTATAAAGCGTACATCAGAATCACACACCCAACATTCGTTATACAGTGGAATATAAATGTTACATTAAAGAAGCTTAATTATCCACTTCAAGCGTAACCCCTAACTTGATGTGGACACATGTCAGCCAAGTAGCCTTATGTTATTTTATACTTCGTTCGTACAACGCATTTGTTTAATAAATGTAACTTTGATATTAAAATTATTGTTTTTTTTTGGCATATAACCCATTACATTCCCTCCCCATCGACATTGGGCCGGCCATTGGTAACGCTTCCTTGACCTCCGTGGCCAGCCCAGTGGGACCAATTAAAAAAAAATGCTAAGTAAGAGTTGGATTTAAAAAAAAGAGAAAACTATAAAGAGTATTAAGTTCAAAAGACATATTGTTAACAAATCAATATTTAATATATTGAGAAAATGATCTCTGGTAGAAAAGTTGTGATGCGAAAATAAGTACATACATACATACATACATAGCCTCACGCCTGTTTCCCTGAGGGGTAGGCAGAGACTACGGATTGCCACAAACCACGATCCTGACATACCTCCATCGCTTCATTCACGCTCATCACAGTCTTCATGCATGCTCTACGATTACGCGTACTCCTAATCTGACCTTTCACTAACACATCTTCAATTTGATCCAGGAAAGTACGACGTGGTCTTCCCCTTGTAATCGTTCCACTCACACTCGCTTTGTATACTTGTTTAGTCAACCTTTCTTCACTCATTCTTTCCACGTGTCCGAACCACCTCAGCATACCCTTTTTTATCTTTGTCACTACTTCTTCATTCATACCGCAGCGCTCTCGTATAACAAAAATAAGTACAGACATTTAATTATTTTAAAATTACAACAAACAACTACCAACTACTGAGGAAACAACAACTACCGAGGAATAAAGCTTATGTCACATAACATGAAGATTTGGGAGAAAGTAATAGAGATAAGAATGAGAGAGGAATGTAAGATAACCCAGAACCAATTTGGTTTTATACCAGGACTGAGTACCACGGACGCAATTTTTGGCTTACGCCAACTTATGGCAAAATACCAATGTGAACATAGAAACATGCACATGGTATTCATAGACCTAGAGAAGGCGTACGACCGTGTTCCCCGGGAAGTTCTGTGGTGGGCTTTGAAAGAACGAGGAATATCTGGGAAGTATGTAAGATTAGTGAAAGCTATGTATGCAGGAGCGCGAACGATTGTTCGGTCCGAAGCCGGCGTTACTGACGAGTTCAATGTGGCAGTAGGCTTGCACCAGGGATCAGCTATAAGCCCTTATCTATTCCTCCTGGTGATGGATGCTCTGACATCGGATATACAGGGGGAAGCACCTTGGTGTATGCTGTTTGCAGATGACATTGTTCTCGTCGGGGAGAACGCAGCTGAGGTACACGCTGAGCAGACTGGAAAAATGGCAGGAGAGGTTGGAAAGAGTTGGCCTTAAGATCAGCCGTACCAAAACTGAACATTTGTTCTGTAACTTCGGTGGCTCTTCCCACTTCTCTCACATTGCCTTAGATGGGGTATCACTACCGGTCTGCTCCGATTTTAAGTACTTAGGCTCGCTTCTCCAAAATGACGGCAATATCGACCGGGAAGTTAGTAGGAGAATGAATTCAGGCTGGATGAAATGGCGACAGGTTTCGGGAACAATATGTGACGCGTGGATGCCCCTTAAACTTAAGGGGAAAATCTACAAGAGTGTCATTAGACCTGTCGTTATGTATGGATCTGAATGTTGGGCATTGAAAAAGACGGATGAGAGACGATTGCATGCTAATGAGATGCGTATGTTAAGATGGATGTGTGGGGTGACAAGACTAGATAAGATACGAAATGAGTATATTAGGGGAAGTTTAAAAGTAGCACCAGTGATAGAGAAGTGTAGGAGCGCGAGATTGTCTTGGTATGGACATGTGATGAGGAGGGATGAAAGGCATGTGACAAGGAGGGTTACCAATATGCTTGTGGATGGGCGTAAGAGTCGTAGGAGACCCAAAAAAAGATGGATGGATTGTGTAAACGAGGATATGTGTATGAAAGTTGTGAGTGCAGATATGACGGCTGATAGAAGATTGTGGAAGGCAAGAATGTGTTGTGCCGACCCCTCTTAGCGTGGGATGAGGGCAGGCAAATGATGATTTAATTATTTTAAAAATGCCTATACTTTATTTTACTCAACATCAATCTCCTGCTCTTATCCCATTAACTTGGGATCGGTACTTTTCCATCGTATATATTCTTCTTACATATAGCAAAATTTTCTAAAGATTTTCTAACAGAATTCTATAAATTCTATTTTTTATTGTCTATGGTAGTAAATGAGCTAGAAGTACACCTTATGTTAAATGATAATACCGCTCGTGGACCTTATCAATACTAGGGGCACAGGCAGGCAGATGCCGTCCTGAAAAGAGTACTCTTCTTAAACCTCGCTTTAAAAAGAACATGTCATAGTGCTCATGAAACACCACGACGTGTTTTATTCCAGATCCTCCACGTAAGTAGGAAAAGTTGACGACCATAAGGTCTCCAAGTAAAAATTATGAAACCTGTCACGGTGTGGAGCAGTACAGTGGTAAAAATGGGACTGCGGTACCAAGTCAAACAGTTCCTCAACACACTCCTCGTGAAAGAGCTGGTAATGTACACGGTTTTTTTTTCAAGAATAAAATTACTGCATATGGAATATTACTAACCAAAATAATGGGTAAAATGTTGGTAGAAGTAGAAATGTATTAATATACCGGTATATAATCTTACTTAAGATACATTATTGTTAAAACACCAACGTAGATATTTCTATGTGCAATAAAGAGAAATATGAGCAAGTCGAACAATACAAACAATTTCTAGAACAAATAGTTACCATGATGCATATGATGTGTTAGAGCTGCTAATGGCGGTGAGGCAGGAACCACAGTGGGCGGCGAACCACTGCTCTCAATTCTCTCTATAAATTCGAGCTTCGCAATAAAGCCGTTATAGTCGTACGGTGGTACTAATGGCCCGGAACTGTAAGGTATCATCACTACATTAGCATTTTAGCACTTAATATTGAATATACGTTTATCGAACCTGAACCTTAATATTAAGTATTAACTTACTGCTAAAATATGGTAAGATATTATATAAAGTTAATTCTATGGTCTTGAGGTATTCTAAATATCATATTAAGTACTAGCTTATACCCGCGGCTTTGCCCGCGTATAAGGTTACTTTCCTAAAGTTTTTCATCCCCTGTTTTATTTTACGCCTTTAGGATATTTTTTTACAAAAATTTAATGTCATATTTATTTATATGTAATCAATAGCCAAAAAATAAGTTACAGGCTTTAAAAATGACAATACTTCCTTACAACTTTTCATCACCCTTTACAACCCTTTTCTTACATTAAAAAGTTGCCTATGTCCTTTGTCAGGCTCTAGACCACCTGTGTACGAAATTTCATTAAGGTCGGTTCAGTAGTTTAGGCGTGAAAGAGCGACAGACAGACAGAGTTACTTTCGCATTTATAATATTAGTAAGGATTCTAAATAGACTAGTTTTTATAAATAAAAAGAAATGTGTGTGTACTTATGTAAGTACATGCGTTAGAAGTTATACTTCTTTGGCGTAACAAGATGAAAATCTTTTCAAAAATTTTATCTTTCGCCTTATTCTACGTTTGTAGAAAAAATGACACTCATCATCATTCACCTACTCTTATCCCAATTACTTAGGGTCGATACAATATGTACTCTTCTTTCATAGTACATATTGTAAAAGTTATTGGCTATAGTTTTATGACCGGCCGCCTGCCAGACGTCAACCCTCCTTGGGAATAGAAAAAAAAAAGAAAAAAAGGTATTTAATACATTGAAAGTTTTATTATAACGCATTATCTAGTTAAAAAACTAAAATATTGACTATAGCTAACTTCAGGGTGTCGGTTTTTCGTGACGGTGTGCACGCGCATCGTAAAAATTTACTCACATCATTTTTCCCTAACGCGCAAAAAAAATTATAACTTCTAAAAATATAAATAAATATATTATAATATAATTGGCAAGGTTCAGTATAAAGACAGGTGTGAAATAACTTGATAAGAAGAATCGATTGATCAAACACACTCTGTGTTTAAAAGTTATAATAAATTTCAAATTCATTGAATTCTAAAAAAGGTATCCAAAATAATCTTACTTGAATTCCAAAAGTAGATTGGGTCCCGGATGCTCGAGGGTAGCCGTGCGCTCAGCGCAGAGCGTGCCCAGAAGCGACGCAGAGGGTGAGCTACCCGCCCGTAACGTTAGATAATCCGTCGTACAATGACTGTAACAAAATGCTATTTACACATTATCTATATAATCTATATCTATTATTAAAAAGCTCATTTCATTTGATTTTTTTTATCGTACTAATTTCAAGGATTTTAAGGTCGAATTAGAAAAAAAATATTACAATTCACCACCCTATATCTTACCCGTGGGTGATCGTACGAGACAACTAAGGGATATAAAACGCATGTAACATCTATACGAGAGAAGGAAAACTCGAAACAAAACCCTATACCAAAACATCTTATTTTTTTTATTTTTTTTCACGCTGTGGAAATGCGTTTACGCACAAGCCCTCGCCGGTGACAGACAGACTAGGGGGTGTGTGGGACTCGCCGGTCAGCTGGTTCGACCGAAATACCCACTAAAACCACAGCGGTCCCTTCCGCGCTTTTACGGGATGCCGGAGAGATCGTCTATTGACATTCTATCCCCGACACCCCAACGCTAGGCCATCTGGCCACGTCCAGTCGACAGTCAAGGCGGCGGGAGGAGATGCGCGTAACGGCGCCTCCACCTTCCTAGCCGCCACCTACGGAGTGAGTCTGCAGAAGCAAATACCTCACGTATCCGCTCCACGGCCTCCTTCGAAGAGATGACCTCCTCACAGAAGGAGGCCATCGACGACCAGCACCTGTCGCTGTCAAGCATCTTAGATATGATGGTCAACAACGACAGGTCTATTCCTATCACCGCCGACAGGTCGTGGCGCCGACGCCTCCAGGCGGGACATACCTCTAGGGTGTGACGTGCATCATCAGTTAGCGCGCCACACTCATGGCATCCAGGGGCCTCTGCCCGTCCGATCCTGTGCAGGTACTTACCGAAGACACCGGGTCCGGTAAGTACCTGCGTCATCCTGAAAGACAAGTTGCCGTGCCTACTCTTCATCTAGCGGTATACCAACACGTCTGACCAGCACGGTATAGTAGGTTAATTTCCCTCCCATTACGGAGGAGGCCCGAGCCCAACAGTGGGGCATATATAGGCTGTTATGATGATGATGATGATGAGAAAAAAATATATTTGTATAAGTTGGCCTTTTAAAAAAAATACTGGGGGCAGTAAAATATAATATTACGATAAATAGGCCATTAGACTATTAGTGCCAGAAATATGCAAATAGTGAAATTAGTACGAGTTGCTGTTGAATTGCTGACGTAACATAACGATGGTAATAGAAAATCTTATGAAATTGATGAAATAAACTTAGAGACATACAATTAAGAAACATAAATCACATCCAGGCTCGCAACAACCAATGTTAGTTCACTAGTTTATTAGTGGTAGGAGGACCACGTTGTTGACAGTTCTTTGTCTACAGCCGCGGGCCGGTCTGTTCAGGGTAGTACCGCATTCTCGCAGAAGATCGACGTCTGAATAATGGCAATGTGCTATTGCACGTCGTTCGGTGAGCGAGAGAGCCGGAAGCCCAACTCGGGGGTTAGGAGATTGTAATGGTAGGCAGCGGCCTAGCTATATACCCTTGGTATATATAGCAAAGGTCCATAGGCAGCAGTGACACTTACCATCAGGTGTGCTGCTTGCTTGTTTGCCAACATAATCATTAAAAAATACACAAAATGCAGCTATTGCAATATAATTTCAGTTTTATTGTTAAGTTAGTAAAAACTTTATAGGTACCTATAAATCTTCTTAATCTTGATAAGCTTATCAACATTTACTATTCGACATAGGCCTTCTCATTAGGCATAATATCATAATTGTTATGCGTAGTAGGCAGGCTGGCTATCACAGTAAATCTTATGAGTTAACTATAGCACTTCTGCCCATTCTCCTCGTAATCCTTCAGCTAGCTTTTACGACTCACTCAAGAATAGGATCATATGCTACGAGTTGTGACAACACAACACGGGTATATAAATACATACATACATACATATCATCACGCCATATCCCTTGCAGGGTAGGCAGAGTGAACAGAGTGCCAGAGAATAAATAATAAATAATAGCCTATTTTTGCATACTTCTCGCTTTCTCAACATTCATAATTCTTCGGGTATATAAACTTATTGTATAAAAGTAAAAATGATAAATATACTATCTTTAATGTCTGGTCTGATCGGCCCAGCTGTATATGTAAAACATTGTCATGAGCTCGTGGTCTTAATTTATTTGGTTAAGCGTTATTGAGTTTATCGGCTAATACATCTTCAATAAAAACACCAGTACTATAATTGTGCCCGATTATTCGGGAAAACATTTGCTCCCTTTAGATTATATAGGCATGAATTTTCTTTCCTTTTATTTGGAGATAAAATTGTAAAACTATGAAATATACCTACAAAAATGTATAGTACATATATTTTTGCAAACTTTCTCTCATCATGTATAATACTAAATTTGATCCCATTTTCTCATCAACTTAATAATCATGTCTTAAAAAATAAACCGTTTCAATTTGAGTAAGTATAAGCGAGTTCTAAAAGCCTTCATATTTCCCTTCATGCGTATAACAAATTTCACATGAAAAGGGATCATAAAATTCTACGCGCTTTTTAAACTTTATTGCAAGCATCTGTGCTAAATCTGGCAACTTGAGTAGCCGACTCGCGTGCGAACATTTCACCTATAAGTATGTTGGCAAATATATTGCAGAAAGATAGCGCTTTTATTTCTCTTCCCGACACTCCTTTGGGATTTATAGCAGAAGTAGCGCTATAGAAAATACACATATGTCTTTCACAATTTAAACGCAATAGGAATAAACTGTAATCCTTAAATACTGCCCTAGTTTATTTCTTTTTGTGCTATTAAATTTTAAATTTTCTTAATATAAATTATAATAATTATGAACGAAGTAAGGCGTATAATATCCAAACATCTATGCAAGAGAAGGAAATCTCGAAATAAAATTCTATACTCGTACAAACCCATCTGACCAGCGTGGTATAGTAGGTCAATTTTTTATAGATTACCTAAACTTGATGGCCATGCATGGTCTAAGACAGGGCATACACAAAGCTACACGCATCTTGATACGTCAAATGTTTCTGTCAGTGCAAAACAGTAGTCTTTGAGCAGCCAGTAACAGATTATTGCGCCATATTATTATATATTAATAGTTCTAAAATAGCAAGACAGGGTATTGTACATAACAGGGTTATTACAAACTACAAGAATATCAAAAATTTACTTAGTAAGGAATCCTGGGACAAACTTTATGAAGCTAGCGATACTAATGTTGCAGCGGAAATTATAACTAGTAAACTCAAATTACTGAAATTTTTAGCATTTAATATGCTTAATTATTTATAAATACCCAATTACGAAAGGAAAAATGATGTCACAAGCGGGGTTCGAACCCGCACCTATTGGGAATCCGGCCCAATCGTGCTGCCACTTACACCATCGTGAACTATTTTAGGACATGCAAATTTCGCTTCATATTATATCTTACGTCTTCAAGGTGACGTACGCCATCTACCGGACAATGTTTACACATTGCATAGGCTTAATACTTCAAACTTTACAGTTAGAATTGTATTAAACGATGACACAAACTTGTTATTCAAATTACTGAATTTTTTAGCATTTAATATGCTTAATTATTTATAAATACCCGATTATGAAACGAAAAAAGTAAGCTTAAATTATTTTTTTTTATAAATGCAGCAAAAACCCATATGATCGTAGTCGAGCGCGCACAACGCATGGTGCTTAAGGTACTTTTATACCTACCGTACAGGCATCCTACGTCCTCTGTGTATGATATAGCAGGCGTGTTATCTGTGAGAAAAATGTTTGTATACTAAATGATACGTAGGTACCATAAAACAACTGTTCCGTACCTTTGTTTCTCACATAAGCGTGTGGAACGATGTCCTGTACCTCATGTTAAATCGACATTTGCTCAAAGAAGTTATAATGAACTTCTTAGCTCCCCATACTTATAATAAATGCAACAAAATTTTAAAAATCCGTATTTTAAATAATATCAAATTTAAATTATCTATAATTGTCTGGCTAAAGTCTGTAAATATTCGAGCTATAGAGAAACTCTTAAAAGTGCCATAGAATCTCTATAATATACACACACTTATATATGCATGTAAAATAATATATTCATACATAAACACTCAGCCACGCACAAACACACACGCTAACACATCCACATGCGCATACGCATACACACACTCACACGCACACATAAGTACACACATACACATGCACGCACGCACACACACATACACACACATGCACATAAACACACACGAACACATACCCGCGCGCACACGCACGCACACGCACGCACACGCACGCACACGCACGCACACGCACGCACACGCACGCACACGCACACACTCACAAACACGCACACACACATAAGCACCCAAGTACCTACACTTTTTTAACTTTATAATTACTTTTCCTTTTTTTAATATTATTGTTAAGTTTTCTTACTAACATATTTTATTTAATTGTTGATGTAACAATAATGTCAATGTTTAAGGGGAAGACACTAGCACCTGCAACACAGTCTTTACTAGCGCAGGTGTTAGGGAATCCTATTAATTATAATATACATTTTACGTCAATAAACATTTATTATTATTATTATAGTAGAGGTTCTCCTAGTCCTCCTAGATTGGAGAGGGCCCTAGCTCAACAGTGGAACCTATATTAGTTGCGATAATGACGATGACAGTACTTTAAAATTCTCCTAAAGAATAATATTTTAATATAAGATATAAAAGTCAGCTTTAAACAATATTTTAAATTAAAATATTATATTATAAATATATATATATATATATATAAAGATCTTTGAAAAAACTTTATTCAATAACTTCTAAACATTCAACAAGCAATATCGGCGATGTTCGAATACTTGAAATTTTCCAACCTTTAATACTGAAGAATCTATTAGCGTACCTTTACGTTTTCAATAAACGAGGGTATTTAATAAAGGCAAGGGTATATTTGTATGAACATATAAGTAACATCTAATATAGAAGAAATGCTATTACAAGAGGAGTTATGTGTTTAAAATTAAAGACGGTTAATTCCAAATAGCATATAGCTTTGATACAATAATTAAACCCAAAACTTGTACGCTATACATACTCATCAGATTTCTATTCATTGAAACATCATTTGCAACTTCATCATCATCACCTCAGCTCATATATGTCTCACTGTTGGGCTCGAGCCTCCTCCACAGTGGGAGAGAAATTGACCAGATACCATGCTGGTCAGGTGTGTTGGTATAGGGTTTTATTTCGAGTTTTCTTTCTCTTGCATAGATATTATATGCATTTTATTATCCTTTAGTGGTCTCATACGATGACCCACGGGTTAGATAGGGGTTGGTGAATCGTATTCTTACTCAGTCACCACACGAACAGACATTTGCAACTTAATATATTTAAATTGAATAAATAAAGTCCGCGGTTAATATTATTTTTTTTGATAAATGTTTGCAATAAAGTATTTAATTATCTTATAATCAACTATAACAAGATCGGTTTTTTATTTATCTATATTTTTTTTTATTTTCTTTATCACGTCTACACTGAACAACGACGTTAAATTAAACTAAATGAAATAACAATCCCAAGACGTGCAAGACTTTAGTAATTTCACCAGTGAATGAAAAATGATTTACTGTATTTATAAAAAACGCTACGGCTGATACAAATAGCGGTAACTTAACAAACTGTAGTATAGCTGAGTGTCAATAAAAATATTAGTTCTAAAGATTGTATACATCTTTATAGGATCATGTTTTTATTACTTCAGAGTTATAAAAAGAGGTTTACTACGCCCACATTTCGGATGTCATATAAATGTGGACACAGCTGCGGTAACCAGACTGGTGCCATATTAATATTCATATAATATCATGCTATCAATATCATAAATTTAAAGGTTTAACGTTTTAAAAATTGCAATGAATATTTTATTATAGTATAAACAGTAACATTACTTTCATTAAATTGAATACATAATTATAAAAGTTGAAAATTTTGATGTGGTTATCATAACGAATATGGTCCACGTACCTATCTATTGGCAAAAAGGAATTTCCAGGTGGTATAAATAATGAGTTCAGAACTTCTATTGCATTTGCTACATTTAAACACTATTAGGATTACTATTAAATAACCAAGGGTAAGAGTTTATGGAATACATTTAAGTTTCGCTAAAAGCTTTTTTTCTTTTATTTTATTTTTTATTGCTTATGGTAGCAAACAAGCAGACAGCACACCTGATGGTAAGTGTCACTGCCGCCCATCTTTTGGATCTTTGCCAATGGTAAAGCTAGGCCGCTGCCTACCAATACAAATCCCGAACCCACCCCATTTGGGCTTCCGGCTCCCTCGCTCACCGAACGAAGCGCAATAGCACATTGCCATTACTCATACGTCGATCTTCTGCGAGAGTGTGGTACTGCCTCGGACGGACCGGCCCGCGGCTGTAGACAGAGAACTGCCCACAGCGTGGTCCTACCACAATTAAAAGCTAAAATCCGACAGAAATTAAGATAGATCTAAAAAATAAAATACTTATAATCTATTAAATTTTCCATCCAAGTAGGTAAATTCAATTGAACTTAAGATTTTTCTTTTTTTTTTCAAATATACAAAAATACATATCAATATATCATTTTTAATATTAGTAATGTGACGATGAGCGATAATAAAGTTATTATTATCATTATAAGAATTGAATAAAGAAGCAAAAGTATGAAATACTATAATTTATTGCCATAAACTTTCATTGTAATAATGGAGTACAACCACAAAATCCTTAATTCAGTACCATATATTTCGTACGACATTTAAGGGACATGAGAATATAACAATAGTGCAAGGGAATAAAATTTTGAAACAAAATCTGTCTCATTAGCGGGCTATGGCAGAGACTCGTGTCTCAACCATAGATGGCAAGGTGAGGTACACCGGGCATAGGAGGCAATAGATAATTTGTTATATATATGATTCGTAAAAATATTTTTTAGAGGTTTAAGAAGAGCACTTTCTTCACGGTAGGCAGCGGCCTAGCTATGCCCTGGTATTGCAAGAGTCCATGAGCGGCAGTGTCACTTACCATCAGGTGTGCTGCTGGCTCGTTTGCCACCACCGGCAATAAAAAAAAAAAAAAAAAAATGTTTATGTATTTTATAGTTTAAAAAGACCCGTTTTCTAGCTAAATATTACACTTTTCAAGACATTCTCATTACAGTAATTTGCGTACCTACTCTACAAAAAGGTCATTTGTATTTTCGATAACTTTCCAAGGAAAATTTGATTAAAAATATACCTTAATGCTATAATATTAAGATTATATTATGTATGGTAAGCAATGTAGCGTGTTTGAGGTGGAGAGCTTGCCTCAAATTGCTTGACCTCGGGCGGATTGGTCAGATAAGTAACCACTACCCAAATTACGTAGTCGCCTCCAAAAATTTAAATTAATATTCCACAGAATATATTGTATATAATCTGTATATATAATAAAAATGTAACGGATCGCTGTCTGTACATGGAAGTTATATGAGAAAAAATATTACTGGGACCTTTATCAACACAAATAGAACCCAAAACAATGATTTGGACGTGGTTTTTGCTAAGGTATTGTGGTAAGCTCCACTTAACATTAAGGCTTTATTTCATGTCAATTGGTTTATAAATAAAAAGATATGTCAATTTAAAAAAAATGTTCGGAGAACAAATCTTTATCGATTCTTTTCAAATTACGTACAAATTATCTTCAGTAAAAGTAAATAAACACGTGTTTCAGCATTTCTTAATTTTCACCCTCTGGGGATGTAAATTAGGCCTGCGAAGCAGGTTGAACGACTTATTACCGCCAAACCGAAACTATTAAAACTAGAAACATTAAATTTTGACGCACGTTTCTTTTTATGACATAGAGATTCAATATGAAAGGATTTTATGAATTCCGCCCCTAAGGGCGTGTAACAAAGTGGCTAAGTATGTATGGGGAGATTTCTTTATCGATTTTTTTCAAATTACGTACAAACATTCTTCGGTAAAAATAAATAAACACGTGTTTCTCTCTCCCTCTCCATCAACCCTGCACCAGTGCCGTCGTGGCGACCAGTGCCGGCGTGAGAGCTCACACGATACACATAGTACACGGCAATAGTTTATTGCCTAAGGGTTTAAGATACAGGTTAAGTTTAGCTTCAAAAATGTTCACTCTATAACTCAAATAATAAATCATATCTAACGAGGTCGCAACTCTGCTGGTAAAAAAAAACAGTCAAATAAAGGGTGGCGATAATTATATTTTTATCCCATGGTCCTACCGTAAATAGTATATTAAAGGCAATATAATTTGTAGAATGAATAGAACTTTGAACAACCTTTTTTTTTAGCAACCGGCTATGGTATATAGACACACTGCCGAGGTGACGAGTGACCCCATAGCGCGCCGTACACGTACATCTACGTTATGCGGGCGGGCCACCGCAACCGGGTATCATCTAGAGTCGAAGCCCTCATGCAGTGAACCTCAATACAGGTACTCACGCTTGCGCCGCCCTACGTACCGACGGTAGAGCGTGTCCATGTAGAGTATTTTCTGTCGGACCCACCCCATTGCCTAATTCCGTTAGACAACTAACTCGCAGACGACGGCGACGGCATCCCAGTTTCTGACGCTGTTAATTATCCTCCTAGCGATAAACCTTCAACACCTTGCATTGCTTTTTCTATTTAACTCTGTCAGAGATGACTTCTGCGTGGACGAAGTCGCAGGCAAAAGCTAGTATTAATAATATATACTAATGTTCTATATGATGACGTAGTAAGAATGCAAACTAAAAAAAAAACTATAGCAACTCATCTGGCCAGTGTGATATATCAAGTTAATTTCTCTTCCATTATAGAACCGAGCCTACTAGGGAGAAGTATTTAAAATAAAAGAATGAATATAAAATAATAAATATAGTTTCTTTGTATATAATATTAATACATTAAAAATATAGATAATAATTAAAGAGGTAAAACTACAATCTATTTACCTAACACAAATGTGATGTGATGTGATGAAAATTTGCATGTCCTACAATTAGTCGCGGTAGTGTAGTGGCAGCACGATTGGGCCGGAATCCCAATAGGCGCGGGTTCGAATCCCGCTTGCGACATCATTTTTCATTTCGTAATCGGATTTTATAAATAATTAAGCATATTAAATGCTAAATTTCAGTAATTTAAATAACAAGGTTGTGTCATCGTTTAATACAATTCTAACTGTAAAGTTTGAAGTGTTAAGCCTATAACAATGTGTAAACATTGTCGGGTAGATAGCACACCGTCACCTTAAGACGTAAATACAACACGAAATGAAATTTGCATGTCCTACAATTAGTCGCGGTAGTGTAGTGGCAGCACGATTGGGCCGGAATCCCAATAGGCGCGGGTTCGAATCCCGCTTGCGACATCATTTTTCATTTCGTAATCGGATTTTATAAATAACACAAATTTTTTTATGACACATGGTTTGTGGGATTAGTGCATTCAAAACTTACCTTGTAAACTATTATTTTATACAATAAATGCTGATAATAGTATAAAAAATAGTAATATTGTAATAATGATATAATTTTTATTCCCTACCTACTATTATTATTTTTATACTATAATCTTATATTACTATTATCATCATTTTGCTCTCAGCCTAACTACTTAGGGTCAACGTAATATATACTTCACTTCTGTTGTATATATTATAAACGTTATTATTTATATTTATTTAATATTATTTATATTAATTCTTAAATAACTAATATTTATAATTATATATTATTTATAATGATACATTATTTATAACTTTAGTTTTATGACGGGCCGCCTGCCTGATGTAGTCTCCTTCGTAATGTAATTGTTAGCCAGACGGTATTAAATGGAGTTTGTCCAGGTCGTTGTAAAGGTTTTAGTCGCCTTTTACGACACCCGCGAATATTATCAAGCCTTGCTTTGCCTATGATGGCCCACACAACAACGTTTTGTTACTATTATAACAAATACATATATTACATTAGTAGTTTTATTATTTTTATAGTTTGTGTAACTATAACAAAGAATATTTAAACTGACGGACTAAAAGGCAGATACTTTATTTGTTAATCTTTAATATAAATAAAATGAAACTCCCAATCACAAGACTGCAATCTTATGATAGAAACTTCCGTCAAAGTGAAAACATCTTAGCTTCATAAACTTGTAAATATTTTTTGTTTGTTAAGAACATTTTTTTAAAGTATTCTTTATTAGACATTATTTTTATCAACGTATATATTAAATTTGTAATAATCGAGGTATTTTACATAAACTAGAATAATTATGATGAACATAATGTATGTACAAACATTTATATAACATACAAAGTTTTAAACACATATTAGATATACACCAATTACCTACACTTTTTTTTAAATTTCATTTACATATTTTTATGTCAGGATTTGAACCTCAATAGTTATTCAGCTATAGCGACTTAGCATTCTACCGTTAAAATTATTGATAACATATCACTGAATGCAATTGGCGTAGTGGCACACATTGCTATCCGGAGTCTGGGTGCAGTTTATATATATATATATATATATACACTACCGTCCAAAAGTTTGGAAGCACACCTGTTTTCAAACAAAACAAATAAATGCCGACTAATAGCGGTAAAAATTAGCAATAATCTTAAGTTTTACAACCTTTTACGACTGTCTACACAAACACAAAAGGATTATTATCCTACATTCATCAAGTTTTATGGAATTCCTTAATATTGACGAAACACGTGTTTTATGACTTAATCCGTCGGCTACTTTATCCTATGCAATGGTGTAGTTTTATTGATAATGTTTGCTGGTTTTAACTTTTTTAGACCTTATTCAGTCGCACTTGAGCATTGGCACGTGAAAGTTGTGATATTAACATTGTCTGTATTCGAAAGATATCGGCTACTACTTTGACCGTATTTTTTCTTCTGAAAATGGCAAAACGCAAGCAAATCACGCTTGAACAGCGAAGCGCTATTTGCACTCTACGCGAGGAAGGATACAGTGAACGTCAAATCGCAGAAAGGCTCGGAATTTCTTGTAAAGGTGTCCACTATACCCTTGCTAGAAAACAAGAAACGGGGAAAAATGAAGATAGAAAGAGATCTGGTAGGCCCAAATCCACAACAAATCAAGAGGACAACTTCATTAGAGTTCTTTCTAAACGGAATCGACGCTTAACTGCACCACAGATCACTGCAGCTCTGAATGATACGCGAGAAACACCCATTTCAACAACTACTGTTAAAAGACGCTTACTGTCTGCGGGATTAAGAGGATGTGTTGCTGCTAAAAAACCCAAACTAACAAATCGACATAAGAAAAATAGACTAGAATGGGCAAAAGCGCATAAAAACTGGACTATAGAACAATGGGAAAATGTCCTTTGGAGTGACGAATCAAAATTTCAGATTTTCGGATCCAATAGACGTGTCTTTGTACGCCGGTCAAAAGAAGAGAGGGCTTCAGAGGCATGTACAGTGACTACCATCAAACATGGTGGTGGTAATGTCATGGTTTGGGGGTGTTTTGGCAACAGTAAACCCGGCAATCTTGTGAGGATAACCGGAAAATTAAACAAGGAAGGCTATTTAAAAATTCTCCAAGATTCTGCCATACCCAGTGGACTAAGTCTCATTGGTTCTGGATTCATTTTTCAACAGGATAATGATCCTAAGCATTCGTCTAAATTGTGCCAGAACTTTTTAAACAAGAAAAAAGCTGAAAACATTTTAAACATCATGCAATGGCCATCTCAATCCCCTGATCTTTCTCCCATTGAACTTGTTTGGGATGAACTTGACAGGAGGGTGAAAAGTCGTTGTCCTACGAGCTCAGAACATTTGTGGCAGCTATTAGAGAACGAATGGAACAAATTAGATAAAGATTATTTTAAAAAATTGATTAATAGAATGCCCAGAATATGTGAGAAGATTATAAAGGAGAAAGGTGGACACTTTGATGAAGCTAAAATTTAATCTAATTTACCATTGTATATTATTTTTTTATTTTGTTTAAGTTAGTTTCTGTTTGTTCTTTATTTTTTTATCAATACATTTAAATTTAAATGACTTAGTTTGGTTTTATTCGATTTTACCTTGCTGCTTCCAAACTTTTGGACGGTAGTGTATATATATATATATATATATATATATATATATTCGTATACCTAATTATCTCTATAAGAAAAATGCTTAATATTCATAAAGGATAATAATAATAAGAAATTTAGTAATTCTATCAAAATTATGAGATGAAGGAGAATGAGGATGGTGTCCGATGGTTTACTGTGTGAGACACAAGGAAGTTTCAGGAGTGGAAGGGGATGCATGGATCAAGTGTTCTCTCTGCGCAACATTGTGGAGAATCATCTGGCTCTAGGTCAGAGGGTTTTCTGCAGTTTTGTGGATCTGGAGAGAGCATTTGACACGGTTGTACGAAAGGAACTTTGGGACATTTTACCGGAGTATGGTATTAACGTTAAACTGCTACAGGCTGTGCAGTCCAGTTACATGGGCTGTAGAGCCTGTGTGCGGCTGGATGATGGAATGTCACCTTGGTTTGACGTCAATATCGGGGTTAAGCAGGGGTGCGTTCTGTCAGCCAGGTTGCTTATCATCTCTCTGGATAAATGTCTCCAAAGGTTGAACGATATGAATGTGGGAGATGGGCGACTCAGTGGTCACTGCTCTGCTTTATGCAAATGATGCAGTCCTGCTGGCACAGTCAGCCATTGACCTGCAGACCCTAGTCGACACAATGACAGAAGATTGTAAGAAAAGGGGTCTACGCGTGAATGTTAACAAAACCAAAATAATGGTTTTTGAAAGAGATGAAGCCAGAACAGATGTAAGAGTAACAATAGGTAACGATGTACTAGAGCAAGTGGATGAATTTGTATATCTTGGATGTGGATTTAGCCGAGATGGAAGGTACACCACTGATATAGAGCGAAGAGTGAATGCGGGAAATAGAGTGAACGGAGCGTTGGGGCAACTTCTCGGTAGCCACCACCTCAGCCAGAAGGCACGTGTAGCAATACATAACGCAGTGCTTGTCCCAACATTACTGTATGGAAGCGAGAGCTGGGTATGCAGAAAAGAGTATGAAAGTAAAATTAATGCGGTCGAAATGCGAGCTCTGCGGCAAATCTGTGGAGTAAGACTGACTAACTCGCTCTCTTACGTCGTCGTTACGAATGCGGTCGCATTCGTAACGACGACGTAAGAGAGCGAGTAGGTATGAAAGAGAGTATTGGTGTAAAGATGCGAAAGGGAATGCTCCGATGGTTCGGACACGTGGAATGCCGAACGAACGTCTGGTTAAGAAGATATACAATGCGAAAGTGGAAGGATGTAGGTACCGGGGGAGACCGAGACTAACCTACCTAGACCAGATCGGTCATGTACTGAAGGAAGGTGGAGTCAAGAGTCTCCGAAACCGGCGAGCGTGTATGAAGAGAATTATGAATAATAATAATAATAAATAATAATAATAATTATAGCTCCGGGCCAGTCGTTACTTCACCATGAGGCTAACGCAAAATTCGGAGGAACATTATTTGGCTCCCTAAGTTCTTTTGATATAAAAAAAAATGTATCACAAGATTTACAGGAAAGCCAATAAACCGCAGGGCAGCTTGTGGCGAGCTGAATGTGAGTGGCGATACTGCGGTCCTGAATACTCCAGAGAGTCGATCAGGGACTCGTCTCCAGCTGGCCTTCATTGGCTGGCTAGAGTGGAAACCGAAGAGTGCCCGAAGGACTCTCAGCTCTGGCTTGCCTTAAACAGCTGATCAGAGAGGGGTCGCCAGAGCTATATGCTCGGGGGTGGAAGTGTCATTTTCAAGGGCATAATTACGGGGAAACCATGAGTTTGTTTATCGCAGACTCAATGGTGAAACCGGCGCCGCACCGCTCGACACCCCTAGCCACTTACACCAATGTTGCCCTCTGTTGCCCGTATGACTTGTGTGTCTGTGGCGCCTATTTAGGGGGCCCATTCAGTGAGTTGGCGAGTCACCGTCTGCCACCGTTCAGCTCTTAACATGGGTTTGAAGGCAGACGACAGTTATAAATTCATAGATTTAAGATGAACCAGTCCACTAAACACCCACTCCCATATTTCATATATTAGATACCATCATCATACAATAGTTTTACACTTACTGCTGGCATTCCACGTATGTTAAGTGCAGACGTGGAATGTCATTGGTAGATGTCCCATCCCAATATTTAGATTAAATTTCTCCAAAGGCCTCTGCGTGTTGGATCCATATCCCCATGTAAGCCTCCCAAAGGACCGGGCATCTTCCCTATGGAAGATCCCGTGAAAAAAGGAGATATATTTATCTATTAATAGTTGGATAGTATTTTTTAAAGTTTAGAAGCACTAGCAATAGGTATAATACAAATCTGATAAAATGAAAATTAGATATTGGACTACATACAGAATTATATTATAAAGGCGTGACTGAAAAATACTCACTTTCTAGGTAGCAATATTGATGTAAAAATTATCTTGACTCTTGTATGAACGGAGTTAGTTGCAAGTAGATATCTACAGCGACGGTGCGGTGGATAAAGTCCAGGGTAACCAGGACTAGCTAATACGCATGTCCCTGCGCCACGACAAGACACGTCTTGGTACAGCCAATCACAATCTGTCACAAAAAAAGATGTTATTATACATACATACATATCATCACGCCATATCCCTTGCAGGGTAGGCAAAGAGAACAGAGTGCCAGAGAACTCTATCCTAGTATACTTCACTCGCTTCCTCAACATTCATAATTCTCTTCATACACGCTCGCTGGTTTCGGAGACTCTTGACTCCACCTTCCTTCAGTACGTGACCAATCTGATCTAGGTAGGTGAGTGATGTTATTATAACCTTTTTTATCAACTTAACTATAGTTATTTTTTTTTCATAAATAGCGTTCATAGGATTTCGCCAATAATTCAATTTAGATTAACAGTTATAAGAGAGTTATGAAACCAAATTCTAAGAAAATTAACGAGTTAAATTTTGTTGTTGCCTTTCAAATTTTTGGTCATGTTGGTTAGTTGGATTATTCTAAAAAAATATTATATGGAATGATTTATTTTTTGAAACTACTAAACATTTGGCTACAATCACGTGGATGACAATCTACTGAACAACTGAAAAAAAAAGACAATAGAAAAATGCTAAGTGCTAATTATAGTTTAATGTTATTTGCGTTAATGTAATCTGCTAAGATGTATATAAATGAAGAATTAACATACGTGAAAAGACTATTGAAGTTGTAAGGACGAGGAATTAAGTCAGCAGGAGATATTATATAGATTTAACCAAAGTTATCAATCTAAGTAATCAAAATCTCATTTTAATTATCACCAACGTCGAGATATTCGTATTTATTGAACACATGTAATAACCGATACTAGAATAATAAAATGAAAGAAAGTATATAAAACATAAAAAAAAGAAATAAAAAATATTAACATATAGATTTTGTAACTGCAATTTATATTTATTTGATTTATTTTTAATAAAAAAAAATGTAATGATTTTTAAATGTTTACCCGAGATTACACATTTGAATAAAACTGTTCTTACAGATTATATCGCTTTTGTATTTGATTTTAATTTTCCTTGAACACTTTAGTGTTCATTGTCATAGAAACACGAGGAGTTTTACCGTGACCACGAACGCTACAATGAAATTAAAAATCAAACACAAACGCAATAGAATCAGTAATAATAGCTTTATTTAAATGAATTTATAATAGTAATTTATAATAGTCACTATATACTAATCAGAAAAATAATTAATCTATTGTAGAAAACAGGAACATAAAACAATATCGTCTATAAACTATTGGCTGAGAATCTAAATATCAGTTACCTATTCATTATAGGAAACCTGTGATTAACGAATAAGTATTTAATTCTTTAAAACACTTTTTAAATCATGTGAACAGATATCTTTGTATATATACAAAGATATACATAAAGATATACATAGTATACTATGTCATCATACGTTTAAGTTACGGAGGCTAGATGAGGCAGCCGTTACGTGGAAAACACTATTCTGTCTAAACTTGGTAGATTCGAGAGCAGAATATAATACGAAAAAAATATTATGATCTCACGATTAATATTACCTATTTATGAATAAGTTGTATAGTTTCTAAGCCACTATATAAAAAAAAAACAGATTTAGCAATCAAAGGCAATTAATTATAACTAACTTTATGACAGTGAGTATAAGTAAAGCACGTATGTATATACGCAGTACTCACACTGGTAAGTACGAAGTAATTTATGACGAGGGTCCCTCACACACTACGTATAACTTCCTAAAATATTATGACAAGACAGCCGACACAGCGAACAACTTTATGACGCCAACTATTGAAATATTGCGTATATATATACTATATACTAACATATGCAATCCAAATAAACACTTATTCATAACTTTAGTTTTGAATTATGTTCAATAGATGGCAATGAAATACATCTATCTATTACGTAAGAATTAAAGCTACCTCTGCATGTTCACTGATAAACTGAAGAGGTGAAAAAATAATCAACAGACTATCATTAAAAAAATAAGGTCGATTATTTTATGGCTCTCCAACTGCCTAAGGCAATTTTAGAATATAGCTTATTTTCATTGAAATGAGTTCTTTCATCATATCAACATCACAGTACTTGTAGTACTATGCAGTACGTACTTGTAGTACTATGTAGTAAGTGATGAAAGAACTTTTCACGTTTTAATACGAGTGTGAACAAGCAGTATTCCAAATTACTTATAAGTGCAAACTCAAAAGATACAAGAATATTGTGGCTAATATCATATTAGACAGTTTGCAATACATGTCTGAATCAGTATACTACACGGATAACGAACCAACATGAGGAATTGCCATCCATCCATCCATCCGCCCGTAAACTTCCACTGTTGGACATAGGCCTCCCCACGAGAATACCATCTACAACGGTCCTGTGCCACCTGCATCCAACGGTTTCTTGCGACCTTGATGAGGTCATCAGTCCACCGAGTGGGGGGACGTCCTACGCGGCGTCGTTTGATTCGTGGTCGCCACTCGAGAACCTTTCTTCCCCAATGGTTGTCGGTTCGTCGAGCGATGTGGCCTGCCTATTGCCACTTCAACGTGCTAATTCTTCGGGCTATGTTGGTTACACCCGTTCTTCTACGGATTTCCGTATTCCGGATTTTATCACGTAGAGAAATACCGAGCATAGCTATCTCCATAGTACGCTGAGCGACTTTGAGCCTTTTTATGAGGCCGATATTTAGAGACCACGTTTCAGTGCCGTAAGTCATCGCTGGTAACACACACTGGTTGTAAACCTTTGTTTTCAGACACTGCGGAATATTAGATGAGAAGATCCTCCTAAATTTCCCGAACGCTGCCCAGCCGAGTTTTTCTCGAAATTGGATCTACCTAATTGCACTGTTTGTCCTAGGTAAACATAGTGATCGACAACTTTGAGAATCGCATTCCCAACCAGGACCGGTACAGAAATGACATGGGTATTAGACATGATTTTCGTCTTGTCCATGTTCATTTGTAGCCCTACTAGTTGGGAGACCTTGCTGAGGTCATTAAGCATAGTGCCAAGGTCCTCCAGGGATTCTGCCATGACTACGATATCATTTGCGAATCGAAGGCGAGTAATGTATTCGCCATTGATGTTGATGCCGAGTCCGGTCCAGTCTAAGAGCTTGAAGACATCATCCAGCGCAGTGGTGAATAGTTTCGGAGAGATAACGTCTCCCTGTCTCACGATTTTCTGGAACTGAATCGGTTTCGTACTCTTATCCTGGATGCGGACTGACATAATAGCGTTTTTATACAAACACTTCAGCACTTCGATATATCGATAGTCAATTTGGCACCTCTGAAGGGACTGCAGCACTGCCCAAGTTTCGACAGAATCAAAGGCTTTCTCATAGTCCACAAACGATAGACACAGAGGCAGATTATACTCCTCGGTCTTCTGTATAATCTGGCGTAACGTATGGATGTGGTCTATGGTACCTTTTCGGAAACCGGCATGTTCGGGCGGCTGGAAGTCGTCTAGCTTGCGCGCGAGTCGGTTCGTAATGACTCTTGAAAACAATTTGTACACGTGGCTCAGAAGTGAGATGGGTCTGTAATTCTTTAAGAGCGTTTTATCGCCCTTCTTGAAAAGCAGCACCACCACACTCCTGGTCCACGAGTCTGGAACGTCGCCCCGAGAATGACAGAATTAAACAGTTTCTGTAGGGCTTTTAAAACCGGCTTGCCGCCTGCCCTCAAGAGCTCTGTGGTAATGCCGTCATCTCCCGGTGCCTTTCCGTTCTTTAATTGTTTTAGAGCCATTCTGATCTCGTACAAGCTGCCATCCGGGATTTCTTCGGTATAGTGCCGCGTTAGCTTGGATCTGGGGTCTCGGACCAAGCTGACAACAGGATTCAGGGATGATTTGTATAACTGCCAATAGAACCTTTCGACCTCTCCCAAGATCTCACTCTGGGATTTATTTTTTATTTTTTTAAAAAGACACCTCCCTGCACTAAGGAAATAATCCTTGTGTTGCGGGGGACTTTACAAACATGCAATTAACGCAGACAAATTACACCCAGACTCAGAATAACACTTTGTGGATCGCACAAAGTATTGTCCTGCGTGGGAATCGAACCCGCGGCACTGGCACGGAAGGTCGGTATCTTAACCACTACGCCATCTGTGCAGTCAGGATCAGGATCAGGGATGAAATGACAGTGCCGTTATCGGTCTTCAGCTTAGTTATTTGGCTCTGCCCAATAGACAAATCTCGTGCGAACACTTTGGAGCCTCGATTTCGCTCTATCGCCTCTTCAATATGCAGTGTATTAAATCGGCGAATATCACGTCGCATAGATTTAGAGATTTGTCTATTAAGCTGCCTGAGTTCGGACCAATTGGCTGACGACTGTATCGTCTTTCCTTTCTCCTCTCCATGAGTTGAAGAGTCTGGTCAGAAAGGTTTTATGATCTAGTAGCGCGACGGGCCTTAAAGAATTTTGATCCGACCGCGAGGACAGTTTCCACGAACCTGTTGTTCATATCGTTCGAAGATTCGCACTCTTCCAGGCATTGGAAGCGATTATGTAATTCGAGTTGAAAGCTATCGGGGTTCTGGTTTCTTGCGACCTTCATAATGTCGTCAGTCCACCTAGTGGGAGTTCGTCCCACGCTGCGTCGTCCGATTTTTTCCCCAACGGTTGTCGCTTCGTCGAGTGATGTGGCCTTCCCACTGCCACTTCAACGTACTTATTTTTCGAGCTATGTTGGTTACACCCGTTCTTCTACGGATTTCCGTATGCCGAATTATCACGTAGAAAAATACCGAGCATAGCCCTCTCCATTACACGCTGAGCAACTTTGAGACTTTTTATAGGGCCAACCTTTAGAGACCAGGTTTCAGTGCCAAGAATGTTATCATTTTCAACTTATTATTTATTTCAAAGTCATTAAACACCGAAACAAAGCATTTTATAGGAAATAAATATAGATTTTCTATAATAAAATAACACAATAATGCTTATCGTGTAAGGCAATCAAGGCTCAACTTTCTAATTGGCCTTCTTAACTTATAATTAGTGAAATTAACATAAGACGTTTAATTATTTAAAAAAATATCAGCCAAATTATGAGGCAAAAACAATTAGCAATTTTCTCGATATAATTTAGAGTATATTCACGAAGTAATTTCTCATTAACCTATTTCTATTTCATAATTCGATAATAAAAATTTCGAAAGTAAGCACTTTCTAAAAGAATTTTTAAAAGCAAAAGATTCCAATTTGTTTTATATTTTTCTAATGTTTTAAGTAAAAAAGTTGTTAAATAAAAGCGAATTAATTATAGTCCAAGAATACAATACCTTAACAATTTTAGTCTACGTTGTACTGAATATATAACGTTGGTATCAAATTCACCTGTGTGAGGTATACGCGAGCCGCCCCTCGGGTGAAATCCAACGCCTTGAGTATTACTCAGCGAGGTGAAACTGAAGAACGCGAGGAATTGCGATCTTACAGTTTTTTCTATTATCCTGTTAACAAAACATATATTTTTATTACAATATAATGAATATAAGTATAATAGTGATACAAATTTGTATTTAAAATTATTTTAACAAATTGCAAAAGCAAGTTTGTTCTTCTTCTTCTTTTTATGTAGGTATTGGCAATCAGCTACTTATACGAGCCATTGTTGCTAGTGTCGATTTATAATTATCTTCAAGATTTTAGTGTCTTCAGATTAGTCATGTCCGTCAGTAAGTCAAATTGTCGCCATCAACAGTGCTATGGCCACACTGTTAATGGTATCTTGTGAGAATTTTGATAGAAAACCCAAATCGTTGTAAATCACTTTTATATGATATTCACTATATCCGAGCACTTCCGTCGCATGATATTACATAAAATGCCATCAAAATTATCTAATATAACACGTTAAAACACTAAGATATCGAATATAATACAAGAGCACTACATGACGTTTTAGATTCCCGCCAAAAGTACCAAAGCAAGTTTGTTATCTTAATTTCAAAATAGAGTAGTGGGCAGAATATTGCATAGATTCATATAATAATATTCATCACCTTATGAGATATATTAAATCCATCCGCTATTCCTTTCCGGTAAGTATCGCAAAGGATATATAAAGGACAAATACAGATAATGTCAATGCAAGACAATATTACTACAAACTCGAAATAACTCTTTCATCATCATCATCATCACAGCCCATATATGTCCCACTGTTGTGCTCGGGCCTCCTTCGTAATGGGAGAGAAATTAACCTACTATATCACGCTGGTCTGACGTGTTGGTATAGTTTTGTTTCGAGTTTTCCTTCTCTTGCATAGATTTTATATGCATATTTTATATCCCTTAGTCATCTCTTACGATCACCCACGGGCAAGATAGGGGGTGGTGAATTGTATTCTTACTCCATCACCACACGGATAATAACTCTTCGAATAACCATAATACGTAATATATCATTCAAGAATATCATTCAGGTCATAAATGTATAATAAATAAATTTTGCCTTCTATTGTTTAATACTTTTGTCCAATATTGCGATATATTTATACAAACTGTTATGGACAGTGATCCCATCATGATATTCATAGGGTTATTTGACATACTACAAGTATTTTCTTGAAGAAAATACTAACGTTAACAATTGAATGGCAGTAGAATTATAAATAGGAGGTTCGAATCTAAATTAAAGTAAATGTAATATGTCATTCAGTATCATCATTATGAGTCTATCAACTTCCATTGTTAGAGATAGGCCAACCCTCATTCAATTGAAGTTTGAGGTAGAGTTATACTCCTAATATATTTTTATTTGGAGCCAACGTTACACCGCTTTATCCGGGATACCACACTTGCAAAATAACTTGGTTTGAGTAGAAGCAATTCGCTACTTCACCATTTTGAGTGAGCGAAATAGTAGGCTGTTTGTTACCAAAACAATAGAAAAAAAAAACAATAATTGCCGAGCCTGGCAAGCTAGTAGAGGATCGAATTGACGCTATGAGTTTGTTAGATGAGTGTTGCTGTCATTTCTTCTACTGGTTTTACCACTTTCATGAGAAAGTAAGTGTTAGTGAAATATTGTATTAATTAACTCACTATCATAATCACGCTTCACCATACAGCAGTTAATTATACTACCAATCCTTACTTTAAACATGGATATCGAAAAGACGACTAAGGTGTCACCCCGGGTCAACTCCACCTAATGCTGTCTGGTCAACAATTGCATTCACAAGTTGGATTGACGTTTGGTATGTCATAAACCTATTGCCAATAACTTTTATAATATCTAGAAAAAAGCACGAGAACTTATTGCGCCGTCCTCAAGTAATTTGGGACAAGAGCAAGATAATGACGATGGTGAGGACGATGTTGATGAATAATATATACATATATAAGACATCATTATCTGATTAATAATTAAATTAATACGCATTTAACTTGAAATGTAAATTATTAAACTTTAAATATATAGATATAATTATTGTGTGGTAGAGGCTACGAATACTACCAACCCTTACTTTGCTCGTGGATGTCGTAAAAGACGACTAAGAGCCTTATAACGACCTGGGCCAACTCCATCTGATGCCGTTAACAATTACATTCCCAAGGAGGGTTGACGTCTGGCAGGCGACCGGTCATAAAACGTTTGCTTATAATTTTTACAATACGTACTATATAAGAAGATTATATATTATATCGACCCCAAGTAATTGGGATAAGAGTAGGAGAATGATGAAAAATATACATCGCTTTCATAGTGTAATTAAAATTGCATAAAAGAATTGTCTTTTATGTATATATTGATATATGAATTGTATATATTGATATATGCTAATAAACAAACACTCCATATGCGATAAAGCTTAAGAATACAATGTGTCACTATCCCTTAATCTTTGGTAGAAGATATCTAGGAAACTTTTAACACCAACTCCGAGTGCAAGCCTCATTGTCAAGCTTAGCAATATAGCATTACTCTTTTATGAGGACTCCTATATTTACCAACAGTGGAGGTCAATAAGCTGACAGATGCATAATGTATGAAAATATAGCCTTTTTTCTGCGAATATCGAATAAAGGCCATAAGCAAATAATATCACTCCATCACTCACAAGGCAACTAAAACTGAAAACATAATTATATGTCAACGCGACTACTCAGTGTTGTATAGTAGGTTAATTTTATTGCAATTACGGAACCAATAGTAATTTTTTAATGTCACATACGGGCTGAATAACAAAAGAAGTGGATACTCATATACTAATGATTTAGTAAATAGTATTATTATATTAAAATAAATAGTATTTTCTCAAACATGCTTGAAAATTTGAGCATTATTTTGATAACCTTCTTCGAGATAAATTGAAATTGCTGTATTGACCAAATAAGCGGCCGGCAAAAATGTATGAAAATCCATATCTGTCGCGTTTTAGCGACCAGATAAATATATATGTAAATTCATATCTATCGTGTATTTTAAAAATGGAACGATTTGTTACTTCAAAATATGGTAACCACATAGGCAACTTCTCAGAGTTTTATTTAAATTTCGAACTGGCTTGAAAAAGAAACCTGTTTGATGGTGAAAAAAAAAACAAATGAACCCTTTAACACGTGAAAAATGTTGTTCGTTGTTCGTCGTGTATACAGTTCTACTTAGTACTACTTAGTTTTAATTACCGCGCATTATTTGAGAAAAGCACTATACAAGCCTTGGCCATGACTAGGAATTGATGGACTTACGTACGTGTGCCTCGGCTACGCCTTGGCCCACATTTACTCGTTCGTCCATCAATGCCTCTTTTTCTGGCCACTGCAGTAATGTACTATATTTATGAGTAAATATGTTTTTAAGATTTTTTTTATTTAAAGGGAATTACTTTTATATAATATTGGTTACCTAATCAACGTTGCTTTCATAAATAGATACAGCTCATAAAACCAAGGCAATTTAACGTCGTTAGCTGACAAGAGCATTTGCAACATTCGCTATCAACCGTCCACAATTCCGAATCGAGCATTACCGGTTCCGTAGTGACAACCTTTTGTTCCAAGCCCCGCTCACTAACGGAACTCGCGTTTCCGAACTGAACTGCAAATGGAGATAAATTCTGAAATGCTGTACGCGGCCATGTCGCTTCACTATCCGGAAATAATGCTCATTTGAGCGCCTGACGCTGTCGTTAGCGACCGAAAATGTAATTAATTATTGTTCATTTTGGTTGGATTCATTACCACCGCATGATTTTACCGGATTGCTTCTAACGAGTAACGTTAATGATCGATGTATCTACGCTAATCTACACATTTTAAATGTTGTACAATAATACCAAACAGATAGCATTTCGGAATGATTTGCTGCAAATATTGGGTATACATTTCCTTTATAGTTTTTATACGTTCTAAATTAAAAGTGGCTCCAATAGTAGAAGAAAATTGGCATATGCTGAATAAGTTAGCATAGTTTAATTAGGTTATTTTAAGGTTAGGTTTATTTTGGGAGTCCACTAAAGATACAAAAAAAAAATACACCTTTGTCGTTACCGTCACTTATCGGTGAACGCTTTACCTTATGTACATATTATTGTGGTTCTCCTTGTGGATTTTAAAGGAGAAGGCCTACGTCTAGCAGTGGACGGTTAAATGCTTAATGGTGATGACCCTGCCGTCATATAATAAATAAATAGGCTTGTTTTAAGAGTCTTAATGTAATTTTAAAACATTTTAAAATTTAAAAGAAAAATAAATAAAGATTGATTATTCATCATCATCATCACAGCCCATAAATGTCCCACTGTTGGGCTCGGGCCTCCTCCATAATGGGAGGGAAATTAACCTACTATACCGCGCTGGTCAAACGCGCAACAAAACCCGATACCAACGCATAGGGTTTTGTTGCGAGTTTTCCTTCTTTCGCATAGATGTTATATGCGTTTTGAATCCATTAATCGTCTCGTACGATCACCCATGGGTAAGATATGGGGTGGCGAATAGTATTCTTACTCCGTCACCACACGGAAAAGATTGATTGTTAACTAAGTTCAAATTAATCAGATTAAAAAAAATATAGTAGTTCTTTGCTCCCAGGGAAACCTACAAGTCATGTCGTCTAATCATAAGATAGTAAATCTTTCAATTTTAAGTCTACACTTTTGCTGACCAGCATGGTTTATATAGTACGTCAATTTGCCAAAGCATTTATTGGCCTGTATTGGCCGCTATACTGCATTGTATTGGCCGCTTCATCCCAATAGTGCTTATTATTTCAAAATTAGGATACAGATTATCATTTTTCAGCAGAAAGTATCCTTAAAATCATCATTCTCCTACTCTTATCCCAATTACTTGGAGTCGATACAATATGTACTCTTCTTTCATAATAGATATTGTAAAAATTATTGGCAATAGTATTATGATCGGCCGCCTGCCTGACGTCAACCCTACTTGGGAATGTAATTGTTGACCAAACGGCATCAGATATAATTGGTCCAAATTTATATAAGGCTCTTAGTCGTCTTTTACGGCATCCGCGAGCAAAGTAAGGGTTAGTAGTATTCGTAGCCGCTACCAGATAGCTAGAAAGTATCCTTAAAATGTAATACAAAATTTTGTAACTCTCGGACAGCATCCGAAGCTAACGAATTAAATAGGAAACATATACAGCTTTGATTTATTTCTATCTTTTTATTGTATGTTCAAAAATATGTCTAATTGAAGAAACATTAAGCTTCTTTATTCTAATAGACAACAGAAAACAATTTTATAAATATATTTTCTCAAGTAGAACTATAAGGTTTTATCGCTATGGTTTTTATTATGAATACCAAATGAGCTCACTTAACCTGAGAGCGTCAGTATTTCAACTATAATCTATTGTATAGCTTTATTTCATAATAAGTATAAGGAATATGATAGGCTATTTGCCTCACCACATACGGATGAGTGTTATTTTATATTAACCATCAATAAAGAATTTACAATATTTTGCAAGGCAATAATCTAACCGCAATATACCTAGCTGTCCAGGGTACGAGGCAAAGATAGCCCCCGAACCTCACTAAACCTATTGAGTAAACTACTACCCTCCGAGATATTTGATTTCACTAGCTGTTTCGGCAAGTAGCAATACTTAAATCTGCAATCACATTATTTCTTTTGAAGTGTCTAATAACCAGGCTATAGAAAATGAGTTAGTAAAAATATATATTTTGGATCCATTATTATAGACAACATAATGGAGAGTAATTTAATGGAAACAGTTTTTTCAAGTACAACTATTTATGCTATTAATATAAGTACTCACCTAAACTCTAAGGTAGAAGCACCATGATCGGCAAACAATACGACTGGATGGCTGTATCGCTCGTTGGCACCACAAAGTCTTGTCTCTGTTAGTCCACTTGCTGGTACTGCACTTGCACCTAGCTGTAGCCAGCCACCCACACAACTAAACAATAAAAAAAAATATTAATATATGTATATACTAAATGAAAAATTAAAAATTCGTGATTAAAATTACTGAAATTTTTAGCATTTAATATGCTTAATTATTTATAAATACCCGATTACGAAACGAAAAATGATGTCACAAGCGGGGTTCGAACCCGCACCTCATTCGCATACGTCACCTTGAAGACGTAAGATATAATATGAATCGAAATTTGCATGTCCTAAAATAGTTCACGATGGTGTAAGTGGCAGCACGGTTGGGCCGGATTCCCAATAAGTGCGGGTTCGAACCCCGCTTGTGACATCATTTTTCGTTTCGTAATCGGGTATTTATAAATTCGTGATTAGTTAAGATTATTAATAACGTGCTATCTCTTACGTCATGGCAGTTGTAAAAATTAAATAAGGGAGCTCGAGGAGAGTGTACAGAAGGGCTCTCCTAGGATACTCACAACATCAAATATGATAGTCGACCATGCTGCCAAGCATGGTGATTATGACATTATCTCTTCTATGAAAAGGACCAAATCTATAGTTGGAAATATAGTCAGTAGCAGTCTTTTGACATCCATCTTTGCACTTGGGCCTTTAGTATGGGTAGACAATAAAAATGTATATTGAACGGCTGCCGAGAAGTATTAACTTCTATCAATTAAGCTATAAATATACTGCCAAAGGTTTTTGAAGCTTTGATTATTAAAGAGCGTAATTTTACTTAAATTGAGCGTAATTTTAATCAAATCTTTTTTATACCTCTGACATTAAAATTTTGCATTTACGCTATATGCAAAATTTCGAATAATTAGCCAAATGAGGTACGACGTATTTCGGTCTTATATTTAAATAAAAACTTGGCTGTGTGGTAGCGGCTTCGAATACTACCAACCCTCCCTTTGCTCGTGGGTGTCGTAAAAGACGACTAAGAGTCTTATAACGACCTAGGCTAATTCCATCTGATGCCATTTGGTCAACAATTACATTCCTAAGGAGGGTTGACGTCTGGCAGGCGGCCAGTCATAAAACTATTGCCAATAACTTTTATAATACGTACTATGAAAGAATAGTACATATTGTATCGACCCCAAGTAATTGGGATAAGAGTAGGAAAATGATGATAATACCTATTCATTGTATAGTTAAATACAAATGTATCTTAATATATTTATTATGAAATTAAAATTAATATGAGTACAGATTAGATGTATCTTTAAAAACCAATTCGCCAAATGACGCGAATGCGAAAGTGGAAGGATGTAGGTACCGAGGGAGACTGAGACTAACTTATCTAGACCAGATCGGTCATATACTGAAGGAAGGTGGAGTCAAGAGTCTCCGAAACCTGCATATCTTAATAATAGAAAGTAATACGATATACGATAAACCGGCGAGCGTGTATGAAGAGAATTATGAATGTTGAGGAAGCGAGTGAAGTATGCAGAGATAGAGTTCTCTGGCACTCTGTTCTCTCTGCCTACCCTGCAAGGGATATGGCGTGATGATATGTATGTATGTGTGTATATATACAGGAAGAAAATAATAAAACACAAAAAAAATAAACTTTGGTACAATTAGGCGGTCTTATCGCATACTGAAATTTCTTCTAGACAACCTTGGGATGAATTTTAATTTTAATGAGCAAGGAACTTGAGGTGTAATAAACAATTAAAAGAGAAAAAGTAAAGAGAAAAAAAATCATAATAATACACAGTATATCTGTACCTATGCTGTAGATATATATTTTATATTCATGTTTATAAATTTGAAGTTATTTCCGATATTCCTTGTAGACTAGATGTTAGAACATTTGAATGTAAGGGTACTCCAAATAGCGAATGTTACACGACATTTCATGACAGCGTCCACGGTTCAATGTGCTCAATAAATTTCAGATTCTAAACATTTTAGAAGTGCATATTGAACTCGAACGCTCTACATAGCAGTCTATTGTATGTTCTACTAGTCTAGTCTAGTTCTACTTGTCCATACTTGCTAGTATAATTTCGTTATTAAACTAATATAGAACTGAATCAAAAGTTGAAGTATAACGTAAACTAAAAAATTACAACTAAATCTTAAGAAAAACTGCGAAAAAGATATCTTATTCCTTATTCACAACATATAACATCTCGTACTATTTTCTAGAACGCTGGATACTCATGAAACTGTTTTACATATACGCAAACTTATAAAGTACCGTAATATTAATATATGGACGGTGTCGATCCCAAAAACGAGATGCTGGAAATATTCAATTTGACGGGACATTGATCATAGCAACGTGTGTATGACAACCTCGGACCCATCAGTTCTGATTTTTTTCCACCATTGCGTAACGGCTCATATATTCATACGAGTATGTTTTTGAATATGGTACCAATAATATGTTCAACACAATGATAAATAAGGGCTGTGATTTGAATACTGGATGGATTTTAATAAAGACATTCTGTAAAATACATTCTGTTATAGTCATTGGATCATTAGGTAGATTTACGATTGGATTATCGTAGATACTTAAGTCCATTAATGGATGTTCCTGAATTGATGGTAAAATGGATAATAATAAATATTTTGCTAAAAAAAGTGCTCCCGTGACCATGTTCATTGTAAAATGTTCGAAACGTCGGGAAATTAAAAATTAAATACAAACGCGATAGAATCCGTAAAAGTAGTTTTATTTCAAATGTGTAATACTCGCATAAACCTTAGATATCATTATGTGAGCCATATTTATCTTAAAAAAATTATATATAAAGCATATTTATTAACTAGAGAATAAAAAAAAATAAAAAAAAAATAGAAGTAACAGTATTAAATATTTGAATACATATAATGTCTTCGGAGTTATATAGTTTATTTAAGTCAAGTCATTGTCTACCATCAACATACACCAAAGCATTTAGAGGAAATGTTGAGAAAGGATCCATTATCTTGATCTACGGACCGAAATACATCGAGATGCTTCACGTATGGTTGAAACGGACAAAGCGACGGTACAAACCTGTTCGGGTCTACTAATAAGTAAAGAACCTTCACTCACCCTCGTTGAACACCTGTTAGAAAACGCATTGATTGTATATACCTATAGTAAAGCTAGTCTGTTTATTTGATCACGCTATCTTCAGAAATTACTGATCAGATTTAAATACCATTTTTGCAATATACATAAGTTTATCGTTGGTTTTTTTTCTTAAAGTTACTGGCTTGGTTACTAAGACTTTTAAGCCATTTTTTTATTTATAAATTAACTTAATTTAAAGTCGACGACGATCGACCCGTCAGTAAGTCAAATCGTCGTCTTTAACAGTGCCATGGCTACACTGTTAAAGGTACCTTTTGGGAATTTTAGTGGAAAACGAAAACGTATGTAGGGCACTGTTATATCATATTCACTACACCTCAGTACTTTCTCCGAAACAGATTACATGCAATGCCACAAAAATTACTTAATATAACACGTTAAAATACTAATATGTTGAACATAATACAAGAGCACCACATGGCACTATTAATTTCCCGCTAAAACTCTTAATATATTTAATAATGAAGATGACGACAGAGTAAGAGAGAGATAAGTATAAAATGTCAATGGAGCCAAAAAATGTAGACTAACAACGAAATAGAATTGACTGTGATATAAGCATAGAGAGATTTATTACATACCTGCTACCATTAAACTTGCCCACAGAGATAAGTCTGTAGACTTGTATTTCAACTCTCTGACCCGCATCTGGCTGTAAGAAGTACGAACAGGCACCAGGACCCTCGATGGAAGGTGACTTGATCTGACCAAAAGTCTTGCCCGATTTGCTCTTGAGTATTCTTGAGTCGATAGTAATATTACACACTAGGGAAATAATAAAATATATAAAAATAATAGTCTTAAAATAGCTGTTATCTATATAATAATAACTATTTTCACTTTATTTATGTTCATGTTAAAGGACTAGAATAACTATGTGCTAATGTGCCCCTTTTTTATCCGTCAAAGCTGAATAAAGGATAAACCCTTTTACGTTTATATATCTGATTTCACTTTTAGGCTTATTAGGCTACTACACTGATCTGGCAAGTCTGATCACTATAGTAGTCTAAGATGCTTAGTCTAAGCCTAAAATCCTTATTATAACGGCGTAACTATTGTGTCCAGTTATAACTAAATATTTAAGCTGTATTTAGGTTTTTATTTTGGTTTTGTTTGAGTAAAAATACAATTCATTACCACTTTTTGACTGTTCAGAAAACTACTAAGGGCATATCCCTGCATATATGTAATGTAGATGTTATTTAGACAAAAAGACTCGAAATAAAACCACAATGTCAGAAAAAATTACCTATAAACTTAATGTTGAAGGCTTTAGGGGTAAGGGAAGGCCGAAGAAAAGATGGATGGATTGCGTGAAGCATGATATGAATAGAAAGGGAATGAACGCAGAGATGACATCGCATAGGACTGTGTGATAAAAACGACATATTACGTCGACCCCAAGTAATTGGGATAAAAGCAGGGTAATGGTGACGATGGGAGATAAATTGACCTACTATAACAACCTGTCTTAATAGCGTGGTATAGTAGGTCAGTTTCCCCTTCAATTGCGAAGGAGATATTTGTTTGCATTGTAAAAAGTATAAAGAGTACTAACTTTACATTTATTTTAATTATAAACACATAAATTGCTTAGTATATTTCAGAGTAATTCTATATGACCGAAAAGGACTTTATATATCTTTAATAAAGTATAAAAGATAGATTCAGTGCTAACAAGCTGAGTTATACTTGGCATCTTCCCTTTTACGATATAATTGGCATACTGCCTTGAGTTCGCTTATTTAAAAAAGAAAGATACTTGTTGTTGTGTCTTTTGTACCATAAAATTAAAAATATTAATTTTCTTCCGGAAACGGAAACCTATCAGTAATAGTTTGGCTCAATGCCAGCCGCATGGATGGAAATAATAGAATTTCTTCTTACGTAGATACATCTTGCTCAGTTGTTCCGTAATTTCAAAGATAGTAAATAAAATGTATATATAAGTATATAAAACTACTAATAAAATTATAGCAATGATTGAAATACTTATAGTAATTACTGCAATATAATATAAAGATTTGAACCGTATGGGTTCAACGACAAGTGACGAAATTATAGTTAACGGAATTTGTACCAAAAACAATTCCTCCATGATCAAACGGTTGCAACAGTACTAAAATATCGAACACTCGTCAGTAATAAAACACTTGATATAAATCTCATCAAAATTACGTGAGTATTGGTGACCATAACAGTTTGAAATCCTATGACAATTACTGATTTCTATTACAGCATTGTTGATACCTAATGGGGGATCAAAATTTTAAGATACGCTCAACAGACTCTAACATTTGGTATGTTATAGCAAACAGTCATATCATTATTTCCAGATCATCTCAGCTTATATATGCCCCAATGTTGACTTCAGCCTCCTCCATAATAGGAGGGGATTGTACTATTATACCACACTGATTGGACAGGTTGGTATAGAGGGCTTTAAACACAGACAATAAACAGACACAAAAAATGCACGGATAGTTTTTTTTTTTAAAGAGACAATATTTGGCATTAAATAAATCTTTATATTGCGGGGGACCTCACACAAAGTATTTTCCTGCGTAGGAATCGAACCCATGACACTGTCACGGTAAATTGGTAGCTTAACACTAGATGGCATAGTGCCATCCGTGTGGTTGAATTCAAATTTAGATTCTATTATTTGTGAATCGCACAACACACTATCTTGCATGAGGATTGTCCCGACGACACGAGAGGTAGGTATTTAGGCCACTAAGCTATCAATGTATTTATTACTTACTATTTGCGCAATATTGCTCAAGACCACATTGTGCACAGCGTGCAGGCGCGATATCTCCACAAGGACATGCTCCATCGCGGACACAACACGCGCAGTCATCACCATCACCTCCTGGACATGCACAGCCTGATGACGACTGTGTCCATAAATCGATTTCACCTGTGATGAATAGAAAATATTTAATATTTTATTTATTATAAAATTATGCGTGAACTGCCTATTAAATGTAATTTTCATTATTTATTCTGTGGGGTGAAAATTTCAAAGCAAAATTGACCCTCTATTTAGAGACTCACTTAATTGAAATGGTGGAATTTCAGGCAATTCCTTTTTAGTGAGTCTTTACATGATAAAACCAAGCCGCTGTCTAGTATTTGTACTATTTTCTTAATTGAAGTAGAAATATCATTACAATTTTATCCGATATTTTATACTCTTAATGAATGAAAATTAATAAGTGCCGAAACTACGTCTATTTAAATTACTGAAATTTAGCATTGCATGATTATTTTTTAAAACTTGATTACGAGCGACAAATTATGGTCACATATGGGATTCGAACCCACGCCTATTGGAAATCCGTTCCAATCGGATTTCCAATAGTTGTCCAATATGTCTATTTATTTTTATTGAAAACTTAATTTGAAGAAAAATCTTTCTTCTTCTCATCGAAACTTGGGCCTTACATTTCACACTGTTTGCAGTTGAGTTTTGTAAAATATTTTCTAATATCACAAAATAAATTACTATAAAAATTTCAAGTTTCACTGATTTTGGTTCAGTGACGATGAGTCGGTCAACCGGCTTATTTATATGTATACATTAGAGATTTTACGATATAACTCTCTTATTACTGCATTAGAAACTTAGAAATTTTATGGTGATGGACTAAGCATTTTCTAATGCTTTTATAATGTGGAAAAGGCAATGTATCTATACGTATTTGAAATAAAAATATTTTAACGGATGCTATCGCATTCATATTTGATTTTTGATTTCCCGAAGTTTCAAACTTTCTCCTTCATGATCACGGAAGGACTAAGTGTCTCGCGTTCAACGACGTTTTACAGATATTTTTATTAGTGGTAGAGGACCACGCTATTGACAATTCTCTGTCTACAGCTGCGGGTCGGTCCGTCCGGATTAGTACTACATTCTCGCAGAAGATCGACGTCTGAGTAATGGCAATGTGCTTTTGGGCTTCGTTCGGTGAGCGAGAGAGCCAGAAGCCCAACTGGATGGGTTTGGGGATTGTAACGGTAGGCAGCGGCCTAGCTATATCCTTGGTATTGCAAAGGTCCATGAGCGGCTGTGACACTTACCATCAGGTGTGCTACTTGCTCGCTAGCCACTATAAGCAATAATAAAAAAAATAAGAGTGAGAATATAGGGAGTACTCCTAAATTACCATATTATGCTCTATTTTATTCCCGACACAGTTGGTACAGCGTTGCTGTGTGGTAGCGGCTATAAATACTACCAGGGATTTAATGAATGAAATAAGGACCTCGCTCGTGGATTTGCTCGTAAAACATGACTAAGAACTTTATATTAACTTGGGTCAATTTTACCTGATGCCGTCTGGTTAACATTTACACTCCAATGTATTGACGTTAAGCAGGCGGACGGTTATAAACTGTTGCCAATAACTTTTGTAATATGTACGATGAAAGAGGAGTACACATTGCGTCCACTCTAAGTGAATGGGATAAGAGCAGAATAATAATATCAGGCAATTATAGTGATAAATAATTTTAACATTGAGAATCAAAACTAAAACACGAGCAGTAAAAATGGTGTATATATTCTGAGATGAATTATGTTTAATAAATACTGTTACTCTTCCCAGTCGAAAAGTTAAGAATACAATATCTCACTTCTTGCTTTCCTCCAGCAGTCGTAAAAAGCGGTAAAGGCAGCACCAAAAAGTCGAGCAGCATCACTCTTCTAAGAAATTCAAAATAACAACTGTTTTCACCAATCCATATACCAATGCGATTATAGGTATTCGTTCTTTGTCACCACAAATTCCGGCCCATGTTCAACAATTGAGGTTGATAGACTAATGGAAATCATATTATTATGTTGAAATACTTACTACTACCGTCCAAGAAAATTGGTGTCCAAGCGATCTGCGCAAGGGCTGTGTAAGTGGCGAGCAGCAGTAACACCGACAGCAATAGGAGCGGCGGCTGCATTGTGCGCGCGCGCAGTCACCGAGCCACTTGCGCCTCACCCGCCACGAACCAACCACGTCGCCTTCGCATTTGCACATACACTCACACACACCAACACAATTCACTAACACAAAACCATTTCCAAAACACTCGCATCATTACTCATAAACTCAGAAATATATTTATTGTTTAACAATTGTTTATTGATGTTTTATCACAAATCGCTGCAATCTTCCTTTTTTCATTTCATTGGACTCCGGATTTTGGTCGACGTGTTGTCTGCAACAAAATATTATATGTGTTACGCCTTATTACGTATAGTCTCAATCAAAGCAATAACGCTAAATTGATCCCATATCACAACGTTCCCACTAACTTCGACCCCTGTTCGAATCGACACCTAAAAGAATTTGGAGATAAGAAATAACTTGTTCTGAAAAAGTACATCACTGTGCAATCTTGTCTTAAATTGTGTTTGTCGACATTTTTATATATTATCTATCTCTTTAGGTAGTTATATACAATTGAACTGTAAGGTTCCATTATACAATGAGCGTACTCAAAGATATATATAATGGATTTTTTAGTTATAAAAACCCGATTACGAGCGAAAAATTATCTCGTAATCGGGTTTGTAAGTGGCAGCACGATTGGAACAGATTTCCAATAGATGTGGGTACGAATTCCACATGTGACAATCATTTTTCGCGGTAATCGGGTCGTACTCGGGTTTTTATAAATAATGAAGCATATTAAATGCTAAATTACAGTAATTTGAATAACAGGGTTGTGTCATCGTTTAATACAATTCTAACTGCACAACTAACAAAGTTTGAAGTATTAAGCCTGTACAATGTGTAAACATTGTCGGGTAGATGGAATACGTCTCCTTAAAGAGGAAAATATAATATGATGCGAGAATTGAATGTCCCACAATAGTTCACGGTGGTGTAAGTGGCAGCACGATTGGAACGGATTACCAACAGGTGTGGGTTCGAATCCCACTTGTGACAATCAATTTTAGCTGGTAATCGGGATTTTAAATAATCAAGCATATTAAATGCTAAATTTCATTAATTTGATTTTTTAGTGTCAAAAAAAATGCATAAAAGCCATGGTGAATCCATTCACCAACAAATTGTATATACATATAAATGTAATCTGTTTCCTCTTTTTTTCTTCCAGATTCATTCTTCATATTGAGATGTAATTTGGTCAAGTTTATTTCATCTCAGCTCATATATGTCCCACTATTGGGCTCGAGCCTCTTCCGTAATGGGAGGGAAATTGACCTACTATACCACGCCGATCAGACGTGTTGGTATAGGGTTTTGTTTCGAGTTTTCCTTCTCTTGCATATGCGTTTTATATCCCTCAGTCGTCTCTTACAATCACCCACGGGTAAGATAGGGGGTGGTGAATTGTATTCCTACTCACCGTCACCACACGAAAAAAGTTCAAGTTTATTAGGTATTGATATTTTACAGATTAATGCAATGAGTCTATACGACTCATTTTCCCATGGTAATCATAAATATCACCTAGATAATGGGCAACAGTTTTCCGGTAGAGACTGGAGAATACATGACAGTTGCAATCATTACATCGTCTGCAAAGAGTAGTGATTATTACATTATTGGATGATTATCATCTCAATGAGATCGATGGTCAACATGCATATCGACAGTCTGATAGATGAATAGACGGCGGTACCATCCGTAGCAACGTATGGCCCAATGAACTGCATTATTATTTCTCTATAGACAATTAGGCTAACGACCTTTACCATTTCCTTGATAACGGTGGTTTACTAACCAGACTAATCTCTATTTTTTACTAACAACACGCTTGTATTTACCTACATCCCACTTGGTAGAAAGTGGCAATATAGTATTAAAAGTTACAGTGCGTTAGCTATCTAAAGACCTCTCCTCCTTTGATTAAAAAAAAACAGGTCGACACAAATTTGGACTTGAAATTTCGATAGCTACGAGTATGTCGATAAGTTGGCAAAAACAATATTGGTATATAGCCTCGAAAATTTTGCTTTTGTACGTAATAGAACGCTTAATCAATATAAAAAAAAATATTTATATATAAATCAAAATAATTATATTTATAAACATAATTTTTATTAACTTTAACCATCAAATTTTAAATTAACAGAAATAATTTAAAATGAGTTCGCAAATAAATTTGTAGCAAATACAAATAAGAAACTACTACTACATTAAAAATTACACTTTTTTACAGAGCAAGTAATTTCTGTGATTTTTACTGACATTTTTTTTTTAATTTATGGATTAACAAAAATACCAGCTTTAAACTTGTTTTGACAACTTGAGAAAAGATTTAAAAAAAAAAGTTTCAGGTCTTTTAGCTAGCTATTTTACGAATTGTTTCATAAGGTTGAATTTAATGTGTAATAGCGATATTAATTCATTTTCAAGAATAGATTTACATTTTTGCTTCTTTCTACAAAAAGAATTAATAAATAAAAATAGTTTACTGTCATATGTACCTAAATAAATATATGCCCTTATAAAACATTTTTAAGAATATATATTTTCCCTTTATTTTAAAGCATAATGAATAAATTTTATGATAAAGTTTTTTTTTTTATATAGCGTAAAATAAAAACGAACGTTGGTTAAGAAGATATACAATGCGAAAGTGAAAGGATGTAGGTACCGGGGGAGACCGAGACTAACCTACCTAGACCAGATCGGTCATGTACTGAAGGAAGGTGGAGTGAAGAGTCTCCGAAATCGGCGAGCGTGTATGAAGAGAATTATGAATGTTGAGGAAGCGAGTGAAGTATGCATGGATAGAGTTCTCTGGCACTCTGTTCTCTCTGCCTACCCTGCAAGGGACATGGCGTGATGGTATGTATGTAAAATAAAATTGGACAGAAATATTGACTTTGGGTAATTATTTCATTCTCTCGTGATGTGTTAATAAAGGATGATGCATGTTAAGAAGAATATATAACATAGAGTTTGACTGATAATATATCCACAACATAAGTACAAAAGTAAGCTCTACCAGAGATGGAATGAGAATTGGGAAATTAAACTATGCATTTTCAATGCGCTCTTCATAACATAAACTATAAAATATCTTCTCTGAACCCGTACCAGAATCCAGAATCTCAATTTTGAGCAGAAGACATCAATCTCGCTAGAATAGTTCAATATCTCTCCCGTTATAACTGAAGCTTCTTGCCATCATTCATTACATTGTAATATATACGGGCTTTGCTTTTCTTTTCCTCTGAGGACACTGGCGTTGGCTACCTTTTTATTATAAAATACTAGCTTCTGCCCGCGGCTTCGCCCGCGTAAAAGGTTACTTTCCTAAAGTTTTTGATCCCTTATTTTTATTTTTGACCGTCGGTAATACAGTGCAACGGTATTACAATACTCAGGGTTGGAACTTCATTACTGGACTGCTAGATGGCGTTGAAGAAGCTAGATTTTGGGATTTTTTGAAAAATATTTTTTTTATTTTTCATATAAAAATTTTGATTTTTTTTTAATAAAAAGTATCCTATGTTACTTTTAATACCTCCAAGAATATGTGTACAATGTTTCATGATGATCGGTTGAGTAGTTTTAGCGTGAAAGCGTAACAAAGAAACTTACATTCACATTTATATATTAGTAGGGATATACTTTTCAGAATTCTGTGGTTGGACGTTAAATATAGAGATAGTAGGATATTACTCTGCACAGTTGAAATTTTAACAGAGTGCATATTTATAAAATCCGATTACGAAATGAAAAATGATGTCGCAAGCGGGATTCGAACCCGCGCCTATTGGGATTCCAGCCCAATCGTGCTGCCACTACACTACCGCGACTAATTGTAGGACATGCAAATTTCATTTCGTATTGTATTTACGTCTTAAGGTGACGGTATGCTATCTACCCGACAATGTTTACACATTGTTATAGGCTTAATACTTCAAACTTTACAGTTAGAATTGTATTAAACGATGACACAACCTTGTTATTTAAATTACTGAAATTTAGCATTTAATATGCTTAATTATTTATAAAATCCGATTACGAAATGAAAAATGATGTCGCAAGCGGGATTCGAACCCGCGCCTATTGGGATTCCAGCCCAATCGTGCTGCCACTACACTACCGCGACTAATTGTAGGACATGCAAATTTCATTTCGTATTGTATTTACGTCTTAAGGTGACGGTATGCTATCTACCCGACAATGTTTACACATTGTTATAGGCTTAATACTTCAAACTTTACAGTTAGAATTGTATTAAACGATGACACAACCTTGTTATTTAAATTACTGAAATTTAGCATTTAATATGCTTAATTATTTATAAAATCCGATTACGAAATGAAAAATGATGTCGCAAGCGGGATTCGAACCCGCGCCTATTGGGATTCCAGCCCAATCGTGCTGCCACTACACTACCGCGACTAATTGTAGGACATGCAAATTTCATTTCGTATTGTATTTACGTCTTAAGGTGACGGTATGCTATCTACCCGACAATGTTTACACATTGTTATAGGCTTAATACTTCAAACTTTACAGTTAGAATTGTATTAAACGATGACACAACCTTGTTATTTAAATTACTGAAATTTAGCATTTAATATGCTTAATTATTTATAAAATCCGATTACGAAATGAAAAATGATGTCGCAAGCGGGATTCAGAGTGCATATTTCTAATTATTTTAACAGATAATAAAAATTAAAAAGATCAAAGTACAAGAAATGTATTAAAAATTTCAGAAAGCATATATTTTAATGTAGTTATAACAACCAGTAATAAAGTTTAAAATGAATTACGGGTGCACATACAATTTTTTTTATCTATAAAGTACATTTATTCATCATCTTATCGACGTCCACTGTTGGACATAAACCTCTTTACGTTACTGTAATTGCAAACTTAGTAGATTGGCGTAAACAGCTGATATTATAAATTCATCAAAAGAGTTCTGCATACGAGTAAATTTTAAAATTAAAAAGAACATCGTTACATTATAGTACGATAGTATAAATTCCTGGTATCAAACGTTGTGTGATAGCGGCTTAGAATACTACCAACTCTTACTTTGTTCGTGGATGTCATAAAAGACGAGTAAGAGCCGACTATAATGACCTAGACCAACTCCATCTGATGCCGTTTGGTCAACAATTACATTCCCAAGGAGGGTTGACGTCTGGTAGGTGGCCGGTCATAAAACTATTGCCAATAACTTTTACAATATGTACTATGAAAAAAGAGTACATATTGTATCGATCCCAAGTAATTGGGATAAGAGTAGGAGAATGATAAGTACAAATTTATTTAACAAGCGCACTAGGTGGATTTTTTCATTACAAATGAAATTACAAAAAATATATTTAAACAAAACCTTTACTCAATCAAATCACTGTTTAAAACTTTTATCGTATTGTACAGTCAATTTAAATTATATCATATAAACACTAGTTATTAACAGTAGTAATAATAGGCAGATGCGCCATATTGGTCTGTGGATGCACATTCTACGTATCCACATCCTGGATTAGACACGTTTAAGCCAGTAGAAAAGCACGGCTTACAACTATGATCTGGAGGGGCACACGAATCAGGCTTGTTTCTTTCGTAGTGAAAACAACAGTTACCCTGCACAAAGGAAATAAAAGAAAATTAAAAGTTTAAAGTAAAATAGCATAATATCGAGAAACATCCGAAATCAAGAAAGTACCCAGATTTAATTTAAAAAAATTTGGAGACGTTTAATCTCCTCTTTATTTACATAAGCAAAGTAAGCTGCTCAGTTGGAATCTCTTAAATTAATTAACTTTGCAGGTAGAAAAACGCGAATCGTAAGTCCAAATTCCTATCGAGAAAGTTTTCCTATTTCGGATAATAACTACGTTTTCTGTTAATCACTGGGATTAAACAGCATAATGTTAAAAGTTGTTGTTTAAATTCATTTACGAGATTAGTGATCTTTTCGTCGTATTATGTAAAAAATGTCTTATATGAAATTCAAATGATACATAAATCAGGCTCAGGTAATCTAAAATCGTAGAGTAAATAACATTAATAATATAAAGAACAATACAGAAAATAAATGTATGTAGATAGACGTGTGCATTTATAAATTAAATTTTAATAATATTTTATATTCGATTTCCTTTCAAAGAAAAATATGAATTATTATAAAAAATAATATATGGACACTATTTTTTGTGTTGAAATTACCGTAAGTTTGACACTATACTATATTTTTTTTTGTTGGGACTAATCCCACCACACATTCCCACCATTGTAACTCCTGTAAGCCAGGATCCACAATGGTCACTATAAATGACACCAAGGTTTGACCCTCAGGCAGTCCCGGGATATGATTTTAATTGTCTTGGGACCCGCAACAAATTTAATTAGAAAAGGTTAAAGAGGAGGAGTTGGAAAGAGTGATTCCACTTCCCTCCTAGGCAAAGCGGGAGACAGGAAAACAAAATGACTAGTCAGCCAATAATTAAAGAGGTGTACGGCTACGATAAGCGCAGCCGTACGGCACCACGGATACGGAAGAGCTTAACGGGGCCTATATGTGAGCGTTAAGATTGATTGCTACAGTAGGTATGGCAGAAACGCATGAACGCACGGAAATTTTCTCGAGTTGCTACAAGGTCCGTATATATACTACTCCACAGGTAACTTGCAAACTGTTTAACACAAGGTTACGCTCGTTTCGCCAGAGATCGCACTCCCAGAGAATGTGATGTGCTGATTGTTCATACTCATGGTCAGCTGTGGAACATTGACATAGTGGTGAAGGTACGAGTTTAAAGGAAAACTATAGTTTAAAGGATAACTATACTATATTTGCCAAATATATGGATACTGTATAAAAAGATAGTAAGAAAAAGTTTAGAAGATGTAAAATTATTTCCATATAGTTTCACCAGAAACCCATTTTTTTTAAATAGTCGAATTACTCTAGAAAAATAAATATGATTTTTAATAATACTTCTACAGATAACTTTGGAATGGAATATTTTATGAAAAATTAATATTCAGTAGGAGGATGAAAAACGCCATCTGAATTGATTCCCACGCAATATCAGCTTAGAAGCCGAAGCCAAAGCAAAAAGCCGAATAAACGCTGTTAGTGAACCTGCGATGAAATTAAATTTCCTTACAAACCAAGTTTAATACAAATACAAAATGAACTTAAATTTTTAATTCACTTGAAAGTATATTTTGCGTTATTGAGATTTCTGACTTAAATCTTAATTTAGTACATCCTGCTGGCGTCAAATACTACGGAATTAAATATTCCAAATAAGTATTTACGAAATCACATTACTTGGAATAATAGAATTTAAATGAAATGGTTACACTATTTACAAGCAATTTACGTGGGATTAGATAAGTTTGGAAATCCATCTATTCGCAATGTTCTGACATCGATCGTGCTACCCTGTAGACCACAATGTTTATTTGGAGAACGCGACGTGGGTTAAACCGGGATTTATTCTTGACTAGGGTGCAAGATACGACTATTTGTGATTAGATGCTGTAACCCATAGGCTCACAAAATTAAGTCATACATGTACAAGCATCAAAGGAGCTATCCCCATTTAATCCAACATTTTATTGTTGAGAAAACTTGACAGTTTAATTGAAGTTAAATCTCTTATCATGATGGATGGTTAATTCGCTGCGGTTCTCAAAACTTGAGTTTAATCTTGCAATTGGATATTCAGAAATTAACACACCGTCTTTTGAACTAATTGGCATTTTTAGTATGCAAAAGAGGTAAAGAGATCACTTTAAGTTAATAGGATGACGTCGACTGTTACAGGCAACTTGCTGTATGAAATACTAAATAAATATTTATAATTTGAAACGAAAAACAGTTTTAAGTATATATTTTATTAATATCTGTAATCAATGTATTTGATATTGGTTTGTATAACTACCTTGTCATCTTCTGAGTGAAATCGTCGTGTTTCGTGGTCTGGATCAGCGTGATAAGAGGAAATAATAAAAGGTTTACGATGGGTTCGCTCTCCATATGCTATTTCACAGGCACGATGCATCAACTCAGTTGGTTGATTTCTCTGGAACAAGGCAACATTGTTAGTACAATAAATATTAAAAAAATGGGCGCGTGTACTTATTTACGCGTGTGAGAAGTTATACTTCTTTAGCATTATAGTAAATAATATTAATCAAAATATTCAATTTAAATTACTACTGACTATAATTTATTAGTACATATATAATTCACACTTGTATGAAACTAAAACACCTGTTGTGAATGTGGAAACTAGAAAGAGGTTCTATTTTTATTTTGTTGGTGGATTTTTTCGAGACTTAATGAGCGGTTTTGCGGATAACTTCAATCTGTTTTACTTTTGAGTCACAGTGATGCACGCTCATCTTATTTGCGGCCAACTTTAACCTGTTACTTTTGTTGTAACACAAAAGTAACAGGTTGAAGTTGACCGCAAATGCTGTTGCCCGCAGATAATGTGATGCGCGCGCAACTTAAAATTTCACTCTCATCCTTTTTTCATAACACGCCTAAAGAAGTATAACTTCAACAAGACAATATTACATAATTTTGTATACCTATTAAATAACCCTTTATCGTAACGGTAATCTTACTCTTTTTTTGGCAGACTTTGGCCTGGACAAACGCTTTTCATTACGTCCGGGGTGACGGAAAGGCGGTGCGCGAACTATAACCTACCGTATTCCCTCCACATCACGATTACAGGTACCGAACCCTTAACGTCCGTGGCCAGGCCGAGTGGTGACGGGATAAGAATAATACTGTTTTCATCTCTTACTTGCCTGTAGGTATCGTAAAAATCGGCTTAGGATGCACCAAGAAAATGGGCAGCAGCTCCTGGGAACTATATTAACACCTCACTACGATCGCCAACCCGTCTACCAAACTTAACGATTACTGAATTATGCTTTCATTGGTATGAAAGGCCTATCTTCAGCAGTGGACAGCGAATGGTGGAACGACAACGATAAATATTTGAATCATTATAAAAAAATTGCTTACATAAATCCGTTTTATTTTGAATGACTAGTATTTAAAAACGATTCTATATCGCGCCTTAAATATTTCTTGGCTGTAAAACCCCGTGTATATTCTTTAGGCATAAAACTATTACTAGCCTATTATTATGCTTCAAATATGAAAGTATTACTAGTTATTAGTCTAGTATATCTTCAAGGCAAACTTTGATTTGTTTCCTTTTTATGCCATTTAAAGGATTACGCTCCCGTAGTGGTACTTTTGCTGGGTCAACTACTTTTACATGATTTTGGCATTCATTGCATTCGATAGCTACGTCACGAGGACATCGTACAAGGAAATTTGGTATGCCATATGTCTTTGAATGCTCTTGGTCTTGCAAGCCATTTCGCTTGAATGCAGTGACGGGTAGTTCCCTCACCTGCAATTGACCATATAATTTTTATTTAATAATTTATTTTTCAACAGTCACCATAAATTTCCTCGTACTTTTTGCAATATTTCTTCGTAATGATCCTATTTTTCAACTTATTTATACGTACAAAAATTAAACGTACATATTAGCATCAACATATACTTTTCTGGGGAGTTCAATAGCAAAACATTTTTATTATACATGTGAATATTTGTTCTAATGGAATCTAACATATTCAATTAATTAATAACTGATTGAAATTCAAAGATCACCTAAATTCTTATAACATACCATACATATATATTTTTTTAAATCCATTGTTCTAAATACAAATATTTACGACTGTTTTATGATGACGCTTGCTTATTTTTTATCTTTCTTTTTTTTAATAGGTAACACCTCCTGAGTAATTTTTGAATACCATTTGCGCATAGGTTCTACAGCTGTGTGAACACAATCTCCATAATTTGGATGATAACTTGCACATAGAGATCGTATGGCACCTCGATAGCCGTATATTTGATCCTGAATTCCATTTCGACGGTACGCTGACAAGGGAAGTCTACCGTAACGTGTTGGAACATACCGTTCCTGAAACCAACAATAAAACAATGAGATTTTTTTGAGCTAAAAACGATGCATATACATGTCGGATTCGAAAATATTGCAACAAATTTAAATAAATGTATTTCGAGTTTGATTTCCTCTTTTTTAAACTTGTACTAGTAAGTACCTATATTAAAATTAAAGCAAATGTACTAAAGAATAGTAGATATATTATGTTGGTTGCAGTTCGGCAACTATCTAAAATTATAACTATTTTTAAACTTACTATCCGACCATCTTCGTATCTATAGCATGGTATAACATACTTCGTCTTCACTGGTTTACAATTTGCGTCACAATCAACAAATGATGGTTTTAGATCTGATTTTTGACGCTGCTTGTGTTTCGTTGACGAAAAGCAGCATTCCTCACAATTTGATGATAATTTATCGCAACCATACATAACTTTTTGAGGTTCTTTATCACAACAATACATTACTTTACGAGGCTTCTTCTCAGTACAATATAACCTTTCAGGTTTCTCATCAGAGTAACAAATTACTTTTTCAGGTTTTTTCTCAGAGCAATACATAACTTTTTTAGGTTTCTTCTCATTGCAGTAAATTACCTTTTCAGGTTTTTTTTCATAACAGTAGGTTACAGGTTTCTGGCAATATGGCAGCTGTGGAGTAGATTCTAGCGCCTCTTCACAATACCTAAGTGTGCGGTTTGGTGTTACAAGTACAGGCGTTACAGCATAATTATCGCATTGCTCATGATCTTGGTAGTAACAGGCCATTATTTATAACTTTATTTTGTTATGCTACTGGTAAATTTGTCTTTTCATTAAAAAATATTTTGCCGAAATTACTTATACGTCCCTTCACTGTCAATTTCAAAAATACTAATGTTTAATGATAAATTCTTTTTATACTATTTTCTTTTTTAGATGTCCTGTGTTTTTTTATTACTAGTGTAAACGTGATAGTTTAAAACCTTTTTGCAAATTTTGAGTACATAGTGATATAAAATTATAAACTTTTTAATAGACTCGAAAATCATTTTCATGACCATATATTTTCATGACAAATAAAATCAATCAATAAGTACAAACTTGCCGTATTGAACCTGTTTATTGTCATTTTGGTGGCCCACGGGTTTTTTTTTGGCAGTTTCTGGTCTGGACACATGTAGTCCGTTCTGTCCGTGGCGACGAAAGGGCGGTGCGTGGCCCTAAAACCCACCGTATGCCCTTCCCATCGCCGATGGACCAGCTACTGGTACCGAGTCCTTGACGTGCGTGGGTGGCCTGGTGGGTTACCCTCTGGGGAACCGTACCCCGTCGACCCCGGCTTGCTGCCAAAGCGTCGCCTTCACGCAGTCAGCCTCTCTATGGGTGATGGATTCCCTGGACCAGTCACCCGAAGTATGGACTAGAGCGGCACAAGGCGCAGGGTACTCGCGCCTGCGCCGCCCCAGGCGCCGGTGTCGGAGTGTGTCACCGAAAAGGGAAATCCCGGACCTGCCCCGCCGTCTCCTTTGGCGAGACGACTGTCTCGCAGAAGGCGGCGACCACGTCCTAGTTCTTGATGAGCATCGTCTTAGCGATGGTCGGCAGCGTCAGGTCGGCACCGATGATTGCGACGAGTTCACGGTGCAACCCTGCTCAGGCCACACAAACCTCGAGCGTGTGCTGCGCCGTCTCCTAGTCGCAATCGCAGTGCTGGCAGGGCGTTGTACTTTCCCTCCTTAGGAGGTTGTCCCGCCAGGCGGCCTTCTCGCTGGGCGAAAGCCGCCTCCAAGGAGAGTGGACCACAGGTAACGAAACCTTGACTTCAGTAATGTACCTTTATATATAGGTGCATTGAACAGAAAAAAATGATATTGGGATTTTTTACAAATCAGTTTAACGATTATAAATATATTATTTTGATATTATGTAATAGAGAACACTATTGCATAATATAATATATTATGCAATAGTGTTCCGTGTGGTGACGGAGTAAGAATACAATTCACCACACCCTATCTTACCCGTGGATGATCGTAAGAGACGACTAAGGAATATAAAACGCATATAACATATAGATGTTATATGCGTTTTATATCCCTTAGGCAAGGCCTTGCATGCCAACCGGCGCCTCGTTAGTCGTCAACTCCATCCAGATCAACATCCAGGCCCATATGAAGTACTTGGGTCTGGTGCTCGACGGGCGATGGTGGTTCCGGGAGCATTTCCGACAGATTGCTCCCCGGCTGGTCGGCGCGGCGTCCGCCCTTTCTCGGCTCATGCCGAATGTGGGCGGACCCAGTTTCGAGGGCCGACGGCTGTATGCGGGGGTCATCCGCTCGATGGCCATGTACGGCGCACCCGTGTGGGCGAGGGCTCTGAACGCCCAGCTCAGGGCGGTTCTGTGGAGGCCACAGCGAGCCATGGCGGTCAGAGCCATTCGTGGGTACCGCACGGTGTCGACAGAGGCGGCGTGCCTATTGGCCGGGACACCCCCGTGGGACCTAGAGGCGGAGATGCTCTCCGACCTCTACCGGCGGGTTACCTCAGTGCATGAGGAGGGTGGCTCCCCATCGTTGAGCGAGATAGCCACCTGGCGCGAGGACGCCCGCCGAGACGTCATCGCCCGTTGGGTTACGCGGCTGGAGAGGCCTAGACACGATATCGTGACCGTCGAAGCCTTCCGGCCCGTATTGATGAAATGGATGGAGCGGCGGCACGGGGTCCTCACCTTCCGACTGGTGCAGGTGTTGACGGGGCACGGGTGCTTCGGGAAATACCTGCACACGGTCGTGTACAGGGAGTGGACTCCGGGCTGCCATCATTGCAGTAGTGACGAGGACACGGCGCAACATACGCTCGAGGAATGCTCGGGCTGGGACGGGCAGCGCCGCGACCTCGTCGCTATTATCGGTGCCGACCTGGCACTGCCGGCTGTCGCGAGGGCGATGGTCGACAGCGTCAGGAATTGGGACGCGGTCGCCGCCTTCTGCGAGGCTGTCATCTCGCGGAAGGAGGCGGCGGAACGAGTCAGGGAGGACTCCCGCGACCCGGGCCGCCGCCAGCGGCCGGGGCGGCGCAGGCGCGAATACCTGCGCCTGATGCCGCCCTAACCCAGGCCTCGGGTGATCGGACCGGGGAATTGTCCGGTCACCCGACGCGAGGCCACCGCGTGAGGGCGACGCCCCGACGGCGAAATCTGTCGGGGCGTCGACGAGAGGAACCCGCGAGGGTAAACCGCCGAGCGGACCACCGAAGACAAAGATCGGGTACCGGTGGTCCGCTCGCACGGCGAAGAGAGAGGATTTTACGGTGGGTCTATGGGATCACGCGCCGCCTTCTCCGTCACCCCGGACCGATTTGGCGGGGCGAGACGCACCCATAGCCCACCAATAAAAAAAAAAAAAAAAGGCAAGGCCTTGCATAGGCAATAGAAGGAAAACTCGAAATAAAACCCTATACCAATACGTCTGACCAGCGTGATATATTTGGTTAATTTCCATCCCATTACGGAGGAGGCTCGAGCCCAACAGTGGGACATATATGGCCTGTGATGATGATGATGATGATGATGATGAATAGAAAGATAATACTGCAAAAACATTTAAAATTGAATATTAGAATAAACATCTATAAAACGTTTACTATGTTTGCATTTCTACATTTTTGCATGTACTGTATTTATTAATTTTTAATGCTCAAAAATAGACGTAAACATTTGTATTGATAAGTACATCAGAGAACAAAAATAAATAAAAAATCTTTTGCAACACATTTGTAAATATTCGCAAGCGCCGCCTTCACGACGCCGCCGATTCGAAAATGCAATTTACCCAATGCAAATCGAACGCCCCAGACAGATTTAATGCCTTTTACTTGACGATTCTGCACATAATTTCCGAGGAGAATCACTGATGGCTATGTCAAAATGCTCAAATAATATTTACTCTGTAGAATTATTATTGATTTTGCCGTGTGGTAACAGAGTTAAAATACAGTTAACTACCCACCTATACACCTATCTTACTAGTGAATATCAGAAAGGTGTATATAACATTGATATAAAAGAAAGAAATCTCATTTTTCGCTCGTAATCGGGTTTTTATAAATAATCAAGCATATTAAATGCTAAATTTCAGTAATTTGAATAACAGGGTTGTGTCATCGTTTAATACAATTCTATCTGCAAAGTTTGAAGTATTAACCTATAGATACAATGTATAAACAATGTCGGGTAGATGGCACATGTCTTCTTAAAGGCGTAAATATAATACGATGCGAGTATTGAATGTCCTATAGTAGTTCATTATGGTGTAAGTGGCAGCAGGGACGGATTTCCAATATTGTGGGTTCGAATACCACTTGTGACAATCATGTTTTGCTCGTAATCGGGTTTTTATAAATAAGAAAGAAAACTTGCAATAGATGCCCTTGCCGTATACCAACCTTGACCAGTTAATAGGTCAATTTCATATTATAGAGAAGACTCGAGCTCAGCAATTGGGACGTATTTGAGCTGAGATGAATTATATTAGAATGTTATAGTATTATTTTATACTATAATAATATACTAAATAATATAGAGATCATAATAAAACGCGAATCTAATGTGATTTCCAACAAGGTTGCGTTAAACGTTAAACGCAATGGCACCCGAACGCATGTACGTAGAATACCTGTTGAAAGGAAAAGAGAAAGAAAGATACACAAAGGTAGAAAGTAGGAAAGAGAAAGAGACTGACTCGGTAGATCACAAGCATATGCGCGTGGTATTCTTGCTATGCAGCGAAGTAAACAGTGTGAGCGACGTGGAGTTAGCTGAAATACATACTTGTTCTATTTTAATTTATAATATTCATTATTATATAGGTTTAAGTTTTCACTTCTGTCTACAGTCCTCATGACTACTTTGTGTTTTTTTTTTCTATATCACTCTTTACACTGTAAATGATGACATGTAGATAAAAAATTAGCGCAGAAAAGAGATTTGGCAGTAGTGTATGGAAGAGAAAGACATATTGGAAAAAAACTCAGAAGACTTCTTCGACGCACATTTACATGGACTTTGGGGAAATTGCTCCTACGGTGCAATAGAAGCCAAAGAGAAAGTAATAAAAGGATATGTTGTATCTACCTATAGTAATTAAAATACGTGTAAAAGAATAATGTTTATAAAATCATTATGTCTTCATTCATCATTCAATCATTTCTAATCAATGCTATTGATTGTTGATTACTTCATAATTTCATATCTATTAAATAATAGACTGCTTGAGTCATGAAATGGATGGATAGGGATAGACTATATAGATGATGTCTGATAGGACTGTATGGAAGAAGATGGCATATTGCGTCGACCCCAAGTAATTGGAATAAGAGCAAGATGATGATGATCATTTATTAAATAATATAGAAAGCATCAAAATCCTTTAAAGACCCTACTTCGTTGAATTCCAAACAGTCGTCAAATCCAAATCATCACCATCTAAGCACATATAAGTCTCACTGGACTCAAACATCCTGTATAATAAGAGGGAAATTGATCTACGATAATCCCCCAGACTATATATTAGTATACGGTTTTATTTCGAGTTTTCCTTCTCTTTTATAGATGTTATAGGCATATAGAAATCCCTTAATCGTCTTTTATGACACCCGTGAGCAAGAAAGGACTGGTGAACTGTTTTATTATTCCGTCACCACGCAAAAAATCAAAGTCTTTTTATTTAGAAGATATTATATATTATTATTATAAGTTAGAAATTATAAAATTACTCAATTTTATATGAACTATATTGTTACACTTGTTTTATATTGAAAACTATTCTTCCTATGGTTATCAACACATCAAACTATATTTAATATTTATCCTTACTAATATTATAAATGCGAAAGTAGCTCTGTCTGTCTGGCTGTCCCGCTTTCAAGGTAAAACTTCTGAACTGATTTAAATGAAATTTGGTATACTGATAGTCTAAAGCCTGAGAAAGGACATAGACTATTTTTTAATTAGAAAAGGCGTTGTTAAGGGTTGAAATGGGGGATGAGAGATTGTACGAGGATTAGTTACTTTGGATAAACGCTAACTTACGACTATTCCACGCGGACGAAGTCGCGGGCAGAAGCTAGTATTAAATAATTTATTGTAAGCTGTGAAAATGTCGTTAGTAGTACTTTTATTCATTTGTTTATCCATAGCATTGTTATTAGCTAGATAAGTTATTGTACAACTGTTAGTTATCCAAATAAATAAAACAAAATATAATGAACTAATTACTGATATTACATACTTATTTATATATATTAATATCACAATGTTAATTATGATATACATATTTAATAGCAAAAAATTTCATATAACTCGTGAAACAAATGCAATCTTTATAAAATAGGGATGACTTATTTAAATATGTGCGTAGATTAAATTACAGATATATGTATTAGTTTATATCCGTGTGGTGACGGAGTAAGAATACAACTCGCCACCCCTTATCTTACCCGTGGGTGATTGCAAGAGACGACTAAGGGATATAAAACGCATATAACATCTATGCTTGAGTCCTTCTCAAACTTAAAACAAAACCCTATACCAACACGTCTGACCAGCGTGGTATAGTAGGTTAATTTCCCTCCCATTACGGAGGAGCCTTGAGCCCAACAGTGGGACGTATATGGGCTGTGATGATGATGATGGTATTAGTTTAATACATTCATGACTTATTAACACTCTAATTTTGAGAATTAAACACAATCTGTGATAGATAAAACGCCAATTATATTGCGAGACTAGGAAAATTGACCTACTTACCGCGCTGGTCAAACGGATTGATGTAGGTTTTAATTTCGGGTTTTCATTCTCTTACATAGATAAGTATATTATATATCATATGCATTAGTCGTTTTTAACACGTATCACTGTGCAGTTATGATGAGAAAGACTATCCCATAAGTGTAAACGCAAATTATAGATAACTTTAAATAAGTTGTTTTTTTTCAAATTACTGAAATTTTTAGCATTTAATATGCTTAATTATTTATAAATACCCGATTACGAAACGAAAAATGATGTCACAAGCGGGGTTCGAACCCGCACCTATTGGGAATCCAGCCCATCATTTTTCGTTTCGTAATCGGGTATTTATAAATTATTAAGCATATTAAATGCTAAAAATTTCAGTAATTTGAATAACCAGGTTGTGTCATCTTTTAATACAATTCTAACTGTAAAGTTTGAAGTATTAAGTCTATACAATGTGTAAACATTGTCCGATAGATGGCATACGTCACTTGAAGACATAAGATATAATATGAAGCGAAGTTTTTTTTTTTTAAGTTATACATACTCGTAAGTTCGTCGGGCTTTCGCGTAATATTTTTTTCTTAATTCATTGTTCATATGTGTGAACCGAAAAAAGTGGCTAAGCTCATAGGTGTTTGAGGTTATGAGCCTTTAAATTAGTGAAGACCCGTGTCCCACCCGTGAGTCATTCACGTACGATGAGCAACTGCACAGTTAACGTGTTAACAATACCCACGGATAAGAAAGTGGGAGGGGTATTGTATTCTTAATCTGTCACCAGAAAAAAAAATCTAATATTAAAAAAAAACCATCATAAAAAGACATGTTTGACAAATACGCAATATATTTGTGTAAATGCCTATTTATCATTATTTGTACAAAGAAACACCACTTGAACGAGATCCGAACGAGAGGAAGGAACTGTGTACGGAATGTATTTATATCTTTACTATGGTACTTCTGTCAATGGAGACTTGGGTTTATTTGGGTGATTTATGACGTATCACACAAAGAGAGTTTATACATACTTATATTTATCGACACGTAATAAATTCTTTATTCTGTATAGAGCATAAGATATTGAAAGTGAGGATTTATGACTGCTTACAGAATAAATATTGAGTTAATATCATTTTTCTTCAACAACAAAGCTACAAAAAACCTAGAAAATAATGTTATTTTATTATTATTAATACACATATATTACTAATGATAATTATCCTACTCAAATTCCAGTTATTTTGGGTCATCGCAATATGTACTTTTGTCAAGTTTTGGCATTAGTTTTGAGATCCGCCTGCCTGATCTCAAGGCTTTTTTTAAATTTAACTGAGGATCAAACACCTTCAAATGGAGTTCCCCCAAACTGATATTTGTGTATGGAATTATCTCATACTATTTTTGCTTCTAATAATAAAACATTGTAAAGGATATCTTTATTATTTGGAGACAACATACAAAAAACAGCTTGTATTAAGGAAATAATCTTTGCGTTCCAAGGTACTTTACAAACATGTAATTAACAGACATAAACTACACCCAGACAACAGTCTATGTGTAGTTTATGTCGGTTATATGACCAACAAATCAATTATTAACAAATAATTAATTTATTGGTCACATAAAGTATGTGCATTCAATTACATAATTACTAAAAAAATCGATAAATCAAGTAGTTCCTCCTTTCTTCAAATCAATCAACGAGGTATGTACAGTTATTTAGTCACTAGATCACATTCTAAAATCCAATGTTTACCTATTCATCATGAGTTGGGCAACATTGAAGCTCATTAGGCAATTGTCAGTTGTATCACAGAGTCTCCAGCTATGCTTAATGCCAACTAGCAATAAAACCAAACATTTTTATATTTATTAATGGTAGGACCACGCTGTTGACAGTTTTCTGTCTACGTCCGCGGTAGGTAGTAGGGTAGTACCACACTCTCGCAGAAGATCAACGTCTGAGTAATAGCAACGTGCTATTGTGCTTCGTTTGGTGAGCGAGAGAGCCGGAAGCCCAACTGGGTAGGTTTGGGGTTTGTATTGATAGGCGGCAGCCTAGCTATACCCTTGATATTGCGATGGTCCATGGACGGCAGTGACACTTACCATCAGTTATTCTGCTTGCTCGTTTGCCACCATAAGCAATAAAAAAAAACATTTTATTGAATTGTATAAGTATAATGTTTTTCTGTTATACCTGCACTTTTACATTCCGATAAAGTGAACATGTATAAGAAGTGCTGTAATAATAAATGCATCAACCCACAGATAGGGCATTAATGCCATAATCGCCTTTCTTGGCAGTCAGTTTGGTAGTCGTAATTCTTGTTATAACATTGCCCCAGAGAATGCTGCCTCCTATTCTCTCAATCCCAGCTTAGGAGGTTTCTATAACTCTCGTGGGAAATTAAGACATTTTTCTATATAATTACATTTATTATTCTTAACTAATCATCACATGAATAACTAAAATACTGGTACTAATAAATAGAGGAAAATATTTGACGTTCACATTTTTATTTAAAATATTGTCCTGTCAGTAATAGTCCCAACAGGGATTATGATAAAAGAGTACAATTAATATTACGTCAACCTCAGAATAAGTCATCCCTAATTTAGGATAATCTTTGTTGACCCGTTTTTATCAATTACGAAAGGCGGGTCATTAATGATGAGATTAAAGTTTAAGCCTAGTTTTAATATACACATTAAAATTATATAAAGCGTGCTTTTTTTTTTAAATTTAAATTAGCATTGAACAACTGTAAAAGCTACACTCGGCTAACTTCGCTCATTTAAGCTGGGTTCAGGATAAAAGCTTCGCAGACAAAACTGGCTTTAAAACACATTATATCAAAATAACACGTTTCATTAAACTCCTTTGAGTTCATTACGCGGAATGGATTCAAGTCAGCTGGTTTTTCATCAAGTTATTGGAGTAAATGCGTCAATTTTTTGTTGATATAGTAAATTACATTCTATACTATTAGTAGTTCCATATTATATATATTTATTCAATATTATAATTATCATTATCATCATCACCACAGCCCATATATGTCCCACTGTTGGGCTTGGGCCTCCTCCGTAATGGGAGGGAAATTAACCTACAATACCGCGCTGGTCAGACGTGTTGGTATAGAGTTTTGTTTCGAGTTTTCCTTCTCTTGCATAGATTTTATATACGTTTTATATCCCTTAGTCGTCTCTTACGATCACCCACGGATAAGATAGGGGGTGGTGAATTATATTCTTACTTCGTCACCATACGGATAGATAGATAGATTATATTTAACCTTTAATTAATAAATTATACCTTTTATGTCTTTAAAAAAGTAAATACTCATAATATTTACTTTTCTTAAACACAAAGAACATCTAATAAAATAGAAATCAATATAAAATGCTATGTATCTACATTTATAATGAAGGGTTCATTTGTCAACACATTCGATTTTTAGTATCTATTTTATAACATTTTCACCCAACAATAACGCGGAAGGATCGAGGGAGTGACTTGTAATAACCCGAACAACCTAAGACTTTTATACGCGGCTTCCTCCCCGGCGTAGATATAACGAACTATTCAAAAGGAAATGACACCTCGGATTTTATGAAAGCGCTATATTTCTCTAGTGAGTTGATGTGGCTCTTTACTGCTGGTCTAAGTTATTACTGTCTTTAAGATAAGGTATGTAAAGATATACATTTACTAAATCACTATTCATAATATTTTCTGGTTTTTATTGCGATTATAAATATAGAGTTATTGTGGATTTTATTATGTACTCTTTTATTAGGGAATTGTTGATAAGTGATAACGTAATTTTGCGGTGAATTACATTAGCTTAGTAAGCCCCTAAAAACCCACGCAAATTTCCATATATTTTACATAAACAAAAGTAAAATGAATTTAAAATAATGCATTAATTCATTCCCGCGGTGTTTATATATATTTATTTTTTCAAATTCAAGTTAGAGGATTGTAATAAAAATAGGTGTTTAAAGAAATTCAAAATTATTACTGCAATCATTCTTGTAATGATGGACCTGAGAGACTGATGAGAATAAAATGCTATGCCAATCTGTCTACCGACTACGTTACAAAGGATATCATCACATTTCGGCTCGGGTCTCCTCCATAATGTAAGGGTAATTGACCTACTATACCACGCTGGTTAGACATGTTGGTATAGGGTTTTGTTTCAAGATTTTCTTCTTTCGCATAGATGTAATATGCATTTTATAACCCTTAGCCGTCTCGTACGATCACCCACGGGTAAGATAAGGGGTAGTGAATTGTATTCTTACTCCGTCACCACACGGAAAATAACAAAGGATATAAATACATATTTTCATACTATTCATCATCATCATTGATGGTCATAGATGGCCCAATGTAAATTGTATTACTACTGTCCATCACATAATTATAGGAATAAAGCATACATTACTTTTCCATATGTTGACCAGATTTTGGCTATAAAATATTAACTAATTAATAAAATATATGAGAATGGACACTTCATCTATCCATAGATTGCCACTGTTAGAAATTAGCATCCTCGCGTAGAGGAGATAATAGTTCCCTTTTTAAAACGCGATAACGATTGCAGATGGTGTTAAAGGTTTCGCAGAAAAGTGCTTCTATCTATTATTCAGTGATCCTTCAACTAGTTTTTACGAATCTTAAAGATAAGTAAAGAAGTTTTGACATATATAGGTGACAATAATCATTAAATCCTCTCATTTACTTAGACCAAAAGTAAATAACATAGGATAACTACCATTCATATGAGTTATATAATATAGTTAATAATCATCATCAACGTCATCATCATCATCATTATCATCACAGCCCATATATGTGCCACTGTTGGGCACTGGCCTCCTCCGTAATGGGAGGGAAATTATCCTACTATACCGCGCTGGTCAGACGTATTGGTATAGGGTTTTGTTTCGAGTTTACCTTCTCTCGCATAAATGTTATATGCGTTTTATATCCCTTAGACGTCTCGTACGATCACCCACGGGTAAGATATGGGGTGGTGAATAGTATTCTTACTCCGTCACCACACGGAAAAATAATCACGGAAATATAATAATCATCACACAGATTGAAAACTTTGACATTTTTAATATTAGCGTATTTTTGTAATTGACTACTTTAAATATTATATCGTTTTTAAAAAAAATACCGAATAGTTGTTACAAAAGATTGAGTAACTTAAAATTGCAATATATGAAAACATTAAAGACATTTCTTTTACAGGACTACGACCCGCAGTAACAAAAAAAAAGAGCCGTATTTAAATTTTGAAAGGGATCTTCCTGTCCGTGCATCAATATGAAGGGTTGATGAAGAGCTCTCGGTTACATTAAGGCGCTTTTTGTCATTGTTTTACGACGTTTAATCGAGAGGCTCTCATCCGTACCATCTTAATTACATTTTTATTAATTTTAATTACGTTCCGTCATTTTAAATTACTTGTAAAATGAATAATGCATTATAAGAGACTTTATACAGTGAATTTGCTTTTTTTTTGTGTTTTCTTTTTTTATTAGTCCTTTTAGCATATATACATATATCTTTTAGAAAGATGAGTATGCTTAAAAGCAAAGATACTCTTTTCTAACAAGTAAAATGATTAATATGAAGGATAAATGTTTGAATAAATATTGGAATGAAATGCCTAGTTGTATTAGAAATACAATAAAAATAATACTATATACTAATGAAAAAGATATAATTGATAAGAGTAGCGTGGTGGTGGCATAAAGATGTGCAAAAGATAGATTCGATAAGTTGCTGTAGGATAAAGTAATTCCCATTGAATGGCGCAGTTGTGCGCTAGTACCCCTTTTCAAAAATAAGGGTGATGTTGAGTACTGACTTAGTTATCGACGATTAAGCTTATGAGCTTCACAGAATGTGAAAATGTGGGCAAAACTGATTGAAAAGCGATTACGAAAAAAATTGATATCACCTAAAACCAATTATGATTTATGTCGGGCCGTGGAACAATAGATGCCATATTTACTCTACCCCAACTGTGCGAAAAATATCGTGGTACACATAGGAACCTGCACATAATGTTCGTTGACCTAGAGAAAGGTTATAATAAAACACCAAGAACGATTTTATGGTGTGCACTGAAAGAGAGAAGTGTGTGAATTTGTTAATAAATCATTATCATCATCTAAGCTATATAAATCCCACTTCTGGGCTCCATGCTTCTTCACAATAAAATGGCAATTGACCTATTTTACACCAATATCTGGTTAGACAGGTTGCTATAAAGTTTCATTTCTAGTGTTCCTACTCTCGCGTAATATTATATGCATATTATAATCCCTTATTGGTCTTCTACGATACCCACAGGCAAGATAAACGGTAATGAATTGTATTCTTACTCCACCACTACATGCATACATACATATCATCACGCCATATCCCTTGCAGGGTAGGCAGAGAGAACAGAGTGCCAGAGAACTCTATCCTTGCATACTTCACTCGCTTCCTCAACATTCATAATTCTCTTCATACACGCTCGCCAGTTTCGGAGACTCTTGACTCCACCTTCTTTCAGTACGTGACCAATCTGGTCTAGGTAGGTGAGTCTTGGTCTCCCCCGGTACCTACATCGTTCCACTTTCATTTTACCTAGTGGTGGTGGTTCATGACGTGTTGCTATAGGGTTTTGTTATGAGTTTTCCTTCTCTTGCCTGTGCAATCTCTATATATTATATGCGTTTTAAATCTCTTAGTCGTCTCTAATAATCACCCATAGATAAGGTAGGGAGTAGTGAATTGTATTCTTACTCTATCACCAGAAGCATAATTAAGTATAACATAATTATATTGATTAAAATATAATTATTTCTAAAACATTAAAAATGCATTATTTCTTTATAGTCTCAAGTCATTATTAGTGTTATATATAAAAATATAACTGTTATGAACAGTTTAACCATCTGTGGTTTAAAAACTTATTTTCTATTAATATTGAGCATTATAAAACAAACATTTAGACTAACCAATAGAAATGTTGTTTGCTATTATTTTTTTCCGTCCACTCCACTAATTGCAATTTCTTTTTCGAGACACAATCAGCACGATACAATTTCAGGTCGAGTGCTTAACAATAAAAGGAAAAGCATGTTTTACAAATTGAAACAGTACTTGAATAAAATATAAATATTATTAAAAGTTATGAAAGAAAATGTTTTTAAATGAGTTTTCTTAATACCGTTTCACTAACCTTTAGATTATATAAAAAAAATCTAACTACTATATAACCAAATAATATAAATTTTCCACAGCAATCTAAACATCTCTTTCAAAGTAGCGAAATAGTTAAAATTTAAGTCGAAACGGTAAACTAGTTTACAAGGAATATAGAAGGTTGCTGAACGAGACGTCACGATGTTCACCTCGCTCACAAGTCGCAGGAGTGAACTCTTTGAAACTCCGAGCACATAAATCGTGCTAAGTTCATAAAGTTTAATGAAAGCACCGCCCTCGTAATTGTTACCGCTGGGACTGCATTGCTACTGAACGTAAAATTGCTATATAATTCTGTAGCCGTTAAAGCAACGTATAATCTCCCTTGTATTTGTATTGCATTTCATGAAGTTATATAATTGAGAATTACGATTATTCAAAATGTAATGTGTATTACCTAATACAAATTAAAAACGCGCGGTTTACAGCCAATTTAGGAATATAAGCAAACATTATGAACTGATTAATATTTGCCATAAACGTGTGTATAAAAAATATAAAGAAAATAATTAAGACGAGATTGTAACATGTCTCTTTTTGTGACAACAAGTATAGTTAAGGTTTTGTTAGCCAATACAATCTACCATCTAGCAAATAATATCACTAATTTTATTATTTTATTCATTCTTACTATATTTTTTTCTTTATTCTTATATCAATATCGTCGATTGCAATTAGTGTTTAAGCTCTAAATAATATCTAGGATATAACAAAATTTCTGTCTAATAAAAGGATACGCTATTACTACATTATCAGTATAGAATCTGAGCGTTCACAATACAAGGAAATATGCTTTTGCTCTATGATTAGCAATCAGACGGTTCGATATAGGATTTTGTTTCGAGGTTACTGTTTACTTACATCCTTTACTTGTATTTTATAACACTTACAGTAAAAAAAAGGGAGACGAATAGTATTCTTACTTCATCACCACACGAAGAACAGAAACCTACTGAAATTATTTAATATCTATGAAATAAGATAATATGCTACGAGGCTGTTCAAATTTAGCCATAATAGAGAAATCCAATCCAATATCTAGTACAATATTCTATAATTAACTATCGCATCGTCTTAGACAAATGTATTTAACAGGATTACTCACGCGTTAGAGTCGATTATGTCAACCCGGGTTTCGGGCGTATCCGATACGACCATCATCAGTGCGCTCGCAGGCGCGGCTGCACACTCCAACTTGTAAATGTGTCAAACTCACAATAATTTCAACACTAAAATATAATTTCTTCATCATCATTATCCTGCTCATGGATTTACTTGTGAATATGTACTTTTCTTTTATCGTATATATTGCAAAAGTAATTGGCAATACTTTTATGACCGGCCGTTTCTCTGACGTGAATCTCTCTTGGGAATGTAATTATTGACCAGACGGCATCAAGTGGAGTTAGCCCAAGTCAATATAGAGTTCTTAACTGTCTTTTAACAATACAAAAGCAAAGTAAGGGTTAGTAGTATTGGTAGCCGCTACCACACTGCAATCTACTTACCTATAGAATATTTGCATCATATGGTGTATTATATGTTACTTAATTTGATTCGGTCTAGAAGATAAAAAATAAAAATGGAGTGACTTTTTATTTTCTAAGTAAATATACTTACGTAGTAGATGAATGATATAACCAACTCTTGAATTTTAATATTTTTCATGACCATTTCTTCACTTATAACACAAAAACTGCTGAGTTGTTTCTTGATATAATAATATACTATTGATATAATAATATACTATTGAAATAACATATAAATTTATTTATAAATATAATAATATAAACACTACATTCATTATCGATGAAATCACGAATGCAACTGGTCAATTAATATTTTAGTAACGACAAATATAATAATACTCTTTTTCTTAATTATGACATTTGATATGACTGTTACATATCAAATACAGAAACGTAGATTACAGAATCAATATTATTCGAACATAATATTCACGTGAAATCTAAGATGTTTTCGATACCCAATATGCGAGTAAACAACAAGGAAATCGCTGGAAATATTATTAGGCTACAACATCTGACGTGACTGACATAAACATCAAAGTTCTTTTATATTCTTCTACAATGTAATAATATATTATTGTAGGGAAAAGAATCTAGTAAATTATTCATACCTCCATAGCTGTTGGTAATTTTGCTTCAAATGTAAGTAATTTATATGAAACAAAATTATTTTTTATGGATTTTATTACTTTTGTTTCTCGTTATTCATGGTGTTCACTACCATTCCCCACTGACCTAGGATGCGCAGTGGAAGGGAACACCAGGTCTGTGAGGGAAACCAAATGGGTAATAACAATGGCTTGGATTACGCAAGGCTATTTAGAGTTCTCTTAAATGTATCTACTAAACAAGAACCGATCATTGTAAAACTTACAAGTAGGTACCGCAGAGACAGTTACAACGTAACCTACCTCAGCGTTTGGTCTGGCCAGACAAATAGAACCTAACTGAGGGGGTCACTTAGCTTTGTATCCAAAGGCGCGGTGACGACAGCGGCCTCGTCCAACTCAGGGCTTCAGCCTTGCTACTTGCACACACAACTTAAATGTTCCCAAATACAAGGTTCTAATCAACTCGCGTACATTAACTGCACACAAAACAAAAGGTGGCGCGCAATATTATAAATACCAAGATTTCACGGCTTTAGTTAACCAAAGGCGTAGCAATTACAAAATATATGCATACGCGACCGTTACTTCCAACACAAGTCTCGGCCGGCGCCGAGCCAACCGCGAGCCAAAGGCATTAAATTATTATCAACTACCCTACATGGTATTAATTATTAAACTATAATCAAAATGTTAAAGTGAAAGTGGAAGGATGTAGGTACCGAGGGAGACCGAGACTAACCTACCTAGACCAGATCGGTCATGTACTGAAGGAAGGTGGAGTCAAGAGTCTCCGAAACCGGCGAGCGTGTATGAAGAGAATTATGAATGTTGAGGAAGTGAGTGAAGTATGCAAAGATAGAGTTCTCTGGCACTCTGTTCTCTCTGCCTACCCTGCAAGGGATATAGCGTGATGATATGTATGTAAGTAAAAATGTTTGGTACCGAACCACAGGGAGTCAGCTTTCAAAGAAGACTATGCCTCACTGGATTTATTGGTACAAAAGAGATGGTGCTCTATTAAAGAATGAGATATTAGTATCATATCACTGACGTCATTTTGAAAAAAAATTTGACAATTTAATCCATTATTTTACTCTATGAATTGACCATAATATTTCTTACTCTGTGTATTTGATAAGACTTGTTTAGTTTTGCGTTCGGTGTTATTTCTATTTTAATATCTATTACTTGTTTTTAAATGTTAGTTTCGTAAGACAATTGTGATATTACAGTGTTTTCAATCATCAGTGACGAAATTGACGCTTTTAGTGTTGTGTTATAATAACTTATGAGATAAAAACTCCATTGTGAAATTTTGACGCTTCTGTGTTATCTATTAAGGTTTAAAGAGATAGAGACTCATTATATTTGTGAGATACTGACACTTTTTGTTATTTTCTACAAAGGCTGGAAAGTAAACTGTAAAGTGCGTAAAATTGTGGTATGACTTCAAATAAATATCGTACAGAGAATGTCTGACATCTTGTTTCATTTAACCGTTGTAAATCCCTTTATCCATTGTATTTTCGTTTGTTGTTTTTGCACAATTTTTATACATTCGAATACTATGGTATGTATATACCTGTATTCGAATGTATTGTATTGTGCAAAAGCAGCAATCGGAAATTTGATAACTGAATATTGTTTTGAAATGAGCGGGATATTTAAAAATATAATTACATTTTTAAATATCCCGCTCTACGAATGTTTTTGATGGATTAAACTGGAGCGCTAGTGTGCACCGTGTAAGCAATTCTAAAGTATGAAGTTGTCGTTCTTCTCTCTGAGTATATTGTTCCGTGTACCGAACACATGGTTAAATATGAATTGTGATAAAGTAAGAATATAATTCATTACCTCATTTCTTGCCTGTGGGTATCGTAAAAGACGACTAAGGGATATATTATGTAGATAAAATATGGATGTTACAAGAGAAGAAAATCTCTAAATACAACTCTATATCAAACCATCTGACCAGCGTAGCGTAATAAGTCAAATATCTATGGTGGAGAAGACTAGAGCCCAGCAGTAACATATATATGAGTTTAGACAATGATTAATGCGGAAAAGAATTCGAAAAACAAAATGGTAACTATATTCGTTGAAATAATTTTATTTTGTAAGAGTCGACTAAGGGATATAAAAAGCATATAACATCTACGAGTATGCGAAAGAAGGAAAACTCGAAACAAAACCCTTTAACCAAAACTTCTAACCAGCGTGGTGTAGTAGGTCAATTTCCCTCCCATTATGGAGGAGGCTCGAGCCCAACAGTGGGACATATATGAGCTGAGATGATGATGAGATGACGAATTTGATTTTGTATTTATAATACCAGTTTAAGCGATAGATATAATTAATATAACGATTGTCCATATTTAGTTGTGATTATCATCAGACTCTTAGAATATTCAGCATAGATCTGCAATATTTAGCATAGGTCTCCGCATGAATAGGTTAATAACACAATCGCCATCATTGACTAACGGGTTGCTGGGCACAATTAGTGTTATAAATTGTCCAATGCTGATTGTTTTTGATACATGCTATGATGTGATCACAACCTGACCTATCTGTCCAGGGCGATGGAAGGAACGGCATGCAGCTCTATAACCTGTCATACCTCTTGAAGCCATATGGGTGGGCCACCGATACCCACTTCTTATCATCAGTAGTATGGTGCTGATCTTTTTCTCGATTGTACGACTTCTACATGAAAATAAGGGGTTTTAATATGTTGTTGCCTTAATACGTCACCATGCTGTGGTTTTTTTTTACTGTTCTACTATTGGATACTTTATATCCTTACTAATATTATAAATGCGAAAGTAACTCTGTCTGTCTGTCTGTCGCTCTTTCACGCCAAAACTACTGAACCGATCTAAATGAAATTTGGTACACAGATGGTCTAAAGCCTGACAAAGAACATAGGCTACTTTTTAATGCCAAAAAAGGGTTGTAAAGGGGGATGAAATGTTGTAACGAAGTATTGTCATTTTTAAAGCCAAACGCTTGAAACTTTATTTTTAGACTATTGATTAGATATAAATAAATATGACATTAAAATTTGTAAACAAATTACTCTTAAGGGGTAAAATAAAAATAGGGGATGAAAATCTTTAGGAAAGTAACCTTTTACGCGGCTTCCGGGCAGAAGCTAGTTAAGTATAAAGTTATAATATATAGTATAAATTATATATTTACGCAAACATCAGAAATAATTAAATAACTTTCTTGTAAACTTTAGTCATCAAACTAAAATTTGGTGTTAAATTTCTATGGTTACCGTTCCGAAGTTTCCCTAATTTCGTAATGGTCCATTAGAAGGGGTTAATGGTTTATCTGCTACTACAATGGCCCAAGTTATTGGCTTTTTGAGGTAACGTAACTGATTGGGTTGGGACTGTCGAGCATAGACCTTCACATACTCTAATATGTATTTAAATAAATATCAGATATATACGATGTAGCTCAGCTAGTATTTTTTTTTAATCACATAAGTTTCTATTAAAAAGCAATACCACACGCTAAAAAAAGTTTGGAAGAGAAATCACTATTAGCAATATGGCTGTCTACATATTAATTGAGGTGGATGTATTGAGATGGATGTACGGCGTGACGAGAATGGATAAGATAAGGAATGAGCGTATAAGAGAATGTTTGAAAGTGGCGCCAGTGACGGATAAGTTAAGGAGTCAACTGTTGGCCTGGTATAAACGTGTGATGAGACAGGATGAAAGTAATGTTGCGAGGAAGGTTTTAAGTATGAATGTTGAAGGCTCTAGGAGTAAAGCGAGACCAAAGAAAAGATGGATGGAGTGCGTGAAGCATGATATGGACAAACAGGGAGTGACTACAGAGATGACGTCTTCGATAAGGCTGTATGGAAAAAGAGGCTATATTGCGTCGACCCCAAGTAACTAAGATAAGAGCAAGAGAATGATGATTTATACAATCGTTTGGAATCCCCATGAGTCTAAATACATCCTTATGCTGGAAAAAATTCAAAATAAATTCACCCGTTTTTTATACATGAAACAGTACGGAGTATATCCATTTTATCCGCTTATGTATCCAAGTCTCTTTGTGCTGGGTATGGTTGGTTACGATCGATTGAGCGTACGCCGCGATATGTCATTAGCGTGCTATGTTTGGCGTGTACTATGTGGCCAGCTACACCACCCCGCCATACTGGCTATGCTAAACCTGTGTACACCAGCAGGCCATATGGTTATAAGGGGCCAGCGGCCCGCACTAAGCGTGCCAGCCGCCAGAACTAATATGCTCACTTACGCCCCCCTGACACGTGCTATTAAATTAATAAATACAATAAATTATACAGTAGATATTTACCACTGCAGCCTGCGTGAATTCACAGACGTTGCATACAAGTGCGTTGCGTATAATTAGTAAATATATTTAGTTAGTAGTATTGAATATGATAAAATATAATATTAAGCTATATTAATATTTTGATATTATGTTTTATTATTTAGTTTATTGTTATAATTATTTGTTTAAACATATTTTATTATTAATTTTAAAATTAATATTGCTTACTTACAATATCGCATTAGGTTTAAATCCTGTAAAGGTATTGTAATTGCTACTTCTCAATAAATAAATAAATAAATAACAATTATACTGTACGTGTGTATGTCACAGAACTCCTCCTAAACGGCTGGACGGATTTTCTTGAAATTTTTGTGCGTTCGAGGTGATTCCAGAATGGTTTAGATTTGCAATTGGACCCGGTAGGTGACGCTGTTGTCGATATGTCAAGCGGCTGGACCGATTAGGATTAAATTTCCTATACATATTCCAATGGGGTCCCTGGATGATTTCAAAACACAATTGGACCCGGTAGGTGGCGCTGCTGTCGGCATATCGCTTAAAGCTTTTCCAGGCAGGATGACGTCTGCTAGGACAGCTAGTTAACTATAATATTTTTTGTTTTGTTTGACATCTGCTATGAAATAAATAAAAATGAAATAAAAATAATATATATATATAATAAATTAATTCTTGTACATGCAATTTGCTAGTGACTTCAAAGATACAATAGAATAAATCAAAATTAAAAACCATTGTAATATATACTCGAAAATACCAACCACTGAAAACAGACCCCAAAATAATAATCACTGTAAACGTTCATTTGTAGATCGCATAAATAAAATTGTCCTGCTTGGGAATCAAACCCATTCCGCATAATTTATTTATTGAGAAGTAGCAATTACAATACCTTTACAGGATTTAACCTATTGCGATATTGTAAATAAACAATATGAATTTTAAAATTAATAATAAAATATGTTTAAACAAATAATGATAACAATAAACTAAATAATAAAAAATAATATCAAATATTAATATAGCTTAATATTATATTTTATCATATTCAATACTACTAACTAAATATATTTATTAATTATACGCAACGCACTTGTATGCAACGTCTGTGAATTCAGGCAGGCTGCAGTGGTAAATATCTACTGTATAATTTATTATATTTATTAATTTAATAGCACGTGTTAGGGGGGCGTAAGTGAGCATGTTAGTTCTGGCCGCTGGCACGCTTAGTGCGGGCCGCTGGCCCCTTATAACCATATGGCCGGCTGGTGTACACAGGTGTATCCCTGGCTTATTCCTGAAAAGGTATAATATGGCTTAGATTTGTAACCGGCGTAGTCTACGTATTGTCGGCGCTCAGCAAGGTAACTGGCAAAGAATTTGAGCAAGTGTGGCGTGTAACCCAATAATGATAGTTTCGATAATAGTATATCGTTATCCACCGTATCGAATGCCTTCTGAAAATCGAAGTGAGCGCAGTCTGCCTGACCACCCGCATCAATGACTGTTGTTAGGTACGTCATAAATGATAACAGATTGCTACTCGTACTTCTTCCTTGTCGGAAACCATGCTGATTATCAGTCAATCGAGAGCTGATTTGTTTATAAATATCGGAATAAAGAGCTGATTCAAAAACTTTAGCAAACGTTGATAATACTACTACCGGTCTGTAACCAGTAATATTATCATTTGCGCAACCTTTTGGGACTGGTGTTACTTTAGTGATTTTCCATATATCCGGGTAATGAACTATTTTTAAGCATAAATTAAAGATGTGTAATAATGGTTTCCACAATACCTTGCGGCAATCCCTTACAATATAAGGTGGTATACCATCAGGTCCTACCGAGTGCTTAGGCTTAAAGCAATTGAGCGCTGAACGTACATCGCGACCCTGGCCGCACCCGCTTTTGGGCCGGCCATTTCTTCTGCCACCATCGGATCCAAAGGACGTTGCGTGCTATATACCGTGTGAAAATATGAAGCGAATATTTCTGCACCTTCTGAATCATTAATCACTACATTATCTCGTTTTATAATATTTTTGGTGCGTATGCTTTGTTTGTAAGGGCTGATAGTTTTCATATGTAGATTTGATTTTACTTTTAACCAATGCTCTATAATGAAAAAAATGTTTTGTAATCACTCTGTAAAGTAGTTGCTTTGTAGATTTTATGAAATCTCGATTTTGCTTTTATATCATGTATTAAATCTGACGTGTACCAATCAGGATATGAAAAATTACTACTCTTGTTATGATATTGTTGCTTTATAGGTGTTGTTTCATTTATAACGCCATTAATTATTCGATAGAAATTCGTCAATGCTTGATCTGGATTTATAATTTCATATAATGTGTCCCAATTTAGCAAGCGTAAGCATTCATATAATTCCACGAAATCACATTTATTAAATCTCCAAGCAGAATTCCACTCCTCATCTGTATCAATACCATGTTGTACTTGCCCTAGATGTAGACTCAATCTTAACGTTACCTTAATATCTGACGGAGGATGATGGGCATCGATGCCTACCAACGCTTCGTTCGATAATTTAACTTCTATGTCATTTACCAATACCGTAGTCATCACCAAGTCTAAGATACGATTATTAATATTACATATGTTATTTACCTTCCAAAATCCACAGAACGTGTTAAAAAATTCATAATAGTATCGTACTTCTTCCGTGGCTGATGGCAAATTAAAGTCACCTAGCACAATAACTGATTCGTATTTAATACATACGTTTTCCAAAATTTTAAACAATTGCATATATTCATAATAATTACTATTAGGTAGAATATAAACCACGCAGCATAAAAATAATATCCTATTTCTCTGACTGACAGTTGCACAAACTACTTCAAAACAGGCTGTGTTTACATTATCAATGTGAATCTGACTTATATTATACCGAGAAGATACAGCCAAAAAAACACCTCCTTGTTTTCTGCCATCAGCTCGATCACATCTTATTACATGATTGATATCCAGGTGGGATGAGTTCGCCATCTTGTAATAATGTAACTGCATAGTATGTAGTGTGTCCACTATATATTGTGTCTCTATTTACACCTCTACGGAATCTGTACAGTCCGATTTATGTTACAGATATAGATTTTTGTATTTCATCATCATCATCATCATCTCAGCTCATATATGTCCCACTGCTGGGCTCGAGTCTCCGCCATAATGGGAGGGTAATTGACCTACTATACCACGCTGGTCAGACGTGTTGGTATAGTGTTTTGTTTCGATTTTTTCTTCTCTCACACAGATGTTATATGCGTTTTATATCCCTTAGTCGTCTCGTACGATCACCCACGGGTGAGATAGGGGGTGGTGAATTGTATCTTACTCCGTGACCACACGGAACATTTTTGCATTTGTAAAGGCACTATTGCTCGTTTTATCCGTCTCTATAGTGTCATATATAAACTAATAGCACTAATGTGTGTAAACATTAATGTTAAAACGTAAATATAATAATTAATTTAACAGATTATTTCATCCTATGGTCACGGCTTAAGAATACAATAGAGTTGCCAATCCTTTTGCGGCGCGTGTCATTAAGAATGACTACAGAATTTAACACCCACTGTAAGAGAGAGCAAATTTGAAACTAATCTCTAAGCCGAATGGATCGCGTGGCATAGTAGATTAAATTTTTTAGAGACCCGTAATCATTAGTGGAGTCTTCATCATCATCACATGCCATATATGTCTCACTGTTGGGCTCGAGCCTCTTCCGTAATGGGAGGGAAATAAACCTACTATACCGCGCTGGTCAGACGTGTTGGTATAGGGTTTTGTTTCGAGTTTACCTTCTCTTTCATAGATGTTATATGCGTTTTATATCCATTAGTCGTCTCGTACGATCACCCACGGGTAAGATAGGGGGTGGTGAATTATATTTTTACTCTTTCACTACACAGATAAGTGGAATCTTATATAATGAAAAACAATAACGCTTTTGGACTCGCAAGCAATAAGTAAAATAGTCTTCTATATCTTATTCATTAACTATAAGTTAAGTGCATACAAATATACAAATGATTTGTATAAATGATGTTTGTATTTATAAATCCACGTATACAAATAGCAGCTTAAAATTAAATGCAAAAATAAATTACAACAAACTGACTATATTTACCAATGCAGGTACGTAATTGCTTCATTTACGTTGAAAATCTCGTTAATACATTGTGTTTTAATTAATATCTAAATAGGTATACACTTTGGGGAGTTGGCGACCGCCGACCTGGCGCTATACCGGTGTGAGCTCATTCGAAATCCAATCATATCTGGAATCAAATAACTATTTTACCACACCTGGTGACCGTTAATATAGTTGAACAAATAATATATGATTTTCATTTATTTAATAGAGAAATTGACTGTATTATTTAGACATTATAGATATAATATATTAATTATTGATAATAAAGTTAAATTTTGAACATTAATTAATATGAAATAAAATTATTTTAATACGTTTTAATGCGTTTGTATTTGTTTATTCTTCATCTTCTTATGTATTGGCAATCAGCTACTTATACGAGCTATTGGTGCCAGTGTCAAGTTATAAATATTTTCACGTTTATTAGTCTTTCAAGTTAGTCATTGTCTAAGTCAAATTGTCGCCATTAACAGTGCAATGGCCACACTGTTAATAGTATCTTGTGGGAATTTTGATGGAAAACGAAAACGATGTAAAGCACTTTTATATGATATTCACTACATCCCAATAGTCCGCCGCTTCATATTACATAAAATTCCATCAAAATTATCTAATATAACACGTTAAAACACTAAGATATCGAATATAATACAAGAACACGTTATGTGCACCACATAACGTTTTCAAATTCCCGTCAAAAGTGTATTTGTTTATTACATGCCCGATGTTTCGACTTCGACTTCGACGGGTGAAGTAAGATGTCATCATTATGACAAAGTTTATTATCTATCAGTTTGGTGGACGTAAAACAACTCTCTTTTCGTGACTATAAATATAGAAAAGTGCCCGTGACGCCGGTAAAAAAAAGGAACTTGAAAAAATTCACAAATTAATGTTTTATTTCATCTATATATATAGCATTACGTTAAATAATATTTAATAGTATTGTATAATGTTTCCCTACCGTGTCACAGATACATTGCTTAATATCAACAAAATTAATAAAAAGCTGTGCCCTTTAAGTAAACGAATATAGAACTGTTGTACGTACGTACGTAAGCCACGTGGCTCACTATGTCATGCTCGCTAAGGAAGCTAGTTCCTTGTGAAAATATTTTGAAATACACCGTATTCCAAATTATATAACAAAGTATGCAAAGAATAAAAGTTCCATCGCAACTAAAGGGAAGAATAATAACGAAGTCACCTTAATGCTCTTTTGCCTTCGAACTAAGAAGAAATACAGCGTAGTTGGATAACTTTTAAGTTTTGGTTATGAAACATAAAAACCTTGTCTAGTTTATATGGTGCTACTAGAATTTTAATGATACTATATCGTAGATTTCTTCAAGTGAGTCTCTGTATATAACAACTCAAAGCTGTCATGAAATATTTCTCATAAACAGAAATTAAAACGATTTTTCTCTGTATGAATGAAAATTAGGGAACATCTCAAAATTAATGTATTGTTTAAAAATACAGTTTGAACCTTACAATTACAACACATTTTCTAATGATAATTTGTTCATTTTAACTGGTGTCGATAGTATTAAGAAAAATCCTTAATAATATTATAAATACGAAAGTAACTCTGCCTGTCTGTCTGTCGCTCTTTCACGCCAAAACTACTGAACCGATCTAAATTAAATTTGGTACACAGATACTCTAGAGCTTGATAAAGGACATAAGCTACATTTTAATGCAAAAAAGGGTTGTAGAGGAGGATCAAACGTTGTAAGGAATTATCGTCATTTTTAAAGCCAGAAGCTTGAAACCTATTTTTAGGCTATTGATTAGATATAAATAAATATGACATTAGAATTTTGTAAAAATATTACCATTAAGGGGTAAAATAAAAATAGGGAATGAAAAACTTTAGGATAGTAACCTTTACGCGGGCGAAGTAAGAAACGTAATTGCCAACTAAAATGTTTCGATATACCTTCATTATTGAACTATTATTGTATTTAAAATTTATGTTTAAGTAACTGTTATATGTGGAAACTCTTAAATGGCTTTATGTTGCTATTTAAGTCATTATTATTATATGTTATATGGTAGTCTGACTAACTGACATCTCAGTTACCAAAAAATAAATAAATAATTATTATAGCAAATAGTGCATCTGACTCAGCATCTGCTACAATGAATAACAACAAACCTAATCACTTACATATGAACTTAATGATTCACTAGTTATACTATTTCTTTTTTTAAAGACCATCTTGCACTAAGGAAATAATCTTTGTATTTCGGGAGATAAACATATAATGAACGCAGACCAATTTCACCTAGACTCAGAACAACACTGTGGATCGCAAAATGTATTGTCATGCGTAAGAATAGAACCACGAAACTGGCACAGAAGGTCGGTATCTTAACTACTACGCTATATGTGCAATATTTTTCATTATCAAAATTACTATTAGAAATCTTATAATTAAAACATAATTTTAACAAGAAAATTACATTAAATTGAAAAAGTAATAAATTTTATATCAATTTACTTTGAAACCTATAACAAAAATATAATATTTTTTCTCTATTAACGTGAATATTTAAATTAAACTATTTTTACGGCTTGTATCGCGTTTCTATTTAATTTTTACCTGCACGAAGTTTCCAGCACTTTTCTGCCTTCTTAGTTACAGATCCTCACGTACATAAAAAAACGCGTAAAAATATTTTATTTCACAAAACCATAGAACGAAAGTATTTATATTGACCTTTCGTTTCTCTGTGTGTCTGTATCTATAATTATCATTACAATGGACATCACACAATCAATTCAAAAAAATATGTATTTTTGAAGTTATACTTTTTAGGTGCATTATGAAAAAAATATGAGAGTGAAATTTTATGATATGCGAGCATTACTGTAACACAAAAGTAACAGGTTGAAGTTGGCTGCAAATAAAATGCGCGCGCATCACTCTCACACAAAAATAAAACAAGTTGAATTTGGCCGCAAAACTGCTCATTAAGTCTCGAAATAAAGCTACCAAAAAAATAGAAATAAAACCTCTTTCTAGATTCTACATTCACAACACGTGTTTAAGTTTCATACAAGTGCGAATAATATAATTATATGCTAATAAATTATATTCAATAGTGATTTAAATTGAATATTTTGATTAATATTATTTACTATTCGTAAATATTAGTACAAAAAATATTCTATCCTTTTCCAGTCCTTTTATTATTTTATTGTAATTAATTATTTGCATGCAATTAAAAACTATTTTTAATGATGCCAAAGAAGTGTAACTTCTCACGCGTGTACATAAGTACAAGCACCCATTTCTATTTTTTTTTAATATAGCTCTAAGTATTATTTTATCCAAATCTATTTCAGTAAACTAATATAACTCATAATAAAATGTTATTTCATTAATTACAAATGAGTTTTAGCCGTAACTAAACAATATTTCATATTATGCTGCCAATAATTGATATACTTATTGACGACAAATTAATTAACTTGTCGAAGTGCCCTAAAACTAATAAATGTTGTGATAGATTCAAAACTATTTGTTAGGTTAACCTTTGACATTTACAGTTACTATTAATTTATTGGATTAATATTTTTTCAGTATGGTGAACATATTGATATTTCTAATAAACACCGAATTCTTTTCGATTAAAGATGGAGGTGACAAAAACCTTCATTTTAAATACAAATGGTGATTGCATAGATGGTGTAGTCGTTAAGATACTTACCGTGCCAGTTTCATGAGTTCGATTCCTACTCAAAGAATCAAACACTCTAATACACCTATAACGGATTTATTTGCACGTTACACAAGACTTTGAGGTTGAGACTCGAGATCACTTTGCTCGTCTGTAGCCAACTATAGAATGGCATGGTCGTATCATCGTATGCCTTGCTCAATAAAGAAATCTCTCTGTGTTGCCAGCATTAAAGCAAAATGTCCATATCAAGCAGTGTGGCTATTTTATTCACAGTATCTCCGATTGGTAATTGTATAATTTGAATATGCAAACCCTAAGTAGGATAATACATTGTGTGATTTGTGTCCGTTCAATTGTTGTTTGTAAAGTACCCCGTATTACATTATTTTCTTAGTGCTAGTTAGTATTAATATATATATAGTGTATCTTTATACGCCAGACTATTTATTAAACTGGGCCGTAATACGTAAAATTCAAGCAATTAAAATAACGATTTTTTTATTCAACACGAGCACACGAGCGAGCACTAGTTGTAGATATCAATACCAAACTAAATAACTACTAGATACACTAGAACCACGTTCTGCTACCAGAAAATATGTTTATTACCGTCCCCCACTGACCTAGGATGCGCCACTGCGCATAAATAACTACTAGATACACTAGAACCACGCTCTGCTACCAGAAAATATGTTTATTACCGTCCCCCACTGACCTAGGATGCACCACTGCGCATCTTCTTCCACTGAAGGGAACACCAGGCCAGTGAGGGTAACAAAATGGGTAATAACAGTGGCTTGCGATTACACAAGGCTATTTAAAGTTCTCTTAAATGTTAGTACAAGAACTGATTATTGTAAAATTTACAAGTAGGGACCGCGAAGATAGCTATAACGTAACCTAACTCAGCGTTCGGTCTGGCCAGACAAATAGAACCTAACTGAGGGGTCACTTAGCTTTGTATCAAAAGTTTCTGCAATGATGTCTCGTAACCATTGATTGACCGTTGATTATTTGGTGCGTATAGCGTTTTACTGCAGTTTTCTTTATCTATATCTGTTAGTTGTATATTTTGTATAGATTCGTGACGTAAGGATTTAATCCTTAACGTAGTTAAATAATATACTACACTGCTGTATGGTAGCGGCTACGAATACTACCAATCCTTAGTTTATTCGTGGATGTCGTAAAAAACAACTAAGAGCCTTATAACGACCTGGGCCAACTCTATCTGATGCCGTTTGGTCAACAATTACATTCCCAAGACGGGTTGATGTCTGGCAGGCGGCCGGTCATAAAACTATTGTCAATAACTTTTACAATATGTAGTATAAAAGAAGAGTACATATTGTATATGCATAAAAAATATGAAATTATATGTAAATAATAGCCATTAGTGTTGTATGTACACATATACCTACATGCATATAGGTATGTAAAGAAAGGAGAGAGAGATTGTTTGGCTGTATAGGATGCGTTCAATGGCCTATCCAATACGATAACATCAAAATATAAACATTATTTTGTCATTGTTTTACAAATCCAGCCTGTTCGATGTTTGTAGAAGACAATATATCGCAACACCGCCTGGTGGCGAGTTACATCAACGGGGAGAGCATATAAACCTTCTCCATAAAAAATATATCATCATTCTCCTACTCTTATCCCAATTACTTGGGGTCGATACAATATGTACTCTTTTTTCATAGTATTTATCGTAAAAGTTATTAGCAACAGTTTTATGACCAGCCGCCTGCCAGACGTCAACCATCCTTGGGAATGTAATTGTTGACCAAACGGCATCAGACAGAGTTGGCCCAGGTCGTTATAAGCCTCTTAGTCAGCTTTTACGACATCCACGTGCAAAGTAAGGGTAATATTCGTGACCGCTATCACACAGCTATATTAATACTTATTTTTACAATGATCGGTAAAATAGTATCTGAGTTTAGCGATGTCATATATACAAACATCCTCTTTTATAGATATCGATATAATCTTTAGCTTTATATATAATAAGATAATTATGACCTAACTATGCTAATTCTATCACAATTGGCTTGTATAAAGTAATAATTCAATATCATCAATGTTTCTCAAAGTTGACCCAATGTATGTTAAAAGTCAAACGTATTAGCTAGAAATTTCACTAAGCATCGTCGTCTCTGCTCATACACGTCCCACTGTTAGGCTCGAGCCTCCTCCATAATGGGAAGGCAATTGACCTACTATACCACGCTGGTTAGACGTGTTGATATAGGGTTTTGTTTCGAGTTTTCCTTCTCTCGCATAGATGTTATAATATGCGTTTTATATCCCTCAGTTGTCTCGTACGATCACCCATGGGTAAGATAGGGGGTAATGAATTGTATTCTTACTCCGTCATCATACGGAAAGCATTAAGCATATACCTTGTATATGATAATTGTACTAAGCGTCACTGATAAATGATTTCAAATCGCCTTAAGATTCACTTCGTTTAATGTTGAAAAGAGTTTAATTTGTAGATCACCTTGTGAGTATTCCTGCCTTAAATTAATAAATCATGATGGCAAAAATGCATTTGATGAAGAATGATATTTTTTACACATGAAGAAAATAAAATATATGTAGCATAATACAATTTAATTCATAGTTTCAAATATACAAAATGATATTTTCAAAAGGGCATTAATTTATATCGTTGACTTGTCCTAAAACCATTCACCGCAGTTCATATTCGGTTGTAATTAAACTGAAGTCCTTTGTCTACATTAACCGCAGATTTACGCGTTTAAGTTACCTATATAAGCATGTAAATATTCTAATATTTGACTTACATAGGTATATGTTCTGCTCAATATATCAAAAAAAAATCTTGCTTGCTAAAGTTTAAACAAAAAATTACAATTCTAAACGAAAAAACAATAAAATTCTTCATAAATAAAATGTTACTATTTTTTCGGCTGTTATAACGTATTGCACATATGAAAAAAAAAATCGGCCAAGTGCGAGTTGTACTCGCGCACGAAGGGTTCCGTAAAACTAAAAAAATATTTATGCAGTAGTTTTTTTTTTATATTAAATCAAGTTTTTTTTCTTTGTGCTGTGTGGTAGCGGCTACGAATACTACCAACCCTTACTTTGCTCGTGGATGTCGTAAAAGACGACTAAGAGCTTTTGACGACCTGGGCCAACTCCATCTGATGTCGTTTGGTCAACAATTACATTCCCAAGGAGGGTTGACGTCTGGCAGGGAGCCGGTCATAAAACTATTGCCAATAACTTTTACATTATGTACTATGAAAGAAGAGTACATATTGTATCGATCCCAAGTAATTGGGATAAGAGTAGGAGAATGATGATGATGAATTCAAGTTTCTTTTTTCTTTGATATTAATTTAAGTTACACCTAAATTAGTAGTAAATAAAAATTAGTAGTTTTAATAAATATTAAAACTACTAATTTTTAAAACATTTAATGAACACGTTTTTAAACAATTTTATTTATAATATTATATTATTAATTTATTATAAATAAATTTTGCAAAAATATATTGCAAAAAGAGCTCGGCGGCGGTGAGATTTGAACTCGTGCCTACGGTTTCCTAAACAAGCGCCTTAGACCACTCGGTCACGCTGCCTGTTCATTGTCAGTGCAAAATTAACTTCTGCTTGTTAACCATACATGTTCAGGTGAAAAGGGGTAGTGAGTTTAAAATGATTAAAAATATTTTTTTTATATGATGTAATCAAAAATTTACAGTTTTCACAATTTTTCCTTAATCTGTGCTATAATACGTTGCTTCGTTCCAAATTTCAAGATTCTGAGTTCACGGGAAGTACCCTGTAGGTTTTGATTCCCGTGCGAGTGTCGAAAATTTGGAGAAATTTGCAACATAAATAGCTATATCTTTTGATTGCGTTAGCTTAAAAGTTTGATTTTTTTACAGCTCTAAGGGACAGTAGACCTGAGTATTTGATATAAATTTCAGCTTGATACCTCCACGCGTTCCTGAGAAAAAGAGTCTTGACAGACAGACAGACAGACGGACAGACGGACAGACGGACGGACGGACAACAAAGTGATCCTATAAGGGTTCCGTTTTTTCCTTTCGAGGTACGGAACCCTAAAAATAGTTTTTAAAGATTTTATTGGTTTTATTATTGATTTTTACTTTACCGACGTCTCGAGCAGTTTCAGCGTTGGTCACGAGAGGACTATGTTGTATCACATCCAACAAGTAATCATTGTTACAGAGATTTTTATCTACTTGCTACAATATTAGTTATAAAATTTTGATTCGCATTTTGAATTCCAATTCATAACCAATTTAATAATAAAATAATTATATTTTTAATTCGTTATTATTAAACATTAAATTTAATAACTAATATTTTAAATTTGTGTTTTCCGTGTGGTGATGAAGTAGGAATAGAATTCATCACCCCTAATTTACCGGTGAGTGTCGTAAAAGTCGACTAAAAGATACAATACGTGTAACATCTACGTTAAAGGAGGGAAACTCGAAATAAAACAGTCTGACCAGTCTATTAAGTCAGTATCCTTCCTATTGTGGAGAAGACTTAAGCCCAGCAGTGGGAATAATATGAACTGAGAGATAGAGTAGCTGAAACTTAAGGTCATTGTTATAACAATGACTTATTGGACGTGAAACATTTTAGTACTCTCGTGACATCGAGAAAGTAAAAATCGCATACAGACATAATGGAATCTCGAAACAGAACAGTTTTATTTCATATGTGTATTGTGTACTGTTTATATGTACTGTGTATACGCGTAAACATTGAAAATCAAATAGGGTGTAATTATTATAAGGAACTACCTAGTCAGCTATGCTAGACAAAAAATTTGTAAAACATAATACTAACCCATACGTATTAAGTTTTTCGTAGTCATCTCTTACGAAACATGTGGGCAAAGCGATATCTTGTATTTTTCTCTTTCATTATACAAAGGAACAATTTGCTGTGTGGTAGCGGCTAAGAATACTACCAACCCTTACTTTGCTCATGGATGTCGTAAGAGGCGACTAAGAGCCTGATAACGACCAAGGCCAACTTCATCTGATTCCATTTGGTCCACAATTACATTCCCAAGGAGGGTTAACGTCTGGCAGGCGGCCCGTCATAAAACTATTGCCAATAACTTTTACAATATGTACTATGAAAGAGGAGTACATATTGTATCGACTCCGAGTAATTTTGATAAGAGTAGGAGAATGATGACTATACAGAGGAACAATCAATTTAATGTAAACAATAATTTTAAAAAATTTACGCGTTTAATTCAATGCATTTCAATTGCGAGAATATGAAGCTTTACATCGAGATGTTTTGAATAACAAAACGGAGATTATCGCCGTTAAAATTCCAATAAGATTGCAATGTGGTGAATAAAGTAACCAAATTTGAATTGGCAAGTCGCTGTCATACATATTCAACGAGAGTGGTGAGAGACGCAGTGCGCAAAACTTTTGGCATTCTCGCTTGCATACAAAAATGAAAGTGCTGGCCTCAACAAGGAAATAGTGCATCACCCTTGCAAGGTGTCGTCTGACCTACTTAACTCATCTTTAGTCTTTCATATTACGTTTCAAATTTTAATATAGCTGACGTAGCGCAATAAAATACCGACCAATTTCCCTGAGCTTTTATTTCAGAGTTATTGCTAAAGATGAATGATTATGACAAATGGTTGTGTGATTAAGTAAGCTAAGTAACGGACGCTATTGACATCCATAATACCTATATTATATATTATACATATAGAAAATATTAAGTAATCATCATGTCATAATTGCATATATTTACGCTTTTTATATTATATACTAGTGGATCCGGCACACTTCCTTCCGCCTAACAGTTAATGAATGAGATGAGCAGATTTCGATTAATTCAAAATTATTAAGTAATTTTTTTTTATTATGTTAATAAATATGAACATTAATTGCTGTGTGGTAGCGGCTGAGAATACTACCAACCCTTTCTTTGCTCGTGGGTGTCGTAAAAGACGACTAAGAGCCCTACAACGACCTGGACCAACTCCATCTGGTGCCGTTTGGTCAACAATTGCATTCCCAAGGAGGGTTGACGTCAGGCAGGCGGCCGGTCGTAAAACTCTTTGCCGAGACTATTGCAATATGTCAAAGAATGAAATGAATGAGGACAGGGTTAGGGAGTACCCCGCAGGCGACGCGCAGGGCCAGCACTCGGTCTCTGTGGAAAATGGACAAGGCTTGTTGCATCACGGGCGGGTGCGACGTAAGAAGCGAGCCCTTAGTGTGAAAGAGGTAAGAATGAGGTATGCAAGTTGGAATGTCGGTACGATGACTGGAAGGGGAAGAGAGTTAGCAGATGTGTTGAAAAGGAGATGAATAAATGTTGCATTCCTGCAAGAAACGAAATGGAAGGCAACTAGAGCTAGAGAAATTGGTGAAGGATATAAGTTTTATTATAGTGGTAGTGATGGTAAAAGGAATGGTGTAGGAATAGTATTAGATAGACATTTGAAAGAATGTGTGACGAACGTGACAAGGATGAATGATTGGTTAATAGTGGTGAAAATTGTTTAGGAAAGTGTGATTATGAATGTCATTAGCGCGTATGCACCCCAAGCCGGATGTAAGGATGAAGTGAAAGAAAGGTTTTGGAAGGATTTTGATGAAGTTATGATTGGCATTCCAGAAAGTGAGGAGATATGTATAGGAGGTGATTTTAATGGAGACGTTGGAGTAGCAAATGATAGTTATGAAAGAGTGCATGGAGGGTGGGGGTATGGAAAGCGGAATGATGGTGGTGAGACACTGCTTCAAGCAGCCTCATCGTTCCACCTGGCCATCGTTAACACGTGGTTCCAGAAAAGCGAGGAGCACCTTATTACCTACAAAAGTAGTCACCACTCTACACAAATTGACTACTTCGTAGTCAAAAAAAGGAAGTTAGGTTCCGTAAGGGATTGTAAGGTGCTGTCAGGTGAGGCTCTAGTATCACAACACAGGCTTTTAATACTAGATACCAATGTAAGGATACGCTGCATTAAGTGCAAAAACTGACCACCTCCTAAGATAAGATGGAGTATGCTCGAAAGAAAAGAGTATGGAAGTCGATTTCAACAAAATATGATAGATAAAGTGATTGAAATGAATGATATGAAGGACAAATCTGTGAATGATTGTTGGAATGAAATAGCTGGTATTATTAAGAGTACGGCTAAAATAATACTAGGAGAAACGAAAGGCAAAGGCATAATTGATAGGGATACATGGTGGTGGAATGAAGATGCGCAAAAGATTTTGAAAGAAAAGAAGAATACATTTAAAGAGTGGCAGAAAGAAGATAATGAATGGTTGAAGATGACGAAAAAGATTAAATACAAGGAATATAAGAAAAAAGCTACACGGGAAATAGCTACAGCGAGAGCCCAGGCCCAAGACAGAATTTATAATTCGTTAGATGGGCCTAGAGGGCAAAAGACGCTGTACCGTATTACCAAAGCCTGTGAGGATCGAGCGAGAGATATTAGGCATGCCAAGTGCATGAAAGATGGAGCTGGTAAGGTTTTAATAAAAGACGAGGAAATAAGGCAGCGCTGGAAGGAATATTTTGAAAGATTAATGAATGAAGAGAATTTATGAAGTGGAGAAATTACTATTGTAATTTCTCTTACTAGAGGAGGTAAGAAAGGCAGTGACAAGTATGAAAAATGGAAAGTCTGTAGGGCCGGACGGTATACCAGTAGAAGTATGGAAAGTTTTGGGTGAGGATGGATATATGTGGCTGACTTTGTTCTTCAATAAGTTGCTGCAGGATGAAGTAATCACCAGTGAATGGTGCAGTAGTGCGCTAGTGCCCATTTTTAAAAATAAGGGTGATGTCCAAGACTGCGGCAGTTATCAGGGAATAAACCTCATATCACATAGTATGAAAGTGTGGGAAAAAGTCATTAAGAAGCGATTGCGAGAAGAAAGCGAGATCACCCGAAACCAGTTCGGTTTTGTGTCGGGCCGCGGGACAACGGATGCCATATTTGCACTGCGCCAACTGTGCGAAAAATATCGTGGTGCACATAAAAACTTGCACATGGTATTCGTTGATCTCGAAAAGGCCAACGATAGGATACCGTGAACAGTTTTGTGGTAGATACTGAAAGAGAAAGGTGTGCCTGTGAAGTACATTAGGTTAATCTGTGCCATGTACCGACAATCTAGGTCGTACGTAAAATCAGCAGCTGGAGACTCCGACGAGTTCAATGTGGAAGTGGGTCTGCACCAAGGCTCGGAGTTAAGTCCTTACCTCTTTCTGTTGATAACGGATGCATTAACATCGGAGATACAGGAAGAGGCACCCTGGTGCATGATTGTTCTCATCGGGGAGGAGTGCCTTGAGGTACAGAGCATGCTGGCAAAGTGGCGCTGTAAATTGGAGAATGTTGGCTTGAAAATCAGAAAACTTAAAACAGAATACATGTTCTGAGATTTCGGCGGTCTCTCCAATTCTACACCCATGTCCTTAGATTGAGTACCTATACCAGTAAGCTCAGATTTCCGTTACCTAGGTTCTCTTATTCACAGCGATGGCGGCCTGGATCGTGCGGTGAAGCACAGAATTAATGCGGGATGGATGAAGTGACGGCAGGTTACGGGTACAACATGCGACCCCAGAGTACCCCTCAAATTAAAGGGCAAAATATACAAAATCCTAATAAGACCTGCTGTACTGTATGGATCAGCATGTTGGGTGACAAAAGCGATGGATGAGAGACGACTGCAGTAACGGAGATGCGAATGTTGAGATGAATGTGTGGTGTGACAAGAATGGATAAAGTAAGAAATGAATACATTAGAGGAAGTTTGAAAGTTGCGCCAGTGACGGAAAAGTTAAGGAGTGAACGGCTGACATGGTATGGACATGTGAATAGGCGGGATGAAAGTAATGTTGTGAGAAAAGTTTTAGGTATGAATGTTGATGAGTCGTCGACCAGCGCTAGCCGCCAAGAAGTCGAGGTCGCCGCCGCCCCTAAGAAGAGGACGCCAGCCATCGCTAGCCGGGCCGCTGCGGCAAGGAAGCCGCCAAACGTCGCGGAGCGGGCCCCGGCAGAGGTCCAGCCGGCGACAACAACCCTGCTGCCCGCGGTGGAGGGCGTGCCGGACGAGGCCTTGCGCGCCATCATTGACACAGTCGGCAATCTGGTCGATGCGCGCTTGGCCGTTCTGGAGGCAAGGCTGCCTCCAGAACCACGAGTTCGGCCACCTCTCGCCGCGGATAAGAGGCCATATGCGGCACCAGCCCCCGCCCCTCTGCCTTGTCAGGGTGGCCGCGTGGGGGGCAGCTACGCCGTGGCCGCGGCTGGGCCCAAGTCCAAGGGGCCCGGCCCCGCTCCCACGACGAAGAAACGGAAGGCGGCACCGGCTCCTGCTGGACCGCAGTCGTCGCCAGCACCAACACCGCCAGCGACGACTAGCGCGACCGCGACTGCGCCCTCAGCGCCAGGTACGCCCGCTATGGCCGAACAGGGTTGGCAGTTGGCCGAGCGCGGCAGAAAGAGTCGCGGCAAGAGGAGGAGAGCGGCGGCCAAGCGCGCCGCTGAGGTCGCCGCTCCCCAGGCAGGAGCCGGAGGAGGCGGCACGAAGAGGAAGAGGCCGCGCAAGGGGCTCCGGCCGCCGAAGACAGCCGCAGTGGTGATCACTGTGCTGCCTGAGGCGGCAGAAAGGGGCCTCAGCTATGAGGCCGTTCTGAGGAAAGCCCGGCAGGAGCTCGACGTCTCCGACATAGGAGGCGTCGAAGCCCGGACCCGCAAGGCTCGGACAGGGGCTCGAATTTTGGAGTTCCCTGGGGCCGAGGGCACCAGAACGGCCGATAGCGTGGCATCGAAGCTGCGAGGTCTATTCGCCGAGGAGGGTGGCGTCAAAATCGCCAGACCTGTAAAGTGCGCCGAAATGCGCATCGCGGATCTGGACGACTCCGTGACGGTGGAAGACATCCGGGAGGCCATTGCCTCAAAAACCGGGTGTCCCCTGGACACCGTCCGGGTTGGCGCCATCCGGCCCGGTCCGGGCGGCGTAGGTGCCGCCTGGGTGCAATGCCCAGTGGAGTCGGTCAGGCAACTGGCCGGCTCAGGCAGGCTCCTCGTGGGCTGGAGCTCAGCGCGAGTCACCGTGCTGGAGCACCGGCCTGCGAGGTGTTTCAAGTGCATGGCGGTCGGGCACACCCGGCCAACATGCACTAATTGCTTTGACTGCGGCGGACTCTGTTTCCGCTGCGGTCAGACTGGGCATATGGCGGCATCTTGCGCCGCCCCGCCCCACTGCCCCGCGTGTGCGGCGGGTAATAAGCCTGCCAAGCACCGCATGGGCTCTGGGGCGTGTAGACCTCCGGCTTCGGCTCCAAAGGGGCGGAGCGGCCCTTCGACTCCGGCCGCTCCCGCTCCTAGCGCGGCCCGATCGCCCGGCGCAAGCCAGGAGGTGATGATGGACACGGCCCATTAATGGCTGCCCAGTCCACTCACCTCCTGCAGGCCAACACCAACCACTCCGCCGGTGCGCAGGATCTCCTACTGCAATCCATGGCGGAGTGGTCGATCGGTGCAGCCGTAGTCGCGGAACCGTACTGTGTGCCTGATCGCCCCAATTGGGTGGTCAGCCGTAACGGAACCGCGGCAATCGTCACCTCCACGCAGCGGCACTTCCCGTCCTTATCCCTCTTGGATAGGGGCGAGGAATTTGTCGCTGCGGATTGGGGAGGGGTCACGCTCTACAGTGTATACCTCTCCCCTAATAGGAGAATGGACGATTTCGGGGCCTCCCTCACCACCTTGGAGGCTTCGATACGGCGACTGGCACCGGGCCTCGTCCTGGTCCTGGGGGACTTCAACGCCAAATCCACGGCGTGGGGGTCCCCGATGACGGACGATCGCGGGCGGGCGATCGTGGAGTGGGCGGCGTCACTGGGCCTCTGTGTCCTAAACAGAGGCTCAGTGAACACGTGTGTGCGACAGCAGGGTGGGTCGATAGTGGACTTGTCGTTCGCTAGCCCTGCTGTCGCACCACGAGTGAGGAACTGGTGTGTCCTGGAGGAGGCGGAGACCCTGTCGGATCACCGTTACATCCGGATGGAGGTCTCCCCTCTCCGGGACCCCAGCAGGGGTCACAGGGCGGACCGAGCTCCCGCATTTCCGCGGTGGGCTGTGGGGCGTCTGGATAGGGACCTACTGGTGGAGGCGGCCATCGTGAACACGTGGCTGTCCTCACCACCCCCAGCGGACGGAGTGGACGTTGAGGCTGTCCGCATCCGCAGTGCGTTAACGCAGGTCTGCGATGCGGCCATGCCCAGGGTGCGGCGTCTACCTCCGAGGCAGGGGGTCTACTGGTGGTCCCCAAGACTGGCGGACCTTCGTGCGGCGTGCATTAGTGCCCGAAGGTCCTACACCCGCAGTCGGCGGCGTCGCCGCGATGTTGAGCGGGAGGGCCAGCTGTACGAGGCGTACCGCAGAGCGCGTACCGCGTTTCGGCTGGCCATCCGGTCCGCCAAGGACGCGAGTTGGCAGGAGATGCTGGACGGTCTCGACCGTGACCCCTGGGGTCGCCCGTATCGCGCGTCGCTGAATAAGCTTCGCGCACAGGGCCCCCCCCTCACCGAGACCCTCCAGCCCGACCTCCTTCGTAGAGTGGTCGAGGAGCTGTTCCCGCGGCAGTCGGAGCACACGGCCCCGGTCATGGCTTCGCCAGATCACAACCGGGAGGCCGTCGAGAGTGTTCCACCCGTGACGGAGTCGGAAGTGGGGGCAGCCGTGGCGAAGATTCGTTCCGCCACCACGGCCCCCGGCCCGGACGGAGTCCCAGTCCGGGTGTTGACGTTGCTCCTCGAGCATCTCGAACCTCGCCTCAGGCGACTGTTCAACGCCTGTCTGACGTCTGGACAGTTCCCTGAGTGCTGGAAGGAAGGGAGGTTGGTTCTCCTGCCAAAGCCGGGACGGCCCCCGGATTCGCCGTCGGCCTACAGGCCCATTGTGCTTCTGGACGATGTGGGTAAGCTGCTGGAGCGTGTCCTCGCTGCCCGCATCGTCCAGCACCTGGAGGAGGTGGGGCCCGATCTGTCGGACGCTCAATTTGGGTTTCGGAGGGGGCGTTCGACCATCGGGGCCCTGCTACGCCTGAGGCAGACGGCCGCGGAGGCTGTCGCCGGCAAAGGAGTGCTGTTGGCGGTGTCGTTGGACATCGCCAACGCCTTCAATAGTCTGCCATTCAGCTGCATCAGGGAGGCGCTCCGGTTCCATGGAGTGCCCCTGTACCTCAGGCGGCTGGTGGCAGACTATTTGGAGGGGCGCAGTGTTCTCTACGCGAGCCCCGCAGGGGACATTGTGCGGACGCCCATGTCGTGCGGTGTTCCGCAGGGTTCGGTTCTGGGGCCGACTCTGTGGGACATCGGTTACGACTGGGCGTTGAGAGGGAGTCTCCCCCCCGGGCTGAGCGTTATATGCTATGCTGACGACACGCTCGTCACAGCCCGGGGCAGGACACTCGAAGAGGCGGCGAGCCTGGCCACTCTCGGCACCGAGGAGATGGTCAGGCGTATTGAGGCGCTGGGGCTCAGGGTGGCCCTAAACAAGACGGAGGCTCTACTATTCCATGGGCCCCGTGTGAGGCTGCCCATCGGCGCCTCGTTAGTCGTCAACTCCATCCACATCAGTATCCAGGCCCATATGAGGTACTTGGGTCTGGTGCTCGACGGGCGATGGTGGTTCCGGGAGCATTTTCGTCAAATTGCTCCCCGGCTGGTCGGCGCGGCGTCCGCCCTTTCTCGGCTCATGCCGAACGTGGGCGGACCCAGTTTCGAGGGCCGACGGCTGTATGCGGGGGTGATCCGCTCAATGGCCATGTACGGCGCACCCGTGTGGGCGAGGGCTCTGAACGCCCAGCTCAGGGCGGTGCTGTGGAGGCCACAGCGAGCCATGGCGGTCAGAGCCATTCGCGGGTACCGCACGGTGTCTACCGAGGCGGCATGCCTATTGGCCGGGACACCCCCGTGGGACCTAGAGGCGGAGATGCTCTCCGACCTCTACCGGCGGGTTACCTCAATGCGCGAAGAGGGTGGCTCCCCATCGTTCAACGAGATAGCCACCTGGCGCGAGGACGCCCGCCGAGAAGTCATCGCCCGTTGGGCTACGCGGCTGGAGAGGCCTAGACACGGTGTTTTTACCGTTGAGGCCCTCCGGCCCGTACTGATGGAGTGGATGGAGCGGCGGCACGGAGTTCTCTCTTTCCGGTTGGTGCAGGTCTTGTCGGGGCATGGTTGCTTCGGCAAGTACCTGCACACGGTCGTGCGGAGGGAGTGGACTCCGTCCTGCCACCATTGCAGTAGCGACGAGGACACGGCGCAACATACACTCGAGGTATGTTCGGGCTGGGACGGGCAGCGCCGTGACCTCGTCGCTGTCATCGGTGCCGACCTGACGCTGCCGGCTGTTGCGCGAGCGATGGTCGACAGCGTCAGGAATTGGGACGCGGTCGCCGCCTTCTGCGAGGCTGTCATCTCGCAGAAGGAGGCGGCGGAACGGGCCCGGGAGGATTCCCGTGACCCGGGCCGCCGCCCGCGGCCGGGGCGGCGCAGGCGCGAGTACCTGCGCCTGATGCCGCCCTAACCGAGGCTTCGGGTGATTGGACCGGGGAATTGTCCGGTCACCTGACGTGAGGCCACCGCGTGAGGACGACGCCTCGACGGCGAAAGCTGCCGGGGCGTCGACAGGAGAGGAGCCCGAGAGGCCATACCGCCGAGCGGGCCACCGAAGACAAAGATCGGGTACCGGTGGCCCGCTCGCACGGCGAAGAAGAGGTGCTTGCAGGGTGGGTCAATGGGGTTGCGCGCCGCCTCTTCCGTCGCCCCGGACCGATCTGGCGGGGTGCGACGTCCATAGCCCACCGCAAAAAAAAAAAAAAAAAAAAAAAAAAAAAAAAAAAAAAAAAAAAAAAGGTATGAATGTTGAAGGCTTAAGGGGTAAAGGAAGACCAAAGAAAAGATGGATGGACTGCGTGAGGCATGACATGGATAGTTTAGGAGTGACGGCAGAGATAACGTCTGATAGGATCGTATGGAAAAAGATGACATATTGCGTCGACCCCAAGTAACTGGGATAAGAGCAAGGTGATTATGATGATGATGAATAAATATGAATAATATATAAATTCAAAAATCAAGTATTTTAATAACGTGCCAGCAAGACGAAGAAGTACCTTGTTTTATACGACATTTTCCTTCATGCGCGTTGAAAATTGTCTAATCGTTGATCTCTGAAATTTACTCGATGATTTCGCATCGTCAACCGAGCCGTTTCACGGGCTGCCTCGCTTTGCTCTTGTGATTGAGAAGCACGAAGTTGGGCCATATTAACACGGCGGTCTTCCCGTCCCTTCCCTATCTGTGTGTTGACGGAGTAATAATACAATTCACCACCCCCTATCTTACCCGCGGGTGATCGTAAGAGGGATATAAAACGCGAAAAAGATATAAAAACTAAGGGATATAAAACGCATATAACATCTATGCAAGAGAAGGAAAACTAATACCAACACGTCTGACCAGCGTGGTAAAGTAGGTTAATTTCCCTCCGATTATGGAGGAGGCTCGAGCTCAACAGTGGAACATATGTTAGCTGAGATGAGATGAGATGATGGTCGTACCGTGAAATATCTTGTTCTTCTGCCGTGGTTACATTCGTAATGTTTCGAATTCTAACTGCGATACGCCTTTGTCGGGAACGATTTGATCTTATTGGTCGCGGCATTGTTGATGACAATTTAGACACAATATGATTTACATACATACATACATACATATCATCACGCCATATCCCTTGCAGGGTAGGCAGAGAGAACAGAGTGCCAGAGAACTCTATCTCTGCATACTTCACTCGCTTCCTCAACATTCATAATTCTCTTCATACACGTTCGCCGGTTTCGGAGACTCTTGACTCCACCTTCCTTCAGTACCTGACCGATCTGGTCTAGGTAGGTTAGTCTCGGTCTCCCTCGGTACCTACATCCTTCCACTTTCGCATTGTATATCTTCTTAACCAGACGTTCGTTCGGCATTCTTTCCACATGTCCGAACCATCGGAGCATTCCCTTTCGCATCTTTACACCAATACTCTCTTTCATACCTACTCGCTCTCTTACGTCGTCGTTACGAATGCGGTCGGTCAGCCTAACTCCACAGATTTTCCGAAGAGATCGCATTTCGACCGCATTAATTTATTTACAATATGATTTATTATAACAATATTCGTAACACTAGCACAAAACGAACGCTGACCAGGCAAATTTATTTTCAACTTTTCGCGGTATTTTCCAAACAAACCATTAGACAACGTAATGAGGTGAGCTGTCAGTTGCCATTGGTTACATCATCAACAAATAAACGTTTAGAACTGATGGTTTTTAACATTTTTTTTTGTTAATTAATATCATATTTTAATATCCTATATCCTATTCCCGACGACAACAAACTCAAAAACATAAAAATCATAAAAATTGGTGCAGCCCTTCTCGAGTTATAAGTGTTGTAACTAACACAACTTTCTTTTATATATATAGATATTTATTATAAAACTTAGATAGATCGAAATCGATATAATATATTTAATATGAATAAACGAATCGTGAATATTTCACGATTCGGTTATTTATATTAAATATACATTATAATAAAAGTTTTATTATAACTGCCGGGATAAAAGTTTGATAGTATTTTTATACTAGATTTTTTTTAATAGACTATATCCTGTACTAAGGAAATAATCCTTGTATTGCGGGTGATTTTACAAACATATAATTAACACAGACAAATTATACCCAAATACAGAACAATAGCTTGAAATGGATCGTACACAATATTCTCCTGCGTAGGAATCAAACCCATGACACTGGAATGGAAGATCGGTATCTTAACTACGCCATCAACGCAGTCCATTGTTTATGAGTTGCTGTTAACTGTCACAGAAAAAATCATTAATTTCTAGGATATCTTCTCATAGCATGAGTATGCTATAACTACGAGTGTAGTCCCTACATTAAATAATCTGGTGACTACGCTTTACCACATAGTTACTTAATCAAGTGTCAGTGGCGAATACTTGGTACGAAATATTTGCCATGCTATTTCACGGTTGCATGTGATAGGTAACACTGCTTTAACAAAGCGATGTGTGTAGAAATACAGTCAACAGTTATACATTTTATTTCATTTATGATGTTACTTTTTCCGTATAGTGACAGTAAGAATATAACTCACTACCTCCTATCTTACGACGGGTGATCGTATGAACCGACTGAGGGATATAAAACGCATATAACATCTATGCAAAAGAAGGAAAACTTGAAACAAAACCCTATACCAACACGTCTGCCCAGCGTGGTTGTAGGTAAATTTCTCCTCCTATTATGAAGGAGACTCGAGTCCAAAAATGGGACTTATATGAGCTGGGATGAGGGAATAATATTATTTTCTTTATTATAAAAGATGTATTAGTGTATATACCGTAATATGAACGTGCGATAGCCGTTCGTAAACAAAAGCTTCTAATACCGATTCAGGTAAAAAGAAATATATTACTATTTGGGTTACTACAGATTTTCAGAATTTTAGAAGATGTTCCTAGTAAATTATAACGGTGCCAGTTTAATGCCACTAAACATGCATGGAACTAAAAAATAAGTTGCTAGTTAATTAGTATTATACACCTACTTAACCCCTAGGGAATAAAGATTTAAACATCATCATCATCATCATTACCCTGCTCTTTAAACATATAAACAATTAAATAATTTATAAAATCCGATTACGAAATGAAAAATGATGTCGCAAGCGGGATTCGAACCCGCGTCTATTGGGATTCCGGCCCAATCGTGCTGCCACTGCACCACCGCGACTAATTGTAGGACATGCAAATTTCACTCCGTATTATATTTACGTCTTAAGGTGACGGTATGCTATCTACCCGACAATGTTTACACATTGTTATAGGCTTAATACTTCAAACTTTACAGTTAGAATTGTATTAAACGATGACACAACCTTGTTATTTAAATTACTGAAATTTAGCACTTAATATGCTTAATTATTTATAAAATCCGATTACGAAATGAAAAATGATGTCGCAAGCGGGATTCGAACCCGCGTCTATTGGGATTCCGGCCCAATCGTGCTGCCACTGCACCACCGCGACTAATTGTAGGACATGCAAATTTCACTCCGTATTATATAACCAATGTGTACCTAACAATGTGTAAACATTGTCGGGTAGATAGCATACCGTCACCTTAAGACGTAAATATAATACGGAGTGAAATTTGCATGTCCTACAATTAGTCGCGGTGGTGCAGTGGCAGCACGATTGGGCCGGAATCCCAATAGACGCGGGTTCGAATCCCGCTTGCGACATCATTTTTCATTTCGTAATCGGATTTTATAAATAATTAAGCATATTAAGTGCTAAATTTCAGTAATTTAAATAACAAGGTTGTGTCATCGTTTAATACAATTCTAACTGTAAAGTTTGAAGTATTAAGCCTATAACAATGTGTAAACATTGTCGGGTAGATAGCATACCGTCACCTTAAGACGTAAATATAATACGGAGTGAAATTTGCATGTCCTACAATTAGTCGCGGTGGTGCAGTGGCAGCACGATTGGGCCGGAATCCCAATAGACGCGGGTTCGAATCCCGCTTGCGACATCATTTTTCATTTCGTAATCGGATTTTATAAATAATTAAGCATATTAAGTGCTAAATTTCAGTAATTTAAATTAAATAATTATCATTGAAATGATGGACTAATAATAGTACAATATATCTTATGTATGAAAGAAGAAATTGTAAAAAGTATATAAAACGTATTTCTAAGTATAAAAAAAATAGTTTATAAAATAAATAAATAAATAACGCAGACACAATTTTAAAAATCAATTAGCTGTTTTTGGAACCAATTGGTCCCGTTATAATATAATGGATCAAGAATACAATGTATCCACTTAATTCTATTATTAGAATTTAAAAACTAATTAAGAGCTCACTAGGAGAATGGACAGCACTATTCTGGGAAGCAATACCAATTACGATCGACAAACAGCCTATCAAGCGTGGCGATTATGGCGGTTTTTTTCTTTCTTAAGGAAACCTGTGTTCATATATTTACAATAGACGTTGTTAGGCTGATGGATATATGAATGATTTTAACAATAAAAGTCAGCTTACAAAATTCAAAGCTTAAAACACCAATTTTTAGGAATCAAATTTTGACATGGCAGCCAAGCTCGCTGTGCTATTCGCACAATCAAGTTTCACACAGTACAGAGATTTATGACATAGTGAATTGTACAGCTGAGATTTTGCACGAGGTTATAAATCTCTCTTTATAGTGAAAGAATATGGCAAGTTTTGAAGGCAGTAATATGCAGTTAGCTTATTCGCATCAATTTCATATTCCTTAAGTAAATGTCTAATTTTTTTATTATATTTCATAAACAAATTTTGGCAATTGCATTATTTGAGATTTCTGACATTGTTCTTTTTGTTTCTCTTTTTATTCTATTTCATCTACCTAAAAATAAATTGTGGGACATAAATTTCTCTAACGAAGAAGGATGATATAGACCCACCCTGCAAGCACATCTCTTCGCCGTGCGAGCGGGCCACCGGTACCCGATCTTTGTCTTCGTTGGCCCGCCCGGCGGATTACTTTCACAGGTTCCTCTCGAGTCGATGCTCGTATCGTCCTCACGCGGTGGCCTCACTTTGGGTGACTAGACTACTTCCCGGTTTGATCACCCGATGCCTCGGCTAAAGGCCTAGAAGAGTGCTGTTACATATTCCCAAGGTGTTCTTTTAGCTAGGTCTACCGACTCCTATGAAAAAGAGAGGAGTAGCACGATTCTTAATCCACACCTTAAGGGGATTTATAAATCTTTTCAGTTCACTACTTTAGCCTACGGCTGAGTGAATTACTAAAGTGGAATATATGACTTTGGTGAAAAGAAGGTTTCTATATTAGGTCATACGTGTACGATCGCACAGGATCTGGTCAGATTTGAGGTTAGGTAAATTGCAATATTTGTTTATCGTATGCTCTGTATGCAAAATTTAATAAACAATAGTAGGCATTTAATGATAATATAGTTTACATAGGTGACGTAGTGATTAAGTTACCGACTTATCATGCCAAGAGTCGTGAGCTCGCTTCCCATACAAGACAATACTTTGTGCTATTCCAAATTATTTAATACCATTATGTACAAAATATGTTTTAATAATGGTTGTACTTTTAGTGATGGATGATCACGGGAGGACATATGTGATGTGATGATCAATGTAAAGTGTTTGAAACGTCGGCAAATTAAAAATCAAATACAAACGCGATAAAATCCGTAAAACTAATTTTATTTCAAATGTGTAATATTTGCGTAAACATTAGAAATCATTATTAAAATAAGTCATTTGATGTTTCAAAATTAGTTTCATAAAATATTATCATATAGTAGTTGACCGTTAAATTATCTTTGAGGTGGCATTTCAAATATTGCTCGACTGCAGCCACTGATACAGATTATATGCAAACCGCATCAATTTTGATTAAACCACGGTCACTCTACGATTAGTGAAAGCGGAGCTTTCAAGTTAAGTAGTTGACTAGGAGTTAATTGAAATGTGCCCTCATCAATTTATGTATATGCAATTTCATCACACGTTATGTTCTATATATTATAAATTTTCACCATTCGTATCAACATCATCATCATCATCACAGCCCGTATATGTGTCACTGTTGGTCTTAGGCCTCCTCCGTATTGGGAGGGAAATTAACCTACTATACCACGCTGGTCAGACGTGTTGGTATAGGGTTTTATTTCGAGTTTTCCTTCTCTTGCATAGATGTTATAAGCGTTTTATATCCCTTAGTCATCTCTTACGATCACCCACGGGTAAGATAGGGGGCCGGTGAATTATATTCTTACTCCGTCACTACACGGTCCGTCACCACAGCATTCGTATACATCAAGTGTATTGTGCGGAATTTTATATTTTAACCAGAAATAATCATCAAAAAATTCTAAAATCGGCCAAATTACTTAGAAAACACCCTAATTGATTTTATTGCTCTTGTTGGCAAACTTACTGCCGCCAATAGCCAAAGGTCTTCCAAAGGGCATATCACGGGTATAGCTAGACTACTATTGCTTATCAATAAAAAATCTAAACTTACCCAAAAAGTTGGGTTGGCGGATCTCTCGTTTACCGAACAAAGCACAACACCACATTACCACTGCTCAGGCATCGATTATCTGCGAGAGTGTGGTACTACCCCGGACGGACTACAACAATGTCGTCCTCCATCTACAAAATAAATATTCTTTAAAAAAATATTACAGAATATATTCTGTAATATTTCTTTTTGTTATTATCTATTTATAAATCATTTTACTCTTAAAATATAGTTTCATCTTATTCGATTCAGACTTGTTTGGCTATGATACACATATTTTTAGATCAGAAAATAATAATAAAAAATCGAAAATGTTCTAAAATCCAAAATGAACCACTTTGCCTAATATTCCTCACCAAATACATATACAATCATCCCTAATCCATGATCCCTAAAAATACGACTAAAGATATAAAACTCCTAAAAAACCTACCAACTATTTATCTCCTAAATTTGGGGGGACCCCCTAAATTTGGAACCATGATACTGCTTACATTATTTTTTTTTTATATAACATTTGATCTTAGATAACCAAACAGCACAATTAATGATAAATAGTAACTGCTGCTAATAGGGATCTCAGTAATACCAGGGCTACAAACAAATCACTACTTATCTAGGATAAGTAAAGGCTAGGAAATAATTAAATGATTGCAAGAAAGGAAGGGAAATGAATTTGGTTTCTAGGGCTACAAACAAATCACTACTTATCTAGGATAAGTAAAGGCTAGGAAATAATTAAATGATTGCAAGAAAGGAAGGGAAATGAATTTGGTTTCTTGTAGTATTATTATCTGCTGACGTTCTTCGTCATCCCTGACCGTCAGTCGAGATTGATGTATACAACTTTCAGTATGGTAACTCACGATTGCTGAAAATGAGTAGTTGAAAATCATCACGAAACGCAGTAATTATGCATGATATGATATACGATATAATCATGCATGCTTTACTTATTTAGTTAAAAGCAGCTAATAACATTCATTAGCATCTGCGACGTCAGGATGGCCAGCGACAAATCCGTACAAATATTTACTCTTCTTTTATCTGTACTTTGACTAAAGTTTATTATACCACAACCCGTATTTGTATATTTGGATAAAGCTAAGAAGGTATATTTAGTATTTATTGTTACGTTGAAAAGAATACTTACTGATAGCTTTTATTCGTGTATAAACCACATTCATACCCTATATATTAAATATCAAAATAGCTTTCTAAATTGAAAAGTAACGCCCGGTATTATTGATCAAAGAAACTAACCATTTATAAGGCTGCGATGAGTTGAATATCTTTTATGTTCATATTTACTGCGGATTCTTTGATATTGTGACTATGAAATATTTTCATTTAGCTGGTAGATAATATGTTATTGATTTATGTGAAATAGGGAGTTTGTTATATTTCTATAAAGAATTAGCAGCTTATTTCTATCGCCTTGGTGTAATATTAAAAAAAAACAATAGATAAAACATGTTATTATTGTATTTAACTTGAAATTAAAATGAAATTTGCCTCTTATAAATGTATATCCCTACTAATATATAAATGTGAATGTAAGTTTATTTGTTACGCTTTCACGCTAAAACTACTCAACGGATCATCATGAAACATTGTACACATATTCTTGGAGGTATTAAAAGTAACATAGGATACTTTTCATTAAAAAAAAAAATCAAAATTTTTATATGAAAAATAAAAAAATTGTTTGTCAAATAATCTCAAAATCTAGCTTCTTCAACGCTATCTAGCAGTCCAGTAATGAAGTTCCAACCCTGAGTATTGTAATACCGTTGCACTGTATTAGCGACGGTCAAAAATAAAAATTGGGGATCAAAAACTTTAGGAAAGTAACCTTTTACGCGGGCGAAGCCGCGGGCAGAAGCTAGTATGACATAAATTATGACTAATATGATTATAATATTGCGGATTTTATGACTTATGCGGTAATTGCGAACTAAGCAATAAACTGAGAAATTTAAATCCTTCTGCATCATGGTGAATGGCGTTTGGTGGTCAGCATAACGATTTTCAGGTATCTAAAAATATAATTTGTTTATAGTATCAAAAAATAGATATCAATGGGGTAGCGGCTACGAATACTACCAACCTTTACATGGCTCATGGATATCGTAAAAAACGACTAAGAGTCTTATATCGACCTGGACCAGACTACATCTGTTACCGTTTGGTCTATAATTACATTCCGAAGAAATGTTGAGTCGGCTATAAATCTATTCTCATAAATTTTGCGATATAAAGGATGATAGAAGGGTGCATGCACTCCAAGTGATTGGAATCAGAGCAAAATGATCATGATAATTTTGAGTTATGAATTTCATCGTTAAGTTAATGCTTTTTATTAAAATTTATGTAATTTTTTTTTTGACCAGCTATAATTATTTAATCTGACATATAACACACATTTAATCTGACAGACGGGTGTAATATGGGTGAAATTTTATATGGGTAGTCCAACAGCTTATAATGTGAAAATCAGAACATCTATTAATTTATACATATCATTATCATAGTATTACAGCCTTTTGTCATCCACTGCTGGACGTAAGCCTCATATTTCACCACAAATTGCGGCCCTTTACCGCTCGCATCCAATGACGCCCAACAACTTTCACCAGGTCGTCGGTCACCCCACCTGGTGGACTGGTATGCCGAAGTCGGTGCGTAAACCTGTATGACCTGCAACGAATACCGCTTGGTGATTCTGAGTATAAGGTAAGACCGACACACCCTTACCGACACTCTCCACACCAACCTAGACAGCCAGATTCTTTATGAGAGACTTACAAATGATAAACCCTACACCGCCTTCGGACAGGGCATCTTCTTCCCGCTAGAGGAGTAAGTTTTTCAGACTGGAGCATTATGATGCACTCACCTTCTCTTCGCGGTTCTGGTAGTAAAATATCCAACAATATCCCATCGAATTTTGTTCAATTCCTCTTCCAACTCGACACCCTTAGTTACTCATCAGTTCTGAGTATCCGAGTGAACAAAAACCGTGAGCCAATAACCATGAGCAAAGGCTGTTTTTGTGTGAAATTTTTCACTTTTCACTACTGGGCCCGTTGTCACAATGAGCCAATAGGATAGCAGTGCTGCCATGATTCGGGCCCTCTGTACGTCTACGTACTACTAATATTAAGGGACAAACTTGTAATCGCCACGCTTGTCAAACGGGTGGTAGGTGTTATAAATTTCTCGAGAAGTTACTCGTGAGGGAGACCGCCGGGTGGGCTACTGAAAAAAAATACCGCGTTCCAGTAACCCACCCACTCAGCGTCGAGACGTATATTGTAGGGCGGGTCTGTGGGGTCATGCGTTGCTTCTCTGTCGCCCCAGACGGATTAGTGGAGCGTGTCGTACCGTAGCCCGTCGCCAAAAAAAAGTGTTATAAATTTACTAGAAGAGAGGTGCTGCCTTCTATCCTGATGAACCCTTAGGCGATTTGTACGACACCCATGGGCAAGCAAGGAGTGGCGACAATTGTATTCATATCCCCTCATCACACAGGAATCATAAATATAGTAAATGCGTATATGCATTTTTAGAATTCAACTTATTTAAAAGACATGTGACAATTTCTTATTATTTTATTTATCATTTACTAGTAGTCAATGCCATAAATGAATAAGAAAAATAATTTTGTGCCCTTCTCGACGCGGTACTAAACATAGCTGTTTATTTACAATAGGCTGTATGGGATCTATTTCCTTTGTCTGTCCGAATGGACGAACAAAAAAATGTAAACGAACCAAATTTTCAAAGGTGTTGATAAGGTATGTCATTTACTAATGACTAAGTAGTTTAGTTTTTTATTAATTTCAATTAAACGACAAAGAATTACCAAGCCATATTCGAAAGGAAACAGCACGTTGCGATTATGAAGCTTTTAATAAAAGATAAAATTCGATACATACATTTTTACGGTCGTGAGAATGCCAGTTCTTTAGAATAACCCGGAAGTCCTCGAATATTTTTTTAATCAACTTATTTCTTACTTTAATCATAATAATTGCTTTTTAAAAATATCATATACGTTTAGACGAATGTTTTTTCTTGACATATGTAGGTATATATAATAATATTATCCTATAAGTGCAATGTGAGAAAAATACAATCATTTTTAGGTTTAAAAAGTGCTTGATTTTCATATATCGAGAGTAGAGCAAGACCTCAACGCTTCGCTTATGAGGCATTCAATAATAATTAAATAATGTAAAAAAACAATAAAATTGACATGTAAATTGGTTTTACGAAATAAATGAATGTGAGTATGAGTATGACGTCCACCAACTTGTCGACAATATGGCCTGCCCATTGCCACTTCAATCTTGGAGCTATATTGGTTACACTCGTCGTATTCCGGCTCTTATCACGTATACAAATCTCGAGCATAGCCCTCTACATAGCATGCTGAGCTACTCTAAGCCTTTTTGTGAGATCGACATTTAGAGATCACGTTTTAGTGCCATAAGTCATGGCTGGTAAGTTGTGCACCTATATTTTCAGCCACTGCGGAATCCTAAGTTTCCCAAACGCTAGTCTCTGATATAAATCATTGTTTTCACATTTATATGGCAGATCATAATATATATCTTGTTATCATTTTGTAGGTTTAGGAGCAATATTATTGGATACAACTTCTGAAAGATTTGACAAGTACCTACTTGTACTTGTTACGGAACTCGTGTATATAAGGTTATTTATGTTAAGAATTATTTCGATCATAGTGGATATTCTTTATCTAAAACAATAAGCTAATATTGTTAAAAGGAAAGTTTTATTTGTCTGCCTTTACTTGAAATCAAAACTTCTAGAAGTTTCAATCTAATATATCGGATTACGTTCACTTAATTGAGCACTGTTTTGATTTCTGACATAGTTGGATCATATTGATTTAGATATTTTTATATAGACGTTGTAATTTTTTTATAATGCTCATTTTCATTATTATTAAATCAGACCAATATTTTCTGAGTAATCTCAGTCTATTGGTGTGATTAAATAATTATTTTGCTAAATATTGCCTTTTATCGTAAAATTGTAAATTATAAAACATAATGATAGAAATCCAGACAATAGTGACCATAAATTGCAACAATCGTAGCAACAGATAAAATATATCCTTTTTGATTGCAAATAATCTCTGCCATATTTAGTTTTCGTTACCGTACATGAGGATTGGTTTTTCTTTGCGTACAACTAAGCGCACCCTTGTGGACATATTTCTAATCCACATAAATGCGTCTAATGTCTCATTCACTTTGTTTTCAGAATTTAGTCTCCTTTCGTCGTATTTTTTTTTTATCTTATATATTTGAAGAACTTTTATTACACAACATTTATGTTTCATTTCAATAGATATCTAAAAAAAATGTACAACAAAGAAAAACAGGTCAAAGCGTACTCCTCGTGACCATGAATGCCAATTTGTTCAAACATTAGTAAAGTAAAAATGAATATAAACGCGATAAAATACGTAAAATAGTTTTATTTCATATATGTAATATTTGCGTAAGCATCAGAAATAGAAAGAGGAAATGTAGAATCATTTTTTTTTATATTTAATGCCTCTCTAGATATGAGGCTAGCAGATCTTTTGTATCATTAAAGCTAAACTAAGATGTACGTCATTAAAAGCTATTATCTATAGATTGTTTAAATGATACGGCTTCTACCAAGCACATACCAAGAGCCCTTTTCACATAATGAAAAAAAAACTGCACCAATAAATGGTACGCGTCATCAACAAATCCATATATGTCACAATTTCGTATATCGGCTTACCATATCGAAATAGGTTTGTTTTTTCAGTATATAATCTATCCTGAGCTTTTGCCATGACACAAAATAAGTTTTCAGTCGCCATTTTATTTACAAACTTTTATATATTCACCTTTAAAATACACTTTTATTTTCATTGCAAACATTCTTCTAAAATATGAGATTTTGAGCTACATATTCAATTAATACTTTTAATAGTGATAGGGTCCACACTGTTGAGGCTACCGAAGACAAAGATCGGGTACCGGTGACCTGCTCAAACAACGAAGAGAGGTGCTTCGAGGGTGCGTTTATGGGGTGGTCATGCCCGCCTCTTCCGTCGTCCCGGACCGATTTGGATAGGCATGACCACCTTCATAGTCGGTGGCAAGGGGGAAAAAAAGGTCACACTGTTGACAGTTTTCCTTCTACAGTCGCAGTCCGGGGTAGTACCACACATCGAAAATCGACGCTGTAGCAATATGTTGTGTTCGATGAAAGAAAACTAGTAGCCCAACTTTATAGGGAAGGGGGTTTGGAGTTTAAACTAGCGGCTTAGCTGTGCTCCTGGTATGTTAAAGGTCCATGGGCGGCTGTAACGCCTACCGTGGTATATGTTACGTGCTCGTTCGCCACTATAGAAAAAAATCGTTATTAAGTTTGTAAGAAAATTATTAAGAACATGAATAATTTCAAATGGTGGAACACCATTATATTTGAAGAGAAATATTAAATTTATCTTAAGAGTAGAATAACTTATGAAGTGTCGCAGCGGCCACCAACACTACCGACTATAACATTGAAATTTGAAACTCTAAAAATGAGTTTTTGTAAATTACTAACATGATAAATAAAACGTAATAAATAATTTAGAATAACATTAATTATTTACAGGAATTGTTTCTGTACCTTGAATTTTCGCAGAAATCGTTAATCGTTGTTTTTATACCATGCAAGTAGCTTAACTTTCATCATCATCATCATCATCACAGCCCATATATGTCCCACTGTTGGGCTCGGGCCTCCTCCGTAATGGGAGGGAAATTAACCTACTATACCGCGCTGGTCAGAAGTGTTGGTATAGGGTTTTGTTTCGAGTTTTCCTTCTCTTACATAGATGTTATATGCGTTTTATATCCCTTAGTCGTCTCGTACGATCACCCTCGGTTAAGAGGGGGTGGTGGATTGTATTCTTACTCCGTCACCACACGGATAACGCTTAACTTTCAAGGATTACATATACCTTTAGTGCTATTATTTTATTCGAATACCCACGTCTACCTTTGACATTTTCAGAGAAAATAATAATAAATAATATCATCATAAATCATACTGTTCTTACTCCAATACAATATTTTGATTCGATTCCAAACGATTGGGATAAAAACAGGATGTAGTATGTGCAATACTAATTACAATATGTACAATAGAAAAAGATGTTCTCTTTTTATATCATATTGTAGAATTTTTGGAAAAAGTTTTATGACCAGCCACCTGCCTGACACAAACCGTCCTTAGAAATCTAATTTAATGTTGTTTTTTTAAGACATCATCCTGCACTAAGGAAATAATCCTTGTATTGCGGGGTACTTTATAAACATATAATTATCGCAGACAAATTCCCGACTAGAAATTTTTTCGTCTTCCTTAGCAGGACCGGACCGGGCATGCCCGATCTGGACCAGATAAGGTATGTAACGCAGAGGATATATCTGGACCCGATCAGGAGAAACTTATCGGGTCCAGATCAGGCATTCCTGATCGGGTCCGTTGAAATTTTACTGATGGGCTACAAATCAATCATCTGCGTTATATATCTTGCCTGATCCAAAAAGAGTATGCCCAGTCGGGTCCTTTTAAAAAACATGAATATCTTAAAAAACATGTTTAATAAATAAAAATATAAAATAATATATGACGTAGGCAGCGAATGCAGTGCTGTAATCTTATCATAGAGAGTAGAGAGTCCCAGTGAGCTGTTCCAATTAGGGCACAACCACCAGATGCTAACGATTTCTAATATCGCCTGAATTTCTAATTCATGACCTGATCGATCTGTTTTGATCTGATTCCATAACGACTAATTTAATATTAGGCGATGTCATTACACTTCGGCGAATCTTAACACCGCGATTCAGATAATGACGTCATTTTACTAACGCCATCAACAATTTATTATGACCCAAAACATTAAATGTTGGAATGGTTGTTACAATATTATTATATTTATTTCTATCTATGTTTTCAAATGTACCTATTTTTAACGTTTGTTTTTACTTTAAATATAAATTATTTTTATATTATTAATTAAACATTATTATTATTATTAAATAAATATAATTAATTAAAGATTTCAGATTAATCTCCTGTGATGCAAATACAATTTACACCGTGGCATAAATATGACAATCATGATATGATACTTTTTTTGAATTTTGATTGATTTTTTTTTTTACAAGAACTGTTTCTGGTCCTGATATACTACATACCTTACCATATACTTGATTATATTTTACATCAGGCTGTCCTTATTTGGTCCAGACCTGGTCCTGATCTGGTGTGCCTTACCATACTTGATTATATTTTACATTAGGCTGTCCTTATTTGATCCAGACCTGGTCCCGATCAGATATGCCTTACCATACTTGATGATATTTCACATCAGGCTATCCTTATTTGGTCCTGACCTGGTCCTGATCCGATATGCCTTACCTACCATACTTGATGTTATTTCACATCAGGCTATCCTGATCTGGACCAGACCTGGTCCTGATAGGGTTTGCCGGATCCGGCATGCCTCATTCTGTCCTGATCTGGTCCAGATACATGATCTGGTTGAACCATACTTTTTTTCTAGTCAGGTTACACCCAGACTCAGAACAACACTTTGTGGATTGCACAAAGTATTGTCCTTCGTAGGAATCGAATCCACGGCACTGGCACTGAAATTCGGTATCTTAACCACTACACCATCTGTGCTGTCACTATCGACCGTACATAATCCGATTAACTTAGTCTAAATCTATGCAATATATATATATATATATATATCCAAGCTTTTAGACGTATTTTGTTCCTTCTTATTCATTTATAATACCCTTTTTTTGGCAGCCTATAGTCTTATTTAATCCTATTCTTTCTTATTTAATTCTTTTCTATTTAATTTCTTCAGCTGTGTGGTAGCGGCTACGAATATTACCAACTCTTACTTTGCTCGTGGATGTCGTAAAAGACGACTAAGGGCCTTATTTCGACCTGGGCCAACACCGCCTGATGCTGTTTGATCAACAATTACATTTACAAGGAGGGTTGACGTCAGGTAGGCGGCCGGTCATGAAATTATTGCCAATAACATTTGCAATATGTAGGAAGAGCAGTACATATTGCGCGACACCAAGTAATTGGGATAAGAGCAGGAGAATGATGATGAATGATGGTCTTATTTAATTACTTAAATAGGTATTAATATCATTATAATTTTAATTTCTAATATCCTTAATGCATGATTGACAACTTATGTTGTCTCAGTAGTTATTTTAACAATAGTAACTGCGCAGAATGTTTACTGAATGCATTTAATATATTGTCCGTTTTGATAACATTTAAAGACACTACATTACTCCTATTTATCATATTATATTCTCGGTAAATAGGTTTTTAATCCTACTCGTAGCTCCTGAAATAAGCGCAACCAAACTCATAAGCTTTAACATATTAAAAACATTATGTTTACAATATTTGAAAATTAAAAAAAAAAACAAACACAACCAAAGTAACAAAATCGCCTTCTAGTAAATATAGATATCACAAATAAACAGAAAATGGAGTAAAATGCGACAACAACCAAATTAAAAAAAAAACACCCTAACAATGAATTCCAATTTACGTGATCCCAACGCAATAGCTTTCGATTTGATTTTGGGTAAAAGTAAATTTCCTACAATCAAAACGATCAAAATAAAATATTTTATCGAAGTAGATACGAAAGTAAATTTACCAGTGTTTTTGTACGAAGCGTCTAAATTTAAAAACATTTCTATCTAAACATTTAAACATAATTCATGCTTATAAGTGAGGTAATGAAGTTATTATACAGTGATCATCTCAGCTCATATATGTCCCACTGTTGGACTCGAGCCTCCTCCATAATGAAAGGGAAATTAACTTACTACACCACGCTGATCAGACGTGTTGTCACTGAAGACAAAGATCGGGTACCAGAGGCGCACTCGCACGGTGAAGAGAGGTGCTTGCAGGGTGGGTCTATGGGGTTGCGTGCCACCTCTTCCGTCGTCCCGGATCGATTTGGCAAGCCACAGCAAAAAAAAAACGACGGATGGTCAGACGTGTTGGTATAGGATTTTGTTTCGAGTTTTCCTTCTCTTGCATAAATGATATATGCATTTTATATCCCTTAGTCGTTTCTTACGATCAACCACGGATAAGACAGGGGTGGTAATTGTATTCTTACACCATCACCACAAGGAAAATACGGTGATCATGACCTCTTTTTTTGGCATGAATAGCGAGAAAATGAATTTAAAAATGCCTAGCCAGCGTAATGCACTAAACCAGGGGTAGGCAACCAGCGGTTCGCGAGCCACATGCGCCTCTTTAGATATGAAGTTGCGGCTCTTTAGTTCTATACGCAAAAAAAATATTTTATAAAGAAAACATTTAAAAATTGTTCTGAATTGATTAATGAGGATTAGGCACAAATTACTGTTAGCAAAAAAATGTGGCTCTATAAAAACTTTAAACTTTTATAAATTCTAATTTTTGGCTCATCCGGCTCAAAAGGTTGCCGACCCCTGCACTAGATCAACGTCTCTCATGTAAGAGAAGAGAAGACCCTGTGCCCAAAAGGAGATATCAATTTAAGAAGTATGTGGGCTGTGAAAGAAAGAAAGAGAGAGAAAGGAAGAAAATAATATTGTTGATAAGCATCAATATCTAGATGTATTCTCTTTTTAGTGTGTTTTGGAAGATATATTAAAATATAATAAAAATAATACTGATGCTTTTCCGTATGGTGACGGAGTAAGAATACTATTCACCACCCCATATCTTACCCATGGGTGATCGTACGAGACAACTAAGGGATATAAAACGCATATAACATCTATGCGAGAGAAGGAAAACTCGAAACAAAACCCTATACTAACACGTCTGACCAGCGCGGTATAGTAGGTTAATTTCCCTCCTATTACGGAGGAGGCCTGAGCCCAACAGTGGAACATTGATGGGCTGAGATGATGATGAATTAAAAATAACTAATAATATATTTTAACCATGGGATATGGCGTGATGATATGTATGTATGTATGTATTATTTTATTTGATATCATACCGGAATACGATAGATAGCACGGGATAAGCAATTCATAGCTGAAGTCTCCTACTCCTTCCTACCAATTGGAAATCTTCTTGTAATGACAAACTAAAAATACAATAAATCACCACCTTCTCATTTATCGTTGGTATCGTAAGAGACGATAGAAATTTTGATCCACATATTTTTATGATTCTGACAATGAATAAAGATGTGTTCGTACTCAGGAACTCATTTCCTTCGTCAGCTGTTTTTGCTGTTAGACTATAATCTCACATGTAGGCCTGGCTGAAGAAAATGATAACAGGATAGGGCTCCATTACTCATCATAAGATCGTTCTTTCCCTTTTGAATGACGTTTTAAATGTTTATGCCAATATACTAATGTGGTAGACTAAATCACAACTAGTGAGTCACCATCGGGTCGAATATTATATCAATCCGATATTTGGCATCCATTATGAATACAGCCCATTAGTTCAGTTTCATTTGCATACAAATATCTGCCTACGACTTTTAGTTCATCATTAATCCACCATTTGGAAGAATTTTACACGATTTTACTCGATTCATGCTAACCAGTCGAAAAACTTTTTACCTCGAAGATGCCTGATGCTATTTGGATTGGGCCTATGATTCTTGTTCTCCCAACAAATTTTTGTGTTACAGATTAGGCTGGTAGAAAAATCATAAATATAGTCCTTTCCATAAAAGGTCGTGCAACTTAAAATATATTTATAAAACCGGTATTTAGAGATCACGTTTTTATGTAATATGTGATTACTGGTTTGAAGTATATTAATTCCTAGTTATGGCTTTTCCCTAATTATTACAACGGTACTTATTACATGACTTAGTAGATAGCTAATATAACAGTGGGCAAAATATCCCATCAGCTATAGAGAAAAATGTGATCAGTATTATTTCTAGGACACTAACAAGAAAACTATTAAAGAGATACTCGATGTTAGCTTTAAAATATTCTCATAAATGAGGTACTTAATGAGCTTTCTATCTACAAAGCACCAATAACTTGTATGTATGTATATTTATAATACAAGATTATATGTTTTATTAAAAACACCTCAATTGTAAATAATACCTAAATTCATCACCTATAACATCCAAGATATGGCATTCAACATGTAATATTGATGCTTAGGTACCGGGGGAGACCGAGACTAACCTACCTAGACCAGATTAGTCACGTACTGAAGGAAGGTGGAGTCAAGAGTCTCCAAAACCGGCGAGCATGTATGAAGATAATTATGAATGTTGAGGAAGCGAGTGAAGTATGCAATGATAGAGTTCTCTGGCACTCTGTTCTCTCTAGGCAGAGGGTAGGCACCCTGCAAGGGATATGGCGTGATGATATGTATGTATGTATGTATTGATGTTTAAATTGTCTTACGTATTATCTACCTAAAGTTTAAGTGAAGTTAGCTCATACGACCATATAAGAAATACATGAATGCAAATTAAACACATTACAAACAACAGAATAAACAGCCTTCTATTTTATTATGAATACAAAATATTAAATATTATTAATTAGAATCGTAAAATAGAAGGATGATTATTATTTCATTATACTATTAAATTATATTAATATAATTGATACTTTTAAAAAAATTATATAGGTTATTTTATCATTTAATAGCCATAATTGAATTTCGGTTACAAACTATTCACTAAAATGAAACAAATTTGAATACAACATTGTTCAAATTACAGTTCTAAGGTCATATGTACACTTACCAAAGAGCACGTACGCTTTATACTAACACCGATACCGTCCGTGTTACATGGAAAATGTGAAACAACACAATCTTAAGTTCACTCACTCACACATTGTAACAATTTATACAAAGAAACGTGTTCAATTCAAATACACTTGCATGCATTGTATAGTATTAAGTTTGTTGTATTTGTTATATTTTTTCACGTGACTTACGTAAGTAGGTTCGCGATACGTGAGCTGGGGCAGCGTGATTCGCGCGCGAGCCCCGCGTCACGTCGAATGCCACTGTGCCGTGTCGCTTGCCAGCTGCCTAACAACGCGCATGCCTCCATCACAATAAGGCCAAGCTCACAGGAACATCTAAAGAGCTTGCACATTCCATGAAACTGATTTTTATTTAAACATACAACTCTATCGGCGACTGAAATCGCAATGTCTTATGCAGCAGTGAACTTTACCGAATGAAAAATATTGAGATGCCCGACAAATGCAATGTTGTGTGTCTTTTTCATGTACGTGTGGACTTTTCCTTAGAGTGCCACGTTTTAACTATTCATGAACGGTTAGTCCCATGTTAGCCGCCCCGATAACCAACCCTGCGATAGCTTTCTTATCGTATTTTTAGGACGGTCGTCGATCCTTCAGTAGACATTAACAGACGCGTTGACATTTTATTAAAACAGTTTCAAGAAATTGGGTAGAATTTCATTCTAGGAATGAATTTAATCTATACATATAATAAAAACGTAATCGGATCGCTGTCTGTACATGGAAGATATATGAGAAAAAATATTACTGGGACCTTTATCAACACTATTAGAACCCAAAACTATGATTTTTAAATTTTTTGTCTGTTTATCTGTTTGTCTGTTTATCTGTTTATCTGTTTGTCTGTTTATCTGTTTGTCTGTTTGTCTGTGCGTTTGTGCATGCTGATCTCAGAAACGGCTTATCCGATTTAGACGCGGTTTTCACTAATATGTTGTGGTAAGCTTCACTTAACATTTAGGCCTTTTCCTTTTATGTCAATTGGTTTATAAATAAAAAAGTTATGTCAATTTAAAAAATGTTAGGAGAAAAAAATCTTTATCGATTCTTTTCAAATTACGTACAAATATTCTTCAATAAAAATAAATAAATACGTGTTTCAGCATTTGTTGATTTTTACCCTTTGGGGGTGTAAATTAGGCCTGCAAAGCGGGTTGGACGGCTCATTAAGTCAGTAGCCCCAAGCCGATATTATTGAAGCTGGCAACTTAAAATGTTGACAGTGGTTTCTTTCTGTGACGTAGAAATTTACTAAGAAAGGATTTTACAAAATTATACCCCTAAGGAGGTGGAATAGAGTGGCAAAGTTTGTATGGGGAGAAAAAAAATCTTTATTGATTCTTTTCAAATTACGAGTCGAATCAAATATTCTAGGGTAATATCCGGCATTTGTCAATTTTCACCCTCTGGTTGTGTAAATTAGGCCTGTGAAGCGGATTGAGCGAATCATTACCGCCAAGCCGAAACTATTAATGCTAGATACATTAAATTTAGAAGCACGTTTCTATTTATGACATAGAGATTCAATATGAAAGGATTTTATGAATTCCGCCTCTAAGGGGACGTAACAAAGCGGCAAAGTGTGTATGGGGAGAAAATTTCTTTATCGATTCTTATCAAATTACGTACAAATATTCTTCGGTAAATAAACACGTCTTTCTCTCTCCCTCTCCATCAACCCCGCACCAGTGCCGTTGTGGTGACCAATGCCGGCGTGAGAGCTCACACGATACACATAGTAGACGGCAATAGGTTCTTGCCTAATGGTTTAAGATACAGTTTAAGTTTAGCTTCAAAAATGTTCACTCTATAACTCAAATAATAAATCATATCTAACGAGGTCGCAACTCTGCTGGTGAAACAAAACAGTCAAATAAAGGGTGGCGATAATGATATTTTATTCCCATGGTCATACCGTAAATAGTAATATAATTAAAGGCAATATAATTTGTAGAATGAATAGAACTATAACGGTCCTGTGCCACCTGCATCCAACGGTTTCCTGTGACCTTGATGAGGTCATCAGTCCACTGAGTGGGGGGTCGTCCTACGCTGCGTCGTCCGATTCGTGGTCGCCACTCGAGAACATTTCTTCCCCAACGGTTGTCGGTTCGTCGAGCGATGTGGCCTGCCCATTGCCACTTCAACGTGCTAATCTTCGGGCTATGCCGGTTACACCCGTTCTTCTACGGATTTCCGTATTTCGGATTTTATCACGTAGAGAAATACCGAGCATAGCCCTCTCCATAGCACGCTGAGCGACTTTGAGCATTTTTATGAGGCCGACATTTAGAGACCACGTTTCAGTGCCTTGTCATCGCTGGTAACACACACTGGTTATAAACCTTTGTTTTCAGACACTGGGAAATATTAGACGAGAAGATCCTCCTAGGTTTCCCGAACGCTTCCCAGCCGAGATGGATTCGTCGGCTGACCTCTTTCTCGAAATTGGATCTACCTAATTGGACTGTTTGTCCTAGGTAAACATAGTGATCGACAACTTCGAGAATCGCATTCCCAACCAGGACCGGTACAGAAATGACTTAGGCATTAGACATGATTTTCGTCTTGTCCAAGTTCATTTGCAGCCCTACTAGTTGGGAAACCTTCCTGAGGTCATTGAGCATGGTGCCAAGGTCCTCCAGGGATTCTGCCATGACTACGATATCATCTGCGAATCGAAAGTGAGTGATATATTCGCCATTGATGTTGATGCCGAGTCCGGTCCAGTCTAAGAGATTGAAGACATCTTCCAGCGCAGTGGTGAACAGTTTCGGAGAGATAACGTCTCCCTGTCTCACGCCTTTCTGCAGCTGGATCGGTTTCGTACTCTTATCCTGGATGCAGACTGACATAGTAGCGTCTTTATACAAATACTTCAGCACTTCGATATATCGATAGTCAATTTGGCACCTCTGAAGGGACTGCAGTACTGTCCAAGTTTCGACAGAATCAAAGGCTTTCTCATAGTCCACAAACACTAGACACAGAGGCCGATTATACTCCTCGGTCTTCTGTATAATCTGGCGTAGCGTGTGGATGTGGTCTATGGTACAATAACCTTTTCGGAAACCGGCTTGTTTGGGCAGCTGGAAGTCGTCTAGCTTGCGCGCGAGTCGGTTTGTAATGACTCTTGAAAACAATTTGTACACGTTGCTCAGGAGTGAGATGGGTCTGTAATTCTTTAAGAGCATTTATTGCCCTTCTTGAAAAACAGCACCACCACACTCCTGGTCCACGACTCTGGAACGTCGCCCCCGAGAATGACAGATTTAAACAACTTCTGTAGGGCTTTAAAAACTGGCTTGCCGCCTGCCCTCAGGAGCTCTGTGGTAATTCCGTCATCTCCCGGTGCCTTTCCGTTCTTAAATTGTTTTAGAGCCATTCTGATCTTGTACAAGCTGCCATCCGGGATTTCTTCGGTATAGTGCCGAGTTAGCTTGGATCTGGGGTCTTGGACCAAGCTTACAACAGGATTCAGGGATGATTTGTACAACTGCCCATAGAACCTTTCGACCTCTCCCAAGATCTCACTCTGGGATGAAATGACAGTACCGTTATCGGTCTTCAGTTTTGTCATTTGGCTCTGCCCAGACAAATCTCGTGCGAACACTTTGGAGCCTCGATTTCGCTCTATCGCCTCTTCAATACGCAGTGTATTGAATCGGCGAATATCGCGTCGCATAGATTTAGAGATTTGTCTATTAAGCTGCCTGACGTCGGACCAATCGCCTGAAGACTGTACCGTCATTTCCTTTCTCCTCTCCATGAGTTGAAGAGTCTGGTCAGAAAGCTTTTTTGTTCTAGTAGCGCGACGGGCCGTAAAAAATTTTGACCCGACCGCGTGGACAGTTTCTACGAACCTGTTGTTCATATCGTTCGAATATTCGCATTCGGGTTCTGGTATTGGACAGGTGTAGGTCGGAGTGTAGACTTCATCAAGCGGGACCGCTCGACTTTCGTACGAAGATTCAATGTGCCTCGAACCATCCGGTGATCACTCCCAGTTTTAATCCTGCTGATCACAGAGACATCATTGAATATTTGTCGTTTGTCCGTCAAGATGAAGTCTATCTCATTTTTAGTGGATCCATCAGGGCTAATCCAGGTCCACTTTCTTTATGGCCGTTTCTTGAAGAAGATTTCATCATGAAGAGGCCTTCCCTCTCCAAAAAGTCGGCCAGTTTTTAGCCCCTTTGGTTTCTCTGTCCAAATCCATATTGCCCCACTCTCAACTCATCGTCTGTCCTTTTGCCTAGTTTTGCGTTGAAGTCTCCCATAACTATCGTGAAGTGGGTTTTGGACGTGTTGATAGCTTCCGAGATATCCTCATATAAGGCCTCCACTAGGTCGTCGGAGTATGTCGAAGTCGGTGCGTAAACCTGTATGACCTTCAACGAATACCGTTTGGTAATTCTGAGTATAAGGTACGCTACCCTTGTTGACACACTTTCGATCCTCTCCACGTTCTCTACGAGAGACTTACGAACGATAAACCCTACACCGCCTTGGGATGGGTGATCTCCCTCCCGGTAGAAGAGCAAATTTCCAGACCGGAGGATTATCGTGCCCTCCCCCTCTCTTCGCACTTCTGATAATCCTACAATGTCCCATTGGATTTTGCTGAATTCCTCTTCCAGTTCGATGACCCTCTCGTCGGTCCTAAGCGTCCAAACGTTGTGTGTTACCAGGGCCAAGGGTCGATTTTTTTGGTAGCCGGATCGCAGCCGGAGATTCCTAGCACCCCCTGCTCCGCCACCAACAGGCCCGCTACCAAAATGAGCCCGTGGCACAGCGGAACTGCCGTGATTGGGGGCCGACTCTTTTGGTGCATACATTTATTTTTTGGGAGGGGAAATAATGCCATAATCGCCACGCCTGGCAGGCGCATTGGCGATCGCGGTAGATGATATTAGGTTTCCCGGGAGATAGCCGCTGCCCAATCTCCCGGTGAGACCCTTAGCCGAGTTTTATAACTCCCACGGGCAAGTAATGGGTGAAGACCTTTGTATTCTATTCCCGTCGCCACACGGGTAATGTAATACTCTATTTATGCAATATTGTTTCCCTATTTCGAAGCGTATGCGTTGTTCACAAGCTTCAACGTAATACGTGATCGGAATTAAAATTAACCCATCCTCCCTTTCGCTATCGAACTGATCTTAAGGTTTTTTTTCTTAGATTAACGTGATTTTTAGAAAGTAAATATTGAAACTAAAGACATCTTCAATAACTCAATCTAATCTATAAATTATTTATTTATTAGTGGTAGGAAACGCTGCTGTTGACAGTTTACTGTCTACAACCGCGGGCTGGTCCGTCCGGGGTAGTACCACACTCTTGCAGAAGATCGAGGATCTGAGTAGTGGCAATGCACTGTTGGGCTTCTTTCGGTGAGCAAGAGAGCCGGAAGGCCAACTGAGTGGTTTTGGCGTTTGTATTGGTAGGCAGCGGCCTGGCTATACTCTTAGTATTGCAAATATCCATGAGCGTCAGTGACAATTAACATCAGGTGTGCTGCTTGCTCGTTTGCCACCGTAAGCAATAAAAAAAAACAAAAAAAATATTATAGAATTAAGCTTTTCTGGGTGAGTTTCGGGGTTTTATTGATAGGCAGTCGGCTAGCTATAACCCTGGTATTACAAAAAAGTATGGGTGGTAGTAAAGCTTGCTCGTATGCTACTCGTCGACAATACTAAAAAAAATATTTCAAAATATGTCGTGGTTTTATAAATATTAAAGAAATCATACTATGATCACGTTTAACTACATAGTATCACGTTTAAGATTTCCAAACTAATCTTTTTTTTAAACTATTTTAAAGTATATGATATACATAGAAATTTTCTATGTCGTGGTTCCAATATTGATTCGATCGCTATCAACCTTCACAGAACTACCTGGGCTGATTCAAAAACCTTCATCGAAATGGCTCCAACTATTTTGAATACCATAAGATACACACATATCAATTCCTATATATTATAATTATAGATATTTTGAAACGAGTAGGTTAAATGAATAAAATACTATGTAAACCTAGCTTAATTCTGTATATAATAAAAAATGTAAGAAGTTATACAAGCATTCGAACCGTGCTTCAAGTCCACACCAATTTTCATGCTAATTAGAGGTTAGCGGCAAATAAAATTATATCGTTCTGCAGTAAAACGTAGTAAAAGCTACGAAGAAAGTGCGTTACTTAATATTACGGCACGCGATCTGTTACCACACTGTTATAGTAATAGTTAATTTGTATAATTACTTGTAGATATATTTTTATTCTTAATTTTACGTGTGTTGACGTAGTAAGAATACAGTTCACCACCCTCTTTCTTTGGATATTGTAAAAGAAGACTAAACGATTTAAAATGCATTTGACATCTGTTCGAGAAATAAAACTTTTCACTAGCCCGTGCAACGCCTTATAGTAGGTCAATTTCCCTCCTCTTTTGAAGGAGTCTTGAGCCCAGAAGTGAGACATAAAATATATAAACTGGGATGATGATATTTTTATATTTAATTAAAAAACTTCCGTGTGGTAATGGAGTAAGAATACAATTCACCACCACCCTTTCTTCCTCTGGATGTTGTAAAAGAAGACTAAAAGATGTAATATGCATATGACATCTGTACAAGAAAATTAAAACTCGAAATAAAACTCTTCACTAACCCCTATTAGCAACACCTAATACTAGGTCAACTTATCTCCTATTTAGAAGGAGACTTGAACTCAGTAGTGAGACATACGAGTATATGAGCTGAGATGATGATATTTTTATATTTAATTAAAAATCTTTTTTTTTCTTCAGCTTAAATATATCCCATTATGGGACGTGGTCGCCTATATAATGGACAAAAAGGAGTGGAGTCGCCACAGGAATCAACACGCTATCTGTATATGTATATATATGTATATATATATATATATATATATAGTTAATATCTAAAGCTTTAGTTTTACATATAATACATACGTTTTTATTATAGTAGGACCACACTGTTGACAGGTCCCCATCTACAGCCGCAGGCCGTTCCGGCAGCGGTAGTACCACACTTTCACAGAAGATCAACGTCTTTTTTTTTTTTTTGCGGTGGGCTATGGACGTCGCACCCCGCCAAATCGGTCCGGGGTGACGGAAGAGGCGGCGCGCAACCCCATTGACCCACCCTGCAAGCACCTCTTCTTCGCCGTGCGAGCGGGCCACCAGTACCCGATTTTTGTCTTCGGTGGCCAGAAGATCAACGTCTGAGTAATGTGCTATTGCGCTTCGTTTGATGAGCGAGAAAGCTGGCAACCCAACTGAGTGGGTTTGGGGTTTGTAATGGTAGGCAGTGGCTTAGATATACCATTGGTATTGCAAAGATCCATGAGCGGCAGTAATACTTACCATCAGGTGTGCTGCTTGCTCGTTTACCACCATAAGCAATAAAAAAAATAACATAAAAATCATATTGAACAATAGCAATTATTGGCAGGATAAAATCATGATTCGGTTCAGCGCTAACAGTGGATGAGTAGAAGAGCCGATTCTCAAAATAGCCACAATCAATAGAAAACCTCGCGCATTATTTAGTATCGTGTCGGCGTTAGGCAGCGTTCATATAACGATTACTTGATCTATAAAACTTTTATAATATCGGTAACCAGATAATCCTTATAATTTCAGATTCGTTTCATCTTGAATATCTAGGCGAGGTCGTAATACATATATTACATCTTGCTGTGTAATTATCTATAGCACGATAGACTACTTATTTACGTCAATCAGCCAAAGTCCAACTTCTCATAGGAAGATAATAACGCAATCACCACGCTTGTAATGCGAGGTAGCAATCACTGTTCCCGTTATGAATTTCTCAGAAGAATATTACTAGCAATGCCTCAAGAGGTTTTTTTTACCCACATAGAAAAGTTAGGGGTATTCATGTATTGTATTCTTCACACGTCAACGGCTTTCTATTTTCCACCATATATATAACCACACACGCATTCACCGATTCTATATTCTGTCTCCCTATTAGCGTATACAATCTGTCCGGGTCGACAGGAAAAGCGGTGCAAGACCCCGTAGACCCGCCCTACAATATACCTCTCGACGCCGAGCGTCACTGGTACGCGGTCTTTTTCTTCAGTGGCCCACCCGGCGGTCTACCGTCACGGGTATCCTCGCTAATGTCGACGCCCGGACAGTTTGCACCATCGCGCGTCGGGGCGTCGTCCTCACGCGGTAGCCTCGCTCCCAGGGCGACCAGACTAATCCCCGGTCTGGTCACCCGCTGCCTCGGCTAGGGCGGCATGAGGCGGAGGTATTGACGCCTTCGCCGCCCCAGTCAACGGCGGCGGCGCGAATCCTCGGAGAGAAGTCCCTCTCGGATTCGCTCCGCCGCTTCCTTCTGCGAGATGACGTCCTCGCAGAAGGAGGCAACCGCGTCTCAATTCCTCTCGCTATCGACCATCGCTTTTACGACGGCCAGCAGCGAGAGGTCGGCACCGATAGCAGCGACAAGGGCACGGCGCTGCTGAATCCAGGTCACGCAGACCTCGAGCGTATGCTGCGCCGTATCCCGGTCGCCGCCGCACTGTTGGCAGGATGGAGTCGTCTCCACCCTTGCGACTGTGTACAGGTACTTGCCGCAGCAACCGTGCCCCGTCAAGATCTGCACCAGCCGAAAAGAGAGGACTCCGTGCCGCCTCTCCAGCCACTCCATCAGTACGGGCCGGACGGCATCGATGACTCGTAATCCGTATCGAGGAATCGGTAAGGCACATGACAACAACTTTGATATAAACAGAATAAAATTTGCAGATAAAACAGTATCTCGATATTTGACAATATAAATACTGATGTCCAGCTGTTGACGTCAACACAGAAAGGGCGTTCTCACTGATAATTCTATAAACTGTCTAAAACTTTCTCAAAAGGCCAACATGCTAAACCCTGTCAAAGGTATTCGAGATGTTAATATAAACGGTCAACGCTTCTCCCTTCCTCTTGACGGCTTTACCCAACGTTGAGTGGCATACACTATACAATACACGGTCGACTGATTTCGTTTAAATCCGTGATGTTGGTCATTGAGTAAGTCATATTGTTTAGTAATGTTATACGGTACTTGATCAATATACACTTGAAGAGAAAGATGTAATGAAAACTATATTTATTTTTTTATCTGCAAAATATCTATTTTGCCGCATTTGTATTAAACTATTAGATTCATATAATGAAGGTTCCATTTATATTTACCTTTTTCATAGATTTTTGGAGTTTACTCCTTAAGAATCGATTTTCATATAAGGCGCCCGGTATGAGAAAAATTTGAGGAGTAAAATCTAGTGATCGAATGACCTCGTTACGTTTTTGGTGCGCAACCAATTCTGCACTTTTCACTTTCTAACGTGAGATAATACTTCACTGAACAGTTTTAATAAATGTAAATAAAAATATATATATTATTTTTAGTCAAATAAGCTTTTTTTGCGCCTGTTTTGATAATCGTACTTAAGGAGTAAACTCCAGTCGTGCGTCGGAGCTGACACACACCCTTTTTTTTTTTTTTTGGAGTTTACTCCTTAAGAATCGATTTTCATATAAGGGGCCCGGTATGAGAAAAAATTGAGGAGTAAAATCTAGTGATCGAATGACTTCGTTACGTTTTTGGTGCGCGACCTATTCTGCGCACCTTTCACCTTCTTACGTGAGATAATGGTTCACTGAACAGTTTTAATAAATGTAGATAATAATTGTATTTAAGGAGTAAACTCCAGTCGTGCGTCGGAGCTGACACACATACTTTTTTTTATGTACTATTACTGTAAGCTATATACGAGTATATAAAAGAAAGTTGTGTTAGTTACAACAATTATAACTCGAGAACGGCTGGACCGAATTATATGATTTTTATGTTTTTGAGTTTGTTGTCGTCGGGAATAGGATATTAAAATATGATATTAATAAACAAAAAAATATTAAAAAAACATCAGTTCTAAACGTTCAATTGTTGATGATGTAATAAAACGCAACTGAGAGCTCACATAATGGTTTGCTTGGAAAATACCGCGAAAAGTTTTTTTTTAAATATAACATATTGTGTCTATATTGTTATCAACAATACCGCGACCAATAAGATCAAATCTTTTCCGACAAAGCCGTAACGCAATTAGAATTCGAAACATCACGAATGTAACCATTGTAGAAGAACAAGATAATGCACGAGTAGACCTCCGTGTTACTATGACCCAACTTCGTGCTTCTTATTCACTAGAACAAAACAAGGCAGCCTGTGAAACGGCTCGGTTGACAATGCGAAATCGTCAAGCAAATTTCAGGGATCAACAATTATATAATTTTCAACGTGCATGAAGAAAAATGTATAACACAAGGTACTTCTTCATCTTGCTAGCACATTATTAAAATACTTGATTTTTAAATTTATATATTATTTATATTTATTATCATAATAAAAAAAATAACACAGTCTGAACCAAACCCCAGAACTAGTAAAAAAATGCCCCTCATGTGAAAAATATGACTTTAAAATAAATGTTAATGGGCATTGTGGGACTCGCCGACCAACTGCCCGGCCGAAATACCCACTAAAACCACAGCGGCCCTTTCCGCGCTTTTATCTTCTTTTGCACTCCCTGGTGCCGGAGTGTAAAAAAAAGGTGCAATCTACTGAAATTCGATCCCCGACACCCCAAAGCTTGGCCATCAGACCACGTCGTCCCTCAAAACGGTGGGAGGTTGCGCATATCGGCGCCTCCTCCTCTCTGGCCGCCTACGGCGGAGTGAGTCTACAGACGCAATTGCCTCACGTTCCCGCTCCGCGGCCTCCTTTGTAGAGATGACCTCGTCACAGAAGGAGGCCATCGACGATCAGCACCTGTCGCCGTCGAGCATCTTCGAAATAATGGTCGACGGCGACAGGTCCCCTCCGATGACCGTCGACAGGGCGTGGTTTTGGGGACCCCAGGCGGGGCCACTATGTGGCATGCATCGTCCACTGGCACGCCACAGTCGTGACATCCTGGGAATAGTGGTGGGTTTCCCGCATTGCCATATTATAAAGTTGGCCACCTTACTCTATGCAAAAGTAGAAAGAGAACAAACTATAGTGCAAGGGTAAAAATATAATGCCAATAAGCCTAATTACTTTAACGATCACCAATCGAGTGACAATACTGTTTAATAATATTATCATTGATCAAACACCATAGATCGATCCATAACGCCGTAAGCTTTACTTTTATTTTTTTATTGCTTATGGTGGCAAACGAGCAAGCAGCACACCTGATGGTAAATGTCACTGCCGCCCATGGACCTTAGCAATACCAAGGGTATAGCTTAGGCCGCTGCCTACCAATAAAATCCCCAAACCCATCCAATCGAGCTTCTGGCTCTCTCGCTCACCGAACGAAGTGCAATAGCACATTGCAATTACTCAGAAGTCGATCTTCTGCGAGAGTGTGGTTCTACCCCGGACGGACCTGCCCGCGGCTGTAGACAGAAAACTGTCAACAGCGCTGTCCTACCCCCATTAAATAGTTATTATACTACCTTCATAATAGATAAAATAAGTATACATTTAAATTCGCCATTATAATATCCGAACCGAATAATGCAGTAGTAAGTTTTATCCATTATACAGAACTCGGTTTTTATCTTATTTACATTCATTCCCCGAAATTAATCTTGCTGTAGGTAGAATTAAATGATAAAAAGTCTCATTTTCCTTGTTCAGCTGTTTCAAATAAATAACAACGTATACAACATATGATCCAATAATGATGAGATAGTATACAATTTCACATACATAATATTTGGTTTAGCAAACCCATAAATAGGCATATAGTTTCATCCCGTTGTTATTCTAACTTTTGACAGCTTTGTTATTATAACCGACCCGTATAAAATATTCATATTTCCTATAGAGTATTTCGCATTCTGTTTGTTAATTTGTAGCCTTCATTTTGTTCTTTTTTTTTATATATATTTCTACGATTCACGCGTTTCAACAAACGAACTCTTTACTAAATAAAAAAAAGATTTTTAAATCATTGAACTAATAAAAAACAATTATTTAAATAAATCTATGTTTACAGTATCATATGGGTGTAATTTGTCATCGTTTATTGCATGTTTGTAATGTCCGTTGTAATACAAGGATTATTTCCTTAGTGCTGGGTCATCATCATCATTTCAGCCCATCACCGTCCACTGCTGGACGTAGGCCTCCCTCATGGTACGCCACAGAATGCGGTCCCATGCCGTCTGCATCCATCGACGCCCAGCAACTCTCACCAGGTCGTCTGTCCACCTAGTGGGGGGGCGTCCCACACTGCGTCGTCCGGTACGTGGTCGCCACTCTAGAACCTTTTTTACCCAGCGGTTGTCGGTTCTTCGAGCGATGTGGCCTGCCCATTGCCACTTCAGCGTGCTAATTCTTCGTACTATGTCGGTTACACCCGTTCTTCTGCGGATTTCCGTATTACGGATTCTATCACGCAGAGAAATTCCGAGCATAGCTCGCTCCATAGCACGCTTAGTGCTGGGTGGTTGTCTTTAAAAAAATATATTATTTTTTTACTTTGATTTACCTTAGAATTAGATTTTTTAGATTCCATATTTAAAAATTTGGTTTTATGATACGATAGTAGAACTTTTTCATTGCATAAATGATTTTATTACTAAGATTAAAGCAAGCAATTCTATTATAAATAAATGCGATAACTGGATGGGCGAATGTTTGTTATGCAATCATACAAGAACGATGGAAAGGAACTGGATAAAATTTGGCACTTATAATCCTTATCTAGATTACAAATCTAGAATAGTATATACATAGTAAAAATATACAATTCTCGTGACTAATTCCAATCTATTGAGCTAACACTGTAGTGGTGAATAACTTGACCAAAAATAATTAACGAAAATAAATCATTAATAAAACATTTCTACCAAGTTTTGGTTTTATAGATACATACATACAATAACTGTATATAGAGCTGTAGCAAATCAGATTGTACCTGATTGACAGCGACTAACAAGAAAAGGATCAATTGCTCATGGACCGTATGGGCACGGCAAAGGTTTTATGTACGGCTTAATGTGTCCCAGGGGCGGTTACGATTAATTAGGTCAGACAAACGCCTTATCCAGTGGTACTTTCTATGACAATTGGCATATATTATATTATTTCCAATATATAGATATTTGTTACCAAGTGCCGTGTAAACATTTTTATTTCAGCACGCAATATGAATACAATCTAAATAGTACATACATACATATCATCACGCCATATCCCTTGCAGGGTAGGCAGAGAGAACAGAGTGCCAGAGAACTCTATCTCTGCATACTTTACTCGCTTCGTCAACATTCATAATTCTCTTCATACACGCTCGCCGGTTTCGGAGACTCTTGACTCCACCTTCCTTCAGTACATGACCGATCTGGTCTAGGTAGGTTAGTCTCGGTCTCACTCGGTACCTACAACCTTCCACTTTCCTTCTAAATAGTGCATTGTAAATATTCAAATCTTTATGAAAACATTGAGCTATATTCAACTTGCCTGGTAAAAGCCATTTTTGAATACTCAAAATGTTGAGAAATTTGAAATTTATTTTATTTTAATTATGAAATAAAACTACAGCATAATGACCAGAAATATGAATGTACTTGATGTTAAGCACAGTTATATTATTTCGACCATATGCTAGTAGAAAATTCCTTTTAGTATTTTATGTAAAAAAATGGAGAAGTAATAAAAAAATAAATAAATAATTTATATATTAATGTTAATATATTATTATACCTAAAGGGGAATGCCCATTTTCGGTATCGCTAGATGCATCTAATTTTAAACTGTGACACGAGTTCATGACATGGAAAATCTTAGTTTATTATTAAAATAATTTTATCACGTATTGTGGAGTCTCACATTTGCCGGGTTTATGCACGTGTAATACATAATAGTCTTTTTTTGTATCGTAGTTTTCCGTTAAATAGATTTTTGTTGTAGCAACATTATTACACAGATAATTATGATTAATCGATCAATCGATGTTCTACTGATCTAATAAAGTATCGATTAAACATAATTATTTATGATTATTAACAGTTCATAACTTACTAACTAATATTTTTATACAACGAAAAAAATGTATTTATTAGAATATAATTTATTTTATCGACTGTACGAAACTAAACACAGCTTTTTGTTAGCCAATGTAACAAAATATTAGCTTTGAAACATTAAAAACTAGGTGAAATATGAGATCGTATTTATCATAAACAGAAAAACTTACAAAAATATTTCGCCTTCTTTCTTATTGTGAGTGAATACTCGTGTTTGTATATCAGTATGAAAAATCGAAGTAATAAGCGTTATCGATTTTTGATGTAAATCTTTTTATTTTAGTAACACTGTAACCGTACTTGTCAATCTTATTATGTTTGTTGTTCGCGGCTAAACAGATTGGATCGTTCAGTTTGTTTTTTTGTTACTGTTGATTTATGTATTGTTACATTAACTGCACGTATTTTGAGAAAAGACTCTTTAAATATATACTTTTTTACTAATTGTGAGATAGAGACTCCTTGTAAAAAGTGATTGTGAGTGTGTAGTGTACAACATCACCGCTATGGCAAGCTCCGTTCGTCGGTGTATAAACTGTTTCCTTCGACTACAGCATGGAAGTTGGCAGTCGTTGAGAGAAGTGAACGATGATATCTACACTATTCTATCAGCTTGGATTTCACCCAGTTTGGTAAGTCATTTTTATGACTATGTATGCGCCATTTGTATACTACACAATGCTGGTTTTGTTGGGTACGAAGGCTAATGTATGTTGTTTTTTTCAGATTTCACGTGATGGAATTATTTGTAATGAATGCTTTGCTGCTCTCCAAGCCGCACTTTCATCTGGCTCAGGCCAAACTCCTGTGTTGGGCCATCGAAGCGTATGTTTTGTATGTGGAACATCAATACTTCGTGTGAGATCAATTAGAGTACCTGCCAATAGTGAAGAAAGGAATATCATTCTTAATCGGATATCTCCACATCTGGTATGTAAACAAATTAAATGATTAAGTATTTATATGTATATGCCAGCTTTGTTTACCAATTATCCCTTTGCTTTAAACATCCTCTCCTAATTAGATATCATTTGAAATGATATATAGTACAGTTTCAATACTTTTGTGATTAATAATCAGTAATCTAGTTTAAAGTTTTATTTGATAATTTTATTAGTTTTTAAATAAATTAAACACCTATTCTCCTAAATAATATTGTATATACAAGACAATAGATTTATTTACAAAATCTTGCATAACTGTAGTGTTGACAAGTAATTGCTGTCAATAGACAAGTGTCTGTATTATATTTGTATATATATATATAAGTTACATATTAATCCTTACTGTTAACCAATCCTAACTTTTAATTTTTCTTGTTCAGATACATCATTTGGATAGAGTATGCCGAGCATGTTGGATGGCAGCTAAGAGGACCATACAACGGCATTTGCAATATGATGCTCATCATATGAATCAGCCTGATGATGAACCCGTACCCAATATTGATGTTCCTGCACCAAATGCTGATGAACCTGTACCTATTGTGGAAGTTGCTGCACCTGATGTAGCAGTACCTGTAGAAAATATTGATCCACCCGTACATGGTGACGAAGACATTGCTGTACATATTCCTGACCCACCAGCATTACCACAGCACAACCTATACCAGCCCCAAAGAAGGCAACAACTGCCAAAAATAACATCACAGACATATAAACGTGCAGCTGCATCAACTAGACATTGTGTTTTTACTAACTGTGGAAATACTGAAAGGCTATTAATACCTAGAGCATTGAAAGAAGAAGTTTTGAGCCGCTATCGAATTTATGTACCCCAAAGTGCTCGGATCTGTAACTTTCATTTGGATAATGACTGCTGGAATGAGTTACAAGTCAATTATTCTGACTTCACTGGTCCTCAAATGGATAACCTACTACTTATGTTGGAAGGACTGTCAACAAAGCAGATTAATTTTAGTAATGTCCACATGATCCAACCTAACTTATGTCATTACTGGTTAGGTCTAAATGCTGTACAGTTTTATGAACTAATGATCAATATTCCACAATTACACAATGAAGTGCCAGATGCTAGTGTAGCACTGTGTATTTATTTAACTAAGCTAAGAAGTGGAGACAGCAATGAGAGGTTGTGTGGCCTATTTAATATGCCGAGAAGTACACTCGAGCAGTACATGAAAGTGCGAGATGTTATGACATTGCATTTAGTACCTCATTATTTGGGTCTCAGTCATATGACTGTTCAAGAAGTGGCAGCAATCAATACACTAATACCTGAGGGGTTCTATGGAAACCTAGCGATGCCTGCAGAGACCAAACCAGCCATTACTATATGTGATGCTACATATATCTATGTCCAAAGTAGTAGCAACTATTTGTTCCAGAAACAGACATACAGTTTGCATAAATATACCAACCTAGTGAAACCATTCATGATTGTATGCTGTAACGCTCACATATTAGATTGTTTGGGACCATATAAAGCAACAACCAATGATGCTACAATTATGAGAACAGAATTTAGCAGGTCCGATGGACCTATGCGTCAATATTTTAGAGAAGGAGATATTTTTATCCTTGACAGAGGCTTTAGAGATGTAGTGACACACCTACAGGAATATGGATATCAAACACATCTACCTGAATCCTTATTGGAGGGCCACCACCAACTCACTACAGAGCAAGCCAACAAATCACGTTGTGTCACAATGTGTAGATGGGTTGTTGAGATTGTTAATGGCAGATTGAAACAAGATTTTAAATTGTTCAGACAGGAGTATTTCAATACAGCTATAAAACATCTCATGGAGGATTTCAGGATTGGTTGTGCTCTTGTTAACAAGTTTCGCCCTGTCCTTGAAGACAAACCTGTACACAGGGAATATTTAGAAATAGCCCGGCAGAGATTAAATGTTCCTAATCATCTAGCTGATGTAGTTGAAGCAGAACATTTGAACAGGAGACGCATAGGATTTATTAATATAGATGAGAACCATCCTCACTTGAATGATTTTCCAAGGCTAACAATAGATGACTTAAAAAAATTAGCTCTTGGCACATACCAGCTCAAGCAGGCAAGATCATACTACGGAGAACATGTACGACAAAATGGCATATACACTGTGTAAATAAATAATGTCATAGAAGACGACATACCGCTTGTTCTGGGTGTGAACAATTATATAATTCGTGGGAGAATCAAATCCAGACACGTAAGCAGCCGTTCATACTACACATATCTGTTAATAAATAGAAATGAAGACACAGTTAATACACTGAGAGCCATCTCTGGCTACTATTGTAGCTGTTTGGTGGGCAGGCGTACAGTTGGCTGTTGTGCTCATGTGATGACCATTGCCTGGTATTTGAGCTGGGGACGGCATAATGATATCACTGCACCAGCGCCATTTTTAGATGACATTTTTGAAGAATACACCTACGAAAATATAGAATAAACCATGTTGTTTTAATAAAGCTTTGTTTTGATTAAAATGAGTATTTATTTGATTGTGACTAATTATACCTACACAACCGTAATGTATAGGCTATTTTTCGACAGTTCTTTTAGCGAAATATAGGTAGGTACTTAGTTTTTTCCTACTGGAATACTTGTTACTATAAATAACTTTGTAGCGTGTAACGCACACACCTACACTATGCTGACATTAGCATTTTATTATGTACTAGTTAATAAGTAAGAACGCTAACGAAATGAAATCAGTCAGTCGGACACAGTCGGTCTTGTGACTCATTAGAATAAAGAGTGCTTTGAGAACTCGTCGTCGTTGGTATTTCCTTCCTGACGTTCACCCCTAAAAATAGAGGCTTAGAACCCCATATCCTCTAAAACTTCTTAAAATATGTGGTAATAATGCATTTCATGCATATCTATTTATATTTTATAAGTAATAGCATAGATGCTAATCTTCATATTATTTAAAAGATAAGTAATAAGTTTTTAACTACAAAGTTCACCCCTCGATTTCTCAGAAACCCGGCAAATTACCCATATGATGTTTATTTTTATTTAAACTACATACTAATACGAATCTTAGACAGTGGTTTTCATCTTGTCACTGTAATATTTATACCGATACTATTTTCCTTAGTCACTTGGGCATTCCCCTTTAAATAATTGTTTCACGTTATAAGAAACTTTATTTATTTACAGCAGCTATTTGGGAATTACACGAAATAAAGTTTAAAAATGGGAATGCTATACTAGCAACACTAGTCTAGCATGTCGGTTAGACGGGTATTCAACAACTGACTATAAAATAGAGAAGACGAACAGTTTTCTAATCATAATATTGCTGAAAATATACGTCAATATATGAAGTCTTCGTGTGTGTGTGTACTACCTTAAGTTTCTGAACCTCACACACGAAAACAAAATCTGATTAAAAGGCTGTAACAGCCGTAAAAATAGCCATATTTCATACGTATAACACTCGTGTAATTATCAGAAATAATTAATTATATTTATAGTGTTATTATATTACTGTTTTCTTTTAGATTTTTCAATTGATGATTATATACGTTTGGAATTGAAACATGATCACGTAGAAAGACTTATTTTTTTAATTCTGAAATATATTAAGATGATTGTGTCGCGGAAGAATTAAAAAAGCATAATTAACGGATGGATTAAAATCGTCCAGACTTAGAACAATAATTTTTTGATTGCACTAAAAATTATTTTGAATTGAAACCCTTCATATTCGACAAATATGATGGTTACTTATATCACTATATCATATTTGTAATCAAAGTATTTATTTAACATACAGCATGGATAGCTTTTTAATCAAACTTGCTTTCAACGATCGAAAAATACTAACACAATTAAAACTATTGTAACTATTATAAGAAATTAAAAGCCTTTTCGTATAGATCAATAATATTTAATCTGGTGAAAACGAAACGAAAGAGAAATGAATTTCAACTCACTTCAGTTAGGGAGTAGTTTAAATCAATTATCATCTTATCATCATCTCAGCTCATATATGTCCCACTGTTGGGCTCGAGCCTCCTCCATAATGGGAGGGTAATACCCTTTCCGACCCGACCTACTATACCGCGCTGGTCAGACGTGTTGGTATAGGGTTTTGTTTCGAGTTTTCCTTCTCTTGTATAGTGTTATCGCCCATGGAATTCTAAGAGTGTGCTCTGGCAACATTAGCGTTACGGTTGAGTGGTTTCGTAGCGAAAACGGGTATAAATAGCGGTTACAGACGATATGCTCGATATGCGTACCGCAGTGCGGGTTAGGGCGTACCCCGGAGGCGACGCGTACCGACCCACCCCCGTCGGTACGAACTTCGGCAGTTGCGGCGATGGGGGCCGCCACCCATCACGCCTTGCCCAGTCAGGCGAGTCGAGGAGAGCAGAGTGCCGGGAGGGCACGTGGAATGTAAGAAGTTGTGTGGAAGGTAAGTTGCACGAGCTAATATCTATCATGGCGGACAAACAGCTAGACGTGCTCTGTGTGACAGAGACCAAGCGAAGGGGCAGTGACGCCTGCGATCTTCCTGGTGGCGGGATGGCTCTGTGGTCTGGTGTACCATAGAGCGATCGAGCCAGCATGGGGATAGGAGTGCTGTTGTCCTCTCGCTTGGCCTCAGGTGTGAAGGATTATGGAATGTATGATCCCAGACTTCATTGGGTCCGTATAAAACTAGGTGTCACCAAGGTATTCATGGTTGTAGCATATGCTCCTGTAGGATCCTCGGTGGCATCAGACCTAGAGAAGTTTTGGGATAATGTTAGGGAAGTTCTGGATATGGCAGAAACCAGTGAACGCGTGATTGTATGCGGAGATTTGAACGGATGGGTGGGGACCAAGCGTCCCGACTATGAGGACGTACTTGGTACATTTGGTGATAAGAGAGTGAACGATGCTGGTAGGCTCATAGCGGATGTATGCATGGAGAGAAACCTTATTGTGTCAAACACATTTTTCCAACATAAGGACATCCATATGTATACATGGAGAAGGAATGAACAGAAAAGTATAATAGATTTAATTTTGGTAGAGAGTCGCCGCCGAAGCAAAATATTGGACGCAAGAGCCTACAGGGGCCCCACAGTCGATACGGACCACTATTTCGTTATTGTGAGATTTAGTGGTCTGTTCAGAAAGTGAAGGCACTGGCGAGAGCGTGTCCACTTCGGAGAGCTTGAAAGAATAAAGGTTGAACGGTTGCAAGAAGAGTGTGTAAGAGAAAAGTATGTAGAGGGTGTCCGAGAACGGCTGACGATGGCAAGCCAGCCGCAATCGGACATTGAAGAATGCTGGAGAGTATTGAAAGAGAGTATGGTAGATACAGCGAAAGAAGTATGTGGATGTTCAAAGAAGCATACAAAAACAAATGGTGATGCATGGTGGGATGCGGAAGTGGCAGCTTCCGTAGAACAAAAGAAGAAAGCGTGGCTGGACTATGTCTCTTCTTTGAATCTGAATGACAGTATGACTGAACAGAAGAAAGAAATATATCGGCAATGTAAGAATGACACCAGGGCCTTAGTGAAAGAGTAACGTGATAGAGCTAGTATGAGTGTAGAAGATAGGCTGACTAAAAACTTCGAGGGTAACACCAAACTCTTTTGGAGGGAGGTGACGAAGTCTCGGTGTGGTTGGTCAGCCTTCAGAATGAATAAAATAAGGTCTAAAGGTGGAGACATTCTTACACAAACACAAGACGTGTTAAGCCGATGGAGTGAATATTTTGGCGATATGTATGCGGATGCTACGGTTGGCGCCGGTATCGCATGTGGTTTAGTAGATCAACATTCGACGACGGCGTCCTCCGATGGCATCAGTATGGATGAAGTTGAATGGGCGATAAGAAGTTTGAAAAATGGTAAGGCAGCGGGCATTGATATGGTGTCTGCCGAAATGATCAAGCTTGGTGGCTCCTGTGTCTGGGAGGCATTCCTGTTGCTCCTCAATTTATGTTGGGGCTCGGGAATGGTTCCCGGGGACTGGAATAGCGCAGTCATCGTGCCTTTGTTTAAAAATAAGGGATCACGTTATGACTGCGCAAATTACAGAGCCATAAGCTTGACCAGTTTGGCAGCAAAAGTGTACGGTAAAATTATTGAAAGGAGAATGAGGATGGTGTCCGATGGTTTACTGTGAGACACAAGGAAATTTCAGGAGTGGAAGGGGATGCATGGATCAAGTGTTCTCTCTGCGCAATATTGTGGAGAAGCGTCTGGCTCTAGGTCAGAGGGTTTTCTGCAGTTTTGTGGATCTGGAGAGAGCATTTGACACGGTTGTACGAAAGGAACTTTGGGACATTTTACCGGAGTATGGTATTAACGGTAAACTGCTACAGGCTGTGCAGTCCAGTTACATGGGCTGTAGAGCCTGTGTGCGGCTGGATGATGGAATGTCGCCTTGGTTTAACGTCAATATCGGCGTTAAGCAGGGGTGCGTTCTGTCAGCTAGGCTGTTTATCATATATCTGGATAAATGTCTCCAAAGGTTGAACGATATGAATGTGGGAGTCCAGATGGGCGACTCAGTGGTCACTGCTCTGTTTTATGCATATGATGCAGTTCTGCTGGCACAGTCAGCGACTGACCTGCAGACCCTAGTCGACACAATGACAGAAGATTGTAAGAAAAGGGGTCTACGCGTGAATGTGAGCAAAACCAAAATAATGGTCTTTGAAAGAGATGAGGCCAGAACAGATGTAAGAGTAACAATAGGTAATGATATACTAGAGCAAGTGGATGAATTTGTATATCTTGGATGTGGATTTAGCCGAGATGGAAGGTACACCACTGATATAGAGCGAAGAGTGAATGCGGGAAATAGAGTGAACGGAGCGTTGGGGCAGCTTCTCGGTAGCCACCACCTCAGCCAGAAGGCACGTGTAGCAATACATAACGCAGTGCTTGTCCCAACATTACTGTATGGAAGCGAGAGTTGGGTATGCAGAAAAGAATATGAAAGTAAAATTAATGCGGTCGAAATGCGATCTCTGCGGAAAATCTGTGGAGTTAGGCTGACCGACCGCATTCGTAACGACGACGTAAGAGAGCGAGTAGGTATGAAAGAGAGTATTGGTGTAAAAATGCGAAAGGGAATGCTCCGATCGTTCGGACATGTGGAAAGAATGCCGAACGAACGTCTGGTTAAGAAGATATACAATGCGAAAGTGGAAGGATGTAGGTACCGGGGGTGACCGAGACTCACCTACCTAGACCAGATCGGTCATGTACTGAAGGAAGGTGGAGTCAAGAGTCTTCGAAACCGGCGAGCGTGTATGAAGAGAATTATGAATGTTGAGGAAGCGAGTGAAGTATGCAAAGATAGAGTTCTCTGGCACTCTGTTCTCTCTGCCTACCCTGCAAGGGATATGGCGTGATGATATGTATGTATGTATGTACAGACGTGTAGACGGGATTATGTTGTGATATCTAGTCTGTGGTAGAAAGCCTGTTAATAAGTTATATGTAGTTATGGAGGTTTATATCTACGTCAGTTGTTTGATGCTACTCTTTCAATAGGTGTTATATGCGTTTTATATCCCTTAGTCGTCTCGTATCACAATCACCCACAGGTAAGATACAGAGTGGTAAATTGTATTCTTACTCTATCACCACACAGAAAGTTTAAATCAATAATATTGTTAAATTATAAACATTTATTAATAACTATTACATTATTCATTCATAACATACGACAAGTAAAGCTTGATGAATATTCAAATTAGAAAAGTTCTCGGATAATTGGTGGCAAAATAATACTGCCTTGAATATATTTCATAACTTTTTTATGGGTTAACTGTGCGTGAAGTTGCTGGGTCATTAAAAATTAACTGAGCATCGAGCTAATTAAGTAGACAACAAATTTGATCTTAGCCAAAAGGCCGAACAGTTATAACAAGTTTGATAAAATGTGGTATTAATTATATTACTCAAGGAATTGGTAATTAATTATTAATACCCACATATTGGCTTAGTAGCAGGAAGAGCTAATAGATACATAACTTAGTAGTTGGCAAAAAAAAATATAAATAAAATGCCTAGTTTTCATCTTCAGGCGTCTTCTTTCATTTTTCTTTTTATAATGCCTAATCACACTGGCAAAACAGTATACAGTTTTAATTCTAGTTTCCTTTCTCTTACAGAGATGTTATCTTCTCTTTCAAATACCTTAGAAAGATACTTATATCCACTGGGATGAAGGCAACTGTGTCTTCTACGACACCCGCAGGAAAGTGAGGAGTGGTGAATTATATTTTTAAAGTATAGAATAAGATCCTAGACGGAACCCTTTAGACGGAAAATAGTATATGGTATTTATCACAGAATGACTGAATAAAAAACAGAATATTACCAGTAAAATAAAAAAAATACTAGAACAGTACCCGTGGGTTACGTATTATTTGGATATTATTTTCTTCAGCTCAATATTCGGATAGGTTGAAGGAAATCCTTATTTTACATAATGACGGTACGCAACCTTGGGAGAGTCAAAAGCACATTTACCTGTTTTTCTTCACATCCATACGTAATGTAATCAGTCAATCAGATAACCTATGTGGTTATTCACTTCACTATTTCTACACCTGAGCCCTTCATTTGTACATTCTTTTCTGACTTACTAGGCACATTTATAGTATTATATGCATTTCCCCATTTGGTAAGAGAAAAAAATACAGTATTTTTGTATATAAATAATTTATAGTCTTCGTGTAATATTTATCATTTTAAATACTCTAATTACGTAATTCATTATAAGAGAATGTGATAATATTCGCGTCATATTTTAGTAAAGCTGAAACTTAATAATTTTTTTACCTTACCTTAAATCTTTCTAAATAGTTTCATATTTTTATTAAGCATTGCCTTTTTTTGGCGGTGGGCTATGTAGTCATCACATCCCGCTAAATCCATCCGGGGCGACCGAAGAAGTGGCGCGCGACCCCATAGACCCAACCTACATGTACTCTCTCTCTCTACGCAAAGCGAGCGAGCCACCGGAACCAGGTCTTTTTCTTCGGTGGCCCGCCCGGCTTTTAGCGTAGCCCTTGCGTAACCCCTGTGTGTGATGAGATTAATATGCAACCTACAATAGATAGATACCTAAACTCTAGATAGATGGTGTAAAAGTGGGTTAAGAGCTCTGCACCGATTGCGCTAATACTAGCTGTTACCCACCATCTGTTCAATAATTATGCTCCCATTGAAGATTAACGTCAAGAAGGTGTCCAGTGATAAGACTTATACACGATTCAATTTTCTTCCACCCTTATCAGAGTAAGAAAACATACTATGCAGACCCTATAGCAGACCTCGTATTGTTTGAAATAAGGAGGAGAGGATAATGCCTTGCCCTATATTTAATTAACACTTAGACCTTTACAGCTTTAGCCTTAATAACTGCCTTCCAATATTCTAATTATGGTGCGTCTCTACCAGTTAATGATAAATTTTCCTTTGCGTATTATATGTTTTATTTTAACTTCATTTATGTTTTTTAACCGATGTTTATACGTCCTTTATTCAAACAAACATAGAGAGATATTTAATTGTTTGTTTCTCTCTGAAAACAATGCGCCACTCGCTGAAATCAAATTGATATTTGATGTAAACGTCAAGATCAGATTTTATCAGTTGTATTTTTGTTTTCACCATTATAGCCATCATATTCATTCCCAAATACCTTGAAATTGAGATTTTAGGTGTATTTTAAAATATTTCTCTGGTATTATTATGCCTTTTTTTTTTTTTTTTTTTTTCGCATTGGGACCATGGATGTGGTCGCGCCCCGGCAAATCGGCCCGGGGCGACGGAAGAGGCGGCGCGCAACCCCATGGACCCACCCTGCAAACACCTCTTCTTCGCCGTGCAAGCGGGCCACCGGTACCCGATCTTTATCTTCGGTGGCCCGCCCGGCTGGTATTATTATTAGCTTCCGTATGCGTGAGAGAAAGGGAAGCCAGATAGATTGGGGCCGTAACGCGTTACGTAACGATGAGGTTTACCCTAGCATAAGACGTTATCACTTCAAAACTATTCTATATAAACAAATTCGCTTAATGGAATTAAGTTAATTTAATTAATGTTTACTTAATGAAGCGAGTGAAGTATGCAAAGATAGAGTTTGTTTAATGAAGCGAGTGAAGTATGCAAAGATAGAGTTCTCTGGCACTCTGTTCTCTCTGCCTACCCTGCAAGGGATATAGCGTGATGATATGTATGTATGTATGTAATTAATGTTTATTTATTTCCTATATTATGACAATTTACTAATTAAAACCTATAAAAGTTAATATACTAGCACTGGATTGGAACGTGGCCACCAAAGCAAAATATTTTCTTATATAGAATTATAGATTATTAGAGAATATATATGTAGGATGTAGGTACCGGGGGAGACCGAGACTAACCTACCTTTTTTTTATTGCGGTGGGCTATGGACGTTGCACCCCGCCAAATCGGTTCGGGGTGACGGAAGAGGCGGCGCGCAACCCCATTGACCCACCCTGCAAGCACCTCTTCTTCGCCGTGCAAGCGGGCCACCAGTACCCGATCTTTGTCTTCGGTGGCCCGCTCGGCGGTATGCCCTCTCGGGCTCCTCTCCTGTCGACGTCCCAACAGCTTTCGCCGTCGAGGCGTCGTCCTCACGCGGTGGCCTCACGTCGGGTGACCGGACAATTCCCCGGTCCAATCACCCGAAGCCTCGGTTAGGGCGGCATCAGGCGCAGGTACTCGCGACTGCGCCGCCCCGGCCGCGGGCGGCGGCCCGGGTCACGGGAATCCTCCCGGGCCCGTTCCGCCGCCTCCTTCTGCGAGATGACAGCCTCGCATAAGGCGGGTGACTAACCTACCTAGACCATCTGGTCTAGGTAGGTTAGTCACGTACTGAAGGAAGGTGAAGTGGAGTCTCCGATACCGGTGATATACGAGCATGTATGAAGAGAATTATGAATGTTGAGGAAGCAAGGATAGAGTTCTCTGGCACTCTGTTCTCTCTGCCTAGCCTGCAAGGGATATGGCGTGATGATATGTATGTATGTATGTATATAGAATTATTCTTTTTTGTACAGACAATAAAATTATATCAAAAATATGTATGTTATTGTAGCAGGTAAATAAAAACCTCTGTAATTGTGATGACTTTTTGAACGTGAAACAGACCTTAGTCTGTTGGCGACCATGAACGCTGTAAAGTATTAGAAACATCAAGAAATTAAAAATCAAATATAGAAACTGCAGTTAAAATTCTAGTGATTTTCAATTTTCCAGCCAGGCCCTGAAGGGACTAATTCTCTCGCTCAATAAATCGAAAAGGAAAATACCAAGTCACCACATAACTATTTCGTTAGTCATTTAAAAAGTAATCATTATCATCTTTACTCGTATATATTCCACATATAGGCACGAGTCTCTTCCACAATAGAAAAGATATCGCCTTACTATATCATGCTGGTCAAAAATCCTATAGCAACCCATGCTATAGGATTTTCATTTTTTTGTTTTGTTTCTATCTTATAAATAAATTACATGCATATTATATCCTGGGTCATCTTATACGATACGGCTAATATAAGGGATGGTGAATTGTATTCTTACCCCGTCACCACACAGACAGTGATAAGTAATATTAATTCAAAAAGTTATTGAAACAATATTTATGTTGCATATGGTGCAGCGCACCAAAATTAGCACTTTAATCATCAATTTTACGTCAATTAAGCACAACATGGTTACAAAATGATTATGCTAATACTAGAGACAGGAGATCGCTTCCGCATTGGTGCCACGATTGTAATTAAAGTTCATCAGGCATTCGTTTCGCATCTTCAGCTTGCATATATAATACCTATCTATGTACTTCACATAGAGATACCCTAGTGGTTTGATCGAAAGTAGTCAATATTGATCTACTGAGTTCGAAATAGTTTGAGTTCTAAACTTTCATACGAGTCATGCATTAATTTTGGAAAATTTATATTTAGAAAATATCAGCTAGCGTTTTGTTTCGTTGCCTATATACTTTTTCGCCTGATCTTTCTATAATTCTTTTGGATTGTAGTGCTATTGAACTATGAGAGTAATGAAATAGATACAACTGTGCCCTCGTAATTTGGTGAGCTATATATATCTCGTAGTTGAATGATGTATTTTCAGTGAACGTCTTATCCGAAAATCTCAAGTACTTATCCAATAATATCACTAATTATTTTGGAATTACCGTTAAAATAAATAAAAAAATATTATTTATACTAACAATTATTTATTAATTAAAATTTAATTCTGAAAAGTAAAAATTACAAATAAAATATATACTTATCATTTAAAAAAGTAATAATGATTATCATCTTTGACACAGAGCACCCAACAAAATTATAAAAATATTTTTATAAATATTCGCACGGCCAAATAAGTAAATATGTGTGTTACTATTATAAACCTAAAAATTATATACTTGATATGAACCGCCATCACTCTTGTCATGTGACCCTTAATATGGACAATGGACATCTTATAATTATTTTAGGGGAGCGTATTTGTCGCTACATCATAACCTACCTGATTGCAGTGCCAAAGCGTTGAACTAACTACCGTCATAAATTGTGCAAGTGGCGAAGTGGTTAGAAGTTTTCGTAGCAAGTCTTTAAAGAGCGCTCAAGGGAATGGTTCGAACGAAGATTTCTTGCGAGAATTAAGCTACTGCTACACATTTGGGAATTTGCCTCGTGCAGTACTAATGCTAATGCAGGTAGTCGGGATGTAGGAGATCAGTACTTAATTGTAGCATGTACGGTGTCTGCATGTTTTATGTTTAATTATAATACTGTTATAAATTTCGATTATTCTTGTTCAAAGAAATATAATTTAGAATTTGTTTAAATTTAGTTATTATACGCTTATGGCTCTACTTGTACGTTTACATGGTTTTATTATTTGGTTTGTTTTTACTGATGATCTAATAGAACAGCAAGCTGACACTAGTACCCATAACCCGCTATGTAATCACCTTCTTCAAACTCGTTCAAACTGTGCTCCGCATCAGTAACGTAGTTTGAACCTCAATGACCCGACCAGACTGCAGCTTAATTTATCGAGTACTTTGCCCTTTTTTCATTAAATTGGATATGGAATCGTTTAATATTGATAATTTAGACCTAATTTATATTCTTGGGTCAGATGTTATTTCATCTCATCGTCTCAGCCCACATATGTCTCACTGCTGGGCTCGGGTCTCCTCCATAATGTGAGAGAAATTGACCTACTATACCACGCTGGTCAGACGTGTTGGTATAGGGTTTTATTTCGAGTTTTCCTTCTCTAGCACGGATGATGTATGCATATTATATCCCTTAATCGACTTTTACGATACTCACGGGTAAGAGGGGGGTGGTAAACTGTATTCTTATTCCGTCACCACAAGGAAAAGACACCACACAAATGTTATTGCTAGATCAATTTCTTACTCCGAAACTTCCTGCATACTAAATTTCCTTTTTTTTTTCTTTTTTTTTTCCGCTAGGTGGACCATGGATGTGGCCCGACAAATCGTCCGAGGCGAGGGAAGAGGCGGTACGCAACCCCATGGACCCACCCTGCAAACACCTCTCTTCGCCGTGCGAGCGGGCCATCGGTACCCGATCTTTGACTTCGGTGGCCCGCCCGGCGGTATACCCTTGCGGGTTCCTCTCTTGTCGATGCCCCGACAGCTTTTTCCGTCGGGGCGTCATCCTAACGTGGTGGCCTTACATCGGGTGACCGGACAATTCCCCGGTCCGATCACGCCAGCGTTGGCGGTGGATTTCCGTGACCCAGGCCGCTGGCGGCGGCCTGGGTCACGGAAATCCACCCGGACCCGTGCCGCGTCCTCCATCTGCGAGATTACAGCCTCGCAGAAGGCGGCGACCGCGTCCCAGTTCCTGATGCTGTCAACCATCGCTTTCGCGACAGCCGGCAGCGTCAGGTTGGCACGGATGACAGCGATGAGGTCACAGCGTTGCCGGGCCCAGGTCACGCAGACCTCCAGCGTGTGTTACGCCGTGTCCTCGTCACTGCGGCACTGGTGGCAGGACGGAGTCGATTCCCTCCTTGCAATCTTGTGCAGGTATTTGCCGAAGCACCCGTGCCCCGACAACACCTGCACCAACCGGGAATAGAGGACTCCGTGACGCCGCTCCATCCACTCCGTCAATACGGGCGGGAGAGCCTCTACGGTTAGAACATCGTGCCTAGGCCTCTCCAGCCGCGTAGCCAAGCGAGTGACGACGTCTCGGCGGGCGTCCTCGCGCTAGGTGGCTATCTCGCTAAGCGATGGGGAGCCACCTGCGTCGCGCACTGAGGTCACCCGCCGATAGAGGTCGGAGAGCATCTCCGCCTCTATGTCCCACGGGGGTGTCCCGGTCAACACGCCTGCCGCCTCGGTCGACACCGTGCGGTATCCGCGGATGGCTCTGACCGTCATGATTCTCTGAGGGCGCCACAGAAAAGCCCTCACCCGGAGCGTCAGAGACCTTGCCCACACGGGTGCGTCGTACATGGCCATCGAGCGGATACAGCCGTCAGCCCTCAAAGCTGGGTCCGCCCACGTTCGGCATGAGCCGTGATAGGGCGGACGCCGCGCCGACCAGCCGGGGAGCAATTCGGCGGAAATGCTCCCAGAACGCCCATCGCCCGTCCAGCACCAGGCAAGTACTTCATATGGGCCTGTATACTGATGTGGATGGAGTAGACGACTATCGAGGCGCCGACAGGCGGCCTTACACGGGGCCCATGGAATAAGAGGGCCTCCGTCTTGTTTAGGGCCACCCTGAGCCTCAGCGCCTCGATTCGCCTGACCATCTCCTCGGGGAGACTCCCTCCAGTTATAACAATGTCCCTTGCGGGACCCGCGCAGAGGACACTGCGCCCCTGCAAATAGTCCGCCACCAGCCGCCTCAGGTACAAGGGCACCCCATGAAATCGGAGCGCTTCCCTGGGCATACTAAATTTCCTAGATATCGCGAATTCTGTTGCTGAGATTATAAAAATATAGAAATGTACAAGTATAGAAATTTATATATATATAGAAAAAAATATACAAGAATAGCCCGTTTAAAAATTAAAATTTTTAATATTTTTAAGGGTAAAATGTTACCCTTAAAAATATAAAAATAAAATGTGACTACATCGCACATTTTCCGTATGGTTCCGGTGGCTCGTTCGCACGGCGAAGAGAGGTGTTTGCAGGGTGCGTCCATGGGATTGTGCGCCGCCTCTTCTGTCGCCCCGGACGGATTTGTCGGGACGCGACCACATCCATGGTCCACATTGCGGAAAAAAAACAAGATATAAAACACATATAACATCTATGCGAGAGAAGGAAAACTCGAAACAAAACAACACCACCTATACCAACACGTCTAACCAGCGCGGTATAGTAGGTTAATTTCTCTCCAATTACGGAGGAAGCTCGAGCCCAACAGTGGGACATTTATGGGCTGTAATGATGATGATAACGATATTATATCGCACAAACAAGTTCCCTTCGCAGCAATCGCAATCATTAAAGACACATACATACATATCATCACGCCATATCCCTTGCAGGGTAGGCAGAGAGAACAGAAAGACACATAATTATATAAAATCTAAAGACACATAATTATATAAAATCAGGCTGTAATCCTATACTTTTAGCAGCCAACTATTTATATGACTTTACTGTTCTTTGACAATATTATTTTATAGTGTTATTACCATCCTTCAATAAATATGTAAAGCATATAGCCAAATCATTGACATAGTGTAATAATAGATAAATGTGAAATTTAACTCCATACTACCTACCCATCCAGCGTAGTATATGAAGCCATTTGTCGAGCTGACTAGTGTTCAATAATAGAACATGAATGATCCAAAAATGTGAAAAAGGAGATAATTACACTGATCACAAAAATTCACTATGATATAACAATACACATGTAATTGCCCCATTATGAGTATTAAAATTGTACAGAATTCAGAAGCAATTAGATGAACAATATAGATGAATGCTAGCTTTATTGGTGCATAATGCATTTGATGTGGCGCCAAGCATCGTTTCTCGGATGGAACATTGTCTCAAGGCAACGGCTTTCATAATGAGATGCTTCTCCAGATAGCTAGCAGTCATTCTGTAGCTCAAGGGAAATTAAGGCCTTTTAGTTCTACGTTCAAAATTAAAATATGTGCTACGTAAAAACAGATTATGCAAAGAATCTTTATGCTCGTTAACTTAGAATAAATGAATCGGTCGTTATGTTACCCAAAGTTGTTGTGAAATCTGTATAGGATAGAGATACAATTATCTTTAGTCAGAAACTTTAGCTTAAGTAGTATATAAGTTACTTAGTCTAGTTTTGCACAATTGCCAGGATAAAAAAGGATCTTTTAGATGTTTTTCAAATAGGTTTTAGTAAGGTTTTTCTATTTCTAGAGTTTCGTGATATTGTCTTCAAATATAAATATGACAAATATATATATATATATATATATATATATATATATATGACAGAAACTAATATTGTATTGATATATTTCAGAGACAATTTATCACAACAGTTTTAATTATAAGGTCATCATTATCCTGCTCTTATGGCAATTACTTGGGGATTATACTCTCCGGTATATTGATTACAGAATATTCTTTTATTGCTTGTGGTGACAAACGAGCAAGCAGCACACCTGATGGTAAGAGTCACTTTTGCCCATGACCTTTGCTATACCAAGAGTATAGCTAGGCCACTGCCTACCATTTCAATCCCTAAACCCACCCAGTTGGGCTGCCGGCTCTTTCGCTCACCAAACGAAGCGAAAATAGCACATTGCCATTACTCAGACGTCGATTTTCTGCTAGAGTGTGTTACTACCCCGGATGGACCAACCCGCGGCTGTAGACAGAAAACTGTTGTTTCCTACCACTATTCGATTATATTTTTAGTGATTTCATATTTTGATCAGTATCAAACTTTTATTTGATATAGCAAGTTTATAGGTATTTGCTCTACTCCGTCTAAGTATATTTGCGTACAGGCATTGACCCATGGGCAACCTTTGATTTCAGTCTCTATATCAACAAAAGCAATTTTTTCATGTCGCAACACATCTCTTCACTTAGAGCAGCTGCACAACTCGACGCGCTTTTTAAAATAAGACAGCGCTGTCTACAAGGCCATGATAAAAATTTATAAAAAAATATACGTAAAAATTGTAATTATTAAATTTAAAAATAAATGTAATTTCTTTTGGCAGGCTATGGTCCGACTCCCGCCTATCGTTGCGTCTGGGGCGACTGAAGAGCAGCGCGTGGTCCCATAACCCACCATTTTCTCTCTCCATCTCCATTGGGCCGGCTAGTGATACTACTTCCTTGCCATCTGTGACCAGCCCGGTGCAGGAAAAAATGTATAGGTATGTTAGCATATTGACATGTTTAAAATATTAATATGATGAATTAAATCTGTGTCACAGTTTCAATAATATGCAATTAATTGACAAAACTCACACTGAGATTCACGATAATAGTTTGTTCATCGCAAAAATAATTATACTACGCAAATCGCGTCTTCTATAGGCGCTACTACCCACTACTTACGTCATTAATGTACGCTCGTTTATTGGTATAAATCAATTTAATGATTTTTAATAGGGATTGTATGAAATTAGCATAAAAAAAATCATAAATCACTTGGACAGGCATAGATTTTGCAAATGCAACTTTAAATTATGGTAACTTTAAATTATTTAAGGTAACTTTGCCTTTAATGTGATTCAATTATTTTTATAGATAGGTTTATTTGGTAAAGAGATATCCGTTATTCATCATGTACGGCTCCATCAAAATACACAAAACCAAACTTAATTGGTAATTAGTAACCCCGGCTACAATATAACTTTTATACAGAGCTCCTAAACTCTACCTTTAACAACTACGATTCTCGTAAGACTAAAAAAAAGCAAGAACGATAAAGTCTGTCGAATGTTAAACTATTTAGACCGTTGGCACCACATTCATCACGGCGGTTACGCGCCAAATCGATTACTAAGAAGAAAAATAATATTTATGGTACTTCCCGACTGAACTTTGTACATTATTTTCTTGTTTGTTTCAGTTTTATAACTACAAACAAACTTAATGTTGTCATTCGGCTATGAAAGGAAAAATAATAGAAAATAACTTGAATCTATTAAAAAAAAATATTAATTATTAACACTTTTTCATGTGATGACGGAGTCAAAATACAACGCCCGAAAACTTGAAATGAAACTCTATATCATGGAATGTTTATGCAGCTGATATGATGAATCATTAAAATTACTTTTCTTATAAGAATTAGTAGAAATTTGTAAAGGGTTATAGTCCTCCAATTCAACCAATTTGCTACTGCAGAATTACATGCACTTGGACAGTGTAATCAGTTTATTCTCTGGCAGGTGCTACTACTTCCTTTCGTGAGACTATGAATACTCTTAGATGTTTGCTTCAAATATTGTGTAGCTTGACTGAGCGTGTTATAATAAAGGAAAGTTTGTTTACCAAAATATGAATATATGCATAGGTAATAACTCATCAACTTGTACAATCTATACTACTTTATTTTACGCCTATTATTCTTCATATGGTAAGTTTGTATAACACTGTTGACAGTCTTTTTTCTGCCATAGCCGTGGACCGGTCCGTCCGGGGTAGTACCACACTCTTGCAAAAAATCGACGTCTGAGCAAGGGCAATACGCTACGCCCTCACATTGAGACTTATTGGTCGAGATGACGGGGCGTCGACTGGAGAGGATACCCGTAAGGGAAACCGCCGGGTGGGCCACCAAGAAAAAAACTGGGTTACAGTGACCCACTAGCATAACGTCAAGAGATATGTTGTTGGGCGGGTCTACGGGGTCGTGCGCAACTTCTCCCGTCGCCCAGGACGAATTAGCGGGGGCTGACGTAACCGTAGCCCTCCGCCAAAAAAAAAATGGGGGCAATATGCTGTTGCATTTCATTCAGTGAGTAAAAGAGCTGGAAGGCCAACATTCTGGGTGGATTTGGATTGATAAGCAGCGGCCTAGCTGTAACTTTCGTATTGCAAAGGTCCACGAGCGATAGTAACACTTACCATCAGATGTGACACTTGCTCGTTTGTCACCATAAGCGATTAAAAATATCACTATAATGACCAAAAATAATATTTTCATCTGAATACAACACTAACTTCGTTTATATAAATTTTAATACTATAAAGTTAAGAATGCAATATTTTATTACTTTTTTTATTGCATATGGTGGCAAAAGAGCAAGCAGCACAAATTATGGTAAGTGTTACTACCGCCCATGGACCTTTGTTATACCAAGGGCATAGCTAGGCCACTGCCTACCAATATAAACCTCAAACCCACCCAGTTGGGCTACCGGCTCTCTCGCTTACCGAAAGAATAATGTGCTATTGCGCTAATAGCACATTATCATTATTCAGACGACGATCTTCTGCAAGAGTGTGGTACTACCCCGGACGGACCGGCCCGTGGCTGTAGACAGCCAACTGTTAATAGCGTGGTCCTAATACTATTACTTATAATTTTTCCGTTCGAATCATAATTCCCGATGGATGATCACTTGGAAGTTATAAAAGCAACTATGATCGCCTCGCCTGCCAAGTGGGTATTGTAACATTATCCATTACTTTGATGGGCCTGAGTCTAACAGTGAATGTCAATAGGCTGTTTGATGATTAGATGTATGTATTCCAGAAAATTGCGTGCGTTAGTACTCGTATATAGCCAGCAAATACACTTGCTATAGTAACAAAATTTTGCTCTATCCAATGAGATTTAAAATTATTCAAGTTACCGTTTCAAATGTTTTATCCTAAAATACTAAAATTATTAGACAATTCTAGAAATTTAATACGAATCTTGATAATTTTTTCCTGTAGTTCTCGAGAATCTCATGAATATTACTTGTATATTATATTGAAGCATATTTTAATTTTCTATTTTCGCAACTTTCACAAAAGAAAAGTTATAAGGAAAAGCCTGTTATATTATTTGTTGTAGAACTACACGGTTCATTGCGCTAATAGCGAGATTCGTAGAGTTTTATCTGAAAAACTTTGAAGAAAGAAATGTTTTTCTATAAGCATGGGAATAACGATAGGGCTGCTTGCTAAATGTTCATTTGTGATTAAAAGAATACCTTTTTTTATTTTAATCAAGGTGTAGAGTCGTTTTTTTCTAGATTTGCAATATTAACATCACAAATTAAAAATAAATATTTCTCAATTATAATACAGTGGACGTCCTCACTTTTCACACAACTTAATTTGCGCAATCATTGCAGAAAAACAACTTTATTTACAGATTTTTACACAATTCAGATTATTTAATATTGCTCCATTTGTTTAGGGTTTATAATCTTTTGAATAAAGTTGCCACTCTAAGTGCTGGATGGTTTAGTTTGATTAAATCAAAACTATAATTTGATGGAAGTTTGCTATGATGTAATTCTGAGAAAACTACAGAGTGTGATTGTGTTACGTTCACGGTGATTTCAAGTCATCAAACTTTCTCCTAAATTATGACAAGCCATATCATCGTATCGCAGCAGTCGAGTGTAGATGTATAGAAGCGAAGCCCTTTGCATCTTTTTATAAATTCTGTAAGAAGATGCAGAAGCGGGGAGTATGGCTATGACAACTGTATTCTGGTCTAAAAATATTAGCTCGGCAGTGTCATTTGAATTTGAGCACCAATTTATACGATAACATAGCAAGCAGCTTTTGCAACCAGTTACAAATAGTGTTTAAAGACACAGTTTATAATATTATATGACATAAGATGATATAAGATGATATCATAGAATAGAAGATGCTTCTACCAGATCATCATCATTATTCTACTCTTATCCCAATTTATTTGGGGTCGACGCAACAACTTCTTTTTCCATAGAACCCTATCATCTCTGTGATCACTCCTTGTCTATCCATGGAATGCTTCACGCAGTCCATCCATCTTTTTTTAGTGTTTCTTTAACCCTAAAACCTTCAACATTCAAAATTAAAACTTTCCTCTCAACATTACTTTCATGCCGTCTCATCTCATATCCATATTACGTCAAGCGTTTGCTCCTTAACTTTATTCGTCAATGAAGTATTTTAAACTTTTTCTTACTATCCTCTACCTCACTACAACATTAAATAATTTGTATGTATTTTTATGTAGTAATTAATAGAGAGTCAGCGTGTTATTGTGTTCAATGATTAACATTTTTATAACTACTTAACATGTTTGACTATTGATTAAGTGAACACGCAAGCTTACAAGTACAACATAAACATAATTTATACTTTGTTTTCGTGACCAAGTTAAATGAAACTTTATATATTATTAGGAAAAACATATTGTGAAAACAATAGAAAATTGACTTAAATAACTTTTGTTGCCGCATATTATTACTAGAGAAAATACATTAAATTATTTTATTGCCTTGTTGGTTGTAGTTAAACATAGGACTGCGGTGTGCGGGGTTCGTGAACTATACGAGTTATTTACAATTATTGAGTTTTAAGCTCCAAATATCAACACGAAATACCAGAACCAAAATGAAATAATGGAATTAATTAAATTTATATCAATAAAATTGATAGTAAGACGATATTTACAAACGATTGGTATTAATTAAGGTAACAATTTTTTAATTAAGAGTGCAAGCATTCATTTAATTAAGAGTGAGTAGGTATGAAAGTGAATATTGGTGTATAGATGCGAAAGGGAATGCTCCGATGGTTCGGACATGTGGAAAGAATGCCGAACAAACGTCTGGTTAAGAAGATATACAATGCAAAAGTGGAAGGATGTAGGTACCGGGGGAGACCGAGACTAACCTACCTAGACCAGATCGGTCATGTACTGAAGGAAGGTGGAGTCAAGAGTCTCCGAAACCGGCGAGCGTGTATGAAGAGAATTATGAATGTTGAGGAAGCGAGTGAAGTATGCAAGGATAGAGTTCTCTGGCACTCTGTTCTCTCTGCCTACCCTGCAAGGGATATGGCGTGATCATATGTATGCATTATGTATGTAAATAAAATTCGGTTTTCATAATTGTGCAACAAAATCTATATTCTTACATGACTAACCATATTTTGATTTATTTACAAACCCTATAAACTGTTTGCCTTTAATTTATAAATACGGGACACTGTCGCGCGTTTCGCTCTCACTACGCGCTTGCAGACGACATTGAACGATTTACGAATACCCTAGTGATTAATATGGATCCTATATATCGCGAGGGAAAAATAAAGCTTGATACACTGCGCCGATAAGAGACCATTATGTCTATATATAACAATATTTTGCCTTTAACCGACGAATTTGTGAAGAGTGTTTTAAATGACTGTATATACATACATACATACACATCATTACGCCATATCCCTTGCAGGGTAGGAAGACAGAACAGAGTGCCAGAGAACTTTATCCTTGCATACTTCACTCGCTTCCTCAACATTCATAATTCTCTTCATACACGCTCGCCGGTTTCGGAGACTTTTGACTCCACCTTCCTTCAGTACATGACCGATCTGGTCTAGGTAGGTTAGTCTCGGTCTCACCCGGTACCTACATCCTTCCACTTTCGCATTGTATATCTTCTTAACCAGACGTTCGTTCGGCATTCTTTCCACATGTCCGAACCATCGGAGTATTCCCTTTCGCATCTTTACACCAATCTTTCATACCTACTCGCTCTCTTACGTCGTCGTTGCGAATACGGTCGGTCAGCCTAACTCCACAGATTTTCCGCAGAGATCGCATTTCATTTTAATATTTTATAATTAATTTTATTCTCATAAATGAATACTTATATGAATAAGTAGAAATTTCTCGGTATCACACCTTTACTACGGGGCGAATATATTACTTTCTTTGTGTGTGAAAGAAGGTGTTGGACGACAATATCCAAAACAGCACCGCTAAATACCCTGAATAAGTCGACAATTTCAAGGTCAGATAATGGTCTATCATCAAAAAATATATATTAGTAGACGTCCTATTAAAAATTGACCGAAAATCAATGGTTCAAAGCAGTCAGGCTTTGAGTCAGGCAGTGATTAAGGTAATAATAAGTCAATAACTGGATATAATAAGCCTCGTTACTTATCAAAAGTATAGAAAATTCCTCATAAATGAGATAATTTTCACCGTTATTCAACGACAATGTATTTTATTTTAGTAGACTTAATAATGTTTTTATAGCAACAAAAATGATTTATATAATAAATCTATATAATTCCTTGAGAAAAATTTTCATGTTTTTTATGTTTTGGCTGGCTATGGTTTGCAGATACGCAATCTGTTCCGTCTAGGATGACGAAAGGGTGGCATATAGCCCTGTAACCCGCCGTATTCTCGCCCATATATTGCCATTGGAAAGGCCGCTGCACCGCATACTTGACGTCCGTGGCCAGCCCGGTGGGTTACTCTTTCGGGTACCGTACCCTATCGATGCCCCAGCTTGCTACCGAGGCGTCTCACTCACGCGGTCAGCATCTCTGCGGGTGACGGGCTATTCCCCGGTCCATTCACCCGTGGCCTTGGCTTGGATGGCTTCAGGTGCAGATATACGCACCAGGTGCTGGTGGTGGAACATGTCACTAAAGAAGATTTCCTCTCGGACCCGACTTGCCCCTCTTCCGCGAAACGACTGTTTTGCAGAAAGCGACGATCGCGTCCAGTTCTTTACAGTGCAGCGACAGTGCCGTCCCCAACTCGTGTTGCCAACACCCGCTGATGTGACAGTGAGCATCTCCGCCTTTAAGTCCTATAAGGGAGTTCCAACCCTACTCCACAAAATAAGGGATATTAAACAACTACACTACCGGTAATGAGTTCAGATTTGGTACTAATTTTTAATTCTATTTTCTCTCATTAATGTTGTTTTCTTATATTCCTTAGTCGCTTTTTAAGATATCGACAGGAAGGAAAGGAGTTACGTATTGGCTTCTCATTCTATTATAAGTAATATCTAATTTATGTATACATCAATGTATGCTTACGATTAAAAAAGGGGGTGAATCAATAACATCATCATTTGCCTGCCCTCATCCCACGCTAGGTGGGGTTGGCACAACATGTTCTTGTCTTCCACAATCTTCTATCAGCCGTCATATCTGCACTCACAACTATCATACACATATCCTCGTTTATACAATCCATCCATCTCTTTTTGGGTCTCCCACGATTCTTACGCCCATCCATAAGCATATTGATAACCCTCCTTGTCACATGTCTTTCATCCCTCCTCATCACATGTCCATACCAAGACAATCTCGCGCTCCTACACTTCTCTATCACTGGTGCTACTTTCAAACTTCCCCTAATATACTCATTTCGTATCTTATCTAATCTTGTCACCCCACACATCCATCTTAACATACGCATCTCAGTAGCATGCAATCGTCTCTCATCCATCTTTTTCAATGCCCAACATTCAGATCCATACATAACGACAGGTCTAATGACATGGGTGGATCAATAACATATGCATTAAATAAATGAAATAATTCTCTTTTATTAAAACTAGGCATTTTCATCAAAGTTCACAGAGAATTTGTAAGCCTGTAATAAAAAATGCAAGAATTTTATTAGCAATCACTCTTAATATGGAGCCTCGCATATTTTACTTTGCATTGACTGGCAATAAATTCGCCATATAGGAATATACTTTATATAATCAAACTGTGACAGAAAGGTCTCTGAAATTTTATTTGTATCTTCTTTTTATTTGTATAAAACTGTATTCGAAAAGTATTCATCCGTAAGCTGTCATTCGCTATCGGTATGACCGCTCTTTGTTTGCTATTTCGTTTTTTGTTCACATTTTCAATGTGATAATGCGTGTAGGTAAATTTTTCATTCAAACTTTACATATAAAAATATATTGCTGAGTTTCATTCATATCAATAAATTTATTTATTTTGTAAGTATAATATTCAAATAATATAGCTGTATGGTAGCGGCTTCGAACACTACCAACCCTTGCTTTGCTTGTAGATGTCGTAAACGACGACTAAGAGCGACCTAGACCAACTCCTTCTGATGTCGTTAGGTCATCAATTACATTCCCAAGGAGGGAGGTCATAAAATTATTGCCGATAACTTTGACAATATATACTATGAAAGAAGAGTACATATTGTATCAACCACAAGCAATGGGGATAAGAGTAGGAGAATGATGAATATTCAAATAATGAAACAGCAAGAATAGAATTTGCCACACTTTCTGCCCTGACTGGCGTTATAAGAGACCACTAAGGAATATAAGCATATGACATCACTACAAATAAAGGATATCTCGAAACATAAATCCTACGCTAAAACATAATAATAGTAAATACATTAGTTCAATTATACGTATAGAGAAGTCTCATGCACAAGAATGAGGCGTATAAGAGGCGAGAAACAACAAAAATAATCTCAAAATATGTATGATGGTACTCAAAATAAACAAAAGTGCATGATACGAGTAATAGAAAGAAAGCGAGAAAAGAAAGATATGGTCAATACTAAACAGAAAGTCTAGTATACCTTGAATATGTTTTTTTATTAAAAACGTAATTATTATAATATGGACATTATACATACATACATACATATCATCACGTCATATCCCTTGCAGGGTAGGCAGAGAGAACAGAGTGCCAGAGAACTCTATCTTTGCATACTTCACTCGCTTCCTCAACATTCATAATTCTCTTCATACACGCTCGCCGGTTTCAAAGACTCTTGACTCCACCTTCCTTCAGTACATGACCGATCTGGTCTAGGTAGGTTAGTCTTGGTCTCCCCCGGCACCTACATCCTTCCACTTTCGCATTGTATATCTTCTTAACCAGACGTTCGTTCGGCATTCTTTCCACATGTCCGAACCATCGGAGCATTCCCTTTCGAATCTTTACACCAATACTCTCTTTCATACCTACTCACTCTCTTACGTCGTCGTTACAAATGCGGTCGGTCAGCCTTACTCCATAGGTTTTCCATAGAGATCGCATTTCGACCGCATTAATTTTACTTTCATACTCTTTTCTGCATACCCAACTCTCGCTTCCATACAGTAATGTTGGGACAAGCACTGCGTTATGTATTGCTACACGTGCCTTCTGGCTAAGGTGGTAGCTACCGAGAAGTTGCTCCAACGCTCCGTTCACTCTATTTCCCGCATTCACTCTTCGCTCTATATCAGTGGTGTACCTTCCATCTCGGCTAAATCGACATCCAAGATATACAAATTCATCCACTTGCTCTAGTACATCATTACCTATTGTTACTCTTACATCTGTTCTGGCTTAATTTCTTTCAAAGATCATTATTTTAGTTTTGCTCACATTCACGCGTAGAGACCCCTTTTCTTACAATCTTCTGTCATTGTGTCGACTAGGGTCTGCAGGTCAGTCGCGGACTACATCATCTACATAAAGCAGAGCAGTGACCACTGAGTCGCCCATCTGGACTCCCACATTCATATCGTTCAACTTTTGGAGACATTTATCCAGATATATGATAAACAGCCTGGCTGACAGAACGCACCCCTGCTTAACGCCGATATTGACGTCAAACCAAGGCGACATTCCATCATCCAGCCGCACACAGGCTCTACACCCCATGTAACTGGACTGCACAGCCTGCAGCAGTTTACCGTTAATACCATACTCCGGTAAAATGTCCCAAACTTCCTTTCGTACGTGTCAAATGCTCTCTCCAGATCCACAAAACTGCAGAAAACCCTCTGACCTAGAGCCAGATGCTTCTCCACAATGTTGCGCAGAGAGAACACTTGATCCATGCATCCCCTTCCACTCCTGAAACCTCCTTATGTCTCACACAGTAAACTTTCGGACACCATCCTCATTCTCCTTTCAATAATTTTACCGTACATTTTTACTGCCAAACAGAGCTTATCGCTCTGTAATTTGCGCAATCATAACGTAAACCCTTGTTTTTAAACAAAGGCATGATGACTGCGCTATTTCAGTCCCCGGGAACTATTCCCGAGCTCCAACATAAATTGAGGAGCAACAGGAACGCCTTCCAGACACAGGAGCCACCAAGCTTGATCATCTCGGCAGACACCATATCAATGCCCGCTGCCTTACAATTTTTCAAACTTCTTATTGCCCATTCAACTTCATCCATACTGATAGATGTTGATCTCTTAATAATAGAACCCTCAATCGTGATTATTTAGTGCAATTTAAATTGGTAAGAATTGTGCTTACAAATTCATAATAAAAGAGAAATATTTTAAATCATTTTCTATCAAAAATAATTAATATAATTATCAGTAATAAGTATAGTAGATGGCACACGTCTCCTTTAAAGACGAATATATAATAAGAGCCGAAGATTGAATGTCAACAGCTCACGTTGGTGTAAGTGGTAGCACGATTGGAACGGATTTCCAATAGGTGTGGGTTCGAATCCCATGTGTTTCGCTCGTAATCAAGTTTTTATAAATAATCAAGCATGTGAAATGCTTAATTTCAATAATCTGAGTAATAAGTATATAATAAACTTAAATCATTTTCTATATTTGATGTGGATTTGTAAATAAACAAATTAGAATAAAGATACTAAATTTCTCTTTATAATTTAGTTATTAGTTACTAGTAAGCTTAAATAGATAGTACAGCTCACGCTTTCCAATATATAAAATATAGTATCACGCGAATATAGAACATAAACATTTTTTCTATGGCAACACAACGCACTAAGAGTGAGCCTTGTATCGTGGGAGACTACAGACGTACATCTGATTCCGTACGACTAAGTCCTTTTCTTCTTAATCGGCTTATATATGGTCCACTTTCAGACACAAAACTCCTACATACCTAATAGTCCAATTTATCCACTTACTCAGGCAGAATAGGCATTGCCATACGATTGTATTTTGAGTTTCTCTGCTACATTATTATCCGCTTACATCTCTTTATCGTTTATTATGAAAAGGTAGTTATTGTACTATTACTTTGATTAATCGGAATCACAAGTAAATATAGTTTCTATTCATCCATCTGCTATAGACGGTTTCTAGGTTTCCGTACCTCAAAAGGAAAAAACGGAACCTTTATAGGATCACTTTGTTGTCCGTCCGTCCGTCTGTACGTCTGTCTGTCAAGACCCTTTTTCTCAGGAACGCGTGGAGGTATCAAGCTGAAATTTATATCAAATACTCAAGTCTACTGTGCCTTAAAGCTGTGAAAAAATTAAACTTCTAATCCAATGCAATCAAAAGATACAGGCGTTTATGCCGCAAATTTTCGCAAATTTTCGACACTCGCAAGGGAATCAAAACCTACAGGGTACTTCCAGTCGACCTAGAATCTTGAAATTTGAAGCAACGATTTATAGCATATATAAATACAAAATACCGAAAACCTTAAATTTTTAGTTACATCACATTTTTTTTTTTATTTGCGGAACCTTCGTGCGCGGGTACAACTCGTACTTGGGCGATTTTTACTATAGGTATAGTCTATAATGGAATAATACCATAATCGCTGTTTAGCAGGTGAGTTGGCAATTTAGTTTAATGTGTAATATACTCGTAAATGTTATAATTATATAACATGTTATAATTATTTACATAATGATAATGAAATAAACAAAAGCTTAAATGTCGAGCCAATATACTTTCAGATAATGTAAAATAATCATTGCATGATCATTTTCTTTTCTTTAAACTTTACTGCATAAAATGAAGCGTTAAATTGTTTCATCGTCTAGATAGCAAGGTTTTTTTTTTATTCGCGCTGTATGAATTTTAAACGATGTTGAATGAAATCTATATGTAAAGTTTAGTGAATATAATTCGCTAATTAAGGTAGATATAGTTAGTAATACATTATTAATAACTATAAATTATTTTGTATAATGTATATATAAGCAAATATAAATTATTTAGTAAAATGTATATTATTATTTAGTAAGAATTTATTGGTTCACCAGCAACACACAAGTACCCGTGGTCAGTCCAATGGTGATAAGGTGGGTTATGGGGCCATGCGCCGCCTTTCCGTCGCTACGGATGGATTGGGAGGACCATGTACAGACCTTTGTCTGCCTGCCACAAGAAAAAGAAATAATTCGGCAAATCCAAAAGTGCACGCCTCATAAATTTTATATTATTTATCATTTACTATAAGTCAATGCCATAAATGAAAATGAAAGAAAAATACAATAAATTTCGTGTCATTCTCGACGTAGTGCTATAGCTTTATAGGCTGCATGGGGTTTTTCACCTTTGCCTGTCCGAATGGACGAACAAAAAAATGTTAAAGAACCTAATTTTCATAAGGTATACATACACTAAAGACTAAGCAGTTTAGTTTTGTATTAATTGCAATTAAACGACAAAGAATTACCAAGCCATTTTCGAAAGGAAACAGTGCGATTATGAAGCTTTTAATAAAATAAAAAATTCGATACATTAATTTTTACGGCTGTGATCATGCCAGATCCAAAATATTTAATCCGACGTCCTTGAATATTTTTTTAGTCAACTATTTTCTTACTTTAAACAAAATAATTGCTCTTTAAAAATATCAAATACGTTTAAACGAATGTTTTTTTCTTAACATATGTATAATAATATTATCCTATAAGTGCAATGTGAGAAAAATACAGTAATTTTTAGTTTTGAAAAGTCCTTGATTTTCATATATCGGGAGTAGATCATTAGCTCAACGCTTTGCTTATGAGGCGTACAATAGTGTTTTAATGCTACTTTGATGGCCTGACACAAGAAAAAAAAATAAGATTTTTATTGGTTTACCGTTGAAGTTACTATTGTACACAACGTCTATAAATTATATATCTAAGGTGTAGCTGTGCTTAAATTTTATCATGCCAAATATATTCTCAAGTTCTAGTCACGGAGCAAATACAAAGAGGAGTTGTTGTAATGAATATCTTCTATGAAACAATGCGTGTCATTTACAGGGGTGAGGGGGACGCTGCTAATGGAGAAAGTGAGACAAGTAATAGTACTTGTCTCACTCCCTCCTTTATGTCCATCTACCGGCTATTAGCACAACTACTAATTTCGTATATTGTATGCAGTTGAGCTATTTTGCATTAGATGTCAGTAAGTGTATGGCATAACAGGGACGTACTCAGAATTTACCTATATCAAGGAGTGCTATTTTTTTTATTTCAAAGATACAAACAAATCTTATTAGCTGTTTGCTCTATTCAAATACAAATGTTTATAATCAAATAATTCTGCATAGCGAATAGGTGTATGACTACTGTTTTTAACCGAAAATTTCTTTATAAGGCTTGTCAGCATTGTTCATAATGTTAATATTTTATGAAAAATCCATCTTTTCTTTACTGTCATTCTGATAAACTCAGAAGTTTAGAAACCTTTTTTTTTCTTCATATTTGTGTCCTTTTCATACGACCAAATAATACAATTATTTGTTTGGGTTTCTAACAAATTGTCGAATGAAAGTAGTTGGACTTTTAGTAAATATGTTAGTTACACGGTATTATTTCCTTCCTTTTTGTCTTTTCCATATAAAAAAAGAATCAAACCACTCTATTAAAATAAGGCTTTATACAATTGATAATGCAACAATGGTGTCAATGACCAAGACATGTAAAAGAGTATTTCAAGCGAGCAGACCAGCCCCCCCTGGTAGCAACCGTTTGATTGACGCACGGGCCATCTAAAACTTAGCCATGCCAAAGGTAACTTGAAGACCCGGTCATCGACGCCACCACCATTTTGAATATTTTTGTGACGTGCTCAACCTCGTTAATCTTATCAAGAAATTGCATCGAGTGCAATTACATTATTAATAAATAAAGGAGAAAGGGTAACATTGGTTCCAATAATAAAAATGAAATACTCTTTTGTATCATATATTTCTTGAGCTATACCTAGTCTTGCCCTAAATACTGTAACAAAGAAAAACCTTTTTCTATTGCAAAAAATATTTATTACTTTTACAGTGTTCGTTTAATACATAAATATAAAACAATTTAAAATATAAAAAGCTTGTTCGAAGCGGTTTCCATTGGCTGCAATACAGTCCTTTAAACATAAAATAAAAAACATACATACATACATATCATCACGCCATATCCCTTGCAGGGTAGGCAGAGAGAACAGAGTCATCAAAAACATCGCTCTGTGATTTAATTATAAAAACTTGAATTTCCAAATCTTTAATAATTTTAATTTAGAAAAATATAAGATGTAAAAAAGGATCTATGTACTGGTAGTAATTTTGCTTTAGTAAATGAATCAGATTAAACTGATAGCTACTGCAGAATTTAAAAGAGTTATAAATATTTAGTCGACTTTTTCCGTGTGGTGACGCAGAAAGAATACTATTTACCACTCCCTATTTTACCCGTGGCTGTATTTTTTTTTATTGCTTTGTTGGCAAATGAGCAAGCAGTACACCTGATGGTAAATGTTACTGCCACCCATGGACCTTCGTAATACCAAGGGTTTAGCTAAGGCGCTGCCTACCAATACAAAGCCCAAACGCACCCAGTTGGGATAGCACATTGCCACTGCTCAGACGTCGATCTTCTGCGAGTGTGTGGTACTACCCCGGACAGAGAACTATCAACAGCATGGTCCTACTACTTTTAAAATATTACAGCATATGTGAAAATCCTCTTTGTCATATTAAAAATCATTAATAGCAATCACAAATAGCTCAGATCGACAGCTTAATCAATTCATCACTAAACGAATTTCACATACTTAAGAAAATATTTTTACTGCATTTGACAATTTATTATTCACTTCATATTTCAAACTTATATTATTTTAATATTAAGATTTTTATTATTGCTATTTGCATAAAAAAACTCATATTAAAAAGACGACTCTGTTTAAGAGTCTAAATCCTCCTCTCCGATAGATTGTTTAAATAGCTACCTTTTTTTTCTTGCTGCGGGCTATTGTCTGGTCACACCCCGCCAGATCCATCCGGGGCAACAGAAGAGGTGGCGCGCGACCCCATAGACCCGCTCGGCAATGCGCCTCTCTTTGCCGAGCGAGCGAGCCACCGGAACCCGATCTTTGTCTTCGGTGGATTTAAATATCTACCTGCCATTAATAATAAATAATAATTATAACCTCAATGATTATAATATCTGAAGGTTAATTTAATGACTTTTGAATAAGACTACCTCGTGGGTCTAATGGTTAATAAAATTAGCTGCAAAACTTAATTGAGGGTCATTATCATGTATACCGTAGACTCGTGCGATATAAGCGCAGATATTATTACTGTTTGACAGCCATTTCAAGCCAGCGCTCGGCTGCGGTTTGAGCAAAGCTTCGTAAGTGATTTCGTGTTCAAAGCTTGACGCTATGCCCTTGAGAGACAATTCGTTTATTCCGTGAGCAGATTGAACCGATTCCACTGTTCAAGACATGAATTTAAAATACTCGATTTACAATTCATTTACGTTCATCGAAAGTCTCAATGTTTGTTTAAATCTGTACCTTTCTCGCAATCATGATTGCTTTGTATTAAGTTCTTCGTTTAGAAGATTCGCTATGCATATATAAAACAAGAATGAAAGAAAATTATATAGTACTCTGTATTAAGTGTGATACTTTATTATCTTTTTTTATTGCTTATTGTGGCAAACGAGTAAAAAGCACACCTGATGGTAAGTGTCACTGCCACCCATGGACCTTTGCAATACCAAGGCTATAGCTTAGGCTGCTACCTACCAATAAAATCCCCAAACCCACCCAGTTGGGCTTCCGGCTCTCTCGCTCACCAAAAGAAGCGCAATAGCACATTGCCATTACTCAGACTTCGATCTACTGCGAGAGTGTGGTACTACCCCGGACGGACCGGCCGGCGGCTGTAGACAGAAAACTGCCAACAGCGTGGTCTTACCACTATTAAATACCACTATTCAAGAATACTATAGAGGTAAAATTACATTGACAGCATTTAAGGTATTTATTCATCAGGCTATTTTACTTATGTTTTGCAGACATCAAAGTTGAGAACATCGATGTTGTCAAATCATTCCATAACTAGCATATCAACATCGACTAATAACCATCCTCACGAAAATACAATATTTCACAAATACTATATATGAATTCATTGTTACATATAACGCTCAGAAATTATAGCAAAAATATTAAAAAAAAACTACTATGAAGGATATTGTTATGCATCATTTTCGCATTAACATAAGAAAAGCAAACCATTCATCATTACCGTACTGACTTTTCTTTCAGTTGCGAAGTTAATGTAGGGCTATAAAAGGATCCAACACAATGTTTGCCGGTATAGTATAATTTGTTAACAAAGGCAGAACAATCGTATTCTTTTGAATTTTGGAAGTTATGGCTGCACAAAGACTGCATAAATGGCGTAGCGATGTATCTACCGAACTCCCGCGACCAATGTTGTAAATTCCACTTATGAAAATTCTTTTTCCGATCCGCAAATAGTTAGTGGCTTTTGTGACTGTGAGTATTTTATATCCATCTGTATTATATGTTTATTCATTATTATTGTATGTTTTTCATGTGGTGTTAAATAAAAAATACAATTAATCATCATCATCATAGCCCACACATGTCCCACTGTTTGACTCGGGCCTCCTCTGTAATAGAAGGGAAATTAACCTACCATACCGCGCTGGTCAGACGTGTTGGTATGGGGTTTGCTTCGAGTTTTCCTTCTCTCGCATAGATGTTATATGCGTTTTATATCCCTTAGTTGTCTCGTATGATCACCCACGGGTAAGATAAGGGGTGGTGATTTGTATTCTTACTCCGTCACCACACGGATAATTTATCATAGCCTTCTTTAATTTCCCGTAGGTTCCACAAAAGTCATCTGCTCAATATGAGTAGTTGTTATGACTTCATGAGAAGTTCAGGTTTGAATAAACCCCTGTACTAATGCACACTGGTCAATATCCTACTATAGATGAAATCTATCTATCTATCTACGAGTATCTATATATATCTATGCTATTACACATGGAATCCATAGCTAGTGGGAGGAAGGATACGAATATGCGTTTATAAAAATAAAGTAATAGAGTTAATTAGTCAAACGACTACGTCAAACGACGACATTCGTAACGACGACGTAAGAGAGCGAGTAGGTATGAAAGAGAGTATTGGTGTAAAGATGCGAAAGGGAATGCTCCGATGGTTCGGACATGTGGAAAGAATGCCGAACGAACATCTGGTTAAGAAGATATAAGCGAAAGTGGAAGGATGTAGGTACCGAGGGAGACCGAGACTAACCTACCTAGACCAGATTGGTTATGTACTGAAGGAAGGTGGAGTCAAGAGTCTCCGAAACCGGCGAGCGTGTATGAAGAGAACTATGAATGTTGAGGAAGCGAGTGAAGTATGCAGAGATAGAGTTCTCTGGCACTCTGTTCTCTCTGCCTACCCTGCAAGGGATATGGCGTGATGATATGTATGTATGTATGTTAATTAGTCAATTATTACTAAGGAAGAAAAATTCCAGTTAAGATCCTAAAGTAACCGATCTGGCCAGCATGATATAGTCATTAAATCTTCGTTCTTTTATAGAGCAGTCTCGTATCCCTTAACATGGGTTGAAGAAGGGAAAAAAAATGTTCTATACTTGTGATTTTCTCTGTTACAAAGATTTATTACTTCATACAGAGAAATGCATATTTTGTCTTGCTGTTTAGTAGCGGCTACGAATACTACCAACCCTTACTTTGCTCGTGGATGTCGTAAAAGATAACTAAGAGCCTTATAACGACTTTGGCCAACTCCATCTGTTGCCGTTTGGGCAACAGTTACATTCCCAAGGATAGTTGAGGTCAGGCAGGCGACCGTTCATAAAACTAATGCCGATAACTTCTACAATATGTACTATGAAAAAAGAGTACATATTATATCGACCCCAAGTAATTGGGATAAGAGTAGTAGAATAATGATAACAGAGAAATACCTTTAAAAATATATATATTTTAACTTTTATATTGTAATTAGTAAAGTCACGATCATAATTACCACAACGACAGCTACTAGATAATTTTCTACTTTACTGAATAAAATTATATATCAAATACCAATCTAGTTCATCTCAGTTGAAGCATAATTTAGGCCAATTTGCTTAATGTATAGAAGCCACCTAAACGTGAAATAGGTTATATAAGGATTTTGAAATATTTGTAGAGTACATACGCGTACAGTTTCAAAGATTAATTTACCAGTATCTTTCACTTTATAGACTTTAGTCAGAGAAATAATATTTTTTTTTATATTAATACGATATATTGATGATGGGTAAAATCTTTTTTTTATTTCCTCTGCTTAAATTAGCGTAACATATGATCATTTTAGTTATCGTTATACTCAAGGAAGACCAGGAAAATACTTAAGAATTAACAGCACAAACCCATAATTTTGTGTACCCATTTGATTGCGTTAGCCCATTCTAAGTATAGCCATGAAATGGCTGATGCTTACGGCCAGCTCTTAAAGAGGGGCGGTATCTGACGCAAGTACTCGCGCCTACTCCGCCCCGTATGCCTACGGCGGAGCGCGTCACTGAAGAGGATTTCCTCTCAGACTCGCCCCGCTGCCTCCTTCCGCGAGACGACTGTCTTGTAGAAGGGTGTGTAGAACCGCGGCGCAGTTCCTGACCATGGCGATGCTCGACAGAGTCAAGTTGACACCGATGATTACGACGAGATCACGGCGTTGCTCGACAGCGTCAGGTTGGCACTGAAGATTACGATGAGTCCACGGCGTTGCTCTGCCCAGGCCGCACAGACCTTGAGCATGTGCTGCGCCATGGCCTCAATGTTTCGCAATCGTAAGTGGTGGCAGGACAATGCCGTCTCCCACCTCACGACCGTGTGGAGGTACTTGCTGAAGAAACCATGCTCGTCAAGACCTGCATCAGTCCGAAGGAAGGGATCCCCCGCCCGCTGGCCCCACCACTCTATCAGCTCCAGCCGGCGAGAGAAAAAGGCCTCGACGGTCCAAACATCGAACCGAAGCCTCTTCAGCAGGATTACCCAAAAAGCAATGACATTACGGCGGGCGTCGCCCTGCCAGGCAGCTATCCCGCTGGGCGAGAGAGTATCGCCCCCTGCCTGCGTCACCGACACCCGTCAGTAAATTCCGGTGAGCATCTCCGCCCTAAGTTTCACGAGGGAGTTTCGGCCAACAGGTAAAGTTGTCTCCTTCACTAGGAAAATTTCCCTGCAGGTATTTTGGCCGCCTTCGATATTAGAATGACGCATTCTAGTATAATATTGGTGCAAATGGATTTTTACGAGATAGTACCAATTTCTTATGCAACAAATCCGTAAGAGGTTGTATTAAGTGAGTTTTTCTTTTTCTTTTTGGACATGTATTTGCTGAACTGATCTTCTACGTTATTTTGAAGGTAAATATGGCATTAAACATTTAATCAATATATTTTCTACGATTGTTTAAATAATCGCAATGTTTGTAATCGCCCCCGGACCCCTAACATTGAATGTATTATGGTTCATTTTTCACTTGCCGATGCTTGGACGACGTGTACTCTTTTCATCTTGAACAACGACAAAAAAAACATCTCTGAACGAATGAAAGAAGCAATTACTGCGGTAAGATGATAGGTCGTAGGATATAAAAAAATCTGAAAAAGTATTTTCTATACCTAGTTCTATACTGAAACAATTACTGTAAAGCCATCAAGAATTTTTAATGCAGGTTCAAAAAGTGACTAATATATTTATTTTTATTTTTATCAAGTTGACATTGGGCAATACATTTAATGTGATCCCCCCAGGGGATCACATAACCATGACTTGATATACTATATACTAGAATACCAAATCGATATACTGAAAAATAAATAATATTTTTAATTATTTTGTACGAGTTTCATCTATTCCATAGCAAGTCATATACAAATAAATAAATAGATAAATTTACAGTAAACTTTCATGTTTCTGAGGCCAACATGTTTCAATAAAGCTATTAGCATGTACACACGATACCCGAAAGGATAACCCGGCCACGGATGTCAACGAAGCGGTACCGGTGACAGGTCTGATGGCGATGGAAAACGGTGAGTTATGGGACCACACACCATCGTTCTGTCGCCCCGGATGGAATGGTTACCGTATGTCCAGAATATAGCTTGCCCATAAAAAGTCTATAGGGGCGATGAAAAGGCGACGCATGACTCGGAAACCCACCTCATTGCCATTAGGGTTACCACTGGTACCAAGTCCTGGCCATCCGTAGTCGGCCCGGCTTCTTCTATGACTCCTAAGGCAAAGTAATAAATAACGTCACATATAAGTTAACCTTTATGATGACAGCATTAAAAAATATCAGATTTAAAGCAATGTGTAAACTAAAGTTACAGCATATATGTATGCAGTCGTAACGTAATTCAGTAGACGTTGCCAGGAAGTTATAAATTGAGCGTGTGTCCGCTAAATGTACTGTAACCAACACTGACAGCACAATGTTCACTTATCTTAATTGCCTCCATAGATACGATCATGGCATTTATCAGCGACGCCGTTAGAATAAGTCCGGCGCATTTAGCGGTGAAAGATAAAAATACCTTAACTTTTTAAGTAAAAATTTTATGGGTCATTCTTTGGACTTCATTTTATTTTTAACACTGTTTTGGATACTTTAGTATATCTATAAGCACCTATTTTAGAGCGAACACCAATTTTGCCATTTGCATATTTCGCAATTAAGTCAATGTTCTAAACAATCCTTTTCAAACTTTTTAACAGTGCTCATAGCCTCCGCATAGTATTCAGTCGTCCTATTATCAATAATATAATCATTTGCTAATATCATTCTCTTTATGATATACACTATTTTAGATACGTAATTAAATATGTATCAACATTATACTCCATTTTGCTTAATCTCTCGTTTCATCAATAAAAGGTGAGGAAATCACCTCACATTATTTTGGTCCTTCGAGCCGGCTGATATTTGATATACAAGATATTATAATTTGAGAAACGTTCCAGTTACTCACTACAGTTTTAAGTTATTACTTTCGACGTGAATTCTCTTTCAGATAATATACATATATTTAAGAAAAGTCACCTCAACATCACAAGTCAGTCCGCCAAATGGATATGATAATGGATATGATATACATATATACACATACAGCCCAATTAATACGACGAACTAAAATTACAATAAAACACCAACCTATATAAATTTATATCCAAAAATACAAATCATTATTGATACAAATAGGACGGCTTGCTTTATACGTTAAACAATTTTATTACCATTGTATAACAAAACAATGCAATTTGTGTGGTATTTATTTATTAGAAATATTTTGAAAAACTATTCTGAAGTGAAAACTCAGTTTAATGAAGTGTCAAGTGACAATGACATTAAATAAATTAAGAAGAGCATTAAAGCACTTATTACTATAAAAAGCTGACCCAGATTGCATCGTTTTATCACATGAAGACCTTAAAAGTTTTTTTAGGATAAAAGTACATAAAAATGTCTCTACATTTAAAACATTGATTTAATATAATTTCAGATGAATATATTTAATAGATGAAATGCCAATATTCGTTAACTCGCCCGTTGGCACGTACCACTGCAAGCACCGTTAATACCGTCAGGCGGTCACGAAGCCAGTGAATGTGTCAAATTAATGGCCTCCTATTAAAATATCGTGTGTTCTCACTTTATGATCTGCCGATTTTATCGCTAGTGGCGCTGATGGGCATTGTAAAATACTATGCTAATGAAACACGAATTTTGGCAGACCTTTTAACCTTTTAAGTGCCTATGCACTCACGAATACATTACGAAATAAAACTAATGAGTTTTGGTGAAGGTATTTTTGGCTTATGGCTGATATGAGTTTTAGTAGAGAATGAACTTATCGACATGTATAGAGTAAGAGTAATTAGGCCTACGTATCACTACGTATAATTTCCTTGTATAAACTTAATAAATCATTACCTTATTATATAATATCCATATTAAGAATATATATTAAATGACAAGGGAGATAATTTTGAAAACAAAAATAACTATACTTTGGATTATTACAGATGAGGATACAGTATTTTATCACGTTGTATTTGTGAATGTTCATCGGCACTCTCATAATCTCTAAACCACTTCTCAGAATTTGCCAAATAAGGTTTCTTTAGAAGCCTCACAAATAATACTATGGTACAAATGATATCATTAGATAAAGAAATCTGTTCTCGGGGATATCTATCTATATCTATATTCTATATATATATATATATATAAGAGATTTCCACCTATGTATTGACTCATCATGATATCTCTGGAACCATAAGGCCTACAAACCTCAAATTTGGTAGGAATATTTCTTTCGCCGAGTAAAGGTCAGCTAAGAACGGATTTTACGAAATTATATCCCTAAGGGGGTGAAAAAGCAGGGTAAAGTTTGTATGGGACAACGTGATTCCTTGGTCCAATCTATTTCAAATTTTTCATTAACATTCTTTAACAGAATTGATGAAAGATGTGATTCATATTTTATTGAGACTTATCTCTTAACTGGGTTAAAAAGGGGTGGAAAGTTATTTTAGGGGTGATTTGCCTTAAAGTTGATATCAATACTTCTTAGTGATTTTGATTTAAAAGACATTTTATTTTGACACATGTTTGAAAACTCAATTCGATTATATTCAAAAAACCGGCTAAGAGTGACTCGGAGTCGCGCACGAAGGGTTCCGTACCATTATCTATAAATAGCAAAATAATCATGTTTGTTGTATGGGGGCTTAAATTCTCTATTTGTTTTATTTTAATTTAATTATTTATTTCTAAAGGGAATATATTACTAAATATTCTGTGAATATTTCAAACGACTACCTATTTTTGTTATCAATATCGAGCAAAAACCTTACCTTTGTTGTGTGGGAGCCCCCATAAATATTTATTTTATTGTTTTTTAGTATTTGTCGTTGTAGCGGCAAAAGAAATTTATCATCTGTGAAAATTTCAACTGTCCAACTATCACAGTTCATGAGAGCAACCTGGTGACAGACAGGCTAAGCAAAGGATGGACAGCAGAGTCTTAGTAATAGGGTCCTGTTTTATCCTTTGGGTATGGAACTCTAAAAAGGTTGATGTCACATAAACGTTCTTCTTCTTCTCTTTGTGTATTGGCAATCAGCTACTTATACGAGCTATTGGTGCCAGTGTCAAAATATAATTATTTTTACGTTTTTAGTCTTTCAAGTTAGTCATTGTCTAAGTCAAAATGTCACCATCAACAGTGCTATGGTTACACTGTTAATGGTATCTTTGAAAACGTTGTAAAGCACTTTTATATGATATTCACTACATCCCAGTAGTTCCGCCGCATCATCATCACAGCCATATATCATCCATGCACTCTTAAAGTACTTAACCGATTTTAATCAAATTTGCATAATATGTGTAGTTTGATCCAACTTAAAAGATAGGATAGCTTCCATCTCAATTTATAGGCACAATATTATTTTATTGCAAATTATTTGTCTATTATTTGATAGTCACAATTATCTGTTATCTCCAAACGATTCTAACAGATGGTGATATCGGTTGACTGGATTGAGTAAGTATTTAATAGATGGCGCTATGTTAAACGTAGAAACGTTTCATATAAGCTACTATTTATTAGCATAACCACCACGTGTTACTGAGACTACCTTAGCCACAGCAACGTGTGGCCGGGTCTGCTAGTATATATATATATATATATATATATATATATATATATATATATATGTACAATATATATTATTGCTTATGGTGGCAAACGAGCAAGCAGCACACCTTATGGTAAGTATTACTGCCGCCACCAAGGATATAGCGAAGTCACTGCCAACCATTACAAACTTCAAACCCAACCTTCAAACCCAACCAGTTGAGCTTCCGGCTCTTTCGCTCACCAAACGAAGCGCAATAGCACATTGCCATTACTCAAACGTCTATCTTCTGTGAGAGCGTGTTACTATCATGGAAAGACCGACCCGCGGCTGTAGACAGAGAACTGTCAACAGTGTGGTTCTAAACCACCACTAAAAAATATATAATTTTTAAACTAACTATATAGCATAGCTTGAATTCGAAATTTTCTTAAATTAATGAACAAAACGTTAGTTAAGCACAAGTTGTAATCTGAACGATAAATATCGACGTACAAAATTCGTGTTCAAAGAGCTATCTATAGGGTAAACCCAATTAGTAAAAATTTATAGGCTTCGAAAATTGCCTTCTATTTTGTAAAGCTTCATCTCAATTATATTGCTATTATCTAGTCCGAATGAAAGCACCACGTGAACCAAATTACCGCTATGAATGGCTGTTGGCCCACAGAAATCGGTTATAAACCATACAAGACTTCGGAAATTAAAAATCAAAATAGAATGAGTACTTATTTAAAATTATTATTAGCTAATGATTTCTGACGGTTATACGAAGTAATTTTAACGAAAAATATACGTACGAAATAAAAGTACTCTGAATTTTAAAGCGTTCCATTTTTATGTTATTTATTTTTAATCACAGGAAAACTAAGATGACAAATAAGGAAGTCAAATCTTCCTATTATTTGCCGTTCCAATATAGAGTTTTTTTTAATAATCCACTACATTTTATATATTTACGTTTTTCTTTTGTCTATCTACTACAGTTAATTTTTTTTAAAGTTAATTGTTAACAGGAAAGCTGGAGCTTCAGATGACCAGCCATATCAGCAGCGTTTTCATTGCCACCCTGCTGGTCAGCCTTGACGACGACCAGTGACAATAACAGCAAAACGGACACCGCCATCATGGCGGTCAGTCTAAGCTGGATGACACTCTCCGGTGACTCGATGGAAGTCCATCGCCAGACGACCAGTGACAATAGCGGTGGCTGTACGGTGAGGCATGTGCGATGAGATGGGATCAATGTGACTTCTCGACACTATGAACGCGCGAGGTAGATTCAGCGAAACCCTGAGCCGCAATAACTTTCTAAAGGCTTCTTATACCTACACATTATTCGGTGTACCCGCCCCGCCACATTTACACTAAAATTATGTATATATACATATTGGTCAAAATTTTTAACTGTTACTGTAGTGAATAAGTAAAAACTTATCAGAATTCGTATTTTTATCACCATCTTCCTCTTGAAACCATGAATGTTGTAATTAATTAAAGAAAGTATTCTGAACGTTTTGATAAGAAAAAAATATTTTAATTACAATAAACTCTGCTATCTGTGTGGTGACAGAATAAGAATACAATTCACCAGCCCCTATCTTACCCGTGGGGGATTATAAGAGGCGACTAAGAGATATAAAACGCTTATAATCTAATGGCAAGAAAAGGAAAACTCTATTGTACTAAGTCTGACCAACGTAGGTCAATTTCCCTCCGATTACGGAGGAAATTCGAACCCAATAATGGGACATATATGAGCTGAGATGATGAAACCCTGTTAATATATTTTTATTTTTTATAATTTAAATTATAATTATATTTTACAATATTACTTATAGAACAATAACTAGTAATACCAATATTTGTATCAAAATAACAACCCGGAACTAAGTGGAAGCGGAAGTAGAGGATCGGATATTATGACATAAATTGAACGAAGCATGTATCCAATATTCAACTGTAATATTCACATTGATTAATTCAATAATATAGATACGAGTATATAACTGGTTGATAAACGCATGCTGGGACGCATATCACAGAAAACGCAAAGCAGTAATTTTGAACATTAGCAAAAAATATTTATTATGTTTTATTTAAAAAATCAAAGATAAAGTCTTAATTGCTCAGTTACTAACAATTCTATACTTTATAAAAATCCGATTACGACCTAAAAATTATTGTTGACAAGTGGAATTTGAACCCACACCTCTTGAAAATCCATTTCAATCGTGCTGCCACTTACACCATCGTGAACTATTGTAGGACATTCAATTCTCGCATCGTATTATATTTACGTCTTTAAGGAGACGTGTGCCATCTACCCGACAATGTTTACACATTGTACCGTGAATGTCCTACAATAGTTCACGGTGGTGTAAGTGGCAGCACGATTGGAACGGATTTCCAATAAATAGGTGTGGCTTCAAATTCCACTTGTGACAATAATTTATCGCTCGCAATCGGGTTTCTATAAATAATCAAGCATATTAAATGCTAAATTTCAGTAATTTGAATTCTATACTTATATACACGCGAACACTCCTACACACTCTTTTTATTTGTGTTATACTACTTTAATCTTCTTAAACTCTTTTTTATTCCCAAGTAAAAAGGCATATTTCTTTTGCATTATACTTAACTTTAAGGATAGAAGATCTCTTACAATATCTGCAAACCTTAGTTTGGGAACCAGTCTTAATCAATATGTAAAATATATTTCATCATTCTCCTACTCTCATCTCAATTACTTGGGGTCGATACAATATGTACTCCTCTTTCATAGTACCTACATATTGTAAAAGTTAGTGGCAATAGTTTTATGACCAGCCGCCTGCCAGACGTCAACCATCCTTGGGAGTGTAATATGTTAACCAAACGGCATCAGATGGAGTTGGCCCAGTTCTACGACACCCACGAGCAAAGTAAGGGTTGGTAGTATTCGTAGCAGCTACCACACAGCGTATGTTAAATATATTTATAGGGTTAAAAAGGGATGATCACGGTGCATATTCTAGAATCAAGTTAATGAGATACTTGAAAATTATACAATAGTACCTATAACCAAAAACTGATGAGTATAAATCAAATGAAAGAAAATGAGAGGTATGTATATCAATCGTAGCCAATAAAAGGCCGCTTTGACTGCCCCTCTAAGTAATGGTATCTGTAAAGTAATGTAACTAAAATACGTGATATATGAAGGAAAGGAAGTCTTTTAAAATACTATATTTGGTCCGATCGGTCCCTGTTTCGGTCATTTAGTCAAGTTAAATTTATTCACAATCAAGTTATTTTTTCAATTTCTGTTTTTATAAAAAAAAACTACATGCTAAAAATTTTCTTCGTGACAACTAGAGGAAGTGAGAGGTGTTGATGCATAATACAAATAGTTACCGAAGGGATTAATTAAGTGGTAAAAACAGTTAAAAAGAATAGATCTCGTACAAATGGTGACCGAGCGGGTTAGGGGATGAACAAATTTAAAAAAAGGTCGTGATACTTTACCTAAGACCTATTGCGTAAGCACTATGTCTTTATATACACTGTCAAGTCGCTTAAAGGGTAAGTACCCGATAGAATAATGAACGATAGAATATGTGTACAAACCAAATAGGGATAATCAAATCCTGTGGTAGCGGGCAAATATAGTGGGTTAATTCATCACTTTGCCGTGAAAATTGATTAAAATATCACCAGGAAAATGGTTGATAGCACCACCTAGGATACTTACATACATACATACATACAATCACGCCATGTCCCTTGCAGGGTAGGCAGAGAAAACAGAGTGCCAGGAAACTCTATCCTTGCATACTTCACCCGCTTCCTCAACATTCATAATTCTCTTCATACACGCTCGCCGGTTTCGGAGACTCTTGACTCCACCTTCCTTCAGTACAGGACCGATCTGGTCTAGGTAGGTTAATATCGGTCTCCCCCGATACCTACATCCTTTCACTTTCGCATTGTATATCTTCTTAACCAGACGTTCGTTCGACATTCTTTCCACATGTCCGAACCATCGGAGCATTCCCATTCGCATATTTACACGAATATTTTCTTTCATACCTACTCACTCTCTTACGTCGTCGTTAGGATACTTGATTATACTAATTTCAATCTTTATGATCTCCCTTCAATACTGTACATAAAATCCACGTTCAATAGTCGAGGTCAATTGGTTAATGATGATCAACTTCGGGTTATGAGATACTACCTCACCCTGCTTTCATCCCTGAGAGTTGAGCGGGATACGGTCAAACTGAATACTGCCAGCTAAAACATTAAGTGTGATGTCACAAATGCTAGTACTTAAGCAGACGCCGATTTATAGGATCCCACGCTCGAGTGAGATACGTTCAAGCCGCAGACTAAAAGAAATACAACCTCGTTTTCATGTTGATCACATAAGTATATAAGCTTTCCTCTGTATTATGTAACTATAGTAGTACTTCACCGTAAACAAATAAAATCCTTTGTAAAGAAACTAAATTTATTTACCTCGGTTACCTAGCCCGCAGGCAACCTTTTTTTTTTGTAGAGCTACCGAGCTCGCACGACAAGTTGTTCTTCGTAGTTCTCTGCCATCTACATATTTACTAGTCCATCGCTATTCACTGTTGACCATAGACTTCCGTACTTGGGGTTGATAGTTGATATTATTCGTTATCCATGTGGTGACGGAGTAAGAATACCATTTACCACCCCCTATCTTAACCGTGGGTGATCGTACGAGACGACTAAGGGATATAAATCGCATCTAACATCTATGCGAGAGAAGGAAACCTCAAAACAAAACCCTATACCAACACGTCTGACCAGCGCGGTATAGTAAGTTAATTTCCCTCCCATTACGGAGGAGGCCCGAGCCTAACAGTGGAACATTCATGGTCTGTGATGATGATGATGATTATTAGTTGGTATTACGATTTACCCAAAAAAACACGCTTCTACCTTCTCTCCTATTCTTTCTTTAGTTTTAAAACGCCCAGTTAAAAATAAAAGTTCTTTTAATTTCTATGAAGTACCTACATACTTTTCATTACAACTTCTTACGATATAATGATTTTAAACGTTTGTACGAGTATTACACATTTGAAATAAATCTATTTTTTATTGATTTTATCGTTTAGCTGACTATGACCTCCTCCACAAGGAGGGAGAAATTGATCTCCTTTATTACGCTAGTTAGATGTGTTGGAATAAGGTTTTACGTCGAGTTTTCCTTCTCTTGCGATAACGTTATCTGCTTATATCCGTTAATCGCCCTCTACTACATCCACGGATAAGAAATAAGTGATGAATTGTATTCTTAATACCTCAACACATACGTAAATATGTACAATCAACTGTAAATAAAGCTAAATGAGATTGAATTTATTTTATCTATTGCGGTAATAGCTTTCTTTATATGTTTACTTAATTAGCGTAGACCAGAGTTCACGCTGAGTGCGTCGAGCAATAAAGGAAACCTCTTATGTAACAAATTAACTTTATGTGGTTTGGCACGCAAGGGTGAACCGAGATGACTGACTTTACTCGAGTTTGACTCTGAAGTCACGTATTTAAGTTGAATCATAAATGACCGCATAGATTTCATGATATGTTTTATTTAACAAGTTTGTTTTAATTATCGTAAACAAGGCTCTATCTAAGCTATTTAGTGGTTAGTATGTAAAAGCCTTAACTTCATAACCATTGTCCATACTTTTCATTTATAGATGATAAATACGTATTTAATCGTTAATATAGAGATGATAAATAAGTATTAAATTGTTAATTAATCGTTAATTAATAATAATAATAAATTTCTCTTGTTATTTATTTTTTCTCGTGAAAATTTATTTTTCTCTTCGTGTGAAAACGGTTATTTAATAGTGTTTAAAAAAGTCTCGATAGACTATAAAGTCTAGAGCATTGAAGTTAACCACATACAATCATGTTAATACATACGTTAGTAGTGGTGAGGTTAAAAGGCAGAGAAGAACGCAATGGGTATGCCTCAAACTGAGCTGTTTCACCGAAAAGCATGGAAACAGTACCAGTAATCGACCAAATTGGCGATAGCGAAATAGTGCAGCAGGTTATGCCCCCAAATAGTTTGGGCGGTGTATGTTTAAATCATAACCTGTCAAAAAGAGTGTTTTATATTCTATCAACCAGAGTTAGTATAACGTAATAGATTTTCAAATGTCACTTGTTATGCATAAGAGAATAAAAAATTAAAAAAATATGTTAACGAAGCAAAATTAATTGTTTACTCCATGATATGTGAAAACATTCGTTTAAAGGACTTTAACAGCATAAATGGCGCTGAATTTTACAAATATTAAACCTTTATGCTTTAGGGTATAGAGATAAATAGAATTTATCATATTCGTTAGAGTCAAATTTTAGTTGTGTTTACTTAGTACCTTTTTCGTGTGGTGACGGAGTAAGAATACTATTCACCACCCCATATCTTACCCGTGGGTGATTGTACGAGACGACTAAGAGATATAAAACGCATATAACATCTATGCGAGAGAAAGAAAACTCGAAACAAAACCCTATACCAGCACGTCTGACCAGCGCGGTATAGTAGGACTCGCCAGCTGGCACTCGTACAGGTCGGACGTGTGCACTGGATGGAGTATTGGGTTAGGTCGGTCTTTGTCATCGAATTGGATTGTCGGGTTGTTGTCATTGTCTTGTCTTGTCGTTGTCTTGTCGTGTTGTGTCACTGTCTCGTCATAGTTGAGGGAGGGGAAGGGAGGGGTCACTTAGGAAGGTACCGGGACTGCGATCGTTCTGTCGTCGCCGTCGGCCGGTATTCAAAAAGTTGTGACCAGTTGCTCGTCGTGGCTGGGTCGTGTATATAAAGTTGATGAAAAACTTTGATATCGCGATTCAGCCGTGCTGATATTGTTTGAAAATTTTTAATATCGTGATTCAACCGCTGTGTTGAGATAATTAAAATTAATATTTAGTGAAACTTCGTCTCACTAAATGGACGACGAATCTGAAGGAGATACGGACGCACGATCAGCTGTCGATTGCGACACGGACGCGCAATCGGCTGTTGAATGCGACACGGACGCACGATCGGCAATTGAATGTGACACGGGTGAAACAGACGCTACCCCCACGGGGAGGAAGCGTCACTATACAAAGGCCTGTCACTCTGGGTGGAAGGATGTGAGGTCTGACACTGAAGTGGAGCCTAAATCAAAGGTAAATACCTCGCGTCGGGGTAAGGCAGCACAAAGGGGCCATAATGTGGGACTAACACGTGCTAAGGCAGACCTCCAAAAGAGAGACGTTGAAGCCGAAGAGGTTGAATATGAGCGTGTGCTCAGAAGTCGTGCCTTTCGCAAGCCAGCTGTACAACCAAGGGTGGACTCAGCGGACACCTCGGCGTCGGAGTGTCCTGCGCTAGATAACCTGTCCGCTATAGGACCGGAGGAGATACGCGCCCGTGGGGGTCACAACGCAGCCATAATCCTGGAGGTCACGCGAAAATCTGGCCACCTCCAAGGTCCTTTTATAAAAAAGTTACGGGATGCAGCAGCAGAAATGCAAGCTATTATCGAAGCTTTATGCTCAAAATCGGAGGCGGAGGAGACACGTCGACTGAGAACAGAGAATAGCAGGCAGCGCCAGGAAGTAGAAGCCCTCAAGGCGGAATTGAAAGCATACCGCCGCGAATTTTCAGAAATGAGGGCTGCTACTTCTTCGTCTGGCATGGGGCTAGACACAATAGAGGATATCAAATCCTCTATTGTGAAGTCAGTTGGGGAGATGATAAACGCCCGGCTTGCGGGATTAGAGGATCGCCTTCTCCCCGCTAAGGTGAACCGTCCGCCTCTAGCTGCGGACAAAAAGAAGAGTGCAGCGGCTGCTGTGGTCACTGCTGCCGTCCGCACGGCCGCACCGGTGACTGCTATCCAGCCAGTCCCTGGTCCTTCGGCAGTCACTCCTCCGGCCCCACCCGTGCCTGCAGACAGCTGGACAACCGTTGTGAGGAAGAGGAAGAAAAAGTCTTCTCCTCCTCCGCCACCTACAGCGGGTGCTGCGCCCACCTTGCACGTGGCTGTCTCGGCGCAGAAAAAGCTGAAGTCGGCGCTTGCTGCCCCCCGCACCCCGGCTGTAATCTTAAAATTGCAGCCGGAGGCTGAGAAATTGGGGGTCACATACGCCGATGCAATGCTTCGCGCCTAGCAGGGAGTCAATCTCCAAGAGATGGGCATTAAAGAGGGTCTTAAAGTTAGGCGCTCCATGACTGGGGCTAGGATCCTGCAGCTGCCCAAGTCTCAGTCGACAGAAGTCGCTGACCAGCTGGCGGCGAGATTGCGCACAGCGCTCGTAGGAGTGGCAGATGTCGTTCGCCCGGTCAAACGGGCCGATATTCGGGTGACTGGAATGGACGACTCTGCCACGGAGGAGAAAGTGCGTGCTGCGGTTGTCCGCACATGTGGCGGTGCATGTGATGCTGCGGATGTCCAGGTTGGAGAAATTCAGCGTGGACCCCGTGGTATGGGCATGGTGAAGGTGCGTTGCCCTGTCGCCGCTGCAAAATTGCTTGCCGATGCGGGCAGGCTTCTAGTCGGTTGGAGTTCGGCTGGCGTCCAAGTACTGGAGAACTTACCTTTAAGGTGTTTCCGGTGCCTTGAGCTGGGGCATACGGCCTTATTGTGCTCGTCTGCTGTCGATCGCTCTGCACTCTGCTACAGGTGCGGCGATAGCGGACATAAATCGGCCGCGTGTGTGGCCACGCCGCGTTGTGCAGTGTGCACCGCAGCTGGTCGCACTGCGGAGCACACCATGGGAGGGAGATTCTGCCGAGCCCCCTCGTCGAAAGGTAAGGTGGCCCCTGGACCTCGGGCCGCTGCATCCGTGAATGGCCGTAGAGGCCAGGAGGAAGCTGAAATGTCAACCTAAATGGGAGACAGAGTACGCTTCCTCCAGGCGAATTTAAACCACTGCGCCGGGGCTCAGGACCTGCTACTGCAGTCCATGGCGCAGTGGGAAATTGATTTAGCTGTGGCCTGCGAGCCCTACTTTATCCCTCACTCACCCAATTGGGTGGGGGACAATAAGGAAGAGGTGGCTGTCCTGTCCAAAGGATCTGTTGGCCCTCCCCTCTCTACACTGGAGAGGGGCAATGGTTACGTTGTGGTGGGGTGGCGAGACTTCGCTATCATCGGTATTTATTTCTCCCCCAACCGCGGTCTGGCGGAGTTCGAGTTATTCTTGGACTCCGTCAGTGCCGCGGCTCGGCGTCAGTCGCCGAGGAAAATTGTGGTTCTCGGCGACTTTAATGCGAAGTCTCGCGTTTGGGGGAACCCTGCCACAAACGCTAGGGGCACGGCCGTCGAGCAGTGGTCCCTGCTCTCCGGTCTGTCCCTACTTAACAGAGGGACGGTTCACACCTGCGTGCGACATCGGGGTGGGTCTGTGGTGGACCTATCGTTCGCCAGCCCCGCTGTCGCTCGCGAGGTGAGTGACTGGAGAGTAGAAGAAGGGGTGGAGACTCTCTCGGACCACCGATATGTGCGGTTTGAGATCTCTGCCCCTCGGGGACCACCAGAGCCCCGGCGCGGAAGAAGGCGTGGACTCCCAAAGTGGGCCATTGGTCAACTTGACCTAGAAATGGCTCGGGAGTCTGCCATAGTACAGCGCTGGGGTAGGACAGGACAAATGCTACTTACAGATGTGGAGGGGCTCGCAGGTCAAATGAGAAGTGCCCTTGAGGTAGTTTGTGATGCGGCGATGCCGAGGGCTCAGCGAAAGCCGCCGCGTCGCCAGGTGTACTGGTGGTCGCTCGAGATAGCTAATCTTCGGGTGGCTGCCAATCGGGCGCGGCGTGCTTATGTTAGATGCCGACAGCGGGCTAACTGGGATGACGTTCTAGAGGGTCAGCTGCGGACGGAATATACAAGAAGGAAGAAAACTCTGCAGCTGGCCATCAGCCAGGCGAAGGAGAGGGCCCGTGAGGAACTCCTTACGGACCTCGACAGGGATCCTTGGGGGCGCTCATATCAGCGGGCGCGAAACAAAATTCGCGCCTGTGGCGCCCCCATCGTCGAAACGATGGATCCGGGTTTCCTGTCGGGGCTAATGGGGGAACTGTTCCCGCGTTCTGCGGGACACGTTCCCCCCCGAATGGCTCCTTGGTCGGTGGTAGAGGTGGAGACCTCAATCCCACTCATCACCGACCAAGAAATGGCGACAGCCCTCTCCCGACTCCGCGGGAAGCGGAAATCGCCTGGTCCGGACGGCGTCCCGGGAATTGTACTCGGCATCGCCGCGGAATACCTCAGGGGTGAGCTCCGGGAACTGCTCAATACGTGCCTGAGGTCCGGGCAGTTCCCGGAGCAATGGAAATGCGGCAGGTTGTGCTTGCTGCGGAAGGAGGGTCGCCCAGTCGACTCCCCTTCCGCATACAGACCGCTGGTGCTGCTGGACGAGACGGCTAAATTGTTCGAGAAGGTGCTTGCGGACCGTCTCGTCCAGCACCTCGAGGAAGTCGGACCGGGACTGTCAGAGAGTCAATACGGGTTCAGGGGTGGCCGGTCAACTATTGACGCACTGGCCACCCTGAAGTCCTTGGCCACCGATGCCGTGGCCAGAAAGGAAGTCCTCCTGGCAGTTTCGCTGGACATAAAGAACGCCTTCAACAGCCTCCCGCATGAGACGCTAAAGGAGGCACTCCAGTATCATGAAGTGCCTCCTTACCTCTGGAGGCTGTTGGAAGCGTACCTCGAGGGAAGGCACGTGCTCTGGGAGGGGGGCGACGGGCGCATTCATCGTCATCGGGTGGAGTGCGGCGTTCCACAGGGATCAGTCCTTGGCCCGATCCTGTGGAACGTCGGATTCGACTGGCTCCTACGGGGTCGGCTTCTTTCCGGGATGGGGGTCATCTGCTATGCTGATGATACCCTCATCACGGTGAGGAGGCCTGACTTCCTGGGGGCTGCTCGATTGGCAGAAGAGGGGGTTGCGCTCGTCGTGGGCCGGATCAGCATGTTGGGCCTGAGGGTCGCGGTGGAGAAAACCGAGGCCCTCCTATTTCATGGCCCGGGTCGAGGTCCCCCCCGAGGAGCACACATCAGCGTGTCTGGGGTTGCTGTGCCGGTGCGGGCCCAGATGAAATATCTGGGTCTGCACCTTGATTCTAGGTGGAGTTTCGGGCCGCACTTTGCCCAGCTCGTTCCGAGGCTCATCAAGACAGCCGCGGCGTTAGGTAGGCTTCTGCCAAACACAGACAGTCCTGGGTCGTCCTGTCGGCGTTTATACGCCGGAGTGGTGCGGTCCATGGCGCTGTATGGTGCCCCTATTTGGGCGGACTCTCTCACCGTCCGCAACAGGGCCCTTCTGCGACGCCCTCAGAGGGCCATGGCGGTGAGGGCTGTCAGGGGCTATCGTACGGTGTCATGGACCGCAGCGACGTTGCTGGCGGGCGACCCACCTTGGCCACTTGTGGCCGAGGCCCTGGCTGAGGTCTACCGGCTCCGTGTCGCGGCGCGGGCCAACGACGAGCAGGTCTCCGTAAGGAGACTGGGCAGAGTACTGGAAGTGGCCCGAAGGGGAGTCACTCAGCGGTGGAGAGAAGATCTGGAGTCCCCCGTAGCAGGGCGGGGGACTGTGGAGGCGGTTGCGCCACATCTCCACCGCTGGATTAGTAGAAGGCACGGCAGCCTAAGCTTTAGGATGGTGCAGGTGCTTACCGGGCATGGGGTCTTTGGTAAGTACCTGCACAGAATTGGAAGAGAAGGGGCCCCAGGATGTCACGAGTGTGGTGCGCCAGTAGATGATGCGCGTCACACTCTGGAGGTATGCCCTGCCTGGGGGCCCCAGCGCCACGTCCTATCGGCGGTCGTTGGGAGAGACCTGTCGTTGTCGACCATCATCTCGAAGATGCTTGACAGCGACAGGTGCTGGTCGTCGATGGCCTCCTTTTGCGAGGTCATCATGAAAAGGAAGGAGGCCGCGGAGCGAGAACGCGAGGCGCTTGCGTCAGCTGACTCGCTTCGCCGCCGGCGACCGGGAAGGAGGAGGCGCCGTTATGCGCACCTCCTCCCACCGCCTTGAGGGATGATAGGACGTGGCCAGAAAGCCAAGCGTGGGGGTGCCGGGGATCGAATGTCAGTAGACGATCTCTCCGGCTCCCCGTAAAAGCGCGGAAGGGGCCGCTGTGGTTTTAGTGGGTATTCCGGCCGCTAACATCTATGGCCGGCGAGTCCCACACTCCCCCTCGTCTGTCACCGGCGGGGGATAGCGCGCAAATGCGTTTCCTCAGCGAAAAAAAAAAAAAAAAAGGAAAAAAAAAAAAAAAAAGCGCGGTATAGTAGGTTATTTTCTCTTCCATTACGGAGGAGGCCTGAGCCCAACAGTGGGATATTTATGGGCTGTGATGATGATTACTTAGTACCTAGTTCCATTTTCTGCTTAGCGTATGAAAATAACAATTTATCAAATATATGTCTAAACATTTGAATCTGAAATCAAACACATTTGCAACTATAAAAAATGTGATCGCTGCTATTATTAGTTCTTATTGTTATGAATTGGCAATCAGCCACTAATACAAGCCTTTGTAGCCATTGTCGAGTTATAATTTTCTTCACGTCTTTTCTTTCTTCAAGTCAGTGTTTTCAGGTTAGTCGTTGTCCGTCAATAAGTCAAATCATCGCCATCAACAGTGCTATGGCCATATAATTTTAGTGGAAAACAAAAACGTTGTAAAGTACCTTTATATCATATTCATTACATTCTAGCAGTTCGTCACATTACATTGTATAAATTACCATAAAAAAAAACTAATATAACACGTTAAAACAGTAATATATCGAATATAATACAAGACCACATGACATTTTCAGATTCCCGCCAAAAGTCCAATTATTAGTTAAAATTAAAAAAGTTTTATTTCATTGACCTCTTTGCTAAATGAAATAATTTTCACCCGATAAGTAGATGGGTGAATGTTGTTATTATTTAGGACCTTGGACTATACCTACTTTGGTGTAATGTAAATGAGAAATGGGTCTAATATCGCAAAGGTATTATAAAAATTAAAATGCTATTGTCACCTTATCAGCGGTATATCTACTATCATTGGATCTAAATATGGGTAAATGTCAAATTTTATATGAATATTGTTTATCGTTAATATTGAGGAAATGGATAGGCTATCCATCAGCTTATAAACGTCAAATATTCAATATTTGCCTTTTTTTTCTTGCGGTGGACTATGGATGTGGTCGCGTCCCGCCAAAACGGTCCGGGGCGATGGAAGAGGCGGCGCGCAAACCCATAGACCCATCCTGCAAGAACACCTCTCTTCGCCGTGCGAGCAGGCCACTGGTATCCGATCTTTGTCTTCGGTGGCGATATATGCCTGCCTACAGGTGTAGATTATGCCATAATTGCCTTGATAGGTTGGCGATCAGACCTGGCTTTACAGATTTGCCAAAAGTCTTGCTTTACTCCTACTATACTAATGATTCTTTAAGTAATTTTAACGATTCTCGGTGGAAAATCAAGTGATAACATATTAATTTCTTAAGACACACATATACGAGATAAGTTAACTTTTTTTGGTAGGCTAAGGTCTGGACACACCGTGCCCGTTCCGTCTGGGGCGATGGAAGGGCGGCGCGTGGCCCCATAAACTACCATATACCCTCGCGATCGCCATTGAGCCGGCTACTGGTACCAAATCCTTAACGTCCGTGGCCGGACCGGTCGATTACCCCCAACAGCTAGCCGGGGCATCGCCCTCATGCAGTCAGCCTCTCTGCATGTGACAGATTATTCTCCGGTACAGTCACCTGCGGCCTCGGCTAGGTACATGAGATATAGCTAGTTTAATGACCAAATAGCGCCTTTTTTTGTCAAGAATCTCTCATTGATACTGTTAATTGCATGTTTGAGAAGTGCCTAAAATAATTAGAAGAATTTATTACGCCACATTGTTTTGAAAAAGATACGTTTTCCTAACGCGCTATAGGACTTTTTTTAATTTAAAAAAAAATGCTACCGCAAATTATACAATTTTTAATACAAATACCGTATTAAGTTCTAAGCCTGCTCACTTCATGTTTAAATTTTTCCACTATCTTACTGGGATATGACCTATTATATATCAATAACTAACTCTTGGCAATGACTAAGCCTATGGTGGCAAACAAGCAAACAGCACACCTGATCGTAAGTGATACTGTTGCACATTATTACGATAGTCTTTAAAATATAGCTTGATCTCTGTGACAGTTGTCACTAGTGCCGCACGCTTACGACGTTGGCTGTATTTTTGTCGATATAATTCCTTAGTTTTTGAAGTTATTTGCTACTGCAATTGAAAAACAACGTATCAAAATCTTATTGAATTTCAATCAAATGGATGAGTGAATCGATTATAAATGTAAAACAATCTATGAAAATCTTATTAAATTTACATCAACGGATTTTTTGGAGTTTACTCCTTACGAATCGATTTTCATATAAGGCGCCCGGTATGAGAAAAATTTGAGGAGTAAAATCTAGTGATCGAATAACCTCGTTACGTTTTTGGCGCAACCTATTCTGCGCACCTTTCACTTTCTGACGTGAGATAATACTTCACTGAACAGTTTTAATAAATGTAAATAAATATATATATATATATATATATATATATATATAAATCGAAATGCGTACCGCAATGCGGGTTAGGGCGTCCCCCGGAGGCGACGCGTACCGACCCGCCCCCGTCGGTACGAACATCGGCAGTTGCGGCGATGGGGGCCGCCACCCATCACGCCTTGCCCAGTTAGGCGAGTCGAGGAGAACGGAGTGCCGGGTGGGCACGTGGAATGTAAGAGGTTGTGTGGAAGGTAAGTTGCACGAGCTGATATCCGTCATGGCGGACAAACAGCTAGACGTGCTCTGTGTAACAGAGACCAAGCGAAGGGGCAGCGACGCCTGCGATCTTCCTGGTGGCGGGATGGCTCTGTGGTCTGGTGTACCACAGAGCGATCGAGCCAGCATGGGGGTAGGAGTGCTGTTGTCCTCTCGCTTGGCCTCAGGTGTGAAGGATTACGGAATGTATGATCCCAGACTTCTCTGGGTCCGTATAAAACTAGGTGTCACCAAGGTATTCATGGTTGTAGCATATGCTCCCGTAGGATCCTCGGTGGCATCAGACCTAGAGAAGTTTTGGGATAATGTTAGGGAAGTTCTGGATATGGCAGAAACCAGTGAACGCGTGATTGTATGCGGAGATTTGAACGGATGGGTGGGGACCAAGCGTCCCGACTATGAGGACGTACTTGGTCCATTTGGTGATAAGAGAGTGAACGACGCAGGTAGGCTCATAGCGGATGTATGCATGGAGAAAAACCTTATTGTGTCAAACACATTTTTCCAACATAAGGACATCCATATGTATACATGGAGAAGGAATGAACAGAAAAGCATAATAGATTTAATTTTGGTAGACAGTCGCCTCCGAAGCAAAATATTGGACGCAAGAGCCTACAGGGGCCCCACAGTCGACACGGACCACTATCTCGTTATTGCGAGATTTAGTGGTCTGTTCAGAAAGTGGAGGCACTGGCGAGAGCGTGTCCACTTCGGAGGGCTTGAAAGAATAAAGGTTGAAAGGTTGCAAGAAGAGTGTGTAAGAGAAAAGTATGCAGAGGGTGTCCGAGAACGGCTGACGATGGCAAGCCAGCCGCAATCGGACATTGAAGAATGCTGGAGAGTATTGAAAGAGAGTATGGTAGATACAGCGAAAGAAGTATGTGGAAGTTCAAAGAAGCATAGAAAAACAAATGGTGATGCATGGTGGGATGCGGAAGTGGCAGCTTCCGTAGAGCAAAAGAAGAAAGCGTGGCTGGACTATGTCTCTTCTTTGAATCTGAATGACAGTATGACTGAACAGAAGAAAGAAATATATCGGCAATGTAAGAATGACACCAAGGCCTTAGTGAAAGAGAAACGTGATAGAGCAAGTATGAGTGCAGAAGATAGGCTGACTAAAAACTTCGAGGGTAACACCAAACTCTTTTGGAGGGAGGTGAAGAAGTCTCGGGGTGGTTGGTCAGCCTTCAGAATGAATAAAATAAGGTCTAAAGGTGGAGACATTCTTACACAAACACAAGACGTGTTAAGCCGATGGAGTGAATATTTTGGCGATATGTATGCGGATGCTACGGTTGGCGCCGGTGTTGGATGTGGTTTAGTAGATCAACATTCGACAACGGCGTCCTCCGATGGCATCAGTATGGATGAAGTTGAATGGGCGATAAGAAGTTTGAAAAATGGTAAGGCAGCGGGCATTGATATGGTGTCTGCCGAGATGATCAAGCTTGGTGGCTCTTGTGTCTGGGAGGCGTTCCTGTTGCTCCTCAATTTATGTTGGAGCTCGGGAATGGTTCCCAGGGACTGGAATAGCGCAGTCATCGTGCCTTTGTTTAAAAACAAGGGTTCACGTTATGACTGCGCAAATTACAGAGCCATAAGCTTGACCAGTTTGGCAGCAAAAGTGTATGGAAAAATTATTGAAAGGAGAATGAGGATGGTGTCCGATGGTTTACTGTGTGAGACACAAGGAGGTTTCAGGAGTGGAAGGGGATGCATGGATCAAGTGTTCTCTCTGCGCAACATTGTGGAGAAGCATCTGGCTCTAGGTCAGAGGGTTTTCTGCAGTTTTGTGGATCTGGAGAGAGCATTTGACACGGTTGTACGAAAGGAACTTTGGGACATTTTACCGGAGTATGGTATTAACGGTAAACTGCTACAGGCTGTGCAGTCCAGTTACATGGGCTGTAGAGCCTGTGTGCGGCTGGATGATGGAATGTCGCCTTGGTTTGACGTCAATATCGGCGTTAAGCAGGGGTGCGTTCTGTCAGCCAGGCTGTTTATCATATATCTGGATAAATGTCTCCAAAGGTTGAACGATATGAATGTGGGAGTCCAGATGGGCGACTCAGTGGTCACTGCTCTGCTTTATGCAGATGATGCAGTCCTGCTGGCACAGTCAGCGATTGACCTGCAGACCCTAGTCGACACAATGACAGAAGATTGTAAGAAAAGGGGTCTACGCGTGAATGTGAGCAAAACCAAAATAATGGTCTTTGAAAGAGATAAAACCAGAACAGATGTAAGAGTAACAATAGGTAATGATGTACTAGAGCAAGTGGATGAATTTGTATATCTTGGATGTGGATTTAGCCGAGATGGAAGGTACACCACTGATATAGAGCGAAGAGTGAATGCGGGAAATAGAGTGAACGGAGCGTTGGGGCAACTTCTCGGCAGCCACCACCTCAGCCAGAAGGCACGTGTAGCAATACATAACGCAGTGCTTGTCCCAACATTACTGTATGGAAGCGAGAGTTGGGTATGCAGAAAAGAGTATGATAGTAAAATTAATGCGGTCGAAATGCGATCTCTGCGGAAAATCTGTGGAGTTAGGCTGACCGACCGCATTCGTAACGACGACGTAAGAGAGCGAGTAGGTATGAAAGAGAGTATTGGTGTAAAGATGCGAAAGGGAATGCTCCGATGGTTCGGACATGTGGAAAGAATGCCGAACGAACGCCTGGTTAAGAAGATATACAATGCGAAAGTGGAAGGATGTAGGTACCGAGGGAGACCGAGACTAACCTACCTAGACCAGATCGGTCATGTACTGAAGGAAGGTGGAGTCAAGAGTCTCCGAAACCGGCGAGCGTGTATGAAGAGAATTATGAATGTTGAGGAAGCGAGTGAAGTATGCAGAGATAGAGTTCTCTGGCACTCTGTTCTCTCTGCCTACCCTGCAAGGGATATGGCGTGATGATATGTATGTATGTATGTATGTATATATATATATATATATATATATATATATATATATATATATATATATATATATATATTATTTTTAGTCAAATGAGCTTTTTTTGCACCTGTTTTGATAATCGTACTTAAGGAGTAAACTCCAGTCGTGCGTCGGAGCTGACACACACACTTTTTTTTTAATTTAAACTTAAGCTGTTAATTAATTCTTTATATTATTCGAAAAGATTACATCCAAGTTCATCGTCACTATTTTCATCATGGCTGGAGCATTTCTGTAGGTTGATGATCAGTTCTTGGTCACAGATTATTTCATGAATAATAATGTTTATTTTATAAAAGAAATTATCTTTTTAATATAAAAGAAATGGTCTTATTAGTATTATAACTGATGTCTGAATACTAAATTAACATAATTTACTTATTTTATAGCGTAATCATGTGGTTTATATAGGTTTTACTTATTTTATAAATAATTAATAAGAATTTTATCGATTTACGTTTATCGACTGTCCCATCTCTCTCTTATTTTCAGTCCAGTATGACCTTGTACTTGCGTAAGCATCATATTTTAATAAAATGGTTACTACGTATTTTAAAACAAATAAGGTACAAGTTTTGGTGTAAATATTCAGTTGAGATATAACTAGCAAGTAAAGAATGAAACCGTAGGCGATACAAAATAAAATTGTAAACGTGACGCGTATTCAAAATTACTTCATCGGTTTTGTAGCTATCTGTCACAGAGATCAAGCTATTTTTTAAGAACTATAACCATGTATGTTTCATCATAATTTCAGCTCATATTTGACCCACTGCTGAGGTCGAGGTTCCTCTACAATAGGTTGGCAGTTGACCCACTATATATATACAGCACGCTGGTTAGAAGGATTGGTGGACAGGTTATATTTTGTGTTTTCATACTCTTACATAGATGTTATTTTCTTTTACGACATCAATGAGCAAGAAAGATAGTGATGAAATGTATTTCTACTTCGTCACCAAACGGAAAATTTGGTTAGTATCCTCTATCTGCCACCGAAGACAAAGATCGCGTACCGGTGGCCCGCTCGCACAGCGAAGAGAGGTGCTTTACAGGGTGGGTCTATAGGGTCGCGCGCCGCCTCCTCCTTCGCCCCGGACCGCCCCGGGCGCGACCACATCTATTGTCCACCGCAAAAAAGTATCCTCTATCTAAATATAACCAAACACATTTTTTTCAAATTTTTATACAAAGCACGAAAGCATTTTCTATCAAGAATGTTCAACACAATTTAAATTCACCTGAGCCAACGGCAACTGCACTAAACTAATTAATATTTCGAAATAAATTTAGAAACGATAAAAACAAGTAAAGTTTTTCCCGCCACTGTTATGAGTTCGAATTAATCTTGCAATAATCCGCAGAAAAACTTATTTTTTAAAAAGTTGACGCCTTGCATTAAGGAAAAAAGATTTGTATCGTAGTGCACTTTATAATATACATAAAAATGTACTTAATAGTGGTAGAACCACGCTGTAGATAGTCCTCTGTCTACAGCCGTAGGCCGGTCCGTCCGGGGTAGTACTACACTCTCGCAGAAGATTGATGTCTGAGTAATGGCAATGTTCTGTTGCACTTCGTTCGGTGAGTGAGAGAGCCGAAAGCCCAACTGGGGTGGGTTTGGATTTTGTATTGGTAGGCAGTGGCCTAGTTTATACCCTTGGTATTGCAAAGTTCCATGGGTGAAAGTGACATTTACCATTAGGTCTGCTCGTTTGCCACCATATAAAAAAAATATCAAATACAAATTACACCCAAACTCAATACAGCAAATTTGTGGATTACACAACGAACTATTCTGTGCGGAAATCGAACACATGACGCTACGACAGATACGCATGGCAGACACTTGGACCACTATATTAACTGTGCCAGTTAAATTGATTTTCTTACAGTAATTAGTATTAAATAGTGACCTAGTAAGAATTCAATGTATCACTCTTTCCTTTTCAGAAATTATAAGCTGACGCTGAGAAAGGAAAGTAAACAGTGCAATGAAGAAAACTCAAAACAATATCAACCCATTTGGCTAATGAGGTATAGCGATTTATACTCCTCGTTACAAAGGAGTGTTGCATCCAGTAAGCCTGTAAAAATATAGATAGATAACTACTTCTAAATATAAACCTCTGGACTAGAGTCTAGCAAAACATCATTGTTAAGTGTTAGTGTTATGAATTCTTCCAGGATTATATTGCTTTCTAATCTACTGGTGAAAGCTTACCCTGCTTTTACGACTTCCATAGAAATATATTGGATTGTTGTATTCTTAAACTATCACAACATGAAGGAGCTTCTACTCATATACGTCACACTATTAGGCACGACTTTACTCCACATTGTGAGAGAAATTGATATTCTCTAATTTATTGTACTTTAGACAAGCTTGTTCAAGAGTAGACTTAAATATGAGTAAAAGTAATCTCAAAACCCAATAAGAATAATAAAACTTATTTAAATTAAAAGCTACAATTCTATCAATATTATTAAAACCGCTAAAAAAGAAATTATTCTTCAAAAGAAGTGAAATATTCGAGTCGGTAATAGAAGTTCATTTCCAGTGTCACGTACTAGCAAGTGTCTTTATTACCAGCCTGCGTAACTTAGAAGGAGTAATAAAAGGTAATAATGTCGGCAAATATTTTGACTTTTAAAGCTGATCCCTAATATAATGAAAAAGTTTTTAAGACAAGAAAAAGTAATTACCATTCTAGTTTATTACTTTTAAATAAAAGTATCGTCCACTACGTGGGTAATCCCTTCCAATTCCAAGTAATTAGAATATGTGCAGGAGAATGATGATAATTAAATTATAGTTGGTAGTTTATCCTTACTAATATTATAAATGCGAAAGTAACTCTGTCTGTCTGTCGCTCTTTCACGCCAAAACTACTGAACCGATCTAAATGAAATTTGGTACGCAGATTGTCTAGAGCCTGAGAAAGGACATACATACATACAGACACAGGCTACTTTTTAATGCAAAAAAGAGTTGTTAAAGGAGATGAAAAGTTGTAAGGAAGTATTGTCATTTTTAAAGCCAAAGGCTTGTAACTTGTTCTTAGGCTATTAGTTAGATATAAATAAATATGACATTAAAATTTTTCAAAAAAAATTACCCTTAAGGCGTAAAATAAAAATAGGGGATGAAAAACTTTAGGAAAGTAACCATTTACGCGGGCGAAGCCTCGGGCAGAAGCTAGTATGTCCATATATTAAAATGTAAACTATCTGCTGCTTGCCAATTATATTAAGGTATAATTATTTTTTAGTAGTCTAAAGCCATAGAGTAATGGTCTAAAGAAAGTTTAACTAAAATAAGTTTGTGTTAAATATTGTATCAGTTACACTCTTTTTTTTAGCGGCGGACTATTATATGGTCACACCTCATTCGATCCGTCTGGGGCGACAGAAGGCACGGCGGTCGCGCCTCATAGACACGCTCTGCAATGTACCTCTCAGCGCCATGCGAGCGGGCCACCGACACCTGGTCTTCGTTGGCCGTTCCAGCGGGTTACTCTAACGGGTATCCTCTCGAGTCTATGCCCCGGCAGTTTTCGCCGTTGGAGCCTCAGCTTCACACGATCCATGGCTTCGGCTAGGGCGGCTTTAGGCGCAGGTACTCGCGCCTGAGCTGCTCAGTGCACCAGTAGTGGAGCGTATCGCCGTAGAAGAGTTCCTCACTAAACTCGCCTCACCTCTTCTATCTGCGAGACAACGACCTTGTAAGAAATTTATGTAAACAGATAAATCATACGTTCAAGAAATAGATTTAAAATGATTTTATAATAACACGGTTTTATATCAACTTATTATAATTTTTTTTAGTTTTATTGAAATCTGAGGACGGTTAGCCGATAACCACCGAAGACAAAGATCGGTCGGTGGCCCGCTCGCACGGTGAAGAGAGGAGTCCTTTCAGAGTGGGTCTATAGGGAGACGCGCCGCCTCTTCCGTTGCCCCGGACCGATTTGGCGGGGCGCGACAACATCCATAGTCCACCGCAAGGAAGATGTTGTTATATCGAATAGAATATCCGATGTTGTTGATATAATACGCTATAGCCTGGATGTGTAGTAGCTACGAATACTACCAACCCTTACTACTATGAGTATCGTAAATGATATTATAAATTTTCTAAGAAAGTGCTGCTCCCCTTTCTCCCAGTTTTTACGGCAGAGTAGAGATAGTTTCACTAGGGACATTAAATATCTCTCTAATTTATAAGCTGGACGATGGCCATATTAATTATGAAGATCCACATAAGTCACCAGCCACTTTTCAATAAGAATATAATTTTCATTCAATAGTTTTCGAATTTAGATTCGATATTTTGTGTTAAAATAAAATCATGGTCATTTAATTTAAGAAATAAGTATCTATAAATCATACAGATAGGAGGGTTGACGTCTGGCAAGCGGCCAGTAATAAAACTATTGCCAATAACTTTTACAATATGTACTATGAAACAAGAGTACATATTGTATCGACCCCAACTAATTAGGATAAGAGTAGGAGAATGATGATGAAATCATACAGATAGGAAATTCAGTTGGTACCTTAGAGTCTAAGACCTGTAGATAACTGTTTCATTAGGGAGAGTACACCGTCCTGCCACCACTGCGATTGCGACGGGGACACGGTGCAGCATACGCTCGAGGTTTGTGCCGCTTGGGCAGAGCAGCGTCGTGAACTCGTCACAATCATCGGTGCTGACCTAACGCTGCCGACCATCGCCAGGGCGATGCTTGACAGCGTCAGAAACTGGGACGCGGTCGCATCCTTCTGCGAGGCAGTAGTCTCGCGGAAGGAGGCGGCGGAGCGCGTGCGCGAGGAGCGTCTCCTCGACGACGCGAGCCGCCGCCGGCGACTGGGGCGGCGCAGGCGCGATTACCTGCGCCTGATGCCGCCCTAGCCGAGGCCGCGGGTGACTGGATCGGGGAATTAGTCCGTCACCCGCCGAGAGGCCGACCGCGTGAGGAAAGACCGACATCCTACCCGAGGGGAGGACGTCGGTCGAGGAGAGGGTACTCCTCAGGGGTATTCCGTCGGGCCAACCACTGACGTCAAGTCACTCTGCTCCGGTGGTTGGCCCAACGACGAAGGTGACGTCACGGGTGGGTTACGGGTGTGCGTGCTTACGCCCCTCTGTCACCCCGGACGGAGTGGTGCGAGGAGTGTGCCGACCCTAATCCGCTCCCAAAAAAAAAAAAAAAAAGATAACTGTTTCATTTAAAATTATTAGTGGATGTTCCTTAAATTCCTTAGATTTTCCCGATAAATAATGATTAAACATCAAATTTAAAGGGATTTGAATTCCTTTAAATTTGATTAGCTATTGATAGTTAAAACATATTTCATAAGAAATATTAACTGTGTAGTTTTAATATTTAAGAACTAAATATTTGCATTTATTTATTTTGAAAACATTATTATATCATGTTTTCAGTTGGTGACGGAGCAATAATACGATTCACCAACGCCTCTTACCCATGGGTAATCTTAAGAGACGACTAAGGGATATGAAATGCATATAACATCTACGCAAGACAAGAAAAACTCTAAACAAAACCCTATACCAACACGTCTGACCAGCGTGGTATAGTAGATCAATTTCGCTCTCATTATGGAAGAGACTCGAGCCCAACAGTGGAACATATATGAGCTGATATAATGATGATGATGATGATGATTATTTTAAGAATTATCATATACACATATACATATCATCAACATTTTTTTTAAATACATGTAATGTATATAATTAATATATTATATATATTAATTATCTACATTACATGTATTTAAAAAAAATGTTATCAAATATCTATTGATGACGTTCTTTACGAATATATATATAATATATTAATTATCTACACTATTGATGACGTTCTTGAACTATTGATGACGTTCTTTACGAATATATATAATATATTAATTATCTACATTACATGTATTTAAAAAAAATGTTATCAAATAGGATATAAATTAAACATGTGCCCACTAAATGGACACTTAGCAACAATGACAGTATAATATTAGCTTATCTTAATTGCCTTCGTATATCGTGACATTTATCAGAGGCGTCGCTAGAATAAAATTGCGGTACTTTTAAACATTTTGCGCGGTAAAATGTTTAATTATAGTGCTTTACTGTTAGCTCCAACGAAGCTCTTAGTTTTCATAATTAAAATAAATGTTATTCGAAATGTTGTATTAACTTCGTTAAATATGACAGTTAGTATTTGTTCAGCAATCAACAGAATAATTAAATTAAATGGCATTAATATACACAATTTTAATAGTTATTTGCGATTTGTGATTAAAAGTTGCACTAATATTTATTTTATGGTTATGATAAATCAATATTTTGTTTTATTGCTTGTGGTGGCAAACGAGCAGACAGTACACCTGATGGTAGGTGTCTTTGCCGCCCATGGACCTTTGCAATACTAAGGGTATAACTAGGCCGCTGCCTCCCAATACAAACCCCAAACCCACCGAAGTTGGGTTTCGGGCTCTCTCGCTAACCAAACGAAGCGCAATAGCACATTGACATTACTCAGACGTCAATCTTCTGCGAGATTGTGGTTAGTACCACTCTCTGTTTCACTGTCCGGGGTAGTCCCCGGACAGTGAAACAGAGAACAGACACAGACACTGTAAACAGAGAACTGTCCACAGCTTGGTTCTATCACTATTGAATCCATCACTAAATTGGTTGGATTATTTTTTTTAAATCTGAAATTCAAAACATTTTACGCAGTTTTTTTTTTTATTTTGCTCTTGGTGGCAAACGAGCAAGCAGCACACTTGATAGTAAATGTTACTGCCACTTACCAATGTAAATCCTAAACCTACCTAGAAATATTGTCTTACGTCTAACGCGACCGTAAATAGGTACGTAATTGTGAACAATCATCAGCTTTATACCACTGGACTGTCTAAGCAGTAGTTACTTCTATACTGCCCTCTATCAATTTTAGCTTATTAACATCCATTATTGTACATAAACCCCCTAATAAATGAGAATAATGACGTAATCGCCACACTTGGCATGCGTGTTCTGTACGGTGTTAGTAGTATGCCCCTGAGAAGCTTAAAACACTAACCGCAACAATTAGCTATGGTCAATACCCATAACCAGTTTTTACGAACATCCCACGTGAATATAAGAAATACAAATTAAGGTCGGTCGGTCATGTACTGAAGGAAGGTGGAGTCATGAGTCTCCGAAACCGGCGAGCGTGTATGAAGAGAATTATGAATGTTGAGGAAGCGAGTGAAGTATGCAGAGATAGAGTTCTCTGGCACTTTGTTCTCTCTGCCTACCCTGCAAGGGATATGGCGTGATGATATGTATGTACAAATTAAGGGATGAGAATGCAAAGTATGTCTTGTACTATATGAACTTCATCCCACCATATAAAATTGAATTAATTTTTCAGTGGACGAATATTTGGGCTTCATATAGTAAAAATTAAATTGTGTTCTGTCTCATATACAAGTAGGTACGTCGAGACGTAGGTACCAGTCTCTTTATTCTGGGGAAACAAGGTTTGCTGTGTGATGTTTATCTACTTAGGTCCTTCACTCATTGTCGCTATAATAACTTTCTGTTCTTACTGTAACCATGAATAATGTACTACTTTAAAATATAAAAAAATAAGTTTCAGGTAATGAGATATCAACTATCTGCAAATTCTTTCATGTTGTCATCATCATCATTATCCTACTCTTATCCCAATTACTTGGGTTCGATACAATATGTACTCTTCTTTCATAATACATATTGTAAAAGTTATTGGCAATAGTTTTATGACCGTCCGCCTGCCAGAGGTCAAACCGCCTAGGAAATGTAATTGTTGACCAAGCGGCATTAGATGGCGTTGGTCCAGGTCATTATAAGGCTCTTAGTCATCTTTTACGACATCCACGAACAAAGTAAGGGTTGGTAGTATTTGTAGCCGCTACCACACAGCACCTAATTCTTTCATGTCATGATAGATTAAATAATAGAACAGAAGCTAATCTCAAAATTCTGTCTAATATCCAACTTAGCTGGTAGTATGATTTCCCTCAGGTAAAGAATGATTGAGAGGAAAGACTAAATAGGAAAAGAAAATTCTAGGTTTGATAATGAACAAGCGTTTTAATTCAAATTTCACGTAAGCAAAGCTGCAATATAAAAGTTGGTGTATTAAAAATTTAAGGGATGACTGTAACTGGGGCAACTTTAACGTTTACATTCAAGGGTTATTGATTGTACTTTTATCCACAAAGGTCTAAATTACACGGATGGGTCGTCAAGAGGAGCTAAAGTTAAACTTTACCTTATATAATTTAATTCCAAGCTAACAATAAACCTTGATTTATTTTAGATTCTGGTTTTAGTTCAAATTTTAGGGATTTTTACTTATAGAGATTATATCTGCATAGATTTATCCCCTAATAATTTTCTCTATCCATATGAAAAAAAAGAAGTTGTGCTCAAATATTGAACTCTTACACTAGTGCTTAGTTATGTAGTTATCAGTACTAATTATTGGCTAATTCAATGTTTTTTTCTCAGCCCATGTACATGCCACTGTTGGGCTTAAGCCTCCTCTACATTAGGAGTCATATTGATCTAATATATCAAGCTGGTCAGATGTTTTGGCACAGGATTTGTTTCGAGTCTTCCTTTTCTTGAATAGATGTTATATGCATATAATGAAAGTATACTTTCCTTAATTTTGAATTTGCCGCGCTACTCATGTTACGCGCGCTTTTATTTTAATTACCTCCAAATATAAAATCTGACTTTTGGCGGGAATCTAAAACGTCATATTATGCTCTTGTATTATATTCGATATCTTAGTGTTTTAACGTGTTATATTAGATAATTTTTATGGTGTTTTATGTAATATGATGTGACAGAACAGCTGGGATGTAGTGAATATCATATAAAAGTGCTTTACAACGTTTTCGTTTTCCATCAAAATTCCTACAACATACCATTAACAGTGTCACCATAGCAGTGTTGATGGCGACAATTCGACTGACTGACAGACAATGACTAACTTGAAGAGATTAAGAACGTGAAGATAATTATAACTCGACACTGGCAAAAATGGCTCGTATAAGTAGCTGATTGCCAATACATAAAAAGAAGAAGAAGAAGAAGCTGCAACTTAACTTTGACATTGGCTTAAGTATAAACAGAGCCACAACAACAAAAAAAAAAAAATATAAAATCTGACAGATGTCATGATGTAGTACAACTTGCATGTCGAGTACAAATTAATAAATTAGAAAAATAAATATTTAATTAAGATTATAGAAGGAATTAGTACTGTAAATTAAGAAGAGATAATAGTAAACTTAAATTGTCGTTTCTTTATTTACAGGTAAGATTATTGTATTGGTTTTTTAGTAGGTTCTTAATGTATAATAGTTATAGTGAAACATGAATAAAGAAACTTTTTACCTCTTTGTTTACAGAGAAACATATTTGTTTATTTTACCATCTTGCATAAATGCATATTATGTTCCTTAATAACCTCTTACGAAAGACACAGGCAAGAAATGGCTGGTAAATTTTATTGTTATTTCGTCACTAAAAGGATTCCATAATTAATTCTGTAGAAGTTACATAGACGTTAAAGCGATTTCAGTTTTGAGCCTACTTGTTCTAATTATCCTGTATTCAGTACTTAGAAGGGACAAATTTGATTAATACGATATTTCAAGTCTATTATTATGTTACAAACAGTTTCTTATCCACCATCCTATATAAGTAAAACCTTCCAAGTAATATTTTGTGAAAAAAATCACACACGTATGTCTTATTTGTCTCAACTTAAAAAAATCACACAACAAAAGGCATATAGAAACTATTACAACATAAAACTTGAACTTTTATTAAAGGAATCTGTTTTCAAATTGCGGGTAATATTACCAAGGGTAAGCAACAAAAATAAAATAAAAAGATACTTATTTTTCTCCGACAATATTATACGGTAAACAAGGCCCGTTTTAGCATAAGATCACGTCTTATAACAAGACTTCGTGGCGCTGTTAAAGCATAATCATGGTCTTGCACGTAGCGTTTAATGACTTATAAACGTCATCAATAGACCGAACAAGTTAATTATTAATATTAATTTATTAATTAATTTTCCGTGTGGTGACGGAGTAAGAATACTATTCACCACCCCATATCTTACCCGTGGGTGATCGTACAAGACGACTAAGGGATATAAAACGCATATAACATCTATGCTAGAGAAGGAAATCTCGAAACAAAACCCTATACCAACACGTCTGACCAGCATGGGTATAGTAGGTTAATTTCTCTCCCATTACGGAGGAGGCCCGAGCCCAACAGTGGGACATTTATGGGCTGTGATGATGATGATGATGATGATGAGACCGAACAAGTTAATCCTTACTAATATTATAAATGCTAAAGTAACTCTGTCTGTCCTGTCGCTCTTTCATGACAAAACTACTGAACCGATCTAAATGAAATTTGGTACACAGGTAGTCTAGAGCCTGAGAAAGGACATGGGCTACTTTTTAATGCAAAAAAAGGTTATAAAGGGGGCATGAAAAGTTGTAAGGAAATATCGTCATTTTTAAAGCCAAAAGCTTGAAGCTTATTTTTAGGCTATTGATTAGATATAAATAAATATGACATTAACATTTTGTAAAAAAAATATCCTTAAGGGGTAAAATAAAAATAGGGGATGAAAAACTTTAGGAAAGTAGGCTTTTACGCGATCGAAGCCGCGGGCAGAAGCTAGTGACTTATAAACGTTATCAAAAGACCGAACAAGTTAATTATTAATATTAACAATTTAATTACTCTTACTAAAGTGATTACCACCCCATATCTTAATCGTGGGTGATCGACGAGACGGCTAAGGGATATTAAGCGCATATAACATCTATGCAAGAGAAGGAAAACTTAAAACAAAACCCTATACCAACACGTCTGACCAGCGCAGTATAGTAGATTAATTTCCCTCCCATAATGAAGGAGGCCCGAGCCCAACAGTGGGACATATATGGGCTGTGATGATGATGAAGTGATTAAAAGGTATAATAATATTTACTATATTTTATATCCTTTGATTAATTAAAATTATAACTCCTATTTTACAATAATGAACTAGATTTTGCTGCATTAATACCAACAATACCGAAATGGGTCAGCCGTATTACTGCTAACTGAAGCATACTGTAACTTCGAGCTTTGAACAGGGAAAGTCAATTTTAACTGACAACTTTTTTCAGAGCGCTTAAGTCGACCGGCACAAAATAAATCTTTTCTGGTGATTTTTTACTCCCGAGCTCATTGCTTTTCTTCTGTTTGTCTTTGAAGTAAAATATCGATACTAAAGCGCAATGTGAGTTAAATATTCACATATAATGAATTTGTCTTTCAAATATTCAATCATCATAGTATTTATTTACTTCGGTGAGAATCATTTATAACAGTTGTAAAGATTTAGATAAAATCAATCGATACCATTTTTAAATGGTAGGACCACACTATTGACAGTACCACACTATTGACCGCGGGCCGTTCCGTCCGAGGTAGTACGACATTCTCGCAGAAAATCGACAACTGAGTAATGGTAATGTGCTGTTACACTTTCTTCGGTGAGCGAGAGAGCCGGAAGCCCAACTGAGTGGGTTTAGGATTTGTATTGGTAGGCAGCAACCTTTTTTTCTTGGGGTTGGGCTACGGTCGGCGCGCTCCTCGCACCACTTCGTCCGGGGCGACAGAGGGGCGTAAGCACGCACACCCATAACCCACCCGTGAACCTCGCCTTCGTCGTTAGACCGGCCACCGGAGCAGCGTGAACTTGCCGTCAGTGGCCGGCCCGACGGAATACTCCTTGAGGGACTCGGGAAAGACGTCAGTCCTTCCTCGCGCGGTTAGACTCTTGGCGGGTGACGGACAGCGATACTCTCGATATTGCAAAGGTCCATGGGCAGCAGGAATATTTACCATCAGGTGTGCTGTTTCCTCGTTTGCCACCGTAAGCAATAAAGAAAAAATAAAAACTTGCATTTAAAATAAAGGTTTACAGTAAGTTTAATTTTAAAAATCTCTTACCTTTTCTAACGCATATTTCTACAGAAAATATTTTGTAAAATGCCATCTAGCAAACATTTGCGATACATTGCATGTTTCTATAATTTCTAACACACCTGCCTAATAAATGTATTTGTAGACAAAATACGATTTAACAAAATCACATATGATGCAAGATTGTTCACGTAATGTAATAAGGTGATATATAACACCTATAAAACTCTCTGTTTTCTGATGTAGGTAGAGTTAGTACGGTTGAAACACAGGACGGTTGAAACAAAGCGAATATCTCGTGAACAGCGCGTGATAACGTGATGTGTACAAGGGGAGTATGAAGCGGATAACAAGTTCTAACACGAATTATAGTATTGCATCGCTCTCGGCGCGCTGTGCTGGAGTGCAGGAGGCCCTATTGTATTTTTTGACGGAAAAGTAAGTATTTTTATTTGTATATTTTTGTAATTATTATGTTATAAATGTTATGTTTACAGTTACAGTATAGAGAGTTTTGTATTGTTTTAATTGAAGTTTATAGAATGTGGAAGTATGATTAGTTTTCATTTAAATTTATTATCATTCTTACTGTGAGCAATTTTATGCCTACAAGGGGTTGGGGACGGTTGAAACATTTTTATGGGTATGGTTGAAACAGTGCATTCATTTAATTTTCTTCTTTCTTTGATGCTAAAGGTATGCCAAAGGATAACTACAAGAGATCAGACTGCCTTATCAACACATAAACTAGCTTATGAAGATTTTACAAGCAGGCTTTTCGTTAAAAACAGCAGCAGATAAAAATGATTGAATCACTGTTCCCTGTTGAGATATATAAGACAACTACCAAAAGCATTTCCATATCAAGTACGACAATAACTTGCAAGGCAATTAATAACCAGAGGGCGAAAAACTAGGAATCAACATCTACAGTCTATGCAGATACACCTAAAAAGAAAACACAAGAGAATATGAAAACAGATGAAGTGTAAAATGCTAAGCAAGTTAAGAAAAGATTAGGTGGAGGAAATACTAAAAGAATTGCTATAAACCGGAAAAAATCTATCACACAACATGAATCATCATCGGAAGAGGAGTACCTACTACAGTCTTATTGTTATGTTGGTATATTCAGACAGCAGATCAAGGGAAAAATTGATACAGTGTACAGTATATAAATAGCCTTTAGTTATGTTTACCACAATTGTGACTCCAAATGCCCTTCTAACCACTTAAATATTTTTGTTTAAAATATTAATTGTTATTGAAATAATTAGTCTTTAGTTTTCCGTGTGGTGACGGAGTAAGAATACAATTCAACCACCCCCTATCTTACCCGTGGATGATCGTCGATGATCGAGACGACTAAGGGATATAAAATGCATATAATATATATATATATATATATATATATATATATATATATATATAATATGCATATATCTATGTAAGAGAAGGAAAACTCGAAACAAAATCCTATACCAACACGTCTGACCAGCGTGGTATAGTAGGTGAATTACCCTCCCATTATGGAGGAGGCTCGAGCCCAAAAGTGGGACATATATGAGCTGCGGTGATGATGATGATGAAGTTTTTAGTTTATTCGAAAATCTATTTCATGATTAATATTGTCGATACAAATTACAATCATCAGATCGTTATTTAATTTAGTTTATACTTAATATAAACCATTGAAGGCTGATTAAAAATAATATTAAATTGTAAATATTGCTTAAGACTTGAATATTGATAAAACAATAATTGTGATATTCTACCCTGCCGTTACGAGTGATAAAATGTTATTTAGATGATTAATAAAACATGATAATTGATCATATTTAGTATTATTTGCATGTGGTTCAATCGACCCCAGGCACTGTTTCAACCGACCCTGTCAAGGGGACGGTTGAAACAAATTGCATTGTCTTATTAAATAGGATTTTTCTCAGAAAATATAATATAGATATCTCAAATAACATTGCTCATTAGTAGACGGATATACGGTCTTTCATTTAATATATTTCAGTTATCGCTAGCTTAACTAATCTCGGTGCAATAGACGATAATTGTGAAAATGTTTCAACCGTACGCACTCTACCCTACTCTTGCACCTACAGATTTCTATTTTGGAACAAAATCAACACCCGGAAGATAATAATAAGTACATTTGTAAAGTATATTGTAACTTATCCATCTGATTTCTTCTAGAAAGATATAGAAAATTTCCACTGCATTTTGAATAATGAAAATTAAAACAATAAAAAAAAATACTTCACTTGATTTTGTACACTACTTAACCTCATAAATAAGAACCTAATTTAATAAATATTAAAATTTATGAAATGATTCAACATATTTTAATGAAAATCAAATAACAACTATTACTATTTGTACCTACAATATAATATTTTTTTTCTGGCAAATTTTAATATTCGTAATTTGATATTCTATACAATTAGTAAATTCGTAAATAATAATATTTAAAATTAAATGGGATATTTTATGTCCTTTTTTTAAATTTTATTGTGTTTGTATTTTAGGTACTAAACCTGCCTTTTTGATATTTTATAATCACGTTACCAAAAGTGATAAATAGTAATAATTTAATTCAGGATAAGATGCTGGTCCAGAGGGCTAAAATTTTCTTTAATACGATAATAGCTAGACATTGCATAAATAATTATGTATATATTTGACTTTTGCTTACTATAATAGATAATGGCATGAAACTATAAAAAGCAATAAAAGTTAAGAGTTAGTTGGAAGCTATTAGATGTCTGAACTCTATCAAGAGCGCCGTGTTCTAAATAATGCAAACGTTATTCTATTGATTATTTCTATATTAGGCATACCGCTGCGACTGCGTCTGGTATGTCGTAGTAAGTTTTTTGATTTTATAATAATACGTCACGCTCAAGAATAGACAGAATATTTAAAAAAAATAATTATTAAAAGATACATTCAAATTTAAGATTAAATTTTTTAAACTATATAAGGTTATATTTGAAAGACGAGTGAGGTTACCTAATGCAATAAATAAATAATAAATTCTTGATCTTGGAGCCTGTAAAATAAGAAAATCTTACGCATACAAAATACGATTACCTATATACTTTTAAAACTTGATTATGAAATATCCGTTAAACGTTTAATGCTTTACTAAAGCGTGACAAGAGAAGGAAAACTCGAATAAAAACCTATACCAACACGTCTGACTAGCGTAGTGTAGTAGGTCAATTTCACTTCTAGTGTGAAGGAGGCTCGAGCCCAACAGTGGGACATATATGAGCTGTGATGAATAAAAGCGTGACATAGAATTATTGATATAAAACTACTTTGATGGTTCAAAACTATCGCGTTTCTTTGATTTTTCATTTCCCGACGTTTCGAACATTTTACAGTAATCATGGTCACGAAAGGACTCAGAAATAATGATTAAGAATTTGAATTATTGATTATAAATTATTGATTATGGAGTTAGAATTATGGATTTTGATACTCCGGAGTAGAATACTGGCAAAAATGCAACCAGGATTCCCTTCCATTTTTAATAAATAAAGAAACTGGATATCATCATCATTATCATCATCACAGCCCATAAATGTCCCACTGCTGGACTCAGGCCTTCTCCGTAATGGGAGGGAAATTAACCTACTATACCGAGCTGGTCAGACGTGTTGGTATAGGGTTTTGCTTCGAGTTTTCCTTCTCTCGCATAGATGTTATATTCGTTTTATATCCCTTAGTCGTCTTGTACGATCACCTACGTGTAAGATATGGGATGTTGAATAGTATTCTTACTCCGTCATCACACGGAAAAGACCAACTGGATATCTATTTTATCTATTACTGGTATCAATTTTCTGATGGTTTTGTTTGAGTAAAAAATATTTTTTCAGAAATAAAATAGCATAAAAAATAAGTTCTTATTTTTATTTATTTATTATTTAATCTATAAAAATATTATTTATATAATTTCACATTAAAAGTAATTGTTACTAATAATCTTCGTTTGAAGAGGCGAGCAGATAACGTTAAGGCACAAGGGAAGACAAACTCGAAATAAAACCTCTAGGATTTTATTTCGAGTCTGTCTTCTGTTGCCTTGACGTTATCTTTCCAACCGTGAATGTGTGTGTATATTAAGTCTATTTCCCATTCACTGTGGAAGATACTTGAGCCTAGCAATGGTACGCCCATGAACTAAGAGGATAACAATGACATCGCTATTTTAGCATTTTTTCTACATAAATACACAAATATGTGTTTTAATTAATAAATAATCTTGTAAAAAATGCAACAAAATTTAAAATAACCCGTAAGACGAATAATATTAATTTTAAATTATCTGTAACTGACTGGCGAAAGTCTAAAGATTATCACGCTGTAGAGAACCTCTTAAATGTGCCATAAAATCTCTATAGCATACACGCACCCATAATCAATCTTATTCCCTCCATTCCGCCATTGGGCCGGCCACTGGAACCGCTTTCTTGACATCCATAGCCAGCCCGGTGGGTTACCCTTTCAGGTACCAACCCCTGTCGACCGAAAATCAGCAGGTTTCGACCGGAAATCCAGGCAGCAGACTAGAGCGTCGCCCTCACGTGGTCGCCTCTCTGCGGGCGATGGACTATTCCCTGGTCCTGTCACCTGCAGCCTCGGCTAGGGCAGCATCAGGCGCAAGTATTCACGCCTACGCCGCCCCAAGTGGCTGCAGTGGTAGCGGCTAAGAATACTACTAACCCATACTTTGCCCATGGATGTTGTAAAATACGACTAAGAGTTTTATATTGACCTGGGCCAATTCCATCTAAAGCTGTTTGGTCAACAATTACCTACATTCGCAAGGAGGGTTGACGTCAGGCGAATGGCCGGTCATAAAACTTTTGCCAATAACTTTTGCAATATGTATAGGAGGACATATTGCATCGACCCCAAGTAATAGAGAAACCAGAATAAGAGTAGGAGAATGATAATAATTCTATCTATAACACTGTATTCACTCAAACAGATAACAAATGCTGTTTAATTTATAGACTATAAAAATATAGGAGATTATTATAAAATTTAGGTCTTTGAAAGAGACGAAGCCAGAACAGAGGTAAGAGTAACAATAGGTAATGATATACTAGAGCAAGTGGATGAATTTGTATATCTTGGATGTGGATTTAGCCAAGATGGAAGGTACACCACTGATATAGAGCGAAGAGTGAATGCGGGAAATAGAGTGAACGGAGCGTTGGGGCAACTTCTCGGCAGCCACCACCTCAGCCAGAAGGCACGTGTAGCAATACAAAACGTAGTGCTTGTCCCAACATTACTGTATGGAAGCGAGAGTTGGGTATGCAGAAAAGAGTATGAAAGTAAAATTAATGCGGTCGAAATGCGATCTCTGCGGCAAATCTGTGGAGTTAGGCTGACCGACCGCATTCGTAACGACGACGTACGAGAGCGAGTAGGTATGAAAGAGAGTATTGGTGTAAAGATGCGAAAGGGCATGCTCCGATGGTTCGGACATGTGGAAAGAATGCCGAACGAACGTCTGGTTAAGAAGATATACAATGCGAAAGTGGAAGGATGTAGGTACCGAGGGAGACCGAGACTAACCTACCTAGACCAGATCGGTCATGTACTGAAGGAAGGTGGAGTCAAGAGTCTCCGAAACCGGCGAGCGTGTATGAAGAGAATTATGAATGTTGAGGAAGCGAGTGAAATATGCAGAGATAGAGTTTTCTGGCACTCTGTTCTCTCTGCCTACCCTGCAAGGGATATGGCGTGATGATATGTATGTATTATAAAATTTTATTGAAAATAATAAATTTGTTAAACTATTCTATTCTATAATACGCCAATTTAATTTTCATTATGTTTGTATATCAAAAAAATGGAATATATTTGCGCCGAGAAGAAGAAAAAAGGAAGAAGATGGTGCTATTATAAATAAATATCATTTCAACTTATATACGTCACATTGTTGGGCTCGAGCCTCCTCGACAATGCGATGGAAATTGACCTAATATCACACTGACCAGATGCGGTGGCCTTATTTCAAGCTTTCATTCTCTTGCATATATCATCTCAGCCTATTCTCGTCTGCTGTTGGACGTAGGCCTCCCTCATGTTACGCTACAGAGTGCGGTTCTGTACTGCCTGCACCCAATGACGCCCAGTCAAGTTCACAAGGTCGTCTGGACAGACGACCTTGTGAAGGTTACTGGGCGTCGTTGGACGCAGGTAGGTGGACACCTGGGGGAGACCTGTCGCTGCCGACTATCATCTCGAAGATGCTTGGCAGCGACAGATGCTGGTCGTCGATGGCCTCCTTCTGTGAAGAGGTCATCTCTAAAAAGGAGGCCGCGGAGCGGGCATGCGAGGCAATCGCGTCCGCAGACTCGCTCCGCCGGCGGCGGCCAGGGAGGAGGAGGCGCCGGTATGCGCACCTCCTTCCGCTGCCTTGAATGGTGACAGGGCGTGGCCAGAAGGCCAAGCGTTGGGGCGTCGGGGATCGAATGTCAGTAGACGATCTCTCCGGCGTCCCGTAAAAGCGCGGAAGGGGCCGCTGTGGTTTTAGTGGGTATTCCGGTCGGACTGTTCAGTTGGCCGGTGAGTCCCACACTCCCCCCTGTCTGTCACAGGCGGGGGATAGCGCGTAAACGCGTTTCCACAGCGAGAAAAAAAAAAAAAAAAAAAAAAAAAAAAAAGGCAGGTGGACACCTAGTAGGGGGGCATCCTACACTGCGTCATCCGGTACGTGGTTGCCACTCTAGAACCTTTTTTCCCCAGCGGTTGTCGGTTCTTCAAGCGATGTGGCATGACTATTGCCACTTCAGCGTGCTAATTCTTCGTGCTATGTCGGTTACACCCGTTCTTCTGCGGATTTCCGTACTTCGGATTCTATCTCGCAGAAAAATCGCGAGCATAGCCTACTCCATAGCACGCTGAGCGACTTTGAGCCTTGTTATGAGGCCTACATTTAGGAACCACGTTTCCGTGCCCTAAATCATCACTGGTAACACAGACTGGTCGTAGCCCTGAGTTTTCTTGCATATAATATATTAACTACATATTATACCTGATAAAACCCGATTATGAAGCGAAAAATGATGTCACAAGCGGGATTCGAACCCGCGCCTATTGGGAATCCGGCCCAATCGGTGTAGTGGCAGTACAATTGGGCCAGAATCTCAATAGGCGCGGGTTCGAATCCCGCTTGTGATATCATTTTTCACTTCGTAATCGGGTTTTATAAATAATTAAGCATATTAAATGCTAAATATCAGTAATTTAAATAACAAGGTTGTGTCATTGTTTAATACAATTCTAACTGTAAAGTTTGAAGTATTAAGCCTATAACAATGTGTAAACATTGTCGAGTAGATAGCATACCGTCACCTTAAGACGTAAATATGATACGAAGCGAAATTCGCATGTCCTACAATAAGTCACGGTGGTGTAGTGGCAGCACGATTGGGCCGGAATCCCAATAGGCGTGGGTTCGAATCCCGCTTGTGACATCATTTTTCGCTTCGTAATCGGGTTTTATAAATAACTAGCAGACCCGGCACACTTTATTCCGCCTAACAGTTAATGAATGAGATAAGCAGATTTCGATTAATTTAAAATTATTAAGTTATTTTTAGCTGTATGGTAGCGGCTACAAATACTACCAACCCTTACTTTGGTCGTGGATGTCGTATAACACGACTAAGAGCTTTATAACGACCTCGGCCAACTCCATCTGATGCCCTTTGGTCAACAATTACATTCCCAAGGAGGGTTGAGGTCTGGTAGGCGGCCGGTCATAAAACTATTGCCAATAAATTTTACAATATGTACTATGAAAGAAGAGTACATATTGTATCAACTCCAAGTAATTGGGATAAAAGTAGGAGAAACAAGAATAAATATGAATAATATATAAATTCAAATAATCAAGAATTTTAATTACGATCCAGCGTGCCAGCAAGACGAAGAATTACCTTGTGTTATACGACATTTTCCTTCATATGCGTTGAAAATAAACTAATTGTTGATCTCTGAGATTTGCTCGACGATTTCGCATTGTCAACAGCACGGCCTGCCTCGCTTTACTCTTGTGATTAAGAAGCACGGAATTGGGCTATATTAACGTGGCGGTCTTCCCGTGCAATAAATTGTTTTTCTGCCGTGGTTACGTTCGTTATGTTTCGAATTCTAACCGCGTTACGGTTTTGTTGGGAAAGATTTGATTTTATTGGTCGCGGCATTGTTGATGACAATTTAGACATAATATGTTTTATTATAACAATATTCGTAAAAAATCGTAACACTCGCACAAAACGAACTCTGACCGGTCAAATTTTGCACGCCTCATAAGCGAAGCGTTGAGGTCTTGCTCTACTCTCGATATATGAAAATCAAACACTTTTCAAACCTAAAAATGATTGTATTTTTCTCACATTGCACTTATAGGATAATATTATTATACATATGTCAAGAAAAAACATTCGTTTAAACGTATTTGATATTTTTAAAAAGCAATTAATTTGTTTAAACTCCCCTTCGGGCCACTTCTAATACTCTGCCCGGTCCCCTTATGGAGACTTGCCCGCCGTCGGCCCGCGTCGCAACGCGGATTCGGTAAGCCTCCGCCAGAGCCTCAGCCACTAACGACCACGGTGGATCGCCCGCTAACAACGTCGCCGCGGTCCAGAAAACCGTACGGTAGCCCCTAATAGCCCTCACCGCCATGACCCTCTGTGATCTTCGCAAAAGGTCTCTGTTGCGGGCGGTGAGGGATTCCGCCCAAATAGGGGCTCCGTACAGCGCTATGGAGCGCACAACTCTGCCGTATAAACGCCGGCAGGATGACCCGGGACCGCCAGTGTTTTTCAGAAGCCTACCCAACGCCGCGGCCGTCTTGATGAGCCTTGGGACGAGCTGGGCAAAGTGTGGCCCGAAATGCCATCTAGAATCAAGGAGCAGGCCCAGATATCTCATCTGAGCCCGCACCGGCACGGCAACCTCCCTGTGGGATGCCGCACTCCAACCGATGGCGATGTATGCGCCCGTCAACCCCCTCCCAGAGCACGTGCCTTTCCTCAAGGTACGCCTCCAACAGCCTTCGGAGATATAGAGGCGCTCCATGGTACCGAAGTGCCTCCTTCAACGTTTCTTGTGGAAGACTGTTGAAGGCGTTCTTGATGTCGAGCGAGACCGCCAGAAGAACCTCCTTTTGGGCCACCACGCTTCGGTGGCCAGAGACTTCAGGGCCGGCCAATGCATCGATTGTTGACCGGCCACCCCTGAACCCGTATTGACAACCTGACAGTCCCGGCCCGACTTCATCGATGTGCTGTACGAGACGGTCCACAAGCACTTTCTCGAACAATTTGGCCGTCTCGTCCAGCAGCACCAGTGGTCTGTACGCAGAGGGGGAGTCAACTGGGCGACCCTCCTTCTGCAGCAAGCACAATCTGCCAACTTTCCATTGCTTCGGAAACTGCCCGACCTCAAACACATGTTGAGCAGTTCCCGGAGTTCACCCTTGAGGTATTCTGCGGCGATACCGAGCATAAGCCCCGGCACGCCGTCCGGGCCAGGCGCTTTCCTTTTCCCGTGAAGTCGCGAAAGGGCCACTTCCATATCTCGGTCGGTGATGTGTGGAATTGTGGTCTCCACCTCCATCACCGACCGAGAAACCATTCGAGGCGGAACATGTCCCATAGAACGCGGGACCAGCTCCCCAATTATACCCGACAGGAAACTCGAGTCCATCGATTCGATGATGGGAGCGGCACAGGCACGCAGTTTGTTCCGCGCCCGCTGATATGGACGCCCCCACGGGTCCCGGTCGAGGCCTGCAAGTAGCTCCTCACGGGCCCTCTTCTTCGCCTGGCTGATGGCCAGCTGCAAAGTCTTCTTCCTCGTCTTGTATTCTTCTCGCAGCTCAAGGACGTCGTCCCGGTCGACTCTTTGACGGCATCGAACGTAGGCACGCCGCGACCGGTTAGAAGCCACCCGAAGATTCACAATCTCAGGTGACCACCAGTACACCTGACGGCGCAGTGGCCTCTGCCATTAATTGTATTCTTAATTATCTGAATCATTTTTAATAAATATATAGTATTAATTATTTACTTTAATTACGAAAGTTACGACAGGTTAAAAGAATAAAGACAGAGACTATAATGTCGAACAAATAAATACAATTTCCCTAGTGAATGGTCATTTGCACGGGACGTGCGTGCCAAGCACATTTATCTAGATAGACAGGATTACTTATTTGGTTTGTCGTACTACCCAGGTTAACCAGATAACCAAACAGTAATACCAGTTTGAAAAATATAATTAAATTTGGATAGAAATAGTTCTGGCTGCTGTAGTAGTGAACTCGTGATCTGGTGCCGCTTGTGGCATCTGGTCAAGCCTTTTTTATATATATATATATATCATCATCATCATCATCTTGCTCTTATCCCAATTATTTGGGGTCGACGCAATATGTCATCTTCCTCCATACAGTCCTATCAGATGTCATCTCTGCAGTCACACCCTGTCTATCCATGTCATACCTCACGCAGTCCATCCATCTTTTCTTTGGTCTTCCTTTACCCCTAAAGCCTTCAACATTCATATTTAAAACTTTCCTCACAACATTACTTTTATCCCGTCTCATCACATGTCCATACCATGTTAACCTTTCACTCCTTAACTTTTCCGTCACTGACGCTACTTTCAAACTTCCTCTTATATGCTCATTTCTTATTTTATCCAATCTCGTCACACCACACATCCATCTCAACATTCGCATCTCCGCTACATGCAGTCGTCTCTCATCCGTCGCTTTTGTCGCCCAACATGCTGATCCATACAGTACAGCAGGTCTTATTAGGGTTTTATATATTTTACCCTTTAATTTAGGGGGTACTTTGGGGTCGCATGTTGTACCCGTGACCTGCCGCCATTTCATCCATCCCACATCTATTCTGTGTTTCACCGCACGATCCAGGTCGCTATCGCTTTGGATAAGAGAACCGAGGTATCGAAAATCCGAGCATACTGGTATAGGTACACCATCTAGGCATATGAGTGTAAAATTGGAGAGACCGCCGAAATCGCAGAACATGTACTCCGTTTTAGGTCTGCTGATTTTCAAGCCAACATTCTCCAATTTACAGCGCCATATCTCCAGCATGCTCTGTACCTCAAGTCCTTCTTCTCCGACGAGAACAATGTCATCAGCGAATAGCATGCACGCACCCTGGTGCATCTGCCTGTATCTCCGATGTTAACGCATCCATTATCAACAGGAAGAGGTAAGGACTTAACGCCGACCCTTGGTGCAAACCCACCTGCACACTGAACTCGTCGGAGTCTCCAGCCACTGATTTTACGTACGACCTAGATATATATATATTTCTTTTTTTTTTGTCCGTGTGGTAACGGAATAAGAATACAATCTTGCCCATGGGTGATCGTAAGAGACGACTAACGGTTAAAAAAATGCATATAACATCTATGCAAGAGAAGGAAAACTTGAAACAAACCCTATACCAACACGTCTGACCAGCGTGGTATAGTAAGTTAATTTCCCTTACGGAGGAGGCCCGAGCCCGACAGTGAGATATTTATGGGCTTTAATGTTGATGATGATGATATTTCTTTTATTTTAATTTTGTGTTTGACCATTAAAAAATGAATTATTACTCCAAGGCCTCTCACTGGATCTAATACTTATTAAACATGTATCCAATCTTTATGATTAAAATATGTAATGTAAAAAAATAATAAGTAATTAATTAATTACAGATAGCGAAAATTTTGTTTTAAAAATTTCATTTTTAAAATGCGATTAAGTGTGCTAAATAACGGGTTTTTGTTACTAAGGACTTTAAAAATACATAATTAAATAACACGAATTACTTTCCAGAACAGTTGATACGTGGATTGCTAATTAAAACTAGTTTTCCATCTGTAAAGTGTAAATGGATTTTCTTATTTACTTACACAATGACACTAAAAGTCTGTACCAACGTGCAATATATTTTACGTCTACGTGTAGCTTATGGTTTCATCAAATTTGTCGTTGGATTATATTATACCTACGCAGTATCGTTACCACGACTCCATCGTCTGCGGTGTTGATACACGAACTAACTATTATTAATTCCACTGCCACAGCAAATTCATCCCTATAACAAATACGAGTACACAGTAAGGTATTTTACCTGCTTACACATCTAGTAGAAATAAATAATAGTATACATATATTTTTAAGATGTTTTATGGCATAGTTACATAGACCTTTGTACCAATGGTTAATTAATCAATTATCATTTCATTTAAAGTAATTATAAGTCAGTAAGTGAAATCGTCGTCTTCAACAGAGCCATCGCTACGCCGTTAATGATATCTTTTAAAGATTTTAGTGGAACAAAAAACATATTTATAGCAATGTTATATCATATTCACTATACTTTAGTACTTTCTGTGCATTAAATTACATACAATTTCATCAAAATTATTAAATAAAAAATACATAAATTTTGAATAGAATATTGTACTAACACATGATACTTTCACATTTCCGCCAAAACTTCAGCATCAATATATTATTTGTATAGTGACAGAGTAGAAATATGTAAAAACTATTATAAGGAATGTCTAAAGAATTTATGAAGATAATATCATTCCAAAACTGTAGATGTGGAATTAAAAAATGAACATTTTAATAAAGATGGTGATAATGAAGAATATAATTTTTACGCGAGTATTACACATTTGAAATAAAATTACTTTAAGGGATTCTATCGTGTTTTTATTTGATTTTTAATTTCTCGACGTTTCGAACACTGTAATAACGATAACTTTTGGACGTAAGACACCTTAGTCCTCCCGTGACCATGATCACTGTAAAATGTTCGAAACGTCGGGAAATTAAAAATCAAAAACACGATAGAATCCGTAAAAGTAGTTTTATTTCAAATATAATATTCATAAGGTGATAACGAATATATAAAAAGATGCAGATATACATATTACTTTTACAATGACGGAATGGATATATAGATTGGGATAAATAATATAATAGGACGGGTGGAATGGCTGGAGAAGAAAGTACCTACTTACTTGACTTTGAAAATTTATCCTTTCTCAAAACTTACACCAAGACACATTTGCAAAGTTTTATTAAAATCAGTTAAGTGGTTTCGGTAATTAACTTAACCAAATAACTTAATACAGGGTTTTCATATTTAAGGATTATGTCAAATTTTTTGTTTTCTCCATTCGATTGATGCATAATATTTTTATAATTCAGCAGTTTGTACAGAGAAATAAATTGTTGTATCGTGAAAGACTTTATAAACATACGAATTCAATTAACAGCCCTAAATAGGCATGTTTCATAATGGTTTCTAATGTTTACGCGAGTATTACACATTTGAAATAAAACGTCGGGAAATTATAAATCAAATACAAACGCGATAAAATACATAAAAATATGTTTCATGTTATTAAGTGGCATAGCTTTACTAAATACCTACGATATATAAAACTAATAAGCAAGATCTCGTGACAGGTGAACATACGCGGGTCAGTGAACTCAGTCGTCCTTTACGATCTCCACAGTAGAAAATGGTAACATATTGTCCAAAGTTCTTTAACATTGTAAATAAAATAACATCATGTATTTTTCCATTGAACGAATACTAAGAAAATCAAGTTGTTTTTTAAGAAATGTTTAACTAAGCCAGTAAATCTTTCAAGTGTTCCCGCCTGATTAAGTAGCGGCACAGTGATGTATGTAAACAACTTTATTTGGTTTCGAAATCGTTTCTACATGAATAAACCTCTGAAGTGATAGGGAAAACAGCATCAAGATTGAAACGACAATGCTGTTAAAATATTCAAATATTTAAAATTATAAATGGATTTAATGACGTAAATATCGACGCTTAAAATGGTCGTGAATTTCTAGGACCTGGATTATAATGTTTACCGCGTCAAAATTATAAGGGCCAACAGGACACAGTTTCATAATGGAATTGTTCCATGCTGAAACTATATTAGATAGATATTAATTAGGACTTCACAGATGGCGCAGTGGTTAAGATACCTTTCTACCATGGGTTCGATTCCCATGCAGGACAATACTTTGTACCTATAGCTAGCTATTTTTTTCATGTACCATTCTTTTTATATATATAAAAAAATGAAAAGTAATAACAATAATAAACAAACCCGCTGAGTTTCTTGCCGGATCTTCTCAGTAGTGGTCTAGTTCCGATCCGGTGGTAGTTTATTAGATTAAATTAAAATGTTAATACTGACAATATGTAAGTGCCCTCGCATAGTTTATAATAATGAATGAATTTGAATTGAATTTGAATTTGACCATCCACAAACTGTTCTCTGAGTTTGGGTATAATTTGTCTGCATTAATTATACGCTTGTAAATTCCCCTGCAATACAAGGATTATTTCCTTATTGCAGGATTGTAAAAAAAAAACAATAAGAAAAGACATTAATTAGCTCACCTTCTATTTTGTGGACTTGGAAATGTTGCATAGTCGAAATATAGTTAACGTTTCAGACATAATGCACTAATTATTAAAATATATATATATATATATTCATATTTGCTTTATTAAATGCATCATTGAAATTCTAACAGAAGCATATGTGTAATTGGGCAACTTTATAAATATTTTTATAACATCTCAGCTATAAAGAAATTATGAAATTTCGAATAACTGATTCAAACATTACTTGTGAATCTCCCAATAAATTAAATTACTAATTAGTTAGCATTCATACTCATAGAGTTATTCATCATAATTTTAGTTACTTCCTTATAATATTTTCCCAAAGATATATTTTCTCAAAAATTACGTATTATACTGGAATGTGGTCTCTTATTGTCAGCCTCGTAAAAAGGCTTAAAGTCGCTCAAGCGCTATGGAGAGGATAGCGCTCTCAGTTTTCTCTACGAGATAAAATCCGGCATACGGAAATCTGTAGAAGAACTAATATATCCCAAAGAATCAGTACATTGAAGTAGCAGACCATATCGCGCGTCGAGATGATGACCATTGGAGAAGAAACATTTCTTGAGTGGCGACCACGTATCGGACGTCGCAGTGCATGACAACCCCTCACTAGGTGAACTGACGACATTTCAAGAGTAACAGACAATGTATGTAGGCCTATGATCAACACAAAACGTCAACTGACTGATGGATAAATGAGAGGCTGACAATAATTCTAGTCGCTTTGAAAAATTAACATTTGTGTTATGCCTAATAAACGATGATATATGTATATGAATCTTACCGTTAAAGTCTCTTTAGCTATTTGTATTAATTAATAGTAATAGTCACCTCATGGATAATATCAATAGGATAAGAATACGTGGATATCATAGAAATCGGCTAAGGAGATTGTGTAGAGAGAAAACCCAAACACATGAATACAATCGCTCACCCACGTACCAAATGCAGCAATAATTGCACTATCCCTAATTTTTGCATATTGACTTACGTCCGCCCTACGTGGGCAAAAAATGCTCAATAACGATGATGATGAATAAGAGTTGAAGTACTTTCAATATATTCAGTATTTTGAAAGGTGATTGAAAATAAATAAAATATCTATAGATACTCGTAATCTATAAATACATATTACATCATGATTTTGATACAGAGCTTAAAAAATTACAAAAATAATCATCATCTCAGCTCATATAGGTCCCCTCTCGAACCTCCTCCATAATAGGAGGGTAATTGACCTACCATACCACGCTGGACATACAAGTTGGTATAGAGTTTTGTTAAGAGTTTTCCTTCTTTCGCATAGATGTTATATGCATTTTATATCCCTTAGTCGTCTCGTACGATCACTCACGTGTAAGATAGGGATTATTGGTGAATTGTTCTTACTCCGTCACCACACGGAAAACAAAATTAATATAATATAAAAATTATAACTTGTGTACGTAAGTATCCTTTATATCATTTTCATTAAAATGGCTATTCTTGCATATGATAAAAATAATATATTATAATCTACTGAGCACATATTAAGATCTTATTTCAACTAAAGGTAAATTCAATCTAATTTAATAAAAAGCACTTAATTGCTTCTTAATTTTGTTAACATCCAGAATTTTCTGAATTAGGACTATAATTAATTTTATATTAAAAAAAAAATATAAAATTTAATTTATAATTCTAGAATTTATTGTTAGAAATCTTAAAATTAAAGTATACACCGACCAACCGAAATCTTTATGTAATTGATTGAAATGGATGATAAATGGCAGCAATTAAATATATTATTTAAAAAAAACGAAAGAGCGACCCAGCACTGTCAGTATTGATGAATCGCCCAAGTATTTCTCGATTTTTAAAAAGTGAATTAATCTAAAACTATAAATGCAAATGCAAGTTTTTTTTCTTGAGTACGCTTAACACCGCAAATAAAAAAAATGCTTTCCCCTATAGAAAGCAACATTATGAACGAGTAACACAGGTTATATTTTATCTCCTACGAGAACGGGCACTTCAATTACTAGTATAAAATAAAGTTTGGAAGTAGGTTTTATTATTTTAGACGCAAATAACTATAATAATTGTTTTCAATTTTAAATCACCTTTGTTTTGATATTACAGATTAAAAATCCCTTTTGCTATTATTACCTTTTTAAAGATGAAATGCAACCATAGGAGAATATTATAAAACCACGTTTAATGCAACTAAACTACCAACAAATTACGTCAAGGCTCAGGACAATAATTTGTGTCTCTCATAAGGAAGTATCCTGCCCGGGCAGCAGTCGAGATACATTCAGCGCAGAAGATCAGTTTGTCTATAGATCACTATGAGAGCAGTTGTGATAATTTCAATTCGTTAACTAATTTTTAGTTTCTGCTTTCATCATCATCATCTCATCATCTCAGCTCATATACGCCCCACTGCTGGGCTCGAGCCTTCTCCGTACCCGGAAAGAAATTGACCTACTACACCACGCTGGTCAGACGTGTAGGTATAGGGTTTTATTTCTAGTTTTCCTTCTCTTGCATAGATGTTATATGCATATTTTATCCCTTAGTCGTCTTTTACGATCACCCACAGGTAAGATAAGGAGTGTTAAGTTGATCACGGAAAAGTTTCTGCTTTACTAATTTAATAATAAATTGGCATATGTTTTATTTTTATAAAACTTGTCTAATATTAAACAAAAGTTAGTAATTATATTTCTCCTGAATTTATTATAATAGAAATTTCATTTTATGAATAATATTCTTATTTTAATCCCTTGTTAGCATCGGTCACGTCCCTCATTCATAAGGATTCGACCGAATAGAAGAAGAATTTCTTTTGTTAGATGGCCCAGCTTCAAGGTTTTCATTGTAATTATAATTTACGGTCATTTATTCTCAATGAATCCCAATATCGTACGAAATTTAGGTCTTACATAATAAGAGATGAGGCAGTATCTATACAGATAATAATAATAAAGTTAACAATATGCGTATCATAACCCCGTAATTCTACAAATAGGGTAAAGTTTAATTTACTACACAACAAACGTGATTAAGAAACATTGAATTAAATTCTATCGTTATATTAAATTGCGAATTTTAAAATTTTAAAATCCTATTAATTGAATCTATGTTATATATATTCTATATCTATAAAAGATAGATATTTATATATATGACATCGCTAAACTCAAAAACTATTTCACCGATCATTATCAAAATTGGTAGGTATGTATATACACCGTGGAATCTAATTGGCTGTTTTCCTGAAATGTATGTACCCAGTTAATCATTCTTAATATCCCCACATAACTAAAAACATAATACATTGAAAAAAAAGTCTGATAAATAGACGTTCTTAAGTTTGTCTGATATGCAACGGTATTGTTCCCAACATGCCTACGACATAGCATTCGAATTAAATCGCAATAATAGGTAAAAAAAAATTTAGGCATTGTAGCTCGTAGCCCGCTCGCGTCCCCCACGTACCCCTTGCTATTAATGCGCCCGAGCCGCGCGACCTTGGTCTATGTTTTAATAGGTCAGTTTGCAATTTTTTGCCAAACGGCTTAGACGTATATCATATGTTTACAACAAATCCCGAACGCGAGTGCTAGTAAGTGCGAAAAAATTACAAGTATTACGAGAGGCAACTTAGCGAAGGGTAGATGCCTGTACGCTCAGCAAGAACACCTGGATTCGTTACGCAGATGTGGCGTTATAAATCCGCCTGTACCTACAACAGCGATAATTTTATCAGCCACACAACGCCTACTAACCCACACGCAGTTTTGAGTGCTTACACATGCTCAGGCTAGAGGTAGAGTCGGAGAGGTAGGTGTCGCCGACATTCTGCTCGATTAGAGAAGAAATTCTTGACAAAATGGAGCCATCGTTTTAAAGTAATTAAAGAAAGTAGGTAACCAAGGTAAGAGCATTGACCGTAAGGTTGATACCTAAGGTTGATGCTCTCAAACGACCGTAGGTATAACAAAATTATTAGACAAAACATGTTACAGTTATGCAAAAATGATATTTTAAGGAAACGTCCGGGATTGCAAATGACTAGAATTTATGTTTTTATTTTATTGAATAAATGCTATATTATGGTTCTATATCATTAACTGAATATATACGTTTCGGGAAAACAGCCAATTAGATTCCACGGTGTATATATTATATGTATTTTTTCACTGAGAAGGTTTATATGATATCCCCATTGATATAACTCACCACTAGGTGGCACTACAATGACTTAAACAAACAAACCAATGGACTAGGTTTGCTAGTAATATTATAAAATATAAAAACTACTTTGATTGATTAAATTAGCTAATCTCAGGTTGGATCTTGGATTGTAAAAAATCCTATTGTGATAGCCTATTTATGGAGAAAATTTTAGATTATAGTGAAGCAGTGCCTATAATTGCTAGCAAATCAGGGAAAATTTGATAACAGTGGGAAATCCCGTATTAAGCGCAGTCGCCGTTGCATGTCAACTGCTGACATAACAAAAATGGTGAATGATGTATAATGGTTGTTATTAATGTTGATGTTAATACCAATGATATGACATGATATTAGTTACAAGGGAAGTTGTTGTCACAACTAATACTTAGACAATAAAGCTAAAGAGTGAAAGTGTTTCTTTAAACGTATTAATCTCGAAAACTAGATGACGGATTTGGAAATCTGTATATTATTAGTTAGTCTATTTATCGAGAAAGATTATAGTACTGCAATATATAACGCTGATATATATAGCGATATTTATCATTAATATTAGAAAATTAGGAAATAATGTTATATTACATAATTAATGCATTGCTAAGTAAGTATGACTGTCATTACAACAGTCATAATAACAAATTCGTATCAAAGCGCCCTTTAATTATTAACGTATTTAATATTTTTACATTGTTAACTGTGTAGTAATGGCTACGAATACTACCAATCCTTACTTTGATCGTGAATGTCGTAAAAGACGACTAAGAGCATTATAACGACCTGGGCCAACTGCATCTGATGCCGTTTGGTAAACAATTACATTTCTAAGGAATTGGAAAGGTTGGCGTCTGGCAGGCGGACGGTCATAAAACTATTGCCAATAACTTTTACAACATGTATACTATAAAAGAAGAGTATACATATTGTATCGACCCCAAGTAATTGGGATATTATACGTAAGCGAAGCTGCAGTAATAGCTAGCAATTTAATCATTAAATACTAATAATTTAAAGGTTATTAGCAGGAGCATTCTAAATTGTCAGATTGTATAAACTAATATAATATAATTCCGGTATAAGAAGCGAACATTGCTTAATATTTTAAGGCTTCAATAAATGTCGAGATTTCTCATCAAAGCCTTATTAATTGAATCGTACTAGATTTGTTCATTAATTTTATATTTAGGCCCTTGTAGAATAATATGCTTTAAGATGATTACTGCTTTTCAAATGATTAAGAATATTTTTGTTATAAGAATAGTTTATTAAAAGAAAGATAGAAGCTGTTTGGTAGCGGCTAGGAATACTACCAATCCTTACTTTGCTCGTGGATGTCGTAAAAGACGACTAACCTAATATAATAATGTCATAATTGTCATGCTTTTTTTTTTTGTTTTTATTGGGTGGGCTACGGTCGTCGCGCTCCTCGGACCACTCAGTCCGGGGCGACAGAGGGGCGTAAGCACGCTCACCCATAACCCACCCGTGAACCTCGCCTTCGTCGTTGGACCGGCCACCGGAGCAGCGTGAACTTGTCGTCAGTGGCCGGCCCGACGGAATACCCCCCGAGAGGTACCCTCTTCTTGAGCGACATCTCCTCCCTTGGGGAGGACGTCGGTCTTTTCCTCGCGGTCAGCCTCTCGGCGGGTGACGGACTAATTCCCCGGTCCAGTCACCCACGGCCTCGGCTAGGGCGGCATAAGGCGCAGGTAATCGCGCCTACGCCGCCCCAGTCGCCGGCGATGGCTCGCGTCGTCGAGGAGACGCTCCTCGCGCACGCGCTCCGCTGACTCCTTCTGCGAGACTTCTACCTCGCAGAAGGCTGCGACCGCGTCCCAGTTCCTGACGCTGTCGAGCATCGCCCTGGTGATAGTCGGTAGCATCAGGTCAGCACCGATGACTGCGACGAGTTCACGGCGCTGCTCTACCCAAGCGACACAAGCCTCGAGCGTATGCTGCGCCGTATCCTCGTCGCAGTCGCAGTGGTGGCAGGACAGTGTACTCTCCCTCCTAACGACCGTGTGCAGGTATTTGGCGAAGCATCCATGCCCCGTCAGAACCTGTACCAGTCGGAAGGAGAGCATCCCGTGCCGCCGTTCCAACCACCGCATCAGCACCGGCCGGAAGGCCTCCATAGTCCGCACACCGAACCAAGGCCTCTCCAGATCTATCAGAATAAAATTATATGCACTATATACTATATATACCATGCTGGTCAGAAAATAGCATTCATATATATTTCGTAAAAATATGGCATACATACATAAATAATACAATCCGTAAAACGAAATAACAATTTAATATAGAAGGAAAGAGTAACTAAATTAATGAATATGTTTATAGCAGACGATAAGAGAATAATTTTAAATCACAATTAATATGATTACATTAAAAACTAAAATTAAATTAAAAATTAAGATTAAAGTAAGAACTAATTTTAAATTACTGATATTTAAAGTTCTACTTAGACTCATAAAAAGCTTTGTGGCGCAAACACGCACTCATCTACTTGTACGAGTATATGTATATACTTCTAGCTGTAGCTAGCTCCAAACACATATGTATATAGTACTGACATAGCTATTTCCACCGCAAACGCTTATTTTAAATTGCATTTTACTACATTTTCGCCTTGACATCGTCAAGCTCTATAAGTCTATATTGTAAGTCATAAACTTTATAAAATACTACAATTGCCGCGAAATTAAATAAAAAACATATAATATATTTTTTTGGTACAATAAAAAATAAATATGGCATGATGAAAAAATATAAAATTACGAATTTTCTCCAGAAAATGATGACAATTTATTTACATGTACATTTATTTTCTTTATATTCAAAAATAAATTAATTCAAAATTTATTTAAAACCCCAAAAACTTAATTATTCTCATCAGTAACTTGTGTAATAGTTATTTTTGATGTTGCCTCTGATGATATTACTGTGACAATTAGTCGATAATGATTGAAGTATATTACAAAAGTATTAGACATAACAAATTAATAAATTTAAATTAATATAAATGTAATCATTAAGATAAAATATATCTAAATTATTAATATTAAGACAATTAATAAATAATAATATTATTTTAATACAAAAATAATAATTTATTTCAATATTAATTATATTATTATTTATTAAATCAAATATGATTCAAATTCAAAAATGATTGATGATTTCGAAAATTCAAAAATGATTGATGAATCAAAATATGATTTTTAATAAATCGATTATATAAATTACGCGTTAAATTCGATTTTTATAAACAGTGCCGTCTATGCGTTGGATGAATAAAACTCGAAGGTAATTCATTATTATCTACAAGTTAAGAGTGAGATAATATAGTTGTTGATAAAATAAAAATGTCTTCTAATCGTAAAACAGCTAAAAGCAACTGGCGAAAATATTTTATAACGAAAAAGAATAATACCACAGCAATATGCATGTACTGTCCGAAATAATTAAAAATTTGTAGTAATACTACAAATTTAAAATAGCACGTAGAACGAAAGCATCCCACTATCTTACAGGTAACATAGTATATAAAAGAAAGTTGTGTTAGTTACAACACTTATAACTCGAGAACGGCTGGACCATTTTTTATGAGTTTTATATTTTTGAGTTTGTCTTCGTCGGGAATAGGATATTAAAATATAATATTATTCATCAAAAAAAATTCAATAAAAAACCTCAGTCAAAACATCAGTTTAAACGTTCATTCATTCACCATATAACAAATGCAACTGGCAGCTCATGTAATCTATATCTATATATAATAGAAAGTTGTGTTAGTTACAACACTTATAACTCGAGAATGGCTGGACCAATTTTTATGATTTTTATGTTGTTTTCGAGTTTGTTGTCGTCGGAAATAGGATATTAAAATATGATATTAATAAACAAAAAAAAATCATCAATAAACAGCAGTTCTAAACTTCATTTGTTGATGATGTAACAAACGCAACTGACAGCTCACATCATTACGTGGTCTAATAGTTTGGAAAATACCGCGAAAAGTTGAAATTAAAGACCGGTCAGAGTTCGTTTTGTGCGAGTGTTACAAATTTTTACGATGATTGTTATAATAAACCATATTGTGTTTATATTGTCATCAACAATGCCGCAACCAATAAAATAAAATCCTTCCCGACAAAACCGTAACGAAATTAGAATCCGAAACATCACGAATGTAACCACGGCAGAAGAACAAGATATTGCACATTTTCGAGGCAGCCCTTGAAACGGCTCTGTTGACAATGCGAAATTGTCGAGCAAATCTCAGAGATCAACAATTGGTTAATTTTCAACGCGCATGAAGAAAAATGTTGTATGGTACTTCTTCGTCTTGCTGGAACACATGGTACTTCTTCGTCTTGCTGGAACTTTATTAAAATACTTGATATTTTGAATTTATATATTATACATATTTATTGTCATAATAAAAAAAATAACTTGATGATTTTGAAATAATCGATGTCTGCTTATCTCATTCATTAACTGTTAGGCGGAACGAAGTGTGCCGGGTCCGCTAGTATTTTATAATGATTATTGTCTTCCTTATCCCCTTATTGCACGAATTATGAAGATGATGAAAAATTTTATTTTACGGAAAACTTCTTTTATCTTTTATATACAACCAGTCTGAATAGGGGTATTTTTTTGTATTTATCTTAGAAATTACTACAGAAAGCTATATATGGCATCGTATGCAATCTAGTGGAAATATACTAAGCCATATATGGCTTCGTATGCATTAATTAAAAAATCCCATCGGTTGGGCCGGATTTCCAATAGGTGCGGGTTCGAACCCCGCTTGTGACATCATTTTTCGTTTCGTAATCGGGTATTTATAAATAATTAAGCATATTAAATGCTAAAAATTTCAGTAATTCGTCATCAATAAGTTTTTACAAACTAATATTTTATTTTAAGACTAGTCAAATATAAAATTATCATCATAATTTGACTGCACAAATGGCGTAGTGGTTAAGATACTGACCTTCCGTGTCAGTGCCATGGGTTCGATTCCCACGTAAGACAATACATTGTGCGACCCACAAAGTATTATTCTGTGTCTGGGTGTAATTTGTTTGCGTTAATTGCATGTTTGTTAAGTCCCCCGCAATACAAAAAATAATATTTTAACCTTTTTAACTTTAAAAAAAATATCAGCCTATTGTCGTCCACAGCTGAACGTAGGTGTAATTGTAAAATAGTACTTGACATTTATGGCAATTTTCTTTTGTTCTGATTTATATTTTAGTTTTTGAGACAATATGGTTATCTTGTTAGGATGCTCATCATTTCAGGATGTCACGAGTGTGGTGCACCAGTAGACGATGCGCGTCACACTCTGGAGGTATGCCTCGCCTGGGGACCCCAGCGCCACGTCCTATCGGCGGTCGTTGGGAGAGACCTGTCGTTGTCGACCATCATCTCGAAGATGCTGGACAGCGTAAGGTGCTGATCGTCGATGGCCTCCGGCGCCCCATAAAAGCGCGGAAGGGGCTGCTGTAGTTTTAGTGGGTATTCCGGTCGGGCTTCAGCTGGCCGGTGAGTCCCACACTGCCCCGCATTCGGTTCCGACAACGGGGGATAGCGCGTAAATGCGTTTCCACAGCGAAAACAAAAAAAAGGATGCTCATCATTTATTTATTTTTTTTAATAAAATGGTACTGAAAATTTATATCAATAATGACATTTGGTTTCCTTATGCCTTACTTTGAAAATTTAAAGGAACCTTCGGTTTGATTTTTAGTTATGAATTAGTTATTTTTTTATTTATATCATTTTATTTGATTTTTAATCTAATAAATTGTTAATATGAATCTCTTAGGTTTATTACTGGAATACAAAAAGCATATAGATTTTTATATAATAGAAAAAATCAATTTTTCTTAAAAATTGATTATTTATTTTTATTAAAATCGATTTTTGGCAAATCGATTAATATTGAATAAAGAGAAATCGATTTTTATTTAATCGATTTTTTTTCATTAACTTCACATCCCTACGTTATAGTACGTATAGTAGGTACATATATTGCATCATATAGCGCGTCGATGCGTCGCCCGACACGGCCGCCCATCTTACACGTCTAATCAGTTTACCCCTCGCCTATTTTCACATCAAAAAGCAAACAAATTTCAAATTTATATCATATGTTTAATTTTATATATTACTAGCTTCTGCCCGCGGCTTCGCCCGCGTAAAAGGTTACTTTCCTAAAGCTTTTACATACATACATATCATCACGCCATATCCCTTGCAGGGTAGGCAGAGAGAACAGAGTGCCAGAGAACTCTATCTCTGCATACTTCACTCGCTTCCTCAACATTCATAATTCTCTTCATACACGCTCGCCAGTTTCGGAGACTCTTGACTCCACCTTCCTTCAGTACCTGACCGATCTGGTCTAGGTAGGTTAGTCTCGGTCTCCCTCGGTACCTACATCCTTCCACTTTCGCATTGTATATCTTCTTAACCAGACGTTCGCTCGGCATTCTTTCCACATGTCCGAACCATCGGAGCATTCCCTTTCGCATCTTTACACCAATACTCTCTTTCATACCTAAAGTTTTTGATCCCCTATTTTTATTTTTGACCGTCGGTAATACAGTGCAACGGTATTACAATACTCAGGGTTGGAACTTCATTACTGGACTGCTAGATGGCGTTGAAGAAGCTAGATTTTGAGATTTTTTGACAAACAATTTTTTTTATTTTATATAAAAATTTTGATTTTTTTTTAATAAAAAGTATCCTATGTTACTTTTAATACCTCCAAGTATATGTGTACAATGTTTCATGATGATCGGTTGAGTAGTTTTAGCGTGAAAGCGTAACAAACAAACTTACATTCACATTTATATATTAGTAGAGATTATTATACTATTTTTATAAAGGGGTCTACGCGTGAATGTGAGCAAAACCAAAATAATGGTCTTTGAAAGAGATGAAGCCAGAACAGATGTAAGAGTAACAATAGGTAATGATGTACTGGAGCAAGTGAATGAATTTGTATATCTTGGATGTGGATTTAGCCGAGATGGAAGGTACACCACTGATATAGAGCGAAGAGTGAATGCGGGAAATAGAGTGAACGGAACGTTGGGGCAACTTCTCAGTAGCCACCACCTCAGCCAGAAGGCACGTATAGCAATACATAACGCAGTGCTTGTCCCAACATTACTGTATGGAAGCGAGAGTTGGGCATGCAAAAAAGAGTATGAAAATAAAATTAATGCGGTCGAAATGCGATCTCTGCGGAAAATCTGTGGAGTTAGGCTGACCGATCGCATTCGTAACGACGACGTAAGAGAGCGAGTAGGTATGAAAGAGAGTATTGGTGTAAAGATGCGAAAGGGAATACTCCGATGGTTCGGACATGTGGAAAGAATGCCGAACGAACGTCTGGTTAAGAAGATATACAATGCGAAAGTGAAAGGATGTAGGTACCAGGGAAGACCAAGACTTTCCTACCTAGGCCAGTTCGGTCATGTACTGAAGGAAGGTGGAGTCAAGAGTCTCCGAAACCGGCGAGCGTGTATGAAGAGAATTATGAATGATGAGGAAGCAAGTGAAGTATGCAAGGGTAGAGTTCTCTGGCACTCTGTTCTCTCTGCCTACCCTGCAAGGGACATGGCGTGATGGTATGTATGTATGTATGTACTATTTTTATTTTATATGTTTTTATAAGTGTGAGTGGGGGCTATAATAAAGGGAAAACACGTTGTACGTCTCTCTATCAAATTGGAGATATTATGGTGAAAGGTCATATTAAGTGCATGCATGATCACTGAGAATGAAGCATTGGAGTATAAAAGGATCGTCGCAATTCGTAGTCTCATGTGCTATGCATGTATGTATTTATGTGTATTTCTTTTCTTGAATATTCTTTTACATCTAAAGTATATATTTTAACTGCTATAGTATATACGTATAATTAATAAATCATAAAAATTTAAAAACGACGTTTTATTTACTCTATTTGATACTATATTTTAATTAATTCATGAATACATCAAGTTCGCATTATTCAGGCAATCATTATGTGCAGATCGTTGCAATATCAACGTCAGCAAATTGAATTTCTAAGTTATTCCACAACTTGTTAAGGCACAAGTTAAGTAAGCTCGTTCTCAGTTATTGTTTCGCCGGCTTGAAACTCGATGATTGGAGCCAAGGGTACAAACGACGTCAGTTTAGATCAACTTCTCAATTTCTAACACGCTATTTAGATGGCAGTCTGGCAACTGGGTAGTTTGCAATTGAATTATTTTATTGATATAAATTTTATTTCTATAGCTTATTTGCTAACAAGCTTTGATATAATCGTATTTCATTCAGTCATCAAAAAACAATGAAGAATGATTCTCGACCTATTTACCATTGGCGTTATGTGTATTTATTTAATTTAACTATTAAGAGTAGGATTTACATATTCTGCTCCCTCATTCAGGATTAAATTGCTATTTTCTGTTTCTCTCTAGTCAATTGTTACCGTGTCCTAGTTCGTTTGAAATAAAAAACAGTTCCACTCATATGAATTAGACATATGATAGTAAGTTGCCTACTATATGGAAATAAGTGTAACATAAAAAAAATGTAGAGTATTTTATATGACTATCTATCACTTCGCTAGCTAAATCATTATTCTCCTACTCTTATCCCAATTACTTGGGGTCGGTACAATATGTACTCTTGTTCCATAGTGCATATTGTAAAAGTTATTGGCAATAGTTTTAAGACCGGCTGCCTGCCAGACGTCAACTCTCCTTGGGAATGTAATTGTCGACGAAACGGTATCAGATGTAGTTGACCCAGGTCGTTATAAGGCTCTTAGTCGTCTTTTACGACAGCCACGAGCAAAGTAAGGGTTGGTAGTATTCGTAGCCGCTACCACACAGCTACACTTCGATGCTAAATATATCAAATAAATATATACATATTGTTTTTACATCTATTCTATACTAAAAAAATAACAACATTAACGTACTGTAATTTAATTAAGACATTCCTAAAGCCTGCTTGCCTGACCCGCTTTCCATCTTAATAGATCTTAATAGATCTCTATTAATTTATAATGTCCAATATCTACTATTCACAATCTATATCAATAAATTAATTTAGCCTAACATTGATTCTAATAAATATAACTGAGGGCATAATTTAACCAAACAGATTCTATTCTATTATTCCATACATAAATTAAGTAAAGCAACAGAGTTTAACAGTTTGTATTACAATTAGAGTCGATAAGCCATTTTCATTTAAACTAAAGCGCATTAACTCATCATCATCATTATCCTGCCTATAATTGGTATAAGAATCCCAATCGGGTGGACGCAATATGCACTTTTCTACCATCGCACATACTACAAAAGTTATTGGCAACAAAATTACAGCCACGGGCCGGTCCATCCGGGGTAGTACCACACTCTCACAGAAGATCGACGTCTGAGTAATGACAATGTGCTATTGCGCTTTGTTTAGAGGACAAGAGAGCCGGCAGCCCAAATGGGTGGGTTTGGAATTTCTATTGGTAGTGTTGCAAAGTTCCATGGGCGGCAGTAACACTTACCACCAGGTGTGCTGCTTGCTCGTTTGCCACCATAAGCAATAAAAAAAAAAATTAAATATTAGGAAAATAAATATTAGGAAAATAAATATTTTCATTTTATTTCAATACTTATTTATGAAGTTTCTCCTTTTTAAATCTTAAGCTCATGTGAGATTTTAAAATGCTACACCTTTTTTTTCAGCGTCGTTCAGGTCAGCGCTCTTCTCGCACTACTCCGTCCGGGGTGACAGAGGGGCGTAAGCACACACACCCGTAACCCACCCGTGACGTTGCCTTCGTCGTTGGGCCGACCACCGGAGCAGAGTGACCTGACGTCAGTGGTCGACCCAACGGAATACCCGCTGAGGAGTACCCTCTCTTCGACCAACGTTCCCCCGTCGGGGATGCTACACCTGCAATATCTCTGATTAGTACTACAATGATACTACAATTATCGATGCGACGTTCTTGTAGTAATAAAGATGTAAATGAGTAATACATTAATTCCAGTGAATTCGCTAACCATGCACCTACTAATCAACACTGACAGTCTAATTAATTTAATTTATATTAATATATATATTAATTTATTTAAATATAAATTAATTTATATTACTTGCTTCCTTTCCTTCCTCGCTCGACATCAAGAACGCCTTTAACAGTCTCCCGCACGAGACGTTGAAGGAGGCGCTTCGCTATCATGGAGTGCCTCCGTATCTCCGAGGGAAGGCACGTGCTCTGGGAGGGGGGCGACGGGCGCATATATCGCCATCGGGTGGAGTGCGGCGTTCCACAGGGATCGGTCCTCGGTCCGGTTCTGTGGAACGTCGGATTCGACTGGCTCCTACGGGGTCGGCTTCTTTCCGGGATGGGGGTCATCTGCTACGCGGATGATACCCTCATCACGGCTAGGAGGCCCGACTTCCTGGGGGCTGCCCGATTGGCACGCGAGGGAGTCGCGCTCGTCGTAGGCCGGATCGGTATGTTGGGCCTGAGGGTCTCAGTGGAGAAAACCGAGGCCCTCCTATTTCATGGCCCGCGTCGAGGTCCCCCCCGAGGAGCACAAATCAGTGTGTCGGGGGTTGCCGTGCCGGTGCGGCCCCAGATGAAATATCTGGGTCTGCACCTAGACCCTACATGGAATTTTGGGCCACACTTTGCCCAGCTCGTCCCGCGGCTTGTGAAGGCGGCCGCGGCTCTAGGTAGGCTTCTGCCGAACACTGGCGGTCCAGGATCGTCCTGCCGGCGATTGTACGCCGGAATTGTGCGATCTATGGCACTCTATGGTGCCCCTATTTGGTCGGAGTCTCTCACTGCCCGCAATAGAGCCCTCCTGCGACGTCCGCAGAGGGTCATGGCGGTGAGGGCCATTAGGGTCTATCGTACGGTGTCTTGGACTGCAGCGACACTGTTGGCGGGCGACCCGCCTTGGCCGCATATGGCCAAGGCCTTGGCGGAGGCCTACCGGCTGCGCGTTGTGGCGCGCGCCGGCGGTGAGCAAGTCTCCGCAAGGAGACTGGGCAGAGCTTTGGAAGTGGCCCGAAGTGGAGTCATCCGGCGGTGGCGGGAGGATCTGGAGTCCCCCGTAGCAGGGCGGGGGACTGTGGAGGCGGTCGCGCCGCATCTCCACCGCTGGATTAGTAGGGGGCACGGCAGCCTAACCTTCAGGGTGGTGCAGGTGCTTACCGGACACGGGGTCTTCGGTAAGTACCTGCATAAAATTGGTAGAGAAGGGGCCCCAGGATGTCACGAGTGTGGCGCGCCAGTAGATGATGCGCGTCACACTCTGGAAGTATGCCCCGCCTGGGGGCCCCAGCGCCACGTCCTGACGTCGGTCGTTGGAGGAGACCTGTCGCTGTCGACCATCATCTCAAAGATGCTCGACAGCGACAGGTGCTGGGAGTCGATGGCCTCCTTCTGTGAGGCCGTCATGGAGAGAAAGGAGGCTGCGGAGCGGGAACGCGAGAGGCTTGCGCCCGCTGAATCGCTCCGCCGCCGGCGGCTGGGTAGGGGGAGGCGCCGTTATGCGCATCTACTCCCACCGCCTTGAGGACCGACTGGGCGTGGCCAGAAGGCCAAGCGTTGGGGCGTCGGGGATCGAATGTCAGTAGACGATCTCTCCGGCGTCCCGTAAAAGCGCGGAAGGGGGCCGCTGTGGTTTTAGTGGGTATTCCGGTTTGACGGCGAGTCCCACACTCCCTCCCGTCACGACATCGGCGGGAAGGGGTTAGCGCGTAAATGCGTTTCCACAGCGTAAAAAAAAAAAAAAAAAAAAAAAAAAGGTTGATAGGTTGAACTCTCTTAGGTGTATTTTACGATATCGATGAGCGAATTAAGTCTTGGTAGTTTTAGCTACTACCGCACAACTGTGCAGTCGCATGATTCCGTAGACATCGTCGCGAAACACATCATGTTGGTAATATAATGGAATTTAACTATGCTGGATTGCATCATGCATTGCATGCATATGTGATAAAAATAGAAAATGGTTTTGAAAATCCAAAAGTGCACGCCTCATAATTGTTATATTATTTATCATTTACTATTGCCATAAATGAAAATGAAAGAAAAAAAGACTTTTGAAATTTCGTGTCGTTCTCGACGCAGTGCTAAACATAGCTGTTCGTTTACAATGGAATGAACATATGGGATTTGTTTCATTTGCTTGTCTAAACGGACGAAAAAAAAATGTCAACGAACCCAAGTCAAGATATACAACATACACTAATGACTAAGCAGTTTAGTTTTTTATAAATTGCAATTAAACGACAAAGAATTACCAAGCCATTTTCGAAAGAAAACAGCGCGTTACAATTATGAAGCTTTTAAAAAAAGAAATATTTAGATACATTAATTTTTACGGTCGTGAGAGTGCCATATCTATACGCACAGACATCCGGACGTCCTGGAACTATTTTTAATCTACTTTTGTGTTACTTTAAACAAAATAATTGCTTTTAAAAGTATCTAATACGTCTAAACGAATGTTTTTCTTGACATATGTATGATAATATTATCCTATAAGTGTAGCGTGAGAAAATGCAGTCATATTTAGTTTTTAAAAGTCATTTTTTTTCAGATATACGGAGTAAAGCATCACTTCAACGCTTCGCTTATGAGGCGTGCAATAAAATTTCAACTATTATCCTAAATGAATTTCCTATCATTCCTGATGTACTACTGATATTAAAACTTTAAATAGAGTATGAGTGCAATTCATATTAAAATAAATACATTTTCGAGTATGTCTAAGTTTGATTAAAATTTTCCACTAACCTGAGCTATTTCTACCAAATATAAACTGGTCAATTATTATTATTTCCTCAAAGAAGGATGTTCTTTTTTCAATTTTGCATATAAAATTAAGATTGTATCTAACCTATTTCATTTATAGCTCCTTAACTAATGAGAATTAATTCACTTATGCTAACATTGCAGTAATTAACAATTAACATTAATTAACAAAACCCAATATTTCATATAATGGGTTTTGTTTTTTAAATATAACTACTGCTTCACAATTTACTTGGGTATTAAGAGCCATTTATTATTTTAATAGGCACGCACAGATGCTTTGAGCTGCACATAGAATTTTATGGCGTATGTGTACCATACGCCATAAAATTTTCACATATTTTTAAAATATATGAACATACAACAGAAGCTTTTTATTTAACTTGTGAATTGAACATGTTTATATGTCTCTTATCTCTATGTGTACCCTCTATGTATGTAATTAAACTCCTCCAAAATAGCTGGACCAATTTTGATAAAAATCTTTGGTATTTAATTTTTTTTGGATTTGGATTGGTAATTAACCCCAAATAATCTCACTAAGAATGACTTAAAGGAAAGCTGTGTGGTGGTGGCTACGTATACTACCAACCCTTATTTTGCTCGTAGATGTCGTAAAAAAACAACTAAGAGCATTATAACGAACTGGGCCAACTCTATCTGATGCCGTTTGGTCAACAATTATATTCCCAAGGAGTGTTGACGTCTGACAGACGGCCGGTCATAAAACTATTGCCAATAACTTTTATAATATGTACTATGAAAGAAGAGTACATATTGTATCGACCCCTGTATTGCTAAACTAAGCAGCCACATTACCATAGTGCACAGCACATATAGTGCGAGGTATAAATAATATATAAGATAGCCGCAACCGCATAGAAATCTTTACAAAATTTGAATAACTTCATCTGGAATATACATTTCGTTCGTTCATTGGTATACGTTTTATGGAGCAGACTCGGGCCTAACAGTGGAACATATATGAGCTGAGATGATGATAATCATTGTTATACGTTTTATGGAGGACATTTTGCAGTATGTTGTAAGCTTAAAATTTGTACTGATACGATATCTTTTCGAAAGTTAACCCACTTTCGATAAACCTATCAGAAGCGGAAGTGGCTAAAAACCATATGTACATGTAATAATATCATTCATGATTTACCAGGTCAGTCAAGCCGTACAGCAACACACATAATGAATGTATGAAAACAAAGCAGCGCAAGTGAAAACTCAAATTAGGATCTTATATCAACCCGTGCCAACAACTCGGTATAATAAGCCAACTTGGGAGACCATAGGACGCAAACAGATAAAATCACAAGAGAAATAAAACTTAAAGGAAAATCTTATACCGACCTGTCTGACGTGGCATAATAGGTTAACCCCCAAACCCACTGTAAAGAAGGCTCCCAGTAATGCCACATACCTATATAAACCGAGATTATAATGATGATATTTTTAGGGTCCCGTACCCAATGGGTAAAAGCGGGACCCTATTACTGAAACTTCGCTATCCGTCCGTCCGTCTGTCACCAGGATGTATCTCAACAACGGTGATAGCTAGTGCTAGAGTTGAAATTTTCACAGATGATGTATTTCTATTGCCACTATAACAACAAATACTAAAAATAAAATAAAATAAATATTTAAGGGGGGCTCCCATACAACAAACTTGATTTTTTTTTTTTTATATATTATGGTACGGAACCCTTCGCGCGCGAGATACTCGCACTTGGCAGATTTTTTTTTCTTTTTTTTTTTTTTTTAGGGTTCATTAGGTCTATTCTTTTTAATAATAGGAATAATTTAAATACATATATAAATACAGCTTAGTATATAATTGCTACTTATCTCAAGTAACATATATCAACCGTTAACTTTATTGAATAAAACGTTAATCTAAATAACTTAGCAAACAAATAGATTCCAACTACCTAATAACCTTATTCCAAGCAACATCATAACTGAACAATCATTGTTCACTGACGGTACTTGTTTAAGTTAGCGTTAGTCCGAGGCGCACTGCCAACTAAACTTCGAATAGGCAAACTCCTTATTATTCATTGCAACACTGGCTAACTGATAATATAACTTTTGAGCGCTTAATTTAAACTGTCAGCGGTAACTATATTTATTGAGCAAGTGAGTTTTTTTGTAAGCAATGATGTTATATTTTTCATTTGATAACTGAGTAAGTTTTCCGTGTGGTGACGGAGTAAGAATACAATTCACCACACCCTATCTTACCCGTAGGTGATCGTACAAGATGACTAAGGGATATAAAATGCATATAACTGACACAGATGACTGCACAGATGGCGTAGTGGTTAAGATACCGACCTTCCGTGCCAGTGCCGTGGTTCGATTCCCACGCAGGACAATACTTTGTGTGATCCACAAAGTGTTGTTCTGAGTCTGGGTGTAATTTGTCTGCGTTAATTCCATGTTTGTAAAGTCCCCCGCAATACAAGGTTTATTTCCTAAGTGCAGGGTGGTGTTATAAAAAAAAAATAAAAAAAATAAAATTATAACATCTATGCAAGAGAAGAAAACTTGAAACAAAATCCTTTACCAACATGTCTGAACAGCGCGGTATAGTAGGTCAATTCCCTCCCATTACGAAGGAGGCTCGAGGCCAACAGTGGGACATATATGAGCTGAAATGATGATGATGAAGAACTGAGTAAGAATATAATTCACCTATCTTACCTGTATATGTATTACAACGACAACTAAAAGGTATATGCATATAACATTTAGGTAAGTGAAGAAAGACTCGAAATAAAACCCTGTACCAACCCGTTTAACCAGCGTCGTACAGTAGCTCAGTGTTTCTTCTCTAGTGAAGGCGGCTCGAGACCAAGGACGTATATGAGCTGAAATTACATTGTAATATACCCACGTATATCCGTGTGGTGACAGAGTAAGAATAGAATTGACCACCCCTATCTTACACGTGGGTGATCGTAAGAGACGACTAAGGGATATGAAACGCATATAACATCTGTCCAAGAGAAAGAAAACTTGAAACAAAACCCTATACCAACACGTCTGACCAGCGCGGCATAGTAGGTTAATTTCCCTCCCATTACAGAAGAGGCCCGAGCCCAATAGTGGGACATATATGGGCTGCGATGATGATGATGATTCCCACGTAGACTTTTAATCTGACATACGACAAGATTATGTTAATCAGACATAATTCGCAATACGGTGCTTCTTATTTAAAATAAAACTATTTTTACGGCGTTTATCGCGTTTGTATTTGATTTTTAACTATCTGATGTTTCGAACGCTTTATAGTGTTAATTGTGATGTGACGTGACAATAGTGACGTTTTATTTGAAACGTGTAATACACGATTAAAAATCAAAAATCATTATAGAGCTTTATATTAAAAAATAACTACTATGTAATATTATCTAAACTCAAGAATATGTTCAGATTACTTAAAGAAAAAAGATTTGTTTTACTAATAATTCGCACTTAGTATCGCTACTAGCAACTAGCGATATTGAGTTTTAATTTAATTATTGGCGGGTCGATAAATGTTAATTAACAGTTGCTTGGAATATAAGTAATGTTTATACATAATCAATAATTAAATATATAGGTAGGTAAGGATACATAAATACCACAAAGTATATAAAATACGAATAATTTAATGATTATGAAGGCAAATATAGCACATGTGAATTATATCCATTTTATACCCGAAAGCTCTCGTGAACATGAACGCTGAAAAGTGTTCGGAGTATTGGGTAAGTAAAAATGAAATAAAAACATCCGTGATAGTTTTATATAATATAAAATCCGTGATAGTTTTATATAATATAAAATCCGTGATAGTTTTATTTCATAAACAATTGTAATTATGATGGACTTTACTCTTTAACCATATTAATATCATGTAAATCTGCAATTCCCCGTATGATGATGGATTAGAATACACGATCTCACCACCTCTTACTTCCCCGTAGGAGTCGTAAAAATCGGCTAAGGGACATTGAGCTGCAGCACTTTCCTGGGAAACTTATAACATAAACTGTTCTCGCCAACTCGCCTATGTACCAATGCCATGTTCAGTAATTATGCCATTTTCCTTCCATATACTGATTTTTTTTTGCCGATGGTGGTAAACAACACCTGATGGTAAGGTTTTACTGCTGCCCGTGGACCCACGTATATCATGGTACTGCTGAGCCGCTGCCTACCAGTAAAAACCCCAAATTCACTCAAAAACTTGAGCTGCCAGCTCTCTCGAAATCGTTTTATATCAATCTGTGGACATCAATAAGGTAATTATGTTGAAAATTTGGTATAATTTATAACTTAAATTAAAAACCGCCCAAATGGAATCCATAAAGGAATATCAATTATTATTAAAATTATTATCAATATTAATATTTCGCAATAGAAATATACAAAATTTATTCTCGTATATACATAAATATATACTATAATATATATATATATATATATATATATATATATATATATATATATATATATATATATATATATATATATATATATATATATATATAGTCACTCAAACATAACAAAAACATCCGTCAACAAAAACTTATCCTAACTTATCGCACATGTCACAACATACTTTAATGATTTATACTACCTCAGGGAGCTGTTGTAATGATACGACGTCTAGTTATTATAAATAATAATATACACTGCAACCATTTGCAATAATAAAACCGGGAAATGGGTTAACCGTATTACGAACAATTGAAACCCACTGTAACTGAAGGCCGAAATAGAAAAAAGCTTCCTTTTTAATTTTCAATACACAACTTATTTTATTATATTTCGTCGCATAGAACTGAATTGACTTATACTTATTGCTTCTCTTCATTGTTTTTTAACATGAAAGGAACGTCTTTAATTGTGGTAAGTTAAGAGTTATTGTTTTTAAAATAAACAAAATTTTCCATTTTTTTATTCTAACGTTAGTTATAAATATAATATAACTATCTAAAACACAGATAAAATAAAGTTTAGTGAACCGCAAAATCCGCGAAAGTCATTGAAGTGAAAGTTCCTTAACAAGAACGCTTTTACACTTGTGTGACGCACCTAAGTTTATTCACAGTGGCACAGAGATGGAAAAAGGAAGCTCTATATTACATACCCACAATTATTTCCAAAGGGATTCAAAGCTCTAGTATATTGGCTAAAATTTTCATTGTGTTCGACACCAACTTCCTCTTTCAGTAAGTTCTTAAATTACGCAGTACTCGTACTCGTTCTCCCAGGAGCCTCGTACAAATATCGATAATCAATATTATATTCAGCTGAATTAAACTTTGTTTTAAGTAGAAATATATTTAGCGGCACAATATTTACTGCTCTTCCATTCATATTGCAAATGTTATTGGCAATAGTTTTATGACCGGCTCCCTGCCTAACTTCAACCCTTGTTCGGAATATAATTATTGACCAAACGGTCTCAAGTGGAGTGGTCCCAAGTCGATATAAAGCTCTTAGTTATCTTTTATATCATCCAAGAGCTGAGTAAGGGTTGGTAGCATTCTACTACTAGCACAGAATCTAAATAACATCATTCTCCTTCTCTTATCCCAAATACTTGTGGTCGATATGATATGTACTCTTCTTTCATAGTACATATTGTAACAATTATTGGCAATAGTTTTATGACCGGCCACCTGCCAGCCGTCAATCCTCTTTGGGAATGTAATTGTTGACAAAACGGCATCAGATGGAGTTAGCCCAGGTCGTTATAAGGCTCTTAGTCGTCTTTTACGACATCCTCGAGCAAAGTAAGGGTTGGTTACTACCACCGATCGATGCCGCTACCACACAGCTAAATATATAATCATATTAATATTATATAAATGTAACACCAAATTATGTATATACTTAGTTGCTCTGACTCCAAATTTACAATCCATAACTTAGTTTAGGAATCTCAGTTTTGGTTATTTGTAATTTTATAAACTCTGCGTGAAATAAGTTATTGGAAATGAATTCCTTGTTATTATATAATTAAACTGTATCTTTCGGTACTCTACGGTGCGGTTGAAATGCGATTTTCTTCGGAAAATCTGTGGAGTTAGGCTGACCGATCGCATTTGTAAAGACGACGTAAGAGAGCGAGTAGGTATGAAAGAGAATATTGGTGTAAAGATGCGAAAGGGAATGCTCCGATGGTTCGAACATGTGGAAAGAAGAGCCAAACGAACATCTGCTTAAGAAGATATACAATGCGAAAGTGGAAGGATGTAGGTACCGAGGGAGACCGAGACTAACCTACCTAGACCAGATTAGTCAGGTACTGAAGGAAGGTGGAGTCAAGAGTCTCCGAAACCGGCAAGTGTGTATGAAAAGAATTATGAATGTTGAGGAAGCGAGTGAAGTATGCAAGGATATTGTTCTCTGGCACTCTGTTCTCTCTGCCTACCCTGCAAGGGATATGGCGTGATGATATGTATGTATGTATGTGTAAACTGTATCTGTAGTCTCTGCCTGCCCCTGCCTCTGGGAAACAGGCGTAAGGCTATGTATGTAGGTAAACTGTATCTTTTTTGCTATTAATAAATATTATTGTTATGAACAGTAATCTAGATATAATACTGTAATAGATATTGTTATATTCTCATCATTGGAAGAAATGACCAACGATAGTTTTCGTTTGCTTCGTTTCATTTGTTCTAATTTTTTATTATTTTTTTTTTTTTCATTTTATTCCATGTATTATTACAATACATATCATGTGGTGAAGCAGTAAGAAAAAAATAATAATTGCTACTCTTGTCTTGCCCGTGAATATCGTAAAAATTAATAAATGTAAGCTTCCATATACTATTACTACTAGAGAAGGAAAAGTGAAAATAAATTTCCATGCGAATCGCTTATGTCAGCATGGTCTACTAGGACATGCTGACTGCCTTAATTATAATAAAGACATAAGAGATAATTAATACCTATTTAGATTTTTTATATATACTTGAAACTATATATACTTGGTTTAAAGAAATCTCTATGTATATTTTATTGTTATAGCAATCTAGCTACAACATAGTTAATTAAATCGGTATATAAATAAATAAATAAGCATTTCCATATTAATTAAGCACAAAAAGCGAATACTTTTTTCAAAACAGTAGCAATATTTCTCTCATAATTAATATTTATGAAATGCTGCTCGGGTTCCCTTATCACGTCAATAAGTCATTTAAGGCACATTAGACGATAAACCTTAATTGCAGTCCGCCAAAACCACGAAACATAAAAATATGTTCTTTGTTTAGTATAACACCTTACTCACTAAAACGGTAAGCAGGCGTGTAATATTGTTTCTATAATATTTTGTCATGTAACATTTAGTTCTACTTAAAAATGAACAAATCTATATGTTTCTGTTATTGAAAATTTCTTTGCAAAAAATCTAATAATTGTATAACTAAGTTTTGAATGCGGGCCTTTTGATCCGAAAGGTTAACCCGAAGGACGAATCACTGAAAACCGGCACCGATGAGCCGTCCGGCGCAGAAAGATACGTGCAGGTTAAGTCGCACGACGCTCTTCATTACCCCGATGGATCTGGTGGGGTATGACTATACCATAGCTTGCCACCAATTAATGAAAAGGGCCTTAGGATGATAAGTCAAATAATCTTTCTACTGCTCTTATCTAACAGCTTGCTATGAACTGTCTCAGTTATTCATTAGAATAAATCGTTTTATGTAAAATTTACATAATCAGTGATAGGTATACCATATTAGCTGTGTGGTAGCGGCTACGAATACTACCAACCCTTACTTTGCTCGTAGATGTCGTAAAAGGCGACTAAGAATATGGCGCCTTATAAGGACCTGGGCCAACTCCATCTGAAACGGTTTGGTCAATAATTACATTCCCAAGCAGGGATGACGTCTGGCAGGCGGCGGGTCATGAAACTATTGCTAATAACATTTACAATATGTGCTATGAAAGAGGAGTACATATTGTATCGACCCCAAGTAATTGGGATAAGAGTAGGAGAATGATGATGGTAGTATACTATACCATAAATCATCATAGTACATTGCTGTGTCAATCCGGTTACTTCTTTTTACCCTTGCATTTAAAGGCTCCTTCGAACTTTACTTTTTTATCCGTCTTTAATTACGCCATCTAATAACTTTTGCAATATGTACAATGGAAGAGGAGTATATATTACATCGACCCCAATTAATTGAGATAAGAATAGACCAATGATTATAAATTACGGTCGTGGTGATAACAAATCACAATCTTTATTAATCAATTGCCGTCGGTTTTTTGAACAGCTATAAGTGTCATTCTTCCCTGTTTCTCTCTGAACTTTCCTTTTTTCTGCCATGGCAGCATTTCCAAGCGTCTGTCGCGCATTGCACTCATTCGACAGGCAGTTACAAATCCCATTCACGCTGGTAGATTTATATTTAGAAATAATAAGTAAAATCTTTTTTAAACCACAATACAAGTGCTAGATAAACAGAACAATGTAGTCTGTCTACTGTCACTTAACTCACGTATTGAATTCATTCGCGAGATTTTTTAAAGAAAAATAAAATATATTATTTCGTTATATTTTTAAAAAAAGAAAATATTTTTTTATTAAACAGCTTAACTAGATGTTTAATAAAAAAAAGTATTCTTCATTAATTATGGTGTCAAGTTTGTCACTTGTAAGGTAATAGAACAACAAACTCTTAGAGTGATTGAAGGTACTTCCTAAAATAGTTTGATTTTACACATTTTCAACAGTTAGGCCCTTTGAATTCGAAACTAAAAGCCAAGTTTCATCCAATAGTATTTTCAACCGCTATATTTTACAATTTTAATAACTAATTTATATAAACTTAGCCAATCTGCTCAAAATAATAAATGATCAGAAGAAAATTTTGTGGGAAAATTTTACTCAAAAATTCATGTTCATTTTTCAAATTTATAATGTTATCTGAAAAAATGCGTTATTATTAATATTTAGAATCCATATTTAGCTGTGTGGTAGTGGCTACGAATACTACCAACCCTTACTTTGCTCGTGGATATCGTAAGAAACGACTAAGAGCTTTATAACGACATGGGCCAACTACATCTGATGACGTTTGGTCACTCAATTACGTTCCCAAGGAGGGTTGACGTCTTTTTTTTTTTTTTTTTTTTTTGGTGGACTATGGATTAGCCTCGCCCCGCCAAATCGGCCCGGGGTGACGGAGAAGGCGGCGCGTGACCCCATAGACCCAACGTAAAACTCCTCTCTCTTCGCCGTGCGAGCGGGTCACCGGGACCCGATTTTTAACTTCGGTGGCCTGCCCGGCGGTTCACCCTCGCGGGTTCCTCTCGTCGACGCCCCGACAGATTTCGCCGTCGGGGCGTCGCCCTCACGCGGTGGCCTCACGTCGGGTGACCGGACAATTCCCCGGTCCGATCACCCGAAGCCTCGGTTAGGGCGGCATCAGGGGCAGATATTCGCGCCTGCGCCGCCCCGGCCGCTGGCGGCGGCCCGGGGCGCGGGAATCCTCCCTTGCCCGTTCCGCCGCTTCCTTCTGCGAGATGACAGCCTCGCAGAAGGCGGCGACCGCGTCCCAGTTCCTGATGCTGTCGACCATCGCTCTCGCGACGGCCGGCAGCGTCAGGTCGGCACCGATGACAGCGACGAGGTCACGGCGCTGCCGCTCCCATCCCGGACACACCTCCAGCGTGTGTTGCGCCGTGTCCTCGTCACTCCTGCAGTGGTGGCAGGCCGGAGTCCACTCCCTATACACGACCCTGTGCAGGTACAACCCGAAACACCCGTGCCCCGTCAATACCTGCACCAGCCGAAAGGTGAGGACTCCGTGCCGCCGCTCCATCCACTCTATCAATACGGGCCGGAGGGCCTCAACGGTCTCCACGCCGTGCCTAGGCCTCTCCAGCCGCGTAGCCCAACGGGCGATGACGTCTCGGCGGGCATCCATGCGCCAGGTGGCTATCTCGCTCAACGATGGGGAGCCACCTTCCTCGCGCGCTGTGATAACCCGCCGGTAGAGGTCGGAGAGCATCTCCGCCTCTAGGTCCCACGGGGGTGTCCCGGCCAACAGGCACGCCGCCTCTGTCGACACCGTGCGGTACCCGCGAATGGCTCTGACCGCCATGGCTCTCTGTGGCTTCCACAGAACCGCCCTGAGCTGGGCGTTCAGAGCCCTCGCCCACACGGGTGCGCCGTACATGGCCATCGAACGGATGACCCCCGCATACAGCCGTCGGCCCTCGAAACTGGGTCCGCCCACGTTCGGCATGAGTCGAGAAAGGGCGGACGCCGCGCCGACAAGCCGGGGAGCAATCTGTCGGAAATGCTCCCGGAACCACCATCGCCCGTCGAGCACCAGACCCAAGTACCTCATATGGGCCTGGATGCTGATGTGGATGGAGTTTACCACTATCGAGGCGCCGATGGGTAGCCTCACACGGGGCCCATGGAAAAGTAGGGCCTCCGTCTTGTTTAGGGCCACCCTGAGCCCCAGCGCCTCGATCCGCCTGACCATCTCCTCGGTGCCGAGAGTGGCCAGGCTCGCCGCCTCTTCGAGTGTCCTGCCCCGGGCTGTGACGAGCGTGTCGTCAGCGTAGCACACCAAGCTCAGCCCGGGGGGGGAGACTCCCTCTCAACGCCCAGTCGTACCCGATGTCCCACAGGGTCGGCCCCAGAACCGACCCCTGTGGAACGCCGCACGACATGGGCATCCGCACAATGTCCCCTGCGGGACCCGCGCAGAGGATACTGCGGCCCTCCAAATAGTCTGCCACCAGCCGCCTGAGGTACAGGGGCACTCCATGGAACCGGAGCGCCTCCCTGATGCAGCCGAATGGCAGACTATTGAATGCGTTGGCGATGTCCAACGACACCGCCAACAGCACTCCCTTCCCGGCGACAGCCTCCGCCGCCGCCTGCCTCAGGCGTAATAGGGCCCCGATGGTCGAACGCCCCCTCCGAAACCCATACTGAGCGTCCGACAGATCGGGCCCCACCTCCTCCAGGTGTCGGACGATGCGGGCAGCGAGCACACGCTCCAGCAGCTTACCCACATCGTCGAGGAGCACGATGGGCCTGTAGGCCGACGGCAAATCCGGGGACCGTCCCGGCTTTGGCAGGAGAACCAACTCCCTTCCTTCCAGCACTCAGGGAACCATCCAGACGTCAGACAGGCGTTGAACAGCTGCCTGAGGCGAGGCTCGAAGTGCTCGAGGAGCGACGTCAGCACCCGGACTGGAATTCCGTCCGGGCCGGGGGCCGTGGTGGCGGAACGAATCTTCGCCACGGCCGCCCCCACTTCCGACTCCGTCACGGGCGGAACACTCTCGTCGTCGTCGGCCTCCCGGTCCTGATCTGGCGGAGCCATGACCGGGGGCGTGTGTTCCGACTGCCGTGGAAACAGCTCCTCGACCACCCTACGAAGGAAGTCGGGCTGGAGGGTCTCGGTGAGGGGGGGGGGCCGCGCGCGAAGCTTGTTCAGCGCCGCGCGATATGGGCGACCCCAGGGGTCACGGTCGAGACCGTCCAGCATCTCCTGCCAACTCGCGCCCTTGGCGGCTCGTATGGCCAGCCGAAAGGCAGTCCGCGCACTGCGGTACGCCTCGTACAGCTAGCCCTCCCGCTCGACGTCGCGGTGACGCCGCCGGCTGCGGGTGTAGGACCTTCGGGCACTGATACACGCCGCACGAAGGTCCGCCAGTCTTGGGGACCACCAGTAGACCCCCTGCCTCGGAGGCGGACGCCGCCGCACTCTGGGCATGGCCGCATCGCAGATCTGCGTTAACGCACTGCGAATGCGGACAGCCTCAGCGTCCACTCCGTCCGCTGGGGGTGGTGAGGACAGCCACGTACTGACAATGGCCGCCTCCGCCAGTAGATCCCTGTCAAGACGACCCACAGCCCACCGCGGAAACGCGGGAGCTCCGTCCGCCCTGTGACCCCTACCGGGTTCCCGGGGGGAGACCTCCATCCGGATGTACCGGTGGTCCGACAGGGTCTCCGCCTCCTCCAGGACACTCCAGTTCCTCACCCGTGGCGCGACAGCGGGGCTAGCGAACGACAATTCCACTATCGACCCGCCCTGCCGCCGCACACACGTGTACACCGAGCCTCTGTTCAGAACACAGAGGCCCAGTGAAGCCGCCCACTCGTTGACCGCCCGCCCGCGGTCGTCCGTCGTAGGGGACCCCCACGCCGTGGATTTGGCGTTGAAGTCCCCCAGAACCAGGACGAGGCCCGGTGCCAGTCGCCGTATCGAGGCCTCCAAGGTGGTGAGTGAGGCCCCGAAATCGTCCATCCTCCTAGTGGGGGAGAGGTATACGCTGTAGAGCGTGACCCCTCCCCACTCCGCCGCGACAAATTCCTCGCCCCTATCCAAAAGGGACAAGGACGGGAAGTGCCGCTGCGTTGAGACGACGATTGCCGCAGTACCGTTTCGACTGACCACCCAATTGGGGCGATCAGGCACGGCGTACGGTTCCGCGACTACGGCTGCACCAATCGACCACTCCGCCATGGATTGCAGGAGGAGATCCTGCGCTCCGGCGGAGTGGTTGGTGTTGGCCTGCAGGAGGAGGTGCATGGCTGGTGTACCCATTATCGGGTTGTGTCCATGACCTCCTCGCCAGCGGGCGATCGGACCGCGCTAGGAGCGGGAGCGGCCGTGGAGGGTTGACGTCTGGCAGGCGGCCGGTCATAAAATTATTGCCAATAACTATTACAATATGTACAATGAAAGAAGAGTACATATTGTATCGACCCCAAGCAATTGGGATAAGAGTAGGAGAATGATAAATGATGACTTAGAATCCATATTTAGCAATAACCTCGGGTTCTATTATGAAATTCGAAAACCAATTTAATGATATGTCATTTATTTTCCTAGCACCAAAACCATTTAGCTTTGACAGTCATTTCAACGGATGCTTCGACGCTCGTGGTTAAATACATTATTAGCTTACGGTATTAACTGGAATGATTAATTACCTATTTATAAGAAATAAAAAACATTATAACAGTTTTTTTTTGGTCTATATTTAACCTGAGCCGAATGATTGTTTAGATCTCAAACATTCACTTCCAATTTAAGTAATTGAAGCCCCTGAAATGCAACGTGTCCTCTTTAATTGTTAAATTAGCCTACATCATAGAAAATACAAATGCATTGGAAATTTTTGTGTTTAATTTTTAGCGTACTAATAACGTAAGTAATATGGTAATTCGTGGCAAAATTTAAGCAAGTGCCAACATAAAGGTATCTCTAAAAAAGCCACCAGTTAAATTACGCCTAATGGTAAATAACATTGTGTGTCCTATTTTCCCTTGAATTGCCGGTCGTAAATGTTACCGAAATGATTATTGCATTACTCGCACTCAATTTATTTCAAAATATTACTTTTGCCGAATTACATCGTGGCTTTATATATAAAAAATGAATTATTTATCAAGTTCTTTCATAGCTTAAAAAGGGAAAATAGCAACAAGCTGTTTATAAAATGAACGAGTTATCTTTTCTGAGTACCGTGTCATGCTCCGAAAGCAAAATCATTTACGACGGTCTGTTCAGACCGCGCAAGCTTGAAACGGCTGTCAAATAATGATACGCCAAGTATATCGCATGGGGCAATACTTTACATGCTAATGAATTCCCATTATAGCTGATCCTGTTAAATGATAGCTTAATGTAAACACGTAGGTACGAGTTAACGAACTAGAACTTTAGTCGTTCCAATATTATATTACAGCAATTTGTTCATACCACTGTAATTATGAATATTTTCGGTATCAAATGTAAATTCATTTTTTTTATGTTTTTCGGAGTAATTTATTATATTACTAGCCTACGGCTTTCAGTGCAGATTTTATTTGTAACATCAAACCTTTTCCGGGATATCAGAGATCCCTATTTCTTTTTCTATATTTGAAGCATCAAATTGCAATCACAGATTATACCAGATAGACCGTGTCAAAGAAAGTGTGCGTAGATATAAAAATAATCCGAACGAAATTATTTGTGCAAGAAAAGAAAATTTGTGTAAGATAATTTCAAAAATTATATAGTCTAAATAATATTTAGATTATGTAATGAATAATAATAATTCCTTAGATTACATAATTTTAAGAATGTTTAAGATAAATTATATATTATATACGTATGTAAATATATAAATATGGTAAATGACTGCACAGATGACGTTGTAGTTAAGACACCGGAGGTTCGATTCCCATACGGGACAATACTTTGTGCGATGCACAAATTATTCTCCTGTATCTAGGTGTATTTTGTGTCCGTTTAATTATATATTTTAAAAGTTCCCCACAATACAAGGAATATATCCTTAGTGCAGGTTGTTGTAAAAAAAATAAAAGTTGCGCCGGTGACGGCAAGTCGAAGAGTGAATGCCTAACGAGTATGAACATTTGATGAGGCGGGCAGTAAGTAATATAGTAAGGGAAATTTTAAGTATGAATGTCGAAGGCTTTAGGGGCAGAGGAAGATCGAAGAAACGATGGATGGGTGACGTGAAGCATGATATGGATAGAAAAAGAATGTATGCAGAGATAAGATCTAATAAGTCTGTGATTAAAAAAAGACATATTGCGTCTACCAAGTAATTGAGATTAGAGCAGGGTGTTGATGACGTATTAAGAATATTTAAACTGTAAAAGTGAAATAAGTATAAATCTCTTTGATCCTATTATTTATATATTCTATATATACATATATATTGTTGTAGAGCCGGTGTGCGGCTGGATGATGGAATGTCGCCTTGGTTTGACGTCAATATCGACGTTAAGCAGGTGTGCGTTCTGTCAGCCAGGCTGTTTTTCATATATCTGGATAAATGTCTCCAAAGGTTGAACGATATGAATATGGGAGTCCAGATGGGCGACTCAGTAGTCACTGCTCTGCTCTATGCAGATGATGCAGTCCTGCTGGCACAGTCAGCGACTGACCTGCAGACCCTAGTCGACACAATGACAGAAGATTGTATGAAAAGGGGTCTACGCGTGAATGTGAGCAAAACCAAAATAATGGTCTTTGAAAGAGATGAAGCCAGAACAGATGTAAGAATAAAAATAGGTAATGATGTACTAGAGCAAGTGGATGAATTTGTATATCTTGGATGTGGTTGTAGCCGAGATGGAAGGTACACCACTGATATAGAGCGAAGAGTGAATACGGGCAAAAGAGGGAACGGAGCGTTGGGACAACTTCTCGGTAGCCACCACCTCAGCCAGAAAGCACGTGTAGCAATACATAACGCTGTGCTTGTCCCAACATTACTATATGGAAGCGAGAGTTGGGTATGCAGAAAAGAGCATGAAAGCAAAATTAATGCGGTCAAAATGCGATCTCTACGGAAAATCTGTAGAGTTAGGCTGACCGACCGCATTCACAATGACGACGTAAGAAAGCGAGTAGGTATGAAAGAGAGTATTGGTGTAAAGATGCGAAGGGGAATGCTCCGATGGTTCGGACATGTGGAAAGAATGCCGAACGAACGTCTGGTTAAGAAGATATACAATGCGAAAGTGGAAAGATGTAGGTACCGGGGGAGACCGAGACTCACCTACCTAGACCAGATTGGTCACGTGCTGAAAGAAGGTGGAGTCAAGAGACTCCGAAACCGGCGAGTGTGTATGAAGAGAATCATGAATGTTGAAGAAGCGAGTGAAATATGCAAGGATAGAGTTCTCTCAGTTCTCTGGCACTCTGTTCTCTCTGCCTACACTGCAAGGGATATGGCGTGATGATATGTATGCATGTATGTATATATATATATATAAGAGATTTCCACCTATGTATTGACTCATCACGATACCTCTGGAACCATATGGCCTACAGACTTTAAATTAGGTAAGAATATTTCTTCCGCCGAGTACCGGTCAGCTAAGAACGGATTTTACGAAATTGCACTCGTAAGGGGGGCTCCAACAGACTTGAATTTCGGTAGGCATATTTGTGTTACGATACAGAGATGAACTAACAACAGCTTTTTTAAAAATCCACCCCTAAAGGAGATGGCGTAAGAGTTATCCCAAAAAATCCCCATTTTCCAATACTGCCCAGACTTGGAATTTGGTGTGAACTTTCTTTCTGCCCTATAAAGGTCGGATGCAATAGGATTTAAATAAATTCCTTCTCCGAAAGGAATTCTATGTCGTGAAAGTGAACTACACAACTGAACTAACGTAACCGAAGCGAAGCGAGGGCGGGTCGCTAGTTTAGTTATATATAAACCGTTTTTATTTTGTATTCGCACCAACGACTCTCATAAAAAAGCATAAGAATATTAACTGCTATATCTTTTGAAATAAACAATTAATATTTGTGTCAAAACCAAAATTGCCGACAAGTTTATGGGTTTTAATTTTTCAACCTCAATTTTTGTTTTACATTTGTTAATAAAAGTATTCTAGGGTATGTCTACTATATGCCAATGAAAACCCTGTCAAAATAAATCCAACCTTTTCAAACAAAACATATCGACAGAATTTTTTTTTCAGAATATTAACATTTATGTAATATATACATTTTTTATATAATAATGTATTATTATTTTATATTCAGTATTACGTATATATGAAATTATTGTTTTATATTTAGTATTATATATATTTAAATTATTTATTTGAATAGATATTTTCATAGTCTGCCTTACAGAGTAAGCTAAGATAAAATAGCCATATCTAATTTTATTTTGAATCCCTGATTATAATTAATAATAATAATTATATTACTGTCTACTTTGTGTCAGACTAAAGTCTGAAGTTGGTGGTAATTATAAATAATTACCACGAATTTCTTATTAATAATAATAAAACGCACCATTACATTTCAATTTTTTATTCTTTAGCTTATTGTCTAATCGCAACCATACTCGGACGTTTTAGATGGCACAGGATCATAGCCCTTTCTGCGAATTACTGCCAAGTAGCCTTCATATCGTCTCATTTCGGGAATATTAAACCACGTGTTTTGAGAATCTAAACCAATCTTAAACCACGTCCTAACAAATGTTATATTGCAGGCCATATTGCAGTTAGCGGACTGTCGCTACTCCTGGTCCTGGCCTCCTGTCCTAGCGTCCTGCTTATAACTAGGGTGATATAGCTTGCAGATGTACTGGCCTATAAACATATCGTTAATAAAAAAACTTTAACACATTTCAATCTACGATTCGTACCGTAGACTTCACGATTTTTAGTCATATTCTATGGCACTGAAGTTAAAGCAGTAATAAACTACAGTTAAAATGTATTGGAGATCGCTTCATAAATTATTCAGGAGCCACTCCGCTGCCTCTCTAAAATGAGTGTGAAAAATGTCACAAAAGGCTATGTGACATAGACTATTAAGCCTCGTGGTCGATGGCACTGTACTTATTTTATATACACATATACTAACTACCCGCCCGTGCTTCGCTTCGGTTATATCAGTTTAGTTGTGAGGTTTACTTAGCTACATAGACTTCCTTTCGGAGAATGAATTTCTTTAAATCCTATTTCATCTCACCTTTATAGAGCAGAAAGTAAGTCCAAACCAAATTCCAAATATGTAGGGGCAATATTTGAAAATATGGATTTTTTAAGTTAACACCTATGCAATCTCCTTTAGGGGTGGAATTTTTAAAAAAGCCATTCTTAGTTTATCTCTGCATCGTAACACAAATATGCTTACCGAAATTCAAGTCTGTAGAAGCTTTATTAAAAAAATGTCGATTTTTTAGGTTAACACCTCATCATTTCCTTTTGGGAACGGCATTTTGTAAAATCTGTAATTACTGACCTCTACAGGGTAGAAAAAATGTTAATACCAAATTTCAAGTGTGTTGGAGCTATATTTAAAAAATGTGGTTTTTACACACTAGCAACCCCCTTTGCGGGTGGAATTTCGCGTAAAATCCATTCTTAGCTGATCTTTAATCGGCAAGAGGAATATTTCTACCAAATTTAAAGTCTGTAGGCCTTATGGTTCCAGAGATATCCTGATGAGTCAATACATAGGTGGAAATCCTTTAAATATACAGATTTTGTGGAAGAAGAGTGAAACAAATTGATTAAGTCTTTGATTGAATTTTATGATCAGCCTTCTATCTGATATTTACCCTCCTTAAGAATGTGAATCTTCGACCACGTAGCACTAGTAGGAAGTATCCCAGCCCAATGTACAGCTGTTAGCCTGTGACGACAGTCATATACAATAGGTATATGAGATAGTTAAACCTCCTCTACTATGGAAAATACGAAATAGTGTAAAACTATTCTGATGATTTTTGTTGTAATTGATAACATTATTATTATTTTTGTGGTTAGTATTATTTTTATTTTTGTTGTTGGTATTCTCTTGTTTTTGGTTATTGTATTATTATTATTAACTGCTATGGATATATGGTCCGAAAAAAATCATTATTATTATTATTATTCTCACCGCTACTGCAACACTATGATCATCAACGCACAAGGGTTAGTTTAATATCAATTTAGATATATTTTCATTACCAAATTAATAATTTGTTCGTATAATGAAATAAGAATAAGATGTGTGACTACCCTTTCCTTGCCCGTGGGTGATCGTAAAATATAATTAAATAATACAAGCAGGTAATATTTACACAAAGAAAGGTAAATTCAAAATAATACCCAATATTCCTTTCACTGTGGAAGAGCCTCAAGCCAATGTATGAGCTGAGATGAGGAATGATAGCAATATACCTTATTTACATATGGAGATACCCCTATATAAAATATTTTGTTACTATTAACGGGTTAAGTACCCCTATCATCATTTTCTTACACCTATCCCAATTACTTGGGGTCGATTCAATATGTAGTCTTCTTTCGTAGTACATATTGTAAAAGTTATTGACGATAGTTTTATGACCGGTCGCCTGCTTGACGTCAACCCTCCTTGGAAATGTAATTGTTGACCAAACAGCATTAGATGGAGTTGGCCCAGGTCGTTACAAGGCTCTTATATATAGTCGTCTTTTACGATAGCCACGAGCAAAGTAAGGGTTTGTAGTATTCGTAGCCGCTACCACACAGTTTAAATATCCCTATCAATGTGCTAATAAATATAGTATTACAATACGAGAATGAATACATAGTTGCCTCTGTATTATATTATTAAATTTATGGAATTCGTGCCGTGCCCGCTATAAAAATTCGATATAATTTACGATGAAAGTATATCTTGATTTAGAGTACTCAAGATACCGCTTTACCAGATTTCATTTATTCCACACAGAAGTTTATTCTATTTGAAAATATGAAATAGAAAATGCTTAATCTGGCTTCAGATCGCGACTACGTTTGCAGTCTTAAAATGTTGTGGGTTTGCCTCCAGGAACTCAATTTTCTACAGAGATAAAAGTTCATAAGTGCTATTTATGATGCTGAAAACGGTTTATATAAAGAGCATAATTTATATGGATATTTCTCTATTATCTGCTGCTTTTGAGATAGAGTGAGATAATAACGAATGACACCACCCTTTTTTTTTGGGGCGACGGAAGAGGCGGCGCGCAACCCCATGGACCCACCCTGCAAACACCTCTCTTCGCCGTGCGAGCGGACCACCGGTAGGAATGACACCACCCTGCACTAAGAAAAGAATCCTCGTATTGCGCGGAATTTTACAAACATGCAATTCACGCAGATAAATTACACCCAAACTCAGAACAACACTTTGTGGATCGCACAAAGTATTATCCTGCGTGGGAATCGAACCTATGGCACTGGCACGAAAGGTCGGTATATTAACCACTACGCCATATGTGCAATCAATAACGAATAATCTATTAATGTGGAGTGCTCTAACCTATTTATTCAAGGGTTTCTCCATATTAATCTAATTATACATAACATAGATTTGAATATACATCTAGTATTAGGCGACGACGCTGACATGTTTTTACCTATCTGAAAGCCTAAACCCAGTCCCACACCCACTTCATTTCATTCCCTCCAATCCTACGAGTATGTCTAAGCCTCTAACATAAATAAACCCTTAACTTACTCCATAAGGGACAATTACTACTCACAGTGGGTTAGGTCAAGTTATTATTATTATATATACCATATATTATACCTTTACGACTAAGAATTTTTAGTAGCAAACAACCAAGCCCAAGGGGCTTAAAATTATTAAAAAAAAAGTCTGTATCATATAGTCACATAAATGTAGTTTGGTTTATAAAACTAATCTAAATGGCACGCGATTAAATAGAACCAAGAAATTGGGTGAATAAAAACGTGATAAAATAAAAGCGTGGTTAAATTGATTGCTCTCAGAACACAGTTATCTTATTGCCTGCCGAACGGTTCACGTCTCCATCCCGTGAGACCACTTGACAGCGATCCGGCTTACCATACTTTTTTAACGTTCAAGCCAAAGAGGTAATAATTTTATTGAAACCTACTGGGAGTATTCGTAGCCAGTTTTGTTTTAGATCGTTAAGTGACAATAAAATTGTCAACCTAAATGTCACGAACTAGTATATTATTATGTTAATATTACATAAATACTATTTAAAAAAGTATTATTAAACATAGTATATATTTATTAGGTCATTTACTGTGTGGTAGCAGCTACGAATAATAAATACTACCAACCCCTACTTTGCTCGTGGATGTCGTAAAAGACGACTAAGAGCCTTATAACGAACTGGGCCAACTCCATCTGATGCCGTTTGGTCAACAATTACATTCCTAAGTCGGGGTTTGGGTTGACGTCAGGCAGGCGGCCGGTCATAAAACTATTGCCAATAACTTTTACAATATGCATTATGAAAGGAGAGTACATATTGTATCGACCCCAAGTAATTGGGATAAGAGTAAGAGAATGATGATGATAGGGATATTTAACGCGTTAATAGTAATATTAGGTAAATATCAATAGATTAGATTGGCTTCATTTATATCTTCTAATATATAAAAAAATCGTGTCATGTCATTTGTCATTAAGCTACTCCGAAACGGCCCAACCGATTTTAACAATTTATTTTGCGTATTTTTGTAGGTATGACAATAAATAGTATTTGGTAGGTGTGAGAATAGGAGTGGTGGCAAGAATATAAAAATACTCTACGACCGTAGAGTATTTTTATGTTGTTGATAAGTATTTTTATCTTGTTCATTCATTCATCATTCATTTTTATTCATGATTTTCGTATTTTTGTATGAACATATAATTGAATAATATATTAAAAAAAAATTGAATAATATATTAAATTGAATAATATATTAAATTTAAACGTCATTAATTGAAATGAAGTTATTTACGTAAAGTATTGCGTCACTGACATTTTTGAAATAAAACTACTTTTACGGATTCTATCACGTTTGTATTTGATTTTTAATTACACGACGTTTCGAACACTTTACAGTGATCATGGTCATGGGAGGAGTCCTTCCGGGCACGAGTTGCACCAATGACCATACCGACTAACAACATTTTGAAGCATTGAAAGGCAGAGTTACCGACCATCAAGATTTAGAGGATTTCATTTGTTAAGGAAAGCTATAGAAAACGCTGAGGGCTTATTCGAGGCATTTTTTCTTGCCTTTGACGAAATTGCTCTTACGATGCAGCAGAAGCCAAAATGAAAAGAAAAAAGATATTTGTTATGTATCAGAACGAAACGCATGCAAAGTTTTAACGATTTATTTTAACTTACAAGAAATATATACGTATTTTATAGCTGTAAAAGGTTGGCAAAATAATAAAATAATATATTAATTATCGGCACACCGTTTTTCATCGATAAGTACGACAATTTCGTCTTTTTATGTGTTTTATGGTGAACTATGCCAGCATATAATGGGACCTATTTAGGTCGCCGGTGAATAAAGTAACAAATATGCGAAATAGTAGAGAAGAATGAAAAGATGAACAAATCTAACAAGATAATGATACTGCGCGTTTGAGCATGTCGGAACAGGAAAGACAATTGGAACGAAGAATATCGCAACGTAAACCCGGCTTTTGATTATGGGATATTATATAATATACAGGGTGGAAGTGGACCGCTCCCGAAAACAAAGACAAGTGACTCTACTAGACCTACTTGTAATGATAGGCTTGAAAAAAATCGATTAGAATGAAAAAAAAATTCTTTTTACAGCATTTTTTGCGTTTTTCTACATTTTATCATATTAGTGCCGTGTAATGATAATTTCATAAAAAATACGCAACTTTACTCAGATGAGAAAAAACGAAATGTATTCAATAAGCAAAACATCTGTTCGGCCAATACCTACATGCGCGCGGTAAGTGACCGCGCACGTTTAGGTATCAGCCCAATACCGTGGTCATTCACCGTGGGCATATAGTCACCTCAGGAACAGCTGATCTGAGTTTTGAATACATTGCGTATTTTCTCATCTGAGTAAAGTTACGTTTTTTTTTTAAATTATCGTTACAAGGCACTGTCCTAATACGATGGTGTGTGGAAAACTTCCAAAAATTGTTGTAAAAAAATTTGTTTTTTTTTTCATCCGAATATTTTTTTTTCTAGCCTATCATTACAAGTAGGACTAGTAGGGTTACCTGTCTTTGTTTTCGGGAGCGGTCCCCTTCCACCCTGTATATTACATCTTAAGGTATAATATTTTATCGCTCGTCATACATTCTGTACGAGACAGTTCACACTGTGCTATAATATATATTACATCCCAAACTATAAATATTTTTTTCTACCAAATAAGCGATATTTTGAAGGATTATATTTTACCTTTTCTTTTATTTTTTTCGCAAGGTGGGACCATGGATGTGTGATCGCGCCCCGGCAAATCGGCCCGGGGTGACGGAAGAGGCGGCGCGCAACCCCATAGACCCACCCTGTTAACACCTCTCTTCGCCGTGCGAGCGGGCCACCGGTACCCGATTTTTGTCTTCGGTGGATGGATTATATTTTACCACACGTCTCCGGACACTGCGCCTCCCCCTGCCTCGTCTTCAGTTTGAATGGTGACCGAAGCTGAACTGTTCCAAAATATATATGTTACAGTGTGAACAGCAATCGTAGGATGTAATATATAGCTCAAGATGAGATATATATTACATCCCATATTCAAAAGCCGGCTTAATTGATAGATACAGATACATCGTAATTGACAGATACAGAAATAGCTGAGAATATCAACAAGTAGGTACCTCGAGTATCATGATACTTTCAATTTCTAACACTGTTATTTATTATCACTAAAGGTTGTTGTTGCTTTTTAATTATGAAATATCATCCATAATATTTCATTAATTTTAATATTAGATCAGCCATTTTGAAAATTACTATTAACATTTTTTCCTCTAATATTATAGTTAAAGATTTCATTAAAAAGGTTTATAAACACGGAATATAATGAAATGATTTTTGTAGCTACACCCCTTTTTTTTCTTTCTTTGGAATATGAATGTGGTCGCGCCTCGCCAAATCGCTCCGGGGCGACGGAAGAGGCGGCGTGCAACTCCATAGACCCACCCTGCAAGAACTCCTCTCTTCGCCGTGCGAGGGGGCCACCGGTACCCGATCTTTGTCTTAGGTGGCTGTACCTACCGCCCCTAGACCAAACCATCAGACCTACGTGCCCAAACTAGTTTCATTAGAAAGGCAATAACGTGAAGATGATTTATAATTATTAAAGCAATGTATTTATAATGAATCCGTGTAATGACGGAGTAAGAATACAATTCACATTTCTTTCCCTTGGGTGTCGTAAAAGACAACTAAGGGATGTAATTCCTACTAATATTATAAACGCGAAAGTTTGTAATAATGTATGGATGTGAACATCTTTGTTGCTCTTTCACGCAAAAACTACCGAATGGATTTTGATGAAACTTTATAGTAATATAGCTTATACATCAGAATAACACATAGGCTATAATTTATAAAAATATTTTGTAAATTAGCTAAAATATAACGATAAAAATTGCTTAAGACAGAAAAAATCGCCCATCTGCGAGCTATTTTTGCATACGCTGCAAAGATCTTAAAACTCAGACGAATGTTATGTATTGTGGAAATATACCTCTTAAATAGTTCTACAAAAAAGTCCGCGACAGCATATATCTATTTTTAATATAAGCATGTAAGCATTTACCGTTAAAATAGTACATTAAAAATACAAAATAATTTGGTATTTATTGCCGATGCATATTTTATAGTAACTAATTGATTCTTATGCAAACAAATGCTTTTATTGCTTTCGATATTTAAAGTACATATTTTTTGCCTTTTACCGTGTGTCGTTTGGTACAATATTTCAAAAGTTAGGACAATAAGAATGCGCAGTGCTGTGGTCAGGCAGCAACCGGGCGCACTACAGAAATATGGCTAGAAATCTATGATCGCCGATTGTGCGACCCGAACACAAGTAAAGGCGTGAGGGCAGTCATCGTTGATGATTGTTGTATTTTTGACAGCACTATCGATTTGTTAATAACATACTATACCTGTATATATATATATATATATATATATAGGTAGTGAAAGTTTGTGAAACATCTTTTTGTGCGCCTTGGCAGTAATATTGTGTCGACTACAGGAAATTATAGATTAGGTAGGTACTAAGGTAAATGTGTCATGTCGTGATACTACGCCGCTATTCTCTACTCATTTGTATGTGCGCGCGTATGACAGGGGTAGCTGTCTAACATAAGTGTGACATTAAAAATTAAATATTAATCTTAAATTAAATTCACTATTTTTTATATGTAAAATGTCAATTATAATAATGAACAGAAATAACAAGTTACTTTAGAGACCGGCTTTATTTTTCTTTTTAGTTTATTTTTCTTTTTAGTATTTACAATAATACCTATTTGTTATAAGGCAATATAATATAATTCTTTCCATCTGAATTACATTGGCGAGCGCTACCTAAACTGTAGAATTCACACGAAGATAACGTATAGTTTATTTTAAATAGTTCTGAACAAAAAATAGCGACAGTTTACTCTTTATATGGAAGCCAATATATCGTAAATTATAAGCTCATACATGTCCCATGGTTGGGCTCGAGCCTCCTTCACACTAAAAGAGAAATTGACCTACTACACCACGCTGGTTAGATGTGTTGGTATAAGGTAATTTAGTTGAGTTTTCCTTCTCTTGCATAAATGTTATATGCATTTGTATACCTTAGTCATCTTTTATGATCTCCCACAGGTACAGGGGGTGGTGAATTGTATTCTTACTCCGTTACCACGCGGAATTAAAGCATTCAGTTAATTCTTATCTAAATAGTGATATTTGTCGCTTTCAATATTTAATGTAGATTTCAATATTTGGGAAAATATCACGATAAGATGGGAAGGGCGTAATGTGGGCCTAAGCAATGACGTTTCAACATCGAATGCGCGACCGAGGCCTGGGGAAGGTGTGTCCTTCCTTTATCAAAAAACACGCGGGCGAAGCCGCGGGCGAAAGCTAGTATGCACATAACATATAGATGTTATGTGATATGTATGTGTATATGTATGCAAGAGACGGAAATCTTGAAATAAAACCCTATACCAACCCGTCTGACTAGCGTGGTATAGTAGGTCAATTTCCCTCATATTATGATGGAGGCTCGTACCTGACAGTGAGACGTACATGGTGGCCATGGTGATGATATAATCGCTAGAAAGTATCTAATAGGTTTTGTTGGCTAATAAAACCTAAACTATAATGTAACTTAATTATATAAGGCCATATTTCCATCCATCCATTAGCCTGTCGACGTCCACTCCTGCCCTCTGAAAAGTCAAGCAGTGCCATTGTCACCACGTTTGGTCAGCGGATTGGCAATCACATATGCTGTTATAAGTTTCTTAGAAGAACGTCACTATTTGTTCTCATGATAACCCATCAGCTGGTTTTTACGACTCCATCAAAAAAAAAATATGTCGAAACATATTTTTAACCTATCACTACACGGATAATAATAGGTAATAAACTTATGAGTAAAAAAATATTATTAAAATAAAATAATACATGATAATGTACTAGCATATTAGAATCCTTCCCGCCCGATGTGAAGGTGGATGTATCTCTGGATGTGAAGGTAGCGTAAGTCTCGTCGTGAAGGCGGAGTTACGCTCCGGTATATTTTATCATTTATGCAAAAATATGGGATACTCAATGACTGGGTAATGTTATTATGTAGGTAATTTTATTGTAGTAAAAGAAAGTAAGAAAAGATTATATAAATATAATAAAGTAGGTCGGTAAAAATTTGAAGGTGGTCTCAAAGACAGACTTTATTTCATTACGGTGAGAGGTATATTGGGCGATCTAATAATATTAACTAAGGAGTCTGCTAAACAATTAATTGTAGCTGCCTTTTAGTAAATCAGTATCAAAACACATACAATACATATTCCTAATCATATCATTCCAGACAAAAAATAAATACCTTCATAATTTACTCATAATCTAATTAAAAACAATATTTAGTTGTAAATTATATTTATCATAACAACACTCAAACTTTAGTTCGTTACAAATATTTTACTTACATAATTATTTTATGTAAATAAAATATTTCAAATGATAATTTTGATAACTGTATTAAATATAATGAGGCATATAATGAGGCAAAATTCAATAGTCTGTGTTGTAATAGAGTAATAATATAAGGATCACTAACCTTCCTTTACCGTCGATATCAAAAGAATTAGTTATGAGATGCAAGCAGAATGCCAGTACAGAATAATTCACATGTCCAACGTGGTGTAGCAGATTATTTTCTCTTATATGGTTGAATACCGTGCTGACTGAGTGGGATGCACGCGGGCTGAGAAAACCCGTTCTATATCAACATGTTTACTATTATTTTTCGTAGAAACCTATGGTCTGGTCACGTCCCGCCCAATACATCCGGGATGATAGAAGGCGTCCGCCGCACGACCCCATACCCAACTATTTTTTCTACCCATCGGCATTGGACTAACCACTGGTACAGATTCCTTGACCACGGTAGTACGTTCACACAACCTAGACATAAGCTCCAATATACAAAAAATTGGATATCCTGAAACTAACTGTTGGATTTTATAAAGAACGTGCCTTATTTCATAGTACTTAATCTTAAGTCTTTTCATCCCTTAATCGACTGTGCTACACCTACTGGCAAGAAATTAATGATGAACTGATAATATTTTACTAATTAAATAATTTTCATTTATCATCTCAGCTCATATATGTCCCACTGTTGGGTTCGCACCTCCTCCATAGTGGGAAAGATTTTGACCTACTATACCACGCTGGTCAGACCTGTTGGAATTTTCGTTCTGTTCTATAGATGTTATATGCGTTTCACGGGTAAAATAGAGGGTGGTAAATTGTATTCTTACTCCATCACCACATGGAAAGTTATACGTAATCCATTACCACGTGAATCTTATTCAAATTTAAAATATTTTACTATTTTTTTAAGACTTAACTAACTGCATAAGTATATATGTAGCTACTGTTAAGTATAGCATAATCCGGAAGCAATATACACTTACATGGGAGTGAAAGGGTCGAGAAGCGGTAGAATGAATAATGATGATAATGTACACTCCACGTATATGTAAACCGCTGACGATAACGGAGGCTCGTTACTACATGTCACACCTATTCTTGACGATAAATTTAATGAAACAGGAACGATGTGTGTTCATGAAACGATATCTATACATATAATATACTTAATCGCTACTTTGTACCTAGGAGGCTTTTTAGATATTTTCATAACGGTATATATTTTTTTTTTTGGAGATTATGGCTTGATCACTAAGATCTTTAAGCAAAATCTTGGATGGATTATACATTAACTTCATTTAAAGTCATCATCCTAGTTAGTAAAATCGTCGCCTACAACAGTGCTATGGCTACACTGTTAAAGGTATCTTTTTGGAATTTGGTGGAAAAGAAAAACGTATTGGTAGATTAATTTAAAAAATAATGTAAAGTTGACAATATGTAAGTGCCCTTATGGGGCTTATGCATAATAAATGATTTGCTTTGATTCGATTCGATTCGATTTGATTTGTATGTAAAGCACTGTTATATCATATTCACTACTCCTCAATACTTCCTACGCATCAACATTATTTACTTAATATAACTTGTTAAAACACTAAGATATTGATTATTATGTAAGAGCACTACATGACAATTTTCCTTGCCCGCTAAAACTCCTAACAGCACATAGAGAACATAGAAGTATAGATTATATAATAATCTGTTCGTAACTATAACTCTTCTAAAGTTACTTTATGAAACTTACATAATGAAGTTTAGTTCATGTTTTTCACGTTATAATAATAACCGTCTACTACACGGTCTATCACTAAGAGCTCAAATAACTAAACAGTATCCATGTCCTTGAAAGCCTTCTGAATTTATTTTTTATAATATAAAAGCTACAAAATTTAATGCACTATAAAAACGAGTAGTTTCATAAAATATTTTGAATATATAATCTGTGGATAGGGTAGACAGAATTTAGGCGAAACTCACAGGACCATGTCTGTATATGAGATGTCGTCAAGGTAGACAGGTTCGGCATTTTCCTGCTCAGCGAGATGACCGCATGGCGGGGCGATGCCTTCCGGGACACCATCGCTGAATCGCATGGACTTAGCGATAACATGGATCTTGCCTCTCCAATTGGTACAGATCTTATCAAGACATGGCTTCTTCGACAACTACCTGTACATGGTCGCGACGAGTCATTAGAGCAATGGTCAAAAGCGTCAGAAAATAAAGCGCAGTCGCCGTCATCCGCGAGACATTTGTTTCGTAGAAGGAGGTGGTAGATTAGTTGAGACAAAATTACCAACACTCACAAGCTCTGTCATAAGATGAGACGGAGGTGATTGGTCTGAAGTTTATTAATAAATTACTCACAATGAAGCCGACTGGTATGAGGAAAAGGATCTACAAAGATATACGTTTTATAATTTTTCTTTGTCATGTTTAGTACATTTCAGTCTTTATTTCAGAGAAGTAAATAGATGAAAAGTCTATTCACCCACCCATCTATTCACACACCTATCCAGAACAAACTATTTATTATTTAGTATATGCGTTTCTTATAACTAAAAAAATAGTACATGACCATATTTCACGTGACGATGAGTGATTATACGAGCCCAGTTAGCAGAGATGAACAATTTTTAATACGTAAACGTATACGTACATAAAGCCAATTTTGTTTTTCCACCAGTGTTGTGCGAGACGATTAAAGAAAATGAGCCTTTGACCTTGTGCACGTTTATCTGCACAACACTTGGCTGTGAGTGTTTGTTTTTTTTTTGTAAGATAACACCCAGCATTAAAGAAATAATCCTTATATTGCGGGAGACTTTACAAACATATAATTTATCAGACAAAAATTATACTTAGCCTCAGAACAACAATTTACAGATCAACCCACAACAAGATAGGTCAGTATCTTAACCATTTAACTTGTGCAGTCATTCTGTATAATAAATTAGTCACCTATCTATTAATTTATGCCAAATAACGTAAATTGTTTTATGTGATACTTAGGTGAAACTAAAGTTATTAGTTTAACACCTAAAATAGTAATACTTATCCGCTAACCCATATTAATGCCATTGTTGATAATGTGACTACACAATCATCATTCTCCTACTCTTATCCCAATTACTTGGGGTCAATACAATATGTCTTCTTTCATAGCACATATGGTACTGTAAAAGTTATTGGCAATAATTTTATGACCGGGCGCCTGCTAGACGTCAACCCTCCTTGGGAATGTAATTGTTGACCAAACAGCATCAGATGGAATTGGCCTAGGTCGTTATAAGGCTCTTAGTCGTGTTTTACGACATCCACGAGCAAGTAAGGTTTGGTAGTATTCGTAGGCGCTACCACACAGCTAATGTGACTGCACAATATTAAAGCAAAATAGACAACTATTCATCGCTGGCTAGATATATAAATAGTCGGTTTGTATAGAAATTTATTTCAACTTGTCCTTCTCTTGGGTCCTCTCTTGTCCTCTCTTGATATATTTTCTGCTAATATCAGTTAATGGTTTTTAAGATACTCACGGAAAAAGATGTAGTAAATTGCATCCTTATTCTTTCAACACACAAACTACATTCTTATCATCAAATAAAAATGATATCTCAATAAAATGGACATCGTTTTCTTAAGTGTTACATAGATAGTGGTAGAACCACGCTGTTGACAATTTCCTATCTACAGCCGCGGGTCGGTCCGTCCGGGGTAGTACCATACTCTCGCAGAAGATCAACATCTGAGTAATGGCAACATGCTATTGCGCTTCGTTCGGTGAGCGAGAGAGCTGGAAGCCCAACTAGGTGGGTTTGGGCTTTATATTGGTAGTCAGCGGCCTAGCTATGCCCTTGTTATTGCAAAAGTTCATGGACGGCAGTAACTCTTACCATCACGTGTGCTGAATACTCGTTTGCCAGCATATGCAATAAAAAAAAAAACAAATAAAAAAAAAGATAGTTAATACTACCTACCAGTCATTTTTGGGTACTTGGAAGATCAAGTTGATGGCATACATCACCTTGAAGACGTAAGATATAATATGAAGCGAAATCTGCATGTCCTAAAATAGTTCACGATGGTGTAAGTGGCAGCACGGTTGGGCCGGATTCCCAATAGGTGCGGGTTCGAACCCCGCTTGTGACATAATTTTTCGTTTCGTAGTCGGGTATTTATAAAAAAAAAAAAAAAAGATCAAGTTGACATTTAAACTGCTTCGCTATCTTTGCATTGAAGTCATTTTGGTAAAGCCAATCATTGAGTTGCTTCTGTAACATAAAATCTAATTACACTTTAACCTGATTATCGAGATACAGGGTTTAGAAGCGTTAATGCTGTAAAGACTTTATAAGAGGTATTAAACTTCATTATTACAATGGCCAGGATTATATTCATAGTACTTCCTTCTTAACAAAAAGCTGCTTTAGTAAAATACTATCCAATGAAAACATGAATATAATGGGAGCCAGGTTTAATGCTATAATAATTATTATGTACCTATTTATCGACTTCACTGATAGATAAAATTAAAGATCTATATGAGTACCAAGTTCTATTCGTGTGGTGACGGAGCAAAAATAAAATTCACCACCCCTATCTTACCCGTGGGTGATCTGTAAGAGAACACTAAGGGATATAAAACGCATACAACATCTATACAAGAGAAGGAAAACTCGTAATAAAACCACATCTGACCAGCGTAGTATAGTAGTTCAATTGCCCTTCCATTACGGGGCTGGAGCGCAACAGTGTGACATATACCTATGAGCTGAAATGATGATGTCCAAGTTCTATAGACAATCCTGAAATTTATTTAGTACGTATAAAATTTTTAAGTAATTTTATAACATAATTCCAGTTTATTTTTCTACTCCAAGAATATTTGATTCATTACGAATATAAATTAAATACTCATAGTCCAATTATTTACATAAACCTAATAACTTGTGATCTATCGAACCTCAACATTTGACTTGGCTAGTTTTTAACAGCAAATTTAATATTGAAAAGAATATTATATTGTATTTGAAATAAAACTATTATTACGGATTCTATTGCGTTTGTGTTTGATTTTTAATTACCCAACGATTCGAAAACGTTATAACGTTCATGGTCACTAAGGTGTCTCAATTCCAACAAATCATCATTATTATCAAGATTTATATCTACCCGCTACAGTATTAGTTATTAAATTTTGTCCCACATATTTGATACAAATTCATTGCCAGTACAAAACGAAAATGAATATATATAAAATTATTTAGAATATTACATGATTAATACTTTTTCAAATATGCGTAAGTAAATTTTGTAAACAATTGATATGAAACTAGCTATAGAAAACGATATAATTTCAATGATGGAACTTACTCTTTTGCGAAGAAAAAAGTTGTTATGCAAGCAATCTTTTGTAATTATGCAAGCCAGTAGTACCACACTCTCGCAGAAGATCGATGTCTGAGTAATGGCAATGTGCTATTGCGCTTCGTTCGGTGAGCGAGAGACCCGGAAGCCCAACTGGGTGGGTTTGGGGACTTTATTGGTGAGCAGTGGCCTAAGCTATACCCTTGTTATTGCAAAGGTCCATGGGCGGCAGTGACACTTGCCATCAGGTGTGCTGCTTGCTCGTTTGCCACCATAAGCAATAAAAAAAGCCACTAAGATTTACCTCTTAAAAATGATTGAGTGATTTTTTTAAATGTTATAATGCTCTGTTTTCAGATTATATTTTTTTGTATACACATAATTACCTAACTGAATGCCAAATTTGAACATTCTAAATCATCTAGAATGTGGTAGGCTTTTAATCTATATGTCGATCAGTCAGTCATAAAAATATATTTATTTGTGCATTAATAACTAATTAACCATTTAAGTAGTGTTTTTATTGTTTTTCGAGTTCTGAAGGGGTCAAAAGTGGCTCAAAATGGTTCATATAAAGATACACTTGGCACGATTAGCCATTTCTTTTTGCTTGAACTTGACATTAAAATGCTACCGCGTCTGACTTTTCGTAGTCTAACTTAGCTATATAGCTGTCTATGGTAACAACTTCCTATCAAAAACGTATATTTCGTTCAATCCGCATTTAGACTCTAAAATCATCAAGACATATAATAAGAAGTGTATTTATTAGAAAAATCTATATATTTAATTATAATTAAACATAATATGTAGACGTATATAGGTTGAAGGGAAAAAAAGTTGACGCAGAGAACCACGCCCTTAACTAGTTTATTTAAGAATGTAAAACCAGTATTCTTGGCTCGTATCCCTTATCATAAATAAAATACTTAATCGAAACGTTAGAGGGTAGCCAACTTCGTTGTTCCTAGTATCGCGAGATCATGAACAGGCTATTTTCCGCAACGCTGGCTCTCAGTCCCAACTGTCACCCTGCGGGTTTTGACGCATAATGATACCTCACGCCTTTGTCTTTCACAGCGGCCGTGTCATCTCAAATACGATGGTATGCTTATAGCCACAATAACACACTTGAGATGCATTATAAGCAGTTATATAACATGTTCTAATTTTTAAATAGTCTACATTTATTAACAATTAACGATTAAATTTCATTTTAAATATAGAAAATTTATGAGTTTTCTTTATTAACATTCATTTTAAGATAATCCTTACTAATATTATAAAAGCGAAAGTAACTGTCTGTCTGTCTGTCGCTCTTTCACGCCAAAACTACTGAACTGCTCTAAATGAAATTTGGTACATGATAGTCTAGAGCCAGAGAAAGGGCATAGGCTACTTTTTAATGCAAAAAAAGTTGTAAAGGGGGATGAAAAGTTGTAAGGAAGTTACGTCATTTTTAAAGCCAAAAGCCTGAAACTTATTTTGAGGCTATTGATTAGATATAAATAAATATGACATTAACATTTTGTAAAAAAATACCCTTAAGGGGTAAAATAAAAATAGGGGATGAAAACTTTAGGAAAGTAACTTTTTACGCGGGCGAAGCCGCGGGCAGAAGCTAGTGAAATATAAAGAAAATGAACGGAATGTTTTCGTATTTGCTAAGATAAGGAAAATAAACGGAAAAGTTTCTAGTATTTTATTCATAAAAACAAATCTCACGATTTCTGTCATAATATCACGCTACTTCCGACACCTGCTGATTTTACTCACTGACCAACTGAGTTCCAAACAAATAAACGATATAGTATTTTCAATAAGCTCAAACCGTTACAACGAACTTTAGACTTTATATTGGTTAGCTAAGATAGATAATACGTTGAACTTTAATGACCTTGGTTAGACTACCGAAAAGGATATTTCGAACTAACTTACGACAGTGTCAGAAATGTAATTGGCAAGCAAAAGTAATTACATGTCATAACTTAGAGGAAAAGATGAAACGGTATTTGGAACTTGTTATGGAAATGGAAATATACTTATTATTAAATAAATAAATACGATATACTTCTTCAATTTCGTAATAAAATTCATGCATTTTTATATATGTGTTATATATAAAAATGGTACATCCTTTTGCTGTACAAAAAGCTCATTTTTGTGTACAAAATTTTAAGTAACCTTATTAACAATTATTAGGCTACACTAGTCAGAATATCCGCACGCATTTCACGTTCTTTTAATATTTTTGCATCATCGCCTCCTCATAATAAATATTGTATTAACAATTTTTCATTTCAGAATATTTAAATGTTATAGTTATTTAGACCATCGTGTCTAAATAACTATAATAATAACTTATCTGATTAATAATGGTAGGACCACGCTGTTGACAGTTTTCTGTCTACAGCTGCGGGCCGGTCCGTCCGGGATAGTACCACACTCTCGCAGAAGATCGACGTCTGAGTAATGGCAATGTGCTATTGCGCTTCGTTCGGTGAGCGAGGGAGTCGCCAGCCCAACTGGATGGGTTTAGGGATTTTTATTGGTAGGCAGCGGCCTGGGCATAACAAAAAAGCCCTTGGTATAGCAAAGGTCCATGGGTGGCAGTGACACTTACCATCAGGTGTGCTGCTTGCACGTTTGCAGCAATAAAAAAAAATCTGATCTGTCTATATTCTATATAATATATATATATATATATATATATATATATATATATATATATATATATATTATATATATATAAGAGATTTCCACCTATGTATTGACTCATCACGATATCTCTGGAACCATAAGGCCTACAAACGTTAAATTTGGTAGGAATATTTCTTTCGCCGAGTAGAGGTCAGCTAAGAACGGTTTTTATGAAATTATATCCCTTTTTTTTTTTTTTTTTTATTGGTGGACTATGGATGCGTCTCGCCCCGCCAAATCCGTCCGGAGTGATGGAAAGGCGGCGCGTGACCCCATAGACCCACCGTAAAACTCCTCTCTCTTCGCCGTGCGAGCGGACCACCGGTACCCGATCTTTGTCTTCGGTGGTCCGCTCGGCGATTTACCCTCGCGGGTTCCTCTCGTCGACGCCCCGACAGATTTCGCCGTCGGGGCGTCGCCCTCACGCGGTGGCCTCGCGTCGGGTGACCGGACAATTCCCCGGTCCGATCACCCGAGGCCTGGGTTAGGGCGGCATCAGGTGCAGGTATTCGCGCCTGCGTCGCCCCGGTGGCTGGCGGCGGCCCGGGTCGCGGGAGTCCTCCCTGACTCGTTCCGCCGCCTCCTTCCGCGAGATGACAGCCTCGCAGAAGGCGGCGACCGCGTCCCAATTCCTGACGCTGTCAACCATCGCCCTTGCGACAGCCGGCAGCGTCAGGTCGGCACCGATAATAGCGACGAGGTCGCGGCGCTGCCCGTCCCAGCCCGAACAATCCTCGAGCGTATGTTGCGCCGTGTCCTCGTCACTACTGCAATGATGGCAGCCCGGAGTCCACTCCCTGTACACGACCGTGTGCAGGTATTTCCCGAAGCACCCGTGCCCCGTCAACACCTGCACCAGTCGGAAGGTGAGGACTCCGTGCCGCCGCTCCATCCATTCCATCAGTACGGGCCGGAGGGCCTCGACGGTAACGACACCGTGTCTAGGCCTCTCCAGCCGCGTAACCCAACGGGCGATGACGTCTCGGCGGGCGTCCTCGCGCCAGGTGGCTATCTCGCTCAACGATGGGGAGCCACCTTCGTCGCGCACTGAGGTAACCCTCCGGTAGAGGTCGGAGAGCATCTCCGCCTCTCGCACGCGCCTCACCGCACGACATGGACGTCTGGCACAATGTCCCCTGCGGGACCCGCGCAGAGGATACCGCGCCCCTCCAAATAGTCTGCCACCAGCCGTCTGAGGTACAGGGGCACTCCATGGAACCGGAGCGCCTCCCTGATGCAGCTGAATGGCAGACTGTTGATGCGTTGGCGATGTCCAACGACACCGCCAACAGCACTCCCTTGCCGGCGACAGCCTCCGCGGCCGTCTGCCTCAGGCGTAGCAGGGCCCCGATGGTCGAACGCCCCCTCCGAAACCCATATTGAGCGTCCGACAGATCGGGCCCCACCTCCTCCAAGTGTCGGATGATGCGAGCAGCGAGGACACGCTCCAGCAGCTTACCCACATCGTCGAGAAGCACGATGGGCCTGTAGGCCGACGGCAAATCCGGGGGCCGTCCCGGCTTTGGCAGGAGAACCAACCTCCCCTCCTTCCAGCACTCAGGGAACCATCCAGACGTCAGACAGGCGTTGAACAGTTGCCTGAGGCGAGGCTCGAAATGCTCGAGGAGCGACGTCAATACCCAGACTGGTATTCCGTCCGGGCCGGGGGCCGTGGTGGCGGAACGAATCCGCGCCACTGCTGCCCCCACTTCCGACTCCGTCACAGGCGGAACACTCTCGTCGTTGGCCTCCCGGTCTTGATCTGGCGAAGCCATGACCGGGGGCGTGTGTCCCGATTGCCGTGGAAACAGCTCCTCGACCACCCTACAGAGGAAGTCGGGCTGGAGGGTCTCGGTGAGGGGGGGGGCCTGCGCGCGAAGCTTGTTCAGCGACGCGCGATACGGGCGACCCCAGGGGTCACGGTCGAGACCGTCCAGCATCTCTGGGTTCCCGGGGGGAGACCTCCATCTGGATGTACCGGTGATCCGACAGGGTCTCCGCCTCCTCCAGGACACTCCAGTTCCTCACCCGTGGCGCGACAGCGGGGCTAGCGAACGACAAGTCCACTATCGACCCGCCCTGCTGCCGCACACACGTGTTCACTGAGCCCCTGTTAACAACACAGAGGCCCAGTGAAGCCGCCCACTCAACGACCGCCCGCCCGCGGTCGTCCGTCATAGGGGACCCCTACACCGTGGATTTGGCTTTGAAGTCCCCCAGGACCAGGACGAGGCCCGGCGCCAGTCGCCGTATCGAAGCCTCCAAGGTGGTGAGGGAGGCCCCGAAATCGTCCATTCTCCTGTTAGGGGAGAGGTAAACGCTGTAGAGTGTGACCCCTCCCCATTCCGCAGCGACAAATTCTTCGCCCCTATCCAAAGGGGATAAGGACGGCAAGTGCCGCTGCGTTGAGACGACGATTGTCGCAGTTCCGTTTCGGCTGACCACCCAATTGGGGCGATCAGGCACGACGTACGGTTCCGCGACTACGGCTGCACCAATCGACCACTCCGCCATGGATTGCAGGAGGAGATCCTGCGCACCGGCGGAGTGGTTGTTGTTGGCCTGCAGGAGGTGAATGGATTCTGCAGCCATTAGTGGGCCGTATCCATCACCTCCGCCTCGCCAGTGGGCGATCGGGCCGCGCTAGGAGCGGGAGCGGCCGTGGTCGAAAGGCCGCCGCACCCCTTTGGGGCCGAAGCTGGAGGTCTGCACGCCCCAGAGCCCATGCGGTGCTTGGCGGGCTTATTGCCCGCCGTACACGCAGTGCAGTGGGGCGGGGCGGCGCAAGATGCCGCCACATGCGCGGTCTGACCGCAGCGGAAACACAATCCGCCGCAGTCGAAGCAGTTAGTGCACGTTGGTCGAATGTGTCCGACTGCCATGCACTTATAGCACCTCGCAGGCCGGTGCTCAAGCACGGTTACCCGCGCCGAGCTCCAGCCCACGAGGAGCCTGCCTGAGCCGGCCAGTTGCCTGACCGACTCCACCGGGCACTGCGCCCAGGCAGCACCTACGCCGCCCGGACCGGGACGAATGGCACCAACCCGGACGGTGTCTATGGGACACCCGGTTTTGGAGGCAATGGCCTCCCGGATGTCTTCCACCGTCACAGAGTCGTCCAGACCCGAGATGCGCATTTCAGCGCACTTGACGGGCCTGGCGATCTTGATGCCACCCTCCTCGGCGAACAAACCTCGCAGCTTCTCAGCCACGCTGTCAGCCGTCTTGCCACCCTCGGCCCCTGGGAACTCGAGGATTCGAACCCCCGTCCGGGCCTTGCGGGTCCTGGCTTCGACGCCTCCAATATCGGAGACGTCTAGCTCCCGCCGGGCCTTCCTCAAGACGGCCTCGTAGCTGAGGCCCTTCTCGGCCGCCTCAGGCAGCACAGTGATCACCACTGCGGCTGTCTTCGGCGGCTTGAGCCCCTTGCGCGATCTCTTCTTTTTGTCGCCAGCTCCTGCTTTGAGAGCGGAGACCTCAGCGGCGCGCTTGGCCTCCGCTCTCCTTCTTTGGCCGCAACTCCTTCTATCACGCTCGGCTACCTGCCAACCCTGTTCGGGTGCGGCAGTCGTGCCAGACGCGGAAGGCCTTGTCGCAGCCTCGCTAGTCGTCGCCGGCGGTGTCGTTGCGGGCGACTTCAGCGGTCCGGCAGGAGCCGGCGCCGTCTTCCTCCTCAGGGCAGGTCCCTTCGGAGCTGGACCAGGGCCTTTGGGCTTAGGCCCGGCCGCGGCCGCGGCGTAACTCCCCACGCGGCCACCCTGACAAGGCAGCGGGGCGGGGGCTGGTGCCGTGTGTGGCCGCTTGTCTGCGGCAAGAGGCCGCCGGACACGTGGTTCTGGAGGCAGCCTTGCTTCCAGAGCGGCGAAGCGCGCATCAACGATTTTTCCGACTGCGTCGATGATGGCGCGCAGGGACTCGTCCGGCAGTCCCCCCACCGCGGGCAGCGGGTTCGGCGCCTCCGGTTGAGCCTCCACCGGGGCCCACTCCGGGACGCTTGGCGACTTCGTCGCCGCAGCGGGAGGCGTCCTCCTCGCCACAGGGACGGGTGTCGGCTCGGGGGCCGTGACAGCTTCGGCCGGCCGCGTGCCCTCCGCAGCGGGAGGCGTCCTCCTCGCCGCAGGGACGGGTTTCGCCGCAGCGGCCCTTTTGGGTGGCCTTATCGTCGGCTGTGGCGCAGGCGGCAGGCAGTGGTCCACTTGGGCCCGCAGGTCGGCTATATCCTTGGCCAACAAGCGGTTCACCCGCCGCACCGCCCCCAGCTCGGACCCCAACTGGCGGTTCAGGTCCCGCAGGCCTGAAACCTCGCCACTAAGGCGGGCATTTTCAGCGTGCAGGTCCAGGGGGCCGTCGCTCACAGCAGGCGCCGCCTCACGCCGAGGGGTCGCCGACCTTCCTCCTGCTACTGCGGCCCCTCGTCCCCTGCGAGAAGCCGGCACCTTCGGTGGAGGCATAATGGTCCCGCTCCCCTCGGAGTCGGCGCCCGAGCTGCCTCCCTTACTCAGGGGGCGCTTTCGCACCTGCGAGGTTATCTTTGGGGCATGGAACTCTAAAAAGGTTGATGTCACATAAACGTTTGATACAATGGAAATACTTTATAAAATTGAAATGTCTTGAATGTCACCGCACTATATTAGTACGGTGTTTATAGGTTTCTAAGCTTTAGAGAGGTCATGTACTTTTAGGACACGGCCTCATATGAACGTAGACTTTGAAATTTGAAATGATTGGACGGTAATTTTCTAAGCAGTATATTGTAATTCCAAGCCATGGTAATACCTTCCATCGAATAACTGCGATAAAATAAATAATAAAACCACAAACACCGCTTTATAAAATTATATCTACTACAACTTTTTATTTTATCCTATAATCATTAGAAAAGGAGTATAAGATCATCTGCTATATTTTCGTTCGCTGTTTAGCCAGTTTTTAATCAACACGTTTGCAAAAATCGAGACAGAAAGGATGAGTTATAATCTATCTATATATAAGAGATTTCCACTCACCTCATCTCATCTCAGACTCATTACGATATCTCTGGAACCATAAGGCCTACAGACTTTAAATTTGGTAGGAATACTTAATCCTTTCTACTACTTAATCCTTTCGCTGAGTAAAGGTCAGCTAAGAACGGATTTTACGAAATTTCACCCGCAACCTGGATTGCTGGGGTGTAAAAATCACATTTTTTAAATATATATCTTACAGACTTGAATTTCGGTAGGCATATTTTTGTTACAATACACAGGTTAACTAAGAACCGCTTTTTAAAAATTCCACCCCTAAAGCGGATTGCGTAGCTGTTAACCCAAAAAATCTACATTTTCCAATACTGCCCCTACAGACTTGGAATTTAGTGTGGACTTTCTTTCTGCCCTGTAAAAGTCAGATAAAATAGGATTTTAAGAAATTCCTTCTCCTAGAAGAATTCTATGTAGCGAAAGTAGACGTAACCGAAGCGAAGCGAGGGCGGGTCGCTAGTATATCATAAAAATCATTTTGCTATTTTAGGGTTCACTATGACCTGGTTTCTTATTAGATTCTTAGATTATATTCATAAATAATTTTATGCTCTCATTATCTACTACTTCAAATTTTATATATCATATAATATTTTTATAGTATTGTATGTGCTAAAAAAATTAAAAACACAAAACGTCTTAAGTTCACGCAAAGCACTGAAATAAAAATCATAATCAAATCTTTGTCGACTTTATTTGGATTATCGATCAAGCTATTCTCAGCTGAATCTAGAAATATACTCAATATGTGGCTTAATAAGCTCGCCCCTTAGTGACTGTTACTAAAATAATTAAAATGTATGAAATCAAATTGCAGCATACAATTTTACTCATCTAGGATAAAAGGTTCTCAACCTTTTATCCACATATATATTATCCACATATTATATATATATTACATAAAATAATCAAAATGATGACTTGATTACGAGCGAAACATTCATATCACACGTGGGACTCGAACCTATACCTATTGGAAATCCGTTTTCATCTTCCTGCCACTTAGACAAGTGTGAACTGTCGATTGATATTCAATTTGCGGCTCGTATTATATTTTCGTCTTTAAAGGAGACGTGTGCCATCTACCCGACAATGTTTACACATTATACAGATTTTAATACTGAAACTTTGCAGTTAGCATTGTATTAGACGATGACACGACCCTGTTATTCAAATTACTGAAATGGTTATTTATTAAAACATCAGTCCCACGTGTGGCATTCATTTTTCGCTCGTAATCAAGTTTTTATAAATAAACTAGCATGTTAAATGCTAAATTTAAGTAATTTCAAAATGATGTAGCATAGTATATGTACCTAGAACCCTCAATCATCTTTCTTTAATTCTGATCGGCACTTTCTCAGTATATGAAATAAAACTATATTCAACATAGGCAAATAAATTTATTCAGTATTGATTTTTTTATATGTAAAACTCGTGCATTCAAAGTGTTATTATTAAATTAATTCGTGAAGAAATTCTTCGAATATAAGATCTCAACAAATATCCATATTTTGACTTAATTAAATTAATCATGGTCAAAGGGTGTTTTGAATATTCTATTGAAATAAGAAACAAAAGTAATATCAGCGCCTAACCTAGCCACAATAGTTATTTAAGTAAGCAATAAAGAAGGTTATGTCCCGGCCGGCGGCGTTGAGACCGGTCCACGTAATCAAATAAACCATAATACAAGCAATGGGTTTACGACCGACAAAGAGAATCATACTCCTTATATTTATATAAACGCTTAGGCAGGGTAAGGGGAAATTATAACTTTATTATATCCCGCCTTCGTCCTTAGGATTAAGGAAATTCGTGAGACGTACCCAAGATTTTTTCATCTTTATGAATACGTTTGAAGAAATTTATGAATATCGGAAATAATTTACCACATTATGGTATATTTCACTCGTTAAGTTTGACTCATTTAATATCGTGACAAAAGAATGTTTGAAATTATCATAAATATACATATTGAAACTTATATAATCCAATTTTTTTGGACCATTATTTAACTTTCTTCTTTTATTTAATACTAGCAGCCACCCACGGCTTCGCCTACGTAGAAGGTTAGTATCCTAAAGTTTTTCATCCCCTATTTTTACCCCTTAAGCGTAATATTTTTATGAAATTTTAATGTCATATTTATTTATATCTAATCCTAAAAATAAGTTTCAAGCTTCTGGCTTTAAAAATGACGATAATTCCTTACAACGTTTCATCCCCCTTTACAACCCTTTTTTCCCATTAAAAAGTAACCTATGTCCTTTGACAGGCTCTAGAGTATCTGTGTACCAAATTTCATTTAGATCGGTTCAGCAGTTTTGGCGTGAAAGAGCGACAGACAGCCAGACAGACAGAGTTACTTTCGCATTTATAATATTAGTAAGGAAGAAAGGATTTCATTTCTAAATTTGTAATTATGTACCTACTGAACCATCATGACAGGGTGTTCCAACTAGTGGGTTTACGAATGAACATGGATCTATTTCTACCCATTCCTGTACTGGTCCTAGTTCGCAAGGCGACTCTCGAAGTTGTCGATCATTATCTTTACCTTGGACAAACAGTTCTGTTAGGTAGATCCAATTTCGAGAAAGAGGTTAGCCGACGAATCCAACTCGGTTGGGCAGCGTTCGGGCAACTTAGGAGGAATTCCGCATAGATGTTAAGAGATCAATAAGGGACGAGAGCAAATCAATGCAACGATAATATCTAATCTAATAATCTGAAGCAATGACTACAGTTGTTAATTCAGCAAAATTTTACGGATCTAAGATACCTACAAGTGGTTCTTGCGTTCTCTTAAGTACTTACGGAATATTCAATGGCATCCCATTTTCCCCATCACAGCATATAGAACCACAGTTACAGCTAGTAGATAAATAAACTTTGTCTTCTATTTAAATTAATTCATTTGATCTTTTGTACTGATGGCTTTATTGTCAGGTCATTTTAACTCAAAGAAATTTCCTTTCCTAAATAACCCTCATTTAAATAATACAAAAGGATGATGAAAATAATAATCGAACGTTTAATATCAGTGGACTGAAATAAAATTGCGTAATAACAAGGTATTTCAGTGTTTAGAAGTTATTTCACTGTTTATTATTTCCAAAATCCAATTAGCTAATATTTATTGGTTTTCTTTTAAATTCACGTCTATATATTTGCTACTGAAAAAAGTAGCATATTTAAAAAAAATGTTCTATACATACTGTAGCTTGCCTACACTAAAATATTATATAAAAAAAATATTCATGAACTTCTCAGAATGTTTTCAATTTGGTTTGTTTCATTTCTTTTCTTTGATCTTTCCAAATAAAAGTATATTTATGACTAATACAAAATATTTAAATGTATTGCGTGAGACTAAGCATATCCTTTGTAGATTACATGAAGAATTCTCTTTCAAGACTTGTTTTTTTTAGATCAGTCATACCATATATTTTGGTAATATTAATACAGTACTGCACTCGGGGTTCCATCAGCTAAATGAATCTTTTTTGGTCATATGCAAGATACTCATACTAACTACATTAACCAACAAATCTCCTTATCCGTCTAATAAGTGTCATCTCACAACATATGCTCGGATACATTATCAATGTATTAATACAATCTGATAATTGGTTTATTATTATTATTATATTATTGTTGTGCAGATTTTATTTAATTGTTCAGATTTATCAGATTTTATTAATTTGGCGACTGTAGCTTCTTTGAAATACAAACAACTATGCATTTCTAGATTAAACCCAAATTTATATACTCCAATGTTCTACTATTAATGACTTGTTAGGACCTAAAAAAAGACTTTTGTCGTTAGTCTATTATTTTATTCATTTACCCATCAACCCATCGACAGTCACTATTGGACATAGTTCTCACGATGGAGGTTTGATAATACCATAATCGCTTTGCATTGTGAGTATTCTAACGGATTGCTACTGTACACTCTTTTGTTACTTACCTGATTTTTACGATTTTCACAGATAAGTAAAAGTTGACATATTATATAACCTATGACTAATCTGTTATTACACAAAATTAATATATTTAATTTTGCAAGAATGGAATATATTGTAGAAGAATTTGATGTTTATATTACATTGTGTTTTCAGTATCGCTTATTTAGCGGACACTCGCTCAATATATTTTGGCTACATCGACAGAATTATATATGTTACGATAGGCATACATATCTACTAAACACAACGCGATGAGAAATTACGAAATATTTCATATATCTGTTGCTCTCTCTATGTTATTTTAACGTATTACTTTTCAGTTCAAACACATTTGTAGATTGGATAGAAGATTAACACGGGTAGGTCTTAATCTTAACCCAATATCTATTGGAAAACTGTTCTCAGTAATTTATTTATTTAATATTAAAACTTTATATAACACTTCTAACGTGACTTTAATATCTCGGCCGTTCTCTCTCACTCAATAGGAAATAGTTCCGAAATAAAACAAGGTAAACATATTATTTGAAATCTATCTATCATAGAGCGTTTCCGTGTGGTGACGGAGTAAGAATACAATTCACCACCCCCTATCTTACCCGTGGGTGATCGTACAAGATGACTAAGAGATATAAAATGCATATAACATCTATGCGAGAGAAGGAAAACTCTAAACAAAATCCTATACCAACACGTCTGACCAGCGTGGTATTGTAGGTCAATTTGCCTCTCACTATGGAGGAGGCTCGAGCTCAACAGTGGGACATATATGAGCTGAAATGATGAAATGATGATGTTGATCTATCATAGATTTCAAATAATTAGAAGTATAAACAAAAATACATACATAATAGCTATATTACCCTTTTACACCTGCTTAATACAATTTTGACTACCAAGTGCATAAACAAAAAGGAAAAAAAAAAAAAGAAATATACAATTTAGCGACTTGACTCTGTTTAGAATATATACGTGATCGCTTTGTGCTCATTAGCATACATAAAATTTAGCATTTAATATGCTTGATATTTATAAAAAAAAAAAATCCCGATTACGAGCGAAAAAAAAAATAATTGCCACAAGTGGGATTCGAACCCACACCTATTGGAACGTCGTGCGTACGTCTCCTTAAAGACGTAATTTTAATACGATGCGAGAATTGAATGTCCTACAATAGTTCACGGTGGTGTAAGTGGCAGCACGATTGGAACGGATTTCCAATAAGTGTGGGTTCGAATCCCACTTGTGGCAATCATTTTTCGCTCGTAATCGGGTCTTTGGATTTTTGTTGTTTTATTTTATATTCTTATTAATTATATAGCTAAATCGGCTTAAGTTGTTCATCAGCTTAAGCTTAATTCTGCTACAATTCTCAATTTCTGTATACAATTAGTAGTTTTGCGTTTGCTATTACTGTCAATAAAGCTGTGACAAATTTTATGTAATTCTTTTTAAAGACTAATAAAATACTCGAGTACAAATCCTTCCTTAGCAGAAGTCTTTAGACATTGACTGACACTTTTGAAATAAAACTAGTTTTACGGATTGTTTCGAGTTTGTGTATGATTTTAATTGGCCGACCTTTCGAACACTTTACAGTATTAATGGTCATGGGAGGACCACGGAAGGACAGGAGTCTTAGTTTTATTCCAAATTGACTGACACTGACAATTTCAACCAAGCTCAGGACAATCATTTATGTATTTTACAAAGAACTCAGTAACCCAAAAGTATACTAAAACTAAAGTAACTATCTTGATCACTATACTATTTGTGTAGTAAAATTACATATTTCATTGTACAAAACTACCACTTACTTTTCTTTTGATAGCTTATTTTAATTATGCAACGCAAGCCACCGATCCGTTTTCCAGTTTATTGGGTTTTTATATTTTTTTTTTATTGCTTATGGTGACAAACGATCAAGCAGCACACCTGATGGTAAGTGTCACTGCCGCCCATGGACCTTTACAATACCAAGGGTATAGCTTAGGCCACTGCCTACCAATAGAATTACCAAACCCACCCAAGTGGGCTTCCAACTCTCTCGCTCACCGAACGAAGCACAATAGCACATTGCCATTACTCAGACGTCGATCTTCTGCGAAAGTGTGGTACTACCCTGGACGGAGCGGCCCGCGGCTGTATACAGAGAACTGTCAACAGCGTGATCCTACCACAATTAATATTAGGTTCAATTAGGTTTTAGGTTCAATAAGTAAATTAATTCTAGATCCACGAGACTATTTGTATGTCTTGGTTAACTGTGACAGTCCGCGATTCGTATCAATGTTCAAAAGGCTTCCTGATTTAAATATTTAGCCTCAAAAGTAATTAATTACAGTTACGCTACTAAATATACCGGTCAACTTGAAGGTATGCAAATATTAATTTATTAATAAGTGTGGCTAAGATGAACTCTTGAAAAATTTAATTAAATTCAACAACTAAGATATTTACACAGCTCTTCAATTGCGAGTCAGTTTAATTAATTAATTTACAGCTAAGAAGTTATTCCTTTGCTGTCTCTATTATTCAACAGCAAACGGAGTAAATTAAAAAAAAAACTCTACCTTCATTGGTTTATTTTTTTATTTGAACATACCTACTTGTGCTTGACAATTTTCTACCTGACCGTAAGTAGCAACTGAATGTAACTGCTATTGTTGTTGAGTGTAAACACGTGTAAGAAATAAGGTTCTAAATATATCATGTATTCTTAGGTTCGAAATATAATATATGTATTCTTACCACCCACAAGAAAAATAGTGCTACCATATTTCAAATACTATCCAGTCATCATCATCATCATCTCAGCCCATATTTACCCACTGTTGGGCCCAAGCCTCCTCCATAATGGTAGGGAAATTGACCTACTATACCACACTGGTCATACGTGTTGGTATTTGTTGGCTTTTGTTTCAAGGTTTCCTTCTCTTCATCATTATCATCATCACCACAGCCCATAAATGTCCCACTATTGGCCTCGGGCCTCCTCCGTAATGGAAGGGAAATTAACCTATTATACCGCGCTGGTCAGACGTGATGGTATAAGGTATTGTTTCGAGGTTTCCTTCTCTTGCATAGATGTTATATGCGATTTATATCCCTAAGTCGTCTCTGACGATCATCCACGGGTAAGATAGGGGGTGGTGAATTGTGTTCTTACTCCGTCACCACACAAAAAAACAACAATTATTCTTTTCTCGTGGGTATCAAAAAATACAACTAATGAACCTAAACAGATAATACAACTTCATGAGAATAACATCTCGGAACAAAATCCTATGCTAATCCATCTGGGCATCGTAGGGCAAACTATGTCTAAACTATTTCTCTACCTATTTTAAAGAACACCTGGGGCTAATAGTGGTTTCACTACTGTATAAGAAGAAGCCAGAATAGATGTAAAAGTAACAATAGGTAATGATATACTGGAGCAAGTGGATGAATTTGTATATCTTGGATGTGGATTTAGCCGAGATGGAAGGTACACCACTGATATAGAGCGAAGAGTGAATGCGGGAAATAGAGTGAACAGAGCGTTGGGGCAACTTCTCGGTAGCCACCACCTCAGCCAGAAGGCACGTGTAGCAATACATAATGCAGTGCCTGTCCCAACATTACTGTATTGAAGCGAGAGTTGGGTATGCAGAAACGAGTATGAAAGTAAAATTAACGCGGTCGAAATGCGATCTCTACGGAAAATCTGTGGAGTTAGGCTGATCGATCGCATTCGACGACGTAGGAAAGCGAGTAGGTATGAAAGAGAGTATTGGTGTAAAGATGCGAAAGAAGAAAGAAAGAAAGAAAAATTATTTATTACGCCATTCAAAGAGAATGCTGCGATGGTTCGGACATGTGGAAAGAATGCCGAACGAACGTCTGGTTAAGAAGATATACAATGCGAAAGTGTAAAAAATGATGTAGGTACCGAGGGAGACTGAGACTAACCTACCTAGACAAGATTGGTCATGTACTGAAGGAAGGTGGAGTCAAGAGTCTCCGAAACCGGCGAGCGTGTATGAAGAGAATTATGAATGTTGAGGAGGAAGCGAGTGAAATATGCAAGGATAGAGTTCTCTGGCACTCTATTCTCTCTGCCTACCCTGCAAGGGACATGGCGTGATGGTATGTATGTATGTATAAGAAGAAGAAATAATTCAAGTATTTTTTTTGCTGAATTTCTTTTGCTATTAATCAATCCTAATACCGTATATAATAAAGTATAGACCATCGCCACTTTATTTTAGTCCTAAGTAATGAATAGATGTCTACTGCTTTGTAAAATATGTCATATCATCTCATATATGTCCCACTGCTGCCCCACAGACGTTGGCCTACTACTCCACGCTGGTCAGACGTGTTGCTAAAGGATTTTATTTCAAGTTTTCCTTCTCTTATATAGATGTTAATGCAAATTTTATACCTTAGTCGTCTTTTACGATCACCCATGGGTAAGATAGGCGGTGTTGAATGGTATTCTTACTCCGTCACAACACGTAAAAGATGTAATATGTAAGCACATAAAGCTGGCAAAAATTTCATTACAAAAAAACTTATAGTCACTTTTATCTAAATCAGTCCTTCGACATCAATAGTTCTGTGTTCAACAAGGTGACATCCGGCAACCATCATTATTTTGAGACCTACTTAATTCTAAGCGTGGCATCAGTTAAAGTTCTTTCATTGCTAATTTAATGGTTAATTTTCATATATCCTTACTAAGTGTAATCTAATTTGATTGCGGTCAATAATATTTGATTAACAAATACTTTAAGAAAGCAATGTTTATTCTATACTCTTAAAATAAAAAAAGTGTGTGTGTGTGTACTTATGTACATGCGTTATACTTTTTAGTGTAACAAGATAAAAATCTTGTCAATAATTTTAACTTTCGCCTTAAACTACGTTTGTAGAAAAAAACGACACTAACAATTGAAAAAAGGTATTTAATACATTGAAAGTTTTATTATAACGCATTATCAAGTTACATAAAGTTTATTTAAATATCACAAAGAATTATAAAATGTTGACTATAGCTAACTTCACGGTGTAGGTTTTTCGTGACGGTGTGCGCGCGCATCGTATACATTTAGGCTGGTTTTCCTGTCACGCTGACGGTCGGCGCTGACAGACGGCGCGTAGCTTGTCAGCGCTGATCGGTCAGCTCGTATCGTTTTAGTATCGCGCTGATCACCGTGAAGTACAGACGCAAATGATGTCGATGGTAGTGAAAATTGTTGCCGCGTACTATTTAGCAAAGAAAAAAAAAAAAAAAAAACGTCTGCAAAAGAAAAAACTACATGTTCATCCATTGATCGAGCAGAGAATCTTCGCAGGGGAATTCTATATATTATACGGCCAGTTGAGAGAGGACGACAAAAAGTTTTTTAACTATTTCCGTATGTCATCAAGAAGTTTTGACAAATTACTAGCAAAGCTACAAAATAGATTGGTCCATTGCAGCTTACGTCGTGTTCCTATACAGCCGATTGAGCGCTTGATGGTTACTTTAAGGTAAGAAAAAATAAGTACACTGAAATATTATGTAATTATTTATTGTAAGAAACAAAATTAAACATGTTAAGCTTAGACATGTTAAATATTTTCAGATGAACCGCCAGGATCATCATTCTCGGTATAAGAAGAAGTGCCTGTTTGATACTCCGGATGTCTTGTTGCTGTCTCATAGTCATAATTGTATGGTGATGGTGTATTATAAATATTTTGCGGCTCATATTGTGGTGGTGATCTTACGTCTGGAGATGTTAAATTTACTGTGGATGTTGAGCTGGATGGTCTATAATGCATATTTTTTACAATTGTTACGATATTCAGGACTCTTTGAGCGAAACTCTAACTTTTGTTCAAAATCAAAGGTTTTTAAAATAGGTCCTAAAGAGGAAAAGAAAGACAAGTCATCGCTTGCTAAATCTGCCGTTTGACTTGCAAGCAGATTTAATAAACCTTTTTCAAATTCAGAGCTTTCTTGGCTGGTTTGGCGAGGTCGATTTTTTCTTTTTTTAGCCCATGTATTTTCCGATAATGCTTGGCCTTGCGGATTTTGTGAACCATTTGAAGAAGATGGCAACACATCATTATTAACAGCTGCAGTATTGTTATCAGAAATAGATTCGGTATTTTGAGAATTTTCTTGGGGTGATAATGCTGATTCGTATAGTGATTCATCTACTACATTTTGATTTAACGGGATCAAAAAAGTTAATTCATCAAAAAAAACATATTTTTTGAACTTTTTTGCTGAACTACCAGATGGTGTGTTTTTCATAATTGTCTTTGATCTGAAGAAAGCATCCCTGGCTGTCTTCCATCGCTGTTGAATACTTTTCCTGAAATAATTAAATTATTGTTATTTTCACAGATTTATGGCTACGGGTCGGACATATACAGATCTGCATTATTCGTTTAGAATTGGAATAACAACCATCAGTCGAATCGTGAATGAAGTATGTATGACAATTTGGGAAATTTTACGAGATGAATGCATTCCAAAAAAAACTTGTGATATGTGGCAAGATATAGCTGCAGGGTTTCTTCAAAGAACCAATTTTACTAATTGTGTTGGTGCCATTGATGGCAAGCACATAAGAATTATAAATCCAGTGGGTGGCGGGTCAATGTTCTACAATCACAAACATTTTTATTCCATAGTTCTTCTAGCTGTGTGCGATGCAGATTACTGTTTTACATATGTAAATGTAGGAGCCTATGGAAAAAACTGATTCGAGATAGTGAAATATACAGAAGACTTGAAAATGGCACTTTGAATATAGCGGGTCCTAAGCCTTTGCCAGGAACATATAATCCAGTTCAGCATGTAATTGTTGGAGATGGTGCTTTTGGAATATCTAGCAGCATAATGAAACCATATGTACGAAGCAATATGACTCATAAAAAAAAGGTTTTCAACTATAGATTAGCTAGAAGATATATAGAATCAACATTTGGTATAATGTCGTACAAGTTCAGAGTGTTTCATACACCTATGAATGTAGGTTTTAATATTGCAAAGAATATTGTAAAAGCATGCTGTGTGCTACATAATTTCATAAGAGTTCGTGATGGGTACAGATTTGAGGATACACTTACAATTGAGGGTATAGCAGATCTAGATAATAATATACCTACGAACAGATCCGGCAATGCTTTACGAGAACATTTTGCAGAGTACTTTTTGAGTCCCGCGGGTAGTGTGCCCTGGCAAGATTCATGTATATTTTAAAAATAATGATTTACCTATCACTTTCTTAACCAATGAATAAATAAAAACTTAATACTAACCTAAATGTTGTTTTTCTTCTGATGAAACGTTTTCGAAAAGTGCGACGACGATGTCATCCCAGGCTTTGTTACGTGCATCTTTGTTTCGATATAATAAGTCCGAAGTGTCCCATAAGCATTTCCTTAATCGCACTTCTTCAATTACTCGACCGGTGTCTATTACACGATTGTCCATGACTGTATTTGTCGGTACGTGCGCTCAGCGCGACATGAAAACGCTCACTGAGTATGGAGACGCGTCGGCGCCTGTTGGTCAGCGGCGCCGACGCGCGGCGCGCACGGCCACGTATAGCTCGGCGCTGACGGCCGTCATCGCTGAGCGGTCAGCGCGACTCAAAAACGCTATCTATAACTACATACAAATTGACCCATCAGCGCCGACCGTCAGCGTGACAGGAAAACCAGCCTTACTCTCATCATTTTTCCCTAACGCGCCATATCAAAAAAAAGTATAACTTCAAAAATTTAGTTCGATGACATGTCTGTCCATATTCGTAGTATAACAGAATAAAACCTTTCACTGAGTTACAAAATGGGATTAAAACTCCAAGTATTTTGTGACATTGTTACCTTTATGACTCTTCCAAAGTTATGGAGGGCATATAAAGATATCTTTGTGATACTGAAAATACGTACTGACTTGAGCTTAAACTCTCGTAAGGAATATTTTCAACCTCAATGCTTCTCGTAAACTTGTAGCTTTCCGTTAAAGTGATACTCATTTTTCTAATATATTTATTTCTATTAAATTAAATTATTCAATTTAATTTTGTACAATAACCATAGAGTATGAAACTCGTACATGATAATGGAGTTCTTCTTTTTTATTTGTATTTGCAATCAGATAATATAAAAACATAAAGACATTTTTGCCAGTGACGAGCTATATTCTTGTTCAAAAATTATAAGTTTCTTTATATTAGTCATAAGTGAGTCAGTAGGTCAAATGTCACATTCAAAAGTGATATGGCCTCACTCTTAATGGAATATTGGTGCAAATTGAAAATATTTGTAAACATTTTTTATACCAATATTCTAGTGAATACCCCAGTAGTGCCTTTACATCACATTAGATAAAATGCCATTAAAATTATGGAATTTAGCGCGTTAAAACACTAAGATACTGAATAACTATAATAATACTTGATACTGAATAACTATATAAATACCAACATCATTCTCCTGCTCTTATCCCAATTACTTGGAATCGACGCAATATGAATCCTCATCCGTAGTAAATATTACAATAGTTATTGGTAATAGATTTACGTCCAGCCGGCGGCCTGACGGTCACCCTCTTTGGGAAGGCAATTGTTGACCAGACGACATCAGGTGGAGTTGGCCCAGGTCACTATAAAATATTTAATTATCTTTTGTTACATTCACGAGCAAAGTAAGGGTTGGTAGTATTCGTAGCCACTACCACACAGCATATGACGATTTAAAGTTTCCGCTAAAAACCAATATAATTCTTCTATCTCATTAGGCAAGCAAAAGAAATGTGACTATTCTGTTAAATAACATAATATGTATACCAATAGACTTACCCCTTAATAACTGAGATTCTTGTGTGGCGACGTATTAAGAAGACCATATTTCACCATTACTTACCTTCCCATGGAAATAATGCAAACCGGGTACTGAAGTAACAAGAGAATGGGCAGCAGTGATCTTCTAAGAAACTTATAACACCAATAGCGATTTAACCTGACCGGCAAATGTTGCGTTTATGAAATAATCCCCTCTTCATAGAGAGGTCTATCTCGAGCGGTGGATGTTAATACAATGATGTATTTATATATTAAAGTTAAAATTTACACATTTGTCTACTCCATTAAGAATAGCGGCAATTTAAAATATTATGAAGCAGAATCTAAAATTCAAACCAATAGTTAAACATGCAAATATTAAACGATGTTAAATTATGTACGGCTTACTCGTGCATACAAAACCATACAAAGTTAATTTGCTAGCTTTCTTTTATTACACGAAGCACTTAACATTAACACCTGCGTGTATACGTTAATTAATTAAAAGTGTACATAAAATTATTTACAATATTACTTTAGATTAAATTAAATTAATGTAATTCATATCCGTACACACCTTCATTACCTTATAAACTACTCAAAGTGACGCTTTATGGTCAGAGATCGGTGTGTGTTACTATAAGAGAAGAAAGAAAGAAGAAAGAAAAATAATTTATTGCTCTTTCACGGCAAGGACACAAAACAGCATGATGGTTTAAGTAAAGTAAATAATAAAAGTATATAAAACATAAGAAGCACTAAAAAGTGTTTATAACTAATCGTTTTCACATTGACGGTGTATATAAAACTGCATTATTAACCTCACTGTTGCCTTGGAACAACTTATTACGCACTTAATCCTTTAAAACTAAACTTTTTAACGCACTATTGTAAAATAGTCGATTTAGAAACTATCACTGTGTGGCAGCGACTACGAATACTGCCAACCCTTACTTTGCTCGAGGATGTCGTTAAAGTCAACTAAGAGACTTATATCGACCTAGACTATTACCTGATGCCATTTGGTCAGCAATTGCATTCCCAAGGAGGGTTGATGTCGGTCATAAAACTATTGCCAATAACCTTTGCAATATGTAAGAAGAGGGATATATAGATATTGCGTCGACCCCAAATATTTGGAACAAGAGCAGGAGAATGATGAGTAGAATTATAAACTATATTAGCATCCATTTTGTAGGCCAATGATAACAATACGCATAATCGAATAAAAAAAAGATAGATGTTTCAATTTACATACATACATATCATCACGCTATATCCCTTGCAGGGTAGGCAGAGAGAACAGAGTGCCAGAGAACTCTATCTTTGCATACTTCACTCACTTCCTCAACATTCATAATTCTCTTCATATACGCTCGCCGGTTTCGGAGACTCTTGACTCCACCTTCCTTCAGTACATGACCGATCTGGTCTAGGTAGGTTAGTCTCGGTCTCCCCCGATACCTACATCCTTCCACTTTCGCATTGTATATCTTCTTAACCAGACGTTCGTTCGGAATTCTTTCCATATGTCTGAACCATCGGAGCATTCCCTTTCGCATCTTTACACCAATACTCTCTTTCATACCTACTCGCTCTCTTATGTCGTCGTTACGAATGCGGTCGGTCAGCCTAACTCCACAGATTTTCCGAAGAGATCGCATTTCGACCGCATTAATTTTACTTTCATACTCTTTTCTGCATACCCAACTCTCGCTTCCATACAGTAATGTTGGCACAAGCACTGCATTATATATTGCTACACGTGCCTTCTGGCTGAGGTGGTGGCTGCCGAGAAGTTGCCCCAACGCTCCGTTCACTCTATTTCCCGTATTCACTCTTCGCTCTATATCAGTGGTGTACCTTCCATCTCTGCTAAATCCACATCCAAGATATACAAATTCATCCACTTGCTCTAGTACATCATTACCTATTGTTACTCTTACATCTGTTCTGGCTTCATCTCTTTCAAAGACCATTATTTTGGTTTTGCTCACATTCACGCGTAGACCCCTTTTCTTACAATCTTCTGTCATTGTGTCGACTAGGGTCTGCAGGTCAGTCGTTGACTGTGCCAGCAGAACTGCATCATCTGCATAAAGCAGAGCAGAGACCACTGAGTCGCCCATCTGGACTCCCACATTCATATCGCTCAACCTTTGGAGACATTTATCCAGATATATGATAAACAGCCTGGCTGACAGAACCCACCCCTGCATAACGCCAATATTGACGTCAAACCAAGGCGACATTCCATCATCCAGCCGCACACAGTTTCTACAGCCCATGTAACTGGACTGCACAGCCTGTAGCAGTTTACCGTTAATACCATACTCCGGTAAAATGTCCCAAAGTTCCTTTCGTACAACCGTGTCAAATGATCTCTCCACATCCACAAAACTGCAGAAAACCCTCTGACCTAGAGCCAGATGCTTCTCCACAATGTTGCGCAGAGAGAACACTTGATCCATGCATCCCCTTCCACTCCTGAAACCTCCTTTCTTTCTTGTTTCAATTTAGAATCATTTTTAAGACGCTTGGGCAAATGCGAATGGCGAATGACGAAAATAAGATCACTTTTGTTACATGTTAGAGATAGTTAGGCGTAGTTAGACAGCAAAATGTCGTAAGATAATTCGCCAATTGAAATTATAGTATGCCTCTAATGTCCCAGTGACCCATCCGTACGGCGTCGAGATGTATGTTGTAGGGCGGGTCTACGGGGTCTTGCGTCGCTTTTCTTCTCACCCCCGGATGGATTAGCAGGGATTGACGTACCGTAACCCGAAAAACAAATCATATTTATATAAGTAGTATATTTACATAGTATATAAGGTATAAATCTAAAATACTTATATTGGCATTAGATACGAATACGAATGAAGTGTGCTTATCTCATTTACATATATTTTGTAAATAATGGTGCTAAATATTTACTAGTTAAGATAGAAATATCTACCAGTTATAGTCGGAAATTTCAAATGCAATCGACGATAAAAACATTTCTCTATCTGATGCGTTAGAAATTTTGTATGTGTAGTCGTATGAGGGCGGTTTGTAAAATATCGTGTGTACGAAATAATTTTAGACATTAATTCTCTTTTTATGGGGACGGAAGGTCGTTCATCAATGGACATAGAAAGTCTAATCGTTGGATTGGAACAAAGCTCACTACACTTGGTTTAAAATTTACTTCTTTAAAATCTACATAAATCAGTATGTAGTGTTTTAAATAAGAAACAGAATGTAATTTTTATCAAAAATAAAATAAACTACGTAGCATCTAAATTAGCACAATCTTTAATCAAACAACTAGGACAAATTAATGATGTACGTCATAAATATTTTCTATATTTAGATCTCTATAGAAAACCCCACGCTGAGACGTCGATCAAACACAAAATTACTCTAATGGACGCCGTCTCGATCTGTCTGGCACTCTAATTTAACATAAAGATGCTTTACAATGTCATGGTAATTAATCACAGCCTTGTACCTTTAAAATAATTCTAAGATCAAAAAGATCCAACGAAATGTACACGTTCACATAAAAACAGCAAATAGTAAGCGGCTTGGTGAGATATGATTCACTAACGGAGAGAAGAGTATCTTGGTATGAACTTAATTATTCAGTTTAGAAGATTGTAGCCTGCGGGATATATGGAATATTGTTACGAAATTCTACGCAATAACACAAGTATACAACTTAATGTGAACATAAAAGAAAAATCATGTGTATTATGTATTCTGCTAATAGATTAAGTTTCAGAAAATATTTTTATTATCTTAGACATACGTTTGCAGAATGTAGTGAATATAATATATGAAATATTAAATGAAGAGGTTATGTATGGACTTTCATACTACTTTCAAGCAATAAAGCCTTGTTTAATCTATGTTATGAATAATTATGACATAAAACCGTGTTGTTTTTATGTTATCTGTGCCGATAAAAATATTTTGTTATACAAACATGATTTACTTAATACCTTCAATCTATATTTTATTATATTATGATGTTAGCAGGTATATGTACCTGCTAATCATTTTTTTAAAAGTCAACACCCCGGACTGAGGAAATAATATTTATTTCTCAATCATGCTTGGAAATTTGAGCATTATTTTGACAACCTTCTTCAAGATAAATCGATATTGCTGTACTGACCAAGTACTTGCGAGCAGCGGCCGGCAAAAAATGTATGAAAATCGATATCTGTCGTGTTTTAGCGGCCAAATAAATATATATGTAAATTCATATCTATCGTGTATTTTAAAAATGGAACGATTTGTTACTTCAAAATATTGCAACCATATAGGCAACTTATCAGAGTTTTATTTACATTTCGAACTGGCATGAAAAAGAAACCTGTTTAATAATGAAAAAAAAAACGAATGAACCCTTTAGCACGCAAAAAATGTTGTTCGTTGTTCGTCATATATACAGTTCTACTTAGTACTACCTAGTTTTAATTTCCGCGCATTATTTGAGAAAAGCACTATACAAGCATTGGCAACAGCTAGACATTGATAGGTAAGTCACCTATGTGTGCCTCGGCTACGCCTCGGCCCACATTTACACGTTCGTCCGTCAGTGCCTCTTTTGCTAGCCGCTGCAGTAATGTACTAATATCACAACCAAACTCAGAACAACCATTTTTGAATCGCACAAAGTAACGGCCTGCGTGGGAATCGATACCACGACTGTTGGCATGTTATATCGATACTTTATCCGCAAAGCCATTTGTGCAGGTATTGATTACTACATAATAATAACAAGTACATGCATAACAATACATTTCAAAGAATTTTTATTGACAAAGTCATAATGATAAGATAAAATATATCATAGACCGTAGTCAGACGGGTTGGCTTTACTTCGAGATTTACTCCTCTCGCAATGGTATCGGTTTGTATTGTTACGTCATTTTTTAAGAACTTGCGATGAAAAACGCGATTTTTATTCTTGCATAAAACCAAAAGTGCAGTCTTTTTTAAAACATAATGCAGATTCTTTGTGCGATTCATAAATAATACTGTATACTATATACAATAATACTTGTTTTCTTTTGTGTCCCTAATTTGTGTGTTTGTAAAGTTCCTGGAGTACAAGGATTTATTTTCTATAGCAAATATTATCATTTTTAAGAAATTGCAATGGAATAGAATTATTTACAATGACGAATGATTGGGATTAATAACGCATTCATAATATACTATACGGACCTTATAACAATTCAAGAAAATTTCCGTGCGTTTAGGCGTTTCTGCCGTACCTACTACTACAATCAATCATATGGCTCACATATAAGCCCCGTTAAGTTATGCCGTATCCGTGGTGCCGTACTGCTACGATTATCGTAGCTGTACACCCCCCTTTACTTACCGGCTGACCCATCAATATTACATCTTGTGTCCCGTTTTGCCAAGGAGGGAAGTTGAATCACTCTTTTCCAACTCCTCCCCTAACTTTACTAATCAAATTTGTTGCGGGTTCCAAGACAATCAAAATCATCTCCCGGGACTGCCTGAGGGTCAAACCTCGGTGTCATTTATGGTGATCATTGCGGATCCTGGTTTACCGGAGTTACAATGGTGGGAATATGTGGTTGGCCTAATTCCAAAAAAAAAAGGAATTAATGAAACTGTGAGCACATTTACTTATTTTATGTATTAACAACAACACCACGTTTATAATATTAATATCAAAATAAATCAAACACATTACCGACAACTGAAGTATAATGTAACTTGGATACCTCAACAGCGAAAGTCAATTTCATGTGGCAAACTTTTTCACCAAGTTTAACAATCGATATTTTTATTAATTTCATTTGAAGGTCCATCAAAAGTTTGTTTCTAAATATACTGCGTATAAAAAAAAATCTTACTATGATACATTTTCTGCGTGTATTTTATATAAGAAAATAGGGTTGTTACAATAATTTTCAAATGTATAATGGTAGAAATAAAGTATTTTTAAGCCACGATTCATGTACTTAGCCAACTTATTCGATATAATATATATCTTACTATAGGGCAGGAACTATCATCAGAGGATTTGGTATACACTTTTGTTTCTTTTTATTCTAATATTTTCTTTTAATAATTTTCTTTTTTTATTCCATTCAACTAAAATATTAATTATTAAGAACAGTTATAAGGAAATGCATTTACTTCAAATAGGCTCAGATAACTCTCTTTAAATCCTTCTTCTCATAACCAAAACAGCTCAAGTAACAAATACTGGTTATGGGTTTTGAACCATTACCGACTTCAAACCATTCAGAACTATTGAATGAAATTTATATATTTTTTTTGTTATTTTTACTGCGCTGCCTTTTTGTCTTTTTTCGAACTTGATTGTCACTTTATTTATTTAATTGCCATTTTAGTGTACTATAATGTCTAGAGGCACATAGAATCTACATACGAAACTCAAGGAGTCTTGCTTGATGAACTCTATACTCCGACCTACACCTGTCCAATACCAGAATCTCGATAGCTTTTAACTCGAATTACATAATCGCTTACAATGCCTGGAAGAGTGCGAATCTTTGAACGTTATGAATAACAGGTTCGTGGCAACTGTCCACGCAGTCGGGTCCAAATTTTTTAAGGCCTGTTGCGCTACTAGAACAAAAAAGCTTTGTGACCGGGCCCTCAAACTTATGGAGGGGAGAAAGGAAATGACGGTGCAGTCTCCACATAGGTCCACTTCCGATAGGTCCGAACTTAGGCAGCTCAATAGACAAATGTGCAAATCTATGCAACGCGTTATTCGTCGATACAATGCAAATCGATACACATACACAACGTATTGAAGAGGCGATAGAGCAAAATTAAGGCTCCAAAGTGTTCGCACGAGATTTGTCTATGGTGACCAGGAGTATGGTGATGCTGTTTTTCAAGAAGGGGGTTTCAAGCGCGCTTAAGGAATAACAGACCCATCTTACTGCTAAGCCACGTGTACAAGTTGTTTCCAAGAGTCATTGCAAACTGATTCGTGCGCAAGCTAGAGGACTTGCAGCCGCCTGAACAAGCCGGTTTCCGAAAAGGTTATAGTACCATAGACTACATCCATATGCTACGCTAGATTATACAAATGACCGAGGAGTATAATCGGCCTCTGTGTTTAGCGTCTTCGGACTATGAGAAAGCCTTTGATTCTATTGAAACTTGGGCAGTGTTGCAATTACTTCAGCGGTGCCAAATTGGCTATCGATATATCGAAGTGCTGAAGTATTTGTATAAAAACGTTACTATGTCGATCCGCATCCAGGATAAGAGTACGAAACCGATCCAGTTGCAGAAAGGTGTGAGACAGAGAGACGTTATCTCTCCGAAACTATTCACTACTGCGCTGGAAGATGTCTTCAAGCTCTTAGATTAGACCGGATTTGGCATTAACATCAATGGCTTAATGACCTCAGAAAGATTTCCTAACTAGTGGGTCTGCAAATGAACATGGACAAGACGAAAGTCATGTCTAACGCCCATGTCATTTCTGTACCGGTCCTGGTTGGGAATACGATTCTTGAAGTTGTTAATCACTATGTTTACCTAGGACAAACAGTCCAATTAGGTAGATCCAATTTCGAGAAACAGGTCAGTTGATGAATGCAACTCGGCTGGGTAGCGTTCGGGAAACTTAAGAGGATTTTCTCTTCTAATATTCCGCAGTATCTGAAAACAAAGGTTTATAATCAGTGTGTGTTACCAGCGATGATTTACGACACTGAAACGTGGTCTCTAAATGTCGCCCTCATAAAAAAACTCAGTCACTCAGCGTGCTATGGAGCGGGCTATGCTCGGTATTTCTCTAGCTGATAAAATCCGGAATACGGAAATCCGTAGAAGAACGGGTGTAACCGACATATCCCGAAGAATTAGCACGTTGAAATGGCAATAGGCAAGCCACATCGCTCGACGAAACAACAACCGTTGGGGAAGAAAGGTTCTCAAGTGGCGACCATGAATCGGATGACGCAGTGTAGGATGACCCTCCACTAGGTGAACTGATGATATAACTAAGGTCGCAGGAAATCGTTAGATGTAGGTGGTACAGGACCGTTTTCAGTGGCATTCTTGTGGGGAGGCCTATAGACATAGGCCTAATAGTGGACGTTTACGGGCTGATGGATGGATGGACAGATAGATTGAATACCTAGTTCCTTTAATACCGATAATATTTGAGAATTCCCTTGATTTCACTAGGATCCCGACGTCAGATTCTAAGCTGATGGCAATAGATACTAAACGTTTTCAAACAATGAAATAATCTTCCAAATGATTGGCAGCGTCTTCGAGTAATCCAATAACAATGTATTGCACACCTCATAAGTGATGCATTGAGTTGATGCTCTACTCTCGATATATGATAATCAAGGACTTTTCAAAAGTAAAAATGACTTTTTTTTCCCACACTGCACTTATAGAATAATATTATCATACATATGTCAAGAAAAACATTCGTTTAAACGTATTTGATATCTTTAAAAGCAATTATTTTGTTTAAAGTAAGAAAAAAGTTGATTAAAAAAATATTCGTGGACGTCCGGGTGTTTCCGTAAGGATCTGGCACTATCACGACCGTAAAAATTAATCCATCAAAGCTTTTCGTTTTATTAAAAGCTTCATAATCGTAACGCGCTGTTTCCTTTCGAAAATAGCTTGGTAATTCGGTGTAGTTTAATTACATACATACATACATATCATCACGCCATATCCCTTGCAGGGTAGGCAGAGAGAACAGAGTGCCAGAGAACTCTATCTCTGCATACTTCACTCGCTTCCTCAACATTCATAATTCTCTTCATACACGCTCGCCGGTTTCGGAGACTCTTGACTCCACCTTCCTTCAGTACCTGACCGATCTGGTCTAGGTAGGTTAATCTCGGTCTCCCTCGGTACCTACATCCTTCCACTTTCGCATTGTATATCTTCTTAACCAGACGTTCGTTCGGCATTCTTTCCACATGTCCGAACCATCGGAGCATTCCCTTTCGCATCTTTATACCAATACTCTCTTTCATACCTACTCGCTCTCTTACGTCGTCGTTACGAATGCGGTCGGTCAGCCTAACTCCACAGATTTTCCGAAGAGAAGTTTAATTACAATTAATAAAAAACTAAACTGCTTAGTCTTTATTATATGTATAGCTCATGAAAATTGGATTCGTTTACATTTTTTTCGTTCGTCCATTCGGACAGGCAAAGGAATCAAATCCCATACAGCCTATACAGCTATGTTTAGCACTACGTCGAGAAAGGTACATAAATTCAAAAGTTTTTTTTCTTTCATTTTCATTTATGGCATTGACTAATAGTAATTAATAAATAATACAAAAATTATGAGACGTGCACTTTAGATTTCCAAATCATTTTATTTAAAAAATATTATCACAATCTTTTTAATTTCCTGAGTGTAACTCTTATAAGAAGAACTTTATAAAGTTGACGCAGCAAGCAAATAGAAACCAAGTTCTTCTGAAGATACTTTGCATAAGTCTATAACGTTTCACGTCAATGAGACCAAAGGCCATTAACCGGCAAAGAATAACGTATTTTATATTTTTAAGAGGATTATTAACTAAAAGAAATCTAATATAATACAATTTGCAGTTTCGCTCCAGTGAAAAACATACTTATTATAATTACAATAAAAAATCTCATATTTTGTTTTTGCTCACGGTGGCCAACGAGCAAGCAGCACCTGATAGTAAGTGTTACTGCCGCCCATGGATCTTTGCAATACCTGGTATGGCACAGCCACTGCCTACCAATGAAGACCTCAAACCCACCCCAAAAGTTGGGCTGCTAACTTTCGCTCACCGAACGAAGCGCAATAGCACATTGCCACTACTCAGACGTCGATTTTCGGCGAGAGTGTGATACTACCCCGGATGGGCCGTGACTGTAGACATAAAACTGTCAACATTGTAGCACTACCACTATTGTTTCGTCAGTATTTTCGTCATGAATTGTTGCCCTTATTGTGAATCTATGATACAAGCTCTCTCTACATTATTTTATTCAAACTGTATATGGCGTTACGGCCGGACCTACTATTTCGTTCTGTTCATTATCGGCAATGAGCCCATAATCTACAATAAAAATTCCACAAGGAAAAACCGATCTATCATTATAGTATTATGTGGCAATGGAATATTACTGGAATATATTATCATCCCTAACCTTCCCTTGGGAGCCTTACAGCCTTGTAGGACCCGCTGAGGAAACACTGATAGAATACTGCTGTATTCTATCGGAGTTTCCTGCAGCTTCCTTCAGCGATCGCCTAGCTGACTTTCAAACGTGCTGATTAAGTCAGTGTCCTCCTTAGAAAGCTTTTTTCTTCTATGGCGGTCTATTGTCTGGTCACACCCTGCTAAATCCATCCGGAGCGACAGAAGAAACACCGCGCGACCCCATAGACCCCTGCAATGTAGGTACCTCTCTTCGTCGAGCGAGCGTGCCAATGGAACCCGGTATTTGTTTTCGGTGGCATCTTTAAGAGTCCTAAGTGAAAATCGATAAGCTGATAATGGGATCATTGTTGTTTTAAACCACCTTTTCCTTACTCCACCTCATATACATCCCACTTCTAGGCTCGAATATCTATTACTATAGGAGGAGAATTAGAAGACCTACTAAACCAAACTGGTCAGTCGGTTTGGTATAGAATTTTATTTCGAGCTTACCTTTTCTTGCACAAATTTTATAGGCATATCATACCTCTTAATCATATTTTACAATACCCATCAGCAAGATGAATTGTATTCTTTCTTCGTGACCAAACCGAAAACGGGTGGTTTTCGGTTCCTTCACTATCAATTAATGTACCATCATTCATCTGCTAAGGTTTTCTTTAAAAGTCTGTATGGCCTGAATAATGAATTCCATAAAACTTAGCATATTTTCTCATACTCGTTTTTAATTTTCCATTACTTACATGAATAAATTATGAAAGGGATGCGAGACAGTGTATCTCATATTGATTTATTCATAATTGAGTTATAAAGCATTTTGCCGTCTCTTTGACTGTTCCTTTTGAAAACCTTTATGTACGGATTTATGATAAATATAATTCGTTTGAAGCTCTAAAAGGTTTACAACAAAGGTAATGACGTTTAATTTTCCACAATAATGATTTTATACGGGTTATCAGAAAATGTAGTTTAAGCTACATTAGAATAAACAAGTTTTCCCCTTGTATACTTGACTAAGAATTATAAAGTTGTTTTCATTATGTAATAAAATATTTTTTTTAAAGACACCACTCCGCACTAAGAAAATAATCCTTGTATTGCGGGGGACTTTACAAACATATAATTAACGAACACAAATTACACCCAGACTCGTAACAACACATTGTGGATCGCACAAAGTATTGTGCTGCGTAGGAATCGACTCGGTGTCTTAACCACTGCGCCATCTGAGCAGTCAAAAATTTACAGCTGATATTATTTTATAAAAATCTAGGCGAACTGCTCTTTTAAATTTTCTAATATAGTTAGTTCCCTAAAATACAAAGATCTATTCCTTAGTGGATGAGGTTTTCTCACCTTAACAGTATTTTTTTTCAGTAAAATCTTTCGTATATATATATATGTATATAGCAATATCTTGTAAGACATTCATACGAGTTAGGTTTTATTATTATCCGACTTCTTGGTCGGGCTTCATATGGTCGCTAATTACGATAAACCCAAATAATATTTTTAACAGAAACTATCACAGGTACAATAACTGTACAATGTTTCATCAATAACATAATCTCTTCATCTCAGCTCATATATGTCCCACTGTTAGGTTCGAGCCTCGTCCGTGATGGGAGGGTAATTAACCTACTATACCACGCTAGTCAGGCGTGTTAGTATAGGGTCTTATTTCGAGTTTACGTTCTCTTGCATATATGTTATATGCGTTTTATAACCCTTAGTCGTCTCTTACGATCACCCACGGGTAAGGTATGGTGTGGTTTAATCGCTATCAAATAAATGATTTATGGATAGACGTTTCTACATATCGAAGACAAATCTAGAAGAAGTATGTACCTATAATCATTTTTTTTATATAAAAGAAACTAAATTCTTTATGCGTATTTCATTAAAAGTTATTACATAATTAATAAGTACGGCAAAAGTTTATACAAAATAATAATATTTTGGATCGTAATTTAAACATGAAAGAATGAAAGAATAATGAAGGAGACCCACCTCAACCGGAAACCATTCCTCCGTCGCACGTCGTTCCGGTGCGACGATATCCGGTGCAGCTCAATTTCCTGAATGGTAGAAACCCCACAGAGTTTTATTTGCCTTCACAATTCCAACGTTCACGCTGTTTTTATCTTTAAATATTACCGCTGGCTTTATTCCGTTGTTATAGATTTAGACTCGGATTTCCGTGCGTTCTCTGTGACTATAAGATGAGAACATTTCACAACACCTCTTTATTTGCGCGTTGTAGTAAACGAGGCATAATTGATACACGTAGATGACATCACTACATGAGAAAGAAATGAAAATAAAACTATATCACATTTGTATTTGATTTTAATTTCCCGACGTTTTGAACACTTTACAGCATTCATGGTGGTATGGTGTCTCACGTCCAATAAGTCATCGTTATTACAGAGATTTATATCTACCCGCTACAGTATCAGTTATACAATTTTTACTCAAATTTTTAATACAAAGTCATTGCAAGTACAAAAAGAAAATGATTCTATATATAAAATTATATATCGTTTATGATCCGATATAATTATTAAACATTTTATTTATGATGATTATTATATTGTAGCAATATATTAATTTAAAAAACTAATAATTCTATTCAGCTGTCGCCAGATCGTAACGCACCCACAATGAGAGCGTTCTCCGGCAAGAGCACTCAATAGGCCGTAGTTTATTTCAATTATGTAATACTCGCGAAAACATAAGAAATCATTAAAACTATATCTTAATTCATCTCACCAGTGTCAATTTTATTTTCATTATAGAAACTCGCACTTGATAGAAATACGTATCTAAGTTGACATAGACGAAGATGAATTAAGATTTTGTTTCTTTATCAATGGCTGCTAAAAAAAATACAAATATTTTGACACAAAATATGTCAAATTACGCAGTCATTTTTATTGCAAACAGAGTTGTACCGTCGGACTTTTGACGGGACTTTGAAAACGTCATGTGGTGCTTTTGTATTATATTCGATATCTTAGTGTTTTAACGTGTTATATTAAATAACTTTGATGGCATTTTATGTAATATGAAGCGGCGGAACTATTGGGATGTAGTGAATATCATATAAAAGTGCTTTACAACGTTTTCGTTTGCCGACAAAATTCCCACAAGATACCATTAACAGTGTGGCCATTGCACTGTTAATGGCGACAGTTTGACTTAGACAATGACTAACTTGAAAGACTAAAAACGTGAAAATATTTATAACTTGACACTGGCACCAATAGCTCGTATATGTAGCTGATTGCCAATATAGAAGAAGAAGAAGAAGAGTTGTACCGTCAAACTTTATTATTAGTTTTTAAAGCTTATTATTATAATTGTTATATATAAATATTAATAATGCCATGGGGATGGGAATGCAGAGAAAAACTTATAAAGCAAAGACCGGTGAAGTTCACGGTACGACGAGCACCGATAGTGCTTGAAAGTAATACACCTGGCCCTGATCATTATATAACACCAGATATAGTAGGTACGTATTATCAAAGATAGTATAGGACATTTTCATCAGCGTATCGACTTGGATCGATTGGTGAGCGATTGGATGACGCCATAATCGTAGGCTAATTTGCATTTAGTATTGTTTTCCAGAAGAGGAAATTTGTTCAATCTTTTAGCTCTCCCTTAGCCGGTTATTACAACTCCCATGAAACTTTTAATTATCAACCCTTTACTATATTAGAAACGCACAGCGTAATAGATAACATAATTATAGAGCTTTGGATAGAAAGACTAAAACTCAGATAATATATACTCAAGAAAGTAATTGATTTAAACAAGAAATTTTATTTGAATTATTTCAAATGGTTCTAACTTCTCTTTTAATCTGTCTTAGTATACACAAATTCAACATAAAATACGCTCTATTGGAATCAATGGAAACGCTTTGTAAATATTTTGACAAGGGCGTTCCCAGATTGATTTGTTGTTAGCAAAAAAAAAGAGAACATGAAAATTATAAGAACAATAGACCATTTTCGAAATGAATTTCTATCAATCGTTTAATGATTGCAAAATACCTATAACATCAAGTAACTCAGTGAAAGATTTTATGATAAACGTCCATTAACAGACCGTGGCTTCACTAATTTATAATGCTATAATCGCCATGCTTATCAGAAACTGACAATCGCAGTTGGTGTTATAAGTTATGTGAATGTCCGTAACCCAGAGTACAAATAAAGGATGGTGTCACTATGCAGTCTTAAACTAATGGGTTCCGACCACACCAGGTACACGTTGTACGAATATTATTTTAAAATAAACGAAACAGTTTTAAATAAAGACGTGGGTCCCCAAAATAACAATAAATATATAATTAACGACTTTTGTGAAAGGAGCTGCTATAACAACAGCGCTTTTTTATCAACGTATAATGTATGTCCGTTGTAACCTATATCTCTGAAATCCATATAATTACCAAAATTGTAATTTCTGGGTAAATAAGCTATCTATTACAATACATTTTTATTTTTCAAATGAATATTATTATTCTCTAGATAATCACGCTCAAATATACAAACTCCTCCCATTTATTATAATAATATGGTATATTATCCATCTTGGATAATGATCTTATATGACAGTCGCATCAAATGAGTGATATAAAAATACATATTATTGTTCTTATTAATATATTAAAATGTTCTCTTCTAGGTGGTCCAGGATATTCAAACATAATCAGATTACCGGCTTACACATTTGGTAAAGTTACCAAACCAATTAACAAACCAGCTGTCTTGCCAAATGCCCCAATACTTAACGTATCTGGAATGGGAGTTAAAGGTAAATTAATATCAAGTTTTAGCAAAGGTTTGGCAATCGACGATTGTTTAAAGTTTCCCATTACAATACTGCTTTACATTCTCATAATGATAGGAGACAACGACGCAATGTATTCTTAACCCGCCTTTCTTTACACCATACTTAAAAATCTTGTAAAGATTTAGAAAAATCTGAGATGTACGGTTATAATAGTCAATTACTAACAGCTAATTTGAATGGATTTCATTCACCTACTAATCTGATCGCATTCTAAATAAATGTTTTAAAACGTATCCATAAGATATTAAAACAAATTGGGGTAGACGAGAATTATTTTCATTTTATTATCTTTTTTAAAGACACCGTAAATAAAATCATATTTAAATACACGGTGGAACATGAAAATGCTTTTTATATTCATTTAACAGATAAAAAGAAATTGAGAAATACTAAATGACTTTATTGATAAAGTAGGTACTATTATTAGAGCAATATGATAACTTTGTTCTTAAAACGTAAAATTTTGTATAGGATGTAGGTTTTTTCTATGTATGACTGTATGGTATATGCCAATTTTTTTTAAAAAGAATGGTAAATATATTTTAACACTATGAATAATTATTATTATATTAAGATATATTTTGCCATGTGCTGTAAGATGTGCTGTAAGATTTGAGTAAGACTTGCGGGGGTATCCGAGGGATACCCCCGCAAGTATCAACACATACAAATAACTACAAACTAGAGGCTGTAAGTGGATATTATGATCAAGGTTGATATAAAATTCTATGCAAACCCGTCTGCTCAGGGTGATTTAAAATCACCATCTAACTTCCTTCATCTGGAGAAGGCCGCCAATATATATATATGGGCAAAGTAAAGAACGAAGAATATTTCTAATTACTATAATGATAAACCAGGTACCTTCAAGATTCCAGGCAATGTAGTAACTCCATATATAAAAGGTCCATCTCCAAAAACGAAGGTGCCAGGTCCTGCCGCATATGCTCCGCGAAATGATTGCCAGTACAAACGTCCACCTGCATACTCTTTGAAGTTAGCTGCTCGTCCACCATACCAACCATGGGATCAATGGACCCCTCCACCTAATATGTATTGTCCACCAATACCGGATAAGTAAATCCTTTTTTTATTAATAAAGCAATAGACTTTCCGTATATTGACTGATTTTTAATCTTTACGCAAGTAGTGGTAGAACCACGCTGTTGACAGCTCTCTGTTTACAGCCGCGGGCCGGTCCATCCGGTACCACATTCTCGCAGAAGACTGACGCCTGAAAAAGTAAGCTATTGCGCTTCGTTTGGTGAGCGAGAGAGCCGGAAGCCCAACTGGGTGGGTTTGGGTTTGTATTGGTAGGCAGTGGCCTAGCCTTGCAAAGTTCCATGATCGGCAGTAATACATACCATCAGATATGTTACTTGCTCATTTGCCACCATAAGCAATAAAAAAAGTATTACACAATTGAAATAAGACTATTTTTACGGATTCTATCACGTTTGCATTTGATTTTTAAAGTATTAAGTAGTATAACTTTAAAGCGTTCGAAACATCGGGAAATTAAAAATCGAATACAAACGTGATAGAATCCTTAAAAATAGTTTTATTTCAAATATATTATTGATTGGATAAAAATTCATTATATCATCACCAAGGGAATCACACATTGGAAACTTTTCCATGTGAGTCATAGAAACCGGCTAAATAATCACAAAAAGCATGAATAGCAGCATTCCGATGTGAAATTTAGAACACCATCTGCGATCGCCAACCCATCTGTCAAGTGTGTGTGTTATAGGGATTATGGAGTTGATACACTCAGGGTTGAAGTGGTTTTCATAAGAATTATTTTATTCTAAGATATTTTTATGTATTATTCATCTTGTTTACAATTATTATATTATATACGTTCGTCTATTTTGAAAATCTTATTTGGAACATCTTTAAAATATAATTTGTTCTTCTTAATGACCACTTTCATTGAACTGGCGTTGTAACGTAAACTCCTTACGGATAGTCTCGGCTATGAATCTATGTAGTCTATATACAATAATGGATGTCAATGGAATGAATAGAAATACCTGAGAATTTAATAGATGACTACTTAAATGGCCATTTTCATTACTCAGATATATCGTGTACTAATTTGCTGTGTGGTGGCAACTACGAATACTACCAACCGTTACGCTGCTTTTGGGTATCGTAATGGAGGACTCAGAGTTTTTCATAGACCTAGGCCAAGTCCGTCTGATGCCATCTGACCAACAATTACATTCCCAAGGGCTACCGTAGGCTGTCTGCTGGCCTGAGCGCTGACGCAAACAGGCGACCGGTCATAACACTATTGCCAAAACTTTTGCAATATGTACTATGAAAGAAAAGTACATTGTGTCGACCCCAAGTAATTGGGATAAAAGTAAGATGATGATAATCGTGATTAATTTGCACTAAATGATAACATTTATAATTAATAATTAAATAGTTATTAGGTATAAGCTTACAAGGTCATATCGTTTTCTTTAGAAAAGCACCGGCGTATACCTTTGGCCAACAACATAAAGAAATAAAAACCTTCAATGTACCGGGTCCGGGTTCCCATGAACCTAATTTTATCTACGTACAGAAAACCAAACCCGCATTCTCTTTTGGAGCTCGCATTAAACCTTTGAAACTGCCTCGAGTTCCACCTCCGAACGCGTACTGTGAGAAAAAGGTTCGTAATTGTACACGCCTATTTTTATTCTTTAAAATTTCTGTTAAAATAGTGTAAATATTTATTAAATATTATTTTCCATGTTATTTTTTAATTTATAATAATTGTAAATGTATACTTTGATTACATATAAGTTGTTACTTTGATCTTATAATGATTATTTATTATATATCATTACTAGTATAATCATTACTGCTAATATAAGTCCCATTACTGGAGCTCGATCGTCCTCTGGGGTGGGAGAATAATTGATCTTGTCAGATAAGTCGGTATAAAAACTAGTTTATATATATATATATATATATATATATATATATATATATATATATATATATATATATATATATATATATATATATATATATATATAGCTACACCTTTCTTTTCAACTGAACTGCCTCGTTAATCCAGTAATGTAAGTGTGCCATTGCTAATATTGGCGTCTTGGATACCAGTCCTGAGTTGAATACAAATGTAGTTTTATTCTAATTCTCTATAGGATTTATCGGTTTTCGGTAAACAAAATAGCAAGCTAACCTGGTGACTACACTAAAAATACATGGTGAGGTACGAGTTGACGGTAAACTCCCAGATATTAGCAAAAATCCAATTTTTAGTTAAAAAACTAAATTAGAACAGTATTCGATCAGAGCAGTTGATCAAAATATTGTAAAATATATTTTATATTTCATATTTCAGTTCCGTGTAGTCGAGCGTTCAGCACCAGCGCCAAGTTTCGGCATCTGCCACTCACGCTACTTGGGTGTACGACCAGCGTACTTGAAATCATCGAAACTGGACATACTACTGAGCAACTCTTAGCTTCTAGTGTAGCTAATTTTACACTCGTTTCATAAGTGTTCTTTTAATATATTACTTGAAAATATTTGTATTTACATTTAACTTTTATTATTTATTGATTTAAAAGAAAAAACTTCACAAATTTGTATCTGATGATAGTTATGAACGTGATCATAAGCACAATAGTTTTATATTTAGATGTCACCTGGTATCCTGCTAAAACATGATAGGCGTCATCGGCGGCTTGGTTTTCCTAGATGACTAGTAAATATCTTTAAAGTACGATAGAATTTTTATATATTATACGAATTTAATATATATTAAGCGAATTGAAAAGCTGTGTGGTAGCGGCTACGTATACTGCCAACCCTTACTTTGCTCATGGGTGTCGTAAAAGACGACTATAGTTCATCTAATCTAAGAAGTGCATTTTGACGTTTTGCATTTTTAATACACAATAACCTCGGTCAAACGCATACACATGATTGTAAACACTAAATCTGAATTTTTTTTACATAATTAACATTGCGGGTGACTCTCTTGTACAATAATACATACATACCATCACACCATGTCCCTTGCAGGGTAGGCAGAGAGAACAGAGTGCCAGAGAACTCTATCCTTGCATACTTCACTCGCTTCCTCAACATTCATAATTCTCTTCATACACGCTCGCCGGTTTCGGAGACTCTTGATTCCACCTTCCTTCAGTACGTGACCAATCTGGTCTAGGTAGGTGAGTCTCGGTCTCCCCCGGTACCTACATCCTTCCACTTTCGCATTGTATATGTTCTTAACCAGACGTTCGTTCGGCATTCTTTCCACATGTCCGAACCATCGGAGCATTCCCTTTCGCATCTTTACACCAATACTCTCTTTCATACCTACTCGGTCTCTTACGTCGTCGTTACGAATGCGATCGGTCAAGTAATAGTAGTAATTCTTAATAAATAGCCATTTTCAAATCCAGTTTTTGTTCTTAATTAACCTAATCCTACTAAATATGACGAATAGATTCTATGCTGAAATAATTAAATTTGTTTAGTACTAATTTAGCACTTAATTTATTCATCACCATTTTGAAAAATAAAAAATAAACCGATTATTAATTATAAAGAATTAATATCAATTTCTCAGTAAAATCGGATATTTTCGAAAGCGATTATTTGATTCACATACCTAGACAACTTACTCAGACAGCTGTCAAAGTGCACTTCTTAGATTAGACAGACTATAAGAGACTTATAACGACCTGGGCCAACTCCATCTGATGCCGTTTGGTCAACAATTACGTTCCCATGTTGACGTCTGGCAGGCGGTCGGTCATAAAACTATTGCCAATAACTTTACAATATGAACTATGAAAGAAGAGTACATATTGTATCGACCCCAATTAATTGGGATAAGAGTAGGAGAATGATGATATTATATGAATTGAGGAGTGATCCTCACTATTGTCTTCAGCGATATTTTTTGCAGAAAGTACATACGTATTAATATAATCTATACTAATAAATGAAGAGCCAGTTTTTTTTTCTGTTATCCTGCGAAAACTACTGAACCGATTGGAATAATACTTATATGATAAGAGGTAACGTGTTTCGGAGAAGGTTTTAGTATATGATATGTTGGTGGCTACTTATCTGCAAAAGAGGGAAGTGAGTGGGGGGACAGCTAATAGTATTATATAGTAAAAAAGTAGTAATCTTTGCCTTAATAATGGGTATAGATATTTTGTACATATGATCCTGAAGACAAATTGACCCCCAATCCCCCTTTTTCGAATATATGGCATACAGAATTGATATTTGAGTTATCACAATTTTATACGATTACAAAACAAAATTGCATATTACATTTGGGATACTGCGTTAAAAATAAACCAGAAATATATCTGTTGAAATTTTCAATTATTCTTAGCTTTACATATAATTTATAGAATAGAATATTCAGAGACGTACTCTGAATATTCTATTCTATAAATTATGAAAGTAATCAAAAACAGATTATTTAAGACAAACTTAATATAGCATAATTTATTTAAAGACGCCCAGTGGGCTGATTAATATGCAACGTTTGGCGGGCGTCTTCAAGTCGCAATCCCCTTTCCAAAGCCACTCAAAACTTCAGCAGTTTTTACCGCACATTTCATTTATTGTTCTGCCTCCGTCTTCCATTCAACGGTCTTCACGCCGTGTTTGACATAATAAAATACAAAGCTTTTATGGTAGTTCAAAGAGTTGTTGGAAACTTTGTTGTTGTGACCAAATGATTAGCATTTAATAGACATTTCGTTTTAATGGATGTGGTAACAAGTATAAATTTTCCTAAACAAAATTATTACAACATATTATAAACAACAAACTTTTGATATTAATTGTCACTTCACATACGAGAGTCACGGATGTGGGTACCACACCCGCAGAATGCATTTAATAGTGCTACTATAAGCAACAACGATAGTATAGAAGGCAGAACAATAGAGTACAATCCAGAATTTTTGGTCCGTAATTTCAATACTTATTCTTGACTCCTAGAAGTTGCATATATTTAGGTAATGCTTACTCTAGAAGTCTTTAAAAAAACTATGAGAAAATGCTGAAAGATTTTTCGATTAAGTGTGCATACGAGAAAGAGTGTCTTTACTAATGTACATTTTAATTCTACTCTCTACTTTAATAGGTAATAATGTACTAGAGCAAGTGGATGAATGCGAAAGGGAATGCTCCGATGGTTCGGACATGTGGAAAGAATGCCGAATGAACGTCTGGTTAAGAAGATATACAATGCGAAAGTGGAAGGATGTAGGTACCGAGGGAGACCGAGACTAACCTACCTAGACCAGATCGGTCAGGTACTGAAGGAAGGTGGAGTCAAGAGTCTCCGAAACCGGCGAGCGTGTATGAAGAGAATTATGAATGTTGAGGAAGCGAGTGAAGTATGCAGAGATAGAGTTCTCTGGCACTCTGTCCTCTCTGCCTACCCTGCAAGGGATATGGCGTGATGATATGTATGTATGAATGTAATTCTACTCTCAAAATTGATTCAAATAGCTTCGTTAATATTCAATATCGCAACAAACGCTACTATAACGCTGTTCTACGCTTTAATCATCATCTAAACCTTTAAATTTAATGTTGTTCAAAAGCAATTTAAGCAACTTTGAACCGAATTATATAACTAACGACTGACATTTTAAGACTACGTATAGTAAAATTTTACTGATAACGCATACTGATCATAGATCACTTTTTTTATAAATCGATAATAAATCGAAAGTAATATTTCTTTGTACTATCTTACTTTTTGATTTTTTAACTTTTGCAGTAAAAAAAATGAAAAATGACTTTTGTGAGATATTTAATGATATTTTTATCACCTCCTGATAATAATATTGGACAAAATATTGACTAATGTAGTCCAAACAAATAAAAAAAAATATCTTATTTTATTAAACTTAAGCTCAGAATACAGAATAGAAAAATTTACATAAAAAGAATATTCGCCTAAATTTACTATAAATTTTTCATTATTTCTCGTTATTTTAAACAGATAGGTACGGTTAAACGTATAGAGTCTCAATCACAAACAATGGGAGTGGGTTCGTAAACGGACCAAGGCAAACACATCGTGGCTGATAGTGGCCGCTAGTTTCCTTTACTTTGGAACATAGAATATACGAGGATAATTGAACTCTAAGCTTGCCTTCTGTAGAATGTAGAGGCACACAGTAACATTTGTTTGAGTTGTAATGAAATATTCTGTTTGAACTTAGTTAAAACCCTTCAACTTACTTAAATAGCTACTTTAAAGTGTGTTGCAATTGACAATGACCCATTTCTCGTGTTTGCTTGACAAACATATAATATATAACAAATCATTATTAACGAATATAGAGAATACTAATATAATAATATAGAGAATGTAGAGGCACACAGTAACATTTGTTTGAGTTGTAATGAAATATTCTGTTTGAACTTAGTTAAAACCCTTCAACTTACTTAAATAGCTACTTTAAAGTGTGTTGCAATTGACAATGACCCATTTCTCGTGTTTGCTTGACAAACATATAATATATAACAAATCATTATTAACTAATATAGAGAATACTAATATAATAATATAGAGAATGTAGAGGCACACAGTAACATTTGTTTGAGTTGTAATGAAATATTCTGTTTGAACTTAGTTAAAACCCTTCAACTTACTTAAATAGCTACTTTAAAGTGTGTTGCAATTGACAATGACCCATTTCTCGTGTTTGCTTGACAAACATATAATATATAACAAATCATTATTAACTAATATAGAGAATACTAATATAATAATATAGAGAATGTAGAGGCACACAGTAACATTTGTTTGAGTTGTAATGAAATATTCTGTTTGAACTTAGTTAAAACCCTTCAACTTACTTAAATAGCTACTTTAAAGTGTGTTGCAATTGACAATGACCCATTTCTCGTGTTTGCTTGACAAACACATAATATATAACAAATCATTATTAACTAATATAGAGAATACTAATATAATAATATAGAGAATGTAGAGGCACACAGTAACATTTGTTTGAGTTGTAATGAAATATTCTGTTTGAACTTAGTTAAAACCCTTCAACTTACTTAAATAGCTACTTTAAAGTGTGTTGCAATTGACAATGACCCATTTCTCGTGTTTGCTTGACAAACACATAATATATAACAAATCATTATTAACTAATATAGAGAATACTAATATAATAATATAGAGAATGTAGAGGCACACAGTAACATTTGTTTGAGTTGTAATGAAATATTCTGTTTGAACTTAGTTAAAACCCTTCAACTTACTTAAATAGCTACTTTAAAGTGTGTTGCAATTGACAATGACCCATTTCTCGTGTTTGCTTGACAAACATATAACATATAACAAATCATTATTAACATGTGCTTCCCTTATCTCTTGAAATGTAAGAACCACTCAGTGTGTTTTCTTTAAACACCTCTTTAAAATATATTTATATTAGTAAGAAATGCCTATACCCTGTTCAAATACTGCTCTAAAAAGTACAAAACAATTTCACCATAGTTGTAAGTTATAATTTAACGAAGAATATGGGACACTTGCTTGATATAAGACTCCATTAAACTGGAAGAGAACTTAACTAACTGTACTACACTGACCAGATGAGTTAACCAAGGATTTCACTTTCTTTTCTTTCTCTTACAGTAAGATTATTTACTAACATTCTTTAGTATTTTTGATGATATCTGCGGGACAGGACGTGGTGGATGATTGTAATAATATTACATTTAACAATAATAAATGGAGAGTAATGTATATAGAGAAATCTTAATAAATAATTTGCATAATTTGCTGTGCGATCACATGATCACATTAAAAATATTAACGCATCATTAATTTATTTATTACATGCAAGCCATGCTTTGAAATTTATATATGTTACTATAATAAAGCTGAAGGCAACTTAAATAGCATTTGATTGATGAAAAAAAATGTTTTTTTTAACCTTTCAATATACGTTCGCAAATCAGAAGAAAATAGTAATTCCGAGAAACAATTAGTATTCAGCTTTATAGTAGTAATATGTATAGGTAATATAGATTAGGAATGTGTATAGTTATATATATATGCCTATACCAACACGTCTGACCAGTGTGGCAGGTAGTAGGTCAATTTCACTCCCATTATGGAAGAGGCCCGAGCCCAACAGTGGGACATATATGAGCTGAGATGATGATGATAGTTATTTAGGTTATAGTCTGAGTAGCTTGTTTATGCAAAATTTCAATTCTTGATTTCATTAGGAACTTAGTTAAAATATATCAAATTCCACCTTAACACGTAAGAGTTATTAAAAACGTGGAAAAATCACAAAACACCCTAAGTTGCCTGCCTAAGTTTCACAACCGAATGTTTGTCTGACCCTTTGATAAAAATTCCTTGGGCAAATTGAATCAAGGTCGAAAGTACGTCACTGCAGTGCGCCAATCGCATCAGCATTATATATTAGAATATCGTTGGGGCATCATTAGAAAAGAACCCCGACAAGTTCGTCTCCAAAACCAATACGGAGGAACCAATGGTCCACTTAATAGGCTGACAGGAAATAAACGGTGGATCACGCATTCTCTCTGGCTTTTATCTTTCTGCTAGAAGCAACCGCACCATAAGCGGCTTAAAAATATGCCTACTTTTCTATAAACATTTTAATCTTAACAGGTTGATTGAAATCATTCATCATTCTCCTGCTCTTATCCCAATTACATGGGGTCGACACAATGTACATCCACATATTGCAAAAGTTATTGGTAATAGTTTTATGACTAACCGTCTAACTGACATCAACTCTCCTTGAAAATATAATTATTGACTAAACGGCATCAGATGGAGTTAGCCCAGGTCGATATAAGGCTCTTAGTCGTCTTTTACGTCACCTACGAGCAAAGTAATCGGTAGTATTCGTAACCGCTGCCACACAGCACTCGTTAATTCAAACCCTCATCTTTTTTTACAATACAGTTTCTGTCTGCATTTAATCTTTTTTTACAATACAGTTTCCGTCTGCATTTAATTTAAACTATTTTTATTGCAACATCACGCAAAGATAAATCAATTCGTATCCATTAATTGGCCGCTAAGCCGATATCATCATGGATCGCACCGCGCAAATAGCGTTAAATTGGTTCGGCGCCTGAGTGCATAATCACTTCCAACGCGTTAGTGATGCGGCTTAACTCATGGCTTGCTATAGATTGCTATTCCTTCCACTATGTAAATCTGAATCTTCAAATACATTATTAATAGATAGTCTTCTATTCATATTATCAATGATATTAAAAAATGGTATTGTGAATTGTGTCGAATAATTTACTAAGATTCAATAAAAGAAATCCTCCGTAACTTGAACATAAAAATAAGACGTTTTTCTATTACGCAAAACTGAATTGCAGGATGATATTAAGAAATATACATATGATACAATTCACCGCCTCTTAAAAAACTTGGAATACAAACCACTATACCAACGATTTTCTTTCTACTGTGGAAGAGACTTGAGCCTAACCGTGCGATATATACATGTGCGATATATATGGGTTTAGATGTTGGTAATGACGAAAAGTTTCTTAAAATGAGGTACAAAACCCAACTATATTATTTTTCTGAATAATTCTACATATACGTAGGGTACATTAAATATCGGTATACGTACTAATTTTCTTATCTCGTGGCATAATACAATGGAGCTATGCAAACAACTCCGTACCACAGCTTTGTGGTTTACACGGTTATTTCCTTAAACTCTAAATAATTTTGTTATTTACTAAACTGTGATCCCCGTAGTGGTTTGCGGAGATTTGATGCTGGCTCTTATTAAGAACATTTGTTCAAAAATAGTAAATTTTAAAAGATCAGATTAAAATTTAATTATTTTACCATTATTGTCTTGATCTTATCCTAACTATTTAGGGTCGACGCAATATGTACTCTTCTTCCATCTGACGTATTGTAAAGGTTTTGGCATTTGTTTTATGCCTGGCCGCCCATCTCTTTTTTTTTGGCGGCAGGCTACGGTACCTCAAACCCCGCTAATCCGACTGCGGCAACAGAAAAAGCAGTGCAAGACCCCGTAGACCCGCCCTACAATATACCTCTCGACGCCGTGCGGGTGGGCCACTGGTACGCGGTCTTTTTCTTCAGTGGCCCACCCGGGCTAACCCGTCTGTCTATATGAAACTCCTAGTTATCTTTTACGACACCTACGAGCAATGTTTGCAGTATTGGAAGCCTCCACCACCAAACACTTTAAAATTTATTTCCTTAGATATACATTAATTTATCAAGTTGTTTTATAAGAATACTATAACTTACAATTGGAAGTTGAAAAAGTGGTTGCTGGATCGTCGATTTTAGTCTGAAATGGGCAACAAAATTTTACCGAAAAACTTATAAGAGTATCTCGCCTACTAAGCGTAGTCATTATGGCATTACCCCTTTTAGGAAGATTATATTTAATTATAATAGTAAATCTCGACAGGATTAACAAAGTTGATTATATAGTCTATCTATCTATCTATCTATCTATATCTATACATATAATAAAAATGTAACGGATCGCTGTCTGTACATGGAAGATATATGAGAAAAAATCTTACTGGGACCTTTATCAACACTAATAGAACCCAAAACAATGATTTTTAAAATTTTTGTCTGTTTATCTGTTTGTCTGTTTGTCTGTTTATCTGTTTGTCTGTGTGTTTGTGCACGCTAATCTCAGAAACGGCTTATCCGATTTAGACGCGGTTTTCGCTAATATATTGTGGTAAGCTTCACTTAACATTTAGGCATTATTTCATGTCAATTAGTTGATAAATAAAAAAGTTATGGCAATTTAAAAAATGTTCGGAGATAAAAATCTTTATCGATTCTTTTCAAATTACGTACAAATTATCTTTAGTAAAAATAAATAAACACGTGTTTCAGCATTTGTTAATTTTCACCCTCTGGGGGTGTAAATTAGGCTTGCGAAGTGGGTTAGACGACTCAATAAGTCATTAGCGCCAAGCCGATATTATTGAAGCTGGCAACTTGAAATTTTGACAGTGGTTTCTTTCTATGACGTAGAGATTTACTAAGAAAGGATATTACGAAATTACACCCCTAAGGGGGTGGAACAGAGTGGCAAAGTTTGTATGGGGAGAAAAAATCTTTATCGATTCTTTTTAAATTACGAGTCGAATCAAATATTCTATGTTAATATCCAGCATTTGTCAATTTTCACCCTGTGGTTGTGTAAATTAGGCCTGTGAAGCGGGTTGAATGACTCATTACCACCATATCGAAACTATTAAAGCTAGAAACATTAAATTTTGACGCACGTTTCTTTTTATGACATAGAGATTCTATATGATAGGATTTTATGAATTCCATCCCTAAGGGGGTATAATAAAGTGGCAAAGTGTGTATGGGGCGAAAAATTTTCTATCGATTCTTTTCAAATTACGTACAAATATTCTTCGGTAATAATAAATAAACACGTGTTTCTCTCTCCCTCTCCATCAACCCTGCACCAGTGCCGTCGTGGCGACCAGTGCCGGCGAGAGAGCTCACACGATATACATAGTAGACGGCAATAGATTCTTGCCTAATGGTTTAAGATGCAGGTTAAGTTTAACTTCAAAAATGTTCACTCTATAACTCAAATAATATAAAGGGTGGCGATAATTATATTTTTATCCCATGGTCATACCTTAAATAGTATATTAATGCAAATATAATTTGAAGAATGAATAGAACTTTGAACCACCTTTTTCTTTAGTGACCGGCTATGGTATATAGACATACGCGCGCCGTACACGTACATCTACGTTGTGCGGGCGGGCCACCGCAACCGGGTATCGTCTTGAGTCGAAGCCCTCATGCAGTGAACCTCAATACAGGTACTTGCGCTTGCGCCGCCCAAAGCATCGACGGTAGAGTGTGTCAACCTAGAATATTTGCTCTCGGACCCTATTGCCTAATTCCGTTAGACAACTAATTCGCAGAAGGCGGCGACCGCATCCCAGTTTCTGACGCTGTTGATTATCGTCCTAGCGACAAACCTTCAACACCTTGCATTGCTTTTTCTATTTAACTCTGTCAGAGATGACTTCTGCGTGGACGAAGTCGCGGGCAAAAGCTAGTTTTTAAAATAAAATAATATAAAAATGTATTTATATGTTTCAAATTTGAGTAGTATAACTAAATTAGAAAGCTTAGGCAATGTACGATAATATGGTAGTTCTTTACTAGATTTTACATTGAAGATATTCGGACTACAGATTATATGTAATTTTCTTTTTATTTATCGTACATACATACATATCATCACGCTATATCCCTTGCAGGGTATGCAAAGAGAACAGAGTGCCAGAGAACTCTATCCTTGCATACTTCACTCGCTTCCTCAACATTCATAATTCTCTTCATACACGCTCTCCGGTTTCGGAGACTCTTGACTCCACCTTCCTTCAGTACGTGACCAATCTGGTCTAGGTAGGTTAGTCTCGGTCTCCCCCGGTACCTACATCCTTCCACTTTCGCATTGTATATCTTCTTAACCAGACGTTCGTTCGGCATTCTTTCCACATGTCCGAACCATCGGAGCATTCGTGATGATATGTATGTATGTATATATGTTTATCGTCATGTTGTATAGTTATGTATATAGCAATATATATTACATAGTTGAAATACTATTTGAAAATTTGAAATAAAACAATTTTTACGAATGCTATCGCGTTTGTATTTGATAAATCAAATTTGTAATACTCGAATCACTCACTCAAATTTTATTCTCTGGCAATGTAACACCTTATATAGGTGTTACATTGCCAGAGAATAAAAATATATTACCAAAAACGAGGCACATTTGTTACCCCACACATGGAAATTACAAGAGATAGTGGTGTACAGTCCCGCCGAATTGCATAAAATGTTCATTCAGAAAATTTTTAATAATTAAAAAGTATATAAGCTGGCAGCGCTGGATATTTCTACTAGTTAACTATACAGCATAAGCCTGAATTTCATGACTCGCGGACGCTCTTAAACTAAAAGCTTTGTCAGGCAGGCGCACTTTACTCAGTTAATTAGCTGGTATACACCCGTATCAGCTCAAAAAGATATATTATCTAAAGTAGTTAAAATCTTTTAAAAGACTTTATAAGACATAATTAGGGTTCCATAAATAATATCATCATCATCATTCTCCTACTCTTATCCCAATTACTTGGAGTCGATACAATATGTACTCTTTTTTCATAGTACATATTGTAAAAGTTATTGGCAATAGTTTTATGACCGGCCGCCTGCCAGACCTTAACCCTCCTTGGGAAGGTAATCGCTGACCCAACGGCATCAGCTGGAGCTGGGCCAGGTCATTATAAGGCCCTCAGTCGTCTTTTACGACATCCACAAGCAAAGTAAGGGTTGCTAGTGTTCGTAGGTGCTACCACACAGCTACAGGTTCCATAAATAATATGTTACTTTTATATTTTCATATATAATATAATTACAACAATACGTAATTCAAGCAATATTTTACTTAATTTACACGTTAAAAGATGTATTCCGTTTAATTCGTTCATCTACCACGTTATATTGCCAACTATATAAAATCATAAAGTTTTGGTATTTGACACTCAAGCGGTGACGAGTTAAGTATACAAAACTACCCAGAGAATATGCAGTAGCATTCACTTAAAAAACTTATAACGCCAACTAAAATCAATAACCCACCTGCTAAGCAAGGTTATTACATCAGTAATTAACATAACATGTAACAAGAAAATTCTCTAAATCTGATGCTATGGCAATTAATTAAACTGGCGTGGCACATTATTATTCTACTTGTGAAATAAAATGTATCTTAGATTATACAAGCAACCAATGTTTTAAATTAAATTTCATCTTTATTCTTAAATAGGTATCAAAATAACTCACAAATTAGTGAGTTCGAGTTCAAATTCAATCTGTGATGACCCATTTCACAAATGTGAATTAATTGAATTAGATTAAATTAGTGCGGACATTTAAATGCTAAACTTAATATAATTTCCTACACAGCTTCAAACAGTTAATTTCATTTAGGCTTATAGTATGCCTATTAAAGTTTATAACTGAACAATCATTATGCTTCATAATTTCTTCTTATCCATATATTTTTAACACACCTACTACACTAAAAATAAATCTATGTTTTGTAGAGAATTTTATAAATATATAAACGAACACAAATAACGTTAAGGCGCCAAACAGTCATTTATAGAACGCATAAAATACTGTCGTGGAAGAAGAAACCACAAACGTGAGTTTGTTACCCATGATATTCGCTATGGAAGATCAATACCTAAGATCACTGCAACATCTATGCGATTAAAATTTTATCAGTTCTATAATCATCACCATCATCTCAGTTCATATATGTCCCACTGTTGGGCTCAAGCCTCCTCCGTTATGGGAAGAAAGTTGAAAGATTAGCAGGCTATGATCTGGATACACGCTGGTCAGACGTACTGGTATAGGGTTTTGTTTCGAGTTTTCCTTCTCTTGCATAGATGTTATATGCATTTTATAACCCTTAGTCATCTCTCAAGATTACCCACGAGTAAGAGAAGTGGTGGTGAATTGTATTATTATTACTTACTCCATTGCCACATGGATGAGTGTGTTCTCGTTTTCAAGAAATTTGTAGAAAAATTAATTTTATCACGTCTTTACAGTATTCGTTATCCCATCAACTCAAGCCTCTACCACAATACAAGGGCTAATAAAAATAAATATTCAAGACAGTTTGAATCATTTTAAAGCTTTTGCACACTAAAGAACAGTAAAAAAATTATATATATATATAAATTAACATAAATACATAAGAAAACCAAGAAATATTGAAATGACGTTCGAAGTAATTAGTATCGTTATCAATTGACAGGCATCCAAAGGAACCCAAGTTCATTCGTTTTTCCTTTATACATAAAAAAATAAATACAGGAATATATCCTATTCTTCAATTCGTTTAAAAAATATTTGTTGTTTCAATGTATGTGTTACTCTTTATATTTTGCTGTGTCACTGTGTTTACTATATTCAATTTAAATGTAATAATTGTTATTAATAATTATTATCAATTATTCAATAGTTTTTAGTTAAATTTTGACGGCTGGCAATAATAAAGTGGCACTGATACATACTCTCTAGGGCACGCGGTTTAAGTTTTCACTTCTGTCGGCGGTTCTCAGTGTTCACTTAGGTCAGCATTCCATTCAGCATGGTCTGAACATGTCCCGCCTATTCCGTCCGGGGCATATGAAGGGTGGTGCGCAGCCCCATTAACCACCGTGGTACCGAAAACTATACCGATTCCTTGACGGATGTGGCCGGTCCAATATCTTTTTCGCATACCATCCCCATCGAGAGGGTTACCAGGGCATCGCCCGAACTCGATGCGCCTCTGTGGGTGATGGACTAATTCCCGGTCCGTCCACTCAACAGCGCACTCCTAGAAAACCTACCTGAGATCGCCAACTCGTAATCCCTCAGGCTATTTTTACGATAGCTGTAAATAGAGCGGGGTGGGCAATAACCGTATTCTTATTCCCTTTCCAAACAGGATACGTAGATAAAATACTATAAATACATAAAAACAATGTCCTCAATTCGACCTTATATATTATTTGTAGATGTCCCTTGTAAATAAAATAAACACTTTGGTTGATGAATTTTTTTTTTTGAGGCCATGGTGTGGACTTTCATTTCATTCGCCTTTCATTTCGCCTTTCATTTCGTCCGGGGTGACGAAATAGGAGTGCGCGGCCGCATAACCCACCGCATTCCCTCCACATCGCCATTGGGTCGATGTCTGATCGTTGATGTCTGTAGCCAACCTGGTAGAGTGGTCCACCTTAAAGGTACCTTTCATATTCATTAAGGTATGAAAGGTACCTTTAAGTTAAGACTGACAGATGGCGTAGTGGTTAAGATACCGACCTTCCGTGCCAGTGCCGCGGGTTCGATTCCCACGCAGAACAATACTTTGTGCGATCCACAAAGTGTTGTTCTGAGTCTGGGTGTAATTTGTCTGCGTTAATTGCATGTTTGTAAAGTCCCCCGCAATACAAGGATTATTTCCTTAGTGCAGGGAGGTGTCTTTAAAAAAAAAAAAAAAAAAAAAAATTAAGGTGAAAACGACTGCATAAAACGTGGTAGCAGCTATTTAGAGAAGTTTAAAAAAAAATATTTTAATTGCCTATTTTACTTTTCAAATTACTCATAATTTTAAGCATTACCTTAGTATCGTCGAAACTGTTGTGAACGTATAATGCTGAAACAATAAAGCCTATATAGAAATATGTTATTTTCATTGTTATCAGACATCACCCCACTCATTTGTATGGTAATTAATCTTTTTCGACATCCACGACAAGAGCTTTTCGATAACAAAGAAGGTAGTGACAGTAAGGGTCACTCGAGCTTTGTTAACTGTAGGAACGGGAGAGGGTTTAACCTCATTGTTCAGCTTTGAAATATCATACCGGTCGCAAACAAGGACACAGCGTTGCATTCAACCCTCGAATTTCTGAGAACAAAAAAAAACTGATGCTATTTCGATGCCTCAATAGATTACTAATTTAGATATTCTATAGTTGTAGTATGTATGACTGCTATAAGCATTACAATGAGAGCTCTTCGTAGTATGTGTGTTGTAAGTCTGCAAGATAAAATTAGGAATAGTGTTATAAGAGAGCGCTGTAGTGTGAATGAAGAAGTAGCGACAAAGATACAAAAGGGTATGCTGAGCTGGTTATGACACGTGGAAAGAATGAGTGAAGAAAGGTTGACTAAACAAGTATATATAGTGAGTGTGAGTGAGACGATTATAAGGGGAAGACCACGTCGTACTTTTCTGGATCAAATTGAAGATGTGTTAGCGAAAGGTCAGATTAAGAGTACGCGTAATCGTAGAGCATGCATGAAAACTGTGATGAGCGTGAATGAAGCCGATGGAGGTATGTCAGGATTGTGGTTTGTGGCAATCCGTAGTCTCTGCCTACCCCTCTGGGAAACAGGCGTGAGGCTATGTATGTATGTATAAGCATTACAATATTCATATATTATAAAGGTCAATTGCCGTTACACAAGCGTAAAGACAAAGGAAAATTTCTTCCTTTTCCTCATTAATAGTCATATAAGAGAGCATTTGACTGACCATGATATTGGATAACACAGTGAGGGAGTCGTTGTGGTAACTAATAAGAAAATCTACGTCTATTAGTGGACAGTACAAAGCTGAATAATAACAGATCTATTGGGATTAAAAATGCCCCATAAATCCTTCCTTTAAATATTAATATAAATTAGTCTGATCTGTAACATCGGCTATACGTGCTGTCCTTTTCTAGTTTATCTGCTCTTATCATTATTAGAACTATAAGAACGGAACGTAATGAGTAATATAAGAACGGAACTCATTCCGTCTACGTTGACTTACATAACAGCCACGGCAAAGTTGAGAATATTGTGACATATTATATTACTTCGTTACCACATAAGAAGAAGTACCTACATTTCAGCTCATATCCGTCCCATTGCTGGCTCGAGCCTCCTCCACGTAAGGGCGTACCATACTAGTTAGACGGATTGGTGTAGAGTTTTAGTATGAGTTTTCCTTCTCTTGCATAAATGTTATATGCGTATTCTTTTAGTCGTCTCGTACAATAACCACAGGTATATTGCATTGTTACTCCATCATATTATGGTAATGAGTTCCTGAATAAAATTTAATTCTACTTTTAACAAACCTCTCGGTACAAAATAAATCTTTATATCATACTAGCAAAGCCAGCGCGTTGGTTTCTTAGTAGAAGTCGATATATATAGATATATATATATCGCAGTGCCGTCTGATGGCTAGTTATATCACTGGGGAAAGCATTTTATGATATCCCCAATGATGTCCTTCTGCGTGAATAAATATATATACATACCAATTTTCATAATGCGCGGTCAAATAGAGTCTGATTTTAGCGATGTTATATAAACAAACATCCTCTTTTATAGATAAACACTCACGCTTAGTCCTCTCACATTCCTGTGTAATGATAGTGTTTGTAAACTGTATCCGAGTTGTCTGAGTAGATACCTGGTGACCTGTAACACAGGTATTTTTAATGCCTACCACAGGCACCAGCGATCCACAACTTAGCTTATTTACTTCTTGTTTTATATTGTCAAACCTATATATTGTTTTAAATTAAGTTGTGGTGAGAAATTAAAGAAATTTATTATTTATTATTATAGATGTATGTAGATTGATTAAAAAGGATTGGAGCATATTAACTATTTTTACTCGTGTGACGGGCTAGGAATACAATACGTCACCACCCATTTTTTTCTCGTGGAAGACATAAAAACTGACTACGGCTACACCAGGGAATAAATAATAGCGTTTGGATGATTTACAAAACCAATTACGATAGGTAACCCGCCTGCTAAGCGTAGCGCTTGTGGCATTATCCCCATCCGCAGAGAACATATATGCAAGAGCACATTTGTTAAGCTAATGAGGATGACGATTATATGAACATTTTTTATTTATATTTTTTATTACCTCACGCTTAGTACTTGTTGAATAAAAGAGATAAACATTAACAAACCTACATACATTTCATCAAGTAATTTATAAACCTTCGTGATAGTGCGAACGTCTAGTAATATGGTAATATTGTACTAATTTATAATACTGTCCATATAATAAAGGAAACCTCCAAATAAAAAAAACTACGACAATGACCTTTTTACCTTTAAAAAAATATATTTAATTAAGGAACAAGTAATATTCAACAAGAGACCCAACATGCATGTTATAAAACTTTTAAAATGAAATAAATTATATCATGTTTGGCGTCAAAATAATATACAAGAATTTGTTTGAGTGTAAAACACTCACATTTTACTAAGTTTAGTTCTATGTAATATGGAATTAACCTATTGCTGTTTAGTAAGACATAGCATCGTTTAACCTATGTCTGGTAAGACATAATATCAGAATTCATGCTGATTCTAATTCAGCATCATCATTATCATCATCACAGCCCGTATATGTCCCACTATTGGGCTCGGGCGTCCTCCGTAATGGGAAGGAAATTAACCTACTATACCACGCTGGTCAGACGTTTTGACTGTTGGTATAGTAGGGTTTTGTTTCGAGTTTTCCTTCTCGTCCATAGATTTTATATTCGGTTTATATCCCTTAGTCGTCTCTTACGATCACCCACGAGTAATATAGGGGGTGGTGAATTCTTACTCCATCATCACACAGATATAATTCAGTATATTCTAGCAGAAAAATTCAGAAAACTACCAGTGTTACGATTACTTTCTGGAATCATATATAGTGCATATACCATTAGATAAGTATATTTATTCTCAATTAACTATGACTGCCTTGTTATTCAAAGTTAATTGACAGACATTTTATTTGTCACTAAAGACGACAGTTATAAATTAATCAAATAAAATGTTTCAATTCTCGTATTCTAAAAGCTGTTGAATAAAAATGATCGTATTATTCTGTCACAAACAATAACAATACATATTTCAAAGGTAAATTATATTCGGTCACAAAGTATATAATGTTATAGTGGAATCGTTATGACTTATTTTACAATACCATATACTTTTACTGTTTCCTTCATATAAATTCATCGCCAACACCAAAAACTTGGTATCATAAACAGCAAGTTGTCGTTCCTCAAAACAATTTTTATTATAATATTGAAATATTATGAGTATCTTAAATAAGTATTATTAAGTTTGCTAATTGCCTTTCAGTGTGCGCAGCAGTAAAAATACAGCTTTTTTTTTTTTTTTTTTTTTTTTGGTAGGCTATGGCCTGGTCACACGTCGCCCGTACCGTCCGGGGCAACGGAAGGGGAGCGCGTGGCCCCATAACCCACCTTATTCCCTCCCCATCGCCATTGGGCCGGCCACTGGTACCGCTTCCTTGCCTTCCGTGGTCAGCCCGGCGGGTTACCCTTTCGGGTACCATCCCCCGTCGACGCCCCAGCTAACTGCCGGAGCGTCGCCCTCACGCGGTCGGCCTCTCTGCGGGTGAAGGACTATTCCCCGGTCCAGTCACCCGCGGCCTCGGCTAGGGCGGCATTAGGCGCAGATACTCGCGCCTACGCCGCCCCAAGCGCCGGCGGTGGAGCGTCTCACCGAAGAGGATTTCCTCTCGGAGTCGCCCCGCCGCCTCCTTCCGCGAGACAACTGTCTCGCAGAAGGCGGCGACCGCGTCCCAGTTCCTGACGCTGTCGAGCATCGCCTTAGCGATGGTCGGCAGCGCCAGGTCGGCACCGATGATCGCGACGAGTTCACGGCGCTGCTCTGCCCAGGCCACACAGACCTCGAGCGTGTGCTGCGCCGTGTCCTCGTCGCAATCGCAGTGGTGGCAGGACGGTGTCCTCCTCACGACCGTGTGCAGGTACTTGCCGAAGCAACCATGCCCCGTCAAGACCTGCACCAGTCGGAAGGAAAGGACCCCGTGCTGTCGACCCAACCACTCCATCAGCACTGGCCGGAAGGCCTCGATGGTCCGAACACCGAACCGAGGCCTTTCCAGCCGGACTGCCCAACGAGCAATAACGTCACGGCGGGCGTCGCCCCGCCAGGCGGCCATCTCACTAAGCGAGACGGTGCCGCCCCCTGCCCGCGTCACTGACACCCGCCGGTACAGTCCGGCGAGCATCTCCGCCTCCAAGTCCCACGGGGGTATTCCGGCCAACAGGCATGCTGCCTCCGTTGCCACCGTGCGGTACCCGCGTATGGCCCTGACCGCCATGGCCCGCTGTGGCCGCCACAGAAGAGCCCTAAGTCGGACGGTCAGAGACCCCGCCCACGCGGGTGCACCGTACAGGGCCATCGACCGGACCACCCCCGCGTACAGCAGTCGGCACGTAGCGCTGGGTCCGCCCACATTCGGCATAAGTCAAGATAGGGCGGACGCCGCGCCGACAAGCCGTGGAGCAAGCCGACGGAAATGCTCCCGGAACCACCATCGCCCGTCGAGCACCAGGCCCAGGTACCTCATATGGGCCCGGATGCTGATGGGAACCGAATTGACGGTGATCGAGGCGTCGGTGGGTGGACTGGTGCGGGGCCCATGAAATAATAAGGCCTCCGTCTTATCCAGGGCCACCCTTAACCCCAGCGCCTCGATCCGCCTGACAATCTCCTCGGTGCCAAGAGTTGCCAGGCGTGCCGCCTCCTCCAGCGTCCCACCCCGGGCTGTGACGAGTGTATCGTCGGCGTAACAGATTACGCCCAGCCCGGGCGGGAGGCTCCCTCTCAACGCCCAGTCGTAGCCGATGCTCCACAAAGTCGGCCCCAAGACCGACCCCTGCGGAACACCGCACGACATGGGCGTTCGCACAACATCCCCTACTCGGTTCTTATAGAGGACGCTGCGCCCCTCCAAATAGTCTGCCACCAGCCGCCTCAGGTATACAGGCACCCCGTGATACCGGAGTGCCTCCCTGATGCAGCTGAATGGCAGACTATTGAATGCGTTGGCGATGTCTAGAGACACCGCCAACAACACCCCACCGCCAGTGACAGCCTCCGCGACTACGGCCCTCAGGCGCAGTAAGGCCGCGATCGTCGAACGCCCCTTTCGGAAACCGAATTGGGCGTCCGACAGATCGGGGCCAACCTCGCTAAGGTGCTGGCCGATACGGGCAGCCAGGATCCTCTCCAACAGCTTACACGTATCGTCCAGCAGCACGATCGGCCTATAGGCCGAGGCCGAGTCCGGAGACCGTCCCAGCTTCGGCAGGAGTACCAGCCTCCCCTCCTTCCAACACCCAGGGAACTGCCCAGACGATAAACACGCGTTGTACAGCTCCCCGAGGCGTGGACCCAGATGCTCGAGGACCAGGGCCAGCACCCGGTCGGGTACCCCGTCTGGCCCAGGAGCGGTGGTCTTGGCACGCATTCGCACCACCGCCGCCCCCATTTCCGTCTCCGTGACGGGCGGAACACTTTCGTAGTCGGCCTCCCGGTCACTATCCTGCAGTGCCATGACCGGGGGCGTGTGTTCCGTCCGCCGTGGTAATAGATCCTCGACAACTCTGGTGAGGAGGCTGGGCTGGAGAGTCTCAGTGAGGGGGGGGGGGGCCCGCGCGCGGAGCTTACTCAGCGCCGCACGATAGGGGCGACCCCAGGGGTCACGCTCGAGACTGTCCAGCATCTCCTGTCGACTAACGTCCTTGGCCTGACGGATGGCCAGCCTGAAGGCAGACCGCGCACTGCGGTAAGCCTCGTATAGCTGGCCCTCCCGCTCAGCGTCGCGGTGACGCCGCCGACTGCGGGTATACGATCTCCGAGCACGTATGCACGCAGCTCGAAGCTCTGCCAACTCCCGGGACCACCAGGGAACCGCCCTCTTCGAAGGAAGACACCGTACACGGGGCATGGCCGCATCGCAAATCTGCGTTAACGCACAGCGAATGCGGCCAGCCTCGGCGTCCACCCCGTCCACCGAGGGCGGTGACGGCAGCCACGAATGCACAATGGCTGCCTCCACCAGTAGGTCCCGATCAAGTCGACCCACAGCCCACCGCGGAAAAGCGGGAGCTCCGTCTGCCGTGTGACCCCTGCTGGGCTGGCGGAGGTTCCGGGAGACCTCTATCCGAATATATCTATGGTCGGATAGGGTCTCAACCTCCTCCTGAACGTACCAGCTCCTCACACGTGGTGCGACATTGGGGCTAGCGAACGACAAGTCCACTATTGACCCACCCCGCTGCCGCACGCACGTATGCACTGAGCCCCTGTTCAGCAAACAGAGGCCCAGTGACGCCGCCCACTCTTCAACCGCCCGCCCGCGATCGTTCGTCCTGGGAGACCCCCACGCCATAGACTTGGCGTTGAAGTCCCCCATTACGAAAACTTGGCGCGGTGCCAGTCGCCGTATCGAGGCCTCCAAGTTGGTGAGGGAGGCCCCGAAATCTGCCACACTCCTGTTAGGGGAGAAGTACACGCCGTAGAACGTTACCTCTCCCCAGTCCGCCGCAACGTATCCATCACCCCTGTCCTTAAGAGACAGAGGCGGGGAAGGCCACGACGTGGAGGCGACGATTGCCACAGAGCCGTCACTGCTACCCAACCAATTAGATCGTTCGGGCACGCAATACGGCTCCGCGGCTACGGCTACACCTATCAACCACTCCGCCATAGCTTGCAGGAAAAGGTCCTGCGCACCGACGGAGTGGTTGAGGTTGGCTTGCAAGAGGTGGATGGACTCGGTAGCCATTAGTGGGCCGTGTCCATCACCTCCTCCGCGCCGGCGGGCAGTAAAAAAAAAAAAAAAAAAAAAAAAAAAAAAATACAGCTGAAATATAATTTACATATAATATTTATGCAAGAAAAAGAAATCTCGACATAAAAACTTGTACGAAACCATCTAACCAGTGTGGTAAATTTTCGTCCCATTTTGGAGGTAGCTCGAGCCCAATACTTGAACATATTTAAGCTGAGTTGATGAAACTTGAAGCTAATTAAGTTTGATATACTCATAATGGTAAGGCAAATTATTAATGATAATTTTATCTGTACATTAGCCTCTAGTCATCCACTGTTGGGCAGAGACCTCTCTATCCGTTTAACGCTTGGCAAGCTGATAGGCGATTTCAATTGATTTTATATGTATTCCAGGAGAGTGATATTGTCCATTCCCCTGCCTGTCAATCAGTTTTACAGCACTACATGGAAATAGGGATTGCCAATCTTAACCTGTCACCACGGTGGATTATTAGGGGTATGCGCTTAAATTATTCTATTTTTTTAATTATAAAAACTAAGATCTATTGAAATTAAAAATAGATTTTTTTTAATTTCAATAGTTCTTAGTTTTTATAATTGTGTTATCTTTGGTACAACTGCTCATATAAATATTGCCCCCCGCCATCTTAGTAATATCATAACTCTCACTAGTGTAAAACTTAGAAAATTTCAAAAATAAACTACGAAAGTGCGCCATATTTTTTGAATAAATAATTTTAATAATCCTGTAGCCTTTTCTTGAAAACTATTTTTCTAGTACGTTCTTCAAGATATTTTCTGCTGCTTTTTTTTTCAAGTTTAGCTAATTAAAATTTTATGAAATAAATTAGAAAACATATCTTCTTTTATTTGATAGTGGAAATAATATAAAAAGAAAATATATTTTAGAAATCATAAAAAGAATTTTGAATGTGGGGTGTGATGATAAGCACAGAGGGATTAAAAGTTTATGAAATAAGATGATAACAGGAACGTTATAGCCACAGCCAATTGATTATCAGGCACTATGCAGATGAATATGCACTTCGTCAATATCCATTGGAATATTATTAATACCCACATGAAAAATGAACACAAAGACAAATATTGGCGCAGTATATTTTCGTACACTTCCACAGAGATAAAATAATTTGATTTGCTTTGTAACATGATTTTTATAAAATATTATTGGAATATTTGTTTCTGATCTATCATGGTTGAGCTGCCATCCCGCCCAGCGGTTGGTGGGCAACAAGTAACTAACTAGTCTGAGTCCATGGGTATTATCCCATGGCCTCTTTAGAGCCAACCACCATGTCTGATATTGACATTATCGTCTGTTACTCCGTCGGTCGGTAAGCTAAATATCATGAATTTAATAAGTATGCAGTAGAAATTTTCACAGTTGTTCCCATTGCCATAATAATTCATAATTGTTATAATAACAGCTATTTTAATATTAATTACAATTGTATAAATAATACTTACAGAACGGTTTCAAAATAGAATTTATTAGTAAACGGCATACTTTTTTTTTTTTTTTTTTCCTGGCTGGCTATGGTCGGGACAATGAAAGAGAGGCACCTGATCCCAGAACCCACCGTATTCTCTCCCTATCGCTATTGGGTCTCGGCCACTGGTACCGTATCCGTGACATCCATGGCAAATGGCATACTCTACGGCATTAAAGTATGCCATATAATCATATGTCGAAATAATTGTAATATTGTTTTACTATATAAAAGAATTATTATCACACTTAAGCACAATTACTAACTAGTTTCCATTATGTATTATGTATCTCACTATATCTTTAAACGAGCAATTCTTGTATATATATATGTATATATATATGTATATATATATATATATGTAATCTGAATCTCGGAAACGGCTCCAACGATTCTCTTGAAATTTAACATACAAGCGATTCCGGGGGCCATTAATCGATCTAGCTAGGTTTCATTTATAGAAAATATTGATTTGTTAGTATTTTTCAGCAACAAAAAATGTAATTTTCCCTTGAATTCAAAACTATTAGAATATGACGGTTTTCAAATTTTGACGCTGTCATTAAGAATAGACATTTAGCTCAGTTGGAAAATCGAGCTCGGTTCGGATCCTTACTTTCTCTTATTTACTTTTTGGCCTTTTTTTTATTATTTTATTAATTATTATCATTTGCCCGCATCTTTGTCTGCGTAAAAGTCGAAAATGGCTCTAATAGAATTTTTGTTTGTTTTTTACGTTATTAATTTTATTATTATTTATTAAGTTATTAGGTATAAATGTTTGCATACTTATATAGTATAACAATCTTATCCATGTGGTGACGGAGTAAGAATACATTTCACCACCTCCTATCTTACCCGTGGGTGAACGTAAGAGACGACTTAGGGATATAAAATGCATAATATATAACATCTATGCACGAAAAGGAAAACTCAAAACAAAACCCTATACCAACACGTCTACCAGCAGTATGGTAGGTTAACTTCGCTCCCATTACGAAGAGGGCCCGAGCCCAACAGTGGGACGTATATGGGCTGTGATGATGATGATAACAATCTTTATTATAGTGTAGGGAAGGTTCAATAAACATGAAAATCAAATGAAATTTTGTTATATATTATGGACACGAGGCTTTTTTCTTAACAGGCTATGTTTTGAATACACCACGCTCATGCCGACCGACGGAAGGGTAAGCGGCCCCATAACCCACCGTCTTTTCCATTGAAACTAGGCAGACCACTGGTACCGCTTCAATGACATCCACCCGCGATACTTCACCTATTACAGTATTTCTTTGTAAACAATATCTTTTATTTTTCTTTCGGATGCTAGAATTACTAGACTACTCTGTGAGCTTACTCTGAAGCATGTCACATACAACTGCCTATAGGAGAAGCAGCTTTCTCTCAAGTCTACTCCCGTTACCTTAAGAATTTGACCTCGACCTTTGTTTATTATTATTGCCAAGTAGACTTTAATGGCAAACTGCACTCTCTGAAATTTGAAGGAGTAATTTGATGGTATTTGGAGAATCCTAGGAATAAAGACAGACTGTGCTCGAGAACAACCAGTAGGTATAGTTGACCCGATTACAATGCAAAGTAATACTTTTTGTTGCAAACTGGCGGCATTGTACAATTTTGGCGCGCCAGCTCTCAATTTTAAGTAGTGAGTTGGGAGACCGGGAGCCTTCAGAGTACTCAGGCACTCAACCGGCTTTCGGACTTGGAGATTATCACTTATTCGAAGGATTTATTTTAATATTCGACCTGTTCGAATGATTTAAAATTAAAACGGGTAATACATCTTATGAGCGATGGATTTCAGTTATACGATGCAATGTGTTATCATGGCTCTCAATTACAATATTTGGCTTAGAAAATTGCTGTTCAACCATTTAAAATTTCAAAATCTACGTTCCTATGACACCGTGTCCTAAAAGTGTATGACCTCTTTATAGCTTAGAAACTTTCAAATTCCGGATTAATACAGTAGGTATTGTGACTTTGTAGACATTCAAATTTTAAAGAGTATTTCCATTTTTTGTGAGCTTTTATATGAGTTCAACCTTTTCAGGGTTCCGTATCCAAAGCGTAAAACGGCACCCTATAACTAAGACTTCGCTGTCCGTTCGTCCGTTCATCTTTTTTTTTTTTTTTTTTTTTTTTTTTTTTTTTTTTATTGTCTACGGTGACAAACGAGCAAACAGCACACCTGATGGTAAGTAATGCTGTTGCACATGGACCCAGCAACACCAGGGGTACAGCCAGGCCGCTGCCTACCGTGAAGGAAGAGCTCTTCTTAAACCTCGTTTGAAGAAGGACATGTCAAGGACATGTCATCTGTCTATCACCAGGCTGTACCGTGATAGTTAGACAGCAGTCAGATAGAAATTTTCACAGATGATGTATTTCTGTTGCTGCTATAACGACAAATACTAAAAAACAAAATAAAATAAATAATTAAGGGGTACTCCCATATAACAAACGTGATTTTGGCTCTTTTTTGCTCGATACATTTTTTTAGTTTCTATGTTTGTTCTACTTTTTGCCTTTTATTTTTTCATTATTTTTATTATATTTAAATATACCTTCCAAAACACACTAACAAGATAATACCGAGCAAGGCTCGGTCCTCCAGATATTAAGAAGTAAATCACAAATCGAATAATCTGTGGAGTTAGGCTGACCGACCGCATTCGTAACGACGACGTAAGAGAGCGAGTAGGTATGAAAGAGAGTATTGGTGTAAAGATGCGAAAGGGAATGCTCCGATGGTTCGGACATGTGGAAAGAATGCCGAACGAATGTCTGGTTAAGAAGATATACAATGCGAAAGTGGAAGGATGTAGGTACCGAGGGAGACCGAGACTAACCTACCCTAGACCAGATCGGTCATGTACTAAAGGAAGGTGGAGTCAAGAGTCTCCGAAACTGGCGAGCGTGTATGAAGAGAATTATGAATGTTGAGGAAACGAGTGAAGTATGCAGAGATAGAGTTCTCTGGCACTCTGTTCTCTCTGCCTACCCTGCAAGGGATATGGCGTGATGATATGTATGTATGTATGTATGAATAATACAAAACTACTCCTCACCATATCGTATGTACTTAAATAATTAAATAGATACTTCACCTACTTCACTTCAACAACTTTATACTACAGGTGCTATTTCTACTTAGACAACTAGTTAAGTTGAAACATCTAAGTCACTTGACTTTAATTAGCAAGTACTATTATCACCGTTAAAGGTATACAACGGACAGAATATCTACAGGTGGTAACAGAATATCTTACAGGAGCAATCTACAGTAACAATACTATTGGAGCTATCATTAGATAGATCGAAGGACTTAAAATGCCGGCACGTCGTCTTGAAAGTATTCAATGTTTGTATCTCGTAACTATGTAAATCAATAGTGATATTACGTGATTCAACATCATTATTTCAGCTCATATAAGTCCCACTATTGGGCTCGAGCCTCCTCCGTAACGATGGAAGTTGACCTACTATATATACCACGCTGGTCAGACGTGTTGGTATGGGTTGAGAGCCATCAGCGCTCATCCACAGTCCGGGTAAAGTTGTCATAGCCATCTGAGGCTAACAACTAAGTCACACAAAAAAAAAAACGTGTTGGTATAGGGTTTTGTTTCGGGTATTCCTTCACTCGCATAGATGTTATATGCCTTTTATGTCCCTTAGCCGTCTCTTACCACCTCTCACCCACGGGTAAGATAGGAGGTAGTGAATTGTATTCTTACTCCGTCACCACAAGGACGTTACGTGATTATTTAAAGAGGTTCAAAATTACACACCCAGACTCAGAACAACACTTTGTGGCTCGCACAAAGTATTGTCCTGCGTGGGAATCGAACCCACGGCACTGGCACGGAAGGTCGGTATCTTAACCACTACGCCATCTGTGTAGTCAAGAATATATATAAATAGATAATCATAGTAATTTTAAATGTGCCTATACAATTAAATCAATAAAAAAAATAACTTAACAACCAAAAAGTTGTTCGCAGAAGATTTTCAAAATGAAATAATATTTTCTTTTTATATTATCTTTAATATATCCCTGAAAATCCAAAGATGTTATTACATGTCATCTAACAAAATAGTAATCGAGTCTAATGTATTGAGTACTGTTCCCAAATCATTGCTTTCTATTAAAAAATTTCTTGTGAAAAAACTAGTGACTCTTTTTACTTTTTTTCCTACACAGAAATAAATAATATATAATATAAAAATATATATAATATATAATATTCGATATCAGAGACTTCAGAATTTAATCATATTAATGTTTATCAACGATAAACCTTTGCAAAGTATAAGAAATATGAATAATATTTTTAAGTGCCTACTATACGGAATAAAATTATTTTTATTTTATGCTGTGTGGTGGTGTGCCTTTTTTTTTATTGCTTATGGTAGCAGGTAAGCAGCACCCCTGACGGTAAGTGTCACTGCCGCCCATGGACCTTTGCTATAACCAAGACTATAGCTAGGCCGCTACCTACCATTACAAACACCAAACCCACCCCAGTTGGGCTTCCGGCTCTCTCGCTTACAATAGTACATTACCATTTCTCACACATCGTTGTGTTGTTCTGAGTCTGGGTGTAATTTGTCTGCGTTAATTGTATGTTTGTAAACTACCCGCAATACAAGGATTATTTACTTAGTGCAGGGAGGCGTCATTTAAAAAAAAATATAAAAAGATAATTGACACTCAAATTTATCGGACAATCATCTGTGTATCAAACAGACATTGTATGTGAAAAATAAACCAATTGCATACAATGCGAGAATTAATGACCTCTACGACCTTTCTCCTCTAAGATATGACTTAGAAGATTATATCAATGCAGTCTATTGTGAGCCCTGAGTCACCGATAAAGAATCACTGCAAATTTTCTAAGGTTATTTATCGCTACTATTGAGTTCATTTTCTATTTCCGCTCGTTATTTTGACATTTTCGATAGTGGGACGTAACCTTTTCATACGACAGGAAATTGAATGTTGTCGTAATATTGTGTCCAACTTGTGAACGTGACATATTTCGTTTTATATAATCTTTTATACATACAAACATATATTGGTAGTTTTGATAAATTTCCAATATTGATTCGTAATGACGTACATCGAAGTAAAGTAAGTGTAAATGTTGAGTAGTCGAGATGGAAGGTACACCACTGATATAGAGCGAAGAGAATGCGGGAAATAGATTAAACGGAGCGTTGGGACAACTTCTCGGTAGCCACCACCTCAGCCAAAAGGCACGTGTAGTGGTACATAACGCAGTGCTTGTCCCAACATTATTATATAGAAGCGAGAGTTGGGTATGCAGAAAAGAATATAAAAGTAAAATTAATGTGGTCGAAATGCGATCTCTACGGAGAATCTGTGGAGTTAGGCTGACCGATCGCATTCGTAACGACGACGTAAGAGAGCGAGTAGGTATGAAAGAGAGTATTGGTATAAAGATGCGAAAGGGAATGCTCCGATGGTTCGGACATGTGAAAAGAATGCCGAACGAACGTCTGGTTAAGAAGATATACAATGCGAAAGTGGAAGGATATAGTTACCGGGGGAGACCGAGACTCACGTACCTAGACCAGATTGGTCACGTACTGAAGGAAAGTGAAGTCAAGAGTCTCCGAAACCGGCGAGCGTGTATGAAGAGAATTATGAATGTTGAGGAAGCGAGTGAAGTATGCAAGGATAGAGTTCTCTGGCACTCTGTCCTCTCTGCCTACCCTGCAAGGGATATGGCGTGATGATATGTATGTATGTATATCGAAGTGGTTAATATACCGTCTTCCCGTGGCCGTGCCGTGGGCTCGATTCGTATACAAGACAATACTTTGATCTATCTACAAACTGTTGCTCTCAATCTATGTCTAATTTGTTTGCGATAATTATATGTCTGTAAAACAATGTAAAGATCATTTTGTTTGTACGGGGTGATGTCATTAAAAATAAAATTCACAACATATCCGCCCGTAATACGAGGATTATTTCCTGCGTGCGGGGTGGCGTCTTTAATAAAATGTATATACCATATTGATTGCCAGACAAAATTTAAAGTATAAACTAAAGGTATATATATATTACTAGCTGTTTCCCACGGCTTCGCCCGCGTGGATATGTGTATATTAAAATATAGCTAGTTGTTTAGTGGTAAAAAATGCCAGGTCGGTGTAATATATATTCCTTTTCCGTCGTATAAATTGAACAAAATAGGTATTGGCAATAGTTTTATGATCGGCCGCTTGCTTGACGTCAATGCTCCTTATGAATTTATTTACACTTGTGTGACGATTTTCATACAAAATATAACCTCTACTTTTGTACCTGTAGGGGTAGTTTTAAAATACTGAGACATGCCTTTCTTTATTTTTATACAACAATATTTTACAAACAAAAATAAGTTTCTTACAAATGTCAAACCCTACATCCTTGTTTATATTGCAAATATACTGAAGCACGTATTTTGTCTTTAATACCAAAGAGCCCAATACAAATTTTCATGAATATAACTTCAAAACTGACAAAATTTAATAAAAATCTTGCAACCCCTATTTTACACCTTTAGGTAAGAAATTGCCAAAAACGCTAACACACGCAACTCTTTATTTATTATTAAATTTACAAATACATACAAAACTAACAAAGCTAGCTAGGTGCTGCAGAAAAAATAACAACGCTAGCAAAGGTAACTGAATAGTAATGTTAGCTTTTCTAAAATTGTAAATTGCCACAATAATAATTATCATAAATTAAATCCTTACTAATATTATAAATGGGAAAGTAACTCTGGCTGTCTGTTTGCCTGTCTCGCTTTCACGCCCAAACTACTGAACGGATTTAAGCGAAATTGGTGCACAGATAGTTTAGAGCTTGAGAAAGGACATAGCCTACTTTTTATCGCGAAAAAAAGGGTTGTAAGGAGATGAAATGTTTATGAAATAATCGTAATTTTTAAAGCCAGGAGCTAAAACTTATTTTTAGGTAATTGATTAAATAAATATGACATTCAAAGTTTGTAAACATTTTACCCGTAAGCGGTAAAATAAAAATTGGGGATGAAAGTTTGTATGGCAATTCATCATTTTTGAAGATAGAACGATGAAACTATTTCTTTGGATTTGATTAGACTTATATAAAAATATTATTACGCTGACCAGTCGTTATCAGTGGCTCTGCGAGCTACCATGTCACGCAGCTCAGACCCGTGTATGGCTCCTTACAAAACTGTTGTGGGCTGCGATCAGCTTTTTATTATTATATGTTTTTATGTTTTTTATTATATGCTTTTATATCTCACTCTCTCTCTCTCTTTTTTATAAATAAGTTAGCTATAAATTTTGTTTTGATAGCTTCTATATTTTCTAATTATTTCTTAACTAAGTAAAATTACGATTCAAAAAAGTTATTATATAAGTTCATAATATGATTTTATATTAAATGTCTCTTGAGTATTTTTGCTAATTATTTTTTTGTATTCTTTTTTTTTTTTGTCTTATTTGAGTAGGTTTAAATTAGTATCACTTACAAAGATATTCACCTTAGGTTTCTTATGAGAGCACTTCCTAGATTAACACATAGGATGCTTTTATTTCGGCAAAGTGTTGCCTTAGGATAATAGTTCAAGTTTAGGAAAGTAACTTTTACGCGGGCGAAGTTGCGGGCAACAGCTAGTGCTTTAAAAATAACAAATCATAACAACATAAAATTTTATATATAGAATCATTTTCTTTTTGTACTGGCAATGAATTTGTATTAATAATGTGAGTCAAAATTTAATATCTTATAGGGTAGATAAAAAAATCTGTAATAACAGTGATATATTGGACGTAAGACAACTTAGTCCTCCCGTGACCATGGTCACTGTAAAGTGTTGGAAACGTCGGAAAATTAAAAAGCAAATACAAACGCGATAGAATCCGTAAAAGTAGTTTTATTTCAAAAGTGAAAACTTCTTTAGCGGCGATATGCAATTTTTTGGGATGGGTAAAAAATACTAAACTCGCGTCAGGACTCGTGACCTGATCGAAAATTCGTACGACGTAAGACGAAAATATCCTATGCTCTTTCTACCGTGCGACAAAAATGTATGCCTGCTGCTGCTGTTTCGTTTAAGCGGCGCAAGGTGTTTGCGCGAGTGTGCGTATGTGTCTCTTAATTGAATTTCTCAATAATAAATTTGGTTTAACGATGTGTCAAATGATCGCAATGTTAGCACATCGAAATACAAAACTACTATTGATGCGGTCCTTATTATGCATTTAAATAGCTTCGAATCAAAATTGTTCGTTTCTTACTTCAGCTACCATATACCTATTGTATCAGTTTTAGAGATTGGCGATGATGATGCTGGTAAAGATGATGGTGAAAGAGTCGTTGAAATTATGGATGAAAGTTGATTTTTCTGACAGATAAACTTTTTAATATAAAATAATTGTAATAGTTTTGAAGTGTTCATTTTTTTATGTAATTTAAATTGTCATGTTTATGTAGGATGGCACAATAAATGAATATTGTATTTAATCACATAAATGATAGTACTTTTGTACTGATAAATAAAGCAATTCTTGCGAAATTATTCCCTAAACATTCCAAAATATTCAAAAATGCACAATCTGCCGGCACTCTTGTAGAGCATTTTTTTTTTTGTAATATATGGTCTCGACACACGTCGTTCATTCCGACCGGGGCAATAGAAGAGTAGCGTGTTCCCTGCCACTGGAACCGCTTCTGTTTTACACCCTTGGAGGATAAATTTCCAAAACTGCTGAAACACTTCTTTATTTATTTAATGTTAAATGGGCAAATACAAATTTTCGCGAATCTAACGTCAAAACTCACAAAATTTCATAAAAAAGTTGCAACCCTTATTTTAGCATCCTTAAGGGGAGAATTTCAAAATTGCTGAAAAACGTAAATTTTTATTTAACATTATATAGCTAATAACACATTTTCAGTGATCTAACTTAAAAACTGAAGTAGTTTCATACAAACTTACACCACCTATGTTTCACCATTAGGGGAGAATTTCCCAAAATGTTGAAATACATGTTTATTTCTTTAATCTCAATCTAACATCAAAACTAATGAAGTTTCATACAAACTTGCATCGCCTATTTTTCACCCTTATGGTAGAAATTTACAAAAATGCTGAAATAAGTGTTTGTTTATTTAATATTAAATAGGCAAATACAATTTTAACGGCTCTAACTTCAAAAATGACAAAATTTCATAAAAAAACTTGCAACTCTCCACTCCCCTAGGGCATAATTTCCAAAAATGCTGAGACAGGTAACTTTTCATTTAACATTATATAGCTAATAACAAATTTTCAGGGATCTAATTTCAAAACTGACGAAGTTTCATACAAACTTGCAACCCCCTATTTTGACCCTTAGGGGAGAAATTTAGTTCAAAAATGACAAAATTTCATAAAAACCTTGCAAACCCTATTCCACTCCCTTAGGGGAGAATTTCCAAAAATGCTGAGACAGGTAAATTTTTATTTTACATTATATAGCTAATAAAAAAAAATCAGGAATCTAACTTCAAAACTGACGAAATTTCATGAAAAAACTTGCAACTCCCATCCACTCCCTTAGGGAAGAATATTTAAAAGTGGGGAGACAGCTAAATTTTTATTTAACATTATACAGCCAATAACACATTTTCAGGGATCTAACTTCAAAACTGACGAACGTTTCATAAAAAAACTTGCAGCCCCTATTCCACTCCCTCAGGAGAGAATTTCTAAAAATGCTGAGACAGGTAAATTTTTGATTAACATTATATAGCGAATAACAAATTTTCAGGGATCTAACTTCAAAACTGACGAAGTTTCATACAAACTTTCAACCTCTTTTTTTTTTTATTTTTTACGCTGTGGAAACGCGTTTACGCGCTGAAGCTGGTGTCAAAACGGGAGGGAGTGTGGGACTCGCCGGTTGGCTGTTCCACCGGCATACCCACTAAAACCACAGTGGCCCCCTTCCGCGCTTTTACGGGACGCCGGAGAGATCGTCTACTGACATTCGATCCCCGACGCCCCAACGCTTGGCCTTTTGGCCACGTCCAGTCGGTCCTCAAGGCGGTGGGAGGAGGTGCGCATAACGGAGCCTTCTCCTTTCAACCCCTTACTTTACCCCTTTGGGAGAAATTTTCAAAAATATGGAATTACGTTTTTATTTATTTAATATTAAATAGACAAATACAAAGTTTCACGAATCTATCTTTAAAACTGACGAAGTTAGATACAAACTTGCAACCCCTATTTTCCACCCTTAGAGGAGAAATTTCCAAAAATCCCTTCTTAGTGAGCGCCTACAATATAAAAGGCAGCAACTGTCAAAATTTCATGTAATTACCCCCAGCGGTTTAGGCTGTGCGATGATGAATCAGTCAATCAGGACAAGCTCTTTTATATACCGGGTTATTTTTCTAAGAGTACCCAAATTTTTTAGGATATTCTACATATAAATAAGGTTATATTAAAAATATAAAATATTTAAAATCACTAGTAATTACCTAATTATTTACATTTGAAAATATCTAAAAATATTCATGATTAATGGACAAACTATTTTTTACGCACGGCCATTCATAAGTAAGCAATTATCGAACGCACACAAGTTCATGTTAGAAGTTATGGACACCTATCTACCTACATTGTAGTGAATACACACACTAATACAACAGACACAACAGTATCAGTTATTGTGTTGGTAATTAACCAATCACCAACACAAGTAACATAGTAAATAACTTTATGATTAAAATTAAAAGCCAGCACCATACACACATTCTTTAATATTCGCGATTCAAATATCTTACATGATTTAATAACCATCATTGCATATAAAAAATAAAAATTAGCGCGCGCTCATAATTAGGTCACGGTCAAGACTAAGAGTTCACTGGCACATCGGCGTGTGCGCAGCGGGTACAAGGGGGGGTTACGAATTTTGCCGAACGCTTACCGAAAACCGACAAAGAAATATTTGAGTACCTAACTGATTTATCGGGAGTGTTTCTTTGTGTGCGTGGCGTGTGTGTTTATAATTATGAATAACTAACGTAGTGTCGTCAAATTTAGTGTATCTCGGAATGTTTAAAATGTAGAATGTATTTTTTTTTTAAATAAAACCATATGTTTTTATTTCACTAATCAATTATACTATCGAATCTGAACCTCCTATGTAAATTTGGGTACCTCTTGAAAAAAAATATAGATAAAAACTGAATGAAAACTGAAACCTGTATATAATAATATAGATAAAAACTATTTATGTCTAAAATTAATTCCATTTGCATCAGTAAATAGTAAATGATATTATATCTACTCATATGAGTTTATTAGTAATATTGCCTATATATCTTGGATATCTAAGTTTCAATTCAAGTCAGTTATTATTGTGTTTTTGTCAAACAATTGTAGCAAAATAAATCTACTATTTAGATAACATTAAATTTCCTTCTGATACTTTTAAAAGCGTTACTAATTTTAAATTATATCTATTTCTTTATGGATTAAAACTATTAAAAAAATTATGTATTATTATTTATATGCTTATGTGAAGTGACGTAATCTTAACATAATACTATTTGTCAAGTATTCTCGGTCTTATTCTGAGCTGAGCTCAACAGCCTATTTGCATTTCTCATTTTCACCCCCTCTTAAAACTCCCTCGAGTACAATTTTCACTTCACGCCACATAAATGTACCTTAGGGTACCGTCAAAAGCAAAACCCTGCAAGCGTTGGCATTCGGTTCTCAAAGAAAAAATATGTCGAAAATACGTGTACTGCGATTGTTTACCTTGAGTATATGAAAATAAATATCATATTCTGATATATATTTAAAAAAAATCTTTACAAGTTGGTTGATAGACAGAACCCAGACAGAATAATAAGGAGAAAGAAAACACTGAAAACGTTATTAATTTCAACACATATATACATACACACACATATAAAAATGTAAGTGAAATTCTTGAAAGCAAGATCTTATATACCTATAAAAGTACACAAAAAATTAAATACATAGCGCATGTATTAAGATTTACTTATAACATTTCTCAACCACATTTTTTAATATATTATATACCTAACCTGCTCATTCATTCATTTTCCTACTCTTATCCCAATTACTTGGGGTCGATACAATATGCACTCCTGTTTCATAGTACATATTGTAAAAGTTATTGACAATAGTTTTATGACCGGCCACCTGCCAGACGTTAACCCTACTTGGGAATGTAATTGTTGACCAAACGGCATCAGATAGAGTTGGCCCAGGTCATCACAAGGCGTAGTCGTCCTTTCCGACATCCACAAGCTAAGGTATGGTTGGTAGTATTCGTAGCCGCTACCACACAGCTAATATACCTAACTTGCTATTACTAAGAAAATACTAAATAGAAATGGATTGCCAAAAACCGAAATTATAAGACCTCAATGTATTACGGCATATATATACAAATATTGAATAAGGCACAACCCTCTTGTTATTAGGCAATTGGAATATATACCCACATTATGTTCTAGAAATTCATTCAATAATTAATGTTCAACTGCATAGATGGCGCAATGGTTAACATTTTTTTTTTTTTTGCGATGGGCCATGGACATCGCACCCCGCTAAGTCGGTCCGGGGTGACGGAAGAGGCGGCGCGCAACCCCATTGACCCACCCTGCAAGCACCTCTTCTTCGCCGTGCGAGCGGGCCACCGGTACCCGATTTTTGTCTTCGGTGGCCCGCGGCGCAATGGTTAACATACCGTATACCTTACATGTCAGTGCTATGCCTTCGATTCCTACTTAGGACAATACTTTGTACGATCCACAAAATTGTTGTCCAGTTTCTGGGTGTAATTTGTGTCCGTTTAATTATATGTTTGTAAAGTCCCCAATAATAAAATAATTACGAAAACTACTTATGTATAAAACTAATTCCATTTGCAACAGTAAATAGTAAAAGATATTATAATTGCTTATATGAGTTTATTAGTAATATTTTCACGCATTAGCTATATAATCGATTATTATGTAAATTTGCATATACGTTGTCATAGTTATTAAAAAAATATACAATTTTGCCTCCAAGAGCCATAAATATAACTTTAAACTACCGTTCAACATAACACCGAGTATTGCCTACTAATTTCATAGTTACGCTTTGTACAAATTTAATTTTGTGCGAATCAAAATAAATAATATTATTATTTAAAACGCATTATAATTAATAAAAACACAATGTGCGTTCATTTATATGATAAAAATGAACGTATAATTGTGTATTTGTGCTATTTAATCTGGAACCGATACACGATATTGGCGAAGGAAGAAAAGCAATAAAACGCCTATTTATTCGAAAGCCAACAAGACTCGCTGTAATGAAATTCCTTGTGAAATATTAACGGATTTTTCCAGCAAAGTGGTGATGTATTATCAGAATGATAGCCACCCGCAGTGGCCACTATATTTTGTAATATCCTAAACATTATTTTCAATAGCCTATTAAATACTTACATTTATAATTTTCAAACTCTGAATCAATATAAAACAATAAATTTTAAATAAACAATTTGTATCAATAGGCGAAAATAGATTTAACATTTTATAAATCTCAACCATTTATTCATCGAAATCCCTACAAATTACATGGGCTGTAACTGGCATCGAAACAATCACAGCCGATGATCCGAGCCGTGTTATGCAAATCTGGGCTTTGCGTTTAACAATAGACAGCGCCACATCTGACGGCTCAATACACGTTTTGTGTTATTCACGATTGTTTTTGCCTGTCTACCATTTTAGTATTTCTTTATCAATATCTATACACATCGTATTATATTAGAAGACATATATTATGTTAACAGTTGCAATTATACTTTGATATTGAATCGTATTATTGCTTTTATAATTTCTCCAAGACCAAGCACAGATACATATTTATTTTGTCATGTAATTTTAGTCCATATATAGCACGTGATACTTTTTCAAGCTTACAGTAAATACCGAGTTTGTTATTGAAAAACTATGCAGATATACTCAATAACACTTAAGCCTAATCCGGTATTAAAATATTAAAAGAGACTTTGATCTGAGGATAATATTAGCTGAAATATCTATCTATTGCAACATTTTTATGCGGTTATTGTCTATACGTTACTTGTTTGCCGTATGATAACGGAGTAAGAATACAATTCACTGCCGTTTATCTTACCCGTGGGTGTCGTAAAAGACGATTAAGGGATACAATATGCAATAGAAGGAAAACTCGAAATATAATCAATAATTTTGTGCTGCGTGGTATAGTAGGGCAATTCCTCAGTGTGGAGGAAGATCAGGTCTAACAAGGGAACATATATGAGCTGTGATGATGATGATGATTTTCAAGGTATTGAAATATATATTTGGCATCAATAAAAAATATCTCATATCAATTCAAATGATGAATCAACTTTCATATTCATATGTACTCGAAAATTATGACGATCTTTCAAAATTTAAAAACGTATTTCTATCAAGATTCTTTTCTGATTTTCTTTTCTTAAAATTCTTCAGAAAATATGCCAGTAAACTTAATAAAGTTAATTGGCTTTAAACTAACATTAATTTTTGAATAACTTCGGTTTAATTTTTTTTTTGTTTATGGAGCAAATGTTTACTGTATAAAAATATATATGAGTATATGAGCACGGAGTATATGGGAGTCAACAATAGGGTGTGTTGGAGTGGCGTCGCGCCGCAGGGTTGCTATGAGAGCTTGTCACTCTCCCACAAATCACAAGTCTACATCTACACACAGCGCTGTTGTTCACTCGTCTCGAGAGGACACGCCTAAGAATACAATAAGTGTAACCCGTGACTACAAAGATGTTTTAAATTACTTATTGTGCAAAATATATCACCACCTTTATTTTTAATTACTATTATCTCGAAAAACCTTTATTTTTAATTACAACTCCCTCACAAAACTTTATTTTTAATTACAATTACCTCGCAAACTTATATTTTTAAATAAAATTACCTCACAAACTTTTATTTTTAATTAAAATTACCTTACTAACTTTTTTCAATTACAGTTCACAACTACAGCCCGCAACCCTTTATTTGACCGCACAGAGGTGTTTTAATTAAAGTGGTCTAATTATCGATGTCATGGGTTCGATCCCACGCAAGACAATTCTTCATTCGATCTACAAATTATTGTTCCGAATCTAAGGGAAAATAGAAGGAATCTTCTATTGTATCCATTATATCTATATTTATAATGTCCCCGACGATATCGGGATATGTTCCATAGTGCGTGTTCTCTTTAAACAACTACATACATAATCCTACACCATTTTCATATGGTGACGGAGTAAGAGAACAAATTACTTCCCTATAGGGTATAGAGTAATTAGGGGATGTAAGCAGATAACATCACTATAAGAGAAGGCACACTTTAAATAAAATAATACACTACCCGATCATCGTGGAAGAATACATCAATTTCATTTCCATTACGAAAATAAATGTGCCTTACTAAGAGTTATGCAGGCTGAGAAGGAAATTTACGCCTTCCTTCCTTAAAAAGGGTTTTTTTTTTTTTATTGCTTATGGCGGCAAACGAGCAGACAGCACACCTGATGGTAAGTGTCACTGCCGCCCATGGACCTTTGCCAATGGTATAGCTAGGCCGCTGCCTACCAATACAACCCTGAACCCACCCCAGTTAGGCTTCCGGCTCTCTCGCTCACCGAACGAAGCGCAATAGCACATTGCTATTACTCAGACGTCGATCGTCTGCGAGAGTGTGGTACTACCCCGGACGGACCGGCCCGCGGCTGTAGACAGAGAACTGTCCACAGCGTGGTCCTACCACAATTGACACATATATTTCTTGCCTGGCTAATATCTTCTCTTCTTCTTCCCTCTAAATTTAATCCTAGTAATATAAATGAATAGATTCCTATATTCTCTTAGGATAATATACAGGTTTTCATAGTAAGTTTTATTAGCGGTAGGAACTTGCTATTTCCAGTTTGTTGTCTGCAGGCGCAGGCCGTTCCGTTCGGAGTAGTGCCACACTCCCGGAGAAGATCAACGTCTGAGTAATGGCAATGTGCTATTTGATGAGTAAGAGAGCCGGAAGTCTAACTGGGTGGGTTCGGAATTTGTATTGATAGGCAGCAGCTTAGCTATACCCTTAGTATTGCAAAGTTTCTGGAGCGACAAAAACACTTGCTATCAGGTGTACCGCTTGCTCGATTGCCACTATATGCAATACAAAAGTTGTTTTTCTAAACGTTTATTGATATCAATACTAAATCTAATATCTATCGTTTCGTGTGATGACGGAATAAGAATACAATTCGCCATCCCTATCATTCGTAAACGTGAGTGTCGTAAAAGACGACTAAAGTCGATATATAGATAAATCCGACTCCATCTGATGCTGTCTGTAATTGTCAATATTTATATTCCCGAAGATGTCATAAAACTATTGCCAGAACTTTTGCAATATTTACAATGGAAAAAGAGCATATATTATGGCGCCTCCAAGTAATTGGTATAAGAACAAGATGATGACGCGAATTAATTTCATTCAAGTTAATAGTAAGGCTCCTAAAAATAGGGTAAGCTAGGCTCCTAATAAATTAAATAGGCTTCTAATTAGCCTATTTAATTTATTTTAAACGGTAAGCTATTTTAAAATAAAATTAAGACATCAAAATATACTTATAGTTTTTAAAATATAGCTTGATCTCTGTGACAGATAGCGACAAAACCGATGATATAATTATGAATACGCATCATGTTTACAATTTTATTGTGTATCGCCTATATTTTCATTATTTACGTGCCAGTTATATTTCAACTGAATTATGAATATAAAAATATGAATATTTACAACAAAACTTGTACCTCATATGTTTTATAATACTTAGTAACCGTTTTATAAAAATATGATGCTTACGGAAGTACAAGGTCATACTGGACTGAGAATAAGATAGAAATGGGGCAATCGATAAACGTAAATCGATAACATTCTTATTAATTATTTATAAAACAAGTAAAACCAATACATTACCTATATAAACCACATGGTTACTCTATAAAATAAGTAAATTGTGTTAATTTAATATTCAGACATCAGTTACAATATTAATAAGACCATTTCTTTTATAAAATAAACATGATTGTTCATGAAATAATCTGTGACCAAGAACTCATCATTAACCTAGCTAGAGGAATGCGCCAGCGATGATGATAATAGTGACGATGAACTTGTTTGTATTCCTTTCAAATAATAAAAAGAATTAATTAACAGCTTTAGTTTAAATTAAATAAAATCTATTAATTTAAATTCAATAAGATTTTTATAGATTGTTTTAAATTTATAATCGATTCATCCAATCATTTGATTGAAATTCAATAAAATTTTCATTCATTGTTTTTCAATTGCAGTAGCAAATAACTTTAAAAAATAAGGAATTATATCGACAAAAATACGGACTGTATCGTAAGCGTGCGGCACTAGTGATAACTGTCACAGAGATCATGCTATATTCTAACGACTATAGACGTAGTTATTAAAAATCTAGATTGATAGAAAGCACATAAAGGTTATTGTAACTCAACTTTGCAGTTTAAAAGACGCATCTAAGTCTCTAATGGATAAGCAAATAACACTGAAAGTTGGAGAGACTGATAAGTACATTAGTACCAATGTTCCTCTGTGTTGTTGAAAATCTGTTTGTGTAATAATGTGCTAAACATATACAAAGGGGAAACAATACATTAAGCTAAATGCTTCAAATAGCTTTAGCTGTGTGGTAGCGGCTACGAATAATACCAACCCTTACTTTGCTCGTTAATGGCGTAAAAGACGACTGAGAGCCTTATAACGACCTGAGCCAACTCCACCTGATGCCGTTTGGTCAACAATTACATTCCCAAGGAGGATTGACGTCTAACAGGCGGCCGGTCATAAAACTATTATTTTTAATAACTTGTACAATATGTACTATGAAAGCAGTGTACATACACATATTGTATCGACCCTAAACAAACGGAATAAGAGTAGGACAATGAAGCTTCAAATAGCTTTACAATATTCCGAGCAATTGTTTCCTTACTTATTATGATTAGACTAACAAATAGACGTAACATTTTCAGTCATGATTCATAAAACATATACAAAATACTGTTAAATTTATCACAACTTCGATATCGCTTGAGAGACAACAATTTACATGAACCAAGGAGGAACGATACACTTACATGGCATCAAATACATAGCAATCAACCACTATATATTCATGAGCTTTAGTGAGATGGACAATTCTTTTAACTAATTTTTATACCACGGCCATAAAGTTTAAATCCATACACAAACAATGTATTATAACATTGTATTAGCCCCAATAGTTTTAGACTCCTTTGGTTGTCTAATTTAATAATAGCTCTACATGTGATTACAAGTACATTTTAAAAACAAAATCAGTCTCGTATTTTCTACTCGATATTAATCGTTCGTATAACGCGCCTCAGAAGATACGTAAGTTATTGCTTTGCACTGATGTTGCCGAAGTTTGGGCGCAAACTCCCACGTATACTTGACGCTCGAATAAATCCTAGTAACATATAAGAATTTGATAATAACAGTTATGGTGAAGTCTTACGGTTAGATTTTAGATGTGGACTGTAAACTTCTAAACGTGATTTGAATCTTAACGGACTGTTAGTTTAATCACACTTTAATGTATCAAGCAAGAAATAATGTAATCAATAAAACGGAAACATGTGTTTATTAAATTTAAGACACTAATTATAAATAAAACGGGTGTTTGTCATAGATAATTACTCAATAATGTGTTTCTAAAGCATTAGTTAGAGAACAAAATAGCGACCGGTCCAACTATAAGCATTAGACCCTCATCAAAACATAAGTACCATTTTATTTGGCGTCCTATCTAAATAAAGGGTCACTTTGGCGACCAATGAACTAGTGTAAGCAGGAAAAAATCGTCTCCAACGCTTAAACAGCATGTTTACGTAAACAGGTGCAAAATATATCGTTATGCGGCCAAATTATCATAATGTTTGTTGTCGAAATATTCGGTCTCTGAAACGGAATACATAATAGGTCGCATCACCAGATTTTATACGTTTATACAGCTTGATGTTACTTAAAGGTATACCAGTAATTTTATGCATTCATACATTTTATTCATACCTTAACGTTAGACTCCGTGTGAAATAAACAATTGTTTATGCAGCTCTTTTAAAACACTTTTCGCCATGACCGGGGATGTTTTGTAATATTTCTTTTAAAAAGGTGACTATTTGGAGTTCTTGATAATATTCGATGTTGATATTTTTAATAGTAGATTCAGAGAGTACAGCGGCATTAGGTACTTCATATTATTTTATAAGTTGTATGTATGTCTTAAGTTAATCCAAAGAACGTTTCGTAATAAAGATAAAGAGGAAATTCTTGCATCGTAGCATGTATCTTTTCCTGGCACGAGTCCAGGCTTAATGCACGGTCCACTAATCTCAGCTGCCCCGCTCTTCTAATATTTGTCCTCCATTAACAAACAAAACAAATTTATAGTTAATTTAGAAATACACGACAATATTTTAGAATTACTGTTGAATTTTAACAGATGCTGTAATAATTTTAAAATATTTCTAATCTATACATATGGTGTTAATATTGTTCTATTTGCACATAAAAATATATTTTCTTAAGAATGCTTTGAAAAAAACCCATGCATTTATTTTGAGATAGTGCCCATAAAAGTATTTTCAGTTTACCTTGAAAAGTCAAGTAAGTTTAATGTTATGTTCAAAAAACCAGCAATGCCCATTTGACACGTTGAAATGACGCAGTAATGTTACCTTACCAAATGTCTTGATAGCATAGTACAAGGAAAAATACTAAGAGTGCCGGAAGATCCCAGAGATTTTGATTGAATGAGTTCTAGATTTTTTTATTTTGCAGGATATTTCAATTCTGAGTGAGCTAGCGCTATATAAAATTATAAGTGTCATGAAAATTGTTCGCAAGTCCTCCTGTAAAGAAAGAGAAGTGTTCCCGAAAAGTGTTTGAAACGTCAGAAAATTAAAAATCGAATACAAATGCTACAGAATTTGTAACAATATAGCCCAGTCAAATTAGAATTTTAAATTACATTAATTCCGCACAGTATTTTTTTTTGCAATCGTTAGGGGGTCCCTCTGGTAGTTTATATCTCGATTTTCGACCGCCTAGAAAGTGTGCGTTAGCCGCCATTTTGGTTTTTCCAAAAAAGAGTTTTTGGCAAATAACTCGGTCATTTTTGCCTTTAGGTGAAAATGCAAAAGATAAAAGTTGTAGAAAATTCAATTCTCTACAATTATAATCTCATTTTTTTTTGTAGGATCGATATTTTTTGAGTTATCAATAAAAAAAGCATTCTTCTGAAAATATCGCTGTATTTTCTTTATTTTTAACTTTAGAGAAAATATGGTCTGGAACAAAGTTATAGAGAATTTAATTCTCTATAATTTTAATAAGTATAATTTTTTTCAAAGAAACAATATTTAAGGTCCTACGCCCAATCCAAAACTGAGGAGAGCGTCCGTGGCTGCGTACTAGAAATATTCTTTTCCACACCACCGCTGGAAGCCAAAAGAGAGAAGAGACAAAAGAGACAAAGAGACAAAAGTTGTAGAAAATTAAATTCTCTACAATTTTGATGAATATAGTTTTATCTAAGATCGATATTTTTCGAGTTATTAACAAAAAAGGCATTCTTCTGAAAATGTCACTGTATTTTGTTAATTTTTAACTTTAAAGCAAATATGGTCATAAACAAAGTTGTCCATAATTTAATTCTCTGTAATTTTAATATTTTCGGAAAAACCTAGCGGTTCAACAGCAATACAACGTATGATTCTTTAGAGGCTTTACAGTCACGGGATTTGCAAGTAAACGCTCCACAATAGTATACCTGCGTAGCCCAAAAATTACCTGCGTACCTTAGGCCCCTTCGCTAGGAGTGGGGTGCCATACAAAATGAGCGAAACTCATTGGCCTGTTATTCGGAAGTGGGACATCCTTCTAAAAAATCACCTTCAATCTTGCAACACTGCCACCAACTTCAGCAGCCACCGAATAACACGTATACAGGATATACCTGCAGATTCAAACGTGGCTTGAACAAGAGCAAGATGCCACGAAATGGGGTAGGAAAAAACCAGTCGCGGTTTGGAACCCATACCTACCATAGTTGAACCTGCCTCTCAATCATTGCTAAAAACGATTGCCTGCAAATGTAGGAAAAAATGCGGAAAACTTTGCGGATGCCGCAAAGTAGGTCTGAAGTAAATATCCGATTACGAAACGAAAAATGATGTCACAAGCGGCGTTCGAACCCGCACCTATTGGGAATCCGGCCCAACCGTACTGCCACTTACACCATCGTGAACTATTTTAGGACATGCAAATTTCGATTCATATTATATCTTACGTCTTCAAGGTGACATATGCCATCTATCGGACAATGTTTACACATTGTATAGACTTAATACTTCAAACTTTACAGTTAGAATTGTATTAAACGATGACACAACCTTGTTATTCAAATTACTGAAATTTTTAGCATTTAATATGCTTAATTATTTATAAATAACCCCGCTTGTGACATCATTTTTCGTTTCGTAATCGGATATTTATAAATAATTAAGCATATTAAATGCTTAAAATTTCAGTAATTTGAATAGGTCTGAAGTGTTCTGTTTTGTGCCACAATTGCAGCGGAGAAACGTGCCCAAATACAACACAAATTCAAGAGCTGCTCGAAGATGATGGGGAAGGTGATGATGATTCCTTTTCCGAGAGTGAAAACTTAATACCATCGAATATTGAGGAAACTCCCCTACAATATGAAATCGAGGATGTCGATGTTGCAGGGCCCTCGTGCAAGAGAAAGAAAACATAGTTTTTCAAAGAATGAGCATTTTAATAATGTATAGCTTGAAGAAACGCAGTTATATTTAAAAAAAAACGACAAAAAAATGAAAAAATAACAAAACGATGACGCCCGGATAGTCCCCGAAAGTGAAACTACGTGAATTAGGCCTCTTAGGGATACCACTTAAAAAAAACGCGCCTGGAACTCTACTCTAGCGGTGGTGTGGGAAAGAGTATTTCTAGTACGCAGCCACAGACGCTCTGCTCAGTTTTGGATTGGGCGTAGGACCTTAAATATTGTTTCTACGAAAAAAATCATATTTATCAAAATTACAGAGAATTTAATTCTCTATAATTTTGTTTCAAACCATATTTTCTGTTAAGTTAAAAATAAACAAAATACAGCGACATTTCCAGAAGAATGCATTTTTTATTGATAACTCAAAAAATACCGATCCTACAAAAGAAATTATGAGATCAAAATTGTAGAGAATTGAATTTCCTACAACTTTTATCTTTTGCATTTTCACCTAAAGTCAAAAATGACCGAGTTATTCGCCAAAAACCCTTTTTTGGAGAAAACAAAATGGCGGCTAACGCACACCCCCCAGGTGGTCGAAAATCGAGATTTAAACTACCAGAGGGACCCCCTAACGATTGCAAGAAAAAAATTACTGTGCGGAATTAGTGTAATTTCACGTTGAATTTCGGTCTAATTTGACTGGGCTAATAGTTTTATTTCAAATATATAATACTCGCTTAAACATCTGAAGTCATTATTATTTAGTAAGACTAAACTAAATTATACTATACATTTCAGTAAAATCGTAACATCAGTAATAAACGAAATGAAATATTGCACTCATTAATCTTAACTTAAAATGTGATATTATTGTTTAACAAAACTGTGGTTTAAGCATAATTGTAATATAACCTTACTTCATCATTGTATAGAGTATATTAGAATGAAGTAGTTCTTATTAATTGATAAGGCCTACTTTTGAACAAATCGTGTTTGCTATCCCGAAATTTAACCGAAAAATTTAAAATGAATTGCGGAGGAGGAAGATAAGTCTGCTATTTGAAAGATATAAGTCTCAATAAAACATTTTTATGATTCATGAAAATATTTTCTTGGTTGTGTACCATGAACTTGTGAACATGAAATAACTTATAATTTATAATATCGATATGATTTTCATATCAATAACGATATCATCGATGTTTTTCAATTTATTCCAAATAAATTGACTCGATCTGATCCCTGTGGTGACGGAGTAAGAATACAAATCACCACCCCCTATCTTACCCGTGGGTGATCGTAAGAGACGACTAAAGGATACAAAGTCATATAGCATCTATGCAAGAGAAGGAAAACTCGAAACAAAACCCTATACCAACACGTCTGATCAGCGTGGTATAGTAGGTTTATTTCCCTCCCATTACCGAGGAAGCTCGACCCCAATAGTGGGACATATTATTGAAATGATGATTGAAATTGACTGAACTTTTGAAATTTGCCAGTTCTTGTGCCGTCTTGTTTAAGGTGACAAAAAGTGTTTTTTTTAGAATTTAAAGATTTTTATGAATTAAATTATATTATAAAATATAATTCGTAGTATGTGTGGTGTAAGTATGAAAGATAAAATTAGGAATAGTGTTATAAGAGAGCGCTGTGGTGTAAATGAAGAAGTAGTGACAAAGATAAAAAGCATACCCTATGCTGAGGTGGTTTGGACACGTGGAAAGAATGAGTGAAGAAAGGTTGACTAAACAAGTATACAAAGCGAGTGTGAGTGGGACGACTACAAGGGGAAGACCACGTCGTACTTTCCTGGATCAAATTGAAGATGTGTTAGTGAAAGGTCAGATTAAGAGTACGCGTAATCGTAGAGCATGCATGAAGACTGTGATGAGCGTGAATGAAGCGATGGAGGTATGTCAGGATCGTGGTTTGTGGCAATCCGTAGTCTCTGCCTACCCCTCTGGGAAACAGGCGTGAGGCTATGTATGTATGTATGTATAAAATATAAGTAAAGTATCTCTACGTCAAATTTCATTCATAACCTTTCAGTAGCTTTTGCGTAATTTCCGCGGGTTTTTCAGCGGTTTATTTGCCGTAACAAACATTGAAAGTTTTACATTTATAATTTAAAGGGAGATTACTGTTACCGGATCAGTGAACCTACCACCAAATTTTACCAAATAATAATGTTTCGAAAACCTTTGGTTTCATTTTTAAAACAATATTACTTTTTTTTTACCAACACATCTTATAATTAATCATGTCTTTATGGCATTATGATGTCAAAGAAGGAAATAAATCACTAATAGAAACACATATTCTAACTAATAGAAACACATACGAAAGCAATTTAATCTAACAGTGGCAGAATATATTTCTGATGATGTCCCATTTTCTCGGGAATGAACGATTTACAGTGACAATTCTAAAATTTCTTTTCTCCGTTGTGATAATAAAGTAAACATATTTTGCTCACATCATATAAAATCTCATTATAAGAATAAAATTACATTATTATAAGAGATGACGGTAGCCACCTAGGCCACTCTAAAAATACTAACATTCAAGATGCAAATATTTCATCAATTTGAAATTTCAGATTTCATTGTCATACTCACTTGTATCACAAATGGAAGTGTTGGCTTCACTCCAAGCATGAGTTAGATAAATACAGCTTAAAATGCAACGTATTGAGAATTCATGTTTTGAATTTACGTTACACAAGAATGCATACAAAAGTATTCCTAGTACATCTCGTACATGATAGTAAGGTGTGCCTTACAAAATACGCCTATTTAAGGTCGGATAAACTGATACAACGTTTCATTTCAAATATCTTGTTTCTCTCTTAGGAATCTAAAGCATCTTAGACATCACCGATATTACCACATCGGAAAGGTATGATGACACATTTCAATTTTAGTCATTGACAAACTTAAATTTCATCAAAAGATACTATTCGCTTATTTTAAAGTCACTCAAACATCTTGTTCATCACAGCTCATGTATGTCCCCCGTTGGGCTCGAGCCTCCTTCATAATGGGAGGGAAATTGACCTACTATACCACACTGGTCAGGCGTGTTGGTATAGGATTTTGTTTCAAGTTTTTTCTTCTCTCGCATAGATGTTACATGCGTTTTATATCCCTTAGTCGTCTCTTACGATCACCCACGGGTAAGATAGGGCTGGTGAATTGTATTCTTACGCCGTCACCAAACGGTTATCTTGTTAATTTGAAATATTATAAAGAGCTATAATGTTACATATCTACTCCTAAAAATCGTATCTCTACTTGCCGTACTTATTAACCATTAAGAGATACTTTAGAAAGAAATAAGCGAGAATATTATAATACCTTATCAAGTAAATACACGGATAGAATTGACTAGTAGTATTGAGCAGGATAATCTCACTATTTAATTTAAGTTCATCGAGAACAGTTAAGCCACAGCGATGGTGCGCATCTTTACAAACTTCCTCTGATATTGCTGATAGTATAAGCTTCTTTGATAAACTTGTAACACCAGTTATTGACCAAATAGATTGCTTTCTGCCAATGAGAAAAGGAGAATTCAACAAGTATGAAAGTTATAATTACTTTAATAGTAACGACCATAAATATTTATCTCAATCGCTCATTTTCTTGAAACCTTTTCTCATTTGTGTGCCTAAGCACATTTAACGAGGTTAATCTGCTGATTTACTTCATTTACTTTTTTTTAATTCTGAGAATTATTCGTAATATTGTTCAAAATTTTGTCCGCGGTAGCACTGAATAACAAGGATTATCCCATAAGGATTACTTACTTTACCATACGGATTACTTTTGTTTAAAAAACGTGACATTATTAATATTATGAATAATTTTACTACAATAAAAAACTCATCAATGTTTACGTGACTAATTCAATAACAAACGTCTTTGTTGGTTATACTTTAGTCCGGTCAATTTAGACATTCGAAGGTACATAAATTCCCAAGAAGCTGAAAATTAGTAAGATTGTTTAAAATATCATTAAAAATAAAATTTGAAAGTTCTCCATCTTTCCCCTGTATGGAGAAAAATATTCAAGGTCAAAGGTCAAAAAAATGAGCTTTTCGTGATTTTTAGCAAAGCGGTAAGTTTTATCATAAAAATACTTGGGACAAAATTGTAGATCATAAAATTATCTATAAAAAATGTATCAATACTTTTTTCCTACAAGCCACCGTTTTTAAGAAATAACGGTTCAAAAAGTTGTAATCGTCATAATATGCATGAGTACGCCACGTATATACGAGTACGAGATGTACTCGTATATACCGAGTACATCTCTACAGTTGTAATATAAGTTAAAATATGTTTCTATCGGACATTGTTTGTAACTTACACTTATAATATAAAATATACATAAGTTATAACTATAAGAATATCAGGTAAAATGAAACCCAGTCCCTTAATTTATACGCTATATTATATATTGCCAAGTTCAAGAGTGGCTTGGTTATCAGCTAGACCCTAGCCTCAGCCAGACTGGGGTTGGAAGTTGGTCAACAATTCATTGGAACCAGTCCAAAGTTTACTTCCACCTGCGCCGGCAAAACTGCTGAACACAATTTTTTGCAACTGCAAAAAGGGTTGCATTGCTAAATGTGGTTGCAAAAAAGTCAGACTGTTTTGTTCTCTGGCATGTACACATTGTCAAGGCCGGTCGTGCTCTAATAATGAATCACCAACAGTGGAGGATCCGTTTGAATCCAACGAGGTGACATGCGATACATCACTATTAACGCAGTTTACATGCACTCAGGATGGAGATGAAGAAGAATAAGACGAAGAAGAACAAGATGAACAAGAACAAGAAGATCAAGAAGAAGAACAAGAAGAATAATTTGAAAGTTACGACTTGGACGATTAAATTTCACTACTTTTTTAACTTAATTTGCTTTTATCTTTTCAATCTCTGCTGATATCCATTATTTTGCAATAGTTTCAAACTAAACAGGATCACAACTGACCCGTAGAATAGGGTAAATAACTGAGGAAATCACGATAAAAAAACGCGCTAAATACACCTCATAGGTGGCGTAGAAACGTGTGCATATTATGACGATTACAACTTTTACAACTTTTTGAATCGTTATATCTCTGAAACGATGGCTTGTAGGAAAAAAGTATTCAAACATTTTTTGTAGATAATTTTATGATCTATAATTTTTGTCTGAAGTATTTTTATGATACAATTTACCGTTTTGCTGAAAATCGTGAAAAACTCATTTTTTGGATCCTTGACCTTGAATATTTTTTTCCATACAGGGGAAAGATACTAGAACGTTCAAACTTTATTTTTAATTATATTTTAAACAACCTTACTGATTTTTAGCTTGTTGGAAATTTATGTAGCTTTACTCTTATTTTTTTTGGTCTAATTTGACCGGACTACTTGCTAAGTTTAGAAAATATAAAAAGGGCAAGCTTCAAACGGCGTGTATTTCATAATTGAGAAAAATAGAGGTAAGGAAAAAGTAATGTGTTGTAACTATGTATGTGTGTAGAAACGAAATTATCTCAACGACACAAATGTAGAGAAAATTCATCTATTTTTTTTATATATTCGATGAAAAGTTTGTAAGTTTGATAAAAACAATAAATAATCTTAAGAATAAATGAAAATTTATTGGAAAACATTATTGCAAATGCGAAAATATATTGGAAAAGTTTAGTGTGATGACGTCAATACTGGTGATAAATAGACGTACAATGATGAGACGACAAAAATAATTTCTGGAAAGCATTATTATTAATTTACTGATAAGAAAAGGCTTTGTCGCATAACGACTATATCGCCCAAAACAAATATTTTATATCTAATTAATTTAGTTTTTATATCTAATTGCATTATAAATATATATGGCTATTCTGTATAATTCTAACATCTTGCTTGACATTGGCAACACACGCGAAAATGGCATGACAGTTTATGACATGCTTTTTTTTCCGTTCTCATTCCGAACGTATTTCATCAAAACGTGGTAAAGATTAGAATGCATTGTTTCTTTATATTTCAACACAAATATATATAATCGATCGATATTTCAGAAATTTATAGTTTATTTGAACTTTATGGAGAAATATCCATGGAGATAGAAACTATTTTGTGTTAAATATTGGGGATTTTTTTTTTGGGTGGGCTACGGTCGGCGCACTCCTCGCACCACTCCGTCCGGGACGACAGAGGGGCGTAAGCACGCACACCCGTAACCCACCCGTGATACCTCACCTTCGTCTTTGGACCGACCATCGGAGCAGCGTGAACTTGACGTCAGTGGCCGGCCTGACGGAATACCTCCTGAAGGTAGTAGTAGAATTTCGATTGTAAAGAATATCCACACGCTATGACATGACCTTCTTCAAAAAAGAAAGAAGAACTTTTTCTCACAGTGGACAGCGATTTGTTTACCCTTGATAGTGCTGAGACTCATGAACAGCAGTTGCCACTTACCATGATGTGGATCGCTTGCTAGTCTGCCAACAATTTTTATAAAGATTATTTATATCTAATTCTATCTACTATATTTTTAAATGTTCAATTTTTCAAGTGAAAACTTCTTTGGCGCACACAAAATTTTTCGTAGGCTGTATGTGAGGCTGATCCATCACGCTCTGAGGTGAAAGGTTCGATCGGGTGAACTCAGGACCGCCATGTATACCCAAGCGAGAAAGATATAGTCAGCTGCTCTTCACTGCTATGTTTACTATATTCTATAATACTATTTATTGTTAATTCCATCCATCCATCCATCAGCCCGTAAACGTCCACTGTTGGACATAGGCCTCCCCACGAGAATGCCATCTATAACGGTCCTGTGCCACCTGCATTCAGCGGTTTCCTGCGACCTTGATGAGGTCATCAGTCCACCGAGTGGGTGGTCGTCCTACGCTGCGTCGTCCGATTCGTGGTCGCCAGTCGAGAACCTTTTTCCCCAACGGTTGTCGGTTCGTCGAGCGATGTGGCCTGCCCATTGCCACTTCAACGTGCTAATCCTTAGGGCTATGTCGGTTACACCCGTTCTTCTACGGATTTCCGTATTTCGGATTTTATCACGTAGAGAAATACCGAGCATAGCCCGCTCCATAGCACGCTGAGCGACTTTGAGCCTTTTTATGAGGCCGACATTTAGAGACCACGTTTCAGTGACGTAAGTCATCGCTGGTAACACACACTGGTTATAAACCTTTGTTTTCAGACACTGCGGAATATTAGACGAGAAGATCCTCCTAAGTTTCCCGAACGCTGCCCAGCCGAGTTGGATTCGTCAGCTGACCTCTTTCTCGAAATTGGATCTACCTAATTGGACTGTTTGTCCTAGGTAAACATAGTGATCGACAACTTTGAGAATCGCATTCCCAACCAGGACCGGTACAGAAATGACATGGGCATTAGACATGATTTTCGTCTTGTCTATGTTCATTTGCAGCCCTACTAGTAGGGAGACCTTGCTGAGGTCATTGAGCATGGTGCCAAGGTCCTCCAGGGATTCTGCCATGACTACGATATCATCTGCGAATCGAAGGTGAGAGATGTATTCGCCATTGATGTAGATGCCGAGTCCGGTCCAGTCTAAGAGCTTGAAGACATCTTCCAGCGCAGTGGTGAACAGTTTCGGAGAGATAACGTCTCCCTGTCTCACGCCTTTCTGCAGCTGGATCGGTTTCGTACTCTTATCCTGGATGCGGACTGACATAGTAGCGTCTTTATACAAACACTTCAGCACTTCGATATATCGATAGTCAATTTGGCACCTCTGAAGGGACTGCAGCACTGCCCAAGTTTCGACAGAATCAAAAGCTTTCTCATAGTCCACAAATGCTAGACACAGAGGCCGATTATACTCCTCGGTCTTCTGTATAATCTGGCGTAGCGTGTGGATGTGGTCTATGGTACTATAACCTTTTCGGAAACCGGCTCGTTCGGGCGGCTGGAAGTCGTCTAGCTTGCGCGCGAGTCGGTTCGTAATGACTCTTGAAAACAATTTGTACACGTGGCTCAGGAGTGAGATGGGTCTGTAATTCTTTAAGAGCGTTTTATCGCCCTTCTTGAAAAACAGCACCACCACACTCCTGGTCCACGATTCTGGAACGTCGCCCCCGAGAATGACAGAATTAAACAGCTTCTGTAGGGCTTTTAAAACTGGCTTCCCGCCTGCCCTCAGGAGCTCTGTGGTAACTCCGTCATCTCCCGGTGCCTTTTTCTTTAATTGTTTTAGAGCCATTCTGATCTCGTACAAGCTGACGTCCGGGATTTCTTCGGTATAGTGCCGAGTTAGCTTGGATCTGGGGTCTTGGACCAAGCTGACAACAGGATTCAGGGATGATTTGTACAACTGCCCATAGAACCTTTCGACCTCTCCCAAGATCTCGCTCTGGGATGAAATGATAGTACCGTTATCGGTCTTCAGCTTAGTCATTTGACTCTGCCCAATAGACAAATCTCGTGCGAACACTTTGGAGCCTCGATTTCGCTCTATCGCCTCTTCAATACGCAGTGTATTGAATCGGCGAATATCGCGTCGCATAGATTTAGAGATTTGTCTATTAAGCTGCCTGAGTTCGGACCAATCGGCTGAAGACTGTACTGTCATTTCCTTTCTCCTCTCCATGAGTTGAAGAGTCTGGTCAGAAAGCTTTTTGTTCTAGTAGCGCGACGGGCCTTAAAGAATTTTGACCCGACCGCGTGGACAGTTTCCACGAACCTATTGTTCATATCGTTCGAAGATTCGCACTCTTCCAGGCATTGGAAGCGATTATGTAATTCGAGTTGAAAGCTATCGGGGTTCTGGTATTGGACAGGTGTAGGTCGGAGTGTAGACTTCACCAAGCGGGACCGCTCGACTTTCGTACGAAGATTCAATGTGCCTCGAACCATCCGGTGATCACTCCCAGTTTTAATCCTGCTGATCACAGAGACATCATTGAATATTTGTCGTTTGTCCGTCAAGATGAAGTCTATCTCATTTTTAGTGGATCCATCAGGGCTAATCCAGGTCCACTTCCTTTGTGGCCGTTTCTTGAAGAAGGAATTCATCATGAAGAGGCCTTCTTTCTCCAAAAAGTCGGCCAGTTTTTGGCCCCTTTGGTTTCTCAGTCCAAATCCATATTGCCCCACTCTCAACTCATCGTCTGTCCTTTTGCCTAGTTTTGCGTTGAAGCCTCCCATAACTACCGTGAAGTGGGTTTTGGACGTATGGATGGCTTTTGAGATATCCTCGTATACGGCCTCCACTACGTCGTCGGAGTATGTCGAAGTCGGTGCGTAAACCTGTATGACCTTTAACGAATACCGTTTGGTAATTCTGAGTATAAGGTACGCTACCCTTGTTGACACACTTTTGATCCTCTCCACGTTCTCTACGAGAGACTTACGAACGATAAACCCTACACCGCCTTGGGATGGGTGATCTCCCTCCCGGTAGAAGAGCAAATTTCCAGACCGGAGGATTATCGTGCCCTCTCTTCGCACTTCTGATAATCCTACAATGTCCCATCGGATTTTGCTCAATTCCTCTTCCAATTCGATGACCCTCTCGTCGGTCCTAAGCGTCCGAACGTTGTGTGTTAACAGGGCCAAGGGTCGATTTTTTTGGTAGCAGGATCGCGGCCGGAGATTCCTAGCACCCCCTGCCCCGCCACCAACAGGCCCGCTACCAAAATGAGCCCGTGGAATAGCGGAACTGCCGTGACTGGGGGCCGTGACTTTTTTTGCATCCATATTTTATTTTGGGGGGGTAATAATGCCATAATCGCCACGCTTGGCGAGCGGATTGGCGATCGCGGTAGATGTTATTAAGTTTCCCGGGAGATAGCCCCTGCCCAATCTCCCAGTGAGACCCTTAGCCGATTTTTACGACTCCCACGGGCAAGGAAGGGGTGACGACCTTTGTATTCTATTCCCGTCGCCACACGGGTAATTCCTGTCGCCACACGGGTAAATTCAACAGTCTTTAATAGTTATTTTTTGATGGCTGGCTATGATATGGTTACACCCATACACGCTTTTTTATTTTTTGTGTTTGTTTTTTTTTTTCATAGGCTAAAGTCGGCAATCCTCATGACTGCTTTGTGTTTTTTAGTAAAATAATGTTATTAATATTTTATATGAAAATATACATTTATGTGTATAATTGTACAAATAACTTAATGTATAAGTTACCTATTTTTATAAATATTCAATACGAAGGCTACATTACGTTTGTAATCTCCATTTATTTGATAAAATTTTCTATTACCATTTAAATTCAAAGAAACAAAGAAAGCAAGTAAATGAACCGTTCCGGTTTGCCAATACTTCAGCAGGGATATTTGGAAGGAAATCAATTTCTTTTCAAGAGAAAACCGAGTTTTCTAAAAGAGGAAAATAATATGGACGTAAAAAGTTGTGACGTGAAACTTGTATTCCGTCTAGATTTTCAATAAAATTTTCCGCTAGAAAATAGCGGAAAATCTTTAGTTTCGGAAGTATAAATTGAAAGAATATTATAAGAAGAATATATTTCTCAAACTATTAAGTCAATAAAGGTCCAATAGGTATATCGTTAATTTATTTTTTTTATTTATAGTGTCGTACCTTTATGCTCGCTTATTCTTTAGTAATCTATCAGGAAACAATCTCGTATTCGTATATTCTAAATATCCTAATATCAGTAAAAAATACCTAAGTATTACGTCCATTTTTATAGATAGTAAATTTAACCACTGTTGCAAATTTCAGAGCTCTTATGATCTTTTTTAAGAATCACTGTTGGGTAATAGCTTGATCCGCACTGAGAAAAAATGTTTTACTGAAAACTTATAAATCTTTAAGTCAACCTATCTGATCAGAGTGATATAGCATGTCAGTTTTCCTCTATTAAGAAGTACGCTTGTTTATAGCACAATAGGACGATCCAACCGAAAGCGTGATTTAATATGTCACATTCCCTTCCATTATGGAGGAGGCTCGAACCCAACAGTGAAAATATATGAACTAAGAAGGAGATTAAGATCACATGCTAACCAAGACCATGGATTGGGATATTTCAAGTATCCCTTTTTTTGCATTCCATCTATTAACATCGCTTAACTGTATTATATTACACCCGCAATAAAAGCTTTGGGACTCTATCACACTATGTTAAATCCTGCGTCTTAGTCTAATCTAGTAGCACTTTTTATTTAATCGAGAATTCATATTCAAGAACTATATTTACTTATGCCACTTTACAAATACGACATAATATCGTAGCGCAATATTGAATTAAATGTGTCAATATCGCCACAAATGGGAAACATTATAGAAAATAAACGTCCGTTAGAAAAAAAATATGTTGAGGTATTGGTCAGCTTTCCTACCGTGGAGAAAATACCTGTGTCGAGTTAACTGCCATCATAAATCTAGTGGAGCTTTGAGGAGATTTCTCGTTGGGACGCCATCTTAGAAACTTTTAGTACGCGTGCTCGAGACAGCCAGCTAACATTTTCAAGTGCTTTGAAGTATTTTTGCCAAATTATGGACGAGACCTTTTTACTTTTAGACTGACATGGACTGATGACATGATTACAATGTAAAGTTTAATGTTAATTTCGCACATTATATTTTTTAATTATTTAAATGATTTTTAATTAATATAACCGATCGAAAGGAGTATATTTCCAGCATTTGATATACGTCCATGAATGGACTCATTTAAATTAAATATATACTACTTATGTACTTATTCTCAAGGAGGGTTGACGTCTGTCAGGCGGCCGTTCATAAGACTACTTGCCTATAACTTTTGCAATATGTACTATGAAAGAAGAGTGCATATTGTATCGACCCCAAGTAATTGAGATAAGAGTAGGAGAATGATAAATGATGACTTCTTATGTACTTAATTATTTTTTACTAAAATTAAACAAATATACATACATATACATACATACATATCATCACGCCATATCCCTTGCAGGGTAGACAGAGAGAACAGAGTGCCAGAGAACTCTATCCTTGCATACTTCACTCGCTTCCTCAACATTCATAATTCTCTTCATACACGCTCACCGGTTTCGGAGACTCTTGACTCCACCATGCTTCAGTATACACAAATACACTCTGTAACAAATGTTGAAATAATAAATATTTCATTCAAACAAATACACTCTGTAACAAATGTTGAAATAATAAATATTTTTAACTAAAATTCATACCATGTCTTAAAGCAACGTTGTTCGTACCTTTGTTTCGGTTATATTCAGCCATTTATTATAAAAGCTGGTAATCTGGCGAACGGTCGGCCATTGTTTCACCTCATTCGATATTTTTCCCGTTGTACTTTATACACGCCCCAATATTATGCAAATACTTGGATATAATCTTTAATTGCAGTCGAGCCGCCATAGCCGCGAATACGGCAGTAAAATAAAATCTTATAACATTAAAAGTTTCCTGAGTGTTTTTATATTTACTGTGTTAAAACGCCTTCTTGTTGAAGTAGGAAATAAAATAATTATGCGAAAGCAATTCACACTTTGCCTTTGTGAAAATTTCCTATTTACAGAAATTATGAGCACGATAATATTGGAATGCAAAGAAATAAAATTAATTAGTAAAAATAATCCTGGAAACTCGTTGGAGTTTTATGAGAAATAATCCTAAACTAAATATTAGTTATAACAGTGATTTTTTTTTTGTAACTGCTGAATCGATTATCTTTAAATTTTGCATATGTTTTTAGAGACACATTTTTTTTTGTTTCTCTAAAAAAGCATATACCTAATTTTTATTTTTGTTTTTAAAATTACTGAAATTTAGCATTTAATATGCTTAATTATTTATAAAACCCGATTATGAAGTGAAAAAAATTTTTTCACTGAACTTTTTGACGTAAATATGATACGAAGTGAAATTTGCATGTCCTACAATTAGTCACGGCGGTGTAGTGGCAGCACGATTGGGCCGGAATCCCAATAGGCGCGGGTTCGAATCCCGCTTGTGACATCATTTTTCACTTTGTTTTTAAATTTTAAAATTTGAAAAAAATCCCTTCACGTTAAATTTCCTTTTACTTTGGAAAATATATCAGTCCGGAACGAAAGAAAATATTTTCACAAAATATACATTGACGATAGAGACTAATATACTATGAAATATACTAATAAAATATTACCCACAGTGGGTATTATTTTTGATAGGCTATGATGTGGTTACACACGACGAGAATAGTCTACGGCTGTGCGGGGTTGCGGAATAGTGCGCAAGCAACTACGTAATCTGGAATACTGTACCTCTGTATCGCCTTTTAGATAAGCCACCGGTACCGAGCCCTTGTCTTTGGTGGAACTATGTAGGAAATCCCCTTTTTATTTGCGTAAGTTCCATAATCTGCCATATATCCTCATAAAGATCAGCTGAGGAATCACGAGGCGAATTGACAGTAGCACATTCCTGGAAAACTTATAACACCAACTATGTTCACCATTCCGTTTGCCAAGTGTGCTGCTTAGGCTTACGTTAAACAGTGTACCTTCTATTGACTGGGCGGATTGAATATGTCATCGTCATTTCCTTTCACTAAAAAATAACTACAGAATTTAAACAGACAAAACTAGTGCCAAAGAAAGAAGACTTAATACAAAAACCCACTATGAGACCGTTTGTATAACTTGTAACAATAAACCAAGTGCTCTCTTATAGTGAACGTGTAGAGGATAAAAAAGAAGGTTTTATCATTCAATATATAATTTCTGCAAATTCGTTGAATATAATTTCAACAACGAAGTTGAAATTTTAATGGAACATTTTTAGCGGGCTAAGCTTTTTAGCCAGCTAACGAGTTCACCCGATGGCCGTCGGCTAAATACGTGACGTCAAATGATGAACTAAATTATGCACGTCCTTTGAACACGTCTCGCCGTATGTTTATATTTTCACAGCACTATACCACTTTTCTGGACAATGTAACGTGTTATATAAATATGTGCGCAGGTGCGGCACAAGGTCGCTTAAATAAATCAGCACTTAGCCACTTAACTCTCGCTGACCTGTTATGAATATGAAATGAAGGATCTACTACACAGGTAAGGTTTTGGGCGACAACCAACCTATGCTACACGCGTATCTATCGCAGTTCTAATACTTACATATTACTAAAAATGTATATGTGTTTGTATGTGTATATATATATATATATATTCTTATATTTTATCCGTGCTGTGACGGAGTAAGAATACAATTTATCACCCTATCTTACCTGTGGGTGATCGTAAGAGATGACTAACGCATATAACATCTAAGCAAGTAAAGGAAAATTACAAACAAAACCCTATAGCAACACTTCTAACCAGCAGCGTGGTGTAGTAAGTCAATTTCCCTCCCATTACGGAGGAGGCTCAGCTCAGCCCAAGAGTGGAACATATATAAGCTGAGATCGTCATACGAGGGCAGTCCGTTAAGTAGCTAGCCCTAGAAAAATGGAAATAGAGCAATATCGGTCGGTGATTCGATTCTTGTTTTTAGAAGAGAAATCGCGCAGTGAAATTAAAAAGCGCTTGGTTGCTGTATACAGTGACCCTTCTCCTTCAATAGCAACCATCAAAAATTGGTGTAACGTGGTCGTACGTCAGTTTTTGATGAACCACGCCCAGGTGCCCTGAAAACAGCTACCACATAGGAACACATAACGAAAATCCATGATCTCCTATTAGCAGACCGCCGATTGAAAGTGTGTGAGATAGCTGAGACAGTAAGCATCTCATAAGATTGGTTGGGTCATATCTTGCACGAAATTTTGGGCATGAGAAAGTTGTCAACGCGATGGGTGCCGCGTTTGCTCACTCCGGATAACAAGCGTAACCGCGAGAGCTTCACACTTCAGAGCTGTGTTTGAAGCTGTTTAAGCGCAATTCGAAAGAATTTCTGCGTCGTTTTGTGATCGCCGATGAAACATGGATCCATTGGTACACACCAGAGACCAAAGAGCAGACGAAACAATGGACTTCACCCGGCGAATGTGCTGCGAAGAAGGCGAAAACAGTCCTATCGGCAAGATGTGATCTATATCGACTACCTAGAAAAGGGCAAAACGGTAACAGGGCTGTACCATGCGGAATTATTGGGCCGATTCGAAGCTGAATTGCAGAAAAAACGGCTTTATTTGGTGAAGAAATGTCCTCTTCCACCACGACAACGCACCCGCTCACACCTCTGCCTTCGTCACGACTAAATTGGTCGAATTGAGCTACGAACTGCTGCCCCACCCACCGTATTCTCCAGATTTAGCTCCGTGTGGCTTCTTTCTATTTTCAAACTTGAAAAAGTCACTCGCCGGGCAGAAATTTCAATGGAATGAGGAGGTCATCGCCGCCACAGAGGCCTATTTTGCAGACCTCGACAAAGCCTATTTTTCAGACGGGTTGAAGAACTTGGAGCATCGCTGGGTCAAGTGTATCGAATCAAAAGAAGACTACGTTGAAAAATAAATCGCCACTGATTCAAAATTTTCGTTTTTCTTTTGTAGGCTTTTGTAGGTTTTTAGGTAGGTACTTATCGGACCGCCCTCGTATATAGATATCCCTATCCCTATCATCATATAAAGGTATTCCTATTTGATTAATAATATTTGCTTTATTATTATTACAGTCTCAAAATTGCCTGTATCGAAATTTCCAAAAATAGATTTTTATATTAAGTAGTTCTTGGACGTTTTAGCCGATAGCGGCACATTTAATAGCATGCCGTTTAACTTCGATAGCATTCAGCGAGGAAAATTATTTCGGGACCATTACCCCCACAGCTGCCACACACAATTTTTATGTGTTTGCATCACGAAATGTAACCACTATGTAACAATGTTCCATGAACCGGCTCGCCTGATACGTGGGAGCTGTTTTGTATGTTCTGCAAATTGTATTATTTCTCAAAAGTGTCTTTTGTCATTATAAAATGTCTTCTATAATACTGTTTCTATTTTAATATGTAACAAACCATTTTGCGTATTATAACTTTCATTTGTAATGTCGAAAAACATTTTTTAAATGAATAATATTATTACAATAATCAATGAATAATCGCGTGTATAATACATTAAAAATGTAATTATATCAAAGGGTATGTAAGGGTAAGAATATACAGTATGCCGTTGTTAAGTTATAATTAAATACGTTGCCATTGTTAGATTACAATGACATCTATACTAATATTATAAAGCGGAAGAGTTTGTTTGTTTGTTTGTTTGTTTGTTTGTTTAAACACGCTAATCTCAGGAACTACTGGTCCGATTTGAAAAATTCTTTTTTTGTTGGATAGTCCATTTATAGAGGAAGGCTTTAGGCTATATAACATTACGCTGCGACCAATAGGAGCAGAGCAACAATGATGAATGTGTAAAAATCGGGTTTATGTTTCCTTTTGAAAGCTTCCGCTGCGTAAACGGTTAAAGTTGCGCAAAAATTATGTACTATATAATTGTTCCCCTTTCAAAGTTGTAAATAAAAGTCCGCGACAGCATATGTCTATCTTTTAAGATTGGCTCACTATAACCTTTTTTATGCTAATCAAATTTGTTTTAAAATAATATGATATTTTCGAAGGTGTTTTTATAAACATAATATTAATCCTTATCAAAATAAATGAGTTATTCATCACAAGTATTTAATTTAAAACAAAATTGCTCTTTACATTATTTGATTTCAATGAATATCTTAGGAAATATCGCAGTTTAAAAATAACATCGCAGCAAAATAATGATCAAGTACTGGGCGCGCATTTACGATAAAAATACTGGGTCTTATAATCTTATATTAAAAAAAAACTCAAACTAATGTTATTTCAAAGTACTTCTGCACACACTACATTTTTAGTTTTGTTTTCTTCTCATGACCTTCCGTCGGCTTTACACATCCTAAATAATAATAATAGGTATAGGAAGTATTAGTGCCTGCCCTCATGTATGGCAGTGAAAGTTAGATTTGGCGGAGAAGACATGAAAATAGAATAAATGCTGTAGAGCTGACAGCTCTTCGTAACGTGTGTGATGTAAGTCTGAAAGATAAAATTAGGTATAATGTTATAAAAGAGCGCTGGTATACTGAGGTGGGTTGGACACGAAGTGGAAGAAATAATGAGTGGGCAGAGGTTGACGAAGCAAACATATAAAGCAATCGTGAATGGGACGAATACAGGGGGAAGACCACGTCATACTTTTCTGGACCAAATTGGAGATTTGTTCACGAGAGGTCATCATCATCATCATTCTCCTACTCTTATCCCAATTACTTGGGATCGATACAATAAGTACTCTTCATTCATAGTACATATTATAAAAGTTATTGGCAATAGTTTTATTACCGGCCGCTTGCCAGACGTCAACCCTCCATGGGAATGTAATTGTTGACCAAACGGCATCAGATGGAGTTGGCCCAAGTCGTTATAAGGCTCTTAGTCGTCTTTTACGACATCCACAAGCAAAGTGAGGATTGGTAGTATTCGTAGCCGCTACCACACAGCGATGTCATACACATTAAAAGTATGTGTAATCGTAAATAGACGTAAGTGTATGTATGTATATATGTATAATATACATACATTGTATATGGTATATCTATAGAAAGTATAGATAAGACCCAATACTTTTACTTAAGGTTTAATGTTCTACTCTTACTAATAAAAGGGTCATGTAGGTACCTAAAACAGCTTTAACGTATGTATTATTTAAAAATATTTCCATCTTTTACGTAAACGAATTCGCGAGTTGAAGTTAACGTTAGCCCAAAGTAACCATTCCACGCGGACGAAGTCGCGGGCGAAAGCTAGTACGTAATAAACCCTCTTTTAACTGTGCGAAGTATTCGCATGGTTCTTCCAGTTATACTAAAAATATGTCTTCTATTTCTCTGATGAGGGTATTATGGTTAGCGAATGAATTAGAGACAGAAATATCGAAGTTAATATAATTCCTTCATAGTGACTGACTGCGTCTAGGAAGCGAAGAGTGGTCTAAGTAGCGTCATTCTAATCTAAGTCCTGGGTTCGATTCCCGAATAGGACAGTTTTTTTTACTTTATATTAAGGAAATAATTCTTGTATTTGAGGGGCTTTAGAAACATACAATTAACGCAGACAAATTACGACCAGAGAGAAAACAATATAAGGATTCGATAGTCACATAGTAGAAAGGTATAGTACAGCAAGTAATGGAGTTGCGCACCGTCTCTTCCCCGCCCCAACCGGATTGGGCGTAGTATAACTGGACCATGGCTTATCTCCAAAATTCTTATAAAATCCTCTTGAATAAAAGAAATCTATTCATATTCGATAAAGAATGAATACATTTTCCGTTTGGTGATGTAGTAAGAAAACAATTAATTACCTCTTTGTCTTGCCCATGGTTTTTGTATAACGTGAGTAAGGGATATAATATGCAAATAACATCAGTTTAAGAGAGAGAGAAAACTAGAAATAAAGTCCTATACTAATATTAAGTATAATAGAGTATTTTCCCTATTATTGTGGAGAGAGCTCGGAACCGGCGGTAGGATATATAGAAATAGATGATCATATTATTTATTTGTAAGATATACTAATCCCGGCAACGTTTTTAAAAAGAAAGCACAAAATGTTAGATTACTATCATATATATAAATGATCTGTAGTAACTAAAATGGCGGAGAGATAGATTATTGAATATGGCCGTTAGTCAACCCCGATCGATTTTCGTGGAAAAAAGAGGCCTTGTGTTGGATTATAACGATAATTGAAAGTCTTTCGAGGATAACAACGGATTTATTTTAAATGTCACGTAACACAATCGTTGCTCGAAATAAGAGTGAGTATGAATAATTGAATTCATATTTAGTCCAAAAAAGAAAATTATAGCGTAGCCATCAATTTACATACAACGGCTGGACTTACTAATAAATAATAAATGTAAATGTGAAGCGATGATTAAAAATATGGCTTAACGTTCCTCGCAGACTTCTAAATAAAAAAAAATATTCCTTACATACATACATATCATCACGCCATATCCTTTGCAGTGTAGGCAGAGAGAACAGAGTGCCAGAGAACTCTATCATTGCATACTTCACTCGCTTCCTCAACATTCATAATTCTCTTCATACACGCTCACCGGTTTCGGAGACTCTTGACTCCACCTTCCTTCAGTGCGTCACCAATCTGGTCTAGGTAGGTTAGTCTCGATCTCCCCCGGTACCTACATCCTTCCACTTTCACATTGTATATTTTCTTCCTACTTTAATTGTAAATATAAACCGTAGCCCTATATTTACTATGCTTTTCAAATGTATAACTTTAAAATTTAACCTTAAACGTTTTATATAACACTGAAATAATATCAAATCTACTTTGAATTTCAACTTTATTAAGCAAAACTGTATAAATGAATGTTAAAATGGTGAGATTTCCATGAATAGAACCGCAGACACTCCGGTCAATATTGATTCTACAAATTTACAACTGGGTGACTACAGCACTATCTAAAAACAGAATATTCATGCATATGAAATTGGAAACGTAAAAGCAAACAATATATATCACATACTGTTAACTCTGGAATATACTCCACAACTTAATATCCATAAATTTATTCAACTGTTTATCGGCATCCAAAACCTTCTAAGGAGGATAAAGAAAGAAAAGAAGATAAATAATTTTACTAATACATTCCTTTAACATAATTGTATAATTACACAAATATAATAACAGAAATTATCCGTGTGGTGACGTAGTAAGAATAGAATTCACCACCCCCTATATTACTCGTGGGAGATCGTAAGAGACAACTAAGGGATATAAAATGTATATAACATCTATGCAAGAGAAGAAAAACTCGAAATAAAAACCTATACCAACACGTCTGACCAGCGTGGTATAGTAGGTCATTTTCCCTCTCATTATGGAGGAGGCTGGAAACCAACAGTGGGACATATATGAGCTGAAATGATGATGAATAAAAGAAAATGCAATATGTATTTGAAATAAAAATAATGTAACCTGAACATATATCTGGTCACAATATCCTGTCGCTGATTTTCAAATGGAATCCGTAACCAATGTTACAGATATTTATAAAAATTACAAGACGTACGTATTACAAAAAGAATATCTTGAAAATTATTACATGATGCTAATTTAAATCATCCATGTTGTGATGGAGTAGGAATACAAATCACCATCCACTATCTCACCCGTGGGTGATCGTAAGACATGAGTAAGGGATATAAAACGCATATAATCTATGCAAGAGAATGAAAACTCGAAAGAAAACCATATACCAGCACGTTTGACCAGCGTGGTGCAGTAGGGCAATTTCCCTCCCCCCTGTTAAGCCATTTGGTGACCACACTCGGTGTCATAAGTTTCCCAATAAGTGCTGAAGGCCCTTGGTGATACCTCAGCCGGTTTTTATGTTGCGTACGTTGAAATAAGGTATAATAAAACATTGTATTCTTAACCGTAAACAAATGGATAAAAGGATAAGTTGATAAGTTTAAAAACTATAAACTATAATATATTATTAGAAATTGAGTTTTATTTTACATGTCTCATGTCAAAACTAAAATAAATTAGTAATAATAGAAATACATACCATTATTTCAGTTCAAATACGTACCATTATTGGATCCCAGCCTCCTCCATGATAGGAGGTAAGTTGACTTATTATACCACGCTGGTTAAACAGGTGGGTATGGGGATTTATTTCAAATTTTGTTCCTCTTGCACAGATTCTATAATCACATCATATGCCTTAAGTACGGAATATTTAAAATATGTGACTTCACTCATATATAATCACTGCGATCGTTAGTCCAGCGTGGTATAGTAGATCAATTTCTCATTAATAAATGAGGAGAATTCTGTCGAATTGTGGTAAGTTATATACTTACCACAATTCGACAGAATTCTGTAGATTGTAAAAAAATATATAAAATTTCAACATAAAGCCACAATCGTAATCGGGTTTTATAAATAATTAAGCATATTAAATGCTAAATTTCAGTAATTTAAATAAAGTCACAATCAGATACTAGCTTTAGAAATATATCGTCAATAAAAAAATATTAGTGTATTTATGGAATTTTATAGCACATATACATATAATAATAACATTTGTACAGTTTTTGTAGTTCACGGATTAACAAAAGCAATGTATCACTACCCCTTAATTCCCCATAGGACTCGTTTAATTTAGCTACGGGATCACCAAGAGAATGGAGTGGTCACACCCCGCGAAATCCGTCTGGGGCGACAAAACTTCTTCTGTTGCGCGCGATCCCATAGACCCTCCCTTCAATATACCTATCGACGCCGTCAAAGTAGTCCACTGGAACCCAGGCTTTGTCTTCGGTGGCCCACCCGGCGGTCTACCCTCACGGGATCTACATTTATCTGCACGTTATTTAAAGCTGCCTGGTCAACAATTACATTAGCATGTACAATGAACAAGTACATATTGCGTCGACCGCAAACAATTGAAATATATACATACATACCATCACGCCATGTTCTTTGCAGGGTAGGCAGAGAGAACAGAGTACCAGAGAACACTATCCTTGCATACTTCACTCGCTTCCTTAACATTCATAATTCTCTTCATACACGCTCGCCGGTTTCGGAGACTTTTAACTCCACTTTCCTTCAGTACATGACCGATCTGGTCTAGGTAGGTTAGTCTCGGTCTCCCCCGGTACCTACATCCTTACACTTTCGCATTGTATATCTTCTTAACCAGACGTTCATTCGGCATTCTTGCCACATGTCCGAACCATCGGAGCATTCCCTTTCGCATCTTTACAGCAATACTCTTTTTCATACCTACTCGCTCTCTTACGTCGTCGTTACGAATGCGATCGATCAGCCTAACTCCACAGATTTTCCGTTGAGATCGCATTTCGACCGCAATAACAATTGAAATAAGAACATTCTGTTCTTATTTCAATTGTGAATCAATGATGATGAGATTTTGTATTTACCAAAATAAGTTATTATTAATTATATTGTATAGTAGAAATCCAACAAAAATATAACGTTAAAAGTTACGGCGAAATGCACTATATCTACACGTCACTACTGTTTCACCGGCCCGACGGAGAGCTTTTAATGCAAATCACCGTTGACATTGTTTATTTCATCCATTTAGTTGTTTATTTTTAAATGAAAAACCCACCTAACTGAAATCATATTCTATATTTTATTTAACCTGATTTAAATAAAATGTATATTAAAAAATGGTATAATTATTTGAAAGAAAACTACTTTTACCGATTCTATCGCGTTTGGAGGACAGTCCTCCAGTGACCATGATCACTGTAAAGTGTTCGAAACGTCAGGCAATTAAAAATCAAATACAAAAGCGATAGAATCCGTAAAAGTAGTTTTCTTTCAAATGTGTAATACTCGCGTAATTATTAGAAGTCATTATGGTATAATTAATTAAATTAGATTCTTATAAAACTGTTTTATAAATTATTAGCTCCGAAACGATGATAAATATAGAAGAAAAGTATTTAAAAAAAATTCAGTCTTAGACTCGATCGCATATCGCGTATGGCGTAGTGCTTAAGATAAGTATCTACTGTGCCAGTGCTGTGAGGGATGGGAGTTAAATATCTCCTGCCTTGACTTTATGACGATTGTCTGAATAAATAGCGTGATGGTTACGTTACCGCCGTATTATGCCAGTGTCGTATATTCGATTCCCACGCAGGATAATACTTTGTGCAATCCACGAATTATTGTTCTGTCTGAGTATAATTTATGTCCATTTATGATATGTTTGTAATGTAACTTGCAATACAAGAATTATTCACTTAGTTTGAGATGTTGTCTTTTTAGAAAAAAAAAAATGAAAATAACAGAACATTTCAAATGGACTTTTTATGCAACCAAATTAATTGGGATAATAGCAAGGCACCATTTTTTAATATACATTTTTCCAACATAAGGACATCCATATGTATACATGGAGAAGGAATGAACAGAAAAGTATAATAGATTTAATTTTGGTAGACAGTCGCCTCCGAAGCAAAATATTGGACGCACGAGCCTACAGGGGCCCCACAGTCGATACGGACCACTATCTCGTTATTGCGAGATTTAGTGGTCTGTTCAGAAAGTGGAGGCACTGGCGAGAGCGTGTCCACTTCGGAGGGCTTGAAAGAATAAAGGTTGAAAGGTTGCAAGAAGAGTGTGTAAGAGAAAAGTATGCAGAGGGTGTCCGAGAACGGCTGACGATGGCAAGCCAGCCGCAATCGGACATTGAAGAATGCTGGAGAGTATTGAAAGAGAGTATGGTAGACACAGCGAAAGAAGTATGTGGAAGTTCAAAGAAGCATAGAAACACAAATGATGCATGCATGATGATGCATGGTGGGATGCGGAAGTGGCAGTTCCGTAAAGCAAAAGAAGAAAGCGTGGCTGGACTATGTCTCTTCTTTGAATCTGAATGACAGTATGACTGAACAGAAGAAAAAAATATATCGGCAATGTAAGAATGACACCAAGGCCTTAGTGAAAGAGAAACGTGATAGAGCAAGTATGAGTGCAGAAGATAGGCTGACTAAAAACTTCGAGGGTAACACCAAACTCTTTTGGAGGGAGGTGAAGAAGTCTCGGGGTGGTTGGTCAGCCTTCAGAATGAATAAAATAAGGTCTAAAGGTGAGGAGACATTCTTACACAAACACAAGACGTGTTAAGCCGATGGAGTGAATATTTTGGCGATATGTATGCGGATGCTACGGTTGGCGCCGGTGTCGCATGTGATCTAGTAGATCAACATTCGGCGACGGCATCCTCCGATGGCATCAGTATGGATGAAGTTGAATGGGCGATAAGAAGTTTGAGAAATGGTAAGGCAGCGGGCATTGATATGGTGTCTGCCGAGATGATCAAACTTGGTGGCTCCTGTGTCCGGGAGGCGTTCCTGTTGCTCCTCAATTTATGTTGGAGCTCGGGAATGGTTCCCGGGGACTGGAATAGCGCAGTCATCGTGCCTTTGTTTAAAAACAAGGGTTCACGTTAGGACTGCGCAAATAACAGAGCCATAAGCTTGACCAGTTTGGCAGCAAAAGTGTATGGTAAAATTATTGAAAGGAGAATGAGGATGGTGTCCGATGGTTTACTGTGTGAGACACAAGGAGATTTCAGGAGTGGAAGGGGATGCATGGATCAAGTGTTCTCTCTGCGCAACATTGTGGAGAAGCATCTGGCCCTAGGTCAGAGGGTTTTCTGCAGTTTTGTGGATCTGGAGAGAGCATTTGACACGGTTGTACGAAAGGAACTTTGGGACATTTTACCGGAGTATGGTATTAGCGGTAAACTGCTACAGGCTGTGCAGTCCAGTTACATGGGCTGTAGAGCCTGTGTGCGGCTGGATGATGGAATGTCGCCTTGGTTTGACGTCAAAATCGGCGTTAAGCAGGGCTGCGTTCTATCAGCCAGGCTGTTTATCATATATCTGGATGTCTCCAAAGGTTGAACGATATGAATGTGGGAGTCCAGATGGGTGACTCAGTGGTCTCTGCTCTGCTTTATGCAGATGATGCAGTCCTGCTGGCACAGTCAGCGACTGACCTGCAGACCCTAGTCGACACAATGACAGAAGATTGTAAGAAAAGGGGTCTACGCGTGAATGTGAGCAAAACCAAAATAATGGTCTTTGAAAGAGATGAAGGCAGAACAGATGTAAGAGTAACAATAGGTAATGATGTACTAGAGCAAGTGGATGAATTTGTATATCTTGGATGTGGATTTAGCCGAGATGGACGGTACACCACTGATATAGAGCGAAGAGTGAATGCGGGAAATAGAGTGAACGGAGCGTTGGGGCAACTTCTCGGCAGCCACCACCTCAGCCAGAAGGCACGTGTAGCAATACATAACGCAGTGCTTTTCCCAACATTACTGTATGGAAGCGAGAGTTGGGTATGCAGAAAAGAGTATGAAAGTAAAATTAATGCGGTCGAAATGCGATCTCTTCGGAAATTCAGTGGAATTAGGCTGACCGACCGCATTCGTAACGACGACGTAAGACAGCGAGTAGGTATGAAAGAGAGTATTGGTGTAAAGATGCGAAAGGGAATGCTCCGATGGTTCGGACATGTGGAAAGAATGCCGGACGAACGTCTGGTTAAGAAGATATACAATGCGAAAGTGGAAGGATGTAGGTACCGAGGGAGACCGAGACTAACCTACCTAGACCAGATCGGTCATGTACTGAAGGAAGGTGGAGTCAAGAGTCTCCGAAACCGGCGAGCGTGTATGAAGAGAATTATGAATGTTGAGGAAGCGAGTGAAGTATGCAGAGATAGAGTTCTCTGGCACTCTGTTCTCTCTGCCTACCCTGCAAGGGATATGGCGTGATGATATGTATGTATGTATGTATGTAGCAAGGCAATATACGCTAAGTTATTAGCTAACTTAGCGTATATTTTCTATGCGGTAACGAAATGCTTTATATATATATATATATATATATATATATATATATATATATATATATATATATATATATATATATATATATATATATATATATATATATACTAGCTTTTGCCCGCGACTTCGCCCACGCAGAAGTCATCTCTAAAAGAGTTAAATAGAAAAAGCAATGCAAGGTGTTGAAAGGTTGTCGCTAGGATGATAATCAACAGCGTCAGAAACTGGGATGCGTTGATGTGTTGATTTTGCGAGTTAGTTGTCTAACGGAATTAGGCAATAGGGTGGGTCCGAGAGAAAATACTCTACGTTGACACGCTCTACTGTCAGTGCTTTGGGCGGCGCAAGCGTGAGTACCTGTTTTGAGGTTCACTGCATGAGGGCTTCGACTCGAGATGATACCCGGTTGCGGTGGCCCGCCCGCACAACGTAGATGTACGTGTACGGCGCGCGTGTTTCTATACACCATAGCCGGTCACTAAAGAAAAAGGTGGTTCAAAGTTCTATTCATTCTAAAAATTATATTGCCATTAATATATATATATATATGTATATATATAAATTTACGGTATGACCATGGGATAAAAATATAATTATCGCCACCCTTTATTTGACTGTTTTGTTTCACCAGCAGAGTTGCGACCTCGTTAGATATGATTTTATGATATGAACATTTTTTATGATATGAACATTTTTGAAGCTAAACTTAACCTGTATCTTAAACTATTAGGCAAGAACCTATTGTCGTCTACTATCTTGTGTATCGTGTGAGCTCTCACGCCGGAACTGGTCGCCACAACTGCACTGGTGCGGGGTTGATGGAGAGGGAGAGAGAAACACGTGTTTATTTATTTTTACCGAAGAATATTTGTACGTAATTTGAAAAGAATCGATAAAGAAATTTTCTCCCCATACACACTTAGCCGCTTTGTTACACCCCCTTAGGGGCGGAATTTATAAAATCCTTTCATATTGAATCTCTATGGCATAAATAAAAACGTGCTTCAATTTGAATCTCTATGTCATAAATAAAAACGTGCTTCAAAATTTAATGTTTCTAGCTTTAATAGTTTCGACTTGGCGGTAATGAGTCGTTCAACCCGCTTCATAGGCCTAATTTACACAACCAGAGGGTGAAAATTGATATATGCCGGATATATTACCCTAGAATATTTGATTCGACTCGTAATTAGAAAAGAATCAATAAAGATTTTTTCTCTTCACACAAACTTTGCCACTCTACTCCATCCCCTTAGGGGTATAATTTCGTAAAATCCTTTCTTAGTGAATCTATACGTCCTATAAAGAAACCACTGTCAACATTCCAAGTTGCCAGCTTCAATAATATCGGCTTGGCGCTAATGATTTAATGAGTCGTCCAACCCGCTTTGCAGTCCTAATTTACACCCCCAGAGGGTGAAAATCAACAAATGCGAAATGAAACACGTGTTTATTTATTTTTACTGAAGAATATTTGTATCTACGTAATTTGAAAAAAATCGATAAAGATTTTTTTCTCCGAAATTTTTTTAAATTGACATAACCTTTTTTTTATAAACTAATTGACATAAAATAAAGCCTAAATGTTAAGTGAAGCTTACCACAATATATTAGTGAAAACCGCGTCTAAATCGGATAAGCCGTTTCTGAGATTAGCGTGCACAAACACACAGACAAACAGACAAACAGATAAACAGACAAAAATTTAAAAAAATATTGTTTTGGGTTCTATTAGTGTTGATAAAGGTACCAGTAATATTTTTTTTCATATATCTTCCATGTACAGACAGCGACCCGTTACATTTTTATTATATGTATAGATATATTACCCAGGTCCCTATAAGTATCTTGGTAAATTAACATCGGTAAATACAAAATAATTATAGCTGTGTGGTAGCGGCTACGAATACTACAAACCCTTACTTCGGTCTTGGATGTCGTAAAAGACGACTAAGAGCCTTATAACAACCTGGGCTAACTCCATCTGATGCCGTTTGGTCAACTATTACATTCCCAAGGAGGGTTGACGTCTGGCAGGCGGCCGGTCATAAAACTATCGCCAATAACTTTTACAATATGTACTATGAAACAAGAGTACATATTGTATCGATCCCAAGTTAATGGGATAAGAGTAGGAGAATAATGAATGAATACCATCACTCGTGTATATTGCAAAAGTTATTGGCAATAGTTTTATTACTGGCCGCCTGCTTGACGTCAACCCTCCTTAGAATAATATTTTATTGTATATCCTGTATGAAAAATGTCTAAAAGCTTAGGTTTAATATAGCCTAATATTAATTTTTAATTCGATTACGAAGGAACAAATTAGAATATGTTACGGCAATCTATCATTTAACTCGGACGGTTGAGTCGAGACATCATGAGAAGGTAGGTTTAAGGCAGCCCTACCTCGAGTACTGCTTTACTGAGTAGAAACGGACTCCCTCTATCTTGCTGATGTTATCCGTGAATTTTTCGACGTCATTATGCCTACGTAAGTAATGAATGACTGCTCAATGTTTTCTCAAGGTTTACTTAGCTTAGAGCTTTAAGATTATTAAAAAGGAATATACGTATAAAAAGGAGTGCCATGGTGAAATATAGCATAAGCTTATAAACGGTTAATGGGAGATACCGGATTCAAATACTATAAAGAAAAGCTTGTGTCGGAGTTCTTTAGACAATTAACTATTTTCTTAAATAAACACCCCGCACTAAGGTAGCTATTCTTATTGCACTTTACAAACATACAATTACCGGACACAAATTCCAGATACGGCACAATTTTTTTTTTTATCTTTTTGTTAATAGACACCACTATGCACTAAGGAAATAATCCTTGTATTGCGAGGGACTTTACAAACATGCAATTAACGCAGACAAATTACACCCAGACTCAGAACGACACTTTGTAGACCGCACAAAGTATTATTCTGCGTGGGAATCGAACCCACGGCACTGGCACGGAAAGTTGGTATCTTAACCATTACGCCATCTGTGCAGTCACAATTATAAAATTTTTATTAATTAAATCTCACAATTTATTGAACCTAAGACGCTTGGTACAGTAGTTTGGTCTCAACTTCTACGTCGTATATACAGTCTTCAACTATACTTAGTTAATAATAATAATATAGGCTACGGTTATTTCGGACAGAAATCATTAAAAACGGAAGTAAAATTTTTCTAACATAATAAATACACCACGTTTCTTGTGAGTGAATCCAACGAACTATATAAAATCATAAGAAATGGTGTTTTTGTATGCATCTATTAGAGAGTCTGGTTCTAACTATATCTATGAACCATAAAATTCACACCATAAATACCTTCGTGATAATTTTTCTATTAAATTTCTTCTCACGTCTTCATTTGTTAAGTTAAAAACTTACACAAAACTTAACATAAAGGCAAGTTAATAACAATTCTTTTAAACAACCATATAAACAACGAACAATATCAGCTCCTTGGTTTCTTTGTCTATACTAATAATAATAATATTAACCTCTGAGCCAGTCCGGCCAGTCGTTACCTCACCATGAGGCTAACGCAAAACTCGGAGGAACATTATATGGCTCCTTAAGTTCTTTTGATATAAAAGAAAATGTATCACAAGATTTACAGGCAAGCCAATAAACCGCAGGGCAGCTTGTGGCGAGCTAAATGTGAGTGGCGACACTGCGGTCCTGATTACTCCAGAGAGTCGAACAGGGACTCGTCTCCAGCTGGCCTTCATTGGCTGGATAGAGTAGAAACCGAAGAGTGCCCGAAGGACTCTCAGCTCTGGCTTACCTTAAACAGCTGGTCAGAAAGAGGTCGCCGAGCTATATGCTCGGGGGTGGAAGTGTCATTTTCAAAGGCATAATTACGGGGAAACCATGGCTCTGTTTATCACAGACTCAATGGTGAAACCGGCGCCGCACCACTTGACACCCCTAGCCACTTACACCAATGTTGCCTCCTGTTGCCTGTATGGCTGGTGTGCCTGTGGCGACTACTTAGGGGGCCCATTCAGTTGGCGAGTCACCGTCTGCCACCGTTCATCTCTTAATATGGGTTTGAAGGCAGACGACAGTTTTAAATTTCATAGATGTCAGATGAATCAGTCCACTAAGCACCCACTCCCATAGTCAGATATTAGCTACCATCATCACACAATAGTTTTACACTTACCGCTGGCAGTCGACGTATGTGCAAATGTGGAATGTCATCGGTAGATGTCCCACCCCAATATTTAGATTAAATTTCTCCAAAGGCTTCTGCGTGTTGGATCCATATCCCCATGTAAGCCTCCCAAAGGACCGGGCATCTTCCCTACGGAAGATCCCGTGAATAAAATGGAGATACAAATAATAATAACAATGTTGACCCCCCCCCCTGTGCCCATGTGTGCCTGTGGCGACTATTTAGGGGTCCCATTCAGTGAGTTGGCGAGCCACCGTCTGCCACCGTTCATCTCTTAACCCTTTACAACCGACTTGAAGCGATAGTGAGACTTGATTTTCAAAAATTCTGGCGCGTATACAAATCGACTTTTCGAGACGCAACCGACCACGATCGATCGTGAAACTATCTTTTTCATGGAAAAAACACACGTGGGCCTCTTGCGAACGAGTTTGAACCTATCAGTCGCCCGTTACCACTGTGAAGGATGGCTGCGTTTTTTGGCGCGCAAACTCGCTCGGGTAAGTATTTGGTTATTCATTAAATAAATGCAATTTCTATTATTTTTTTGTGTGATTTACTTACTTTAAGTATTGTTTTATACCTACATGTATGTAATTTGAACCTAGCATGCTTACTTATAGCTATATTGTGACTCAAAATCAAGGACGCACGATCGTGTAGGTTAGGTGATACGTACTAAATAGATATTCATAATTTTTTTGTGCCTGAACATGATTTTCCTGTACGTATAATCGTTTAATTAAGGTTTTTCTTTATTTTTAGGAAAGCTCCTCAAGGATGACCAAGTTTCACAAATTTTAGCAGATGGGAATGACTCGGAAATTGAGGCATTTACTGATGATGATGAAGATATTCTTGCGAGAGTCTTAGATCACCTAGAAGAGAGTGGATCTGGTTCTGGCGATGAATCCTCCGAAGTGGATAAGGCACCACCACCTACCTCAACAACATCCAGGAGCAAGGGATCCATTAGAGGCAGATCAGGCAGAGAAATGTCAAGAGCAAAAGGAAGAGAGCGGGTGACGGGAAGAGGACAGGCTAGAAGAAGAGGACAGGCTAGTGGAAGAAGAGAGATAGGTGAGAGAATGTGGGTAGAAACTGTCTATACAAATAAAGGTCATAATTACTCTCCACTTCCGATAAATCAAGTTCGCTCTCCAATTGATTACTTTCGTGACTATTTTGATGATTCATTTCTGAAAGAAGTTGCTAGGTGCACGAATCTATACCACTTGCGGAAAACCGGCATCGAACTGAAGACTACCAGGCTGGAAATAGCGAAACTTTTTGCTGTTCATCTAATCATGGGCTGTATTTCCTATCCAAAACTACCTTTTTACTGGAAAACTGGAATGAAACTGGCATTGGTCAGCGACACCATGACAAGAGACAGGTTTTTAACTCTTTGCAATGCACTTCACGTTGTTGACAGTGACACGCCAGCACAAGCCGAAAAAAACAATGCTTTATGGAAGGTGCAATCCATGATAGGTCAAAGAAACATGTAACAAATTGGAGAGAGCACCCGGATACTACTCGATAGATGAGCAAATAATACCTTTTACTAGTCGATGCAAACTACGCCAAGTGATCAAAAATAAACCAAGGCCAGTAGGGCTAAAGAACTTTGTTTTAACAACCAGTGAGGGCCTAATGCTGGATTTAGCCATCTATCAAGGGGCTAACACTATGTTCTGCGACGCACCTCTTGGGTTAGGCCCATCTGTCATCCTCCATCTTTCTCAGAATATACCACTTGGCAGTTGTGTGTACCATGACAGATATTTTCACTGTTCGTTTGGCTGAAGAAATGCTGAAGCGAAACCTTCACAGCACTGGTACGATAATGATGAACCGGATTCCTGATCGTTCCACGATCGATTTCAAAAAGGATATTCAAATGGTTCGTGGTGAAACGCAACAGTTCGTCTGCAATGACATTGCAATCGTCAAATGGAAAGACAATAAATCCGTTTTGATGGCATCTAACTGCACGGGAGTTGGAGAAGCTACACATGTGAAACGTTGGGACAAGAATACTAGAACCTATGTCAACGTTTCAGCTCCAACAGTTATCGAACAATACAATCAGAAGATGGGGGGTGTGGATATCCTAGATCAACAGATGGAATATTACAGGACGTTCATTAAAACCAGAAAATGGACTCTTAAGTTTCTAGTACATTTTATAGATCTCGCTTGTGTAAACGCTTGGAGGCTTTATAAAAATGACTGCACAGCTAATAGTTACCGCCGAAAGGACACGATGGCTTTACTAGACTTTCGTTTGGATATAGCAGAATGCTTGAAGTGTCTTCCAGAAACAGAGCGCAGAGAAGAGGAGCTTGAACCACAGCAACTTCAACGTAGTCAGCCCTTAAAAATCTACAAACCTGTAAGCATGCCTTCAACAGCTAAAAGACATGACGGTTACGATCATCTGCCTGTCTTTGATGATATTAAGGCACCGAGGATCTGTCGTATGGATTGTGGCAGTCGGTCTAAAATTAAATGCGAGAAATGCGATGTACACCTCTGTCTATCTCGTGACTAAAATTGTTTCAAAGCTTTTCACAAGCCTTAATTCAACCTTTTTTGATGTTAATTATGTAAGACTAAGACATGCTCACTCTTAATAATAAGATCTCATGTGATTCCAAAGTAGGTCTAAGTAGTTTAAGGCAATGTTTGTGTTGATTTTTGTAAGTTTTATACTAAAAGAAGATTAATAACCTAAGTAAGGAAGAAATATTTTAGTTTTCTAATAAGACTGTTGATTGTTTTGTCAAAGATATTATACCAAATGATTAAAAACTACTTATTAATATCGTTAATAAATGACTGATGACTATAAAAACTGTTTAATTAATTTAATTGCCATTTAATAATAAATCATATTTCCAAACTAGACAAAACTCACATCTCGAGGTATCTCCTAAGCCCCACGCTCGTGAGGGTAGGTTTTCAGGAAACCAGAGACTTCAGGATTTTTTTATTTATTTTTAAGACGATACTTAGGCATCCATGAAAAAGTCATATGAATTTTAAAGAAGTCCGAGTAAATTATTTTCTTCGGTTGTAAAGGGTTAATATGGGTTTGAAGGCAGACAACAGTTTATCATTTCATAGATGTAAAATGAACCAGTCCACTAAGCACCCACTCCCATATTCATATATTACATACCATCATCACACAATAGTTTTACACTTACCGCTGACAGTCCACGTATGTTATGTGCAAACGTGGTATGTCATCGGTAGATGTCCCACCCCAATATGTAGATTAAATTTCTCCAAAGGTCTCTGCGTGTTGGATCCATATCCCCATGTAAGCCTCCCAAAGGACCGAGTATCTTTCCTACAGAAGATTCCGTCATTAAAAAGGAGATACAAATAATAATAATAAAGGGGAAAGGTTTGTATGTAAGTATGTTTCTAACAAATTGGCTCAAAAAGTACTAAACCGATTTTAAAAATTCTTTCACCATTTGAATGCTACATTATCACTAATTAATATAGGCTATTTTAATCTTAAGAAAAAAATAAGAATCCCCACTAAAACTTCAATAATAACTTTGGGTAACCAAAGTGCAAAAAAATTCCAATAAAATATCTTTCATCGCATGTGCTGCGAAAAAGAAAATGTTCCACAATATTAAATAAAATATCAATATCTACAAAAAATATCGCAATAGCATGTGTTTAACTATTGTAGTTATGTCACTATAACTACTTTTAAGATTTTAAAATTTAATAGAAATTCCGACCAAAATCAGAACAAGTTATTTATACCTTTACCTTAATCCTTACGTAAATAAATGATTTCTTAAGCGAGGCTGTTTAAATACCTGCAAATTACTTTTTAGTTTATTAAAATCGGACATTCCATTCGAAAGATATTACGAGTTTAATAAAATTGAAATAAAAATAATTCGCCGCTACGCCGCCGCCGCCGTGATACGCTGGAGCGCCGGGGCCGGAGTGCAGGAGCACATCTATGAAATAAGTACTAGGTAGACGCGCGGCTCATTCGCGCAGTCGGCTCCCTACGCAGTGAACGTAACCAACGTTGAAAGTTCGTTTCAGAACTATTTAAACCAGATATGTCAAAGAAACAGCCCGCGGGCCGCATCCGGCCTCTGGGCCGTATCAATAAGGTCCGCGATCGCTATGATTTTTAACAACCGTATATTACATCATTAAATATTATAAAACAAAGTCCCCGGCCGCCTCTGTCTGTCTGAACGGGATGAACTTAAAAACTACTAAACAGATTTTCATGCGGTTTTCACCAAATGACAGAGTGGTTCATGGGTAAGGTTTTTATAACACATCAATGTTTTGTACAAAGAAATATACAAAGAAATATTTTAGATTATTATGTATTATATCTTTTATTTTTTAAATATTTGCAGGTCTGGAAATAAAATTAATGAAAAGACATAGAGTATGACGACTCGACGCATCCAGAGAATTCGACTATATGACAAAAAAAAACATTAGGCATGTATACTTTGCTCCCCGTGCGAAGCCGGGGCGGGTCGCTAGTAAGCAATAAAAATATCACATCACCTCATAATCTTCAAACCCAATCAGTACAGAATGATTGGGTTGTTATCAATCCTGCTCGGAGCCCCATAATCCTAATACTATTGACGCGCCAATCACTAACGAGATGCCGAGAATACGAACGAAAGAGATAAAACTCTATTGATACCAAAATCAAACAATACAATATGTAGCAATAATTGTGTGCAATCACCCAGCTTTTAGTAAATAATAACTATTCGAAGTAAAACTTTATAGATTTTTTAATTTTTTAGTTTTGTGAAATTAGGTGGCGGATATGAAATACCGAGATTCATCACCATCTCAGCTCATATATATCCCAGTGTTGGGCTCGAGCCTCCTCCACAATGAGAGGGAGATTGACCTACAATATCACACTTGTCAGATGTGTGGGTATAGGGTTTTTGATTTGAGATTTCCGTCTCTTGCATCTGTGTTATATGCGTTTTATATCCCTTAATCGTCTCATACGATCACCCACGGGTAAGATAGGGGGTGGTGAATTGTATTCTTACTCCGTCACCACACGGAAAACATCGAGATTAAAAAGAGAGAAATACACAGAGATGTACTATACTTTCTCTATATCTTCATCTTCCCATAATAAGGCCATTATTATTAATGAATTCATTTTTTCTCAATTAAGAAAAGAGTGCTAAGACTTGTTAGAATATGGAATCATATTTTTTATCAAACGGACAAAAAATTAATTAGCTTTAACAAAATAATATCATCATCGTCAATTCTTAACAGGATTATAATACACACAATATCATATTCACTGTTCTCTCTGTCTACCCTGCAACGGATATCGCTTGATGATATGTATGTGTATGTATGTATGTACAATATCATATTATAAAAATAATGAAGCGTCTATGATAGTTCTAATCTTTAATTTGAATAAACAATTACTTCCTTATTATTTTTCTCAGCCGATACTGATCCTATTATAGGGCATTGAATTCCTCCAGAAGGAAAATACTAAACACATTTGCCAACCTTGCATATTGGTTGATATAATTTCATCATCTTCATCATCATTTCAGCCTATTGCCGTCCACTGCTGGATGTAGGCCTCCCTCATGTTACGCCAGAGAGCGCGGTCCTGTGCCGCCTGCATCCAACGACGCCCAGCAACCTTCACCAGGTGAAAGAAAAAGAAAAGTGAAATGAGAAAGCAGACGAGTTAGCCAAGCTACCAGCTGTTGAACCTACCACTGAACCAATATACGACAAATATCCCATCTCTTACGCAAAACAGCTGATCAAATTCAACTCAATAGAAGAATGGAATAATAGATACACAACCCACACCACAGCAAACACAACCAAAATATTCTTCCCCAATGCCATAACAGCTCACAAAACGCTAAAACATCTACATCTAGACAGTACTCTAACCCAAATACTTACAGGTCATGGTGGGTTCTCTGCATACCTCTTCAGATTCAAATGCAAAGAGAACCCACTATGTATATGTAACACCGGCTACGACGAATCCATTATACATATCATCACAAAATGCCCCATACACATATACGACAGATACACACTAGAACAAGAAACAGACATAACAATAACCACTGAAAACATACCTGAACTCTTAACGCTAATTTAGCAATACAAAGAAACAAAAATTATACTCAAATCAAATCATATTAAGCAACTACACTTTTATTAATTTTTACACTACAACATTATACACTACAATATATCAACCAGAAAGAAATATATTAATATGCACAATAAATTAATATATTGTTCAGTATAAATTATAATATATTAACTTTATTAAATATAAATAATTATATTAATTATTAATTAAATTAATTTTCTACAATGTATTAATTATTTACAACACATCATTATATTCCACAATCTATATTGTTATATATTTTATTTATGTAATATACCTTACACCTCGTATGTAATGTGTATATATATATATATATATATATATATATATATATATATATAGGGTAAACTATATAATTATTGGTAACTATATATTATTAAGGAGGATTTTAAAGGCAATTACATAAAAAAAAACATGAAACTATTATGGCTATCATCCGTAAATTTTCTTATTACCTAATAAACTCTCCAATATAATATACACCGTTTTTACTTAAAACTTACATAGTTTAGAAAATAATGTAATTATATAAAAAATATCTAAAAAGTACAGTCATTGCCCATACCTTTATAGTAATTGCCAACATTATAGCACAGTAATTGCCCAGTATCTTTATAATGATAAATTAAACTTAAAACGTAAATAAATATTCAAAACAAAACGTTATACTTAAAATGTTATAGGACAAACCTCAATATTTGAAAATATATTGTGTTTGGCTTTATTCTTCTTCTTCTTCTCTTTGTATATTGGCTTCTTCTTCTTCTTCTTCTTATGTATTGGCAATCAGCTACATATACGAGCTATTGGTGCCAGTGTCAAGTAATAAATATTTTCACGTTTTTAGTCTTTCAAGTCAGTCGTTGTCTAAGTCAAATTGCCACCATTAACAGTGCAATGGCCACACTGTTAATGGTATCTTGTGGGAATTTTGATGGAAAACGAAAACGTTGTAAAGCACTTTTATATGATATTCACTACATCCCAGTATTTCCGCAAATCACATTACATAAAATGCCATCAAAATTATCTAATATAACACGTTAAAACACTAAGATATCGAATATAGTACAAGAGCACCACATGACGTTTTCAAATTCCCGTCAAAAGTCCTTGTATATTGGCAATCAGCTACTTATACGAGCTATTGGTGCCAGTGTCAAGTTATTATTATTTTATGTTTATAGTCTTGTCAGATTAGTCATTGTCTAAGTCAAAGCGTCACCTTCAACAGTGCAATGGCCACACTGTTAATGGTATCTTGTTGGAATTTTGATGGAAAACGAAAACGTTGTAAAACACTTTTATATGTATTCACTACATCCCAGTAGTTCCGTTTAGGTACTTAACCGATTTTATGATATATGTGATATTCACTACATCCCAGTAGTACTGCGCATGACATTACATAAAATGCCATCAAAATTATCTAATATAACACGTTAAAACACTAAGATATAGAATATAATACAAGAGCACCACATGACGTTTTCAAATTCCCGTCAAAAGACCAATTTTCCGGCTTTATTAACTATATCAAATATTTCTTTTGCTGATGTCAATGACTCAGAACTGTCAGAGACGGAATCATCTACTTTAACTCATTTGTGGCATAAAACTATATAAAAATCGGAACTATCGGATATGTGCCTTATGGTTTCGTGAAATATATGAAAGATTTTTGAACGAGGACTGCAAGATAATTCATTTTTTATCACATTGAAATGACAAACTCCACAGACAGGCTTTGATACAATGCTACCAGGTTCTAATATAATATTACTTAAAATATTTTAAACGTTATCTTTTTAAATGCTTGTAATTCTTACTTTTACTTATTTTTTATGTCTATATCTTTTTTATGTTATTTATTATCAGTTCAAGTTGTTGCTTAGACTGTTTAATCAGTTGTTGGCCATTATTCCCTAAGGTTGTATCTCTTTCCGTAGAATTAATAGTCTTTTTTCTGCAATAGTTAATATAGGTGATGGCCCAAAGCTAGTTATATGTCCTGGATTTTTAATATGGTATCGGCAAGTGAACCTCCGAACACCGTATCTGGCCGAAGTCTACTTTGTAGATAGATTGTATTAGTAGCATCTTGAACAGAATCGATTGCTTGCTACAAATTTTCTTCACTATATTGCACTTTTGGGGAATTTGGTTTACTGTAAATGTAACAACAATAACAATTTGGATATTTATGCATAACAATTGCGAAACAAGTAAAGAGTTTTAAGCACAACTACTTATGATGCCAACACACTTTCATTAGAAATTACCCATGACAGTTATTGTCCGGGCAATAACTATAGATATTAACATTGGCAATTGCCACTAAAATGATGGTGGGCAATAACTAAAAATATGCAAATTTTAGTTTAGTGAATGCCCACGGTTAAATTAACCGCCAATAATCAAATTTCTAGACATATTTTCATTAAAAACTAAGAAAATACTTATGATTTCACCATAACTGTGTAGCAATAATTGAGTGTCTTATAAAAGACGAAAAAAATGAACATCCAAGTAAGTAGTTCCTTATGAAAATCGCAAATTTTTAACCCGTTTTAGCAGCACATTCACCCGTCTTGACAAAAAATTCGCCATTACTGTTTGTTTTTCTTCATTGTTATCTATTGTGAATTTTAATTCTATTATACATTAATCGTAACGCTATTCAGTCAATTCTAATCGAACTAGAATAATACTAATTCAAAACCTTTCAATATTTTTCTTAACGCGGGCAATCACTGGCAGTGGGCAATAACTCTATGGTTTACCCTATCTATACATATAATAAAAATGTAACGGATCGCTGTCTGTACATGGAAGATCATCATCATCATCATCATCTTGCTCTTATCTCAATTACTTGGGGTCGACGCAATATGTCATTTTCTCCATACAGTCCTATCAGACGTCATCTCTGCAGTCACTCCCTGTCTATCCATGTCATACCTCACGCAGTCCATCCATCTTTTCTTTGGTCTTCCTTTACCCCTAAAGCCTTCAACATTCATATTTAAAACTTTCCTCACAACATTTCTTTCATCCCGTCTCATCACATGTCCATACCATGTTAACCTTTCACTCCTTAACTTTTCCGTCACTGGCGCAACTTTCAAACTTCCTCTTATATGCTCATTTCTTATTTTATCTAATCTCGTCACACCACACATCAATCTCAACATTCGCATCTCCGCTACATGCAGTCGTCTCTCATCCGTCGCTTTTGTCGCCCAACATGCTGATCCATACAGTACAGCAGGTCTTATTAGGGTTTTATATATTTTACCCTTTAGGGGGTACTTTGGGGTCGTATGTTGTACCCGTGACCTGCCGCCATTTCATCCATCCCGCATCCATTCTATGTTTCACCGCACGATCCAGGTCGCCTTCGCTTTGGATAAGAGAACCGAGGTATCGAAAATCCGAGCATACTGGTATAGGTACTCCATCTAGAGATATGGGTGTAAAATTGGAGAGACCGCCGAAATCGCAGAACTATTGTACAAAACTATTGTGTTGTTGCCAAAACTATTGTACATGGAAGATATATGAGAAAAAATCTTACTGGGACCTTTATCAACACTAATAGAAACCAAAACAATGATTTTTAAAATTTTTGTCTGTTTGTCTGTGTGTTTGTGCACGCTAACCTCAGAAACGGCTTATCCGATTTAGACGCGGTTTTCGCTAATATATTAGCTAATATTGTGGCAAGCTTCACTTAACATTTAGGCTTTATTTCATGTCAATTAGTTTATAAATAAAAAAGTTATGGCAATTTAAATAATGTTCGGAGAAAGAAATCTTTATCGATTCTTTTCAAAAACGTACATATATTCTCCAGTACAAAATAAATAAACACGTGTTTCAGCATTTGTTAATTTTCACCCTCTGGGGGTGTAAATTAGGCTTGCGAAATGGGTTAGACGACTCAATAAGTCATTAGCGCCAAGCCGATATTATTGAAGCTGGCAACTTGAAATTTTGACAGTGGTTTCTTTATATGACGTAGAGATTTACTAAGAAAAGATTTTACGAAATTATACCCCTAAGGGGGTCGAGCAGAGTGGCAAAGTTTGTATGGGGAGAAAAAATCTTTATTGATTTTTTCAAATTATGAGTCGAATCAAATATTATAGGCTAATATCCAGCATTTGTCAATTTTCACCCTCTGGTTGTGTAAATTAGGCCTGTGAAACAGGTTGATCGACTCATTACCGCCAAGCCGAAACTATTAAAGCTAGAAACGTTAAATTTTGAAGCACGTTTTTATTTATGACATAGAGATTCAATATGAAAGGATTTTATTAATTCCGCCCCTAAGGGGGTGTAACAAAGCACTAAAGTGTGTCTGGGGAGAAAATTTCCTTATCGATTCTTTTCAAATTAAGTACAAATATTCTTCGGTAAAAATAAATAAACACGTGTTTCTCTACCCTCTCCATCAACCCCGCACCAGTGCCTCACACGATACACATAGTGAGCGGCAATAGCTTCTTGCCTAATGGTTTAAGATACAGGTTAAGTTTAGCTTCAAAAATGTTCACTTTACAACTCAAATAATAAATCATATCTAACGAGGTCGCAACTCTGCTGGTGAAACAAAACAGTCAAATAAAGGGTGGCGATAATTATATTTTTATCCCATGGTCATACCGTAAATAATATATTAATGGCAATATAATTTATAGAATGAATAGAACTTTGAACCACCTTTTTCTTTAATGACCGCCTGTGGTATATAGACACACGCGCGCCGTACACGTACATCTACGTTGTGCGGGCGGGCCACCGCAACCGGGTATCATCTCGAGTCGAAGCCCTCATGCAGTGAACCTCAATACAGGTACTTACGCTAGCGCCGCCCAAAGCACCGACGGTAGAGCGTGTCAACCTAGAGTATTTTCTCTCGGACCCACCCTATTGCCTAATTCCGTTAGACGACTAACTCGCGGAATTAACACCTCAACGCATCCCAGTTTCTGACGCTGTTGATTATCATCCTAGCGACAAACCTCCAACACCTTGCATTGCTTTTTCTATTTAACTCTGTCAGAGATGACTTCTGCGTGGACGAAGTCGCGGGCAAAAGCTAGTATATATATATATATATATATATATATATATATATATATATATATATATATATATATAACCAGACTTATTTGTATAATACATTTTATACATACATCATTTTCTACATATTTCTACATCTCTAATTGATTGTAAATTCTATTACCATATTTTTAGGGTTATAATGATTTTTATATCTTAATCTACTATTTTATAAACAAAAATATTATATTAATGGAATCAATTAAGTCAGGTTCTATAGTATTCTTATTATATAACTATTTAACAGATGGCACTACTAACAACGAGGCAATTACCGAATCTATATTATGTCTCCCATTTCAACATAATAACAATTGCAATTAATAATCAATATTAGCAGACTAAACAATGTATTCACTCACAATCACTTCTATATTTTGTTCTATTACTTTTACTATCTTCTCCTACTGACTTCTTCTTCTTTTTTTTCGTTTTTATTACCATAAGCTACTTACAAACTTAAAAATGAAAAAAAATGTAAGCTACGTATATTTTGGGCACTACAGTTTATTATATTATTTTAAATTGAGCGAAATATATGTTGTTTTTATTATATTAAGTTAGTATTCACTTTTATGTCACTTTAACTCTTTATTTTTCCTTAACTTTAGCTTTCCTCAATTCTATTTTCTAATTACTATTTCCTTAATCTGTTACTTTTCTCTTCTTAACTTGTTATCTCTTGTAGTATAATTTCTATAACTTGTCTTCACCTAAATTTCTGCTTCTTGTAGTAACATTAAGTTACTATTATTATTTATTATTTTTAACTAATTTTAAGTGTGTACATAATATAATTTTTATATAATAATGTCAAGCACTCCTTTACGCCACCGTAACTTATATAATAACTGTTATTATTACTATTTTCTATGCAGATCATACATGCTGACTTATATGCCTGTATCTATGCGCCTGTATCTAGACATACAGACTTGTGTGACATGTACTCATATGCGTATCATGTGCATGCACTTATATGCACATCGGACACGTGCACCCATGTACATATCATATATGCAGAGTTGCGAACATATACTTGTGTTTATGTATGTCTACGTCTGTATACATATATATATATATATATATATATATATATATATATATATATATATATGTGTGTGGGTGTGGGTGTATGTATGTGCGTATGTATATATAACATACTTATGTATCATGCACCGTATACTTTAAGCTAACTAATTAACCATACCACACTATTCAACACTGCCAAATAATTAGTTTGGAAGAAAAAAAAAAACCTTCACCAGGTCGTCTGTCCACCTAGTGGGGGGGCCGTCCCACACTGCGTTGTCCGGTGCGTGGTCGCCACTCTAGAACCTTTACTTTACTTTTTACCTTTGCTATAATTTCAGTTTTCTTTTTTCTCTTGCAGTGATTACAACCCTTCTATATGACTATTAAATTGTTACTCCACGCGGACGAAAAATAACTATATTAATCAAAGTAATAATTAAAAGTTTTAATCTGATATAAAAGAAGTAACTATAATTGCTTCATTGCAACTTTACTTTTGATTTAATTTTGATTTTTCAGCGAATGCTGTAGCGAATTTGATTTGGAACATCTATATGTGTGTAATTTAAAATCAACTTGTTAGCTGCAGCTCGACGTTGGAGAGACGGGACGAATCACAAATGTAATCCATACTCTGCCCTCTTTTCCCAGGTGGATGAAACTCAATTAGCAACAATTATTCCAACGACGACGCGACGCCAACCCAAAAGTTTTCTCGACTATTTCGTAATTAATTTTGTTTCTACGAACCCTGACCGAACTCTTCCTGACTCCTCTGACCCTCAACATTTATTTAGCACTAAATTATTTCAAAACTTCGCCTGTGCTAGTTTTCAAAGCGGAAATAGCGATTGTATAAGAATTATATCAAATGAAGCGATAAGGGAAACTTTCCAATGGTTTTCACGCCCGCTCCTTCTTAGTAGCCCATAACGGCCATATAAGGCCGATTGCTTTCTTAAACTTATCCCATTTGTAGCCCCAATGTGAAGGAATCGGAACTTCTTTATTTTGGTAGAGTTGCGAATGATGACAGCTATTTCCATTTCTATAGACTCAGTGAGCTTTAACTAATAAATTACATTTCATGTCTATTGTATTATGATATATTTGACACAACTACAATTTTTAGTTTGTTCGCGTACGTAATACTGAATAATTTTGTGGATCACTTGATTTTGCCTACAGGTCCACAGGAGTGATTTCTGTTATCATATACGACTGACTTGCTTTTGAAGAATAACACTTATAGTAGCCAAAGATAAAGTAACTTCCTGATGGTCAAAACATTTATTTTTATATTGGATCTGTAATTTCAAAGACTAAACCTTATATTCAAATTTACAATCTCTGGACTAATTGAGTATTATAACGCTAATATAATATTGCAGACGGGGAGATAGGCCTCGTTAGCATTGGGCTGCAACCTATCTAGGAGAAGGAATACTCCGAAATATAACCCGGGGAGATGAGCCTCGTTAGCATTGTGCTGCAACTCATCTAGGAGAAGGAAAACACCGAAATATAACCCGGGGAGATAGGCCTCGTTAGCACTGATCTGCAATCTATCTAGGAGAAGGAAAACTCCGAAATATAACCCCCGATCCAAGGTGTAAACCGACCCGTGCTGAGGGATTCGCGGCCAGAGGGTAAGCTGGTCGAAAACGGAGGGTGCATGTGTTGGTGGTCACAGGGCACAGCAGAAATTCCATCTTACCTCTACACAAGGGCACTGTGGGGGTGGACCGTTTAATACCCTAATACTCGTGGGAATGCTATGAATTATACTAAAAAATTTAAAATTCCAAATGACGGCGATGCGGCTCGCAACCCTTCACGTCTCGTTCCCAATGAGGGCGAAAAGCGGTCTACGGAGTGCCGCTTTGCCACGCTAAATGTAGGAGGAGGAATGAAAGAGAAATTAAATGAGGTATGTCAAATGATGGATGATAAAAAGATTGATATTCTCTGTGTGAATGAGACGAAGCGAAAGGGATGTGAGATTACTAGTCATGGACCTTACACGGCGTACTGGTCCGGGGTACCAATGACTAGTAGAGCCTGTCAGGGAGTTGGTCTCCTTCTTTCTCCTCGAATGGCTCAATGTGTGAAAGAGTATGATTGTGTGAATGCTAGATTAGTATGGATAAGGATGAAAGTAGGTCTGACTCGTATTTTTGTTGTGGGAGTATATGCTCCTGTGAACGTGGGATTACATAACAATAAATGTGAACAGGATGCAAGAGAGAAATTTTGGGAGGAACTGCGGGATGTTTTGAGATTATGTAATTTGAATGAAAGGTTGATTTTGTTAGGGGATTTTAATGGATGGGTAGGAGTAAGCAGAGAAGGATTTGAAAAGGTTTTAGGAAGGTTTGGTGATGAAAGCGTGAATGAAAATGGTCGAAGTCTGCTAGAAGTGTGCTTGGAATGGAATCTTTGTGTTACAAACACTATGTTTGAGCACAAAAAGATCCATATGTATACACGTGAAGCAAAGAATGTAAGAAAGAGTATAATTGATTTTGTAATAGTAGATGAAAGGCTTAGAAAGAAAGTACTAGACACTAGGGTATATCGCGGTATTGGTATTCATACAGACCACTTTCTAGTAATGACTAGAATAAGTGGTCTTATGAAAACGTGGCGAAACCGGATACATAACCCGAAAAGTGTGCTAGAAAGAATAAAAGTAGAAAATTTGCAAGATGAGTATGTTAGAGATAAATACAAAAGTAAACTAAAGGAAAAGTTTTTTCATGCGGCTGATATTTGTAGTATGGAAGAATTATGGAAGACTTTTAAAAAACAGGTGGTAAATGTTGCTACAGAAATATGTGGTGTGACTAGAAGAATGAAAGTAAACAAGGTGAAGAATATATGGTGGGATAAAGATGTGCAGAGTGTAGTTCGTGAGAAGAAGAAAGCCTGGGTAGATTGGCTTGCTGTCAGAGCCAATGAGAGAATGAAGAAAGCAACGAATGAAGACATAGATATAGCCAAAGAAGAATATAAGAGAAAAAAAAGAGATGTGAAAGAAATTGTTAGAAGAAAGAAAGAAGATCAAGAAGACGAGTACGATAGAAGATTATCGAAGGATTTCCAAACTAACTCGAAGATTTTCTGGAAGTCCATAAGATCGGCTCGAGGCAAAGCGCAAAATACAGAGCTAGTCTCGATCAGCGATAAATATGGAAGGACAGTGTATGGAGAAGAATGTATACTAGAGAGATGGAAGGAATACTTTGAAAGCTTATTTGAAAGAGAAGAGCCACAAAAATTATCATTTGTGAATGAAAGGGATCTCGAGGAAGGAGAATGCATAAGTATGATAGAAATTACAAATGCATTGAAAGGTATGAGAGCGGGTAAGTCTGCAGGATACGACAGGATTACAGTTGAAATGCTGACGGCTGGAGAAGATATTACAACTAACATCCTATACCAGCTCTTCAATCTTTGCTGGACTAATGGCCGAGTACCTATAGACTGGTGTCAGGCGGTAATTGTACCTCTCTACAAAGGGAAAGGTTCACGGCAAGATTGTAGAAACTACAGGGGCATAAGCCTCCTTAGCATTGTCGGCAAACTGTATGCGAAAGTGTTGATTGAAAGAGTAGTGAAAGTGACCGAAAAGAAAATATGGGATGCACAAGCGGGTTTTCGAAAGAGTATGGGTTGCACGGATCAAGTTTTCTCTTTACGATGCATGGCGCAAAAATTTTTGGCTAAAGGTCAGAAAGTCTTTTGCGCTTTCATTGATTTAGAGAAGGCTTATGACAAAGTGAGGAGGAATGAACTGTGGTCGGTACTATCTATGTATGGGGTAAATGGCCATCTTATTCAGGCGCTGAAATCCATTTATAAGGATTCCAGAGCCTGCGTAAGGATAAACGGGTCCTACACTGAATGGTTTAACATTGATAAAGGTGTCAGACAGGGATGTGTAGCGTCACCTTGGCTGTTTAACCTATTTATGGATAGCTGTTTGCAAGATTTGAAAAATAATGAATGTGGTTTAAGAATGAATGAGTTACTCGTCAAATGTCTTCTTTATGCCGATGATCAGGTTTTACTTGCATCGTCGGCTGAAGACTTACAGGCGATGGTAACTACTATGCATGATGCTTTTGAAAGAAAAGGTATGAAAGTAAATGTAAGTAAGACGAAAGTAATGGTCTTTGAAAAGGATAAATGTATGACGGAATGTAATATTTTTATAAATGGTGAGGGATTGGAACAGGTGAAAGAATTTGTATACTTGGGTGTACTGTTTACTAGTGATGGTAAAAATGATGAAGATGTTGAAAGACGAGTAAATGCTGGTAATAAAGTGAATGGGGCATTGTACGCTTTTATGAAAAGTAGGAATGTATCTAACAAGGCACGCCTAGCTGTACATAAGGGAGTATTAGTTCCCACTCTCATGTATGGCAGTGAAAGCTGGATTTGGCAGGGAAGACATGAAAGTAGCATAAATGCTGTAGAGATGAGAGCTCTTCGTAGTATGTGTGGTGTAAGTCTGAAAGATAAAATTAGGAATAGTGTTATAAGAGAGCGCTGCGGTATGAATGAAGAAGTAGTGACAAAGATAAAAAAGGGTATGCTGAGGTGGTTCGGACACGTGGAAAGAATGAGTGAAGAAAGGTTGACTAAACAAGTATACAAAGCGAGTGTGAGTGGGACGATTACAAGGGGAAGACCACGTCGTACTTTCCTGGATCAAATTGAAGATGTGTTAGTGAAAGGTCAGATTAAGAGTACGCGTAATCGTAGAGCATGCATGAAGACTGTGATGAGTGTGAATGAAGCGATGGAGGTATGTCAGGATCGTGGTTTGTGGCAATCCGTAGTCTCTGCCTACCCCTCAGGGAAACAGGCGTGAGGCTATGTATGTATGTATAATATTGCATGACTCTGCAAATAAGGACATTTTGATCCTATATGCAGAGTATTCTGTTATCATACCAAGAAATTTCGCAATGCAGTTTTTACGAGGGTTACGATCAAATTAACAAAGAGATTGATAAAAATTGCAAAAATCATCATAAATGCGTTCTGTCAATGATAGAATTCAATGATAGAAAAATACTTTATTTTCTTAAATATCTTAAATTTGGAGATTTTACCTCTGTACTCTTTTTTGTTATAAGAATATAGATTATATGTATACAATCAACTTTTATATGTAGTTATTAGGATGTTAATCGCCATCTACATTAACATAATTACACTTAATAATAATCTTTTTAGAGCACCTTTTAGCAAAGGCATTTAGTGTCGAGTAATGAGTCAGCATAATCAAGGGTTATTCACAATATAAGCCTTAATACCGGAACACCCTTCCTTACATATTGCTGAAACAACGCGTGAATTGGTCTGCTCGGTGTAAAGTCCCATATTAACATAGTGAGGAACCCATTTCCATTATCATCCCCAATTTCGTGCTCGGGAGGCACTTAAGCACTTAATGGATCCCGGCTCCCCGTAATTTACCGGGACGTTGGATTGAATAAAATCGTAAATCTTAACACAAACCGAGCGAAGGTATTATTAAGAAGAATGATTCGCACTCGTCTTTGAATGAAAGGATCATCCCAAAGACAAATTACCACAGCTAAAGTATGATATAATAAAACAACGCTGTCGGCGAATAAATTACTTTCAATGTGTTTATCGCAATGTTCGGGAATGTAATCACACATAACTTTTTTATTGTTTGTAATAACTTAATGATGATATTTTATTCTATTTTATATTACACTTGTATTTCTCCGTATTGTGACAAACTAAGAATATAATATCAGCATCCTGTAACTTAATAAAACAATATTCCATCCCCTTTGATCAGCGTGAAGTACCACGATCTCTTCTCTCCTATTATGAAGGGTGATTGTCGCAACGACGACGTAAGGGAGCGAGTAGGTATGAAAGAGAGTATTGGTGTAAAGATGCGAAAGGGAATGCTCCGATGGTTCGGACATGTGGAACGAATGCCGAACGAACGTCTGGTTAAGAAGATATAAAATACGAAAGTGGAAGGATGTAGGTACCGGGGGAGACCGAGACTCACCTACCTAGACCAGATTGGTCACGTACTGAAAGAAGGCGGAGTCAAGAGTCTCCGAAACCGGCGAGCGTGTATGAAGAGAATTATGAATGTTGAGGAAGCGAGTGAAGTATACAAGGATTGAGTTCTCTGGCACTCTGTTCTGTCTCTCTACCTAAGTACCTAAGTTAAGAAGCTTTAATCCAAAGAAATTTAAAATTATAGTAGTGGAAGTTAGAATAAAACAAAATCACTAGTTATAAGTATTAACTTATGTAATTTACCATCATCATCAGCTCGTGTGCTTCTCTCTACAAGCGTCGAGCCTCCCGAATATTAGAAGAGAAATTGACCTACTACGCTAATCAGATGGATCTGTATTAGATTTAATTACATTTCTTGTGTCTTTTAAATGTAATTTTGTCTGCTTACGTTCCGTAGTCATCTGTTACGATTACCTATAAGACCGAAAGAGATGGTGACCATTGCAGTCCTGTCCGTCACCACTCGAAGTTTCATTACTTTTATGCAACATTATTGCGAACGTACGCGAAGTACAGTAAAATAATGAAACGAGTAAACAGATTTTACTTCGTTAAACATTACGTTTGACTTCAGTACTAGCGGTCAGCCTAATTGGCGATGAGGAAATACATCAGATTATGAAGCGCACGCTGCCGTTCCGTCACCCTAGGCGGCTTAGACGCAGTGTGTCTAGATCAAAACATATAAAAAAAGTCCGTCAGTAAAGGTCTCCTCGCGCTTGCAGTCCTCCTATTACTAGCACTTACCGATATCGGCCATTTTTACTCGCCTTATGAAGGTCGCCTTATGTCAGCTTTCACACTAAGGATTAATATGAAGTAAAAAGGAGGATGGGTCCCTTTGAAACCAAGAGATAACGAATAATGACACTTAGCCTAAAGATATGAAACCATTTCAAGCTTTTGTTTTAAACGCTAAAGTACATTTTTTATGGTTATACTACATAATTCACACCGCATATGTTAATTTCGTATGAATTGGTTATCTAGATGACAACAACATAAATCTATTAAATAGAATACGTAAACTAAAGTACCTGCGTAAATTGATTACGGTAAACATAAATGGCGCCGCGTTGTTATAAATGTGCAATTGACTTGACTTTTTTCTTTTTCTTTTTTTTTCTGTTTTAATGGCTATAGTGGCTTAGGACATAAATGATTCTGCCAATGTCCGTTTGGTAAGAATACGCTCGGTAGTTATAAGTTTATTTTATAAGTTACTCTATTGCCAAAAGTGTCACGAGTTGTTGTTTTATTTTGTTTTGAGTTTAATTATAATTATTTATAGTTTTGTCCTTTTGATTCTGTAAATTTGTGTAATTTCGCTTGTTTTTCGTGACGTCATCACTACGACTCCACGGAAGATCAGTGCAGTTTTCTGGCTGCAATATACTGAGCTGGAGTCGTTTTGTGACGAGCATTTATTTATTCGTAATTGTTACTGATACCTACTTTTGTTAAATAGCTCGTTACAATAAGTCTTTTCTTTCTTTCTTTCTTTCTAAAACAACAAATAATATGATTTTATCCCTAGCTCTTACTCTGATGAAATTTCATTAAAATTGTATTAAAACCAAACATACATAATCTTTATTTAGATAATTGAGTGGCTGGGTATTAGACTGTGATATTCGGCCGAATGCAGCAATCTGCAAATAACCCAAATCAATACATTACGTCGGGACCCGCCACCGCAACGGTTTTAAAAATGGATGACCTCTTTATAATATTTTTGGACAAGTAAAACCGTTTAAGATTTAATGTGATACGAACATGTTTTATGGATGATTTAATAGTTTTTAAATGATTTAATGAAAACGCAGAAATAATAACTATCAGATTGATCAAGTGAGTGATCAAGCATGCCAACGTGTCGTTGCAAGTGCAAATTTGAATTTGAGCGTTGGTAAATTCAAACATAATCTGGGACTCTCGATGATCGACGTTTTTACCGCCGAATGGTAAAGCGAAGTTTGCTATTCGTCATACATAAAGTTATCTCACCATACTGCATTAAGTGTATAATTCGTTATAGCTAAAACCGACTCATGTACGCACTTTAGGCTAAAATCCGACACTACAGCATAATAGACAATTGATCATTATTTCTAGATACTAACCTCTTCATCTTCCTTTTCTGAGCCTTTATACATCCCACTATTGAGCTCAGTATTCTGTAATAGGAGAAAAATTGACCTATTACTCGTATCCCACATTGGTCAAGACGGCTTGGTATAGGATTTTAAGTACTTCTAGTTGCATCGATTTATCAGTATATTATATTCCTTGGTGTTTTACGATAGCCAAGTAAAATAAGGAGTGAACGGTCTTCTTAGTCAATACAGAAAATTTAACACTATAATTAATAGAGATACCAATATTCTAACAAATAATAAAACGAAATCCAAAACCAACGAGTTAAACCGCAGGTAAAGTTATTCATGAATCTGAAACAAACAATATTGGCGTTTTATTTGGTTTGGGGTTATGCGATCTCCTCTGACCCGTGGAATTGCGACCACTACTGACCAATTTATGTGGCGCACCTTCCCGTTTAATATTGAGTTCAGTTCACTCAAATAATAAAACATACATACATACATATCATCACGCCATATCCCTTACAGGGTAGGCAGAGAGAACAGAGTGCCAGAGAACTCTATCTCGGCATACTTCACTCGCTTCCTCAACATTCATAATTCTCTTCATACACGCTCGCCGGTTTCGGAGACTCTTGACTCCACCTTCCTTCAGTACATGACCGATCTGGTCTAGGTAGGTTAGTCTCGGTCTCCCTCGGTACCTACATCCTTCCACTTTCGTATTGTATATCTTCTTAACCAGACGTTCGTTCGGCATTCTTTCCACATGTCCGAACCATCGGAGCATTCCCTTTCGCATCTTTACACCAATACTCTCTTTCATACCTACTCGCTCTCTTACGTCGTCGTTACGAATAACGTTAATAATAAAACAGTAAATCATATTACATATATATGAAACGTTTCAGATTTATAACTAAATATAATCCGAATAGTTGATTAGTTTGAAAGGTATATTGTGTTGCTATTATTATCTTCATTTAGTTCTAAATATAATACTGTGTAAAAGCGATTATGAATACTACTAACCCTTACTTTGCTCGTAGATGACGTTATAGATGACTAAAAGCTTTATATCGATCTTAACCAACTTCACCTCATGACGTCTGGTCAACAATTACATTCCCAAGGAGGATCGACTTCAGGCAGGCGGCCGGTCATAAAACTATGGCCAATAATTTTTGCAATATTAACAATGGAAGTGAAGTACATATTGCATCTACCCCAAGCAATTGGGATACGAGCAGGAGAATGTTAATGAGTTCTAAATATGTATATAAGAACAGCGTGGACTAAATTTTACTACTACTAATTAAATACATTATATATTATAGTGCGTTTGTTAATACCACATTCTTTCGCTCTTATATTACAAAGGAACAGTAATATACTATGATCAGAGAGAAATTATGTCTATTGGAAATAATTATATATACTTTGTGAAGCAGATAATTTTCTGTGTGGTGATGGAGTAAGAATACAATTCACCACCCCTGTATTACCCGTAGGTGATTGTAAGAAACGACTAAGGGATTTAAAACGCATATAACATCTATGCAAGAGAAGGAAAACTCGAAACAAAACCCTATACCAACACGTCTGACCAGCGTGGTGTAGTAGGTCAATTTCCCTCCCATTATGGTGAAGACTCGAGCCCAGTAGTGGGCATGTATGAGCCGATGAAGCAGAGAATGCAATATATAAGAGTACTTATGTTCAAGCGCCTTCTTGAATATCACCCGCAACAATACGCAGTTAAAACTTCGGGTATTATAAATACTCAAGCGCATAATTATTTTCACTTACTCACTCTCATTGTCGGTAATGTGCTGTACAGTCGCAATATACGCAAATCAATTTACAAAGCTTTTTATTTAATTATACAAACTTAAAGACCCCAACATATGGTCCAGCGATCCGGATTAATTGCTATATATGAAGATTAGCGCAAATAATCAAGAGCATTAATAATTGTTGGCATTTTTCTACACGTTAACTGAAACACGACGAAGTTACCAGTGGACGTTAAAAAGTGGTTTGGCCATTGGATCTTCTTAAAATTAACTTGAAATTAACCCAACACTCTTTAAAGTTTGTATTTAAAGCTTTTATGTTCTTAATAAGGTCAGTATATACACTTATATAACGTAATTAACTGTGAGCCATAGTGTCAATCTGCAAGTGACGGTGAATTTATATAAAATTTATGTTCTAGTTACTATTTGTAATTATTATTTTAGTTAATTTAATTTGTAATTATTACAGTTGTTATTTAGGCAACATAAATTAACTAACTTCCATAGTTTTATTTCGTCCTTGCTCATTTATATCTCGACAAATAGGCCCATGTAAGGTATTTGTTAATTACATTTATATTTTATTTTAACGAATCTTATTAATTTATTTGTGTTATTGCATTGTATTTATTAATTATTCAACGTAGATAAACTTAATATTTAATTAATTTAATTGTAATAGTTTCCATTTCGATTCCAACACACATTAGGTACCTGACGATTATTATATTATAATTATTATTCAATTGCTCCTGTATATAATTCCAGGATTTAGCAGTTGTCTCCCATAATGTCAACAAAGGATGAATTTGCAATGGAAGTGCTCAAGGAAATTACCGATCTCACTAAAAAACGCAGCAGCTTCAAAGGTCGTATTACAATATTTAATAGTTATTTAAATTCACTAAATCTTTCATCTTTAACGTCTAAAGATATAAACGAATTAGAGTTACGTATAAGGAAGCTTGAATCATTGTATGCTCAATTTGACGAAGTAGGTACAGACCCGGTTGGAATGCATATCGGATAATCTCGAGGCTCAAATGGTTCATAGAGAGGATTTTGAGTCCAAATATTATAAAATTCTCTGTCAGGCACAAGAGTTAGTGGATAGTCACAAACAACCTCTAAGTGCAGCACCTAGCCAGTGTAGTTCTCGTAGTGGTAACAAACCCGTCAAGTTACCTACCATACAGCTCCCTAAGTTTAGTGGATCTTATTCTAATTGGCTTGAATTTCGCGACACCTTTGATAGCCTAATACACTCTAATGAGGATATAGATGTAGTAAATAAGTATCACTACTTACGTGCCTCATTGGAGGGCTCAGCTGCTGTGGTAATTCAATCCATTCAGTTCTCTGCGGCTAATTACAACATAGCTTGGGCATTATTGTGCGATCGGTTTGATAATAAACGATTATTAATTCAAAATCACGTCACAGAATTATTTAACATTGAACCGATCGCCCGAGAATCTTCTATTAATTTAAAACGTCTATTGGACCAATTTAATAAAAATATTCGTGCACTGGAATCCTTAGGCGAACCTACTCATCACTGGGATACACTTCTAATTCATATCCTTACATATAAGCTGGACAACAAAACGTTCCGCGAGTGGGAAGAGTTTAAAGGTCGTTTAAACAAGCAAGAGTCCATTATTATTAAACACTTTATTGAGTTCATAAAGGTTCGCACTGACTTATTAGAAACTATTGAATTATCACGTTATACAGAGCACAATAACATTACGTCAAATAGTAAACCGACAAAATATAAGGCGATGGTTTCATTGGACAATAATAACACATCTCTTAGTTCGAGTTCGACTAGTTCATGTCCTAAGTGTAATGGCGATCACAAACTTAACCATTGTCCTCAATTTCTTTCTTTAAGTAATGAAGCACGACTTCAAATATTACCTAGTTTTAAGATTTGTTATAATTGCTTTCGCAGCGGTCACTACGCGAATAAATGTAGGAAGTCTGGATGTAAATTATGTAAACGGCGTCATAATACTTTAATACATGTTGCAAATAGTAAACAAACATCAGTAGTGCATAGCGGGCGAGCTGATAGCAGCGCGCTCCCCGCCACCATCGATACGAATCATTCTTTATCTCTGTCGGCGAGCGTCGCGGCCTCAGGTAACCCGAGACACGGTCATCGTGTAGACGTCTTGCTATCGACAGTATTAATTAAGTTACACGATTCTCATAATCGCGAGCATATAGCGCGCGCCCTTCTCGATAGTGGTAGCACATCATGTATTATGACAGAAGATTTGTTCTGTCGTTTAGATTTGCCATGTATTCGTATAGATAAATCTATACTAGGCATTAATAATGTCATGTCACACATCAGTAAAATGTGTCATGTGCCTATGAAGTCATTGGACGAAACATTTACAACTAATTTGCGTTGTTATGTTTTGCCGTCGATTGCAGGCGACTTACCGTGCAGTTCGGTTGATGTGTTAAACCTTAACATACCGACTAATGTATGCTTAGTCGATCCTAACTTTCATACGCCCGCGTCAGTGGACATGATTATAGGCGCTGATATCTTTTGGAATATATTGGGATCGCAAAAGATTATTTTAGGCACAGGTAAACCAATTTTACAAGAAACTAGGTTAGGTTGGATAGTTTCTGGCCCTATATATAGTAATACTGCGAATTCTGTCATATGTAATTATGTACATGTCGATACATCGACTGATAACTCTGATGCGCAGATTCAGCAACAGCTCTCACGGTTTTCGAGCTTAGAATATGTGAACGATTGTTCTACTTATTCACCAGAACATACATTATGTGAAGAACATTTTATAAATCATACTGAGCGTTTAAGTGATGGTCATTTCTGTGTGAGGATTCCATTAAAGAATTCTCCAAGTATATTAGGTGAATCTTTACATCGCGCTAAACAATGTTTTCTTTCTTTGGAACGTAGACTGATGGGTCAGCCACGTCTTCGCCAGTTGTATCGTGAATTCATGTGTGAATACAAGGCGTTAGGTCACATGTCAGACTGTGAGCTTAGTTCCAAGACTAATGCTAATTTCATTTCTCATCATAGCGTTCTACGTAAAATCAGTGTCGCTATAAAATTAAGAGCAATATTTAATGCGAGCAGCCTTACTACTACCGGTGTCACTTTGAATAATATTCAAATGGTAGGTCCCGTTGTACAGGATGATCTGTTGTCAAAGAAAATGTATAGGCAGATCCTCGTTCATCCTGATGATAGATATTTACAACGAATAATATGGCGCGATGATCCAAAGATATCAATAAAAGCATTTCAATTAAATACTATTACTTATGGGACAGTTAGTGCCCCGTTGTTAGCCACTAGATGCCTTAAGCAATTAAGTCTTGAGTGTAAGGATAAAAAGGTTGCCGAAATCATTCTGCATGATTATTACGTTGTTGATTCAGCGAGTGGAGGGGATGATTTTTCTGAAGTAAAAGTCTTAGGTAATAAGCTTACTTCAATTCTTGCTTCGGCTTGCTTGCTTGCACTCAGAAAATGGAAGTCAAACGATCTTCGGCTCGTCTCAAACTCATATCAATATCCTTTCGTTTCAAATATAAGTAGCGATGAGCATAGTAGAACCTTAGGCGTGGGGTGGCAGACCGTATCTGACAAGTGGTATTTTTCAACGAATACACATAGTGATATCACATGTATTTCTAGCACAAAACGTTATTATTTTGAACGTCGTTATTAGTTATTAAGCTTTCACCAGTATGTCAAGTATTTCATCTCCTAGCTCTTGCTTCTCCTGTAGTCATTAATATAAAAGTATTATTGCAAAAAATATGGCTACACAAGTTATTTTGGGATGATTCGTTAACACAAGACATTGAATTGTTTGGGTATAATTCGTATAATAATTTACATTAATTTATTAAATATTATTATTAAAATATCTCAATTCGAATCATTTATGTAATGTAATTTATTAATTAAAGGACAAAACTTACCAAGTAGATGTCCGTTGTTTAAATTTAATGTATTTTTAGATAATAAAAATATAATGTGGATAGGTGATCGTCGTGAGAATTCCGCCTTTGCTTATGACAAAGGCATTCTATTATAATACAGTCCACACATCGATTTACTAAGTTGTTTTTTGAGTATGAGCATGCGAGACTCATGCACGCTGGGCCACAATTGTTGTTAGCTTCAATTAGAGAAGTGTACTGGCCAATAGGAGGCCGTAATTTAGCGAAAGTTCGTTACCGTCACTGCATTAGATGTTTGCGGATGAAGGGAAAGGTTGTGACACCTCTGATGGGTAATTTACCACAGCAGCGGCTTAAGCCGGGTGGGTTTCCCTTTGAGACCGTGGGTGTAGACTACGCGGGACCTATATCCTCTGTTAGTCGTCAAGGGCGTGGTTGTCGTATCGTAAAGGTGTATATCGCATTATTTATTTGTTTTACTACCAAAGCGATACACTTGGAGTTGGTAGGTAATTTGACGAGCAATAGTTTTATATTAGCCTTGCGTAGGTTTATAGCTCGTCGCGGTAAACCTACTGACCTTTATTCTGATAACGGTACGACGTTTGTCGGGGCATACAATGATCTTGCTAGGTTCTTAAAAAATAATTGTGACTCAATCTCTAGCGACCTTTCAAGTGATGGTATTAGATTCCATTTTATACCAGCATACTCTCCACACTTTGGTGGCATATGGGAGGCGGGTGTGAAATCCGTAAAATATCATTTGCAAAGAGTGTTGGGACATTGTCATTTGAGTTATGAAGAACTCAATTCCACCCTAGTACAGATTGAAGCCATTTTAAATTCCCGGCCACTTACACCACTGTCATCGCAGCCTGAAGATATAACACCGTTGACACCTGGTCATTTTTTAATTGGTCGTCATTTAAATTCATTGCCAACAAAGGACCTCCGGGACTACGACACTTCGCACATTAGCCGATTTCATAAAATCGAACTACTTCGATAATATTTCTGGACAAGGTGTATCTCCAGGTGGATCGCCAGCAAAGAAGTAAATCTCCAATGAGTCATTGAAGCTTGACACTCTTGTCCTGGTGAAGGAAGACTCCTTGCCACCTCTTAAGTGGAAGCTTGGTCGTGTGGTCGCAATTTATCCTGGGCTAGATCAAATCGCTCGTGTTGCGGATGTCAAAACTACGACTGGAGTCGTTCGACGGTCCTTCAATAAACTGTGTCTACTGCCTATTATTGAAGATTAATATACCTACCTATATCTGGTTTGTTGAAAGGCAAGCATTCAACGCCCGGGGGCATGTTCAAGCGCCTTCTTGAATATCACCCGCAACAATACGCAGTTAAAACTTCGGGTATTATAAATACTCAAGCGCATAATTATTTTCACTTACTCACTCTCATTGTCGGTAATGTGCTGTACAGTCGCAATATACGCAAATCAATTTACAAAGCTTTTTATTTAATTATACAAACTTAAAGACCCCAACAACTTACCTAACTGTAATTTGTCCTCCATGCGGTATTAAATAAGGGAACAATTCATCACTTCTCTGCCCGTGTCTTAAAGAACGATTAAGAGACATATGTAGGTTTTACAGAAAAATGAATACCAAATATAAGGCTATACCAGCACTTCTGATAGTGCAGTTCTTGTAGATTATTTTTCTTTCTATTATAGACCGGTTTATCCTCAGGAGGCAGATTTTTCAATTATTTGGTACCAGTGGCTGGCTTAATGGTGATGGAAATACGATAGATAATGGGGCCACGTACCGCCCTTTCTTCATCCTGGACGGAATGGATATCGGTGTCCAGACCATTGCCCGCCAAAAAAAAAGCAGAGAGATGATATAAGCTAAAAAGAATAAGGAATGTTAAATTAGTTCCATGCAGCATAAAATAATAAATAAATTTGATCTCTATGTTATATATAAACATATATAGTGTGGAATTCTTTTAATTAAACAGCGAAGTTCGTAATAGCTCTTTAATTACAAGTACATAGACTACACAAGCAAAGCTAAGGACTTTCAAAGATAAATTTAAATTTAAATACAGGAAAAAGATAAAGTTTTAAGTGCATATAACAATTTGTAGTACCTAGTTGACATAACTGCCTCGAGCTATGCCCGCCTCTATCAGTCTCTCCTTTGTGCCAAACTAACGTTGAACAACTTCGGCAAAGTAATGTATAAGGAGCTCACTTCTAATTTTACTCGTGCTTCGTTCTCTAGTTTTAGCTCAGCAGATACTCAAGTATTCGTACTTTATACTCTACTAAGAATAATAACATAACTAATTTGGAATATAATTCACAATTCTCTACTTCGGTAATGAGTTAACAAGATAATGTTACCACCGCCACTTTTTAGTCGTAAAATCAACTTATATCACTGCAATGTAATGGATGTAAGCTATACATGACCATAAGGATGCAATGTATGTAAGCAGCACATGACTATAAGGAAATGACTCCGTCCTGCCACCATTGAGATTGCAGCGAAGACATAGCACAGGATACTTTATTTTTTGTCTTATTTTTAAAAAGTCTATTCTATTAAAAGTCTAACGTTCGAAGTCTGCGTGGCATACATCGAACAATGCAGTGTAAGTTATAGCAAAAATCGACAACTTCATGAATGAACACGGCTGTCCCCTATTGTGAGGTTATTATACCATGTAAAGGCGGTGAAGTGTGTTAAGGATCACAACCTCCACGCTGACATGCTTCAACAGTAGTCTGTCGAGCAGCAGATGTAGATGGTATAACATTATTCTCTATTTCTAGGCATCTGTTTATTGTGTAGTGGAATTCTTTCACAATTATAAAGTTACACAAAATATTGAATTTTACAAAAGGTTTTCAAATCTTAAACGATGTAAAAAGTTGATTAAAAATCAATATATAGAATTTGAATTTTATTTTTTTAAAAGATATATGCTTATTTGTACCTATATAAATGCTTATAATATTTAATAAACCGTAGAATAACTTTATGCGACAACAGTACGAAATGTTAAATAACAACATTGAATTTATATATAGAATAGTAAAGACGAACCATTTTTCAATTTTTTACTCTAATTACACTTTTTACTGAAAACTGTCAGCGAGGCACAAGTAAATTTTTATGAAAAACTTTACTTGCATACAAACTAGTTCCAATTTGTGCATGTTTTAAAGCAAATGTCGTTTTACTCGTGAGGTTGGCGATGTGGTTTCCAATGTTACAATTGGCAATCGCAAATTCCTTCTACGCGACAACAATTGCCGGCAAAATCGATACAGGAATATCTACATTATTATTATTAAAGCTAAACTTCATAAAGTTTTCTTGAGTCTATTTGAACATGCTAATCAATCAAGTCCAATTCTTTCATCTACTTCAAATTTTATTTTCGCATCTGGTACTTTATAGCGTATCATGAAGAGCAATAAACTATAAGGGCCCCCGCTGATTGCGACTTTTTGTCGACGTGACTTTTTGTCACTCACTCAAGTGCAATGAAAACTATACTGAGTGCGCTCATTATGGTGACATGATAATATGGTGACAAATAGTTGCAGCGGCAGGCAACATCGGAGTGACGTGACTGTCACTCGCCCTGTACATTACTATGAGAGTCCACTCACTGGTGACTTTTTGTCACTCGGCCGGCGCCACGCGTTCGGAGTAGATGTATGTTATTTAAAGTATGGCTGTGTTTTGCTTTTAAAGATGTTGTCTTCTTTGCAAGAGGAAGATATTGACAATGAATTATTAATAGAGGAGGTAGAGAAGAGGCCTTTTTTTTTTTTTTGCGGTGGGCTATGGACGTCGCACCCCGCCAAATCGGTCCGGGGTGACGGAAGAGGCGGCGCGCAACCCCATTGACCCACCCTGCAAGCACCTCTTCTTCGCCGTACGAGCGGGCCACCGGTACCCGATCTTTGTCTTCGGTGGCCCGCTCGGCGGTATGCCCTCTTGGGCTCCTCTCCTGTCGACGCCCCGACAGCTTTCGCCGTCGAGCCGCCGTCGTAGAGAAGAGGCCTGCATTATATGCAAAAAAACTTAAAGCAATATTCCGTTGTAATTTTAAAAAGAAGGTTATGGGAGGAAACAGTATTTTACTCTTGTTTCCAACAAGAAGTTACAAAAATGACGACGAATTACAAAAATGAACGCGATTTGTTGCCCAAGAACAGATTAAGTCAGCGCATCGTGGGTGACAGCAGGTGACAGTAACAATAAGTCACGTCGACAAAAAGTCGCAATCAGCGGCGGCCCTAACAGTGTTTAAATGTATTGTTATTATTATTTTGATTCAACACTAATTTCGCATTCAATATCTTTTACAACGAAGAGAACCAATAGCTGTAAATGTCAATAAATACTGCAATTTATTGTACTTTAAAAATAAATGTAGAGAGAAAGAGAGGGTGAAAATGTGTTAAATATATAAATTATATTAAACAAATGTGTTAATTTACGAAAACATGATATAATGAAATAGCTTATCCGGCCGACCTTAACCTGCCCCGGATAGCAGATTCACACTTAAATATGATATTTTGTAATGTTAGGTGTATGGTAGTCATCAGACTACGAATAGTATTCGTAGGTACTCTAACCTAACCTTTACATTGTTTGTGGGTTTTGTAAAAAATAACTACGCTTGGAATTGACCTCGGCCATTTCCACCAGATGCCATCTGGTCAAGAGTTATATTCCCAAAGAAGGTTGACATCAGGCAGACGGGCGATCATAACAATATTGCAAATACTTTTGCAATATGCACGACAGAAGTAGTACAGATAGAAGTATACATACTAAGTCGACCCCGAGTAATAAGGATAAGAGCACGATGATGAGGATTCTGTAATGTTTTTTTTTAATGGCGTTTACAAGATTTCGCCAATAACTAGTTATAAATATCTTCACGTTTTTAGTCTTTCAGGTTAGTCATTGTCTAAGTCAAATTGTCGCCATCAACAGTGCTATGGCCACACTGTTAATGGTATCTTGTGTGAATTTTGATGGAAAACGAAAACGTTGTAAAGCACTTTTATATGATATTCACTACATCCCAGTTGTGCCGCCGCATCATATTAAATAAAATGCCATCAAAATTATCTAATATAACACGTTAAAACACTAAGATATCGAATATAATACAAGAGCACCACATGACGTTTTCAAATTCCCGTCAAAAGTCTTCTTCTTCTTCTTCTTATATATTGGCAATCAGCTACATATACCAGCTATTGGTGCCAGTGTCATGTTATAAATATTTTCACGTTTTTAGTCTTTCAAGTTAGTCATTGTCTAAGTCAAATTGTCGCCATTAACAGTGCAATGGCCACACTGTTAATGGTATCTTGTGGGAATTTTGACGGAAAATGAAAACGTTGTAAAGCACTTTTATATGATATTCACTTCATCCCAGTAGTTCCGCCGCTTCATATTACATAAAATGCCATCAAAATTATCTAACATAACACGTTAAAACACTAAGATATCGAACATAATACAAGAGCACCACATGACGTTTTCAAATTCCCGTCAAAAGTCCCCCGTCAAAAGTCTTCAATTATATAGCAAATCGAAATTTATGACATAATGACAGACATGACATTACCTTGTCAGATAGACATGACATTACCTTGTTGAATTATATTTTGATACCTTTTAGAAACATATTGAATACTCACAAAATTTTATCCAAACAGGTCTAAACATTTAAAATGAGTTAGGCGATAGAGCCGGAAGCCCAACTGGGTGGGTTTGGGGTATGTAATCGTAGGTAGTGACCTAGCTATAGCCTTAGTTATAGCAGAGATTCATTGGCGGCAGTGACACTTACAATCAGGTGTACTGCTTGCTCGTTTGCCACCATTAGCAATAAAAAGACACATATGAAAAGAAGAATTATATCTTTTTTTTTAATAATACTAACCTACAATAAGGAAAATATCCTTATATTGCGGGGGACTTTACAAATATATAATTAACGCAGACAAAATACACCCAGGCTCAGAACAACATTTTATGGAGCGCACAAAATATTGTCCTGTGTACACGGCACTAGCACGGAAGTTCGGTATCTTATCTACTAAGCCATCTGTATCAGCCATCAGTGAAAATACGATATAATGAAATAGCTTATCCAGCCGACCTTAACCTGCCCCAAAAAGCAGATTCACACTATATGATATTTTTTAATGTTGGCTGTATGGTAGTCATCAGACTACGAATAGTATTCGTAGGTACTCTAACCTAACCTTTACATTGTTTGTGGGTTTTGTAAAAAATAACTCCGCTTGGAATTACACTCGTATATTAAGATAATTTCCATTGTATACATACGAGTATATAAGATAAATTTTAATGACTATATGTATAGAAGATAGAGAGTAATAAGCTTAATATAGAATATACATGGAGCTAACAAACACTAACTAACCGAATTCGAATGCAATACAAGACATGTTGGTAGACAAGTATATATTGTACTTCCAGACGGTAGACGGTAATCCAACTACACGAACATGTACCTACTATCTTGGAAATAGTTCAGTTCTATTTGTGAAACCACAAGCTGTATAACTATTACAACAGTATTACTAAGTATAGGTACAAATAGTATGTACTAGTAGTAGTATATAGTAGTAGTAGTAGTTCCTAGACATCGAAATATATATTGTTCATAATCATCACATGGACAGGGAATATCTGAATAATGATGATGATAATGAAATATACCAGGACAATATGCCAGGGAATTCTTTTGGTGATCCCTTATCCGTATTTTACAAGTAAGTAGTTTGTAAGTTGGCAGTGATGACGTATCTTAATAGATCACCATACGGATAGTCAAAGAACTTACTAAAAAAATCTTTATCACGGGTATAATAATTATACGATATTTATTTACTTAATTTATGTATGTGTGCTACATGTTACTGCTAGTAGTGATTTCAATAAATAATATTAGCTTTGGTCTGTTATCAACGTACACTGTTGGACATGAAAAGAGTTAACCGTAGCCCGCAGCCAATAAAAAAAAAAGCGTGTTGGCTTGCAGTTGGTATTACGAGATACTCAATATTTACTGCGGAATGGTTATAAAAAGACCTCAAACTAACAAACTGTCTATTACGACCCTGACGCTGTGCTACGCACAAAATACACCTATGTTATTAGAAATTACAATGATAGTAAAATACTCTATTTCTGTGTGGTGACTTAGTAAGAATTGAAATTCTTACAATTGGGATGTATATGGCCTGAGAAGAAGAATAACATTCTACCGTTCCAAAATTCTAAATGCTTTATTTTAGACGTTTAATTGAAAATATTTACCCACACAGTATGTGACTACTACACATGTAATTAATTTTATTATTCATCATCATCATCACAGCCCATAAACCTCTCACTGTTGGGCTCGGGCCTCCTCCGTAATGGAAGAGAAATTAACCTACTATACCGCGCTGGGCAGACGTGTTGGTATAGGGTTTTGTTTCGAGTTTTCCTTCTCCCGCATAGATGTTATATGCGTTTTATATCACTTAGTCATCTCGTATGATTACCCACGGGTAAGATTTGGGGTGGTATTCTTACTCCGTCACCATAGGGAAGATTTTTTTTTAATTTTATTATTAGATTCACTATATTTTTCGATGCTCATTCGTCTCTTAAGTACTCACGAAAAATGTAAATTTTCACTTCATATAGTGATGATAAAAATACGGTTATAACCTACCACACACTCCTTTAGAGCATATGGCGATATTATGAATAAATAACATAACGAGATACCATCACTGCAAATAAGACAAATTCGAAATTAAATTCTATTGCAACCTATTTAGCCAGTTTAGGATATGCCAATTTTTCTCCTAATATCCAGGAGACCCAGACCCAGCAGAAACAAATGTTGCCTATAAAAAAATAAAAAAATAAAAGTGAAATTAAGATTTTTTGAAAGGACATCTTTACTGTAATTCTAGCTATAAAATACAATAGAATTCTAAATATAAAATACAATAGAACCGACGCATGATGGCAACTTCATACCGACAACTTTATAGGTAAAACAACGCCAGTTGCAAAGTACTTTCTAAAACTCGTTTATATGCAATTAAAATTTTCACAACTTGAATTTTATACTTTATACGGTACGTTTCAGACCAATAAAATAAAATTAAAATAAATTTTAAAAAGGTAGCATACACCCATCCGTGCATAAATCGGCCCATCGATGTCCACTGTTGGACAAAGTTCCCATGAACATAATGCCTTAGTCTGCGCATTAGGTGGTGCTATAAATTTCCTAGGTAATTCGCTGTCCACTCTTCTGGTATTCCTTCGGCTAATTTTACTAACTCTAATAGGTTAATAAGAAATTTCGATACATTGTACTATTAATCCGTTACCATACGTAGAAAAATAAGAAATGTTAAAACAAAATATAATTCTTACTCTTTTTAATTTCTTCTTTTATTTATCCATCCATCCAACAACCCGTAGGAGTCCACTGTTGGAAATAAGTCTCCCCACAAGAATGCCAGAGCGGTCCTGTGCCACCTACTACCACTATTGAATAAATTCAATGATTTCTTGCAAACTCTCAAGATACCATCAGTCCACCTAAGGGGGGGGGAGTCTTTTGTATGATAATAATTTCTTATTATATTGAAACCATTGAATACATTAAACGACTTTATTTAAAATCCTTCTGTTTTTAAGGACTCTGATATATATGGATCTCCTTATCATCTTTTCTTTTACCATCAAAATAAGCAATAATAAATAATTAGGATTTAACATACATTATTAAGTAATTACAAGCCATGGCAAATGAACAAATTTATTTGTTTATCAACCTTTCTCACGCATTAACACTGCTGCTCGGCCTGCCTGAAATACAGTTCAGGCTTAAAAATAAATATATTTATATTTACAAAACCATTATGATGAAAAAGTTTTCCTAAGTTTTTAGGAAAAAGAAAGACTAAAAGCGGGCACAATTTGCCTCACTTTGTAAACTACTTCGTGTGAACACAATTTAAAAATGTTGTATGCACTTACAGTTCCACTTGTGAAAAGCAAAGGATATTTAAATGAAAGTTTCTATATGAACATTTGTCAACGAGAGTGCTACTTTAAACTTGCAATTCAATGCAATTTCACTTGTGCTACTTATTCTAAGTGTTATTTATAATTGTATTTCAATTGTCTTTTGCTACAGTTTTAAATTAATAACTAATTATGAAATGAATAAATATTATTTTTCCGTGTGGTGCCAAAAAGTAGGAATACAATTCAACACCCCCTATAAAAGCTTGTAACAATATGTGTGGCCAGCATGGTGTAAGGCAGAATCCTCTCATCTGTACAGAAACCATGCTTGACAGTGGGACTTATATGGTTCGAAAATAGGTAGAATTAATAATCATAATCTCATCATTATCTCAACTCACACATGTCAAGCTCAAGCCCACTGCTGGACTTGAACCACATCCATAATAGAAGGGAATTTTCACGACCATACCACGCTGACCTGACTGCTTGTTTGTTTTTTTTAAGTACCTATATATGTTATATGGGCAAAGTAAGAATACAATTCGACACTCGCCCGTGTTCTTAAAGAAGACTTAGGGTATTATATGCAGATAACATCTTTATAAGAGAGAGAGAAAACTTGAAATATAACCATATACCTACCAACACTTTTAACGCTAGTGCTAGCTAGCTCCTAGTAAGTAAGCAAGTACATATAAGAGCTGAGATGATAATAGTCCAATTCCTACCATACAATAGAGAAAATCTGTGTCCAACAGTGGAATAAATACGGACTGAATAAAAGTAAGGCTACGTGAAACTTTTACCATAAATACTTGATTATTCAGTAAAGGAATCAGTGGACAAAGAAATTTGAGTTGATTGTAATTCAAAGCATCGCAACGACAAAGCTCAAAGAGATGTAATATTATGTATACGTATAATTGTACAGTAAGATTAATCCATCTCGTATTGAAATAGACCAAACTCAGGTACCGGACCTAGTGAATGCTATTCACCATAACTTGCTATGATCTGAGAGGGTAAATCGAACATCAGTACTGCGTTCATAACAGGATTACAAGCGAAGTGCAACTGTGCGCGAAATGTACTCTGTTTGAGCTGCCCTCACAATTACTTTGATGTATATCTCTTACTTATCAGCTCTGTACTATTGAATAAATTTTGTTTTACTGAGTTGAAATCTTTTTCGGTATCCTATGTATATGGGTTTTTAATTACTGTAAAACAATATAAATTGTTTGGAAACCAAAATAATGTTTCTATGTCTTTTTTTTACTCCAACTCTTTTAGTTATTTAGTGTAGAGAGGTTATTATCACTCACATATATGTATATACGGTCTTTTGAAAGTTTTACAAAAATGCGACGTTTTAATGCTATTGATCAGAGCCATAGACTATACGAACCGTTTTAAAATAGGATAATAGAGAGTCTAATAAAATCTTGGTCATATTGTACGGGTGGACTAATTCAGCTTTAGTGGGTCGCTTGGCCTCTTGTTCTGCATCACCAAATCATAAAGAGCAATACGGTGTACGTGTAAATTAAACTTTATTGCGAATAGCAGATTATCACTATTTGATCCATCCGAGCATATAGTTTGAAAAAACGTTTACCTTGCTTGGGGCCTACATGGTACCTGTTATAGTCATTAGTTGTAAACTTACACTTTTAAGCTAATAAGGCAACAAAAACATAACTAAAAAAAAGTTAATTATTATCTTTGTTTCAATTTAAACCTTGTGATAGTAGACTAAAAAAATTATGTATCGATTCACACATTATTTAGTGATTTATTAAAAACGTTACAAATATAAACTATCATCATCATCATCATCTCAGCTCATATATGTCCCACTGTTGGGCTCGAGCCTCCTCTATAATGGGGGGGTAATTGACCTATGGAGGGGCGCAGTGTCCTTTGCGCGAGTCCTGCAGGGGACATTGTGCGGACGCCCATGTCGTGCGGTGTTCTGCAGGAGTCGGTGTGAGACCCCGGGCTGAGCGTGATATGCTATGCTGACGACACACTCGTCACAGCCCGGGGCAGGACACTCGAAGAGGCGGCGAGACTGGCCACTCTCGGCACCGAGGAGATGGTCTGGCAAATCGAGGCGCTGGGGCTCAGGGTGACCCTAAATAAGACGGAGACCTTTCTATTCCATGGGCCCCGCGTATGGCTGCCTATCGGCGCCTCGTTAGTCGTCAACTCCATCCACATCAGTATCCAGGCCCATATGAAGTATTTGGGTCTGGTGCTCGACGGGCATTGGTGGTTCCGGGAGCATTTCCGCAGGATTGCTCCCCGGCTAGTCGGCGCGGCGTCCGCCCTATCGCGTCTCTTGCTGAACGTGGGCGGACCCAGTTTCGAGGGCCGACGGCTGTATGCGGGAGTGATCCGCTCAATGGCCATGTACGGCGCACCCGTGTAGACGAGGGCTCTGAACGCCCAGCTCAGGACTGTTCTGTGGAGGCCACAGAGTGTCATGGCGGTCAGAGCCATTCGCGGGTACCGCACGGTGTCAACCGAGGCGGCATGCCTATTGGCCGGGACACCCCCCTGGGACCTAGAGGCGGAGTTGCTCTCCGACTTCTACCGGCGGGTAACCTCAGTGCGCGACGAGGGTGGCTCCCCATCGTCAAACGAAATAGCCACCTGGCGCGAGGACGCCCGCCGAGACGTTATCGCCCATTGGGTTACGCGGCTGGAGAGGCTTAGACATGGTGTTGTTACCATTGAGGCCCTCCGGCCCGTACTGATGGAGTGGATGGAGAGGTGGCACGGAGTCTTCTCCTTCCGGCTGGTGCAGGTATTGTCGGGGCACGATTGCTTCGGCTTGTACCTGCACACGGTCGCGTATAGGGAGTGGACTCCGTCCTGCTACCATTGCAGTAGTGACGAGGACACGGCGCAACATATGCTCGAAATATGTCCGAGCTGGGACGGGCAGCGCCGTGACCTCATCGCTGTTATCGGTGCCGACGCCGCCGGCTGTCGGGAAAGCGATGGTCGACAGCATCAGGAACTGGGACGCGGTCGCCGCCTTCTGCGAGACTGTCATCTCGCAGAAGGAGGCGGTGGAACGAGTCCGGAAAGATTCCCGTGACCCGGGCCGCCGTCCGCGGCCGGGGCGGCGCAGGCGCGAATATCTGCGCCTGATGCCACCCTAACCGAGGCTTTGGGTGATCGGACCGGGGAATTGTCCGGTCACCCGACGTGAGGACACCGCGTGAGGGTGACGCCCCGACGGCGAAAGCTGTCAGAGCGTCGGACATGAGAGGAACCCGTGAGGGTAAACCACCGGGCGGGCCACCGAAGACAAAGATCGGGTACCGGTGGCCCGCTCGCACGGCGAAAAGAGGTGCTTGCAGGGTGGGTCTATGGGGTTGCGCGGCGCCTCTTTCGTCGCCCCGGACCAATTTAGCGGGGCGTGACCACGTCCATAGCCCACCGCAAAAAAAAAGGGTAATTGACCTACTATACCACGCTGGTCAAACGTGTTGGTATAGGGTTTTGTTTCGAGTTTTCTTCTCTTGCATAGACGTTATTTGCGTTTTATATCCCTAAGTCGTCTCGTAGGATCACCCACGGGTAAGATAGGGGGTGGTGAATTATATTCTTACTCCGTCACCACACGAAAATATAAACTAATAAGTGAATACTTTGTTAAAATGTTTCCGCTTAGCACGTACGATAAACGGAAGTACCGTCAAATAGATATTAATAGTTGTAGCAGTAGGGTTTCTGGTGATTTATTTGTTGTAGGTTCATCATCATCATCACAGCCCATAAATATCCCACGGTTGGGCTCGGGCCTCCTCCGTAATGGGAGGGAAATTAACCTACTATACCACGCTGGTCAGACGTGTTGGTATAGGGTTTTGCTACGAGTTTTCCTGTTGTAGGTTGCTAATGGATAAATCAAAGACACATGGTAATCTTGAGCATTTATTGTTTATCTTCATACATTTGCTTCTTAATCTTAGTTCATATATATATATATATATATATATCCCTGTGTAAGGAGTGATAGGGACTACTTTTCTACGTGAGGACGTTTAAGAGGGTTGTAGGTCTATGACCTTAAGACCTCGTTGGGTTTCCTATGCGAGGTTTTTTTGTGTCTGTCTTTTAGCTATCAGCCGCAAATGGCTATTACAGCTTAACCCGGACTATGGGTGAGCGCTGAGGGCTCTCAACCTAGATCCTATGAGAGACGTTTTTTTTTTCTTTCTTTTTGTGTGTTAGCCGCAGATGGCTTTGACAACTTTACGCGGACAATGGGTGAGCGCTGATGGCTCTCAACCCGACCTTTGCGAGATTTTTTTTTATTTTTTGATAAGGCAGTGGTCCGAAATGCTATTACACCACCACCACCCCCCGAAACGGGGAGTGTGAGATTCGCTAGCCTCGGCGCTAGGATACCCACTAAAACGTATCCACTGCGATCGCTGTTAGCCGAGAGGGCTTTGACAGCTTAACCGGACTATGGGTGAGCGCTGAGGGCTCTCAACCCGGTATAAGTTTTAAGCGACCCTTTGCGAGAGGTAACCTTGCGGTTTATATAGGCAGTTATAACCCTTCCACGAGACTGGGGTCGTATGCAATATTCGTTGAGTGAGACAAATACTTACTGTGTGAACGGGCAAGCATTATGATTCACGCGTAGAAGATGTGCTCACGTTAAATAGTTTTATATATATTAACAAGAGTACCGAGAGAATTGAAACGTATTTTCGGGTGTTCTAAATGCCAATGATTCTAAGAATCAATGAATTTATTACCCATTTTTTTGTCCCAAATGTTAATAGTAAGTAAACGACGAGACATAAAATATTCAATAACATCGTATGTATTCGGGTAATCAAGAAACAATGCGTGGGAGTCATATCTTCAATATCTTAATGCTATATATTTCAATATGTCTACAATTTAATATTTAATATATTTTTTACCAGTTCTGCAAATGAATAGCTTTACTTGCTTTGCCAGTTAAGTTATTATTGTAAAATGGAGGAAAGGGAGGAAGACCCACTATTTTCCTACGGTTAATCAATATACCGCACACCTCAAGAAAGGAAGGAATACGGGATGGGATCAAGGTGGAAGAGGATATAAGGCAATCTTACTCCTGTGATGAGAACCCTCCAGAACTTGCAATTTTCCGCAGAACTTCGAATAACTTTAAATACGCCCCGATCGACTATACGCACGCCTTTTATAATTAGTAGTGGAGGGGGATTTTAAGAGATTTTGTTATTTGTTTCATCATCATCATCATATTGCTCTTATACCAATTACATGGGATTGACGCAATCCGTAGTCACTCCCTATCCATCCATATAATGCCTATCCATCCATATAATGCTTCCCATAGTCCATCCATCTTTTCGTTGGTCTTTCTTTACCCCTAAAGCCTTCCACATTCATACCTATAAATTGCCTGACAACATTACTTTCATCCCGCCTCATATATATATATATATATATATATATATATATATATATATATATATATATATATATATATATATATATATATATATATATATATTTGTGTATGTATATATATACGTACATATATACGTATATAATATATATATATATATATATATTTAAATATATTATATACGTCAATTAGTTACAATCGCTGTGTAATAGCGGCTACGAATACTAGCAACACTTACTTTGTTTGTGGATGTCGTAAAAACTAAGACTGACGACTAAGAGCCGTATAACGACGTGGACCAACTCCATCTGATGCCGTTTGGTCAACAATTAATTCCCAAGGAGGGTTGACGTCTGGCAGGTGACCGGTCATAAAACTATTTCCAATAACTTTTACAATATGTACTATGAAAGAAGAGTACATACTGTACCGACCCCAAGTAATTGGGATAAAACTAGGAGAATGATGATTGATCAGTTTGTTACAATTTTATTATATGTGCCGATGAAAATAAAATTATTACGAGCTAGCAAAGCTAGCCTCTTTTCGTCTAATCTTTTAATTATATTGGAGGCCATTTAAATAAAAAAAAAATAAAAACAAACTACGCTGGGAAGTCATTTTAAGATTACCTTTTATACAGTAATCGAAAAACAAAAATAAGAAATCTCGTCTCCCAAATTTAATTCGGTAAGTTTAAATCTAAATTTTAACGCATATTCATCATTTCAGCCTATCGCCGTCCACTGCTGGACGTAGGCCTCCCTCATGTTATGCCACAGAGTGTGGTCCTGTGCCACTTGCATCCATCGACGCCCAGCAACCTTCACCAGGTCGTCTGTTCACCTAGTGGGGGATAGGCGTCCTACACTGCGTCGTCCGGTACGTGGTCGTAACTCTAGAACCTTTCTTCCTCAGCGGTTGTCGGTTCTTCGAACGATGTGGCCTGCCCATTGCCACTTCAGTGCTAATTCTTCGTGCTACGTCGGTTACACCCGTTCTTCTACGGATTTCCGTATTACGGCATCTATCTCGCAGTGAAATCCCGAGCATAGCCAGCTCCATAGCACGCTGAGCGACTTTGAGCCTGGTTATGAGGCATACATGTAGGGACCACGTTTCCGTGCCGTAAGTCATCACTGGTAATACACACTGGTTGTAGACCTGTGTTTTCAGATACTGAGGTATGTTGGATGAGAAGATCAACGCATATTAAGTTAGTTATTATAAAGCTATAACTTATATAGTTAAACAATAGAGTTAAGAACGTCTTACTTCTTTGAAGTTAAGATGCTGAACATAATAATAATAATCTTTATTGAACACTATATACATATGACAGTTTTACATAGATGTATCTGCCTCTTGAATTAGGTAATACCTGTGTTTCAAGAGACAGTTCCTTCCCGAAATACATAGGTTTTAAACATCAAATTATTTACAGTAACGAATATATATATCTTACGTAATAAAGACTAACAATAAAGAAATCTATAATAAATGTGTAGTGACAATTTTAAGTCCCTTAGCGTGTTAGTGAGCGCGCGCCCACACGTTGTGTGTGTGCGTGTGTGCGGTGTGTTTGTGGTGTGCGTGCATGCGCGCGCGCGCGCGTGTTTGTGTGTGTGTGTGGTGTGCGTGTTTTTGTGATGTTGTGTGCATGTATGTATGTGTTTCTTTTTTCTTGTGTGTGTATTTGTAGTTAAGAGAAATAAATATTTAAAAGTGATTCAAGTTTGATGTAATCCATATTACTGAGTAAAATTTGTATATGATTTTTAAAGCTGTAGTTGCTTAGATTCTGCATACCAACAGAATACATTTGGTTATATATTTGTGGGGTATACTCCCTACCTCACTCCTCCCTACCCTATACTCGTAGTATCGCTGTGCAAAGCTAGACTTTGTCGATGGTACTGAACATCGAAAACGTCGCTTTTTTAATTTCGGCAATTTTGGGATCGTTACTTTAGGTTTGGGGTATCGACGTAAAATCTGATAGATGTACATCTGACGTATTGTAAATACCTTGCTACGTTTGTATACATCAGTTGTAGGGTGCCTATATGGTAAACCATATAGTACTCCTAAGTTACTCTACTCCTAAGTTTAATATACTACTCCTAAGTTTAATATATATATGGTAAACCATATATATATTAAACTTAGGAGGACTTTAAGAATAGAACGTTGCGCACGCTCGAGTTCTATGATTATTGTTTTAGAAGCCGCCGCCCCATGAACATATACAATAGCCAATTACACATTCTTATAGCGCCTTATAAATTTGTATCAATAACTTTAGTGGTGGAATAGCTCTTAACTAGGATGGAGGATGGTGTCCGATGGTTTACTGTGTGAGACACAAGGAGGTTTCAGGAGTGGAAGGGGATGCATGGATCAAGTGTTCTCTCTGCGCAACATTGTGGAGAAGCATCTGGCCCTAGGTCAGAGGGTTTTCTGCAGTTTTGTGGATCTGGAGAGAGCATTTGACACGGTTGTACGAAAGGAACTTTGGGACATTTTACCGGAGTATGGTATTAACGGTAAACTGCTGCAGGCTGTGCAATCCAGTTACATGGGCTGTAGAGCCTGTGTGCGGCTGGATGATGGAATGTCGCCTTGGTTTGACGTCAATATCGGCGTTAAGCAGGGCTGCGTTCTATCAGCCAGGCTGTTTATCATATATCTGGATAAATGTCTCCAAAGGTTGAACGATATGAATGTGGGAGTCCAGATGGGTGACTCAGTGGTCTCTGCTCTGCTTTATGCAGATGATGCAGTCCTGCTGGCATAGTCAGCGACTGACCTGCAGACCCTAGTCGACACAATGACAGAAGATTGTAAGAAAAGGGGTCTACGTGTGAATGTGAGCAAAACCAAAATAATGGTCTTTGAAAGAGATGAAGCCAGAACAGATGTAAGAGTAACAATAGGTAATGATGTACTAGAGCAAGTGGATGAATTTGTATATCTTGGATGTGGATTTAGCCGAGATGGACGGTACACCACTGATTTTTTTTTTTTTTTTTTTTTTTTTTTTATTGCCGGTGGTGGCAAACGAGCCAGCAGCACACCTGATGGTAAGTGACACTGCCGCTCATGGACTCTTGCAATACCAGGGCATAGCTAGGCCGCTGCCTACCGTGAAGAAAGTGCTCTTCTTAAACCTCGTTTAAAAAAGGACATGTCATAGCGCTCGGGAAATACAGCAGCAGGTAGTTCGTTCCAGATCTTGCATGTACGTGGGAGAAACGAACGTTGAAAACGTACAGTTGACGTCTGTATCGTTTCCAGGTGGAATGGATGAACCCTGCTGCGGTGTCGAGTGGTACGGTGATAAAATGGTGACGGTGGTACCAAGTCAAACAGTTCCTCAGAGCACTCCCGGTGAAAGAGCCTGTAGAGTACACAGAGAGACCCAAAGTCTCTCCGGCTCCCCAATGACTCCAGTCCTTCCGTGAGATTGGGATCACCGACGATTCGAACAGCACGTCTTTGCAGGGAGTCAAATGGGTCTAGCTGATATTTGGGCGCGCCTGCCCAGAGATGTGAGCAGTACTCCACATGAGGGCGGACTTGTGCTTTATATAGCACAAGACGTTGTCTCGGTGTGAAGTATCGCCTGGCTCTGTTCAGGACGCCCAGCTTTCTACTTGCCAATTTGGCTTTGTCCTCCAAATGACTCCCAAACTGGACTTTGCTTGATAGTTCGACGCCGAGGATCCCAATACTCTCGGAAATTTGGAGAGTTACTCCTTGGAACTGAGGCGCCATGACGAAGGGGTCCTTTTTTGCAGTGAACGCGCAAACTTGTGTCTTAGTGGGATTGAACTGGACTAAGTTCCGTTCACCCCATTCGGAGGCCCGCCCCAGAGAGCGCTCGACTTCAGACACAAGTTGAGTCCTTCTTTCCTGTAATATATTCCGAGGGATATTCTGATGCTCGGTATACCGCTCGTCACCCGTGCTGTCATCCGCATAGCAATGCATACTCTTTATAGAGAGCATGTCATTGATATGCAGGATAAACAACGTCGGGGAGAGCACCGAGCCCTGTGGTACACCAGCGTTAATGGTCATGGTATCGGAGCAAGAGCCATCGACGACGACTCTTATACTCCGACCATCCAGAAAGCTGGCGATCCATTTACAGAGTCCCTCGGGGATTCCATAAGACGGTAGCTTCGATAGAAGGGCTCCGTGCCAGACCCTATCGAACGCCTTTGCGATATCTAGGCCGAATGCTAGCGCCTCACCCTTGCCCTCCAAAGCCTCTGCCCAACGGTGTGTAAGGTACACAAGAAGATCACCAGCCGATCGACCATGTCGAAAGCCGTATTGGCGATCACTGATCAGCTGGTGATCCTCAAGGTACTGCAGAAGCTGGCGGTTTATGATTTTCTCCATTACTTTGGAGAGCAAGGATGTTATCGCAATCGGCCTGTAATTCGATGGGTCCGACCGTTCTCCCTTTTTAGGGATCGGGTGGACTTGAGCTACCTTCCACGAAGATGGAACCCTATTAGTATCGTAGGAAAGACGGTATAGGCGCGTGAGGACGGGGGTTAACTCAGGGGCGCACGTCTTTAAGACCACTGCAGGGATGCCATCCGGCCCACTCGACTTATGGACGTCTAAAAGCCGCAGCTCTCGCCTGACCGCACGCTGTGAGATACGGATTTCAGGTAGAGAGCTATCACACCGCGGTATGGTAGGTGGTGTGGCAGCTCCCGCATCCAAAGTCGAGTTACAGGCAAAGAATTGACCTAAAAGATCGGCCTTCTCCTTTGCGCTGTAGGCCAGACTGCTATCGCTTTTCTGTAGTGGTGGGAGATTGGACCGGCAGAAGTTGCCTTGAGCAGCCTTGGCGAGCGACCAGAATGCACGACTCCCAGCAGGATAGCTCTCTAATCGCTCGCCAATTCTGGCAACATGTTCTGCCTTGGCTCTGGCGATAGCCTTCTTACTAGATCTGGAAGCGGCGTTAAATTTTCGCTTCACCTCTTTGACGTTCGGGTCTTGACAGTTTTTAGCCCGGTTCCAGGCCCGATATGTGGACTGCTTCTGCCGTGCAGCCGTCCTGCAGGTTTTGTTAAACCAAGGGCGGCTGCGGCCGCCGACGGGTATTTGAGTATTGGGGATAAATAAATCCATCCCCATAATAATCGTTTCGGTTACGCAGTCTGCACAAACGCCAGGGTCCTCAGAGGCGAAGCAAAGCCGCTTCCATGGGTAGGATGCATAAAACTCGCGAAGTCCATCCCAATCTGCCGACTTATATTGCCAGACTCTGCGAGTCCCAGTCGCCGTAGAGCGATTAGGCCTCGCAACAGGGGCTCTGCTACGGACTAGGCAGTGGTCAGATGACCCAAGAGGGGCTTCGACCACTACCCGGTATCCTTGCTGGTGTGTAGTCAGCAGAAGATCGAGTAAAGAAGACTCATGGCTCTCAATGTCTGGGACACGGGTGGGCTGTGTCACCAGTTGTGAGAGTCCATAGGCCGAGACCATATTGAAGAGATGTCGACCCTGGAGATCAGTGGCTCGGGACCCCAACCACTCTTTATGATGAGCGTTGAAGTCTCCAAGAACCACCACCTCCGCTGATGGACACTGCTCCAATATTTCGTCAATCCCCCATTGGACGTTCTCAAATAACTGAGTTGACCCCGAATCACTGCCATGCGACCTGTAGAGGCACGCGTAGATGCGGGTAAACCCTCCATAGTCTACGCGCAACCACAAGATAGACAGGTCACCATGTTCGAGGGCCCGAAGCCGGCGACAACAGATATCACCCCGAATGAACACGCACACCCCGGCCTTACGACGGAAGGAGTGCTCTAACTCGTAGCCAGGGTAGTTAAGGTACGAAATATCATTCGGAGCGCCTATCTGTGTCTCCGTTAAAAAGAGCAAGGCAGGCCGCGCCGTCTCGAGATGGTGGTGAACGGCATCGAGATTGCTATGTAAACCCCTGATATTGCAAAAATCCACATCAAATGTGGATAAGGGGACCGCCGTAGAAAACCTTCTCTTTTTTCTAGTACTTTTCATACGGGTTTTTATTTAAGAAGAGGAGGAAGGGAGTGTGGATACGTATAATGAGATTCGGTGGTACCAAAAAAAATAGGTGCGGGGCACAGTGCATGGCTGGAGGGTGAGTTTTGTGAGAAGCTGATACGAAGCACGGAAGGGCCCCCGGTGCCCCCCCGCGCGCAGTCGCCGTAATCCACTCCGGTTTCCTGCTCCGGCACAACGACTACACAGCGGGATTTTCGCCGGTTGGCGGGACAGCCTCCCAGGGAGGATAATCCTGGGTTCGGGTCCCCTGCTGACCGGCAGGTGGCCGGCGGTGACCATTCCCACCGGGTCTCCCTGTACCCCATGTCAGCCTCTCACGCTCAATGCCCCAACCAAGACTTCACCACCGCAAGTTTCAGGCACCACCTGAACCCACCACACGTAAACACACCCAGAAAGTTGGGCTTCCGGCTCTCTCGCTCACCGAACGAAGCGCAGCAGCATATTGCCACTGCTCAAACGTCGATTTTCTGCGAGAGTGTGGTACTACCCCGGACGAACCGGCCCGCGGCTGTAGACAGAACACTGTCAACAGCGTGGTCCTACCACAGTGAAGGTATATAAGGATATAGAGCGAAGAGTGAATGCGGGAAATAGAGTGAACGGAGCGTTGGGGCAACTTCTCGGCAGCCACCACCTCAGCCAGAAGGCACGTGTAGCAATACATAACGCAGTGCTTGTCCCAACATTACTGTATGGAAGCGAGAGTTGGGTATGCAGAAAAGAGTATGAAAGTAAAATTAATGCGGTCGAAATGCGATCTCTTCGGAAAATCTGTGGAGTTAGGCTGACCGACCGCATTCGTAACGACGACGTAAGAGAGCGAGTAGGTATGAAAGAGAGTATTGGTGTAAAGATGCGAAAGGGAATGCTCCGATGGTTCGGACATATGGAAAGAATGCCGAACGAACGTCTGGTTAAGAAGATATACAATGCGAAAGTGGAAGGATGTAGGTACCGAGGGAGACCGAGACTAACCTACCTAGACCAGATCGGTCAGGTACTGAAGGAAGGTGGAGTCAAGAGTCTCCGAAACCGGCGAACGTGTATGAAGAGAATTATGAATGTTGAGGAAGCGAGTGAAGTATGCAGAGATAGAGTTCTCTGGCACTCTGCTCTTTCTGTCTACCCTGCAAGGGATATGGCGTGATGATATGTATGTATGTAGCTCTTAACTGTTTAAAAATGTAGATCATCTTTCTTAAGCGAGTATTCAAACCGGTGGTAATATGTGTTTCCCAACGTAGGTGATCATCCACTACAGTACCCAAGTACCTAATACTGCTAGTTTTAATTAAATGATTACACTGGTATTTGTCATTACTCTTATAATCATTTCGTAGGTTGCATGGAAATGTGTGAATTTTAATATCAAAGCCCGGACGAGGGTGCGATGCCTTGGTTTTTGTAAAGCATATATTTAGATTTATCTGCATTTAGGGTAAGAAGATTCATATCAAGCCATCGTAACACTCTAGCACACTTTTCGGTAGTTCTTTGTACCTGTGCCCAAGTTCTACCATGAAACACAATGACAGTGTCATCTGCATACATCATGATTTCTGCACCACCAGATATGTTTCTTGCGAGATATTTATGTAGGTTAAGAAGAGTGTTGGGCCAAGGGTGTTTCCCTGAGTTATACCAATGCTACAAGCTGCAGCGTCACTTATATGTTCGCCTATTCTAACTGGCTGCTCTCTACCTGTCATATAATCTCGGAACCATAGAGTACGTGGACCCTTACACCCATCAATGTTTCTAATTTGGATAGCAATATTGGAATAGACACTGTATCAAACGCTTTTTTCAAGTCTAAAAAGACACCGATTACCTTATTGGCCGCATCAACGTGCTTGGTTATGGTTGATAACAACTTAAGGATGGCATCGTTGGTGGACAATCCTTTACGAAACCCAAATTGATGTTGTGAAATGAACTTGTTCTGCTCCATATATTTAACAAGTCTTTTATTGACTACCTTCTCCAGAATTTTGGAGAGGCATGAAAGCAATGAGATAGGTCTGTAGTTATACACTGCATACTTATCATCTGCATTGTGTATTGGTGAGATAATAACGGTTTTGAACACTCTTGGAAATGTGCCGTGGCCAAGGCTAAGATTGAACAATAAAATAAGTTTCGTTAAAATGCTGAAAAATATATTGATTAAAAAAATACGTATTTATAATTATAAGTAAGAACAATTCATAAGAAAACATTATAGCATTTTCAAGTGTGTATAATACTTTACCACTAACATGAAATTCTATAAACCATATTTAGACCAAAATTATTTATTCGTGGAATTATCAACAATGTAAATATCGTGACACGAACTGACAGAAACCACATAATTAATCTCGTAGTTGCTTATTTAACCTCTATTTTGGTGAGGATCTGACTTGGAGATAAAAGTTGGCATATCAATATTCAAGAGCATCGGTCCACTGATGCATGAGCAATACGGTAATTTAATGTCTTAACATGGCTAAAACATTCAATTCTCACTACAAATTATGTAAATACAATGTACGACTCGTAGTAAATTTAGATATTAGTCTATTTCTCATACATTCTATATTTTATATTTGACATATTTTATATTTGATTCTATATTTGATATCGTATATATTTTTTTTGATATTTTTCCATGTGGTGACGGAGTAAGAATACAATTCAGAACCCCCTATTTTACCCGTGGGTGATCGTAAGAACCGACTAAGGGATATAAAACGCATATAACATCTATGCAAGAGAAAGAAAACTCGAAACATAACCTTTTATATCCCTCCTATTATGGAGGAGGCTCGAGCCCAATAATGGAACATATATATATATATATATATATATATATATATATATATATATACTAGCGGACCCGGCACACTTCGTTCCGTCTAACAGTTAATGAATGAGATAAGCAGATTTTGATTAATTTAAAATTATTAAGTTATTTTTAGCTGTGTGGTAGCGGCTACAAATTTCGCATTGTCAATAGCACGGCCTGCCTCCCTTTACTCTTGTGATTTAGAAGCACGGAGTTGGGCCATATTAACGCGGCGGTCTTCCCGTGCAATAAATTGTTCTTCTGCCGTGGTTACGTTCGTTATGTTTCGAATTCTAACTGCGTAACCGTTTTGTTGGGAAAGATTTGATTTTATTGGTCGCGGCATTGTTGATGACAATATAGACATAATATGTTTTATTATAACAATATTCGTAAAAATTCGTAACACTCGCACAAAACGAACTCTGACCGGTCAAATTTTGCACGCCTCATAAGCGAAGCATTTAGGTCTTGCTCTACTCTCGATATATGAAAATCAAGCTCTTTTCAAACCTAAAAATTATTATATTTTTCTCACATTGCACTTATAGGATAATATTATCATACATATGTCAAGAAAAAACATTCGTTTAAACGTATTTGATATTTTTAAAAAGCAATTATTTTGTTTAAAGTAAGAAAATAGTTGATTAAAAAAAATATTCGAAGACGTCGGATAAAATATTCCGTATCTGGCAAGAATACGACCGTAAAAATTAATGTATCAAAATATTTCTTTTTTTAAAAGCTTCATAATCGCAACGTGCGGTTTCCTTTCGAAAATGGAGTCGTAATTCCTTGTCGTTTAATTGCAATTAATAAAAAACTAAACTGCTAAGTCATTATTAGTGTATGTATATCTTATGAAAATTGGGTTCGTTTACATTTTTTGTTCGTCTATTCGGACAGGCAAAGGAAATAGATCCCACAGCTATGTTTAATACGGCGTCGAGAATGGCACGAAATTATTTTTCTTTTTCATTTATGGCATTGACTAATTAAATGAAAAATTGTCACATGTCTGTTAACTTCAGTAGGTATCTTAAAGATATTGTATTTTTTTAAAGAAAAAAATAACAAAATTGCATTTTTTTTTTGTTTCTACAACTTTTTGAAGTGAATGAAACCTTTTTATCGACGTATGGGAGAAATTTTATATTGTAACGTTTTTCTGTTACGCGCCATATTTATTTTGAAGTATAAAGCGCATGGGAGGGTTATCTGTGTGGTGACGGAGTAAGAATACAATTCGCCACCCCCTATCTTAATCGTGGGTGATCGTAGGAGACGGCTAAGGTAAGAGATATAAAACGCATATAACATCTTTGTAAGAGAAGGAAAACTTGAAACAAAACCCTATACCAACATGTCTGACCAGCGTGGTATAGTAAGTCAATTTCCCTGCCATTATGGTGGAGGCGCGAGCCCAATAGTGGGACATATATGAGCTGAGATTATAAGCGCACGAAAGTAGAGAGAAGAGAGAGAGAGAGGGTGGGAGAGAAGGAGAGAGACAGAGAGGGAGAGAGGCAGAAAAGGAAAGAGGCAGAGAGACAGAGAGAGGGGAGAGAGGGAGAGGGAGAGGGAGAGAGGATTTTTAATAGTGGCAGGACTATGCTGTTGACAGTTCTCTGTCTACAGCCGCGGGACCATACCACCACCACACTCGCACAGAAGATCGACGTGTGAGTAATGACAATGCGCTATTGCGCTTCGTTCGGTGAGCGAGAGCGCCGATAGCCCAAGTGGGTGGGTTTTAACGGTAGGCAGCGGCCTAGTTATACTCTTGGTATAGCAAAGGTCCATGGGCAGCTGTGACACTTACCATTAGGTGTGCTGCTTGCTCGCTTGCCACCATAAACAAAGCAAAAAAAGGCAGAGAGGGAGAGAGAGAGAGAGAGGAAGAGAGAGACAGAGAGGGAAGAGAGAGGGGGAGAGAGAGAGAGAGGAAGAGAGAGACAGAGAGGGAAGAGAGAGGGGGAGAGAGAGAGAGGGAGGGATATAGAGAGGAAGATAGAGAGGGAGATATAGGGGGAGATAGAGAGGGAGATAGAGAGGGAGAGAGAGAGAGAGAGAGAGAGAGGGAGAGAGAGGGAGAAAGATAGAGGGAGAGAGAGAGGGAGAGATAGAGAGAGAGAGAGTTAGTTATTTAGCCAAAGTGTCACTTCTGATATGTGTACGTACTTTATACGCACGCATAATTTTTTGTTTTTTTAAAGTGCAATTTTATTTAATATTACTACCAGATCTTGCTCAATGAAATAATTAAGGCGCTTTATTTACCGGGCATATCATAGTATTGACTAATAGTAAATGCTAAATAATATAAAAATTATGAGGCGTACACTATTGAATTTTCCAAATTATAATTTTAACTTTTCGCGGTATTTTCCAAACAAACCATTAGACCACGTAATGACGTGAGCTGTCAGTTGCCATTGGTTACATCATCAACAAATGGACGCTTAGAATTGATATGTTTTTAATTTTCTTTTTTTTTGTTTATTAATATCATATTTTAATATCCTATATCCTATTCCCGACGACAACAAACTCAAAAACATAAAAATCATAAAAATTGGTGCAGCCGTTCTTGAGTTATAAGTGTTGTAACTAACACAACTTTCTTTTATATACCTACAGTCAAACCTGGATAAGTGAGAACTGGATAAGCGAGAAAACTCTATAAGTGAGAGTAAAAGCCAGGACCCGTCATTTTAAGCTCCCAAAACCTCTATTAGTGAGAAACAGAAACCTCTATAGGAGAGAGTCGTTTTTCCCTCGTGAACCTCCATAAGCGAGACTGCTGCTTATCTATACCTCTATAAGCGACAGACAAACTTTATTTACTTATATTATTTAGGAGGAACTATAGCAAATGACAAAACAAATTTCAAATTTGACATCTGCTATTTTATGACTCATTCTTAACTTTTGTGGAACTTCCTACTGTTGTCATTATATAATATTTTCTAATAGTTTAAGTATAAGTCGTGTTATTAGTTTATTTTAAGTATTTTAATAGTACAAACACTGTATTGACAAATAACGTGGCTTAGCTCGATCAACCAATCAGAATCGCCAGGGGCGGGTAGATATTTTGTAGAGGGGAAAATGTTGATATAAGTCGAGCCAAGCCACAGAGCAAGGGAGTTGAGTTGCGACCGCCGTTGAGTAAACTCTTTAACGTGCTCAATAAGAATAGATTGTTATTGTGAAATTGAAGTGTGATTTACTGGAATATATAATTGCCATGAAACAAGTGAGTACCAAGCTTTTATTTTAAAATAAACTAACGTACCAATTTTCAGCCTGTTGAATCTTTCAACCAGAAATAGTGCGAAGTCAACTTACTTTTGGCCCAGTTACTAGTCCCAACACTGGGCTACGTCAACATCTCAGAAGTGGGATAAATAACACATGCTCACGAGTAAATTTTTTTTTTAGTAGTAATATACATATTTGATATAACGAACTTTTCAAATCGTCTAAATCTACATAAAGCGTTTCTTTCGAGATATCATGATAACGATTTAAACATTTCTCTCCCCCGCCTTCTTCGAATATTGTAATATATGTCTGTGTAATTTTCTGGTTACAAAATTTTAGTGTGTTTTAAATATCATTGCCAAATAAATAACTACCTGCTTATTCTATTTATTATACTTTAACAGAATTACTTTGCGTAAAATATTTTCACTTCAGGACAACTTAATAAACGGTGCACGTAATTCGCAAGAACGTGTGGTGCACACTCCACACTCTCGAGGCACTATGCGTCAACAAACTAGAAGTACAACACCACGTCGCTCACGCAGCCGGTCGATACGCAACTCTAGGGAGAGTATGAGCCGCCGCTCTCCAATACTGGAACCTGGTCACAGCCGTCAAGCATACGGCTGGTCGAGTGAGCTATCCCGCGACCGAGAGCTGCGCGCTGACCACCGTGCTCGCAGCCGCGACGCCCAACGTGCCCGCAGCCGCGACGCCCAACGTGCCCGCAGCCGCGACGCCCAACGTGCCCGCAGCCGCGACGCCCAACGTGCCCGCAGCCGCGACGCCCAACGTGCCCGCAGCCGCGACGCCCAACGTGCCCGCAGCCGCGACGCCCAACGTGCTCGCAGCCCCGACGCACAGCGCGCCCGCAGCCCCAACGCGCAACGCAGCCGCGACACGCAACGCTCCCGCAGCCGCGACGCGCAACGCTCCCGCAGCCGCGGCGCGCAACGCTCCCGCAGCCGCGGCGCGCAACGCTCCCGCAGCCGCGACGCGCAACGCTCCCGCAGCCGCGACGCGCAACGCGCCCGCAGTCGCGACGCACACCACACCAGCACCAGCAATGCAAACCGCGCCAGCAGCCGTGACGTACGCCGTACCCGCAGTCCCAACGCGCACCGTGCCGTTAGCCGTGATGCACATCACTGCGGCGCCAGTCGAGATGCGCATCGAGCCAGCAGCAGCAGCAGCAGCGTACACCGCTCAGAAGAGCATACTAACAGGTACGCCAATCGACAAAGGTCACGAAGCCCTGTTGTAGACAACCCCATACATAATTTAAGTATTACCGGTATCGAGTCTCCCGCCCAGCCTCCCAGCAATATACAATGCTTTAACGATCTTGCAGCTATTTTAAAGTCCATGACAAATAACAGCTTAGAAAGGTTGAGTTCTATGAACAATACTGTCCCCGAATTCGACCCATGTAAACGAGAACAGACTATGACGATGTGGATTCATAAAGTCAACGAGTGTGCAACCATTTACGGTTGGACCGAGAAACAAACCATTCATTTTGCTTTGCCAAAATTGAAGGGCGTGGCCCAACGATGGTATGAAGGCCTACCCTCTGTCTTGTTTTCATGGGCCGAATGGCAGGATAATCTATTGGCTGCTTTTCCATCTGACGAAAACTATGGTCAGATGCTAAGTGACATGCTAGCCAAAAGGGCTCGGTTTACCGATTCTCTGGAAGAATACTATTATGAGAAGCTGGCCCTTATCAATAGATGCACTATCACTGGAAAACGCGCTGTTGACTGTTTATTGCATGGTATTGACGATCGCTCGGTTAGGCTTGGGGCTGAAGCTGCACAATTCGATGATCCCAATAAATTGTTGTCTTACCTACGTAATGCTCGTAACGTGAAACCAAACCTTGATCGTAGACCCAAAGGGCTGCCTTTACGACAGCAATCAAATCCTCCACTAAAAACGCCTCGTTGTTCCAATTGCAAGAAAGATGGTCATCTCACGTCACAATGTACACAACCCATAAAGAAGTGTACAAGGTGTGGAAGGATTGGTCACGAAACTGAGCAATGTTATTCTAAGGTCCAAACAAATGAGAAAACGGTTATGTATGTTGGCAGTGACGATGAGTCTTTTGCTCTTTCTTCTCTTTCACTGGTAGCTACATCCGAAGCTGGTTCGGAGCCCAATCAGAAGTATTATAAAACCGCCTTCGTCAATGGTCGCCCTATTTCGGCTTATATAGATTTTGGTAGTGAGTGTTCCATGATACGCCTGTCAGAGTTTAAAAAATCTAGGTACTGACTACGACGTCAATGATCTTCCCACACTACGTGGTTTTGGCAACTCGCTCGTAGATTGTATTGGGAAGCAACGGGTCCACATGATCATAGATAATGTTGAAGCTGATCTAGATTTATTACTTGTCCCCGATGACGCTATGCACGTGCCAATGTTGATAGGACAAACGTTCACCGAGCAGCCGCATGTAGTGGTTCAAAAAACTAACAGTAGCTTGCAAATTTCTGCACTCGATCATTTAGACGTCACTGTTGACAGTAAGATTAACATCTACTGTAGCGACAATGTTGACGTTACTGGTATATCTATAGTGGGTGTTTACACAGATGCATCTTACAATGGTGAAGTTTACATTGAAGGTGGCCTCAGGTACCTTAGAGGAGTTCGATACAATGTCCCATCTGGATTATTCCAGTTGGACAAGGACGGTAGAGGATACATTGTAGTTAATAAGTCTTCTTCATCATCTTTAGCTTTACCTAAAGATCTTCTCATTGCTCGCGGTCGTATTGCTCGGGAAGAGTGCATCTCCCCAGTTATGAATATCACAAATTACGTTTGCGACGGCAATGGTACCAAAAGTATATTGGAGCATAATATTAATGTTGGTGATAATCTCACTATTGATCAAAAGAATCGCCTTTTGATCTTGCTGAATAAACACCGCAAATGTTTCGCTTTTAATTTGTCGGAGCTAGGAAGTACCACATCTGGTCAAATGAGAATTGAACTTCACAATAATGAACCAGTTGTCTACAGACCTTATCGCCTTTCGTTCAGCGAGAAAGAACAGGTGAGAGGAATGATATCAGAATTACTAGATAATGATATCATTCGTCCATCGACCTCTTCGTATGCTAGCCCTATCGTAGTAGTGAGGAAGAAATCCGGTGAGCTAAGGTTGTGTATCGATTATCGCGCATTAAATAAGAAGACTGTACAGGAAAATTACCCAATGCCTTTGATTGAAGATCAGCTAGATGCCCTATCGGGTAACGAATTCTATACCACCCTTGACTTAGCATCAGGCTACTATCAAATACCGATTCATGAATCTGACAAACATAAAACTGGTTTTGTAACACCGGATGGTCATTACGAGTTTAACCGTATGCCATTTGGGCTTGCTAACGCGCCCGCCACCTTCCAAAGGATTATGAATCAGGTTTTGGGACCTCTCCGGCACAAGGAGGCTCTGGCGTACCTTGATGACATCATCATTCCCAGCAAGACTTTTGATGAGGGTTTAGAAAGAGTAGAGACTGTTTTGAACATTTTTTCCCAAGCTGGTCTTACGTTAAAGTTATCGAAGTGCGTTTTCTTTGGTCGCGAAGTTGAGTACTTAGGATTCGAGGTATCTTCACATGGTATTCGTCCGGGTTCCAATAAAATAGAAGCGGTCAAACGTTTCCCGGTACCACAGAATCAGCATCACGTACGTCAGTTCCTCGGACTTGCCAGTTTTTTCCGTAGATTTGTTCTAAATTTCTCTGTAATCGCTAAACCCCTCACACAACTCCTGAAGAAAGACTGTAGATGGGTCTGGGGAGCAGAACAAGAATCTTCATTTCGGCAACTCCAGGAATCTCTCTCTCAAAGACCAATCTTGGCATTGTATGACCCTCAGGCCTATACCGAGCTTCACACAGATGCGTGCAAAATTGGCGTAGCTGGTATCCTATTCCAAAAGGATGACCAGGGTTCACTTCGTCCAGTCGCTTATTTCAGTAGACAGACTACCCCGGAGGAGCAAAACTATACATCCTATGATTTGGAAACCCTCGCCGTGGTAGCGTCTTTAAAAAAGTTTCGTGTCTACCTGATAGGAGTGCCCTTCAAGGTTATTACAGATTGCAATTCTTTACGCGCTACTTTTCAAAAGAGAGACATGATTCCTCGCGTGGCTCGTTGGTGGGAGCAAATGCAGGAGTTTAACTTCAGCATTGAATACAAAGCTGGCCATCACATGAGTCACGTTGATGCTCTCAGCCGTAATCCCATCCAAGAACCTCTTAGCATCTTGGCTATATCTAATACTAGTTGGCTAGATACTGTCCAGAGTGCTGATGATGAGATACAAAGAGTTGTAGGAATCCTTAAAGATTCTAACATGGATGATGTGGTAGACATTAAAACCAATTTTAAACTAAAGAACAATAGACTCTTTAGAACTACTGTCGATGGAGATAGGTGGGTCGTACCTAAAGGAGTTCGTTGGCAGGTCGTAAAACAAAACCATGACGACATAGGTCACTTTGCTTTTGATAAAACTTTGGAAAAAATTAAAGCAACATTTTGGTTTCCAAAAATGCGTAAGTTCGTAAAAAAGTACGTAAACTCTTGTCTAGAGTGTGCCTATTCAAAAGCTACCGGTGGCAAGAGACCTGGTGAGCTACATCCCATAGAAAAGATAGATATTCCTTTTGACACAGTCCATGCTGATCATGTCGGTCCGTTCGTTCGTAGTGCCAAGGGTAACATGTATATATTAGCTTTAATAGATGCATTTACTCGGTACATCTTTCTCAAACCCGTCAAAAATACCAAAGCTCAAACCACGATCAGGGTGTTTAGAGAATATTTCGGTATATTTGGTGTGCCCCGCAGGATTATAACCGATCGTGGCACATCTTTCACCAGCGAATTATTTAAAAACTTTGCAAGAGAACGTAACATTAAACACGTCCTCAACGCGGTGTCCACTCCCAGGGCAAATGGTCAAATAGAACGCTACAATAGGACACTCGTGGAATCATTGACCGCCAAGTGTATAGGCTCTGCAGAAAACAAATGGGATGAACACCTACCCGAAGTGCAATGGGGAATGAATAACACTTTCAATAGGGGCATTAATTGTACGCCATCTGAGGCATTATTTGGGATTAGACCAAGTAGCACGAGCGATAGCCGAATCAGGGCGGAACTAAGCAATGACGTCACGAACTCCGGCAGTCGGGATTTAACCGAGATAAGGACTCGAATTAATAAGCATGTCAAATCCTACCAAGAAGCCCAGAAACAGGCTTATGACGAAAAACACCTTAAATGTCCTAAATATAAAGTTGGTGATCTAGTAAGGGTGGAACGACAAATTCCGTCTATAGGTGGTAGTAAAAAACTCATCCCTAAATATCAAGGCCCCTATAGGATTACAAAAGTATATGATCTAGATAGGTATCAAATCGAGGATACGCCACTGACACGAAAGGGTAACCGACTTTTTACAACTGTAGTGGCCGTCGACAAAATTAAACCGTGGCTTAATTTTAACAGGCCGCACGATTCCTCTAGTGATGGTGAATAATGTTGATGACCAGTAAAGGTTCTTGAATCCTCGCTTATATGCTAATGCTTTATACTTAATTTTAACCCGCAGGTTATGAACTATAATATTTCAGGCCATGAAATAAGGACTGCTAAAACTGACACCCTCCGGACATATCTCCGGCGTTGGTGTAAGTGAAATAAATACCCTCTGGACTTTATAGTCCGGCGTTGGTATACACATAACCCTCTGGACTTGTGTCCGGCGTTGGTTTAAAATATTTATACACACAAAATACCCTCTGAGCCTGATAACCCGGAGTCGGTACAATAACTAATTGTAAAACATTTACACTATTATCTAATTGTAAAACATTTACACGTTTAACTAAACGTATGCTTATAATCTTTGATAATACCCTACTAGTTACTAAGCTATTCATAATTACGAGTGTGCTTACAGTGGTAACGGCAAAGTATCCAACGTTACCCATACATAATCATATACAAATATAATTTCCTCATCACTTTTAGGCATATTTTAATTTTCTCACAATTACTAGTATATATCAAGTATGAGGTCATACTTAGAAGCATGGATGGCCGACTGTTGTCATTATATAATATTTTCTAATAGTTTAAGTATAAGTCGTGTTATTAGTTTATTTTAAGTATTTTAATAGTACAAACACTGTATTGACAAATAACGTGGCTTAGCTCGATCAACCAATCAGAATCGCCAGGGGCGGGTAGATATTTTGTAGAGGGGAAAATGTTGATATAAGTCGAGCCAAGCCACAGAGCAAGGGAGTTGAGTTGCGACCGCCGTTGAGTAAACTCTTTAACGTGCTCAATAAGAATAGATTGTTATTGTGAAATTGAAGTGTGATTTACTGGAATATATAATTGCCATGAAACAAGTGAGTACCAAGCTTTTATTTTAAAATAAACTAACGTACCAATTTTCAGCCTGTTGAATCTTTCAACCAGAAATAGTGCGAAGTCAACTTACTTTTGGCCCAGTTACTAGTCCCAACACTGGGCTACGTCAACACTACCATTGTTTTTCTATTGTTTTCTCGTCGATATTGTACCTATTCTATTTCGTGGAACTAAATAACGTTGTTATTTTATCGCATTCTTTTCGAATGGACACGTGTGCCTGCCTGTATACCGTCCTGTTTGTCGGACTTACTCAGTTTATAGTTAATCAATTGCGAAGGAAAGTTCTGTTCTGCATCATGTCAAAACGGAAAATTAAAGTACTGTCATTAAGTGATAAACTTAAAATGGTGAATGCGTTTGAATCCGGCAAATCGCGAAATAAAATTCAGAGGGAGTTTAATTTACCAGAATTCACCTATTATAAATTTATAAAATCAGAAGACTCTATAAAGTCTGAGTGCTCTGATGGACATGGAAATATTAAGGGACTAGAGTTTCTGAATTTTTCAATATCGAAAAGTGCCTTTTGAAATGGATAAAACAAACTCTCGATAAGAACATTCCCATGGATGGATCTTTGTTGAAAGGAAAATCAAAAGAGTTTGCTACAAAACTGGGAATCCAGAACTTTTCTGCTAGTAACGGCTGGTTAGAGGGTTTTAAAAGGCGTCATGATATAGTTTTCAAAAAAGCAGCTGAGGAAAGTAAATCTGTGGACCTAGGTGTGTGCAACCACTGGACTGAAGATTTGCCAAATATTTTAGAAGGGTATGAACCAGATGATATTTACAACGAGGATGAAACTGCTTTGTTTTTCAAGTCCATTCCGGATATAACATTTACGTTTAAAGGCGAAAAATGCGTTTCGTGCGTGAAATTTGTTCAAAAATGCATGCGTAAATACATACAGACTATATTCATACTCGCTGTGACTTGTTATTGCTGCGTACCTCTATAAGAGAGAAACGCTACCAATGTACCTGCATTAGTGAGAAACTCGGGTTAGTGAGAAACCTCTATAAGCGAGAATGAGATTGTGCTCCCTTGAACTCTCGCTTATCCAGGTTTGACTGTATATATATATATATATATATATATATAGATTCCCCTCCCCGCCTTAGCCTAGTACAGTGCGAGGTTGATTCGCGCGTAGAATAAAAATAGTTTTGTCCTTTTAAGGATATTCTATCGGCTTGTGCAGTGTTTCCAATTGTGATTTGTAGTGTTTTGTTCGCGATTACGTGTATTACGATAAGTATTTGTTCTTGTTTATGCTTTAATAGTGTTAAAATCGGTAAGTTTTTATTTTTCTTAAGTAGTGGGTAGGTTTATATTATTATTAACATTGGGATTTAATTTTATTTTCTTCGTTTAATTTATATCGTTGTACTTAGAATGCCTAAATGTTATAATGATAGCGAACCGCCTGATCGTGGCGCCGACGTATTTCGTTTGAGTCAGTTAACACCTCGCTCACCACCAGCCGGTAACAGCAGACGTGCCCTTTACAATGAGCCGTCTCCGGCATACGTTACACCCGAGACGAAATCCATACCGGTACATATCGCGAATAACTCGTCTCCACTTAGTGTTAGTGACACGGGAAAAGCCGATTATTGCGAGCTGGTTTCCGAGGCGTCAACTTTTTTGTCAAAAATAAATGAGCTCGTAAATGATCAGGGTTCACGTATGAATAACGCAAATAAAACTGCCATTATGGATTACACCCAACGCATTACGGCCATTGTATCGATTTTAGCATTAAAGTCATCTTGTAATGAGACTAAACTGGCCAACGTCGAACGAGAATTAAGCCAAGTTCAAACTAAGCTCCCTATAAACGATATTAAAAAACCATCTTACGCCGAAAAATTAAAACTGTCAAATGTGGTGCCACAGTTCGAGGTTCGCTCGTCGCGCGCTCCCTGTGTAATTGCATATCCCACGGCCGAACGTACAGCTGATTACGCGTCATCTTCAGCTACCAAACAAGCGTTACTGAGGGCAATCAAGCCTATCGATGATGGTTTCCAAATAGTAGGCGTCAAAAAAGCCGCGAAATCGGGTGTCGTCCTTCGCGTTACTAATGAGAGACAGATTAAAAAACTGGAATCAGTCGACGCTATAAAGGCCGCTGGCCTACGTTTAGAAAAAACCGAAAGGTAGACGTCCTCGTTTAATAATTAAAGACGTGCCGATTTCTATGGAAGACGACGCGTTCCTTGTCGCACTGTACCGTCAAAATATTAAAGACGAAATGTCACTTAAAGAGGACGAATTCATTAAATCTACGAAAATTATCCGTAATAGAAAATTACAGAATGGGCGGAAGTGGATCGGCATCGAACTTGATCGCGAAGTGCGCGTCCATCTGTTAACCACAAAAGAAAAACTATTTATAGACTGGGCCAACTGCCGCTTCTACGATGATTTAGAAGTAGTACGTTGCTCAAACTGCCAGGTTCACGGTCATGTCGCGAAGTACTGTACAGAAAAAACACCTACGTGTGGTCACTGTACCGAAGGACATATCACGAAGTCCTGCCCATATAAAGACAAATCAGATTTTAAACCAAAATGTGCGTCGTGTAAACGTTTTAAGAAACCTTATGATCATCTATGTGGCGCATCGGACTGCCCCACCTACAAGTTAAAGTTAGAACAATTAGTACTCAATACAAATTATTAAAAAAAAAAAAATGGATAGTTTAAATATAGGGCAATTAAATCTCCATAATGATAGGGTAGCGACATCAGAGCTAGACCGTCTAGTTATGGAATATAATCTAGATATCGTACTTATACAAGAACAATACCATAGTACTCGCTTACGTAATAGGGTTGTACAATTGGACAACAAAGCACGAGCCGGCATCTATGTTGCAAGTGCCAAATTTACGGTTACGTCACTACAAAATCTTATGACGTCACACTGTGCTGTCGCTGAGATTACATCCTCATCCTGTAGGGTTTACGTTGTGAGCTATTATTTTCAATATTCAGACCCCGTAAATCCACATTTACACCATCTTCGCCATGTTTTGCGGTCTCTCACGGGCCGTAAAATTATAATAGGTGCTGACGTGAATGCGTCATCTACTCTCTGGTATGGCAAGTTTAGATACACCGACACTGATCGGCGGTGTGCGATAGAAGATTTCATCGCTGAGATGAATCTGTCCATCCACAATACACCTGATGCACCACCAACATTTTGCAGCCCTATGGGTGAATCTTCTATTGACGTCACGCTTTCAAGCGCAGACGTCCGCTTAAATAGATGGCGCGTTCTCCCTGACGCGTCGTGTAGTGATCACCGTCTGATCGTGTACGAATTTGGATCGAGTCTGTCGCAGGATCCTCCTACTAGACAGAGCTACAATTTTAGATATAAATCTAAAGGAGCTAACTGGGATTTTTTCAGCTCGCTCTTTTCCTCATGTGCTAGGGATTTCACTCGCAGTCAATTAACCGCAGAAGAAAGTGCTGAAATAATGTCAAACTCTCTAATATACTGTGCTGATATAGCTTTGGGTCGAACATCCCTGCCTAACACTAAGAGGTGTGATTGGTGGAATAATCACTTAGTAGAGCTCCGCAAACGCTTCCGAAAGGCGCGCAGGAAACATAATAAACTCAAAAAGACATGCAGGATGGGAGCGGCCTTTGATGAATCTCTATCTTTACTGAAAGCTGCCCGGTCTTGCTACCGAACTGCGGTGGAAAACTCGAAAGACGCTTTATTAAATAGGATTGTTGAAAAATTAGAAAGTGAAGGTCCGTGGTCTCCACTATATCATGAGTTTAAAGCAAATCGCTCAATCGACCTAGCTTACGTACAAAATATCAAAGTGAATGATAAACACACTACGGGTATTGAGGAGACCACGGAAGTTTTATTAAATACGTTAATTCCAGACGATAACATATCAGTCGACAGCGAACACCATAAACAAATACGCGCGTGGGCCGCTGACCCACCTCTCTCGCCTATGTCTGACCTTCCGTCTTTTGCCGAGTTTATGAATACCGTTAGAGCTCTTCCCCTCAACAAAGCTGCTGGTGAAGATAAAATATCAAATAAAATGATCAAAGAAGCTAGTCGAGCATCGGGCAGCTCAATGTTAATGGTTTTTAATCGTTGTATATCTGAAGGTATTTTTCCTCGGTCATGGCGTCGCGGATATATACGGATAATTCCTAAAGGCGGTGATAAGCCACCAGATGACCCGAAATCATATCGACCAATCACCTTATTGCCCTCACTAGGCAAACTCTTAGAACGGCTAATTGTTCCTCGTTTATTGCCGGGTGGACCAACATTCAACCATAAACAATTCGGTTTCACTCGCGGTAAATCAACTATCGACGCAGCCATTGCGGTGAGAAAAGTTATTAATACATCCGCTTTTAAATACGTGCTAGGCGTTTTCCTGGATATCTCAGGCGCCTTCGACAACGCCTGGTGGCCAATGCTACTTCTTAAATTAAAGACTCGTGGGTGCTATAGGAACATCTACCTAATTATACAGTCATACTTTTCACAAAGCTCGACTAAACTGAAACTTGGTCACCATGCTGTGTCGAAGCCACTGACGATGGGCTGCCCCCAAGGTTCGGTGCTAAGTCCATATCTATGGAATTTAGGTTTTGACGATTTCCTCGAATTACCTCTGCCGAAACACTGTCAATTGATCGGCTATGCCGACGACGGTCTTCTACTCGTAGAATCCAACACTAGAGACGGTTTAGAGAAATTAGCAGAAATTTGTCTCAATAATATACTCGAATGGGGCACACGAAATCGGCTTACATTTGCCCCACAAAAAACGTATCACCTTTTATTAAAAGGAAATTTACAATCGTTGCCGCGTATAAAATTCAATAATATGACAGTCAAAAAGAAAGATTCAGTTTGCTATCTTGGTCTACTCTTAGAAAAAAAATTTTCATTTGTCGAGCATATTAAAACTGTAGGTGAAAAAGCGAAACGAAATTTCTATGCGCTTACTAGAATATCAACGTCTACCTGGGGCCTTCGTTTTAATACACTGAAAACTATATATATGGCCACATATTTGGGGTGTATTTGTTACGCTGCACCCGTTTGGGCTGATAGGGCTACCATAGGGGCAGCTCGCCTTAAATTATTACAAAGCCAACGATTGGCCTTAATATTCTTGTGTAAAGCCTACAGGACGGTCAGTACCGAGGCTTTGCCGGTACTCGCGGGTGTACTTCCGGTTGATTTGGAGATTCAGAGACGGGCATCAATGTATTACACGACAAGGGAAAATATGAACACAGATTTCCTTCTACCGCGCGACCGTAATAAAATCGCTCGATTGTTTGCACCGCAGTCCGTTGTCTATGAAAAACTTTTAATTGAATGGCAAGAAAGATGGGATTCATCATCGAAGGGCCGTCACCTCTATCTATTTTTCCCATGCGTCCGCGAGCGCCTAGAGAGAGTGTGGCTGGAGGTTGACCATTTTGTAGCTCAATTTCTAACTGGACATGGCAACTTTAAAAGTAAATTATTTTCTTTTAAACTCGTACCTTCACCACTATGTCAATGTTCTACAAATAACCGCGAGTATGAACAATCAGCACATCACATTCTCTGGGAGTGCGATCTCTGGCGTAACGAGCGCGACCTTATGTTAGACAGTTTGCAAGTAACATCTGGAGTAGTATACTACACGGATCTTGTAGCAACTCGAGAAAATTTCCGTGCGTTTAGGCGTTTCTGCCATACCTACTACTGCAACCAATCTTAAGGCTCACATATAGGCCCCGTTAAGTTATCCCATATCCGTGGTGCCGTACTGCTGCGCTTATCGTAGCTGTACAACCCTTTACTTATTGGCTGACTAGTCAATATTGCTTTCTGTCTCCCGCTTTGCCTGGGAGGGAAGTGGAATCACTCTTTTCCAACTCCTCCTCTTTAACTTTTCTAATTAAATTTGTTGCGGGTTCCAAGACAATTAAAATCATTTCCCGGGACTGCCTGAGGGTCAAACCTCGGTGTCATTTATAGTGACCATTGTGGATCCTGGCTTACAGGAGTTACAATGGTGGGAATGTGCGGTGGGATTAGTCCCAATAAAAATATATATATATATATATAAGTAACATAATATATTATGTATAATAGATTTTATTTTTTAAATATCTGTAGTAAATCTCACGGTTACTCTGCAAATTTACCGTCCAATCTTCATCGGTTTACGCTGAATATGAACTACCTATATACTTTTTAAATTATATTTCTTAAAAACCTTACAAATAATATATTGTATTAACAAACAATAGCTCAAATTCTAATCTAAATATATACAAATCGGTGTGTCATTATGTTTTTAGGAAATCTTCAGATTAACCTAGAGATTTATTCAGCGAATTTCGTAGCGATCTTATTTTTTTTTTTTTTATTTATTTATTTATTCATACTAGTACATCAAGTGCTTAAAATCTATTAAAAGGTGTAGCCAAAAACTAGTTTAGGTTTATCTGTACACCTAGGAGACGTCGACATATATATATGATATTTACACTGAAATAGGTTTTTAATTTTTTTCTTTTATTATCTGTACTTTTTATTTGCTCTACTGTCGATTGGCTATTGTTTTTATAACTGCCATTATATTGAATGCACTTGGCGTAATATATCTTTTTCTTTCTCTTTCAGTTCGTTCATCACTAAATTCAATTAGACAGGTAGTAATTAATATGGTAAAAAAATATTTTCATCTAAATACTGCAAACAATGAACATAATATAAATAAATAATATAATAAAAAATATAAATAAATAGCCACGCAAAGCTGGCAGGGACAATTTCATATATTTCTAATTTCAAAAAATAACAGACTCGGGCAATTTAATCAACCTCATCACATCAATCTATTTAAGTTGACATTAGTGAAATTGCCTTAATGAATATCTAAAGCATAACTAGCCCCTAAATCAGTCAGTACCGAGGCGTTGCCAGTACTCGCGGGTGTACTTCCGGTTGACTTGGAGATTCAGAGACGGGCATCAATGTATTACACGACAAGGGAAAATATGCACACAGATTTCCTTCTACCGCGCGACCGTAATAAAATCGCTCGATTGTTTGCACCGCAGTCCGTTGTCTATGAAAAACTTTTAATTGAATGGCAAGAAAGATGGGATTCATCATCGAAGGGCCGTCACCTCTATCTATTTTTCCCATGCGTCCGTGAGCGCCTAGAGAGAGTGTGGCTGGAGGTTGACCATTTTGTAGCCCAATTTCTAACTGGCCATGGCAATTTTAAAAGTAAATTATTTTCTTTTAAACTCGTACCTTCACCACTATGTCAATGTTCTACAAATAACCGTGAGTATGAACAATCAGCACATCACATTATCTGGGAGTGCGATCTCTGGCGTAACGAGCGCGACCTTATGTTAGACAGTTTGCAAGTAACATCTGGAGTAGTATACTATACGGATCTTGTAGCAACTCGAGAAAATTTTCGTGTGTTTAGGCGTTTCTGCCATACCTACTACTGCAACCAATCTTAAGGCTCACATATAGGCCCCGTTAAGTTATCCCGTATCCGTGGTGCCGTACTGCTGCGCTTATCGTAGCTGTACAACCCTTTACTTATTGGCTGACTAGTCAATATTGCTTTCTGTCTCCCGCTTTGCCTGGGAGGGAAGTGGAATCACTCTTTTCCAACTCCTCCTCTTTAACTTTTCTAATTAAATTTGTTGCGGGTTCCAAGACAATTAAAATCATTTCCCGGGACTGCCTGAGGGTCAAACCTCGGTGTCATTTATAGTGACCATTGTGGATCCTGGCTTACAGGAGTTACAATGGTGGGAATGTGTGGTGGGATTAGTCCCAAAAAAAAAAATAGCCACTAAATGCAAAGTTTAAAACTATGCACTTTAAACTGCATTGTTACATGTGGCAGACATTTTTTTATATAAAAGAAGCTTTTTTTGAAAGAGCACTGCAATTTTACAGATTGGTAAAATAAGATCAATAACCTTTGTAATCTATTTAAATATTTTAAAGGAATACAATGTATCTGTGAGTACAGACATACTTAAATTCTAATGACTTGTGCCATTAGTTGGAACTTGTGCAGTAAAACGCTACATTTTACATCTGGATTGTTCAACTTCAAATAACATTGTTCTACTGTTTCAATGAATATATCACGTACTTAAAAGTAAAGAATAGTATAATGTAAAGAATATATATACCTTCTATATATATATATATATATATATACTTATATATATACCTTCAATAAAACTAGCATTTGTAATATAATTTTGTATATTTGTGAAATCTATTTTTTTGTATACATCTATTTTATAGTTTGCCGTGCGGTGAAGGATGAATAATGCCATTGAGCAACTGTCTAGCCCGTGGATGTCATAAAAAATAACTAAGGGATATGAAATGCAGCTAAAAAACTTTGCTGGAGAAGGAAAATCGAAATAAAACCCTTCTCTCCCTTTTAATTTGTTGATTATTAACACGTTAGCTGCTATGTCGGGCTATATGTCCGACAAATGAGTGTATCATTCAGACCTTGTCAGACTATACGACCGAGAAAACATATCTAAATTCAACGTATCTGTGTAGCCCGTTGGACGTATTTTCAAGCCTAAAACACGATATTGAGTAAAAATTTGCAAAGCATTTTTTTACGATTTGTTATACTAAATAGACTATGGCAGTTAACGTGTTAAATTTAAAAAATCAACAAAATATATTTAACATTTTATTTCTGATTAACCATCTTTTGTGACCTTACATTAAACTAAAATAGAAGATTTATTATTATTCCATACTATAATATATGTATAAACTATGCCAGTGAAATAAATACAAAAATCTCAAGAGAAATCTATTCCATGCATATTTGTTATTCTATTTGTTCAACGTAGTAGTATATTAGTGACAACTGTTTGTTCAATCATATATACTACAACAACATTCAAATATAACGAGACCCTAAAGCTCGAATGCTCGAAACTACACGCCACACGGGATTCACGTCTCAAATGTAGTTATGAGATTTACATTGAAACGCGCAGAACAATGTTTTATTGCTGGTCTGTATTAGTCGTGTTTGTATTTCCCTAAGGACTTTTGAAAATATTCTCGAAATTGCTTGTTGTGTGAAATCTACCTGCTATTTCTACACCTAAGAAGAGCGATACGTATTTTGTAAAGACAATCCTAAAACTAAACAATGATTCTTTACGTTACAAAGATTTATAAATACTGATGTAAATGATATGATCGCGGCGGTGGAGTGCATAAAATTTTAATATCTGGATGACCGAGCTTAGTTCGATATTTTCTTTTTAGTGTATTTGGAAAAAATATATTTGAATATTAAAAAAAATCATTGATAAAATAAAGATATATAAAAATTAAAAAATAACAAATAATAAATAAGTAGAAACCAAGGAACCCGAACTCGGATTAGATTCCTCAATTACCCAACTGAGCTATGTCTATTCTCAATGATAGCGAGCAAAATTGCCTTAATATTCTAATAGTTTACAGCCAACGGATAAAATATGAAAACATGACAATGATATTTTCCATATCCCTCCTGCTAGATCCATTTATCACCCCCAAAACCTCCAGCATACTAAATTTCATAGAAATCGCTAGTGCTGTGCAAATTCAAATATAGAATTATACATTTATAGATATCAGATACTACGAAGAATTTCAATTGAATAGAGCCGGTTGCAGCATAGTCCATTAAGTCCTACACGCAGTCTCCGCATATAGTATAAGAAAGCACTAATATGATTCTGTATTGAGTGATATGGAGACACACACCTACGGCGCTCTATAAACAAATAAAAGTATACAGATACTTTGAAACCGTCGCACTCATCTCAGAAATGTTCCAGATTTTTACTGATCTCTTTGTATGTTTAGGACCACTAAGAATTTGTTCAATAAATATTTGCACACCAACAACGCTCTGAAATGTTTTGAAAGCTTTATCTATATCTTTTACAACTTTGTGAACGTGGGACAAATTATTATCATAAAATATATTCTCCACTCATGCTCTTTAAGTTCTTGTTTGTGTTAGATAGAAATAAAACTGCTTTTATGATCGTGTATATAAAAGCGCGGCTAAGAGTGGAACAGTACTAGAGTGCTATAGAGCTAAACCACAGATTAGATATTTACTACGTAAACCAAACAGCCAAATAAAATAAAATGTTATAGAAACTTTGTTATTTTATGGTATTCGCGTTCATGTATTTATCAGTTAAATTTCTTCAACTTATTAAGGCTAAATTATTGAACACAATCCTACTGCATAATTAAGCAAAATTTATCTACTATATCACGCTGGCCAAACGTATGAGATAAGGTTCTTTTATTCTTTTTTTTTTGTATTGGCAATCTACCTATATCATTGTTGCCAGTGTCGAATTACAATTTTCTTCTCTATTTAAGCCTATGCTATAGCCAACTGTTAATTATATCTTCTGGCAAATTTGGTGGAAAATAATAACATGAAGCAATTTTAAATCATATTTACTACATTTAAGCAGTTCCTGCGAATCACATTACATAAAATATCATCACACACATGTTTCGTTCGTTTCGTTTTTCATTCATCAAGAGCAATAAAAAAGTCAACAATTTTGTCAAACTTTGCCCGATAAAAAAATTTGTCCAATCACTTTTCAAAAATAGAACCCTTGACGACGTTTCAAACTCGTATGATGGATGATTCGACTGTTTGCAATCGAAAACATCCTCTATTCTCTCAGATGTAATTTTCTCTATATATGTATTAACCTCGCGGTCAATAAAATTATTTTACGAGTTGCTTAAATTTACTAATTGGAATATTAATTTAATTTATTAATAAAACATTAATGTTTTATTAAAATTACTGAAATTTTTAGTTAAAATTAATTATTTATAAATACCCGATTACGAAACGAAAAATGATGTCACAAGCGGGGTTCGAACCCGCACCTATTGGGAATCCGGCCCAATCGTGCTGCCACTTACACCATCGTGAACTATTTAAGGACATGCAAATTTCGCTTCATATTATATCTTACGTCTTCAAGGTGACGTATGCCATCTAGCGGACAATGTTTACACATTGTATAGGCTTAATACTTCAAATGGTGCGGGTTCGAACCCCGCTTGTGACGTCATTTTTCGTTTCGTAATCGGGTATTTATAAATGTTTTATTAGTTACATACAAGTGTTTTCTGTAATTAAATAACGATGCTTATTTTTTATTTTTCAGTTATTATCAATAACTTGGATACATTAATTGTGAATAAGTTCAAGGCCATAGTAGGTTTGCAATTAGAGCTGAGTGATTTATACAAAATAAATAATATGTATCTTTGTGAGATAAACTAAAACAGCAAGTACAATATCTGCCTTTAGAGTTATGAATACTAAGTATCTACCTACTACCTACTCAATTAATGAGTTAAGTACACTAGTCAATCACAAGTTATGAATACTATATACTTCTCGTTCCGTCTGGTGACGAAGTAAGAATACAATTCATCATCCCCTATCTTACCCGTAGATGATCGTAAGAGACGACTAAGGGATATAAAATACATATAACATCTATGCAAGAAAAGAAAATCTTGAAACTAAACTCTATACCAATATGTCTGACCAATGTTGTATAGTAGGTCAGTTTCCCTCCCATTATGGAGAAGGCTCGAGGCCAACAGTGGGACATATATGAGCTGAGAAGATGATGATGATGATACTAAATGATTAAATATAAAGTGGTAAAAATTATAATTTAATAATACATGTAACTATACCATACTAATCTAATTTATATTCAAAAGAATGCTTTTCAATCATAATGCAATATTTTTACAACGCTTTGTTAATATTTTCAACATTGTTCACATCGAATATACCCATTCCTTAATACGTTTAGAAATGCTCCGTTAACCGAAAAATATTGTAAAAATAATAATGAAATCTGTAAAGGACGTTCCGTGAGGTGACGGAGTAAGAATACTATTCACCACCCCATATCTTACCCGTGGGTGATCGTACGAGACGACTAAGGCATATAAAACGCATATAACATCTATGCGAGAGAAGGAAAACTCGAAACAAAAAACCCTGTACAAACACGTCTGACCAGCGCGGTATAGTAGGTTAATTGCCCTCTCACTATGGAGGAGGCCCGAGCCCAACAGTGGGACATTTATGGGCTGTGATGATGAAAGGACATAATTCCATAGTGATACTGGTGTTGTAATATTAAAAATATGAAGTCTATTGGCAATCTTTTTAATATTATATCGGAACACGATATGGTATAATAGGATTGAATGAAGTATGTTAATTTATTTTTACAAAATAAACTGTATTATAGATAATAGTTAAGACTTAACTAAAGATGTAACTAATAAATCTATTATTACTTTCTTTGTATAGATATATGTACGTATAGACAGAACAGTTAATATTGCAAGAAAAGGGCCCATACAAATATCTGTTGCAATAGAAGATTTTTACAGATATAACTGAAACTAAGATATAGAATATCTATATCTACATTTTTATAAATGACTATGCCTTTTTAAAGATAAAGTACATACGATAAAATTTATTGCCGCAAAATTGTAAATTAAAATATATCTTAGATTTCATAGCATATATTTTTCCCATTATTAAAAGGGAATATAATCTTCAAAATGGAGTATGAACAGTTATCTAGATTCATAGGGTAAGCGTTTGCTACTTTAATGTCGATAACGGAAGTTATTTGAAAAGGTAACCCGCCGGACGAGATACGGAAGTGAAGGAATCCATTACGGTAAAGCTAATCCCATCTAATAAAATATGTCTCTTAACATATGTTAAGAGTGTAGCTGTATATATTGGAGCGTACCCCAATAAGGTTACCTAAAGTAAACATGATCATAGCTATAATTAATTAAAATTGTAAAAATAAACATCTTTGCCGTAAAATTATTTTTTTTTAACAATTTTATTATTGGTAATAAGTCATGGACATATTTTTTGCGGCAACCCTATTAATATTTCAATAAGATTGACGTTCAGATACATATTTTATTTAATAAAATATGATTTTAATTAGCTAATCAAGTGGATGAATGTGGATCTTAGTTCTGATCTTAGAACAATTAATCTACTAAACGAATAGCATGTATACCTGCTTTCAATACAGTGCAAATATTCCATCTATACGAGCTAAGGACACTATTCCTAAAATATACTGCATTTTTATGAAATAACCTACAAGCAACAGATTATTTTTTTCTAAACTTGTAAATGCACAAAGCGATAGTAAGCAGAATTTTTGTAATTAAGATATAGCTTTCTTTTTATTTATAGGAATTTACCTATTATTTTTTATTTTATACACAGGATATAAAAAGAAGACAAATAAAAAATGTAATTTTGCTGCCGCATGATGACGTAATAAAGAGTCATGCCGTCCACCGTCACGCCATACGTGTCGATCTACAACTAAGATTCACGAATGGATGTTTCATATAAAGAAAATAAATTTCACAAAGATTTAAGAATAAAGAGAAAAAGATAAAAATGTATTTGTTCAAATGTGCTTTACCGACTTGTTCCATTAGTCGAGTGGTGCAGCAAAGCGGTTTGTTTTAGATCTGAAATGTACGTTTATCTATACCTAGTAATACAATAGTGGTTCAATGTGAACTAATACGTGTTTTACTACATGTTTTTAATAAGCGTTATAATTATATAGCGTTAATATAGACATATTAACGCTATCGGTACAATTTGCTATCTGATCGAAAGGTTCGCAATCCTACTGAGCATAATATCTAGATGAACCATCAGCCTATTGATGTCAATTGTTCTACATAGTACTCCTAAAAAGGGATCGAAATGTGAATTAGCGATCGCAGGTGAATATTATTGCCCATTTTCTTGGTGCGTCCTTAGCTGATTTTTAAGACAGCCACGACAAATAATGATTGGCGACAAAATATGTTATTAACCACAAATTTCTATATATAAGTTACTAGCTAAACCAGCAGACGGTGTTTTGTACAAAACTAAAAATTAAAATAATATTCCTTTAAAATGATTGCAGCGTCAACTACTGGTTCAATTTATTAATCTAAACTATTGTTATTCACCTAAACAAACGTGCAGAAAACTATATTTATACATAAGGATATGCCACAAAGTTTAAAATTATTTTAAGATTTTGTCATACTAATATTTTTTAAATAACTTTACCTCTACGTGGTTTTCTTCTCTTTTTGTTTTTCAGACAAATTGTTAATAGATTATTTGTTTTTTTTTTATTTGGGCTAAGGCAGCTTCAGATGGCTGTTACATCCTGACGCATACTAGTGGTGAGCGCAGAGGTGTCTCAACACAACTTCAATAGCGTTTGTCAAACTATGCACGAATATCATTATTTGGTACCTTATGCCGCTCTGCTATCATCGCGAATGGCTGGGTGGATTAACGCCGCACTATAACCGGACCAAACAACATAAAAAAGAGATAAATATATTTGTATAAGTAAATCACATTCAGTATTTTTCCGAGGGGCTTAACGATTCCTTTGTGTAACAGTGAACGTGAATAAAAGACTGATGGATGATTTTTTAAGACCACTTCGCTCTAGGATGAATTCTTGGGAACCTTATTATACGATATTAGAATAATAATTTGTGAATTGCAAAAGAACTGATAACTATTAGAAGTAGATAACCATTAGAAAGATAATCTAATTTATTAAATTAAAATGACATGTTATAATAATAGCAAATTTTAGATTTTTTTTTATAATATAGTTGTAGAAAACTATCATGCGTAGTTCAAACTTTTGCAAATTAATTAGTTTAAAAATGTATAGTTATGGAATGCATATATTAGCTCTCTTGTATTTAAAATAATTATTTTACTAATTCAAATTGATTATCGGAAATAATATCTTGAGGATTAACAAGAAAAAAATACAGAAATAGAATTAATTATTCGTGCTTTTCTAAGCAGTGTAGCTACTTAGATGTGAATGTTGATTCGTGTTTTCATTCACAATAATGCAATCATCCTGTGATAATGTGAAAACTTTCCGTGTAATAACGAAGCAAAAATACAATTCCCGATTTTCTTTATTACCTGTGGGGTGACATAAAAGACAACTAAGGAATATAATTATTTATATGAGAAAAAGAACACTATGGCACTACTACGAGGGTAAATTTCTCTGTGTTTTGAAGGAGACTCAAGCTATAAACTAAGAGAATGATTAAAATGAATGAGAAAATATATAAATTTACTCGTTCTCGAGGGTCTCGTGAAGTTCGCTAGCTAGAACATCACACACATATCACACCAAGAAAAGGAAAATTGGAAATAAAGCTGTATCGCCTACCTGTCGGATCAGCTTGGTATAGCTGATTAAATTCTTTCATATTGTAGAAGAAGCTCGCCAAATATTAGAACGTATATGTGTAATAAAATAAGAAGAATGCTATTGAAATAATATATAGTATCGAAGATATACAATAGTGGTAGGACCACGCTGTTGATAGAAAATTCTCTGTCTACAGCCGAAGGCCGGTCCGTCCGGTCGCAGAAAATCGAAGTCCGAGTAATGGCAATATGCTATTACGCTTCGTATAGTGAGCGAGAGAGCCGGGAGCACAACTGGTTTGGGATTTTTATTGGTAAACAGCGGCCTTGGTATTGCAAAGGTCCATAGGCGGCAGTGACACTTACCATTAGGTGTGCTGCATGCTCGTTTGCCACCATCATTAACTTGCTCCTATCCCAATTTATTTGAGGTCGACGCAATATGTCTTCTCCTTCCATACAGCTCTATCAGACGTCATCTCTGTGGTCACTCCTCTCACTCTCGTTTGCCACCATAAGCTATAAAAAAAAATTATGAAGACTCATAGAAACCAAATTATAACCAATATATGTAGATCGTAGACTATACAAGTTTCTAATATGAAGCGTCTACGAACGTGACTGTTTCTAGATCTTCACAATGCTGACAAAGTGAATTCTGTGAATAAAATTTGATATTCAAACTACTTATACTGAATATTTCTCGTAATACAAACAAATGACCTCTTACATTTCCGATAATGTTTTTATTGACTTATTAGATTCTACTTGGCTTTGGATAAACATATCAATTAGTAAAACGTAAGATAAAACCTTTATGCCTTAAGGTTATAATTAATCTTACAAAAAATATAATGTTTCATATTATTTGTATCTCAGTTCATATACTGAAACTTATGTAACATAATCACATAAGAAATTCTATTGTAGATGGACATAATAATAATTTGACTGCACACTAGCAAATAACTATGTTAATATAATATACACAGCCTCATTATTATTATCGTTATCTCAGCTTATATTTATATTTATTTATTAATAATAATAATAAATAATTATTTATTAATAAAATAATTTATTTTTTATATATAATTTATATTTATTTATTTATTAATAATAAAAAGTAAGGTACTGTGGCTAAACTATACGACATATTATATTCAAAGTTTGTATACAGACTGGGCAAGTAATCAGATACACTAAATTAAAATTTTTGTCGTATGGTCGTCCCCACCCTGTAAAAGAAAAACTGGACTTAAACTTTTTCTTCACAATAGAAGGGAAATAGAATTATAATATATATGACTACACAGATGGCCTAGTGGTAAAGATACCGGCCTTCCGTGCCAGTGTCATGGGTTCGATTACCACGCAGGACAATACTTTGTGCGAGCCACAAAATGTTGTTCTAAGTCTGGGTGTAATTTGTCTGCGTTAATTGCATGTTTGTAAGGACCCCACAATGCAAGGATTATTTCCTTAGCGCAAGGTGGCGTCTTTACAAATAAAAAAATGTTCATATTAATAATACATTCGTACATATATCATCCGTACATATTTATTTTTCCGTATGGTGACGGAGTAAGAATACTATTCACCACCCCATATCTTACCCGTGGGTGATCGTAAGAGATGACTAAGGGATATAAAACGCATATAACATCTATGCGAGAGAAGGAAAACTCGAAACAAAACCCTATACCAACACGTCTGATCAGCGCGGTATAGTAGGTTAATTTCCCTCCCATTGCGGAAGGGGCCCGAGCCCAACAGTGAGACATTTATGGGCTGTGATGATGATGATGATGACGTATATCATTATCATCTTCCTGCTCTTACACCCAATCTAGTTTCTACTACACAGTTTATAACTAGCGTAGGAGCTAGAAACGGGAAGTCTCTGGCTATATATTTCTGTGTTGTTATTATGTTAAAAAAATATTTTTTTATTATAAATATTTGCGATCAACGCAATATGTGCTCTTCTTTCATTGTACATGTCGATAATAGATTATGGCAATAGTTTTAATGTTGTGCGAATTTTTTAGTCTCCAAAAACACCACGAGCAATTTTAATGTTGGCAATATTCGTAACTGCCAACACACAGCAATAGATACGTACATATAATAGGTCAAATCTTTGCGTACATAAATATACGGGACTCAGAATTAAATTTCTTGTATGTAGTTTCTATTACTGTAGCAATTGGCAAAGACGTATGTGATTGTCAAGACGTTATATTTATTAAAGAAATTACGACATGTATTTATGTTGATGCAGTCACTGTAGAATATTTTTATTTCAATTCATTAGAAAGTTATTGGATACGATACCATCATCATTGTTTTGCTCTTATCCCAACTACTTAGGGTTGACGCAATATGTCCTCTTTTTCTATACAGCCTTATCAGACGTCATCTCTGTAGTCACTCCCTGTTTATACATATCATGCTTCACGCAGTCCATCCATCTTTTCTTTGGTCTCCCTTTACCCCTAAAGCCTTCAACATTCATACTCAAAACCTTCCTCCCAACATTACTTTCATCCCATCTCATCACATGTCATCAGCAGGTCTTATTAAAGTTTTGTAAATTTTTCCCTTCAATTTAAGGGGTACTCTGGCATCACATATTGTACCCGTGACCTGCCGCCATTTCATCCATCCCGCATCAATTCTGTGCTTCACTGCACGCACACACTTATTGGATAGATACCCCTGTGTAGAAATAAACATTTATATAATAATGATTTTTTTATATTGCTACAAACCTATATATTATAGTTTTGGTGGCATCGGTATATACATCTAAGTACTGTAACAAGGAATTAGTAAAAATTTATTAAAATAATATAAATGCCATGAATAAACATTGTTTTGGAATATCCATTGTTGTTTAATAAAAGTGTAATAACCATTTGATAAATGTTTATACTTCAAGCTAATAATAAGTTGAATTTATTAATTTGCTGTAGCAAATCATTCTTTGTTTGATACTTCCATTGATTGAAGATAATTTTTAACATTTAATATGATATTAAAAACTTTATATAACAAGGCTAGGAATTATGCAAATAAATTAATACACAAAGAAAAAAATAACCAAACAAGAAAGGAAATATACAACAATATAAAAGATAACAAAAAACTGTGGGAAATAATAAATAAAATTACAGGACGAACCAAATCTTCTATAGACAATATCATTACTAATGCATTTGGTAAAAATAATATAAGTAACTCAGATATCGCGGAGAATTTTGCAGAAGCATTTAATAATGGTGTCAAAAATATTTTACCCCAGTGCAGAAAAAAAATACTGACAGGGAATGTGCAGTTTAAAAATGCAAATGTTACTTTGAGACTCAAAAAAGCTACAACAGCAACTATAGAAAAAATTATCACGTCATTAAACCCACAGAAAGCACCAGGAATGGATAAAATTAGAGCAACTGACGTACAGATAATTTGCAAAAATATTGCCCCTGTAATAACCAAATTCGTCAATGCCACTTTAGCAGCTGGAAAATATCCCAATGAGTTAAAGACAGGACTAATAAGACCTATTCCTAAAAAAGGTAGTCGACAGGTATACGCTAACTATAGACCCATAACAATACTTTCCACCATTAATAAAATTGTAGAAAAGCACATTTCGAAACAAATACATGAATTTTATAGTGCGAATGACGTAATTAGTACAAAACAATTTGGCTTTCAACCTCGAAAAAGTACTACACAATTACTCTCATCATTTACAGATGCTATTTACGATCACCTTAACAATAAAAAACATGTCCTAATAGTATTTGTGGATTATAGCAGGGCATTCGATACACTTAGACATGACCTATTACTAGAAAGGCTGGAAGCATGTGGCGTTAGAGGTCCACTCCTCATATGGTGTCAAAACTACCTCAACAGTAGATCATACTGCATTAAGGTGGGTGATGCTTATAGTGGTATGGTACAGGTCACAGAAGGTACAGCACAAGGCTCGGTTCTTGGGCCACTCCACTACATTACCTATGTCAACGAATTGGCAAATGTAATAAAAAATACCGATATGTACCAATTCGCGGATGACACATGTCTAATAGCTGCCGATAATAATATATCTCTAGCTCTAAAACGATTACAAACAGACTTCACGTTACTAAACAAATGGTCACATGATGCGGGATTAGTACTCAACGCCAGCAAAACAAAAATGATGTATATAAGCACTAGTCAGAACAGAAAACTACAGCAACTTAGGCTCATTGCTCACGATCACAGTTGTCTCCATCTAAATAACGTATCACAATGTAATTGTAAAGCTATAGATGTGGTATCTGAGCATATGTACTTAGGTCTTATCATAGACAACCGCATGAAATGGTCGAGTCATATAAATTATGTATGTGACAAATTGCGCGCTATCCTTGCTAAACTCACGCTTGTCAGAAACAAAATACCCTATGATATCCGACTTCTACTCTACAAAGCTCTAGGTGAATCGATAATATCTTATGGACTTAGTAGCTACGGTCGCACTTATAAAACTCACCTAAATTTAATATATCACATCCAAATCCAAATATTAAAGCAAATTGTACCGCTAAAGATAAGAAAACAATATCAGTCAGACTACGCGCAACTTTTCTCCCATTGTAAACTCATTCCTATACACGAAAAAGTAAAACTAGCACTACTTTCTGAAAATTATTTTAATGACCGTTTTAAAAAATATAACACTAAACCTAATATGACACTACGTAATACATTTACAAAACTAATAGTACCTACTTTTAAAAACTTCTTTGGTCATATGTGTCTTAGTCACATCATACCGGTACTAATCAATAAATTACCACCGGAATTAAAAAAAGAAGTTACACCAAAAAACTTAACTCACAAATTAAAAAATCATTACATAGAAGGAATAACACTCACTAATCAATGTATATTAAATAAATAGAAAAGGAAACATGCTGTATCTGTGTCACATTATTAATATGTAATAACTTGAGGGTATATCTATAAAGATGCGGTGCGGGCGCGCTGCATGCACACATAATATATAAGTGATTCTTGTAAATATTGTCGACGTCTCCTAGGTGTACAGATAAACCTAAACTGGTTTTTGGCTACACCTTTTAATAGAATTTAAGCACTTGATGTACTAGTATGAATAAATAAATAAAAATTAATAATTCAATACTTGTGGCGACGGACTTAGAATACAACTTAACACCATCCCTACCATTCCCACAGCCATTATAAAAAGCCACTAAGGGACGTATCTGGATAACATTAATACATAAGTAGGAAAGCTCTATATAAATACATATAAGCCAGCCAACTTGGAACCCATTCCATAGTGAAAGAAAATCTTCCAATAATGGTCACTGGATGGACTAAGAAAACCATACATCATCGGCACTAAACCATAGTTTTCAGGCATCATAATTTTAATTACTATTTCAACAACTTTATTATTTTCATTTTTAACTCAAATTTAAAGAAAATATCTTTGATACGCGAACGAATGTGCAGAAAATAACAAGTTTTGTTGTGTTTCAGCAATAAGCGGGAGCAGATTTCGATTGCAAATTGTGTTACTACCGTAAACAAACCACGCTGTGAACCCAACGAGTAAAACGACTATTGTTTCAAAACACTGGCAATTGGAACTGTTTTGTATGACTTAGTTTTTATGCACAAACGAAGTTTTCTTTAAACTTCTGACAATTTAATAGCTTAAACAGTTACGGCGAAAGTAAAAAATATAATTAGAAATCAATGAATATTTTTATATTGCTACTTTTATTTCATCATATTTGAAGTAACAATTGCAAACTGTACAACATGATAATACTTTCTTATACATCAGGTTTACGATGTTAGATGGACAACGGAATAAAAACCGCAAAATTAAATCTTGAATGCAGGTGGCATACAGCAAATTATTGCTGCATTCTTTGAGTGGAAACTTTTAAACACACATTCAAAGGCTCATAGATAAATAATAGCACTTCTTATTTATATAACGAACGTCTGGTTAAGAAGATATACAATGCGAAAGTGGAAGGATGTAGGTACCGGGGGAGACCGAGACTCACCTACCTAGACCAGATCGGTCATGTACTGAAGGAAGGTGGAGTCAAGAGTCTCCGAAACCGGTGAGCGTGTATGAAGAGAATTATGAATGTTGAGGAAGCAAGTGAAGTATGCAAGGATAGAGTTCCCTGGCACTCTGTTCTCTCTGCCTACCCTGCAAGGGATATGGCATGATGATATGTATGCATGTATTTTTATACGCTATTATGTACGCACAGTGTTATAATTTGACTAATGTAATGGAACTGTGAACTCATGTATTTGGTAGAAGCCAATGATTGCCGCTTTGCCTTCGAATGAGTCACTAAAATATTGTGAGCTTGTGACTTAGAAGACTTACCTAAAAGTCTTACAGCATTCGGCAGCAGTTGCATGGTGCTGTATCGGAACCTGGTCTTTGTCTTCAGTGGTCCGCTCAGCACATACGAACAACCTGATTCAAACTTTCAAATTCAACTCATTTACTACACATAAACTCTACAGGACCCTAACACACTTAATTTATCTTGAATTAATCCAATACTCTACCATAGAATTGAAACACGGCCATCATTGAAAAGATGCCGCAACGAACAAACTGTTATATTTTTAATTCATTTTATTTTCTATAAAATTGTATAGGCACAATATACTTAGTAAGTATTAGATCTAATGGAACACTAATCGAACCGAGTCATAATTTTTCTAAAATATGGTATATAAATGTAGAACTAAACCAAATTTATAACATATATAAAAAAGAATACATTTGTTTTAATCATTAACTTGAAAAAAATCTTACCACCAGCAATATCATTGCTTTAGACTTTAATTGCAGATGCCAATATTTTATAAATAAAAATATTTATTGTGGATCATTAGCAATTAAGTCTTAATCTTAATCGAATTTGTATTAGTTAACGGTACTTTACAAACTATAAAAACTCCAACGACCCAAAGATTTATTCCTAGTAAAAAAATCATATAAGTAACTTTTGCAAAATCCACTGTTATGTGTCGCACGTAGTGTGCAATACGTTGTTTCACAACCAAACAGCAGCTTCTAATTGGATTTCCTCCAGGACACATGAGCACAGCATAAAAAAAACCTTGTAGCTTTGAAATATTTTACTAAAAGTAAAGTATTTCAATGCAATGGAATGGAATACATTGCCAACGTTGGTATTCTTGTACGGTTACAATATATCTTTAAAGAAAGATTGAATAGGATTTTATTACGCTATTTGTAACTATTTGTACCTTATTATCCATATTATAACTTATTTTTTTATTGCTTATTGTGGCAAACGAGCCAGCAGCACATCTGATGCTAAGTGTCACTGCCGCCCATAGACCTTTACAATACCAAGGGTATAGCTAGGCCACCGCCTACCAATCCAAACCCACCCCAGTTGGGCTTCCGGCTCTCTCGCTCACCGAGCGAAGCACATCCATCCAGCCATTACTCAGACGTCGATCTTCTGCGAGAGTGTGGTACTACCCTGGACGGACCGGCCCGCGGCTGTAGACAGAGAATAGTTCACAGCGTGGTCCTACCACTTTTCGTCCAGCACATAACAAAAGGCTGAATGATAATGATGATGTGATGATGATAATTTTTTCTGTATATTTATAATTTTTCGAATAACGACGAAGTATGTATACAATGCTACACACCTTATTTTACTTGTGGGTGTCGTAAAAATTACTAAAGGAATATGATATGAATATTACCTTTGCGCCAGAGAAGGAAAACTCGGCATAAAAGCCTATACTGACTCGTCTCATCAACGTGGTAAAGTAACTAGTTCTATTTCTTTTATTGTGGAAGAGACTCGAGCCCAGCAAAGGGATTTATATAAACTGAGATATAAATATACATTACATATACATTGTATATTATTACATTATAACCTGCTATCGATCAGGCGCGTTTGTCACAACAATAGACGTAATAACAATTTTGGATAATTGTCTTTGAAGTGCGGTGCTTTGAAGTACGTTCGGATAATTAAAATAGATAAAGAAAACAATAAATAAAAATTTAAATTACTGAAATTTAGCATTTAAAAATGCTTAATTATTTATAAAACCCGATTACGAAGCGAAAAATGATGTCACAAGCGGGGTTCGAACCCGCGACTATTGGGATTCCGGCCCAATCGTGCTGCCACTACACCACCGTGACTAATTGTAGGACATGCAAATTTCGCTTCGTATCATATTTACGTCTTAAGGTGACGGTATGCTATCTACCCCACATTGTTATAGGCTTAATACTTCAAACTTTGCAGTTAGAATTGTATTAAACGATGACACAACCTTGTTATTTAAATTACTGAAATTTAGCATTTAATATGCTTAATTATTTATAAAACCCGATTACAGTAGTGGCAGCACGATTGGGCCGGAATCCCAATAAGCAATAAGCACGGGTTCGAATCACGCTTGTGACATCATTTTTCGCTTCGTAATCGGGTTTTATAAATAAAAAAATAAAAATGCTCAAAATAACAATAACAATAATGAAAAACCTCGCCAACAATTAAAACAAAGCCAAAACGTTATTTTTAGGTTGGTTTCAAAATAATACCGATACCAGGTAACAAAACGATAAACTACAACCTATGGAAAGCCAGATATATCTTCTAGTCTTTTATAATAATCCAAGTTATACATTAAACAGCGACGACAAAGGTCTATATAGCTTCGTTAGCTTCTCTAATACTCTTGTTAAATGAGCTCACATTTATGTAGCAGAATTAAACCTGTCTACAGCAAGGAAGCGTTTAGTATCGTGTTTGTATCAATGTTGGAATTTTGGATACTTAGTGTATTTCCACTACGAATTTGTTTAAGCTTATTGCTACATTTATACTATATAATAGTAATAATAAGTCACGGCTCTCTCTGAAGATATAAGCAAAATTATATCTCTTCATATCGTTATCCTACTCTTATCCCAATTACTTAGTGTTAACGGATTATGTACTCTTCTGTCATTTATACATTTAAATAAAATCGAACTAATTCCAAATTAACAGCTTTTTATATACAGAGCACATAAAAAAGAAATTGAAATTTTTCTCTGTCCACCTGTCTTACTGTTTGTTTCGGCTAATTTCTGAAACGTTTTCACCGATTTTAACGGAACTTTCACTGACAGGTAGCTGATGTTATAAAGAGTAACTTAAGCTACTTTTATTTTAGAAAAAAAGAAATGGAATACCACATAAACATAATTAAAACCATTATACAAAAATATGTCTAACATTAATTAAAACCATTGGAAAATCTGTCTATCATGAATCCTCGTTGCAAATGTATTTGTTGACTGGAAGGCATCGAATAAGGCTAATATTCTGCACTAAATGGCGATAGGCTGGTAGATAGCTGGCTTTTAACTTAATTTATATCCGATAATGTTTTGCAGCTCAAGTTTCAACTAACGAACGTAAACAGAAAATATCGCTGTAAGGCAAGTAAATTTTGAGATGAAACCACACGGTAACCTGGTCAGCACAATATAGTAGACTAATATTTATCTAGTATTCCTGATACTCGGTAATAACTACAGTATATTTCTTCTGTATCAACCAATAAACGATCCGATATGAATCGTGTCTGAACCTTGGTTTTCTCCACAATAGGAGTGAAACCAGCGTACTTACTATTCCAAGTTTACCACTGAATTGAGTAAGGCTTTAATAGTGGTAGAACCACGCTGTTGATAGTTTTCTATCCACAGCTGCGGGCCGGCCCGTCCGGGGTAGTATACCACACTCTCGCAGATTATCGACGTCTGAGTAACGGCAATGTGCTATTGCGCTTTATTCGGTGAGCGAGAGAGCCGGAGGCCAAACTGCGTGGGCTTGGGGATTTTATTGGTAGGCAGTGGCCTAAGCTATACCCTTGGTATTGCAAAGGTCCATGGGCGGCAGTGACACTTACCATCAGGTGTGCTGCTTGATCGTTTGCTGCCATAAACACTAGAAGAAGAAAAAAGTTGTCTTTGTATAAGTTTCTCTTATGGTGAAGTTATTCGTTTATATTATTCAATTGACTTTAATGATACTTTAATTGATCTTAAGAACCATAAAGATGACAAAATAATACCAGCCAAAATTTGATTGGCACACGATACTTAACATTTATCTAACTGATAGTACATTTGGAACGGCTTTTCTTTAGGTGTTGGTTCGAGTCCAACGTGCGACAATCATTTTTTGCTTGTAAACAAGTTTTTATAAATATTCTAGCATGTTAAATGCAAAATCTCATTAACTTGACTTTAATGATAGAAATTAAAGGAATGGTGAATAATGCGGTCGAAATGCGATCTCTACGAAAAATCTGTGGAGTTAGGCTGATCGATCGCATTCGTAACGACGACGTAAGAAAGTGAGTAGGTATGAAAGAGAGTATTGGTGTAAAGATGCGAAAGGGAATGCTCCGATGGTTCGGACATGTGGAAAGAATGCCGAACGAACGTCTGGTTAAGAAGATATACAATGCGAAAGTGAAAGGATGTAGGTACCGGGGGAGACCGAGACTAACCTACCTAGACCAGATCGGTCATGTACTGAAGGAAGGTGGAGTCAAGAGTCTCCGAAACCGGCGAGCGTGTATGAAGAGAATTATGAATGTTGAGGAAGTGAGTGAAGTATGCAAGGTTAGAGTTCTCTGGCACTCTGTTCTCTCTGCCTACCCTGCAAGGGACATGGCGTGATGGTATGTATGTGATTTGCATTTTTCTGCTTCACCATATGAAAACCCAAAATATAGATACAATATGACTGTACAGATAACGTAGTTGTTAACATACCGATCTTCCGTGCCAGTATCGTGAGTTCGATTCATATGCAGAACAAAACATTGTGTGATCCACAAAGTGTTGTTCTGAGTCTGGGTGTATTTTTTTTAGGTTAATTATATATTTGTAAAGTCGCAATACAAGGATTATTTCCTTAGAGCAGTGGTCTTTATAAAAAAAAAACATCCATGCTTTAAAAAAGAATAGTTAAGTCCTACTTTATATTAATGTAGACTAACCATCGAGGAATATATTTATTGATACATAGTTACAAATACAACAATGCGTTTATGTCCGATTCAGTGTTTAGCGGATGCGTTATTCTGAGCACACTATTAAACTTGTCGCGAGCTTTGTATCACGGATGTATATCAGGGCTTGGTATAGCCAAAATATTCAATTGCCGTATCGCACGTTGGCTGGTAGCCAGCCGCCCCCTGCATATTAATGTGCCAACTTTTACCGCTGACTCAGCTCATCGCCAAAGTTTGGCTGCCAACCTGCCAAAGTATAGCCTATACGCGGATCCATGAGTTTAATGACGTGGCTTTATAGTACTAAAGCACCTATGATGGGCATGCTAGTGGAAATTCTAACGTTTATGATCCTATGTTTTATAATAAAAATTGCTTTACTTAACACTTTGAATAGTGTCATGCCAACAAAACAGGTTTCTTTTTTCATCAAAACAGGTTTCTTTTTTAAATATAAATTCATAAAATTCATGAAAATAAGAAAATTGTTTATTGATATGGTGATATTTTTCTAAAGTTAAGTTATTTATGAACTTTTTGCCGAATTACATTTATTTAGAAATATGACAAAAATGCATTCAAAAATTTTTTCATTGCATCTATGTACCAATACAAGCGACGTTGTCACGAACAATGGGTTCGCAAATATATTGCACGCCTCATAAGCGAAGCGTTGAGCTGATGCGCTACTCTCGATATATGAAAATCAAGGACTTTTCAAAACTAAAATGATTGTATTTTTCTCACGCTACACTTATTATCCTATAATATCATACATATGTCCAGAAAAATATTTGCTTAAACGTATTTGAAATTATTAAACAGCAATTAATTTGTTTAAAGAAAGAAAAAAGTTTATTAAATAAAATATTTAAAGACGTCCGGATCTGGCACTCTCACGACCCAAAAAATTAATGTATCGAAGTATTTCTTTTTTTAAAAGCTTCATTATCGCAACGCTCAGTATCCTTTCGAAAATGGCTTGGTAATTCTTTGTCGCTTAATTACAATTAATAAAAAAACTAAACCGCTTGCATTTTTTTTTGTTCTATTCGTCTCTTCGGACAGGCAAAGGGAACAAATTTCATACAGCCATGTGTTCGTTTACAATGCTTGCAAGCTATGTTTTGCGCTACGTTGAGAATGCCTAAAATTTCAAAGTGTATATTTATTTTCTTTCACTTATGGCATTGACTAATTTATAGGAGGTCGATATACCGCAGCGCTGCCTGGTGGCGAGTTACATCAATGGGCTTATAAATATTCTCCATGAAAAAATACATATACATACCAATTTCTGAGTTTAGCGTGGTCACATATACAAATATACTCTTTTATATATATATATATATATATATATATATATATATATATATATTACGGTACTTCCTCATTCGTCTACATATAGATTTATTCGTAATATGATTATTATTTATTTATTTTTTATACAACATCACCATCGAGTTATTTTTTATTCTTAATTCAGAAAGCATATGAGTAGAGCGAGACGAGTACGGTTTTTACACTGTCCAAAATTAAGAAAGTACTATGTTGGATACACGATATTCTCCAGAACACACTCGTATACAATAATTTAAAGCTTTTTTTCAGGTTTATTTCTGCCTCGTTATTCTAAAGACATAAACTTGTACTTACTTTTCGTAAGTTCTCAAACACATCTATAGCAAACATAAAGTCTGGAACTGTACCTACTCTGTAAATCGTAATGGCGTCGTCTCCATTATACTTATTATCACATTTTAAAAGTACACAGAAAGGCTTAAGTACGAGTATATGATGTGTTTCTTTTGTTAACAAACCGTCATCTGTAATTGATCCGCGATAATCATCAGAACCAAACTGTGAACCACAATAGAAACGAGTAAATATAAGAGATTTTATATTTGGATATCATTTACTTACTTTATTCGGCACATTGAATCACATGTAAAACCATAAAAATAGTCAATAAAAAAATTAATTGAAAGTTAAAGGTGCATGAGGTTTATCTATATACTCGTATATATAAGAGATTTCCACCTTTGTATTGACTCATCACGATATCTCTGGAATCATAGGGCCTTTAGATAGATAGATGGGGACTTTAAATTTGGTAGGAATATTCCTTTCACCGAGTAAAGATCAGCTAAGAACGGATTTTTCGATATTCCACCCGCAAGGGGCGATGCTGGGGTGTAAAAACCTTATTTTTAAAGATAGCTCCTACAGACTTGAATTTCGGTAGACATATTTGTGTACGATAAAAAGGTAAACTAAGAACGGATTTTTAAAAATTCCACCCCTAAAGCGGATTGCGTAGGTGTTAACCTAAAAAATCCACATTTTCCAATACTTACTCCCTACAGACTTGGCATTTGGTGTAGAATTTCTTTCTGCCCTGTCAAAGGTCAGATGAAGTAGGATTTTAAGAAATTCCTTCTTCGAAATTGCTGAATTCTATGTTACGGATGTAAACTACGCAACTGAACTCATGTAACGGAAGCGAAGCAAGGGCGGATCGCTAGTATTATTATAAAAGCCTTGTTTCTTATTTATGGATTAGCTGACATAAACAATAACAAAGGAAGCACTACTCGTAACATATACTATGCCATACTTTGTGGCCAGCATGGTATAATAGTACATTAACCTCCACATGTAGGAAGCCTTATGCCTAATACCAGTTTGCAAGCTGGCTGAAAAAAGAAGAAATTACTGTCGATTTAAGTTTTTCATGTGCCTTTTTAAGCCTTAAAAGTTCTTCGTTTATTTACGCTAATACATACCTATACTATGCTTTTGTTTATTAAAATGAATTTTATCAGAACCTTAAAAGATAACTCTTATTAAATGAAAACAACAATACACAATAACCGTATAATATTCTCGTAAACCAAAATCCTCAAAGCATCGATTCTTCATAAACTTTACCGATATGACGGCGATTATTGAGGCGCCACGAAAAGTAAACTATTGGTTTTCATAAACCGAAGAAGGATCAAATTTGATTTGATGGATGACCCGGTTGTGTTCGCATTCGGGGTCTGGCACTTTCGCCTCGTATATTACTATTGAGTTGTCAGGTTATAAATGATTTTTTACAATAACATTGTTCCATTTTATAGCTTTATGAAACAATAGAGCAGTATAAATTTGCATAACTAAGAGTTCATAAAAATATATTTTGATATTTGTAAAAACCGTGCCGCACAATGCACGTGAAGCTTTCGGCCCCACTACCAAAGATAAGAACTCGGAACCTACGGGCCGTCCAAACAGCAACAGGGGGTTCATCAGCACCTCTTTTCGTACCCTGGGCGGCTTAGGAGAGGTGTGATCGAATCATAGCCTACACCGAAAACTAAAAACACCATCTTAAGTTTTGAAGATTTCCTATAGTCGATATGAGGATTCAATAATAATAGACAGCCATAAAGTACATATATTCCTAAAAATCTGAGAAAATAATGGCAATCACTCAATAGAAAAACAATAGGTTCTCGAAACTGGTTGAAAAAAATTGGAAATAATAAGGATTCAGAGTGAAAGGTCGTTCTCGTCGCTCCGTTTTTTTCACATGACAGCTGTTCATTTCATTTACTTTATTGACGTATAGAATGTAATAATCAATTCATACGCAATTAAATTAGTATGTCAAATTCATGCTCTATTCATCTTTTATTTATTAGTAATAAATAACGGACGCAGAGAGAGAGAGAAATAGAGCATGAATTTTAGCTAAATTTCACCATTAGTTGCCTGCCTGGTATGATTAGGGCAACAGCGAGGTGGAATAAGTATCTATAACTAGCAGAAGAACTCTTTCTGCCATTTCGACAGACTATGGGCACCGTAAAGTAGCCTTTAGTAACCTTAACCTTTAGTAGCCAACCCAGGGATTCCATTAGCGTCTCTATATATGTATTCCATAATATAAAATTATCAGACAGAAACTCTATCCAGAGTAGGACCAGATCACTGTAGAGAATTTATTAATATTTTATGATAGCTACTTAGCGCAATTGAATTCCTAGTATGCCTGTCAACTACCTATATTATACATACATGCAAAAGCTATTATATTATATCTCTTGAAGTACCTACTTACGATAAATAAGTAAAAACTATCTGGTAAGAAATTTCATGATACAAATATTTTGCTATTTGCAATCACTCAATAATAAAGACATAAAATTGTTATGTTGCTATAAAATAAATAAAACCTTTATTATAAACAAAGACTGATTCATTGCGGAAGTTATTTTATTGATTTACAGAAACATCATAACAACTCTATTGACTTGTTTCTTCCGAAACAAAATAATTACAAAACTTTTAGATGTAACTAATACCTAAATGGAAAGTATAACTCCATTCTATGGAAAGGACTCAAGATTACTCTATACAAAATAAGAAATATAGAAGTCTGTTAAAAGGACTAACGTAGCTTGATGGATTAGCACGATAATGTGAGCAGGCGACATAGGTCGTTTAATCAATAATCGTTAAATAAGAATATCCCCGAATGTTGACCCGAAGTGAACGACGCAGTTGTAGGACATCTTGCCAGTTATACTGCCGCTATTGTGAAAGATCCCTACAACTTCATCACCGTCGGATGCAGGCGGCACCAGATCGATATCTGCGACATGCTCGTAGGGATACCTACGTCCAATAGTCAACGTTGATCCACTGATAAATGGTTAGATGGATAGAAAAAGAAATTAATTACATAGTAACCAATTTAACATATTTGTTTTTGCAACCGCAATTGCGGAACATTCTTGGCATTAGCTTCATCCACATCTGCATCCGTAAATGCATTTATTAATCGGTGTAAGCATAGCATAAATGCGGATGCTGATATAGGTACCACTGGAGTAAATCACGATAAGAATATATTGGACGACAGTTAGTAAATGGTGCATCGGGAACTAAATGCGAAAGTTTGTGAAGATGATTTGATGCTTTTCAATCTCACACGTAAACTGTTGTACAGATTTGGGTGCACATTAGTATATCGATAGATCATTTCCTGGCATTTCACATAGGATACTTTTAATTAAGGTAATGTGTTATTTTGGAGATCATTTAGAGATAAAAATTTATAATTTGAGTCACTTTTTACGCAGGCTTCTGCTGCTGATAAGCTAACTGTATATACAAAGATAAAACATGCCTTACGAGTACTACGCCCTCTAAATACATTGTAAAACAGTACCTATTTATTATCTCAACTATTTCACAATATACTTATGAACGAACGTCTGGTTAAGAAGTATACAATGCGAAAGTGGAAGAATGTAGGAACCGGGGGAGACCGAGACTAACCTGCCTAGACCAGATTGGTCAAGTACTGAAGGAAGGTGGAGTCAAGAGTCTCCGAAACAACCCTACAAGGGATATGGCGTGATGATATGTATGTACGTATGTACTTATGAATTTCAATGAATATATAAGGACCTTCGCTAACCAATGAAAGTGTCCATATCATTCGATTCAACTGTCAATACGAACGCTCTGTTGAAATCATGTATACGATCTCCAAATAAATTCAACGAAGTAGTCGCCTGGAAACAAAAAGGATATTTTTTTTTTTATTATGTGTTAGTAACAGTATTATAATAGTCTGTTTACTTACAAGTGTATTTAACTATTACTCCTTTATCTACAAAGCTGGGATTCAGCGATTCCAACTGTTAATTGGCTAAGTATGCATTAAGTCGACACTTCTTAATTTTCTTTGAAATTCATTAAAATCTGATAAGGTAACACCAGCAAAATAGGCAGCAGTAATCGCCTTTTTTTTTGTCGGCGGGCTACAGAATGGTCACACCCTGCTAAATCCAGCCGGAGCGACAGAGACAGAGACAGAAGCGGTGCGCCACCCCTTAGACCTACCCTTCATGTACCTCTCTTCGCCGAGCGAGCGGGCCACCACTTTGTCTTCGGTGGCAGGCGTAATCGCCTGGGGAACTTCTAAACCAAGTGCAATAGTCAACAGTTTAATAAAAGTAATTTCTTAGCAATAGACAATGACCTGATTCTGCTTCAGATATTGTTAAGGTTCAAAAACCGCATGATCATTTACTACCAGTTGTGCTGCCTGCTCCTTTGCCATCATAGGTAATAAAAAACCAAGCCAACACATCTAGCCTGCGTAAGCAAGCTAATATTCTTTATCTGGAGAGTGCTTGTCCATAACAGTGGCCATCTATAAAAAACGGCTGAAATAAAGAAGATTACTGAACAAAGTTATTATCCATTGACGCTGGCAAATTGACAAAAAGATGATCAAAAACTCATCATAATTATGCTCTCCGTTAAATTTTCCAGGTAAACTTACGCCCGTGAGTATTTTTTTTATATTATAATGATGGTCTTGAGTCCAAGAGAACCAGTTTAAATGAAATTAGAGCAGAAACTCATACATATTCATTATATCCTCGTAATGAATATGTATAATGTTCAACTCACGAATTGTTCGCTTACTAATTAATTACTTTACAGTAACAATATAACAATGATATGCTAACGTTAAGTGATAACTTACATTCATCATCATCATCTCAGCCTATATATATCATATTGCTGGGCATGGACATCCCATAGAAGGAAAATTGACCTACCACACATCATACGAGAAATCTTTTCCCTAATATTTATTATATTGTGACGAAGGCTGAATTCCAACATGAAGAATTACATGAGTTGATATGATGATACTGACTTTATATCACCAAGACAGTAAAGTAGGGCCACCGAAGACAAAGATCGGGTACCGGTGGCCCCCTCGCACATCGAAGAGAGGCGCTTTGCAGGGTGGGTCTATGGGGTTGCGCGCCGCCTCTTCCCCGGACCGATTTGGCGGGGCGTGACTAGTCCATGATCTGCCGCAAAAAAAAAAAAGGTAAAATACGTAGTGAAAATTGCATCATTAAATTTTGATAAATGTTTATCAACTGCTGGTTTCCTCTGAAAATTCATCCATCAATCAGCCCAGCTACAGATACCATAGCAGAACTACTATTGAAGACCTGCTTCAGCAAAAGGAGGATAATTTCATAATCGTCACACTTGATAGACGAGTCGTCAGTCGCAGTTAGTGTTTTCCAAGTTTGACGTAAGAGTACCGCTGTCCATTTTCCTAATAGTCACTCAATTGCAATTCTCATTTTTTTTTGTGAGTAAAATTAATATATGAAATAATTTATATGATATTTCACCTACAATTCTCTTTTTAATGTACGAAATATGTATTTTCTAAACTACTACACAGTTAGTAAACATACTTGATTATTTTATGGATCCAAAGACGACATTTACAACTTCACTTGACATATACGGATACTCTGCTTACACTGGACCGATCCGCGGCTATACAAAAGACTGTCGTCACTGTCTGTCAGCTAGACAGAAAACTGTCAACAGCGTGGCCACTACAAAAATTTATAATCGGGGACTTTTGACGGGCATTTGAAAACGTCATGTGGTGCTCTTGTATTATATTCGATATCTTAGTGTTTTAACGTGTTATATTAGATAATTTTGATGGCATTTTATGTAATGTGATGTGCGGAAATACTGGGATGTAGTGAATATCATATAAAAGTGCTTTACAATGTTTTCGTTTTCCATCAAAATTCCCACAAGATACCATTAACAGTGTGGCCATTGCACTGTTAATGGTGACAATTTGACTTAGACAACGACTGACTTGAAAGACTAAAAACGTGAAAATATCTTGACACTGGCACCAATAGCTCGTATATGTAGCTGATTGCCAATACAGAAGAAGAAGAAGAAATTCATAATCATCATTTTCTTGCTTTTATTCCACTTACTTGAGGTCAACGCAATATGTACCCTTCTTCCATCGTTCATATGATAAATATTTATCGGCAATAGTCAGACGGGTAGACCAGTTGCTGTCTGAAATTAACTCTCCTCGGAAATGCAATTGTTGACCAAACAGCATAGAATGGAGTTGGCCCAGGTCGATGTAAAAGTCCTAGTCGTCTTCTACGATACCTACAAGCAATGTAAGGGTTGGAACTATTAGACACTGTCACCACACAGCGTAGATACGTAGATAACATCACAGAAATAAATTAAAATTACACGAAATCTTATTCTAAGCCGTATGAGTAGTTGGTATTAGTGATAGTAGGCTAATTGACCATCTGCACGGAGACTGACTACGTGAAGGCGTCGTACCTGAACTTTCCGGCAAATTGGATCGATAGTAAATCGGAGAGATATAGGCCACTGAATCAAAAAGTTAGGTGGCTCGCTAAGTAGGCGGATGATGAACACTTTATTTATTGGTGGTATCTAAATAGCTTTGCTAGTTTTTCTCAAATTGTAAATTGTTACAATAATAATTATCATAAATTAATTGCTTTAATAATAACAGATCATAAACAATATAAGATTTTACATATATTGTAGACTCATTTTCTTTTTGTACCGGCAATGAATTTGTGTTAATTTGTATTAAAAATGTGGGTCAAAATTTAATATCTTATAGGGTAGATATAAATTTCTGTAATAACAATGATATATGGGACGTAAGACACCTTAGTCCTCCCGTGACCATGATCACTGTAAAGTGCTCGAAACGTCGGGAAATTAAAAATCAAATACAAACGCGATAGAATCCGTAAAAGTAGTTTTATTTCATATGTGTAACACTCGCATAAACATCAGAAATCATTATGACTATAACTTAAAAGAGAGAGTTGGATACCTAGTCCAACTAAGCTATTATTAAACAATTTCATCACAATCACACAAACTAAGCAAATTAAAAAACCTATTGCCCATCCTTTGATTGGCAACAAATTTAAGTTTAACATTGTCACCAAACAACAAAATTCATAATTCCCCAACTCAAGTCATTTATTACTCTCCTTTACAATTTTAACCACGAAACAGATTAAATTGTCTGCAAAATACAATTAATCATAAAGTGTATGACATCAAAACACGATCGTTATAATAAAACTAATATTTAATAACCGTATATTAAATGTCTGCAAATTGTTGCGTGTAGTAAATTTGCTTTCATTAAAATAGCAATAGCGCTTTAGTGATTTGCCCATACTATGAATATTCAACGGAGCTAATATTGCTAGACGACTCTTCAAAGGGTTTATCTAAGCGATAAATGTTCTAATTCCAAGAAGCATATCGTGATTAATAAGCTCGTTATACGTGTATATACTAGTTTATATTAATAGAAACACGTATCTGTGATAATACTAATACATAACAAACTTAACTAAACTTATATCGTAAATGTCCCAGAATTATTATCAATAAATAGGAAATAATGTCTAGTAATCCGTGTGGTAACGAAGTAAGAATACAATTCACCATCCCCTATTTTACCCGTGGGTGGTCATAAGAGACGACTAAGTGATATAAAATGCATATAACAACTATGCAAGAGAAGGAAAACTCGAAACAAAACCCTATGGCAACACGTCACCAGCGTCGTATAGTAGATCAATTTCTCTCCTATTATGGAGGAGGCTCGAGCTCAACAGTGGGACATATATGAGCTGGGATGATGATGATGTTGAAATCTAGTACAATTGAAAGTGAAGTACCTATATATTTTAAATCATTTTTTTTTTGTAGTTGATCTTACAAAACCCCGTGTAGCGACGGGAGTAGAATACAAAGGTCGTCACCCCTTACTTGCCCGTGGGAGTCGTAAAAATCGGCTAAGGGTCTCACCGGGAGATTGGGAGCGGCTATCTCCCGGGAAACTTAATAAGATCTACCGCGATCGCCAATCCGCTCGCCAAGCGTGGCGAATATGGCATTATTACCCCGAAAAAACAAAATATGAATACAAAAAAGTCACGGCCCCCAGTCACGGCAGTTCCACTGTTCCACGGGGTCATTTTGGTAGCGGGCCTGTTGGTGGCGGCGCAGGGGGTGCTAGGAATCTCCGACCACGATCCGGCTACCAAAAAAATCAACTCTTGGCCCTGGTAACACACAACGTTCGGACGCTTCGGACCGACGAGAGGGTCATCGAGCTAGAAGAGGAATTGAGCAAAATCCGATGGGACATTGTAGGATTATCAGAAGTGCGAAGAGAGGAGGAGGAGGGAGGGAGGGCACGATAATCCTCCGGTCTGGAAATCTGCTCTTCTACCGGGAGGGAGATCACCCATCCCAAGGCGGTGTAGGGTTTATCGTTCGTAAGTCTCTCGTAGAGAACGTGGAGAGAATCGAAAGTGTGTCAACAAGGGTAGCGTACCTCATACTCAGAATTACCAAACGGCATTCGTTGAAGGTCATACGCACCGACTTCGACATACTCCGACGACGTAGTGGAGGCCTTATATGAGGATATCTCGAAAGCCATTCACACGTCCAAAACCCACTTCACTGTAGTTATGGGAAACTTCAACGCAAAACTAGGCAAAAGGACAGACGATGAGTTAAGAGTGAGGCAATATGGATTTGGACAGAGAAACCAAAGGGGCCAAAAACTGGCCGACTTTTTGGAGAAGGAAGGCCTCTTTATGATGAATCCCTTCTGATCTCCTTCTGAAGCGGCCACAAAGGAAGTGGACCTGGATTAGCCCTGATGGATCCACTAAAAATGAGATAGACTTCATCTTGACGGACAAACGACATATATTCAATGATGTCTCTGTGATCAGCAGGATTAAAACTGGGAGTGATCACCGGATGGTTCGAGGCACATTGAATCTTCGTACGAAAGTCGAGCGGTCCCGCTTGATGAAGTCTACACTCCGACCTACACTGTCCAATACTAGAACGCCGATAGCTTTCAACCCTAATTATATAATCGCTTCCAATGCCTGGAAGAGTGCAATTCTTCGAACGATATGAACAACAGGTTCGTAGAAACTGTCCACGCGGTCGGGTCAAAATTCTTTAAGGTCCGTCGCGCTACTAGAACAAAAAGCTTTCTGACCAGACTCTTCAACTCATGGAGAAGAGAAAGGAAATGACTGTACAGTCTTCAGCCGATTGGTCCGAACTCAGGCAGCTTAATAGACAAATCTCTAAATCTATGCGACGCGATATTCGCCGATTTAATACACTGTATATTGAAGAGGCGATAGAGCGAAATCGAGGCTCCAAAGTGTTCGCACGAGATTTGTCTATTGGGCAGAGTCAAATGACTAAGCTGGATACCGATAACGGTACTGTCATTTCATCCCAGAGTGAGATCTTGGGTGGGGTCGAAAGGTTCTATGGGTAATTGTACAAATCATCCCTGAATCCTGTTGTCGGCTTGGTCCAAGACCCCAGATCCAAGCTAACTCGGCACTATACCGAAGAAATTGTACGAGATCAGAATGGCTCTAAAAAAATTAAAGAACGGAAAGGCACCGGGAGATGACGGAATTACCACAGAACTCCTGAGGGCAGGCGGCAAGCCGGTTTTAAAAGCCCTACAGAAGCTGCTTAATTCTGTCATTCTTGGGGGCGACGTTCCAGAGTCGTGAACCAGGAGTGTAGTGGTACTGTTTTTCAGGAAGGGCGATATAAACGCTCTTAAAGAATTACGGACCCATCTCACTTCTGAGCCACGTGTACAAATTGTTTTCAAGAGTCATTACGAACCGACTCGCGCGCAAGCTAGACGACTTCCAGCCGCCCGAACAAGCTGGTTTCCGAAAAGGTTATAGTACCATAGACTACATCCATACGCTACGCCAGATTATACAGAAGACCGAGGAGTATAATCGGCCTCTATGTCTAGCGTTTGTGGACTAAGAGAAAGCCTTTGATTCTGTCGAAACTTGGGCAGTGTTGCTGTCCCTTCAGAGGTGCCAAATTAACTATCGATATATCGAAGTGCTGAAGTGTTTGTATAAAAACGCTACTATGTCAGTTCGCATCCGGGATAAGAGTACGAAACCGATTCAGTTGCAGAAAGTCGTGAGACAGGGAGACGTTATCTCTCCGAAACTGTTCACCACTGCGCTGAAAGATGTCTTCAAGCTCTTAGAGTGGACCGGACTCGGCATCAACATCAATGGCGAATACATCACTCACCTTCGATTCGCAGATGATATCGTAGTCATGACTGAATCCCTGGAGGAACTTGGCACTATGCTTAATGACCTCAGCAAGGTCTCCCAACTAGTAGGGCTGCAAATGAACACGGACAAGACGAAAATCATGTCACAATGCCCATGTCATTTCTGTACCGGTCCTGGTGGTGCGATTCTCGAAGTTGTCGATCACTACATTTACCTAGGACAAACAGTCCAATTAGGTAGATCCAATTTCGAGAAAGAGGTCAGCCGACGAATCCAACTCGGCTGGGTAGCGTTCGGGAAACTTAAGAGGATCTTCTCTTCTAATATTCCGCAGTGTCTGAAAGCAAAGATTTACAACCAGTGTGTGTTACCAGCGATGACTTACGGCACTGAAACGTGGTCTCTAAATGTCGGCCTCATAAAAAGACTCAAAGTCGCTCAGCGTGCTATGGAGAGAGCTCGGTATTTCTCTACGCGATAAAATCCGGAATACGGAAATCCGTAGAAGAACGGGTGTAACCGACATAGCTCGAAGAATTATCACGTTGAAGTGGCACAATGGGTAAGCCACATCGCTCGACGAACTGACAACCGTTGGGAAAAAAGGTTCTCGAGTGGCGACCACGAATCGGACGACGCAGCGTAGGACGACCACCCACTCGGTGATGACCTCATCAAGGTCGCTGGAAACCATTGGATGCAGGTGACACAGGACCGTTGCAGATGGTACTCTCGTGGGGAGGCCTATGTCCAACAGTGGACGTTTACGGGCTGATGGATGGATAGATCTTACAAAACTACAAATTGTAAATGGTCTAAAGGGATGAAAGTAAATATAAATAGTATTATGTCAAAAAATTATAATAAACTTTGTAAAAATATTTTTACATTTAATGTGCAACTTGTATATTAATTAATGTTATTTTGTTTATATATATATGCATGATATTCATTGCCTTTACTTTAATACTCAATTGGACCATTTTTTAAATACACAGTCAACATTTTTTAATTCGTTCTAATGAACATTTTTTGAGTTCATTTCGCCGCCGTCGCCTAGTTTGGCTCTGGCAAAATTTAAAAAGCGAAACATCTCAATTAAGTTCATTCAATATTAAGGTTTTTACTTTACCTGTATTTAATATATCTTTAATAAAATAAAACAAATGTATTTTTTTTAAATTATTTTCAAATAAATAAAACATAAATTTGATATTTTTTTGGGGGTTCGTATATTTTTTATAATTACTTACGAGTATTATTTAAATCATATATGTTCTAATATATAATATTATTTGATAGTCCACGTAACTGACATCTAAAAATTCTATCAGATCCAGCAGTGCAAAAACAATTTTTACTACTTTAAACATTCACTACTTAATTACTAATAGATATTAAAAGATCATCCTCATTCATCATCATCATCATTTCAGCCCATCGCCGTCCACTGCTGGACGTAGGCCTCCCTCATAGTACGCCACAGAGGGCAGTCCTGTGGCGTTTGCATCCTTCGACGGCCAGCAACTTTCACTAGATCGTATGTCCACCTAGTGGGGGGGGCGTCCTACACTGCGTCGTCCGGTACGTGGTCGCCACTCTTCACCTTTTTTCCCCAGCCGTTGTTGGTTCTTCGAGCGATGTGGCCAGCCCATTGCCACTTCAGCATGCTAATTCTTTGTGCTATGTCGGTTACACCCGTTCTTCTGCGGATTTTCGTATTACGGATTCTAGCACGCAGAGAAATCCCGAGCATAGCTCGCTCCATAGCACGCTGAGCGACTTTGAGCTGGATTATGAAGCCTACATTTAGGGACTACGTTTCCGTGCTGTAAGTCATCACTGGTTACACACATTGGTTGTAGACCTGTGTTTTCAGACACTGAAGTATGTTGGACGAGGAGATCCTCTTACGTTTCCCGAACGCTGCCCAACCGAGTTGGATTCGTCGGCTGACCTCTTTCTCGAAATTGGATCTACCTAACTGGACTGTTTGTCCAAGGTAAACATAATGATCGATAATTTCGAGAATTGCATTGCCAACTAGGACCGGTACAGGAATGACATGGGCATTTGACATGACTTTGGTCTTGTCCATGTTCATTCGTAACCCCACCAGTTGGGATACCCTGCTTAGATTGTTGAGAATGGTGCCAAGGTCCTCCATGGATTCTGCCATAACGACGATATCGTCTGCAAATCGAAGGTGATGATGACGATGTGATTACTAAGCATGATTAATGAAGCACAACTTCTTAACCACGGTCCCTGTGTTTATTTTTTCTAATATCGCCGTATTATGATATAACCTTCTATACACCTTTCCTCTTCTTTAACATGCAAATAAAATAAATTAATTCAACCTTGAGTCACGCAATAGAAACCTAAGAAAAATTATTTAATCATAATAAAATAGTTGAAATCACACAAATTACTAAAGAAACATGACAAAGTTGAATTTCAACAAAGGAAAGGGCGGATGAAGCAACAAAGTGCGTAAACAAGGGAGTTCATTGGTTTTATTTGAAAAGTTTGCTTGATTACAGTTTATTACCTTCTCTCCCTGCACGCACAACTTATTCATTACATAAAATCAGGTTAGAAAATTTACATTATCATTGATAAGAATGTATTTACGTATTGTATTAGCAAGTTTAAGGAAACGTTGTGAAACAAAGTTAATATATTAAACGTCCCCAAAAACTTCTGAGACGTGATATTTCATTACACGTCCAAAGTTTGATACAGAAAAAATATTGCCCAACTTTAGCATTAAATCATAATATTTTGGGTAATGTATAACCCGTTTGGCTGAAGACATATAAACTATTGTTGTCATATTCTACGAGCACAATAGCAAACAAAACGTCTCTGATTTCAATAGTGCCTTATGATGACGTGGCGCTTAGATACAAGCGGCTCTCTTAATCTGTTCCATCAATATACAGATAAGATTGTACCGTCATTATTGAGCTGTAATTAATCTTTGTCATTCTCCTCCGACTGTAGATCTGTACAGTAGCGATATACCCATCTCGCATTGTTACACTCCCTTACTTCGACTCAAAACATTCACTAAGAAATGTGAAACATCTTCAATTCATTCTATATTTCCATTATGTCTCTATATAACTGCAAGATATTAATGGAATGCTACTATTAATATTAAACCGCTAGATCAATTAAATGAACAACCTTTATTACGCTTGAACACCTTTATTATGCATTTCCTTTATTGTGGTAATAAACGCGACGTGCATAAATGTTAGTCTGTGCTACGGATGATTAATAAGCCAGCTCTAGAAGCTTCAAATTACACTATATTTAACATTGCATACACGTACAATTATTGGCTATGGTAATCATAAAAGCCGACTAAGAGTTCTATACCGATCTATACCAATTTCACGTAGTATTTTTTTTATTGTTTATGGTAGCAAACGAGCAAGCAGCACACCTGTTGGTAAGTGTTACTGCCGCCCTTGGACCTTTTCAATACCAAGGGTATAACTTAGGCCGTAGCCTACCAATAAAAACCCCAAAACCACCCAGTTGGCCGCTTCCGGCTCTCTCGTTCACCGAACGAAGTGCGATAGCACATTGATGTTACTCAGACGTCCATCTTCTGTGAGAGTGTGGGACTGCCCCGGACGGACCGGCCCGCGGCTGTAGACAGAGAACTGTAAACAGTGTCGTCCTACCATTATAGTAGCGTGTGGTCAACAATTATATTTCAAAGAAGGATTGATCTCAAGCAAGCGGTTAATCAGAACCCAACGCATACTGTATACGGTTTTGTTTCATTTTTATAATCGAATTCTTCCAGAAAAGCCAAACGCTTTTCATCCACTGGCTTAAATGTAAAAATGGTATTATACTCAACATCCTCACGATAGAAATAAAATACTCTACGTTGTTCTTTTCACCGGTTTATTGCCATAAAAGTATAATTATTTTACTTGAAAATCATAACCAATCACTACATAAATAAGATTGCTAAAAAATATGTATTTATTTCCGTGTGCTGATAAAGTAAGAATATAAATCACCACCCATTTATTGCCAGTGGGTATCATAAAATACAACTAAGGCACAGCATATGTAGGTTACATCTAGCAAGAGAAGTAAGACTCGAAATAAAACCCTACGCCAATCTATTTGACCAGTATGATATTATAATTCAATTTCCCTCCTATTATGACGAAATGGTTGAAACCTAGCAGTAGGACTTATATAAGCTAAGATGACGATAATGAGGTTTTACATTTTCCTACTCTTATCTCAATTACTTAGGGTCGATACAATATGTACTCTTCTTTCATAGTACATATTGTAGAAGTTATTGGCAATAATTTTATGACCGGCCGCCTGCCACACGTCAACCCTCCTTAGGAATGTAATTGTTGACAAAACGACATCAGGTGGTATTGCCCAACGAGCAAAATAAGGGGTGGTAGTATTTGAAGCCGCTACCACCGTATGAATGAGGTTATATATAGTATATTAACATAATTATTTGTTATGTTTCAAAGTTGCGCCAGTGACGGAAAAGTTAAGGAGTGAAAGATTGAAGATCATGGTATGGACATGTGATGAGACGGGATGAAAGTAATGTTGTAAGGAAATTTTTAAGTATGAATGTTGAAGACTTAAGGGGTATGGAAAGACCGAAGAAAAGATGGATGGACTGCGTGAAACATGACATGGATAGACAAGGAGTGACCACAGAGATGACGTCTGATAGAGTTGTATGGAAGGAGAAGACATATTGCGTCGACCCCAAATAGATTGGGATAAGAGCAAGTTGATGATGATGAGTTATTTGTTATGTATAAACGTTTATGAATATGTAACTTTGCAATTATGTAGTTGCAAAGTTAGTAATGATATATTTCCCACTAATTTTCACCGAATCTTGTCTTCTAGAAATCATCAAATGTCGAACGTCTCACAATAGAAATTTTCAGAGCAAAAAAACATGTATATAACTATCTGAGAATCAATAAAATGCTTTATTATTTGTCAATAAATAAATAGCGATCAGTACTACTGTCTTTGCATTTTGAGTAAATGCTATAGTTTTATTTTTTTAATATTAATTTGGAAACTATACTTATGACTTGGGAGTTTAAGACTAAATTAAATTTAAAATAAGAACATTAAGTGAAATATAATACACATTTCTTTCTATTTTTTAAACAGTGCTATGTATATTATAAATATTTAGTCAAGAAAATTGTATCAGTGCAGTTTTATAATCTTATGTTAACTATTATTTATTATAATTTAATGATATTTCTAGAAGCAATTGTTAAAATTATGAAATACTATAAAAGGCACACTCATATTGTACAAAGAAATATCTACAAAACAAATGTTCAATGAATGAAAATCTTTAAACTAAAACGAGACGACGGTGTACAGAATCACAAAGACAGTACTATTTTTAATATTGTAAGATAATTATAAATACCTAGATATAGACTTATATACCTGGGTAGTATACTTTATACTTACTGAGCCAACAGACACTGCTCTGTACAAATCGATCGCAGCGCCACCTACCGAGTTCCATTGTTAATCTAAACTTGAACGGTGAATTCAAGAATAGATTCAATAGACAATATTTTATATTTCAGTACATAATATTTTATATTACCGTTCTAAATGTAAATTTTCAATGACTGCACAGATAACATAGTGATTAAGATACGTGAGTATGACTTCCACGCAGGACAATACTATGTGCGATCCGAAATTTGTGTTTTAATTCTGATTGTAATGTGAGTCCGTTATTGATATATTTGTAAAGTCTTTTATTTTCTTCTTCGTCTGATTGTTTTCTTAGTGGGAGGGTCTTATCTTTGCCACGGATGTCAATGTATCAGTTTCAGTAGTCGTCCCAGTGGCGATGAGGAGGGAACACGGTGCGTTATGGGGCCACACACCGCCCTTGGAATGGTGTGCCCACACTATAACTTGCCAAAAAAAAGGGCTCTTGTCCTTAAAAATGTTGTAAATACCAAATTTATAAATCTGAGAACTGTTTTAAATAATAAAATATCGAATGTGGCCCTATAATATTCTTAAAATGATCCAAAACTTCGAAATAAATTGACAACATATTAATAACACATCACAAATTTCGAAATTCAAATAAGTAAAAGAAGTATTTAATTTTAACCTGTGATACATAAGAATATAACTCTATCACCGCCAATACATACTAGATCATACCTCGCAGAGATCTATGCCATAGCTCGTATATCTCTTTTGTAGATGAGATTAAAGGGGCGACGGCGTCGCTATCTATCTTCGTTAATACTGCATCGACAGGCACCGCTCCATCGTACGTTCTGTGATATCCGATACGATCAAATGCTATAGTACTTTTATTATAATTTTAGCGCTTAGTTCTTAACAAAGACATTTTTGTTAATTATCGCTTATGGAGATTATTAATAAATTCTCATATAGAGGTCTTATTTTTACCCGACTGCGCAACGCAAAGGAGTGGTATTGTGTTTAACAGTCTATGTGTGTATATTTGTATGTTCCTTTGAAGCACCAAACGCCTGGGCTGATTTCTATGATTCACACGTCAATCGATTCCTCTTAGTCCGGCGAGTGTCACTAAAGATATGACGTTAGTAAAAATTCAATATGGCGACTACTGGACGACATATTGTGAAAATGAAAAAAAATAAAGTCAACAAACTATATTAAGTGGGGTATCGTTGAATAGGTATTTAAAAATCATTTTTAGTTTTCCCTCAACATTTTTCGATTCGACTGACCGTTTAGGATCTATATCGATTTAAAGTTTCGTAACAATCTTTTTCACATACAGGTTTTTAGACAGTAGAAATTTACGATGAAAATGTGTGAATGTGGATGGACATATACTAAAGAATCTAGTAGGTATATTGGACTACCTAAAGTACCTAATGTCTGACGCGGTCGCCCATCTTCAACTTCTAACGATTTAGTACTCAACTTCAGTCGAATCTTTGTGTGGTCTTCACAGCGCACCGTATGGGGCGCGTGGATACAGTGTCGGGGCGAGTGAGTCCCTTGCCTGTGGTATCTTGCGCGGTGGTTTAAAAACCATCGGTCCTTGGGTTGATGAATCCGCGGACACCCCGTGCTTCACACCGCCATGGCGGTCACTTCAGTCGAAAAACTATATATTGTTAGATACCTACTTATTAATAAATAAAATAACTATAGCCACCTAGGTATTCATAACTAAAAAGTATAAAATAAAAAAAAATAATAAAAAAAATCAAAAATCTCGACTGCGTAAAAAGTGAACTAAATTACGTACACAATAAAAAAAACTGAAAAGAATAAACAAGCACTTAGATGTCCGGTGGTCTGAAATTCTATAATATATTATTGAATGAATACTATTGCAGAAACTAAAATATATTTTAACTAGCAAACCTGGCCACACGTTGCTGTGGCTAAGGTAGCCTCAGTAACACGTGGTGGTTATGCTAATAAATTGTAGCTTATATGAAACGTTTGTACGTTTAACATAGCGCCATCTATTAAATACTAACTCAATCCAGTCAGATCTATTAGAATCGTTTGGAGATAACAGATAATTGTGACTGTCAAATAATAAACAAATAATTTGTAATAAAATAATATTGCGCCTATAAATTGAAATGAAAGTTACCCTATCTTTTAAGTTGAATCAAACTACACATGCTGTGCAAATTTAAATAAAATCGGTTAAGTACTTTAGGAGCCCATCGAGGACAAACAACGTGACGCGTAATTTATATATATTAAGACTAGCAGACCTGGCCATGCGTTGCTGCGGCTAAGATAGCCTCAGTAACACGTGGTGGTTACGCTAACAAATTGTAGCTCATATGAAACGCTTGTACATTTAACATAGCACCATCTATTAAATACTTACTCAATCCAGTCAACAGATACCGCCATCTGTTAGAATCTTTTGGAGATAACAGTTAATTGTGACTGTCAAATATTAGACAAATAATTTGCAATAAAATAATATTACTATAAATTGAGATGTAAACTATCCTATCTTTTAAGTTGGATCAAACTACACATGCTGTGCAAATTTAATTAAAATCGGTTAAGTACTTTAGGAGTCCATCGCGGACAAACAACGTGACACGTAATTTATATATATTAAGATAAGATAATAGAACACAACAACTGAACAGTCGGGATCCATTATTCGACAGCAAATCTAATTTTCAATGGATCCCGACTGTTCAATTGTTATGTTACATTATTAGAATATATTTTATTTTCTGCAATAGTATTCATTCAATAATATATTATAGAATTCTAGACCACCACATCTAAGTGCTTGTTTTTTTCTTTTCAGTTTTTTTTATTATGTACGTAATTTGGTTCACTTTTTACGCAGTTGGGTTTTTTTATTTTTTTAATTATTTTTGACACTGGGTCCGTCTCTTGCATGTATGTACCATTAAAAAAATATATCACTAAAAATTTATTAAACGATCAAAATTTAAGTAACCCCAAGACGCACGACTTCATTCGATGACATATTGAAAGAAAAGAATAGAGAATGTTCTTTTTGAAATCATTCCCTCTTAGCCCTGTGAATATAGAATGAAAGAAAAATGAACAATCACTCGAGTGAACAGTCTAATATCAGCATTATATATTTTTATTCCATCATCAAACAAAAAATATTTTATTCCGAATAAACAATCGAAATTATTATTATTTTTAAAATTAAATAATATGCTACGGCTATAAGTTGAATTCGAAGTATATTATAAAATAACACCCTGATTTTTAATACAAATTGATTATGAAAATTATACCAATATTTTAAAATATTAGTTAGTTCCACTTTAAGTAACATAAGTCAAGATACACTTCCTTATCTCATACGTCTCTTTATGAATCTGTATAAATCTTTTGGATTATGAAGAAAGTTTACCTATACCATGCTGCTGCGCTTGCTGTGTAGTGGTGGTGACAAATATTACCAAACCTTACCAATGTAAGGTTAGGTTAGTTAGGAGCAATCTCCTAGATGTCATAAAAGATGACTAAGAGCCCTTCGTCCGATGGATCCATCGGACTGGTCCAACTTTATGTGATGTCGTTTAGTCAACAATTACATTCCCAAGGAAGATTGACATTGGACAGGCGGCCGGCTATAAAACTATTATCAAAACTTTTGCAACATGTTGATGGCAGAAACGTACTTGCAAGTGTAATACGTGTAAATAGAATATAGAATCTACACCAAGTAATTGGATTAAGAGCAGAATAATGACGATGAAATATAATAAAAAATCGGCCAAGTGCGAGTTGTACTCGCGCACGAAGGGTTCCGTAAAACTAAAAGAAAAATGTGATGTAACTAAAAATTTTGGGTTTTCTGAATTTTTCCTTTATATGTGCTATAAAATATTGCTTCGTAACAAATTTCAAGATTATAGGTCGACTGGAAGTATCCTTTAGATTTTGATTCCCTTGCAAGTAGTTGCGAGTTTGAAAATATGCGGTTTAAATTGCTGTTTCTTTTGATTGCGTTGACATAGAAGTTTGATTTTGTTACAACTTAAAGGTATTATAGACCTGAGTACTTGATATGAATTTCAATTTAATACCTCTACACGTTCAGGAGGAAAAGAGTAGTGAGTTTAAAATTATTAAAAATATTTTTTATATATGATGTAATTAAATATTTACAGTTTTCACAATTTTTCTTTTATCTGTGCCATAAAACGTTGCTTCGTACCAAATTTCAAGATTCTGAGTTCACGGGAAGTACCCTGTAGGTTTTGATTCCCTTGCGATTGTCGAAAATTTGCGGTAATTTGCGGCATAAACGCCTGTATCTTTTGATTGCAATGGCTTAGAAGTTTAATTTTTTTTTACAGCTTTAAGGGACAGTAGACCTGAGTATTTGATATAAATTTCAGCTTGATACCTCCACGCGTTCCTGAGAAAAAGGGTCTTGACAGACAGACAGACGGACAGACGGACGGACGGACAGACGGACAACGTAATTCTATAAGGATTCCATTTTTTCCTTTTGAGGTACGGAACCCTAATAATACTGGGCAAGGTTTTATTTCTACTGTTCTTGCAATGATGCTGCCCGTTAATTCTTTAAATTATTCATACATGTTCCTTAATTGATTCTTTCAAGATTTCATTCAAGGGAAAGAAATAGGTGATCTTAAACTACCTAGAGTAATTTTTTGGTGTGCTCAAAGCCGCATTTGCTAGTCTAAACATCATCTTAGCACATTTACGTCCCACTGCTGGGCTCAAGCCTCCTCTACACTAGGAGCTAAATTGACCTACTATACCGCCCTGGTCAGACGTATTGGTATAGGGTATTATTTCGAGATTCTCTTCTCTTTCCAATATGTTATACCTATGCAAAATTTATCCCTTAACCGTCTTTTACTATCATCCACGGGTAAGATGTGTGTGAAGAGGTGGTGCATTGTATTCCTACTCTGTCACCACACGCAAAGTCTAGACATACGATAACGCTATTTCAATGAGTTATAGTATAGTATAAGAGATATTCTTTTGAAACTCCTTAGACTTAGAGTCTACCACAATGCAATTACAAAACAGATGGCGTTGTGGTTAGAATACAGACCTTCCGTGCCAGTCCGAAGGTTCGATTCCCTCACAGGACAATACTTTATGCGATCCACAAAGTGCTGTTCTGAGTGTGGGTGTAATTTTTCTGCGTTATATGCATGTTTGTAAAGTCCCCCGCAGTACAAGGATTATTTCCTTAGTGAAGGTTGATGACTTACTCTGTCACCATACAGAAAACCTTTATTTATAAACTGTTATAGTGTAACTGTTGTTTAAACTATTGTAGTCATCCAAAAATTAGTCCAGTATGATACATTGATAATGAAAAAGTTATTAAATAAAATAGCTAATATATATTTTTATATATTTAATATTTTGTACAATACTCTTCATTCGATTCACATCTATTAAATAATTTTCGGCCATCTATCTGCACTTTTTACATCTAAGCTTATCAGTCGTTATATTCAGCACCAGGCGTCGCTCACAATGTAGGTTCTGGAAATTAATAAAATGTAATTTTAAATTTATTTTACTTTTGTCAATTTTCTTTAGTTAATTTTTGCTTTTTACTTCAATTGTAACCAGAGATGTAAACACAAAAATATTTCACCACATAATCTGTAGCCCATATAGGTGGGGAAGTTTATTACCAGTAAGCAGTATATTTCCAACCTTCAAACATGCTGCTGAGAATTAGAAGGTTCTCGAATATCGAGAAAATCTGCACAGGATACTACCTATTTTATTTTGGTCCATAGGTTTTAATACTGGTTCGAACTAAAAGCAGTACGTTTACTCGACTCAGAATTTAAGACCATAATGTCCCATAAAATCCCGATCGTAGTACCTGAACTAAAGAGAAAATCTTGATATAAAATTGGACTTTATATGCCTAATGCCTTATATACGAAGACTTTTCATATTAAAATATATAAAAAATGAAAGTCTGCCTTATTCATGACTATTGGGTTCTTGGGAGCAGAAAACATTAACGTGAGGTTATTAAACGTGAGCCCTAGGCTTCATATGAGGTACCAATCAAGTATTATTGGAATTTTTTGATAACAAATTTTCAGTAGCAAGACGGAGTTCAGAACTGTGCCCGGTAAATAGCAACAGGCGCTCTACCTTATTTTTATCTTATTCAGGTCTTTAAAGTAAAAAGGAGAAGTAAAGTTATGTATCCCTTTAAAAAAAATCTCTCTAAAAAGTAATTGCATAAAAAAATACTAAAGTATTTCATATTTTTTTTTATTTATTTTAAATATAAGACCTTCAAGAATGGAATACGAATCATATTTTTGGTTTCACCTCAACCCATAAACATGAGTTACCTTACGAAACTCCTCCGCAATGACAGCGAATATAGCTGACCACAGCATACTAGCTAGAAGGGCAGTCAGTGTATTACGTCAGATTTTAGAATTGAAGAGTAAGGTATACTCATAAGAAAAACGGTGTTATTAGTCCGTCACTACGCGGATGAATGGCAAATTAGTTGGCGCAATTTATAATCAAATTTATACAAAAAAAACTTAATTACCTGTAACCTCCATAACCACCTCCATAGCCACCTCCGTAGCCACCTCCGTAGCCACCTCCGTAGCCACCTCCATAGCCACCTCCGTAGCCACCTCCGTAGCCACCTCCGTAGCCACCTCCGTAGCCACCTCCGTAGCCACCTCCATGGCCATAACCACCGCCGTAGCCATAACCACCGCCGTAACCACCACCGTAGCTATAGCTAGGACTGTAGTAACCGCCGTGACTCTTGGCAAGAGCTCCACCAACTAAAGCACCACCGACGAGACCCGCCTTCGCACCGATGAGACCAGCGCCAACTAACCCAGCAGCGCCAATCCCGAGGGCACCAAGACCGAGTGCAGTACCTTTAAAAAAAAAAAGATTGATATAAAGAAAAATTAAATTAACTAAAAAAAGGCCTGGCGATCTGTCATACAGATCTTGTACTACAGAAACCAGCACTTCTTAAGGTTATCTAAAATAGAATAAAAACTTGTAACATGTATTGTACTTTGAAAGAGAAACAAATAAATTGAATTTAATTAATTCAACTTGATTTTATGAACAGATTATTCGTCGTTATATAAATAGTGATTCGTCAAGAAAATTATTATTTGATAGACTATTTTTCTAATTATCCCATTTACATACCACGAGCACTCTTTCACCAGATGAGAGAAATTTGCTTATTACACCACGTTAACTGGATTGTTAGTCATGAGATTATATTAATGCGCTTTTATTCATTTTGTTTCAACATCAAATAAAAAAGATTAATATATAATCCTTACTAATATAATAAATACGAAAGTAACTCTGACTGTCTGTCTGTCTGTCGTCTTTCACACCAAACCTACTGAACCGATCTAAATGAAATTTGGTACACAGATAATCAAGAGCCTGATAAAGGACAGGCTAATTTTTAATGCAAAAAAAGGGCTGTAAAGGGGGGTGATATGTTGTAAGGAAGTATCGTAATTTTTAAAGTCAGAAACTTGAAACTTATTTTTAGGCTATTGATTAGATATAAATAAATATGAAATTAAAATTTTGTAAAAAAAATACCATTAAGGGGTAAAATAAAAATAGGGGATGTAAAACTTTAGACAAGTAACCTTGTACGCGGACGAAGCCGTGGGCAGAAGTTAGTATTATTATAAAAACGTTTACATATAGTAAACGTTTCCCACAAAAAACCACACGAAAACGTTTCCCACTTAAAAAAATCTATAACTTAACAAACAACCAATAAATATATGCATAAAGATTTATTTAAACTTACTTATTAAAATGCAATGAATTTAGAGTAGGTATATGTACCTATGTACATATTTAAAATAAGTTAAAAATAGCTTTAACAGGTAGTGAAGCTCACTACTATTAAACTAAACTTAAACTATTATTAAAAACTGCTATATTTACTTAAAGTACCTATACCGGTAGCTAAGTTTGAGTACATCACACCCATACGTAATGTAATGCCTCTAAGCTAAGGAAGCTACGGTGAATACTGAGAACAATAAGGAAAATATCTAAGTATACTAAACTATAACAAATTGAAATACATGAAAATTGAATGTCTTTATACAAACTAAACAATTGGCAATTGTGTTTTCGTCAAAACATCAACTGAGAAAATTGTATATGACATTTGTATTCTTACATTTATTTAAATAAGTATTATGATGTTGATAACTAATTTAAAAAAAAATCCTTTTCTGCCTTCGGGGTTTGAATATAATATAATTATAAATTTTATTATTCGTGTGGTGACGGAGTAAGAATACAATTCACCACCCTCTATCTTACCCATGGGTGATCGTAAGAGACGACTAACGACGGATATAAAACGCATATAACATTTATGCGAGATAAGGAAAACTTGAAACAAAGCCCTATACCACCACGTCTGACCAGCGTGGTATAGTAGGTTTACCTTCCTTCCATTGCGGAGGAGGCTCGAGCCCAACAGTGGGACATATATATGACGAAATGATGATGATTTTAATATTGTTTACTATTAAGCTCAATGAAAAACAAATAATCAAATGTTTAAATTGAAAACCACTCCATCTTGCCCGTGGATGTCGTAAAAGATGATATGTGTATAAAATATATGAAAGAAAAGAAAACTCGAAATAAAACCTTATACCCGTTTGACCTACACCGAAAACAAAGACCGGGTTCCGGTGGTGGAGAGGTTCATGTAGGGCGGGTGTATGGGGTCGTGTGCCGATTCTTTTGTCGCCCCGGACGGATGAGCTGGGCGTGACCACTCCATAGCCCGGCGTCAAAAAAAAAGACCCGTTTGACCAACATGAATCAATTTCCCTCCTACTGTGGACGAAGCTCGAATCCAGCAATGGGGCATAAATAACCTGAGATGATGAATGATAGAATAATTGCTTTGACTTTTGATCGTTTGATTATTTATCACAAAATCATCTTACATTACTATTATTCACTGCTATATCGTTGATTCGATAGCTTATTTATGCTGTTTGTGAAGATTTGTTTCAAGACGTTAGTCAGTAAATAAGTGTAGGTGATTTCGTGAAGTTCAAATTAGAATTGGCATGTTAAACTACACTTCTTAGACAGAAATTGATTCGTCCTTTTAGTACGTGAAGCTAAATAAAGAAAGAACTTCTGATATAATTTCATCATTCTATGACCATTCTTGAGAAGTACTTAAAGAAGAACCAAAGTTACAATTTTAATTGAGTTACTATTCATCTCCTCTGACTAACCTCTGTGGTTTGAAGATAAAACTATCAAAATATAATAATAACAACATAGTTATATTGATAGTTATCAAAAAGTACGTCTAATATTAACGTTATCTAATATTAATATTATATCATCAATCTCTGGGGCTCGAGAGTGAATTGAGGTCCTTTGGGATCAACGTGACTGATTTGTTACGCTGTATCAATTTCCAAATAAGCTTACAAATATGCTCTACACATACATAATTCTAAGGGGAATTCAATAATATGAACGGTATATTGACCGATTGTGTAATATATCAACCAGAACTACGTATTCACCGGTTTTTAATCCAATACATATTTTTGAACTCAACTATTCTTACTAAGAAATAAATCTTTTTTATCATGTGGCACTTAGCTTACATCATCATCATCACGGCCCATATATGTCCCACTTTTGGGCTCGGGCCTCCTCCATAATGTGAGAGAAATTAATCTACTATACCGCGCTGGTCAAACGTGTTAGTATAGGGTTTTGTTTCAAGTTTTCCTTCTCTTGCATAGATGTTGTATGCGTTTTATATTCCTTAGTCGTCTCTTACAATCACCCACGGGTAAGATAGTGGGTGGTGAAATGTATTTTCACTCAACTCACCACACGGATGATTTAGCTTACAATCACTGTATAATTACTATATTATAAGACTTTATATTTTTTTATAATTACGTCGTCTCTCTCTTTGTCGTGAATGATCGTAAAACATGACTAAGGGATGCAAGCAGATAACATCACTGAAAGAGTTAACAAACTCAAAATAAATAGTCTATACTAAACTGTCCGGTCCGTCCAGGCGTTTTCCCATGTACTGTGTAGGAAGCTCAAACCCGACAAAATGATGATAATAATGATAATATATTTTTAAATAAAATATATAATCATTATCTAATAGTGGTAGGACCACGCTGTTGACAGTTCTCTGTGCACAGCCGCGGCCCGCCCGTCCGGAGTAGTACCACACTCTCGCAGACGATCGACGTCTGAGTAATGGCAATGTGCTATTACGCTTCGTTCGGTGAGCGAAAGAGCCGGAAGCCCAACTGGGTGGGTTTGAGGATTTTAATGGTAGCCAGCGGCCTAACTATACCCTTGGTATAGCAAGGTCCATGGGCGGCAGCGACACTTACCATCAGGTGTGCTGTTTGCTCGTTTGCCACCATAAGCAATAAAAACCAAAAAAAATAAGTACGACTAAAACTTCAGGGCGAAATTACATGAATTTCATAATTACATATGATATATTTTAAGTTATACTCTGTTTTATGATAAAATACAAAATTAACTCTACAGTAGTTATATTAGCTACTATTTCATACACCAATTAACAAATTATCGATCCTTTAACTGCGAAACTAAGGATATTTTCAAATAATCAATTTTTATTTTTTAAAATCATCATTATCATCAACATCTCGGCTCACAAAAGTTTTACTGCTAGGCTCGACACTTCACCATAATGTGAATTGACACAGTTTTGTTTCGTATTCTCCTTCTCTTGCATAGATATTATATGTATATTTTTCCTTATTCGTCTTTTATAACATCTACGGCCAAGAATGCGGGTGGTAATTTTGTATTCTTGCTTCGTCACCACACAGAGCTAAAAATACTCTACAGCTATTAATGAAATCGTATTAGTGTATAAGATTTAAATAGATAAAATATTTAATATCATCTCACATTATGTCTAAGCTCCTAGGTGAACTATGGTATTTAACATGAATATTAATATACGAAATTTTAATAAATTATTGTTAATGACTTCTAATGTTTACGCGAGTATTACACATTTGAAATAAAACTACTTTTACGGATTCTATCGCGTTTGTATTTGATTTATAATTTCCCGGCGTTTCGAACACTTTACAGTGATCATGGTCACGGGAGGACTGAGGTGTCTTACGTCCAATATGTCATTGTTATTACAGAAATTTATTTATATCTACCCTATAAGATATTAAATTTTGACCCACATTTTTATACAAAATTAATACAATTCATTGCCAGTACAAAAAGAGAATGATTCTATATATATTTATATATGTGATTTATATGTGATTCTATATATATTTATATATAGAATCATTCTCTTTTTGTACTGGCAATGAATTGTATTAATTTTGTATAAAAATGTGGGTCAAAATTTAATATCTTATAGGGTAGATATAAATAAATTTCTGTAATAACAATGACATATTGGACGTAAGACACCTCAGTCCTCCCGTGACCATGATCACTGTAAAGTGTTCGAAACGTCGGGAAATTATAAATCAAATACAAACGCGATAGAATCCGTAAAAGTAGTTTTATTTCAAATTATTGTTAATGCTTGACAACGTGTTTTTTATTACTGACTCAAGCAGGCAAGTAGTGTTTAAAATTGACCTTTATAATTGCATTTACTAAAATTATTGAAATAATATTCCAGACTTAGGGTCTGGAATATTAACATTTTATAAGATAAAAGATAAAGCTATACTCACTTTTATCAATAAATCGTTGCGTGGTGATTAAGAGCATGACCTATTTGCTGACGAAATAAACCATCTCATCAGTGGATTGAATCATAATTTAGTTATATAGCAGTAAGCTTATTACTGACATTGTAGTATTTTAAGAATTAAGTGTTTTAATGGAATTTGTTTTTAACAATAATTATTCAATTATAATAATAGATGTATTTTACGTCCATTATTATTCGCGTTTACTATCTACTTAACTATACGTATTTATTACTAACAAAAATTATAATTCTCTATTTGTCCTGTGGTGGGTGGGTTAATAATATAATACGTTATACTCATAACCATCCGAGGGCTTAATAGGATACCAGAAATAAAGACAGCAATGCTTTACTGGAAAACCCACAATAACAACTACAATCGCTGAACCACGTACCAAGCGCGGCGATTATGGCATCATTGCCTATTTAAATAGGCCTATGTTTATGTCTAGTAGGCTTATGGGCTAATGGATGGATGGATGAATAAACAAAAAGATAAATGACTATGTCTCAATTATATAATTTAAACAAAAGTATTTCAATAAATTTATTCAAATGTAATGTACATAATCCTACTTAGATTAGATTTAAACGAACTCAAACTTCAAACAAGAATGAGATTATACATGATCCTATAATCCCTTTACAAGTTCCACATGTAAAACTCTAATCACACCGTCTACAGGAAGGATTTAACCCTATTCTTGCCGTTGCAATATTTCACGGGAAGTGTAAGGACCTAACAAATCTCTTTGTGACTTTACGAGGCTAGTAGGGAGACAAGGTAAGATAAGTGTACTTTTGTACATAAGTACGATTGGCGAGCTTAAGCCATTTTGTCATCTGTAATCCAATTATATCTTACGTATGGTATGTGCTTGTATGATATTCATTTTTAAAACCAGTATTAATGACCGTTCTTTGATGTCGTCATTTCGCAAAGAGTGTCGAAAAAGACGAATAAAAACTGTTAGCAATTAACATTACTGTAAGAGATAATATACATATAAGAGATAATACAGGGCTTGTGATCAGACCATAGTTCAGTCCATCACCCCCAGAGAAGCTGAACGAGTAAAAGCAACATCCTGACAATTCTGTTGATTATTGACGGAACGTTAAGGGGGGTGGTACCCGAAAGGGTAACCCGCTGAGCTGGCCACAGATGTCAAGGAATCAATACCAGTGGTTGGCGTAATGGCCGTCACCATTGAAAGAAATTCGCTGGGTTATCCCTAAGTGTTAGTCTGTCATCTAAGCCGTGAAGTCTCGTGCTTAGTGTCCTATGCTCAAGCATATGAGGGGGATGGCATCAATGCCATCCCCCTCATCCCACATAGGACAGTTCTTGGTGTGATACATAATTTATTTTTCTGCATTTGGTTATGTGTGTGTATGTGATATTTGTCTTTCTAAAAATGTGTATTATTTCTCGAAAGTGGTCTTTAATCTTTATGAAATATCTTTCATGATATTGCATCCCTTTTAATATTCGATTCGCAATTTTGAACATTATACATTGATTTTTTTTTACATACATACATACATATCATCACGCCATATCCCTTGCAGGGTAGGCAGAGAGGACAGAGTGCCAGAGAACTCTATCTCTGCATACTTCACTCGCTTCCTCAACATTCATATATTTTTTTTAATGTTTGAATATTAATGTTCCTATTAAAAAAAATGGATTTGAGCTACCTACTGTATCAATAATATATATATTTATTAAAAAGTATAAAATACAGTTGTATACGGAGTAAAACCTCCAAAAATATGTATATTTTTTGTCTGTCTGTCTACTTCTTTATTCTGAGTAATCTTTGAAACGGCTAGAGCGAATTTCATATGGCTTGCAGTTACTTATATTGTAAAGAAACTTTCCCTTTCAATAATAAGAAATTAAATAAAGCAATTACTAATTTATTGCAACAATTTCATTGGTCACCATATACGCCGGACAAAGAAATTCAAAATGAGATTAGATTTTAAATTGAGAATACTCAATTGTTCAAACAATTGAAAAAAAATCATTTTCAAAACCAGCGATCATTAACCTATGGTCTTCCATCTAAAGAACTTCCATTACAATACTTAAATGTTTACATTATAATGAAGCTCATATTTATACATATGTATTCTATTTGACTATTACAAATATAACTAAATATTTGTTCAGATTGCGTGCAACATTATTACCTTGAAAACATTAGTAAGATTTCAATTCGTAATAGAACTGGGTGAGGCGAAGCATAGTTATCTAGAAATCGAGGTTAGTTATTATTATGATTCATAAATCTTCAAAAACCGATCTGTGTGGTAGCGGCTACGAATACTACCAACCCTTACTTTGCTCGAGGATGTCGTAGAAGACTACTAAGAGTCTTATAACGACCTGGGCCAACTCCATCTAATGCCGTTTGGTCAACAATTACATTCCCAAGACAGGTTGACGTCTGGCAGGCCGCCGGTCGTAAAACTATTACCAATATTTTTTACAATATGTACTATGAAAGAAGAGTACATATTGTATCGACCTCAAGTAATTGGGATTAAAAAAGAGTAGGAGAAGGATGATGAATGATGAAGTCTTCAAAACCTGAATAACTAATATAATTGTTCACAAATAACTTTGACTCCTTAGTCTTAGATAATAGAGAATATAAACGTTGTTTATGTCTATTCCAAATAAACCAATTAAATGGAAATTACAATAGTAACTCAAACGCCGGTCTCATAAGAAATAGAATCTCAAATACCGGTCTAAAAGTAAAATTTAGCATTATGTCAGTAAGGTGTAATATGATGGTATATTAATATATATTTTTTTTTACTTACCAATAAACCTCTTCTGTCTGTTATGTGGTTCAAAAACGGTGATTTCTCTAACGTTATCAACATATTGAGGCTGTAGAGCGGCTAATAAGGGACCATTTTCAGCAGCGAGGCTAGCTACACAAGCTACCAGTAATCCGAAGATAATAGTACACACCTTCATTTTTACCTAAAACCAACAATACGCGTAATATATCACAAAACTTTGTAGAAAATGCAAACACTAACTAAATTTTAATGACTCAAAAGTGACAATTTCCAATAATAATAATCACTGATTCTGAATTGAGCATTACATGTGCAAAATTTTTTTCATTTATACTCCATTCCGTGTGGTGACGGAGGAAGAATACATTCCACCACCCCCAATCTTACCCGTACGAGGCGACTAAGGGATAAAAAAACGCTTATAACAGCAAGAGTTGGAAAACTGGAAACAAAACCCTATAACAACACGTCTGACCAGCGTGGTATAGTAGGTAAAATTCCCTCCTATTCTCTCTCGCTCGATCCCAACAGTGCGACGTATATGAGCTGTGATGATGATACTCGAATTCTTCGTCATTCTGATCACTATAATCATCTTCGTATTGTCATCACCTCAATACTACATCTACAACTGCCATTTTACTTATAATTTTCTTAAAATGATTAGTTTATAGAGTGAGTTTGAGTCTGAAGAGAGTGAGAATTTATATCATTATATCGTTATGCATGTGTTAAGTCCTAAATTATTAATGTGGCCGCATAACTGCCTGACTATTATTATTATTATAGCTCATTCAACCAAAATCTAACATGACATACATATAATTATGCATCTATACTAAGTGTTTACTTACATCACTCGTAATATTCAAATTCAAGTATATACATACATACTTAATATTAATATTTATAAAATTTAAAAATGTTTACACTGATGACAATTTAAAACAAGATCGTTTCAAATTTTAATAAAAATATTTCGATAAATATTTCGTAATTATTATTAAAAAAAACTTTATTAATTATTAAATTATTAATGATTAATTATTTAATAAGTTAATTATATAAATTAGAAATATTATCTACTAGCTTCTGCCCGCGGCTTCGCCCGCGTAAAAGGTTACTTTCCTAAAGTTTTTGATTCCCTATTTTTATTTTTGACCGTCGGTAATACAGTGCAACGGTATTACAATACTCAGGGTTGGAACTTCATTACTGGACTGCTAGATGGCGTTGAAGAAGCTGGATTTTGAGATTTTATGACAAACAATTTTTTTATTTTTCATATAAAAATTTTGTTTTTTTTTTAATAAAAAGTATCCTATATTACTTTTAATACCTCCAAGAATAGGTGTACAATGTTTCATGATGATCGGTTGAGTAGTTTTAGCGTGAAAGCGTAACAAACAAACTTACATTCACATTTATATATTAGTAGGGATAGTGAACAGAATAGATAAATATATTTAATACAAACTTATGTTGCCTATCATCATCATTATCATCACAGCCCAAATGTGTCCCACTGTTGGGCTCGGGCCTCCTCCGTAATGGGAGGAAAATTATCCTATTATCCCGCGCTGGTCAGACGTGTTTTGTATAGAGTTTTGTTACGAGTTTTCCTTCTCTTGCATAGATGATATATGTCTTTTATATCCCTTAGTCGTCGCTTATGATCACCCACAGGTAAGATAGGGGGTGGTGAACTGTATTCTTACTGCGTCACCACACGGATAATGTTACCTATATTTAAAATTTAAAAATGATATTGTTTTAAACTATTTTTTAAGTTACAAATTACCAAATATTATCAATAAAACTCAACCAAAACTGTTGTTATATACCTTCTTTCGACTGTGACTAAAAAAGAAAACGTACTGGGTGGTTTAGGTAGTATATAGTTGTATCGATAGTAGGTAGTGTAAAATACTATTAGCCGATCAAACTTACTTTATAGCTTTAACTTTAAAATTTCTGTAAACCATAATTTAACAGAATACATTTTATTATTTTCATTTATTTTATAGTTAGATAATATTTGTTATTTATGAAACATAATTTAATAATGATATTAAATAATCTCTATAAAATATATTAATCAATTTTAAAATGATATTAAACTTCAAATCTCAAATTTATTTCATTACTGATTTACTAAAAATATATATATTTTTTAAATACCTGTTTGTATAATATTGGTGTCGTGCTGAACACTGACCACAGATATATCGTATTCAAATATCCTGCCTATTACTTTTATAGGTCGAAGTGGACACACACACATAGATATAAAACCACAACTCGTCTTATAAAACGTTTGTCGCCCCACCAAAATAATCTAACAATATCACGCACACTACATGCATTATAGTTTCAAATATTCAATATTCATTAAACATTATTACAAACACGAAATTGTTGAAGGGCATAGTTTGTAAACTGAACTTGGCGGCTCTCAAATTCCATAGATATTAATCAAAAGCTACGGTTACCTTACCTGGGCTTGTAATTACATTATGTTAGACATATTACCCGACTTTGTCAGTAAATTTCCTTAACACTTAAGCCAATAATAATTAAGCCAATCAACCACAGGGCAGCTTGTGGCGAGCTGAATGTGAGTGGCGATACTGCGATCCTGAATACTCCAGAAAGTCGATCAGGGACTCGTCTCCAGCTGGCCTTCATTGGTTGGCTAGAGTGGAAATCGAAGAGTGCCCGAAGGACTCTCAGCTCTGGCTTGCCTTAAATAGCTGGTCAGAGAGTGGTCGCCAGAGCTATATGCTCGGGGGTGGAAGTGTCATTTTCAAGGGTATAATTACGGGGAAACCATTGCTCTGTTTATCGCAGATTCAATGGTGAAACCGGCGCCGCACCGCTCGACACCCCTAGCCACTTACACCAACGTTGCCTCCGGTTGCCCGTATGGCTTGTGTGCCTGTGGCGACTACTTAGGGGCCCTATTCAGTGAGTTGGCGGGTCACCGTCTGCGTCCGTTCATCTCTTAATATGGGTTTGAAGGCAGACGACAGTTTGACATTTCATACATGTAAGATGAACCAGTCCAATAAGCACCCACTCCCATACTCATATATTAGATACCGCGAGCGAGCGAGAAAGCCGCAAGAGCCCGACTGGGGTGGGTTTGGGTTTTGTATTGGTAGACAGTAGCCTTTTTTTTTTATTGTGCTGTGGAAACGCATTTACGCTGGTAGACAGTAGCCTAGCTTTACCCTTGGTATTGCAAAGGTTCATGGGCGTCAGTGCCACTAACCATCCGGTGTGCTGTCTCCTTGTTTGCCACCATAAACAATAAAAAATTATTCCGCGCTGATCAAACTATAATAGGCTTATGCCTTTTATAGTCCACATAACCCTATGGTTTTATCTCGAGTGTTCTTTCATCAATGTCCTTATATCCTTACTCCCATCATACGGAAAACATTTTCTTATATAATTAAATATTTTATTTTAATGTCATCGTTACAGACTGATGCCAACGACGCTTAAACATGAGTAAGGGAAGGTCTGTGTCATCTATGCATTCTGTATGTTACCAAATAGATTTCCCTACGGACCTGTTGTCATAAGTGTTCATACATCGGTTGCGGTGGAACAACACTTGTTACAAACTTCGAACAGATTTAGTATAATATTCACAATATATAAATACACGATGGCCATTCACTTCGCCAATATATATTTACATAAGTAGGTATAACTAAGGAATATGTGATAAATATGTGAAAATATTATTAGCAAATATTTTTTTAAATGACTTGATGATTGCGTATAAAATATACCTATATCCGTTTATAGGTAGTTATGTAAGCAAATTAGGTACGGTTCTCTATTATATTCAAGCCCTTTTATATTACGGTGATAAAATATAGTCATTTTTTACTTGTATCAATTATAGCTTATAATAATCCTAGTATTATATATTCCTATTGTATTAAGCCCGGACTTTTAATGAAACTATTAAACTGACTTTTTGTCATAAAATTATCATCGCTCCTCCACCATCATATTTAATTATTTATTTAAAGAAACATCAAAGCTTCCAGCTTAGACCAAAACGCTTATATGCTACACAATCTAAATATCTACTTATTATATCTAATATTATACAATAACAAAATAAAATAATGTGAATAATAGACAAAGCCAAACTTAATGCGGCCCCCAATTGAAATATTTATTTATTTGGTTGTTTATTGCACATATTCTATCAGTAAATATAAGCTGTGTGGTAGCGGCTACGAATACTTAAGTTGCTCGTGGATACTACCAACCCTTACTTTGCTCGTGGATGTCGTAAAAGACGACTAAGAGCCTTTTAACGACCTCGGCCAACTCCATCTGATGCCGTTTGGTCAACAATTACATTCCCAATGAGGGTTGACGTCTGGTAGGCGGCCAGTCATAAAACAATTGCCAATAACTTTTATAATATGTACTATGAAAGAAGATTACATATTGTATCGACCCCAAGTAATTGGTATAAGAGTAGGAGAATGATGATTCTATCAGTAAATATCTACATCTGGAATAATTTTTATCCAGTTGTATATAGAATAGGAATATGATCAATATTCCAATGTTAGGAAAGATTTTATTTAACATATGAAAACTCCGAGTCTCTACATAGATTAGATCAATAAATACCGTATCGAGCTGCAACAGCTGGGGCTGACAGCTGAACATGCTCTCGGAGGCACGGATTTCACAAATCACCGAGAACAATTTAGAATTCATAGACATATATTAAGTATTAGGGATATATTAAGTATTACTAACAATAATGAGTCTCTGTTACTTAAATAAAGGAGTATTATTATTATTATTATATAGCCTTTAATATCACAGCAGATGATAATTAAAAAAAATCTCTCAGTTTTAATGGTTTGATGACAGATTAAGCATACAAATCACCATTCCTTTTTTCGCCCGTGGGTCATCATCATCTCAGCTCACATATGCTCCCACTGTTAGATTCAAGCTTCCTCTACAATACGACATCCAAGGGTAAGATAGGGGGGGTAATAAATTATATTCTTACTCTGTCACCACACGTAAAATACGACTAAAGGAATATGCAAAAAACATCTATTCCTGAAAAAGAAAACCCGATTAGATTATCGCTACGTTAACATTTATTTTATTATATAGATCGATAGAGTACTATTACATATTGTTACTTTACATTCCACGAATGTCATAAGTAGCCCTATAAGTAAATTGATTAGAACATAACTCAATTAGAATGCAAAACACTTAACATGAACCTTTGGGGCCACTTTCTAGATAGAAGAAAAATAAAACAATGGTAAAAAGAAATAAGAGCAAACTTTACGTAACTTTTCCATATAATGACGGTGTAAGACTACTATTCTTGCCTGTGGATGTCGTAAAAGACGACTAAGGGATATAATAAGCAGATAACATCCATTTTTTTTTGGCATTGCGGACCATGGATGTGGTCGCGCCCCAACAAATCGGTCCGGAGCGACAGAAGAGGCGGCGCGCAACTACATGGACCCACCCTGCAAACACCTCTCTTCGCCGTGCGAGCGGGCCACCGGTACCCAATCTTTATCTTCGGTGGCCCGTCACGTCGGGTGACCGGACAATTCCCCGGTCCGATGCCATGATGTCTCGGCGGGCGTCCTCGCGTCAGGTGGCTATCTTGCTAAGCGATGGGGAGCCACCCTCGTCGCGCACTGAGGTAACCCGCCGGAAGAGGTCGGAGAGCATCTCCACCTCTATGTCCCACGGGGGTAAGCAGATAACATCCTTGCAAGAGAAGGAAAACTCAAAATAAAATCGTATACCAACCCATCCGACTAGCGTGGTTTAGTTGGTGAATATCCCTCCCATTTCAGAGGAGGTTTGAACCTAGTGGTGGAGACGTACATTAGTTGAGATGATGATGATGATGAAATGTACGTACCTATCTCTATAACAAGAGTAAAAAAAAACAACAAACAAAATCCATTTTTGATAAGCTATGATCTCACAGCAACATACTCAACTATGTAGAGTGATAACAAGGCGACATGAATCCCTAGGCATCCTTTTATACAATGCATCTCTGGATTTTGAGAACACCTATACCGTGAACATTTGCCGTTTGAATCGAAATAGCAAACAAACGTCGTTTGGCCAACGTGATTCAATAGTAGCATTTCAACCTCATAAGGTTCATGGCCGATGTGTGACGTATATAAGCTTTTGAGAAGAATAGGTATGAGAAAAATAACGCTAAAAGGTAATGTTTCACACCACTTACATCACCAAACAATACTAATATGAAATATACACTACACATTCACAATGATCTATTTAAAAATGAAGCCATAAAAAGCAAATCAAATTTGTCCTTGTAAAAACGTTAATACATATAAATATATTACCTACTTTTCTTTTCGATTTCCAGTCAACAAAAAATGTGTATTTAAAACTGTCCACAATATTAATTAAAAACTTTTTTGGATGAGTAACCTTTTTTTTTTCGTTGGACTATGGATGTATCTCGCCCTGCCAAATCGGTCCGGGGTGACGGAAGAGGCGGCGCGTGACCCCATAGACCCACCGTGCAACTCCACTCTTTGCCGTGTGAGCGGGCCACCGGTACACGAACTTTGTCTTCGGTGGCCTTGAATGAGTAACCATCAGCCATAACTGCTAGCTGAACCTTATGGTCCATGGCGATGAAAGCATGTCTTGAGTCCCACAATCGGTGATATAAAACCTCTGCACCAATTAAACTGATTATCGATCTGACACGAATTGCGTTCTTGGGGTACTTACCCCTCGTTGCCATCACAGCTATATTGAACTACTAATGTTTCGGTATACTTAGTTTGTTACTCAAAAAGCTAAAAATTAGTACGCCTCACTATCTTGAAAAGAATTGCGTATTGGATATGTATCAAACAGTGGTTTATACCTTTTCTCTATCATATCAGGTCAAATTCTTTACAAGGAATTAAGATAAATTAGGTCATCTTTTAGCAAACAATCCTATATGTCTATTACTAGAAAGCGCCAAAAAAAATTACACAAGATGTTTGGATAATATATTATGTCACACATTGACCTATTAAAATTCATTTTCTTAAATTCTTGTCAACCGTTAAACCTAATAACCTATCCAAATTATATTCAAATTAAGTTCAAACATAATTTCTGTCACCATATCCGTGTTGTCTACGTCATTCAACAAACACTTGGCACTTAAAATGAACAACCATACAGCAAATCGTTGATATTTTTACACATAATTTACCTAACATACAAATGTAGTCTTGTACGCTAAATTGTATTATCCAATTTTGGTATGCTAATCTTGAAATTGTCGTGTAAATTGCGAGCATACACAACACCTGTTTTATAAGGTACTATGTGGAAACGTTCTATATACGAAAAAAAACGGAATCCCTTTTGCGTAATCTAATAGAAAATTTCATTCATCATATACTTTTTTACTCGCAAGGTTGGAGTCGTTACATATTTTCAGTTAATCTTTATCTTTTTCTTCAACCCCTATGCGGCATAAGCCTCGTCCACATATGCAGAGAACTTGACCTATATACCATGCCGGTGAGATATGTTGATATATAGTTTTATTTTCAGTTTTCCTTCTTTTTTAGCGATGTTATATGCTTATCCTTAATTCCCTTTACGATACCCGTACGAAGGATAAATATATTTTACACTTACTTCGTCAATATATTAGTTATAACATTTTTATTAATAAATACTTAATCATGTGTTGGAGTACAATGTTTTGCCACTTAATTCCCTACGTAAGTTGTTATAACTGTCTAAAGAAGCACTAGGGTAATGGGCAAAAGTCTTGCACTTGAGAACCTCATTATAAGGCACTAGGAAGGTGTATGTTCAACAATGTTTCTTTCGTTCTTAGTCCTTCCTTTCTCATGAGCACATTACAAAACGACTTAGAGAGTCAAGGAGATAACGTCATTGTATGATAAAAAAATCCCAAAATAAATCCTATGCTAACCACTCTGACCAAAGTAATATAGCCATTTTTTTCCATTATAGAGTAAGTTTATGCCCAGTCAAGCCAACTAAATGTAGAGTTACGTCAATCTAATTTTACGTGATAAATCTACTATGATCAAGGACAAAGTTCGTATCGTATTCGAAAATATTAATCGTTGATATAATCATCGATTAATACTTTATAATCATCGATTAATAGTACACCACATTTCCACTATATATTTTCCTTTATTTCTACGTACACCTATAGACGTCCATTGCTGCAAATAAGGCTCTTCTAAAAGAGGCAATGAGCTACCCGTGGCAGGCAAATAGACGATTGCAATTATTATTATTAGTTTAAGTAGTGTCATTAGCTTAGTAATCCCATAAAGAATTTATAGAATTGGCTTCAATATAATGCTTATGTTGTGTGAAGAAAGTACCTGGCTTCAAATACCGGATGCCTACACTAACACAGCTAATAAACCAGCGCTTTTATGTAAAAGTTTCCTGGTTAATTCTTCTGCGCTATGAAATTAGGATAGAAACGCTGGCAGCAGAAATTTTTCGTATGCCAACCACCTAGGTGAACTGATAGTATGCTTGGAGCTACTCGCTCATATAGATTTCAATTTAAAGTTTTACCCGATTTTAGCTGTTGATTTAGTTGAGTTGTTTAGTCCACGTTTTTCCCGAGTTTTACTTCACAATGATCATGGTCCTCCCGTGACCATGATCAGTGTAACTTCACTAAAATTTTGTATCTTTTCCTCAATGAAAGGGTCGTAAGTCGTGAGGATGAAGGCGTAAAGAACTTCGTTCTATAATTAAAGTATTGTTATTTTATTTAACTTTGTATTAGTATTTAATATCAAGTTAAATCCAATTATATACTGATAAGAATCTACCCGTATATCATTGGATTTGACCCGCCTAGTATAATAGATTCATTTCTCTCCCTCTTATGGAGATGGTTCGAGTCCAACATTGAGAATGATATATTATATACAATACATGCGGTGAGATGATGATATTCTAATAAAATGATACGCAGCTATTATTTATAGTGTCTAAAATTTTCACTTTTATCAAGCAGGTGATTGAAAGAAATAATAACATTATTTATACCCAGACAGCAGAAAACACTATCTACTTGATTCACAACTGCACGTTCCCTTTAATGCAATTTTACCGCTTCTCGTGTGCTTTTCCAAGACATGCACGTTGTAAGATTGTATTACCTTAACAGAAACATAATGTGTACATGTTTTCTTCTAAACACATTTCTGTATCATATAATTGCGAAGAGAAAGAATTCTTTGCAATATCTCGTAAGAACGTGGTGAAAATTTCAAAAAATTAAACCGGATATCGTAAATAGCACAGACGCATTTTTCATCTAGAAGTGAAAATATAATAAAAATATATAATAAACTAGAACAGAATAACATAATCATCTCAGCCCATATAAGTCCCACTGCTCAAGCCTCCTCCACAATATAAAGGAAATTGACCTACTACACCACGTCTTATAAACGGGTTGATATTGAATTTTACTTCAAGTTTTCTTTCTCTTGCATAGGTCTTCTCTGCATATTTTATCTCTTTGTTATCTTTTACGATACACGCGGGCAAGACATCGGATGATGAAATATCCTCCGTCATCATACGGAAATAAACAGAATATAAGAAACTAGTACTCTATTAGAATACTAGTTCAATTCTCGCAAATCGACTGAGGTTTAAGCATAAACTTTTTGCTGTAGACTATTTTTTATTATAATTACTGAGTACATTCTATTGTCATATATAGCAGGGACATAATCTATTTAACAAGACTGTTTAGTGCATTTCATAATTATATATAAATAAATTAAATGAATTTCATTCAAAGCTTACCTAAAAATAGCTTTAAATAAAAATGTGTCAATGTTCTTTATTTTATTATAAACTACCTTATTGATTTCATGGCGTAGTGAAAAGCATATAATTGCTAATATCGTGATTTAAGCTATTTTGAAAGACAATATTGAGTTTTGAATCAAAAAAATACTTTATATAAGTCTGAGGGGACAATCAAAATATACGGAACGCAATTCTCGTTTTCTTCGGCATTGAATTAGATTTTTCTCTAATTTTTGAGTTCTCACTTTGAAGTGATATTTCTTTACATCAAGTAAATTTCAAGAAAATTAAGATTTTATTCGCATTTCTTTTAACTCGAAAGCTGTCACTTTTTATTTTTGATTTTTTGAAGTTCTTGTAGATGTTTAATTTTATTATGTATTCTAATTCTAATTTTCTCGATTTCGTACTTTATTTCTATATACATACATAGCTTCACGCCTGTTTCCCAGAGGGGTAGGCAGAGACTACGGATTGCCACAAACCACGATCCTGGCATACTTCCATCGCTTCATTCACACTCATAACAGTCTTCATGCATACTCTACGATTACGCATACTCTTAATATGACCTCTCGTCAATACATCGCTAATTTGATCCAGAAAATTATGACGAGGTCTTCCCCTTGTATTCGTCCCACTCACGCTTGCTTTATATATTTTCTTCGTCAACCTCTCTTCACTCATTCTTTCTAAGTGTCCAAACCACCTCAGCATACTCTTTTTGGTCTTTGTCACTACTTCTTCATTCACATCACAGCGCTCTCTTATACCACTATTCCTAATTTTATCTTTCAGGCTCACATCACACATACTACGAAGAGCTCTCATCTCTACAGCATTTATTCTTTTTATTTCTATGAGTGAAATTTACCTCCCTGGACATATGTACTAGTAACAATAATAGAATGACTCTCTATTCAGTTCTTCTTAGCTCGTGTATGTTACACTATCTAGCTTTAGTCTCACAATAGGAAGAAAATTGATTTCTTACTATACCACGCTGGTCACATCGGTTGTTTAAGGCTTTCTTTCTTTTTAAATGAGTCTATCTGCTTTCATGCTTTTGTGGTTATGACCCGCCGAAATGGCGATAGATATGTATAGGTTATTAGAAATTCGTTCCACCTATAGTCCTTAAAATATAGCATGATCTCTGTGACAGATAGCGACAAAACCGATGAAGTAATTATGAATACGCGTCATGTTTACAATTTTATTTTGTATCGCCTATATTTTCATTCTTTACATACCACTTATGTCTCGACTGAATTATGAATATAGAAATTTGAATATTTACACCAAAACTAAAAATATGATGCTTATGCATGTACAAGGTCATACTGGACTGAGAATAAGATAGAGATGGGGCAATCGATAAACGTAAATCGATAACATTATTATTCATTATTTATAAAACAAGTAAAACCTATATAAAACATTACTTATTTATTAATCTGTGACATTACCTATATAAGCCACATGATTATAATAGTGACGATGAACTTGGATGTATTCCATTCGAATAATAAAAAGAATTAATTAATAGCTTTAGTTTAAATTAAATAAAATCCATTAATTTAAATTCAATAAGATTTTCATAGATTGTTTTCAATTTATAATCGATTCATCCATCCATTTGATTAAAATTTAATAAGATTTTCATACATTGTTTTTCAATTGCAGTAGCAAATAACTTTAAAAAAATAAGGAATTATATCGACAAAAATACAGACTGCATCGTAAGCGTGCGGCACTAGTGAGAACTGTTACAGAGATCATGCTATATTTTATAGATTATAGTTTAACATTTAGGCTACTATGGCAGCTACGTGTAATAATAAATTATCCGTTCACGTTGACGTCTGTACGGTAGTCGTTATACCACACTATCTATCGAAAATGTTTCGATATAATATCAGCTGAAACTTTTCAGTAGAAACCTCTAACTTTTCAACTAGAATTGTATTTAGTAATGACTGAGATAGATTTTCTAAATATATATTAATGACTTCTATCTATTTAGCATTTGACATGCTGCTTTTTTATAAGACTCATTTTAAAACGAAAACTTATATAAGTTTCTAACATATCGCCAAAGCCAAGATTAAGCCTATCCTAGCGCCGTCACATGTTCCCGGAACTGAAAAATTAAACTCATAATCTGAAAATTAAAATTATCGAAAAATCTCAAAAAACGCAAATATTGTTCTCTAGACAATTTATACGATGTGAAAACAGTGGAGTCCTGAGTGCCTAGCGCATATATCTTTAAGTATTTAAATAATAACTTTAACGAATCAACACGTGAATGAATGAAGGTTGAATGGAAGGATGAAGGTTGCAGATGCTGGTGTTTACTTGGCACAGAGGTTAAGCATTGCTATTCAACGTGGCAATACTGCCAGCATTGTAGGCACGTTGCCTACTGGCAGCAGATTATTTAAATAAGTTCATAAATACATATTTTGTCTAATATATTTTACATACATACATACCATCACGCCATATCAATTGCAGGATAGGCAGAGAGAACAGTGTGCCAGAGAACTCTATCCTTGCTACTTACTTATACTTTACTCGCTTCCTCAACATTCATAATTCGTTTCATACACCCTCGCCGGTTTCGGAGACTCTTGACTCCACCTTTCTTCAGTACATTACCAATCTGGTCTAGGTAGGTCTAATATATTTTACGTATGTAGTATTTTGATAAAATATATCAAAATAGTATGTAAATATATAAAACCAAGATTGACAATGATATAAATCGATTAAAACTGAAACATCTTATTTTGAAATAGGATATTTCAGTAGTAATCTAATTTAAAAAGTCATCTATATTGTTTCATTTACGCAGAAATTATGTTTGAATTTCTATAAAAAAAGGCAATGAGAACTACCTTTTTTTTAAACTGTAGTAAGTACAAGGTGCGCCAGAGAAACTTACTTATTTGAAAAAATTCCCGCGCAGTGAGTTGGGCGGGTAGAGGGGCAAGAGGGGGCGCATCTGGAGGGGGAAGTTCCCAAGTTTGTTTCTCTCTCCAGTCAGTTGCCATCATGCTCTGGTCTAGAGAGCAGCGGGCCTTCGCAGTTGAGAGATTCTTTTCTAACGGTCGCTCACTTGTTGCTACGCAACGTGCCTTCCGCGCTCGCTTTGAAATTCCTCCTCACAGACTCGTTCCTGGCCGTAATTCGATTCTGTCGTGGGTTAACTCATTTCGGGAGTGTGGAAGTGTCGCTAAACCCAGAAATGGACTTCAACGGACCATCAGAACTCCGGAAAATATCGAAAGAGTGAGGCAGTCAGTTGTGCGTTCTCCCCGGCGTTCGGCTCGCAAACACGCAGCTGCTATGGGAATTTCTGATACCACTGTTCGACGAATTCTCCATGAAGACCTTCAATTTCATCCCTATAAATTGGCTGTTGTGCAAGAATTAACTGAACGCGATTTTGTTGCCCGTCAAAATGCATGTGAAATGCTGATTGACAACATGCCTGAAGACGCGGTCGTTTTTTTCAGTGACGAGGCTCACTTCCACATTTCCGGCTGCGTCAACAAGCAAAACATGCGTTATTGGTGTGATGTAAATCCGCGTGAGCTTCACCAGAAGCCACTTAATTGTGAGCGAGTTACTGTCTGGTGTGCGGTGTCGGTAATGGGAATAATTGGTCCTTATTTTTTTGAAGAAAACGAACGCGCAGTTACCGTGAATGGAGCTCGTTACAGGAACATGATCGAGGAATTTTTTCTTCCAAGACTCGAAGAAAAGAACGTTAGGAACGTGTGGTTTCAGCAAGATAGAGCCACAGCACACACAGCACGAGACTCAATGAATTTGTTGCGACAACATTTCCCCGACCGCCTCATCTCTCTCAGAGGCGATCTCCAATGGCCGGCACGCTCTCCAGATTTGACTCCATGCGATTTCTTTTTATGGGGTTATTTGAAATCCCTGGTTTATGTCGATCGACCACGGACCATAGCACACCTCAAGAACAACATTCGCGACGCCATTGCCAACATACCGATTGATATGCTGCGAAGAGTGGATACGAATTTCAAAAATCGACTTCATCAGTGTATGCGCAATGGGGGTCGCCATTTATCCGATGTCATTTTTAAGACTGCAAAAAAAAAATTGTATTCTCAAATAAAAAAAATTTTAAAACAATAACTGAAGTACTTTTTTTTTTATTGACCTTTCAAATAAGTAAGTTTCTCTGGCGCACCCTGTAGTTAATTACTAATTTTCTTAACTACCTGACTTTTCTAATTGTCTTTACATGGCATAAGCTAATAAAACAGATACTTAATTCAGACAGAGCTTAATTCTCATCTACTACATACAACGCACGCAGCATCTATATTGCAGCTCGCACTACCAATTAACAAAGACATTCTACTATTCAGACAATCGTGAAGATATGCTAGGAATTTCATGTGATACTAGACGCTACTATGGTTTTATCCTAGTTATCTTTATCACACAAAGAAATGAGGGTTATTGAGTCTGTCTCATATACATTCTCAATCTCATATATGACTATTTGGCCAAATGTATAATTTCAAACAGTTCATTCCATTTCCAAAATGTTCATTCAACTTTCACCTTGCAGCCAATTCTTTCTAGATGAAAGGTCAGCCTGCGGCCCTGTAATCAACCTGCTGTATTTAGCATCAATTAACGGACTACCGATATCGATTCCTTGGCTTCAGAGAATCCTGCAGCTACCCCTGTTTTTAGCAGACGGGTCTGAAGCAATTAAAGCCAGTCTGAACTTTACCAAAATCTATACAGGGGATAAGAAGGCTTGACTTAGCGAATAAGTACAGGGCACTAGGCAAAGCACCTTTAATTCCTGTCGTGGATGTGTGGCTGTAGATACAGAATAGCGTGATTACTTTTTTTCCTTGCGGTGGACTATGGATGTGGTCGCGCTCGAAGGGGCGGTGCGCAACCCCATAGACCCAACCTGCAAGGAATCCTCTTTTCGTCGTGCGAGCGGGTCACCGGTACCCGATTTTTGTCTTCGGTGGCCCGCCCGGCACCAGCGTGATTACTTTCGGCATTGTTCAGAGTATTTTTTTTTTGCGTTAAATAGAAAGATTTAATTAATCTCTTTATTATTGAAAATAAAAATCCATATAAAATTAATCATAAAACTAAATTAAGCGACATATGGTTTGTAAACTTGATTTTTAAATCTAGTTTTATGAGAATTTACATTTATACTATTCTTAAATGACATCATAGGAAAATACAGATTTATCAATCTTTAATATGGTTACATAATTTCTACCGGACATACTACTTTATTATTTATTTCTGTGTTATGAACTGACTATAATAACTATGTAGTGTCAACGACTTTTAAACAAAGCTGGCTGGTAATATTAAAAAAAAAATTATATTGTGATTAATACATCGTACAAGAAAAATCTCAGTTTATTTATGCAAAATAAATGAAGGAATATTTTATTTTTTTTAATTATAGCTGTAGAAGATTTTTTTTTTTTTTTTATTAAATTTTTTTAATTATAGCTGTAGAAGATTTTTTTTTTATTAACACCATGAGTCGATAAGAATCGATTTTATTCTAATTGACTGAATCAAGCAATACATGATGAATAGGAATTATTATAATGGTTTCTGGTGTTTACGCGAGTATTACATTTGAAATAAAATTACTTTTCGTCACGAGAGGACTGTTCCGTCCTCCCATGAAAATAATCACTGTAAAGTGTTCGAAACGTCAGGCAATTGAAAATCAAATACAAACGCGATAGAATCCGTAAAAGTAGTTTTATTTCAAAAGGATATTATTATTTTGAAATTATATTCAATGCTGAAGTATTATGAAAATGTATCGTTCAAAGGCGAATTAATTGTATCATTTATATTTCAAGTACTGTAGAAAATTATAAGATCCACTTGATGTTCATCTAGCTACTCATTACATAGGAGTGATAATTTTCTTTGTCTATAATCATACCTTTTTTTTCTTTTTTTTTTTTTCCTTGCTGGGTGGACCATGGATGTGGTCGCGCCCCGACAAATCGATCCGGGGTGACAAAAGAGGCGGCGCGCAACCCCATGGACCCACCCTGCAAACACCTCTATACGCCGTGCGAACGGGCCACCGGTACCCGATCTTTGTCTTCGGTGGCCTGCCCGGGGGTTTACCCTTACGGGTTCCTCCCGTGTCGACGCCCCGACAGCTTTCGCCGTCGGGGCGTCGCCTTCACGCGGTGGCCTCACGTCGGGTGACCGGACAATCCCGGTCCAATCACCCGAAGCCTCGGTTAGGGCGGCATCAGGCGCAGATATTCGCGCCTGCGCCGCCCCGGCCGCTGGCGGGGGCCCGGGTCACGGGAATCCTCCCGGACTCATTCCGCCGCCTTCTTCTGCGAGATGACAGCCTCGCAGAAGGCGGCGATCGCTTTCATGACAGCCAGCAGCGTCAGGTCAGCACCGATGACAGCGACGAGGTCACGGTGCTGCCCGTCCCAGCCCAAATAAACCTCGAGCGTATGTTGCGCCGTGTCCTCATCGCTACTGCAATGGTGGCAGGACGGAGTCCACTCCCTCCGCACGATCGTGTGCAGGTACATGCCGAAGCAACCGTGCCCCGACAAGACCTGCACCAGCCGGAAGGAGAGCACTCCGTGCTGCCGCTCCATTCACTCCATCAGTACGGACCGGAGGGCCTCGCCAGCCGCGTAGCCCAATGGGCGATGACATCTCGGCGGGCGTCCTCGCCCCAGGTGGCTATCTCGTCAGACGATGGAGAGCCACCCTCGTCGCGCACTGAGGTAACCCGCCGATAGAGGTCGGAGAGTATCTCCGCCTCTAGGTCCCACGGGAGTGTCCCGACCAATAGACATGCCGCCTCTGTTGACACCGTGCTGTACCCGCGAATGGCTCTGACCGCCATGGCTCCCTGTGGCCTCCACAGAACCGCCCTGAGCTGGGCGTTCAGAGCCCTCGCCCACAGGGGTGCGCCGTACATGGCCATTGAGCGGATCACCCCCGCATACAGCCGTTGGCCCTCGAAACTGAGTCCGCCCACGTTCGGCATAAGCCGCGAAAGGGCGGACGCCGCGCCGACCAGCCGGGGAGCAATCCTGCGGCAATGCTCCCGGAACCACCAACGCCCGTCGAGCACCTGACCCAAATATTTCATATGGGCCTGGATACTGATGTGGATGGAGTTGACGACTAACGAGGCGCCGATAGGCAGCCTTACGCGGGGCCCATGGAATAGAAGGGCCTTCGTCTTATTTAGGGCCACCCTGAGCCCCAGCGCCTCGATTCGCTTGACCATCCTCGGTGCCGAGAGTGGCCAGGCTCGCCGCCTCTTCGAGTATCCTGCCCTGCCGGCTGCGGGTGTAGGACCTTCGGGCACTTATGCACGCCGCACGAAGGTCCGCCAGTCTTGGGGACCACCAGTAGACCCCTGCCTCGGAGGCAGACGCCGTACCCTGGGCATGGCCGCATCGCATATCTGCGTTAACGCATCGCGAATGCGGCCAGCCTCAGCGTCCACTCCATCCGCTGGGGGTGGTGAGGACAGCCACGTGTTCACGATGGCCGCCTCCACCAGTAGGTCCCTATCTAGACGCCCCACAGCCCACCGCGGAAACGCGGGAGCTCAGTCCGCCCTGTGACCCCTGCTGGGGTCCCGGAGGGGAGAGACCTCCATCCGAATATACCGGTGGTCCGACAGGGTCTCCGCCTCCTCCAGGATACGCCAGTTCCTCACTCGTGGTGCGACAGCGGGGCTAGCGAACAACAAGTCCACTATCAACCTACCCTGCTGTCGCACACACGTGTTCACTGACGCCGCCCATTCCACGACCGCCCGCCCGCGATCGTCCGTCGTAGGGGACCCCCACGCTGTGGATTTGGCGTTGAAGTCCCCCAGGACCAGGACGAGGCCCGGTGCCAATCACCGTATCGAGGGCCTCCAAGGTGGTGAGGGAGACCCCGAAATCGTCCATTCTCCTGTTATGGGAGAGGTATTCGCTGTAGAGTGTGACCCCTCTCCATTCCGCAGCGACAAATTCCTCGCCCCTATCCAAAAGGGACAAGGACGGGAAGTGCCGATGCGTGGAGACGACGATTGCCACGGTTCCGTTCCGGCTGACCACCCAATAGGGGCAATCAGGCACACAGTACGGTTACGCGACTACGGCTGCACCGATCGACCACTCCGCCATGGATTGCAGGAGGAGATCCTGCGCAACGGCGGAATGGTTGGTGTTGGCCTGCAGGAGGTGAGTGGATTGGGCAGCCATTAATGGGCCGTATCCATCATCACCTCCTGGCTTTCGGCGGGCGATTGGGCCGCGCTAGGAGCGGGAGGAAAGGCCGCTCCGCCCCTTTGGGGCCGAAGCCGGCGGTCTGCACGCCTCAGAGCCCATGCGCTGCTTGGCAGGCTCATTGCCCGTCGCACATGCAGGGCAGTGGGGCGGGGCGGCGCAAGATGCCGCCATGTGCCCAGTCTGACCGCAGCGGAAACAGAGTGCGCCGCAGTCAAAGCAATTGGTGCATGTTGGCCGGGTATGCCCAACCGCCATGCACTTGAAGCACCTCGCAGGTCGGTGCTCCAGCAAGGTTAATCACGCTGAGCTCCAGCCCACGAGGAGTCTACCACTGCCTGAGCCGGCCAGTTACCTGACCGACTCCACTAGGCACTGCACCCAGGCGGCGCCTACGCCGCCCGGACCGGGCCGGATGGCGCCAACCCGGACGGTGTCCAGGGGACACCCGGTTTTCGAGGCAATGACCTCCCGGATGTCTTCCACCGTCATGGAGTTGTCCAGACCTGCGATGCGCATTTCGGCGCACTTCACGGGTCTGGCGATTTTCACGTCACCCTCCCCGGCGAACAAACCTCGCAGCTTCGACTCTATGATCATACCTAGACTCTTTCCTACCTTCTTTTCCGTTTTGAATTATGAGGTATATTATTCACTATGGATAAATTGAAGGTTCTTTGCCTCTTTTTCAAAATAATAGATATGTTCCTAAATTCTAACTATAGTAAACAAACAGTAGTATTAGTAGCCCTTTTTTTTCATTATTAAATGAGTTGCAACAATGTGACCACGTAAAATAAACTACGCGCATTAGAATAATAACACATAAAAACCAATTCCACGCACAATATTTGAGGCCATTAAGTTGGTGTCATAAATGTCACCCTACGCCTGCCCGTTCCAAATGTGTTCCATTTTATAGTAGTATGCGTGTAAACACTTGCACACTAACAGGGTTTTTGGCTTCACCTTTTTAAACACTTCAAGTACCGAACTATTTTTCTATGTGTTTTTATTCTAAGCTACGCGCATTAATTACATTTCAGTCCAAGTTAAATTGCGTTTACCTTTCTTTAGAGTTACATAGAGAAAACGGTATTACGAATGTGCAACTGCACCCATCGATTTTCTAATTCTTTACATACATTGCTATGATGTGGATGATATTTTATTTAAAAAATAAGTGAACAAATTTTTTTTTGAAAACTACATTCATACATACATATCATCACGCCATGTCCTTTGCAGGGTAGGCAGAGAGAACCGAGTGCCAGAGAACTCTATCCTTGCATACTTCACTCGCTTCCTCAACATTCATAATTCTCTTCATACACGCTCGGAAAAATAAAGAATAATCCTTTGGAAAACTAAATAACAATAATTTAATTAACATTACTTGCAGCCACTTATTGATTGGCACCTTGTTATCAATGTATTCTCTTAATCATAAATGTATGAAAAAATATAAATTTGATTAACTACGCGGTGAACGTAGAGATTTTGCAGCCGGATCTTAGTCTATAAAAATAAAGGTAAAATAAGTTTTCAATACTCTGCAATATCAACATTCTATCCTAAAAGCCTCGCTGAAGCTCGCTGCGGCGAGCTTAATTCTCTGGCCAAAGTAAAGTTAAAATGTTTGATCAAGAAAAGACGTTAAATAATTTTGAATTTTAGTCGATTTAATTTAAATCCTCAACGTGTTATCACATGCAAATCGAGCGCCTAGGGACGTCTAATTGCTAAATAAATAGTTTGTTACTGTTTAACAATTAACCACCATATGTTTGTAGAGAAGTACAAAATAAAAATTATTTTGTCCTCTACAAACATATCATCTGCACGGTAATATATATTTTTATTTTGGAACCTCATTAAACAAACTAAAGAAAGAAGGAACCATTTATGTGCGCCGGGTACCTAAAATCCTTACTAATATTATAAATGCGAAAGTAGCTCTGTCCATCTGTCTGTCTGTCGCTCTTTTACAACAAAACTACTGAACCGATCTAAATGAAATTTGGTATACAGATAGTCTAAAGCCTGATAAAGGACATAGGCTACTTTTTAATGCAAAAAAGGGTTGTAAAGGGGGATGAAAAGTTGTAAGGAAGTATCGTCATTTTTAAAGCCAGAAGCTTACAACTTATATTTAGGCTATTGATTATATACCTATAAATAAATATGACATTAACATTTTGAAAAAAATTACCCTTAAAGGGTAAAATAAAAATCCCCAATTTTTATTTTACCCCTTAAGGGTAAATATTAAAATTTTTATATGAAAAACTTTAGAAATGTAACCTTTTACGCGGGTGAAGCCCCGGGCAGAAGCTAGTTCATAATAAACTTATAAAATCTGCCGCAATATAAACTGTCACATAATAATAAATTTAAAAAGTACACACCAGGCTGTATTATTTTTAAATCAAGTGGCGAGTCATAGTAACGATTATTGATTTTTTTTAAATGACTTTTGTTTAAATTATCAAGAAGACAGCAGTATAAAGTTAGACCACCCTATTTTCAAATGCGACATAAGCAATCGCGTGGGCGTCTCTGCGACATCACGTTACGTGAGAAATCAACATTATAATCCCTATAGGTAGGTATATATAGTTTTAAATAACTAAACAAATTTTGCTGTTGATGTATTCCACGTGGAGTAACACACGATATAATGAGCACGAGGAGAGCCGCGTGCTAGTACGTAGGAATGTGAAATTAAATTTTAATTCATTAGTTAAGCCATATATTTTCTCTTTATTGTCGTCTATCTTAATATATATATAATTCTTATGTATGTGTGTATGTCACTGAACTCCTAAACGAATAGACGTATTTTGTTGAATTTTTTGGTGTGTGTTCAAGTGGATTCGGGAATGGTTTAGATTTGAAATAGGACCCAGTAGGTGGAGCTGCGATCGAGTTGTGGAATTTTACTTTTTTGTACATTGACTGTTAGGTGGAACGAAGTTTAGTGGGTCCGCTAGTGTGATATAAAATGACATATAAATAATACAAGTCATTTATGAACGAAAACATGATTGTCACACGTGGTACTTAAATCCATATATATTGGTTAATCCTTTACAACGGACTCACCAATTAGATTAGTATAGGTAGGTACTGGTAACCAAATTGTAAACCGTATTGGTTGGTAAATGTAGGCTTGCCCGGGTACAGGGATCTCTGCCCGGGTGAACGGTGTACTTCTCCCGTACTCGTGGGAACAAGATGGATGCTCATACTTTACCACTTACAGACGGGGATCCTAGCGGTTCCCACATTACAGCCTCGCCATGCTACCGTAAAACTGGCACAGAAGACGCCTCGTCCTCTAGACTGGAGGCGTTCAAATCCGCCGAGGGCCCGGCACCCATGGAGGTCCAATCGAAGCTGAAGAGGCGTGGAAGACCACCCAAAGTGACTCGTGGGAAGGCTTCCGTCGCGAAGAGGCGCCAAATGGAGCGAGAGGAGCGGCGGGCTCTCAGGGAGGCTGCCGCCGCTCCAACCCATGAAGGAGACGACAGTTTTGCTGCAGAGCCGTCGAAGGACGAGGGCGACAATTTTGTCGCAGAGCCGTCCAATGACGAGGGCGGCAGATCTGTCGTGGAGACAGAGGACGTGGGCGGCGATGCCGCAGGTCCATCGGAGATGGAGGAGGACAGCATGTTGGCTGCCGAGACTGCCGCTGCGTCATCGTCGCGTTCTGCGGCATCAACCATGGCGGCGGCTTTGACGCTCAGGGAGGGGGCACTCCCCTCGAAGGTGAGGAAGCGCCCCCTAAATAAGGGTGGCAGCTCAGGGTCCGACTACGATTGGAGTGCAATTATTATGCCTCCTCCCAAGGTGGCAACCTCTCACAGGGGGCGAGGGGCCGCGGCGGCGGCAAGATTGGCGGCGTCGTCTCCGGTCGTCCAAGTGAGGGGGGCTGAGGCTCGCATGCGTGCCGAAAATAAAGCAGTCGCCGCGAGGATGGTGAGGGTGTTGTCCAACATCCCTCCACCGACGCGGCGGCAGCTGAGGGCGCTGTGAGTGGCGACCCCCCAGCCACTCAGATGGAGGCCCTGCAGGCCGAAAATGCCCGCCTTAGCGACGAGGTATCAGGTCTGTGGGACCAAAAACACCGACTGGAGGCGGAGTTAGCGGCGGTGAGGAAGGAAAACCGCAAGCTGGCGAAAGATAAGGCCGACTTGCGAAGCCAATTTGCGCTTTTGACGTCGACCACGCCGACAACGTCGTCGACAAGGTCCGACTCTATCGCCGCCTCAATTGCGCCGGCTCGAGCTGCGAAGCGCGCCCCGAAAGCCCAGCCAGTAGTGACAGTACCGCTGCCCGCGCTGCCTATGGTGGACGGCGTGCCGGAGGCGCGCATGAGGAGGCGAACCATGCGCGCCGTCATGGTCAATGCGTGCATGGAGGTTCTCGAGGCAAGATTGCCTCCGGAGCCACGTCTCTGACCGCCACTCGCTGCGGACGGAGGCAAGACCACGCGACCGACTATAGCGTCGAGACCCACCCCACTACCCTACCAAGGTGGCCACGTGAGCTTCGCCGCAGCTGTGACTGGGCCCAAGGCTGGGTCCAAAGAGCTCGCTTCGGCTAAGAAGCCGAGATCGACGCCAGCTCTTGCTAAGGCCACGCCGCAACCGGTGCCCGTACCTGCGTCGCTGGTACCGGCTACCGCGCTCACGACTGCGCCTGCTGCGCTCAGTGCTGCTGCCATGCTCGAATAGGGCTGACAGGTGGCTGAGCGACCGCTTCCGCTCCTAGCGCGACCCAATCTCCCGCCGGCGCATTGGAGGTGATGGACACGGCCCACTAATGGCTACCGAGTCCATCCACCTCTTGCAAGCCAACCTCAACCACCCCGCGGGTGCGCAGTACCTTTTCCTGCAAGCTATGGTGGAGTGGTTGATAAGTGTAGCCGTAGCCGCGGAGCCGTGTTGCGTGCCCGACCAATCTAATTGGTTGGGTAGCAGTGACGGCTCTGTGGCAATCGTCGCCTCCACGTCATGGCCTTCCACGCCCCTGTCTCTAAAGGATAGGGGTGATGGATACGTCGCGGCGGACTGGGAAGAGGTAACGGTCTACGGCGTGTACTTCTCCCCTAACAGGAGTGTGGCAGATTTCAGGGCCTCCCTCACCCTTGGGGCGTCGGGGATCGAATGTCAGTAGACGATCTCTCCGGCGTCCCGTAAAAGCGCGGAAGGGGGCCACTGTGGTTTTAGTGGGTATTCCGGTGGAACAGCCAACCGGCGAGACCCACACTCCCTCCCGTCTTGACACCAAGTTTGTCAGCGCGTGAACGCGTTTCCACAGCGTCAAAAAAAAAAAAAAAAGGGTCTCCCTCACTGACTTGGAGGCCTCGATACGGCGACTGGCACCGCGCCAAGTCTTCGTAATGGGGGACTTCAACGCCAAGTCTATGGCGTGGGGGTCCCCCAGGACGAACGGTCGCGTGCGGGCGGTTGAAGAGTGGACGGCGTCACTGGGCCTCTGTTTGCTGAACAGGGGCTCAGTGTATACGTGCGTGCGGCAGCCGGGTGGGTCGATAGTGGACTTGTCGTTCGCAAGCCCCAATGTCGCACCACATGTGAGGAGCTGGTACGTTCAGGAGGAGGTTGAGACCCTATCCGACCATAGATACATTCGGATAGAGGTCTCCCGAAACTTCCGCCAGCCCAGCAGGAGTCACACGGCAGACGGAGCTCTCGCTTTTCCGCGGTGGACTGTGGGTCGACTTGATCGGTACCTACTGGTGGAGACAGCCATTGTACATTCGTGGCTACCGTCACCGCCCTCGGTGGACGGGGTGGACGCCGAGGCTGGCCGCATTCGCTGTGCGTTAACGCAGATTTGCGATGCGGCCATGCCCCGTGTACGGTGTCTTCCCCCGAAGAGGTCGGTTCCCTGGTGGTCCCGGGAGTTGGCAGAGCTCCAAGCTGCGTGCATACGTGCTCGAAGATCGTATACCCGCAGTTGGCGGCGTCACCGCGACGCTGAGCGGGAGGGCCAGCTGTACGAGGCTTACCGCAGTGCGCGGTCTGCCTTCAGGCTGGCTATCCGTCAAGCCAAGGACATGCTGGCAGGAGATGCTGGACAGTCTCGAGCGTGACCCCTGGGGTCGCCCCTATCGTGCGGCACTGAGTAAGCTCCACGCACGGGGCCCCCTCCTCACCGAGACTCTCCAGCCCAGCCTCCTCACCAGAGTTGTCGAGGATCTATTCCCATGGAGGATGGAACACACGCCCCCGGTCATGGCACTGCCGGATAGTGACCGGGAGGCCGACTACGAAAATGTTGCGCCCGTCACGGAGACGGCAATGGGGGCGGCGATGGTGTGGGACGCCCAATTCGGTTTCCGAAAGGGGCGTGCGACGATCGTGGCCTTAATGCGCCTGAGGGCCGTAGTCGCGGAGGCTGTCACTGGCGGTGGGGTGCTGTTGGCGGTGTCTCTAGACATCGCCAACGCATTCAATAGTCTGCCATTCAGCTGCATCAGGGAGGCACTCCGGTATCACGGGGTGCCTGTATACCTGAGGCGGCTGGTGGCAGACTATTTGGAGGGGCGCAGCGTCCTCTATAAGAACCGAGTAGGTGTGAACGCCCATGTCGTGCGGTGTTCCGCAGGGGTCGGTCTTGGGGCCGACTTTGTGGAGCATCGGCTACAACTGGGTGTTGAGAGGGAGCCTCCCGCCCGGGCTGGGCGTAATCTGTTACGCCGACGATACACTCGTCACAGCCCGGTGTGGGACGCTGGAGGAGGCGGCACGCCTGGCAACTCTTGGAACCGAGGAGCTTGTCAGGCGGATCGAGGCGCTGGGGCTAAGGGTGGCCCTGGATAAGACAGAGGCCTTATTATTCCATGGGCCCCGCACCAGTCCACCCACCGACGCCTCGATCACCGTCAATACGGTTCCCATCAGCATCCGGGCCCATATGAGGTACTTGGGCCCGGTGCTCGACGGGCGATGATGGCTCCGGGAGCAATTCCGTCGGCTTACTCCACGACTTGTCGGCGCGGCGTACGCCCTATCCTGGCTTATGCCGAATGTGGGCGGACCCAGCGCTACGTGCCGACTGCTGTACGCGGGAGTGGTCCGGTCGATCGCCCTGTACGGCGCACCCGTGTAGGCGAGGTCCCTGACCGTCCAACTTAGGGCTCTGCTGGGGCGACCACAGCGGGCCATGGCGGTCAGGGCCATACGCGGATACCGCACGGTGGCAACGGAGGCAGCATGCCTGTTGGCCGGAACACCCCTGTGAGACTTAGAGGCGAAGATGCTCGCCGGACTATACCGACGGGTGTCATTGACGCGGGCAGGGGGCGGCACCGTCTCACTTAGTGAGATGGGCGCTAGGCGGGTCGACGCCTGCCGTGACGTTATTGGCGGTTGGGCAATCCGGCTGGAAAGCCCTCGGTTCGGTGTTCGGACCATCGAGGCCTTCCGGCCGGTGCTGATGGAGTGGTTGGGTCGACAGCACGGAGTCCTTTCCTTCCTACTGGTGCAGGTCATGACCGGTAATGGTTGCTTCGGCAACTACCTGCACACGGTCGTGAGGAGGGAGAGGCCACCGTCCTGCCACCACTGCGATTGCGACGAGGACACGGCGCAGCACACGCTCGAGGTCTGTGTGGCCTGGGCAGAGCAGCGCTGTGAACTCGTCGCGATCATCGGTGCCAACCTGGCGCTGCTGAACATCGCTAAGGCGATGCTCGACAGCGTCAGGAACTAGGACGCGGTCGCCGCCTTCTGCGAGACGGTTGTCTCGCGGAAGGAGGCGGCGGGGCGACTCCGAGAGGGAATCCTTTTCGGTGAGACGTTCCACCGCCAGCGCCTGAGGCGGCCTAGGCGCGAGTATCTGCGCCTAATGCCGCCCTAGCCGAGGCCGCGGGTGACTGGACCGGGGAATAGTCCTGCACCTGCAGAGAGGCTGACCGCGTGAGGGCGACGCCCCGGCAGTTAGCTGGGGCGTCGACGGGGGATGGTACCCGAAAGGGTAACCCGCCGGGCTGGCTACGGAAGGCAAGGAAGCGGTACCAGTGGCCGGCCCAATAACGATGAGGAGGGAATACGGTGGGTTATGGTTGGTATGGCACGCAATGTATGGCTTTGTTTTTTTAAATACCGCAAAACGTTGAAATTAAAGTTGATCGGTTGATGTATTTGTGAGTGCGAGTGTGAGGGTTACGAATTTTTACGAGTATTATTATAATAAATCTTATTGTGTCCAAATTATTATTAGCAATGCCGTTACCAAGAAGATCTAATCTTTCCCGACAAAGCCATGAAGAAATTAGGATTCAAAACATCGCGATTAAAATCATTGAAGAAGGACGAGATATTGTACCGTGAAGAGCGCAGCGTTAGTATGACCCGAATTCGTGCTTCTCAATCATAAGATCAAAGTGAGGCAGTCCGTGAAGCGGCTTGGTTGACAATGCAAAATCGTTGAGCAAATCTCAGAGATCAACAATTAGATAATTTTCGACGCGCAAGAAGAAATATTCTTGCACCTGATAAAAAAAGGAAAAATGTTATATATGACAAAGTGCTTTAATATAGATTGTAACCAGTGCACCAAAACTACCTGGCCAATAGTAAAACAAATGTCTTCCTGGTACATCATTAAAATACTTGATTTTTAAATTTATAGCTAACCTATTATTTATCCGTGTGGTGACGGAGTAAGAATACAATTCACCACCCGTGGGTTACCCGTGGGTGATTGTAAGAGACGACTAAGGGATATAAAACGCATATAACATCTATGCAAGAGAAGCAAAACTTGAAATACACCCTATACCAACACGTCTGACCAGCGCGGTGTAGTAGGTTAGTTTACCTACTATTACGGAGGAGGCCCGAGCCCAACAGTGAGACGTTTATGGGCTGTGATGGTAATGTGATGATGATACCTATTTATTATTATAATAAAAACGTAACTTAATAATTTTGTATTACTCTAAATCTGATCATTTATTGACTGTTAAGCGGAACGAAGTTTACCTGATCGGCTAGTATCTAATAAATCATGACGGTCGTATTAAATATACTAATACCGCTTCCTAATAAATATTTGTTTCTCTTTATTACTTTTGTATATGCTTTTTTTTTATGCCATTGGGTAAGTGAAATAAAGTAATTTTGTAGCGATTGACGATTATTTCATTTAACTGAATATAAATCGAATAAGCTACTTTCAATAGCTAAACAACGCCCACGCCACTAGTTTTCACTAAACATATTGGAATAACATGAAAACACACATTAAGCTAGTACGGTAAATGGGACAGTGCTTACCGTGGCCAGGCACAAGGGCGCAACTTTTAGACTTCTAGAGGGACGCAAAAGTGACCATACCATAAGACTGAATCATAGTCGGTAAAAAAAAAACACTGCGACAATAAAAACTTGCATCCTTCGCAGGAAAATACGGCAATTATTATTTCAAATTCACTACACTTTATTTTCCGTGTGGTGACTGAGTAAGAATACAATTCACCAACCACTTTCTTACCCGTGGGTGATCGTAAGAGACGGCTAAGGGATATAAAACGCATACAACATCTATGCAAGATAAGGTAAATTCGAAACAAAATACCTTATACCAAGACGCCTGACCAGCGTAGTATAGTAAGTTATTTTCCTATTTTCCCTCCTATCACGGAGGAGGCTCGAGCCCAACAGTGGGACATATATGTGCTGAGATGATGATAATGATGATGATGACACTTTATTTAAAGTTATTTAATATATTATACATATACATACATATCATCACGCCATATCCCTTGCAGGGTAGGCAGAGAGATCAGAGTGCCAGAGAACTCTATCCTTGCATAGTTCACTCGCTTCCTCAACATTCGTAAATCCCTTCATACACGCTCGCCGGTTTTGGAGACTCCTGACTCCACCTTCCTTCAGTACGTGACCAATCTGGTCTAGCTAGGTGAGTCTCGGTCCCCCCGATACCTACATCCTTCCACTTTCGCATTGTATATCTTCTTAACCAGACGTTCGTTCGGCATTCTTTCCACATGTCCGAACTATCGGAGCATTTCCTTTCGCATGTTTACACTAATACTCTCTTTCATACCTACTCGCTCTCTTACGTCGTCGTTGCAAATGCGGTCGGTCAGCCTAACTCCACAAATTTTCCGTAGAGATCGCATTTCGACCGCATTAATTTTGCTTTCATGCTCTTTTCTGCACACCCAGCTCTCGCTTCCATATAGTAATGTTGGGACAAGCACTGCGTTATGTATTGCTACACGCGCCTTCTGGCTAAGGTGGTGGCTACCGAGAAGTTGTCCCAACGCTCCGTTCACTCTATTTCCCGCATTCACTCTTCGCTCTATATCGGTGATGTACCTTCCATCTCGGCTAAAACCACATCCAAGATATACAAATTCATCCACTTGCTCTAGTACATCATTACCTATTTTAACTCTTACATCTGTTCTGGCTTCATCTCTTTCAAATACCATTATTTTATTTTGCTCACATTCATGCGTAGACCCCTTTTCTTACAATCTTCTGTCATTGTGTCGACTAAGGTCTGCAGGTCAGTCGCTGACTGCGCCAGCAGGACTGCATCGTCTGCATAGAGCAGAGCACTGACCACTGAGTCGTCCATCTGAACTCCCACATTCATATCGTTCAACCTTTGGAGACATTTAGCCAGATATATGACAAACATCCTGGCTGATAGAACGCACCGCTGCTTAACGCCAATATTGACGTCAGACCAGGGCGACATTCCATCATCCTGCCGACCACAAGCTCTATAGCCCATTTAACTGGACTGCACAGCTTGCAGCAGTTTACCGTTAGTACCATACTCCGGTAATATGTCCCAAAGTTCCTTTCGTACAACCGTGTCAAATGCTCTCTCCAGATCCACAAAACTGCAGAAAACCCTCTGACCTAGAGCCAGATGCTTCTCCACAATGTTGCGTAGAGAGAACACTTGATCTATGCATCCCCTTTCACTCCTGAAACCTCCTTGTGCCTCACACAGTAAACCATTGGACACCATCCTCATTCTCCTTTCAATAATTTTAGCATACACTTTTGCCGCCAAACTGGTCAAGCTTATGACTCTGTAACTTGCACAGTCATAACGTGATCCCTTGTTTTTAAACAAAGGCACAATGACTGTGCTATTCCAGTCCCTGGGAATCATTCCCGAGCTCCAACATAAATTGAGAAGCAACAGGAACGCCTTCCAGACACAGTAGCCGCCAAGCTTGATCATCTTGGCAGTGCCCGCTGCCTTACCTTTTTCAGACTTCTTATCGCCCATTCAACTTCATCCATACTGATGCCATCGGAGGACGCCGATGCTTAATGTTAATCTACTAGACCACATGCAACACCAGCGCCAACCTGAGTATTCGCATACATATCGCCAAAGTATTCACTCCATCGGCTTAACACGTCTTGTGTTTGTGTAAGAATGTTAAAAACCTTTAGACCTTATTTTATTCATTCTAAAGGCTGACCAACCACCCCGAGACCTCTTCACCTCCCTCAAACGGATTTCCTAGATGGCAAATGCTCAGTTATCAAAAGGTAACTGATTACCTTTAGTCATAATTAACTTCTATAATAGCTTATATATTCTATTATCAAGATATAGTGATGTGCGTAAAGGTAAAAAGAAAGAAATATAATATATTTTTTAATCATTTATTTGTCATTAAATCTTAATATAACAGTAAAAATTAAAGGCGTTCAGCATTTAATGTTATAAATATTATAACAAACACTGCCTGAGCTCTTACATCATGACTGTTAACAGAATAACAATTACCCATTAAAAAAAAATATTTATATACATTTTTACAATTTGACATTACGATCAAAAATTTTTAAAAATAAAAACCTACGCTGCATAATGTAATATGTAAAAACGTTATAAAATTCATGGATAAATTCACTAATTACCCAAAAAAGATGACTGGTGATGACTTTAGCTGTTCTACTATAGTCATCAGCAAACAGCGTAAGAATATAGGTACTTGGTGATTATTATAAAAATTATCTACTATGGCATTCGTTCGAATATTCTTAATTAAGTATATCCATTGGTCTATGTTAATATATCTAAGTACATACACATAAAATCAGAATGAGTAACCACGTTGACATAACAGTTTTAGACCTTTTGATTTTCCAGTGTTGTCATGCTTACCAATTAACAATATACTAATAATATCAGCTAACACTGTATTATTTATTTTAGTTGTTAATGATTTGCAAAATTATTTTAATATATTCTTAAATATAATTTAGCAATCAAGAGATTTACTTATGTTATACTGATATGAAAACATTCACTTATAGAAGAATAAAGATTGAATAATAATATTTAATTAAATTTTGTTAATATGCATGATTTTTGAAATTAAATCGGAATGAATAACCCTGTAAAATTCTTCATTAGATATTGATATAGAATATGATTGAAATTAACATGGCAGGGTTTCATTATGCCTATCGAATTTCGTAACATTTACACCGCTTATATTTTGTTTTCTTTTTTTATTAACCCAAAATTAACTCTGTTAGTGATACAGAGATCAACATAGTGAGCAGGTTAAGTACATTTTCTATGTATAACATTAAATTTTCTATTTAGTATTAATATTTGTTTAAAACGTTGTATTCTTTTTATTTATTTGAAATTTTTTGTGTCATATTTAGCAATATATTAAGATTCAAGTCACATTCTAAAGCTATATACATAAACCCATAACATAATCAGACATGATGATTCAGAACTTATTCCAGTAGATTAAACTAATTTTCAATGCCCTTCAACACTGCTCTTGAAATTTAAGCAGTTCGTTGTGCTTAAGAAAATCCAAGACTCAATCACCATCTGTAATCATAAAAAAAATCACATTATTGATAGTATACTGCACCATTACTATTTTCAGATATCGTAATTTATCGTATTATATAGGATGAGCTGATCTCTTTATTGCTTTGTTATGATAATGCCAAATACTTCGGTGGCGAATTGAGACTGTTTGAACGAGCCATTTCCACAGCCTTCTAAGTCATTTTCAAATAATAACATCAATATCCCATTACCTTATTTCAATAACCATTTAATAATTCATAAGCTATAATATTTCTGGTAGATGTAAATTGATCTGATAGATGGCGTTGTAAAACGTTTCCCGTAAGGATGTGAATGTGAATGATAAATTGATTACCACACATAGCTGACTCATTAGGTTAATTGTTAGAGCAGCAACAGGAATTTCTCATACAAATAAGATTTTATAAAAATCTTAATATGGCAAATGCTAAATTAATAAAAAATAATCCATAATACCAACCCATTCTTCTATAATATTATCCCATAGACGTGCACTAATAGTGAGGTTTCCCCACGAAAATGCGACTCAGGACGGTTCTGTAGCACTTGCATCCAACGACTCTCTGAGCCTTTTGAGGTGTCGTTAGACTACCTAGTGGGGAGGTTACATCCGTTCTTTTACAGATTTCCATATTCCGGATTATGTTGCGTTGAAAAATACAGAGTGAGAGAGAATTATTCCTCTCTAAAGCATGCTGAGCAACTCAGAGACCACGTTTCTGTACCATAAGTCACCGTTGGTAACACAAACTACTTACAAACCTTTGATTTCAGAAATTGCGGCATATTGTACGAAAATAATTCCTCACGAGTTGCCCGGACCAATAAATTTGTTCATTTAAATTAACTTATAAATTATGGATGCAGAAGCGATAGTCTTAGATGCTGTTAATATAATTATATGTTTCATGTGAAGCAAAAAGAAAATATGGCTATGAAACAATAATAGCAATAAGATTTTATAAAAATACATATTAAAGCACATGAATAAGATATTACATGAATAAGACGTATGGTTATCAATAAGAATAAAGAACTCTATGTAAATGAGACAAAATTAATCAGTGGAAAATAATATGTGAATTGTATTAAGAGACATTTTTAGGATATTTAAGACTATTAGTCTAAGACTACTACTACTAGTCATTAAACTAGAATAGAATAATTAGAGACTACCTAGGCTTGTTAAGCTGTCTTAAATATATTGTTAGGCACGCTTCTGTATAACGGTGAGACTAAATGAGAAAATCTATGTACTCTTAATTCATTTCAATATGGAATGACATACACAATATATAATATTAAACAATATGTTAAACATAAAAATTTGCTAGGCTTATTTCAAAATATATGCCATATAGGTCAATGTTTTTTTTATTTATATTAAGATAATATTTCACAATGAATCCGCATTCCATAATTTAAACTCGATTTAACCGATGATTTCTTTCGATCACCACTTGACAGCGCTCATAATTATGCATGGATCAACTTAATATTTAAACATGACTGTGATACCGGTTTTATTATTTACGAAATAAATATTATATTAATGTGATATGATAAACATTTCTTGTTGCCTCGAAACTATTAAATATGTATTATAATACAACGCTGTCATAAAATAGTACTGAAATTATAAAATGGATAGAAAACTTCATTGTTAAGACAGAAAAAGGATAATTTAAGGGCTACTTATGCACTTTAGTGGCATAATAACATATAAACAAGCTGAATGTATTTCTATAGCTAAAGAAGTAGATGTCAAAGGACTCTAGCCATTTGAAATTTGTTATGATACGCATCGCTGACGCAATCTATCTTCTCTTTTCGGAGTTGAGTCGCCATAACCGAGAGACAGGAACAACGTGCAGGTTTTAGCAGGTATTAGGACAGGCACATAGTAGGTGCTAAACTTGGCAAACCTTGTCTCTTCTGAGAGATAAGTACCTATGCGTAAAGATTGCATTTTGGCATGAGAAAAAAAACTGTTTTCCGTTTATATTCTGTATTCTTCATATTGATCTTTTCTTGAGTATTTATCAAATATTATAATTAGGACCATCAACGACGGGCTATCACATCTATCTGGACTTCCATCTATTCATACAGCACATATTGAGAATACAGCTATTTTTTGAAATAGATATACGAAGGTTGTCTATGTGTGTTTAAAAGTTTTATGTGGGTTTTAGAAGTAAATTATTACCTTTTAAACTAGGATCTTTACCACTATATCAATGTTCCACGTCTGACACGCGATTAGGACCACAATGAACAAAATCAAAAACATAAACTTCATTATGGTTTTCCAGACAATTAAAAACGTTTCCCAGGTCTCCCTCTGGATCAAACCTCAATATCATATATGGACCTAATTATTACAATCTCAGCATACAGAAATCATAATGACAATCTATGGTGAAATTAACCCCTAAAATAGGTTAAATAATTAAATAAGATAAGCCTAGTAAAACTATATTGTAGATTAAAAAAAAGATTAATAAATATTTTAGAGTAATCATACAGAGTAATAAGCATATCTTACAGTGTAATTAAAAGTGAAAACATACAAAAAAGAGAACTAATCTATTAATTTATAAATCTACAAGTATTCACGTGAAAAATATATTAACAAGTGGAAGATCTCTCGATGCACTTAAGACTTGACTATTAATAATAACTTGCACTTGACTTGACTTCAAGCATAATACAAACATAAAGTTTAAAACATATTTGCTATCCACTCTCATGTTTAAACAGTGAACAGTGCGTATTACTAATTAAAAATTATGTGCAACTACTAATCAACACTAAATACACAAACTAAATTCAGTGCAATCATATCATGTTATGTATAACTAACTCACCGATGTACTTCTACTCCTACAGACGGATGAGGGCTGTAAGATATTAGTCATTTAGTACACATTATCGTCGTTATGTGTGCCGGCATACATGCTACTTCTTCCTCCAACACAGATTGAAGAAAAATAACCCACGTTACTTATGGTTTCTTGTGTCTTTTTAACGTTAGCATTCTTAGTCAAGGCAATTTATACAATAGGTGGAATTGATCCACGTCAGAGACAAAGCCGTAGTCGTCTGTTATGATACCCACAAACAAAGTATTGATAGTATTCTATACGAATAACCTAACACATAACCATTAGTATCCATTTTTCAAATGTATATTTTTAATCTCACGCATTTTCATACAAAAGTGTAACCAATACACACTTTTCTTGCTACTTTGTTGCCTACTACATAAACTTAACAACTTCCTACTGAAAATTTTCAACAGAAAAATTAAATAAACCCATCATTTGACACAGGAATCGGTGAACCTTTGGTTCACTAGCATGTAAATTTTGTAAAAAGCAATAAACTATGAGAATTATTAAGACACTGTCGAACAATATTTCGAATTTTAAGCTATAAAGAATAGACACTGTTTATTTGCTCTTTGCCCATTTTATACCACTTCGTTTCTCGCTCTTAAGTATCACAAAACTATCATCATCATCTCGGCTCATATACGTTCCACTGTTAGGCTGGCTGCCTTTCCTATGAGAGGGAAATAACAGACGTATACGTGCTATACCACGCTCATCATGTAGGTCAGCATAACCATTAACAACGATTTTATTCCGAGTTTTCCTTCTCTGTCAGAGAAGTTATTTGGAAATTATATACCTTAATCGTCTTTTAAGACACTCACGCGCAAAATAGGAAGTGGTGAATTGTATTCTTATTGTCACTACACGAATAAAACATACTGTAAATTGTTTTTTAAGGCAGCTCAGCTAGTAGATAAAACCGATCTCTTTTATTTTCGTTCGGTAGTAATTTCATTATTGAAACAGTGAATAATCCGTGAAATTTAATTTAAATAGTGCTATTTAATCTGATTTTCCGTGTGGTGACGGAGTAAGTATACAATTTCCCACCCCCTTACCCGTGGATGATCGTAAGTGTCGGCTAAGGGATATAAAACGCATATAACATCTATGCAAGAGAAGGAAAACTTGAAACAAAGGCCTATACCAACACGTCTGACCAGCGTGGTATAGACGTCAATTTCCTTCCCATTATGGAAGATATCGAGCTCACCAGTGAGACATATATGAGCTGAGATTAAGATGATGATTTAATTGATTAAAATAATCTACAATCAATTTGGATTTCTTTCTATATTTTCTTTGCTAACCGCTACCCAAAGGTCAATGAATTCACATTAGGTCCGTCTCTTTAAGCAATTATAACAAAGTCTTAAACAGCTTAAAAGTTTATATTGAGTATAAGGTAATTTTAGGAGCATTTCTAAGATCAACAAAGTTTTGTATTTATACTAATAATGTATGAACTGTATTAATCTTGGTGAAACTTTGATTAACTTTAAGCTTTCTATAAACGATATTACATTGTAACTAAACCGTAAACAAAAAAATATGTAAGTGTCTTTTAGAATTAAAAGAAATATACTATTTAAATTTAGAAAAAAAATACAAAACCGCAAATGTATTAAATATAAATCTAAGATAACTATATTTTTTTTAATAAATTTTCAGTCCATGTTTTCAAGCCTATAACCTAAGGGGAAAAATAGAAGTGAAAATAGAAATGTAACACACCAACATTTCGTACTGTATTTTTTGTTTTATATAAAGAGGGACGAGGCAGTTGTTCTTTCCTAGATCCAGTTTAAAATTACGAGCTTACTACTGAGTATTTGTTTAGAAAACCATCAATAATTAATTCTTTGGATCCACCGCGACAAACATGACAATAGAAAAATAAACAAAAGTTTACACTACACATTACGTAATAGTAATAATTTTTATTAAATTACGAGTGAACTCATTAAATATGAAAGTTAATTGATTCAATTAGGCGATACATGGCGAAAATGTTTTTTAAAATGAAGGAAAAGAAGATTCAACACTTTCCCACTATTAACCAATATACTACTCACCTTAAGAGAGGATTTTATTTTTTATCGTAGATTTCAATCCTTCTTTCCTTCATTTCAAAATAAATATGGAAGCATCAATGATCGTTATGATTCTTAATATTATTATACAAATAAACCGTAATGAATACCGCTTTGTTAAAATTTAAAGTAAAGCGCTTGAATGCAAATGTATATTATAGATAATTAATTAAAGTCGTCAAGCAAAACATAACTAACAAGATCATCATGCTCCTACTCCTATCCCAATTACTCGGGGTCGATACGATATGTACTCTTCTTTCGTAGTACATATTTTAAAAGTTATTGGCAATAGTTTTATGGTCGGCCGCCTGCCAGACGTCAACCCTCCTTGGGAATGTAATTGTTGACCAAACGGCATCAGATGGAGTTGGCCCAGGTCGGTATAAAGGCTCTTAGTCGTCTTTGCCGACATCCACAGGCCAAGTAAGGGTGGGTAGTATTCGTAGCCGCTACCACACAGCTTATAACATAACTAACAAGATATAAGTTAATAATGTGTTTTAATTGTACACTCTTACCCCGAAATATATAACTTATAGTCACGTAATGTAGGACGGCAGATTTTTATTATTTTTATTAATAAAATCTGATATAAAATCTGACAATACTATTTTCCCTGTCTAGGATTTATAGCGCAGAATGTTGGACAGCCTGCATATGACATTAAACCAATGACTCCCTGAGATCATCTTGAGAATTGCAAAGAATTGCAATAAAACTTAATATATTTTCTTTTATATAATTTACTGTCATTTTATATAATTTACTGTCATTTGGTATAAAATCGAATGCTCCCAACGATAAAAAAAATTGTACTGTACAATTAGACAGTGAATTATTTAATGAAATTAATTTATTATTATTTGTTAGTTTTAATAACGATATAGATAGCACAACGGTCTAAGGAGGGACATAACACGCACTTCAAGTCACACCCAGAATGATTCCTTGTACAGTCTACCATCATATTGATAATTGTTCTGAACCTGATTATAATTTGCTTCTGTTAATTTTATAATTTAAAAGTCGCCCGATACAAGGGTTTCTTTTTAGGGTTGCGTACTCAAAGGGTAAAAACGGGAACCTATTACTGAGACTTCATGTCCGTCCATCCGTCAGTCTGTCACCAGGCTGTATCTCAAGAATATATATAGGATATAGATAGCTATAAGAATATAGATAGCTAGACAGTTGAAATTTTCACAGATGATATATTTCTATTGCCGCTATAACAACAAATACTAAAAATAAAATAAATATTTAAGGGGAGCTCCCATACAACAAACTTGTATTTTTTTTAGTTTTACGGAACCCTTCGAGCACGAGTACAAATCGCACTTAGCCAATTTTCTTAATCTGGGGCGGTTATCTTAAAAAAATAAGTATTATATTATTTTGCTCAACGACGTGATGAGTTGATGGAAGAGTTAGTATAAGCAGTTACCCATGATGATAATATGTGTGATGAGATCCAACTGACTTAGGTTTGGACTTATTCTTAAGGGCAAGGGCGCCCACTACTCCAACTGCGCCAACCTTCGCTGCTTTTATACCCAAAGCACCTGCAAAATAACATAAGAGGATTGTTAATTTATTTTAAACCCCGCACTTAGAAATAAATTGGACTGCACAGTCTCATGGATAGCTCATGGCTTCAATTCGCATGCTGGACAATATTATTTGTGATTCACAAAACATAAATTGTTGTTCTGAGTCTGGGTGTAATTAATTTATAAAGTTTTTTTTTTCTTTTTTTTTTATTAAAAGACACCCTGCACTAAGGAAATAAACCTTGTATTGCGGGGGACTTTACAAACATGCAATTAACGCAGACAAATTACACCCAGACTCAGAACAACACTTTGTGGATCACACAAAGTAATGTCCTGCGTGGGAATCGAACCCACGGCACTGACACGGAAGGTCGGTATCTTAACCACTATGCCATCTGTGCAGTCGATTCCCTGCAGTACAAGGATAATTTGTTACTGCAGGGGTCTCTATAAAAAATCCTTGTATTGCTATGTACTTTACAATTATACAATTAACCAACACGAATAACATCCAATAGAACAATCATTTGTGGACCGCACAAAGAGTTGTCCTGCATGGGAATCGAACTCATAACATTCCATACGTAAGGATCTAGATCCTACCGCGCACTGTGTAATCAAATTTGCATTGAAAATTTTAAAATCGTTCAAATACCGCATATAATTATATCCCACTATTAGGCACCAGCCTTTTAGGCAGTGGTAAATTAGAAATGGTAACAGTTGTAAGATATATCCTAATCGCGACTAAGTTATCAGCTATACAGACTACGGAAGGGTACACTGTACTGCTACAAAGATTTTTTTATTGGAATATACAATAACACCCATTACAGGATATAAATCCGAGATATGTCTGTTGTTAACCGCCGGGCGGGCCACCGAAGACAAAGATCGGATACCGGTGGCCCGCTCGCACTGCGAAGGAAGTTTTGCATGGTGGGTCTATGGGGTCACTCGCCATAGGCTACAGCAAAAAAAAAGATATGTCTATTGTTCTATTTATACCACTAAAATAAAGAGGAAGCTATTCACCAACGTACTATCTCAAATATGTCATTATAATATTTATTAATGAAATTATTCATACATATTTTATAATGGCTGTATTGTGAATAAACAGATCGTCTTCCATTGATTAAACCAGTATTTATTCGTCAAAACCTTGACATAATATTTGGCTTATTATGTCAATAGTTAATGTTAGCCCAAAATTCGCGTTCGAAAGGTAAATTTTTGCCTATATTTTATATTTATCATTGCATTTATTTATAAATCATAATTCAGTAGGCATCTGTGATATCGATTTCATTAACATTTGACGGAGACAATCAGGATGTACAGCGAAGCTTTAATCAAGTATGTACAACGTAAGCAGCGTTAATCTATACATAGGTAGGTGGTAATCAACCTAATAGCTATATATTTATCACTTACTACAAGTAAGTGATATATTTTCAATTACTATTACTTATTTCAATTACTATTACTACTTTTGCCGTGTGGTGACGTAGTAAGAATACAATTCACCACCCACATCTTACCCGTAGGTTTTCGTAAAAGACGACTAAGGAATATAAAACGCGTTTAACATCTATGCAAGAGAAAGAAAATTCGAAACACAATCCTATACCAACACATCTGATCAGCGTGGTATAATAGGTCAATTTACCTCCTATTATGGAAGAGGCTCGAGCCCAATAGTGGGATATATATAAGCTGATATGATCACTTAAGGTATTCTTCGTCTGATATCATAGTCAATAAGACAAAAATATTCTCGAGTTAAATACTAGTTGCATGATATTTAAGTAATTATTTAAACATGTTGATATTTCTTTGTATACATTGGTGAGAGAAACCTTGATTGCTATTGTAATGTCAATTATAGTGTCATCATATTAATTTAATTAATTGTGGTCGATCAGTTATTTATTAAAATATCTGACAACGTTATGAACAGCATCTTAACAACAAAAAATATTATCACAATATCGTAGGTTAAAAAGAGAACAAATTTAAAATTTGATATTTTTTTTTTGTTAATTCAATTGATGTCGTTTGTATTTTAATAGAAAATGACACAACTTAAAAATAAAAGTTAAAAAATTATGTGCTGTCTGACAAGTGTCATTTTGATAGTCTACGTTAAACAGCTTTAAATTTTTGAATTGATGAAAAAATCTCTTTATAAGTGCGTTTTTCATTTCTTTTTTCATTAAATTACAAAATTGCTATTAAACATTTTCTCCATAAAAATTATGCAATCTATCTTGAAAAATTACTGTTACCAACATTTTTCTAATCAATTTAATTGCACATCGGTGTTCCACAAAAATAATATCTCATTAATTGTTATTCTAGCCTCGTAACTACAACTGCTTGATAAATATGTATACATTTCTTTTCTTTTCTATATTGATATCTGTAATGCGATCAGAAGACCGCATTACGAACACAGCTATCATCAACGGACAGAAATGAACTACACCTCAGAGCAAGAAATCGTCACGACCAGAGAGTGATAGATACATCGTAAGAGCAACAGTTTTAAACCTTCAAAAACCCGGAAAGCAAATAACTCTGTTTATAACATATTTCTGATAATTTGAAGGAAGTTTTTAGCATATCCTTTATAATATAAATATTGTACATTTAGAAGGTTGACTGCACTAACACGTTATAATATGCAAGAGATAATATTTTAGTTTTTTTAACATAAAATGGTTTTCCTATTAAATACTAAGGAAATTTTTTTATGCCATAGAGGATTCATAGAGCAAGTAATTAAGGCGTATTATTAGAATTAAATCAATAGTTAATGGCAAATTACACAAAGCAATTGTTTCTGTGATACACAAAATATTTTTGGGAACACCTCTTATCTGTGAATTCAAATTGATTTTAAACGATTTAGTTGTATGATTGTAATGTCAAAACAATATAAATTATTTTAGCTATATACTAATTTCTTACACCGAAAACTTTCTTTAAACTTTTTTATTGATTTTATGAAATTTGTTTTGGATTTATTAACCTACCATTAGAGATAAAGGAACAACCTTAAGAACATAGTTTTAGTAAATGTTTTAAATATTCTCTATAGTTTTTATTTATTTTTCCAAACATATTAATACTCATTAGCATTCATCATTCGCCTGCTCTTACCCCAATCCCTTGGGGAAAACGCTATACGTACTCCTCTTCGTACATATTACAAAAGTTATTGGCAATAGTTTTATGACCGGCAGCCTGCCTAACGTCAACTCTCCTTGGGGATGTAATTGTTAACCAAACGGCATCAGGTGTAGTTGGCCCAGTTCTTTATAAAGAACATATTGATACTATATAATTTAAAATAGCAAATAATTATGGTATCATAACAGTTATACATAATATTTTTTATTACTTATTATTAATATGAATTAAGTTTTAATTAAGTTTTCCGTGTGGTGACGGAGTAAGAATACTATTCACCACCCCATATCTTACCCGTGGGTGATCGTACGAGACGACTAAGGGATATAAAACGCATATAACATCTATGCGACAGAAGGAAAACTCGAAACAAAACCCTATACCAACACGTCTGACCAGCGTGGTATAGTAGGTTAATTTCCCTCCTATTACGGAGGATGCCTGAGCCCAACAGTGGGACATTTATGGGCTGTGATGATGATTAATATGAATTGTAATTATTGTAATAATGTATTATTTTATTAAAAAAGAAAATTACTGATATCAAATGAAAACGCGGCGTTACTTCGAAGAATACAGCAAAAAAAAATCAGTTGTCATGATTTAGTAACCAACAAATAAATTATCTAAGTAGCTGTAACTTAAATATTGATTTTAAAAGATTTGTTTAATACTTTAAAACATTATAGTCATAATGCTAATAGACAACATAGATTTGTTGGCAACGCGTAACATTGCCACATACTTACAAGATTTTATTATCTTTTCATATTCATACTTGTTTTTCGTGTTTATTTGTACAAAATGTTTGAAATGTGTTCCAACAGAGATGTTATTTGTCATACTTATGTAACACTGATGACAATGCAATAAATATAGTACAAGCTGTGTGATCTGACTTCAAATAGTCACTAAACTTTGCCATATTTTTAACAACGCGTTTACAACTTTTTATCAATATTATTTAAATTATTTTCTTGCTGTGTGGTGACGGAGTACAAATACAATTTTCTTAAATAATAGGGTGATCGTAAGAGACGACTAAGCAATATAAAACGCATTTAACATCTATACAAAAAAAGGAAAACTCGAAACAAAATACTATACGAACACGTCTGACCAGCGTGGTATAGTAGGACAATTTCCCTTCTATTATAGAGGAGGCTAGAGCCCAACAGTGTGACATATATGGACTGAGATGATGATGAATATTTAAATTATTAAAATGATTCGCCGTGGGATGACGAAGTAAGAATATAATTTATCACCCATTCGTGTTACCCTTGGATATCGTAAAAGATGATTAAAGGGTACATATAAAATCTATGCAAAAGAAGAAAAACACCCGCCTGCCAGACGTCAACCCTCCTTGTGCATGTAATTGTTGACCAAACGGCATCAGATGGAGTTGGCCCAGGTCGTTATAAAGCTCTTAGTCGTCTTTTACGGCATCCACGAGCAAAGCAAGGGTTGGTAGTATTCGTAGCCGCTACTACACAGCAAATAACTATTGTGACATGAAAATTAAAACTTTAAAAAAGTTTCTTGTACATATTGAGTATGACAATGACCCGATTCACTATAACAAAATCATCTTTAACTTCCACCTTGAAGGCAGATAAAAATAAATATTTACAAATGATTATTATTGACTTTTTTTTTCGCAATTACAATTAAGTCTTTGTGTGACTTATTGCACCACTGTCAAAGTAGTTAAGAAGGTCGTCTAGTAATAAATAGACGAAAATGTCAGAATAGACGAACATATCATGAAATATTTACTTTTCCTGATCACTTATGTCTATCGAGGTAGTTTTACAGAATTGTCATGCTCTGTAAAAACTGCCTGATTGGTTCATAAGAAGTAAGTCTATAGGTTCTTCTGACCTGCCAATACAGTTTCGAATTCAATCTCGAAATGAAAGTGTTATCATCATATTTGCAAATTTTTCAATTCGAGTTTTGAAAATATGTTTGAGATGTCATCAGTGTAAAGATGCGAAAGGGATTGCTCCGATGGTTCGGACATGTGGAAAGAATGCCGAACGAACGTCTGGTTAAGAAGATATACAATGCGAAAGTGAAAGGATGTAGGTACCGGGGGAGACCGAGACTCACCTAACTAGAACAGATTGGTCACGTACTGAAAAAAGGTGGAGTCAAGAGTCTCCGAAACCGGCCAGCGTGTATGAAGAGAATTATGAATGTTGAAGAAGCGAGTGAAGTATGCAAGGATAAAGTTCTCTGGCACTCTGTTCTCTCTGTCTACCCTGCAAGGGACATGGCGTGATGATATGTATGTATGTTTGAGGAATTGTGTGACAAAATGTGTTATAAATCTCTCACTTTGTGAATAAATTCATGAGACTATAAAAAACCCTTATACAATAGGAAGGCATAGCGGGTACATGATACGGAAACAACATTTTTAATATTAAGCCCTTACATATCCATGTTCAAAAATTTGAAAATGTTTTATGTTATAAAAGTTATATTCTATAGACATTTATGGTGATATCGTTTCAAGTATCCAACGTTTCATAAATTATATTAAGATATTAGCTGTTTACCCCTTGTTTTCGTGAAGGGAGTAAAAGGCTTAAGATAATAATGTCGGCTAAGTGAATACGGGTTGACATGCTTGACATATTTTATGCGATATTAATATCTATTAAGCTCATGACTTTCCAAAACATTACTGGTTAAAGTAAACAAAGACGATACAAGGGCATAGACAGATTATATAAAATCTAAATAAAATAGAGGAGATTGAACATTAATCGCTCGGATAAATTCAATTTTTTTTATAAAGGACGAAGTTTAGCAATTTGAAAGTATCAACAATTCGAAGCGATTTTTTTTCTGAAAATAAGCTAATTTTGAAAAAAAATAAAAAATATGTATTTTCTTCACCATAGGCAACGATCTGACTGTGTACCTGGAATTGTTAAGGTCTATGAATGGCAGAATCATTTACTATTAGGTGAAATGCTTGCTCGTTTGCAACCATAGGCAATAAGCAAAGATAGAAAAATATCAGGTACAGGTTCAAAATACTGACCATAATTACTTGCACGTAATGGATAGATAACGTCTGACCAGCGCGGTAGGTAAGGTAAGTAGGTTAATTTCTCTCCCATTACGGAGGAGGCCCGAGCCCAATAGTGGGACATTTATGGGCTGTGACGATGAATGGATAGATAGGTACATACCAGATACCCGAAAGGGTAAGCCGATGGGCGGGCCACCGGTGTCAGTCAGCGGTATCAGTAATTCATTTAATAGAAGAAAAGGAGAAATTCACCTTCGAAGCCCGATGTCGCCCTTCCGTAGCAAAAGGCAAAGAGAAATAAAATCGTCATCTCTAATTGTTTATGACAGTGTACGCCGAAGTAGCTACAGCCGCGGATCGGTCCGTCCGGGGTAGTACCAAACGATCAGTGAACGAGAGAGCCGACAACCTAACTTGCTGGGTGGGTTTGAGGTTTTCTATGGTAGGCTTATCCCAATAAAAAAGGCAGTGGCCTAGTTGTATCCCTGGTATAGCAGGGGTTCATGGGCAACAGTCACCGTCAGTCCATCCGTCACCATCAGGTGTGCTGTTTGCTCGTTTGTCAACATAAGCAATAATACATTTTTAGAAAATTTGCCAAGTTACTTGACCCCTATTCTTATATTTTAATCAATTTACATAATATCTTAGGCAATTACAGCATATGTATCATTCTGATGCGTAAACTAGGTATAAAGTATAAAACTATTTTACGAGTTTTTGATACTTGAAATAAATTTATTATTATTATATTAATGTATTTTCTTGAAAATCCATTCAGAGTTTTCACAATAAATAATCACGTATTTAAACATCCTTGCGAACTTTCGTTTAAAATGGTAATAAGATTCTTTAGGGCGCTATGATACTCAAATGGTGCCAGCAGTGGTTTAACATTCAGGCTCACAAGTTTAATTTTTTTCTGACATGTAACTGAGAACTTCGTAACGACATACCTTGGATCACATGATTGACAATCACATCCTTCAACAGCTAATATAGTAAATATAGTATTCTTGTACTATCAATAACATATGACGAAAAATCCAAAGAAAAAGTATTACATAACTTTCTGTAATTATAAAATTGTAGGTACGTGAAGGCCTCAGACAAAGCTGGCAGTAGATTTCTATGAAATTTCTTAAATAAACGTCTATAAAATACTCGTTTAAAACAATGTTTTTCTCTAAATAAAATGAAAATTATTTTGTGTTGGAAGTTAGAATTCTTAGTATATGTATATCAAACTCACGACAATTTCAATACTAAAATTTCGTATAATAATTGTAGGTATAACACAACTTAAATATAATAATTACCTCCCCTGCCTTTTAGGTGGGTATCATAAGAATCGGATAAGAGATGTGAGCAGACAACATCATTGAGAAAACTTAGATTAAAACGCTATACCAACACGCTTGGCTAGCATGATATAATAGCCTAATTTTCCTCCTAATTTTCCTCCTCTAGAGTAGATTCATGTCTAACAGCTTGACAGACACGAGTTGATAAGGTATAAGAAAGTAAAATAAAGAATTGAATAAGTAACACTCAAAATATCCTCATATCAATAGAAACCTCATATCAAACCGCTCTACCTGCATAATATAATAATTACATGGTGGAGGAGAGATAAAAGGTCTGAGAAAAAATATAATTACCGAGGATCAGTTTTTTCTTCAAAAGCAACAATCCTCTCTTATTTCTATGGCTCCTCTCGTGGACAGGGGTATCGAAGACTGACTCTTGAATATTGTCCGCAACTAACTCCTGTTGAATTGAAGCTGGTTGTGCTTGAACAATAACCGCAGCAAGCAGGCATGCGAGTACTATGATGGTTGAGGTCTGCATTGTTGTTTTCTGTCGAAGTTAATTTAGTTTATTTAATTTTGTTTCTTTACCTATTCACTCCTATATATATTAAATACACGGCGTAGTTAAAAAGTATAGCAAAATGTATCTTTTGGTTGACCGTATATTAACCAGTAGTGGGTTGAATTTAAAAAAGAATATGTACGGCTGGAAGTTTTTCGCTGATCCGAAATTACTCGGCATATGGCTAGATTATTTGTCGTATATAGCTTTTAAACATGACATCGATTAATGTCAAACCTTGGAACATCTACACAAAACCTACCATTTGGAAATCATATGAACAAGGCTATACCATATTTAACGATCGCGAACCATAAAATATATTAAAAAATTTCCATATACCGTTTTCATAAATTTTATATTAGATTAAAAATTTAAAAAAATGCTAAATAATTTTGTCGTTGATATAAAATGATACATTTTAACAAGTAGGTATTACGGAAATAAAGACTGGGAATCTTTTATTACGTACAGGCAGACAGGTTGTTTTTGTACCTAAAAACAATACTATATTTTTATATGTTCAATATATATAAACAACTGCAGTTTATTCTTGTAATATATTTTTAATTTTCATCCAATTAAATATTACCCATCCTCGATAAAGAAAAATGAATCAGATCAATTTAAATAAGTAATCTCGGTTAAAATTACAAAAAGATATGTTGAAATAATATTTTTTAAGCTTTACCCAGATCATTAATTTGCAATTGTAAAATCTGTCAATAGCGATCGAACGAATTATATGTGTTACAATATAATACATATAAACCATTACAACATAAACCATTTACGAAAACTTGTAAATATTATGAGTTAAGTGCTATAATCGGCCTCTATATACCTGTTGTTTAGCCTTATTTAGTCTGATGGACATTGACAACCTTAATTACTATAGCTAAATGTTTCATCCATCCATTCATCCATCAGCCCATAAACGTTCACTGTTGGACATAAGCCTCCCCACGAGAATGCCATTCGCAATGGTCCTGTGCCACCTGCATCCAAAGGTTTCCTGCGACCTTCACAAAAAAAAACTGCTAAATGTTTAATAAAAAAAATGCCAAATGTTTAATAGTATATAATATACTATTCAAAAGAGTGTTTATATATCAGCACTCCTATTAAGTGTTTTAATTATATTGAAATTTGAAAAGAAATGCCAACAAACAACTAAGTTTGAGCTATTTTTAAGGCTAGAATAGATTACCTGACGAAATTGAAAAAAAAAATCTAATTTCTAAAAATGATTATATTAATTTATAAAAACCCGATTACGAGCGAGAAATGATTGTCACAAATGGGATTCGAACCCACACCTATTGGAAATCCGTTCCAATCGTGCTGCCAATTACACCACCGTGAACTATTATCATTTTTCGTAATCGGATTTATATAAATAATCAAGCATATTAAATGCTAAATTTCAGTAATTTGAATAATTATATTAAAACTAAACGCTTGCCTACTTATTCTATTTTGATACTTAACAAAAGAGGTTGAATTTACTTATATTTTAAAATTATATGTATTTCAACATCCTCATTTAAATGCGAATTTATTTTATGTAAGAAAATATTTATAATGAAGAAGAAAATTTATGCTGAGCTTTTCGTCCCAAAACACCCGTTAAGCAATTGATCCAAGATTATCTTTACGACAAAGTCAGATGTATTTGTTTATCGAGTTGCCACTTAATATATGTTAATTAACTCGAGCACAAAATGGATAATTGGGATTACAGAAGCGTCGTTTAATGTTTCTAATAATGTTATCAACAGAGATTTTACATAAAATAACATATATATATATATATATATATCAACATTAGTTTAATATTTCTTCCAAATCGATATAAAAGGGAAATATTCAAGTACCAAAACATTTTTCTGAAAAAGAACCACTGCAATTCCGCTAAGACGCGTTCCAACGGAAATTGAGACATTTCTATTTGGTTTTCGTTCAACATTTCCTAGCCATCTCCTTGCCGATCCGGTTGATGTTACCGCGGAGAAAATATTTGCTCCACTTCGGACTGATGCACACAGATAGACAAAAAAATATATTGGAGTGAAGAAAATTTCACCTCATAAAATAAAATAAAATTACAATATTCTGAAACATTTTGATTGCTTCTCAACTGATGTTTTCAAAATGTAGAACGGTGGGGAGGATATATGATAAGAAATAAACGTTTGACAGGTAATTTAAAAAATGAATACTACGTAAATGAAGATATGAAAGTCAAACGTTGTCTAATATATACTGAATATTAATTAAATATATCGATAATGCGTAAGTAGATAAGTTAGAATTAGTTGTATTCTAACTTATAATTTGTATGTTTTAAATGAGGAAATCAAAGCAATTACTTGCATAAGTTTATTTAATTTTTACAGACAGCAAAATTGTACATCATGCTTTGATTTTTTATATACCTTCAAACGTTTAAAATGTCGTTTAAATTACACCAATGAGGTGATGAATATTATCAAATGAGATTAAATATTTTCAGTCACAATAGTACCTAAATAAAATAATTCCCAAATAAATAATATCTGTAACCTTTAAAATGAATATTAAAAATAGCCTCCGAAGAGAAAATATCAAAATAGCGATACTCTGTTTGACGATCAACACTTGGAAATTTCAAATTTTACGAAACTATGAATTAGCATTGGACGCACATGCTTTGTAAGTAAATACTACATTTAGTACCTTGGCTATTTGTTAACGAGCACACAACACAGCACTGCAGCTACTGACACACAGATGACAAAGAGCTGGTGGTCAATTCTTTTATAGATTGCAGTAACCAAGTTTGGGGGAGGGCGATCGACCGCGGCATATTATGCTTTACGCAGGGTTCAAGGAAAACGCACGCACAAGTACGCACGCATCTCTTTCCTTTTGTTCATTCTGATCTGTACAGGATTCTCCATATAGTAACAACCGCATTTTGATCAAGTGCATCTAGGATCCATAAGAAATGACCATCTTCCGGTAATGAATTTAATTATTTCCTTGGTGATTTTACGGCATATGTTAGTCCTGGTTCAAAAGATTGGTTATTAACCAAATATTAAAAGTAAATATGACAATTTGATTTAGAAATAATTTACTTAAAATATGAAACAGATCCTTAGTGATGGTAGACAACTATCACTAAGGAGCTCTTTCATATTTTAATTCAATTCAAACTTAAATTGAAGCCACTTTCACTCATGGTTAATAATTATCTAACAGACGAATAAAACTCACCAAGTACTACTACTGCCCCTTCTTCTTCTTCTTCTTTTTATGTATTGGCAATCAGCTACTTATACGAGCCATTGTTGCCAGTGTCGAGTTATAATTATCTTCACGTTCTTAGTCTCTTCAGGTTAGTCATTGTCTGTCAGTAAGTCAAATTGTCGCCATTAACAGTGTTATCGCCACATTTTTAATGGTATCTTGTGGGAATTTTAATGGAAAACGAAAACGTTGTAAAGCACTTTTATATGATATTTACTACATCCCAGTAGTTCTGTCACATCACATTACATAAAATGCCATTAAAATTATCTAATATAACACGTTAAAACACTAAGATATCGAATATAATATAAGAGCACCACATGACGTTTTAGATTCCCGCCAAAAGTCCCTACTGCCCCTTCGTAATGTAGTAATATATACATATTGCCGCTTACAAAAAAACATAAAGATACATAAATTAAACATTTTTAAAATCTCCGACACTAAAACCTAAGTTCCCTTTAAAAAGTAAAAATTGAAAAAGGAATTCAATCTTAAAGTGCCTAAGTATGTATCAATAATTCTAACATTTATGTTACTATTATTATTTATTATCATCATCATCCAACGCGAGCTATTTTGTTAGAATTATTAATACATACTTAGGTACTTTAAGATTCAGTTTCTTTTTTTATTTTTTACTTTTTAAAGGGAACATAGGTTTTTGTGTCGGGGCTTTTTTAAATTTTTACTTTAATTTTTTTATTTTATATTTTTAAAGGTATTTTTAAAGGTAAAGGATACTTATTATAATGTAGATTTTGTTAAGTTGTAAATACCTAGGTTCTTGTCGAAAATCTTTAAATTTATATTTAAGTAAAGTTTACATCATATTATTTTGTAATGGGCACGTGACGCGCTTTCATTTGAGACCCCCCTTGAGTATATTTGTAAACATTCGGTTATTCTGCCCCACTTTCACCCCCATAACTTTTGAACGGCTGAACCGATTTTCATTAAACATGTCGAGAAACTAATAACTCTCGCACATAAGTCACCTTTAATACAAAAAAAAACTAAATGGAAATCGCTTCATCCGTTCGGGAGCTATGATGCCACAGACAGACAGACAGAGCCACACAGCCACAGACAGACACATCAAAGTTATAACACCCCTCTTTTTGCGTCAGGGGTTAAAAAATAGACATAATAAGTTATATGATCGCCATAAAACCTAAACATTTTATAAAATTTATTGAGTGTATATATATGTATTCATAGAAACAAAAATATAACTCAGGTTTGTTTAAAGTTAATTATTTAATTGATAATAAGGCTAAATACGGCTTCTCCATAGTAACATTATGGCTTGGTAATTGGACGTAAATTTATTTAAAAATTCTCATTGGCATTTCCATAGAATACTTATTCTCTATGTTTATAATACTTGAGTATTTTAGTAAGGTCATTGGTATTAACAGCCTTCATTAATTGTCCATCATGCTTTGTAGTTGTCCCTTGTACAATGAATAAGTCAAAGGGTAAAAATGAAGGTAATTAGATAGCGTCTTGGTAGAAGCAAAGTACTCATGCAAGGCTCTTCTCTGCAATATTTACACTTTGCACAAATGAATGAATAAGCTATATAATAACTAATAAATTATTATTAAAATGAAGGTATGTCATCTGATACCATGCCGACTGGCTAACGTGATCTAGTAGGTACATCATATTTTCTCCAGTCTGAGTAAGTTGTTACGTTTGTGGGTTGAAAAAGTGAAGATCTTATCAAGCGCCCGTTGGGCTATTTAAGCTTTTCGATGTCAGAAGTCCACTCAAAAGGCAAAACAATGGTCACAACACGTTGAAAGTCCCTATGCGGACTATGAATGTAATGTAAAATATGAAATAGTAGAACATTGAGATAGATAATAATGCATTTCAAAGGTCGGGAATAGGAACCGTTCACTCGCATTCCTTATTTTTTGATAATTATATGCGCATTGATAGGTAAATTGTTAGATAATACTTAATTTTGAGCTCAATTTTCCTAAGTAACTATTCGCCTGATTAGATCAAGTCTAGCTATGTTTTGTAGGGCTACCTAGCCCTACAAAACATAACATTTCCACAAATAATGAAAATAATTATTTTCTATAAAGGATTAACTTAAACATATTTTGTGCCTTCAATAACAAAATTTGTTATAAAACTACAGCGAGAAAGGCGGTTCAGTTGCATAAAATGTAATAATAATTAATACTAGAAATACGAATGTGTTTTTTGGGTGTTTATGATACATACATGCCTTAACTATTTAGTCAGACAGAAGACCATAGGGTAGAAATACCTTTAATTCAAAAAAGTGTTGTTCTCGAATAATGGATAGATAACTTTTAAACGATAACTAGTAATAAAATTAATTTCATTATTAAACAGAAAATAATCTATAAACCTATCTAAATATCGGAGACCCATAAAACAAATGCCCAGTACCATTGCAGTTCAGCTTGAAATTGTGCTGTGAAATCCTTAATATTCTTTGCCAGATTACCAAAGAAGAGTTAAGTTTTTCAAGCGTATTTGTGTATAAATCTCTAGTTCTTTGGCATGCTCTAACAGCATAAAACGTTTGACGAAATTAAGTACCTATTTGAAGTGTTATTAGATTTGTCTTAGTTGTGAAACAGAAGGTAGGTATATTTTGTCCCATAACAACGCGAGAAACATCGATTTTCAATAAAATTTATCAAAAGTTACGAGTGATAATACTTTATCACGGTTATACGTTATTGATATAGTAACTATTTTTATGTTATAGTTATATTATATCGCGACGTTATTTAATTATACTTCCAACATTTTTATATCCTGACAAGAATTAGATATAAAAAAAAAATATTTCAATTAACATGCAGTTCCGTCTTTTGAGTACGATTTTTATTAAGTTTAGCCATTCAAAATAAAATGGAAAACAAGACTATAGCACACTACATATTACTTAATGTTACAACTTAAGCAGCACAGCATATGACTTAGATACCATAATCTATGACGGGGATTCTAAGATCAATAAAAATAATTGTTTTAAAAATTGTCATACAAAATTCAAGAAATACATCTGCCCTATTTGAGTTACATCAACGGGGCTAGCGCAATGCAAAATTGCGTACTACACAGGCTGAGTTATACGAAATGATAGCTCTTTGCCGCGCTGACATAACATTTAAAACACTGCCAATCACGCTTTACACGCTACGTTAGAGCGATAAAGACATGTCACTATTATTACGCGAGCCTATCATATCATTATCAACGAAGCCCTACACCCGGCCTAAAATCAAAATTGACCAGGTGTGCACAACCTTTTTTTTTTCGCGGCGGGCTATGGAGTGGTTACACCCCGATAAATCCGTCTAAGGCGACAGAAGAAGCGGTGCGACCCCATAGAGCCACCCTGCAATATACCTATCGACGCCGTGCGAGTGGGTCGGTCTTTGTCGTCGGTGAACCAGGTGTGCAACCTAAAAGTAAGTGGCAAGAAAGTATTTATTTACACAAGTCGGGCAAGATTAAGTTGCTTTTAATTTGTGTTCTAGGACTGCAGGCACGCAATTTATTCATACCTCTTTTACTTATACAAATAACAAATATTTTAGCCTTTCCGAATTATACATAACATTCTCATCTAGTTATTAGCATAATCATGTTAACCAAATGTACGACCTTCCTGGCGTGTGTTCACGGCTTGTAGTGCTAGCTCGCGAGTATAACTCATCATACCTACCTACGTGTCGAAATCTCATAAGAAGACGCACCCATACAAACCGCAATGGTTTCGTGCTCTATTCCCAGAACAGACATTTTACGCAATGACATTGAAAATGTATAAACAGCTTCTTCTGTATGAGGAGATTAAAAAAATGAAAATGAAGGATGTATTTTAACTAGTAATACATATTTATTTATGCAGGGTAGGCAGAGAGAACAGAGTGCCAGTATACATATTTATTTAACTTTTAATAAACTAATTAATATTGGATATAAATGCGATCATATTGCCTTGTTGGTTCCAATTTGGAAGATAGGACATCTTTCACAAGTAGCATTATTTCAGAGACTGCGAAGCCAGGGTGACCAATCAATATCCTATATATTTACAGCCCAATTGCATTATCATAATAATACAATATTCTATTCTCTTCAGTTTCACCATAGACGTAACTAAAAACACAAACAACAACAACAACCACTGATATAGAGCGAAGATTGAATGCAGGAAATAGAGTGAACGGAGCGTTGGGGCAACTTCTCGGTAGCCACCACCTCAGCCAGAAGGCACGTGTAGCAATACATAACGCAGTGCTTGTCCCAACATTACTGTATGGAAGCGAGAGTTGGGTATGCAGAAAAGAGTATGAAAGTAAAATTAATGCGGTCGAAATGCGATCTCTGCGGAAGATCTGTGGAGTAAGGCTGACCGACCTCATTCATAACGACGACGTAAGAGAGCTAGTAGGTATGAAAGAGAGTATTGGTGTAAAGATGCGAAAGGGAATGCTCCGATGGTTCGGACATGTGGAAAGAATGCCGCACGAACGTCTGGTTAAGAAGATATACAATGCGAAAGTGGAAGGATGTAGGTACCGGGGGAGACCGAGACTAACCTACCTAGACCAGATCGGTCATGTACTAAAGGAAGGTGGAGTCAAGAGTCTCCGAAACCGGCGAACGTGTATGAAGAGAATTATGAATGTTGAGGAAGCGAGTGAAGTATGCAAAGATAGAGTTCTCTGGCACTCTGTTCTCTCTGCCTACCCTGCAAGGGATATGGCGTGATGATATGTATGTATGTATGTTAAACTCTTTAAAATCTATAGAATCCTCCACTAATAGCGGTTGAGAGCAAGGAATAAATCTGCTATGGATGAAGAAATAAATGCTCGTCTCTAGTCGTTCTATCATAATAATAGGTAATCAGAAGAAACACTGCGACGTTATAGTTGGGTAGACCACCAGGAGATTGGCGTAAGCGCTCCGTGGTCCAGCGTTAAAATAACGATTATGGCTTTCCTTGAGTAGTGAAAAAATTAAACGTTTAAAACCTCGAAACGGTACTAAGTAATAAGAAATTATGGGTCATCCTTGACATCAGTGACCAGTCAGTGTGTTTATTGATTTGCCAAGTATTTCAATATTTGAAATATGAAAGTAAAATTAATGCGGTCGAAATGCGATCTCTACGGAGAATCTGTGGAGTTATGCTGATCGACCGCATTCGTAACGACGACGTAAGAGAGCGAGTAGGTATGAAAGAGAGTATTGGTGTAAAGATGCGAAAGGGAATGCTCCGATGGTTCGGACATGTGGAAAGAATGCCGAACGAACGTCTGGTTAAGAAGATATACAATGCGAAATTGGAAGAATGTAGGTACCGGAGGAGACCAAGACTAACCTATCTAGATCAGATCGGTCATGTACTGAAGGAAGGTGGAGTCAAGAGTCTCCGAAACCGGCGAGCGTGTATGAAGAGAATTATGAATGTTGAGGAAGCGAGTGAAGTATGCAAGGATAAAGTTCTCTGGCACTCTGTTCTCTCTGCCTACCCTGCAAAGGACATGGCGTGATGATATGTATGTATGTATGTATGAAATATGCATAAATAGTTAAACGCATTGATTCAATTCATCATGTGCTTATTTACTTGAACGAAACGCTACATTAGCATAAAAAAAAATATGTAAAATTACACAATAGCTAGTTCTCATGCTCGGTAACGCTCGAGCGACTCCTGGTCAGCAGGATCGCGTGGTATTGCACCCGCTCATGTAATTTACAATTACGTCAAATTGCGTGGTCAAAATGATATAAGACTGTTACATTCAAACCGATAGCAAATACTCTACGTGCATCGCTGGTGCAGACTGTTAATAAACCTTACAAGTAACACAGCGGTCTTACAAATCCGCATTTATAACGATGTAGCAGTAAATAAAAGTTGGCTACGTAATTTACACCCATTAATCTTTAGCGAGGCACACGTTAAACATAACATCTATGAAAACGTACATAGAATATACCTACGTTGTTTTATACACAAGTCACGTTATTCGTTGTGTATGTAATAATGTAGAAACAGATAAACCCTTGGTAATCAAATTTTTTTTAAATTTATTTGCTGAATTTAGAAAAACTGTCATGATTTTTATTTAATGCTAGGTGAATTTAAGTTATCTAGATTTGTGAATTAAAATATTCAGAAATTCAAAGACAAAAAATATATTGGCGCCACGCATTCCTGTTTTAAAAAGTAGGTTTAAAAATTTTAATACCTACCTAGGTCTTGGGGCTTTGAGGCAATAGGTATACTATTTATTTTAAACACTAATATATATAAACAGAAGATCAGATAAAAGTACTAAATGTAAAGGCTCAAAGTCGCTCGCCTTGCTATGGTGAGTGCTATGCTCGGTATTTCTCTACGTGATAAAAGCCGAAATCCGTAGAAAAACGGGTGTAACTGACATAGCTCAAAAGATGAAACGTTGAAGTGGCAGTAGCCAGGCCACGTCGCTCGCCTAACCGCCTAGCGTATGACAACTACTTTTGTTTTTTTTTTGCGGCGGTATAGACCACGGATTGTGATCAGACCATAGGGTTACTCCCCGCTAAATCCATTCGAGGCGACAAATGAAGCGGCGTGCGACCCCATAGACCCGTCCCGCAATGTACCTCTCCGCACCTTGCGAGTCAGCCACTGGAACCCGGTCTTTATCGTCGGTACCCACCCAGCGGTCTACCCTGGTGGAGGATGTCTTCCCGCACTCTTTCCACCGCCTCCTTCTGCGAGATAACTAGCTCGCAGAAGGTGGCGACCGCGTCTCAGTTCCTGACGCTGTCGACCACCTTTTTTCACGACAGCCGACAGTGTCAGATCCGCACAGATGGGAGCGACAAGGCAACGGCCCTGCTGAGCCCAGGTCGTCCAAACCTCGAGCGTATGCTGCGCCGTGTCTTCGTCACTGGCACACTATTAACAAGATGGAGTCAACTCCCTCCTAGCGACCGAAGCAACCATGCCCGACAAGACCTGCACCAGCCGGAAAGAGAGGACTCATGCTGCCACTCCATCCACTCTATCAGTACGCGCTGAAGTGCTTCAACGGTACAAACACCGAATCAAGGATCTCTAGCCGCGTAACCCGTTGGGTTAATCGGTAGTGATGTCCCATGCGCGTTCTCACACCAGGCGGCCAGCTCGAATTACGATACGCCGCTTTCGTCGCGTATTGAAACACCCGCCTGTAGAGATTGGAGAGCATCGCCGCCTCCAGGTCTCACGGAGGAGTTCCGTCCAATGCCCACGCCACTTCGGTCACCACCGTGTGGTAACCGCGGATGGCCCTGACCGCCATGACTCTCTGTGGACGCCACAAAAGACCCCTGAACCGGATGTTCAGAGACTTCGCCCACACGGGTGCGCCGTACAGCGTACATTAGTATATACATATACCTCTGCTGGGTTCGAACTTCCTCCACAATTTGAAAGAAATTGACCTACTATATACATATATATATATATATATATATATATATATATATATATGGGTGATTCCGTTCTAACTGTGATATTCCTGTATTGTTTGTTCTCATAGGTCATTAATTAATAATCAATTTACGAAATTTTTGTGCTTATTGGAAAATTATGAACATATTTCAACATTATTTTCATATAATATAACTTGCCACTTACAGGAAACTTACAATATATCACTTAAATGTCAGTACCGTGTCATGTCCATTTCTAGAATTTATTTATAAATTGTTAGTTTTTTTTGTCGTAATAAATGATTTAAACTAATTACCTCATAAATTCTAATGTTTATGATCAAACTGAACAAAATTGACACATTTTTTGTTTAATGTATTAAGTTAACATTGAATTCCGGTTCAATAACTTTTGTCTTTAATTTTTAACGAATTTTTGAATTTGAACTTGTGCGACTCGAGCGCCATCTACATTGAGATTTATGAAACGTCTAGTGAACCACCTTGAAAGTACGTCATCTGAGTAATATTTACAAAAAATGAGCTGAAGAAATAGTGCCAAGAGTTTGTGTCATTTTAGAACTCAATTTTTAAAAAGGTATGTCATAAATTGTCTTGTCGATACCGTGGTATTGATGAACTTCATCAACTATTAATTTTTTTTGACCAAACTATTAAATTCTTGTACTTAATACCAGTCTAAATTTTAGAGTAAATAGATATTATCAAATACATAACCAAACAATTACAGTTGTTATTTAAAATGAAAATGTCAGTACCGTGTTTGTCAGTACCATGTAAAAAAATATTATATATAAAATATTATATATTAAAATATTATATATATATATAAAAAAAGATTGTTGTTAATTGTCATTAATGTGTTAAAAAATTAGTTAAAAAGAGTTTAAAAATGTTAAAACAGAATTTATAAATAAATTTAATCATTTTCTCAAACAATTTCTACCGAATTTATTTTATGTCAGTACCATGGATAAATGAGAGTACCGTGGAACGTAAAATTCGAAATTTGCTTCTCGTTCTTGATGCTTCGAAGTTGTAGTAAAATCCTCTCAGATTTTTATTTTGACAGCAATATAGATAAATAATATGCATAAAAAAATTGAAAAAAGTTAATTCCAAAATCTTAAAATTTTTTATCAAAAAAATCACAGTTAGAACGGAATCACCCATATATATATATATATATATATATATATATATATATATATATATATATATATATATATATATATATATATACCACGCTAGTGAAACGTATTACTATAGGGTTTTATTTCAAGTTTGCCTGCTCTTACATAGATGTTATGTGCATGTCATATCCCTAAGTCGCTTTTTGTTTTTAGTAATGGTCGGACCACGCTGTTTGCAGTTATCTATGTGTAGCCGCGGGCCGGTCCGTCCGGGGTAGTACCAAACTCTCACAGAAGATCGACGTCTGAATAATGGCAATGTGCTATAGCGCTTCGTTCGATGAGCGAGAGATCCGGCAGTCCGACTGGGTGGGTTTAGGGTTTGTATTGGTAGGCAGTGGCCTAGCTATACCCTTGATATTGCAAAGGTCCATAGGCGGCAGTGACACTTACCATCAGGTGTACTGCTTGCTCATTTGCCAACAAAGCAATAAAAAGAAATACAGCCACGGGTAATAGGGAGTGGTAAATAGTATTCTTTCTGCGTCACCACACGGAAAATGTCGACTAAATATTTATAACTCTTTTAAATTCTGCAGTAGCTATCAGTTTAATCTGATTCATTTACTAAAGCAAAATTACTACCAGTACATAGATCCTTTTTTACATCTTATATTTTTCTAAATTAAAATTATTAAAAATTTCGAAATTCACGTTTTTATAATTAAATCACAGAGCGATGTTTTTTATTTTATTTTTTTTATTGTTTATGGTGGCAAACGAGCAAGCAGCACACCTGATCGTAAATGTTACTGCCGCCCATGGACCTTTGCAATACCAAAGTTATAGCTAGGCCACTGGCTACCAATACAAAGCCCAAACCCACGTATTCAATAGTGGAGCTTCCGGCTCTCTCGCTCACCGAACGAAGCGCAATAGCCCATTGCCATTACTCAGACGTCGATCTTCTACGAGAGAGTGGTACTACCCGGACGGACTGGCCCGCGACTGCAGACAGTAATCTGTCAACAGTGTATTCCTATCACATAAAAAATAATTATATAGGTCAATGATTTCAAATTGGTTGGTTGCCTGGTACTTACACACTTTTATTTGTTTAAAGGATCAAGTGGATGAATTTGTATATCTTGGATGTGGATTTAGCCGAGATGGAAGGTACACCACTGATATAGAACGAAGAGTGAATGCGGGAAATAGAGTGAACGGAGCGTTGGGGCAACTTCTCGGCAGCCACCACCTCAGCCAGAAGGCACGTGTAGCAATACATAACGCAGTGCTTGTCCCAACATTACTGTATGGAAGCGAGAGTTGGGTATGCAGAAAAGAGTATGATAGTAAAATTAATGCGGTCGAAATGCGATCTCTGCGGAAAATCTGTGGAGTTAGGCTGACCGACCGCATTCGTAACGACGACGTAAGAGAGCGAGTAGGTATGAAAGAGAGTATTGGTGTAAAGATGCGAAAGGGAATGCTCCGATGGTTCGGACATGTGGAAAGAATGCCGAACGAACGCCTGGTTAAGAAGATATACAATGCGAAAGTGGAAGGATGTAGGTACCGAGGGAGACCGAGACTAACCTACCTAGACCAGATCGGTCATGTACTGAAGGAAGGTGGAGTCAAGAGTCTCCGAAACCGGCGAGCGTGTATGAAGAGAATTATGAATGTTGAGGAAGCGAGTGAAGTATGCAGAGATAGAGTTCTCTGGCACTCTGTTCTCTCTGCCTACCCTGCAAGGGATATGGCGTGATGATATGTATGTATGTATGTATCAAAAATATAATATTGAGAATTGATAGTGTAATTCGTTTAGGAGGTTAAGCGGCCTCTTGGTCTAGGGGTATGATTCCTGCTTTGGGTGCAGGAGGTCCCGGGTTCAAATCCCGGAGGGGCCCTATTTTGTATACTTAAACTGACATAATTTTTGCAAATTCAACTAGTTGTAAAACATATTATTTAATTATATTTCGCACCAATAATTAAATTTTATCAACAGTAACTTAAAAAGCTTATGTTTAAAAACTCCAGCACTCTTAGAAAGAGGCATTTTATTTCAAAAAGTTGATTGATTATTAGCATTTGCGTGTGGCAGTATATTTTTTTATTGAACCCAAAAAAATCAGATAAAATAAACATATTTTTATTTTATAAAACTGCCCTCTATTGAAAGTAACTAAAATTACCACTACTTTAAATATCGTAATGTGCTTAATAATAACATCTGCCATCTATTGGATCTTGCTATAAGATACCAACTGTTAATTTGAAGAGAATGGATAGATGGCATTAGCATTTTAAAAACAGCTGTTTGGTGATAATGTTTTGCTTTTCAATTGTAGCTAACTTCATATCACGCCACTTGTGAAGTGAACAACCAACATTACCACCAGTACAACAGTGAGAATTCGTGTTCGATTTTGTGTTGTGTTGAATCGTTCGTGTAAAAATTATTTTTGGTAGTAAATTTTGTTGACCAGTGCAATCACTATGCTTTTTTTAAAATAGTTCATATACAAGTGACAAATCTTGGACCTAAGCTTCTAAAACAGTGCAGTAACAAGTCTTGTGTTGTCATCGGACTGCTTTCACAAAGGATAAACGAGTGTTCGTCTTTTACCTTTGCCATTTTGCTAATAATTCTGTATTCCTTTTGCTAAAGGTAAGTTTAACAGATAAGAACAAGCTTTATGCAGATGAATACTATTATATCATTCTGTATGTTTTTACTATATTGATTGATGTTCGCGTAACGTGACTTATGTAGGCCAATTTTACATTCAATATTTAAATAATATTTCCTAGAAAAGGCATTAAATACATTATTTATAACTATTGTATTGGGTGGTACATTTTAGATAACGATTGACTGAAACTTTGTGTAATTATTTATTAATTTAGGTACTTTTCAATTTAGCAGATAGACAGCTGACCTGACATCTATAACGTGAAATGCTTGTGTCGAATTTTCTTTAATGCACAAAGTAGAATACAAATTATATACATTGGGTTTCATTAATAAAGATGCTAATTTAGGTTTCATAAAATGTAAAAATGACAACCATTATGTACAATTATGTCAGGGAAAAATTTCAATGCCTGACTGTGATAGATCAGGTTAAAAAGGAACGAAAAACGTTTTCTAAATTTAAACCTACCAAGGCATGACATACTAGGTACCTAGTTTAATTTCATTTTCAAGGTTATGGTAATACAGTAGCCATTAAAAGCAATAGATTGCAAAACTATACTTAAAAAGCAATTGATTTAAACATAATAAGACATTTGAATTCATATAAATGCATTCAAATTCTCAAAATAAAGGTTATGCTATAGTTTCCAGTCATCTTTATTTGGGCATTAGTAATATTATCAGATTTTTCTATATGGAAATACTTTATAATTCACTATTGTTAATTAATATTATACTCGTGCAGGTGCATTCATTCAAATATCATTAAGATTTGTTTTCTACTTAATTTTGGAAATTGTAGAAATGTTTTAAAAAATGATGAAAAAGACCTGATTAATAAGAGATTAAGAGATACCAACTTATATCAAAGCGGTTTTTAATAACTAGTATGATAAAAGAAAGGAATCATTCCTTTCATATTTATCAATTAGATAATTATATGATGTTTATATGACAAGGTAACAATAATTTTTAAGCTGAAATAGTGGACGGTGAACACAATGATGTGGCTGCTGAATATTAGGCACAATTGCAGACTTTCCGTTGCCACTGAGTGATTATGGTCAATAAACCTATACAAATCAACATTATTGCAAAAAAGAAGCCTCTAAATAAATCCTTTTGGCAGCCCATCCGGTTAGAATGCTTTAGTAAATTTTACAAATTCTTATTATGCAAGAGACCCGAACTTAATAGTGAGAGAATGAGTATGCAAAGAAGAGTATTTTAGAATTAAAAAGAAAGATCAATCAAAATATTTATTCATATTAGATAAATTTGTTTGAAATATACATTACAACACTACATTACTCAGTTTGTATACCTATACATTCTAAATAAGCATTCATCTCATTAAATATAATTCATGATCTACATGTGCACTCTCCTTTAAATATATGACACTTATTAATTCTACAATTTATATATTTAAAACCGATTTTGAATTTAATTGTGAAGTGTTAAAGTAACATTTACATTGCGAGCTGATTATGTAGATAGGTGTGTGTAGTAGGTCACTGTGCTTCCGTATAGAGACGTCGCCTGCGCGGGCGCAGATATTCATACCAGTTGCCAACAGATAAAGTTAACTAACATTTATTGCTATTAGTAACTACTGACTGATCACTCTAATCAGTAATTATGCTACTCAATGTTCCAATGTAAGGTTTTCGCTACATAATTTGGTCACGGCGACTGTTGTTATTATGCACCAGCCTGGCGTATAATAATACCTATGTGCTTTATCTATTCTCTTCACATAGGACAGAAAAAGGATAATCAAAGCAGTATATTTATACTAAAAGAACAACTAACTAAAATAAATGACAAAAATACCTAGTTCCTCGTGCACGTCAAATAAGTAATACTTATTGCATTAATGCGCACGTAATTCCAAAAAATGCTATGCTGCACAGATGACGTAGATTCTAAATATGTAGTAATATCTTAGCGTCATTTCAATTTTCCATGGGTTCAGGCACTTCATTGCGCGATATACGGTTTTATTTTTTTTTTGTTGGTTGTCTTTGGTCTGACGCCACCTGTCGCGGCTTTCGGAATTAACAGCAAGGTAAGGGCCCTAACTCGACCATGAATCCGTTCTCTGCCTTTTAAGCGGAACACAAACACAATATCTTTAACATATTTATGCAATTTGATATGAGTCTGGGTGTAATTAATGTGCTTATAACAATCCGTCCGACCGGAATGCTTTTTTAGCTCAATTTCTCTAGTCATTTATAGGAAACTTGAACCCAATATTGAGTTGTGTATATACATACAGGGTGTCCCAAAATTCAACGATAAGCTGGCACCAGCAGGTGGACCTACATATGACTACTCGAGAACAGAAAAGAAAAAAATTCTACCTTGATTTTTTTTTTCATTACGACAAAAAAACCAAAATCTTTAAAAATGGACATCCTTTATTATATTATTAAGTGCTATTGCTACAGTTTTACAAGTAATTCTGTGATTTTTTTTTGTATTGGCAAGGTAAGTAGCACTACTATCGATCACAACCATTAAAAATTCCAGAATATCTATAGTTTTTACACAAAAATCAATCAAAACTATGTTTTTTTCATAAATTATGTAAGATTTTGACTTTCAGCTCACTTTCACTCATCATAGTGAAAAAAAAAAGTATGGACACTACTGTGGCAAATAGTATTAAAAATTGGCGCAACTAACTACAATTCTAAAATGGTATAACATTCAAGGCAAACTAGCCACAAAAATATACTTAGGTGTACTATTTCAAAATAACAACCATATTTCGAAAATTGTTAGTGTTGATAGTAATCACTTTTACTAAGTAGCCAAAATGTTTTTGTAGCAAGTTCCCAGAATTTGAATGAGACATGTGCGTAGTCCGTAGATCCACAGTCTGAATTATTTTATGGCGAAGCTCGTCCAAGGTTGCAATCGGTTTTGTGCAGACTCTGTCCTTTAGACAACCCCAATAGAAAAAGTCCAGGGGATTTAGATCGGGTGAACGGGGTGGCCACAAGATAGGACCAAGTCGCCCGATCCAACGCCCTGGGTACTCTTGGTCTAAGTACTCTCGCACAGGACGGGCATAGTGAGCTGGGCAACCATCGTTTAGAAACCACATGGTTTGCAAATCACTTAAGGGCACATCTTCTAATAATCCTGGCAACTCATTTTGTAAGAAGTTTAAATAACTATTGCCATCTATGTTTCCTTGTAACTCAAAGGGCCCTATCACTTTGCCATTTATTATGCCAGTCCATAGGTTAACCTTAAATTGGTATTGGGATTGTCTTCTCTCACCAGGTGCAGATTTTCATTGTTCCAGCTATGAAGATTGTGAAGATTTAAATATCCATCTTTCTTGCAGGTTGTTTCATCACGACGACGTGACGTTTTAAAATTCTATGTGCAGTACTTTTTGGGATTCCCGTTGCTGCTTGTACAGCACGTACAGAGGTAGTTGAATCGTTTTCTATTTCATTGAGAACTTCTTCATCGTGTTCCGATCTAGGTTTTCCAGCGTTTCGCCTGTCAGATGGTATACGACCCTCCGAAAAAGCTTGATACACGTTAATAAATACGCGATAATCCGGATACCTTTGAAGATTAGGGTACCTTGCTCGATACAATCTGCTAGCAGCGTTGGCATTGCATCGGCATTCTCCATAAATTAGGTGCATATTAGCGTATTCTAACGCTGTGTATGGTAGCGGCATGATGAATGCTAAACACTTGAAAATAAGGCAAAACTTCTTTAAAAAAAACACAAAATCACAGTCTAAAATAATGCCAAGTCAGGTCAATTTCCAGGTCACTTAATTCAATCCAAAAGTCGTCAGTACCAGAGCCACTTTAATTAAAACAGAACGGTGTGCAGTAAACAAAGAAGTAGAGCATACTGACTTGCTGTGCTGCTGAGGACATTAATTACTTCTCCACCTGCATTAATGTTACTAAACAATTAGCATCTATCTATCTCCCTCTAACGTATAATCTCTCTATCTCTGTCTAACTTATTTTATGGACTTATGGACTACGCACATGTCTCATTAAAATTCTGAGAACTTGCTACAAAAACATTTTGGCTACATAGTAAAAGTGATTACTATCAACACTAACAATTTTCGAAATATGGTTGTTATTTTGAAATAGTACACCTAAGTATATTTTTGTGGCTAGTTTGTCTAGAATGTTATACCATTTTAGAATTGTAGTTAGATGCGCCAATTTTTAATACTATTTGCCACAGTAGCGTCCATACTTTTTTTTTTCACTATGATGAGTGAAAGTGAGCTGAAAGTCAAAATCTTACATAATTTATGAAAAAAACATAGTTTTGATTGATTTTTGTGTAAAAACTATAGATATTCTGGAATTTTTAATGGTTGTGATCGATAGTAGTGCTACTTACCTTGCCAATACAAAAAAAATCACAGAATTACTTGTAAAACTGTAGCAATAGCACTTAATAATATAATAAAGGATGTCCATTTTTAAAGATTTTGGTTTTTTTGTCGTAATGAAAAAAATAATCAAGGTAGAATTTTTTTCTTTTCTGTTCTCGAGTAGTCATATGTAGGTCCACCTGCTGGTGCCAGCTTATCGTTGAATTTTGGGACACCCTGTATATTATAATGAGAAGAAGAAACTTCGGACCGCGAAACGCTACTTACTTCAGTATAGGTAGTTATTGATCTTACTTTTAAGCTATCACAGTCTACATTACGGAATATACACTTCTTGCAAAAATATTGTGATTTTATAAATTGTTTAAACACAGATATTTGCACGCATAATCTTGACCTAAATGGCGCAGCCTGATTCTTGTTAATTCATTAATTAAATTAACGCAACTCATCACGTGCTATGTTGTTAACAGGGTCGGCTACATTAATTCTTTGTTATACATTGACCCTTTATCTCTTTAATTAAAACAAAGTGTCTAGTTTATATATTTATTATTTATATAGTGTAATATCTTTGATGGTGAATCCACAGCTGTTGTCCAATCATCAATAAAACCCTGTCACACATTTGTAAGTAGCCGTCACTCACATTCGTAATTTCTGGTACTACAATTTTGTTTCGCGTTTCTTTTCTTTTACACTTGCGTCCTATTTCTTTAATTTTATTATACAATCATCATCGTCCACCTGCTGTTGTTATTCCAATTACATAAACGACATGTTGTTTCATTGTTCTACACAGTCCAGTCAAAGGTAAAGTCTTTATTCTCTACCTTTCTAAACATGTCACGATTTACATGAATCTATTTATCTCTCTGCTCTAACTATAAACCGTTTACATTGATATTTAAAACTTGCCCAACATAACTCTCACGCCGTCTGAACACAAGGCAGTAATATTACAGAAGCTCAAGATATTTTTTTCCTTCGCTATCGTAATTTTAATTCCGTCTCTTACATACTCATATCTCTAATATACTCTATCTTTTCCTTTGTGGTGGTTTCAAAATACAACGAATCAGCACTTCTTTACTTTCCCGGTACCGTTGTAAAACTGTCTAAGGAATCATCAACTGATTGAGCAGAAATATTCTCCTGAGAAACTTATAACACGAACTACGATCGCCAACTCGCTTACCAACCGTAGCGATTATGGCATTTTCCTGCCTTGTGTGAACTTATAGCCAATGGTAAACCTCAATAAACGGAATGAACGAATACCTAGCTCTAGAGATAATATTTACCGGCAAATATTTAATACAAAAATTTACTATTCATTTGACTTTGACCTGATTAAATATTAATTAGATTGATTTTTAAAATCGCTATAATTTGTATAAATTTGCAAGAATTTAATATATTTTGTATTGTACCCACATTCATACACATCATATTCTGAATTTGTTATCACCAGCAACTAGACTTTCGCCCAAAATCAGCTGTGCAATTTAGGTACTTTAAATATATAGTGAAACTGTACAATTTAGTTTAGTAATTGGAACCCGAGGCCTTAGCCAGAGCACGACACTTTTATATGTAATAGCCACCATTTTTCATAACATTTGAAACGCATTTTTAAAATCGCTTAAATATCTTATCTTCATTCTTTGTATGTGATCAATACCTTGAAGCATTTCTCACTACTATTATGCGTTAATATATCTATAAATCGAACGGCTCGTCCGGGATAATACCACAATGTCAAATCGACATATAAAGAGTACCCATTTGCCACTATACTTGGGTGAGCGAGAAAATCGGTAGGCAGTGACGTATGACGAGTTCAATATAACAAAAGTTCATTCATGAGCATCAGTTAACACTAAAGTTATAAAAAAAACAATTGTGTGATTCTTAGTACTTAATTATTGATATATAGAAACATAGAGATTTATGTATGAATAACCTTCAACAATCCTGCCATTGCAATGTATCATCATCATCCTATTCCAACTACTTTTTTTTTTCGCAAGGTGGGAACCATTGATGTGATCGCGCCCCGGCAAATCGGCCCGGGGCGACGAAAGAGGCGGCGCGCAACCCCATGGACCCACCCTGCAAATACCTCTCTTCGCCGTGCGAGCGGGCCACCGGTACCCGATCTTTGTCTTCGGTGGCCTGTTCCAACTACTTGGGGTCGACGCAATATGTTCTCCTCTTCTATCGTACATATTACAAATAGTTTTATGACCGGTCACTTGCCTTACGTTAACACTCTTTTGTTTTTTTGACCAGTAGGATCAGATGGAGTTAGCTCAAGTCCATATAAAGCTTCTTTTACGACATCCATGAGCAATATAAAGGTTGGTGGTATTCGTAGCCGCAATTACACAGCAACCTGTACAATAGAAAGTAAAAATAGTGGTAAGACCACGCTGTGAACAGTTCTCTATTTACAGCCGCGGACCGGTCCGTCCGGGGTAGTACCACACTCTCGCAGAAGATCGAGGTTTGAGCAATGGCAAAGCGCAATACGCTTCGTTCGGTGAGCGAGAGAGCCGGAAGCCCAACTGGGGTGGGTTCGGGCTTTGTATTGATTGATAGGCAGCGGCCTAGCTATACCATTGGTGAAGGTCCATGGGTGGCAGTGACATTCACCATCAAGTGTGCTGTTTGCTCGTTTGCCACCATACGCAATAAAAAAATTAATCATTAACGTTAAATAAAAATGATAAAGAGAATGCTGTAATAATTCTTTGCGATATCGAATATGGCAAATGCAGTTTTGTTGTATATAACTATATACATATCAGTTGACATTTTATACAAGGTCCGCATGGAACTCAACTGTACATTCACTGCATGAGAAAGTCATGTCTAATAAGTTTAAATCGTGAAGTGCATAATAATTAAGTTCAAAATATATCGTGCAAAATACTTAAGCGATTTTTATCCGGTAGTATACATATAATAATAATTTATTTGTATCATGTCTTGCTGTGATTTTATAGAAACAAATTAATATTTATCGCCGGGCTAACATAATAAACAATAACATTTATAACAATACGATTGAATTTTAGTATATGCTTTTATTCTATTTGAATGCTTTTCCGTATTGAAAATACCAAGTATGGATTTTGATATACATAAATAGACAATTTGTTGGATTTTGTCTATGTCTGTCTATACCGTGGTTGTGTGAACATAGACATTTTTTTTTTGGTTCTGTTCGTCCATTCGGACAGGCAAAGGGATCAAAGCCCATACAGCCAAGTCTTATTTAATTATTTTTCATATATTGTTTATCATTTCTTCATATTATGTAGCCTTAATAGTCATTGTCTGTCAGTAAGTCAAGTCGTTACCATTAATCGGGCGCTGATAACCTAATCAATGATTTTCTTTGGGAATTTTGGGAAAATATGAAAATACACGTAAACCACTATTATACCATATTCACTACACTTCAGCACTTTAACTGTACCATATTGCATAAAATACCAGCAAAATTATTCAATATAACACCACAAAACACTAAAGAAATTAATATAATACAAGAGCGTGACATGACATTTCCACATTCGCGCCAAAAACCGTGAACATAGACATGATTTACATGTGAACATCGTAACCATGATATCTGTACACGCAAAAGTCAAGAAATTGTTAGAAATTCTTAGAAAACATCTATTTACATGTTTTCTAAATTACATACTTTTTTTTTTGAGCCGGCTATGGTCCATACTCATACTGCCTATTAAGAGAACCACTGACTAATCTCGATACTTTCACTTTAGAATTTGCATGGGGTAGATCTTTAATTTGGTTTTATTTTTTAATAAAAATAAAACAAATCAAAGCCTTGTGTTTCGAAGTAACTATTGTTCTGTGTGAAGATCGAACAATACAAATCGCGACACAAGAGGTCGTCCATTAAATAACGTCATCTCTGCGATCAATTTTTGCCTGATGAAGCAAAAGCACTTTTAGCGCTTATCTACAATCCATGTTGTGACAGAGTAGGAATACAATTCGCCCTCTTCACCAATTTCTTGCCTTTTTTTTTTTTTTTATTGGTGGGCTATGGATGCGTCTCGCCCCGCCAAATCGGTCCGGGGTGACGGAAAAGGCGGCGCGTGACCCCATAGACCCACCGTAAAACCTTCTCTCTTCGCCGTGCGAGCGGACCACCGGTACTCGATTTTAACTTCGGTGGCCCACCAATTTCTTGCCTGTGGGTGTCGTAAAAAACGACTTAGGGATATAATACGCAGATAACATCTAGGCAAGAGAAGAAAACTCACAATAAAACCCTATAACATCCCGTCCGGCCAGTGTGATATAATTGGTCAATTGCCCTCCTGTTGAGAAGGAGGTTCGAACCCATCAGTGAGACATATATGCGATTTGATAATTTTACCTATATGTTCAAGAAATGTTGTTATTTACCACGCTGATTTTGTGTGTCAAATGTTATTGCCCTATTATATCAATATTTAAAAAGTTATCTGCCTGCTACCTACAGACACGCTTTTAATATTTTTCTATATTATTACCTTGTGTTTTTACCAGGACATAACACTTTAAAAAACCAATTTACTGCAGTTGCCGCCTAATGTTGCCTTATAAATTCTTCAAAAAATATTTGTATGCATGTCATACGCAGCCCTTTTAGTTGCTACGTTTGTTAACGACTAACGTTATAGTCGAAACGATAGGATTATCCCTTCTAGAAATAGCATTAATAGTCTCTGTAGTTTCTTCTCAAGCAACTTGACTCGCGTACCAAGATAATACATCCAATTACCTTTAATAAGATAAACGATTGTAAAGTGATATACAAGATGAAATGCTCTTTACGCGTTATTTATTCAATAAAGATGTCCAATATTCATTATTTATGTCATGCTCTCGCACTTTGACCAACTCTGTTATGGTTTCATGATATTATTCTCTTGGGGAATTTGTTCATTACACAGACTCTATTCCCGTGTGGTGGATTTATTAGGAATGTAAAAGAAATAAACGTAAATTATATATTATAAAGACTATAATGTATCACAGCACTTTCCTAGGTAACTTATAATACTAATTCTGGTCGCCAGCATGCCAGTCAATCGTCGTCATTGTAGCATTATTCCACCTTGGAGAGGCCTAAGTTCAACAGTACATGTCGAGGGGAGTAATGAATGGATGATTCGACAAACATTATTGACTTATTTTAATATCAAATTTTAGTTATATATCATTGTCAGTCATTAGCTGTGTGGTAACGGCTACGAATAATACCAAACCTTACTTTGCTCGTGGGTGTCGTAAAAGACGACTAAGAGCTTTAAAACGACCTGGGTTATCTCCATCTGATGCCGTTTGGTCAACAATTACATTCCCAATGAGGGTTGACGTCGTGCAGGCGGCCGGTCATAAAACTATTATTGCCAATAAGTTTCACAATATGTACTATGAAAGAAGAGTACAGATTGTATCAACCCCAAGTAATTGGGATAAGAGTAGGAAAATGATGATAGTTATATAGTCATTGAATTCTAAAACCTTTTATTGACAATTGTAGAACAAAGAGATAATTCGTTATCTGGTGTCATGGGCATGGCATTTATCGTCACAAACGGGAAAACTAGACTAGCCATTCATATTAACAGTGTCGAACACAATAGATTGAACAAGGACAGCCATCACTGCTATCACAAACTGTTTTGTCTTTCATTGTCCTCTCTACGGTATTGTTTAAAACTTTATATAAAAATCAGAAGACATAAATTCGATGAAACTAAAATTTTATGTATTTTTTTTAATAGTGTTTGACCAAATTCAAGCAAATGGTAAGCGATTTTAGATGAAACACCACACTAAATACAGGTTTTCGGTTAAAATTACACAACGGGGCAATGGATGGTAGCTAATTTGTAAAAGAAACCTGCCTCCAAATACTGTAATGATATATCAGATAACTGATACCCGAGGTAACAGATCCATTTCTTGCTAGAACTCCCACAAAAAAAAATATCGGCCAAGTGCGAGTTGTAGTCGCGCACGAAGGGTTTCGTAAAACTAAAAAAAAACATGTGATGTAACTAAAAATTTAAGGTTTTCGGAATTTTTCCTTTATATATGCTATAAATCGTTGCTTCATGCCAAAATTTCAAGATTCTAGGTCGACTGGAAGTCTTTAGGTTTTGATTCCCTTGCGAGTAGTTGCGTGTTTGAAAATATGCTGCTTAAATTGCTGTTTCTTTTGATGGCGTTGACATAGAAGTTTGATTTTGTTACAGCTTAAAGGTCTTATAGATATTTGATATGAATTTCAATTTAATACCTCTACGCGTTCATGAGGAAAGGGGTAGTAAGTTTTAAATTATTAAAAATATTTTTGTTATATGATGTAATTAAAAATATACGGTTTTCGCAATTTTTCCTGTATTTGTGCTATAAGACGTTGCTTCGTACCAAATTTCAAGATACTGAGTTCACGGGTCAAACCTACAAGTTACTTACCCTGTACTTTACTTTTGATTCCCTTGCGAGTGTCGAAAATTTACGGAAATTTGCGGCATAAACGCCTGTATCTTTTGATTGCATTGGCTTAGAACTTTAACTGTTTCACAGCTTTAAGGGACAGTAGACCGGACGGACACGTCACGATATCGACATCGTGTCGTTGTGTAACGAGACATATCACAACAGATATCGTCACACCCTGATATTTGTTCAATTAATTATTGAAAGTATTTGATATAAATTTCAGCTTGATACCTCCACGCGTTCCTGAGAAAAAGGGTCTTGACAGACAGACAGGCGGTCTTTGCAAGATTAAAACAACTATGTTTTAAATTAATTCATATTTGTATAATAGTAGACGCATACCTTCAAGTATGTACTTATTAGTAACGAAATATTCTGCGAATCTTATTAATCCTGTATATTGAATTAGCTAATATTATGTACAACTTGCATATAGTATGGCTTATTTTCTTTGCGAAACCTTAAACGAGGTTTAATCTTATAAATGGCTTTGCTATATTACACCTAAATAATACAATTGCTGCTGTATATGTACCTAAATTACATAAATAAATCTATTGACACTTTATTTTTTTTTAAATAGATTTTTTTCACCGGAACCTATGCCTTGAACCTACTTCTTCACATGCACTATCTGATCTAACCTCTTCAGTCTAAACAGAAAATACATAATGATATACGATTAGACCGAAGAATATTACGTTTAAGGATACTTTCCTAACCGAATGGTGTTGGTTGGTTATAACGGACAAATAATATATATCTATAATTATAGACCTATATAAAAGAAAGTTGTGTTGTAACTAACACTTATAAGTTATAACTCGAGAACGACTGAACCAATTTTTATGTTTTTGAGTTTGTCTTCGTCGGGAATAGGATATAGGACATTAAAATATGATATTAATCAACAAAAAAAAATCAAAAAAAACCTCAGTCAAAACATCAGTTTATACGTTTATTTATACGATCATAACGAAATAACAAAATGCAACTGACAGCTCATGTAATCTATCTTCTTCTTAATATATATAAATTACGGGTCACGTTGTTTGTCCGCGATGGATTCCTAAAGTACTTAACCGATTATAATCAAATTTGCATAGCATTTGTAGTTTAATCCAACTTAAAAGATAGGATAGCTTCCATCTCAATTTATAGTCGCAATATTATTTTATTGCAAATTATTTGTCTATTATTTGACAGTCACAATTATCTGTTATCTCCAAACGATTCTAACAGATGACGATATCTGTTGACTGGATTGAGTAAGTATTTAATAGATGGCGCTGTGTTGAACATAAAAACGTTTCATATAAGCTACAATTTATTAGCATAACGACCACGTGTTACTGAGGCTACCTTAGCCACAGCAACGCGTGGCCGGGTCTGCTAGTAAAATATATAGGTAAAGCGTTTTATTCCCGAAAATATGTCCAAACATTGCAGAAAGCACGAAACGTCTAAAATTCGTAACCTACAAGAAAATTTCGCTACCGGTAACATCCAGTTAAAGCTAAGGTTTCGCTACCAGTAACGCATGTATAGCTAAGATAAACCATCCAATGGCGACACAATACATCCTTTTTTTTTTCTTGTGGTGGCCTATGGATGTCGCGCCCCGCCAAATCGATCCGGGGCGACGGAAGAGGCGGCACGCAATCCCATAGACCCACCCTGCAAGCACCTCTTTTCGCCGTGCGAGCGGGCCACCGGTAGACTCAATACATCCTGCCGAATATTATAATAGTTTACTAAGGAAGTAAATCCAAGTGGGATAACATTATAAAGCATTATATTTTATATTACAACCTTTAATTATTTTCTCTGACTGTACGTGAACATATAAAGAGCCTTAAATTAATTAAGGCGACGGTCAGCATACTTTGTTTAGCATAAATATCTTTAATGCGCTCTTGTATCACTCCTATCGATCGACAATTTTGACCTTTAACATACATACATACATATCATCACGCCATATCCCTTGCAGGGTAGGCAGAGAGAACAGAGTGCCAGAGAACTCTATCTCTGCATACTTCACTCGCTTCCTCAACATTCATAATTCTCTTCATACACGCTCGCCGGTTTCGGAGACTCTTGACTCCACCTTCCTTCAGTACCTGACCGATCTGGTCTAGGTAGGTTAGTCTCGGTCTCCCTCGGTACCTACATCCTTACACTTTCGCATTGTATATCTTCTTAACCAGACGTTCGTTCGGCATTCTTTCCACATGTCCGAACCATCGGAGCATTCCCTTTCGCATCTTTACACCAATACTCTCTTTCATACCTACTCGCTCTCTTACGTCGTCGTTACGAATGCGGTCGGTCTAACTCCACAGATTTTCCGCAGAGATCGCATTTCGACCGCATTAATTTTACTTTCATACTCTTTTCTGCATACCCAACTCTCGCTTCCATACAGTAATGTTGGGACAAGCACTTCGTTATGTATTGCTACACGTGCCTTCTGGCTGAGGTGGTGGCTGCCGAGAAGTTGCCCCAACGCTCCGTTCACTCTATTTCCCGCATTCACTCTTCGCTCTATATCAGTGGTGTACCTTCCATCTCGGCTAAATCCACATCCAAGATATACAAATTCATCCACCTTGACCTTTAAAATAGTCAAAATTCGACAAAAATAGCAAAGAACGATAAATTTAATATTTTTTTCGCAATTTAAATGATTTTATTTTATCTCATCTTAAGAAGTTAATGTTAATATAAAGATATTTTTCATTATTACGTATTTGCCTTAAATTTTTTATATTCATGTTTATAATTTTGGATATTAATTGATATTTTGATTACGTCACGGTTGACTGATCACCTCTTAACAGACGCCGCGAGTGTTTGGTTTCAAGCTACACAAAATAGTGTTTGTGATCGATAATTATCCTTATGGATTGTACCTATATCCGGAACAAAAGACGTTGACGTTGGCGTGATTTGTTTCGTTTGGAAACGTATCATATCTCGTCACACGACTGAGTTGTCACAATGTGACAAGGTTACATTACACTTTTAGTTTAGTTTTAGCATAACAACGAAAAATCACAGGTGTCTTGAATATTTATATATTTTTACATGACGTCAAGTTTATTTGTATTATGTCGCAGTGTTTCACACACCTTAGACGTACCTACAAATATAGCAAGTTGTACACATTTACATAGTACACTGGTACCATCCAGATACATGTTCTTATTTTGCAATATAAATTTTCGAGAGGTTTTGGTTTGAGACTTAGTGAAGTCACTTCAAGTCTTGTTTTATTACCCCATAACATCATAAAATTGTCTCTTCTACTAATGTGTAATTAAATAAAATCTTGAAAATGCAAATTATACAGAGGTATTTGTAACTGTGCTATATCCAGAGATACTATTTCAAAATTTTAATATGGCTTTAAAATAACAATAATTTAGCATGTTATTCTCTAAAAACATACAGAGTATAGTGTCTTCAGTTCAGAGTAACTGTTTACCTCGAACGTATTATCTGATATCTGGATCGGTAAGGTTAAGTATAGAGGCTTGAAACTCTTCAGGCATTAACAAGAGCCAAGAGGGCCTAACACTGTCATTAAGAACACTGAACGACACAAAGCTTCAAAGCCGAGAGTCTCATCAGAAGCAAAGTGAAACAATATTTTAAAACACCATTTTGGATCAATCATTTCTCAATGTCATCAACAAACAATCAGATATTTTGCTCTACGGAAAAAACACGTAGTAGCACTATTACTTTGCTAAATCCTGTTTATTCTATATTAAGAAGAGTTATTTTTGTTGTATTCTGGCAACAATTTTGTATGCACATTTTTTCAAGACAATGCGTAGTTACTAACTAAGTGACATCACACTAAATTCAAGATGGCGGTCTCCGCAAGACATGTGGAAAAATTTTCATAGCTGCCTTCATGATATATGAGTATGAAATAAAAGGACTCGCCAATAAGAATGCGATGAATCTAGAAATTCAAAATACAATTTTGATCCAAAATCTTTTTTTAAATTAATTTTTATTCATAATTTAAATATACTAAAATATAATGGTAAATGTATGCCAGAGCTTTTATAAGCTTGTAGCACAAATAAGGAATGTAAACTTTATTTAGAAATACAATAATCAACTTTATTAGAATGTAAAATTTAATTAAATAAATTTCTTGGACGTAAAAGTATGTAAAAGAACTAAAAAGTATTTTAATAAAAAAAATAAAAATAGTAATATAATATATTCTGAATCCCATCGGAATATAATAATAAATATTGCATATGTGAACAGTTTGTACTATCTTCTATTAGATATATAAAACCGTTTGGTTGTTGGTGGACTGACTCATCAGCGCCGAACTACAATTATAAAAACTACAAACATGAAATTTTGCCAGCAATTTCTTTTTGAAATTTGTACTACAAAAAAAAAGAACTTTGTTTATTATCTTTAAATTAAGCACATATTATCTCCAGTTAAAATAAATAAATACACAAAAAAAGGGAATCTTTTGACAATTTTCACCTTCATGTTGTAAAATAGAAGATTAAATTTTTCAGTAATACTCTTACTTGATTTCTTCTGAATTTGATGATTTAATTAAAAATTTGCGTAAACTATTAAACGTCTTGGGATATAGATTTGGCCTTCTTTCTGAGGGTGTGAATTAGGGGCGCATTTTGCTTTGATATATTTCACCCTACAATAAAATAATGATTATCATATTTATTGGAGATGTCGAAGGTGCGGGCATAAGCTCGCACGATATAAAAATAAATAGATATATTATTATTAGCATAGCTTTGTTTTTGTAGTTTGCCAATATTTATTTTTTTTTCTAAATAGGTAATCTAAGCTGTAGAAGTTTTAAATCACGAACAGCTGCGGTGTTATTGTAGGGTGAGCCAAACGTGCGACCTTGCAAGGTCGTTAGCGCTGCTATGCCGTACAGGAACCCTCCTTTACACCCGAACGTAACACTACCAAGCACCAAACACTACTACTACACCCCCTTATTGGCCCCAGGGTCGTATAACTTTTCAATATCTAAGTAAAAGTTTTGTAAGCATTTACTGCAATACGCTTTTTTTTTTGTGTGTGTCTTAGTTGTTAGCCTCAGATAGCTATGACAACTTTACCCGGACTGTGGGTGAGCGCTGAGGGCTCTCCACCCGTCACTGCAATACGCAAGTTAAAATTGGATAACAGCCAAAGACCAAGACATTTACGCCTGCTTTGGTGCGCAATGATTTTGTAGACAGCAACATTTTATTAATACTTACACCAACAAGAGGTACTCGTACTTTACAAACATTATAATAATGCCCTACTGACTATATTTCGGTATAACGGACAGTGTGGACATAAGCCATATGTACTGCACATAATAGTGATCTCGTAATTCTTTAATTCTAGAAGACCGATAGGGTAACAAACCTATACAATCAGAGAGAAAACGTAAGATGAACTTACATGATCTTGGAAACACAGAAAATAAATGATAATTTATGAACTATACGCACATTTCAATAAGTGATGAGGGCATCTAAAGTAGAGATTTTATCATCTCTCAGAAAATAGAATAACTCAAGAGTATATAGCTTTTTTTGGCCAGCTGTGGTCTGGCCACACGAAATCCGTTCCGTCCGAGGAAAGAGTGGCGCGTGGCCACTTAACACACCGCATTGCCCCTATCGCCATTGGGCTGGCTACCGGTACCGAATCATTGATGTCCGTGGTGCATGACATTGATAATTCGGTAGGATTGAAGAACTGCATTGCCCACAGTTAATTTGGAAGAAATCATGACATAAGAATTCTTAATTTAAAATGGTTAGATTAATAATTTATTTCTAACTAAAAAGTCGTAAATAAATTAATAGGAAAAAATATTTTTAGATACAAAATGCTTATATCTAAAAATATATTGTTACAAGTGAATTAAAAAGGTAAAAATAATCTAAAACAGAAATGAAATCGTATACCCTTCCTATCTGCCGCTGTCAAATATAAAACGCTTTACCTTTTTTTATCTTTTTATTTAATTTCTAACAAATGAAAAAAAATGTTTTTTTTGCTATTTATTTATTCGATTATATGTTATACCAGAATCAAATTGATGAGTCGCAAGTGACTGCTTAAATCACCTTAAACTTATGCCTTAACAATCAAATAAAAACTTAAAACCATTAACTGTAATAATAACCTTATTAATTACTATCAAGTTGTATCATTTTCCTTAATAACGCAAAAGCAGTTTCATTAGATACAATATCATTATGTTCAAATGGCAGTGGCATAGATGATTATAACATCGACCTTGCCAGTTATGGCGTATCGTTCGCCGTAAATCCGTAACTATCTACAACATATCGACCAGTTTTTCTTAAGCATTGTTTTGCCATTTGTAGTAATTTTCATTCGGTCCCTTTTCGCTGCTTCCTTCTTCGTTTTAAACAATTACACATATTTATTGCATTTAAAATTGTTTTTAGTATAACATTTGAAACTAATACGCTAGCGGCTACTTAGTGCGAAGTATGGTAGCGGTTATTTTACAACAAAGATTTTTTCAAACAAGGTAAAAATACTGATAATGATCCATCATATGGAAAATGCTGCCATAACTATAATTATAAACTATATTTTTTGAAAGTAAATAATTATGTTATGAAATAAGCTTAAGGACTTTGAAATAAGCATAATACCGGTATTATTAAGATAGCTCAGATAGTGTAATGGTTTTTAAAACCGGCTTTATATACAGAGTGTCGCTGTTCAATTCTCACAGAGATGCAAGGGTTCTAAGTTTAAATATAATTTGTGTCTGATTATTGTGCGTTTTTAGTCTTCTGCGAGAATGAAATATTCTTTAGTGCATGTAGTTTGTTTCAAAAAAATGTTATGGCATTATAAGGAAAATTGCCAAAAAAATATTTCAAGTTAACAGGCATTGAATAACGTCATAATACAATTCTATCACGATGGTTACTAGTATACACTTGGATACAGACACTAGTATACACATATAAATACTTGGGATCCGGCAAGATAGTCTAATTTATTCGTTAGAGTGTAAATAATATCATTATAAGTTATTGTGTTAATACAAACTATATAGATATTGTGTGCGGCGACTTATCAGTCATATTACTGGGGTCCAATTAATATTAATTTTTCTCTCTATAAATAATAAATTTATTTATCAAATACTACTTACTATATTGTACTAATTTTGTATTATTTCTTATATTTAATTATTTTAGCAATGTGTTCTGTCGTGAGGGGATAATAAATAATTTTTATTATTTTTTTTTTAAATAATTCATTTCTAATTACTGAAATTTTTAGCATTTAATATGCTTAATTATTTATAAATACCCGATACGAAATTAAATCCTAAAAATTTCAGTAATTTGAATAACAAGGTTGTGTCATCGTTTAATACAATTCTAACTGTAAAGTTTGAAGTATTAAGTCTATACAATGTGTAAACATTGTCCGATAGATGGCATACGTCACCTTGAAGACGTAAGATATAATATGATTCGAAATTTGCATGTCCTAAAATAGTTCACGATGGTGTAAGTGGCAGCACGGTTGGGCCGGATTCCCAATAGGTGCGGGTTCGAACCCCGCTTGTGACATCATTTTTCGTTTCGTATCGGGTATTTATAAATAATTCATTTCTCTATATTTCTTTCTAATTTTCTAAATTTTACTCAAGGAGCGTTGACGTCTGGCAGGCGGTCGGTCATAAAACTATTGCCAATAACTTTTACAATATGTACTATGAAAGAAGAGTACAAATTGTATCGACCCCAAGGAATTGGGATAAGAGTAGGAGAATAATGAATTCAATTTTCTAAATGTGACACGTGTTTCTAAGTTTTACTATCACTTTCAAGACTCACCACTGTAACTATTGCAATAACGGCAAGACGATAATTTATTTGATCATAAGAATTTTTTAATCCGTGTAAACCTCTCTCCCTTAAGTACATAAGTTTATTCTAATTGAGTTGTTACTTGGTAGAGCACCAAATATATATAGTGAAAAACCTTGAAAACAAAATGCTATACTATAACTCAAATCATAAAAGCACAATTACATTGACTATAATGCTATATTTTTTTCAATATTTATGAAGCTTAGCTTTCTCTGTACATCCACTCTTTATATGTATATATAAAGAGTGGATCACGAAATAAATCTACAAGCGCTGTTAGGGATAATATCGATTGTTTAATATAGCATCAAGGTTACCTCACAGGTTAAGGCAGTCATTAGATTTGTTTTAACACAGTCTTCGTATATTCTTTATATTATATTGATAGCTACACGATCCATATTGTAGGTTACTAGGTAAAGATAGATTAAAGAATCTTATATTTCACTGCGGCCAGAAGAAAATTTTAAATAAATCCATATGCCATTGTGATGTAATACGTTAATTTCCCTTCTCTGAAGGAGGGCTGCGCCGAACAGTAACACATAAATGGGCTGCGAAGTAGAACCGTCCATCCATCAGCCGACGTACACTATTGAATACAGTTTTCTTAAAAGAGGGATTTTAACATAATATAGTACCTAACGTACATGGCCTCGTTGACATCGGACCCCCTGCCATTTCGAGGAACTGAGACAAAATATTGTAACTGCATACAAATTTATATTTTTACTTGTAGTTTTAAAATTATTTTTTTATTCATTATGCCTTCCAAATTAACATGGGAACTTAACATTAAAATCATCGCATGAAAAGAAAAGTTCAAGTTCACGCTGTAATGGCGAGTGTACGACCAGTGACTGAATTTTGTTAACCGTAATAATATTATCGTGTCATCATATAATGACGATTACGTTATATAATGTAATAAAAATGCTTAGTAAAACAAATTTTACACAATATTGTGATAATTTTAAAAAAAAGTTGTCGAGTCTCGAACCCGAGACCATAGATTCCGCAGGCGAGCCCGTTACCACGAGGCTACCGCCAGCTAGCGATTTGAGTGAGAATTTCTCTAGTACATAAATTACCCATCCAACTTTGACCCTTATATATTTTTAACGAGGGCTCAGTTGACCCTAATATCTGGTAGTTGTGATACCCTCGGGCCCCTCTACCACCCCACCAAAAATCATAGAAATCTCCGACCCACACGTCTGAGGGTCTCCTTGTAAGAGATATAAAACGCATATAACATCTATGCAAATGAAAACTCGACACAAAACCTTATATCCGGTCGCAGTAATTACGGGTTACTCAATGTCATTCATTGCAGTCCCATTGTTTGTCTCGGAAGATATTAATCAGATTGCAGATACAGCGGATATGCTACATACTCTTGGAAACAAAAACTAAAACTCAAAATTCGTTAGAACAGATATGATTTTTTTTAGTATATATTAGAAATTGTTTATTAGAAAAACATTTTAATGCCTCAGGCCATTCTTATGACCCTCGGTGCTCTTTCAATTCTAAGATGTTTCAAGTCTCCTCGACTCGACTCTTGTCATCTCGAATCACTTCATTTTTTTTCGTTTTATTTTTCTTTTCATTTAAAATACAATGCTTATCCGAACGATACAATTTTAACACATACGAATATATTTGTAGCAGATTCTGCGAAATATGACTTCAGAGAACATATTGAAATAGTATCACTATGCTTCGTATAGATTTTTTTTTGTAGTCTTTTCTGCGCTTTATAAAATATATAAGGGTTTAAAAATATATCTAGAAATATATAGAGCACGGATTTAGTTTTACTAAAATCAACCCTAGCAAAAATACAGCACAGCTGCGCATTGCGACAGTACGGCGAGGTCATTCTCACACAGCTGATAAACGTACAGTTCAGATTCTAGTAACCTCGAATCGAATGCTCTCGTAAATTATGACTGTACAATTAATATGATCTTGTAAACTACACCATGGTAAGAATCAAAATCACCTACATATATTAGAATTATGGTATGGATGGAGCAATGAATTAAATTCTATTAAAGTTTTTATAAATATCAGATAACAACACATTAGTCATTACTACCAAACTGGATAAAGCTAGGAGCTTGCTTTATATATAAAAAACACGTAAGTCTGTCGTTTGAATGTGGTTTTTCAAAACTAGTATAAATTGGCTAAGGATATGGAGAAACAAATATAATCTCCTCCATATAGTGATGGATTTGGATGGGAAAAGAGTAGGAGAATGATGATGAGTGATGGATTTAGAATAGGGCTATGTCATCTCTTCAATTCCCGAGGGTGTTGTAATGCTTTTAACTCAAATTCAAATTTGCCAACATATCTGATCTCTGCCTTTGTAGGATAATATAGCTCTTATCAAGGAAAAGTTGTGCCAAATAATACAAGGTACATATGGATAAGTTGATGAAAGAAAATAATTAATAAACGTATTTTTTTATCACTTCGCTATCCCAACAGGACGCGTCATTCGCTTGGTTTGAAGTTCACCTTAAAAGTAAAATCGCTACGCTAGGCTTATATTTGTAGGCCACGACACACAGTATTCTCGAATTCATTTTAAAGCATATTGAATCCTAAGAGACGTTATTAAGAACTATTTTCGATGGCATTTAGAGTCTCTTTTGTTCGATGTAGAAAGTGCACCATGAACTGGGATCACGACAAGAATTCTAATTGCGGTTATTCTACGAAAGGCATACGCGACGCTGCATTTTTTTTTGGATTTCCAAACGAGCATATTGTGAACCTTATATGTTTTTACCTCAGGCGTTATTATAAATTGTTGATGTTTTGCTTTAATCGTTAACCGGAAGTTTCGTACAAAAAATATGTGTTTACAAATTATATTTTGAGAATATAAAAACATTTAAAAAATATAAATATTATAATGCGTTTAGCAAATAGATAATAAGAATATTGTTTTCCAAATGCGTAAATGAGACCACTTTTGGTCTTGATTTTGGGATTAATAACAAAATCAACTGATTGTTTCTGCAGTGGCATAATATGCGGCATAAGTAAAATGCTTTTTTTATTCAAAACTTGTCCAGTAAGTGTTTGGAATAATGGTTGATACATGGAAATAAACTCGCCTCTTATGTAAGACTAAGGATTACCTATGCGAAAACCTGTTTAAAACTACTGCCTCAGCTTCTGTCCCGAGGAAGTTTCGGAATGAAGGTTACATGAGAAGCATACACAAAAAGCGGATCTATCAGTAATTTTACTTCGTTTACACAGACACTGCGAAGCCATTAGGGCCTTCATCAAACAACAATGGAGACAAAATTATACGTAATTTGGTTGTTCTCAGGAAAATTGTGTTACGTAAGCCTCACTTTCGCCTGTAAGTAAACCAAATGTCCACGACCTGTAATCGATTTCTTGCTTTTTTAGTGATTACTAAACGCTAGTAAAGTAAATATAGGTAGACGAATTGGAAATAAAATCTAAAATATACCAAGCCCTCTGACCAGTTTTGAATAATTAGCCACTTTCTCTCTCACTGAAGATCCGTAACCAACGGTTCCCACGTAACCAGAGTAAAGGAATATTATTCCACATACTAATTGTCACCAACTGTCTTACTTTTTCAACCAAAAAAGTTAAAATACATATGTGCCTCATTTTATTAAAATTTGGAAAATGTTCAAATGTTGGAAGAGCCTAAATGACAAAGTTACACACGTAAAGTTAAAATTACCCCTTTGAAATGATAATTTTCAACCATCATCATCATCTCAGCTCATATATGTCCCACTGTTGGGCTCGACTCTCTTCCGTATAGGGAGGACAATTGACCTACTACACCACGCTGGTCAGACGTGTTGGTATAGGGTTTTGTTTCGAGTTTTCCTTCTCTTGCATAGATGTTATATGCGTTTAATATCCCTTAGTCGTTTCTTACGATCACTCACGGGTAAGATCCCTATCTTACCCGTGGGTAGTGAATTATATTCTTACTCCGTCACCACACGGATATTCTGATTTTCAATAATGTAGTCTTATTCCACACATACCTGTACATGGCTACGCTCTAATTTTTAAGTATCTAGATTAAGCCAACTAGGCTGTCTGATAATTCCAAAATCAAGATTAACTCTTTTATGTAATTAAAAAAATATGCTTATACTTAACAGCGAGATACTCATCGTAGATCTTGTAGGCGATCTAGATCCTATTTTTGAACGACACTCCTTCACAATGGATTAGAACTCACTTTCCCCTTTTTTTCTGACGTCCTTGTCATCTCTTAGGGCGACGCCCAAATGATTGAAGTCCAAGGTAACTAATTGTGTACTATAATGAATAATGCGGTTGTCAAATGTTGTCAAATGAATTAGTTGTTTTTACTTACTTTTGTTTTAAGTCAACACTACACACTAGAGAATAACTCCCTGTGCGGCGGGCGACTAAAACGTGGCGAACTAACATAAATAACTTTGAAACTCTGAAGTATGTGTGGATAGCACAAATATTTGAACACACATTTCGTTATGTATCTTTTTCAGTTTCACGTATTATGGCCGTTTTGGCCTTTTTCAAAAACATTACTTATAGGATGCCTATGCCCTTTAGAATTGCCTAGCGGAAAAAAAAATCTTTACAAGTTAAAAACACACTGTAAAACACACACACTTTAATAGTGGTAGGACCACGCTATTTACAGTTCTCTGTCTGCAGCCGCGGGCCAGTCCGTCCGGGGTAGTACCACACTCTCCCAGAAGATCTACGTCTGAGTAATGGCAATGTACTATTGCGCTTCTTTCGGTGAGCGAGAGAGCCGGAAGCCCAACTGGGTGGGTTTGGAGTTTGCATTGGTAGGCAGCGGCCTAGCTATACCCTTGATATTGCATAGGTCCATAGGCGGCAGTGACACTTACCATCAGGTGTAGCTTGCTCGTTTGCCACCGCAAACTATAAAAAAAAACTAAAACATCGAGGCAATCCAAATTCATCATATCAGTACAAAATATTAAATAGTAGGTATATGGCGTGTATTCACATTTGCATTAACTTCGGAATATTAAAAGTGAAACACGTAAAATTTATATGCATTAAGTAGAAAGTATTATCTCAGGTTATGGAGGTCATAATGTAATTATAATGAGGTCAATATAATTTATAATAATAAAAACATAATGAAATGGAGTTTTAATGAGAACTCGTTACGTTATAGCAATTGTGTGCCTGCTTGCTGCTGGGTTGCGTCATTTAAATCATTGAAACAGCAATAATAGATATCGTAAATTATGCACGTAATACACTCTGATCTAGACGGTATTGTGATCAACCATGACGTCTCATTGACCAAACGTCTAAACAGCCAAATTATACACTCTTGTGTTAATGATTATAATTATACTCCAGTTCAGATAGACCCATTAAACGTTATTATTAATAAAAAAGTGCTAACACTTCTTTATTCTATGCAAGGGTTTCTTATTTTTTTGCATATTCACATATGTGTGCGACAGGAATAATGCTCTACGAAGCCGAAATTAGTCGATTATCCCTTCGGGTTTCCCTTAGGGTCGACGTGCAATATTTGTTGCCGGATACTGTACTGTAATTGATATAGAGCCAGGTATGGAACCAGGTGGCAGTGGTGGTACATCGTACCTATTATATTTGTAAACTAGTAAATTTCGTTGACCATCGTACTTAATTAAAACCAATACAGTTAGAAACAAAAAGGACTGTTTTAAGTTTTATAATTTATTGCACTATAATAAGTACACAAAAAATAACACCTTCACAATTACACTGGGGGATAATTTAGCTTGACACTGAGCATACACAAATTACATATAATAGAGATAACAATGACAAATTGTACTTATTACATACACATGTATAATATCTCAACCATGACGTCATGTGTTATTAACAAACAGCAAACAAAAATAATAAAATTAACAACATGCTACGGGAGTCATAGCGAGAGTGTATTTCCTACATTATGGTGTAGCGGTCTCGTAACGTGGTCTCATGTAAATATGTACACAACGCTTTTAACACAGTACTATTGTTTCACATTATGAAACTTGTTTATGTAGCATTGAACTTACTGTTCACAATAGAATAGTACAATTTAATAGGCTATTCAAGCCCTATCTATAATCAGCGTTGCTGTTATTCTAATTCTAAGCAAAAAATGTCTATTTGACTGAACTGTTTAATATTTAGGGTACTTGGTTAAATAAAAGCCTCGTTATAAGCACACTTACATTTATAACTGTTGATGAGCGCTAAAAAAACTCTTGCTGGTTTTCATAATTGTCTTTTCAGTTTAATTCGAAATAGAATAGCTATCTTATTCTGCGGCGAAAGCTTAGAAACGCTATAATTACACAGTAACAATCACTAGTTTAGATCCCAAAAATTCCAACAATTAGTGTGTCTATTTTATGATTAAAGGATGGGCGAATCCAATAAAGACAAGGGAATCTAATTAAGAGTTGCATATATATATATATATATATATATATATATGCTTCTACACCGATCGATGGACTAGGATAAATTATTTCGTCAGAGTCGCATGCGCAAAAGCGTTTGACGCTTCTCAAAAACTGGCGAGAGAGTGTAGTGCAGTTTTGTAGATATGCCTAAGTAGAACTAACAAAATCTCTTCTAAGTCCTACAATAACCGCTCGCCATCAAAAAGGATGAATGCGTAAATGCATTTTCCGCAGCCTAAACAAGGCTAATTATTAAAAATATATAGTATGGCATTTGAATGCTATAAATAATGCCAAAAGTTTTGTTAAATGTTTAATTGTAAATCTGTTATGCTAAAAATGATCATTGAATGTATTGCGTAATAAGATGAATCAGTGCAAGCCACGTCTGAGGAGCGCTCGTTGACCCACCAGGCGGTCGCTCACCTCATTTAATAGTCGATATGCCTTTTGACACTAGGACGTTAGTAATAACAACTACTTGTTACGAATTTACGATAGCCCTAACCTATCTGACCTCCGCTGCGTAGTAGTTGCGTGGCCATGAACGCGCAAAAGCTGGATATATCTATAGTATAAAGGAAAATTTTTGATAACTTGAAACCAGTAAAACATGTGACATTTTACTTAGATCATATTTCTGTACCCTCTTTTTGACGGCGGGCTATGGTGTGGTCACATCCAGTTAAATCCGTTCGGAATTTCTGTTACCCTACGTCAGTTTTCGACCTAATATTATAAAATTACCTGTACCTAACATTATAATGTAGCTAACATTACATTCCACATTTTTGTTAGGCCGTTTATAAGTATAATATATTTTTATACTAGCCAGATTAATTATCCACCTCTGTTTGACAGTTATGTTTCATCATTATTGTATCAACTCATATACGTTCTAATGCTGGACTCTAACCTTCGCTGCCATAGAAGGAAAATTAACCATGATGAGACGGGTTGATAAGAAGATGATATTTGGCGTTTTCCTTCTTATGTTATGTTTAAATAACGATATTTGTTTCACCGGCACTATAATTAAAAATATTTATTTAATAATTTGGGAGTTTAATGTGAAATAGGTACATATATAGACAGAAAAAAAATTATAGTTTATAGCGGCAAACGAGTAAGCAGCACACCTGATGGTAAGTGCTACTGCCTATCATAGAACTTTGCAACACCAATAATACAGCTAGGCCATTGCCAACCAAACCAAACCCTCCCAGAAAGTTGGGCTTCCGACTCTCTCGCTCACCGAACGAAGCGCAACAGCACATTGACGCTGCTCAGACGTCGATTTTCTGCGAGAATGTGGTAACTGCCCCAGACGGACCGGCCCGCGGCTGTAGGCAGAAAACTGTCAACAGTGTGGACCTACCACTATTTTAAATAATCTTTGTGTTCTGTTATTTTTTTTCTTGTCATATCGCACTAATTTTTTGATAAAAATATTAAATGTCAAGACCTGCTGTTTCTACTGTTATATGTAGGTATGTATACCGTATTCATTTACATGTATAACTAAATGTTATCCGTGACTTACTCTGTGTGTAATTAAAAAAATATTGGTTCTATTCGCAAATATTTGAGACAAGTAAATATTTTTACCACTTGTGAAAGAATTTTCATGAAATTTAAGAGTGTTGTTATTCCATACAATCAATATAATGCAAAAAAAAATGCTTGTCTGAGTCAGAGGGCTTTTTCTATTAGCAATTTTTTACTGTTATTTCAATTGAATTTTGTCGGTAATTCTTGTATTGCAATTCCGCAGTGATGTAATATATATTTACACATTACGTAACAATTTTTTGCTGGTATGCCGATTTTTCCGACTTCCATGGGGAGGCAAAAGGTGACTATGTATCTTCAAACACGTTGTAGATATTTCAAATATATGATGTGGTTATTATACATAACAAAACCGACTTAAATACAAAATTTACTTAATGATACACAAATATTTAACATCATAGTTGAGATATTCCTATCGAGATAACCGCATCTTTTATAATCATATTTTAACTTCACAGTGTATTTTGTTTAGCAAATTACTGAGGTGTGTTTAGTTTTGTAGATACTACATCTTATTAGCCTTGGCACGTTTACTAGTTATATTTAAAAGTTCATGGTCTAAATTTTATACGGAACTTGTGGTACTTTTTTTTGTAAAGTAATTATCCTACAATAAATAATAGTCAAAGTATTAAATTTTTACTAAACATAGTTTTATAGTAAATAGGTAGGTACTCTTCTTCAGTTTATATTGAGGTAATAATAATACATGGAGCTACATATACTTGCGAGATTATAATACAAATAAAATAATTTTATTTAGGCTATCAACAAAACTGTGATGAAGAGTTAAGAATAATGTATCACCATTCCATAATTTCCCTTGCAAGCTGTAAAATTCATAATACTAACTGCAATCACTAATTCGCACGCGAAGTGATGTTAGGGCATTATGCCCCCTTTTTTTTTTGCCGTGGGCCTCTCTACGCCGTACGAACGGGCCACCGGTACCCGATCTTTGTCTTCTATGGCCCGCCCGGCGGGGCATTATGCCCCTTCGGATAGAGTTTGATAGAATAATTCAATAGGCTAGCTTTTTCTTTTTTTTCGCAGGGTGGACCATGGATGTGGTCGCGCCCCGACAAATCCATCCGGGGCAACAAAAGAGGCGGCGCGCAACCCCATGGACCCACCCTGCAAACACCTCTTTTCGCCGTGCGAGCGGGCCACCGGTACCCGATCTTTGTCTTCGGTGGCCCGCCCAGCGGTTTACCCTTACGGGTTCCTCTCGTGTCGACGCCCCGACAGCTTTCGCCGTCGGGGCGTCGCCCTCACGCGGTGGCCTCACGTCGGGTGACCGGACAATTCCCCGGTCCGATCACCCGAAGCCTTGGTTAGGGCGGCATCAGGCGCAGGTATTAGCGCCTGCGCCGCCCCGGCCGCTGACGGTGGCCCGGGTCACGGGAATTTTCCCGGACTCGTTCCGCCGCCTCCTTCTGCGAGATGACAGCCTCGCAGAAGGCGGCGACCGCGTCCCACTTCCTGACGCTGTCGACCATCGCTTTCGCGACAGCCGGCAGCGTCAGGTCGGCACCGATAACAGCGACGAGGTCACGGCGCTGCCCGTCCCAGCCAATAGGCTAGCCTGCAATATAAGATAACGCGCTATACGCTTTACTGAAAGTTAAACGATTAAACTCAATAAACGTAGCAGTGATTTACAATGACGAGTAACTGTCGATCTTTTTTTTTGGCAGTTTATGGTCTGGACACGCGACTGCCGTTCCATCCGAGGCGATGGAAGGGCAGCACGTGGCCCCATAACCCACAATATTCCCTCCCCATCGCTATTGGGCCGGCCACTGGTATCGAATCCCTGACGTCCGTGGCCAACTCGGCGGTTTACTCTTTCTGGTACCATCCCCCTTCGATGCCCCAGCTAGCTGCCGGGGCGTCGATTCTCACTCGGTAAGCCTCTCTACGGGTGTGTCACTCGTGACTGTCAAACTTAGACTAATCTCGAATATTATTTTTTTTTCATTTTAGACAAGCTGTAGTCTGGCCACATCCCGCCCAAACCGTACAGGCCGACGTAAACCCGGCATAATCTGCCGTTGTACCTCTATAGCATAGTAGAATATAGATTTAATTTTCAAGTGTTTTAAGTATTACATAAAATCAAAGTGGCGACTATAGATAGCTCCATTCGTCACGTCACGAAGAATCGCTCTAATTTTACTTGGTAGAGCCCTGTTAAGGAAAGCCGTAAATTCTCTCCTAAAAATTCTCAAATAGTTGTCATGTCTAATTAATAGAAAGTCAGCCATAGTAATTTTTATAACACCAATACGAGGACGAATTCACATTTAGGTTTTAGATTGGAACGTTAGTTTTTTAAGATTAGAAAGCTTAATTTGCATAGCAATGGAGTAGATTGTGAACATTATGTAACTACGTTGGTAAGATGATGTAGAATGGGTCCCATTTACTGGTATTTAGAATACGAGTACATATTAAAACATATAAGTAAAAAAAAATGAGTTTAATTACATGTAAAAATTCTTGAATAAATCCGACACGCTGCTTATTACATGATCCAGTTACCGAGTCATATGTTACCGTTTGAGAGATATTAGTAAGTTTCTTTCTTTTTAAAGTTTTGTTTCTTAATACACATACTAGATGTGCCTGTGGCTCTACTCGAGTGCTACTTGCAACTAGAGATTCAGAGAGTTGAGCGCCTTTAAAAAGTTTTCACCAACTTGTATAGAACGACGATATTGATGAATCCATTATCGTCATTGTGTATTTCGTAGCTGATTTGAAATTATAATCTAAAAAAATATGTGTAATCTGGCAAATAAAACATACACCTTTTATATTTTTTCTTTTTAAAGACCACACTCTCCACTAAGGAATAGTCCTTGTAAAAAAAAAATAGCACTTGTATCGTGAGCGACATCATAAACTTACAAATTAACGGACATAAATTACACCTAGACTTAAAACAGTTTGTGAATCGCACAATCGTCTTACGTAGAATCGAACCCTCGACACTGGTACAATGGGTATTTTAACCACAACGCCATCAGTGCAGACAAATAACATTATAATTATGAATTAAGAGGACACCTAGTCCAATAGGTGATTCTAGCTCGAACATAAACGCATAGACACTCGGACAGATGTTGAATGCATAGATGAGTATAATCTAAATATGAATTGCAACAGACCAAAGATTTTTTTAACACAACAGTTAGGTATATTAATACATAAATCCTTGTATTGCGAGTAACGGTCAATTCAAATATAAAATTTCCGCATACTCAGAACAATTGTTAGGCGATAATAGAAATAAATGTCCTGTTTTGAAATAAACCTATGATTATAGTTTTTATTTTATTTACGTTATTATAAACGTTACATAGACCGCTGTGTGCATGCGCAGTGGAAATCCTTTCATGTTGCGAATAAGTTGTATATACTTTGGTGCATTCGCTTTCTATGCTATCCTGTATAAGACCGTGAACCTAAATTACTAATAGCTATTAGCTATTCTGTAGCAAAAATTGCATAACTCTTGTTGAATATACACTCCAATTTACCAAAGCGTCGGCATATCCGTAATTTAGGAGGAAAATACCGTATCCGTTACATAATAACATGTATTATCCAGATTATCCAACATCGTGTTTCAAAATATATATGATCGTTTTTATATTATTTCAGTTATTTATAGTCTAACACTTTAATCCTCGAACGAGTGAACAGAGATGTAACAAAGCCACGCTTTCTGAGTAATTTTTATTCCCTTGTTTGTAAAAATATAGTGCAACAAAATGTTTTTGAAAAGAGAGCAAAGATTTTTGGTCACGTAGGATTTTATATGAAACTAGCTTTAGCCCGCGACTTCGTCCACGCAGAAGTCCTCTCTGACAGAGGTAAATAGAAAAAGCAATGCAAGGTGTTGAAGGTTTGTCGCTAGGACAATGCTCAACAGCGTGAGAAACTGGGATGTGCTCGCCGGCTTCTGCGAGTTAATTGTCTGGCGGAATTAGGCAATAGGGCGGGTCGAGAGAAAATACTCTACGGTGACACGCTCTATCGCCGGTGCGTTGGGCGGCGCAGGTGTGAGTACCTGTAGTGACGTTCATTGCGTGAGAGCTTCGACTCGAGATGATACCCGAAAGAGTAACCCACCGGATGGGCCACCGCTAACAAACATTTGGTTGCAGTAACCCGCCCGCACAGCGTAGAGGTACGCGGGTCTCATTATTCAGCCTTTTGTAATCCACTGCTGGACGTAGGCCTCCCTCATATTTGACTATAAAGTGCGGTCTTATGCTACCCGCATCCAAAGACTTCCAGCAACCTTCACCAGGTCATCGGCCCACTATTGGGCGACCAACACTGAGATGTCCGATACGTGGTCGCTACTCGAGAACCTTTCTTCCCCAACGGTTATCAGTTCGTCGAGCAACGTGGTCTGTCCGTTGTCACTTCAGCGTGCTAATTCTTCGCTCTATGTCGATTACACCCGTTCTTCTTCGGATTTCCGTATTACGGATTCTCTCTCGCAGAGAAAACCCGAGAACAGCCCGCTCCATAGCACGCCGAGCGACTTTGAGCTTTGTTATGAGGCTTGTAGTTAAGGACCACTGGACACACACTGGTCATAGACCTGCGTTTCTGTGTTAGTGAGTCTCAATATAATAAAATTAAGAGGGTCTTTGGTACCTATCTGTCCTAATTATTAATGCTAAATAAGTTTCCTATTTCAACTTCAGAGGATGAAAATTGATCGTAACTTCGTATCTCTAGAAATAAACTGTAACAGAGGTAAACAGAAAGCTATATTTCAATTCATTCTGTAAACTATATTGCCTTTCATATCCTGTTTTTGTTGTATACACATGTTAACGTGCACATATCAGTGCAGCACCTCTTTATACAGAACATTCACAGTATTACCTCCCCGTGCAAGAACTACCAGACTGTTGGAGGAATTTATTTTGAAACAGCGGTAATAAGTCATTCAACCAATTGGTAAAAATTGACAAATGATGAATCACGTGTTTATTTTTACCAACAATATTTGTACGTAATTTAAAAAAAAATTGGTAAATGATGTATTTCTCCCCATACAAACTTTGCCACTCTGTATCACCCCCTTAGGGGTGAAATTTCGTCAAATCTTTTCTTAGTAAAACTTTAGATCATAAAAAGAAACCACAGTCAAAATTTCATGTTTCTTAGTTTCTAGCTTCAATAGTCTCGGCTCGGCGCTAATGAGTCGTCCAACCAGCTTCGCAGGCCTAATTTACACCCCCAGAGGGTGAAAATTGACAAATGCTGAAACACGTGTTTATTTATTTTTATCGAAGAATATTTGTACGTAATTTGAAAAGAATCGATAGAGATTTTATTTTCTCCCCATACAAACTATGCCACTCTGTTTCACCTCCTTAGGGTGGGAATTTCGTAAAATCCGTTGTTAGTGGACCTCTACGTTATAAAAAGAAACTATGGTCAAAATTTCAAGTGTCTTGAATCAGTAGTTTTGGCTCAGCGTTAATAGGTCAGTCACCTAACGGCTTTATAAATATAGAAGATAGATAGAAGATCTACCGTCTCTTGTAGGAGGAGTGCTTTTGTTGTTTAGCTCTTACTATGTGAAAAAGAAGGAGACTGTGCTGGTAAACAGATTGTGAACGTAAGTTCGTTATAATAGGATTTTTAGAACGATTAATTTTAAAATGAGCATAGCATCGAAATATATTAACATGGAACCCTTCTTACTCCCACATATTCTTCTTTTCACAGCCCATTCAAATTCTACTGTTGGGATCAGACCTCCTCCACAATGGGAGGGAAATTGTCCTTGCTATCGACACAAACGCCACAGACAGATCGGCATCAGTCAGACGGATCGGCATAGGGTTTTATGTTGAGTATTACTTCTCTTAAAACGCTTTTATCTGTATGTTGTATATCTTTCAATCGTCTTTTACGACATCCACGGACAAGAATGAGAATGATAAATTGTATTCCTATACTGTCATCATACGGTTACAAACGTATAGCAGCAATAAGAACTAGAAGTCTAAAATCAATACCATATTAAGTGATGAATAGGTCCTGTCTATTGACAGGACTTGAATGAACCACCTTAGTTGCGAAATGACGTAAGTAGCGTGTAGCATAAACAAATTGATTGAATAGATGACGGAGTGATCCAAATACTAACGTGACTGATCTAATCCCCAGGCAGTACAATTCGTTGAGCTATCCACAGATTATTTCTCTGAATGTAATTTGTGTACGTTAATTTTACAGTCCCCGCGATGCAATTTCTATTGATACTGCGAGTGTTGTATTGTTAAATAGAAATAACATAACAAGAGACGAAGAACGAACATCATCTTAATCTAGTCTAAATATTAGTTAAATACTATAAATGAGAAAAGATTTCTTTTGTTGTAGTGAATAGTCTCAAAAACTGTATAAGCTAATTAATGATAAAAATATCAGTAGTAGTTTTATTGACTTTGTCTTTGTACGTCAACTAAGTATTGAGATAAGGTAGTCTAGTGCTGATGTGCTACATTTAAAAGGTAACTAACGCGTCATACTGTTTACGAATGTTCGTTTTGTTTGAACTGTGATAACTGCTGAGGCACGCAACGGGAGCTAATTTAAACCGAATATAATCATTACTGGAGTTTTATAGTTTAGAATATAATAATAATGTGCCTTGCTTTATTTTTTATTCGTTATTGGTCTATTTATATTCTCTTGACTCCCTGTTTATAAATAGTACTCTGACTGAAGGCACGATTTTGCAATGAAATGTTGCCTTTCCCTTCTTCTATTGATGGCCACTGTTGGAAATATACCACAGGAGAGGATAATACTATAATATCCACGCTTATTTACCGCAGTTAGTATTATTTTTTTTAGTGTGGTATTGCTCATTCTCCTGGTGATGTCTTAACTGTTTTTTTACGAAGAAATTAAGGGAGGACGACATATAATGTTCTTAACCCGGCACCACACAGTTCAGGTCGTCTATATAAAGGCCTTCAGATTTGTGGTAGGGCCACACCGTTAACAGTTTTGTGACTACAGTCGTGGGCCAGTCTGTCCGGTGCAGAACCAAACTCTCGTAGAAAATTGATGTCTGGATAGTGGCATTCTGCTACAGTTATTTGTAAAGATCCACGAGCAGCAATAATACTTACGATCAGGTGTGCTTCGTTTACCACCGTAAATAATTACAAAAATGTAGCTTCCAACCTTTAAAAAAAGTATCTAAATTTGCCCTTATAAAATTAATTTCACGCATCCAAATTAATAAACTATGTCTCTTAAATATATATCTTTTTTGATATCTTAAGCCTTTTGAGATCTACTTACTGGTTGAAATAGCATGTAGAGGCAAATCCCATAATTGCAATACCATACAAATTAGCAGTCGCACTTGCTATTTTAAGTTTCTTCTAAAAGTGCTGCTACCCGCTCTTCTACATTGCACTTAGCCGCTAACAATCAGGAATGAGAAATTGACACGTATTCTTGACCTGCCACCATACAGGGGACTTACTTTTACGTTGAATATTTGCAAGTTGTCCTTTAACAATCATAGCTATTACATTCCTAATCATTTATCAATCATATAAACAACTAAGAATATTTTTATTGTTATTTAAATAACTACAGCAAGCTTGTTGCGCGATGTTACATTGTAATCAAATATTTCCGATTTGCTAACATTTCTAGATGCCATTCTGCTACTATTTATTGCACTTTCTCGTTAAATTAGCTATCTTACACATTAAGATATTTTTGAATCCAAGTGGTACTACTTGAGATTAGCGCGTACAAACCAACAAATACTTCAGTTTTATAATGGTATTATAAATATCTAAGAGAAGCCACAGATATATACCAAGTTTTTATCTAACTTTTATTATTAATACGTGTATTTTTTAATAGCTAATGTATTAGTAGTGTATGTATTTCATTTATATAGTAGGTATACTCGTATATTTACACGTATTTACCTTTTGAAACATGCGCCTTTTGCTTTTTTTTTCAGATTGGGGAATGCCTACAACGACTGTCATAAAAAGAACGCAGTGAAGGTAGGATTCTTATGTATATTTTACTTTATTAATTTTACTACTTTCCGTGTGGTGACGGAGTAAGAATACTATTCACTACCCCCTATCTTACCCGTGGTTGATCGTAAGAGACGACTAAGGGATATAAAAAGCATATATTATCTTTGCAAGAGAAGGAAAACTCGAAACAAAACCCTATACCAACACGTCGAACCAGCGCGGTATAGTAGGTTAATTTCCCTCCCATTACGGAGGAGGCCTGAGCCCTACAGTGGGACATATATGGGCCGTGATGATGATGATGAATTTCACTACAATCATTATTTTAAATATTTATGTATAAATTCCTTAAAATCGCGGATTATATATATTATCCGCCTGCCGCTATCCAAAATAGTTACAAAGGAACCGATTACAAAACGTAATTTCAGTAATTTGAATATACAAAGGATTTTCCTCTTCAGTTCAAAAAAAATATTGGTTGCCTGTAAAGTCGGTATACGGGCGAAAGTTTTACGTGACAACGACTTTGAGTGGTAAAATAATTTTAATGTGAATATTCATTCGTATAGTAGGAAGAAGGATGAAATAATAGTAACAATTTAAAACATTTATTTATACAAAGAATTATATTTAAAACATTAATTTATACAAAGAATCTCGCACTGAATTTCATATTAACAAAATTTTATTTTTACCTTTACACATACATACGTATTTATATACAAATATACATACAATAACTTGTGGAAGGGACGCGTGCCTCTCACTCGCTCTCATTGTGAGCGCATAACGTGAGCGGAGCGTAACGCAGTTTCTTGAAGTGTCACCCGGCAAACCAATTTATAAGACGTTGTCACGTCAAAATAGTCTGCTATTCTACGCTGACCAGAAAGTTGACGTAGGGTTTTGTTTCTATTTTTCCGTTTCAGTGGTGCTATTTACTTATAGATGTACGACACCATGTAGTGAAAGAAGTAGCCAATTGTAACACTTACACCGTCCCCACGCGGCAAATTATAATAATTGCTCTAAAATTAAATAAAGGCGTTACACTAGTATCGGTGGACTACTATTTCTACTATTTCATATCAAGTATAGTATAATGGCAATTATAATGCGTACAGAAGCACATATAATGTAATTATACTATTGAAGTTATATAAATAACATATTGGTTTAAGAATGCGTCTGCATGCATATTGGATACACAAATGAAATTAGAATTGGTACTCAATTAGCCCTTACAACGCAACCTTACTCTTTTATTTTTATGTAGCATGTATACACTACCGTCCAAAAGTTTGGAAGCAGCAAGGTAAAATCGAATAAAACCAAACTAAGTCATTTAAATTTAAATGTATTGATAAAAAAATAAAGAACAAACAGAAACTAACTTAAACAAAATAAAAAAATAATATACAATGGTAAATTAGATTAAATTTTAGCTTCATCAAAGTGTCCACCTTTCTCCTTTATAATCTTCTCACATATTCTGGGCATTCTATTAATCAATTTTTTAAAATAATCTTTATCTAATTTGTTCCATTCGTTCTCTAATAGCTGCCACAAATGTTCTGAGCTCGTAGGACAACGACTTTTCACCCTCCTGTCAAGTTCATCCCAAACAAGTTCAATGGGAGAAAGATCAGGGGCCATTGCATGATGTTTAAAATGTTTTCAGCTTTTTTCTTGTTTAAAAAGTTCTGGCACAATTTAGACGAATGCTTAGGATCATTATCCTGTTGAAAAATGAATCCAGAACCAATGAGACTTAGTCCACTGGGTATGGCAGAATCTTGGAGAATTTTTAAATAGCCTTCCTTGTTTAATTTTCCGGTTATCCTCACAAGATTGCCGGGTTTACTGTTGCCAAAACACCCCCAAACCATGACATTACCACCACCATGTTTGATGGTAGGCACTGTACATGCCTCTGAAGCCCTCTCTTCTTTTGACCGGCGTACAAAGACAGGTCTATTGGATCCGAAAATCTGAAATTTTGATTCGTCACTCCAAAGGACATTTTCCCATTGTTCTATAGTCCAGTTTTTATGCGCTTTTGTCCATTCTAGTCTATTTTTCTTATGTCGATTTGTTAGTTTGGGTTTTTTAGCAGCAACACATCCTCTTAATCCCGCAGACAGTAAACGTCTTTTAACAGTAGTTGTTGAAATGGGTGTTTCTCGCGTATCATTCAGAGCTGCAGTGATCTGTGGTGCAGTTAAGCGTCGATTCCGTTTAGAAAGAACTCTAATGAAGTTGTCCTCTTGATTTGTTGTGGATTTGGGCCTACCAGATCTCTTTCTATCTTCATTTTTCCCCGTTTCTTGTTTTCTAGCAAGGGTATAGTGGACACCTTTACAAGAAATTCCGAGCCTTTCTGCGATTTGACGTTCACTGTATCCTTCCTCGCGTAGAGTGCAAATAGCGCTTCGCTGTTCAAGCGTGATTTGCTTGCGTTTTGCCATTTTCAGAAGAAAAAATACGGTCAAAGTAGTAGCCGATATCTTTCGAATACAGACAATGTTAATATCACAACTTTCACGTGCCAATGCTCAAGTGCGACTGAATAAGGTCTAAAAAAGTTAAAACCAGCAAACATTATCAATAAAACTACACCATTGCATAGGATAAAGTAGCCGACGGATTAAGTCATAAAACACGTGTTTCGTCAATATTAAGGAATTCCATAAAACTTGATGAATGTAGGATAATAATCCTTTTGTGTTTGTGTAGACAGTCGTAAAAGGTTGTAAAACTTAAGATTATTGCTAATTTTTACCGCTATTAGTCGGCATTTATTTGTTTTGTTTGAAAACAGGTGTGCTTCCAAACTTTTGGACGGTAGTGTATATAATTTTATTACAGCGTTTGTTGTGCAAACCATACACATATCCGGCTATGGTAAGAGCAAATGTTATATTGCGCTCTCTATACGTATACGATAAATTAGCATTATAAGTAGTAAAACAGCTAAAGCAATTATATCAAAAGATTTATATAATGACGGTGAATATTGAGCTTTATGGAATTGTAGGGCATAAACTATAAATGACTAATGAACTAATACCTACCATATTTTATTTATTTTTCTTCTCTTTTTACAATTGGGGCACAAATCTCCTTAAAAACAAGAGCCAAATTAGTCTACTCTAGGCTAGTCACACTGGTCGCGGCAACCCAGTTACCAATTTACCAATAAATAATAGTTACCAATCGATTATTTAAAGTTTTTAGGTTATCATCATCATCTCTGCTCACATACGTTCCACTGCCCTCCTCCAGCCTACCTATTACAATACCACGTTGCTTAGAAGGTTGGTACATACATACATATCATCACGTCCATATCCCTTGCAGGGTCGGCAGAAAGAACAGAGTGCCAGAGAACACTATCCTTGCATACTTCACTCGCTTCTTCAACATTCATAATTCTCTTCATACACGCTCGCCGGTTTCGGAGACTTTTCACTCCACCTTCTTTCAGTACGTGACCAATCTGTTCTAGGTAGGTGAGTCTCGGTCTCCCCCGGTACCTAGAAGATTGCTATACGGTTTTATTTCGAGTTAAACTTCTCTTGCAGTGATTTTATTTGCATATATCCCCTAGACGTCGATTACGATATCCACGGGGAAGAGAGAGGGTAATGAAATTGTGTTTGAGTTTTCTGAATTCGTGTGTGTCGATATTCTGAATACGTCACCATAATTATTTTATAGTGGTGTTAACTGCTTGAGTCACATAAAAGCCATGTACGACACTCCCAAAAAGGTAAGAGATGACGACACATTCTATTCTTACTACGTCAAGACGAGGAAGTATGTTTAAATTTATTTAATAAGTGACTATTGCATTGCTCTTGGCATATTATGCGATTGCTGACCGTGACCAACACGTAATCTGGAACTGTGCCGGATCGACCGCAATATGCTTAACAATCCTATTCAGTAAAAAGCAAAGTATAGCTTAAAAAGTAACTAGAATGAAATTTAGGTGTGTACTTCTGTTTATCTCATTTGTTAACCCAATGAGAATAAAAACTATGAATACAAAGGAAGCTCTTCTTTCCGGGTGGAGAGCCCTCAGCCTCGCCCATAGTCCGGGTTAAGTAAAGACAGCCATCTACGGCTAATAACTAAAAGACCGACACAAAAAAAAACAAAGGAAGTTATTACTGAAATCAAACGTATATTATGTCCTTGGTCTTTTCGAAAGGTGATTGTACCTACATGCATAGGTGAGTTATGGAATCGCTTCAAATTGCTGTCACTCCGTGCAGCTAAGCAATATGCAGTGGGGACTCTAGCTCGCCAAAAAAAACTAAAAAGAATTAAAGTAAAGTAAGCGGATACATTGGATAAAGTGGCGAGAGGTGTTGAGAGTCACTCGCGTCTTTTGAATCTAGTTTGTATAGGTACATGTTGTTAAAATTCATAAACCCGTTGTAATTAAAAAAAACATGATTCTAAGATCTAATTAGCGGGATACTTATCACGTTTTGTTATCCTATAATTTATAATTTATCCGCGTCTTCCGGATAATTTTATCTTCTTCTTCCATTTTATCTAAACAATATTTGGTATGTAAAAACTACGATTTAAAAAAACCGACTTCAAAAACGGAAAACCACAAAATAACTTAAAGTACTATCATTTGTATGTGCTATCTATTGATAGGTTTGAAATCGGTGCCAAGCCTTAAACAAAATTATAAACAGCTTACTTACTGTAATGAAATTCCTACACTAAAGATACCGACACCGGCACCGACTTCAAACCTATCAATAGATAGCACATACAAATGATAGTACTTTAAGTTATTTTGTGCTTTTCCGTTTTTGAAGTCGGTTTTTTTAATCGTAGTTTTATTTTTTTATTGTTTACTTTTTAGTGTTACAGACACACATAGGTTGTTCTATTAGTAGCGGTGCTTGAGCTACTCGTTCATTTGTCGCACACATACTTAATGCTAATTTTAGGCTTGTAATATGGTTTTCTCATGGGTGCCATTGTCAGAACTAGACCAAATTAAAATGGGACCATACGGGAAGCACCAGCTTTCAAATAAAAAAAGAATAATTAAAATCGCTTCGCCCAGTCAAAAGTTATAAGGTAACAAACATTAAAAAAAAATACAGACGAATTGAGAACCTCTTCCTTTTTTAAAGTCGGTTAATAAAATTCATATATATATATATATATTTGTCATTCAAACAAAAACCTATTCAAAGATCGAACCAGCTTAACACTTTATTAGCAGATTCGCATATTCCGGAACATATATTTTGCTTAATTAAAAAATTAAATACTGGTTTAAAAATTCATAATCTAGTTGTAATTTTAATAAAGTTATCCTTCGAAGCAGCGGAACACTTGTTCCCTTTTATTCACCTATCTGCATCTTCCGGGTACAGCATATATAATGCGATTAATTTACTGTAAAGTATGTATAAAAATTCATAAGCAAATTGTAATTAAAAAAAATCCTTCGAAGTTCAAACCAGGACGCAACGAGACAAGACCAATGTTGAGTGACTCATCATTCAACATCGGTCAGTCTGGTTGATTCGAAACCGGTTGAACGGTTAATTGCCGCATGGTTCATTGCCATTGCATTCAATCTTGTATCCTTTTAGCAACCTCCTAATATCCTCTTTTTTATGATTGGACAAACTACAACACTTTTGGTGGTGAAATGCAATATTTTGGGCACATGTTATTTAATATCCGTTTAATAAAAACGCAATGTTCGCAGAAGAATAATATCGTTAAAAAATATTAATAGATCCGCTCACTTATTAATATTTTGAATGAAACGCTAGAAAAATTGTTGAAAGCATTTTAAGAAGACTATATAGTTTAACGTTTGCATATGTCTATCAATAAATTAAACCTAGTTTCCAGATACCTTTTTTTTTTAATTTTTATGGTCAATGCTCTGCTTTTATAAGCTTTATTGTATTGGTAGATTAAGGCATTTAAACAAACAAAGTTGCTCTATCGTGATCTTTTCTTTGAATACTTTAGTCACCAAAATGTAATACATTTTTAATGGTTGTACGAGTTTATCACCTGAACCTGGTGTTTACGAGTTTAGAAGTTTTAAGTGCTTCATACTTTACTATGTTGCTACATATAAGAATGCATTCAACAAAATAAGTGCACTTCGAGACAATTTCTGTATTGTTTAGAATTTAGTCTAAATTTATATAATTAACTAAAGCGCTTCACAAAGTTTAATAACGTCTGCATGTAATTTCAGTTAATTGTATTTTTGAAGCTCTCAAGCATTTATTACTTAGAGCAAGGTGTCTTCTTATAAGTAAAACGTTTCCTTTTTTTTCGGATTTGTGGTCCCCATGGCTAATGCTACTCACCCGAAACTTAATAAGAAGCTATTTTTATTAAATTTAATCTATGTTACGTTGTTATTATTTTATCTTATGTAATAAGTAATAACTATAACTATAAGTATATAATATATATTTAAATATTTCATACGCTGACTCCATTTGATTTTAGGATTATATTTTTATATCATCGTTTTTGTTTGGAATACAACACGTCATCTCTTTGTAAAATACATACCATTCAACCATTTTAGCATTTTTAACAGCTATTACCCTCAATTTACCGGTTTATAAAACCAGTTGCACGTATCGGATTTAGCGCTAGGCAAATATTAATGAAATTTTTAAGAGCGATCTTAGAATTTTAGAGTTCTTATTGTTGGGCATATAAATAATAATTAATTACTAATAGAGAACTATCAAGTTGCGTCTAAACCGAATACTATCAACGCTTATTCTGCTTCTGGATGTCGTAAAAGACGCCTGAGTGCTTTATATCGAACGAGGCCAACTGTACCTGATCCCATTTGATTAACAATGATATACCCAAGAAAGGTTAACGTCAGGCAGGCGGCCGGTCATAAAACTATTGCCAATAACTTATGTACGAGTACACATTGCGTCGATCCCAAGTAATTGGGATAAGAGCAGGAGAATGATGATGAGGACTAGGACATTAAACGTAATTTGTTGAAATAAGTAGTTATTACAGCTTAGAATTTGTCGTATCAAATATAGAATTGAGCGCTCCTCATTGAACTGGCAGCCCGCCATCGCAATGTATGTAGTACGCCCGAGCCTACTAAATTATCCAAATAACAAAACCACTGCATTCTAGACAACTTTATATAAGCGAGAGGCTACGTCTCCGGTTCTAATCCACTTGTCAAGGTAATTAATACTTATTAGGTATATTCATTCCAGGGCTTTTTAACTGGCAAGCTTCAATTTCCGATAATCTAATATTTTTTCGTTATGAATTAACAAATTAGCAGACACGTAATGATTTGACTATCAGTATGTGTATCTTCTCGGCCTGTGATGATATGATATTTATTATTGTTAGCCACGAGTCCTTCAATGATAGCGAAATTGGTCTAATGTACTACGCTGGTCAGAGTTGACATAGACTTAAATTTGAAGCGCCACACAGTGTATTATATCTATATATAAATATATCGATTGACCAGTAAGTAAACGGAACACAAAAGTAGCAAGGAAAAGTCTTGACGCCATTGTCTTTGTTCTTTCTAAGGACAACCGCTAGCTAAGTTCTTATATGCACGCGTTCTTATATGCATACATATCTAGATGTATTTATGTATAAAAATAAAAGTTACTAATGAATGTTTCGTTTAACGTTTTCGAGGTTATCGGGTGTATTGATTTCGAATGTATAGGTACTACAATTAATATATACCTAGTATTTATTTTCATACCTAATTTCGCGGATCTACATTGATGTAGTTTTCAAAATTAATGGGGCATAATCGTTTTAGCATTTATTTCGACATCATAGCATTTATTTTTCGTATAATCAATGTAATTTGGTTTCGAGGCTAACAGGGGTTGATTGATTAAAATAAATGCTAACTGCGGCCATAGTGGGAAAGGAAATTAATACCTAACGTATGTCCGTATTGGCACATTATATACAATTGTGGCTGCACGTAGTGGTCAAGATACCGACCATCCTGCTAATGCCGCGGGTTCGAGTCCCGTGCAGAACAGTACTTTGTGCGATCCAGAAAGTGTTATTCTGAATCTGGGTGTAATTTGTCTGCATTAATTGCAGGTTGCAACCTGGTTGATAACCAACTTGCTTTCCCGTGGGCATTGTAAACACTTAACCACGTGGTGACGGAGTAAGAATACAATTCACCACCCCCCTACCTTACCCGTGTGTGATCGTAAAAGACGAGTAAGGGATAAAATATGCATATAACATCTATGCAAGAGAAGGAAAACTCGAAATGAAACCCTATACCATCACGTCTGACCAATGTAGTGCAGTAGATCAATTTCCCTCCTAGTGTGGAGGCTCGAGCCCAGCAGTGGGATTTATATGAGCTGAGATGATGATGATTGTAAATACAAGCTAGGAGTTGCTCCCTTTTTTTTTCTCTTGCAAGGTGGACCATGGTTGTGGTCGCGCCCCGACAAATCGGTCCGGGGCGACAAGAAGAGGCGGCGCGCAACCCCATGTACCCACCCTGCAAGCTCCTCTCTTCGCCGTCCGAGCGGGCCACCGGTACCCGATCTTTGTCTTCGGTGGCCCGCCCGGCGGTTTACCCTTACGGGTTCCTCTCATGTCGACGCCCCGACGGCGAGAGCTGTCGCCCCCACGCGGTGGCCTCGCGTCGGGTGACCGGGCAATTCCCCGGGCCGATCACCCGAAGCTTCGGTTAGGGCGGCATCAGGTGCAGATATTCGCGCCTGCGCCGCGCCGGCCGCTGACGGCGGCCCTGGTCACGGGAATCCTCCAGGGCTCGTTCCGCCGCCTCCTGTGAGATGACAGCCCAGCAGCCTGTCCAAGTAATATACGCCAAAAAGCAATAGATTTTTAAAGAAAACATAAATTTACAGACTTTCCGTCATTAGATGATATCATAATCTCCAAAATGCCATATAAAACATAAAATTAATTCAGTTTTATGGCAGATATTTCATAGTGACAAAAAATAATACCTCTGAGACATTATATATAGATTAGACAGAAGAAATAAAAAAAATAAAAACTGTGTGTGTCAGCTCCGACGCACGACAGGAGTTGACTAAGTTGAGTTGTTGAGTTGACTAAAAATAATATATATATTTTTATTTACATTTATTAAAACTGTTCAGTGAAGTATTATCTCACGTCAAAAAGTAAAAGGTGCTCAGAATAGGTTGCGCACCAAAAACGTAACGAAGTCATTCAATCACTAAATTTTACTCCTCAAATTTTTCTCATACCGGGCGCCTTATATGAAAATCGATTCTTAAGGGGTAAACTCCAAAAATTACAGTTTACTTCAATAAACAAAAATAATGAAATACATTTTATCGAATTTTGAATTGGTTTTACTATACCTAATATTCGTTTGTTATTATTCATTCAAAACTGCATATACATCCGGTTATTTCTAAATCGCGACACAATAAGTTCAGATTGTTACTATACATATAGCAACAGTATTTATAATTTAATTAACTGCCTATTGGCCTTCGATTTGTTGTTCATATTTAACGTAAGGTCATGGTTATACTGCGACTCGACATTAGATTCCGTAATGGATAGGATATTGTGTATATAATGAAATATATTTATATAAACCGCTAATATATGGGAAGAGTTGAACGATACAATTTGTTTCAGCCCTTGGAGTAGACGTAAGAATTGATTCAGGTATGACCAGGAGAATAGCTACCAGTATTATGACAGTGAGAACTTAATTTACTAACTGCAATAACCAACCTGTCTGCTAAACGATGTGTGATGTGTTTAAAATATTATTCCCAATTGAGGAAGCTAATGCTGCTGTGGAAGCCGTTAAGCGGATGTAATGCACATTTATCCCCCTTTTTTTCGTCGTGTCCTATTGGACCTATTTGAGATTTCTAGTAAGAGACGCTTTAAGAGAAGAAAACTCGAAATAAAATCAATATATGTATCTATGCCGTCTTTGCCGTCTGACCAATAATAAGTCGATTTCCGTACCGTACAGATGCAGATCCGTACAGTACAGATAGCTGATAATGATTGAGGAGTTTCATTGTAAAAGGTCTTCGTCAGATTCTAATTTGTTATCTACTAAAACTTTGCATAAAAAATAAGTCTCTAAATTTCGAAAATCCCATCCAAGTCGGATCATTAGTTTTTGAGTAATCTTGGATATACAGTAAAAATATTACGTATATACGCACCTCCTCCTGTGAAATCGCTAATACATTTGTTTTAAAGTTATTATCAAAAAATCTAAACTAAAATCACATGAAGTCAATCCATAAGCTTGCATATTGAAAACAAAATCATTCAATATAGGATTACCACCAACAAAAGGTTGTGCGACATTTAAATCGATCCTGTTCGTTTAGCGTCGCCCACGCCTCAGCCTTGCGGCCTTTCCCTCTGTGACGCAGCGCAGTCATAACCAGAGACCGAGCACGCACAAGACGGACCTGTCCACAGTAGACACACACTTCGTATAACGCCGTTTGACTAACAATAACATCTATGTGTAATGAAAGTAATTTTGGACATTCATGAGCGACTCACAGTTCCGGCACCGTTTAGAACTCTGAAAGCAGAACGTTAACCATTCGTTCCGCCAGTGCTGAAACTATACTCTTGCTTTAGCAATATTTCAAATTAGATCACTATTTCTAATCAATTTTATTTCGCAAGTAAGTTAGACAAAAATAAACATCAGTTGTGGCAATTACGTGTTGTAATAACGGCTAGTAGTTTGATAGGAATATTCAATTTCATCCATCAAACCTTCAGCTTGTTGTCAACTGTTGGAAATACGTTCCAAGAAGGGATAAAAACATAATCGCCATATTTAGCATGCGAGTTCGCGATCATAGTTGGTGTTATACTCACTCAGAAAAGCCCTGCTATCCCTTCTACAAATGCTCCTTCGCCATTTACTATCCCACGAAAAAATTAACTGCACAGATGGCATAGTGGTTGAAATAGACGCTGACATACTGTGCTAGTGTCGTAGGTTCGATTACCACGCAGGATAATATTTTGTGCGATTCAAATCTTTTGTTCTAAGTCTTGGGTATAATTTGTCTACATTAATTGTAAAGTCCCCCCTCAGTACAAGGCTTATTTCCTTAGTGCAGGGTATATATAATCTTTAAAAAAGGGAATGGTGTCATATTATATTCTTAAGTCGTGTGAAATATTCCTGTTTCATTTAAGTTAACGGCAGTGTCTTATAATATAGAACTTTATTAAAATTGAGGTTATAACTAATGTTTGTGTGTTCCTTTTACCACGTGCGCTTAGCTACATTCAATTATAATGCGTTCTATGCCTCCACCAACTTTATACACGCGTTACTTTGGTACACATAATCTATACTTAATGTCTGAATTAATTAAGTACCTCTATCCTATAAAACACGTAGTTATTTAGCGTCACAGTTCTAGTTTAACGTTACTCCATCATTAAAGTCGTGCGATATACCGCATTAAACCTACACAACTAGTTACTTAATAGGTTCTCCGTTTTTGAATAGCGAAGTGTGTTATTTTACCATTTTAAAAGAGTAGATTGCAACAGCATTTTGTTAACATTATTACTACTTTTTATTAAAATTGGTTATAGGTTTATTTAAGTCTATTTTCGCAATATTCTCTTAAACCACTGGAGATAATTTTATGAACCATCACTTTTTTTAGAAAGAAGGCCGGCTATTTCAGTAGTACAAATTGAAATAAAATCATATGAGCAACATGGTAAGAGGAGTTTAATTTCCCTTTCATTGTACAGGAGGCTCACCCCCAACAATATTCTATTTGGGCGAAAAATAAAGGAGTGTCGCATTATTTTTATAACTACCACACACACACATACTTACCTAAATAAAAATTCCATGCTAAAGCAATCACATAATGACACTAAGCACTCAACTAATAAAAAAATATTTCTACACGGCAACGCCTCGTTAATTGGGTAACGATTATACATTTTATTACTATTATAATATGTTTTTCTCAACAAGAAAACCTACGCTAAAATATAATTCTTGTAAATTTGGTAATTCGTACTCTATCGAAAGCCGTGAAGGTTGTTTTACGCTTCGACAAAATGTCATTATATCGACCGTTATTCCGTAGGTAACTCACGGACATATCAAAGACGAGCCTGTTAACCTTGAACGCCACCCCCATATTCACACGCAATCTCCCCAAGCTTATACCAATCTCTGCGAACGTGGATTTGTTTGTATACAAACGCTAAGAAATTTAGATACTCTCTCGCTATTTGTTAAGAAAGAATGAATGAGTCATTGGGGTTTTGAGGACGGAGAACACCACCACATTAAGATATTGTATATTTGAGAATGCGTCATTAAGAGCTAATTTTATTCAAGTGAAAGTCCGTTTTAAATAGGCTTAACTTTCGCTACATGGTCCCGTGAAATTTGGCGAGCTCTACATAGTGACAGATAAACAAACTTTATATAGTCTTACGCCTTTGTTCCTATTATATTTCTAGAGGTCTTACACTCTCTTCTTTTTGCAGGTCATATATACTTACTAATAATCGCTTGTTTCTTCCCTGGTGGAAGTGAAGTTAGCCATTTGGCATATTTATATCACGTCTTATCATGCGTTACTTGAGGCTGACACCATGGGCAATGAGCGATATGCAGGCTACCTATTAGAAACAATTTCTCCTCTAGAATACTCGTATTTCGAGAGACATGCCACGAAATGTTAGAGGAGACATTGTCTCTAGTCGAGTGGGTCTGGGATGTTTTGAACGGAACTTAGTTCAGTGCATTACCATAAAGTAACAGATTTTGGGCGTTCGGTGCAAATAAAATCCATTTATCATAACGCTTCTATTTTAAGAAGTGACTTTTTAAATCTTGGAGAATATTGGGACATAGTTAAATTGGTGAACAAGTAGCTGGTCGTTTTGATCAGAGCCAAGCGGCCCTTCACGCTAAAACAGCTGAGATAATGCCCAAATACGTCCCCATGTAGATTACCTTCCTGTCCACTTCTCTGAGTTGAAGTGCACAATTCAGTTAAATCCACTACTGGAATTCCTACGAAGATGTACGATTCGGATTGTCGATGATCCCAAATCCCCAGAAAGACTGAAGTCGTTGAAAAGGTGAAGAGTTTTCGGGTCTCACTGTGCTTAATTGATTCATGAAATCCCTGAGCAGATGCTCTTGATTGATCTTGGCACATGTCAAATTGCCACAATTTTTTAACCGATACCTGAATGAAACCTTAATATTGTCATCTTGCTACCATTCGACGTCGCAATAGGTTTCACCCATATTAACTGATAACAGTATCGTCCTCGATGCTAAGTTTTCTGCGTTCACGCAAAAAACTGCTTGCTACAGTTGTTTCTCGAACAGTTTTTTTTTTTTTTTTTTTTTTTTTTTTTTTTTTTTTTTTTATTGCTTATGGCGGCAAACGAGCAGACAGCACACCTGATGGTAAGTGTCACTGCCGCCCATGGACCTTTGCCAATGGTATAGCTAGGCCGCTGCCTACCAATACAACCCTGAACCCACCCCCGTTAGGCTTCCGGCTCTCTCGCTCACCGAACGAAGCGCAATAGCACATTGCTATTACTCAGACGTCGATCTTCTGCGAGAGTGTGGTACTACCCCGGACGGATCGGCCCGCGGCTGTAGACAGAGAACTGCCCACAGCGTGATCCTACCACAATAAAAGTATGACATGTCCCTCTATAAAAAAGGATTAAGGAGGCCATCATTCTTCTAATGCAGTAACTTGACTGTGTATATGCTATTGTTAAATGCCATTAGCAGTACTTACCATTTACAATCAGGTGAGCTACGTGCTCATTTGCGACAAAAGGCAATAAAAAAAATGTTGCAGCGATTACATTTTCATACTGATTCCTCACATATGTGTAGCGTAACGTGGACTTAATTCTTATAGCGAATAAGTGCCCCGAGACATAAGTTCTACGTTTAACATTGAAATATTTTGGCCAGCCTCTACAGATAATGTTGACGCATACATCATTGCAATTTAAACAGCTGTTCCGTGTTCCTATACTATGTACACAGCATACATACAAACCTACTCGTTTTGTTGTTACATGTTACATACGCATGCCAAAAATACATTTTACATTAGTTTATTGTGAATCTATAATATGTTTTGAAATAATATATTACTTTTACGGATTCTATCGCGTTTGTGTTTAACTTTAAATTCGTTCCAATCAATTGGTAGCTTAATAGATTAATTAGTTTTTAAACTAGTAAATTGTCATAATATAATAATTGCCATAAATTTAATGTAACTGACCATAAACTTTTTTTTTTAATATACATAGTATTATTTTCTTTTTGTACTAACAATAAGTTTAAAAAAAAAATTGGTTCAATATTTAATAACTAACACTGTAGCGTGTAGATATAAATCTCTGTAATAATGATGACTTGTTGGACATGCTACACCTTAGTCCTTCCAGGGTCCATGAACGCTGTAGTGTTCGAAACGTCGGGCATTTAAAAATCAAATAGGTACAAACGCGATAGACACCGTAAAAATAGTTTTATTTTAAATGTGTATACTCGCGTAAACATTAGATATCATTATTATAATATTTTTTATGTATATATTTAAAAAAAGTGTGTGTGTCAGCTCCGACGCACGACTGGAGTTTACTCCTTAAGTACGATTATCAAAACAGGCGCAAAAAAAGCTAATTTGACTAAAAATAATATATATATATTTTTATTTACATTTATTAAAACTGTTCAGTGAAGTATTATCTCACGTCAGAAAGTGAAAGGTGCGCAGAATAGGTTGCGCACCAAAAACGTAACGAGGTCATTCGATCACTAGATTTTACTCCTCAAATTTTTCTCATACCGGGCGCCTTATATGAAAATCGATTCTTAAGGAGTAAACTCCAATAAAAAATTGTTAAAATATTTAATAATCTTGCTTTTAGCTCACTTACATACGTCCCAGAATTGGACATGTTGACCTCCACAATGGGAGAGAAATTGAACTTTTTCTTCTACAATATGATAGTCAGCCGGCGTACCATAAGTCTCTTATGTTAAATTTCATTCTTTTTATCAGCCCATTGATAGACACGAGCCTCCTCCACGGGAGGGAAGTCGACCTACTATACACACAAGCCAACCGATTTGACATAGAGTTTTAGGGTTTGCTTTTCTTCTTTTACAGTGATGTTATTTATGTCTTTGTAATTTCATATATATTCCACTATTAGGCTCAGGCCTCTTCCAGATGAGAGAAATTAGCCTCCTAAATCACACTGAACGAGTTGGCTGGGTTTTATTTCGGGTTTTTCTAATCTTACAATGCTGCTGTTTATCTGTTTAATCGATTTTTACCTTACCCGCTGCCAATCTTGCTCCGTCAGTACGCTGAAAGTGCCCTTAGTCATCTTTAACGATATTCGCAACTACGAAAGCGGTGATGTGACCCGATAAATCTGTTTATTTACCATATTGTGTCTTTTAGAAATCCGTGTTTTAGGAAATCAGTGTATAACATCGATATATATGTACTACGTACTAGATTTCGCGTTCCGAACACTTGCTTTGTTCGACTAAGGTGTACTGCAATCCGTACACCTTACTTTAGTGTGACTGCGACCATCATGGGCTGTAGGTGTATACAGAGCAGCGTTGTTAATACGATAATTCGAATAATACCAATCAAAACTTGCACATGTGGATGTGAAAAAAATCTTTATTTAACTAAGTAAAATGTTTTGTTGTTAAAGTGCACAAATAGGTAATAATATCGAATTCTTCTTTTCCTTTGCCTTATCCCATTTATTTGGGGTCGGCTCTCCTCGTTCTCATGCGCCAGGACTGTCTATCCTGGGTTGTCGTTGACGTCATCTAGGCGCGCTCCAAATCCCTGGACACCGTGGACCACCAGGTAGCAGGTGGGCGTCCAACACCTCTTTTGTTATTGGGGAGGGCTAGCGCTTTTTTGACAACATGATCGTCGCCACGTCTCATGACATGTCCATACCATCTCAACCGCTGTTCCGTGAGTTTTTCCGTGATAGGCGCAACCTTGAAACTTCCTCTGATGTGTTCATTTCTCACTTTATCGAGTCTAGTTACACCTGCTGCCCATCTCAGCATTTTCATTTCATTGGTATGAACTTTCTGTTCGTGCACTTTTTTGATCGCCCAACACTCAGCACCATAAGTCAAGGCAGGTCTTATAGCCGTTTTGTATACTTTCCCTTTGGTTTTTATGGGCATGCGTTGATCACAAAGGACTCCTGTTAAGGCACGCCATCTTTGCCATGCAACGTTGATGCGATGGTTGACATCAAGATCGATGTTTGCATCTGATGTAAGCACTGACCCAAGATACTTAAATTGTGACACCTTTGGATGTTGTGTTCCCCCCAGACGTATACGTGAGCCTTGCGTATCGGGCTGGTATAGACATTCTAAATGCTCAGTTTTACTTCTGCTGATTCTTAGACCGTTACTCTCCAAAGCATTTCTCCAGGCTTCCAGGGTTATCTCCAGATTTTGTGCACACTTGTCCACAAGCACCACATCGTCAGCGTACAGAAGGCACCAAGGAAGAGGTGACTGAATATCTCTGGTGAGAAAGTCCATTACGAGGTTGAAAAGTAAAGGACTGAATGCCGAGCCCTGATGCACCCCCACGCTCACCTCAAATGACTCGCTGACTCCCGCTGGACTTCTTACTCTAGTATTGATACTATCGTACATATCTTGGACAGTTTTGATGAGAAGTTCAGGTACTCCTTTCGTTCTCATAACATGCCAGACTAGCCTTCTAGGTACTCGATCAAACGCTTTCTCTAAGTCTATGAAAACAAGGTGCAGGTTTTCTCGGTTGGAACGATGTTTTTCCATTAATATTCTGATCGTCTGGATAGCATCGGATGTTGATTTTCCAGCACTGAAACCAAACTGATTGAGGTAATAATATCGAATTAGCACAATAAAAAAATATATTCTACATTTAAATGTCACGCCATCTTTAATTATAGACTAAAGCCCGCAGATGTTCAATTACACTGGTTGGAGGTAAAAATGTGTGACTAAACACAGACTTGACGTAGTGTCTAGAAAGTATTTTGATTATTTATATTCTTTTTCCTTTAGTTTGTGTTATCAGTTGATACTTATTTGTCAAAGATCAAACAGGTTGGTATAGGGTTCTGTTTCGAGTTTTCCTTCTCGTGATAGTATAGTAGTATATGCATATTACATCGTTTAAAGGCGACCTTTTACGATATCCACGAGCAAGACAGGTAGTGATGAATTGTATTCTTATTCCGTCATCATACGGATATTCAAAACTATTGTCGTATATTAAAGCAAAGTTTATATAAACATATAATAGTTCATTTTCTTTTATAATTTACTATTATTTTTATTTATTTAACTACTGAATAATACACTTTGAAATAGAGAATGTTGTATGAGTTCTAATGAATGTTTGTAGGTACAAAAACTGTGTCACTTCTGCGGTGTAACATCTATAAAAACATACTTTGTTACATAACGTTGAACGAAACGCGTAAGTGCGCATGAAATGCCTACATCTTACGACGTTTTGGTCGCGAGAAAATTACAACTATAAAGCGATCTAGCGCTGTGTGCTTCAATGTTCGCGTTAAATTGCCTATTTATTCTTTTAGCGCTGCAGCGGACTTTAGTTTAACTGTTACCAAAATGGAACAAAATATTTATTCGGGATAGCTTCTCTATACATATAACTCTATGGTGTATAAGAAATACGTATTTTGAATATGCCAACGCATCACATGCCGACCAATACGATTATACCTTTAATAGGCATATATTTCAAAATGATGCTTGTTATTTCATCTAAATGACTACTGTGTTTTACATATTACCATCAATAAGTGGGTAGTCGGTGTGAAAGTTGTTCTTACCCAACATTTGTAACTTTATACGAGTATTTATTCGAACATATGGAAACAATACCGAACGAACGTCTGGTTAAGAAGATATACAATGCGAAAGTGGAAGGTACATCCTTTCGGTACCGGGGGAGACCGAGACTAACCTACCTAGACCAGATTGGTCACGTACTGAAGGAAGGTGGAGTCAAGAGTCTCCAAAACCGGCGAGCGTGTATGAAGAGAATTATGAATGTTGAGGAAGCGAGTGAAGTATGCAAGGATAGAGTTCTCTGGCACTCTGCTCTCTCTGCCTACCCTGCAAGGGATATGGCGTGATGATATGTATGTATGTATGTATACGAGTATTTTTAAGTTAAGTTTTTATTTAAGAAATTAATAATTCCTTCTATCGGGACAAATATTTCTGATTTACAATTAATAGACGGCAATTGAACTTGTATAGAATTGCTCAAAAAAGTTAAAAATATATGATTGTAATAGGTTTTTTTTTAAGTGTCCCTAAACACATATAAGCAGCGTTTGAGGGTTTAAAGGTAAATTATGTTTACATTACGGTCAAGCAATTCCTGCAGTGAAACTATATTGACGGTAGTTAGTTTACGAGTAGTGAAATTTTTGGCATCCGTTCCACTCTGCAAAGTGGTTACATAACATTGCAGGTATATGCGGCCATATAACGACTATGTATATTTTGTCGATTCGCAAGGTATCTAAGTCATTCAATGCACAATAACCTTGGCCTTTAAATAGAAATTTTAATAAAAGCTATTTACATACAAATATTAACAATTACATAAACACGCAGTTATATTAAAAAGTCAATTACTTTTGAGTATTTTGTTGGGAACACGATTTTATAACCTTGTTCTAATGGTATTTACTGCGCGATGACGTAATTAGAACATTATTTTTTTCTTATTTATTAATGTCATCATCGTTCTCCTATTCTTTTCCCAATTACTTGAGGTCGATTCAATATGTACTCTTCTTTCATAGTACATATTGTAAAAGTTATTGGCAATAGTTTTATGACCGGCCGCCTGCCAGACGTCCAAACTCCTTGGGAATGTAATTGTTGACCAAACGGCATCAAATGGAGTTGGTCCAGGTCGTTATAAGTTCTTATTTATTAATATATTTTTATTAAAGGCAATAAACACGAAAGGTGTTTGACCTAGGAATAAAACCTTGTATCATGAGTGACTTAACAAACAGAAAATGACATACACAAATTACAGGCAAACTCGGAACAAGCATAATGTGGATCACATAAAAATAGTCCTGCGTGGGGATCGAACCACGACATACACGAGGGATCACATCGCTAATCACCATCTATCCGATCAAAATTACCATCACTTTCTTTACTGCGGGGAACGTAAAAGATAACTAAAAGAAGTAAGCAGATAAAATCACTGCATGAAATGGAAAGTGGAAATAAAACTATGACAACACGTGCTGAGAAACTGATATAATGATAATATATGTTTCATATACTTTACTAAATATTCGCTGTCTGACACGTTATGTATAGAATAGATACTCAAGTTCAAAATAAAAACTTGACGTGTGAAATGTGAATGACAGTATTTATGAAAGACATCATTCACACTGACAATCTACGTCTGAATACATAAATACTTAAATAGTCAATATGACATTCTTAAAAGAACTGTTAAAGTTGTTATAATCGGGAATTTGAAAACGTCATGTGGTGCTCTTGTATTATATTCGATATCTTAGTGTTTTAATGTGTTATATTAGATAATTCTAATGGCATTTTATGTAATATAAAGCGGCGGAACTACTGGGATGTAGTGAATATCATATAAAAGTGCTTTACAACGTTTTCGTTTTCCATCAAAATTCCCGCAAGATACCATTAACGGTGTGGCGATTGCACTGTTAATGGCGACAATTTGACTTAGACAATGACAAACTTTAAAGACTAAAAGCGTGAAAATATTTATAACTTGACACTGGCACCAATAGCTCGTATATGTAGCTGATTGCCAATATATAAGAAGAAGAAGAATAATAAATGACATTATGTCAAAATGACGTTACTTTTAGTTATCTACAGGTATCTACAGTACCTACCTGTCAATAAATATTGCACATCGTTCCTTGCAAAGAGGCAATCGGTTAATTTCGGCTTCGTACAGCGTTGTCTCTGTCACACACTACCTAATTTGTTATTGTACGTTAATCACCAGAAGAATAGCCAGCATTATTATAGCCCCCGTATTATGGCACTCTTCTCAATTGAACGAGCACTATGTCTAGTCCAGGGGTCGGCAACCTACGGCTCGCGAGCCTCATGCGGCTCTTTGGATGTGAAGTTGCAGCTCTTTAGTTCGATACGCAAAAAAAAATATTTTATAAAAAAAAAACATTTAAAAATGGTTCTGAATTGATTAATGAGGATTAGGCACAAATTATTGTTGGCAAAAAAATTGTGGCTCTTTAAAAACTTCAAACCTTTATAAATTCTAATTTTTGGCTCTTCTAACTCAAAAGGTTGCCGATCCCTGGTCTAGTCCAATAGAGGACGAAGAAATCTTTAATAAAACTTTTGACTTAAATAAATAGACACTAGTTATAACAAAAATTATTTTATATTGACCTAAGATTTATAAAGTGGGTTGCTGTGATATGAATACTGTGAACTAACTATTTTATTGCGCGATCCCATTCGCTTCATGGACAGTTATAACATTGTAACACTAACCGTGGGATAACTTTGTATTTATTCTACTATTCACTGCCGTTATTCGCTCGAATTATATACTAAAATATAAACAGCACAGGTATATGGACTACCAGATATTTGTAACGTTGCTAATTAAGTACTTAACGAGTGGCTGTCGAAACCATAACGTGTAAGCCTTGAGAAATCAAATAAAATGGAGTCCTGACTACATATGTCTTTAACTGTCGTGTTTCATAATTCATTATAGCATTGAATCATTAGAAAAGCTGTATCTATAGGTATAAATAAATTTAATGTTGTTCGTGAATTTTCAAATAACTAGTTAATATGTTATTTGTTTAGCGTTTCTTTTCAAATTACCGTAGTTGTGTGAATGAACTTTAAATAGTCGTCATTCACATCAAGAACACGTTTATTGTAAGAAAACGATACTGAATGACTAAAATAGCTTTATACAATTATTTAAAGTTAACTATCTATACAATGGGCAATAATCATGCAACTTTCCATTGCAAAGTTTTGGCCTCGAGTTTTTATTTTAAAGACAACACTATGCACTAAGGAAATAATCCTTGGATTGCGGGGGACTCAGAGCAATAGTTTGTGGATCGCACAAAACATTGCCCTGCGTGGGAATCGAACCCATGCCACTGGCACGTAAATCTTAACCACTATGCCATTTGTGCAGTCAAGAGTCTTGGATCAGCCAAAAAATATTAGGTATGTATTTGATTTTGACGAAACGAAATGTACGAGTACAATAGGCAGCAAGTACGAAATTTGGAACAGTGCTAGGGCAGGCTACCGTCCCTATTCTGTACATAGGATATTTACATGGCAGAATACGGGTGTGTTACAGTTAATTTGATATAATTACGGATAAACCAATGCCTACGCTGCCTACATGCGATATACACAATTTTTGTTACAATAACTAATAAAGCTATGTATATAACTGAATGAAATCATAACTATTGATAGTTGTGGTGTTTTGTTATTGCAAAAAGTAATGAGCGCGCGTATATTTCCCGTTAGATCTATAGCCAACACGGGCCTCTTGTCGGTCATTTGACCGCATTCATTGAATCGTACTACAGATTCTGGGAAATGTGAACGACATATTATTCATTCTGCCTATATGCATTATCTATATATCTTAAAAAATCATCACACCCTAATATAACGATTAATGATTCGCTATTATAAGTGCGTATTCTGGCACGCAAGTGGATGGTTTGGTGTGTCAACAAGTCCACATATCTATCAGAATTGATCTTCTAAAGAAATAATGATTTCTGATGTTTACGCAAGTATTACACGTTTAAAATTAAAACTATTTTTATGGATTCTATCGCGTTTGTATATGATTTTTAATTTCTTGACGTTACAGCGTTCATGGTCACGGGAGGACTGTCCTCCTATTGTACAACGCGATAGAATCCGTAAAAATAGTTTGATTGCGAACTGTTAAAGAAATGTCTAAACTATCCGGGTGTGGAGAAAAGGCTTAGACGCCCTTTCCCGAGGCATGATTAATTTCACGTTTACTTATGTTTTATTCAACGCTGACCAGGATTTTTAATTTTATTGTTATCACAAAGATTTTTTGGAAATATATCGTTGATCAGTAAAGGGAACTTGACCCTTTATATGATAATTGTCATGTGGAATGCTGATCCCATTATCTATACAGCACTTTAATCATAGTATCTAGTAGCATGTTTCGGTAGCAAACTTTATAACAAAAAATATGGCTGTGATTGTCATATAAAATCAATGGCATTCGACTGCCGATTGCAAGAAGCCCTGAGTTTCAATCCAGGTTCGGTCTGAAAGTGGTACTTAAATTTCTACCAAACAAAAATCTATGGCAATTATAGGTTTGGTGCCTTAATAACTATATAAGTCAACGTAAAATAGGTCACGTAGTATGGTTACGTTCCCTTATTGCAAAAGAAGTAAAACTTGAAATTAAACCTTATATACCAGCACGTCTGACCAGTGTGTGTGGAATTTACAATTTCCGACTTTTTGGAGAAGACTCAAGACCAATGGTATATGGCTGAGAAGAAGAAGAATATAAATTAATTATGAAATACATTATATAGAGATTTTACATATAAACGTTTGTTTCTAATAGTAAGCTGTTGTAAAATGTTGTAAATGTATAATATAGGATACCTGGTACAGTTGTTAGACTAACTGGTGCAGTTCTTACATATTACAGTGGGAAAATTAAACTGTTATCTTTTGTTGTTTAACTATTTATCAAGCCATTAACCTATTGACGCTCACTGTTGACTATAGATCCCTTCACGAAATGGAGATATTGCCTGATCGCCACGCTTAGAAGGCGGGTTGGCGATCACAGTTTATTTTCTAAGTTTGCTAAGAGAGTGCTACTGCCGATTTTGCTCGTAGTTCATTAGCGGGTGTTTACGCTTCTCAAAAAAAAAGTAAGAGGGTTAGTAACGCAAAAAAAAAACCTTATATTACCAGAGCAACAATACATAATCGCTATCGAAAATCTGTTTAAATATATGCAATGATATTTATCAAAGGAGTTTTGCAGTTATGAAATATCACCTATAATACTGCGATATTTATATATGTTACGCTTTTTTGAAGATCATTTTCTCTTCTAATGATGATTATCCGTGTGGTGACGGAGTAAGGATACAATTCACCACCTATACCTACCCTATCTTACCCGTGGGTGATCGTAAGAGACGACTACGGGATGTAAAACGCATATAACATCAATGCAAGAGAAGGAAAACTCGAAACAAAATCCTATACCAACACGTCTGACCAGCGTGGTATAGTAGGTTAATTTCCCTCCCATTGCGGAGAAGGCCCGAGTCCAACAGTGGGACATATATGGACTGTGATGATTATGATGAAAATTAAGTAAATACCAAAAAAATATTATTACATTAAGATATAATAATTTTTAACACGTTATCTGGTAGCATTTATGTATCCCACGTATATAATAATGCTGTTGCTAGATTACAGTTGTATGAATAATAAATTCTCTACTAACAGTGCGAAATATTTGCACATATCTTCTAATATATATATATATTATAAGTAGCTGTTGGGATGAAAGTAAACATTGATTTTGCTATTATACTGTATATTTTGTTTGTTTCGATAACCTAAAGCAAACTTCGTATGCGTATTGGTGTTTGTCTTCGCATTTTGGAGATGTGATACAGAGGCCCGACCTACTAAACGTTTATTCAATTGTAAGGCCCGATATCGAGTTAAGCCTATTGAGAAAATATTGCTAGAATATAATACTTAAGTGCCTACAGTTTATTTCTCGTGCGGTATCAAGTTTAAAATGGTTTCTTTGAATTGTTGTCACCCTCTTAGATTCACGTGATGAATGAGTATCAGTATTCTTCTGGGATACTTATAAACACCAACCACCATCGCTAACTATCAGTCAAACGTGACGATTGTAACATTTATTCTATAGTGAAGCTTTTATCGAAGATTGGCTGATAGATGGAGTTGACAGTTTATTCATCAATCTATTCATTAGCATATATGTTATTACAAGTATGACAGGTGTGATCGAATGTTGTTAGTAAACAGATTAATGTAATGACTTAGAATAATAACGAAACTTTAATGACCAGCTCATTTAATTATTGATCTACGATTTGGTACTGTTTGAGATGTTTTATTTATTCATCGTGGATATTTATTATACATATTCCGTTATTGCTGAATTTAAAATGATAGAGCTGCAAGTAGTAAGGTAATATATCTATGCGCGCGAGAGACAAAATAAACCTATCTATAGATAGAATTTTATTTGAACTAGTCATTTATATTCGGGAGTCGTTGAGAAAAAGGGGCATTAGTGTCTTCATTTATGTTGATTTTATGTTTAATACATACATAGCCAAACTTGCTACGACTCGAACATAATTACTTCGTTTGATCAATATCGAATATATACAACTCATCACATTCCTCGATCAAAGTCTTCTGCTAGATCATTTACCATTTGTCCTGAATACGACCGCCGTGATGTATCTTTTATAACTGTCCTATTCTCATTTGCTTTAAATACCTTCTTCTTATTGTCAGTATATAGGCATCCTCTGCTTGGCACGGGGTTTCTCCAGAGAAGTTAGCTTCGTTACACGATACTAACCAAAAAAGTTCTATTTAATCGATTTTTACGATACCCACTAAATAAGAGACAGTATTCCTTGCATTCTTATTCTTTCACCAGGCAAATAAAATACCTACATCGCTATTGCTCTTTACATTTAATTCTTCTCTACCCATTTTCATCCAAGGACGGGCAAGAGATTCCTTCTTAGCAGCAGGGTGTGCAGTCTATTGTAATATAATGCTCAGATGAGTGATCTAGAAATTTCCACGCACGTAATAACGTGCGTATGTTCGTATCCGTGTAATCAGCTTTTACAACATCCGCAGGAAAGAAAGAGGTGGAATACATTATATACTTAGTCCATTATCTCATATATTCCCAAATTGATTCTTTCGACATGTTCAAACCATTACATACGTTGCTCAGTGTTAATCTTTCAGTCCAACTTTTTTTTTCTAACAACAATTATCACTTACTATTTCTGTCAAATACACGATAAATGGTATGCTAAATGCTTCAAGGATATGTTTAATTCGATTTATCATTTCCTAATGTTTTCAAGGTTGGTCAGTGACATTAAAAGCATTTAATAAAACGTTAATTCAACGTTTGAAATAAACGTATTTTTTGCACGTTTTTTTTACTTAAAAGACATTCTCATAACCAGTTACGCTCTCTGATTACGATCTGATTAAGTTTCTGGTTTTTGGCCAATATATTATGTGATCGTCATTATTATCAGCCTATCAATATTCAATATTGGACATAGGTCTCCTCATAAGTGGGATAATGCCACAATCGACATGCTTCGAAGTATTAGCTTGGAGTTTCCCAGCAGAGTGTTGCGGCCCGTTGTTCTGGTTCTCCCTCAGCTAATTATTACGATACCCACGGGAAATTAAGAATTGGCATACATAATGTATTCTAACCCGTTACCACATGAGTAATATATGATAGTTAGGTTAAACAATTGCATTATTATTATAGTGAGGCTAAGCCAACTTAACTTGGTGCGGTCTTTTATTGGATGAGTGTCGCATTGGATATTCTTTAAACGCAGTATTAACCCAGATAAATTGTTAATTTATAACTGTATAATTTTTCATATTAATTAAATTAGCATTTAATATGCTTAATTATTTATAAAAACCCGATTACGAAGCGAAAAATGATGTCACAAGTGGGATTCGAACCCAGACCTATTGGCAATCCGTCCCAATCGTGCTGCCACTTACACCACCGTGAACTATTATAAGACAATCAAATCTCGCTTCGTATTATATTTACGTCTTTAAGGAGACGTGTGCCATCTACCCGACAATGTTTACACATTGTATGAACTTAATACTTCAAATGTGTATATTTTTTTCGTATTGTAACGTGAGTAAGAATAAAAATTTACCTATCACTTTCTTGTCTGTGGGTGTCCTAAAAGACTACTAAGACATAATATGCATATTAAACTAGTAACGTAGAGAAGGAAAACTCGAAGCAGAACCCTGTACCAACCCCTTTGATCAACGTGGTATGTTAAGTCTTTTTCGCTTCAATTGTGTAAGAAGCTGGGCTCAGATGTAGGACGTATAAAAAAGCTCGAATAATGTTGATTTATAATATTTATATAAAAAAATATAACTAAAAAAAAACAGTCCGCCGATTACATGATTTTTTCAGTAGATGTAACCGATCTAGTAGTAAATTGTAAGATAAATTTCAGGTATTATGTAATTTTAACAATGTGTAAGTGCCTTAAATAATGTTTAGATATAATAAATTATTTAACTTACAAAGTCTCCATCGTAAAAACTTGACGCTGATGTTCTAGAACAACAGTCGTTAAACCAAATGAAAGGTCTCTTGACAGTTTGTACCACTAATCAAGACAAAAGGGGAGTTTTTTAATACACCACCGCTCATAGTGTAATAAATGCTTTATGTCACTGGGACTCTACAAACATATAATTAATCGATACAAATCATACCCAGACTTACTTAGACTAGACTGCACAGATGGCGAAGTGGTTAATAAACCTACCTACCGTCGTTGCTGCCATGTGGTTCGATGCCCACACAGAACAATATCTAGTGCAATCCACAAATCGTTGTTCTCAGTCTGGATGTAATTTGTCTGTCTGTTAATTATATGTTTTTTAAGTCTGTTATTGCCTTAATGCAAGTGTTGTCTTTAAAAAAAAATACTTTAAAAAACTGTGGATCGCACAAAAAATTGTCCAACGTGGGAATAGAAGCTATGACAAGATCGGTACTTGAAACGCTCTGTCATTTATGGAGCTAAAAATATGTCAAAAATTATTGCCAAACATCCTTACTACTTCTGTCTGTGTGAGGACGAACTAATAATAAAATGTGTCACCACGCTTTATTCTCGTGGGTGTCGTACATAAATAATAACAAAGGGAATAAATAGGTCCTTGACCTAGAGCACTTTCAATAACCCAGAACTTTAATCGCGTGTTTCTTAACAACTATCTAACAAACGGCAAGTTATTTCCCCAAATAACATATCTTGCAGTATGACTGTTAAGTAATAGGTCCCTCCACAAGAGGAATTTCTCTTATAGTCACGCTTGGCTGTCGCAGTTGGTATTATAAGTTATCCAGGTGAATATAGACGTACCGGTGGCCCGCTCGCACGGCGAAGAAGAGGTGCTTGCAAGGTGGGTTAATGGGGTTGCGCGCCGCCTCTTCCGTCGCCCCGTACCGATCTGGCGGGGTGCGACGTCCATAGCCCACCGCAAAAATAAAAAAAAAGGTGAATATAGACGTCATCATACAGGGTCTGGTCGGAGGTTGGTTCATAGTTTTGCAAAAATAAAAAAGTCTTACCGTGTAAGTGGAGTCTTTTTTTTTTAAGACACCACCCTGCACTAAGAAAATAATACTTGTATTGCGAGGGACTTTACAGACATATAATTAACGCAAACAAGTCACATGCAAACACTGAACAACACTTTGTGGATCGCACAAGTATCAGATCGCACAGTATTGTCCTGTGTATGAGTCGAACCTACTGAACTGACACGGAAGGTCGATATGTTAACCATTACGCCATCAGTTTTTGAAAAGCTTTTTAAATAAATACGCATCCTAATATGATTATCCTAATTATAGCAATGCATCCCAACTGCAAACAACGTTAAAAACAAATACTTCGATTGTGTAGTTAGGACATTGATTGTGAAATATACGGCGACGCTGGGGGTCAAAGCGAACAAAACGAAACGCGCCAATAATAACCAAACAAACCAACGCGGTTTTGTATTTACTTATGTATGAAATTTAATTGGCCTGAACTAACTGATCATGTAATTTTTTAAACTGTGACCAGACTAATAGTATGCCTGCGGTTTCCATCTTTTTTTTTATATAGCTCAAATACGTCCCACTCTTGCCGCTGGTACCGCTCATACTTTTGTGGCATTAGGAAAGAAATCGCCTATTACAGCATGTTAGACCGATTAGATTTTATATTCTTACTTTGTTTAGTCGTCTCTTACAACACTCACGGCCAAGGAAGGGGTGATAGCTCATTTTATTTCTAATCTTTTTTTTTAATAATACAACACCCGGCACTAGGGAAATAATCCTTGTGGGATTTTAGAAATATTCAATTTAATGGACACAAATTAACATCCAAAACAACAATTTGTAAAAAAATATTGTATTATACTATTTATCGTATTTGTTAGTACCGTTGCTCACTACTTTGTTCTCATATAGGTGTTTTACACATACATATCATCACGCCATATCCCTTGCAGTGTAGGCAGAGAGAACAGAGTGCCAGAGAACTCTATCCTTGCATACTTCACTGACGTCCTCAACATTTATAATTCTCTTCATACACGCTCGCCGGTTTCGGAGACTCTTGACTCCACCTTCCTTCAGTACATGACCGATCTGGTCTAGGTAGGTTAGTCTCGGTCTCCCCCGGTACCTACATTCTTCCACTTTCGCATTGTATATCTTCTTAACCAGACGTTCGTTCGGCATTCTTTCCACATGTCCAAACCATCGGAGCATTCCCTTTCGCATCTTTACACCAATACTCTCTTTCATACCTACTCGCTCTCTTACGTCGTCGTTACGAATAGGATAATAAAAGGATAGGATGGATAGCTTTCTTCTCAATTTATAGTAATATTATTTTAATGCAAATTATTTGTCATTCACAATTATCTGTTATCTCCAAACGATTCTAAAAGATGGCGGTATCTGTTAACTGGATTGAGTAAGTATTTAATAGATGGCGCTATGTTAAACATACAAACGTTTCATATAAGCTACAATTTATTAGCATAACCACCACGTGTTACTGAGGCTACTTTAGCCACAGTAACGCGTGGCCAGGTTTGCTAGTATATATATATATATATACATTAAATAACAAAGGTTAATAAAATAAATCCTATTCATAATCTAAGCTTCCATAGTACCTATAACACCAACGTGCCAAAGTAACCTTGACGTGTCAGCTCTGTATAGTTTTAGATTTATGGAGTTTAATTTGCGAAATGGGTTAATCAATATCTTCGCACTAAAATAGTATTAAACTTACTGCATTAAAGCTGGAAGTAATCCAACAATCGATAATAGAAACTTTTCGAAAATGTGGATGTGAAAAACAGTTATAGAGTGATAGAAAAATATTTCATTGATTTGTAGCATTACTCCCACGTATTAATAATTCCGTATGGTGACGGAGTAAGAATACTATTCACCACCCCATATCTTACCCGTGGGTGATCGTACGAGACGACTAAGGGATATACAACGCATATAACATCTATGCGAGAGAAGGAAAACTCGAAACAAAACCCTATACCAATACGTCTGACCAGCGCGGTATAGTAGGTTAATTTCCCTCCCATTACGGAGGAGGCCCGAGCCCAACAGTGGGACATTTATGGGCTGTGATGATGATGATGATGATGATGATTAATAAATCCGTGTAAGCATTACGATGGAATGCTGTTGTCAGGGAGTTAATTATAGACTCAACTTCACTTGTCTGTCCGGATTATGTGTTCTATTTGCCTGACATTATTACAGTTAACTAGATCTTGAGGATACTCGTTTCAATTTTGAGCAGCCTTTTTTTAACAGATCATTGAGAGTTCACCGTTAGGCACGCCCCTTGATGAAAAAGAATTTGACCTACTACGCCACCCTAGTCAGACAATTTGCCATTCATATTTATTTAGAATTTTCTAGATGTCTTATTCCTATCTTCCTTTTCCACAGAAAGATGTGGGGTCACATATTCTCAATCCATGCAAATTATCTAAACTGATTATTTAATCATTTATTTTTATTTTATAGGTGGAGCTGTATCATAGTGAAAACTGGTATGCGGTAAAACGCGGGGTTCTCAAAAAAGATGACGGAGGGCGAAAAGCAGCAGAATGCTGGCGGTGCCAACGCCGCGCCGCAGCACAGAAAGGGGCACAGGTACGACATTTTACAATTAATTTATAACATCGATTGCTACTGCTCAGTTACTCGTACATCTAGGTCTATTTTTTTAAAACAACAATTCACAATAAAGAATAAATATTTGCGTCGCAAGAGATTTTTTAATATACAATTAACAAACCTAAATTACACCCAAATTAAATTACAGTAATTGTTGATTTAAATTACACATAAAAATCTACATTAACCAGTGCATTGACGTCAACTGTTGCGTAAGAAGCTAACAATATCAATAGTCGAATCAGTTTGCAGAGAACCTTTTAACGTTATCAACATTTATTTGACATTTGCCTAAATAATTATTTTTATGAGCATTTGACCCACTAAATGAATGAAGTCTAGTTGGTGACTTTGTATTATTATATTCAACGTCGTGTGATTATGAATTTAATTACGCTGTTTATTATTTATCTTTGTTCCGTGTGGTGACGAAGTAAGAATACCAGTCACCACGCCTTGTCTTGCACATGGGAATAAAAGACGACCAAGGTATATAATATGCCTATTATAACATCTATGCAAGAGAAGAAAAACTGAAAATAGAACTCTATACCAACCAGTCTGACCATCTTTTTTATAGTGGTTTGACCACGTTCTTGACAGTTCTCTGTCTGCAGCCGCGGGCCGTTCCCTCCGGGGTAGTACCACACTCTCGCAGAAGATCGACGTCTGAGCAATAGCAATGTGCTGTTGCGCTTCGTTCGGTGAGCGAGAGAGCCGGAAGCCCAAGTTGGTGGGTTTAGGGTTTATATTAGTAGGCAGTGGCCAACCTACTCCTAGTATAGCAAAGGTCCATGGGCGGCAGTAACACTTACCATCAGCTGTGCTGCTTGCTCGTTTGCCACCAAAAGCAATAAAAAAAAAAGACCACACGCTGGTCTGGCTGGTATAGTAGATCAATTTTCTTTCCATTGTGTAGGAGGCTCGAGTCCAGCAATGGGACGTAGTTATGTATTTTATTTTAGATTAAATGATTAGTTATTAATCGTTAAGGATAATAATTAAGAATGAATACTTTAATAATGATATAATATGGTGAATATGCATAACAATTCAAACTTATGAAATATATTTATTTCCGTTTTTAATTATTACATTATATGCGTTTTATTTAATGGTGTTAAGTATCATCAAATTCCCTTAATTAACAATGCAAATTGCACTACTCTCTTTAACTTTCTTCTGTTGTCATGTTAAATTTCATTATATTTCCAAATATAAACCAAGTTTCTGCATTGTTTTAAATGAATGTCAGTTAATTCACAAAATTTGTCTGTAATGGAGGTTAAGTATCAGGAACACTTCTATAAAGATTACATCGGAATCTAAATAGATGCGGCACCGCAACGATCTGACGAAACTTTCTTTCGTAAAATATTGACCTTACTCATATACATCTACAGATTTGGTTTATTCGGTGATAACCGAATAAACCAAATCAAATATAATAATAAAAAGTCATTTTAGTAATTTTTTTTTACAAATACATCGGTTGCCAACAATAACTAAAAACTTTCTACTTTTAGTTTGAACGCCTCTGACCAAAAATGCTACTGAGAAATAATAGTATACTGTATCCAATCATGGTTCTTTATTATTGTGACCTCGCCAACATTTATCGGTATCTATTACTTATTCTGTATTATTATATTATGCTCGTAGTAGAACCCAATTGTATCAAATAATATTCCCACTAGTATCTATGCGCTCTGATTTACGAGTGTACATCTTTCGTTGTATTATCATGACCCACTTATACTCTGTTATGTGGCTCGGTGCACGTTGCTTTTATCATTGTGTAGATTTCGCTTTGTACTCTGTCCGTTAAAATTAACGTGGCATTTAAAACAATCATTAATTTTCTTTGGTTAATGTAGATAATTGTATTTAACGCTTACTATTTGTAAGGTAATATATGAAAAAATACAATTGCAAACTTTCTTTTTCAATCAATCTTTTTTTTATTTCTAGTCTTTCTTTATTATTATTTTTTGTTGCTTATGGTGACAAACGAGCAAGCAGCACACCTGATGATAAGTGCTACTGCCGCCCATGGACCTTTGCCACACCAGGGTCAAAGCTAGGCCGCTGCTTACCAATGGAAACCCCAAACCCACCTAGAAAATACGATCTCTCGCTCGCCGAACGAAACGCAACAGCGCATTGTCACTACTCAGACGTCGATTTTCTACGAGAATGTTACTACCCCGGACGGTCATTATTTGCGCTATGGCCTACCTATGGTCAGCAATGGCTGTCGATAGGCCGTTAAATGGTTCATCAGATATACTTAATTAATACGAAATAAAAATGTGCAAAAGTCCATATCCATATTAATATGTTTTGCAGTGGTACTTTGGAAGAAATTGACTCTATACTACTTACAAGATAACGAAGAGAATATCATTAAAGTTTCTATCCTATACCCCTATTTGAATATATATTTACTCAATCTAATATATGTAGATACATATTCGCTGATGGTGTACTAATATAAATAAATCTCTCTTGGATCTTCGTGTATGTGAAAATAACACCACTGCGAAATTCTTTCATAATTACTAACCGACAGAAACTTTACAATTATTTTATGATTGTTGTAATGATACATGTATACAATATGGCATACTTGTTTGAATATTACCCTCGTATGATTGAATAGATTCTATTCTCATACAAAACCTGTCTATAGAATAACTATTTTCATTTTTTAGAATGACTTTATTATGATCTTTCTCTGTTGTGGCCGTTGAAGTTGGACAAGATGTGTGGAATCCATACATGCTGTCATATGGATGAATGAGACCGCAATGAGAGTGAACATACTATTCCACCGACTAATTGCGTTGGCGAAATGTTTTGCTTCGAATTTTGTTGCCGTAATCTCTTTGTCATTTTTGGGATACCCGGATTTTAAGAAAAGTGGTGAATTATATATAGCAATTTCTTATACTCTGACTCCGTCATTACAAGGAGCTGAGAAAGAATTACTTTTATGTTATTACTAAAGATCATATAAATATTTTAACTGACTGTACATGCAATTGTATTCATATACCTACCATAGTTATTATGCTTCCCCTTGATTTCGCTTGTGGTCCACCGTCCACTATTTCAACTACATCATTATGCAGAGTTCACTGAAACATGACATTGACACTTTGTACGCGAACTTACACACTGTCCATTTTATTTTTTTTATTGATCTTGGTGACAAACGAGCAAGCAGCACACCTGATGGTAAGTGTTACTGCCGCCCGTAGACCTTTGCAATACCAGGGTATACCTAGGTCCCTGCCTACCAATGAAAATACCAAATCCACCCAGAAAGTTGGGCTTCCGGCTCTCTCGCTCACCGAACGAAGCACAGCAGCACATTGCCACTGCTCAGGCGTCGATTTTCTGTGAGAGTGTGGTACTACCCCTTTTAATCAAGCTGATGCTGGTTCTACTCAACATAATCGTCGGTTAATTATAACAGTGACATTAATTAAAAAAAGGAAATTTTACAGTACACTCATTTAAGATTTTTTCCGCCATCAAAATAGCGATTTAACATGGAATACCAAAATGACACCTATGACAGCACAGAGATTTTGGCGTTTATTTTTTTATTATTTATTAAATACGAACGATAACAAAACGTTTTTTGTGTGGTGACGGATCAAGAATACAATTCACCACCCTCTTATCCTTACCCGTGGGTGACCTTAAGGCACGACTAGGGAATATAAACCCTGTATAACATCTATGCGACTGGAGAAAAACTCGAAACAAAACCCTATTCACTTCTGACCAGCATGGTATAGTAGGTCAATTCCCATTTTGGAGGAGGCTTGAGTCCAACAGTTCAGTTTGGCCTGAAATGAACAAAATGTTTTAATAACAATTCAATTTTTTTTTTGAAAAATATGTGACGTTAACTGTCGATATCCAAATTAATCTGACGTAATAACAAATGATCTGACAGATACAATATAATATAAATACCTTTCTTTTTTGTTTTTTTTTTTGCGGTGGCCTATGGAAGTGGTCGCGCCCCGCCAGATCGGTCCGGGGCGACGGAAGAGGTGGCGCGTAACCCCATAGACCCACCCTGCAAACACCTCTCTTCGCCGTGCGAGTGGGCCACCGGTATAATATATATACCTATAAACAATGACGAAAACCTATTGTTATTTAAACTATTAGCATGTAATTACGTAAGTTTGGCCGTTAATTGGCATTGTGACATACTGACTGTACCACGAAATCAATGTTCCTTGGCTATTGTCTTAAACTACAAAAGCAACTATGTATTGGCTATTGTTCGAATAACATATTAGAAGATATATTATATAAGTAAATATTGGTTCTATATGCGTATGTAATATCAATTGTTCTCAATTGAATTGGAATTATGATATGACCCATATTGCGAATTCTCGCTGGGGGTCTATTTATGGTTAATTGTATCTATTATTAGCAGACGACGGCGATATCCAAAACAAGGGTTTTGTGTTTGACCCGTATGTATGTAGGTATGTATATGCAGTCTTGTGTTCCCTCGTAACTACTTAACGGCTCAACCGATTTTGATAAATGATATATCGTGATTCATTTTGAAAGTGCCAGAGTCATGTATACGATAGAATTCTTTAAAGAAATATTATTATTGGTCTAATTTTTCAAGAACTGAAATTCATTAAGATACCCTCTTGTATCTTAATGAAGGGCTTAAAAGGCTTACCTACAATTAGCAATCTCAGTACAATCATATCGAACATAGATATTTGTTCAAAATAGATTCTTTTAATCTATAATGTAATTAATTACCATCAGTTTTTTATCCTTTACAGTTCCTATAAACATTCGATTAATGAACACGAGTTTTCTATGAGGGACATAGACCTACTATCAAGATTTAATCTGGTTACATTTATTTAGTTTAGCTTGTCTTGCAATGATGGCATATGCTTACGATCATTAAATCTAACAACGACATCCTCGAAAAAAGCTGACGGTGGTGAATTTATTCTTAAAAACCGCTATCATATGGTCAACTCACAATAACTTGTTTCAACAAATATATTTTATAGTATGAAGTGAAGTCATTATTCAATATGTATGTAGTACGTGTAACGTACAAGTTAGAGAAATGTGAGTGTAGTGTACCCTCCTACCTAAGACCTTAACTTACTACAGTTGCGGCACGCTATGATGGCCGTTTTGACATATTGCAATAGTGATGTGAAATGTCGATTTATTCTCGAAAAAAATATAGGTAATGAAATCTATAAGTTTTTATTGCAAGTAGTATCTGATTAAAAAAGTTTAATAAAACAAAAATATAAATGATCCTATGTGACGATCGTATTAAATTTCATTTTATTAAGTTTCGAAAAACAAATGCCGAGTTGTGTGGTAAATAAGTACACCAATAATTATAATCTTATAAAAATGAAAAATAAATATTTGCGGGACCCTAATATATATAGTTTAGAAATCAATGTAATAAATATATGTATGTCCTAAAATAATATATTCTATAAATTTTATGACTAACTGCACGTCACTATTGACAATAAAGAACAGCAATTTGCTCTTTCAAATGTAATTACTATAAATACAAAACTTCATGAGTGGACAAACATCAAAACGGCCATCATAACGTGCCGGTATATAATCAACAATGATTCCCAATATACATGAAGAAAACAAAATGCCTATGCACCATTGTATTATTTGTAAATTGTTAAAGGGCCAGTCCGCAACAGTACCCGGTCTAAAGGGGCTCCGAAATCGTGTGGTGCACGTCGGGATATGGAACCGTCTGAATATTATTTACAATCGAAATATATTGAGATAGCTAATCAGAGGTAGTTTGGGAGGTTAAAACTCTATACTTTGCCGTGGTGTCGTTGAATGTTAATTATATTAAAAGCAAATCATCACCATCTCGTCTTCTCGCAATCATCTCAATCACAACCGGTCTTTTCCAACACTTTGGCACCATTTAGCATTGTTTCACAACCTCCCAAAGAGCTTATCCTGTCACTGCTTAACTGTGTGAATTCTATTTCATTTCCTGGCCAAACTTAACAAACTAACCAAGAAAAGAACTGTAAGCACATTGGCACTTTAAGTGAAAACGTATTTGCAATACATTTCCTTTCATATGAACTTAAATTATGTACACTCCTCCATATGTAACTTATTAAGGCTCAGCATATTTAATACTCTTACGGCTATAGGATTTTAGCGTTCATTTCTTCAAGTCAGGTGCAGGCTCTGTAGTGAATTAGCTGCTGCAGTGTTTGCCGAGCGCTATGACATGTCCTTCTGAAATAAAACTACTTTTACGGATTCTATCATGGTCATGGTCACGGAAGGATTTGATCACTGTAAAGTGTTCGAAACGTCGGGAAATTAAAAATCAAATACAAAGGCGATATAATCCGTAAAAGTAGTTTTATTTCAAATGTGTGTATACTCGAATAAACATCAGAAACCACATGTCCTTCTGTAAACGAGGTTTAAGAAAAGCACTTCTTTCACGATAGGATTCTTTCACAAATGACTTGGCTGTGCTTCTGTGTATTACTGGCGTCCTTGAGCATTTGCCAATTATCATCAAGTGCGCTGCTTACTCGTTTGCCGCCAAAAGGCAATCACTTATTTTAAGGTATTATATTTTCTTTGTATACTTTTAAACGTTCACACACAAAGCTGTGTGGTAGCGGCTACGAATACTACCAACTCTTACTTTGCTCGTGGATGTCGTATAAGACGACTAAGAGCCCTTCAATGACCTGGTCTAACTCCACCTGATGCCGTTAGGTCAACAATTACATTCCCAAGGAGGGTTGACGTCTGGCAGGCGGCTGGTCATAAAACTATTGCCAATACCTTTTTCAATATGTACTATGAAAGAAGAGTAAATATTGTATCGACCCCAACTAATTGGGATAAGAGTAGGAGAATTATGACTTTTAAACGTTCACCTATTCTTTGTCCTTTGTTAAGTTTCAATAATTATTTTATCGTTACGAAAATCATGCCCTCCCAACTGAACGATATTTTGTACAACAAAGGGAAAGGTAATTAGCTTCTGACAAGACTGACATGGACATTTATTTTGTTGTGTATTTTGTGTAATTCAGAATTTCATTTTTACTTAATTTGTTTTCACTTTGTACTCTTTAGTAATAAAAGTCAAATTTAGAAGATGTTTATAATGAATGCACAGATGGCATATTTAGTTAAGATATATCTGACCTTCCGTGCCAATGTCGTGGGTTCGATTCCTACGTAAAACAATACTTTGTGCGAGCCTCAAACTGTTGTCTGAGTCTGACTGTAATTTGTTTACGTTAATTATATGTTTGTAAATTCCGCCGCAATACAAGGATTATTTTTTTTAGTGCAGGGTGATCTTTTAAAAAAATTAACTTCATTAAGAATATACTCCTTAGTGTTATAATTCTCCGGTGCTGACCTGACGCTGCCGACCATCGCCAGGGCGATGCTCGACAGCGTCAGGAACTGGGACGCGGTCGTAGCCTTCTGCGAGGCAGTAGTCTCGCAGAAGGAGGCGGCGGAGCGCGTACGCGAGGAGCGTCTCCTCGACGACGCGAGCCGTCGCCGGCGACTGGGGCGGCGTAGGCGCGATTACCTGCGCCTTATGCCGCCCTAGCCGAGGCCGCGGGTGATTGGACCGGGGAATTAGTCCGTCACCCGCCGAGAGGCTGACCGCGAGGAAAAGACCGACGTCCTCCCCGAGGGAAGCGATGTCGCTCAAGAAGAGGGTACCCCTCGGAGGTATTCCGTCGAGCCGGCCACTGACGACAAGTTCACGCTGCTCCGGTGGCCAGTCCAACGACGAAGGCGAGGTTTACGGATGGGTTATGGGTGTGCGTGCTTACGCCCTCTGTCGCCCTGGACAGAGTGGTGCGAGGAGCGCGACGACCGTAGCCCACACAACAAAAAAAAAAGTGCTATAATTCTTAAAGCTAAATAAAGTTAATCAAAACCATATTCATTAGAATTATGGGGTTTACCCGCCTGTTTTACAGAAAGAAAAAGTGTTAACCCTTCATAGATCAGGACAAGGACTCTAGGATGTTAATCAATAAACAAAATATTGTATCTGATACAAATGCTTAACATATTACTAAAATCAATTCGGTCAAAAAATTACACTTTGGAATTTACCTAAGTAATCCAGATCGTGACTGGTTATTTCACGAGTTGCATTATGGGTAACCAAACTGTCACTTTCAGTGACATGTGTTAAGCAGATTGACGTACGCAAGATCAAGGACTCGGTCCATTATCGCCTCATATGACACGTCTTAGAAAGAACGTTACCTATACATGTACTTATAGTACCCGCCAGCACAAGGACATGTTCCCCTCACTTAGTTTTGAAAAACAAGTTGTGTACCTACAAATTTAATTTAAACTAATTAGTTATAAAATCAACTATATTATTATGTTACTACATACAAGTTTATTTTTGTAATATAGTTTATGTAACATATTACATTGGTTATTTAATGTTATGAAGCAATCATTACTTTAATTGGCAAAATCTACGAAGACATCCTATCTATATGACTTTCATTTAAAAAAAAATATTATTTTATTTCAATGCATACTTAAAGAACATCGACACAGCATGTTCAAAAAACCTGCCATTGTAATTTTAACTTTATTTAACATTATTAGACTTTACCATGAGCTGTGTGGTAGCGGCGACGAATACTACCAACCCTTACTTAGCTCGTGGATGTCTTAAAACTATTGCCAATAACTTTTACAATATGTACTATGAGAGAAGAGTACATATTATATCGACCCCAAATAATCGGGATAAGAGTAGGAGAATGCTGACTTAAAGAACATTGACACAGCATCTTCAATAACCCTGCCATTGTAATTTTAACTTTATTTAACATTATTATCCTTTACCATTAGCGAAATCGACTCTTAAACTGATAACTTTATTTGTACTAGAAATCTTACATAAATAGTTACTATTGTATTGTTTGCGGCACACAGGTTCTTTATTTGTCTACGTACCTTTTCTTCTCCTTCGCAGTCCAAATACGTCCCATTGTTGGGGTGGGCCTCCTCCAAGTGAGGCTAATTACCCTTCTACACTACGCTGTCTATATTTATATTTTAACTCTATAATTTACGATGATCTTTACAAATATCTTAATTCTTGACAATTATTTCATCTCATATACCTACATCAGATTAAACTGAAATTATTAAACAGGTTGTTCGTGTTAAAAGCTTTACTTCCATGAAGTTGCAGTAGACGACTGCACAGATGGCGTAGTGAATAAGATACCGACCTTCCGTGCCAGTGCCGTGGGTTCGATTCCCACGCAGGACATTACTTTGTGTGATCCACAAAGTGTTGTTCTGAGTCTGGGTGTAATTTGTCTGCGTTAATTCCATGTTTGTAAAGTCCCCCGCAATACAAGGTTTATTTCCTTAGTGCAGGGTGGTTGTCCTTTAAAAAAAAAAAAAAAAAAAAAAAAAAAAGAATGAAGTTATGCTCATTAGAATGGATATTCCATATTCAGGATAGTTAGGCTACATAATAAAATGCCTTTAGGTAGGTGCATAAAATCAAGTAGGAAAATAATATGTACGGTGCAACAAATTGCTAATAAGCTTGAATATTCGTGTTGGTATATTTGTTACAATATTAATCAGGCCATGTTATCAGTTTCAACAGAATTGGCTATATAATTATATTTTACTCATTAATTAATGATATAGGAAAATATAGACGTTATTTGATTGTCGCTACATTCGGATAAATGTCCACATACTCGTAAATATCTAACTCACCGTCTCTAGTTCGTGCCTTTGGGAGGTGACCATATTGATCCCCTATGATGCAACTGATAGTCAAACCGTCTGACTAGCGTGGTGTAGCATGCCATCTTATTTCCTATAGTGAGGCAAGCTCATCTAAATTGTTCGACATAAATATATTGATTGAGAATAAAGTGACAATTAGAGAAATGATAAGAAATACGTTGGTCCAATTAACGCGTATATTACGTTAAGACAACATTTTGAACTATGCAGTACAATATTTTTAAACTGTTATGTACAGTACAATTTTTTGATAGAGATGACAGTTTTCCTTTTTACAGCCGTGGGCCGGTCCGTCCGGTGTAGTACCACACTCGTAAACAAAACGACGTCTGAACCACTACTCAGGCGTCGTTTTTCTTTTTTTTATTGCTTATGCTAGCAAATAAGCAAGTAGCACTTCTGATGGTAAGTGTCACTACTGCCCATGGACCTTTGCTATACCTAGGGTATAGCTAGGCCACTGCCTACCATTAAAAACCCCAAATCCACCCAGTTGGGCTTCCGACTCTCTCGCTCACCGAACGAAGCGCAATAGCACGTTGCCATTACTCAGACGGCGATCTTCTGCAAGAGTGTGGTACTACCCCGGACGGACCGGCCCGCAGCTGTCGACATAGAAATGTCAACAGCGTGGTCCTACCACTCATAAAATTTTCCAATGTGCTAAACTTTCTGAGTGGGTTTTGGTTAGTAGGCAGTGACCTAGCTGTACCCTTAACTTGGCAAAGGTATCATTTGTGCTGCTTGCTCATTTACCACCATAAGAAATAAAAAAGTATCCTCACAAATCACATTAAATGGTTTATTCAAAACAAACAAGTACTTGCTTACGTAATAATACAGATAGGAGATAATATCTGTATTGAGGGTTTCTGTTATTCAGCTCTAAATGATTCACCGTTACCTCATCCCGCCCTCGTCAGCTGTCCGAACGAGTGAATCACAATCTAACGTTCCCTTCCGACGATAACATAGTACATATAGCACAGCACAGATAACGCTTGGTTTTCAACACCTGGCCTATATTGATACCTCTACTCTGATATCATATGTAGACAAAGCCTAAGTTTGGTTATCTTAGTGCCAATATTTTGGTTGAGCACGCACCACGTTCAAGAAAAATATTGTTGAAATTTAACGGCTTTTCTATGATCATTAATGCATAAAGTTATTTGTTTTTTTAACGCGATTAACGATGCTATTATAATTTATATTTATGTGCTGTGAAATTATCATGAGTTTTGTAACAATGGAAAAAGAACAACAAAGATACTTATTGGAAAGGTTTGTTTCTATGTTTTTATTGTCTGTACCCACTCTTCCCGTTACGTATCTGTGTTAGGGATATTGGTAGTATTTTAAAATTAGGATTCTCTTAGTATTCTTTCCGTGTGGTGACGGAGTAAGAACACATTTCACCACCCCCCCTATCTTGCCCGTGAGTGATCGTAAGAGACGACTAAGGCATATAAAACGCATATAACATCTATACAAGAGCAGGAAAACTCGAGACAATACCCTATACCAACACATCTGTCCAGCGTGATATAGTAGATCAATTTCCCTCCCATTATGGAAGAGGCTCAAGCCTAACAGTGGGACATATATGAGCTGAGATGAATGAATTCTCTCAGATAATATGTCAGTTTACGTTTCGATTCATGCCTGAAATCAAGGCATTTCTATGTTCACATAAAATCTGATTAAATACGTACGTCTCTATCTACATATTGAGCAATACAGACAAACACATAAGTACGTATTGAAAATAAAACATGTACTTCTATTTGTTAGTAAATGAACAATTATAGCTTTATTTGTTTTATAATGTACCTAAATGAACAATTGTTATTATGACGTCGTTTCCCACACTTTCATTTGCCCCTTCCATCAATAGAAACATATTTATACATTGTATAGATAGATCATAGAAGATTTCATTACAAATATGTTAAAATAAATATTTTTGTGTATTTGTTAACACTAACCTACACATTTCATTCATCAAATTAAATTAAAATTTGGTAGATTTTATTATAGATACGACCATGAAGGTTTCGGCAAAAGAATAATCCTTTAGGGTGAAAATAAGGTCACCAGACAGTATACAGTGACCGCACGAAACCTTGTCAGGCAGCCACGTACAAATAAAATTTAAAATGGATTTTACTGCTTACATATGTTACTATACATACCGAATTACAATGTAATCATTACATATATGTAATTTTTTTTAAAATTTAGATCACGGTTCGTATATTTTATATGAATAACAATATGTAGTGTCATTCAGTTATGTTTGTAATATAATAAAATTACCGGATGATGATAAAATCAAATTTTGTAAATTATAGATAATATACGTGCTAGTAATGTATAAAATAATTGTCATATAATGTATCTATGTGGAAAGAACAGTGGGGAAGAAAAAAAAAAAAAAAAAAAAACAAATTAGTTGAACGAATTGAGGATAGTTTCAAAATAAGCTTATGCTTTATTAATCTGAATACCTGAAAGGTGATAGTGATAGAGATATAGATATAGTGATAGGTTATGAATACAATGTGCTACTACACCTTACTACGCTACTACTAAACCACCCACACAAGAGTAAAGACCTTCCCGTGGGAGTTGTATACATTAAAAACAAGTCTATTATATAATAAACAATGGCATATCATGCTGCCATTTTTATGAACACGTTGAATAATTTTATTAGTATGATTTCGACCTAACAATTTAACTCTCAGAGTTAGTCTAATAAAATATCAGTACTATAGCCATCACAAATTCCCGCCATTTTTACTCCTATGGTTAGGATCCACAGAAGTAAATGGAAACAAGAATATTATTTTGTATCTAAGTAAATATTTGTTACGTCTACATCTCAGGAGGCAAGAGTCAATGTACGCAATGACCGGGCTTTACGCGGAGTCAGGATGCGCAGACGGTGCCACGGACGAGACCGACCCGACCACTCCGCCACACCCCTCATACCCGCCGAGAGAGTCCATCAAATGCCACAGCCGAAATCCTTCGGCTGGAATATGCGACAGGTGAACTATAATTCTATTAACTAAAAGTATCTTAATTATCCAGTATTAATGGTAAAAGCACATCCTAATCTTTTTAAATCATTGAATAGTTTTTAATTAAATATCTCTATAGTTGATAAAATCTATTATTTTATTATTATTTTAATCGTTCTACTATCTATACATAATAAATAAAAGTATTGAGAAACACGGTCTACAGTTGTGAGTCCTGTTTGTACCTAAAAAATAACATTACTTTGGAAATTATGTTCGTATTTGATTATAAAATATTTCTTGTTTCGTTCTCGGTATAAATTCAAATATGTGTATTTATGTAGTCCGCGCGAACTTGTCTGTCACGGTGTTCAACATATCAAGAGGACAATTACACATGTTAGATTCATTGATTTACCAAGTTATAATATCTGAAATATTAATTTTAATCCCTATATTAATTTGTAAAATTTGAATTACGTGTTTAATTTGATAATTAATTAAACACATGCCTCCTACTGAAAATGATAAGCATTTTGCTTGACATAGAACCTGAAGGTTGATTATTAATTAAATCTCTGAAGCTGGCCACTGACCTTTGAAGGCCCATAATTGTCAGCATAACGACAATTATGCGTGCGCAGCTAGTAATTTTAAATATACACATGCGGTTTAGCATAAATTACAATAGAAGTATTTCTTTTTTGACTACAGGGACCGAGAGCGAGAAAAGGAAAAGGAGAAACCTCGACCGATGTATCCAGAAATATTAGACATTCCTCATGACGCAAGAGATTGCGGTATTCTAAGTTGGAGACCGCTATTCATCCAGAGATTTTCTAGTATTAAAGTAAGAAATAAATTACCTTAATCTTTGGCGTATTGATCCATTTCTTATCGACTAATGAATATGTATTTTACAGGTTTTCGTATTTTTTCTTTCGTTCCTCGTGACACTCCAACAAGCTTTGAGCTCGGGATACATAAACTCTGTGATCACAACAATTGAAAAACGCTTTGAGATCCCATCGAGTCTCTCGGGGCTGATTGCGAGCAGTTACGAGATCGGCAACGTTATTACCGTGATATTTGTCTCGTATCTTGGCAGTAGGAGACACATTCCAGTTTGGATTGCAGTTGGTAAGGATATACAACAAATTATCGATTATTTTAAATGTAATTGAACTGTGAATGAATATCTCCTTGCTCCCGTATTAGTAGCATCAGTCTGCCACTCGTGAAGTCTTGAGTTTAAATTCAGTGTGCAAATTGTTATTTAAGATTTTATTCATCATTCCATCAAATGTTTGCTATTGGATACGTCCAAGCCTCCTCATAATATTAATAATGCTGTAATCGCCACGCTTGGTAGACAGGTTAGCGATCGCAGTTGGTATTTTAAGCTGCCCAGGAAGCAAGAAATTTTAATAAGAAACATTTATAATCGCCTTTTATTGTGTGGTTCTGAAATTTTTATAAAAAAATAAGTGTTATATGAGGGATATTTTGGAGATAATACAAATAAGAAGACAATTACAAAAAAAATATCTCAAATATTAATGAGAGACGTAGAATTTAGATGCCAAAAGATAAACCCAGTTTCGTCGTTCGAATATCTCTAGGTTTGACAGTAAATCTATATTATGTATGCCAGTATATACATATATAATGTATATATTATAATTAATATCTGGATGACCGAGCCTTGCTCGGTATTTTCTTTTTAATGTGTTTTTGAAGATATATTTAAATATAATAAAATAATGAAAAAACAAATCAAAAAGGCAAAAAATAAAAATAGAAACTAAAAAAATATCAAGCAAAAAGGAGCAAAAATCACGTTTGTTGTATTGCCCTTTAAGTATTTATTTTATTTTGTTTGTTAGTACTTGTCATTATAGCGGCAACAGAAATACATCATTTGTGAAAATTGCAACTGTCTAACTATCATGGTTCATGGGATATCAGCCTGGTGACAGAGAGACGGACGGACGGACAGCGAAGTTTTGGTTATTATATTTGCAAAAATCGAGACGGAAAGGTTGAGTTATATTAGGAACAATCGATAAGATACGGCACAGAGACAGCATATTGATGCTGATCAGATGGGTCGTGAGACGCCATGACGTACCTATGTGCGCTACTACGGTCGTTTCGATTTCTTTAAACCATTTACTTGCAAATATTTGAAAACATTCGAAAAGGTCAAATATCAAAGTAAATCCTTTGAATAAGTGATAAACCCCGCCTTAAACAACCGGTCGAGTTCCTGAATACACCAAAGCCTCCCGGTATCCCAGCTCACATCTTAAAATTGAGAGCTGACGCGCCAAAATTGTACAATGTTTGCAAGAAAAAACATTCTAAAATTCTCCAAACACCTCTTCGAATTTCAGAGAGAGCAGTTTGCCATCAAAGTCTACGTCGCAATGACCGTAAACAAAGGTCGAGGTTAAATTCTTAAGGTAGCGGGAATAGACTTGAGAGAAAGCTGCTTCTGCCATGGGCAGTTGTATGTGACATACTTCAGAGTAAACTCAGAGAGTAGCCTGGTAATTCTCATTTCAATCCGAAAGAAAAACAAAACATATTGTTTACAAAGAAGTACTGTAGTTGGTGTAGTGTCGTGGGTGCATGGACCGGGTATTAGTCCGTAACCCGTAGAAAGGTCAGCCTCGTGAGGGCGATGCTTCGGCATCACAGTTGTGTGTTGCCGGGGCGGCGAAAGGATAACCCGTCGGGCTGGCCACAGATGTCAAGGAAGCGGTACCAGAAGTCGACCTAATTTCGAAGCAAAACACGGTGGGTTATGGGGCTACACACTGCTTTTTCGTCGCCGGTCGTCGGTCAATGCGCGCAACTGTTCAAAACGTAACCTCCTAAGAAAAAAGCCTCGTGTCCATAATATATACCAAAATTTCATTTTATTGTCATGTTTATTAGACCTTTTAATACCCTGCACTATAATAAATATATATTATAAGTACACAAACATTTAAACATAATAATTTATAAATTATAATAAAATAAATAATGTAAAAAACCAAAAAAAAAACTATTAGAACCATTTTCGTCTTCTACGCGGGCAAATGTTAGTAATTAATAAAATAAAAAAGGCAAAAAATGAAAAAAGGGAAACTAAGGATCCGAACCGTGCTCTGTTTTGTTGGGATTAGACTACTCTATGTTCCAACTGAGCTATGTCTGTTCTTAATGACAGCGTCAAAATTTGCACTCATATGTTAATAGTTTTCCGCCAATGTAAAATTATATTTTTTATTGCCTGAAAATACAGACAAAACAATATTTTCTAGAAATGAAACATAGCTAGATCACATAGATATACAAAAATAGCTAGATCGATTAATCGCCCCCGAAACCCTCTATATGCCAAATTTCATGAAAATTGTTGGTGTCGTTTCCGAGATCCAGATTATATATATATATACAAGAATTGCTCGTTTAAAGATATAAGATAACTATTTTTTATAGCTACCGCATTATTCTTATGTTTTATAAGAAAAAGTGTAGACCATTTGAAATGCCTTTATTGCAATAGATTTTTACGTTAGAGCAGCTATACGCAGAGTCTGGCCTTGACCTGATTGTGGGATCAATAACTTATGTAAAGATTAACGTTTGCTGTTTTACATCATAGACCGTGATTATGGTTTTGAAATGATTCATTACAATCGCTCGAAATTATACGCTTGGATCAAAAATCGGTATTTATCCAAAATATAGAATGTAAAAATCTTAAATTATTTAACCAGGCAGTTATTGAATGCGTTGTTTAATAGGATGATTGTTTACTTGTTCTTTTTTAATAATCTTTCCTCTTTTTGTCATACCTCTTTGTGACATATCAACAAAACAATATGTCATTACCCCGCGAAAAAAGAAAGAACATATATCGATAGGGCCTTGACACATCTGCATAGTACCTGGTTCTTTATTTGCCACGTCAATACTGTATGACACGCTATTGAATGCAAAAAAAATATTTATTAAAATGGGCATAAAGCTAGAATAGCTTTATGCCCGTAAACCTCCCATTATTGGGTAGGAGTATCTGCGTAATGGAGGAGACTGGTTGCCTAAACAGGTTGTCTTGTGACTTTGTTTAGTTTGCCGTTTATTACAGTGACGCTGTATGCTCAAGTTATATGATCTTCTCGGACGATACCCCCGTTAACGGAAGTGATGATTTCACATTTTGTTCTTAATCCGAGCCAAACGGAGAAGCAAACATTAACTTGATATAAATACACTCAAACATGGGGTTTGCCCGATCGATGAATTACTAAAAATATAAATCACGACCCTTATTTATGCTCGGGTGTCTTACACGATCACGGGATATGTGTAAATAGAAAAACTTTACAAGTAAATCTTTTATGCCAAACAGTCTAATCTGCGTGAGTTAGTAAGTCTACGAAGAAAAATGGTCATTTTTCTTCCCACTTTAGAGGAGGCCCTTATCCAATAGTGTGTCTTATATAGGGGTTTAGAAGTAAAAGAATAAGCAAGGCTAGGAACGAAGAAATAAGCTATTAATATATCAACCATTAGTCTACGATACGCCATTTCGCCTGCGTAAACGGAGATTTTCTCAAATCAAATCTGTCCTACAGAAACCTCACGTATTCCAAAATAAGTAAAGTAGCCTATACGCTATTTAAAACTATAATCTTTGTAGTCAATTTCATCCATATCTGTTTAGCCATTCTAGCGTTATTATTAGCAAAAATCCATCGTAACAAACATCTAATAAAGTATTAACTTGAGTATAAGGATAGAGTCAGACTTGGCATGTCCAAATTTAGTGGACAATGGATAAAAGACTATATCATCTGTTTGGTTGATTTAATTAAATGACATATGCACGTGTTTTATTTGTAGGTGCTGTTATAATGGGCATCGGATCTCTAGTGTTTGTCTTACCACATTTCATAGCGGAAGTGAATAGCGCGACTTTATTGAACAATAAGTCTGACGACAATATATGCGCACCGCATGGTATGGACCAAGACATTGGCGGATTGGGACGTCTGTCGGGCTTACCTCCTAGTAATCTTAGGCCGGATAACTGCATAAAGGTATAAAAACTATTTTTTGCTCTTCTATATAATACGTTGGTGTAATTTGTGTCCCTTATTCGTATGTTTTTAAAGTGCCCTGCGATTCAAAGATTCTTTCTTTAGTGCGAGATTTAGTCTAATAAAAATAGTTCATTATCATAAGCTATTGGAATTAAAATTTAATGTATATTTAAGTAAAACTAAGGTAATCTTTACCGTCTCCCCTTCTTCTTCTTTTGTAACTAGTAGTCATAGTAATACAAAATAATGGCATTAAAAGATCTGAGTATATATAGTATGAAACTACGTTCTGCATGCATTTATTAAATCGCAATGATATTTGTAAAGCACTTACACGATTTGTAGACTTACTCTATATGCATGCTCGTCAATGTATTTGTTATTTTTTTTGTTATTTTTCTATCAAATAGCTAACCTTAAGTGGAGAAATGGGGTCGAAAAATTGTCATTCATCTTTTTGTATATGGCGACCGTGCGAAGGTGGACCGGACAGCTCGTCATATAATATTAACGTCCGGAATGTCCTCGAAAATATTACTAAAAAGCTTTGAACCCTCTTTATTTATAACTTTGCTAACATCCTTTTTGTAATATAATAAATTTAAATATTCTAATCTGTTGACAGGCATTACTTAGATATATAATAGAAGTTGTTGAATGGATCCATCTAATAATTCATCAGCCTATCAATATTTACTCTTAAATGTAATCCTCCCGTGTGGAAAATTGTCAATCACTACGTTTGACAAGATCTTGTAAGAGAAGTTATCCATATGTGACCTTCATCATCATCTCAGCTCAAATACGTCCCACTGTTGGGCTCGAGCCTCCTCCATAACGGGAGGGAAATTGACCTACTTATACCACGCTGGTCAGATGTGTTGGTATAGGGTGTTGTTTCGAGTTTTCCTTCTCTCGCATAGATGTTATATGCGTATTGTATTTAAAAAAACTAATTTTTTTTTTTTAGATATAAAAAACTGAAGTGTGTTCCTTTATAGACTTTGAAACCATCTAACCGATGTATCCTAAGCAGATTTAATTAGAAAGGCAATAATGCGAAGATGGTTTTTGACCACCAAAACAGTGCATTAGGTAGTTAGTGGTGTGATCGATTTTATTTTTTCTTTTCATCTCATCTCAGCTCATAAATGTACCACTGTTGGGCTCGAGCCTACTTCATAATGGTAGGACAATTGACCTACTATACCACGCTGGTCAGACCTGTTGGTATAGGTTTTTGTTTCGAGTATTTCTTCTCTCGCATAGATGTTATATGCGTTTTATATCCTTTAGTCGTCTCGTACGATCACCCACGGGTAAGATAGGGGGTGGTGAATTGCATTCTTACACCGTCACCACACGGAACACTTTTTTCTTTTAATATTTACAAAACAGTGTCTATTGGATCAGTTAGTGGTCTATAAAGCTATATTAATGTTTATTAAACATGTTTTTAACAGAGTACTCCGAGCACTTTCATGCCAGTTATGGTGTTTATAGTGGCGCAGCTGTTGCTTGGTTGTGGTGGTTCGCCTTTGCTAACACTCGGCACCACTTATGTTGACGATCACGTACGCCCCGAATCGTCCAGTATGTATATAGGTAAGTGTTTTCTAAATAATTGAGTGTATTTTATCTTTTTACATAAACTGTTTATCTTTATAATACACTTCGCACCCTCTCTAAAAAGTTGACCAACCTCTCAATTTGGTTCAAGTAAGACTCGTTTCGTTTTCATTCAACGGGGGATGGTATCCGATTAGTGTAACCCGCCGAGCTGGCCACGCACATCAAAGATTCAGTACCAGTGGACGGCCCAATGACGATGGGGAGTGAATAGGGTGGTTTATGGCGCCACGCACCGCCCTTTCGTCGCCCCGGACGAAACTGACGGCGTGTGGACAAAAGCCGTCAGTTCGGTCTACACAGGCCAAACCACCTACCAAAAAAAAATTAAGACACGTTTAAAAAATGTTATTTAAACCAGAATACTTTTTGGTTATCCGGTTTTGTAATTTCCATTCGCGCTAAAACGAACAGCGACGTGTGTTTTTTTATTATATAAAGATAATTTTAACTGTACTCTTCTTAAACAGTTGAATTAAATTTTATAAAAGTTTGTATTTAAATGGCTCTCAAGTTGTTACAGTTAAAATTTACAATAGATTACAATAGGTAGCACTGCAATCAAGGTATTTTTATGACAACATCTAAGGACAACATACAATTAACTGAAATTACTAACACACGGAACATTTTCTTTTTTTTTTGCTAGTGGTGGCAAACGAGCAAGCAACACACCTGATGGTAAGTGTCACTGCCGCCCATGGCCCTTTGCAATACCAAGGGTATAAGTAGGCCGCTGCCTACCAATATAAACACCAAACCCACCCAATTGGGCTTCCGGCTCTCTCGCTCACCGAACGAAGCGCAATAGCACATTGCCATTACTCATACGTCGATCTTCTGCGAGAGTGTCGTACTACATCGGACGGACCGGCCCGCGGCTGCAGTCTGAGAGCACTGTTAACAGCGTGGTCCTACCACTTTCAAATGTGTATCACAAAAAGAACTCTCCTCCGAGGCGAATCAACTCATGACAGTCATGTGAGGTTCCTACTGCACGCTATTTGCGCAGTTTTAGTCTTAGCAGCTATACAACAGTATAGTAATTTCAATTTCATTACCTAGCTTGTATTTTCATCGCCATGTCATCTATATTCTAATTACAATTCTTACCCACGTAATATATTTATATAATGTTGATTGTACAATAATTGGTGTTATAGTCATCTTCTAATATAAACTATCATCGACAAACAAAACAACATTGTTGTTTGAATGCATACTGTCATCAACTGGCAAAATAATAATCGGTAGATGATGATATCTAACATTGTTCTATTATTCCATTGAAATTATATTCCTATTTATCTTCATAATGTATAAGTTGGATCTCAACTCTTGTTCATTATACCAGGTTAAATTTATAGTCCAGAGGTCCACCCGCACGGCGTAGAGAGGTACGTTGCAGGGTAGTTTGTGGGGTCACTCACCACTCCCTCCGTCGCCCGGTACGGATCGGACGTCGTGGGAATATACCATAGCCAGCCACCAAAAAAAAAATTAATTAGAAATGTAATAATTGATGCATACATGAAGTGTGGCCACGTATTAAAAAAATGACAATTATTACGCAAAGAAAACAAATACAGACACAGATTGGAAATGATACATAAAAACACTGATAAGAAATAATACCAAAATTTCTTTTCGTTTTTCAATTATTTTAGACGCAATCGAAAAGCGATAATGTACATTGGAATCCGTGCCAAGCTCTCCTTTGAAGTGTGGTCTCCGCAGTTGCAGTGGCCTTTGGGAATTGACCTTACAGAATTATATTAACAGTCTTGAACAACAACAAAGAATAAATAGAATTTATATACGCACGAATAGCGCTTGACCTGTGACAAGGCAACTAAACCTTATCACTTGGCATGCGTGTGCGTGTTGTTCATCGATCCAAAGGATACACGCGACATGTAATTGTCTCTTAATATAATTTGTTTTGCCTTTAAAGGCAAAACAAATTATAGTGAATCCTGATTTACTTTGCCATTGGAAATATCACGCTAGCATCTATCTCATAATACACTATTAAAATTCTGCTCATTGATTTCTCATCGAACAAAATATAACTAGATTTTGAACTCATTTGTACAGTGAACGTGATTTACTTTGCCATTGGAAATGTCACGCTAGCATCTATCTCATAATACACTATTAAAATTCTGCTCATTGATTTCTCATCGAACAAAATATAACTAGATTTTGAACTCATTTGTACAGTGAACACTACTGTTGTAGATCACACGCAATGATAACGTTAGCCACGCCTCGCTTGAATTAATTTCGTAACTATTTATATTGAGAGCTTATTTTTAACACAAAAATGCCTCGTTGAACGAAATATATGTATGTCAAAGATCTCGTGGTTAAATGAAATGTCATAATCTGAAACTGAATTATCGTTAGCTTATTTATTAACAATTCGGTGTTTATAACACCACACATTTACAATAAATATTCGGTGTGGTATTCATTTTACAATACGTGGGGCTTATAAATAGCCCAGCTTGTCAAAAGTTAAATATCAGTAATTTAGATACATATTTGGGTTGTTTCATACATATCATATACAAATCTAACTGTAATGTCAGATTATTATTATCGAAACGATGTTTAAACATTTTCTGTTAGATGGTGTGTAAAGCGTTTCCTATAAAGACGATAATGCGAGTTACAATTTGGTTACTATACGTATCTATCCGCACTGGCCCAATTGGCAAGGCGATTGGAGCAGATTTCCAATAATTTTTTTGCTCGCCAATAAGTTTTTGTAAGTAGTCTAGAATATCAAATCTCAAAATCTCGATAATTAAGATATGCTCTAAAATATATATTTTTAAAAGGTTTCCTTTTTAGGTCTTCTTATGCCCGTAAAAGCCCCCTTATTACACGGTAGTCTCCTGTACAATGGAAGACGAAATATCCTACTATACACGCTGGGTAATATTAGCATAGAATATTATTTTAAGTTCGCTTTCTTAGTTGAGGGATCTCGTACAGTAGAGAGCAGCTTGTCGTTCCTTATTTGCGAAAGTCAATCTAACTTTTAATGTTAACGATGACTAAATTTACAGCCTGCTATGTCTACCCATAAACTCATTATTAAATGTTATATATCAAAATAACCCTGCCTATATCTGAGTTTGTTTATTACACAAATCGCTATTATCGACTTGGTGAAGTTGCTTAGACACTAATTCCAAATACAGAATACATAATATAATTATATAATTGTCTGAATTTAGTCCACATGTTTTTTTTAAACAAACATCAAAAACGATTGCCAATCGGAATAACTTTGCATTATTTTAATAATATTAATTAAAATTATGTTCGGATATGCAAATATGAAACTAATTCGGATATCTAGTCAAATCGTGCAATGTCGATATAACGCGACTAAAACATTAATACCACAAGTCAGTGAACTTCATAAAACAAAAGAAGTAGACACTTGGTTTCGCAGAGTTTCACTTGTTATAAGTGAAACACTTAATATCTACTCATATTATTTTAGCCAAACACTACACTGATAAAATAACATTGTGCTAAGATAAAGAATGCTAATGTAAACAATCGTTTTATTCTTATGTTTACTGTTTCCAAAAATATTGTTTACAAGAAATTATTACCGCGTTGATAAAATAACGTGATTTCTCTGTTATTGGCATGTATCTGTCTGAAGATTGTAAAAGTGTACATATATGCGTGTGTATTTATTTCTGAGGGCGCGTGTATATGTGAGTGATTGTAATATATACATGCACATATGTATTTGTTCTGAAATGAGACACGTTGTCCTAAAAAAAAATAGGGAAATAAAAACAACAGAAAATATTTATTCATTCTGAATGGCTGCTGTCTATACAACCAGCAACATTGCGTTTCCAAAAAAAATCTGGAATGTTCGATTGACAATCTGTGTAAACATTGGCATCGTTATCAAAGTAAACTTGACATTGTTATGGTTCCTGCATTATTAAGGCGGATTTAATGGCATATGACATTGCTTTGAAATCGCATACAATGAAATTCTAAAAATAAAGTTTCCAGACGCAATACGTGTTTAACTCCATATAGACGGAATACAATACCACTGTGGTGTAAAGCGGGAAGCCTTGTTATTGCTGCTGTCTTGAGGTCCAGACCTTGACCCACTTTATCACTGCTTAGAATCAGAAAGCTATTCTTAGTCCATCACTACATATCTACGTAGTACCCAGTGAACTTATTTTTGAATTGGCTATAATTATATTGACACTTGTTAACTAATTACATTCCTTAATAGATTAACCTGGTGGTAAATTCTGTTATTACTCCGCCATCACGCGGAATTTCAATTATAACAGCTTCATCAAATATAAAGCTTAAAATACCATTGCCGCGGCATGACAATGATAAGTAGTCTTAACGCAAATGTCTTCTTACTGCACGTGTTTCATTATGTGTATTAAAAAATAGTGATACATAGTGTCTATTTTTGTATAACTTCAGTGTTATATAAACACAGCGAAAATATAAATTTATTTATTATCTCTTTTCGTGGCCGATATCGTAACTAATTCGTTCATCAGTCAGTTGGATTAAACAACAAACCTGGTTTTCACAAATGTATCTATCGTAGTTGGAACACTTTTTTTTTTCATGATTTTTAAAACCTTTGATGACCTTCATTCTTTGATGAATGCAAGTTAAATGAATGCGAATCATAACTGTTGGTGAAAACGACTGCACAGATAGCGGCGTGGTCTAAGTACCAACCTCACATGACTAGTATCGCAGGTTCGATTCCCAGAATTTAATGTGCAACACACTGTGTAAATAATTCTGGGTGCAATTCACATATGATTGTTCTGAATTTGAGTGTAATTTGTGTCCGTTAAAGTTCGTTTAACGTCGCCACAGAATTTTTTTCCTCAGTTTTCTCGTATAGCCTTGTCTTTAAAAGATATTTATATTTAGAACAAAGAATACAATGTGCTACTATATAGCTTCCTTTTCCGCGGGTATCATAAGATAGTCGTCACTTAGAAATGTAAACAAATATCATTACTAGAGAAGGAAATGTTGATATAAATCGCTATGATAATTTTCAAATCAGCGTAGGACGCCAATTTCCTATGAAACAAACGTTTAGCTGACAATGTGACATTTATAGGTTATAAAAAAAACTCAAAACGTAATACAACTTTTTTAAATGTTACTTAAGTTCAATTAAGATGCTAGATTAATACATATATTGTATACCTTTCAATTATTCTGAAATAATAATAATTTGGCATTACGTTGGTGATTATGCAGATTTCTATCCCCTCATTGATTCAAGGGCAGTTCGTTTATTTCAGACACGTACGAATTGAAATTATTTTTATGTGTTAAAATGTTTTTTGTGTGTTAAAAAGCAAAATCATTAGCACCGCCGATATCTGTTTATATAAAATATTATTTGGTTTGGTTTATATAAAATATTTTATATTATTTAATATTTGGTTTCAGGATGCATGTACAGTATGGCAGCTTTCGGTCCAGTCCTGGGTTTCCTTCTCGGCGCGTATTTGCTGTCATTCCACATGGACTCCTTCTCCGGTGCCATCATATCAATAGGTGTGTTTAATTTGTTACAATTATGGTTGATAATTAAATGCTACATTAACTTTATTGCTTTTAGTCAATGTAAAAACGGAAATAGCTCTTTTTTGCATTATATAATTGTATTAATTGTTAACAATGTTTGATTTTATAATATTTTGAAATAATTTATAATTTTAATACCAATAAGCATTCTTATAAGCAATCTCACAAACGGTAACGAAGTAATTATATCCAAATACGACATAATTATATCTACACCATAAAAATATTCATGTAGTATACATGAATCCATGTGTAGTGTACATGGATCTCCTTGTATATCAAGAATACGACGATCATCACATTTCTCGCGGCAACCTCGAAAACCCTTGTGATATTCCGACCATCACAATATTGTAGTGGAGTATTCATCATGTACAGGACGCTCTTGCTCAACAGTATCTTACTCTCACTTATATGGCCAGAGACAAGAGACCTTTCTCTCAAAGTTTCGTCTGCGTGGCACGAGCTGCGATGTACACGGCACAGTGGGAAATGTCTCCCATAAAAACGACAAAATAGAGCCCTAATTTTGATTGTCATACTACAGCTCACACATGTCTCAAGTGGTATGACGATTGGAACGAATTGCCAGTAGGTGTGGGTTCGAGTCCCATGCATGAGAATCATTTTTCGCTTGTAAACATTTTTTATAGATGCTGTACAAGTCTAAAAAAAATATTGGTAAAATTCCTTTTAACCGACTGCAGCGCCATCTTCTGGATTAAATTGTGAATTTAAGCCATTCTTGAATTCGCCTGAACATAGCCTCAATTTTTATCAAAATTGGTCCAGCCGTTTAATTGATGTTCAGTGTAAAAGAATTATATAAATTTATAAAGATACAAAAGAAAAACAAACCACACACGACATAAAACAAAATAACAATTTCTCACTCACAGTTTTTTTTTTAACTTAACCGACTCCCATATGACAATAATAGGTGGTGGGAACACTCTTTTTATTTCATTTCGTTTTTCTTTGCAGGTCCAGGTGATCATCGTTGGGTGGGCATGTGGTGGGGAGGATTTCTTCTATGTGGATTTTTGCTAATCCTACTCGCTATTCCTTTCTTCTCGTTCCCAAAAGTTTTGGTGCGAGAAAAAGAAAAGATAAGATTGGTAGAGAAAGCAGCGGTAGCTAGTGGGGCTTCTACATCTAAATTACCTCCAAAGCCACCGACAGATATTAAAGATACTGGATATGGCAAAGACATTAAAGGTATTTTTCAAAGTTCAAAATTATAATTAAGCTTTTAGTGATTCTGTTTTTCATTCTATAGTGAATTTGGTGAGTCTGGTGACGGGTTAAAAATACAACGTGTCGTTAAAAATACACGCCGGGGCACTTGGGCATACATTAGTTTGGGGCTCAGTCAATAAATAAAAAAAGCATTTTATTAATACTTCTTTTTTTAAAGATTTTTCTGCTTTGTATTTTTACATAGTTAATTGGTATAAGTCAAAAATAAATTGTTAATTAAATATTGATTTTCTTACTATTGTTACTATCTACAGTATCTACATAAAATAGAAACAAAATTAGTGGTAATGTATGCGAATACAATTAACTTTCGGAGCATCGGAGTGGGGGTCCTGGGCGCGGGCTCTGCGTGTCCTTATGGTAAAGACGGTACTTTAACATGGATTGTGCCTCACCCGTCGAATCCGACTGAAGAATTACCAAGCGAATTGGCACAAGATCACTTATAATACCAATCTCCAAATCGCCTACCTAGCACGACATATATAGTATTATATCACTATGAAAATTGTAATTAACGTTAAATAGATGGGTGAAAATCATTTGACGTTATTGCAATCATAAATATTATCTTGACAGATATACCGGTTTCGATGTGGCGCTTACTGAAGAACCCAGTGTATGTAGTAACATGTCTCGGCGCGTGTATGGAGCTCATGATTGTCTCTGGCTTCGTCGTGTTCTTGCCCAAGTATCTAGAAACACAGTTCAGTCTTGACAAGAGCCAAGCCAGCATGTTTACTGGTAAGTTTAATAAGTTTTTTAATCTCTAGTGCTTGAGTGAACCAGCTGCACTCACACACTGCGCCGTGTTTATACCTCTTTTTTCCATTCATCAATCTGTGATATCCACTATTGAATGTAGGAGATCGCTCCACAGATGGGTCTCCTTTTTTTTGGCAGGCTATTGTGTGCACACGTCCTCCTCCTCGTCCAGGGCTATGGAAGGGCCACCTGTGGCCCCATAACTTACCGTATTCTCTCCCGATCGCCATTGGGCCAGCCACTGGTACCGCCAGCCCGGCAACAGATGGGTCCTGTGACACTTGCTTACCCAATTCCACTGCATAGATGGCGTAATGGTTAAGCTACCGACTAACGGTGACGGTGCCATGGGTTTGATTCCCATGGTATGACAATACTTTGTACGATTTACAAATAGTTGTTCTGGGTTGGGAGTTGAAATTAATGTACACGTATATGGTACTATGATTTTCTTTAGGACGTTCAATTTAATAGTTTAATGCCTCGTAATGGCAACGTGTTTTGAGATCACGTGAATCACGATAAAAATACGAAGATTAACAAACGTAAACAATGTGATTGATGACTTACCATATGACACATATGGCGATTATATTGTCAACACATAAGTGTCTTCACTATACGTACTTACTAACCTAGATAATAACAAGTTACAAATTATATGAAAATATAAATATGCCTTCAATGATTTTAATATTTATTCTAGTCGTTCGCTACATTGATTTAATATATATAATACTTTATTTATTATAAAAGCAAACTTCAAAAATCATGGCTAAATATAAAAAAAATATTATTTTTAAAATGAACGTACCCATACTACTTGACCTAATCTAAGGGCAGAAGGGGATCTTCAAAAATACTACGCTTGAATAAAATTGGACTTTTCTATGTAGTAGGAGTAGTGATCCAGGGGGCGAGGCGGTTAAAAAATTGTAAAAATGTGTCAAGTCAAGTTATCATGATACGTTCTTGTACTTTAACAATAATATTAAGTCTTTGATACGGTTGCAATTACGACATAATTTTAAAAGGTTTTAAAAATATCACGGGCTTAATAAGACAGTGGTAGTAGTAGTGCTGTAAGTGCATTCTACACAGAGTGTCGTGAATTTGATAGAACAATGTTTTTCCTATACAAAAATCTGTGTCTAAATTACTTTAAGGTTCATATTTAAAAAAAAAAAAAACATAGATACAAACAGAAACAAGAGATTGTACTATAATTGATAGTCCTACTTACTAAATATTTAAGGATAATTTAAAAAACACTTTTTTTTTTTATTAAATACGAAGTGTCACTACGAACTTTAAAATTGTGAACTTTTCATTTTAGGGTCTATCGCGATACCAGGGGCTTGTATCGGTATCTTCATGGGCGGGTGCCTACTAAAACGTCTTGAACTGCGGCCCAAGGGTGCGGTGCAATTCGTTCTCATATCAAACACGGTATGTCTATCATGCTATGCATTGCTGTTCTTCCTCGGATGCGACAATATTAAAATGGCGGGCACAACAATACCGTATACAAATAACAGGTTAGTACTAATTATCGAACTATTATTAGTTTTTTGTTTATTTGAAGAACATAATTTTTATAGTGGTAGGACCACGCTGATGACAGTTTTCTGTTTTCTGTTCGCGGGGCGATATTGCGCTTCATTCAATGAACGAGAGAGCCGGAAGCGCAACAGGGTGGGTTTGAGGTTTGTATTGGTAGGCAGCTGCCTAGCTACAGCCCTGTTATTGCAAAGGTTCATGAGGGAACGGCCTATTGACGTCTACTTTAGGATGTCGGTCTCTCCACGAAGGATTAATTTCATTCCATAATTGCCACTCATTTTACCTTCCATTATGAGGAGGCTCGAGCCCAATAGTGGAACATATTACATGAGCTGAGATGATGATGATGATAATTGCTACGCTCGATAGCTGGGTTAGCGAATGTAGGTCAATTTCTCTCTTACTGGGAGGAGACTGCCACAGGAGGCTCGTCCTCCTCCACAATGAGCTAAGATATAATAATGAACTATCAGTAATAATAATTTCTTTTGCAGTAATTTGGAACCATTCAAAGTAAACCTGACAGCAGCGTGCAATTTTAACTGTCTATGTACTGAGACGGATATGGAACCAGTGTGTGGAAACAATGGACTCACTTATTTCTCACCGTGTCATGCTGGATGTGCTGCGTTCTCGTTCTCTTCTAGATCCAATTACACTAACTGTGCATGTATGTATAACGTCATATAATTTAACTGCTTGACTGGTCTATGCCATATATAATTTCCCCTTGCAAAGAATCCTGTGTCTACCAGCAGAAATACATAAGCTGATAGAATGATGGGTGTAAAATTAACGAGAAGACGTTGCGGTGCGATATATAAAAAAAATATCTTAAAAATTATCATGAACATTTATCGTGTGGTGGTGTTCAAAAGGCAACGAGAAAGGGGGTGTGAATTGTTCCCTTTTCTTATTGACTTACATAGAAGACTAGGGTATATGTTATGCAGTAAAAGAATAAAATTCGGAATAAAACGCAAGTTTTTTAAACGAACGTGTCTCCTTCATATTGCGTGAACCCAATAGCAGCACTGTGTAGTAGTAGTAACTGTTGGCCGGAACGAAGTGTGCCACTTCGTTCCGGCCAACAGTTAATGAATGAGGTGAACAGATTTCGATTAATTCAAAATTATTAAGTCATTTTTTTATTATGACATTAAATATGAATAATATATAAATTCAAAAAAATCAAGTATTTTAATAACATGCCAGCAAGACAAAGAAGTACCTTGTGTTATACGAAATTTTTCTTCATGCGCGTTAAAAATGATCTAATTGTTGATCTCTGAGATTTGCTCGATTATGCATTGTTAACGGCATGGGCTACCTCGCTTTGCTCTTGTGATTAAGAAGCACGGAGTTGGGCAATATTAACGCGACGCACTTCCCATGCAATAAATTGTTCTTCTGCCGTGGTTACATTCGTGATGTTTCGAATTCTAATTGCGTTACGGCTTTGTCGGGAAAGATTCGATCTTATTGGTCGCGGCATTGTTGATGACAATATAGACACAATATGATTTATCATAACAATATTAGTAAAAATAAAAAAAAACTACGTTTAATAAACCGACTTCAAAAACTGCAAAGTACAAATAACTTAAAATACTATCATTTGTATGTACTATCTATTGATAGGTTTGAAATCGATGCCAAGCCCTAAACAAAATTATAAACAGCTTAGGTACTTACTGTAATGAAATTCCTACACTAAAGATACCGATACGGGCACCAACTTCAAACCTATCAATAGATAGCACATAAAAATGGTAGTATTTTAAATTATTTTGTACTTTTCAGTTTTTGAAGTCGGTTTTTTTAAACGTAGTTTTTTTTTTTTTTTTTTTAGTTTTTGGTGTTACAGACACACAGGTTGTTCTATTAGTAGCGGGCCTTGAGCTACTCGTACATTTGTCGCACTCGTTCTTAATGCTAATTTTGACTTACATGGTTTTCTCATGGATGCCATTGTCAGAACTGGGCTAAATAGAAATGGGACGATTTTTTTTTTGGGTGGGTTATGGTCGGCGCCCTCCTCGCACCACTCCGTCCGGGGTGACAGAGGGGCGTAAGCATGCACACCCATAACCCACCCGTGACGTCGCCTTCGTCACTGGGCTGACCATCGGAGCAGAGTGACTTGACATCAGTGGTCGGCCCGACAGAAATGGGACCATACAGGAAACACCAGCTTTCAAATAAAAAAAAGAATCATTAAAATCGCTTCGCCCAGTCGAAAGTTATGAGGTAACAAACATAAAAAAAATACAGACAAATTGAGAACCTCCTCCTTTTTTGAAGTCGGTTAAAAATTCGTAACACTCGCACAAATCGAACTCTGACCAGTCTAATTTAATTTCAAATTTTCACTATATTTTCCAAACAAACCATTAGACCACGTAATGACGTGTGTCAGTTGCCATTAGTTACATCATCAACAAATTAACGTTTAGAACTGATGTTTTGTTAATGATTTTTGTTTTGTTTATTAATATCATATTTTAATATCCTATTCCCGGACAAGAAACTCAAAAACATAAAAATCATAAAGATTGGTTCAGCAGTTCTCGAGTTATAAGTGTTGTAACTAACACAACTTTCTTTTATATATATAGATTTAGTATAATTGATTGGCACATATCAAAAATATGCTATTAATCGTTACGATTAATTCCTATTATCTGCCTGAAATGGAAATAATATAGTTATACTGTAATAAATACTAATGAATTTCGGAGCCCTCGTCAGAGTAGAGACTCCGCGTTTTCTTATGCCTATGACGGTGTTTGTTTTGTGCTCAGGTGTGCACGAAAATAGTCGCGACGGTGTGAGTGCGACGGGCGCGGTATTGAGCGGTGCGTCGGCCGCGGCGCTGCACGGCGGTGTAGGCGCGCGCGAGTACAGCGAGGTGACGGTGGTACCGGTGGCAACTGCAGGCGCCTGCTACTTACCCTGCACAACAATCTTTCCATTCCTAGTGCTACTGTTCTTCATGACATTCGTCGTCGCCGTCACACAAATGCCGCTGCTAATGATTGTGTTGAGGTAATATTTCCATCTTCTGCACTCCCCTTTCGCTGAGGTGTTAACAATAAAATATGTAGCCGCTGGGAGTCGTAAAAACAGACTAAGGGAATACGAAGACTTCCGAATACAAGAAGTTCGTACCAGTGGCCGATGGGAAGGTAATACGGTATATGTCCAGAAAGGATACGTAATCTATGTATAGTATTTACAGACTATAGTTTGTCACAGAAAAAGGACCATTAAGTGAGCAATGAGAGTCATGGGAAGCTCAGAAAACTAACCGCGCTAATCGTGCTTATAATGCTAAGGCTGTTGTGATATTATATCCCGTTTCATGAACTAATGGGTAAAATATACCATTTTTCTTATTCAACCCATGAGCAGAGGTTGGATTTGCCAAATATTGGGTTTTGCTGCTAAATAATTCTCCAGACCAGGTTACAGCATAACAATTTAACAAAAATAAACTAACTTTCTATCTAGTATATAATATTAAAGTTACGTGATGAAATTTTAGTACGTTAGCCATTAGAATTTACAAAGATAAGAAGGCAAATTTAAAAATATATATTTTTACAGATCTGTAAGTGAGGAAGAACGTTCATTCGCGCTCGGTATGCAGTTTGTGATATTCCGCTTGTTCGGTTACATCCCCGCGCCTATACTGTTTGGCAACCTGATTGACTCCACCTGCCTGTTGTGGAAACAGTCTTGTAGCGGTGAGAAGGGTGGACGCTGTTTATTATACGATATTGAACAGTTTCGATACAGGTGAGAACATAACTTCTGTATAAGAATACAATTCACCACCTCTATAATATTCATAACGATTAAGCGATGTAATATGCAGATAACATGTGTGTAAAAGAAGGAAAACTAGAAATAAAATTCCATGCCAACCTGTCAAAAGTCCCCCGCGAGATAAGGCTTTATTACTTAGTGCAATAAGTTATTTTTGAAAAATAATGTTTTAATATGAATCTGCTTTGTGGTGGCAGCTACGAATACCACCAACCTTGGTTATGAGTGTCGTAAAAAAGAACCAAGGACTTTATACCATATAGACCTAAGCCAACTCCATCCGATACCACCAGGAGGATTGATGTTAAGTAGGCAGTCCGTTACTATTGCCAAAACTTTTACTGTGCAATGAAGAAAAGTACATATTGCGCCAACACCAAATAATTAGGATAAGAAGATTATGATTATGCTGTATTGTTACTTTCAATGATTTAAAATACACTTTTTTTGTAATAGGTACGTAGGCCTGTGTGGTGGTATAAAGATAGTGGCACTGGGTATATTCTTAGCGGACTGGTGGCTGGTTCGACGCCGAAGGCATCTTGAGACCGCGTCCCCGCTCGATCCACATAAGGACATCGCGGGATCCATCATCAGCCTCGACAGATGTAAATAATTTAATTCTATACATTTGCATTTCGTTGACATATATTAACCAAAGCCCTAACTATATCTACATATGCTATGTTTGTAGTATTTCAAGAGCTGCCGTCTGCAGAAAATGCGAGTGGTTTTTGTTCAGGAGTGATGTCCGGTGTGAGTTCAGCGACCACCACACCCATGGAACCGACTGGCATCACCACCGAGATGACTCACGATATTCACAGGCCGAATTTACAAAGAACTGACTCACAATATTCGCAGGACTCTCAAACTCGGGGACCCACGACTAAAAACTCGCGAGTTCTTGTCGCGTCTCGCCATTTGCGCAACGACTCCAAAACGATTCAATTGGAACCACGCGCTCGTCAGCATTCAATAGACGAACCTGAACGCGCTCGGCCTGTGCGTAGTGACTCACGAGAGTCCCGCGAGTCACGGCGTGAGTTTCCGAGATCTGCATCACGCGATATAACGGCGCACTCACGCTCTGACAGCCGTGACCTTAGTCTGGAACAACTAAAGCACTTAGCGCTCAAAAGCATGGAGAATCTCGACTTGAGCGTATTGCCGCTGACTCGCTGTGGCGACGACGAGAGCAAACGGCTCATAGACACAGGCGCTGGCGCAGTGCTGCGCCATCGTAGGACGAGCTCACGCGACTGCAAGCCGCCTGATACCCGGCACAAGCGCACCTCCTCGCACCACCTTACAGTGGAGCCCGCCGACCTCAGTCTACAGATGCAGAAGGGCCGCAGCGTTGATCACCTCGCGTGCACGCGCCTCGATCCAACTGTCTGAGTCGTTTAAGTAATATTGGACTGAATCTCACAGTGACGAAAATGTCGGTATGTCTGCCGCTGTTCATCGCCATGTACACACACGGCTTTAGTGAAATGTATAAGTTTGAGTTGATTTACTCTAAACTAGCTGTATTCTTCAGCAAAAATATCGTGATTTTGATTCATATCCTAATGTAGTGTTGACATTATCACAAAAATTATCAATGAACAAATATGCTTGTTCTGCAGACCTAGTGTTCTCTAGTGACGACTTTAAGGGCGCTTTCAATTTTGTTTGGTGCTAAACTAGTGTCGTACATTTATGCAGTTTACGTACTGTGCCAAACAATATTATTTGAAAGTGTCCAAAGGAGCTGCGAGTTATAACTCATATAATTAGTGTGATAATAAACAATTGTCTTAACATTATAAAGTATTGCATCATTACAGACTTCATTATTATTTTTAGAACATTTAGATATTTAAATAGATAAATAAAAATTGTAATTTCTATCCTATTTTTCATGGGTGCTTAAAAATGGCTTTATAAAACCTCTAAAATGTAAAAAAAGCACTTCAGTTGTACTTAATTCTTTTATCATTCTAATATTGCTATGTATAAAGATACAGAATGTCACATCTGTTTCTTGTAACATTCTTGCAGTAGTGTAAAATTTATAACTTCATTTTCATGCTGAATAGATGGTGTAAACATTCCTCATAACTTTCGAATTGCAATACACATGCACAAATCATAAGTATTTCTGTAGGAATTACTTACACCTATATTAAAAACATTTAATATGATCTCAAATGGTAAATCAAAATGTTATCTGACAGTAAAGTATGTATGTTAAATTTGTAACTATTAACACTGGTTATTTTTAATGCATCTTTCAATTTTGTAAATATTTATTTTTATTGTTACTTTGTGATTCTATTTTAATATCTATTAGTGCAATAAATGATTTTAAATATACCACACAGTCCCCAGTACCAAGATATGTGCTAAATTATATTTAATATTTGACTTTGTTTAAAGAATTGTATCATTTTTAGCTTTCATAATTCAGTTTCTAGATTGTGTTCAAAAAACCTTTTAAGAAACGATTTGTTTACAATGTATTAGATTTATCAGATTTGGTTGCTTTGACTATCTTTATAAAAATACTGTTTTGAAATGTAAAATTGTCAATTCTTGGGATGCTGGTTAGGAACTCAATTATTAACTTAACTATATATCATTTTAATGTAAAAAAAACGTTGTATTTTAAAGCAATATATTTATGTCAAAGTAAAAGACAGTAATGTTGTCTATGTAAATTTTTGTCACATATAATGATAAGAGAGGTTAATAGTTTGATATGAAAGAGTGTTTTATCGAAAAATGCCTTATTACAATAGATCTTAAGACTTGATATTGATACTGACTTAGATGTATTTGAATAAGTTGTTGTTTCAATCACCTAGACAAGTTTGATGATAGCAACTCCTAAACTAATTTGTTGCATTTAGTGATTAATAAAATTGCATACTTATTTTCAAAACAGTTTTATTTGTTTTTATCCAATATTTATGTGCTACATTAACATTACATTTCTTTTAGAGCACTGCTTTGTTCATGGTAACTTCCTCATGAAAGTCACCTGGAAAATATGTTAAAAAATTATGAATAAATGATCCTATATAGTCTGCCTTGTTGATAAAGTTAAATGATGAACACATCATGCAATATTTAATGATATAACTGTGTTAGTGGCATGGAAGGTTAAAACATGTTCTGCTGACCCCACTTAGCGTGGGAAGAGGGAAGCACATGATGATGAACGTTTTAGTGGCATAACCTAAACTACTGAAAACTCTCCCAAACCATCTCATTCATCATCATCACAGGCCATAAATGTCCCACTGTTGGGCTCAGGCCTCCTCCGTAATGGAAGGGAAATTAACCTACTACACCGTGCCGGTCAGACCTATTGGTATAGGGTTTTGTTTCGAGTTTTCTTCTTCTTGCATAGATGTTATATGCGTTTTATATTCCTTAGTCGTCTCATACGATCACCCACAGGCAAGATATGGGGTGGTGAATAGTATTCTTACTCCGTCACCAAACGGAAACCATCTCATTATTTGGCATTAAACTGCCTTTAAATTGCATGTATATATACTTTCTTCATCATTATGTACAACAGTACATTTTCATACTGCATACAACAGTATGCAGTATGAAAATGCAGCAGAAACTACATCATAAAACACTTCAATAATAATCATCTACGTCTAAATATTGTTCTGACTAAATAATAATAGCAATAATATGATTCTAAGACCTTAACTACATTTGCTGTTGCTGAATCCCAATGTGCTTCTTACAAGTAATATACTTGAGACACTAGTTTACCATTATATATAGAGCAGAGAAAGATAACTATTGTATATTCTAAAAAACTTTAAAAATGTAATGCATTGTTGATTTCTATTGCTAAGGGGTATGTTACAAATAATACACCAATATACATATCTACAAGTCTATTTTACAAAATACAATTAGAAATATATATTACAGAAATGCTTCTACTTATCATTAATTAATCCAACTCACCACACTCCGAAATCACAACCTTTTTAGTAGGTTTACCATTCTTAGATCCAAGGCCCTCCATTTTACTTACTACATCCATTCCTTCTACAACAGCACCAAATACGACATGTTTTTTATCTAGCCATGGTGTAGGAACTGTTGTAATGAAAAATTGTGAGCCATTGGTATTAGGGCCAGCATTTGCCATTGACAGCATCCCTGGTCCAGTATGCTTCAGCTTGAAATTCTCATCTTGGAAAGTTCTACCATAAATTGATTTTCCACCGGTGCCATTGTGATTAGTAAAATCGCCTCCCTGGCACATGAAGTTTGGGATTATTCTATGAAATGAGGAACCTTTGTATCCAAAACCCTTTTCACCTGTGCAGAGTGCTCTAAAGTTCTCAGAGGTTTTTGGAACTAGCTCACTTTCAAGTTTTATCACTATACGGCCCAGTGGTTCTCCATCCGCAGAAACATCAAAGTATACCTTTTTATCGCCCTGTGTGGAAGCAAAACGTAACGCCGCAGCTGAATACAATGTGCCGTTTATTAATGTACGGCGTAATATAGACGGCATAACCATCTTGATAAGGTTTTCTCAAGTTCCTAAAATAGAAAATCTAAATTAAAATTGGAGCAATAAATTAAGAAAATAATATCAAAAATCGTTCATAAAATATAACCTCACAAAAGTAGAAGTACAGATAGTAGAAGTCACAGATAAATAGACAGATTAAACGCAGTAGAGGTGAGGCGTATATACTGGAACAGGTCTAGGGACCCGGTATAAACTTCGCAGTACGCAGACCCTATATGTAGGGCAGATATCCGATAGGTATTACGGGTATGGCACTCGCTACGCACCAAATGTTATGACGCTACGACTAACATGTTTCCAATCCAATAATTAGACAGTAAAAACGCCTCCATTAAAAAAAAGCAGAAATAAGGAGGATTGCCGACAGAAGTGAAAACTAAACATACATACATACATATCATCACGCCATATCCCTTGCAGGGTAGGCAGAGAGAATACAGAATGCCAGAGAACTCTATCTCTGCATACTTCACTCGCTTCCTCAACATTCATAATTCTCTTCATACACGCTCGCCGGTTTCGGAGACTCTTGACTCCACCTTCCTTCAGTACATGACCGATCTGGTCTAGGTAGGTTAGTCTCGGTCTCCCTCGGTACCTACAACCTTCCACTTTCGCATTGTATATCTTCATAACCAGACGTTCGTTCGGCATTCTTTCCACATGTCCGAACCATCGGAGCATTCCCTTTCGCATCTTTACACCAATACTCTCGTTCATATCTACTCGCTCTCTTACATCGTCGTTACGAATGCGGTCGGTCAGCCTAACTCCACAGATTTGCTCTAGTACATCATTACCTACTGTTACTCTTACATCTGTTCTGGTTTCATCTCTTTCAAACACCATTATTTTGGTTTTGCTCACATTCACGCGTAGCCCCCTTTTCTTACAATCATCTGTCATTGTGTCGACTAGGGTCTGCAGGTCAGTCGCTGACTGTGCCAGCAGGACTGCATCATCTGCATAAAGCAGAGCAGTGACCACTGAGTCGCCCATCTGGACTCCCACATTCATATCGTTCAACCTTTGGAGACATTTATCCAGATATATGATAAACAGTCTGGCTGACAGAACGCACCCCTGCTTAACGCCGATATTGACGTCAAACCAAGGCGACATTCCATCATCCAGCCGCACACAGGCTCTACAGCCCATGTAACTGGACTGCACAGCCTGTAGCAGTTTACCGTTAATACCATACTCCGGTAAAATGTCCCAAAGTTCCTTTCGTACAACCGTGTCAAATGTTCTCTCCAGATCCACAAAACTGCAGAAAACCCTCTGACCTAGAGCCAGATGCTTCTCCACAATGTTGCGCAGAGAGAACACTTGATCCATGCATCCCCTTCCACTCCTGAAACCTCCTTGTGTCTCACGCAGTAAACCATCGGACACCATCCTCATTCTCCTTTCAATAATTTTACCATACACTTTTGCTGCCAAACTGGTCAAGCTTATGGCTCTGTAATTTGCGCAGTCATAACGTGAACCCTTGTTTTTAAACAAAGGCACGCTGACTGCGCTATTCCAGTCCCCGGGAACCATTCCTGAGCTCCAAAAAAATAACAGCCTTTACAGTTTACTAATTAAAAAAAAAACTTAAAACTATGAAATAAAAGTATGAAAAATAAATGTTTTATATTATGTTTTTTCTGTTGTTACTTATATATTTTAATAAGTATATTTAAAAAGAGAGTTATGTTACACATATATTTTATTGGAATGTAAGAGAATAGAATGTCACTTCATATTTAAAACGCATACATTCGTCAGCTTACATACACTTCCAGCCAGTAAACGATTGCAAACCTCTTTCATTTTCATTATATAATATTAGGACGATAAACCCACGGAGCAAATACAAAGAGGAGACGGCCTAAGTAACTGTGCACTGTGATTCTCAACTAGGCCGTGACGTCATCACGTTAACATCAATAGTAGGCGTGGCCTATTAGTCTTCTGTCGTCGCTGACGGTGTTCGTACGGTGCATAAAATTATATTTTTGGTGTATTTTTATGTTATTACGAAGAAAACCATGAAGTATTGTGTTTTATCATGTAAAAACTACTCCAATAAACGTACAGATGCTATGGAAAGAATCACATTCCATTTGTAAGTATTTTTATTCATAATTTATCAAAATAATTTCTAGAAAGTTCTTTTGACGGTATCATGTTCAGAAATAATTTTACTCAATGCTAGATGGCACCACTTTTCGTAATAGGACCCAGAACAATAAAAGCACATACAGTTCAAACTATTAAGATTATTGTAATAACTAATAACCATGAGTATTAAAATTTATACCCAAAGCCGTTCACCTCAACAAAAATATGAGTTTTATATGTAGTTAATAATTATTTTGTAAGCAATACGCCAGCTGTCGTTAACTATGAAGAACTATAAAAGTGTCAAAAATCCAGGGTCGTAATTAGAATATAATTATAACATTCGGATTTTTCATCAAAGAAAAATATTTTTTACACTACTTTAAATGAACCTATTATAATTAAACTGTAAATTTTGTATGTTTTAGAATACCGGTCAATGACGATGTTAGAAGCAATGGATTTCAAAAATTAATAGAAAAACTGGACTCCTACGAAATATACAAAGATTTGTTCTTCTCATTTTAACAATGAAGATTTAAAGGACTGTATTGCAGCCAATAGAAACCACTTTGAACAAGCTTTTTATATTTTAAATTGTTTTATATTTATGTATTAAACTAACACTGTAAAAGTCATAAATATTTTTTGCAATAGAAAAAGGTTTTTCTTTGTTACAGTATTTAGGGCAAGACTAGGTATAGCTCAAGAAATATATGATACCAAAGAGTATTTCATTTTTATTATTGGAACCAATGTCACCCTTTCTCCTTTATTTATTAATAATGTAATTGCACTCGCTGCAATTTCTTGATAAGATTAACGAGGTTGAGCACGTCACAAAAATATTCAAAATGGTGGTGGCGTCGAAGACCGGGTCTTCAAGTTACCTTTGGCATGGCTAAGTTTTAGATGGCCCGTGCGTCAATCAAACGGTTGCCACCCAGGGGGGGCTGGTCTGCTCGCTTGAAATACTCTTTTATATGTCTTGGTCATTGACACCATTGTTGCATTATCAATTGTATAAAGCCTTATTTTAATAGAGTGGTTTGATTCTTTTTTATATGGAAAAGACAAAAAGGAAGGAAATAATACCGTGTAACTAACATATTTACTAAAAGTCCAACTACTTTCATTCGACAATTTGTTAGAAACCCAAACAAATAATTGTATTATTTGGTCGTATGAAAATGACACAAATATGAAGAAAAAAAAGGTTTCTAAACTTCTGAGTTTATCACAATGACAGTTAAGAAAAGATGGATTTTTCATAAAATTATTAACAATGCTGACAAGCCTTATAAAGAAATTTGCGGTTAAAAACAGTAGTCATACACCTATTCGCTATGCAGAATTATTTGATTATAAACATTTGTATTTGAATAGAGCAAACAGCTAATAAGATTTGTTTGTATCTTCGAAATAAAAAAAAATTAGCACTCATTGATATAGGTAAATTCTGAGTACGTCCCTGTTATACTATACACTTACTGACATCTAATGCAAGATAGCTCAACTGCATACAATATATGAAATTAGTAGTTGTGCTAATAGCCGGCAGATGGACATAAAGGAGTGAGTGAGAGAAGTACTATTACTTGTCTCACTTTCTTCATTAGCAGCGACCCCCTCACCCCCTGTAAATGACACGCATTGTTTCATAGAAAATATTCATTACAACAGCTCCTCTTTGTATTTGCTCCGTGGATAAACCATTAACTACATACACTAACCTCACAATGTAAACCAAAATATGATTCTTAAAATAATTATTATTACGTATCAATAATAACTATGAAAAAACTTAAGAGTGAATATTTGTTTAATTAATTATAAATAAATAAAAGACGAACTAACATTTTTTACTTTCGAACAATAACGAACAAATAATTAAATCAGTGAAGCCGTTTCAAGTGTCAAATCTAAGAGTGTTCATAAAAGCAATATAATAAAAACGCTCTATAACGCTACTTATGAAACGCTCGGCAAATTTGTCTGTTTCGTAAAACGACTCGTTTGGATTATCGTCGCGCTGTTAAGCCTGTTAAACGTTACTTTTGTTTAATAGGTGTGGACTTAGTAATAATATATGTTTCAGATTGTATTGCTGTTCGAGTGATTAGTGGACAGGATTTAATTAGTAAACTGTAAAGGCTGTTATATTTTTATGCCTCATTTATTATTTTTTATTCTAGTAAAATAAAATCATGCTAGTTCCATACAGATTAAGTAATATGAGAGAAAAAAAATAATTAAATAAATTCATTGAACTTTCCTTGATAATTTTATTTAACAGGCTTAACACTATCTGCTTATATTATTATACAATAATTATTTAAGAAATATTAATATTAAATATGTCAATTACTCTACGTACTTCAAAGTTCAATCATCAAGTTAGTAAACCGCGTTGATTCTATTAAAAAAGAAAATAATTTAATGTACGGATATGAATATACACTCATTTGCAAAAAAAACGGGCACCTAAGCAATGAACCATTTCAAATGTTAATATTTATTTGTTTGATAATTATAGGTAGTTTTATCCACACAATTTGGTAAATTAATAAGAAAATAATCGTTTTCATCAGTATTTCATAAAATTTAGATACAATTTATGGGAAATAATGCTAAACCTCGCTAGTAGTGTATATTCGCTAGTAGTGCATATGCTCATGAAGTAAAAATAAAAAAGTTTTTTTGTTTGTTTTTCTTTAATAAAGTAAAAGCAGATAAATGTTTAGTATCGAGTGTGACCCCCTCTAGCTAAAATCACAGCTTGAATTCGTCTGGGCATGCTAGCGAGTATATCCCGGATACTTGCTTGCGGAATACGTTCCCACTCCGCAGTAATCACATTCTTCAGCTCTCTGATGGTCTGCGGAGCCGGGTGTACTGATCTCACACGCCGTTTCAGAACGTCCCAGACATGCTCTATGGGATTGAGGTCGGGACGGCCAATCCAAAAGACGAATGCCGACCTCTTGCACATACGCATTAACATCGCGGGATCGGTGGGCGCCAGCATTGTCGTCCATAAAAATCGAGTCTTCACCTAGAGCGGCCAATGCGGGTTGTGCATGAGAAATTAGAACTTCCGTTATGTATCGATGCCCAGTCAGTGAGCCGTTTTCAATGAAGACTAACTCTGTACGATCCATTGAATTTATTCCTGCCCAAAACATAACAGAGCCCCCACCATAAGGTGTGATTTCTTCGAAACATGCCTCTGCAAAGCGTTCTCCTTGTCTTCTTAGCACTCGCCGACGTCGATCTTCACCGAACAGAGATATCCTGTCTTCATCAGAGAACAAAACCCTATTCCAATCGTCTTGAGTCCATGATTCACAATTTCTAGCGAACCTAAGCCTGTGAACTCTGTGCTCACGGAGTAATTTGGGGCCGCGGGCCGGGCGGTGACTGCGTATATTGGCAGCGAGAAGCCTCCTCCTGACCGTCCATAGACTAATATGCACATTTCTTACTTCTTGGAGGTTGTTCTTAAGATCCACATACGAAGATTTGCGATTTCTCAATGCGCGACTCACAAGAAAACAATCATCCCGTGGTTGGGTACATGGTTTTCTTCCAGAACCAGGCCTTCTCTCGACGGAACCAGTCTCCTGATATCGCTGCCAGGTCCTTTGGACTGTCGAGCGACTAACATTTAGCCTCCTAGCCACGAAACATTGGCTGCAACCCTCTTCAAGCAGCGCGATAATTTTGGTAGCTTTTACCACTTTATCTACCATTTTTGATACAGCCAAACAGCATTAAATAAAGCTTTGACAGTCAAGGATATGAAATTAATCGATAAAAATTGAATAAAAGTTATGAAAGTCGATGTTAACTTCTGGAACTTCGCGCCAAAAATGTAGGATAAAAAGGGGTTTTCTGTAAAAATGAACATCAAATGAAAAATTGAATTTAGAACGTACTTTTTTAAATACCACAGCATTTTTAAAACCGGCCAGTAACGTGTACAAACGATTGAAACCTTTTTGGTATTGTATCTTTTTAAATATGAATGAAAATCAAAACCGCCCGTTTTTTTTGCAAATGAGTTTATTTGCGTGGAACAAAATAAAGTAATATTTTATACATTTCATTAGTGAACATTTATTTAAATACAGTTTTTCATCTTTTGTTTTATATTATAATTCGGCAAATGTTTCGAAAATTAAACTGATCTTGAGTCGAGTTCAGTCGAGTCATCATCGTTGCCGATAGAAGACGGTTGTAATCAAACAATCCTATGTAATAAAAAATAATGTTTAAGAAATGTTTACCTGTGGTTACAAATAATAAGCGATTTGATTATAATAGAAAATATTTTTTTTGAGTTATAATCAGCTATAACGAACACTACTATAGTCTATTTTTAAATCTCAGAAACCAAACTGATACATGCAAATGTCAAAATTACAAATAATGCTGCCAGCTTTTTTTGTGAAGCGGTGTACCTACGATACCGGTATATTGAAACGTAAGATTTTATATTTATTAGACGATTAACTTTAAAGTTTTCTAGTCCAAAGCGTATCATTAAAGATCACATACGTTTATACGCATATAAAAGTGGTGACGCAGTAAGAGTATAGTTCACCACCTACTATCTTGCCTGTGGGTGATCGTAAGTGACGAGCTGGGGGGGGCACACTTAAAACATTTCTTATTTTTACTGACCGTCGCGCTGCCTACAGATTTGTTGTACAAACTTAGCTGCTGCCATTTTGTTCTGTCTGTCAAACGTTTGACAACTGAGAATTGTTATTTTTTGTTCATAGTGTAGGTAGTTATTGTCATCGATCTATTTTCGATTATTGATGTACTTTCTCAAAATTATATCATATTTCATTGTTAAACTTATATTATTATTATTTCGATATCAGCCGATATGGTTTTTTTTTATATTTCAGGGTAGATCCCGTAGTAAAAGAATATTCTGTATAATTACACATACACATGTAGATATGTATATATATCACTTCAACTTTAGTTCACCGCTTAAACTCTGGGTAGCAGCACTTTCCATATATGCATATTTTATCATCGAGTTGCCACTCTTTTTCAGTTTAATAACTTTACTCTTTGGTGACGAGTAACTGATGTAGGACAAATATAACATCTATACAAGAGATGGAAAACTCGAAATAAAACTCTATACCAATACGCCTGACCACCGTGGTATGGTAGATCGTTTTCCCTGCCATTATGGAGGAGGCTCGAGCCCAACAGTGTGACGTATATGAGCTGAGATGAGGAGATGACGTATATATATATAGGTGCTATACACTACCAAAACGCAACGTTTGACCTTACACATTACTAGTAGTATAACGCAACGTATGACCTTACAAACTCAAATGTTTCTATGTCTTTAAATTAAACAAAAAAAAAAGATTTAATAGACGCCATCAGTGAGTTTTCTGTAAACAACAATATAATTATTAGAATTTACTTTAAGATTTTAAAACAGTGTTTTTCTAAGGGTACCCATGGGCACAGGAGGTTTGAGTTGGATATTACAATTGATTATTGAAATAAAAACATGTCTTTAGTTAAAAAAATACATTCTACATTTTATACATTCCCATAAACACCAATGCATTAGCCGTTCATCATTATAAACGCACAAATAAGATATTCGAACCACGAATATTATGCAATGGTGGTTATGGAGAGATTACGTGGTGCGTAAACTAATATGTAAACTTTTTTTTTTATTTCATTTAATTAAAAACAATTTTATACAATTCCTTAACATTTAACTTATAAATATGACAAAAGCCTATGTTGGCTTATACGCGTATTTGATTCGTCTTAGCAATTTAAATTACAATATACAACAATGTTTTAAAATTAAGGTAAAAATGCCCGTATAAAACAGCAAACACAAAAAGAGAGAGGGAAGTTGAAAAACTAGTACTTGTATTAATTGATAATGAATGTTAATACAGGTTGTTTGTTTTGTTGTTATTTTTTTTTTTTCGAACTTAATTCAGTTATTTAAAGTATTAATAAAATGTTGTCTTGGTTTATTTTTCTAGTTGTTATTATTCATTTCAGTTTTTAATGTAAATGGTAATTGATTAATTAATGGCGGTATAATATAATTCAAGAGACGTTTCCCAAATTTTAATACTGCATTTAAGTGAAAGTGCTCAGACAGAAATAATGTTAAAAGAAGCGATGTAAGCAAGTGTGCTCAGTATTTATGTTGAGAGAAATAGACTACATTTTGAACAATTGTTTAAATGTCAGATACGGTTTTTTCATGAAACTAAATGAAGAGGTAACTTTACATACATACATATCATCACGCCATATCCCTTGCAGGGTAGGCAGAGAGAACAGTGTGCCAGAGAACTCTATCTTTGCATACTTCACTCGCTTCCTCAACATTTATAATTCTCTTCATACACGCTCGCCGGTTTCGGAGACTCTTGACTCCACCTTCCTTCAGTACATAACCGATCTGGTCTAGGTAGGTTAGTCTCGGTCTCTCCAGGTACCTACATCCTTCCACTTTCGCATTGTATATCTTCTTAACCAGACGTTCGTTCGGTAAGAGGTAACTTTAATTGTTGTAAAAAGTTGATTCCACTTTTTAAATCCGCTTTAATAAATACGAACCTAATGTTCCGTATATGATTTTAAAATAATACATACATACATATCATCACGCCATATCCCTTGCAGGGTAGGCAGAGAGAACAGAATGCCAGAGAACTCTATCTCTGCATACTTCACTCGCTTCCTCAACATTCATAATTCTCTTCATACACGCTCGCCGGTTTCGGAGACTCTTGACTCCACCTTCCTTCAGTACATGACCGATCTGGTCTAGGTAGGTTAGTCTCGGTCTCCCTCGGTACCTACATCCTACCACTTTCGCATTGTATATCTTCTTAACCAGACGTTCGTTCGGCATTCTTTCCACATGTCCGAACCATCGGAGCATTCCCTGTCGCATCTTTACACCAATACTCTCTTTCATACCTACTCGCTCTTGTATTTATTTTAAATATTTTTATTCGATTTTAAAATAATAAACAAGTATTTTAATGTATCTGTTTATTATGATGATCCTAAGCCCGTTAAAAGTATGAAAGAAAATTGGATTCGTAAACTTATTTACTATGGTACATGTGTTGATAATAAACAATATCAGTGTGCGTGTTTGCAACAATATAGATACTTAGATAGTTTTCGATTATAATTTCTAACGTGAACTTGTGTGCATTCGGTGATAGTTTTTTTATCAATGGCCGCTCGTAGTAATATTAGAATATTTAAAAAGCCAACATGTAGTAATCGAAGTGGCAAGGAACCGCGGTTTCAATACGTTTCGAAAACGTATACAATCTAAATAAATATCTATACCTACATTTTTCAAGGTAACTTGATTATAAAGCTTTACTTGATTATATTAACGCAAATTGCCCCCAGATAGTGGCATATCACTATTTAATAATTGCAAAAAACTGGTAACCCTTTGACTGTCAATTTAGTCTCCGAAATTAAAAACGGACTATACGAGATTAAGAAACACACTATTACAGTCAAAACATAACCTCTTATCCCCTAGGAATGTAATATTCGACAAAAAATCGATTAATAATTATCGACTTTTTTCTTAACAAGATCGAATAATAATCAAATATAATCAATTTTCTTTTGGTTTGATTAAAAATATGACCGTTTTTTAATATTAATAGCTTTTCTCTTACTTTAACTAAAACAGTCTCGCGAAGAGCGAGGCTAAAATATGATAACCTAACCGAAATTCAATAAAATGGTAGGATACGTTAACTTTACCTTTGGTGAATGATGCTGCCAGAGGGTGCCAAGCGATTTGGCCGCCTAGAGGTATGACACCGAATCAAAGCAGACCATACCACATACTACAGCTCGAGAGTAGCGGAAATAAAAAATCGGTTGTTAATCTATTTTTGGAAACCGATTACTTCGATCTCAAAATCGTATTTTCCATACTCGATTATTTTTACATACCTATTCTGCTTTAGTATCCATATCCAGTGTCAAAACATAACCTGAATAACCTCTACTATATAATTTAGAATGAATAGTTATTTTTTTGCTGTAATTATTAATTATTTGTAATGCATTGCTTAAGAGCTTTTATATCAAGATTACATGAAAGGGTGATTACACATCAAAAATTAATAAATTTTACTCAATATGCCAATAGACAACCAATGATCAATTTGTTTACAACAAATTCATCCCAACGTGATGAAACAGGTAAAGCATACAAAAAAGTAGTATTATTTGATCGTACTCATCGTGCGGTAATGGAATAAGAATACAATTCACTACCGCTTGTTATGGATGTCATTAAAAACGGCTCAGGGATGTAAACCGATATCATCATTGCAATAGAAGAAAAACTCAAATTATTTACCAACCCGTCAGACCAGTTGTACAATATGTCAACATTTCTCACACTGTAGAGACTAGTGCTCAATAGTGAAAGATTAAAATGAAAAGAAATTCATAATTCTTTTATAATAACTAAATTAACTGTACCAATTTCTATATATATATATATATTCATTAATACTATCTATATATCTAATAATTTCAGACCAAATAGTGGAAGATTTATCTAAAGGAGATGCAGAACTTGAAAAAAAATTAAGAATCCTGATGTTAGAAGTAGAAGTAATGCGTCAGGATGGGCGCTATGCACCAGACCGTATAAGAAAGGATCAGTGGGCACATTTAATACAATTGCAAAGCAAAAACCAAAGAAACAGTTATCTTCAATATTTATTTAAAGTGGAAAAATCTAAGGAAAATTTTAAGGTCAGATCTTGTCTATTATTTTTTTTTTTTTTTATATTAAATGATATATTAGAATCAATCCACTATAGAGATATTATTATGTCCTTATACCCATTATTAAGTTTGCCTATATAATACAGAAAAACTACAATCAGTTAACACATATACTTGGATATACACAAATGCTTAAATTTTTATGTATAACTTTGCACAACCATATTTTATAGGCCAAAAGAGAAGCTAGAAGAAATGCACATCCTGTAATACAACCTGAGGATGTAAGAGAGAATGATGATGACCTTCTCTATGGCATTAAACATCAATCACTTTTTCTTCGAATCAGAGATCAGTCAATTAATCAATTTGACAACTATAGGTAATGAATTTATAATTACTTAAACGCAACTTATACCTTGAAACATTAATTATTTTTCAATAATTTATAACTTAAACATTGTACTTGCATGTTATATATCTGGTTAAGAAATTTGTTTGACGATACTTGCGTTTATTGCTAAGCGGAAACATGTTAAAATTAAATTCCTTACATACATATCATCACGCCATATCCCTTGCAGGGTAGGCAGAGAGAACAGAGTGCCAGAGAACTCTATCTCTGCATACTTCACTCGCTTCCTCAACATTCATAATTCTCTTCATACACGCTCGCCGGTTTCGGAGACTCTTGACTCCACCTTCCTTCAGTACATGACCGATCTGGTCTAGGTAGGTTAGTCTCGGTCTCAACCTTCCACACAACCTCTTACATTCCACGTGCTCACCCGGCACTCGGCTCTCCTCGACTCGCCTGACTGGGCAAGGCGTGATGGGTGGCGGCCCCCATCGCCGCAACTGCCTAAGTTCATACCGACGGGGGCGGGTCGGTACGCGTCGCCTCCGGGGGAAAGAAAGAAAGAAATAATCTAATAAGTCTAATTAGACTAGCAGGGGACGCGAACGAGCACGCTCCGGACTATGCCCCCCATATAAATTCCTTAGTTTATAATAAATACATTTCTTCGTACATTGACACTTAACGGGAACATCAATTGTGTACAATTAGTTTCAAGGTCTTAAACGGCTTTATGAAGTGAACCAACATGTTTCCGCTTAGCATGTAAGATAAACGCAAGTACCATCATGTGTATATGTAGTGTTTACTTTAGTTAGCATTGATGTAAACATATTTCGTGTAGTTTTAATAAATTAGCCAATCCATACTTTACTTTCTAATTCCAGAGCTCTACAAGCTATGATAGATGGACAATCAGTTGTAATAGACTGCTCATATGAAAATGACATGGTTTTTAAAGAACTTACAAATGCTGCTAAGCAAATGACATTTGTTTTTGGAGATAATAGAATTCACAAACAGCCCTTTAACTTGCATATGTGTAATTTAAATACGGAAGGACAGTTTATTCAGAAGTTACGACAAAATATACCATCTCTAGACGAGCCTTGGTTTCCAATTAATTTCCATTCCAAAAGTTACATGGATGTATTTCCTAAAGAAAAACTAGTTTATCTAACTCCACATTGTCGAGATGAAATGACCAAATTCGATCATGATGCTGTATATATTATTGGATGCATGGTTGATAAGGTTTGTTGTCAATATGTAGACCCTTAAAATACAGAAAAATCTTAAATGCACATTCCCATAAGTAAATTGTCTTCAAAAATGCTAAATGTATATTTTTTAGTATTTATGCTCACTATGATGAGTATTGAGTACGCTCATGATCCAAGTCAATAGAACCAAACCTAAATGTGAGTTCTTGTTTTTAAATTTAATGTAGTGACAGACAATGATATAGGTTATGAGTGAGTGCATGTTAGGTTTTTATATGTTAAAATATTTAAAGATTGTTATGTTCATAGTTTATTTGTAATTTTAATGTTTTATTACAGATGAACACTGAACCTTTATCCTTGGTTAGAGCAAAGAGGGATGGAATAAAAATGGCGAAATTACCTCTTGACAGATACTTAGAATGGGCACCAGGATCCAGGAAAACTCTGAACATTAATCATATGGTGCCCATTTTATTAGATTTGAAATTAACAAATGACTGGGAATATTCATTACGGCATATTCCAAGGCGCAAACTAATGGAAACCAAAATCAAAGCCATGGAAAAAAAATTAGAGCACAATCCTGAATTGAAGAAAGAAATCATAAAATCTTTTAAGCCATCAAAGTTTAAGCAAGTTAATAATATGAATATAAACACTTTCAATTTCAGAGAAAAAAAGTTAAATGCTAACTTTAAAGAAAAACAATTAAGAACTAAAAGGTCATTGTATGATGATTAAAATATATAGAGTATACCAATTGAAACATGTCTTTATTTCATCTAAACATTACAAGTCCGATTTGAAACATAAAAATATATAATAATTGTGATAAAACTATTATAAGAATCTAAGTTTGTACACTAATTTGGAACATATAAATACATTTATACTGAAATATCAACCAATAGGATATCTTCAATTTTTTTACACTCTGATACAAATTTGAAGTCATCCAACAATTTTATTATTGTTGCACCTATTAAATCGCACACACTGGGCAATGTGATCTATTGCACAAAACTAATAGTCTTATTATATTATACACATAATAAAAAAAAACAATAGTCTATAGAATCTATACGACTCTTTAATGCTAATAAAATAATGAATTGTCATAAAGAGCAATTGAAACAAAACATATGCTCCTAGATATGTAACAACAAATTATTGAACACTGCTAGTATACATGACCAAAAGCGTGAATTTTCTATTATATATAAAAAATACCTGTTCGTAGTAGTTCTACTCAGTAGGTCACTGTATCACTAGCTATTCCACCTTCAATGTAAACTTGCCATGCAAGATTCACTTTAACAAAATGCCGCAGTACACACAATAAATGAAATACACATTCAATTTGAATAGAACCGCCTTGCATCTTCTTTCCAGTGTACTAAAATATAAAAAACGATGTCTAATATACAAGATACTATCGGGAAAACCTTTAGAAAATCTTACATGAATCCAATATTTTAATGTAATGATGTTAAAAGAAAGGTGTAACAACGGATACACCCCCTAAAAGAGCAAATGCTATCGACCTTTTTTACTCTAAACTATCGCGTAATAGAATATAACTTAAAAAACTGTTCTACCAGTACACTGAAGATGAAACCATGTAGCACAGACTACGTATGAGGATAATAGGAGCAAGAGGAGCAAATTTATTACCCCATAGTGTATTGACAGACGATATACAACACCCCTTAATTTTCCGTAGTAGTTGTAAAATCTAGTCTAGGGTTTACTAAGAAAATGAACAGCAGAATTCTTATATACTTATAACACCAAATGCATTAATCAACCGGCCTGTTAAACATGGCGATTATAGCATTAGGGCACGTACCCATACTAGGTGACCCGTTGATTGTCTCGAAAATACCATGCTGGAACAAAATTGCGTCTTGGTCATATACTACGGATGGGGATCACCAAGGGGTGTTGGATGGTTAAGAGTTAGAGGTGACCTATTGAGGACATTACGTTTTAGTATGGCGAATGTTAAAAGATGCAAAGTGGTTGTATTCCATAGTACAAAATCTTGTGCTTAAATATAACTAAAACAAATTATTCTATATGTACATTATAATATACTATTGACTAAGGCAAAGGCAATGTACGCATATCGACATCCGCAGTAGTGGTCTCTGATCGCTGTTTGATCGTCGCTAATATTTCTTGCAAATTTGATGGTAATGCAATGTCAGCTAGTGGCACGGTTTGTACTGGCTGCGGTGTCATTGGACGGGATGGTGAGTAAGCCTCATCCTGTAAAAACGTTTGGTATAGATTAATAATCTTAAATACACTATTGATCATCATCCTTCCATTATACTCATTACTGAGATCAACTCAATATGTACTATTTATCCATCGTACATATTCGTAGGTTGGGCAAAAGTTTTACGACCGACCGCCTGCCTGACTACAACCATCTTGGGAATATTACTGTTAACCGGACGGCATCAGATAGAATGTTAATCGTACCTAAATTAACGTCATATTAATAATTTCTGATAGTTTAACGAGTGGGGATGGTTATAACATCAACTTTATAAAAATGGCAAACAATAAGTATGAACTCAAGGATAAAGAAATGCTATCTTAGTGCAAACTGCCGATTAAATACCTAAGAAACCTTTATGATTCAATGCCATCTGCTAAGTAGATTTATACACAAATCAATAAATACCTCGTCAATGGAAGAGTCTGCTTGCGCCATTTTGCGTATCTGTTGCTTTTGCTCTTCTATCTGTCTATTTAGCTCTTCCATTTTGTTCCTTAAAGTATTAGAAGTTAGACTTGCACCTATCGCCGAAACAGGAGCGCTGCCACTGCTGCTTGAAGAACCCGGACTGTAGGGCTCATCATCATCGGCGGACACTATTAAAATAAATTGGATTAAAAAATGTACAAAGAAAAATTTGAGAAATAAAAATATATTTACGGCTTTTATCGCCTACTAATCGTTTTTACTATTCCAATACGTCAAATACACTTCATCATTCATGGTCACTGGGGAGACTAATCATTCATGGTCACAGGGGTACTTATCATTCATGGTCACAGAGGGACTAATCATTCATGGTCATCGGGGACTAATAGTTCATGATCACGGGGGGACTAATCATTCATGGTCACATGGGGACTATCGTTCGTATCGTTATAACAGTTCTTTATCTACCCCTTAGAGTATAAGTTACCAATATTGACTAATATTTTTGATACAATATCTCAGTCGAAAAAAAAATGGTTTTGATGAATAAAAACATCATTATGTGGGACATTATTTACCATCCAGTTTTGGAAGGAAACTTTCAACACAAATGAGGGGACGGTAGCCTAATCGCCATAATTAGCAGACGGCTTGGCGATTGCAGTGAAGTGTTATACGTTTCTCAGAAGAGGATTGCTGCCCACTTATCTGTAACCGATTTTATGACTCCCACGGGCAAGTGATGACATTGACTTCTTAAGCAATTACCCACGCAATGCTGAGTAATAAAGTCGAGTCTTTTAGATTTTCTTAATACCAGTCGCGAATATTGAACTATACGCTGATCTACAAATACATAAGAGTTAGATAAAATTTACCCGTACTTAATGAGGCAGCAATTTTATCCTTGACTGTGGATGATAGTGTGGCTGAAGCATAGGCGGGTACTGGCAACGGTAGAGGTGCTCGACGCTTCGGTGATGCTGGTGGAGTGTACGAACGCTTCCGGGACATCTATACAACAATATGACAGATTATATTATGCAAAATAAATCTTGGGACTTTGCATTTAAATTATTTCATTACTAAAACCACACAATACCCTTTATTGCATATTAGAAAAGATATTTATGTTCTCTCTGCCTACCCTGCAAGGGATATGGCGTGATGATATGTATGTATGTAGAAAAGATATTAACAAATAAAAAAATACATTTAAAGAATTAGGGGGTCTTATCGCATATGCGACTTCTTACAACTAGGGGTCTACGTGTGAATGTGAGCAAAACCAAAATAATGGTCTTTGAAAGAGATAAAGCCAGAACAGATGTAAGAGTAACAATAGGTAATGATGTACTAGAGCAAGTGGATGAATTTGTATATCTTGGATGTGGATTTAGCCGAGATGGAAGGTACACCACTGATATAGAGCGAAGAGTGAATGCGGGAAATAGAGTGAACGGAGCGTTGGGGCAACTTCTCGGCAGCCACCACCTCAGCCAGAAGGCACGTGTAGCAATACATAACGCAGTGCTTGTCCCGACATTACTGTATGGAAGCGAGAGTTGGGTATGCAGAAAAGAGTATGAAAGTAAAATTAATGCGGTCGAAATGCGATAAATGCGAATAGAGATAGAGTTTTCTAACACTCGGTTCTCTCTGCCTACCCTGCAAGGGATATGCCGTGATGATATGTATGTATGACTTCTTACAGAAAATCTCAACTATCCTATGTAAGACTGCAGTTATACCCTGCAACAACAATAATTATCATAATACATTGTAAACAATTCGGTTTTTGCGTGATTCACGAACAAATTAACAGACAGATTATAATAATTCTGGGTTCTGTCAATAATTCCAACAATTATATTATTTTTCTCAAATATCTTCAATTCTAAATTTTGTCTCAATAATATTTTAATAAAAGTATAGTAATCTATATATAGTATATAATTTACTATAAGGCGAATACAGAAGTAAATCATAGTTAACAATCATGTTTTTAATAGAAGTATTAAGTACTTCAGCATAAATTAATTGACAACCCCTAGAGAATAAACCGCGTGGGAATTTAGAATAAAAGAATTATGCGACATAAAGAACCCACCATATTATAAGGGTTCTCTACCTCACGTTTATTACGCTTGCACGCCTTCGCTCTGAAACGTTTAACCTTTATAGATACATCAAAGACTATGCTACAGAGCTACCTTCCATCCATAGTACTTGTTCCCGAGAGAAAAATTAATTGATAAAATTTATATTAACGTGAGCAAATTTATGGGCATAACTAATAATAAATAAAAACCACTGCAAACCAAGCAATACTTTCTACCAGTTTTCTCTAGCAAATCTTTTTCTTTGTGATAATCATTATTCAGGCAAAGCATAAGTACGCCCCGACGGCGAAATCTGTCGGGGCGTCGACGAGAGGAACCCGCGAGGGTAAACCGCCGCGCGGACCACCGAAGACAAAGATCGGGTACCGGTGGTCCGCTCGCACGGCGAAGAGAGAGGATTTTACGGTGGGTCTATGGGATCACGCGCCGCCTTCTCCGTCACCCCGGACCGATTTGGCGGGGCGAGACGCACCCATAGCACAACAATAAAAAAAAAAAAAAAAAAAAAAGGCAAAGCATAAGTAAAATACAGGGCAAAATATGGGTTATTTTTTGTTCATCCTTTATTAGTAACGTAGATATATAAATAAATGATAATGCACAAGAGAAAAATAATTTATTGTTATATATTATACATTTTTTTTGTCTAACTGACCTTTGCTGGTATAACGTCAGCGGGAATGTTAGGTGCTACGCGCTTCTTTCTCTGTCGTATGACAATCGCGATTAATAGGTGAGTTTTAATCTCTCCAATATTGGGCCCGTCGAGTGGTAGTAGTGCTGGTGGTAGGGATGTATTCGCGGGTAACGGCACTATATAGAAATCTTTCACTGTGGTCATATTTGACACCTTCACTACGCCTAACCTGAAATTTTAATCGAAATTAAATATATAATAAAAATTAAAAAATATAAATTAACTACATCTTTAATTTGTATTATTAATTTAATTTTTTTTTTAATTTATTCTTTTTTTAGGATTTTGTATTTAATTTTACATATTTCATAGCTGTTTTCACTTTATATTTTCATTTATATATGAAGTATTTAGGAAAAATAACAAAGTATAGTAAGATAGGAATATTAGGTACGGGATTAGTAATATTTATTTTGCAGCAAGCGTGTATTTACAATACTAACCTATTACGACTACTAAGGTAACTATATAAGGCAATATACTGCATTTTCTCTTCATCATTTGCTGTTTGCAATTTAAGTATTACAATGTCTTTATTGCTAGTCTTCCGCATCTTTGTAATATATTCCCATACTGTGTCTGGATTAATTCTACCCACAATATCCAATTCTGTACTAAGATCGTCCTCTAAGTCCACAGAACTGCCTGATACCTGGAATTAAGAACAAGCATATATTACCATGTATACATAGCAGATGTGGCATATATATGGTGCCACAGCAGTGAAGTTTGGTAGGCTGACGAATGTCAAACACGAAGGTAAAATAAAAGAAAATAAATACCATCCGCCATTTTCATTATTTAGAATTACTTGTAGCACTCATGTGCTATTACTGCGTCATACGTTTAATTGGAAATCAAACATTTCAGAATATATCTCTTTAAAAGATAACGTTGATAAGAAACCCGTTTTGGGGAGCCTATAAAAAGAATTAACCAACACAAAGTACCTACATATAGACTCGGTATCTCGTAAAGAAATGTCCGGTAAAAGCAATAGAGTCGAAACATTTAGAACGGAATTATTACCCTTGGTTCTTGATGCAAAACTTGGCCATTTAGAGACGAGAATAATATAAAGCATTATCCCCGTAACCCGTCTGACCAATGTAATATATAATTATCTTCCATTATTTATGTCCAGCAACGCAACTTATCCAATAGTGACTTTTGGTGCTGAGAATAGCGGTTTCGATGCCCATGCCCGCTAATTCTTTGCACAGGTAAATTATTGTTTCGAGTCTGCAAGTAATTTGTGTCTATATTTGTAAAGTTTAATATAAATTAAAAAAAAATAAGCATACGCAAGGAATGAAGCGATCATCGAAGTCAAAGATTCAGTTGTCGTATGGGAAATATGACGGTTATATAGTAGCACGTCGCTGCCCCATAACATATTAAAAAAATAATTGGTTTTGCTTTATAACTAGACTTACTTCATGTGCCGCAACATAAAATCTCGCCACGTCGACCATGTTGATACAACCGCTCCATACTATTGCTGTTGAATTATCTACTGTACTACTTGGCTCCTGATCACTCTCTGCCTCTAACAAACAAAATAAATACGTAACATTTGCAACACCACTAAGCAATTTGTAGTGATATAAATTGTATTATTAATTAGTAAGTTGTGTGTGTTACCTTTCAATTAACCAAGTAATTACAAAACGTCCCGTGGGAATGACAATTTCACGAAATAAAATATAATTTATAATATCCATGATTTTAATAGCATCTTTTTACTAAAGGAATGAATATAATTGGATTAGTTATCTTAGGACTATAACCAGGGGCGGCTTTAACTATAGTGCAGAGGGTGCGGTGCACCCGGGCGCCGAGTGTTAGGGGGCGCCAAGAGCCGCTCGGGACACATTGAGCCTCCACTGTAACGCTCCGCACGGAGCGGGAGCACCTTACACAGCGAGTGCCTAACCATTTATAAACGTAGTGGGTGCATTATTTGACAAGTTTGGATAGATTGCTTTGTCGCCATATTCACTGAACTTCATAATCCCATCCGAGCGCGTTTACTTAGTTTTGTGTCAAAACAACAAGACTAAGCATGCGAAAACGCATTCCAGCGAGGTTCAGAGTTTACTTCTTGTTAGTATCAACCTATTCCATTTTGTTTACGCATTCTGATACAAGAGGGCGCCAGGTTATTGATTGCACCTGGGCGCTACATGTGCTAGAGCCGCTTCTGACCATAACATGTCAGGACCCTTTCTTTTACCTCGCCTATCATAAAGGATTATTAAGACACAAGAACGAAGGGGTCATAAGACACAAGTAAACAATGAGAAAGTTCTTAGTGGTTATACGGTGGACAGATTTCTTTTAACAGCCACGGGTCGGTCGATCCAGGGAAGTATCACACACTCGCAGAAAATCAACGTCTAAGCAGTGGTAATGTATTACTGCATTACGTTCGGAGAGCCGGCAGCCGAAGTTTCTAGGTGGGTTTTGGTTGGTAGGCAGCGGCTCAGCTGTACGCCTGGTATTGCAAAGGTTGATGAGTGGCATTAAGACTTACCAACAGGTGCTACTTGCACATTTGCCACCATTAGCAATTGAAAAGAATACTAATGAATTATAATTTTTTTTAGACCTATTCGATCTAGTCAGCACTACTGTAAGGCAAATGTGGAGCGGTATTTGCCCAAGAGTAGAACTTATATGGCTGCAAAAACCTATAGACTTCGCTAGAACAATTCTCACCTGATGTCTTGTCTTGTTTTGCTATTGGTGTATACGTCGATTCAGGTAGTGGTATATCTGAATCAAGTTGCTTCGAAGTATCATACTCAGATTCAAATGTACTCATTTCATTTCTATAATTCTCTTCGAAAACATCCTCTCTAGATTTACGAAGATCCTCTTCGGAGAAGGCCGAGGTTATCATCGGTTCATGTGGATCGTACTCTGGATGAGACTCTTTCAACATCGCCGATTTTGGCCTCTCTACTGAATCTGAATCTGTCGAACTGAGAACATAATTATGAATAAATAATAGTTTTTTATATTTCCAGCGTTTATCCCAGAAGAAATAAGTAAAAATACAGCCATATTTATTAATTCTCAATTCCATGTAATATATTGGAACATAAGAGCAGGAAAGCTTGAGGCATCTATATACAACAAAAGGCTGCATAGAGCCGTTTTTACAGCAAGAATATAAATGTTCATTTACAATAAGGTGACACTATTGACATGCAAATTATTGTATAGATACTTACTCATGTTTGCTCTTATTATGCACGTTATCTTGAGATCTGGAACGAAGTTTGGACTTTTCATCCAAACTGAGTCTATGTTTAGAATGAGACCTGTGTCTTCGCCTTGAACTATCCCTTGACGGTGACCTTCGTTTAGATCGCGCTCGTGACCTTGACCTCGATCTTGCCAGACTTTGCGTCTTTGAACTGCCATAATCATCCGACTTCGACAATCTTCTTGGTCTTTCTCTAGACGAAGATCTGTGACGAGAACGTTCACTTGAGTCAGACTTTTCTTTTGCTTCTGTTTTAGACTTATCTCTAGACGGCGATCGCGCTTTACTTGATTTCTTCTTAGACCTGCGCATAGATCTTACTCCCGATTCTCTTTCTTTTGAATCAGATCTTCTTCTGGATGATCTAGATTTTCGACCTGACTCCCGTTTTGAATCCCTCTTACTCTTTTTCGAGTGATTATTACTACTATCTTCGCGATTTCGCTTTCTACTACTGTGTTTCTTCTCGATTGTATCACTTTTATTCATACTGAAGTATAAAATATGAATTAATATAATAGGAAAATATAAATAGTATAAATAATCCAAAAAGATTATTCGAAACTTACTTTTCTGTAGAGCTTTCTTTCAACACATCGGGCCCGACTGTTGAATCATTTAAGGCGGTCACAACATCTTCGACAGGCACATTCGGGTCCAATTCAGTTGAAACAGACTCTTTTGTTTCCATTACCTAATTAAATAGAAATAATAATATATATTAAAAATTACTTATTTTTCATCTCACGATAAAGAGCAAGTCTTTGAATCAAGTGTGTTGGTGTCTTACAAATATGCAATTAAAGGACACTAATTACTATTCCCATTTCTTTGCTTGGTGAATGGTTACAAATACCATGTGTCATTCTACCCCCCTATTTTTCCTTGAGTCATAAAAACAGGCCAATGTGGGCAACTCTTAATATCAACTAAAATCGCCACTTTCACATTTTCGTGAAAAGTTCCTACGTCCAATAGCAGACTTCGATAGGCTAATGGCTGGAGGGATGAATTACTCTTTAACACAACAATCCTTTGTGGTTCGCATAAATAATTTTCTAGCATAGGAATCGAATCACTATTTAAGATTACTACACCATCTGAACAGTTATAGCATATTAGTACAAACCTCTTCCCCTTTATGTGTTTTAAGAACATAGGTTTTGCTTGCCGCCAACAAATCCAACTCCGATTTCTTTATAAGTTCTAATTGATGTTTAGCTTCTTTATCCCTCCACTGAGCCAGCTCTTGACTTGCTAGTTCTTCAGGAGATAATCGGACCTGCGAATTATTTTTTTAAATCAAACTAGATATAGACATAATTATAAAAGTTATATTTAAGCACATTACATTCACTCACAAGTTGTTTAGGTGTAATTGACTGATCGCATATCTTCTCCCATAGAGTTAGATTTTTTCTATCCTTTATGTTGAACATAAGTGATCTGTATTTAGCTTTATATTTCATTCCAACATCTTTAAACAATTCATGCAACTCAAGTTCTGTATCGTTTGCAAATTGTTGAATTTCCTCTTCCGTAAACTTCGATCCCGTGTTTTCTTCCATGCGAATACTCATTTGTTCTTGCAATGATTTCCTCACATTATCTCTAATGGGTTCACCGGCTGACATTTTAGATTTTTGTTCTACAGACTGTTTCCGCCGCGATGGAGATGGGGACACTGAAGGCGCCTATAACATAACAATTATCGTAAACACGCCATCTCAGCTACATAATCAAAATACAAACACATTCAAGGTTATCATTGCTATATTAAGCAGTTCGCTTTTGTCTTACATTAGTTAATATCGATATCTGTAAACAATTTAAAAGATATATCTCAAGCGAAATTAAGAGTGCGAGTTTTATTTAAAGTTTTACGCCCATTCCTACCGGTAGTCTAGGAGCGTATGACGTTATATTAAACAAAATTTTATAGCCATAAACATGTACAAAATTTATAATACACCGGCAACATTGTATGACGTAATTTTAAGGAGGATGAAGATTCAAAAGGAATTCTCCACTGCTGATAGACCTTGAACGTCACCGATAAAACGTGCAATAAATCATTTTCTATTATAATTCAACACATAAGTACATTAGATCAATATGTTCACGTTGAATCACCATAACAGACCAAAATTAGTAATGGAATTAACGCTATTATCAATTTCATTCTAACATAATTCTTTTGGCACTGACAAGAGAGTGTAAAAAAAATTACACATAGTTCGACATGACATATCTGCAGTCATATTAAATATGCAAAGTAAATTTCTTATTCGAATAATTTTGTTATTTGTTCATACTTTCCTATTAAGGAGACGTCCATTAATCACGTGATTTTTTTTTTCTTAGAATTTTTAACCGCCCCTCCCCATTGGTGATACGTGATGAGGTTTAAGGACGATGATCCCTTCCCCACCAACATCACTTCACATCACTGAATTTTTAGTATCTACAAAGTAGCCCACAGCTCATTATATTCTTGTTTTTTTTTTGCTTTTTTATACTTCACAAAAAGGTATGAAGAGAATTATGAATGTTGAGGAAGCGAGTGCAGTATGCAAGGATAGAGTTCTCTGGCACTCTGTTCTCTCTGCCTACCCTATAAAGGACATGGCGTGATGGTATGTATGTATGTCTAACAAACGAAACCACTTGCACCACTCAAGACTTTTGACTCTTTCCTATCTATGGTCGCTAATGAGGAGAAATGAATAAGAGGTCGCTAATGGACACAAGCAGATATCACGACAAGAAAATAAAAACTATGCACATAAAAAAATTGACGTAGGTAATTCTAATGTTAAATGTTTTTCCTTAATATGACAATATTTATGTGTGGTGACATAGTAACACAGCAATTCACCACCGACTTTTTTGTCAAAAACATAATATAAATATTTTTGACGACAATCAACAAATAAGCGTTTGATCTGTTGGTATTCTAAAAACAGGGAAACAAACGTAAACGAATCATGTTGCACACGAAGTTCCTGGTCGTTGCAAGTTCTAAATATTTTCCTGTACCTACTGATATCTAATCAGAGTAATACAATAGACAACATTAATCTTATTGTAAGAGCTGATGTCTAACAATAGAACGCACGGGCTGTAAAGAGAGAGTACAACTAACAGGGCGAACACTTACCTTGTCATAAGATGACTGTGAGCGACCACTGCCAGCAGATTTTATTAGCTTCCGTGGTTCAGGCGTAGATCGCGCAGTAGATGTACTTGGCTTTGGGGTATCAATCATAATAGCCTGTTGTGACCTTGGTGTAACAGGAGATTTCAGCGGTGTAGCGGCTGACTTCAGCGCTGCAGCAGACGATTTTAACAATGTGCCGGACGATTTCAACTGTGTCGCCTTAGTTTCTTCTCTCGGTACAGGTATCAATTTAATAGTTCTTTCTTTCATTTCAGTTTGTGGTGATTTTAGAGGTGTTATATTTTCCACTGATTTACGTGGTATTCTTTCAAAATTAAGCGTTGTTTGTATTTTATTTGACTCTGTTGATCTCTTTTTACCTATAGATGGTTTGGTAGTGCTTAGTGTACCAGGACGTACAACTTCAAATGTTGGATTGCTTTGCAGCCACGACTTTAAGTTATCTGCAGTTGGAGCATTTGGACCAGCCAGTAATCTACCACTTTTACGCTCATAAACTATTACCTACAAATGATACAAGGCTTAATTAATTATCATAATAGTTGATTGCACCAGTACAATAGGATTTTTGAATATATATGAGGGTGGTTTTTTTTTTTTCAACAATTTTTTTTTGGGCCCTTCGTGAAAATTTGTTGCAAGTACTTCAAAAAAACATCCCTGAATGTTTGGGCTCTTAATATTAATATTAAATCCTCGACCAAGGAGTGTAAAGATTTCCCATTAAAAAAACACAGAAACTGATTTTTATATTTAAATTTCTATAGCTGTGGCATTTCATAGCATCGCTTCGGCCATGGACGGGTTTTATTCAGAATTGAATGCTCGACAAAAGTGTCCATTGCGGCCAAGCCGTACCTCGAACCGGCGAGGTAGAAAGGCCTCTAAACTTGATTTTCCATGAAAGTTGGGTTTTTTCCTATTTATCTCGTGAATCAACAAGAGATACAAAAAAAACGTGACTAACAAACTTATAAGAAAATTCAATTGCCTACAAAAAGGTCGTTAAAATCAATATTTCCGGAGACATTTAATGATAAAGTTTTTGTAATTTCAATTTTTATTAGGGTTCCGTACCCAAAGGGTAAAAACGTGACCCTATTACTGAGACTTCCCTGTCCGTCCGTCCGTCTGTCACCAGACTGTATCTCAAGAACGGTGATAGCTAGACAGTTGAAATTTTCACAGATGATGTATTTCTGTTGCTGCTATAACAACAAATACTAAAAATTAAATTAAATAAATATTTAAGGGGAGCTCCCATACAAAAAACTTGATTTTTTTACCGTTTCTTGATCGATACTAATAACGGTGACAGGTAGACGCTTTAACTATTCACAGAATATTTAGTTTTATGTTCTCTTTAAATATAATTAATTATAGTCCTTAAAATATAGCTTGATCTCTGTGACAGATAGCGACAAAACCAATGAAGTAATTATGAATATGCGTCACGTTTACTGTATTATTTTGGATTTTTTTTTATTACTTATGGTGGCAAACGAGCAAGGAGCACACCTGATGGTAAGTGTTACTGCCGCCCATGAACCTTTGCAATACCAAGGGTATATATAGCTTGGGCTACCAATAAAATCCCCAAAAGCACCCAGTTGGGCTTCCGTCTCTCTCGCTCACCGAACGAAGCGCAATAGCATATTGTCATTACTCAGTCGTCGATCTTCTGCGAGAGTATGGTACTACCCCAGACGGACCGGCCCGCGGCTGAAGATAGAAAACTGTCAACAGCGTGGTTCTACCACAATTGATTGTATCGCCTATATTTTCATACTTTACATGCCACTTATATCTCAACAGAATTATGAATATAAAAATATGAATATTTACACCAAAACCTCATATGTTTTAAAATACTTAGTAACCATTTTATAAAAATATGATGCTTACGCTAGTACAAGGTCATACTGAACTGAGAATAAGATAGAGATGGGGCAATCGATAAACGTAAATCGATAACATTCTTATTAATTATTTATAAAACGAGTAAAACCAATACATTACCTATATAAACCACATGGTTACTCTACAAAATAAGTAAATTGTGTTAATTTAGTATTCAGACATCAGTTATAATATTAATAAGACCATTTCTAACATATTAAAAAGATAATTTCATTTATAAAATAAACATGATAATTCATGAAATAATCTGTGACCAAGAACTCATCATCAACCTACAGAAATGCTCCAGCGATTATGATAATAGTGCCGATGAACTTGGATGTATTTCTTTCGAATAATAAAAAGAATTATTTAACAGCTTTAGTTTAAATTAAATAAAATCCATTAATTTAAATTCAATAAGATTTTCATAAATTGTTTTAAATTTATAATCGATTCATCCATCCATTTCATTGAAGTTCAATAATATTTTTTCAATAAGATCATGCATTGTTTTTCAATTGCAGTAGCAAATAACTTTAAAAAATAAGAAATTATATCGACAAAAATACGGACTGTATCGTAAGCGTGCGGCACTAGTGAGAACTGTCACAGAGATCAAGCTATATTTTATAGACTATAAAATAAATAATTAACGGGGCTCCCATAAAATAAAAGAGGTTTTCGCCGTTTATTTGCTAAAAATAATAATTTTCTAGTTTTACGGAACCCTTCGTGCGCGGGTACAACTCGCACTTGGCCGATTTTCGAAAATCACGTCAAATTATAAAAAAATAACTCCTACTAAACGAGCTACTAAAGAGCTATAGAAATTTAAAGATAAAAAATCAGAGTTGCTGTGTTGTTTTAATGGGAAATCTTTACCACGCCTTGGTCGAAGGACTTAATATTAATATTAAGAGCCCAAACTTTCAAGGATTTTTTTTTTAGGTACTTCGCAACAAATTTTCACGATGGAATCCAAAAAAAAGATGAAAAATAAACCACCCAAATATAGAAAATTAACTAAGATTGTTGATATTGTAAATAAAACATAATGATATAAACGCGAAGAAAAATCGTCAGTAACATTTTTAACTGATTAAAAAAAAAGGGGGAGATTATCAACTCAATCTGTATATACCTCAGAACTTTTTTCTAGATGAATCAATTTTGATGATTCTTTAAATGATTTTTTATCTGAAAGCTGGTACTTCCAAAGTGCTCCCATTGAAATTTGATCAATATCTGACCAGCAGTTTTCGAGTTATCTTCAATAATGTGTATGGTTATATAATATTAATTTATATTTAATATTAATTAATATGGTTGACCTTGACTTGTTTTAAAGTCAAACTTCTTTCTGTTCAAATTTTTTATTTGTCTTCATTAACATCATATCTTTAAGGAGCTTTTCCAAGTAACTTTAAAAGATATGTAATTATAATTGCACCAAAATGGAACCATATCAATTTCACTGTCCCATAAGCTATTGGGCCTAAATTTATATTGTAAATACAATCTTAGCCGATTTAAAGAAATATAAATACATACATATGTGTTAATCGTAAACATATTAGGCGGTTAATTGGTGCTTAAAAAAGAATACACAAGAATTGTAAATAATATTTAATTACCCTAGATTCAGCCTTTTGATTTTCACTAGATTTCCCGGATTCGCCTTCCTTAGTTGAAGTATTTTGTGTTATTAATGAGTCCTGGGCATGTTTCCATATACAATTATTACTGCAATAAATACTACTAGTACGCGCGGGTTTTTTACAAACAATACAGCTCGTCTTAGATGATTCTTTAGCGGCGGCGGACGTAGGAGATTTCATTGGGGTACCCATTAGTTCATTATGTAGCTTGCTTTGTATTAATTTGCTTTCACCCTGAAAAAATAAATGACATGGCTTCCTCAAATTTGGACAACAATTAACATACAAAAAGCATGCCCAACAAAATTATATACAGTCGGATATGAATGCTAGCAAAAGTTGTCTCATTATGTGTTACTTATCAACATTTCGAGTAGACCATCGCGTTTTAAATTTCAGGACAAAAATTATAGCCTATGCTTCTTTTAATTAATTATATTACCTTAATTACGAAGTTTAGCTTATAATTTTCTTTTGTTATTAAAGAAAGATAGGTACAATAGTAGTGTACTTAAAAATATTGTCGTGTGGTGAAGTGGGTTGAAAATACAATATGTCACCTCTGGCAAATGAAAGAATCGGCAGATCATAAACAGAATAAGACAAGCACTCTACTGAGAAACTTATTTCACCGACTGCGATCGCCAATCCGCCTGCCAAGCATGTCTATTATGGCCGCTTGAGAAGACCAAGGACCAGTATACATCGATAGGGTGATGGAGGGACTTATTGTAAGCTGTAACTTCTTGAGAATTCTTTAATACGGAGCTGGTGAGCAAATCGGCGTAATTGTAGCCTTTCTCATTTTTTTATAATTGAGTGGTTTTCAAACGGAGTTTAGTAATGAAATGTGAATTTTAGAGAATTTAGTCATAATATATCTAAAAGAACAATCTAAAAAATAGAAATCAATCTAAAAAAATCTAAAGGTGTGGTAGTACTCTTTAAAAATGCACGCTTTTAGGTTTACCAGCTTCAATAAAAATATAAACATAAAAAAGAGTAATAAACAACTTACTTTACTAGCCTTGGTTGGGGGTTTAGCCTTTTTAATGCAATTGGGACATCGCCACTCAATACCCTGTTCCTCCATCTGTTGTCCCATAGCTTTTGTGATGTTGACACATTTCCCATGAAACCAATCCTCACAACCATCACAGCATATCATGAAACGATTATTGTGTGGTTGTTTACAAATACACCACAACCTGAAATTGCACATTATGTTTAGACTATGTTGTTATCAATATCTTCTCAGTGTCATATACATCCCACTACTGGGCTCATTCACTACTACTACTGGCCTCTTCCACAATGATCTGGTACAACACCAATGTCTAATTATACAACTTTTAAACAACATTATACAATCTACTTGGGTAAAGTATGATTAGATTAATTAGATTCAATGTTTACATCTATATTACATACTTTATTGTGGTGAGAGCCTGACGGAATGTTGCTGTTTACTATAATAAAAAATTTCCATGTGGTGACGGAGTAAGAATACTTACTATTCACCAACCCATATCTTACCCGTGGGTGATCGTACGAGACGACTAAGGGATATAAAACGCATATAACATCTATGCAAAAGAAGGAAAACTCGAAACAAAACCCTATACCAACACGTCTCACCAGCGCGGTATAGTAGGTTAATTTCCATCCCATTACGGAGGAGGCCCGAGCCCAACAGTGGGATGTTTAAGAGCTGTGATGATGATGATAATAAAAAATGCTGATACAGCATCTATATGCCGTATCTGCCGTATAGCTATCTATAATAGTAATAAAATACCTTTCCTTCAAACGATAACATTATGTATAGTTACAAACAGAATCAAATTACCTATTAGGATCATCCTCAGAATTCCAACTTTCTTGAGATTCTACTGATATTTTATCTACTGCAGGAGGTTGTATTACTAGTTCTTTCTTGGTAGATAATTTCTTATTAATATATTGCTTAGAGACTGCCAGAACTTGAGATTCAAGTGGTGTTGGTAATGTTGGAGGTTGTGGAGTAGGTACAGGAGGTTCTATTACATTACTTGTATTTTCCATTTGGCTCTTTCGTTTGGATGAACGTGTTGCTGGTGCCTCAATTGGAGGTAATGTAATAACTCTACCATCACGTCTCACTATTTCTATTGGATCCTTTCGAGGAGGCATGGGCTTTTGTCCAGTTTTAGGTGTCTGAGAATATAAGCCAGCAGCAGCTGGTGTTTGTGCTTTAGCCATTGGAGAAATTTGTGCCACTTGAACTGTTTGCGGAGTTTTTGCAGACACTGAATCAACTTTCCCTAGAACCTGCTTATCAATAACTTCCTGCAAGTTTTCTGAGCTAGCAACTAATTGTGCAACTGACATTAAGAAATCTTCTGTCAAACCCTCTTCTTCTGGTTGGAGGCCACCTAATAAATCTAATGTTGGAGATAAAGGACCTGCTAAATTTGGACTATTCATAGTACCAGCACTTGAAATTATGGGTTGACTTTTAGTAGAATTAGTTGTTATACTTGTTGTATCTTGTAAAATTTGAGCTAAACTTACATCATCAAGTTGGGGAATTATGTCATAAGCTTTAGCTGGTTTTTCTGTTGGAATTACCTTCTCTTTAGGCTTAATATTGTAAGTTTTGGGTGTAACAGGTTTAGGTTTTTCTACTAACTCAATATTACTTTCTGCAACTTTTCCATCATTTGTTTCAGCTACTTTGGGAATTGGAGATGGCTTCTCAGAAGGGATAATCTCCTTTTCATTAGTTGGAGTTTTGGGTGGAACTTTATTGTCTGTAGACACTCTTCTGATGACATCTGGAGTTGAAAATAATGATGTCATATCTGACAACAGTGCAGTAACATGTGCTGGAGTTTTCTTTTCTTTCTTGACCACCTTTGCATTCTGTTTAGTCACAACTTTACTGAGATCATTGTTAGGTATAACGTTAGTTGATATTTTTGATGAAGGTAGAAGACTTTCCAAGTCAACTTCAAGCTCTTTCTTTTCTTGCATTTGTTTTTGTTGAACCTTCTCTTTATTTTCTTTTCTGGGTATATTTCTACTTACCTTTAATTTAGTTATAGCCTTGGGTTCAAGCTTAGATACTTTGCTGGGAACTGTTTTTAATATGCGAGGTTTTAATTTACCCTTTTTTAAACGCAAAGTTCCTGATCTGTCTTTAGTATCTTTATAGTCCGAGTCAGAATCTCTATCAGGAATGCTGTCACCAGAAGAACTTACAGATGATGATTCATTACTTTCCTCAGACTTTGGTAATGTTTCAAGTGGTATATCTTTGTGCTTTATTTCCTTTTGTTTGATAATAGGTAATGGTTTATTTAGTACATCATTACCCTTCAATATAATAGGTGAATCAGCTGGCTTAATAACAATCTTTTTACCCTTAGGTATGATTTGCTGTTCCAAAATAGTGATTTTCTTAGTACTAGGTACAGGTTTTGGAGGAGCTGTATGAGATATCTCAATAACAGATTCATTATAATTCTTGATGATATCATTTTTTTCTGGTAAGTTTGGACTTGGCGATTTAAGTGGTGTATAACAATGATCATTTTGAAATCCCACTAGACTATTTTCTCTTGTTTCAATTCTCAGTGACTGCAGCATTTCAGCTCCACTATCTGAAGTATAAAATTTGCAACAGTTAATTAAAACAGTATAATTGCAACATACAAAAATCGATTACACTATGGTGTAATGGTTAAAACTGATACCAATCAGCCACACCAGTTCTGTGGGTTTGATTCCTACACAATATTTCAGGGATTCACAAATTACTGTTCTGAATCTGGTATAACTTGTATACATTAATTATATATTTGTAAAGGCCCCTGCAATACATCCTTAGTATCAGATATTGCCTTTAAATATAAAAAAATACATTATCTTATGGATTAAATATCTACAATGTCCTATGGACTAAACAACCATAATATTTGATGCTCATGATTAAGTAAGCAATTGTAAGCATTTAAAAGTATATAGAATATAACTAAATGTGAGTTGTGCTCACCATATTTTATGATGCTGTTGGGTTCATCATAATAACTATCAACAGAGAGTGTGACATGTGGCACTTTTTCATCATCTGTTTCTGAATCAGTAGCATCATCGGGTTTGCCTTCGTGACCAATCCGTACCACACTAATTCCTGCACTTTGGGAACCATCAGTACCTATAATATAAATTAAATGTAACAATTATAGCAAAGCTGGCGTATAATAAGTGTCTAGGGCAATTTTTTTTAAATTACTTTTTGGCGCCAAATTTTTACACATGAAGTTGCCATACAAACATACATTTTCAGATGTAGTATGCGGTTTTCAAATTATTCATAAATAATATCTCTACTATTAATACTTGATGAAAAACGTTTAGAGTAACTAAAAAGAAATTTAGGACGTAAATAGCCTTATAACACAGATAACGATATGATAACAAACCTAGAAGTAATAGCTTAAGTTATTTTACTTGTGCTCTTGATATTTTATTTTATGTACAATAGTTAACACGTAAGATACTGAAGAGGTTCTTACCCATTAAAGTTCCGAGTAACTTTTGATCAACGGATAAGGACCCATCCTTGTTTACAATAACAACAACAGAGCTATCAGCCTTGGTGGAAGGTCCATTAAGATCCGTATAGTTAGTAATAACCGTGTTTGACATTTTTCATTGCAATTCATGCAACCATTCTAGTTCAAATCCACTATTTTTAGCCATTCGAGACACATGCATTGCGTCTATTTATGACGCATCCCAATCCAACACGCTTGACGCCATTTTGGCATCCCGATTTTATAGACTGAATGCCTGCCGCGCCAAGATTGATTTTATAAATGACTGAAATTGAAAATGAAGATAGCCGAGCTATACTTTATGATAGGTTACGCGATACAATACTATTACTTTAAGGAAATAGGTATTTTTGCAAAAAACAAATTTATATTTTCGAAATCCACACTCAATAACCCAACTTCAAAATACTTTTTTAAATAATTTATTAGCTTGAATAGTAGTCTTTTAAATAAAATTTAATAGCTTAAATAAAACTAGAGATAATTCTGTAGTTTTTATTACATACGTAGATCACAACTATAAAAAAGATAAGATTAAGATAAGATTTTATAGATTATTTCCATTGTTTATATTAACATTAATAATTATAAAAAACAGCTTTAAAAACTATATTTATGTTTTTTTTTTTTTTTACATTGTAGTATATATTTTCTAAATACTCTATTGGCAAATCACTATAAGCTCTAATCTAGATTTTTAACGGGAAAGGAAAAGTGTCATATGGGTCTCTTGTATTATATTTAATATCTTAGAGTTTTCTTCGTCTTATTACGTATTGGCAATCAGCTACTTATACGAGCTATTGGTGCCAGTTTCGAGTTATCGGAGTTGTGAATATTTTCACGTATTTAGTCTTTCAGGCTAGTCATGATCTAAGTCAAATTGTCACCATCAACAGTGCTATGGCCACACTGTTAATGGTATCTTGTGAGAATTCTGATGGAAAATGAAAACGTTGTAAATCATTTATATTCACTACATCCCAGTAGTTCCGCCGCATCACGTTACATAAAATGCCATCAAAATTATCTAATATAACACATTAAAACACTAAGATATCGCATATAATACAAGAGCACCACATGACGTTTTCAAATTCCCGTCAAAAGTCATCTTAGTGTTTTAACGTATTATATTAAGTAATTTTGATGACATTTTATATAATCTGATGCGTAGGAAGTACTGACGTTGTGGTAATATTATAAACTTCTTGGAATAGCGTGTTTATATATTAAATAAAGAACATATATTGAATATTATAAAAAATATAATATTATTATATAATATAATATTATAAAAAAAAAATAGGTCTTATTACATATATTTTTATTAATATTCTTCTTCTTATGTATTGGCAATCAGCTACTTATGGTTTATTAATATTAGGCTAGGGGTGTCCACTTTGAAAAAACATCGATGTTTTTTTCGATTCGATAAATCGAAACTGTACATCGATGTCTTTCGATGTATCGGATGAAAAAAACATCGATGTTTTTAAACATCGAGTACTTTTTCTAAAGTCATATCAAAAGTGTTACTTCTAAAAAAAAAAAAGGTCTTTTTTGTGGCATTTATACCTATTCCAATCCCTTATAAAACTGACTTCTAAAAAACAAGGTCCTTTTTGTGGAATTTATACCTATTCCACAGTCCCTTATCAAACAGATTACTAAAAAAAAAGGTCTTTTTTTGTGGCATTTACTGGTTATCATCGTTTCGATGTTTTATGAAAAAACATCGATACATCGAGTATTTCGATAGCTCTTCAAAACATCGGATCGATTCGATGTATCGCATTGTAAACATCGATGTTTTCGATGCATCGATGTATATCGAATATCCCTATATTAATAATACTGTCGAGACTTTTTGGCGGGAATCTAAAACGTCATGTAGTGCTCTTGTATTATATTCGATATCTTAGTGTTTTAACGTGTTATATTAGATAATTTTGATGGCATTTTATGTAATTTGATGTGACAGAACAGCTGGGATGTAGTGAATATTATATAAAAGTGCTTTACAACGTTTTCGTTTTCCATCAAAATTCCTACAACAAACCATTAACAGTGTTGCCATAGCACTGTTGTTGGCGACAATTCGACTGACTGACTGACAATGACTAACCTGAAGAGATTAAGAACGTGAACGTGATAATTATAACTCGACACTGGCAACAATGGCTCGTATAAGTAGCTGATTGCCATTACATAAAAACAAGAAAAATAATACTGTCAAAGTGTCAATATATTTATACTGAACAATTTTGTTGAATAAAGCCTAAGTATAGATACAAGGAGTCCGAACGGCTTTTCCATAGTGTTCATGGATACAATAATGAAGCCAGATTTTAGTTCCCTTTTCTGTCACTGGCTACGCTAGGCTTTGGACGTACCGAGGCTGTTGTTATTATTACGCGTTGGCTCGCGAATGTTGAATTTAATTAATTTAAATATAAAATGCAGCTATCAATAGCAAAAAAACATTTCAGAGCGGCTGCGCTAGGTTTAGGCCGTACCGATTCTATTATTATTATTACACGTAAATACGCGTTGGCTCATGAATGTTGAATTTATTTAAATATAAAATTCCATAGCTGCAAATAATAGCAACAAAACATTCCAGAGCTCTCAATAGCAACAAAACATTCCAGTCAATAGCAACAAAACTTCCCACATAAGGATTTAAACAAGTATTTCTTGAAAAGTGGCGCGCTCCACCTGCAAAAATTCTGTCCCCTAAATTGAGACCATTCGTTCAACATTACGTTTGGACTTCTTGTATCTATACTTTGTGATTGTGTCCATGAATACTATGGAAAAGCCTATAACGTTCGGACTTCTTGTTTCTATACTGGGGGGGCACACTTAAAACATTACTTATTTTCACTGACCGTCGCGCCGCCTACAGATTGGTTGTACAAACTTAACTGCTGCCATTTTGTCCTGCCTGTCAAACGTTTGACAACTAAGAATTGTTATTTTTTGTTCCTAGCGTAGGTACTTATTGTCATCGATCTATTTTCGGTTATTGATATTTTGCTGAAAATTATCTCAAGTTTCAATGTTAGGCTGATATTATTATTGTTTAATTATCAGCTGATATGTTTTTTTTTTATATTTCAGGGTAGCTTTCATAGTAAAAGAAAATTCTATGTAATTACACATACACATATAGATATGTATATATATTACTTCAACTTTAGTTCACCGCCTAAACTCTGGGTGGCAGCACTTGCCATACATGCATATTTTATCATCGAGTTGCCACTCTTTTTCAATTTAATAACTTTACTCTTTGTTTCTATATTTCGTGGGTGCTATGGCCACACTGTCAATGATATTAAAAAATTGCTACAAATGAGTCACGTATTAGTATGAATTAGTAATGCGACTCGACTAGGATTTTCTGATCAAGTCATTTTATTAAGTCATATGAGTTGTACTCGACTTTTCGAGTCACTCGAAAGTGCTCATAATTTATATGGTAAACAAAAGCCAAGCAAATTTTTATCACATTTGATGTTATACACTAGATACTATAATAACAAAACTTACACTTATAATCACACTTTCATATAATAATAACAAAACTATAAAACGACAAACGTGAATTCAACTATAAATTCAAGAAGCAAGTTTGAACTTGTAAAGCCTTGACGTAAACTAGTGACGTAGTGACATCTAACGTAGCGCTTACTGAATCTACCCGGCGCACCGAGTTGACTCGGTAATTCCAGCGCAAACGTACTCGAGTCAAGTTTGTTTTTATTCAAATACGAATTCACTCGAGTAAAAATCGGCTCGAGTTGCATCACTATAATGAATACATTTTTATGAAAATGAAAAAACCGAATAAAGCAAATGACATGAAGATGTTTTTTTTTTTGGTGTATGACTTAGTAGTTGTTAGCCTCAGATGGCAATTACAACTTTACCCGTACTGTAGGTGAATGCTGAGGGCTCTCAACCTGAGTAATAAAAACTTGAAGGCTTGGGTGTATGGATTTTATTTCCTTTGCTTGTCTAAACGCACTAACCAAACAAAAAAAAATATCTTCGCTTTGAGGTTATAATCTATGACTATACTTGTCCATTTTACGTCTGTAGGTTTTTGAGCATGTAACAAGAGAAAGATATATGAGAACACAGTAGTGTAATAAAGAGGGCTAGCATAGTATGTATAAAACCGTCATATGAGACATGAACTTTTGTGTTTGTCACTAGTGCCGTCTCTACACGTACATGTCTTTCTCTTTAAGATAATCTTACTTTCAAAAGTAGATGGTTATATTTTATGTGACAATATTTGTAAAGAAACCCTAAAATGAGTTATTCAAAGTTTGATCTAACGTTTAAAATAGGGCAGTATTTAGATCGCCATTTAGTATTTCCATTACTGGAATTTTTAGCTGCTAAAGAGGTAGGTTATAAAAGTTACAGATTGTGACACAGAAATTTGCATGGAATGATTATATTTCAATAATTTTTAAAAATTTTTAGACTTATGACCAGTCGGAGCTCTTACAAGCCAAGTTAGAAATTCTAAGCAAGACTAACATGATTGATTATGTTATTGATATTAGAAAAATGCTTTACCCTGACGAAGAAACCCCTGAGGTACGTTTATTTTAAATCCAATATTATTAAATATAAGGTAATGTATTATGCTTACAATCGTATAAGGTTACCATTACAGAATGTGTAAATCTGTAACAGCGAAACCCTCAAGAAAGTAGTGTTAACTCAACCTTAATATTTTAAAATAAAGAAAATGTTTCATGTATTTTCTATTTATCTGTCTATAGGAAATTAAATCAAGAAGAGGAGTAGTTCTTTCTCAGCTTCAGGAGCTTCAAGATGCAGTAGAGCCAGTGTTACGTCTCATGCAGAGAGATGATGTCATGAAGACTGTTGAGACTATGAGGGATCCTAAAACTCTCATCAATCACCTCACCACTAATAAGGAGTTTGAAGTAAATATTTCTTACTTCCTTTACATTTAAGAATTTATGTTATAAGATTAGTTCAATTCTTTATAAGCCAAGTAATGAACTAATATTGACTTCCATTGCTACCTGTTTTGGCCTTCTCTCTTTACAACCCAAGTAGAGTAGAGTTACATATTTATTTATATGAGACCTCATGGTTCCATGAGGCATAATTTTTAGACTAATTCAAGATGAGTCAAACATTATATCTACACATACATATTATATCTAGCCTTATATTGATTTGGGTTAACCCTGGTATTCACATTTTGGTAAACAATTACATCCCTAAGGTTTAATGTCTGTCCTGAGGTTTAATGTCAGGCAGGTGGCCGCTCATAAAACTATGGCTAATAACTTTTGCAATATGAATGGTGGAAGAGGAGTACATGTTGCATCAAACCCAAATAATTGAGATTACAGCAAGATAATGAGGCACTGTAGGAGAGTCGCCAAAAACTGATCCCCTGCAGTTCTAAATTATATAAGACTAATAGCACTGCTACTAAATATTACATGAGTTATAATAATTAGAGTTGCGATCTGTGTTATTTTAAACAAATGTATTTATGTCGAAATTATTTTTAAATCTTATTGTATAGTAAAGAGATGAAGTAATGTGAAAGTTCAAGTAGCTTTGAATTTAAAAAAAAAGAAAAAAAAGGTATTATAAACAAGTACAATAGTTTGACAAAATTGAGAGTATTCCAGACTGTCACACAAAATATCATTAATTAAAATATACATATGAAGACTGTGATGAGTGTAAATGAAGTGATGGAAGTATGTCAGTAGTCTGTCCTTAAATAAATAAATGTTAAGATTATGGTTTGTGGCAATCCATAGTCTCCGCCTATCCCTCTGGGAAACAGGTGTGAGACAACAGGTGTATGTATGTAAAATATACATATACTATATTATAGTATCCTATTAACATTTATTCCCCATTTAAGGTAGCCTATGTCTGGAAGTGGATATTGATAGTCTAACCAAAAGATCCTATCTAAATGAAATATTTGTTCTTTCTTTAAGTTCATATGTGTTACACTGTTAATTGAAGGCAATGAGAATGAAAAAATGCAATGAGAACTAGATGGGGTAATACAAAAATTACACTGCCTATAGTAGTTGGCCTAAGATTTTATTTTGGAATTTATTTTGTAAAAGATAAGGGAAGACAAATTAGCTTATATTTTTCTAATAATATCAACAGGAATAGAAGGGTAGTAATTTATCATATTCTTAATAGCTGTAACTGTGACAGGATTGCTGTGAATATAGTTTGATATTTATTACATTTATATTTTTAATTTTCAGTTCAAAGTGGAAATGATTGACAGCATGTATAGACTGGCCAAATATCGATATGAATGTGGTAATTATGTGGAATCAGCTTCGTACCTCTATTTTTGCCAGTTGGTTATGTCACCCACCGACAAGGTAACTTGTTTTCTATGTTATTATTAAACTATAAGTTTTAACCAAGTTATATTATTAATATGCATACACTCATGAATGAGTCTAATTGATGGGTGAGATCTAGGAACTTAAGTTTATGTAACGGAAAACACCTTTGTATATTTTGATATAAATTTATGCTGATAGATAATACACTAGTGCTGTAATCTCTACTCAGTACCACAGACAGCCTAACTGTAAAAAAATCTTTCTGCCAGGGCAGAAGCACTTTCTTGGACACTTATAATACCAACTGTGGTCATTAATCTGCCTGCCAAATGTAACATTTATAGCATTACCCTGCTTGGTAAGGTCTATATCCAAAAGTGAATGTTGGTAGGTAAAAGAAAGGATGAATGGATTCTCTGAGAAATAATTCCTTTATGTAATGTACCAGACATTGCCCTGTTTTATGTAAAGTAAAACACGCGTGCGAAATTTTATTCCGCGCGTATCAAAATATATGAGTAGACTTAAGATTGGCTACACTTTACATGGTACAATAACGGTCAAAATTACTTTTATCGTAGCATGTAAAGAGTGAGACATTGCCTACCCAAGCCCATCGCGCGCTAGCCCTATTATTGTATTCGTAAGCACTCCGATTACGGTAATATATTAGAGACAAGTTACTTCATTTTCTCGAACCTCTTGCGTTTCATTTTACATAGATTATATCTTGTTTTAGACATATTATTGTTATCTTAAACAACCCACAAATGCTCTTGACTCATAAGTTTTACGAAAAGAAAATGCCTAGACTTAATAATACTTTTATTTATTAAAAATATACCACTTTCTAACGTTTACTATACTTTATAAAATTCCAAGTCCCTACGTGACTTTTAATCATTTTGGCACACATTAAACTCATTTTCAGAGAGACATGTATAATCACTTTGATCGTTAAGAGTTCTTTCCTGTCAACAATATAATAATTAATCAAATAAATGAGTCTCAGGTTTTAATGAGAATCAGGTTTTACAAATAAATGAGAACAAATATTTTATGTATAATAATTCACAATAGGCGGCAGCCTGGCTGTGCCCCTGGTATTGCTAAGGTTCAGTGTCAGTATCACCACCAGATGTGATGCTTGCCTATTTGCCACAATAGACAAAAAGAAATATTGAGTTATTTTAATTTTTAAGACAGCATTGCATCCAGAAAAATGTTAATTGAACTACAATATATATGCTTAGTTAATAAAGATAGCTTAGCTGTTCTCTCTGCTTACCCTGCAAGGGACATGGCGTGATGGTATGTATGTATGCTTACAAAAATTAGTTCTTACCATTTTATATTGCATAGCAACATCATGTTTGGGATGGTACTGATTTTTATGCTCTTTCAATGATATTATGGAATAATACCACGCTCCACACATCTCACATTGGTAGACTAGAATACTTAGAAAATCGGTGCTGTGTGGATGATAATGAGCTTTAGTCATAAAATGGTCCACTTTATATCTGTAAACGTTGAGTATTTCAAATTATAAACTAAAATAATAATATAGGGAATGTAATCTTTTTGCATTCGAAATTAATTTATTTATATAATCAAAGAAAGTTAATTTACTTGCCTATGATTATATAATTGTTCATAATTTCTAAATTTACGATCACACGCGTTGCACAGCAATAGTTTCGGCAATGAAAAGCTATAGTGCATTTTCAACCATGGACACTTTACCCAATGTTCCTCAGCTATTTTAAATGATGAAAATGACATTTTACATGCATTGCATTCGTAATTATTTCTAGTCGTATGTATTTTAGAGTGTCTTAGTAATCTAGGAATGCTTGTGTACACCTTCTCACAATATTCACATTGTAGTAAAGATGAAGTTTTAATTTCTAATATGGAATCTCTGTTATTCGATTCACCACATTCAGAAGAGTGATGCAAAGCTTGATCTTGACGCGGCCAAACTTGGAAACATCGAATGCACGTCCATACCACTTGCCAACGTGGTTGCACTGCTGCCAGCGCATGTTGCATGGCATAATGCCTCTTCAAACCAGTTTCATAAACAAAACATTTCCCACATGTATGGCATGGATACGATCTCATTGGTTTTGGACAAGCGATGTTGAGGATCTCTTTCTTTTTCGTGTAATTTAGAGTCCTGTTTAGCAGATGTATATTTTCCATAATACGAGCATTGTTTTGTCTCACTTTCTCAAGGCTGTACTCTAGAGGACTAAGGTCTTCTGTATCTAAATTACTTTTGTTTGGAATGTAATACTGTAACGCAAACTCTTTATTGATATATGCATTTCCCTGCAATTTTGTAGATTTGTTAATCATTATGGTTTTGTTTTCGTCATAATTATAGGTTTCCATCTTCACATTGCCATGTTTTGTTTTATTACACAACTCATAGAATGATTTTGGATGCTTTGAAGACAAAAACATATTAGCTTCAGCGGTATCTATTTCTTTAGCACTAGAGTCTAAATCAAATCTATCAATTTCATTCCCTGAAACAATTTTTACTATTAACCTCGAAGACTTATCAGTATTATTCTTTTCTCCTTGTATTTTACCGTCCAACCATTCACTATATCTTGTATCATAATTATTACTGTCATCATCATGAGTAGTAACTTGTAGAGATTTAAAATTAATCCCGTTAGCTTCAAATTTATGAATTATTAATTTTGAAGCTGACATCTTCACAAAAAAATGTTGACGTTTATTTATAAATTATAATAATTAATGGCGGTCACTTGGCGAGTATGTATTTTTTAATTTCGATAGAGGTTGAATATGTTGCTTTTTATTCACAAAATCTTTATTCAAATTTTAATACACAAATAAACTTTTTTTGTATTTTTTTTATTGTTTTTGCTTTTTACGCGATAAAAATCTTTATTGCTTAATTTTCGACAGGTGGACAAAAGGCTTAATGCCGCCATTTTTGGCACAGCTTTGCAAAAACCCCGCGGTGGCTAAGACTACAAGCAAGCCCCCAAACATAAGGAGGCACGCGTGGAATATTACATAATTACAAATGCTCTCTTGTTCACCTTATCGCTCGCCTTATTTGTGTACAAACAAGACAAAAACCGGTGGTTCCCCACCCCTTCTTGTGATTAATCATAGTTTGTGCTATAAACTAGTCTTTCACACTGATGGAAGCAGTAAGTCCAAGGTTCAGTTCTGCTTAAGTAATGCACTCTACCAACGTTATCGGTGACATCGCATCCCTTAGGCACTGAGAGCACTCTCCCGACCTACGTGACAAGTATTTGCCGAAGCAAACATTAACGCGAACCGAAACCGCGAGAGCCTCTCGCGGTATGTTTCACACTGATGACATACCGCGAGAGCCTCTCGCGGTTTGTTGCCTCTCGCCGAGAGGTTCTGTGTCAGCTGATGTAAATGGGATGCCATGAGATCTTTCCAGCCATTGCTACATAACGAGTCCTAACGCCGCTATAGTAGCATAATCTTCACGCGAACCTTAACGCGGAGATATTTGTGATGATACTTTTTTTATTTCAGAACTATATTTCTGTTTTGTGGGGCAAACTTGCTAGTGAGATTTTGGTTCAAAATTGGGACGGCGCTCTCGATGATTTGACTAAATTGAGAGAATTCATCGACAACGGTGGTGGAGGCGCTACAGCCAGTAACATGCAAGCTCTTCAGCAACGGACTTGGCTGGTTCATTGGTCACTTTTTGTGTTCTTCAATCACGTAAAAGGCAGAGATCTTATTATTGAGATGTTCTTGTACAAACCCCTGTAAGTTATTTTTTATCTTGGCACATTTTAATATATTTTATTAAAATATAAATGTTCATAACACGGTAACTTTATTTGTTGTACCAGGTACTTGAATGCTATTCAGACCATGTGTCCGCATATTCTTCGCTACTTAGCAACAGCAGTTATCATAAATCGATCTAGAAGGAATGCTCTGAAAGATCTTGTCAAAGTTATACAGCAAGAAGCGTATACCTACAGGTAAGATAATTGTTATAATTGAGTAGATTTTTAGGTATTATGAATATAGTATTTGCATTTTGAGAAGCTTTTATTCGATTAAGAAAATGTACCCATACTACGTGACCCGTTTAAGGGGCAGAGGGGATCTTCAAAATACTACGCTCAGTCACAGTCCCGGATGGGGTATGGAGTGTCATAAATTTATGTTATGTAGTCGCTTGTATCCAAGTGGATTGATGTTTGGAACGGGAACGTATTAATTGAAGTGTGAGATGGATATTAATGTAATTAAACAGGAAACCATTCTTGTTTTCGTAAAGTAAGTTGCAGTAGCTATATATTTTTACATAAGTTTTCTTCATAATATTTAATTTACTTGTAATTATATACAGGCTTATGCAATAAACGCCGTATTAATATCGTAGTAATATAAAGAACTTTATAAAGACAAATACGAGTCGAATTATTTACATTTTTACTTTCTGCCTGCGAAATGATTAAAAATTATACTTGTCAATGCTACGTAAAATCTTTAGGGGAGGGGTCTTGGTATATACTACGAGTGGCCACCGAAAGGAGGGAGAGGTCGAAAAATCTTGAAAAATAGGTCACGTAGTATGGGTTCGTCAGCCCCTGAAATTGTCAAAACGAAGAAGTTTCTCCATAGGTATTTAGAAAATACAACCAGCATACCTCTGAAATGTTCAGATGTAGAAAGCGAATTACAAGATCATCATCATTTCAGCTCACACATCTCCCACTGTTGGGCTCGAGCCTCCTCCACAATAGGACGGAAGTTGACATACTGTACCATGCTGGTCAGACGTGTTGGTATAGGATTCTGTTTCGAGTTTTCCTTTTCTTGCCTGCGTGTTTTATATTCCTTAGTCATCTCTTATACCTTACACCTTCACCCACGGGTAAGAAAAGAGGCGTTGACTTGAATTCTAACTCCGTCACCAAACGAAAAATTATGCGATAGCGGCGGTCAATTTTTAGATAGACAAATGAATCATTATTAATCACAATCTAAGTAGTGCGTTCCTATTACTGATTGACATCCATATTTTGGAACATACTAAGATACTTTCTCCGTATTTAGGCTTCTTATACAAATATATGGTGAAGTCAGGTTCCAGAAAGTGGGCACGTCAAATGTTTTTCAATATTTTAGATTTAGCCCTGGGGGGGCACACTTAAAACATTACTTATTTTTACTGACCGTCGCGCCGCCTACAGATTGGTTGTACAAACTTAAGTGCTGCCATTTTGTCCTGCCTGTCAAACGTTTGACAACTGAGAATTGTTATTTTTTGTTCCTAGCGTAGGTACTTATTGTCATCGATCTATTTTCGGTTATTGATATTTTTCTGAAAATTATCTCAAGTTTCAATGTTAGGCTGATATTATTATTGTTTAATTATCAGCTGATATGTTTTTTTTTATATTTCAGGGTTGCTTTCATAGTAAAAGAAAATTCTATGTAATTACACATACACATGTAGATATGTATATATATTACTTCAACTTTAGTTCACCGCCTAAACTCTGGGTGGCAGCACTTTCCATACATGCATATTTTATCATCGAGTTGCCACTCTTTTTCAATTTAATAACTTTACTCTTTGATTTAGCCGGACTAAATAGCTGGATATTGTACAAAAACACAACAGAAGAAAATATCTAACGGAAAGACTTTCTGTTTCGATTAGTTGAAGAATTTGCTTCAGAATATCAGACTTCAAGGCAAAAATCCACACGAATCTGATATAACAACTACACGTAGCACGGCTTCTATGTTTCTATACGAAACAGTTTCTATGCGAAAATGGTGACAAATAGGATATTGCAATTATAATAAGACTACAAATATTTGCAATACATGCAAAAAAAGTGTATGCGGAAAGTGTACACACAGCAAAATCTCCATATGAAGATTGTGATTCTGCATTGTGACCCCCAAACTGTAAATAATTAAGTGTTTTGTTATTTGACAGTCTCCATATCGATTTATCTATTACAATTCATATTATTGAACTTTATTTGTCATTTTATAAGAGTAAATAACTGGAATTAATAAAAATATTCATTTTTTTTCTTATAAACCAGTCGTTTTGACTGGTTTTGGTAGAAATACATACATATCATCAAGCCATGTCTTTTGCAGGGTAGGCAGAGAGAACAGAGTGCCAGAGAACTCTATCTTTGCATACTTCACTCGCTTCCTCAACATTCATAATTCTCTTCATACACGCTCGCCGGTTTCGGAGACTCTTGACTCCACCTTCCTTCAGTACATGACCGATCTGGTCTAGGTAGGTTAGTCTCGGTCTCCCTCGGCACATACATCCTTCCACTTTCGCATTGTATATCTTCTTAACCAGACGTTCGTTCGGCATTCTTTCCACATGTCCGAAACATCGCAGCATTCCCTTTCGCATCTTTACAACAATACTCTTTCATACCTACTCGCTCTCGACGTCGTCGTTACGAATGCGATCGATCAGCCTAACTTCACAGATTTTTCGTAGAGATCGCATTTCGACCGCATTAATTTTACTTTCATACTCTTTTCTGCATACTCAACTCTCGCTTCCATACAGTAATGTTGGGACAAGCACTGCGTTATGTATTGCTACACGTGCCTTCTGGCTGAGGTGGTGGCTACCAAGAAGTTGCCCCAACGGTCCGTTTACTCTATTTCCCGCATTCACTCTCCGCTCTTTGGTAGAAATAGGTATACCTAAATAGTCGGTAAATCTAGTGTTAAAATAAATTTATTATTTCAATAGTTGCTATGGTAGTAAATGCCTAGTTACACTTTTACAATATTTGGTAGGTAGTATTTCTGTCCGCTTGGCTTTGGATTTGTGATAATTTCTCGGCTCCTAGTTATTATAGCGTTATCTTTTGTAGTCTATTGACCTGTATGCATATAACTTGGGCCAACTCTATCTGATGCCAATTACGAATGTAATTATAGAAACGGCATCAGTGGGAATCCATGGAGGGTTGACGTTAGGCAGGCGGCCGGTCATAGAACTACTACCAATAATTTTTACAATATGTACGATGGAAGAGGAGTACATATTGCATCAATCCTAAGTAATTGGGATAGAGCAGGACATTGATGATGATTTGTACAATAGGGACGGCTAATAGATTACTTCGTAGAGATTTCGATTTGGGTGTAAAATTCAAGTTTTGTTAAATTGGTTAATGAAAAAACCCGAACCGAATAGGAACAATAAAGCCACGGAGTCTTTCATCATAAATTTTGAACAATTTAATAATTAATATTCTTTATATTTTTAGGGATCCAATCACAGAATTTATTGAGCATCTCTATGTGAATTTTGACTTTGAAGCCGCGCGCCGCAAGTTAAATCAGTGTCAAGCTGTACTTTTAACAGACTTTTTCTTGATTGCGTGCCTAGAGGAGTTCGTGGAAAATGCACGTCTTATGATTTTTGAAACTTTCTGCCGCATTCATCAAGTCATCAGTATTGGGTAAGTTGAAATGTACAACATGCATTATAAATTTCTGCCTTTCTGGTTCTCTATCGTAATCTAAATTAGAAAATTGTAAAAAAAGGAATGATTTGTCGTTTTCAATATGTAACACTAAAATATATTTGATTGATATTCAGAGGGTTGGTTTATATCAAGGATAACAAAAGTTTGTTTTTATGTCTGCCAAATTAACTGCTCCTACGGAACGTCAATAAGTATCAACTCTACATGTACAAAATCGGGAGTTAAACTAATGTGAAAGAGATACTCAAATAGATAGCTATCCAATTTTATTCTCTAGACTAAGGGCCTCATTCAGTCTTTTCAAATTTACCAGTGGCAGATATGAGCCCAAGTTCATTCATCTTATTTATATTTAGTTTATAAGGAAATGTAACATTTTTCCCCTAGAATGTTAGCTGAAAATTTGAACATGCAGCCCGATGAAGCCGAATGTTGGATCGTAAATTTGATCCGTAACGCTCGCTTGGATGCCAAGATTGACTCAAAGTTGGGTCATGTGGTGATGGGCGCGCAACCATTGTCGCCGTACCAACAATTGGTAGAAAGGATCGACTCGCTCGCAGTACGCTCGGAAGCGCTCTCGTCTTTAGTTGAACGCAAACAGAAAACACGTAACCAAGATGTAAGTTTGTTGATACTATTATGATTTAATTTAATTTCATTGATGTTCTTATATTATGTGCTGTGTGGTGTCGACTAGGAATACTAACAATCTTTACATTGTTTATGGATGTCGTAAAGGACGACTATGAGTTTTATATTGACCTGAGCCAATTTCATCTGATGCCAACTGGTCAATATTTAAATGCCCAAGGAGGGTTGCCGTCAAGCAGGCAGTCGGTCATAAAATTAATTTATTTTTTTTGTAATATTCAAGAACTTTGCATAGATCCCCAGTAAGTGCAGAATGATAATAATTTATGTACTACGGATATGGCATATCATCACAGCCCATAAATATCCCACTGTTGGGCTCGGACCTCCTTCGTAATAGGAGGGAAATTAACCTAATATACCGCGCTGGTCAGACGTGTTGGTATAGGGTTTTGTTTCGAGTTTACCTTCTCTCGCATAGATGTTATATGTGTTTTATATCCCTTATTCGTCTCGTATGATCACCCACGAGTAAAATATGGGGTGGTGAATAGTACTCTAACTCCGTCACCACATGGGAACGGATATGACATATAGTCCGTAATAATTAAGAGAGGTAAGTAAATAACATCACTGCATGAAAGGAAAAACTGGTAATGGTAACCTACAGCTGAGCTTGAGCCGTCTGCCATCATGGTATTAGACATGCGCGAAACAGTACTTCGCGAAGTGATGTGATATGGCATTACATTTCGTGCCGAGTCATTTTACCATCACTTCAAACATCACACGTGACATTTCATGTCATGTGTGATGCGTAATGCGATAGCGCTCTATATATACGGCGGGCGGCGTCAAGAAATATAAGCCTTAACGTTCTGAAAATAAAGCTCAAAATAAATATTGAATTGCCAGACACCGAACATTGCAGAAATGTAGAACAGTACACGGGTGTTCGCGTCATGTTTAATGTGATGTGTGAGTGTGTGTCCTACAATAGTTCACGGTGGTGTAAGTGGCAGTACGATTGGGCCGGACTCCCAATAGGTGCGAGTTCGAACCCCGCATGTGACATCATTTATCGTTTCGTAATCGGGTATTTATAAATAATTAAGCATATTAAATGCTAAAAATTTAAGTAATTTGAATAACAAGGTTGTGTCATCGTTTAATACATTTCTAACTGTAAAGTTTGAAGTATTAAGCCTATACAATGTGTAAACATTGTCCGGTAGATGGCATACGTCACCTTGAAGACGTAAAATATGATACGAAGCGAAATTTGCATGTCCTACAATAGTTCACGGTGGTGTAAGTGGCAACACGATTGGGCCGGACTCCCAATAGGTGCGGGTTCGCACCCCGCTTGTGACATAATTTTTCGTTTCGTAATCGGGTATTTATAAATAATTAAGCATAATAAAAGCTAAAAATTACAGTAATGTGATGTGTGATGTGATGTTTAGTCGCGTAATGTGTAATGGGTCAGTACACGGTCGGGTAATATTACGTGTGATACATCACTCTCATTACTTACACATGTCTACATGGTATAGTAGGCTAACTCCCTTATTTAAAGGTGGCCTGTGGCCAACAGAGGGACTCATGGCTACAATGGAGGAGGGTGACAAGTTGAGAATACAATTCCCCAACCCCTTTCTTACCCGTGGGTGTTGTAAAGGGCGAGTAAAGGATATATTATTTAAATTACATCTATGTAAGAGAGGCAAAACTCGAAATAAAACCCCATTCCAACTGATCTGACCAGCGTGGTATAGTAGGTCAATTTTCCCTCCTACCGTGGCTGACGCCCAGCAGTGAGACATATACGAGCTGTGATGGTATTGATATTAAAATTACTATTATTCAATGTCATTTAAAAAACGACGAGTATCTGATGGATCAGATAGAGATGTGTAGTGATATTTTACGGCGAGTGTTGGATTCCCATGCAGGAAAATTGTGCGATCCACGAATGGTAACTTACAAGTCTGCGTGTTATACAGACAGACTTAATCTGTTAATTCTATTTTTTTTTTTTTTTAAAACACCGCCCTGCACTAAGGAAATAATCCTTGTATCGCGGGGGACATTATAAACATGCAATTAACGCAGATAAATTACACTCAGACTCAGGACAATACATTGTGGATCGCACAAAGTATTGTCCCGCGTGGGAATCGAACCCACGCCACTGGCACGGAAGGTCCGTATCTTAACCATTACGCCATCTGTGCAGTCTTGTATTGTTTTGTATGTTGTATGTCGTAATTGTATGTCTGTAAAGTCTCTTGCGACACAAGATTTTATTCCTCAATGCGGGATATTTTATTTTAAACAAAAAGAATAATGACATTATTTATATGTATTTACCTACTTATACAAAGAATTGCCTCGTTGGTCCAATGATATTACCATGAAATTACGGGTAAGAACGCCAAGCCAGGTAAAAGTATTAACGGCATTTACGAAGAAAATAGGGAAGCTCATCCCTTACTGAATGAAATTTAAATACTTCGGAATATAATGTGTATGTGTATGTATAAGGAAACAGACCTGTAATAACAGGTCTGTTTCCTTTTTTTCAGAATAAGAAATTAAACTATCTATATATGTATAAAATCCGATTACGAAATGAAAAATGATGTCGCAAGCGGGATTCGAACCCGCGTCTATTGGGATTCCGGCCCAATCGTGCTGCCACTGCACCACCGCGACTAATTGTAGGACATGCAAATTTCACTCCGTATTATATTTACGTCTTAAGGTGACGGTATGCTATCTACCCGACAATGTTCATTCGTCATTTTTCATTTCGTAATCGGATTTTATAAATAATTAAGCATATTAAGTGCTAAATTTCAGTAATTTAAATAACAAGGTTGTGTCATCGTTTAATACAATTCTAACTGTAAAGTTTGAAGTATTAAGCCTATAACAATGTGTAAACATTGTCGGGTAGATAGCATACCGTCACCTTAAGACGTAAATATAATACGGAGTGAAATTTGCATGTCCTACAATTAGTCGCGGTGGTGCAGTGGCAGCACGATTGGGCCGGAATCCCAATAGACGCGGGTTCGAATCCCGCTTGCGACATCATTTTTCATTTCGTAATCGGATTTTATAAATAATTAAGCATATTAAGTGCTAAATTTCAGTAATTTAAATAACAAGGTTGTGTCATCGTTTAATACAATTCTAACTGTAAAGTTTGAAGTATTAAGCCTATAACAATGTGTAAACATTGTCGGGTAGATAGCATACCGTCACCTTAAGACGTAAATATAATACGGAGTGAAATTTGCATGTCCTACAATTAGTCGCGGTGGTGCAGTGGCAGCACGATTGGGCCGGAATCCCAATAGACGCGGGTTCGAATCCCGCTTGCGACATCATTTTTCATTTCGTAATCGGATTTTATAAATAATTAAGCATATTAAGTGCTAAATTTCAGTAATTTAAATAACAAGGTTGTGTCATCGTTTAATACAATTCTAACTGTAAAGTTTGAAGTATTAAGCCTATAACAATGTGTAAACATTGTCGGGTAGATAGCATACCGTCACCTTAAGACGTAAATATAATACGGAGTGAAATTTGCATGTCCTACAATTAGTCGCGGTGGTGCAGTGGCAGCACGATTGGGCCGGAATCCCAATAGACGCGGGTTCGAATCCCGCTTGCGACATCATTTTTCATTTCGTAATCGGATTTTATAAATAATTAAGCATATTAAGTGCTAAATTTCAGTAATTTAAATAACAAGGTTGTGTCATCGTTTAATACAATTCTAACTGTAAAGTTTGAAGTATTAAGCCTATAACAATGTGTAAACATTGTCGGGTAGATAGCATACCGTCACCTTAAGACGTAAATATAATACGGAGTGAAATTTGCATGTCCTACAATTAGTCGCGGTGGTGCAGTGGCAGCACGATTGGGCCGGAATCCCAATAGACGCGGGTTCGAATCCCGCTTGCGACATCATTTTTCATTTCGTAATCGGATTTTATAAATAATTAAGCATATTAAGTGCTAAATTTCAGTAATATCTATATATGTATTTATTACACCCTATATTTCTTGTTTCAGATTCGTTGGGGAGCGCAAGAATTCTAATTTTACAGTGTACAGTACCGTTTGACTTTATTTTAAGTTCAAATAGTCTCAAAAACAGATTTTTGGCCTGTTAATGATACAATTTATATTAAATATACATATTTATAACATAAAAAATGTTTTATTAAATTTATGCGCCATTAACATTTATGATTCCGCTTTTTTGTGTGTCACTTAGCTGTTAGCCGCAGATGGCTATGACAACTTTACCCGGACTGTGTGTGGTGAGCGTTGAGGGCTCTCAACCCGAAAAGATTCCACGATAGTAGTAGGAGTTAGGAACGTAGCCATAACTTTTTGGTGACCAAATGTTTGCGGTCAAGATCAGAGGGTATTTTTGTAGACCCATAAAAGAAGCCACGTAGCAAGGGTTCTGTTAGGTAATTAATTTTTAAAATATAATAGAACATTCTATCATAGGGACAATGTCGGCGGGTCGTGAAGGACCACGTTTATTTTGGACTTTCCTATGTGCTACAGATCAATGCTCTTCTCGTGTGGGAAGGGGTTAAAAAAAGCAATGTATCGGTAGCCCTTACTTTCTAAGCTAACTTCCGCATGGCAATTATGATATGGGTTGCTTTCCATTTAGTTAACACAGAGGGACTCTGCGGTACATTGTGAAACACAGTGTTTGGCAGTGTTTCACAATGTACCGCAGAGTCCCTCTGTGTTGTTAATGTAAAGCAACCATTATCACCCCGATCGGCCTTGATCCAACACTATTGTGTTTAACAAATAGTGTGTTATGTTTAACAAATAAACGATTTGGATAATTTTACCACCGTGACCTTACGATATTTTTTTTTTGCATTGCTTTTGGTGACAAACGAGCAAGCAGCACAGTTCATGGTAAGTGTTACTGCCGCTCATGGACCTTTGCAATACCAGAGGCACAGCTAGACCGCTGCCTACCAATAAAAATCCCAAACCCACCCAGAAAATTGGCCTACCGGCTCTCTCGCTCACCGAACTAAGCATAGCAGCACACTGCCACTGCTCAGGCGTCGATGTTTTGCTAGTGAGGTACTATCACCCCGGCCGGACCGGCCCGCGGCTGTAAACAAAAAATTATCAACAGCGTGGTCCTACCACTATTAGATAATTTAACTACCTATTAATTACTACCGTTGGATAGCTTGTATATTAGTACAAATGATGTTATAAGTATCTATGATTGAAGAGACTATAGCTATGGCCTATACACCCACTTTTATTAGACTATGAGATGATGATTGAAAGCAAAACAAAAATAGCAAATGCTTTTTTTTCTGGTTTTCGATAACATTTTTGTGTTGTATCCAGACTCTACTTAAAACTACTTGTCGACCTTGCTGATGGGACTTTTGGCGGGAATCTAAAACGTCATGTGGTGCTCTTGTATTATATTCGATATCTTAGTGTTTTAACGTGTTAGATAATTTTAATGGCATTTTATGTAATGTGATGTGACAGAACTACTGGGATGCAGTGAATATCATATAAAAGTGCTTTACAACGTTTTCGTTTTCCATCAAAATTCCCACAAGATACCATTAACAATGTGGCCATAACATTGTTAATGGCGACAGTTTGACTTACTGACAAACAATGACTAACCTGAAGAGACTAAGAACGTGAAGATAATTATAACTCGACACTGGCAACAATGGCTCGTATAAGTAGCTGATTGCCAATACATAAAAAGAAGAAGAAGACCTTGCTGTTGTAGATATTAAAATGATGGTTGTGCAATTCACTTTGTGCTAATTATTATATTAAAGAACCGCTGTCAACTTTCCTACCCGTGTGCTGATGGATAACGTACGAAAGAAAAACTCGAAGTAAAACCCCATACCAACCCCTTAGACTAGCATGGTATAGTACAGGGGTCGGCCAACCTTTGAGTCGGAAGAGCCAAAAATTAGAATTTATAAAAGTTTTTAAAGAGCCACAATTTTTTTTTTTGGCTACTATAATTTGTGCCTAATGCTCGTTAATCAATTCAGAACCGTTTTAAAATGTTTTCTTTATTTATTTTTTTTGCGTATTAAACTAAAGAGCCGCATCTTCTCATCCAAAGAGCCGCAGGTTGCCGACCCCTGGTATAGTAGGTAAATTTTGCTTCTATTGTAAAGGAGGTTCCAGCAGATGGACTTATATGAGCTGAGATGTTGTGCTGAATGGTTCGTCAACACCACTTATTTTCCAATGAATTGTAATAACCGCCTAAGACATCACCAGGAACGGACATCTGCCTAGTTCATAATTTAACTGCAATCACCAATCCACCTGACAACTATGGCGATTATTTATTATCGCATTTTTTACCAGTAGTGGCCTACCTCTGATGTTATAATATAGCATCCGTGTGGTGACGGAGTAAGAATTCATCTTACCTGTGGGTGATCGTACGAGACGACTAAGGGATATAAAACGCATATAATATCTATGTTAGGGATGTGAGGTTACTGGAAAAAAAACTATTAAATAAAAATCGATTTTTTTTTATTTAATATCAATCGATTTGCCAAAAAATCGATTATAATCAAAATAAATAATCGATTATTACGAAAAAAACGATTTTTTTCTATTAGGTGACTTGGGGTAAGGTCGTAAAAGGGGGAAGAACGAAAAGTATTATTTACCCAAATTTAAAGCAAGTAATTTTACAAACGATAACATAGCAAAGACGGTTAACTCATACCGCCCCTCACCTCAGTCAGCGTCGAGCGTTATACTTGTGCAGTTGTGTGTGAAACATTTTTTTCTGAAGGGTGTATATTCACCGAAATTTTTGAGATTTCCGATCTTAACCCATCGTCAATAACTTTCTACTCAGGTAAGTTTCTATAATGTTTTATACTTGTAATTGTTTATTTTTCTGTTATAAGTGATAATAAAGTAGTATATAGACCGTAAATGTTATCATATTGGAAATTTTTACCTATTCGATCTTCACCTATAATTTTGACACGAGGTAAGTTCGTAATACCATTCATTCGATCTTACCCCATTTTCAAAAGTCATACAAAAAGTCAACGGTTCTCAATGAGACACCTAGGCTCGTCTTAGTAATGTACAAACATAGTAATCACAAAATTTATTTTAGCTATTTTTGTTGTCAGCCGTATCACAACCAAAATACAATTTTAGTTTCATAACTTGTTAACTACGAATTATTATAGTATTCTATGTTTGTGTATAGAAATGTGTAAATGGTGTAACAGATATAAATAATAAACTTCAACTTAAAAATATTTGTTACAGAAATGCCACGAAAGTATTTTAGAAAATCGCTTCGTGCTATCAATTACACTCAAGAAGATGTAGAATCTGCTATTGACAGCATAATAAAAGGGAAAAGAAGCCAATATGCTGCAGCAAAATATTATAATATACCGGTATCGACACTCAATGACAGGATAAAAGGTAAAACTAGAGTAAAAAGCCAAAGCTTGGGTAGACCAACTGCTATTCCATATGAAATTGAATCTAGATTAGCAAATGCTCTCACAACCCTTGAAAAATGGGGTTTTGGTCTCTCCAGGGTTGAAGTAATAAATCTGGTTGAAGATTTTATTAAAATGAATCATATCCCAACACCATTCAAAAATGGTAGACCAGGATCGGACTGGTTCATTCAATTTCGGAAACGACATAGTCTTTCTATAAAAAAACCACAAGCTGTAGAATATGTCAGACGTCAAATGACTGGTCCTTTTATCATTGAAAAATATTTCAATTTATTAGAAGACGTATTGGTAAATCTCGATATAGTAAACAAACCTAGTCAAATATGGAACCTCGATGAGACGTCAGTGTCTCTTGATCCATCAAAAACTAAGGTGGTCGGCAAAATCGGCAAAGTTTCTTCAAGAACCACGCACGGTACAGGAAAAGAAAATATCACGTTATTAACTGCGGTTAATGCTAGCGGAGTGAAGTTAACGCCCTTAATCGTTTTTAAAGGAAAATATGTTTGGGATCAATGGATAGCGGATATAAAATCTAAATATGATTTTGAACTATCATATGCAGCCAGTAAAAAAGGTTGGATGGAAACGGATATCTTTCGTAACTATATGGAGAAAGTCTTCATTCCCAATCTCGGAGATGAAAGACCCGTACTGTTGATTTATGATGGCCATGGCAGCCACGTCGATGTTTCTGTCGTAGAATTAGCTATTCGTCATGGCGTAACTATTTTGAAACTGCCACCTCACACTTCTCATTTGCTGCAACCCCTTGATATCTGCGTATTTAAATCATTTAAAACACGATCGGATGCTAAGTTAGTGGAGTGGCAAAGACATAACGTGGGAGTAAAATTGCCCAAAAAAGACTTTGCAGAACTATTTGCAGAATTATGGCAAGAAATTAAACCCGAAATAATACGTAATGGTTTTAAAAAGGCCGGTATAATTCCTTTTAATCCCAGTACCATTCCAATTGAAAAGTACGATCCCAGATCATATAGCAGATGGCTTAAAAGTAAATCGGAAAACCAAGGCTTTCAGCAATTGCGTATAACAGATAAAGCTGTCCATAGCCTTAATAATTTATGTATTGATGTCATAAATTTGTATTTACATCAATCACATGAGTCAATACTACTAAATGATTCGCAGTCTACTTATGTGCTGGACTCACTTATACATTGTGATTATATACCGAAAATCTATCGCATAGAGTAATCTGTATCTGACGAGCCCAATGTAATAGGAGAAGATGTCTCCAATAAAATAACTATACTCTCCGATATTATCATCAAACCTGGTAATTCAAATGTGCATTGTTTAAACAGACTCGACAAAAACAATAATATAAATACGGCATTTGTGGCTTCAGATAGTAGTGATTTACCAAAATATTTGCAAACACGACAAATAACTGATTCTAATACAATAAATAATTTGCTGAATTCTAGAGAAAAAACAAATGTAGTTGATTATGCACACACATTTGAAAATTTACTTTTAGAAAAAATTCGAAAGACCAATCCCGAAAAAAATAACATGAAGAGAAAACGTATAGGTCTAGGCGCTGAAGTTATTACACAGAAATACATAGAGAACAGTACCATACAACAAATCGCTGGAATTAAAAATTCTAAACCAAAGAAAGCTATGAAAGAAGCAAAGGCAAAGCAAATTAAAAAGTTGCCAAAGATAAAATACACATTAAAAAAATAAAAAAAGAACAAAGTGATATTAATAAAATAAAAATCAAAACTATCTGTAAACCAAAAAAGAAGAAGCAAAAAGTAACACTCTGTGACAGCGAATCAACCACATCATCCTTAATTGAATTAGCCGATTCAGATGAAGTAGATTATGAAGATTATATAGCTGAACTTTTAAACACAGAAAATGAAAAAGAGAATGACGAGCCCAATGACTCGATGGGACTACATGATATTGAGTATTTTGTTAATCAGGATTATGAATTAAATGAAAATGACTGGGTTGTGGCACGTTTTGCTACAAAGAAGAGTTTGAAGCATTTTGTTGGTGTTATTATATCCATTAAGAATAAGCTACCCACAGTTAAATTTTTAAGAAAAGTAAAGGATTCTAAATGTATACAAGGAACAATATTTACATATCCCATAATCGACGATGTATGTACAATGAAAAATTTAAACGATATAGAGTCAGTTTTACCTGAGCCAAAATTTTTACGACGTGGTCAAGTTATATTTAACATAGACTTTAGTAACTTCAACATACAATAATATAATATAAAAGTTCTAGTTTCGATTCCTTCTTGAAATATATTTGATTTGTCATTGATTGTTACTTAATGTCCGTATTGATTGCTAAATAACTATTATTTGAAATACTTGATGAATAACTTAATTATGTCATAAAAATGCCTTTGTAGTATTTGATTAAGTATAACGTGTATTTATTGCTTATAGATAAATTAAAATTTTCATTAACAATTTCTGTTTTATTTGACGTTGGTCCTCGTAATCTGTAACTTTATTCCTTTCGTACGAAAAATTTATTATCTACTTTCGACAAAGCCAACAACGAAAAATATTGGGATCGCAGTATAGTGTTATAGAATTAGCAGAAGAGTACTGCTAACCAGTTAGTAGCGTGGCGTAGTTTTATAAAATTGCTCTTTAGGATATGATCATCATTCATCATTCTCCTACTTTTATCCCAATTAATAGGGGTCGATACAATATGTACCTTTCTTTCATAGTACATATTGTAAAAGTTATTGGCAATAGTTTTATGACCAGCCACCCTCCTTGGGAATGTAATCGTTGAGCAAACGGCATCAGATGGAGTCGGCCCAAGTCGTTATAAGGCTCTTAGTCTTTTACGACATCCACGAGCAAAGTAAGGATTAGCTGTATTCGTAGTCGCTACCACAGAGCATCTCTTTAGGATGTGATATACCTAGATAAATCTAAATAAAAAGTTGAGAACCTTTGTCCTGATGGCTAAGAAGTGGGGTAAGATCGGAATAAGAATTTAATTATTTTACTATATTTCACGTTTCCTACTGCTTTATAGTATTTTGGTGAAGATATACGTGGACTTTTAGGTATTTTACCCAAGTCTTCATTAACACTAGAGCTCTAAAATTAGTAACGAAAGAAATAGATAGAATGCCGATCTTTCCCCCTTAAGTTGCGATCTTTACCCATTTTATTTTATTCATTTGTGTATCTTTTCAATCATACTTACTCAATTAATAAGCAAAGTAATTATTTACAAAGTTGATTTAAATAAAGTTTAATATCTTGTCTATATTAAAAGTATAATGACTTGTTATTACATCATGTTATTGTGTCCAAAAAAAATGCTTGGAAAAAATATTCCTCATCTCATCGAAAACCCATCCGATGTTACCCCGATTCACCTTTATTTAAAAATGTATACTTTTCATATTACAATAATAAACCTAAGAGATTCATATTAAAAATTTATCAGATTAAAATCAAATAAAATTATATGAATAAAAAATAAACCAATTCAAATCTAAAAATTCATCAAAGCGAATATTCCTTTAAATTTTCAAGGTAAGGAATAAGGAAACCAAATGTAATTATTGACACATTTTTTTTATTATCATAAAAATGAAATGATCCATCCATGAAATGAGCATCCTAACAAAATAAGAACCTTATTGTCTCAAAAACTAAAATATAAATCGCGACAAAAAAATGCCATAAATGTCCAGTACTATTTTACATTTAGGCCTACGTCTAGCAGTGGACGGCAATAGCCTGACTTGGTGATTTTTTTTTAGGGAGGCATAGTCCGGAGCGTGCTCGTCGCGTCCCCTGCCAGTCTAGTCAGACTTCAATCCGGCTCATATGCGTACCGCAGTGCGGGTTAGGGTGTCCCCTGGAGGCGACAACGACCGACGGGGGCGGGTCGGTACGAAAATCGGCAGATGCGGCGATGGGGGCCACCACCCATCACGCCTTGCCCAGTCAGGCGAGTCGAGGAGAGCAGAGTGCCGGGTGAGTACGTGGAATGTAAGAGGTTGTGTGGAAGGTAAGTTGCACGAGCTGATAACCGTCATGGCGGACAAACAGCTAGACGTGCTCTGTGTAACAGAGACCAAGCGAAGGGGCAGCGACGCCTGCGATCTTCCTGGTGGCGGGATGGCCCTGTGGTCTGGTGTACCATAGAGCGATCGAGCCAGCATGGGGGTAGGAGTGCTGTTGTCCTCTCGCTTGGCCTCAGGTGTGAAGGATTACGGAATGTATGATCCCAGACTTCTTTGGGTCCGTATAAAACTAGGTGTCACCTTTCACGATTGTAGCTTATGCTCCCGTAGGATCCTTGGTGGCATCAGACCTGGAGAAGTTTTGGGATAATGTTAGGGCAGTTCTGGATATGGCAGAAACCAGTGAACGCGTGATTGTATGCGGAGATTTGAACGGATGGGTGGGGACCAAGCGTCCCGACTATGAGGACGTACTTGGTCCATTTGGTGATAAGAGAGTGAACGACGCAGGTAGGCTCATAGCGGATGTATGCATGGAGAGAAACCTTATTGTGTCAAACACATTTTTCCAACATAAGGACATTCATATGTATACATGGAGAAGGAATGAACAGAAAAGTATAATAGATTTAATTTTGTTAGACAGTCGCCTCCGAAGCAAAATATTGGGCGCAAGAGCCTACAGGGACCCCACAGTCGATACGGACCAATATCTCGTTAGTGCGAGATTTAGTGGTCTGTTCAGAAAGTGGGGGCACTGGCGAGAGCGTGTCCACTTCGGAGGGCTTGAAAGAAGAAAGATTGCAATAAGAGTGTGTAAGAGAAAAGTATACAGAGGGTGTCCGAGAACGGCTGCAATCGGACATAGAAGAATGCTGGAGAATATTGAAAGAGAGTATGGTAGATACAGCGAAAGAAGTATGTGGAAACTCAAAGAAGCATAGAAAAACAAATGGTGATGCTTGGTGGGATGCGGAAGTGGCAGCTTCCGTAGAGCAAAAGATGAAAGCGTGGCTGGACTATGTCTCTTCTTTGAATCTGAATGACAGTATGACTGAACAGAAGGAAGAAATATATCGGCAATGTAAGAATGACACCAAGGCCTTAGTGAAAGAGAAACGTGATAGAACAAATATGAGTGCAGAAGATAGGCTGGCTAAAAACTTCCAGGGTAACACCAAACTCTTTTGGAGAGAGGTGAAGAGGTCTCGGGGTGGTTGGTCAGCCTTCAGAATGAATAAAATAAGGTCTAAAGGTGGAGATATTCTTACACAAATACAAGAAGTGTTAAGCCGATGGAGTGAATATTTTGGCGATATGTATGCGGATACTCGGGTTGGTGCCGGTGTTGCATGTGGTCTAGTAGATCAATATTTGGCACCGGCGTCCTCCGATGGCATCAGTATGGATGAAGTTGAATGGGCGATAAGAAGTTTGAAAAATGGTAAGGCAGCGGGAATTGATATGGTGTCTGCCGAGATGATCAAGATTGGCGGCTCCTGGGTCTGGGAGGCGTTCCTGTTGTTCCTCAATTTATGTTGGAGCTCGGGAATGGTTCCCAGGGACTGGAATAGCGCAGTCATCGTGCCTTTGTTTAAAAACAAGGATTCACGTTATGACTGCGCAAATTACAGAGCCATAAGCTTGACCAGTTTGGCAGCAAAAGTGTATGCTAAAATTATTGAAAGGAGAATGAGGATGGTGTCCGATGGTTTACTGTGTGAGACACAAGGAGGTTTCAGGAGTGGAAGGGGATGCATGGATCAAGTGTTCTCTCTGCGCAACATTGTGGAGAAGCATCTGGCTCTAGGTCAGAGGGTTTCCTGCAGTTTTGTGGATCTGGAGAGAACATTTGACACGGTTGCACGAAAGGAACTTTGGGACATTTTACCGGAGTATAGTATTAACGGTAAACTGCTGCAGGCTGTCCAGTCCAGTTACATGGGATGTAGAGCTTGTGTGCGGCTGGATGATGGAATGTCGCCTTGGTTTGACGTCAATATCGGCGTTAAGCAAGGATGCGTTCCATCAGCCAGGCTGTTTATCATATATTTGGATAAATGTCTCCAAAGGTTGAACGATATGAATGTGGGAGTCCAGATGGGCGACTCAGTGGTCAGTGCTCTGCTCTATGCAGATGATGCAGTCCTGCTGGCCCAGTCAGTGACTGACCTGCAGACCCTAGTCGACACAATGACAGAAGATTGTAAGAAAAGGGGTCTACGCATGAATGTGAGTAAAACCAAAATAATGGTCTTCGAAAGAGATGAAGCCAGAACAGATGTAAGAGTAATAATAGGTAATGATGTACTAGAACAAGTGGATGAATTTGTATATCTTAGATGTGAATTTAGCCAGGATGGAAGCTGATATAGAGCGAAGAGTAAATGCGGGAAATAGAGTGATCGGTGCGTTGGGACAACTTCTCGGTAGCCACCATCGAAGCCAGAAGACACGTGTAGCAATACATAACTTGCTTGTTCCAACATTACTATATGGAAGCGAGAGTTGGGTATGCAGAAAAAAGTATTAAAGTAAAATTAATGCGCAATGCGATCTCTACGGAAAATCTGTGGCTGTGTTAGGCTGATCGATCGCATTCGTAACGACGACGTAAGAGAGCGAGTAGGTATGAAAGAGAGCATTGGTGTAAAGATGCGAAAGGGAATGCTCCGATGGTTTGGGCATCTGGAAAGAATGTCGAACGAACGTCTGGTTAAGAAGATATACAATACGAAAGTGGAAGGATGTAGGTACTCAGGGAGAGCGAGACTAACCTACCTAGACCAGATCGGTCATGTACTGAAGGAAGGTGGAGTCATGAGTCTCCGAAACCGACGAGCGTGTATGAAGAGAATTATGAATGTTTAGGAAGCGAGTGAAGTATGCAAGGATAGTGTTCTCTGGCACTTTGTATATGTATGCTGTTTTAAATTTGTAGTATTACTGCAAGTTTTTAGCTCTTTGGAACAGTACTTGCATATTGCTGTATGTTTCTTAATCGTAAAATATTTTCGCCAACCGCTTTTAGATGTTTTACTATTGGAAGACATTTTTATGGTTTACCAACAACTACATATATTATGGCACTCTTAACTTGTAAATAATAATGGATTTACTTCGAGTTTTATTCATCCGTTCCATAGATGGCGCTTTTCATAAAAATCGATTAAAACGCATAATTTTTATAATCGATTTTTTAAAAATCGATTAATATTATTATAAAAATCGATTTTTAGAAAAAAATAATCGATTAAAATAAAAATCGATTATTTTTTAACATCCCTAGTTCGAGCCCAACAGTGGCACATATATAAGCTGAAATGATGATGATGAGTAGACACCCTCACCCGGTTACGATAATGGCGCCCAATGTAGGATTGAAAAATATGGAACCATGCATGGCGGAAGTCAATGCGCTTATAGCACCTGTTGTGTCCGGATTAAGGTTCCAATGTGCGCAAATTGTATTACATCTCTGGCCTCCTATTTGGGAATATAATAAGCGTGAAACTTATATAAATAATAAGAAAATATTTTCAAATATGTATTCAGTTAAACATATTACGTTCTTCATATAATTTCAACATTATGACGTAAAAAGGGGTGAATATCAAAAGAAGTTTTATGTTATTGTCCAAAACCTATTGTAATACTTGTAATAATAGACTTTTATTAATTAATCTTAGGAAAGATATTAGATTTTATATACAATACCGATATGTACTGTAGTTGGAAGACAAACATTATGTCAGAGGTCATTAATGGGACCCGTATCCCTCATTGCTACATACACTACGGAGTATTGTCTGTAAAGATTCCTTGTGTTCCTTTAATTGTAAGCCAGTAAAAATTGTTTTTAATACAGTTCATTTCTTTCCACTACGTCCAAGTACAGAATAGATAACTCTAAATGTTGATAAAACTAATTTTACGGATTTTAAACGTTGATCCTTCAATGACTAGTTATCTCAAGTTAATAATATCCAAAATATAAAGATAGTAAAAACAAAATTAAAACGTGATAAAATCCGCAGTAATAGCTTTATTTCATATAATTATGTTATTATTTGCACCAACATTGAGAGCCCTTTTCAAAACTATTCACCCCATTTTACGGCAATGTTTTACGATTGTATATTTTTACTATCTATATTTTCTATTCTACAGGCTTAATATTGATGAATCTGGACAAAACAAAGGCAACGAATATTGTTGACAAGACAAAAATTACGACAAATATATAGAATGTATCTTCGGAAAACACATCTGTGAACGCCGGTATCTGGCTATATAATTCTTCAACAACATGGAGGTTCCCTTTCTTTGCCATCTTCCAGTTTATCTACTTCCTTTTAGTTTTCTTTTCTGCTTTGGTTTGGATAGTACTTGGTGCTGCTTCGACTGGTGCAAGTGATGATATATGTTTATTTAATAACTGTAAAATTTCTAAACAAGTTAGATTGCCACTTTTGAATGTGACAGTCTTTATTTTGGCTGTTTCTGAAACAAGTGGTATAAAAGTCAGGTATTGTTTGTAAGACTAATTTAAAGTATAATATAAATATATATAAATAACTTTAATATTAATTAAAAGTGCATGCATACAAAGTACACCTGTCAGAAGTGAAACTTCTTTGGCAAACTAATTTTTAAATCTTGTTTACATCAACCAATAGTGTGTATTTTTCTTGATCTCCCTTTCTCTGTCGCTCTCTCCCTCCTCTTGACCCATGGCTATGTGCATTATGCGATGTTCACCCTATCTTCATCATCATCACAGCCTATAAATGTCCCACTATAGGGCTCGGGCCTCCTCTGCAGTGGGAGGGAAATTAACTTGCTATACCACGCTAGTCAGACGTGTTGGTATAGGGTTTTGTTACGAGTTTTCCTTCTGTCGCATAGATGTTATATGCGTTTTATATCCCTTAGTCATCTCGTACGATCACCCGATATGGGGTGGTGAATAGTATTCTACTCCGTCACCACAAGGAGACACCCTATCTTACTCTCTCTCAATCTTTCTAGCTAGCTCTCTCCCACCTTTTGCTCCATGGCACTGTGCATGATGCGACATTCGCCATATCTCACTCTCTCTCAATCACTCTCTCCCTCTTCTTGAACAAAAACGTCTCACATTTTCATGTCGCATTTCATCTTTAAAAATTTTACCCTCAAGAAGTTCCATTTCAAAAATTATGAATTCACATTTTTTATTTCTTGCAATGAAGTGAAACCGTCTACATCAAGTGTGAAGAGACAGCCATGATATATATCTATAGAATTTTGTCAACTAGAAAATGACTTAGAACATAGATGTGCATGTGAATACCTTCATACTATTAGGTTATGGGAGTAATCAAAATTGATAACATGGAGTCTGAAATTTTCTGAAGGTTTTACTTCTACCATGTTGTTTAATTTTTCTACTATAGATTTATTTACCTGTAACTGAAGGCACCAGTAGGATGTCTATGGAAGGTTCACTGCGATCACAAACAATTTCAGTTTTCAAAGAACAATTAGGATTTGTCAAGGCTATTTTTGATGAACTTATATAGTGTAGAAAATTACTGAAAAAAAAGAGAATAATACATAAACAGAAATAATAATAACATGAAAATAATAGATAAGTCATAAATACAATAGATTATGTCATATTATTGTAAAAATGATTTATTATTAAAAACACAAAAATAAATATTTGTTAAATATAAAATTTATCTAAAAATACAGAGTATGGGTATAAAAACTGTATTTATTATTTTAATCTATAATACTGCTCCATATGGTCAAGCAGAAGTAAGATAGCAAAAGTATCCCCATTTTACCACACAATACTTGGTTTCATATAATGAGAAGGGAGCCAGCCCACTTTAAACTCAAGCTCACTGCCAAGAACTTTTTCACAAGATTGACAAATAAGAAATATTGCAGAAATATCCAGTTAAATATTTCATTTTCTTCACCTGACTTAGTGCTGGATTATAGTTACACTTTGCTAAGTAGCACATAGATCAATAATGATAGAAGTGTATTTATAAAACTAAATGAATGCAAAGATTGAGTACTATACCTTATCATAGAAATTACACTGATAATCTTTAATGTTTCAAGCCCTATTTTAATTGAAAATAAAAGTAAAGATTTTTTGACACATGCTTAAATAATATGTATAAACAAATTAGATTCTTGGCCTTCATCAACAAAACCAGTTGAGTGGGGGCTCCTATTTCTTTGGTCATAAGAAATACAAAGAATCTATTATCTGTCTACCCATGCTATTTGTGCATTCTACTTCATATAATCCCTTAGTCACTAGATGAATATTGAGTAGGTATTATGTACTATAAAGAATGGCAGTGTTTATTTTAGACTTATGGTACATATATATTATTTTAAGTGAAATATAATCATGGGATTACTTTACAAGAGATTTGCGTGAGATTGACGATTCATACACAGACACATTGTTGTGAACTTGTGACAGACGATATTGTTCTATTTTAGGACCAGCAAAGTTTAGATTTAAAAAAAAAAATACGATGAACATATAAAAAATTGCTTTAAAAAAAATAGCAATGAAACAATTTTGGATACCTAGTTAGATATTAAGGTTTGTAGAGTAGCAATAATTAACATATCCATGCAAGTTCCTCAAATCTCAAAAATACATAAAAACAATAGCTCTAGTCAAGTTACCTTCGTCAGATTATTTCAAATACACTATAATAATTTAAAATTATATAAGTAATATATTTTGAAACTGTATGGTATACATGTTTGTAAGTACATAACAATCTAAAAAAAAGATCGTGTACTTACCGGGTATGTGTAACATTGTCACTGAATGGATCAAATTTTACTGTAATCCTTTTCGCAGCTTTTAAATTAACTCCTTTTAGCTGCTTTCCAATTGCAGAAACAACTCCACCCGAACGTCGAAATGTACCACTGTATGGGATAGACATACCTTTTTTTTCAATCCTATATCGATCAATAAGTTTAAATATAACTAGGTAAGTAGGTACAGATATATATTTGATTCACAGATTAATATATTTATATTGTATTTGGTTTTCTCATGGAAGTAATAAGTACTCTGTACAACGAGGTTTTCTAACTGGGTCCAGCTGTATGCTATAAATAACAGTTCAAAAACCTTCCATGGCTTCCACAATCGCGCTGGTGTAGCAAAAGTTATGGTACCTATGAATATTCAATATAGCAATTGAGGACCTTGCAGCAAAAAGGAGGCAGCTCCAAACTTAAAAATTTTTGGGTATGCAAATAAAACGAGTCTAAAAATCAATTGTTACACTTACGTCTTATAGTTAAATTTTATAATATAAAATATGAATATTTACATATTTTAATAAAGGTTTTAAGGTTAATAAATACGTTTTAGAATAACTACGATTTTTTAAAGTTTGGATCTGCCTCCGTTATGCACCAAAATTAAAGAAAAATATAATCAGCACATGCATGGTTAAACGATAAAAAAAAACAAAAACGAACGTATGTTTAAAACAAATAACGAATTTATGCCACTTTTTTGCACCAAACAAAATAGGGTGGCAGCTCCAAATTTTGATATAGGGCGCTTGTTTATTATCGGATCTGTCTCGTTCTTGCACCAAACGATAGCCCTAATTTTTATTCAAAATGTAGGTGAAAAAATAAAAACGGCTAAAATGTGGATCTGCCCCCTTTTGCTCCAAGGTCCTCAATTGTAGATGAACTGAAGTATGCCGAGTTAAAAATTTAATATCATTTATAACCCTCAATAATTATTACAAGAAAACGTACACCTAGAGTGATTTTATTTCGTAAACTGTGAAGCACTGTGAATAGTAAGCTTATTGATTTATTAGTTTCCTTTATACTTCGTGGAGTATATATAATTTAGAATTTATGTTTATACTCTGTCGCATCGTCCATGTCTATTCTTCTTCTTCTTCTTTTATTTTTCGTATTGGCAATCAGCTACTTTACAAGCCACTTTTGGAGTTTTGGCGCGAATGTGGAAATGTCATGTCACGCTCTTGTATTATATTCATTTCTTTAGTGTTTTGTGGTGTTATATTGAATAATTTTGCTGGTATTTTATGCAATATGGTACAGTTAAAGTGCTGAAGTGTAGTGAATATGGTATAATAGTGGTTTACGTGTATTTTCATATTTGCTCAAAATTCCCAAACAAAATCATAGATTAGGTTATCAGCGCCCGATTAATGGTAATGACTTGACCAAAGAGTAAAGTTATTAAACTGAAAAAGAGTGGCAACTCCATGATAAAATATGCATGTATGGAAGGTGCTGCTACCCAGAGTTTACGCGGTGAACTAAAGTTGAAGTGATATATATACATATCTACATGTGTATGTGTAATTATATAGAATTTTCTTTTACTATGAAAGATACCCTGAAATATAAAAAAAAACATATCAGCTGATAACGAAGCAATAATAATATCAGCTTAACAATGAAAATTGAGATAATTTTCAGAAAGTACATCAATAACCGTAAATAGATTGATGACAATAAGTACCTACGCTAGGAACAAAAAATAATAATTCTCAGTTGTCAAACGTTTGACATACAAAGTGTGCCCCCCCAGTGGGGGGGCACACTTAAAACATTACTTATTTTTACTGACCGTCGCGCCGCCTACAGATTGTTTGTACAAACTTAACTGCTGCCATTTTGTCCTGTATGTCAAACGTTTGACAACTGAGAATTATTATTTTTTGTTCCTAGCGTAGGTACTTATTGTCATCAATCTATTTACGGTTATTGATGTACTTTCTGAAAATTATCTCAATTTTCATTGTTAAGCTGATATTATTATTGCTTCGTTATCAGCTGATATGTTTTTTTTTATATTTCAGGGTATCTTTCATAGTAAAAGAAAATTCTATATAATTACACATACACATGTAGATATGTATATATATCACTTTAACTTTAGTTCACCGCGTAAACTCTGGGTGGCAGCACCTTCCATACATGCATATTTTATCATGGAGTTGCCACTCTTTTTCAGTTTAATAACTTTACTCTTTGCTCGAGACTAACAAAAGTGGCTTGTTTTTTTTTGGTTCTGTTCGTCCATTCGAACAGGCAAAGGGATCAAAGCCCATACAGCCAAGTCTTATTTAATAATTTTTCATATATTGTTCATCATTTCTTCATATTATGTAGCCTTAATAGTCATTGTCTGTCAGTAAGCCAAGTCGGTCTCGAGCATGGAAGTAATAAGGACTTTTGACTTAGACAATGAACAGACATGACTGACGACTAAAATATAAATTTATTATAATTTTTTAAACTTATTTTACTTGACATTGGCGAAATTGTGGTTAATCACTCACAGAGGCCATTCACTAAGAAGAAGAAGTAATAAGTACTCTGTTCTACAGAGTACTTATTACTTCCATGGTCTCGAGCTGGGGGGGGCACACTTAAAACATTACTTTTTTTTACTGACGTCGCGCCGCTTACAGACTGGTTGTACAAACTTAGCTGCTGCCATTTTGTCCTGTCTGTCAAACGTTTGACAACTGAGAATTGTTATTTTTTGTTCATAGTGTAGGTAGTTATTGTCATCGATCTATTTTCGATTATTGATGTACTTTCTGAAAATTATATCAATTTTCATTGTTAAACTTATATTATTATTGTTTCGATATCAGCTGATATGGTTTTTTTTTATATTTCAGGGTAGATCTCATAGTAAAAGAATATTCTGTATAATTACACATACACATGTAGATATGTATATATCACTTCAACTTTAGTTCACCGCTTAAACTCTGGGTAGCAGCACTTTCCATACATGCATATTTTATCATCGAGTTGCCACTCTTTTTCAGTTTAATAACTTTACTCTTTGGTCTCGAGCAAAGAGTAAAATTATATTAACTGAAAAAGAGTGGCAACTCGATGGTAAAATATGCATGTATGGAAAGTGCTGCTACCTAGAGCTAAGGCGGTGAACTAAAGTTGAAGTAATATACATATATACCTACGTATCTACATATTGTGTGTATGTAATTATATAGGATTTTTCTTTACTATGAAACCTACCCTGAAATATAAAAATAACATATCAGCCGTTAACGAAACGGCAATAGTATAAACTTAATAATGAAAATTAAGATAATTTCCAGAACGAACATTATTAACCGAAAATAGATTATTGACAATAAGTACTTACGCTTCGAACAAAAAATAACAATTCTCAGTTGTCAAACTTTTGAAAATTACAACAAAATGGCAGCTATGTTTGTACCAGTGTTTCCACTTTTAGGGATTTCGCCCTTTTTCAGGGCGAAACTGCTAATTTAAAATATGGCTTAGGGCTATTTAATATTTTTAGGGATTTAGGGTAATTTGGGGTAAAATGACCTGGTGAAAATCGCTGGGCGGCGATACGCTGAAATGATGATGAATTAAGATTTGACTTTGAAAATGTTTTCTATTTGATAAAATATGTAGATCCACAAATTGCACGACAGTTGGAAAATCATCCTATAACACATCCTGTGTTCAGCCATTTCAGTTTTTTAAGTAATAAATGTAATATACAAAAAGCGGATAATAAATGGCGTCAACAAGCCCTTAGTGAAGCGAATTATTTCAAGGTAAAAAGTGAAGAAGAGGCCACAAAATTACCAACGGAACCCAAAAGACAAAAATTGAATGAAGCTCAAAAACTTAAGCCCAGCTTTAGCTTCAGCATCAGCATCACATTGTTCACCATCTACTTCTTTCACAGATTAAAATGAATTCTTCTTATGATTAATTGTTTACTACCTCTTATTAATAGACGAAAATTAAAATAAATATTCAAACCATCAAGTTTTGTTTTATTTTGTACTCATTTAAACTTTGCGCCCTAAATCAAGGATTTTCAGAGAATGATTAAGGTATTTAGGGCATTTAATAGAAAAATCTAGGGTAAAACTAAAATCTGATAGTGGAAACACTGGTTTGTACAAACAATCTGTAGGCGGCGCGACGATCAGTAAAAATAAGTAATGTTTTAACTGTGCCTCCCCAGGTCTCGAGTTACAACTTTCTTCACGTCTTTAAAATATCTTCATGTTAGTCAATGTCCGTCAGTAAGTCAAATAGTCGCCGTCGACAGTGCTATGGCCACACTGTTAATGGTAAATTTTGAGAATTCTGGTGGAAAACGAAAACGTTGTAAAGCACTTTTATACTATATTCACTACATCCCCGCATCCCGTCGCATCACATTTCATAAAATGCCATCAACATTATTTAATATACATACATACATACATATCATCACGCCATATTCCTTGCAGGGTAGGCAGAGAGAACAGAGTGCCAGAGAACTCTACCCTTGCATACTTCACTCGCTTCCTCAACATTCATAGTTCTCTTCATATTTTGCATTGCTCGCCGGTTTCGGAGACTCTAGACTCCACCTTCCTTCAGTATGTGACCAATCTGGTCTAGGTAAGTTAGTCTCGGTCTCCCCCAGTACATCCTTATACATCATACACCAGAACGCCTGGTTGTTCCTCGTCTGTTACCGGGTGCCCCACATTCAATCTTAGACAATTTGGATTTACCCCGGGAAAATCAACTGTTGATGCGGTCATTGCCATTAGAAAAACTGTTACGGCATCAGTTTTTATTAAATATGTATTAGGCATCTTCCTAGATATCTCAGATGCTTTCGACAACGCCTGGTGGCCGATGTTACTACTTAAACTAAAGGCTCGTGGATGCTTCAGAAACATCTACCAACTCATACAGTCTTACTTTCTTCAAGGTTCAACCACACTGAGACTCGGTCACCATGCTGTGTCTAAATCATTGACGATGGGCTGTCCTCAAGGATCTGTGTTAAGCCCATATCTGTGGGTTCGATGACTTTCTTGAGCTCCCTTTACCTCAAAATTTCTCATTGATCGGCTACGCTGACAACGGTCTTCTTCTCATACAATCGAACACTAGAGACGGACTTAAGAAATTGGCGGATACATGTCTTAATTTAATAGTTAAATGGAGCGTACGAAATCGGTTAAATTTCGCTCCTCATAAAACTTATCGTCTATTATTAAAGGGTAATTTGCCGTCAACGCCATGCATAAGATTTAATAATGCAACAGTTAAAAGGAAAGAGTCAGTTTGGCTTGTCTTGGCCTAGTCTTAGAAAAAAAACTTCTCATTCATTGAACATTTTAAAACTGTGGGTGAAAAGGCAAAACGAAATTTTTATGCTCTTACTAGAATCTCAACGTCTACCTGGGGCATCTGTTTTAATACACTTAAAATCATATATACAGCCACATATCTGGGGTGTATATGTTACGGTGCCCCAACCTGGTCTGACAGAACTACGATAGGCGCGGCACGGCGTAAATTACTCCAAAGTCAACGATTAGCATTAATATTCCTATGTAAAGCATATAGAACAGTTAGTACCGAAGCCTTACCAGTACTTGCAGGTGTATTTCCGGTCAACTTGGAGATACAAAGGCGCGCGTCATTGTATTATTCCACCAGGGAAAATATGAATACCGATTTTCTTTTACCGCGCGATCGTATTAAAATTACCAAGCTTTTTGCGCCGCAATCCTCGTGTACGAGGAGCTCCTGACCTGACGGAATGGCAAGAAAGGTGGGACTCATCAACACAGGGCCATCATCTATATCTTTTCTTTCCATCTATTCGAGAGCGTTTAGAGAAAATATGGCTAGAAATTGACCACTATGTGGCACAATTCTTCACAGGCCATGGTAATTTTAGAAGAAAATTTCCGTGCGTTCAGGCGCTTCTGCTATACCTACTATTGTAATCAAACTTAAGGCTCACATATAGACCCCTTAAGCTCTGTCATATCCGTGGTGCTGTACTGCTACGCTTCACGTGTCAGTACATCCTCCTATCTATTGGCCTATTAGCCAATTTTGCTTCATGTCTCCCGCTTTGCATAGGAGGGAAGTGGAAATTCTTCAACTCCTCCTGTTTTTATTTTCTCATTAAATTTTTTGCGGGTCCCAATACAATTAAAAGCATTTTCCGGGACTTCCTGAGTGTCAAACCTCAGTGTCTTTTATGGAGACCATTGTGGATCCTGGCTTACAGGAATTACAGTGGTGGGAATGTGTGGTGGTATTAGTCCCAGTAAAAAATCATACACCTTATACATACATCCTTCCATTTTCGCATTGTATATCTTCTTAACCAGACGTTCGTTCGGCATTCTTTCCACATGTCCGAACCATCGGAGCAGTCCCTTTCGCATCTTTACACCAATACTCTCTTTCATACCCACTCGCTCTGTTACGTCGCCATTATGAATGCGATCGGTCAGCCTAACTCGACGGATTTTCCGTAGAGATCGCATTTCGACCACATTAATTTTACTTTCATGCTCTTTTTGCATAACCAACTCTCGCTTCCATACAGTAATGTCGTGACAAGCACTGCGTTATGTATTGCTACACGTGCCTTCTGGCTGAGGTGGTGGCTACCGAGAAGTTGCCCCAACGCTCCGTTGACTCTATTTCCCACATTCACTCTTCGCTCTATATCAGTGGTGTACCTTCCATCTCAGCTAAATCCACATCCACGATATTCAAATTCATCCACTTGCTCTAGTACATCATTACTTATTGTTATTATTACATCTGTTCCGACTTCATCTCTTTCGAAGACCATCATTTTGGTTTTGCCCACATTCACGCGTAGACCCCTTTTCTTACAATCTTCTTTTTTCTTTTTCAGTTATTTATTTTTTCTTTTTAATTATTTAATATAACACGTTAAAGAACTAAAATATCGAATATAATACAAGAGCACCACATGACGTTTTCAGATTCCCGCCGATTGCACGCTTCGTAAGCAAAGCGTTGAGATAATGCTCTACTGTAAAAACCAAGAAGTTTTTAAAACTAAAAGTTACTGTATTTTTCTCACACTGCGAGGCGTGCAATTATCCATACATACATACATATCATCACGCCATATCCCTTGCAGGGTAGGCAGAGAGAACAGAGTGCCAGAGAACTCTGTCTCTGCATACTTCACTCGCTTCCTCAACATTCATAATTCTCTTCATACACGCTCGCCGGTTTCGGAGACTCTTGACTCCACCTTCCTTCAGTACATGACCGATCTGGTCTAGGTAGGTTAGTCTCGGTCTCCCTCGGTACCTACATCCTTCCACTTTCGCATTGTATATCTTCTTAACCAGGCGTTCGTTCGGCATTCTTTCCACATGTCCGAACCATCGGAGCATTCCCTTTCGCATCTTTACACCAATACTCTCTTTCATACCTACTCGCTCTCTTACGTCGTCGTTACGAATGCGGTCGGTCAGCCTAACTCCACAGATTTTCCGCAGAGATCGCATTTCGACCGCATTAATTTTACTATCATACTCTTTTCTGCATACCCAACTCTCGCTTCCATACAGTAATGTTGGGACAAGCACTGCGTTATGTATTGCTACACGTGCCTTCTGGCTGAGGTGGTGGCTGCCGAAAAGTTGCCCCAACGCTCCGTTCACTCTATTTCCCGCATTCACTCTTCGCTCTATATCAATGGTGTACCTTCCATCTCGGCTAAATCCACATCCAAGATATACAAGTTCATCCACTTGCTCTAGTACATCATTACCTATTGTTACTCTTACATCTGTTCTGGTTTTATCTCTTTCAAAGACCATTATTTTGGTTTTGCTCACATTCACGTGTAGACCCCTTTTCTTACAATCTTTTGTCATTGTGTCGACTAGGGTCTGCAGGTCAGTCGCTGACTGTGCCAGCAGGACTGCATCATCTGCATAAAGCAGAGCAGTGACCACTGAGTCACCCATCTGGACTCCCACATTCATATCGTTCAACCTTTGGAGACATTTATCCAGATATATGATAAACAGCCTGGCTGACAGAACGCACCCCTGCTTAACGCCGATATTGACGTCAAACCAAGGCGACATTCCATCATCCAGCCGCACACAGGCTCTACAGCCCATGTAACTGGACTGCACAGCCCGTAGCAGTTTACCGTTAATACCATACTCCGGTAAAATGTCCTTTCGTACAACCGTGTCAAATGCTCTCTCCAGATCCACAAAACTGCAGAAAACCCTCTGACCTAGAGCCAGATGCTTCTCCACAATGTTGCGCAGAGAGAACACTTGATCCATGCATCCCCTTCCACTCCTGAAACCTACTTGTGTCTCACACAGTAAACCATCGGACACCATCCTCATTCTCCTTTCAATAATTTTTCCATACACTTTTGCTGCCAAACTGGTCAAGCTTATGGCTCTGTAATTTGCGCAGTCATAACGTGAACCCTTGTTTTTAAACAAAGGCACGATGACTGCGCTATTCCAGTCCCTGGGAACCATTCCCGAGCTCCAACATAAATTGAGGAGCAACAGGAACGCCTCCCAGACACAAGAGCCACCGAGCTTGATCATCTCGGCAGACACCATATCAATGCCCGCTGCCTTACCATTTTTCAAACTTCTTATCGCCCATTCAACTTCATCCATACTGATGCCATCGGAGGACGCCGTTGTCGAATGTTGATCTACTAAACCACATCCAACACCGGCGCCAACCGTAGCATCCGCATACATATCGCCAAAATATTCACTCCATCGGCTTAACACGTCTTGTGTTTGTGTAAGAATGTCTCCACCTTTAGACCTTATTTTATTCATTCTGAAGGCTGACCAACCACCCCGAGACTTCTTCACCTCCCTCCAAAAGAGTTTGGTGTTACCCTCGAAGTTTTTAGTCACCCTATCTTCTGCACTCATACTTGCTCTATCACGTTTCTCTTTCACTAAGGCCTTGGTGTCATTCTTACATTGCCGATATATTTCTTTCTTCTGTTCAGTCATACTGTCATTCAGATTCAAAGAAGAGACATAGTCCAGCCACGCTTTCTTCTTTTGCTCTACGGAAGCTGCCACTTCCGCATCCCACCATGCATCACCATTTGTTTTTCTATGCTTCTTTGAACTTCCACATACTTCTTTCGCTGTATCTACCATACTCTCTTTCAATACTCTCCAGCATTCTTCAATGTCCGATTGCGGCTGGCTTGCCATCGTCAGCCGTTCTCGGACACCCTCTGCATACTTTTCTCTTACACACTCTTCTTGCAACCTTTCAACCTTTATTCTTTCAAGCCCTCCGAAGTGGACACGCTCTCGCCAGTGCCTCCACTTTCTGAACAGACCACTAAATCTCGCAATAACGAGATAGTGGTCCGTGTCGACTGTGGGGCCCCTGTAGGCTCTTGCGTCCAATATTTTGCTTCGGAGGCGACTGTCTACCAAAATTAAATCTATTATGCTTTTCTGTTCATTCCTTCTCCATGTATACATATAGATGTCCTTATGTTGGAAAAATGTGTTTGACACAATAAGGTTTCTCTCCATGCATACATCCGCTATGAGCCTACCTGCGTCGTTCACTCTCTTATCACCAAATGGACCAAGTACGTCCTCATAGTCGGGACGCTTGGTCCCCACCCATCCGTTCAAATCTCCGCATACAATCACGCGTTCACTGGTTTCTGCCATATCCAGAACTTCCCTAACATTATCCCAAAACTGCAATTATCATACATAATATATGATAATTGCACGCCTCGCAGTGCAATTATCATATATCATACGTTATATAACATCCGTTTCAACGTATTTGATATTTTTAAAAAACCATTATTTTATTTAACTAAGAAAAAAGATAATAAGAATATTCGAAGATGTCCGGATGAATCTGGCACTCTCACGACCGTAAAAATAAATATATCGATTTTTTCATATTTTTTTTAAGAAATTCATAATCGCAACGTGGTATTTCCTTTTAAAAATAGCTGGCTTTGTCGTTTAATTGAAATTAATAAAAATACATACAATGAATCATAGAACTCCTCCTTTTTGATCTCAGTCAAAAAACTAAACTGCAAAGTTATTAGTGTATGTCAAATAATAATAAATATATCCCCATGAAAATTGGGTTCGTTTACAATGCTTGCTAGCTATGTTTTGCGTTACATCGAGGATGGCGGGCAATTTCAAAAGTATTTTTTTATGTTTCATTTATTACATTGAGTAAATGTGAGGCGTGTATCGGGTTGAGAGCTCTCAGCGCTCACCCACAGTCCGAGTAAAGTTGTCATAGCCATCTGAGGCTAACAACTATGACAAACACAAAAAAAAAGTGAGGCGTGTACTTTGGATTTTCCTAACATATGATTGATATAAATAGATTCCAAATTTAAATGTAATTTTTTGTTTAATTTTAATTGTAACATAATTAGATAATTAGTATTTATGGATAGAAAGTATTAATAATTTGTGTAACAGTTAGTAATTTTCAATAATATTGTGAATCTACAAATAAATAAGGTTTCTATAATGTACACCAAATATATATATAATATACATCAAATATTCAAACAGTACTGTTTTTAAACTTTTATGGTCGCGAATACTAACGAAATTTGATTGCACAAGATGGCTTAAAGGTTATGATACTGACCTACTGCGTCAAGTATCACAGCACGAAGTATAGATACACAGTAGTATATTGTATAGTGTATCTATACTTCGTGTATCACAGGTTCAATTTACACGTTGGACAAATGTAAGTTAATCTTTATCATTATTATTTTTGTTCATATATGTCCCACTGCTGGGCTGGAGCCTCCTCCACAATAGGAAAGAAATTGATTTCCTATACTACGCTGGTCTGATGGTTTGATATAGGGTTTAATTTCGAGTTTTTCTTCTCTTGCCGATATGTTATCTGCTTGCGTCCTTTAGTCGTCGCCTACAATCACCCAAGGGTAAAAGTGGGGTGGTGATTTATATTCTTACTCCGTCACCACACGGAAAAGTTTTAAACTTAATTTACATGAAATCCTTTCATCCATTAATTTTCTGAAGTTCAAGTATTGGACCATGGACGTAGGGCAATTTAATTGACAATGATGTAATTGCCATGTTTGACAGTGACATTGGCGATTGCGGTTGGTGGGCTACTTATGCCCAGTAGTATTTTTGTCCAACTCTTTATAACCAACTGTTTCTTTACGATTCTCGTGTGAGAGTAAAAAGTGATGAAAGATAGCACTGTTATTTCTTGACCACATCAGTAGCAATAAATTCTCCTGAACGTTATATTATCCTATTTCTATCCGCCTACCAATAGCAGTAACGGCGTTAGGGTAAGGCGCGGTTGGGCGACCGCCCAGGGCGCCGGACATAAAGGGGCGCCGAAAGCGCCTCTTCCGAACGATCTGCGATAAGCGATCTACCTATATAAGTGTTGAACTACAATGAAACTTTTGAACACGTAATTCGTTACAGTACTTTGGGACCCCTATAGCTCTTGCTGTAAAAAATGATCTGAATGTGATCAGATGGACGTCTTTACACGCCACGTTCTTGAATGCTGAGTTTAAACAAAGGATTTACATCGAACAACCTATAAACTTTGAACAATAAATTGAGGAGGGACATGTCTGTTAAAGATTATTATCTAACTTGGATTTATTGAAATTTCATTTTATTAAAATTATTTTCTTATTGGGTCGGCTAGCTTAGCTGCTCATATTACGATGGACATTTTACATTAATTTACACTATGAATAAACTATAAGTTGAAGAATTGCGCAAGTAAGTACATAAATTTGTGTAGACTGTATAAAATATATAAAATTTCGTGTAGTAACGAAATAAAAATACAATTGAACTCTTTCCTCTCTGCATATGATGTGAAGTATGGCTAAGGCGTCTAATCAGTTACGGCTGCAGAAGAAGGCAAACTTAAAAGAAAACCATTCTGAGCACCGTGATTTGGGTAGTTTGATTTCTTTCCACTGTGAACGAGGGTCGTAACCAATACCAGAAGTGTGGCCTGAAGGTGAAGGCAAAATCAGTGTTACAGATCCTACCACGGTCTTTCAACAATTTAATATACACTCATTTGCAAAAAAAACGGGCACCTAAGCAATGAACCATTTCAAATGTTAATATTTCTTTGTTTGATAATTATAGGTAGTTTTATCCACACAATTTGGTAAATTAATAAGAAAATAATCGTTTTCATCAGTATTTCATAAAATTTAGATACAATTTATGGGAAATAATGCTAAACCTCGCTAGTAGTGTATATTCGCTAGTAGTGCATATGCTCATGAAGTAAAAATAAAAAAGTTTTTTTGTTTGTTTTTCTTTAATAAAGTAAAAGCAGATAAATGTTAAGTATCGAGTGTGACCCCCTCTAGCTAAAATCACAGCTTGAATTCGTCTGGGCATGCTAGCGAGTATATCCCGGATACTTGCTTGCGGAATACGTTCCCACTCCGCAGTAATGACATTCTTCAGCTCTCTGATGGTCTGCGGAGCCGGGTGTACTGATCTCACACGCCGTTTCAGAACGTCCCAGACATGCTCTATGGGATTGAGGTCGGGACTTCGAGCTGGCCAATCCAAACGACGAATGCCGACCTCTTGCACATACGCATTAACATCGCGGGATCGGTGGGCGCGAGCATTGTCGTCCATAAAAATCGAGTCTTCACCTAGAGCGGCCAATGCGGGTTGTGCATGAGAAATTAGAACTTCCGTTATGTATCGATGCCCAGTCAGTGAGCCGTTTTCAATGAAGACTAACTCTGTACGATCCATTGAATTTATTCCTGCCCAAAACATAACAGAGCCCCCACCATAAGGTGTGATTTCTTCGAAACATGCCTCTGCAAAGCGTTCTCCTTGTCTTCTTAGCACTCGCCGACGTCGATCTTCACCGAACAGAGATATCCTGGCTTCATCAGAGAACAAAACCCTATTCCAATCGTCTTGAGTCCATGATTCACAATTTCTAGCGAACCTAAGCCTGTGAACTCTGTGCTCACGGAGTAATTTGGGGCCGCGGGCCGGGCGGTGACTGCGTATATTGGCAGCGAGAAGCCTCCTCCTGACCGTCCATAGACTAATATGCACATTTCTTACTTCTTGGAGGTTGTTCTTAAGATCCACATACGAAGATTTGCGATTTCTCAATGCGCGACTCACAAGAAAACGATCATCCCGTGGTTGGGTACATGGTTTTCTTCCAGAACCAGGCCTTCTCTCGACGGAACCAGTCTCCTGATATCGCTGCCAGGTCCTTTGGACTGTCGAGCGACTAACATTTAGCCTCCTAGCCACGAAACATTGGCTGCAACCCTCTTCAAGCAGCGCGATAATTTTGGTAGCTTTTACCACTTTATCTACCATTTTTGATACAGCCAAACAGCATTAAATAAAGCTTTGACAGTCAAGGATATGAAATTAATCGATAAAAATTGAATAAAAGTTATGAAAGTCGATGTTAACTTCTGGAACTTCGCGCCAAAAATGTAGGATAAAAAGGGGTTTTCTGTAAAAATGAACATCAAATGAAAAATTGAATTTAGAACGTACTTTTTTAAATACCACAGCATTTTTAAAACCGGCCAGTAACGTGTACAAACGATTGAAACCTTTTTGGTATTGTATCTTTTTAAATATGAATGAAAATCAAAACCGCCCGTTTTTTTTGCAAATGAGTTTATTTCAATGTCTATTTTTATAGCCAAGGTTGTACTGTCGCGAGGCTCGTAGTTTTAGGGTTACCATTTAAATGATAATTGTCCCTGACATACATCTTTTGATTAGTATCACTATATCGGCAGCACTATTCACAAAGTGTTCTATGTTCCATTGCATTTTGTCGTATAGCTTTAGATAGGGCGACGACTTAGAAATTAGGTTCTTTGACACTTTGTACATTTATTGTTGGATTTATCACATTGTGGCTATTTTTTAACAAGAGATTTGTGTATTTGTTAAATTTCTACTTTTTGTAGATTTAAATAAATTCCCAGGATGTACCCCGTTGGTCAAGGTAAGTTTAAATCTGTAAGAGAGCACCACTCTGTTTGATTGCTCTAAATAATATCGGACAAGTAACCCAATGCAATGTAAATATCGTTTGTGAATTTGTTTTTGTTGGTTAGAATGAATTTTGTTTAGAATGAATGGTGTTTATATTTATTAAGCAGCTCCAGCGGGGGACACGAATGCTGGTGCAGTGAGTGTGGCGGGGGCAGTGACCGCGGCTGCGAGCACCACTGGTGCTGCAGCTGGAGTGCCTAGTAATGCCCCAGCAACAGGAGCTACAACACCTGGCACCCCCGCCGCAGCGGGAGCAATGAGCCTCGTGTCACCTGCACCGTTAGCAGAACTCCCCACACTCACATGCCCGCGCCGTCCCAACCTCGGCCATGAAGGAAGACCAATTATGCTCCGTGCCAACCACTTTCAAATATCAATGCCCAGAGGATTTGTTCATCATTATGATGTCAATATACAACCAGATAAATGTCCCAGAAAGGTAATTTAGGACTTTTATGTTAGTAGAGATGTTTATTGAGTCTCATTTATTAAATATTTTCACCTACTTTCTAGGTTAATAGGGAAATTGTTGAAACTATGGTTCATTGTTATAATAAAATATTTGGTGCCCTTAAACCAGTGTTTGATGGCAGAAATAATTTGTATACAAGAGATCCACTGCCTATTGGAAATGATAAAGTTGAATTGGAGGTTATATTACCCGGAGAAGGCAAAGACAGAGTGTTTCGTGTCAGCATAAAATGGGTAGCACAAGTAAGTACTTTCATATTTAATAACCCTTTTTGATTACACTGCTTTTGTGCTACAATTCCAATAATTTATTTGCAGGCAAATCTTAAATTACTTATGTCAATAAAAATAAATCTTTATATTGGTATGTGATTTTATTTATAAACAAAGATATATATATTTATATATACCTTTATACCTATGTATATGAAATAGCTAAAAGAGTGTAATAGGGGCTATATTGAATAAAAATGTTTACAATTTTTGGCAATTGTAAATAATTTATATAATGTTAGCTTTCTTTTTAAGTTTGAATTTATTTATTTTGAATATATCAAAATATACAGGGTGGAAGGGGACCGCTCCCGAAAACAAAGACAGGTGACCCTACTAGTCCTACGAATTTTTTTCTAGCCTATCATTACAAGTAGGACTAGTAGGGTTACTTGTCTTTGTTTTCGGAAGCGGTCCCCTTCCACCCTATATTAACAAACTGTTTATTTTTGGTGACTCCTTAGTAAAATAGGCCAATAAGTAAAAAGAATACTCTATAAGTGAAAAATGATTACCACTCCTGGGACTTGGAGCTACAAGTACTTGAAGCTGGTGGTAATAACTTTTTACTAACAAAATAAAAAAAAATCCAAAATTTGACATTTTATTATAGATATGGGTTTAAGTACCACATGTGGTAATTATTTTTCATTTACACAATAAGTTTTTATGAATGGTCAAGCATGCTAAGTACTAAATCTTAGTAATTTAGATAGGCCATTAAGTGTTGTTTCTTTGTACAAATATCAATAAATTGTTTTCAGGTGTCATTGTTTGCCTTAGAAGAGGCTTTAGAAGGAAGAACAAGACAAATTCCCTATGATGCAATCTTAGCTTTAGATGTAGTTATGAGGCATCTACCTTCTATGATGTATACTCCAGTTGGACGGTCATTTTTCTCATCTCCGGAAGGATATTATCATCCCCTTGGTGGGGGTAGAGAAGTTTGGTTTGGTTTTCATCAGTCTGTAAGACCTAGTCAATGGAAAATGATGTTGAATATTGATGGTAAGTAAAATGTTGTTTTATTAAAAAATTTAGAATTTTATGGATCACAAAAGTGATATACTTTGTTTACTACAGCAGAATTGTTCATTCATTATTTATGAATCTATATTTGTTATGAAAACTAGCATTAAATTAATAAGAAAAGTGCCCAAATTTTATATGTCCTCACATGCTTGTCACGAAATTTTAGCTGAGATTACCCAGTTGATATACTTTAAATAGGGTTGCCGCCCATACCTTTTTACAAAATATTGTATGTTATTTAGGATGATTGGTTATTTGACTACAAAAATATTATGTATGTTTGCTGTTTGAGATGTTTTTTTTTTAAATCTGTCTAGTACTCACACTCTATATTTTATGTAAATAGCTTCCTTATGCATGAAAATAATCTATTTCACATTTGTTGATTTGTCTGAGATACAGTTTAAGACTGTTGATAATATATATGCAATTATACAGTAATATTTGACAGATAATAATTTTTAAATGTTTAATTTTTCTATGGATTTCCATTGCAGCATATAAATACTCACAGAGAGAGTTTTACTGTAATAAATAAGGAGACCAAAGAAACAATGTGTCTCAAAATTTGATAAAAAAGTGTCTCTGAATTTGTTAACTATGTATCTATGCTATTAAATACAGGCTGCAAAGATAGTTTAGATTGCAAAGATGGTTAATCATCAATAAATGAACATTTTGATAATGCCTTTTAAAGATTTACACACATACATATTTTTAAGTAATATGTTGTCTAAAATCTTTTAGAAATATTTTCTGTTAATAAGCTAACAATAGTTTAATCTGATTTTCTTTATAGTCAAATTCTCAATTATCTTCAAAAAGGATATATTATATTTATCTATTTTATTAGTGTAAATTTCTGCAGTTTCTGTGTTTTTTATATTTCCATATAATTCAAATTCCTAATTAAATGCTTTATTCTGGACTCTTAATAGAATTTCAATATTTCCTGAGTATTATTAACCTAGCAATTAAAGTATATCATTCTCAAATAATTATACATTTTTATAATTATAACACTGAATATTAGTATAATTATGCAGGGGTATAATATATAAATCTGGACGGACATAATAATTAAATAAACTTAGTAATTACTGTTATACAATTTAAAAATTAATGTGAAATTTAAATTAATGAAAAAAAAAAAAATTCAATGAATAATGAAAAACTGGTTTGTTTTAATAATTGTTGTTGTTACTATAATTTGTGTGTTTGGGTTGCTATTTTTTTACTACATTATAACATTTTTAATTTAAACTTTCTTATTTTTTCATTCTATACCAGTAATATTAAGATATTAATTATAAATTATATATACAACACAACATTAAAAGTGGTTTAACAAGTTTCATGTGGTATCTGTAGTTTTCAAACTTGTTCTCTGTGGCCACTGAAATTCCTAACACTGCCACATTATGACTATTGCATAAAAGCAATGTAGCATGGTATCTGATACAACCACATATGGGCAAACTTTTTTGTATTCAAGTTAAGAATTTACTCTGATGTTATATTACTGGAATTTTCAGTGGCTCAGCAATCAAGGTTCTATAAGTACATGATAAGTGTAAGTTAACTACATAAACTACAGCACTTTCTATGCTCCCAGTTACTAAAATTAATATTACATTTACAGTTTCTGCGACAGCCTTTTACAAAGCACAACCAGTTATAGAATTTATGTGTGAAGTATTAGACATAAGAGACATAAATGATCAAAGAAAGCCTTTAACGGATTCTCAAAGGGTAAAGTTCACTAAAGAGATTAAAGGACTCAAGATAGAAATTACTCATTGTGGTACAATGAAGAGAAAATACAGAGTTTGTAATGTAACACGTCGCCCTTCTCAGATGCAATCGTAAGATTTTTTTATTTAATATTAAACTGTTTGCAGACAATGTTTACTTAGAGGCATAAGATAATATTATTAAAGATCATCCTTACTAATATTATAAATGCGAAAGTAACTCTGTCTGTCGCTCTTTCACGCCAAAACTACTGAACCGATCTAAATGAAATTTGGTACACAGATAGTCTAGAGCCTGATAAAGGACATAGGCTACTTTTTAATGCAAAAAAGGGTTGTAAAGGGTAATGAAAAGTTGTAAGGAAGTATCGTCATTTTTAAACCCAGAAGCTTGAAATTTATTTTTAGGCTAGTGATTAGATATAAATAAATATGACATTAACATGTAAAAATTTACCCTTAAGGGGTAAAATAAAAATAGGGGATGAAAAACTTTAGGAAAGTACCCTTTTATGCGGGTGAAGCCCTGAGCAGAAGCTAGTATTATATATGTGTACCTTTAATTATCATCTTTCACAAGTGTTGTAATGAACAAGTAAGGGTTGTATGCAGATAACTTAGTTGCAAATGGAAGAAAGTTGGAAATAAAAGCCTCTCTCTACATTGAACATATTATAGCAAAATTACCTACTTATTATGGTGGTGGCTCATGCTCATGTCTTACAATTTAATCATGCTCATGTCAATTTGGATGTATGTGGTTGTAAAGAAAGACAAGAACACTAAATATAAACTGAGAAGACTAAATATAAGTTATTGTTCTGGTGTTATATTTATATATGGTCTAAGAACATAGATAAGAGACAGAGAATAGACTATTTAACAGTATTTTGATTGACAAACTACTTATTTTCTATTTTGTTTTCTTTTATTTTATATTTGGAATAATCATCTTTTGTCGTAGCTTATTCATTAGATTATCCATGTTTATGTTCTTCTTTTCAAATTAGGAATCCATGATTATATGTTTTATGCTTTGAGCCTTATTATTCAAATAGGTCATGAGTGCATAGGTGATGTTGTCGAACTGTCGGGTGTCTACCGCAGAACAGTTCTTTGTGTGATCCACAAATGATTTTCTAAAGTCTGGGTATAATTTGATGCTGTTAATTGCATATTTGTAAAGTGCTCCCGCGACAGAATTATTTATTCATTAGTTTGTGTATTGCGTTGCTTTTTAAAAAACAAAAGCCTTTTTAGTTAACAGAATCAATACAGTATGGAAATAAAAAAATGTTATATAGAAATGTAACAGAGCAATTTTATGTATATGACCAGTTGTGACCTTAGATAAGCAATAAAATAAAATTGTGTTACACTCCTCTCCAGGAAAAATATGATTTTCCTTAATCTCTTGATGTTAGGGAAAAAGTGTCAGGCTTATTTATTTACATAGTTCTGCATAACATGTAGAAATAATTTAATAACATTAATAACAAGGTCTACGGAGTGCCGCTTTGCCACGCTAAATGTAGGAGGAGGAATGAAAGAGAAATTAAATGAGGTATGTCAAATGATGGATGATAAAAAGATTAATATTCTCTGTGTGAATGAGACGAAGCGAAAGGGATGTGAGATTACTAGTCATGGACCTTACACGGTATACTGGTCCGGGGTACCAATGACTAGTAGAGCCTGTCAGGGAGTTGGTCTCCTTCTTTCTGCTCGAATGGCTCAATGTGTGAAAGAGTATGATTGTGTGAATGCTAGATTAGTATGGATAAGGATGAAAGTAGGTCTGACTCGTATTTTTGTTGTAGGAGTATATGCTCCTGTGAACGTGGGATTACATAACAATAAATGTGAACAGGATGCAAGAGAAAAATTTTGGGAGGAACTGCGGGATGTTTTGAGATTATGTAATTTGAATGAGAGGTTGATTTTGCTAGGGGATTTTAGGAAGTTTTAGGAAGGTTTGGTGATGAAAACGTGAATGAAAATGGTCGAAGTCGACTAGAAGTGTGCTTGGAAGGGAATCTTTGTGTTACAAACACTATGTTTGAACACAAAAAGATCCATATGTATACACGTGAAGCAAAGAATGTAAGAAAGAGTATAATTGATTTTGTAATAGTAGATGAAAGGCTCAGAAAGAAAGTACTAGACACTAGTGTATATCGCGGTATTGGCATTCATACAGACCACTTTCTAGTAATGACTAGAATAAGTGGTCTTATGAAAACGTGGCGAAACCGTATACATAACCCGCAAAGTGTGCTAGAAAGAATAAAAGTAGAAAATTTGCAAGATGAGTATATTAGAGATAAATACAAAAGTAATCTAAAGGAAAAATTTGTTCATGCGGCTGATATTTGTAGTATGGAAGAATTATGGAAGACTTTTAAATAACAGGTGGTAAATGTTGCTACAGAAATATGTGGCGTGACTTGAGAAGAATGAAGGTAAACAAGGTGAAGAATATATGGTGGGATAAAGATGTGCAGAGTGCAGTTCGTGAGAAGAAGAAAGCCTGGGTAGATTGGCTTGCTATCAGAGCCAATGAGAGAATGAAGAAAGCAACGAATGATGACACAGATATAGCCAAAGAAGAATATAAGATAAAAAAAAGAGATGTGAAAGAAATTGTTAGAAAAAAGAAAGAAGATCAAAAAGACGAGTACGATAGAAGATTGTCGAAGGATTTACAAACTAACTCGAAGATTTTCTGGAAGTCCATAAGATCGGCTCGAGGCAAAGCGCAAAATACAGAGCTAGTCTCGATCAGCGATAAATATGGAAGGACAGTGTATGGAGAAGAATGTATACGAGAGAGATGGAAGGAATACTTTGAAAGCTTATTTGAAAGAGAAGAGCCACAAAAATTATCATTTGTGAATGAAAGAGATCTCGAGGAAGGAGAATGCATAAGTATGATAGAAATTACAAATGCATTGAAAGGTATGAGAGCGGGTAAGTCTGCAAGATACGACAGGATTACAGTTGAAATGCTGACGGCTGGAGAAGATATTACAACTAACATCCTATACCAGCTCTTCCATCTTTGCTGGACTAATGGCCGAGTACCTATAGACTGGTGTCAGGCGGTAATCGTACCTCTTTACAAAGAGAAAGGTTCACGGCAAGATTGTAGAAACTACAGGGGCATAAGCCTCCTTAGCATTGTCGGCAAACTGTATGCGAAAGTGTTGATTGAAAGAGTAGTGAAAGTGACCGAAAAGAAAATATGGGATGCATAAGCGGGTTTTCGAAAGAGTTTGGGTTGCACAGATCAAGTTTTCTCTTTACGATGCATGGTGCAAAAATTTTTGGCTAAAGGTCAGAAAGTCTTTTGCGCTTTCATTGATTTGGAGAAGGCTTATGACAAAGTGAGGAGGAATGAACTATGGTCGGTACTATCTCATCATCATCATCATCATCAACCTGCTCTTATCCCAATTTATTTGGGGTCGACGCAATATGTCTTCTCCTTCCATACAACTCTATCAGACGTCATCTCTGTAGTCACTCCTTGTCTATCCATGTCATGTTTCACGCAGTTCATCCATCTTTTCTTCGGTCTGCCCTTACCCCTTAAGCCTTCAACATTCATGCTTAAAGTTTTCCTCACAACATTACTTTCATCCCTTCTCATCACATGTCCATACCATGTCAATCTTTCACTCCTTAATTTTTCCGTCACTGGCGCAACTTTCAAACTTCCTCTTATATGTTCATTCCTTATTTTATCCATTCTTGTCACACCACACATCCATCTCAACATTCGCATCTCCGCTACATGCAGTCGTCTCCCATCCGTCGTTTTTATCGCCCAACATGCTGATCCATACAGTACAGCAGGTCTTATTAGGCTTTTATATATTTGGCCCTTTAATTTAAGGGGTACTTTTGGGTCGCATGTTGTACCCGTGACCTGCCGCCATTTCATCCATCCCACATCAATTCTGTGCTTCACCGCACGATGGTCGGTACTATCTATGTATGGGGTAAATGGCCGTCTTATTCGGGCGCTGAAATCCATTTATAAGGATTCCAGAGCCTGCGTAAGGATAAACGGATCCTACACTGAATGGTTTAACATTGATAAAGGTGTCAGACAGGGATGTGTGTGTGTATTTACGGATATCTGTTTGCAAGATTTGAAAAATAATGAATGTGGTTTAAGAATGAATGAGTTACTCATCAAATGTCTTTTTTATGCCGATGATCAGGTTTTACTTGCATCGTCGGCTGAAGAGTTACAGGCGATGGTAACTACATATACATGATGCTTTTGAAAGAAAAGGTATGAAAGTAAATGTAAGTAAGACGAAAGTAATGGTCTTTGAAAAGGATAAATGTATGACGGAATGTAATATTTTTATAAATGGTGAGAGATTGGAACAGGTGAAAGAATTTGTATATTTGGGTGTACTGTTTACTAGTGATGGTAAAAATGATGAAGGTGTTGAAAGACGAGTTAATGCTGGTAATAAAGTGAATGGGGCATTGTACGCTTTTATGAAGAGTAGGAATGTATCTAAAAAGGCACGCCTAGCTGTACATAAGGGAGTGTTAGTTCCCACTCTCATGTATGGCAGTGAAAGTTGGATTTGGCAGGGAAGACATGAAAGTAGAATAAATGCTGTAGAGAGTAGTAGTGTTCGTAGTATGTGTGGTGTAAGTTTGAAAGATAAAATTAGGAATAGTGTTATAAGAGAGCGCTGTGGTATGAATGAAGAAGTAGTGACAAAAATAAAAAAGGGTGAGGTGGTTTGGACACGTGGAAAGAATGAGTGAAGAAAGGTTGACGAAACAAGTATACAAAGCGAGTGTAAGTGGGACGATTACAAGGGGAAGATCACGTCGTACTTTCCTGGATCAAATTGAAGATGTGTTAGTGAAAGGTCAGATTAAGAGTACGCGTAATCGTAGAGCATGCATGAAGACTGTGATGAGCGTGAATGAAGCGATGGAGGTATGTTAGGATCGTGGTTTGTGGCAATCCGTAGTTTCTGCCTACCCCTCTGGGAAACAGGCGTGAGGCTATGTATGTATGTATGTAATAACAAGATGTCAAAATGATAAAACATATTGTAATTCTAATATATATGATATAAATATATTTTTTTTCTAATATATAAATATATATGATATGGCGTGATGATATGTATGTATGTAATTCTAATTACTTTTTATATTTTGTATGTGTTTTTATCTTTTAATATAGCAAATATTAGGTGCTAAGCTTAATATTCATATTTTAATATTCAGTCTTGTCTTGATTTAGTATGATTCTGGCAGTAAAATTCTATTTTTTTTTGCTTATGGTGACAAACGAGCAGACAGCACACCTGATGGTAAGTGTCACTGCCGCCCATGGTCTTTTGCCAATTGTATAGCTAGGCCGCTGCCTACCAATACAAACCCCGAACCCAACCCAGTTGGGCTGCCGGCTCTCTCGCTCACCGAACGAAGCGCACATTGCCCTTACTCAGACGTCGATCTTCTGCGAGAGTGTGGTACTACCCCGGAAGGACCGGCCCCGCGGCTGTAGACAGAGAACTGTCAACAGCGTGGTCCTACCACAATTCTAGAAGGTATTGGCACGAATACTGTATAAACATATATACATACATACATACATATCATCACGCCATATCCCTTGCAGGGTAGGCAGAGAGAACAAAGTGCCAGAGAACTCTATCTTTGCATACTTCACTCGCTTCCTCAACATTCATAATTTTCTTCATACACGCTCGCCGGTTTCGGAGACTCTTGACTCCACCTTCCTTCAGTACATGACCGACCTGGTCTAGGTAGGTTAATTTCGGTCTCCCTCGGTACCTACATCCTTCCACTTTCGCATTGTATATCTTCTTAACCAGACGTTCGTTCGGCATTCTTTCCATATGTCCGAACCATCGGAGCATTCCCTTTCGCATCTTTACACCAATACTCTCTTTCATACCTACTCGCTCTCTTACGTCGTCGTTATGAATGCGGTCGGTCAGCCTAACTCCACAGATTTTCCGCAGAGATCGCATTTCGACCGCATTAATTTTACTTTCATACTCTTTTCTGCATACCCAACTCTCGCTTCCATACAGTAATGTTGGGACAAGCACTGCGTTATGTATTGCTACACGTACCTTCTGGCTGAGGTGGTGGCTGCCGAGAAGTTGCCCCAACGCTCTGTTCACTCTATTTCCCGTATTCACTCTTCGCTCTATATCAGTGGTGTACCTTCCATCTCGGCTAAATCCACATCCAAGATATACAAATTCATCCACTTGCTCTAGTACATCATTACCTATTGTTACTCTTACATCTGTTCTGGTTTCATCTCTTTCAAAGACCATTATTTTGGTTTTGCTCACATTCACGCGTAGACCTCTTTTCTTACAATCTTCTGTCATTGTGTCGACTAGGTTCTGCAGGTCAGTCGCTGACTGTGCCAGCAGGACTGCATCATCTGCATAAAGCAGAGCAGTGACCACAGAGTCGCCCATCTGGACTCCCACATTCATATCGTTCAAACTTTGGAGACATTTATCCAGATATATGATAAACAGCCTGGCTGACAGAACGCACCCCTGCTTAACGCCGATATTAACGTCAAACCAAGGCGACATTCCATCACCCAGCCGCACACAGACTCTACAGCCCATGTAACTGGACTGCACAGCCTGTAGCAGTTTACCGTTAATACCATACTCCGGTAAAATGTCCCAAAGTTCCTTTCGTACAACCGTGTCAAATGCTCTCTCTAGATCCACAAAACTGCAGAAAACCCTCTGACCTAGAGCTAGATGCTTCTCCACAATGTAGCGCAGAGAGAACACTTGATCCATGCATCCCCTTCCACTCCTGAAACCTCCTTGTGTCTCACACAGTAAACCATCGGACACCATCCTCATTCTCCTTTCAATAATTTTACCATACACTTTTGCTGCCAAACTGGTCAAGCTTATGGCTCTGTAATTTGCGCAGTCATAACGCGAACCCTTGTTTTTAAACAAAGGCACAATGACTGCGCTATTCCAGTCCCCGGAAACCATTCCCGAGCTCCAACATAAATTGAGGAGCAACAGGAACGCCTCCCAGACACAGGAGCCACCAAGCTTGATCATCTCGGCAGACACCATATCAATGCCCGCTGCCTTACCATTTTTCAAACTTCTTATCGCCCATTCAACTTCATCCATACTGATGCCATCGGAGGACGCCGTTGTCGAATGTTGATCTACTAAACCACATGCAACACCGGCGCCTACCGTGGCATCCGCATACATATCGCCAAAATATTCACTCCATCGGCTTAACACGTCTTGTGTTTGTGTAAGAATGTCTCCACCTTTAGACCTTATTTTATTCATTCTGAAGGCTGACCAACTACCCCGAGACTTCTTCACCTCCCTCCAAAAGAGTTTGGTGTTACCCTCGAAGTTTTTAGTCAGCCTATCTTCTGCACTCATACTTGCTCTATCACGTTTCTCTTTCACTAAGGCCTTGGTGTTATTCTTACATTGCCGATATATTTCTTTCTTCTGTTCAGTCATACTGTCATTCAGATTCAAAGAAGAGACATAGTCCAGCCACGCTTTCTTCTTTTGCTCTACGGAAGCTGCCACTTCCGCATCCCACCATGCATCACCATTTGTTTTTCTATGCTTCTTTGAACTTCCACATACTTTTTTCGCTGTATCTACCATACTCTCTTTCAATACTCTCCAGCATTCTTCAATGTCCGATTGCGGCTGGCTTGCCATCGTCAGCCGTTCTCGGACACCCTCTACATACTTTTCTCTTACACACTCTTCTTGCAACCTTTCAACCTTTATTCTTTCAAGCCCTCCGAAGTGGACACGCTCTCGCCAGTGCCTCCACTTTCTGAACAGACCACTAAATCTCGCAATAACGAGATAGTGGTCCGTATCGACTGTGGGGCCCCTGTAGGCTCTTGCGTCCAATATTTTGCTTCGGAGGCGACTGTCTACCAAAATTAAATCTATTATACTTTTCTGTTCATTCCTTCTCCATGTATACATGTGGATGTCCTTATGTTGGAAAAATGTGTTTGACACAATAAGGTTTCTCTCCATGCATACATCCGCTATGAGCCTACCTGCGTCGTTCACTCTCTTATCACCAAATGGACCAAGTACGTCCTCATAGTCGGGACGCTTGGTCCCCACCCATCCGTTCAAATCTCCGCATACAATCACGCGTTCACTGGTTTCTGCCATATCCAGAACTTCCCTAACATTGTCCCAAAACTTCTCTAGGTCTGATGCCACTGAGGATCCTACGGGAGCATATGCTACAACCATGAATACCTTGGTGACACCTAGTTTTATACGGACCCAAAGAAGTCTGGGATCATACATTCCGTAATCCTTCACACCTGAGGCCAAGCGAGAGGACAACAGCACTCCTACCCCCATGCTGGCTCGATCGCTCTGTGGTACACCAGACCACAGAGCCATCCCGCCACCAGGAAGATCGCAGGTGTCGCTGCCCCTTCGCTTGGTCTCTGTTACACAGAGCACGTCTAGCTGTTTGTCCGCCATGACGGATATCAGCTCGTGCAACTTACCTTCCACACAACCTCTTACATTCCACGTGCCCACCCGGCACTCTGCTCTCCTCGACTCGCCTGACTGGGCTATGTAGATTTCCACCTATGATAATCTTTTCCAGTTCACAAATGTTTGAATTAATCAGTAGCACAGCTCAGGAGATTATTACTGCTAATGCAGGATATTAAATTGTTAACCCTTTGTTTTTTAAAGGCAATCAAGATAACACCCGCTTAGTCTAATAATTGTCATATATATTTCGTTTTAGATTTAGCTTTTTTTATTTTATATCCTTTTTCTGTTGCTTATGGTGGCAAACGAGCAAGCAGTACACGTCATGGTAAATGTTATTATTGCTCATTATACCAATGCAAGTGGTACAGTTAGGCCACTGTCTACCATCCAGAAATCAAAACATTTATACTCTCTCTCTCTCAGCTCATATATGTCCCACTGCTGGGCTCGAATCTCCTCTACGCTAGGAGGAAAATTGACCTACTACACCACACGTGTTGGTATAGGGTTTTATTTCGAGTTTTCCTTCTCTTGCACAGATGTTATATGCGAACTATATCCCTTAGTCGTCTTTTACGATCACGTCATTTAGTCATTACGATGGGTAAGATAGGTGGTAAATTATATTCTTACTCCGTCACCACACGGTAAACATTTATACAACATAATTAAATGTTATTATAATTTTATTATAGATTTCCTCTTCAATTAGAAAATGGTCAAACAGTGGAGTGTACTGTAGCAAAATATTTTTTGGATAAGTATAAGATGAAGTTGCGATATCCACATTTACCGTGTCTACAAGTAGGACAAGAACACAAACATACATATTTGCCTCTAGAAGTGTGTAACATTGTGCCAGGACAGAGGTGTATCAAAAAATTAACTGACATGCAAACATCAACTATGATAAAAGCAACAGCGCGTTCTGCCCCCGACAGGTAAATATTTGTATAAATATGTATAACAGGATAACTGAATATGTTCATAAATGGATGCCGTCATCAAATAAATGCGCGATTAATCTTTCCGATTTGCTATTGTATAATATTTCTGTCACTTATCCATATAAATCAGCTCAGACTTATTGTTAACATCCTCAGAATATGATGATCTTTGCACTGGTTCATTAGTAGACGTCATAGTGCTATTGTACTTTATATACGTATGTTTTTATTTTAATACAAGTGGGGAAAAAAATTGAACATGTTTCTTTCGGAATTTTTAAATTTCACAACTGGACAGAAAATAGTAACCAGGCTAGTAGCCTGGCTAATATTTTTGAGAATAGAATTATTAACCAAGGTGCAATGGGGCAGATCCCTTTGACAAATCAAATAATTATAATTTCAATTAAAATAATTTCAATTAATATAATTTATAATTTCAATTAAAATCAAATAATTGCATTAGTTATATAATTAACTAAATAAGTAATTGCCTATTATTAAGTTGATTCTGTGTTTATATTTGACCTATACAATAGTATAATTTCAGTCAAATTAAAACAGATTTCACAGGTAACTTGACAGTTCATTCTGAAGTTCATTGCTTACCCAGTAGGCCTTCAGATCACTAGAGATGAGGACTAAGATATTTCAATCAATAGTGATATCTTTTAGGGGAGTTTTAGTCATACACGCCTTCATATGAGAAAGTAAAAAAGCTAATAACATGACCTATATTTGCATTTCTTAATAACAGGGAAAGAGAAATAAATAATTTGGTTCGTCGGGCAAATTTCAACACCGATCTGTATGTCAAGGAGTTTGGTCTAACTATCTCTAACAACATGATGGAAGTACGAGGTAGAGTACTGCCACCACCTAAATTGCAGTATGGTGGGCGAGTCTCTTCCCTCGGTGGTCAGGTAATAACATTATACCTATGAATTGCTCTGTGCAAATGTTAATATTATATCACACAAAGTACTTTTAGCATTGGCAATTTAGCAACTAGTAATGAGAAACTAAATTAATTGCCGCCACTAGTGTTTGTACATATGTGTCTTGAAACAATCGGAAGATATTGAGATTCCGAGAAGCAAGTAATAATGAAATCGTGGATTGTTGATTTTAAAAGTATGGTGTGTATTATAGTCTAGTATTTAATTTTATAGTAAATTGTTTAATAAATGTTGGTAAGCTTTTGATGAATATGCATATAATGGGATGGAATATGGAAATTATATTCCATCCCATTATATAATTGTTCATTTCATATATAATTCGTCAATTATAATGTGATTATAACGTTTCGCGTCAGTATATTCCATGAAAGAAGTGCAGAACACACTAGATAAATTATGGCATGGTTTTACGATCGGTTATCGACCTAATGTTTATCTATTTTTATTAAGGAATGCTTTTGTTGGCTACGATTTTGCGTTATCAATCGTCAAATCTGCTTTTATAATAAGGCAGTGACAAAATATTAAGAACTATTCTCTGCAGACAATAACTGGAAACAGCGAAGTAACTAGCCATTTAGCGTACATCAAACAGGGTCGGTTATTAATTTCAAAGGTCTATTATTTCGTTTGACATCATATAAAATTAGGTACTATACATTTTAAATTTGCGTGTGTTAAAGCGATATATTGGCAACAAAGGGGCTATGTTGCGAAGAATCAGTTCTAATTTTACAAGCCAGATCCACTGACGTTGGATGATGTGCAGGGACCTTGCAGTTTCTTTTAAGACGGACTTGTTGAAATGTTGAAATTTTCTGTGTTTATGGCACTTTAATAAAAGATACAAATTTTTTATTTGATTAATTTAGATTGATATCTTTTGTGTAGCAGGCGTTGCCCAACCAAGGCGTTTGGGATATGAGAGGCAAGCAGTTCTTTATGGGAGTCGAAATTCGAGTATGGGCCATCGCATGCTTCGCGCCACAAAGAACAGTTAGAGAAGACGCCCTCAAGTAAGTATCATAATATGGAGAAAGAACTTTGAAAGAGCAACGTTTGGAGGAAGGAGCAATGCGGTTTTCCAGCAATCTGAATCTTTCCAAATATACTACTACGGTCCGACACATTCCTTCTGTAAAATATTTTGGTATATTGATTTACTACTACTACTTTGTAACTGCCGTCTCTTTCCGTCATTCAACATTGCAGACTCTCATCTTCGGCGCTTGAACGTGCAACGATACTGTAGAGCTTACAACTATTCTTATTTTTCCTTATTTCAGGAATTTCACACAACAATTACAGAAGATATCAAACGACGCAGGCATGCCTATCATAGGGCAACCTTGTTTCTGCAAGTACGCAACTGGCCCGGATCAAGTGGAGCCAATGTTCAAATATCTTAAAAGTACTTTCGTCCAGCTTCAATTAGTCGTAGTTGTTCTACCAGGCAAGACTCCTGTTTATGGTAAGTGTATTCATGCAGATTTATTAAATTATACAATGGCAAATACAGAGTTATAACTTGATAAATATTTGCCCTTTTTGGCAATTAATATTGGTAGTTGTTTTTCCGTTTTATAGTAAAGCCTTGCATTGAACCATCCATCGGGTACTCTTCAAACTGCCTGTATTTGTTTTGCACGATGACTAGCAAGAGAGAGGTCCAATACTGATATTATATTTTAATTATTGTATCCCTATAATGGCTGCACTGGTGGTGTAGTGATACCGACTTACCGTACCAAGTGTCACGGGTTCGATTCTCGTGTAGGACAATACTTTATGCGATCCACAAATTGCTCTGAGTCTGGTTGTAACTTGTGTCCAATATTTGTATGTTTATAAAGTCCCCTTCAATACAAGAATTAGATCACTAGTGCGGAGTCTAGTCTAAAAAAAATAATTCTAATATATGAAAACTTCCTGTAATGACACACTTACAAAATATATTAAATACTTGCATTGTGATGTGTTGATGACTGTAAGGTGGTGGACTTTCCACCACCTTACAGTCGCGAGTACTTAAGAGTTGGCTAATTGTTCCAGTAATAAGCCAATAAATAATTGCAAAAAGGAAAAATCTACCCACTGTATTAGATACCAAATTCAAGGGACTGTTGGCTATACCTTTTAATGAATACAAAAAAAAATGTGGGTATCTTTTTGATCGGTAGGATGTAGATAAAATTTCGCACAGCGTTTGATTATACTCTGAAACAGCATATAAGTTAAATTTTTTACTCTAGCAATGTTAATTAGATTGACAAAATTTACATTTTTTGTTTCTCATTTCTGATGTTTTGAAATGTGATTGAATGTGAATACATACATACATATCATCACGCCATATCCCTTGCAGGGTAGGCAGAGAGAACAGAGCGCCAGAGAACTTTATCTTTGCATACTTCACTCGCTTCTTCAACATTCATAATTCTCTTCATACACGCTCGCCGGTTTCGGAGACTCTTGACTCCACCTTCCTTCAGTACATGACCGATCTGGTCTAGGTAGGTTAGTCTCGGTCTCCCCCGGTACCTACATCCTTCCACTTTCGCATTGTATATCTTCTTAACCAGACGTTCGTTCGGCATTCTTTCCACATGTCCGAACCATCGGAGCATTCCCTTTCGCATCTTTACACCAATACTCTCTTTCATACCTACTCGCTCTCTTACGTCGTCGTTACGAATGCGGTCGGTCAGCCTTACTCCACAGATTTTCCGCAGAGATCGCATTTCGACCGCATTAATTTTACTTTCATACTCTTTTCTGCATACCCAACTCTCGCTTCCATACAGTAATGTTGGGACAAGCACTGCGTTATGTATTGCTACACGTGCCTTCTGGCTGAGGTCGTGGCTACCGAGAAGTTGCCCCAACGCTCCGTTCACTCTATTTCCCGCATTCACTCTTCGCTCTATATCAGTGGTGTACCTTCCATCTTGGCTAAATCCACATCCAAGATATACAAATTCATCCACTTGCTCTAGTACATCATTACCTATTGTTACTCTTACATCTGTTATGGCTTCATCTCTTTCAAAGACCATTATTTTGGTTTTGTTCACATTCACGCGTAGACCCCTTTTCTTACAATCTTCTGTCATTGTGTCGACTAGGGTCTGCAGGTCAGTCGCTGACTGTGCCAGCAGGACTGCATCATCTGCATAAAGCAGAGCAGTGACCACTGAGTCGCCCATCTGGACTCCCACATTCATATCGTTCAACCTTTGGAGACATTTATCCAGATATATGATAAACAGCCTGGCTGACAGAACGCACCCCTGCTTAACGCCGATATTGACGTCAAACCAAGGCGACATTCCATCATCCAGCCGCACACAGGCTTTACAGTCCATGTAACTGGACTGCACAGCCTGTAGCAGTTTACCGTTAATACCATACTCCGGTAAAATGTCCCAAAGTTCTTTTCGTACAAGCGTGTCAAATGCTCTCTCCAGATCCACAAAACTGCAGAAAACCCTGTGACCTAGAGCCAGATGCTTCTCCACAATGTTCCATGCATCCCGTTCCACTCCTGAAACCTCCTTGTGTCTCACACAGTAAACCATCGGACACCATCCTCGTTCTCCTTTCAATAATTTTACCGTACACTTTTGCTGCCAAACTGGGCAAGCTTATGGCTCTGTAATTTGCGCAGTCATAACGTGAACCCTTGTTTTTAAACAAAGGCACGAAGACTGCGCTATTCCAGTCCCCGGGAACCATTCCCGAGCTCCAACATAAATTGAGGAGCAACAGGAACGCCTCCCAGACACAGGAGCCACCAAGCTTGATCATCTCGGCAGACATCATATCAATGCCCGCTGCCTTACCATTTTTCAAACTTCTTATCGCCCATTCAACTTCATCCATACTGAGGTTATCGGAGGACGCCGCTGGCGAATGTTGTTCTACTAAACCACATGCGACGCTGGCGTTAACCGTAACATCCGCATACATATCGCCAAAATATGCACTTGTGTTTGTGTAAGAATGTCTCCACCTTTAGACCTTATTTTATTCATTCTGAAGGCTGACCAACCACACCTAGACTTCTTCACCTCCCTCCAAAAGAGTTTGGTGTTACCCTCGAAGTTTTTAGTCAGCCTATCTTCTGCACTCATACTTGCTCTATCACGTTTCTCTTTCACTAAGGCCTTGGTGTCATTCTTACATTGCCGATATATTTCTTTCTTCTGTTCAGTCATACTGTCATTCAGATTCAAAGAAGAGACATAGTCCAGCCACGCTTTCTTCTTTTGCTCTACGGAAGCTGCCACTTTCGCATCCCACCATGCATCACCATTTGTTTTTCTATGCTTCTTTGAACTTCCACATACTTCTTTCGCTGTATCTACCATACTCTCTTTCAATACTCTCCAGCATTCTTCAATGTCCAATTGCGGCTGGCTTGCCATCGTCAGCCGTTCTCGGACACCCTCTGCATACTTTTCTCTTACACACTCTTCTTGCAACCTCTCAACCTTTATTCTTTCAAGCCCTCCGAAGTGGACACGCCCTCGCCAGTGCCTCCACTTTCTGAACAGACCACTAAATCTCGCAGTACGAGATAGTGGTCCGTATCGACTGTGGGGCCCCTGCCATGATGCCACCGAGGATCCTACGGGAGCATATGCTACAACCATGAATACCTTGGTGACACCTAGTTTTATACGGACCCAAAGAAGTCTGGGATCATTCATTCCGTAATCCTTCACACCTGAGGCCAAGCGAGAGGACAACAGCACTCCTACCCCCATGCTGGCTCGATCGCTCTGTGGTACACCAGACCACAGAGCCATCCCGCCACCAGGAAGATCGCAGGCGTCGCTGCCTCTTCGCTTGGTCTCTGTTACAGAGAGTACGTCTAGCTGTTTGTTCGCCATGACGGATATCAGTTCGTGTAACTTACCTTCCACACAACCTCTTACATTCCACGTGCCCACCCGGCACTCTGTTCTCCTCGACTCGCCTGACTGGGCAAGGCGTGATGGGTGGCGGCCCCCATCACCGCAATGTGAATACATTTCATATAAAACTGTTTTTTACCTTGCCTTGCATTACTTACCTGATGGCAAGTGTTACTGCCGCCCATGGACCTTTGCAATACCAAGGTACAGTTAGGGCGCTGCCTATGAACACCATTAGCCTACTCACAAAGTTGAGCTGTTGGCTCTCTCGCTCACCGAACAAAGCGCTACAGCATATTGCCACTGCTCAGACGTCAATCTTCTGCGAGAGTGTGGTACTACCCCGGACAGACGGGCCCGCGGCTGTAGACAGAAAAATGGAAACAGTATAGTCCCTCCTACCACTAGTAAAGTTTTACTTTAGATTATGTAGCGTTTGTATTTGATTTTTAATTTTCCAACGTTTTAAATACTTGTCAGCGTTCTTTGTCACCGGAGTATAATCGATCTGTGACTAAATAATTTTATTCAAAAATCTGCGTTAGAGTAAGCTAAGTCGCTTAATTGAACTTAATAATAACAAATAAAATGTCATTAATTTATCCATAGCGGAAGTAAAGCGGGTCGGAGATACAGTACTGGGCATGGCAACGCAGTGTGTGCAAGCAAAGAACGTTAACAAAACATCACCACAAACTTTGAGTAACCTGTGTCTCAAGATCAATGTGAAACTTGGTGGTATTAATTCTATTTTGGTGCCGTCGTTGAGACCAAAGGTATTACACAACTTAAAAATTTCTTTACAGGTCATCATTCTCCTACTCTTATCCCAATTATTTGGGGTCGATACAACATGTACTCTTCTTTCATAGTACATATTGTAAAAGTTATTGGCAATAGTTTCATGACCGGGCCGCCTGCCAGACGTCAACCCTCCTTGGGAATGTAATTGTTGACCAAACGGCATCAGATGGAGTTGGCTCAGGTCGTTATAAGACTCATAGTCGTCTTCTACGACATCCACGAGCAAAGTAAGTTGGTAGTGTTCGTAGCCGCTACCAGACAGCTTTTAATTTCTTGTTTTAACTTCTTTACAGGTAAAGTTAGAAATTTGATGTCAATATGTTATAGCATTATTTTATTGGATGGTTGACGTCTTCGACCTTTCAAACCATTAATCTGTACTAAGGCTAATGTCTCCAGAATAGTACTATAATTGATAATTATTTTTCAAAAATTTATATTATGCTATTTATATTCTATGGTGTTTTATTAATTCCTTCCTAGATTGGGACGACCAAGGGGTCTACGTAATTTACCATATGTAAAGCAGCGTAACTACTGGTGTAAAGCCTACCCGCCAATCATGGAGAAAACTTCGAGAGCCGTAATAAGAAACTGAATAAGGCGCTAATAAATTGCTACGCAGCAGGCTCAGTTTCCATCTCCACTAACACCAATGACTTTTCGGAAATGTTCGTTCCCACATACTTATCGTTCCACAGGAATAAGAAAAATTTGATGTTAAATATTTGTGTGTTTGTATAGGTGTTCAACGAGCCGGTGATATTCTTGGGCGTGGACGTGACGCACCCGCCTGCGGGTGACAACAAGAAGCCATCCATAGCGGCCGTCGTTGGCTCTATGGACGCGCATCCCTCACGCTACGCCGCCACTGTGCGCGTGCAACAGCACAGGTATTACAAATCACCTGTTTGCCATGTCCTTTTTGCATTATAGTAATTATGTTATTCCATATAACACATGTTTATACCAACCTATAGAAATATTATTTTTGAAAGGTGTTTTTTGGTTTTTATGATTTTTTTTTTATGTTTCTATGTGGTAACAGATTCACCACTTCCACACCACCTTGTTTGTGGGAGTCGTAAATGATAATTAAGGGATGACGTTTACAATATCTATGTAAGAGAAGGAGAACTCGAAATTAAACTCTATACCAACTCGTTTGACCAGCTGGTATAGTAATTTCTCTTCTATTGTGAAGGAGGCCTAGCAGAGAAAAACATGAGTTGAGATGAATGTATCGACATTAATGGTTCACATGCTGCCATTTTGAAGATTATCTTCTATATTAACGAAAAAAAAACCGGAGGTGTCAAGGGACACCCGGATGGAACGAAGTTCTATTTTAATTATATAATTTTTTTCTGCCTTAAGCGATTTTTATCGTTATATTTTAGCCAATTTGCAAAATATCTTTATAAATTATAGCCTATGTGTTATTCTGATGTGCAAGCTATATTACTATAAATTTCATCAAAATCCATTCAGTAGTTTTTACGTGAAAGAGCAACAAACATGTTCACATCCATACATTATTACAAACTTTCACGTTTATAATATTAATAATAGGATATACAATTCCACTAGACTACCAAAACTTTTCGGCCCCGAGCTCGAACGCGAGCCGGCCACGCGGCCCGGTCACGGGCGAAAATAATTTCGTTGCGCATTATTTTGATTTTGCTATATCTCTTAAGGTATTGATTTAATTTGCATGGTCTGAAGGAAAAAAAATATCTTCATGAAATGCTCAAGCCAACTAATGTATTTAAAATGATAAGGATTAATACAGTATTTGTGTAAATAGCTTTTCAATTACCGTTTTATAATAGAACATTTTTTAAAGTATTAAAATGGATATAGTATGTTATCCTTAAGAGATAGATATATACCATCGCGGACTTTTTTGTAGGCCTTTTTAAGCTGTATAATACTGTAGTACTTTATTTTGATCTATTTCGTAGGGTTCAGCCAGCGTTTGCAATGTAAGCGCAAAATAATGTGTTTATTTACGACATCACATTAGAAACCTCTAAAATTATCAGTGTTTCTCTAGTACATTATGCATATATTATACATATAAACCTTCCTCTTGAATCACTCTATCTATAAAAAAAATCGTCGCGACACCACACTGTTCAATGCGAAATAGAAATGAAAATATCTGGCTTGCTTTCTATAAGAGAACCGACGAGCGACGCCGCACAGCTTACAATAGCTTACTATAGCAAAAAGTGTCGTGACAACTTTTCGTAAGAATTTTTTCCGTCTAGCCCCCTTTCACAACGCGCGATAAGGAACTTCGTTCCAATAAATAATATCTCAAATGCAATAAAATCAAGTACAATATAATTCTTACTTTACAATAAAACCATCAGATGGTAATTTAATCGTTTATTTTCGTTTTAAATAGAAAATAACATTTAGAAACGTTAATGTCGCCATCTATTGTCAAATCCTAATAAACGTAACGATGCTCATAAAATTAGTAATAATGATTGCAAATTGAGCAAATAGCTACAGGTGAAAGAAAAATAAAATTTTGAAATAGTGTAAAGTAATAGCACGGTTTAGTTACGTTAAACATTATTTTCAAATCATATAACACCCATAATGCTATAGCCAAGCGACTGTGCTCGTTTGTAGTTGATGTATGGATAACTTAATTGCTATCATTCTTATAGCAGCGGTATAGTAGTATTTTTTATCGAAATTATTCTGTATTCACAGACAAGAAATAGTACATGAGATGAGCAGTATGGTGCAAGAACTCCTAATAATGTTTTACAAGAGCACAGGCGGATTCAAGCCACACCGTATTATCATGTATCGCGACGGCATCTCCGAGGGGCAATTTCTACACGTGTTGCAACATGAACTCACGGCTGTTAGAGAAGCTTGTATTAAGGTGAACAATTTTAATAATAATCTCTCATGGTGGCACCACACTTCGCTATGTGTTATTCGTTATACGCATTATTGGCCGCATGCGACGAAGTGTGGAGGTCTCATTCGTCTATATTTGCTTTACGCGCACACATAACGCATAAGCACGAATAGCAAATACGCGTATCCATCCACTTGTCGGTTTTTCACACACTTCAAAGGACACAAATAAGGCGAATATGTTTGTCGACACTTTGTTCATTCAGTCGTTATGTTCACTCGCTACGGCGCGGTCATGTCTCGACGTGTACAGCGTAGGTACTCTGGTCACGGAGTACACGTCGAGACATAACTAGAGTCTAGTGTGAGAAAATAGGGTGGACGAACGATTACGTTATGCAGTTTCTAGAGTTGTATCAGATGCAATCTTGCATCTGGGACCCAAAAAATGCTTGCCATAAGGTAAAAGTAAAGATAAACGATGCTTGGATTGAAATAAAAAATAATATGGGAGAACCCACATGTACAGTGAAAGGCGTGCCAAATATTTGGCATGATGGCACGAAGTGTGGTGTAGCATGTTCGTCATAAAGTGTTTGTCAAATATTTGGGCAAATAAATAGTAGCCGCATAACAAATAACGCATAACGAAGTGTGGTACCACCATCATAGTACCATCAGTAATGACGTCTAGCTCGACATTGTCAGGTGGCAATAATGCCAACATTGTCTCACTTAGAAAATGGTGGTATAAACTACGAAAAAGTAAGGAGTACACATTATATTTATACACCATACGGAGATCTCTTCGCCCCTGACGGATTAGCGGGGAGTGACCACGACATAGCCCGCTGCCAAAAAAAAAATACGGAGATCTCTGTTTCTCAAATTTAGGATAACTTATATTCATTGCATAACTATAGAAAACTAGCTTCTACCCGCAGCTTCGCCCGCGTATAAGGTTACTTTTCTGAAGTTTTCATCCCCTATTTTTATTTTACCCCTTAAGCGTAATTTTTTTACAAAATTTTAATGTCATTTATTTATATCTAAAAGGTTACTTTTCTAAAGTTTTCATCCCCTATTTCTATTTTAACCTTTAAGGGTAATTTTTGTACAAAATGTTAATGTCATATTTATTTATTTATTAGATATAAATCTCAATAGCCTAAAAATAAGTTTCAAGCTTCTGGCTTTAAAAATGAGGATACTGCCTTACATCTTTTCATCCCCCTTTACAATCACTTTTTTTGCATTAAAAAGTAGCCAGTAGTTAAAAAGTAGTATATCCTTTATCAGGCTCTAGACTATCTGTGTACCAAAGTTCATTTAGATCGGTTCAGTAGTTTTGGCGTGAAAGAGCGACAAAAAGACAGACAGAGTTACTTTCGCATTTATAATATTAGTAAGGATTAGGCACGAGATAAAAGTGTACACACTAGTAATTTTAAAAATATATGTACTGAAATAACGATGATCCCAAGAAAGATATCACGTTGATTGAATTGCGTAGTCATACATATAATGACTGCACAGTCTTTGGTTCAATAAAAAAATGGTTTTCGTGGAATCCACATGGGCTGAGACGAAGACGAATAAGTGACAATATGGTCGCTCCAAATTTTGTTCTGTTACTAAGAAGTATATTGGCAGTTATGTTTAATACGTGACTAATACCTGGAATTTCAAAGTCAATAGACGACTGCTTGCAATGCAACAGCTGCGATTAATTATAACATATACATACATACAAACATATCATCACGCCATATCCCTTGCAGGGTAGGCAGAGAGAACAGAGTGCCAGAGAACTCTATCTCTGCATACTTCACTCGCTTCCTCAACATTCATAATTCTCTTCATACACGCTCGCCGGTTTCGGAGACTCTTGACTCCAACTTCCTTCAGTACCTGACCGATCTGGTCTAGGTAGGTTAGTCTCGGTCTCCCTCGGTACCTACATCCTTCCACTTTCGCATTGTATATCTTCTTAACCAGACGTTCGTTCGGGATTCTTTCCACATGTCCGAACCATCGGAGCATTCCCTTTCGCATCTTTACACCAATACTCTCTTTCATACCTACTCGCTCTCTTACGTCGTCGTTACGAATGCGGTCGGTCAGCCTAACTCCACAGATTTTCCGAAGAGATCGCATTTCGACCGCATTAATTTTACTTTCATACTCTTTTCTGCATACCCAACTCTCGCTTCCATACAGTAATGTTGGGACAAGCACTGCGTTATGTATTGCTACACGTGCCTTCTGGCTGAGGTGGTGGCTGCCGAGAAGTTGCCCCAACGCTCCGTTCACTCTATTTCCCGCATTCACTCTTCGCTCTATATCAGTGGTGTACCGTCCATCTCGGCTAAATCCACATCCAAGATATACAAATTCATTCACTTGCTCTAGTACATCATTACCTATTGTTACTCTGTTCAGTTATATCTGTTCTGGCTTCATCTCTTTCAAAGACCATTATTTTGGTTTTGTTCACTTTCACGCGTAGACCCCTTTTCTTACCATCTTCTGTCATTGTGTCGACTAGGGTCTGCAGGTCAGTCGCTGACTGTGCCAGCAGGACTGCATCATCTGCATAAAGCGGAGCAGAGACCACTGAGTCACCCATCTGGACTCCCACATTCATATCGTTCAACCTTTGGATACATTTATCCAGATATATGATAAACAGCCTGGCTGATAGAACGCAGCCCTGCTTAACGCCGATATTGACGTCAAACCAAGGCGACATTCCATCATCCAGCCGCACACAGGCTCTACAGCCCATGTAACTGGATTGCACAGCCTGCAGCAGTTTACCGTTAATACCATACTCCGGTAAAATGTCCCAAAGTTCCTTTCGTACAACCGTGTCAAATGCTCTCTCCAGATCCACAAAACTGCAGAAAACCCTCTGACCTAGGGCCAGATGCTTCTCCACAATGTTGCGCAGAGAGAACACTTGATCCATGCATCCCCTTCCACTCCTGTAACCTCCTTGTGTCTCACACAGTAAACCATCGGACACCATCCTCATTAATTCATTATAACATATTATTTGTAATAAATAAAATAATAATATTTTTTTCAGTTGGAAGCTGAGTACAAGCCGGGTATCACTTTCATTGTGGTACAGAAACGTCATCATACGAGGCTATTTTGTGCAGATAAAAAAGAGCAATCAGGCAAATCCGGCAACATACCGGCTGGCACGACAGTCGACCTCGGTATTACGCATCCAACCGAGTTTGACTTCTATTTGTGCAGTCATCAAGGAATTCAGGTAAATTGATAAAGTGGGACCTGAAATGGTTAATACTATTGTTTATTTATTTTTATTCCATAATAATATTAAATTTATTATCCTTAACCAATATTTACTATGTCTATTAAGTGTCTTATCTTGTATCCATGTGGGGATGAAATATGAATACAGTTCACCACTCCCTTACCAGTAGCTGTCTGTGTGGTAGTGGCTACGAATACTACCAACACCTACTTTGCTCATGGATGTCGTAAAAGACCACTGAGTGCTATATATCGAGGGTGTTAGTTTTTAATTGCATTTTATTCTATACGACTAACTGTCGAATATTATTAAAAGGCCGACATTCACATTATTCGTGAATGCGTACGGAGGTAATGTGTTACATGGTTAAGGCTTGTTTACAAGCAATGTAAGCGAGTCCGATGTTCATTCATTTTCTTTTCTGATTATATACCTTCTACAGTTGGTTGGCGTAATTCTATAGTTCGAGTTCCTGTTGCATTAATGCTTTGCATAACTTTATATTCAATAATCGATTTTTAGAATGGATCTATTATATTCTTATTCAGTCAAGATACGAAAGAGAAAATGGTATTCTTGAAATGATCTGACAGATACTGCTCCGTGTCAAATTGACAGCTGACGCAAGCTGAAATTTGTGATTATAAATTGCTAGCAAACCCTGCCCGTTGGTTTGTTTGCAGAACTTGATGCATCGCAGCGCCACCTGGTGGCGAGTTACATCAATGAGGATAGCATATAAACCTTCTCTGTAAAATAATACATACACATACATTTTCATAATGATCGGTCAAACAGTTTTAGAGTTTAGTGCTGTCATATATACGAACATGTTCTATAGATATAGATTTGAAATATGTAATTTAAAAAAAAAATATTAAACATTTGGTTAGCAAAATACCTCAAAATGACCTCATCAAGGTCGCAGGAAACCATTGGATGCAGGTGGCACAGGACCGTTATAGATGGCATTCTCGTGGGGAGGCCTATGTCCAACAGTGGACGTTTACGGGCTGATGGATTGGTTAGCAAAATAAAAGATCATCTCAAGATTCTCCCATCTAAATGCTTCAATTATAACCATTCAGGTAATTCCATGACTTCAAAAGAAAATTCATAAAAGTCGCTTATCCTTTTAAGAGGTGCTTATTTATAGCAGTGGTAGTTTATCATCAAAGGCAATAAGGTTCCCTGGAGTTTCATCTGCATATCTTCAAGTTGTACTGGGGTCGGGTCGGTAGTAAATAGTAAAATGTTTTTTTATGTGTTAGGGTACGTCGCGGCCGTCACATTACCACGTGTTGTGGGACGACAACCACTTCGGCTCGGACGAGCTGCAGTGCCTCACGTACCAGTTGTGTCACACGTACGTGCGCTGCACACGCTCCGTGTCGATCCCGGCGCCTGCCTACTACGCCCACCTGGTGGCATTCCGCGCGCGCTACCACCTCGTCGAGAAGGAGCACGACTCAGGCGAGGGCAGCCACCAGTCCGCCTGCAGCGAGGACCGCACGCCCATCGCAATGGCGCGCGCGATCACCGTGCACGCTGTTACCAAAAAGGTCATGTACTTCGCCTAACCCACCCCCAACCACCTCACCAGCCGGCAGCTGTCTACAGCAGCTACTCATTTGGCTCCACTACAGGTAACGTGCGCGCTACATCTGCGGTTCTTAAACTACATCGTCGAGTTCCGCTTTTGTTTATGTCCGTATGCACAGTTATCAACGTAATTCGGATATCTAATAGCCGTGATTTGCTATGGGGCAATTATTGGTGATGCTGGGTATGCTATTTTTATGGAGCGTTCTCTCGATACTTCGTTTATAAAACAATATAAACTTGGTGACTAATAAGACATACAAAAATATTTTTATGTTGCGTGACAATGCTTGACTAATGAGCAATAAAGACTATGATCTCTATGATCTATCTTGTTTGTGAGATGGAACTCCGCCTATTTCCTGATCGCACACCTCAGAGGTGATGTCGACCATGAATATCTCATTTAGAGATATGTGTTTCACTGTCCCTTTTATTTCTTTAAGTGCTAGTTGCCAAGCATTGTCCTTTTGTGACTATGTAATAGTCATAACATCATTCTGAAGTCCTCCGCCGAAAAAAAAATATCTTCTCTCGAGTTCAATTCACAGTTTTCCCACCTTTTATCATACAGATCTGGCTCTGGCAAGTTAAATCAATTAAAATAATTTTGTCGTTTTATATTTTATTTCAAAATTTTACTTGCAACTATACAACACTCGTGTGTAAACTTTAACTGTGCAATTATTTGAGATATTTTTGTATGCGTAATTTATTATGCATTTTATCATAATTTCAAGCCGGGAATTATAATCTGTGACAGTTTTGTTAATTTTGTTTTAATAAAATACTTATATTTTTAGAATAGTTATTATAATAACGCGATCAAAATGGCAAATGAATTAATGATAGAAATGCAATAGATAAATATTGTACGAAGTAAAATTGACATAAATCATGTGTGTACATAAGCTATGCTAATAATAATCCAATATAATATAAGCAACACATTTACATGATTCAGTTTCAATTGCAAATTAATTTTAATAATAATAATAAAATAACTTAATCTGCTAGTCCAATCATTTTATCAGAAAGAAAGGTAAGCTTATTTGATTCTATCTATATATTATTTTAATGATCTGATTAACCTTTTTTTGTTGTCATGAATGTTTTTAAAATGAAAACATACGTCTGCCATATGGGTAGTTGTTAATTTAAATGCATCTTTAAAATGATTAAAAGAACAATGGGACCTTAATAAATTTACGATTATTTTAATGAAAATTTGAAGATTTTAACACAGAAACACATTCTTTAATCACTTTGAATATCGTCGGTTAAATAGAAAAGTCACATTAATCAATAATACCAAATTATACTGTACACGCATTTATAGGTTTTTTTTCTAAGAGAAATGTGCGGCTTAATATAAAATAACACTTCTGATAGCACAGTTTTTAATATTTAATTTGATGGTTCATTCAGACATTTTTTATTAAAATACAGAATATAACAAAACTTTTTAAAAATAATATCAATTTGTAATTTTTTTTTTGAATTTCACTTTTCTTTTTAACCGACGATATGTAGTTCCGAATTACTTCGAAGGAACTTTTTGTGTTTTTTTTTATTTCGAATAATATGCAGAAATTATAACAAATAATTTAATTTTACATTATTCGTAATGAAGTTTTATATATCAAGGCGCTTTAATAATGCGGTTTGTAACTTAAAAAAAATATTAGTTTATCGTTGCCACACTATAGTATCATGATTGGTAAGACTAGTTTATAATAACGACAAGTATTATGACCAAGAATACTTGCCTTAATAACTAAAAGCTTTATACGAGATGGTTTTTTACTAGAATTTATATGTAAAGAAATGTGCGGACTTTAGAAATAAGTTAATTATTTATGGAGTTGGGTTTTCATTAAACAAAATTTTAGTGCTGTATTATAAGACGATTGTAGTTCATATCCTGCATGATTTTATAGATACTTTAATATTTTAATATCCTTATGATGCCTATATTTTTTTACAATACAAACATGAGGAGGATAGATATTTAAGAATATGCGGCATATTTCAGTTTCTAAGGTTTTAATAATTTCTTTTGTATAGTTTAGAAGTAAGTATTTTGTCATTATAGTTGTCACAAATTGAGAGGTCCGTTTTTACGTTTTCTGTCTCGTATATGTTTAAAAACTGCTACCAATATGAATTGTTGTCGCCAGTATGGAGTAAGTTTGTTTTTAAATTCAAGACGCTGTAAAGTGTTCGAAACGTCGGGAAATTAAAAATCAAATACCAACGCGATAGAAGCCGTAAAATTAGTTATATTTCAAATGTGTACTTAGTACTCGCGTAAAGATCATAGTGTTTTTATTTTAATGTCGGAACGTCCATTTCATTTTTAATATACCTACATGTCAGTATTAGTCTATAGCAAATGCGTTTCAGTACATTGACGCACTTGCCACTGGCAATACAGGTCATAATGATAATATACTCGAGTGATTTAATTAATTCGATTTACTAACAAATTCATCTAATTAACTAACTTTCGATTAGTCTATTCTATTGTCGACGTTTACAAACAAAAAATCTTTATGAGTTTTAAAATATATTTATCAATTTTAAGGTGAACACTCGGTTTAAAATTCAGATAAAATGAGCTCATTATCTCAGCGTCTTCTAAACCAATATAGTTGGTTTGCTTCGTTTGCAATGATCTGCTTACATCTCATTATTAATTTTCACGATAACCACACCAAGATGTGATAACTTTTTTCGCTCGTAATCAGGTTTTTATAAATAATCAAGCATATTAAATGCTAAATTTCAGTAATTTGAAAGATATGATAACCATTGATTTCTTACCATACGAATAATAACATAATAATCAATTTATAAATCCCGTGAGCAACTTAAGAGTAACTTTGTGGAAATAATCAAGAATGTACTACTCGATATCACAATATATCAATGGACCTCGCGGTAAAAAATACACGTTTGTGACACTAGATACTATACCGATGAGGCAGTTAAGGGCAGCAAACGAGGCAGTTATTTATTATAAAACAATATTATTAAATATTTCGTATTCAAATACTTGGAATTACGCCTATTTACAAGATTATTTGCTTGTGAACTGAGAGGTATATCAATAAATAATTGAAAAAAAAAAACATGCTGCAGATGATCCTACAATAATCGTAATAATTAATAACTATTGAGTGAATAAAAATAAAAATTACTTTAATACATTTACTTTAAACACTTTCTTCTTGTCTCTTAATGGATATTAACGATTTTATGACATCTCTTCTCCAGTCCGTAACGTCGACGCTAGTCACACTGGCTGGTATGCTTTTATACCGAGTTTACCTTTTCATGCAGTGATGTTATCTGCACTGTTAATTTTTTTTGTAAAATTACAATTGTTTTACAAAACAAATAAGAGCAGAATTCCAAATCAACGTATACTAATACAAAACATAATACAATTCGAGTAAAATTACAAGACATGTGAAGGAATGAAAGAAACTTACTATAGTGAGTTGTAATTTTAGAATCTTTTTGTAATAAGCCTACACGTATTGTATAGTAAATTTACGAAACGGAATTATAGTATTACTTTTTTGTTGTGCGTAAAAACTTCCAACGTATTTTGTAAAAAAAATTGCAGAAATTTTTAACAGTGTGCTCACATCTCTTACACTTTCTTTACGAATCTTCTGGGAAAGCAAGTGCAGGTGATTTGTATTTTTACTTCATCACCATACATAGTATCTGTTTATGGAGTATTTGATGATAATTAAGCTACGATTAGAGAGATTTGTGAATGATTAAAGTGTCGGCCACTTACAGAATTATATAGCACCATATTTGGAGTGATTTTATAAATAAAATTAAAAAAAAATACCGATATTGTTCTGATTTACAAATAACGTTAATCGACATTTCGATATCGATAGGGATCTTCATATCAACGCAAAATATAAACGCTTATAATCTCATCTTGTGACGACTATATTTAGACAGGATTTACTAATCTTTAAAAAAACATCATCCATAGTGAGAGGGTGTTTAAAAAAATATTATTTTAAAGTTATTTTATTATTAGTAATTAATGTTGAAAATGCTTCTAGACTTATAATTCTACATTTATATATCAATGACTTAAGCGTAAGTTTATTAACTGTTTATTTTAAACGCGTATTAATTTATGTTTAAAAAAATAATTAAGAATCCAAATACTTTTTGTAATTGTTTCCTTGGTTGTATTTTATTTCTCTTAAAATATTTATCATTTTGTAAAAAAAATGTGATTGCCTAAATCTATCCCAAAGAATTTTTATTTTCCATTATATTTATGTACTTATATGTTTAAAATTTAAATAAAGCAAGTTCTTAATAGTCAAATAGTCTTTCTAAAAATCATCTTTGATAATTAACTGAAGGTATGCACTGGCCAGTTAGCGACCCAAGAAAGATATACGTTTATACTCTCATATGGTTAAAAGTTAATACGAACAATACTGCTATATATGATGAACAATACTAAGGTACATGTCTGGTTCTTTATTCGCTGCGTCTTTAGAAATTCTACGGCACTAATAAAACTCAAATTGTAAAAAAAAAAATGTATTGTCATAGCGAGTATTCCACACTGCTTCCACGAAAATTTAATAAAATAGCTGTACTGTTTGTTTAACCAATAAGGACCCTGATCAGGTTAACAACATGAGAAAATTCTAGAACAGGCAGTGGTGGGACAGTTTTATTTTGAATTTTTCTTCTCTTCCTATCTTATTTAATGCCTTTAGTTTAGTAAAAGTGTACAATTATGAGAAATGCAGGTGCCACTTTTTATCTTCATGAAATAAAATTTTAATAAAAGTATATATAGGAAATAACAATAAAATATGCAATAATAGAGGAACTTCAAAAAATAAAATGTAAACCAAGTTTTGTTCCAGTTATTATTTAGATAATGTAAGCGGATTTATTTCTATACCAAATGCAAACGGGTTTTAATTAAATTTATAAATTGTATTTAAGACGTCAATTACAATGCTAAGTCATGTCTATGGCGTCAAAGTACGCCAGGGGATATCAAGGTTATTTTCGATTAGGGATATAATTTTTTTGATAATTAATATAATTCTCAAGAGCAATTGTGTTATTTACCATTAGCTCTTTGGAGATAGAGATGTGAGATTTAACTGTCCTTATATAAAAAACATTCGATTCGATACTGTTAGGATATCAGATAAAATTTCGTTTCGGTTGTTCGGTAATTTCGAATCTATACGGATATCCTTATCATCCCTAAATAAAAACTAAATAAAAAGCGATCCGCCTACAAGTACTTCGCCCCGCGCAACATACAGGTTGAATAGGTCCAAGCTATTTAATTAATTAATAGGTTATATTCTGCAGTTTGTGTCTATGTGACTACATGCTTATAAGTTTCTAATCAAAATATGAATAAAAAGTCTTAAATTCATGGTAATAATATATAAATGTAGCTGTTTATAATCACTACTTAAATAAGAACAAAATGTTAATATAGGATGATGTATTGGGTTGAATGTTGTTGAATGAAAACTGCGACTCTAGAGTTATATGCAGTTTTTAAAACACCGTTGCATCTCTTCAGGGTTTCGAATTAAAAAAAAAAACAATTTAAATCTAGAAGGTATTTGATGCGCAAGTAACCACAAAACGTGACATCAAGCTATCATATTAATCTAATTAATTGCCATTATATAATAAACAGCTCAGCCCCTCAATGAAGCTGTTGATTTAGCTAATTGATAAAGACAAATTGTGTTGTACACGATTTACTTATTCGACAATTAATAGAGAAATAAATAAATGTTGAATTATTGTTAAAATCGATAATATTAAAAAAAAAACCTTATTTTAAATATATACAGTCGTTATCGAATCATTATTATAACTGCTGCCGCTTTTGTTTCTGCAATGTCAACAAGCGTTAATGTGATTAATCTTACAGCGATTTTATTCATCGCAACTATAATATAGCATAATTTCAAATTAAACTAGAATAAAATAGTTTTTAATACGATTATTATGCAGAAACATTCGGCAGCATTGTCCCCGTTGGGCTCGGACCTCTCAGAATGGTAGGCTTTGACGCATTAGTCCATAAATAAATCAATAATTTAATATAAACTAATACATTGTATTATACTACACTCAATAGACATATCATGACATTCGAATACTGTCTTCCTAGTTAATCACTATCTTTTTAATCAAGATTTGTACTATACATATATATTTTAAACATTTTTAACAGCTTATTGAGTATCTATTTTATTTTGTTTATATTATAAATATTCCTACGTACCTTCGTGCACATATTGTCCTGCTTCTTTCTATACTACACAGTACTCGTGGTCGATAGTTTCAGCTTTAGTAAAATTATGTTTCCACAACTGTGACAGTCAATACGCGTGAAATGGTAGTATTTAATTAAAGAAATGAATATGTATTTATTCATTATCTTGTTTACATATTTTACCTATACAGCTGTACAATTTGACTGATTAAAGTAAATTACACAAATAGCTTGAGTTCATTGCCTATACATGGTAGGCCGTCACAATAATTTATAAGAAAAGAGTAAAATGCTAATTATTAATTGTGACAGCAAGTCATATATATGGTTTTAGGAATGCGTGATCTTGTAGCAATGGGACATTCAAATTGCTAAATAGATTAATGTTGTATATTTTAAAGGAACAAATTATTTGACAACACATACATGTTCGTTTAAAAAAGTATATTACTTATCTATTTTTTTTTGATTAATGATTGAAAATGCACTGAATTCACTTAGTCAAGTTGTAGTTTAATATGAACGGACGGTGAAAATCAGTGTAGCCTTTTCAGAGATTACCCAGAACAAATAGATAATTTTTAAACGTTCACTATAATCTCTAGAGTTCAACAACTTATCACAATATAACTGCAGCTAATTCTATCTGTATACATTAATTTTCATATGTAGCGAGTTATATCAGGGCCTATTCAGATTTATTTCTATCTGTATTATAAATCATATTTGTAATATTATCTTAATTTTTCTTAACTTACCTTCAATAAATGTAACGTCGGTGACATTTGCATAAATTTCCGTAACACGCTGGCAATAATCTATTAGTTATATAATTAGACAACGCAATATTTTACTTGATTTTAAGATTTTCTATTGTCTCATATTTGATAATTATTTAATAAACAAAACATCAATTATATACATTCAAAACAAAAAATGAAGTCTATAACTAAATGATGTAATACTTAGCTATGTAATTAAATATTGTGAAAAAATGTATGGGGTTTTCAAGAGAGCGTTTTATGGCTGTTTAAAATCCCATTTTCACTGTTTGTTGAGTAATATTTGTCATGGTAAGATAGAGATATAATAAGAAATAATATGGATAGTTTTAGAACAACATACAGGCTCATAGCTAGAATTTACAAATTCTAGTATCTACTCCGTTTCTACACCTCATAATTCGGGTTACGGTTACAAATAAATTCTTCACTCCCCTATTTAATTGCCTTGAATAATTATAGGATTTATTACTTTTTCTACACTTTTTTAATACAATTCATGTAACAATTTTCGCGTCAAAATTATATTGTGTTTTAAATGCTTGTATTAGACATGCTTTTCAAATAACGTGCACCTGTAATAGTTTAAGTACATAATTATAATATCTATTAATGCCCTCTATAGTAAAATATTTATTAATTCACACTATAGTTCTAAGTAGTATATTTGGTTTTAATGATGGCACCTTTATATATATATATATATATATATATATATGCGTTGCTTTCGAGCATTATTTTGTTGAAATCAGTGCCTGATCAAATGATCTAAATTTATAATAAATAATAGGAAATGGGCTCATATACTTGGACATGTTCGCTTGTGTGCTAAAATATTTTGTTTTACGTATGTCATGTTTAAGTTTGATTTTTCTTGTTATATAATTTGATTAAATATGAAATGCTTCGGCCGTACGTATAGTGTTGCCCATTTAACATACACTAGTGAATGAACTGAAGCTATATTTTGTAATAAATTATATTAATAGTGTCTTTAATACAAATTTTATGCAAACTGTCTTTCTTAGATGTAAGTGCATTTCAAATCAACAGATTTAACATTGAAAATAACAATTTTAGATATAACTGCCTATATTCATATAGATCTAGTTGTTTAGAGTATTTAAATTCAAGCCGTTTTCCCGTTTCTGTCTCAAACAGTTGATATAGTATCGTGTGATATATATTTATCTCGATTGATGAACGGTCAGTTCAGTTCCTTTGCACCTATAGTGTTCGATCAAGTAACTAATAAAGATATCTTTTTTTAGGTTTATCATTAATTGCCACGGTCTTTATTTTGCTCAATCAGATTTGGTCGTCACTTTATTGTCCATTCGGATTTAGTAGAATTATCGAATTCGAATTATTAATAGTGGGAAAACTAACGAACCATCATTAAATCACTGCTTCGATTTTCAAAGTATGTCCACTAACACAAGACTGCTGCCTGGCTCGATATAAAAGCGACTTAATCGCATGCGGTAGTTTTTAAGTCCAGCTCATTACTGTAGTTTTTGTTATGCGATTATTATGTTTCTTTCCTTAGTGCTTCGGTGTCATTTTTATTTCAATGCATAACTCTACGGTTGCTTTATATTTAAATCGGAGTTTGTAGGATTCGGATAGTAATTATTTTATTCTTAAACAGTAAATGGTAATGGAAAACGGCTTGATTTTATTGCTAATATTTTAACACCAATTATGAAATATGTTAGTGTACCAAAAGGTTTTATAGTGTATTGTAATTTAAGTTATATCAATTTAAATCTGACAACCGGCAATATAGTTTAACCGGATATAAAGGCATATGCCAGGGTATTTGTATAATTACAGATTTGTAGCAATTTTTTAAAAGTTTATTGTCTAATCGAAGATAATATGAGACAGCTATTTATAAGTTTTACGAATCGTACTTGATTCATTGCTATTGGATGGGCTTTAAAGGTGAATTTGTTTTGTAATTAGCAATAAACTGCAATAAGTTTTTAAGTAATACAATTAATTGTCGGGAATAGATTGACGAGCAAAACGGAACTACACAAATTTACATCAGTTCGTTGTTGAAATTTGTACAAGCGTACGTCATTCGTCGTAATCGTTTTACGTCTTCTTCCATACTTATTGAAGTGAGTTAGTGCTGTTGAGATTTTAAAAGAAAATCTATGAAACGTAAAAGGCCCCATAACATGAGAGAATAAAATGGAATACTTAAAAAGAAGTCCTGTTTATCAAGCGTTGTTCTATGTGCTTTTCTTTGCTTCTGAACATTTGTGGACATATATATTTTAATGGTCGCGCGTTGTTACCACGTCAAGGCATAATAAGGCAGAATAAAGGTAACAAGTGCCCTTTTCATTATTATATATTTCATGCCAGCTATCGCTGTTTTTCAGTGATTATCCATTAGTGCTGCCCGTTTAGAGAGTCCTAGCCAAATGGCAGACATATGTTTTGATTGTATCCATATGATCGCGCGAATTACGTTGCCAGGGCACGCAATCACTACGCATACATTTTATTTATATTGGAAATTTACGACGTCGTTCATTGCTTCATAGTAAAAGGGAAACGGAAGGAAGAACTTTTTCAATTCCGAGTTTGATTGAAATATATATCAAACCTTTGTCGCAGAGGGTTAACTACGCCTTAACCTTAACTACCTTGCGTCATGCTGGTTATTAGTAGATTACCGATACGTAAGCTTACTACAAACGTATTTACTATCTTGGACTGCCAATATGATTTCTAAATTAAAAATATAATTGAGAATGTATTGTGTAGTAAATAACAGTTTTCCAAGAAACTGTCAAAATCCGCATTAACATATAAAAATGTCTCCCACTTTGTAGTTGAACAATTGCAAAATAGCATTATCAGATATCAGATTTTTCGAGGGTCTCACGACCTGTATAGATAATTCTTAACTCATCAATTTGTGATATCAACGTATTAGCTTGAAAATTGACCGACTAAAGCTCGCCGTCAGATTGATTTGAAGATAGCTTGAGATAATATATTTATTTTTGTAGATATTTGCTAGCACAAAAATGAATGGTAATTTTTTTTTCAATAAGCAACATTATTTATTTAGGATTTTAAACATAGGCATGGTATAGTGTGAGTGAAAGTAATAATAATAAATATATAATTATGTAATATTAAGGCGTTAAAACATTTTGTCTACAAAATCATAATTCATTTTTCATCGTAGTTATGTATTAGTGTTAGTCTATGAAACGCTTATATAGCTATATGTTACGCAATATAACCATACTATAGTCTCATACTATGCACATTTAATTTCTAAACAGTACAAAGTTTGTTTTTGTTCTGCTCTTTATGTCGGTTTCATTATTTGCTATACAAAAATTTAAAAGAAATCGCAACTTGTTTTTTTGTAATCTAGTTATTTTTTAAGCCGAAGTACGAGCAAACTGCATCAGTTTGGTCGTTTAAAACGAATGGATAGAGGATAATTGAGCATGGAGGTGTTAATTATAAGTCTCGATCATGGTTATATTTGTTCGTGCTTCTTGAATAGTCATAGGTACATAATATTGTTAACAACATTGTGTTTAAGAACATCTAGTTGTTAGTTATTTTATAAAAATGACCACGCTTGTATTCACATACTACATATTTTATAATTTCGATAGCATTATTTTTAATCGTACTACTCCTTCAAAGTAGATTTCGATTTACATAGATGATAAAAATAGATTCAAATTTCTACGTGCAGGGTCTTTTGGAAAGTATCGCCATGTCTGTTAATATTGTGAAGTAGCGCTCAATCTGCGTTATATTTACTTTAATTATGTAATTAAATGTTCTACCCTTAAAACCACATTGTTTTTTTTTTATTAATTATTACCTGCTCCGACACTCATTCAATTACCTATATGTTCATGCTTACGCATTGTACATGCCATGTGGTGACGGAGTAAGAATACAAGTCATCATTCCTACCTACTATCTTGCCCGTGGGTGTCGTAAAAGACGACTACGGGCAATAATATACATATAATATCTATGCAAGAGGAAAAATTGGAAATAAAACCTATACCGACCCGTTTGAACAGTCAGGTATAGTAGGTCAATTTCTCTTATTGTGGAGAAGACTAGCCCAGCATTGGGACGTATATGAGCAGAGTTAATGACATTATACATAATTGCTTGTGCATTTAGTGTAATATAAAGCTCATTCAGTAATGAATAAAAGTTTTGGCTCTTGTACTGTGAATAGCTTGATAATTTATAGCTCGTGCGTTAAACTATAGTTACATATATGAATTATCAAGAGAAGCCATTCAGTAAATAGTAGTTTGATACTAGAACAGACATTAAAAAAGTATATTTTTTTGTGTATATCACGCGCAAGTTATTTTTATTTATTCCCTTTTGGTGGCAAGCAGAATATCCGATGGTATGTGGCTATTGGCGGTCGTATATCACAGCAATAACAGGAGTACAGCCAAACCGTTGCCTGCCGGTAGTTTATGCTAGTATGCACGTGCGCGGGAGAACGCTGATAACCTACAGTCGCGGACGATAAATGTTTTTCTGAGGCTATGGGTGAATCTATTGTAGTGTCGAATGGTACAATGACAAAAAGAACATTTTGAAACCAAGTCAAACCGCTTCTCAGAGCACTCCCTATTAAGTCGATAGAACGTACAGAATAGCTCGAATTTTCTCCTCTGTTCCAACGACTTTGAATCACCGACAATTCGAACATGTCTTTGCAGAGTCAAGACGGTGGAGCAGATATTAAGACGCACCCACCCAGAGATGGGAGCAGTATTCCACGTGAGGACGAACTTGTGCTCTATAGAAGACAAGTCGTCCTCTCAATTTTTTTTAAATTTAGCTTTGTTCTTCAAACATCTGGACTTTACTGGATATTTCGACTAAGGAACCCAATTATCGGAGATTTATGGAGATACTTCTTGGAATTGGGGCGTTATGATAAATAGTTCCTTGTTTGCAGTGAATGCGCAAAACGTGTAATGTGCAAAATCTTCATGCGATTGAAGTAAGTTCCATTCACCCATTCAGAGTTTCGAAGATAGCAATCGACTTCAAACACGAGTTGAGTCCTTTTGTGCTTCGGGGGACTTACTATACTTTTATTATACCGGACGTAACAGAGAATGGAGCAGCTAGTCAGAAGGGTGGTAGGTAATGATGGGAGGAACCCATAACAAAAATTTGAAGACAAAATCTCAATTCGTTAATGAATTAGAAGAATTTAAAGTTTTCAATTTGTCGTCGTTTTTTCTTTGAAACTGAATAAAATGTACCAAGTAAATGATAAATAATCGGCTACAGGCTCATAATTTCTTAAATATTCATTAGAACCTAAATAAATCAATGATTACGTATGCTATAGGTGACAAACGTCGCCTGTACAGACAGCTGATGAGTCAATGACATTTGACCTTCAAATTTTTGTTATGGATTCCTACCATTATTACCTACCACCTTTCTGACCAGCTGCTCCATTCTCTATTACACCCGGTATGTTATTAATTGTACGTTTTTGACGTTATTCAAATTTCGTTACATTTACACACACTTATATAATAGTACATAACACGTATTCAATAACGAAGTTACAAATATATTGTTATGAATGGGTTAAGCAATAAAATAATAAGTCATATGAATACATAAATTTATTTACCGTCTTTAAGTGTCATCATTGTAAATAGTTGATTTTTATACATAAAGAAAGCTAAGCGTCTTACAAAAATATAACTTTATAGTTATAATGGACCAAACAGCCATCGGCAAGTTAAAGATATTCAAATTCTTTATATAATTATAAATTTGAATTTGTTCTTTATAACTACGTGATTACAGTACACGGTATTTAAGCACAGTTATTTCAATATAACAAATATTTCGCGGTAAAAATATTTTGGAATGCAATAAAACCACAAACAACATAAAAACAATACATTCGAACTGCATCCAAAACAAATTTCGATAACCACCGTCTCTCAAATAACAATTAGAAAAAAATTACAAAATATACACACGATGTTCAAGTGGTTTAAATTATACCAAATATAAATCGTTACATTTTTCATTTATCAGATACAAATATCAAACATTAATCAATCTAATAGAATTACGAAATAGTGAATATTTTTAATAGCACACATGGACAACAAGTATTGTATCCCCTATGTAGTATATATGACATTTCTTTGTAAGTACACAATTACCTAATAGCACATATAAGGTTTATATATGAAATAGGGTGCATGCAAATGGCCAATATTATTTTTCTGTACTCGAGAAGCGTTTAAATGTGAAATATTGATAGAAAAACTTTCATCCTGTAAATCACAATAAGGGTGTTACAGTTAAATGCTTCTCGTGTCAGGTGGTTCAGGTGCAAACGACGGTCTTATTTGCTAAACGTCACCGTACTACACATGTACGTAATATTTAGAAAATGATACATCCAATTGATGTTATCAAAATAGTACTTAACAGCATTAATATAATAAAAACACAATCCAAAGCAAATTTTATAGAGGTGTCTAAATTTGTGTTAAAAATTAACGCATTTTTAAATTATAGGTGAAGACGTAAAACATATTTGCGATTCGCCATTAAAACTTAACGTAATATGGGGTCTATTGCTACAATGCAATTATAGTATTTTATATTAGTTGTTGAGAGTCTTGTCGTCAATAGATAAAAATACATTTAGATTTGACTCAAAATTGGAAACTTGAAATTTTTAAGTCTTCCCCGATCGGCAGACTTTGCCCCTAGATCAATAAGGCAATTCAAAAAGAAAATAGTATGAGTATTTTATATATATTTCACTTTTATTATACTTGTTTTAGTTATTTTGGGCTCTTTGTTACCGAGCCCATTTATTAACAATTGCAAGATCGCCGTTGCAATTTATGGGATGTGGCTTTAGTTTCTAGTCATTCCACCTATTTTCTATTGCTTTAGACCGCTCTTAAAAATAATAGTAACCTATGGATTTAGTGTTGCCCAAATGCAGGACCAAGACTCATTGCAAGAGTATCGCAGTGCTCCTTTAGACAGCATTTTACGATTCCTTTGACTAAGAAAGCATTGTCAACATTTTGTATTCTTAATACCAGTACACGGTGAAATAATAATTAGACAGTATCATGATAGATAGGTGTGATTACAGCCCCACTCCCGTGAAATGGTATATAAATAAAAATAGATAGTTGTACAGTTAGTGCCACTAGATGAAAGGAATTTCATTAAATTAGTTGGTTTTTTCAAATGACTCTGTGTTATTCTAACAGCGAGAGTTGCAAGAGTCTTGCATTTAAGCAACACTATATGGATTAAGTCATCATTCATGCAAAGTTTTACGCTATTTTCGTAATAATGAAAGCGAAACTTATATTTATTAACTTATATGTCAATAGCAGTTAGAGAAAATCATTTTTGTTATATCTCAAAGATGTATTGAACTGTGTTACTGTGAGACTGCCTTTTGCGCCTGAACGGACGAATTGTCACACAAACTCGATGGCAAGTGTTCACATGTGGTGAGTAGTGAGGGTGACACTTAGGCGAGGGGTTTGTTCTCGGGGATGGTGGGCGAAGTGGCACCGCTCTGTACGCGGCTCGCGTCACGAAGCGCCTCGTCGAAACTCTGCGTCGAGTTCGATCTAGACGATACCTTACCCTGAAACACACGCCATAGTTTATGAGCAATGTTAACGTTATCAACAACACTTTATCTATAAAAAAAGATAATAATACCAATAAAATATTTTAACTTGTACTTTAGATATCTATTGCGCAAGTACTTTATAGATTAGTCATTTCATTTAAATCTATTTTGCTAAATTGCAAAATAGAGTTATATATGAAAAAAATACACTAAGTATTTACTTAGTGTAATTTTTCTTTAATAAATAAAAAATGTACACTAAGTGAATACTTAGTGTATTTTTTTCATTTATAGTGTACAAGCAAAGAGGAAACCTGAAAAGTTGAAAAACTATTAGAAATTTCAGTTGAAATGTCACAATTTATCTAGTCTGAGTCATCACCCATTGCACTTAGTGAGTCATACTGTCATTTGTGTTCTCGTACGATATTTGGATGAAACTCATACTTAAAACTAATATGCTTTATCAACTATGATCGCATAATGTGTAAAAAAAGAGAATACAATTTTTGACTTTATAAGAAGCACAAGAACTACTCATACCGCATAGCGCTTCTGTTAAGTCAGCACAATTTTTATATCATGTTCGACAACTTTAAAACTATATAAAAACATAGAAATACACATCAAATTACAAATAGGTTGCAGAAAGTAAATAAATAACATAAAACTGACGTAAAAATCCAATCAAGTTGAGGAAAATAATACAAAAACAAGAAAAATGCACATCGAAATGCAAATGTATTATTTATTGAGGTACATACCGTACCTCAATAAATAATAAAGAACAAGAACGAATGTTTGCAAGAAATTGCAATTTTTTCATGTTACTTAGTTGAGCAAAATTCTCTAACATAGTTACTATCAATTACTATAATATAGTCTCATTTTATCATTATGAAGACTTATTTAATGTACGCGTACTCATAACGACCTGGGCCAACTCCACTTGATACCGTTTGGTCAACAATTACATTCCCAAGGAGGATTGACGTCTGGCAGGCGGCCGGTCATAAAACTATTGCCAACAACTTTTACCATATGTACTATGAAATAAGAGTACCTACATATTGTATCGACCCCAAGTAATTGGGATAAGAGTAGGAGAATGATGATGAAGACTTATTTAATGTACACAAAAAAAAAGAATATTGATAATGTTTTTTTTTATTCCTTCTTACTCTGATGACAGGTTAGGAATAGAATGTTTTACCTTCACTTTCCCGTGGGAGTTACAAAACCCGATTGGAGATCTATAATATATTATTATACATTCACTAGTAATAGCAGAGTGCTGTCGAACTCGACACCCTATTTTTTCATTTCCTGGTACCCAAAAGTGAGTTTGATAGGCTGACCGTCGAAAGGATACTTTATTGCCCAATAATAATTTCAATCGTTGTTTGACGGTACCATTATATTTGTTTTTACCTTAACATTTTCATAAGCAGTGCCGACGCGTTCCTCGATGGAGCGGAATGAATCAGAGTTACGCATCTGCCCGATCTTGCTGGATACTCCAGCGGTGATCCCACCAAGTATAGAGGTTGTCTTCTCCGCAGTCGATTTTATCACAGATTCAGTTTTTTGGTATCTAACATATAAAGAAAAACAAACAAAAAATATTAAAATGATATCTGTGGTGTAAATGATAAAGTTTAATAAGCACCGAGTTACTGATAATGAGTGGTTTGGACGTCAGTTAGTCGTTCTCGACAATATCGGTGTGAAAGGAAATTGTATTGTGTTGAGGATAAAATCAAATTCAAACTTTCTATCGTCTATTTAATTAATTAGAAATGTATATCCATTATGTCTTCGCAATCGATATTCAATTGTCCATGGACAACGAAAGGGACATTGGCTTTACATAAGTATGTTAGCCATTTCGTCAATCGATTTAAGTGAATCGCCTTTGATTCGAGTTTTCCTTTTATTTTTGATCTATAATATGTGTAAAATGTTGCTTCTTCGTGCTGATTGTAAAAATAATCAAAGTAATATTTTATTTTATAATATATTTATTTTTGTTCTTCTGACATGTCTGCATTCTATTTTAAGTAACAGGCCGGAGGCAAAATTAACTCAAAATCTTATAACATAGTTGCTTATGAAGTGAGGGCGTAGTCCCTATATGTTCCTCCCTCTATACTCTAAATCCAATCGGATCTACATATCTACCAAACAGCTCGAGTCCATGAGCGGTAGTAAACCTTACCATCACAAGGGACACTGGTATAAAACGACATAGGTTATAAAAAAGATAATTAACATAAAATAAAATTAATAGTAATAATAATACATAGAATTAACTATACACACACACACACACACACACTGTAAGCAATGATTGCAATGGTTTAAGTATATCGCCTCTTTGCTTCAATAATGTGTAATCTTGAAAAATTAAATTTATTAGGTGCTTTTCAAATTTAAAAAAATAATTGTTTCGCATCGAATATTTCTTTTTTATCGTAAATCTGATTTAAATCATTGATGATTTAATTATAGAATTATTAAATATTTAAACCCATAGATTTATATATCAACTATTTGTTGAAACTTGAAAAACACTCCTCTAAAATTTCATTTTTCAAGATAACACATTATTGAAATAAAAAGAGGCGATATATACATAAGTTATAAAATAAAATTCATCTTTGCCACTGTGTAATAGAGACCAGCTACATTTTCCTTCGGGTTAGAACTGTTATAAACAAAAATATTATAAAAAACTATTAGTACATAAAAATATATAAGTACTTAACTATGAATAACTTATTTACAAGGCCTCTACAATGTGACTATAAGCATGTGCTATTTTTTACTTATATCTGTATGTACATATGACTAACTAAATTTATATTAAATTGCCTACGTTTACTTACATCGGTGTCTCAGTCACAGCCTGTTTAAGCGCAGCCACTCGAGTTTCTATCGTTTGATAACTGTTGTACAACAAACTTGAAGTCAAACTCAATAAAACGCCACCAATTGCCGACTTGAAAAGCATAAGCAAATTAATAATAAGCTACAATCTATGCCATCACCATCGCATCATGTTCTAACCCTCGAGAAAATTCTAAGCACTTGAAATTATGAAAATGTAAGGAGTATGCATAAAATCTACATATATGGTACTCACACTTGGCTTTCTTTAACATTTTTTAAACCCTGATTGACATCTTCAGTTATTTCCTTCCAGACGGTAATGCCAAGTTTTCGTTTTAATTCCGAGCTTTGGCGAATCTGAAAACATAATTACAATAATTTAAGTTAATTCTCGTTTTTATAACTTAAATCCATTAAATACATTTATAAATATAAACTATTCCGTAAGGTTTCATATGTGAACTATAATTACTATTTTTTTTTTTTATAAAAGACCCTGCACTAAGGAAATAAACCTTGTATTGCGGGGGACTTTACAAACATGCAATTAACGCAGACAAATTACACCCAGACTCAGAACAACACTTTGTGGATCACACAAAGTAATGTCCTGCGTGGGAATCGAACCCACGGCACTGGCACGGATGGTCGGTATCTTAACCACTACGCCATCTGTGCAGTCAATTTTGCTTCTTATTAAAGACACCACTGAGCTTGCCTTTATCTTTATTAGATAATAAGGCGTCAATTAATTACGTGATTTAAATACCTTAGCTTTGGAGAATTTTTGGGCCTCCCCCAATAAATACCACTTAATGGGAAACTCTTTATTAACTCCTTATTTATTTGACATCTCTAATGTTACATTCAGCAGAATGTCATTCTTTCTATAGAATGACTTACTTAATTAATCATCTAGATTCTAAGATTAGAATGAAAAGGTAAAAATGGTATAAGGTTCGTAATACTTTTTGTACGCCGCTGATGAGTCGTTTACTTTGTTGTAATTGTTTCCTTATTACTCGTTTTCAAATGAATCTTATTAGTTCTAAACATCTAATAAAAATAACGGCAAAGTTATAATAGCTTTCAGAAAATTACTTTTTCATATCGCCATTCTTATTCGTAATCAGTATTTTTCATGAAAATTGACAAATAAATTTAAATTGTTAAAAGTAGGTACCGCATAACATTGTGATATCACACAATTTAAAAATTCAATGAATCTATTCAGTATATATAACGAAATATTAATATTTACCCGCAAAATTTTGGGCAGGTGTACAAAATCTGAATAGTGCCATAATATAGAAAGATTTCTAATAAATATCTGGAGTATAATTTCAAGATTATTTAAATGATTTATATGACCCTTTAATTACCTATTTACTACGTTATACCGTTAGAAAATGTATGCGTACATGTAATGTAAACATGTAAACCATATTATGTCAAGGTTTTAACTTACACCTGATATGCGTATATTTTTTTCATGTTGAGAGATAGCACATTTTCCTTAAAGACGATTTTGTATGATTAAAATTGAATAATGTCAGTTGTGGTCAATACTTTACACACAGACTTCAAACTAACATGATTTTATTATAAGGAGGACTAAAGAAGTGCAAATGAATGAGTCCGTAACTCTAGGTGCGAATGTCTGTTAGTGTACTAGGTCCCCCAAAACTATTATAAATGTAGTTTTAAGCACCTATAAACATACGTAGATAAGTAAGAATGATTAATACTTAGTTAATAAAAAGTCATTAGACGTCTCTTACCACACCCGCGGAAAACAGCGGGGTGGTCAATTGTATTGTTATCCGAAAGCACGCGGAAATGCGTCAATAAAATATATATATATTTTTGGAGACAATGAAATTGATGATAGCTATTGACTCACAGTTTGACTCATATACAAAGATAAACTATTATATTTAGGTCACTAAGATATATTAAAGTTGTTGTCACTGATATCAATGTTAACAAGTCTCCCGAGTAAGTCGACCTTCACTCGTATTCCTATAATACAGAGCATCTTCATACCTTACCAATTAATTGAAAATTAATCTAACGAATAAATTGTAAATCATATGATGATTTAATGTATAAATTAATTCAACGTGTTTGACGGTACTTAATATTGAATTTTTTTTATGGGATCAAATGGCAGCTATTCTGCATCAAACTAAAGAAGGATCACGTAAATCGGATTATAAATCTTAGCGTAATCGGTGTACATACATAAAAAAAATACCAATCGAATTGAGAAAAGGAGGGCCTTTTAGAAGTCGGTTAAAAAACTCAATTTGTGACTATTAGTGCGACGTAGGCCAGAATAGGTGGATAATCGTGACGTATAATTTGAGAACAGGTACGAGAAAAAACGGTTAAAGAGTCTGGGGAAGCTTCTGAACCCATGACCATACCTCTATATCCGGTATGGTCATTCCAATATCGCTGAAATGAAGAATGATCAACATGTAGGTGTCAAAAAGGATCACTAACACTACTCGAAAGTCCAACTTGTTCTTGTGAACAATTAACGCCTCTAAAGGTTAGTTATGACAGTAGTTTACGTCTTTACGAGGTTCCATTATTAATAGATGTTTTTATATCATTACGTCAATAGTAAAAAAATAATTTTAAGGTTACATCATTCGTCGATCTACAAGATCAATAAATAATTAGATATAAATTTTAAAATCTTCCACCAGAAAGGACCGACAAGACGAGAAGCCATCCGAGTACATCGTATTAGCTGGACATTTTTTATTCCAATTAGAAACGCAGATTGACATGTTTTATATTAAAAATAAAATAGTGTAATTACGTTTTATTATATTAATGAGTGAGTGACTCGTCTGTAGGAACCATAGAACTAAATAAAATCTGTATATTTTTATCATTTAGATCTAAGATGGATTATCCAACTATACGCTTGAAAACCAGATAAAAAAATATGATGGATAAAAAAAAATATAATAACGGAGTAGTAAAATCGCTGCAATCGTTGGGGTGCATTTATACTTAATCGCCGTCTCGGTTGTTATCAGGATGGTCCACAGCAACCGAAACTAAGTCGTCGCCACATTGAATGCTCACGTTTGCGCAGAATGCGGCGACTATGCTGATTGCATTGGCTGCTGACTCGTGAGACCAGGATGACCTCAAAGGTAGATAGCGGTTGAGTCCATCCTATCCATGATTCCAGGTGGACGGACGAGAGGAATACTGCCACCCACAATACAATGAGAATTGCGAAATGCGATTCCATTTAACAAGTTTTTTCAAATTCAAAACATAACTTTGCCTATTTAATTCACTAGTGAGACCTTCGTCTAGTCATGTAAACCGGAAGGATGTATATCAGTGAGCATGATATGATCAATACACAAGGTAACAGCAGCTCATCTGTTATAACCTACATATATATGTATAAGAAGTGTAATTAAATTTAAAATATGCTGCATATTTTAAAATAAGAAACCTCTTAAAATTTAGAGTATTTAGCCCATATAGATTTTACGAGACATTTTGTATCGTGAAGTAGTGCAAACTGATCTCCATATATCTACTCGACTCTTCTCTTATTTAGGGAAGATTTAGAAATTTCAAGCACATGTTCTTGTATTAAAACAAATATATGCTGGACATATATTTCGGACTCCTTCAAGAACTGTCGGATGCAAGCGGCACAGGACTGTTCTACGTGGTACATTGGCGAGGGTGCTTATGTCCAAAAGTGAACTTTGATTGACTGACGGATGACGGATGGATGAATGAATATTCCAGGATATGGATAAGTAACTCTGTCTGGGTACACGGTACATTAATCCAAATTAGTATAAAAATTGTTCGTTACACGTACTTGTGTATTCCAAGATCTTATCGTCTGAGTACTTTCAAAATTTAATCTAATAAAATTGATCTTTGTAAATATGCGACCTTAGACAGATATCCTGCAAAACACGAAAACAAGCATATATTACCTTGGACTGCAAAACGGTTCGCAATGTAGCGATTTCGTCTTCAACATGCGCAAGCTCACGGCTCCACTCAGAGCGGAGTTGTTCTGCTTGTTCAGGCGTCAGTCCCGCCAACTCGTCGGGTGTGTGAATCTCAGCACCACCCACACCACCGCCCACCATGGCTTCTTCAGCTGAAAAAAAAACGCTATTAAATCATTGTTTACGAGCTCTACTAGCTCCTCTATCTTTCGCGTGAGAGTCTTTTAGGAGATCCACGTCAAAGCAAGGTGTCACTGGCGGCGAACCACATCAACAACATAATAATGCTGCAATAGTTTATTAATTATATCGTTAGGTTATGTTTAATAAGCAAATATAAAATTTCTTTAAAGCAAACCTGCATAAAATAATAATTCAAATTCATAAGCATTGTGTTAAAAGAAATAGACTTGGGGTTCTCGATTTTTAGTTTAATGAAACTAGTGAAAATCTAGAATGTAATTGTGAATGTGCTGGTATTGGAGAAGATTTATAATGGAATAATAATTAATCGTCAAGTTCTACCTACATTATTATCGGCATAATATAAATAGATCGGAGAGTTTACCTGTGTTGCTAAAGCTTTTTGTGGATTATATTCGAATAAAAATCTAGAGAGTTATCCTGGTGGTGTGATACTCTTCGCTACATATGCAAGCTTTAAGTTCTTATTTTTTAACCAAGAATATTCAAATAACTAGGAACGGGATCGATAGGTTTATACGAAAAAAAAGCAGTTACCTATTTAGGCTATTCACCGTGAGTTGATTTTAAGTCGCTAAGCTAATTAAGCATATTGCTTACGGATCCTACGGAGAAATTATTTTGTATATTTTAAATACATTGAAATTAATCGTCTGTACATACATATATGTATAATTAAATGTGTATATACTTATAACGAATATGTGTTTATACTATCTGTAAGTAGCTAACTTTTTCTTGATAAATTGTGCTGTAACCTCCAAATTAAAAACGTATAACCCATATACGTGACTCATTTTTGCAAGTATTTTTATGTTCCTTATACGCTCTGTGCATAGCATACATATTTTAGTTAAGCTTATCTACATAAAAACAAAAAGGTAATAAAAAAGTTTGCATAATGAGAGTCAATGCAAGAGAGAAAATTTTAGCCACATAATGTATACATAAATAAATAATTATAATATGTTTACGACGCGAGTATACATTTTTAATTATTCTATTGTCGACATTACTTCATGTTTATTATGACTAACAGTTTCATTCAAAAAAATATTTATGTAACAGTTTTATTTTCTATCTTTATTGACTGTGACCGCTTGATCGTGAACATAATTATTTATATTGTTGTATTACATTTATACATCCTGTAACAAATCTACCGCTCCGATAACGATAAATCAAAGTTATTCACTTGAATTATTTAAAAATGTATCCAACATTTTTTATTTCTAAATTTAATAGACATAACACAGTTTCATGATTCAATTTCTACACAAATCATTTAAAAATCTTTGATTATTTTCGGCTACAAAAGTATTATGTAACTTGCAATGATGCAAAAACTGTTTAAGTCGGTGCAAACATTTGTAAATGGGTCGTGTGCGACGAATAACTCTTTTAAATCTCGGCTATGCATAATTTATATCTAAATAAATAGTACTTTCTCTCTATTTATGGCGCCCAACAGTGGGCAGAGCGGGCTATATACGAGCTGTGAAGAAGTGCACCCTAGTCTAAGTAAATTTTACATAAAGGCTTTTTTTCTTTTCTCCAGAGTAAATTCTAAAATTTATTCTTTGTTCTTCTAAAGTTGACGCTTTTCGCATTCGATAATAACTCAATTAACAACTAGATGTACAAATAGATGTTTATAGATAAAATAAACATAACGTTAGCAAACCTTGTAACTAAGTTTACATAAATCTATAACTTCAAGAGTACGAATCTAAACAGGATTACGTTATAAAATATAAATAATAGAAAATGAATAAGGTAAATGACCAGAATGACTTCTTGAAAAAAGTACATATCTATTGACAAAACACGTCGTTTTTTCAATATCTTTTTCAGTTTTAAGAATGTGAATGTGAAAAGAAAGGAAAATCAAGCAAGCAAGAGTGGGTTACTATGTTACTAAAAGTGTAAGATGTATCGTTTTACTGTTCTATTCCACTCATACCCGTCCCTATGCTATCACGATTTATTCATAAATGTGGGTTGAAGTCCTACGTGTGGAAGACATTTTTCATTAGAAATTAAGTTATAAATAGTCCAGCACGTTAACTGCCAAACCAACATAAGTAATGAAAACATTACAATTGATTCATAGAATTTTAAATGTTAAGTCTTATGAATGATTTATTAATAACTTTCAGAGGATTGGTTTAAAAAAATAACGAGTTAACAATGTAGCTCTAGCCTGAGACATGAGGTTTAGAAATAAGGATATAGATTTTAATAATCACTTCACATAGCTTATATATCAAGGAAATATATAAGCTATTAATATATAACACTGTGACTCATAACAACCAAGTATACGAGTATATATGTCAACAAATCCGTCATAATGGTAAACGTTGATAGGACAAATGTCTTAAAAAATTTAAGAACTGTTTAACCACGTACTCAGCTAATTATGCTGACGAGACTGTTATAACTTAATCCATGATATTACTAATCCGTTTTCTAAAAATTGCGTAAAGGTAAATGCTGTAAAGTATTACGTTGTAACCAATTTGAGTGGAATAGTAAAAATCGTTATGATCGCAAATTATATGAATGAATTTTCGTAGTCCAATATTCAGTTAGGTAGGTTAGATATAAATTTCCTATTTAATGGAATGAGCTAATTTCGAAACACTGCGTTGACATTCGAAAACTATCAAAACTGTGAACTGAAATTTTATCCGTATATTTAATTTTTACTTATTATCTTATACAGTATAAGCATACTATACTAATCCTTAATTAGTCTAAATAAACAACTATTTTGCATCTTACGATGGTTTTGCTGTTTTAACAAATAGTTACACGATTTTTATTTGTTATTATAACCATAAGTATAGCATCTATATGCAATTTCTTATTATTAATAATTGATTGACCTATTAACGAACAGCCAATAAATATCGTTAACGTTGTAATCTTAAAATATTTAGTATATGGGACATTCTTCTTTTTTACCAACAATCTGACCGGCAAATTTTTATATTTGTTAAAAAAGTAAAAATGTGATTTGTTTAGTAAAATGTGATTTAAATTATTGCCTCGTTATTGTAGATTTCAAAAACATATAATGCATCGAAGTATTACTTGTAATTTTTGTTTTATTTCAAATTTAGTAGGAATGGTATCAAAAAAATAACACCTCAGTCACAGAAATGTTTATTTTTTTTATTTCTCATTTAAAATCAGATCTTCAGTTTCTTATTACTTTCTTATCAAGAATATAAACATTTATTTTTACCTAGCTCCATTGGACGGAATTATTAAAATAAACATTTAAAAAAATATATCCAATACCACTCTGTCACATTTTTGATTTGTAAGACAAAATACTATTTAATATTATGAAAGTCACCCAATAAAGTAACTTGAAAATCTAGTGAACACCTTTATTGTTTAGCATGTAATACTAGAACACGTTATTTTTGTAAATATTACCAATAAAGTGGTTCATACATTACTTTGAACTTCAATTATAAGGGGGACAAAATTGTGACAAAGTGGTAAACGAAGTGACGGAGTGGTAAATAATGTTTACCCGCGTTAACCTTATAACAATTTTTAATTTTAGAAAACAATAACAAATTATAATATTTCCTTAAAATATTACTAGTCTAGTCTTTTGATTGGTATCCATTCTTTGGTGGATATTAATTTAGTTTCACAATATCTTTTCACTTACTCTATTTTCAAAAACTTCTATTGGTTAATCGTATTCGTAAAACACGCGTCTTCCTCTTTTAACTACCTTAGGAGGTGGAATAATTTGTAACAAATTTTCAAACATTACATCCGACACATCAGATTCTAACAATTTAAATAATTTTCCAGTATTATCAACAGAACTGAGATAAAAATCATGAATTTTTTGTTTTAATATAGTATTTTTTGGTAAGACGGAACTATACTTCGTCACTCTCTTAATTCCCATGGTTTCTTTTGCCAGCTGAAGTTTTAGTCCGGAACGTTGAATTGTTGGGTTTTCAAGTATACTTTTGATATAGCGTTTTTTTTGTGGTCTTTTGTGTCCTTGTAATGTTTCTTAATGGTATTTGATAAAATAGTATATTTTCTGTTTTCTTCTTCGCCATGTTCATTTTCCTTTTCACTATAGGTTGTATTATGCACTTTATTTTCTTTCTTTTTCTTTTGCTGAAGTCTTTTCTTGTATTTCTGTACTTTTCTTAGTAATTCTTGTATTTGGTCTTAAAGTGAAATATTTTGTCTAAAAAGTCGTGATCTATCCCGTCTAACTTATTTTCTTCCGCTTGCACTGGCAGTAGACGAGGGTGGAGTCAGTGAACGAGATCTAGGACTTAATGGAAGTAAGTAGTCTGGGACTTGAAAGAGGTGGTGTTGAAGCTGGAGTGTTCATCAAAAAGTTCTGCAAAGCTTTCTGTCGTTCTCTTCTCTTCTTATTTCTAATCTACCATTCTCTTTATTTTTTATGCTCTTTTGGTGTCATATCTTTAACCAACTTTTTACGAACATGATATCTTTCTAAATCTTTACGTTTCACTTCTGCAACGATTTCAGCGTTAAGTTTCCTTTTTTCACGACACCGTCGCTGTCATTCAGCCGCAGATAATGCCATTTTTCCATTTAACTGATGGTAACACCTTAAACTAAGAAAATAATCGACGATATAATAACCAACATCCGATATAATCATCAACATCTATTATGAATATTAACTAAGGCTCTAAGTTCCAAGCAAAAATGACCATTTCGTCACAAGTTATACCACTCCGTCACATTTTTGTGACAGAGGTGCTTCGTGACAGAGGTGTAAAATAGTAGTGTTCGAGACTCTCAGCATTTTCCTAATTATAATTTACTCATAAAACTGGGCATATATGAAATACTTATCAGGAATCAATAAAATAATATTAAAACACAGAAATTACAATAACATTTGGAAGTAGTAACTTACGTGACAGAGCGGTCGCTAAATAAACACACGCACCTCCTTTTACTGTTTGCGAGTGACTGACTGGTATTTCCGGGGCGTAGGGACGCATACCGTGGGTCCGGGGTGGAGTGGGGCTGTTGTGTTGTCTAGTGACCAAGGCCAAAATTCCTAACGCACATTATTTTGCACCATGAAATGAGTGACAGAAGGTAGCAACAAAAGTCATACACGTGAGGAGACAGCCAATAAAATATTTTTTTTATTTAATAATAGAAACATTAAAAATTATTTCTTCTTATTAATTTAATAACAAAGGTCAAGTAGTTCAGTAAATGTTTTTGGATAGAAACTTTTAATGTATTTTTTTTTTACGAGAGCAATTTGTTTACATTAGTGGTCATAGAGAGACACACTTTATTTGTATGTAAAACACCTCCGTCACGCTTTTTGTATACTATGTCACACTAATTTTGTAAAAAATATTAATAATTAAAATCTACTTTTGAGGATATTATACTTATTGCATTGTCAAGTGTATTTTTATAAATAAAAAAATAAGAAATTTAGTATTTAGGAGCAATATATTTATTTTTTTGCGGAGAAGACAAGTGATTGTCGATAAAAAAGAAGAACGTCACATATATAGTTTTGTATGGTGTGTAAGCTAAGATTGAAATGTTTGGTCATTGGATAAAATAAAATATGTCATGCAAATTGGAGGCAAATGTGTAGAAACTAAAGTTTAGTCAATAAATACGTAATTGGACTCTGTAAACACCACTCCCTATGGCATACATTGATACACAGGTACTTCAAAATAGCATAATTTTGGTAATCAATGAAAATAATTACCTGGCTACCTACTTAAATTTCCGATTATAAGGTAAAATGTGTAAAGAAACACGTGTATTCATTAAACATTTAAGAATTCTACCCAGGTCTATGGGTAATTAATTCACCTCTAAGGGCTAAAGTGAATAATATAAAAAAAGTCGACAGTTAATTGTGCAATTAAATAACTTTGACAATAATTATCTTTGGGTACATTATAAATAATTAAAAAATTGCGCTGCGACAAAATACTGACGTTTACACTTCACTTTCACAAACTACATAAGATTATGATGTTTGGTTGTCCTATTTGCCACTAACCTCCAACTGCAATACCTAGGAACTTCTTGTAATTTGTATGACTGGACATTTTGGCAAGATAAGGCTTCGATAGATCTTGAAAAGTAACTCGTACTTCTCGCATCTTTCTCCTAAATATTCGTAAACGGCGGCGCCGATTGTCGACATAAAATTCTGTTTCGATACATAACGCAGACTCTGCAAGGTCAGGCAACAAACGCCAATCGGCGTCAGGGTCGTTATGTGACCAATTCGGCACCTCGCCAAGTTCGTCCAGCTCATCGACAGCCACGTCAAAACTTGGAGTAGAGTCGTCATCTGGCGGCACAAAGTAGGGATCCTCCATAAACTCTAAGCTGGTGGGCTCCAGACCGCAGCTCGACGTTCCATCGCTTGCCATTCTATCTGCCTCGTCTTCCACGACAATTTGACATATTTTATATTTATACTGTCATATAAAGCAAATTAAAACGCGGTAAAAATTTGCGATTAGGTCGTACAATTTATATCACTTACTAACAACTGAAACTCTACATTTTAAATAGGTAACAAATACTATCACTTCATAAACATAGCAACGCGATTTACGCAATAAACACAAATGACACGAGAACCGTGAATGTGTCCACCGGCGGCGTGCAATGTCAGTTTCTTCCGCCACGTCGAGCCCCACCAAGCGAGCTAGTTGGCGTTCGTTTCGCGCCGTTGCCCGATTGCTTGTGTTCGCCACTTTCACCAATACTGCGAGCACCGATCTTGGCGGTTTCATAAATTAATATTACGACCTCCGAAATTTTTATGAATTGCAAAAAGTATGTTATAACAATCAGAGCAAAGGTAATAAAATATAGGCGAGCGTTAATATTGGTCGATGAGAGTCTGTGACCATGTAACAAGTTTTGAACAAGAAAAAAACAACAAAGCTATAAGATTGAGCTCACCTTGTGCCGCTAAAGTTTATTGACAGCGACGACGGTGAGCGAGCTTGTGGCGTCAACACTGCCGCACAAGAGCATTGCGTCATTTGTTTCTTGTCGAAGTTTAGTAAAAAGTTGACAGAATGCACGACCAATGATTCATACCTAACTTAAATTGTAAAAGAAGTTCAATTTAGTTTGTCTGCAAACCATTTTATTATTTTTTTTTCCCGCAGTTAGGTTTCTTTTTCAAAATAGTAGCATTAAATACTTAAAAGGTATTTTGCTTTTACAAAACTGAATAATTTATTAAGACATAATGATTTCTGATTTTAAGCGAATATTACACATTTGAAATAAAACATTTCTAAGGATTTTATCGCTTTTTTATTTCCTGACCTTTCGAATACTTCATGGTCACGGATGACTGGTCCGTAAAAACAGATGATTTCAAATTTGTTAAGACAATAAAAATCGCAAAAGAATTGACCTTTAAGATCAATTGCATCCACCTGTAACAATCCCACTAGATTTTTTTGTATTTCATGTTATATCTAACCAACGTAATTTGCCAGTCTACATCAAATAATTTATCTATCATTTCAGCCTATCGCCGTCCACTGCTGGATCTAGGCCTCCCTTATGTTATGCCACAGAGTGCGGTCCTGTGCCGCATGCATCCAACTGCGCCCAGCAACCTTCACCAGGTCGTCTGTCCACCTAGTTTGTGTCCTACATTGCGTCGTCCGGTACGTGGTCGCCACTCTAGAACCTTTTTTCCCCAGCGGTTGCCGGTTCTTCGAGCGATGTGGCCTGCCCATTGCCACTTCAACGTGCTGCGGATTTCCGTTTTTCGGATTCTATCTCCCAGAGAAATCCCGAGCATAGCCCGCTCCATAGCACGCTGAGCGACTTTGGGCCAGGTTATGAGGCCTACATATATGGACCACGTAATATAATAATTTATTTAATTGAATAAAGAATAAAACCTTATGCTTATTGAAATAAAACTATTTTCACGGATTCTGTCGCGTTTGTATTTCATTTTGAATTTGTCGACGTTTCGAACACCTTATAGCATTCGTGGGCACGGGAGGACCGTCTGAATGACTCAGTCCTCCCGCGACTATGAATGCTGTAAAGTATTCGAAACGTCGGGAAATTAAAAATCAAATACAAAAGCGATAGAATCCGTAAATAGAGTTTTATTTAAAATGTATAATACTTATGTAAACATCCGAAATCATTACCTTATGCTTATTATAGAAAGAATACATTTAAGACCCAACGTATCTAAAAACTAAACAAAAGCTTTTGACAAAAAAATGGTATGATTGAACAGGAATGACTTTATCTTACTATTTGGTTATTTATTATTTTTCAAGGTTATTCCTTGAAAGGTAATTTACATTTTCCTAGTCACTATATGCACCTACTCAATTGATTTCTCTGTACCATTCTAGATTTACCATTAGAGAATACCTCATTCCTTTTTTGGCGGTGGGCTATTGTGTGGACACACCCCGCTAATCCGTCCGGGGCGACGGAACAAATGGCGCGCGGCTCCGTAGACCCGCCCAACATCGTAGATATGTAGTGGACATGATCCCATGAAGTATTCTCTAATGGTCAGGATTATGTTCACTGATGTACACATTTTGTGACCAGTATAACTTTTAGTTAATGGTTTACATTTGAATATTGAGCTCTAAGAAAAAGTAATATGAAACTTACAGAACTAAACTGTTCTGATATTTTATTTGCATGTATTATGCATAGTTTCAATTCTATTAAATTTCTGTAGCATAAGGAAAAAATGTTGTGCAAACTACCCAGTCAGTCATTAAGGCATTAACAACATATCTTTATAAGCGAATGAAACTTTAAAATATTTGCAGATATACAAAATTTTAACAAAAAAAAAACACAGAAAAGAATATGTTATAAATGCACTAAAAAGTGTCAATTTTACATCAATAATTAATAAAAAGACAAAATGGAAACATCATTATGTAGTTGAAGTCAATACACAAGTACATATGAATTAATAGAAGCTCAAAAACTACTGGTCAGGTCTTGATCAAATTTATAGTAGACTATACAGGAAGCACTGACTTTCAAATAAAAAAGAATCATCAAATTTATTTCATCTAGAAAAAAATCTGAGGTAACACACATAAAAAAATACAATTGAATTGAGACATTTTTTAACCCCTCACGCAGTTTTGATTAAAGTGATGGAACTGTTTGAATAGTATATCATTTATTATTCACTTTTTGAAATTATTTTTTTATTCCATTTTACTTATATAAAGATACCTAAATAGGCTAGACATGCTTGGTATTTATTACTTTTGTTAATTTTACATGTAACACCTTCAAAACGAAAATGAAAACAATATTATTTAAAGCTGAAAAACTAATTTTGATATGGATTTAATTTTTTCTATCAAAAAATGCTATATCAATTTCTTTTTAGCTTAGTGATTTTAAAAGTTGGAAGAGCATTCCTTCTTTTTTATTTAGTACTATTTTTTAAAATGCCTAATAAATGTTATTATTCTAAAGTATATACTAGCTATTTTTATAAATGCAACTGTGTGCTACTTTGTTTTACTTTAATGCCTTACCATAGAATAGACTACAAGGAAGGTAGTATGTAGTATCTTTCATTAGAAAAAAAAGGCTACTGTTCCAGAGGGATAGATGAGTTGATTAAAATAATGTAAGAAAATACTCATTTTATCATAGTTGGTGTAACATTAAAAATGTACTAAGCATAGCTATGGTTTCCAATATAATTACAAATAGAACTGGGACTGAAAAAAAATATTTTAGATATACAACATAGTATTGATATTATAATATATCTTTATTATTTTCTTGTTTATTTTTCTGTTTAAAACTCATCACCCTACACTAAGGAAATAATCCTTGCATTGCGGGGTTATTTACAAACATGCAATGAACACAGACAAATTACAGCCAGACTCAAAACAACAGTTTGTGGATAGTATCTTAACCACTATGCCATGTGTGCAGTCGAATTTTAACAGCAGCAGGTCAGCAGAATTCTGGTATTTTGTTGACCTGCTGCCAAATGTGATATACACTATATACAATGCTAAATACAAAATATATTAGATACATTATGATAGGCAATAAGTTAACTAGAGTAATCTATTGTTATAAAAATATCTTATTATAGAATAGTGAACCCTTTTTGTCACTCTGAAGTTGTCACAAGATTCATTGCAATAACAAAAAACAAATACGCTGTACCGTAAAAATGTGCCTGCATAAGACAACTGCAGGACAAACATGTGGTTTGAATACACCTTTAGCTATCTTGGAAACAAAAGCAATACAAACTGCAAAACCGATTAAAATCTAAACATATTTACAGTATATGTCTAAATGTAATTATGTTTTTATAGATATTATTGATACACACCTTTCAATATGTTTTGGAAATGGCTTTTACCTATTCAGTGTCGCTGTGAATGTAAAAAAGTACAATGAAAAATAATTATACATACCCGTCTGTACACCGCTCATGTTCGGAATTGTTATGAACTGAACTACCACAAAGCGCTCTACCAATTGTAATGAAATTAATATAATTGTACGATGTTAAAGCTAATCGGCTTAATAACTTATGTATGGAGTATACACAAGAATTAATTCAATTAAAGTAAACAAATTAATTTCAGCTTTAGAATTATAGATTGTATACAACACTACTTAAAAGACAAAATATGACAAAACCGAAAACACGTCACGATCACGAATGCATGATTCATTCATTTCATTCGTATTATTTCGTATCTTCAAGTGGTCTCTAATCAAACGTCAAAATGCAGATATGGATTTCAAAAACTAGTTACAAAGACCTTTAAGCTATTAATTTCTTTATCACTCTTACTTCATTACGTCAAAGAATAAACTTTATTAGTTTAATATGCTAAATAAACAATATCTGCATGACCGAGCTTAAATTACTATTTTCTTTTTAATGTTTTCTGGGCATTATATTTAAATGTTAAAAATAATTGATAAAATAAAAATATGTACATAAAAATTAAAAAAGAGAAAAATTTTGATAAGGGGAAATTAGGCCCGCACTGGCTCTGTATTGGTTAGATTACTCGACTTTATATTCTAATTATATTATATTTTTCAATGGCTGAAAACACTGACAAAACTATATATTTTCAATAGGTGAAACCTCGTGATTTATATATATGTATTTATGTTAAATAGATTTCGCCCTGCATACTAAATTTCATGGAAATCGCTGGGGCGATTGCCGAGTTTCTGAACATGTTGAAATACACAAAAATATAAATAGCATTTGCCCGCGATTTCATCGGCGTAGAAGTCGAAACTGGTTCTAATAGGATTTTAATTTGGTTGTTTTACGTTATTAATTTTGCTATAATATATAAATTTGAACACAACCCGTCCATTCAGACTGATGCGATGGAAGGATGGTGTGCGGCCCCATAACCCACCGCGTTCTCCATCAAAATTAGACCGACAATTGGTACAGCTTCGGTGGGTGGGAATACTTTCGGGTATCATCACCATCAACGCCCCAACAACAAAGCAAAGCCCCATAACAAAGTAATGCCGAGGCGTCGCAGTCTCCAGGTTAACCTCTCTGCGGGCGATGGACTAATACCCGATCCATCCAACTGCGATACTACACCAACTACAATATTTCTTTGTTACCAATATTTTTTTGTTTTTCCTTCAGATGCTAATTCTAACATACCAGGCTACTCTGTGAGCTTACTCTGGAGCATACCACATACAACTGCCCATTGAAGAAAAAGTATGGAAGGTAGAAACCAAAGAGTAAAGTTATTAAACTGAAAAAGAGTGGCAACTCGATGATAAAATATGCATGTATGGAAAGTGCTGCTACCCAGAGTTTCAGCGGTGAACTAAAGTTGAAGTGATATATATACATATCTACATGTGTATGTGTAATTATACAGAATATTCTTTTACTATGAGATCTACCCTGAAATATAAAAAAAAAACCATATCAGCTGATATCGAAACAATAATAATATAAGTTTAACAATGAAAATTGATATCATCATTCATCATCATTTCAGCCTATTGCCGTCCACTGCTGAACGTAGGCCTCCCTCATTTTACGCCACAGAGTGCGGTCCTGTGCCGCCTGTATCCAACGACGCCCAGCAACCTTCACTAGGTCGTCTGTCCACCTAGTGGGGGGGCGTCCCACACTGCGTCGTCCGGTACGTGGTCGCCACTCTAGAACCTTTCTTCCCCAGCGGTTGTCGGTTCTTCGAGCGATGTGGCCTGCCCATTGCCACTTCAGCATGCTAATTCTTCGTGCTATGTCGGTTACACCCGTTCGTCTGCGGATTTCCGTATTTCGGATTCTATCTCGCAGAGAAATCCCGAGCATAGCCCGCTCCATAGCACGCTGAGCGACTTTGAGCCTGGTTATGAGGCCTACATTTAGGGACCACGTTTCCGTGCCGTAAGTCATCACTGGTAACACACACTGGTTATAGACCTGTGTTTTCAAACACTGAGGTATGTTGGATGAGAAGATCTTCTTAAGTTTCCCGAACGCTGCCCAACCGAGTTGGATTCGTCGGCTGACCTCTTTCTCGAAATTGGATCTACCTAACTGGACTGTTTGTCCAAGGTAAACATAATGATCGACGATTTCGAGAATCGCATTGCCAACTAGGACCGGTACAGGAATGACATGGGCATTTGACATGACTTTCGTCTTGTCCATGTTCATTCGTAAACCCACTAGTTGGGATACCCTGCTGAGATCGTTGAGCATGGTGCCCAGGTCCTCCATGGATTCTGCCATGACGACAATATCGTCTGCGAATCGAAGGTGAGTGATGTATTCGCCATTGATGTTGATGCCGAGTCCGGTCCAGTCTAAAAGCTTGAAGACATCTTCCAGTGCAGTGGTGAACAGTTTCGGAGAGATGACGTCTCCCTGTCTCACGCCTTTCTGCAACTGGATCGGTTTCGTACTCTTATCCCGAATACGGACTGACATTGTGGCGTTCCTATACAAACACTTCAGCACTTCGATATAACGATGGTCGATTTGGCACCGCTGAAGGGACTGCAGCACCGCCCAAGTTTCGACTGAATCAAAGGCTTTCTCATAGTCCACAAACGCTATACACAGAGGCCGATTGTACTCCTCGGTCTTCTGGATAATCTGCCGAAGCGTGAGGATATGGTCTATGGTGCTATAGCCTTTTCGGAAGCCAGCTTGTTCGGGCGGCTGGAAGTCATCAAGCTTGCACGTGAGTCGATTGGTAATGACTCTCGAAAACAACTTGTAGACGTGGCTCAAGAGTGAGATGGGTCTGTAGTTCTTTAGAAGAGCTTTGTCGCCTTTCTTGAAGAACAGCACCACCACACTCCTGGTCCACGACTCTGGAACGTCGCCCCCGAGGATAACGGAATTAAATAGCTTCTGAAGGGCTTTTAAGACCGGCTTGCCGCCTGCCTTCAGGAGCTCTGCCGTAATTCCGTCATCTCCCGGTGCCTTACCGTTTCTTAGTTGTTCGAGAGTCATTCTGATCTCGCACAAGCTAATGTCCGGGATTTCTTCGGTATAGTGCCGAGTTAGCTTGGATCTGGGATCTTGGACCAAGCCGACAACAGGATTTCGGGATGTTTTATATAACTGTCCATAGAACCTTTCGACCTCTCCCAAGATCTCACTTTGGGATGAAATGACAGTGCCGTCATCGGTCTTCAGCTTAGTCATTTGGCTTTGCCCGATAGACAGATCTTGTGCGAACACTTTTGAGCCACGATTCCGCTCTATCGCTTCTTTAATACGGAGCGTATTAATTTGGCGAATATCGCGACGCACAGACCTGGAGATCTGCCTATTTAGCTGCCTGTATTCGGACCAATCGGCTGAAGACTGTACTGTCATTTCTTTTCTCCGCTCCATGAGCTTGAGAGTCTGGTCAGAAAGTTTTTTAGGTCTATTAGCGCGGTGAGCCTTGAAAAATTTCGACTCAACCGCGTGGACAGTTTCCACGAATCTGTTGTTTATATCGTTCGGAGATTCGCACTCGTCTAGACATTCGAAGCGATTGTGTAGTTCGAGTTGAAAGTTTTCGAGGTTCTGGTATTGGACAGGTGTAGGTCGGAGGGTAGACTTCATCAAGCGTGACCGTTCGACTTTTGTGTGGATATTTAATGTGCCTCGTACTATTCGGTGATCGCTCCCAGTTTTAATCCGGCTGATCACTGAGACATCATTAAATATATGTCGTTTGTCCGACAAGATGAAGTCTATCTCGTTTTTTGTTGAACCATCGGGGCTAATCCAGGTCCATTTCCTTTGTGGCTGCTTTCTGAAGAAGGAATTCATCATAAAGAGGCTTTCCTTCTCCAGAAATTCAGCCAGTTTCTGGCCCCTCTGGTTTCTCTGTCTATATCCATGTTTCCCCACTCTCAGCTCATCATCACTCCCTTTGCCTAGTTTCGCGTTAAAGTCTCCCATAACCACCGTGAAGTGGGTTTTGGACGCGTGTATGGCTTTCGAGATATCCTCGTAAAAGACCTCCACCTCGTCGTCGGAGTATGCCGAGGTCGGTGCGTATACCTGTATGACCTTCAACGAATACCGTTTGGTAATTCTGAGTATAAGGTATGCTACCCTTGCCGACACACTCTCGATCCTCTCCACGTTGCCTACGAGAGACCTTCGAACGATTAACCCTATACCGCCTTGGGACGGGTGATCTCCCTCCCGGTAGAAGAGCAAGTTTCCAGAACGTAGGATTATCGTGCCCTCACCCTCTCTTCGCACTTCTGATAATCCTACAATGTCCCAGCGGATTTTGCTCAATTCCTCTTCCAGCTCGATGACCTTCTCATCGGTCCTGAGTGTCCGAATGTTGTGTGTTACTAGGGCCAAAGGTCGTTTTGATTGGTAGCCGGATCGCTGCCGGAGATTCTTCGCACCCCCTACTCCATCGCTACCAGGCCCGCTACCACGATGAGCCTGTAGGATAGCGGAGCTGCCGTGACTGGGGGCCGTTTCTCTATTTGTGTTGCTCATAAGGGGTTAAAGCCGTAATCGCCACGCTTGGCAGGCGGGTTGGCGATCGCAGTGTGGTGTAATACGTTTCCCAGGAGAGAGCTGCTGCCCACTCTCCTGGTGAACCCTTAGTCGATTTTTACGACTCCCACGGGCAAGCAAGGGGTGGCGACACATGTATTCTATCCCGTCGCCACACGGGAAAATTGATATAATTTTCAGAAAGTACATCAATAATCGAAAATAGATCGATGACAATAACTACCTACACTATGAACAAAAAATAACAATTCTCAGTTGTCAAACGTTTGACAGACAGGACAAAATGGCAGCAGCTAAGTTTGTACAACCAGTCTGTAGGTGGCGCGACGGTCTGTAAAAAAAAGTAATGTTTTAAGTGTGGCCCCCCAGATAGAAACTAAGGAATACCATCTTGTATGGGGGATTAGTCAAAAAAGTGTCCACTTGTAAACAGCAAATTATTGTTCGAACACTCACCGAAATAGCGCTAGTGTAGCAAGTGGAAATGATATGAATGTAGCAGTAATAAGCAGAGTGAAGTGTGCTGAGTTACGTAGTCAACTGTGATTTGATAAATAATAACCTGTGAACCTATGAAATTTGTGGCGCTCTTTTTAAAATGCTTCCACTTGCTACTATAGCGCCACCTTGCCACCTTAATTTGCTCCCGTTCATTGGACACTTCTTAATACACTGAGATTACATACATACATATCATCACGCCATATCCCTTGCAGGGTAGGCAGAGAGAACAGAGTGCCAGAGAACTCTATCTCTGCATACTTCACTCGCTTCCTCAACATTCATAATTCTCTTCATACACGCTCGCCGGTTTCGGAGACTCTTGACTCCACCTTCCTTCAGTACATGACCGATCTGGTCTAGGTAGGTTAGTCTCGGTCTCCCTCGGTACCTACATCCTTCCACTTTCGCATTGTATATCTTCTTAACCAGGCGTTCGTTCGGCATTCTTTCCACATGTCCGAACCATCGGAGCATTCCTCAGCATTCATTCATTAATACACTGAGATGTTACTCCTTACTCTATTCTCCATGAGAAAAAGCTTTCTCTCAAGTCTATTCTCACTATCTTAAGATATTGACCTTGAGTTTTGTTGTCATTGCGAAGCAGACTGAAGGCAAATTGCACTCTCTGGAATTTGAAGCGGTAATTCGATGGTATTAGGAGAATCCTAGGAATAAATACAGGCTCGGCTCGAGAACAATCATTATAACCACAATTTCAATAACCATTAATTCAAATTCAAAAGTATTATAATAATCATATACGTCACAAGAATTAATTAACTGTTGGCAGCACTGTAATTGTAAGTCTGTGTGCCACAATAATTACTTGTCATCTCGTATGTATTTTCACCTATATTCAGCACATGGAGACTAGAATAAGGAGTACCATCTTGCATGGGGGATTAGTCAAAAAAGTGCCCACTTGTAAACAGCAAATTATTGTTCGAACACTCACCGAAATAGCGCTAGTATAGCAAGTGGAAATGATATGAATGTAGCAGTAATAAGCAGAGTAAAGTGTGCTGAGTTACGTAGTCAACTGTGATTTGATAAATAATAACCTATGAACCTATGAAATTTGTGGCGCTCTTTTTAAAATGCTTCAACTTGCTACTATAGCGCCACCTTGCCACCTTAATTTGCTCCCGTTCATTGGACACTTCTTAATACACTGAGATGGTACTCCTTACTCTATTCTCCATGGTTCAGCATGTTCTTCCCATATTTGACACATGCTACTTTTTTTTTTTTTTGGTTCTGTTCGTCCGTTCGGACAGGCAAAGGGTTCAAAGCCCATACAGCCAAGTCTTATTTAATTATTTTTCATATATTGTTCATCATTTCTTCATATTATGTAGCCTTAATAGTCATTGTCTGTCAGTAAGTCAAGTCGTTACCATTAATCGGGCGCTGATAACCTAATCAATGATTTTCTTTGGGAATTTTGGGCAAATATGAAAATACACGTAAACCACTATTATAACATATTCACTACACTTCAGCACTTTAACTGTACCATATTGCATAAAATACCAGCAAAATTATTCAATATAACACCACAAAACACTAAAGAAATGAATATAATACAAGAGCGTGACATGACATTTCCACATTCGCGCCAAAACTCCCTGACACATGCTACGTCACGACAGTATTGCCTCTATAATTCAAATATAGAAGATTTTGAGGTAAATGGCAAATTATATTTAATTTGAATTTGGCTAAAGTATTATGTAATTTATTAAAGAAAAACTGTGCTTGTTTGAATTAAACAGAATTATGTTCATTTTTATGATACATAAAGTCAACTTTAACCTACGGCTATTATAAATTAAACCATAGGCAATATGACATTAAATAAAAATCAGCTATGATTCTTTTGTTTACTTAAATATATAATCGTATATAATAAAATAAATCGCTAAAATTGACTTAAATACTGAGTGAGAGTACACTTGAGTGTAAAATACAATTTGTAGTTATTCCATATTAAGTGGATTTTTGACTGAGAATCTAAATCTTACCCAATTAAAGCGATATTGCCCGATTCTAAATTTGACAGCCTGTGTGCTAGCTTGTGACGTAGCTATCTGACGGCTGGTAAATCAAAAGACTATCTATCAATATCAAATATCATCGTTCAATCCTATTATTGATTTGATCGTATTTTTGGAGTTATTTCATACTCATTAGTATAATTCTTACTGCTGGCAGCTGTAAATTACAATTGTCATTAATTAATCAGCAAGGTGAGTTCAGTTCTGTTTCATTTTGGAATGAGTGACTTGCAAAAGGCTAAGCGTGGGCCAATTTATTGTTCGGCTTTGGGAGAATAATTTGAAATTTATTGCAATTTTATCCTTACAAAAACCTAATTATTCATTTACAGCATCATGTCGGCAACTGCATTATTTGGCAATACGTCGGGCTTAGGTGGAAGCTCAGGTGGTAACAAACATCTTGTGGAATTCCGTGCCGGGAGAATGACTTTGAAAGGGCGCATGGTCCACCCTGATAAAAGGAAGGGACTCTTGTATGTTTACCAAGGAGAAGACTCCTTGATGCATTTTTGTTGGAAGGATCGTACTACTGGTGAAGTTGAAGATGATCTGCTGATTTTTCCTGATGATTGTGAATTTGTTCGCGTTAATGAGTGCACAACTGGCAGAGTTTATGTACTAAAGTTTAAATCTTTTTCAAAGAAATATTTCTTTTGGATGCAGGTAACTAGATAAAAATATTTAAAAATCTGCACTTATAGGTAGTTTTCCAATTACAGAGCATTATGCGACTCAGTGGCGCACAATGCCGAATTATGCTGATGCTTAATTGGAACGTGAATTAGTTTTTAAATGCACCAGCAGAGTGCGCTAATAAAATAAATAACAAAATTGTATTCACATTTTAAATGTGGAATATAAAAAAAGTCAATGTTTGTACCTTCATTCATAATTATATTTCTTTTTAACACAGGTTGAATTAACTTTGATTATTGCCAAAAAACTACAATGAAACGAAAGCTTTAAAAATTTTTTCACCAATAAATAATATTACTAACGATAATATAAATAAAGCATTTCGATCAATATGTCAACTTAAAGAATTATTTGTCTACTTAAAGATAAAACACTTGTTAATTTTCAGTCACTAAGTTGGTATCAATTGCACGCATCAGACGAAAGCACTACTTTTAAGAGTGCTCGATTGTGCGAAGCGTTGCTGTAATTGGAACATTCAACGTTAAGCATTATGCCGCATAATGCGCTATAATGCTGTAATTGGAAAACGCTCATAGTTGTCACAAAATAAAAGGGCCGTTTTGACATTTGTCTTAGCGATGGATATAGTGATATAACCATACGACTCGGTACTCGATACTCACGATAAATCGATTCAAGTTTGCATGAGTGTTTGATCGATTTGAATATGTATTGTAAAGTGTATTGGATTAAAGTTCTGATTTGAAAACTTAAGTTAATACTTTTATATTGTAGGTATTTTGAAATGATACAATGTTATGAAAGGTCAATTTTCTATCATTTAATATTTGTGTTACAATTTCGTGATTAAATGAATGTTTCACTCAATCACAAAATAAAAAATCGAGAAAAAGTGAATCTTCATTTTCTTCAAATGATGAGCCAAAATTGTCAGTTGAGCTATATTGTCAATATTGACGTCTCTGTCATAGTATTACTTAATTATTTTCGAGTTTTCTACCACTTTTGCGTCTTCTTTAGTAATTTTGGCACAAGCTTCATTCAACAATGTCATAATTTTCTTAGTGGAGAATGGTGGCTTTGTATTGTGGCGTGCTGCGTATCCTTTCATTTGAGCCCAGATCAAAGCATTATACTAACAATGGTATGGTGGCGCTCTTATCATTTTGTGTCCATGCTAAACCACTCTGTGAATTTATTTGCGTCCATTTCTTCGTGATATTTTTTTGTACTTTTAGACTCAATTGTGAGCAAGGCATCATTAAAAAAAAACTTCCTCCAGCTAATTCAGCGTGGCAGATTATTAAGCGTCCACCTTTTCCCATTGGCACTTTTGAACAAGATGCCTTGGTATCGTCTGTCCACGACTGCGGCACGGTATGATTCAAGTTCAGCCAAATCTCTTCGACAAATATGACATTGTCCCAATTTGTGACTTTGTTAGCTCCAAACTCATAACTTTCAGTAAAGATCAATACACAGCTGGTGAAATTCAATAATTCTAAACACTAGTATTAAAATTAATAAAACCGCACAAGAGCGAGGCCACCTTAAAAGAAAATATTTTGATCGATTTATTTTTTCTTTAACCGATTATTAATAGTCTGTGGACAATATGAAAAAATCGTTATGCACGGCACTTGGCCGAGTGGGCGGTACCCAACAATGAAAAATATTTATTACCTTCAGAACATTTCGATCGGTAAAAAATAGAGAACTTGGGCGTGAACTGTCAAAACGGGCCTTTTATTTTGTGATTACTATAGTTAAACATGTTTTAATATTAAAATTTTTGTATTGGCAAGGAACCTAAAACAGACAAGGATGATGATTTTTGTCGGCGAATCAATGAAGCATTGAACAATCCTCCCACATCTGGAGGTCGTGGAGGTGGCAGTGGTGGTGGACAAGATGGAGAACTGCAAAATTTACTGAATAATATGTCACAGCAACAATTGATGCAACTTCTTGGGGGAGTTGGGCAGATTGGTGGGCTGTCATCTCTTCTTGGCACTATGGGGTAAGTAAAAAATTTGTTTGCATAGTATCAATTTCTTCTGCCTTTGTGAAGGATTACCCTGCCCAGTAGTGGCACACTTACAGACTGAAGTAAAAGTTACTATGTAAAAACTTACTATTGCTACTCTAGTATAACTGAAAATTACTAATGCAGAGGTATCAAGTTTTAATTAAGGTCAGCTTTTGATAAGTCTCAGGATTTTCATAATTCTGTATAATGTATGTTTTTGCCTTTGCAACCATTGATATAGATTTTGTCAATAGTTTTATTCCTAACAAATTGTAAAAAAAATTCAGGATGCAAGTTGCTATTTAGTCTTCTTTGTATCCCTACCAATGTGTTATACAATTTAATTTCAAAACTATTAGTTGAGCAGCTAAGTGTGAAAACTAAGCAAACTCACTCTTGCATTAATGATACTAGTATTTACTTAATAATAATTACATGCTCTAAATGGTGAATGTGTGTCACTCATATTGAGGTTAATATACATGAAGAATTATTGCCTATGTCACATAATGATCCATGAAGTCATCATTGAGGATAAACTTTGTCTAATTTTTAAAAGAGACCTACGCCCAAAACTGTACAATACTTAAAAATGGTTTTATCAATATTGTCCTGTCCTCATTTAACTAATGAGTTGGGCATAGTATGCCTTCTTACTCTAACATAGGTACAAGAAAAGCAAAAATGTTACCATTGAGAAACAATTTCAAGGTCATTTAATGATCATAGTTGCAACCACACTGTACAAATGATTTATTGATGTACTTACATATATGTCTGTGTTGCAGATAATCAAATGAGTATATTCCATAATAGTCTTGCAACTTTTTTGTGGGGACTATTAATTCATTGCTACCTTTCTACTCAACTACTGTGAAGTTGAAGGGAGGAGAGCTATGATTGCACGCATTATGTGGTTATGTAGATTATGTATTCTGACATAATTTGAACTGTTCTATCATATTTTGCAAACTTATTATTATAATTTGACAAATGAGTTATTGAAAGTGTCTTGATTGTTTGCTGGTTATGTGATGTAAACTCATGAACTAAACAATATTTTAATGATACTAATCATAAATGATGTCATTCAAATACTTAGGGTTTATAAACTTATTATTAAATGGATGCTTAAGTTTGAATTGTTTGCATTATAAAGATAATGTATTATGTGTTTCCCCTTTAAAAATTACTTACATTAAAATAAAACTCCAAAATAATAAGAAAATATATAGTCTTATTTTATAAGACAAGAAAATATTCAACATACTAATGTTCAAAAGAGAACTGTGATTTGCTTGAGTGTTATGAAGATACATTTTATTGTGAGAAAATATGTGACTGCTATGGGAGAGACATGAGTGCAACTGCCAGCAAAATTAATCTAGAATTAACAGCATAACTTGCTTTAGTCTCAGTAGTCGCCATTTCTTAGTTGTTTTTGTCTGTTAATGTGTAAAGTTAAAGTGAGTATGTATACTTAAAGTGAGCGTGCAGAGTGGACGTGTTGATAATATTTATTAAATTGTGAAATAGTATCATAAACGAAACTAACTTCACTGTGCATAAAGATAAAGTTATTATTGGCAACACATTCGCGCGTCTTTAATCTTCACAACTGCAAGTACAAAATACTGCGATCCTCATACCTCACCCCCGCGAAAAGAAGACAGACTGCAATAATCTATCTCGCACTGTAAATTTTATTAAAATGAGTGTTATTCGATCACCACCTCAGGATTCTAATACGTGTAGGGATGGCAATGGAGATTTGATAGCAATAGCAACTTCTTTGGATAGGGCTGGTGGATCTCAACCTGACTTGAGAAAACTTGTCGAATATGGTCAAGATTCAGAATCTCTACATAAAATATCATTTCGTCATAAAAGGAAATATCCGGATGACGATCTTGCTGCGAAATTTGAAACTTTTCAATCCAATATTCAATCAATGCTAATGGACATGGCGAAAGTTCAATCTGAAAGTCTCAAAAAAATATCAACTGACGTATCATCAATAAAAGACCAAATTCCTCTTATCAAGGATACAACAGATAATTTATCTATAGAACAGGACAAATTGAAGTTAAATTTGGTGAACATCTCAAATTTTAAAATTAACATTGAATAAAAGGTAAACTCTCTTGAAACTGCGTTTAAGTCTATAAAAACCACCATAGCTACATTACCCCAAATGCAACAACCAGTTACTTATGAAAATTTTATAAACGAGAATCAAGCCAGATTGCAAAGAGAGAAAAATATTATTATACGAGGGATAAATGAAACACATTCAAGTGATCCTGCAGTAAGGCGCAAATATGACATGGAAGAGGTAACCAAAATAATAAAAATGGCTGTCCCGGATTGTGTGACACCATTAAAAACAATTCGATTAGGAAAATATGAACCTAGAAAGTCAAGACTAATTAAGGTAATCTTTAAAACATCTGAAGCTTCAAAATCTATTTTGCGCAACAACAAATCAAAGATTGAACTTACAAGCGTCAAGATATACTATTATGAGACACCTCACCAAAAGAAGTATCGTGAAAACGTAAGAACTGAGTTGCAGCGGCGTTTAGATGAAGGAGAAGAAGGTATCACCATAAAATACATCCATGGTATTCCTAAGATAACTAAAATAGATCCAAACAACTAATTACCCACACGCATAGTTAACTATGCAAATGAAAACAACCCGAACTATATCACATACGAAACAACTGACACATATGACAACCTAGTAAAAACTTCAAAGTCGCTAAAGATTCTTTACGCAAATGCACGCAGTATTGTGAAACCAGGCAAACTTGACGAGCTTTAATGTATTATTCAAAGTATACTCAGTACTATACACATTATAGTTTTAACAGAAACTTGGATCAAAACTGAACCAGAAGCTCAATCTTTAACTATACCAGGATACACTCATATCTTTGTGCATGATTGTCTAAAGCATTCTTATGTTGAGGATATAAGTAAATTTAATAGACATTTTTTATGGATACACATCAACAAATATTCTTTGGATATTGGTAAAACCAACAGTAATGATTTTCTTGAAGAATATTCACAACAATTAACAAAACGAAAAAGAGCTTTGGTGTTTGGCGATTTCAACTACGATCTACTAATTCCTGATAAACCTGTAAAAAAATATAAAAAGGTAATGCTGGAGAGTAGTTATTCAATCTTGAATAACATAGACCTACAGTATTGTACTAGAGATATACTAACAAGAAAAGCCATTTTGGATCATGTGTCCTCGAGTTTGAAAAATCACAGGTTTCAACTTACCTTAATTGACTCGCCTATGTCAGATCACAAGCAGATGTATTTAGAAGTTGGTAAATATCAGACCGAAGTTAAGAAAAAAGTTAAATATCAAGCCATAAATTATAAATCACTATACTGCGCAGTAGAAACTTCAATAATAAATATGTGCGAAAGTAATTATGAAACTCTTGAACGCTTATTAAAAGAAACCGTACAAATAACTAAAATAAATAAATCTAAAATTCAAAATCCACCACGATCTGACTGGATAAATAAAGACATAATTACAGCTATAAGAAGAAGAAACCAATTGTGGTCTATTCATAAGAAAACACCAGGCAAGACTATAAAAGCAAGAAATAGCGTTACTAAACAGATTAAACAGTCAAAGTACGGATACTACATAAAAGCATTTCAGAACTGCGAAAAGAAGCCTATAAAAATGTGGAAACTGATAAATAATTTAGCCATTAATAAAAATAAATGTAATTACTCACCCACTAAGATAGAAACACTGTTAGGTACAACTTCCGATGTTTATGAAATATGTAATCATTTTAACAACTTTTTCGCGTCAGTTGGCTCCATTCTCGCAGAACAAATTATAAGACGGCAACAAACTAATACCATTAATACACAAACACAAATACTCTCCTCTACTCAAAACTACCTTGGGCAAGAACTTTTAACTTTGATGCCAACAACGGATAATGAAGTCAGCTATATAATTGATAACCTCAAAACCAATACCAGTATTGGTCTCGATGGCATCAGTTGCAAAGTTCTAAAATGCGTTAAGAACCTTATAATAACTAAACTAACAAACTGTATAAACCATTGCTTAGTCAATGGATATTTTCCCGACTCTCTCAAAATAGCCAAGGTTTGTCCTATATTCAAATCAGGTATAAAAACAGACTGAAAATTATCGTCCGATTTCAGTCCTTCCAATCATATCGAAAGTATTTGAAAAAATTCTATACGATCGACTACATAGGTACCTAAAAACTATCAATTTTCTTTCTGACAATCAATACGGTTTTCGAGCAAAGTCTAATACACTAGCAGCCACTATTGATCTGGTCACAAACTTGAAGAGTTACTATAGATAAGAAATGCATAAGTCTTGGCATTTTTATAGACTTTAAAAAGGCATTTGACAGTATTAGTCACAATGTACTTATTCAAAGATTATACAGCATGGGTATTAAAGGTACTGCCCTTAACATATTCCGGTCATATCTTACCAACAGATATCAAATAGTTCAGATTGGTGACGTCCAAAGCTGTCCTAAAATCCTAACTTTTGGTGTGCCGCAAGGCTCAGTTCTTGGCCCTTTATTGTTCGTTATCTACATAAATAGCATCGATCATTTAGGTCTAAAAGGTAATCTTACTTTGTATGCTGATGATACAAGCTTATTTTACTCTGGTACTGACATTAAAACAACCGTCGATCAAGCGCAGGATGACTTAAATTGCCTCTCCAGATGGTTCGATGGTAATCTATTAACAATTAATATAACTAAAACAAATTACATTATCTTTTCTGCTAAAAACAAAAAAATAGATAACTATAAACCTTTATGCATAAATAATAAACCTCTCACTAGAGTATATTCAGCCAAATATTTAGGAGTAATATTCACTAGAGTATATTCAGCCAAATATTTATCTAGACAGCCAACTTTCATGGGTACCCCACATAGATAAGCTGCAATCAAAATTGTCAGCTCTCACGGGTAGACTTCGCGGTATTGCTCGCTGCTTACCAAAACCTATTAGATACGTTATATATAATTCTATGGTAAAACCCCACTTAGACTACCTAATAGAAATATGGGGAACTGCGGCTAAGACCAATCTAAAATATCTACAAATAACACAAAATAAATTAATAAAATTACTCTTCCATTATAACTATTTAACTAAGACAGAAAAAGTTTACAAGGAAACCAACTTAATGACATTATCACAGATATATAGATATAATACATGCATATTAGTTAGAAAATTTTAAACAAAGACATTCATACCAAAATTTCATTTACAAAAGTAGGACAAACACAAAAACGTATAACTAGACGGAGAAATAACATTTGTCTCATACACCCGCGAACTAACTATGGCCTAAAAAATATACTCTATGAAGGAGCACAGATTTATAACAAATTACTAAATAACATTAAAGAAATACAATCTTATACGTTATATAAAAAAACTGAAGCACCACATTCTAAAAGAATTTATTAGATACTAAAACATTAAACGTTTACATTTAATATATTCAATAAAACGTAGTCATATTTTATTTTTCTATAATTCTTTAGTAATAATCTAAGTAATCATAATTAATGGTATTATACTTATCCTCATAAATGTTTCAAGTATATGTTATATTTTTCATCTACTACTTACTCAAAATTGCAATCAAGTTGCCATCCGTATTCGAATACGTAATAGTGCATGTTATTCTGTTGTTACCTACATCACAAGTTTATTGTATATACATCAAACAATATTAATGTACCACTACCTGCATGCTCATAATTGTGAATTAGTATTAAGATACTGTGATTTCTCAATAATAAGTGAATTGTATTATTTTATCTTTGAGAAATAAATGTCTTAAACCAGAAAATTTGTAATCAGATAAGTATTCCAAAATATTTTTAACAAAAGTCTATTTGCTTCTGTTGCAGGAATAGCAGTGGCGGTAGCAGTGGCAATACTAGTAGTCGTCCGTCGGCCGGCAGTGGCAACAGCTCCCGTGGCGGGAGTGCTCCGCGCACCACTGAGGCACCCGCCGCACGTACTCCATCGCGCGCTCGGGACGTGCCTGCTCCTACAGCTACACCTCCCAATACTGCTACTGCTGCCCAGCCTCGTAGTATGTCCATACAGTATTTATATTAAGATGGTTTCTCACATTTATAAAGGACATTGTCCATAGACAGCAGAACTGGGATACACTCGCCATTTTCGTAAGTAAGGGTGTCTTGGGGACTTGTTGGGGATAGGAAGTTGTGCAGTTTTTTCAGCAAATCTTGTGGCGGTTCACAGAGGTTAGATGAATTTAGATACTATAGTTGTCACAAAATAAAAGGCCCGTTTTGACATTTGTCTTATTGATGGATATAGTGATATAACCATACGACTCGGTACTCGATACTCACGATATATCGATTCAAGTTTGCGTGAGTATTTAATCGATACACGACGACATATTCATATGTATTGTAAAGTGCATTGGATTAAAATTTTGATATTATGGGTATTTTGAAATGACACAATGTCTCACACGTATTTTGAAATGACACAAAAAGGTAAATTTTCTATCATTATATATTTGTGTTACAATAACATTCATTCAATCACAAAATAAAAAATCGAGAAAAAGTGAATCATCAATTTCTTCATTTTCTTCAAATGATGAGCCAAAATTGTCGGTTGAGCTATCGTCACCCGCATCTATAATTAGTTCATTTTCAATTATATTATCAATATTGATGTCTCTCTCATAGTCTTCCTTAATTACTTTTCGAGTTTTCTACCACTTTTGTGCAGTTTTCTTTAGTAATTTTGGCACAAGCTTCATTCAACAATGTCATAATTTTCTTAGTGGAGAATGGCGGCTTTGTATTGTGGCGTGCTGCGTATCCTTTCATTTGAGCCCAGATCAAAGTATTGTACTGACAATGGTATGGTGGCGCTCTTATCATTTTGTATCCATGCTGAACCACTCTGTGAATTTATTTGCGTCCTTTTCTTCGTGATATTTTTTTGTACTTTTAGACTCCATTGCAAGCAAGGCATCATTAAAAAAAAACTTCCCGCAGCTGATTCAGCATGACAGATTATTAAGCGTCCACCTTTTCCCATTGGCACTTTTGAGCAAGATGCCTTGGAATCGTCCATCCACGACTGTGGCACGGTATGATTCGAGTTCAGCCAAATCTCTTCGACAAATATGACATTTGTCCCAATTTGTGACTTTGTTAGCTCCAAACTCATAACTTTCAGTAAAGATCAATACACAGCTGGTGAAATTCAGTTATTCTAAACACTAGTATTAAATCACTCACTCACTATCACTCTCTTATCACTTGGTTCATTTGGTGATAAGAGAGTGAACGACGCAGGTAGGCTCATAGCGGATGTATGCATGGAGAGAAACCTTATTGTGTCAAACACATTTTTCCAACATAAGGACATCCACATGTATACATGGAGAAGGAATGAACAAAAAAGTATAATAGATTTAATTTTGGTAGACAGTCGCCTCCGAAGCAAAATATTGGACGCAAGAGCCTACAGGGGCCCCACAGTCGATACGGACCACTATCTCGTTATTGCGAGATTTAGTGGTCTGTTCAGAAAGTGGAGGCACTGGCGAGAGCGTGTCCACTTCGGAGGGCTTGAAAGAATAAAGGTTGAAAGGTTGCAAGAAGAGTGTGTAAGAGAAAAGTATGTAGAGGGTGTCCGAGAACGGCTGACGATGGCAAGCCAGCCGCAATCGGACATTGAAGAATGTTGAAGAATATTGAAAGAGAGTATGGTAGATACAGCGAAAGAAGTATGTGGAAGTACAAAGAAGCATAGAAAAACAAATGGTGATGCATGGTGGGATGCGGAAGTTGCAGCTTCCGTAGAGCAAAAGAAGAAAGCGTGGCTGGACTATGTCTCTTCTTTGAATCTGAATGACAGTATGACTGAACAGAAGAAAGAAATATATCTGCAATGTAAGAATGACACCAAGGCCTTAGTGAAAGAGAAACGTGATAGAGCAAATATGAGTGCAGAAGATAGGCTGACTAAACACTTCGAGGGTAACACCAAACTCTTTTGGAGGAGAAAAAGTCTCGGTGTGGTTGGTCAGCCTTCAGAATGAATAAAATAAGGTCTAAAGGTGGAGACATTCTTACACAAACAAGATGTGTTAAGCCGATGGAGTGAATATTTTGGCGATATGTATGCGGATGCTCGAGTTGGCGCTGGTGTCGCATGTGGTTTAGTAGATCAACATTCGGCACCGGCGTCCCCCGATGGCATCAGTATGGATGAAGTTGAATGGGCGATAAGAAGTTTGAAAAATGGTAAGGCAGCGGGCATTGATATGGTGTCTGCCGAGATGATCAAGCTTGGTGGCTCCTGTGTCTGGGAGGCGTTCCTGTTGCTCCTCAATTTATGTTGGAGCTCGGGAATGGTTCCCAGGGACTGGAATAGCGCAGTCATCGTGCCTTTGTTTAAAAACAAGGGTTCACGTTATGACTGCGCAAATTACAGAGCCATAAGCTTGACCAGTTTGGCAGCAAAAGTGTACGGTAAAATTATTGAAAGGAGAATGAGGATGGTGTCCGATGGTTTGATGTGTGAGACACAAGGAGGTTTCAGGAGTGGAAGGAGATGCATGGATCAAGTGTTCTCTCTGCGCAACATTGTGGAGAAGCATCTGGCTCTAGGTCAAAGGGTTTTCTGCAGTTTTGTGGATCTGGAGAGAGCATTTGACACGGTTGTACGAAAGGAACTTTGGGACATTTTACCGGAGTATGGTATTAACGGTAAACTGCTACAGGCTGTGCAGTCCAGTTACATGGGCTGTAGAGCCTGTGTGCGGCTGGATGATGGAATGTCGCTTTGGTTTGACGTCAATATCGGCGTTAAGCAGGGGTGCGTTCTGTCAGCCAGGCTGTTTATCATATATCTAGATAAATGTCTCCAAAGGTTGAACGATATGAATGTGGGAGTCCAAATGGGCGACTCAGTGGTCACTGCTCTGCTCTATGCAGATGATGCAGTCCTGCTGGCACAGTCAGCGACTGACCTGCAGACCCTAGTCGACACAATGACAGAAGATTGTAAGAAAAGGGGTCTACGCGTGAATGTTAGCAAAACCAAAATAATGGTATTTGAAAGAGATGAAGCCAGAACAGATGTAAGAGTAAAAATAGGTAATGATGTACTAGAGCAAGTGGATGAATTTGTATATCTTGGATGTGGTTTTAGCCGAGATGGAAGGTACACCACTGATATAGAGCGAAGAGTGAATGCGGGAAATAGAGTGAACGGAGCGTTGGGACAACTTCTCGGTAGCCACCACCTCTGCCAGAAGGCACGTGTAGCAATATATAACGCTGTGCTTGTCCCAACATTACTATATGGAAGCGAGAGTTGGGTATGCAGAAAAGTGCATGAAAACAAAATTAATGCGGTCGAAATGCGATCTCTACGGAAAATCTGTGGAGTTAGGCTGACCGACCGCATTCGCAACGATGACGTAAGAGAGCGAGTAGGTATGAAAGAGAGTATTGGTGTAAAGATGCGAAAGGGAATGCTCCGATGGTTCGGACATGTGGAAAGAATGCCGAACGAACGTCTGGTTAAGAAGATATACAATGCGAAAGTGGAAGGATGTAGGTACCGGGGGAGACCGAGACTCGCCTACCTAGACCAGATTGGTCACGTGCTGAAAGAAGGTGGAGTCAAGAGTCTCCGAAACCGGCGAGCGTGTATGAAGAGAATTATGAATGTTGAAGAAGCGAGTGAAGTATGCAAGGATAGAGTTCTCTGGCACTCTGTTCTCTCTGCCTACCCTGCAAGGGATATGGCGTGATGATATGTATGTATGTACTAGTATTAAAATTAATAAAACCGGACAACTGCGAGTCCACCTTAAAAGGAAATATTTTGATCGATTTATTTTTGCTTTAACCGATTATTAATAGTCTGTGGAGAATATGAAAAAATCGTTATGAACGGCACTTAGCCGAGTGGGCGGTACCCATCAATGAAAAATGTAATTACCTTAGAACATTTCGATCGGTAAAAAATAGAGAACTTCTTGGGTGTGAACTGTCAAAACGGGCCTTTTATTTTGTGATTAATATAGGATCACTAGTTCCCTAAAGAGGCGTAAAAATTGGTTGTAGTTATCGGGGACCACACAGCCCTAAAGATCTGTAACAGATATCAAAATGTTTAAGGCTTATCCGATAGTTTCAGTTATAAATATTAGATTTTTAGGGAGTTGTAAAAGGAAAATATGTATGATGTAACGATTTTATAACTGTATTTCTAGGTTAACATTTGGTACTATAACGTAACGTGTCTCTCTGACTCAATATCTGAAATTACTTGAAACTTCTATATTGGTTTCGGTTTCTGTTTTTTTTTTCGGATATTTGATAGTTGCAATTACGGAGTTCCATAACATTTCTAATGACTGCATCATATAAATGAAAATAGAAAAATACCCGTTATTGTGTTGGGGCAAAGTTTTTTTTTAAACATTATGTAGTATGCAAATATAAACATCATTGTTGCAGGTGGACAGGTCTACTTGTCTGATCTACAGCGCTACTTCTCAGGACTGGGCAATGCACCACCGGAGAGTGAGAGTGCGTCAGCGGCGTCGACGGGCGCAAGCGCTACTACTGGCGCGGGAGCGAGTGCAGGCGCTCGCGTCGATCTGGCGGCAGCGTTGACATCGCCCGAAGTAGTGACTACGGCGAGTGCACCTACCAACTCTCAACGGTTGGCACCGCATCTGCCGACGACGACGGCCGGCGCCGCGCCTGACGATGTAAGGACCACACTGCTCTCACCGCAGTTCGCTCAGGTGAACCTTCGTGTATAGTGCACTTGATATCGGCTAAGTCCTCGCGTTTCTTAGATTTATTATTTATCGCAGAAAAACTTTATTTATCAAACATTTATCACGCGGTCGGGATAAGTGCATTTATGTATAATTCTTTTTTTATTATGATTTTTTTCTGATATTTTCACACAATAGTTGAGGATTATAGGATATATATACACACTCTGCTTACAGCTCCCAACATAATTATGTTGTGACCTGTAAGCAGAGCGCTGCCGCGATAGCTCTGAGCTAGATATTGGAGGGTCGTCCGCAAATGTACGCTGGAACAAAATTGGGTACCAGCTTATATTGTGAATGGTCATAAAAAAATTGAAAAAAAATGGGTCAAGTGGGTACATTGCCGAATAGGTCGACGTATCACAAAGAATCTCCTCGTTTTTGGCAGAAGAATCTATGTCTTAATTTTATTGTTAATATATTTCAGGCAGCAAACCAGTTTTCTTCTGCGTTAACTTCTGGTCAAATGGGACCAGTCATGTCCCAATTTGGACTGCCTTCTGAAGTAGTATCGTCTGCAAATTCGGGGGATATGCAAGCCTTCTTCAAGGCACTTGAAACTACGTCTGCTTCTTCGGATGCTAACAAGCCCAAAGATGGCGATGATAAGAAAAAGGATGACAAATCCAAAGATGATGGAAAGAAAGAGGACGATGCTGATATGTCATTAGATTAATCTTACATTTATTTACGCAGAAGCTAAAAACTGTATTAATTTGATCACAATTTGTTTGCAATATTTTCTTGTAGGAATTTTTAGTAATTGATTTTCAAATATATAACCTTTCCTTGTATGTATATATCGTCTTTTATTTCTTGTTTTGACCTATTTTTTTTTCCTAAGCTTGTCTTATATGCCTAAACAATAGTGGTATCGAAATTTACATGCGATAATTAGTGTTAAATATAGTATTCCAAAGAATGAATGTTATGAATTTTTGACAGTTATAATCCATCCATCAGCTTGTCGCGGACCATAGCCTAATAAATGAGGATATATTTTATACCATGTTCTCCATTTGGTGACGAGTTAAGAAAGGCAACATCTCATGAGCAAATTATTTCATGGGAGTCTTAACAACAGGTAAAATCACGAGCAGAATGGGATATTTAATAACATTAACTTCGACTCCCAAACCGTTGCTGGATGGGTACATCTAGAAGCAGTCTATCTTGTACTATGGAATGAAATCCTCCATGAGCATGTCCAGCTCGCACTCAATGCAATATTGACGTAATTTCCACATGTACTGTGAGAATTACAGTAGAATCCAGTTATTATGACATTAAAGAGAAATGACAAATCCGTCATATTAAGCAGACTTCATACAAAACAGAAATTCCCAGAAAATGCAAAACTTTCTAGTTTTGTAAGGTACATACATAATGTCGGTTTAATAAACAGTAAAACTACAAAATCAAACCACCGACTTAACACTTGATCAACGTGTTCTTATCGTAATTCTTTCAAAGAGCCTCGCTCAGTTTCAAATCGAATTAAATGATTCTTTAATCTTCTACTTGTTTTTAAAAATTATTGATATTTTAGAATGACCGACTGCAAATTTGCAAGAGATGAGTGAATGATGATATTCTAGTCTGAATATAATTCTACGGGTACCTTCAAATCATAAAAATGGCATGACAATGTTAAGCTTTTACCAAAAAGTTTAACATTGTGATGCCATTTTATTTCCAAATCACTAACAATTTTCATTTATAGACTCGTAATTATCATAAAGAAATAAAACAAAAATGAGCCACGTGCAATGCACACATCAAGCGAAGGAAGAAGAGATGCCAACTAAAATGGGCGAATACATAAAGAATACATCATGTAGGTCATATAACCGGCCTTGATTTTTCAAAAACAGGTCATAATAAGCGAAATGTCAATATAAGCGAGGTCAGAATATCCGTTTTTCTTATAAGGATTTTATATGAAAACCAAACCCGGCTGAGAATAACGTCATATTAAGCAGTTGGTCAATATAAGCGGATTCTACTGCAAATTAAATTACAGGGTAAATGACTGAGTAGTGTTAAAACTCATCGATAAATCTAAATATAATATTTTGTTTTTTAAATTTGTAAAATAATATATCTATTTATTTCGGCTTTTTTATATACTGGTAATGGCAACACATTTATAAGCACAACTGTTTACAGTTACCACTTATAGGTGAGACTGCAAAACATTCTTTAAATTCGTTTTCGAGCCCCATCTGATATAATCAATGGTCGATTTTTCTATCCTAATGATTTAATTTACATTTTATTGTATACGTTGCTTGTTTTCTTGATCTCTCGCGAGCTTTTGATCTGGTATCATATGATATGTGGAAAAAGCTTCAGGAGAGACAAGTGTTGGCAGAACTATTGCATATATTCCACTATAACCAATCGAAGGGAGATGGTCCGATAAGCACTCTGGTGTCAACAACATCAGCTATGCTGACGTCATAATCCTTATATTGCAAGGAACTTTACAAACATATAATTTGACAGACACAAATTACACCTAGATTCAGAAGAACAATTTATGGATCACGCAAAGCAATTTCCTGTGTGAGAAGCGAATCCACGATACTGGCATGGTAGTTCGGTATCTTAACTACGACGCCATCTGTGCAGTTCTGTGAATGTAGCTTGTCCGAAATAAAAAATATTATAATATTAAAACATCACATACATCGCTTTTGTAGCATCGTGTCTTGGGATAGACGTTCGAAGAGTATGGCAATCGAAAGACCACTTTGTGGTTCACAGACCGTTACAATTTTATGAATATGGTTTTTATAAAAAAAAAGTACATTTTCAACTTTTTATGTACGCGCAGACTGATGATCGTATTTTAAATTAAAAAAACCTTCAAGAGGTTCAAATAACTTTAAAAGTTTTTTTCATTAGGTAAATCCTAGGCAATAAAATACTATATTAGATTTCACCAGTTAATTTTCATAACTTATGTTCAAGGGCGTAGCCAGGATTCTGTATAGAGGGGGGCAGATTAAGAAAATCCTAGACTATATTGTTTTAATCGTGGTGTTTAATATATGAGGATCTCACATTAGTAGTGGAGGTAAATTCATTAAAATAAAGTCTATATCTAAAATACTTAGTTTAAAGTATCTTGCATTTTGTATTTCGGATACTTTGTACAGGGTATTTTGTACATGTTTGGGTATAAAGCTCGTGAGCATTAGCGACCAACCATTCTTATATTGGGGGCACCTGCCCGTACCTGGCTACGCCCTGGCTTAAGTAATAAATATAGGGATATCACGAAGAACAAAATGATGCCTTTAGGTTTTGATGATAGCGGGCGTTGTAATAAATTATAATTCGACGAGCAACCATTCGCTTCATTTTCTACGGAAGCACACATGAGCTTTCCGCACAACATTTTGCTATACATGCTTATTAACGTTATTAGTGTACATCGTAATCAAACAAACATTAAATATATCAAACCCAACATTAAACTGAGCACGACGTTTATCAGATATTAGAGCCATCTCTTTGCTGCAATATATTGTCATGTTACTTGGATAGATGGCGCTTTAATAACTGTTTATATAGAATCTTCCACTGCTTTCGTGAACAGCTGTGTTCTCCTTTTATATTTATAAAAAATACCAACAGGTACTTTTAAGTATAAAGATTTTTTTAAATTCCCTCTAGGAAAACCTTATACATTGACGAAATAATTATATAAATGGAGTTATGCGTAGGTACATTGCATTTACTTTATAGAAAAGTATTTCAAATCGTTAGAAGACTGATATAGCTTTACTTGTAATAATGGTAGGTAATCTGTTATTAAAACATTAATTATATGCCAAAGTGACAACAACATAAATAACTGCACAAATTTCATTGTTTCAACTTACGCTAATGGACGATTTGATATAAACGAATTGAATAAACGGACAGTGATTATATGCCAGTCATTCTTTCTTACGCCTTGCCTTCTGCTATGTTGTAGACACGTACTTATAATGCGTAGTATAATTGTGCCAAATTTAGATTACAGTCGAAAGCATCAATTATGATCTTTATTTCTACGCTTGAAGAGTCAATGTTGTTTTCAATTGACATTGTGTAGCTATACAAACATCTGCTCGGCTAGCTTGATATTTTATATGTAATACCTACTTTCAATTCGGTATGTACTCTGGTAGTAATATTCATTCTCTGTCGGAGTTCAGTACGGTATGCGCGTTTTTGTGTTGAATGTGTTTTGGTGTAACGATGTGTATTTAATTATATTTATCATTTTAAAATTTGCATTGAATATAAGCCTAAGTAATGTAAGTGTCGTGGTATAACTATATAAACAAACGTTAACGATTTGTGTACCTAATGGATTGAGTACAGGTTTTGCAAGATGTATGAGTAACCAATGACCGCAGGGCATCCCTATGTGGGGACGTGCAGGGCGGGGGGAAGGGGAGACCAGATTGCCAACTACATTGCGGCGGGTTCGGAGTTCACCACGAACAGGATTTGAAATTAACAAGTAAGTTTATCAGTGACTTTTTTGGGTTTTTGAACGTAATAGTGCGTGAGATCAGTAATAATTCTAAATTTTCTAGGTCTACCATATTGACTAATATTTATGGTTGGTTGACTTGTTAGCTAATATTTATATATACATATTATTAACATAATTTACTATTATATTAATTTGCAAAGACAAAAACGATACATTTAGTGTTTAAATCTGATATATAGCAGATATATGTTTATCAATTTTTGCTAAAATATATAAAAATAATATGTTATAAATTATAATAGCACAAATGTCAAAAATATCGAGCAAACACCTGTTTTGTAATAAAAATATGTACATACTTCGTTTAAAGAGTGACGAACTTGGAACTGTTTAATGAAATCTACTTGGCATTCTCAGAAAAACGATCGGTTTCTCTCAACGCCATACAATTTTATACCCAATACCTACTTTTGTTATCGCTTTCTGAATAGGCAGCAATTTTGGTATTTGCGACACCCGAAGCAGAGACACGATGAGCGCACGGCGACCTCGAACGATGGCGCGGGGAGTGCGGGGCGCTGGGGAATCCTTCTGGCGCCAGACCGGTATCGGCGTCTACCCGCGCCCCGCGCTCCACCGCCTATGCTCACACTCGCACAGAGCAACACTAACTCGAAATAGATGCACGGTGATTTACGCCTCGGGCGTACGAGTAAATATGTTGCTTGCTGGCCTGCCTTGGCACGTCCGCTCGCCCCCGCCACATGCCGATCTCCGTCCCATCCCAGCAGAACTAAGACTACCGTTCACCTTCTTGTCAGAGCATACATTACCCCACACGCTAAATTTTGCAACTGTATTCAAAAATATTTTTAATCTAAATAAGTAATTATTTGTATGAGCGTATGTCAAACATTTTGTTTGTGATAATCGTTTCATAAATGGTAAGAAAACATTTGAAAACGCGATTAATGTATATTTTGCTTTCCACAATATCTAGACCTCTAGGTAGACCTGTACGTAACTCAAGACAACTAGAATAGGACGATAATAAGGAACAGAATATTAATAGTTTTAAAAGTTAAAAACCAAGGCGAATCCTACCTATGTTGTCAGAGAGGTAGATACTGATAAATAGTCTACTCATTACGGTTATAGAATATATAAAATAATAATTTGAGCAGGAAATTCGCCAAACGAAATGTTATGAATGTTCGGTTTACCCAATTTTACTCATTTACTCCCTGAGGCGATGATATATATATATTAATAGTATACGAAGCGTCATAATATTGAAAAAAAAGTGAAATGCATACAAATTAAATACATCCATAAAAATTCCTAATCGTGAGCATAAACTATATCGTGGTGGGCGGAGCTTACAATAAATAGATTGTAATAATCACAGACTAAGTAGTAATAGTAACAATTTTATATCGTCGAGGGCAATCAGAGTTCGAATTGTAGATGTCATATTTAGAAACAATCTGACCAGCAACACGCTCGTCCAAAGTTGGAAATGTTAATATGTATGTCAAATTAAAAATAGATCGTCGTGAACAAATTTCATATCATAGTAAGACAATTTATATAATTTTCCATAATATGTGTTAAGTGATAATTTTATTCGAATTTGTAATCAAACAGCCGTTGCTATGCAGCGGCAATTAAGCTGGACGCTTGATGCGCGATTGTTGCTCCGGTTTACTAGCATTAAAATTCTGTCGAGACCATAGCTTACCCAGAAAAAATATATAGATGCTAAACTACGTTTCTATTTGTTACATGCAGTATACTGTATAGTATTATAACCTACAACCTTTCTCGACGAATAGACTACATAACATAATAAGGTTTACGAAATGGAACAGGTGGTGTTTAAGACTAGAGCGTTCAAATATCTAAACAAAGAAGCAAACTCTTTTAGCATTATACTATTGATATAGATTAACTATTCGTATTATGACAAACTAATAGTACAATTAATCACTATCATCTCCTTCCTCGAGCGTGTCGTAAGATGCAACTAAGGAAAAGTATGCTTACGTTGCCTTAGATAATAAACAAAACTCTACTAGAGAGTAGAGTAAGAAGTATGTTAATCTCACCAATGGCTCTTTCAGGAGGCTTGTGCCCAAAGAGTAGGATGTATATGGTCTGAAAAGGAACAAGAACTACTTTTTCATGTTTATATGTATATTAGGTACATATAAATATAAATTCTGATTGAGAAATAATCACTATAATCAGTCTAAATTACTGAGGCCCGACTTCTAAATTAGACAGTATGTGTATTTAAGTTACTTAGATGGAGGTTTTCTCTCTATACGAAGGTTTAATTCTCAGAAATGACTTTGTAAAACATTAGTAATTATTTGCTGCATGTTTCGAATGGCAGTTCGTATAGAAAAATAATTCATTATTCTACATACTTACCTACGAACCTGAAACTTGGTGGTATATAAATTTAGTATTTATTTTTTAAATTACACTCCTAAATCTCAACCTTATTCAACAATTTATATTCAATACGGTGGCACATAAAGTCTTGAAACTTGTAAAATATATTTATTTTATGGTATAAATACAGGATAATAAAAGGGATTAATTATTTTAAAAAAGGTTGACAATGATTATTTTAAAAGTGGTAAACGAGAATTAATCTCTGCTTGAGATTTGTTATTTATAGTCTATAAAATATAGCTTGATCTCTGTGACAGTTCTCACTAGTCCCGCACGCTTACGATACAGTCCGTATTTTTGTCGATATAATTCCTTATTTTTTTTTAAGGTTATTTGCTACTACAATTGAAAAACAATACATGAAAATCTTAATGAACTTCAATCAAATGGATGGATGAATCGATTATAAATTTAAAATAATTTATGAAAATCTTATTGAATTTAAATTAACGGATTTTATTTAATTTAAACTAAAGCTGTTAATTAATTCTTTTTATTATTCGAAAGGAGTACATCCAAGTTCATCGTGACTATTATCATTATCGCTGGGGCATTTCTGTAGGTTGATGATGAGTTCTTGGTCGCAGATTATTTCATTAATAATCATGTTTATTTTATAAAAGAAATGGTCTTATTAATATTATAACTGATGTCTGAATACTAAATTAACACAATTTACTTATTTTATAGAATAACCATGTAGTTTATATAGGTAATGTATTGGTTTTACTTGTTTTATAAATAATTAATAAGAATGTTATCGATTTACGTTTATCGACTGCCCCATCTTTTTCTTATTCTCAGTTCAGTATGATCTTGTACTTGCGTAAGCACCATACTTTTACAAAATGTTTACTAAGTATTTTAAAACATATGAGGTACTAGTTTTGGTGTAAATATTAATATTTTTACATTCATAATTCAGTTGAGATATAACTGGCACCTAAAAAATGAAAATATATGCGATATAATCAATTGTGGTAGGACCACGCTGTTGACAGTTTTCTATCTATAGCCGCGGGCCGGTCCGTCCGGGGTAGTACCACACTCTCGCAGGAGATGGACGTCTGAGTAGTGGCAATGTGCTATTGCGCTTCGTTCGGTGAGCGAGAGAGCCGGAAGCCCAATTGGGTGGGCTTGGGGATTTTATTGGTAGGCAGCGGCCCAAGCTATACCCTTGGTATTGCAAAGGTTCATGGGCGGCAGTGACACTTACCATCAGGTGTGCTGCTTGCTCGTTTGCCACCGTAAGCAATAAAAAAAATACAAATTAAAATTGTAATAATGACGCGTAGGTATTCTTCTTCTTCTTCTTATGTATTGGCAATCAGCTACATATACGAGCTATTGGTGCCAGTGTCAAGTTATAAATATTTTCACGTTTTTAGTCTTTCAAGTCAGTCGTTGTCTAAGTCAAATTATCACTAACAGTGCAATGGCCACACTGTTAATGGTATCTTGTGGGAATTTTGATGGAAAACGAAAACGTTGTAAAGCACTTTTATATGATATTCACTACATCCCAGTATTTCCGTATATCACATTACATAAAATGCCATTAAAATTATCTAATATAAAACATTAAAACACTAAGATATCGAATATAATACAAGAGCACCACATGAAGTTTTCAAATTCCCGTCAAAATTCAACGCGTAGGTATTCATAATTACTGCATCGGTTTAGTCGCTATCTGTCACAGAGATTCTGTCTGTCACTGACTGTCACATTACTGTATGGAAACGAGAGTTGGGTATGCAGAAAAGAGTATGAAAGTAAAATTAATGCGGTCGAAATGCGATCTCTGCGGAAAATCTGTGGAGTTAGGCTGACCGACCGCATTCCTAACGACGACGTAAGAGAGCGAGTAGGTATGAAAGAGAGTATTGGTGTAAAGATGCGAAAGGGAATGCTCCGATGGTTCGGACATGTGGAAAGAATGCCGAACGAACGTCTGGTTAAGAAGATATACAATGCGAAAGTGGAAGGATGTAGGTACCGAGGGAGACCGAGACTAACCTACCTAGACCAGATCAGTCATGTACTGAAGGAAGGTGGAGTCAAGGGTCTCCGAAACCGGCGAGCGTGTATGAAGAGAATTATGAATGTTGAGGAAGCGAGTGAAGTATGCAGAGATAGAGTTCTCTGGCACTCTGTTCTCTCTGCCTACCCTGCAAGGTATATGGCGTGATGATATGTATGTATGTATGTCACAGAGATCAAGCTATATTTTAAGGACTATATTACTTTTAATGAGGAGTTTTTATAACAGAATATGCTACAATTCATGATATTTATGATGTCAAGTATCTTACAACGTTCCAAGGAATACTAAATAAAAAAAATAGCGTGTTGTCAAACTACACGTCAGTGTAGCAATAATCGTGCTTGAGTACTATTTTAGTACTTATAGTCTATCTAATCTAAGAAGTGCACTTTGACAGCTGTCGAAGTAAGTTGTCTAGGTATGTGAATCAAATAATCGCTATCGAAAATATCCGATTTTGCTGAGAAATCGATATTGATTCTTTATAATTAATAATAGGTTTATTTTTTATTTTTCAAAAAGGTGATAAAGATATTAAGTGCTAAATTAGTACTAAACAAATTTAATTATTTCAGCATAGAATCTATTCATTATATTTAGTAGGATTAGGTTAAGGAATTTGAAAATAGCTATTTATTAAGAATTACTACTATTACTTGAATTATCAGCGTCGCGAACATTAATAATTATTGCCTTATCAAGCAAAGTGTCGAAATGTACATCTCTGTCAAAATCTCTATTCGATTAATTGTATTATTCTAATATTTTTACCGATTGTTTGGATATTCGTGAATTGGAAGTTGTCAAGCACTACTGTATAGAACGTGATGACGTGACATTGTCAGGTCGTCATTAACAATTACTATTTACCATGTAATTTTTATTTTAAATTAGTTTTACGAGTTTCAACATTAGATTATTGTACAAGAAAGTCACCCGCAATGTTAATTATGCAAATAACTTAATAGTTGTTTAAAATTTCAGACTTAGTGTTTACAATCATGTGTATACGTTTGACCGAGGTTATTGTGTATTTAAAAATGCAAAACGTCAAAATGCACTTCTTAGATGAGATGAACTAAAAATTATATTGTAATAGTTTTCGACTTAGACAATGAACCGACATGACTGACGACTAAAATATAAATCTATTATAATTTTTTAAACTTATTTTACTGGACATTGGCGAAGTTGTGGTTAATCACTCACAGAGGCCATTCATTAAGAAGAAGAAGAAGTACTTAAATTAATTCTGATTTCTATGATTGTAGTTAACACTGCCAGTGTATTATTTTATGGTTAACTGGACCTTATGATACCATCTTGTGTCTCTCTTATCTGCACAGTTAATGATATTAGATCTTTAAACTTATGTTTTGTATTAGGCGTAAGAAATTCTGAAGGCACATTCAAATATTTAAGTAGGTACATATATATATATATATAACGAGTATCATGGGATATTAAACATTTTAATATATAGGTAGGTATATAAGTAGATACGTAGTTCGCATTGTATCTACGAATGAAATGTCCGATTGCGGCTGGCTTGCCATCGTCAGCCGTTCTCGGACACCCGCTGCATACTTTTCTCTTACACACTCTTCTTGCAACCTTTCAACCTTTATTCTTTCAAGCCCTCCGAAGTGGACACGCTCTCGCCAGTGTCTCCACTTTCTGAACAGACCACTAAATCTCGCAATAACGAGATAGTGGTCCGTATCGACTGTGGGGTCCCTGTAGGCTCTTGCGTCCAATATTTTGCTTCGGAGGCGACTGTCTACCAAAATTAAATCTATTATGCTTTTCTGTTCATTCCTTCTCCATGTATACATATGGATGTCCTTATGTTGGAAAAATGTGTTTGACACAATAAGGTTTCTCTCCATACATCCGCTATGAGCCTACCTGCGTCGTTCACTCTCTTATCACCAAATGGACCAAGTACGTCCTCATAGTCGGGACGCTTGGTCCCCACCCATCCGTTCAAATCTCCGCATACAATCACGCGTTCACTGGTTTCTGCCATATCCAGAACTTCCCTAACATTGTCCCAAAATTTCTCTAGGTCTGATGCCACCGAGGATCCTACGGGAGCATATGCTACAACCATGAATACCTTGGTGAGACCTAGTTTTATACGGACCCAGAGAAGTTTGGGATCATACATTCCGTAATCCTTCACACCTGAGGCCAAGCGAGAGGACAACAGCACTCCTACCCCCATGCTGGCTCGATCGCTCTGTGGTACACCAGACCACAGAGCCATCCCGCCACCAGGAAGATCGCAGGCGTCGCTGCCCCTTCGCTTGGTCTCTGTTACACAGAGCACGTCTAGGTGTTTGTCCGCCATGACGGATATCAGCTCGTGCAACTTACCTTCCACACAACCTCTTACATTCCACGTGCCCACCCGGCACTCTGCTCTCCTCGACTCGCCTAACTGGGCAAGGCGTGATGGGTGGCGGCCCTCATCGCCGCAACTGCCGATGTTCGTACCGACGGGGGCGGGTCGGTACGCGTCGCCTCCGGGGGACGCCCTAACCCGCATTGCGGTACGCATATCGAGCCGGATTAGCAGTCTAATTAGACTGGCAGGGGACGCGAACGAGCACGCTCTGGACTATATTATGCCCCCTAAATAACATAATAATAATTGTAACCAATAATCAATATTAGCAGACTAAACAATGTATTCACTCACAATCACTTCTATATTTTGTTCTATTACTTTTACTATCTTCTCCTACTGACTTCTTCTTCTTTTTTTTGTTTTTATTATCATAAGTTCTACTACTTACAAACTTAAAAAAGAAAAAAAAAATAAGCTATGTATATTTTGGGCACTACAGTTTATTATATTATTTTAAATTGAGCAAAATATTTGTTGCCTTTATTATATTAAGTTAGTATTACCTTTTATGTCACTTTAACTCTTTATTTTTCCTTAACTTTAGCTTTCCTCAATTCTATTTTCTAATTACTATTTCCTTAATCTGTTACTTTTCTCTTCTTAATTTGTTATCTCTATTGTTATTTACTCTCTTGTAGTATAATTTGTATAACTTGTCTTCACCTAAATTTCTGCTTCTTGTAGTAACATTAAGTTAGTATTATTATTTATTATTTTTAACTAATTTTAAGTTTGTACATAATAATATTTTTATATAATAATGTCAAGCACTCCTATACGCCACCGTAACTTATATAATAACTGTTATTATTACTATTTTCTATGCAGATCATACATGCTGACTTATATGCCTGTATCTATGCGCATAGACATACAGACTTGTGTGACATGTACTCATATGCGTATCATGTGCATGCACTTATATCCACATCGGACACGTGCACATATCATATATGCAGAGTTGCGAACATATACTTGTGTTTTTGTATGTGTATGTATGTATATATGTGTGTATGTATATATATATATATATATCAGGTTATGTGACCATCCTTTGAACATGCTGTAGTATCATAGTCGTAGATCATATTGAGAATGTATATTATACAAAAAACAGTAAAACATAGTAGTTATAGCGATTTCAAAAATATGGCTTTGTAGGACTTCGCCTTAAATTGTGACGTCATTTATGTCTACCTACCTTGTCAGGAGCCGGTATGAAATTATGAATAGGTACCTACATACCTAAAATGTATTTGTTCGAGTTATAGTTTAATATAGGCTTCTGTAGGGAAAAAAGAAAAGTGATATTTAATTTTCTACTTTATCATTATCATCATCTTTTAGTTTTTCACCGTCCACTTCTGAACGTAGCCCTCACGAATGAGATTTGTGTCAATACGGTACAATCCTCGCTTGGCAGGCGAGTTGGCGATCGCAGTGAGGAGTTATACGATTCCCAGAAGAGAGACGTTGCCTACTCTCCTGGCGAGACACTCAGCCGATTTTTACGACTTCCACGTGTAAGTAAGGGGCAACGACAATTGTATACTATCTAATAGCTACACGGGGAGTAGTAACATCTACTTATTTTTAATAAATAAGATGAACTAACCTTTCGTGAAAGTTACCTTAGTGGTTAATATCCAATATTGATATACGGCATATCCAGGTAATGTAGGGTTTTAACATTATTATTTTGATATTAAAACTTATTTAGAATTCACATTTTATTAGTTTTTGCTATGAAACACATAAGCCAAGGCAAAATACAAACACCATTTGATCACCACGAGTGCATGGAATACCAAACGTTCACACTATATTACTAAACACTTTAAAAGACTAATCTTTAATACACGAAGAAAGTCTAACGAGATGATAATCGTTCGTACGTGTCCTTAGACCGAACAACCGGGGTAAACTAATATAAATTAATGTTGCATATCGATAGTCTACTATCGATAGACAATCAATTGTCTATCGATAGTTTACGTATAAGCAATAGTATCAATAGTATATCGATTGTATTGTAATACGTCAATACTATCGATAGTATCGATACTATCGATAGTATCGATAGCTCTCTACGAGCAATACTATCAATAACAACGATACTATCGATAGTGATTCATTCGATAGTATCAATACTATCGATAGTATCGCTAATACCATTAGTTTTAACTCAAAACTATCGATAGTATCGACTATTTTGGACTATCGATAGCAAGCAACTATTCGATAGTATTGTTGTCTAAAGTTATGTTATGTGGTAAGCCAAGTACTGACATTATTATTAAAGAAATTTATTTAAATTTGCGTCATCATAGAGTAGAACAAGACGACTTTTGACGGGAATTTGAAAACGTCATGTGGTGCTCTTGTATTATATTCGATATCGTAGTGTTTTAACGTGTTATATTAGATAATTTTGATGGCATTTTATGTAATGTGATGTGCGGCGATACTAGGATGTAGTGAATATCATATAAAAGTGCTTTACAACGTTTTCATTTGCCATCAAAATTCCCACAAGATACCATTAACAGTGTGGCCATTGCACTGTTAATGGTACAGTTTGACTTAGACAACGACTGACTTGAAAGACTAAAAACGTGAAAATATTTATAACTTGACACTGGCACCAATAGCTCGTATATGTAGCTGATTGCCAATACATAAGAAGAAGAAGAAGAGTAGAACAAATTTTAGTCAGGTGAATAACATTAAATTTGTGATACTAACAAAGTGAAACAATTATAATAGCAATACTTGCTGCTGTCAATATTTCTTGAGTTTCGGTGGGAATGTGGAAGTATTATGTCATATTCTTGGATTATTTCATTTATTTATTTTCTTTTTGAAGTAAAACTTCTTTAGGCGCGACTAGGGAGTAACTCAGATTTTTTTAAATAGGATCATAATTTATTACTAGATGGCGCTGTAACAAAGTTAATAGATTCTAAGAGGACATGTATTAGAGTCTAAATCGCGCTATAGAAATTTTTGCAAATTTTAACTATATATATTAAAATTTATAATAAACTACTGTACTTGCTTCAATTACCTGTTTCAAATGAACAATATTAATATAACATTTGAATAATCATTGTAAAGCACATGAATAAAAATATAATTATAATATAATATTTATTTATTTAAGTTAATATTTAATCATTTCAGTGATATATGTCGTCAACGCCAAAGAAGTTTTACTTCAATCGCGCGTAAAGGTTTACACGCACACATTTTTTTTTCTTTTTGTTAAAATGGGTCAATCCTATGAAGAAATTCGACATATTTTAAAACTTTATTACAAAAAAGATACATGCAACGCAAGCTGTGAACAAATTGTGACGTTTATGGACCGAATGTGGTGTCAGAGAGAGTAACACAATGGTTTAAATGTTTTCAATTCGGGAATTTTGATGTCAACGTTGCATCTCGCTCATTTCATTTTCAATTGTATATAATATACAATTAAAAAATTATTCTGGATTCAGTTAGATATATATTTCTATATCCCTATAATGTGAAGTTACATATATGTAAGCATATTTTTAATAGAGCCTTCTAGATGGATCACATTGCAATCGAGCATACAGAGAACTTATGTTTTTCGGACCCTGTTAAATTTACTTCACTAGATTAATATCGCTAAAAATACAACAAATCTAATGACTAATTACGGCCATAATTCTGTGTAGAATTGTAACTCAGAATTCTTGATTATGTTTTTCATAATTTTGTTTAACCGAAACTTTCAAAGCTAATAATTACACTAAAATTTTATAGTAATAGACATTCTGAGTTTCATTAGTATACTGGAACAAACCATTTTTTTTCATTTTATTGCTTATGGTGGCGAACGAGCAAGCAGCACACCTGATGGTAAGTGTCACAGTCGCCCATGGAGCTTGGCAATACTAAGGTTATAGCTTAGGCCACTGCCTACTAATAAAATCCCCAAACCCACCCAGTTGAACTGCCAGCTTTTTCGCTCACCGAACGAAGCGCAATAGCACATTGCCATTACTCAGACGCCGATCTTCTGCGAAAGTGTGGTACTACCCCGGAACCACCGGCCCGCGGCTGTAGACAGAAAACTGTCAACAGGGTGGTACAAGTACAAGGTACCACTTACATTCATTCACACATTCCGACCCAATTGTCCAGAAGTCTCGCAGCATTATAATTTTACTCAACTTTCAATGGCTATTGATCTTAACCATTATTAGCTAACTTGGGCTTCAAAGTAAGAACGCAAATGCACGTTACTGCTAGAAAAGTCACCACAAAATTCACTGAAAACAAGCAACAGGGACACAACTACGGTATTTATATTTTTAAGCAATACTATTGAAAATTTTCTGGCAATCGATAGCCCGAAATAGTCGATACTATCGATAGTATCGATAGTTTTACGCTAAAACTAATGGTATTAACGATACTATCGATAGTATTGATACTATCGAATGAATCACTATCGATAGTATCGATAGTATCGCCGTTATTAATAGTATTGCTCGTGGAGAGCTATCGATAGTCTCGATAGTATTGATATGTACGATACTATCGATAGTCCTATCGATAGTATGAATACTTTTTGAGGTTAACTATCGATAGTCAAACTATCGATTTTTATGCAACACTGATATAAATTATAAAACAATAATAATTCAATTTTTAACCTACAAATTTCTTTATAAAGGTAAGCTCACATTAGTTAAGATTAATCGTTAATGAATAAATCTATGTTCGTTACTTCTTATGTCTGTTTACTACTCAAAATCGTATTGTGAATGTAATTATCATGCCGACGCCTCAATAGGGTACAATGTCGGAGCGTCGACTTTAGATAGTACTCGAAAGGGTAACCAAACGGACGGGTCACCGATGACACGAACCGGGTACCGCTGACCGGTACGTGCTGGAAGGTTATGGGGTCACTCACTGTTCCCTCCGGCATCTTGGTTGAATCGGATGGGGCGTGAATGTATATGGTACATTCACGCCCCATCCGATCCATTCAGTTTGCCATCAATCTAATCTACTACGAAAACTAGCTAAAAATTAAAGTTACAATTGCTAAACATTATATTGTGCATTAGGAATTTATCTAATAATGAAACTGAAAGGTTAACGGAACCGGCGACGGGAGATGCCGGCGGGAATCATTTTGATAATAATAAGGTCACGTGATGAGAATCGTTATATACAAGAATTAGACTATTCGCTTGTTGTTCGGTGTATGACCAGTGTAAGCGGAGCTTTATTTTGCAAGAGTGAGCCACAAAGTAGGCAGAACGGGACGAACATATGGCGGCAAGTATTTGCGGCACCTTTGACATATTTTAATAGCCTAAAGTATACAGAGACGAATTACATTTCCGATACAAACCTACTGTTTTAATATATTTTTTTTAAGTTTAAGAATATTTGCCTACATCAGAAGGTAATTTTTTAATTTTATTTCTTTTTCCTTACTACATCCCTGGATATCGACATTTCTTTAAAACTGTTTGTAGGCATTTCTGTAACAGACCATCGCTATTGAAATAGGTCATTCACCAGTCAGATGTTCGCAATGTCGTGAAGGCGAAGATTGAGTTTTTTATTGAAACGTTATCATTAATTTACTGAAGTTCTAATATGTATTTAACAAAGTATGAATATGTTGAGGATTAGATATCATTTACTTGATACATTTCAATCAGTTTCACACGAAAAATTTATGACAAAATTGCAAACTTCAAACGTTTCGAATTCATTAAGGAATCGAGATTTTCCCTTGAAATTTTTGTTATGGGTTCCTACCATCATTACCCACCATTCTTCTGACCAGCTGTTCCATTCTCTGATACTCCCTATATATATATATATATATGTGTGTGTGTATATATAACATACTTATGTATCGTATCATACATCGTATGCTTTAAGCTAACTAATTAACCACATCACACTATTTAACACTGCTAATTGAAGGTCCCTGATCATGTCAGGGGAACCGTATGCCCAAACAATTAGAGATTGAAAAAAAAATAGATTTAAAACCTTGAAAGGATACTTTAACACTGATAACGGTAGATACCAATTATTTTTTACTTCGATCTCAATAAGTTTGCTTTTGCAGATTGACTAATATACCTACATTCATGGGGTTAAGTTTTAAGCATTATATATATTTATATTATATATTTTTATTCAATCTCCATTTCAATTTGGTGATCGGACAGAAATAATAGCAATCTGATGAAAACCTGGAGCAAAAATACTGTACGCGGTGGGAAATAAATTGCTTATACTTTATAATCATATATAATTAACAGTCAGTAATTAATTTAGACTCGATATCGGTATAAAAAATTGATGCAAAATTGTCATAATATGTAGGAATAGAATACATGAAACGGTAAATGATGTCATTATTTAGACCACTACTGCACATAGGGCGTAGTGGTTAAGATACCGACCTTCCGTGCCAGTGCCGCGGGTTCGATTTCTATGACAATACTTTATGCGATCCACAAAGTTTTGTTCTCAGTCTGAGTGTAATTTGTCTGAGTTAATTGTATGTATGTAAAGTCACCCGTCATCCATGTATTACATGGATTCTTTCCTTAGTGCAGGGTGGTGTCTTTTAAACAAAAGCAAAAAAACAAACTACGCCATTAAAATAGTCTCTTGCGCATTATCAGGCAAGTTTTAATTAAATAAAGGAACGTCACGAGTAGTTATAAAAATACTAAGTATTCCACGAAACCTGATGTTATTGTAATAGCTGGAAAAGACGTATTTATATTCAAGTTAATTATGTTAGTGTCATAGAGGTCGTTGGGAATAACACCAGGCATTTAGTATGAGGTGAATTTTAAACACATATTTGTGGTTGCACGCACCTTACTTGTGATAGATCACAGGCGTTAAAAGTTATTAAAAGTCTATTTGTATTTGTATTCTTAGTTAATATGTAGTAGAATTTGAATTCATTAAGTTTGTATGTATTTAATTGAATTTATAATGAATGCGCAAAGTTTCGATGCGGTTTGCATGCGTACCTATTGCAATTAAGCGCTGCAAAACGAACGTGATTTCTAATTGGACGATACTACTGAAGACATCTTATACTTTTATAATTATTATTATAGCAGTTATATGAACTTTTTATACCTATGTACTTCTATATAACTACATGTAAGGGACGCTGTAAGAATGCAAAGCGTCACTGCTACTCCATTTTTCGTAGATCATCATTCTGCTACTCTTATTCTAATTTATTGGGGTCGATACAATATGGACTCTTCTTTCATAGTACATATTGTAGAACTTATTGGCAATAGTTTTATGATCGGCCGCCTGCCAGACGTCAACCCTCCTTGGGAATGTAATTGTTGACCAAACGGCATCAGATGGAATTGGCCCAAGTCGTTATAAGGCTCTTAGTCGTCTTTTACGACATCCACCAGCAAAGTAAGGGTTGGTAATATTCGAAGCCGCTACCACACAGCTCTCCATTTTTCATAGATATTTTGTTGAAAATACGAGTCAAGTTTTGTCTGTATGCCATAATATCTTGTCATTTGTATGATGAATAAGATGAATATTCAACAGCTTTTAATGAAATTTTGCGCATAATTAATAACATACACATACAATGTCGAACTTTGTGATAACATAAATAATATACTTTATACATCGACAAGTTGAATATAGATACGAAAATACTGATCTTTAACTAAAGATACGAAATTGCGTAGAAAGTAGAGGTTTTTGTTAAGGTTTTAGCGACCACGGGCGGATTTTTGCACATCAAGGCGCCGAATGTATGTCGAAAGAAGTGTAAGGTTGCAAAGCTAAAAAAATGTAGCAATAACTATGTATCAAGAAGTTAGTGGTTCTCCGTGTGCTGACGCATTAAGAATACAATTCATCATCTCCATCTTATCTGTGGTTGTTGGCAACTAAAAAATATAATATGGAAATAACATCTATGCAAGAGAAGGCAAACTCGAAATAAAACTTAGTATCAATCTGTCTGGCCAGCGTAAGTTAATTTCGCTCCTATCGCGGACGAGGCTCTAAACAAGCAGTTGGACATATAACAGCTGAGATGATGAGGGGGATGATGAAGGTGAAACACTAAAAGATGGAGTTATGCGATTATCTGAAATTAATTTAAAAGCGATTAAATATATAAAATCACAAGTACCGAGTAGCAAGTATGACCTACAATTTAATAATTATATATGTATATTTCGTTAAAATAGCAAGAGTTCCTTATATTTATAAAGAAGTTTCTGTTATATCGAATATTATTTTATATATTATACTATATACTGTTCCGAATATGAAGTTTAAAATAGTCATTAATATTTACAAACTTGAAATCATTATAAAAACAAGAAATATTTTACCGCATTATTATTTCTTCGCAGATATTTTGTTGCCTTGTTCTTTTCAGTTATGCAATTAAATTACATTATTTTTCACTGGAAACACTAATCAACTATAGTAGACTTGACGGTTAAGAACTTGTTAGTATTTCTTCTGAAACACAGGTGTATGCTTTTTAGATTCCCTTACCAAGAAATTACGGCAACGCCCCTGTCTATTAAAAATAAAACTATTATAACGAAGAAGATTCCTGGAAATATCGATCATAAATGTAAAAAGGCTATACAAGTGTATAATGCTTGATGCGACGTGGTGGTGCGATTAACGAACGGGCGCGTGCTCGGAAGTGTTCCTGGAATTGCATACGGTCTGAACATAACAGTTCTACGAGGTTATATGGTTTGCACTAAACTTGGGTAGCTACATCAATTGCGAGTGTCACGTCGCCTTTACTATTTAGGATTCTACAAGACAGATAAAAGTATTTGAATGGTCCGTTATTTACTGTCGAGGTAATCTGTCGAATTCACATTGTCGAAGGCGAAACAAAATAAGTAGCCACTGTTTTTTTACAGTAAAAGCACAGCAGTAGCTATTTACAGGTCTAATAGCAAAAGAGAATATAGTCGTAAATTTTGAAGTCAGAATGTAAAAGCAGATTAGCACCTTAATATTTAACGATTCGTTTTACGAACAGAAAAAAATCTTACAACCGAAATCTAAATCTTGTGATTGGAGTAGGTATAACTAAACATCAGGATCCATTGAAAAATTTGATTTGCTGTCAAATAATGATTAATACATTGAAAAATTAGATTTGCTGTCGAGTAATGGATCCCGACTGTTCAGTTGTTATGTGCCAACTGCCATTATTAGAATATATTTTATTTTCTTCATAATATTCATTCAATAATATATTATAGAATTATAGACCACCGGACATCTAAGTGCTTGTTTTATTTCTTTTCAATTTTTTTTATTGTGTACGTAATTTGGTTCACTTGTTACACAGTCGGGTTTTTTGATTTTATTAATTATTTTTATTTATTTTATACTTTTTAGTTATAAGTATCTAGCTAGGCTATAGTTATTTTATTTATTAATGAGTAGGTACGTACCTATATATAGTTTTTCGACTTTTCGACGAGGTTGACCGTTGAGTACTAAATCGTTTGAAGTTCGAGATGGGCGACCGTGTCAGACATTTGATACTTTAGTTAGTCCAATCCAAAATAGTAGGTATCTAGTAGATAATTTAGTATATGTCCATCCACATTCACATGCACAGTCATACGAAGTTTTCTTCTTTTCATTGTAAATTTCTACTGTCTAAAGACCTATATGTGAGAATGGTTGTTACGCAACTTTAAATCGATATAGATCCTAAACGGTCTGTCGAATCGAAAAATGTGATGAGAAAGCTAATAATGATTTTTAAATACCTATTCAACGATACCCACTTGACATAGTTTGTTGACTTTCATTTTTATCATTTTCACAAAATGGTCGCCATATTTAATTTTCACTAACGTCATGTCTTTAGTGACACTCGCCGGATTAAGAGGAATCGATTGATGTGTGAATCATTATAATCGGCCCAGGCGTTTGGTCTGTATAGTGCTTCAAAGGAACATACAAACATACATACATAGACTATTAAACACAATACCACTCCTTTGCGTCGCGCAGTCGGGTAAAAATACGCGTCACCTATATAGTGATCAAAATTGGACCGTAATTAATTTAAAATGTATATGTCCGTCACTAAGGTTTATTTGTCATAAAACTACTTTCATAAATTCTTTAATCACGAGTTTTACTAAAGCTGTTCAGTCTAATTAAAGGATTTCAGGCTAATTTATCTATTTTATATTAATTTAATAAAAATATATTTTTAAAATATCTTTAATGCAAATTAAAAAAAACCAGAGAAATTGAAAAATAAATATTGTCTATTTAACTTGAAATACCTTAGCTAATATATTTTATATTTAATTTAATAAAATTAAATATATTTTGCTAAGTTTAATAAAATTCCTAAGTATATTAATAAATTGATTGTGCGGCTGGATGATGGAATGTCGCCTTGGTTTGACGTCAATATTGGCGTTAAGCAGGGGTGCGTTCTGTCAGCCAGGCTGTTTATCATATATCTGGATAAATGTCTCCAAAGGTTGAACGATATGAATGTGGGAGTCCAGATGGGCGACTCAGTGGTCACTGCTCTGCTTTATGCAGATGATGCAGTCCTGCTGGCGCAGTCAGCGACTGACCTGCAGACCCTAGTCGACACAATGACAGAAGATTGTAAGAAAAGGGGTCTACGCGTGAATGTGAGCAAAACCAAAATAATGGTCTTTGAAAGAGATAAAACCAGAACAGATGTAAGAGTAACAATAGGTAATGATGTACTAGAGCAAGTGGATGAATTTGTATATCTTGGATGTGGATTTAGTCGAGATGGAAGGTACACCACTGATATAGAGCGAAGAGTGAATGCGGGAAATAGAGTGAACGGAGCGTTGGGGCAACTTCTCGGCAGCCACCACCTCAGCCAGAAGGCACGTGTAGCAATACATAACGCAGTGCTTGTCCCAACATTACTGTATGGAAGCGAGAGTTGGGTATGCAGAAAAGAGTATGATAGTAAAATTAATGCGGTCGAAATGCGATCTCTGCGGAAAATCTGTGGAGTTAGGCTGACCGACCGCATTCGTAACGACGACGTAAGAGAGCGAGTAGGTATGAAAGAGAGTATTGGTGCAAAGATGCGAAAGGGAATGCTCCGATGGTTCGGACATGTGGAAAGAATGCCGAACGAACGTCTGGTTAAGAAGATATACAATGCGAAAGTGGAAGGATGTAGGTACCGAGGGAGACCGAGACTAACCTACCTAGACCAGATCGGTCATGTACTGAAGGAAGGTGGAGTCAAGAGTCTCCGAAACCGGCGAGCGTGTATGAAGAGAATTATGAATGTTGAGGAAGCGAGTGAAGTATGCAGAGATAGAGTTCTCTGGCACTCTGTTCTCTCTGCCTACCCTGCAAGGGATATGGCGTGATGATATGTATGTATGTATGTAAGTATATTAAATGTTTGTTAATACATATACCTCATATATATAAAGCTTTGTGAGCTGACAGGTTGCCTATATTAACTTTTTAGCAACGTATTAGTCGTAAAAACCCTCTAAAGTAGCACCACGGCAGCGGTCAGCAATGTTCTTTTGTTAAACTTACAAAGACGACTAGGATCGCCAACCTGCTTGCCAAATCGCTATTATAACACTATTCCATCTCTTGATTAGGTTTAATAATAGCTATCGATAAGTTGATGGATGGATGGTATATTACGATAGGGAATATGTATGATATTTTTAAGCAATAAAGATTACAAATAAAAATATTTTGTTCATTTTGAAGTCACGTGCATATTCCCTATTGGCATTAAATTTATTACATATTTACTAATACATTCCAATCAGTATAATATCAGTACTCAATCTTACCACATTTTTTTATTATAGGAGGAGTATATTTGTGAGCATCGTATAGTGATTTTATATAATGCTTATTTTAATTAATATCAAATATTTGTAATTCATATTATATTTATAAAAACATTAACTTTATGCGTTACATACTTCTTCGTATAAATTTTAACTGTATCAAATTAGACACTCCTCTTTACTGCAGTTTTCTTATAAAGTAAGTACCTACATAATAGAACATAAGTACAAAGTTTTTTCTTCGCGTATTAACATAGATTTTGAGTGAGCCTACAAAATAGACTAGATGTTAAGATTGCGAGGCTATCTCACGAAGCTGTGTATCCGATACACGCATGAACACTGTGTCGCATTATATTATTGTAACATGCTCAAGTTAATTCGTCTATCAGAACCAATCAACTAATGCCAACCACATTGAGCCTGCCAGGCGTAAATATACGTTGGAATATGTATTAGTTTTAATAGCGTTTATTGCGTTTTTGTCGTTTTATAATTTTAAAATTCAAACTAAAGCGCGATATTAAACAATTACATACGAATTTCTTTTAGAATTTTGCAAGCTAATAATAATTCTAATTATTCCTCCGTCACTATAGTTAGTTGGCAAACTCTTCAGAGATCAAAAATGTGAGCAAACGTCAAGGTGACTTCTCAGGTAATAAATTTTTCCTACACAGTTCCATTACGTTACATCAGTTTATTCGATTCTACTTCGTTGTTTCAACGGCACAGTATAACGACTACCGATTATTAATCCTGGGTTTTACCTTGAGTTATTGAAAACCGTATGCCAGCTTTGATTATCTATGTTTTTTAAATATTCATACAATTTTGTAAAACTATTTTTAGTACCTACCTAATTTTCAATAACTGCACAAATAAAGCTTATTTATTATGTTTAAATTTTTCAAACATTTGTTTATTTATTTGATCTCGAATCATATTTTCGACTATGATTTATTTGGTTTATAGTCTTTTACATACCCGGATCAAATTTTTCGTATGCGAATTAGCTCCCAAAATGGCTCCATACGAGAGAAGAATGGCCATCTTGCAACGCAAGTCAATCAAGTTATCATATAGCGAAGTCTGTCGCGCAATAATGTCAAGATTTAGCTTTAAGATGTTATTAATTAAATATTTATTGAAACTAAAAATACATATATAAACATACCATCACGTCATGTCCTTTGCAGGGTAGGCAGAGAGAACAGAGTGCCAGAGAACCCTATCCTTGCATACTTCACTCGCTTCCTCAACATTCATAATTCTCTTCATATACGCTCGCCGGTTTCTGAAACTCTTGACTCCACCTTCCTTCAGTACATGACCGATCTGGTCTAGGTAGGTGAGTCTCGGTCTCCCCCGGTACCTACATCCTTCCACTTTCGCATTGTATATCTTCTTAACCAGACGTTCGTTCGGCATTCTTTCCACATGTCCGAACCATCGGAGCATTCCCTTTCGCATCTTTACACCAATACTCTCTTTCATACCTACGCGCTCTCTTCCGTCGTCGTTACGAATGCAATCGATCAGCCTAACTCCACAGATTTTACGTAGAAATCGCATTTGGACCGCATTAATTTTACTTTCTTACTCTTTTCTGCATACCCAACTCTCGCTTCCATACAGTAATGTTGGGACAAGTACTGCATTATGTATTGCTACACGTGCCTTCTGGCTGAGATGGTGGCTACCGAGAAGTTGCCCCAACGCTCCGTTCACTCTACTTCCCGCATTCACTCTTTGCTCTATATCAGTGGTGTACCTTCCATCTTGGCTAAATCCACATCCAAGATATACAAATTCATCCACTTGCTGGAGCAAGTGGATGAATTTGTATCCAGTACATCATTACCTATTGTTACTCTTACATCTGTTTTGACTTCATCTCTTTACCAAAGACCATTATTCTGGTTCTGCTCACATTCACGCGTAGACCCCTTTTAACATATACGATTTTAACATATACTCGTATTACAACTGTAGAGATGTACTCGTATATACGTGGCGTACTCATGCATATTATGACGATTACAACTTTTTGAATCGTTATATTTCAAAAATGGTGGCTCGTAGGAAAAAAAGTATTGATACATTTCTTATAGATAATTTTATGATCTACAATTTTTGCTTGAAGTATTTTATGATAAAACTTACCGTTTTGCTGAAAACCACGAAAAACTCATTTTTTGACCCTTGAACTTGAATAATTTTTTTTCCATACAGGGGAAAGATGGGAACTTTCAATTATTTATTACTCTTATTTTTTGGTTTAATTTGACCGGACTAATAGGATAGAATTAGTATTATGTACACTTACAACAAAATATTCTCTTAAACCGAACTAATTAACCATTATGGAAATATATAATTTTATGTAAATTAACTTTAATAATTAATTTTCTGTGTGGTGACGGAGTAAGAATACAATTCACCGCCCCATATCTTAGCCGTAGGTGATCGTAAAAGACGACTAAGGGATGTAAAACGCATATTATATAACATTTATGCAAGAGAAGGAAAACTCGAAACAAAACCCTATACCAACATATCTGACCAGCGTGGTATAGTAGGTCAATTGCCCTTCTGTTATGGAGGAGGCTCGAGCCCAACAATGGGACATACCTATATGAGCCGAGACGATGAAGTAGGTACATATTTAATACATTTTATTTATAAGTAATGATAAAATGCGTATCTTTATAATACTAAAAGTAAGTATAAATAATTGAGAATAAACGTACTTAAGCGCTTCTTTTTATTTCAACTCACACTTATTACATATTCCATTAATAAAACTGTTGTATATACAAGTATCTACGTGGAATTGAGAGTGCAAAAAAAACAAAATAGTTTTACCTTCTGTAATTTCTAGAAACATAAGGCTCATTAATTCTGTTCTATTGGATGTATTTGTATTTTTATTTGCAATATTCAATATTAACAATGTACATTTTAATTATAGAAACTGAAGCATAGGCTAAATGCTTCAGTGTGCATCTAAAACGTCGATTGTGGCTATTGACCTAACCATACAACACACGACCTAAGGCTTTGAATGGCATGTAAAATTCTCTGGTACAGATTACCAGGTGGACCACTAACAATAAAGATAAAAATATTTAGGTGTTTATTAGACTAAATATACAATTATCTATTCACTTCAAATAAACAATAATATTACCATACATTTACCTAACAAGCCGTAAAACCAACAATAACTCTTTGTGGTTTTTTTTTTAAGTCTGTTTAGCTGTTAGCCGCAGATGGCTTTGACAGCTTTACGCGGACTATGGGTGAGCGCCGAAGGCTCTCAACCCGATTTAAGTAAGCTAAGTGAGATCGCCCAAGGGCTCTCCCAGTGGGGAACGGATCTCGGCTTGGACCGTCGGTGGTGGCGATATGGGCGTGCCCACGTTTGGATTTATGGTTTTTGTGCGTCGCGATTTCGTACCTCGACGGCGAGGACGAAACCGAGGATATTTATGTGTAATTGGCCGTATAAGCTCTTAATTGAGCGAGTGTTATATCGTCGTCGTCATCGTCGATCAGGTGCTGCGGACGTCGAGTTTTCGAAATACAAGAGGGCGTGTAGTCAGCCGTCCCAACCACTAGTGGGTTGGGGTGTGTCATGCCAGAATCTCATTATGCAACCTACCTTAATAACGAATTGTAGTGCGAAGGATGCCGCAACGCAGTCAAATTAAAAAAAGAAATATGATAAATAATATTGTTTTTTAAAAGGCGACTAATGAAAATGTTCATAAAATTGATACTTCAATACGATTATAACCGACCGCCTGCCTGGCGTCAATCCTCCTTGGGAATGTAAGTGAGCAAACGGCGTCAGGCGAGGTTAGCACAGTTCCACATAAAGCTCTTTTGCGACATCCACTGGCAAAGTAAGAGTTGGTAGTCGTAGCCGCTACCACGCAGTAGGTAGGTACTATTTAGTCATTTATACGTTGGGACGTAGCTACTGCTCTATAATACATATTCGAAGTCCACCATCCAACGTTTGAAAATGAAGTATAACTTTCGAATTATCTATTCCTTTTCCGACGAAAGGATGAATTTACCAAAGTAGTAGTTTAACAAAAAAAAAGGAGACAAATAAAAATATATGTACTTATGTACATATATTGAGTTATAGGTATACATATATTTTCATGGATCTTCGAGTATATTTTTTAGTATAACATTTTAGAGACCAGATCTTTCATTTTTGTAGTAAGTAAAAGTAAGACAAGTCGACTGAGCACAGTTGGTAACTTACCTACTATCTACAAAACAAAGGTACTGTACTAATAATAACGATAAATATTTTACTACGGATTGCCAAAAATTTTATCCGAAAAGGTGTAATGTGTGCATATTGCAATAAAATTTTGAAATAGGGCAATGTAATTAATAATTATTTAAGGGTATTTATTATTTATAACCAACTATAACAATTTTATTGTTGAGCCCTGGATTTCGACTCGAAGGACAAATATTATTCAATAGTAGCTACTACCTACTTTTGCGATATAATTTTATTCCTATAGGGCATGTCCTAATTTTTAAAACTAATATTTTTGAAAACAGCACCCAATAAGCGTCATGCGTATTTTCTAATTGTATATTATTTAAAGTAAATTTTACAACCATAATTTTTGTTCATGTTCCTTTATCGCAGTTTAAGTCTACAGTAAGTTTCTAATGAAACAACTGTAATACCACCCAACGTAATATTAATATGCATTTAAGATGTATCTATTTGCTGGAACTAATAGCGCCAATTATGAAATGAGCCTCTTGAGTTTGTGTAAAACAGGTGGAGCGCTAAGCTTTCTTGTAACGTTTCGTAGACAGAAGAACTAACAAAAATTAGCAAGATTAGTGTTAGAGATTATTTATCTATATGAATTGAATTCTATAATTCAACTACCACATTTGCCAATAGCAATCTTGACGAGACATTAAATTATCCTTGATTCATGCATTTCATTTATATATATAATAATTTATTGTGTCGTATTTATGTGTAATGTTTAGTAACAAAATTCTTTTGTGATCTAATTTTTATATATAAATAATTATGCAAATCAACTTATACTTAATGTAACTGTAAGCATTTCAATTCTGTGATATTATAAAATACTTATAAAAGGAGCATTAAAATGATAGCAATTTAAAACGGTTATTAATTCTATTAGCTTTCCATCCATCCATTAAAGTCCAGCCTGTAAAAGCTATTGGACATAAACTTCCCTACGAAGGGCTATAACGTCCTAAACACTATCTTTGATAAATGGACTAGCGATCGCTGTTGATGTTATGAGATTTTCAGGCGTTGTTACGATCACCAGGATAAATATCCTAGTGATCGTAGCAGCTAAATATCCCGGTGATTTAGGGGAGTTTTACAACCTCCACAAAAAAAGGCGGGTGACGCAATGTATTCTTAAACTGTCATCTCATGGGCATCTATTACCTTTATTTACTGAATTAACTCCAGTTGAAACATAAGCCCCCTCAATGAGTTTATAAGATAGTAATTAATACAAAGGAAAATAATTGAACACATACATGTAATGATTTTTTTCTACGTTGTTATGAATGATGAGGTCATTCTTAATACTGATTTTGTAACAGATGAATTACTCACCATAAAACGTTCCCATCTATCGCTTTAACAATAATAATCCCGTAAATAGTTTATAATCCTTAAGTAATCCTTGAATCATTGGAGGAAAAAATACTGGGTAAGACCACTATTATGCATGTAACTTTAGAAAGAAAAGCATAAATAGTCTTGAAGGGGTGAATGTTTCTCTATATATCGTGTTGTCATCCGTACATGATGATATTTTGATAATTGGTGAGCGCGTAAAAACATGAAAGTATGTGTATAGGTGACGGTTTTGTTTTCTTTCCACACATGTCTATTAACGTCCACTTTGAACATGGAACTCGCCATGAGAATGTCATCTTGTATGAAGTATGACTATGCAGCGATATTTTCAAACGATTTATTTTCTACTACTATTATCTAGGTACAAAAGAGAAAATATTAAGGAGAGTGAATACAATTAAGTGAAACCACACCGATCTTATGAGAAGTAAAACAAGAAATTTGAGAAAGAAAAGAAGATTATTGATAGAAACAAATAAAGATAAATACAGTGGAAACTCGATTATCTTAAAATAGATTAGATTGTAGTAAAAAGAAGACCTATCTACATCTGATATTGACTAAATTGATGAAGTTCTAGTAATGTGAATAAAGCGAAATGAGTATATAAAATACAATATTGCAGAATACAATATAAATACAGATACCTACGTAATATCACTGAGCCGGTGATATCACTTATCATGCTAATTTTATCGTTGAATTTCAGTTTCAGTCGAGTAAACTTCTATTTAGCAAAAAAAAAAAACATTATCAGAACGCTAATACCTACTATGTTATCGAAATAAAATTACAATAATAATAAAGTGTACAATGAATGTCGTTTTACGTTTTCGCACTTCGACCTTATTTTGACTATATTGTACGTATATAGCTTTAGACCATTACATTTGAAATAACTATTTACATACATATTAACACTTAGAAATTACATTACAATAGATATTTGTATGAAAAGACATTTTTTAGTTTTTAATTCTGGAACTTACACATTCTTCAGATTCAGAATTTGTCATTGTATTTTGCTAGTCATATTTTTTTGTATCTCGAAAATGTATCTTCCAATATTATTTTATAAGTAGAGAGAATGCACATTGAAAGTAGGAACGCCTTTCTGGCGGTCATCCAAAATACCGTGATTCCAAACATATGAGTATATAGGAAAGTATCTCACCAACTTCCGAATTATATATATGATGCGTGGAAAACAATGTACCTACTAAAGTAATAACTATGATATGCGCACTTAATATTATCATTTTTTTAACATCTTGTTTTCTCTATAGATGGTATGATTTGTTTCATTTGTCTATTACGAACAGGTTCGAAGAATAGATATAGGTATTTACGTTTCTCTTTAAGATTTGCTTAATCCTACTATCATTATCTTGGTTTTAGACAGATTACGTTTATTTACGATTTTCTGACAAATTATTGATATTTTTGGTTCTGGTATAAGTGCTGATTATTGGCGTTTTCATCAAACAATACTCTCTATCAATGTGATCCGGTATTTGCACGTCAATCTAGTAGCCCGGAATGAGCTTTGACCTTGGAAACTGCAATGACTAATTTAGAAAATGTAGACAAGAGAAGTTGACAATAATAAATACCAATACCCACCAATGATAAAGACAACAATGATGTGAAAAACAGAACATTGAATTTAATAACTAAATTGTGAACATCTACTAATGTTCATAAATCGAGGTGTTATAAATTAGCGTCTTATAAGTACATACGTACGTGCTAGTACTTTATATACTTAAAATATGTGGTTATAATAATGTGTCTCAACTTCTTACAAATAGCATTTCATTAATATAATTGAGGAAAGGCGCGAGTAAATGGTGAATAGTTATTTATTTGGTCAAGTGCTCCCCGCCACAGGCTGACTCATGAATATTATTGTCACATTCATACATATGGCGCATTTTAGTCGTTCATAAGCCAACGTTGGCATTCAAAGAGAATGACGCCATTCTCATAATACCGGTATTCCTATTTAAACAAATGTGAATGTTGGTAAGTAAAATATTGCGTTATATGTAGCCGTTGTAGATTGCTTGCTGTAAGGTTCTATAAATACTAGGTCAAACCTAGAGGTGCTATTGATTTTCTCCTATTTTTTACATCAACAATTAATTTTTATTATGTACAAAAAATATGGGGTTATGCGTTTTTTTTTCTAAGGTTGCTCGTACTCACAGAGTGCAAAATTAATTCGACCAACTAATGAAATTCGTACACCAATTTTGAAGTCGTATTTAACCAATTATATTTCCATGAGACCAGTTATTTTTTAGCGAAGAGGTAACTGATCAGTTACACATAAATTCTTGTTTCAAATCTATCTAGTTTTTTGTTCGTGAGAAAAAAAACCCTTTTAACCTTCATGATTTATATATTTTATATATATAAATTGAACATTACCGGGACAACTTGTTAATAATATCACTTTAATTATAACGAAATGACATCACGTTGACATCTTCAACAAACTGATCTCATTGTAACTGGTAATTCATATTAATTATAGTTTTTTAAATAAACTTACGTTATTTTAAATACGAATTCTAAGCTGTTTTCCTTAAGGTAATTACAATAATCCACGAAGTTAGGGGTCTACAGTCGATATGGTGAATTTAGTTACTATTTTTTTTTTTTTTTTTTTTTATTGCTTATGGCGGCAAACGAGCAGACAGCACACCTGATGGTAAGTGTCACTGCCGCCCATGGACCTTTGCCAATGGTATAGCTAGGCCGCTGCCTACCAATACAACCCTGAACCCACCCCAGTTAGGCTTCCGGCTCTCTCGCTCACCGAACGAAGCGCAATAGCACATTGCTATTACTCAGACGTCGATCTTCTGCGAGAGTGTGGTACTACCCCGGACGGACCGGCCCGCGGCTGTAGACAGCGAACTGTCCACAGCGTGGTCCTACCACAATAAAACGCTTACTACTCGCTTTAATGATTTCTTGAGACTCAATGACCAATCATTCATACATTCTTCATACATTTCAAAATTACCGTTTTTCCTAGTATGTACTATTTATTTATTTAACCAATTTCTTTGTATGTAAGTATCCTTATGTAATAAACTAATAGTTATAAATATTGTATGCATGAAATAATTGTAAATTCAGTGTAAAAATCGCAAGAAGATATATACTATTACAAATACTTAGTGGCTCTACAAACAGCTCGGTTATGGTCATGAAATACCTCTCTATATACGAAAATAGATCTAATAACGGATTAGAAGCTAAGATCTCATTAATGTAGCAATTATGACTAATTCATAGTCCAAGTAGAGACAATCGACTCCAATAGAGTTAGTCAGACTTCAACTCTTATGAGCTCCGATGCACATGTGAACGTTGCCAACAACTTTCTAAACTTCACTAGTACTTACTGTACTGGATTGTATTTGGATTGTACTATTTTGAGCTATAGAGATTTGTTTTAGAGCATGCCTATAACAAGCTCGTAAACTTCATATCTAAATCTTCAGGTATTGTTTAATATTTAGCAAAGTTCAGCCAGCGATAGCAATTTTGTATTTTATAGGGTTACACCAGCGTAATTGTAGTTCCAGTTTCTTTATCTTTCTGTGATGTTATCTGTTTGGAGATGATTAAGAGCCACACTAATGAGTAATGAACGTTGGAGTGATATATTGTATTTTAAATTTATCAATACAGGCATGTAGTTTCTATTCTACGTCAGTAGTTGCCAAATTATCAAAGATACCTCTGAGATTGCTGAGTTTTGTTTTGGTTAGCCAAATTATCAAACGTCCCTCTGGGATAGTTGCGTGGACAAACCACAAAAATAATATGTCGTGTAGCATTATAATGCATTTTCACGGTATTCCACTATTAAAAAGCATTTATGGATTTGCTTAACTATAAAGTCAATGCTTCATAGTTAAGCAATTCTATAAATATTTGTTCCTTCTAAAGTCCTTCTTCATTATTCTGCTCTTATCCCAATAGGCAATATCCACGTGACTCTAAGAGAACATTTTTTTTTATTTGTAATCTTTATTGCTTAAAAAACATTTTTTTTTTAATTTATCATGATTTAATTGTGAAATCTAATCATCAGTGTCTTTTTTGAAATCACACAATTTCCAAAACGCAACGCTATTCTTGGGATGACGTTATTAACGGGATGGAATGAAATGTGACGTCAACAGCCACTCGGCGTCTTCTGGCATCAAGATTTTTAACCGACTTCAAAAAAGGAGGAGGTTGTCAATTCGATTGTATTTTTTATATTTATTACCACAGAACCTTCGACTGGGTGAACCCATTTTGATGATTATTTTTTATTTGAAAGCTAGCTTCCCGTGTAGTAACATTTGAATTTAGTCCACTGGTTACTAGTTGAAGTCGGTACACAATACGAATAGTCATCAAAAACCATAAAATAATCAACATTAAAATATTGATTATTGTATGTTTTTTTTTGACTATTTGTATTGTTTCATAATAAGTTATTAGTTTTCTGTGTTAAAGTATTAAGTTTTGTGAAATAAAAGCTTAACACAATGACTGAAACTGGTATTCTCACATAGGCACAATTAGATGATCTTAAGGTAACTTATCTTTCTTCCGACACTGGCATATATATTTAATTGTAGTGTCAGTTTTTGTTACTGTTCTAATGCCATTATTTTGTATTGTATTTATATATTTTTTATATCCTTTTCAATGTCAAAGCCAGTAATAAGAGAAAATAAATAAAAATAGTGTCAAACTATCCTCTTACTCTAATAAGTTATATGTTTGAATTCATAGGCAATATCACAGATATTATAATACTATACAGTTTTAAGGATAAATATTAAACATTGAGAATATCTATAAGAACTTTTCATAAAATAGGTTAAGCTTTTGTCGAGGTTTGTAAACAAATCAAATAAGTATTAATGAAAAAATATTGTTATGTATATAATACTTTTCTAATGTCCTTACTTACGTTAAAATGCTATTTACAACAAAGCATTGTCTATTTTCATCACCTTAAACTATTTTTTCCAGATGCTTGCATTTTTGACATAAGGAATTATATACATATCGCCAATTGTAGTTTTGAAATTAGTTTGGCAAGGAACGACACAATATTTATATTTAAGTAACTTTTCTGTATTTTTTCCATGGTAATATATTTAATCACTCACTTTTTAATTTCGAGTAACTTCACGCCAAAATAACCGAATTGGAATAGTTCCAAAATGATATCATCATCATCATTCTCCTGCTCCTACTCCAGTTATTTGGGGTCGACGCAATATGTACTTCTCTTGACAATACATATTGTAAAAGTTATTGGCAATAGTTTTATGACCGGACGCCTGCCTATTATAACGTCAACCCTTCTTTGGAAGTCAATTTTTAATCACATGGCATCAGGTGAAGTTGACCCAGGGCGATATAAGCTTCAGTCGATATAAAGTTGACTTATTTTAAAAAAAAAAAAACATGTATTATTAAAAATCAAAATATTATTAACGTTTTTGATTGTCATGAAGATTATTTTTTTGCGAGAAGTTAGGGGAGTCGGACTTTTGACTTAAACAATGAACCGACATGACTGACGACTAAAATATAAATTTATTATAATTTTTTAAACTTATTTTACTTGACATTGGCGAAATTGTGGTTAATCACTCACAGAAGCCATTCACTAAGAAGAAGAAGAAGATTGTCATGAAAGGTTTTTTTCAAGAAAGCTTTACTGCAATACGGTCGCTTTACTTTAATTTGTATTATAAAAAATCGAAAATGTTAATAATATTTTAGGGTGATGCTTTTCTTGACTGTAATGATGTAAAGGCATCATATCATGCCTTTGTTTTTTTGCAGTAATTAAGATACTTTCATACATGACGGCTCCGCCTGAGCCATAATAGCAGGTATTACTTTTATACGCGACATGTAGTACTTTTATAAAAAAATACAAATACCCTGCATTAAACAACAAACAATACACTATTTCACTACCTTACTTCCTCGTGGGAATCACAAAAATCTTAGAAAGCACCAGGAGAAAGGGCAGCAGTATTCACCTAAAAATTTATTGCATCACCTGCGAGAACCAAACCGTTTCTCAAGTACGCCGATTATAGCAGTAATCTTCTATTAGTGCCTATATCTAAACGTGAACATGGATAGGTTAATGGATGGATGAAAGAAGAGATATATATATATATATACATATATATATATATATATATATATATATATATATATATATATATATATATATATATATATATATATACATACATATGTCAATACAAATATACATCTATACACATGTTCGAGCAGGGCGCGGTAGTTACTTGGCGGCAGCAAGTTAACGCCGGTCAAGCGAGTTAACGATGACCTGGTTCCAAGGGAAGCCCGAGTAAGGTGGGGAGACAACGCGAGCGGCTCTGCATTAGCAGTGATCCACAAACTTGTTCTTGTCGAGTATTTAAGTCAGCGTCAGCACTCTGCGGAGAAAAAGGTTTTGATAACGATTAAGAAATGTGTTAAAACTTGATTTGGAAGTGCAAAAACTTATGGAGAAATATTCTATATTAATGCCCGGTAATAAGTACTACCTATATTTACTACCTAAATATAGTGAGATTTTCAAGGTCTATTGACGGAAGGTAGGTGTGTTGCCATAATAAAGACTGCCTAAATATCCCTGCTAGTACTGTGCAGGTACATCTTTGAGGTTTTTGAAATGGTTTTGTTTAGTACTCATACGCCTGGGTGATACTCAAGCTCTGACGGTGATAATGAAGAAAGGTGACTATAGAAATTATTCAACCCAATAATATAACCCTATTGAAGTAACATGGCAAGAAAAATTGTCATATCATTATATTGTTATCATCATAATTTCAGTATGGCCGCCGTTCCAAAACGTCGGTTTACATTTTTCTTATCAATCTCTATAATTTGGGTATCAAATATAAAGGCTTGAGGATTGGAAAACGATAAGGTTATTGATATCACACTAAATTAAATATGACTGTTATTGGAATAACAGTCAGATTGAGATGGCCGATTATAATTTCTGGTCAACCCCCTTAATGTGGGTATCAAATGAAAGGTTTTGAAGAGTAGAAAATGATAACGTTAGTGATATCACACTAAACTTTTGCTACTTCAAGGTGGCGGATACATTACATTTTCCTTTCAAGCCTTTAATATACTAAGTATGAAATCAAAGAGCTTGGCGAGTAGAAAACGAAGTTAATGACTTTAGGCTGAAATACAAATATGACAACGGTATATTTAATCAACAAACTAAATTGGACGACCTTGTATGACCATTACTTTCACGCACACCTGGATTTTTTTTTCAGAAAACTTGGGCGTCGTAAGTGTGAAGCAGGCTCAGCGTTTCCAGTAATAATTAAGTTTTTAAGCATATACACAAAGCTTTTCGGCAATAATCAAATAAATTGTACAAAATAGAGTATAAATAAATTACATGTTACATATTTAATAAATACTGTAAATATTTTTCCTTACTCGACGCACTTAAATCTATAAGAGAAACATATTTCGGTGTAATTATATAAATCATGTAATTAGTGTAATTAATAATAATTTATTGGTACTTGAACTTACAATGAATGAGTAAGAGTTTAAATTTCTTAAAATGTATATGATATTGATATAGAGATCACTTCGGTAAAATGCTGCATAGTGTTTTTGTGGAAATGGATTTTTAAATAAAATATTGGTAATACGTAATGCAAGTCAAAAGCAGCTTATGATCCTTACTTGTAAGTAGCACCAACCTATCAAAGAAAAAAACATTTTTTCACTAGACCGAAGCTTCGCCTGATATCTATTCGGTAGATATTATAAAATAGATAGTTGAAGTCCAGTAAATATAGCCAGCTATAGTTGTCGTTTGACACCAAGACTGGTTTCATGGTTTCTCGCCCACGCGACTGTGTGGCGCCCGGTTGAACATATTTATTCAGCAGCTGCGTTGCCAAATTAATATTTTAACTGAGAAGTACGTTTTACATATTACCAACATCATGCAACTTGAGGGTAAAACCGTAGTTATCGAAATTCTCCTCGTAGAGAGAAAAGTACCGTCACTTTATTAGATAAGCCTTCAATTTGATAGATTACCTAACGTGAAAGATAATGATGTTGAGTGATCTTAATAGTAAAATGCATAAATGAACGTTTTATAATGCAAGAGAGACAGAAACAAATACTACCAGTGCCGCATAACTCAAGGTCGTAATGTGACGTCGGCAGTCGGCAACAGGCGGTACCTACGCCAACCAAACAACGCAACAAGTGCTCCGCGCCCCCGCACTTCACATACCAATCGCGGAACAGCAGCCGTCATAGTTGAACGTTAAGCAATACTTAATGTGATTTTATCCCAACAACACTATTAAAATTTATGAATAATTAAGTTTACAAATTCCCGTCACACACGGGACTCCATAAAATACTACATAGAATTAGAGAAACACTAGCGGATTACATAAATGAATGTACCTATATTGCGTATTCCAGATAATACTGATGTGAATGATAACATTTCCAAGAAACAGTTTAGTCACTTCATCATTAGGTATATTTATTACGCTTGGAGTTAATTATGTTTACACGACTAGGTATGTAAACATTATTTATTCAAGAATGCCGTGGCGAAATGGATGTAAAATAGTTTGCTACTGTTTTTTGGCTCTAGCCGCTTTTAACCATCATTATGTGGAATTGCAAAGTCTGGCAGCTTTTCATGAACTCCTTTAATTGAGCCATAGGTACACAATATATAATTGAAACTCAACTCGTAAATAAATCAAGCGTTGGTAAATAGATGTCTATGTTAGAATATCGCTTGTTGCCTGACGAAGTCGTACACAATCGCGCGACTACGTGCTATCCTCGAAACGTGTGCGTCATCGCCTCCGCAATACTGATAAGCGCCCACCAATTATCATTGCAAATGTGTTTATATATATACATACATACAATCGTATAAAGACATATCATGAAGTTTCTTCATTTAAAAACTATTAGATATTGCGGGCATACCTACATCGAGCATATTTTTATGAATATAACATATCAAGCCTTGTATTATAGCAAGCTTATTTGTGTAGGTAAACCTATTAATATATAGAATTTTGATAAAGAGGTCTTACCGATAATAAGTTCACGAGATAAATTAAATATAGGAAAATACCAGTGCTTATGTGAAAATGATCTTATAAAATATTAATTAAAATATATAATGTGTGATACAAAAATGTACAATAAAGAAAAAAGGAGTTGGATGCTGTATAGTAAACATTTTTAATGGATATGTTGATACTAAATTGTAAGGTGGCAGGTGGCACATACAGTCTATACTCGTTTTATATCTATAGACAGTCAAAAGCAGCCGTTTGTAAAATATCTACTGAATAAAATTGACATTGGGTTCCCTATAACGTTACCTATGACAAAAGTTGATAACCAAACATGTATAAATACCGAAAATGTCGCCATTTATGTGTACTATTTAATCATCTAAGTATGTCAAAACTTAGAATATCATTTGCTCAACATATGTAATTAGGTAATTACACATAATCTAATATCACTTTCTTCGAAAAATATTAATGACACACGCATACATTGAATTTTCCTGCAGCATTAACAATCAATAAAAAGGCGAAAATCATAGCAATTATATTTTGTTTTTTTTTTATCAATATTTTTTTATTTTTAAGAAATAATATGATTGAAATTATCCCCTATAAACATTACACTTAAATGATTTGAATTGTAGTTAACGCGCGGGTTAAAGTCCGTGCATATTATGTAGATACATATAAATAGATTACGGAGAACAACCGATCCGGTTGCGGCGAAGGAGGGAGATAGATAAAACGCGACATGAATCACTACTTACAGCGAGCGCAGAGTGCGGTGCGCGGGTAGGCTTGCGGGTGGTGCGGGGCGCCGAACAGAACGAAGCGAACAAACCAACGACATTACAAACAGTTGAACACTCACCCGCGATGCGGTAACGTGCGTCAGCCCTTCTAGTGTAATAAGACATATTTTCTAATATTTAAACAAAACAAATTTATACTTGTATATTATAGATCACTGTCATTTCATAAAAGAAAGTAGTGTCCGTTTATCGGAGTGTAGTGCAAGTGAGACTGGTGTATCGATAATACAGGTGTATCTGTGTATATGTGTGCGCTGAGTGGCGTGGATCGTCGCGCAATTATTAACGATGATTCACTTGCGCCCGGGTGAAATGCAGCCTATCGGTCTTGTTGACATTTGTTCTGGAGGCATCAACAAATGATATCAATGCAGCAGCGAGATAATGGTAGACTGATCAATTAGACCGCGGTAAGATTTTCTAAGGTGTATGTTTTAATACGTTGCGCAGCTTTCTAGCTATGCATCACGCATAGTTACTAAATAAATCTCAACATTGATTATAACCTGAATGGACATTCTATCAATGGGATACGGAGGCGAGGCTAATGTATAAACAATAACATCATCGTGTTTCGCGGCCTGCCAATATGATCTATTTTGAACATTTCGCCAGCAGATATTCATTTTACAAATTTTTTTATCTGTTACATAATGAATTTCCGGTTAGACGGAATGAAAATAAATAAAACTTAATTAGTTTTTATATATTAGGTACCAATTTGCATAGATTTTCTCAATTCATATCTTGAACATTGATGGGGATAGTGATGTAATGAACACTAAGTGATAGAAGTATGGAAGAATATTACGTCAATAACAAATAATCATACACATATAAGTACATATTCGAACAAGTACATTAACCACTTATATTTTTGTTCTAATTCATTGATTAAAGCATAGTGGCTTTAAAGTACACGTTAAAATTCGAATCGTAATTGAGTAACTTTTGATAATTATTATACTTGTAAAAGTGATAGGGGCATTTGAAGCTGGCGGCGTGCTGGCGGCCGACACAGGCGTCGCCAGGGCCGCCTGGCTTGGCGCCAGGCCGGCGGGCGGCGGCGACCGGTCGTCGGGATTCCTTTGTCTCATTACATTTACACTTCATATTATTTACTATAATTGCCATAGCAGCATATGGTATTTCGCTAAATTCCGTTTACTGCTGTAACAAATCCATAATAACGAATTTATTAAAACAAAATAATTTTTGAAATTCAACGCACCATTTTTACATGATTTAGTTTTTTGCATACACTTATAGAATGAATATGATGATACTATAAGATTGGGTTAAAGGAAGGGAGGGAACACATCATGGCTATATTTTACATAGGTGATAATGCAAGGACGCTTAGAAATAATGTCATAGCAAGTCACTAATTTTCACATATTATCAAAGATTAAACAGAAGATCTATGAAATGACAACAAATACATAATTTGCTTTGTTTTATGTGAAATCCATTTCCATTCTACGCTCATGCAATATATTTCGAATAGGTACTAATATCAGCAATAGCTGAATAATGTAAGCGGTAAGGCGCGTGTGGAGCTTATTTGCTTGCCCCTTCCAATACAAGCAGTGACTTGGTTGTCTCCAGTTCTCAGAAATTGTAACGCCTTCTTGGAATGTATCAACGACGCAGTCGTCCATAAACGACTTAAGTGAGCGCAAGCGAGGTCGTCCACCACTGTACTACTCATGACACGCATTTAGATCATATATATAGATAACACTCACACTTATACGATACTAGTTTCTGTTAGCAATTCTGTCGCGGTTTTGTGGTTTTTGACTATCCTACAGCATTTAACAAATTTTTTCTATATTATGATTTTAGATTTATTCAATTATGTGGTCATCATACTGCATATTATTATGAATAGCAGTCCACAACCATAAAATTTTAACGCAAGAATGTATCTTATGCTTCATTAAAATGAGTTATTTCATATGAAACCATATTGTGAAATAAAATTAAACTACTTATTATATGTTTAAAAATAATAAAGTTAATATAAATACTGAACTAAATGATAACACCGTCTACGACATTATTAAATTCGAAAAATGGAAGACAACATATCAGCAAAGAAGCAACATTAACGGGGGATATCCTCGTCTACTAACTTGACGTCACGATGATGTCACACTACACACCAATAGAAATGGCGCGGCACATGCGCGTTGCGTCAACTGTTCTAACACGTTCACCGCATCGCTGTTTTGTGTCGAGCGCTTTATAACGATTTCGAGATTCGAACGAGAAGTAAACGAAAGTAGGCAGTGAGAATAAATGAGTCAGTCGAAGCATCTGGTTTCAAATACATAGGTATATTAGGTACTACTTAATTAAGCCTGGTTTCTTAATTATTCCATGATATATATATATATATATTAGGCATTTTTGTTTTCAAATTGATCCCATTTCATATTGAGGAGTTAAATATGTTGCATGTGCGCCAAAGTTAAAATAGTATAAGATGGATAACAACTCAGTCTTTACATGCTACGGTAGCATAACAAAGGCATTTCATTTGTTTCAATAAGCTGCGCGGTATTTTTGTATTTTTACTAGCTCTACTGAAGCATAGCTAAATCATTAAAATCCCACAACTCGTTCAGGATAGCCTTAAATTTGGTATTTACAATCGTAACATGTTTATATATAGCAGCTTTAAGGTTCTATACTGTGCGAATACGGCATTCTTACTTAAAGGATTTTTCGTTGCAAGCGAAAAGATAATGGTTGTATTACAAGCATCATAAAGGATAATATTATGATGTCAATACAATTAGTAAATTTTGACTCAAGTTTAGGGGATAGTGAATAGTGTTCTGGCTATCGACTGAATGTGTCGATTTCTATCTTTTGAAGTGATATAATTTGTTTATTTCGCATTGATTACGCGCGTACATCTACATTAAACAACGAGATAGTGTCATTTGTGTGTAACTAAAAACGTTAATACAAGGTATTTCAGTCAAAAATTAACTGTGAGCGCGTAGGTATTCTGCATCAGTCACTTCTCAATTTTGAAATTATCTAAGAAGCTACAATATAATATTTTACCAAGCCGCTGCTTTTAGGATGAGGCGTTTATAAGTAAGATTAAATATTAAGTATGATTAATTGCATTTTATAAAGTATCGATATTTTAAAGTAAACATTTATTTTAGGGACGTATGAATGCAAATACTGAAGATTGAGTCGAATTCGGCAAATATTTTTTTGTCAAATGTAAGACATCACTAACTTTTCAAAATTAGGTGCGCATTTATTCGTAAGGAAATCATTTAAAAACCGCGAGGCAAGAGAGTGAAGAAAGCAACGTTTTGACTTAGCACATTTTTGAAATATGCATACCGAGTGACGATCATGCGTGCAGTAAGAAGATGTAAAGTAATGGATTAAAGATATTTTTATATAGATATGTTAGATTTTCTTATATGTCCAGGAAATATATTGCGCGCATTTAAAAAAAAACTATCTAGATGGATTTATATTTTAAATGCACAAGAAAATGTACACGTAGTAATTTAGTAGGAAATCTTGCATTTTCTTTCAATGATTTGCTGAGACGGAAATTTCCAAAAGTACCTAATACAAATTTATTATACTTGTTATCATAATAAAAGTTTACACAAATAGACAGATCGTCGTAATTATATTCTATCGATGGTTTTATTCTGATGGCATAGACGCGAAAGAAAAATCAAACGATAATCTACGGCTGCCATTGGATTGTCTTTTTTTAATATAGTGGATCGGCGTCTCACCCCGCCAACCCAATTTATTGTATGAGCTATTGGCTAAATAATACTTTTGCTTGTGCGCTGGTGACTTCATCGGCAGGTTGTCTTTTCTTTTAGACAGGTAGGTACATAGCCCCGTCGATTTCATGGCAATGGTGCGAACACTGTCTTCGTTAATCCACTCTGCCATCTGCCTCTGTGGGATCAGCCTTATAGTAGGCGGCAAAGGCAATCCAGATTCGAAATTGCCAACTATTCCTCTAATGACTATCGAGAGCGATAGGTTAGCACCGATAATAGCAGCTATTTCATGACGCATGTCTGCCTAAACGTGAGGCAGACCTTGAATTCTCACTGCATGCAATTGCAGTGTTGTAGTGCCATAGGTGATCCTTCTCGCGACCCTATAGTGCACGTGTACTTGACGAAGCAACAAAACCTGTAAGAAACGTAATGTCTGTGCCGCCGGCCCAATTCACTCCAGAATTGGCCGGGGCGATCCGAATACCGAAGTGAAGCTTTTCTAGCTATTCCCCCAAAGGAAGGCCTCTCGCTGCGTATTGCATTGCCATGTATTAAATTTTACTGATAAGAGGATCACGATCCCGTCCATACTCGTCGGCAACTACACCGAAATTGACCGACAAGCATTTCTTCCTCCTTGTTGAGTCTAGAGAGTGTAAGACGAAAGCCAGATACAAAATTGGGCATTATTGAAACGAATTTCTTTTACAAGGCTTACAATAAAGTTAAGTGGCATAAATTGTTATGCGTTAAGGTATAAAGGTAAGGTATTGCGTTAAGTCCGCTCCAAGCGACCATTCCTTTTTCTTTTCTTTCTTACTGTCTCTTTCTGTTTTAGTACATATAACAAATTAAAATTAGAAATATAGAAAATAACATGAAAGATATAAATTAGAGAGAGAGAGAGAAGAGGTGGAGAATAAAGACAAACTGCTCTCAGACCAAAACTGATAAATATACAACATTTTTTTTTAATAATTAATTGATGTTATCAATAAAATTTACATTTTAAAATACGTTTTAGTTGAAAAATATCGCAAAGAACTCGAGTACGACTTGTCAGGACAAGGGTCACATGACCGCACATCTTTTTGTTCTAAATATCTTTTAAGGCTTCTAAATATGATAAAATATCTCTTCGAGCGAGAGGGTAAATAGCTTGAAAATATCTGACTTACTCATATTAATGTATCATAGAGAAAAAAAACACGTATAATGTATTTATGGTTGACAGAAAGTGGATAGAAAATTTTGGTTAAAAATAGTTTAATACTAAATGTACAATTATACAGTGCAAACTTTTAATATAATGAACCAATATAAGGATTTCCTTCGATTTTGATTTAAAGAATTTTTCTAATCCCTTAGCCCTAGAACTAGATTAGATTTAATATACCTTTAAATTATGAATACTTTTATCAGAATCTTCTATATAAATAATTAGAATTACTAAAATATAGATAGTACAATTTATTCTTATTTAACAAGTTTTTGTGAACATAACCTTTATATAACGTATTCTACTGATCAATTACATACAATAATACCAACAATTTATGACCCGATAGACATGCATTAAAATATTTATTAAATTTTTAATGGAAATCGCTATTCAAATATAGGTAAATGACTAGATAGATATACATAGCCTCACGCCAGTTTCTCAGAGGGGTAGGCCAAACTACGGATTGCCACAAACCACGATCCCGACATACCTCCATCGCTTCATTCACACTGATCACAGTCATCATGCATGCTCTACGGTTACGTGTAGGTCCTCTTAATCTGACCTTTCGCCAACACATTTTGAATTTGATCCAGAAAAGTACGACATGATCTTATCCTTGTAATAGTCCCATCCACACTCACTTTGTATACTTGCTTCGTCAACCTTTCTTCACTCATTCATTCTATGTGTCCAAACCACCTCAGCATAACCTTTTTTATTTTTGTTTTCCCTCCTAAATTCAACTTTCACTACCATACATGAGAGTGGGCACTAATACTTCCTTATGTACACAGGTAGGCCTGCCTTTTTAGACACTTTCCTTTTCTTCATAAAAGCTATGCAGTGTTAAATTAATAAGATAGATATGCAATGGTAAAAATTTCTCACCCTCTTATTTCATATCATAATAACCTCTGTATGACGAATCTCACTGGAGTGAATTACTTAAAATAACAAATATGTCCTAATTTTAAACTACTTTGTATAATATCATAATGTCTGTAACTTGATGAACCCTGTATCTGCATTCTTACTTTAGAAAATTGCTACATTTTAATCATGTAAAAGTTAGTAATATTTACGAGATACTACTAAACATCATTATGGGCACATTGTAATAATATCATTTGAATAATGACACCGCATATAAAGAATAGAAGTTTATCTTATCTAGATTTTTAAAAATGTCTAAAGAAACAAGGTCACAACATAGGGATTTTAATTACAAAATGCTTTTGACATCGTTACCTACTATAATTAGGGTCTGAATTGATTGTCTTCCATCTTTAATATGTACCGATAAATTTTATTGGTATAGGCATACACATTTTCTAGGTATGAAGTAGGAAAAAGTAATTAAAAAGGCAAGAAAAAATATAAATAATAAATATTATGGTTCAAAGATACATTTTAATGCTACCATGACTAATCCTATTAATATTATAAATGTGAAAGTTTGTAAAGATGTTTGAATGTTTGTTACACAATCACACGTAAACCGTTGTACATATTTGAATGAAAATGGGCACATAGATAGACCATTTCCTGGATTGACACCTAGGATAGTTTTTATCTAGATAATATGCTCCCTTGGGATAATAGTTCAACTATGGGAAAGTTACTTCTTACGCGGGCAAAGCCGAGGGCATATATACTATATAATCGCATGCTTTTATTCCTGATTGCATAATTAAAAAGCGTGAAAGCGCACTATTCGTTATGTATCAGTTTTGACACTATTCGTTATGTATCAGTTTTGACACTATTTGCCCACATCGGCCCCGTTTGCGCACTAAATATTAAAAAAATCATAGGAAGAATCATGATTAATAAAACTTCTTCCACTATAAAGTGGCAGAAAGAAGTTTTATTAGTCATGATTCTTCCTATGATTTTTTATGAGAAATAGCATATAAATTAGCGGTAGAACAAATATCACGATACTGGTTGTCAATAGTCATACAAGTTCAACTCTTTTAACAATTCTGCAACACACGTGTACCTAGTTAAATAACTATGTTTTCTTTATAGGTATAAACGGCGCGGAAACGATGCCGCTAACTCAAGAGAAACGTTTAGATAGTAACTTCACCAATAACAATGACCATAGCTATCTACACAAGAAATTCAAAAAAATGGCATCTACTATTGCTGTATTTCCTGCCAATTTATCCAAAGCCGGGGAAGCTAGGTATAAAGAGGCAATAGTATCTTCAAACTGCAGTCTATCAATTTCTAATGGTAGTATTGCCGCAGCTCATCCAGAAATAGAGAAAATAAAAATAGATACACAGAATTTAGAAATCCAGGATACAGTGAAAAATGTACAAACTAACTATAATGATGAAAATAGAATAAGTAATATAAATAATGTTGTTCAAGTAACTGGTCAGACCAGTTTTACTAATGAATTTTCAAATAAGACTGACAATCTTGAAAATGATATAATCAAAGACGCCTGTAACGGTGTAGTAGGTGGACGTCATATATGTCCCTACTGTAAATTATCTTGTGCCAAGCCTTCGGTTCTTCAAAAACATATCAGAGCTCATACAAATGAGAGACCATACCCTTGTGTACCTTGTGGATTTGCTTTTAAAACAAAATCTAATCTATATAAGCATCGAAGATCGAGAACTCATGCTTTAAGATTACAAGGAACTGATGTAGCGGTAACATTGAACGAAGATGACATTTCAGGTGGATCTGAAAGTGATACGTCTATTTCACCTACAGCAATATCAGAGACAGGCTCTGATGTCTCTCTGGTACGTACAGAAAATTTAGAATCAAATGATTCGTCAGATAACATTTTAACACAGACGGCTCAACACATAACTAATGACAATATATCAACAACAATTAACTTATATTTAAACGAAAGCAGTAAATCTAAATCAATTTATAAACCCAAATTTAGAGCAGCACTGTATCAAGACAGCGATGAAAAAGATAAATCAAAGAAATCGATGTCACCAAATGCTGACTTTCTAACCGAACATATCTCTAAAATTATATCAGATAATGAAGCAATTGTCGATGTAATAGATACACCGCTGCAGAAGAAATATGGCAAAATCAAACAAATAGCAGTAAGTAAGCAATTACTGGACATTGCTGAAATCAATTCTGAGCAGTCCCCGTTGAATTTGACAAAATCTAATCATGAAAATGAAAGCTCTTTTAGAAAAAGATCTCATTCTGAAAGTTTCTCACAAAGTGATCACCAAAAACATCCTTTGAACCCAGAAGGATCTATAATTAAAGATCTTCTACTAAAAACAAAAATGAACGGCCTAGGTCAAATATCAGGTGAGGTAGCCGATGGATCACAATTTGTTTGTCCACTTTGTCAAATAAAATATCGAAGTGCAGATAATTTAGATACACATAGAATGTATTACTGCAAAGGAAATATTAGCAATAATACAAGCCCAAAGGATATGAAAATGATGAGAACGGACAATATTTTTGTTAGAAGTAATTCCATAAATGTCCGACTACCCGAGACGTCATCAGGTTCCTTTTCAAGAGTAAATAATTCTACCAAAGTTTCTGTTGCCAGGATTAAACCTGATAATTTGATTATAACCAAACCAGAAACGAACGACGTAGTAGCACCTTTGCCATCGCCAGGACCGCTACTTGGCAATACAAGGCTTGTTGATACTAGAGTATCATCTGATTATACAAGAAAAAATGAAAACCTTAAGGTAAGATCGTTGGCAAGTCCTAAACGAAGAATTGACTGCCGATCCGATTCTTATAGTCCAAGGTTAATAGAAAACATTTCACCTAGATTGACAGATATGTATACACAGCCGAAAATACGGTGCATAGATGCTAACACATCTACTCTGCGTTCATTGGATGAAATATCGCAACACATAAAACACAATTCTCCGTCACTGCAAATGTTTGGCGGCGAAGTAAAAATTGTTGATCATTCCGGAAGCACAACTACACTACGTATAGAACCTAGCAAAAATCAATTATCACCTATATTAATACAACAAAATCTATCGCCGTCTAAACTAGGTAACGACACAGAAGCAAGCAGTGTTGTTGTGAGATCAGGATTACATTCTGGTGGAACAATAATGCATAACCCACCGACACCCAAAGAGATCTTGGGTACTCCTCAGCCGCAAATTCCTCGAATTACAATATCCTCTGCAAATTCTATAACCAATCCGAATTTACCTAACATTAATGATATTACGCACTTTCAATTTCCACCTCTTAGTGCTATTACAGCATTTAATCCATTAACTTTACCACCTCTAAGTCCTTCATCGCCGAATGGTGCGACAACTATATTACACGCAGGCAAATTGATACCTCATGTGCCAGGTATACCTGGCCCAAATACACCAGGCGTATTTGTTGGAATTTCAAGTCCTCAGCTACAGGTAATGGCAAACAATAATAATAGCACGAGTGTGCAATCAACTCGAGACGATGTTCTAAATACGCAATCTGTAAAAGGTGCAATATTTAATTATGACAAACAAGTATCATATAACCGTAAAAGTCCTAACTTGAGACCCCACATGGATTTAGATAGACAAAGTTCAATGCCAGATACTGTTAATAATGAAATGCCACATTACATTTCCACTGTTCCTATAGTAAAAATAAAGAATATAGATGAGCCTAATTTATTGCCGATGAAAACATTAGGTAGATCAGTTTTAAGACAAGATGGAGGTATCAAAAGAAACGTTGAAGGGGTACCTAGGACACTTGTTTTAAAGGAAAACCTTGTTTATCCAACGAATAAATTTAAAATTACTAAAGAAAAAAATAATATTAATCATTCGCCGAAAAATGTGGATATTAAATATGAAAAAGATTTACGTAATTTTAATTTTGAAAATATGATAACTAAAGTGGAAATACGTAACAATAATCAAATTCCTAGTTCATCAGAAGTTCAAAAAAATACAAACGCTCAAGATATGTTAACAGCTTCAGTTCAAAATGAAAGATCTGAAACGTCTTACTTCCAGAAGAATGCAATAAAGAAAACTGTTGCAGAAGAAACAAAGTCAAAATTTTTACGACCTTCAACATTACCTCTGAAACCTGGTACTTTTACTCCAAAAAGACATCATGGTATTACCCCGAATGCAAATACTATGCCACTTGTTTCTCCTGAAACTCCCAGACCTGCAAAAGCTTATGGCCAGCTTTACTTAAATGGGAATGCTTATACATACCTGGGATTAAAATGTTCGACGAAAGTTTTTTATTGCACTATTAATCGACCTCAACCAACATATGTCCCAAATCAAGAATTTCTATCTATGTATAGCAACTGGCAGGTAATTTTATTATTCATACAATAAATATATGATATGTGTCAGATAATTGTTGTTCACCTATAGAAATAATAACAGCGATTGTAAATAAATAATGGATATATTTACAGCTATTATCTGAGTTGACGCCAGACCCGCTGGGATTGTCAGCATCGTCTGCGATGTCTCTTTATGACTCACGTCATCGACCGCAAAACGTAGCTGTAGCTATGATAAAACAGGATCTCATATTGACTCATTCATCGCAATGGAATACAATTTCAAAGACCAATCATCAGGTAACTTATATTTGTAATTATTAATATAGTGAAGAGTAACATTGTGACGTTGGCATTGTCTCAACATAAATATTTTATACTATTTTTTAGAAAGATGAATCAATCGATGCTAAAAAAACAGAAGAAAACAAGTTTCCAATTTGTGATAACGTCACTACTCCAAAAAAAGAGTTGACTGGAGGTTTTGAAAGCAACGAAGAATATACATACGTTCGTGGTCGTGGCAGAGGGCGTTATGTCTGCTCAGAATGTGGCATTAGATGTAAAAAACCGTCTATGTTGAAGAAACATATACGGACTCATACAGATGTACGTCCGTATACTTGCATACACTGTGCCTTTAGGTAATGATCTTTTATTATTCACTTAAGTACATTTTTATTGAAAGTTTATTTTATTATGTGTATGCTTTGATGTAACTTCTTTTTCAGTTTCAAAACAAAAGGGAATTTAACAAAACATATGAAAAGTAAAGCTCATTATAAAAAATGTTGCGAATTAGGAATAAATCCAAATGAAGGAAATGATGCAGAGAACGCAGAGATGGCTCAATGTTCAGGTGAAACTGATGACGAGACTGATTCTGAAGGTGATGAAGGAAATGAAGGTGAAACAGAGTCAAGTGGTAAGAAAAAATATTGTTCATTTAATTTTTTTTTGTAAAAGTAAGGGTTTTTTGACTTCCAATTTCTAATCTAAATAGGTAATTATTACGTACTGTGGTTTTTTTGGGTTGACAGCGAAACAAAACAATTATCACCACCCCTAAATTTTTCCGTGGATGTTGTAAAAGACAAATATGACAATAATATGTAATAGAGAATAAATATATGTAATAGAGAAGGAAAAATCGAAATAAAACTATACCAATACATCTGATCAGTGTGGTACAGTAGATCAATTTCCCTCTTATTGTGAAGGAGGCTCGAGCCCAGCAGTGAGACTTATAGTCTCACTGCTGCTAATTTAAAATGATGATAAATGGTAACAATGAAAAGACTGATATGTAGGTCGCCGAAAGTAAATTATATAAAGATTTTATTTCATTAGTATTAGATACTTAATTTCCCGACGTTTCAAACGCAACAATCATTAACGAATCCGTAAAAAGTAACTTTATTTTAAATGTGTAAACATCACAAATCTTTAAAATGAAGTTATTGTTTTTATCAGTTGTGCCGCAAACCTAATAAATACCTATTATAAATGCTAATGTGAGTTCATTTATTTGTTACGTTTTCACGCCTTTAATTACTCAACCGATAATCTTGCGTATTCACACACGTTATCAGGGCTACAGAATAGTATATATGTATAGAGTTCTTTCATTCAGGAAAAATATTGAATTCGTTATGACCGGACCATAGATTGTTACCCCAAAAAACGTATGCATATATATGCTGCCTACAATGATAACATTATTTTACTGTCATCATAAAATCAGACATTTATGAACAAGTAAATGATTCAGATATTATTGCTGCCTTGTTTATAGGATTTTTTACCCAGTAAATAGTATCTAATGTGAAGGATGTTATGCCTCTCGAGCACATTTGAGGCATATAGAGAGAGAGAGAGAGAGAGAGAGAATGAGAGGTGTATGTCTACCAGTAGACGTTTAGGGGCTGATGGATGGATGGAATATAAATTTTCTTAATAAAACTTTATTTCTGTATATTTCAGACACAGAGGCTTACAAATCACGGTTACCAGAACACGAGGCTGCTCACTGTTTATTGTCACTAGGAGGTGCGAGGCCTACTACCTCAGCAACACCGGGTTTAATCACCAGTGCCAGGCCATCAACTTACCCGTATGCACCAACGGGATTAGAAAATATTATAGTTGAGGGTGGCACAGAAAGGCTGCCTGCTGCCAAATGTTCGCCGATAGATGCAACATCTCATTCAGAAAATGAACCTATAGATTTAAGCAAAAGTGATTTCAAATCATCTACTCCAAACATTCCTGAAATATCAACTGCTAGAGAATCTAGTGTTTTAGCTTCTTTGGCTTTAAATACAGCTAAATTGCCAAATCATCAGGCTCAGTGGTCTAATGGAGAGCCGATGCTGCATACCTATTTAACAGAAAGAGCATTGCTTGACACTAAAATTAAACAAAGTCAACTCACAAGCAGTGTAAGTAAAATAAGAAAAGTTGATTTAGAAAAACCCTCATTTACTGAGAGCTATAGTAGTTCAATGGAAAGCAAAAGTAGAACGGTTAAAACGTCTCTAATGACACCAGCGACTTCATCTCATATGATTTATACGGATTCTAAAATAACGGATGTGAGCGAACCAGAAATAAATAACGAATTTACACCCAAGACAAGAGAAGAGCTGTCAATAAGTAGTGAATGTTCTACTTTAACTAATTTAGTCAATGACGCAAAAAACAGTGTGTTACAACCACCTACTAATGCTGAAAATGCAAAACATGTAGTATCTGAATATTTAAAACATGCTAGAATAAATCATCTAAAATCACATGAAGACAGCCAGCAAACACAAAATGAAAACTTAAGCGCCGATAATAATTCGCTCAAAATTAATAATGAGGATATCGACAAGGTAGACGAACACGTAACAGTATCTGAAACAGTGAAACTGCCGTCGCTTGAACATGATCCTGTTGCACGTAAAGTAGTAATAGGCGTAGGAGGTGTAGCTTTTAAAGTTAGTAAAGGAAAGGATTATGAAAATAATTCTTACTCGCCAGGTAGACTTATGGAAGATGGACGTCGTGTTTGTGACTTTTGTAACAAGACATTTACGAAACCATCGCAATTAAGGCTGCATTTGAATATACATTACATGGAAAGGCCTTTCAGATGTAGCGTATGTGCTGTGAGTTTTCGTACAAGAGGACACCTTCAAAAACATGAACGTTCTGGTTCGCATCATAACAAAGTTTCAATGACGTCAACATTTGGAGCTGCAACATCATTCAACCCAAGACCGTTTCGTTGTTCTGATTGTAATATAGCATTTAGGATACACGGTCACCTTGCCAAGCATCTTCGCAGTAAAATGCACGTAATGCGATTGGAATGTTTATTTAAGTTGCCTTTTGGAACTTTTACGGAAATTGAACGCGCGGGTGTTAGTTTAACAGACATTGACACTACAGACTGTGCCAGTTCTCTTGCTAGTTTACAAACGCTAGCTCGTAAACTAAAATTAAAAGATCCGACGAAACTTGAATATCGCGAATCTAATGGTACCAACCAAGCGACGCTTCCCGCTGGCAGGGAATCTTCTGATGACGATGATTCTGTTTCGTGTGAAAACATATGTGACATTGATAAAGATAGTGACGTAAAGACTACTGAAAGTAACGAAGGTCACGATAAAGAAGTTAATTATAGTGCCACAGATATTTAGTGCCAAAATTATTTTAAGTAGAATATTTTAATGTGCAATTTTGTTTTGTTATTAATTTAAGGTAAAACTTTTCATACCCGGTATGAATATGACTCAGAAAAGTGTGAAAACAAAACGATGCGCTTTAATTATATTATTATATACATTGCTGTATTTTTATGTCCGTGTAATTGTGAAACTATCTATTGTAAATACCTCAGATTTAATTAATTTTAATGTTGTTAAATTTGCTTCCATTGTAAGGCTTTCAAATTGTATATAAGTAACAAATTAGCAATGATACAAAGATTATTATGTTTTTGGTAGCGATGTTCTTCGCTGACATCCAAGTAAAATTTACCCAAACATTTTCATAAATATTATGGTGATCCATATTTTAAATGAACGTTTCAATATCAATTACACATATTATTGAACATTCTTTTATGTAGCAACTATCTGATAAGTATCTTATTACTTACCTTTTGTATGTATTTTTTATAAAATATATACTTGTGATGTATTTACACTGTGTAACATCTACTTCCAAAATCTTTTATCATAAAGAAGTAATTGGCATATCAAATTCCATAAACTAAACTTAGATTATACTTAATAAAATCTCTAAACGTCTTCCATATCAAAAATAGTTCTTGTTCTAGATATTTTGCGTTGTACATTCATTCAGAATGAGATACACCAACCAAAAGACATACTTTCTAGTTATGCATAATTCCGTAATTTATGTATCAATATTAAGGATATAAAGTGGAAATTAAACGGAATTTAGATGTACTTACAATTTCTCTGTGTAATACATACTTAATAATTAATTACCTACGTAGGTAACCATATCATGAAAACTATTAAACATAAAATGAATATGTAACTTTTTCTATATCTATATATCATTATAGTAATCTAATGTAAATGGCCTGTATAAATATAATGTAGGTATTTCCTATATTAGTGTGGTTTTCCAATTTATAAACACATAGGCCCCCTTTAAGATTCATATTTTCTAAATAAGTGGCCTAGCTGGTACAATGCTCCTGTAACTCGCAAAGCTTACTGTTAGATCCTTAAAGAATTTCTACATCAATTTTATTTTTTATAGTTGATATTGAAATTATGTTAAAGTGAAAATTGTTATAATAGGTTATAAAAATTGGCTAAGTACAAAGAGTTAATAAGCAAATATCTGAAAATTGTTATAGCATCTACCTGTAATGTTTATTTTGATGAGGTAGATATATCGTTAATCTTAAATAGAATTTGCATCGACTTATTTGCGTATTACTGTGAGTTCACTGGCATTGTGCCACAAGATATTATATATATATATATATACCTAGCTATTATACATTATTGGAATGATATGTTTGGAGGAAATGGTGTAACTATTCGCGATTATTGTAGAAGATTAGATTAAAATTTTCTGATGTATATTATACGAAAGGGGATTAATTTTACGAAATTGTTGCAAGAATTTTGTAATAAATGAAGTTACATAATTATAATACAATGAGTTATTTAAGGTTTGTTCTTTTTATTCTGTAAACCACAATAGGTAATGATGTACTAGAGCAAGTGGATGAATTTGTATATCTTGGATGTGGATTTAGCCGAGATGGAAGGTACACCACTGATATAGAGCGAAGAGTGAATGCGGGAAATAGAGTGAACGGAGTGTTGGGGCAACTTCTCGGCAGCCACCACCTCAGCCAGAAGGCACGTGTAGCAATACATAACGCAGTGCTTGTCCCAACATTACTGTATGGAAGCGAGAGTTTGGTATGCAGAAAAGAGTATGAAAGTAAAATTAATGCGGTCGAAATGCGATCTCTGCGGAAAATCTGTGGAGTTAGGCTGACCGACCGCATTCGTAACGACGACATAAGAGAGCGAGTAGGTATGAAAGAGAGTATTGGTGTAAAGATGCGAAAGGGAATGCTCCGACCGATGGTTCGGACATGTGGAAAGAATGCCGAACGAACGTCTGGTTAAGAAGATATACAATGCGAAAGTAGAAGGATGTAGGTACCGAGGGAGACCGAGACTAACCTACCTAGACCAGATCGGTCATGTACTGAAGGAAGGTGGAGTCAAGAGTCTCCGAAACCGGCGAGCGTGTATGAAGAGAATTATGAATGTTGAGGAAGCGAGTGAAGTATGCAGAGATAGAGTTCTCTGGCACTCTGTTCTCTCTGCCTACCCTGCAAGGGATATGGCGTGATGATATGTATGTATGTACCAATAAAATTGATGTTCGAGATCGACTATTAGATCTAAGCCTCTTCTTCGCAAGGGGAAATAAGGCCAAATTGTTACGCTTAGTAGTCGAGTTGGCGTTATAAGTCTCGCTGATGGATGACTAGTAGAATGGACACATTGATGTTTGTGGTTTTTGCGATAGTAAGTCATGAGGGTAACCTTTTATTTATAAACTCTCACCTTACAGAATAGCCAAATACTTGTTTTTTGTTTATTACCTACGGTGGCAAACAGGCAGGTTCCGGGAGCATTTTCGTCAAATTGCTCCCCGGCTGGTCGGCGCGGCGTCCGCCCTTTCTCGGCTCATGCCGAATGTGGGCGGACCCAGTTTCGAGGGCCGACGGCTGTATGCGGGGGTGATCCGCTCAATGGCCATGTGCGGCGCACCCGTGTGGGCGAGGGCTCTGAACGCCCAGCTCAGGTCGGTGCTGTGGAGACCACAGCGAGCCATGGCGGTCAGAGCCATTCGCGGGTACCGCACGGTGTCTACCGAGGCGGCATGCCTATTGGCCGGGACACCCCCGTGGGACCTAGAGGCGGAGATGCTTTCCGACCTCTACCGGCGGGTTACCTCAGTGCGCGACGAAGGTGGCTCCCCATCGTTGAGCGAGATAGCCACCTGGCGCGAGGACGCCCGCCGAGACGTCATCGAGACGTCGCGGCTGGAGAGGCCAAGACACGGTGTCGTTACCGTCGAGGCCCTCCGGCCCGTACTGATGGAATGGATGGAGCGGCGGCACGGAGTCCTCTCCTTTCGGCTGGTGCAGGTATTATCGGGGCACGGGTGTTTCGGTTTGTACCTGCACACGGTCGCGTATAGGGAGTGGACTCCGGCCTGCCACCATTGCAGCAGTGACGAGGACACGGCGCAACACACGCTGGAGGTGTGTCCGAGTTGGGATGGGCAGCGCCGTGACCTCGTCGCTGTTATCGGTGCCGACCTGACGCTGCCGGCTGTCGCAAGGGCGATGGTCGACAGCGTCAGGAACTGGGACGCGGTCGCCGCCTTCTGCGAAGCTGTCATCTCGCAGAAGGAGACGGCGGAACGAGTCCGGGAGGATTCCCGTGCCCCGGGCCGCCGTCAGCGGCCGGGGCGGCGCAGGCGCGAATACCTGCGCCTGTCGGGGCGTCGACAGGAGAGGAGCCCGAGAGGGCATACCGCCGAGCGGGCCACCGAAGACAAAAATCGGGTACCGGTGGCCCGCTCGCACGGCGAAGAAGAGGTGCTTGGAGGGTGGGTCAATGGGGTTGCGCGCCGCCTCTTCCGTCACCCCGGACCGACTTGGCGGGGTGCGACGTCCATGGCCCACCGCAAAAAAAAAAAAAAAAAACTGACAAACAGGCAAGCAGTACACCTGCTGGTAATTGATACTACCACTCATGAATACCAGGGGTACAGCCAGGTCGCTACCTAGCGTAAAGAAACTGTTCTCGTAAGACCTCGTTTAGAGAACGATTTTTCTGTTTTGCCACAGTGATCGAGAAAAATCGCAACAGGTAGTTAAATTCAAATACTGCACGTAAGTGGTTGAAATGATCGATGAAAACCTACATTTGGACATCATAACGTCTCGAGGTGAAAAGGAACCTTATTATGGTGGTAACAATTCAAACAGTATTTCAGAGCATTTCTCGTGAAAGAGCCGGTAGAGGATTGAAGATTGCTCCGTCGCTCCAGCGACTCTAGTTTGTCTTGCGATTTGGATCACAAACTATTCGAATAGCACGTTTTTGTAGGGAATCAAGTGGGTTTGGCTGATATTTTTTTTATAGCCAGTTGGTGGCAGACGAACAAGTAACCCACTTAATAGTAATGCCGCCTATGGACTTCAGCAATGAATATAGCTTACTCACTGCCTACCGTGAGAGCTTTTCTAAACCTCGTTTCAAGATGGACAAATAGCGCTCGAGAAACACCGCAGCAGGCAGTTCATTTCAAAGGCTACACGTGAATGAGAGAAATATATAATAACTATGAAAAATCTTTGCATTAGAAAAATTTCGACAGTTAATTTGAATCTATTTTATAATAAATTTTTATGTTGTTTTCTAATGGTTTTACTTTAATTTAGCACTTTTATATTTTTATAAAGTACTAAGGCACACACACAATTTCAATTTTATCTATACTAATATTATAAAGAGAAAAAAAAATTGTTTGAATTGAATAGCCTCCGAAACTACTTGACCGATTTGAAAAATTCTTTCACTGTTGGGAAGCTACACTATCCCCGGTGAACATAGGCTATATTAAATTTTCAAAAAGTTAGGGACCCATACTAAAATTCCAATAATGTAACCCAAGGTGTGAAAAAATTACCAAAAATCTTCCTTACATCGCGTGCGCTGCAAAAACTATTGATTATAGAACAAAATAGTATACTACAACTTTGCAGAACATATAATTATCAACAAAAAATATCGCGATAGCATATGTCTAACTATTATAGTTATATCACAATAAGTGTTTTTTCATTTTAAAAAATATATTCAAATGCCACCGCTATAAAAGTTCTTTCATTTATATTTTGGTATTAATCCTTAACAAAATAAATGACTTCATATTTTGTTTAATACCCGTGCGAAGCCGGGGCGGGCTGCTAGTATAATATACACCGTGACGTTTATATCGTCTTACAAAAGGAGCGCCATAAAAGTATCCGACAAAAGAAACATATCTAATTGTTCAATAGTAATAAAAAAATAACAAAATAAAATAAAAAGTTAATATTTTGTAACAACCTGGTTACAATGTTTACATTTTAAACAGAAATACGGCACGATAATGATTGGCTAACGTAATTACGTTAGCCAATCACAGCTACGAAGTCCACGTGGACTGCTATTCCAAAACGTACCTACGCCTAGGTAGTACCTACACAGTACGTAGGTTGTGTCGAGTAGGTAGCCTACTGCTCACTACATACTGTACTACTACGTTGTTACTATTTTAATTAGCAATTATTTATAATAATTTTTAGTAAAATATATTCCAGTAAATATTTTTTTTACCTTTTAATTGTAGGAATGAATAGTAGATACGTTAACTGAAATGTTTTTGTAAGACGACATAAATGTCACCGTGTATAACCCAGTGACTAGGTTATATATTATATAAAATTGAAATTTTTAAACTACACCTAGTCTTGCCATAAATACTGTAACAAAAAAAAACTTTTTATTGCAAATAACATTTATTACTTTTACTGTGTGTTAGTTCAATACATAAATATAAAAAGCTTATTCGAAGTGGTCTCCATTGGCTGCAATACAGTCCTTTAAACGCTGAGGCCAGTGGTCAATATAAGCACGCACTACTTCCATGAGAAAATTCTTCACTTCCAATCGTATCGATTGTTTTATAGACTCCAAATTATCTTGGCGCTTAATGCAAGCCGTACCCTCTAAAACTGACTATAAATCATAATCATCGTCGTCATCGGGACTAGACGACGGCCAGTCTTCAGCTCTGATGAAGTCCGAAACGTTCGTTTCCAACCAAGACTGCGTAAACCAAACTTTATGACCCGGCGCCGAATATTGCTAGAACCCAAGACCATTCTTGGTTATTGAACATGGTGTTGTTAAGGCGCTTTACTACCTTCTCAAGAATGTTATCTTGATACACTTGTGCCGATGTTTTGATACCTCTTTCACAAAAGTATGGCTCAATCACTCCTTCATAGCTAATACCCCACAAAACCATCACTGAAGTCGGATAATGCCCACGTTGCACTGTGTCGACTGATTGGGAAGCTTCCTTAGAGCTTTGGGCATAAATAGTCATTTTGTTTGTTAAAATGTTGCTCAATTGTAAAAATTTTGTCATATGTAAACAATTTTTTCCTGTGACCTCCCTTTGCGTACCACTTCATTAGTTGTTTCGATTTTACCACCCCATTCTTTTAATCCAATTATCAATTAAGAAATGACCAGTAAGTCTCTTATAGGCTGCAAAATTCTAAGTCATCTTTTAAAATACCTACGCGACATGGTTCTATCTTCATCCTCCGAGATAAAATCTTTTGGTTTCGGACAGGATTTCTTCGAATTCCTTTCCTTACTGCTTCGACCACCTTTTTCGTATGAATACTACGTGGACGGCCAGATCTTTTTCTGTCACAAACAGAGGTCTCATTGTACCTATTAATAGCCCGGTAAACAAACATTTTACTAATACCAAGCGTATGGAGTTCTAAAAATTGCATTTGGCTCCATACCTACTTTGTGTAATGCAATCACAGCAATTCGGTTCTCTTTATCACCCCACTCCATCTTAATATAGCAAAATGTTGTACAATGCATTGGCGCCAAAATGAGAAAACACAATGAACAATCATATAAAAATGACAATTTCCAAATACAAATGTAATATTTTGTTTATTTTTAAATGTAATGGTCGTATATATTTTTACTTAATGAAGATATGGATATATATTTATTATACTATAATGGAAGGTAGAGCAAAAATAAAGGTTTTAGTTCCACGCAAGTTTAGATATCAACCTATTAACCTAACCGAAAGGCTATATATAAGTTTAAGACGTTTTAAAAAAGACGAAAACAGAAGGAATCCTCAAGCATTAAACATTGATACTATATCAGTTGACAATGTTGATCATATTGAAGTTTATTCTACTTCTTTAAATATAACATCAGCTAAAAACGTCAGTGTAAAAATTCCATTTCGTCCGGGACGACGGAAGGGCGGCGTGCACCTCCTGTGTTCCTTCCCCATTGTCAGTGGAATGACCACTGGTACGTATTCTCAGACATCTGTGGCTGACCCGGCGGGTTATCTTTTCCAGTATCATCTCAACCCACGCCCCGGTAACAAACCTCTGTGCAGGTGGCCCCGACACCTCGGCTAGCGCTTCTGCGAGACGACTGCCTCACTGAAGACGGTGACCCCGTCCCAGTTCTCAACGCTGTCGTTCTCGTCGCAATGGAGGCAGGACAATGTCCTCTTTCCTCGCGACCGTATGCAAGGTATTTGCCGAAGCAACCTAGTTCCATCAAGATCTACACCAGTCGGAAGAAGAGGATCTAGTGTCCAAACACCGAACTAAGGCCTCTCCAACAGGACAGCCCAACGGGCAATAACGCTCCCCCCCAGTCCGGCGAGTATTTCTGCCTCCGGGCATCTCCTCGCCGGGGGAGTTCCAGCTAACAGGCACGCTGCTTCCGTCGTCACCAGGCTATATTAGCGTATGATCCTGACCGCCATGGTCTTCTGTGGTCTCCACAAGAGGGCTCTGAAACAGGCTGTCAGGAGATTTTATTCAAACTATTTCGCCCTTTTTTGTTGATCACAAATGGTCTGGCCACACTCAAGTCAGGCCGGGGCAGCGTGGGACCCTATAACGATATTTGCCCACTCAATCTGTTGATGTATTCTTTGACTGCTGGGGCGGGTTAGTACTAGGACGCCGTCGTTACCTTCTGTGAGGTAAACTTTTACGGTGACACGCTTCGGATGTCGCAGGCGTGAATATCTATTGCCGCCATAGTCGAGTTGACTGGACCGGGGATTAGTCGGTCACCAGAAGAGAGATTGACCGCCTGAGGGCGACGCTCGAACAGCGAAAGCTGCTGGGACGTCGACTTGAAATGTTATCTGAAATAGTAACCCGGCGGACAGGCCACTTATGACAAACACGGGTTCCGATGGTCCGCCCATTTTGCGTAGAGTTAGGTGTACGGCAAGTAATGAGGTCATTTGCCGCCCCAGACGGGTGACTATACTATATCCCGTCCAAAAGAAAAGGATGTGTTAGTACCAGCTATAATAAATTTATTGCATTTTAGTGGTAGTGTTAGTAAGCAATAATAGATAATAGTGGTAGCGCTTCGTTCGGTGAACAAGAGTTACGACCGCCCAACTTTCTGGGTGGATTTGGAGTTTTCATTGGTAGGCAGCGGTCTAGTCTAGCTGTACCTTTGGTATTGTAAAAGTCCATGGGTGGCAGTACCTAATACTTACTATCAGGTGATTGGCATCACAAGCAATGATAAAAGCAAACAACTCACTTGATGATAAGTGGCTACTGCTGTTCAGTTATGACTTGCATAAAATAGTTAAGATTGAAATTAATCAAACACATGAGTCTGCATTTCTTTAATAAGGGTGTTAACTATTAAATACCTCCACTTATATCAGATAGATATTATCTATCTAAATAAGAGGTCTTATATTATATAATTACTGTCCGATTCTATCCTGTAAGCATAGCATGGCTCCAGTCACGAGATTCAAGCGCCCTATCTTGACAGGATATTATGGTCTGTTGATATAGGCTTGACTGTAGCTATTATATTATTAAAAGTCATAAGGCGGTAAGTACTTATTATCAGAGGGAGGGCTTACTCGACTGCTGCAATACGCAATATAAAATATTCTAATTAGGACCTCCTAGGCCTATTTAAGAAGGTATTCCATATCTTTGAGGATCCTGATACTTATGCGGTCTATTTTACAGAGGTACCATCAAACAAAGCTGGTCGGACCTCTGAGTGTGATGTCAGGACTCTAATATCAAATAATACAATTGAAATTTCGAATCCGATAAGATTTTATTACCACGGCCGCTATCAAATAATTTACCTGCATTTATATATATTGATAAGCTAGTACTAGCAGCTTTCCTTTGTGATCATTATTGAAGGTAACTCTTAGTCAAAACTCACCACTGCAGACACATGATGTCGTTCCAGTTCATGATACTAAGACTCGAGTGGCCAGGATAGAAGATCTTTGTAAGAAAGCCGCATTGTGTGACGTCAGATGGAATATGACATTTATTAACCGACTTCTTTTCGCAAGTTCACAAGTTAATTTGGCTGGCTATAGTTCGGTAAATTCCATCCAACCGCTCAAAGGGATGGAAGTGTGTGTGGGATCCCATATCCTGCCGTATTTCATCTTTCCGCCTTTTCAGTGCTCCATCGGAAGAGATTCTTTGGTTTCGGTGAAGACGTTGTTTCCTTTTTATTTCAAAAAGATAATATACCGCATGTAGTATAAGGAATATATCCTTGTGGCGCATGGTACGTCACAAATATACAATTAACGCAGTCGTATTACATCTAGACTCAAAACAATCGTTTCTCAATCGCACAAAGGATTGCCCTGCATGGGGATCATACCCAGGGCACATCACTCCGTCATATGCAGTCAAGAAGTAGCTTCAGACCAAAACATTTAAAACAATCAATTTATAACAAAATAAGTAAAAACAATAAGTTATTATTTATTTATTTATTTACAGTAGTACTTAGAAAATTAATCCTTAATAATTATATAGGTTTTCTCCATTAACGGGCATCGAAGACGACCACTGAAAACTGAAGTTAAGGATAATCAGTTGCTTCAAAATGCGATATTTTGCCTAACTATTTTAAGTGTCACCGTGTTAGTCACTAAACTGATGTATGCAAGCGTGTTTTATAATCTTTTCTGCCATTGTGAATTTTCTGAATACGAAAAGAACTTACTGTTTATAATACTGTCATCAATGAGAATAGGTGTTCAGAAATTGTACTGCTAAAAAGTTAATTAGAAAGAATAGAATGGATGTTTGCTCTTGCAAAAGAAAAACTGCTTTGTCGAATAAAACATAATCGTTATTTCTCTTTAAGACCTAAAGTTGCAGGTAGGTCAGCTTACATGCGTCGGTTATATTACAAAGCAACCACAAATCAGCACTACACATACTTAGTATTCATAGAAAAAAGCAGTACAAAACCATAACTTTAAAGGCACATAGCGTGCCATGCAGAGCGGGACGACACGTGGTCACTAAGATGACAATCGGTAAATTAAGCAGTTAGCGTTTGAACCAAGCCCACTGGAGTGTAACTGAAAGATCCTCGATAAAAAATAACTAATTGACTCGTCAAAACGTAATTGTGGAGAATTACAATATTTATGATTGAAATTTTAATAACAAACCTAATTGCAATCTAATTCGAAGTCTCGCTCTCTATTATTGATCCTTCTTTCTCCCACCATGTACTTAAACCTTATAAATCTGTTTCCCATAAAAAATGGAAGTCATATATAGTTCTTGGTCTTTGAAAGAGATAAAGCCAGAACAGATGTAAGAGTAAAAATAGGTAATGATTTACTAGAGCAACTGGATGAATTTGTATATCTTGGATGTGGTTTTAGCCGAGATGGAAGGTACACCACTGATATATAGCGAAGAGTGAATGCGGGAAATAGAGTGAACGGAGCGTTGGGACAACTTCTCGGTAGCCACCACTTCAGCCAGAAGGCACGTGTAGCAATACATAATGCAGTGCTTGTCCCAACATTACTATATGGAAGCGAGAATTGGGCATGCAGAACAGAGCATGAAAGCAAAATTAATGCGGTCGAAATGGAAAATCTGTGGAGTTAGGCTGACCGACCGCATTCGCAACGACGACGTAAGAGAGCGAGTAGGTATGTTTTTTTTTTTTTTTTTTTTTTTTTTTTATTGCCGGTGGTGGCAAACGAGCCAGCAGCACACCTGATGGTAAGTGACACTGCCGCTCATGGACTCTTGCAATACCAGGGCATAGCTAGGCCGCTGCCTACCGTGAAGAAAGTGCTCTTCTTAAACCTCGTTTAAAAAAGGACATGTCATAGCGCTCGGGAAACACAGCAGCAGGTAGTTCGTTCCAGATTTTGCATGTACGTGGGAGAAACGAACGTTGAAAACGTACAGTTGACGTCTGTATCGTTTCCAGGTGGAATGGATGAACCCTGCTGCGGTGTCGAATGGTACGGTGATAAAATGGTGACGGTGGTACCAAGTCAAACAGTTCCTCAGAGCACTCCCCGTGAAAGAGCCTGTAGAGTACACAGAGAGACCCAAAGTCTCTCCGGCTCCCCAACGACTCCAGTCCTTCCGTGAGATTGGGATCACCGACGATTCGAACAGCACGTCTTTGCAGGGAGTCAAATGGGTCTAGCTGATATTTGGGCGCGCCTGCCCAGAGATGTGAGCAGTACTCCACATGAGGGCGGACTTGTGCTTTATATAGCACAAGACGTTGTCTCGGTGTGAAGTATCGCCTGGCTCTGTTCAGGACGCCCAGCTTTCTACTTGCCAATTTGGCTTTGTCCTCCAAATGACTCCCAAACTGGACTTTGCTTGATAGTTCGACGCCGAGGATCCCAATACTCTCGGAAATTTGGAGAGTTACTCCTTGGAACTGAGGCGCCATGACAAAGGGGTCCTTTTTTGCAGTGAACGCGCAAACTTGTGTCTTAGTGGGATTGAACTGGACTAAGTTCCGTTCACCCCATGCGGAGGCCCGCCCCAGAGAGCGCTCGACTTCAGACACAAGTTGAGTCCTTCTTTCCTGTAATATATTCCGAGGGATATTCTGATGCTCGGTATACCGCTCGTCACCCGTGCTGTCATCCGCATAGCAATGCATACTCTTTATAGAGAGCATGTCATTGATATGCAGGATAAACAACGTCGGGGAGAGCACCGAGCCCTGTGGTACACCAGCGTTAATGGTCATGGTATCGGAGCAAGAGCCATCGACGACGACTCTTATACTCCGACCATCCAGAAAGCTGGCGATCCATTTACAGAGTCCCTCGGGGATTCCATAAGACGGTAGCTTCGATAGAAGGGCTCCGTGCCAGACCCTATCGAACGCCTTTGCGATATCTAGGCCGAATGCTAGCGCCTCACCCTTGCCCTCCAAAGCCTCTGCCCAACGGTGTGTAAGGTACACAAGAAGATCACCAGCCGATCGACCATGTCGAAAGCCGTATTGGCGATCACTGATCAGCTGGTGATCCTCAAGGTACTGCAGAAGCTGGCGGTTTATGATTTTCTCCATTACTTTGGAGAGCAAGGCTGTTATCGCAATCGGCCTGTAATTCGATGGGTCCGACCGTTCTCCCTTTTTAGGGATCGGGTGGACTTGAGCTACCTTCCACGAAGATGGAACCCTATTAGTATCGTAGGAAAGACGGTATAGGCGCGTGAGGACGGGGGTTAACTCAGGGGCGCACGTCTTTAAGACCACTGCAGGGATGCCATCCGGCCCACTCGACTTATGGACGTCTAAAAGCCGCAGCTCTCGCCTGACCGCACGCTGTGAGATACGGATTTCAGGTAGAGAGCTATCACACCGCGGTATGGTAGGTGGTGTGGCAGCTCCCGCATCCAAAGTCGAGTTACAGGCAAAGAATTGACCTAAAAGATCGGCCTTCTCCTTTGCGCTGTAGGCCAGACTGCTATCGCTTTTCTGTAGTGGTGGGAGATTGGACCGGCAGAAGTTGCCTTGAGCAGCCTTGGCGAGCGACCAGAATGCACGACTCCCAGCAGGATAGCTCTCTAATCGCTCGCCAATTCTGGCAACATGTTCTGCCTTGGCTCTGGCGATAGCCTTCTTACTAGATCTGCAAGCGGCGTTAAATTTTCGCTTCACCTCTTTGACGTTCGGGTCTTGACAGTTTTTAGCCCGGTTCCAGGCCCGATATGTGGACTGCTTCTGCCGTGCAGCCGTCCTGCAGGTTTTGTTAAACCAAGGGCGGCTGCGGCCGCCGACGGGTATTTGAGTATTGGGGATAAATAAATCCATCCCCATAATAATCGTTTCGGTTACGCAGTCTGCACAAACGCCAGGGTCCTCAGAGGCGAAGCAAAGCCGCTTCCATGGGTAGGATGCATAAAACTCGCGAAGTCCATCCCAATCTGCCGACTTATATTGCCAGACTCTGCGAGTCCCAGTCGCCGTAGAGCGATTAGGCCTCGCAACAGGGGCTCTGCTACGGACTAGGCAGTGGTCAGATGACCCAAGAGGGGCTTCGACCACTACCCGGTATCCTTGCTGGTGTGTAGTCAGCAGAAGATCCAGTAAAGAAGACTCATGGCTCTCAATGTCTGGGACACGGGTGGGCTGTGTCACCAGTTGTGAGAGTCCATAGGCCGAGACCATATTGAAGAGATGTCGACCCTGGAGGTCAGTGGCTCGGGACCCCAACCACTCTTTATGATGAGCGTTGAAGTCTCCAAGAACCACCACCTCCGCTGATGGACACTGCTCCAATATTTCGTCAATCCCCCATTGGACGTTCTCAAATAACTGAGTTGACCCCGAATCACTGCCATGCGACCTGTAGAGGCACGCGTAGATGCGGGTAAACCCTCCATTGTCTACGCGCAACCACAAGATTGACAGGTCACCATGTTCGAGGGCCCGAAGCCGGCGACAACAGATATCACCCCGAATGAATACGCACACCCCGGCCTTACGACGGAAGGAGTGCTCTAACTCGTAGCCAGGGTAGTTAAGGTACGAAATATCATTCGGAGCGCCTATCTGTGTCTCCGTTAAAAAGAGCAAGGCAGGCCGCGCCGTCTCGAGATGGTGGTGAACGGCATCGAGATTGCTATGTAAACCCCTGATATTGCAAAAATCCACATCAAATGTGGATAAGGGGACCGCCGTAGAAAACCTTCTCTTTTTTCTAGTACTTTTCATACGGGTTTTTTTTTAAGAAGAGGAGGAAGGGAGTGTGGATACGTATAATGAGATTCGGTGGTACCAAAAAAAATAGGTGCGGGGCACAGTGCATGGCTGGAGGGTGAGTTTTGTGAGAAGCTGATACGAAGCACGGAAGGGCCCCCGGTGCCCCCCCGCGCGCAGTCGCCGTAATCCACTCCGGTTTCCTGCTCCGGCACAACGACTACACAGCGGGATTTTCGCCGGTTGGCGGGACAGCCTCCCAGGGAGGATAATCCTGGGTTCGGGTCCCCTGCTGACCGGCAGGTGGCCGGCGGTGACCATTCCCACCGGGTCTCCCTGTACCCCATGTCAGCCTCTCACGCTCAATGCCCCAACCAAGACTTCACCACCGCAAGTTTCAGGCACCACCTGAACCCACCACACGTAAACACACCCAGAAAGTTGGGCTTCCGGCTCTCTCGCTCACCGAACGAAGCGCAGCAGCATATTGCCACTGCTCAAACGTCGATTTTCTGCGAGAGTGTGGTACTACCCCGGACGGACCGGCCCGCGGCTGTAGACAGAACACTGTCAACAGCGTGGTCCTACCACAGTGAGCAGTATGTAAGAGAGTATTAGTGTAAAGATGCGAAAGGGAATGCTCCGATGGTTCGGACATGTGGAAAGAATGCCAAACGAACGTCTGGTTAAGAAGATATACAATGCGAAAGTGGAAGGATGTAGGTACCGGGGGAGACCGAGACTCACCTACCTAGACCAGATTGGTCACGTACTGAAGGAAGGTGAAGTCAAGAGTCTCCGAAACCGGCGAGTCGTCAGGCATGCGGCCGATCATAAAATTATTGACAATAGCTTTTGCAACATGTACGAGTACATATTACGTCGGCCCTAAGTAATTGGGATAAGAACAGGAGAATAATTATATAGTTCTTCCTTTCATAGGGTTTAGAGAAAACTTCGCGAAATTTTAAGACCATAACTAATTGATCCACACTATGATAAACACCAGAAGGTATCAATCGAATACATTTTCAGGCTCAGTGCTCTCTTTCATGATAACTATATGGAATTTGTTTTTTCTACAAACTGCTACATTGTTCCTAATTACGAGATGATAGTTGTCCAGTTCATCACTACCAACTGTTGTCCGAGCGATGGCTGACAACGCACGTCCTTGATTCTACGAAACAACATTTTAGAGTCGTAAAATATCTCTCGACTAAATTGACAGTGCACCACGGCACTTTCGTCAACAGCGTGCCTGTGTTATTTGGCCTGCTCATTACCACTTCAGCATGCTAATTCCTCGTGGTATGTTTGGTTATATCCGTTCTTCTACAGATTTCAGATCATGTCTCGCAAAGAAATCCTAAGCATAACCCGCTGAGTGACTTTGGAGTCTCATAACTAAGACTAATATTTAGGGACCACATTTTCGTGTCCATATATCATCAAAGATAACACACATTGCTCATAGACCTGTGCTTCAAAACACTGGGGTATGAGAAGCTTGAGTGATAATATCTTCTTAAGTTTCCCAGTGCTGCCCAACTGAGTTGGATTCATCGGCTGAGGTCTTTCTCGAAATTGGATCTATCTGGAGTATTGGTCCAATGTAAATATAATGATCGACAACTTCGAGGATCGCATACAAAATAGGATCAGAATCGAAGGTGAATGATGTATTTGTCGTTGATGATCAGTCCGAGTTCAGTCCAATCTAAGAGTGCTTTTTTTTTTGGTAGCGGGATACTGTACGTCACGCCCCGCTAAAACGTCCGGGGCGACAGGAGAAGCGGCGTACGACCCCGTAGACGCATCCTTCAACGTAACTCTTGACGTCTAAGAGTGCTAAGACATCTTTCAATGCAGCGGTGAAAAGTTTCGGACAGACGACATCTGCCAATCTCACACCAATTGGATCAGTTTCCTACTCTTATTCCGAATGCAGACTGACATTGATCTGTTCCTATACAAACACGACGATGGGGCTATTGGTAACCTATAATTTGGAGCATTTGCAAGATTGTTACGTGTTAAAAGATACACCTATCCTAAGAGTTAGGGTCTTCAGACAAACACTATTATATGCCTAAAATTAAACTGACAATTATAACTCAGATTTAGAAAAGTCACAGAATGGGTGATACCAGAAGATGTGTAAATTGAATTACTACACAATATTCCATGATAACTTTAAAGATTTCAGACACAATTTTCAAAAAGCTGATAATTCAATTATTATAAATATTAAAAATAACTTACCCGATCAAAAATGCTAGTACACATTAAAGCACACAAAAACCTTTAACCAAGCAGTTAAAATTACATTAGTCAGTTTAATAAGTTCTAATAATTTTAAAATTAAATTTCTTACAGAAGTGGCATTTATTATAATTAAAGTAAAAGATTTTTTTGATACAGTGGAATTTCTATAACTTGAACCATATTGAGTTATACTCTTCAGTCGAAAAAAAACGCTGATGTGTGTTCCCCTCTGCTTTGACCTTGAATATGCAGTATTTTGAATTATTTAGACTTTGTAAGTCATACAAAATATTTAATTCCCTGAGAAGTATTGACAGTACATGTACAGTGTACACTCTTTAATTAGAATTTCAAAAAGCTATATGCTGTGTGGTGACTGTTACGAATACTAAGCCCTTACATTGCCATAAAAGACCACTAAAAGTTGAACATGGTCTTTGGTTTTTTTAGCAGCGGGCTATGGTTTGGTCACAGCCCATTAAATTCATCTAAGGCGATAGAACGGCTCGCGACCCATACACCATACTACAAATTAGTCATCTGTCTGGTCAACAGTAATATTCCCAAGGAGGGTTGACATCAGGCAGACAGTTGATCATAGCACAATTACTGTGGCACTTGCAATAAATACAATGAAAAAGTACATATTGTGTCAAGCAAGTAATTGGTATAGGTCCTATAACTCGAGTTCATTATCATCCTGCTCCTATACTATAGGAGCAGGATGATAATGAACTCGAGTTTCAAAGAGATTTTCTTACTTAGAACTTTCTGAACATTAGTTCAGTATCTATTAGGCTATATATAAATCTAAAAATCCCTTTTGGTTCAGTTCAGTGCTTCTAATTTATTTTTCTGCTGGTTACACATGCAATGAATGAATACATTCATTAAACATTTTAAACAACTAAAAATCACTATTTGTTAAATCAAATTTGTAGCAAATAATTCCCTGTATCTCAAACTACTGCTAACATTTATTAACTCTAAACTTTTGTGTTTTGTTTTCTCAATAACTCAAATTATAAGCATTTGAGTTATTGAGATTTCCCTGTAGTATACACAATTTAATTGATATATCTAAAGTAATTTATTCAACACATAGATTTAAGTATTAAAAAGAGATTTTTTTAAACTCAACTTAAGGGGGGCGAATAGAACATAGGAATTATATAACCACATGCAATAGCAATCAAAATAGGCACACGCACATAGCAGGAATCCATTACTTTGAAATGAAGAAAACCCAGGAAAGTGATGTAATTTTTTGCCCAAATATCTCAGAATCTATTCCTATAAGGAAAATATGTAGAGTTATGTTCATTATGTGTTTAAGAAAAGATTGTGTGTTCACAATGCATGTTCAATATTTAGAGTAAATTTTACTCATCCTTTCCTGCATTCCCTTCTATTACAATTGTGCAGTTTAAATATGGAACATAACATTGATGTTTAGTAAACAAAGCACAGTTAGAACAAACCATTTACATATTTTACATACACTAAGCAATTAAAAACTAATAGTTAAAGGATACATCGTTTAGTACGTTTCTTGTACATAATCCGGTAACCACATTCTCGACATCTTATAGGATCTCTTGGTTTGATTTCATTCTCTCTGTGGCATTCTGAAAAACAGAATATGTTCTTTCTTAATTATTTTCAATGACTCCATTGTTTAAACTCTTTCAAATATCTTTACTAGACTAAGCAATCCCACATTAGAGATATATATTTCTGATGATCTTCTTTCTTGCTTGTAAGATCTAACTTTAAGAAAGCATGCGTCAACCCTTCTACTTTCTCGTGGGAGTCAATTTTCGATTAAATAAGCAGAATAGGCAGCAGCAGTATCCTGAGAAAACTATAATACCAAATGCGATCGCCAACCCACCTATCAAGCATGGCAAATGTGGTATTATCATAGTGTGGAGAGGCTCGCATCCAATATTAGACCTCGATAGCATGACAATAATGAATAAAGAAAGAGCTAGTGATTATACCTCCACAAACGTAGATCATGGGTACCTTCGTAACGGATGATTCTTTGTTGCTATCTGCCATAGTGTTTTTTATTTAACAACAAAATATCGCTTTGAAGCTTGGTACAAGATAACTAACCCACAGATTAACTAACCTCTCAAACATGAGTTACTAATAAATAGTGATATACGATATTTATTGATATCGATAGTAATCTCAGAAATATAGATATTACTTTAAAATATCGATATATCGATATTTTTAACATGATATGGCGTTATTCTCAGATCTCAATCGCATTTCTGATCAATGCTCTTTTGTTTAATTTTTTTTAAAATAGATAATATAGTTAAGTCGTTTAAAATAGCTAATAGTTAATCGATGTTTATGAATGAATACATAAAACGTAAAAACTGTTAAAATGTATTCATTCATAAACATCAATATAGTTTTTTTATGACCGAAGTAGCATCCCTAATGTACTTTCTCATTGAATGTAATAGGGAGTTTTTGGCGGGAATCTAAAACGTCATGTGGTGCTTTTGTATTATATTCGATATCTTAGTGTTTTAACGTGTTATATTAGATCATTTTGATGGCATTTTATGTAATGTGATGTGACGGAACTGCTGAGATGTAGTGAATATATATATAAAAGTGCTTTACAACGTTTTCGTTTTCCATCAAAATTCTCACAAGATACCATTAACAGTGTGGCCATAGCACTGTTGATGGCGACAATTTAACTTACTGACGGACATGACTAATCTGAAGACACTAAAAACTTGAAGATAATTATAACTCGACACTGGCAACAATGACTCATTTAAGTAGCTGATTGCCAATACATAAAAATAAGAAGAAGAATGTAATAGGGAGTTTTTGGCGGGCATCTAAAACGTCATGTGGTGCTCTTGTATTATATTCGATATCTTAGTGTTTTAACGTGTTATATTAGATAATTTTGATGGCATTTTATTAGTGAACGACCGAAATTTCGGTTTCGGTTTCGGCCAGTTTCGGCCAAAAAATCTATTTTCGGCCGTAGTTTCGGTTTCGGCCAAAATATAGCCGAAACCTTCGGCCTCGCCGAAACTCCAGTGTTTATCTTTAAAATATTGTGAACACAATTACGTATTACTAGTTAGCTATGTACTATACAAGAAGAGGTCCATAAGTTCGTGGAATGGAAGGGTTTTAAATAAAATGAACCAAATCTATTTTTCCTTTTCAATATAATCACCCTTAAGTTTATACAACTTTATTTATTAGATCTATGAATTAATTTTGATCTATGAATAATGATTTAGAAATCATTGTGAAAATATTTTTTATCTATTGCCGCAAAATCTCCGGCTCAAATGATAAACCCATATTTCATCTCCAGTAAAAATTCGCTCCAAAATCTGTGCAGGTTCGTCTCCACACAATTCCAAAAATTGTTTTGACAAATTGACACGCTGCTGTCTTTCAAGTGGCGTGAGCATTCTCAGTATCTATCTTGCACTGACTTTTGTTAAACCCAGGTTGTCATGTAAAATTCAGAAAATGGTGGTATCTGATACTCTAACTAAAGCATATAACTGTTTGTTCTTCAAAAGGGTGTCTCTCAAGCACAATTTTCCACTTTTTCGGCGATGTCTGATGTGGTGGCCTCGAGAAAGGCCAGTTGCCTTTCTAAGTAGGGATCCTCTTCAATTGACGCCCGATTATGTTTAAAAAGTTTATGCCACTTGTAAATAATTGATTTAATAAGACACTGTTCTCCATAAATGGTTTCCATTTCGTTCAAAACGGTCTAAGTGTTCTTTCCTTGCTTGGTAAGGAATTCTATCACAGCACGGTGTTCAATTTTTTCCAAAGTTTCAGTTTCTTTCCGGATTCACCTGTTTAGCAGGGAGTGTTGGTGTAAACAAATGATGCAACAGGACTGAAACTCAATCTATGTTCGATGAGTCCCCAATTATGTATGACACTAAGCGAGTGCCCCTAACCCCACTCCACCCCCTCCATTCCACGAACTTTTGGACCTCTTCCTATATGTCTAAAACACTAACTGAAAGTTGTTTTTTTTTTTTAATATACTATCATAAGTTAGTCTTGTATATTCATGTCATAAAAAAAATTGTTACGTAGATATTTTAATGAGTTTTTTTATTTTATTTTACACTTTTTGACGGTCTGTATATATATAAGTATAGATATATGCAAATTAATGTTAAAAAAACAGTAAATTTCAGTAAATAATCGTAATTTTAAATGTTTTAATGAGTTTCGGTTTCGGCCAAAACAGAGAGCAAGGCCGAAAGTTCGGTTTCGGTTTCGGTTTCGGCTGAAAAATCAGTTTCGGTCGGACACTACATTTTATGTAATGTGATGTGACGGAACTGCTGAGATGTAGTGAATATCATATAAAAGTGCTTTACAACTGTGTAAAAGTTTAAATGAAACAGCTAGTTGTCTCAAAATAACACTAGAGTGCATCAATATCGCAAAATTCTGGGCGTCGTATACCTAAATGCAAGTTCCTTGACAAAGTCTTGTCTCAATAATTTATAAACATAACCACATTATCAGGGCTCACTTCAATAATGCAATATTTACATTCTACATTTTTATTAAATTTTAATTAGCAGTAAGAGACAAGCTCAATTTAATAATCTCAAATAATACTACTAGAATATGCCGTAAATAAATAATTGCGAGGTTAAGTAATGATACTTAATTCAAGCAAAGTAGTACCTATATATTCAAAGTACTCTATGAAAGTAGGTAAGCATCTGTCAAACACCACTTTTTCGAATGTCGAACAGTGTACGGCTGTGTTCAACAGTGTCGTTGATGGAAAGCGCTTTATCGAACACTGCGTCACTTTTTGTATTAAATGGAAAGCATACACTAAAAACTTGAAGATAATTATAACTCGACACTGGCAACAATGGCTCATTTAAGTAGCTGATTGCCAATACATAAAAATAAGAAGAAGAAGAATGTAATGAACATCGTGGGACTTTTGGTGGGAATCTCAAACGTCATCTAGTGTTTATGTATTATATTCGAATTCTTAGTGTTTTAATGTGTTATATTAAATAATTTTGATGGCATTTTATGTAATGTGATGTGACGGAACTACTGGGATGTAGCGAGTATCATATAAAACTGCATTACTACGTTTTCGTTTTCCATTAAAATTCCCACAAGACACTATTAACAGTTTGGCCATAGCACTGTTGATGGCGATGATTAGACTTACCGACGGACAATAACTTACCTGAAGAGACTAAGAACTTAAGATAATTATAACTTGACACTGGCAACAATGGCTCGTAAAAGTAGCTGATTGCCAATACATAAAAAGAAGAAGAAAAATGTAATAAAAAGGTCTTTTGGCGGGAATCTAAAACATCACGTAGTGCTCTTGTATTATATTCGATATCTTAGTGTTTTAACTTGTTATATTAAATAATTTTGACAACATTTTATGTAATATGATGTGACGGAACTGCTGGGATATAGTGAATATCATATAAAACTGCATTACTACGTTTTCGTTTTCCATCAAAATTCCCACAAGATACCATTAACAGTGTGGGTGTGGCCGTAGCTCTGTTGATGATATATATATATATATATATATATATATATATATATATATATATACGATTTGCCTTACTGATGATCAATGACTAACCTGAAGAGATTATATAACGTGAAAATAATTATAACTCGACACTGAAAACAATGGCTCGTATAAGTAGCTGATTGCCAATACATAAAAAGAAGAAGAAGAAGAATGTAATAAAAATAAAGTCACGTCATTTTTAGTCACTCATTTTGCACGCCTCATAAGCGAAGCGTTGAAGTCTTGCTCTACTCTCGACATACGAAAATCAAGCACTTTTCAACCCTAAAAATGATTGTATTTTTCTTACATTGCACTTATAGGATAATATTATTATACATATGTCGATGGACCTGGAAGCTGGCCATAGGAACTCCGTAATTAAACGACGCAACCCCATCGAAATTGGGCTTATTTAATTCGTCTTGACGAGTACTTTGATATTATATGGAAACCAGGGTCTGATCATGGAACTGGAAGCTGTCCATAGGAACTCCGTAATTAAGCGACGCAATCCCATCGAGTTTGGTCTCGTTTGATTCGTCTTGACAAGTACTTTGAGACTATATGATAACCAGGGTCTGCCGATGGACCTGGAACCTGGCCATAAGAACTCCGTAATTAAACTACGCAATCCCATCGAGTTTGGGCTCGCTTGATTCGTCTTGAGGAGTACTTTGATACTATATGGTAACTAGGTTCTGATGATGGACCTGGAAGCTGGCCATAGGAAGTCCGTAATTAAAAGATACAACCCCACCGAGTTTGGGCTCGTTTGATTCATCTTGACGAGTATCTTGGTTGGCGTGAATATGCAACTCCAACAAATTGGGGAAAAAAGTTCGTTCCGCTTATTATGAATGTGGATTATGTCTGATTGATTAGATGCATGACCCAATGCCAAAGTAAGCACGTGCCGAGGGCTGAATGGCATGAGGGTGTGTAAACATTTCATATCGCTAACGTTGCGCCTCAGAGCACCAGGGCGAACCCTGTTATACTGAAGCCCTTCTCCCTCCACAATGGACCTCTGGGCTGATGAACCGTTTTTGTCCTATATTTGTGGGAACAACACGAATAATAAAAATACTAAAAAGTTAAAAATACAATTAAAGATTTTTTTTTTTAAAACAAGCTTTTATTATTTGCTAATATAATAAACTAAAAAGTTAAAAATAAATTAACTTTAATCAGACATATACAGGGCCGGCTTTACCTATAGTGCAGAGGGTGCGGTGCACCCGGGCGCCGAGTGTTAGGGGCGCTTCGAACGTGTTGTAACTATCAACTAACTATTCCATTTTGTTCATGCATTTTGATACAAGAGGGCGCCAGGAGATTGATTGCACCCGGGCGCTACATGTACTAGAGCCGACCCTGGACATATACATACATACATATCATCACGCCATATCCCTTGCAGGGTAGGCAGAGAGAACAGAGTGCCAGAGAACTCTATCTTTGCATACTTCACTTAACAGACATATAACACTTTATAAGTTCATCGTAACCTTTAACGATATTTTGATTAAGCTTCAACAACAAAATAATTCCATATCGTACATAATTATATATTTTTAACACTAAAACTTTACACCATTATTATTAAATCTTCCCGTTTTTATCACAGTCCCAATTTTATAAATAAAAGTGTGTTGCATTTTTTAGCAAATAATAAACAGCTTGCTTTAAAAAAGGATTTTTTTTTTTAATTCATTTTCATTTCTGGCATTGACTAATAGTAAATGATAAATAATATAAAAATTATGAGGCGTGCACTTTTGGATTTTCCAAACGTTGTGTTATTTAAAAAAATATAATACAATATTTTCAAGTGGGATAGAGAAACAAAAAATTGAAATGAAACTTCGAACACGAACCATGAAAACGTAATTGTTGAGGTTCAACTTATTGTACTACTCAAAGTAACAATTATGACTGATTGTTTTAAATTGAATGTGACATAACTTGCATTTTCAAATTAAAACTAAATAAAGTTAGGTATAATATAAAACTAAATAAAGTTAGGTATAATGCCTAATGACAAGTTTGTCCTGATACCCCTTTGCTGTAACAAGTAAAGGGGATGCGAAAATGCATTTTCCACAACGCAAAAAAAAAAAAAACCAGGGCGAGCCCTGTTATACTGAAGCCCTTCTCCCTCCACAATGGACCTCTGGGGTGATGAACCGTTTTTGTCCTATATTTGTGGGAACAACCGGAATAATAAAAATACTAAATAAATAGTTAAAAATAAAATTAAAGAAAAATATTTTTTTAAAAACAAGCTTTTATTGCTAATAAAATAAACTAAAAAGTTAAAAATAAATTAACTCTAATCAGACATATAACACTTATAACGTTATACGTTATAAGTTCATTGTAACCTTTAACGATAATTAAGCTTCTTCGTCTACAACAAAATAATTCCATATCGTACATAATTATATATTTTTAACACGATAATTATTAAATCTTCCCGTTTTTATCACAGTCCTAATTTTATAAATAAAAGTGTGTTGCATTTTTTAGTAATTAATAAACAGCTTGCTTTTAAAAAAAAGGATTTTTTTCTTTAATTTTATTTTCATTTCTGGCATTGACTAATAGTAAATGATAAATAATATAAAAATTATGAGGCGTGCACTTTTGGATTGTCCAAATTATTATTTTAATCTGTATTTACCGAATAACAAATAAAACTTATTTGCTCAGTCAATAGTATCTCATTTATATTATCAGTTGTATTTTAATATATCTATGGTCAATAGTTGCATTTAATATAACCTGCCTATTTACAGTTATTTAAAATGGTATCTATATGTAATTATTAAATTTTTAATCAAATTCTAGAAATTCTATTATTGTTTTTTATCAGAATTAACAAAGAAAATTATTTCATTCATAATATTTTTTTGCTTGTAGGCGAAAGTATGGGATTATTTTGATAAGTACACATTTTTGTGTGAAATGTATGATGCAAATGCAGACCAAATAATCGAATTGATTTTAAACTTCTTCCCTTTCGATAACTCTGTTCAAGTTATAAATCCGAAAAAAGGTAAAAATCTTTTGAAACGGGTACAAGTACCATCACTTAAATTTGAAATGCTGCAAATCGGAAATATTGTAAATGTATTTTCAAAATTATTACTTATTACGGAATGTGCTCCAGCAACACGAAAGACTCTTTTTGACAAGGTAGAGAGGTATAGTATCTACATTATTTTTTTGTAGTTTTAACCTAAACTTAAAAGTTTTATTGATAGTTCATAATAAGGTCGCTTGAGTTATAACTTATAATGTCGTAAAGAACGCACAGTCAACCACTACAGCTGTAGCCTCTTGTACCCAGCCGATAATATTTCCCAATGTTCTGTCAGGAATATTATTTCATCATCAATAACTGCGTAAGATGAAAAATCTGTAATACTTATAATTCTTTAAATTGTATAATATAAATTAAGAGTACCATATGATATTTTCGCATTCCTGCCAAAACTCCATCTAATAATAGGGTACTCTACTTGAAAGTAAGTAATTTAATAAGTATTATGATCGTCTTGCCAATATCCAAAATACACTACTACGTACTTACATGTGTGCAATGAGATCCATACAATTTGCCTTGGTATGGGATAATTAGATGAATGCCTATACTTTTTTGCCGTTAGTGACTAGATGGCTGATCTCTCGCTTTCGACTAAATTAGACCGAAATTCAACGTGAAATTACATTAATTCCGCCCAGCATTTTTTTCTTGCAATCGTTAGGGACCCCCCCTTTGGTAGTTTAAATCTCGATTTTCGACCGCCTAGGGGGTGTGCGTTTCAGACTGGGCATATGGCGGCATCTTGCGCCGCCCCGCCCCACTGCCCCGCGTGTGCGGCGGGCAATAAGCCTGCCAAGCACCGCATGGGATCTGGGGTGTGCAGACCTCCGGCTTCGGCTCCAAAGGGGCGGAGCGGCCCTTCGACTCCGGCCGCTCCCGCTCCTAGCGCGGCCCGATCGCCCGCCGCAAGCCAGGAGGTAATGATGGACACAGCCCATTAATGGCTGCCCAGTCCACTCACCTCCTGCAGGCCAACACCAACCACTCCGCCGGTGCGCAGGATCTCCTCCTGCAATCCATGGCGGAGTGGTCGATCGGTGCAGCCGTAGTCGCGGAACCGTACGTCGTGCCTGATCGCCTCAATTGGGTGGTCAGCCGGAACGGAACCCCGGCAATCGTCACCTCCACGCAGCGGCACTTCCCGTCCTTATCACTCTTGGATAGGGGCGAGGAATTTGTCGCGGCGGATTGGGGAGGGGTCACGCTCTACAGTGTATACCTCTCCCCTAATAGGAGGATGGACGATTTCGGGGCCTCCCTCACCACCTTGGAGGCTTCGATACGGCGACTGGCACCGGGCCTCGTCCTGATCCTGGGGGACTTCAACGCCAAATCCACGGCGTGGGGGTCCCCGATGACGGACGATCGCGGGCGGGCGATCGTGGAGTGGGCGGCGTCACTGGGCCTCTGTGTACTAAACAGAGGCTCAGTGAACACGTGTGTGCGACAGCAGGGTGGGTTGATAGTGGACTTGTCGTTCACTAGCCCCGCTGTCGCACCACGAGTGAGGAACTGGCGTGTCCTGGAGGAGGCGGAGACCCTGTCGGATCACCGATACATCCGGATGGAGGTCTCCCCTCTCCGGGACCCCAGCAGGGGTAACAGGGCGGACCGGGCTCCCGCATTTCCGCGGTGGGCTGTGGGGCGTCTAGATAGGGACCTACTGGCGGAGGCGGCCATCGTGAACACGTGGCTGTCCTCACCACCCCCAGCGGACGGAGTGGACGCTGAGGCTGTCCGCATCCGCAGTGCGTTAACGCAGGTCTGCGATGCGGCCATGCCCAGGGTGCGGCGTCTACCTCCGAGGCAGGGGGTCTACTGGTGGTCCCCAAGACTGGCGGACCTTCGTGCGGCGTGCATTAGTGCCCGAAGGTCCTACACCCGCAGTCGGCGGCGTCGCCGCGATGTTGAGCGGGAGGGCCAGCTGTACGAGGCGACCGCAGTGCGCGTACCGCCTTTCGGCTGGCCATCCGGTCCGCCAAGGACGCGAGTTGGCAGGAGATGCTGGACGGTCTCGACCGTGACCCCTGGGGTCGCCCGTATCGCGCGTCGCTGAATAAGCTTCGCGCGCAGGCCCCCCCCTCACCGAGACCCTCCAGCCCGAACTCCTTCGTAGAGTGGTCGAGGAGCTGTTCCGCGGCAGTCGGAGCACACGTCCCCGGTCATGGCTTCGCCAGATCACGACCGGGAGGCCGTCGAGAGTGTGCCGCCCGTGACGGAGTCGGAAGTGGGGGCAGCCGTGGCGAAGATTCGTTCCGCCACCACGGCCCCCGGCCCGGACGGAGTCCCAGTCCGGGTGTTGACGTTGCTCCTCGAGCATCTCGAACCTCGCCTCAGGCGACTGTTCAACGCCTGTCTGACGTCTGGACGGTTCCCTGAGTGCTGGAAGGAAGGGAGGTTGGTTCTCCTGCCAAAGCCGGGACGGCCCCCGGATTCGCCGTGCACCTGGAGGAGGTGGGGCCCGATCTGTCGGACGCTCAATTTGGGTTTCGGAAGGGGCGATCGACCATCGGGGCCCTGCTACGCCTGAGGCAGATGGCCGCGGAGGCTGTCACCGGCAAAGGAGTGTTGTTGGCGGTGTCGTTGAACATCGCCAACGCCTTCAATAGTCTGCCATTCAGCTGCATCAGGGAGGCGCTCCGGTTCCATGGAGTGCCCCTGTACCTCAGGCGGCTGGTGGCAGACTATTTGGAGGGGCGCAGTGTTCTCTACGCGAGCCCCGCAGGAGACATTGTGCGGACGCCCATGTCGTGCGGTGTTCCGCAGGGGTCGGTTCTGGGGCCGACTCTGTGGGACATCGGGTACGACTGGGCGTTGAAAGGGAGTCTCTCCCCCGGGCTGAGCGTTATTTGCTATGCTGACGACACGCTCGTCACAGCCCGGGGCAGGACATTCGAAGAGGCGGCGAGCCTGGCCACTCTCGGCACCGAGGAGATGGTCAGGCGAATTGAGGCGCTGGGGCTCAGGGTGGCCCTAAACAAGACGGAGGCCCTACTATTCCATGGGCCCCGTGTGAAGCTGCCCATCGGCGCCTCGTTAGTCGTCAACTCCATCCACATCAGTATCCAGGCCCATATGAGGTACTTGGGTCTGGTGCTCGACGGGCGATGGTGGTTCCGGGAGCATTTTCGCCAAATTGCTCCCCGGCTGGTTGGCGCGGCGTCCGCCCTTTCTCGGCTCATGCCGAATGTGGGCGGACCCAGTTTCGAGGGCCGACGGCTGTATGCGGGGGTGATCCGCTCAATGGCCATGTACGGTGCACCCGTGTGGGCGAGGGCTCTGAACGCCCAGCTCAGGGCGGTGCTGTGGAGGCCACAGCGAGCCATGGCGGTCAGAGCCATTCGCGGGTACCGCACGGTATCAACAGAGGCGGCGTGCCTATTGGCCGGGACACCCCCGTGGGACCTAGAGGCGGAGATGCTCTCCGACCTCTACCGGCGGGTTACCTCAATGCGCGAAGAGGGTGGCTTCCTATCGTTTAACGAGATAGCCACCTGGCGCGAGGACGCCCGCCGAGAAGTCATCGCCCGTTGGGCTACGCGGCTGGAGAGGCCTAGACACGGTGTCACTACCGTCGAGGCCCTCCGGCCCATACTGGTGGAATGGATGGAGCGGCGGCACGGAGTCCTCACCTTCCGACTGGTGCAGGTGTTAACGGGGCACGGGTGTTTCGGGAAATACCTGAACACGGTCGTGTACAGGGAATGGACTCCGGGCTGCCATCATTGCAGTAGTGACGAGGACACGGCGCAACATACGCTCGAGGAATGCTCGGGCTGGGACGGGCAGCGCCGCGACCTCGTCGCTATTATCGGTGCTGACCTGACGCTGCCGGCTGTCGCGAGGGCGATGTTCGACAGCGTCAGGAATTGGGACGCGGTCGCCGCCTTCTGCGAGGCTGTCATCTCGCAGAAGGAGGCGGCGGAACGGGCCCGGGAGGACTCCCGTGACCCGGGCCGCCGCCCGCGGCCGGGGCGGCGCAGGTGCGAATACCTGCGCCTGATGCCGCCCTAACCGAGGCTTCGGGTGATCGGACCGGGGAATTGTCCGGTCACCCAACGCGAGGCCACCGCGTGAGGACGACGCCTCGACGGCGAAATCTGTCGAGGCGTCAACAGGAGAGGAGCCCGAGAGGGCATACCGCCGAGCGGGCCACCGAAGACAAAGATCGGGTACCGGTGGCCCGCTCGCACGGCGAAGAAGAGGTGCTTGTAGGGTGGGTCAATGGGGTTGCGCGCCGCCTCTTCCGTCACCCTGGACCGATTTGGCGGGGTGCGACGACGTCCATGGCCCACCACAAAAAAAAAAAAAAAAAAAAAAAAGGGGTGTGCGTTAGCCGCCATTTTGGTTTTTCAAAAAAAAAGGTTTTTGGCGAATAACTCGATCATTTTTGACTTTAGATGAAAATGCTAAAAACAAAAGTTGTAGAAATTCAATTCTCTACAATTTTGATCTCACAATTTTTTTTGTAGGATCGATATTTTTTGAGTTATCAATAAAATAAGCATTCTTCTGAAAATGTCGCTGTATTTTGTTTATTTTCAACTTTAGAGAAAATATAGTCTGAAACAAAGTTATAGAGAATTAACATACATATCATCACGCCATATCCCTTGCAGGGTAGGCAGAGAGAACAGAGTGCCAGAGAACTCTATCTCTGCATACTTCACTCGCTTCCTCAACATTCATAATTCTCTTCATACACGCTCGCCGGTTTCGGCGACTCTTGACTCCACCTTCCTTCAGTACATGACCGATCTGGTCTAGGTAGGTTAGTCTCGGTCTCCCTCGGTACCTACATCCTTCCACTTTCGCATTGTATATCTTCTTAACCAGACGTTCGTTCGGCATTCTTTCCACATGTCCGAACCATCGGAGCATTCCTTTTCGTATCTTTACACCAATACTCTCTTTCATACCTACTCGCTCTCTTACGTCGTCGTTACGAATGCGGTCGGTCAGCCTAACTCCACAGATTGTGTCAGATGTCTTTAGAGAATTAAATTTTCTGTAATTTTGATAAGTATAATTTTTTTCGTAGAAACAATATTTAAGGTCCTACGCCCAATCCAAAACTGAGCAGAGCGTCCGTGGCTGCGTACTAGAAATACTCTTTTCCACACCACCGCTGGGGTATAGTTCCAGGCGCGTTTTTTATAAGTGGTATCCCCAAGAGGCCTAATCCACGTAGTTTCACTTTCCGGGAATAACTCCATAATAATTCCCACTCTCGAATAACAGGCCAATGAGCTTCGCTCATTTTGTATGGCACCCCACTCCTAGCGAAGGGGCCTAGGGTACACAGGTAATTTTCGGGCTACGCAGGTATGCTATTATGGACACCGAAGTTAAAATCGAGTACCGGTGGTCCGCTCGCACGGCGAAGAGAGAAGGTTTTACGGTGGGTCTGACCCCATGGTCACGCGCCGCCTTTCCGTCACCCCGGACCGATTCAGCGGGGCGAGACGCACCCATAGCCCACCAATAAAAAAAAAAAAAAAAAAAAAAAAAAAAGGTATGCTATTATGGAGCGTTTACTTGCAAATCTCGTGGCTGTCGAGACCTAGAAAGCCTCTGAAGAATCATAAATTGTATTGCTGTTGAACCGCTAGGTTTTCCGAAAATATTAAAATTACAGAAAATTTAATTCTCTATAACTTTGTTTTAGACCATATTTTCTCTAAAGTTGAAAATAAACAAAATACAGCGACATTTTCAGAAGAATGCTTTTTTTATTGATAACTCAAAAAATATCGATCCTACAATAAAAATTATGAAATCAAAATTGTAGAAAATTGAATTACCTACAACTTTTATCTTTTGCATTTTCATCTAAAGTCAAAAATGACTGAGTTATTTGCCAAAAACTCCTTTTTGGAAAAACCAAAATGGCGGCTAACGCACACTCCCTAGGCCAGTGTTTCCCAACCTTCATTTCGCCAAGCCTCCCCGAGCTAAAAATAATATTTTCATGCCCCCTTAGGTAAGTTTCAACAAAAATAAGGAACGCACATTTTATTTATTAATCAAATTATTTATTTTTAGGTATTTTAAATAGGTTAAATACAGATACAATATATTAATTAAGGATAATGAACGAAAGAATACATTTGAATCATTAAGTATGTACTTTTACAAAAATCTAAATAACCGACATTTTGGGTTTTTTAGTTTTCTCTCACACAAAACAAATTGGGTTTTCATGAAACTTGGTGAAAATGTTCGTTTTTATGTCACAATTGCACTGTAATTGGCACATTAGATTTTTTGCAGAATCGTGATAAACCCGTTTTAAACCTACAAAGCCCACATCCTCCCACTTCCCGACCTCAAATCACCCGTAATTTATTTTTCCTGTTATTTTTATTATATTGCACGCCTCATAAGCGAAGCGTTGAGGTCTTGCTCTACTCTCGACTTATGAAAATCAAGCACTTTTCAAACCTAAAAATGATTGTTGGTTTTTTTCTCACATTGCACTTATAGGATAATATTATTACACATATGTCAAGAAAAAACATTCGTCTAAACGTATTTGATATTTTTAAAAAGCAATTATTTTGTTTAAAGTAAGAAAAAAGTTGATTAAAAATAATTTTCGAGGACGTCCGGATGTTACCGTAAAGTATCTGGCATTCTGTCGACCGTAAAAATAAATGTCTCGTAGTTTTTCTTTTATTAAAAGCTTCATAATCGCAACGCGCTGTTTCCTTTCGAAAATGGCTTGGTAATTCTTTGTCGTTTAATTGCAATTAATAAAAAACTAAACTGCTTAGTCATTAGTGTATGTATACTTTATGAAAATTGGGTTCGTTATATTTTTTGTTCGTCCATTCGGACAAGCAAAGGAAATAAATCCCATTCAGCCTATACAGCTATGTTTAGCTCTACGTCGAGAATGGCACAAGATATCTAAAGTATTTTTTTTTATTTCATTACGAGTATGTACAAGCTTATATTTAGTTTCACCTGTCCCGTTGTCTGTAATCAAATCTTGCAAGTTAAATTTGATCCCCTTTCCGGTTTGCGATTGAGCTGAAATTTTACATGCATGTATAAATTAGATGGCAATGCAATATTATTGTGTCATAGAGCTGACCTGATGATGGACCTGGAAGCTGGCCATAGGAACTCCGTAATTAAACGACGTAACCCGATCGAAATTGGGCTTATTTGATTCGTCTTGACGAGTACTTTGATACTATATGGAAACCAGGGTCTGATCATGGACCTGGAGGCTGTCCATAGGAACTCCGTAATAAAGCGACGCAACCTCATCGAGTTTGGGCTCGTTTGATGAGTACTTTGAGACTATATGATAACCAGGGTCTGACGATGGACCTGAAACCTGGCCATAAGAACTCTGTAATTAAACAGCGCAACCCCATCGAGTTTGGGCTCGCTTGATTCGTCTTGACGAGTACTTTGATACTATACGGTAACTAGGTTCTGATGATGGTCCTGTAATCTGGCCATAGGAACTCCGTAATTAAGTGACGCAACCCCATCGAGTTTGGGCTCGTTTGATTCGTCTTAACGAGTACTTTGATACTACATGAAAACCAGGGTCTGATCATGGACCTGAAAGCTATCCATAGGCACTCCGTAATTAAGCGACGCAACCCCATGAGTTTGGGCTCGTTTGATTCGTCTTGACGAGTACTTTGAGACTATATGGTAACCAGGGTCTGACGATGGACCTGGAACCTGGCCATAAGAACTCCGTAATTAAACAACGTAACCCCATCGAGTTTGGGCTCGCTTGATTCGTCTTGAGGAGTACTTTGATACTATATGGTAACTAGGTTCTGATGATGGACCTGGAAGCTGGCCATAGGAACTCCGTAATTAAACGACGTAACCCGATCGAAATTGGGCTTATTTGATTCGTCTTGACGAGTACTTTGATACTATATGGCAACCAGAGTCTGATCATGGACCTGGAAGCTGTCTATAGGAACTCCATAATTAAGCGACGCAACTCCATCGAGTTTGGGCTCGTTTGATTCGTCTTGACGAGTACTTTGAGACTATATGGTAACCAGGGTCTGATGATGGACCTGGAACCTGGCCATAAGAACTCCGTAATTATATATCCATATCGCTAACGTTGCACCTCAGAGTACCAGGGCGAACCCTGTTATACTGAAGGCCTTATCCCTCCACAATGGACCTCTGGGGTGATGAACCCTTTTTGTCCTATATTTGTGGGAACAACACGAATAATAAAAATACTAAAAAGGTAAAAATAAAATTAAAGAAAAATATTTTTTTAAAAACAAGCTTTTATTATTTGCTAATATAATAAACTAAAAAGTTAAAAATAAATTAACTCTAATCAGACATATAACACTTTATAAGTTCATTGTAACCTTTAACGATATTTTTATTAATCTTCAATAACAAAATAATTCCATATCGTACATAATTATATATTTTTAACACTAAAACTTTACACCATAATTATTAAATCTGCCCGTTTTTATCACAGTCCCAATTTTATAAATAAAAGTGTGTTGCATTTTTTAGCAAATAATAAACAGCTTGCTTTTAAAAAAGGATTTTTTTCTTCAATTATATTTTCATTTCTGGCATTGACTAATAGTAAATGATAAATAATGTAAAAATTATGAGGCGTGCACTTTTGGATTTTCCAACCCTACGACGGACAATAGCGGGCGGGCGATTGTTGAGTGGGCGGCTTCGCTGGGCCTCTGTATCCTTAACAGAGGCTCAGTGAACACGTGTGTGCGACAGCGGGGTGGGTCGATAGTGGACTTGTCGTTCGCTAGCCCCGCTCTCGCACCACGAGTGAGGAACTGGCGTGTCCTGGAGGAGGCAGAGACCCTGTCAGAATACCGGTACATCCGGATGGAGGTCTCCCCCAGGACTCCAGTAGGGGTCACAGGGCGGACGGAGCTCCCACGCTTCCGCGGTGGGCTGTGGGGCGTCTTGACCTGTCTGGACCTACTGGTGGAGGCGGCCATCGTTCACACGTGGCTGTCCTCACCACCCCCAGCGGACGGAGTGGACGCTGAGGCTGTCCGCATCTGCAATGCGTTAACGCAAATATGCGATGCGGCCATGCCCAGGGTACGGCGTCTACCTCCGAGGCAGGGGGTCTACTGATGGTCCCCAAGACTGGCGGACCTTCATGCGGCGTGCATTAGTGCCCGAAGGTCCTACACCCGTAGCCGGCGGCGCCACCGCGACGCGGAGCGGGAGGGCCAGCTGTATGAGTCGTTCCAAAGTGCACAGACTGCTTTTCGGCTGGCCATCCGATCTGCCAAGGACGCAAGTTGGCAGGAGATGCTGGACGGTCTCGACCGTGACTCTTGGGGTTGGCCGTATCGCGCGTCGCTGAACAAGCTTCGCGCGCAGCCCCGCCCCGAAGGCGAAGGCTGTCGGGGAGTCGAAATGAGAGGAACCCGCGAGGGTCAACCGCCGGGCGGGCCACCGATGACAAAGATCGGGTACCGGTGGCCCGCTCGCATGGCGAAGAGAGGTGTTTGCAGGGTGGGTCTATGGGGTTGCGCGCCGCCTCTTTCGTCGCCCCGGACCGATTTGGCGGGACGCGACCACGTCCATAGTCCACCGAAAAAAAAAAGAAGGGTGATTGACATTTTAAATATTATTTCTGATTACAGTACTTTTGCAATGATTAAACCTACCCCACCAAGTGCTCATGGGAAAATTATAACGTTCATAATGCAAAAAGGTTTTCGCATAGTGCGCATGAAAAATGGAAAAATAACCAAAGATTTTGCTATGGATCTTTACAAAAGTATTAGCGGTAGTAATATGCTGCCGTAAGTACCTAATCAATTGCGTTGGCTAATTAGGTCTTCTCAAAATCTTGAACTTTTATCTTATTTTTAAGTATTATAATTGACTACGTCACCAGTGGCGAAGTTATTGGACTGGAGCTAGTAGCACCTCAAGCAGTTTCCAAATGGCGTGCTTGTCTAGGTGCCACAAATCCAGAGGATGCCGCACCAGGTACCCTCAGGCAGCTATACGGTGAAAATGTCCTAAAAAATGTCGCTCATGGATGTAACACTATTGAAGATGCTGCTGAGGTTTGTTATTTCTTTATAAATTATTATGAAAGCGTTAAAAAGAAAAATATTTAACATAACATGAACTTAATAACAGTTATTTTAGTAATGTTTCATTTGCAAATATCCTTAATGGTGAATTGCAAGGTAGTACCTAATTAACTTCTCAACAGAGTATTCCTTTCTGTTTTTAAGAATCTAGATTTTATTCCACTGAGACCCCTAAAACCGTAACACATATCGGTAATAGGTATATTCCATCTGGTTGAAACGAAGTAATCCTCACCTGTTCTCTAGGAGGACTCTAATGAATTATTATCACAATTTATTACATTATTCGACACCAAATTTAATTTTTCAATGATGAAGAATGAATGAATTTTTAATTTTTCCCACTCGTTCAGTTGATAACAAATAAAAGAACGTAGATAATTTCTCTTATTAGAATTTAGGTATTTTATTTTCTTCTATAGTATTCATTCAATAATATATTATAGACCACCGGACATCTAAGTGCTTGTTTTTTTCTTTTCAGTATTTTTTATTGTGTACGTAATTTGGTTCACATTTTACACAGTCGGGTTTTTTGATATTTTAATTTTTTTTAACCGACTTCCAAAAAGGAGGAGGTTCTCAATTCGAACGCTATTTGTTTTTTGTTTGTTTTTGTATGTGTGTTACGCGATAGCAACGCCAATTATGGATGGATTTTTATAATTCTTTCTTTGTTAGAAAGAGAATATTCTAAGGGTGGTCCCATATGCAGGGTAGCAGGCTCTGATGCTGGGATCCTGGGAAAATCGTGAGTAATTCCTTAAAATGTATGGCAAAAATGCTGTTTCTGATGCCTCTATACATAATTTATAGTTCATCTAATTTAAGAAGTGCATTTTGACGTTTTGCATTTTTTAATACACAATAAACTCGGTCAAACGTATACACATGATTGTAAACACTAAATTTGAAATTTTAAACAACTATTAAATTATTTACATAATTAACATTGCGGGTGACTTTCTTGTACAATAATCTAATGTTGAAACTTGTAAAACTAATTTAAAATAGAAATAACATGGTAAATAATAATTGTTAGTGACGACCTAACAATGTCACGTCATCACGATCTATACAGTAGTGCTTGACAACTTCCAATTCATGAATATTAAAATAATCGGTAAAAATATTAGAAAAATAGCATTAATCGAATAGAGATTTTGAGAGAGATGTACATTTCGACACTTTGATTGATGAGGAAATAATGATTAATGTTCGCGACGCTGATAATTCAAGTAATAGTAGTAATTCTTAATAAATAGCTATTTTAAAATCCAGTTTTTGTTTTTAATTAACCTAATCCTACTAAATATGATGAGTAGATTCTATGCTGAAATAATTAAATTTGTTTAGTACTAATTTAGCACTTAATTTATTCATCACCTTTTTGAAAAATAAAAAATAAACCGATTATTAATTATAAAGAATCAATATCGATTTCTCAGTAAAATCGGTGCCAGCTAAATCAAAATTAAATTCCCTTGCATAAATCTTAAGCTCTTGAAGCGCATTAAATCATCAACGAAATCTGCCCGCGTAGTTCACTCAGTGACATCGCCTCTCCTTTCTCGCACCTGCCTCGCTCCAGCTGTCGCCCTATTCGCAGTGATCGTCCATCTTTGCATGGGTCAGGTAGGTACTGCTTGAGCCGCGTGATGTTCGCAAAGTAGAAAAACTGTCCTTGGCTGGCACCGACTCCAAAAAAATAGTACTTGTAAATAAATATTAATAATTTCGTTTATTATATTTCAATGCTCCTTGCTTTGAAATACAAAATATAATATTATTATCCATTTTTCTTGAAACAGTATAAGTTTTTACATACCCACCTGTAAATAGGTGTAGGTATACTATAATTTCGTAAATTGTTCTGTTATTCTTTTGAGATTAAACTAATTAAAAGAATTATTTTCTACTTTTTAGTGTAAGTTTATTGTATATCGTTTATCGTAGGTATAGTTTTGAAGTCGGTTTTTGTTTTTGTTAAAAAATATTTTTTTATTAATGAATCGAAACCAAAGTGTAGCGTCAGCTTACGTAAGCAGGGTAGCTACTCCATTACTTCACACACTAGATTGTAATTCAAACTATGTGCGATTTCGATTAATATTTCTGTGTCAAATGATCTTTTTTCAAGTAAGCCAAGTTTTGAGGCAATCACAAATAGGTACCAACTAAAAGTGGCATAACATTACTGCAAGGGAAGAAAAACTAAGCAAAATGCTCTGCCTACCCGTGAGGTCAACGTATTGTTCTAGACCGAATCTTCTTTTGGTAGAGAAGGTTTGTGACCAATACTGCAACGTCAATGAGCTGAATAGAAGAATTTACTTAATATATAATCCTTATACGTAATGCCCAGATGTTGGCGTTATTCTTCGGACAAGGCAACAGGATTCCTAGAGTACCATTTCGTGCCACTTTCAAGAACTGTGCATGTTGCATTATCAAACCACATGTTATTAATGATGGCAACGTCGGTGTAATACTTGAACAAATAGTCACTTCCGGAACGTTTTTCATATCGGCAATGGCAATGTTTGCCGTTAAACTTACCAACGCTAAAGAATTTTACGAAATATATAAAGACGTAGTGCCCGAATATGAGGTAAGATTAAGCGAATTCGTAAGTACATAGCAACACACAAATTGACTTATTTGGTGTAGAGAAATTCTATTAAATATAGAATTTCTCTACACAAAATAGGTTCTTGTGCCGATGATGTGTTTGATAATTTAAAAGTCAATAAGTGTGTATTACAACCTAAAAATAAAAAGTGTTATTTAAATTACTGAAATTTAGCATTTAATATGCTTAATTATTTATAAAATCCGATTACGAAATGAAAAATGATGTCGCAAGCGGGATTCGAACCCGCGCCTATTGGGATTTCGGCCCAATCGTGCTGCCACTACACCACCGCGACTAATTGTAGGACATGCAAATTTCACTTCGTATTATTTTTACGTCTTAAGGTGACGGTATGCTATCTACCCGACAATGTTTACACATTGTTATAGGCTTAATACTTCAAACTTTACAGTTAGAATTGTATTAAACGATGACACAACCTTGTTATTTAAATTACTGAAATTTAGCATTTAATATGCTTAATTATTTATAAAATCCGATTACGAAATGAAAAATGATGTCGCAAGCGGGATTCGAACCCGCGCCTATTGGGATTGGCCTGCATGCATTTTGCATGTCCTACAATTAGTCGCGGTGGTGTAGTGGCAGCACCATTGGGCCGGAATCCCAATAGGCGCGGGTTCGAATCCCGCTTGCGACATCATTTTTCATTTCGTAATCGGATTTTATAAATAAGTGTTATTTAACTCTTGCTTTAACAGTGAAATTCAACATCGTGAGGAAAATTCAATCTTTACAAGTGTTCTACAAAAAACGTTATCCAAAATGTTTGGATTCAATGTTTTTTTTTAATTATTTTATTGCTTATGGTGGCAGACGAGCAAGCAGCACACCTGATGGTAAGTGTAACTGCTGCCCATGGACCTTTGCTATACCAAGGGTATAGCTAGGCCGCTGTCTACCATTACAATCCCCCAACCCACCCAGTTGGGCTTCCGGCTCTCTCGCTCACCGAACGAAGCGCAATAGCACATTGCCATTACTCAGATGTCGATCTTCAGCGAGAGTGTGGTACTACCCCAGAAGAACCGGCCCGCAGCTGTAGACAGAGAACTGTTAACAGTGTGGTCCTACCACTATCCGATATATAATAACTATTTTTATACTTTGCATGCCTCACAACCGGAACCTATTTTTTTTTGGCAGGCCATAGTCGGGATACACTCCGTCCGTTCCGTCCGGGGCGATGAAAGTGCGGGGCGTGGCCCCAAAACCCACCGTATTTCCTCTTCATCGCCATTGAGCCCGCCACTGGTACCGAATCCTTGACGTTCGTGGCCAGCCAAGCTGGTTACCCTTTTGAGTATCGTACCCTGTCGACGCCCCGGCTTGATGCCAAGGCGTCGCACACAACCACAGCATAAGGTATACTATACACTTGAAATGCAGCGCATTGCAGAACAAATTTCGCCAACACAAAAAGGTATTTTCTAAGTGTCTTTCATTTTCAGAGAAACATTAAGTGTGTGAATTAATTTTTTTCTCGATTTGCCGTATTTATTCTCATATTTAGAATAAATAACGTGTTACGTGAATCATCATCACCATTCTAGTCTTATCCCAATTTACTTGTGGTCAACGCAATATGTGCCCTTCTTCCATCGTACATAATGCAAAAACATGTATAGTTTTATGACCGGCCGCCTGCCTGACGTAAACCCTTCTAGAGAATGTAATTGTAGACCAAACTGCATCTGGACCAAGTTGATGTAAAGCTCTTATAGTAGTCTTTTCCAATACCCACGACTACGAGCAACGCAAGAGTTAGTAGTATTCGTAGCCGCCGCCACCACACAGCAAAGATAAATAAAGTAAAAGATAAATAAAGTAAATATATTTTACCTTACAGGCTATGTCCATACAACTTGCAGAAGGCAAATGTATAGTATTAGAAGTAAAATGCATAGATCCTAGTAAGGACAGCGTCTACGAATTCAGAAAATTGTGTGGTCCAAGGGATCCGGTAATTTCAATCAGATATCACTTATGATGGTCATCCAAAATTGTGGATTTTTGAATTATGTTTTATATGGTATACACGCAATATTGACACTTGTATAAGGTATACAAATATGGTAAAACAAAGCTGGTATAGATCTGTCAGCTTTTTAAAATAATATTAAATGATACACCCGAGATAATCAATAAAATAAACATATAAATACTAAATTTGTATATTACTAAAAATCAAAAATCAAATCTGTTCAGAGCCACAAATAGGGCGATATTTGCGGTGCTTAGGCGCAGGACGCATATCCTAGAGAGTCGCAAATATGACTAAACTATGAGAGTAGATCACAGCTGGCCCAAAATATAGAAACACACAGCGAGTGCGTAAAACTATACTTGCGGTATTGAAATCGTTTAATGCATTTTATTAACATAATAAATATATTGCCTATTATAAACTTATAGAATATTTTTACAGGACTTATGTCGACAATTATACCCAGATTCTATCAGAGCTCAATATGGAAAAACCATAGTCGAGAATGCAGTTCACTGTACAGACCTACCAGAGGATGGTGAAAGTGAAGTTGAATATTTTTTCAAACTTTTGGCAAATGAATAGTGTTCCTTTTAATTTAAAAATTTATTTAATTATATTATTATTGAAACAATACATTTGGGAACTATTGGTACTGTTATATGTTTCATTTAGCAAGGTGATTCATCATCTCATCATCATCAGCTCAGCTGCTCATGTATGTCCTGCTGTTGGGCTCGAGCCTCTGCCATAATGGGAGGGTAATTGACCTACTACACTACGCTGGTCAGACGTGTTGTATGTTGGGTTTAGTTTCGAGTTTTCCTTCTGTTGCATAGATTCGTCGGTTTGGTCTACGAGCTTATAACTATGGCTATAAAATCGTAGATTAAGCCGAGCAAACTGTCTCGAGTCTTTCATGCTAATCTCCTCTCTCTCTTCTTCAGTCGTGTAGTTATGATAATTCGGAGTGGAACAGTTCTACTATATCAAGTTAGTCAAACCTTTGATTGGTATGTGGTTTTACTAAGACTTTTCCCTTCACTTGTAATGTTATCTGTCTCCATCCCTTAGTCGTCTTGTGGAAAAGGAAGACACGTGGAAAAGGAAACGATTCATTATATTTCTATCAGTCACGGCGACCCGCCATTTGTCTCTCCGTCACTGCTGCACATTTGCTTGGAACACCGCAAAGTAATTGCTCAGGACTAACAACTCGTTACTTACATTTGGTTTTATCGTCATTCAGTCTTTCGCCGCCCACTGCTGGACATAGACCTCATCCAAGAATGAGGGATAGTATCCTAATCACCACACTTGGTCAGCGGGTTTGTAGTGTGGTGTGTTACCGGGAGTAGAGTGAAATGATAAACACGACAACTAGACGAGAAATAGCCGATTTCTTCGTGAGAAGACAAGCCTTTATATTTTTGACTAAGTCGGGAATCATTTCTTAATTATTTTTTAATTTAAGTTTGCCTGCTTTAGATAAACGAGTCTTTAAAACAAAATAAATCATATTTTTTTTACTTACCTCATTATTCAAGCAAGTCTCATACATCTCTATTCCATCTATCATTCTCTCTGTCGTCTCTTCTTTACTATCCATAAACGGAATCAAAGTACTCGTCGTTATAAGGTTATAAGTATCCATTTTATTCAATAATAATCCTTGATACTAGTCTCTAAATTACGCGCAGGTAATTCTTTTACATAACCTGGTATTTTATCATAAATGCATTCTATCTTACTAATACATTTATTGTCGAACTGGATGGATCCAATTTTAATACTTCATTCCATAAACTTTTGTTTTCTTTCAGTAGTTTAAACTCATGGTATAAAACGTCTGCCTCTTCAAATTTTTGTTAGCCTAAATTCTCGATACGCTTTTGTGGACCTAATCTCCTAATATATTCACATAAATATTTAATTGTCTCATATATAGCGGTTAGTCTCTCCATTAATTTTCCCTTTTTTTTTCGTATGTATCTCACTTTTATCTAAATTACTTAGCACATTAAACATTTTACGTACTCACTAGTCACTTCCGTTCCTTTTCGTCATTTGCGTTTCGTCCTCGCCGAAATGAAGGTCGAATATGTCGCATGGCGTGCTGTCCTATCTCCCTTTGGACCAGTTTTCTTTGTCAATTAACTATTATAAATTTTCCACATGAAAAATACCACAACAGCGATAATAATGACTAGAACCACGATCAGCATCGTGTGTAAATTTTCCACACGTCCTCCAAGACTTTTCAAAATAGCTTCGTTTCCTGCCGCAGCGTTTTGAAAAACTTTCTCCTTCTCGACCGTTACACGACACATTTTTTTTTGGAAAATCTGTTGCTGTATTTCTGTTATTTTGTATTTGAACTTTTTTATTTAGTTATAACTATCCGACCCGGCACACTTCGTTCCGCCTTGATGAATGAGATGAGCAGCTTTTGAGTAATTTTTTTATTATGATAATAGATATGAGTAATATATAAATTTAAAAATCATGTACTTATTTCAATAACGTGCCAGCAAGACGAAGAAGTGCCTTGTGTTATAACGGCATTTTTCTTCATGCGCGTTGAAAATTATCTAATTGTTGATCTCTGAGATTTGCTCGACGATTTCGCACTGTCAACCCAGCCGTTTCACCGCATGTCTTGCTTTGCTTTTGTGATTGAGAAGCACGAAGTCGGGCCATATTAAGGCCGCTGCCTTAATATGCAGAAAAACAAGATACTGCACGGGAAGACCGCTGTCTTCCCGTGCAGTATCTTGTTTCTCTACCGTGGTCACATTCGTGATGCTTCCAATTCTAATTGCAATAGCAACAAAACATTCCAGTCAATAGCAACAAAACTTGCCACGTAAGGATTTAAACAAGAATTTCTTGAAAAGTGGCGCGCTCTAATTAATTTCTGTCCTCTAAATTGAGACCACTCGTTCAACATTACGTTCGGACTCTTATTTATAGTTTGTGGTTAAGTCGATGCATCACAAGGCCAGCTGTGATGTGGGCGCTGCCTTAGGCGGCGGGGCGTGTCAGAGAGATCGAGCGGCGCAGACGCACCTCAAGCCGGCCTAGCCAAGGTCACGGGTGGATGTACCAAAAAAACTAAAAACATTTTGTGGATCACACAAAGTATTGTCCTGTGTGGGAATGGACCTCGTGACAAAGGTAGCTCAACTACTACGCTGTTTGTACAGGCAGTTATTACATTATTCTTATAAATATTTATATTAATTTAAAATTAGTTGCATAATTATGTTCTTGAGTCGATTTGAAATACTAATGTCACGGCTACATTTTGTGACTACCGCCATAAGTATTGATAATTACTAATTCTTCTCTCTACTCATTTTTACCAAGTAGATAATCCATTACTTCATATTGCATAAAACTTTCCAACGCACTTATCCAAGTAAGATCTAGGTAAGATTTTACTCGCCATTTTCGACGGTCCTGTTCTCGTTTCCAAGATTGTGGATTGCGAGGGCGTTTCCGAGGATATTTAGGATCACATTTTTTAACAAACTACGCTAGGTCCTTCATAATTTTACCCGACTGTGCAACGCAAATGAGTAGTATTGTGTTTAACAGTCTATGTATGTATGTATGTTCCTTTGAAGCACTATATAGACTAAACGGCTGGGCCGATTTTTATGATTCACACGTCAATCCATTCCTCTTAGTCCGGCGAGTGTCACTAAAGACAGGACGTTAGTGAAAATTCAAAATGGCGACTACTGAACGCCATATTGTAATGAAAAAAATTAAAGTCAACAAATTATGTCAAGTGGGGTATCGAAATATATATCGATATATATATATATATATTGAATAGGTATTTAAAAATCATTTTTAGTTTTCCCTCAACATTTTTCGATTCGACTGACCGTTTATGATCTATATCGATTTAAAGTTTCGTAACAACCTTTTTCACATACAGATTTTTAGACAGTAGACGATGAAAAGACGAAAAAATCGTATGACTGTGCGTGTGAATGTGGATGGACATATACTAAAGTATCTAGTAGGTATATTGGACTACCTAAAGTATCTAATGTCTGACGCGGTCGCCCATCTTCAACTTCTAACGATTTAGTACTCAACTTCAGTCGAAACCTATATATAGTTAGATACCTACTTATTAATAAATAAAATAACTATAGCCACCTAGGTATTCATAACTAAAAAATATGAAATGAAAAAAATATCTATCCATTCCGGATCCATTATTCGACAGCAAATCTAATTTTTCAATGGATCCCGACGATTCAGTTGTTGTGTTCCATTTTTAAAATATATATTATTTTCTGCAATAGTATTCATTCTATAATATATTATAGAATTTTAGACCACCGGACATCTAAGTGCCTGTTTTTTTCTTTTCAGTTTTTTTTATTGCGTACGTAATTTGGTTCACTTTTTCCGCAGTTGGGTTTTTTGATTTTTTTAATTATTTTTTTTATTAATGATATTCTTTTAAAATCCGCGAGCAACTACCATCAAAACAAATACTATCGCCATACAGTTTTACAAGTCACGTGTTTCATATGCAGTACCTACTGTTATTAGTTTAATTTAATTTTAGGGGATTTTGAAGATAATTATAATTATTTTAGCGGCGTTTGCAACTAACATTATTTTTTAGATTAAATTTATTGTAAATATTAGTGAGTTACATTAAGCATTGACTAGCGCAGGGGTCGGCAACCTTTTGAGTCCGAACAGCCAAAAATTTGAATTTAAAGTTTTTGAGAGAGAGAGAGAGAGAGAGAAGAGCCACAATTATTTTTTTGCAACAATAATTTGTGATGTTTTCTTTATAAAATATTTTTTTACGTATAGAACTAAAGAGCCGCAACTACACATCCAAAAAGCTAAAAATATTAATCGTAAACGCGATTAAAAAATCAATCACTAATTGTTAATCTTTAATTTGATTAAACAGATTAAAGTACTTTTAATTACAGATGCGAAAAACAGCTCACTGAAAAAAAAAGAGATATAGCTCTTTTGATCAAAAGAACTATCACTCTTTTAGTTCATATATATCCTGAGTTCATTTAGCTCATCAAGATAGCTATAATATATAGCTATATAATTATATAGTATTGAGTTAGCTCATTTCATTTCAACTCGTTCACGGCTCTAACTCTTTTGAATAGTTCAAAGTCTGAACTACGCGATCATTAAGCGAAAGCTTGATATGCATGTGCATGTAAATTTTGATTGGTGATCGCAGGATGAGATAAAAAATATATTTACATATATATGTAAAAATAAATGAAATTGAAATGTCTGTTTGTAATTTAAATTGTTAAAAACTGCTTTTCACTAAATACATATGGAAGTATTCTAGGTACCTACATTAATAATTTTAACTGCCAATCTGTGTGTCTGTTTGTACCGGCTAATCACTGAGACGGTTGGTCCACCGGGGCTAGGGGCGACCGCATGGGCTGACCGTATCGACAACGTCCAGAAATTTGACGGCTTGCACTGATAATTGTTATTATTATTGAATATTGTTATTCAAAGATGAATATTAAATTTTTAAATATAACTTCAATATTTTTTTTTGATGAACATATAACTTGTAAGTTTAGTGCTCGCAATACATATCGAAACATAATAATTTTTCTGTTCGGCGGTGGTCGGGCACTTTCGCTCGTCGACTGCTTGCACGACATGACGACGCGAGTAAAAGAGGAGCCGTTGAACCACATGAGTAAATAAACGTACAGAGATAAACATTCAAACAACCGTGCCACGGTAGGTACATCACTACAAGTATGATGCGCGTGTGTGCGTGAGCACTGGCGGCTCGTCACGTACGGAACGAAACCTGTTTAGGCTGGTTCGGCCAGTGCTCAAACAAAGGGCTCGCTCACCAATCACTGTGCATCGCGTCGTGCGTGTTTGTTTAAATTTGAATTAATTAGAAAGAGTGTAAATATGGTAGAGTGTAAATATCTAGAAATAAATATTGTTAATATTGGTAGATCACTACCATATATCTACTATACTAGTATATCAATACTAAAACGTATACAAGATTGTAAATTTGATATGCCATGCAAGTGCTTTCCCATTGATTATTTAAAAAAAACTTTATATTAGATTTGGAATTTATCATTCGATTAAGAGATATAACAAATTAATAAAAATCAAAAATTACAAAAAACAAAACTATTTAGAGTAAGCAATTTGTAAAAAAATATCCATACATAAAAAAGCTGACAAACGTTTTGTGTATTTATTTTCATCCTCATGTGCCAACCCTATTAGAATAGGAAACACACATTTTGCTCGCTCCTTAGAAGCTTGGTCTCTGTACGTTTATTTACTCATGTGGTTGAACTATTAACTGAGCTAAATTGAAATCAAAGAGCTAGTGCATTTGTATCCCTTATTCAGGAGCTACCCAAGTCTACAGTTTTAGTGACAAGCAAAAAATTACTTTACTTACATTTTAAGCTAAAAGCATAAAGTAGACGCTCGATGAAAATACGTGACGTGTAACAAAGTAACTAAATTGCAACCATGCTAAATTTATCTAAATCTCACAAAATATACGAATTATGTGAGAAATGGGTTATTATGAAATGTAATTTTAAAAATTTACTTTTATAAGTTTTTAAAATACTGAAATACTCAATTATTATATCGCTGACAGTGACCGCGGCTCCGCCCTAGAGCTCGCAAATGCCTAGCTTTTTTTTATTTATTGTTATAATTTGGGCAATATATCTTTCATCATCTCAGCCCATATATGTCCCACTGTTGGGCCTCGAGCCTCCTCCATAATTTGAGGGAAATTGACCTACTATACCACGCTGGTCAGATATGTTGGTATAGTATTTTTGTTTCGAATTTTCCTTCTCTCGCATAAATGTTATATGCGTTTTGTATCCCATAGTCGTCTCGTACGATCACTCACTGGTACAACAGGGGGTGGTAAATTGTATTCATACTCCATCACCACACGGAAAATATCTTTATAAACACAATATCTTTTTAATTTGTAGTTTATTTGTTATTCTGATTGTATAAGCTATATTACTGTAAAGTTTCATCAAAATCCGTTCAGCAGTTTTTGCGTGAAAGCGTCACAAACATTTATAAACCCTCTCAATCTTTCACGTTTATCATAGTGTTGAGATTAATTATAATAACTGTTTGATAGTACCTGTTTTTCAGAAATATTCAAATGGAAAATGACCTTTTTATTTTTGGACATGTTTCAACTCTTTCAATCGTACATTTTTAATTGTGATTACGACGATTAATAATCATAATCATCAATTTTATTACTACGATTAAATTAATTTTAATCGCAAAAGTCACAGTAATTAATTTTTTAATGGTTAATCAAATTAACTTTTTGCCAACACTGGCATTGACATATGGCAAATAAAAATTAAAAATCTTCCGTTCGGTACAAAAATATAAAAATGTATCAAAAATTCAGTTTAGAGAAAAACACTGCTTAGATAATAGATTTACTCATTTAATTCTTTAGTTTTATAATCATTTCTAACAACAAAATCATTTCCTTCTATTTCTATTTTATCATACATCCATTTTCTATTGTTCCTGAAACAAAACATTGTGTAATTGTTAGTATTATTAGAAAATTTATTGCTACACATACAGGATTTTATATTCAGATAGCAGAAATTGTATTTATTAAGTAGGGGCATTTTTTTTTACATTATTACTATTGCCTACTACTATTACCTATTATAAAGTGAGGCTATGAAATACTCATGATCCTGGCGAATAAGATGCTTCTGTTATAATTGTGGGATATGGGGGAACAAGCCAAACATACAATGCTATATATCCTAGATGTGTGTAAAATATTCTTTTAATTGTAATAAATAATACCAACAAAAATCTTAATTATTTTTATTGCTTTATGGTGGCAGATGAGCAAGCAGCACACCTGATGGTAGGTGCTACTGCCACCCATGGACCTTTGCAATACCAGGAATACAGCAATGCTGCTGCCTACAAATGAAAATCCCCAAATGCAAAGTTGGGCTTCCGGCTCTCTCACTTACCAAATGAAGCATAACAGCACGATGCTATTATTTATATTTACCATAAATATGGTTGAGACTACAACATGAGAAAGTAACAAACCTATCAATGCACATTGATAATTATGTACCTCGTGGGAAAAATAATTTTGGAAATTTTGTCACCAATGACTACAAAAACATATCAAATCTTCTTTGAAAAAGGCAATAACTTTAGGATTTCTATCATCATACAATTAATAGATGGAAAAACCCAAAACTCAACACAACATACATTTCTTGACTGCTAAGAATCATAATCCTGTCACTGCACAGTAATTTGTTACTTAGACAAATGTGACATTAGTCTCGTGAAATGGAAATATGAAATGTAACAAAGAATAAACTATCACTCCAACTATATTTTGAATTTTTTTGACCTTAAACAGTGTTCTTTATCTGTATTAAGATATAGCTTAAAAAGTAAAAGACCAAGAACTATAAGAAATCAACTAAAATCGCTAGCTTAGCGCATTTATAAGAAAAAACGAATTGTCTTATAGCTTTTATATAAATACCTGCATTCATGACCACATTTGTTGGAACTACACTTAGGACATGGAAAATGACATCCTGAGCATGTTTCATCAAGACAATCACATAAATCTTTGCCCGTTGCCGCTATTTGACCAGTTTCATTATATATGTTTTTATTTTTACGACCACTGAAATATTTAAAGCAGTAATAAATTAAAAGTAAAATATAGTTATGACTCACAAGTCTACATAAATCATAAAACATGATAAAAAGACTAACTTACTTCAGAAAATAGCTTTTACGGTTTAGTTTACGTCTTTCGCGAACCGATTTTTCGGGGTCAAAATTATTTAAGAAGTGCATTTTCTTGTCTCGTTTAATTATTTACGCAAAGTTGTAAGTCACAAAAAGAAACTATGAATTCCTGCAACACACTTTATAAATACTTTTCTCGAAAGCTTTTCAACGTACCAAGTCTTTATATTTAAATTTCTTCATGAATGGTTTTTATTTCTTTAATATATTGTATTATTATCTCCGTATACTATATAATTATATATAAATTATAAAGTAGAAACTAGAAAGCCATGTAATATAATATATAATAAATCCAGATCTTAGTTCTCTTTTCTACCACTAGCTGCGCTAGAGTTTGGGAGGTCCTTTTTTTTTTTCGTGTTTTTATGACCTGGTAACAAGGATCTTTAGGTCAAATTTAGGACGTGCCGATGCTATTACTATATTGCGTGTATCGTCCCGAAGTAATGTGTGGCGAAGTTTCGTACGTTTTGTACACTAAAATATTATCGCTGTAAAACTGTGGTCATATTAGCGACTTCGGTATTTTACACGAAGTATCGTGCAATAATTAAAGATGGCCGAAATTATTTTCATGCGATTAACTATGGATGACATATTGTTTTACTTTTATAGCTATATTAGACTAATAATTACATAATGATTTTTTGGATCTCTTCATGGGTTTAGCTACATAATGGTGTAAATATTCGAACACCATTTCATCGCTTCACTCCATATTTATTGATTAACTGGCGATTCTCGAACGCGTCTAAACACATCGAACATTCCCGCCGAAATGAACAACGCTAGTGCGACTACAGAGCGCGATATATTAGCGCGGTAAAACTCTTTGATTCATCGCCAACCAAGCGATAACACACACGAAGCTCGAATGTTCGCGACGATAGCTGATAATAACCACGGTCACATCTGCGTGTATCGTTTCATTATACGAAGCTTCGTGACGATACACGCAGGTGTGGCCCTAGCATTATTATTACACGAAAACATGCGTGGCTCGCGAATGTTGAATTTAATTAATTTTACTATAAAATTCTTTAGCTGTCAATAGCAACAAAACTCCCCGCGTAACGATTTAAACGAGTAGTTCTTGAAAAATGGCGCGCTCCACCGGCTAAAATACTGTTCCCTAAATTGAGCCCATTTGTTCAATATTACGTTCGGACTCCTTGTATCTAAATATACTTATATAGTGGCTATTACCAAAAGTGAGATCAAAATTATCATGACAATAGACTAAATATTAAATATATAATACGAAAGCCTTCTTCTTCTTCTTCTTATGTATTGGCAATCAGCTACATATACGAGCTATTGGTGCCAGTGTCAAGTAATAAATATTTTCACGTTTTTAGTCTTTCAAGTCAGTCGTTGTCTAAGTCAAATTGTCACCATTAACAGTGCAATGGCCACACTGTTAATGGTATCTTGTGGGAATTTTGATGGAAAACGAAAACGTTGTAAAGCACTTTTATATGATATTCACTACATCCCAGTATTTCCGCACATCACATTACATAAAATGCCATCAAAATTATCTAATATAACACGTTAAAACACTAAGATATCGAATATAATACAAGAGCACCACATGACGTTTTCAAATTCCCGTCAAAAGTCCAATACGAAAGCCATATAAAGATGAATTTTAACGTATAATTCTGGCGCAGTTATTGTAACGTGTTACTACAGACTATAAAATGTATATTAAAATTCAGATCAGTGTGGTGACGTTGTAAGTTCATTATTTCCTTCAAGTACAGAATACGTCATAAGTCAATCAGTTTGAAGGGGAATAGAATACTTCACTTCACCTTTGTCTAAGTCGTAAATTTATATAGCAGTTTATTTGATGTACTTGAGTTATTTTACGTTGGCTTTTCTGAGTTTTCTGTAATATAATACCGAAATAGTATGATAACTAGTGAATATAAATTAATAGTGTATTGTTTGTCTGTGTCGACAAATTTTCTTTATAAATACTTTAACAGTGTGGTCATTGTTCTGTGGTTTAATTTTATTGAGATGGGAAGTGAAAGATATGACTTAAAAGTTGTCACTAATTTAAAAAAAAATAGAGTGTGCGCTTAAGACCGCACGGTAGAAGTGAAAACTTCATTGGCCAATCCCTATCAATTTATATATATATATATATATATAGCTATAGTAAATAATATTATATAGTATTATTAGGCATCGTGTTTGTAGATGAATGAGGAACAAGTCAGAAATTAAAGTTAATACTTATTAAATTCTATATAAATCAAATTATTTATTTTCATTATCGTATTCTACTAATGATACAATCGGTTTGTGATAACTAAAATAAGAAAATATGGCAAAGTAAAAGTTCACAGAAAATAAAAGTTAGGTTAACTATTAATTATATTGCACATACATACATTTATATATACGCATATAATATAAACATCAGGTGACTTACCTATACGATCGAATCCCTTTATATAATATCAATAACAATAATTATGATTTGTGTAACGGTTATTGTTTATAATTTTTTTTCAATATACAGGGTGGAAGTGGACCGCTCCCGAAAACAAAGACAGGTAACCCTACTAGTCCTATTTGTAATGATAGGCTAGCAAAAAATATCGATTCGCATGAAAAACAAATGTTTTTTTCACCACGCGAAGTCGTTGAACTCTTGAACATATGATCCTGAGTTTTGAATAGATTGCGTCTTTTCTCATCTGAGTAAAGTTACGTATTTTTTATGACATTATCGTTACATGACACTGTCCTAATACGATGGAATGTGAAACAAACTTAAAATTCGTTATGAATTTTTTTTTTTATCTTAATCGATTTTTTCTAGCCTATCATTACAAGTAGGACTAGTAGGGTCACCTGTTTTTGTTTTCGGGAGCGGTCCACTTCCACCCTGTGTATTATTTTTCCAAAATGTATTATTTTCAATATTATTTTTTATTTATTTTATTTTCCAAACTCTAATTGTTTGGGCATACGGTTCCCCTGACATGATCAGGGACTTTAAATTAGCAGTGCTAAATAAAAATATTATTATGTACAAACTTAAAATTAGATAAAAATAATAAATAATAATACTAATTTAATGTTACTACAAGAAGCAAAAATTTAGGTGAAGACAAGTTATACAAATTATACTACAAGAGAGTAAATAACAATAGAGATAACAAGTTAAGAAGAGAAAAGTAACAGATTAAGGAAATAGTAATTAGAAAATAGAATTGAGGAAAGCTAAAGTTAAGGAAAAATAAAGAGTTAAAGTGACATAAAAGGTAATACTAACTTAATATAGGCAACATATATTTTGTTCAATTTAAAATAATATAATAAACTATAGTCCCAAAAATATACATAATTTACATTTTTTTTTCTTTCTTTCTTTTTTAAGTTTGTAAGTAGTAGAGCTTATGGTAATAAAAACAAAAAAAAGAAGAAGAAGTCAGTAGCAGATAGTAAAAGTAATAGAATAAAATATAGAAGTGATTGTGAGTAAATACATTGTTTACTCTGCTAATATTGATTATTAGTTACAATTGTTATTATGTTGAAATGGGAGACAAAATATAGATTCGGTAATTACTTCGTTGTTAGTAGTGCCATCTGTTAAATAGTTATATAATAAGAATATTATAGAACCTGACTTAATTGATTACATTAATATAAATATTTTTGTTTATAAAATAGTAGATTAAGATATAAAAATCATTATACCCCTAAAAATATGGTAATAGAATTTACAATCAATATATATAAATAAGTTTGGTTATATATATATATATATATACCAGGGATGTTACGGAGCTTCGACTCCGACTCCGTTAAGTTGGAACTTCCGATTATTATTACACCTTCGGTTCCGACTTCGGCTCCGACACTTTTAAATCAGAGGTTTTATTCGGAGGTCGAAGCATAACCTAGCGGCGGCGGCCTGCGACTCGACTGTTATGAACAGGTTCATACATGTCGTGCGGGGACGTTTAAGTATTAGTGATGATCCCTAACTGTGGTGGAAAGTAAATGGAAATACAAAATTCCAGCCCCTTCACTTAATTGCCGGCCAATATTTGTCGTGTCCACGGCTTGGTAGCTAGCGAACAACTTTTTAGTGGCGCTGGCCTAATCTACGACTCGTTAAGAAATAGATTGAACGGAGACAAAGCGTCAAAGCTTTTGTTCATGAAGTATTATACTACTACTATTGGAGTATCAATCTTTTGATTTCATTTGATTTAATATGTTTCAAAGCTTTTGTTCATTTAATATAATATAATATAATATAATATGCTACTTTGGGATTTAATTCATTTATTTTAATTTCTTGTTTATTTGGAAATATGGCAATTTTTTTTCATTATTTGTGTTTTATTTTATAATCAAAAAATTAAAATGAAAAAAATTGACTGAATAATGTGTTATTTGTCCTTAAATAAAAAAATTCTCTCCTGCCACCACTTCTGACCCTGCCTCCGCCACCGGTTCCGACTCCGATAAATTAAATTTAAAAACTCCGACTCCGCCTTCGGTTCCGATAAAATTACCTCCGTTACATCCCTGATATATACATACACACAAACATATATATATATATACACATATATATATATATATATATATATATATATATACATATATATATATATATACATATATATATATATATATATATATATATATATATATATATATATATATATATATATATATATATATATACATACATATACATACACATACATATACATCACTTACAAGGAGTAATATAAATGGTGTGTTGTAAATAATTAATATATTGTAGAAAATTAATTTAATTAATAATTAATATAATTATTTATATTTAATAAAGTTAATATATTATAATTTATACTGTAACAATATATCGATTTATTGTGCATATTATATATTTGTTTTTTGTAGTATATATTTGTTTCTAGTTAATATATTGTAGTGTATAATGTTGTAGTGTAAAAATTAATAAAAGTGTAGTTGCTTAATATGATTTCATTTAAGTATTATTAAATCTGGATATAGTTTATTTTTTGTTTCTTTGTATTGCTAAATTAGCTAGTTTCTTACAGTAGTTTATGAACAGAGGCCGGGTGTCTTCTTATTATTATTTTCAATATTACCAAACCGCTAAATACACACACTAACCTCACAATGTAAAACAGATAGTTGTTAAAATAATAATAATTATCATTACGTATCAATTAACTATTAATTTAATAAAGACAATTAAGACGTAAGAATTGATCATATGAAATACAGCGATACAACTGCGAAGAGCAGCTGACTGTATTTTTCTCGCACGGGTACACTCGGTGGTCTCGAGTTCACCCGATCGAGCGTTTCACCTTAGAGCATGACGAATCAGCCTAACTTACTACCCACTAAAAAAACTGTGTGCCGCCGCGGTGCGCCTAAAGAAGTTTTCACTTCAAAAAGAGCTAAAATATTTTACGTAACAGTTTTATACTGCACTTATTATTATAAGGTTACTGCACTTATTACCATTGAGAACTGCATACGTCATCATTACCCGGCTTTTATCCTAATTACTTGGGGTTGACGCAATATGACCTATCCTATATTATATCCTATCCGATGTCATCTCTGCGTTCACTCCCGTTCTATCCATATAATCTTCACGCAATCCATCCATCTTCTCTTCAGTCTTCCCTTACCTCTTAAGCCTTCAACATTCATACTTAAAACGTTTATGACAACATTACTTTCACCCCGTCTCATCACATGCCCATGCCAAATCGGGCATTCACTTTTCAACTTTTCGTCACTGAGCTCCACTTTCAAACTTTCTCTTATAAACTCATTTCCTATTTTATGCATTCTCGTCAGGCTACAACATCCATCTTATTATTCACATCTTTGCTACATGCAGCCATCTCTCATCCGTCGCTTTTGTAGCCCAGCATGCCGACCCAAATAATACGGCAGACCTTATTAAGGTTTTGTATATTTTACAATTAAATTTTAAGGGTACTTGAGAGTCACGTAACTATATGTGTGACCTGCCACCATTTCATTCATCCCGCGTCAATTCTATGCTTCACCGCACGATTCATAGAAGTGCCATTGATGTGTGTAAGTGTATTGATGGATTTTGGCAGATAGTGTTTTTTTGTTTATTGTGTTTCTTCGTAATTCCAATATAAAATAAACTATGCTACTATTTCTTTCTATATCATAGAGAGGGTAATTTGTTAGTGGGATAGCAATGGGTATAGACATTTGAAACGTGCTCGACAGACCACTGAGGTTAAGAAATTACTTACTGTGGCGTGCTTATTTGGCGATAAAGGGTATAAGGTGATACGGCAGCTTATGAAGCAATAGGCTGTACCTCTATCCCTGCAGCTGGATTAAACGTTCTGTTGAATAAAACGGAAGTACCTGGTTTTTCAAAAATATGTTAATAAAATATATACTTTTTATTGAATTCATTATGTAGGATATAGTATATATACTACGTATAATATAACGTGTTTATATAAAAGAATGCGGCGATTGCGATAATTGCGGTGATGGGGGCCGCCACCCATCACGCCTTGCCCAGTCAGGCGAGTCGAGGAGAGCAGAGTGCCAGGTGGGCACGTGGATGCGGACGCCCATGTCGTGCGGTGTTCCGCAGGGGTCGGTTCTGGGGCCGACTCTGTGGGACATCGGGTACGACTGGGCGTTGAGAGGGAGTCTCCCCCCCGGGCTGAGCATTATTTGCTATGCTGACGACACGCTCGTCACAGCCCGGGGCAGGACAATCGAAGAGGCGGCGAGCCTGGCCACTCTCGGCACCGAGGAGATGGTCAGGCGAATCGAGGCGCTGGGGCTCAGGGTGGCCCTAAACAAGACGGAGGCCCTGCTATTCCATGGGCCCCGTGTGAGGCTGCCCATCGGCGCCTCGTTAGTCGTCAACTCCATCCACATCAGTATCCAGGCCCATATGAAGTACTTGGGTCTGGTGCTCGACGGGCGATGGTGGTTCCGGGAGCATTTTCGCCAAATTGCTCCCCGGCTGGTCGGCGCGGCGTCCGCCCTTTCTCGGCTCATGCCGAATGTGGGCGGACCCAGTTTCGAGGGCCGACGGCTGTATGCGGGGGTGATCCGCTCAATGGCCATGTACGGCGCACCCGTGTGGGCGAGGGCTCTGAACGCCCAGCTCAGGGCGGTGCTGTGGAGGCCACAGCGAGCCATGGCGGTCAGAGCCATTCGCGGGTACCTCACGGTGTCGACAGAGGCGGCGTGCCTATTGGCCGGGACACCCCCGTGGGACCTAGAGGCGGAGATGCTCTCCGACCTCTACCGGCGGGTTGCCTCAATGCGCGAGGAGGGTGGCTCCCCATCGTTCAACGAGATAGCCACCTGGCGCGAGGACGCCCGCCGAGAAGTCATCGCCCCTTGGGCTACGCGGCTGGAGAGGCCTAGACACGGTGTCACTACCGTCGAGGCCCTCCGGCCTGTACTGATGGAATGGATGGAGCGGCGGCACGGGGTCCTCACCTTCCGACTGGTGCAGGTGTTAACGGGGCACGGGTGTTTCGGGAAATACCTGCACACGGTCGTGCACAGGGAATGGACTACGGGCTGCCATCATTGCAGTAGTGACGAGGACATGGCGCAACATACGCTCGAGGAATGCTCGGGCTGGGACGGGCAGCGCCGCGACCTCGTCGCTATTATCGGTCTGTTCAGAAAGTGGAGGTACTGGCGAGAGCGTGTCCACTTCGGAGGGCTTGAAAGAATAAAGGTTGAAAGGTTGCAAGAAGAGTGTGTAAGAGAAAAGTATGCAGAGGGTGTCCGAGAACGGCTGACGATGGCAAGCCAGCCGCAAACGGACATTGAAGGATGCTGGAGAGTATTGAAAGAGAGTATGGTAGATACAGCGAAAGAAGTATGCGGAAGTTCAAAGAAGCATAGAAAAACAAATGGTGATGCATAGTGGGATGCAGAAGTGGCAGCTTCCATAGAGCAAAAGAACAAAGCGTGGCTGGACTATGTCTCTTCTTTGAATCTGAATGACAGTATGACTGAACAGAAGAAAGAAATATATCGGCAATGTAAGAATGACACCAAGGCCTTAGTGAAAGAGAAACGTGATAGAGCAAGTATGAGTGCAGAAGATAGGCTGACTAAAAACTTCAAGGGTAACATCAAACTCTTTTGGAGGGAGGTGAAGAAGTCTCGGGGTGGTTGGTCAGCCTTCAGAATGAATAAAATAAGGTCTAATGGTGAGGTGGTGAAATAGAGTGAATGGAGCGTTGGGGCAACTTCTCGGCACCACCTCAGCCAGAAGGCACGTGTAGCATACAATACATAACGCAGTGCTTGTCCCAACATTACTGTATGGAAGCGAGAGTTGGGTATGCAGAAAAGAGTATGAAAGTAAAATGAATGCGGTCGAAATGCGATCTCTGCGGAAAATCTGTGGAGTAAGGCTGACCGACCGCATTCGCAATGACGACGTAAGAGAGCGAGTAGGTATGAAAGAGAGTATTGGTGTAAAGATGCGAAAAACAATGCTCCGATGGTTCGGACATGTGGAAAGAATGCCGAACGAACGTCTGGTTAAGAAGATATACAATGCGAAAGTGGAAGGTTCTAGGTACCGGGGGAGACCGAGACTAACCTACCTAGACTAGATCGGTCATGTACTGAAGGAAGGAGGAGTCAAGAGTCTCCGAAACCGGCGAGCGTGTATGAAGAGAATTGTGAATGTTGAGGAAGCGAGTGAAGTATGCAAAGATAGAGTTCTCTGGCACTCTGTTCTCTTTGCCTACCCTACAAGGGATATGGCGTAATGAAATGTATGTATGTATGTATATAATAGAATAAGTACCAACATAATTTGTAATAATAAAAAACATTTGTTTTCTCATTTTTATGGATATCTTCTTTTTTTTACCTTACAGTAAGAAACGATTAATATTACATTGTGAGTGATATATGGGCAATAAATGATATTATGAGCTACAATATGACATAACGCTACAAAGACAGATTGGTGTAGGCATAGGACGTCTTCTTTCGAATTTTAATAAATATTTTATAGTCTGTAGCGACTTTGTTGAAGTAGCTCCGGCTGTTTTATATTCTGATATTTTAGTTTACAAACATAATTAGATTTTATTATAGGATATATTAAATTTGTATAATCAATAACATAAAATGGTAGGTTAGTAATAATAAATCATACGTGTAGATATTTGAATATACATTTCATATAAATCATTCATTTATTATTTTAGGATGGGGCTTACAATGATAAATATTCGTTTATTGGAGAATGGTATGATAATCAAGCAAGTCTTATTCGACGCTTTAATATTTTCTATTACCCTATAGATGACACCCTGGAGATGTTTGATTTAAAGACTCGAAAAACATTCGTTAGAAGGGTGAAAGTAAATGGAATAACATTAGAAAGTTTTTATATTGGTGGTACTCTGTATATTTTGGGTCGTCTGATCAAAATTGTCGATTTTGCCTGTGATGATACAAGACAGAAGTTACATAAAGATATGCAAATGTGAGTAGAATGTAGATCACATTGCTCCATTGAAATGCATTTGTGATTTATTTGAGACCATTGTAACTAACCCATACTTTATTACTGTATTACTTATTTTGTGATGACTGAAAAGGTTAAAATAGAAAATTCCAAGTATCATAGTAAAATGTGATGCACATATGATAGAGTGGTCTAAGAACAGACCTTCCAGTGCTAAATGCCATGGGTTCGATCCCCACAGCGGATAATATTTAATGCAATTTACAAATTAGTGTTCTAAGCCTAATCATGATTTGTATATGTTAGTAAAATTTGTGATACAAAAATTGTATGTTGGTATGATAGTCTTTAAAAAAATATCCGGATACAATTTTTATTTTAATTTGTTTTATAGATGTTTTAATAGATTTTATAAATTTAAATATTAGTTTTTTGGTTGATGTGGGCATTTTAAAAAGCAAGTCTTACCAGGAAACAGGATGTCCTATAATACTGGCTTTCCTCATTGTGGAGAGTTCTGTTGTTGGGAGTAAGTTAATCCCATCCTTAGGGGGCGTTCAAGTATTACGCAACGCAATTTTTGAAGATTTTTGATCCTCCCTCCCCCACATGTAACGCGTCGTAACGTATGTCTGTACCCACCTTCCCCTCCCTGAACGTAACGTAACACCCAAGTGACCGTTTTTAAACGTGCTTGAGGTAATAAAAAAAGAGATGCCAAACTCGCAATACATGTGTATGCTGTTTATTTATCATCTAAAAAATAAAAATTTGCGTGTCAACTTAGGAAATTTTAATTCCCTAGGCTACTGTGCCTATGCTACGTAATGCGTTGTTTGAACCCCCCTCCCGACTATGTAATGCATTGTAACAATTAACAAGACCCCCCCCTCGCCCCAAATTGCGTTACGTAATACTTGAACGGCCCCTTACTCTACTGACTAACTTGTGGGACTAAAATTTTATCAGAGGATTAGCTGTTAGATCTGGCGTGACTTTATTATTCAAAACAGTAAAGTAACTGTTGTTTGTAGTGGTTCATAAAAGAGTATAAGAATTGGAATTATTCCCACTTGTCATTATGGTTTAACAAAGCCAAGCTTGTTTGCCACCTTACACAAAGCAATTTTGTTTGCCATCATACATAAGAGAATATTAAAACTTTAAAATTTAACAGTTATAAGGATGTATTATTTAAAATAACTATAAAGTTCTAGAAAAGAATTGATAATTTTATTTTTATTTCAGAACATTTGTTATGATTAAGCCACTATCACCATCAATAACAGGTAAAATACTAAATCATTTTCATGAAAATGGTTTGCGTATTTCAAAGATGAAAAGAGCTTGTCTTACACCAGAAGATGTTAACATATTGTATAGGACCATGATTAGTGATTCGACATTTCCGTAAGTATTCAGGGTTTACTATAAAAATGCCATTACAGATTTTATATAAATTTAGATGTTGTTCTAGTAGTGACAATGTTTCAATCACAGAAATATTAATTACCTTAGAAGGATTTTTTTTTATAACGCTGTGGTCCTAAATGCTATTACGCACCACCCCCGGAACGGGGAGTGTGGGACTCTAGCCTCGGGGCTAGGATACCCACTAAAACGTATCCACTGCGATTGCTGTTAGCCGAGAGGGCTTTGACAGCTTAACCAGACTATAAGCCTTAGAAGGGCCAGCTATTTTGTACTAAAACCAGTGTCGCCATTTTCTCCCTCCCTTTAATGTTAACACATAAGCAAGGTCTATGCTTACAAATATTTCGCACACAAACGCTAAACACTGAACAAATTTTGACAATGGTATGAGCTTTTGCTCATATGTGCGGGGCGCCTGCCCCACCCACAGGGCCATTTTAGGGTATTGATATTTCTCTGGTTTCAATTTTAGTTTGACTTAAATATATTATAACTACTACAAAAAATAAATATAAATTTCGGCTTTAATTACCATGTTCCATTAAGCATTCATGACATTCAAAATATACTTGCAGCCGGTCCACATGACTATTTTAATCATTGTGGCAGAGAAAATTTCACTAATGCAATTATTGTTTAATAAAACGGATTACTGTAGGTTTTAATTTTGGATTTTCCTTCTTTTGCAGAAATGTTCTATGCTTACATTCCTTATCAGCAGTGATCATTGTATACTCACTTTTTATTTATTTATTTTTTGCATTAAGGAGTAATCCATGTATTACGGGGCACTTTACAAATATGTAATTAACACAGACAAATTACACCCAGACTCAGAACAACACTTTGTGGCTGTGGATTGCACAAAGTATTGTCCTGCGTGGGAATCGAACCCACAGTAGGTCGGTATCTTAAACACTACGCCATCTGTGCAGTCAAACTTTGTTACTACCTTGCCGTGTTGCAATTGTCTATTTAATTAATTTCATTTGTGGAGGTGGATTGCTCTACCAGATGGGTGGACCTTGCGAAAGTCATGAGAAACTATTGGATATAGTTAATCCAGTATTGGGAGGCTTATGTCCCACAATAGAATTCAGTGATGGCTGATGGATGGGGTGAATATTTGTTATTTAATGATATTTATTTTTAGATTCCTAATGGACTACCTAACTGGTCAATATGTTTATGGTCTAGAACTGGTTGGCAGAGATGCAGTCAATCTATTATTAAAGTTACTTGGTGATAGAGATCCTCTGAAAGCAGCGCCTGATACAATAAGAGCCTTATATGGTACAGATCTTGTCAAAAATTGTGCTCATGCTGCACCAGATCATGACTCAGCAATTTATGTAAGATTGATTATTCTTCCATTTTCATTTTAAGGCCTCTTCGAGATGATTAACATTTTTTTGCGTGTGCACTCTAATTTGTAACAGAATCTATGGCCACACTATCTATGTTTAAAGAAACTTAAGTAATATATATTCGTTATTTTTATATATTGTCAATAAAAAAATTATCACTTATTACTGTGTGGTAGCGGCTAAGAATACTACCAATTCTTGCTTGCATGTGGATGTCGTAAAAGTCGACTAAGAGCTTTAAATCGACCTGGGCCAACTCCATCTAATGTCGTTTGGTCAACAATTACAAACCGAAGGACCGTTGACGTCAGACAGGCGGCTGATCATAAAACAATGGCCAATAGCTTGTTGCAATATATACGATGGAATCAGAGTACATATTGCGACGACCCCAGTAATTAGGATAAGAGCAGGAGAATGATGATGTCATTAGAAATTTTATATCTAACGCACAATTATGACTCGCAATAGGCTTGAATAACGAAATGTCTCGATTTTGTCGTGTGGCGTATTATGTACTTAAACCTGGATGTGTTGTATAAGTGAGAGGCAAAGAATATTGAATCGAGTCCCTCGTAAGTTTATATTATTCTGCATATTGATATGTTTTTGTTATCAGGATGTTGAGTACTTCTTTCCATCACCAACTTTAAGAACGGCGCGGCTCCGGTTAACCGCAGTTCTATCAAATTGCACCCTATGCATAGTTAAGCCTCATGCCATACGCGAGGGTAAACTGGGTGCTGCGTTAGAGCAAATAGACGCTGGTGGCTTTCATATTACTGCGCTGAACATGTTGATAGTTGAAAACATAAATGCTGCTGAGTTCTATGAAGTGTATAAGGGAATTGTGCCTGAATATAAGGTAAGTGTATATTTTTAACTGCTGACGTAAAAGGAGAGGTATGTCTGTGGTAACGTAACTTTTAAACGACTGGAGCAATTATAGTCCAAATATTATTTTGTTTAAAAGGTGATGCGACCGTGATAGTTCTTAATTACTACCTATAAATATCTGTTCAGGTGTTTCAAAGTCATCAGCACTTTTTGTTAGTTGTCGTAGGGATAGCGATAGACGCTCAATGGATATTTACCTTCAAACTAGTAACTACAAGTCACATCTACTATAGATACAAGTCACATAAAATTAATGTTTGAAATACGTGTTTAGTAATAATGATGACAGAGTATGTCTGTTTGTATATGTATGAGCCTTCCCATGCTGATGAATCATTTTCATCATCATTTCAGCCTATTGCTGTCCAATGCTGGACGTGGGCCTCCCTCATGTTACGCCACAGAGTGCGGTTCTGCGCCGCTTGCATCTAACGACGCCCAGCAACCTCCAACAGGTCGTCTGTCCACCTACTTGGGGGCGTCCTACACTGTGTCGTCCGGTACGTGGTCGCCACTCTAGAACCTTTCTTTCCCAACGGTTGTCGGCTCTTCGAACGATCTGGCCTGCCCATTGCTACTTCAGCGTGCTAATTCTTCGTGCTATGTCGGTTACATCTGTTCTTCTGCGGATTTCCGTATTTCGGATTCTATCTCGCAGAGAAATCCCGAGCATAGCTCGCTCCATAGTACACTGAGCGACTTTGAGCCTGGTTAGGAGGCCTGCATTTAGGGACCACGTTGTTATGAATATGTACTGATAATACTTGAAAATTGTTTTGTAATTTATTGGTCTGTAAAATTAATTTACAGGGAATGGTGGAAGAGCTCTCGAGTGGTCCTTGTGTTGCAATGGAAATAGTAGCGAAAGATAAGAATGTGAACACTGCCGTTGAATTTAGAAAACTCGTCGGACCGGCTGATCCTGTAAATACCCATCTAAAGCTTACTACACGTAGACAGATTCATTTGCAGATGTCATCGGCGGATGCGTCTGCCGACGTGTAGAGGGGGTGATTTGCTCCTCTGCGGTAAGTATTTGACGTCGGCAGATGTATCCGGCACAAATCCGTTAGTTGTCGGTTTTTGTAACACGGATCAAAGGGTTACAGCGCGAGCGCTCCGCGCGAGTGAGTGATCTCTCCACACGTCTGGCAACGGATCAATGTTTATCGGGCAGCGAATTGGAGTGCACGCATGATTTTTGCAGTTTATTTTTCGATCTTTCTTTTTTACTTGCTCCTCGTACATTTAGGACATAAATAGCTAGGAAATAAATAGCTGCGACAGCTACGGTCTCAATATCCATTTTGCGTGCGTGTTGCGCCCACTGAGTTTCTTGCCGGATCTTCTCAGTATGTGGCTGCTTTCCGATCCGGTGGTAGATTAATTAAATTTAATTTAAAAAACAATAATGTAAAACTGACAATATGTAAGTGCCCCTATGGGGCTTATGCATAATAAATTATTTGATTTGATTTGTCGAGGACCAACACAGACTGATCGATCTGCAGACGTGTGGACGGCTCGTGGAGATCCATCTGCGGATGCATCTGTCGACGTCTGCGGACGCATCTGCTGACGTGTAGGGGAGGCTTAATATGCTAATATGCACGAAACAGTGTCGCATTTCGCCTGGGCGAAACGTGCAAGCGAGAACGCGAAACAAGCGATAGAGAGGCACGATCGACCTAAGCGTTCTTGCACTTTAAGAAGATGACGTGAACTGATTTGTCAACTGTTTATAAAGTGAAGTGAAATTTAATGTGGTTTCCATTGTTTATGTTTGTTAAAGTATACAATTTTCATCACTATTTTCTCAAGACGTTATCACGTAAAATTGTCGCCAGTAAACTGAGATAACCATCTGTTTTTTAATCAGTAATTTTATGTGAGACTACATTTATTATCATCACCATTTAGTTTTGAGACATCTACTGCTGGATGTAGGCCTTCCTCACAAGTGACACAAGTTTTTCAAAAATATCACGCAGGAACAAAGTTGGCCGCTTAGATTTGTGGTCACCGAGAGGGGAGGGGGTTAATAATTGTAAAAAATATGTCACGTAGTATGGTTACACCCCGCCTAACCTTAGTCGTGTGGTGACAATTCTTTTCTTATCCATGTCATCATGCGGTAATTTTTACTATATAAATTATCTATTGTTTATTAAATTGCTACATTATACATTAATCGAGAGATTCGAGAGCCTCCTGGGGCCTGGTGGACTACAAGCGACCAATGGTATTTTTAGAGTCAAAAATAGGTAGTTCAAGTCTTGATATAGTTTTTGTAGTCTATTTATGGACTAGCGCTAATCTTAAATTCTTTGAAAGATTATATAATATTTAAAACAAGATCTACTGACATAAGTAGGTGATGACAGATGAAGAATAGAGAAAAATCGGGTATTTATAAAGAATAGAAGATGTTATAAAATATCATTAAATTGTGTTAGCAGATATCAGTTCTACAAGAGAAGAAAAACTTAAAGTAAACGCTATGCCCATATCTGTCTGGTAGCCGTGGTATAACTCTCGACTAAGGGCCTGTGCACATCACGTTTTTTAAACGCGCCGTCGACGCGCGTCTTAGAAACGCGCGTCGACGGCGCGCTTTTATCCTACAGAGCAGTTTGTTGTCGTTTGTATCGATACAAACGCGATGCTAACGCGCGTATTACGTAATACGACCGCTAGCGCGCGCGCCTTCCCTACGGGCGGGGTTTCCCCCGCAATGAGGGAAGTGTGAATCAGTGAAAAAAGTGAGTTGTTGTATAATGTCCACACAATCTTCTCTCGCTTGTAAATGGGTGTACCCAAAAACGACGACAATTTTTCATCTTCCTCTTTTTAAAAATTAATAACAAAGCGCATGCAGTCAATGCTGTCTCGACCGACGCCACCTTGCTACTGTTGACGAGGTTTTGCTTAAAAACGCAAAATGCCAGCGCGTTTGTATCACGTCTGTATCGCTACACATGCGCGTTTGCATCGCGTTTGTATCGATCCAAACGCGTATATGAATTTATACAGGTGTGCAAAGATCTACAGGCTGCGTCTGACTTGCGTGCGTATCGCTACAAACGCGCGTCGACGGCGCATTTAAAAAACGTGGTGTGCACAGGCCCTAACATGTCCAATAGTGGTGTATATTTTAGCCGTATAGAATAAAAAATAAAATCATGTGATTAGAGATAATAAGGTTTTCATTAAGGAAACTCTTAGTAACGCAATGAAGCTTGTAAATATACCTTTTTTATTATTATTTTGTGTGACTATGGTTGTTAACCCCCGGATGGCTATCACATCTTTATGTGAGCTATATTGTGAGCTCTCCAGGAAATGGGCTGGTTGTAGATTACGAGTATCGAGGGACTTACAGCATGGGTTACAAAAGTACATGGTTGTGTTCTATTAATGTCCTGGACTAAACTGTCTACAAATAATTTTAAATACTACGTCTTTCATATTATAACATACTGTATAGTTTGTTTATGGTTTCAGGATATTGCTAGACTGTTGCGTCCACATACCATGAGAGCAAAACTTGGAAACACTAAAGTCCAAAATGCAATACACTGCAGCGATCTGGCCGAGGACGGACTGCTAGAAGTGGAATATTTCTTTAAAATATTAGATTTATAAGGCTGACTGATGATCATAGTGTTTTTACAATATTGTTACTTAATTATAAATAAGACGAATCAGTCTAGAAAAGGGTATGTTGCAAATCCAATTAGTAGACGATTTTACTTAATACAAGCTAGCGCTTTACTACGAATATATTCACTCTTTGTAAAAAGTGGCACTGAACGCTTGAAGAATGATGCGTACTAGATGTTATCTCTTCTAAAAAAGTACGTCCCAATATTATTATTAGGTTCTACACAATAAGAGGGAAATTAACCTACTCTAGTACACTGGTGTTGAGTTCTATTTCTTTTTCAGTGATGTAATTGTTTTACATCTCTGTTTCATTCACTTCTGTTTCATTCACGTCTGTAAACATCATATAATTGTCCGTAAATATCGTATAATTGGCGTATATTTATATCTGAGCTTATATCTGAGAGATATTGCCTTAATACATTTGTGGTCCATGTTTTCCATCGTTCTGATTTTCTCAGTTCATCGATAACTAAATCTCTCCTATAATGTAATTTATTCATCACATAGGAAACTGTGCTTCGTAATACCATAAATTGATAGAAAAGTTCTGCGAATAGGTATTTTCTTGTTGTTGACAATTTCAGAATTGATTATCGCAGTTTCCTTTCGGCCGTTATAGCTTGCAACTTTATTTGTTTTACTCATACTACAAGACTTCAATTAATAAGTCTATATCCTTTTTGTTTTGTGTATAATTGAAAAAAAATACAGTATATTTGATAAAGATTTGGACAATAAAAATAATTAATACCTTTGTTTAAATGTACATAAACAACAAAAAAATAATAACATTCATTTACTTGGCTATAATTTCTTTTTCAGTTTTCTAAATTTCTCTGTTGTTGCCGGGTATACTGATTATTACAGGCTATCCATTATATGGTTTGATTGGCTATTCATTATATGAAATTGTTACAATCTGTACAAAATGTCATGTCTAATGCCCATGTTATTTCTGTACCGGTCCTGGTTGGGAATGCGATTCTCGAAGTTATCGATCACTATGTTTACCTCGGCTAGGTAGCGTTCGGGAAACTTAGGAGGATCTTTTCGTCTAATATTCCGCAGTGTCTCAAAACAAAGGTATACAACCAGTGTGTGTTACCAGCGATGACTTACGGCACTGAAACGTGGTCTTTAAATGTCGGCCTCATAAAAAGGCTCAAAGTCGCTCAACGTGCTATAGAGAGGGCTATGCTCAGTATTTCTCTACGTGATAAAATTCCGAATACGGAAATCCGTAAAAAAAACGGGTGTAATCGGTTACTCCCGTTTTTTTCATAGCCGGAGGCATTAGCACGTTGGAACGAACACCTACATCTAACGAAACCGTTGGATGCAGGTGGCACAGGACCGTTGCGAATGGTATTCTCGTGGGGAGGCCTATGCCCAATAGTGAACTTTTACAGGCTGATGGATGGATGGATGTACAAAATGTAGTTTTAAAACGTTAACAATCACAAATAACAATAAGCACAGCCGTTTTTAATCATTAACGAACACTGATACGTTTTTAATTCAAAATCCACTGTCTTACCATTAGTTCCCATTTATATTTCTTCCAAAAATTCAGTCCATCTTCGATACTTAGATATTACAAAAATAAATGTAAATTTGAGTATGGATAATCTAAGCGCGTATTTCAGTGTGTTGACGAAGTACGAACACAATAAGTCACCATCCCTGCAAGGTCTTCACCATCACTGTAAGGAAAGGAAAACACGTCATATAACTCTAGTCTGATCAATGTGGTGTAGTAGTTCAATTTCCCTCTTATTGTTCTGGAACACAGAGCTTGAACCCAGCGCTAGGACGTATTTGAGCTGATGTAATAATGATGTAGTAAGTATGATGGATTTTTGTGTTCCTAAAAGTTAGCGTAAAACGTTTCTGCAATTTATGGCAAATAATTTTGCTGGTATGTACGTTGATTTGTGGTATGATTAACATTGTCATGTTCTCTGTATGATTTTACAAAAGTTTCATAAATAAGACTGATAATACTTAAGTTTATGTCACATTATAATATAATTATGATGATATTATTTTACATAATCAACAATAAAAAATCTTTAGCCATTTGATACAGTATTTTAATTGAAGTGTTATTTATTTAATGTAAAGGGTTATTTTTATTTTATATAGTTTGAGTGTTACTGCTGCCACTAGAACTTTGCAATACCAAGGGATGTAGCTAGGCCGCTGCCTACCAACCAAAACCCACCCAAATTGGGTTGCCGGCTCTCGCTTACCAAACGAAAAAGGTGTGGTACTACCCCAGACTGACTGGGAGCGGATGAAATCAGAAAATTGTTAACAGTATGGCCGTAGCATTATTAAAACCTGAAGTAGAAATTAGCTACTGCGCTTTCGTAATCGGGTATTTATAAATAATTAAGCATATTGGGAGCTATGGAGCGGGCTATGCTCGGGATTTCTCTGCGAGATAGAATCCGAAATACGGAAATCCGCAGACGAACGGGTGTAACCGACATAGCAAGAAGAATTAGCACGCTGAAGTGGCAATGGGCAGGCCACATCGCTCGAAGAACCGACAACCGCTGGGGAAGAAAGGTTCTAGAGTGGCGACCACGTACCGGACGACGCAGTGTGGGACGCCCCCCCACTAGGTGGACAGACGACCTAGTGAAGGTTGCTGGGCGTCGTTGGATACAGGCGGCACAGGACCGCACTCTGTGGCGTAAAATGAGGGAGGCCTACATTCAGCAGTGGACGGCAATAGGCTGAAATGATGATGATGAAGCATATTAAATGCTAAAAATTTCAGTAATTTGAATAACAAGGTTGTGTCATCGTTTAATACAATTCTAACTGTAAAGTTTGAAGTATTAAGCCTATACAATGTGTAAACATTGTCCGATAGATGGCATACGTCACCTTGAAGACGTAAGATATAATATGAATCGAAAATTTGCATGTCCTAAAATAGTTCACGATGGTGTAAGTGGAAGCACGGTTGGGCCGGATGCCCAATAAGTGCGGGTTCGAACCCCGCTTGTGACATCATTTTTCGTTTCGTAATCGGGTATTTACTGCGCTTTGTTTGGTGAGTGAGTGAGCTGGAGATCGAAATTGTCTCCCCCGTCTTGTCCTCATTCCATGCCTTCTAATTTATGGTAGACATTGACTTGGATATCCCGCTGGTAATTCAGAAATCCGTGAGTGGTAATTGTTACTAACCACCAGGTGGTCGCTCTTGCTTGGCAATTAAAAAAGATTGATCAATCGATTTGCTAAAAATTAATGACGGTGTCGTACTGAGAAGTATCTTTTTACGATGTGCTCGTAAATTTATGTTCATGTTTGGTGAAGTTTATGTCGTGATGTCGTTATTTTGTCCCGATACTTAATTGTTGTTACAAATATTCAAAAAGATTTTATTAAAACATTTAATTAGTTAAATTCTAAGTGGAATTGAATCATATACGTTCTGCTGCTGTATTCGAGCCTCCTACACAATGGTAGGTAAATTGACCTACTATAGTTAGAGGGTTGCGTCGATCCACCCAACCATCATCCGTAGACGGCTACTGTTGGACATAGGCCTCCCCACAAGAATGCCACTTAGAAAGGTACCGTGCCATTTACATCTAACGACTTCCTGCGACTTTTGTGATAGCGTCAGTCCATCTACTGGGGGAGTCGTCCTATACTTTGACGTTCCGATATGTGGTCGCCATTCAAGAACATTTCCTCTCGCTTCAACGAGCGATATGGCCACCCCATTGCCACTTCAACGTGTTCATTCTTCGGGCTATATTGGTTACACCAGTTCTTCTACGGTTTTCCTTATTCCGGTTTTTATCACGTAGAGAAATACCGAGCATAGCCCTCCCTATAGCACGCTGAGCGAATTTGAGGCTTTATGAGGCCCCTTTATGAGTTCGACAAGTGGGTATAGGGTTTATATTTTGAGTTTTCTTTCTTTTGTATAAATGTTATTTGCATATCATATCTTCTAGTAGTCTTTTACGACACCAAACGAGCCTTTCGGGCATTGTAATAGATATGAAGAGTATCGAGGATTAAATATCATGAGATGATTATTCGGCGCTTGTAAAATGAGAGGTTTTAGTGAGTATTTCAGTTATCAGATGACTAACGAGTACCACACACTCCTCCAACGCCTATCACTGGCGGGCTATAGGTAGTGCGTAAATACTCCTTTATATATATAGCGTGGAAAAAGGCTATGAACGACTTTTGACGGGAATTTGAAAACGTCATGTGGTGCTCTTGTATTATATTCGATATCTTAGTGTTTGAACGTGTTATATTAGATAATTTTGATGGCATTTTATGTAATATGAAGCGGCGGCACTACTGGGATGTAATGAATATCATATAAAAGTGCTTTACAACGTTTTCGTTTTCCATCAAAATTCCCACAAGATACCATTAACAGTGTGGCCATTGCACTGTTAATGGTGACAATTTGACTTAGACAATGACTAACTTGAAAAACTAAAAACGTGAAAATATTTATAACTTGACACTGGCACCAATAGCTCGTATATGTAGCTGATTGCCAATATATAAGAAGAAGAAGAAGAAAAGGCTATGAACGTCCACTGTTGGACATAAGGCTCCAGAGGGAGACAATGCTATAGTCGCCGCGCTTGTCAGATTCATTATCTACCGAAGTTATCGTTATAAGTTTTTCAGGAGATTTTTCTGCCCATTCCCCTGGTGATACCTCAACTGGTTTTTACGACTCTAGGAATAGGTATACAATGTATTCTTAACCTATCATCACACGAAGCCATTTGTATATCATCATCATCATCATCATCACAGCCCATAAATGTCCCACTGTTGGGCTCGGGCCTCCTCCGTAATGGGAGGGCAATTAACCTACTATACCGCGCTGGTCAGACGTGTTGGTATAGGGTTTGTTTCGAGTTTTCCTTCTCTCGCATAGATGTTACATGCGTTTTATATCCCTTAGTCGTCTCGTACGATCACCCACGGGTAAGATATGGGGTGGTGAATAGTATTCTTAGTATTCTTACGCCGTCACCACACGAAAATATATATAAAATATATATATACATTTGTATATACAATATTTTGTGTAAAAGGTTTTCTATTCTTGTTTTCAATACATACACATACAATTTATGAGCGGCAGTTACTATTTTCTATGAGGTGTGCCGCTTGTTTGTGTGCCACTTGTTTGTGTATCACTTGTTTGTGTGCTACTTGGTTGTGTGCCACTTTTTCTTTTTTTTTTTTTGCGTAAGGTGAACCATGGATGCGGTCGCGCCCCGACAAAACGTCCGGGGCGACAGAAGAGGCGGCACGCAACCCCATGGACCCACCCTGCAGACTCCTCTCTTCGCCGTGCGAGCAGGCCACCGGTACCCGATCTTTGACTTCGGTGGCCCTGGTTGTGTGCCCCTAAAGGAAATAAAACTAAGACCACGGCTCCCGATTGGGATAATTTAATTTCTAATTGCTTAATATTTCAGCTCTATCATTTAAAGTTATCTGTGAAAAAAAAAAAACTAGAAACTACAAATTCAATATTTTAATGTTATTTTGACTATTTTTGATGACATTTTACGCAATTCGATGCAGGGAAAATATTGGGGTGTAGTGAATATGACACAAAAGTGCTTTACAAATGTTTTCGTTTGCCATCAAAACGCCTAAAAGATACCAGTAACAGCTAGTGTGGCCATAGCACTGTTGAAGGTGACGATTTGACTTACTGACGGTAGTGATGGACAATGACTATTAGACTATATTTAGAAACTGAGGATTTGTGATGAAAACTGTAATTCGACACTGGCAACAATGGCTCGTTGTTTGATTGCTGATTGTCAATACAAAAGAAGAAGAAGAAGTACAACCACCACACATACGAGACTTTTGCTACTCTTATCCCAATTACTTGGGTTCGATACAATATGTACTCTTGTTTCATAGTACATATTGTAAAAGTTACTGGCCATAGTTTTATGACCGGCCGCCTGCCAGACGTCAACCCTCCTTGGGAATGTAATTGTTGACCAAACGGCATCAGATGGAGTTGGCTCAGGTCGTCAGGTGGTCAGGTCAGGTCAGGTGGTCGTCGGTCAGGTGTCGTTATAAGGCTCTTAGTCGTCTTTTACGACATCCACGAGCAAAGTAAGGGTTGGTAGTATTCGTAGCCGCTACCACACAGCACCTTAATTGACTTACGATAACCACGCTAAAAGGTGTGATGACCGGATCACTAGTGGTATTCTTAATCCATCACCACATGGAAAGGGAGCTATCATTTAGCAGGGAAGTATAACCGTGTATGTAAGTATTATCATTTATCAAGGACAGTCGACGACTCAGATAACAATCTATTAGTGGTAGGACCATGCTGTTGACAGTTCTCTGTCTACAGTCACGGGTCGGTCTGTCCCGGGTAGTACCACATTCTCGCAGAAGATCGACGTCTGAGCAAAGGCAATATGCTGTTGCGCTTCGTTCGGTGAGCGAGAGAGACGGAAGCCCAACTGGGTGGGTTTGGGATATGTATTGGTAGGCAGCGGCTTAGCTATACCCCTGGTTATACAAAGGTCTATGGGCGGCAGTAACACTTACCATCAGGTGTGCTGCTTGCTCGTTTGCCACCAAAAGCAATAAAAAAAAACAATTCTCTTCGATAGACATTCCAGTTCCACCAATATCCTTATGAGGTGTTGGTAAAATTTTCTTCGTCGTTTCGTAATAAATGTTTACTGATTACGTATAACAATTCAAATCGCCGAAAGTAGTCAGTTTAGCATAAACGATTGTATTTCGAAGACAACAGCTGGTTATATTTTTGACACGTTTACCAAAGCTCAAAACTCTTAGTTAGCAAAAACCACTAAATGAGCACTCATATTTTTATATAATGCGACCAAATTGTTTATTTGAACTCATAGTTTGTAGCTTATGGATCATAACTAGCTGCGGACTGTCCGTAGTTAAAAAAAAAGCGATTAATAAGGTTTAATTTTGATAGAAGTTGTGTCTAATGGGATTAGGTCGCAGTTAGATATTGTTTGCCTTTCACCGTACGATATGGAGATGTTGATATACCCTGGTATTGTAGAATGAATGATGTAGACGTAACAGCGTACATGAATGGTATATGAGTGGGGACATGCATAGGGTTGTCTGCTGCGCCAGTGCCGTCCGAACTTTACTACTTGCGGTCGCGCGCGTACACAAACGAATCGCCGCGCATTTTCAATTCAACAACGATTGTTGCATAAATTAAATTTTATTTGAATAAATATTATCTGTGTAAGCATATTTGTTATGAAAATATTACTGTAAATATTGAGAGATATTCGACATTCCTAGTTATTTATTTATATGATGTGAATTATAAAATTTTTCAGATAAGGTTTTCCAATTTACAATTGTGGTACGTATGATTTTTATGGCTGTCTATATACCTACGAATTTTCAATCAACAATTCAGTTTCATGTTAAATTCTATATTTTAATTGATTGTTTATCTATTAATGTTTAAAACGAATCTATTCGTTCATCCAACAGACCTTCGATGTCCACTGTCCCGACATTGCGTCCCTAAAAGGGATAATTTATATAACCTTTTATACCATACTTGACAAGTGGGTCGGCAATTGCAGTTGGTGTTATAAGTTTTGCAGGAGAGTGCTCCTGCGTAATCTCTTGGTGATTCTTCAGACGGACTTAACGATTTCCGCAGGAAAGATAGGTGTGATGGCAAATTATTATTAACCCGTCATTATGTGGTGCGATAATCTCTAGCAATCTCGAGTTCAAAATCTAATTCAGCGTTATGGGGCCGAATTTGTTAGTTGCAATATAAAGATTGCGCGATTGGGCTCGGCAGAGATATAAGCGATGTAATCTCACCTGGGTGAAATAACAGTACCTACGTTGTGCCTGTGGCTGCCCTTATTTATTTATTTTTATTTGAGAAAACAAACAATATTACATTATATGTTATATCATATGGTAATATGGGCCTTTTTTTTTATTAACGCTGTGGAAATGCTTTTTCGCATTATCCCCCGCCGGTGACAGATGAGGGGGTGTGTGGGACTCGCCGGCCATTGATGTTGGCGGCCGGAATACGCACCAAAACCAACAGCGATCCCTTCTGCGCTTTTACGGAATGCCGGAGTGATCGTCTATTGACATTTATCCCCGACACCCCTATGCTTGGCCATCTGGCCATGTCCAGTCGATGGTGGTAATATGGGCCTGTGCTAAATTGCAGTGACACATTTATAGGTAGCATAAATTTGAAACAATATTTAGCAATCTGAGTAGGTACCCAACCCATACGTTCGAAATGAAAGCACCTAATTTTCTTTTGGAATGATCTCGCTACCCCAATCTTGGTAGCACTCAAGTTTTTGTAATCTAAACAATTCTGGTGATAAAGCAAGACTACAATGTGTTAACTAATACTTCCGTTTCCTCGAAATTGTTTGATAGGTATGTCTAAAGAAAGTGAGCAAATGAAATCTCACAAAAGAAGGAAAAACCAAATAAAATTTGAAATAAAACTACTTTTACATGGTCATGGGAGGACAGTCCTCCCGTGACCATGATCACTGTAAAGTTCGAAACGTCGGGAAATTAAAAATCAAAAACAAACGCGATAGAATCCGTAAAAGTAGTTTTATTTCAAATGTGTAACGCTCCCGTAAACATTAGAAATCATCAAATAAAATTCTGTGCCATTAACTTATCCGAGCCAGCGTGGCATAAATAGACCCATATTGTTCATTATTAATATTCAAAAAAAAAAAAAAAAAAAAAAAAAAAAAAAAAAAAAAATGGAGGAGACTCGTACTCATAATATAATGTTCGCGCATGAGTTTTGCGTAATATCATCTAACAAATGATTTCGAAAAAATCATTGTTAGATGCTTAGCCTTGGCATTTGTACTTTATGGTATTGGATTGTACTGTTGTTTGCTGAAGGAGGTAGTGATTTAAATAGTTAATAGTAATATTTAATTATAGTAAATGTCATAATTGATTGAATTAGGCGATACATGGCGGAAATCCATTATTATTATAAAATGGAGGAGAGGAAGGAAAACCCACCACTTTCCCACGGTTAATCAATATACCGTACACCTCAAGAAAGGAAGGAATACGGGATGGGATCAAGGTGGAATAGGATATAAGGAAATCTTACTCCTGTGATGAGCACCGTCTCCAGAACTTCTACTTGCAATTTTCCGCAGAACTTCGAATAAAGATTCGACACGTGTTTCGCCTCTAAACGAGGCATCCTCAGGACGGTTCGGCTTCAAATGCGCGGCGCATTGGAAATTCTGGAGACGGTGCTCATCACAGGAGTAAGATTTCCTTATATCCTATTCCACCTTGATCCCATCCCGTATTCCTTCCTTTCTTGAGGTGTACGGTATATTGATTAACCGTGGGAAAGTGGTGGGTTTTCCTTCCTCTCCTCCATTTTATAATAATAGTAAATGTCATTAAAAGTGCTGTGTGGTAGCGGCTACTAATACTACCAACCCCTACTTTGCTCGTGGATGTCGTAAAAGACGACTAAGAACTTTATAACGACTTGGGCCAACTCCATCTGATGCCGTTTGGTCAACAATTACATTCCCAAGGAGGGTTGACGTCTGTCAGGTGGCCGGTCATAAAACTATTGCCAATAACTTTTACAATATGTACTATGAAAAAAGAGTAGATATTGTATTGACCCCAAGTAATTGGGATAAGAATGATGAATGATGATGTTATTAAAACTTGTGTTTTTTTATTATGGTTGCAAACAAGCAAGCAGTATACCTGATGGTAAGTGTCGCTACCGCCCATGGACCTTTGCAATATCAAGGGTATAGCTAGGCTGCAGCCTACCAATACAAACCTCAAACCCACCCTGTTGAGCCTCCAGCTCTCTCGCTCAACAAACGAAGCGCAATAGCATATTACCATTACTTAGACGTCAATCTGCGAGAGTGTGGTACTACTCCAGACGGACCAGCCCGCGGTTGTAGACAGAGAACAGCCAACAGTGTCCTATCACTAAAAAAATTAAAACAAAGTCGTGAATGAAAAATAAGAATTTTATTTTATTCTTCTACCAATAGTTGTTTTTTGACTAAGTTCGAACACGTTGCATTAAAATATTAGGATTCTACATACAGCATCGTAATGTATAAAACGAGAGCTTTGTGAATAATTTATTGGAGTTTACTTCTGCATTTGAAAGTATAAGTAGTTAGGTAGTGCATGGCTCTGTGTGGTAGGTACACCAGTGTGGGCGGGGTCCCTGATCGCCGTCTTAGAGTCTCTTGTGGCAACCACAGAGGGCCTTGGCGATCAGGAACATAAACGGATACTGCACGGTGGCGACAGAGGTAGCGCATCGCGCGATGCCTGCTGCGACATTACTGTCCGTTGGGTAATCCGGCTGGAAAGGTCTTGATGGTTATCCGGCGGCAATGCTGCTTTCTAGCCGAAGCCGCAGCTGATACCAGTGATCAGTCCAATGACGATGGAGAAGTAATGTGGCGAATTATGGGGTGGCACGTTGCCCTTCCGTAATTCTGGATCGAACTGACGAGGTGTGTTCTAACCATATCCTCCCAAAACAAAAGGAGTTAGTTAAACGTCACGTAGATTTTTTTTAAATATATATTATTACGTATGAAGTATGTAAGCGCGTAAGGGTATATAACCCTTACGCGCTTACATACTTAGGTCCGATAATCAATTTATTAATTGTGCTTCCTTAATTTGGGCTTCGTAAGTATTTTTGTATTTATTAAAATCGGTTTTCCTTTTCAAAATTAATTATGACTCTGAATGGGCGTGTAAAGTTGTCACCTGCGAGCTTGGTTTGAAATTAGGTGAATAATGACCAAAATGCTAACGCTAAAAACACAATAACACATCCGGAAATAACTTTTGCGTTCAGCGAAGAGTTTATACAAATCCCACTATTATTATTCGTAGTTTGTGGTGCATTGTAGGTAAATTACCGTTTGTGAATGTGGTCTACGTACATATCCAAACTTTATGGGTAACCGAACAAAAGAAAAATACTTTTTTGTGCAAGAATAATAAAAACTAAAATGTATAATTATTTTGCTAATCTCAGCCTAAAGCATTGGTTTTATTCTTTCATGTCTATTTCAGTCCCACTTCGGACACGGGCGTCCTCTATAATGATAATCTTACTTTCTTGGTCTGACTTATTAACTTTTTTCATGTTTTGAATTTGATAGCACTACATGATATTATTTATGTTCTTACATTCCTAAGTCATTTTCTACGATACCTGCACCTGATAGGAGAAAGATGGTAACACATTGTATTCTTAGCACATCTCTAAATGAAAACCGATATTCAATTAGCCTATCTAATCTCGGTAGATCTGTTCAGTCATTCTAACTGCCTCTTACTGTTAAAGAGATAAGAAAATATTATATTTGATTCTGCTAGCTGATCCAAGACCTGATCTAATAGACTCAGACTGTTCTCTAAAAATATAAAAATAGAATGCCTTAAAGTCGATTTCAGCGATAACTACTGGACTCAATTCTTAATCTAAACTATCATTGAATCTACCCGAACATTCAAAAAAAGAATTAAATCGGTCCAACTGTTTAGGAGGATTTCAGTCACATATATAAACAACTTAACTTTCCGTGTGGTGACGGAGTAAGAATACAATTCACCACCCCCTATCTTGCCCGTGGTTGATCGTACGAGACGGCTAAGGGATATAAAACGCATATAACATCTAAGCGAGAGCAGGAAAACTCAAAACAAAACCCTATACCAACACGTCTGACCAGCGCGGTATAGTAGATTAATTTCGCTCCCATTACGGAGGAGGCCCGAGCGCAACAGTGGGACATACCTATATGGGCTGTAATGATGATGACGATGATGAAATATAGACACTATATATACATATGTATATATAAAAAAAAAACACATCAACAATCAAATTATTTTGAAGATCGTGATTCTATTGACTTCTATGTAATCGTGTGTAATTATTTCGAAACTAGAGTGATGTTGTGTAAGCTCTTAGACTGGACCAGATTCAACAGCAACATAAATGGTGAATTCATTATCAGTTACGGGGGTCTAAAACAGACGGTTTCCATATATTCATCCATTCCTCCGCCCGTAGACATTCACTATTGGACATAAGCCTTCCCACGAGAATGTCACTCAGAAAGATCCTGTGTCACCTGCATACAACCCTTCGACTTTTGAGATTTTGCCAGTCTAATTAGTGGGGGGTTCTATCTGGTATTCTCCAGGAAGCCAATGGGATTAACAATTAATGATACCTACCTATCTGTCAATAGAGGATAACGACGGACTGATGGAGAATGTATGTCTCTGTGAGAAGAACATAGCCATTATCAGAGTTCTCATTATCATAACCATTATCATTTCTTTAGTGGTAGGACCACGCTGTTGACGGGGTACGATGTCAGAAACCTCCACGCGGTGTACCCTGGGTGCGGACGGCGGTCCCCAGTTCTTCTGTTGTACTGTCGTCCGTAGCGAATATCTGGCGCTTCGCTCCTAGCCTTCTATCCGTAGAAGGTGACCGGACGCGAATCCGCGACGGGCTCAGTCACTCATTCATTTGAGGGCTGGGCAGGCATGTTCCACCGCCACCGTCGTCAAATCGTAAACCTGATTCTTTGCTTGTCTTAGTTTCAGGAACGAGGGTCTTGGCTTAACCGCCCGGACCGCGAGGAAGACAACCTCTATAAAGAATTTCGAATGTACATTCGAATTCGGAAATCACCCATAATCTTAAGTTTTGGCGTGCGGCGAGAAGATGCATGGCAGATGGGTTGTTCTGTTCTTAGCACGCTCCAGCCAGGGTACCGGCTGCCCCCCTGGTTGGTAAATGTAGGCTTGCCCGGGTACAGGGATCTCTGCCCGGGTCGACGTCATAGTTTCTCCCACACTCGTGGGACCATCATGGAAACTTCTAAAATTAAAAATACATACGATGGGGATCATGATGATTCCCACCTCAAGGCCCGGTCATGCCAACGAAAAACTGACCGAAACGACGCCTCGTTCTCGGGACTCGAGGCGTCCGCCGAGGGTCCGGCACAACACGCAGAGGCCCAAACAACATCAAAGCGGAGGTCGCCCAGGAGGAGCCGGGGGAAGACCTCTAGCTTTAAACGGCGATTGGAGGAGCGGCGAGCGCGCAGGAAGGCTGCCGCCGCGGAAGCGAGGAAGGACGGCGGTAGAGCCGAAACGGAGCCGTCAACGGACGAGGGCGACAGCGATGTCGCAGAGCCGTCCGGAGAAGACCGGGGTGGCGGTTCTACCGCCAGAATGGACGAGGGCGGTGACATTCCCGCAGGGCCGTCCAAGAAGGGTAGCGGGCCGGCTGTTGAAGCCCCTGCCAGGTCGTCAGCGCGTCTTGTGGCAAAGAGCCCGGCGCCGACAGTGACAACGCTGACGACCAAGGAGAAGGCCCTCCCCTCGCAGAGGAAGCGCCGCCTGAGTAAGGGTGGCAGCTCGGGTGCCGACTCCGAAGGGAGCGTGGCCAATATGCCGCCACCTAAGGTCGCCTCCCGAAGAGGGCGAGGGGCCTCGGGAGAGGAAAGGGCGGCGGCGATTGCTGCCCGCGCCAACGGCGACCCCCCCGACCTGCGGGCCGAAAATGCCCGCCTTAATGGCGAGATGTCGGCCATACGGACCCGGAACCGGCAGTTGGGGGACATGCTGGCGGGGATGCGGCGGGCAAACCGCCAGTTACTGAAGGACGTGGCCGACCTAAAGGTGCAAATGGCGCTGCTCGCGCCGCCTGCGCCAGTTGCGCCACCGGCCAAGGCCGGCCACTCAGCGGCCGCTGCAGCGCCAAAGCCGCCTCGTGCTGCGGTGCCGACGACGCTGGGCACTGGCGTCACCGTGACACCCGTCCCCGCAGCGAGAAAGACGCCTGCCGCTGCGAAGCGCGCGTTGCCGGCTGACGCTGGCGCGGTCGCCGCGGCGAAACGGGTCCCCGTGGTGAGGATGACGCCTCTCGCTGCGGACCGCATGCCGCCGGCTGGCGTCCCTGCGGCGCCAAAGCCACCAGGCGCCGCGGAACGGGCCCCCGAAGAGGCCCAGCCGACCCCGATACTTGCGGTGGGAGGCTTACCGGACGAGGCCCTGCGTCAAATCATCGACGCAGTCGGAAAACTCGTCGATGCGCGCATGGCCGTTCTGGAGGCAAGGTTGCCTCCAGAACCACGTGTCCGGCCGCCTCTCGCCGCGGACAAGCGGCCGCATGTGGCATCAGCCCCCGCCCCGCTGCCTTGTCAGGGTGGCCGCGTGGGGGGCAGCTACGCCACGGCCGCGGCGGCGCCCAAGCCCAAGGGGCCTGCGCCAAAGCCAAGGAAGAGGACGGTACCGGCTCCTGCCGGACCGCAGTCATCGTCGGCAACAACACCGCCGGCGACGACCAGCGCGTCAACGACTGCGCCTGCCGCGCCTGTCGCGCCTGCTGCGCCCGAGGGTTGGCAGCTGGCCGAGCGCGACCGGAAGAGTCGCGGTCAGAGGAGGAGAGCGGAGGCCAAGCGCGCCGCTGAGGTCCCCGCTCCCGCTCCACAGGCAGGAGCCGGTAAGAAGAAGAGGCCGCGCAAGGGGCTCAAGTCGCCGAAGACAGCCGCAGTGGTGATCACTGTGCTGCCTGAGGCGGCTGAGAAGGGCCTCAGCTACGAGGCCGTCTTGAGGAAGGCCCGGCGGGAGCTAGACGTCTCCGATATTGGAGGCGTCGAAGCCAGGACCCGCAAGGGCCGGACAGGGGCTCGAATCCTCGAGTTCCCCGGGGCCGAGGGCTTCAAGACGGCCGACAGCGTAGCTGACAAGCTGCGAGGTTTGTTTGCCGAGGAGGGTGGCATCAGGATCGCCAGGCCCGTCAAGTGCGCCGAAATGCGCATCGCGGGTCTGGACGACTCCGTGACGGTGGAAGACATCCGGGAGGCTATTGCCTCGAGAATCGGGTGTCCCATAGACACCGTCCGGGTTGGTGTCATCCGCCCCGGTCCGGGCGGCGTAGGTGCCGCCTGGGCGCAGTGCCCGGTGGAGTCGGTCAGGCAACTGGCCGGCTCAGGCAGGCTCCTCGTGGGCTGGAGCTCGGCGCGGGTGACCGTGCTTGAGCACCGGCCTGCGAGGTGCTATAAGTGCATGGCGGTCGGACATACTCGACCGACGTGCACTAATTGCTTCGACTGCGGCGGACTGTGTTTCCGCTGCGGTCAAACCGGGCACGTGGCGGCATCTTGCGCCGCCCCGCCCCACTGCCCCGCGTGTGCGGCGGGCAATAAGCCCGCCAAGCACCGCATGGGCTCTGGGGCGTGCAAACCTCCAGCTTCGGCCCCAAAGGGGCGGGGCGGCCCTCCGACCACGGCCGCTCCCGCTCCTAGCGCGGTCCGATCGCCCGCCGGCGAGGGGGAGGTCATGGATACAGCCCGTTAATGGCTACACCATCCATGCACCACCTCTTGCAAGCCAACACCAACCACTCCGTCGGTGCGCAGGACTTACTCCTGCAATCCATGGCGGAGTGGTCGATTGGTGCAGCCGTAGTCGCGGAACCGTACTGCGTGCCTGATCGCCCCAATTGGGTGGTCAGCCGAAACGGTACTGCGGCAATCGTCGTCTCTACGCAGCGGCACTTCCCGTCCTTGTCTCTTTTGGATAGGGGCGAGGAATTTGTCGCGGCGGAGTGGGGAGGGGTCACGCTCTACAGCGTATACCTCTCCCCTACCAGGAGAATGGACGATTTCAGGGCCTCCCTCACCAACTTGGAGGCCTCGATACGGCGACTGGCACCGGGCCTCGTCCTGGTTCTGGGGGACTTCAACGCCAAATCCACGGCGTGGGGGTCCCCTATGACGGACGACCGCGGGCGGGCGGTCATCGAGTGGGCGGCTTCACTGTGCCTCTGTGTTCTTAACAGGGGCTCAGTGAACACGTGTGTGCGGCAGCAGGGCGGGTCGATAGTGGACTTGTCGTTCGCTAGCCCCGCTGTCGCACCACGGGTGAGGAACTGGAGTGTCCTGGAGGAGGCGGAGACCCTATCGGACCACCGGTACATCCGGATGGAGGTCTCCCCTCTCCGGGACCCCGGTAGGGGTCACAGGGCGGACGGAGCTCCCGCGTTTCCGCGGTGGGCTGTGGGTCGTCTTGACAGGGACCTACTGGTGGAGGCGGCCATCGTTCACACGTGGCTGTCCTCACCGCCCCCAGCGGACGGGGTGGACGCCGAGGCTGTCCGCATCCGCAGTGCGTTAACGCAGATCTGCGATGCGGCCATGCCCAGAGTGCGGCGGCGTCTACCTCCGAGGCAGGGGGTCTACTGGTGGTCCCCAAGATTGGCGGACCTTCGTGCGGAATGTATCAGAGCCCGAAGGTCCTACACCCGCAGCCGGCGGCGTCACCGCGACGCTGAGCGGGAGGGCCAGCTGTACGAGGCGTACCGCGATGCGCGGACGGCCTTTCGGCTGGCCATCCGAGCCGCCAAGGGTGCGAGTTGGCAGGAGATGCTGGACGGTCTCGACCGTGACCTCTGGGGTCGCCCGTATCGCGCGTCGCTGAACAAGCTTCGCGCGCAGGGCCCCCCCCTCACCGAGACCCTCCAGCCCGACTTCCTCTGTAGGGTGGTCGAGGAGCTGTTTCCACGGCAGTCGGAACACACGCCCCCGGTCATGGCCTCGCCAGAACAAGACCGGGAGGCTGACGACGAGAGTGTTCCGCCCGTGACGGAGACGGAAGTGGGAGCAGCTGTGGCGCGGATTCGTTCCGCGACCACGGCCCCCGGCCCGGACGGAATACCAGTCCGGGTGCTGACGTCGCTTCTGGAGCACCTCGAGCCTCGCCTCAGGCAGCTGTACAACGCCTGTTTGGCGTCTGGACGGTTCCCTGAGTGCTGGAAGGAGGGGAGGTTGGTTCTCCTGCCAAAGCCGGGACGGCCCCCGGATTCGCCGTCGGCCTACAGGCCCATCGTGCTCCTCGACGATGTGGGTAAGCTGCTGGAGCGCATCCTCGCTGCCCGCATCGTCCAGCACCTGGAGGAGGTGGGGCCCGATCTGTCGGACGCTCAATTCGGTTTTAGAAGGGGGCGTTCGACCATCGGGGCCCTGCTACGACTGAGGCAGACGGCCGCGGAGGCTGTCACCGGCGGGGGAGTGCTGTTGGCGGTGTCGCTGGACATCGCCAACGCATTCAATAGTCTGCCATTCAGCTGCATCAGGGAGGCGCTCCGATTTCATGGGGTGCCCTTGTACCTGAGGCGGCTGGTGGCGGACTATTTGGAGGGGCGCAGTGTCCTCTGCGCGAGTCCCGCAGGGGACATTGTGCGGACGTCCATGTCGTGCGGCGTTCCACAGGGGTCGGTTCTGGGGCCGACTCTGTGGGACATCGGGTACGACTGGGCGTTGAGAGGGAGTCTCCCCCCCGGGCTGAGCGTGATATGCTACGCTGACGATACGCTCGTCACAGCCCGGGGCAGGACACTCGAAGAGGCGGCGAGCCTGGCCACTCTCGGCACCGAGGAGATGGTCGGGCGAATCGAGGCGCTGGGGCTCAGGGTGGCCCTAAATAAGACGGAGGCCCTATTGTTCCATGGGCCACGCGTAAGGCCGCCAATCGGCGTCTCGCTAGTCGTCAACTCCGTCCACATCAGCATCCAGGCCCATATGAAGTACTTGGGTCTGGTGCTCGACGGGCGATGGTGGTTCCGGGAGCATTTTCGCCGAATTGCTCCCCGGCTGGTCGGCGCGGCGTCCGCCCTTTCGCGGCTCATGCCGAACGTGGGCGGACCCAGCTTCGAGGGCCGACGGCTGTATGCGGGGGTGATCCGTTCTATGGCCATGTACGGCGCACCCGTGTGGGCGAGGGCTCTGAACGTCCAGCTCAGGGCTGTTCTGTGGAGACCCCAGAGAGTCATGGCGGTCAGAGCCATTCGCGGGTACCGCACGGTATCGACCGAGGCGGCATGCCTACTGGCCGGGACACCCCCGTGGGACCTAGAGGCGGAGATGCTCTCCGACCTCTACCGGCGGGTGACCTCACTGCGCGACGAAGGTGGCTCCCCATCGCTGAGCGAGATAGCCACCTGGCGCGAGGACGCCCGCCGAGACGTCATCGCCCGCTGGGCTACGCGGCTGGAGAGGCCTAGACACGGTGTCGTCACCGTCGAGGCTCTCCGGCCCGTATTGATGGAGTGGATGGAGCGGCGGCACGGAGTCCTCTCCTTTCGACTGGTGCAGGTGTTGTCGGGGCACGGATTCTTCGGCTTTTACCTGCACACGGTCGCGTGTAGGGAGTGGACTTCGTTCTGCCACCATTGCAGCAGTGACGAGGACACGGCGCAACACACGCTGGAGGCGTGTCCGGGCTTTGACCGGCAGCGCCGTGACCTCGTCGCTGTTACCGGTGCCGACCTGACGCTGCCGGCTGTCGCGAGAGCGATGGTCGACAGCGTCAGGAACTGGGACGCGGTCGCCGCCTTCTGCGAGGCTGTCATCTCGCAGAAGGAGGCGGCGGAACGAGTCCGGGAGGAATCCCGCGACCCGGGCCGCCGTCAGCGGCCGGGGCGGCGCAGGCGCGAATACCTGCGCCTGATGCCGCCCTAACCGAGGCCTCGGGTGATCGGACCGGGGAATTGTCCGGTCACCCGACGTGAGGCCACCGCGTGAGGGCGACGCCCCGACGGCGAAATCTGTCGGGGCGTCGACGAGAGGAACCCGCGAGGGTAAACCGCCGGGCGGGCCACCGAAGTTAAAATCGAGTACCGGTGGTCCGCTCGCACGGCGAAGAGAGAAGGTTTTACGGTGGGTCTATGGGGTCACGCGCCGCCTTTCAGTCACCCCGGACCGATTCAGCGGGGCGAGACGCACCCATAGCCCACCAATAAAAAAAAAAAAAAAAAAAGGACCACGCTGTTGACAGTTCTCTGTCTACAGCTGCGGGCCGGTGCATCCGGTGTACTACCACATTCTCGCAGAAGATCGACGTCTGAGTAATGAAAATGTGCTATTGCGCTTTGTTTGGTGAGCGAGAGAGCCGAAAGCCCAACTCGATGGGTTTGGCGATATCGCTACGATTGTTAAGTGGTTTGACTATCGCAGTTGGTGGTGTAAATTTCACAGTAGATTGCTACTGCCTATTCTTCTGGTGAACCCTTAGTGGTCTTTTGACTTGTACGGAAAAGTTAACGGTGGTGACGCATTGTATTCTCATTCAACTATCACGGGCGTACGCTATATCTACGTTAGCTTTTATTCCAGTGTTGAGCTCGAGCGTCTTGCACAAGAGAATTAAAAGCGTTTCCTAGGACTTCCTAAGAGACACCGAAGTTAAAAATCGGGTCCCGGTGGCCCGCTCGCACGGCGAAGAGAGAGGAGTTTTACGGTGGGTCTATGGGGTCAGGCGCCGCCTTCTCCGTCACCCCGGACCGATTTGGTGGGGCGAGACGCATCCATAGTCCACCAAAAAAAAAAAAAAACAAAAAAAAAAAAAAAAAAAAATCCTAAAAGTCAAGCTTCAGTGTCTTTTACGGAGACCATAGTGGATCTAAGGTTACAGCAGTTAAAGTGGTGTAAATGTGTGGTGGAAGTAGTCCGGAAAATCCCTGAGTTTTACAGCACTCACGGACAAGATGTGGTAAATTGTATTGTTTCTCCATACAATATGTACATATATTAAAATGAGATTACGTATGTATTGAGCAATTGAGGCCAAAGTTAACGTGATAGTTCTATTAATAGGAATGGTTTATTAATAATGAGTTACGGCAAAACATTAATATTCAAAGTGTAGTCTCTTTATAATGGAATGAACTTCCTAGTTCCTATTTACTGAATATAACAAAGCATTCAAATAAAGGGACACATTTCTGTTTATTTAATCAATCAATTTATTAATTTACTCGATAATTATAGACGTTTAAAACTCAATTATATAAATTGTAAATTAGATAAATTTTATTGTCCGTGTGGTGACGGAGTGAGAATAAAATTCACCACCCCCTATTTTACCCGTGGGTGATCGTAACAGACGATTAAGGGAACTAAAACGCATGTAACATCTACGCAAAAGAAGGAAAACTAGTTACAAAACGGTTTTTGATGTTTATGCGAGTATTACTCATCACTCTACAGTGTAGTACTCATCACTTTACAGTGATCATGATCACGGGAGGACCATGATCACTATAAAGTGTTCGAAACGTCGGGCAATTAGTAATCAAGTACAAACGCGATAGAATCCGTAAAAGTAGTCGCCCCGGACCGATTGGCGGGGCGCGACCATATCCATAGTCCACCGCAAGGAGAAGAAAAAAAAGGTGTAATTTGTGTCCCTTAAATTGTATGTTTGTAAAGTCTTGCTCAATACAAGAATTATTTCCTTAGTGTCGCGAGTTGAAATACATTTTTTTTAAATTTACTACTTATTTTTTTTTAATTAAACTAAAACTCTACTTACTCTAAGTTGTGCTACAGTTACAGGAACATAATAGTGCTCGTTTTCACTTACGACACCAAAATTGTAGGTAACCCCTAAGGCATTGATACTATGAATTAAGGATCATATGTATAATTTTGAGCTGTGTGGTAGCGGCTACCAATACTACCAAGTCTACCAACCCTTACTTTGGTCGTGGATGTCATAAAAGACGACTAAGAGTCTTATAACGACCTAGACCAATTCCATCTGATGCCGTTTAGTCAACAATTACATTCCCAAGGACCCTCCCTGACGTCTGGCGGCCGGTCATAAAACTATTGTCAATAACTTTTACAATATGTACCTACTATGAATGAAGAGTACATATTATATCGTCCACGTAATTGGGATAAGAGTAGGAGAATGATGCTGATGTATAATTTTGACGTTTGAAATGCCTTAATTGTTATCTAAAATGTAGGTGTTGTTGTAAAAACGGACGTAAGTAATTTAAATATTAGAAAATGGTGTGCTTTTATAATTAAAATTAATAATAATAGTTAATACTACCTACTGCTAGAGTCTTAATAGATTTATACTGTTTTTTATTTTCCAATCTTCCTATTCTATCATCGCTTTGGATGATATAAAAACCTAATATAAGAGTATCTGGAAGCTCTTATACATAATGTAATAAATTACTAGTAAATCATTAGTTTATACAAAAAACATTAGTTAATAAAAAAAGTGCTTTCATCATTGTTGAATAAATTTTTATTTGATAGCACACAGTTGTTAAAAATTTCAAGATTAAACCGCAAGATACTTAACATCGAACTACGTAATTGGTTTTTTGGATGCTTAAATATATTGTAATACTAACATAAGAAACGGTGCAAAGGTTTAGTAAAATTTCCAAAGAAATCTTTAATGACATACAAACATCTCGTCTATAAATAAATAAAACTAGAATTTTGTTTATTAAAGCGTTAGGTTTAGCTTTTTTCCGTGTGGTGACGGAGTAAGAATACTATTCACCACCCCATATCTTACCCGTGGGTGATCGTACGAGACGACTAAGGGATATAAAACGCATATAACATCTATGCGAGAGAAGGAAAACTCGAAACAAAACCCTATACCAACACGCCCGACCAGCGCGGTATAGTAGGTTAATTTCCCTCCCATAACGGAGGAGGCCCGAGCCCAACAGTGGGACACATTTATGGGCTGTGATGATGATGATGAAAGCTTTAGGCTCCATGGGCGAAATATTTCTCTTTCATCTTAATTTATGATAAAGGGACGCTCTGCACACTCAGTATGGGCTGCCCTTTGTGAAATGCCATGAGGTTTTAGATCGTTTAACTTAAGCCAGAAGACATCTTTATGAGATTACCCACTTTTTTTTTTCAAAAACTGTTCTCTATCCCGCCTTAAAAAAAGGAAGGAGGATTTCAAAAACACATTTATACTCAGATTCATAACAATAATTTATGAATGTCACAAATAGTGTCATGTCCTTTTTTAAACGAGGTTTAAGAAGAGCACTTTCTTCATGGTTAGCAGCGGCCTAGCTATACCTTGGTATTGCAAAGGTCCATGAGCGGTAGTCTCACTTACGATCAGGTGTGTTGCTGGCTCGTTTGCCACTACCGGAAATAAAAAAAAAGAAAATAAATTGTCCTGCTTTGTGATCGAGCCCACGGCACGAAAGGTATCTCGACCAATTCTACCATCAGCGCAGACATGTTGCAGAAGTGAAAGAAATATTGTGCTTTGATATATCTTGAAAATCGTTTTCTTGAATATCGGCAGAGTCAGAAATGGTCATTAAAGAACATTTCACAATGACAAGAATAGTGGTATACAATGAAAACGGAAAGACATTTAAATTAAATAGCTTGTGTTTATCTAGGACAAACAGCTCATTCGCAGAATCATTGGATCTCTTTTGCTGACTAGAATCTTAATGAATTGAAGCGTGTAGCATCGGGTTGCAATCATAGCTGTGCGGCCTGTATATCAGTTCGACGATCCCACGCACACAAACGTGTTACCTGAAAGTTTAAACTATTAGGCGCGCCTCAAAACTTAAGGTAACTGCGTCGGTGTCGGTCCTGATATTGGAGGAAGATCGTACGGCTGCTAATGGTGGCCCACATCGCCATAGGTTACCTGGGATGACCTGCTGAGGTGTGGCCAAAGAAGAATTTCTACAGGTGTGATCTGTAGGGACACTGTGATGACCCCCAGAAGGGTTAGCTCTGCTAGCCTCACCTTAATGCATGGCCTTTAAACATCTGTCGCGCTCGTGGGCGAAGTTTTGGCGTTTCGCTTAAGATTGGAGATTGTGTGGCTCCTTCCCATAGGCGGAGATTGGTGATCCGTAAAAGCATGGGTCGAGCCATGTCAGTACACTAAAATGACATTTGATAGGTAGCATAATCGGACTGACAATCGTTGGGGAATAAAGACTCTCAATGCCTCACCCGATTTGGGATATTGGATCCAGGTGGTATAAAATTGCTCGATGTGGATTTCTTGTTCAGGTGTCTATGTGCTAGTAGTGGATCTTGATAAACTGCCATACATCATCATCAGTCTGCTACTCATATCGCGATTACTCGGGGTCGACACAATATGTACGATTGTACATATTGCAACAGTTATTGTCTATAGCTTTACGATCGGCCGCCGGCGTAACGTCAACCCTCCTTGGGAATGCAATTGTTGACCAAACAGCATTTGGTGGATTTGCCCTAGGTCAATAAAAACTCTTAATCGTCTTTTACGATATCCACGAGCAAAGTAAGGGTTGGTAGTATTCGTAGGCTCTATCGCCCAGCACGATAAACAGTCATTCATTGGCATACAAAACAATGAAAATTATAAAAAAAAACTTGTATTATTACATTTAAATAGTTGTCTTATACAATAAACTGAAGGAACTGTGCTATGGGAACTTGGGAACAATTACATTTTTATAATTCATTGTTTGATAATTGTGGAATGTATGTGATGTAAATAGACGATAGATTTTATGAGATAACAACTAATGAGCAAACAAGCGATGTATGTACATTTGTAGAAGTTGTGTCTATCCTTTTTAGGCGTTGCTATCACAGTTATCAAATCTAATGTGTTTATTATAGACTTGTGACCAGTGTATGTGTCCTAGTGATTACCCAAAAACGTGGCCTTTATGTTAATTTTATAACTTATCTTAAATTCGCGGAGCTTGCTAAGGCAGCAACTAACCTTCATAAATCCCTCATGAGTTAAGAATAATCACGTAGATCCATAGAAAAATCTGGTATAATTAACATAGCCAGGTTAGCACACTGATATTATCGATGGAAGATCCCTTGATCACATGTGTGTATAGTTGGTAATGTTACTTACAAGTGTGTAACTATTCGATTTTTTATATATTATTAACTTCTACTTTTTTATTACTTTCTATATATATCAAAGGCACCTTCGAGTATAGAACAGTCTAGATAAATACAAGGCGCATACAGAGTAATTTTTAAAAAGTAAAACATTTTTAAGTTGTTATTTTCAAGGGGATATATCTAGTATATAAATATACAAATGAATTAGAAGCAAAGAAACGCCCATGGAATATGTATATAGACAAATGGAAGAAAGTAATGACATGGTAATGGATTTCGTGTTTGTCATATTGTTACGTAACCCTATCTTATGCAAAAAGAGTTTCGGTCGGATATGATGTTCAAGTAAGTGAATGGATGAAGCAAAGTAACATTAGTACTTGTTTAAAGTAAAATCATTGTGTAAACACTCCTAAGTCAATATGAAAGTACTATTACTTAAAGCTGTATAGAATCTGGGTTTGTATTCTCTATAACCAAATAAACTTTTAGAGCGGATTGGTGGGTTATCTCCAAATGACGTTAGTGTTCACTAAAACAATATTTTTATAGATTCCTTTTTGTATATTTTAATGACGTCTTAGCGGGATCTTAGCTCAGTGGGCATAGTGAATCAGGTTCTTTTTTTTTTTGCGGTGGGCTATGGACGTGGTCGCGCCCCGCCAAATCGGTCCAGGGCGACGGAAGAGGCGGCGCGCATCCCTATAGACCCACCTTGCAAACACCTCTCTTCGCCATGCGAGCGGGCCACCGGTACCCGATGTTTGTCTTCGGTGGCATAGTATATTCGGTGGTCTAGGATTGATACGTTTTCTAGATAGTTTTGACATGTTTTAATTAGTTTAATAATAATTGTAATAAGCTATATTACACAGAGAAGTTTGGATCATCTTTACATTAGCGGTTCTACAATTGCTGTTCGTAAGGTCTTATATCGAGTTGTGAGAAGTATTGAATCGATCAAACAAGTTTTAACGACAATAGCTATTCATGAACTCCAAGTACGTGGGATCAAAGTTACATAAACGATAATCATTGTGTTTTTGTTTTAATTGAATAATACTAACTAGTGTTTATTATTGTATATCATTTTAGATTCACTTTTTGTCATCATACGAGCTCAATATTTAAGACAAAAGTCAACATAATATATAACATAATAACTCTTCAATGCTATGATAGTATTCGCCGCTGGATGAAATTTTCTTATTTAATGAAGTTTGCTGTGTGGTGGCTATGAATATTACCAATCCTTACTTTGTTCGTGGATGTCGTAAAAGACGACTAAGAGCTTTATACAGACCTGGGGCAACTAGACCTGATGCCGTCTAGTCAACAATTGCATTCCCAAAAAGGATCGACGTCAGGCAGGCGGCCGGTCATAAAAGTATGACAATACTTTAAATAACTTAAATAACTGCAATATGTTCGGTGAAAGATGAGTACATATTGCGTCGACCCCAAGTAATTAGGATAAGAGATGAGATAATGATGATGAAGAAAGATTTCTTATTAAATGTACCTAACCTTTTTTCCTCATGCATGACGGGTTCGTGGGTGTCTTAAAAATCGGTTAAGGCACGAGGGGAGTGGTAAACAGTGTCCTTTTTTTTTTGCGGTGGGCTATGGACGTCGCACCCCGCCAAATCGGTCCGGGGTGACGGAAGAGGCGGCGCGCAGCCCCATTAACCCACCCTGCAAGCACCTCTTCTTCGCCGTGCGAGCGGACCTCCAGTATCCGATCTTTGTCTTCGGTGGTCCGCCCGGCGGTATGCCCTCTCGGGTTCCACTCTCGTCAACGCCCCGACAGGAACAGGGAAACTCTTAAAATCAACTGCGAACTAGAATCCGCTTGTCAAGCGTTGTCGTTATCGCATTATCTGCTTCATAGGGAAGCAAGGCTATGTCCAGCATCGGTCGTAGTTGATGGAAGGTTTTTTTTTATAATGCATAAAAACCTTCACGTAAAATCAATTAGATAATATCTGAACGATGTTGGGATTTAGCGATGTCATCTATTTATACAACCTCCGTTTTTATATATGTATACTTAAGATTAATACAAATAATATAATCGCAAATAAAAAAATATAATTCCGTGTGGTGACGGAGTAAGAATACTATTCAACACCCCATATTTTACCCGTGGGTGATCGTACGAGACGACTAAGGGATATAAAACGCATATAACATCTATGCGAGAGAAGGAACACTCGAAACAAAACCCTACACCAACACGTCTGACCAGCGCGGTATAGTAGGTTAATTTCCCTCCCATTACGGAGGAGGCCCGAGCCCAACAGTGGGACAGTTATGGGCTGTGATGATGTTGATGAATCGCAAACATCCTACACATAATTTATATCATTTTAATTATTCAATGGACTTATAGTTAAGTAATATAATTAATTCAATAATTGTGTATTTTGTATATTGACACAATTGCGTGCTGTTTTCTGTGAGTAACAAAACTAATTTTGGTTTTGCATGGTGATGGTGTAAATATTTGAAATTACATTACATCACACTATTATTTTTCGTTAATTTTGTAGCAGTTGGTTTGTAGGACAATATAATTGATTACATTTTCACTAATTTTAACACAGGTAGTCAGAGAGTAGACATTTTGTTTCTATGATTTATACTTTATTTGTATGAGCGGAGCTTACCACTACCTTTTTTTTTCTGGCGGCGGGCTACGGTACGTCACGCCCCGCTAAAGCTTACCACTACCATAAGTTAATTGAGTGTTACCAAATATTAAGGAATTTTATGTACACATAATACAATATTTACCCACTTGTATACCCACTAAATTTTCATACATTTCTATGGAGAGGTATCCTACTCTGTGAAACTCCATTTACTCAGTAACATTTTCAAATTTATATTATTATTCATTTTTCATAAGAAAAAAAGCAATTATTTGTAGATATAAATTCGTGTTTGTATGGAATTCAAATGCTTAAACGTATTTATACAAACATTAGGCTTTTGTACTTATATACTGTGATGGGCAGTCTTAATTAAGCCATTATGTCATAATTTAGTATAATAATAATTCAATAAAGTAATATTTGTAGAAAAATACTGAAATTTAGCATTTAACATGCTGGATTATTTATAAAAACTTGATTACGAGCGAAAATGTACGACTGCATGTAGCGGAGATGTGAATGTTGAGATGGATGTGTGGTGTGACAAGAATGGATAAAATAAGGAATGAACATCTAAGAGGAAGTTTGAAAGTTGCGCCAGTGACGGAAAAATTAAGGAGTGAAAGATTGACATGGTATGGACATGTGATGAGAAGGGATGAAAGTAATGTTGTGAGGAAAGCTTTAAGCATGAATGTTGAAGGCTTAAGGGGTAAGGGAAGACCGAAGAAAAGATGGATGAACTGCGTGAAACATGACATGGATAGACAAGGAGTGACCAGAGAGATGACGTCTGATAGAGTTGTATGGAAGGAGAAGACATATTGCGTCGACCTCAAATAAATTGGGATAAGAGCAGGTTGATGATGATGATGATGATGATTACGAGCGAAAATTGATTGTCATTTTTCGCTCGTAATCAAGTTTTTATAATATTTGTCGTTGGTATAAAGAGTGATTAATTCTTCTTTATCGTTGTCTTGTTATTGTGCGTATTGTATTATGGTTAACCATTGCTTATATTTTGTGACGAATGGACCATTGTAGTCAACCATTGTTTAGGGCACGAATCAACTGAGTAACTGTGCTTATATTATCGCGGTAGTTTCGTGCTTCTGGTTTTTTAAAATTATAATATATACTTTTAACTGAGATGAAGATGATTGTTAAGCAAATATAACCTTCAGATTTGTTTGATATTTAAAATAAATCGGTTAAACGGTTAAGTAGAAAAAAAGACTGAATTCTCTGCTGTAAATTATTCAATACATCTTAATATAAACAACTAGCATACCAAGGCCGTTGGTTTGTCTGTAGAAGTCGATATATCGCAGCGTCGCCTGGTGGTGAGTTACATCAATGGGGATAGCATAAGAACCTACTTCGTGAAAAAATACATAAAAGTACAGACAGACCTTCCGTGCCAGTACCGTGGGATCGATTCCCACGCCGGACAATAGGACATCATCCTGCCACCACTGCGACTGCGACGAGGACACGGCGTAGTCTGTGTGGCCTGGGCAGAACAGCGGCGTGAACTCGTTGCAATCATCGGTGCTGACCTGGCGTTAGGAACTAGGACGCGGTCGTTGCCTTCTGCGAGACAGTCATCACGCGGAAAGAGGCGGCTCCCAGAGGAGGTCCTCTGAGATAGGTACACTTATATTGATGGAGTCTGTCACTCGCGAGAGGCTGACTGCGTGATGGCGACGGGGATGATACCCGAAAGGGTCAAGGTAGCGATCCCGGTGGTCAGCCCAATGGAGATGGGGAGGGAATACGGTGGGTTCTAGGGCCACGCGCTGCCCTTGCATCGCCCTGGATTGGAACGGAACAACAATATTTTGTGCGAACCACTAAGTGCTTTTCTAAGTCTGGGTGTAATAAATTTCTATGTAAAACTTTTTTTTTTCTTTTATTGCTTATGGTGGCAAACGAGCAAGCAGCACACCTGAAGGTAAGTGTCACTGCTGCACATGGACCCCCGCTATACCAGGGCACAGCTAGGCTGCTGCTTACCATTACAATCCCCAAACCCACCCAGGTGGGCTTCCGGCTCTCCCGCTCACCGAACGAAGCGCAATAGCACATTACCATTACTCAGACGTCAATCTTCTGCGAGAGTGTGGTACTACCCCGGACGGATCGGCCCGCGGCTGTAGACAGAGATCTGTCAACAGCGTGGTCCTACCACTATTAAAACTGCCCGCAATACAAAGACTATTTCCTTAGTACAGAGTGATGTCAAAAAAAATACCAATTTTCATATGGTCGGTCAAATAGTTTCTGAGTTTAGCGATGTCATATATACAAACATCCTCTTTTATAGATATAAATATATTATATAGATAAGTAGCTTGCGTGACATTAGTTTTATTTCTACTCGTTTCGTAATTATTATGATACTAATAGGTTACCATCATCATATTGAACAGAATGTCTATTTTTCATCGAAGTGACTGCCACTTGGCCTTCGGAAAGTATAACGATAGAAAGGACAATATATATTGTTAGGCGAAGGGCCGAAGTTTGCTAAGTTAACATTGTAAAAATGATAATTAGGTATGTTTTCATTGTAAATAGTAAGCTTGGGCTCTACAAGCCGACCACATTAAATATGTTTAATTAGGACCTATGATATATGGATATTACCAGTGTTTAATTATGGTATTAAGACGCGATCTCTAAATGTCAACCTTTTAACAATGCTCAAAAATGCAATAGCCGTCAGCATATGATTTTGTATTTAAGACAGGCTACGGTCTGGTTACATTCTACTCAAACCACCTACCAGAAATGAATGTTTGATCAGCATTGTAAAACACCTCAATTTCTCTTCTATTGTAGAATGAGACCATGTCTAATTGTCTTTAGTATAGTTATGGTCTAAAGAAGAAGAAAATTGTGATATTTTTTGTTCTCAGTTAATACTATTATTATTATAAAACTTTGTTTAAAAGCAGTAGTCTCAGTAACTACCAGTTAAATTATAAAAAAATCTTCTTGCTTCAGATACCCTGTCTATCGAGAAAGATAATGTAGTAACCCGTTAAGCATTCTGGACAATCACTATTGTCATGTCCACTGCTGAGATAATAAAAATGATAATGGATATTAAATATTATAATAGTTGAAGTAAAATATTTTCAAATAAAGTGATAGCATTAAATATGTAAAAATTCCACGCAAGCGAATCTCTGGCACGGCTAATAACAGTATTTTTTTGTTACAGAAACCACTCCCAAGATCGTCTTCCATGCCTCAAGAAACTTTTCTTGCAAGTATAAAGGAGGGCGGGACAAGGGATTTTCCAACCTAATATTACTGCTAATACTGTTTGAAGATATTATCCATCACGGATTGTTTACGACACTGTATTCTCTAATTTTTTCACAATGCAGTTCCTACGATCTTTTTTCAAAAGGATCGTCGATGACCTTAAACAGAAAAAACTAATCCCGTTAAAGATATTATTTTTCGTGCATGCCTCAAGTAAGTATTACTACCAAAGTACTATAGCAATAAATATTATAACAAGTATTACGATTTCTGATGTTTACGCAAGTGTTACACATTTGAAATAAAACTACTTTAACGGATTCTATCGCGATATTATACGGGAGGTCCTCCCGTGACCATGATCACTGTAAAGTGTTCGAAACATCGGGTAATTAAAAACCAATAAACACGCAATAGAATCCGTAAAAGTAGTTTTATTTCAAAAGTATTACGATAAATATTATAATAGTTTTTATTAAAACAATCTTACACACATTGGCATAAGTAAAAAGTATATATACACGCTGAATTGAGTTTTTAAATTATTTATCTTTTTGTGATAAAAGCATAATGGCGAATTATATTTTTTGTAACATTAAAGTAACATCAAGAAAATTGGTTATATAATTTTTTGTCATTAATAATGTGAATTTCAAGTTATATTTAATGTCTACATGAGTCTCAGAATAGTAGGAAATCGTGCTTGTGATGATTAAGATAATTTATGAATACAGAAGTTATAGAAGGCTATGTAAATAAAAATGATTTATTTTTATGATAGTTCTCCATGTATTCCTAAACCATTTGTCTGGTTGCGATGGTACACTGTACACATTTTTTAACCAAAAACGTATATCATTACCACTTATTACCCCGAAAGTAAGATCCTCGTCTATGCAAAAATAAATTAAAAGTAAAAAAAAGCTTTTTAAGAACAAGCAAAATAAATTAAAAGCGATAAAATCTTTTTAAAAAGAAGCTTTTATTAAAATGCTCTAAAAAAATACTTTTACTTTAAGACTTTTACTATCAAATTATAACGATAGAACATCAAGTTATTTAATTTACTTGTTTACCTATACAAGTAAATCTCGCGAAAAGCTTTTATATGATAAAAATTGTGTAATGACGTTATAATTTGATAGTAAAAGTTTTACATCGCGTCTATGTTCAGATGTGGCATAATTGTCTGGAGAAATTCAGTGGTTGCTGATAGAGTACTAAGGGCACACAATGTGTTCCAGCAATATGTGGCATTAGCTTTTTAAATACTTGTAAGGCACACTTTGTTAAGCTGAAAATCCTGACCGTTCCATGACTATATATCTACGGAAGTGTGCATATTTTTTAAAAAAATATCGTGTCTTCTGGTGTTTTTGCGATACCTATTATTGTAATTAATCTTGATGTTCACATATTAGTCCCGTTCAGCTCTCTTATATCCGTGGTGCGGTACTGCTGTGCTTTGTCTAGGAAGGAAGTCGAATCAGTCTTTTGCAACTTCTCCTATTTAACTTTTTTAATAAAATTTGGTCCCTCGATCTTTTGTCTTTTGGCAGGCATACATTGGGTCCACGAAAAAAAGGCTATACTCTGGTCACACTCCACCCACTCTATGAGGAGTGACTGAAGGGCAGCGTGTTGACCTGTAACCCACCGGTGTTCCCTCTCCATCACGACCACTGACACCAATTCCTTAATATCCGTGACCGGCCCGGCAAGGCGTTTTGCCTGAGGGTTAAACCTCGGTGTTGTTTATGGATAACATTGTGGATTCTGGCTTACAGAAGTTACAATGGTAGGAAGGAAATAACTCTAAAAAAGACGAATATTGCAGAACATAGTTAAAATCGTTGCCCGGAACTTCTCGAGGGCGCCACCGAAGACAAAGATCGGGTACCGGTGGCCCGCTCGCACGGTGAAGAGAGGTGTTTGCAGGGTGGGTCCATGGGGTTGCGCGCCGCCTCTTCTGTCGCCCCGGACCGATTTGTCGGGGCGCGACCACATCCATGGTCCACTATGCAAAAAAAAAAGGGTAAAATCTTGATGCCATTTATGTAAAGCATTTTTGGTCTTGGGTTGTAGGATTCACAGTGGTAGGAATGTGTTCCTAAGTATGCGGATTAGTCCCAAAGATAAACAAAGACATACATTGCAAGTTAAACATGATAAGTATGTAACCAAATCAGTTATTGTTTTTGTACATATAATATTAGATTTCAGGTAACATTATAATGTACTAGTTGCAACCATAGCTTCACTTGGGTACATTTCGTAGTTACTGACACTTACTTTTAGTCGACTAGCACTCCATAATCACAATCTTAATATCGCGCCCGTTCCAACTGTAATTTATAATAAACCAAACCTCTTTTTACTACACATATTTATACAATCGAAGGTTGTAAGTGTATTTTTACATTTTACTTAATCTATAAACAATAAAGGACTTACATGTTATTACAGAAATTAAGTACTCATCATTCATCATTTTCCTACTCTTATCCCAATTACTTGGGGTCAATACAATATGTACTCTTCTTTCATAGTACATATTGTAAAAGTTATTGGCAATAGTTTTATGACCGGCCGCCTGCCAGGCGTCAACCCTCCTTGGGAATGTAATTGTTGACCAAACGGCATCAGATGGAGTTGCCCCAGGTCGTTATAAGGCTCATAGTCGTCTTTTACGACATCCACGAGCAAAGTAAAGGTTGGTAGTATTCGTAGCCGCTACCACACAGAAATTAAGTACAATTTATAATATAATTTTGCATTAAATTAGATTTTAGTAGGTTTGGTGTGATAAAGTAATATATGGTAGAGCTAGGTATGACTTGGTTAGTTTTTTTAGAAGAATTAGTTGCGTTAACTTATAGTTTATAAAACAATATTAAAAAATTAAGATTGGAGATTTTAACTGAAATATCTAAGAACTTTTATTTAACTAACGAGACAGCTATTTAGCCATTATTCTGTAAGACTTCTTAGAATTGAGTTATAACTACGCAGATATCTATTGAAATCTATGAAGTAGTTTTTGCGTAAAGTAATAAAATAACATGCAAAAACTTGGTTAGAGTTTTATTATATTACAGATAGATGATATTTAATAATATGATATTCATTCTCAATTGTCAATACCTGTATGTTTGTTACGTTTCAATGCGTAATATGTTCCTCACTGACACAGAATGCTTCTGATATTATTCAGTAGTTAAATAGATCGTATTTCGTGTAAATATATGCCGACGTGTCCATACAACATTGTGGTGATGGGATAACAATATACACATTGTCACCACCTTATACTTTCTTGTGTATCGCAATCGTCAGGGCCGATTATGGCAGTATCCTTCCTTGGGGTAGCCTATATCCAGTATAGGACGTGGTATTTATTGATAGCATTGTGGTTCAATTGACCAAATCCAATACTCGTAACATTTTTTGAAAATCTTTCAAATTTTTATCCCATTTTGGGCACAGTGGCCAGTTTTAATCGATATCGGCCAATTATTAAAGATATATTATACGTTGTGTACAAATGTATATTTGGCACAGATATATCTAACCTCTGCTCCCTCAGACATAATTTAATGAGATGAGAATTCCACACGAACAAATAGAGATCAACCACAAGACTGACGACCTTACGTGTCCTTCGAAACACGAGAAGCAAGTGCTAATTTACGAATAAATACCTACATAATTTTGAAAATGGCGTGTGCCTTGTATTTAAATAGAACTCAGACCGAAATTCGGACTCTATATCTCTGTATGGGCAGTGCTAGATTTAGGATATCACGGCTTAAATTCGAAACTACGTAAGTACGCATGTTAATTACATACATATAAGATACATCTTATTACTTTCTTACCGCGCTTCGCAGTCGCAAATCCATTAACTCTGCGTTATATTTTCTCATCATAAATACAGGCCAGGATATCTAAATATCATTTCCTTGGATTAAGTGCGATCAGACACAGTAGATCTATGCGACTCCAAATATTTGTGCGTAAGTGTGTCAAGTACATTAGGTTGATGTCAGTTGCTACTGGTTGTTTTGGTTAAATACGACAACACACCACACCTCGTAGTTATAGTACTTTTATATTTGATTATAGATATTTTAATATAATGTTAACAAACTCTTTATAATAGGCTCTTTATAATAGAAAGTTATAGAAGCATAAATAAAAAAAAACGTTTAGTTTCTATTATATTTGTTTCTAAACATTGGGCCTGATAATGTTTACTCCGTTAGAAAGAAAACTAGTTTTACGTTTTCTATCGCGTTTGTGTTTGATTTTTAATTTCGCGACGTTTCCAACACTTTACAGCGGACATGGATACGGAAGGTCCTTCTGTATACAAACGTGATAGAATCCGTAAAATTAATTTTATTTAAAATGTGAAATACTCGCGTAAACATTAGTAATCGTTATGCTTACTTCGTAATTACTTAAAGGCACAGATTTGTACTAATTTTATGTACATACGCATATTAGTCAATTTGCAAATAACGCAAAATAAATAGATGTAGGTACTGTAATTATAGATTACTGCTCAGGCTTGAAATTAATTAATTAAGAGCCGATTAATGCTTTGAATATCAGACGCAATTGACTGACGTATTTATAACAATGTTTTTTTTTTTATAATAAATAAGCATTTAAAGCGATATTTATTTATTTTAAAGTAAACAATTTGTACTAAGAAATAAATTCCTGAACATCGATGCACTTTATAAACATATAATTAACGAATACAAATTATACGCAGATTTGGAACAATTATTTGTTAATCGCGTAGATAATTGCACTACTGGGCCTACAATAATCGGCCTACAATTACTACATGGATCACTACACCATTTGTGCAGTCAAATTGTATGACAGTGCAAAAAAATATATAGAATGTATGGTGAAGGTTTTCCGCGTGTAAGAATTCACCACCCATCTTACCCATGGGTGATCGTGAGAGACGATTAAGGGTTATAAAACGCCTATAAAAGGGACATGAAACTCATCTATGCAAGAGAAGGAAATTTGAGACAAAACCCTATACCAACACGTCTAAACAGCATAGTGTAGTAGGTCAATATCTATATATAGTCCCATTACGGAGAAGGCTCGAACCCAACATTGGGACATATATGATTATTATGGTGGTGAAAGGACTGTATATCATCATCGTCATCATTCTCCTACTCTTATCCCAATTACTTGGGGTCGATACAATATGTAATCTTCTTCCATAGTACATATTGTAAAAGTTATTGGCAATAGTTTTATGACCGGCCGCCTGCCAGACGTCAACCCTCCTTGGGAATATAATTGTTGACCAAACGGCATCAGATGGAGTTGGCCCAGGTCGTTATAAGGCTCTACCACACAACACATATGTGGATGGACTGTATGTATGTTAATTAATTGTTTTGTACGTAAAAAAACCAGTGCTATCTTAAAACTACAGTCTAAGAATTTAATTAATATTGCTACCTTTTCAAGTAGTTAACTTTTTATTTTTTTATTTTAGCCTTATATGTGCTGTATCCTTATTTGACCATTCATATGAGAGAACTGGGAATTAACGTCGAGGAGACGGCCATAATGTCCGCGGTGACACCGGTTGTATCTATCGTGATGCCGCCATTGGCGGGCATGCTAGCTGATAAGATTGGAAACTTTAGGGTAAGTATTATATTTTAAGTTATTCATCCTCATCTTCATATGCCTTTGGGTTTTTTTCATATTGGGGTCGACCTTCTCGTCTTAGTTTCAACAGAATATTAGTTTTCAAACGGTTTAACTGCTACATTCTTTCTTAATCCAAGAGATTTTGATATTTTAGATTTAGACCAGTCACTATGTATAGGCACCCAATTTTAACAGTTATACATACATACCATCACGCCATGTCCTTTGCAGTGTAGGCAGAGAGAACAGAGAGCAAGAGAACTCTATCCTTGCATACTTCACTCGCTTCCTCAACATTCATAATTCTCTTCATACACGCTCGCCGGTTTCGGAGACTCTTGACTTCTCCTTCCTTCAGTACATGACCGATCTGGTTTAGGTAGGTTAGTCTCGGTCTCCCCCGGTACCTACATCCTTCCACTTTCGCATTGTATATCATCTTAACCAGACGTTCGTTCGGCATTCTTTCTACATGTCCGAACCATCGGAGCATTCCGTTTCGCATCTTTACACCAATACTCTCTTTCTTACCTATTCGCTCTCTTACGTCGTCGTTACGAATGCAATCGATCAACCTAACTCCACAGATTTTTCGTAGAGATCGCATTTCGACCGCATTAATTTTACTTTCATACTCTTTTCTGCATACCCAACTCTCGCTTCCATACAGTAGTGTTGGGACAAGTACTGCGTTATGTATTGCTACACGTGCCTTATACAGTTATAGATGTGTATAACAGCTGAAACTTACTGCATATAGAATATTTGAATTTTATAGAACTTAGTAATGTTTCTCTTGTGAATGCTCATTATTACTTATAGACGAGTACATATACACGTAACTTCTATAAAATGCTTTTAATCTCCAGTTTTGCCGTAGATGTTGAATTCTATATTACCGCATAACTATTTATTCGTCTCCTAATTAGGCCACCTAATTAGGCTTCAATATATTTTGAAAGTACATATAATTTTAAGTGTATGTGATGGTTTTTATTATTAAGGCTGTGAGGAACCCATTTTTTTTTAAATAACGGCGATTATAAGCTTATTCAAAGTAAATTTATTAATATCATCGAACAACTGTTGCAGCTAAACCAAAGCGTATGGTTATTAATACTGTTGCTTCATACTAAATCCAGTGTTCCCTCAATACAGCTAATTTTGGATGACAAATCCTTTTCAACCGACTTCATTTCTTCTACTTACTATTAGACATTGGTATTTACTGTTAAGTTATTTTATATTATCATTGATTACTTTTATTAATTTGATGGTATTTTATAGGCAATTAATTAATTCTCAGTCAAAAACAGTAGGTGTTAAATTTTCACCACCACACGAATATGAAGTTTAAGTGAAGCCTTTTCTCACGGTTCGCAGTATCTTGTCTATGTCTCTGATCAAATATATAATTTAAAAGTGTAATTAAAATATATCGCTCACTTATCTGCAAATAAAATCCACCAGCAAATTAAGTCTACAATAATATATAATGATTTCTGATATTTACGCGAGTGCCACACATTTGAAATAAAAATACTTTTACAGATTCTATCGCGTTTGTATTTGATTTTTAATTTCGCGACGTTTCGAACACTTTACAGCGATCATGGTCACGGGAGGACTAAGGTGTCTTTCGTCTAATATGTCATTGCTACAATAGAAATTTTATATCTACCCTATAAGATATTAAATTTTGACCCACATTTTTAATACAAATTAATACAATTTTTGATCAAAAATTCAATAATAAAATTAGTATTATGCCTCCTGAGTTTTCTTGCCGGATCTTTGTCAGTGTGGCCGCGTTCCGATCCGGTGGTAGCTGAATAGTTTTGTTAGTTTTTCTAAAATTGTAAATTGCCACAATAATAATTATCATAAATTAATTGCTTTAATAATAACAAATCGTAAACAATATAAAATTTTATATATAGAATCATTTTCTTTTTGTAATGGCAATGAATTTGTATTAAAAATGTGAGTCAAAATTTAATATCTTATAGGGTAGATATAAAATTTCTGTAATAACAATGCCATACCTATTGGACGTAAGACACCTTTGTCCTCCCGTGACCATGATCACTGTAAAGTGTTCGAAACGTCGAGAAATTAAAAGTCAAATACAAACGCGGTAGAATCCGTAAAAGTAGTTTTATTCCAACAATAACATATTTAAAATAAGCTATTAAATTGTAAGATTACTATCGAATATTGTATTTTTTTAGCGTAGAGTATTTTTGTCAAAAAATTACATGTAAATTTAGCTATCCTCATTCTAGTAAACTTGTAACTTAAAAACATATAACCGACAAAAATGAAATAGTCACCAAATTTTGTTAAGTTTATTGTATTCTAAAATTAGTTTGTTCACATATCACATTTAACCGGAAGTTTGCCATTATTCTGGCTCATTCTACTAAATATGAGCTTATTTAGTAGGCTAATCTAGCTCGATGATAATATATTCAGTATTATGTAGTAATTGCTAGGCTTTCTATAATCAACATTTACAGAATGGCTGTTAGGTAAATTAAAACCAATTCTGGTAACAATAACCTTTACCTTGCATTGTGGCACTATAGTGGACAATTGGTTTTATACGTATACATTTGTAGGGTGTGCGCGTGCGTCACTATAGCGATCATAACGTCCGTACAGGAAACGACGTCTACAACCATAATGATATCGTCAAACGTAACACGATCATCAAATACGGGCCTCTACTCGTTATGAATATACTTAGTGCGAAAATGGGGTCTTCTTTGCGTCACTCATTGTCTTAACGACCGACTGTCTATTATTTTGAGATTTGCCTCCACTAGATCATAGAACTATTCAACTTATCCGTAGAATAAAGTTACATCTGCATGATCATTACTTTAGATGAGAGCTAATTAAAATTTGTCAAACACAAAATCAGCAACATCATTTTCTTAACTGTTTTGTGTAGGATTATTTTCCTAATATTAGTTCCTCTTATATATAGATCAGCTTAGCTTTATAATTTTAATAGTGGTAGGACTACGCTGTTGACAGTTCTCTGTCTACAGCCGCGAGCCGGTCCGTCCGGGGTAGTACCACACTCTCGCAGAAGATCGACGTCTGAGTAATGGTAATGTGCTATTGCGCTTCGTTCGGTGAGCGAGTGAGCCGGAAGCCCAACTAGTTGGGTTTGGGGTTTGGGTACGCAGTGGCCGTAAAAGTCCATGGGCGGCAGTAACAGTTACCATCAGGTGTATTGCTTGCTCGTTTGCCACCAAAAGCAATAAAAAAAGATAACTACAATAAAAACAATTTGATATCATAACCATATGTACTAGAGCAAGTGGATGAATTTGTATATCTTGGAAGCGGTTTTAGCCGAGATGGAAGGTACACCACTGATATAGAGCGAAGAGTAAATGAGGAAAATAGAGTGAACGGAGCGTTGGGACAACTTCTCGGTAGCCACCAACTCAGCCAGAAGGCACGCGTAGCAATACATAACGCAGTGCTTGTCCCAACATTACTATATGGAAGCGAAAGCTGGGTATGCAGAAAAGAGCTTGAAAGTAAAATTAATGCGGTCGAAATGCCATCTCTACGGAAAATCTGTGGAGTTAGGCTGACCGATTGCATTCGCAACGACGACGTAAGAGAGCGAGTAGGTATGAAAGAGAGTATTGGTGTAAAGATGCGAATTCGGACATGTGGAAAGAATGCCGAAGGAACGTCTGGTTAAGAAGATATACAATGCGAAAGTGGAAGGATGTAGGTACCGGGGGAGACCGAGACTCACCTACCTAGACCAGATTGGTCACGTACTGAAGGAAGGTGGAGTCAAGAGTCTCCGAAACCGGCAAGCGTGTATGAAGAGAATTATGAATGTTGAGGAAGCGAGTGAAGTATGCAAGGATAGAATTCTCTGGCACTCTGTCCTCTCTGCCTACCCTGCAAGGGATATGCCGTGATGATATGTATGTATGTATGCAACTTTGTTCTTCGTGTAGGCCGAAATATTTGAGAAGTAGATGGGTAAATATATTCTTTATAGGTGTGTGATATTTATTTTAACGTATGATAAACAATAACAATGATTTTTCGCCATGATCGTCTAATTTAGTCATTAATATACCAAACTATAAATAATGCTTGGAACAGTCTTATATGCACGCACATAAATTGCTACCCGGTAATGTTTTTTTTTATATTGTTCTAAGTCATCATGAACTTACCCGGTAATGTTGGGTATGATCTAATTTAATATTCGTTATAACAACGTTATAGGTTCGTGAAGGTAGTCGATGGAAAAGATTTCGCAATTACTAAGCCCAGATTTTAATCTGGGCCTGTAAGATGAAAGTATATTGTGATCGAGGTGGCTAGAGTGTGATTGTTGCGGGGTTCCAAGAATAACAGAGCCTCGGTCTTATATAAGGTCATTCTAAACCCCTACGCCTTGACCCACTGTACTATCGTTATGTGTTTTGAGATGAGTTATAACCCTGCTCGTAATGTCTCATACTTGTTCCACGTAGAGGATGATGTACTCCTCCAGATAGTCTGCTACGAGTCGCATCTGGAAGGCAAGTATCCCAAAATAACAGGGCAACTATTTGGTATAGCTGAATAACAGACTATTGAATGCAATATCCACGACACCGTCAACAGTTCACCTGCGGAGGTGAGAATTCAGCGACCGCAGTCTGAAAATTGTCCCGCTTTCTATCTCTTGGTTCAGGTTTTTACTCAAGGACTTCGGCCTGTTTATTACCACTACATTTCACTGAATGTTAAGACCTATATGTCCAGTTAAATTAAGTCAAGTAATCGGTTACGTTGCCCATTCAATTTCGTTGCCAATTCAAAAGAGAGGTCCATGCCGCTCATCCGTTGCCTTAGTTGGTTAGATAGACTACCGCCAAATTACAGTCGATCCAAATAAAGAAAAAGTAAGTCTAGCTGTCTGTCGGATGTAATCATTTCTGATTTTATACTTCGACATATTGAAAGTACTCAAGCTATGTAACATTCTGTTCAATTGTTCCTGAGAATCTTATGCAATTCCCATAAACAATTTACTAGGCATTTCCTCGATTAATTTTTCAGGATCAAGACTTACGTTATAAAAGATTAATAAAAGCGACATACACCTAAAGCGCCAAAAGTAGCCAAAAATATGCAAACGTCATTATCGCAAATCATCTTCGTATTAGTAAAAAAAAATAACATTCAATTTCTCTCGCATGAATGCTTTTGCCTTCTTGTCGTGAAATATTATTGTATTTGTTGAAAATTATATTGTATATTACCTACGAGTATGTGTAGATGATTATGATAAGCGGGTGAGTTAACATTTTTTCCGCTTGTGATCACGTCCTCGAACACTACTATTCTCGGACGACAAATTGTTATTGCGAACCATATAATTGCATCTAAAATCGACAATTTGACGTAGTTTTGCTGATCATCATTAGTCAGTCATAAGTACTGCATCCTGTTTATTTGCCTTTGATTGTAATTTGCATTTTAGAATGTTTTACGAATGACTTCCCTGCATTACGTTTGTTCAGTAAAATATGAGTTGAATGTGGTGAATGCACTTGGCGACTGCACAAATGCGCTACGCATTCTTAAGATATCGACTTACTGTGGCATGTGTCGTGGGTTCAATTCACACCCAGGATATTAGTTTGTGACATTCACAAATTTTGAATATGGGCGTAATTTGCGTGAGTTAATTATATATTTGTGAAGTCCCTCGCAATACAAGGATTAGTTCTTTAGTGATCCTACGTTAGTGTTGTCTTATATATAGAATAAAAAATGAAAATGTACATGGTAATATTATTACTAAGAATCTTAGCATTATTGCTAAGATTCCTATCGATTTTACTTTTTTATATTGAATATCTTGGAAGCTATTTTTAAATATAACAGACAAAAAGCCTCTCTGGGTGGGTTTAGTAAACTTTAGGGTTTTCACTGGCAGGCAACGGCTAGCTGTACCCCTGGTACAGCTAAGGTCCTTGGGCGTAACTCTTACCAACAAGTGTACTCCTTGTTCGTTTGCCACCATAGGCAATAACAAAAAAAAATCTTGAATGCTGCCGAATTAAATCCCGTTTCCAATAAAATTAGCTGGAGATAGCATGGAAATAAAATGAATCCATTTGACTATTTGTATATAGCAGGTTAATTTCTCTCCGATTGTGGGGGAGGTTTGAATCCAGCAGTGGGGTGTATATGAGCTGAAATGATGATGACGATGAAATAATTATAGTCGTATTAATTTAATTTATAATTACTTATATTCTATTGCAAGCCAAAATCAGTCAATAAGAATTATTTTAATTGAAGATGTAAAGATGTATTTTATCTTTTTGTAAGAAAATAAAAATATTTTTTTAAGAGGAAACATTTTTGGAGATATTCTTAAAAAAAACTTCTCTTTAAAATTTTCCTTTACTGGATAATCATTCATTTTGTTTTGGGGGTAGTAATGGCATAATCACCACGCTTGGCGAGCGAATTGGCGATCGCAGTAGATGTTATTATATTTCTCGGGAGATAGCCGCTGCCCAATCTCCCGGTGAGACCCTTAGCTGATTTTTACGACTCCCACGGGCAAGTAAGGGGTGACGACCTTTGTATTCTATTCCCGTCCCCACACGAGGATACCAGCGATGACTTACGGCATGGAAACGTGGTCTCTAAATGTCGGCCTCATAAAAAGGCTCAAAGTCGCTCAGTGTGCTATGGAGAGGGCTATGCTCGGTATTTCTCTACGTGATAAAATCCGGAATACGGAAATCCGTAGAAGAATGGGTGTAACCGACATAGCCCGAAGAATTAGCACGTTGAAGTGGCAATGGGCAGGCCACATCGCAACAAGAAAGGTTCTCGAGTGGTGACCACGAATCGGATGACGCAGCGTAGGACGACCCCCCACTCGGTGGACTGATGACCTCATCAAGGTCGTAGGAAACCGTTGGATGCAGGTGGCACAGGACCGTTGCAAATGGCATTCTCGTGGGGAGGCCTATGTCCAACAGTGTACCTTTACGGGCTTATGGATGGATGGATGGATGGATTATCATAAAAATGTTTAGTTATAGGTGTCCAAAATAATAGTTCATGTATTTCTTTTATTTTACAGCTCTTATTGGCGCTATCTTCAGCGTTAGGTGGAGCATCAGGTTTGTTACTTTTGACAGTTCCTGTCGGTCGTATCACAGTAACCTTTCCAAATTTAATGGAAGTGCTCACAACTTGTGACGACTCCGGGATGAAGTTGCATCTAATGCAAGATTCTCCTTGTATACCTCTCCATCCATATTCATATGACATCAATCTAACGTGAGTTTCTAGCATATAAATTTTATTAATATAATTTTATTTATAAATACAATTATTATTATTTAATTCTTCCGTGTATGGTGAGGATGAGATGTTGAGAAAAGATCTGGAGAAAATATTGTTTGCTATTATTATTATTTCTTTTTTGAAGAAAAAAGTGCTATTATTATTGTACCTTTTCATGTAGTGACGTAGAAGAATACAATTAATTACCTGTAGTGTTCGTAAAAGGTGACTAATGGATGACATGCAGATAATATCTAGCAGATAAAAAAAGAATATCCATAATAGCATCCTATACCCGCCTGTGTGTTTATAGTAGCTTAATTTCCCTCCCGTTATGGAAAAGACTTTAGTCCAATAATGATGATTATTGTATTACTACTACTACTCTCTCTCTCTCTCTCTATGGTGTAGATAATTATGCTTTAGTATGAAAATATATAAGTTATCTTGTTTTAGAGTCGCATCATGTGGTTTTCTCTGCAATTTATCAGAAGATATATCACAGAAAGAAACGAATGCCATTATTCACACTAACTCCTATGATATCCATTTAAAATCAAACGTAGACAATCAATATGTATTAAATAGACATACAGTGATCTCGACGATTGCACAGACAATGGCACCGATGAAAGATCTGAGCACGTCTCGCATTCTAACCAACGATCCTTTCTTCAACGTAACTATTTCAAAAATATCCAATAGCGAAATATTCTTTCCTGCACCACGGTTATATGAAATCGAATGCTATCACGATGCGACAAATGGTTCTTGTAAGTTTGGAAAGATTATTAATGAAATAAAAAACGATGATTTGACATTGTATATGAGAATATCTCACGATGCTCAAATACCACCCCTTGACATTAGAGATTATTGGGTGAAAGCTGTGTCTACCAGTAATGTTACGACGGCTGATGATGATTACGATGGTATCGATGATGTTACATGTGTTGATGATTTTGTAAGTATTTTTAATTAAATAAATATCGTGTTTATTAAAGTACGTGTACAATATACCTCACCTTTTGTATGAGTGTCGTATGAGGTAATTGATGTGAGCAAATAATACCACTACCAGAGAAGGATAATTTCGAATATCCACGTACCAACTGGCTGGTTGTAAAGTTTTTCTATTTTACTCATTGCACTTGGTGGCAAACGAGTAAGCAGTACAACTGATTACTGAGTAAGTATTATTGTCGGCTATGGACTTTTGGAATACCGATGACACAGTTAGGCCGCTGATTACCAATAAAATCTCCAAACCCACCCAGAAAGTTGAGCTGCTGGCTCTCTCTTTCATCGAACGAAGTACAACAGCACATTGCTATTGTTCGGATGTTGATGCGAGAGAGTGGTGCCACCCTGGACATACCAACCCACAGCTGTAGGCAGAAAACTGTCAACAGTGTAGTCCAACCACTATTATTTCATTAGGCTAAATTCCTTATTTTTAAAGAGATGGCTTGGTCCAATAGTAGGACGTATGAAAAGTGGTACGTCGCTTGCGTTTTAAATTCAGAATACAAGCTAATGATCGATCTCGATGCTTCCATCTTGGGAATCGATAAACTTTAAAGGCACTTTTGTAAATTCGTAAGTGAAAAAGGTAAATTAAGCTTTTGAAAAAGATAAGATGACAGTTACTTATTTCTGAAGTTTTAAAAATAAGAATTTGTATATAAAACTATCTAGATTAAGTAGTCGCGACAGTTTTGGAAACATAATGCCTATCGACTCCCGCAGGGACTAAGGGGTAATAATTATATGTCACTAGAATTCCCTACTCGCTTCGCGTGACATATTGTATTGTTTTTCGTATGGAGAAAAATGAAAATATTGGACCATATTGAACCATATTGATAATTATCTATCTAATTGAATTTACTAACGTTTAGTTTGTTTATATTAACTAAATAAAGTTATTGAATTATAAACTCATTTGCAAAAAAAACGGGCGGTTTTGATTTTCATTCATATTTAAAAAGATACAATACCAAAAAGGTTTCAATCGTTTGTACACGTTACTGGCCGGTTTTAAAAATGCTGTGGTATTTAAAAAAGTACGTTCTAAATTCAATTTTTCATTTGATGTTCATTTTTACAGAAAACCCCTTTTTATCCTACATTTTTGGCGCGAAGTTCCAGAAGTTAACATCGACTTTCATAACTTTTATTCAATTTTTATCGATTAATTTCATATCCTTGACTGTCAAAGCTTTATTTAATGCTGTTTGGCTGTATCAAAAATGGTAGATAAAGTGGTAAAAGCTACCAAAATTATCGCGCTGCTTGAAGAGGGTTGCAGCCAATGTTTCGTGGCTAGGAGGCTAAATGTTAGTCGCTCGACAGTCCAAAGGATCTGGCAGCGATATCAGGAGACTGGTTCCGTCGAGAGAAGGCCTGGTTCTGGAAGAAAACCATGTACCCAACCACGGGATGATCGTTTTCTTGTGAGTCGCGCATTGAGAAATCGCAAATCTTCGTATGTGGATCTTAAGAACAACCTCCAAGAAGTAAGAAATGTGCATATTAGTCTATGGACGGTCAGGAGGAGGCTTCTCGCTGCCAATATACGTAGTCACCGCCCGGCCCGCGGCCCCAAATTACTCCGTGAGCACAGAGTTCACAGGCTTAGGTTCGCTAGAAATTGTGAATCATGGACTCAAGACGATTGGAATAGGGTTTTGTTCTCTGATGAAGCCAGGATATCTCTGTTCGGTGAAGATCGACGTCGGCGAGTGCTAAGAAGACAAGGAGAACGCTTTGCAGAGGCATGTTTCGAAGAAATCACACCTTATGGTGGGGGCTCTGTTATGTTTTGGGCAGGAATAAATTCAATGGATCGTACAGAGTTAGTCTTCATTGAAAACGGCTCACTGACTGGGCATCGATACATAACGGAAGTTCTAATTTCTCATGCACAACCCGCATTGGCCGCTCTAGGTGAAGACTCGATTTTTATGGACGACAATGCTCGCGCCCACCGATCCCGCGATGTTAATGCGTATGTGCAAGAGGTCGGCATTCGTCGTTTGGATTGGCCAGCTCGAAGTCCCGACCTCAATCCCATAGAGCATGTCTGGGACGTTCTGAAACGGCGTGTGAGATCAGTACACCCGGCTCCGCAGACCATCAGAGAGCTGAAGAATGTGATTACTGCGGAGTGGGAACGTATTCCGCAAGCAAGTATCCGGGATATACTCGCTAGCATGCCCAGACGAATTCAAGCTGTGATTTTAGCTAGAGGGGGTCACACTCGATACTAAACATTTATCTGCTTTTACTTTATTAAAGAAAAACAAACAAAAAAACTTTTTTATTTTTACTTCATGAGCATATGCACTACTAGCGAATATACACTACTAGCGAGGTTTAGCATTATTTCCCATAAATTGTATCTAAATTTTATGAAATACTGATGAAAACGATTATTTTCTTATTAATTTACCAAATTGTGTGGATAAAACTACCTATAATTATCAAACAAAGAAATATTAACATTTGAAATGGTTCATTGCTTAGGTGCCCGTTTTTTTTGCAAATGAGTGTATATAGGCAAATAAATTTTATTCATTATTTAAAAAATAACATTACGTTTTTGTAAGGCAAAAAAAAAGATAGAAACTTTAATTATTTACGGACAGTTCGGCGCGTATGACTGCTCTAATGAATGAACTCATTAAAACATTACCAACAAAATAATTCAAAAAAGTCTTCTATTGATCAAATCGCTGCCAATTCGAAAATTCCCTGAAAATTTCATCAAAATCAGTCTATCCATTTTAGAGTACACAGGCAACATATGTATGTTGTATGTGCACACATTGATGTTTATAGATGTGATTAACTAAGTAATCGGTATTGTATATATTTATTAACATTCTTTTTTGATAGGGTCGAAATGGTGGAGTGGAGGTACAAATAGGATCTCGAAGGTTATCCAGGTGTGTAGCAGCATGCGCAACGACGACACCTAGGAAAGAACTTTGCCAAAACCACCAACAGCAGATCGAACTTGATCCAGCATTCACCTTTTGGACTTATCTTGCTGTAAGTATATCCTATCCATTTAGCAGACCACCAAAGTTCACTCTAAGATATAGGCTCCCCAAAAAGGGCAAATTATGCCATAATCGCCACGCTTCAAATATTACGGCTTCCCAGGAAAGTACCGCTGCCCATCTTTTAGCTAATTTTTATAACTTCTTTGAGAAAGTTAGAGGTGGCGGCCTTTTATATTTTCAATGTATCACCACACGAGTAAGTATATTACTAGGCTAATAACCATTTTTATATTGCCTTTAATGAATTAAAAGATACTGAAGAGTGCGTTTTGACATGAAATCGCGTTATAAACTACGAAGTTAGGTAAATAGTTTGTGCAGACGTAGTTGGTCAGTAACGGTTCTCCATAATGAAGGTTTTATATTTACGTAGGATGATTCTATGTGCGTGTTGTCTGGTAGCAATTAGCTGAATTTGTTTTATTTATTTTTTGTATCGGCATTCCATTATGCTGTGTGGTAGCGGCTACGAATACTACCAACCCTTACTTTGCTCGTGGATGTCGTAAAAGACGACTAAGAGTCTTATAACGATCTAGGCCAACTCTATTTGATGCCGTTTGGTCAACAATTACATTCCCAAGGAGGGTTGACGTCCAGCAGGCGGCCGGTCATAAAACTATTGCCAATAACTTTTACAATATGTACTATGAAAGAAGAGTACATATTGTATCGACCCCAAGTAATTGGGATAAGAGTAGGAAAATGATGATGATGATGATGATCGGCACGCCATTATGATCAAATACATACGCATACCTTATGCGGAATTGCGGCACCCTTATAGTTTGCAACAGATTTTAAATAACTCTAAATAATAGGGGACAAATTTTCAGATTTTGAGGAATAAAAACATTCTAAGTTAAAATCATTTCGAAAAAATAAAATCTGTAGAAAACCAAGTCAGCATTTTTGTTGTCCAATATATGATTCAAATGTTCTAACTCAGGACCTTTTTTATCATCGCAGAGGCATACTTATATCACTGAAGCAACGAGGCAACATTATTTGTGTTTATATGTAAAATAATTCGCATATCTTAATTTATTGTATGTTAATTGTATGTTGGCGGAAGTCTTTGTAGTATAAATACTCGTAAAAAGTAGGTATTTGTAGCGCAAAGTGATTATAAAAAGTGGTAAATAATTGTCTTATAAAAAACCTTTATTCCATAGCTATTTATATATATATAGCATATAAAAGTGGGAACCACAGCAGCCAAATGGATTACTTTCTTCATAGAAGAAATAACATAAGCGTAGTAGTGGACTGCAAAGTAATTCCGGGTGAGCCTTTAATTTCCCAGCATCGCTTATTGTTACTGGAAGTTAAAATCCCAGTGCAAAATAGCTAAGTTTAAACCTAAGCCCCCACCAAAAAATAAGTGGTACATGCTAGAGAAAGAAGATTGCGCGAAAGAATTTCGAAAGAGAGTGGTTCATAGAATGATTGAGATGGAGAAAGGAATGAAGGAAAAGACTGTAAATGAATGTTGGAATGAGATGGCTTCTTATGTAAGGGAAATAGGAAAGGATGTTCTGGGTGAAACGAAAGGTAAAGGAATTATTGATAGAGATACATGGTGGTGGAATGATAGTGTACAAAAGGTTTTGAAAGAGCAAAAAAGAATAGTCTATATGGAATGTAGAAAAAAAGGTAAGAAAAGTGTTGCAATCGCTAGAGGTAAGGTTCAAGACAGACTATATCAAAGTCTCGATGGTCCCAATGGACAGAAACAATTATACTGTCTAGCGAAAGCAAGAGAAAGGAATGCTAGAGATATTGTACATGTTAAATGTATTAAAGATTGTAATGGAAGAGTTTTAATGAATGATGAAGAAATAAAAATTCGCTAGAAGAGTTATTTTGAAAAATTGATGAATGAAGAGAACGTTTGGAGTGGTAAAATAGATAATCTACCGACCAATTTGGGTTTGGTAGAGGAAATAAGTATAGATGAAGTAAAAAAGGCTGTCCAGGGTATGAAAGATGGTAAAGCAGTTGGCCCAGACAGTATACCTGTGGAGGTATGGAAATTTCTGAAAGAAGACGGATGGAACTGGCTGACTTTGTTCTTCGGCAAGTTGTTGCATGAAGAGTCTATCCCGAACGAATGGTGTTCCAGTTCACTGGTGCCCATCTATAAAAATAAGGGTGTTGTACAAGAATGCAACAACTACCGAGGAATAAAGCTTATGTCACATAGCATGAAGATTTGGGAGAAAGTAATAGAGAAAAGAATGAGAGAGGAATGTAGGATAACCCAGAACCAATTTGGTTTTATGCCAGGACTGGGTACCACGGACGCAATTTTCGTCTTACGCCAACTTATGGAAAAATACCAATGTGCGCATAAAAACCTGCACATGGTATTCATAGACCTAGAGAAGGCGTATGACCGAGTTCCCCGGAATGTTCTGTGGTGGGCTTTGAAAGAACGAGGAATGCCTGGGAAGTATGTAAGATTAGTGAAAGCTATGTATGCAGGAGCGCGAACGAATGTCCGGTCCGAAGCCGGCGTTACTGAGGAGTTCAACGTGGCAGTAGGTTTGCACCAGGGTTCGGCTATAAGCCCTTATCTGTTCCTCCTGGTGATGGATGCTCTGACATCGGACATACAGGGGAAAGCACCTTGGTGTTTGCTGTTTGCAGATGACATTGTTCTCGTCGGAGAGGACGCAGCTGAGGTACAGAGCAGACTGGAAAAGTGGCAGGAGTTGGAAAGAGTTGGCCTTAAAATCAGCCGCACCAAAACTGAACATTTGTTCTTAAACTTCAGTGGCTCTTCCCAATTCTATCACATTGCCTTAGATGGAGTATCGCTACCGGTCTGCTCCAATTTTAAGTACTTAGGCTCGCTTCTCCAAAACGATGGCAATATTGACTGGGAAGTTAGTAGAAGAATGAATGCAGGCTGGATGAAATGGCGACAGGTCTCGGGAACAATATGTGACGCGCGGATGCCCCATTTTTTTTTTTTTTTTTTTTTTTTTGTTTTTTTTTTTTTTTTTTTTTTTTTTTTTTTTTGCGGTGGGCCATGGACGTCGCACCCCGCCAAGTCGGTCCGGGGTGACGGAAGAGGCGGCGCGCAACCCCATTGACCCACCCTGCAAGCACCTCTCTTCGCCGTGCGAGCGGGCCACCGGTACCCGATTTTTGTCTTCGGTGGCCCGTTCGGCGGTATGTCCTCTCGGGCTCCTCTCCTGTCGACGCCCCGACAGCTTTCGCCGTCAAGGCGTCGTCCTCACGCGGTGGCCTCACGTCGGGTGACCGGACAATTCCCCGGTCCGATCACCCGAAGCCTCGGTTAGGGCGGCATCAGGCGCAGGTATTCGCGCCTGCGCCGCCCCGGCCGCTGACGGCGGCCCGGGTCACGGGAATCCTCCCGGACTCGTTCCGCCGTCTCCTTCTGCGAGATGACAGCCTCGCAGAAGGCGGCGACCGCGTCCCAGTTCCTGACGCTGTCGACCATTGCCCTCGCGACAGCCGGCAGCGTCAGGTCGGCACCGATAACAGCGACGAGGTCACGGCGCTGCCCGTCCCAACTCGGACACACCTCCAGTGTGTGTCTCGCCGTGTCCTCGTCACTGCTGCAATGGTGGCAGGCCGGAGTCCATTCCCTATACGCGACCGTGTGCAGGTACAAACCGAAACACCCGTGCCCCGACAATACCTGCACCAGCCGAAAGGAGAGGACTCCGTGCCGCCGCTCCATCCATTCCATCAGTACGGGCCGGAGGGCCTCGACGGTAACGACACCGTGTCTTGGCCTCTCCAGCCGCGTAACCCAACGGGCGATGACGTCTCGGCGGGCGTCCTCGCGCCAGGTGGCTATCTCGCTCAACGTTGGGGAGCCACCTTCGTCGCGCACTGAGGTAACCCGCCGGTAGAGGTCGGAGAGCATCTCCGCCTCTAGGTCCCACGGGGGTGTCCCGGCCAATAGGCACGCCGCCTCTGTCGACACCGTGCGGTACCCGCGAATGGCTCTGACCGCCATGGCTCGCTGTGGCCTCCACAGCACCGCCCTGAGCTGGGCGTTCAGAGCCCTCGCCCACACGGGTGCGCCGTACATGGCCATTGAGCGGATCACCCCCGCATACAGCCGTCGGCCCTCGAAACTGGGTCCGCCCACATTCGGCATGAGCCGAGAAAGGGCGGACGCCGCGCCGACCAGCCGGGGAGCAATTTGGCGAAAATGCTCCCGGAACCACCATCGCCCGTCGAGCACCAGACCCAAGTACCTCATATGGGCCTGGATACTGATGTGGATGGAGTTGACGACTAACGAGGCGCCGATGGGCAGCCTCACACGGGGCCCATGGAATAGTAGGGCCTCCGTCTTGTTTAGGGCCACCCTGAGCCCCAGCGCCTCGATTCGCCTGACCATCTCCTCGGTGCCGAGAGTGGCCAGGCTCGCCGCCTCTTCGAATGTCCTGCCCCGGGCTGTGACGAGCGTGTCGTCAGCATAGCAAATAACGCTCAGCCCGGGGGGGAGACTCCCTCTCAACGCCCAGTCGTACCCGATGTCCCACAGAGTCGGCCCCAGAACCGACCCCTTCGGAACACCGCACGACATGGGCGTCCGCACAATGTCCCCTGCGGGGCTCGCGTAGAGAACACTGCGCCCCTCCAGATAGTCTGCCACCAGCCGCCTGAGGTACAGGGGCACTCCATGGAACCGGAGCGCCTCCCTGATGCAGCTGAATGGCAGACTATTGAAGGCGTTGGCGATGTCCAACGACACCGCCAACAACACTCCTTTGCCGGCGACAGCCTCCGCGGCCGTCTGCCTCAGGCGTAGCAGGGCCCCGATGGTCGAACGCCCCCTCCGAAACCCAAATTGAGCGTCCGACAGATCGGGCCCCACCTCCTCCAGGTGCTGGACGATGCGGGCAGCGAGGACACGCTCCAGCAGCTTACCCACATCGTCCAGAAGCACAATGGGCCTGTAGGCCGACGGCGAATCCGGGGGCCGTCCCGGCTTTGGCAGGAGAACCAACCTCCCTTCCTTCCAGCACTCAGGGAACTGTCCAGACGTCAGACAGGCGTTGAACAGTCGCCTGAGGCGAGGTTCGAGATGCTCGAGGAGCAACGTCAACACCCGGACTGGGATTCCGTCCGGGCCGGGGGCCGTGGTGGCGGAACGAATCTTCGCCACGGCTGCCCCCACTTCCGACTCCGTCACAGGCGGAACACTCTCGACGGCCTCCCGGTCGTGATCTGGCGAAGCCATGACCGGGGGCGTGTGCTCCGACTGCCGCGGGAACAGCTCCTCGACCACTCTACGAAGGAGGTCGGGCTGGAGGGTCTCGGTGAGGGGGGGGGGCCTGCGCGCGAAGCTTATTCAGCGACGCGCGGTACGGGCGACCCCAGGGGTCACGGTCGAGACCGTCCAGCATCTCCTGCCAACTTGCGTCCTTGGCGGACCGGATGGCCAGCCGAAAGGCGGTACGCGCACTGCGGTACGCCTCGTACAGCTGGCCCTCCCGCTCAACATCGCGGCGACGCCGCCGACTGCGGGTGTAGGACCTTCGGGCACTAATGCACGCCGCACGAAGGTCCGCCAGTTTTGGGGACCACCAGTAGACCCCCTGCCTCGGAGGTAGACGCCGCACCCTGGGCATGGCCGCATCGCAGACCTGCGTTAACGCACTGCGGATGCGGACAGCCTCAGCGTCGACTCCGTCCGCTGGGGGTGGTGAGGACAGCCACGTGTTCACGATGGCCGCCTCCGCCAGTAGGTCCCTATCTAGACGCCCCACAGCTCACCGCGGAAATGCGGGAGCCCGGTCCGCCCTGTGACCCCTGCTGGGGTCCCGGAGAGGGGAGACCTCCATCCGGATGTATCGGTGATCCGACAGGGTCTCTGCCTCCTCGAGGACACGCCAATTCCTCACTCGTGGTGCGACAGTGGGGCTAGCGAACGACAAGTCCACTATCGACCCACCCTGCTGTCGCACACACGTGTTCACTGAGCCTCTGTTTAGGACACAGAGGCCCAGTGACGCTGCCCACTCCACGATCGCCCGCCCGCGATCGTCCGTCATCGGGGACCCCCACGCCGTGGATTTGGCGTTGAAGTCCCCCAGGACCAGGACGAGGCCCGGTGCCAGTCGCCGTATCGAAGCCTCCAAGGTGGTGAGGGAGGCCCCAAAATCGTCCATTCTCCTGTTAGGGGAGAGGTAAACGCTGCAGAGTGTGACCCCTCCCCATTCCGCAGCGACAAATTCCTCGCCCTTATCCAAAAGGGACAAGGACGGGAAGTGCCGCTGCGTGGAGACGACGATTGCCGCGGTTCCGTTCCGGCTGACCACCCAATTGGGGCGATCAGGCACACAGTACGGTTCCGCGACTACGGCTGCACCGATCGACCACTCCGCCATGGATTGCAGGAGGAGATCCTGCGCACCGGCGGAGTGGTTGGTGTTGGCCTGCAGGAGGTGAGTGGACTGGGCAGCCATTAATGGGCCGTGTTCATTATCACCTCCTGGCTTGCGGCGGGCGATCGGGCCGCGCTAGGAGCGGGAGCGGCCGTGGTCGAAAGGCCGCTCCGCCCCTTTGGAGCCGAAGCTGGAGGTCTACACGCCCCAGAGCCCATGCGGTGCTTGGCAGGCTTATTGCCCGCCGCACACGCGGGGCAGTGGGGCGGGGCGGCGCAAGATGCCGCCATGTGCCCAGTCTGACCGCAGCGGAAACAGAGTCCGCCGCAGTCAAAGCAATTAGTGCATGTTGGCCGGGTATGCCCAACCGCCATGCACTTGAAACACCTCGCAGGCCGGTGCTCCAGCACGGTGACTCGCGCTGAGCTCCAGCCCACGAGGAGCCTGCCTGAGCCGGCCAGTTGCCTGACCGACTCCACTGGGCACTGCACCCAGGCGGCACCTACGCCGCCCGGACCGGGCCGGATGGCGCCAACTTGGACGGTGTCCAGGGGACACCCGGTTTTCGAGGCAATGGCCTCCCGGATGTCTTCCACCGTCACGGAGTCGTCCAGACCCGCGATGCGCATTTCGGCGCACTTTACGGGTCTGGCGATTTTGACGCCACCCTCCTCGGCGAACATATCTCGCAGCTTCGACGCCACGCTATCGGCCGTCCTGGTACCCTCGGCCCCAGGGAACTCTAAAATCCGAGCCCCTGTCCGGGCCTTGCGGGTCCTGGCTTCGACGCCTCCTATGTCGGAGACGTCGAGCTCCCGCCGGGCTTTCCTCAGAACGGCCTCATAGCTGAGGCCCCTTTCTGCCGCCTCAGGCAGCACAGTGATCACCACTGCGGCTGTCTTCGGCGGCCGGAGCCCCTTGCGCGGCCTCTTCTTCTTCCTCCCGCCTCCTTCGGCTCCTGCCTGGGGAGCGGCGACCTCAGCGGCGCGCTTGGCCGCCGCTCTCCTTCTCTGGCCGCGACTCTTCCTACCGCGCTCAGCCACCTGCCAACCCTGTTCGGGCGCAGCGGGCGTGCCAGGCGCGGGAGGCGCGGTCGCGGGCGCTCTAGTCGTCGCTGGCGGTGTCGGTGCTGGCGACGACTGCGGTCCGGCAGGAGCCGGTGCTGTCTTCCTCTTCGGAGCAGGCCCCTTCTTCTTTGGCCCAGCCGCGGCTGCGGCGTAGCTCACCCCCACGCGGCCACCCTGACAAGGTAGCGGGGCGGGGGCTGGTGCCGCATATGGCCGCTTATCCGCGGCGAGAGGCGGCCGAACACGTGGTTCTGGAGGCAGCCTTGCCTCCAGAACAGCCAAGCGCGCATCCACCAGATTACCGACGGTGTCGATAATGGCGCGCAAGGCCTCATCCGGCACGCCCCCCACCGCGGGCAGCGGGGTCGATGTTATCGGCTGGGCCGCTGTAGGGGCCTGCTCCACGGCGTTGGGTGGGCTGGCGCTGGTCGGCGGCGCACGCTCCGTGGTCGGAGGTGTCTTCGGCGCAGCGGCGACCACTGGGCGGCCAGCGCCTCGGGGCGGTTTCGGAGCGGCGACAGCTCGGCGGCCAGCACTGGCCGGCGGCGCAGGTGGCGTAGGCGGCACGAGCCGCGCGATTTGGGCCCTCAGATCGGCCACATCCTTTGAGAGGACGCGGTTGGCCCTCCTTACCGCGGCCAGCTCCGCCTCTAAGCGGCGATTCTGGGCCCGCAGGCCTGACACCTCGCCACCAAGGCGGGCGTTTTCGGCCTGCAGGGCCTCCATGTCCGGGGCGTTACCGCTCGTGCGGGTACCAGCGTCCGCCACTTCTGTGAGAGGGATGCCGGACAACACCCCCAGCACCCTCGCGGCGACCGCCTCGTCGTCGGCCCGCTTGCGAGCCTCCGCCCCTCCACGCACTCCGCTGGCCGGGGAGTGGGTCGTCCTTCCCGACGTCGCGGCCCCTCGCCCTCTGCGAGAGGCCGGAACTTTGGGAGGAGGCATGATGACAGCACTCCCCTCGGAATCGGCGCCCGAGCTGTCCTCCCTGTTCAGGGGGCGCTTCCGCACCTTCGAGGGGAGGGCCTCCTCCCTTACCATCAGTGCCGCGGTTAGGGCCGCCGCCGCAGGACGCGGCGACGACTTGGCGGCAGCGGCTTCCTCAGCCGACCCGCTGGCCTCCTTGGACGGCTCTGCGGAATTACCGCCGTCGTCCATTAAATCGGCAGATCCACTGCCCTCGTCTCTGGACGGCTCTGCGACAGTACTGTCGCCCTCGTCCATTGACGGCTCTGCAGTTGATCTGCCGCCGTCCTTCTTCAGTTTGGCGGCATCCCGCTCCTGCTTTTTTGCCGCTGCCCGCTGCCTCTCGTGAGGGTTCGCTTTCCCCCATGTGTACCGGGTCCGGCGCTTCTTCTTCTTCGAGAGGGGGGCCTCTGTGGTTGGTGCCGGGCCCTCGGCGGACGCCTCCAGTCCTAAGGACGAGGCGTCGTTTTGGTCAGTTTTACATTGGCTTGACGAGGCCGTGATGTGGGCATCCTCTGGATTCCCGTCTTGAGTTGGTGTAGGTGTAAAAGAAGTAAAATCCATATTGATTCCCACGATTATGGGAGAAATAGAGCGTCGACCCGGGCAGAGATCCCTGTACCCGGGCAAGCCTACATTTACCAACCAGGGGGTCGGCCGGTACCCTGGCTGGAGCGTGCTAAGAACAGAACAGCCCATCTGCCATGCATCTTCTCGCCGCACGCCAGAACTTAAGATTCTGGGTGATTTCCGAATTCGAACGTCGAATTCTTTATAGAGGTTGTCTTCCTCGCGGTCCGGGCGGTTAAGCCAAGACCCTCGTTCCTGAAACTACGCCTCACGACAATTTGTCTTGAAGCAAGATATCAGGTTTACGATATGTCGGCGGTGGCATAAGCCTGCCCAGCCCTCAAGTTAATGAGTAACCGGGCCCGTCCGAAATTTCGCGTCCTGTACCGTCTACAACTAGAGGGTCAGGAGCGAATTGGGGCTCTACCCATTGCTGGGGAACCCCCCCTCGCGCCAGAAATTCGCTACGGGCGACAATTCAACAGAGGGATCTGGGGGACTGTCGCCCGCACCCAGGGTACACCACGCGGAGGTTTCTGGCATAGTACCCCACGCGCGGATGCCCCTTAAGCTTAAGGAGAAAATCTACAAAAGCGTCATTAGACCTGTCGTTATGTATGGATCAGAATGCTGGGCATTGAAAAAGATGGATGAGAGAAGATTGCATGCTACTGAGATGCGTATGTTAAGATGGATGTGGGGGGTGACAAGATTAGGTAAGATACGAAATTAGTATATTAGGGGAAGTTTGAAAGTAGCACCAGTGATAGAGAAGATTAGGAGCGCGACATTGTCTTGGTATGGACATGTGATGAGGAGGGATGAAAGGCATGTGACAAGGCGGGTTATCAATATGCTTATGGATGGGCATAAGAATCGTGGGAGACCCAAGAAGAGATGGATGGATTGTATAAAAGAGGTTGTGTATGAAAGTTGTGAATGCAGATATGACGTCTGATAGAAGTTTGTGGAAGGCAAGAACGTGTTGTGCCGACCCCACTTAGCGTGGGATGAGGGCAGGCAAATGATGATTCCACAGCTATTTATATTATAATTAGGTGAGAACATAATTCCGGCAAATTATTATACAACGAATTTTAATATAAAATAAAGATTGATAAAACTGAAAGTGAATTTTATATATCATGTGTTAAGTTTGGTGAAAGAAATGAGAATGACATTATTCATAATGGCAATTTTTTATTTTATATTTTTTTATAAGACCACCCTTTTCTTTTTCATTTTTTTTCTTCGCAAGGTGGGACCATGGATGTGGTCGCGCCCCGGCAAATCGGCTCGGGGCGACGGAAGAGGCGGCACGCAACCCCATGGACCCACCCTGCAAACACCTCTCTTCGCTGTGCGAGCGGGCCACCGGTACCCGATCTTTGTCTTCGGTGGCCGGCCCGGCGGTATACCCTTGCGGGTTCCTCTCTTGTCGATGCCCCGACAGCTTTCGCCGTCGGGGCGTCGCCCTCACGCGGTGGCCTCACATCGGGTGACCGGACAATTCCTCGGTCCGATCATCCGAAGCCTTGGTTAGGGCGGCATCAGGCGCAGATATTCGCGACTGCGCCGCCCCGACCGCTGGCCGCGGCCCGGGTCGCAGGAATCCTCCCGGATTCGTTCCGCCGCCTCCTTCTGCGAAATGACAGCCTCGCAGAAGGCGGCGACCGCGTCCCAGTTCCTGACCCTGTCGACCATCGCTTTCGCGACAGCCGGCATATAAGACACCACCCTGCACTAAGGAAATAATCCTTGTATTGCGGGGGACTTTACAAAAATATAATTAACGCAGACAAATTATACCCAGACTCAGAACAACAATTTGTGGATCGCACAAAGTATTGTCCTGCGTAGGAATCGAACCCATGACACTGGAACAAAAGGCATCTTAATCTTAGTGGTTAGCCGTAGTAGTGGAGCCGTAAGCCGTAAGCCGTAGCCTCTGTGTAGTCAAAGTATGTAAAATGCCTGTTATCAATAGTCAATAATATAAAAAAAAAAAACCATTGAAATAATTAAATTGCTTCATGAGCAATCTCCGTAAGGCAAATTATAAGAAATAAATGTTTTAATAATAATTATTATAATGTTGATAAGAATTATTATGTAATTATACACATTATTTTTGTAATAATCCACTTAAAACAGGTATTAATTTTATAGACTACTCTTTAAGCTTCTGTTTGCGTCAAAAGTTAATTAAATTATTATTACACTATGGATTAACTTGACTTGTCAACTATCAATGAAATAAAATTTTACAATACGATTTTAACCTGCTTGTTATAGTTGTATCGCTATGAAATTTAAAAAAAAAATACATGTAATATTAATGATAATACAATAATTGGGTAGATAATCTGATGGTGGAGCTAGTAGGTAGATAGTGGAACTGTGCAATGATTGCTAGTACATCCCTCTAGTTTGGACTCATATAATTCGGGTCCAATACTTTGGGTAGGGCCTGATAATAAAGTTAGAAGGTGGATAATAGAACTTTTCATTGGTTACTAGTGAAACTGTCAATTTGGGCCCGTGTGATTAATTTTGACGAGCCTAATTGATTGGGCTTTGTCACAAAGTTCTCATGATATAGCTTGGATGTGGACGGTAGAATTAGTAAAATTATCGTCTTTGAGTTAAACGATTCATTGAGACGAGTCCAATAAATTTCTTTTAGCAACGAGGTTCTGATAATAGTGACAAGATGTGGACATTCGAAAAAGATAACTTGACAATTTAGACATCTTCGTTAGAAAATGATTTTACGTGATCCAGGATCGACCATATGATCAGAAAAGGATGTGAAGCTTTGTTGAAATGGGACACTATTGGTTAAGAAAAAAATATAATAATTGATGACATTAGTTTGGTTGGATAGTTTGACTTGTCTAAATTACTATTTATTCATATTATTGAAGTATTACACAGAACTCCGATATTTTTTTCTGCCCTGATCAATATTACATATTAGACTATTAGAGCATACAAATTGATGAATTCTGAAACAAGTAATTATTTATCTTTACTGAAGATTAATTGTGCATAATTTGAAGACAATCGATCAAGATTTATTTTCTCTCCATACAAGCTTTGTCATTGCGTTTCACCCCCAGAGGGCGACTTCCACTGGCAGGTAAGGGCGGTCGACGTTGCCACATGCCAGCAGACACACGTTCACAAATATTGATATTCATAATTTTATTCTCATATTGGATAGCGAGCGAACGCCATGAACAGTTAGTAATAAATTCATGCATATTGAACGTCAGTCCCGTTAATGGGAAGATTGTCGACTAATCGTCACTAACTCGGTAATGGCGAATTTGATATGTAGAAGCGACCCGACCTTTACTAGAACTGCTATACCGTCTGAAGGCTACGTGTAATGTAATTTATCCCAATTATTATCAAAATTTTCTGTAGTAAATTTTTAGAGTAAGAACTTTGTTGATGGAAGGACAGGATACAGGATAATGCAAAATTTTACAGCTTTATGTAACTTATAATGGTGAACATGTTAAGTATAATTCTGCCTAAATTAATATCCCTTAGTCGTCTCGTACGATCACCCACAGGTAAGATATGGGGTGGTGAATAGTATTCTTACTCCGTCACCACACGAAATGAATATGAATAAGAATTATATGTATATATATATATACATACATATATATATATATATATATATATATATATATATATATATATATATATATATATATATGTATGTATATATATATATATACATATAATTCTATATATATATATATATATATATATAATCTAGTGCCATCAATAAAAATAAACTTATTATCGTAGTAGTAACCATAGAATTTTACATATACTGCATAAGAATTATAGAGATAATTATTTTACTTCACGTAACTAAATGTCAGTTTCATCCATCCACCTGCCTATCGAGATAGATTTTGGAATATAGACTTTCCCACGAATGGTAACGATATAATCTTGATGCTTGACGAACAGTTTCGCAATCGCAGTTGGTATTATGGCCGTTGGTTTGTTGGTTTTTTTTTTAATATAAATTTACGGTAATTTTTTTTTCTTACATAAATTTACTTGTTTTTTTTTAATGACACTTTTATTCATAAATTAGTTTGTGAATGTCCACTGCTAGACACAGGATTTAATGGGATAATCCATAAAATAGTCACGCTTGATAGGAGGATTGGCGATTGCATATATACTCGTATCCTCAAAAAATCCTCAAAAACTGAAGAAATACGCTAAAAACTCTTACTCGACCTAGGATTCGCGCTCAGGACGCTATGATCGCAGTAATGTACCTATGCAAGCTGACTATGTAGTATTCAGTTATTTATTTAAATACTATAATAAATATCTATATTATTATAGAAGTATTCAGTAAGGAATATTATCAATCAGTGCTTGTCCCAACATTACTATATGGAAGTGAGAGTTGGGTATGCAGAAAAGAGCATGAAAGCAAAATTAATGCGGTCGAAATGCGATCTCTACGGAAAATCTGTGGAGTTAGGCTGACCGACCGCATTCGCAACGACGACGTAAGAAAGCGAGTAGGTATGAAAGAGAGTATTGGTGTAAAGATGCGAAAGGGAATGCTCCGATGGTTCGGACATGTGGAAAGAATGCCGAACGAACGTCTGGTTAAGAAGATATACAATGCGAAATTGGAAGGATATAGGTACCGGGGGAGACCGAGATACACCTACCTAGACCAGATTGGTCACGTACTGAAGGAAGGTGGAGTCAAGAGTCTCCGAAATCGGCGAGCGTTGAGGAAGCGAGTGAAGTATGCAAGGATAGAGTTCTCTGGCACTCTGTTCTCTCAGCTTACCCTGCAAGGGATATGGCATGATGATATGTATGTATGCAGTAAATTTTTTTTTTGGTTATTATATAGATAACTAAGCTTTTGTTAAATAGCTCAATTATATAAACAAGCTTTTGTTCTTCTGTTTGCATTCGAATTATGAATTTGTATTCTTGAATTAAGTTAAAAGTATATTTCCTCATTAAAGAAAAGTAAATAAGAATTTGTTGTTCAGTGTTTTAACCATTGTAATTATACAAACCATTAGGTTACACTGATATTTTGATAACAATAAAGCAATTTTCCCAGAACGTTTATTAAAATGAATTATTCATACCTCGAAGAACTAAAATAAAAACTTATTTTTAAATCATCGAAAGATTATGTTTAATATTTAAATAATTACATAATTCTCGTTATACATTTATGCCTATTATAAAACAGTATATTTCTGGAGTATTATATTAAAATCAAATATTTACTGTAAATAAACATATTTCATTCCTAATGGTCGCGATACAGAATCGTAAATTTCCTAAAAGAATCGCTATATTTTCGTACTTCATACATACGAAAGTAGTAAGTGAGACATCCTGCCCTCATCTCACGTAAAGTGCGGTCGGCACAACATATTCTTAGCCTCCACGAACTTCTATCAGCCGTCATATCTGCATTCACAACTTTCATACACATATCCTCGTTTACACAATCCATTCTTCCACGATTCTTACGTCCATCCACAAGCATGAGTAAGTAAAGTAGTGAGAGTATGATACAAATTATTATTGTCAAAACTAACTATTGGTTTTAATTGTGGAAGATTCTTTCGAAAGTAAGGTTATAGAAAATATGAATATTGCAGTTACATATGCAAATAGTAAAGATTGATTTGAGCATTCAATTTAACCTCTCATAGACTATTCGTTTCGTCATCGTATATCTACACGAATGACTTAGTATGGCCTTGTCCTCAATTTATCTGAGCTAAGGTACGCGCCACACACATCAAAATTATATATGTATGATGCGTTTTTTAAAGTTGTATTAAGATAAACTAAAAGAACTATTTTAAGTCAACTGGTTTAGAATAATTAACGGAACCTTTTATTATTATCCGTTTAGTGATCTGGTGAAACGATCCGGTTGCCAGTAGATTAGTATACTTTCAATAAAACGCTTAAAAATAACTTTTCTACAACTTTTTTTATTACTTTGGGTTACATTTATTTTACTTTGTAATTTTTGTAGGTATTTATAATGTATTGAAAATAAATATGTCATATATTTTATTTGCTGATAATGTAGAGCCTAGTTTTATATGTGGGCATTTTTCAATTCAGTCTAGTAGTCTTTTATATTTTAATTATAATGTTAGTGAATATAATAAAAGTCTATCTTTTAAAATACATTCATAGAGTATTTAAATGTATCAAATATTGTTATTGCTACTTATATAATTATTATTATTATTTACACTTCGATATAATAATTGATGAAGGCTGATTATCTAGGATTGCCGCATCTCTTCAAGCACATTATTCTAAAGAAAAAACTTTAATGACTATACTCAGTTAGAGTATTCTCCTCAATTCTCTTCAAATATTAAATATAGCATTTGTTTTATTATAGGTTCGTGTGTTCATTGCAATCATCGGTGGTACAGCGTTTGCTATGTTTGAGGGAGCAGTAATAGCTATCGTGAGAGAACAGAAAGCTGACTACGGCATGCAGAGAATGTACGGCAGCATAGGCGGAATGATTTCTTCACCACTGTCTGGCTTGCTGATTGATTATGCTAGCCGGGGTAAAGGATATACAGATTTCAGGTAACATATACAATTTCATGTCAAGCATATAGCATTTATAAATAGAGCGATGTAAGACGAAAAATCCACTACTTTTCTATAGATTTAACAATATATTGAACGTCTAAGGACAGGGTCAAGTTACGATAAGAGATAAAGAAAATTGTTATTCCAGTGTGATGAGTTGTTTACAAAGCATTTAATCTTGCTATTTCCCAAAGAATTTTTAACACTGATTAAAAAAAAGGGTTAAAAAGGGTTCGTATGCGTTCAGTGTAAGCATTTTCTTTATCCTCTTTTGTATCTTGGCCGAATCCCGTATTCTTTTTGTTTTGAAGTGTTTGGTACATTGTCAAACCAAGGGCAAATGATAGCTCTCCATTTCTATCTTACATTTTAACATATTAAAGGATTGCCGCTATATATCGCCTAATATTCTGTAAAAATATTTATTTACGCCATATTATCAAGCCAGCCATATAATCAAGAAACCAAAGTCCTTGAAGTGTACAACGAACTCGTATCTTATTGTTTCCTTATTTGGAAGGTTTTTCATCAATACCAGATAATTTGTTCAAGAGAATTACTTATACTGTTGGACTTCCAACTGGTTTAAAGTCGACTGCTTTATCGGTCATGATCTTATCAACTTTGTCAAAATCATACTCACGCTGAGTCAAGGCTTTGTTTATGCAATAAAGAATGGCCTGCAACTATGGATTATTCCGCTCAACTAGTCTAAGCACTCTACTACTACAAGAATGTTGACACAGTAGATTCGGGATCTCTCTGTCACATATTGGGGCAAAATTCTATAACAATTACACAACCCCAGAAGAAAGTTGGTTGTGTGACGAATCAAACTCCTCTCTTTCGACGTATTTTTAGCCGCTGAATTGATATTCGAAGTCAAAATTAAGATCCATTGTACCATTTCTTTAAATAAATTTTATTGTTCTCTTTTAGCGTCACCTAGATTGTTTTGGGAAAGTTTAAGCTTTATTGTAACTATTTTCACTTCACATGACAGAATTTTATTCGCAGTTTGTTTATTTATTTGCTCTAGACATAGAGTAAATAAATAAATAAAATTATTAATTATTAATTAAATAAAATAAATTAGATTATTAATTAAATTAAATTTCTTATGATTGATTTGTAACCGTTAAATAATTATGCATTTATTGAGTTGTTATAAGAACATTCGGGTAGTTCATTATCACCTTTATAATGTCCACTGTTGGGTATAGGCTTAAGTATAATGCCATCCACCGAAGACAAAGACCTGGTTCCGGTGGCCCACTCGCTCGGCGAAGAGAGGTACATTGCAGGGCGAGTCTATGGGGTCGTGCGCCGCTACTTCTGTCGCCCCGGACGGATTTAGCAGAGTGTGCGAGTTCGCGATCGCAGTAGTTGTGCATTCTCAGAGGGAGGAGAGTGCTATTCGTAAGAGGAGAGTGCTATTCCTACATTTTCCTAGCACTCTCTTAACCGATTTTACGACTCTTACAGGGCAGTTATTGGTGTGACACATTGTATACATAAGCCGTCACTATACGGGTATACTTGCAGTTTATATTATGCAAACTAGTTATTAAGCAACTAATAAGTGACAGATTTGCATCGATTTAACCACTTGGTCCGATTAATAACAACAGTGATATTTCTACTTATCTAAGGCACTTTTTTTTTTAAAATGTTTACCTACAGAACAGCGTCTGTTGGGTCAATTAGTTTATAAATATTTATGAATATATTTTTTGGTGTCGATGATCGACATTGTGCTTCTATTGCCACATGGATGTATAATTATTGAGTGTGTCCATGAAAACATTTTCGACACTCTTATCAGTATGATCTACGGATTTATGTTTGGTAAAAAATAATAACTTTCTCTAAATTTTATGTCACAAAAAATATAAATTAATTATATGATGGTCTATTACGTATCTATATAGATATTTTTGTTTTTGATAGATTTATTTATCCGTGTGACGACGGAGTAGGAATACAATTCACTACCCCCTATCTTACCCGTAGGTGATCGTAACAGACGACTAAGGAATAGGTATAAAACGCATATAATAGATGTTATATGGAGCAGGAGAAGGAAAATTCGAAATAAAACCCTATACCAACATGTCTGAGGCGCGTGTCATAATAGATCAATTTCCCTCCCATTATAGAGGAGGCTCGAGCCTAACAGTGGGACATGTAAGTGCTAAGATGATAATGATGAGATGATGATAGATATATTAAGTAATAAAGCTGTGAAATTAATAAAAATATTAAATAGTTACACATTATTTAGGTTACGTAAGACCCTTCTAGGGAACCATGCAACGATAGTTATTTATGTTGCCTACACGGTTATTATTGTTTCATTATAAAACGCTAACACGGAGTCAGGCAGAAGTTACAACTGGCCTCGACCTTCATTGCGATGATTTCCTGTCACTTTCCGTATGGGTTTACATTTGTGTCATAATTCGTGACTATAGTATATTTGACAGTAAACAGCGCATTCTTATCTATGAATTATCAATATTTAAAAGCGTTCCTTAAATAAACATAATTTTTCTAAAAATTTGTGCGAGCGAAAAATGATTGCAACACGTGGGATTTAAACCTAACTACTGGCAATCGGTTCTAATGATATTATTAATTAGACGAGCGTGGACCTAAGTATAACAATAAAATTCGCGCTGTTATTGTCTCGGCACGCCATCTATCACGAAACGTTTACACACAGCTCCGATTTAACACTCAAACTTTTTAGTTAGAATTGTGTTAAATAATGACATGATCTAATTATAATATCTAAATTACTTTTTAAATATTATTTTAAAATGCTTTATTTGAAATAGATTTTTATAATTTTCTATCATATTTTATGTCCAACATTGGACGTTAATAAGCTGATGGATTAATCTAATCCATCCAACCGATTCGGTCGGATGTGGATGATAGTGAAAATCGAGTTAATATGCTATTTACTTAACAAGTAGTTCGAGATGCATATCATTTAATTGGTAAAATTTAGAATTTGCCTAATCCTTTCTAAGGCATCCGCGTTAGGATGACGTCTCGACGGCGAAAGCTGTCGAGGCATTGTAGGGGTCGCGCGGTGTTCCTATTGATGGTTTGAACGGGGTGTGATCATACAATTACAGAATATAATACAGAGGTGTAGAGAATCTACTGTACTATTGGTGAGCTTTACTAGATTTAGAGGAAGAAGAATATCTTGTACATAATTAATAATAATATACTTACTAAATGATAATGTTTATTTTATGTTATTTTTATATTTACAAATACTATATTAGACATCTTAAATGATATTATAAATTCGAATGTGAGTTTATTTGTTGGTTACTCTTTTATATTTTAACCATTCAATATAGAGTTTTGAAATTTGACTGCACAGATGGCGTAGTAATTAAGATACCGACCTTCCGTACCAGTGCCGTGGGTTCAATTCCTAGGCGTAATAATACTTTGTGCGATCCACAAACTGTGTTCTGCGTCTGGGTGTAATTTGTCTGCGTTTATAATATGTTTTTAAAGTCTCCCCCAAATACAAGTATTATTTTCTTTAGTGCAGAGTCATTACCCATTTTATAAATTATGTAAGTAAAGTATTTCACAGAAACCTTGTCAGGGGGTATTTAAAAGCGCTATAGGGTCACTCTCATATTTGAAAATTACTTTTGTCGAGCGATGGAAAAATTTAGTGAGGAAATCTATGTTATCGCGGGCGAAACCATAGTCATAACTAGTGTAAAGTCAAGTATTTTAAGTGTATATGGTTACGAGAGCCAGTCGTCACGTGTTCATGAATGCTGAAGTATCCCAATCATCAGGAAAACAAAATCAAATTAAAACACGTTAACATACATACATACATATCATCACGCCATATCCCTTGCAGGGTAGGCAGAGAGAACAGAGTGCCAGAGAACTCTATCTCTGCATACTTCACTCGCTTCTTCAACATTCATAATTCTCTTCATACACGCTCGCCGGTTTCGGAGACTCTTGACTCCACCTTCCTTCAGTACATGACCGATCTGGTCTAGGTAGGTTAGTCTCGGTCTCCCTCGGTACCTACATCCTTCCACTTTCGCATTGTATATACTCTCTTTCATACCTACTCGCTCTCTTACGTCGTCGTTACGAATGCGGTCGGTCAGCCTAACTCCACAGATTTTCCGCAGAGATCGCATTTCGACCGCATTAATTTTACTTTCATACTCTTTTCTGCATACCCAACTCTCGCTTCCATACAGTAATGTTGGGACAAGCACTGCGTTATGTATTGCTACACGTGCCTTCTGGCTGAGGTGGTGGCTGCCGAGAAGTTGCCCCAACGCTCCGTTCACTCTATTTCCCGCATTCACTCTTCGCTCTATATCAGTGGTGTACCTTCCATCTCGGCTAAATCCACATCCAAGATATACAAATTCATCCACTTGCTCTAGTACATCATTACCTATTGTTACTCTTACATCTGTTCTAGTTTTATCTCTTTCAAAGACCATTATTTTGGTTTTGCTCACATTCACGCGTAGACCCCTTTTCTTACAATCTTCTGTCATTGTGTCGACTAGGGTCTGCAGGTCAGTCGCTGACTGTGTCAGCAGGACTGCATCATCTGCATAAAGCAGAGCAGTGACCACTGAGTCGCCCATCTGGACTCCCACATTCATATCGTTCAACCGTTGGAGACATTTATCCAGATATATGATAAACAGCCTGGCTGACAGAACGCACCCCTGCTTAACGCCGATATTGACGTCAAACCAAGGCGACATTCCATCATCCAGCCGCACATAGGCTCTACAGCCCACGTAACTGGACTGCAGAGCCTGCAGCAGTTTACCGTTAATACCATACTCCGGTAAAATGTCCCAAAGTTCCTTTCGTACAACCGTGTCAAATGCTCTCTCCAGATCCACAAAACTGCAGAAAACCCTCTGACCTAGAGCCAGATGCTTCTCCACAATGTTGCGCAGAGAGAACACTTGATCCATGCATCCCCTTCCACTCCTGAAACCTCCTTGTGTCTCACACAGTAAACCATCGGACACCATCCTCATTCTCCTTTCAATAATTTTTCCATACACTTTTGCTGCCAAACTGGTCAAGCTTATGGCTCTGTAATTTGCGCAGTCATAACGTGAACCCTTGTTTTTAAACAAAGGCACGATGACCGCGCTATTCCAGTCCCTGGGAACCATTCCCGAGCTCCAACATAAATTGAGGAGCAACAGGAACGCCTCCCAGACACAAGAGCCACCAAGCTTGATCATCTCGGCAGACACCATATCAATGCCCGCTGCCTTACCATTTTTCAAACTTCTTATCGCCCATTCAACTTCATCCATACTGATGCCATCAGAGGACGCCGTTGTCGAATGTTGATCTACTAAACCACATCCAACACCGGCGCCAACCGTAGCATCTGCATACATATCGCCAAAATATTCACTCCATCGGCTTAACACGTCTTGTGTTTGTGTAAGAATGACCTTTAGACCTTATTTTATTCATTCTGAAGGCTGACCAACCACCCCGAGACTTCTTCACCTCTTCTTGCTTCTTTGAACTTCCACATACTTCTTTCGCTGTATCTACCATACTCTCTTTCAATACTCTCCAGCATTCTTCAATGTCCGATTGCGGCTGGCTTGCCATCGTCAGCCGTTCTCGGACACCCTCTGCATACTTTTCTCTTACACACTCTTCTTGCAACCTTTCAACCTTTATTCTTTCAAGCCCTCCGAAGTGGACACGCTCTCGCCAGTGCCTCCACTTTCTGAACAGACCACTAAATCTCGCAATAACGAGATAGTGGGGTGGGTCGACTGTGGGGGTGGGTCGACTGTGGGGCCCCTGTAGGCTCTTGCGTCCAATATTTTGCTTCGGAGGCGACTGTCTACCAAAATTAAATCTATTATACTTTTCTGTTCATTCCTTCTCCATGTATACATGTGGATGTCCTTATGTTGGAAAAATGTGTTTGACACAATAAGGTTTCTCTCCATGCATACATCCGCTATGAGCCTACCTCATAGCGGATGGAAAACACGTTAAAGTCGGTTAAAATAGTATTACTTCATATAGCTTAAGCTTTTTATGATGCTGGATATTGTACAAGCAAATGACTATCGAAATGATCAAATGGTCATTTGAAAATATTTTAACTGTGAAATGGTATCATTGCCTACATAAATAAATTTATATATAATTCTGCAGATATTATATTGGTATCAATGTTTTTTTTTAAAAAGATTGGTTCCAATTCAGTGTTTTATAAAATACTTCACAAGTAGCTTGACAGTCGATTTTATTGTTCGTTGCATATACGAGTACGATAAGACTTGAAGTCTTGAATTGATGTTTTTAAAAGGACAATGTATGTTCATTATCATCATTCTCCTACTCTTATCCCAATTACTTGGGGGGGTCGATACAATATGTACTCTTCTTACATAGTACATATTGTATAAGTTATTGGCAATAGTTTTATGTCCGGCCGCCTGCCAGACGTCAACCCTACTTGGGAATGTAATTGTTGACCAAACGGCATCAGATAGAGTTGACCCAGGTCGTTATAAGGCTCTTAGTTGTCTTTTACGACATCCATGAGCAAAGTAAGGGTTGGTAGTATTCGTAGCCGCTATTACACAGCTCAATGCACAGTATGCTATCATTTACATAACAGTTGCATTTAATTTGTAATCAATCAATCAAGGACAGAGATAATTGCAAAAATTTGTACAAAAACTTAAAAAACTGACGGAAATCCCAGTTAAGAAGTAATATTGCGTTAAAATATACGAGTTCTACTTCGAACTTGTGTTGAATATTTATTTGATTGACGCGTAACTTAATAGAAATCAGAATTTTAATTGCATGTGTTAGAATATGTGTTTATATTAATATTATGCAAGTGTTTATCAATAATAATCACCATTTAAAACATTGAAACTGTAAGTATATTGATGTGAATTGAAATTTTATGCGCGTGTGGATTCTATAAAATTGTTTGTGTATATTTTATGATCATAAAGTATGCATCAATTATTATAGTAATTCTATATTGACTGCACTAATGGCGTAGTGGTTAAGATACCAACCTATCATGTCAAGTGTCGTGGGTTCGATTCCTGTACAGGACAATACTTTGTGGGATCCACAAATTGTTGTTTTGAATCGGGATGTAATTGTATCCGTTAAATATATATCTGTAAAATTTACCGCAGTACTAGTATTAGTACCTTAGGGGACGTCCAGTAATCACGTGAGGTTTGAAAGGGGGTGGGTGTGGTTTGGTGTTATCGGTTTGATAAAAATCACGAAGTCCTAAACCTTTATAGTCTTAAACCTCATCACCAAGGTGGTGTTAAAATATGCTAAAAAAAAGATCACGTGATTAATGGACGTCCCCTTACGGCCGGTGTTGTTTATAAAAAAATATAGCATATAGAAATTGAGAGATTGTTTTTTTATTGCTCTTAGTGGCAAACGAGCAAGCAGCACACCTGATGGTAAGTGTTACTAGCGCCCTTGGACCTTTGCAATACTAGGTGTACCCTACCATTAAAAAATAAATCGGCCCGCGGCTGTAGACAGAAAATTGTAACTGGCCCTACCACTACTAGCTAGGCATGTTTTTGAATTACAGGAGAGGAAACTTAATTTATTCACTTCCTGACGCTTAACAATATTCTAAAAAGTTCAAATATTATGCCGTATTCTATTCTGTTTTGATTTCAAAACGCATATCTGTATGATATATACTTAAGACGTAAAACAGTGTTGACTTTTCCATCCTATTCTCCATTTAAAAGTAATAATGTTTTACCTTCATGTATAGAATAATGCAATCAATTAACAATGTATATTTTATTTAGTTACGCGACGCCGTAACCATCGTCATAATCATAAGGTTTTATGTGAAACACCATGAAATGTAAGGCCACGCGAAGTGAGCAGTCATTTCCGTGCTTTAAAAAAAAAAGGAAATATAATAATTGATTAAGTAATTAAATGTTTGGCAATCTATTATAACTATCCAGCGCCTTTATTTTTTAATTTGAGTTTATTGTAATGATTTCTGATGTTTACGCGAGTATATAACAAATATTTTTACGGATTCTATTGCGTTTCTATTTGATTTTAAATTTCCCAACGTTTCGAACAGTACAGAGTTCATGGTCACGGGAGGACAGAGTTTTGAGTTTATTATTATCAACTAGGGTGATGGAGTTAGAATACAATTCACTACTACCTTAATTCGCTATGGGTATCCTAAAGGACAACTAAAATATATACATACATTTTCCAACGTGGCAATGCTGCCAGCATTCTGGGCACGTTACCTATATAGCAGCGGTTTATTTGAATAAGTATTTAATATGTTTTTTTTTTTCTCTTTAGTAAACATTTAATTAGCCTTTTATATTCATAATTACTTAATTTAGACTTAATTTGAATTTAATGAATATTAATAATAATATTACAGAGATTTATAAGACCACTTCTTTTATAAAATAAACATGATTTTTATACATACATACATATTATCACGCCATATCCCTTGCAGGGTAAGCAGAGAGAACAGAGTGCCAGAGAACTCTATCCTTGCATAATTCACTCGCTTCCTCAACATTCATAATTCTCTTCATACACGCTCGCCGGTTTCGGAGACTCTTGACTCCACCTTCCTTCAGTACGTGACCAACCTGGTCTAGGTAGGTTAGTCTCGGTCTCCCCCGGTACCTACATCCTTCCACTTTCACATTGTATATTTTCTTAACCAGATGTTCGTTTGGCATTCTTTCCACACTAAAATATATAATATTCAGAATTGTAGATAGCATCTATACAAAAAAAGGAAATCTCTAAATCACACCCTATAGCATCTACCTAACTGACCAGTGTAGTATAGTAGGTCGATCGCTTTCCTAATGTTGACACAACAGTGGAAAGTTTATCAGCTGAGATGGTGATGTTGATTATCAATAATAGATTAGCAGTAAACTTTCACTTTATTCTCCGTACAATAAAACGAACTACGTATAAATATTTATGAATGAACTGTCGCACATTTCTAAGTATTTCTAATTACGTCGTTTTAGGATAATAATTTTTCGTGTGGTGACGGTGTAAGAATACAATTCGCCACCCCCTATCTTATCCGTGGGTGATCCTACGAGACGACTAAGGGATATAAAACGCATCACCGAAGTCAAAAATCGGGTACCGGTGGCCCGCTCGCACGGCGAAGAGAGAAGGTTTTACGGTGGGTCTATGGGGTCACGCGCCGCCTTTTCCGTCAACCTGGACCGATTTGGCGGGACGCATCCATAGTCCACAAAAAAATAAAAAATAAAAAAGGGATATAAAACGCATTAATATCTACGTGAGAGAAGGAAAACTCGAAACAAAACTCTATACCAACACGTCTGACCAGCGTGATATAGTATAGGTCAATTACCCTCCCATTATGGAGGAGGCTCCAGCTCAACAGTGGGATATATATGAGCTGAGATGATGAAGATAATAATACACCAATCACGTAAATGTCGTTAAAATTATAGCAGTATTACAATTTGAGATGTGTTCATTGTAAATAATCTGGTAATCATACTCAATATATGTTTAATTATTATTTTACATACCATTAATTTTACCTAGTTTACCAACAATTCAATTGCTATGGTCGGTTCAGCGGTTCGGAACATTTAATAGTACACGGTTACATAAACACTTTAATTACTCTGATGATATTTGGATAAGTATTTTACATACAAAGATTTTAGGCTTATGTAATTATCTTTTATTTTGACTGCACATATGGCATAATGGTTAAGATACTGTTTAGCTTTCGTGCCAGTGTCATGAGTTCGATTCCCACGCAGAACAATACTTTGTGCGATCCATAAAGTGTTCTTCTGAGTCTGGGTGTAAGTTGACTGCGGTTATTACATACATACATAGCTTCACGCCTGTTTCTCTGAGGGGTAGGCAGAGACTACGCATTGCTACAAACCACGATCCTGACATACCTCTATCGCTTCATTCACACTCATCACAGTCTTCATGCGTTAATTGCATGTTTGTAAAGTCCCCCGCAATGCAAGGATTACTTCCTCAGTACAGGGTGATGTTTAAAAAAACTTGGAAAGTATGACTGATGGTTTTTATCATATAGATATATATTATATATATATATACACATATATATATATATATATATATATATATATATATATATATATATATATAGATATATATATAGATATATATATCTCTCACTATATCTTTAAACGAGCAATGTATATATATATGTGTGTAATCTGAATCTCGGAAACGGCACCAACGATTTTCTTGAAATTTAGCAGACAAGGGGTTCCGGGGGCGATTAATCGATCTAGCTAGGTTTCATTTATAGAAAATATTATTTTGTCAGTATATTTCGGCAACAAAAAATTAATTTTTCATTGTACTAAAACTATTAGAATATGAAGGTTTTCAAATTTTGACGCTGTCATTAAGAATAGACATTTAGCTCAGTTGGAAAATCGAGTGGTCTAATCCAAACAAACCGGAGCTCGGTTCGGATCCTTACTTTTTCTTATTTACTTTTTGGCCTTATTTTTTATTATTATATTAATTATTATCATTTGCCCGCATTTTTGTCTGCATAGAAGTCGATAATGTTTTAATAGGATTTTTGTTTGTTTTTTACGTTAATATTTTTATTGTTATTTATAGATAATTATGTATAAATGTTTGTATTCTTATATAGTATAACAATCTTATCCGTGTGGTGACGGCGTAAGAATACAATTCACCACCCCCTATCTTACCCGTGGGTGATCGTAAGAGACGACTAAGGGATATAAAATGCATATAACATCTATGCAAGAGAAGGAAAACTCAAAACAAAACCCTATACGAACACGTCTGACCAGCACGGTATAGTAGGTTAACTTCCCTCCTATTATGGAGGAGGCCTGAGCCCAACAGTGGGACGTATATGGGCTGTGATGATGATGATGATAACAATCTTTGTTATAGTGTAGAGAAGGTTTAATAAACATAAAAATCAAATGAAATTTTGTTATATATTATGGACACCAGGCTTTTTCTTAGCAGTCCATGTTTTTAATACAACGCGCTCATTGCAACCGAGGCGATGGAAGGGTAGTGCACGGCCCCATAACCCACCGTCTTTTCCATCGAAATTAAGCCGACCACTGGTACCGCTTCTGTGACAACTCCGCCCACCCGCGATTCTACACCTATTACAGTATTTCTTTGTAAACAATATCTTTTGTTTTCCTTTCGGATGCTAGAGTTACCAGGCTACTCTGTGAGCTTACTCTAAAGCATGTCACATACAACTGCCCATGGAGAAGCAGCTTTCTCTCAAGTCTACTCCCGCTACATTAAGAATATGACCTCGAGCTTTGTTTATGGTTATTGCGAAGCAGACTTTAATGGCAAACTGCACTCTCTGAAATTCGAAGGAGTAATTTGATGGTATTTGGAGAATCCTAGGAATAAATACAGACTCTGCTCAAGAACAACCGATCACTATAGTTGACCCGATTACATTGCAATGCAATGTTTTTTCTTGCAAACTGGTGGCATTGTATAATTTTAGCGCGCCAGCTCTCAATTTTAAGATGTGAGTTGGTAGACCGGGAGCCTTCAGAGTATTCAGGAACTCGCCCGGTTGTCGGACTCGGGGTTTATAACTTATTCGAAAGATTTTAATATTCGACCCCTTCGAATTATTTAAAATATTTGCAAGTAAATAGTATAAAGAAATCGAAACGACCATAGTAGCACATAGGTAGGTCATGTCGTCTTGCGACCAATCTGATCAGCATTAACATCCTGTCTCCCTATCGTATCTTACTGATTGGTCCTAATATAACTCAGCCTTTCCGTCTCAATTGTTACAAATATGTTGATTAAACCCTGACTAAACAGCGAAAAAAATATAGAAAATGACTATCTCTCTTTACTAATCATTATACGGTAAAAATATCCTCGCCAGACTAAAATTAAAATGAGTAATAAATCTTATGAGCGATTGATTTCAGTTATACGATGCAATGTGTTATCATGGCTCTCAATTACAATATTTGGCTTAGAAAATTGTTGTCCAACAATTTAAAATTTCAAACTATACGTTCCTATGACGCCGTGACCTAAAAGTGTATGACCTCTTTATAGCTTAGAAACTTTCAAATGCTGTATTAATACAGTATTGTGACTTTTGAGACATTCCAATTTTAAAGAGTATTTCCATTGTATCAAGTTTTTATGTGAGTTCAACCTCGTCAGGGTTCTATACCAAAAGCGTAGAACAGCAACCTATAACTAAGACTTCGCCGTCCGTCCGTCCGTCCATCTGTCTATCACCAGGTTGTATCTCATGAACCATGATAGTTAGACAGCAGTCAGACAGAAATTTTCACAGATGATGTGTTTGTGTTGCCGCTATAACGTCAAATACTAATAAACAATATATATATATATATATATATATATATATATATATATATATATATATAATAAGCGCATATATTATAACAGCGACATTTCCATTTATTTATACATATTTGTGTATACAATCTTTGTTGCAAGTGATTGACAGCGAGATTCGATTGCTATTATGATGGATACAAGGAGTATTCGTTATTAGATGTTCAATAAGGAAATTCTCAGTATTTTTATCAGTACGGTATATGAATTCTGTATTCTATGTGACAAAAAATTCCTATTAAAATGTTCATTATTACGCTTTTGTCTCATAGTTGTTTATATACTTGAGCGATAAAACCTTGAACATTGAAAAATATTAGGATGGTGTTTGTTTGTAACACTATAATGATTTCTTAGGAAGAATGAGAACAAATCATTGAGGAATGCTTTCGGATGTTCCTTTTTAACTATATATGTTTCAAGTCAATTTAGAATTGGCATAATCAAATTAATGCGCATTGCATTAGTTTATCTATGTCAATTTTAGATTGAACGAGTCAAGTGCTTCTAACTTTTTAATCATCATCATCATCACAGCCTATATATGTCCCACTGTTGGGCTCGGGTCCTCCTCCGTAATGGGAGGGAAATTAACCTACTATACCGCGCTGGTCAGACGTGTTGGTATAGGGTTTTGTTTCGAGTTTTCCTTTTCTTGCATAGATGTTATATACGTTTTATATCCCTTAGTCGTCTCTTACGATCACCCATGAGTAAGATAGGGGGTGGTGAATTGTATTATTACTTTGTTACCACACGGATAATATAAATAACTTTTTAATGAACGATTAAAAATATCGTTTATTTTTAAATAAAATTAAAGGCAACGATGTTCAGAATTTCCTATCATTGGCTTAAAATTTTCCTCGCAATAAGCGTGTACCGTCTGCTGTCTTTCACTATAATTTGCTTGAATTTTAAACGCTAGACATAGGCTTCAATCCATGCATTATTTACGGCAAGCAACTTTCTGTGATTAATGCATCAGCCCATGTGATAAAAGTCTGCCTTACACTATTCGTCTTATATGTGATTGCCACTCAAGCGAACCATTAGTCACTAATGTTCTCGAATAATCTAGCGCTATCTATCTATCTAATCTATCTATCTAATATCTTTAAACGAGCAATTCTTATATATATATATATATATATATATATATATATATATATATATATATATGTATATATATATATATATGTATATATATATATATATATATATATATATATTCTGAATCTCGGAAACGGCACCAACAATTTTCTTGAAATTTAGAATGCAGGGGATGCCGGGGACGAGTAATCGATCTAGCTAAGTTTTATTTGTAGAAAATATTATTTTGTTAATATTTTCAGGCAATGAAAAAATATAATTTTGCGTTGACTGACAACTATTAAAATATGAACGCAAATTTTGACGCTGTCATTATGACACCTCAATTGGATAATCGGGCAGTCTAATCGAGGCTGGTTCGGATCCTGTTTCTCTTTTTTAATACTTTTTGACTTTTATTTTTTTTTAATTATTATTTAATTAATTATTTCTATTATATTTAAATATATCTTCAAAACACACTAAAAATGAAATACCGAGCTAAAGCTCGGTCATCCAGATATTGTACGTATGTATATGACATGGGACATTTGGTACATGTTTGTTACATTTACTTTTTATATATACCACATTATCTTTTTACGGATTGCCATATTTTGAACTTTATTTAATAAAGGACAACCTTAAAATAACACGTCAGGTTACTTGGAGCTTAGTGAATAGGTTAATACTTAAAGACCATGCTTCTTTATAAATAATGGCTTATAATACACTTGTTCTTTCAGAATATAAATATACGCTGGAGTATATAGACTGTAAATATTGTCTTAAGTTTCTCGAACGCTGCTCAGCCAAGTCGGATCTCTTTTTTGCAATTACATCTATCTAGCAGTAGTTTTGTACTAACTACTTTTCTACTAAGTAAACATAGTGTCAAAGAACAGTTTTGAGAATCATATTCCCAACTGATACTGGAATAGAAATGATAGTAATCTTAGATTTGTTTGGCCCGTTTTAATTTGTAGACATTTTAGTTAATAAATTATGTTAGAGTCAAAGAAGATTCAAGTTTGTGAATAAATGATCGCTTATATATTATAAGTGTGTATACATTTTTTTCAGGCCAGCCTTCTATCTGTATGCTGTGCTGAAAATAGCGTCGGGTGTGCTGATGCTAAGTATTGATCTGGAATTCAAGCAACCGGCGCAAAATCTGCTCGAAGATGTCATTACCGTTTTTAGGAACATTGAAATAGTTGCACTTTTCATCGCCTGCTTCATTATGGGTAAAAAAGATCTTTAACTATAATCCATTAAGAATGAAATTCATGTATCACATAAGGGTTTCTAAACATAGCCGACCCGACGACAAGGACCTGGTACCACGCTTACATTTTAATAAATGCCTTTCTAAACACGGAGCCAATAAAATCCATTCATCATCATCATAATCACAGCCCACATATGTCCCACTGTTGGACTTGGGCCTCCTCCGTAATGGGAGGGAAATTAACCTATTATACCGCGCTGGTCAGACGTGTTGGTATAGGGTTTGGCTTCGATTTTTCCTTCTCTTGCAAAGATGTTATATGCGTATATCCCTTTGTCGTCTCTTACAATCACCCATAGGTAAGATAGGGGGTGGTGAATTGTATTCTTACTCCGACACCATATAAAACCCATTAATAATTTTAATCCTTAGTCTTGAAGGGTTTTCCTTCTTCAGCCCGCATATGTTCCTTTAATTGAGCACGGGTATCTCCTACAGTGGATGGAAATTGGGCCACTATATTTCGCGAAGCAGTATATTTTTTTTTTTTTTTAATTTTCTCTCCCTTAAACTGTATTATCATCTTTTACGACGTCCGCCAAAGAAACCACTGAACATAAAAGTGGAGGACTAATTACCATTTGTTGGACTCATTTTCAAGATTTCTTGTTGCTATTACGTAATATAAGAAAAAATACTAACAATATTTGTGTGATTTGAGATAGGGTTTTTGCGTTTATCGCACTTGTGTCATGAAATGGCTTAGTGAACTAAGGAACTAGAAAGTGAAATAAGGAGGAGACAGATTTAAACTTAATACCGACATAAATAGGTATATTAATTATTACAATTTCTTTTAAAAAGGATTGTAAGAAAAGGGGTCTACGCGTGAATGTGAGCAAAACCAAAATAATGGTCTTTGAAAGAGATGAAGCCAGAACAGATGTAAGAGTAATAATAGGTAATGATGTACTAGAGCAAGTGGATGAATTTGTATATCTTGGATGTGGATTTAGCCGAGATGGAAGGTACACCACTGATATAGAGCGAAGAGTGAATGCGGGAAATAGAGTGAACGGAGCGTTGGGGCAACTTCTCGGCAGCCACCACCTCAGCCAGAAGGCACGTGTAGCAATACATAACGCAGTGCTTGTCCCAACATTACTGTATGGAAGCGAGAGTTGGGTATGCAGAAAAGAGTATGAAAGTAAAATTAATGCGGTCGAAATGCGATCTCTGCGGAAAATCTGTGGAGTTAGGCTGACCGATCGCATTCGTAACGACGACGTAAGAGAGCGAGTAGGTATGAAAGAGAGTATTGGTGTAAAGATGCGAAAGGGAATGCTCCGATGGTTCGGACATGTGGAAAGAATGCCGAACGAACGTCTGGTTAAGAAGACATACAATGCGAAAGTGCAAGTATGTAGGTACCGGGGGAGACCGAGACTAACCTACCTAGACCAGATCGGTCATGTACTGAAGGAAGGTGGAGTCAAGAGTCTCCGAAACCGGCGAGCGTGTATGAAGAGAGTTATGAATGTTGAGGAAGCGAGTGAAGAATGCAAAGATAGAGTTCTCTGGCACTCTGTTCTCTCTGCCTACCCGGCAAGGGATATGGCGTGATGATATGTATGTATGTATGTACAATTTCTTTTATAAATCAATGTTATATAAATAGAAATGTTATATTATATGCGTACTGTTTGCTGTCATTTATTAATTTTAATAAAGTACAAATATGGAGTACAGATTGATATTTGTTCGCAAATCATTAAGAGCTGATGCTCTTAATGATTTGCGAAGCTATTAAAATGAAAAAATACAAATTTATGAATAATAAAGGTAGCTATGTACTTTTTTTGTGGCAGGCCGTGGTAGGTATAGACAGCTGCGTATAGCTATTAGGTAATTTCAGTTCACCAAAATGTAGTAGTGTGATAATGATCACAGATAATTCTTTTTAATAAATATTTAAGGTTTTAATCGTAATTTATGTATTTGATTCACTTAATTATAAGATATTTTAATTATAAGTTCGCGTTTCGATCCGGTGGTATAGTAAAATATTTATAATATACCTATTTATATTATAATAATTATCACATATGTAATTTTAAATACCTCACTGATAATTATGATGTCTTAAGTGATAAATATTAAAGTAGCCTCTAATAAATTGTCTTCCATTACTATTATTAATTATCTAAAATAACAGGCTATCCGTAGGAGTAGATTTTTCGTAGTAATTTTTCTCGTAGTTTTGTGGACAATAGCAAACGTTACCAGTAATTGGTTTGGCAGTTACTGCAAAAATAAATCAGTATATATTTCAAAAATATTATGCCTAAAATTTAATTCAAGTATCTAATAAAAATTCGTTGCATGTTAATTGCTGTACAAAAGCCCAATCCGTCATATCAGACTAATGTTTAAATTTATCGTGTTTTCAGGTACGGCCTGGGGATACATTGAAAGCTTTTTGTTCTGGCTTCTTCAAGATCTAGGTGCTTCTCGCTCTCTCATGGGTATTACCATAACAGTTGGTGGTATAGCTGGCTTGCCGCTACTGGTGCTCTCTGGACCTATTATCAGGCGAATAGGACATGCTAATGTGCTCTTCATAGGATTCGTTTTTTACGCCATAAGATTATTAGGTAAGTCAAGTTTTATATTAAACTACATAACTTACGAGACGCTATTATGTGCAAATGTAAAAACAATAACGAACGTCTTACAATTCAATTGAACCTAAAGGTCGACATGTAAATTCAAAACAATCTGATGTTTTTATCATCATTCTTTTACTCTTATCCCAATTATTTGGGGTCGATACAATATGTACTCTTCTTTCATAGTACATATTGTAAAAGTTATTGGCAATAGTTTTATGAGCGGCAGCCTGCCAGACGTCAACCCTCCTTGGGAATGTAATTGTTGACCAAATGGCATCAGATGGAGATGGCCCAGGTCGTTATAAGGCTCTACGTCGTATTTTACGACATCCACGAGCGAAGTAAAGGTTGGTAGTATTCGTAGCCGCTATCACACAGCTATCACACATATCAATCTTATTTTTTATCACTCTGAAATATAATATGCATCATTGACTGGCATAAAGTGGGTGGGTGTTATAAATAAACTGCGGCTAATGACTCTGAGGTACTATGTCAAGGACCAATTCCATTAGCCAACTTTTACAGTACCTACGGATGAGAGTAACGTAACAATACGTCATGTATTGTATTCTCAATGTATCACTAAATGTACAAAATTGTATATTGAGAGCATCTCCTTTAATTTTTATAATAACCTATAACTTTTGATCATCGATCATAACTTTCTTTATGATTCTAATTGTTACTGGCTATTTTTATAATTAATTAAGCATATTAAATGCTAAATTTCAGTAATTTGAATAACAAGGTTGTTTCATCGTTTAATACAATTCTAACTGCAAAGTTTGAAGTATTAAGCCTACAATGTGTACACATTGTCAGGTAGATGGCGCACGTCACCTTAAAGACGTAATTATGATACGAAGCGAGATTTGACTGTCCTGCAATAGTTCATAGTGGTGTAAGTGGCAGCATGATTGGGCCGGACTCCCAATAGGTTCGAATCCCGCTTGTGACATCATTTTTCGCTTCGTAATCGTTTATAAATAATTAAGCATATTAAATGCTAAATTTCAGTAATTTGATACTGTCTATTAAATTCAAAATGACCACTACGGATATACTAATTCTGAAATTCCAATTTTTAATTGGATTTTTAAAAAAATCCATATTTATTATTTTTCTTCGATTCACCCGTGGGATCTTATTTAGCATGTGGTTGCGTTCCATAAAGTATAAAATTGATCATTGGCATGCTATGGGTAAGATGTATGTAAGCAATGGATGATTAAAGTCTGAATGATGATGATGATCATATTCTATAGCGCAAACATTTGCAATCCAAAATCATATATCGTAATCTCATGTATATACGTATATTTATATATATATATATATATGTATATACTATTATAATGATGTCAAGGTATAATATATTCAAGGTTTCTTTCACCTTTTTTAACTGGTCCGATGATATTTAAGTTGCAAATTTACTTTCACTCTTTAATGCCCTTCAGCACTAGATGAGGGCTTTTCTCTCATTGCTAGTGAACTGCCAAAGGTTGTCTAACGTATAAACAGTACGACTAACCTTACTAAAATACTATCAGCATTTTTAATTTGTTTTTTAATTAAATCCTCAAATTACGTGGTTGATTTTTGTGTAGTGATGGAGCAAGAATGAAATTCAGTACCCCTTTTTTACCCGTGGGTGTCGTAAGAGACGACTAAGGGAAAACATCTTTGCAAGAGAAGACAAACTCCAAATAAAACTCTATACCAACAGAGTTCTATATAAGCTGTAAGGATAATGATGATTATGCAGTTGAAGATCAATTAATAGACCACTGTGCACATATTTTATTGTGAGACAGCTTCGAGTATCTCTGACTTTTCCAAATTATGTACTATCGTTGACCAACGATTCCCATGGCTTCCAATCTCACATATAAACCTCCATTGTTTTCAAATAATTAATGAAAATCATTGATGAAAATTAATATAATGGGGTAGAAGATCAATAAATAGATTGCTATGATGGTTTATGTATAGAAACCGACTTCACTCATATTTAAGTTTACGAAAATATGTGAGTATCATTATTAACCTACGGGTACAAGGCTTCGATGAAAAATCTCAAATATATTCCACTCTTGAAACGCCGGAGACAATCGATATCATCATCATCATCATCATCTTAGCTCATTTATATCCCACTGTTGGGCGCTTCCTCCATAATGGGAGGAAAATTGACCTACTATACCACGCTGGTCACACGTGTTTGGTATAGGGTTTTGTTTCGAGTTTTCTTTTTTCGCTTAATCGTCTTTTATGATCACCCACGGGTAAGATAGGGGATAGTGAATAGTAGATATTCTTACTCCGTCACCACACGGAAAAAAAACCAATATATCAATTCGATTTTAAATTTTCAATATCTATAATTTTTTTATTGAGTCGAGTTCATAAATAAGTCTCTTACAACTTATGTAAATCATTGTGTATTTTTTATTTCAGGTTACTCGTTAATTTATAATCCATGGCTGTGTCTCATATTTGAAGCGATGGAGTCTGTAACATCATCATTGTCGTTCACTGCTGCAGTTACATACGCTGCAAGGCTCTCCTCAACCACTACTGACACTTCTGTACAGGGTCTTCTTGGCGGAATTTACTACGGTGTTGGTATGTAAATGTTATTCAATAGACTACTATGCAAAAGAATTGAGTTCGCGTTATATGTGCATATCTATCTTTCCGAAGTCCAACGTCAACTTTTTGTCAGTTTCCCCAGATAGAGGGTAATGGCATAACTACCGCGTTTTGCACGAGAGTTGCCGCCGAAGATTGGTGTTATATGTTTGGTGTTTCTTTATTTAATTATTACGACACACGATATCACTACACGAGTGAGTGGTGATCACATATTTTATTTTTAATTTCTCATTACACGGCAAGCACAGATCTGAAAAGAGCAATGGACACAAACATTTGTTTTAAATTTGACGTGATTATCCAAAATTGAAACGATATTAAGGCATCAAAAACAGCTTTGTGATATTAAGTCAAGGTTGTATTAAACCGGGAGACGTCTGAGCTTATCAGAGTTTATATCGTAGGGCAGCGAAAACGAATGCTACCATTGCTTATAGACGTCAGACATGCCAACTAAGAACTCTATATTTACACCAATTCCACCAAGTTCTGGGTGGTCAGCGATTACATTGCAAAGGAGGTCAAACCTCACTGGGAGTAGGTATACTCATCTAGTAAGCAGCAAGTTACAAAACTTAATCAAGACCCAACACAGTATCTTTCTCCACGTGTAGCCATAAATTAGATCCTGTTATTATACAGGAGGTTGATATTGATATATATTTATTAAATTAAAATTCATATTTGTACAAGTAGGCAATGTACAATAAAATTTTCATTAATAAATTAACTCGTATAAGAACCAACGAAGAAGATACAACAAGAATAAAAACATAAAAAATGGTTATAACGTCTTAACTGGTTGCTTATCTAAATTTATGGTTGGGTTAGGTCAGTGGAACAACTTTAAAATAGAATCACAATAACAAACTGTATAAGAACCTTGTATATGTAAAATATGGAGGGTAAAAACTAAGGAGGACCATCTCAGTGTATTAAGAAGTTTCCATTGAACGGGAGCAAATTAAGGTGGCGCTATAGTAGCAAGTGGAAGCATTTTAAAAAGAGCGCCACAAATTTCATAGGTTCATAGGTTATTATTTATCAAATCATAGTTGATTACGTAACTCAGCACACTTATTACTGCTACATTCATATCATTTCCACTTGCTACACTAGCGCTATTTCGGTGAGTGTTCGAACAATAATTTGCTGTTTACAAGTGGACACTTTTTGGACTAATCCCCCATACAAGATGGTTCTCCTTACCCTCCATAATGTAAAAGAAAGATAGATATTTTCACTAGATGGCGTTATCTAATTTACTTAAATACGCTATACTGCAACTTTTTTATTTTTATTGCTGATGGTGGTAAACGAGCAAGCAGCACAGGTGTGCTTTTTTACCATCATAGTGATGGTAAGTGTCACTGCCGCCCATGGACCTTTGCAATAGCAATAGTACAGCTAGGCCGCTGCCTATCAACAAAAATCTCAAACCCACCCAGAAAGTTGGGCTGCCGGCTCTCTCGCTCACCGAACGAAGCACATCAGCATTTTGCCATTGTTCGGACGTCGATTTTCTGCGAGAGTGTGGTACCATCCCGGAAGGACTGGCCCGCGGCTGTAGACAGAAAACTGTTAACAGTCCATTTGTGATAGGACCTATCACAAATGGAATACAAATAAAAAAAAACTGAGAAATACTGAAAAATCTTAGAATAAAAGACTACAAGATCTAAAAAAAAATATGTTTAAGTAGAAGTCTGTTATACTAATGTATTTTATCTTATTTATAATTTGCAGGTAAGGGCTCTGGTAGTCTTATTGGTGGTTATCTAATGAAATTCTTCGGTACCAGACCAACCTATCAAATATTTGCCGGCGCCACATTGATTACTGGATGCATGTACTATTTGTTTAACATGTTCTATATCCGGAAGAGATTGAGCACTGAGGACAATAATAGCATTTGTAAGAAAAGGCCATCAGTAGATATTGAATGCAATGAAAATAATAAAGATGGTGATAGATCAGTTCTAGCAATAGATGCCATTAATAAGCCTGAAATTAAGCCGGAAAATCTAAATACAGATGTAGACATGGGCACAGAATCGAAGTCAAATCATAAGAAATTAGTATCTGACAATGTAGATGGCAGTAGTGACTCCGGCGTGGACAATCCAGCGTATAATGAAACTGATATATTAGACACGAAAAAAGGAGATAATAAAATTATCGGATAGTGCTTTTGTGATATATTACACTAATGACAGAATAGTATTAGTTTAATATGTAATGATTGTATATTAAGTTCACAGTATGACTGTAACTTTATTATTCTAGTAAATCAACGTCGAATTTAGTAGTACTTTTTGATTATTTAAAAAAAAAAATTATGAATGACATTTACTATAAATGGACGAATATATTAAATCTGATATACATGTTGAATTTTCTAAGTGTACGTCCATAGAAAAAAACGGAATTATGAAAATATTGACAAATCTCCAAAGATTTGTGGTACTGTTAATAATTATAGAGTAGATATTAATTTGTTAACTATAGCTAGTTATTATTGGTCAGGACATGGATTGCCTAGCAAAAATTTTGGGAGTATAAAATATGTATTAACTTCGAAGAAAACCTATATGTTATATCATCTATGCTAATAGAATCTCAACTTGAATAGATCTGGCTTAAAGTTGTAAGTAACCAAGCCATAGACTCCAAAAAAACATGAAAAGATCAAAGTATGAAAATGACATATGGTAAATTAAAATAATTTTAGTTAATAACAAAATAAAATCACTATTGAAGAATGAGTATTTAACATGTATATCAGCATAATATATCGCCAATATTTCCTTCGTGCAATAAAACATGACTGTTTCCATTTATATTTTATTTATTGTTTTATTTTTATTATTATCATTTGGACAGTATTACGTAGTTATATTTATATTTACAAATGTCAGCCATTGTTATGCAGTAAATAAATGTTATTTTATTAATCTTTTTTATTTGGTATTATTGACGTTATCTGTTGATGTTGACCATAGGTTTTCCGAAAGAGAAATATTGCCATAATCGCCACGCTTTGTAGGCCAGTTGGAGATCGCAATTATCGCGGTTATCAGGAGAACGCTGCCGTTAATTCTCATGGTGATTCCTTCGTCTCCGCGACAGGAAGAGTTGGCAACATATTGTATTCTTTACCCACCAACACAGGGAAGTCTTAACATAAAAATATATTTTACTCATTACATGTTTTGAATATTCTCACTCATTGTATCATATCAATACTTAAGCTGTGTGGTGGCGGTTACGAATACTACCAACCCTTACTTTGCTCGTGGATGTCGTAAAAGACAACTAAAAGCCATATAACGACTTGCGCCAACTCCATCTGATGCCCTTTGGTCAACAATTACATTCCCAAGGAGGGTTGACGTCTGGCAGGCGGCCGGTCATAAAACTATTGCCAATAACTTTTACAATATGTACTACGAAAAAAGAATACATATTGTATCGACCCCATGTAATTAGGATAAGAGTAGGAGAATGATGATGATGTATCATATTAATACGTCGTAAGTATATCTAACATTAAATTATTGAAATATATGAAGACAAAATCACAATATCCGTTTATCGTATTCACTTAAGGTCTCTAAAGATAAAAAGAAGAAATAAATCCGCTATCGCTGAGGACTTAAAAAATACAATTAATGCACAAAAAAAATACCCAGACTCAGAACAATCATGCGCACAAAGAATTATTATATTGTTTAGGGACTAGATCCTGATATCGTTGATATGTGGATTGTTACTTGGACCACTATATTTACCCAAAGCTTTCACTTTCATTACACTAGCCAAAATTCATTTTCATACTTATTCCATTTTTTGCTCCTAAATTTTTTGCTGAAAGAAAGAGCTAATTTGTTGTATTCTTATTAAATAAAAAAATGACGCCATTGGCATGTGTAAAGAGTGTACTTTCTCACGTGAACTAAAAGGTATTAGTATGCTCTCATTTCTTTAGCCCATATCCAAGCCCGCTATTGTTGGACATGAATAAAATACCAAAATGAGAGGTGTCAAGGGACACCCGGATGGAACGAAGTTCCTTTCGATTAATTAGTGAAGGAATTGTAATATTTGTTTTTTTTTGAAGTTATAATATTTTTTTTTTATTATTAACAAATATAATGTAATATAAACTTAATGAGTAGGCTCAATTTTAGTAATAATTGGCTTGTGGTAACTGAAGTAGGAAACATATGTTTGGGATTCTATTTTATTTATTATTTATTATGTACAAAAAAAAACTTTATACACTCAACAAAAATAATCGTCGCGACACCACACTGTTCAATGCGAAATAGAAAGACGAAACGAAAATAACTGGATTCCTTTCTATGAGAGAGCGAGAGATAGAGACAGACAAATAAACACGCGCACGCCGTACGGCTTACAACTATAGCAAAAAGTGTCGTTACAACTTTTGGTCTTAATTTTTTCCGTCTAGCCCCCTTTCGCAACGCGCGATAAGGAACTTCGTTCCAAAAGGGTAGTTGATCTACAATATCATGCTGATAAGATGAATTGACATTAATATTTGGCGCTCCTGCTATTATAATAATAAAGCTTTATTTTCATTCCACAATAGTTTGATTAAAATTATATAGTGATATAATATAATTTCATTTACATTCCATTTCTTTAAAATGATAAAGACTACAGGATCGAATGGTAATTGTATAGAATTATTGTTCAGAATAATAATTAATTTTAAATATAAGTAATAATATAATAATAAAAATAAATAAATTCATTCATGCAGGATATCATTAGGTATTTTGATTAATTCAATTTAGGTTATGTGGACCCCCTTAGGGTAAAAGCCTCCTCCAAAGAATTCCAGGTTTCTCTGACCGTGGCGGTGGACATCCAGTCTCTTCCTGCGGTGGCCACAATCTCATCCTGCCACCGGGCGCCCGGACGGCCTCTACCTCTCTTGCCATGTGGTCCTTTCCAGTTTGTGATGTTGATTGTCCAACGGTTGTCCTTGTATCTCGCAACATGACCAGCCCACCTCCATTTTAAACTTTTTACGAAATGTAGAGCATCATTTACCTTTGTAATTTTCCGAATTTCTGTGTTTCTTACTCTGTCTCTCAGCTTTATGTTTAAGCAACTCCTTTCCATTGCTCTCTGAGTGGTCCGGACTTTATTACTTGCTTTTCGGTCATAGATCCACGTTTGGCATCCGTAGGTGAGACAGGGCAAAATTGTCGTGTCTAAAATTATCCGTTTTAGTTTAGTTGGTAATTTCGATTTCAGAACTTCTTTTTGAGCCCAGTACTTTTTCCATGAGATAGATGCTCTTCTGTTTATTTCTTCTATATTCCGCTCTTTTCTAAATGAAAGGGGCTCCTGCTATTACTCGTATGAAAATAGGTCTCAACTGTGAGCAGACGTAGGTGCATTTTCTATTATTTCAATATCGTATGGAACGGTAACCTAACACAACTGAAGAAAGATCACGTATAGGACCGATCGCTTTGTATGCCATTTGAATTGCAGTGATAAAGTATTATTTCATTAATAGAGTTAATGTGTACCTTAAGTTCATATTTAGACTATAAAATGCACTTTGGGTTGCGAAATCGATATCCATATACCTTTCGCTAGGTCATCCATCCTGGCTATTAATTTTTTTAAATTATAGTTTCACAGCGTTATTCATGTAGTGGCGTGCAATGTTGCGACACATTATTTTACAGGCGAAAGGCATATTCTTATTCTGTCACTACACGGACAATAATCATACATAGTCGTCGTCGATTTCATTATTAAATTTAAGTATCGTTATATTATACTAATGTAAAAGTCAGTATTAAAAACTAATTTTACATCTTTCTTAGGAGATTATAAAATTTTAATACGTGCCAGTTGTCAAACATCCTAACTATTTGGATTAGTGATGACACTGAAAGAGTGCATTGAAATGGTGGCAAACATTTTCCAACAGCAACATATAACTAGGACTAAGACTTATCCACCGAAGATATAGACCGGGTTCCGATAGCCCGCTCGTACGGCGACGAGAGGTACATCTAGGGCGGGTCTATGGGTCGTGCGCCATTTTTTTTGTCGCTCCGGACGGAATTAGTGGGGCGTAATCACACCATAGCCCATCGCCCAAAAAAAATGACGACTCATAAACTAAAAGTGAAATTAAAGAGTTTTTTTTAATAGGTTTACCTCTAGAACTGCAAGTTTAATCAATAAAATGTCCAAATTTTATAGTTTGTTTATTGAGAATTTACAACGTCACCGGTCAACGGAAATTTTCTCATGTCAACTACTTTTTTTGTTGTCAAAATTGTTTCTTTCTAATTGTTTCGTTTGCCTGTTGCAAATTAATATCATAATTTTTACATGACATGCTGGTATATGACTATTAGCCATTACTGATAATTTATTTTATATGAAATATATGACTATTGAGATTAAAAAATGCTTCATACTTCTTTGTTATAACATTTGTATATATTCAACTTTCTATTTAAAGTGCCCCAAATAATTTATACAAATATGTGACACTTTCATCAAAGCCAAATACGGGAACGACAGTGTAACGCCGCTAACAATGTAAATTGTAACACGAGTTCGGGTCATCTGAATCGTGTCTTCTGCGTTCTACATACAAGAGTACCGCTAACAATTATCACAGTTGTACACTACTACATCTTCTCAAGTATGTGTACTTAGAATATTTTGTCTTATCCATCATTTTTTAGTCAGTTATCGAGAAGAACACTCGCAACTCGGTGATGCACTTACATATAATTTTAAAATGAAACAAAGTCTGGTGTTCGTTTTTTTATTAAAATGTGTTTACATACATCATGTGCACTCAGCCAATTTACCGGGACCGCTAGTATATGTGGTAACACCATCGCCAAAACCACCGCGAGTTGATATAGGAAGGGCAGCACCATTCTATTATAGCAACTGGGTGAAGAGAATGGATACGCCCAATAGCTCAACATCTACAACGGAAAAAACACCGGATTTAATATTTGCAGAGTTCGATTCAGATAGTGCTAAGATGAAGTCCATAAGGAACTTGCTGGAGAAGGAGAAGATTGATTTTAAAACAAGCACTACGACTTCGCCACCAATATATGTGCCAGATGACGATACAGATGTCAGTGAATCCGACTATGGTTTACATCAATCAAGTACTGAAAAACCAAAAAAGGTTGATATGACCGATTATTTTGCTTTATACAACAATTTATATAATACTGGTCCAGTATATGTGCCCAACCTGCCTACAAGTTCTCCTTCACTTCTTACAAGTGCCCCGGTAACTATTCCAGCAGCAACAACAACGACTACAGAAGTCTCCATGGATAACGTTAAAGATATTTGGCACATAATTGACAATGAAAAACATAATCAATATTCTAATAAATGGGAAGAAGCGTCAATAAGTTCTGAAGATACTAAGAATGATGATGTTAATGAAAATAATCATGAAAACTCTAACGAAAATTCGAATGACAATCAGCACCTAAATCAGGATGGGATTGATGATAATTTTGCTTTACCTGGGTAAGTAATATTGTTCTTTTTTTTCACATAATTCTATAATTAGCAGTTATAATAATTTACATTCATAATTATAATAATTTATCTTAATAATTATAAAGCAGGGTCATTAGAAATTATTCGTAAATCAGAATGGTAATTAGTAAATAAGATTTTCTTTTTTTTAATATATTGCTCCCGTAATAATTAAAAAAAATTAGTGAATTTATTAATGTACTTAATTTTATTACAGATTTGGCACAAATCCTGGTAATGATGGCGAGAATGAATCCCGTGCGATTCGCACCGAGTCAAACATACGCTTTCCTTACGTTAATTTGAAACCATTTATGATGAAAAATTTGAACACAAAGAAGGTCAATAATATGTTTAATTTAGACAGTTTTAGTGAAATTAAAAACCCTGTTCGAGGAGAGGTTCAAGATAATGTAATGGTGCCAATTCGACAGCCTATAGATCGTTACAATCCTGCACAGCCATATTTACCGGGTTATGGGACTAAGTCAAAACAGTCAAGTGGGGCACCATCTAATAATGTAGTACATGCTCCAGCTGCTGGCCCTATTGCTCCAGTTTCTTCACCACGTCCTCCTCCAGTGCGAACAGTGGCTAATCTGGTTCCTCCTCCACCACCACCAGCAGTATCGGATGACGATTTTCCAACACCTAGCACCTATGAATCGTTTCCGCCTTATCCACCTAACGGACCAGGAACCGGAGCAAGCCCTATGTTTTCATTCCCATCTTCTAACTCAGACTCAGATTCTTCCAACAGTGACGATGATGGGCCACCTTCGGGTCCTATAAATGGCTTAGGTTATAGGTACAAGCTGCCTTCTCAGAATTCGCCACCTGCTGCGGCTGCTCCAGCTCCATCCACTCATTTTATTCCAACATCTCCACCAATGAGTAAGCCTTTCTCAGGTTATTCATATAATAAACCACCGATTCTACAAGAAGATATGCCACCAGCCGATTCGGATATGGAAGATAAACCAGATTTTCATGGTTATCATTACAGCAAACCCATTGCACAACTACAGCCACCTTCAGATGATCACCCTTCTCCAACTTATGGACACCATGAAGCTCCACCGCCAGGGTATCATCCCGATTCTGATTACCCAGATCTTATATATGATAAACCACACGGCGGTATGGGAGATATGAAAGGAGGAGATAATATGAATGGAGGAGATAGTATGAAGGGAAATGATGCGGGAATGATGCCTCCTCCACCTCCTGCTGCTGATGATGATAAACCTGACTCGTATGGGCCACCAATGAATGATCATGGGTTTCCTCATGATTTTCCAGGTGATTTCAAGTATGCCCATGACTTTGATGATCATGACTATCATCATCATCATCATCATACGACGACAACGACGACAACAACTGAGATGCCCCGTGTTAATAGATACAGCTATTACTATTTAGGTAAAAAACTCTATTATTTACCATTATACTTCAGTGTTTATTTTGTCATTTATGTAGGAGCTCTCATTATAAAGGCAGTGTTGCGTCACAAGATCACATACCCGAACAGTTTTAGACCAAATGATCAGACAGCGTCATTCTTTTCTAAAAGATCTATTGAAACGCATTTATCACATGAAAATCTGCATGAAATTACGGGACGTGTAACGGAGGCTATAGCTACAGCTGCTCACAAATATCTAGATGATAAAAATAAGGATCAGTAATTTAAGTTATTATATGTTAAGTACGTAAATCGATCAAATTTATTGAGATGGTTGTGAACTGGACACGTTTAATTGCTTTTACAAAGCTGTGTTTAAATGTTGTTCATTATTACAACAATATTATATAATAAGATAATATTAATAAAAATTAATTACGAAACTTATGCAGTATTTTTAGCATATTTCTACATCCTCTCTACAAATCCTACAGAATAATGAAGCTAATGGTCTGGCAGTGATGTCATTTTTTTTTTAATTGAATCTTAGTTCGTTTGTAAATTATACCTACTCTTTCAACCATTATAATTGAGTAAAATTGTAGGTGACATCTATATGACACCTAATCAATGACTATAACTGATGTTATGTGTCATTCAATTTATAAAATTAAATTTATTCATAACTAAAATTCAGATATCGTAGGTAAAAACGGACAGAAGTCAGTTTATAAAACAAAGTCCTGTGGTCATAGCGACTTTGATAAGGTCCTTTAAAAATACTAATACCATATTTGTTGCTATTTATTGCTTATCATTTTGTGTAATAAAGTGGAACTGTTGAAGGCGATATCGAAATACGATTCAGTATTGCTTTACCAGCGTTTTCGTGTTTTGATATAATCTACCAAGAAAAGTTTTCGTAGCGTAGCTACGCGCAAGAGCTCGAAACGCGTGTTAGTCGAGGCAGGCAGTAGAGCTTGGCGCATTAGCTGTGATAATATCGCAAATAAAAGCATGGTGCTGGTCGTCCTCTTAAAACTTGTAAAGTCAGTCAGTCGCACAGTGACTTCTGGGCACTGTTCTGTAACCCTTTTTTTTTTGTTTTTGTGGTGGGCCATGGACGTCGCACCCCGCCAAATCGGTCCGGGGTGACGGAAGAGGCGGCGCGCAACTCCATTGACCCACCCTGCACTGTTCTGTAACCCTGGACGATTGAACTGTATATAAAATAAAACATGTAGCCATCGCTGTGTTCTATCAAATAATGACATGTTATTCGGATTATGAATTGTACTGTTTCAACTTTCAGTCAGTAAAGGATTCAATCAAAATATTGAGACAAATTCGGACAAAACTAGCAATGGTGCAAAGGCCTTACATAGCGTTAACTTACACACATTATTATTATGTTAAACTGAAATATAAAGCTTTTTGTAAAAAGAATGTTAGAAAATTCAATAGGATAGATAGTTTATTTACATAAGTTGCAATTTAACATGACAGTTATTTTCATAATATAATCTATTATTCGCCACCATCTTTGTATCCGAGCTGATATTTTTCGTTTATTTTATAAAACAAGTTCCAAAAAGCCATTCTGCCCTTGAAGTTTCTCTTCTCAATTTTCAACTCAGAGTCTATATATAAATAATATAAAATATCCTTTGTGGCAGCTGGCCATTGAACCGGCAATAAATCAGTAATTTCGGGAGTGGGATTTCTGAAAGTAAAAAAGAATTTATTATATCTTTAAAACCATGTCTATGTATTTGTGATAAAATTTCGAAAATATGTCATCCTCTCCATCAGTAGGGAATAGATATATTTCACTCTTGTATGTTTTCAAACTTTTTTGCTTTAAAAGAATATTCAAGGGATGGTGACACTATACACGGCAGACAAATATAAGTAATAATTCGCCATATCAGCTAAATAGTACGACAGTATCATAATACTGATTTAAAAATTTACCTATATTGTTTATTGAGTAAAATAACGTAACTATAACAACCTTGAACTTACCCATATTTAACAAAATTTGTCCATAATGTCGTCACGCGGTCGATAATAAGTTGGTCTTCTTCTGATGGGTTCTCCATGTATGAAATATCGAAGAAATAGCCAATTTCATCAGCGTGCGCTACACCTGCAGTTGTTATGTTAAGCCTATCTTTGACGAAGTTCCTGTGGCCATTATAAAAGAATAAATAATAATAAATTTGTTTTGCTCCATTATCGAGATATTTATTTATTGTTCGGACTGCGGGATAGTTAAAAGTAAAATCTGAACTAAAAGCCATGAGGCCTTGTTTTACTTCATCAGAAAATGGTTCATCTCCAATATAAAATTGCCTTAATTGTGCTTCCATTTCAATAAGGGTCTCAGAGTCAAAGTTAAAATATGTTGTTAATATATCATAAAAAGTGTTGATATTTGCGTAATCTTCAGCGGCTAAGTTCTCATATTCATACATCATCTCATCACTATTGTATCCTAAAAGTATGGGTATATTCCCCACATTGGGTTCTTTAATATTGACAGGGTAGTCATAAATAAACTTTTCAATACCATCAAAATCTTTCTCGACACACGGTCTCCACAGGAGATCTAATTCTGTAGACGATGCAATAAGCAATTTTGTATCTATTGTAACGAGAAATTGTAGAGCTTCATTGACGTCTTCTGTGGGCAGCCCCAAGTGTTGAGCTAATTTTAAGGGAACTAATGTGTCAGGTTCCACAACCGACCAAGGACTTAACCCAACTCCACTTTGCATTATAGCTTTATTAAATAAATTTTTTTGGCCATAAATCATATGAAAATCTACTGAAGCACCACCAGCACTCTCACCAAAAATAGTTATTTGATTAGAATCACCACCAAAAGCCTCGATATTGTTTTTAATCCAAAGTAAAGCTAACTGTTGATCTTTTAAGCCTTGGTTACCAGGTACATCGGGTGCATCAAGACACATAAATCCATAAGGTCCGAGCCGATAGTTAAATGTAACTAATAATACATCTTGTTTAACTAAAAATTGTGGTCCATACAAAAATCTGCCAGAGAATCCAATAGAGAAACCACCACCATGAATCCATACTAAAACCGGCAACTTGTTTTTAGAATTTGCTGAATTGGGTACGTAGACATTTATATGAAGACAATCTAGGGATCCTACAATTGTACTCTCAAACTCCTCAACCTGGGGACATATTGCTGAATCGTCGTAGGCTTCAAAAGTGTCATCAAATGCAGAATATGGCGTAGCTGGCTGAAATACCAAAAGCCCTTTTTATTTCACATTGGAAAAACGAAATATATTGTTATATTTGTATTTCAATTTTATATCTAGGACACTAGAAGCCTATGGTAATGATATAAATACAGTATACTCACTCCGAAAGGATTACTTTCATTTACTGTTGCATATGGTATACCCATAAACATTGAATAGTCTCCATCTGAAGCCCTCAAGCCACGAATCAAGCCAACTTTGGAATCTACTAAAGGATCGATCCTGGAAAGCGTGCTGCCATTATGAATCAGGCAGGTCAAAAATATTACAAGAAAATATAGTTTCCAATGCCACATATCTGCAACAGTTTCAAATGAAATGGCAATAAAAACTGTTCAAATTTTACAGTACATTAAAGTAATTGATAAATTCTTCTATCGCTCTCAGATACAAAATACATTCAAGATAAAAAAATATTGATTACAGATGAATAGTCAGATCAGTAGATAGTTTAGCTGATAAAGATAAATAATCCAAGCAAAATGTGTTGTGCAATGCGAGATGATGTGCAGCATATCTTATGTTATCTTATCTCTATAACAAACTAAAGTGGCAGTGGCTCATGCTATAAAACATATAAGAGTGATGATAATACTTTGGAGTACTTATATGGTTAATATTATGAACGTAGGCATTGCTTTATTACCAACTATTTTATTTGTACACACACCGATAAAATTAAAACATTATAAAAAAAAGATAAAAATAGATTATAATCTTTGCCGTAATATTTTCTTTAATTTAGTTTCAAAAATATTCTAAATCGGAAAATTAGTTGAACGTCACTATTTATTACGTATCGCTTAATGTTTTTTTGTACAGTTCCACAATACTGTCATTCCCTCTCAAAATTAATATACCTTTATGTTATTATTCTAAGCTCTCAAGTTATTTCATGTTTTTAATTTAAAGATTTATAAAATTTTGCAACATTTTAAATTTGAAATATTTTTCACATTATTTTGAACAATTTTGGAAACTAATCCCAAATAATATTCAAATCAAATCAAATCAAATCATTTATTATGCATAAGCCCTAAAAGGGCACTTACATATTGTCAATATTACATTTTTTTTTTAAATTAATCTACCACCGGATCGGAAAGCCGCCACAAACTGAGAAGATCCGGCAAGAAACTCAGTGGGCTCGTCATTTTTTTTTTTTAAATAGTATGTTTTCTAATATTATAGGATACATGTTTAATCCCCATTAGCTCCAGTGAGATGCCCTTCGAGTAAAGATTTATTTTTTAAAAGTTAAATACACCATTAACAAAAAACACAAAAAAGAACAGAAATGGTTGGACCAGATTCCACAAGCGGCACTCGATCACGAGTTAACTACTAAAGCAGCCATCACGCCCCTCAACCACATTCGAGGGAAGGGAGAGACCCGCTCACGTAGCTACCGCAGGCAGAGACCTTTTTAGTAAGCATGACCACACCAAGATCTATAAATTACAATCAAATCGCTCAATTAAATCAATAAATAACTCGTTAGGCAAAACACGCTACACTGTACAATTTGTGACAATGATAAATATACAGAGTTCAGACAACAGTGAGGATCAGCACTAAAACAACGTAAAAGTTAAAATTATATAAAGTAATTGCTGAGAGAGGAGCAACTCATAACCATTCCGTATTATCATTTAGATAATCCGAAATGTTGTAATATCCTTTTTTACAAAGTCTAGTTTTGATAGCCTTTTTAAACTTATTTATGGGCATATCTCGGATATCTTTAGGTAGTTTATTGTAAAAGCGTATACATTGCCCCATGAAAGACCTACTAATTTTTGGTAGGCGAGTATGATGTATAACTAGATTATCCTTATTCCTAGTATTCACGTGATGAATGTCACTATATTTATCAAATTTATCAATATTTTTTTTTACATATAATATGTTTTCAAATATAAATTGTGATACAACAGTTAGAATGTTTATTTCCCTAAATTTTTCGCGCAGTGATGCTCTTGGGCCTAAATTATAAATCGCGCGGACAGCCCGTTTTTGGAGAACAAAGATATTATTCAAATCTACAGAGCATCCCCAAAGTAGTATGCCATAAGACATAAGACTGTGGAAGTAAGCGAAATAAACAATTCTAGCCGTTTCAATATCGGTTAACATTCGAATTTTTTTTACCGCATAAGCCGCTGAGCTTAGCCTACTTGATAATTTCTCAATATGAGGGCCCCAATGGAGTTTAGCATCAATAGTAATACCTAAGAATGTAGTGGACTCCACAATTTCTAGGGCCACACCATTCATTTGAACATTGGTTTCCACTAGTCTCACATTAGGTGTGGTAAATTTAATACATTTGGTTTTCTTTTCATTAAGAACCAAGTTATTTGTACTGAACCAATGAACAACATTTGACAGAGCATTGTTCACATCGTCATAATTAAGCATTTGTCTTTTAATTTTGAACAATAAAGAGGTATCATCTGCGAACAACACTATGTTTTGGTTATCCCCTATATAATAAGGTAAGTCATTAATATATACAAGGAACAGAAATGGCCCCAGAATAGATCCTTGAGGAACGCCCATTCTTGCAACAGAACCAGGTGATCGTACACCATTAACATCGACCTTCTGAATTCTGTTGCCTAAATACGATGTTAAAAGTTCGAGAGCCTTATTTCCGATCCCATAATGGTATAATTTCTTGATGAGAGTTTCGTGGTGTACGCAATCAAACGCTTTGGATAAATCGCAAAATATACCCAAAGCATCATGCGATTCCTCCCAAGCTCCAAAGATATTTTTTAATAATTCCACACCCGCATCAGTAGTAGAGCAATTCTTAGTGAATCCAAATTGATTTTTGTGAAAGATATTATGTCTATTAAAATGATTTAACATTTGACTAAGCATCAGTTTTTCAAAAACTTTACTAAGTGTAGGCAGTATGGAAATCGGTCGATAATTATTAAGATCTGACATACTACCCGCTTTAAACAAAGGAATCACTCTACTAATTTTCATGAGATCAGGAAATACGCCCCGAGCAACACAACCATTAAATACAGATGCCAGATGGGGGGCAATAATATCAATTATAGAACTAACTGCCTTTACAGACAAGCCCCACAGATCTGCCGTCTTCTTAACATTAAGATTTTTAAAAGAGTTTATGATATCATTCTTACTGACATCTAAAAATTTAAAGGATGTGTCGCATTTTAAAATACACTGTTTCATGAGTGATTCAGCTAGAATAGGAGACGACATCAACGATTTAGTTGTTAATAAAGGTATATTACTAAAATAATTTTCAAACTCGCTTGCTACTTCACTGTTTCCACATATATTTTTATCACCTATTATTAAGATTATTGCTAGAGTACTTGTACTTGAGATGTGCAGAAATGGATAAACCTAAAAAGATATATCCTGAATTCTTCGTAGATCTGTTTCCACAATTTATCGCAGTATTAAACGGTATATGTAGACATTTTTTTTAAGAAAAGAACAAAGCAGGGCATATCGCTGCGTACTATAAACAGATATAACCATTTTGTTCAGAGTAGTGTTCTCGTATAACAGCTATCTAAGCTAGAAATAATCTTGAGGAAATTTAAGATATAGCAGTAAGTGAGCGTACAGTACGAAGAAGACTTCAAGAAGCTGGTATAAGTTCATTCGCTGACGTCAAAGCTCCGAAACGTGATGAACAGAAACAGGTTAGCTTTCGCGCTTCAACATTGATATAAATTAATATCTGGCACATAATATATCTCTCGTTCAATTAAAGCGTAATTAGTAACCTTAATGACATGAACATCACAATGTTAGAGTGGCCAACGAGATCCCTGGATATGATCCTGTATTTTTTTTAAAATGCTGGTTTAAATTAAACAATTTTTAACACAACATCAAAGCTTTCAATCAATGAGACTAAACTGAGAACTGCCGTAGTTGATAAATCAATACTCGGCATTAATTTGATTTTTTTTTCAAACTTGTTATTTCATATAATTTATCAATATTAACTTTTTAAAGAGTTTAAAATGTACATATTTACAAAAAAAAACCAGTTTATTTGTAATATGTTTGTTATAAGTGCATCATAGCATATTCTAACCATGAGGTTTACCTCACGGTCTGCTGCGAGACAGTCATCCCGCGGAAGGACGCGGCGGAGTGGATCCGAGAAGTAATCCTTTTCGGTGAAACGCTCTGCAGTCGGCGCCCTTTTTTTTTTTTTTTTTTTTTTTTTTTCCGGTGGGCTATGGACGTCGCACCCCGCCAAATCGGTCCGGGGTGACGGAAGAGGCGGCGCGCAACCCCATTGACCCACCCTGCAAGCACCTCTTCTTCGCCGTACGAGCGGGCCACCGGTACCCGATCTTTGTCTTCGGTGGCCCGCTCGGCGGTATGCCCTCTTGGGCTCCTCTCCTGTCGACGCCCCGACAGCTTTCGCCGTCGAGGCGTCGTCCTCACGCGGTGGCCTCACGTCGGGTAACCGGACAATTCCCCGGTCCGATCACCCGAAGCCTCGGTTAGGGCGGCATCAGGCGCAGGTGCCGCCCTATGCAGACCAGGCAGGCAGAGGTGGCAGACCCCCACGCCGTGGATTTGGCGTTGAAGTCCCCCAGGATCAGGACGAGGCCCGGTGCCAGTCGCCGTATCGAAGCCTCCAAGGTGGTGAGGGAGGCCCCGAAATCGTCCATTCTCCTGTTAGGGGAGAGGTAAACGCTGTACAGTGTGACCCCTCCCCAATCCGCCGCGACAAATTCCTCGCCCCTATCCAAGAGGGATAAGGACGTGTTGGTCTGCAGGAGGTGAGTGGACTGGGCAGCCATTAATGGGCCGTGTCCATTAGCACCTCCTGGCTTGCGGCGGGCGATCGGGCCGCGCTAGGAGCGGGAGCGGCCGGAGTCGAAGGGCCGCTCCGCCCCTTTGGAGCCGAAGCCGGAGGTCTGCACGCCCCAGAGCCCATGCGGTGCTTGGCAGGCTTATTGCCCGCCGCACACGCGGGGCAGTGGGGCGGGGCGGCGCAAGATGCCGCCATATGCCCAGTCTGACCGCAGCGGAAACAGAGTCCGCCGCAGTCAAAGCAATTAGTGCATGTTGGCCGGGTGTGCCCGACCGCCATGCACTTGAAACACCTCGCAGGCCGGTGCTCCAGCACGGTGACTCGCGCTGAGCTCCAGCCCACGAGGAGCCTGCCTGAGTCGGCCAGTTGCCTGAGCGACTCCACTGGGCACTGCACCCAGGCGGCACCTACGCCGCCCGGACCGGGCCGGATGGCGCCAACCCGGACGGTGTCCATGGGACACCCGGTTTTCGAGGCAATGGCCTCCCGGATGTCTTCCACCGTCACGGAGTCATCCAAACCCGCGATGCGCATTTCGGCGCACTTTACGGGTCTGGCGATTTAGACGCCACCCTCCTCGGCGAACAGACCTCGCAGCTTCGACGCCACGCTATCGGCCGTTCTGGTGCCCTCGGCCCCAGGGAACTCCAAAATCCGAGCCCCTGTCCGGGCCTTGCGGGTCCGGGCTTCGACGCCTCCTATGTCGGAGACGTCGAGCTCCTGCCGGGCTTTCCTCAGAACGGCCTCATAGCTGAGGCCCCTTTCTGCCGCCTCAGGCAGCACAGTGATCACCACTGCGGCTGTCTTCGGCGGCCGGAGCCCCTTGCGCGGCCTCTTCCTCTTCGAGCTGCTGCTGCCTCCTCCGGCTCCTGCCTGGGGGGCGACGACCTCAGCGGCGCGCTTGGCCGCCGCTCTCCTCCTCTGCCCGCGACTCTTTCTGCCGCGCTCGGCCACCTGCCAACCCTGTTCGGGCGCAGCGGGCGTGCCAGGCGCGGAAGGCGCAGTCGCGGGTGTGCGGGTCGTCGCCGGCGGTGTCGGTGCGGGCGACGACTGTGGTCCGGCAGGAGCCGGTGCCGTCTTCCTCTTTGGAGCGGGCCCCTTGGGCTTGGGCCCAGCCGCGGCTGTGGCGTAGCTCCCCCCCACGCGGCCACCCTGACAGGGTAGCGGGGCGGGGGTTGGTGCCGCATATGGCCGCTTGTCCACGGCGAGAGGCGGCCGAACACGTGGTTCCGGAGGCAGCCTTGCCTCCAGAACGGCCAAGCGCGCATTGACCATATTACCGACGGTGTCGATAATGGCGCGCAAGGCCTCGTCCGACACGCCCCCCACCGCAGGCAGTGGGATCGGTGTTGCCGGCTGGACCTCTGCCGGGGCCTGCTCCACGACGGCGACATTTGGCGTGCTGGCTCTGGTGTTGGTCGGCGGCGCACGCTCCGCGGTCGGAGGCTTCTTCAGCGCGGTGGGAACCACTGGCCTCCCAGCTCCTCGGGGCGGCTTGGCTGCGGCGACGTCTCGGCAGCCGGCATTGGCCGGCGACGCAGGTGGTGCAGGCGGCATGAGCCGCGCCATTTGCGCCTTTAGTTCGGCCACGTCCTTGGTGAGGATCCGGTTTTCCCTCCTCACCGCGCCCAGCTCCGATTCTAGGCGGCGGTTCTGGGCCCGCAGGCCTGACACCTCGCCACCTAGGCGGGCCTTTTCGGCCTGCAGGGCCTCCATGTCCAGGGCGTCATCGCTCGCGCGGGCACCAGCGGTCGCCACTTCTGTGGGAGGGATGCCGGACAACACCTCCAGCACCCTCGTCGTCGGCCCGCTTACGAGCCTCCACTTGCTCTGCCGGCTGGGGAGTGGGTCGCCCGACCCGACGCCACGCCCCTCGCCCTCTGCGAGAGGCCGGAACCTTGGGAGGAGGCATGATGACAACACTCCCCTCGGAATTGGCGCCCGAGCTACCATCCCTGTTCAGGGGGCGCTTTCGCACCTTCGAGGGGAGGGCCTCCTCCCTTGCCGTCAGTATCTCACCGACCTCCTTGGACGGCTCCGCGGAATTACCGCACTCGTCCATTTTATCGGCAGATCCACTGCCCTCATCTTTGGACGGCTCTGCGACACTACTGTCGCCCTCGTCCATTGACGGCCCTGCAGTAGATCCGCCGCCATCATCTTGGGGTCCAGCGGTGGCAGCCTCCCTGAGAGCCCGCCGCTCCTCCCGCTCCGCCTGTCGCTTTTGGGCGCCGGAAGCCTTCCTATTCGGGGGTCTCCCACGCCTCTTCGTCTTTGGGGCCTCTTGTGATGGTGCCGGGCCCTCGGCGGACGCCTCGAGTCCTGAGGACGAGGCGTCGTTTGTGCCAGTTTCCTGTTGGCTTAGCAAGGCCGTAGAGTGGGAATCCGTAGGATCCCCGTCTTTTGAAAATAAAATAGGCAAATCCATATCAATTCCCACGAGCATGGGAGAAAAACCGTCGACCCGGGCAGAGATCCCTGTACCCGGGCAAGCCTACATTTACCAACCAGGGGGTCGGCCGGTACCCTGGCTGGAGCGTGCTAACGACAGAACAACCCATCTGCCATGCATCTTCTCGCCGCACGCCAGAACTTAAGATTCTGGGTGATTTCCGAATTCGAATGTTGATTCGAACTCTTTATAGAGGTTGTCTTCCTCGCGGTCCGGGCGGTTAAGCCAAGACCCTCGCTCCTGATACTACGCCTCACGACAACTTGTCTTGAAGCAAGATATCAGGTTTACGATATGTCGGCGGTGGCATAAGCCTGCCCAGCCCTCAAATGAATGAGTGACCGGGCCCGTCCGAAATTTCGCCTCCTGTACCCTCTACAAATAGAGGGTCAGGAGCGAATTGGGGCTCAACCCATCGCTGTGGAACCCCCCCTCGCGCCAGAGATTCGCTACGGGCGACAATTCGACAGAGGGATCTGGGGGACTGTCGCCTGCACCCAGGGTACACCACGCGGAGGTTTCTGGCGTCGTACCCCGCGCCTGGGGCCCTGCGCCTGATGCCACCCTAACCGAGGCCGCGGGTAACTGGAGCGGGGAATAGTCCGTCACCCGCAGGGAGGCTATTATTGTTATTTTTTAGTAAAACTGCTGAAGGCTAATAAATATGATTCAGAACTGCTTTGCGAGCGTTTTCGTGTTTTGTTTAAGTAAGTTTTTGTAGCGTGTGCGGGTAGCCTGCAAGAGTTTGAAACGCGTGTTAGTTGAGAACTGCAGCAGAGCTTGGCGCATTAGTGGATAGGCTACTCGAAACAAATATCGCAAACAAAATCCAAGTGGTGCTGGTGACCCTCTCAAAACTTGTCAAGCCAATCGCACAGTGGGTTCTGGGCTCTGTTCTGTCATTCCTTTTTTTTTTTGCGTTTGGTTATGGAGTGCCCACGTTTCGCCAAATCGGTCCGGGGCGACGGAAGAGGCAGCGCGTGACCCTATAGACCCGCCCTGCAAGCACCTCTCTTCGCCGTGCGAACGAGCCACCGGTATCTTTGTCTTCGGTGGCCCGCCCGGCGGTTCACCCTCACGGGTTCCTCTCGAGTCGATACCCCAACAGCTTTCGCCATCGGGGCATCATCCTCACGCGGTGGCCTCACTTCGGGTGATCGAACTAGTCTCCACTCTGATCACCCGATGTCTCGGCTAGGGCGGAATTAGGCGTAGATACTCGCGTCTGCGCCGCCCAGTGCACCGGCAGCGGCCCGAGTTAAGGGAATCCTCCTGGACTCGTTCCGCCGCTTTCTTCTGCGAGATGACTGCCTCACAGAAGGCGGTGACGACGGCGGCCCAGTTCCTGACGATGTCGAACATCGCTTTCACGACAGCCGATAGCGTCATGTCGGCACCGATGATAGCGGAGAGGTCACTGCGCTGCCGGTCCCTGCTCGTACAGACTTCGAGCGTATATTGCGCCTTGTCCTCGTCACTGCCGCACTGTTGGCAGGACGGCGTCAACGCCTTCCTTGCAACCGTGTGCAGGTACTTGCCGAAGCAACCGTGCCCCGACAAGACCTGCACCAGCCGGAAAGAGAGGACTCCGTGCCGCCGCTCCATCCATTCTGTTCTGTCATCCTGGACGATTGAACTGGGTACAAAATAAAACGCGTAGCCATCACTATGTTCTATCAAATAATGACATGTTATTCGAATCATGAATTCAACTACCAGTCAGTAAAGGATTCAATCAAAATATTGAGACAAATACTGACAAAACTACTAGTGTTGCAAAGGTCTTACATTAACTTACATTATTATTATGTTAAACTGAAATATAAAGCTTTTTGTAAAAATTATGTTAGAAAATTTAACAGGATAGATAGTTTATTTATATAAGTTGCAATTTAACATGACAGTTATTTTCATAAATTAATCTATTACTCGTCACCATCTTTGTATCCAAGTTGATATTTTTCGTTTATTTTATAAAACAAGTTCCAAAAAGCCATTCGGCCCTTAAAGTTTCTCGTCTCAACTTTCAACTCAGAGTCTATATATAAATAATATAGAATATCCTTTGTGGTAGCTGGCCATTGAACCGGCAACAAATCAGTAATCTCGGGGGTGGGATTTCTGAAAGTAAAAAAGAGTTTATTTTATCTTTAAAACCATGTCTATGTATTTGTGATAAAATTTCGAAAATATATCATTATCTCCATCTGTATAGATATATCTCACAATAGTATGTTTTCGAACTTCTTTTGCATTGGAAAAATATTGAAGGGACGGTGATACTATACACGGCAGACATATATTAATAATAATTCGCCATATCAGTTAAATAGTACGACAGTAATTACCTATATTGTTTATAGAGTAAAATAACGTAACTATAAACTTGAACTTACCCATATTTAACAAAATTTGTCCATAATGTCGTCACGCGGTCGATAATAAGTTGGTCTTCTTCTGATGGGTTTGCCATGTATGAAATATCGAAAAAATAGCCAATTTCATCAGCGTGCGCTACACCTGCAGTTGTTATGTTAAGTCTATCTTTTACCAGGTTCCTTTGGCCATTATAAAAGAATAAATAATAATAAATTTGTTTTGCTCCATTATCGAGGTATTTATTTATTGTTCGGACTGTGGGATAGTTAAAAGTAAAATCTGAACTAAAAGCTATGAGACCTTGTTTTACTTCTTCAGAAAATGGTTCATCTCCAATATAGAACTGCCTTAAATGTGCTTCCATTTCGATAAGGTTCTCAGAGTCAAAGTTAAAATATGATGTTAACATGTCATAAAAAGTGTTGATATTTGCGTAATCTTCAGTGGCTAAGTTCTCATATTCATACATCATCTCGTCACTATTGTATCCTAAAAGTATGGGTATATTTCCAACGTTTGGTTCTTTAATATTGACAGGGTAGTCATAAATAAATTTTTCAACACCATCAAAATCTTTCTCGACACACGGTCTCCAAAGTAGGTCTAATTCTGTAGACGATGCAATAAGTAATTTAGTATCTATTGTAGCGAGAAATTGTAGAGCTTCATTGACATCCTCTGTGGACAGCCCCAAGTGTTGAGCTAATTTTAAGGGAACTAATGTGTCAGGTTCCAAAACCGACCAAGGACTTAACCCAACTCCACTTTGCATTATAGCTTTATCAAATAAATTATTTTGGCCATAAATCATATGAAAATCTACTGAAACACCGCCAGCACTCTCACCAAAAATAGTTATTTGATTAGAATCACCACCAAAAGCCTCGATATTGTTTTTGATCCAACGTAAAGCTAACTGTTGATCTTTTAAGCCTTGGTTACCAGGTACATCAGGTGTATCAAGACACATAAATCCATAAGGTCCGAGCCGATAGTTAAATGTAACTAATAATACATCTTGTTTAACTAAAAATTGTGGTCCATACAAAAATCTGCCAGAGAATCCAATAGAGAAAGCACCGCCATGAATCCATACTAAAACTGGCAACTTATTCTTAGAATTTGCTGAATTGGGTACGTAGATATTTACATGAAGACAATCTAGGGATCCTACAATTGTATTCTCTAACTGTTCAACCTGGGGACATATTGCTGAATCGTCGTAGGCTTCAAAAGTGTCATCAAATCCAGAATATGGCGTAGCTGGCTGGAATACCAAAAGTTCTTTTTACTTCACATTGGACATACGTAATATATATTAATGCGTATTTGAATTGTATATCTAGGACTTTAGAAGCATTACACATGATTTAAATACTGTATACTCACTCCGAAAGGATTACTTTCATTCACTGTTGCATATGGTATACCCATAAACATTGAATAGTCTCCATCTGAAGCCCTCAAACCACGAATCAATCCAACCTTGGAATCTACTAACGGATCGATCCTGGATAGCGTACTGCCATAATGAATTAGGCAGGTCAAAAATATTACAAGAAAACATAGTTTCCAATGCCACATATCTGCAACCGTTTCAAATGAAATGGCAATAAACAACTGTTCAAATTTTACAATATATTAAAGTACATGATAAATTTTTCTATCGCTCTTAGATTAAAAATATATTCAAGATAAAAAATATTGATTACAGATGAATAGTCAGATCAGGATATAGCTTCGCTGATAAAGATAAATAATCTAAACAAAATGTGTTGTGCAATACGAGATGAAGTTGCAGCATATCTTATGTTACCTTATAGCCCGAGAGCTGGCACCAATTTTTGGGGTAGGTATTGGAGGCATGCTGAAAACTTGTAACTTTCCCTCTCTTATACCCCCAATACGGAATAGCAGACCTGGCTAGTGAGTAGCGGGGCTAAGTCACCCCCTGAATTTTTAAAATATTTTTTTATAATCCCAAAAATATTTTTGAGGCAATATGCAATTTTTATATGTTGCAGTGTAATGTTCAATGAATACAAAAAAAATAAGCCAGACGATTTAGTCGGAGTTAACATTGCCAGACGCGTGCAAAATTATTTTGCAAAAAAATATAAATAATGTATTTGAGGCAGCTTGAAATTTTAATAGAGTATTATTTATAACTAAGTAGTAAGTAAAAATAAGATTCTCAAAAAGACAGTTCATTTTGGTGGGACTTTCTATCTACCAGGTGATCTAACAAATTATAGATAGGTACGAGTCTGTAGCGCTCTAACTGCAAAGTTTGAAATATTAAGCCCATGTGTAAATATTGTCGGGTAGATGGCACTCGTCTCCTTAAAGACGTAAATATGACACGAAGCGAGATTTGAATGTTCTATAATAGCTCACGGTGGTGTAAGTGGCAGCACGATTGGGACGAATTTCCAATAGGTGTGGATTCGAATCCCACTTGTGACATAATTTTTCGCTTCGTAATCGGGTTTTTATAAATAATTAAGCATATTAAATGCTAAATTTCAGTAATTTGAACATTTCAAAGATTTTAAAATGTACAGTTTTACAAAAAAAAAAACAATTTTATTTGCAATATGTTTGTTATAAGTGCAGCGTAGCATACTCTAAACCTCACGGTCTCGCCTCCTTCTGCGAGACGACTGTCTCGGAAGCAGGGCGGGTCCGAGAGAAAATCCTCTTCGGTAACACGCTCCACTGCCAGCGGCTGCCGCGGCGCAGGTGCGAATACCTGCGCCTGATACCGCCCTAATCGAGGTCCTGGGTGACTGGACCGGGGAATAATCCGTCATCCGCAGAGAGGCTGACTGCGTGAGTCAACGGCGAAAGGTACCCGAAAGGGTAACTCGCCGGGTTGGCCACGAACTTCAAAGATTTTGCTACCAGCGGCCGGCCCAATGGTAATGGGGAGAGAATAAGGTGGGTTATGGGGCCACGCGCCGTCCTTACGCCACCCCGGTTGGAACGGACGGCGGGTGTCCAGACAAAAATGCCAAAAGTGCCTGCCAATAAAAAAATAAATAACACTTTCTGAACCTAACAGATGTAATTTTAAGTAAAAAAGGTCTCGTTGCTTAGCCATAACGACCAAATTACTGGATACGAGCCACCTGCATTGCACATTGCAGTGCATTACAAGTGAACACTGGGTATTCATAGATGCCTTATTAATAAGAATGAACAATTTAAATTGTAAGTGAAATAAAATTGGCAACAAGTCTGGACAGATAGGTTAGTGGTATACGTACCGACATCTCGGGCCGAATATAGTGAGTTCGATGCATATTTTAGAATTATTTATCTATAACTTTATAGATACATACATACATACATATCATCACGCCATATCCCTTGCAGGGTAGGCAGAGAGAACAGAGTGCCAGAGAGCTCTATCTCTGCATACTTCACTCGCTTCCTCAACATTCATAATTCTCTTCATACACGCTCGCCGGTTTCGGAGACTCTTGACTCCACCTTCCTTCAGTACATGACCGATCTGGTCTAGGTAGGCTAGTCTCGGTCTCCCTCGGTACCTACATCCTTCCACTTTCGCATTGTATATCTTCTTAACCAGACGTTCTTTCGGCATTCTTTCCACATGTCCGAACCATTGGAGCATTCCCTTTCGCATCTTTACACCAATACTCTCTTTCATACCTACTCGCTCTCTTACGTCGTCGTTACGAATGCGGTCGGTCAGCCTAATTCCACAGATTTTCCGCAGAGATCGCATTTCGACCGCATTAATTTTACTATCATACTCTTTTCTGCATACCCAACTTTCGCTTCCATACAGTAATGTTGTGACAAGCACTGCGTTATGTATTGCTACACGTGCCTTCTGGCTGAGGTGGTGGCTGCCGAGAAGTTGCCCCAACGCTCCGTTCACTCTATTTCCCGCATTCACTCTTCACTCTATATCAGTGGTGTATCTTCCATCTCGGCTAAATCCACATCCAAGATATACAAATTCATCCACTTGCTCTAGTACATCATTACTTATAGTTACTCTAACATCTGTTAGATATCTTATATATCTTAGATATCCACTGTTAAACATAGATCTCTCTAGGGAGAGATAATGCTACACTTCGCAGACATCCGGTTGTCGATCACAGTTGCTGGTGTTATCAATTTCCTATAAGAATTCATCCCTCTCAGCTCATACATGGTCCTGTTGGTATCGAGCCTCCTCCACAATAGACGACGGATAACAGTCAGACGTGTTTTTTTTTAATTGCTTATGGTGGTAAACGAGCAAGTAGCTCACTTGATGATAAGTGTTACTGCCGTCCATAGACCATTGCAATACCAAGGGTATAGGCTAGGGCGCTGCCTACCAATACAAACCCCAAACTCACCCAGTTGGGCTTCCGGCTCTTTCGCTCATCGAACGAAGCGCAATAGCACATTGCCATCACTCGGGCGTCGATCTTCTGTGATAGTGTGGTACTGCTCCGGACGGACCACGCTGTTGACAGTTCTCTATCTGTAGCCGTGGGTCCTATCACTAAAACGTGTTGCCTTAATATTTTATTTCGAGGTTTGATTCTCGTACAATGATATTATATGTAGGTATATCACATACGTTAATTTTCTTTTACAACACCCTGGGCACGATAGAGGGTGGTGAATTGTATTCATATTCCGTCACCTCACGGTAAAAGAAAATACTGTTATCCGTTTTCGTAATACCTAAGAGAATACTGGTACCTACCTATTCTCATGGAGGTTCACGAGCCGATTTTAAAGGCTTCTATGAGTAAGGGGTGATGACGTATACCTAACTCGTCACGACACTATTATGCGATTAAATAAGGATTATTTTAAATCTACAAGAAACTTAAGTTTTTTAATGTATATTTGGTATAATTATAGTAATGGTTGTATATTTGTGCAAGTATTAAACATATGAAATATTATATATTACATTTTTTTGTGTGTGTGTTTAACTGTTGGCTGCCGATGGCTTTGACAGCTTAGCTCGGATTTCGGGTGAGTACTGAGGGCTCACAATCAATGCTTTCAATCAATGAGATGTCAATGAGAGAGAGAAATCAATGTCTATAAAACATGAACACTGTAAAATGCTCGAAACCTTGGTTACGTAGAAATCAAATAGTATCGTGATAAAATTCGTTAAAAAATCATAAATATTACAATATTTTGATGTAAACAGTCAAATTCAGAAATATTATTGACATTGATCTTGTTCGCATTGACAATATTCTAGAAAAATACAAAAACACTAGCGATAAGTTTCACATTACAATAAAGATTAGTAGAACAACCCATGAAGTGGATCACTTTTACAAGCTGAGAATTACTTAGTCACAAGTTACATGTATACATATAGGTTAGAGAGAGAGTGTAGATTTGGAGTAAATTATTGCAGTTATAGACAGTATGATAATTAAATATTTCCTTTGAGATTCTTTCACATGTGTGATATTTTATTAGTTGCAGGCCAGACTAAGTCTAGGCTCAAATTATTTTAATATCATGAAATGTATTGTTTATGATATGTTAAATTTTACATACCTTTCTTAATTGATGCCCACACCTTCTTTCTGTTCATACCGTTTTCTTGTCGATATTGCCATTAAAGAGCTGAAGAGTTTTTTGTTTCTCTTTTTGAAAGGACTATCAGTTAGATTTCAAAAAATCTTACTGTATCAAATAATCTTCTTCTTTTCTTTGTGTATTGGCAATCAGCTACTTATACGAGCTATTGGTGCCAGTGTCAAGTTATAATTATTTTTACGTTTATAGTCTTTCAAGTTATAATATAGTTCACGTTATAGTCATTATCAAATCGTCACCATCAACAGTGCTATGGCCACACTCTTAATGGTATCTTGTGGGAATTTTGATGAAAAACGAAAACGTTGTAAAGCACTTTTATATGATATTCACTACATTCCAGCAGTTCTGTCGCATCACATTACATAAAATGCCATCAAAATTATCTAATATAACACGTTAAAACTCTAAGATATCGAATATAATACAAGAGCACCACATGACGTTTTCAGATTCCTGTCAAAAGTCCTACTGTATCAAATAATCAATTTGTAGAGAAAGGCATTTAACATACTTCAAAAAATTGGAGCGAGACAGTATTTATAAATGTTAACAAATTAAAAAAATACCAATGGCACGTCGTGCGTCAAGTATTCAGTCACCTAATAACCGCTGTTATAACAACGCCTTAAAATAGCAAAAAATGTTATTGATGTGTTAAAGATATTATTATTAATAACGAAGGAGGTATTGAAACAAAATAATATCATTAAATAGATAAATAATAATCCACGTAAGTGAACTTATTTATTGACATGTTTAATTGACAGAGTGAGCGTGAAGCGCGAGCGAAGTATTTCCGTATCATACATACATACATATCATCACGCCATATCCCTTGCAGGGTAGGCAGAGAGAACAGAGTGCCAGAGAACTCTATCCTTGCATACTTCACTCGCTTCCTCAACATTCATAATTCTCTTCATACACGCTCGCCAGTTTCGGAGACTCTTGACTCCACCTTCCTTCAGTACATGACCGATCTGGTCTAGGTAGGTGAGTCTCGGTCTCCTCCGGAACTACATCCTTCCACTTTCGCATTGTATATCTTCTTAACCAGACGTTCGTTCGGCATTCTTTCCACATGTCCGAACCATCGGAGCTTTCATACCTACTCGCTCTCTTACGTCGTCGTTACGAATGCGGTCGGTCAGCCTAACTTCACAGATTTGCCGTAGAAATCGCATTTCGACCGCATTAATTTTACTTTCATACTCTTTTCTGCATACCCAACTCTCGCTTCCATACAGTAATGTTGGGACAAGCACTGCGTTATGTATTGCTACACGTGCCTTCTGGCTGAGGTGGTGGGTACCGAAAAGTTGCCCCAACGCTCCGTTCACTCTATTTCCCGCATTTACTCTTCGCTCTATATCAGTGGTGTACCTTCCATCTCGGCTAAATCCACATCCAAGATATACAAATTCATCCACTTGCTCTAGTACATCATTACCTATTGTTACTCTTACATCTGTTCTGGCTTCATCTCTTTCAAAGACCATTATTTTGGTTTTGCTCACATTCACGAGTAGACCCCTTTTCTTACAATCTTCTGTCATTGTTTTGACTAGGGTCTGCAGGTCAGTCGCTGACTGTGCCAGCAGGACTGCATCATCTGCATAGAGCAGAGCAGTGACCACTGAGTCGCCCATCTGGACTCCCACATTCATATCGTTCAACCTTTGGAGACATTTATCCAGATATATGATAAACAGCCTGGCTGACAGAATGCACCCCTGCTTAACACTGATATTGACGTCAAACCAGGGCGATATTTCATCATCCAGCCGCACACAGGCTCTGCAACCCATGTAACTGGACTGCACAGCTTGTAGCAGTTTACCGTTAATACCATACTCCGATAAAATGTCCCAAAGTTCCTTTCGTACAATCGTGTCAAATGCTCTCTCCAGATCCACAAAACTGCAGAAAACCCTCTGACCTAGAGCCAGATGCTTCTCCACAATGTTGCGTAGAGAGAACATCACATCCATGCATCCCCTTCCACTCCCGAAACCTCCTTGTGTCTCACACAGTAAACCATCGGACACCATGCTCATTCTCCTTTCAATAATTTTACCGTACACATTTGCTGCCAAACTGGTCAAGCTTATGGCTCTGTAACTTGCGCAGTCATAACGTGAACCCTTGTTTTTAAACAAAGGCACGATAACCGCGACATTCCAGTCCCTGGGAACCATTCCCGAGCTCCAACATAAATTGAAGAGCAAATTATTTCCCTATCGACTTGGGTAAAAATGCTTTCGTATGTCTAAATGTCAGGATGTCTGGCTATTTTCATCTAAAAGTTGCATTTCTCAACTGATACTCCTGAAATTTTTTGAGCAATTTCTGTAGTTATTTATTCTTTTTTGGCGATCCTGTTTTGACAATGAACTTTGAACGTCTCACGATGTCTACAGCTTACAGAACCATTCTCAATGTATTATAAACCTTTACGCACTAGTTTTAAAGAGCCAGTTGAATATATATTTCGGAGCACTATGACATTCATGTACGTATCAATGCGTTCACAAATTCGAATTAAAAAATAAATAAATATTTTGGTTTCTTAAAATCATTATCATCATATTTCATATCATAATTACTTTATATTCACGCAATATATAAAACTCTTTTGGCATAATATATATTATAAGAGATTTGACAATCATTTCCAGATCAGATCCTGATATTAAGATAAGATAATTAAGATAATTATAAGATAATTATAATATTAAGATAATTATAAGATCCCAGCATCAGATCCTGATATTCTGCATATGGGACCACCTTTAAAATAACTTCTTTCTAACATTGAAAGAATTATAAAAATCCATCCATAATTGGCGTTGCTATCGCGTAACACACATACAAAAAAAATAGCGGTCGAATTGAGAACCTCCTCTTTTTTGTCGGTTAAAAATAGGCAACCTATACAAAAGTATTTTTTTTTGGTAATACATAAAAAAACCGGCGATTACTTTTTATTTTATAAAAAACTCGTATATGTGTTTCATAACTTCTGAAGCTATAACTTCTGTACCATCATAAGTTTAATAACTAGTTGAAGATCTCAACCGTATATATTTCTGAATCAATTGAGTGCTTTTACAAAGTTTTAAAATGTCTTAATATTCTTGAGCTTAATAATGCGAAACTTAGCTATATTAAATGGTCTAGCCAAGTATATACTTATTTAGGTAATAAAAATAATATCTAGGTCACCCAAGTCAAGACGTCCCGGACGGCCCCTTAAAAACTTAATAGTTAATATATAATTCACATAGGAATAATTATTTGGCATGCTACAATTATACTTCTGAGATTAGGTATTTCTCAAAAATAAGGGATAATTGTAAATAATAAATTATGATTATAAAAAATAATGGTAGGACTACGCTGTGGACAGTTCTCTGTCTACAGGCGCGGGCCGGTCCGTCCGGGGTAGTACCGCACTCTCGCAGAAGATCGACGTCTGAGTAATGGCAATGTGCTATTGCGCTTCGTTCGGTGAGCGGGAGAGCCGGAAGCCCAACTGGGGTGAGTTTGGGGTTTGTATTAGTAGGCAGCGGCCTAGCTATACCCTTAGTATAGCAAAGGTCCATGGGTGGCAGTGACACTTACCATGAGGTGTGCTGCCTGTTCGTTCGCCACCATTAGCAATAAAAAAAGGAACAATTAGTCGGTATTTTTTATATAGTTACTATCTATAAACTATGTAAGTTTATTTGCAAAATTTGTGTTTTTATACCAACAATTCTGGGCCATAAGTGTAATCTATAAAATTGTACGGTAATTGGTTCTTATTACATGTAAAAAAATTGCAAATGATTAGAATCTTTTTTGAAAAAAAAAATATTGTAAGACTTCGTTACATTAGTTGATGTAGGTGATAGATCTGTATGGATATTTATATATCCGTATAGATCAGCTAATAACACAATGCTAAAAAGTTGATTTCTTTTTAAAATGAAAATTTGTTAACAAAAATACAAATTCAGTGAATTTTGATCATCCAATAAGGTTTATAATAGTAGAGCTATACGGCTCAAGCTTTCACTATTGTGTCAACTCTACAAATTTAATTTACACGTCAGTTAGCTCGCTACACACGCATGGAATGTTTACTGTATTCATATTTCAGTGTTCCCTTTGCACTGTTAACTAGGACGCAACATTACAATTCAGTCAGTTGGCTGTCCACCAGCGAGACATAAACATCAGCCTTTAATAGTTTAATTCAAAAATTGAAAGTTTTAAAAGTGAAATTATCATCCATGGTATTTCCATTATAATTCAATGTTACAAAATGGTGTCTAAGGGCAGATTTTTGTTGTCATGCCACGCGCTTGTATGGATAGGCGCGATCGTTTTGGCGTTATGGGCGGGCGGTGCACGAGCAGCTGTTCGTTATGATGCTGCTACACCTCACACACCACCTTATAAATATATACCGTTGCGGTGAGTTAATTAATTACATAATCTGTATTTAATTTTTCTATATTAAAAGACAACTGTTGTTGTCGATGGACCTAGTAACATTGGCGACATAGTTAATCCATTATCTATAATTTCAAACTGCGTTTATTTAAAGCAATCTTCAATAGAATCTAGTTGTATTATATGAAAGTTTATATAAGCTCATCAATTATTGTCTCAATCTATAATAATATAAATAAAAAGTTATTGCTTGACAATAATCCACATAATGGTTAATGGTAATGTGGTCTTAGATAGTTAACATGTACTAGTTTCAAGTTGAGAATGTAATACCTGCTCTAGTATAGTACACGGAAAGAACCATAGGTTTATTACTATCAGGTCTTGTCGGAGCATGGATGCTTTGGCAAGTACCTGTACACGGTCGCACGGAGGGAGACGACTCCATCCTGCCAGCAGTGTGACAATGGACACGGCGAGTAAGCGGCACACCATACGCTGGAAGTTTGTACGACCTGGGCTCAGCAGTGCCGTGGCCTCGTCGCTGCCATCAGTGCCGACCTGCTGCCGGCCATCGTGAAAGTGTCATCGTCGTGATGGTCGACAGAGTCAGGAGCTGCGATGTGGTCGCCGCCTTCTGCGAGACAGTAATCTCACAAAATAGGGTGGCGGAACGAACCCGGGCGGACATCCTCTACGGAGATTCGGGGCGCCGCTGGCGCCTCAGTTAGCGCAGGCGCGAGTACCTGCACCTGATGCCGCCGTAGCCAAGGCATCGGGTGACCGGACGGGGGACTAGTCTGGTCGCACGGAGTGAGGTCACCGCATGAGGACGATGCCCTGACGGCGAAAACTGCTTGAGCATCGACTCGAGAGGCTACCCGCGAGGGTAGACCGCCGGGTGGGTCACCGAAAGCAAGGACCGGGTTCCAGTGATCCACTCGCACGGTCTCCAGAGGTATATTGCAGGGCGGGTCTATGGGGTCGCGCGCCGCTTTTTCTACGGTTACCCCGGACCGATTTAGTGGGGTGTGACCACTTTATAGACCGCCACCATAAAAATCGTCCTAATTAATAAAGTTGGGAGGAGGGTAATAAATCTCCATAGATTTAAGGAACCATTTGCTTCCATATACTGTGGAAGCGGACGACCAGATAGGTCAAATAGTTGAGGACTCAGTTATTTGATCGACCCCCTATGGACAGAGTTACATTCTTAGTACGTCATCACACGCATTAAGAAAAGAATACCTAAAGAGTTTAATTTAATACTTAAGACAATAATTCAGTTGTAAGTATAAAAAGCAGATTACCTGGATGTTGAAATAGTATAAGTATGTTATTACGTGAAGTTGTGGGTGCGATTCTTAGGTCGGCCAAAAAACCGTTGTGAAGTTTTACTCAAGATGTCCTTAATTTTTGAATATTATTTTCGAGTAATTCGGTTCGTTAATAAGGTTCCTTCCAATTATATGAAACTAAGTATTGCGTTGCAAAATGTTCATGTATTTACACCACCGCCTACCGCTTCGGGTACAATGTTGTGAGATTATAGAAAATAGTTTTTGATAAAGAAGTCAAAATTAATTTTCTGTTGATGCCCTAAACGTAATACGTGCATAAAGACTCAAATTGTTAATTTATTGATATAACGAAAAAATAAATCCAATAGTAACGAAAGTTCTTGTTCTGAAGTAAAATTGAAGTCAGTGTGATATTACTATTGCCTATTACTATTGTAACTAAACACACAAAGCACCGATGTCACGTCGTTTTTTTTACTTCTACAAACTTCTGTCAGAAGGCATCTTTGCGTTTCCTTTCAGTTATTATCATCTTTTACAATCCAAGGTAGATTGTAAAAGATGATAATAACTGGTCATATCAACTGGATAATAACTAACATTGGTCATTTTTTACTCTTAAATTCGTCATGTACAACATTGTCTTCTTTTTTTTTGTTTTTTGTTTTTGGTAACAAAGTGGCTAAAAATACAATTTTCGCATACCGCCCGGGCGAGGTATGTGGGACTCACAGGCCCTGAAGAGGTCACTGAATACCCACTAAAAAACCAACTGCGAGCTGTTAGCCGTTGGGGCTTTTACAGCTGAACCGGACTATGGGCGAGCCTTATGGGCTCTCTACCCGAACAAGGTAAACTAAGCGACTTCGCCCGAGGGCTCCCCGGCAGCGGAACGGACCTCGGCTTGGGGCGTCGCTGGAGGCAAAGTGGACGTGTCACCAACGTTTGGGTTGGTATCACCAACCCAAACGTGGACACGTGAATAATCATTATTGCGCGCCGTGTTTTCGCACCTCGACGGCGAGGACGAAACCGCGGATATTTGAATGAGATGGCCTCGCGGGCGGCGTAGGCTTTTGTTTGGGCGAGTGTGATTTGATCGTCATCGTCATTGAGGACATGACGCGGACGTTGGATTTTAGATATACGCGATGGGGTATAGGAAGCCGCCCCAACCACTAGTGGGTTGGGGTGTGTCATGGCAGAGTCAAAATAGCTCTGGGAGCACCGCTTCATAAACTGCCCGATGGTCGGCAGTTCGAGGTCGATGTGAAGATCGGCGTTTCGAATGAATCACGGTGCTCCCGTAGCTCGGCGCATGAACCTATTCTGAAGGGTCTGTAACCTATGGATCCTGTGTGCTTTTGTGTGCGCGAATACTACGCTCGCATAGGTCATGATCGGCCGTATGCAAGCGGTGTATAATCGGACCTTGCTGCTCAAGGGTAGTTTTGACCTAGCATTTAGGAGGAAATCTATGGAGGCGTCCCATCACAAAAGCTGCGCGCGCGCGGATACGCCTTATGTGAGGGGCGAAGCTGCGTCGGTCGTCAAGGGTTACACCCAAGTATTTAGCTTGCCTACTTAACAAGTGACAGGCTTGTTAAAAAGCTTGAGGGGCGGTATGCTATTTATAGAGTAGGTACGGGCAGTTCTACTAGTGAACATAACCGCCTGACTCTTTTCGGGATTGATTTCTATTCTCCATTTCCTGAACCATTTGGCTAGGGCGGTAACCACTGTTTGGAGAATCTTAGCTACTGCTGTCGGGGTCCTACCTGCACAAAAGAGTGCAGTGTCGTCAGCGTAAAGCGCTTTATGGACGTTGTTAAATTGGGGCATCTCGCTACCATATAGCTTAAATAGGAATGAGGAAAGGACCGATCCCTGAGGGACGCCGGCCTTGATAGGGTGGGAGGTAGACAGCGTTCCTTCAACTTTGTAGCGAAAGCTTCGGTGACTCAAGTAGTCATGTATTATTTGAATTAAGTAATCGAGGATCTTTAGACGATAAAGCTTGTAAATGAGGCCCTCGTGCCACACTTTATCGAATGCCTTCGCTACGTCTAGGAATAATACACCGGTGAATCTGTTCATCATGAATTGACCACTTGTGTATTCTACCAGTCTGTGGACTTAGTACGCAGCTGACTACCTTGTCGTTCTTTTTTCGTATGATATACAATAGTCAGGTCACACCTCACTTAATTCTTCCGAGGCGAAGGTAGGGACACTGTGTGACTACTTAGCCTGTATTACCCCTGACCGCCAATTGAGCGGGTCGCTCAAACCGATTTCTCGATCTCGGTTGTCCGCCCGACGTTTACCCTGTCTAACCTATCCCCGTCGACGTCGCCAGTTACAACGAATACTTTAACAGAAAAATAATATATTTAATTTTTAGAAGATAAATTTATTATTTATTTTATTTAGAAGTTAAATTTATTTTATATTGATAGTGTTGAGCTTTTTTTTTATTGCTTATTGTGGCAAACAAGCAAGCAGCACACCTCATGGTAAGCGTTACTGCCGCCCATGAACCTTTGGAATATTAAGGGTAAACGCTGGGCCGCTGCCTACCAATACAAACTCTAAACCCCCCAGTTGGACTTCCGGCTCTCTCACTCACCGAACGAAGCACATGGCCATTACTCAGGCGTTGATCTTCTGCAAGAGTGTGGTAGTACCCCAGACGGACAGGCCCGCGGCTGTAGACAGAAAACTGTCAACAGCGTGGTCCTACCACTAAACAATATAAAATTAATAAAATATTATATTTATATATTTTTTTCTGTACCTTTTTCTTAACTGAAATAAAACTAGTTTTACGATTTCTATCGCGTTTGTATTTGATTTTTAGTTTGCCGACTTTTCGAACACTTTACAGCGTTCATGGCCACGGGAGGACTGACAGTCCTTAAAAATCAAATACAAATGCGATAGAATCAGTAAAACTAGCTTTTCTTATTTCATGCTTCTGATGATAATTATTTTTACTATGTAATACTGATAGTAATTGGTTCTATGTAGTGCCATTATTCATGTATCCATACAAATATACTATATATTACCACTTCTTTCCTCCCCATAGTTGTCAAATAAGGTGACATACCTTAGTATGCAAGCAAATAAAATCTCTGTAAGGTATGGAAATATCTTGCCTTATGATAGCGGCTATGAATACTACCTACCCTTATTTTGCTCGCGGATGTAGTAAAGGAGAACTAAGAGCTTTAATATTGACCTGGGCCAGTTCCACCTGATGCCGTTTTGTCAACAATTACATTCCCAGGCAGGTGGCCGATCATGAAACTATTGCCAATAACTTTTACAATATGTACCTACGGCGGAAAAGGAGTACATATTGCGTTGTAATAAAATTAAATCTTTAAATAAATCTCTACTACGCCAATCATTTGTACGTCACGGCGGACTCTAAAACAAAAAGGCAATAGATATCTCTATTGTCTTTTTGTCTCTGGCATAGTATTATGCGTCTAATGATTATTTAATTTCGCAGTACTAAAGATTATATTCATTTAATTGAAATTTTAGTAATTGTGTTGCAAACCTTAATCATTTCATTTATGTATTATTTTATGTTTTTAGTTCTAGTTATGATGGGGTACCAGGTAATAGTATATCACCGCCGATGGCGGACACAGAAGTTCAACATAGTAATAGGATGCCGCTATCAGAATTAATCCTGACCGCACTAAGAACCGCCTTAGATGTTGTTAGGAACGTGAACAAACAACGTGCTTTAGCAGCAACCACTAAGACGAACAGCACGAAAGAGTTTCCGGTATGTAAAATATTATTATATTTATTATTTTTCTATTACATAGTTTATAAGAAAAATATTTCGATGATTAAAATTGTATTTTTTTGGCAAACATATTTAGATATTAAAATTAATTGATGCAATTATGAAAATAATAGCATTGAAAAGGCGAAAATAAGAAAAAAGGTAAACCCAAGGAGCGAACCAGTGCTGTTTCGATTAGACTGCTCGAGATTGCCAGTCTGAGATATTTTTATTCTTGATGACTGTGGTCAAATTTACCTTCATATTATAATTATATCTTTTTATTGGATAAAAACACTGACAAAATGATGTTTTCTATAGATAAAACCTAGTTAGATCAGTTCCCATCATTAGTTATCAACCCAGAAATTGCCTGCATTCTATGTTTTATACAAAATTTTTTGGTAATTGCTGATGGTGTTTTTTAAGAAATCATACAGAAAATCAGAAAAATTCTCTGTCGTTCGGGCTACTACCTAAGTACTATGTCGCTTATTCTCTAGTCAGCCAAAGAATACTGATTGTTTACCGTTAGAGCAACTATCAGTTGTCAATTTTAAATAATGTATACATGTTGTATATAACTGAAAAATTTGAAATCTGTCGGATGATCATTATTCATTTAATTATTTTTACGACACCCAAGAGCAGTGCTATAATTATTAATATTCATGGTCGTTATTATATGACATGAGTAGTAGTTTGTTGAAATCCAAAGTTATTAATTTTATTTCGATGGCGTTGAATAAGTGGCACGGTAATATTAAACTCATGAAAATCTTTTTATAGCTGTATTTGTATTCATGTTTAAAAAAGCTATTTTATGTATAATTATCCCTTTTAGGTTATTCCGTTAATAATTAATAACTATAGGATACAATTATTGGGACTATATTAATAAATAATTAAATTTGGATATGTATTGATATAGTTTTTTAAGAAAGATGATCCCGTGTGGTGACGGATCTAGAATTAAATCTCACCATATTTTCGCATGGAAAATGTAAAAGCCTGTTAAAGAATCACCAGTGACAACTGATCAGCAACACTCTCCTTGGAAATATATAATACTAACTGCAAAGTTCCTTTGCCAAGAGTAATGATTATTCATCATCATCATCATCATCATCATCATCACAGCCCATAAATGTCGCACTGTTGGGTTCGGGCCTCCTCTGTAATGGCAGGGAAATTCACCTACTATACCACGCTGGTCAGACGTGTTGGTATAGGGTTTTGTTTCGAGTTTTCCTTCTCTCGCATAGATGTTATATGCGTTTTATATTTAATGATTATTACTACTTACTATTTAATAGCGGATGTTGAAAGACCACTGGAAACAGTACGCTTTTCTTCGATTAGCTCAAATATTTTATTTAATAAATAATAAATTTAATAATTCGTTATAAAAGGAAAACCATTTTTATAGACATCTATAATGATTGCATAGCTATGTTTATCGTGTGACGGCGAGAAAGAATACAAAATAACCACTCTGTCACAAGTACTTTTATCGCTTGTCACATTAGTCGCTGTTCATGTTAATATTCAACATACAACTTCAACGAACTACAAGTGTAACGACTGTCCTTCCGCACCATCTCATGTATCCATCCACAATCTATGTATTTAACTATAGTCCAAAAAATGTTTACCGACTTAAAGTCTTAATCGTTCGTTCGAGCCTTGCATTTAATCACACATTAACTGAACTTATCCGTATATCTGTCAATATTAAGAATACAATTGACCCCCTATCTTATCCGTGGGTATAGTAAAAGACGGCTAAGGGATGTAATATGTTAATAACATACGTACAAGAAAAGGAAAACACGGAACAAAACCATTTCAACTAAACCGTCTGATCAGCATGGTACAGCAGGTCGTCATCATCACAGCCCATATATGTCCCACTGTTGGGCTCGGGCCTCCTCCGTAATGGGAGGGTAATTAACCTACTATACCACGCTGGTCAAACGTGTTGGTATAGGGTTTTGTTTCGAGTTTTCCATCTCTTGCATAGATGTTATTTGCGTTTTATATCCCTTAGTCGTCTCTTACGATCACCCACGGGTAAGATAGGGGGTGGTGAATTGTATTCTTACTCCGTCACCACACGGATAAGCGGACAGTAGGTCAACTACCCTCATATTATGGAGGAGCCTTGAGGCCAGTGGTGGGGCATATATCAGATGAGGTAATGGTGGTGAAAGTGATAATTGTATAGTGGCGGCTACGTATACCACCAAACTTACATTGCTCGTGAGTTTCGCAAAAGACGACTAAAATCTTTAAGTCGATCTGGCGAACTCCATCTAATGCCGTCTGGTCAACGATTACATTTCCGAGGAAGGTTGATGTGAGGCAAGCGGCCAGACGTAAAACTATTGCCAAAACAAATTTTTTTGCTATATCTATAATAGAAGAAGAGTGCATATTGAATTGACCACATTAATTAGGCAGGAAAAAAGCATGATGCTGTTCATAATGATATTTTATGTCCATTCATAAACATTTAAAATGGACTGTAAATAAAAACTGAATCAGTTCATCAAGTCACTTATCGTACTTACTCATACTCTACATTAATATTATTAAAGACAATAAATTATTGTGACTGGAGGCATATACAAAAAAATAATGAACACGAATAACGTTGAGACTCAGAATAATCTTTTTTGGGTCGCATAAAGAACTGCCCAGTATGGAAATTCATGGCAATTGGCACAGGAAATCGATGCGTGAACTGCTACGCTATCTATCGCAGTTAAATTAAATAATATAAATTCACTACCTAAATGTAATCATAAATTCATAATGGCTTCGAGAGATATATTTTAATTGCGTTCATCTTTCACTACTTCGTTAGCGCGTGTTAGAAGCAATTAAACTATTAGCAAAATTTTGGTACGAGCCGTGAAAAAAGTAATAACATGAAATTTTAATTATCAGAATGGCATGTGGATAGATATTCAAAAGGAGGTCAGTTTACGGTATCGACTGAAGTAGGTGACCGCATCCATGGCGCTAACTGAATGTTCAAACCACCTTGTTTAGACAACTAACTTTGCCACGTTTGACATATACGTGTAAATCGGGCTATTCGACCAAACTAATTACAGAGATATTAATCTTTGCCTTTCGTATTCTCATATACTTTACCTTATGTTATCAAGTTACAAGTAATATCTAATATTTGTAGTATTTAAAATTAGAGTTTCAACACAAGAAAACCAAAACCTTCAAAGAATTTCATTTAGGTAACGCAATAAAGCTGAAGACAAACTGTCATCGTCATATAATTTTTAATAAATAAGTAGATATTATCTATAACGATGTGGTTCCTTTCCTGCAGGAGATCAAATACTTTCACAGACAGCATAACTGCAAGAGCATTAAACTTCGAAATAAAATCCTATGCCAATCCATCTGACCATTGCTTTATAATTGGTCAATTTCTATCTAATTAATATAATGGAGAAAATTCGCGCCCAATATTGGGACATGATTACATATATCCAGATATACATGACCGTGTGTTGTAGTTGATCAATGAATCTATACTACTGAGACGAAGGCACGAGCCCAATAATAGGATTAGGATATAATATGAACTGAAAAAAAAAAGAAGGGGATAAAGAATTATATATATTCTATTTCTGTTGAATAATATCAAACTTATATTATACTAGCTTCTGCCCGTGGCTTCGCCCGCGTAAACGGTTACTTTCTTAAAGTTTTTAATCTCCTATTTTTATTTCATTTCTTAAGGGTACATTTTTACATGTTAATGTCATATTTATTTATATCTAATCAATAGCCTAAAAATAAGTTTCAAGCTTCTGGCTTTAAAACTGAGGATACTTCCTTACAACTTTTCATCCCCCTTTACAAGCCCTTTTTTGCATTAAAAAGTATCAGGCTCTAGACTATCTGTGTACAAAATTTCATTTAGATCGGTTTAGTAGTTTTGGCTTGAAAGAGCGACAGACAGATAGACAGAGAGAGTTACCTTCGCATTTATAATATTAGTAAGGATAAGTAGTTCTAAATATTTAATACCTGCCTCTTTTGAACTTGCTGGCTCTCAGTCGGGCATTTAGAGTAAAAATATATATCTACTGTCTACGCGTCTAGTCTACTCGTCTGGTCTACGCGTGAATGTGAGCAAAACCAAAATAATGGTCTTTGAAAGAGACGAAGCCAGAACAGATAGATAGATAAGATAGATAAGAGTAATAATAGGTAATGATATACTAGAGCAAGTGGATGAATTTGTATATCTTGGATGTGGATTTAGCCGAGATGGAAGGTACACCACTGATATAGAGTGAAGAGTGAATGCGGGAAATAGAGTGAACGGAGCGTTGGGGCAACTTCTCGGCAGCCACCACCTCAGCCAGAAGGCACGTGTAGCAATACATAACGCAGTGCTTGTCCCAACATTACTGTATGGAAGCGAGAGTTGGGTATGCAGAAAAGAGTATGAAAGTAAAATTAATGCGGTCGAAATGCGATCTCTGCGGAAAATCTGTGGAGTTCGGCTGACCGACCGCATTCGTAACGACGACGTAAGAGAGCGAGTAGGTATGAAAGAGAGTATTGGTGTAAAGATGCGAAAGGGCATGCTCCGAGGGTTCGGACATGTGGAAAGAATGCCGAACGAACGCCTGGTTAAGAAGATATACAATGCGAAAGTGGAAGGATGTAGGTACCGAGGGAGAGCGAGACTAACCTACCTAGACCAGATCGGTCATGTACTGAAGGAAGGTGGAGTCAAGAGTCTCCGAAACCGGCGAGCGTGTATGAAGAGAATTATGAATGTTGAGGAAGCGAGTGAAGTATGCAGAGATAGAGTTCTCTGGCACTCTGTTCTCTCTGCCTACCCTGCAAGGGATATGGCGTGATGATATGTATGTATGTATGTATATCCCTACTAATATATAAATGTGAATGTAAGTTTGTTTGTTACGCTTTCACGCTAAAACTACTCAACCGATCATCATGAAACATTGTACACATATTCTTGGAGGTATTAAGTATAAGTGTAATTGGAGGCATAATTTTTATATGAAAAATACAAAAATTGTTTGTCAAAAAATCTCAAAATCTAGCTTCTTCAACGCCATCTAGCAGTCCAGTAATGAAGTTCCAACCCGTAGTATTGTAATACCGTTGCACTGTATTACCGACGGTCAAAAATAAAAATAGGGGATCAAAAACTTTAGGAAAGTAACCTTTTACGCGGGCGAAGCCGCGGGCAGAAGCTAGTATGTATATATATCTATATAGAATCAATATGATAGCAACATCAGAGAAGCACTAAAACACTATATATTGAAATCCTTTTTTTTTTCTAATTTGTGAGTCCCTCTCCACAGATTTTAGGGCTTTCACGACGAAGTTCTTACGAGGAAGTCGAGCTCGTCATAGGAGATCGTATAGTATCTCTTAATGACTACTAAGGGCCATAGCTTTTTACTATCTTTGAAGATTAGAATATTACTAAGCGATATCAAATACAAATGCAATAGCATCCGATATTAAAATGAAGGGAAAGAAGGGAGACCCACCACTTTCCCATAGTTAATCAATATACCGCACACCTCAAGAAAGTATCCTTAATTTTTTGTGATATGCGGGATACGATCGAAGTAGAATAAGATATAAGGAAGTTTTACTTCTATATGATGAGCAGACTTCAGAACTTTAACTTGCAATTTTCCGCAGAAATTCTAATAATGATTCGACACGTGTTTTGCCTCTATACGAGGCGTTCTCAGGACAGTTCGGCATCAAATGCGCTAGAATCTGTAAAAATAATTTTAATTTCAAATGCGTAAACATCAAAAATCGTTATATTATTAGGATTTAACTTAATTGTTCAATAACTTTAAGTGGAAATACTATATACATAACAGCGAATAGCATATGAATATTTTTGTTTATTTCCAGCTACGACGAAAGAAATCTAGCAACTCTTCAGTAGGCACTGGCAGAGGATTCGAAGATTATTACGATGAGGATCACCATTACCACGAAACGACAACCACTACTATGAAGCCTAAGCCCAGATATACCGACCCCTGGGCTGGCTACTACGATTGGATCATCAACGAAGGCTCCTTCAAATTTTGGAGTGTCTTCCAAGTAAGTGCTATGACACCGCCTTTTAGATTTTTTTACTTATACTTCATACAGTAAGTCCTTGTATCATATTGGATAAATTACAAACAAACTCCGAACAAATATTTGTAGATTGCAGGCTGAATTATCCCCCCGGGAAATAGAATCTACGTTATTTGGCACAGAAAAATACTTAGTCTACTAGGCTATATATGCAATCATCTACAGGTGGGTGTTCGTTTACTTAATTTTAAAGAACATCTCCGTGGAGGATTATAAATCCAACGCCTATCTTATTTGTAATCGTATCACACTGCATAAAATAAAATATGAAAAGTCAGGTAGGCGCTAAATGTGTTATACACTGTCCCTTAGGTTATAGAAAGGCCTTCTATTCTTTGGGGTCTAAGGAGCTAGGAATAGAGAGGCCTTCTATTCTTAAGAAAAGAAGGCCTCTCTATAGGGTAGCTTGTCTCAGGGTTAACCCTGTCTATGGCTTCGGGCATTGGACTATAAAAAATCAACCATCCTCGACTTATAATCCTGCCAAACCAAAATACATATATGAGGGGGTTAAAAAGTCAAATATATAGATAATAATATTTTATATTATTTGCAAATCAAAGTTTCTAACTATTATTTTATATTTTAGAAAAATAATAGATGAGGAAAGAGGCATTTTACATGTATATAAAATCTATGGATTATTATGATAATAATTATGGTGAAATAATTATGCCGATACATTGATAAGGAATTAGGAACTCGAAAGGCACCCACGGGGTGCATGATAGTAGTCGAATACTTAAAACAATGATCTACTCAAAAGTAGAGTCAAAAGGTTGAGGAGTAAAACCATGGGTGATATATGACACCCATTTCGTTTTACTATCAAAGACTAGTAGGACAGTAGAAGTCGACCATGCTATAGAAATGTGTGGTAGTGACGAAAAAAATATTAATAGGAGTGTACTAGATATGCAAAACTATAGAAGGTAAAGAGATCATGAATGGAATATGTGAATGATGATATAGAAAACAGAGATGATATTTAACATGTAGCCGCCGACACTGAGTAATTGTGATTGGGGCAGAAATATGATGACATTGTAGACAACAATAAGAATAACGTATAGCAGGATATAAAAAACACAAGAGTTTCGTCATCATCGTCGTCACAGCCCACAATGTCCCACTGTTGGGCTCGAGCCTCCTCCGTAATGGGAGGGAAATTAACCTACTATACCGTGCTGGTCAGACGTGTTGGTATAGGGTTTTGCTTCGAGTTTTCCTTCTCTTGCATAAATGTTACATGCGTTTTAAGTCGTCATGCATTAGTCGTCTCGTACGATCACCCATGGGTAAGATATGGGGTGGTGAATAGTATTCTTACTCCGTCACCACACGGAAAAAAGAAACGCAAGAGTTTATACCAAATTATGCAACACATGTTTATAACAATTTTTGTTTTGTTGACATCTCCTTATGTTTTTATTATAACGCACTAAAATAGATATGACCTCATGTGCAACGTTGCGCATCGTAGCGCGAAAATGATTGCTGTTCATAATTTGCTTCGAAAAAATCTTTGCCCGCTGTCATTTAACGATCAACCGGTAGTTAGACGACATAACATTGACATAGTTTCGAACACAGCCATGCGATAAGAGATGGAGGGCAAAATTATCTAATAGAATAAGCCCAACAAAAAGTAAAAGTTCGAACTTTATCCTAAACTTTAAAACCGTCCACCTGCCCTTGTCTCAAGTATATGGTGTCGATACAACACGTTTCTTTTCCACATAATTCTATTGGATGCAAAATCTGTGTTCTAACTCTACCATTTATCTATTATCATCGCTCTTTTATTTGGTGTGCCTTCACCCCTTGATTTTCTCACATTCTTAACCAGTTACTCGCCTTTCAATAATAATTTCATTCATCACATGTCCATCCCTTTTTTTATTTGGTAGGCCACGATCTGGACACACTCCGCCCATTTCATCCGGGGCGATGGAAGGGCGCCATACACAGCCCTATAACCCACCGGTACCGATTCCTTAACATCATGACCAGCTGGGTTACCCTTTCTGGTATCATCTTCATCGATGTCCCAGGGGACGTCGTCCTCCCGTAGTCGGCCACTCTGTGGCGAGCGTCTAATCTCCGGTCCATCTACCCGCGACCTCAATTAGAACGGCACCATGCGCAGTTGTAAGTATAGTTCTGCTCCGCCGCCTCCATCTGCGACACGACTATCTTTATGAAGGCGGCGACCGCATCCTTGTTCCTGACACTATCGAGTATTGTCTTAGCTGTGGTCACCAGGGTCAGGTATCAATGATTGCGACGAGATCACAGCGTTGTTTTGCTTATAGGCTACACTGACCTCGAGAGTGTATTGCACCGTGTTCTTTTTTTTTTCTTATGGTGGCAAACGAGCAGACAGCACACCTGATGGTTTCACCGCCACCCATGGACCTTTGCAATACTAAGGGTATAACTAGGGCGCTGCTTACCAATACCAACCCCAGACTCACTGCAGTTAGGCTTCCGGCTCTCCTGCTCACCGAACGAAGCGGAACAGAACATTGCTATTACGCAGACGTTGATCTTCTGCGAGAGTGTGGTACTACCCCAGACGGACCGGCCCGCGCCTGTACACAGAGAACTATTGACAGCGTGGTCCTACCACTATTATACGTTCTCGTCGCAATCGCATTAGTGGAAGAACCGTGTCCTCTCTCTATACGTATCTGTACCTGGTGCCACTTCTAGGTTTTCTCTAATACACTCATACTACTATACTTTTTTTTTGCGGTGGGCTATGGACGTGGTTGCGCCCCGCCAAATCGGTCCGGGGTGACGGAAGAGGCGGCGCGCAACCCCATAGACCCACCCTGCAAACACCTCTCTTCGCCGTGCGAGTGGACCACCGATACCCGATCTTTGTCTTCGGTGGCCATTGATTATATACTGGGGATAGTAAGTTTATTGTCTCAGACGGGACGAAAGTCGTAAGCATAGTTAAATGTGATTTATATCTCCTCTTTTTTTCGTCACCATAAACAAAATATTTAAAATATCTGATACATTCTTTGTGGTATTCGAATAATTTTAATACTACACTATATACTATTTCATGTTTAAAAATAATTCATGGACAAGGTGCAGTCGTATGAAGACCTTCCAAATATCATTATAGCCGTTGTTAAGATTGTAATCTTATCTTTATATAATACTAGCTGACCCAACTAAAACTGTTCTGTAGAAGTTTAAATAATATAAAATTGAATTTCCTACCTACCGAGTTCAATTGCTAAACATATCTAAATAAAATCATAATAAACCATTCATGAGTCTACCTGAAGACATGCAATAAATTCATCAAAATCGGTGCGGCCATTTAGGAGGAGTTCAGTGACATACATAAATATAGAAGTACATACAAAAAATATTGATACATTTCTATTTAAAATTTGTTTTCGTATAAAGTTGCTAAACTAAAGATTATTGACGCGTCAATTGATGATCAAAACGTGATATTATTCCACGGCCATGATTAAGTGCAGTCTTCTTTTAAATGTTTCCTCATTTTTTTGTAATAATGGATACATTCGTAGCAAAGGGTAGATGTAACTAGGACTTCCTGTATTACAGTATGAAGGTGATAATTAACATCAAATAGTACCAGAACAGCCTTTGTTTAACATACATATATAACAACAAAAACCATTATATTATTTTTATTTGTATAAAATATTTCCGTGTGGTTGTGTACTGAGCTGTCCATGTACTTAATTAATACAATGTGTCACTGTATCCCTTTCTTTCTTGCAAGGAAATTATGAAAATAACGCCACTGCAAGATAAGGCAAACTTGAACTTAAATCTATGCCGATCTAGCCCGAGCACGTCTCACTATCGGGTACAGTTCTCTTTCAAATGACGGCAATTAGCTTTCTATATTGCACAGGTCAAACAGCTTGATATAGGGTTTTGCTATATAAGGTTTATTTTTCTTTCAGTTATGTTAACTGATTAAATCTTAAATCGACTTTTACAATATCTATGGAATGAAAGATCACCACTAGGTGACCATGGTAGTTTTACTCAATCACCACATATGTTATCTGCTATATTCTTACAGCATTCTTCTCATTGTTGAATATACTCATATCGAATAATGGTACCAGTAAAGGCAAAAAAAAAGATATATAGAATATTCCCTATAATTGATTGAAAGAGCAAAATATTTTCGTTTTCACAATCATCATCATCATTCTCCTACTCTTATCCCAAGTTAGTATCTCTTATCCATAGTTTTATGACCGTACTGGCAGGCAGACGTTAACCCTCCTTGGGAATGTAATTGTTGACTAAACGGCATCAGATGTAGTTGACCCAGCCGTCATAAGACTCTTAATCGTCTTTTACGATACCCACTAGCAAAGTAAGGGTTGGTAGTATTCGTAGCCGTTACCACACAACATTTCCACAATCACCAATGGTGTTTTTTTATTGTTGTAGTATTGATATTAAACTTAAAGACGCATCTTTATGTAAACAAGATGAAATACTCAAAATTGTGGTCACGATTGGAGGCAGGGCGGTGGGAGGATGTTAGTAGTTCCGGCGTCATTCGGCGCGTGCGGGTCGCGGTAATGAACCCCACGCTTATTCATATTCAGGCCAAACCTCGGCGCACATAAATGTTCTAGTGGATTTGTGAATAGACGAATATTGGGAAATATTTGAATAGATTAAATGCTACATAATGTATAATATATATCTTTTGACTATAATTTATAAGCTTTCACTGATGAAAACGCTTAACTAACTGAAATTTATTATCTAAACATATTTAAAACGATTTTAAAATTAGTTTTTACTATTCTGACTTATTATATAATATAGGCATATTTTTATTGTATTTTCCATAGATACTGACGAAGTATTATTATGTTAATCTAATACCCATTGAACAAGAAAAGAAATGAAAAACACATAGTGATACCTATTATAGAAAAATATCATGAATAATAGAGTTAATACGAAACTTTCTTTACAGCTATTTACAGCGGCGTTATTGCTATACGCTTGTTTCTCGGCTATCTACTATGCGAAGTTCAACCCAATCATACCGGATTACAGCACAGAATACGATGATTACTTCCTTGAGCGTACAGTAGGAAGAAATGCAAGGAGTCTGGACCAAAACGAAATGCCATCAGGTCTTAGTTGGATAAATCCAAGAACCTTCCAGTTTATATTAGATGCTATATCTAAACATTATGAAGAAGAATAGTGTTGATGTTTCATGTATAAGTAAGTTTTTAGATATTTATTAGTATAACGATGGATAATCAATATGTTTGTATATGTATACATACGAATCATGTATACACAGGCGAGTATTGTAAATTAAAAATAATAGTTTTGTTAAGTATTTTTGCCGTCATATGCTTGTTTTTTTGCGACAATAAACATAATCAAAAGGCCAAAAACCTAGTCCAAATACAGAAAGCAAGTCATCTGAATGTAATAAAAGTTATGAAACTTAAATATTTTTTAACCAATAATGAATAATAATCTCAGTGTACATATAAATATTTTTTATTCAAAATTATGAAACCAACAAGGCAAATAATATATCTGAATTATATAAATGGCTAGTATTTGTCGTCTATGAGGCTTAATGAATTTATTTCATATATATACTAAATCAAAGATTATAGATTTATATTTTATTTATCAGTAATTTTATACAATGGTTGCAATGAGGGACTAAGAATTGAATATGCCATGACTCCTTCTTTTCAACGAACTTCGGCAAAGGCAATTGATGAAATGGATCATTGACTTTATTGTTAAACTTTTTCATTTTCGCAATGCCTTGTTTGTGAATTCACCTGTGAGTGTTAAAACACCTAATGCTAGCCTAAAATACTAGTTTTACTTACCAAGGTGTGTAATTTATCAAGTATCTAAAACAAAGAAATTGAAATAAGACTAGTTTTATAGCAAACTCGCATACGGGTACATGGTTTTGAAAAAAGTCCAGCCCTAATATGACTAATATACTGTAAAGTATTTATATCATGTAATGCAAATAAAATTAGTCTTATTTCATAAGGGTTTTTATTAAGGATTCTTATTAGTCTTATTTCATAAGTTATATAAATATTTCATAAATTAAAATATTAAATTTTAATTTTACTATTAATGACAAATGAACTTAAAATTAATAATATTCTGATTGGCAATAAATTTTTTTCCCATAAAAATTTAAATAGATTTCGAAAAAAAAATGTTACTTTGTGGGAGTATTATATAAAATTTAAATATTTTAAAGTTTATATAATCTAAACAAAATAGTAAGTTGTTAAAACAGCTAAGCCATTAGTTACTAAATAAGTTATGATTAATTATTAATAATAAAAAATATTATTGGTACAATGTTAATTAAGATTTAGAATAACTGTATATAATTATAAAAAAACTGATTTGAGGTTATATTAAGACCTGATTTGACGGAACTTAGATTTATTTAAGGTCTCATTGAGTCAGGTCTGTTTTTATATAAATATTTTGTATTTAAGTTCTTAATATGATATAGATTTCAAGCTCAAATTTTAGTTCCTACAGTCATAAAATAAACTTGCAATATTAAAGAAGTAGTTTTATTAGTATTTACCCGTACATATTAAGACAAATTTATAAGTAAGCGGCGGTGAAACACGTTTTTTATAAGGATCTGTAGCTATCACGTTATATAATGCAATGCCCGCACTGCATTTAAAATAAACCATTAAAATCTACTTAAACTACTTAAGGTTTATATATATTAAAAAAATCATGCTTATTTTGAAATTAAGAATGATATGCACTATATAAAATGCATACTTATATTGTCTTTAAAAATAATGTTATGATTTTGTTTTAGTATAATTGGTTATTTGAGTAAGTAAGAAATGATTGTGTGTATACAAATTAAGATTAAAAAAGTAATATCTATACACTTCATATACATATGAAGAAAGATGTTCAAAATTTCTATTGAATTTAATGGAATTTGTGTGGTCGACTATTTTTGCGATAAGTTTTAGATTATATTATTTTATCAAACCTAATAATTAAATAAAAAAATATATCGAGTACTATTTTGGCATACTAGCAACTTTTTGTAGTGCGGCCTCGGTTATGAATTTTGAAAAGATTAAGTTTTGCTATCAAGAAATTGTCAAGAAAATGAGCCTTTAGACAGCAATAACCTCATTCGCCATTTCGAGCAACTAAAGTTAAATCTCTGTGCAACATTTGTTAAAACGTTACGAATTAAAGAAAATGTGGCCCAATCTTTAAACTCAATATTTAATTTAATATAGGTATCTATATTTTTTAAGTGAATGAAATGTACAGATATTCGTTTACACGCGTTTCCTTCAATTCGTCGAGTATACGAATCATTAAAAATAATTAAAGTTGTTTTACAAAACATAAATAAGGAAGCGGGAAACGCAGTTTATATTCGACTTAGTTATTAGGTAGATATATTGCATTCATGCCTCTTCAGTTATTTTTTACGTGCATTGATAATTTATTAGTTTAATATGTGTTATTATATTTATTTAATTACTGTTATAGTAAATAATTAAGTGAATATGAGATTCAGAAATGTGAGGTATAATTTAAGGTCAGCATCGATACCTGCGGAGTGAGATTCGAGAAATAAACAAAAATCTATAGACTTCGTGGGTAAGTAATGGGTAAATTATCTTCGATAATATAATTTTGTTGTTAGTTTAAAGTCGTGATCAATTTATGTTTGTGTGCGTTGTTGTTTACAGAGCTTCGCCAGCGTTCAGAGTTCGATGCCCGGTCGCAGCGACCAGTCACTGCCTAGGACTCGCACAGGATGTCGCTATTATAGTACGCTTGCTACCAAGATTTCCTTTACTTGCATGTAGTTATTGCTACTTACGTTATTATTTAACCTCTTATGCTGGATCGACTTGTGTTAAAGGTATTCATTGCAACATTTTTAAGATTATTTAGCAGTAATGTAAGAGAACAAACAAATATTTTTCTTAAATATTTTATTATAAATACAATTTATAAATGGTAATTGATGCGATTGTAAGTTTTAACTTCTTTATTCAATATTCTACTTTATTAAGTTCTTAATTTTTTTCCTAATAGTATGCCTATTTTGATGCCTGTAAGTCATATTATAATCAATTAACTACGTTATACTTTTTATAAATATTTTCTTCTTTAAGGCAAATATTAGATAAAAAACATTTGAAATTTAGTTTACTACATTTTTATGGTTTTCATATATCCATTTGAAAAAAAACGAATAGTAATTTCGATGCGCAATGTTTGATATTTTAGTCATTCACTAACCTATCAACATCCACTGTTGAAAACAGGACTTTTCATAACATGAATAGCATAATCACCTCATTTGACAGACAGATTAGCAATCGCAATTGGTGTAATAAGTTTCCCAGGAGAGCGCTGCTGTCCATTCGCCTTGTGATCTCTTAGCCGGTTTCTGCGACTTCCATGAGTTGGCAACCAGTCAACACAATGTTCATAACACGTATCTATTAATGGAACAAAATATATGATGCTTCAGTATCTTAATAAATTGAATGTTTAAGCCATCTTTGATTATAATTATGTGCATATTAGCAAAAACTGTACCTTCATTATCTATGAGATTATTTTAACATAACGGCTACATAATATATTCGTGTGTGTTTCAGTATATGTTAGACCTTGTGTTATGAGTCATACTTTGATTTGTTGATAATCATTGTTATAATGAATCAAAATTAATTATTTTTTATTTATTCTAATTTTATCATATGATCAGCATATTGTTTAAATATTTAGCGTTACAATTTCAATCTTGTTTGTTTTTTTTTTGGTCGTGGGAATCAATTACGGTAAGATTATCAAACGCGCTTCAATTTTTAATTTATTATTATTTAAACGATTGCTACATTTGCTCAGTATAGTGATATAACAACGCAACCGTTATAAGTAATATATAAAAATAAAAGTAAATATACTTGATTCCTTGGTTTGGCTCCTAACGGGCAAAAACTGTAACTGGATTCCATTTTAAATCTCGATAGCAATTTTGAAACGATTCAGTAAAAGGAAATAACATATCTCTATGTTATATACGACTAAATTTAAAATGTAAAATGTGTTGTCTCTACTTATAGAAGCTATTAGGCATTAGCTTTTATGAAATTTAAGGTAACACTTACTATCAGGTGTGCTCGTTTACCACCATAAGCAATGAAAAAGGCATTTAAATGGCTTTTTCATTGCACAACACTAACAAAGGCCCAAAAGCAAACTTTATTAAATTTATTATGAATGTGATTTTTCATATGATGGCAGAGTAAGAAATAATTAAGCAACCCTTTATTTATCACGACTGTCGCAAAACATAAAAAAAATAATATCACTCTTCTTGCAGATAAGGTAAATTTGAAATAAAATCTTACATCTGACCATCTGACCAGCATGGTATATTGCCAAAATCAAATTCCTTCTTATTTTTGATAAAACCTGTCCCCAATAGAAGGACCTATACATATGGGTGGAAGAAGAACATCGATAGCAATAATATTCAATTTAAGCGTGATATATTTAAGATATTTCATTTATCGCTTTGCCTTTTGTTACGGCTATTAATATCGGCATATAGAAGACTATCAATTAGTGCATATCTTTTAGAAACAGCTATGTACAGTAATATTATCATAAGCCATTGATCACAAACGTGGTATTGATTATGATCGATTAAACTATTTCATTCAAACTTAGTTCACCACAACACAGTTTCCAAATGCTTTTGCGGTTTAATGTCCATTTGCCTGTTATATTTTTCGCCGCAATTACTTTATGTTCATACGTGTTATTGAGTGAACCGGTGGAATTAAGTGTTTTGCTTTTTGTATGAAGGAATATTGGTAGAGCAAGCGTTCGTTCGCGGTCGGGTTGGCGCGCCAGTTCCTTGTTTGAATGCAGCGCAGACGCACATCCGAAGAGACCGTAAAGGTGTACAGGTGTGCGCGGATGCTACATGCCACTGCCGATTCGGCTATTGACTTTAAACTATCGACTAACTAACGTGTTGTTACGAAGAGTTTGTCTAAGTGTTCAGTGTTTATTTTAGACGTTGCATTTGAAAACTGTTTGTTCCTGTGCTATGTTCTTTTTGGTGTCGAATAAGAAGGTAAATATTACAGTTATATTCAGTACAGTTATGGTGTATACTATATTATATTCTAAATTTATATTGATGTGATAATAGTCCATTCAGATCTAGTTAGAGAATACAGTTATAAAAAATTATTACTGATCCGTTATATGTATTAAATAAATAAATAAATATAGCTGCTACTACTAATAAAATATATCAATATTAATACCTAAATAAATACATTATTATTGATATCTAATAAAATAAATTATTGCACATCATCATTCATCATTCTCCTACCCTTATCCCATCTTCTTTTATAGTACATATTGTAAAAGTTATTGGCAATAGTTGTATGACCGGCCGCCTGGCAGACGTCAACCCTCCTTGGGAATGTAATCGTTGTCCAAACGGCATCAGACGGAGTTGGCCCAGGTCGTTATAAAGCTCTTAGTTGTCTTTTACGACATCCACGAGCAAAGTAAGAGTTTGTAGTATTTGTAGCCGCTACCACACAGCTAAATAAATTATTATACATATATGAATAAAATGCGCGATCGGCCGTAGCATTAATGTTCCTTGAAAAGACATCAACGACAACGATTTCTGTAAAGTATATTGTGCTAATAAAATTGTTTAACTTTTGATTATTTAACTCCTGACATGTAACTATAATTATACTTATAACTATAATAACTGAAGACAATGATACAAGGTTATTTACATGTTTACTTATCAGATGTTATAATGATATTTCCTTATTTTAAGACCACGAAAACGCACTTAAAGTTTCGAATGCCAAAATTTACAGTTATTCACATTTCGTGTCGATTTGCATCGCTGAGAGATTCTTGTATGTCATTAATTAAATCAGATGTACAGTTATTAAATTAACATCTAAAACTGGTTTTAGTGACTAATGTTTTTTTATATAAAATTGTACTTTGCAGTGTTGCTCGCAACTACTACTACTAGCTCGTGTTCACTAGTCGGTAAACAACCTCTGAGCTGAGGTTAAATAACCCTTGGCATAAACCACTTAAAGATGAACGAGTATTTATTAAAATTATACCTCTATGCTATGCTATTAAGCGATTGAGATTAGTTTCAAACTTCCTTATACTCTTGAATACTGACGTATTATGCAGAAAAAAAAATATAAAGATTACCATGTGGTGGAGGCCGAATTAATTTACTTTACCTAGTTTTTTCCATGTGTGTCGTAAAATATGACGAAAGAATATATAGCTGATAACATTACTGGAAAAGAAAAAAAATAAAATTTTCTCCCGCGAGGACTGTGCCTAATAATATAATATATGTATAACGGGTAAGAAAAATAGAGATGGAACGAAGTGCTACGTTAGTTTAGCGGTGTATGTATACCATTGCTGACAAAAGACGACTGCATATGTGATAAAAGACGACTAGGGGATATAGGTAGTTAATAATACAATAAAACAGAAAAGTCTTAAATCTATTACACACTTACTATGAAAGAACGCGATACCCAATCAAGACTCTACTTATCCCTTCAAGAAAAGGAGAATTAAAATTTAGATGATAAACAGCTTAAAATACATTTCTAGGCTAATCCTCTACACTGTTTCTTTCGAAGATGTTTGATGATTTGTTCTTTAATATTATAAATTTGTAATATCACTCTTTGTCAGTGTTGTAACGGTTTAAAAAAAAATAATGCATTTATCAACCCAACTGCCAATCATGGCTACTATCATCTCCCTTTATAAAGAGGTTTATGTTTAACAATAGTCGTCCTGATAGATAAACGGTATATTTCTTTTTAACTTATATTTCGACACGAATTAGGACAGTAAATAAAATCTATGCCTATTTATTAAAGATGAAGGCATAAGATAATTATAAGATATTATATCTCAAACATATTTTTATCATTACGGAATGTTTCCTATAATGTCTCATTATTTTTAATGTTCGGGCATTTCAAGATTATTTTCTTCAAAAAGAAGAAAAGTAAATATTTGTAAATTAATATTTTCATTTAAAAAATCTGTTAATTCTCTCACCAAGGATGTATACTAATCAAAGTGTAAGAAAATACCTTTTTTAGGTTATAGTAACATACATACATACATATCATCACGCCATATCCCTTGCAGGGTAGGCAGAGAGAACAGAGTGCCAGAGAACTCTATCTCTGCATACTTCACTCGCTTCCTCAACATTCATAATTCTCTTCATACACGCTCGCCGGTTTCGGAGACTCTTGACTCCACCTTCCTTCAGTACATGACCGATCTGGTCTAGGTAGGTTAGTCTCGGTCTCCCTCGGTACCTACATCCTTCCACTTTCGCATTGTATATCTTCTTAACCAGGCGTTCGTTCGGCATTCTTTCCACATGTCCGAACCATCGGAGCATTCCCTTTCGCATCTTTACACCAATACTCTCTTTCATACCTACTCGCTCTCTTACGTCGTCGTTACGAATGCGGTCGGTCAGCCTAACTCCACAGATTTTCCGCAGAGATCGCATTTCGACCGCATTAATTTTACTATCATACTCTTTTCTGCATACCCAACTCTCGCTTCCATATAGTAATGTTGGGACAAGCACTGCGTTATATATTGCTACACGTGCCTTCTGGCTGAGGTGGTGGCTGCCGAGAAGTTGCCCCAACGCTCCGTTCACTCTATTTCCCGCATTCACTCTTCGCTCTATATCAGTGGTGTACCTTCCATCTCGGCTAAATCCACATCCAAGATATACAAATTCATCCACTTGCTCTAGCACATCATTACCTATTGTTACTCTTACATCTGTTCTGGTTTTATCTCTTTCAAAGACCATTATTTTGGTTTTGCTCACATTCACGCGTAGACCCCTTTTCTTACAATCTTCTGTCATTGTGTCGACTAGGGTCTGCAGGTCAGTCGCTGACTGTGCCAGCAGGACTGCATCATCTGCATAAAGCAGAGCAGTGACCACTGAGTCGCCCATCTGGACTCCCACATTCATATCGTTCAACCTTTGGAGACATTTATCCAGATATATGATAAACAGCCTGACTGACAGAACGCACCCCTGCTTAACGCCGATATTGACGTCAAACCAAGGCGACATTCCATCATCCAGCCGCACACAGGCTCTACAGCCCATGTAACTGGACTGCACAGCCTGTAGCAGTTTACCGCTAATACCATACTCCGGTAAAATGTCCCAAAGTTCCTTTCGTACAACCGTGTCAAATGCTCTCTCCAGATCCACAAAACTGCAGAAAACCCTCTGACCTAGAGCCAGATGCTTCTCCACAATGTTGCGCAGAGAGAACACTTGATCCATGCATCCCCTTCCACTCCTGAAACCTCCTTGTGTCTCACACAGTAAACCATCGGACACCATCCTCATTCTCCTTTCAATAATTTTTCCATACACTTTTGCTGCCAAACTGGTCAAGCTTATGGCTCTGTAATTTGCGCAGTCATAACGTGAACCCTTGTTTTTAAACAAAGGCACGATGACTGCGCTATTCCAGTCCCCGGGAACCATTCCCGAGCTCCAACATAAATTGAGGAGCAACAGGAACGCCTCCCAGACACAAGAGCCACCAAGCTTGATCATCTCGGCAGACACCATATCAATGCCCGCTGCCTTACCATTTTTCAAACTTCTTATCGCCCATTCAACTTCATCCATACTGATGCCATCGGAGGACGCCGTTGTCGAATGTTGATCTACTAAACCACATCCAACACCGGCGCCAACCGTAGCATCCGCATACATATCGCCAAAATATTCACTCCATCGGCTTAACACGTCTTGTGTTTGTGTAAGAATGTCTCCACCTTTAGACCTTATTTTATTCATTCTGAAGGCTGACCAACCACCCCGAGACTTCTTCACCTCCCTCCAAAAGAGTTTGGTGTTACCCTCGAAGTTTTTAGTCAGCCTATCTTCTGCACTCATACTTGCTCTATTACGTTTCTCTTTCACTAAGGCCTTGGTGTCATTCTTACATTGCCGATATATTTCTTTCTTCTGTTCAGTCATACTGTCATTCAGATTCAAAGAAGAGACATAGTCCAGCCACGCTTTCTTCTTTTGCTCTACGGAAGCTGCCACTTCCGCATCCCACCATGCATCACCATTTGTTTTTCTATGCTTCTTTGAACTTCCACATACTTCTTTCGCTGTATCTACCATACTCTCTTTCAATACTCTCCAGCATTCTTCAATGTCCGATTGCGGCTGGCTTGCCATCGTCAGCCGTTCTCGGACACCCTCTGCATACTTTTCTCTTACACACTCTTCTTGCAACCTTTCAACCTTTATTCTTTCAAGCCCTCCGAAGTGGACACGCTCTCGCCAGTACCTCCACTTTCTGAACAGACCACTAAATCTCGCAATAACGAGATAGTGGTCCGTGTCGACTGTGGGGCCCCTGTAGGCTCTTGCGTCCAATATTTTGCTTCGGAGGCGACTGTCTACCAAAATTAAATCTATTATGCTTTTCTGTTCATTCCTTCTCCATGTATACATATGGATGTCCTTATGTTGGAAAAATGTGTTTGACACAATAAGGTTTCTCTCCATGCATACATCCGCTATGAGCCTACCTGCGTCGTTCACTCTCTTATCACCAAATGGACCAAGTACGTCCTCATAGTCGGGACGCTTGGTCCCCACCCATCCGTTCAAATCTCCGCATACAATCACGCGTTCACTGGTTTCTGCCATATCCAGAACTTCCCTAACGTTGTCCCAAAACTTCTCTAGGTCTGATGCCACCGAGGATCCTACGGGAGCATATGCTACAACCATGAATACCTTGGTGACACCTAGTTTTATACGGACCCAGAGAAGTCTGGGATCATACATTCCGTAATCCTTCACACCTGAGGCCAAGCGAGAGGACAACAGCACTCCTACCCCCATGCTGGCTCGATCGCTCTGTGGTACACCAGACCACAGAGCCATCCCGCCACCAGGAAGATCGCAGGCGTCGCTGCCCCTTCGCTTGGTCTCTGTTACACAGAGCACGTCTAGCTGTTTGTCCGCCATGACGGATATCAGCTCGTGCAACTTACCTTCCACACAACCTCTTACATTCCACGTGCCCACCCGGCACTCCGTTCTCCTCGACTCGCCTAACTGGGCAAGGCGTGATGGGTGGCGGCCCCCATCGCCGCAACTGCCGATGTTCGTACCGACGGGGGCGGGTCGGTACGCGTCGCCTCCAGGGGACGCCCTAACCCGCATTGCGGTACGCATAATAATAAAAGCCAACAGTGGGGCATATGTATATGAACTGAGATGAGATGACGACGCTTGTCGTGATTGAAATGGTTATAGATTGTTCAGTATCTTTTAATGTCATCATCATCATCATCTCAGCTCATATATGTCCCACTATTGGGCTCGAGCCTCCACCATAATGGGAGGGTAATTGACCCACCATACCACGCTGGTTATAGTAACATACGTAATAAATCGTCAATCAATGATGCAAAATATTTAGATTAGGGTTTTCCAATCATTTATTATCTTAAAGACTGCAAATAAAAATATTCGGAATATATATACCCAAACATATTTATACTACAAGTTACGCCTCGATTAGTCAGTCCTAAGTTACAAAGGTCGTTTAACGGGATATCTCGTTTGCTTTTCAAATGCGCTTTATATTTGAAAACCAAATAGCTTATTCAGAAGTAAGGTATTCTATTCGGATAGCTTACTTTAATTATACACCAAGATAGATTTCTATCTATCTTTACCGATCCGATAAGGTATTATATATATTTACCGATCTTATAAATTCATATGGATCAGTTTTTATATTATAATACAACGGACTGTGTAGTTGAATTATATATTGTAGTCAAACTAAATTAATCTGTTCGTGTCGAATGTTATGACTGATAAAAAATACAGGTGTCCCCTTTTTGCCAGTATTCATAATGTAAGTTATTATTCATCTATTATTAATAAAAAAATATCTGATGTTACAAGCGAGGCCCTGGATTGATTGCTGGGCAATTTGTCCACATATTACGCAAGAAAATCCAGTTGTTTTTTTTTTGTTATCTAATTTGAATAATATCTTTAGGTACTTTATAAAGATCAATTACATGATCATATACAAAACATTCAACGTATTTTAGTATAATACGGTTTTTGAAATTCACGCTCGTATTCGCTAGCATTCAAGTTTTTATATTATTAATATTTATTTTAATATATTAATGATCCATTTTTTTAAATACCTCGTTATACAACTCCTTAGTCTTCTTGAAAAATAATGATTCAACGTGTGTACAAATACACTAAACAATTTCTGTTAGGTGACGAGAGTTTTTTTAGAAACGTGAGAGCGACGGTTAATTTAGTTGTTATACGTAGACATAATACTAGCTTAATTGTTATTGCATTCAAGTCCAATAAGTGTGGATCCAAGTTATATGTATGATCCTCTTTTTTCAACTCAATATTTTTTTTTATAATATTAGTCAATCATCTCAAATGTTTTTATAATTTACCTAGGACATCACATAAAAATCGACAAGAAATAATCAATAATTTACAAATACAGTAACTTGTAGGTCTTAAACGTTAAATAATAATTTATATTAAGTTAAAAGCTCCAATATACTGTACAATCTTTATTATAAATAATTTATATTAACCTTCTAGAATAATTTTATTAAATACTTCTTAAGGTAAATTAAATATTGCCTTCATCTGTGGCGTGGCTATGCAAAAACTATTAGTAAAATTCTAGATTCAAATGTTCGGTCAAAAAAACATACCTATTATATTTTCATGCTAAGTTTAACAGCAAGTACGAAGTGTGAAAATGTATGATAGAAGTTCACGAGCTCGCATGACTTAACAGTGTAGGTATTATGTTCAAACGTGTTTATTGTATATCTCTACTTGCGTCTTCGTGGAACAAGGTGGGAAAATTTGAAAAAATAATTCACACAATCTATTACTAATATGTGGAATTTTATTCTGAAATATATGACATACATACTGCATTAAATAAGCTTCTAGATAGTATATATCATCATTCTCCTACTCTTATCCCAATTACTTGGGGTCGATACAATATGTACTCTTCTTTCATAGTACATATTGTAAAAGTTATTGGCAATAGTTTTATGACCGGCCGCCTGCCAGACATCAACCCTCCTTGGGAATGTAATTGTTGACCAAACGGCATCAGATGGAGTTAGCCCAGGTCGTTATAAGGCTCTTAGTCGTCTTTTATGACATCCACGAGCAAAGTAAGGGTTGGTAGTATTCGTAGCCGCTACCACACAGCTAAATCAAATTATATACTATCTATCTTCTAGATAGTATATAATTTGACTTAAATACAAGTTATTTATATCGTCAATTTTATATAATTTCATTGTGTGTTTACAAAGCTATAAAGTAACAAGCGTATACACACCTACTCACCAACAAAGCTTAACATATTATAATATAAACTATAATATTAGTAAATAACCCTTAAATATGTATAATAGTAGTTCGTTTGTTTCAAATATTTTAATACAGAGGGTTGACAGTTGACAGTTCAGAAGAACCGTAAAGTTTAGATAAAATATCCTTGTTTGCATTTAATATTAAATTTTTTGTAATATGTGCTCCAGTAAAAGAGAGATGTTGCACCAATTTCATTATGTCATAATTAACTAATATAGACAATTATGGCTATACATATACTAATAATCATATTGTCATATTTTTTTATTTCGAAGCTTAAATATTCATTGGTCTATATTATTTTTACTCTGCGCTATATTGTTACAGTCAGTAATATTGAGAACGAATCATTTGTTGCCTTTTATCAGCAGCACCAGCATTTTATTAGAAAATTTATACTAACCCGCTTGCAGACCTTAGTTACTATGACTATTCCCTCCTATATTCAATATTGGTCTTACTGTTGATGCTGATCTGATAGTATACTGAGTTTTACAAACCGTAAAACTTGGCTGTATACGGTATAGGTCCTTTGCATATTGAAGAAGAAGTTGATGGGTGATTTGAAAACGATTAAAAACAATATTTATTCAAGTTATTATAAAAGAAGGTTTAAATTTATATAATGTTTTCACCGAAGAATTAACAAGTTTAAAATTCTGCCGTCTGTAGTTATACGTTCAACCATTATATTAATCGTGACAGATGATGGAACAAATTTGTATAGAAAATGTATATCTATTATTAATGAACGTATGATGTCTAAGTTTTGTTTCAAATATATTGAATACATACCTATTCTATGAGGAACCCGAATACTACATCGTTATATTACTATAGGCTTAATTTAGAATTTCTTGTTATTATCTAATTCATCATCTCAGCTCATATATGTTCAATGTTGTGCTCGAGCCTCCTCCATAATGGGCGGGTAATTGACCTACTATACCACGCTGGTTAGACGTGTTGGTATAGGGTTTTGTTACGAGGTTTCCTTCTCTCGCATAGATGTTATATGCGTTTTATATCCCTTAGTCGTCTCGTACGATCACCCACGGGTAAGATAGGCGGTGGTAAATTGTATTCTTTCTCCGTCACCACACGGAAAGATTAAATTATCTAATTATTTAACCACTATTTTACCACTTTAGAAAGCAAATTGCTAAAAATACTTTCAATCAATGGTTCTATTATAAAATGTAGGACAAAAATGTAGGTTTGTAATCACAGTATTAGTTGGTCAACGTGACTCATATGAGTCAGAAAAAGCTATTTTGCGTATTAATTTGACAATATTAACTTAATTCTTATCTGTGTGGTGACGGAGTAAGAATACAATTCACCACCCCATATCTTACCCGTGGGTGATCGTACGGGACGACTAAGGGATATAAAACGCTTATAACATCTATACGAGAGAAGGAAAACTCGAAACAAAACCCTATACCAACACGTCTGACCAGCGCGGTATAGTAGGTTAATTTCCCTCCCATTACGGAGGAGGCCCGAACCCAGCAGTGAGACATTTATGGGCTATGATGATGATGATGATTAACTTAATGTTTTCATTGCCAAAGGCTCCAGACCTGATCAAAGGCTTTAGATACCGCATGGAAGGAAACACACTTATTGTGGTAGGACCACGCTGTGGACAGTTCTCTGTCTACAGCCGCGGGCCGGTCCGTCCGGGGTAGTACCACACTCTCGCAGAAGATCGACGTCTGAGTAATAGCAATGTGCTATTGCGCTTCGTTCGGTGAGCGAGAGGGCCGGAAGCCTAACTGGGGTGGGTTCAGGGTTGTAATGGTAGGCAGCGGTCTAGCTATACCATTGGCAAAGTTGGGCGGCAGTGACACTTACCATCAGGTGTGGTGTCTGCTCGTTTGCCACCATAAGCAATAAAAAAAAAAAAAAAAGAAACTTAAGAATAGCGGTTGACACTAAATGAAGTGAAGATAAAATTATTGACGTTCGAGTTCTATAACTATTAATATACAACATTGAAACTAACCTATTCTTATATACTTATTGTAATCATCATCATCATCACAGCCCATAGCCCATACTTATTTTAATACACACGAGATACATATTTATGAAGGTTTTTTTTTGGATGGTTGTAATCTGGCCATACCTACAATGCCATAAGCCGTCTTGATTTCACTTTCCACTCTTTTACTAATCTTGAAGAACAGACGATCACTGCGAGTCTCTAGCCCCGGGGGGTTTAGATGGAATATGATCTAACCATAGCTTGTTAAAAAAAAGCGTCAATTATTGCTACTAGCAATATTTTATTGTGATACTAACAGGTGTTTTAAATAATGTATAATATAACATGTATGTGTATCAACCTATTATAGAAGGCAAATTGACCTAGTATTGACTGCACAGATGGCGTACTGATTAAAATACCGACCTGTCGTGCCAATGTCTTGGGGTTGATTCCCACGAAGAAGAATAATTTCTGCGATTCATAAATTGTTTTCTTGTTGTCCTCAATCTGGCGTAGCTTATGTCCGTTAATTATACGTTTGTAAAGCCCCACAAAGTACAAGGATTATTTTCTCAGTGCAGGGTATTGCTCTTTGCAAAAAAAAAAAATATTCGTATTCCGTCAGCACATGGATTATTTATTATTGCAGTTAATATTATCATTTTCTCAGGGCAGCCTTGTTCCCTACTCTTCGGGTTCTCCTTCAGTAACACGAACACTATTAACTCTAATATTGCTCGTGCTAGAAACTCCTAGCTCTACATCGATATGAGCCAATTCGTCCTCTATGTGGTCATAGATATTCCCAATGAGACGAGTCGTCAGACAAGTGGCCAGTTATAAAATATTGCCGAAATTTAAACCTTTTCGTTTTGTTTTTCTTCCATCTATGTTAGAAGAAAAAGGTACACTGTGCCAACTTTGTATAAATTAGGATATCGGCAGTAAGCTGGTGATATATATAGCTACATAAAGAATATTAATAAAAAAATAAAAAACAACTTAATAGCAGCACTTTGGTATACACTAAATCATTGTAAGTAATAATAATTTATATGTTTTTGCGGACTATTTATCTTTAATCACTTAAGAGTTAAAACAACCAAACTATTAAATTGTTTTTGATCAATAAAATTAATCAAGAATTTACTCAACTGAAACTTGTATTCTTGAATTATTAAATAACAAATATTATTGAAAACGTGATGGCTTAGTTCATTTAAAAAGCTGGCGTCCATTTGTACAATATTTCTTCTTGTTTTACTATTTTATTTTGACGCAATTTTAGACAGGTTATACCTGCCCAAAATTTTGTATAACTATACTAACTTTATGAATTAAGGATAATTGGTGCAAATTTGAAGAAGAATTGCTTACCTATATATAAATTCCAAGAAGTATTTCTTACCTATAGCTTACTTATATATTGAATTACGTTTTATATTATACATTTAGAGAAAATTCTAGAGAAAAAGAGCTTAAGCTACTGCAATATTGCCTGCTTACAGATATTTGTACGTACGATATGCAGTTGTCGCTTAAGCTCTTTTTAAAAATTTTCATCAAATAAAAGAGTTTCGCATCTAAATTTCAGAGTCCTTTCTATAAAAAAATTCAATTGAATAAGTTATAACTAAACTTTATCGCCAAACTGTGAGAAAACACTTCATCATTACGAAGTCTCGAATAATTTCTTTCAATCTATTAATGTAATCGTAATAAAGTACTAGTTACAAGAATGTTATGTATCAAGTTTAATGCCAACAGATAATACATTATGTAGGTGTCACTAGTCACACCGAGCGTATCATAGCGGTAAGTCACTGTTACACGATTACACCGTTCGTTACCATCATGCGATAACATGCAAATGTCATGCAGAATGTCTACTGTTGTTTGTTTAGCAATCATTTTAGAATCAGTTAAATAACTATATATTCTATTGCAAGCAGTGGATACTTACATACGCTTAAATAGTTCGTAATCAGTCGTAATATCTGTCTGCGTAATTTGAATGGTACATATAACTTAATAATAATTAGAATTTATCTACAACTTCAGTAGCAGAGGAATAGCCAATGATATTAACTATATTCTCCAGACCAAAACATACTTGAAAAAAAAACATCTGAATGTTTAATGCTGTTCCAAATTTAAAAAAATAAGAATCTCAGTATCAAAAGCAACATGATTTTTTTAAGAATTTTCTTTTTCTAATAAGATCTCTATGGGTTAAGTACCCCAAGCCAACGATCAAGAAATATCATGAATAACTGGCATATACGATAAGTTAGGAACTTTAAATATACTAATCAGATATTCTAACTCGAGGAAATCCCTTAACATTTGGATTTGAAAAAATTAGATAGACGTATCACTAATACGTAGAGTGCTATTTGATAATAGCACCTATCATATGAAAGATTCAATAAATTTTATTTGATAATACAAAATAATAAAAGTATCGATTATTATACCATCTATTAAATGATATCAAACCAAGATGCAGTAAAGTTGCTGTAACACAGAGTGAATTAGAAAAATGCTGTGTGGTAGCTATGAATACAACCAAACCTTACTTTGCTCGTGGATGTCGTAAAAGACGACTAAAAGCTTTATATACCTGGTCCAACTTCAACTGATGACGTTTGGTCAATAATAACATCCTCATGAATCTCAGGCCGGTGGCCGGTCATAAAACTATTGTTAATAACATTTGCAACTTTATATGTACGGGGAAAAATCAGTACATACTGTGTTGACTAATGGGATAAAAGCAGGAAACTGATGATGATGATGATGATTTCCGTGTGGTGACGGAGTAAGAATACAATTCACCACCCAGTATCTTACCTGTGGGTGATCGTACAAGACGACTAAGGGATATAAAACGCATATAACATCTATGAGAGAGAAGGAAAACTCGAAACATAATTCCTTTACCTGCCAACACGTCTGACCAGCGTGATATAGTAGGTCAATTTCCCTTCGTTTACGAAGGAGGCTCGAGCCCAACAGTGGGACACATATGAGCTGAGATGATGATGATGATGATGACAGAGTGAATTTGTACTTACAATAAAATCATTATTTAAATAAATACGCTTAGATTTTTAGCCTTGAATATATGTAAGTATATGGCAATAAATTTGGAAATAAATCCTGCTGTTTCGTTTTAGAGGATAAATGTTAACGTCGCTCTTAATTACGGAATCGCTCTTCTTCAACAGCGGATGTGTTCATAAATAATTTGGTTCAGCATTAACAATGTAAACATTATATAATATTTTATTCTTGACAAGGTTTATTGAATAAAAAATATGAATTTGAGAGAAATAAATTATTATTTAAATTACAATATTATTATAATAATCATTGAAATACAAAAGTATAATAAGCATAAACTTATTATTTATTCTACTAATAACTTATTTATTCTACTAATATTGCATATGTGAAAGTTTGTGTTAAACAGATATAGATGAAAATTGGCATACAGATAGTTCATTTCCTCGATTAACACATAGGATACTTTTTATCCCGGTAATATGTTGCCTTGGAATTAAAAGTTCAACTTTGAGAAAGTAACTTTTTACGCAGGTGAAACCACGAGCTGAAGTCAGTAAATTAAAATGTAATATTGGGCTTAAGAAATTAAGATATTTTATATAGTCTCACGGTCAAATCAGATCCAGCGGTACATAACGAGATAGATTTTCTAAAAGACGCCATCCTAAACATAATTAGTGATACAAATTTAAAAAAAAATACAACTTAAAATAAGTATTTAGCGACCCACTTTTAAAGTTTCATCTAACCTGAGCATTGAATCCATTATATTTAGTGCTGGCATTCGATACTTTAAATAATATATCATCAAATAAAAAATAGAATTGATATTGCGTAAAATTTAAAACATATAAACGAAGGCACTGTGCACCTAATATGTATTTAAAAAATGTAAATAAAAGCATTATGGGTTTGCATTTAATAACAAATTTAAAACTAAATTTTGAAGTATATTATTATTGAAGTATTTAACTATGTAATATTTTAGTGAATGTATTTAATTATTTGGAGTTTGCAGATGTCAAAAGATGAAGAAGTATGGTTCTATATATGTTTATATCGGATAACAGAATTGAAATTCACCTGATTACTTTGTATAGACTTATATAGATACATAGATTATTCACCTGATTATTTAGCATATCAGCACAAATAAGTTTAATTGATATCTGAATCGGTAAAAAACTAATTTATTTTTTAATGAAACTTGGGTTGTGGCTGATAAATAGAAGATGCTTTCTAATACGTATTAATAATACATGTATGGTGGAATATGGATTTTACTGAACCGTTCAGAGATACATGATTTAAATTATAATAAAACAAATAACGCTTATTGCCTGATCCAAGAGTGAAACCCAAGACTGTCGCCACTCGTGTCTATATCCCACTAAGCCTACGAAGTAAGTAGTAAGAATAAAGGTTTTTCTATATCAGTTTTTACAAAAGGCACACCCATAACTCGTTCCATAAATTAAACTTGATTTAATTGTTTTGTTTTTATTATTTTAAATTGTTATTTTTTTTAGAAGAGCAAAACATCACCCGCAGCTATGGAATATTAATTACTTAATTACTCTTGATAATACATAAGTTTTGCCAGAGTCCAAAGTTTACATGAACTAGATCACACAGCTGGTTACTATGTATAATTATAGATAGTAGATAATATGTGCAACAAAGTAAATACGCCGTTCTTTAGGACTGCGTAAGTGTTACTTAATTATGGTAACAGAGACATATAAGTCATAAACCTAGTGAGGATGCTTGATTTAGCATTTATCCATAAACTGAAATAGGTGATCTTTTTGTAGAATTTTTCTAATTATTCCTTGTGTATTTTGTTATATAAGACCATTTTCACTTAATGATGAGGCGAAGTAAGAATACAATGTATTACTATCGATCTCTTTTCTACGATTCGTAATCAGATTAAATTATTACAAGAGAAGAAAATCTTGACCTTCTGCTTGTCTTTCTAACTAGTATGCTATAGTAAATCAATTTCTCTGCCATTGTAGGGGACGGTCGTTCCTTACATTATTTGATTTATAACGAAAGTTTTCATGTGAACTTATATGCAAATATTACATTACATCATCATCATCATAACAGAATGTTTTGTACTGTTATTGCGGTACATTTCCTAATATCAGGTAGACATCGTTAGAGTAATTGTCTAGGAAAAAAGACGTAAAGATAAAAATACGAAAGAAGGTAAAAATACAGCAAAAAATTGCTGTACTCGCACGGTAGCTGGCAGCAAATTTTTCGTATCACTGAGCTCGAAATATAAAACTAGGCTGTCTTATTGAGACTTATCATCTTTAGTATAAATATAGAATTGATATTTTTGTGTTTTCACTATTCTTATAGCTAGTGTCGGGATTTGATCCCATGGAGAACAATTCCCGATTCAATCTGCATATAGATGTTCTGCGTGTATAATTTATGTCCATTAATTTACGAGTATATTTGTAAAGTGCGTGCAATACAACAATTTATTACTTAGTACGAGGTGAAATAAAAAATAAATAAACAAAACCAATAAGGGTATTTGTTAAGCACCTAATTTGCGGTAACATTTTTGACATCAATAAATTGCAAGATATATTTATATCTTATGGCATTTGCCATTAAACGATAAAATCAATTTAGCTTGTTGCCATCCATAAAGTGGTTATATGCCATTGTAAATATTATTAAACATCATTTGATTATTATTGGTAATGTATAGTATTATTTCTATAGGTAAGCTAGACTACTAATTGAAAAAATGTGTGACGTCCTTACTATAAATATTACTTATACAAAAATGTATAGAAACGAAACATCGTTTTTTTATTACACAAAGTATTTATTATATATAATATATATTAATAATATATATTTTTTAAATACGATTCTTTTGAAAAATACTCAATATTAGCTATGCTTTAAATGGTGTGACCATTTGGTGACTAAACCGGCTACTTTCGCATATATTATGTATACACTTCGTGTAATGCTATCATAGGAATTTTGTTCTCTTTGCTACCTATATACCCATAGAATATACATATATATTAACGTTAGTTTATTATATTTTTATATCACAATCCAATTCTATTGGCGTCATTACACTACAATTGGCGTGAAAATGTAAAAACACAGTCGATATTCTTATTATAATGACAGTTTCCAAATTTAAATCTAATTACAGTTCTTTTTATAATATAGTATATACAGTATTTATGACCAGAATAAATATTTATATGTATCCACCATATCATGTGACGATAACTCATCTACCTAAAGATAATTAGTAGGAATTGGTTACTATACTTCTATCGAATACAATAAAAGGATACAGATGAACAAGAACAGTAAAAAGAAGAAGAACGAAAGATTTGAAGTTCTTACTTCTTTTTTATTTTAAGGCTTATTTATAATAACTTATTTTTTAAGGAAGGATTAAATTTTAAAAATTAATTATCAATATTTTATAGATTAACCAATCCAACAAACAGTATGAATACCGTTTCTAACTAATCGCAAGTATGATAATGACACAGTAACCTACATAAATGAAAAATATTCAAAAGTTTACGTTAACGTACGTTTTACACCAGTCAATAAATCAGGCTATATCACCGTTACACCATCAATCGTTCGCAGATTATCTATGGACCGTTAAATATAGACTTCCAATAACTCGCGGTTGTCAAGTGAAGACGGTCTTTAGAGCGTGAATGACGACTAGTCATTAGTCTCACTTGTAGTCTTTAGTATGTTAGTAGATATATGTTTATAAAGCTGTTACACTACTTAAAATACATGTATATATAGTATATATACACACACGTTGTGTTTTAATAATGTTAGGTCCATGCTGAAAAGAAAGAACTGTCCAGTTCTTTGTCTACAGCCGCGGGCTGGTCCGTCCGGAGTAGTACCACACTCTCGCAGAAGATCGACGTCTGAGTAATGGCAATGTGCTATTGCACTTCGTTCGGTGAGCGAGAGAGCTGGAAGCCCAACTCGGATGGGTTTGGGGTTTGTATTGGTAGGCAGTAGCTTAGCTATGCCCTTGGTATTACAAAGGTCCATGTGCGGCAGTGATACTTACCATCAGGGGTGCTGTCTGCTCGTTTGCCATCATAAGCCATAAAAAAATGTGTAGTGTAACTATTAAAATTAAGTATGGTTAGTAAGTTAATGATAAAAAGAGGCCTTTCCATAGGGAGAAGAATGCCATTATCATCACGTTTGACGGCGGGTTATGAGTATCTCCTGGTCTTAGCCAATTTTAACGACTACAAGGGGGTAAAGGAAAATAGAATATCAAAGTACTTTTTTATTGAGAGTTGTATTTGAGAAATGGCTCATAAGATAGTAAAATATTTTAAATTATATTCTTTAAATATATATGTATTTTAATAAAGTGTTATGTTATATTATGTCCTTATATAGTTATGTTGTTTATAGAATACTAGTTTTTGTCCGCGACTTCGTCTGAGTAGAATTAAATATTCATTGAACAGCTTTTTTAATTCTTAAGAATACCTATGTTGAAAATAATATACATACAAATTATTACTCATTTTAATAGAATTTTACAAATTATATTATTCCATATTTTGCTAAAACATAAAGTATTGCGGGTTTTATATTTGTGAGCATGCCATATAGATTTGCCATTTGGGAAGAAAAGGGGATGATTAAGTCCTTTCTCAAGATCTATCTATTTTTGTATCAAATTTCGGCGGGGTTTGGAGAGTTTCCATACATATTTTAGTCCTTTCCTATAATCACTTCTAGCCATTTTTCGCCATCTCCATCCTCCCATCTATTTCTGTACCAAAACGGTTCAGTGGTTTAGGGGTGAAAGCATAACAGACAGACAGTTAATTTGGCATTTATAATATTAAGTAGGGATCCCTGAGGCCTGTCAAACATTTCATGCAGAATAAAAGACATCAAATTCGAAGATCGTATTCGTATATCTATCATGTAATTAAAAGTTTCGGTCGTGAATAACTATTATATAATATCACGCAACTGCATAGTAAACTAATAATTGGGGTGACGTCATGAGGTCACGGTTCCTACTGGTGATGAGAGGACGCCCAGTGCACGTCACGAAGAGCTGCTAATCAACCTCTTGGCAGCAGGAAATACGTAATTCATTTACATATTTAACTGATTTTAGTATTTTATTTAACTCTATATTAAAGATTTGTAATTATTGTCCACGTAATTAAAACGTCAAGTACATCCGAAATGAAATAATAATTGTTATACCATACCAAAGGACTTTAAAATAAATTTCTTTGTTTTATTTGTTTATAAGCTCTTGGAAAACACATTAAAAATAAAACATTATAAAAAAACGATCATACATGGATAGCAGCTGAACTCATATCTTTTATTTTCTTGTATCGAGAATCTATTTGCCTACAATATAACGCTATACAACAATACACACTAGCTCAAATACGTTTTTAATTTAGAGATTTCTGAATTTTCAATCTACCAGCATGATTAACCAATTTAAAAAGTAGGCACTTTTACTTGCGACTCTATTTATTTTTTTATGTATATTTATTTATTTATTGAATTATCCATCCAGGATTAAAAAAATATAACGGTATTAGATTTTCTAAGTGATCCCATTGTCACCCAACCAGACTCTGATTAGCAAATCTTATGGGAACCGAGGATAAACTCAAAATTTAATTTGCATTTACAGTATGTTATATGAATTTTCGCAAATTAAATTATAACATTTACTGGTTCAAGTGTTTGAGTTTAAGCGTCATGACTTCATGGTGCTGAGCTGACAACTGGAAGCACAGCATTCCTTAAATGTAACTCTTAGTTAAAAGATAATATAACAATATGTCGATAGAAACTAATTAGCCAATCCTTGAATAGGCGTAGACGTGAAACACGTCTTCATGTTTCTATTACTCGTAATGATGTAATAGGATGAGCAGAACCTGCATGTGTAATTATTGAAACAGCCTGTAATAAGCATTCTTAATCAAAAACTTATATAATATTATTATTATATATGATTTTGACGTCTCATCGCCTCAAAAGCATATAGTAATGGAGAATCACAAGGTTATTTTGCGCTTTATATTGTTTGTTGATGGTTTTAGATTTGATTTAATTCATCGAATTCAGACCTACAGCTATTTCATCTCACAGAAAACTATAATTTTATAGTTTTTTTCAATGCTAATCTATTACATAAATCTTGATGCTTAAAATTATACGTACAAACCACGATGTTTAATTACAGCAATCATCATTATTTTAATTTGAAATTCATTGGAGAAGTTTAAGCAACTTGATCTTAATTGAAACTTTTTGAGTAATCTCACTAATTTGATAAGAATTGACGAAGGGTGAAGACTGATGAAGAGAATTCTTTTCATTAGCTTTTCTATTTCAATTCTAAATATCTTTGTGAAACTGGTCGACCTTGCTTTGAAAAGTACGACTTTTAACCAAAGAAGAAGTCGATGAGTTACAATTCCAACATATTAATATTTACATCATCAAAGATACAACGAACGAAAAAGGGTATGGGAGTTAATACAAAACCCTTGCGTGTATATATACGTATGTTCTGCTCGTCACTTACCTTTGCATCGCAAAAAGAACATAATCCAGTCTCACATAAAATTCTTGATAATAACACTATAATGATGATGAAGATTTCCATGTGGAGATGGAGTAAGAATGTAATTTACCATCCAACAACTAACGTTTACTGTTAGAAATAGATCTCTCTACGAGGAGGATAATGCTATATTGGTCACACTTGGAAGGCAGGCTGGCGATCATAGTTGGTATTAGAAATTGCCCACAAGATTCATGCATCCATCAGCACCGAGACGTGGGCTATTTTTTTTTGTAGTTACGTTTATTATATTTTTTTTCTGGCAGGCTATGGTCTGGATACATCCCGACCATTCCGTCCAGGGCGACGGAAGGGCGGCCTGTGGTCCCATAACCCACCGTGTAGGGAACATGCTATTGGACCGACCACTGTTTCCGATTCCTTGATATCCTTCGTAAGTTTACTACCTACGGTCGTAATTGTAACATCTATTTAATAAATAATTAGCAACCAAAATTCGCTGTCTTTTTTAATCGCTTCTATCAAAGAAGAGATTTATTTAACAACTAATTTATTGAACAAATGTTTATCTTAAAGGAGCTATGTATATATCACGAAAACTTACAAAATAGCGTTATAAAGATAATTTAATTATTTTTGTGTATAAATATGTATTTTTATCAAAAGACAGAAAAACCTCGAAACAAGAAGATAGAACTTAAAATTAAATCCATATCTAAATATGAAATCGTTAGAATAGATATTAGTTCTAGGGCCACACTGCTGAAAGGTTTCTGTCTAGAGCCGCCGGGTCGACCCGTTCGTGGTAATACCACAGTCTCGCAGAAAATCGATGTTTGACAATGTGCTGTTGCGCTTCGTTCGGTGAGCAAGAGAGTCAGAAGCCCAACTGTCTAGGTGGATTTGGAGTTTTCTTAGGTAGCGGCCTAGTACCGCTGATTTAGGAAAGGTATATGGGCGGCAGTAACATCAAAACGTACCATTCGGTGTGTTGTTCACTCGTTTGCCAAGCAATAAAAAAGAAAAAAAGCAATTTCGTAATGTGAGGTTATAGGTTATATTAATATATATTATTTTATTATCTTAATATATATAAATTACGTGTCACGTTGTTTGTCCGCGATGGACTCCTAAAGTACATAACTGATTTTCATCAAATTTGCACAGCATGTGTACTTTGATCCAACTTAAATGATAGGATAGCTTTCATCTCAATTTATAGTATTATTATTTTTATGCAAATTATTTGTTTATTATTTGACAGTCACAATTATCTGTTATCTCCAAATGATTCTAACAGATGGCGGTATCTGGTAACTGGTACCTAACTGTTGTTTTAAAGTTACTAGATAATTAGTAAGATGTGAAGAGGTTGCAAACGAGATATAAGGTGTGTCGAGATGTTGAGAAACTCCTCTATACTCCCTAATAAAACATAAAATGTGTGATTATACATGTTGTATAATGTATTAACACGATTCGTTTAATCCGCCAGATACATGCCCACGCACTCACATACCATGTATATACCGTATCCAGCCGAATTCCAATGTGATTCGCGTTAACTCACCCACATTTTATACAACTATTCAAATGTGCCTGACACACTTCATTACAAAAAGAAAGCACTACATTTTGTCAATTTATAACGTTTAGAACGTTTGGGAACCTGTTTCAAAGTCTTATAATACGACCGGTTTGGTTAGAATAAGTAAATATGCTTATGAAAAATATTATTCATTCATAGTTAAATATCCAGAATAGCCTCTTGGCTCATAGAACTTCTAATGATGCTTCAAGATTTTGTAAAAGTTGTGTACAGTTAAAAAAATACTAATAAATTGTTTACAATGACATATTTAATATATTTTATAAAAGCTGTGTATAATTAAAAAACAGTTAATAACTTTATTAAGATATTAATTGAACAAATAATTTATTTATTTTTCAAATATTTACTATATTTATTGGTTTATTTGAAGCTTCTAGTATTATAAATATTTCTTTATATAAAAACATAGGTATTTCAAATCTACAATGCAACCGTAAACCTTAAATTTGGAACACGTTTTATTCCAGGAATGTATTATTTAAGTTTGATATTAGCATACGTATTGCCAGTTTCATGTCATTGAACGCGCTATGCAACGGTGCGATGTCGGGTCTCCGAGATTTCTAAGTCTCGATCCGATGGAAAGGTGACATTGACATTGGATATGCGGTAAGGCCGCTCTACAGGGATACATTGAACTTGTATTCTGTTTATCAACACTACACAGCCTGTTTTTATTTATTTGTTTCTTAAATTTGTGACTAGATGTGAATTAAATCTATTAAAATAGTGTAATTTATAATGATATATTTCTAACTGTAATTAATAAGTACTTCCTTATTTTAACATTCGTGCACTACAATATTAATAACGATAAAAAATTCATCATCATCATCACATCATCACAGCGCATATATATCCCACTGTTGGGCTCGGGCCTCCTCCATAATGGGAGGGAAATTAACCTACCATCCCGCGCTGGTCATACATGTTGGTTTAGGGTTTTGTTTCGAGTTCTCCTTCTCTTGCATAGATGTTATATGCGTTATAAATCCCTTAGTCGTCTCTTACGATCACCCACGGGTAAGATGTTGAAGAAGGTTGTGAATTTTATTCTTACTCCGTCACCACAGAGATAAATTAAACGTTACATATTATTTTCTTTTTCCAAAAACTCAACCGATTAACATTTAACTCGTCTTACGGCTAATTAGCGAAACGAAGACAGACTTAATAATGGTAGATGTTTATACCAAGAGCAAAAAAATAATTGTTCATGTGAAATACAATATAATTAAGGATCACTTATTTAGGGAGACCAAAAAGAAATTTAAAAATCAATCGTAAGATTTTAAAATTATCTATCTGTAAGCTGTTATAAATTTATTAAGATTGCTTCCGTACAATCTTGGTTGGCCAGAAATTATATACGCATTATTAAGCATCAATCAGCTCAGTTAGTCTTTTTAGTTTACTTTGGACATAAATGATCTTTTTTTAAATAGTTGTTAAGCCATCTAAGTAATCAATATAAATAATGTAAATGGAGAGTTTGATAACCTACGTTTATTTCAATTTATATTAAAAAAAACATTATGAAAACTGCCATCATCATCATTCTCCTACTCTTATCCTAATTACTTGGGATCGATACATTATGAGTACATTCTTTCATAGTATATATTGTTAAAGTTATTGGCAATAGTTTTATGACCGGCCGCCTGCCAGACGTCAACCCTCCTTGGGAATGCAACTGTTAATCAAACGGCATCAGATAGAGTTGGCCCAGGTCGTTATAAGGCTCTTAGTTATCTTTTACGACATCCACAAGCAATGTAAGGGTTGGTAGTATTCTTAGCCGCTACCACACAGCAATAACAACTATGAATACTGCCAGCCGGTTATAATTTTGAAAATAAGAAACTTAGCAGTTTAAATAAATAATATGATCGTAAATCATGAAAATTATAGTTCAAAGTAGATAATTATTTATTGGAAAACAATGTCTATTGTATATTGAACTAAGGAAAAAAAATATATTTTACTATAGGAAAGTCAAGCCCGCCTGGATATTTAATACAAAGGATACTTCGATTAGATAAAGGCAATAGGCTAGAACGTATTTATAATTGTTTTGTTCATTCCGCACAAACGTTGATAAGCGTTGTTTCCCACGGTGTCCATAGTGTACAGTGACTCATTTATACGACCATGCAGGACAAGGTCTGATCTAACTTGAGCAATATATACGTACGTGTTAATAGCGCATAAGTGTAATAACGACGTACAGCGAAAAATTTAAGGGCATTGTATTTAGACACTTCATCTTGAATGATCTAGTGTGAGATAAAGTTGTAACGTATCTATGTAATATAGTGATGCTATAATTTTCTATTTCAATTATTTTCAATATGATTTTGCTTTAGTCGAATTGCCAATACTTTTTTTATTATAATTGAAAGCGAATACATTTTTTTAAGGACATCTCCCCTTTTTTTGTCCCCTGCGGTGAACTATAGATGTGGTCGCGCTCCGCCAAATCGGTCCAGGGTGACGGAAGAGACGACGCGCAACCTCATAGACCCACCCTGCGAGGACTCCTCTCTTTGCCGTGCGAGCGGGCCACCGGTACCCGATCTTTGTCTTCGGTGGCGTAAAGACATCTCCCTGCACTAAGAAAGTAATCCTTGTATTGTGGAGGACTTTATAAGCATGCAATCAATGCAGATAAATTACACCAAGATAGTGCAGATCGCACAAAGTATTGTTTTGCGTAGGAAAGGAACCTACGGCACTGGCACGTAGTGTTGCCCAAATGCAAGAACAAGACGAGACTTAGCCAGTCTTGGTCTTGGTCTTGCGCCAATACACCTGGTCTTGGTCTTGGTCTTGCGCTCCCAGTCTTGGTCTTGGTCTTGGTCTTGCAGCAAGAGTCTTGCAAGTCTTGCAATTACCTATTAGTCTATTACTATTTATTAAAGTTTACTTTAAATCTTAGAAAAACGTATTAGAATTGAAACATTGTGAGCTTGAATTAACATAGCCATAGTAAAGATCAAGCAGATTAATAAATAACTGAGGATTTGATAAGAAATTCGAAAAATCAACTGATCTATATGTCGTTTTCCATGGAAGTAACTGTTTCTTAATAAACATTTATGATTTATAAGCTTACATTTGCTAAAACATGTAAAAAACAAATTAATTACAATAACTTGACTGTATTTTAAAGAACAATATCTGTCTAGAAAGAGATTGAACCCTCAACTTATATGAAATTTAATAAAAGAGTTTTACGATTTATCATTTATTTCAATAAAAAATAAAATACAACACAAATCAAACATAACAGTACACAACAGCTTTATCATTAGGTTATGTTACTTTATATCAATTCTTTTGACCAAGAATTAATACAAAGTAACCATCTGGATGACTCATCACTTAACCTATTTCTATGTTTTCTAATTACTAATGATGCTTTAGAAAATAATCTCTCAGCAGGTACTGAAGTTGCAGGTATTGAGAGAAAATCACGGGCCATCTTCGATAAAGTCGGATACTCTGTCTTATGTCAGTTCTTGGTTTTCTCAGGTACTCTTCCAACTCGTCTATCACTAAGCCTTGAAGACAAGATCCAGATGACGTCGAGGGACATTCATAGAGTTTATCAAAGTCTATTACGTCTTCATCTTCATCACATACTTTATTTTCTTTTTTTGGTAATTCCAGAGATTTGTTCAGTGAGTGTAGACTTTTATATTCTTCATAAAGTTCATTGAACTTGCGCAGACTTTCTGTTTTAAGTTGCTTCCCCCACATTGTCAGGTCAAAAGTCTGAGCCTTATGCCTTGGGTCTAAAATTAAAGAAGTACAATAAATCCAGTTGCTCTTCTTATAATGTTTAAGCATTTTGTCTCGAGCTGCTTGGAAAGCTAGAATGAGCCTTTCATCCACTTCAGATCGATTAGGTTTCTCATCTAACTGTTTTACCATGGATTCAATTTTATCTAGCAAGAGATTGAATGATACAATTATAATAATAAAATAATAAAAACATTCATGGAAAATCGTCACAATATCTTCCCCAGTATGTCGACCGCGTGATGGTATAAAATCAAGAACTACAGATCGATACTTCCATTCGTTGTCTATATAATGCATAGTAACCCCGTAGTAACTCCTACCAGCAATTGACGTCCACCCATCAATAGTAAACGACATTTTAGATGATAATTGTTGAAGTCGTTCCTTGAGATTCAATTGGAGGCAGTTTGGGATGCATGAATTATTTCGAAAAACTCCTCAAATTTGCTTTTGGGTCTTTTAGATCTGTGACTCAAACTCTCGTTACTCGGACTAGAATAATTTGAATCTTCGTCACTCATATTAAATTGTACACGTGATACGTTTTTAGAAAACAACAAGAATTAGTAAAAACAATTATTAAGTTAGACTCGAAGCACAGCTCAATTGGAAATGACTGGAATTAAAATAATTCCTTTATTTATAGTACGTTTCCTTGCTTTCTACCGCGCCGCCTCGCCACGTGCCGGCTCTATTAAAAGGATGCCGCCGCAAATCAAACGATGCCGCGTGCGGCGTACAAACACAGATTATTACCTACTTGTACAGACGCGACGCGTGAATAAAATATATGTAAAGAATTAGTGCCAATCACTATTCTTTACATATAAGTGAATGTTTTGGCGTACATCTATACTTATCTATACTAATATTATAAAGCTGAAGAGTTTGTTTGTATGTTTGATGACAGAAGTTTTAAAATAAATAAATAAATCCTGAACGTCACTATACCTCCAAAGTTACTATTCCTCGTGGACGAAGTCGCGGGCACTGCTAGTAAATACTTACTCTCATCATCTCTCTCAGAGATATTCGGGCTGGTAAGCAATACAAAACTCTTATCGCAGGCTTTTTATTTTATTAGTAGGTAAGTACCTACGCTTTTTATATTATTTTATTAGTTTTGTAGAATTTTTTTACACGTTTCAAGTATATTTAAAAGTGGCTACAATATTTATCAAACGGGTGATATTTGAACACTTTTTTGCTATTTTTCCTTGTAAAAACTTAAGAAATATAATGACTAAATGTACAATAATAGTACCTAAGTAATTAGTTTAAAACCATATAATCAATATATTATAATATATACTTACTAGAATAAATTATTATGACATCTACTACCTATCCTTAACATTTTTACCTATCATAATACTACTTGCGTGATCAGTATAATGTATTCATTTTCATTCTAAGCACTCTGAAACTTATTTATTCTTTGGAACACCTGTAGGTACTCTTAAAATTCGAAATTATTTTGCATGAGTATACCTACGCCCTGTGGCGGCAATCAAATAGTGTCAAATGTTGTGATTTCGGCGCGGCGGCAACGATTGTTGTATATGATTTCAAAAGAAGCCGCCGGCGCGTGTATCATAACCATGTACTTCCGAAAAGCGGCAAATTTCTTTGAGAAGTAAGTACAAAACCTTTGATGCCGCATTATCAAAGTGCCGATGGTTAAAACGTAACTATGCATGCACTCAGTTTGATTTTAATGGATATTTTTTTATTCGCTATGTAGGTATGTTTATGGTATTAGTCGTAATGCGCATAGGTCCAGTTTTTCATATTCTTTGATACAGTTTTTTGCGTCTCATAGAATTCCTAAGCGTACCTATACACCGAACTGTTACACCTAACTACTCCGTGAAATAGCGCTAAGTCCTAGCTGCAAGACGCAAGAGTCTTGCAGGCTTAGTCTTGTTCTTGCTCAAGTCTTGCACGGTCAGTCTTGGTCTTGCTAAAAATACGCGGTCTTGTTCTTGGTCTTGGTCTTGCAAAAACGCAAGAACAAGACCAAGACTGCAAGACCAAGACTGAATTTGGGCAACACTACTGGCACGGAAGGTCGGTATCTTAACTACTACGCCATCTGTGCAGTCGAATTTATTGATCATATATAAAAATCATCATCTGCTTATACTTGTCACATTTCACTTCTATATAAAGTGAAAAGAAATTTTCAAACTAGATGGATGGCTTGGTTTTGATAGGTTAGGCTACAGACCGCCCAAATCATCCAGATTGATGCAAGAGCTTCGTAGAGTCCAAAACCTACCTATTCTCTAGTCATTGCTTATTGAGCAAACTACCAGAGAGATGAATGAGCCTCTTGACTTAAATTTTTTTGTAACATCCATAAAAAAGGAAAGATTTTATTAATAATATGGATTATTACTATTTTATAGCACTAATAAAAGCACAAGGATGTCAAATTCGAAGCATGAAATGAAACGAAAATTGTCTCTTTATGATTTTGCTCGACTAACTCATATGATAATATCATCGTGCTTCAATAACTCTTACAACTATTAGCGTAGGAGAGGTAAAACTTTTTGCACAATATTATGTGCAAAACGCAAAATTTTGTACGTGACAAAATAAGACTTTTTATATCAGTATCTTTTGAGAGTTAAAAAAAGAAAAAATAAGAGCAGCGAAAGCGTTGTACATTGTCGTCTCATGCCATTTGAATATTATTGAGCCCCAGATCACATCGTAAATTACACGCAGGTAGCTGTGGCATACTTCACAAAATTTTATAAATTTTAATTTGCCAATAGATTTTAATGTCGATCTTGTTATAAGTAACTAAAATACACAGCGGTTTAAGAAATAATTATCTTTTTAAAATACTGTGTAGTTTTCTAAAGATAAATATCCTTTATATGGAAAGCTGTAGAATAACAGGTGTAACTGACATAGCTCGAGAGATTAACTGGTTGAAGTGGCTATGGTCAAGCCACATCGCTCTGCGAATCTTAGCGCCAATAATTAAGTTCGGACTGTACTTTAGTATGATAATACAAAATCCAAGAACCTAATGGTTAAGTATACAATGTGTTTTTACATCATATTCTCGCATGGGAATTGAAAAAGTGACCGAGAAGTGTACGCTGGAGGCTCATCAGTGGAAGCTATCCTACGAAACTTATAAAACCGAGCAAGATAGGGACAAGATAGGCGATGGTGAATTGTATTCTTATTCCGTTACCATACGGAAAGTTTATAGTTACTGATAATGAATTAAAATTCAATTCCTATAGATTTCTATAAAAGATATTAGCTATCAACATTTTGCAAAAAGTTTTATAATGTACTTGTTCTATTTTATAATCTCCAACGTTTGTTAGTTACGCTTAGTAGCACGCTTTGAATCACGCAATTCTCTAACTGTATTTTAGACTATATTTACTAGCAATACATGTTCATAGTTGCTTTGTATATCTATACTTATTACTGAATATCATTTAAAGAATTATAATTTAAAACCTTCTTTGTATTTTAATGGGTTAAGAATACAATGTATGTTTATTGTGGACTTTCTCTTGGGCGACGTAAAAGCTTCATCGTCGTTGGACGACAGTATTCTCCTGAGGAACCTTAAGCACTGAGAGCGATCACTAATTTACCTGTCAAGCGTGGCGACTATTCTATATAACTTCTTAGAGGAGATAACTGATAGATAAATGGCATTTAAAATGTTTAACCTAAAAATATTGCCGTAATCGGTAATTTATTATCCAAAATCCTCTTAAATCAAACTATATATTATATGTATGCATATTTTACTATTAAGTAATTTTATAATATATATAAAATTAAATTATTGTATTTACGCAATTAATTTTTAAATATAGATTGTATTATACCAGAACTCCTCATAGGAATCACGATTAAATTTATGGTACGTACAAAAAAATACTATATCTGTCTATTACTTTAGTGTTTAATCTTAAATTAGATAAGCCAAAGAACACGTGAAGTGACGTGAAGAGATGACGAAAACTTCCGTATATAAATTAACAATTAATATCGGCATTTTTTTTGCATAACAATTAAATTGATTTTGCCTATAACACTACCTCGTCGGTTCAGATACCATAAGCATGATGTGCCAACTTTTATTTCCCAGATTTAATGATGATCCGTGTGTCAATAAAGTACTTATTAATTTTTTAATTCTAAAAAAATGAAGAGCAGCAACGAAATTTGAATATAGTATTAATGTTTCTTTCGAAAGTTTCTTAGGAGCAAAGTTATAGGTAACATGTGTTATATATTTTTTTATTTACTTATTTTACAGATGGTATATAAGCAAAAAAGGAGCAGGACAAAGCTAGACCTATTATACGTATATCTTCCCATTTTAGGGATAAGGTAGTGAGATTATTAAAAGCATAATGTTATTAATTTAAATTTACTTTGGATATATGGTCAGAAATAAATAATAATTATTATTATATTGGATACTCGATTCGATCTAATATGACGAGTCATTGAGGAAAAATTAATGAAATAATCATTCAAGTATTGTAACAATTGGGCAGTGCAACGACTGACCCTGAGTTGAGGCCGGATAATCAACTAAAAAAACTTGTGACAAAAACAAAAATTCAACACAACTGTCAAAGCGTGAGAACTGTCGTAGTCAGCGGTAAATTGATGGGCTTATCAAATTTAAAATGGACGTATAAAACGTAGAACAAATATGATTAAGTATCTACATCTACTCGTTAATATGTTGATATTATATTGTATATTGGTATTATTATGGTATTGCCATAATATAGAAAATATTAGTACTATTAACGAAAACATATTTTTAGTATAATACGTATATATTCTACATATTTAATACACTGCTAGTACCTACTATAATTCATAGTACAAATTGGAAAAGTTATTGGCAATATTTTTATGACCGGCCGCCTGCCAGACGTCAACCCTCCTTGGGAATGTAATTGTTGACCAAACGGCATCAGATATAGTTGACCCAGGTCATCATAAGGCTCTTAGTCGTCTTTTACGACATCCACGAGCAAAGTAAGGGTTGGTAGTATTCGTAGCCGCTACCACACAGCATATATATATATATATATATATATATATATATATATATATATATATATATATATATATATATCAAATCTAAGAGATGGAAAACTCGAAACAAAACACTATACCAACACTTCTGACCAGCTTGGTATAGTAGGTCAATTGCCCTCCCATTGTGGAGGAGGCTCGAGCCCAACAGTGGGACATATATGAGCTGAGATAATGATTATATCAAATTTGAGTTTATTAAAATAACTGACCCCGTGGCAATGGCTTAAGAATATGGTGATCATAGCCCCTGTCTTACCCGAAAATGTAAGAAACTCCTACAATAATTTTTATTCTTAGTCTCCTTCTAGATAATTTGTGTCAGAGAAAGAAACCTCAATAAAAGCTGTCTTAATCCTGTAGGTCAGCTTGGTGTAGTAAATCAATTCATCCTCCCGCTGTGGTGGTGCCTCTTGCCCACTAGTAAGATATATTTATATAAACTATTACGATAAGTACGTAAATATATAGAAAAGATTTTAAAAAGGGGATTGTTATATAAAAATGTATAACGTTATTCTATTGAATAAAATATATTTTTTGTGATAATGTCTGAAATATTTTAATATGTTCAATAAAATTACATTATCTATTAATAGAAGTAAGAAATTTTACGTCAAATTCCCGTTACGTTTTAATGTAGTAAAGTGTTTGTCTATTAACAGTTATAGCGCTTATTATGTCACAATGATTTAAAGCAGCAAGCTCTAGAGGAATTTAAATATTTAAATCTGATGACATGAAAGCGGTTGGTTGAGAAAAAGATTGAGAAACCTAAATTTTCTGTTTGATTCGTTTTATTAAGGTACTAGGCTACTCAGAATAAATAATGTTATTTTAAATACAGTTAATTTAAGAGATTTTTATTATAAGTTTAGCAAAATATTAGTTGTTATGATTTTTATCGTATAGCTTACGCTTAAAAGTGGCACAAATATAAATTGAGCATAAAAAGTATTCTTATAAGATTTATAGCCTCGCAATTAACTCGCTAGTTTTGACTAGTGAAGCACTTTTCTGGGAATCTTATAGATTATATTAAGCAAAAGGAATAAAATGAGCAGTATTGTAATCAAGGATTTGTCATATTTTATTATTTATACACATGATTATTAGAAACACTGAAATATTTTTATTAGTTTTAAAAAATGCGATTAACGAGAATTCTGGCAATTACCAGAATGGATATGGTAGCCGGGTACACCCCCGAATTCAAGATATGGTTCCGATCGTTTGTTCAAGAGGTAGAGATGTGTAATGCGGTATATTTTGTCGTGTTCCACGCTAACTTTACGTTAAATGAATCACTGTTACCGTAGTCTAATTGTTGGTGGCACACCAGGAGGATAAGACACCAGAATAATTAAATAACACAGCTTTTTGCATTGTGTTCTTAGCTTATCACCATATGTACAAAAATGCCTAATTTATGGTATTATTTTTATTTTGTACATGTTTCTATGCTGTATTCTTGATCTGAATAATTTCACCATTTTTCATATGGCGATGGACAAGATACAATTATCATTAGGGCTTACGTAGGAGTCGTAAAAATCTGCTAAGGCTTCACTAGCAGTAACTCTCCACACATGATCATATGAGTGACAAAGAACTATGAGGAAAGTTCACGTCTAGCATTCAACGGCAAAAGGCTCAATGATGAGATCATTACAGAACTACATTTTGTTTATAGTGTTATAGATTAATATAATATAACTGCAACATAAAAACTTATTGAGTATTTTATGTATGCTTTAAACGATATTTTCAATGAAATTTGTAGAAGGTTAGAAAGAGTACAAAATCTTTTCAATATGCGTGACAAGTCGTTATTCTGCTTTCGATGCGACGTATGTTGCAGGTACGTGCGGGTCGCGGCCTAATCTACCATTCAAATTCAATACATACAAAGTCCATCGAAAAGCCTTCATGTAAAACGATGAATGAAAATATTAACGCAATTATATTTCAATGGATCGTAACGTTGTATTGAAACCGTGTACACGTGTATCCATCAATGTAATGTTATTATACTTGGCCAGTTACCTATTCGTCTAATTAACATAAGTGTACTTATTCACCAATCTTCTGTTCATATCCTAATTAATTGTGGTGACGTAATATGTACTCGTGCATATTGCAAGAGTTATCGGCAATTTTTGTTTCATGATCGACCGCCTGCCTGCCTGACGGCAACCCACCTTGGGCATGTAATTGTTGTTCAAACGGCATCAGACAGAGTTGATTCAGTTCGATACAAAACTGTTAATCGTCGTTTAAGACATCCATGAGCAAAGTAATGGTAGTATAGATAGCCGCTCAGCGGGTGACCGGACCGGGGATTAGTCTGGTCGCCCTGGGAGCGAGGCCACCGCGTGAGGACGACGCCCCGACGGTGCAAACTGTCCGGGCGTCGACATTAGCGAGGATACCCGTGAGGGTAGACCACCGGGTGGGCCACTGAAGAAAAAGACCGCGTACCAGTGACCCACCCGCACGGCGTCGAGAGGTATATTGTAGGGCGGGTCTACGGGGTCTTGCGCTACTTTTCCTGTCGCCCCGGACGGATTAGCGGGGTTTGACGAACCATAGCACGCCGCCAAAAAAAAAAGTATAGATAGCCGCTACCACACATAAGAAATAACATAGCTATTACGGATTTCATTCAACCTTTTTTCCTGGCATTTTTTTTAGTATCTGATAACGCGCCATTTGCAATGTTCGAATACAGTATACAGTAGAATCCGTTTATTATGACGCCGCTTATGTATATTGACCAACCGCTTAATATGACGATATTCTCAGCCTAGTTTGGTTTTCATATAAAATCCTTATAAGAAAAACGGATATAATGAGCTCGGTTATATTGACATTTCCCTTATTGTGACCTGTTTTTGAAAAATCAAGGCCGGTTATTTTGTACCGATATGATGTATTCCTTATGTATTCACCTGTTTTCGTTGCCATCTCTCCTCCTGATGTGTGAATTGCACATGGCTCGTTTTTGTTTTATTTCTTTATGACAATTACGAGTCAATAAATGAAAATTGTAAGTTATTTGCAAATAAAATGACATCATTATTTTTTTTTTCTATTCAAACTTGTTATATTGATATCATTTGTTTTTAACTTTGTAATTGAATAGTACAATTGATTCGGCATTGGAATTTGTCCTGACACACCCATTCTTATACGCAGCCTATAATTTATATCGAATTATTTTTACGCCAGTACACATACATATCATATACGAGTAAAATTTATTTCATAGATTTTATTGCGTTTTAATTTTTTTAGTTATACCAACATATTGAAATTGCTTTAAAGCATCTATGGTCAGGGGATGCCTCACTGTTGTTTATGTAAGAAAACTAATTGTGTTCTCTTTTGTTTCAGAGCAATGCGGTCGTTATGTGACGATTAATCATCTTCTATCAAAAGACAATCATTTAGGACTCAAGTTAGTGAATGTGATCTAAAATGCACACCATGGACACTATGAGCTACGGCCATAAGAAATACCGGCCTCCTCTATCGCCCACTAACTTCTACCAACACGACTATTACTCGAGACATACGACCCTCCGTCCGCAGGTATGACATTTTATCTTATACGGAAATTATAAATAAATTCTGAATACAGTCGTGATATTCACACTGTTTGAATCGATAGCTCACTGTAGCACTGTCTTCGCCAACGTTACTAGTGGAACCACGTAAATAATAATTGTAATAGCATATGTAAATGATTGCTTTAGACCACATGTATAGTCGGTTGTCTTTTTTTAATATCATATGAATTGTTTGATGCGATTATTACCGATATATCCTGATGATAAGATAAAATGTATTTTGCTATTATATTTTAAATTGTTAGTTCACTAGTTTATAAGATAGCTCATAAATTTTGGCAATATCAGAGACATAGCCAGGCCGCTGCCTACTTAAAAAACACGTTCTGTGTCATTTAAAGAATTCCCAAATTAAAGGGAGTTGTTCTAATAAAATGTAAATGTTGTGATAAATCATTTCTTTATAAGAAAATTTACGAAAAAGTATTCTAGAAGTTATCCTAATATACCCAGTCTGAGCATTATTTTATTTGAATTATAAAAAACGAAAAACGTAGTTCTTAATATTTTTTATTATTAAATCTCAAATTATTTAATCTCTTTATGTTCTTTCTGCCTACCCTACAAGGGATATGGCGTGATGATATGTATGTATGTGTATTAAATCTCAATAAATATTATATTCAGGGAACGTTTAGCAATAATATAAGTTTTAAACATCATGAGACACACTTTATTATTGCAATTTCGTGGTGAATGATATTGTTCAAGATGAGAAAAATGAGATAATTCAGAATGTAATTGAATGTAGAGTTTAGGGCCATCGGTTAGGTACCGTTACGCGGTCACTGCCAACGGTACATGACAATGAAAGATCATTGAGTATCATTTTGATGGATCAGAATAATGATTAAATCTTCAAACTCTTCTATAAAATAATTATTGAATAGTATTATAAAAAATATTTGCTCCAAAGTTTCACTGCTATATATAGGTGTACATAAGAGCAGTGACCATAATTATTAACAATGCCCCGATGAATGTAATAAAAGTAACTAAAATTAAGCAAATATTACGAATGCATATTTTTTTTACGTTCTCCATAAACCATTATTTTCAATTTGAGTTTGTTGATCATAAAATAAATTTCTAGCTAATGCAAATGTTGATTATTGAATTACTATTTTTAGAAAAATCCTCTAATTAGAATGGATTTTCATTGGAACTTTGTAATTACCAACATATTTAAAGGTTGTCGGGCGATTGCTTTTAGCAATAAGACCACATGAGTAATTAAACGTACAGAGACAAACATTCAAAGAACCGCGCCACAGTAGGTACATCACTACAAGTATGATGCGCGTGTGTGCGTGAGCACTGGCAGCTCGTCACGTACGGGACGAAACCTGTTTAGGCTGGTTCGGCCAGTGCTCAAACAAAGGGCTCACTCACCGCTCGCTGGGCATCGCGTCGTGCGTGTTTATTTAAATTTGAAATTTGAATTAATTAGAAAGAGTTTAAATATGGTTTATTATACTGTGTGAATGAACAACAATCGAAAAAATAAAAACATATCTTTTTTAGTATTACCTTCAATAAAATGTTTATTACTGATATCAAAAATTACAAAAAAATACTATTTAGAGTAAGCAATTGGAAAAAAATATCCATACATAAAAAAGCTGACAAACGTTTTGTGTATTTATTTTCATCCTCATGTGCCAACCCTATCAGAATAGGTAACAATTTTGCTCGCTCCTTAGAAGCTTGTTCTCTGTACGTTTATTTACTCATGTGATAAGACTACACATTGTACAAACCCTTATGTTGGTAATAGTTATTACTAGTAGTAGTGCCTAATGTAGTTTCTTAGTGAACAACTAAGCATATTTTATTCTATTCTATTTTTCCATAGACATAGATGATTTTATTTAATGAAAATATTCTTTATTTATTTTTAACTAAACTCTTTTATTTTTTTTAATAATAATATAATTAATTATATGTGAACACGAATTTGCTATGTAAACGTTTGTTATGACAACAGACTTTGATAAGCAACGTATTAACATGTCTTGTTGTTAACTATTTTTTTCTTATTTGTTAACATCTATGTTCATTGCTCTTATTTACAGTCTTATATTTAACAAATAACTTTTCGCGATAAACAAGCTATCTAACAAAAGATGATTTTCAAACAACCTTTCAAACGCTTCGTTTTCAAAAAAATCTTTTTGCGTCATTATAGCAATGCAGATTAAAACAACCTTTTTAAATATTCATACCATTTGCCAATATTTCATCTTAGTAAATATTCATTCACAAAAACTATGCATGAATGTAATAGCTATATAATTTTTCATAGCTATTAGGTGAATGGCATTTAAAGATAATATACTATGAATGATATAGTAACGCATAAGGAACAAACACAGATGCATTCATTTTTATATCCTTAGATAACAACGTTCTGTCACGCTTACGTCATACAAATATTTTTAAGCTTCCTCCTTAGCATTACCTGGCTATTTATTTTAATTAATTAATATGGCATAGTTCAAATGTGTAAAGTAAAAATGATTGATTATATATATATTATATCCTGGGTGTCAATCCTGGCTTGAAAATGTATTTGGGATTTTAGGTTAACTGCGATATTTGTAACATTATATTATTTTCTTTGATAGAAAGGCAACAGCAACCCTACAGTAAGGAAATAATTTTTATTTTGCGGGGAATTTAATTTTTATATTTTTATTTACAAACATATAATTCACGGATACACATTATACGCAGACTCAGAATAATTATTTGTGTATCGCACAGTGTTATTCTGTGTAGGAATCGAACCTATGACACTGGCATGGTAGGTCGGTATATAAACCATTACGCCATTTATGCAGTCAAATAATAATATGATTGTTTCTTGCATATGAATGTTCCTTATTCCTTTACCACTTCAGTGATAAATATATAAGACTAATATACATTTTTTTTTGCGCTGGACCATGGATGTGGTCACGCCCAGCCAAATTGGTCTGGGGCGACGGAAGAGGCGGCTCACAACTCCATAGACCCACCCTGCAAACACCTCTCTTCGCCGTGCGAGCGGGCCACCGGTACCCGATCTTTGTCTTCGGTGGCAAGACTAATATACCTGAAGATTTTACATATGGTGACAATATAAGAATACAATTCACCACTACTTCTTTGCCATGGCTGTCGTAAAGGTTGATTAAATGACGATAATATACATATGCATATTCTATAACATCTATGTAAGATAAGAAATCTCGAAATAAAATTCTATATCCACTCGTCTCACTAGCGTGTTATAATAGGTCAATTTCATTCAAAAAGGTAGAGTAAGCTTGATCCTACGGGGCGTATGAGCTCAGAAGATGATAAACATATATAAAAAAAGGTTCTTTTTCCAAATACACTAGACCAGCATTTACTTTATGCAGTATATCGTCATATTACTGATAATATCACAATCATTACTAGCACGAAACAAACAAAATGTAGAAAATATATCAGTATTTCTTAAGAATAATATAGTAAATTCGTGTGTCATGTGGAACTAGGTTTGTATCTGCAATTAGGGAGATAATAATTGTTCATGATTTATATTAATGACGGTTGTAATTATTTCTATATGACTGTCAACTTGTGTGTAATATACCTAATAGTTAAGCTGGAATAAACATGTCGGAAGATCTGAGACCATTTGTCAACTAAATTTGACAAATATGACAAGTTCACGTTTTGAATTCATATTAACATATATTAATTTAATTAGTACAACACGATATACATTTAAAAGTTCTAAGTATAAAAGAGGTGGCCTTTAATAGCATAATTAAACGAAGTTATTAAACAAATTACTGAAATTTACCATTTAATATGAAAACCCGAACACGAGCAAAAAATGATTGTCACAAGTGGGATTCGAGCCCACGGCTATTGGAAATCCGTTCCATTCGTCCGGCCACTTACACCACCGTGAACTATTGTAGGGCATTCAATTCTCGCATCGTATTATATTTTCGTTTTAAGGAGACGTGTGCCGTCTACCCGACATTATTTATACATTGTACAGACTTAATAACTTGTAATCGGGTTTTTGAAGATATTATATTTGCATTTTCTTTTGTTTTATAAATTATCATTTTATGACTATCATAAATTAGAGTAACAAAAAGTGACTAAACACAACATCATTTTATATGGAATATTTTTTTTACTGGCACTTTATATTATAACAAATTTTGGTTTAAAAATAATAACTAACGTTAATAGGGTATAGATGAAAATATCTATAACGGTAATGACATGTTGAAAATCAAATACTTTAACGTGCTCGCGGGCACAATTGCTGAAAAATATTCGAAACGTTGGGATGGAAAACAAAATTGAAACGCTGAAAAATTCATAATGATATTCTTATATTTATACCACCCACAGGGTATCGTGTCATAAAAGCCGCAGATAATACATACAAAACAAGACCGTTTAAGATTTGTGAAAAGACGCATATCTAACAGTAAATGTCGAAATAAAACTAGTTTTACGGATTCTATCGCGCTTGTATTTAATTTTAAATTTTCCGACGTTTTGAACACTTAACGGCGTTCATTTCATGGTCACGGAAGGACGTCCTCCCAGATACAAAGAACCCGCAAAACTAGGTTTAATTTAAATGAGTAAATATCGGTTTGATGAAAGATACATGCATCTAATAAATATTACATATTACACATATGGTGTAATATTACATATTACACATATCTACACAAAAGGTTAAAAGTAAAAATTTAATAGTTAATGAAATCATTATTTACTCATACTTTAATAACTCACTCCTTGCGTAAAGAACGCATTCAGAAGCGTTTTGCCTGGCACTTAGCCTTCTCTACAGGTATTGTTAAAAAAGTAAGATCATATAATGATAGACTAAAACATTTCAAATTACAGAGTCTAGACCATAGAAGATGTTTAAATGATGTAATATTCGCGTTTAAAATAATTAAAAACAGTGTTGACTGTCACCGTTTGTTATCTCTTTTTTATCTCTTTTCAACTTCCGTGCTCCCACAAGAATCCCTCACAACTCGATCACACCACGGTTTTGGGTGCTAATTCTCCATATGCTAGGTTTTGGAGGATTATCAATAGCTGCGATGTGATTGATGTACACTTTGACTCTCTATTTCAAATGAAACGTCAAATCTTTAACTGCCTATCTGATGGTTGTCTCAATGTTTTGTAGTACCTACAGTCTATAAAGTCATTAAAATGAATGAAAATTAAATAATCTGAGCATTATGCAGTATCGTATGATGTGTTCCTATATTACAATAGTTTAGATGGTTAGAATTAGTTCTTATAAAAAATTTGTTTTCTGTCTGCTCAAATAATCCAATTTACTGTGCATGTGGTGTTTACCTTTAATTAGATGTTACACTGTTATTTGTATTTTAATATGTGTATTTATAAGAATTTGTGTACCTACCTACAACTGTTGGTAAACCAAATAAATAAATAAATTATAAAAGTTTTCCGTCTGATGATGGAATTAGAATAAAATTCACCACTTCTATCTTACTGTAGGTGTATGATGGTGAGTAGATAATTTATCTACATTGTGCTCTAATAATTTGTTAAAGGCCAGATAACAGAAGACGACCCCATTACCGTCTAACTGGCATAGTTCCAAACTCCACGCTATTGTGTATTTCCTTAGAGAAAACCCAAGCCAAGTTTAATGAACTTCGAATATAATTAATTCCATTGAAGAATGCGTTACGGATACTAACGTACGAAGCTTTTAATATGACTTCAATTATTTTTATAAGATTTGAAGATCTTTTAGTTTTATTTTTTTTATCTATAAGAACATGAAGTCGAAATTTTAAAATTCACGATTATTATTCTATATTAAATATATAAAATTATTAAAATCTAGTTATGTCCGTGTTTTTACATGCGTTAAATTAAACACGATATGAAAGCCCGAGTCGTATTGCTCTGTTTTAAAGTCTCACACTTTACTATACGGTTTGTTTAATGCCAAAACATTTTTCAAATCGGATTCGTACGTTCTAAGATTAGCGCCTTCAAATAAACAAATTTTTAAACAAATAGTAGTATAGATGTTGATACATAAAAGTGATTATTGATAACAAAAGTGGTACCAAATCAGTGAACTAAAATAATAATCTTTCAAGATAGCTTTCATTAGTAACTAACTACATAATAACTTTGTAGTTCAGTAGTAAAGTGGATTTAATACAGAGGCCGTTCAGTATTTCTCAATCTGAAATTCACAAATGGTTAAGAGTTAGTTGCTAATATTGTTGAAAATTAGATTTACTGGCTTGTGTCTTGTCCGTCATATATTAATAAATCTTATACAGTTACTACATATTGTGTTGAATAAATAGTAATTTGTATAGATTAATTTAATTTAATGCCCGCAAGTAATACGTGTTTAAAATTATTTAAGACCTTGAAATATATCACAATGGTGCTAGTCATCATGGCGTGTGAGCTAAAACTAAAGCATTATAAACAGTAAAATCCGCTTCCTTTTTTACTGGTTTTATCTATACCAGCCATCCATTTACAGGTCATTCTAGACTTTTAGATTTAGGCCGTCATACATGGGTGATAAAACCATAAACGCAATGTTTGACAGACGAGTTGTTGGTATTATTAGCTTTTCAGTATACTGCTGCTGCCCAGCCCTCTCATATTTTCCTCCCACTAGCAATCAAAAGTTAGCGATACCATCCATCCATCCATCAGCCTGTAGACGTTCACTGTTGGAGATAGACCTCCTTAGGATGCCACTCAGAATTATCCTGTGCCACTTGCATTTGACTTGCAACGGTTTACTGCAACTTTTGAGATATTGTTAGTTTACCTATTGTGGGGCTTACCTAGTAGCGATACATTGTATTCTTAATCATACAAAAGGTGACAAATAGATTAGGTCAATTCAATTTTTTTTTTTTATAAGTATGGCTCCATCGATGACCGATGATTCTGCCAATTTCAAGGTGGGGAGAGTAAAAATAAGTAAATAAACCGAGTATTTGTGACAGATGATCGGTCCTCTAGTAATCGTTTCCCTTGGGTGGGCTGAAAGAGACGTCACAAATTGTTAATAAAACAGATTTGTTATTTTCTATGCCCTATGGTAGTAATTAAAAATACATATTGTTGCGTGTCAACAATTATATTCTCAAGGTGGATTGACTTCAGTCATAAAACTTAGCAACATATTTTACTCTTTTGCCAGCTGACTTAAATGAAGTAAATGTTCACTTACCCTTATATAAATTGGAATAATTTCAAATGAATACTGAGGTTATTTATTTTTCCTTGAGATGTTTTAATAAAAACTTAATTCACTTCTTTCTTTACCGTTAGTGTAGCAAAAGACAACTAAAAGATTTCAGGCGATAACATCAATGTAACCTAAAAAACATGATGCCGTTTGGTCAACAATTAAATTTCCAAGAAGGGTTGACGTCTGGTAGGCGGCCGGTCATAAAACTATTGCCAATAACTTTTACAATATGTACTATGAAAGAAAAGTACATATTGTATCGACTCCAAGTAATTGGAAAAAGATATAAATTACCTTTGCTATCGTATTTATCCTTAAACTACATAGCAGAATGATGATAATAATTTTAACGAATGAGCTTATAAAATATATTGATACATAATCATCATCATCTCCGCTCACATATATTCCACTACTGGGCTCGAGTCTCCTCCATAATAATAGAGAAATTGAAACCATTACTTTTATTGTATAAAGTTGGTCAGACGGGTTGGTCTATACTAACCCGTCTGATTAAATAAAACCCTATGGTTTTATTTCGAATTTTCCTTCTCTTGCATAGCTGTTATAGGCATGCCCCTTAGTCGTCTTTTATAACACCCACAGGCGAGGAAGATAAAGGTGGTGAATAGTATTCCTATTCTGTTACTATTCGGGAAAAAATGGAATTTATTTATTTTTTATAGAATTGCTTGTCACAATTTACAATATGGGTGTATTGGATTATATAATGTTGACAAACTTTGATTCAAATCAATTTATATTGTGATATCCAGTGTAAATAATGAACGTAATTGTATTATCGAAGCTGCGCGGGGGCGATTGCACGATGTCGTTCACCGCCGCATCGATGCACCACCGTTACTTTAAATCAAATTCAGCATCAATTGTATAGAATTTATCTCGTTAAATGAGTTTCACGGGTGAATGAAGGATGTTAGAAAATTTGTTTTATAATATTGAGGGTTATTAAGACAAACCAATAAAGAACTATAGGTGTAATAATTTGCTTTGTGTATAAATATATATTTAGTAAGGTATGTTAGTATATATGGTATATATATATATATATATATATATATATATATATATATATATATATATATATATATATATATATATATATATATTAATGAAGAGAAGTGATAAGTTTATTAATTACCATATTCTTCACAGCCAAACTGTAAACGTAGCCAATTGAGTTTAAGAAATAAAACAATATGGGCAATTATGTCTTGTAGGATTAGGTTCTAACCTTTGGTCTACCAAATGACGAAGCATATTTAAGGTAAATCACAGCGCGATTCTCCCATAACGCCATCGACTGACGGCAGTATATTTTCTCGTGTAAAAAAGTTGTTTTAAATTAATTGTGTTTTAATGACACTTCTTTTATGATGAGAAGTGTTTGACTACTTCTCTGGGTCAAGTCACACGTAATAAAGGCCAAGCAGATTGCCGTGTATCAGATTCACTACTAAATGGCCACTGTTACATAGGCCTTCCCAAGAAAGAAAATATCATGAACACCACGCTCGACAAGCAAATTGGCGATCGATTCCAGGACACTGATGCTTCCTATTCTACTAACATTCCCTCAGCCAGTTTTTAAGACTTTTACAGACAATAATAGATGGCAACACATTATACTTTTAACCACAAGGGCCTGTATTAGGGTATATATCCAGATAGGGCATTTAAAAGTTTCTTTGCTGTCTTTGATTCAATTACATTAATTACCTAATAATCAGTCTAGTTTTGACACCACTATTATTTTTTTATGTATGTTTCTGTTTTTTTTTTGTGAAAAGAAGATAATACCAACACTAAGGAAATAATATCTTGTATTGCAATTAGAAATTTTACAAACACATATTTCACGTACATATCCTTATATAGACCTGGGCCAACACCACTTGATGTCGTTTGGTCAACAATTGCATTCCCAAGAAGGGTTGACTTCAGGCAGGCGGCTGGTCATAAAACTATTCCCAATAACTTTTTCAATATGTAAGAAGAGGAGTACATATTGCGTTGACACCAAGTAATTGGGACAAGAGCAGGAGAATGATGGCGATGATTTTTCAGGGACATAATTTACACCCAGATTCTGCAAAACAGCTTGTGTGAATCATACAAAACATTTTGGATCGGTATTTTAACCACTGTGTCATCCGTGCAGTCAATTGTTCTCAATTAATAGACGTTCCACAATTTGGCGCAGGACTCCTATAGTTCAAAAATATAAGCCTACTGTATTATACCACGCTTCTCAGCTCTATATAAATAGATTTTCATTTCGGGTTTCCTTTCTTTCTGTAATTTATATGCTTACATGGATTAGTTAACTTTCCAAGTGGTCCTTTTACCATTTAGGACTATACTCTTATGCATTACCACACCAGAAAGGATTATATACTTACCTCATCACTACAATGGATTTTGATGAAACGTTTTAAATTGCTTGGTATAGTAGGCAATTGACGCTCAATGTTGATGAAGCTCGAAACCAGCAATGAGAAGTACATGAGCTAAAGAAACTTGACTATATACTATACTATTTATTATTGCATTAATAACGCATAGACAACTCAGAACTTACATGTAGTGCTGCAAGACTAAGGAGTCTTAGTCTGAGAAATCTTGATATTGCCTTAGTGTAACACTAATTGTTTATCGCCGATTATTTTTTATACACAATATTAACATTGCTGTGTGGTAGCGGCTACGAATACTACCAACCCTTACTTTGCTCGTGGATGTTGTAAAAGACGACTAAGAGCCTTATAATGACCGAGGCCAACTCCATCTGATGCCGTTTGGTCAACAATTACATTCCCAAGGAGGGTTGGCGTTTGGCAGGCGGACGATCATAAAACTATTGCCAATAACTTTTACAATATATACTATGAAACAAGAGTAAATATTGTATCGACCCTAAGTAATTGGGATAAGAGTAGGAGAATGATGACACAATATTAACATTGCATAGCAAATAAACTTTAATATCTATCTACTTGTTTGATCAGTGTTAATGGTATATGAGCTAAAGAAACTTGACTATATACTATACTATTTATTATTGCATTAATAACGCATAGAATTCACTATGCGTTATTATATATTTCTATGCGTATAAAAAATCTTTTTATGCAATAAAATTGATTTGATATGTATATGACTAATAAGTTTTATGATAACGTGATTAAGTTAAAAAATATGATATGCCTGTTAGTAAAATTAATTTGTTATAACTTCAAATATTGTATGTTGCTTTTTTTATATTGTGTTACCCGCTATTTTAATTAATAAGAACTCATCATGCTGTCAAGAAAATAATAATAGTGAAAAAAGTTCTAACTACCACGTAGCTTCCTTATATAATAATGATGATGACGATGCGGTAGATACAATAAGGTCTAATTTATTCAATTCATATATTCTTATAAAAAATAGATACTTTTTTTTATTTATTATCTGTGCAGAGATGCGCACCTGTTCTCTTTTACAAGCCTGTATGTATACTTATATAATAAAATTAGCACCTTTATAAAGATTTCTATATTATAAAAAGATAATTCAATTTATATTAAGAACATTTAGAATGAGTTAAACAATTTAGTAGTAATGAATATTAATTTTACATTACATATAAATAAATGAATAGTGTCAACCGCTTTTCAGCAACACAAAAAGCCACTATACTAAAACATAAATTAAAAAATAAAGATTTAATTAAAAAAACAAACTGTTGATCGATTTGACGTTGGTCTCAAACTAGTTAGATAGTAGTAAGGCAGATTAAGTTCACTGACGCTACATTGTAAATCTTATTTCATCATGAACAAAACAACTGAAGTAGGCAGATTTCAGTGACAAATTGACCTTACAACAATGCGATATCTTAAGACTCATTTTGAAAAAAAAAAAAAATTACGCATATCAAGTTTTCGTGATCAAAAAAGTATAAAGTTTCAGATTAAAATGCCGCTATTATAACGCTGAAAGGTTTATTTATTTATATCTTTGTTGTTTGAAGTTGGTACTTTCAAGAATGATGAGTCAGATTGGATGAAAAGTCCAGCTAGATAGATAGATTTAAAGAAGTTTAAATTTGTAGGCTTCCCTGTGTGGTAACGATTTAAGAATTTAATGCTTTGTCACCACCGTACCTTCTTGTGGGAATCGTAAAAACTGGCTGAGACAGCTCTAAAAAGAGTAGCTTATAATATTCTCCTGAAAAGTATAAGTATATAACAAGAATGTAATCGCTTAGTAAACATAACGATTACAGGACTATTTTGATCGGGAGATAAATGTCTGTTAGTTGACTTCGATAGGCTGATAGGTGGATGAAGGAAATATAAAGAGTGAATATAGCGGGGCGTGAGGTACCATAGCCTGCCGCCAAAAAAAGAGATAAACAATGTCCGGATTGGAGCAAGTCCGTAGATGTCTGCGAGACGTGTAACCTAGCAGTTATTTCTAAACATATTTAAGAAATAAGTGTATATACACTGAATAAACTGTGCCCCAAATAACTATTCAGTGATAATTCTCTGTAATAAGAGTAATCTGTTACCTCAACTGTATTAATTAAATATACCACGTATTATCTACCGTTACAATTCATACAAAGCTCGTAAACCGAAACTAACGTTATATTATGAATTATTTACATATACATATGATGTAAGACGCGTGTGCGCACGAGCGCGACCAACAATCACGCCAACATAGATCCGTAGTTGCAGCAGTTAACTCCCGCGCAGAAAAACCAAGGAAGTGGCTGTACAGCTTTTAAGCTATGTGATGTTGCTTATAAATAATGATGAATAGGTTTCCGCATGCCCGCTAAATTATCCCTGATATCTAAACTTATAACACATCCTAATAAGTATTTTATTTGCTTGTTTCTTGCGTTTGTTTCTTCGCCACGCACTGACGGCGGCACGCTCATCATAGTTTTTGTTTTTGTAAATACGGAATTATCTTTAATATATGAGCTTCCTGTATTGTATTCAACTATGCATATAGTATCATAGGTTTATGGGCCACGGCTAAGGTGTCAATAAACTTACAAGTATCAATGTAAATAACTTTTTTATTTGTTGCTGCGTTAAATTAGCAGATTTTGACACCACTATAATATGAATATAGGCGTAAAAAGCCCATTTTAACATTAATATAATATGAAGTGAATATGAACTTATCTGTGTGGTGATGGAGTAAGAATACAATTCACCACCCCCTATCTTACCCGTGGGTGATCGTAAGAGACGACTAAGGGATATAAAACGCTTGTAACATATAGGTACTCATATGCAAGAGAAGGAAAACTAGAAACAAAACCCTATACCAACACGTCTGACCAGCGTGGTATAGTAGATCAATTTCCCTCCCATTATGGAGGAGGCTCCAGCCCAATAGCGGGATATATATGAGCTGAGATGATGATCATCATCATCATATCATATTATCATCGATAATATGAAGACAAGAGTAAAAATATTGTCATCATCATCATCCTATTTCATCATCATCATCTTATTTGATGAATTTTGATAATATTATGTGGTTACAGAGTAAGAATATAATAGTCACTACCCCTTCCTTCCCGAGGACTAAGAAACGCAAATAAATTAACATTATTGCATGAGATAGGAAACTTGACATTAAATTCAAAACAATATCTGACCACTGACCAGCGTGGTTTAGTTCTCAGTAGCTGGAAAGAGAGAATAGTCCGCCACCTATAGAGGTGTACTAACGATGCACAATACGGCAATCGTTGTTGCCGAGGCGTCGACGGAGAATGGTATCTAAAAGAATAACCAATCGAGGATCCACCAAGTCAAGGATTCGGGACCGGTACTTCAACCTAAATGATGATGATAGAAAGTCACTATACGGCAAGTTATGAGGTTATACGTCTTTCTTTCCATTGATCCGAGCGGTTCCAAACCATATCCTGACAAAAAAGCAGCACGACATAAAAGTTATATAAAATTAGATTAGGTTATGAGTGGGTTTATTCAATATGTAGCCATTAACAGCAATTAGACGAAAAAGCAATAAAATCAAATGAAAGAGTCCGTCATTAAGTACGAGCTAAGATTATTATTAATACGTTTGACACTAATGAGAAAAATATGTAGTAATATACAGGTGTAGTTTAACTGTTATACCTATTCGTGTAGGGCGTGTCTGAGAATCTCTTTGTCCAAATACCAGCTGATTGTTGATGTGGGGTCACTGGCAACTGACGCCACGCAACGGTTCCTCGTAAAAACACCAAAATTACTGTGTCAACGATCTCACTTTCCTGTTTAAATATTCTTTAAAGTTATATTAAGATTTAAGCAGTGAACCTGTTTTGGGAATATTTTGAATTTAAAGTAGTCGCTTGGCTTTCTCTTCGATAAGGATATTTATATATTTAATTTAGCTAATGAGTTAATTTATTAAAGGATGCAATCATTTCAGACGCTAATGATCGAAAGGTCACCCTAAAATCTTATCTTATGAACATGTCCGACTAAAACTTCACATACATACGATGTCTTCACGATACAAGGTCTCTATACCCCACGGTGATGTGTAATTACTCTATACACCGTCATAAAAATATAATACCAAATTGACGAATAAGATTCATCGTGACAGTGCGCAATTGTATTTATTTAATAATATCATCATCATCATCATTTCAGCTCATATATGTCCCACTGTTGGGCTCGAGCGTCCTCCATAATGGGAGAGAAATTGACCTACTCTACCACGATGGTCAAGCGTGTTAGTATAGGGTTTGGTTTCCAGTTTTTCTTCTCTAGCATAGATGTTATAAGCGTTTTATATCCCTTAGTCGCCTCGTACGATCACCCACGGGTAAGATATGGGGTGGTGAATTGTATTCTTACTCCGTCACCACACGGAAATAAAAAGGTATACTTTACCTGTACCTATATTATAAGTACCTATACCTATATTATAGGAAGCTATACCTATAATGTAGGGATTATTTTTCGGAGGTAATTGTGATTGAAATCTATAAGGAACTGTATATAGTTAAACAAGATACTAAAATACATTCGTATTATCTTTATATACACGAACAAGCTATTAAAAAAGAATTATTACGAATCTTCATCGCACTTGCTAGTTATTTCATGGATTTTATTACAAAACTTCCTCTAAATATAAATCACATTTTATAACAAAATGTTATTTGTTCTTTTTCACTACCTTATTTGCCAACGTTAAAGATAAAAGTTTTCAGTCACTGTTGACTTAGTATTTCTGTAAATAAAATTAAAAACTATGGTGAAGTTATATACTATTACGAAACTGCACTAAGGCATCTTTTCTAAAAATAAATTAGTTGTTTCAGTAGAATATATTATTGAAAGCATTTTAATGCTATTTACTAGAGAATAACTCATAACTCACTGAGATCATAACGAATCCTGTATTATGATTCAATGTAGTACAATATCTTCATTATGACTATCGTTTATCCTAATTTATATGAGGCATTGTACTTTTTCTTCCTCCAACATAAATAGAAAAAGAACTTCTGCCTTAAAGATAGGTATTTGGGCAAATTTTCGGACCACAATAATTAAAAATAGCGCTACATATTTAGTTGGAACTAGCATAGGTACAGCTAGCTATGTAAATCTCTTAATCAATATTTAAGTTAGCCATGAATAAAGTTAGGTTTTTGTAATTTGCAAACAGTATATACATATAACACGTTAGTACATATCACCATGCTTTCTGATATTGACGCGATTTTATGATATTTACTCCATTATTGCTATAATCGCCACATTTGGCAGTCGGATTAGCAATAATCTTTAGATGATCCCTCAACTGGAATTTACGACTTACACGGGAAAGTAGGTACGCAACGTTGACGAATTATATTCTTAAACCATCACTAAACTCGTTATTACGCATACACAATTTATTTGACATTATAAAAATTCTAGTCACCTATGTTTAACCTAAAGTCTAATGAATATTTTTAACGGCGAAGAACCATAATGAAGCATCGAATATTTCCAAAAGATAAAATATTTTAAGAGCATCAAGGATTCCTAGTTAACGAATTCCACGACAGAATTTTTAGTTATAAATATTTTTTAATCTTATTGCAACCACCTAAGAAATATTGATTCTGGCTGCAAATATTAATCTGATCAAAAAAATGTATTTTTAAAGACAGGATTACACTTAAATAAGTGTTACGTTCTGACCCAATGGTAGTTTATTGGATTAATTTAAAGTCTTAAAACTTACAATATGAAAATGCCCTCGCAGGGTTTCTACATAGTAAATGGATGATATTATAATGATTTGATGTAATTACAAATCAACGTATCGTGGAAACTTCACTTACATGAAATTATCAGGCACAAAATTCACTCACATTCAGCCAAAATCATTTGTGAATCTCGCAAAGAATTGTTCTGTTTACCAATGGAACTACACTTGTTATGAGAAGTGAGTACTTGCATCATTCCGTCACCTGCGCAGTCAATATCTTTATATATCAACTTATTTCAGTCTCATCATTCTCCTACTCTTATCCCATTACTTGGGGTCGATACAATATGTACTCTTCTTTCATAGTACATATTGTAAAAGTTATTGGCAATAGTTTTATGACCGGCCGCCTACCAGACGTCAACCCTCCTTGGGAATGTTATTGTTGACCAAAAGGCATCATATCGAGTTAGCCTAGGTTGTTATAAGGCTCTTTATCGTCTTTTACGACATCCACGAGCAAAGTAAGGGTTGGTAGTATTCGTAGCCGCTACCACACAGCTAGCGTGTTTCAGTCTATTGTTTGATAAAAATCTAGATGTATTTTATATTGTTGGAAACTCAATTTGCGTCGTAATTGTATGTATAGTTATAGTTAATAATATGTTGTCATGAAAATAATGAAAATTCGTGACTCAACAGTAGTTATTTAGATTTTTTTTGTATATAAATTTAATTATTCGAAACAAACGTATGCATTATTTTTGAATGAGCGGAAATGGTGATTGTATTTAATTGTTTTATTTTTATCATCCTATAATACATTAAGAATTTGAACAATAAACATACATAACAAACTTACTAGTTATAGCGTATGTTTGTATAGTATAATGTATTGTTGTGGAGCGGACTTTGCTTATTAGACAGAGATCATCATCTGCCCCATCATCTTAGATCACGTACGCTCACAGCTGGGCAATAGTCTCCTTCATAATAAGAGAGAACTGACCGCTAATCAGACGAGTTGGTATAAGGACTTGCTATGTTATATGCATATGCATGGGTATATGTATACCTATAGTCATCTATAACGACATTCATGGCCAAGATATTGCGTTTTTAAATTGTATTTTTATTTTTTCACCACATGTTAAATGAGATATGGATATTAGAAATAAAAAATATAAAACAACTGATTAAAATAAAAAGTAACATGTGGTTCCCCCAGGTTGAGTATCGGAATTGAATCTTATGCTCTCGGCGCATCTTATAAGTAGCAATTACTTGCAATCTTTTAAGTATATCGAAATATTTTTTTCACTTTAATACTACTTAAGTGTTTTACTTTCACAAAATTTTTATCATTAATTTATTAAAACATCCTAAATTCCATGCAGTGATCAGACCAATTTTTTTTTCACAAAAGTAATATCACAATACGACTTTCATAGAGAAACTGGAACATCATTTCTATAAAAATCGCCATTCTATTGCCAAGTTATCTATCGAACATATCTTAATAAGACAATTTACGAAGAACACGAGCAAAACAAGTGAGCCTGGGAGCGCGTGTAGGTATTTTGTTGTCGTTATGCGAGTTACGTGTAGTGGAGAGGTTTGCCTTGCACTTGGCTGACCGTCGCTGCTCGGGGCCCGCGTCGCTTCTTCAGTGCAAGAACCGCGACTACTCGTTCACACTCACCTCGAATCAGGTCACCAGATAAAATGCTGGCGCCGAGGCCGGTTTTATAACTAGTCACTATTCAAAATCGATTCCATAACAATTTATCTTATGCTTGAATTATTCAAAAATATTCCGTATCAAGATGGAAATAACGGTTAGATGATAAATTTAGAAGAATTAGAATTAATAGTTCGATGATATATTTTTATTGATACGTATAACGTTTTTCTGTTTAATTTACACTAGAGTTTAGTGAGGTTAAATTAATATTTATTAATATAAAGAAGATTTTTATTTACCGGAATTTGGACGAAGTTCATTACTTGTAAATACTAGAACACAAAAAGCTGAGGTATTATTAGTAATTCTATGGTATATGTATATAATAAAATTACTAATATCAACATTGTCTGTCATATTGTGAATCTTCGTTGGAGTCATTGTTCGTAGGAACTTGTTGAGAGTTTATATTTAGCTCTAGCGTTACCTGACAACCAGTCTCGCATCCCGACTTGTTTGCAACCAACCCCCATCAGGGACTCAGTCATTTAATTAAAATTATACAGGATCCATTACCGAAGGTACTGTTTGTGTACGTCTCGGAGGGGCAAAGAAATATTAGAATCGCTTTATTTATTTATATTTTATTACATGTATATTATAATATATGAAAACAGCACACTGTCACCTGTCTAACTTCCCACGCATACCAACAGAACTAATAAATGCGTAGGTTTTAAGTAATAGCGTCATTTCTTTACAGATAGCTAATAAAAGATACGATATGTAATATATAATTCTAATAAAATTATGAATTACTTTTTTTTTGTTAATGCCTTCAAGGTATTTTAAATATAAGAGCGAAAGTTTTATAATACATTTTATCGTTATTTCTTTGTAATTGCCTTCAAGCAAAATAATATTCATTACTATGATGTGAATTTTGAACATCATCGTTAAATAACTTAATCATAATTTGAAGCCTAGATCTACGCTAATAGAACGATTTAAGACCAAGGATTTAAGAATATTTAACGTTCGCAATTGACTAAATCATATTTTACTTATTATAGGGATTATCGTATAATGTAATTTTTATACGTAGTTTCAACCTTCTAAACAGACCTAGGTAACAGACCTACTAACCTAGGTATATATAAAAACTTATATAATGAAATATTTGAACGTGATTTTGACCGACATTGTCGGCTAGAATTGAAACTTTGCATAATTGTCAAGGACTGATGACAATATATTTTATAGGTAGGTATATAAGTTTGTCCCATTATCACTGACCTGGTTCACCAGGTTAACGTGAATTACCTTTTGTTTACAGGTCAAATAATTTTATACCATTAAATTATTTATTTATTAAAAAAAAATGCAATTCAAAAAGCTTGGGGTGTTTTATACTATAATTTTGCAATGACTCTTTTTGCAATAAGCGAAGATTGAATTCTTGATATAAAATTTAATATCTGCTTGATATGCCCCATGTTTTTTAAATATTATTATAATTTTATTCAAGACGGAGTCTTTGTATTACTAGGGACTTTACAAACATTATAACTAACGGTTACAAATCACACCTAGGCTGAGCATAATAATTTGTGGATCACACAAATTATTGTCCTGCGTGGGAATCGGACTCGAACACCTTTGACATGGTAGAGTATCTTAATCGCTACGCCCTCTGCGTAGTCAATATTTTTAAACTATAATTTATTATTTACTTTTTAATCTGGATTATCAATAGCTTTTAGATTTTGTTCATTTATAATTATTTAGGATTTAGATAACAATATTGCTATAATATTGTTTTAGATTGACGAAAAAGGTGACTATTTTAATTTATTTTTATAGTATTTTATTAATATTTCTGTTAGCCAACAGATATTTCAGAAATAAACCTTTGTGTAATCATAAATTAACTTAAAGAAAATTATTTGTAAACCTGTCAGATATACAATGGGAGGCTTTCAACTTGTGAGCCGCAAAATAATGTTATTATAAGTAGTGAGGCAGAAAGTGTACGCAGGAGTAGGTCAGTAGAACCAGACGTTCACCTTTCTCCAACTCCAAAGTAAAAATATATTCACCAACTAAATTCATGAAACTGATTCATTTGTCACTGATACATTGAAAAAAAAAATCCTAAAGAATACACTTAGCTTGCTTACATTGTGAAAATGTTATCTATGTATATGTATTGTGTTAAAAGTGAAGAAGTAATAAAAAAGCGACATTTAAGTTATCTAAAAATTTATTGCTTATTTGCCATAATAATTACATTTTCTATTTTTATGACTCCACAGAAAAGATCATTTTCATTTCATTTTAGCTCATATATGTCCCACTGGTAGGCTCGAGCCTCCTCTAAAATAGGAGGGAAATTGACCTACTATATCAGGCTGGTCAGACGTATTGGTATAGGGTTTAGTTTCGAGTTTTCCTTCTCATGTATAGATGTTATATGCGTTTTGTATCCCTTAGTCGTCTCTTATTTTCACCCACGGGTAAGATAGGGGGTAGTGAATTGTATTCTTACTCCATCACCACACCGGACAGAAAAAGTCGTGATGACGGGTATAAATATTAAAAACTATAACTAACTCGACGAAGCTGTATGCTTAGGGCAATAACAATATAACTAAAAGGACAAATGCTAACTTATGCCACACAAGTTATGTTTAAGGTATTGATGTCAGTCCAGTAAAAACTAAGTCCAATCTTTTGCAATATGTTTTAACTATTACAGAACTGTCTATACAGAAGAGAGTTAATATTACATCGATAATGCATAAAATATCGTGACTTAAATACCAAATAACTGACTTTAGAAAATAGCGACCCAGGTCTAGATGCATGTTGAACGAATTGAGGCTTCTCGGCCACATTTAAGTGTAATAGTTAGATCTAAGGACTAGTACGCTAGAGAATGCTTGGTTGTTAAGTGATGAGTAGCATAGTAATGTAGATAAGTTTATTATGTTTGAATATATCTTGTTTAATTAATGTTAACTAAGTATCTTTAAGTTAATCTAAGTTTCTTTCACTGGCGAAAGGTCAGATTAAGAGTACGCGTAACCGTAGAGCATGCATGGAGACTGAGATGAGTGTGAATGAAGCGATGGAGGTATGTCAGGAATAGGATCGTGGTTTGTGGCAATCCGTAGTCTCTGCCTACCCCTCTGGGAAACAGGCGTGAGGCTATGTATGTATGTAAGTATCTTAAATGAAGTATCATTAGGGTCTCTAAACAGATTAAGCAATGGTACGAGAAAACAATTTTATTCCATTCCACCATTGTATATTATGAAAAAGTAATAATTTATAGCAGACTAATTACTTAAATATTTATGCATAAAAATTGGAAAAAAAGCATCTTGAATTTATAATCTTGAGGTTTAATTTCAAGTAATTCCATATTAATTACCCATAGTAATACATTATTGAAGGGCAATTGGCATAAACGCATCATGTAGAAACGTAGTAGAAAGAGCTTTAACTCTCCTTTCCTTGCAATTAAATATCTATGTTTAACTTATGAATTTGATATTTCAAATTTTTGTTGGCTAATTTTATCTTAAACAAATTTCTATATTCCTCTCATTTCTTTAATATATTTACAGGTAACTATGTATTACATTATAGACCAATTCAAATAAAATTTAAAAAGATCGCACATAAATTCTTTACCTGAAAAATTGAGTGAAGCAAAAAAGTAATTGCAGAGCTTTCGCAACTATTCATCAGGATGTACCTATTACGCTATAGACGTCTTCAATTTGCGGTAAATGACCTCCAAACCATGCACATGTCTCTGTTTCTGAAGATGGCTATAGTCTACATTCAGAAAAAAAAAACATTGTCTACAGACTTGATCGTTTAACCTATCTTTAGAATTAAACTATAAGGAATATATTTCTCCGTGAGGTGACGTAGTAACAATACAATTCATCGCCTTCTATCTTATCCATGGGTGTCGTAAAAGCCGACTGATGGATATAATATGCTTATAACATCTATGCAAGTAAAGGAAATCTCAAAATAAAACCCTATACTATATCAACACATCTTACCAGCATATTATATTATAGTAGCCCAGCAGGGGGACTTAATGAGTCAAGATAATAATGAGGGATAATTGACTATACTTTGTTTCGTAGTACACTTAATATTGATAAACCAGCAGTTACGATCCAGCGATGTGGTTGGGATCCAGGATTGTGTGATGAGGAACTTGATAATTTTGATAATTTTTATGTCACCAGTCTTAATTTCCGTTATGGAATATTAATAAAGCACATAATTAGATAACTTTAATATTGGGTATATGTGCTTTCTGAAGAATATTGCTTTTAATATCATATACTAGCTATTCGGGTGTGGAGTGATATATCATAATCGAGCTGGTTATTAAATCGTCATTTTTGTTTTGAATTCAATAGAGCAGCGTGCTATAGGTAAGATTAATGAATCTTTATCAATAGCTACTAACTAAAATTAGAATTAAAATCTCCAAGCGTAGGCTCTTTATGCTTTTATAATGTATTTTATGTACATATGTGTGTCTTTATGTATGTGAAGTTCTATACTCTTCATTTATACTCAATTTCTTTATTTGTATGGGTAGGTGATGAAAATAATTACAATTTGGATCGTAGCAAACATTATTTCTGTACTCTGTGGAAACAATAGTTCAATAATTAATATGTAATAATCCAAAATGCACAAAGATCACTGAAAGTAGTATTTTATCAGTACGAATTTTTCAATCGGGATACAAGGATGATTTCGCAGGTACCTAATGTATTAGCAATAAATACAGTCGACGGTTGGCAGTGCAAGGCTTTTGACCTAAACGGGTTCAACGTTCGCCGCGACGTGCCTAGACCGGCACCGGATCATGCTAATTACTTGTTATTTTGAGTAATTTTCAAAATACAATTACTGTCATTAGATTATTGTCTTAAGAATTAATACTGATGAGATAAAAATATTTTTTAAACTATATTTTAAAGAAACAAATCCTTAATACTCTTTTAATCATTGCTGAGTCTATACCAGCTTTAAGAAGGTGTAATAAATATTATAAACAATAGTTTTTAAAGCCATGCCTGGTCGAAAGGCTCGCTACATAAATAAAGAGATTGCGACTGATCAACGCTTTGTGTAATCAGGAGGCTAGCTTGTACTTCGCATTGATCAGCATTAACATATGAACGTGACAACACAGCTATCCTTTGTGAAAACATTGCTAAATGATTACCATGAAGATATATCTTGATACCTATCTTGGCCATTTAAGTATTATTTATAAACAAGTTCTTATTTATATATAACTTCGTGGCTTCGACCGCGTAAAAGGTTACTTTCCTAAAGTTTTTGATCCCCTATTTTTATTTTTGACCGTCGGTAATACAGTGCAACGGTATTACAATACTCGGGGTTGGAACTTCATTACTGGACTGCTAGATGGCGTTGAAGAAGCTAGATTTTGAGATTTTTTGACAAACAATTTTTTTATTTTTCATATAAAAATTTTGATTTTTTTTAATAAAAAGTATCCTATGTTACTTTTAATACCTCCAAGAATATGTGTACAATGTTTCATGGTGATCGGTTGAGTAGTTTTAGCGTGAAAGCGTAACAAACAAACTTACATTCACATATATTAGTAGGGATGCCTAATTAAAGTGCTTTATAGTGACAGTTGGGAATATTACCAACCGTTAAATTGTTTTTGATTGAAAAGACGACTAAAAGCTTTACATCGACCTGGGCCAACTGCAGCTGATAGTGTCTGATAAAAATTTACCATTTCCCAAGGAGGGTTGAAATCTGATAGGCGGCTAATCATAAAATTAAAATTTAAACAGAAGATTACATTTTATGTCACCTCGAAGTGATTGGGATAAGAAGAGATGGCGATGGTGACGATGTTGCAGTACCTAATTAAAATTAATTTAAATAATATTTGCTAGACGTAATATCCGCGTGGTGACGGAGTAAGAATACAATTCACCACCCCCTATCATACCCGTGGGTAATCGAAGAGACGACTAAGGGATATAAAATGCATATAACATCTATGCAAGAGAAGGAAAAATTCGAAACAAAACCCTATACCAACACAACACGTCTGACCAGCGCGGTATAGTAGGTTAGGTTCCCCCTCATTACGTAGGAGGCCCGTCTAACAGTAGGACATATATGGGCTGTGATGATGAGATGTAATATACGACGGTAGTATATGTGTAATTAATTTACAATAATTAAAGAAACTAGACAAAAATGTAATTAAATCGTCTGTATGCAAATGGTATAGTGACTTATGTAACGACCAACTATTGCGAATGAAATGGGTATGATTCCTATATAGGGCATTGTGTCTATGCCATAGTAACACTCACGGATGTTGTTAAAGCTAATAACAGCTTTACAGCCACCTGTAACAATTTCACATGATACTTTATGGTCAACCAATAAATTCTCAAGCAAAGTTGGCATTAGGCAACCATAAAAATAAGTCAAAACTTTAGGCAGCTTTAATTGTAATCTTCTTTTTTTGCCTATGTTTGAAGAAACACGTTAGTAGTGGCAAGACCACGCCGTTCACAGTTCTCTGTCTACAGCCGCAGGCCGGTCCGTTCGGGGTAGTACCACACTCTCGAAGAAGATCGAGGTCTGAATAATAACAATGTGCTATTGCGCTTCGTTCGGTGAGCGAGAGCCGACAACCCAACTGGGTGGGTTTGGGGTTTGTAATGGTAGGCAGCTGCCTAGCTATATCTTTGGTATTGCAAAGGTCCATGGAGGCAGGGACACTTAGCATCGGGTGTGCTGCATGCTCGTTTGCCATCATACACAATAAAAAAAGAAAAAGAAGAAAGAGAACAGTACCAAACCAATATAAATAAAGATCCCATCCATCAAGCATCCTAACGACGTCCACTGTTGGACATAAGCCTCCCCACGAAGAAGTGGTAGTGTAAAAATCGCCACCTTTAGCATTCGTGTTAGCGATTGCCTTTCGTGTAATGAATTAGGAAAAAATGCTGCTGCCTACTCCTCTGGTATTCCATTAGGCAATATTTACGAGAAAGTAAAGGCTGGCAACAAAAAATGATAAGATCTCTTTTTATACAATGTTAAATACTTTTTTTTGGTATTTAACGTTGTGAAAAAAAACTGAATAAAAAGGATGAAGAAAATGTTCAATAAATTCGTTAATATCAAATTGTATAAATTTTGTTTCAAGATTTCATACATTTTATATCACAAAGTTTCGTTGGAACTTGTGATAAAATTCGTGCGATATTGTGAATTTAATTTTAAATTAAATTCTCTATATCTAATTTAAATTTAATTTCCATTTCGCGTTTGTACAAAATAATATAAATAGATAGATAATTGGATACTATATTTAAAATAGGACTATAAAGTAACAAGCAAAACAGTAAAAGAGCTCAGAATTTTGTACGGAATAGGCTCGCTTTAAATCCAAAGAAGGTATTATCAAAATTGGTAAAATAGTCTATATTTATATATGCTTATTAAAGATAAAATAAAGGTGAATAGTTTTGTTGTTTGAATATACTAATCGTGTGAACGTATGAACCACCAGTTAGATGCCAAAAAATCTTAATATGTTAGCTTGTTTCTGAAGAAAGTATTATGAGAGAAGCAATGTCTTTAACTGTTATTATACCAATCGTCATCATCATCTCAGCTCATATATGTCCCACTATTGGGCTCTAGACTCCTCCATAATGGGAGGGAAATTGACCTACTATACTACGCTGGTCAGACGTGTTGGTATAGAGTTTTGTTACGAGTTTTCTTTCTCTTGCATAGATGTTATAAGTGTTTTATATCCCTTAGTCGTCTTGTACGATCACCCACGGGTAATATATGGGGTGGTGAATTGATTATACCAATAGGATAAAATTTAGTAACAATAGAACATCGCGCATTAAAGGTTTTGCGTAATCGCTGGTGTCATGACAACTGTTGAGATAACAAAACTGCTGATATGTAATGGATATTATTGTTAATGCAACGTGATGATATTAGTGTTCTAATAAAGTTTCAATGCAAAGGCATTAACTAGGTAGGTAGTTCATATAAGCAAAACTGCTAGCACATCTAGTAAAATATAATTATTGCATTGTTCATTTCATCATCATCATCATCACAGCCCATATATGTTCCACTGTTGGGATCGGGCCTCCTCCGTGGGAGGAAAATTAACTTACTATACTGCGCTGGTCAGACGTGTTGGTATAGAGTTTTGTTCGAGTTTTCCATCTCTTGCATAGATGTTATAAGCGTTTTATATCCTTTAGGCGTCTCTTACGATGACCCACGGGTAAGATAGGGGGTGGTGAATTGTATTCTTACTCCGTCACCACACGGATAACGATTGTGCATTTAACACATCTTTACGATGTCAGTTTTAAAATATTTTACAGTTCATTGTTCAGAAAAAATATTATCGCTTCTTACACTCGCAAAGATACACCCACATGAAAAAAAACTGTACATTTTTTGTAGCAGATAAAAAACTAAACATATCACGCATATATTACTCGAAGGAATCTCGTTTGTTTCAAATTAATTCCCTAAATTCACTGACACGTACTTATTTGAATATACAATTGAATAGACAATTTATTTGCTCAAATAATAAGCTGCTAAATATGATAAATTGTATTTGTAATCATGCTTTTCATGTTTGGATTATATTAGATTGATTGTAATATATGAAATACTATTAATATGTATTACTGTTTATATTTTTAAAAAGATTTCTCGTCCTTCCATAACCATTAGATGGTTAATTACCAAGGTTCTTGTTAAGGAAGCCTGTAGTTGTGATGCTGCATATTTATTTATAATATATTCACTTCGTGATTTCCACCGCCGTTGCTGAGAATTTATATGTGATTATGTTAGGTTAATTCTCATATATAATTTATCATTGCAAGGTATTCATCAAAAACTGAACTCAGTTATACCGGAAAACTTATATAATGGCCACAAAACGTGAAGTGACTAAATATTTATTAAATATAGTCAGTAATTATATCGTTATTGTGTAACTTGGACGCTTGGCCTTAAAACTTTCAAGATTATGTTATCTTTCGACATGTTGAATGAACTTAGATACCAAACAATATTCTAAACAAAAGCTACAAGCTAAATAGTAATTTTATTAAAAAAGGAACCTTACACAAATATTAGATTTCTTATCTAATATGGCTAGAAAATATTTTTTAACATTGCGTTTATAATTTTACAATAGTCATATAGTTATTTCATTGGTTAGTCTAAAAGATATCGAAAGTATCTTTATAATCACCAAATATTTAAGTGACGATTCCTTTTATAAAGTGTGTTTTAATGTTTTTATTTCGTGTTGACGACGTGGAAGACAATGACCGAATTTATGTGACGTTTTCTCAAATCAGAGACAGTTACCAGGTAAAATTTATTATTGTTCTCAATTTACTGAAATAGGCATATTATGTCTGTAGTTAGGAAAGCTATTTCATTCTGTTAAACTAATTAGAACATTATTGTGGTCAACAACCTTTCTATAACAGTGACTAGTCTATCCATACGTATTTTGTTTAATGTAATTACAATTTATCATAATATATTTCCCTTCTCCTTCACATATATCACTCTAATTCTTATTTTGGTGAGTTCATAAAGATTTACAAGCTAGTTGGAAAGAAGCTTTTTTGTTTTTTTTTTGGAGTGGCCTACGGTCGTCGCACTCCTCGCACCACTCCGTCCGGGGCAACAGAGGGGCGTAAGCACGCACACCCGTAACCCATCCGTGACACGTCGCCTTCGTTGTTGGGCCGACCACCGGAGCAGAGTGAACTTGACGTCAGTGGGTCGGAAGAAGCTAGTAAGGTGTTAAAGACACCCACATTTCACCATATAACTTTTACACATATCATCACATAATCTCAAGTAATAGAAATCGTGCCAATTGGACGTCTATTGTGCTAAAGACACTTTCAGCATATTGGTGTGTGAGATTTTGTTACAAAAATTAACACTTTTTCTTTGAACTTGTATTTGAATCTTTGACATCACACTCGGCTACGATGGCTTGTACTATAAAATAAATATTCATATGAAATATTTGCATACAGATAGATTATATTAGTAATATTAATAACTGTGCATATTTATTGCATAACAGCGTAATAAATTGGGAGACGTAGAAACGTGATATTTCAATCATAACAATCTCTGTTTGTGAGTTTTTATAATTTATAATAATCACTATAAACATTAATTTAAATATAAATTTATTTTTCTTATAAGCTACGTATCAAATATTTATTCACGTATCAATCAAAACTCTTAAATGGTGAGTTCGGTCAAGTTACCTCGAGGATACGAGGGTCATTGACCACGGTAAGTCCTTGGCCTACTGTTAACCGCTATTCTCCGAGCTTTATTCAATTTTAGGAAATATTTAGTCACCGCACCGAAGAGAAAGTTCAATAATATCGGTGTTATAACGAGGCCGAGAATTTAGTTTCTTTAGAAGCCTCCTGTATTTTAAGTGGGTTTTTTTTTTCTCAACACTAATTAACTTAATTTAGTAATGAATGAAAATTTTATGGACAGACACTTTTTTCATAACCTTCGTTAAAATATAAATTAGCTTCTAATTATGTGTGGATTGTGATCCACAGAATACAGGTTTATATATTTGCGTTAAATATTATTTTTAATAAGTAATTAAATAAACTTAATGTATATTATACATTAACGTTTTTTATTATTAATATTACTAAACAAATTTTAGTGTCTAAATTAAAAGCCTCACTGTAGAGTCTGTATACAAAATATATATGAACTTGTAAATATTTTTAATCATTCAGTACTAGCCTATTTAAATAAAATACTAAATGATATGCATAATTAGTTAAAGTTTAATAAAAAAAAACCATTAGCATTGTGGAAATATACGAATGAAACTAAAAAAGTTAATGTATTTTTTTAAATTCCCATACAATTACTACGCAAATATAGTATACTTTTATTGTTAATCTATTTTTTAGTTAATATTTGGAATCTTGACAGCTTTTTTAAATATAAAAACGGTATACATATTTTTAAATTAAAATAAATTAATTAGTATTAACGAATTATTTGTAATTATGTTGCATGTACCATAACGTAAATAGGTAAAATATTTATTTTTAAATAAATAATATTTATATACATCGTAGATAAGACATCATCAGTATCTTAGCTAATACATGTCCCACTGCTGGGCTCGAGCCTCCTCCACAATGGGAGGGAAATTGACCTGTCCTACCACGCTGGTCAGACGTTATGGTACAGAGTCTTGTCTCGAGTTTTCCTTCTCTTACATAGATGTTATATGCGTTTTATATCCCTTAGTCGTCTCGTACGATCACCCATAAGTAAGATATGGGGTGGTGAATTGTATTCTTACTCCGTCACCACATGGAAAGACATTGCTAGTTTATTACTTAAGCTTGTACAAAGGTTCTTGTTACCATGTGTGAGATTGCCTTGTTCTTAACAATGCCCTTATACTAATGCAGATAATTATCCTTCATTTAATATATCTGACATTTATTACCGCAGTACTGAATCATTTAAGCTCCATAGTTGGCAAATAGATTGCAATCAGCAAACCACTAAACTATATCATCAAATATCTGCGATCAATTTTAGATAAAGTTTTATTTTTCTCTAATCTTAAACTGCTGATAGTGTTATTAAAGAGGTAACCTAGATTATGTTTAGAGAGTTATTTATCTACTCTGTGATTTCTGTTTAGTTAATGGAGAAAGAGTAGTTGAGGCTGTTTGGAGTTTTTATATGAATAAATCATTAAAATTGAATGAATAAAGCCTACATATATTCTCAGTAATAATAAAAAAAAAGCGTGTGCATCTTGGGACGCCCAACAGAAGAGTTAAACTTAAACTAATCTAAAGTGAACTATTTAATATTGAAATTGTTTAACTTGAGAATAGCTGAGGTTATTACTTAAATTCTATGTATGTTAATATTATAATCTAAGGAAAAGTTATTTATTAATAAAATGTTATAACATCACATCTTAATATGGCTTGCGCTGTGGGTTAGAGTGAGAGAGGAGGAGCCTGCATTCCGTTGCGTATGCATGAGAGAAAGAGAAACCAGACAGACTGGCGCCGATACGCGTTACGTAACGAAGCGATTTACCCTCCCATAAGAAGTTATCACTTCAAAACCTTTTTTATCACTTATGGTGGCAATTGAGCAAGTGGCATATCTGATGGTAAGTGTTTCTGCTGCTCATGGACCTTCGCAATACCAGTAGTATAGCTAAACCGATGCTATCAATGAAAATCCTAAACCCACCCAAAAAGTTGGGCTGCCAGCTCTCTCGCTTACCAAACGAAGCGCAACAGCACATTGCTACAGCTCAGACAACGATTTTTTGCGAGAGCGTGGTACAACCTAGACGGACCGGCCCGTGCCTGTAGACAGAAAAACTGTCAACAGTATGTCCCTACCACTAATATATATATATATATATATATATATATATATATATATATATATATATATTTCGTTAATCGTAAGAAATTACTTGAGAGATTTAAGGTTAATTTAATTTAATTTATTTAATAAAAAAATATATTAAGTTTAACAATTTTATTGGTCTAATGTCAGCGTGGTCTAGTAGTAGCCTCTAGGAGGCATTAATAGGCAGAACCGGTCAAAATATTTTTACTTATAGTTCTAAATATCGCCACTGTTCTGTATTCATTTGTATGTCGTTCAATACACTTAACATTTTAATTTTTTGAATTGAATGACTTTTAATTATCAGCAGGCGATATATTGCGGCTTTACTGCAATATGACATTAAGACGTTTCCGTCAACATTCAATTGATTTCCTTTTCGTTGCCTGAAATAAAATTGCTCCCGGCGATTACACTGTTATTTGTACTATAATACAATTCTTTCTATTTTTAAAGCTATTTACTAAAATTAATATTAATAATTATGAACTTTATTGACATTGTGAATTCAATTTAATTTCAATACGCTCTATCAACATTAATTATTAGATATTTAATTTATCTATTAAAACTGCTAAGCTATAGACGCTATTTTGATGTTTCTTGAGCAGTTAAAGTTTACGAGTTCAATTAGGAAAGTCAGCAAAAGATAAACCTTAATAGGACATTACAATAGTAGTAACAGAAACCAAATGGTTCTAGAATCTGTAGAGCTGTAAAATAAATTATTTAAAGTATTTTTATATGTATAGTTAAATGGCTTACGATAAGATTTTATAATTTTTCCTTAACTTGTTTATCACATGTTCGTTTACTTCTTTTTCTTTTGATCATATTTGTCTCACTATTGGTTACAGATTTTCTCTACATTGGGAGCAAAAGTGGGGCGTTATCTCAGGTTGACTAGGGACATTTGTAAAGGGGTTTTGTTTCAAAGGCTTCGTCTCTTGCTGTATTGCTCTCTGTTTGCATCCCTTAATTATCTTTTATAGTATAGTACTTCCTTTCCTTTCCCTTGGAAAGGAATGGGTCTTCAATTGTGTTCTTACTCTGCCACACAAAAAATAGTACCAGTCTACAATTCAAAATAGTTAAATATTTGTGAAACACCTGATAATATATATGTATGTTATTTTGGTAAAAGCCTCATATAACCAGCAATAATTTAGTACTATATAAAGCAATGTTTCTTTTTATATGATGAATGATGGTCATAGAAATTCTTCAACTAAATTGGATTGTAAAATAAAGTTTACTTGTTTTTATAAAGAAAAAAATCTTTAGTATCGATGAGTAATTATTGTTATAAAATCAATTATTATCGCTTGCACTTGTAAGATTTTTATTAGAATACTCATAAGAACGAATAGCAAACGAGACGCGGAGGTTATAAGCTTTTGAATATTTATAAGTATATTAGGTTCCAAATTTGTAAGTAATATATACATACATTTAACATATAATTATGAAATACTAAATTAAGTTTTATGACAGAGAGTTTTCTATCACTTGTATATAAAATATAACTAATATTCATACTAACTATAATCTAATTTCGATAGTGTTTAAACAATTTAATATTATTTATATCGACTACAATTTGATCACTATCATTTGGAACAAGGTAGAAACACTTGCGGCGTCTGTGACGCAGGTTGTACCGTTATCCGACATACTACCGACTTGAGCTCGGTTGTGCGCTCCTATCCTGCTTTCTATTTTAAATCCTTACAAACATTATTACATTCTTGATTTTCTACCATAATTATAGTTGTTTTTGATTTTATTATGCTTTATAACAATAATGTATTACAAGGTGAAGTTAAAAAAGCTAAGATAAAAAATAAATGAAGCTTATCGATATTAAATAATGAAATACGTATATAAAGTATGCAATAAACGAGAATGCATACCAAGCGTGGCAATTATAGCATTTCCCCACCCTTAATGATGCCTATGTCTGATATTGGCCCTCCATAAACTAATTGATAGATAGAAATAAAAAAATACGAAAGACTTGATCACTTTTGAATTTATCCATAGACAGAATATAGATTGTGCAGCAAGCCCCTTTACCCAAAAGTGTTAAAAAATAAGAATAGATTTTTTAATAATCTAATGCACCTAACCTTTTTTGATTACATCACTAGTAATCTTTAGATGGGATATACCTATACTACAGTGAGGCAAATGCTGAAAATATGCAAACAAAAATATATCATGATGTCCATACATGTCAAAAACTTCCTCTGTCTATAGTCGACAGATTGAGACAGAGTGTAGGTTATTTAGGTTACATAAAATATAGGAGGTTTGTGGTTTAGAGTAGAAGGTAGCTGATTATTACGCTACTTTACTGATAATATGTTTTTTATTTTATTTATTTATTCATTTTTAGGATAGCTAGTAATTGATACATTGTAGATATTAAAATATAAATATAACATAAAATTAAACTAAATGCTCAATTCTTAAGCTATCACAGCATGCACAAAAATGGCAACAAATTACGGAAACAAACTATAAAAAAGGAAAGAAACAAAATAAATCCTAATTCTTCATTATAAAAAAAGAAAAAAGAAGAAAGAAAAAAAGTTGAAATGATTAATATAATTTAATTATTTGAAAGAGTTAAATGGAATTTAGTGATGATAACACTCTTTTTTTATATTTATGAAGTGAATCATTAAAGAGATCCACTTCACTTCCAATTGAATTGAACGTTGTTGATATTCTAGAAATTATTGCATATTGTTTTAAATTAGTTCTGCTATAGGGTTTGTGCAGCAAGTTCATGAAGCGAGATGCCCGAATTGGCAATCTGCGCGGAATACTAAAATTAATACACTGCAAAAGTTTAGGACAATCGATGTAGTTGCGACATAATTTAAAAAGAAAAACTAGGTCTGAAAATTTTCTACGGACTTCTAAGCTATATAAATTGAAATGAGCTAACTTGTTTAAGTATGTTGGTAATTGCTTATGTAGTCTACAAGAAAAACAATATTATACAATTAAAGCTCTGTATGGTGACGGCCAGAATACAAGTCACCAGCCCCTATCCTACCCGTGAGTGATCGTGAGAGACGACTAAGAGATACAAAACGCATATAACATCTATGGAAGAGAAGGAAAACTCAAAACAAAACCCTATACCAACACGTCTGACCAGCGTGGTATAGTAGCTCCATTTCCCTCTCATTATGGAGGAAGCTCGAGTCCAACAGTGAGACATATATGAGCTGAAATGATGATGATGATGATGATTATTATACAATTTCTTTAACATTTAACTTATAAATACAATAAAAATCTATGTTGGCTTATACGTGTATTTGATTCGTCTTAGCAATTTAAATTACAATATACAACAATAGTTCAAATTAAGATAAAAATGAAGATGAAGAAGAAATGCTAATCATATTCTATCTCTCTCATATTTACATTTTACTTTATACATTCTTATGATCATTATTTAAACGATATTTAAGTACATATAGAAGATGCTCCTAAATATAAAACATATAAAAACCTTCAAAGCAACATTCTTCAATACGATTTGTCGACGGAAAATATATATCAAAGTAACGATAAACGTTCTCAATATATATTCTTGTATCTAGTTATCGATGTCTATATAGGGATGATGGTGATGACACCATATAGTATTGTATTGTCTCGTCATTCGATTGATTATCTTTGCAGAAGATTCGCGATCAATGACGATGTACTTTGTTTGTGTTATTATGGATGTTAGACTTGAATGGCAATTACATCCTTACACGGACAAGGATACTTTGTTCTGCATTCCGCATTTAATATCATTCGTATTTGATCACGTATCTAATAACTTTAAACGAATAACTCTCAATATTTGTGTAAATATATTTAATATTAATATATTTTGAGATCAAAAAGAGCGTTATATTTAAATTCAAAATCATTTATTACGTGTAAACACCGTGGGAGCACTTACATATCGTTAATTTTAAGATTTTCCTTAAACAAATCTAATAAATTATCTACCACCGCATCGAAATGCGAACGGAACTGAGAAAATCCGGCAAGAAACTAAGCGGTTTTGCTATTTATAATTATTTTTTTATTGACCTCTTATTTATAAAATTGTATACAATATTTACTCCAGAGGATCCTTTCCAAAACGATATAATATGATTTTAATATATAATAAAAGATTCCACAAGCAACATAATTAAAATTCTTCGTTCTAAGTTTATCTATGTATATAGCCTACCTTTGCCTTTGTTTTCAGACTGTACATTAGATTAGATCAGAACATCCTTCTAAAAATCATGAACACGTAAATAGAAAAGGGATAATGTATTTTTTTGTTTAAATACAAGGAGACATTTTTATAAAGGGATAACTATGATCGATTTATTAATACTAAAGCCTGCATTATATTTCTAGAACCTGTAGCTAAAAATTTGCTAAATTTCTATGATAAATAACTGCTAAAATTCTAATTGAACTCTGTATTAATTACTTATGAGCGTTTAACCCGCGACAGGAAAATAAAAAAAAATAATAATTAGAAAAGAATTCTATGTTGATCGAGCAAGAATATGAACAGTTTTTATTTTGTGTTTATGTCGTAAGCTTGTATTTCCTTAGCCACCTGCTAAGGAAATACAAGCTGATTATATCACTGCAAGAGAGATAAACATATGCCAACACATTTGACCAGCGCATCGGCAATTGCCTTTCCCTTATGAAAGAGGCTGTGCCCAACACTGGGATATATGTACAATTTCTTGGGAGAAGAAATTTATTTATTTGATTCAGTCGTTTAATATATGAAATACAACAAAGTTCTATGAACATATGAATCTACGATAAATAACAATATGTTTTTTTTTGTTATTGCTAGTGGTGGCAAACGAGCAATCAGCACACCTGATGGTAAGTATCACTGGCGCCCATAGACCTTTGCAATACCAGAGGTACAGCTAGGCCGCTGCCTACCAATATAAACCCCAAACCCACCCAATTGGGCTGCCGGCTCTCTCGCTCACCGAACGAAGCGCAATAGCACATGGCTATTACTCATACGTCGATCTTCTGCGAGAGTGTGGTACTACCCCGGACGGACCGGCCCGCGGCTGCAGACAGAGAACTGTCAACAGCGTGGTCCTACCACAATCGAAAATTGAATGAATTTTAAATAATATTATAAATGTGAACATCAGTCTTTTTATTTATGGCTATACTTTTACGTTTTAACTACACATACCAACGTCTTGAAATTACGCAAGTACTGTTACTGAATAGAAAAAAATATTAATAAAATCTACAATAACGCAGGAAAAACCTTTAGTAAAGTTAGTTCTAATAAATTAACTTTCGTATTAGTATGATAATTAAATATTGTAGAACGATTTAAAATAAGGAATTTTTACATACACACTTTCGCCATTAAATTAAGAACAAAAAGATTGTTATTGTTGTTATAATTTACACTAAATTATTATTTGAATGTCTTCCTATGCTGACAGGTTAAAAATACAATGTACCATCAACCTACTTTCCTGTAGAACTCGTAGTAAACAGGTAAATAATCAGCAGGAAAATGAACAGCAGCTCTCTTAAAAACCTTATAACATCAACTGCCAAGCCATGGCATTATAGGAGCCTTAAGCCTAACAGTGGATGTGCATAAATTGACTAATCGATGAAATATTTAAATAGCCCACCGCAATACATTTCGTGAGCATATTTTAGAAAGATATCGCCAACAATTCGTTATTCCGACAACAATAACTAATGACACTTTCATTATTTAACAATAGCCACCCGCCGCCGTTGCCTAAATCTCTTAGAACTTAGTCATTTTGCTATTGCTCTGTATTCTAATGAGCAAAGCTTTCAATACCATAAACTATTGGTCTACTTATCTATAGAGAAATGACAACAAGAAATTCTTTAGACCAATGAATAATAGAATTCAAACGAATGTCTTTCAGTCGTTTTCTATTACTGCCATCTTAAAAAAATACTAACCTAATTTATTTTGTAGATTATCTGGGGGGGTAACAGAATAAGATTTATGGATTATACTTTTCTGTATAGAATAAAAGCAATAGTCATAAACTCTTTCATTTCCATGGTTATCGTAAGAATTGGTTAAAGGATACGTAAGATAACATAATTGTAATGAAGAAAATTCTAAATAAACTTAAATCAAACTAATCTAACTACCATAGTATGTTACGATAATTTCCCTTATTTGAAGAGGTCCGTCATCATCAATAGGATGTATATGAACTGTTAAGATGAAGCAGAATAATAATCCCCGAAGGAGCAGATGAAAGTAGAGCACATTTAATTGTGGTAGGACAACGCTGTTAACAGTTCTCTGTCTACAGCCGCGGGCCGATCCATCCGGGGTAGTACCACACTCTCACAAAAGATCGACGTCTGAGTAATGGCAATGTGCTATTGCGCTTCGTTCGGTGAGCGAGAGAGCCGGAAGCCCAACTGGGTGGGGTTTGGGGTTTGTATTGGTAGGTATAGCCAGGCCGCCGGCTATGCCCTTGATGTTGCAAGGGTCCATGGGCGGCGGTTACACTTACCATCAGGTGTGTTGCATGCTCGTTTGCCACAATATGCAATAAATAAATAAAAATAAAAAATATTTATATTTAGCCTACATACGTTTTTAAATTGTATGTAATATAGAACGAGCCTTTTGTAGCACAGTTCCAGAATCTGTACTACTGAGAGTTCTTTCATGGTAACCAACCCTGTGCCCATAAAATAATAAGCAAGTAGTACCTAATCTCATTGATACAAGTAAACTATATTTTAAATCATAAAGAAAATATCGTTTCAACGTTATGTTCCGTTATCTATATTACATTATTGCTGACTGTCTATAAATTTATTACTTCTAGAACCAGTGTTTTGTGTCGTATACTCTTGTACTTAAATAGATTAAATTGCCATAATTTACTAAAGATTATTTTAATAGATATCTATAAAATATACGACTGGCTTCATTGTTGATAGCGTTGATAAAATCTCGAAATATATACTAACTAGTGAATTGTCTTTTTTTTTTTTTTTTTTTTTTTTGGTGGACTATGGATTAGTCTCGCCCCGACAAATCGGTCCGGGGTGACGGAGAAGGCGGCGCGTGACCCCATAGACCCACCGTAAAAACTCCTCTCTCTTCGCCGTGCGAGCGGGTCACCGGGACCCGATTTTTAACTTCGGTGGCCCGCCCGGCGGTTCACCCTCGCGGGTTCCTCTCGTCGACGCCCCGACAGATTTCGCCGTCGGGGCGTCGCCCTCACGCGGTGGCCTCACGTCGGGTGACCGGACAATTCCCCGGTCCGATCACCCGAAGCCTCGGTTAGGGCGGCATCAGGCGCAGGTATTCGCGCCTGCGCCGCCCCGGCCGCTGGCGGCGGCCCGGGGCGCGGGAATCCTCCCTTGCCCGTTCCGCCGCTTCCTTCTGCGAGATGACAGCCTCGCAGAAGGCGGCGACCGCGTCCCAGTTCCTGATGCTGTCAACCATCGCCCTTGCGACGGCCGGCAGCGTCAGGTCGGCACCGATGACAGCGACGAGGTCACGGCGCTGCCGCTCCCATCCCGGACACACCTCCAGCGTGTGTTGCGCCGTGTCCTCGTCACTCCTGCAGTGGTGGCAGGCCGGAGTCCACTCCCTATACACGACCCTGTGCAGGTACAACCCGAAAGACCCGTGCCCCGTTAATACCTGCACCAGCCGAAAGGTGAGGACTCCATGCCGCCGCTCCATCCACTCTATCAATACGGGCCGGAGGGCCTCAACGGTCTCCACACCGTGCCTAGGCCTCTCCAGCCGCGTAGCCCAACGGGCGATGACGTCTCGGCGGGCATCCACGCGCCAGGTGGCTATCTCGCTCAACGATGGGGAGCCACCTTCCTCGCGCGCTGTGATAACCCGCCGGTAGAGGTCGGAGAGCATCTCCGCCTCTAGGTCCCACGGGGGTGTCCCGGCCAACAGGCACGCCGCCTCTGTCGACACCGTGCGGTACCCGCGAATGGCTCTGACCGCCATGGCTCTCTGTGGCCTCCACAGAACCGCCCTAAGCTGGGCGTTCAGAGCCCTCGCCCACACGGGTGCGCCGTACATGGCCATCGAGCGGATGACCCCCGCATACAGCCGTCGGGCCTCAAAACTGGGTCCGCCCACGTTCGGCATGAGTCGAGAAAGGGCGGACGCCGCGCCGACAAGCCGGGGAGCAATCTGTCGGAAATGCTCCCGGAACCACCATCGCCCGTCGACCAACGATGTCGATGCGTTGGCGATGTCCAACGACACCGCCAACAGCACTCCCTTCCCGGCGACGGCCTCCGCGGCCGCCTGCCTCAGGCGTAATAGGGCCCCGATGGTCGAACGCCCCCTCCGAAACCCATACTGAGCGTCCGACAGATCGGGCCCCACCTCCTCCAGGTGTCGGACGATGCGGGCAGCGAGCACACGCTCCAGCAGCTTACCCACATCGTCGAGGAGCACGATGGGCCTGTAGGCCGACGGCAAATCCGGGGACCGTCCCGGCTTTGGCAGGAGAACCAACCTCCCTTCCTTCCAGCACTCAGGGAACCGTCCAGACGTCAGACAGGCGTTGAACAGCTGCCTGAGGCGAGGCTCGAAGTGCTCGAGGAGCGACGTCAGCACCCGGACTGGAATTCCGTCCGGGCCGGGGGCCGTGGTGGCGGAACGAATCTTCGCCACGGCCGCCCCCACTTCCGACTCCGTCACGGGCGGAACACTCTCGTCGTCGTCGGCCTCCCGGTCCTGATCTGGCGGAGCCATGACCGGGGGCGTGTGTTCCGACTGCCGTGGAAACAGCTCCTCGACCACCCTACGAAGGAAGTCGGGCTGGAGGGTCTCGGTGAGGGGGGGGGCCCGCGCGCGAAGCTTGTTCAGCGCCGCGCGATATGGGCGACCCCAGGGGTCACGGTCGAGACCGTCCAGCATCTCCTGCCAACTCGCGCCCTTGGCGGCTCGGATGGCCAGCCGAAAGGCAGTCCGCGCACTGCGGTACGCCTCGTACAGCTGGCCCTCCCGCTCGACGTCGCGGTGACGCCGCCGGCTGCGGGTGTAGGACCTTCGGGCACTGATACACGCCGCACGAAGGTCCGCCAGTCTTGGGGACCACCAGTAGACCCCCTGCCTCGGAGGCGGACGCCGCCGCACTCTGGGCATGGCCGCATCGCAGATCTGCGTTAACGCACTGCGAATGCGGACAGCCTCAGCGTCCACTCCGTCTGCTGGGGGTGGTGAGGACAGCCACGTACTGACAATGGCCGCCTCCGCCAGTAGATCCCTGTCAAGACGACCCACAGCCCACCGCGGAAACGCGGGAGCTCCGTCCGCCCTGTGACCCCTACCGGGTTCCCGGGGGGAGACCTCCATCCGGATGTACCGGTGGTCCGACAGGGTCTCCGCCTCCTCCAGGACACTCCAGTCCCTCACCCGTGGCGCGACAGCGGGGCTAGCGAACGACAAGTCCACTATCGACCCGCCCTGCCGCCGCACACACGTGTTCACCGAGCCTCTGTTCAGAACACAGAGGCCCAGTGAAGCCGCCCACTCGTTGACCGCCCGCCCGCGGTCGTCCGTCATAGGGGAGCCCCACGCCGTGGATTTGGCGTTGAAGTCCCCCAGAACCAGGACGAGGCCCGGTGCCAGTCGCCGTATCGAGGCCTCCAAGGTGGTGAGTGAGGCCCCGAAATCGTCCATCCTCCTAGTGGGGGAGAGGTATACGCTGTAGAGCGTGACCCCTCCCCACTCCGCCGCGACAAATTCCTCGCCCCTATCCAAAAGGGACAAGGACGGGAAGTGCCGCTGCGTTGAGACGACGATTGCCGCAGTACCGTTTCGACTGACCACCCAATTGGGGCGATCAGGCACGGCGTACGGTTCCGCGACTACGGCTGCACCAATCGACCACTCCGCCATGGATTGCAGGAGGAGATCCTGCGCTCCGGCGGAGTGGTTGGTGTTGGCCTGCAGGAGGAGGTGCATGGCTGGTGTACCCATTATCGGGTTGTGTCCATGACCTCCTCGCCAGCGGGCGATCGGACCGCGCTAGGAGCGGGAGCGGCCGTGGTCGTAGGGCCGCCCCGCGCCTTTGGGGCCGAAGCTGGAGGTTTGCACGCCCCAGAGCCCATGCGGTGCTTGGCGGGCTTATTGCCCGCCGCACACGCGGGGCAGTGGGGCGGGGCGGCGCAAGATGCCGCCACGTGCCCGGTCTGACCGCAGCGGAAACACAATCCGCCGCAGTCGAAGCAATTAGTGCACGTCGGTCGAGTGTGTCCGACCGCCATGCACTTGTAGCACCTCGCGGGCCGGTGCTCAAGCACGGTTACCCGCGCCGAGCTCCAGCCCACGAGGAGCCTGCCTGAGCCGGCCAGTTGCCTGACCGACTCCACCGGGCACTGCGCCCAGGCAGCACCTACGCCACCCGGACCGGGACGAATGGCACCGACCCGGACGGTGTCTATGGGACACCCGGTTTTCGAGGCAATAGCCTCCCGGATGTCTTCCACCGTCACCGAATCGTCCAAACCCGAAATGCGCATTTCGGCGCACTTGACGGGCCTGGCGATCTTGATGCCACCCTCCACGGCGAATAAACCTCGCAGCTTCTCGGCCACGCTGTCGGCCGTCTTGGCGCCCTCGGCCCCTGGGAACTCGAGAATTCGAGCCCCCGTCCGGGCCTTGCGGGTCCTGGCTTCGACGCCTCCAATATCGGAGACGTCTAGCTCCCGCCGGGCCTTCCTCAAGACGGCCTCGTAGCTGAGGCCCTTCTCGGCCGCCTCGGGCAGCACAGTGATCACCACTGCGGCCGTCTTCGGCGACTTGAGCCCCTTGCGCGGTCTCTTCTTCCGTCCGGCTCCTGCCTGAGGAGCGGGGACCTCAGCGGCGCGCTTGGCCTCCGCTCTCCTCCTTTGGCCGCGACTCCTTCTGTCGCGTTCGGCTACCTGCCAACCCTGTTCGGGTACGGCAGTCGTGCCGGACGCGGAAGGCCTCGTCGCGGCCTCGCTGGTCGTCGCCGGCGGTGTTGTTGCGGGCGACTTCAGCGGTCCGGCAGGAGCCGGAGCCGTCTTCCTCCTCAGGGCGGGTCCCTTCGGAGCTGGGCCGGGGCCTTTGGGCTTAGGCCCGGCCGCGGCCGCGGCGTAGCTCCCCACGCGGCCACCCTGACAAGGCAGCGGGGCGGGGGCTGGTGCCACATGCGGCCGCTTATCCGCGGCTAGGGGCGGCCGGACACGTGGTTCTGGAGGCAGTCTTGCCTCCAGAACGGCCACACGCGCATCAACGAGTTTGCCAACTGCGTTGATGATTTTGGCGAGGGCCTCGTCCGACAAGCCTCCCACCTCCAGCGTCGGGGTCGGCTGAGCCCCTCCAGGGGCCCGCTCCGCGGCGCCTGGCGGCTTTGGCGCCGCAGGGGCGCTAGCCGGCGGCAAGCGGTCCGCGGGGAGAGGCGTCAACCTCACCACGGGAACAGGGAGTTTCACCGCGGTGACCGCGCCAGCGTCAGCCGGCGGCGCGCGCTTCGCGGCGGCAGGCGTCTTCCTCGCCGCGGGGATGGGTGTGACGCTGACGCCATCACCCAACGTCGTCGGCGCCGCAGCGCGAGGCGGCTTTGGCGCCGCAGCGGCCGCCGAGTATCCGGCCCTGGCCGATAGCGCGGCTGGCGCGGGTGACACAAACAGCGCCACCTGCGCCTTGAGGTCGGCCACGTCTATCAACAGCTGGCGGTTTGCGCGACGCATTTCCGCCAGCATGTCGCCCAGGTTCCGGTTTCGGGTCCGCAGGCCTGACATCTCGCCTCTAAGGCGGACATTTTCGGCCTGCAGATCCGTGGCCTCGCCGGCGCGGACAGCGACCGCCGCCGCCCTTTCCATGACCGAGGTCCCTCGCCCTCTTCGGGAGGCCTGGATCTTGGGTGGAGGCATGTTGGCCACGCTCCCCTCGGTTTCGGCGCTCGAGCTGCCTCCCTTACTCAGGGGGCGCTTTCGCACCTGCGAGGGGAGGGCCTCCTCCTTCTTAGTCGCGGTCGCCGGCGGCGTCTTTGCTGCTAGACGCGCCGACGACCTAGTGGGGCCTTCACCAGCCGACCCACTGTCCTTTTTGGACGGCCCTGCGGGAATATCACCGCCCTCGTCCATTCTGACGGTAGATCCGCCGCCCTCGTCTTCGGACGGCTCTGCGACATCGCTATCGCTCTCGTCCGTCGACGGCTCTGCTGCGAGTCTACCGTCCTTCTTCTCTTCAGCGGCGGCAGCCTCCCTGCGCGCTCGCCGCTCCTCCAGCCGCCTTTTGTGGCTCAGGCCGTTGCCCCGAGACTTTCGAGGCGACCTCCTCTTCTTCTTCTGGGCCTCCACGGTTTGTGCCGGGCCCTCGGCGGACGCCTCAAGTCCTGAGGACGAGGCGTCGTCTTGGTCAGTTTTTGATCGGCTTGACCGGGCCTTGGGGTGAGGATCACTACGATCCCCGTCGGTTTTAAAAGTATTTAAATTTTGCGTATCCATTATGAATCCCACGAGAATGGGAGATACATTACGTCGACCCGGGCAGAGATCCCTTTACCCGGGCAAGCCTACATTTACCAACCAGGGGGGCAGCCGGTACCCTGGCTGGAGCGTGCTAAGAACAGAACAACCCATCTGCCATGCATCTTCTCGCCGCACGCCAGAACTTAAGATTCTGGGTGATTTCCGAGTCCGAATGTTACTTCGAACTCTTTATAGAGGTTGTCTTCCTCGCGGTCCGGGCGGTTAAGCCAAGACCCTCGCTCCTGAAACTAAGACAAGCAGAGAATCAGGTTTACGATGTGTGGGCGGTGGCATGTGCCTGCCCAGCCCTCAAATGAATGAGTGACTGAGCCCGTCCCAATATTTCGCGTCCTATAACCTCTACTACGACTGTAGTAGAGTGAGGAGCGAAATCGCGCAGATATTCGCTACGGACGACAGTACAACAGAAGAACTGGGGACCGCCGCCCGCACCCAGGGTACACCGCGTGGAGGTTTCTGGGATAGTACCCCAACTAGTGAATTGTCTCAAGTTTTTGTAAAAGTTATTTAATAAATATTTTGCTATACATTAAAAGTTTTACGTTAACCTTGGTTCAGTTCAAAGCCATCAGTTATGCTGATGATTTTTTTTTATCTAAGTTATGTGCTTGCATGTCAAGGATTTTTTGTTATTTTTATAAGTTTTGTAAATTGTTAAATCGTATATAAATGGTTATATCGAAACAAACTAAGAGTATTTGCGATATGGCAATAATTTTAAATGTTTTTAATTAGGATGCTATTACGCCGCATTCAGCAAATGTCTCTTTATAGATATGCAAATTATTTGATCGACGGCAGCCTCATTTGGCTCTTATTGTGTATGTACCGTACCATATTTTGTGAATATTTAATTACATATCTTTCACCTCATCTCTAAAATTGGGTTAGGTTAGTTTCTTTTTATTAATATACAGTGTTGTGGCAAGTGCTATTTGACTATTTTCATTAAAAGTAATTTATATAGACATTATAATACGTTTATTGAGAAAGAGAATAAATTATAATTAATAATGCTTTGACACATAGAAGATAATTAGTTATAACAGATTCAGTGATCTAGATTATAGTAATCTAGATTGCCAGATTTCCTGTTGGAGTAGTATAGGATGGCAGACATGAAATTTAAAGCGTAAAACTACATTCTACTTAGACAGTATCTACATCAAGCTGTGTGGCAGCGGCTATGAATACTACTAACTCTTACTTTGCTCGTGGATGTCGTAAAAGACGACCAAGAGCCTTATAACGACCTGAGCCAACTCCATCTAATGCTGTTTGTTCAACAATTACATTCCCAAGGATGGTTGACGTCTGGCAGGCGGCCGGTCATAAAACGATTGCCAATAACTATTACAATATGTACTATGAAAGAAGAGTACATATTGTATCGACCCCAAGTAATTAGGATAAGAATAGGAGAATGATGACTTGAGACAGTATCTACATATACAAAAATGAAGGTTCATTATTTATTATCTATGTACCTACTCCATCATAATTTATACGATTGCGATCAAATTTTAAAGAATGAATTGATGTGAGAATTCAATATACTCAAATATTCCGAGAATAATCTTAACGTATGGTAAAAATGTACTTGAAACGTTTATTGAATTATATATCAAATTATTCCAGGACATATATAATTAAAATTTAAATGAAGTTGAAAACGTATTTCCATTTTTTTTTTCAAAATTAATACAATACGCACACCTATTATCCTAAGCTAGCAAATCTGAAGGTTTCCAAACAAAAAATCTTCCTGCATCCGATACAATAGTTGATGATAATAATGATGATTACGTGTAATCTTGATGATGAAGGTTGACAGTGATTCGTGTCAGGTCTTGCAGACTCTCGTGCAACAAAGCCTTTAGACATTAGAATAAGGAAAATTAAACAAATTAAAACCATCAAGTAGGACAATCTGATGTGAACGCTGTGTCCCCTATTAATGTTATTATTCAACTTAGGTCATAAGAATTTATAATAATATAATGATTTCTAATGTTTACGCGAGTATTACACATTTGAAATAAAACTACTTTTACGCGATAGAATGCGTTTGTATTTGGTTTTCAATTTTCCCATATTTCGAACACCTTACAGCGATCATGGTCACAGGAGGACTAAGGTGTCTCACGTCCAATAAGTCATCATGTTTACAGAGATTAATATATCTACCCACTACAGTATTAGTTATTAAATTTTGACCTACATATTTAATACAAATTCATACAAATTCATTGAAACTTGTAAATTATCACAATATAATAATTATCATAAATTAATTGTTCATAAACAATATAACATTTTATATATAAAATCATTTTATTTACTACTGTCAATGAATTTGTATTAAATATGTGTATATATATATATATATATATATATATATATATATATATATATATATATATATAGTCTTTATACTATTCAGGCAATTGACTGAAACAGTTAATTACTATTTATGATTTAGTACAGCACACAACTATAGTGTTAGAGGCACATAGTCTCCGTGGAACTTGATATCTATGTATAGCGGTCAATTCATCTCACCATCAAGTTATTCCCATTATACGCTTAAAATTCGAATAATATGAGAAATAAAACTAACTACATACACATGATTGCCCTAGTAGCTTAAATAAAATTAGAAAGTATATTACCCAAAATATTTACTATAGTACTGTAGTTTTATTATTGATCACTAAAAGCTTTTGCTTACTTGCAGCAATTAGACTAAATTTTAAAAAGTTGGGGGTACTAAAGTTTCAACACAACCAACACAATCCCTATTACAACTTTTATTTAATTTAATCTGTCCTGATGTACGTAATCAAATTTTGCAAAGGAAATTTAACCTTTTTACTTAACTTCTGATTGAACTGAAATTTTGAGTTTAATTATGATAAAGTATGGTTAACTAAATGACGTCATTCAAAATCCTATTATGCGGACTACTAATGATGACAGACTATTTATTTTTTATACATATCTGTTATTAGCGTTCAATGCAAAAGAGTTTTTGAGAAGAATATGAAAAACAAAATAACCACATAATGTGTGGTGCACAACATACATGATAAGGCAAGCAACTTTTTTCTGCGACATTAGGTATGAAAAGGGTTAATAAAGAATAGAATAATATTTTTATTAATCAATATATGAGTTGTATTAAAATGAAAATAAAAATATACAAGAACTTTTAATAACTTTAAAAGCACAACCAAATGCAGGTATTTAAATGAAATAAATATCTTGCACGTGTAAGGATTGTTTTTTAAAATATTTTTTATTAATCTTTACTTACTATTCAAGACCCTTTTGGTCGGCGCTTCCTAGAAAAAGTGCTGACCTACATATATATTAATTACCGCATACATTGTTCCCTTAGAGATAAACATTCAGTATATTTTTCTCACGATATGCCTGTTTATTCATCGTGGTCATTATATACTCGACATAATATTAAATCTAACTGGCGTGCACCTCAATGAGAAGCGTTCATTAATAATTATTCAACGATTATGTCATTGCAGCGTATTTGTTACGAGTGAACACGAAAACTGTTCAATGTTAACGTGACTAACAATTTGTTCCCGTGTTTACGCTATTATGGTTCATCCATGACCTGCACAGCATGTTATAAGAAGCCTTGTAGGCTAATTACTTTAAGTGAATATATCAAATAATTAATGAAAACTCAAATTAAGTGTATACATTTTCTTCTCAGTTATGCTTTTTCCTTGTTAAGAATTTTATACGTGGCTTAATTTTAGGGATATTTTTTATTTTGGACTAATACCACCGCACATTGTACGTAGCTCCATTCCCACCATTGTAACTTCTACAAGCCGGAATCTACAATGATCTCTATAAATAACCATAAGGTTTGAACCCCAGGTAGTCTTTACAGATGTTTTTAATTGTCTTGGGATCCACAACAAATCAGGGAAAAAGGTAAAGGATGGGAAAAAGGTAAAGGATACGAAAAAATGATTCCACATGCTTCTTAGGCAATGCGGGCGACAGGAAACAAAATTGACTAGTCAGCTAATAAGTCAAGAGGTATACAGCTACGATAAGCGCTGCAGTACGGCATCAAGGATAAGGAATAGCTTAACAGGGCTTATATGTTGTGAGGATTAAGATTGGTTGCTACAGTAATTATGGCAGAAACGCCTGAACGTACAGAAATTTTCTCGAGTTGTTACAAGGTCCGTATAATATGCTACTCCAGACGTGACTTGCAAACTGTCTAACATAAGGTCGCGCTCGTAATGCCAGAGATCGCACTGCTAGAGACTGATGTGCCGAGTGTTCCTACTCGTGGTCAGATGTGGAACATTGACATAATGGATTATCAGGGAAATTATGGAGTTCCGTAACCATAAATAAAACCGTAAACGAAACTATTCGATATCTGAAAAGAAAATATAGCTAAAACTGTAATCAAATCAGATATAAAATGTTCTAATAATTTCGGATAGAGATTATATTAGAGTATAAAAAGACATGTTCTGTTGTAGTACCTACCAAATATTAACCTCATAATAAATTCAAATTGATGTTGTGAATTTTCTTTTATAATTCTTTAAAGATGTATATGAAAATAATTTAATTATATTTTTCCATTAAAATATCTAAATTTATCGAATAATCCGAAATCGTAACCAAAACCGGCATAATGCTATTTTAATATAAGTATGCTTTTCCAGAGCCGAAACTTCATATACACAACATTACTATTTATTATTATAACACAATGGCCAGATGAGTTAACAGTTCTTTAAATAGAATTTAGAAGAAGCGAAAATAATTTTTCAAATGGCGTATTAATAGTTAAAATTTATGCATTATGGGAGATGCCGATTATAAACACATTTCGAAAATTTAACTGCACCTCATTTCTAACTGACTCGATTTTACCGTGCTTTATCTCACACAAATGAAAAGTTTATTATATTCGAAGCTCCAGCTACATAGAATATTTTTTATACATTACCAAGGATCTCGTCCGTGGACAATGAACAGAGTACAATTAACGCAGAAACGACTATGTAAAATGGGGATGAGGCCACGGCCGCTACAAGGTCGCCTACTACAAATGCCCGCTATTTATACTCTTCATATGCATCTTGCGTATCCATACGTATCGGTCATTATATGCACTACTATTACACATTTAGTGACTACGCTATCGATACTCAATACTCAAATATTATTATCTATTATCACTGTTGAGTTATATTTTATTACATAATAGCTTCATATTATTTAATAACAGTGATTATTAACCACCATTCACGACGTTTTAATTCGCTTTAAAATTATGTATTACAGTATTGCTGACGCTATTGAAAATTATAATGAACGTCATTTCGAACATCTTGAAGACAGCGAACTTGTAACGCGTATTTAAAGTCACTAAACAACCTTATTAGTTACGATCTTTTTGGCGATATGGGACCTTATAAGAGACTCTTGATATAAAAGTAGGTATATTTTAAACTATAAGTTGTTTTTTACACATACATATCATCACGCCATATCCCTTGCAGGGTAGGCAGAGAGAACAGAGTGCCAGAGAACTCTATCTCTGCATACTTCACTGGCTTCCTCAACATTCATAATTCTCTTCATACACGCTCGCCGGTTTCGGAGACTCTTGACTCCACCTTCCTTCAGTACATGACCGATCTGGTCTAGGTAGGTTAGTCTCGGTCTACCTCGGTACCTACATCCTTCCACTTTCGCATTGTATATCTTCTTAACCAGGCGTTCGTTCGGCATTCTTTCCACATGTCCGAACCATCGGAGCATTCCCTTTCGCATCTTTACACCAATACTTTCTTTCATACCTACTCGCTCTCTTACGTCGTCGTTACGAATGCGGTCGGTCAGACTAACTCCACAGATTTTCCGCAGAGATCGCATTTCGACCGCATTAATTTTATTATCATACTCTTTTCTGCATACCCAACTCTCGCTTCCATACAGTAATGTTGGGACAAGCACTGCGTTATGTATTGCTACACGTACCTTCTGGCTGAGGTGGTGGCTGCCGAGAAGTTGCCCCAACGCTCCGTTCACTCTATTTCCCGCATTCACTCTTCGCTCTATATCAGTGGTGTACCTTCCATCTCGGCTAAATCTACATCCAAGATATACAAATTCATCCACTTGCTCTAGTACATCATTACCTATTGTTACTCTTACATCTGTTCTGGTTTTATCTCTTTCAAAGACCATTATTTTGGTTTTGCTCACATTCACGCGTAGACCCCTTTTCTTACAATCTTCTGTCATTGTGTCGACTAGGGTCTGCAGGTCAGTCGCTGACTGTGCCAGCAGGACTGCATCATCCGCATAAAGCAGAGCAGTGACCACTGAGTCGCCCATCTGGACTCCCACATTCATATCGTTCAACCTTTGGAGACATTTATCCAGATATATGATAAACAGCCTGGCTGAGAGAACGCACCCCTGCTTAACGCCGATATTGACGTCAAACCAAGGCGACATTCCATCATCCAGCCGCACACAGGCTCTACAGCCCATGTAACTGGACTGCACAGCCTGTAGCAGTTTACCGCTAATACCATACTCCGGTAAAATGTCCCAAAGTTCCTTTCGTACAACCGTGTCAAATGCTCTCTCCGGATCCACAAAACTGCAGAAAACCCTCTGACCTAGAGCCAGATGCTTCTCCACAATGTTGCGCAGAGAGAACACTTGATCCATGCATCCCCTTCCACTCCTGAAACCTCCTTGTGTCTCACACAGTAAACCATCGGACACCATCCTCATTCTCCTTTCAATAATTTTTCCATACACTTTTGCTGCCAAACTGGCCAAGCCTATGGCTCTGTAATTTGCGCAGTCATAACGTGAACCCTTGTTTTTAAACAAAGGCACGATGACTGCGCTATTCCAGTCCCTGGGAACCATTCCCGAGCTCCAACATAAATTGAGGAGCAACAAGAACGCCTCCCAGACACAAGAGCCACCAAGCTTGATCATCTCGGCAGACACCATATCAATACCCGCTGCCTTACCATTTTTCAAACTTCTTATCGCCCATTCAACTTCATCCATACTGATGCCATCGGAGGACGCCGTTATCGAATGTTGATCTACTAAACCACATCCAACACCGGCGCCAACCGTAGCATCCGCATACATATCGCCAAAATATTCACTCCATCGGCTTAACACGTCTTGTGTTTGTGTAAGAATGTCTCCACCTTTAGACCTTATTTTATTCATTCTGAAGGCTGACCAACCACCCCGAGACTTCTTCACCTCCCTCCAAAAGAGTTTGGTGTTACCCTCGAAGTTTTTAGTCAGCCTATCTTCTGCACTCATACTTGCTCTATCACGTTTCTCTTTCACTAAGGCCTTGGTGTCATTCTTACATTGCCGATATATTTCTTTCTTCTGTTCAGTCATACTGTCATTCAGATTCAAAGAAGAGACATAGTCCAGCCACGCTTTCTTCTTTTGCTCTACGGAAGCTGCCACTTCCGCATCCCACCATGCATCACCATTTGTTTTTCTATGCTTCTTTGAACTTCCACATACTTCTTTCGCTGTATCTACCATACTCTCTTTCAATACTCTCCAGCATTCTTCAATGTCCGATTGCGGCTGGCTTGCCATCGTCAGCCGTTCTCGGACACCCTCTGCATACTTTTCTCTTACACACTCTTCTTGCAACCTTTCAACCTTTATTCTTTCAAGCCCTCCGAAGTGGACACGCTCTCGCCAGTGCCTCCACTTTCTGAACAGACCACTAAATCTCGCAATAACGAGATAGTGGTCCGTGTCGACTGTGGGGCCCTTGTAGGCTCTTGCGTCCAATATTTTGCTTCGGAGGCGACTGTCTACCAAAATTAAATCTATTATGCTTTTCTGTTCATTCCTTCTCCATGTATACATATGGATGTCCTTATGTTGGAAAAATGTGTTTGACACAATAAGGTTTCTCTCCATGCATACATCCGCTATGAGCCTACCTGCGTCGTTCACTCTCTTATCACCAAATGGACCAAGTACGTCCTCATAGTCGGCTTGGTCCCCACCCATCCGTTCAAATCTCCGCATACAATCACGCGTTCACTGGTTTCTGCCATATCCAGAACTTCCCTAACATTGTCCCAAAACTTCTCTAGGTCTGATGCCACCGAGGATCCTACGGGAGCATATGCTACAACCATGAATACCTTGGTGACACCTAGTTTTATACGGACCCAGAGAAGTCTGGGATCATACATTCCGTAATCCTTCACACCTGAGGCCAAGCGAGAGGACAACAGCACTCCTACCCCCATGCTGGCTCGATCGCTCTGTGGTACACCAGACCACAGAGCCATCCCGCCACCAGGAAGATCGCAGGCGTCGCTGCCCCTTCGCTTGGTCTCTGTTACACAGAGCACGTCTAGCTGTTTGTCCGCCATGACGGATATCAGCAGGTGCAACTTACCTTCCACACAACCTCTTACATTCCACGTGCCCACCCGGCACTCCGTTCTCCTCGACTCGCCTAACTGGGCAAGGCGTGATGGGTGGCGGCCCCCATCGCCGCAACTGCCGATGTTCGTACCGACGGGGGCGGGTCGGTACGCGTCGCCTCCGGGGGACGCCCTAACCCGCATTGCGGTACGCATATCGAGCCGGATTAGCAGTCTAATTAGACTGGCAGGGGACGCGAACGAGCACGCTCCGGACTATGCCCCCCTATTGTTGTTTTTTGACATATTTAAACTTAAAATAAAATGTTATTATATATTGAATTTCTTTTTTTTTCATCTCAGCTCATAAATAGCCCAATAGTGGGCACAATAGAAGGGAAATTCACCCTATTCTTATAACCACGTTGGCTAGATGGTTTGTTCTAGGATTTTACTTCAAATTTTCCTTGCCTTGCATAGATTTAATATGAATATTATACTCTTAGTCGTCTTTTACGATACCCATAAGTAGATACTATAGGGAATGGTGAATTGTACTTTTTTTCGTCACGTCATCACATGAAAACGTTTTACGGGACTTCTTTTTATTTCGTATGAATTGGATAGCACTTTACACGTAAGATTTTTTTGGGTTAGAACTATTTTGAAATTTAATTTAGAGATTATTAATGTTGAAACGACCAACCTATTACTTTATCATAAAAATGAATTAAAATAAGTGAATTAGACAGGCGATGTAATTAAAAGAAAAAGGTCAAATATCTTTCAAATACTAATGTTATATTTAGAGATTATGATGTTCTCTTTCTTAATTGCAATGCTCAATTTTTACTGATCTTATGTCTTTGCCACCGGCACCGTTACTTGGTAAAACGTATTCTATATAGCGGTTTTCTGACATCTCTTATCCGAATAATTTTATTATTATATATCCATCTATCTATCTCTAAATCCTATTACATCATCATTGGATATACCAATTTAAAAACCTCCCTAAAAACTTTGAAACTACCAAATGACTATACTATAGCAATATCATTTGCTCAATTCTATATAGTTCAGGAGTACTCCTACCTATTTGAATTCGTTAATAAAATATTTCAAACTAAACATGATCAAAGTGTGTTTATTCACAATTTAGATGACCCCTGGAGGGTAAACGAAAATTCTTGTCCAAGGCTCTTACTTTATCTAATAAAATAACAAAATGTTAACCCTTGAGTTGCTTCTCTTTGTAGTATGTTTAATTATATTAGATGATATGTTTATACATGATAGTCCTTGTAATACATGATGTAAGCGGGTTGAATTGTAGGCATATATTTTTGTAGGTACCTACTTTTGACGTAAGTGAATCTAGAACACAGCTTTCTATGACCCAACCTTTGAAATCTACATTCTGAAGTAGCTACTCAAGTAGCTACACGGTTGAAAGAACTTGCAAGTATAATTCAAGACTTGATTTTATCGAATTACATATGAAATCTTTTATTAATATTTATGTCCTGAATAATAAGCATTAAAAGATTAAATTGATAAATACTTAAAAAAGCTATATAAGTTATAGCTACTTAGTTTATTGTCTTAAATTTCATTAATAAGGCGCACTCAATTTTGTTTTATATATATATATATATATGTATATATATACATATATAAGAGAGATTTCCACCTATATATTTGACATAGACAAACAAACCTCAAATTTGGTAGGAATATTTCTTTCGCCGAGTAGAGGTCACCTAAGAGCGGATTTTACGAAATTATATCTCTAAGGGGGTGCAAAAGCAGGGTAAAAGTTTGTATGGGACAACGTGATTCCTTGGTCCAATCTATTTCAAATTTTGCATAAACATTCTTTAACAGAATTGATGAAAGATGTGATTCATATTTTATTGAGATTTATCTCCTAACTGGGTTAAAAAGGGGTGGAAAGTTATTTTAGGGGTGATTTGCTTTAAAGTTGATATCAATACTTCTTAGTGATTTTGATTTAAAAGACATTTTATTTTGACACATGTTTGAAAACTCAATTCGATTATATTCAAAAAACCGGCTAAGAGCGACTCGGAGTCGCGCACGAAGGTTTCTGTACCATTATCTATAAATGGCAAAATAATCATGTTTGTTGTATGGGAGCTTAAAGTCTCTATTTGTTTTATTTTAATTTAATTATTTATTTCTAAAGGGAATATATTACTAAATATTCTGTGAATATTTCAAACGTATACCAATTTTTGATATCAATATCGAGCAAAAACGAGCAAAAAGATTACCTTTAATGTGTGGGAGCCCTCTTAAATATTTATTTTATTGTTTTTTAGTATTTGTCGTTGTAGCGGTAAAAGAAATTCATCATCTGTGAAAATTTCAACTGTCCAACTATCACGGTTCATGAGAGCAACCTTGTGACAGACAGGCGAAGCAACGGATGGACAGCAGAGTCTTAGTAATAGGTTCCTGTTTTATCTTTTGGATATGGAACTCTAAAAAGGTTGATGTCACATAAACGTTTTTCTTCTTCTCTTTGTGTATTGTCAATCAGCTACTTATACGAGCTATTGGTGCCAGTATCAAGTTATAATTATTTTTACGTTTTTAGTCTTTCAGGTTAGTCAAGTCAAAATGTCACCATCAACAGTGCTATGGCTACACTGTTAATGGTATCTTGTGGGCATTTTGATGGAAAACGAAAACGTTGTAAAGCACTTTTATGATATTCACTACATCCCAGTAGTTCCGCCGCATCATCATCACAGCCCATATATCATCCACGCACTCTTAAAGTACTTAACCGATTTTAATCAAATTTGCATTATAGGTGTAGTTTGATCCAACTTAAAAGATAGGATAGCTTCCATCTCAATTTATAGTCACAATATTATTTTTATTTGTCTATTATTTGACAGTCACAATTATCTGTTATCTCCAAACGATTCTAAAAGATGGTGGTATCTGTTGACTGGATTGAGTGAGTATTTAATAGATGGCGCTATGTTAAACGTAGAAACGTTTCATATAAGCTACAATTTATTAGCATGACCACCACGTGCTACTGAGACTACCTTAACCATAGCAACGCGTAGCCAAGTCTGCTAGTTCTTATATATAATAGCTAATTTATTATATTCTAATAAAGATTTATAATTTGAAAATGATATCAAATTCTTGTCTTTAAAACTTACTTAAGAATGGAAAACTAAATTATTGATTTCATCATTCATCATAATTATTTCAGCTCATATATTTCCTACTATTGGGCGCGAGCCTCCTCCGTAATGGAGGGAAGTTAACCTACTATAACCACGCTGGTCAGACGTGTTGGTATAGGGCAGTGGTCAGCCATCCTTTGAGTCGGAAGAGCCAAAAATTTGAATTTATAAAAGTTTAAAGATTTTAAAGAGCCACAATTTTTTTAGCAACAATAATTTGTGCTTAATGCTCAATAATTAATTCAGAACCATTTTTAAATGTTTTCTTTATAAAGTGTTTTTTTGCGTAGATATAGTAAAGAGCCGCAACTTCAAATTCAAAGAGCCGCATGTGGCTCGCAAGCCGCAGGTTGCCGACCCCTACTATAGGGTTTTGTTTTGAGTTTTCCTTGTCTCGCATAGATGCAATGCATTTTATATCCCTTAGTCGTCTCTTACGATCACCCACGGGTAAGATAGGGGGTGCTGAATTGTATTCTTACTCCGGCACCACACGGATAATTATTGATTTAGTAGTACGTTATACTAATATTAATTTTGTATGAACGGCTTAAGTTCAAACGGCAAATATTGTATGTTATTATGTAGAATGTTCAAAGATGTATCTATCAAGTCACAAAGTCAATTAATCAAGCAATAGAGATGTAAATTAAAGCTTTGAACTAAACGAAGCTGCTTGTTTCTGTATCTGAATAATGTTTGCTTTGGTGGAGTATAGCATAGGTTGGTTATTTTGTAATATAAATATGTTCCTATTAATAACAAATGTAGAATCAATGGTCAATAAATTTTCTTTCTATTGGTAAAATTAAATTTAATGCAAATTTAAATTTTCTTTGATTTAGATAAGAGTTTTAAATAATCATACCTTATAATTGATTAATATTCTTATGTAAAGCCGATAGAACGGTTTAGTACCGTGGCCTTGCCAGTACTGCCGGTTGATTTAGAGATTCAGAGACGAGCGTCAATATATTACACCATAAGGGAAACTTTAAACACTGATTTCCTTCTACCGCGCGACCGAAATAAAATTGCTAGATTGTTTGTCACAATTCATTGTCTATGAAGAACTTTTAACTAAGTGGCGAGAAAGATGGTATTCATCATCGATCGATCGTCCGTCATCTTTATCTATTTTCCATGCATCCGGAAGCGCCTGGAGAAAGTGTGCCAGCCACACTTTTTCAGGTTGAACATTTTGTGGCCCAATTTTTAACTGACCATGGCTACATTAAAAGTAAATTATTTTCTTTTAAACTCGTACCTTCACCAGTATGTCAATGTTCCATACCGACCATAGTTGACCCTGAGTATGAACCATCAGCACATAATATCACGTCGTCTGGGAGTGCGATCTCTGGCGAAACGAGCGTAACCTTATGTTAAACAGTTTGCAAGAAACGTGGTAATGTGTGAAAGTAATGCGGTGAAACACCTCAGCTCATATATGTCATACTGTTGGGCTCAAGCCTCCTCTACACTACGGTGGAAAATTGACCTACCCGTTTGACCGCGATGGTCAAACGTGTTGGATATAGGATTTTCTTTCGAATTTTTCTTTTCTTGTAGTAATGTTGTCTGCTTACGTAACTATAATATTTTTTTACGTTCATCTACAGAACGGGAAGGAGTGATTGTCAATGTATACTTACTCCGTCATCATATAGATAAAAAACGCTATGAAAATAAATGTTAGGAACGGAATACTGTTAAACACTAGTATTTGTCTCGAAAATACAACGCACTTGAAAATTCTTATTAAACAATGTATTATCCAAACGGTCCTCTTCTCTTTATTGAAGGTATATCGAAAACCAATTTGCGGCGTCATTACATTTCCTGATAAAACGTCTGTGAAGCTTGGAATATTTGCCAAGAATTCACCTCTCAATTCATTTACCGACTCATTCACCACAGCCGCGTCCCTTTTACATGTTTATTTGTATTATTGTATTTTACAAGAATGCGTAGAATATAGAGTTTGACTTTCATAAGTTTTCGGTTTAGTCATTGGCAAATTCTATTCTATTATTTCAGGTTATAATTTCTCCGTCTGTAATCCCATTATATGCTATAATAGTTTAGAAGCTTGGTTATTGATTCTAGTAGTTTATTCCCTTTTTACACATTGTCTCAATCTTTTGGTGACTCCTTTATTTCAGTGTGCTAATCCTTCGTACTATTTTAATAAACCCCTTCCTCTAAAAAATTTCGTATTCGTTACAGATTTTATTTTGTAAAAAAAATCTCGAGTGTATTTCTCTTCATAGCACACTCTATAACTTTGATCTTCATGATGGTGTTGACTGTTAAAGAACACGTTTTAATATCGTAAGTCATCATATGTCATCGTTGGTAACACACAATGGTCATAATAAACCTTTCTTTTCAAATAGTGCTGATTATTTAACGGAAATATCCTCCTAATTTAATAACAATTTTAAAATGACTCGTTTTAATTAAGTCGTACATTTATTTGAAATTTGACTTATATACGTGAAATTTGTGTGTTATACTTACTCCTTTTTTTTTTTTTTTTTTTTTTTTTTTTTTTTGGGGGGTGGGCTACGGTCGGCGCACTCCTCGCACCACTCCGTCCGGGGTGACAGAGGGGCGTAAGCGCGCACACCCGTAACCCACCCGTGACGTCGCCTTCGTCGTTGGGCCGACCACCGGAGCAGAGTGACTTGACGTCAGTGGTCGGCCCGACGGAATACCCCTGAGGAGTACCCTCTCCTCGACCGACATCCCCCCCTCGGGTAGGATGTCGGCCTTTCCTCACGCGGTCGGCCTCTCGGCGGGTGACGGACTAATTCCCCGATCCAGTCACCCGCGGCCTTGGCTAGGGCGGCATCAGGCGCAGGTAATCGCGCCTGCGCCGCCCCAGTCGCCGGCGGCGGCTCGCGCCGTCGAGGAGACGCTCCTCGCGCACGCGCTCCGCCGCCTCCTTCCGCGAGACTACTGCCTCGCAGAAGGTTGCGACCGCGTCCCAGTTCCTGACGCTGTCGAGCATCGCCCTGGCGATGGTCGGCAGCGTCAGGTCGGCACCGATGATTGCGACGAGTTCACGACGCTGCTCTGCCCAAGCGGCACAAACCTCGAGCGTATGCTGCGCCGTGTCTTCGTCGCAATCGCAGTGGTGGCAGGACGGTGTACTCACCCTCCTGACGACCTTGTGCAGGTATTTGGCGAAGCATCCATGCCCCGTCAACACCTGCACCAGTCGGAAGGAGAGCACCCCGTGCCGCCGTTCCAACCACTGCATCAGCACCGGCCGGAAGGCCTCTACGGTCCGCACACCGAACCGAGGCCTCTCCAGCCGGACTGCCCAACGGGCAATGACATCTAGGCGGGCGTCAATGCGCCAGGCGGTGAGTTCCCTCAAAGAGGCCACACCGCCCTCCGCGCGCACCCCCGACACCCGCCGATACAAATCGGCGAGCATTTCCGCCTCCAGGTCCCACGGGGGACTCCCGGCCAACAGGCACGCTGCCTCCGTCGCCACCGTGCGGTACCCGCGTACAGCCCTGACCGCCATGGCCCTCTGTGGTCGCCACAGAAGACTCCTGACACTTGGCGTAAAAAAAATTCGTGTGACGCTATATTATTAGCATTCTAACTGCAATCTACTAGTATCACCAACGTGTAGACTTAGAAAAAATCATTTATATTTTCCCTTTTTTTTTGTTTGGATGTTAGACAACTGCTAAACCTTTGCGCGAGCTAGTGGAGAGCGCAGAGGATTCTCAACTCATTACAAAACAAACAAAAATCAAATTGCTATTAAGATTAATACAGATTGGCCACAGTTGAACTTAATTTATTAAAGACAAGGTAAAAATCATTTGCAAATATATTTCAGGCTATCTAGCGAATGTTTCAAGTACTTCAAATATTACTGTGATGGCCTAGAACATTAGCCAGCCATTAAACAAAATTGCGTGTTGGCCTCTAAATCCCACGGGGGTGCCGTGGGATTTAGAGGCGGAGATGCTCGCCGGACTGTGCCGGCGGGTATCAGCGACGCGGGCAGGGGGCGGCACCGTCTCGCTTAATGAGATGGCCGCCTGGCGGGGCGACGCCCGCCGTGACGTTATTGCCCGTTGGGCAATCCGGCTGGAAAGGCCTCGGTTCGGTGTTCGGACCATCGAGGCTTGCCTGGCCGGTGCTGATGGAGTGGTTGGGTCGACAGCACGGGATCCTTTCCTTCCGACTGGTGCAGGTCTCTCAGCAGAATGAACTTCATATTATTTTTGTTAGCGTATCGGTCTTACAGCTTACGGTAGGAGCATCTCTACAGGCAAAGTATTCGCAGCCGTCACCACATAGCATTTTATACATAAAAAATAATATATACAAGCAAATTAAAATATCAAATACAATTAAATTAAACATTTATTTACTTGTACCTTTAAATACAATTATTTACCTATCTTATATACTTAAATCCAATCTTTTCTATCTTATAATAATAAAGATAATTCTCGTAAGTCAAAATCATTACAGCAAAATATAAAATTTAAAAAAATAGTTATGCGTTCTTGTTGTCTCTTAGCTATTTTATATGAAGCAGATACATTCGGTACAGTAGAGTAGTTGCAAGCTTAGATTAGTCTGGAACATCAAGATACGAGTACGTACTTGGTACAAGATTTAAGCCTAGATCGCCTATGTATAGTACAAAGCAATACTCGCGCAAATTGTTTTAATATCGTGCAACCCTGTTACACCTGCTAGATAAGACACGCACTTAGTAATAAATAATTTCAAATCAATATTTTTATGTTTAACATGAACAGAATTTATAATAGTAGCTTCATATCGCCACATATTAAGTCATATTTAATATCAATTTCTGAGCTAAGTCATGCCATCAGCTCATATACTTTGTGATATTCGTGTACCCACTATTAGTACTTATATCTATTTATAATACCCTATTTTAATAATATAATACTAAAATTTAATTTCGTAGAAAGCGGTCCCATGGTGTAATGGTTAGCACTCTGGACTCTGAATCCAGCGATCCGAGTTCAAATCTCGGTGGGACCTAACTTTTTGTATATAGTAACTATAGATTATTCTGATCACAGACTTTTATATAAAACAATTGTCATATAATTTTTACATGTGTATTGTGTGTGAATTGAGTCAGGTTTAGAGAATTCTTACTAAATACATACGTAATTAAGAGTTGCAGTAAGAGAAAAAAAAACTAACGAAAAGATTGACTTTCCACTTAGAATAACACTACGTTACATTTAATTAGTGCAGTAAAAAGCAAAAATTATTATATATATATGTAATTAAAAGCCGGTGCCGGGTGGCTTTGTGTGGAACGTAATAATGCTGTTTGGTAAGGTTCAAGATACTCATTACATAACTTAACCATATAAGACAAGTCTCAATTACAGTGCGATTACAGTCTGTAATTATTATAACCTTCACAGTGATAAGAAGTTTGACAAGTAACCTTTAACCATAGCGTGACTTCGAAACCTAAAATTTATGATAAGGAATGAATGGGTTAATTTTTGATTAATGATTCTTTTTTATGTAACACAACGTGCACTCTGTAGCTTTGTCGTTGTTATAAATATTATTATAATATTGCATATTTATTGAAATAGCTGATGCTGTGTGGTAGCAGCTACGTATACTACTAACTTTTACTTTGCTCGTGGATGTCGTAAAAGACGACTAAAAACTTTATATCGACCTAGATCAACTCCACGTGATGTTTGGTCATCGATTACATTCCCAGGGAGAGGTGAGGCAGGCGGTCGGTAATAAAACTATTGGTTATAAATTTTGCTATATGTACATATTGCGTCTACCCCAAGTAATTGGGATGAGAGCAGGAGAATTGATGATTCATTAAAATAACTGTATATATATATACTAGCTTTTACCCGCAACTTCGTTTGCGATATTGAGGTAGTTTCATTAGCCTATAAGAGATCGTCTATAGACATATTTAATAATTTTTGAGGTAGTCATTTAGGGTAAGTAGGTCATCATCATCATTTGCTTGCCCTCACTCTACGCTAAGTGGGGTCGGCACAACACGTTCTTGCCTTATACAAATTTCTTTCAGCTGTCACCTGTGCCTGCATTCACAGCTTTTATGTACATATCCTCGTTTATACAATACATCCATCTCATTTTGGGTCTCCCACGATTCTTACGTCCATCCACAAGCATATTGCTAACCCTTCTTGTCACATGCCTTTAATTTTTCTTCATCACCCGTCCCTACCAAGACAATCTCGCGCTCCTGATCTACTCTATTACGGTTGCCACTTTTAAATTCCCCTAATATATTAATTTCTTATTACATCTAATCTTATTACCCCACACATCCATCTTAACATACGCGTCTCAGTAGCATACAATGCAATCTTCTTTCATCCGTCTTTTTCCATGCCAAACATTTAGATCCATTCATAACGACAGATCTAATGACACTTGTAGATTTTCTGCTTAAGTTTAAGGGGCATCCGCGCGTTACATATTGCTCCCAAAACCTGTCGCCATTTTACCCAGCCTGCATGAATAGTTTAACTAACTTTCCGGTTAATATTGCCATCGTTTTGGAGAAGCGAGCCTAAGTACTTAAAATTAGAGCAAATCGGTAGGGATATCCCATCTAAGACAATGTGAGAGAATTGGGAAAAGCCACTGAAGTTACAGAACAAATGTTCAGTTTTGGTGCAGCTGATCTTAAGGCCAACTCTTTCCAACCTCTCCTGTCATTTTTTCAATCAGCTCTGTACCTCAACTGCGTCCTCTCTGACGATAACAATGTCATCTGCAAACAGCATACACCAAAGTGCTTCTCTCGGTATTTTCGATATCAGAGCATCCATCACCAAGAGGTACAGGTACAGGTATACTGTCTGTGCCAACTTGTTTACCATTTTACATACTCTGAACAGCCTTCTTTACTTCATCTATACTTACTTCCTCTACCAAACCCAATATTATTGGTCGATAGAATCTCTATTTTACTTTCGTTGTTCTCATTTTGCATTAATTTCAAAATAACTCTTACAGCGCCATTTTATTTCTTCATCATTCTATAAAACTCTACCATTACAATCTCATATACATTTAACATTCACAATATCTCTAGCATTCCTTTCTCTCGCTTTCGATAGACTGTATAATTCTTTCTGGCCATTGAGACTACCGAGACTTTGATATAGTCATCGCTTTGATATAGTTTGATAAAGTATATAGTATCTTACCTCTAACAATTGCGACATATTTTTTACTCTTTTTCTTACATTTCACATAGGCTATAATTTGTACTCTTTCAACACCATCAGTTATCAACACTCACACTTTTCTAGTCTTTAAAAGCATTCTTCTTTTCTTTCAAATGCTTTTGTACACTATCATTCTACCACCACGTATATATCATTCCTTTACTCGTCGTCTCACCAAGAATATCCTTCGCTACTTCTCTTACATAGGAAGCGATGGCTTCCTATGTAAGGGATTCCTATGTAATGAGATATTATTCCAACATTCATTTACAGTCTTTTCTTTCATTCTTTTCTTTATCTTAATCATTCAATGAACTACTTTCTTCCGAAATTCTTTCATGCAATCTTCTTAGGTTTACTACTAACTTAGCTATTTGCATTGAGATTTTAACTTCCAGAAACAGTAAGCGATGTTGGGAAGTTAAGGCTGACGTGGTATTGCTTTGCAATCCTCTACTGCGCATATGTTATTTCTTCTAAGAAGAAAGTAATCTATTTGGCTGCTGTGGTTTGCACTTTAATGTGTTCTTAAGTGACCTTCGCGCTTCTCAAAAAAAGTATTGACAACAGCAAAATCGAAGGCTGACGCAGCCCGCAGTAGAGTTTCGCCTGCCGCGTTTCGCCTCCCTAAGCCCCACCCGCCATACACTCTCTTATACGCTGCTTTCATCCTTCCTACATGTCCATTAAAATCACCTTCTATATGGATTTTCTCACTATGTGGGATACGCATTAATAAAATGTTCAATATTAAATTTTCCAAACCAGTTTAATTATTATAATTCTGTCATTCAGTATATCTTTACATCCGTCAAACATTTTTTCAATATCAATATCTTTACATCCGTCAAACATTTTTTCAATTCCTTATTCAACACTATACCCACTCCATTTCTCTTACCACCGCCTCCAGAATAGAAAAACTTAGAACACGTTCCAATCTCTCTAGCTCTCATACCCTTCCATCTTCTCTCTTGCACGCATGCTACATTCACTCGTCTTTTTTCCAAAACATCTGCTAGCTCTTTGTTTCTTCTAGTCATTGTACCTATATTCCAACTTACCATCCTCATTCTTACTTCACGGACTCGCGGCTTGCGTCGCACCCGTCTCTGATGCGACAACACTGTTTTTTCTTTGGCAGGCTAAGGTCTAGACACACGATCGACACTTTAAACTCTGAGCGATATCCTTTCACCAATTATAATGTTTAAGAACTAATAACCTAAAAACAAAATTTTATTGAAATAATGTAGATAAATACAAACACTTTTATACCTACTAAATTTGCACTCCTTTTAGGGATTGAATTTACAGGGGTACGATGCCAGAAACCTCCGCGTGGTGTACCCTGGGTGCGGGCGACAGTCCCCCAGATCCCTCTGTTGAATTGTCGCCCGTAGCGAATCTCTGGCGCGAGGGGGGGTTCCCCAGCAATGGGTTGAGCCCCAATTCGCTCCTGACCCTCTAGTTGTAGAGGGTACAGGACGCGAAATCTCGGACGGGACCGGTCATTCATTAATTTGAGGGCTGGGCAGGCTTATGCCACCGCCGACATATCGTAAACCTGATATCTTGCTTCAAGACATATTGTCGTGAGGCGTAGTTTCAGGAGCGAGGGTCTTGGCTTAACCGCCCGGACCGCGAGGAAGACAACCTCTATAAAGAATTCGACATTCGAATTCGGAAATTACCCAGGGTGGGTCAATGGGGTTGCGCGCCGCCTCTTCCGTCACCCCGGACCGATTTGGTGGGGTGCAACGTCCATGGCTCACCACAAAAAAAAAAAAAAAAAAAAGGGATTGAATTTACAAAAAGGGTTATCGGCAATAATCATTTTTAGGAACTTATAACTCAAATACAACATTTTATTTAAATAACTTCAATAATCAGAGAACTTTCATACTAACTTTGCATTCCCTTTTTACCTCCTTAAGGGATGATTATCGAAAAAATATTTTACATGTATTTTATGATTCTTAATGAAGAACCTTCATACTGAATTTCATTCAAATAACTTCAAAAACGGCAAAGTTTCATACTAACTTTGCACCACCTTTTAACCCCCTTAGGGGGTGAATTTTCAAAAATCCTTTCTTAGTGCTCCTCTACGTTATAAAAGGAACACCTGTGCAAAATTTCAAGTTTCTAACCCTTATAGTTTAGGCCCTGCGTTGATATGTCAGTCATTAAGTCAGTCAGCTTCTTCTTTTATATATATAGAAGATATATGTATATATATATATAACACCCAGACAGAAAATTTTATCCAAACTATTACACTTGATATAATAGATCATTAATAGATTATTTATATATTATACATAGACCATTCTTCCATTCGTGTATGGATATTAATGAATAGATTACTTAAACTAAAAAATGCTATTTCTTAAGCGGTTGAAGTATCTAATTCTGTACATATCTTATTGCATCATTGATTAAATTTTGGTGACCTTAAAAATATGTAACATCATCTCATCTCAGCATACATAAGTCCCACTACTGAACTTAAGCTACCTCTACACTAGGAGAGAAATTATCCTACTATACCACGTTGATCAGACGTGTTGGTATAGGCTTTTATTTCGAGTTTTCCACCTCTTTCATAGATGTTATATGCATATTTTGTCTCTTAGTTGTCTTTTACATTCATCCACGGGTAAGATAAGTGGTGGCGAATTGTATTCCTACTCCGTCACCACATGGAAAGAAATATATACATCATCATTCTCCTACTCTTTCCAATTACTTGGGGTCGATACAATATGTACTCTTATTTCATAGTATATATTGTAAAAGTTATTGGCAATAGTATTATGAATGGCCACCTACCAGACGTCAACCCTCTTTGGGAATGTAATTGTTGACCAAACGGCATTAGATAGTGTTGGTCCCTGTCATTATAAGGCTCTTAGTCGTATTTTACGACATCCACGAGCATAGTAAGGGTTGGTAGTATTCATAGCCGCTACCACACAGCCACAGCTTAGAACTATATACAGTATATACATATCAGTATGAAAATATACATAATATATATGTAAGTATGAAAATAACCGTGGTAATGCATTATAAATAGACGCTTTATTGCAACTAAGTATAAGTAATAAGTATATACATTATATTAATGGTAGCTTCGCGGTTTTATAGAGTAATTAACAAGCACGCCTATTAAGTAGATACAACTTAAAGCAGTTTTATATATTTTACTTATATATTTGAGATAGGTACACGTTACCTAAGTAACTATTCCAGTTTTGTCTAATTAGTCTTTTGGTATTCTTCACAACTGAAGAATACCAAAAGACTAAGTAGACAAAACTGGAATAGTTAATTGTAAGATATTTGTTGTTGTTCAACAACAACATCAAATATCTTACAATATTGGTAATCTTAATTTCTCTTAAAGTATTTAGATTACCTAGCGCACAAAAATGTCCTTATCTAATGCTGAGGCGTAGTATTGTATAATTCCTGTTTCGCATTAAGGTATGTTATGATTATACCGGTAGCTATAAAAAATCGATATTAAATAAAATGTGGCATTAAAATAATTTGGGAATTTCTTTGAATTCAAATTTTATTTTTGTTATATCGACATTTCGATTCGGTCGCCTAACGATATTACAATGCGACATTTATACCAAGCTATTTAAAATACTATACATATAATAAAAATGTAACGGATCGCTGTCTGTACATGGAAGATATATGAGAAAAAGTCTTACTGGGACCTTTATCAACACTAATAGAACCCAAAACAATCATTTTTAAAATTTTTGTCTGTTTATCTGTTTGTCTGTGTGTTTGTGCACGTTAATCTCAGAAACGGCTTATCCGATTTAGACGCGGTTTCGCTAATATATTGTGGTAAGCTTCACTTAACATTTAGGCTTTATTTCATGTCAATTAGTTTATAAATAAAAAAGTTATAGCAATTTAAAAAATGTTCGGAGAAAAAAGACTTTATCGATTCTTTTCAAATTACGTACAAATATTCTCCAGTAAAAATAAATAAACAAGTGTTTCAGCATTTGTTGATTTTCACCCTCTGGGGATGTAAATTAGGCCTGCAAAGCGGGTTGTACGACTCATTAAATCATTAGCACCAAGCCGATATTATTGAAGCTGGCAACTTGAAATGTTGACAGTGGTTTCTTTATATGACGTAGAGATTTACTAAGAAAGGATTTTACGAAATTATACCCCTAAGGGAGTGGAGCAGAATGGCAAAGTTGGTATGGGGAGAAAAAAATCTTTATTGATTCTTTTCAAATTACGAGTCGAATCAAATATTCTAGGGTAATATCCGGCATTTGTCAATTCTCACCCTCTGGTTGTGTAAATTAGGCCTGTGAAACGGGTTGATCGACTTATTACCGCCAAGCCGAAACTATTAAAGCTAGAAACATAAAATTTTGAAACATTTTATTTATGACATAGAGATTCAATATGAAAGGATTTTATGAATTCCACCCCTAAGGGCAAAATATGTAACAAAGCGGCAAAGTGTGTATGGGGAGAAAATTCCTTTATCGATTCTTTTCAAATTAATTAAGTACGTCAAATATTCTTCGGTAAAAATAAATAAACACGTTTTCTCTCTTCCTCTCCATCAACCCCGCACCAGTGCCGTTGTGAGAGCTCACACAATACACATAGTAGACGGCAATAGGTTCTTGCCTAATGGTTTAAGATACAGGTTAAGTTTAGCTTCAAAAATGTTCACTTTACAACTCAAATAATAAATCATATCTAACGAGGTCGCAACTCTGCTGGTGAAACAAAACAGTCAAATAAAGGGTGGCGATAATTATATTTGTATCCCATGGTCATATCGTAAATAATATAATAATGGTAATATAATTTATAGAATGAATAGAACTTTGAACCAACTTTTTCTTTAGTGACCGGCTGTGGTATATAGACACACGCGCGCCGTACACGTACATCTACGTTGTGCGGGCGGGCCACCGCAACCGAGTATCATGTCGAGTCGAAGCCCTTATGCAGTGAACTTCAATACAGGTACTTACGCTTGGGCCGCCCAAAGCACTAACGGTAGAGCGTGTCAACCTAGAGTATTTTCTCTCGGACCCACCCTATTGCCTAATTCCGTTAGACAACTAACTCGCAGAAGGTGCCGACCGCTTCCCAGTTTCTGACGCTGTTGATTATCATCCTAGCGACAAACCTTCAACACCTTGCATTGCTTTTTCTATTTAACTCTGTCAGAGATGACTTCTGCGTGGACGAAGTCGCGGGCAAAAGCTAGTACTATATAAGATCGTCTATTTTATTATCTTATATGTGACGGTCCCATGGTGTAATGGTTAGCACTTTGGACTTTGAATCCAACGATCCGAGTTCAAATCTCGGTGGGACCTAATGAGTTTGAATATCTTATTTTTGTTAGATACACTAATTCTTATAAAACATGTTATACAAAATATGCACGTACACCAAATTAAGATTTACTATGAAACAAAGTTTGCTCCTTGTCCCAAACAACATTCTCAAGCGTTTCGATGAGATTGGTTTTGTGGAAGGATGATTAACGGTGCGAAATGACAGGTGAAACAAGAGGCGGGGTGCAGAATGTATAGATGGATGGCCCACCGCAGGCGATTCCCATACACTATGCATTTTCCCATCGTACTTCAACACAATCACTATTTTATGAACTAGCAACATCAAATAGTACTCCTCTACATACGTATAAAATGTACTAACTAAACATAAATATGGACTTAATAATAATGTAATTTAAAAGATGATTAAAAGAACATATTCAATGTTATAGTAATTTATTCTAAATGACCATCAGCGAATATGGAAGTTATAAAAGATGCCATTTCCTCTGTTTTATGTCACAAGAACGACATGTCATTATAATAATTGATGATATCAGCCCAAACTAGAGTAATTCTACCTTGAAAATCTTAACAAAAAATATAAAACGTGCATACAAACACACATACACACAAGCACACACAACATGTGTGTGCTTGTGTTATGGATACTTCACCTATTACAAGAGCTGTTAGTTTTTGGACATGAACTTAGAGACGTTCATTCTGCCATGTTCATGTGTATAGAGATACAGGGGGAGTGAATAGGTGAATTGCCCTCATACTGCAAAATTAATAGACGCAACTGTTATCGAGTATTCCTTTCTTTCCTTTCTTGAAATGACGATATCTTCTGTTTAGTTGTCTTTTACGACAACTGCGGTTTGTGACACATTGTATTAAACAATGGAATGTTTCAACTATGTTGTGTGGAATGACAAACAAGATTCTCGATGAGATTTTATATCATACAGGTAATGCTGGTCGAACAATAGATAATCCTACAGTACATATAAAAATGGTTTTATGTATTAATTCTAATCTATTATTGTATAAACTGATAAAGTTCTCTTTATATAATAAAATCATTGGGTAAAATGAATTTATTTCAGAAGGAAAAAGTAAAATGATAATATCGTCAAAGAGACCGCACGTAATTTTATTGGAATAACAGGATTCGCGTTATCGTGGATCATATTCGTATTCTTTGTTGAGATGATATTCTGTACCATAATCTTTTTATATATGCTTGTACAACAGTAATCTTTCTCTAAGATGTATTATATTATCTAATACAGTGAATAGTATTTTTGGAATATGTTAGATATTCGCTCGATGTATTTATGTTAAAATGTGAATGTTGCGGATTGTTTTTAGTATGAATAATGAACTTTATGATGGCCATTGGTGGAAACTTGGTGGGTTACCACAAAAAAAATCCTAAACTACGTTCTCGCCTTACCAATAATAGCGTTCCTAAAAATTCTCAACCTTTCCCGCTTTTATTTTTAGCAGTTTAGAATTGCGCCCGGGGAATAAAAATAGGTTTATTCTCAATTACTTGTTATTAAACGTTGTATAGCAATTCTATTATTTGAATAAATCCAACATTAAGTACTAGATTGTTCTGGATTTTATAAATTATATTACACTCAATATTTTCCGTCAAATAAGTACGTTGAGTTATATTAAAAAATATGGTGGATCATATCGCACATACATATGAATTTCCAGGGAGACTACCGCAATGACGAAATTTAATTTCATTATTTGGAGGTACGCGAAAGATTTATTATAGGGGAAGTAATAAATATATTAATAGCGATGTGGGGGCATTAATATTGTAATAATAATATCTTCAAAATAATAGAATATATAGGCAGCAAAATTATCAAGAAGATTGAGAACTACAGGAATACGGATAGTAGAAAATAGTTGAACTATTTTCTAATATCCGTATTAATTTATTTTGTACTTTTCAGTTTTTGAAGTCGGTTTTTAAACGTAGTTCTTTTTATTTTGTACTTTTTAGCATTATAGACACACATAGGTTGTTCTATTAGCAGCGGGACTTGAGTTACTCGTTCATTTGTCGCACACATACTTAATGCTAATTTTAGACTTATATGGTTTTGTCATGGGTGCCATGTCAGAACTGGACCAACTTGACCACACGGGAAGCACCAGCTTTCAAATAAAAAAAGAATCATTAAAATCGCTTCGCTCAGACGAAAGTTATGAGGTAACAAACAAAAAAAAAATACAGACGAATTGAGAACCTCCTCCTTTTTTGAAATCGGTTAAAAATTGAACACTACCATGGTAGAAAGACATGAATCTTTATATATTAAATAAAATAAAACAGCAGTTCAGTTTCAAATAAAAAAAAAATACAATTTCAATTCAATCTTTCCTATTAAAATGTATATACCTATCTATATTATATTTACAGATACAGTATATGTACAGATTTATAATGTATTGATATTTTTTATATTTCGTTTTGTTATTTAATTTTCTATACATTTAATAAGTAATTCTAAACTGTATATTAGTATTTCCTGTATACCTTTATAAATAATAAGTATCTAATTCTTTGTACATGTAATTATATGATGATCATCACCTAAATATCTGGACAGTCCACATCCACATCATCCACACATTCTTAAATGGTTTAAATTTGCAATAAGACTCGTTAGCTGGTGCTAGAATCGAAATTTACTATAAATTATAAAATTAAACTGTTGCTTCATATACAATAATATTTAAACATAATAAAAATACTATTGCGGCGACTATATGCGACGATGGGGGCCGCCACCCATCACGCCTTGCCCAGTCAGGCGAGTCGAGGAGAGCAGAGTGCCGGATGGGCACGTGGAATGTAAGAGGATGTGTGGAAGGTAAGTTGCACGAGCTGATATCTGTCATGGCGGACAAACAGCTAGACGTGCTCTGTGTAACAGAGACCAAGCGAAGGGGCAGCGACGCCTGCGATCTTCCTGGTGGCGGGATGGCTCTGTGGTCTGGTGTACCATAGAACGACCGAGCCAATATGGGGGTAGAAGTGCTGTTGTCCTCTCGCTTGGCCTCAGGTGTGAAGGATTAGGGAATGTATGATCCCCGACTTCTTTGGGTCCGTATAAAACTAGGTGTCACCAAGTTATTCATGGTTGTAGCATATGCTCCCGTGGGATCCTCGGTGGCATCAGACCTAGAGAAGTTTTGGGATTATGTTAGGGAAGTTATGGATATGGCAGAAACCAGTGAACGCGTGATTGTATGCGGAGATTTGAACGGATGGGTGGGGAGCAAGCGTCCCGACTATGAGGACGTACTTGGTCCATTTGGTGATAAGAGAGTGAACGACGCAGGTAGGCTCATAGCGGATGTATGCATGGAGAAAAACCTTATTGTGTCAAACACATTTTTCCAACATTGGGACATCCATATGTATACATGGAGAAGGAATGAACAAAAAAGTATAATAGATTTAATTTTGGTAGACAGTCGCCTCCGAAGCAAAATATTGGACGCCTAGCCTACAGGGGCCCCACAGTCGATACGGACCACCTCTCGTTATTGCGAGATTAGTGGTCTGTTCAAAAAGTGGAGGCACTGGCGAGAGCGTGTCCACTTCGCAGGGCTTGAAAGAATAAAGGTTGAAAGGTTGCAAGAAGAGTGTGTAAGAGAAAAGTATGCAGAGGGTGTCCGAGAACGGCTGATGATGACAAGCCAGCTGCAATCGGACATTGAAGAACGCTGGAGAATATTGAAAGACAGTATGGTAGATACAGCGAAAGAAGTATGTGGAAGTTCAAAGAAGCATAGAAAAACAAATGGTGATGCATGGTGGGATGCGGAAGTTGCAGCTTCCGTAGAGCAAAAGAAGAAAGCGTGGCTAAACTATGTCTCTTCTTCGAATCTGAATGACAGTATGACTGAACAGAAGAAAGAAATATATCGGCAATGTAAGACTGACACCAAGGCCTTAGTGAAAGAGAAACGTGATAGAGCAAATATGAGTGTAGAAGATAGGCTGACTAAACACTTCGAGGGTAACACCAAACTCTTTTGGAGGGAGGTGAAGAAGTCTCGGTGTGGTTGGTCAGCCTTCAGAATGAATAAAATAAGGTCTAAAGGTGGAGACATTCTTACACAAACACAAGATGTGTTAAGCCGATGGAGTGAATATTTTGGCGATATGTACGCGGATGCTCGAGTTGGCGCTGGTGTCGCATGTGGTTTAGTAGATCAACATTCGGCACCGGCGTCCTCTGGTGTCATCAGTATGGATGAAGTTAAATGGGCGATAAGAAGTTTGAAAAATGGTAAGGCAGCGGGCATTGATATGGTGTCTGCCGAGATGATCAAGCTTGGTGGCTCCTGTGTCTGGGAGGCGTTCCTGTTGCTCCTCAATTTATGTTGGAGCTCGGGAATGGTTCCCGGGGACTGGAATAGCGCAGTCATCGTGCCTTTGTTTAAAAACAAGGGTTCACGTTATGACTGCGCAAATTACAGAGCCATAAGCTTGACCAGTTTGGCAGCAAAAGTGTACGGTAAAATTATTGAAAGGAGAATGAGGATGGTGTCCGATGGTTTGATGTGTGAGACACAAGGAGGTTTCAGGAGTGGAAGGGGATGCATGGATCAAGTGTTCTCTCTGCGCAACATTGTGGAGAAGCATCTGGCTCTAGGTCAGAGGGTTTTCTGCAGTTTTGTGGATCTGGAGAGAGCATTTGACACGGTTGTACGAAAGGAACTTTGGAACATTTTACCGGAGTATGGTATTGACGGTAAACTGCTACAGGCTGTGCAGTCCAGTTACATGGCCTGGGGAGCCTGTGTGCGGCTGTATAATGGAATGTCGCCTTGGTTTGACCTCAAAATCGGCGTTAAGCAGGGGTGCGTTCTGTTGGCTAGGCTGTTTATCATATATCTGGATAAATGTCTCCAAAGGTTCAACGATATGAATGTGGGAGTCCAGATGGGCGACTCAGTGGTCACTGCTCTGCACTATGCAGATGATGCAGTCCTGCTGGCACAGTCAGCGACTGACCTGCAGGCCCTAGTCGACACAATGACAGAAGATTGTAAGAAAAGGGGTCTACGCGTGAATGTGAGCAAAACCAAAATAATGGTCTTTGAAAGAGATGAAGCCAGAACAGATGTATGTAAGAGTAACAATAGGTAATGATGTACTAGAGCAAGTGGATGAATTTGTATATCTTGGATGTGGATTTAGCCGAGATGGAAGGTACACCACTGATATAGATCGAAGAGTGAGTGCGGGAAATAGAGTGAACGGAGCGTCGGGACAACTTCTCGGTAGCCACCACCTCCACCAGAAGGCACGTGTAGCAATACATAACGCTATGCTGGTCCCAACATTACTATAAGGAAGCGAGAGTTGGGTATGTAGAAAAGAGTATGAAAGTAAAATTAATGCGGTCGAAATGCGATCTCTACGGAAAATCTGTGGAGTTAGGCTGACCGACCGCATTCGCAACGACGACGTAAGAGAGCGAATAGGTATGAAAGAGAGTATTGGTGTAAAGATGCGAAAGGGAATGCTCCGATGGTTCGGACATGTGGAAAGAATGCCGAACGAACGTCTGGTTAAGAAGATATACAATGCGAAAGTGAAAGAATATAGGTACCGGGGGAGACCGAGACTCACCTACCTAGACCAGATTGGTCACGTGCTGAAAGAACGTGGAGTCAAGAGTCTCCGAAACTGGCGAGCGTGTATGAAGAGAATTATGAATGTTGAAGAAGCGAGTGAAGCATGCAAGGATAGAGTTCTCTGGCACTCTGTTCTCTCTGCCTACCCTGCAAGGGATATGGCGTGATGATATGTATGTGTAAAAATACTATATCTAGATCGCAAAAATAACTGTAGGCTTTTATATAAAGCTTGGTCGCTTCCATTTTTTCTAGATGAGAAGACAATATTTTATCGAAGTATCTGCGGATATTCTTATTTATTGTAATGGACATTGAGATAATTTACCAATTTAATTTAAAGTAGGTACTTTTTCTTAATGTCCCTTAGCAGTGAATTGTCTGTTGTATAATTTAATACTTCGTAGCTCTTAGTATTTTTATATTTAACAATGATGACATTCACAGTTACATTTTTTTTAAATATAAGACCTCACATAAAGGTATAAATCAGTCCTCCCATGACCATGATCACTGAAAGTGTTCGAAACGTTGGGAAATTAAAAATCAAATATAAACGCGATAGAATCCGTAAAACTAGTTTTATTTAAAGGTATAAATTCTTGAGTCACGGGGGACTTTAAAAATATAATTATTAGACACAAATCATCATTCTCCTGCTCTTATCTCAATTACTTGGGGTCGACGCAATTTGTTCTCCTCTTTCATCATACATATTGCAAAAGTTATCGGCAATAGCTTATGGCCGCCCGCCTGCCTGACGTCAATCCTCCTTGGTGATATAATTGTTGACCAAACGGCATCAGGTGGAGTTGGCCCAGATCTATATAAAGCTCTTAGTCGGCTTGTACGACATTCACAAGCTAAGTAAGGGTTGGTAGTATCTGCTACCACACAGCAATTATTGGACACAAATGACACCTAGAAAAATAATTTATGGGTCGCACAAAGAATTGTCTTATATAGGAATCCAACCCGCGACACTCGGCGTGGGAGATGGCTGATTGAAAAATTTCTAATCATCTTTATACTTAGCTACCATCAGAGTATAATTTGGTTGTCTTCAAAGAAATAAAGAATATACTTTAACATAACGCGATGCAATATCTGGGAATATGCCGCCACCATTCATCAGATGCGATCCAAACAAAACCTGCGTCCTAAATTAAACAAAAAATACTCTTAAATAACTTAATCTCGAGGGGACCTTTGTCAGTCTGTCATGAAAGCTGTAAAGAATTCGATATGTTAATATAATAAAACCCAATATATTTAGTCTTAGAGTTTATGTTCGGAAAGGTAGACATAACTATAAATAAATACATTTAAATTTCGTTTGTAACTTTAATTCTTTGAAATAGAGCTAGACAAATTACATGGTTTATATTCTCTGTATAGTAACAATATTGTCGCTTCATCTTTCTTTCCCTCCTCATTGTAAGAATGGATCAATTTATATGAGCAGATCACGTTAGCTGCTGCTTGAAAACTTGAAATATAACGCTATGCCAATCCATTTGACCAGTTTAGTACATTAGTGTAGACAATAAGCTAATTTCTCTCATCTTAAGAATCATGTCATGTCAATCTCTCATCATTAGGACTTATAAAGGCTGAAAAGAAGAGGGAATAGAACAGAACTGAGGTTATCGATTTTCTGAGTATCACAATTAATTGCTAAATTATTGCTAATTATTTACTATTTAGAAGTTCTTACCATAAAAGTACTACCCTATTTATAAAGTATTATACTTCATGAGTAGGGTCGCAAACCTTAAAGGTACTTCATCTTCGACAATCACTTTCTTATTCCACTTGACAAATTAGGCAATTAAACGAAACAAAATAAGAAAAATATGTTTTAAATCATATGATTTACGTATTACGTATATACGTACACTACTATTAGTACCTATATATTATATATAACATTCTTTTCGTGTGGCCATAAAGTAAGAATACCATTGATCAACCCCCTATCTCATCTGTGGGTGTCGTAGAAGACGACTAAAGAATTAAATATGCATATAGCAAGGGAAAGAAATCTCGAAATAAAACCCTATACCAACCCATCCACACACACCTCCATAATAGTAATATAATAGGTGTCCCTTAAATAATATATGCCTTAATAATTTGCGAATAACGTTCTAAGGATTATCCTTTGGGTTGGGATCGAATCAAGCATCCAGCATGGCACGTCGTTACATAGACTGCTACGCCAAACAATTAAAAAGAAGCTTGTGATGATTTCCCAGGCTTCTTTCCAATTCTTTTTTAATAATTAGAAAGATTTATATTGTCTTAATTGTGTCTTCAACTTGTCATTCTTTTGTTTATAGAGCGAGTACCGTTTCGCGGGCGGAGGGTATCCCCGGGCGAATGTCAAAACCAGCAGTCGCAGTGGAGGTCTGTGTTCAGCGGCTTTGGTAGGTGGCGCATTATTGGCTGCCGTTGCAGTTCTTGCAGTAGCAGCTCTAGCCTTCTACATGGGAGCACTTAGGCCGGACAATGGAGAACGTAAGTGTAATTTTATTTATTTGATATCAGGAAAATTTATGAGATATATTTGACGTCACAGATTGCGTAGTGGTTAACATACCGACTTTCCGTACCAGTTCCGTGGGTTCGATTTCTACGCAGGACAATACCTTGTGCGATCCACAAAGTATTCTGAATCTGTTCTAAGTCTGGTGGTCTAAGGTGGGTTTATTTAACTGCATTAATTATATGTTTGTAAAGTCCCCTTAATACAAGGATTGTTTCCTTAGTCCGGGGCTTTTTTGTAAAAAAATATATTGTAAAGGGCATGAAGGACTCGATTTTTATAGGATCGATAACTTTATGCTTTATAACATTACCCAAGTCTACCAAGTTTACTATATACCAGATACGTGACTACTTATCATACATCCACCAAATAGTATGACTATGCAGTCAATCTTTACAAACATGCGTTTGTAAAGTATTGTAACACAGAAGTATTATGGCTGGGATATTACAGAGTCGTCAGCATGCAAAGCCGTGCACACAACATGCCCTGATAGAAGCTTTCTGGTCATAGACAACAGCGACTTGACCGACTAGTAGATATATCGCACAGACTACATTACATCTATTTTACTTAAACATCATGCAGCAAAAAGTCAAGTTGATAAGGAATGTCTTAGTTAAGATTTTAAATAAACCTGCGTTTATTAAAATAAATTTGGAAATACTAAGTGTCACTTATGAACCTACATATATCTTTTACAGTTAGTAGGTAAATTTCGTACATTAAATAGTTCATTAAGTCCAATTTCGTTATTTCCAGCTATAATGTCATTCGAGGGTACCTTTCGGGTGATGAAGGGTGACGTATACGGTGGCGTGCCAGGCAGCCCTTCCTACAGAGAACGCGCTCGGCGCTACAGTGTTGCACTTCGTCAAGTATATGCAAATCCTTCTCCCTTACGACAAGCATTTACCGGAGCTATAGTTACCGGTTTTGGTGACCGAAGACTAGATGTACACTTCAGACTTTATCTAGATAGAAGAAAAATACCAAGGTATTAAAAGCTTGTTGTTAATTGAAACTGATTTTTTGCTATTTTATAAAGTAATATTATATAAATGAATATGTTTATGATTTTCAGTTCAGTGTCGAATATAGAAGAAGTTCTTAGAAATACTCTTATTCAAGATTTAAATTCAAAACACCCAGCTGTTGGTCAAACTATAAAAGTAGACACGTCTAGTATAGTAATTAAAAGAGATTTAGAACATACATATCATTCTGAATCATATGTCAAAGAAGCAATGAATGAGAGCCTGGCGATAAATAACCCCAAAGGTTCACCACCGGCCTCAGCTGGAATTGATAAAACTCTTCAAACCAGGGTCGGTGTTGTTCGAAAGACTACCATAAAACCAAATCAAAACAACGATCCAGATGAACCTGATATTGATACTGAAAATATTCCTGTGGTTCAGGGATCATTTCAAATTACGAAGACCGAGGCGGATATTACTGAGAATAAAAAACTAAATGCTAGTCCACCACGTCATGATGATAAACCAATTCATAAAGCAACTCCAGTTAAGACTACTACAACGACAAAAGCACCCGTAACAAAATCAAGTACAAGAGCACCAACTACTAAAAGAGTTCCTACTAGTACACCGAATACCCGTCCATTTACTATGAAATCCACTCTTAATGTCAGAACTAGAACTGAACCGACACCAAAGAATATTCAAAAAATTAATATAATTGCAAACACTACTACATCAACCACCACTACGCCTTCAACTACAACAATTTCAACTACGACTAGCAACGTTTCTCAATTATTACTTGACTTATTGACGAATGAAAACCATTACAAGGACTTACCTAAAATTGATACATTATTCACCGTTCCGCACGTTATTGATAATGAGCCATGGCGACCTATAACACGCCCCTATTATGAACAAACAAGCAAACCTGCGTATACAACGATAGACTTTAGCAGTGATTTGAATGCTGAGGATAGAATGGGTGTTGCAGAAGTAATAGATGATGTATCAATAATTGAAAGTATGCTGAGTCCTATTCCACCAGCAAAGCAGATAGACAAAGTAACACCAAAACCAGTGAATATACACAACGTCGATGCAGGTCTAGCTGCTGATATTTATATACCCAGTCCTGTTTATACGAGTTTTACTCTCCCAACGTTTGCACCACCTATAAATAATATGGAAACTTTAGGATCACATTATCCAAAACCGCACCCTATACCAGTGGACAAAATAAGTAGTGCAATTGAAGGTGTCAGTGAAATAAAATTTAGTGACGAAAACGATGGTAAGCCTATGGAGCGTCCACCTAAAGATAAACAAACGAGTGCAGCTATAAATGTTTTGGGAATTGACGCTACAGATAATACCACCAAAGAACTATCCATAGATGGAGCGTCAATTTTGAAAAGGCACAATGCTACAACAACTTCTAGCACTATAAGTGCTACTGCTATTAACAATACAACTTTGATTACTCCTACTACACCGAGTAGTACAGTGATAAATTTAGATGTCACTGATTCAAAAGTAGAACAACTAGACAAAATTAATAAAACTACAGACGTAGTGAATAATACTAATACTCTTAAAGAGAATTCAACGCGGCGCCCAAATAATAAAGTGTCTATTATACCGAGTACGAGTGCACCATATCTTACATGGGAATTAGTGAATACTTCTACTAATGACAATGACACATTTAACAAAAATTCTCCTGAGAAATATTACAATGATACTCTACAAGCTATTATAACAAAAAATGATGACGTTTTCCCAAATACTACACCTAAATTTACCGGTAAAGTATCTATCTTAAGAAATTTAACTGATATTATAAAAAAATACACTCAAACTATAACAGATATACATGAAGAAGAAGCTAAAGAAAGTGAGCAACGTCATAATCACAATAAAATGACTGGTACAGTTGAAGTAGTACCAGATGACGAATTAGAAGTCACAACTACAGGAGTTATCACATTATTACCCGCTAAGTCTAATCTAGGAGTTAATCGACCTTTAAGACCTCGGCCAATCATGAACGCTGAATCTCAAGTTATGAAAGAAAATTTGCGGACATTTTTTCAAAGTGAACCTGAATCACAAAAACTTATTGATGAATTAAGTACTGAAGATTATTACCAAGAAAATGATTCGGGTAGTTCTGAGACGCAAATAACAGAAAATTCAGATACGTTAATTAAAATTGAAAATCAGGATGCAATAGATAACCCGAAACTAATTAAAGTACCTGAAAATATACCTATTAATAGTAGATTACCAAAATCAAATGACGACTCGAAATTTTTGAAGACAGGTAAAGTTACAAAAGATTATATCCAAGGGTCAAATACAACTAATATTCCTGATGGTACCTATAGAGTTTCATACCATGTGACTGGCAGCGTTAGTAGTAAACGTGCAAATAGAACACAAAATCTACCTGCCTACGAATTAGCTTTAGACCCAGATATTGTATTAGAAATACCTATTAATCAAACAAATAGTTTAACTATAGATAAATTGAGACAACTCGCTAGTGTAGCGACAATATCTGATTCAAGTAACAATACTTTATTTCGATCACCGGGCAGTGTCATTTCAACGAAAGCTATACCATCTAGCTATACCTTAAGTCAAGCTGGGTTTAAAATATTAACTAAAACATACAATAAAATTCAAAATCCTGATAAACAAGAACAGCAAAATAGTCACAACAACCTGTTGTCTTCTGCTAAAGACGTTAATAAAGCAACAAAACCTCAAAAAGAAATAGAAAATAAAATACACAAGGAAGTTGAAAAAAAAGGTAATTATTATGATAACCTAATACCATGAAACAAACACATATTAATTTAGAAAATTATTACCACTATAAAAAAAATTGTATTATTTTAGAAGAATGTAATAACGCAACCTCGTTCCGTTGTCCTGAGGGTGCTTGTTTGCCATTGACATCTCGCTGCAATCGTCTCCTCGACTGCCTAGGCGGCGAAGACGAGCGTGCATGCTCTTGTGCAGATTACTTACGCGCAGAATTCTCTCAATCTAAAATTTGTGACGGTGTCGTCGATTGCTGGGATTATTCTGACGAAAATGCGTGTGGTACGTTATACACAATTTCTATTTAATGGCATAAGTCATTACTAACATGATTTACTCCAAATTTTGCACATTCTGGTTTAATAGAATGCTGCTTTATTAAGATATATAAAATGTTATATTATATCCATCCTATTGATGAACGAAACTTTTTTTATTGATGACCAAAAAAGAACATTTTAATTCTATATGAACACTTCCAACTGAATGATCTTGTACATACTCGTAGCAATATCTTTATCTTCGATACATAGGCTAAAGAGTTAGTTCAAATCAATGCTGTTTTAAGTTATTTATTAAAATGTTTCAGCTAATGTAATATATCACTGTGGATATTAAAAACTATTACTTTTAAATTTTATTAAAAGTGTCACTAGTAGAATTTGAATTCAATCCCCACGAAAATTCATTTTTACATTTACGTACTGCGTTCATATATACAAAGAATGTTACATATTAATGTACTTAAATTACCACCTAGTAAAGCCAAATTTAATTAATTATCATAATAATTATTCCAGACTGGTGCAAAGAAGGACAGTACGTCTGCGCGAATGCTCGACAGTGCATTGATATGACTAGAGTTTGTGATGGGACACCTGATTGTCCCCTTGGTGATGACGAAAAGAGTTGCGTTGCACTGGCTGACGAGTTAGAAGATAAAGAAGTGATACCCTATAATGAAGAAGGTTGTATAGAATTACAATCAAAATAATACTATAGAATGGTGCTGCTATGTATTGTATTTCATAGTCTAGCCAAAGAATACGCAGGTGTAAATGTACTAGATAATAATATGGTTGATAGTAATAATACGCGCTCATGTATCGATCTAAATACTCATATATTATAAATAATTAAAATAAATATCATGGTAATATATAATATTATTCAGGCAATCTAAATACTTATTGTCCCATTCTCTATTTAACTAACAATATAAGAGTACATCATGTATTTTGAAAATATGGATTCATTCATATCACCTATTTATTGTATAAACATATAGCTTACTAGTAAATCTCACGTAAGTAAATTCTTTATATAGATAATAGTTCTACCTAGCTATTTTTAGTAGTTTAGCAAATAACATTAACACTTGAACAACATTATAACTTATATTCTTTAAATAATTAATTAAATTCACCAACTGCATCGTATTGGCCAAACTGACTAGTGGAGAACTTTATTTCGATTAACCTTCTCTTGTATATTATCTGGTTATTATATCTTACATTTCATAATCAAGTTTCTCTATATGAAAGGTGTGGTGACCATTATATTTTTACTCCGTAATCGTACAGAAATTTCAGATACATATCATGGTGATATAAGGGTTAAGATGATTTAAACATAAAAAAATAGATCGCATCGCGAATTAGTATATAGTAGAGAATGTGCCCCTCACAGAACAAAATTGATATAAAAATTGGTATCTATCAAAGGAAACCATTTATTTTGGTAGCCAAGGGCATTAAGCAACGATATCTGAAAGATCTTATATAAAAATTTTAACATTTCAGGTTATGTGATGGTACGTAAGCGAGGCGTATGGGGCCGTCTCTGCGTGGAAAGCTTCAATGACGTTGTCGAACAAGCGCATAGCTCGCTAAAACTACCAGACCTAGGCAGGGCAGTGTGTCGAGCTATGACATTCAAGTAAGCTTAAACTTTGTTTCGATTAGCTATTATAATTAACCGTATAAAATATTACACCAAAAAAAAATATGCAGCGGTTTCTAAGCTGCTAATCAATTTTGGGTTAGAGATTTTGTATCCTACTTTTAGACTGAGTGATGTAAATATGTCATTACTTATAAAATATCCATAAAGCGAGATTTGATATTTCACACCAAACTTACACAGCAATATCTTCATATTATTAGTCACGGTTTTTGTTCATTAGAATTGTAGTTGGTACGGCCTATAGACTCTATCTCCAATTAATGTTGAACATAAACATTATATACGAAAAATATCCTTTGCATCTGTTACAAATTTACTATATCTACGGCGGATATCAGGTAAACATGTCAGATAAAAACGAGAGCTTATAAAAATGTTGAAGTATATTATAATCTTCATTATTTATGGCAAAAAAATAGAGACTATATAATTTATCTGCTTTTTACAGTGAAGCAGGTTGGTCTTATGAAGCACGCGAAGGTCGTAAAGCAAGCACATCTGGTTATTGGGAGGTGTGGCATAATGCGGCTGCTCGGGCGCAAGATACACAACTAACGTTTCGAAGAGCATCTTGTGCGAGAAAACGAGCATTGCGGGTGCGATGTACTGGACTAGATTGTGGTATACGACCACATGCCGATGCACAACAAGCCAGGTGACTAGACATACCAACTCCTAAATAATCTTGATAATATCCAGTTTCATTTACTTATTTTTAATTTTTAAACTCCTATGAGATAACTATTGTCACAAACGGAGAAAGATCTAATGAGGGACCTCTAATGCTACATGCTTTGTAAATAAAAGCAACAGATATTTTTTTAATATTTTACACGATTTTAAAAAGTAAGAACTCTTAGATGATTTGCCTTTTGCTCATTTTTCCCAAGACTTGAGACTGAAGATCACATTTAAGAACGAAACTTTGGTAAACTTTTGCTTTAACATCGGGCTAGAACTAATAATTTAAGATCATTAATAAGAATTTAATAACTTCGTCTTTATCCTGCCCCTATCTTCATGGAAATGGTTACTGCCACAATTGTTTACAAATGAGTTTCTTAGTCTAAGTTCAGTTTAGTTTAGTCTAAATAACATTTTTTTAGAAAAGCCTAAAAAAAGTAGATATGCTATGTTAAAGACACAATGGTTATGGTAGTGAGTATAGTTTGCACAGCAGACGTCTGTGTTAGGATGAATGATACTGACAAGTTGGTGCGTCGGGGCAGGGTGGTCGGTGGCGAAGGCGCGGCAGGTGGTTCCTGGCCCTGGCAGGCCGCTCTCTACCGGGACGGAGACTTCCAGTGTGGTGGCACCCTCATACATGCAAGCTGGCTACTTTCCGCTAGTCATTGCTTTTACCAGTAAGTAAATATCTCTACCATTTTATTAAATACATCTATTTACAACACAACTAGTGTATCTTTAGATTATTTTCGACTGCAAAGACAGCGGAGTGATTTAAATACCAACTTTTTATACGAGTGCCGTGTGTTCAATTCCCACTCAGTACAAATCTAACGCGACCACGAATCGGACGACGCAGCATAGGATGACCCCCCACACGGTGGACTGATGACCTCATCAAGGTCGTAGGAAACCGTTGGTTGCAGGTGGCACAGGACCGTTACAGATGGCATTCTCGTGGGGAGGCCTATGTCCAACAGTGGACGTTTACGGGCTGATGGATGGATGATACAAATCTAAGGGTGAAACGATTGTATTGAGTCTGGGTATAGTTTGTATCTTATAGTTGTACGAGTATAGTTGTGGCATCCCTCATAATATAGATGCATTCCTTAGTATAGTATGTTGTTATTTAAAAATATTATAAATTGACTAATAAACTTCTATTCATCAAATTGCTAATATAATAGTTCAAGCTAATATTTATATAGTAGCCTAAACCTAATTGCTAATATATAGTAGCTTAAGCCCTAGCAATTGTTAACAATTGCCAGGGCTTAGGCCCACACCAGTGTGGACTTACATTTTTATATATAAAAACATAATGCCAAAAAAAATACATATATTTTTTTACATTTTAACATTATTAATAAATTTTAATCATAATATTGGTCCTTCTTTTATCCAGCTTTTTCAACAATCAATTTTTTTGAGAACAGCAACGTAACTCACTTATTTTTCAATATAATTTATTATTAGTACCATATGATGTGTGGTGATATTGCTGTGTGGTAGTACCTAAGAATAATAGCAAATATATAAAATAAAATACTAGCCAATAATTACATTCCCAAGGAGGGTTGACGTCAGGCAGGCGGCCGGTCATAAAATCATTGTTAATAACTTTTGCAATATGTACGATAAAAGTAGAGTATATATTGTGTTTATCCCAAGTAATTACGATAAGAACAGGAGAATGATGATAATATGTGGTGATATTGTTTTTGGCAATAGTTTTAAACTAAATTTTATTCCAAGTATTTCCCCAATAAAAAAACCATTACTAAAAAAATATTTAGCTTAATCGACAACAAAATTATGGAATAAAATAAATTTATCTAAAGTTGCTTTATGCAAGAACATCATTATTTAAGTAAAAGGCAGTCAACAGGAAAATGGGTGCAAGCATGGAGGTCGTATCTATCCCTAGAAGAGGCAGGATGATCAACAGAGCACGTCGTAAAGTTCATAATGATGATGAGACTAACAAAGAGTATTTTTTTTGTGGTTTTAGGGCGACAGAAGCGCATTGGGTTGCACGACTAGGTGCCGTGCGTCGCGGAGCCTGGCCTCGCGGGCCATGGGAGCGAATAGCCCGCATCCAACAAGTAGTACTGCATCCCAAATACGCACCACGAGGTTTTCGCAATGACATAGCCCTACTGCGATTAGATGCTCTGCCATTACATGCGCGTTTACGTCCAGCCTGCCTACCGCCAGCACGGGCTCAACCCCCAGCTGGATACCACTGCACCGTTGTCGGATGGGGTCAACTTTACGAACATGAAAGGGTCTTCCGTGAGTACAAAATCCAACTGTAACATTTTTAATACCTACAACTTGACTGACTCAAAGACCCTTATGGTACAAATATAAAAAAATAAAATACAATTCCTTGAAATCCAAAATTGCATCAAAATCAGTCCAGCCACTTAGGCGTTCAGTCACATACACACTTACTACCACTATCTATAGGTATATAAATATGATAATTTTACCACAGACAAAACTTATAACATTTATTGAAAACAAATTACACACATTTACATAGTGATAATATACAATCAGGTGAGTAGGTGACGTTTTCTTAGTTAGATTACAAGCAACCTGTGTTGTGAATTCCACATTAGAGCACTTTTTTCATTAAAATAGAAACTCATATCTAACCTATTCTACCGCCGAACAAGAATAGCATAATATTTTCTCGAGTTATTTATATATAGAGATATTTTACGCTTACATCCCTTAGGACTTCTAACATGAGGAAAAGAATATAAGGTTTCCTTGTTTGAGACATTACAGTCCTTCACTGGTGTACTATTTTTAACCAATTATACTATTGTTATTTAACTTATTGTTAAATAACAATAGTATTTCAAGATAGCTAAGGGATTATAACAGTAATATTACAAGTAGTACAAGAAGTATCAAGTACAAGAAGTATAAGTAGTACACGAAGTACAAGTAGTATAAGAAGTACCAAGTACAAGAAGTACAATTAGTACAAAAAGTACATGTAGTTCCAAACACAGCTATGTGTTTAATACTATAACAGTAGTAAAACAAGCAATACAAGAAGATTAATATATGATTTTTAATATTAATTTACACAGTACTTGTTAAACTAAACAATATATGTAGGCGAAAGCATAAATGTCCACTTTAGACTGAATTATAATTAATCATAAGGTAAGAATATTGTTAAATACAAGTTTCATAAGTTTAAGAAATAATAATACATGCAATGTGTTTACTCTTGTTTTCAGCTGACACGCTGCAAGAGGTGGAGTTGCCCGTTATATCGACAGCAGAATGCCGGCGGCGCACTCGCTTCTTGCCGTTGTACCGCGTCACAGACGACATGTTTTGCGCTGGTTATGAGCGCGGTGGTCGTGATGCCTGTCTAGGTGATTCTGGAGGACCACTTATGTGTCAGGTAACTAATGCCAAAAAAATTACTGCATTTACATTAATTTTTTTATAGATTCTTAAAAATTTTGAGGCGATAAAATGTTAATAGAGGATAAAGGGTAGATTATTCACTCATATTTTGATTTCTTTAATTTTTGCGTACCATTATCGAATGCCAACTGCTGTATTTAGGAATGTTGTTATATATGCTAACATTACTTTTTTTATTGCTTATTGTGGCAAATGAGTAAGCAGCATACCTGATGGTAAGTGTTACTGCCCCCCATGGACCTTTGCCAAAGCCGCTGCCTTCCAATACAAACCCCAAATCCACCCAGCCGAGCTGCCAGCTTTCTCGCTCACCGAACGAAGCGCAATAGCACATTGTCATTACTCGAACGTGGATCTTCTGCGAAAGTGTGGTACTACCTCGGACAGACCGGCCCGCACCTGTAGATAGAAAACTGTCAACAGGGTGATCCTACTACTAATAAATTAAGCTACGTCATTACGATTAATATTGGTTGATGCTCAGTTTGGTGTCGTACATAATGAGCTTTCAGTAAAGCCACAAACAACAGCAATGCCCACAGCTAAGAGTGATGTATTGGTTTTGCGACATCCCTAATTTTATCCATAATTTTTAGTCATTCAACTATAACTAAAGAATATTTCATCATCATCATCATCACAGCCGATAAATGTCCCACTGTTGGGCTCGGGTCTCCTCCGAAGTGGGAGGGAAATTAACCTACTATACCGCGCTCGTCAGACGTGTTGGTATAGGGTTTTGTTTCGAGTTTTCCTTCTCTCGCATAGATGTTATATGCGTTTTATATCCCTTAGTCGTCTCTTACGATCACCCACGGGTAAGATATGGGGTGGTGAATAGTATTCTACTCCTTCACCACACGGAGAGAAAGAATATTTATTAATACTAAAAATATACTTACATGTTAACGAAATTATGTTGACTTTCAGGAATCAGATAAATGGTACGTCTACGGTGTTACAAGCAATGGTTACGGATGTGCGCGGGCAAATCGTCCTGGAGTCTACACCAAAGTTTCGCATTATATTGAGTGGATAGACAACGTAATAGCAAATTATACTCCATCACACAATCACACCAATAACTCCGATGAAGGTCCAGAGTCCGAAGAAGATTTCTATGCTGATCTAGATACAGCAGAGAATAGAAGAGCTAGCAGAATAGATACTTGTAGAGGTTTTAGATGTCCGCTAGGTGAATGCTTGCCTGCCACAAGCGTTTGTAATGGATTTCTTGAATGCTCTGATGGCAGTGATGAATGGCAATGCAATATGCCCGTACGAAATAACTCCAGTTTAGATCCTGATTAAAATATACATGTATTTTATTATTTATAAGCCAGTACTTAGAGTAGGATATATTTCGAAATTCGACTGATATTTTATAAGCCTACCTTTAAGATGTCTCCCTGTTAAGTTAATATTCGATTGATACAATTTATATTTTATATAAATTTTTGTTTGACGCTAGACAATTTTTTTACGCCATAATTATATAATTTTATTTGGGTTTCTCTGTACATATAGACTATATTTCTAACGCCCAAATTATTTTATGTTTACCACTGCACGATTATTTCTTAACTAAACTTATTTATTGAATACATGGATTGCCTTTTCCGTTTGAACAATGTAATGTTCAAATGGACGACGCAAGCCATGATAAGAATAAAATAAAAATATAACGAACACTCATTTTTTTACTTTTTATTTTTAACCCTTAACATATTCAAGCACACAAGCTAAAGGTGGGAATGTATCATCATCCTCATCATCTCAGCTCACACACGTCCCACTGTTGGGCTGAAGCCTCCTCCATAATGAGAGGGCCATTGACCTATTATACCACGCTGGTCAGACGTGTTGGTATAGGGTTTTGTTTAGAGTTTCTCTTCTTTCGCATAGATATTATATGCGTTTTATATCGCTTAGTCGTTTCGTACGATCACTCACGGGTAAGATAGGGGGTGGTGAATTGTATTCTTACCCCGTCACCATACGGAATAGTACTCTGAATAGCGTAGGGATACGACGGGACGACTAAGGGATATAAAACGCATATAACATCTATACAAGAGAAGGAAAACTCGAAACAAGCCCAACAGTGGGACATATACGAGCTGAGTTGATGATGATGAGATGATGAAGATCAATAAACTGTCATGCAGATATTTGAACCCTAATTCTGAGTTTTCATGATTAATGAAAAAGATGAGGTTGTGCATAAAAGGTAAAATGATAGAAAGTATCGCGACGAAACATCCATATTTAAGCCTGCACCAACGACGCCAAAAGTTTAGATATGTGATATCAAGGCAATATAAATGACCCATTAAATCAATTTTACGTATCAAATATATCACCTTAATAAATTATATTTAACTGCCATTAACAACAGAAAATATTTTAACATCTATGTTATAAGTTATTTTTATTGCCTTAGATAGCACTTAGAATTCTCAAAGATATGTGAAAACTTAGCTACAAAAACAGCTAAGTCGAGAGCTTAAACTGCCATAAACATTAAAGGCCGTTTATACAAGGAATCAGAATTTTCAAGTTCCTATAGTCTGGTTCAAAACTTTTTTTATTGTTAACAGTACATGGTCTTGTAGCCCCTCTATTAACATCTTTAACATCATATTAATTCAATTATAGCAACATCTGGTGAAATCCAAAACTGTAGTCATCAGGTGTAAGCCATTTTGTAGGAAAACGAAATTCTGCTGTAACTGGTTACTCCAGAAAGTAGTCGACCCGATAATAATAATAATGAAGGTAAAAAAGATAATGAATAGTACTGATAAATTATTTTATATTAGATGCTGTTTAAAATTATATTTTTTTATAAGTTATATTACTCTATCATCATCATCATCACAGCCCATAAATGTCCCACTGTTGGGCTCGGGCCTCCTCCGTAGTGGGAGGGAAATTAACCTACTATACCGCACTGATCAGACGTTTTGGTATAGGGTTTTGTTTCCGAGTTTTCCTTCTATCGCATAGATGTTATATGCGTTTTATATCCCTTAGTCGTCTCGTACGATCACCCACGGGTAAGATATGGGGTGGTGAATAGTATTCTTACTCCGTCACCACACGGAAATATATATATAATAATATTACTCTATAGTATGGACTAAATACTGAGAATAAGGCATAGACTAGAGTATACTATCTCTATACCTAAATGTACTTCCACTTACGCTCATAGACATAATATTTATGCTAAATACTAAGTGAACCTCAGAGCAAGGAATAGACAATCTATATGGCTAAACAAGAATCACAGTACAAGTAAATTACTAGATACATAACACAAGATTTTTCCTTCTGAAGACTTCCTCGAGGCTCTTTTACTTGGACACTGGCGAAATAACTCCTAAGATGCAGCAGAATCCAAAAATGAAAAAAAAAAGATATCTTTCTTGAGTTTTGATAGATGACAGGTTGATGTTGAATTAATAATGCCAAACGAATAGATATATAGCCATGAAATGAAGAAGTAAAGTGATGTGATATATTCAAATTTTAAGTTAATATAATTACATTATATATTTTAACGAATTAGTTTGAGGTGATCACGTTCCAATGGCACGTTTATGTATAATGTTAACAACAATTATCACAGCCTTGTATCTGAGAACGATGTTCATAGGAGTAGCAGAACGCAAACGTATACTAAAACTACAGGAAGCAAATAGTGCAGGAATTACTATACCTTTTTTACAATTTTGTTATAATTTATTATATGCAGTATACGCACAACTTACGATTACTAACCTGGTAGGTGCAGTAATATTTTTGTTATAATTTATTTTTCGAGATAATAAATTATCTTATTCTTTATTTTGTTACAGGTAATATTTATTATAAAATATGTACCCACGGGGTACTTAACGTACAATCAAATGCAATATGCGTATTTATCATCTCGAGCAAGAGTAAATAATAAGCAAAATGAGTTGAATGATATTGAATTACAGGTTGCCTACCTTTCTTAATAATAATAATTTGAACATTTACTGATCAAAATACTATTTGATATAATAGATTTTAGATGAAACATTTTTTTTTGATAATGATTTTGAATATTTTGATGTCATCGTCACTGCGATAACTGAGATCTTGGGCATCGGGAAAAACAAAATTAAATTAATACGTCATTCATCGTCACCATTCTTCTGCTCTTATCCCAATTACTTGGGGTAGAAGCAATATGTACAGTACATATTGCTAAAGCTTTTTATGGCCGGCCGCTTTCCTGACGTCAACCCTCCTTGGAAATATAATTTGGTGACAAAATAGTATTAGGTATAGTTGGCCTAGGTGGATAAGTCGTCTTTTACGACATCTACGAGCAAAGTATCTATGGGTTGGCAGTATTCGTAGCCGCTACCACATAGCAGTAAATAGTTTTAGCCATAAAAATATGTATGACATTCGCATAAATTTAAGAAATCAATAAAACATTATTATAATTATATTAGTATCTGTTTGCGATTTTTAAAGTTCTACTAACTGTAATTTTGAACTAATAGTAATTATTGTTGGTTGGCTTTTCTGTAAGTGGCTAATGTCCGTAACTCAATTTAAATGATACATAATATCAACGTTGAGCGTCATTCAAATTGCCTTAGGTGATACCTAAAATTTAACGGTCTTTTAACAAAACGAACGTGAGCAAATCAAAAGAATTTTAAGGAAAATATTTTTCTGCCTAATTGTTGTGTGTACGTACACATTTAGTACTTTGTCTAATTAGTTTTAATGTAGATTTGCAGAGATAAGTATATTTTGTTAAGGCAACAACCGGCACTAAGGAAATAATCCCTGTATTGCGAGGGACTTCACAAACATAATTTAACGGATACAAATTACATACAGACTCAAAGCAACAATTTGTGGATCACACAAAGTATTGTCCTGCGTGGGAATAGAACCCATAGCACTGACACGGTTAGTCGGTCTCCTGCTACGCCATCTGTGCCTGAAGGGTGAAGATAGGTATTGAAAATACTAGCATAGTTAGTATGTATCTTGTTACAAATTTTTACACAGTTATTATCCCGACTAGAAAAAAAGTATGGTTCAACCAGATCATGTATCTGGACCCGATCAGGACAGAATGAGGCATGTCGGATCCGGAAAACCCTATCAGGACCAGGTCTGGTCCAGATCAGGATAGCCTGATGTGAAATAACATCAAGTATGATAAGGCATACCGGATCAGGACCAGGTCAGGAACAAATAAGGATAGCCTGATGTGAAATATCATCAAGTATGGTAAGGCATACCGGATCAGGACCAGATCAGGACCAAATAAGAATAGCCTGATGTGAAATATCATCAAGTATGGTAAGGCCTACCGGATCAGGACCAGATTAGGACCAAATAAGGATAACCTGATGTGAAATATCATCAAGTATAGTAAGGCATACCGGATCAGGACCAGGTCAGGACCAAATAAGGATAGCCTGATGTGAAATATCATCAAGTATGGTAAGGCATACCGGATCAGGACCAGGTCAGGACCAAATAAGGATAGCCTGATGTGAAATATCATCAAGTATGGTAAGGCATACCGGATCAGAACCAGATCAGGACCAAATAAGGATAGCCTGATGAGAAATATCATCAAGTATGGTAAGGCATACCGGATCAGGACCAGGTCTAGACCAAATAAGGACAGCCTGATGTAAAATATAATCAAGTATATGGTAAGGCATGTAGTATATCAGGACCAGAAACAGTTTTCGTAACACAAAAAAAAATATCAATCAAAATTCAAAAAAGTATCATATCACGATTGTCATATTTATGCCACGGTGTAAATTGTATTTGCATCAGAGGAGATTAATCTGAAATCTTTAATTAATCATATTTATTTAATAATAATAATAATGTTTAATTAATAATATAAAAATAATATAAATTTAAAGTAAAAACAAAAATAAATAATAGGTACATTTGAAAACATAGATAGAAATAAATAAAATATATATATATTATATAATAATATTGTAACAACCATTCTAACATTTAATGTTTTGGGTCATAATAAATTGTTGATGGCGTTAGTAAAATGACGTCATTATCTGAATTGCGGTGTTAAGATTCTCCGAAGCATAATGACATCGCCTTATATTAAATTAGTTGTTATCGAATCAGCTCTCAATCTTTGACAGCTTAACCGGACTATTCCGGTTAAGCTGTCAAAGCCCTCTCGGCTAACAGCGATCGCAGTGGAAAGAGTTTAGTGGGTATTCTAGCCACGGGGTTAGCGAGTCCCACACTCCTCGTCTGTTTTTCCGACAGACGGGGGTAAGTGCGGAAATGCACTCTTCAACCACTGCGTTACCAAAAAAAAAATCGAATCAGATCAAAACAGATCGATCAAGTCATGAATGAGAAATTCAGACGACAGTAGAAGTCGTTAGCATCTGGTGGTTGCGCCCTAATTGGAACAGCTCACTGGGACTCTCTATGTTAAGAATATAGCACTGCATTCGCTGCCTATGTCATATATTAATTTATATTTGTATTTATTTATTAAACATGTTTTTTAAGATATGTTTTTAATAGGACCGGACTGGGCATACTTGTTTTGGATCAGGCAAGATATATAACGCAGATGATTGATTTGGTTCCGATCAGTAAAATTTCATCCGGAGCCGATCAGGAATGCCTAATCTGGATCCGATCAGGAAGGAATGCCTGATCTGGATCCGATCAGGAAGGAATGCCTGATCTGGACCCGATCAGGAATGCCTGATTTGGACCCGATCAGGAATGCCTGATCTGGACCCGATCAGGAATGCCTGATCTGGACCCGATAAGGTTTTCCTGATCGGGTCCAGATATATTTTCTGCGTTACATACCTTATCTGGTCCAGATCGGGCATGCCCGGTCCGGTCCTGCTAAGGAAGACGAAAAAATTTCTAGTCGGGATGGAGTTGTTCTCACGTGCGTAATCTAATTTGAAAATACAACTTTCAAATTAATAGTTTCTAGTTACTATGTTAAATTATTAACATGATTTTAATATGATAGATTCAGATTATTAACTTGAAGTTATATGTGCGGCATGTGGATTTAGTAGAGCTATCAAAGAAATTGCGGCGTGATACAGAGAAACTAAATAAAATTATAGCCCTTGTGCATAAATTGTCCAACGCTAATAAAGGACTACGCCAAACGTACAATGAGTCCATTCCCTGGCGCCTAAATCACGATCTACATTTATATAATAGGATAAAGGAGAACAATTCCTTCATTACTTCTACGAGAGACGATTTTTATAATGGTAATTTGTTTAACTACCAAAATTACTTATCTATTTACTTTAATTGGATGTTGTTTACCGTTAAATAGGATAACTATGGTACTTAAAAACTTAAACTGTTCGTTTAACTTTATTAATTACAGATTACTCGAAAATGATTGCAAAATCTTCAAATTTTAGAAACGTATATCCAACACGTAAGGTGCATAAAAATACTGCAAGTAAAAATAATGCTTTTATGTGTTCTAATAGTAAATCCATTACAAAACCAAATGTATCTATTGCATTCTCCAAAGGTACTCTAAATCTTACATGTGTAACAAGTGAAAATGAATTCCATAACAAAACATCTCTTAAACAATGTCGTAATGAAAGTTACTACCCTAACATACAAAAAAATAATAACGTGATAAGCACTCCAGCATCAATTCATAATCATAGAAATTCGACTACCAATTATGAGAGTTTATTGAGTTATAATTCTATAGCTTCAGCTAACTATGACTGCATAACAACTAGAAACAGATTTGTTAAGAATATTTTAAATAAAGATGATGACCACCAAGATAATGCTTATGTTTCTAATAATTCTCTAAGATTACATCAAATCTCCAATAACAGTGATAAACATGACAAGTTGGAATTATTTAATGTACATGACGACATTTCTAGTAAATGCGAAAAATTAGTATCAAAAGATATTTTAAAATCATGTGATCTAGAAAATTATAATGTTAGCAGCATAAATAAAGATGATGACCACCAAGAAAATGCTAATATTTCTAATAATTCTCTAACATTACATCAAATCTCCAGTAATAGTAATAAACATGACAAGTTCGAATTATTAAATGTGCATGACGACATTTCTAGTAACTGCGAAAAATTAGTATCAAAAGATATTTTAAAATTATCTGATCTAAAAAATTATAATGCTACTAAAATAGATGTTCAACTTTCAAATGTAAGCAACATATGTAAAGATATACATATATTTTCAACATCGAGAAGCGAGCAATATAATATAGACAAAGAACCAATCTATATTTTTAACATAAACGTTTCTAAGTCTTTTGATGATTGGAGATTTGTAAGAAAAGTTACTCCTAATAATAATTATCTTTTAAATAAGAATAAAAACCATAACGGGTTGGAAGAATGTTCTGGATGTATGAATGACAAAAAAGGAAATCCACCTATTATGAAAAAGTTCACTTATATTCTTTTAAAAAGATATATTAGCTCAACAAATAATACCTTGAACGTTGAAAAAGATAAAAATAACAACATTTTAACAGATAATTATACTACTATAGCTAGACTAGTTTCAAGCCATAGTAACCTAATTACAGAATCGTATCTTGTTCATAGGCGTAGTATTAATAAACACAATAACATGAAATTAGTTAGTTCATCTCGTCATATAGCTAATACATATGACAAAAAACCCTACAATAATATAGCATTGTCAAAAATAGTTAATGGAATAATACCAAACGAAATAGATCTTAAGTGCGATGGACCTTTCAATTTTAAAACTGAGTGTAGCATTAGGCCAATAAAAGGAACAAGTAATTCCACTGTCTGCAAACTGACCAAAGGACCAAGTATAAATTTTAAAACGCCCATCAATACAAAAACTATTTATAAAAGACAACTGATTTGGACAACTAAGAGATCTGAAATGTATGACAACAAACTATATCGAGTAAACCATAATATATTTTCAAAGTATCTTACTAAAGATTTATTGAAGACTACAACAAAAAGGTACAATTGTTATATAAATAAAGCAGATTTATTTTCGAATCTATCATGGCCTGTTATATGGAAAGATGGTGAGGATTTGCACACTGGGACTCAGAATTATGACTTTAGTAGCATGAAAAAGAACTATACCACAAATGATAACAAGGATAACGGTTCTAAAGGTTTGTTTCTACAATAACCATACCATAGATATGAGTAGAAGGCTCCTTTTCGCTATTACACATACACCAATTCCATTTATGTAGAGATCCTATATACAGTCAAATTCTAGCCAAATTATTAAATTCTAGCCCTCTTTAAAACTGAAGTGTTTGTTTGTTTCTATGAATGTTTCTTACATTCATAGAAACCCTAAATTCGATTTAAAATATATTTTGCTATGTATTTATCTGTAGGTACAAATTATTGAGAAAGGACTGTTTTTCTTAATAAAGAGCCATGTTAAATATAGCTTTAAACCTATATTTAACATGGCTCTTTATAAAGAAAAACAGTCGTTTTTAGAAAACAGCAAATACAATATAATAGGTTTATCATCACAATAGTCATTGAATGACATATTTTAATATGTTCTTCATGCAAGTAGCGGATATTACTTAGTTATCACTCATTATAATTTAGATAAATAGACATAAAATCATGTAGATATCTACCCAGGTACAGTTAATTAAACTAGATATATGCATAGCTATTTTTAAATACCAATCTATAATTTTATATCTGTGGTAATAATATGTTATTTTCCAGAGAGTACATCAACTAACCCTGATGGATGGAACCAAAAGATTTGCATAGACAAAAATACCGTGGCACAATTCGCTCATTGTACTCTAGAAATATCATATATTGACCATCGCAGAGCAATATGGAAAACCAATAGTTTTCAGTAAGGATAAAACTATTTATAATAAGCATTTACAAATTACAAAACACAATTTTTTGATGACAGTCAAACCTATTTTTTTAAATTACTAAAAATTTTGGCATCCAAAAAAATGTTTTGCTTTACTGCCCTATCTCAACAAGCTAGGTGCAATAATCTTGTACGACCAACTAAAATAGTTCTATTATTTAGCGACATCAAAGAGATCTGCAATAATTACGGCCGTGAAAAGTTCAAGCTATATTGGGACTTGAATGTAACCTCCAAAGGCGAACGAGAAAATTGTATGAGCAACAGCTGGTTACGTCAAAAAGAATGGAGACATAAGAATATAGTGTAAGTAAGAATATAGTGTAGTGAATTTGACGATACCTATGGATCATTGTAGTTTTATGACCTACCATAAATATTATACTAAATGTTAAGCACCTAGCGACCTAACTGATAAGCATTAGATCTATTTTCTTCGTCTAGAATTCTAGTTTATCACGTTCTCGATGTTGTGGTATAGCTTACAAGTTTCATTCTCCCCGGTATAGAATTACTTTTGTTTTTAGGGCAAGATCACCACAGACTCTATCAAACCTCCAGTCATAATACGCTAACCTATCACATAAAGCAGTCATAGTTAGAAGAGACTCAAAACTCTTACGTATGTGTAACCCGCTTGCTTTACGTATTTAGCACTGAGTGAACTTCTAGTGCAAAATCTAATTATGAGTGTCAGATCTGATAGAATTTCCAATTGGCGTAATCACTTTAGACTATATGTATATGAAAGGATATTTTTAGAACTGTTCTTATATTTAATTTTAGTTATAATTTTTCTAATGTTTTAAATTTTTACCATCTCCATGGTCACACATAACACAATCATCACACAGCGTAGACGGCGAATCTATGATCTTTCAATCATGGAGTGGTTAGAGTAATAAAATTAAAGTTTACACGTAAATGACGGTTAATGTACTCGTAGTTGCAACTGCAAACTCTTCCTCTATTTTTTTTATTAACAGTTATTTGAATTGTCTCCCACTATTGAAAAAAAATATATATTCATGTCAAGAACCGAAACCCACCTCACTATCTTTACGTCTGCCTCACTTTAACATTATCTAGGGTTACTTTATCATCACCATCAACCGCGTCGAAAAAAATATGGGTGTATACTACAACGGTCGTATTTTTTATAAAAGCTCCCTTAAATAAAAAACATAAATATGCATTTTTTTATTTTTTGGGAGCTGATATATCCATGCACGTTTTCTTACGCTTTTAAGTAAAAGTGGTCACGTATGTATTTAATACAGTCCAAGGAAATCTGTGGAAGAGATCGTTCGCGACAAGGCAATAGTATCACGATCCTGCAGTACCAGCAAGGAGACTAAACCGTGGCAGATGTTGCTTTGTCGGGCGAAAAGGCTACACTGTTCGCTGTTATACGCGCAAATATCAATGTTCACGAGTGATTGCCACTATGAGTTAGTATTAATATTATACTTATCTCTTTATTAATTCGGCGAGGATTATTTTTGACTGAAAAATAAATAAAATCATTGTTACATGAAAAGAATATAAGTCTATCGTTTCAAACCCGACAAACATACATATGTAGTGCCCATAGTAAAACTGCTAGAACTAACTTACGCAAAAACTGCCGCTCTTTATGAGAAAAAAAAATTAACGCTGTGACAATACATTAGAAGATAAGGCTCCGTTGTCATTAAGTATCACGGGTACAGAAGTGTTACACAGATTATATGCAAGGGTGGCATCCACGTAAGGTCGTAATGCTCAGAGGAATGTATATGAAATCAGATAATGTAAAACTTTATGAATTTTATTGAATTTCTTTTTACTTGCCCAACGTTTCGAACACTTCAGCGTTCATAGTCGCGGGAGGACTGATTTCCCTTGTCCATATTTTGTGTGCGATACTCGTGACAAATGTCATGTGACGCAAGGCTGTGGCACCACCGAATACAATCTCGTGGAAATCTAAAAGCGGCTCACGGGTCATGAGAATGGCCAATAGTATTCCCCTGGATAATAAATAAATACAATCTCTAAACCGCTTGCGAAGCACAGCGATTATAACATTGTACACCTCCCTGGCAACCTTGTCCAACAATGCACTTCGTTTAGGTGATGGATGGATGGATGCATGCTTATTTAATCGATTTACGTGAAGGGTAAAGGGTGGTCATGTCTTAACCCGTCACCATATGGCGATATATATAGTCATCATCCTGTTCTTATCCCAATTACTTGGGGTCGATGCAATATGTACTCTTCTTCCATCCCACATATTGCAAAGTTTTGGCAATGGTTCTATAATCAGCCGCCTACCTGACACCTTGGCAATATAATTGTTGACCGAACGGCCACAAATGAAGTTGGCCAAGATCTATGTAGCCTTAATGATTTTTTACAACATCCGGGAACAATATAAAGCTTGGTAGTATTCGGAGCCGCCACCATGCAGCATACACTAGTGTGTATAGTATCCTAGTGGATAGTATTACTTACTAAATTCACGACTTAAAGAATACTTTATTCCTTTTATACAGGACAACTCAAGATTTTTGCGTAGCACGTTCAATTTCAGCACGAGCCTTGCGTCGTGCGTCTTGGCATCCTAAGTCTTTGAAACGAATTATCAGTAAGCGCCGAGTCAAGCTTTATCAAGATGATTCTGCCAAGAAGACTCCTTGTGATAGAACATATGGCCGTTATATGTACACATATTGTCATCTTCTCTGTAGCCATAGTGTGACCATTCGTTCTCGGATTATAACAACGAAGTTATAGATCAAGTATAGCTATGTTCTATATAGCATTCGCTTTTGTAGAAAATATAGTAAAATTATGCTCACCTATTTTGTCTGTGATAACTGTGGCTTCTATAGACGTACCTTCGTATTAGCATAGATCAGGGGTTTGTCTGGTCCACGCCATTCATCTTACATGACTTAATAAATTTCTAAATATCTATATATTGCATTTTTCTAAATAAAATTTCACTATAAATGAAAATATTTATTCTCTTTTTAATACAGCATATTGACCGGACTAAAATACAATTATGATTAACCACCTATCTGTTGATTACAACATGCTTGTTATAAATATCGACTATGAGAAGTGGGTTCATCATAATTTGGGACACATCCGCATACCTACGTAGAAATAAGTGAAATCAAAAACTTGAATATAATATTTGATTGACCATCGCTAGGGCGATGCTCGACAGCGTCCGGAACTGGGACGCGGTCGCCACCTTCTGTGTAACAGGCGGCGGAGCGGCTTCGAGAGGAAATCCTCTTCAGTGTCACGTTCCGCCACCGGCGCCTGGGACGGCACAGGCGCAAGTACCTACGCCTGAATCCTCCCTAGCCGAGGCCGCAGGTGACTGACTGGACCGGGGAGTAGTGCGTCACCCGCAGAGGCGGACCGCGTGAAGGCGGCTGCCGGGGCGTCGACGGGGGTTGGTACCCGAAAGTGTAACCCGCCGGGCTGGCCACGAGTAAAAAATAAGAGGCTTGCGCGATAGCTAAGTATAAAAAAAGTGGCGTCCTTTTTAGACTATTATATTCCCTTCTATCAAGTTGATATCCACAAAATTTAATTTCAAAATGGTTGAGACATTTCAGATATAATCGTGAACATACCACAGGACTATAACCGGTGGTTACATATAAAAAACCACACATCTGTACAGTATAGTATGTCAAACCATAACCATAGTTATAGTATGTCAAACGTCTAATATTGCGAAGGCTGCTCCAGACCACTAATTAAAGCAGGGCAATCATGGCTATTGAGAGCTCGAATGCTGAAAATAATTATGGTTGTCAATAAAATATTCAACATAATTTCTTCAACATATAATTCGTCTTAGTTTATGTATGGTTACGAGGTATATAATTAACCTCTCTTACCCGTGAGTATCGTAGAAGACCAAAAAGAGATATATGCTGGTAACATCGATGCAAGAGAAGAAAAGGTAGGTTATTTTCTCTCCCATTTTGGAGGAAGTTCGAGTCGAGCTCAAAAATGCGAAGTTAAGATGACTATAATGATGTTTCCACCTTGGGTTTATAACCCTACATTAGCTGCATTAATAGTACTGAAAAGGACTTAAAAATTGTAATTGAAAATCTAAAATCTTAAAATAATTTTAATCTCTCGACAAATAAATTAACAAAATGCGAACATAGCGTGGATAATTAAGAATAATCATGATTAATAAATAAAAATAGTTCTTACACAATCACGACGTCGACAAATTATTATTATTGATTATACTGATTTATATATATTTAGGAAATATTAAATTAACAAATGATAATTACAATCACAAATAGCATAGTATGTCCTAAGTTAAAATACGTGTTCAATGTCTCAATAGATATATTTAGACATTAATAAAAAAAATTATAACCAATGGTTGATCACATAGGAAGTAATACAATAAGAAAATTAGACCTTATCATGCGAAGCGCTGGGGTTTTATCATCGCCCAATAAAAGATAGCATAAATTGAGAATGGAAATATTAATTACATGAAATCGAGCCGGTCACACATCTTACAACTAACCTAACTCCCGTACCGAATGGTACTCCTAAACATGTTTTCTTCACAATGTCAAAATGTTGAAAAGACCAGCGCAAGGAGCAACCTCGCGTTGCATAAAAAGGCCAGTAAATACTTGAGTTATAGTTATATCTACGTCGTATTAGATAATATCTTATTTAATACTACAATCGAGCGCAATGAGCAACAAATGAAGGTAGTTCTTAATTAATGATACACGACTAAATGATTTCATGTCACACTCGAGAACATATCACGGTTGAAGTTGATTTTTACATTGAGGCGAATCATGGTATGTGAACTAATATTGAACTAGACCGTGCATAGTATTTATATATTAAGTAAATAAACTCGCCTCGCCTCGAGTAAGTAATCAAAGTTATGTATAATTTAAACGAGGTTTTGTTCTCGAGTGCTGGAAGGATGTGCGTTGTTTAGCCTGTGCTCTCGACGGGCGTAGTGGTAATTCCGCCTCCAGACTTGCTCAGCAATGTCTTGAACTGCTCCGGAACAGGGTACTCCGTCTATGTTATAACAGATCACGTATTACTATACTGTACTATTACTATACTGCTTGGACATAAATATGTTCCATGTGGAATAAAATACTATGTGTAAATTATACCTAGCCGCAGACAGCTTAAAAAACAGAGAAGAAGACTAGCCAATTTTGTCCCTATTATGTAAGAAATCCAATAGTGGAACGAAACAGGGATAGAAATAATATATTGTTTTATAAACTTAAAAGAAACAATATTGTTACTCCATTTTCAAATTAAACAAGCATAAAATGGTATGCTGACCATTTTATGCTTGCTACTTACTTATTTAACTACAACGTACTCTTACACATTACGAAAAGTAATAGTATATTGTTGTATTAGATTAAAACATTATATTTAAAGATTTATATATAAGAAGTATATCATCGTATTTAAAGATCTTAATAAAACATTACGCAAATGATTCGTTAAAGTTATTCAGTGTAGCCACAGGCCTGCAACTTCACGGGCTACAAAATGAGATGACGTCCGAATTTAGATGAAAGTTGATTATACGGCCAGACAGATGGGAGCGGCAGATAATTAACAAATTCGGAAAATACGTGTTTATTAATGGATATCATTTAGTTGAGATAATAAACTCATTTGCAAAAAAAACGGGCGGTTTTGATTTTCATTCATATTTAAAAAGATACAATACCAAAAAGGTTTCAATCGTTTGTACACGTTACTGGCCGGTTTTAAAAATGCTGTGGTATTTAAAAAAGTACGTTCTAAATTCAATTTTTCATTTGATGTTCATTTTTACAGAAAACCCCTTTTTATCCTACATTTTTGGCGCGAAGTTCCAGAAGTTAACATCGACTTTCATAACTTTTATTCAATTTTTATCGATTAATTTCATATCCTTGACTGTCAAAGCTTTATTTAATGCTGTTTGGCTGTATCAAAAATGGTAGATAAAGTGGTAAAAGCTACCAAAATTATCGCCAATATTATATTCGTCGTTTGGATTGGCCAGCTCGAAGTCCCGACCTCAATCCCATAGAGCATGTCTGGGACGTTCTGAAACGGCGTGTGAGATCAGTACACCCGGCTCCGCAGACCATCAGAGAGCTGAAGAATGTGATTACTGCGGAGTGGGAACGTATTCCGCAAGCAAGTATCCGGGATATACTCGCTAGCATGCCCAGACGAATTCAAGCTGTGATTTTAGCTAGAGGGGGTCACACTCGATACTAAACATTTATCTGCTTTTACTTTATTAAAGAAAAACAAACAAAAAAACTTTTTTATTTTTACTTCATGAGCATATGCACTACTAGCGAATATACACTACTAGCGAGGTTTAGCATTATTTCCCATAAATTGTATCTAAATGTTATGAAATACTGATGAAAACGATTATTTTCTTATTAATTTACCAAATTGTGTGGATAAAACTACCTATAATTATCAAACAAAGAAATATTAACATTTGAAATGGTTCATTGCTTAGGTGCCCGTTTTTTTTTGCAAATGAGTGTATAAGACAACATATGTGTGTATGTACATGTATATGTATTTATATGTATGTACATATATACACAGAATTTTCTCAAGTTCTATTTAGAAAATATAAAATTAAAATGCGCTTTCATTTACAAGTTTGTAATTATTTAATTATAGGTAATGGTATTTTGTACAGAAAATCGTGTGAATATATTTATGTGTGAATATATTACATATTGAACTTAGATCATAGCAGGATAGCCCATTCGCAATTAATGTTTTTTAAGAATAGTTGTAATTAATAGCTATATCCATAACAGCTTGTAGAGAAATAAACTTGAGTATTATTTAATACTCTCGTGCGCTAAAGTCACTTTTATGCGCCTTTTATTTGTGTAAATGGAATTCATAATTAATATTACAAGAACAGATATTTTATTCGTTCTAATGAAAAAATAAATTCAATTACAATATTTTGATTCTTAAAATAAATATAGCTTATATTTAAGCCAGAATTATTGTTTGATATTTAATATTTCTCCGGCTGTGTGGTAGCGGCTAAGAATACTATCAACCCTCACTTTGCTCGTGGATATCGTAAAAGACGACTAAGAACTTTACCGACCTGGGCCAACTCCACTTGATGCCGTTTGGTCAACAATTACATTCCCAAGGAGACGTCAGAGAGGCGGCTGGTCATAAAACTATTGCCAATATCTTTTGCAATATGTACGATGGAAACAGAGTACATATTGCGTCGACCCCAAGTAATTGGGATAAGAGCAGGAGAATGATGATTTATAATATCTTGAAACAAATATATATAAGGACTGAAGTCCTTATATATTTTATTTTGAAGAAATTTTAAATAGTAAATAATAATTCTGGCAACTTATATTTATTTTTAAAATAACTATATTTATTTTTAGAACTTATAATTAAAATATATTTCTTGATAGGTCTATGGCTTAGTGAACTAAGGCAAATTTAAACATATCAAGAAATATATTTTTGGAAAATTTAACTCAATAAACATTTATAAACATAACTAAACACTTACGTAGTCTCCATTGCTCTTAGGCACAAGCACGTTCATCTCCGAGGATTTAGAACTGACGATCTCTACGTCAAGCGACTCCGGAGACAGGTAGATCTGACACCCGTCTGTCTTGTCGATGGACACTGTTGGCACCTTTCCCAATACCTAATGATACAATAATAATAATGTTAATAGCAAATTTGACGCTGTTGTGTGGTAGCGGACACAAATACTATCAACCCTTACTCTGCTCGTGAATGTCGTAAAAGACGACTAAGTGGAGTGGGCCAACTCCACGTTATGCAGTCTGGTTCGCAATTACTTTATCAAGGAGGGTTGACGTCAGGCAATAACAAGGTGATCAATAAGAATATGATCGGTCAGAATCCCTTCTTTTTCCGCGTGTGTCGTAAGAGATATATGCAAAGAAGAGCGTGAGAGAAGAAAATCTCAAAACATAATTCTATAACAACCCGTCTGGGCTAACATTGATATCAATTCTCCTTGTTTATTGCTCAAGAGAATTGTAACCAACAGTGGAATATATATAGACTGATATAAAGGAGAAATTATTACGTGCTTAGGGGAAGATGTAATACATTGACAATTTGGTGTGCTCTAAATCTTGAGTTCTCGCGCAAAAATATACAACAAAGTGGTTGCTTTATTTGTGTAATGGTTGGTTAATTATAAAGCTCTATATTTCGAAGCTTTAGCGAAATATTAGAAGTTGAAATTTTCAAAAGTGTTTTTAACATCAAAGTTCATAAGATTTCATTGTTTGCCATCTCTTTACCTAACATTTCTAAATAAAACTAATAGCTTTAATATCACTTAATATAAGATCTTCTTAAAACATACGTATGCCTCCTCCTGCTAGGTCTCTCCTCAATAAAGAAAGGGAAATAAAAGATATGTGGTAAAGTGTATTACAATAATTATCAACATGGATTTATTTTTACAATGCAAACTTTAATAAGATTAACATTAACAGTAGTAGCCGTAAAAGTTGATTTAGAATTCTACATAAAGCTCTTCCCTCTCTAAGCTTAATTGCTGACGATAACTTCGTGTGATGATGGAGGAATAAGATACAGTGGTTATCACTTCTTTATTTTCCGTGGTAATCGAGAAAATCGTTTAGGTTTATGATGATGAAATAAAATTTAATTTACATACATACATACATATCATCACGCCATATCCCTTGCAGGGTAGGCAGAGAGAACAGAGTGCCAGAGAACTCTATCTCTGCATACTTCACTCGCTTCCTCAACATTCATAATTCTCTTCATACACGCTCGCCGGTTTCGGAGACTCTTGACTCCACCTTCCTTCAGTACCTGACCGATCTGGTCTAGGTAGGTTAGTCTCGGTCTCCCTCGGTACCTACATCCTTCCACTTTCGCATTGTATATCTTCTTAACCAGACGTTCGTTCGGCATTCTTTTCTTAAAATTTAATTTCTGCTTAAAAAATATGAGCCTGCCTGACTAACTCTATAAATTGGGTTATGGGTGAATTACAATGTGGAAATGTTATATATATGTATGTATATTACATAATGAAACTTGTTTACTAATCGATAACGCTTGCTCGTTCTAATGGCAAGCGACGGCACTCTCAAAAGGAAAAAGTTTTCAGTAGTTTGTCGCCGAACTGTCTATTTGGTGTATTCCTAAGAGAGATTCTTTTAGTCTCTATCGTTAAAGTTTTTTCATACTGTTTTACGTTGTTAAACATATAATAATAAATTATTGTTGACATGACATTTCGGGGAGATAGGCCTCGTTAGCATTGGGCTGCAACCTATCTAGGAGAAGGAATACTCCGAAATATAACCCGGGGAGATGAGCCTCGTTAGCATTGTGCTGCAACTCATCTAGGAGAAGGAAAACACCGAAATATAACCCGGGGAGATAGGCCTCGTTAGCACTGATCTGCAATCTATCTAGGAGAAGGCAAACTCCGAAATATAACCCCCGATCCAAGGTGTAAACCGACCCGTGCTGAGGGATTCGCGGCCAGAGGGTAAGCTGGTCAAAAACGGAGGGTGCATGTGTTGGTGGTCACGGGGCACAGCAGAAATTCCATCTTACCTCTACACAAGGGCACTGTGGGGGTGGACCGTTTAATACCCTAATACTCGTGGGAATGCTATGAATTGTACTAAAAATTTTAAAATTCGAAATGACGGCGATGCGGCTCGCAACCCTTCACGTCTCGTTCCCAATGAGGGCGAAAAGCGGTCTACGGAGTGCCGATTTGCCACGCTAAATGTAGGAGGAGGAATGAAAGAGAAATTAAATGAGGTATGTCAAATGATGGATGATAAAAAGATTGATATTCTCTGTGTGAATGAGACGAAGCGAAAGGGATGTGAGATTACTAGTCATGGACCTTACACGGCGTACTGGTCCGGGGTACCAATGACTAGTAGAGCCTGTCAGGGAGTTGGTCTCCTTCTTTCTGCTCGAATGGCTCAATGTGTGAATGAGTATGATTGTGTGAATGCTAGATTAGTATGGATAAGGATGAAAGTAGGTCTGACTCGTATTTTTGTTGTGGGAGTATATGCTCCTGTGAACGTGGGATTACATAACAATAAATGTGAACAGGATGCAAGAGAGAAATTTTGGGAGGAACTGCGGGATGTTTTGAGATTATGTAATTTGAATGAAAGGTTGATTTTGTTAGGGGATTTTAATGGATGGGTAGGAGTAAGCAGAGAAGGATTTGAAAAGGTTTTAGGAAGGTTTGGTGATGAAAGCGTGAATGAAAATGGTCGAAGTCTACTAGAAGTGTGCTTGGAATGGAATCTTTGTGTTACAAACACTATGTTTGAACACAAAAAGATCCATATGTATACACGTGAAGCAAAGAATGTAAGAAAGAGTATAATTGATTTTGTAATAGTAGATGAAAGGCTCAGAAAGAAAGTACTAGACACTAGGGTATATCGCGGTATTGGTATTCATACAGACCACTTTCTAGTAATGACTAGAATAAGTGGTCTTATGTAAACGTGGCGAAACCGGATACATAACCCGAAAAGTGTGCTAGAAAGAATAAAAGTAGAAAATTTGCAAGATGAGTATATTAGAGATAAATACAAAAGTAAACTAAAGGAAAAGTTTTTTCATGCAGCTGATATTTGTAGTATGGAAGAATTATGGAAGACTTTTAAAAAACAGGTGGTAAATGTTGCTACAGAAATATGTGGTGTAACTAGAAGAATGAAAGTAAACAAGGTGAAGAATATATGGTGGGATAAAGATGTGCAGAGTGTAGTTCGTGAGAAGAAGAAAGCCTGGGTAGATTGGCTTGCTGTCAGAGCCAATGAGAGAATGAAGAAAGCAACGAATGAAGACATAGATATAGCCAAAGAAGAATATAAGAGAAAAAAAAGAGATGTGAAAGAAATTGTTAGAAGAAAGAAAGAAGATCAAAAAGACGAGTACGATAGAAGATTATCGAAGGATTTCCAAACTAACTCGAAGATTTTCTGGAAGTCCATAAGATCGGCTCGAGGCAAAGCGCAAAATACAGAGCTAGTCTCGATCAGCGATAAATATGGAAGGACAGTGTATGGAGAAGAATGTATACTAGAGAGATGGAAGGAATACTTTGAAAGCTTATTTGAAAGAGAAGAGCCACAAAAATTATCATTTGTGAATGAAAGAGATCTCGAGGAAGGAGAATGCATAAGTATGATAGAAATTACAAATGCATTGAAAGGTATGAGAGCGGGTAAGTCTACAGGATACGACAGGATTACAGTTGAAATGCTGACGGCTGGAGAAGATATTACAACTAACATCCTATACCAGCTCTTCAATCTTTGCTGGACTAATGGCCGAGTACCTATAGACTGGTGTCAGGCGGTAATTGTACCTCTCTACAAAGGGAAAGGTTCACGGCAAGATTGTAGAAACTACAGGGGCATAAGCCTCCTTAGCATTGTCGGCAAACTGTATGCGAAAGTGTTGATTGAAAGAGTAGTGAAAGTGACCGAAAAGAAAATATGGGATGCACAAGCGGGTTTTCGAAAGAGTATGGGTTGCACGAATCAAGTTTTCTCTTTACGATGCCTGGCGCAAAAATTTTTGGCTAAAGGTCAGAAAGTTTTTTGCGCTTTCATTGATTTAGAGAAGGCTTATGACAAAGTGAGGAGGAATGAACTGTGGTCGGTACTATCTATGTATGGGGTAAATGGCCATCTTATTCAGGCGCTGAAATCCATTTATAAGGATTCCAGAGCCTGCGTAAGGATAAACGGGTCCTACACTGAATGGTTTAACATTGATAAAGGTGTCAGACAGGGATGTGTAGCGTCACCGTGGCTGTTTAACCTATTTATGGATAGCTGTTTGCAAGATTTGAAAAATAATGAATGTGGTTTAAGAATGAATGAGTTACTCGTCAAATGTCTTCTTTATGCCGATGATCAGGTTTTACTTGCATCGTCGGCTGAAGACTTACAGGCGATGGTAACTACTATGCATGATGCTTTTGAAAGAAAAGGTATGAAAGTAAATGTAAGTAAGACGAAAGTAATGGTCTTTGAAAAGGATAAATGTATGACGGAATGTAATATTTTTATAAATGGTGAGGGATTGGAACAGGTGAAAGAATTTGTATACTTGGGTGTACTGTTTACTAGTGATGGTAAAAATGATGAAGATGTTGAAAGACGAGTAAATGCTGGTAATAAAGTGAATGGGGCATTGTACACTTTTATGAAAAGTAGGAATGTATCTAACAAGGCACGCCTAGCTGTACATAAGGGAGTATTAGTTCCCACTCTCATGTATGGCAGTGAAAGTTGGATTTGGCAGGGAAGACATGAAAGTAGCATAAATGCTGTAGAGATGAGAGCTCTTCGTAGTATGTGTGGTGTAAGTCTGAAAGATAAAATTAGAAATAGTGTTATAAGAGAGCGCTGTGGTATGAATGAAGAAGTAGTGACAAAGATAAAAAAGGGTATGCTGAGGTGGTTTGGACACGTGGAAAGAATGAGTGAAGAAAGGTTGACTAAACAAGTATACAAAGCGAGTGTGAGTGGGACGATTACAAGGGGAAGACCACGTCGTACTTTCCTGGATCAAATTGAAGATGTGTTAGTGAAAGGTCAGATTAAGAGTACGCGTAATCGTAGAGCATGCATGAAGACTGTGATGAGTGTGAATGAAGCGATGGAGGTATGTCAGGATCGTGGTTTGTGGCAATCCGTAGTCTCTGCCTACCCCTCTGGGAAACAGGCGTGAGGCTATGTATGTATGTATTGTTGACATATAATAATAGTCATAAAATTCTCAAAGTAAAATGAACATGGCAAAGTTTTTACATATAGTCTTGAATTCTTGATATTCATGTTTGTTTTGGTACGTACTCCCTGACTTTGACATATTGTAAAGAAATAAAATTAATAACTATGGACTTTTGACGGGAATTTGAAAACGTCATGTGGTGCTCTTGTATTATATTCGATATCTTAGTGTTTTAATGTGTTATATTAGATAATTTTAATGGCATTTTATGTAATATAAAGCGGCGGAACTACTGGGATGTAGTGAATATCATATAAAAGTGCTTTACAACGTTTTCGTTTTCCATCAAAATTCCCACAAGATACCATTAACAGTGTGGCCATTGCACTGTTAATGGCGACAATTTAACTTAGACAATGACAAACTTGAAAGACTAAAAACGTGAAAATATTTATAACTTGACACTGGCACCAATAGCTCGTATATGTAGCTGATTGCCAATATATAAGAAGAAGAAGCAAGAATTAATAACTATATGTCCCACAATCTTTTGCCGCGGGTGTTCGTATTAGACGACTAAAGGACGCAAGCAGATAACGCAATTGCAAGAAAATAATGACTCGAAATAAAACATTATATCAATACGTCTTTGACCACCATGATATAACAAATCAAGCACTCCCAGCGTGGAGGAGGCTCGAGCTCATCAGTGGGAATTCTATGAGCTGAGAAGATCATGATAACTCCTTGACTAAGAAGATCTTGATACAAAATAGACAACAAAACTTATATAGACAAATATATATCAAAGCATATTAATTATTTTCAATGTACCGAGTTTACGAACGCACAACAATGAATTACTAGATCATTAATTGGGGAAAGTGCCTTTTATTATTATTATTCATTTATTTATTCGACCAAACAAGATCATTCTAAATACAATAAATTATCTGAATATCATAAAACAATTTAATTTAAATAAATACAATATCTTAAAATAAAATCTTAACGTTAGTCCGTACGTGAACCATGCTACAGTGATTCAAGTACTGACAGTCATAACGTTCAGCGAATGCGCTTAGTATGCTGTTGCGGCTGGCCCGTACCCTGCGCAGCAGGGATGTGCACCGCTTTCGTATGGTTGCATAGAAACAATCCACACGTGCTTCGGCGAACATCCCTGACGCACTACAGAACCGGGGCAACCCCAACAGCACCCTAAACGCATTGTTGTACTGTATACGCAGTGCACTGTACTGTTCCCGGGAATAATTCACCCACAAACTACACGTATAGAAGGACGTACAAAATGCTCTAAACAGAGTAATCTTGACGTCCCTCGAACAACGCGCAAATCTGCGAGCTATCATATTAGCACGAACAGACAATGCCAATTTTAGTATTTCAATTATTGGCTCATCGTTGTAAAATCACAACAACTACAAATTTTAACCTCATCAAACTCTAAGATATTTAAAACTATAGAAGTTTAATGACAGAAGAAATGTCAATGTAAATAAAAAAGATTTTCAAAATAACATTTAGATTGGACTTTTGACGGGAATTTGATAACGTCATGTGGTGCTCTTGTATTATATTCGATATCTTAGTGTTTTAACGTGTTATATTAGATAATTTTGATGGCATTTTATGTAATATGAAGCGGCGGAACTACTGGGATATAGTGAATATCATATAAAAGTGCTTTACAACGTTTTCGTTTTCCATCAAAATTCCCACAAGATACCATTAACAGTGTGGCCATTGTACTGTTAATGGTGACAATTTGACTTAGACAATGACTAACTTGAAAGACTAAAAACGTGAAAATATTTATAACTTGACACTGGCACCAATAGCTCGTATATGTAGCTGATTGCCAATATATAAGAAGAAGAAGAAGAACATTTAGATTTTGACTTATTTGTATTTTTTGACGGTGATTTAATTTAGCAATTTTTAACAACAAATCTATAGCAATGCTTAATAATGTTGCAGACCGTTTGCGAGCAGAGGGTACGGAACAAATAAATGGTGCTGAGTCAAATTTAAACAATTTTTGGAATATCCTTATTGATGAGTACACTATACCTTTGTTGGAACACTGTTTGTGTGCATTGCATGACCTATATACGTGTCTCACATTTGTTAATACGGTAGGTTAAATTTAATCATTTTTCTTACTTTAACCCTTTCCACTCCAAGGCTGTTTTTGTTTTTATTCCACCAGCTCCACGCTAAAATTACGTTTTTTTTACTTTTGGTGTTTTTTGTGTATTTTGTAAAAAAAAACGAATTTTTCTTATTTAATAAACTTTATTTTATGAGTAATTACAATTTAGTTTCATTCACTCGTGATTCAAACATTTTAGTAACAAAAATCCCTCCTGTTTTAAAATTTGCCGCAAAAAGAGGTATTACACCATGTCGAGTATCACTCGACAGTGGAGCTAGTGGAACAAAATCAGTGACACTCGACATTTGAGTGGAAAGGGTTAAAGCTGCATTGTGCGTAAAGAAAAATATTATTATTGAAAGTTATCTTAAGGCACTTTGCATAATATTATACATTTTTATTAAACTTAATCAACGCGGTGGCCAGACTTAGAATACAAAATATATATTCACCTTTTCTTGTATGTGAGATATAAAAAGACTACATAACATTATTGTAAGCAATTTTTGTAGGGAAAGGGCCACTGAAAATAATAAAAAAATGCCACTTGTTTGTCTAGTGGCGCTTAGTAAGCCATTTTTCCTCCAATTAAGGTACTCAAGTCTAACAGGGAAACGAATATTGTGTGAACTTAAGAAATCAAAATTCATTAAAATCCATTCAAATGTTTCAAGTGTAATTGAGTAAGAAACGTCCAGACATACTTTTAAATTCATCACTCACCTGTTACGTGTCCCAACGGTCATTCACGCTAATCTCAAAAATCGCACAAGTCAATTTATTGAAATTTTTATCAATCTATATGGTCCGCTTTAAAATGAGCTGTGTGATAGCGGCTACGAATACTACCAACCCTTACTATGCTCATGGATATCGTAAAAGACAACTAAGAGCCTTATAACGACCTGGGCCAACTCCATCTGATGCCGTTTGGTCGACAATTACATTCCCAAGGAAGATTGACGTCTAGTAAGCGGCCGGTCATAAAACTATTGCCAATAACTTTTACAATATGTACTATGAAAGAAGAGTACATATTGTATGGACCCCAAGTAATTGGGATTAGGAGAATGATGATGGTCATCTTTAAAATATTTTTTTTGTTTCTTTCCACAGATCATATTCGTCATAAAATACGGACCAACGGGTTTCTATATATACAAATTCATGAAAGATGTTTATATAACATCCCGGAAGAGGATAAAACAGAAACAAATAGAGATGGAAGACATTCAGTTGCAGGTTATATGCAGTTCTTGTTGTGGATAGGTTGAACGGGAGAAATGTTAATAACATGATTTAATGATTAGATTCAGATAATTAACACAAAGCTGTGCGTAAAAGATGCGGAGTTCTCTGAACGTACAGAACAGTTGCGGCGTGAAGCGGAGAGGTTGCGCATTATGCGTACACGTGTACGTGACGTCATAGTGACCGACGAGTTTTTACGCTCGGATCTCGAAAGTATTGTACAATGGGACGCGGATGATATCGACATATATGAAGTGCCGAAGAATGATGGTATGGCCCGCATGTTGATTCTTTATCTTTTTCTGTTTGTCAAAGAGATGCCAGGGTATAGGGGTATCGGTGTACCAAACCACCAACAATTCTACATCACCACAAATATCAACATTACATTAAACGTGCAAATTGCGGTCAAATCTGTTAACACCTACAGGTGAGTGCCAGCCAAATCCAAATCCAATAACACTTTTACACAACTGAGGATTCGAACTGAATACCTTGCAGTTGCGTACTTGTGAAATCACTCTATACGAACGATTTATTTTAGATATTACTGAGGTACACGTTATTTTTTAGAACGAGAGTGTCTATTGGAATTATTCAAAGTATTGAAACACGAGCAGTTGGCTAAAACCGAGAAGGCATCAGTTAATTTAGATTACGACGAACGCGCGCAAATGGAACTTAGGACACCGGAGGACAGCGTCTACTCCTCAATCACTGACGCCGACATGAGGCAGGATTGCCGTGTGAAGATTGTGAAAGTCACCAACGTGTATAAGATAGCTTATCTCAAGAATTACATCAAACAAAAGAGGCTACGAAAAGCTACCAAGCAGGCGTTATTGAAAAAAAAAGTAAGAGTTGAATTATTTTTAGGTATACAATTGTAACTGTTTTATCAACGAAAATCATCGTGGATGGAATCCACGATTTTATTACTGTCACATGGTCAGACTTCGGTTACTAAGTAAGCCTTTAAAAGCAAATTCAATAATAGTGTACAAGGGTGTCGGACGCACGACCTCGCAGTTGTTATAGCATTAGATCAAAAATCTTCTTAATATTCAAAAGATCTCCGTGTGGTAAACCCCTTACTTGTCTGTGAGTGTAGTAAAAATCGACTGAGGGTTCATTAGCAAAATGTGCAGAACCACTCTCTTGGTTTCCCACATATTCGCCACCCATTCGCCAAGTATGGCGATTATGGTAATAACTGCACCAAAGAATGGCCACAGCATGTGAAATTCTACCGTGGAGTCCTACGTCCATCAGTGGCCAACGCAAGGCGGAATGATGAAAATAATTTAAAAGAAGTTACTCGGGCAGATCAACACTGAACGTAAACTAATGAAGTTAGAAAAATAAAAAAATAACAGTGGTTTAAACTGTAGAGGTAATAAACTCTAATACAAAATTTATATAATCCTTGTAAGAAATAAAAGAGTCCACCCCTTTGATATTCGTCTTTCCTGAATTTCGAGACACGGGTATTTTTATTATAACTTGGCTAATTGAAATAGCTGAATTTTAACAATTAAACTGCAAGATTTTTTAATTTATTTACGTTTATTTCATTTGATTCCTAGATGGAAACCATTAAAAAGCTCTTAGAAGACTGGCAAAAAGCTCTCAACAGGGTGATTAATAGTAAACTTACTATACTGAATATTGATCGATACCCAATAAATGTGCCATCACAAGAAGCTATGGGAGACTACTCGAAGCCTCACGGTTCCTCTGATTCGGACAGTGACATCAGAAATAGCTGGTCTGATGTGTGCTACGATGAATACAGTCTTAATTGGACACAGAATCCCTACAAGCCATATGCATACAATTACGAGGTAAATGGAATAAATTATTGTCTTCTTCTGCCATTTATAAATAACATTTTTGAACACGGGCCTCCCCACAATGAGAGAAGAACTGACCTCATGTAACCATGGTTTTATTTCAAGATTTCCTTCTTTTGCTGTATAGTTATATTTACTTTCGGTAGTCGTCTTCTACGACATGCGCGAAGAAGGAATTGGTAGTATATTGTATTCTCTTTCCGTGATAGAATACTTTTGAACATTTCTATACTAAAAGATTAACTAAACGAGCAGAAGCTTACGCTGTGAACCGCGTAATCCTAATGAAATTGCAAAAGGGGATGACGTAATCACTACGCTTTTTGCGCGCGTTAATTTGTGCCAAATTCACGGAGATGCTCCGAGAAAATCGCTACGACTTTTTGCTTCACTTTTGTCTTAATTAGGAAATAAATTAACATTAATAAAATCTTGTTTTGAAAGACGTGTTTTAAAGTACTTTTAATAAATGTTTTTTTTTTCAAAACTAAGCACGCATTCCCAATAGCCGCTTGAATTCTAAACAAGCTTGCAAGATTAGACCTAAACTAGCATTGAGAGTTTAATTAAAATCTTATAAATCACCAGTATCTTGCTCTTATCCCAATAACTTGGGGTCGATGCAATTTTTTATGACGCTTCCATCGTACCTATTGCAAAAGTTATTAGCAATAGTTTTTAGTTTTATTACCCGTCGCTTGCCTGACGTGAATCCTCCCTAGGCATGTAAATATTAGCAGTAAAATTACATTAAGTTTATTTTTTTTAAAGGATATTCCTGATACGAACGTATCGAAGGAGTTATACGATACTCAAGATTATGGCGATGGGCAGTATTCAACGCCTCCTGTTTTCAGTGATCTTGGCAAAGCGCCAAACCCAAATATGGTGGCCATAATAGAAGAGACCAACAGTCAAATCGCTATAGAAGACATCAAAAATGAGAGCGACGACGATTATGAATGCCATGACCTCGTAGTATTTTAATTTTGTATAATTTTATTACTACTTATTGTTTTATAGGTGCATTTATGAGGAAATGCAATGGCGATTATTAAGAACGTATTGACTTATGACAATATTTTTTTTTTTATTTTGATTAAATTCATATTTTTTTTTTATAGTTGAAGCTATTTTTCTGCGCAGTACTTGAACGGTACACGATACATACGTCTTTATAAAAACGCTCAAGATTTTGTATTTATACATTCTGTCATATAAATTGTTTCATTCTCTTAACCAGTCACGGCTGAGGAACCCATTGAATTAATGAAAAATTGTGCCATTATATATGAAAATACGACTAACCTTGGTTATAATATAACGTCACTTAGTAACATCTGGCGTTCTCAGTTCAAACACCTAACTCGACTTTACAATTATAAATATTTTCTAATTGTGTTGTACCTTAATGGTAATTATAGAAACATTATAAATGAAATTATAGAAATATTTCTTTTGTGAAATTCGAATAGCCTTTCCTTTTATAAAAAAACAAGGTTTGCTAAGTAAATCCTTGGATCCTTGTGTTGCAGAAGCTTTATAATTAATGAACATAAATTACACCCAGACAAAACAACCCTCTTTCATGGCATAAAGAATTATCTTACTGGAAATCGAACCCATAAAACTCCAGCACGGAATGCTTATACATAGGTCATTATAATATTCTAAGCAGTAAGACTTTTTGACTGTTATCTCCACATGAATAGGCAAAGAGTTGAGGCACTTACTTATATTTCGTTAAATAAATTTCAAATGCCACGTTATAGAGAAAGAACCTTTGCCGTATATCGATCGCAGCGACATTAAAAAATATAAAAACACTCGATAGCGCGATAGGCTCAAGTCTTTTTACGATATGACAGCTAATGGTTGTAAATGCTGTTACTGTATTTTGACAAAGACCTTTTCTTTTAACTGGTACTGTGGCCACACCACACTCAAATTATTCGTGGCGATAGGTGCGAAAGGCACCGTGTGGGCGACATGTGTGTAAAAATGCCATATTATCTCTATTTTTTGGCGGCGGGCCATGGAGTGTTCACACTCCGCTAAATCTGACCGGGGCAACAGAAGAAGCGGCTCGTGACCCCATAGACCTGCTCTACATGTAACTCTCGACGTCGTGCGATCGGGCCACCGGAAACCCGGCTTTTGTCTTTGGTGGCACTATATTACCTCACCGCCAATTGAGCGTAAAACCAGTTCCTTAACTTCGGTGGACCGGTACATTACCCTTTCGGGTGCCTTCCACCCACCGTCGATGTAACAAAGCGCTGGTGACGGACTAGTCGCTAGATCGACTATGGCCAGCTTCGGCCAAGTCGGTGTCAGGCGCAGATAGCGCGACAACGACCTATCATTGTATTTATTAGTTTACTCGAGGCTGTCGCACACGACCGAAGACAAAGATCGGGTACCGGTGGCCCGCTCACACGGCGAAGAGAGGAGTTTTGCATGGTGGGTCTATGGGGTCACGCGCCGCCTCTTCCGTCACCCCGGACCGATTTGGCGGGGCGAGACCACATCCATAGTCCACCGCAAAAAAAAAGGCTCTCTCACACTTTCTACATTGCGTGCTAGTACAGCTTATCTGGTTTCAGTTCTGCTACAATTAGTCAATTTTGACTGCACAAATGGCAGTGGTTGAGATACTAACCTAAGGTGCCAGTGTCATGAGTTCGACTCCTACGTAGGACACTACTTTGTGTGATCCACAAATGATTGGCCAAAGTCTGGGTAAAATTTTTATCCGCAACATAAGGATTATTTCCTTAGAGCAGAATGTTGATTATAATAAAAAAATAACTTCATAATAAAACTAATAACACTTTTTAATTGTTTGTAATGTAATAAATGGATTACATACTGAAATATCCTCCCCTCAATTATCGGTGAGAAAAACTATAGCAATGATTAGAGAACGTTCATGATACCAGTTAATATTTTATAATTATTACATATGCTATACATATGGATAAAGCTGTAAAGAAAAATTGTATTTATTATTAATTTTTAATTGATGGTAATGTACTAAATAGATACATTTGATGAATGAATTGATCTATCGAGATATAATTATAGCGAAATCAAATTTAAAAAGTTATTAATGATTTCTCATTTAAAATAAAAATATTTTTACAGATTTTATCGTACTTAACTTTTAATTCCCCGAACTTCCGAAAACTTTACAGCATTCATGGTCACGGTAGAACTAAGGTATCACACGTCCAACAGGTCATCGTCATTACAGGTATTTATATGTACTCGCTGTCATCATCATTCTCCTACTCTTATCCCAATTACTTAGGGTCGATACAATATGTACTCTTCTTTCATAGTACATGTTAAAGTTATTGGCAATGGTTTTATGACCGGCCGCCTGTCAGACGTCAACCCTCCTTGGGAATGTAATTGTTGACCAAACGGCATCAGATGAAGTTGGCCCAGGTCGTTATAAGGCTCTTAGTTGTCTTTTACGACATCCACGAGTAAAGTAAGAGTTGGTAGTATTCGTAGCCGCTACCACACAGCAAATGTTAATATGTACTCGCTGTATTAGTTATTAAATTTTGAAGAAAATAAATTCAGGGCCAGTACAAAAAGAATAGGATTCTATATAAAAAAATGTAAATATTATTGTTGGTTAGTTAATTGTTGGTTAATTAAACATTAAATTCATGATAATGATTAAGGCAATTTAGTACTAAAACTAACAAATCTAATAAGCTAGCACCGGATCAAAACGCGGCCACACTGAGAAAACTCTCAGGGGCAAAGAGTGTCTTTCAAAACTCGGCGGGCATAATAGTAATTATTAACTTTTAAGAGTCGGATTACTTTAGTTGACTCATGTTGAATAAAATGATATTGTAACTATTATTGGTCACGTACTGAAGGAAGGTGGAGTCAAAAGTCTCCGAAACCGGCAAGCGTGTATGAAGAGAATTATGAATGTTGAGGAAGCGAGTGAAGTGTGCAAGGATAGAGTTCTCTGGCACTCTGTTCGCTCTGCCTACCCTGCAAGGGATATGGCGTGATGATATGTATGTATGTAACTATGATTGTGGATCAAACCTATACAATTTTACACAATGTCTTGCTTGCAGTCTTGTGATCTCTTTGTCTTATTTTTAACTAATCACTATAATTATTTCTGATGCTTGCGCGAGTATTACATATTTGAAATAAAACTATTTTTATGGATTTAATCGCTTTTGTGCGGAAGCCTTCCTGTGACCATGAACACTCTAGTGTTCCACGTCCAGACGTCCAGATGTCGGGCAATTCAAAATGTTTAAAAAGTTAAATTTATTTGTCTTAGGTAACTTATAAAATGAATAAATTACTGAAAGCATAAGACGCTATTTGATAGATCGATAGCGTCAGTCATTTTGCTAATTCGTATACGCACATACGTCGTCGAGCCGGTTACGTTAACGTTACGTTTACGTATGTACAGTGCGTACCCGAGTCTCGTGATTAAACTACTAAAACGTTTCAATGTAGTTGCAAAATCGTCGATTAAAAGCAGTTAAGAAGCATTTCCAAGTAGTTTACCATGTAGTAGTGTACTACGAATTCAATAGTGAAGGCTTGACAGTATTGTATGTAGGTTGTAAAGAAGATGGTGTTAAGAGAGAAGTCTCATTTAGATTCTTTTGACCTTTGTACATGTACTAACGTAATAAAGTGACCGTCACCGATCACTACTTTTGTCTCTTCCCGTAGGTGTTATTGTACAAGTCTATTAAGGGAATGAATCCTTAAAAAGTACAAGGCTTTGATCGACTATTAGTAACAAATAATCCATGTCGAATGTCGGGACGATGATTTGAGCAATTCAAAACTTGTTTACAGTGAGTACTTCAAAGTAATTAACTAAGCAACTATCCTTCTAAATAAAAAATGAAGATGGATATATGTAATGAGAAGAACACCTCAAAGCCAAATCAAATCCAAGAACATCAAGTCAACGTGTTATAATAAGGCAAATCAACCTATGAGAGGTTTTTTAGCCAGCAATAACACATATCTACTAAAAAGGACGTTGAAGTAACTATAAGCATGTACTAACCTGCATCTGCACAGACTGACAGTTGACAAACTCGATACTGGAGACGAGATTGTCAAACACGACGGCGCATTTGGTGCACGAGTCGAGAACCACACCGTTAATCTTGCCGCGCACCGTCAGCGCAGAGTCACGGCAACGGAACATGTATACCACATTGTTCATATCTGCATTCTCCACTACCAGGTTCGGGTTACCCTTCTGGTATTCCTGTATGACAAAAGTATAATTTTAAGTCTATTACATATGCCTGCAAACATTTAGAATTGTAATCTCCATTACTTTTCGCATTACTCCCATAATACTGCGTCAATTTTAATATTTGATATGCCATTTCGAAGCTTAGTTTCTTCTCTAATGCTCAAAATCTAAGAGAACATTTTGAATACGACGAGCGTCAGTACGAAATATTAGCCCGGGTTTTCAAGTAAATATAAAATATTATTGTTTTTATACGCTCATATTCTTATAGTTTTGAATCGTTATGCTGATTTAAAGCTTGCGATATTCTTAGCAGAGTATTATGAGTAAACAATCTTTTAAGGGTTTTATTTCGTTTTAATTTGATTTTACTATCCCGACGTCGCACATAAATTACAGCGTCACTTGAGAACCGGTACCGGGACGAGTTGTATTTTAGGGATAAGAGGTTGAGAGGTTGTAACATGACTTACGCCAGGTAAATTTTAAGCGAAATATTTCAAAGTAATAGTTTCTGCAGGCAAATCTGCAGACAAGTCCTACAAGTTTTTTACCAGAACCAGCATTCGAACTCTGAATATCACGTTCTACAGTTTCATCTTATACTACTGGATCAATAAGATCATTGGCATTTTTAGATCTATACAAAGTGCAGAAAAATCACCTCAACGTTTAGCTTAACTGTTTTTTTATTTCTTACATACATACATATCATCACGCCATGTCCCTTGCAGGGTAGGCAGAGAGAACAGAGTGCCAGAGGACTCTATCTCTGCATACTTCACTCGCTTCCTCAACATTCATAATTATCTTCATACACGCTCGCCGGTTTCGGAGACTCTTGACTCCACCTTCCTTCAGTACATGACCGATCTGGTCTAGGTAGGTTAGTCTCGGTCTCCCTCGGTACCTACATCCTTCCACTTTCGCATTGTATATCTTCTTAACCAGACGTTCGTTCGGCATTCTTTCCACATGTCCGAACCATCGGAGCATTCCCTTTCGCATCTTTACACCAATACTCTCTTTCATACCTACTCGCTCTCTTACGTCGTCGTTACGAATGCGGTCGGTCAGCCTAACTCCACAGATTTGCCGCAGAGATCGCATTTCGACCGCATTAATTTTACTTTCATACTCTTTTCTGCATACCCAACTCTCGCTTCCATACAGTAATGTTGGGACAAGCACTGCGTTATGTATTGCTACACGTGCCTTCTGGCTGAGGTGGTGGCTGCCGAGCAGTTGCCCCAACGCTCCGTTCACTCTATTTCCCGCATTCACTCTTCGCTCTATATCAGTGGTGTACCTTCCATCTCGTCTAAATCCACATCCAAGATATACAAATTCATCCACTTGCTCTAGTACATCATTACCTATTGTTACTCTTACATCTGTTCTGGTTTTATCTCTTTCAAAGACCATTATTTTGGTTTTGCTCACATTCACGCGTAGACCCCTTTTCTTACAATCTTCTGTCATTGTGTCGACTAGGGTCTGCAGGTCAGTCGCTGACTGTGCCAGCAGGACTGCATCATCTGCATAAAGCAGAACAGTGACCACTGAGTCGCCCATCTGGACTCCCACATTCATATCGTTCAACCTTTGGAGACATTTATCCAGATATATGATAAACAGCCTAGCTGACAGAACGCACCCCTGCTTAACGCCGATATTGACGTCAAACCAAGGCGACATTCCATCATCCAGCCGCACACAGGCTCTACAGCCCATGTAACTGGACTGCACAGCCTGCAGCAGTTTACCGCTAATACCATACTCCGGTAAAATGTCCCAAAGTTCCTTTCGTACAACCGTGTCAAATGCTCTCTTCAGATCCACAAAACTGCAGAAAACCCTCTGACCTAGAGCCAGATGCTTCTCCACAATGTTGCGCAGAGAGAACACTTGATCCATGCATCCCCTTCCACTCCTGAAACCTCCTTGTGTCTCACACAGTAAACCATCGGACACCATCCTCATTCTCCTTTCAATAATTTTACCATACACTTTTGCTGCCAAACTGGTCAAGCTTATGGCTCTGTAATTTGCGCAGTCATAACGTGAACCCTTGTTTTTAAACAAAGGCACGATGACTGCGCTATTCCAGTCCCCGGGAACCATTCCCGAGCACCAACATAAATTCAGGAGCAACAGGAACGCCTCCCAGACACAAGAGCCACCAAGCTTGATCATCTCGGCAGACACCATATCAATGCCCGCTGCCTTACCTTTTTTCAAACTTCTTATCGCCCATTCAACTTCATCCATACTGATGCCATCGGAGGACGCCGTTGTCGAATGTTGATCTACTAAACCACATGCAACACCGGCGCCAACCGTAGCATCCGCATACATATCGCCAAAATATTCATTCCATTTCCAAAATATTCACTTCCTTTTTATTACTTAATAACGATTATTATAATAACTACTTTGGGATTAACTATAATGAGAAGAGAATCATTTCGCATGATAGTTGCAAATATTATACGAGAGATTCATGGTCCGTTACACATAAAGACCAGTAAAATAAATTAACTGCAGCCACATAAGACAATAAATATAATTATATCATATTTTTATGAAAATTAGATCACTTTGCTAATTATTTTCAAAATGGAAATGATATTCAGACATAAATCTCTAGTTATCTTAATAATAACATGCATGTACGTCTCCTTTGACTTCCACATGGGACATCATAGTAGTCATGATCCCACTTAGTCTAGACCAAAGAAATAAAATCTATTTCTTTCTTAATTTACAAGCCTAACTTTCGGACGGGTAGGCTGGAAGTGTAAAGTAACTTTATAAGAAATAGATAGATAGATACCTCTCTTAAAAGCCCTCGCTGTCACGTAAACTGTATACGCCTATTACATATGAGGTACTCACTTTATCGATTCGTATATTTTGTACTAAATGAATGATAAATTATTTTAGTGTAGAGACAGAATAATAACATATTCGCGCATATTCTTTTTCCGCGGGTGTTATAAAAGGCGATTAAGGAACTTAAACTATCCATGTGGTGACGGAGTAAGAATACTATTCACCACCCCATATCTTACCCGTGGATGATCGTACGAGACGACTAAGGGATATAAAACGCATATAACATCTATGCGAGAGAAGGAAAACTCGGAACAAAACCCTATACCAACACGTCTGACCAGCGCGGTATAGTAGGTTAATTTCCCTCCCATTACGGAGGAGGCCCGAGCCCAACAGTGGGACATTTATGGGCTGTGATGATGATGATGATGAAGGAATGTAAACGGATAAAATCATTGTAAAAGAAGGAAATCTATATGTTAACCACTATAACTTAGAGTGTGATAGTCTGATAGTGGTCAATTTTCGTTCTTATTATGGATGAGGCCGATCTTTGTCTTCGGTGGCCCGCTCGGCGGTATGCCCTCTCGGGCTCCTCTCCTGTCGACGCCCCGACAGCTTTCGCCGTCGAGGCGTCGCCCTCACGCGGTGGCCTCACGTCGGGTGACCGGACAATTCCCCGGTCCGATCACCCGAAGCCTCGGTTAGGGCGGCATCAGGCGCAGATACACGCGCATGCGCCGCCCCGGCCGCTGACGGCGGCCCGGGTCACGGGAATCCTCCCGGACTCGTTCCGCCGCCTCCTTCTGCGAGATGACAGCCTCGCAGAAGGCGGCGACCGCGTCCCAATTCCTGACGCTGTCGACCATCGCTTTCACGACAACCGGCAGCGTCAGGTCGGCACCGATGACAGCGACGAGGTCACGGCGCTGCCCGTCCCAGCCCGAACAGCACACACCACCACACAACACACCTCCAGCGTATGTTGCGCCGTGTCCTCGTCGCTACTGCAATGGTGGCAGGACGGAGTCCACTCCCTCTGCACGACCGTGTGCAGGTACTTGCCGAAGCAACCGTGCCCCGACAAGACCTGCACCAACTGGAAGGAGAGCACTCCGTGCCGCCGCTCCATCCACTCCATCAGTACGGGCCGGAAGGCCTCGACGGTAATAAGTGATCATACACCCGAAATTTACTTTCTCGGGAAAAGCCCTCAGGGTATGCCTTGGAAGAAGTTATAAGATATGTAATTGAAATAATAATATAGTTAAATTCAAAAATATTACCTAAAGGTGATGACCCCTTATTTGATATATAAATACCACAATATTATGGAGTGACAATACAAATAAGATATGGGAGTAGCTTTGTACGTATTTTTTAGTAGTCCAGTTTTTACCGTTGAATTATTACATAAGGTTCAGGGTTGGGCAAAATCTGATTTTTATTAAAAAAATCAAAAACCATTGATTTTTTAAAAAAAAATCATGATTTATTTGATTTTTTTGATTTTTTAAATTTGAACATAAAATTTGAACATTTTGATTCTTTGAAATTATTGTTAATTATTTTAATGTATAAGTTTAAAAATTATAATACAATTTGCGCCACAAAAACTTGTGACGACGCATTTGTCGCGCTTCTTGCTTCTTGCAAGAAAATTCTTGTCGCGATTTGTTTTCCTTCTGTCCTATACACTCACTCACTATACAGTGCCGAGTGAGGCACGAACGCGTTTGTTGTGCTTTTTGCAAGAATATTCCTGTCGTGTCGTGTCGAGGCTTGTTTTCCTTTTCAACCTATAAATTGACGTTCGCGCATTTCGCTAGTTTAGTTAAGTTAGTTAAGTGAAGTGAAAACATATAAATAAAGTAAAATGAGTGGAAGAAAAGAGGACCCAATATGGCAGTTCTATATTAAGACAACAAATCCAAATAAATTGGGGTGTAGGGCTATTTGTAGAAAGTGCAAGAAAGATATTCAAGGGTTAGTCCAAAGACTTAAAGCACACCACGATGTTTGTAATTATCAAGAGAGGAATACAGGTAATTAAATTATTAATTTTATTTATATTTTAGGCATATAATTGATTGTTTTTTGTTTTTAAATGTTAGGTGAAATCTAACACGTGGCGTGGCCTTTAATGTAACTTTTTTAACGCGACCTTTCCTAGGTTAATTATTAAAGATTATCTTTACTCTTCTATACTTACTTAATTTTTAATTTTTTTCAACTTAAAAAAATAAATTTGCTTTTACATCTCTATTGAACATTTTAACTTTATTTTAAAATCAATAAGTCAATACTATATCAATATATCATCAATTATAATTAATTAATATCAATTTTCAGTTATGTTTTTTCTCTTTCCAGAGAGTCGAATGTCGCTTGACAGTTTTGCTAGCACATCATCTGCCTCAAGTTGTAGTTCACTCATGACGAAAGTACCAACACCAACAAGTCCAACAACTTTTGAGCCAGTCCAAAAAAAGAAAGCAATCGAAACTCAGCCTACCATGAGTAGTTTTGTAATGCGGACTTCAACTGCTGAAAAACATAACATTGACAAACAAATAGCAAAGGCTATTTTTGATACTAATTCGAGCTTCAGATGTATTGATAATTTAGAGGTGAAAAAAGCCATTCAGTTATTAAGGCCTGGTTATACATCGCCCTCGACAAAAACGGTGGCAACAAGTCTTGGACGAAATCTATGAAGAGGAAAAAGAAAAATATTTCTCCTCCCTTTCAGGACAGTCCGTAAATATGTCAATTGATGGGTGGTCAAACGTGCACAACGAACCAGTGATATGCGCAACGATAACCACTGAAGATGGACAAACCCTCCTATATGAAATTATAGACACATCAGGAAATCCACATACTTCAGAATATTTAACTCAAATAGTTTGTGACCTGATTTCTTCATGTGAATTAAAATACAAGTGTACCGTAAAATCTTTTGTGACAGACAATGCCGCAAATATGACACTTATGAGAAAAACATTAGAAGAAAAAACGAACGCAATAGTTATAACTTATGGCTGCTCTGCACATATTTTTAATTTACTGTGCAAGGACTTTCAAGTTAAAGACGTTATAGAACATGTGGTCCAAATTGTTAAATATTTTCGAAATAACCATTTGGCTAGAGCTAAATTCAGTCAAGCAGGAGGCAACGCTTTAGTCCTTCCAGGCGATGTGAGATGGAATAGCCTTGGCAACTGCTTAGAGATGTATGTCACTCAGTGGGACATCATATTAAAAATCTGCGAAGAAAATAAAAACGAGATTGATTCCACTATTTACCGAAAAGTTTCAAATATTGCGATTAAACATGCAGCGCAAGATTATTTAAACATTTTAAAACCTATATCAGTTGCTCTTGATACTGTGCAGAGGAAAAATGCTACTATCGCAGATACTGTAGAGCAGTGGAAACATTTACAATATATCTTTGATGAATCTGTGGAATTACCATTACAAAAAACACAACAATTTAATAATCGATATAAGCAAGCACTAACGCCATATCATTTTATAGCGTATATGTTGAATCCACAAAAAAACAAAATACCAGTTAACACCAGAAGAAAAGAATATAGCTTTAGAAACAATTAAAGAGTTACATGAAAACAATGGACTGTTACCTTTAGTAATAAAGTTAAATGCCCGCAGTGCTCCATTTAAGCAAGTTATGTTTTCGGACGAAATAATAAAAAATGTAAACGGACTACAATGGTGGTTATCACAAAATGATGAGCCGGAAATCTTGAAACAGTTGCCAATAATAAAACAGTTCCTGTGTGCAACTGCTTCTTCAGCTTCAGTAGAGCGCGTATTTAGCTCTTTTGGTCTTGTACACTCGGATATTAGAAACAGATAGATAGGAATAGAAAAAAGAGGAAAACTCGTGTTTTTGTTTAAATTGTATAACGAAAATGAATAGACTGAAAATATAAGGTAATAAAATTTAGGTGTTACGTTTAGTTTAAGAATTTGGAATTATGTACTCCTTTTTTGTTGTTTTTGCTAAAAGCAGATACTTCTTTTGATTTTTGAGAAAACTTTTATGTTATGTTGTTATCTGGTTCTGAATAAAAAGGAAAAAAAATGATTTAAATCATGATTTTAATTTTAAAAATCAAGCGATTTAAATCATGATTTTAATCGTGATTTTAATCACTTGATTTTAATCAGCTCAACCCTGATAAGGTTACATATAGTTACATATCGACTGGAATAGAATAGTTACAGAAGATTACATATTGAATAGAAGATATATTGGGAGAGACGTTAAAGTCCTGTCGAATATTAAAAACAATGCATATCTATTTGTAAACTCAAATTATAAACTTGTTAGCCAATGTTCAAATATACATGCATACATACATATCATCACGCCATATCCCTTGCAGGGTAGGCAGAGAGAACAGAGTGCCAGTTATTGTTAATAATAATATTTATTATTAACATGTTCAAATGTTATTCATAAAAATCAGTTCTGAACTGATTTTCAAGAATTCCTTTAAAGATTATCAGTTCTTTACTAGTTGTTGAATAGGGGTAAATTTTTTTATTAATCTAAATATTACGAGACATAGTGGCTTCAATGATACTACAATTCAAAAAACTCTGAGGCTTTATACATATTGCCAATTTTCCATTTTGTCTAATATTCTTCCAATATAGGCTACGATCCTCTCAATATTGGCGCGTGGCCGCAATTGAGAAGAGCCGGTAAAACACCCACCTTGCTTGTTTCATTTTTTAAATTACTTTTTTTATATTAAATCGTATTCAACATTGTTAGTAAATATGCTGCAATGTTCTTTAGAGTTAGTTTACGCTGTTGGCAGTTTTCTGCCTACAACCGCGGGCCGGCCCGTCCGGGACAGTACCATACTCTCGCAGAAGATCGACGCTTGAGTAATGGCCATGTGCTATTGCGCTTCGTTCGGTGAGCGAGAGAGCCAGACGTTCAACTGGGTGGATTTAGGATTTGTATTAGTAGGCAGCGGCCTAGCTATAACCTTGGTACTGAAAGGGTCCATGGGCGGCAGTAACACTTATCATCAGGTGTGCTGCTTGCTTGTTTGCCACCATAAGCAATAAAAAAAATGTGATGCCATATTTCTTTCAAAATGTAATGCAAGGATTATGGTAGGAGCTGAGGCCATAAGCAGAATACATAACATAACATTGGAATAATCATTGAGACTATTATAATAAAAAAATAATGGAATAGCTAAAATTATTGGGGATAAATTAGTTAAAGATCATTTGTAGTCTGTTCACAGCGTAAAAATAAAACTTCAACTTAAAATGTAAAACAAACCCAATTTAGTAAAAGATCCTATAAAAGTAAAACGTTATATGTGTCTATTGTCTTATCGACCTTTATTATAAGTTATGATTATTGGTTGCTTCGTAAATAATAAAATGGAAAGTTGACAGGAGCTTACCTTCTAACAACAATTTATTTTCTATTCCCCGGCGATGGAATGTACCTACACATGTACTAGGGATATTGTGGGTACGAGGCTCCGGGTTTGGATAAGGTTATTAGAATAACATTTTATACCAGTTTCGGATACAGTACAAATGAAATTATTTCGAATTATCTGACAGTTCCGGATAGTTCGGTTATGAATATTGGATTATTAGGGTATTATAAAAGCGGAAAGGAATGTCCGTGTGGTGACGGGAGTAAAAATACAATTTACCAACTCCTATCTTACCCATGGGTGATCATAAGAGACGATTAAGGGATATGAAACACATATAACATCTATGCAAGAGAAGGAAAACTTGAAATTAATCCCTATACCAACACGTCTGACCAGCGTGGTATAGTAGGTCACTTTTCCTCCCGTCATGGAGAAGGCTCGAGCCCGACTGTGGGACATGTATAAGCTGAGATGATGAAAAGTTTCAACTTTTACTACTACCTAACTAATACGATTATCACCACACTTAACATTCGTGTAAAGTGTGGTGATAATCGTAGTAGTCCCCTTCGGTGAAGCTAATTGTTTAGGCTGCTGGTCGAATAAAAACCTATCGTAACGTAGCTAATACAGACACCGACCCTCTCTGAAATTATTCGAACATTTTATATCGATTTCGATTACGATATCGTATATATTTTTATTTCGAATATCCAATAATTTCGATGACGGTTACGGACCTCCATAACATAAAACTGGTATTTATATCGTAACTTGTAATAAAATTAAAGATTATTATGCCAAAAGCACTTAAAGATTATGATATAACAATAGTTATAGAATACTAGCTGATCCAACAGACGCTCTTCTGAACTAATTCATCATCATCATCATCATTACCCTGCTCTTATCCCGTTATATATGTATAAATATTATTATGTTATTTTTTCAAAGATCCTTTATGTAACAACGTCAAATCTTTATAGACAATCGTCAGTCACCTACTTCAGAGGAGGAGCCGCTCAGAAATTATTTTATATAAAAGAAAATTCGAGTAAGAAATAATTTTATGGGCAGATTTCATCTAACCATTTATCAATGGAACAAACAACAAACGTATACGAAAACAAAGAACTGCCCGCATTGTCTATTCGGAGATATAAAACGAACAAATCTACTGATAAACGATAAGAAGCGTTTGAATGGATACTTCATTTTACGACAAACTAATCTAAAAGCTTTCACGTGGTGCGAATTAGGAATATAATTTACCGCTTTCCTTCACCGCGGGTGTCGAATTTCGACACCCCGGATGTTTTTTTTTTTATTGCTTTGCAAATATAAACATATCCGACTTCACGGCCGACCACCGTTAAGGAGGCTCGCCCCAACTGGGGGACGCATAAGAAGAAGAATATAGTTGTACTTCAATGTATTCTAAGCAATATAACTTTCTTTCGACCTAACATAAACCTTTTAGTCCTGAGAATAATAATAAATAGAATAGGCTCCACTTTCAGTTAAACATAAAAAACTTTACATATTAAGTTGAATTGCGGCGTACAGAAAGATATATAAAAAGTTTGATCATACTGCAATAATACGAGTAATAAGCGTAAAAAAATATTTTTATCCACAAATGACAATCATTACTGAATTTTTCGAATAAATTATATGAATAATGATTTCTCTTCCAGTTTTCCTCATTCAAGCGATTAATATCGCGCATGAAATCGAAATTTCATAATACTTTAGCGATATCTAAACGATTAAGATCGACAGAAAGATGAGCTTAAAATGATACTTGTAAAAAAGTATTTGTTTTTAGACAACGACTGGTTCGTGTAAAGTCACACACGTTGCGGCTTGCGAGTTCTCTTCGCTTGAACTTGGTTTGACACGTTACCGCGTGTTTAGATAGGTAATTCTTCTAGCGAGTAAAAAAATTTAGTTATACTGATTTTTCACAATCATCTTCATTATATTCCGGCCATTTAGGGAGATAATGACTGGATAGATTATGATGCAATTTATAACTACTTCTACTAATTCAGCTAATTCATAAATAACTGTATTTAACGAAGTAACAACTTCTTAAATTTTGTGTTTAAGTTCCGCTTTTTATCCAACTAGTGGGTTTCTTCAAGAATGCGTAAAATAGCTGATAGCTTGCTGTTTGCTTTAGCGTATTAGTAACTCATATCTCTACAAGATGGCGTTACACAAAACCATAATTTTAAAAATATTATGCTCCAGGTATTTGTTTTGACATTATAACCAGCGCAAGAGAGCGAATTTAATATAAATAAAGTTTTACTTACGATAAGCCATTTCTTGCCGTCGCGCATAAAGACAGGCGGTTTGTCCGGCAACGTGCCGGCGCCGGGCTGCGGCAATTGTTTACCGGCTGCGCGGGCTGCCGGCGCCGCCTTGAACGGTGCTGGACCTTGACGCAGCTGTGGGTTTTTGTGCGTCTGCATGTCAGGCGTCACCTTGCGAAGAGCTGCACAACAAAGTATAAAAATTAAATGGTAAATATGCCTAAATTTGTATCATAATTTTGGTTCATTTACTCGTGTATCTATCTAAAAACACTTGGGCAAGTTCGGCTTTTGTTTACACTATATAAGCCATACCGGCAAATGGTGTAAATGCGTATTTTATTTGATAATTACAAAACTCTAAAGCTAAAGTAAAAATCGCATTCGCAGTTACTATGCAACAAAAGGTTGATATTTTCCATAGTTGTGCGGGGTAAGAACACAATTCATCACTCCTCTTCTTTTGGTTGTATTAAGAAACATGTAAGAGATGTAAGCAGATATCACCATTGCGTGAGAAAGAAAATAGAAATTAAAACAATTAATATCTACTCGTTTAATCGATATAGTACCTAAATACTCTATAATTGGAAAGTGCCACCATCCTGGTAGTAAAGTCTAGTAGTACTACGTGAAATTCGACATCAATAAGTTGGTACCAACGTATGAGTATGGTCATCTCCGTATTTTATTTGTAGACCTTTCCCCACATGATTCCTGAGCATATTGTAAATCTTTAGACAGATAGCCTTTATATGACTGGCACATTGTGTACAATAACGTGACAAACTCTAGTGAAGAAAATGATCTTTTTTTTTATTGCTTATGGTGGCAAACGAGCACACCTGATGGTAAGTGTCACTGCCGCCCATGGACCTTTGCAATATCAAGGTTATAGCTAGACCGCTGCCTACCAATATAAACCCTAAACCCACCCCAATTGGGCTTCCGGCTCTCTCACTCACCGAACCAAGCGCAATAGTACATTGCCATTACTTAGGCATCGATATTCTGCGAGAGTGTGGTACTACATCGGACGGACCTACCCGCGGCTGTAGACAGAGGACTGTCCACAGCGTGGTCCTACAACAATTGAAATCTGAGATAACACGATTGCGCGGTGACAGACTATCGCATTTTACATGCTACGGCAGAACGAGAAAGACTTGTCATTTCATTTACATAAGCCTGTCGCATGTCATTTTACGCTGCCAGCCTTTCTGTCGTGCTTAAACTCTTACCTTTAATATACATAAATAGATATAACAAGAGTGAAATAATATTTCTTCTTAATATCTTTAACATAATCAATGGATGAGAATCACACCCAGAGTCAGAACAACCATTTATAAATTGTATAAAAATTATTCTGCGTGGGAATCGAACCAAGACTGTATACGGTTGTTCGGTATTTAGATCGCTACATCATCTGTATAACTATATATTCTCCAGTAAAAAAAGTTAACAAGCAAAGTACTAACTATTAGTGATTCCCTCGCCCTGGTTGATCTCTGCGAAGAGCGCGCTACGGTCGTCGATGCTCATGTCGGCGAAGTCGCCCTCCGGCATCATGGGAGGTGGTGGAGGCATACCGCCAGGGGGCGGTGGGGGCGGAGCACCAGCACCTTTGCCTTAACATATAACAATATATTATAGACAGTATAATTTAGTATGAATGTATATGAATGCATGGATCAAGTGTTCTCTCTGCGCAACATTGTGGAGAAGCATCTGGCTCTAGGTCAGAGGGTTTTCTGCAGTTTTGTGGATCTAGAGAGAGCATTTGACACGGTTGTACGAAAGGAACTTTGGGACATTTTACCGGAGTATGGTATTAACGGTAAACTACGACAGGCTGTGCAGTCCAGTTACATGGGCTGTAGAGCCTGTGTGCGGCTAGATAATGGAATGTCGCCTTGGTTTGACGTCAATATCGGCGTTAAGCAGGGGTGCGTTCTGTCAGCCAGGCTGTTTATCATATATCTGGATAAATGTCTCCAAAGGTTGAACGATATTAATGTGGGAGTCCAGATGGGCGACTCAGCGGTCACTGCTCTGCTATATGCAGATGATGCAGTCCTGCTGGCACAGTCAGCGACTGACCTGCAGACCCTAGTCGACACAATGACAGAAGATTGTAAGAAAAGGGGTCTACGCGTGAATGTGAGCTAAACCAAAATAATGGTCTTTGAAAGAGACGAAGCCAGAACAGATGTAAGAGTAACAATAGGTAATGATATACTAGAGCAAGTGGATGAATTTGTATATCTTGGAAGTGGATTTAGACGAGATGGAAGGTACACCACTGATATAGAGCGAAGAGTGAATGCGGGAAATAGAGTGAACGGAGCGTTGGGGCAACTTCTCGGCAGCCACCACCTCAGCCAGAAGGCACGTGTAGCAATACATAACGCAGTGCTTGTCCCAACATTACTGTATGGAAGCGAGAGTTGGGTATGCAGAAAAGAGTATGAAAGTAAAATTAATGCGGTCGAAATGCGATCTCTGCGGAAAATCGGTGGAGTTAGGCTGACCGACCGCATTCGTAACGACGACGTAAGAGAGCGAGTAGGTATGAAAGAGAGTATTGGTGTAAAGATGCGAAAGGGAATGCTCCGATGGTTCGGACATGTGGAAAGAATGCCGAACGAACGTCTGGTTAAGAAGATATACAATGCGAAAGTGGAAGGATGTAGGTACCGAGGGAGACCGAGACTAACCTACCTAGACCAGATCGGTCATGTACTGAAGGAAGGTGGAGTCAAGAGTCTCCGAAACCGGCGAGCGTGTATGAAGAGAATTATGAATGTTGAGGAAGCGAGTGAAGTATGCAAAGATAGAGTTCTCTGGCACTCTGTGCTCTCTGCCTACCCTGCAAGGGATATGGCATGATGATATGTATGTATGTGTATGTATGTAATGTATATGAATATTACTAAGAATACGATGTGCTGACTACCCATTCTGTTTCCGTAGATGTTTTAAAAATAAAGGTTTGTTTATTACCTCATTTATATAAGTAACTCGTGTGTTCTAATGTAATACAAATTGCCATCTTATTTATTAATGAGGAGAAGAGAATCGAAATGTCAAAAGTGAAAGCATTTGGTTTTAGAGAAATAGAAATAACAAGTTTGATATGTGAAATTATGCCACTAACTTTACCGAACAAACTAGTTTGATAGACAAGGTTCGAGTATTACTTTACAGTATTTAATATACCTCTGGTTTGTGGTTTTCATATGTAACTATCTCTTTTAAAGTTAGCAGAACGTAAATATCGCCCTCTATGAAGAAAAGTATGATTATGATATGAAATCGTTTTTATTATAGTTATAAAGCTGATCTACATATAAGAGGAAAGGGGAAATTAATTAGGAAAACTAAATTAGGAAAATAATCAATCCTCTCGAACAATTAAGAACAATGATATTGCTGATTTAGTTTTTCGACAAATTTCAAATCGCTCTCCTCTAAAGTAATGATTATGCAGACGGAAGTTTATTCTACGGATAGGTCAATATTTTTAAATAATGGGGATGATATCTATAAAAAATATTAATTATTATTTCAAGAGAAAGACAATACAACTTATCATCTTTTAAGAAAGTGGAAGGATGTAGGTACCGGGGGAGACCGAGACTCACTTACCTAGACCAGATTGGTCACGTACTGAAGGAAGGTGGAGTCAAGACTCTTCGAAACCGGCGAGCGTGTATGAAGAGAATTATGAATATTGAGGAAGCGAGTGAATTATGCAAGGATAGAGTTCTCTGGCACTCTGTTCTCTCTGCCTACCCTCCAAGGGATATGGCGTGATGATATGTATGTATGTATGCATCTTTTAAGAAACCCCTGAGGAATTCTCCGTTGATTTCTTAAAAGATGATAAGACTAAAAGCAGATACTTTTCTTATGCAGTTATAAAGCATATTCTTTTTTTATCCTTTATTATAAGAGAAGCAAATCTGGAAAGAAAATCCTATTACATCTCATCTGAATCGCATAGTACATACGGCACATTACTCTCCTGTTGTGGAAGCGTGTAAATGAGACGAGATAAATAATATAAACATAGCCCGTAAGACAGTTCTATAGATATGTAACTGTATATGAATAAATTGTAAGTAGCAAAACGTTTAAGGTTAAATAGTTATAATTAAATAATTAAATTATAATTAAATAATTAAATTATAATTAAATAATTAAATTATAATTAAATAGTTAAATAGTTATAATATTTTTCTTCGTTATATTATGTCCTACAAATGATATTTGAAAATCGAATTTAAAATTACTTTTATACTGGGATTTTAATATTTTGACATGACTTTATTAATAAGCCCAAATAAACACGAGTCCAATCAAAACAAACGGTGTTGGTCCACAAATCCCAATGGCAAAAGATCGTGTACCCGCTGAGTTATTTACAGGTAAAATACCAATATGACTTGAATTTTAAAAAAATATTTATTTATGTATTTAGGTATTTTCGAAAATTTTTATCAATCTATTATATTAAATATTGAAATATATCTATGTGATGAAAATTTAATACTATAGGGTTTCAGATTTCTATAGGGTTTAACTTTCTAGAACTTAGAAATATCTAAATATGATATTACATTTTACAATTAATGTAATATCATATGATATTACATTAATTGTTATACTCGCGATCTAATTTTAAGTAATTTCAATAAGCTAAAATATAAACAGTACTTGGCCAACCTAATAAATAACTTGTACAATTACAAAGGAAGCAAAACTGAAAATCAACTTCTATGCGTAGGTACCCGTTCGACCAGCACTAATAGGCCAATTTCTCTTTTATTGTGGTGGAGACTCATTCCTAAAAAGAATCTATATATCGCCTGAAGAGAGAGAATATAGATAGTCTAATATATCTATATCATAAGAGTTGATTGAGAGGTTCATGAACCTGTTCATGTACCTGTTCATGTGTTGTACTTTTTCATTGATTTTGTCTAACACATCAGTTGCAATCAATAGTTCTAGCATGAAATTCGAAAATGAACATATCGCACGGAGCCTAAAAACGGAGGAGGAGGAGGAGTATAAAAATGTTAGAACTAAATATCTGAGAAAATGGATGAGAATATAGTAAAATAATTGAAATAGTATCGGAAAGCGGCTGGAGATTATTTTGCACGGTCTTGCGCGTTTAAAATATGTATAGGACATTTTACGAAAGTTTGATCCTACCAGAACTGGAACAGGCTACAAACCAAGTCCGAACACATTGTTCAATTTTACCTCCCAGGTCGGTCATGCCGTGATGACACTGAGTGGGTTCTTTATTCCCTGTGTTCGGATATCAGTTGCACGCAATACAATAAATAAAGGTCAATATATATTAAGTGTCATAAAACAGTTGGAATAACAAAATAAAACTTATTAGAATCAAGCTAAAATAGCTACATTCTTAGTAGAAATGGTGACGTAGGTTAACTTTTCTTTTTCCAAGTAAATCCAGCGTTGGCTTGTTAAATGAACCATGCATTTTCCAAGAGCACAAGAGGCACTATGACATTGACCTTACTCAAGCGTGTACCATTAAATATTTCAGAGTACAGACGCGCTCGTATATTCTACTTCAACTAGGGAGCAAGTCCCGAGAAATAAGGTTTTACACATTTGGCAAATATTAAACCTTTGGATGTTAAAATTATCTTTCATCAAAGATTACGGCAATATAACCACTGTCTTTATTTTATTATTATAAAAATTAAGAAAATGTAATATCATTTTCTTGATTTTTCTTTGGGCTAGATGTAAATTTATGCAAAAAAAAATACGTTTAAAGAAAAAAAATATAAATTTAAAAAGAATACAAGATATACATACATACATATCATCACGCCATATCCCTTGCAGGGTAGGCAGAGAGAACAGAGTGCCAGAGAACTCTATCTCTGCATACTTCACTCGCTTCCTCAACATTCATAATTCTCTTCATACACGCCCGCCGGTTTCGGAGACTCTTGACTCCACCTTCCTTCAGTACATGACCGATCTGGTCTAGGTAGGTGAGTCTCGGTCTCCCCCGGTACCTACGTCCTTCCACTTTCGCATTGTATACAAGATATATATACCTATAAAACGCCGGTCAAACAGGTTAATATTACGTTTTGCTTAGGGCTACTTTCCGTTGTAACGACGTTGTCGTCCTAGTAGCCTGGCAGAGTAGGATCAAATTATAGGCCACAAACAAAAAACCTACTGACTATCCCATGTTAGGTAATCTTCAATAACAATTTTAGTAGTAAAACAAGTTCAAGCATGAATATGGTCACCTATAGGCGTCTCTTTTTGATGTACCATTACTACAAGGTTTTTTCGAGCATTCCCTCTCTTATTTGTCATTCTCTTATGTATATTATACATGTACGGTAACTTACCAGACCAAACAAGTCCAGTGGTGTGATACTGCTTGACGTAAGCCTGCAGATCTGAGAGCAGTTGCACCCAAGCGCGACACCATTCAACGTGGGTCTTATCTTTTTCCTTCCAATCCTTGAGAACTCTGTTCGTGTAGAATTGACCAGCGTCGTTCATTTCTTTAACGTAAGGAGCAGGAGTGGGTGCTATTGCCACCCAACCTAGAGCCGGGATGCTTTCCGATATGGCTGATAAATGATTGAAGTAAGTGGAAGCGCGATTTTTCTCGCGGAATCGCTGGATAGCGGATATTTGTTCGCTAGTCGGCGCAAGGAACTGCATTTCCTCCGATTGAGATGGCTTGCTTCTTGTTGTAGCCAGTTGAATGTATCGCAATTGTGCCCTAGGATAAAAATATATTATTAGATATCATAACCATAGCATTGATGTTTATTTTAAAATCTATCGGCCGGTAGACGACCATATGATACAATTATCATGTAGAACTCAAAAAGTCCTCTGCTTTGTAGATGTATTTTATCCCTTCTGTCTGAATCCTGAAATTCCAGGACCCTGTATAGGCAAGGATAAGCAGGGTCCATATCCAGTAGAGTAAGGGGTATCTCCCTTACTCTACTGGATCAATACCCTCCTGGGTCAATTTTGTTGAGTTCAAATAGATTTTCCTATTATCAATTGCCATCTTTTTGCGCCATCGGTGCCCACTCTTGAACATAGGCCTCCACAGACCAAAATTATCAATCCCAATAATGATTATAGTCTTCTGCCGCTCATATTAGTAAGGTAAAGCATCGACCTCCATAATTAGTAACGGTGGGCTGCTCAATAGGGGAACATGAAAATAAAGATTGTGTGGCTCCGCACTACTCTTTCGTCGACCCAGACCGTTTGAGCGGTGTGTGCAGAGATCATACGATTTCAGAAAAAAAGGGTAAAGGCCTGAAGTAGCGAGAAAATACTAATTTTTTATGAATTCTTCGACGCTTAGAATAATAATATAAACATACAAAGTGAATAAGTAGACATCAGTTTAATAGACCCCAGTTGATAGCATAACTATAATAAAAATTACGCGAAGATTTTGATGACACAGCCTTCTGAAGAAATAAAAAATATGAACAAAGAGTAAAATTTATGAAGGTTAATGCGACCCCACATATACCTTTAATTAGATCGGTTTTACAGTACCTAGCTAAATCGGATGCCAACTATTTATTTTAACTTCTATTTTAATTCTAGTTTCATATATTTTATGTAATTCTATGTCACACAATGAGATTACTTTAAAATATTCGTAACGTTTCAATATCAATGGTGATGGAGAGGGAATACGGTGGGTTATGGGGCCACGCGATGCCCTTCTGTCGCCCCGGACGGAACGGGCGACGTGTGTCATGACGTGTGACGGGCCATAGCCTACCCAAAAAACGTTACAATATGCGTAATTATTAGATAGATATAAAAAATAGTCTAGAAAGAAACTAAACTGTAAATAACCACCCAGTACTTAGATATCACGCGATTTTACAAATTAAAAAGCAACGCAGCAAAGTATCATTATTCCAGGACCGCTCGTCGTAAAAGAAACGTCAAATAAAAAGTAGCATCATAAATTAAGGTTACTTTAATACTTAAGGACTTCCGAGATCGCAATTCATGTTTGTGTAGAGTTCTTTATAGTCTCACGATCTTATCCTAAAGGATCAGGTAAAAAGTAACAGTACTACTATGTACTATGGAGAATTTTCTACAAAAAGAAATCTATGGCGCGTGACCAAGGGTATTATACCCTATGGTTTAAGCCAATAGACTAACGAAACGCATTATAACTCTTACGCCTTTATCCCGACGAGGTAAGCAAAGGTTTAGCATACCCGGCACTTCGCGGTGTAATTTTCGTTATCATATATATAGTAGGGAATGTATCTATTGTCGTATGATGGTCAGTTTTTAACTTCGTGAGTGCTTTTGAGAAATTCTAAAGCTATCAACGCTTATTCCCCCGACCCAGAATTTTAAAAAGAGTTCTTATAATCGGCAGTCGGACAATGATAGAAGTAATCCAATATATATTCAGTTCAAATATAAATAAAATACAGTTGTTTCAATGATTTATCATATGGAAAGTAGCTCATTGTTTTACATGAAAAGATATTTAGAGGCAATTTAATATTAAGTTACATATTCAAGACAGTTGACGAACATTAGGGCCGAGCCTTGTTATATGAAACCTGCGAAATTAATTTATAAAATTACTAGAGTCTAATGAGCTACCAAAATTTGCAATAATCAGCAATATGTCTATGATTCATAAATTACCATACAAAATATCTTACTACCGCAAGTTAAAGCGACATAAGTTATGAAATTTATGTCGAGTTGGCAGCTATGGCAGAATAGTCGCGTATCATTTTGTATTATATGCTATGTTGGGCGAACGTTGCATAATGTATACACAAATCCCTCTGCGAAACAAACTCAAAAGGCTTTGAAAGTCGTTTTGTATGCAAAATAAATAAACTGACAAAGCAAACATAGTATTAAATTTATCTCGCTAATTATTTTTATACAAAATATGTTTTTTTGGTGAAATCAAAACTCGAATTTAAAGTATCATATAGATTAGAATCACATAACACAAAAATCTTATTAAGCGTTAGCTTTTAAAATTAAACTAAAGGCAAACTTGATTTAACTAACAGTGGGGCGTAAGAACTGAAGATGATTCTATCTTTACCTACTAATTTAGGTATTTAGAACAAAAATAGACTTACAAATAAACGGAATATTCAATAAGAACAATGAGTTATTTGTTACATTTTAATAGGTCTATGTATGTGTAATATATTTGTTGGTATACTTACTGGAAAGCGGCGTTGACAAGTTTGGCATGTGTGGCGACATCGCCACCAATCTTCTGTGACAGTTGCAGATACGCCTGCAACGGTCCCTGAGAACAAACAATCATGTTAATACTAGTTTAAACAGAAAATGAGCCTTAAACTCGAATTACTAATAAATTTATATTGGTTTCTATACAATCGTATATTAAGTATCATTATCTTTAAAATAAAAAGGATTTCAGTGGTCAACGATTGCATCCAGAGGGGGTTAACGTTAAGAATGCAGTTGGTCGAAAAAGATACTTAAAACCCCATACGATGTTGTTCGCCTATGTTACATAAGAAGACATGCTGTGCACATGTAAATTAGGATAATACCAAGCGGATGACGATAAGTTTATTAGCGTTGTATAAATTAACTAGTTATACATTAAATCATCTATAAATGAACCATTAAATATAAAAATACACTTTCATTATAATACTGTTGTTTACGTTAGAGTGAAATATAAATTAAACAGTACCCCGATATAAACAGTATCAGTAGCAGTTAATCCTCAAATGGATAATAACAAGTTTCATGAACCTCGCTGAACTCTATTAATATGTAGGATATTTTTTTTTAATCTAATTAATGGTTAGTTTAAAATGTAATCTAAAATGGTGGCCAAAAATATCACGATACATTATACACTCATCCAGGCAATATTTTTTACCTAAGTAGGTATAGGTATATATGCATACCTTTATCTTCATTAAAGAGACAGACAGGCATAAAAAAAAATTTGAAATTATAAAAAGATTTTACTGCATGGTTTCAATTTCTGTATATTTTTTTAATTGCCTTTGGTGGCAAACGAGCATGCAGCACACCTGATGGTTAGTGTTACTGCCGCCTCATGGACCTTTGTAATTCCAGAGGCACAACTAGGTCGCTGCCTAACAATAAAAATCCCCACCAACCCAGCAAGTTGGGCTTCCGACTCTCTCGCTCACCGAACGAAGCACAGTATCACATTGCTACTGCTCAGGCGTCGATTTTCTGCGAGAGTGTGGTACTACCCCGGACGGACCGGCCCGCGGCTGTAGACAGAAAATTGGTATGTGGCCCTACCACTATCAAAATGATAATGATTATGATAATATTTATATTTACGTAACGCCTAAAAATAATTTTCCGTCTATATTTTTATACCGGTACGCTGGACCTATTACAGGACAAAATTAGCCGATTTCGTGAAAAGCAATTCAAACCACTTTATTATTAACGACGTTCTCGTTAACATTAAGGCAAGGGACATTGACCATTTTATACTGATATAAAAAATACTTTGTTACCAATTTAAGCATGTCGCGGTAATGAAGTGGTGGTATTATATACGTAATTAGATTAATTTCGAAAAGTTAAAGTAAATATTGTGGTAGGGCCACACTGTTGATAGTTCTCTATCTACAGCCGCAGGCAGGCCCGACCGGGGTGGTACCACACTCTCGCAGAATATCGACGTATGAATGGTGGCTTTTGCCGCTGTGCTTCGTTCGGTGAGCGAGAGAGCCGGAGCCTAACTTTCCGGGTGTGTTTTCGTGTGGTGGGTTCTGGTGATGCTTGAAATTTACGGTGGTAAGGTCTTGGTTGGGGCATTGGGCGTGAGGGGCTGATATGGGGTACAGGGAGACCCGGTGGGAATGGTCACCGCCGGCCACCTGCCGGTCAGCAGGGGACCCGAGCCCAGGACTATCCCCCCTGGGAGGCTGTCCCGCCAACCGGCGAAAATCCCGATGCGGAGTCGTCGTGCCGGGATGGGAAACCGGAGTGGAGCCCGACGACTACGGGCGGGGGGCCACCGGGGGCCCTTCCGTGCTTCGTGTCAGCTCCTCACAAAACCCACCCTCCAACCATGTACTATGCCCCGCACCTTTTTTTTTGGCATCACCGGACCCCATTCCACGAAAGTACACTCCCTTCCTCTTCTTATACAAAACCCATGAAAAGGAAACACAAAAAGAGAAGGTTTTACACGGCGGTCCCTCTATCCACATTTGTCGTGGACTTTTGTAACATTAGGGGTTTACACAGCAATCTCGACGCCGTCCACCAACACCTCGAGACGGCGCGGCCTGCCTTGCTCTTTTTAACGGAGACGCAGATAAGTGCCCCGGATGATATTTCGTACCTGAATTATCCAGGCTACGAGTTGGAACACTCCTTCCACCGTAAAGCTGGGGTGTGCGTGTTCATCCGGGATGACATCTGTTGTCGCCGCCTTAGGGCCCTCGAGCATGGTGACCTGTCAATTTTATGGTTACGCGTAGACTATGGAGGGTATACCCGCATCTACGCGTGCCTCTACAGGTCCCATGGCAGTGATTCAGGGTCAACTCAATTATTCGAGAACGTTCAATGGGAGATTGACGAAATATTGGAGCAGTGTCCATCAGCGGAGGTGGTGGTTCTTGGAGACTTTAATGCTCATCATAAAGAGTGGTTGGGGTCCCGAGCCACTAACCTCTTGGGTAGGCATCTCTTCAATATGGTCTCGGCCTATGGTCTCTCACAACTGGTAACACAGCCCACCCGTGTTCCAGACATTGAGAGCCATGAGCCGTCTCTACTGGATCTTCTGCTGACTACACACCAGCACGGATACCGGGTAGTGGTCGAAGCTCCTCTTGGGTCATCTGACCACTGCTTGGTCCGTAGTAAAGCCCCTATTGCGAGGCCTAATCGCTCTAAAGCGACTGGGACTCGCAGAGTCTGGCAATATAAGTCAGCAGATTGGGATAGGCTTCGCGAGTTCTACGCATCCTACCCATGGAAGCAGCTTTGCTTCGCCTCTAGGGACCCTGGCATTTGTGCGGATTGCGTTACCGATACCGTTATTACGGGGATGGAATTATTCATCCCCAACACCAAAATACCGGTCGGTGGCCGCAGCCGGCCTTGGTTTAATAAAACCTGTAGGACGGCTGCACAGCAAAAGCAGTCCGCATACCAGGCCTGGAATAGGGCCCAAAACTGTCGGGACCCAAATGTCAGGGAGGAGAAGCGAAAATTTAATGCTGCTTCTAGATCTAGTAAGAAGGCTATTGCCAGAGCCAAGGCGGAACATGTTGCCAGAATCGGCGAGCGATTGGAGAGCTATCCCGCCGGGAGTCGTGCATTCTGGTCGCTCGCCAAAGCTGCCCAAGGCAACTTCTGCCAGTCCAATCTCCCACCACTGCAGAAAAATGATGGCAGTCTAGCCCACAGTGCAAAGGAGAAGGCCGATCTTTTAGGTCAATTCTTTGCCTGTAACTCAACTTTGGACGCTGGAACCGCCACACCACCTATCATCCCGCGGTGTGAAAGCTCTCTGCCTAAAATCCGCATTATGCAGCGAGCGGTGAGGCGGGAGCTGCGGCTAATAGACGTACATAAGTCGAGCGGGCCGGATGGCATCCCTGCAGTGGTCCTGAAAACGTGCGCCCCCGAGTTGACCCCCGTCCTCACACGCTTATACCGACTTTCCTATGATACTTGTAGGGTTCCATCTTCGTGGAAGATAGCCCATGTCCACCCGATCCCGAAAAAGGGAGACCGGTCGGACCCGTCGAATTACAGGCCGATTGCGATTACATCCTTGCTCTCCAAGATAATGGAGAAAATAATCAACCATCAGCTTCTGCAGTACCTTGAGAATCATCAGCTGATCAGTGACCGCCAATATGGGTTTCGTCATAGCCGGTCGGCTGGTGATCTTCTTGTGTACCTCACTCACCGTTGGGCGGAGGCCTTGGAGGGCAAGGGTGAGGCGCTAGCGTTCAGCCTAGATATCGCGAAGGCGTTCGACAGGGTTTGGCACAGGGCCCTTCTATCGAAGCTACCATCATATGGAATCCCCGAGGGACTCTGTAATTGGATCACCAGTTTTTTGGATGGTCGGAGCATAAAAGTAATCGTCGATGGCTCCTGCTCCGAGACCATGCCCATTAATGCTGGTGTACCACAAGGCTCGGTGCTCTCCCCGACGTTGTTTATTCTGCATATCAATGACATGCTCTCCATAGAGAGTATTCGTTGCTATGCGGATGACAGCACGGGTGACGAGCGATACACCGAGCATCAGAATGTCCCTCGGAGTATGTTACAGGAAAGACGGGCTCAACTTGTGTCTGAAGTCGAGCGCTCTCTAGGGCGGGCCTCAAAATGGGGTGAACGGAATTTAGTCCAGTTCAACCCCACTAAGACACAAGTTTGCGCGTTCACTGCGAAGAAGGACCCTTTTATCATAGCGCCTCAGTTCCAAGGAGTAACTCTCCAAATCTCCGAGAGTATTGGGATCCTCGGCGTCGAGCTATCGAACAAAGTCCAGTTTGGGAGTCATTTGGAGGACAAAGCCAAATTGGCAAGCAAAAAGTTGGGCGTGCTGAGCAGGGCCAGGCGGTACTTCACGCCGAGTCAACGTCTTGTGCTATATAAAGCACAAGTTCGTCCTCACATGGAGTACTGCTCTCATCTCTGGGCAGGCGCGCCTAAATATCAGCTAGACCCACTTGACTCCCTACAAAGGCGGGCAGTTCGAATCGTCGGTGATCCCAATCTCACGGACAGACTAGAGTCGCTGGAGCGGCGGAGAGACTTTGGGTCACTCTGTGTACTCTACCGGCTCTTTCACGGGGAGTGCTCTGAGGAACTGTTTGACTTGGTACCACCGTCACCATTTTACCACCGTACCACTCGACACCGTAGCAGGGTTCATTCATTTCACCTGGAAACGATATGGTCCTCGACCGTACGTTTTCAGCGATCATTTCTCCCACGTACATGTAAGATCTGGAATGAACTACCTGCTGCTGTGTTTCCCGAGCGCTATGACATGTCCTTCTTCAAACGAGGTTTAAGAAGAGCTCTTCCTTCACGGTAGGCAGCGGCCTGGCTGTACCCCTGGTGTTGCTGGGTCCATGTGCAACAGCATTACTTACCATCAGGTGTGCTGTTTGCTCGTTTGTCACCGTAGACAATAAAAAAAAAAAAAAAAAAAAAGTTAGGATACAAAATGAAATTTTTCTAATGAAAATATGGAATCAAATATACCTATATAAAATACCTAATTATTGATCTTCACAAATATTATTAATAATAGTGATGTTTGAATACGTATTTCTTAAAACCAAATAGATTCTTTTTCAAATCGAAATTATATTCAAGACAATTTTCTTCTCATAAATTCACATGAATTCAATGAATCGCAATAAAAGTTATTCAATGTTAATCAATGACTAGCTAAAGGCACACCTTTATGGGCGATTGATTTTGTTAAAAAAAATATGTTGTCGGCAATTGTCCATTTTCCATCAATATCATCAGTAGAACTAAAGATAAAGAATTTGAAATAAAACTACTTTTACGGATTCTATTGCGTTTGTATTTGATTTTTAATTTCCCAACGTTTCGAACACTTTACAGTGATCACTTTACCGCGACCCATTTCAAATGTGTAATACTCGCGGTGATAAAGAATTTAACATGTAACAGAATTGGATAGAGCATTGAAATTGACAATGATGATATTTTCTAGAAAAAACATTTTTGAACAAAAGCCTCGTATGTACGTGTCTATTTATTATCAGTGCTCTAAAAAATTTTTGGGATCAATCAAAATAATTTTAGTAGTGTAGGACTACACTGTTGACAATTTTCTGTCTACAGCCGCGGGCCGGTCCGTCCGGGGTAGTACCATACTCTCGCAAAAGATCGACGTCTGAGCAATGGCTATATGCTGTTGTGCTTCGTTCGGTGAGCGAGAGAGCCGGAAGCCCAACTATGTGGGTTTGGGATATGTATTGGTAGTCAGCGGCCTAGCTGTACCCCTGGTATTGCAAAGGTCCATGGGCGCCAGTAACACTTACCATCAGGTGTGCTGCTTGCTCGTTTGCTACCAAAAGCAATAAAAAAAAATGTCAAGTCAAAAAACTGTTCGACTTGTAAAAGAATGTCGAATATTGCACATGACGATTTTTCATTATTTATTTAAGCACGTGAGTATCCAAAATATACCTATGCAGCAGTCTATTTATGTAAAAACAATTATACATGTGAAATATATTTATTATTTATTCATAAAACAACTTTTACATTCAAAGAGATATGTTGTCGCGGGCTTATTTTTTGAGCTTTGAAAGAGGAGTTATTCCGTGATATATATTTTTTTAATCTTAAAAGAGACTTGCTGTATGTACTTATTTTTGGAGCTTTTAAAGAGTTATTCCAACATATATAATTTTTACCGTAAACAGTAAATGAAGTTTTAAAGAGATTTCTTTTACATTTTTGATTGATGCTCGTACCTATCTTTCATTGCATTCACTATCCTTGTCATTGTCGCTCCTACTGCTCGTACTGTGATGTTACATAGTCTATATTATAGCTTTCCTCGATAAGTGAACTATTCAATACAAAAAGATTTTTTCAATTTAAACCGATATGATGATGATATCAAAAATTACTAGTCTAGTCTAGCAGGCGGCCGGTCATAAAACTATTGCCAATAACTTCTACAATATGTACTATGAAAGAAGAGTACATACTGTATCGACCCCAAGTAATTGGGATATGAGTAGGAGAATGATGATAATAATAGTAACTGAGATTAGCGCGTTTATCCAAACAAACAGGTAAACTTTTCGGCATTATAATATTTATATATCATAACTCTACCATATATCTACTATATCTATAGTAGGTATATAGTAGAGTTATGGTATATAAATATTATATGGGTATATCTATACCTACTATAGATGTACTGTGCGTATATGTGTAATATATTAAACGTCACAATTTTTATTGTAATGATTTCTGACTTTCACGCGAATATTAAACATGTAATAAAACTATTTTTACGAATTAGGCAACTGATACTTGAATTATATAAAAAGGATTAAGATTAGATTAGACTTAACTAAAAGTTGTTAAATTTTAATAATCATTGTGAGTTAGAGCTATACACGTAGCTGCTGTGTAAGGATGTAACCAGTGATTTTAATACAATATATAACATACATTCAAGGATTAGAAAAGATGACGAGATATTACAGTCACCGATGACAAGAATCAGATATCCGGTAGCCCGCTCACATATGTAGCGTTGAGAAGCCCAGATCGTTTCATAGTAGTCTGCTCAATAGAGCAGCCAGTTGTTTCAGATCCATAGATCTAAAGCAACGAAAGTAGAGAAGATATACTATTATAGCTCTTATTAAATTAGAATTATTATGATAAATTAATGTTAATAATAAGTAATAGTAACCAAACGTATCAAAGAAACAGTTACTTAATAATTTACTTAATTTAATTTATCTAAAACTTCTGGTAGTGGTAGCACCACGCTGTTGACAGTTCTCAGTCTCCGATGGCAGGCTGGTCCGTCGGCGGTAGTACCACACTCTCGCAAAAGATCGACGTCTGAGTAATGGCAATGTGCTATTGCGCTTCGTTCAGTGAGCGAGAGAGCCGGAAGCCCAACTGGGTGGCTTTGGGGTTTGTATTGGTAGGCAGCGGCCTAGCTATACCCTTGGTATTTCAAAGGTCCATGGGCGGCAGTGACACTTACTATCAGGTGTGGTGCTTGCTCGTTTACCACCATAAGCAATAAAAAAAAACTATTTCTTTCTGATGTTTGGTACAAACAAAAAGCGTCTTTTTAATACGATATTAGTTATATTGTATCAAAATACGATGCAAACATTATAATAACGATTTCATTTTAGACGCCAAAATTTGTGAATATAGATGCTAAAAAATATCTAAAACGTCCGGACAATTAAAAAAATATCAAAACAATATATGATATGGAAATTCGTAAAATTAGTTTTAAATTTACCGAAATGTTATATAGAAATAAGAGGACCAAAGATATTTAATTTATATTTACATCATTAATATGGTATGCTGTGAAGAATGGGCAAACAAAATACTCAAATATACTCGTTCATCGAAGAAAAATCTGGTAGAAATCGTAAAATGTATGTACATAGTTCCTTGACCACGGAGCGAGTAAATGAAATGGAAACTACTTATATAAAAACATTAAATTGCTTAGTATTTCCTACACTATAAATATCACAACTATTCATTCTAAAATATGTGAACAGGTTCTAAAATAAAATGTAAGGCATGATGTACAGGCAGCTTAGTTTTCTAATGAGTAATTTAGATTTTTCTTTCGTTTTGCGAAAGGATATGTCGTCACATGTCTGTGGGAGTTCATAAATCAGCCAGACGAATAATAGACAGCAGTGCTCTCCTGGGCTACTTATAAAACAACTGCTATCGCCAACCAGCCTACCAAGCGTGGTATATTATATCGTTATCCTTCCTTTATGAACCTATGCTCAACAATATCAACAGGGCAAAAGAATGAAAATAGATCGAAAATTAGACCTTATAACATAACTGTCAGTATACTCGTAAGCAATGTAACGGTTTGTAGTATTCATAGTTCAAAAACTTATGCCAACCATCTATCAGACTATTGAAGTTCACTGTTAAACACCAACATCACTCAACTCTGCCCAAGAGGGCAATGCCTAATAATTACCAGCCTTAACAGGCCAAATATCCATCGATATTATATTTATTAGTTGCCCAGAATAATACTGTTTTTCCATTTCCGGGATCAGCCGAATTTTACGACTGATCCGAGTAGGTTGTTGGTGGTAACTGTACCTATTCTTAACCTGTTACTACAGGTCTTATTGTAGAGTAAACTTGTACCCAGCCATGAGCATTAAATAAGAACATTAATTTATATCCTGACATCATTAGCCTTTTTAAAATAATCATATAAAATCATGCAACACAACGTAATCACGGGCAGCAACTATTGTGTACGTGTATATGTGTTTTAAAACTATCGAGTTTTAATAGCCACATAAAAAATAACCGTATGGCAAAAAGAGCCAAACAGAAACAGGTTATTCCAGTAGTTCAACGTTCTGATATATCCAAACATGGAATAACTCACACTATATAGGTACTTCTGATAACATCTGCGCCAGTAAGTTTATAACGACACGGTTTACTGCTGTTATAATCAGCATTCGAAATATTAAGCCGAATTTGTTCTGTTTATGGATTGCTGCATGTCAATTTAAACTGATTATGGTTTTCGCGTTAAGAATAAAATGCGTTACCATCCATGAGAGAGAAGGAAAACGTAAAATCCACTTGAAGGATTTTACCGACAGATAGCATAGTGGTTAAAATATCGACCTACAATGCCAGTGTGGTCGGGTTCGATTCCTACGCAGGACAATATTTTGTACGATCCACATACTTATTCTTAGTCTGGGTGTAATTTCTGTTAGTTAATTATATGTTTATAAATTGTCACATGCAATATAAGATTATTGCTATTAATTTGGGGGTAAGGTTAATTCGTTAAGAAAAATGCATTTTTTTTTATTTTTTTTTGTGACGACATAGTTAAAATCTCTTTATTAAAGCCAATGATACATTAAAGTATGACATTCGAAGAATATTATATAAAATTTTCACGAAGAAATTTTATAAAATACCGCAATGGCAACAATTATTTGGACGTGCTTCGGGAAAAAGTACAATTGCGGTGCCCCTCATGACTTGGTGCTGGATCATTTGAAATCAAAAATCAAAGTTTTCCGTTAGATAATAGTATTCCTCAGGTAAAGCTGGGAGGGTTTTTTGGTAATTTTTATATTTCACTTTTTTTTACAACACTGAAGGTGAAAAAAGCGTTTTTTTGCGAGTAAATTGACTTATTTTGATATCAACAAATAAAAATTATTACCAAATTTAAAAAAAAACTCTCCAGCGTTACCTTGTAAATTATGTACAGAAATAGAATTCAAAATTTCAAAAGAATCGATGCAGCAGTTTTGAAATCATGAGGGGCACCGACTTTAAAAACAGTAGTTGTGGAAAAAGCGCTTTAAAATTTTGAACGCTAGAAATTAATGAAACATCTATAAGCGAATTTTATCAGCTACCTCTCACTGAATCATCAGTGACAGGTCCTAAAGGATGTTGCTATCATCCAGGATGTCTTAACCATATTTTTACGACAAATACTGTTTTCTTTAATTTATTTTTCAACTTCCTACTTTGCTCGGGTCGGGTAGGTATAAAAATCTGGCAGGTATAAAAATATTCAATAACTTCGTGAATTTTGCTCCAATCGACTTGAAATTTTGACACAACATTCTTGAGATATTATGCATTCAGTTAAACAATAATGCAAAAAAAAAGTCCCTAAAAGCAAAAAGTCTCCGAACCGATTCTTACGACTTTCAATAGAAAGTAAAGGGTAAAAACATATGGCACGCTAAAATCACTACATGGCGGACAGAAGTATTTCAGACAAAAAATATCTTCCCAGACCGCCCAAATTATTTTAAATTAGCCTAGATCGTAGTTATTATTCATCGAAGAACAATCGTGCACTTATATTGGTATTTAAAAGAAGAAACGCAATAATCATATCTCTTGTCTTTATTACACGCTCTCGAAGTGTAAGCCTGTAAATCTTATTTTATCTTATCAGCTCAAATAGTCTTTTAGACTAGACGGTTTAGACTACAACAATAATTTACATTTAATTAACTATGGCCGAATCCTAAAATAAAAGTATTTAATATAGGCTAAATATTTCATAGTTCTAACAAACACTTCTAAAATATATATTTTGTTTTGGTCGCAATTGTTGAAATTATAATACCTCAAACGTGTCAATCTGTTTTATTTCAAGACAGACTAATTGTTATAATAATTACTGATACTTTAACTAGCTTGATGAGATTTAGCTTGATCAGCGATAAAATGGCGAAATTCTAACGATTCGCTGAATTTTCAAAATGATGCACGTAATCAATTATTAGCTATCGTTTTTTTTTTATAGTGAAGGAAAGTATTGAGTTTGATGATCTGAAATAAAATATATTTGTGCTGACCCACATATCATAAACCAGTCTTATTCTAATAAATTTTACCCAACAGTTATACATAAAAAAAATTGTACCTGTACAATGTCCTGATAGCCGTTGACACTCATGTTGTCGGTCGGCTCGAATAGTGGTATCTCAAATGTAGGCGATGATACAGGAGAGCCCGGCGGGGTAGGTGTGCGTGCTCGCAAACTTGCCACGCGCTCCAACCGTGATGTTACACGCTCCAATCGCTCGATTAAAGCCTCCAAATCGGACCCCGGATTCTGATTAACAACCGCCGGCTCGACTTCACTGCCTGCATACAAACAAGAAAATCGTTATAAATACGATATAGTTATTGAACGATGTAAACATTTTAATTACTAATATTAGTACAATTGTTTGAGATGAGCTCATTAAATTTAGGCATAGCTCATTAAATAAGACAACACCCAAATAAGTTAATTATCCTCGTATTGCAGGGGACTTTACAAACATACGATTAACGGACACAAATTACAACCAATCCTGGAAAAACAATATGTATATCGCGCAAATAATAGCAATGTATAAAGACAATTCATATCGGGACAATTCCAAATGTGTAAGGTGTTGTGTAAGAATCGAACCATGTTATTGGCAGGTTAGGTCGGTATCTTACTTAACCATCTGTGATATATGAGATTTTCACCTATGTATTGACTCATTACGATATCTCTGGAACCATAAGGCCTACAGACTTTAAATTTGGTAGGAATAATCCTTTCGCCGAGTAAAGGTCAGCTAAGAACGCATTTTAAGAAATTCCACCTGCAAGGGTGGTTGCTGGGTGTAAAAATCACATTTTTTAAATATAGTTCCTACTTGAATTTCGGTAGGCATATTTGTGTTGCGACACATATAAACTACGATCTTTCTTTCTGCCCTGTAAAGATCAGATAAAGTAGTATTTTAAGAAATTCCTTCTCAGAAAGGAATTCTATGTCGCGAAAGTAAATTACTAAATTAAAATTATTGTCGTATGGTCGTCTTCACCTGTATAATAATGACTACAATAATGACTTTAATTAAGACTAAATAATCATTAATCGGTTTTAAAACATTGTTATTATTTCCATATTTCAAGTTAATAACAACGTTGTGAAGTGTAGAGTAAACAAGGTACTAAACTAAAAATAAGGAATGTTATTAAATAAATGGATGCAGGTACCGGGGGAGACCGAGACTAATCTACCTAGACCAGATCGGCCATGTACTGAAGGAAGGTGGAGTCAAGAGTCTCCGAAACCGGCGAGCGTGTATGAAGAGAATTATGAATGTTGAGGAAGCGAGTGAAGTATGCAAAGATAGGGTTCTCTGGCACTCTGTTCTCTCTGCCTACCCTGCAAGGGATATGGCGTGATGATATGTATGTATGTATTAAATAAAAAATCTTGAACGAATTTTGATACGCCAGTCTACTATGGCAAGTAAATTTATATTTTTAGGCAAGTATTTCTATATTATTTATTGTTAATGGTCCGATGTCGTTCATATGTTCACACCGTAGTCTATATTAGACAGCACCAGTAAATAAAGCTATAAAAAAATAATCTGTAGACGAAAATAAATACATTATATTTTAGAAATGTGTATAAAAATTATTGTTTATGATTTATCCATATGCTTCATGATAAAGTAATATTATTATACTATTTTTTAAACTACTTTTGATGGACCAATTTGTAAAATGTGTATTATAGCATTATATAAAACGTTTACAAATTAAAACTATTCTTATTGTTTAAATTATTCTTATTCATTAACTTCTTTAAATTATTTTTATTCTTCATCATCATCATTATCACAGCCCATATATGTGCCACTGTTGGGCTCGGGCCTCCTCCCTAACGGGAGGGAAATTAACCTACCATACCACGCTGGTCAGACGTGTTGGTATAGGGTTTAGTTTCGAGTTGGCCGCCTGCTTGACGTCAACCCTCCTTGGGAATGTAATTGTTGACCAAACGGTATCAGATGGAGTTGGTCTAGGTCGTTATAAGGCTCTTAGTCGTCTTTTACGACATCCACGAGCAAAGTAAGGTTTGGTAGTATTCGTAGCCGCTACCACACAGCTAATATTTTCTTATCCTTACTAATATTATAAATGCGAAAGTAACTCTGTGTGTCTGTCTGTCTGTCGCTCTTTCACGCCATAACTACTAAACCAAACTAAATGAAATTTGGTACACAGACAGTCTAGAACCTGACAAAGGGTATAGGCTACTTTATAATGAAAAAAAAAGGGTTATGAAGGGGGATGAAAAGTTGTAAGGAATTATCGTCATTTTTAAAGCCAGAAGCTTGAAACTTATTTTTAGTCCATTGGCTAGATATAAATAAATATGACATAAATTACCCTTAAGGGTAAAATAAAACTAGGGGATGAAAATCTTTAGGAAAGTAACCTTGTACGCGGGCGAAGCCGTGGGCAGAATCTAGTTAAGTATATATAAAATATTAATAAGTGTCAATGATTGAAATGTAGTGCGTGTGAGGTTTGTAATTAATTGCTCTTAACAATTTACCGTTATAAACTCGCAGTTGTGATATGCATCACAACCGACTAGATACATAATTCATTTAACTAAAGTTTTTCTAAGACTTATAATATCGTATACTCGTTTCCACAGCAGATTACACGACATCACGCAGCGTTTACATGACGTCGTTGCTAAGTTTAATTAAATTTTATGAAATAATATTATAATGTATTTAATTTTTGTATTTTCTAAGTATATCAGTGACTGGCTTCGCACGTCAGTTAATTAGGTACGAGAAATATAAATAAACATTAAGTTAGGTTGACTTACTTCACTAATATCATTATATTTTAAGTCTGTGTTATTTCGATGCATGTATTTCTTACTATAATTTGATCATATTCTTAAGATATTAGAGTGTCCTTCAATAAGTCTATGCATCCTATAAGATTTTCTTTTTTTTGTGTGTCTTAGTTAGCCTCAGATGGCTATGACAACTTTACCCGGACTGTGGGTGAGCTTTGAGGGCTCTCAACCCGTTAAGAAAAGAAAGAAAGAGAAGAAAGAAAAAGTAAGAAACTGTTAACTACTATTCATTCTACCTAGTGTTCGTGCCCATAACATTGCTTATATAAGCAAAGCAAAAAATGAAATAAAACATGGCTAGACAAAAAATTTTAAATGTGAATAGTTTCGAGGACAGTTACTCAGTAAAATGTTATAACCATGGCAAAGCAGTTTTTATATAAAATCAGTAAATCGTTCTATGCAGGTTAGGTAGGACTAATATTCCATGTTAACCAGCCAGGTTTTGTATTGAATTTCCTTTCTGTTATCGTTATATTATATCCGTTAGTCGTCGTTTATAACAACCCAATTAAGGATGGATCGTTGCTATCTGAAGTCAATGCAACACGAAAAATTATACCTACTAGCATAATGCAAACAAATAAATAAATGACCATCTTATTCAATATTATTAAACTATACGAACGTACAGGGAAACTGTATTTGTCGCGTAAAAACTTACTTATTCAGTCTTCAATGTAGATAAATACGAAAATGCACACACATAAGGATGACCTACTTCTTATGATGTACTATTTCTTATTATTCATATACGTGAGCTGCTCGAGCGAAGGTGATGCCGAAACTTAACCCTGCGTAGAATTTATGGCTATGCATCATAGCTGTAACTAGCCTTTAATAGGCCCGGTACAAATGTCTATACGTGCATCCGTTGTTGGGGCCCGCTCTTTAAAGTTCGGAAAATTTCCGCCCTGAACCTAGGCACCACAAAGCGCCCAAGCAGGGATGTTTAGTAGGGTACTTAATAGGACACGCGCTATTTACAGTACAAATGTATATATACAGTACAAATGTATATGTGTAAAAATACCTATAACTGAATTGTAGGCTTCACAGCTTGCTGCCTCTGCCGTATCAATGCCCGGCTCTTCTTGCTCGTCTGCCGTATTCGTAACACGCGATTCGAACATGTTAATTAAATTTTTCAGATCTTTCCTTATATTTTCATCCATTTTTGTAATAATTTTAAACTGTCACTGAAGTTAATCACAAATAAATGATACTAATTCTAAAAACTCCAACTTAATGTAACTAAAGAAACACTAGAGGTGCGCGCTATCGACTGACTCACTATGATATGGTGATAAAAATGACTTTACCTATCTATATACAATCGAGTAAATTATAAGTAATAAGATAAAAGATGGATAAGTCACCACTCCCAAAATAAACATTACCACATACAAAAACATTATATATAAATTTAAACGGATTACGCGGATTTTAACGTGTTTTATTTACATTTTTACTGTATCAAAGGTCCGAATACTTTCAAGATTGTTCTCATGACAGAGAATGAAAACTCAAAAGAAACTCTATAACAACCCATCCATGATTAACGTAGGTAAATAAATAGGTCAATTTCCCTCCCATAGTTCGGAAGACAATAGTGGGAAATATATATATAATAAAAAAATGATTAAAAAGATCAAAAAACCCGACTGCGTAAAAATCGTCCCAAACTCGTCACCAAAACTACGTACATAATAAAAAAAAATGAAAAGAAAAAAACAAGCACTTAGATGTCCGGTAGTCTAGAATTCCATAATATATTATTGAATAAATACTATTGCAGAAAATGAAATATATTTTAATAATAGAACATGACAACTGAACAGTCGGAATCCATTGAAAAATTAGATTTGCTGTCGAATAAAGGGAGTTTGGGACGATTTTTACGCAGTCGGGTTTTTTGATTGAAGTTGAGTACTAAATCGTTAGAAATTGGAGATGGGCGACCGCGTCAGACATTAGATACTTTAGGTAGGACTACCTATGGTATATTGGACTATATACCTACTAGATACTTCAGTATATCTCCATCCACATCCAGTTATATGATATTTTCGTCTTTTCATCGTAAATTTCTACTGTCTAAAAAACCTATATGTGAGAAAGGTTGTTACGAAACTTTAAATCGATATAGATGCTAAACGGCCAGTCAAATCGAAAAATGTTGAGAGAAAACTAAAACTGATTTTTAAATACCTATTTAACGATACCCCACTCGATATAGTTTGTTGACTTTATTTTTTTTAATTTTCACAATATGGCGTCCAGTAGTCGCCATATTGAATTTTCAATAACGTCATATCTTTAGTGACACTCGCCGGATTAAGAGGAATCGATTGACGTGCGAATCATAAAAATTGGCCCAGGCGTTTGGTATATATAGTGCTTCAAAGGAACATACATACATAGACTGTTAAACACAATACCACTCCTTTGCAGTCGGGTAAAAAGAAACATTATTTACTTTATAAATCTTCACATGTTGTGCAGAGGTAGAACCTACGACCTAAACTCTCTCGTTTCTTTTACCAAAATATTTACAACGTGAAACTTTGATGAGCGATTTTGAATCGCATCGGTATTTATATCTTTAGTAAAAATTATATATATCATTATAAACTCATCAAACTCTTTCCGATTACTTTACCATTATTATAGCATTTCAATCATAATGGATAATGTATTTTGTTTGTCTTACAAACTATTCGTTACAGACCAAAAAGGACCACGAAAGACTAAGCTATACACGGGCGCAGCCGGATTAAACTTATTGATTATAAGTTTAATCCCGCTGCGCCCACATATTAGCTTTCAGTTTTCAATATTAAGAAAAAAAATATCGTACCTATCTATTAATTGCCACGGATGTAAAAAACCGGTAAACGGTACCAGTGGCCGGCCCAATGGCGATGGGGAGGAAATACAGTGGGTTATGGGGCCACGCGCCGCCCTTTTTGTTGGTAGCCTATGGTCTGGACACACGCCGCCCGGGCGGAGCGGGGACGACGTGCATCCAGACCATATAGCCTACCAAAAAAAAACTTATCTATTAATATCAGTATATGAATCTATTACGGCCAGTTTATTAGAACGGGCCATTAAATTCTTATGCTGAAAAAGGTCTACCGATAGAATAGACACATCAATCAGACAATTTTACAATTAAAAACTTTTCCAATCACCAATTCATATATGTAATAGATTCAATATCAAGCTCTCTGTAAAAATAAAAGATAATCCTCATAAAACGAGAGAAACGTCTTTTATATTGACCTTGCGATCGTCAAATAAGTATTCAAGAATAAATTTCTACGGGACGTTACACCCAGACTTTTTCATCAACTTTGTATAATACAGCATTGCATTACTTTTATTACTTTGCTCATTGTTTTTTTTAATATTTATCTGTTTAGTAGTTATCTATAACGACGTCTTAAATATGTAATGTCCTGAGTATTTTTCTATAGAAAAAATCGTATTGATATTTCTCCTTACGACTACATTTGTCTTACTATTATATACGCCTCTGCCCTCTTAATATATTTTGACTTCGTTATAAAAATTAATCACAATACGACACACGATATATACGATGTCTCACATACACAAGCATGGCGGTGAATTACGTATCTTGCAGTAATATTATTGCCTATTACGACACCAGTAGGCGATAAACGTGTGGTGAATATAGACGAGAAGTAAACATGCAGTTTACCCTTATCTCAAACCAAGGCTAAGTATATAAGCATCCTTAAGTTAAACCATAGTTATAATAGATACACTAATTCACAAATCTTGATCCCACATAAATTTAAAGCCCATCTTATTTTTACGAGAATAATTAATGGTTATTCAGAATTTCTTTAGAAAATCTGGAGAAAACTTAATAACACCTTTTAACCGAGAATAAATCTTTTAAATCGTAATCGGTGGTTACATGTTTAAATGTCCTGAAAATATTTGTGTATTACCGAGATTTTAAAATATATGTAGGTATATTTAAAATACTTAGTGTATCGATAGTTAATTTAAAAAAAGAATGACAATATTTACAGTTTACCTAAACATCTTCAGCGCATTTATGAAGGGCTCACTCGAAATTTCAAATAAGCCAAATCAATATTAACACGGTTATAGCATGTGTAAATTGTCTTATGGTATCGCATTAAGAATACAAGTAATCATAACCTATTCCTTTCACATGGGTGTTTTAAACAGAGCACGAAGAAAAAAATAGTGTCTAGCACGACGAATTATACAGACAAAGAAAAGAATATGTCAAAAAGATTTGCCTTAACAAATAAAATAAAAGGACGACATGTGATTATCCTGATCATCCAACTATACAATTCCGGTATAACGTATACAGAATACATTTTTATCAAAAAAAATAATAACACAAGTGTATGTAATGTAGAACATCGGCGATGTACCAATTTATTTAACAGTGTATTAGAATATGTATGCTGTTATTATTGAGAACGTATATCATTATACTTTTTATTCATCATAGCATTAACATTACCAATAATTCATCTGTATTTTATCATACAAATAGGACCTTTAACAGTCCCTTGAATATAAATCGAATATTACGTACTTACCTAAAAAATTAGAATTTGTATATAAATAATAAAAAGCGTGTAAAAGCAAACTATTTTTGAAGTTAATATATACATATTTAAACACGGTGAAAAAATACTAAGAGTTTATGAACTGTCGCAAATATCAGCGACAAGGAATATTGTTATCTTCTTCAGAATAACAAGTCATTATTAATTATTTTAATAGGTTTTAGTTTATTTTTAAATGTGGTATTTTCAGTGATAGTTTTATTATCAATAAATGGCAAATTAACTAATAGAATAGAAGGGTACATTATACATTTTTAAACTTGTCTTTTTTGTTGCAGATAGGTATGACCGTACTGTTCATGATCTTCTGAAGTTACTACACGATGGGCGAATTATCATTACATACATAATGGGTGGTTTTTTTTATAAACATTCTCATAAGAATCAATAATTCACAGTTCAACCGACGACCAGACAAACAATTCGCCAGCACAAAAATCACAAAACAAATATATAAACGCCCATTCCTTTAGGTATATATAATAAGATGATGATCTGATTTACAACCACAACATTCGTGTGTCAAGGTTCAAAGCAATTTTGCTTTTGTCTTTCAGTGATTACATACGATACCACATACCGACCTTTTTTATTTTTACAATTTGAAGTAAACCGATCAGTCATTAGGTCATTCACGTTGAAGACTTGAAGAAGTAATTTGAATTAAATTTGTTCTCATTGTAGCTTTCAATTCATTATTTCTTCAGTAGATTCATGAAACTCATTGTTTTAGATCTTAATTTTAAAAAGGGACGAAATGAAACTAAAATTTCACTTGTAGTACTCAATCAATTATGGCATACCATTCTCTTGGTGATCCGTCAGTCGGTTTTTACACTCCCACAGAAACATAAGGAGTCGTGGCATATGGTATTCTTAACCGATCACCACATGACCCAATCGATACAGGTTATTAATAATTCATGCTTGGTTAGTTCCGCTAAAGAACTTCTTGTATTTGAAAATATAAGGCTTAATTTCAGGCGAACTATAGTTTTTGTGCAATAAGGCTTATAATTTTATGAAACAAAGTTTGATGGCAAGTTGCTATTTTTTTACTCCAACTAGGTTCTTTTCGATTTTAGAAAATTAGTAACAGCGGTCAACACTACATATAAATAGGATTTAATAATTGATCGGGACATTCTTGGCTTAATAAGATTTCAAAGCTGCTTTTATGTTTTATAAAAATACGATAAATTCGTTTGAAATCTAACGTATCTGATATTTGAATAACAATAACTTACTGAGGTCCAATCAACACATATTTCTTGTTCCTAAAAATTAGCATAACAAGGGCGCAGAGACAAGATTAAAGAAACGTTCCGATGTAGGATAAAAATGTAAAAGTTACATTTTACCTTCAACCTATACGTGACGTTGAATGTAATTATTATATATATGTATGTATATATATATATATATATATATATATATTATATATTATATATATGTATGTATATATATATATATATATATATATATATTATATATTATATATATGTATATATATATATATATATATATATATATATATATATATATATATATATATATATATATATATATATATAACATATATATATATATAACATATATATATATATATAACATATATATATATATATATATAACTGTTCGAATAAAGATATTAATATCTGGAGGACCGAGCCTTGCTCGATATTTTTGTATTAGAGTGTTTTGAAAGATATATTTAAATATAATAAAAGTAATGAAAAATAAATTAAAAAGGCAAAAAGTACAAAAAACAGAAACTAAAAAATGTACCGAGCAAAAAGGAATAAAATCACGTTTGTTGTATGGGAGCACCCCTTAAATATTTATTTTATTTTGTTTTTTAGTATTTGTCGTTATAGCGGCAACAGAAATACATCATCTGTGAAAATTTCTGTCTGACTGGTGTCTAATTATCATGGTTCATGAGATACAGCCTGGTGATAGACAGATGGACGGATGGACGGACGGGGAAGTCTTAGTTATAAGGTGCCGTTTAAGTCCATTTTACGCTTTGGGTACGGAACTCCGAAAAGGTTGATCTCACATAAAAGCTTGGTACAATGGAAATACTCTTTAAAATTGGAATGTCTCGAAAGTCATAATACTGTATTAACACGGCATTTGAAAGTTTCTAAGCTATAAAGAGGTCGTACAATTTTAGGACACGGCGTCATAGGAACGTAGAGTTTGAAATTTTAAATTGTTAGATAGCAATTTTCTGAGCTGAATATTATAATTGAGAGCCATGACAACACATCGCATCGTATAACTGAAATCAATGTAGCTCATAAGATGTATTACACATTTTAATTTTACTCTGGCGAGGGTATTTTCACCGCATAATGATTAGGAAAGAGAGATAGTCATTTGCTATAATTTTGTTCGCTGTTTAGCCAGCGTTTCATCAACATATTTGTAAAAATCGAGACGGAAAGGTTCAGTTATATTAGGAACAATCAGTAAGATACGATAAGGAGACAGGATGTTAATGCTGATCAGATTGGTCGCAAGACGCTATGACATAGTCGTACCTATGTGCGCTACTACGGTCGTTTTGATTTCTTTATACTATTTACTTGCAAATATTTTATATCATTCGAAGGGGTCGAATATTAAAATAGATCCTTAGAATAAGTGATAAACTCCAAGTCAGACAACCGGTCGATTTCCTGAATACTTTGACGGCTCCCGGTCTCCCAACTCACATCTTAAAATTGAGAGCTGGCGCGCCAAAATTATACAATGCCACCAATTTGCAAGAAAAAACATTACATTGCAATGTAATCGGGTCTATTATACTGACCGGTTATTCTCGAGCCGAGTCTGTATTTATTCCTAGGACCAAAGACCATCAAATTACTCCTTCAAATTTCAGAGAGTGCAGTTTGCCATTAAATTCTGTTTCGCAATTTCCATAAACAAAGCTCGAGGTCAAATTCTTAAGGTAGCGGGAGTAGACTTGAGAGAAAACTGCTTCTCCCATGGGCAGTTGTATGTGACAAGTTTCAGAGTAAGCTCACACAGTATCCTGGTAATTCTAACATCCGAAAGAAAAATAAAAGATATTGTTTACAAATAAATACTGTAATAGGTGTAGTATCGCGGGATGTCAAAGAAGCGGTACCAGTAGTCGGCCTAATTTCAATGGAAAAGACGGTGGGTTATGGAGCTGCACACTACCCTTCCATCACCTCGGTCGGAATGAGCGCGGTGTGTTTAAAACATGGCCTGCTAAGAAAAAGCCTGGTGTCCATAATATATAATAAAATTTCATTTAAATTTTATGTTTATTAAACCTTCCCTACACTATAACAAAGATTGTTATCATCATCATCACAGCCCATATATGTCCCACTGTTGGGCTCGGGCCTCCTCACTAATAGGAGGGAAGTTAACCTACTATACCGCGCTGGTCGGACGTGTTGGTATAGGGTTTTGTTTCGAGTTTTCCTTCTCTTGCATAAATGTTATATGCATTTTATATCCCTTAGTCGTCTCTTACGATCGCCCACTGGTAAGATAGGGGGTGGTGAATTATATTCTTCCACACTATATGGATAACGTTGTTATACTATAGATATAAGTAAGTACACAAACATTTATACATAATTATTTATAAAAAACAATAAAATTAATAACGTAAAAACAAACAATAATCCTATTAAAATGTTATCGACTTCTACGCAGACAATGATTGACAGAAAATTCTAAACAGATGCGGGCAAATGATAATAATTAATAAAATAATAAAAAAGTCCAAAAAGTAAATAAGAAAAAGTAAGAATCCGAACCGAGCTCCGGTTTGTTTGGATTAGACTACTCGATTTTCCAACTGAGCTAAATGTCTATTCTTAATGACAGCGTCAAAATTTGAAAACTTGAATATTCTAATAGTTTTAGTACAACGAAAAATTATATTTTTGTTGGTGAAAAATACCGACAAAATAATATTTTCTATAAATGAAACCTAGCTAGATCGATTAATGGCCCCCGGAACCCTAAGTATGCTAAATTTCAAGAAAATCGTTGGAGCCGTTTCCGAGATTCGGATTACATATATATATATATATATATATATATATATATATATATATATATATATATATATATACAAGAATTGCTCGTTTAAAGATATAGTGAGATACTTTAAGAATTTATTGATTGAAGATGTTTTTTTTTAAATATATCTCTCATTGACACAATTAAATTTATAAATACCCGATTACATATTAAATGCTAAAAATTTCAATCAATTTAATTTAATATGAATAACCAGAATTATTTATATCATATTCGTAACAAACTTTATATATTATAAGATCTCGCCTATCTCACAGATTTATCTTTATACAATAATTCAATTCATTGAAAAGTCAATTAAACCTTTATAGTGCTAAAGCCGAAATGAAAGAAAAAGATTATTTATTTCTGTCGTAAAAAAAATCTGCCACCGTTAATAAAATATTAATTACTGATACCATTAATTATAAGAGTTTATATTACGCATAAAATTATACTAAATACTATGAATATGATAACATATACATACATACATACATATCATCACGCCATATACCTTGCAGGGTAGGCAGAGAGAACAGAGTGCCAGAGAACTCTATCTCTGCATACTTCACTCGCTTCCTCAACATTCATAATTCTCTTCATACACGCTCGCCGGTTTCGGAGACTCTTGACTCCACCTTCCTTCAGTACATGACCGATCTGGTCTAGGTAGGTTAGTCTCGGTCTCCCTCGGTACCTACATCCTTCCACTTTCGCATTGTATATCTTCTTAACCAGACGTTCGTTCGGCATTCTTTCCACATGTCCGAACCATCGCAGCATTCCCTTTCGCATCTTTACACCAATACTCTCTTTCATACCTACTCGCTCTCTTACGTCGTCGTTAAAATCATCGTAAATTAAGTCGTCGTTATTATGATAACATATCTTGCACATATTTATAAGTCTTCTTGTTCCTGGGCCAAAAGTACGGTATCGTTGCAACATTCTATGATTGGTGGTACCCCTCAACTATTATCTCATAACATCTCTTAATAGTATAATTCTAAAAGGATAGCATCCATATCTTTTTCTTTTTCTGCCCATATCTACCTAGGACACGAGCGGACTTCACAATGGGAGAGAAATAGACTTGCTATACCACGCTATACAGTTCGCTAAATCCAAGATGAAGTCTGTGTTTCTAAATTGCCAAAAACTATGAACATGACCAAAAACATTTACGCAAAAATACATTAAAAAAAATGAAAATTCGCAATCAGGAAAGGTCTTTCTTCAACCATCTGGAGTTATAAGATATTAAGAATAGATTAATATTTTATGCAAAGTACGTTGTGGTTATTGCACGCCGCATAAGCGAAGCGTTGAGGAGATGCTCTACTCGATATATGAAAATCAAAGACTTTTCTAAATTAAAAATGACTGTATTTTTCTCACACTGCACTTATAGAATAATATTAACATACATTTATTAAGAAAAACATTCGTGTAAACGTATTTGATATTTTTAAAAAGCAATTATTTTGTTTAAAGTAAGAAAAAAGTTGATTAAAAAAATATTCGAGGACGCCCAGATGTTTCCGTAAGGATCTGTCACTCTCACGACCGTAAAATTAATGTATCGTAGTTTTTCTTTTATTAAAAGCTTCATAATCTTAACGCACTATTTCCTTTCGAAAATGGCTTGGTAATTTTTTGTCGTTTAATTGCAATTAATTAAAAACTAAACTGCTTAGTCATTATTGTATGTATACCTAATGTAAATTGGGTTCGTTTACATTTTTCTTCGTCCATTCGGACAGGCAAAAGAAACAAATCCCATAAAGCCATGGCCATGTTCAGCTATGTTTAGCACTACGTCGAGAATGGCACGAAATTTCAAGTATTTTTTTATTTCATTTTCATTTATGGCATTGACTAATAGTAAATGTTAAATAATATGAAAATTATGAGGCGTGCACTTTTGGATTTACAAATTATTTATTAATATCTTAGCTTAAATAATATGATGTATTCATTTCTTTTTAATTTAGGTAGGCCGCCACCGACGACAAAGACTGGGTTCTGGAAGCCTACTCGCACGAAGTCGGGAGAACTTCGTTGCTGGGAGGGTTTACGGGGTCGCGCGCCGCTTCTTCCGTCGCCCCGGACGGATTAGCAGGGCTTTAACTAATCCGTAGCCCACCACTAAAAAAAAAGCTGAACATCGCTAAGCTGTAAAGATCGCTAAATAGTTTTTGTTTCATACTTCTAGAACGTCATTTTTATAAATTATAGATAAATTATATGTTTCTAACTACATACACTACCGTCCAAAAGTTTGGAAGCACACCTGTTTTCAAACAAAACAAATAAATGCCGACTAATAGCGGTAAAAATTAGCAATAATCTTAAGTTTTACAACCTTTTACGACTGTCTACACAAACACAAAAGGATTATTATCCTACATTCATCAAGTTTTATGGAATTCCTTAATATTGACGAAACACTTGTTTTATGACTTAATCCGTCGGCTACTTTATCCTATGCAATGGTGTAGTTTTATTGATAATGTTTGCTGGTTTTAACTTTTTTAGACCTTATTCAGTCGCACTTGAGCATTGGCACGTGAAAGTTGTGATATTAACATTGTCTGTATTCGAAAGATATCGGCTACTACTTTGACCGTATTTTTTCTTCTGAAAATGGCAAAACGCAAGCAAATCACGCTTGAACAGCGAAGCGCTATTTGCACTCTACGCGAGGAAGGATACAGTGAACGTCAAATCGCAGAAAGGCTCGGAATTTCTTGTAAAGGTGTCCATTATACCCTTGCTAGAAAACAAGAAACGGGGAAAAATGAAGATAGAAAGAGATCTGGTAGGCCCAAATCCACAACAAATCAAGAGGACAACTTCATTAGAGTTCTTTCTAAACGGAATCGACGCTTAACTGCACCACAGATCACTGCAGCTCTGAATGATACGCGAGAAACACCCATTTCAACAACTACTGTTAAAAGACGCTTACTGTCTGCGGGATTAAGAGGATGTGTTGCTGCTAAAAAACCCAAACTAACAAATCGACATAAGAAAAATAGACTAGAATGGGCAAAAGCGCATAAAAACTGGACTATAGAACAATGGGAAAATGTCCTTTGGAGTGACGAATCAAAATTTCAGATTTTCGGATCCAATAGACGTGTCTTTGTACGCCGGTCAAAAGAAGAGAGGGCTTCAGAGGCATGTACAGTGCCTACCATCAAACATGGTGGTGGTAATGTCATGGTTTGGGGGTGTTTTGGCAACAGTAAACCCGGCAATCTTGTGAGGATAACCGGAAAATTAAACAAGGAAGGCTATTTAAAAATTCTCCAAGATTCTGCCATACCCAGTGGACTAAGTCTCATTGGTTCTGGATTCATTTTTCAACAGGATAATGATCCTAAGCATTCGTCTAAATTGTGCCAGAACTTTTTAAACAAGAAAAAAGCTGAAAACATTTTAAACATCATGCAATGGCCATCTCAATCCCCTGATCTTTCTCCCATTGAACTTGTTTGGGATGAACTTGACAGGAGGGTGAAAAGTCGTTGTCCTACGAGCTCAGAACATTTGTGGCAGCTATTAGAGAACGAATGGAACAAATTAGATAAAGATTATTTTAAAAAATTGATTAATAGAATGCCCAGAATATGTGAGAAGATTATAAAGGAGAAAGGTGGACACTTTGATGAAGCTAAAATTTAATCTAATTTACCATTGTATATTATTTTTTTATTTTGTTTAAGTTAGTTTCTGTTTGTTCTTTATTTTTTTATCAATACATTTAAATTTAAATGACTTAGTTTGGTTTTATTCGATTTTACCTTGCTGCTTCCAAACTTTTGGACGGTAGTGTATTTTAAATGGAATTAGTAAGAAAAAAAAATATTTAAAGATACGCCAGTATGACATCGTATTTGAAGGAAAAGGGCCTGTGTATATATTTAGACGGACAATTTCGAGTTACTTTCAATCCAATTCAAATTGAATAGAAATACACATATCCCTATTTACAATAAACCCTAACTGTGGCTGTAAATATTGAATATATTGATGAAAATATATTTATTAATATGTGGAAGGTACGCCAGTTTCCACGCTTATATTTGCTTTTGAGTATCTCATTGTCGCTATTAACTTCACGAAAGTCACATGGTGGAACACTAAACATATATTGTTGCGTCGGTGGTCTTCACTCACGTGCAAGTCGGACTTTTTTATTTTTTTAAAGATCAAGGTCTGGCTGCTCCCGACTCAACCCATCCGGAGCGATAAGAGGGCGGCGGTTACTCCAAAAGCTGCCGCGTACCCCTCACAGCTAATTGAGCGGTTTACCCCGTTGACCTGCCCGGCGGGTTACCCTTTCAAGTACATATACTATTGGCGTCCAGGCAACATAAGCGAAAAGAACTCTCTCGCGGTCGTTTCCATGCGGTTGGCAACTGAACCCCATTTTCTCCAACCATGGCCACGTATTGGGCGGCATTAATCGCAGTTATTCGCGCCTGCACCGCGCCGGTGGCGGAGCAAATCAGCGCGGATATTGTCCTCCCTGACCCACTTCACTGCCTGACATACATCGCTTGTAGAACGCAAAGACCGTTGGGGAAGAAAGGTTCTCGAGTGACGCAGCGTAGGACGACCCCCAATAGGTGAATTGACATCTCCAATGTCACAAAACGTTTCTGAGTGGCATTCTCGTGGGAATGTCTATGACTAACAACGGACATCTACCTGCTTATGGGTGGTTAAAAATATTAATCTTTGGAAATTATACTATACAAAAACCCCAATAATACAATAAACAAAAATGTTAAATTGTTGATATTTTGCGACTTGCTGTGCAAGTACGCTTTCGCTAATATACGAAGGTTTGTATATGTACATTCTTGAGTAAAAATTACACGTCGACCTTAAAACAGGCTCTGTAAGCACAAAGGTTTTTATTACCCCTATAACTACTATTTATGTTTGTATACTTGCTTTTATGTTACTGCAATAAAAGGTCTTTATTCTTGATATTATAAAACAAACAAAAGACTTTGTTCCTTTAATTTTGGACATTAGAGAAATATATTAAAATATAAATCAAAGTTGAATAATTAATTAATATACTTAAAAACAAAAAAAGATATGAAAGTTTTTCAATGGCAAATCCGCTTTAATATAAATAACAAAATCCCTACGTGGTAACAACTAAAAAATATATTGTATCACCAATCTTTATGTTTCTGTGGTAATCCTACTAACAGGCTGCGGGATTATCAAGAGAATAGCATTCTACTCGTACTGAGAAACTTATAACTGCAATCGCCAATCGTTAGCCAACCTTCACAGTTAATACATTCTCTTACACTTTTGGCCTATATATGTATAGTCAAAGTCGATGAGCCGATGAATATATGGGCGCAAAATAAAAGAAACCTCATAGTACATAGTAATATAAGAGGAAGTTTGAAAGTAGCGTCAGTGACGAAAAAGTTAAGGAGTGAAAGGTTAACATGGTATGGACATGTGATGAGACGGGATGAAAGTAATGTTGTGAGGAAAATTTTAAATATGAATGTTGAAGGCTTTAGGGGTAAAGGAAGACCAAAGAAAAGATAGATGGACTGCGTGAGGTATGACATGGATAGACAGGGAGTGACTGCAGAGATGACGTCTGATAGGACTGTATGGAGGAAGATGACATATTGCGTCGACCCCAAATAATTGGGATAAGAGCAAGATGATGATGAGTACATAGTAATAAATATTTTAAAAGCCACGGACGGTTCAAGCGGGGTGTGATTATACCAGTCTGCCCCAAAAAAAAAAAAAGAATATTTATTAGGTCAATTATCAAGGTAAGGTAACTATAAATTATGAGATGCAAAACAAAAACATCGTTGCTTATCTTTAAAGTTGATAGCGAAGTTGCGCTTGAGTCTTTTAAGTACTTAATAATGTCAACGTCATACACATGTATGCCTAGGTAAAGTGACACAGCAGGAAAGTTAGTAGGTGGTATTTAGCTACATTGTAACTCCGTATTTAGTTTAGACCAAGTCGTACTCAAACTAATTCTCATGTCACAGCTGACTCTCTTCCCACGTGTACGATGCACGTTGTCTCGAACTGTGTGAACCAGTCATCCAGCACTCATTAATGATAAAAAAAAGAAATGACGCTTGCGGAATAATAATTTACGTTACTAAGTATAAATGGAATGTTTTATCATTTCTTATACATTTTGCTTAGTAATTTCATAGCTTAAGCTTCATAATTATTTGAACAATAGGTTTGTGTTAATTAATGAGTACTGAAATAAACGTAAGTATTAATTAAATAATGTAAATTTTAGAGATATTTTGTCTTTTTGTATGAAATGAAATTTAAATAACATTAAAATTTTGGATTTTCTTGTAATTATAATAACATTTTAAGATATTTTTATATTACACTACAACTCTTAAGATATTTTGATTGTAGAAATTTCTTAATGTAATAAAAGTTATCCATTTCATACAATAAAGTAATTATTTATAAGCAAGTTATACTGAAGTCACAGACGCTATTAATAGCCGCTAAAGGTGCTGTTTTACATCAACTTGAATATTGTTATATTCAGTGAATAGAATTAGTGAAAATAATAATAGTACCCTACATTATAAAGCTGAAGAATGTTTATTTGAATGTGCTAAATATTAGAGCGACTTCAAATATTTTTGCCTTAATTGACTGTCTATTAAGAAAGGTTATACTATAATACATAAATCAGCGAACTATATAATGGGGCGGTCCATAAATGTCATGAGATTCCCCAGTGGAATAGCTATGGGATAACCAATGTCAAGATGAAAGCTTGAATCCGTAAACACTGTTAATAATAATATAAACATAAAAACTAATATATATAATAACCGTTTTTTTTTTATTGTTCATAACATGCTTTACGTTATTGAATTTGCAGTGTTGACATGCAAACTTTAAACTGCCGTGCTTAGCGCAATATAAAGGCAAGTTGAAGGCTTCAAAACATTGTTACTAGATCTGATAATATACAAAAATGTCCTGAAAATACGGTTTTACATTAAATACTTTAAAACCTTAGGATAATAATCTTTTTCCACAATTAACTTTAAAGAAACCCAATAACGAGTTTTTGTACCGAAATATGAGGCCATAATCAAAGTTTCATAATAACGCGATTAATTACAATCAAAACAGAGCCCCTAGCAATCATGAGTACTCAAGTTTCAGTAATCACAAAGGTTTAGACAAGCTTCTCCCTTTGTCAAAGAGTTTGATGGCAGAGAAAAGAGTGTAACGTATTTAGATTTAATTGAATAATTATAATAAATAATGTTCACATATTGAAAATGCCACCAAATTAAATTACCTAGGGTGACCATGAAAAGCGTGGAATGTAGCTCACGCACTGGCCAAAGAGTTCGAAAGAATGTTTTTCTTTTTGCCCAGAGACACTGTAAGAGTCCCACTGTAAGAGATTGAGCAACTACAGCATCCTGACCAGGTGAGTTGCCTTCCGAGATATATTTAGAGAGAAGTTGTAGTGATAGCCCATGCTGCTGACAAATGTCTGCCTGCATGTCATGTCGACTCCGAGTTAGTACCACGCTCTCACATAAAATCGTTGTCTGCACAAAGCCAGTAACAATTTCCTTCCTATCCTCATTCCAGTACCTCTAATCCTTTTCGTGTTACGGTAGGCAGCAATTGGGCAGCAGCCCGCGGCATTTATCATTTACTATGTGGTGGTTTCTCAGCGAAGAAAACAAAAAAGAGAGAAAAGCGTACCCTTTAGTAAAAACGACGACGTCGTAACAATTAAAAAGAAAATGTGTACACTATCCAGCCACGATCACAAAATTATTATAATGTGGATACTAGCACCGCATATTAAACACTGTCATTAGCAATGGATATATATTACATTTTGCAAATAACAAAGTGTTTTTGATTATAAAGCAATTTCTTCCAAATGATATATTCGTCCAAATGGTATCTTCTCTAATTTCTATATTCTCTTATATTGTAACTCATTGCAACCTTAAAGCCGATAACTAAAGAAACGTGATTCTCATTATCTAATTTCGTCTAATTATTCTCTTTTAGTTAACGCTAAGTTGTAATCGGTCACTTTCGATAACAAAAATATTGTACTCAAATTTCTTTTGATAATGGGCCAACTCCATCTGATGTTAACAATTACATTCAATTACGAATGTCTGGTTAACAATTACGTTCCCAAGGATGATTGATGTCAAGCAGGCTGTCGGTTATAAAACTATTAACAAAACTTTTGCAAATGCAATGGAATAATATGTATTTTATATTGCGTCAACTGCAAGTAATTGGGATACGAGCAGGATGATGATGAATAGCGGTGGCCCGCTCGCACGGCGAAGAGAGGTGTTTGCAGGGTGGGTCTATGAGGTTGCACGCCGCCTCTTCCGTCGCCCGGACCGATATGGCGGGGCGCGAACAGGTCCATAGCCCACATAAAAAAACCATGATGATGAATGATATATTCTACTTTCGTGATATTTCAAATTTAAAAACTTTCATATTTTTTAACCGATGGGATTTCTAAAGCCAGGGTCATTGACAATGGCTAAGCAACTAATAAGGTATACCCTTATGCCATGTCACGCTAACTGTTTGAAATGTCGTAAAATTGTAATTAAACAAGAACACGAGGCATGTAATAGATACGTATATTGTCTCATTTTACGAGTATTTGACGCAATGACTATAATGATCACGGCTACTTGAGACGTCAACCGGTTTAATTTCTATACATATAGAACTGGTTACACTTACCACTACATAAATATATATTCTAATATTATGCTCTTGGCTAAAGATGGACCTGCTATCAATAAATTTTTAACGTACTAAAAGCCAATTACGTGTCATTTCATAATAGGATGTATTTAGAAGGGTAGTCAATTGAGGGCAATTGTGTCAAAAATTGTCTTAACAACAAAAGAAATTAAAGTAAAATAATAAAGTGACTGAACGGGTTGACATAGGGTCATTTCGTGTTTTCCTTTTAATAAAATAATTTTTCGGCTTACATCCATTAATCGATTTTTAGCATACCCACGAGAAAAGAAACGAAAGTGACTTCTTTCTGTCCCTAAAAATAATTGTATTCTATTCCCATATAAATGTCTACTGCTGCGCTACTGTAGTATTCTTGCGGAGTTTTTATTGACGAGCATTATGAATACCGTTTAATCCAAACTATAAACCAAAACGAGATTATAATTAGCAGTCACATATTTGTCACTAGACAAACGTAGTAAACGACTCAACAAATCAAAAATACGTAAGTCTTTAAAGCTAACAATATCTTATCTAATAATATTGTGAAATATTTGGGAAAGCAGGCTTTTATATTTTCTTTTTTCACCAATGATAGTTATTTAAACAAACTTAAAAAGAAACTGAATATAACGTATTTAAGTTTACTAGATTTATTTTAATTAACAGCAATGATACTTATTCGACATTATTACATTAATATGGCTTGTATAATTTATTAAATTCTAAATTATAACTCAATCATTCATTTCCATATACATCTGAAAACTCTTTTGTGTTACAAAGATCATTGATTATAAGATCGACTTAAAACATAGCTCCACAAATTTCTGATCTAAAACCGAAAACTTTGAAAACTAAGGGATATGGAACGATTAATCTGTAGGGTGATCAAGTTTTATAAAAAGTTGTTCTTATAATTAAAGGACGGAAGGGATCTTTTGATTAAAACAACTTCATAGAAGTTCCGAGATCGAGTCAATATTTCATGAGTTCTGAACTTAAGCACTTAACCATCCGCAATACACTTCCAAGAATACTTAATTTTGCAAAACGTAATCAGAAGTTTTAGTGATAAGGTTACGAGAATTATAAATAATTTGCAGAAATCATATTTATTTCGTCCGTGTGCTGATGTAATAAGAAAAACAGTTAACCCTTTCTTTCCCGCCAGTATTCTAAAGGAATATAAACCTATAAGACACTGGAAGAGAAAGAAAATTTCAAATAAAATCCTATACCCAACAATCCTCGATCCAACCATCAGCATGAAATAGTGGGTCATATCATATACCTTCCTATTGAGGAGGAGACTCGTGCTGAATAGTAGGAGCTATATTAGACTAAAGAAGAAAATCTTATTTATTTACATAGAATTTTGTAATATTATATGAAAACGTATAGATCTATTCATTACCATGAATAGAGAGCAATTAAAACAAAGCAGCAAGTTCAACTATGCTGAAACCTGATTAAAGCTTAGAACGTTGTTATCCCTTTGGATTTCGGAGGTCAGACGGCAGACGCACTGTGGAAATATTGATGTTACGCCAAATCTATTTAGATTAGAAAGTTGATACAATACCGGAGGAGGTTCGGGTTTCCATTGGCGAATTTGACAGGGAAAAAGCGCGCCATTTGGAAGCGGATGCAACTTACTCTGTGTACCGGACTTTCAAGATTGACGAGCGAACGAAGACTTCAAGATTTTTAAGTTACAAATGCCACGCATTTAGCAGCCAATCAAGAGTAACTAAATTTACATACGGATTTTTACGTATGTGCGTATTTTCATGCATTGGCCGCGCAGCCGAAATTTGTGAAAATATCTTAATTGAAGAATTACCTATTCGGTAATTAATTCTTCAAACAGACCAATAGATCGACTAAGGCTCGGCAGCACTATGATCATACAAGCACTTAACGCGTCCACGCTATGATGTCGGCTTTGGTCGAACCAATGTTTAATGTAATTTCATATACCATTTTTAACTTGAACTATTACATATGAAAACAAATTATCTCTTTTGGCACTACAGATTCCTAGTCGTTTAAAAGAAGAACGCAGGAGGCCTTTGACTGCACTAATCCTTGGTTTGACATCGATTTTGAATAATATTGCAAGAACAATTTCATTTTTCTTTTTTTTTAAACACCACCCTGCACTAAGGAAATAATCCTTGTATTGCGGGGGGACTTTACAAACATGCAATTAACGTAGACAAATTACACCCAGACTCAGAACAACACTGTGGATCGCACAAAGTATTGTCCTGCGTAGGAATCGAACCCTCGCACTGGCACGAAGGGTCGGTATCTTAACAACTATGCCATCTGTGCAGTCACTTTAATTATTTAATAGGGGCATAGGAAAGTAAAGAATGTACCAGAAAATAGAGCATATGACCCCACTCCTTTCTATTTATATAAGTGCCGCACAAGTCGACTAAGGTAATGGTTTTTGATAACTATTGAAATGCAAAACTGCAGTGCAGCGCCACATTGCAGTGACGCTTAAAATTTGTCGGGACAACAATTTTTATCTGTCGAAGGGCACAAAGATGCTAGGGCTATAATTATAATAACAATAAAGAAAATATACTGGAATCAATTTATAACGTTAGGAACAAAAATCACTTGTGTTCAAAGTAGTCAAAGGTCATCCTTCTTTGTCTACGTCTAGCGCCAAGTGATTTTTTTTCAAACAGGTCAACCCAAATTTGCGAGTTTTCATACGGGTAACTGCCGCAAAATCTTATTGATTTAATCTATAGTGAGCATACTTATATACCTATCTTTATTAACAAATACTATCAAATTTAAGGTATTGGTCTAGGAGCACATTATATGAAATTCTATTTCAATCAAATACCACAGGACAAGTTAATCATCGCAATCCCAACGTAATAATAAATAAAACTAAAATAATACGGCAATGTCCAGGCGGGCACATAAAGAGGAAACATTTTAATTAAAATATATTTTTGAAAAGATAGATATTTTTGGGGGAAGCGAAACCAGATTGCTTGTATTTATATATAAAGTTACATTTAATAGTATTGTTGATATGAATATAAATCGCGCCTGAATAAGCATCATATTTTTATAAAATGATTACTAAATATTTTAAAACATATGAGGTACAAGTATTGGTTTATATGTTCATATTTTTATATTCATAATTCAGTTGAGATTCAACTGGCACGTAAAGAATAAAAAGATCATAGTGGTAGGACCACGCTGTTGACAGTTTTCTGTCTACAGCCGCGGGCCGATCCGTCCGGGGTAGTACCACACTCTCGCAGAAAATCGATGTCCGAGTAATGGCAATGTGCTATTTCGCTTCGTTCGGTGAGCGAGAGAACCGGAATCCCAACTGGGCGGGTTTGGGGATTTTATTGTTAAGTAGCGGCCTTAGCTATACCCTTGGTATTATAAAGGTCCATGGTTGGCAGTGACACTTACCATCAGGTGTGCTGCTTGACCGTTTGGCACCATAAGCCATAAAAAAAATACAAAATAAAATTGTAAACAGGACGCGTTTTCAAAATTACTTCATCGGTATTGTAACTATCTGTCACAGATATCAAGCTATATTTTAAGGACTATAAGTATCTTCCTCAAACGTTTATAGTAAGAAGCTATTAATATAGCGAAGACGTATATCTACTTCATCATCTTCCCCTGGTCCTTTTTTCAATTCGTATAGGGTCAACAGAGTAGTGTCAACCCCATACAAATTGAGAACGAAACCTACTGGTTTACTTCAGATGACACACGACATATTCAGACAATAGTAGCTATAAAAATTACTCTACCTTTGCGATACATATTCACACAATGTGATAAAAATTGTCCTTGATTAATGATTTACGAGGTTTTCCCACAATTAAAATGGAACAAGTATACCACGCTGGTCAGGCGAGTGCGTAAAATTTTATTTATGCCAAGATAACAATTAAGTTTTTTTACTCTTCAAAAAATGACAAAGCTTCAAATTTGCTGCTGTCACTTTTGCTTTTAAATATTATTTATTCCAAAAATCTTCAACGCTCGTCGTCAGATATTACAAGTAACGAAATAATTGATAAACCCGAAGCTTCTTTAGTGGGTAAGATAAAATTACACAAAGATAAACATTTTGGTGTAAAAGAGTCCATTACCGTTTGCGCGTTTATTTAAGACATCCATTTAGCTTAAGCCTGATACTAATAGAATTCAACACAATAGTGAGTAGGTATCTCATTTAGTTCTATAATTTGTAACTTATGAAATCGATTAAGCCAAACCATCTGACCAGCATGGTATAGTAAGTAGTTTAATTTCCTGCGATTTTGGAGGAGGCCCAAACTCAACAGTGGAACGTAATGAACTGAGATGTTGTTGATGATGCAATTGATCAGCTATGAAGACTGTATTATCATTGTCATGATAGCTTTTACAATTCTTAAATGCACTGGAGTTCTTATACAACAGGATTTATCCGACCTTTTTTTCTGAGAAACTACCATCAAAACTTTATAATTAATGTTATACTTAAAAGGTGCAAGATTATGCAAAATGATATGCCCGCGCCTACCATCCAATGTCTTTAAACTGTGCAATACTATATGTACTTAAATGTTCTTTTACCACACATACCACACACATTAGTAAATTTTCAATAATTACAAAAAAAAATATAACTGAAAATGCCTGGTATATCTACTAGCGTTATATGAAGCCGCGCCCAAAATTGAGTATGTAAGCATACACGATTACAAAGTATAGATTTTATTACAATACATTAACGGTCTGCAATTGATTTATTTTCATTTTAATAAGATTATTCACTAAACAGAGGCAATAGAGGGCGTCGACTAAAAGCATTGAATTTTATGAAATAAATATATTAAACATCTACCTGGTTCGCGTTTTGTACCTATCCTTACATATATAACGTGAGGCCTTCGCAGTTCACTTGATGAATCATGTATGATAGCCTATAGGATATTTCGTCACGATAATTAATGAGGATATAAGTATCGCTACGGTAATGAAGGATTGAAATACCTATAAAGGTCTAATCTCTCGTATTTGCAACAGGACATTAAGTCAGGCTCAATGTCCGGTTATCATAACATATATTTTATAGCCTAAACGTCCGATATAGCTCTTACGATATAGATGTAGTGACTTTATATGCTACCTGATTTCGCCTATTTATCGTACCTCGCGAAATAAATAACCTTGAATCCAATATATGAATAACCAATATCGCTTCTTGAAGAACTATACACACCAAACTGTGATTAACTGAGTCGTGACCATAACGTCCATAACACACAAATTGTATTGCTTTTAATGACGCTAGAAAGTATTCATCAAAAAAAGGACTAAAATACAAGAATAAAACAGACCCTTGTCTTTTAGTAATCGTTCTAAATATGGTAATTTTAAATATTTATACATACATACATACATATCATCACGCCATATCCCTTGCAGGGTAGGCAGAGAGAACAGAGTGCCAGAGAACTCTATCTCTGCATACTTCACTCGCTTCCTCAACATTCATAATTCTCTTCATACACGCTCGCCGGTTTCGGAGACTCTTGACTCCACCTTCCTTCAGTACATGACCGATCTGGTCTAGGTAGGTTAGTCTCGGTCTCCCTCGGTACCTACATCCTTCCACTTTCGCATTGTATATCTTCTTAACCAGGCGTTCGTTCGGCATTCTTTCCACATGTCCGAACCATCGGAGCATTCCCTTTCGCATCTTTACACCAATACTCTCTTTCATACCTACTCGCTCTCTTACGTCGTCGTTACGAATGCGGTCGGTCAGCCTAACTCCACAGATTTTCCGCAGAGATCGCATTTCGACCGCATTAATTTTACTATCATACTCTTTTCTGCATACCCAACTCTCGCTTCCATACAGTAATGTTGGGACAAGCACTGCGTTATGTATTGCTACACGTGCCTTCTGGCTGAGGTGGTGGCTGCCGAGAAGTTGCCCCAACGCTCCGTTCACTCTATTTCCCGCATTCACTCTTCGCTCTATATCAGTGGTGTACCTTCCATCTCGGCTAAATCCACATCCAAGATATACAAATTCATCCACTTGCTCTAGTACATCATTACCTATTGTTACTCTTACATCTGTTCTGGTTTTATCTCTTTCAAAGACCATTATTTTGGTTTTGCTCACATTCACGCGTAGACCCCTTTTCTTACAATCTTCTGTCATTGTGTCGACTAGGGTCTGCAGGTCAATCGCTGACTGTGCCAGCAGGACTGCATCATCTGCATAAAGCAGAGCAGTGACCACTGAGTCCCCCATCTGGACTCCCACATTCATATCGCACACAGGCTCTACAGCCCATGTAACTGGACTGCACAGCCTGTAGCAGTTTACCGTTAATACCATACTCCGGTAAAATGTCCCAAAGTTCCTTTCGTACAACCGTGTCAAATGCTCTCTCCAGATCCACAAAACTGCAGAAAACCCTCTGACCTAGAGCCAGATGCTTCTCCACAATGTTGCGCAGAGAGAACACTTGATCCATGCATCCCCTTCCACTCCTGAAACCTCCTTGTGTCTCACACGGTAAACCATCGGACACCATCCTCATTCTCCTTTCAATAATTTTTCCATACACTTTTGCTGCCAAACTGGTCAAGCTTATGGCTCTGTAATTTGCGCAGTCATAACGTGAACCCTTGTTTTTAAACAAAGGCACGATGACTGCGCTATTCCAGTCCCTGGGAACCATTCCCGAGCTCCAACATAAATTGAGGAGCAACAGGAACGCCTCCCAGACACAAGAGCCACCAAGCTTGATCATCTCGGCAGACACCATATCAATGCCCGCTGCCTTACCATTTTTCAAACTTCTTATCGGCCATTCAACTTCATCCATACTGATGCCATCGGAGGACGCCGTTGTCGAATGTTGATCTACTAAACCACATCCAACACCGGCGCCAACCGTAGCATCCGCATACATATCGCCAAAATATTCACTCCATCGGCTTAACACGTCTTGTGTTTGTGTAAGAATGTCTCCACCTTTAGACCTTATTTTATTCATTCTGAAGGCTGACCAACCACCCCGAGACTTCTTCACCTCCCTCCAAAAGAGTTTGGTGTTACCCTCGAAGTTTTTAGTCAGCCTATCTTCTGCACTCATACTTGCTCTATCACGTTTCTCTTTCGCTAAGGCCTTGGTGTCATTCTTACATTGCCGATATATTTCTTTCTTCTGTTCAGTCATACTGTCATTCAGATTCAAAGAAGAGACATAGTCCAGCCACGCTTTCTTCTTTTGCTCTACGGAAGCTGCCACTTCCGCATCCCACCATGCATCACCATTTGTTTTTCTATGCTTCTTTGAACTTCCACATACTTCTTTCGCTGTATCTACCATACTCTCTTTCAATACTCTCCAGCATTCTTCAATGTCCGATTGCGGCTGGCTTGCCATCGTCAGCCGTTCTCGGACACCCTCTGCATACTTTTCTCTTACACACTCTTCTTGCAACCTTTCAACCTTTATTCTTTCAAGCCCTCCGAAGTGGACACGCTCTCGCCAGTGCCTCCACTTTCTGAACAGACCACTAAATCTCGCAATAACGAGATAGTGGTCCGTGTCGACTGTGGGGCCCCTGTAGGCTCTTGCGTCCAATATTTTGCTTCGGAGGCGACTGTCTACCAAAATTAAATCTATTATGCTTTTCTGTTCATTCCTTCTCCATGTATACATATGGATGTCCTTATGTTGGAAAAATGTGTTTGACACAATAAGGTTTCTCTCCATGCATACATCCGCTATGAGCCTACCTGCGTCGTTCACTCTCTTATCACCAAATGGACCAAGTACGTCCTCATAGTCGGGACGCTTGGTCCCCACCCATCCGTTCAAATCTCCGCATACAATCACGCGTTCACTGGTTTCTGCCATATCCAGAACTTCCCTAACATTGTCCCAAAACTTCTCTAGGTCTGATGCCACCGAGGATCCTACGGGAGCATATGCTACAACCATGAATACCTTGGTGACACCTAGTTTTATACGGACCCAGAGAAGTCTGGGATCATACATTCCGTAATCCTTCACACCTGAGGCCAAGCGAGAGGACAACAGCACTCCTACCCCCATGCTGGCTCGATCGCTCTGTGGTACACCAGACCACAGAGCCATCCCGCCACCAGGAAGATCGCAGGCGTCGCTGCCCCTTCGCTTGGTCTCTGTTACACAGATCACGTCTAGCTGTTTGTCCACCATGACGGATATCAGCTCGTGCAACTTACCTTCCACACAACCTCTTACATTCCACGTGCCCACCCGGCACTCCGTTCTCCTCGACTCGCCTAAATATTTATGTGTAAACGAAATGCGTTAACGGCATGAAACGATTCTCTCCCTTCCCTTCAAGGTTAAGGTTGAAGGGAGTGTGGCAATTCTAGTAGTTAATTCATAATCAGGTGCCGCTTAAGAGATCTGGTCCAGTCATAATCTTTTACTATTGTATTTCAATTTTACATTATATCATGTTTCGAATGGCATCACACTAAAGCTAATTCTTACTAGACATATGTGTACTATGTTTTATAAAAAAATATGTAAAAAATAATAATAATAGACAAACCCGGCTGAATTTCTCAGCAGCGGTATGTAACGATCTGGTGGTAGTTTATTGGATTAATTTAAAATATTAAAATTGACAATATGTAAATGCCCTCGCAGGGTTTATATAAATTAATTTAAATTAATTTGTGTTTGTAACTCTTGCTTTCTCTATCCATAAGAGATCAGGAGAAAAATTTAGAATGAATTGACATCGTAACCGTAGACAAATAAAGTGTACATAACTCAGTAAGCGTCGTTTTCTAGGTTTGAAGTTGTGCAAGAATTTCTAGATATATATTGAAGATTTCATCAAAAATAATAAGGATTAGACGTATTCCACGACGAATGCACTCTCGCTCAAAATCATAAAGTGAATCATAACCAGATATGAGAGGTTTCTCCAACAACTACCGTTGCAAGGTCAATGCACAGCTTCTATCTAAATTGGACAAGATAAATATCGGTAAAACGGGCTTTTACTATATATTTTTTTTCTTTACCCTCGAAACGGGTGGTAACAAACTCTAAAATAACTAGATACTGAGCCTCCTAAAACTTTTAAAGTCTAATAACAGATTGATTACTACTAAAGATGTTTATAAAAGTATGGTACAGATTAGGAATACCCAAGTAAATAATAATAATTTAACCATCCCTTACTATCAAATGGAAGTCATAAAACCGATTATGGGATCACCAGAAGAATAGGCAGCAGCGTTATCGTGGGGAAAATTAAAACAATAACTGCGAGGAGGCCTCTATGTCCAATAGTGAACTTGAATATGCTGGAATAGAGATTTTAATAACTACCAATAAATGTTCAACTAACCTCAATACGCCTGTACCACATAACACTAAAATGTTTTCGTATATGTCAAGATCATATTATTATTATTAGTACTACTATTACCTCGCCCACAGTCTGGAACAGTGTCAAAATTTTGCTCTTCATTGCCTATTAATATGCTCTCAAATAATAATACCAAACAATTTTATATGTATCTATACATTTATACTAACATAATATATAAAATAATTAAGATTTTAATTACTAATACTGTAAGGAAAATAATAAATATAAATGCCTATATTGAACCTTAGATCGTCGTTCGTTAAAACTTTAGAAACATCTGGTGTGCAAATGTTTTGAACCGGCCATGTATGTATGTACTGTCTGAGATCACAATCCATAATTGAAGTAACACACCTACAGTATGATAAATAACAGCTGGTTTGACCTACTTTTGTTGGCTTATAGCTTTCATTTACTTAGCGTGATGTTATAAATAAGACAACATTTAATCATAGAAAATTTCCAATAGTTTATGTTGTGCGTATCGTAATACACTAAGGTATCAAAAGGTATCTTCAATGAAATTGCTTCTTTTATATATCTTTGAAGTTTGGTTGCAGCTACGAATACTACCAACCTTTACAGTACTAGTGAGTGTCGTAAGAGACGATTAGGAGTTTTACATCAGGCTGAGCAAACTTCATCTAATAATAGTTTGGAGGTATGTATTCAGAGGAGAAATTTATTAAAAATCCTTTCTTCTGCGCTGCTTTTACACAAATAAAAAACGAATAAAAGAAGTATGTTCCTAACCAGCAATAACTTATGCACTATATAGTACTCGTTTAAAACTATAGATTTCAATAATAACCATTGTTATTAAATTATTTATTAAGCAATATTATCAGCACCGTGTGGCTAGATTTGTATGCAAAGAAGAAACTCATTACAATAAATTTCCATAGCTCCTGAGCGAACTTTCATTTGAATTAATAAGAAAATCTAAAGCGAATTGCATTAATTGGGATGACCTTGACTAATAGTCGAACTACATGTTGGAGACCAGAGATACCATAAAGTTGACTTATAGACTGACTACTACGTTGTTGATATAACTCCAAAAGGCACGATTAAATTTTAAGGCTCTTCCTTGAACATTATCATGAAATATTAAAATAGTTTCAATTCAATAATTTATCTATCAGCTTAGCAAAGTCCGCTGGAGAAACTACCCCAAGCGGAAACAATGACATAACCACTTGGCAGACGGGTTGGCAATCGCAGTGGATATTAGCCGTTTCCCAGAAGAGTACTGCTGCTGGTCTTCTTTGTTAGTCATTGACCAATATTTACAACATCGTGGCAAAGGTAAGGATACATTGTATTCGTAACCGGAGAGCCCTTCTATTTTATTCAAAGTTTAGAAGCAATCCATCAGAGTTTATAAAACTTTCCTCATTATAGAGCCTACCTTTAGCTTCAAGATTTACGAGTCTCTCAACTGAAGATAGAAAGCCTAGTAGTTCTGTTCCCCTCAACGCGCTCTACATTCAAAGGCACCACCTAACCTTAATGACATACTCATATACATTTTTAATGAGTATTTTGCTCTTGCCACTTGTAACATAGGGAAATATTTAGTGAGACTACAGGCTAAAAGTTAATGAAAATGTAAAATACGTGACAAAATTCTGCTGGTATTTCATTTTGTGCAATAACAAACTAAGTAGCGATGTGGTAATCATGTCAGATGTTACAAGCCGTGATGTCATACTGTTTTCCAGTAATATTTTCCGTTCTATATTTACTTTACGCTTGGGATAGATGCCAGTTGGTCAAATCGTGATTTTGATCCGGTTCAACAGCACTAAAACATTATAAAAATTAACAAGTCTGTTATAACGAATTAAAGAAAAGCATTAAAAAAAATACATTTTTGTACACCAATAATGTTATACATATATCAGAGTATAAATTCGGTTTAGGAGTTGTTTTTATACCTTTTAACGAATATAATGGTAAAATTTTTCTTCAGACTGTACTGCCTAGAAACTCATGCAATTACGGCATGCTCTATATGATTTTCCATGCGCTGAGAGTAAAGTAACAGTACAAAGTATTACCACCCTTTCCTTTTTCCGTACTGATCATGAAATGAAAGTATAATAATCATGAAAGATTACTCATCTTTAAGAAGAAATGCAAGGCGATGTTATTTCATCAGATAAACTGTAAGAGAATGAAAACTTGAAAGAACCCTTTAACATCCCGTTTAACAACCAGCGCACTATAATAGTCTGTAATGAAGTCTCGAACCCAGCAGTGATACATATATATGAGATAATTGTGCTGATAATGATATGACATTCCATTATGTTTGTGAATGAAATGGTAATGATATTGTGTCTAGTACTATTTTCATTTAAAGTCATTTAATTTCATATATGTATATAATATTTTTAATGACATATAATATATAATATACATAACATAGTCGACATCAGAATTTAAATGTCTGGGGTGAATGTCTTGAGCTTTTGATATGAAATTCTCGAGATAAGAATTCGTTAAAACTTCAAACTCCAATTTAAATTCAAAAGAGACCATAAACTGAAGCGGTAAGAAAATAGAAAAGATTTTTTATGCAACGTGCAATCTATGAAACATTATTTTTATTACTAGTGGTGACAAACGAGCAAGCAGCACACTTAATAATGCAATATCAGGGGTACAACTAAGCTTCTGCTTGGTTGGTAACTACACCCAGAAAGTTGGTTTGCGGCTCACTTGCTCAACGCAAAAAGCGCAATAGCATATCGCCACTGCTTACCGTCGAATTTCGGCGAGTGTGCTACTACCCCGGACAGACCGGTCCACGGCTGTAGGCATAAAACTGTCAACGGTGTCCTATCACCACTATTTTTAACAAACCTCAAAAGAGATGTCATTTTTTTTTTAATTTTCCATTATTAATGAAATATTACACTTTCCAGTTAATCCTACTGTCATCAAGTCATAGTATAATGATGGTATCCCGAGGAAATCGAGAGATCTCTTCAAATATTATAGGTACTTAAATATAGGCACACATTTAAAATATAAAAATAAATAAACTTTAAAATGTAAACCGACATCGAATATACTCTATAAATGTGCTATTTATTAGCGTTTTATCCTGTGACATAAAATGTTGCTGTTTCCCTAATACTGTCGACGGTTACGGAATTCAATAGCAGATCGGCCACTATGAAATTTCCGCATGATTAGAGCACTATATCGTAACAATGGCGAATGGAATCGTTAAACGACGTATAGAGCCGTTTCCTAGTTAAAATTTTAAATTGTGCTTGCTCATTTAAAATCATCTAATATATTTGTAATAACGTTTTATATAACAGTACATTTAAACTGCTTCGACGTAAACAGTCATTATTATTAGTGTGCCTCGTGGTTAAGTAAATAATAAAGAATATTTATAACAGTTTTATCGAATGATTTTTACTGACATAACAAAATTATTATATTCATATTTTCTGTTTACTAATCTTTCTGTATGAAAATAGTGCAAGAGTCAATAACCTTTTCTTCATCAAAATAGGCAATAATAGGTGTAGAATAAGCAAATAAGAGACCTGTAAGAAAATAAAATCCAAAAATCTCTATTCCAATCCAACTGGTTGATGTGATGTATTAGATTAATTTCCATTTCATTACGGAAGAACCCCGCAACTAACATGAACATAGAAGAAAAAGAAGAACAGCAATATGTGCATATAATCCATGTCATTCTTAATGCAAAGTTATTTTCACTTCGGAAAGAAACACAATTTTGCTTCACTGTAAAAGCAAAAACGTAGTAGTGATACCATTCCTTTCAATGCGTCTGAGACTCACACCCAACAGCAGAACGTATACTAACTTCAAAGATACCAACCCGTTTAGTGCTTGTATATTAAAGATCATCACATACTTAACGTATGCAGTTGGTTAAGGGTACTCGTAATCTGGCCTACCGCCAACATATTACCAATTTAAATATTAACAAGTAAACATATATATTTATATAATACATATACATCTTTCCCTTTATTAGTTATAAATTAGAACTATAGGAAATACTAAGTAAACATATATAAATAAATAATTATGAACAAATTAGCTTAATTTTTAATTATATTTGTTCATAAGACAATGTATAAATAAGTAGCGGCTCAATAATGAAGTTCAATGACACAGCATGAGTTGCCTTCACATCCGCTGACGGAACCGTAATAATGTTAACAATATTGATAAGAGTTGCATATTTTGTACGAATAACATTGAATAGAAATATTTTTTAATAAAGGTTATTAATATATAGTTTTAATTAGCTAAATTTTTTTTTTATTTTAGGTATATTTCTATTTTATGTAACCTTTGCAATTAGTAGTTGAAAATATATGTTGTATTTATAAAAATTACGTAATTCTTCTAAAATTAACTATTTATTACCTACCAGGTATGTGCTATAAATATCCTTAACACTTATTCCACGCACAGTAAACACTTTCAGAGCACTTAACTGTATTCTTCATGCACTGTTAATAAAAACACAGCGTGTATGCATGCGCGTGCGCCGTCAAAGCTACTGACGATCGTTGAGATTATACGCTGGGTAAAGACGAATATGTTACTATGATTCAGATCCACAAAACGGGTGTCGGCCAACCGTTCTCTACAATATATACTAGATACTGTCGAATTTCATGCTCCTACGAACGTGAGTCTCGTTCGCAGCTATCAACTATGAGTCATGTATAACGATGGACTCATAAATGATGACATATAGTACACGTAATACGACATGATGGCATTATATACAGCCAAATTATTCAAAGGTTCGTCAATGTTAGGTTGATTAGCCGAGTTTGATCTTAAAAGTAATTGCCAAGGTCGTCTCTAGCATCTCTGACATCTGTTTGTTAAATTTCTTTTTCTATGCTCACATACGTACAACGATCAGGTCTCTATCGTAATGGAAGAGAGCTTTGTCTTAATATCTTAGGCCGATTAGACGAGTTGCTAAAAGGTTTTATTCTGCGATGCAGTTGCCACCTTCTGCGAGGCATTTATCTCGCTGAAATAGGCGGCGCAGCAGCTCAGGGTGGAAATTCTCTACGCTAACACTTAACGGCCGCAGGCGCGTTGTAAGTAAATATATATACCAGTATATCACCTTTATAAGTGTAAGTTAATATATGGTTCTAAAAAGAAAAAAAAAGACAAACCAAGATTTGAAATTTTCTCGATTATTACTCTAAACAGTTCAATTGGGTTGATTGAATGTATATAATATTGCAAGTTAGGAAAGGAGCATGGTAAAACAAAATATCTATACATATAATAAAAATGTAACGGATCACTGTCTGTACATGGAAGATATATGAGAAAAAATATTACTGGGACCTTTATCAACACAAACAGAACCCAAAACAATGATTGCTAAAATTTTTGTCTGATTATGTTTGTCTGTGCGTTTGTGCACGCTAATCTCAGAAACGGCTTATCCGATTTAGACGCGGTTTTCACTAATATATTGTGGTAGGCTTCGCTTAACATTTAGGCTTTATTTTATGTCAATTTGTTTATAAACAAAAAAATTATGTCAATTTAAAAAATGTTCGGAGAAAAAAATATTTATCGATTCTTTTCAAATTATGTACAAATTATCTTCAGTAAAAATAAATAAACACGTGATTCAGCATTTGTTGATTTTCACCCTCTGGGGGTGTAAATTAGACCTGCAAAGCGGGTTGAACGACTCATTAAGACATTAGCGCCGGTTTACCAGTTTTTCAATTGTACCTCTTAATTAAATTGGTGGCTAATGCCTATATAGATATTTATGTCTAATCTATTAATATTTCATTCTCTGGACATCTTAATTGGAGGTTTTAATTAATAATTATCTACTAACTAGCTAACTAATAGCAGGTTAAATATAGGTACTTATGTTTATTGTAATTAATAATAGCGACATGGATCTGTTACTTAAACATTTAAAAAAATAATAACCACTTCTTATTTGACCTTGGACTTCAAATCGACAGGTGTCTCATCAGGAGGGTGGGCAGCAACTATCTTCTGAATAAACCGATAACCTCACTGCGATTGCCAACCGATCCACCAATCATGACAATTACAGTACCATTACATTTTTTTTTGAGGAGGTCTACGTCCATTAGTGAATGGAAATGCTGAATTATGGAAACAGCCAATGAATGAACTATACGTGAACTCTGTGGCAATGAAACAACTATACAAGTACCTATGATATTAAATTAAAATTTAAAAATGTACATCATTATTAGTTAAAATTTACATGACAGTGATATTGTACAAGCCTACTAAAGCTTCAAACAAGACATCAGACAAGCCTAAATAGGGTCATGTTCTTATCCGCTTTAGGAGTCGGTTCTGTTATAAAACATTATTCAAATATTTCCAAAAACTTTGAAACCCGTAAACCTAAGATAATAACTTCAGTGAATTCCATTTACAAGCGGCCAAAATTAAATACAAAAGTGTCTACTAAGATTGACGTATTCAAATAGAAAAGTTGGATACATTTTATGTAGATATTATTAAATTTCTTTCTTGTGTACTTTCATTTGTTTTGTCTGGAATTGTATTTATTTGTTCGCGTTTAGCCGATACCCGTCTGTGCCATCTCATAAAAATAACAAATTCTATGTAGGCTCGAAAAAATTCAAGAAAATTAATTTAACTGTAGCACCGCGGCGAGACCTTGGCTCAAATTCAGCCACAAAACCTAATTACAGTCAAAATACATCCACGAACACTTGAATACTTGCTCCACATATTGAATATTTTAATTCACCACCCCTGTTTCCTGATAAAAGATTAATTTGGGTGAATTAAATTAGGTTATATTGTTATATTATATATTAAAATGGGTATATTATATTATATATTAAATTATATATTAAAATGGATGACATAGCGACAACAGCACCACCTACGGGATCCAATTGCGTTTTCAAAACATCAAGGAGCTCATTGAAATATACACACAAAATTTCATCCAAATCAGTGCAGACCTTTAGGAAGAATTAGGTAACCAACGCAAGTATGTAAGAATAATACATATGTACTAAGATTTTGATATTAAAATTTATTCTAAAATGCAATTTTTTTATAGAACTACAAAGATTCCGAAATAAATATAGAACTTTTTAAAATTTTTGCTGTAGGTACACATCTCTGCGCTATACTTGTAGCTTTGCTTTTTTTTAAGTCAAACCATTTGATTCATAATATATAATTAATTCTGTATCTATTGCCGTTATATCGAAGCTACTTCATTATATTCATTTTATCAATAGGATACAAAGAGATCGGCGATTGACGACCACAAACTTTAAGCCTCTTTCATACTGTTAAATATTGAACAAATCTGAAGTTTGTGCAAAAAGAAGTTGACTAAAACTTGAGGCTACAAGTTCAAGACAATGTAACGGCTTGAAACCTTTTAAAAAGTGAGAGAGTTAAAAAGTAAAAGAGGTGCAAAAATACCATGGAAGTGCATAACAGAAAAATAATGTCGAGTGTACTGTATTGACAGACGAGTAACCAAATATGATAGTAAGTGGTAAGTGACACTCATGATCTTCAGCATTACCAGAGGCACAGTCGAATCACTGCCTACCGTATCAGAAAGAAGATAATGGAATGAGACCATGAGGAGAAAGTACCGGCATTTTAGCCTCCAGTTCCACGAAATTAATATCGAAAAAGAAATTAAGAAATAATTTGATTGAAAGGTTCCATTTTCAAATTCTTTAACAAATAACCAGCTTTCACTATGCCGGTATATAAGTTAACAATTCAAACAAATATAAAAATATCTGATTTCTTTTGACATGACCCTCGTCATTGCGTAACGTCATTTATGAATACATAAAATTTGTTTTCTTCTATCTAAATATATAAAACAAAAGTCATTGTAGTTATACCATTTATAACACAAAAACGTCTGTACCGAAATCTCCGCCCTGAATAGCAGAATAATTATAAATATATAAGAAAATTTTAAGGAAAATAAAAAACAAAGAACATTATTGTTTCAAATAAAAAATATAATAGCTCCAAAAATTAAACCAATTACGCCACATTGAAACGAATACCTGTATTATGATTTAAATTTAGCCACAATATATGTCATCATTCGTTGGTATCACAACATCCGTTTCGCAAATAACATATGAATTACTGGTGGCTAAGAGAAAGCAAAACCTTAAACCAAACCCTATACCAACACGTCTGACCAACGTAGTCTAGTAGGTCACTTTCCCTCCCATTATGGAGGAGGCTCGAGCCCAAGAGTTAGACATATATGAGCTATGATGATGATGAAAAATGCATGAGAGGGTAATTAACCTACTATACCACGCTGGCCAGACGTGTAGGTATAGGATTATGTTTCGAGTTTTCCTTCTCTTAAGTAGATGCTATATGCGTTTTATATCCCTTAGTCGTTTCTTATAATCACCAACGGGTAAGATAAGGGGGTGGTGATCTGTATTCTTACTCCGTCACCACATAGAACATTGCATTTTTAATAAACATTTATATTTCTTTATCTATCTTTATTTTCTTTATTTAATAAACTATTAAACTTATTTTTATAGTACCTACTATTTTTTTCGTTAATAATCTCATAAAGTTTAACAATATTTAAGACGATATCCATCAAATTGACAGTTTAAGCTTAGTAGCTTAAACTGTCAATTTGATGGATATCGTCTTAAATATTGTATAACTACGGTATGGTCAGCAAATACATACATTATCAATTATATAAAAATCGATTTATCTAAATGTAGAGACCCTATAGACCAGGGGTGGCCAACAAGTCGATCGCGATCGACCGGTCGATCGCGCGACCAATTTTGGTCGATCACTCGCAAGTTCCATGAGGGGACGAATTCATGCTCGTCACTTTGACTAAAACTAAACACCGTTCTGTCCTGATCGATTCTCATACTGAGGACTCATTGTTATTGTCTTTGTCAGGATATACTCCAAATTATGATGTATTAGTAAAAGAAATGCAGACTCAGGTTTCCCATTAATTTAAATTTAACCAGTTTAAATGCAGCATAAATCATGGAACTTGCAAAAGTGCACGTCGGTATAAAAGCACATTGCATAAACATCCCCCTTCTCACCTAAGAAATAGGTCGATCGCGACACCATTTTAAAATAAAAGTAGATCTTATGTGCACAAAAGTTGGCCACACCTGCTATAGACTTTCAAACGGCTGAAAAGATTTTGATAAAATTTTAGACAATCTTCAAATTAGTCGATCGGGGATAATCCTATGAGGTTTTGTAGCGATTAAATCAACATTTTTTTTTAATTTTTATTAAACTTGTGTCATATTAGTGACCGCACCACGTACGTTACAGGTCCAAACTTTTTTAATATATGACTAATTTTATTTTTATTACTATATGTTCTATATGGTAATTAATCACGAATAAGTCTATTACGTCATATAGGTACTTAATAATCAAGAAGTGAAAATAATTGGCAATTCAACAACATTAACCATTTTTCACGATACAGTGAAGAGTTAACAATACAATATGTTACTATCCTTAATCATAAAAATCTGCTGAGGAATCACCAGGAGAATGGGCAGCTACATCCTCCTGGGAAATTAATAACACCGACAGACTGCAATGGCCGACCCGCTAAAAATATGGCAATTATAAAATTAGGTCTCCTTGGAGAGATCTGGTGTCCAACTGTGAACATCTACATGGATAATTACGATTTAATTTATACATAACACTAAATGATTATAAACTCATTTAGATAAGGAAAAAGAGATTACTACAGCGAGGCTCACTCACATCAATTTGAATTCTATTCCAATTGGTTTACAGTTTGAGGAACGTACACATACTACGTGACCTGTTTACGAGGGAAAGGGTCTAAAAAAATAAGAGATACTATGTATGGATTTGTTCTCTTAAGCTACCGTTGTTCCTACTTGTAAATCAATTTTCCAATGACATTCTTTTCTTTACTGGATACGTTTTACCACAACATCTGTTGGATACATTTACAAATTGTGCCAAATAGTACCTACTCTTAAGTTTGCAGTTAAAATTTAACTAAACGATGTATCTTTTCACATTATCATTAAGTAATAATTAACACGAAAGTAAATAAAAAACTAACGCAAGTAATAGTGTGCCATTATCATATGCAGGACAAGAGAAAGCGTTAGGAATGACAAACAAGAATTAAATTTCAGAAAAGATTATTTGACTAACACGCCACAATAATAAATAATGAATGTCCAATAAAACAGTTAAAAAATGTTTCCATTACAAGCAGTAACAGATGCGGCAACCTCTTTACCAACAAGACTCATTTACATACCCACCCTATTAAAAATAGCAGCTTTAAAGGCTGTTGGTTACAAACGGACTCCATAGCATTCTAATACCCCTCTTTACAAACACGATGTAGTCGAATCAGTTAAGTTTGTACAATTTACTCCTAGTGACATTATGAAATCATAAATGGCTAGGTAATTGCAGATGACGTAGTGGTTAAGGATTCCCAGGCAGGACAATACTTTGTGCGCTCCACAAAGTATTATTCTGAGTCTGGGTGTAATTTTACTGGGTTAATTGCACATTTGTAAAAGTCCCGCGATACAAGGATTATTTCCTTGATGCAGAGTGATGTTTAAAAATAATGAAAATAAAATAATTAACAAAAACGAATTAGATACATCTTCACTATCCTATCAACCTTCTGACTATTATTATCAGGTCACGGTCACGTCATCATCATCATTATTATTCTCCTGCTCTTACCCCAATTACTTAAGGTCAACGCAATATGTGCTCGTACATATTGCAAAAGTTATTGGCAATAATAGTATTATGACCGGTCGCCTGCCTGACGTCAAGCCTACTTGGGAATGTAATTGTTGACCAAACGGCATCAGGTGGAGTTGGCCCAGATCAATATAAAACTCTTAGTAGTCTTTTACGACAATCACGAGCAAGGTAAGGGTTGGCAGTATTCATAGCTGCTACCGCTGGACGACACGAAGGCACGGCAACCTGTCCTTCAGACTGACGCAGGTACTTACCGGACACGGGGTCTTCGGTAAGTACCTGCACTGAATTGGACGTGAAGAGGCCCCTGGATGCCATGAGTGTGGCGCGCAAATCGATGACGCGCGTCACACATCGGAGGTATGTACCGCCTGGGGGCCTCAGCGCCACGACCTGTCGGCGGTCATTGGAGCGGACCTGTCATTCTCGACCGTCATCAACAAGATGCTTGACAGCGACAGGTACTGGAAGTCGATGGCCTCCTTTTGCGAGAAAGTCATCTCTGCAAAGGAGGCCGCGGAGCGGGAACGCGAAGCACTCGCGTCTGCGAACTCGCTCCGCCGGCGGCGACCAGGAAGAGGGAGGTGCGCTACGCCATTCCTCCTTCCACCGCCTTGACGGCTGACTGGACGTGGCCAGATGGCCAAGCGTAGGGGTGTCGAGGATAGAATGTCATTAGACGATCTCTCCGGCATCCCGTAAAGGCGCGGAAAGGACCGCTGTTGGTTTTAGTAGGTATTCCGGCCGCCCGACATCTATAGCCGGCGAGTCCCACAGACCCCCCCGGTCTGTCACTGGCGGGGGATAGACGTAAAAGCATTTCCAGAACGTAAACAAAAAAGTATTCGTAGCTGCTACCACAGAGCCATTTAACATGTTATATAACACAAAATTATCAGGTCAAATTATGGAACTTTATTATTTGCATTGTCACGTAACTTACATACATATACGAGCGATATCGAGCGTATGTATAATACATAACTTCGATCGATTGAAACTGGTATAAAATTCAGTTGCAAAATTTGACCTAATATATCAATGCAATAACAATGGGAATAACAATACTTGGAAAAAAGCCAACTAAATCGATTTTCTCGCATCGGAAATACATTCAAACAATCTAGCTGTGCCCGCCGCTTCGCTAGAATAACAGTAGTTATTATGTGTTATGACTATCCAAATTTATTTAAAGTAGCGTATAGTTATTTTTTATTTTTTCATTTTTTTGCGGTGGACTATGGACGTGATCTCGCCCCGCCAAATCAGTCCGGGTGACGGAAGAGGCGGCGCGTGACCCCACAGACCCACCTTACAAAACTCTCTTCTCCGTGCGAGCGGGCCACCGGTACCCGATCTTTGTCTTCGGTGGCAGCTATATAGTTTCAAAATTATAATCCTTATAACCAATAACTAATGAAAATTTAATATTATACTGTTGTGATAGTTATTTGCATAATAACCCATTAACAATGTACCCAGGTTGCATTCTTTTGGGTTTCCTAAGACTTATGGTCCTTGCTCAATTCCTATAATATAACGTTTCTCGATAAATAGACTACTAAAGGCTTTTCAAACCCGAATTACAGTTCCTGTGATTACACGTTGAATCAAACAAAGTAATCAATTATAGTAATGAGCAAATAAGAAGATCCATATACCAGATACCACATATCCATGATACCAGATCCTTACTAAGAGTAAAAAAAAATGTATTATTGTTATAATATATTGTGCGTTCTATATATGCTTTTATATTAGGCCGTGATGTTAAGTATTGTTTATTTGTTCAGTCACGAATTATAAGTAATCCTTTGTGAATTTTTATATCGATAATTTTACTATTGAATATAGACTTGTATTTTTTTTTCGAATCACAATAGCACATTTCCATACTCACATGTCGATCTTCTGCGAGAGTGTGGTACTACCCCGGACGGACCGGCCCGCAGCTGTAGACAGAACTATCAACAGTGTGGTCCTACCATTATTCAAATCAAAAATGTTGAAATAGATGGTTTTATATTAATAAGGGAGCTTCTATTAAAACTGTAGGTGAAAAAGCGAAACGAAATTTCTATGCGCTTACTAGAATATCAACGTCTACCTGGGGCCTTCGTTTTAATACACTGAAAACTATATATATGGCCACATATTTGGGGTGTATTTGTTACGCTGCACCCGTTTGGGCTGATAGGGCTACCATAGGGGCAGCTCGCCTTAAATTATTACAAAGCCAACGATTGGCCTTAATATTCTTGTGTAAAGCCTACAGGACGGTCAGTACCGAGGCTTTGCCGGTACTCGCGGGTGTACTTCCGGTTGATTTGGAGATTCAGAGACGGGCATCAATGTATTACACGACAAGGGAAAATATGAACACAGATTTCCTTCTACCGCGCGACCGTAATAAAATCGCTCGATTGTTTGCACCGCAGTCCGTTGTCTATGAAAAACTTTTAATTGAATGGCAAGAAAGATGGGATTCATCATCGAAGGGCCGTCACCTCTATCTATTTTTCCCATGCGTCCGCGAGCGCCTAGAGAGAGTGTGGCTGGAGGTTGACCATTTTGTAGCTCAATTTCTAACTGGACATGGCAACTTTAAAAGTAAATTATTTTCTTTTAAACTCGTACCTTCACCACTATGTCAATGTTCTACAAATAACCGCGAGTATGAACAATCAGCACATCACATTCTCTGGGAGTGCGATCTCTGGCGTAACGAGCGCGACCTTATGTTAGACAGTTTGCAAGTAACATCTGGAGTAGTATACTACACGGATCTTGTAGCAACTCGAGAAAATTTCCGTGCGTTTAGGCGTTTCTGCCATACCTACTACTGCAACCAATCTTAAGGCTCACATATAGGCCCCGTTAAGTTATCCCATATCCGTGGTGCCGTACTGCTGCGCTTATCGTAGCTGTACAACCCTTTACTTATTGGCTGACTAGTCAATATTGCTTTCTGTCTCCCGCTTTGCCTGGGAGGGAAGTGGAATCACTCTTTTCCAACTCCTCCTCTTTAACTTTTCTAATTAAATTTGTTGCGGGTTCCAAGACAATTAAAATCATTTCCCGGGACTGCCTGAGGGTCAAACCTCGGTGTCATTTATAGTGACCATTGTGGATCCTGGCTTACAGGAGTTACAATGGTGGGAATGTGCGGTGGGATTAGTCCCAAAAAAAAAAAAAAAAAAAGGGAGCTTCTCTTCTTTCTCAGAAATATGCTGCAATAACGCTTCGATTAAATAAACAATAAATCAACATCAATCTAGAGCCAAACATATACAATAGCGCAGACTAACAAAACTATACCTAAATCAAATTTACATGATCATATTAAATTTAAATTAAACAAAAGTCAAGATTCCATCCTATTTTTAAACTTCACCATCATCTCATATGCGTCCCATTGCTGGGCTCGAGGCTCTTCCACAATAGAATGGATAATAATTTGGAGAGATAAGGTTTGGTATTGGAGGTTGTTATAGACAGGTTGGTATACGCCTATAGGGTTTTATTTCGAATTTTCTTCTCTTGATTAATTTTTAAATTTTCGATTCATAACAAACTGCAGTATCTTCAAATAAAAAGCAACTAATGTGACTTCGGAGCAACTGAGTGTGAAAGGTACGCTCCGTACATTTAAAAATAGTTTTATTAATGCTGTTTTAAGCAACATTCCTGTATCTGTAGTGTAAATCATCGCTGCTGAAATATTATTTGTAAGCCTAAGTATCTCACCTGAATCTGCCACAACTGGACCAAGAGGATCAAAACGCACACGATGCTCGACCGCTGCCCGTGCAGCACACACAAGGTCCGAAAAAAATCGATGTCTCCTTAACGCCAACTCATCCCGACCGACAGGGGTTGCTGGAGGATCCCGGGATCCCTCGTTTTCTCCAGCTTTCACTACATTTTCTACAAACACTTCATCATCATCAGTATCCGACTCCTGTTTACCATTAGGACGACGTTCTGGCACACTATTACTACTGCTCGTCGTTGATTTTAAGATACCCGTAGATTTACGACGTCCTCCAGGGCGGACGTCAACATTAGTTCGCGCCAGCTCTTCCTCCAAACGAGCTAACTCTTCTAAAGTTGCAGAATCACGACGGCAGTCCACCGAAAATCGCTTAAAATCAAGGCGAGTCCTCTTGTAATCAACCGAGTACCTCTTCCTTGTTAAATCCGTTTTAGGCAGTACAATATCTAAAGTATCCTCTCCGGATTCACTGATAGAATCCTGAAGCACCTCTTCATTACTTTCATCTTTATTGATTTCATCTTTAATGCTTTCATCAGTACTAGTTCCTTGTGGTACCTCAATCGCATCCTCCTCTTGAGAACTCATAGCTTCTTTTGTAGATTTTTCTATGATAATATTTACTTCAATTTCAGGTAACTTTTCATTTGTTTGTACATTTTCTGATTCTGAAGTCGTATTCATGTTTTCAGATTTCGATTTGCTCTTACTAAGTTTTTTCGTGGGTCGTGCACAACAACTTTTAAACATAATTATATCGTTGAATTTTTAAATATAAGTATTCCATTTATGAAAACAGAGACATAAACTATATAATCAGCATAACATATCTGTAAATATTTTCTCTAATAGCATTGAATGCATTAACAGTACATTTCAGTAACTCACTATAATCTTTATGTTAAGAGTAGCAAGTTAAAGTAATCGCAGGCCATAATAGAGCTTATAAATAGAGAGAATCACGGAGGTCGGCGGCCGGCCGAGCAAGCGGCCGCGGACGACTGACGCAGGGCGGATGCGCCGCCCGCCAGGCGCATCCTGCCACCCGCGCCCACTCACCCCGGAGCTCGCAAGATTTGGGATCCCAATGCCTGTATGCCTACTCTTCTAGCCGCAGCATTTTGATTTCTACCGAACATATTAAGAACGTCTTGGTGACGATACGGATCGATTTCAAACGATAATTCTCTAATGCAACTGTTCATAAAGTGTTGGCAAAAAGTTAATCTGATTAACGATTAAAAATTACGATTAAAAATTAAACTTTTGCGATTAAAATGAATTAATCGTAATCAAAAAATTGTTGATTACATTTATTAATCGTTATTATTAATCGTTAATCACATTTTTTATTTAAATATTTATGATAAACACAGGTACAATCGAACATATATTATAATTAATTCTAATACTATTATAAACGTGAAAGATTGAGGGTTTACAGATGTTTGTGACTTTCACGCAAAAGCTGCTGAACAGATTTTGATGAAACGTTACAGTAATATAGCTTATACATTTTTAATGGTAGGACAACGCAGTTGACAGTTCTTTGTCTACAGCCGCGAGCCACAACGTCCGGGGCTTTACCACACTCGAAGAAGATGATGATGTTGATGATCGAATGATGATGATGACGATGAAGATCAACGTCTGAGTAATGGCAATGTGAGACCTAGAAGCCTAACTGGGTGGGTTTGGGGTTTGTTAAGGTTGGCAGCGAGCTGTACCCTTGGTATTGCAAATGTCCATGGGCGCAGGGACACTTACCATCAGGTGTGCTGCTTGCTCGTTTGCCACCATAAGCAATAAAAAAATTAAAAAATACACATCAGAATAACAAACTACAAATTAAATATATCGTGTTTATAAGACATATTGCCCAAATTATAACAAGTATAAAGTAAATCAAAAAATCTGGGCATTTATGAGCACTAGGGCGGAACTGCAGTCACTGTTAGCGATATAAAAATTTAGTAGTTAAAAATTATTAAAATTACATTTCATAATAACCCTCTTCTCACATAATTCGTAGGATATTTTGTGAGACTTGGGTAAAAGCAAATACTGTTACACAAATTTAAATGAAATTTTACATTAGTAATTAAGTTGAGGCTGGGAACTAAGGCCTAGTACAAAGGCAACAAACCCACCCAATTGGGCTTCTGGCTCTCTGACTCACCGAACGAAGCGCAATAGCACATTGCCATTACTCAGACGTCGATCTTCTATGAAAGTGTGGTAGGTACTACCCCGGACGTGACCGGACCGGGGATTAGTCTGGTCGCCCTGGGAGCGAGGCCACCGCGTGAGGACGACGCCCCGACGGTGTAAACTGTCCGGGCGTCGACATCAGCGAGGATACCCGTGAGGGTAGACCGCCGGGTGGGCCACTGAAGAAAAAGACCGCGTACCAGTGACCCATCCGCACGGCGTCGAGAGGTATATTGTAGGGCGGGTCTACGGGGTCTTGCGCCGCTTTTCCTGTCGCCCCGGACGGATTAGCGGGGTTTGACGTACCGTAGCCCGCCGCCAAAAAAAAAAAAAGGGTACTACCCCGGACGGACCGGCCTGCAGCTGTATACAGGAAACTGACAGCCGCGTGGTCCTACCACTATGAAAACGTACAAGTACATATTGCATCAACCGCAAATAAGTGGGATAAGAGCGGGAAGATGATGATTTTGTTTGAACACCTATGTCATCCTATGGCATTAATAATATGCAATACACCAATTACCATTTTTGTTATCTCAGCAATTGCCATGCAACGACGACACAGAACGCCAGATACAAGATTTCCCATTATTACAAAATTGCACACAGACATTAGTGCGAACCTATTAATAGCAGCGTTATGTATTGTATATAATCTTTATCGATAAGTACACTCAATCTTACACATTTTTTTTTAACTTCCTAGTTGAGATCGGCTCGTTCAAACCTCCACAGCTTGATCTATCTTTATCTATTTCGGTTCATTACCACTTAAGAATTATTTAATAGTTCACCTTTTTTTTGCGGTAGGCTATGGAGTGGCCACACTCCGCCAAATCGGTCCGGGGCGACGGAAGAGGCAGCGCGCGACCCCATAAACCCACCCTGTAAGCACCTCTCTTTGCCGTGCGAACGAGCCACCGGTAACCGATCTTTGTCTTCGGTGGCCCGCCCGGCGGTTTGCCCTCACGGGTTCCTCTCGTGTCGATGCCCCAACAGCTTTCGCCGTCGGAGCATCATCCTCACGTGGTGGCCTCACTTCGGGTGACCGGACTAGTCCCCGGTCCGATCACCCGATGCCTCGGCTAGGGCGGTATTAGACGCAAATATTCGTGCCTGCGCCGCCCAGGGCGCCGGCGCCGGCCCGGGTCGAGGGAATCCTCCCAGATTCGTTCCGCCGCCTCCTTCTGCGAGATGACTACCTCGCAGAAGGCGGCAACCGCGTCCAGTTCCTGTCGCTGTTGACCATCGCTTTCACGACAGCCGGCAGCGTCAGGTCAGCACCGATGATAGCGACGAGGTCATGGCGCTGCCGATCCCAGCTCGTACAGACCTCGAGCGTATGTTGCGCCGTGTCTTCGTCACTGCCGCTCTGTTGGCAGGATGGAGTCAATTCCTTCCTTGCAACTGTGTGCAGGTACTTGCCGAAGCAACCGTGCCCCGACAAGACCTGCACCAGCCGGAAATAGAGGACTTCGTGCCGCCGCGCCATCCATTCTATCAACGGGCGGTGACGTCCCGGCGGGCTTCGTCACGCCAGTTGGCTATCTCGCTGAGCTATAGGGAGCCACCCTCGTCGCGTACTAAGGTAACCCGCCGGTAGAGAGTCCCATGCCGCCTCGGTCGACATCGTGCTGTACCCGCGGATAGCTCTGACCGCCATGGCTCCGTACATGATTTATTTAATAGTACATACATACATACATACATATCATCACGCCATATCCCTTGCAGGGTAGGCAGAGAGAACAGAGTGCCAGAGAACTCTATCTCTGCATACTTCACTCGCTTCCTCAACATTCATAATTCTCTTCATACACGCTCGCCGGTTTCGGAGACTCTTGACTCCACCTTCCTTCAGTACATGACCGATCTGGTCTAGGTAGGTTAGTCTCGGTCTCCCTCGGTACCCACATCCTTCCACTTTCGCATTGTATATCTTCTTAACCAGACGTTCGTTCGGCATTCTTTCCACATGTCCGAACCATCGGAGCATTCCCTTTCGCATCTTTACACCAATACTCTCTTTCATACCTACTCGCTCTCTTACGTCGTCGTTACGAATGCGGTCGGTCAGCCTAACTCCACAGATTTTCCGCAGAGATCGCATTTCGACCGCATTCATTTTACTTTCATACTCTTTTCTGCATACCCAACTCTCGCTTCCATACAGTAATGTTGGGACAAGCACTGCGTTATGTATTGCTACACGTGCCTTCTGGCTGAGGTGGTGGCTGCCGAGAAGTTGCCCCAACGCTCCGTTCACTCTATTTCCCGCATTCATTCTTCGCTCTATATCAGTGGTGTACCTTCCATCTCGGCTAAATCCACATCCAAGATATACAAATTCATCCACTTGCTCTAGTATATCATTACCTATTGTTACTCTTACATCTGTTCTGGCTTCGTCTCTTTCAAAGACCATTATTTTGGTTTTGCTCACATTCACGCGTAGACTCCTTTTCTTACAATCTTCTGTCATTGTGTCGACTAGGGTCTGCATCATCTGCATAAAGCACAGCAGTGACCACTGAGTCGCCCATCTGGACTCCCACATTCATATCGTTCAACCTTTGGAGACATTTATCCAGATATATGATAAACAGCCTGGCTGACAGAACGCACCCCTGGTTAACGCCGATATTGACGTCAAACCAAGGCGACATTCCATCATCCAGCCGCACACAGGCTCTACAGCCCATGTAACTGGACTGCACAGCCTGTAGCAGTTTACCGTTAATACCATACTCCGGTAAAATGTCCCAAAGTTCCTTTCGTACAATCGTGTCAAATGCTCTCTCCAGATCCACAAAACTGCAGAAAACCAAAAAATATTTAATAGTTCACCCTGGAATTAACTATGCCAAATGTTCGGCTCATTATGACAGTAATAAACACGGGGAAATTATTATAATCGTTATATTTAAAACATTTTAATTTAGTTTCTTTATAGAAAAGTATAAATAGATTGTCCAGCAAGGAACTACAAAACGAAAAATTCTTGTAAATATTACGTGTATTCTCTGTATGTATGTATTACGTGTATGAACATTGCTATCTATCTATATTTGAGTGTAGATTTCATGAGACAGAGAATAATGTTTAGAACCTATATACAGATTAACTGTGTAGATATTTACCACGATTACTGTACCATACACACGCCACACTACAGTTTAAGGAAATAGTCTACCGGCTGAAGTTAACGACTCCCCGTCTGATTGCCGGTACCTAGGTCGGGAAATTTCCCTGTTCACATGTTGTGCTCTACTAAGTATATAAAGAACACGTATTTGTAATGTAGAATAATGTAAAGAAGAATATTTTGTATCACTTACGATACTCAAAACCACTATTTATTAAACAATTGAAATGTTACTTATAATAATGACTTCAATTGTTTACGCGAGTATTACACATTTGAAATAAAACTAGTTTTACATATTCTATCGCGTTTCTATTTGATTTTTAATTTTGCCGACGTTTCTCTTTACAGCGTCCTCCCGTGACCATAACTGCTGTAAAGTCTTCATACGTCGGGAAATTAAAAATCAAATACAAATGCGATAGAATCTGGCAAACTAGTGTTACTTTTAAATAACACTAGTTTTCATTAACATAATTATAATTATGAAATGTACTTAGAAAATAGCATTTCGATCAAAATTTTACATAAAGAAAATCAATATGTAAACACTTAAAATACCTATATGAAAACTGGTGGTAAGAAAATTTAAAAAATGGGTCACATAGTATGGGTACATTCCTAATGTTCCATTTACAAATTTAAAATTTCTAATCAGTGGATTAATCCCGCAATGGATTATTCAGAATGATTTTATAAACAGTTTCAGGAACTAAAGCTGTCGTTAGTCTCTAATGCTAGGGCCGCACCTGCGTGTATCGCCAAGAAGCTTCGTGCAATGAGACGATATACGCAGATGTGACCGATCATTTATGGCTATCGTCGCGAATATTCGGGCTTGGTGTGCGTTATCGCTTGGGTGGCGATAAGTCAAAGGGTTTTAGCGTGTCAATATATCGCGGTCTATGGTCAGACTAGCGTTTTTCATTTCGGCGGATCTTTCGATGTGTTTAGGCGTGAATCTCCAGTTAATCAAAAAAATGGAGTGGAGCGATGAAATGGTGAAAAAATCATTATATAATTATTAGCATAATATAGCTGTAAAAGTAAAGCAACTTGTCATCCATAGTTAAACGCTTGAAAATTATTTCGGCCATCTTTAATTATTGCACGATACTTTGTGTAAAATACCGAAGTCGCTAATATGACCATAGTTATTTTTTTTTTTATTTATTGCTTATGATGGCAAACGAGCAAGCAGCATACCTGATGGCAAGTGTCACTGCCGCCATGGACCTTTACAATACCAAGGCCGCTGCCTACCAATAAAATCCCCAAACCCACCCAGTTGGGCTTCCGGCTCTCTCATTCACCAAACGAAGCGCAATAGCACATTGCCATTACTCAGACGTCGATCTTCTGTGAGAGTGTGGTACTACCCCGGAAGGACCGGCCCACAGCTGTAGACAAAAAAGTGTCAACAGCGTGGTCCTACCACTATTAAGTATTATCGCGATAACATTCTAGTGTACAAAACGTACGAAGCTTCGCCACAAATTACTTCGGGACGATATACGCAGGTGCGGCCCTAGCATAATCTTATAAAGAAAATTTCAGCAGAGATAAAATCGCGCCTGTTTTAAACACGATCGTAACCTATTTATTCGAGTTTAACCTGTTTCCTTGACAAAACCTAAACCGTTCGAGTGATTCTTTTATGCAACGCGAAAATGATTTCATAATACTTTTATCAAACAACTTGCCCGAAGATAATGTTTTAGGTAAACACATTTTGACCTAAAAATTAAAGTTATGGTTGGTAAAACATACGTTTTAACTCGAAAGTTTAAAAAGAAATTGTTTAAATTAATGTATATTAATCATATCTCTTGTTTAACAGTAGGACGAATATGTCGTCCCACTATTAAACAAGAGTGTCCTCCAGAATGAAAGGAAAGGCATATGGTTTTCTCCGAGTTTCCTTCTCTCTCAGCCAATCCCCAAATTTGACCAGGTGTAATATTTTTGAATAACAACTTCGACATCTCCCTCCTGGGTACGTTCCATTACTCTATTATGACAAGGATTAAAAACATATAACATCATTAAATCCACACCTAGTAACAAAATGGCTCTTAAAATTAAATTTTATATTAAAATAATACTAATAATGGGCAGGGGGTGCTAGGAATCTCCGGCCGCGATCCGGCTACCAAAAAAATCGACCCTTGGCCCTGGTAACACACAACGTTCGGACGCTTAGGACCGACGAGAGGGTCATCGAACTGGAAGAGGAATTGAGCAAAATCCGATGGGACATTGTAGGATTATCAGAAGTGCGAAGAGAGGGGGAGGGCACGATAATCCTCCGGTCTGGAAATTTGCTCTTCTACCGGGAGGGAGATCACCCATCCCAAGGCGGTGTAGGGTTTATCGTTCGTAAGTCTCTCGTAGAGAACGTGGAGAGGATCGAAAGTGTGTCATCAAGGGTAGCGTACCTTATACTCAGAATTACCAAACGGTATTCGTTGAAGGTCATACAGGTTTACGCACCGACTTCGACATACTCCGACGACGTAGTGGAGGACTTATACGAGGATATCTCGAAAGCCATCCACACGTCCAAAACCCACTTCACGGTAGTTATGGGAGACTTCAACGCAAAACTAGGCAAAAGGACAGACGATGAGTTGAGAGTGGGGCAATATGGATTTGGACAGAGAAACCAAAGGGGCCAAAAACTGGCCGACTTTTTGGAGAAGGAAGGCCTCTTTATGATGAATTCCTTCTTCAAGAAACGGCCACAAAGGAAGTGGACCTGGATTAGCCCTGATGGATCCACTAAAAATGAGATAGACTTCATCTTGACGGACAAACGACAAATATTCACTGATGTCTCTGTGATCAGCAGGATTAAAACTGGGAGTGAACACCGGATGGTTCGAGGCACATTGAATCTTCGTACGAAAGTCGAGCGGTCCCGCTTGATGAAGTCTACACTCCGACCTACACCTGTCCAATACCAGAACCCCGATAGCTTTCAACTCGAATTACATAATCGCTTCCAATGCCTGGAAGAGTGCGAATCTTCGAACGATATGAACAACAGGTTCGTGGAAACTGTCCACGCGGTCGGGTCAAAATTCTTTAAGGCCCGTCGCGCTACTAGAACAAAAAAGCTTTCTGACCAGACTCTTCAACTCATGGAGAGGAGAAAGGAAATGACGGTACAGTCTTCAGCCGATTGGTCCGAACTCAGGCAGCTTAATAGACAAATCTCTAAATCTATGCGACGCGATATTCGCCGATTCAATACACTGCGTATTGAAGAGGCGATAGAGCGAAATCGAGGCTCCAAAGTGTTCGCACGAGATTTGTCTATCGGGCAGAGCCAAATGACTAAGCTGAAGACCGATAACGGTACTGTCATTTCATCCCAGAGTGAGATCTTGGGAGAGGTCGAAAGGTTCTATGGGCAGTTGTACAAATCATCCCTGAATCCTGTTGTCAGCTTGGTCCAAGACCCCAGATCCAAGCTAACTCGGCACTATACCGAAGAAATCCCGGACGTCAGCTTGTACGAGATCAGAATGGCTCTAAAACAATTAAAGAACGGAAAGGCACCGGGAGATGACGGAATTACCACAGAGCTCCTGAGGGCAGGCGGCAAGCCAGTTTTAAAAGCCCTACAGAAGCTATTTAATTCTGTCATTCTCGGGGGCGACGTTCCAGAGTCGTGGACCAGGAGTGTGGTGGTGCTGTTTTTCAAGAAGGGCGATAAAACGCTCTTAAAGAATTACAGACCCATCTCACTCCTGAGCCACGTGTACAAACTGTTTTCAAGAGTCATTACGAACCGACTCGCGCGCAAGCTAGACGACTTCCAGCCGCCCGAACAAGCCGGTTGCCGAAAAGGTTATAGTACCATAGACCACATCCACACGCTACGCCAGATTATACAGAAGACCGAGGAGTATAATCGGCCTCTGTGTCTAGCGTTTGTGGTCTATGAGAAAGCCTTTGATTCTGTCGAAACTTGGGCAGTGCTGCAGTCCCTTCAGAGGTGCCAAATTGACTATCGATATATCGAAGTGCTGAAGTGTTTGTATAAAGACGCTACTATGTCAGTCCGCATCCAGGATAAGAGTACGAAACCGATCCAGCTGTAGAAAGGCGTGAGACAGGGAGACGTTATCTCTCCGAAACTGTTCACCACTGCGCTGGAAGATGTCTTCAAGCTCTTAGACTGGACCGGACTCGGCATCAACATCAATGGCGAATACATCACTCACCTTCGATTCGCAGATGATATCGTAGTCATGGCAGAATCCCTGGAGGACCTTGGCACCATGCTCAATGACCTCAGCAAGGTGTCCCAACTAGTAGGGCTGAAAATGAACATGGACAAGACGAAAATCATGTCTAATGCCCATGTCATTTCTGCACCGGTCCTGGTTGGGAATGCGATTCTCGAAGTTGTCAATCACTATGTTTACCTAGGACAAACAGTCCAATTAGGTAGATCCAATTTCGAGAAAGAGGTCAGCCGACGAATCCAACTCGGCTGGGCAGCGTTCGGGAAACTTAGGAGGATCTTCTCGTCTAATATTCCGCAGTGTCTGAAAACAAAGGTTTATAACCAGTGTGTGTTACCAGCGATGACTTACGGCACTGAAACGTGGTCTCTAAATGTCGGCCTCATAAAAAGGCTCAAAGTCGCTCAGCGTGCTATGGAGAGGGCTATGCTCGGTATTTCTCTACGTGATAAAATCCGAAATACGGAAATCCGTAGAAGGACGGGTGTAACCGACATAGCCCGAAGAATTAGCACGTTGAAGTGGCAATGGGCAGGCCACATCGCTCGACGAACCGACAACCGTTGGGGAAAAAAGGTTCTCGAGTGGCGACCACGAATCGGACGACGCAGCGTAGGGCGACCCCCCACTCGGTGGACTGATGACCTCATCAAGGTCGCAGGAAACCGCTGGATGCAGGTGGCACAGGACCGTTATAGATGGCATTCTCGTGGGGAGGCCTATGTCCAACAGTGGACGTTTACGGGCTGATGGATGGATGGACTAATAATGAGTATAATGATTATTGATGTTTACGTGAGTATCATACATTTGAAATAATACAATTTTACAGATTTTATCATGTATGTATTTGAATTTCAATTTCCCAACATTTGGAAAACTTTTCAATATTCAAGTTCACGAGAGGAATGAGTAGGACACAGTCCTCCCATGACTATGACCATACGCAATAAAATCTATAAAAATAGATTTATGTTAATGATTATGATACACACACACATACATATCATCACGCCATATCCCTTGCAGGGTAGGCAGAGAGAACAGAGTGCCAGAGAACTCTATCTCTGCATACTTCACTCGCTTCCTCAACATTCATAATTCTCTTCATACACGCTCGCCGGTTTCGGAGACTCTTGACTCCACCTTCCTTCAGTACATGACCGATCTGGTCTAGGTAGGTTAGTCTCGGTCTCCCTCGGTACCTACATCCTTCCACTTTCGCATTGTATATCTTCGTAACCAGGCGTTCGTTCGGCATTCTTTCCACATGTCCGAACCATCGGAGCATTCCCTTTCGCATCTTTACACCAATACTCTCTTTCATACCTACTCGCTCTCTTACGTCGTCGTTACGAATGCGGTCGGTCAGCCTAACTCCACAGATTTTCCGCAGAGATCGCATTTCGACCGCATTAATTTTACTATCATACTCTTTTCTGCATACCCAACTCTCGCTTCCATACAGTAATGTTGGGACAAGCACTGTGTTATGTATTGCTACACGTGCCTTCTGGCTGAGGTGGTGGCTGCCGAGAAGTTGCCCCAACGCTCCGTTCACTCTATTTCCCGCATTCACTCTTCGCTCTATATCAGTGGTGTACCTTCCATCTCGGCTAAATCCACATCCAAGATATACAAATTCATCCACTTGCTCTAGTACATCATTACCTATTGTTACTCTTACATCTGTTCTGGTTTTATCTCTTTCAAAGACCATTATTTTGGTTTTGCTCACATTCACGCGTAGACCCCTTTTCTTACAATCTTCTGTCATTGTGTCGACTAGGGTCTGCAGGTCAATCGCTGACTGTGCCAGCAGGACTGCATCATCTGCATAAAGCAGAGCAGTGACCACTGAGTCGCCCATCTGGACTCCCACATTCATATCGTTCAACCTTTGGAGACATTTATCCAGATATATGATAAACAGCCTGGCTGACAGAACGCACCCCTGCTTAACGCCGATATTGACGTCAAACCAAGGCGGCATTCCATCATCCAGCCGCACACAGGCTCTACAGCCCATGTAACTGGACTGCACAGCCCGTAGCAGTTTACCGTTAATACCATACTCCGGTAAAATGTCCCAAAGTTCCTTTCGTACAACCGTGTCAAATGCTCCCTCCAGATCCACAAAACTGCAGAAAACCCTCTGACCTAGAGCCAGATGCTTCTCCACAATGTTGCGCAGAGAGAACACTTGATCCATGCATCCCCTTCCACTCCTGAAACCTCCTTGTGTCTCACACAGTAAACCATCGGACACCATCCTCATTCTCCTTTCAATAATTTTTCCATACACTTTTGCTGCCAAACTGGTCAAGCTTGGAGGAGGAGCAACAGGAACGCCTCCCAGACACAAGAGCCACCAAGCTTGATCATCTCGGCAGACACCATATCAATGCCCGCTGCCTTACCATTTTTCAAACTTCTTATCGCCCATTCAACTTCATCCATACTGATGCCATCGGAGGACGCCGTTGTCGAATGTTGATCTACTAAACCACATCCAACACCGGCGCCAACCGTAGCATCCGCATACATATCGCCAAAATATTCACTCCATCGGCTTAACACGTCTTGTGTTTGTGTAAGAATGTCTCCACCTTTAGACCTTATTTTATTCATTCTGAAGGCTGACCAACCACCCCGAGACTTCTTCACCTCCCTCCAAAAGAGTTTGGTGTTACCCTCGAAGTTTTTAGTCAGCCTATCTTCTGCACTCATACTTGCTCTATCACGTTTCTCTTTCACTAAGGCCTTGGTGTCATTCTTACATTGCCGATATATTTCTTTCTTCTGTTCAGTCATACTGTCATTCAGATTTAAAGAAGAGACATAGTCCAGCCACGCTTTCTTCTTTTGCTCTACGGAAGCTGCCACTTCCGCATCCCACCATGCATCACCATTTGTTTTTCTATGCTTCTTTGAACTGCCACATACTTCTTTCGCTGTATCTACCATACTCTCTTTCAATACTCTCCAGCATTCTTCAATGTCCGATTGCGGCTGGCTTGCCATCGTCAGCCGTTCTCGGACACCCTCTGCATACTTTTCTCTTACACACTCTTCTTGCAACCTTTCAACCTTTATTCTTTCAAGCCCTCCGAAGTGGACACGCTCTCGCCAGTGCCTCCACTTTCTGAACAGACCACTAAATCTCGCAATAACGAGATAGTGGTCCGTGTCGACTGTGGGGCCCCTGTAGGCTCTTGCGTCCAATATTTTGCTTCGGAGGCGACTGTCTACCAAAATTAAATCTATTATGCTTTTCTGTTCATTCCTTCTCCATGTATACAAATGGATGTCCTTATGTTGGAAAAATGTGTTTGACACAATAAGGTTTCTCTCCATGCATACATCCGCTATGAGCCTACCTGCGTCATTCACTCTCTTATCACCAAATGGACCAAGTACGTCCTCATAGTCAGGACGCTTGGTCCCCACCCATCCGTTCAAATCTCCGCATACAATCACGCGTTCACTGGTTTCTGCCATATCCAGAACTTCCCTAACATTGTCCCAAAACTTCTCTAGGTCTGATGCCACCGAGGATCCTACGGGAGCATATGCTACAACCATGAATACCTTGGTGACACCTAGTTTTATACGGACCCAGAGAAGTCTGGGATCATACATTCCGTAATCCTTCACACCTGAGGCCAAGCGAGAGGACAACAGCACTCCTACCCCCATGCTGGCTCGATCGCTCTGTGGTACACCAGACCACAGAGCCATCCCGCCACCAGGAAGATCGCAGGCGTCGCTGCCCCTTCGCTTGGTCTCTGTTACACAGAGCACGTCTAGCTGTTTGTCCGCCATGACGGATATCAGCTCGTGCAACTTACCTTCCACACAACCTCTTACATTCCACGTGCCCACCCGGCACTCCGTTCTCCTCGACTCGCCTAACTGGGCAAGGCGTGATGGGTGGCGGCCCCCATCGCCGCATGATTATGATCACATTCAAAAACATGCTCCACCTATTACCAGAAGGAATAGTAATGACCATTTCTGCTGTTCAGACAATATAATACACACGAAATAAATGATCATAGGCGGTCCATGAAAGCTAATAACTGTTCGAAACGTCAGGCAGGTAAACAATATAGATGCTAATAACTCTTAAGAGGTCTTCCTCTTAAAAGAATCAAGAAGAATCTATAATTTTTGAGCTTTGGAGGTTATATATGCTAATATTTAGTGGGATTAGTAATACCAAAACCCAAAGACACCACTACTAGCAAGTAGATGTTATTTTTATTTACAAAGTATAATATATTGCAGATGTAAGCTTATCCCAGAACGGAGTGTTCAAATTTTTGCAACTACTCTTGCACACCTTAGCTTTTATATATGATAGGTTAAAACTTAGCAATAATACAATTGCAAATGCTATAAAAATATAGAAATATATTTTCATAATATTATTGCATATTTCAAGTAAGGGGACATTCATTAATCACGTGATCTTTTTTTAGCATTTTTCCAATAGACAATTAGCAACTTGATATGCTCACAATAGAATCAATAATAACAACAAGAACCCAAAATAAAACAGATAATATGATGTAAACAAGCATTTGGTTAATGTAAATCATAAATTCTCACAACCTCATCATCAAATCAAATCATTTATTATGCATAAGCCCTATTATAGGGCACTTACATATTGTCAATTTTACATATTTTTTTAAACTAATCTACCACCGGATCGGAAAGCCGCCACAAACTGAGAAGATCCGGCAAGAAACTGAGCGGGCTCATCGTTTTTTTTTTTTATTCATTTATTAAAAGTTAAATACAAGATTAACAAAAAAAAAAACAGAAAAGAACAGAAATGGTTGGACCAGACTCCAGAAGCGGCACCCGATCACGAGTTAACTACTAAAGGAGCCATCACGCCCCTCAACCACATTTGAGGGAAGGGAGAGACCCGCTCACATAGCTACCGCAGACAGAGACTTTTTTAGTGAGCAAGACCACATCAAGATCTATAAATTACAATCAGATAGCTCAATCAAATCAATAAAAAAATAACTTGTTAGGCAAAACACACTACACTGTTCATCAATTATCATCCTGCTCTTTTGAGTTGAGATTTTAAGTAATGTAGGTTTTGGTGCTTGAAGAGAGGAGACCAATACTTTTTTGAACTAAACAGAGTATGAATTAACGTGGTGCTACCGTAGTTAATAAAATAAAATTTACAGATTAAGATATTTTGGCAGTAAGTCAATCATTGTTAACTGTTAGTATTCTTTCATTTTCTTATAACTTTATCATCAAAAGGATAATTACACTCATGTAAATATACACACATCTATACAGTGTTTAGTGCCAGATAATAGAGGACAAGTCTATTGTCAGTTGCAAAAATCAAACTTATAACTAACATTTCCCCCAGCAGGACATGAAAAATCAAAGAAATGTACAGTGAACAGGATTCAAACCCAAAAGCTCACAATAATACTGCCACTGCACCAACAAGGACAACAGTCCTTCATTATTTAAATCAAAATACATTTTAAGATTTTTATTTTCTTAAGTAAGTTTACTTCACTATGTAGCCTACTTGACCTAGAAAACATAATCAAAACTGAAATTCCATATTCAAAAAGGATTCATTCTTTAAGTTTATAAGACAACAAAAATAATAAAATTGATAAGCATGCTGCGTGTTATCTAAAGGGCACAACTTTAAAACCTTTCTGATTTCAAAAATGACATTATTGAAATGTCATTGTAAATCAGTACGTACCTATGTAGGTACGTAGATAAGGGTGAAATAAAAACTAATTTAGTGTTTATCTGTGACTAATACATAATGTATCTTATAATTCGAGTAAACATGTTCTTGTTTAGTTATAGTTACGTATATTAGTTATAGGTATTATTAAAATGGATTCGGCTGACGCTGAGATCTGATAAAATCACAAACAATGAATCGATGTAAATGAGATATAAGACCATTTCTGTCGGCACAAAATGTTGTACTATTTTATAATAAATCCGAAACATTTAAAGACTGGCACAACGGCAATAACGACTTTACACTCTTTGTTACGCTTAAACGATAATATTATTGTAAAGATTAGATAAAACTTAGCGTCGCATCAAAACATGCCCCAAAATGAATTCTCCTTGAATAAAGTTTAGACATGATAACAAAATTAAGGAAATGATAATAAGAAATTTAAAATATTACATACCAAAAATAAATGAATCCCTGCACCGATGTTGATATGATGATTTTAATAATAATTCACAAGTTATTTACGTATAAAACTAAAAAAATCTCAGTCTTTTGAGGTTAGTTACTTGTCAAAATAGGCTAGGCTACAGAACAGTGTTGCCTATTATAGGAACCAATTTCGGACATTATAACAGTTTTCTAAAATGATGGTTTAAAGTTTCAGGGGTTTACTGTACAAGCAATGAGCTTTAGAAAAACCTATGAAGCCCCCTATGAAATCTGCTTTAAACACCAAATTATACCATTGTATATGCAAAATATCAATACAGGGGTAAATTAATAAATACATCCAGACATATTTAATTGATAGTACTATTTTACAGACAAAAACGATTTCATTACTCATTTAACAGATCATTACAAAGGCAATTTGTTTACTCGGTAATGGGGCAGATGTTATCATAAAATAACATATAAGCTAATAGATTTGTAAAATATTTCAAGGACTAAGTATTGAAAATATTTCCTATTTAAATAATTGCTTATTGCAAATAGCATTAGGTAGCGCTGTACTGTCTCGCATTCCTTAATAATTCTAACCATCAACCTGACAACACTATTGTTAGACATAAATTTATAACCTGTCACTACGATTCCCGTAGAATATTAAATATTCTTGACACTTTCGAACTAGACTTGGGTAGCTCCTGAATGAGAGATACAAATGAACTAGCTCTTTGATCTCAATCTAGCTCACTATTAGCTCAGTAGCTCAGTTAATAGTTCAACGGCTCAATCGGCTCCTTTACTCGCGTCGTCATGTCGTGTGAGCAGTCGACGACCGAAAGTGCCCGATATATGCCGATCACCGCTGAACAGTAAAAGTATTGAGCACCGATATGCATTGTGACTATTGCGAGCCTAAACGTTATATGTTCACAGAGATGTACAAAATGGTTTTAAAAAAGCATTTAAATACAAAATGCAAAATACTTTTCAGATTTACTATTTCAAATGCAAAATACCAAATAGTTTTGCGTTTTGTATTTCAAATGCTAAATGCAAAATAGGTATTTTCAAAATACTTTTTCAAAATAAAATACCTTTTGACCAAATCTCAGAAATTTTTATTTATTTTAGATATTTATCATTATGCTAGGGCCGCACCTGCGTGTATCGTCACGAAGCTTCGTACAATGAGACGATACACGCAGATGTGACCGGTCATTATTGGCTATCGTCGCGAACATTCGAGTTTCGTGTGCAATATCGCTTGGGGGGCGACAAGTCAAAGGGTTTTAGCGCGCTAATATTTCGCGCTCTGTGGTCAGACTAGCGTTTTTCATTTCGGGGGAATTTTTCTTTGTGTTTAGACGCGTTCGAGGATCTCCAGTTAATCAATAAATATGAAGTGGGGTGATGGAATGGTGTTAGAATTTATACACCATTATGAAGCGGAACCCATGAAGGGATCCAAAAATATCATTATGTAATTATTAGCATAATATAGCTGTAATAGTAAAGCAATTCGTCATCCATAGTTAAACGCATGAAAATGATTTCGGCCATCTTTAATTATTGCACGATACTTTGTGTAAAATACCGAAGTCGCTAATGTGACCACAGTTTTATCGCGATAATTTTCTAGTGTACGAAACGTACGAAATTTCGCCACAAATTACTTCGGGACGATACACGCAGGTGCGGCCCTAGCATTAGAAATAGACAATGCCGGGCCAAACAAAAACGTCTAATAACATGGCACCTTATGCATGACATTTTGGTCATATTTATCAGTACGCATATCAATAAATTCTGTTATGTTATTAATAATAATAATAATACTCACTTAAAATAATGTAAAAAACTAGACTAACGAAAAGAGACCCATGGCTCCATTTTGTGAATTGTGTGGCCATTTATTTCGGTTCACTTTTCTTTTCTCTTATCTTGTTGTAGTACAGTACATAGCCGTTTCAATATTGTAAGGATAACAACAACACTTCAATATCATAAAAGTAGTTAACCAAATCAAATAAAAAAAGGGGCGCGCATGGCTAGCAGGTGCCTCTATCGGTCAAATTCGGCAATACAAGCGTCATTCGTTCATTTCATTTTGTTTCACTGGTAATGTTGGCTAAACTTAATCACAAAGTATTTTGCATTTTGAAATGAATATTAAAAATGCTAAATACATCTCGAAAGGTATTTCAAATAAAATACAAAATGCTTTTTACTAAAAGGCATTTAAATGCAAAATACAAAATAGGTATTTTGCATTTTGTATTTGCATTTTAAATAGAAGTATTTCAAATAAATCGCATCTCTGTATGTTCAACAAAGAAAAAATGTTTGAAAAAAAAAAGTTATATTTAAAAAAATAATATTCATCTTTAAATAACAATATTCAATAATAATAATAGTTATCAGTGTAAGCTGTCACTGGACGCAGTCGATTCTGTCAGCCCATATGTATTTAGTGAAAAGCTGTTTTTAACCATTTCAATTACAAACAGACCTTTCAATTTTATTTATTTTTTTATATAAATATATTTTATATCTAATCCTGTGATCACCAATTAAAATTTACATGCTCATGCATATCAAGTTTATCGCTTAATGATCGCGTAGTTCAGAGTTTGAACTATTCAAAAGAGTTAGAGCCGTGAACGAGTTGAAATGAAATGAGCTAACTCAATAAAAGAGCTAGCTCTCTTGATGAGCTAAATGAACTCAAGATATATATGAGCTAAATGAACTAAAGAGTAGACTTGGGTAGCTCCTGAATGAGAGATACAAATGAACTAGCTCTTTGATTTCAATCTAGCTCAGTTAATAGTTCAACGGCTCAATCGGCCCTTTTACTCGCGTCGTCGTGTCGTGCGAGCAGTCGACGACCGAAAGCTCCCGATCTATGCCGATCACCACCGAACAGAAAAAGTATTGAGCAGGTTTCGATATGCATTGCGAGCCGATTGAGCCGTAGACGGTAAAACTAAACACGATCACTGCGGCCGTACTCCGTACATATAAATATATTTTATATCTCATCCTACGATCACCATTCAAAATTTACATGCCCATGGACATCAAGGTTATCGCTTCATGATCGCGTGGTTCAAATTTTGAACTATCGCTTCATGATCGCGTAGTTCAAATTTTGAACTATTCAAAAGAGTTAGAGCCGTGAACGAGTTGAAATGAAATGAGCTAACTCAATAAGAGCTAGCTCACTTGATGAGCTAAATGAACTCAGGATATATATGAACTAAGTGAGCTAAAGGACTTTTGGCGGGAATCTAAAACGTCATGTGGTGCTCTTGTATTATATTCGATATCTTAGTGTTTTAACGTGTTATATTAGATAATTTTTATGGTATTTTATGTAATATGATGTGACAGAACAGCTGGGATGTAGTGAATATCATATAAAAGTGCTTTACAACGTTTTCGTTTTCCATCAAAATTCCTACAAGATACCATTAACAGTGTCATCATAGCACTGTTGAGGGCGACAATTCGACTGACTGACAGACAATGACTAACCTGAAGAGATTAAGAACGTGAAGATAATTATAACTTGACACTGGCAAAAATGGCTCGTATAAGTAGCTGATTGCCAATACATAAAAAGAAGAAGAAGAAGAAGTGAGCTAAAAGAGTGATATAGTTCTTTTGATCAAAAGAGCTATATCTCTCTTTTCTTTTCAGTGAGCCGTTTTTCGCATCGCTATTTCGAACACTACCCACCTAGCTGATAATCGTCGCCACAATGCTGCCAACTTAACAACTTTATGCAAATTTAAAAACTTTTGGAGTGCAAATGTTAAGAAAATATAATTTATGAATAAAGGTTTATTAAGAACTTGACTTTACAATTATTATGTAGTTATACCACTTTATTTACAGATTAATTAGGTTATTGCTAACTCTGAGATTATTTTTTTTTCAACGCTGAACTTAGCGCACTCTACTGGTGCATTTAAAAACTAATTCACGTTCCAATTAAGCATCAGCATAATTCGGCATTGTGCGCCACTGAGTCGCATAATGCTCTGTAATTGGAAAACTACCAATCTTTTTTTCTTTCTTTTATGATATTTGCTATCCAATATTTGATTTCCACACTACCTTCAAGAAAGGAATGTCAAGTAACCATTATGTAGGTACAGGCAAGGAAACACCTCTTAAAAGATTTTAAATAACAACAATATTTTTATGTCCAATAATTTGTAGATAAATAAAAGAACAGAAATGAAAGAGAATCATAAAAAGTTTATTTTTATTTATAATATATCCATAAGTATTACCCAACTCGCAAATAAACGTTATAGAAGCAAAGCTTATCTAAAATATGTAAATATAAACTGAAATAAAACAGTACAATTATTCATTTTAGTTTTCCGAAGGCACACTGAATATTTCGAATAAAGCCTTTATTTGTACCTATATAAACATAATAACATGTTATTTTCATTTAGCTACACTTTCCTGTGACATCGTGTGGACATAAAGACAGAAAAAAAAATTATATACTGCACAACTAAGGACACAACTATGGAATGAATTGCTGAATATTTTAAATATACATATTTTAGGCTCAGCATAATTATGTGCACAATGATTGAATCGATATCCATCCATATTCATGCCAATCAGAGAATTCTAAAATTGCACCCGTATTAGATTTATTACTAAATAATTAAATTGAAAGTGATTTATCAAATTACCTGTGAAACTACTTATTTTAAATGTACTAAATTAGTTACCGATGTATAAAATAGAGGTAAAAATAGGTACATATAAACGGAACCGTTAAACGCATAAAAAAGCAATAGTTAAAATTGTAGGATTAAAGTAGACGTCACACATGCATTGGCAGATTGTTCTAAACTCATAGGTATGGTGCAGTTAAAGAATAAACTTCAGTAGTCAGTCCAATTGGCTGTAAAATCTGGTTTTATACACCATATGTGCAGTTGTATGACAAAATATAAATATAACACAATAAACATATGTAGAAAGACAATCTTAATGATTAAAGCAATTTTATAGGTAATTTGTGGTTCCCAAGACTTACTTATAGCAGTTAGGTAATCAAATCTTAATTATATATGTGAAGCAACTCTGTATATGAAAAATGTTAGTCAAAAAGCGTCAAATAGTGTTGTTGCGCGTTGATTTTTTTTTTCTATTGTTCATTTTTGGGGTTAAAATTGTAAAATTGGTAGGTATGGTATGTATCCCCGTTGGACAGTCCGGCTGGAGAGACCTGGGTCGGTGTGCGGACCGTGGAAGGCCTTCTGGCCGGTGCTGATGCAGTGGCTAAAATAGCGGCACGGGGTGCTCTCCTTTCCACTGGTGCAGGTTTTGACGGGACATGGGTGCCAAATACCTGCACACAGTCGTCCGGAGGAAGAGTACACCGTCCTGCCACCACTGCGATTGCGACGAGGATACGGCGCAATATACTCTCGAGGTTTGTGCCGCTTGGGCAGTCAAATTCAAATTCAAATTCGCCAGGGCGATGCTCGACAGCGTCAGGAACTGGGACGCGATCGCAACCTTCTGCGAGGCAGTAGTCTCGCGGAAGGAGGCGGCGGAGCGCGTGCGCGAGGAACGTCTCCTCGGCGACGCGAGCTGCCGCCGGCGACTGGGGCGCCGCAGGCGCGATTACTTGCGCCTGATGCCGCCCTAGCCTGAGGTCGCGGGTGACTGGACCGGGGAATTAGTCCGTCACCCGCCGAGAGGCTGACCGCGTGAGGAAAGATCGACGTCCTCCCCGAGGGGGGGGACATCGGTCAAGGAGAGGGTAGCCCTAAGGAGGTATTCCGTCGGGCCGGCCAATGACGTCAAGTTCACGCTGCTCCGGTGGTCGGTCCAACGACGAAGGCGAGGTATCACGGGTGGGTTACAGGTGTGCGTGCTTACGCTCCTCTGTCGCCCCGGACGGAGTGGTGCGAGGAGTGCGCCGACCGTAACCCACCCAAAAAAAAGAAAAAAAAAGGTATGGTATGTATTCATAACACAAAACTAGTGTCATTGAGTAAAGTGACCTTGCCTAGATTTGTACTTAAAACATATATAAAATATTTCACATTACTTCAATACTAAAATGTATTCGACTTTTTTCAGTCACATTAAGGATTAATTAATTGATTATAACAATAAAAGAACCAAAAAAAAATATCAAAAGAGGCAGGCTACACAAGAATTCTCAATCTATTGCAAATTTAATTTAAAAGTTGGTATTTCAGACGTTATGGATTGGATATTTTCTTTAACTTTGGACAAATATTGCATTATTCTACAATTAAATAATCTATATTTTTGCACATTAGGTATAACGACTACAACGGGAATCAGTAGTCAATTAACAATTATATGACCTAATATTCTAATATAATATTGTAATATACGTTGAAATCCCTTTTACTATTTGACAAAATTTAATTACTATTTCCATTTTAATTCAAGCATTTTTAATTATTTGATTAATTATATACAGAACCAGGGTAGGACCATGAGTTTAGGGGCCCTAGACTAATAAAATATTTGATTTATATTATAATAGTTTACTTTGGTCTGTGTTCAATACAACCGTAAAAAAATTGCCAAATTATAAAACAACCTTTCTGCACTTTCCTTTGGCAAATTCTTTAAATTATTATCTTCTATTTTTAATTTTGATTTTGACTTAACTTAGATGGGGGCCCCTTTTCTCCACTGGGCCCTAAGCTAAAGCCTTTAAAACTATATGGTAGTTCCGGTCATGTACAGAACTATAATAATAATTATTGTATCAAAGTTTAATTGTATTTTGGATTTATCTGATGGCGACACTTTAGATTTTAAAAGCCTCGACATTCAGGCCTGTACTCACTGTCTGTATACTGTCTCAAATACTGTAATTTCTTAGTAATAAAGCAATATGTTAATATATATCACGATTCAAGATGCTGTAATTTGAATATAGATCTACGCAATAAAAATTTAGGTATTTTAACTATGTTGTACTAATAAGGACATATTTTAACATTCTTAAAATCAAAAGAACAAGTCTGTAAGTATGGTTTTTATGTATGTATTGACTGACACTGATTATTATATGACAACGATTAATTAGTTCTTTTTTTATTATACTTCTTATAACATAGGAAGCTTAAACAAATTCGTAACTTTCATGAGTTAATTAAAAAAATAAATAAGTATATATACCTATATTGTTTAAAATTGGTCTCACAATCTAAATGAAAATTATCATATAGTAAATCTGCAGTATTTTTCAAGAATGCATTTCCAAGGAAATATATTCATAACATTAACTACATTTAAATATAAACTACATTGTCTTTTAAAGTAAGAAAAAGAATATTTTCCTTTTATTCTCTAAGACCTCATCATTACTATGAATAGTTAGTTATAAGTAATGACATAGATGCTATTTGTACCCTCGAAACTGCAGCTAAATTGCTTTAAGCAACCCGCATTAAGTGCATCCAATATACCACAAACGAGAAAAGGGCTAGGACCAAAGCTGCTACGATCTAATTAACACTACCTTATAAGACAATAGATTGCAACAAAAACATTATACATTTTTTTTAGTTTATACATTTTTTATTTAATAAAACATATATAATAAACTGTATATTGTGACAACTGATCACATTAACAACAATATGAGAAACTGTGTACACGGACGAACGAGCGTTGGCCGATCGCCGATACTAATAATTTGATTGTTAAACATAATAAACTTTCAAAAATATGTGTCAACTAATTTTAGAAAGTACAAAAAGGCACTACATTAAAAAACCAAAAAATGATTTATTGCTGGATTTGACGTCAGTGATTTGAGTCAGTTAAATAGACATTAGATAGTGGTTAGATATTTGAACTAATTTCACTCCCTCTACCTCACTTATCTTTTCAGGTAGTGAACAAAGCAACTCAAGTAAACGACGTGTATGACTGCCGTCTCGAATCGACTTCAGAGCGATTAAATAAGTCGTCTTTTGGATATAATAAATCAGGTCTTTTATTTTTTGTCGTCGCCTTGTTTTTTTTTATTCGGTCGACACTTATTTTAATAATCTATAATGCCTAAGTACAATATAAAAAAACAAAGCAAGCATTTTCAAAATCGGTCCAGCCGTCTTTGAGTATTCGAGTATGCAACATGCATAAAAAATATTGTGACGAAGTGAAAATCTCCTTCTTTTCTAAAGACGGTTAAAAACGTAAAATGTATGATTATATATTATCATAATGGTTTTCAAAAATTACAACTGAAAAGCAACACTATTATTGTAGTACTAGTTGCGTGAAATATTATTTCAGTTTAGTTTATAAACTTTTCTGAGACAATTTAGTACAAATAATGATTTCATTAAAATAGCCAGGAGCTCTTCAGGTAACGCTCCGATAATAATTAATTAGTTAGCTGCTCCCTTTTTTCCGAAGATCTAACAACGTGAACTTAAAACTTAATTTTGAAGATTTATCTTCACAGGCAGGGGCGGCTCTAGCACATGTAGCGCCCGGGTGCAATCAATAACCTGGCGCCCTCTTGTATCAAAATGCGTGAACAAAATGGAATAGGTTGATAGTTACAACACGTTCGACTAAACTCCGAACCTCGCTGGAATGCGTTGTCGCATGCTTAGTCTCGTTGTTTTGACATGAAACCAGTTGAATGAAGTAACAGTGAGCATGGCGACAAAGCAACCTACCCAAATCTGTCAAATAACGCACTCGCTGCGTTGGGTGTGCCCGCTCTGTGCGGAGCGTTACAGTGGAGGCTCTATGTTTCTCGAGCGGCTCTCGGCGCCCCCTAACACCCGGTGCCCGGGTGCACCGCACCCTCTGCACTATAGGTAAAGCCGCCCCTGTTTACAGGGTATCATAGCAATATCGTTTGAGGATTTGATTCTAAACGCAATAAATATATTTCTCAAAATAAATTTACATTATTTAACATAAGCAACTCGTTATAGTACATTACTGCAGCGGCCAGCAAAAGAGGCATTGATGGACGAACGTGTAAATGTGGGCCGAGGTAAAGCCGAGGCACACACATACGTAAATCCATTAAGTCCTAGTTGTGGCAAAGGCTTGTATAGTACTTTTCTCAAATAATGAGCGGAAATTATTTGAGGTTTATTTTGTTATCGCTAAGGTATTTAAGGTATAGTAATATGCTGAATATATAAATAAATAAATAAAAAAAATGTGCCTCGGCCCACATTTACATGTTCGTCTATCAATGCCTCTTTTGCTGGCCGCTGCAGTAATGTACTATATAACCTAAGTAACTGGTTAAGTCTTACACAAATAATTATTTTCCACATAATTAATTAAATATTAAACCACCATGATAAATAAATATATCTCACATTAACTATATATATATATATATAATATTATATATTCCAAAATATAAAAAATTAAATGCACTATCTATATTATATACATATTTGTACTTAGTGAAAGTAGACTATTTCACAGGATTCCAGTAGGCCTATTGTAAAATGCCAATGCCGAGGCAGACAAAAATAATTATTGAGTATTTCTGTATTATTCTAGAGAAGTTGCCAATAATAAGCTAAAATTGATAGGCTTGTTCCCTAAAAAATGGAATTAATGATTACACAGCGAAGAATAGGTAATACCTATTTAACTTTTAACTCTTTGCTTTTTCAGGAATAAATAAAGTGTGACATTACAATAAAATTTTTCAATTTGCGGTCATCTCTCTCTTCGAAACTGTCAATCAAATAAAATTCTTCATATCTGTAAATTAAACAACTGTAACTGCAAATAGGGAATGCATTTTATACCTCCCAAATTAAAAAAATAATCTGAGACTTTTAAGGGACACACGACAATTATTATAAAATTGCGTTTTAGTCACCAACATTTTTTTTTTAGAAGTTTCTAGAATTAAGTGTGCCACTAGTTACTTATATTAATAAAAGATGTAAAAAAATTCTAAGCTAATAGCAAATTACAACTTTTAAAACCTGGACATAAGATTATATATGATATCCATCCCTTAAAAATGGAACACCATGTGCCCTATTAAGCTTCTAGAGTTAAAAAAGAAAAATATTAACTTAATTCTAGAAGCTATATTTGTTTTAATAGCCATATTATACTCACTCTTAGTATATGTCTACCCATCAGGGTATTTACGAAATATCTATTCTTACTTATTTTTTGTGATGTTTATTTAGACTTAACCTTAAGCCATAATGTGATGCAATCTAACAATAAAACCCCTAATATTATCAGAGTAACTCTATGTTCGCAAACAACACTTTTAATAAATACAGTTTCAAATCTATTTACAATTTAGATATTATATGATATATTTCAAATCACAATAAAATAAAAATATTTAAGAAAATGCAAGAGATAGAAAAGTGACCTTTTAAAGAATCTAACGCTTCTAAAATTTCTTAAATATATATATATAAAAAAAAACAATAATGTAACATTGTAAACTTTCATAACTTTACAAGTATCTTCTTCGGTGAATTACTCTCAATTACACTTTGGTAAATAATTTTTCTATACTTACAATTCACAACACGTACTTAAGGTAATAAGTAGCAGTGATAAATTTAATCTTTAAATCTAACAATGAAGCCAATTTCGAATGTAAATATAATAAGCACGAATCTTTTCTAACTATATTTCTACATTATAATTTTAATTTAAAACAATATTTAAAACTAATAATGGCAAATAATCACAATTATTAAATTGTGACCACAACACTATATTTGACATGAATACAACTAACTTCCTTATTCTTAACGAATAAGTTTTGAAGCTCAATCATTTATTTTCATGGCAGGTTAGCTTGAAATGCTCATAACTCTCATGACAATTCACCGATAGGAGCATTTTGCAGCCATAAATCGTGTATGAAATTGTACAAGTCATCACTGACAGCAACCTGGAAGTAAACATAGCTTTGTTAGTCAGTAATTATGACATGAAATTAGCATTACTGCAGTAAGTATTGGCTAATATAATAATAAACACGGCTGGCACCCTACCGGGAATTGGGACGCGGTCGCCGCCTTCTGCGAGGCTGTCATCTCGCAGAAGGAGGCGGCGGAACGGGCCCGGGAGGATTCCCGTGACCCGGGCCGCCGCCCGCGGCCGGGGCGGCGCAGGCGCGAATACCTGCGCCTGATGCCGCCCTAACCGAGGCTTCGGGTGATCGGACCGGGGAATTGTCCGGTCACCCGACGCGAGGCCACCGCGTGAGGACGACGCCTCGACGACGAAATCTGTCGGGGCGTCAACAGGAGAGGAGCCCGAGAGGGCATACCGCCGAGCGGGCCACCGAAGACAAAGATCGGGTACCGGTGGCCCGCTCGCATGGCGAAGAAGAGGTGCTTGCAGGGTGGGTCAATGGGGTTGCGCGCCGCCTCTTCCGTCACCCCGGACCGATTTGGCGGGGTGCGACGTCCATGGCCCACCACAAAAAAAAAAAAAAAAAAACCCTACCATTATTTGAATTCACTTAAATACCAAATGAATTAAATTTTATTAGTAGTAGGTATTTCTAAGTGAAGAAGATCTTGAAATTACAATCTTAAATCATAAAACAATGAAAAAAATCATAAGAAACTAATTCTAAAAAGAATAATAGATTATGATTTCCTAAATAACTATTTTAAATACATTCTTTTTCTTAGTCAAGTCAAGTCCTATAGTTGTGCACATCCCTTTCCTTATTGACAGAATAGTTTCCGTCAATAAGGAAAGGGACTAGCCTACGTAGTGTTTTATTTAGTTTTTTCCTCTATTGCAATGTTATCTACTCATATTCCTCAATCGATTCTGAGGTTCGTTAAATTTTTGATATTAATTGAAGTTAAACAAATTCAAATTTTATGTAACCTAAATTCACGTCACACATAACATCAAGGTTGTGTTATATATATTTACTTAGGTGATACCTAGAGTTAATGGATCTTTGATGAAAACGAGTAGAAAGTTTAAATTATCTTTGACTTGACTTGGCTCAAAGACTGCGCACTCATACTAGAAACTATTTTTGAAATGTTCATAGCTTTAATAACGAAAACTTAATCTAACTGTGAATGAAACTTTTAGTGCCTGACATTTTCACTTTTTACTGTAATTAATGATGTATCTCCTCACCTTATATGGCGTAGGGTTCAAATTCCTCTTGATATCTTGCCGCAAAGTTCTCAGTGAAGATTGTACTCTCTCACGAACTTCGTGTAGTGGTTTTGGCATCGTGCTGATGTAACCATCTTTCCAATACACCTAAAACAATGGTGAAATATATAATTAAGCATTTTATCTATGATTGAAATGTAATGTTGCAATCGCGGAGTCCTATGTTCAAATCATAGAAAGATAAAAAAAAGCAAAATTAATGCGGTCGAAATGCAATCTCTACGGAAAATCTGTGGAGTTAGGCTGACCGACCGCATTCGTAACGACGACGTAAGAGAGCGAGTAGGTATGAAAGAGAGTATTGGTGTAAAGATGCGAAAGGGAATGCTCCGATGGTTCGGACATGTGGAAAGAATGCCGAACGAACGTCTGGTTAAGAAGATATACAATGCGAAAGTGGAAGGATGTAGGTACCAGGGGAGACCGAGACTAACCTACCTAGACCAGATCGGTCATATACTGAAGGAAGGTGGAGTCAAGAGTCTCCGAAACCGGCGAGCGTGTATGAAGAGAATTATGAATGTTGAGGAAGCGAGTGAAGTATGCAAAGATAGAGTTCTCTGGCACTCTGTTCTCTCTGCCTACCCTGCAAGGGATATGGCGTGATGATATGTATGTATGTATTACAACATATCTTAGTTATATTATTTTACCAATATAACTTAAAGTTATAGTCCTATTATTAACATTAATAAGTATATAAATATTACATATGTAAATATTAAATTTATGAAAAAGCACTATTTGACTGCACAGATGGCGTAGTGGTTAAGAAACGGGCCTTCCGTGCCAGTGCTATGGGTTCTATTCCCACGCCGGACAATACTTCTGATCGATCAACAAAGTTCTGATTTTGGGTGTAATTTGTCTGCGTTATTAGTGGTAGGATCACGCTGTTAACAGTCTTCTGTCTACAGCCGCGGGCCGGTCCGTCCGGGTACTACGCTCTCGCAGAAGATCGACGTCTGAGTAATGGCAAAGTGCCATTGCGCTTCGGTCGATGAGCGAGAGAGCCGGAAGCCCAATTGGAGGATTTTATAGCTAGGCAGCGGTGTAAGCTATATTGGTATTGCAAAGGTCCATGGGCAGCAGTGACACTATCAGGTGTGCTGCTTGATCGTTTGCCACCATCAGCAATAAAATAAAATTGCATGTTTGTAACTTCTCCCGCAATACAAAGATATTTCCTTAGTGCAGGCTGGTCTTTTTTTTTAATTTATAAAGTTTTATAGTCGTATTTCAATATTTCTGTAAATGGTTCATTAAAGTATCCGAAACATTAGAATATTAAAAAAAAATATATATTAAATTCTCAAAATATAATTTTGTTTTAACACACACTATACTATTTCCATTTCTTTATTTTCTCGATGACAGCTCCTGTGGAAACTTGATCGAGCGTCTTTTTTACATTATGTATACATTATTTAATAAAAATATGACGCTTACGCGCGTACAAGGTCATAGCAGAGGCGGAGAAACTGATAGGGATGGAGCTATCGATAAACGTAACACGATAAGAGACCCGATATTTTTTTACAAAGTGTAAGAAACTAAACTATTGCCGGATAATTTTATACAAATTTATTAACTAATATTACATTTCATTACAAGATGTAATTATATTATGTTGATTGTTCATTTATTTATTTTAATCAAAATCTGATGAATCGCCACTATCACTCGATGAGCTTTCCTCAACATTTATTATAAGTTCCTGTATTTCTATATTATCTAATACCACATGAATTGCCCAATCCGACGCTATAATGTTTTGGGTTCTTCTCACAATTTTTTCCCAGTGTTCGGCGGTTACTTCCGCACATGCATTTTTTAATAAATCTAACATCTTGTTTGCCGTAAAAGGGGGATGGGTATTGTTTCGAGCGGCGTGTCCTTTGATTTGTGCCCATATTAGTGCTATAGCATTGTAGTGGCAATGATACGGCGGAAGTCGAAGAACCCAATGACCACATTCGGCAGCTATTTCGTCGGTAATATATCTTTTAGGGAGGCTTTTTTAGATTTTAAAATATTCACTAATTGTACTTTTAATAAAGTATCATCCACATTTTCGCCGTGACGTTTGAGCCTGTCAATTATCTCTTGTTTTTTTTTGGCCTGCGTCGGCATTTTATCAATTTGTCTAGAGTCATATGTAGCGTTGTCCATAATAATTATCGACGGTTCTTCCAGAGATTGCACCATTTCTTTGAACCATCCTTCGTAAATCTCCGCGTTCATTTCTTCGTCGTAGTCCACTGTTTTCTTGGATTTAAAGGCCAGTAAAGCATCTGACTCGCATCCTTTCGTAGACCCTGCATGGCATATGATAAGGCCTTCATCTTTTCCCATTGGCACTGAACTAGTGGAAGCGGCGGTGTCGTCAGTCCAGTTCTTCGATACTGTGTGGTTTGCATTTAACCAAGTCTCGTCAGTGAAAATAACATTTGACCAATCTGATATCTTTTTGGCTTCGCTCAAAAATTCGCAGCGAGCCATAGCAACGTCGTGACGCTCCATCAATATTTTACGTTTGTCCAATTTTTTATAAGAAAAGCCAATTTCTTTCAAAACTAAGCTTAATGACGATTTTTGGCCATGGAACAAACCACGTTCAAGTAAAGAAACAACAAGTTTTTTAAGTGTTGGAATTTCTTTGGACAAGTAATAGTCAAATATATGACGACGAAGTTGTCAACCGATGTCACACGACGTGGTTGGCGTTTCTTCTTCGGCGTACGAAGCTTATTTGCTTGCATGCCGCTTGTACCGTAAGCTTCGGTAGTAATTTTTGAAACAGTAGGTGCACTAATTCCTAATGCGGCCGCAACACGCTCTCGCACTTGCGACAGTGGTAATAGCGGGCCACCATTTTGATATTCTGCTTCAAAGTAATTACGAACCTTGATCACCAGTTCTCTCGCCTGACTTTTCAGAACAGATCCTTTAGGCATTTTGATATTTGACAGCTGGGTAGCAATCAACACGGAGGAACACAAAATACACAACGTAACGTATGGATAATGTGAAAAAACTCAGCGAACAGAAATGTAGTGACCATATAGCACGACCGTCTTGTTGCGAGTGACAGATTAAAACAAATACAAAATGGCGGTGGGTCATTGAGTGTGGGAACACTTGAAAAAATATACTTGAATGTTTTTGTTGAATTTGTCTTTGTTCAAAACATATATGCGATCGATATCATTACTTATTTGGTTACAACACTACAACTATCAAATTAGAACTGTCATCGAGAAAATAAAGAAATGGAAATAGTATAGTCATTATATAACTTTAAAAAGACTATCTTCGAAAATGTATGCATATTGCTATTTAATATTATTGCGCAATAAAAATAATGTATATTATTATATGTCGAATGTGTAACTAACACTAGCGTAAACGTCAGAAATCATTACTGTAATGTTTATCAATATAAACAATTGAGCTTGAACGTTAACCTTGAATAACTTTTAAATGGGTCGTGCAAAGTAAAAGCATTTTAAATATTTTTTAAAGATTGTTCAATTTCCTACTAGAATATGTATTGATTTCTATTTGATTGTTAGAATGCAATCAAATTGCAAATAAAAAATACGCCATTTCATTCAAAAATCACGATATACTTTTTAATATTAATATTAATAACTCAAACTTCACCACATTTATTACATCATCTTGATTGCTATTTTTATGGTAATTAAAAAACATGTTTTGTCTAAACAAGAATACAATTCTCTTATCATCTTTGCCCGTGGGTGTCATATATAATATACCTACATATTAAATCTATGAAAGACAAGGAAAACTTGAAATATAACCCTATACCAACTCGTCTGGTCAGCGTGGCACCAGATCAATTCCCTCCTATTGTGGCAGAGGCTCGAGCCCAGAAGTGGGACGTATGCGAGCTAAAATGCACATTTAGTGCATTTTACAGGCCATTGTACCCATAAAAGCCGTACAGATATTCAGTTTGATCCAGTAAATTGTTTTTTTTTATTTTGTTTTATTCGATTTAATTTTTGAAAAAAATAAAGGATCACATTTTTTGCCGTTCTCTCACAGTGTCCGATAGAATTCACTGCACAATAATAAAATCAACAATATCAAAAACATCCTCTTTTTTATGAAAGTCTATGGTTTAGACACATTCGCCAGTACCATCAGGAGCAACAGAAGGGCGAAGTGCGTGCCCATAACCTACCTGATTATTTCTCTCAGTCAATTAAGCGTCCAGTAACGGTACCTAGAATTATATGGTCAATTATGTAGTTTGGAATATTAACCCCATTAACTCTGCGGCAATAAAGCACCAGTGGTACTGCCCTCATGCGGTAGTTTCAAACAGCCGAGGTCTCAGCTAAGGGTTAATATCTTACCGCCTTTATGCGGATTTAAATGGTGTCGTTATGGCATGTGTTCGTCCTCTAATTCAAGTGGAAGAAGAGCAGGACAAGCTGCTTAAGATTTTGGCTAAGTGCTACTGCAAGCCGCCTATTTGATGTCAATTTTTTTTTAGAATGCAAATAACAATTTTCTATGCAATATTACTTTTCTAGTTTGCCACAACAAACAATAAAAAAGAAATCCAGGAACAAGCCATCGCATTTGTAACATTAGCCGGTTTTAGACATTATCATTGGACACGATCAGTAGATAAAATTGAAAATATGATGAGTAAACAAGATAAAGTTAGGAATAGTACCTTATAAAGATGTTCCACTTTACTTGGACTGACGTAAGCTCTCTTGGATTCTTGGAAAGGATGTCTGCAGAGGACTTTTTGACCGACTTCAGGCGCTGGCTCTGATGATCTTTGTAGTAAGTCAATTAACGCATGTCCATCAGCGCCAAACAATCTGTATGCCTAAAAAGAGAATATAATAATATGAAGTTGCGTTGTCTAAAATATAGACAAGAATTCTTCTACACATATAAGGAATCTATCCATGTGGTGACGAGGGGAAGACTACAATTCACACCACCACCTCTGGTCTGTGATATAATAGGGCCACCGAAGACAAAGATCGGGTTCGGTTCGGTTCGTTCATGTAGGGCGGGTCTAGGCGTCCTAGTTTCAGGCAACTTCTTAAATTTTTTTGAAACCCACAAGAAATTAGTACGAATATGGTTAATTTTTTATAGACTTGTTGTTTTTCTCCCTTTATATTATGTAAACAGCATAACACCAGTGTCCGTGATATAATTTTTTATCACAAAATAGGGGCCCAGACTTATTATCCAGAATGCTATCTGAATTACATAATTTTTACATACTAATGACAATATCTTGACGACAAATCTCATAAAACAAGCACACGGTAACGTACGGACATATTTTTATAACTTCTACAAACTAAAATAATGTCAGGAAACTTTGCTCATTATATTTCGACGCAGGGACGTTTAGGCTAGTTTACAATATTGGATATTGCTTATATATTGGATATGCTGACTTAACAATTTTATACTTCTGTAACCATAGTATGTAATTTTTCTACAATTCTCTGTAATTTTCTCTCTTTTCTGTACTCAACACAACACGATACAATTTATTAGTGTACGTAGGCCGAATTCTCACTTTTTGTTACTTTTACATACATACATATATATCATCACGCCATATCCCTTGCAGGGTAGGCAGAGAGAACAGAGTGCCAGAGAACTCTATCCTTGCATACTTCACTCGCTTCCTCAACATTCATAACTTTCTTCATACACGCTCGCCGGTTTCGGAGACTCTTGACTCCACCTTCCTTCAGTACGTGACCAATCTGGTCAAGGTAGGTGAGTCTCGGTCTCCCCCGGTACCTACATCCTTCCACTTTCGCATTGTTTATCTTCTTAACCAGACGTTCGTTCGGCATTCTTTCCACATGTCCGAACCATCGGAGCATTCCCTTTCGCATCTTTACACCAATACTCTCATACCTACTCGCTCTCTTACGTCGTCGTTGCGAATGCGGTCGGTCAGCCTAACTCCACAGATTTGCCGTAGAGATCGCATTTCGAACGCATTAATTTTACTTTTATGCTCTTTTCTGCATACCCAACTCTCGCTTCCATATAGTAATGGGAGAAGCACTGCGTTATGTATTGCTACACGTACCTTCTGGCTGAGGTGGTGGCTACCGAGAAGTTGTCCCAACGTTCCGTTCACTCTCATTCTCGCATTTACTCTTCGCTCTATATCAGTGTTACAGCACACGCACACAAGCTCTACAGCCCATGTAAGTGGAATGCACAGCTTGCAGCAGTTTACCGTTAATACCATACTCCGGAAAAATGTCCCAAAGTTCCTTTCGTACAACCGTGTCAAATGCTCTCTCCAGATCCACAAAACTGCAGAAAACCCTCTGACCTAGAGCCAGATGCTTCTCCACAATATCGCGCAGAGAGAACACTTGATCCATGCATCCCCTTCCACTCCTGAAACCTCCTTGTGCCTCACACAGTAAACCATCGGACGCCATTCTCATTCTCCTTTCAATAGTTTTAGCATACACTTTTGCTGCCAAACTGGTCAAGCTTATGGCTCTGTAATTTGCGCAGTCATGACGTGTACCCTTGTTTTTAAACAAAGGCACGATGACTGCGCTATTCTAGTCCCTGGGAACCATTCCCGAGCTCCAACATAAATTGAGGCGCAACAGGAACGCCTCCCATTTGTAAACCCACTAGTTAGGATATCCTGCTGAGATCGTTAAGCATGGGGCCAAAGTGCTTCCTGGATACTACCATAACGACAATATCGTCTGCAAATCGAAGATGAGTGATGTATTCGTCGTTGATGCTGATGCCGAGTCCGAGCGTTTTTATACAAACATTTCAGCACTTCAATATAACGACAGTCGATTTGGCACCGCCCAAGTTTCGACAGATTCCTTTTCTGTATTCCAGACATATTGTATATAAAATTTAACAATGACCATTTAATTTACTAGGGTAACGCACCATGCGTCATCACAACAAATAAACTCCATTCATATTTATATTATTACACAGGATTGCAAAGTAAGTTTTAGCATACATATGTCACGTATACCTTGCCTTGTTTTTATGTATTTAATCATTTCTGTAGTCTATGTAATTTCTTACATAAGTAGATAGGTAGTTATTTTAAATGTATTCGAATACAAAAAAGAACTAAATTATAGAACTAAAGATGCACTCACAATGCGTTTTTACAAAGCCTTTTAATTATAATAATACAAAAGTTATGCCCGCAATTATAGCACGTAACGTGTTAATAATTCACTTTTTTTTTCTCCTATATTCTACGTTACATCTAACAAGTTTTAGCGAAACCTTTAGCATAATGAAATATATAACTACTGTCTACGATTCATCTTGTAAAATCGTGTAAATGTATATATTAAGCATAGAGAATCTTAAACTGCCTTTATTTATTAATAATTCCACGAAAACATTGATCAGTGAATATGTAATATTAGTTTAGACATATTGCCTCTTTGCCTTGTAGGTACACAGAATTATTTATTCGCTATCTTTGAGTATATATCTAGCTTTTACTGGTTTATAGCATCTAGATTTTATACTTATCGAAAATTGATATTCAAATAGAACGCATAAAATCTGTATAATATCGTTATTTTATTGAGCACGCAGGACGACTATCTCCATAGATATATTGAACAGCATTATCTAATAAACTATTTTGGGATTACGCAATACGTCTCATATAGTAATAACTTGCCGTTCAGCCTTTAATAAGGGACTTAGATCTCCCCTAGGACAAACAATACCATATTTGCTGGCGCTTGACAAACGAGTTGGCGATCGCACTTGGTCTAACAAATTTACCAGGAGAGAACAACTGGTCATACTCCTAGTGACCTATGAGCAATTTTTTACGACGCCCACAGGAAAGTAAATGGAGCAGTATGTTCAAAATTAAATAATTTTGTGGTCATACACTCCGAGTACTACCAACCTTTTCATAGTTCGTGAGTGTTCGAAAAGACAATTAGAACTTTACAACGTCCTGTGCTAACCCCATCTGATGCTGTCTAGTCAACAATTACATTTCCGCAAAGGTTCGTCAAACAAGTGACCAGGCATAAAACTATTGTAATATATATTCTACATATTGAGTCAAACCCAAGTAATTGGGATAAGAACAGGATGATGATGATATGCGTGGTCTAATAATTAGGTCGACTGAAGTATCGTTGGACAGTCCAGCGGCAAAGACCTTGTGGTTAGCCAAAATCTGTGTAGTCATGGTAAAGAACGACAAAGGGCCATAATATTAATATCAGATGAAGCTGAAGATCCACATAAAGCTGGGAAAAGAGGACGAACCTTAGTTGAGTTTTAACATATTCCAGGATTAATAACATAAACAGAAGAAGACATGCCTACAACAACCAAACTATCAGTTATCAATACTGGACATGGTCGAAGTATAATTTAGATATTTTTAAAAGACACATTCTAAATTAAGGAAGTGATCTTGCGGACGACTTTGCAAACATATTTTAACTATTAACGGACAAAAATTATATCCGGACTCAGAACAATTTGTTGATTGCACAATGTATTGTCCTGCATACAAATCGAACCTACGGCACTTAGGTCAGTCTTTTAGTCGCTACGCCATTTATACAGATTGAACTAAAAGTTATTAGTGGTTTGGAGAGTATAGATTTTTTTTTTCAAGACAACACCCTGTACTAAGGAAATAATCCTTGGATTGCGTGAGACTTAATAAACATGCAATTAACGCAGACAAATTACACCTAGACTCAGAACAACACATTGTGGATCGCACACAATATTGTCCTGCGTAGTAATCGAACCCACGGCACTGGCATCGTAGGTCTCTCATCTTCTCGTCATCTTTATCACTACGCCATCTGCGCAGTCAAATATTATATATTGAGTCAAATACTATATATTGAGTCTATAATTATTGTAATATATGGGGTAGATACTCCTAAATTAGAGCCCCGTAACGTCTCTAGCCCAACCAATTGACTGGTGTGATCCAGTGAATACTTATATCAGGCAAAAAAGTATAATGCCATTTCTTATTGAGCAGATTCATCACCACGATTTGAGTTCATACTCAGATAGAAAAAACTATATTCTATTCCGAGACTAGCATTCTTTTCATCTTTTGTTATAATTATCTCAATTTCTCCAGCCTAAGACAAAATGTATGAGGTTCTAACTCAGATTGCTTAAACGTGCCATTGCTAATATAAGTCTCAGGCAAAGTCCTTTCCGTCTCATAGTAAAAGCGTAGGTTTTTGTTAAATAATTTATATTTAACAAAAACGAAAAAAAATAACGACAGTGAATTAAATATTAACATCGAAAAAATAAAACAATTATAAAGTACTGTTAAATTTATAAATAGTATCTTATATACATATTCATGAAATTCTACAGTCATATATTGGCCTCTATGATAACGTTATATGGTTCAGGGTCGTACATTATACGATATTCAATTATCAACTGTCACATTTTACCTAATCTTTTCGTAACGTGGATAGATTTTATCAAAGAATCAATGACAAAGAAGACTGAAAAACATTACGAATTTAAAATTCAAAACAGTCATTTGAGGTATTCAAAAAATTTACTACATTTATTAAGATCGTGAATTCGTTCGGTATGTGAATGACCGTAGTTTAAAGAACGAATGCTATGTGACGTGTTTAGGAGAGGAGGGAGTCTTCGAAAATACCACGGTGGAGCAAAATTGGGTCTTGGCCTCATACTAATTGTTGCCACCGAAGGCGGAGAGGGTTAAAAATTATTAAAATTCACTTATGTTATAGGCGAGTGCTACTTATCCATCTATTTGTAATATAAAAGCTAATTATTGGAAATGAAAAAAATCGGGGGGCATAGTCCGGAGCGTGCTCGTTCGCGTTCCCCTGCCAGTCTAATTAGACTGCTAATCCGGCTCGAAATGCGTACCGCAATGCGGGTTAGGGCGTCCCCCGGAGGCGACGCGTACCGACCCGCCCCCGTCGGTACGAACATCGGCAGTTGTGGCGATGGGGGCCGCCACCCATCACGCCTTGCCCAGTTAGGCGAGTCGAGGAGAACGGAGTGCCGGGTGGGCACGTGGAATGTAAGAGGTTGTGTGGAAGGTAAGTTGCACGAGCTGATATCCGTCATGGCGGACAAACAGCTAGACGTGCTCTGTGTAACAGAGACCAAGCGAAGGGGCAGCGACGCCTGCGATCTTCCTGGTGGCGGGATGGCTCTGTGGTCTGGTGTACCACAGAGCGATCGAGCCAGCATGGGGGTAGGAGTGCTGTTGTCCTCTCGCTTGGCCTCAGGTGTGAAGGATTACGGAATGTATGATCCCAGACTTCTCTGGGTCCGTATAAAACTAGGTGTCACCAAGGTATTCATGGTTGTAGCATATGCTCCCGTAGGATCCTCGGTGGCATCAGACCTAGAGAAGTTTTGGGATAATGTTAGGGAAGTTCTGGATATGGCAGAAACCAGTGAACGCGTGATTGTATGCGGAGATTTGAACGGATGGGTGGGGACCAAGCGTCCCGACTATGAGGACGTACTTGGTCCATTTGGTGATAAGAGAGTGAACGACGCAGGTAGGCTCATAGCGGATGTATGCATGGAGAGAAACCTTATTGTGTCAAACACATTTTTCCAACATAAGGACATCCATATGTATACATGGAGAAGGAATGAACAGAAAAGCATAATAGATTTAATTTTGGTAGACAGTCGCCTCCGAAGCAAAATATTGGACGCAAGAGCCTACAGGGGCCCCACAGTCGACACGGACCACTATCTCGTTATTGCGAGATTTAGTGGTCTGTTCAGAAAGTGGAGGCACTGGCGAGAGCGTGTCCACTTCGGAGGGCTTGAAAGAATAAAGGTTGAAAGGTTGCAAGAAGAGTGTGTAAGAGAAAAGTATGCAGAGGGTGTCCGAGAACGGCTGACGATGGCTAGCCAGCCGCAATCGGACATTGAAGAATGCTGGAGAGTATTGAAAGAGAGTATGGTAGATACAGCGAAAGAAGTATGTGGAAGTTCAAAGAAGCATAGAAAAACAAATGGTGATGCATGGTGGGATGCGGAAGTGGCAGCTTCTGTAGAGCAAAAGAAGAAAGCGTGGCTGGACTATGTCTCTTCTTTGAATCTGAATGACAGTATGACTGAACAGAAGAAAGAAATATATCGGCAATGTAAGAATGACACCAAGGCCTTAGTGAAAGAGAAACGTGATAGAGCAAGTATGAGTGCAGAAGATAGGCTGACTAAAAACTTCGAGGGTAACACCAAACTCTTTTGGAGGGAGGTGAAGAAGTCTCGAGGTGGTTGGTCAGCCTTCAGAATGAATAAAATAAGGTCTAAAGGTGGAGACATTCTTACACAAACACAAGACGTGTTAAGCCGATGGAGTGAATATTTTGGCGATATGTATGCGGATGCTACGGTTGGCGCCGGTGTTGGATGTAGTTTAGTAGATCAACATTCGACAACGGCGTCCTCCGATGGCATCAGTATGGATGAAGTTGAATGGGCGATAAGAAGTTTGAAAAATGGTAAGGCAGCGGGCATTGATATGGTGTCTGCCGAGATGATCAAGCTCGGTGGCTCTTGTGTCTGGGAGGCGTTCCTGTTGCTCCTCAATTTATGTAGGAGCTCGGGAATGGTTCCCAGGGACTGGAAAAGCGCAGTCATCGTGCCTTTGTTTAAAAACAAGGGTTCACGTTATGACTGCGCAAATTACAGAGCCATAGGCTTGACCAGTTTGGCAGCAAAAGTGTATGGAAAAGTTATTGAAAGGAGAATGAGGATGGTGTCCGATGGTTTACTGTGTGAGACACAAGGAGGTTTCAGGAGTGGAAGGGGATGCATGGATCAAGTGTTCTCTCTGCGCAACATTGTGGAGAAGCATCTGGCTCTAGGTCAGAGGGTTTTCTGCAGTTTTGTGGATCTGGAGAGAGCATTTGACACGGTTGTACGAAAGGAACTTTGGGACATTTTACCGGAGTATGGTATTAACGGTAAACTGCTACAGGCTGTGCAGTCCAGTTACATGGGCTGTAGAGCCTGTGTGCGGCTGGATGATGAAATGTCGCCTTGGTTTGACGTCAATATCGGCGTTAAGCAGGGGTGCGTTCTGTCAGCCAGGCTGTTTATCATATATCTGGATAAATGTCTCCAAAGGTTGAACGATATGAATGTGGGAGTCCAGATGGGCGACTCAGTGGTCACTGCTCTGCTTTATGCAGATGATGCAGTCCTGCTGGCACAGTCAGCGACTGACCTGCAGACCCTAGTCGACACAATGACAGAAGATTGTAAGAAAAGGGGTCTACGCGTGAATGTGAGCAAAACCAAAATAATGGTCTTTGAAAGAGATAAAACCAGAACAGATGTAAGAGTAACAATAGGTAATGATGTACTAGAGCAAGTGGATGAATTTGTATATCTTGGATGTGGATTTAGCCGAGATGGAAGGTACACCACTGATATAGAGCGAAGAGTGAATGCGGGAAATAGAGTGAACGGAGCGTTGGGGCAACTTTTCGGCAGCCACCACCTCAGCCAGAAGGCACGTGTAGCAATACATAACGCAGTGCTTGTCCCAACATTACTGTATGGAAGCGAGAGTTGGGTATGCAGAAAAGAGTATGATAGTAAAATTAATGCGGTCGAAATGCGATCTCTGCGGAAAATCTGTGGAGTTAGGCTGACCGACCGCATTCGTAACGACGACGTAAGAGAGCGAGTAGGTATGAAAGAGAGTATTGGTGTAAAGATGCGAAAGGGAATGCTCCGATGGTTCGGACATGTGGAAAGAATGCCGAACGAACGCCTGGTTAAGAAGATATACAATGCGAAAGTGGAAGGATGTAGGTACCGAGGGAGACCGAGACTAACCTACCTAGACCAGATCGGTCATGTACTGAAGGAAGGTGGAGTCAAGAGTCTCCGAAACCGGCGAGCGTGTATGAAGAGAATTATGAATGTTGAGGAAGCGAGTGAAGTATGCAGAGATAGAGTTCTCTGGCACTCTGTTCTCTCTGCCTACCCTGCAAGGGATATGGCGTGATGATATGTATGTATGTATGTAAAAAAATCTTTATAACTGTTAATAAAGTTACAAGACTATATAGGTAATTCTTAGTATGAATTTGTTATTTACGAAACAAATAATACTGCCATGACATTGAAGAAAAATAATAAATGAAGATAAATTTTAACACTCCTATATGATTATTTTTTATTGAGAATATATATACATCATATTTTAAAAACATACCTTTTTGTGGCCGGGTATTGTCACTTTGCCAACATCCTGGCTAAGTTTGATACGGGGCTGTCCGTTTATCTCTACCAATTTGTATACACATCCCAAAGCCGGTTGTCGCTGACAAGTCACTGAAATGCAAAACACTACCTTTTACTACACATGGTAGTCCATGTGATGACGTAATAAGAATATAATTTATGACCGCTAAATATTACGTGAAACGCTTAGACGAGAACATAGATCTAATGATCTACACGAAACAGTATCACAACGAAATTCATTGATGACATACTCCACTAATACAATACTTTGTTTTGTATACATTATCATATATTTAAAAAAGTAATTATAACAACAAGGGTAGAAGAGATACAAACATACATACATATCATCACGCCATATCCCTTGCAGGGTAGGCAGAGAGAACAGAGTGCCAGAGAACTCTATCCTGGCATACTTCACTCGCTTCCTCAACATTCATAATTCTCTTCATACACGCTCGCCGGTTTCGGAGACTCTTGACTCCACCTTCCTTCAGTACATGACCGATCTGGTCTAGGAAGGTTAGTCTCGGTCTCCCCCGGTACCTACATCCTTTCACTTTCGCATTGTATATCTTCTTAACCAGACGTTCGTTCGGCATTCTTTCCACATGTCCGAACCATCGGAGCATTCCCTTTCGCATCTTTACACCAATACTCTCTTTCATACCTACTCGCTCTCTTACGTCGTCGTTACGAATGCGGTCCGTCAGCCTAACTCCACAGAGATCGCATTTCGACCGCATTAATTTCACTTTCATACTCTTTTCTACATACCCAACTCTCGTTTCCATACAGTAATGTTGGGACAAGCACTGCGTTATGTATTGCTACACGTGCCTTCTGGCTGAGGTGGTGGCTGCCGAGAAGTTGCCCCAACGCTCCGTTCACTCTATTGCCCGCATTCACTCTTCGCTCTATATCAGTGGTGTACATTCCATCTCTGCTAAATCCACATCCAAGATATACAAATTCATCCACTTGCTCTAGTACATTATTACCTATTGTTACTCTTACATCTGTTCTGGCTTCATCTCTTTCAAAGACCATTATTTTGGGTTTGTTCACATTCACGCGTAAACCCCTTTTCTTACAATCTTCTGTCATTGTGTCGACTAGGGTCTGCAGGTCAGTCGCTGACTGTGCCAGCAGGAATGCATCATCTGCATAAAGCAGAGCAGTGACCACTGAGTCGCCCATCTGGACTCCCACATTCATATCGTTCAACCTTTGGAGACATTTATCCAGATATATGATAAACAGCCTGGCTGACAGAATGCACCCCTGCTTAACGCCGATATTGACGTCAAACCAAGGCGACATTCCATCATCCAACCGCACACAGGCTCTACAGTCCATGTAACTGGACTGCACAGCCTGCAGCAGTTTACCGTTAATACCATACTCCGGTAAAATGTCCCAAAGTTCCTTTCGTACAACCGTGTCAAATGCTCTCTCCAGATCCACAAAACTGCAGAAAACCCTCTGACCTAGAGCCAGATGCTTCTCCACAATATTGCGCAGAGAGAACACTTGATCCATGCATCCCCTTCCACTCCTGAAACCTCCTTGTGTCTCACACAGTAAACCATCGGACACCATCCTCATTCTCCTTTCAATAATTTTACCATACACTTTTGCTGCCAAACTGGTCAAGCTTATGGCTCTGTAATTTGCGCAGTCATAACGTGTACCCTGGTTTTTAAATAAAGGCACGATGACTGCGCTATTCCAGTCCCCGGGAACCATTCCCGAGCTCCAACATAAATTGAGGAGCAACAGGAACGTCTCCCAGACACAGGAGCCACCAAGCTTAATCATCTCCGCAGACACCATATCAATGCCCATTACATTGCCGATATATTTCTTTCTTCTGTTCAGTCATACTGTCATTCAGATTCAAAGAAGAGACATGGTCCAGCCACGCTTTCTTCTTTTGCTCTACGGAAGCTGCCACTTCCGCATCCCACCATGCATGGTAAAAGAGATGCACCATGCATGGTAAAAGAGATAGCTATTTAATAATGTTTTAATTGATTATAAGGTCTTATCTAAATCAAATGTAACTTTTAATGTTTACAACCATATGCCCAATTTTCTTTTTCAGATAAATGTTAAGACCTTTTTATAATTACACTTAAATAGCCGCCATGCATTCATAGACAATAAAGCAAATCTTAAAAGCTACAAAGGTTGGATTATATCTAACTATCACACTTTTATATGACATGCGTTACTTGGCATCGTGGTGTTGTCAAAAGTTGGAAGGTAACAAACCCGAGGCTATAGCACAGATTCAAGAATGATTAAAAAGTATTAATCGTTCACTACCCCTAAGGAGTATGGCGACTTGGTTGGCAGATGCTGACTTACCGCAGAGATAAAATTTTCTCGTTTCCAAATAAATGAATAATGTATTAAATATTTGCACGTATAACTTTATAATAAAAACAAATTTTAATAAAAAATATACAGCTTTTTTTCTTCAATAAACTAAAATTATAGAACCTAATTTATACTATAACATTATATAGAAATTTAAAGAAAAACGTGAATCACATGCCCTTGGTATTGCATTTTTTTTTGTATTACCATCTGATCTGATTTTATCATCCAAATCTGTAATTGGGATCTGCAATGAGTCTGGATTGGGATAGCAACTATCTAGCTTTCTTTATTTCAGCTCATATATGTTCGCCGGGCTCGAGCCTCCTCTGCAGTGGGAGGGAAATTAATCTACACTATACCGCGCTGGTCAGGCATGATGGTAAAGGCTTTTCTTTCGCGCTTTCCTTCTCTTGTATAGATGTTATATGCATTCTATATCCCTTAGTCGTTTCTTACGATCAACCACGGGTAAGATAAGGGGGGCGGGAAATTGTATTCTTACCTCATCACCACACGGAACTCTCTAGCTTATCAGAAAGTTAATTAAATCCAAAAATATCATATTTACAGACATTGTCCATCAATAAAAACGCGGTAATAATAACAGATTACGTCAAGTGATATCATATAATGAAGCATAACTAGATAATTGGTAAAAAATTTGATGTCTTATTTTGTAATTATACTACATACTCTTTTTACCTAGTTGTTTTTGAATCATATGATTATTTTAAGGAAACAACATAACCAGTCAAGTGATTGACTGACCTCCAAAATTTGTTTTCCATAAATGTTTAATAAATAGCATTCAGTTAATTTATTGCCGAATGCTTCTGTGCCATGTTTACAATAACAGTATTACTCTTCATATCTATAGAATTATCACGATATTTAAAAACAGAACGTGACATTGACCTGATTCTTTATTATTACGTACGGAAAACGACCTTGTTTGAATCAAAGTTCGCATCCTCTATCGGATAAATTATTGGTAGTTTCTATCAAGATCAAGCTCAATTGCAGTAACTATTCCCGTTAGATTATGGTAATATTAGCTTTTATTTGCTCTTATGAGCTCATGTAATATAAACCTTTGTTGAATACTGAATTCCTCCACATTGAGAGGGGAGGGCCATGTTTGAATCAAAATTCGTATCCTATATCAGATAAATTATTGGGATTTTCTATCAAGATGTTATCAAGCGCAACTGCAGTAACTATTCCCGCTAGATTATTATAGATTAGCATTTTATTTGCTCTTATAAGCTCATGTAATATAAACCTTACTTGAATACTCATGTGCTGCACATTGAGAGGGAAATTGGCCTACTTATACCATTGTGGTCAGTTGGATTTAATATCAAAACTTTTTTGTTACTACGATGCATAATTCACAGTGATGAACACTCGTCTGTTTGCACCCTTTAATCGACGTTAAAATAAACCCGTATAACAGTACCTCGCGACATCCATGAAAAGAAGGGCAGCTCATTGTATAGTTAGTCGATTATTATACATTACTGATAGGTAATAAAATATACATAACGATCGCTGGTTATATTACTTTCCCAGTAAATACTTTTAAGGAAAACCATGAGAGTAAAACAATCTCATTAATTCAAAGCTTCGTACTTTCCTATATCTTTTAAAAATATACAAAAAAAATACAGAAAACATATAACGATACCTAAATGTGTCCCAATGCCGAAACAGTCGATTTTGTGACCTTGTTCATTCAAACTGAGTATAGTCTCTTCGTTGATATCGTTTGAAGCAACAATTGTTAGCTTGGCGAACCAAGGTAGTTTGAAAGCTTCCGCAATACTCTCGAAGGTCTCCCGTGCAAGTACAGACAGGTAGGCCAGGTCACCACTATCTATACGGATTCCAACCGCCCTGTATCCACAGTCATTCAACGCTAACGCCACCGCACAGAAGTTTAGTAAGCCACTCCTGTTAAAACATATTATAAAATACACACTATAATATTGAAAAACCATTTTATATTGTTAAATCTCATCGATCGAGTCTCCATTAAATGAAGCCAAAATTCCCAACATGTTTAAATAATTAACATATTATTGGGAAAAACGTTCCCATTTTTTTTAAATAATTAACATAATTAACACATAGTATATAGAACACGACTACTATCACTTCACTCTTTAATCTATGGTTCAACTGGTTTCTTTCAGGATTATCTTTGTTAAAATTATTTCCCTATGAAAATGATGAACGATAGAAATTAATGCATGCTATTATAATGCAGGTGTTAATATAATTAAAATAGATGAGTAAATGAAAAATGAAGATTAAATAAAAATGATGATGCTGCGGACTAAGGGACTAGGATTCGTGCGAATATTAGCATTCGCATGCATGGAACAATGAAATGCCTTTCAATATGTTGATATTGAATAATTGCTGCAATTCATGTTCAGGTCATGGTCATATAAGACAATATGGTCGACAAATAAGTTGCCTTTGTGACTTATCAATCGTGGGTATTTTCCATATAAACCGCAGGCACAAATAGTCTGTGCGGTATAATTTTATTTCAAAACAATAAATTATTTTCCTCAATTTTTAATAAAAATAAAAATCAACTAGTGAAGGTTGTATCAGAACCTTAGTATAAACATGAGATCATCATCGTCTCAGCCCTCACATGTCCCACTGTTCGGCCTACTCCATAATGAGAGGGAAATTGACCTACTGTACCACGCTAGTCAGACGTGTTGGTATAGGGTCTTATTTCGAGTTTTCCTTCCCTTGCACAGGTATTATATGCATATTATAATCCTATAATCGCCTTTTACGATGCCCACGGGTAAGAGAGGAGGGTGGTGAACTGTATTCTTACTCCGTCACCAAACGGATGAACATGAGATAGTAATATTAAAAAAGGGATAGGACCAAAGGACAATGCGTTTGAATAAAGAGGATAGTAATGGCAAAGGAAGACCGAAGGTAGAATAGTATGAGATTATCAAATAACGCATAACAAAATAGAATAATGACATCGAGAAAATCTAATAGAAATAGAACAAGAAGATCAGATAAGACAACATAATTCACAATAGAAAAATTATACTTAAACAAATATAATCACAAAAAGACAACAGTTTCATAATGTAACAATTAAAACCTTACACAATGTGTGCTTATACTCAATCGTGCTTATAGAGGATCTATTGATACCCCACTTTATCTAAGGTGCTAGTTAGTTTTACGATAATAACAGCTACTGCGAAAATATTATATTGTATTGTAAATCTAATTCACAGGCAATGAGCTTATACGAGACACTCCTGCCCATGAATTAGAATTGCGTGTTAAAGTTAATACAGCATGCTTCGATCAAGTATTCTATAGATATACGATTGCTGTTCAAGAAACAGCGTCAACTGTGCCTAAATCGGTTAGTGAAATAGTCGTTTGGTGTTCACACTATTTGTGTAAAAGTGCGTAAATATATTGAAAGATACAAAAATAAACGTGCATATAAAGAACAATGTGGTCCATTTGTCTAGATTAATTTTAATATGAATTTAATGAATAAATTTAATTAATAAATTTGATAACTACTTTTACGGGTTCTATCGCGTTTGTATTTGATAGTAGTTTTATTCTAATACGTATAGATGAATTTGTTAAACTAATTCTGATATAAAATGGTACAATTTTTTTTTTTTTTCATTTTTCTTGCTACATCTCTTAATAAGAACTTATTTCCAGGTCCAGCACTTAGTATAAAGTAACGTGCGATATGATCAAATAAACAAAATATCAAATCTTTGTCACGCTACCGTAGCAAGTAAAGCGCGATTGGGAGTCATTCAAGTATTAATATTGCCACTGTCACCTTACGCTAGCGCATCAAAGAACTGCCATCTCATTTATTTAACCCTTTCGCGTTTTTGTGCACTATATACTAGCTGCTATCGCTTTCCCCATCCGCGACCGGCGAGTTCACTCAATTGACCGATTTAACATTCCAAAGTTATTTATGTGTTTATAATAATCAACTCGAGGTGTTTCGTGGGTTTCAAATTGTATGAAAATGTTTCTATCTATTGTATATTTGATCGAAGTTAGCATGGCGTCATTAGCCAATACGCGTGCATTTGACACAGTGGTAACTAATATTAAAGTTGATAATATAAAAATAAAATTATGAATCTAGGCAATCGCAAATCTCAATACCAGTGCATGATGATAGCGTGAATGTGCGCTTGTCCCTTTACAATGCAACTGTGCCCAATGACAAAGACTGTATCTAATCTTGCTCATAGGATCACGACAATACGTCACACTGAAGCAAATACATGTCCTCATCGGACGTATTCTCATTTATATACATTCGGTTATATATGAAGCGCCGTCCACATGCGCTTCACTGAAAAAGCCAAAATAAAAAGAAAATAATATCTTAACTACTGCCATGAACTGTATAATGTTGTAGTATCCCAGCGAACAATCCCGTGTGTAGTTAGAGGTGTGCTTGTATTACGTCATTAACGCCGATGTTATGAAAATTGTCATGCCCCCATATGAGTAATGTATGTGAAAATTGCAGTGACTGGACGCCAGCCAGCAGGAAGGGATCTAATTATTTTAAAATCATATAAAAAACTTCACATAAATTATATAACATATATAAAATGAAAATGCAACACAATAATATAATTTGTATCAGACACCAAATGGTCAAAATGAGTTGTCTAATTTGCATCTTTACCTCAGTGTGCGTTCGACCGTGCTATATCCATATGTACTATGTATACTCGGTGAGTTTAGTACTCTAGTACCATTGGTTCCACAGTTGCTATTGTAGCCAGAATGCCCATTCATATTAGGCTGCCTGTGTCGTGACGTTAAGCCTTGAAAAGTATACCTCTTGACATCGTACGTATCCACTAATGCCAAGAATCCCGATGGGAATGCTAGGGCATATGTTATGAGGGCGGCCAGTTCGCCGTCGCTCGCTTCCTCCGGTGATATATCTACAATGGCTGATACACGGTTGCGCCACTCTGTAGCCAGTTTCAGCAAGTTGCAAGGTTCTTGGGTATCCATATGTCTTAAAGTGACTGAACGTATATCATCTAAGGAGCTGAATGACGTCACAAACGAGTGTGCGTGCGTGCCTCTGACAGGTATATTAAACATTTTCCCTGCCAATACATTGCTGGTACCATCGAATCCACCTACAAAAATAGATAAATATACATATAATATAAGAAGTAATTTATTTTCCTAAATAGAATTTGATAAGAAACAATTAAACTGTGACAAAATTAGTACAAATTTCTTCTACTTCGATCGATGATGTTAAACGCGTACTTTTATTGTTTCCAAACTAAGTCATATTATTTTTAATAGTCACCAAGTCACCATCATCAGTCAAGTTAGATTATTAATCAAGGCAATTCTTGACTGCACTGATGACTTAAAATACCGATCTACCGTGGGTCACAACGACTCCCATGCAGAACAATAATTTGTTCGATCCTCAAATTGTTGCTACGAGTCTGGGTGTAATTTATTTCTAAGGGGGCGTTCAAGTATTACGTAACGCAATTTTTGAAGATTTTTGATCCTCCCTCCCCCACATGTAACGCGCCGTAACGTATGTCTGTAACTTTTTTACACTTGTTAGAATCCATTATTATTTAATAAAAAATATATGTGTGTTAATTATACTTGGTAATAATGACATAATAATATAAAAAAATCAATTGTAAACTCGATCTTGTGAAAAGATCCATCTAGCGACAATTTAAGAAACTGGTTATCGGTTTCATAGTTATTTGACAGCACTTTGGGTATTCAGAAACGCAGTGACAGTTATCGGACGTTTATCTTACGTTTAACTTTATTGAACCAATAGCTATTGATAGTTTAACTGAGAGTCTCAGAAACCGGCCATGAGTGAGTTACGGCAATCGTAAATTTGTAAAATCGAAAATAAAAAAAAAATAACAAGGGCTCAAAAAATACTAATACAATGTTTATTACACGCTTAAATATGAGAAATTATTCATGACCATGTCATAAAATATTTTATTTTATACACGAACGAGTAATAATATACCGATATCACCTAGTAGTACCAAGAACAGCGAACTCGTAAAGTTCGTCTAGATCATAGAAACAAAATCGAATATCTAGCCAAATTGATAGGAACACTAATGACTGACGACAGTCATAGCACAAAACAATTTAAAACATACCTAGAAGTCTGTAAGTGAATAGCAAATGAGTGAGTCTTTCAAGGGCAAGGTTCGCGAAACTTGCCTGATTAAAGCTATTAACCAAAAGAATATTTCGCTATTGGGGTTTCTTATGATCCAATGGCGCGATAGGGTGTTTTATATTACACAAGTTTGAATAGTATCGGGCAACTTTGTACCAGGCACCGGTTTTGCTAGCCGCCCAAGCTGCGGTATCACGCTAATACAATCAATAATACAAAGAGAAGTTAATTTACACTATGATATATATATGTACCTATGTATTATATTACCATGATGTACATAAGTTTGTTCTTTTTTATGGTTTCGTCTATTTATACCCGAATCAATGCGACGACATACATTTGGTTATAGAGTACTTTACTTTTTCATCATAAAAGTGTAGGGGCAGTTTCAAATTATAGTTTGCAATTGTGATTTTTTTAGGAAAATCGCCAGGTGTAACGTTTGTTCCTGAAACAAGCTTCGAATTTGCGATCTCAGGATTTAATCAGTCATCAGGGCTATATTGTTGACAGTTTTATGTCTACAGCCGCATGCCGATTCGTCCAGATTAATACCACACTATCGCAGAAAATCGAGACTAAGCAGTGGTATTGTGCTGTTGCGCTTCGTTCGGTGAGAGAGATAACCGGCAGCAGAATTTTCTGGGTGGGTTTGGGTTGCTAAGTGGCGGTCTAGCTGTACCTCTACTATCACTAAGTTCCACGAACGGCAGTAACACACATAACCCACTGAATCAAAGCAGCAATCCCCATGGACTTTAATTAAATACTAGTTTGTTTTATTTTACGTTTTCTAGTACACTTAATAATAGTAATCACAAATATGATTACTTATTATTACCTAATATGATTACTTATTACCTAGCCGTGTGTCGTAAAAACTAACTAAAACTAAAACCTAAATAAAATACAAGTTAAGCAGCAATAAAAAAATATAAATATAAAGCAATAAAAAATGTCCACGAGACTAATGCAATATATATAAAATGTCTGCTTTCTTTGCTATTTAAGACATATTACCTCTTTTAAGTAACAAGTATACCTGACGAGACTCAAAAGGTACGAGGTCGTTGTATACTCTATGTAAAAACTACGGAAATAAATCAACAAAAATATTAGCATGTTACCTTAGTACAAAATTAATCTAAATATTATAATTACTATAGTATCTACTTTTGTACTTAACTTCGTACGGGTGCGGGACACGGTTGGTGTGTTAAGTCAAGCCAAGTTGAGTTCCAATTTAAGTTGCCTCTTAAGGCCCCGATCGAGATGTTTTGCATCAATGTTAGATTCAAGCCACTGTTACAGTTGAATGGAACTCATGATAGCTGTCAGACCAGACCGATTAAACTATGCGCTATTATTTTTAAAATAACGTTATTTACGTACGCCCCCTATTATACCTATAAGACAACCGTTTGAAAGGGGCGCCGTCACTGATATTATTACTCCATTACCAGGAGGACTACAACATCAAATGACATTATAGGTATATATTTCATAATCAAACGACAATGTTGCTGATAAGGTTTCTTAAGCACATACGACTTATTACGATTTTAAGATAACCAAATACTTAAATATGACTGCAAACATATCGTGCTATAAAAGGGATGAAACATAAACTAATTTAATAAAGCGATGTTCACAGCATAACTGTTGCCGTATGACACTTAGCCCGTTTTATTTTTTGTTTTTTTTTTGGCGGCGGACTATGGAGTGGTCACGCCCCGCTAATCCGTCCGGGGCGACAGAATAAGCGGCGCGCGACCCTATAGACCCGCCCTACATGTACCTCTCTACGCCAAGCGAGCGAGCCACCGGAACCCAGTCTTTGTGTTCGGTGGTCAATGACACTTAGCCCTAAGGATCATTCAATGCGGTTTTCTTCTACTGGGACTATTAAATCTATGAAACTTGCTATTGTAGAAATAATTCAATCACCGGCTAAGTTATATCTTAATAAAGTAATACTCGTATGATTGATTGATTTGAGATTGTTGGTCAAATAACATTAGCATGCGATTACTTGTCGATAGATCAGTTGCGCTATTATCCGTGTGGTGACGGAGTAAGAATACTATTCACCACCCCATATCTAACCTGTGGGTGATCGTACGAGACGACTAAGGGATATAAAACGCATATAACATCTATGCGAGAGAAGGAAAACTCGGAACAAAACCCTATACCAACACGTCTGACCAGCGTGGTATAGTAGGTTAATTTCCCTCCCATTACGGAGGAGGCCCGAGCCCAACAGTGGGACATTTAAGGGCTGTGATGATGATGATGAGATCAGTTCCAATCTGGGTAAGTATATTCATTCAAGTCATTATGAGTCATCATATTACCCATTAAGAAATTACGAGACATTTATCAATACATACATTGTGGCATAAACCTCCTCAGAATATCATATCTCTCGACAGAAGGTAGACATAAGCATCGCGCTTGACTGGTGGAGTAACGATCGTAGTTGATGTTATGGCAGGAGAGTATTGCTACCCACTACCCAAGTGATATTTCAGCTGGGTATATAAATTCAGTGAAAGTCTTGAAGACTTTCACTGAATTTATATTAACCATTTTTAACATACATACATATCATCACGCCATATCCCTTGCAGGGTAGGCAGAGAGAACAGAGTGCCAGAGAACTCTATCCTCGCATACTTCACTCGCTTCCTCAACATTCATAATTCTCTTCATACACGCTCGCCGGTTTCGGAGACTCTTGACTCCACCTTCCTTCAGTACATGACCGATCTGGTCTAGGTAGGTTAGTCTCGGTCTCCCTCGGTACCTACATCCTTCCACTTTCGCATTGTATATCTTCTTAACCAGACGTTCGTTCGGCATTCTTTCCACATGTCCGAACCATCGGAGCATTCCCTTTCGCATCTTTACACCAATACTCTCTTTCATACCTACTCGCTCTCTTACGTCGTCGTTACGAATGCGGTCGGTCAGCCTAACTCCACAGATTTTCCGCAGAGATCGCATTTCGACCGCATTAATTTTACTATCATACTCTTTTCTGCATACCCAACTCTCGCTTCCATACAGTAATGTTGGGACAAGCACTGCGTTATGTATTGCTACACGTGCCTTCTGGCTGAGGTGGTGGCTGCCGAGAAGTTGCCCCAACGCTCCGTTCACTCTATTTCCCGCATTCACTCTTCGCTCTATATCAGTGGTGTACCTTCCATCTCGGCTAAATCCACATCCAAGATATACAAATTCATCCACTTGCTCTAGTACATCATTACCTATTCTTACTCTTACATCTGTTCTGGTTTTATCTCTTTCAAAGACCATTATTTTGGTTTTGCTCACATTCACGCGTAGACCCCTTTTCTTACAATCTTCTGTCATTGTGTCGACTAGGGTCTGCAGGTCAATCGCTGACTGTGCCAGCAGGACTGCATCATCTGCATAAAGCAGAGCAGTGACCACTGAGTCGCCCATCTGGACTCCCACATTCATATCGTTCAACCTTTGGAGACATTTATCCAGATATATGATAAACAGCCTGGCTGACAGAACGCACCCCTGCTTAACGCCGATATTGACGTCAAACCAAGGCGACATTCCATCATCCAGCCGCACACAGGCTCTACAGCCCATGTAACTGGACTGCACAGCCTGTAGCAGTTTACCGTTAATACCATACTCCGGTAAAATGTCCCAAAGTTCCTTTCGTACAACCGTGTCAAATGCTCTCTCCAGATCCACAAAACTGCAGAAAACCCTCTGACCTAGAGCCAGATGCTTCTCCACAATGTTGCGCAGAGAGAACACTTGATCCATGCATCCCCTTCCACTCCTGAAACCTCCTTGTGTCTCACACAGTAAACCATCGGACACCATCCTCATTCTCCTTTCAATAATTTTTCCATACACTTTTGCTGCCAAACTGGTCAAGCTTATGGCTCTGTAATTTGCGCAGTCATAACGTGAACCCTTGTTTTTAAACAAAGGCACGATGACTACGCTATTCCAGTCCCTGGGAACCATTCCCGAGCTCCAACATAAATTGAGGAGCAACAGGAACGCCTCCCAGACACAAGAGCCACCAAGCTTGATCATCTCGGCAGACACCATATCAATGCCCGCTGCCTTACCATTTTTCAAACTTCTTATCGCCCATTCAACTTCATCCATACTGATGCCATCGGAGGACGCCGTTGTCGAATGTTGATCTACTAAACCACATCCAACACCGGCGCCAACCGTAGCATCCGCATACATATCGCCAAAATATTCACTCCATCGGCTTAACACGTCTTGTGTTTGTGTAAGAATGTCTCCACCTTTAGACCTTATTTTATTCATTCTGCAGGCTGACCAACCACCCCGAGACTTCTTCACCTCCCTCCAAAAGAGTTTGGTGTTACCCTCGAAGTTTTTAGTCAGCCTATCTTCTGCACTCATACTTGCTCTATCACGTTTCTCTTTCACTAAGGCCTTGGTGTCATTCTTACATTGCCGATATATTTCTTTCTTCTGTTCAGTCATACTGTCATTCAGATTCAAAGAAGAGACATAGTCCAGCCACGCTTTTTAACCATTTTTAACTCTTATCAAATGTTAGAAATCTAAAATTTTCCCCAATAAATAGGTATAGAATTGCCTCCTATTACAAACATAGCACGCTAAAGTGACTGTAAGATGCCGTGTGGCCACGAATTCTAGCAATAATTCTACTGATTATTGAGAGCTCTACACTGACTCTATACGTCTATTCCATCTAGTGCGTGGTCTTCAGCGATTACACTGCTAACAAGTTATGACATAATTGGACGCTCTTACAACTCCGTGAAAAATTGTATGCAGCATAATTTACTGTTCTTTCTTACAAGAAGGGTATCCGACTATAAAGGCATTTACATGGATCAATATGACAGGTATCATCATCATCAACTCAGCTCATATATGTCCAACTGTTGGGCTCGAACCTCATCCACAGGGAGGGACATTGACCTACTATACCACGCTGGTCAGATGTATTGGTATAGGGTTTTATTTCGGATTTCCTTCTCTTGCATAGATGTTCTATGAGTTTTATATCCCTCGTAGTCGTCTCTTACGATCTCCCACAGGTAACATAAGGGGTGGTGAATTGTATTCTTACTCCGTCACCATACGGACAAGAACAAGTATAGAAGGATAAAAACTTATGCAGCTACAGTATTGAGAATGTATTTTCTATTTGCCTAACTCATCTTGAATTACTGACTGCACGGGCATAACGGATTGCGTAGTGGTCTAGGTGCAACTCTCATTAGCCGGGCGCAACGGTTTTTCACTAGCGTCCAGCTAACGGAAAAGTGGCTTTCTCGTTTTTCTTTTATAGTTGAAAGTTTTCCACAATTATTCCGTTGATTGTTTTGTTATTCGCCTCACTTGATGATTTGTTTCACAATTGGCGACATTTGTAACCGGCTAAGGGAATTAAACCTTTATACCTTACAGCGAACTGTAGACTTTAACAAAAATAAAAAAAAATAAGATTAAAATGTTCTAACCAATATAGGCGTATTTGGAGGCTGATAATCCGCCGTCGGGTCCTTGTGCTCTTCGTAAACCAAATTCAAGTAACGAAACGTTTTTTCCAGCTACCATCCGATATCGTGCTGCATTTGTTGCCATCAAACTGTGAATATGATAAAAATTATTAATTAAGAAGATATACAATGCGAAAGTGGATGGATGTAGGGAGACCGAGACTAACCTACCTAGACCAGATTGGTCACGTACTGAAGGAAGGTGGAATCAAGAGTCTCCGAAACTGGCGAGCGTGTATGAAGAGAATTATAAATGTTGAGGAAGCGAGTGAAGTTTGCAAGGATAGAGTTCTCTGGCACTCCCTGCCTACCCTGCAAGGGATATGGCGTGATAATATGTATGTATGTATGCAGTATGTATGTATATAGATACGAACTATATTATACATTATAGATAAACGAACATATGTATAGTAAAAACGTAATAAGTATTAAGATGTTAGGTACACTAGTGTTGTCAAAAGTGTAGATGTCGTTGATGTGAATTGCTCTAAGAGTAAGACAAAACATAATAATTCATTTAATATAATTATATCTTATATACAGGGTGTCCCAAAATTCAACGATAAGCCGGCACCAGCAGGTGGACCTACATATGACTACTCGAGAACAAAAAAGAAAAAAATTCTACCTTGATTTTTTTTTTCATTACGACAAAAAAACCGATTTCTTTAAAAATCGACATCTTTTATTATATTATTAAGTGCCATTGCTACAATTTTACAAGTAATTCTGTGTTTTTTTTTGTATTGGTAAGGTAAGTAGCACTACTATCGATCACAACCATTAAAAATTCCAGAATATCTATAGTTTTTACACAAAAATCAACCAAAACTATGTTTTTTTCATAAATTATGTAAGATTTTGACTTTCAGCTCACTTTCACTCATCACAGTGAAAAAAAAAAGTATGGACACTACTGTGGCAAATAGTATTAAAAATTGGCGCAACTAACTACAATTCTAAAATGGTATAACATTCTAGGCAAACTAGCCACAAAAATATACTTAGGTGTACTATTTCAAAATAACAACCATACTTCGAAAATTGTTAGTGTTGATAGTAATCACTTTTACTATGTAGCCCAAATGTTTTTGTTGCAAGTTCTCAGAATTTGAATGAGACATGTGCGTAGTCCATAAGATAACATAAGTTAGACAGAGATAGAGAGATTATACGTTAGAGGGAGATAGATAGATGCTAATTGTTTAGTAACATTAATGCAGGTAGAGAAGTAATTAATGTCCTCAGCAGCACAGCAAGTCAGTACGCTCTACTTCTTTGTTTACTGCACACCGTTCTGTTTTAATTAAAGTGGCTCTGATACTAACGACTTTGGATTGAATTAAGTGACCTGGAAATTGACCTGACTTGGCATTATTTTAGACTGTGATTTTGTGTTTTTTTAAAGAAGTTTTGCCTTATTTTCAAGTGTTTAGCATTCATTATGCCGCTACCATATACAGCGTTAGAATACGCTAATATGCACCTAATTTATGGAGAATGCCGATGCAATGCCAACGCTGCTAGCAGATTATATCGAGCAAGGTACCCTACTCTTCAAAGGTATCCGGATTATCGCGTATTTATTAACGTGCATCAAGCATTTTCGGAGGGTCGTATACCATCTGACAGGAGAAACGCTGGAAGACCTAGATCGGAACACGATGAAGAAGTTCTCAAAGAAATAGAAAGCGATACAACTACCTCTGTACGTGGCATACAAGTAGCAACGGGAATTCCAAAAAGTACTGCACATAGAATTTTAAAACGTCACCAGTTTCATCCATATCATTACAGGCGCGTGCAGGCGTTATTACCGCGGGACTATCCACTGCGGGTCGCATTTTGCCGTGTAATGCTGCAAAAACACAGGGAAGATCCCCAATTCTTAGACAAAGTTTTATGGTCGGATGAAACAACCTGCAAGAAAGATGGCTATTTAAATCTTCACAATCTTCATAGCTGGAACAATGAAAATCCGCACCTGGTGAGAGAAGACAAATCCCAATATCAATTTAAGGTTAACCTATGGACGGGCATAATAAATGGAAAAGTGATAGGGCCCTTTGAGTTACAAGGAAACATAGATGGCAATAGCTATTTGAACTTCTTACAAAATGAGTTACCAGGATTATTAGAAGACGTGCCCTTAAGTGATTTGCAAAACATGTGGTTTCAAAACGATGGTTGCCCAGCTCACTATGCCCGCCCTGTGCGAGAGTACTTAGACCAAGAGTACCCAGGGCGTTGGATCGGGCGACTTGGTCCTATCTTATGGCCACCCCGTTCACCCGATCTAAATCCCCTGGATTTTTTCTATTGGGGTTGTCTAAAGGACAGAGTCTACTCAAAACCCATTGCAACCTTGGACGAGCTTCGCCAAAAAATAATTCAGGCTGTGGATCACATGAACAGAATCAGATATGCAAGAAAAATAAAACGTTCATTTTTAAGGCGATGTCGTGCCTGCATTACTGCCAATGGCAAACAATTCGAACATTTATTGTAATTTTAATAATATAGTAAATTCTAATCTCTCTATATCTATCTCTTTCTAACTTATGTTATCTTATGGACTACGCACATGTCTCATTCAAATTCTGAGAACTTGCAACAAAAACATTTTGGCTACATAGTAGAAGTGATTACTATCAACACTAACAATTTTCGAAGTATGGTTGTTATTTTGAAATAGTACACCTAAGTATATTTTTGTGGCTAGTTTGCCTAGAATGTTATACCATTTTAGAATTGTAGTTAGTTGCGCCAATTTTTAATACTATTTGCCACAGTAGTGTCCATACTTTTTTTTTTCACTGTGATGAGTGAAAGTGAGCTGAAAGTCAAAATCTTACATAATTTATGAAAAAAACATAGTTTTGGTTGATTTTTGTGTAAAAACTATAGATATTCTGGAATTTTTAATGGTTGTGATCGATAGTAGTACTACTTACCTTGCCAATACAAAAAAAATCACAGAATTACTTGTAAAATTGTAGCAATGGCACTTAATAATATAATAAAAGATGACGATTTTTAAAGAAATCGGTTTTTTTGTCGTAATGAAAAAAAAAATCAAGGTAGAATTTTTTTCTTTTTTGTTCTCGAGTAGTCATATGTAGGTCCATCTGCTGGTGCCGGCTTATCGTTGAATTTTGGGACACCCTGTATACGTAACGACGACGTAAAAGAGCGAGTAGGTATGAAAGAGAGTATTGGTGTAAAGATGCGAAAGGGAATGCTCCGATGGTTCGGACATGTGGAAAGAATGCCGAACGAACGTCTGGTTATGAAGATATACAATGCGAAAGTGAAAGTATGTAGGTACCGGGGAAGACCGAGACTCACCTACCTAGACCAGATTGGTCACTTGCTGAAAGAAGGTGGAGTCAAGAGTCTCCGAAACCGGCGAGCGTGTATGAAGAGAATTATGAATGTTGAAGAAGCGAGTGAAGTATGCAAGGATAGAGTTCTCTGGCACTCTGTTCTCTCTGCCTACCCTGCAAGGGATATGGCGTGATGATATGTGTACATTTAATAATAAACGAAAATTTTAACAATAAAAGCGACTTCTACACAGTGTACTCCAATTCAACCAGACGCTGCATTATTGAGGATAACTCAAAAACTACTGGTCACATCTTGATCAAATTTAAATGAGACTAAAGGGCAAACATCAGCTCTCAAATACTTGAAAGCAAAGATGGCGTAGTGGTTAAGATACCGACCTGCCGTGCCAAGTGTCGCGGCTTTGATTCTCACGCAGAACAATACTATGCGATGCATAAATTGTTACCCTGAGTCTGGGTGTAATTTGTGCCCGATAATTTATTTATATTAAAAGACATATATATATACATATATATATGTGTACGTGATTTTAAAAATATATTATTTGTAAAGTACCCCGAAATACAAGAATTACTCACTTAGTGGTGTCTTTGTAACGAAAAAAAGATCATTAAAATCGGTTGCTCTAAAAAGTTGTGAAAAGTCACACAAAAAATACACTATTATAATATGAATTGAGAAAATGCTCTTTTTTTTAATTCGGTTAAAATAATGTAGTTAGATAATGCGTTGACGAACATACTAATAGATACGAATTAACTGTGTCAACCGTCCGCGTTTTACACTATTTTTGTCACAGAAAATAACAATCGCATGTGTCTTATGTTTTGCAGGTGTAGAAAAGGAAGGAAATAGTATAAAGACATAATTAACAAAATGAAAATTAACAAAGGAAGGAAAATGCTAAAGGTTTGGGTTTTTCTGTGTATGTAGTTATATTAGAGGTAGAATTATAAAGATTATTGCCGAAAAATAAAACATATAAACATTTTATACTGTTTTCGATTAATTAATTTAACTTTTAACTGTATCTGTTAACAACTGTCAAGTTATGGTTATCTGATGACTTGATGTAATAGCGTCAAGTTATTTCAATACTTCGATGCTAAAACGTCAAGTTCGAGCCATTTTATCTGATCAATCAATGCCTTCAGAGCAATATACCTATCTATAGTAATAATATACCTATGAATATATTATCGATTCATATATTTAATAGTAAAATCGTACGTATTCCTTCTTTTTTTTTAAAGAACATTACCTAGAAATGCAATATATTGCCACGAGGTAAACCGAAATAATTCGTGTGTCCGCACAAACCACGCCCATTATAAAGTTATACGTAGTAAATTTAGACGTTCGATAATCTCTTCGTACTACGTATATGGACTAACGATCGTATTAACGTTGCAACTCGTACGGAAGCGTACCTCATATAGTCGCAATAAAAACAGGACAAACCACATTGTAAGCGCATTGAATCTCGTTAGCAATTAACTGAACTATTCAAGCCTGACTGCCTAACTGATAAGTAGCCCGTATCTATTATCAAAATTGTGATAAACATTCATAATCTGTTATCACAGATGACTGCACACGGTTAGTAAGTACAAAAAAGTGATGATATGAAATGCTTGTAAGGCGTAAATAGATATCCATCATTCTATATGTCAACCCACACTTGGACGTATACCCACCTGTATTCTATTACTTTTACTCCATTGTCAGTTCACATGGTTGGAGGCCTTCCTACACTACAGCGTCTAATTCACTATCATCACTATGTTTCAAAACGTTTCTACGCTATAAATCGTCATAGTCATACATGGTTACTGTACAACGGGCAGGCTTCGGGTGACCGGACAATTCTCCGGTCCGATCACCCGAAGCCTCGGTTAAGGCGGCATCAGGCGCAGGTACTCGCGCCTGCGCCGCCCCGGCCGCGGGCGGCGGCTCGGTCACGGGAATCTCCCCGGGCCCGTTCCGCCGCCTCCTTCTGCGAGATGACAGCCTCGCAGAAGGCGGCGACCGCATCCCAATTCCTGACGCTGTCGACCATCGCTCGCACAACAGCCGGCAGCGTCAGGTCGGCACCGATGACAGCGACGAGGTCACGGCGCTGCCCGTCCCAGCCCGAACATACCTCAAGCGTATGTTGCGCCGTGTCCTCGTCGCTACTGCAATGGTGGCAGGACGGAGCCCACTCCCTCCGCACGACCGTGTGCAGGTACTTCCCGAAGCAACCATGCCCCGACAAGACGTGCACCAACCGGAAAGAGAGGACTCCGTGCCGCCGCTCCATCCACTCCATCAGTACGGGCCGGAGGGCCTCAACGGTAAAAACACCGTGTCTAGGCCTCTCCAGCCGCGTAGCCCAACGGGCGATGACTTCTCGGCGGGCGTCCTCGCGCCAGGTGGCTATCTCGTTGAACGATGGGGAGCCACCCTCTTCGCGCATTGAGGTAACCCGCCGGTAGAGGTCGGAGAGCATCTCCGCCTCTAGGTCCACGGGGGTGTCCCGGCCAATAGGCATGCCGGCTCGGTAGACACCGTGCGGTACCCGCGAATGGCTCTGACCGCCATGGCTCGCTGTGGCCTCCACAGCACCGCCCTGAGCTGGGCGTTCAGAGCCCTCGCCCACACGGGTGCCCGTACATGGCCATTGAGCGGATCACCCCCGCATATTACAGCCGTCGGCCCTCGAAACTGGGTCCGCCCACGTTCGGCATGAGCCGAGAAAGGGCGGACGCCGCGCCGACCAGCCGGGGAGCAATTTGACGAAAATGCTCCCGGAACCAGCATTGCCCGTCGAGCACCAGACCCAAGTACCTCATATGGGCCTGGATACTGATGTGGATGGAGTTGACGACTAACGAGGCGCCGATGGGCAGCCTCACACGGGGCCCATGGAATAATAGGGCCTCCGTCTTGTTTAGGGCCACCCTGAGCCCCAGCGCCTCAATTCGCCTGACCATCTCCTCGGTGCCGAGAGTGGCCAGGCTCGCCGCCTCTTCGAGTGTCCTGCCCCGGGCTGTGACGAGCGTGTCGTCAGCATAGCATCGAATCAGGCCTGGACCACTTACCACGGCAGGTCGAATCTTAACCACTGTTCAATCTATACAGTCGCAATAAACAAAAACGTTCTAGTTTGTTCTTTGAATTACAGGATAACGATGGAGATGCGTCATATAGTAGAAGAGCGTTTGATTTGCGTTTCAGTCGCTATACAATTTATGCAATCGATCATCGACTTTTTCCAAATGGTATTTTTGGATAACGAAAGAGGCAATATACAAACAATGGATTCACTTGAAATGCTTTAGCTATTTGGAGTCCCTATACCCGAGAGACTGTAAATTTTCTTGTACAAGTGTTTAAATATTTGCAACTCAACGATGCACTCAGTTGATGTGGGTCAGGTAGCTGCTGTTTAGTCAATTTTTAAAGTCGTTCGCGATAAGTATCTTACGATCAGTAAATCAGTAAAATTTATGAAAACACTTGTTTTAATTTTATACGTAAATAGTATAATTTTATACGCCCTTATCTAATGTTTCGTTTTAATAGTTATGCAATGTAGAAAGATATATTTTTTGTAGCAATGGATTTTTATTACCTCTCGGATATAGTATTGCAAATATTAATATTTACATTTAAAGCGGCTATTCGGACTTGGTATGCTAGCGTAAATAAAATATATATATAGTAGGACGTTTTTTTTTTAAATTGCGGGTAGAATGATCGTAAAATATTTTTTTTAGCGTAATTGACCTTTAAAACAAATTGATTCACCTTCCGCATACAACGGGTCGAGGACAAATTAGGAGTTAAATAATAATTAAGAAGTGGAGTAAGGTGACATAGTCGAATTAACAGACTTACCTTGCAAAGTTGACGAGAGTTAATAATGTTGTTTCAAGCAGTTGTGCTACAATTAAAGGTCCTTCAACTCTCAATAAGGGTACTCTGCAAGACAAACAGTCATAAATATCGTCGTTATCTAACAATAATAAGTTAATTACAGAATTTATTTCTTGAAGAAAATATACATATGTTACACCCGCTATAGCTTTGTGTAAATTAGCATAATAAAAAATAGCTCAATAGTTTATTAAAAAATAAGATACCAGCGTTAATTTCATTTAATCCACGTGATAAAAATTTATGAATATACTTAACCAACTCTCCTTTTCTCATCGGATATCGTCAGAGAAAGAACTCGTCTTGAAAAGAACGTATTATTAATGCAGAAGAGACAAACTCGATATAATGATCATTCATCATTTCAGCCTATATATGTCCCACTGTTGAGCTCGGGCCTCCTCCACAACGGAAGGGTAATTGACCTACCATACCACGCTAGTCAGACGTATTGGCATAGGGTTTTGTTTCGAGTTTTTCTTCTCTCGCTTTAGATGTTATATGCGTTTTAAATCCCTTAGTCGTCTCGTACGATCCCTCGGGTAAGATAGGGGTGGTGAATTGTATTCTTACTCCGTCACCACGCGGAAAGTCGAAATAATAGTTACCAAAATATTATTCCAACTTGCAAAGTGTACCACCATATAGGATTCGGTATGTTTAGAGATCGTAAAGACAAAGAATTTTAAACTAATCAAAACATTACAGCATAAATAATTATCAGTTATAGATAAACTCAAATGATCCAATGAAACTGATTAAAAGTAATAACATATTGATTAGAAACATGCTGTGTGAAAGCATGTCTTGTTTATCATAACTACTGCTGTTAATAAAATTGTGTAAAACAGAAAGTTGTATTTTATTAATTTTGTATATTTTTTTTATATTAATTTTAAATTAGAATTTCGATTTATACTATCGTATAATATATCTGGCTGTGTGGTGGTAGCTATAAAAACTACCAACACTTAAACACAAGTGGGTGTCGCAACAAAAAAATCATAGCTTTTCACCGACCTGAGCAAACTCCAGACGATGGCAATCTGGTCAACAACTATATTCCCATGATGAGGTGATGAATGATCAGGTACAAAGCCTGGTATAAAACTATTGCCAAAACTATTTACGATCTATATGATCGAAGAAGAATACATATGAACATATGGTAAGGTTGATGGCTGCCTTATAACTCTGGAAGTTTTGTCTGTAGCTACTTTTGTCAACTTTATCATACAAAAAGGAAATACTCTAAACATCGCTATGTTGGATATTTCAGTGTTATTTTTTAGTATTAAGGTTTTTGTTTTGGACGTTTTTGCTCAGTCTTTACTGTATGCACCACAAAACTCGAAGAATGATCTGGTTAATCACAATAAAAATTACTTTAAAATAATAACTTGATAGTGCAAAAATTTTACATCAAACATTATTAGCAAAACTTATGGTTATGATAAAAACATTGAACAATATAACAATTGAAATACAAAGAACACCGATATTTAAGTAGAAAGACTATAAGATAAATCAAATACTTTGGCCATGAGTTGACATTTGAGACCTTTTGAGTGCATTCGATTAAAACATTTTTAGTTTGATATTTTTATACAAAACAGTTTATGAATCATAATATAGCCATTGTAAGCATAATTGTGTTCCCACAAATGATGGATAATTTGAGAGTAAGGTCAAACATTAAATATACCTTTTATAAATGTGAACCTATAGAAGACACAAAACCTCATTAATATGCTAACTATAATGGCTCCATTAAATATTCCTCTATATTATCTTAAATAAAAATCAAATCAATAAGATAATATTCCTCTAATATTCCTATATAATATTCCTCAATCTAAGATAATATTCCTCTATATTATCTTCTCTCTGCCTACCCTGCAAGGGATATGGCGTAATGATATGTATGTATGTATGTATCTTAAATATAACTGAAAATAAAGTAAGCTAACCTTGGGAAAACCACAGAGCCTTCTTCAATAGCACTAAGTTTAATGTCCTTGCAAGTTAAATCTTTTAAATAAACAAAAAAATCTCGTTCTATATTTCCTGGTAAAGTCTGCATCAAATATTCTATGTCTAAAAAAGAAAAATAAAACTAGTTTATATAATAACCATTTCATTAATAATATATAGGTTTTATATTATTTTGATTACATACCACTGTCGGAATAGTGAAAGTTTTCTAAAAACTTTAAGCATTCTTCAAGGCCAGCAAATATAGTAAATTCTCCTTGGAATGGATTAGTACGAAAAAATAAATCAAATACAGCCACATCTTTAACTTTTCCAGCTTTCCAATATGCATAGGCCATTGTTATTTGATACAGATCTGCAGTTAAATGAGATATTGTTATTACAAAAACAAATGGCTGGATATTCATAAAAATAGCTTATTGTGAATATTGAGATTATTTTGAGTAAATCAGATTGTTAAGATGGAAGTTCAGAAATTATGATAAAAAGAAAATAAGAGATAGAAAAGATATTGAATTTTGGATATCTAATACACTCCAGCAATGCGAAGTGAAACATTTAGTTTCTCACAAAACCTTAACAGAATATAAAAAGAAAAGCTTAAAATTATCATGCTAATTCAAATAAATAGTATATTTTACAAATATCTTTACAATTTTAGTATAAAATACTATGCGATAAAATATCAAATTTTATCTCACAATTTCTTTCAATTACTAGGTAATCCATACAGTATAAACATAACTGGTTAGCTGATTAAGTCATGTGTAATTAATTTATTATATTAAGACCTTAAAACAAACCGATGTTTAAAAGTTCGCTCCAAAATAAATTAATTTGTTAACGCTACTTACCCGTTAGTAAAGGTTGTACAATTCCATTTTGCCGTGCCATCTTTCTATTTATATTTATTTCTTCATGCGACATTCTCGTAACAAGCAAAAGAGTTAAGGATAAAATCACTAACGACGTAAGATATATACGGTATCCGCGGAACGACTGCACTAAACATTTTCATCCTGCCTACCGCTGGATCAAGTGTTAGTCGGTGCCTACCTACTTACATATTTCTTAAGTAACAGCGCGCCAAACAAAATTTGACAGCAATCTACGCATGCGCATTTAATTCAAATGATGTAATTTATTTACAGAGGTCACTAACGAAGGTCATAGAGGTTTCTTATGTTTTGTTTTTATTTAATGATGTGACTTAAAATTTTAAGTCTAAAAACTATTTACAGCAAGTTTCTTTTATTTTATATCTAAAGGCTGTTTACAAAATTTACTTTAGCAACCAGTTAACCACAGACTACAAATAGTACTAGAGATAATCGTATATACCAGAATAGGTTTAAAAACCCAGTATGAACTTGACAGTACGCGCATCCAGTATACATATAAGGTACACAAAAGATAAGTATTATATATATCGCACCAGCTATGCGACGAGATTGTCAGGCGCTGAGGTTAAGGGTGGCTCTAAAAAGACGGAGGTCCTGTTGTTGACGGGCATTGGTGATTCTGGGAGCATTTCCGTTGACTTGCTGCGCGGCTGTCCACCTTATGTTTTTTTTTTTTTTTTTTTTTTTTTTTGCGGTGGGCTATGGACGTCGCACCCCGCCAAATCAGTCCGGGGTGACGGAAGAGGCGGCGCGCAACCCCATTGACCCACCCTGCAAGCACCTCTTCTTCGTCGTGCGAGCGGGCCACCGGTACCCGATCTTTGTCTTCGGTGGCCCGCTCGGCGGTATGCCCTCTCGGGCTCCTCTCCTGTCGACGCCCCGACAGCTTTCGCCGTCGAGGCATCGTCCTCACGCGGTGGCCTCACGTCGGGTGACCGGACAATTCCCCGGTCTGATCACCCAAAGCCTCGGTTAGGGCGGCATCAGGCGCAGGTACTCGCGCCTGCGCCGCCCCTGCCGCGGGCGGCGGCCCGGGTCGCGGGAATCCTCCCGGGCGCGTTCCGCCGCCTCCTTCTGCGAGATGACAGCATCGCAGAAGGCGGCGACCGCGTCCCAATTCCTGACGCTGTCGACCATCACTCGCGCAACAGCCGGCAGCGTCAGGTTGGCACCGATGACAACGACGAGGTCACGGCGCTGCCCGTCCCAGGCTGTCCACCTTATCCTGGCTTATGCCGAATGTGAGCGGACTCAACGCTACGTACCGCCGGCTGTATGCGGGGGTAGTCCGGTCAATGACCCTGTTCGGCGCACCCGTGTGGGCGGAGACCATGACCATCCGAATTCCAGCCCTCTTGTGGTGACCAACGACTCCAACGAGAGTCATGAAGGTCAGAATAATGGCAGATATACGCACGGTGGCGATGGAGGCAGTGTGTCTGTTGGCCGGAACTCTCCAGTTGGAACTAGAGGGGCCTCGGTTCAGTGTTCAAACCATCGAGGTCTTCCGGCTGGTGCTGATGGAGGGGTTGGGTAGGCAGTACGGAGTCCTTTCCTTGCGACTGGTGCAGCTTTTGATGGGCATGGTTGTTTGGCAAGTACTTGCATACGTTCGTGAGAAGGGAGGATAAAGCATCCATAACACCCTGTCTTGCTTTTGAACTCCTGTCAATATTTGGATAATTTTCATTAAATTGGTACATATTTGGAAACCTACCGCTGTGCACAATTTCGGGGAGTCCCCGAGTTGAAATAAAAAAGCGCTAAACCGAAACATCCTTAAATGGGTTCTTACTGAATTTTTAGGATTCTTGTAAATCTTCTAAATCTGTAAATTGTTGTATTGCGAGGGACTTTACGAACATGCAATTTAACGCAGATAAATTACACACAAACTCAGAACAACACTTTGTGGAGCGCACAAAGTATTGTCCTGCATGGGAATCGTACTCACGTCACTGGCACGGAAGGTCAGTACCTTAACTACTACGCCATCTGTGCAGTCAATTTAATTATTTAATAGGGGCATAGGAAAGTACAGTCAATGTACACTTTGAATAGAAATTATTGTAAAAAAAAACAATAATATTTTATGTTTTATGGTAGCAAAAAGGTCAATAATAACTAAGTAATATGGTGACTCTTTTTTCCTACAATGTCATACATGTGCAAGCATTGACCTATATCTATACAAGATACATGTAAATGTATGCAAGACAATGAATATCAATGAATGATTGAATTTGAAGTCGGTCATTTTTGTATATTGTCAACAAATAGCTTTTGTTAGATTCGAAATCGTGAAGATGGAAACGTAAGTTTTGTTTTATTGGGCTATTAACTAGTAGTCTCAAAGAATATAAATAATTCTGTTTTTGTTTTTTCTATTTGGGGGTAGGATTCTAAGGCCTCATCGAAGAAAAATGAGCGGTGAAATGATTGAAGAACTTTTACTTTTATAAATATTCAAGCATATTAAATGTTAAATTTCAGTAATATGAATAACAGGGTTGTATAATCGTTTAATACAATTCTAACTGCAAAGTTTGAGTATTAAGTCTGTGCAATGTGTAAACAATGTCAGGTAGATGGCACACGTCTTTTTAAAGACGAAAATATAAATCGAGGTGAGAGTTGAATGTCTTACAATAGTTCACGGTGGTGTAAGTGGCAGTACAACTGGAACGGATTTCCAATAGGTGTGGGTTCTAATCCCAGTTGTGACAATAATGTTTTGCTCGTAATCGGGTTTTTATAAATAGTTTTAGTTAGTTTTGTACTTTTTTTTATTTAAAAATATAATATTTTGTCTTCTTATATTTCAGCGATTAACAGTTTTATTCGTATACAACATTATTGTAAATTGTCAAAATAAACTGAAATTCATTAAAATAAAATCTTGTCTTCTTACAAAAGTATTTTCATCATAAAAAGTATTTAGAAGATACATATTTTTTATCTAGTATTTCAGATACTATTCTCGAAAGTATTTTGTATCTGGTCATTTAAATACTTAATTTAAAAGTATAATATAATATTAGGTATATCTTCCATTTAATATAATATCATAATATTATATCTTCCATTTTGTATTCCAGTTCCTTTGTACTAGATATTTTGTACATCTCTGGTTCTGAGGACATTTTGTCATAAAATAATAAATAAAAATTAAGTAACAAAAAGAAAATTTGTTGAGTATAAATATCTTACAAGGGGAGGGCACGACCATGGGATTTTATTTTTGGATGAGGTTCTGAGTAATGATTGTACTCTATTAGAGTATCCACCCCTTAAAGTAGTAACGCGCAACGCTCAATCAACTTGGAGAAATTTACGGTTGAACATTCAAACTCAGCTTATATACTAGTAAGATTCATTCACTGCCAGCGGCAAAATAGTCTAGTCGGCAACGACTTAGCTTTTTGCGTGAGTGATCAGGGTTCGAATCCTTCCAAATCCAAAATCATTGTTCTTGTAAAAATTCCGCTTTTATTAATTGTGCTAGATGTCAAAAATTTTTTTGTTTTAAATGTTTTTATGATGATTACCATTCAGGCTCATGTTTATAATAAAAAATGTGTATCAAATAAAAGCAAATAACCCAAATGAAACTTTATTTATTGTTAAACATTATAGCAATTAATTTTATATAGCATTTTGAATACTAGAATAATTTTTATAATTAAAAATTTTAAGAGTCGCGTTTTGCTCGCAAAATAAAATAATTTGTTATTAAAATAGTAGATATTATTAATTAATGAATTGATTTAATTGTAGAAATAATAAGATAAATGGAAAAAAAAAAGAGTTGTCGCCAGGATTCGAACCCTGATCACTCACGCAAAAAGCCAAGTCGTTGACGACTAGGCTATTTTGCCGCTGGCAATGGACGAATCTTACTAGTATATAAGCTGAGTTTGAATGTTCAACCGTAAATTTCTCCAAGTCGATTGAGCGTTGCGCGTTACTACTTTAAGGGGTGGATACCAAAGAGTGAAGTTATTAAACTGAAAAAGAGTGGCAACTCGATGATAAAATATGCATGTATGGAAAGAGCTGCCACCCAGAGTTTAGGTGGTGAACTAAAGTTGAAGTAATATATATAATTATATATACATATCTATAGTCCCACAAACTTATCTGACCCGGTGGCAAATTGATGAACTAATGACGCCATTTTGAAATGTCATCAAACGTCAATCGTCCCCCCAATATCACGAAGTATAGATACACGGAGTCCGAACGTAATGTTAAAAGAATGGTCTCAATTTAGGGGACAGAACTTTTTGCCGGTAGAGCGCGCCACTCTTCAAGAAATACTTATTCGTTTAAAATTTTAAATCTTTACATGGGAAGTTTTGTTGCTATTAACAGCTGTGAAAAGTTTTGTATAAATGATAATGCATCATTGCTGTGTATTTGGATGTAGGAAACCAGGGAACCATTCATTTCCAAAAGAAAAAAGCTAGAAAACTATGAGAAGCAGCAACTCGTAAAGACTTTCATCCCAAAGAACATTTGAAAATATGTTCAACATATTTTAAATCCGAAGATTTCATTCAAATTGGAAAGCATTCAGGTGATTTAATCTCATTTATCGAATAACATTTACTTTTATCACCTAAAACAAGTATTTATGATTTTATTCCTAACATAACCTAAAATCTTAATTATTATTTCCAGGACTAACTAATACCAGGCGCATTTTAAAGAAGGGAATGGCCTTCAGTATTTCCATGGACTAAAATTGAAGATATAAAGTCTGAACAAAGGCGAGAACGTGATCAGCGCGTGATTCTAAACGAAAATTGTGTTTTTCATATATTGAAAAGTGTGATGGCTTAGCTCATACTCCAAGTGTTACTACAGCTACATGCAATACTTCATCCAAGGCGACAGCATTGGACTTTGGCGTCGATTGTGTTGAAGAAATTGTGATCCAAGAAAATAGTGTATATAACTTGGAAAATGTGCAAAATGATATTGGTATTGTTCGTGAATGTGCAACTCAAAAAAATTACCAATTTTACACAATAGAATCCTTTAGGAATTATGCTAAAGGTATTGGCTTTTTATACTGGATTTGAATCATAAAGCAAATTTATGTTTGTGTTTTATATTTTGTGCCCTGAAGCCTATTCAATAACCTATAAAAGAAGTTCTCTTAGGTCTGAGTGTTGAAGACCAGTTCTTTTTGACGTTAACGAAGTTGAGGAGAAATAAGGAAGACTATAAGCTATTTCGTTTTTTTGATGCAAGTTCCTGTATTGTATCAAACATATTTATTGCATGCATTAACTTTTTGCATCAAATGTGGTCAATGCTGAATATTTGATAGCCTGACAGGTAATTAGTGGATTTCTACATGCCTGAAGGATTTAAAAAATATTACCCTTCTACTAGAGTCATTGTAGATTGTACGGAAATACCTATACAACAACCTGTTAATCCATATATACAAAGAGCCGCATGGAGTTCATACAAGAACCGTTCTACTGTTAAGTATGAAGTAAGTCATTTTTAAGGCAAAAAGTCAGTTGCCTGGTATGACCATTGTAGCAGATTGGAAACTTTCTTCAAAGAGAATATACATTGTATGTGTTATAGGTTTAACTAAAATCTATTGTATATTCCACAATTCTGTGAATATTATATTCCTCTCTTGTCAAAAATATATTTTGTATGTGTTATGACATGTAACTTCCATGAAAATATTGTTAAAGTACAGCATAACTTCCTCTACTCTGTATTTTTTAACTTTAATAAAGTTTTCATTTACTATTTTTGTATTTTTATTTAAAACAATTTTTATAAAGTAAATAAACTCATTTATCAAAGTAAATTAATTTAATCAATAATTTAACAATGACATGTGGGTATTGCTTAACATTTAAATTATTTATAGAAACATTTGAGATACTTTAAACTTTAACAAACAGATGTAAATATCGCTTAATATTAAAATTATTTAAAGAAACAGTTGGCATACATTTTACTTTAAAAACCACATTATAAGTATTGCTTATTATTAAAATAAAAATTATTTGTAGAATTATTTGGCGTAGTTTTTACAGAGTACTTTGTCTAGTACCTAATGCTGGTCGGCGGGCCACCGAAGTCAAAGATCGGGTACCGGTGGCCCGCTCGCACGGCGAAGAGAGGAGTTTGCAGGGTGGGTTCATGGGGTTGCGTGCCGCCCCTTCTGTCGCCCGGACGTTTTTGTCGGGGCGCGTTTCATCACTAATTGCATAATAATTATTTTTGCTTGTAAGGGCACTTTACCTCTAAAATCGCTTCTTTGCCAATAAGTCTATCAAGAGACGCCCCCAAATATGGCTTATTTTTAGATAAAAACAATCCACATTTCTGCACCTTCATTGCAGTACTTCATAAAAATGTATAGCCCCTGACTTAGTCGTTTCCATGTAGTGATTGTTTGTATTTGAACTCTAATGTATTCAAAATTCTTTGGGCTACCTTATTTTTGCTTTTATAGAAACTGCTTTGCAACATGTATGGAAGTAACTAGCTGTTATATGATTTCTGCGAATTTTATGCCATTCAAAGTTATCAGCCTGATTTCTCGTCAATTGTTCAATATCTCTTATATTGCTGTCTGTTATATCACCAGATTGGTCACATATTGAAGGAAGGTGGAGTCAATAGTGTCCGAACCGGCGAGCGTGTATGAAGAGAATTATGAATGTTGAGGAAGCGACAGAGTGTCAGAGAACTCTATCCTTGCATACTTCACTCGCTTCCTCAACATTCATAATTCTCTTCATACAATATTATATCACAATGATGTAAGTTTAGCAAAATTTCTTTTTCCAGGTTTGCAGCATATCTATCTTACCCGTGAGTGATCGTAAGAGATGACTAAGGGATATAAAACGCATATAACATCTATTGCAAGAGAAGGAAAACTCGAAACAAAACCCTATACCAACACATCTGACCAGCGTGGTATAGTAGGTTAAGTTCCCTCCCATTACGGAGGAGGCCCGAGCTCAACAGTGGGACATACATGGGCTGTGATGATAATGATGATGGGAAGATAATTAATATTTTCGATATTTTTCTTTTTCTTGAAGGTAATTTGTCAGCTAAGAGAGGAGATCCAAAATAGTTTAAAGGCCTAGGAAAACTTTGCAGATGTTGTGTACATGAAACATTTACAATAATTTTTCTTTTCGTCCACTTACACAACCATGAACAGCACAACACCTTCCCATTTCTTTTTAATATTATTTTATATTTAAATTAATTAAATTCAACAATTTCAACATTCACGAACTAACGCGCGTTTACGTGTAATAATAATAATAGCATCGGTACGTCCACGAAGTATAGATACATACATGTATATATATATATATATATATATATATACATGTATGTATCGTGTATTCGTGGGTGCGATCTTAACACTAGCGTAGCCAGTGGCAGAAAAAAGAACTAAGATCTGGGTTTATTTTTGTGACCAAAAATACTATGGAAAAGCCTATACCGTTCGGACTCCTGTGTATCTATACTTCGTGCCCCAATATGATGATATTTTAGTTGTTGGTTGTTTACTCCTTGTTTATTTATTTTTTTGTGGTTTTAAAATGCGAAAAGCGATGCAATACATGTTATATTACAAGTTTTAAGTTATATGAAGGAAGAAAAACATCTTCAGGCATCATTAATATCTTTTGAAAAATCGTAGGAGCGAGTAACAGCAGTCACATGTTAGTGTTGTTAGTTTTTGAAAGAAAAAGAACACTATTAATAAATATTAAATATAGTTTGTTATGTGTTAAATATAATGAATTTGATTTGTTTTTAGAGTGTAATTATATTTTGAATAGAATTATTATATATTTATACAAGTAATACAATAATATTCTATTTATGTAAATTTAATTGTAATGAATGTGCTTGATTGTTATTAACTGCAACTGTATTGTGTTAAAATATAAGTATTTATAAAAACTACATTTATATTTCTTCTCTATTAAGCATTATGTCATGTGTTTATAAGCATTGATGCTTGTATCACACTTACGTACTTCCCATCCGTAAGCTCATGGGAGAAAATTCTATAATCCCATTTTTTATGTATTCCACAGGAAATTGTGTAAAGGAGTGTTGACTAGTTTTTTATAAACCCGTTACCACATGAGGCAGTACTTACCGATTTTATTGCAAATAGAATCTACTGGCAACACTAAATGTGATAACATAACAGCGACGCTGGAGTTTTGGCGCGAATGTGGAAATGTCATGTCACGCTCTTGTATTATATTCATTTCTTTAGTGTTTTGTGGTGTTATATTGAATAATTTTGCTGGTATTTTATGCAATATGGTACACTTAAAGTGCTGAGGTGTAGTGAATATGGTATAATAGTGGTTTACGTGTATTTTCATATTTGCCCAAAATTCCCAAAGACAATCATTGAATTGGTTATCAGCGCCCAATTAATGGTAACGACTTGACTTACTGACAGACAATGACTATTAAGGCTACATATTATGAAGAAATGATGAACAATATATGAAAAATAATTAAATAAGACTTGGCTGTATGGGCTTTGATCCCTTTGCCTGTCCGAATGGACGAACAGAACCAAAAAAAAAAAAATAACAGCGACGCTGTCACCGGGTTAGATAAGTTTGTGGCACTATACATGTGTATGTTGTAATTACATAGAATTTTCTTTTACTATGAAAGCTACCCTAAAATATAAAAAATAACATATCAGCTGATAACTAAACAATAATAATATCAGCCTAACAATGAAACTTGAGATAATTTTCAGAAAGAATATCAATAACCGAAAATAGATCGATGACAATAAGTACCTACGCTAGGAACAAAAAATAACAATTCTCAGTTGTCAAACGTTTGACAGGCAGGACAAAATGGCAGCAGTTAAGTTTGTACAACCAATCTGTAGGCGGCGCGACGGTCAGTAAAAATAAGAAATGTTTTAAGTGTGCCCCCCCAGGTGGATACTCTAATAGAGTACAATCATTACACAGAGTCTCATCCAAAAATAAAATCCCAAGGTCGTGCTCTCCCCTTGTTAGTTAATAACTTTTTTATTTGTAATTTTCTTGAAAAAGATATAGAAACAAAATTGTAGAGAAAGCAATTTGCTGCAAATTATGTCGTGACAAAATTTTAATAATAGTTTCAAAGATATAGCGAAAAAGACCACAGATTAAAAAGACGTATGCACTACTTCTTTCAATATGGCGGCCGCGGGACAAGAGTTGCAACCCCACAAACTTGGGGTTAAGCTTTTACTGATCCCGCCCACACATCCCAATAATAAAATTGCATACTTTTAAAAACGCAAGGTTAGACCAAAAACGTAATATTTCACTGGACTACTATGGAAGAATTATATTCTGGCATAACTATTTACGCTTCAAAGCCGATCTTAATACAATTAGAAACGAATGAAAGCGTAATAATTGGAAGTTAGAAGTCGATTAATAACTTGCTCTTTTTGTTTTCTATGATCAAATTTATATTTTTCATTAAAAATATAAACAAAAAAAAACAAAAATCATTGATTTTCGTTAATCGATTCTTTCTATGTCAATTCAAAACGATCCATAGACATTTTTAGACCAGAATCGCCATCCCAAAAATAAAATTCAGTCATGACAAATCAATTATGGAATGGCATGGTAGTAACTTCAACATATAAATAGCGCTGTAATTCATTAGAGTTAAGAGATAGCACAAACAAATAACTACGGCTCGCAATCTTTCGACTTATATTCTTAAATATGAGAAAATTTATTGCATAATGCCGAAAGACATTGTTTGAACACAGTTAACTGCGATTTTTTACGATGTAAGGATGTAGACCAGGTTACGACATATAATAAGTGAAATATATTTGGATTTTTGCGCTAATATTAATTTCCTAAAAAAGATTAAAATGAATTGTTGAAATGGTGAAGAATCCATACGCTAGTGATTGAATCTGGCATAATCATCAAGCGTTTCCTTTACTAGAAAACACTAACTAAATGTCATACATCTTTACAAGCAATCGTAGACAAGAATTTAAATCTATTTGTTTGCTAGGTGTCTATCTGATACGTAGTATAAATAAACATATCCACAGTCTAAAAAAGTCTGTGGATATGTTTCTGGATATATTTATTTTATGGCGGAAATAAAAATATAGAGAATGCCATATCGCGCATACACATTTCTCTAGTGTTTTTTTTAATAATTTTCATGGAATTTTATGTAATATGATAAGGAATTGAATTGGACTTTTGACGGGAATTTGAAAACGTCATGTGGTGCTCTTGTATTATATTCGATATCTTAATGTTTTAACGAGTTATATTAGATAATTGTGATGGCATTTTATGTAATACTAGCGGCTCGACCCGGCTTCGCACGGGTGAACATTTATTTATTAAACATTTTGGCATAAACGTACAGTAAATGCAGGACATACCTAAATAATAATGTATTTAGCAATAGTGTATCGCTGGCTTCCCTTGGGTTGATGTTTGAAAACAAAAGGAGTACTCAGAATAAATGACATCAACTGGTAATTTTTAAAAACATTTCACTGAGGTTTAGAGTATAGGTATACTAATAATAATTAGATACATTATATACCTACTATTACTGTATAAGTACTGATTATCACATATTTCATAGAATAAAAAATATAGCACCCCGGCTTATGTGCTAAGTTTTTTTTACATTTATTTTTCCTTTTTGATTTATATTTTTTATTTATTTTAATGTAGTTTTTTTTTGTTGGTGTATCATTTCTTTATTCAAGTACATCTTTTATTTTAAAGACTTTTAAATTTTATTAGATTTTTATTTTAATTTTCCATTTTTACCTTAATGCTTCACTATACACTATGTTAGCAGTGGTATTTGTAGATGGCAATAAAACATATTGATTTTCAGGAGACGCTATTCGAGAAAGTGCAACATATAGTTGGCCATGAGAAAAGCACTCTTTTCTTAGATCGATGCCAACCATAGAAAAAGTTTGTCCCTGGGATTTATTTATTGTAAGGGCAAACGATATCTTTACAGGCAACTGTAATCTTTTAAAAGATATAGGACAATCCGTCGGTATCATCGGGATCCGCGGAAAGTGAGCAAGCTGTCCGGCCGCGGGGCCGGTGATGATAGTAGCTACAATCACATTGTCTCGCAATTCCATAACCAAAAGTCTTGTTCCATTACACATATTGGGAGGGCTTAAATTTCTCAGCGCGAGCCGCGCGGCTACCTATTTCATAGATGTGTGCCGCACCAGCGCGTCACGGCGGCGAATTAATTTTATTTCAATTTTATTAAACTCGTAATATCTTTCGAATGGAGTGTCCGATTTTAATAAAATAAAAAGTTATTTACAGGTATTTAAACAGCCTTGCTTGAGAAACCATTTATTTAGGTAAGGATTAAGGCAAAGGTATAAATAACTTGCTCTAATTATGGTCGAAATTTCTATTAAATTTTACATACATACATACATATCATCACGCCATATCCCTTGCAGGGTAGGCAGAGAGAACAGTGTGCCAGAGAACTCTATCTTTGCATAGTTCACACGCTTCCTCAACATTCATAATTCTCTTCATACACGCTCGCCGGTTTCGGAGACTCTTAGCTCCACCTTCCTTCAGTACATGACCAATCTGGTCTAGGTAGGTTAGTCTCGGTCTCCCTCGGTACCTACATCCTTCCACTTTCGCATTGTATATCTTCTTAACCAGGCGTTCGTTCGGCATTCTTGCCACATGTCCGAACCATCGGAGCATTCCCTTTCGCATCTTTACACCAATACTCTCTTTCATACCTACTCGCTCTCTTACGTCGTCGTTACGAATGCGGTCGGTCAGCCTAACTCCACAGATTTTCCGCAGAGATCGCATTTCGACCGCATTAATTTTACTATCATACTCTTTTCTGCATACCCAACTCTCGCTTCCATACAGTAATGTTGGGACAAGCACTGCGTTACGTATTGCTACACGTGCCTTCCGGCTGAGGTGGTGGCTGCCGAGAAGTTGCCCCAACGCTCCGTTCACTCTATTTCCCGCATTCACTCTTCGCTCTATATCAGTGGTGTACCTTCCATCTCGGCTAAATCCACATCCAAGATATACAAATTCATCCACTTGCTCTAGTACATCATTACCTATTGTTACTCTTACATCTGTTCTGGTTTTATCTCTTTCAAAGACCATTATTTTGGTTTTGCTCACATTCACGCGTAGACCCCTTTTGTTACAATCTTCTGTCATTGTGTCGACTAGGGTCTGCAGGTCAGTCGCTGACTGTGCCAGCAGGACTGCATCATCTGCATAAAGCAGAGCAGTGACCGCTGAGTCGCCCATCTGGACTCCCACATTCATATCGTTCAACCTTTGGAGACATTTATCCAGATATATGATAAACAGCCTGGCCGACAGAACGCACCCCTGCTTAACGCCGATATTGACGTCAAACCAAGGCGACATTCCATCATCCAGCCGCACACAGGCTCTACAGCCCATGTAACTGGACTGCACAGCCCATAGCAGTTTACCGCTAATACTATACTACGGTAAAATGTCCCAAAGTTCCTTTCGTACAACCGTGTCAAATGCTCTCTCCAGATCCACAAAACTGCAGAAAACCCTCTAACCTAGAGCCAGATGCTTCTCCACAATGTTGCGCAGAGAGAACACTTGATCCATGCATCCCCTTCCATTCCTGAAACCTCCTTGTGTCTCACACAGTAAACCATCGGACACCATCCTCATTCTCCTTTCAATAATTTTACCATACACTTTTGCTGCCAAACTGGTCAAGCTTATGGCTCTGTAATTTGCGCAGTCATAATGTGAACCCTTGTTTTTAAACAAAGGCACGATGACTGCGCTATTCCAGTCCCCGGGAACCATTCCCGAGCGCCAACATAAATTGAGGAGCAACAGGAACGCCTCCCAGACACAAGAGCCACCAAGCTTGATCATCTCGGCAGACACCATATCAATGCCCGCTGCCTTACCATTTTTCAAACTTCTTATCGCCCATTCAACTTCATCCATACTGATGCCATCGGAGGACGCCGTTGTCGAATGTTGATCTACTAAACCACATGCGACACCGGCGCCAACCGTAGCATCCGCATACATATCGCCGAAATATTCACTCCATCGGCTTAACACGTCTTGTGTTTGTGTAAGAATGTCTCCACCTTTAGACCTTATTTTATTCATTCTGAAGGCTGACCAACCACCCCGAGACTTCTTCACCTCCCTCCAAAAGAGTTTGGTGTTACCCTCGAAGTTTTTAGTCAGCCTATCTTCTGCACTCATACTTGCTCTATCACGTTTCTCTTTCACTAAGGCCTTGGTGTCATTCTTACATTGCCGATATATTTCTTTCTTCTGTTCAGTCATACTGTCATTCAGATTTAAAGAAGAGACATAGTCCAGCCACGCTTTCTTCTTTTGCTCTACGGAAGCTGACACTGCCGCATCCCACCATGCATCACCATGCTATGCTTCTTTGAACTTCCACATACTTCTTTCGCTGTATCTACCATACTCTCTTTCAATACTCTCCAGCATTCTTCAATGTCCGATTGCGGCTAGCTTGCCATCGTCAGCCGTTCTCGGACACCCTCTGCATACTTTTCTCTTACACACTCTTCTTGCAACCTTTCAACCTTTATTCTTTCAAGCCCTCCGAAGTGGACACGCTCTCGCCAGTGCCTCCACTTTCTGAACAGACCACTAAATCTCGCAATAACGAGATAGTGGTCCGTATCGACTGTGGGGTCCCTGTAGGCTCTTGCGTCCAATATTTTGCTTCGGAGGCGACTGTCTACCAAAATTAAATCTATTATGCTTTTCTGTTCATTCCTTCTCCATGTATACATATGGATGTCCTTATGTTGAAAAAATGTGTTTGACACAATAAGGTTTCTCTCCATGCATACATCCGCTATGAGCCTACCTGCGTCGTTCACTCTCCTATCACCAAATGGACCAAGTACGTCCTCATAGTCGGGACGCTTGGTCCCCACCCATCCGTTCAAATCTCCGCATACAATCACACGTTCACTGGTTTCTGCCATATCCAGAACTTCCCTGACATTGTCCCAAAACTTCTCTAGGTCTGATGCCACCGAGGATCCTACGGGAGCATATGCTACAACCATGAATACCTTGGTGACACCTAGTTTTATACGGACCCAGAGAAGTCTGGGATCATACATTCCGTAATCCTTCACACCTGAGGCCAAGCGAGAGGACAACAGCACTCCTACCCCCATTCTGGCTCGATCGCTCTGTGGTACACCAGACCACAGAGCCATCCCGCCACCAGGAAGATCGTAGGCGTCGCTGCCCCTTCGCTTGGTCTCTGTTACACAGAGCACGTCTAGCTGTTTGTCCGCCATGACGGATATCAGCTCGTGCAACTTACCTTCCACACAACCTCTTACATTCCACGTGCCCACCCGGCACTCTGCTCTTCTCGACTCGCCTAACTGGGCAAGGCGTGATGGGTGGCGGCCCCCATCGCCGCAACTGCCGATGTTCGTACCGACGGGGGCGGGTCGGTACGCGTCGCCTCCGGGGGACGCCCTAACCCGCATTGCGGTACTCATATCGAGCCGGATTAGCAGTCTAATTAGACTGGCAGGGGACGCAAACGAGCACGCTCCGGACTATGCCCCCCTATATTAAATTTCAAAATGTTAAAAAGTAGTTAGAATGTCATAACTACTATAGTTAGACATGCTATTGCAACATTTTTTGTAGATATTGATATGTTCTTTAATATTGTGGAACATTTTTGGTTCTATTATCAATAGTTTTCGCAGCACATGCGATGAAAGATATTTTATGCGCGTTTTTTTACACCTTGGGTAACATTATTGTAATTTTAGTAGGGATCCTTATATTTTTCTTACAATTAAAATAGCCTATAATAATCAGTGATAATATTGCATTCAAATGGTGAAAGAATTATTTAAATCGGTCCAGTACTTTTTGAGCCAATTCATTACAAACATACATACAAACCTTTCCTCTTTATAATATTAGTATAGATGAAGCGGTGGCACTACTGGGATGTAGTAAATATCATATAAAAGTGCTTTACAACGTTTTCGTTTTCCATCAAAATTCCCACAAGATACCATTAACAGTGTGGCCATTGCACTGTTAATGGCGACAATTTGACTTAAAAAATGACTAACTTGAAAGACTAAAAATCTGAAAATATTTATAACTTGACACTGGCACCAATAGCTCCTACGGATTGAGAGAGCCCTCAGCGCTCACCCACAGTCCGGGTAAAGTTGTCATAGCCATCTGAGGCTAACAACTAAGAAACAAAAAAAAATACAATAGCTCGTATATGTAGCTGGTTGCCAATATATAGGAAGAAGAAGAAGAAAGGAATTAAGGGACCAGTGTTGTAAATAAAAAAAGGTGATTTTTTTTTAAATTAAAAGGTTTTATTGTAAATAATCATGAAAATTTTGCAGATAAATGTACTAAAAGCTAAAAAATAATTAAATAGATACATTCATGGGTACCAATATATACATATTGGTACCCATGAATGTATCTATTTAATTATTTTTGTACATATTATATATATGCATTTTTAACATTGTTACATTTTTTTAAAATAAAGTAACTCATACATACATACATATCATCACGCCACATACCCTGCAGGGTAGGCAGAGAGAACATAGTGGCAAAGAACTCTATCCTTGCATAGGTACTTCACTCGCTGCCTCAACATTCATAATTCTCTTCATACACGTTCGCCGGTTTCAGAGACTCTTGACTCCACCTTCCTTCAGTACATGACCAATCTGGTCTAGGTAGATTGGTCCCGGTCTTCCCCGGTACCCTTCCTTCCACTTTCGCAATGTATATCTTCTGATCATCCACTTGCACATCATTACCTATTTGTACATCATTACCTATTGTTACTCTTATATCTGTTCTGGCTTCATCTCTTTCGAAGACCATTATTTTGGTTTTGTTCACCTTTTCTTACAATCTTCTGTCATTGTGTAGACTAGGGTCTGATACTGTTATGTTATCTGTCTGACACTGTCAATGTTCCATGGAGACTAGTCTCCATGCTACGTTCACATAAATTCCTAAAAATGCACTGTATTATAGATTAATGTAAGTATGTCAAAAGATGATATTTTTGAAATATACAAATTTTAAACATATGCATTTATTAGACTAAAATAAAATCTATCTATCTTTTTTATGGTAGGCTATGGTCTGGTCATATGCCGTCCGTTCCTCCCGGGGCGCCGGAAGTGTGGCGCATGGCCCTATAACCCATTGTTCTCCCTCCCCATCACCATTGGGCCGGCCACTGATAACGCTTCCTTGCCATTCGTGATCAGCCCGGAAGAATATGTAAACCTAACTTATATTTTCCTTTTCTACCAAAGTTCCCAGAAGATACGATTAATAGTGTGGTCATGACACTGTTGAAGGTGATGATCAGACGTCCTGATGGATAACGACTTTAAATAAAACGATTATGTGTAGGTATGTATGTACGAGTAAGTGTATTAATATACAGGCTTTTCTTAAACGTCTTAGCAAATATGCTCTTCTTCTTCTTCTTAATGAATGGCCTCTATGAGTGATTAACCACAACTTCGCCAATGTCAAGTAAAATAAGTTTAAAAAATTATAATAAATTTATATTTTAGTCGTCAGTCATGTCGTCGGTTCATTGTCTAAGTCCAGTTATTATGAAAATATGCTCTAAAATCCCTTATAAAACAAAATGACGCTTGTTTTTTTTTTTTTGATTCTGTTCGTCCATTCGGACAGGCAAAGGGATCAAAGCCCATACAGCCAAGTCTTATTTAATTATTTTTCATACATTGTTCATCATTTCTTCATATTATGTAGCCTTAATAGTCATTGTCTGTCAGTAAGTCAAGTCGTTACCATTAATCGGGTGCTGATAACCTAATCAATGATTTTCTTTGGGAATTTTGGACAAATATGAAAATACACGTAAACCACTATTATACCATATTCACTACACTTCAGCACTTTAACTGTACCATATTTCATAAAATACCAGCAAAATTATTCAATATATCACCACAAAACACTAAAGAAATGAATATAATACAAGAGCGTGACATGACATTTCCACATTCGCGCCAAAACTCTAATGACGCTTGTTCCACTTAACGTTCAAATCACACTTTTTACGAAATTTTAAGACATGGTTACCAAGATCATTATGAAAGTTTTTAATAAATAATTTTTATTTAGTAATAAGTAATAATCTATCAATTAGTCCAACCATCGCGTAGGTATTTCAGTGGAACTCAAAAATATATGTAAATCACTGTTTTATCATATTCACTACACTTCAATACTTTCTCTACATTATATTACAGAAATTGTTATAAAAACTATGTAATGGTGGTACCACACTTCGTTATGCGTTATTTGTTATGCGGCTACTATTTATTTGCCCAAATACTTGAACCCAAACACTTTACGAACATGCTACTCCACACTTCGTGCCATCATGGCCAATATTTGGCACGCCGACACATATGGAATGAATGACAACATGAATGAATGAACGAAGTGTGGGCACTCGACACACATATTCGGCTTATTTGTGTCCTTTGAAGAGTGCAAAAACCGACAAGTAGATGGATACGCGTATTTGCTATTCGTGCTTATGCGTTATGTGTGCGCGTAAAGCAAATATAGACGAATGAGATCTCCACACTTCGTCGCATGCGGCCAATAATGCGCATAACGAATAACACATAGCGAAGTGTGGTGCCACCATAATATAAGATGTTAAATGTTCAATGTAATATAAAACTTTTAGGTATATCACACTGCCTTCTTGCCACTAAGTTCTGATAATGCAGATTATTAAAGGCATTTTTAACATGGTTAAAACGATATTTATGCCAGGTCTTGATTTATCATTAGATCACTTCATTTAAAGTCATTATCCATTAGTAAACCTAGCCTTTACATTTAACTGGGTGCTAGCCAATAAATTTCAGATTTCTGTTGAAATTTGGGAAGCAAACACAAGCAAAGCCCTTTTAAATCATATGACTGCTATTCTGTCTTTTCTCTGTCATCATCATCTCATCATCTCAGCTCATACACGTCCCACTGTTGGGCTCGAACCTCCTCCATAATGGAAGGGCAATTGACCTACTATACCACGCTGGTCAGACGTATTGTTATAGGGACCTTTTCTCTGTATTACTTTTAATATTAATATATTAATAATAATTTAATAATATATTATACATATTACCATTTTATGGTATGCTAAAATTTTGAAAATAATTTAATACCCACATAACAGTTAAACCTTTTTTAGCATCACTCAAAAGATTTCAGCAAGAACTTAATTTAAATTATTAGTTTCAGGAACTAGCCTTAATTAATCGTTTCAGGAACTAATCTTTAACTATAATCATATAATTTATGGAGTTCATCTATAAATTGTTACAGCAACCGGAAAAGAATATACCATGTACATAGACTACACTTTAAATCTACTACAAATATACTACTACTATATATATACAGTGATGGATTTACGCCTAGGCCCGTGAGGCCCGGGCCTAGGGCGGCATAATTTGAGGGGCGGCAAATTTTTCAGATTGTCAAAATTTTAAACTTGATAAAATGTAACGACAATTCATTCCGCTTTGAATTGGTTCGGATTTTTTTTTTATAAAAATAGAATGTAATTCATTCTTCAATTAACTTTTTTATTCGTGGGTCCAATATTGTTCAAAGATTTTGATTGATAAATAATGTTTTGAAAAAGAAATAATCAAATTGATAATCTTTTTTTGAGAAATGTTAAAGCTCTCTTTACTTTTTGTGTCTTGAGTACGCTTATATGTTAAAAGCTTCTAATATTGCTCAATAGTTTTTTATTTTGTTTTTGGTATTAAATAAAATCTTGGAGAATTAACATATATAAATTAATATTTAGTATTCATTTATAATTTATTTTTTTGTTTGTATATATAAAAATATTTTTATTTTTTCAAAATGAATCCTACAGGATAAGTACGATTGGTGGTTTCGGGAGTATTTCCGCAGGCACGCTCCGCGGCTCGTCGGCGGGGCGTCCAGATGTCGATCAAGGAGAGGATACCCCTCAAGGGGGATTCCGTCGGGCCGGCCACTGACGACAAGTTCACGCTGCTTCGGTGGCCGGTGCAACGACGAAGCCGAGGTTTACGGGTGGGTTACGGGTGTGCGTGTCTAATAAGCCGAATATCGTTAAAGAAAAGCAGAAGAATCTTTAAAATAAGAAAGTTTACTGAATAAAATTCCAAAAATATCTAATTTTATGACAACTGTGACATACTCAAGGAAATTTGTAAATGATGATCAGCAAGCATCAGGTTCATCTGCGGTAAGTATTTTGATGCAATTGTTAATAATTTCACTCTCTAAATATAACCCTGAAAAAAAAAGATTTAAAACAATTCGTCATATACTATTCTTCTTCTTCTCTTTGTATATTGGCAATCAGCTACATATACGAGCTATTGGTGCCAGTGTCAAGTTATAATTATTTTTACGTTTATAGTCTTGTCAGGTCAGTCATTGTCTAAGTCAAATTGTCACCATTAACAGTGCAATGGCCACACTGTTAATGGTATCTTGTGGGAATTTTGATGGAAAACGAAAACGTTGTAAAGCACTTTTATATGATATTCACTACATCACAGTATTTCCGCACATCACATTACATAAAATGCCATCAAAATTATCTAATATAACACGTTAAAACACTAAGATATCGAATATAATACAAGAGCACCACATGACGTTTTCAAATTCCCGTCAAAAAGCCCATATACTATTTTTCCATAAAAGGTAAATATTTGAAATATTGATAATTAATTTTTTTTAAATCTTTTCGTCTAATCAGGCAAAGTTTTAATTTTAATTTAGAATATATTAATGTCAGTTGTTAAAAAAATATTTTTGTTTTTAGCCGGAATTAGAATATATAATATAGAAAAGAGTTTTGTATCGAGGAATTGCGATTATTAAATCCCTCGCGATAAGAGGTCTGCCATTTAGAGGACATTCAGAACGAATTGGAGATTTTCACAATGGAAATTTTTTAGATTCAGTCGAACTTCTTGCTGAATTTGATCCGTTTTTATCAGAGCATTTAAAATTATATGCGCACCCTGGCCGTGTAAATACCTCGTATTTATCTAAAACAATCTACGAATAAATTATATTACCAATTCAAAATAAAGTATTGCAACATATTTCTAGGGAAGTGCAATCTGCTAAGTATTTTGGTGTAATTGTGGATTCTACGCCTGATATTGCTCATGTTGATCAACTTACGATAACTATTAGATATGTACGTGGCAATGGTCAAATTGTCGAAAGATTTCTAGAATTTATCCCAAATACTGGTCATAAGGCTAAAGATATTGAAGATGCTCTGATAAAATCTCTTGAGAATAATGGTTTGAATGTAATGAATTGTCGTGGTCAATGTTATGATAATGCAAGCAATATGTCAGGCTTATATTCAGGTGTGCAGTCACGAATAAAAGCAACTAATCCATTAGCAGAATATGTTCCTTGTGCTGCTCATTCCTTAAATTTAGTGGGAACTTGTCCAGCTGAATCTGTAACCGAAGCAGTTGACTTTTTTTCTACTTTGCAAGAACTTTATAATTTTTTACCATTTCAACACATCGCTGGGAGATCTTATTACAGCATACAAGTTTAAGACTTAAAAACCTTTCTTAAACTCGTTGGTCTCCTCGAGATGATTCATGCTACGCATTAGAAAAAGAGTGGCCTGGAATAATTGTCGCATTGGAATTTATTGCTGAAAACAAGGATGAAAAACCCACTACGCGATCTGAAGCTAGGGGACTGCAGCAAAAATTACAACATCTAGAAACGGAAATACTAGTAATTGTTTGGAATGCAATTTTGGATCGTTTTAATGCTGCGAGTAAGAAGCTTCAGAATTCTCAAGCTGATTTGTCATCTGTGATACAAATGTATAGTTCCTTGGCAATATTTTTACGAGACATGAGAGATAAACAATTCTCCAAATATGAAGAAAAGCCAAAGCACTATCTGGAGTTCAAAATTATTATTGTTATGATATCCGTCGTAAAAGAACCCGGAAAATTCAGGCAGATGAATCACGGGAGAATGAAAGAACACCTTAATCTGGAGAAGAGAATTTTTGAACCAACGTATATTATCGAATTTTAGATACTTTAAGTGTGCAATTGGCAGGACGTGGAAGTGCTTATCATAAGCTTTACGAAAGTTTTAACTTTTTCGAAAATTCGTGCAGATGAATTAATTACTAAGTATCCTGATGATTTGGAAGAAACTTTAGGGAATGAAGGTATTCATTTACTCTATCAGCTTAAAGATTCGCTATTAAACACGGACGATGTACGTTCCGCGCAAGGATGGTTGGATGGATGCAATGTGTTACATTCTCGGCATCTTCGAGATGTTTATCCGAATGTAGACATTGCACTACGTATTTTTTTGAGTATTCCCGCTACAAACTGTTGAAGAGAAAGATCTTTTTCCACCTTAAAAAGGGAAAAATCGTATTTACGCGCAAGTATGGGCCAAGACAGACTTAATGCTTTAGCCCTACTGTCTATTGAAGCAAAACTAGTTTAAGAAATTGATTACGAAGAGATAGTTGATGTTTTTGCACGGACGAAAGCAAGAAAGAAGATATTTATGAATTAATCAATACATTATAGTTTAAGAAAAATGATTATTTATTTTGTTAACACTTATTAAATATTTATTTGTATTGTTTAACAATTATACGTCAATAAAATATAAATAATAAATAAAGATAATAAATCCATAGAATTTCGTCTATTAAAAAGGGCGGCACATCAGACAGGGCCTAGGGCGGCAAGAAGGCTAAATCCGCCACTGACTATATATACACTACCGTGTAGGTAGTGTATCTGCATAGTAGTCTAAATCTAAGTTAATGTATTCTTCTAAAATTTACACAAACAAGGAGTGAATATGGGTGAGCAGGAAATAAAAATTGGTAGGACATTATTTTTCTGGGAGATTCATAAAAAATTTGGTTACTTTAATCTTTATTTAGACCACACTCATAAATAGCCGTCTCACTTCTCTTTTTTTTTTTTTTTTTTAGTTGTTGTGGCTCTGTTTATACTTAAGCCAATGTCAAAGTTAAGTTGCAGCTTCTTCTTCTTCTTCTTTTTATGTATTGGCAATCAGCTACTTATACGAGCCATTTTTGCCAGTGTCGAGTTATAATTATCTTCACGTTCTTAATCTCTTCAAGTTAGTCATTGTCTGTCAGTCAGTCGAATTGTCGCCATCAACACTGCTATGGTGACACTGTTAATGGTATGTTGTAGGAATTTTGATGGAAAACGAAAACGTTGTAAAGCACTTTTATATGATATTCACTACATCCCAGCTGTTCTGTCACATCATATTACATAAAACACCATAAAAATGATCTAATATAACACGTTAAAACACTAAGATATCGAATATAATACAAGAGCACAACATGACGTTTTAGATTCCCGCCAAAAGTCCCTCACTTCTCTTAATGTGAAGTTTAGTTAAATGTAAATTATAGCAAGTATGACCAAGTCTAAGAGGGTAAAAATAGTAAACAGCGCAGATTAGATTTATTTGTGTTACAAATATTGCTTTCTCATGATAGTTTACGCTAATGTTAGGTTTATTAAATATTTGTTATTTGCTCTACAGATAGGGGAACCACCTCAAAGTAAAGAATAAACATGTACACCACCACATTTAGCATTCATCATGCTAGGCATAGATTATAATATTATACTAGGTTATTTATAAAAACTTGTTTTACCAGTGTAAAATGTTTCCACACGAAACTGATTTCCCGTTTGCCACCTGCGTTTTACGGGAAATCAGTTCCAATCGTGTTTCCAACTTAACAGTCGTACTAAATAAATGCTATATGTTAGTAATTTAGATAATTGGCTCACGTCATTGTTCAATGAAATTCTAAACTGAAAACTTTGAGTAATAAAAGGGGAATAATCTTTAACGCTGCTCTGATATGATGACTACCGAGAAGAAAGAAAAAAAGAAAATTAAAAACACATCAATTCTAAACGTTCACGTATTAATACAGTATTGTGAGTTTCAAGACATTCCAATTTTAAAGAGTATTTCCATTGTACCAAGCTTTTATATGAGTTCAACCTTTTCAGGGTTCCGTACCCAAAGCGTAAAACGAGACCCTATAACTAAGACTCACTGTCCATTCGTCCGTCCATCTGTCTATCACCAGGCTGTATCTCATGAACCATAATAGTTAGACAGCAGTAAGACAGAAATATTTACAGAAGATGTATTTCTGTTGCCGCTATAACGACAAATACTAAAAAATAAAATTAATTAAATAATTACGGGGTGTTCCCATACAACAAATGACTTTGGCTCCTTTTTGCTCGATATATTGTTTTAGTTTCTATTTTTACCTTATGCCTTTTTAATTATTTTTTTCCTTATTTTTAAAATACCGAGCAAGGCTCGGTCAACCAGATATTAAATAATTAAGCATATTAAATGCTAAATTTCAGTAATTCGAACCTATTATAATTAAACTGTAAATTTTGTATGTTTTAGAATATTGTCCAATGATAATGTTAAGAAGCAATGGATTAGAGAGTACGGTTTGCACTAAATGCCATGATAATTTGGAGTCCCTAAAACAATCCATACGATTGGCAGTGAAGAATTTTCTCATTGAAAGAGTGCGTGCTTCTACTGACAACTGGCCTCTACGTTTAAAGGACTGTATTGCAGCCAATGGAAACCACTTCGAACAAGCTTTTTATATTTTAAATTGTTTTGTATTTATGTATTAAACTAACACTGTAAAAGTAATAAATATTTTTTGCAATAGAAAAATGTTTTTCTTTGTTACAGTATTTAGGGCAAGACTAGGTTAGCTCAAGAAATATATGATACAAAAGAGTATTTTATTTTTATTATTGGAACCAATGTCTCCCTTTCTCCTTTATTTATTAATAATGTAATTGCACTGGATGTAATTTCTTGATAAGATTAACGAGGTTGAGCACGTTACAAAAATATTCAAAATGGTGGTGGCGTCGAAGACCGGGTCTTCAAGTTACCTTTGACATGGCTAAGTTTTAGATGGCCCGTGCGTCAATCAAACGGTTGCTGCCAGGGGGGGCTGGTCTGCTCGTCTGAAATACTCTTTTATATGTCTTGGTCATTGACACTATTGTTGCATTATCGATTGTATAAAGCATTATTTTAATAGAGTGGTTTGATTCTTTTTTATATGGAAAAGACAAAAAAGAAGGAAATAATACCGTGTAACTAACATATTTACTAAAAGTCCAACTAGGGCTTACATTCGACAATGTGTTAGAAACCCAAACAAATAATTGTATTATTTGATCGTATGAAAAGGACACAAACAAATATGAAGAGGTTTCTAAACTTCTGAGTTTATCAAAATGACAGTAAAGAAAAGATGGATTTTTCATAAAATATTAACGTTATGAACAATGCTGACAAGCCTTATAAAGAAATTTTCGGTTTAAAACAGTAGTCATTCACCTATTCGCTATGCAGATTTATTTGATTATAAACATTTATATTTGAATAGAGTAAACAGCTAATAAGATTTGTTTGTATCTTTGAAATAAAAAAAAAATAGCACTCCTTGATATAGGTAAATTCTGAGTACGTACCTGTTGCACCATACACTTACCGACATCTAATGCAAGATAGCTCAACTGCATAAAATATACGAAATTAGTTGTTGTGCTAATAGCCGGTAGATGGACATAAAGGAGGGAGTGAGACAAGTACTATTACTTGTCTCACTCTCTCCATTAGCAGCGATCCCCTCAACCCTGTAAATGACATGCATTGTTTCATAGAAAATATTCATTACAACAGCTCCTCTTTGTATTTGCCCTGTGATCTATACCCATCTCATCTTCTCGTAAGCCACTTTTCTGAAATTTCACTTAAGAAAAGCATTGCACACATTGACTTTTTATTTATTTATTAAAATTCATATATGACAAGCGCGGCCTATTATCGTATATTAACTTTGTAGTCGAGTGTGATGATTCATGAAGTACAAAATAGATTACGACAGTATAAAAATAGATTTATATAAATATTCTACTTCTCAGACTATATCAAAAAATAAAATAATATTTAATGAACGTTCTCAGCTTTTTCTTGACAAGTGACAACTCAAAGTCACACACTAGCAAAATATTAACAAAAAATATTTACAAAAAGAAACGTGACTTCAAGTTCAGTACCAAGAAGCTTATAATATACTACCAGAATGTTAGGGGGCTTCGTTCCAAAACTTCTGCTTTTTATAATAATGTAATGTCAACTTCCTGTGATTTTATTGCTCTCACAGAAACATTCTTGAATAGTTCTGTGAAAGACGGCGAACTATTTCCATCTAACTATATAGTACTACGAAGGGATCGATCCGGTGACGTCGGTTGGGGTGGTGTACTATTGGCGGTAAGAGATTGCTATAAAGTCAAAATGATTACAGATGTGGATGGTCTGACCTGTGACAAAGAAATATTGTTTGCTATCGTATCATGGAAAAATATTAAATTGTTTGTGAGTGTTGTGTATATACCACCTAACTATAATGACAAACAATATCTCGATGTAATTAGTTGCATAGAAAACGCTATTAGTACATATACGGAATACCAATATATAATAGTAGGTGATTTTAATCTAAGGTCATGTAACAACTCTGTTAGAGTTCAAGTTGATATGTTCTTAGAATTTTGTAAACTTCGGCAATGCAATAATATATTAAATAAATATGGATCCACTCTAGATCTAGTTCTAACGACTCTTAGCACTGAAGACATCAGTGTAATGTCTGATGCTGAAGCTCTTGTACCTCTGGATGCCTATCACCCTCAATTAGAGATAATTCTTACTTTACCTAGAGGCACAACGGTGGGCAGGCCTCGCCCTAACTCTATAAACAGAAGTCAAATCAATCGTTTTAATTTGCAGTGGAACTTTCGTAAAGCGGACTTCCATAGTTTATATACGGATATTGCAAGTATAGACTGGACAAACCTAGAAGAACAACTAGACGTTAATGTAGCTGTAGATATTTTTTATACTAAATTAAGTAATATTATTAATTCACATGTCCCACTCAAAATACCTACAAATAACAGAAAATATCAATATCCTCCTTGGTACACAGGTGAAATAATACACTATATCAAATTAAAATATTATAATTTGACAATGTATAAAATCCACGCGCTTCAGTTTAATAGAGAGTTATTTAAATATTACCGAACTAAAGTTAAGAATCTTATAACAATTGCGTACAAGAATTATATAAATATGGTAGGAAATAAAATAACCAGCGATCCCTCCACATTTTGGCGATATGTAAGAGATCGCCAGAAAAACAGGCAACAAAATAAAGAATTTATTTACAAAAATAGAACTGTTGAGGGACAGGAGGCTGCTGACGCATTTGCGTGTTACTTTAGTTCTGTTTTTCATAACTGTATCCCAAGATTAGATCCTGAAGCTACTGAGTGTACAGTAATCGATCCTGGATATGTATCCCAAATAAGTATTCAGGATATTAACCTTGTTGAATTGAGACAGGCAGTCCGTCATTTAAAGGCGTCATCAGCCTATGGACCAGATAATATACCTACTTTTCTACTAAAGGACTGTTTATCTGTTCTTGAAAAGCCTCTTTTGTATTTGTACAATATCGCCCTTCGAGACCGCACCTATCCTTGCAGGTGGAAGTTATCAAGGGTAACACCAGTACCAAAATCTGGATTATCGATTGATGTTACAAATTTCAGACCTATTGCAGTATTATCAGTTTTTGGCAAGGTATTTGAGAGTATTATTAATCAAAAAATTTTTGTACAAATTAATAAGCATCTCGATGACTCACAACATGGGTTTCGACCTGCGCGCTCTACTCTAACCAACCATGTTAGATTCATGGATTGCGTAAAAACTAAAATGGCGGCGGGATGCCAAATAGACGCAGCATATTTTGACTTCGCGAAAGCATTTGACCTTGTAGATAACGATGTCCTTTTAAATAAACTCTCATTGTTAGGATTTGATGGAAACCTTCTAGGTTTCGTAGCAGAATATCTCAGGGATCGCAAACAGTACGTAAGGGTAGGAAACTATGAGTCGCAACATTATTATACGCGTTCTGGTGTAAGTCAAGGCAGCACCCTTGGACCAACCCTGTTTCTGGCCATGATAAATGACTTACCAACCGTCCTGTCAAATGCAGAATGCCTTATGTTCGCTGACGACCTGAAGCTATTTGCTACTATAAAAAATACTAGAGATTGTGAAGCGCTACAAACTGACATAGACGCAGTCGTTCAGTGGAGTAACGCAAATAAATTACCATTGAATGTATCCAAGTGTAGAATAATAACTTTCAGTCGCTCTCGTTCTCCAATCACAAATACTTATGTATTAGCTGGAGAGTCACTTCCACGCGTTACCGCAATACGTGACCTCGGGTTATTGTTCGATTCAAAATTAAATTTTCATGACCACATTGGGACTGTATGTAAAGCCGCTAATAAGTCTTTGGGATTTATAATTCGAACATCTTCACAGTTTTGTAATATTGACATAGTAAAGCTACTATATAATGCGTATGTCCGTAGTAAATTAGAGTACAACTGTGTTATTTGGAATCCAAAAGAAAAGCTATACACATTAATGGTTGAGAGAATACAGCGTAAATTTGCCCGATACCTGTATAAGCGTGTATATGGTTACTATCCATTTCTTTATCCTTCCATGTTTGTGTCGGGTATGGTTAGTTTGGATACTCTTGAGCTTAGACGAGTATTTGCCCATCTAATGCACTATTATTATTTGCTCAATAATAGGGTGGATAATCCATTGGTACGAGAATGTCTATACTTTTATGTACCGGACCAATATATGCGTGCTGCCAAGCGACGGCAACATCTACTATTTAGTTATCCACCATCGTGGCGACTTCCCCAGGCTGCTAGTACGCCTACCGGAAGAGCCGTCGAACTTATAAATAATTTTCTTCAAACAAGTCTGAATGCAGACATATTTTTTGACAGGGTAGATCAAATGGAAAAAAAGGTCTCACTATATTTGAATAAACTGTACAGAAATAAATAAAATTAATATAATGTAAATAAATTTCAAGTAATGACTTACCCTAAATTATTGTATATTTATAATTATTACGCATATTTAATTTGTTAAAAAGTTTAGATATAATATTTATTGTTAAATTATTTTATTAAATTGTATATATAGCATGTAAGCGACTTGGTATTCACTGTAAGCTTATTATGTTTTGACTTGATAAATAAATAAATAAATGAAGAAAATCAGCAAAAACCAATTATAGTGTCTGTGTGTAGCAGGATTTGAATTTGAGATCTCACATACCGGAATACCGGAATCAGCATACTTAATTCACTAAACCAAAGAGGCCTTTAGCATATTATCAGCTAAACATTTGATAAAAATACGCTAAATTGTTTAAGGCTATGCCCGTATCTTGCTGACCAAGATTCTGAATGTTAGCTGATCTATAAGTACCTACCTGTTGGTAAATAATTACGGCATTCATTACGGTAAAACAATAAAAATCAAAGTTATTTTTGTTTGATGCGTGTATTATTTTAGTAAAATATTTTTGGATATTAATGCCAGCGGCCTGCTTTTGTCAGGGTGTTCTTTATCATGATGTAATAACAGACCTCGTCTAGTCACAAATTTCTCCGAGCAGAATGAACACTGGAAGGGCTTTTCACCAGTATGTTGGTACATGTGATACTGAAAATGAGAAATATATTAATAAATATTATATCTGTGTTACTTCTCCACTTCATCTGACCCTATATACCTACGTACCACTGTTGGGCTCAAGCTTCCTCTACACAGAGAGGAAAATTAAACTACTATAACATGCTGATCAAACAGGTTTGCATATAGTTCTATATCAATTTCTTGTTCTCTTCGATTTTATATGCATGTCATATCCTTTAAACGCCTTTACGACACCTATAGGGAAGAAGCGAGGAAGGAATGACGCACTGTATGCCTACTCCATCAACACACGTACAATAATTACTTCTATCCTCTTTAAATTTTATTATAAGCTAATTAATAACGAACATACTGTCTTTTTTAATAATAATTAATAATGTTTCTCTCACATCATCCAAAGATTTGGCAATCTTCCTTTACATACAAGGAAGTCTATCGAACTTTTCGATGCTTTAGATGGAGGCATGGATTAAATTAGCATATACTCTATGGTATATCTAAAATAACGGTTAGGATTATTTACTTAGGGCAACCCAAACATAACTGACTGAAGATGCCTGACTAACTGAATAATTACTCTGTTTTATATATTTGTTTTATAATAAATTATTATTATAACCGTATACTAACCCGTCTGACCAGCGGTGTATACTAGGTCAATTGGCCTCTTATTGTAAAGAAGGTTAGGTCTCCTCCACAATAAGAAGGAAATGGATTCCTCCCAGCAGTGGGATATGTACGAGTGATTATGATAATTAATCATTATCATTCTCCTGCTATTATCCCAATTAGTTGGGGTCAACGCAATATATACTCATATATATTGTAAAAGCTGATGGCAATAGTTTTATGACCAGCCGTTTGCCTGACGCCAACCCTCCTTGGGAATGAAATTGTTGAACAAACGGAGAAGTTGGCCTAGATCGATATAAGGGTCTTAAACAACTTTTACGACATCCACGAGCAAATTAAGGGTTGGTAGTATTCATAGCCACTACCATAGAGCATGATACTGATATGTATCATCTCATCATCTCAGCTCATATATATCCCACCGTTGGGCTCGAGCCTCCTCCATAATGGGAGGGTAATTGACCTACTATAACCACGCTGGTCAGACATGTTGGTATAGGGTTTTGTTTCGAGTTTTCCTTCTCTTACATAGATATTAATGCGCTTTATATCCCTTAGTCGTCTTGTACGATCACCCACGGGCAAGATAGAGGGTGGCGAATTGTATTCTTACTCCGTCACTACACGGAAACTGATATGTAGGTATATTATTACATAATTAAATAATAAATATTTAATGTTATTATATATCTAGTACTAAATATTTATTATTGACAATAATAATAAAATTACTCACAGTAAAGTTATCCCTTTTCAAAAAACTGGCGTTACATAATTCACACTGATATTTATATAAACCCTTTACAAAGCTAATGCTAGAGTTTTTGGGGGTGCTATGTCGTATCGACCTATTAATTGGTTCTCTAGCAGGGGCATTCCATCTTTTCATTTTATCTTCCATACACTTTCCAGGATGCATCCGGCTTCTGTGTGAGTAGCAATTGCCAGAGCTTGCGAAGCTTTTCTCACAAAAAGGGCATTTGTACGGCTTTGCTCCAGTGTGTTGATTAATATGAAACTGTAAGATAAAATCGTGTTACTTTTTTATTTCTGACGGTTTTTCTCAAGAAAGCATAGAGATCCATACATCCATCCATCAGCTCGTAAACGTCTATTGTTGGACATATGCCTCCCCACGAGAATGCCATTAGCAACGGTCCTGTGCCACCTGCATCCAACGGTTTTCTGCGACCTTGATAATGAGCATGGAGCATAGAGATATCGAGTTAAAATTATTGTTATGTATCTACTGAAGCCCCTAAATCTGTGAGAACGTACAATTTTAAGTCAGCGCAATCTAAAAATATGACCGTTTATGTTGTATTGTCTTGACTCTCTGTAATCTAAACCTACAGAGTGCTTCCTATTGATCTATTAAGACAGAATCATGAACCGTTTTATTACGTATTATTGCAACTGCAACCGTAATATGAATTTTAAATAAAAGAGCTTATTGACCAAAACATAATAAGTACTGTGAACTGTGTACTGTGTACATTATACAAAATAAATAAATCCAATATTGTGGGCGACGTAAAATGGCGATTTATTCAATTTCTACAATAATTCCTAAGCTAGGGAAATAAAAAAAAAAATCTATTACCACAATAAAATAAAAAAATATAATTAAAAAAAATCAAAAAACCTGACTGCGTAAAAAGCGAACTAAACTACATACATAACAAAAAACTGAAAAGAAAAAAAAACAAGCACTTAGATGTCCGGTGGTCTAGAATTCTTTATGACAGCAAAATACTGGACTCTGTAAAATTCATTCAAAAAAACTAAAAACGTCTGTCATACGAGTCATACGTTTTATAACCTCAACATTTTCAATAAAAAATGTGTTATATATGGTAAATTCATCGTCAGTGGGTTTTTACAAACTAACATTTTATTTTAGGACTAGTCAAATGTAAAATCATCATGTGACTACACAGATGGCGTAGTGGTTAAGATACCGAACTTCCGTGCCAGGGTCATAGGTTCGATTCCCACGTAGGACAACACATTGTGCAACCCACAAAGTGTTGTGCTGAGTCTAGGTGTAATTTGTCTGCGCTAATTGCATGTTTGTAAAGTCACAATACAAAGATTATTATTTTCTTAATGCAGGGCGGTCATTTAAAAAAAATATCGGCCTATTGCCGTCCACTGCAGCACACAGAGGACGCCCGCCGGGACGTAATCGCCCGTTGGGTTACGCGGCTGGAGAGGCCTAGACACGGTGTTGTTACCGTTGAGGCCTTCCGGCCCGTACTGATGGAATGGATGGAGCGGCGGCACGGTTGCTTCGGCATGTACCTGCATACGGTTGTAAGGAGGGAGTCGACTCCGTCTTGCCACCAGTGCGGTAGTGACGAGGACACGGCGCAAGATACGCTCGAGGTATGTACGAACTAGGGACGGGCAGCGCCGTGACCTCGTCGCTGTCATCAGTGCCAACCTGACGCTGCCGGCTGTGGTGAAAGCGATGGTCGACAGCGTCAGGAACTGGGAGGCGGTCGCCGCCTTCTGCGAGGCTGTCATCTCGCAGAAGGAGGTGACGGAACGAGATTCCCTCCATGCGGACTCGATCCGCCACCGGCGCCTCGGGCGGCGCAGGCGCGAATATCTGCGCCTGATGCCGCCCTAACCGAGGCTTCGGGTGATCGGACCGGGGAATAGTCCGGTCACCCGACGTGAGGCCACCGCGTAAGGACAACGCCCGGACGGCGGAAGCTGTCGTGGCGTCGACACGAGAGGAACCGAGGAGGGTAAACTGTCGGGCGGGCCACCGATGACAAACATCGAGTACCAGTGGCCCGCTCGCAAGGCGAAAAGAGGTGTTTGCAGGGTGGGTCTATGGGATTGCACGCCGCCTCTTCCGTCGCCCCGGACCGATTTGGCGGGGCGCGACCACGTCCATAGTCCACCGCCAAAAAAAAAAAAATTGGGTCGTAGGTTCGATTCACGCGTAGGACAATATTTTGTGAGACCCACAAAGTGTTGTTCTGAGTCTGGGTGTAATTTGTCTGCGTTAATTGCATGTTTTTAAAGTACCCCGCAATGCAAAGATTATTATTTTCTTTGTACCTATTAGTCTTTTACAAAAAAAAATCAGCCTATTGCCGTCCACAGCTGAAAGTAGGTCTAAATGTAAAATATTACTTGACATTTATGGCAATTTTCTTTTGTTCTGATTTATATTTTAGTTTTTGAGACAATATGGTTGTTATCTTGTTAGGATACTCATCATTTTTTTTTTTTAATAAAATGTTTAGTAAAAATGTTTAGTAATTTTCAGTAGGTACCATACCTACTGAAAATTTGTATCAATAATGATATTTGGTATCCTTATTTCTTACTTTGAAAATTGAAAGGTACATTCGCTTTGATTTTTAGTTTTGAATTGATTATTTTTTATTTATATCATTTGATTTTTAATCAGATAAATTGTTAATATGAATCTCTAAGGTTTATTATTGGAGTATGAAAATGATTTAGATTTTTAAATAATAGAAAAAAACGATTTTTTCCTGTAAATCGATTATTTATTTTTATTAAAATCGACTTTTGGCAAACCGATTAATAGTGAATAAAGAAAAATCGATTTTTATTTAATCGATTCTTTTCCATTAACCTCACATACCTACACTGTACCCATAGACATTTTTTTTGGTTCTGTTCGTCCATTCGGACAGGCAAAGGGATCAAAGCCCATACAGCCAAGTCTTATTTAATAATTTTTCATATATTGTTCATCATTTCTTCATATTATGAAGCTTTAGTAGTCATTGTCTGTCAGTAAGTCAAGTCGTTACCATTAATCGGGCGCTGATAACCTAATCTATGATTTTCTTTGGGAATTTTGGGCAAATATGAAAATACACGTAAACCACTATTATACCATATTCACTACACTTCAGCACTTTAACTGTACCATATTGCATAAAATACCAGCAAAATTATTCAATATAACACCACAAAACACTAAAGAAATGAATATAATACAAGAGCGTGACATGACATTTCCACATTCGCGTCAAAACTCCGTACCCATAGACATTTTTTTTTTTGGAACGAAGTTCCTTATCGCGCGTTGTGAAAGGGGGCTAGACGGAAAAAATTCTTACGAAAAGTTGTCACGACACTTTTTGCTATAGCAAGCTATTGTAAGCTGTGCGGCGTCGCTCGTCGGCTCTCTTATAGAAAGCAAGCCAGATATTTTCATTTCTATTTCGCATTGAACAGTGTGGTGTCGCGACGATTTTTTTTATAGATAGAGTGATTCAAGAGGAAGGTTTATATATATAATATATGCATAATGTACTAGAGAAACACTGATAATTTTAGAGGTTTCTAATGTGATGTCGTAAATAAACACATTATTTTTCGCTTACATTGCAAACGCTGGCTGAACCCTACGAAATAGATCAAAATAAAGTACTACAGTATTATACAGCTTAAAAAGGCCTACAAAAAAGTCCGCGATGGTATATATCTATCTCTTAAGGAAAACATACTATATCCATTTTAATACTTTAAAAAATGTTCTATTATAAAACGGTAATTGAAAAGCTATTTACACAAATACTGTATTAATCCTTATCATTTTAAATACATTAGTTGGCTTGAGCATTTCATGAAGATATTTTTTTTCCTTCAGACCATGCAAATTAAATCAATACCTTAAGAGATATAGCAAAATCAAAATAATGCGCAACAAAATTATTTTCGCCCGTGACCGGGCCGCGTGGCCGGCTCGCGTTCGAGCTCGGGGCCGAAAAGTTTTGGTAGTCTAGTGGAATTGTATATCCTATTATTAATATTATAAACGTGAAAGTTTGTAATAATGTATGGATGTGAACATGTTTGTTGCTCTTTCACGTAAAAACTACTGAATGGATTTTGATGAAATTTATAGTAATATAGCTTGCACATCAGAATAACACATAGGCTATAATTTATAAAGATATTTTGCAAATTGGCTAAAATATAACGATAAAAATCGCTTAAGGCAGAAAAAAATTATATAATTAAAATAGAACTTCGTTCCATCCGGGTGTCCCTTGACACCTCCGGTTTTTTTTGGTTCTGTTCGTCCATTCGGACAGGCAAAGGGATCAAAGCCCATACAGCCAAGTCTTATTTAATTATTTTTCATATATTGTTAATCATTTCTTCACATTATGTAGCCTTAATAGTCATTGTCTGTCAGTAAGTCAAGTCGTTACCATTAATCGGGCGCTGATAACCTAATCAATGATTTTCTTTGGGAATTTTGGGCAAATATGAAAATACACGTAAACCACTATTATACCATATTCACTACACTTCAGCACTTTAACTGTACCATATTGCATAAAATACCAGCAAAATTATTCAATATAACACCACAAAACACTAAAGAAATGAATATAATACAAGAGCGTGACCTGACATTTCCACATTCGCGCCAAAACCCGTACCCATAGACATGAATAATATTATTAAAAAAAGTAGGCATGAGGTATACCTGCAATATTCCATACTCGGTCTGGAAGGTACGGGTATGGCCAAATACCCGGTACACAAACCCGGGCTCTGAATACCTATAGGTATGTTTAGAGGCTTTTCTGAACAGCCTCTTTATTGTGGCTATGTAATATAATAACTTTCGTATGACTCGATAGATGTCAGTATCTCTATTTTCTACATTGCAACCCTAGATGTTATACTGGAAATCGCAACCACATGAGCAAAATCTATCATCTCTAAGTATTGAACTAAAAATCTAATAATATTAGTAAAAGAAACTAAAAACACGCTTTAATAGATAACCGAACTAAAAAGTAAAAATAGATTTCAGTAAATTTGAATTAAGTCTAAATTGATTAACAAAGAATTATATTTTCTTGTATAAAGCGAGGGATGCTTTTTAAGATATTTGTAAAGTGATTCTACATTTACCAATAGTTGCCAATAAAAGTTTTATAATAACTAATAATAAACATACACGTTTCTTTACAATAGAATATATTTTATATATGAATATTTTTCTTATGGTATCTATGTGTAATCAAATTACATTTTCTTTACAAATATAATTTGATTAGTTACGTATTGAAAATTTACAGATAGCGTTACATTCCTATGAATTATGTAAATGACATATCCTAGGTTTATTTCCATAGCGCCAGGCGTTGTCCTTAAAATTGCCTTATCGTAATGTCCAACACCACCAATGATCCAAAAACCTACAGTTCGTGTAAACATTTATAACCACGTTCTCTCTCCATCATCAGGTAGTGAATATTACGCAGCGGTGCACTACTCACTTCATAGAGTAAAAGCACGACAAACACATCTTGAAGCTTTTAACACACACGGAACAATTAGTTCCTGTTTATACTACGATCATGTCCAAAATTATATTCCCCCTCCTCCTCTTTATCGGATCAGCCCATGATCTCATATTAAGAAATGCAATGTCATCCAAGAAATCATCTAACGGTCAGCTCTCGCATACAAGCTTACTACATTTGATTGCTGGAATTTTCTTTTTACTACATTGTATATCTGCTGTATCAAAATGCAATATCCTTTAAAAACGACTAAATAATTTTTAATTAAAAAACTATACCTACAAAAGTGGCAGTCAGAAAATTTTAAGGAATAATACATATATTATCCATACCTAATTGTGGTAGGTATGTCCCCACTTAATACTCATACCTGATCATGCAGGTACATACTGGTAAAGACCCATACCTGATTATAAAAGTTCCTGGAGTATACCCTTTAGAAAGAAAAAAGAATTTTGAAAATCGGCCCACAATTGACAATAATATCGCTGAACATACATAAAAAAGGAAAAAATATCCTACAATGAAACATAGAACCTCCTCCTTTTTGAAGTCGGTTAAAAACGGCCACGATCGGAGGACGTCGTAACCGTTTGGATAATTTCGTTTGCTGTACAGCGTGCGGTCGAGTAGGCCTCTACGTCATACCCATAGCTTATCAAATAGGTATGACGTCAGACGGTCGCGCACTGGGTGTCGCACCCGTACTTTTGTACAGGTATGGGTATTTACTGGCCGTACCATCATAGCGATCGTAAGCGGTTCTCGCACCGGGTGCCATACTTTTATAATCAGGTATGGGTCTTTACCAGTATGTACCTGCATGATCAGGTATGAGTATTAAGTGGGGACATACCTACCACAATTAGGTATGGATAATATATGTATTATTCCTTAAAATTTTCTGACTGCCACTTTTGTAGGTATAGTTTTTTAATTAAAAATTATTTAGTCGTTTTTAAAGGATATTGCATTTTGATACAGCAGATATACAATGTAGTAAAAAGAAAATTCCAGCAATCAAATGTAGTAAGCTTGTATGCGAGAGCTGACCGTTAGATGATTTCTTGGATGACATTGCATTTCTTAATATGAGATCATGGGCTGATCCGATAAAGAGGAGGAGGGGGAATATAATTTTGGACATGATCGTAGTATAAACAGGAACTAATGACCGCTTCAAGATGTGTTTGTCGTGCTTTTACTCTATGAAGTGAGTAGTGCACCGCTGCGTAATATTCACTACCTGATGATGGAGAGAGAACGTGGTTATAAATGTTTACACGAACTGTAGGCTTTTGGATCATTGGTGGTGTTGGACATTACGATAAGGCAATTTTAAGGACAACGCCTCTCGCTATGGAAATAAACCTTGTGTTGCCGGGGAACAGTCAATACCATCATTCAATACAAATTATACCCAAACTTAGAACTATTTGTATTCTGAGTCTGTTATCGATAAACACAACAACACACAAACTGTTGTTTTGAGTCTGGGTGTAATTCGGCTGCGTTAATTATATGTTTGTAAAGTCACCCGCGATGCAAGGATTATTTCCTCAGTGCAGGAAGGGTTCTTCTTGAAAACAAAAACAAACAAAAAGTATTGTCCTACGTAGGAATCTATCCCACGACACTGGCATGTAGATCGGTACCTTAACCACTGCGCCATCGTACGTTAGAATGGGTGCACTTCCGGGTGGTCTCGTAAATATTCGAGGAACTTCGTAGTTCGTATACTGTATGGCCCGTGGTCATTACATGACATGGCACCCACGGCGCGCGGGGAGTGATTCACACGGGGAGGCAGCGCGCGGGGAGGTGCTGTATTACGCGATCGTAACAGATGCGAGCGGGTGTTAAACTATTAGTTACAATCAGGTATGGATTGGAGACATGTTGATTGTAGCGTCACAATGTTCTGTGCGTATTGGGTGCCATATACGCAACCTACATACCGGGTGCGCATACTGCTAAGTTCATACCGGGTCTCTAGACCTGTTCCAGTATATATACCTCACCTCTAAAAAAAATCATTTTGCGCGATTTTTAAATCACACTTATGACAACTCGCAAACTTGTTTAAATAATGAGAAGTTATTTGTTTGAATTAATAAAAACAAAATTGTTTCTTTTTGCCTGTGTATGTTATGTGAATTTACATAAAAGATATGTGAAGTTTGCAGTCACAGTTAGTACAGTTATTTATTTACGTATATATCTTTGTTGTAGGTTTCATTATTTTTTTGCGCTTTCGTTTCCACATAAAAACAATTTTCAAAGCTCAAGGCTTTTGTTTTCAAACTGATACAACATTCTTTTACTGATTTTTCATATAATGTATTGGATTAGACAGTTAAATAGGTACCTACTTTAAGATTGTAGGTTTAACACTTAGCAATTTTTCGTTTAGTGATGGAAGAAGAATAGAATTCACTACATTCTCTTCTAGACTCGTAAGTATCGTAAAAAATTATCAAGGGACCTATCATGCATATAAAGTCTATGCGAAAGAAGGAAATTTCAAAATAAAACGTAAATGAATCCGTCTGCCCAGTGTGGTATATTAGGTAAATTCTCCTTCTATTTTGGAGGAGCTCGATTTAAGTAGTGGGGCATATATGAGCTGATGATAATGGCAATGCAAGAAACCAAACATACATAAATTACATACTTACAACTTGGTTAGTTATAATACATGTAAAGTGGAAAAAGCTATATGTTTACCTTCAAATCTTGATTTCTTTTGAATGTTTTCTTACAAAAATGACAATGATAAGGCCTCTCAGTGCTATGAGTAACACTATGCGTTTTTAATTTCCCCCATGTGTTATATGATCGTCCGCAAATCTTGCAAGGGTAAGATTTATTTGCAGAATAATGTACTGACATGTGTGTAATATAATTTTGTTCTGATCTAAACCTGAAAATAAGTGCATATTAGTATTAAAATTCCTTTTTAACATGAAAATAATACCAAGCATGTCATAAATGCTTGCTAAAAGTATTGATAAAAACTATAACAAACTTATAGTTCCTACCATTACTTTTGCAATCTAAGCTAGCGTTTTTTGTCTATGAATTACGAAAATTATTACTGTTAGCTCTTTTGTGATTATATATTCATATTAATATTTATGCCCTATGCAATATAGTTTTTATAACACTGAGGCCACCTGTTTGCTATTTGATTCCTATACATGCAGGCATATAGAATTGCCATTTATTTAGAGAGGTTTTATATAACTATATTATTATTTTCAAAATCTGCAGTATAAAATTATGTTTCTAGTACAATATGACTTGCCAACTCCAGTTTCATTTAGGACCACAGAACTTGCAGGGCTGTGACTTCATCAGATTTATATAGCATTTTTTGCAGACTAGATTTAGCTGATAAATTTATCCGGCCTTTACAATAAACATTGACATTAAAATTTTCCAAATTTTGTTAATACAAATATCCTATAACAGAAATGCTTTGTGGTTGCGGCTATGAAAAGGGAAAAGTAGGGTCGACATTAGTCAGGTGGTCAGTCATAAAACTATTGCCAATAACTTTGCAATATGTATGTTTACATATTACATTGAACCCAAGTAATTGGGATAAGAGCAGTTAAATGATGAAAAACTACATGCTACTATAGAATATATATTTAAAACATCATCATCGTCATCATTTTCCAGGTGGTGAGAGAATAAGAATACAATTTATCATCTACTTTCTTGCCCATGGGTATTGTAAAATTATCTAGTTGATATAATATGCATATAACACCTATAGGCCAAGGAAGGAAGACGCAAAATAAAACTATAGTAACCAGACTGACCTTCATTGCAGCGAAATATGAGGGAGGCCTATATCCAGCAGTGGATGACGAAAGGCAGAAATGATGAAAAATGATCAACCTTCATGATGTAGTGGGACAATTTCTCTCCTATTGCGGAGGAGGCTTCAACCCAGCAGTAGGATGTGTATGAGCTGTGATGATAATGATGATGATGATGAGTTCTTGATTAGAAAATGATTTCATTATAATTTAATAGGTATTTAAAATACATTGCAATTTAATATAAACTATATTAAATTCTTCTGAAAATGTGTTCTAAGAATTCAATTAGATTATTTTTACTACTTACGTTCTGCCACAAAGTTGGCATAAACCATTGTTGAGATGTTGTTTTGAATGTGTTATCAAATCCTTTTTATAATAAAAAGCTTCGAAACATGTGAGACACTTATATTTTTCATAGGAATTATCTGTGCTAAAATGTTGCCATGAATGGTTTTGTAATGCTACTTCTGAATAAAAACTCCTTTTGCATGATAGACATGGAAAAGGCTTTGGTACATCATTTCTATCTTCATCACTTGATTCATTTTGTTTCTCAAGCTGTTTTTCTTTTTTTATTAATTTTATTGTTACATTCTCAGCATCTACAGAATGTAAGTAAGTTACATCTTTTAAAGTTATATCGTCATCATTTGTTGGTGATAATGATTCTTCTGAGTTCTGGAGAACCATCATAGGATCTACACTAACCTCTATCTCAGTATATTTACTCTCATAATTATGGTTCGGTTTATCACTTAAGTCATCAGACTTAGGTTCTTTATTTGTTCTTTCAAAACCTATATGCAAGAAGTTTTCAGGTACAATTTCTTCTAACAGTAAGCTTCGGTCTAGGAGTACATCTTGTGCTTTCCGTGCTGTATCTATAAAATCGCATACTATTTGTAATTTTGAACAACATTGTACACAAATATTTTTGGGCAGCTTGTCATCTTCTTCTATCTAAAATAAATTATACATAATGAATATAGGCTCTTTAATCATCATTTCATCATCATTTCATCATCATTTCATCATCATTCTCCTACTCTTATCCCAATTACTTGGGGTCGAAACAATATGTACCCTTCTTTCATAGTACATATTGTAAAAGTTACTGACAATTGATTTATGACCGGCCGCCTGCCAGACGTCAACCCTCCTTGGGAATGTAATTGTTGACTAAACGGCATCAGATGGAGTTGGCCCAGGTCGTTATAAGGCTCTTAGTCGTCTTTTACGACATCCACGAGTAAAGTAAGGGTTGGTAGTATTCATAGCCGCTACCAAACAGAATATGGGCTCTTTAATATGACTCTTAAATATACATACATATATAAATATTAGGCCCTTTAACTATGCTGCGTGTTAAGAGGCCACGAATATCGGCGATCCCAACATTGCTCGTGGAGTTCGTAAAAGCTGACTAAGAACTCTACTTGACCTTAACTAAGTTAGATCTATTAAGACTTACTTGAAACTATGTATTCTATAGGTATAATTACCTCGATCAAGAGATATTTGGTGAGTTTGTTTTGTAGTAACATTGCTTCCGCTTCTTGGCTGAATATCATTATAGTAACATCTTGTTCTTCTGCACATAGCCGACAGCATCTTTCAAAACTACTATGTAATACTTCAGTCATTGTAATACGACTACAAGCATAGTTATATTCGCACTGTTTCAATTTCTATCTTCTCATACTAACTGTAATGATTTTTCTAGCTGCTCTTAAAGTGTTCATCCACGCATGCGCGCTTTTGAATAGGTATAGCAGTGTTTAGCCCTGTATACTTCCTGATTATTGATATTTACCACGAGCTATACTATTGCAAGTGTAATGCGCAAACTCGTTTTTGTACTTCAGAGCTGTAGTATGGTTTCAAATACATACGGACTTATGTAGGTAGACCATAGGTAGTGCATTGTACTTTCATGTAAAGGTCCATACTTAATTCTTAACTTTATGCCGTGTAGTGCTGGCCACTAATACTACTAACATGAGTTAGAACCCAGTGATAGCATTCCCAAAGAAGAGTTGAAGTCAAGCGGACTCTCCTGCATTCTAGTCAAAACTCCATACAGCATGTGCGCCTCGTCTTTAATCTTTTAAGAGAAGTCTGATACGTTGATGTCAAGTAAATTATACTAAACAGGAGGATTATCATTATTTTTATAGTTTATGTTAGTGTACCTATAGGTAATTATGTATAAAATATATTACCTCTTTGGTTTGGCGGTATTTGCTGATCGTTAGGTTCAAATTGCGGGTCGTTTCCGTTAAATATATTTTATGTTGTCGTTTTTAATGGATTAAAAATAAATATTATCCCCTATATTTTAGCCCCTTCCTCTCCTCGATAAGACTACTAAAGGAGTGGATCTTCATCGTGCTATACTACTCTACTCGGAATAACGGTTTGTGGATTATATACCTAACTAATTGTAATAGACACAAACACGGCAGCAGTGATTGTTACTCAAATTATTATGCTATTTCTGCAATCAGAAGCAGCAATATGAATTATATGGCAGTACTGTTTAATGTTTGCAATGCAAAGCTAAACCAAGCTAGCGTGCTTAACCAAATAGGATTATATGGTCAGATAGCAACATGTGTATCGTCAAGCACTACTAAGAAACTTTTATCATTAAAACAGGAAATTATACATTCATTCGACGCATAAATTAAATAATTTGATTGTAGAATACATTCATATTTACATTCACTTCCTGATGTCTTTTTATCTGAAGGATAGGCAGAGACTACGTATTTCCATTTGCTACTGTCGTTCATGACATACTCGCTTCATTTAAACTTATTATGGTCTTCCGTGCGTGCTTATCTATAAAATCTAATTAATCTTCTCTCTCTATCATTTTCATTAATCATCTCCACTATGCCATCAATTTAATGCGAGAATGCTTGACGTGGTCTCATCATAGCCATCAACCCGGTCACACTTTATATGTTTGCTTTGTTAACTTTTCTCGATCCCATTTTCTACCGCTCAGCTTACCTTCTATGATTTTTGACTTCGACCTTTTATTCTGCTATCCTCCTTTACAGGAGAGGGCTGCTATAAAACACTGTCTTAATATATATAAGAGATTCAGACTTCTTTCAGCTTCCACGTCTGCCTTGTCATATCCAGCCTTCACCATATGTAAAGGTTCGCCCTAACACTCCTTTAACTATTACGGCTCATGCATTGTACAATATTTATTTTACTGTTCTTTGTAAGCATGCGTTGTCAATTTGGTTTGTATTGTCATTTTTATCATTTCCCATTGATAAAATCAATCAACCTACAATTAATCATAATTGTAGGTTTTGATTTTCAAAGACCATTGTGTTTGTGCTGTGTGGTAGCGGCTACGAATACTACCAACCCTTACTTTGCTCGTGGATGTCGTAAAAGGCGACTAAGACCTTTAATCGACCTGGGCCAACCTCGCCTGATGCCGTTTGGTCAACAATTACATTCCCAAGGAGGGTTGACGTCAGGCAGGCGGTCGGTCATAAAACTATTGCCAATAACTTTGCAATTTATACGAGGACACAATGCGTCGACCCTAAATAATTGGAATAAGAGCAGGAAAATGATGATGACAATAAAAACCATAGTGTGTCATGTCGTCTTACAATTTCTTACCTTTCATGGTTTTCTTTTTCAAAAGTTACACAAGAAAAACAAGACACGCCAATTGTAGTAAAAATCTTTGTGTATTTTCTCCTAAGTCTCATAATAGATACATACTATTACATAGGTATATATGAATATTATTAATTTGATTCATAAAGACTTTGTTCTTGGTGGACCTGTTCGGTGTTGGTGGACTTTTTCTTACACTTGGTTCAAGAATGCATGTTCTAAAATTAAGCTTAATGTTCTTTTGTTCTTTCATTTGGCTGCAGTTATTTCTTAAAATTCTAACCATAGTTTATTGTTAGACAATCTATAATATGACGTACCTATGTAACGAGTAATAATATTTTGTTACTTAAGGATTGATGAAGTACTATAGTATATATGTACCTATTAGGGACGTTGTGCCAAAGATCATCGACTGACTGACGCGCACCCCGCCCGTCGATCAGTTCAGTTCATAAATTTTTCAAACAAGGACTTTTATTTCTATTCAGCTCGTAATTTAAACTGATCCGTGAAATGATGGGCTAGAAATACAGTATCATCATCTCTTCCTTTTCAATTTAAGTCGCAAAAGATGATGTAAATAACATCACTGCAGAAAGGAAAGTTTGAACCAACCTTATAGCAATCGTCAGGCCGACGCAAACCTATAGATGCCTATCTATCGTGTTATAGGCTAAGTTTTCCTTATTGGATATGGCTTGTACACAGTAGGTGCTTTAACTGTAAGGAAATTGTATGTCATTTCTAATGATGAATTCTGTATTTTATGTCTGGCAAATATCGAACTTTGACGCCAAGAAACCTTAAATAGGAGGCACAAACACAGAATTGAGTGATTCGTGATATTCGGCTCTGTCTCTGTTAAGTGTGAAATTTTATTTTTGTTGGCGAATTTTGTGTTTGTTCGCCATTGCAGCGGTACCCCTTCGGTGATGATCGTAGTGAAGTATAAAGAAGTATCTAATTCAAATTATAATGTTCTTCAAATAGTAAAGCAAGTAAAACGAGTTGACAACGACGTACGTATGGGATGCTGTTCAGGAGCGTATCTAAGGGGAGTTCAAAAGATGTTCAAAACCAAAATGTTTATTTTTTAAATTTAATTTGTCAAAAATTACTGCAATTTTAATATGTACCTATACATATTGGTGGTATTTCATGCATTTTTTTGTATTATTTCCGTAAACTCCTTCGATATTAAAAGCTAGCTATGCCCGTGAGTTTGCATATTACATTTTTATTTATTGCTGATATCTCACAATTTCGATTAAATATAATATCTCTCATGTCATTGTAAAACATTGGTCGATAGAAATTTATTCCATTGTTATATTAAGGAATATTATAAGGCAGGAGCAAAGGAGACTGGGTGAGAGGGCATCATTCTCGAATCGAATACGAATACGAAGACCGGTCTGTGCAGCATACATAGGTAATGTGCGCAGCGCGGGCGGTGCGGCGGGGTGCGCGTGGGCAGGGAACCTCGGCGGCGCGGGCGGGGTGCGCGTCAGTCAGTCGCGCAGCGAACGCTCTATTGCAAGTACGTTGGGTGGCGCTGCGCCAGCCCGTCGCGTGCTAGTGTTGTGTCACAGCGGTGGGCCAGGTCGGTTTCGAGATTTCTTCGTTCCGACGTAAATATGGCTCTTAACTCGGACGCTGAACAGAAATCGAACCTGGTCCTCCGCGTGGACCAGGATTCAGACTCGGTTCTACAGTCATTGTTCGACACAGTGCTTAAGCCGGACTCGAAACGACCGCTACAGGTGCCTCTCCGAATGCGACAACTTCCAAAGTCGTTCTTTAACCCGCCGTCAACCGGTTCCAAGTCGCCATCTGTGTCTCACTCGCGAGAAAACTCGGCGGACTCGGCGTTCGGATCGTCGTCCGCAACTGGCGCCTCACCGGTGTCGCACTCTCGTGCACATTCGTCACCCGCAAGCTTGCAACAAACTTACGCTGCTGGTCAACAAAATCAACAACCACCGCTGCATCATCAGCACACAAAACAAAGATCCTATGATGTTGGAACACATATTCCAGATGATCTTGGTCCTTTGCCGCCCGGATGGGAGCAAGCTCGTACACCTGAAGGACAGTTGTATTATCTAAAGTAAGTTCCAACATTTAATTGAATATAAGTTAGTTACTTTTACTCTGCAAAATATAAAATTAGAAAGGTATAGTTAGACACGTCCGTAGGTGAATGAATATTTGTTGTTGTTTTTAAAATATGGTTCATACGTAACGCTATCGAATCATTCTATTTTTGGTATGAATATTGGTGATATCAGAGAAATTCAACGCAGCTTGACAATAATACTTACTCGTATCATTTTATCAGAAAAAGCTAGTGCTTTGAAATACTCTTACTAGCTTTGAGTTTTAGGCATATAAGCTATTTCAATTAGCGACATGACTTACTAGGTAGGAGATGACAATTCGTGGTCTGTTCTAACCAAATACTGTAAATATGGAAGTGCACAACGTCGAAGACCCATGTCTTAGTCTTATACGTCACCTACGGGCGACGAAGTGGTGACTTTGTATCCTTACTCTGTAGTCTGTAATCATATGAACACTATTAACTTGTGTTTTATTATTTAAAATATCCATAAATATTCAATTTATTTCATGAATGTATTAAGTATAAGGATAGGTACTAACTACTTAGTGGAAATTTAACAAATAATTATGACATTAATGTACTTACATAAGCAGAGTTACTTTGAATAAGGTTGATTCTATGGATACCAAGAGTAGGGTTGGCTATGAAGTAATAAACTCTCAACGCGATTTGGTTCAATATCTACGTACACGCGTGACAGATTAGCGATACCTATGATAGATATCGCGGCAGTCCGTGTTAAGAGTTTTTAATAAATACAGGTCTAGGTTACTCATTGCAGCTACTTATATTCTTTGAACTCAAAACTACCACTTATTGAAACATAGCTAAGCTGTTACGAACAGGGCCCTACATACTTATAAGGTTTCAGTATTCACTGGATTAGTAGCAAAAGAAGTGGTTACAGTACCATAGCTACTAATTATAGTATGGAGATAGTACAAGGTATAGCAGGTCAATGTGTCATGGAGCTGGTAAAAAAAAAGAAAATATCTATGTTTATTATCTAATGTGACAAACAAGTAAATAGCCCACTCGATAATTAAAGCTTAATTAACACTTATACACTTGCTGTGGTATCGTTAAATGCGGCTTGGCTGTGGTATCCTTGATATTCAAATATATAATCAAGCCTTGTCCTTGTAAGTCATGTAAAAAGGAATGATAGGTTAGCACATTGTGCACAGTGCATTCTTTGTTTCCATTCATTTCTCATGCCTGGGAGAAAGTAATTCTCTGTAAGAACAGATTTTTGGGCGTTTGCCTATGTTCTCCAAGAAAGCACTTAAAGGACATGGCAAGAGTCCTATGCTCGCTAACGATTGGGTATTGCAAGATACTGTGGTGCTCTTTTTTACAAGCGAATACGTTAACTTTTGTCATCGTTGGTTCCAACAAGTCCCCTTGACTATTCCAAGCGCATCCAAAAGAACCCTCTCGGCAACAGTTACGAGTTTATCTGTCCTTTAGCATGTATCGAGGAACCTATCCCCATATCGTTAGATGATTGTATAGGAATTTATGTCTTGTATAGAAATGTTGATATTAATAAACAGCATCGTGGAGAGCACCGTGCCTTGTGCTATACGAGCTTAACTTTTTTGATATCAGATCATATATCATCAGCAATGATTTCTATATTACGACCATCTAGAAAGTTGAGTTTAGTGGTTTGGTGATCCTATGAGATGATAGCTTCCAGATTTAGATTCGGTCAATCTGACAACTTATCCATGTTTGAGGATAATAATAGCGTATCGTTTTGTCTTTGTTAAAGCAAAGGTCAGGGTTTGAGCGCTGCCTCATGGTACGCCTACATTTGACGTCTCTACATAACTCAAACACTCTCTGTTGTTTGTGGTTTTTAAATATATGACACCTTGTGATAATCACAGTTCATTCACATCACCTTTACCTAACCAGTATATAAAAAATATAATGGTTAGGTAAAGGCTTTATATAAACTGAAAGAGAAAAGTGTGCCTGTGAAGTATATAGATTCAGCGGCTGGAGACTCCGACGAATTCAATGTGGAAGTGGGTCTGCACCAAGGATCGACGTTAAGTCTCTTACCTCTGCCTGTTGATAATGCTTGCTTTAACATCTAAGATACAGGAAGAGGCACCCTAGTGTATGCTATTCTCTGATGACATTGTTCTCGTCAAGGAAGAGGGACTTGAGGTACAGAGCATGCCAGAGAAGTGGCGCTGTAAATTGGAGAATGTTGGCTTGAAAATCAGCAAACCTAAAACAGAGTACATGTTTTGCGATTTCGGCGGTCTCTCCAATTTTACACCCATATCTTTAGATGGTGTACCTATACCAGTATGCTCGGATTTTCGATACCTCGGTTCTCTTATCCAAAGCTATGGCGACCTGGATCGTGCGGTGAAGCACAGAATTGATGCGGGGTGTATGAAATGGCTGCAGGTCCGGGTACAACATGCGATCCCAAAGTACCCCTTAAATTAAAGTTCAAAATACTACTGCCTGTAGCGAAGATGCGAATGTTAAGATGGGTGTGTGGTGTGACATTTGTCCATATCCATTCTGGATAAACTAAGAAATATATATTTTAGAGGAAGTTTGAAGGTTGCGCCAGTGACGGAAAGTTAAGGAGTGAACGGCTGACATGGTATGAGCATGTGATGAGGCGAGAGATAGTAATTTTGTGAGGCAAGTTTTAAGTATGAATGTTGAAAACTTTAAGGGGTTAAAGGAAGACCAAAGAAAATATGGATGGACTGCGTGAGACATGACATGGATAGTCAGGGAGTGACTACAGAGATGACGTCTGATAGGGTTGCATGGAACAAGATATATTGCGTCAACCCCAAGTAATTGGGATAAGAGCAAGATGATGATGATGAAAGGCTTTATATAAACATTCATTACGTATGTGAATAGGCTATGTGACGACCGAGTAAGACTAATCCACTATCCTTTCCAGTGTTTGTCATAAAAAGCGATTAAAGGATGTAAATAGATAATATCACTGCAACAGAAAGAAAATCTGAAATAAAACCATATACCAACTCGTCTGTGACACGGTATTATACGTCATTTTCTCTGCCATTGTGAAAGAGGCCATGGGACAATAGGGAAGATAAGATAGATAAGATATGAGAAGAATTACTTCGAGCTGCCTCCTTGATGCGATACCTGTGTGAGGCTGCTAATTTTGTAATCCTCCATATAGAAATCCTGTGACATGTATGAGGTTGTTTAGTTTTTTCTAGGATTTGTCACTAATAATTTTCTACAGGAGTACAGACTTTGGAATTGTACTCGCCGGCAATAAGCTTATTCCCATATCCCTTTGCGGATATTAAGGTGAATCTTTAAATAGAAATTGTAGTTTTAAAGTAAATCTTGAGCTTAATACTGGTACTTAGGACGGGGATTTACTCTAATGGATATAATTATTACAAGACAATATCTTTAAGTACATAAGCTAAAATGGTAATACTCGTGCCGCTTGTATGTCGTAGAAACTATGTATAATCTGAACAATTTTATTGACTACACGTTGTCGTCATTGGTTATCTTATCTCGATAAACCTGCACATGATGATAAAATATGATAATAATAAGGATACGATAGAAATTTACACATTAGAACATAATATATAATACTAACTATTATATTTAATGAAGTAACCAAACCGATTATACCTGGTATTTGGTTCACTAGGTAATACAGAAAAGAAGCGGATTGCGTTATTATATTATAATTAGGTATATCATTCGTTTGTAGTCAATTACATCAAAGGAGGACCTAATTATAATTAGATATTGCCTGAATTGATTGATCGGAACTGAACTCGTTCACTGGTACTGTTGAATTTTCTAGTAAATAAGAGTACCTACCTACAGTATCTAATGTTGGTGTTTACGTCTCATTTTTAGACTAGCTCTGAATTATTCCCATAATGTTAAGGAAAATTAAGGTAACTTTACAACAGAAGGCACTTTGACTGTTGAACTAGTTACGTTGTATAGGTTCTTTTGCGCGTGATGAGTATTCTAAACTTAAATGAAAAAAAAAATGTTGAAGGAATATACCTAGTAGTCTCTTCTGTGCTAATAAAAACAGCTGTGATTTTACCGAGATTGTTAAAATGAAATCAATCACTGTTCCTACGCTTAATCCGTTGCTGTATGAAACAGAACACATCAAAAATAACAATTTAAAATTAGCTATATTCACACCGAGATTTAAATGATTTTAAGAAATTAATGTTACAATTTGATTATGTTCAATAAAAAATAATGGTCCTTTGGTTTACCATAGGGCTTCTGAACTTGCCGTGATGGACACATACTATGACAAGGATGGAGTGTTTATAACTTGATAACATAGCTGTATATTAATACCGTTTCACCGAAGTTGGCGACCGATTTTCCTTCTTACAGCACAATTTTTTGTTTATTTGTAATCATAAATTAAATTAGATCCAAATGCGAAACTTACTATACCGATTACCTCGAGGAGATCATGACGCTTGTTTGCTTGGGCTACCTGTGCCTTTTTCAGTCTCTGACTACATAGAGTCCTAAAATATTCGTCATTTATAGAGTAACTATTGCTTCGTGACGGTATTTATCTATCATCACAGCATGCCCTATAATCACTTGGTATAAGGTGAGCAAAGTAATTGGCTGATATGGCCGAACCTACAAATAGTAGTAGCAATTAACCTGTCTCGCAACTATACCTAAACGGAATTCAATTCGAATTTCATTGAAATCCTTCAAACTGCTTCGGTATGAAGATTAACTCCATTCACAAACTGCCATATTTAATTTCTTTTCGTATTGCTATTTGATTTCGCGTTTGTATTACCATTTCATAATCTCGAAGCGCAAACGCCTACGCTCCAAACACACATAGAATCATCTTACGCTTGAAATCGGTTGAGTGATTGGAAACGATTATATCGATAATCGGTATTGACTGGTCGATAGTCTGGCGCCATTGCCATTATTGTCACGATGTTTTCAGTTGTGCGTATGGTCTATATAATAATTACTTAGAAGAATACAGTATAGTTACGATAAGATCGATAGTTTAAAACTAATATAAGATTTTGATTTTTAAATATACAATGCAATTTTAGGTTAAAAAGATGGTAAAGTCAATAGTATTCAGGTTTCATCTAGTGTTATACCGAACTGCGCTTTGCGGTATTTGGTGTACTGCCTTCGTATTAATAGACTGCGACTGAAGCCTCCCAATGGTCTGATACTTAAATAAATGAACGTACACGATATTAAGAATCCTTTCGTTTAATGACGCTGTGATCCCTTGGCTAAAGGAATGGTACCAGATTGTAGTTACTTTCAGTCGTCTATTACACTAAGTAATAACTTTTTAAATTATGTACATCTTTTTAATTTTAAGTAGGTAATGTACCTGCCGAGGCAGCGGGTGACCGGACCGGGGATTAGTCTGGTCGCCCTTGGAGAGAGGCCACCGCGTGAAGACGACGCCCTGACATCGAGACATATTAGTCGAGACGACAGGGCGTCGACCCGAGAGGATACCCGTGAGGGTAGACCGCCGGATGGGCCACAGAAGAAAAGAACGCGTACCAGTGGCCCACCCGCAAGGCGTCGAGAGGTATATTGTAGGGCGGGTCTACTGAGTCGTGCGCCGCTTCTCCTGTCGCCCCGGACGAAGTAGTGGGGCGTGACCGTACCGTAGCCCGCCGCCAAAAAAAAAAAAAGTAGGTAATGTACCTATCTTGTAAAATAATTAATATAAATAAATGAATTGAGCGTATCCGTTGGGTATTTTCTCTAAGGGCTGCTGATGATTTCGGTCTGCTACGCCGCGTTGTATGGAAATTAGCCAACACAATATGAAAGCTTCACCTCGTAAATAAACTTTACCTGTTATAACATATTTAAAGATAAGTTTTATATAACTACCTCAGTTCTTAACAGGATAGAAAAATCTTACCCACTGACTGATCTTAAAAGAAGAGAGGCACAGAGTCATTTAGAAAATCATAATAAGATTCATATTAATTTTGTTCCATTCTGTTCGTGAGAATACGTTAGTACTGCCAACACGGAAGACCTACACGTTACATCTGCAGTGATGCACTTCATAAGCTCCCCTAAAATATTGATATTTCGAATATCAAAGGTATTAATTTAGACAGGCGAGTGGTTGGCTCTGCTCTCTACGACGTCGTCTGCTGGAGCATACCACGATGGACCATTGCAACCGGTGCGTCTCTTCCGTGTCGGTAAATAGACGCGCGCGTCGTTTCTTAATTGCGAGAAGGGGCCGATGCTTTATAAGCTCCATAACGTCCGTCGACGTGCGTCTCGACTGCGAAATGTTTGCTTTAATTATTATTGGAATGGAGGGTAATTCTCTGTAGTTTTGTTCGGCTAGACTTGGCGATGTTCCGAAATGGGTAGCGATGCAAATTGCCTTGGCTATCGCCCAATGTAGAGCTCTTCAGGCTCAGTGGCTTTAGCGAGGCACACCTTTTGTTGACTACTGACCTAAACATCTTATCAGTTGTCCCTCCATATAAATAAAATTCACTGTTGCATTATAGACTTTTGAAATTATAATGTAATACAGTTTCTGAAAATTTAATCCATTGTGTTGGTGTTAATTAACGACGTAAAGCACATAATTGGAATAAAGGAGATATTTACGCATGATCGTCTGATGGTAATCGGATGATCAAGTCAACAAAGACGTACAAGAAAAGTCAGTTATGTACACAATTCATCCATTAAATGTATGTAGATTGAATTGACTTCAAAATAAAGATGAAGTAATTTATTAACTGTAAGCAATGGACAATAAAGTAAATAAATACTTAATTCGTTTCATATTTCGTTAGCCGTAAAGTTAAAGTTATTAGACGTAAAGCACATAATTGTAATAAAGGAGATATTTACGCTTGATCGTCTGATGGTAATCGGATGATCAAGTCAACAAAGACGTACAAGAAAAGTGAGTTATGTACACAAGTCATCCATCAGATGTATGTAGATTGAATTGACTTCAAAATAAAGATGAAGTAATTTATTAACTGTAAGCAATGGACAATAAAGTAAATGAATACTTAATTGGTTTCATATTTCTATTGCCAATATATCGTTATTGTATTTTTACTCCGTCATCACACGGAATAGGACAAAATTACTATCGTGTTATATAGTTTTTTTTTAAATTATTGTTTTTGAATTGTCTTATAATAGCTCAGATAGGTAGGTATATCTTTTGAGTTTAGTAACTTAGAATTATTTATCGAATTCATGACAGTAAATATATATCATACTAGCAAAAATTTTAAAATTTATAACCTTTGACTTGTATCTACTTACTTTATTTAGTTTATTTTTTATTCTTGAATTGATGAATGATTAAGACTAGCTATTGTTTGTCCAAATTCCTTGCTTGCGGGTGTCGTGTGGGGCGGCGGTGACCTCAGTTTATGTATTAAGAAATCTAACTATCATAAATCTTACACCTTATACTTAACCTAGTCTAGGTTGAACAGTAGTCAGAATTCCCTTCCATTAGGAATAAGCCTCGTCTCCAACAAAGAAGCCAGATGTCATCCGACAAAAAGAGAAATTATAGATATAGCAATTTAAAATTTATTTAGTATTTTAGGTTTTACTAATGGTGTTCAAGAGGAAGTAATGAGTATTTTTAAAATAATCATAAATTGAAAAATATGCGGCCACTATGTATTTTTGTTTAATGTGGGAAAACTTTGTGCTTGAAGACATTCGGTGGCAGTATATGCCAATACAGATGGTAAATGGTGTCGAATTTTGACAAGAATATTTGTTCAGTACAGTTGCTATATTAAAAAATAATATTAATTAGTAATAACAATATGCTGACAATTGCATGTGGTTTTCTTCTTCATCATACAGAATTAAATAGGTAAGTACCTACTGCCATTTAACGTGTATTGTATTATTTGAAAGAGGCCGATATTTCCCCGTTGACATGGGTATATTTATGTGCAATGAGCAAAATCGAACAGACGTCGTCAATATATTTCCTTTTACGTGTCATCCTTTGAATGCGTAATAAGAAGTTTCGTCTTGGGCTGAATACTAAAAAAAAGGATAGTGACGATCAAAACATATATGAAAGGTTCAGTGAACTTTTTAAAAATAAATACTTTGTTCCAAGGTAGTAGTAAGCACTTACGCATTTTTTTTTTTTTTTTTTTTTTGTGTGTCTTAGTTGTTAGCCTCAGATGGCTATGACAACTTTACCCGGACTGTGGGTGAGCGCTGAGGGCTCTCAACCCGTTAAGCACTTACCCAAGAAATACTAAACCTATTAAATTACTTTCATATAACAGTTACCTGATGTCGCTCTGATTGACCGAGAACTGAACTGAACATGATTTACACCGTAACCCTCAAATCTTAACCTGATGACACTCGATGTGTTTATAATGCAAACCTATTTGATGTTACACATTTTCATGGAAATAAAACATTTTTAAGAAATATACAAAATATTAATAGATAGCTAGGTACTTACATTTGGGTTTTGTTCTTCCTTTAGAAATGACCAGACGTTGCTGCCGTATACCTACTTTATTTTATCGCGATCAGTAAGTCTCCGATTATTTCATATTGTTTGCATAGAGAAAAAAAGGAATCTTTTTGGATAGTTATGACAATGGATGTCATGTATCATAGAAACAAATGTCATTGGCGCTTAGTCACATGATCCAGGATTTGTATACGGAACCGATTGACTGACTCATACTTGACCAATAAGGAGATTTATTACATATCATAATTAAGTGGTTAGGTAACTTTATTTTTTTCAGAGAAAATTGTATGGGTTTTAGAATTCAAGTAAGTACATATCTACTTGAATTAGGGTTGCCAACTCTCGAAAGGAACAAAGCGGGAGAATTGTATGTTTAGGAAATTTATATCCGGGGGTTTGAAAGAAAATCGTGATTTAATTTTTTAATTTATTTTATTTTCGAGCAGCATCTAAATAATCTAGCCACAAAGCGAGTGAATAGCGACGAGCGACGACGGATGTATTTAATTTTTAGAAAATCCGGAGAAATTATTGCTATCCAATAGGTCGGAAGGATAACCATTATTACCGGCGTCTCCCGGGCAATCCGGGAAGGTTGGGGACCCTAACTTGAATATACCTAGATACATTATTCGGAAAGATAATGTATGTATGTATAGATATATCTATATATATATATGTGCTATAATATAGCCATGATTGTTTATCTAAGACTCCCATTATATATCACTATCCACAAAACTGATGTTAGTGTATTATTGTTCTGATTTCAACAATATCAAGTGGTTGGTATATAGCATGGCGAAAGGAATAACCTTTTAGATGTCTTTGACAAGGCCGTTTATAACTGTGTAAACAAGTCTAGCATATTAGGAGGTCGATATACTCATTTATCTAAAATACCTACACTTAAACTTGTTAATTAAATTCAACTATATTTTATATCTATATTCGGACCTATGTTACTTAGTGTTACAATTTATAAAAAGTTATTAAATTATCATTACTTCACCAGCAATGGCAAATACCTATAGTCACATATTTAATATACCTACTTATGTCATAAGCGCAGTACTGGCAGTACGTAGGCATTAGTGTCTATTTAATACAAATTATATTACGTTTAAGTGTTTACCTAAGTGTATAAATATAAGATTATAAAGTATGTGGTAAGTAACTAAGTAATTAGATAATACTTCACGATCTTTTCCGAGAAAGGCATGGTGGAGTATTCACATGCACAACAAGTGGACTTATCGCATTGGTGTACCTGTTCATAGCGATAACATTAAAATACAACTCACTATCGCCTTCTAAGAAGTCACCCGTTGTCGATGCGGCCGTCGGTTAAGCGTGAGGCCGCCGTGGCGACGCGACAGGTAGCTCTTGCTAACGGCACTCGTCTGAGAATACCATTTTCATTTTAGACAAAGTATAATATGCCGTTAATATACTTTCTCTTGTCATTAACACTCACAAAGATTAACATAGTGAAATCTATACGAAGACGAATTATTTTTAACAAACTACTGTCATTTATGCACTTGCAAAGCCATATTGTGCTGAATAGGTTATACTAATCTGGCATTCAATCATATGATATTTAGATTAAAGTGGCCCGATTTGTAATAATTTGAATTACTATAATAGAGTTGAAAACTTTGATTGTTTGAACGCCCTAGGTGATTTGAAAAATCTTTTTATTGTTAGCCTGTTTTTTTTCGGAGTTTATGGTTTGGTTACTAATACATTTAAGCCAAATCTTGGTTTATAAATTAACTTCATTTAGTCATCGTCGCCTTCAACACTTCAACAGTGCCATGGCTACACTGTTAAAGGTGTCTTTGGGAATTTTGATAAAAACGTATGTAAGGCACTGTTATATCATATTTACTACAGCTCAGTACTTCCTGTTCATCAAATTATATAAAATGCCATCAAAATTACTTAATATAACACGTTAAATTACTAAGATATTGAATATTATACAAGAGCACCACATGACACTTTTTCTTACCCGCTAAAACTCCTTAGTAACTAACTTATAACTCACTCAACTTTTATTATTGTTAGTGAGTTTGTCTTCGAAGTTTATTTTGTTGATAAGTATCGAAGACAAAGTTGCAGCATCAAACACTTCTAGTGTTCATCTAAAATCATCAACTTACTATTATAACTATCCGTCTTTAAGACAATTTAAACAATTGCAAAAAAATAATAGGATTAAAATATGAATCCTCAAATTGCCGGCAAAACGTCGTTTATTAGGTATATATTCATGACGGTTTATAGGATAAATAAGTAGACAGGGTACACAACATCACAAACATTACATTTTAGGTTTAATTAATTATTTGTATTAATATTGTATTTAAATAACTATTAACTAATACCTACACTTACCTACTAAAGAAATGTGTAATACTTAATACCACGTTTTATTGTTTTGTTCACTTGTATAATAATGATATGACAAATTTCTTTCTATGTGTGCTGTATACAGTAGCGTTGTCGTATCATATTCCTATCATATGTATTTGTAATATGGACCCAAACATTGCATCACAAAGATCGTTATTCCATGCGGTGTAGTAGCAACAGGGCACTAACTCAGTTTCCACGCTCTGATTATTGGATGTTGGCTCTAGACAGTCTTTATCGGCAGCGATCAGAAACTGATCTCAATGGGAGTGTTTTGAGAAATCAATCTAAGCGTGTTAGGTACTATATAAGTAGAAAATTATAATGAAATGCCTAATTTTGTTTAAAAATATTAGGCAGTTTAAAAATCCTTTCTTTTTTTAATCAATAAAAATCAATAAATTTAAATCCTGTGTCGGAATTAAAAGTATTTTTATTAAAGTTACGTTTATCGAACAATCCGGTAATTACGAACTCCGTAAATTAAAATTTTCATACTAACAAAAATCAAATGGATGTCGAACCTTTGAATGATCCCGTGAAAACTTAAAAAAATAATTAATTATCTATATTAAAATATATATAAACTTATAAACGTATACCTGACGATCGAGCGCGGAATGAAATGGATAACTGGATATACCACTGGTTCCATCAAGGGCAGATCTTTGTTCGAGCGGCTGCATTATCGAGCCTTATAGACACAGTTGGCTCACATCGTCTTGTGTCATCGGTATTAATGTGCTTCCAATAATACTTGCCATGGTCAACAAAGCTGCTTGTTACGATAAATTGTGAGACGGAGTATTCAGCGAGACCACACCGGTTAGGCCACCGGGTTTATATGGAAACTTTTGTTTTGACTGATCTAAGCATTTTTGTGTTCTGTATCAATAATGTTAACTAATTGCATTTGCATATATGTGAATGATAATATATAAATATGTAGGTAGTTGATTCAATGGACGGCTGGATTATATTGAGTGAGATATAAACTATCTAAAAGTCTATTAATAAATTTGTCTTGCATATTTATTAGTTTCTTATGCCAAAACAAATATTTCAATATTCTAGAACGAGATCTTTGATATTATTGGAAAATGATTTTGCTTCATTAATTTTTTATTATTTAACCATGTGGTGATATTTTAATGCGCTTTTTATTTTTTATTTTACATACTTGATTGTTTTAGATTGAATAAAAATCAATTAATAATTTTATTGTCAGTTGCATAAACTATTATTTTTTAATTTCTAACTTACGCTACACAAATCCTTTTAATGATTTATAAACTTACTAATGACGTAGTTATGTTATTGCACTTCATTACCAAGATTACATCACCACTTATCATTAAGTGGGTTGCAGTGTGCCACTTGCTTGTTTTCTAATAAAAAATGGTAACTCATAAAATATAGAAAATAACTATTTACCTACACTTATTTTCTTGAGTTATCATCGAAAGACCATGTTATGCATATATCTACAGGGTGTCCCAAAATTCAACGATAAGCCGGCACCAGCAGGTGCACCTATATATGACTACTCGAGAACAAAAAAGAAAAAAATTCTACCTTGATTTTTTTTTTCATTACGACAAAAAAACCGATTTCTTTAAAAATCGTCATCTTTTATTATATTATTAAGTGCCATTGCTACAATTTTACAAGTAATTCTGTGATTTTTTTTGTATTGGCAAGGTAAGTAGCACTACTATCGATCACAATAATTAAAAATTCCAGAATATCTATAGTTTTTACACAAAAATCAACCAAAACTATGTTTTTTTTCATAAATTATGTAAGATTTTGACTTTCAGCTCACTTTCACTCATCACAGTGAAAAAAAAAAGTATGGACACTACTGTGGCAAATAGTATTAAAAATTGGCGCAACTAACTACAATTCTAAAATGGTATAACATTCTAGGCAAACTAGCCACAAAAATATACTTAGGTGTACTATTTCAAAATAACAACCATATTTCGAAAATTGTTAGTGTTGATAGTAATCACTTCTACTATGTAGCCAAAATGTTTTTGTTGCAAGTTCTCAGAATTTGAATGAGACATGTGCGTGGTCCATAAGATAACATAAGTTAGACAGAGATAGATATAGAGAGATTAGAATTTACTATATTATTAAAATTACAATAAATGTTCGAATTGTTTGCCATTGGCAGTAATGCAGGCACGACATCGCCTTAAAAATGAACGTTTTATTTTTCTTGCATATCTGATTCTGTTCATGTGATCCACAGCCTGAATTATTTTTTGGCGAAGCTCGTCCAAGGTTGCAATGGGTTTTCAGTAGACTCTGTCCTTTAGACCACCCCAATAGAAAAAGTCCAGGGGATTTAGATCGGGTGAACGGGGTGGCCAAAAGATAGGACCAAGTCGCCCGATCCAACGCCTTGGGTACTCTTGGTCTAAGTACTCTCGCACAGGGCGGGCATAGTGAGCTGGGCAACCATCGTTTTGAAACCACATGTTTTGCAAATCACTTAAGGGCACGTCTTCTAATAATCCTGGTAACTCATTTTGTAAGAAGTTCAAATAGCTATTGCCATCTATGTTTCCTTGTAACTCAAAGGGCCCTATCACTTTTCCATTTATTATGCCCGTCCATAGGTTAACCTTAAATTGATATTGGGATTTGTCTTCTCTCACCAGGTGCGGATTTTCATTGTTCCAGCTATGAAGATTGTGAAGATTTAAATAGCCATCTTTCTTGCAGGTTGTTTCATCCGACCATAAAACTTTGTCTAAGAATTGGGGATCTTCCCTGTGTTTTTGCAGCATTACACGGCAAAATGCGACCCGCAGTGGATAGTCCCGCGGTAATAACGCCTGCACGCGCCTGTAATGATATGGATGAAGCTGGTGACGTTTTAAAATTCTATGTGCAGTACTTTTTGGAATTCCCGTTGCTGCTTGTATGGCACGTACAGAGGTAGTTGTATCGCTTTCTATTTCATTGAGAACTTCTTCATCGTGTTCCGATCTAGGTCTTCCAGCGTTTCTCCTGTCAGATGGTATACGACCCTCCGAAAATGCTTGATGCACGTTAATAAATACGCGATAATCCGGATACCTTTGAAGAGTAGGGTACCTTGCTCGATATAATCTGCTAGCAGCGTTGACATTGCATCGGCATTCTCCATAAATTAGGTGCATATTAGCGTATTCTAACGCTGTATATGGTAGCGGCATAATGAATGCTAAACACTTGAAAATAAGGCAAAACTTCTTTAAAAAAACACAAAATCACAGTCTAAAATAATGCCAAGTCAGGTCAATTTCCAGGTCACTTAATTCAATCCAAAGTCGTTAGTACCAGAGCCACTTTAATTAAAACAGAACGGTGTGCAGTAAACAAAGAAGTAGAGCGTACTGACTTGCTGTGCTGCTGAGGACATTAATTACTTCTCTACCTGCATTAATGTTACTAAACAATTAGCATCTATCTATCTCCCTCTAACGTATAATCTCTCTATCTCTGTCTAACTTATGTTATCTTATGGACCACGCACATGTCTCATTCAAATTCTGAGAACTTGCAACAAAAACATTTTGGCTACATAGTAGAAGTGATTACTATCAACACTAACAATTTTCGAAATATGGTTGTTATTTTGAAATAGTACACCTAAGTATATTTTTGTGGCTAGTTTGCCTAGAATGTTATACCATTTTAGAATTGTAGTTAGTTGCGCCAATTTTTAATACAATTTGCCACAGTAGTGTCCATACTTTTTTTTTTCACTGTGATGAGTGAAAGTGAGCTGAAAGTCAAAATCTTACATAATTTATGAAAAAAACATAGTTTTGGTTGATTTTTGTGTAAAAACTATAGATATTCTGGAATTTTTAATGATTGTGATCGATAGTAGTGCTACTTACCTTGCCAATACAAAAAAAAATCACAGAATTACTTGTAAAATTGTAGCAATGGTACTTAATAATATAATAAAAGATGACGATTTTTAAAGAAATCGGTTTTTTTGTCGTAATGAAAAAAAAAATCAAGGTAGAATTTTTTTCTTTTTTGTTCTCGAGTAGTCATATATAGGTGCACCTGCTGGTGCCGGCTTATCGTTGAATTTTGGGACACCCTGTATATGAAAATATTAAAAATTGCACTATGATCTAAACGTGATAAAATTACAAATTTATCTAACCTATTTTACGTAAATTGATCAGCTGAGCAGAGCCGGATCTACCATATGACTTTTAAGGCTTCAGCGTAGGGTCCCGTGAATTCAAGGGGCCCTCATCTAAGTCAAGTCAAAGTCAAAAATAGCCGATAATAATTTAGAGAATTTGCCAATTGAAAGTGCAGAAATGTTGTATTATAATTTGTCAATTTCTTTACAGTTGTATTTAACAAACACTAAGGCGTAATATATTATAATATAAATCAAATATTATATTGTCTTATTTTTTTCCTATACCTTGTGTAATTAGGTGGGCCCCTTTTTTTTTTTTTTTTTTTTTTTTTTTTTTATTGGTGGGCTATGGGTGCGTCTCGCCCCGCTGAATCGGTCCGGGGTGACGGAAAGGCGGCGCGTGACCCCATAGACCCACCGTAAAACCTTCTCTCTTCGCCGTGCGAGCGGACCACCGGTACTCGATTTTAACTTCGGTGGCCCGCCCGGCGGTTTACCCTCGCGGGTTCCTCTCGTCGACGCCCCGACAGATTTCGCCGTCGGGGCGTCGCCCTCACGCGGTGGCCTCACGTCGGGTGACCGGACAATTCCCCGGTCCGATCACCCGAGGCCTCGGTTAGGGCGGCATCAGGCGCAGGTATTCGCGCCTGCGCCGCCCCGGCCGCTGACGGCGGCCCGGGTCGCGGGATTCCTCCCGGACTCGTTCCACCGCCTCCTTCTGCGAGATGACAGCCTCGCAGAAGGCGGCGACCGCGTCCCAGTTCCTGACTCTGTCGACCATCGCTCTCGCGACAGCCGGTAGCGTCAGGTCGGCACCGATAACAGCGACGAGGTCACGGCGCTGCCGGTCAAAGCCCGGACACGCCTCCAGCGTGTGTTGCGCCGTGTCCTCGTCACTGCTGCAATGGTGGCAGAACGAAGTCCACTCCCTACACGCGACCGTGTGCAGGTAAAAGCCGAAGCATCCGTGCCCCGACAACACCTGCACCAGTCGAAAGGAGAGGACTCCGTGCCGCCGCTCCATCCACTCCATCAATACGGGCCGGAGAGCCTCGACGGTGACGACACCGTGTCTAGGCCTCTCCAGCCGCGTAGCCCAACGGGCGATGACGTCTCGGCGGGCGTCCTCGCGCCAGGTGGCTATCTCGCTCAGCGATGGGGAGCCACCTTCGTCGCGCAGTGAGGTCACCCGCCGGTAGAGGTCGGAGAGCATCTCCGCCTCTAGGTCCCACGGGGGTGTCCCGGCCAGTAGGCATGCCGCCTCGGTCGATACCGTGCGGTACCCGCGAATGGCTCTGACCGCCATGACTCTCTGGGGTCTCCACAGAACAGCCCTGAGCTGGACGTTCAGAGCCCTCGCCCACACGGGTGCGCCGTACATGGCCATAGAACGGATCACCCCCGCATACAGCCGTCGGCCCTCGAAGCTGGGTCCGCCCACGTTCGGCATGAGCCGCGAAAGGGCGGACGCCGCGCCGACCAGCCGGGGAGCAATTCGGCGAAAATGATCCCGGAACCACCATCGCCCGTCGAGCACCAGACCCAAGTACTTCATATGGGCCTGGATGCTGATGTGGACGGAGTTGACGACTAGCGAGACGCCGATTGGCGGCCTTACGCGTGGCCCATGGAACAATAGGGCCTCCGTCTTATTTAGGGCCACCCTGAGCCCCAGCGCCTCGATTCGCCCGACCATCTCCTCGGTGCCGAGAGTGGCCAGGCTCGCCGCCTCTTCGAGTGTCCTGCCCCGGGCTGTGACGAGCGTATCGTCAGCGTAGCATATCACGCTCAGCCCGGGGGGGAGACTCCCTCTCAACGCCCAGTCGTACCCGATGTCCCACAGAGTCGGCCCCAGAACCGACCCCTGTGGAACGCCGCACGACATGATTAGGTGGGCCCCTAGGTAATATATTTTTTTTTTTTTAAAAAGACCTCTCTGCACTAAGGAAAATAATCCTTGTATCGCGGGGGACTTTACAAACATGCAATTAACGCAGACAAATTACACCCAGACTCAGAACAACACTTTGTGGATCGCACAAAGTATTGTGCTGCGTGGGAATCGAACCCACGGCACTGGCACGGAAGGTCGGTATCTTAACCACTACGCCATCTGTGCAGTCAAATATTAGTCTAGGGCCTCCTAAACTCACGGTCCGGCTCTACACCTGAGGATAAATCAAATGCACACGCTCATTGGACGAAGTTACTAAGAAATATGACTCCCCATAACGACATAATGCCATAATTTTAGGCGGGTTTCCCTCCCATTATGTAGAAGGGCTCGAGTCCAACAGCGGGACATATATGAGCTGAGATGATGATGATGATGATATACGCGGGTCGGCAATCTCAGTTGGTGTGGTGTTGTTGTCTTTGGAACACCAAGATGCCATAAGTAAAGGGCAGGTCGAAATCAAAGGATTTCGGTGGCCTGTTAAACTGACGGAGAGGGCTAACACAACGATGGTATCCTCGCCGCTCATCTGTCGCCCATGAAGTTTTGGTCCGGGTGCCTTTTATCCATAGTTTGAATGAAAAAATATCTAGTAGTAGGTGATTTGTTCATGTTTAATCGTTATTATACTTTAATTTAATTTTATTTGGACTGGTTTGACAAGAACATTCCGGAACTGCAAATAATAAATAATGGTTAATATCATTTGTAATTATTCACTATCATTATTCTTATGTGCAGTAATGACCTACTGTTATATGACTAATATTAGGTTTTAAATGTTTCGCGAGGTATTCGTTTTTTTTTTGCAATCAAAGATGTATGTAAAGCAAACTCTTTGTGTAGTAGGTTATTTTTATATAAGGAAACTATAATGTAATTCAGCAGTTCGTCCACCATTTATGTGAATATGGTAGTTATTTTATTCAAAATTCAAGTTATAGTCTGTACCTGAGAAACATTAAAAAATATCATGTAGAACGGATGTACATAATATATAGAATAATTTTCTTGCATTTTACAAATATATAGTTAGTTACCAATTACTCCTCGAACCAGATTAATCATTTTTGGATCACTCAAAGAATTGTTTTGAGTGGGAATATAAAAGCCCTCATCACTTTTCTACTCTCTAAGTTTCTACTTTGACCACAAGCCATCTGTGAAGACTAACATTATGTTCAAATTAAATCCATTTAAAAACACATAAAATACGTATAATACCTAACGTTGTCTAATAGAAGATTATTATAGGTATTATTCCTATAGATATTCATTATAAAATATTCTTTATCTCATAACTGAGTCGTGATATGAGTTTGTGAGAGAACGTAGAGTATCACCATGCTTAATTGTAAGATCAAAAGGGGTCAAGTGTGTATATTGACAAGCGCCTTAGTGCCAACGTCATGCCCAGGAAGGCCCGACCATCACGTCAGCATTTCATTTGTACATTACAAAGAATTCACTAATAGCGTTTTATCGTTAAAGTGATAATACATTTAAATTCATATACGTACGAGTAGATCATTTTTTTTGTTTACGCTGTGGAAATGCACATACGCACTATCCCACGTTAGTAAACCTACTTAGTGGTCTGAAACTCGCCGGCCGACTTCTCCACTAAAACCATATACCTACTAAAACCACACCGAGCCCTTCGCGCTTTTACGGGGGGTTGGAGAGATCATCCATCTATTGATATTCTACCACCTTGTTAGTTAACGGGCCAGTTTTGTTCCTTTCACTTCTTATTCTTATAGACAGGCGATGGTGACGATTTGAAGATCTACTTTTATAGCTCGTGAAAATTGAGAAATACATTGTGTTATAATGACTACTTAATCCATATATTTTAGTGGCTACCCTAATATATTTTCGTCGCGAGTTTGTATACCAGGTATAAACAATTCGTATAGGTACTTATTATTTAATTATGAAACCGCAATTAGAATCAGTAGAACAGCATAGTACCTTTTAACAATTTATAAGGAAAAGTATGTTGCTGTCAAAACTGCAGTTCGTTCAATCAATTCAATATTTATTCTAAATATTAAACTAATATGATTTAAATGAGTTTTTCAGGTGAGCACTGTTACCCATTCTCTTGTTGATCCGTTATCATATTTACTCGACTCCCACGGCAAACTGAAGGGATACATTGTATTCTTAACCCACCACTATAATTGGAGTTCAATTCCCTTACACACAATACACATAATATTGCGATGACCCATAGATATAGAATCTTATATAAAGTAATGGAATGGCGGTATTTTAAATTCAAATTATTAACGGTTATGTCTGTTACTACATTAATAAATAGGTATGAACGACAATATCATCATTAATATTCTCCTGAACTCCTAGAAATTTATATGGAGTTGGCATAGCAGGTCTTATTTCTCTAGTATAGGTGGTACAAAAATGTAGAACATGCTGCATAGTATTTTGATTAAGAAGACTTTCTTTGGAAACCCGACAGAAGTTGTTCTCATTGCTGTTGAGCAATTACAAAATTTAATAAATAGGACCACTTGGGCATATTTCTTTTCAAATAAAATAAGGGTATTGTAATCCGTCTACACATATATCACGGTATTAGGTCCTAACATAAATGAAAAATATACTAAAATCCAAATTGAGAATATCTATTTTGACAAATTAGCAAAATGATCACAGAGATATTAATTAAAATTGGGCCAAGCCAACATCGGGTAAATAAATATATAATATGTAAAAGAAATATTCAAATAAATTTGGTGTCGATGTCTTTGATGACCAGCTAAGCAGGATTGTTGTTCTGCTACTATTACTCATGCGATGTCGCAGCACGGTACGACGTATTAACTTGCCGTTTGCCACTGTGTGCGCCTTTATTGAATACTGATAAGTTTACTCATGTCACACTGTAAGTTATTGTTTTCATATGGCAATACTTTAACCAAGACCGAGTTCGTTAAGCGTAAACGATTTGGACAGTTCGTCAGACACGTTCAAAGCAGTTCCAGTTATTCTAGCTTCGTCACGTCTTTTATAAAAATTTATTTAGCTAATCGATGTCATTAATGAGATTTTTTAATAAAGTCTCGTTAAATGATTACGTTTAATGTATGTGATTATATCATCATCATTCTCCTACTCTTATCCCAATTACTTGAGGTCGATACAATATGTACTCTTCTTTCATACTACATATTGTGGAAGTTATTGGCAATAGTTTTGTGACCGGCCGCCTGCCAGACGTCAACCCTCCTTGGGAATGCAATTGTTGACCAAACGGCATCAGATGAAGTTGGCCTAGGTCGTAATAAGGCTCTTAATCGTCTTTTACGACACCCACGAGCAAGGAAGTGTTGGTAGTATTTGAAGCCGCTATCACACAGTGTAATGTATGTGATTATATATTATAATGTAAAATCAATGTAAATAGAAGTAATAGTGTAATTCATAGGCATAAAATGGCTCCATCAATGTGGTTTAGTGATCTAAAAGTTAATAAAAGAACAGAATAAGATTATGAAATCGATAACGATACAGTTGTATAATACGAATAGTAGATTGCATGAACACCTATCAATAGGCACAGTAAAAGAAGGAATCTGTGACCCATCTGAAAGATAAGAAGAGCATCTAATTCATTATTTTAATGAATTAACATAATTGAACTGATTAACCTTCCAAATTCACATAAGACATTTAAAAAGACATAACACCCTACAGAGAGAGAAGGAAAACTCGAAACAAAACCCTATACAGACACGTCTGACCAGCGTGGTATAGTAGGTCAATTACCCTTCCATTTTGAAGGAGGTCCGAGCCCAATAGTGGGATATATATAGGCTGAGATGCTGATGATGATGTACACCCTACAGTTACAAGATAGAGAGTAGCATCAGGCTGAGCTATGAATTGATGCTCTCGTTTTATCATTATATTCCTCTTGTAATATTACAAAAAACTAAATCGAATTATGTAGTCCTTAGATTGATTGCCGATTAACAAAAACCACAAAACAAATAATGGTATGTGACTTTAAAATCAATTTTTTATGACTATTCAATTATGAATTTTCACTAAAGATACATTATTTCGTGAGTTATAGGATATAAGATTAATCACCGGACCTGGAACCCTTGCTTAGGTGTTACTTGGTACGATTTTACCATGAGGATATTCTCAATAGTAACTGCGAAACTAAAATATTCTCTGAAGATGGGAATACAGTCACATTATTTGATAGCTAATAAAATGTATCTAATTGAAATGTGGGAATCTTGGAACGGATAAGCAGAGCTTTTTTATCCGTTACCGTATAAAGCTTTAAAATTCTAAATGAAATCTTTATACATGAAAATCGTATAATAAGTTACTCTCTGTGTAGGGACGGTGTAAGAATACCAGACACCACTCCCCATCTTACCTGTTGGAGGCGTAAAAGAAAAGGAAAACTCGAAATAAAATCCTATACCAACCCGTCTGATCAGCATGGTTTAGTAGGTCAGTTGCCCTTCTGTTGTAGAAGAGGCTTGAACCCACCAGCGAAACATATGACTTAGATAATGGTGATAGTAAGCAAAATTTGTTAGATGTGCTAAAAGGTAAAAATGCTTTTGCTAGTTCGATTTTTTTTATCTCTTTAATACAGGGCCCACCTGAAAGCCCTAGAAATAAGAGGCACAGTTGAGCCGAAAAAAAATGCAGCTGCTACTTTCGTATGAGAATTATTACTTTAGATTGCAAATGGAGTTGGATGGATTATCAAGATTCGTAATATCTTACGAAAAATTTACAATCAAGTCAATATTGATACGAAGTTTACCGACTCCGTTATAAAATAATATTTAAATAGCAACTATATATTCCATTTGAAGTGCCTATATTCGTATAATTTTGCAGTAGGTACTGGGATGTTATAAGTAGGTGCGAGTGTTGCACAGAGGCAGAGCTAAGTGAACGACGCCGACGCGGGCGGTGGCGCCTCGTGCCCGTCGTGTTTACGTCTAATTTTGGCGCGAGCGCCGCGACGCCCGCCCTCTCGCCTCCGCGCTGTCCATTGAACACGCCGCGCTGATACGCGCGCGGTTATTTCGGCATGCCGAAGCCGTCACGACGACGCCACGGTATATTCTCTCTCTTACTTTCTTGCGCCCTATTGATGTAGGTTACTGTTTCCATTTTTTTTAACTGTGACAGATGAACCTCCTAAGAGTTTACAGAGGTACCTAACTGATATGCAGCTCAGTCAGGAGCCGCTTTCTACCTTTAAAAAAAGTCAATAAAAAAATAAAGACACGACTGTTCTCAATATAGAAGGAATGGATTGACTATTGAATTTTTTTTATATAAAATCCGATTACGAAATGAAAAATGATGTCGCAAGCGGGATTCGAACCCGCGCCTATTGGGATTCCGGCCCAATCGTGCTGCCACTACACCACCGCGACTAATTGTAGGACATGCAAATTTCACTTCGTATTATATTTACGTCTTAAGGTGACGGTATGCTATCTACCCGACAATGTTTACACATTGTTATAGGCTTAATACTTCAAACTTTACAGTTAGAATTGTATTAAACGATAACACAACCTTGTTATTTAAATTACTGAAATTTAGCATTTAATATGCTTAATTATTTATAAAATCCGATTACGAAATGAAAAATGATGTCGCAAGCGAATTATTGAATTTTTATTTTAAAATATGTAATCACTTATTGCATAATACTCATTATGTTACTGTTATTATTTTGCTCAAAAACTTTTATTAATACATTTAATTTTTATGATAATTTTCTCTATAGTTTACTGCGACTGACTTTCAAACTATTACTATAATTATGTACTCATGTTATATATATATATATATATATATATATATATATATATATATATATATATATATATATATATATATATATATATACATTTTATATACAGATTAACACAAAGATATAAAATTGTGACTGTACCTATTTCACTGTAAAAAAATACTTGGAAATATCTTAGAGGCATGTACTGGTTTTTGTTTATGTCATTGGCTGAAACAACAAAGTTAAAATATTTTGGCGCTGTTGTTTAGTTTAATTCACAAGTAATATTATTAATTCATTTTTAAAGTCATTGTTGAGCTTCAGATTTTCATTTTATAGTGATTGTTTTTACTTCATGTATTGTCTCATTTACTGAGTTTTTACGATATTCAACGGCAATATACAGCGGTGGCGTGGATATTTTTAGTTAAATGCTATAATTTAATATTGCATGTTTAAACTAAATAGTAGATATTATCGCTGGTGTAATTAGAACTAAAGTTTAATATTTGTAGATTACCTTTAGACTTTCTTATTTATTTATTCCATCACAGTTTCGTTACAATCGGATGAGTATCGGAACATATACAGGGGACAAACATTCGTTTTTATATATATTATTATAGATTTAATCTGTTCGAAAGATGTAGATCGTTCGTTTTTCACTCTTATAAGTTAACGAGCCTATTTTGTGTGATGTTTACCGCGCCCAGCCTTCGAGGCTGCGGTGTGATCCGACTTCTCAGAATCGGCCCAAGACCGCTTTGCCACCTCTCGTAATCGCCTTTCTTGTCAGGATATGCTTGTAGATGTTTATACCACGTAGGTACCTGTAAGTGATGTGACCATGATATCGATGTTAGACTTAATATCAGCTATGTGGTATTTTTCTGAGAACACCACCTATTGTTTTTTTTTGTGGAAGTCTGTAGCAGAACCAAAAAATAAAACCTCCCATTGTCGATACTGACATGTTTTGTTAAAAATGATATATACATATATTTTTATTTACATTTATTAAAACTGTTCAGTGAAGTATTATCTCACGTCAGAAAGTGAAAGGTGCGCAGAATAGGTTGCGCACCAAAACGTAACGAGGTCATTCGATCACTAGATTTTACTCCTCAAATTTTTCTCATACTGGGCCCCTTATATGAAAACCGATTCTTAAGGAGTAACTCCAATAACTTAAAAAGTCAAAATTTAAAATTCAAAATTTTAAAATTAAATATCGATAAAATTAGCACCATCTCTAGCTACTGACAGTTTGTCTTTTTAGTTTTTGTACACCCGAGTTGTTACTAACAAAGCATTTGATTTTTTCTCTCGGCTCCGCCTCGGTCTTTGAGTGCTTCGCCGCATTTCTCGGTACCGGCGCCAATCATTCACTAATCTTAGATAGTCAATAATTTCATAAAAAAAATACATTGTTTTATCGAACTTCGATTAATTTCTATTTTATTGTGTTATAATATTAACAGCTTAGATTCTGATATGATAGAAATATATTTTTTTTAAATATGTATAATATAATTATCTTGTTTATAAGTAGCTAATTAAAAAATATACGTTCTGTGACGGTGTCAAATATTTCGATTTAGTTTAATCTTTATTTTTATCCATAGATGGGAAACCTAAAATAAGGAACGGTATTAGTTGTTATGAGTTTATACCGTCTATGCGGTTTCATACAGCGACCTTGATTTGTCAGACAAATGTATCTGGGGCGAAATAATGTTATGTAAATCTGTACCTAGTGACATTTTACTTGTAGGGGGCGAGGTGTTTGTTACCTCCTCTCCATCGATGTTTTGCAATCCAGGCGTGCACTTCGTTGCGATAATACCTACTATTTCGACATAGCAGTAAAATGAACAGGTCTATACGATTTTGAAGCATTAAATATCAAGTTATGTTGTAGTGTTTGATTAGGTTTATTTATTTCATCATTATCATTTCATTCCAGATATGTCGTACTGTTGGGTTCGGGCCACTTCGGGCCCTCTTCACGTGAGAAAAAAATTTACCTACTATACCACGGTGGTCATACGTGTTGGGAAAAGGTTTTGTGTCGAGTTTTGCTTCTCTTGCACAAACGTTATCTGCTTATCATAAGTCTTAATCGTTTTTCAGAACACCCACGAGGCAAAAGAGGGGTAGTGAATTATATTTCTACTCCGTCATTAAATGGAAAATTGTTTATTTAGTAAATATAAATTAGATATATTTTACGGAAAAATCCTCATGTCGATAAATATATTTAATTTTAAATTAGTAGTTATAATTTACAAAATTTTAATAAAGTATTATGTAGTTACTTAGTATTCCACTTAATACACTAAGATTTTAAAAGACAGTTTCATTAAATCGTCGTCCAATTAGAATGGTCTACCTGTTGGTCAGTTTTATCCTGAATCATCAATGATGTCGTGAGTAGCGTAGGAGGGTTCAAGGACCGCTAAGTCATTTAGTATCCAGGTACAGGCTACTGGCCTCGAGGCAGGCCGCCGATACGCTCGTTTCGTCTGCTTGCGTGTGGGAAAATGGTCGTTCGTCCTATTGCCATTATAGGCATGACATAGCTATCGTGTTTCATCTTTGCATGAATTTTAGTATAAAAAGACAACATGGTAATGGTTAGAGCTAAGCTAATGTCAAGTTAAATCATTTTATTGTTTTTTGTAAAATAATGTTGTGTAAATAATAATAAATACATTTACTAATACTAGGTGCTGTAATTATAAAAGAAGAAAATAGTTTATGGGAATCATTGAATAACCCGATCTATGAGATAAAACCACCATTGTGTGATGGATGGTAACGGCTAGTCTTGAGAGAGACGATGCATTGGCTACTCCGGTCTTGAGCGAACGAGATGCATATACATACAAACGTGTTCGGGTCCAAAGTCCGCGACGGCTTGCTGCCGCCGCTATGCCAAGATACACCAATAACTCCAATAAGACACAATAAATGCCTCTTTCAACACAGATCAGTGTATAGGCGCTATTCTGCCATTTATGGAAGAACTTAACTTCTAACATAGTAAAACTACACTCGTTTTTAAATACTAATAAATAGATTATTTTCTCAATTATAGCAGTGTATACGTGACTAATATTGATTACTCCCTCAGCTACAACTTGCACTTATAATAATAAAAATACTGAACCTCAGAAACAATATCTATAGCATGAATAAAAAAAAACTGTGTCCCATTATAAACAGTTTCTATTACGGTAACGGTTTAGTTCCTGCCTATATGTAGTTCCGGTGCAGCAGCAACACGAGCATACGTCGACTGAGACCATTAGGACTTCCTGTTCGTCCACCGGTAAATGGGTGTACTATACCCCGGTCTGGCTAGTATTTGCCACAATATTATGAATGGGTTGTGCGTACTGCACAATGAATTATTCGTACCAGACTGGCTTCCGTTGGCGCCGTGCATATGTTCCACGTCCTGCCTTTTCGCCGATCAATGTCTAATTATAGGGAGCAACTCTCCACCACATGACTTCGGATGACTCAGATTGACTTAATAATTGTACGAGCGCTGGACTTATTAGTAGCTTTGCTTGTCTTATGAACGTTTTGAATTTAGCACAGTCGGTTTATGTCTGCTCTATATTAATATATTTACTTACATATTATTACACTGTAAATGCGTAATTGGCGTTTGTGGGAGGGGTGTGGGAGGATGTCATCATTGATTGCCTAAATAGTGACATTAACGCAATTATATCGCTTGCTCAAAAGAATAGTGTCACAATTCAAAATAGCAAAATTTTTCAGGAGTGTCAAAATAAGTATTTCCTTTTTCGTCAGCATAATATCCTTAAAAACGACGATGAAGAGTTGATAGGGTGAACTTATAATATTAACACCCGTCCACCATCAAAAATTGAAATATAAAGAGAGAGTTGTGACACTATTCTTCTGGGCAAGCGATATATTAACAGCTGTACCATTCCAATAGTTTCAGGCTCTCATAACAAACAATTTTGATTATTTTCATGTCTATCTCTGTATTGGTCGAATGATTCCAAATAGTTTGCTTGAGCATTTTCATTCATAAGAATGCTTCATTTAAAGGCGTCAGAGAACTATTTTATATCGCATTGATCTCATTATTTATATGCGTTTTAGAACATTTACATCCTGCAACACTGTTTAGTCCCAAGGTTTTCTTTTCCTGTGCAATGCGGCTTAGAATTTGCTAAAGTTAATGATTTTAGTATTTTGTATCTTTTCTAGAGCAACATAAGACACGATTGACGTAGTTTGCTACACAGATTCCCTTTACACGTTTCTAAAAGTGACTTTTATGAGCAACTTTGTGAAATATTTTATGACTTTTAAAAATAACTTCTACCTAGCTGTTTTATATGAAGAGCCATTCCAAATATTAGTTATATTTTTTATTTTTGATATTAAACTGTGCTATCTCATAAGCATATAACCATGTCTCTTAATTTACTCTACAAAGCGTCAGGGGTTCAAGAAAGTTTTCTTGTAAAACCTTCCATTTTGTATTTTGTAACTCGCAAACATGTGCCTCATAGTCATAATTTCTACTTTATAGTCCAAATACCATTACTTAAAAACTAAATGACTTTTACTCTCTTTTTTAATCTTTCAGCCCATAAATGACAATCTTATGCCACCTAACAAAGGTTTCTGATAAATGATGTGATGTAATTATAAATATATGAAGTCTAATACTATAAACCATCTTCAGGTATGTTTTATCCTATTAGGATTAAATTTGTCACAAACATTGAAAATTTTTATCTTTATTCTTGATCAAACTCCAAATAGGAAAAAATGTTAAAGAACCTCAACTGAGAAGAATAGACAATAAACAATTTTCTTAACCTGTTACAATATCACGATTTAACAGAGTGCGTTGATTGTTGTCGTTCTTCATCTCTAGGTCAAACAATCAGGTTACTACGCTTAATATTCGTCAATATTGATAGGAGCAAATGGACAAATATGTATAAAATACAAAAACTAGTACATACATACATACATATCATCACGCCATATCTCTTGCAGGGTAGGCAGAGAGAACAGAGTGCTAGAGAACTCTATCTCTGCATACTTCACTCGCTTCCTCAACATTCATAATTCTCTTCATACACGCTCGCCGGTTTCGGAGACTCTTGACTCCACCTTCCTTCAGTACATGACCGATCTGGTCTAGGTAGGTTAGTCTCGGTCTCCCTCGGTACCTACATCCTTCCACTTTCGCATTGTATATCTTCTTAACCAGGCGTTCGTTCGGCATTCTTTCCACATGTCCGAACCATCGGAGCATTCCCTTTCGCATCTTTACACCAATACTCTCTTTCATACCTACTCGCTCTCTTACGTCGTCGTTACGAATGCGTCGTAACAAAAACTAGTTTTCCTTATATACCAAATATACGTATAGACAAGAAAATTTTGCGTGGCAACTTTGCTTAATCTTGCTTTATTCTTAAATTCAATAATTACAATGATGTGACTTTTGTTGTCGTGAAACAATGTTTAAATAGATAATTATCCATTACTGTAAAAGTAGGTATATATTAAAATATACTGTTATTAAGTTTTAAATCTCCATGTCAATACAATCTTTATTTCTGGAAGTTGAAGAAGTCGTAAGATAAAATGTAATGCCGTCGACCCGGATGCTGTCTCAATAGCGGCTTCTACTTAGCTGAGTCAACTCGATTCGGAGTCAGGTCACGATGCTGTTATCCTTGTTCCATGCACGAATATATCTGTTCCTCTTTATTTTACTTAATTTGTGTTTTTATTACTAAAATCATCGAAATCAATGCTACAAGTAATAAAACTGTTTAATTGAGTTTCTATCAGTATATTAGCAATTATTTTATTTGAGAATTGTGACTTTGTTATTTAATACTAATCAAGCTACAGAGATTGCTGTAGGCTCTGTGGGTTTCATCTTAATAACACACAATTACAAGATTTGAACGGAACTGAACTACGCTAAGGTAGAACTACAATTGTCTACTAACTCCTGTTACAATTAAAATTAAAAGAAAATTTCACTAACAGAAAGAGTCCAGATAACTCTATGGCAAAATGCAATAATATCAAAAGGCGAACGTCTCGTTCTTGTATTGTATCTTTACTTTCTAAAGCTAGATGAAAAAACACGTTGTTAACCTCTGGCAGCGAGAGGCAGCCCGCCGCCGAGCGGCAAGGCCGACGGGTCCGGTTGCCGCCGCGCCCAGCCTCCTGCCGCCAGCGACTGTCGTGAGTGCGTGAGTGCGTACGCACTAACACACGCTTATCTACTACTAGTTATTACTACATTTATACACCTAAACACATGTATGATGCTAAAATATGATAAAATTTACAAGGACACCTATTTGTCGAATGTGACAATTTCCTCTTTCCGCTTTTTAGTTGTCGTCATTCTGACAAAATTTTTGAAATTAGGCATATATTAAAGTTTAGTTTATTACATGATTATATTTTCGTAATATCTTGGAGACTATCCTTTAAATGAATATTATCACACCATATACATTGCCTTGTAGCCCCTTATCTGACTTGTTAAATAATTATTTGTTTATCATCAATGATGTTGATAAATTAATTGATGTGCAAAAAATAATTTTGGTAAATAATTCTTAAGTAGGTAACCATCTTCGATTATGTGCACAGATTATAAGTGACAGAGAAGTTATTGAAAGGCTTTTTGCATTTTAAGTTTTATAAAGGATGTTAACCGTCCTACATGCAAATAGCTATATGCGTATCTACGCCCCATGAGATGATCTAGACTAGAGTATTGAGCAAATTATCGGCCTCTTCATTGAGAATTCTTTGACAAAACTTGCGCGATACTGCAATTTTATAATATTACTTTAGTAATATTACTACAAAAAATCGTGAAGGAAAGGAAACTCTTCGAAACATTAATAAACAGTTAGAGGCTGAATTATAACGTCATTGGTGGTTTCATTAAGTAGACCAATGATGTTGTAAGTCACAGGAACCCGATGTGTCATTCCTTTGAAGAGGCCTGTTACTGGCAGTCGACGTTAAAGTTTTGTTTGGTTGACTGGATGGTTAAAATATATTTATTAATATGTTTTATGTCTATAGCACGCAAATATCTATCGTTATTGTCAAACATTTATTTTTTTAAATGTGAAATTGTTCGTTACGGGCGGGTCTTATTAAGAGTTTTATAAACAGATAAAAAAAAATAACATAGAAGGGGCATACTTTATACTATTAGTTAAGTGAGCAAAAGAATACTAAAGTAAAAAGGCAAAGGACTACCATTTAACTCCAAGTGCAATCAGAACTTCGAGTAGGAAGCGTACAGTGAAAAATTATATGAAAATTTATATCACTCCATTTTCAATGTATCACGGAATTGAAACATGAGAGGGTCCCTAAAAATTAACACAGAATTTCAGGTTTCAGGTTATTGATTATTTTTACATTTGTTTGTTAGATTTTCTTAACCGATTGTTCAGGTTATCTAGTTTTACAAACATGATTGTACTTCATAAACACATCTTATGAATCTTTGAAAACTTTTTTTTTGTGTGACTTAGTTGTTAGCTTCAGATGGCTATGACAACTTTACCCGGACTGTGGGTGAGCGCTGAGTGCTCTCAACCCGATCTTTGAAAACTGATACTATATTAGATTATATTTTTGACCCTGGTCACAAATGGATACAAATCGCGATTTTAAGTTATACTGGTTAAATACAGGTCGGTAAACTGTCCAGACATGGGTACCTTTATATTTAAACTAAAATCTTTATGTGGCAATGTCTTTTGCTAGGCAACTGAAATCTGGCCGGCCACCGATGTCGTCGAAGTGATACCAACGGTCGGTCGGTAGGGAGAGAATACGGTGGGTTATGGGGCTACATGCCGCTCTTTCGTAGCTCCGGACCGCATGGGCGAGGTGTGATGAGACCATAGTCTGCCATAAAAAACGCTACTGTAATCTGTACTTAGCGCTAATGAAGTAGCTAAAAATAGCTGCCTTATGCAATCAATCTGACAAAATAACCGATATTCCTTTCAATCATAATCTATTTAACGCTAATTCACGTTTATAAGCTCAAAGCAAATAAGTACTTATGTTATCAGTTTTCATTCATTTTAGTTGATAATAATATCTATCAAATTGATAACGATATTAAAAATAAAATATATTACCATCATTTCCTGGTAGTAAATTGATGAATATCGTAAGAGACCTTTAAAGGACGTAAAGCAAATAAAATATAACTAGTGTGGCGACAGATTAACAATACAATTGCCAGTGTGAGTTGTGATAATAGGCTAAGGGTTTACCAGAACGGGCAGTAACTTTTTCTGGGAACCGTGTAATACCTCACTGAGATCGTCAACCCGCCTCTTTATTTTTTTTAATTTTTTTTATTACTAGGTAATGGTGCCAAGCACACCTGATGGTAAGTGTCACTGCCGCTTATGGACCTTTGCAATACCAAGGGTATAGCTTAGGCCGCTGCCTACCAATAAAATCCCCAAACCCACCCAGTTGGGCTTCCGGCTCTCTCGCTCACCGAACGAAGTGTAATAGCACATTGCCATTACTCAGACGTCGATCTTCTGCGAGAGTATGGTACCCCGGACGGACCGGCCCGCGGCTGTAGACAGAAAACTGTCTGGTGGTCTATGGTCCTACCACTATTACGTGCGTGTGTACCACTACAAGCGTGGTGACTATGGCACATACGAATGACACAATGGAAACGACTCTGCTGTCTTAAAGGTATATAATCATTACGGAGAAGGCTCGTGCCCAATTGTATATGTTATCAACACAAAAATCGTGATATAGAGTTAGACTCATTACCTTTTTCAATTCTGGTCTGCTTTTATCAGGTTTTTACCCCATTTTATGAATTGGTTCTTTTTATTAACTAAAGGTAATCATACTAATTTTGAAGTTTGTCAGATATCGTATTTTAGTCTCTGTTCTCTGTATTATATAACAATAGGTATCTATGTGAGTAGTTTAAATCTATGAGCATAGATGGAATGCTAAATCATCTACAAGTCACATATTAATCATATTAATACTTATTTTAGTGATGTCATAAATGTTCGTTATTAATTATCGCTTTCTTTAAACGGTGAAAAAAAGCACCAACATATTTGACAGTTGTTTGTAATGTTTTCGATAAAAGGCAGTAGAGACCACCATAAAATTTTGATCTCTGTAATCATAATCATAGATACGAAGTCGGTGCCCACAAATATCTTGAATCTTGATATCTGGATGGACAGTTGTAATTCAACAATTGTAAACAAGGTTAGGTTATAGATCTAGTCGCACATTAGAAGCGTTTCGTTCGTGGAATTTATGATTGGTTTTTGTAAACTGTTTTTGAAACCGAGACCTAAATGTTAAAGTTCAAAGACAGTAAAAAGTTCAAAAGAATTTGTAATGAGATTACGATAATTCATTATTTCGGCTAAGGAAAATACGTTACACGTTTCGTCTCGAACAGTAGATCCCATAATAAAATCATCGGCCGGAAGTCGATGCGTCACTAGTGCGTTTTCGTCCACTTCTGTTAGTGTGAGTTTAATGTGCGCTCACAGTGTAGGTAGTACGTTGAAGACAGTATGATATTATCAGTACTTATTGTTAAGAATTTATGAAATCTAATGTCTTTTAATTTTCCTTGGAACTTCAAAAGTCGTTCTTGATATTGAAACCATATATAATATTTAAATTAAATGAACTGTAGTCTGTTCATTTTGTGTGATGTAGTGTTAACATGTTGCTCCAACGCTTGTATAGTGTTACTGATTGTTCGTGTGTGCGTTTATTTACGTACGCGAGCGCCGACTCGTCCGAGATTCAAATTTAGAATGCCGTCTCCGCCATGTTGTTCTGTTTGAAAAACCTACGATCCATCCACATACGTGGAACTGTCGTGTTGCCCTAATAATATATCAGATCCTTATAATGTACTGTTTATCATACCAAGCATAAACATTTTTAAATTATTTCTTTTATATAAACTAATAATTTTATTATGTCAAGGTAATCTACATAAAAAATGAGATTCTTTTTTAAATGTACATTTACATTTAGCATTCGTCATTATGAATGGTAAGAAAATTCACTTAACGTAAATACATTTTACTGGTTAGTAAAACGTAAATGTGTTCATGTGAATGAATGAGTCATGCTCAGAATTGCTTCGGTTCAGTTATCCGTCAGATTGATGCGAAACAACTTTGTAGGTAGGTACCTACACGAATTTGTAGAATCTAACATGCGATGTTTCAGACAAATGAAAATACAATAAACTATAATAATATCATCGTGGTATAAACACTACGTAATCCGTAGGCTGCCGTCGGCCAGCCACATTCTCAAGTGGTACCTACCACCGACGGAAAAAAAATCTGTAAATATTTTCTATGGCACGCCTTTAAGGCAGGTTGGATAAATTTTGGAATAAAATTAAATTTCTTGCAATATGGTGCCTTTCTAACTGTTAAATCCTACAATGTTCGACATAATCTGGTATCCTGGTAATCTGTCTCTATCTACAGGTAACCTAGTTCAGAAACCAGTCTCCTACAAAGGATGGTTCTAGTTAATTTGATTATTATTATTATAATTTGCTATCCATCAGGTTACCGACATCCACTAACGGATATATTCCTAACATATTCATTATTTTTTATGTTAGAAAGGGGTGCTTGCAGAAATAGGTAAAAATAAGATTATATATAAAAAAAAAAGTATTATACCTATAGGCAAAGTCTAAGAAAAGATTATTATATGCCAGAAATGGCCGGGCATATTAGATGTAACAATTTAAGTTTCATAGTCAAGTACTGCGTCTCTTGTTGATACCTATATCAGATGGTTTTTATAAGTCTCATAGGAAAGTAGAGATATTAACAAATTGTATTCTTAGCCCTAACTACAAGCAATGAACATTTTAATACTATTTTAATATAATACATCGAAGCTGAGCATCAAGTAATCATCATCATCTTATTTCATATATGTCTTAAATTAGGACTCCTAATACTGGGCTCGGCCCTCTACGATAGAAGCGAAATTGATCGACTATTATACCACGCTAGTCAAATGGGTTGGTATAGGATTTTATTTCGAGTATTCCTTCCCTTACATAGATGTGTATTTGTTTAGTATATCATTTCTTAGATATTTACGACATTCACGGGCAAGAGCGAAGGTGGTGAACTACAAGTTCACCGTAAGAATACATTCACGTCACCATACGATATATTGTAATAGTTCTTTTATTACATATTGATAGCAAACAATATTGACGTAATTCGTATAATTTCTTTGTACATATTGAATAGTGTCTTTAAAACATTGCTTGCCAACAGACAGTTTGTTGACGAAACGACACACTTCGATTAACGGTACACATACATATATACATACGTACGTATTTCTTACGCTAACGTTTAATACATTACCACATTTACCACTACAAAGAAACCATTAGCATGTCAATATTGTCCCGATATTCCATGAATGCCACATGAGGATTGTTGAAGTTTGGCAGTTCTATCAATTCGTGGAGAGCTTATATTCCATTTATTTAATAACTTTAAACGAATAATTTATAAAGTTCTTTTTTTGTAAATATCTAGAAAATGGCTTTAACCACTTGGTTCAAGTTTTATATTTATATAAAGTTAAATGAGTCATTTAAAAAGAAAGAAACATAATATATTCCAGTAAAAACTATAACGCCATCTCGGCAATTTTTAATGTACATCCAGCTATTTAACGTTAGGATAACTTTAGATAACGTTTTATTTTCAAATACTAGTTGTCTTAAAAATAAAAATTAAAAAAGAATACACAAGTAGGTACTAACCTAACCTTCTTTTGGCGGCGGGATATGGGATGGTCACGCCCCGCCCGGTTGATTCCGTTCGGGGCGACAGAAAGAACGGTGCACAATCCTATAGACCCTTCATGTACTTCTCGTCGTCGTGCGAGTGGGCCACCGCAACCCGGTCTTTGTCTTTGGTGGAACTAACCTTACCTAACCTAATCTTGGTCTCCTAATTATATTAAAACCCAGTCAAGCGGAGTTGTTTTGAATTGTAATTATTAAAACGTGCTTACTGGCTGTGCATAATTAACCCTACGATTTATCTGTGGCTTATATACTACTCGCTAGTACATGTATCACACCTATGAGGGCTGTATGTGGGTTGTCAGGGCTTGTTGTCCGCGATAGGACTGTGGACATGCTGCGACCTTTATTACATTTGTGCCGCTGTCACCTTTTGAAAAAAGTCAAACTGTCAATAATTAGTGCCTCATTCGCTATCCTTATATTATAAATGCGATTCAGAATTTGTTTGTTATACTTTGATGCATTGATAACAACCGTCTTCATATTTGTCAAACACGTTTTTCAGCTTTACAGGAAAGGATATAGAATATCTTTCATCAGGAAAAAAGGCTACGGGGTCGCGCGCTGCTTCTCCCGTCGCCCCGGACGGATTAGCGGGGTGTTACCACACCGTAGTCCACCCTAAAAAAAGTCCAAAAAAAGTACAATTCGAACGATTGCGCTATTCTACATTACCAAGTTTTACCAACTTATAAGTTTAATTAAATGAGAAGTTGAAAAGAACTGTATTAAAAACTCATTATTCACATTGTTGAAGCCGATTGGCGCTTTCGTCCAAGACACGGCGTGAGCACAAGCTCTGGAGCTAGGTCGCCGGCCTGAGAAAGGACGTGTACTTTTAAAATGTAGGAATCAATATCTTTTTAACCTAAAAGGGCGCCTTTCTTTGTCTGGGTCACGGTCCAATGAACCAATTCGTGTCTCAGCTATAATGCCGAGAAGCGAATAGATAAAATTAGCTAGTAGCTAGTGTAGCCTGTAAAACCGTTTAAAAAATGTTTCAAGCGCTGTTCCACAAAGAAAATTTATTTAACAGTTTTTATTGTCATTATAATATTATGTTAGAGGGCGTCCATTAATTACGTGCTGCATTTTTGAGCATTTTTTGACCCCTCCCCTGGGTGAGATGTAATATTTCTCGATCCCCTCCCTCGTTTCTCAATCTCACGTGAGATTTTTCAAAACTTGTACTTGGGTATAACGGCTTTTTACTTTCATTTAACTTTAATTTAACTTAACTTTCACGCAGTTAGGCACCATTTACTACTAAAAAAAATTACGCGACATTTGCCAAGACCCCCCTCTACTCAAAATGACATTTAGTTAGATTCGGCTCGAGCCCCTCCTCCCTGAATACCTCACGTAATTAATGGACTCTCCCTTAGTTATAAATTTATAATGTGCGATTTATATTACGGATATAGAATTGTTTTTATATACAAAACAGAAGAATATGTAAGATTTCAAAATTAATTTAAATCCTAATAGCAAATTCACGCTTTCGTGCTGCCTAAAACATTAATGCTTGCCTGATTTTTTACAGAACAGGCGTAATAAAAATAAATCTAATTTGGTTTTTGACCTTATCATTTGTAACAGTGAAAACCTGTTAAAATTTTGTTTAGCATTTTTCTACTATTGAAATATATAGGTACCTATCTATCTATATACAATTCTGCTACTAAGTAATTATTATTCTAAGTGCTTTTCCCCGCGTCTTCACTCGCGTTATAGTTCACGGGTATAATTTTTCTATCTATTTATTTTCCTTTTTTTATATATGCGAACTAAATGTTTATGACAATTGTCTTCAAAAAATGTGATACGAATAATGTAATTGTTGCCATATATAAATAAGAATTGGTCACAATTCAACGGGGATTTTAATTTTTGGGCTGCACATTAATCCTTTTTATTTTTTAAATAAAAGTAGGTTAAGTTAGTCCACAAAACTTTGGCTATTTTTTACCGAAAGTCAGTCAGTTGTTTCAAATATTGGTGGGAATAAACTGACTGACAAACAAGGAATAAAAAATATATTTATTATATGTAACATATTATAAAAACTGTCATTTTGACATTACAAAGGGCCACTTCGGTTTTATTTATATTAATTTTATGTCAAACGGGTGTCCCAAAAGCGCGTGAGGGGTTAATAGTGGTAGGACCACGCTGTGGACAGTTCTCTGTCTATAGCCGTGGGCCGGTCCGTCCGGGGTAGTACCACACTCGCAGAAGACCGACGTCTAAGTAATGTCAATAAGCTATTGCGTTTCGTTCGGTGAGCGAGAGAGCTGGGAGCCCAACTGGAGTGGGTTTGGGGTTTGTATTGGTACGCAGCGGCTTAGCTGTACCTTAGAAATCTTAACACATTCTGCAATATAAGATTTGTTGATAAGCAATGATATATATTCTATATGGCTTATGGTGGCAAAGGAGCAAGCAGTACACATGATAGCAAGTGTTACTGCTGCTCATGAACCTTTTGCAATACCAGGGGTGCAGCTAGACCGTTGCCTACCAATCCAACACCTACCCAGAAAGATGGGCTACCGGCTGGCTCGCCCGCAGAACGAAGCGCAAAAGTTAATTGTCACTGTTCAAACGCCGATTTTCTGCCGTGAGCCAGAGTGTGACGTAGAAGTCTGCAGTAGATGGACCGGTCCACCTGTCGACAGAAAACTGTCAACAGTGTAGGCCTACGAGTACTATATGATCTACTATGATATGCTCTAAACTACTACATAGTATGATAATGAAAAGGTTTTATGGTTGGAGAAATAGTTTATATAGAAGCTTCGCTTATTAGAGGGTTACTACGAATATAAAATATATCGCTATAACTTATAGGAGGGAAGTAGTGATCATAACCAACATCCTGAGATCTAAAGAATAGCAACAGGATAACAGTTGTCGGGTGATCGGACCGGGGACTAGTCCGGTCACCCGAAGTGAGGCCACCGCGTGAGGACGAGAGGAAACCGTAAGGTTAAACCACCGGACGGACCACCGAAGACAAAGATCGGGTACCGGTGACCCGCTCGCACGGCGAAGAGAGGCGCTTTGCAGGGTGGGCCTATGGGGTTGCGCGCCGCCTTTTTCGTCGCCCTGGATTGATTTGGCGCGGCGTGACCACACCATTGCCCACGCAAAAAAAGGATAACAATTGTGTGTGTATACATAACTACGGGATGGTCAAATGAAAGTTTAATTGCTCGATTTATTTGGTTACGGGTTAGGGATACAATAAAGTTTACCATTTAGAACTAATCTTTTCCCTATCGCGGATGTTATACTGCACAGAAAGCAAAAAATATTTACTACAAGAGAATGAAAACATCATTCTCCTACTGTTATCCCAATTACTTGGGGTCGATACAATATGTAGGTACTCTTCTTTCATAGTACATATTTTAAAAGTTATGATAACTACTGGTGTTATTAAGTAATAGAACAAACCCAAAATATAATCATTAGTTCTTGATAAAAATCAACATCTTGGTTAATTGAAACATTTTGAATAATAAAAATAAAAATCTTTATTGTACTATTAACTTTTTACAATTTTGTATACAAGCTGTTAGCTGTATGTTAGGAACCGGTTCCATTCCAATAACAAGCTAATTACACAATAAATTATTAAATACTTACATTTATTAATAAGAGGATTATTATAAAATCTCCATTTTATAATAATCCTCTTATTAATAAATGTAAGTATTTAATAATTTACTCTTCCTCTCCTCCGAGAGGAAGGAAAACCCACCACTTTCCCACGGTTAATCAATATAGCGTACACCTCAAGAAAGGAAGGAATACGGGATGGGATCAAGGTGGAATAGGATATAAGGAAATCTTACTCCTGTGATGAGCACCGCCTCCAGAACTTCTACTTGCAATTTTCCGCAGAACTTCGAATAAAGATTCGACACGTGTTTCGCCTCTAAACGAGGCATCCTCAGGACGGTTCGGCTTCAAATGCGCAAAAAGAGGATTTTTAGAAGGTTTAGTTGCTTTTTTCCAATAAATATATTATTATTCAACATGAGGACGTAAAAATATAGTGGTTCTACCTACCCACCCACCTTTCATTTTTGTCCTATGGTTGTCCAAAATTTGATTAAGGGATCTAAGCAGTTAAAATAACACTTCAGGAGAAGGCCAATTCGAAATAAAAACCTAAATTAGTGAAGACAAAGTTGTGTAATAGATTAATTTTCCTTATCTGGAGAAGGCACTAAATAGTGGTAAGATCACACTGTTGACAGTTTTCTGTCTACAGCCGCGGGCCGGTCCGTCCGGGGTAGTGCCACACTCTCGCAGAAGATCGACGTCTGAGTAATGGCAATGTGCTGTTGCGCTTCGTTCGGTGAGCGAGAGAGCCGGAAGCCCAACTGGGTAGGTTTGGGGTTTATATTGGTACGCAGCGGCGGTACATAGCGAAGAGAGGGTGGGTCGCAGGGTGGGTCTATGGGGTTGCGCGCCGCCTCCTCCATCACCCCGGACCGATTTGGCGGGGTGCGACGTCCACAGCCCACCGCAAAAAAAAAAAAGGATAGCAAAGGTCTATGGGAGGCAGTAACACTTACCAACAGGTGTGCTGCTTGCTCGTTTGCCAACAAAAGCAAAAAAAAAAGGCATGTATACGTCCTAAAATGTATACCCATGTATACGTCCTAAAATGAAATAAAATTAAGAATTAGTTTTTATTAAGATAAAAAGCCATTATAATTTTGTTTTGTTTTTGTCTACCCGAATACTATATTTATCGTGAACTTATTTATTGTGACGCAATGATAACACAGATATATTTTAACAAAATTAAGCATCTGTGAAGCCGAGTGGTGATATTGTAAGGTTTATAATTAAATGAATAGAATTTTGTTATATAAACTAATCTCTGTGAACTTATGTGTAAGTGTAGGAGCAAGAAAATAATGCACCAGATGAGGATGTACGTCCGATATGACGCGTTTCCTGTGCAATCAGAGCATCGTCTTACTCTTAACTCGCTGACACTATCGTATTCTGTAAATAAATAGCTCACTTCCTATTAACATAATGATGGACGTGAAAAAATCTTAATCCCTAACAGAGTTTTTTATTCTAAAACAGCGTATTCATAACAGAAATGTGTGTCAACTAATACAACTTTTCGAATATTTATCATGGATACGTCTTTGTAAAATAGAACTTTTCCTAAATGGTTGAACAGTTTTACCAATCCTCACTATGGAGGAGAAACTTTTTAAAGCTCTTGTCTTCGAAATCGCATCATCATCATTTTAGCTAATATAACTCCTGAGCTCGAGCCTCCCGCATAATAGAAGGGTAATTGGCCCATTATACTACGCTGAGTATTAGAGGAGTTGGTATAGAGTTTTATTTCAAGTTTTCCTTCAATTTAGTTTGCATATTGGATCTATTTGCGATAATGAGTGTCATGAGTTAAGAGGCGCTTGGCGCCATAACTATTACATACATATATAACGAGGCAGGTGATTCAAGTGATTCCAACAATTCGGTTCTACTCACACTCAGCGCGAAATTAGGTATTGGCATCTATCTGAATGGGATTTTGCTACTCAACCATCATAATTATTTTAATGTTTGTATTACGTCGACAGACGTGATGCCAACTTTATTTTCCGTTTAATTGAAACACGAGGCATTTCACCGAATTCGTCATATTGTGCCCACGAACCTGTTTACGATTCTTACTTTGTTTGCGATTCATGTTTTGCGTGGAAAAAAATATCACCAAATATGATTCCTTCTTCATATTGACCTCTTGGCGGTTTCATTAATATCTACAAATGGGCACAAAGGTAACTTATGCGTCTAATATTCTTTAGTAAGTTTTCATTAAAATAATCTTAAATCATAACTTCATACTACTCGTAATTTGAAATATTTAATGTAGTTTCTTATTGCCCACTACCAAAATAAAGGATTGTCTGAATTGGTTGAAAATAAAGAAGCTATAAGTGAACAACAATAAAAAGTACATATACAGCTGAATTGGGATGCTCCTTTTATTTTTTTTAACCGATCAAAATCAAACTTCTCATCATTTTAAGGTTCTTCATTTCGGAAAAGAGAATAAAGTATGTGAAAATGAAGGTGCACTACAATGGAGGCCAATACTAAACTCCATTGTAGTGAGAAAGTTTTTGTACTATACCAGGCTGGTGCACATGTTGGCATAAAATTTCGTTTCAAGCTATTTATCTCTTACAGTAAGATTATAAAAGCTTATGACATCTTATGTAACACCCTCGAGAAAGGAAGCGCTGGGGTGGCCTCGTAATATTATAGTTTCGTCACCACACATCTTCCACAGTCCAGTACTTAATATATAAAGATGGATAAAGACACATGGATAAAGAACTAGATCAATCAATCAATCATTTATTTTTGGAAATATAGGTACAAATATGATCTTACAGTAAAAAAAACAGTTTTTCTATATTTTTACCTTGGCATGCAACTTTTAGGTTTGTAGTTCATTAAAATAAGAAAAAATATTTAAAACATAGATGTTATGGTAATACCAAAACATGATGAAATTTAATATATTTTAGAATAAGATATATATAACTATATAGTATTTATGAGTTAATTAATTTCATCTATTCCACGTCACAAAGCCAGCGGATTTAATCAAGTAGATTCTAAATACGTATTTAGTGTAGTTGAAGTACATGTTCTACAAGACTACAAATCATGTTTTCTATCCTTATATTAATAAAATTCAAATTAGACGTTAAGTGTTCGCGTGTGTGCGTTATCTTGAAACACCAACACAGCTATTTGAGTTGTGCAAGAGTAGAAGGCCTTCGCGCATAAGAGAAATGGCGTGCTATTTCTTAAGCACCTTGTCATATGGCAATTGTTCGCTGACTGGTTTCATATATTTAAATTGTAATTATTGGAGCTGTTACTTTGTTATATTGATTACTCTATTAGAATATATTAGGTACTTAAGTAGGGTACGTAATGATTAGTATTATTAGGCAATACAGATCATTTCGCTATAAATTTGGAATAAAATCAAAAAGGAATTAGTAGAGTATAGCTGAACTTGCTAAATTTATTTTGAAAACTTTGGCGGTAACTTTGTGATTTCTTTGGATTCTACTCGAAACTTCGTCTTACTGGGGTGGCACTTTAGTCCTATGTCCAGTCGGAACAATACATTTCGCTGCGATATCTTTGATACCAGCTGTATCTTGTGATCTAAAACCACAAACTTCGATGGAATCTCTGGGTGTAATCACATAGCTTGGTGCATTTTTTTTCTGACAGCTTTCGGTTCCCCACAGGTTAGGCTCACTGATCTTGTTGGTGCACCATGCAAATGTTTATTATGTATATTACCTACACGTCTGCTTAGCCCTTTAAGAATGACGGCGGAATCTATGAAATATTTATACATGAATTAGGGGATACTCGTATTAATACGAGATGGTGACATAATTGTTCAGCACAGATATTACTTTCTCTTAACTGTGGAGGATACAGACGACCCGAAACGAAAACACTTTCTCCTCTTAGTTGCTGCTTCTTTTTTATAATATGCATCTATTTACTAGATTATATTATAAACTGTTTTCGGAATAAAATGTAAATATTTAATTCTCTTTGATGCAAATATCCCTATTATAACATAGATTATTTTATTCATATTTGAATGAAGTTTATAACAGCCAGATACCCATGGGCCAATGGTCTGATCAAAACCGAGGACAGCTGTCGCCTTGAATGGCTGGCTGGGTACTGACTAACGAGGTACTGGTCTGAACCATACATAGCTTACGATAATCTATTTTAATAATAGATTAATTGGCTGATATAATACGTGATTATTACATTGCTCAATTTGGAATTAAGTAGACATTTAATATCAGTTTTATGTTTGTAAGGATTTTATTGAAAGATTGCTCCTTATTCATCATGAACAAGGAGGAATCTTTTCAATAAACTATAGTTTACTAATAGCTTAGTCGCAAGATAAATCATTAGCTTAGTTCAATTACGTCTCACTTTTGGGCGCGAGCCTCCTCCACAATAGAAAAGAAATTAACCTACTATATCATGTCGGTTAAACGGGTTGATATAAGGTTTTACTTTAAGTTTTCCTTGTCTGAGAGACAAATACAATAATACAAAGAGTTCCAACACAATATCTTGCTGAAAGGTAATCTTTTTAACAGAGAAAATCTGCGCTCCAGAGTTCTCCAAAAAAGATGTTTTTGAATTTGTAAAAAAGCCCTGCCTCGGCGAGAACATTAAACCAATTCTCTAGCGTGATGAGCATCTATGACAGCTGATGTATCTTCACATTTGGACTCTTGTCCATATGCTTAAATATTACATAGTTCAGATATTAGTACCCTGACATCTAATCCTATATTATCATTATGCCTTAGGATTCCAAAGGGAAGGTAGTAATCATTAAGCGTGATTCCATGAAATTTGATAGACTATTATTACTAAGTTAACTTCAATATAATTGACAAAATATAGACTAGGATGCAAATCATAGGGGCATAGTCCGGAGCGTGCTCGTCGCGTCCCCTGCCAGTCCAGTTAGACTGATAATCCGGCTCGAATGCGTTACGCAGTGCGGGTTAGGGCGTCCCCCGGAGGCGACGCGTACCGACCCGTCCCCGTCGGTACGAACATCGGCAGTTGCGGCGATGGGGGCCGCCACCCATCACGCCTTGCCCAGTCAGGCGAGGCGAGAAGAGCAGAGTGCCGGGTGGGCACGTGGAATGTAAGAGGTTGTGTGGAAGGTAAGTTGTACGAGCTGATATCCGTCATGGCGGACAAACAGCTAGACGTGTTCTGTGTAACAGAGACCAAGCGAAGGGGCAGCGACGCCTGCGATCTTCCTGGTGGCGGGATGGCTCTGTGGTCTGGTGCACCACAGAGCGATCGAGCCAGCATGAGGGTAGGAGTGCTGTTGTTCTCTCGCTTGGCCTCAAGTGTGAAGGATTACGGAATGTATGATCCCAGACTTCTTTGGGGCCGTATAAAACTAGGTGTCACCACGGTATTCATGGTTGTAGCATATGCTCCCGTAGGATCCTCGGTGGCATCAGACCTAGAGAAGTTTTGGGATAATGTTAGGGAAGTTTTGGATATGGCAGAAACCAGTGAACGCGTGATTGTATGCGGAGATTTGAACGGATGGGTGGGGACTAAGCGTCCCGACTATGAGGACGTACTTGGTCCATTTGGTGATAAGAGAGTGAACGACGCAGGTAGGCTCATAGCGGATGTATGCATGGAGAGAAACCTTATTGTGTCAAACACATTTTTCCAACATAAGGACATCCATATGTATACACGGAGAAGGAATGAACAGAAAAGCATAATAGATTTAATTTTGGTAGACAGTCGCCTCCGAAGCAAAATATTGGACGCAAGAGCCTACAGAGGCTCCACAGTCAATACGGACCACTATCTCGTTATTGCGAGATTTAGTGGTCAGTTCAGAAAGTGGAGGCACTGGCGAGAGCGTGTCCACTTCGGAGGGCTTGAAAGAATAAAGGTTGAAAGGTTGCAAGAAGAGTGTGTAAGAGAAAAGTATGCAGAGGGTGTCCGAGAACGGCTGACGATGGCAAGCCAGCCGCAATCGGACATTGAAGAATGCTGGAGAATATTGAAACAGAGTATGGTAGATACAGCAAAATAAGTATGTGGAAGTTCAAAGAAGCATAGAAAAACGAATGGTGATGCATGCTGGGATGCGGAAGTGGCAGCTTCCGTAGAGCAAAAGAAGAAAGCGTGGCTGGACTATGTCTCTTCTTTGAATCTGAATGACAGTATGACTGAACAGAAGAAAGAAATATATCGGCAATGTAAGAATGACACCAAGGCCTTAGTGAAAGAGAAATGTGAGAGAATAGTGCAAATACGAGTGCAGAAGAAATACGAGTGCAGAAGATAGGCTGACTAAACACTTCGAAGGTAACACCAAACTCTTTTAGAGGGAGGTTAAGAAGTCTTGGTGTGGTCTGTCAGCCTTCAGAATGAATAAAATAAGGTCTAAAAGTGGAGATATTCTTACACAAACACAAGACGTGTTAAGCCGATGGAGTGAATATTTTGGCGATATGTATGCGGATATTATGGTTGGCGTCGGTGTCCCATGTGGTTTAGTAGATCAACATTCAGCACCGGCGTCCTCCGATGGCATTAGTATGGATGAAGTTGAATCGGCGATAAGAAGTTTGAAAAATGGTAAGGCAGCGGGCATTGATATGGTGCCTGCCGAGATGATCAAGCTTGGTGGTTCCTGTGTCTGGGAGGCGTTCCTGTTGCTCCTCAATTTATGTTGGATCTCAGGAATGGTTCCCAGGGACTGGAATAGCGCAGTCATCGTGCCTTTGTTTATAAACAAGGGTTCACGTTATGACTGCGCAAATTACAGAGCCATAAGCTTGACCAGTTTGGCAGCAAAAGTGTACGGTAAAATTATTGAAAGGAGAATGAGGATGTTGTCCGATGGTTTACTGTGTGAGACACAAGGAGGTTTCAGGAGTGGAAGGGAATGCATGGATCAAGTGTTCTCTCTGCGCAACATTGTGGAGAAGCATCTGGCTCTAGGTCAGAGGGTTTTCTGCAGTTTTGTGGATCTGGAGAGAGCATTTGACACGGTTGTACGAAAGGAACTTTGGAACATTTTATCGGAGTATAGTATTAACGGTAAACTGCTACAGGCTGTGCAGTCCAGTTACATTGGCTGTAGAGCCTGTGTGCGGCTGGATGATGGAATGTCACCTTGGCTTGACGTCAATATCGGCGTTAAGCAGGGGTGCGTTCTGTCAGCCAGGCTGTTTATCATATATCTGGATAAATGTCTCCAAAGGTTGAATGATATGAATGTGGGAGTCCAAATGGGCGACTCAGTGGTCACTGCTCTGCTCTATGCAGATGATGCAGTCCTGCTGATACAATCAGCGACTGACCTGCAGACCCTAGTCGACACAATGACAGAAGATTGTAAGAAAAGGGGTCTACGAGTGAATGTGAGCAAAACCAAAATAATGGTCTTTGAAAGAGATGAAGCCAGAACAGATGTAAGAGTAACAATATGTAATGATGTACTAGAGCAAGTGGATGAATTTGCATGTCTTGGATGTGGATTTAGCTGAGATGGAAGGTACATCACTGATATAGAGCGAAGAGTGAATGCGGGAAATAGAGTGAACGGAGCGATGGGACAACTTCTCGGTAGCCACCACCTCATCCAGAAGGCACGTGTAGCAATACATAACGCAGTGCTTGTCCCAACATTACTGTATGGAAGCGAGAGTTGGGTATGCAGAAAAGAGTATGAAAGTAAAATTAATGCGGTCGAAATGCGATCTCTACGGAAAATCTGTGGAGTTAGGCTGACCGACCGCATTCGTAATGACGGCGTAAGAGAGCGAGTAGGTATGAAAGAGAGTATTGGTGTAAAGATGCGAAAGGGAATGCTCCGATGGTTCGGACATGTGGAAAGAATGCCGAACGAACGTCTGGTTAAGAAGATATACAATGCGAAAGTGGAAGGATGTAGGTACCGGGGGAGACCGAGACTCATCTACCTAGACCATGTCGGTCATGTACTGAAGGAAGGTGGAGTCAAGAGTCTCCGAAACCGGCGAGCGTGTATGAAGAGAATTATGAATGTTGAGGAAGCGAGTGAAGTATGCAAGGATAGAGTTCTCTGGCACTCTGTACTCTCTGCCTACCCTGCAAGGGATATGGCGTGATGATATGTATGTATGTATGTGTAGGATGCAAATCTATGCAGGGAGGGCCACCGAAGAGAAAGATCGGGTACTGGTGGCCCGCTCGCACGGCGAAGAGAGGTGCTTTGCAGGGTGGGTCTATGGGGTTGCGCACCGCCTCTTTCATCGCACCGGACCGATTTGGCGGGGCATGGCCACTCCACAGCTCACCCCAAAAACAAAAGAAAAAAAGTATGCAAATATGTCTATTCAACTCATAGATTTACTTTAAGGTTTCTTTAAATACTTTAAACATAATTACTTCTTAAATAGGTATTTATATGATGACTGTGTTTTTACCATTATGCCTGTATAATCCGGTACGTGTATTTTGTGTTTATACAGTAGGTGTATTATATTGTGGTGACTGTATTATCCATTCGATCAATGTTGCCAAGTTCTATGATACGTTCTTAATACTGTTCATTACGTGTCTTTCTCATAATTTGAGGGCAAAATAGTTCGAATGTGTACAAACAAAGACAGTGAGCGCGGGTTATGTCTCGCACACTAGGTACAGAACTTTGCGATTGGTTGGTGTTATGCAATCTGAGCTATCACCTCTCTCCCCACCTCACTGTCCCTCCGCCCCCCTCTTCACCCTGCAGGCTGCGCTGTAATTACACACTTGCCCGCAAGCCCGTGTCGCTTACCTCACTTCACCTGAAGTACTATTATGCATTCATCATGGAAATTTAGAGCATGTACTTACACATGTCTTGTCATATAAATATTAATGGATAAGTTATCACTTTACTCTAAGTAAAGTACCTAATTTACTCACTATTTCGATAGATACTTGATGCAGTGATATTCGTATTATATTTATAGAAAACTAGCTTCTGTCCGCGGCTTCTCCCGCGTAAAAGGTTACTTTCCTAAAGTTTTTCAGCCCCCATTTTTATTTTACCCTTTTTTTTGCGGTGGGCTTTGGTCCGGGGTGACGGAAGAGGCGGCGCGCAACCCCATTGACCCACCCTGCAAGCACCTCTTCTTCGCCGTGCGAGCGGGCCACCGGTACCCGATCTTTGTCTTCGGTGGCCCGCTCGGTGGTATGCCCTCTCGAGCTCCTCTCCTGTCGACGCGACGACGTTTATTTTACCCTTGAGAGTAATTTTATTTTCAAAATTTTAATGTCATATTTATTTATATCTAATCAATTGCCTAAAAATAAGTTTCAAGCTACTGGTTTAAAAAAATGACGATACTTCCTTACAACTTTTCATCCTCCTTTAAAACTCTTTTTGCATTAAAAAGTAGCTCATGTCCTTTATCAGGCTCTGGACTATCTGTGTAGCAAATTTCATTTAAATCAGTTCAGTAGTTTTGGCGTGAAAGAGCGACAGACAGACCGACAGACAGAGTTACTTTCGCAGTTATTTATAACATTAGTAAGGATAAATGCTTAAGGGTGTAGATCGTGAAAATCACCGAAAAGAGTGTTACGATTTTTCATATTTAACCTATTTACATATGATTGATATCAATGATAATTTGTATATATTACAATCAAAGACCAATAAGTATGTTCATGCTTATATTAAACTCTTAAACCTAATGGTTGTTATATAATAAACGTCAACAAACGCACAAAATTGAGTAAAAATGCAAAAACATGACTTCGTATTTTAAAGATTTAAGCCCATAAATCAACACAAATTGATAAAAAGAAACACTTTTTGAACACTGAAGAAACCAATAAGTATAGCTGTATACTTCTTTTTATACCTTTACAAACAAAGACTTCCTCTTTTAAAGCCCTAAAATCTAGATATATTTTAAGGTAAATTTTTCATACACAAATGTATGGGATAAAGCGTTCGTTTCATTCGTGCAATCTCGGTGGTCACTAACGGCAGTTCCTTTCTGTAAGTGAACGCGACACCACGCTTGTCGGCTGCAGACAGCAGAATTACGTATTGTGAATTTGTGTTTTTTGTAAAAAACTGTAAGTATAACATTTTTATAATTAATTTATTTTCAGTTAGTAGAAAGTATCGATATAATGAATGTCTGAAAGAAAACCATGATGGAACTAGATATAAATCGTAAAAAGTACAATATCTACACTAATAGGTATTATAAAGAGGAAAGATTTGGATTTTTGTATGAAACGAATAAACTCAAAAAGTACTGGACCGATAATTCTTTTATCATTCGAAAGCTACATTATCACTGAGTAACATAGGCTTTTTTTTCGCAGGACTGATTGAATTTGAGTGTCATGCCAGGGAAAAGAAAGTTTTGTACGCATTATAAAAATATGAAAGCCAAAAGATCTCGGAATAAAATGTAAGTTCCTCCCTACTTATTTATTATCGCATTTGAACAGGGTACATTACAAAGCTAATACAATATGTCATATGATTTAGATCGCCCGATTCAGACATATACCTACAATAACATGTAAATATTGGTTTGTATTATCTATATCTATACTGATAAATAAAATTGAAGTATCTGTATGTAATATCAAAATAATAGGATTTTTTAAAAAAAAAAAGGCGATACGGAGTTCGCCGGGTCGGCTAGTATTGTCTAAATATCAAATTGTGGAAGTAGGTAGGCGACAGTGCAACTTTGTCGACATACCTATACCGCCAAACAGACGCGAGGCGCCTAGCGTCTGGCTTAGGGTTGTACAAAATAAATAAAAAGTGGATAATATTGATGAATAATATTTCCAGTATTGAAAATAAAGAAAACCTTGGGGCCGAGACTCTGAGCAACAATGCTACGCGCTGTATAGAGGTAAGTTGTTATATGTAATTCTTGTAGACTTGTTACATAAATAAACAAACTACTTAGTTAGTGATGGGCGAAGACAAAATCTCAATACCTACCTATAGATTTTTCTTGCAATATTTATTATTTTCATCGAGAGACAAACACCTTAGTACCGAAATACTTCTCAATTACTTTCTCAAAAGAAAATTTATTTTCAAATAGGTGACGTCATAAAAAAACAATACCTAATGCGTAAAGAAATTATAATTTCTATTCATCAGGAACCTAATATTGTATTAATTCTTTTGCATTTTTTAAAATTTTTAATTATTTTTTATAAAAAAAATCAAGCCATTATCTTTCTTTACAGGAACTAGTTATTGAAAACGACCAAGAAGGAAAGGTGGATGAAATGGAAGTTGGGCGTAGAGTTGTAGACGTTTCTTTTTTTTTTAAAGCTCTTCAGGCCATAGGGGACCACGGTCCAATGGATTGTAAGTTAAGTTACCTCAGTATAATAGGTGAAGTAAAAGTTGGTCTGGACTCAAAACTCATCATGAAATGTAGTATGTGTAGTATGAAATTTACTGTGTGTTTGATTGAAAAGAAAGAAGATAGAATGGAAGTGAATCATCAAATTGTATCTGGTATCATATCATCTGGTGGGAGCTACTATCAGTTAAAAACATTAACTGCCGCAGTAGCCCTACCAATCATGTCACCTTCATTATACAATGAAATTAATAATACGGTTTGCGATTGGTGGGAAAAGACAGCAGCACATTCCATGGCAGAAGCTGTCAAGGAAGAAGCGGAGTACGCAGTGTCTATAGGTAGTGTTGATAAAAATGGTACACCATTAATATCTGTTGCTGTTGACGGTTGTTGGAGCAAGAGATCTTATGGTAAGAATTTTTCCGCCTTGTCCGGCGCAGCTGCGATAATTGGCATTAAAACTAATAAAGTATTGTTTTTTGGTGTTAAAAATAAATACTGCGTAGTTTGTGCACGAGCCGCAAAGAACGACAGTCAGCCCTCGGAACACCGTTGTTTCAAGAATTATTCGGGATCATCTACCGGTATGGAATCGACCATAATAGTTGAGGGGTTTAAACGTTCCATTGTTGATCACGGTGTAATTTATAATAAATTTGTAGCAGACGGCGATTCCAGTACTTATATAAAAATATTAGATTCGCGACCGTACGGTAATTTAACAGTAGAGAAAATTGAATGCAAAAATCATCTTTTACGAAACTACTGCAATAGCTTGGAGAAACTGTCGAAAGACACTAAGTATCCTTGCGAATTGCGGAAATTCCTAAAAGAAAGGTATTTGCGTTTAAGAACGGGTGTAAAATGCGCTATTAAATATTGGGGCGATCAAAATCAGTCACTCGAAGAAAAAATAAAAAATCTTAGTGAAGATATCCTAAATGGTCCACAACACGTATTTGGTAATCACCAATATTGCAAGGAGTATTTCTGTAGACCTGATACTCGTCGAATAGAACCTGTTGGGATGCTTCCAGCAATTGTTGGATGCGGATTAATGGACGCGGTACACATTTTAAGTAAAAGACTGTCATATCATTCTAGAAGTTTAATTCATAATTGTACAAGTAATATAGTTGAAAGTTTTAACGCAGTGATTGCCAAATTAGTAGGGGGTAAGCGTGTAAATTATTCTTCCCGTGGTTCTTATGCGGGCCGATGCGCAGCTGCTGTTGTGTCTTTTAATACAGGATCGATTCATAGTAAAACTCATGAAGTAATATTTAAATCTAGTCCTAATACTTTGATCGCGAAAGTGGAAAATTGTAATCGTAGAATCCGTTTAATTGCTAAACCTAAATTAAGATTGAAAAAGAGCCACAGCGCTGTATCGAAAGATGCTGCTATCGAGAGATGCACTATGGACCAAACTGCGAAAAACCTGATCTGAGTCCAGAATTATATGAGAAAGCCAAGTCATCTTTTTTAGCCGATTTAAAGTTGTCTTGTGCTGAAAGAGAGGAGCTTGAAAGGTCGACCCATTTGCAAAGAAGTAGTTCTGAGTGGATGAGTACAAGGAGAAAATTACTAACCTCATCATCGTTCGGGGAAGTTTGTAAAAAACGAGAGAGCACAAGTTGTGCTGTTCTTGTTCGTAAAATCGTTTATGGTAGTAATATCTCCAGTTTGCCTGCTGTACGGTACGGTATCGAAAACGAAGAAACCGCAATTAAACAGTTAGAAATTCAAGAGAATATTAGTATACAAGGTTGCGGTTTGTTCGTCGACGATCAATATGAATTTCTTGGTACTACACCAGATGGCATTTATGCAAACGGTTTAATTGAAATTAAGTGCCCACATTCTTTAGCTGGCATGACTCTTGATGAAGCAATGGCCAAACATACCTTTTGGGTTAAGGACAAGGCTTCCAAGGGTTATGTCATAAATAAAAATCATAACTGGTATTTCCAAATTCAGGGACAGGTACATATTACTAAAATAAACGTTTGCATGCTTGGCATCTGGTTTGGTGCTACTGTACCTATGAAAGTTTATATTATAGAAAAGGACGACAAATTTTGGGAGGAGAAAATGGAAATGAAATTAGTTAGGTTTTATTACGATTGCCTACTTCCAGAATTAGTTGATCCTCGGCAGTCACGAAGCATGCCCATTCGTGACGCGCCCAGTATCATAGAGGCTATGAAAGAGAGGAAAGAAAGAGCTTTACGTGTTTTGAAAGAGAAGAACGCCTAATGATTTTGAAAGATACAGGTAACTTAACTACCCAGCCAGTCGATTCACGTAAATACGCCAGTCCAAAAGTCGTTTTAACTTAGGAACTTAGAAATCGCCTTTTGGTTTTCTGTTTTAAACGCACTTACTTATCTAGTCTTGGATTGTCATAAATCTTCCAATAGCTCAATTACTATACAATTTCTGAGTTACCAGGTGTAAAGAATCATAAAAATTGGTTCAAAAATACAGCGAATTGAGAATTCTCCTTTTTTTTAAGTCGGTTAAAAGGGCTAAATTTGCAAAAAACGAAGTGACGTCACTGCTACGGTTTTTATTACTTACGTGAATGGGGCAGCTGGTAACGTTTTCATTCTGATAGGTTTTGTGATAGCCATTGATTTTATCATCAAATTAGCAGAAATCAGAACTTGATCCGTAATCGAATGAAAAAACATTAGAATTTTGAACTCATATTTCGTTATTGTTTAATTACATACTTTTAATTAGTATATTAATAATTTACAAACTTCTGTTAAAATTAGTAAATAAATGAATTATTTACTAATTTTTGTACAACCCTAGCACGCTTTTGAGATAGCGAGTAATGGCGACTCATATTTGTTATTGTGTAGTAAATAAATCATTTTTATACTTGTGTTTCATTTATTGACATTTTTTTTAAAACCCTAGGATTTTTTTTAGATATCGACGAGGTGATCGTAAACAAAAAGTAAGTATTTGAGTTTACGCAATAGGCACATTTCCTTGCGTAGAGATAAACACACTTCCTACTGAATTTGCAATTATTTTATTGAATGAATATTTTACGAATTAGAATAAATTTTGGTAGTGAAATTACAAATAAATACATAGTTGGAATTTTAGGTAAGTAGAATACAAAAATGTCAGTCCGGACCTGCTCTTGATTGTATATTATATTATAAACTAGTAACCCGGCCTCGCTATCTTCGCTATCTTCGGCAATATTCACTTAAATTACATACTATAAAAAGCATATTGATCTATAATAAATGCACAATTTATTTAAGGTACTTAATTGGATAAGGATTAATGCTGTATTGTATAAAATCACTTAGTAAATAATCATTTTTAGTAGAGGATAAAAAATGGTTATGGTGGGTTATCCCTAAGAGATAGACATATGCCATCGTGGACTTTTTTGTTGAACTTTTTAAGATGGATAATACTGTAGTACATTATTTTGGTCTATCTCGTAGGGTTCAGCCAACGTTTGCAATATAAGCGCAAAAAAACGTGCTTATTTACGACATCACATTAGAAACCTCTAAATTAATCAGCGTTTCTCTACTATATTATGCATGTATTATACATATAAACCTTCCTTAAGAATCATTCTATTTATTAAAAAAAACTGCATCAAAATCCGTTGCGTAGTTTTAAAGACTAAGCATACATAGGGACAGACAGACGGCGGATAGCGACTTTGTTTTATACTATGTAATGTAATGATAGAAAAACATAAAAATTGTGTCTCAACTACTCTTATTAATCTATTAAAAAGAATCAACAGCTAGTTTCCAAAAATTCAACGTTATTGTTATGCTGTAAATATTCAAGTTCAATAACAATTTCTCAACGTGGAACGTTTGTTGCAAAACATTTTGAAAATCACGCTCTCTAGGTCATTCATCCGCCCCGTCGGATGTTACATTAAACTTTGGCGCTGCGGTCGCTCGAAATCGAGATCTCAGGCCAACAATCTACACCCTTAACATCTTTTTGTAAGTAAGTGGTAATGAACTCCTGGATGAGAAAATCACGTTGGCTTCATCCTAAGGTTTCAGCGTTCATAATAAGCAAGCAGTGTAAATAATAAGCTAGCAGCGTAAAAATTGCGATTTGCGTTATATGATTCGTTACTATATGGGTGGTAATTAGCCGCCATAGTTACAACATTAGGGAGATCATGTGATGCGGATCTACCACAAATTTATAACAGATACTCTTTTGCTACTTGTATCTACTGGTGTACTATCTTCAGGATACGCGCGGAAGAATATTATGGGCTTACATATTGTAATTTTGATTCCCCACTACATATGAAGATCTCTTAAAAATTTCATTAAAGCGAAGTGCAAAGCATTTTTCTTTGTACAATTTTCTACTAATATAGGTAAATAACGAGCTTCATCATTAAAAAAACAAATTTACTGTATTCAAAAATTGCACTGCACTCATACTAATGGAAGTCGATATTGTGAGACATTTCGCTTCACGTCATTCTTAAACAATAGTATCTATTCCACAGAAATATTAATACCTTAATATTTCTATTCATTGGAAATTATCGGTTATCGGATCAAGATCCGAAATGTGCAGCTATCACCGTCTTGTTCGTTTAAACTGTTAAATAGCTCGATGTTTCAGTCTAGAGAGGACGACAGATGACATCATGACACTGCACAGGACTTGTGGGAATAGTGAAAGGTCTTCATTTAAGACAGTGGCTGAATTCAGCGCTTCACATAGATTTCGAACAAGTCTTTATTATTAGGAATTTCAGTTTACATACAGATAATTCCTATCGTAATGTGAAAGATTTTTATTTTTTTTGCTGTAAAATAGTCATCATCAAGGAGTGGTGATTTGTATTCTTACTCCGTCACCACATGGATTATATGTAAAGTATGTAGTAGTTAGACGTAATATAAATTAAAAACAATAGCTTTATCTGCACTAAACCCACTTAACACTGAGTCATGTAGCATAACCATGGATATTAAATATCTTACGCAAACCCTGACTACAACAAGTAGTCCACGACAATAATTATTGCAGTCATTCCATAATAAAACTATTATCCATATTGTTCTGTATATTATTGTATCAATTATAACGACCTACGTGTAAAACATCTAACCGTGTCATCGTGTATAAACATTACTTGCATTATTATATATTTATTTGTTTTATAAATCGTATTCTGATTAATGTGGAATATTACTCGTAGAATAAAATTTAGAAATTTCTACTAACTTTTCTTAGTCGTAGGACCATTCTGTTGACAGTTCTGTGTACAGACGCGGTCCGTCCGGGGTAGTACCACATGAGTAAATATACGTACAGAGACCAAGCTTCTAAGGAGCGAGCAAAATTGTTACCTATTCTGATAGGGTTGGCACATGAGGATGAAAATAAATACACAAAACGTTGGTCAGCTTTTTTATGTATGGATATTTTTTTACAAATTGCTTACTCTAAATAGATTTTTTTTGTAATTTTTGATTTTTAATAATTTGTTATATCTCTTAATCGAATGATAAATTCTAAATCTAATATAAAGTTTTTTAAATAATCAATAGGTAAGCACTTGCATGGCATATCAAATTTACAATCTTGTATACGTTTTAGTATATCACTACCAATATTAACAATATTTATTACTAGATCGAAATATTTACGAAATTTCTTCTCAAGCAATTCAACAAATGCGATGAAGTTGTCAGGAGGTATTATTAAAAAAACCAATTGTATACTGCTTTCGTTAAAGTCTTTGTAATGGCTGAAAAAAGAGTCTTTGCCCTTATCTATAGGTTGTTCAGATCTATTAACATACAATGTCATTTTCAAAAAAAAGATATGTTTTTATTTTTACGATTGTTATTCATGCACAGAGTACAATAAATCATATTTACACTCTTTCTAATTAATTGAAATTTCAAATTTAAACAAACATGCACGACGCGATGCACAGCGAGCGGTGAGGCTGGTTAGGCCAGTGCTCAAACAAAGGGCTCACCCCTTTGTTTGAGCACTGGCCTAACCAGCCTAAACAGGTTTCGTTCTGTATGTGACGAGCCGCCAGTGCTCACGCACACACGCGCATCACACTTGTAGTGATGTACCTACCGTGGCGCGGTTATTTGAAGGTTTGTCTCTGTACGTTTATTTACTCATGTGGTAGTACCACACTCTCGCTGAAAATCGACGCCTGAGCAGTGGCAATGTGCTGCTGTGCTTCGTTCGGTGAGCGAGAGAGCCGGAAGCCCATCTTTCTGGGTGGTGTTGGGATTATTGGTTGGCAGCGGCCTAGCTGTACATGGGTGGTAGTAACAAGTGTTACCATCAGGTGTATTGCTTGATAGTATGCCACCCAGATCAATAAAAAAAACTATATTTTTTGATTTAGGATGAGACCCATCCTCGATAGTATAGTTGGTGGCATAATCATACAAAACACATATATATTCATTATAATTATCTCACGTACTTAAAATTGATTTTTGAAACGGTAAAAGTATTATCAATGTAGTGATGGAGCATGAACATAACTGTCACCTCTTCCTCAAGGGTGATCGTAAAAAATGATTTAGGGACGCTTAGGAAATAGCACCAGTGCAAGAGAAGGGAAATTACAAATAATACCATCCCGTCTGATCAGAATGGTATAATAGATCAATTTCTTTCTTACCATTGAGAAGCATCAGCCACATGATGAACAGTAAAAGAAGAATAATAACATTCTTCTTCTTCTGTTTAAATTAATGTAAAACATTTTTATAAATGGCTCACCGCATCAAAGAATAAGTCCTTGTGATTATGAAGGACTTAACAAATATAATTAATACCCACAATTCTCACACTCAATACAAACTACTTAGAATTCTTAAAAAAACATCCCCGCGTGGGCATCTTACTCACTACTCTCAACACTGCACCGTTACATTAGACTTTAGTACAAAAAAGAACTTTAATTTTATCAACAATATTTTGCTCAAACACGTTGCTGATGACATTTGTTCAATATTGTTTGAATAACGCTTCTCGTAAAGATTAAGTACATTTTTAATAATGAAGAATAAAATGCATTGAGCTGATAAATAGCAATGCAGGTGTGTTCCACGTACAGGTGGCTAGCGTGACATCGCCAACAGCTGATAGCACGGCCAAGTTCATTACCGTTCCGTGCAAATCGATTATGCGAGGTAATGCTTCCATCCGCTTTCCAAACCGTTGATGTTTTTTACGAACTTTTCCACTCATCTTGTAATTTAAGGAACTAATAATTTCACCTAACTGGGTCATTGTGAATTTAAGGTGTTTGTAACATTGAAAATGTTACATCCGTGATTAGACTTACTAATTAAAAAAAAAAAGATTATATCGGGCCTCCTTTACAGTGGAAGGCAATTGACCTACTATACCACGGTGTTCAGGTGGGTTGAAACGGGGGTATGTTTCGAGATAGCCTTCTCTAAATAATAAATTCTATATTTTGTATAACTTATATTATCTTTTTTTTATATTATAACATTTATAATATTTTCTGGCACTCTGTTCTCTCTGCCTACCTTGCAAGGGATATGGCGTGATGATATGTATGTATGTATGTAATATTAGCTCTTTATTATTTAATAGGGATCCTTGTAATATTTGTTCAAATATAAGGTACTAATGACAACTGGGTGGCGTAGTGGACAGTTTATCTGTCTGGACAGTGTACTTATAATGATTTCTAATGTTTACGCGAGTATTACACAATAAAACTACTTTAACGGATTCTATCGCGTTTGTATTTGATTTCGGAGGACTCACTCAGTCCTCCCGTGACCAGATCACTGTAAAGTGTTAGAAACGTCGGGATATTAAAAATCAAATACAAACGCGATAGAATCCGTAACAGTAGTTTATTTCAGTGTACTTATATTAATTTTGTTGAGGTTTACTATGTAGTTAATAGTTATTATATTATATTTTTAATGGTTCCCCGTTCCCTTTTAATGGTTCCCTCCGTGTGGTGACGGAGTAAGAATACAATTCACCACCCCCTATCTTACCCGTGGGTGATCGTACGAGACGACTAAGGGATATAAAAAGCATATAACATCTATGCAAAAGAATGAAAACTTGAAACAAAACCCTATACCAACACGTTTGACCAGCGTGGTATAGTAGGTCAATTACCCTCCCATTGTGGAGGAGGCTCGAGCCTAACAGTGGGACGTATATGAGCTGAGATGATGATGATGAATGGTTACATATGACCATTAACTATCGTTTTCTTTAATATATACAATCTTTTACTATCCATATTGTATAATCCTGTTAATATTTTTGTTTGTAAATTTAAGACTCGTTAATAAACAAATACACTATTAAAAATAAAGAACCCATACTCATACCATTTTCTTAAAAAAAAACATTAGTTTGAGTACAGTTAATCAGCTGGCAATACATATTTTCACGTACATAAGCATCCTTGTAAATATTTTATACACACTAAAATATCAAATTGCCACATGTACGTAGCTATTGTTTTTATGTAGTTGCGTTATCTAATCAGAGGGCGCGGAGACCTATCAGTAATCTAAGGAATTACCTAATATATTGCCTTAGTTAAACCCACATTCGAGTGTATGATCACACACAGTACAGTCGCTTGTTTATACCACGAATCAATTATAAATTTCGAAAACTAAATTTGAATAACCTAAATAGAAATTGTTGAAGATAAAAATCGATTAAATTGAAATTTTAATACAAAAAAAACAATGAGTTAATAGGTTATTGGCAACAAGCATATCGGCAAAGTTCACAACAAGCACCAGATTGTTTGGAATGCCAATATATTGTGTGATTTAAGAATAAAAATAAAAAAAATGCTGTTATAGACATTAAATCCATCAAAATTTAATCGCGACCACAAATGTGATGACTGCCTACTTTCATTGTAAAGAAAGTAAAAAGTAATTCATCATGGCGGTTATTCACTGGGTCGCACTCGACGTCGTACACTCCGCGTGTCCGGTTTTGTCTACAAATTGGTCACATCGACCGCTAAGTGGGAAGATTTGGCTCACACGATGCTGATGTTGCTAACGGATTTATAATGAATACCTACTTTACTATTCACAAGTAATGTTCAGTTCGGCAAACGCGCTTCTTATCTATTATCTTCGAATATCTAATCATATAAAAAGGTATATCCCAATTGAAATTTGCTCCACGCATATATACGCATAGCGAAAATTACTGACGACAGGTACTTAATTTGCTACAGCTCCTTTTCGTCAAGCAGAAACACCCTTTTTTGTAGATAATTGTCGCACAACACCAGAGCGGGGTCGACCTTTGCAGTAGTCTACTAAGAAATGTATCACTGAGAAAGGATACGTCTAAAGAAGGCTAAATTTGTTTGGAAAAATCGATAGTAGTATTTTAGAGAGTAGTCAGTGAAATTAAATACCATAGGTATGTGCCCGTGTTCCGCTAAACAGGGTATCACGTTGTGGGTTTGTGAGGCTTGTGATGTCCTGCTATAATCCCAACCGGCCTTTCGCTTAGAGGTCCCGAATTTGACTTTTCAGATTATAAGAATATACAACCTATTATAAAAATTATCAACACACCTGTCCTCGCTTTACAAAATTTATTCCGATCATTCTTATCACTGTAATAATAAAAATATTATTTATTTGAAAACACTGAAGGTTTTCTGAAATTATAATATTCCGTTCCTATATTACGTCATAACGCATACGCTTGTAAAAAGACTTTGTTGTAAAAAATATAAGTGGCTTTTTTGAACTTGGTTTATAAATTAATCACTTTAGTTTATATTATCATTAATGTGATCGTATAAGAAAGAATGATAGTTCAAAAACCAAGCACTAGAATATTCAATGAAAAAGTGAAAGCCTTTTGCTTTTGCTCTTTGTAATTTACTACTTAAACAGCCGGCCGGACGTAAAACTACGTCATTACACTTGCAATATCTATGTTTGGATTTCTTGTATAAGTCTACGTAAAGTAAAATTAAAGAAGACAGGTGTTTCGCATTAACCTTTGTAATATATTTTTCAATGGAATGTAAAAAAATAATGGTATGTATTGGTATCTCGTTCGATTGAAATACGAGTGTCTTTGAAATTAGAGTGAATAAGCTTATTATTTTTTTTTCTAAATTAATTATTGTGACGTCGTATGAATCTTGGTTGACGAATTTAGGAGAGATAACATTGGCCAAGAAAAGGATATATGATAAGTTTAAGAGAAGAAAAATTAAATAAAATCCTATTTTCCTCGTGTGACTAGTACGGTGTAGTCTAATTTCCGTCATCTGGTAGACATGCGTGTCTAGCAATGGGAATGCTTATAGCTTAAGATGAAGAAATTCAAGGTTTATAGTTTGGCTCCAGGACTTGATTTTCAGGTTCTTCCTTGGGTTAGGCTCTCTATCTAATTAATTATTTTTAATGGATGATGTCGCATACTACTTGTGTTTTTACTAGGATAGTAAAAATAACATTATTGATACTTTCGCAGATCATATGCTTATTGCAATGTAGAACATAAATAAATCATGATTTACGCTATATGTTATATTCATTGCCCGTATTACTTATATATTCTCCGTGTGATGACGAAGTAAGAATACAATTCACCACCCCCTATCTTACCCGTGGGTGATCGTAAGAGACGACTAAGGGATATAAAAACGCTTATAACATCTATGCCAGAGAAGCAAAACTCGAAATTAAATCCTATACCAATACGTCTGACCAGCGTGGTATAGTAGGTCAATTTTCCTCCCATCACGGAGGAAATTCGAGCCCAACAGTGGGACAAATATGAGCTGAGATGATGATGATGATTTATAGTCCTTGATGCTTTATTTTTGAAATATACGCGGGTTTTTTGGGATTTGCATATTCCATTGCTGACTTTTGAATCTCATGTTCAACATGTTTTTATCAGTAAATAAAAAATCTTAAGCTTATGGTATTTACTTTTGATATTTTCAGTCATATAACAAAGACAACAACATGGGATGATCCTCGTAAGACGTTAGCGGCACAATCAGTAGCCAATGCAGTGCAGCATCAGAGCAACGAAGCGTTACTACCACAAGCGCCCTCACCACAACAGGCTATTCCCAACCCACCGCCCACACCAGGTAAGAATATTCATCGTTCTTTACACTTTGTAATGCTGGTACGCTGGGGATAGCTTTTAGAATGCTCTCAGATTTAAACCATGGCACATTATAGGTCGGTTCTACGGTTAAAATAAAGTAAATAAAATTCCCTACGATAATTTATTCACCTTCAGATAATGTATAATTAAAAAACTTTAGGGTGTCAGAGGTTCATGCTTTAGATTCTAAATCGAGTTTCTGCGCCGTAGTTTATTTAGTATTCAAACTAGGCTATCGGTGCTCATAATTGACACAGTGGCGGAGAGCGTGTATTACGAAGATATGTTATCTTGTATACGATGAGTCATAATACGAAGGTTCAGATCTCTATCACTGCTATCCTGTCCTAATCCTTGCTACCAACTCAGTTTATTTTTCATAAATGTATTTTTTTTGTATTATGTGTATTATATGGCATTTTTGTGGCCAGTATCATTCATTCATTTTATCCTTTACATAATAAATAAATATTCTCATTCTATTCTATTTTTTTTTCTATTATATGACATGTCATTTTTGTAGCCAGTATCATTCATTCATTTTATTCTGGAGAGTTTTGGCGCGAATATAGAAATGTCACGTAACGCTCTTGTATTATATTCATTTCTTTTGTGTTTTGTAGTGTTATATTGAATAATTTTGCTGGTATTTTATGGAATATAATACAGTTAAAATGCTGAAGTGTAGTGAATATGGTATAACAGTGATTTACGTGTATTTTCATATTTTGCCAAAACTCCCAAAAAAAATCATTGATTTAGTTATCAGCGCCCGATTAATGGTAACGACTTAACTTACTGACGGACAATGACTATTAAGACTACACAATATGAAGAAATATTAAATAATATATGAAAGAAAAAAATAAATAAGACTTGGCTGTATGGGCTTTGATCCCTGTGCCTGTCTGGACGAACGGATAGAAACAAAAAAAAAATCATTTTATCCTTTACAAAATCCATAAATATTGTCTTTCTATTCTATAGTATCCATAATACTTTATTATAATTTCGTAAGCTTATATATTTTAGATTGTTATACATACACGTACGTGTATACTTGTATTTCTTAGGTACATTATTTTTTTTACATTTAAATACATATTTTAAAACTATTTCTTCATTATTTTCCTTTAGATAAACTTACCTGTACATATATACACATGTATAATAAATAAACAAGTTAGGTCATACAATAACAAGCTTATTGACAAGGAAAATGACACCATTTAACCAGTTAATTTCCAAAGCATATTTCTAAGTAAACAGTTGAATTAATAATATGTATAACATAATGCTTATTCATTAAAGCCGTTAGATATATGCATATGACACTTCAATGTATTAAACACATGAATTAAAATTGCTACGGTAGGTGTTATTATCAGGGAGTAGACGTTCTGTGCGGTACGTTGACGATCGTGGTATTTTCATAGCACACAATACTTATTATGATAAACTTTTCAGAATTATGCGATCGTCGGTTAAAGATGTAATCTAAAATACAATATTAATTTAACTCATCATTCTCCTACTCTTATCCCAATTGCTTCAGGTCGATACAATATGTACTCTTCTTTCATAGTACATATCGTAAATGTTATTGGCAATAGTTTTATGATCGGCCGCCTGCCAGACATCAACTTTCCTTGGGAATGTAATTGTTGACTAAACGGCATCAGATGGAGTTGGCCCAATAACGCTCTTAGTCGTCTTTTACGTCATCCGCTACCGCACAGCATTTATTAATTTACTTTATTAATTTACATGAATATTAAAAATGCAATCCCGTAGGCAGCTGCTAAATTCTGAAATATTTTTCAATTATAACATAATTATGTGGGTTTCCTAAAAATAGCTGTAGGATTTTCAAGAGAATGGGTAGGGGAACTTTAACGTTCAATGGTCAAACAAGCGTAGCGATTAGAGTGTTATTCTGCCTTGGGAAATCCTATTCCTAACAGCGATATCGTCGATAGACTAAAGGAGGATAGATGGAATAGATCTATGGAACTGTAGTCATATTCCACTGGACGGAAAGATAATAACACTAAGAGGTCTCACCGGTTCCTTCACGTGAAAGTAAGAGTATTCTTTTTTTTTCCTATTGTAAAATCAGATTATTGATTGTATATGTATGTAATCTTAACAAGTGTGAAAATTGTACGCTGCAAACTTTAGAAATAAAGTCAGTTGTATTTTAATCTACCCCTATGTTTTTTGTTGAATCTTCCCGGTAAGCAAACAATTGGAGATTAGGTAATAAGTTCATGAGCAGTATTCACCACATAACAAAATGTGCACTGGCTCATCTGATACACATTTACAATAAGAAATATATCAGCCGGTGCCAGTTCATCATAGTCCTGGAACAGAGTCAGATTTTTTTATATTTAATATAGGTATAGCAGATCTGTCACCATTCTACGACGAGTTGTTTAACGTTCGCTGCAAAGAATCAATTACAAATGTGCGAAAATATTAATATTTGTTTTCAAAAACTTGTTTACAAGCGAAGAATAATTGTCAAATGTGGGATACGAACCCACGCCTATTCGAAATCCGTTCCAATCGTCCTGCCACACTTGTGTGTGCTGTCATATTATGATAATTAATTTGCGATTCGTATTATTTTGTCGTTTTTATGGGACACGTGTGACATCTACCGGTCAATGATTACATATTGTACCGATTTAATTTAACTTTTCAGTTAGAATTGTAATAAACGACACAAACCCTATTATGCAAATTACCGAGATTTAGCATTTAATGCTAGGTTATTTATAAAAACTTGTTTATAAGCAAAAGTGATTGTCACACGTGGTAAATAATAATTTATTATGACTTATATGGGAGCTGAAAAGCTAGGTTAGTTTCTGATTCCGATCTATAATCAATCAAAACCTTCACGGCTTCGGCCCGGCCTTCAGGAGAGCCAGCCAGTTTTTAATAGAAATATCCACAATGTGAATAATACGATTTATTTGGTTTACTAGCAGTTGTTTACATAGATTCTTAATAAACATGTCTACTAGAATGCGCAGTGTCTAAGTCGAGTCTTATTTTATTAAAGCTAAACATGATAGGTTAAACAGCTTTGGTACAGGTTGTATAACTTTTTTATATGTCCTAGGTGTAATATAGTTAGCTATTGCATTGCAATATATAATGTACCTAAAGAATAGCATCGAATAAACCGTGAGTTACAACATTAGATATACAGGCTCTCATTAAACATCACATATATGACGAATTACGAATAGTGCTGTGTATCACATATATGACGAATACGAATAGTGCGGTAGCGGCTCCGAATAGTACCAACCTTTGCTCGTGGATGTCGTAAAAGACGACTAAGAGTCTTATAACGACCTGGGCCAACTCCATCTGATGCCGTTTGGTCAACAATTACATTCCCAAGGAGGTTTGACGTCTGGCAGGCGACCGGTCATAAAACTATTGCCAATAACTTTTAACAATATGTACTATGAAAGAAAAGTATATATTGTATCGAGCCCAAGTAATTGGGATAAGACTACTCTTACCCTCCCTACGGAAATGATGATGATGATATGACGAATACGACTGTTCTATTCATCAGATTAATTGTAATGTTATTTTGATTTTATTTATACTTGTAGTCAATCACCATTGGTTCAATTAAATTAGCAACTTTACTTTAAACATTTTACTACTTTATAATTAACATACTAGTACTATTGTATTTAATTATTTACGTAATTAAGGTCATGATTAAACTCCATTCAATGCCAAATATTGGTATTGAAATGTCGTATTTAGGTATATTAATAACTAATTAATACAAATGTACACTTAGACCCGGCGTGATCGTGGTAATATTAATTTCTTGAAGTTGGTAATTGATCAATGATATAATCGCGTTCATCTATATATTCAGTAGCAATTATTTAAACGTTATGTACTAAAAATACAATTCCACTGTCAGAATATGTACTATAATTGTAATACAATTGTCACTACAGCAAGTACTCGCGACTTTGAAAGAGTTGAGTCGACGAAAACGAGTCTAACGCAGAGAAGACTTGAAGATTTTAATCTAAAATCTGAGATTAGGATTATAAACTACTCCTATAAACTGCATCGGCGTATAGGCAGTTGAATTTTGACGCACGGTCATTGGATTCATTAGGTGAATTACAGTTAATTTTCTATTTTTTTTTCGTCAGCCTATCAATGTCCAGTGTTAGGCATATGTTGCCGAAGAGAAAATAACATATTCGCCTGTTTTATTATATAGGTGAGTTGGTCATGGTATTTGGTGATGTAATTTGCCTAAACAAATGCTGTTGCCAATTCTGCTGGTCATTTTTCTACTGGTATTTACGACGTATAAGAGTGACCATTGTATTCTTATTATGTCACCATACGGATACCTAGACAGTTATTGCATTTAAATTAAAGATTTAAGTATATTTACAGGAATAGATGATATATATATATATATATATATATATATATATATATATATATATATATATATATATATATATATATATATATACATATGTATACATATATATACATATATATATATATATATATATATATATATATATATATATATATATATGCATACATATCCATACTTCATATATATCCATACTTCCACTGGTATACCGTCCGGCCCTACAGACTTTCCGTTTTTCATACTTATCACTGCCTTTCTTACCTCATCTATTGTAATTTCTTTTACTAGACCGACGTTCTCAGGCACATCTTTTAACTCTCCACTCCATAAATTCTCTTCATTCATTAATCTTTCAAAATATTCCTTCCAACGCTGCCTTATTTCCTCGTCTTTTATTAAAACTTTACCATCTCCATCTTTCATGCACTTGACATGCCTAATATCTCTCGCTCGTTCCTCTCGGGCTTTCGTAATACGGTACAGCGCCTTTTGTCCTCGAGGCCCATCTAACGAATTATAAATTCTGTCTTGGGCCTGGGTTCTCGCTGTAGCTATTGCCCGTTTAGCTTTTTTCTTACATTCCTTGTATTCAATATTTTTCGCTTTCTTCAACCTTTCATTATCTTCTTTCTGCCACGCTTTAAACTTTTCCTTCTTTTCTTTCAGAATCTTTTGTACATCTTCATTCCACCACCATGTATCTCTATCAATTATACCCTTCCCTTTCGTTTCTCCTAGTATTACTTTAGCCGTACTCCTAATACAACTAGCTATATCATTCCAACTTTCATTCACAGATTTATCCTTCATATCTTTCATTTCATTCATTTTACCAATCATACTTTGTTGAAATCGACTTGCATACTCTTTTCTTTCCAGCATACTCCATCTTACCTTAGGAGGGGGTCGGTTTTTGCGTTTAATAGCGCATGTTTTTATTTTGATATCTAGTATTAGAAGCCTGTGTTGTGATACTAGAGCCTCACCTGGCAGCACCTTACAATCCTTTACAGAACTGAGTTTACTTCTTTTGACAAGAAAGTAGTCAATTTGCGTACAGTGGTTACTACTTTTGTAGGTAATAAGGTGCTCCTCGCTTTTCTGGCACCACGTGTTTACGATAGCCAGGTGGAACGACGAGGCTACTTGAAGCAGCGTCTCACCACCAACATTCCGCTTTCCATACCCCCATCCTCCATGCACTCTTTCATAACTATCATTTGCTGCTCCAACGTGTCCATTAAAATCGCCTCCTATACATATCTCCTCACTTTCTGGAATACCAATCATAACTTCATCTAAATCCTGCCAGAACCTTTCTTTCACTTCATCCTTACATCCGGCTTGGGGTGCATACGCGCTAATAACATTGAGTATCACATTTTCCAAAACTACTTTCACCACTATTAACCGATCATTCACCCTTGTTACGCTCGTCACACATTCCTTCAAACATCTATCTAACACTATTCCTACACCATTCCTTTTACCATCGCTGCCACTATAATAAAACTTGTATCCTTCACCAATTTCTCTAGCTCTAGTGCCCTTCCATTTCGTTTCTTGCAGACATGCAACATTTATTCTTCTTCTTTTTAGCAAATCCGCCAACTCCCTTCCTCTTCCAGTCATTGTTCCAACATTCCAACTTGCATACCTCATTCTGATCTCTTTCATACAAAGGGCTCGCTTCTTACGTCGCACCCGCCCGTGATGCAACAACCCTTGTCCATTTTCCACAGAGACCGGGTGCTGCCCCTGCGCGTCGCCTGCGGGGTACGCCCTAGCCCTGTCCTCATTCACTCTATTTTTCCACATATTGCAATAGTTCTGGCAATGGTTTTTATGACCGGCCGCCTGCCTGACGTCAACCCTCCTTGGGAATGCAATCGCTGACCAAACGGCATCAGATGGTGTTGGCCCAGGTCGGTGTAGTGCTCTTAGTCGTCTTTTACGACACCCACGAGCAAGTAAGGGTTGGTAGTATTCTTAGCCGCTACCACACGGCAAGTCTGTAGGGCCGGACGGTATACCAGTGGAAGTATGGAAAGTTTTGGGTGAGGATGGATATATGTGGCTGACTTTGTTCCTCAATAAGTTGCTGCAGGATGAAGTAATTCCCAATGAATGGTGCAGTAGTGCGCTAGTGCCCATTTTTAAAAACAAGGGTGATGTTCAGGACTGCGGCAGTTATCGGGGAATAAAGCTCATGTCACATAGTATGAAAGTGTGGGAAAAAGTGGTTGAGAAGCGATTGCGAGAAGAAAGCAAGATCACCCAAAACCAGTTCGGTTTTATGCCGGGCCGCGGGACAACGGATGCCATATTTGCACTGCGCCAACTGTGCGAAAAATATCGTGGTGCACATAAAAACTTGCATATGGTATACGTTGACCTCGAGAAGGCCTACGACAGAATACCGAGAACAGTTTTGTGGTGGGCACTGAAAGAGAAAAGTGTGCCTGTGAAGTATACTAGGTTAATCTGTGCTATGTACCAACGATCTAGGTCGTACGTAAAATCAGCGGCTGGAGACTCCGACGAGCTCAGTGTGCAGGTGGGTTTGCACCAAGGGTCGGCGTTAAGTCCTTACCTCTTCCTGTTGATAATAGATGCGTTAACATCGGAGATACAGGAAGAGGCACCCTGGTGCATGCTATTCGCTGATGACATTGTTCTCGTTGGAGAAGAAGGACTTGAGGTACAGAGCATGCTGGAGAAGTGGCGCTGTAAATTGGAGAATGTTGGCTTGAAAATCAGCAGACCTAAAACAGAGTACATGTTCTGCGATTTCGGCGGTCTCTCCAATTTTACACCCATATCTCTAGATGGAGTACCTATACCAGTATGCTCGGATTTTCGATACCTCGGTTCTCTTATCCAAAGCGATGGCGACCTGGATCGTGCGGTGAAACACAGAATGGATGCGGGATGGATGAAATGGCGGCAGGTCACGGGTACAACATGCGACCCCAAAGTACCCCCTAAATTAAAGGGTAAAATATATAAAACCCTAATAAGACCTGCTGTACTGTATGGATCAGCATGTTGGGCGATAAAAGCGACGGATGAGAGACGACTGCATGTAGCGGAGATGCGAATGTTGAGATGGATGTGTGGTGTGACGAGATTAGATAAAATAAGAAATGAGCATATAAGAGGAAGTTTGAAAGTTGCGCCAGTGACGGAAAAGTTAAGGAGTGAAAGGTTAACATGGTATGGACATGTGATGAGACGGGATGAAAGAAATGTTGTGAGGAAAGTTTTAAATATGAATGTTGAAGGCTTTAGGGGTAAAGGTAGACCAAAGAAAAGATGGATGGACTGCGTGAGGTATGACATGGATAGACAGGGAGTGACTGCAGAGATGACGTCTGATAGGACTGTATGGAGGAAGATGACATATTGCGTCGACCCCAAGTAATTGGGATAAGAGCAAGATGATGATGATGATATATATATATATATATATACACTACCGTCCAAAAGTTTGGAAGCACACCTGTTTTCAAACAAAACAAATAAATGCCGACTAATAGCGGTAAAAATTAGCAATAATCTTAAGTTTTACAACCTTTTACGACTGTCTACACAAACACAAAAGGATTATTATCCTACATTCATCAAGTTTTATGGAATTCCTTAATATTGACGAAACACGTGTTTTATGACTTAATCCGTCGGCTACTTTATCCTATGCAATGGTGTAGTTTTATTGATAATGTTTGCTGGTTTTAACTTTTTTAGACCTTATTCAGTCGCACTTGAGCATTGGCACGTGAAAGTTGTGATATTAACATTGTCTGTATTCGAAAGATATCGGCTACTACTTTGACCGTATTTTTTCTTCTGAAAATGGCAAAACGCAAGCAAATCACGCTTGAACAGCGAAGCGCTATTTGCACTCTACGCGAGGAAGGATACAGTGAACGTCAAATCGCAGAAAGGCTCGGAATTTCTTGTAAAGGTGTCCACTATACCCTTGCTAGAAAACAAGAAACGGGGAAAAATGAAGATAGAAAGAGATCTGGTAGGCCCAAATCCACAACAAATCAAGAGGACAACTTCATTAGAGTTCTTTCTAAACGGAATCGACGCTTAACTGCACCACAGATCACTGCAGCTCTGAATGATACGCGAGAAACACCCATTTCAACAACTACTGTTAAAAGACGCTTACTGTCTGCGGGATTAAGAGGATGTGTTGCTGCTAAAAAACCCAAACTAACAAATCGACATAAGAAAAATAGACTAGAATGGGCAAAAGCGCATAAAAACTGGACTATAGAACAATGGGAAAATGTCCTTTGGAGTGACGAATCAAAATTTCAGATTTTCGGATCCAATAGACGTGTCTTTGTACGCCGGTCAAAAGAAGAGAGGGCTTCAGAGGCATGTACAGTGCCTACCATCAAACATGGTGGTGGTAATGTCATGGTTTGGGGGTGTTTTGGCAACAGTAAACCCGGCAATCTTGTGAGGATAACCGGAAAATTAAACAAGGAAGGCTATTTAAAAATTCTCCAAGATTCTGCCATACCCAGTGGACTAAGTCTCATTGGTTCTGGATTCATTTTTCAACAGGATAATGATCCTAAGCATTCGTCTAAATTGTGCCAGAACTTTTTAAACAAGAAAAAAGCTGAAAACATTTTAAACATCATGCAATGGCCATCTCAATCCCCTGATCTTTCTCCCATTGAACTTGTTTGGGATGAACTTGACAGGAGGGTGAAAAGTCGTTGTCCTACGAGCTCAGAACATTTGTGGCAGCTATTAGAGAACGAATGGAACAAATTAGATAAAGATTATTTTTTAAAAATTGATTAATAGAATGCCCAGAATATGTGAGAAGATTATAAAGGAGAAAGGTGGACACTTTGATGAAGCTAAAATTTAATCTAATTTACCATTGTATATTATTTTTTTATTTTGTTTAAGTTAGTTTCTGTTTGTTCTTTATTTTTTTATCAATACATTTAAATTTAAATGACTTAGTTTGGTTTTATTCGATTTTACCTTGCTGCTTCCAAACTTTTGGACGGTAGTGTATATATATATATATATATATATATATATATATATATATATATATATATATATATATACATATATATACAGAAATAACTGCCACTGCCGCTGCCTACCAATATAAACCCCAAACCCACCCAATTGGGCTTCCGGCTCTCTCGCTCACCGAACGAAGCGCAATAGCACATTGCTATTACTCATACGTCGATCTTCTGTGAGAGTGTGGTACTACTCCGGACGTACTGGCCCGCGGCTGCAGACAGAGTATTGTCAACAGCGTGGTCCTACTACTATCCAAAATATAACATATATGAAATATATGCTAGTTAGTATTGCCAATTTTTTTTGCTATTACTTTATTAGTATTCTTTAGCAGTATGGCGACGGGATAAGAATACACTTATCGTCAACCCTTACTTGCCCGTGAGCGTCGTAAAAATCGGCTAAGTCTTCACTAGGAGAGTGGAGCAGTAGCTCTCTCCTGGGAAACGTATAACGGCAACTGCGATCGCTAACCAGTCTGCCAAGCGTAGCGATTATAGCACTATTCCCTCATTTATGAGGGAAGTCTACCTTCAATAGAGGACAATGATAAGCTGAACGATCATGATGACTTTTTTGTTAGGATAGTAGGTTTCGTAGTTATCTAGCGCGGTGCCAGTTCAGATCAGTTTCACGTGATCTAACTGGCCACAGTAGCTTGTTTAAAATAATCATAGGACTAAAATAAAAACAAGTAAATAACCCGAATTCTAAAACTGATTTTATGACGGGAATTAACGCGTTGTTTCCGCCGGTCGATGCGAGACGAGCGTTGAAAGGTGTACGGAAAATACATTGCGCGGCGCCAGCGATGGCGACCGGCGGCCATGGCGCCCGCGCCTTTCAGCGGCTTGCGACATATCCGTTGTGCTAACACCAAAACACCACATACATTATATATTGGTTAATTTTTTTTATATCAGCAGAAACAATATCTGCCCTTCATAACTTGTAGAACCTTTAGTAAATATTTATATGAAATATTGTTATTAATATTTGTTTTTTTGTTATGATTACTGTAAATTAATTTTGTTATGTAATAGCAAAATATATATAATTCTTTTGCAAATCTGTTTCAACTGCTCCTAGCCCATTAAGCTCCCATGATAAAATTTTTCGTGTGGTCATAGGGAAAGAATATATCATACCCTACCATGCCCGTGGGTGTCATAAAAGACGACCAAGAGACATGATATGCATAGAACTTTGTGCAAAAAATAGGAAACCAAACAGACTTAATTAGAACTCTATACTAACCCGTTTGACCAGCGTAATATTCAATTAACTTCCCTTATATTGTGGAGAAGGTTCGAACCCAAAAGTAGGACGTATAAGAGTTGAGATGATGATGATGACGGAGACACAAAATTCTGCGATTTTTTAAATGTTTTTTAAAGCTGGTGGTGGCAAACGAGCAAATAGCACACCCGATGCTAAGTGATACTGCCGCTAATGGTCCTTTGCAATACCAGGGCCTACTGTAAAGAAAGTGCTTCTCAAAACACGTTTAAAAAAAAGGACATGTCATAGTTTTTAATATAATAGGTAACGGTTGTAGAATACATACTTACATATTCTTATGGATAATGAAACTAAAATAAACCTATTCCTTCGTTGTTTCTCAATTTTATTACAATCTATAATAATATTTTAAGAGTGGTAGGACCATGCTGTGGAGAGTACTCTGTCTAGTACTGGAGTAGTACCACACTCTCGCAGAAGATCGACGTCTGAGTAATGGCAATGTGCTATTGCGCTTCGTTCGGTGAGCGAGAGAGCCAGAAGCCCAACTGGAGTGGGTTTGGGGTTTGTAATGGTAGTCAGCGCCCTAGCTGTACCTTCGGTATTACAAAGGTCCATGGGCGGCAGTGACAACATCAGGTGTGCTGTTTGCTCGTTTGCCACCATAAGCAATAAAAAAAAAACTGTCGTATCTTGTATTATAGTGGGTGTTTTGAAGAATGTTTTATAAATGTTTTGAAGAAACGCAAGGGAGCGTTTATATCTACTAACGTAACGACTAACCGTAGCAGTTGATGACTTTCAACACATAAAAATTCATATACGCACTAATGATGTTTACTCAGTCTATTTTAATTTTAAATGTTTTTGTTGATTTGACGAAGGCTTTTAATATAATTGATATAAAGATATGAATAATTCAATAGTTTATGCCATATATGTATGAGGATTAATAGGTTATTATCGTCTTCTTCTTAAGCACCAAGACGCTGTTAAATGGATTTGTTCGGACAGTTTTTTTTGCTTCTCTTGCAATAACTTTATCTCATGAAAACTCTTGTTAAATGAAGGATCGCCTGATACTGTTGTCATTATCATCATCATCATCATCATCTCAGCTCATATATGTCCCACTGTTGGGCTCGAGCCTCCTCCATAATAGGAGGGAAATTGACTTACTATACCACGCTGGTCAGACGTGTTGGTATCGGGTTTTGTTTCGAGTTTTCCGTTTCTTGCATAGATGTTATAATATATGCGTTTTATATCCCTTCGTCGTCTCTTACGATCGCCCACGGGTAAGATAGGGGGTGGTGAATTGTATTCTAACTCCGTCACTACACAGATGAATATAGTTAGATACTGTTGTATATTTATTCTATCACCACCTTGATAAAGTTTACCACCATGCATCATCATCATCATTACCTTGGGTTAGACACAAAATATATTTCACTTCCACCACGAACATATACGTACACCGAACATATAGCCTTTAGTTTTATGACTGTCCACCTGCTTGACGTCAACCTTCCTTGGTAATGTAATTGTTGACTAAATGGCATCAGATGGAGTTGACCCAGGTCGTTATAAGGCTCTTTGTCGTCTTTTACGATATTCACGAGCAAAGTAAGGGTTGGTAATATTCGTAGCCGCTACCACACAGCACAGGAAGAAGATGCTGTGTTGACTTATTATAAATCGAGGAGTATTATGAACTTGGAGTATAATGTAACGTTTTCTCTGAAAATGACTTCCTTACTTTTCAAAGTCTATGGATGCTACTTAAAATGGACAAATATCGGGAAATGAGAAAATAAATATTTTGTTGCATACGATGCCAATGAACCCCATTCAAAGATAGGCTAGATTTATTTTTTCATGAACGGCATATAGCATTTTGCTGCTTGATCAGCCACTAAGCAACTAAGATACACGCGTTTATATGCAGTGAGAGCACGTGCTTTTTATTTCATGAGCTCATTTTTAAACATATGATAGTTTACTTGGTACGTGACCTATTAGCGTATCATATCACGTTCTTGGTCGATGCGCTAGTGCACCAGCTCTAACACGTACAAGGCGCCACAATACCGGCGAGTGACACTATTACATCTCACTTATCTTACACTCTACATACACCTATCTAGATCAGGTGACAATATAAATAATTTTGTTTCCACAACGCGTTCCTCGTTAATCTTGCGAGATAACATATTTTATTATATTGTAACACTATATGAATTTTACAGAAGGGGTAGGTAGAGATATACAAAATATTAAATTCATATTTTGCTTTCTAATTTTTAGAGATAGTAGATATTTATATTTTATAACAGATAAACCTATATTGTGCCATGAATCCTTGCATAAATGTAAAAGTAAATGGCTACATATTACATTCAAAATTCGAACAACTGTTTAATGTATGTGAAATATTTTGTTCCTATATTATATTTTTTTAAATTATTTTTTTTTTATTTTTTTCCTTATTATCGATATGTTTAATACCACAAGAACAAAAAGCAATGTTGCGAGCATCATACACGGTCAATTCACCTACGAGTTAAAGTACTTAATTAGGTACTTATCGTTCTGTATTGTGGCTTTTCATCAAATGAATATTCAAATGAATATATGCGCAACATATACATATGAATTAATTAACGAAACCATATTTTTTTTCGTCATATCCCTAAAATTAGTAAATGATTATTTAGTAGCAGCTGTCTCATTATGGCATGCGTGATTTGTGTGGATATTAAAATTTTTCTTGTAAGCTTTATTATGAGATGTCAAAAATTCATTTCTTTCATATAAAAAGTGACCTGTGTATATATAAATTGTAATATGTTTTCATAATTGTTATAAGAACTAAATTATCAACATCTCTCCTGCTCCTATTCCACTTACCAAAGGTATATATACTTCTCTTCTCTTCCATCGCACGTATTATAAAAGTTATTGCCAATAGTTCGTTGAATAGCCGGCTGCCTCACGTCAACCCTTCTCGGGAATGTAATTGTTGACTAGGCGGCAATAGTTCGAGTTCGCCCAGTTTGATGTAAATAAACATCTTCGTGTGTTACGGCACCCACGAGCAAGGTTTTACTTTGGTGCCGTAAAAGGCGACTACAGCGGGTAGTATTCGTAGACGTTACCATACAGCGCTGTCATAAAAGCTAAATATGAAATATTAAATAGAAGAAAGAAGTTAAGTATGAAAATCTTACTAACATTTTCTCCATTTTTATATGCATATAATACACAAATTTCTTAACGAAGAGTGAGTACAAATAGCTTTTATTATAAGGTGGGTACGGTTTTTTGTTTTGGATGGTGACAGACTACCTGGTGTCATAAATAATGATAGCAGTTACTGCCGCTTAGGGTCTTATTAGCAATTGCATATGCGATCTAGTTTAGCATCGTTTACGTTATATTTTGAAAATTAAAAATATATTATGATCGGAGAGCTAATACTACACATTCTGTATACCATTTTATATAAAGAAAAATAATTAAAAAAATAAGAATAGCTCGCTGAGTTTCTTGCTGGATCTTCTCAGTAGCACCGTGTGCCGATCCGGTGCTAGATTAGGGAGTTAATTTAAGTTACAATATAAAATTAACAATATGTAAGTTGCTCTCGTAGGGTTTTTGCGTAATAACTGATTTAGTTTGAGCAATATCACTACATACAAGAGAGACGTTAATTAAAGTAGGTAAAAGTATAAGTTTGTGGTAGGCAGATGTAACGCAATGCTATCATCTAACGTAATATTGCGGTTCGCCGCCTCATGGCGACCCCCTCACTCCTCACTATCGACTGTTGAGTAATAATGATTGTAAACAACGTTTAATTACACTACACGCTACAAAGGCTGCATAGCTAATAAGGAAATTGTCCAGGTTTATTCTGTGATAACGATTATTTATTTTAAAGTTGGGCATCAAATCGAAGGGAGTATTTAGTAGAAACTGCTTAAATTTACTGAAATTTTAGCATTTAATATGCTTAATTTATAAAATCCGATTACGAAATGAAAAATTGATGTCGCAAGCGGGATTCGAACCCGCGCCTATTGGGATTCCGGCCCAATCGTGCTGCCACTACACTACCGCGACCAATTGTAGGACATGCAAATTTTCATCTCGTATTGTATTTACGTCTTAAGGTGACGGTGTGCTATCTACCCGACAATGTTTACACAATGTTATAGGCTTAATACTTCAAACTTTACAGTTAGAATTGTATTAAACGATGACACAACCTTGTTATTTAAATTTACTGAAATTTTAGCATTTAATATGCTTAATTTATAAAATCCGATTACGAAATGAAAAATTGATGTCGCAAGCGGGATTCGAACCCGCGCCTATTGGGATTCCGGCCCAATCGTGCTGCCACTACACTACCGCGACCAATTGTAGGACATGCAAATTTTCATCTCGTATTGTATTTACGTCTTAAGGTGACGGTGTGCTATCTACCCGACAATGTTTACACAATGTTATAGGCTTAATACTTCAAACTTTACAGTTAGAATTGTATTAAACGATGACACAACCTTGTTATTTAAATTTACTGAAATTTTAGCATTTAATATGCTTAATTTATAAAATCCGATTACGAAATGAAAAAGCATATTAAATGCTAAAATTTCAGTAAATTTAAATAACAAGGTTGTGTCATCGTTTAATACAATTCTAACTGTAAAGTTTGAAGTATTAAGCCTATAACATTGTGTAAACATTGTCGGGTAGATAGCACACCGTCACCTTAAGACGTAAATACAATACGAGATGAAAATTTGCATGTCCTACAATTGGTCGCGGTAGTGTAGTGGCAGCACGATTGGGCCGGAATCCCAATAGGCGCGGGTTCGAATCCCGCTTGCGACATCAATTTTTCATTTCGTAATCGGATTTTATAAATTAAGCATATTAAATGCTAAAATTTCAGTAAATTTAAATAACAAGGTTGTGTCATCGTTTAATACAATTCTAACTGTAAAGTTTGAAGTATTAAGCCTATAACATTGTGTAAACATTGTCGGGTAGATAGCACACCGTCACCTTAAGACGTAAATACAATACGAGATGAAAATTTGCATGTCCTACAATTGGTCGCGGTAGTGTAGTGGCAGCACGATTGGGCCGGAATCCCAATAGGCGCGGGTTCGAATCCCGCTTGCGACATCAATTTTTCATTTCGTAATCGGATTTTATAGAAACTGCTTCTAAGGACTCCAACTATTCTCGAGAAACTGTTCTTGAATGTCTTTTTTCTTATTATCATTATCTTGCTCAATAGGTCCTCTTCTTCTATACGGACTGCATGTATAAGATATATGTATTGTATCCATATGGACTGTATCAGACGTCATCTCTGTGGTCACTTAGTCTCAACCCGTCGGCCTTTCTTTTAAATGAGATTATTATCAATTTAATATTTCGTAAATTACATAAGAGTGCATTAAATTTAAGGGGTCAAAATCTTAAATCTACTAGTGTATTTTAAATTAGAGAAAGTTGCTTAGGCGTATAAAGACATATAATAAGCTAAAAGTAGTTTGAAAATTTGAAATTGTAGAATGTTTGGCTAGAGTAGTTAATATGTAGATAATTCTTCACATAATTATTTTATTATAGGTTCAAGAAAGTTTAGTCTATGTATAGATATGTGCGGATGCATCGTAAGTATTGTAGGCCAACTCTACAATTACTGAAGTTACGACGCCGGGGTTCCGTTCAAAATTAGGAAAGATGCAAGGCCGATTATGAGGCCGTTCTTCACCTCAGAAGCTTGAGCGGGCAGCGGTCGTGGCGCATTCGTCAAAAAGTGCCATTGTTGTCCTTTTACGGGATGATGATGATAGATTAGATATCTTTTGCTGGTTTATAAACTGTACATATGTTGATGATATGTTTCGTAGATTATTTAACTAACACTAACGAAGACTAACATTGGAATATTTATGTACGTGTATATTTTGGTATATTGCATTTGAATATTAAGTGAACTGTGTTCATTGAGTCATCAATTATTTATATGCTATATTATATAATGTAGACTATATTTACCATATTAGGTTGACATGATTAGTCCGTGTATCGTGCGGCGCTAATGACGATGATATTGATGATTAATTAGTCGCCTAGCTGCAAATTGTTAATGAATGATCACATCAGTTGTTTATTATGTTGGCCGGTAGTATGTATGGGTACTAAATGTGCGACCCGTTGATCGGGTCGACACGTGCGCGTGCGCAGTAATACTGTGATTCATTTTTGGATGCGTGTGCCAAAGCGCTGAACACTGAGAGTGTTCGTCTGGCGCCGTTGTTTCTTGGAACGAGCTCTCGCCGACCTTCCCGTTGTCCACCTGAATCTCGGCGTGTGCGTACGTCCTAGTTTATAATGTGCTGTCTTGCAACTAGTCGCTGTTGAGATAATCATAAGTTGTTTTTGTACGAATGATAAGTGTAATGTCTCAAAGGTACTGATTACGTACGTTTGATTGATTTCAGCAGCGAAGAGTACAAGTAGTAACACAACGACGGATCCACTAGGGCCCTTACCGGATGGTTGGGAGCAGGCGGCGACCGCGGAAGGAGAGATCTACTTTATAAATCACGCAGCACGCACTACGTCGTGGTTTGATCCTAGGATACGTAAGTATACGCGCACATTTCCACTTTCGGTATCATCTTCTTACATGGGCTTTGTTTAGCTATACCACTGGAGATTCTACACCATAAGACGTGATATTATAGCATCCTCGTAACCTAAATGCAAAAAGAAATTCGTCGAAATATTCTAGTGAATGCTTTGTACAAAATCTACTAAGCAGACATCGAAAAGGTAAGAGTTGAAGTGGTCATAACGAATGTAGTGAGTGATTTATAGTCCGGATTCTAAACGACAATGTGGTCTGTATTGAAGAATGCATGTCTGCTTAATTAAACACTAACTGTACAATAACACATGTAAATTAAGATGGGATTACAAAGTTTAACAAGTCATAAGATTTATTAGTCTTGTATATAATCCATCCATAAACGTCCACTGTTGGACACAGGCCTCCCCACGAGAATGCCATTCGCAACGGTCCTGTGCCACCTGCATCCAACGGTTCCCTGCGACCTTGACAATGAACATAATTCAGATATAATAATAGTATAATATAATAATAATCAAAAAAAAAAACAAGAAATATATATAGAAATAATAATAGTTAATTACTCCCTCATTATCTAGTTTTAATTTCCTGTATTCCACTTTTCTAATAGTTTAACCTTAATGTAATAGTTATGTTCTGTATGTACTTTAGTGTTTGTACTTTCTGTTCTTTTCAACTTGTAAATTGTAAATCTAATATAATCAAATCTAAACAAGGTCCCTGATCATGTCAGGGGAGATAGTAGCAAAAAAAAAAAAAAAAGAAAAAAAAAAAAAAAAAAAAAAAAACATAATTCAGAGTCGATCAAAAGAGTTAGATCGCACGAAAGTTTGTTTTGCGTGGAAATTCAACCTAATATCCTCAGCAAGTAAGGTCTCTACTTATATGTCTATATTCAAATAGTGATTTAGTTGAGTACTTAAATATGAAATTTTAAAATATTCAACCGAGTGGATTATTTTCTAATACATATTTACATCATATCTGTCGTCATCATTAACCGTATGGTGACGGAGTAAGAATACAATTCACCATCCCTATCTTACCCGTGGGTGATCGTAAGAGACGACTAAGGGATATAAAACGCATGTAACATATACACATATATGCAAGAGAAAGAAAACTAGAAACAAAACCCTATACCAACACGTCTGACCAGCGTGGTGGTAGGTCAATTTCCCTCCTATTATGGAGGAGGCTCTAGCGCAACAGTGGGATATATATGAGCTGAGATGATGATCATCATCTCGATGATAATATGAAGACAAGAGTAAAAATGTTGAGCATCATTATCATCCTATTTCTGATGAATTTTGATAATATTATGTGGTTACAGAGTAAGAATCTAACAGTCACTACCCCCTTCTTTCCTGAGGACTAAGAGACGCAAATAGATTAACATCATTGCATGAGATGGGAAACATGAAATTAAATCCATAACATCGTCTGACTGGCGTGGTTCTCAGTAGCTTCTTCAATGATGAAGAAAAACTCGAAACAAAACCTTTTATAAACACGTCTGACCAGCGTGGTATGGTAGGTTATTTTCCCTCCCATTACAGAGGAGATCCGAACCCAATAATAGGACATATATGAGCTGTGAAGATGATAATGATTTACATCATAAATATTATAAATGTAGCGTATTTAATATTCTTGGTATTCCTTTCCAGCACAGCACTTGCAGCGCACGCCAGCGGCGACGGCAGGCGGGGCTGACGGTGTATGGGCTAACGCGTCGCTACAGGCGTGCCAACAAAAGCTACGGCTGCAGTCGTTGCAGCTCGAGCGAGAACGCCTCAAGCAACGCCAGCAGGAGATAAGACTCCAGGTAAGCCTTAAATACATGGAACGTATTTTTTTATTTAATTAAGTAGGTACCTAATACCATTACATGTCTACATAAATTAGGAAATGGTGTATTATCAACGCCTTTTTCATGACTGTTGTAAGAGATATAGTTAATAGAAATGTAAGCAGCCTACAGTAATATCACCTGCATATTGACATTACTGTAAGAAAAGGAAAACTCGAATCAAACCCTATGCCAACAAGCTAAATTAGTCCAAATATCAACAATTTAAATTACACCAAATTTCCTTCAATTGTAAAGGCGGTTCCTGCCTAATAAAGGAGTGTATACTAAAAAAGATTTATAGGATTACCTGCGTCTGGGGATTAATAAAAGTTACCGGGCGGGCCACCGAAGACAAAGATCGGGTACCGCTGGCCCGCTCGCGCGGCGAAAAGAGGAGTTTGCATGGTGGGTCTACAAGGTCACGCACCGCCTTTTCCGTCACCCCGGACCGATTTGGCGAGGCGAGACGCATCCACAGCCCACCGCAAAAAAGGGGATTAATAAAAGTTAGGAGAATAATTAAAGTATTTACATTTTATTTCTTCCCTCATATAGTCATAATGAATCGTATTGTTTTAGTCGCGGTAGATTTCCATGTTCATTAGTGGACCGGAGATAAGGCATTAGCAAAATAGCTCGAATACATCTAAACGATTATATATCCATCTATAGCCATATATTACCATTACATTTGAACCTGATAATGGGCGTCTCTTTACTAAGTTGATTATATAAGAGAGACTTAAGGTAATCTCCTCAGTTACATATGCCTAAATTTCCTAAATATGTTTCAAATCAACAATAATACAATAAGTAATTTTATTACAGGCGATTTTCTTCCAATTATTTTGCGATTTCTTATGCAAAATTTAATAGTCTTTTGAGTAAATGTGGATCTTTAAAACATTGCTTAGGTTAGTTCACTTGTTACAAATGAAAATGACCTGGGCGATATAACAAAGCCATGGTATTTATGGTCTACCCACATTCCTTTTGTTTTATTTTATTATTTACACTTTGAAGCATCTATCTCGCTGTAGTGATATATGTATAGATGGACATTTCTAATTATTTGTATATTTTTAATTTTCAGCAAGAGCTAATAATGGCGCGACAATCTTCTTCAATTGTGTCGTCACTTGCAAGTAGTGCCGGCGGGGTAGCAGCTGTTGCGAGCACGGAGCTACCACTGGATCCGTTCCTATCGAGTCTCTCAGACCATCAACGACAAGAGTCTGCGGACAGCGGGCTAGGCATGGGTGTTCCACATTCGTACTCCATGCCACACACGCCTGAGGGCTTCCTGGCGGGTATGGACGACAGAATGGACTGCACTAGTGAAGCAGGTGCTAATCTCGACTCTACTGATATGACGCTAGGCGACAACCTCGACTCTACAGATGATTTGGTTCCTTCTTTACAGGTAAATGGCAATTATTCATTTTATAGTCTCGTATATTTATTTCCATGTGGTGACGAAGTAAGAATACAATTCACCACCCCCTATCTTACCCGTGGGTGATCGTAAGAGACGACTAAGTGATATAAAACGTATATAACATCTATGTTAGACAAAGAAAACTCGAAATAAAATCCTACATCAACACGTCTGACCAGTGTTGTATATAGTAGGTCAATTTTCCTCTTATTACGGAGGAGGTTCGAGCCCAACAGTGGGACATATAATAATATGAGATGAAATGATACTTATTTTTAAAGGAAATCTGTTCCTACCCGGGACAGCTAAGCGGATTACAGTCAGACCATAAATCATCAACAAAAAAGTTTTATACCCCTCTTTTTTGCCTTTGTGCTGACATTTTTAAGGTCTCTAGCGCATAATTTGTTTAATCGATAGTTTATTAATTAGGTAGGTGTATAAACAGCTGAGGGTTCACTGGCAGTGTTGCAATACTCTCTTGGAAAACCTATCACCAACTACAATTACAAACCTGTTTGTCAACCGTTGTGATTTTGGTATTATCCTTGCTTGTGTAGGCCTGTGTGCAATAGCGGACGTTGATAGGCTGAAATCTCCTCAAATATATGTAGACGATGAATATAAGAAGTGGGTAGATTCAAAGCTACGTAGTATTATAGTTATTTCATACTACGAGAATCAGAACTAAAAGATTTACTATTTGCAAAGCATTCTGTTATTACCGAAGGCAAACTCTCGGAGTCTCGATAGTTCGTTTAAGATGCGAAGAGATCGCAGCACGGGTTATGTATACCGCCGTGATGTTGACGTTGACCAGGCGGAGTGTAACTATACCATAAGTTAACCAAGTAAAAAAAAAGGTTACATCACTATCCATACATTAACTGACTATATGTATACTACAATTATATTCCGCTTACGCGCCGTAAAGGCAACGTCACTCGATGTTCTCAGAAGCTGAATGATGATCCTATATTGGTTTGCTAGTCTACAATTGTTACGGTTTGCCATATAAATAATGAATTTCATGGATAGGTACTAAACCCCGTATTCTAAGTCGTAACCTCGAAATCGCCTCCACTCACACTCAGCTAAGGAAGTTTCGAGGATCACCTCGAACCTTCCTCAACATCCGTATTCATAATCGTAAACTTGAGGAAATTTTGAGATTCCTCCAGTAAGAAAGAGTGGAGGTAATACGTCACGAATGACGTCGTAAATTTAAAGAAATTTGCTTTATTATGTTGGCACTTTAAAAATTAATGTAAAATTTTGTTCCCTGGCTTGTCCAAACGAAAAAAATGGATTTTTACTTGTATATGAGAGCAAATCAATACATCGTAGGCCAGCCGGCCACCAGGAAATACTGCAATACGGTGAAATAATATTTTTACGCTTACTTAATCTAAAGCGTTGGCAAGTTTGGTCACAATTCTTGACACTATTGATTGGTTGATTTTATGCAAATCATGAAAAAAAATATCTGAAAATATTAAATAACGGTTACTATGATAGTGCCTACTCCATTCAAAGTTATAATTTTAGCCAATCACTTGAAAGTTTCCTGTTATATAAAATCGTAAAGCAGTTAGCACTTATATAGTGGGCGGAATTGGTACCTAAGCGTAGGTTGTTACGTTTACGTAAACTTTTTAAAAATTCGTGTGATATTCATTTAGATTTTTTGCAGAATGCAAATAGCGTCGAGGTAAATAATTGGACGAGTTATCATACAAATATTCAATAAACTCATCCTAATTTGACAATAAATTATACGTCTAATTAAACCTCCTTAAGGTATCCTCAAGGCGTATCGCAACGTACCTTACTTTGACAGATGTTTCCTCGACTCAACCTTACCTCACTTGAGGAAATGTTTAAAGGTAAGGATGAAAATGACAACTGTGAATACGAAACGTCCTCATTGAGTCGAGGAAGTTTCGAGGTAACGACTTAGAATACGGGGGTAAGAATAGGTAACTACATATAAGAGGAAGTTTGAAAGTTGCGCCAGTGACGGAAAGTTAAGGAGTGAAAGGTTGACATGGTATGGACATGTAATGAGACGGGATGAAAGTAATGTTGTGCGGAAAGTTTTAAATATGAATGTTGGGCTTTAGGGGTAAAGGAAGACTAATGAAAAGATGGATGGACTGCGTGAGGCATGACATGGATGGACAGGGAGTGACTGCAGAGATGACGTCTGATAGGACTGTATGGAGGAGGATGACATATTGCGTCGACCCCAAGTAATTGGGATAAGAGTAAGATGATGATGATGGATAGGTACACTAAAATAGTTATCGTATTAAAATAACATAATTGTCAATATCTTGGTGATTAGTTATCTAATATGTTTCTTGTTACCAAACTTTTAAGTTTTAACTTTAATTACTTAAAATGATTCGTTATTACTAAATATTTTTACATAATCTAAACTTATTATTTTGGCAATCTAAATTTTTTTTGTGTGTGTTTAGCTGTTAGTCGGCTTTGACAGCTTTACGCGGACTATTTGGCAATCTAAACTTAACTAACCTATCTGATCTAAACTACTCTGCTTAATTCGATACGTGGTCGCCGCTGAAAATTCTTTCTTTGCTAACGGTTGTGGTTTCCTCAAGTTATGTGGCCTGCTCATTCCCACTTCAGCGTGCCTTCCTTTTTATATTTGTTGCACACGATTATTTGCGGATTTCTGTATTTTATACTCCACATTTTATCTTATAGACATTAATTTATATCATCAATAATTAAAATACTTTTATAAAAAGGTCATACTCTATATATAGATACATCACGGTCGTAGCTCTGTATAATAAGTACCTATAACTATGATATTACTGAAGTATAATGATGTTTCATGTACCCAGAAGTTATTTGTGAACGTGCGTAGGTGTGATGAATCGGTATAAATAGGCATAAATTGTAATTGTTGGTGTAGTTTTGTTACTACTGCCAAACAGATGAATGAAATTTCAAACAAAACAATTGACGCCTGATTCATATTTCAAAAACAGGGTGTAAACAAGTAGGCAAAACAAGTTTATAACAAACATTTGAATTCTGTTATTCTGTTTTATGACACGAATCAATGACTTAAATGATTCATTGCCTTAATATAGAAATGAATACAGTGGCTACTAAGTGTTGATTTATTAATTTCGCTATCTAATATGGTGCTACATTAAGACTTTATTTACATAATGCCAATTTGCATATGTGCATTTTACTGTTAGAGAAAATGTTTCTTCTATGAAGGATAGGAGATAGAATAGTTTTGGTACAAGTTTTCCTTCTTTTACAATGATATTTTGTTTTATATTTGCTTGGATGTCTCTTGCCAAAGATTCGTGGAATGGAATCAAGTAGATCTATTACGTTGAAATGTTTACTCAATTATTTGCAATAAGATAATAATGTTTATTTTGGAGATAAAAGAAATCTAATTATCTAGGTTTGTATCACTAGCTTTTCTTTGTTCCTTATTGTGGTACCTTCTTTATTGCTCATATACGCCACACTGTTGGCCACGAATTTTCTCCACGATGGAAGGGAAATTAACTATACTATACCACCTAAAGTTGAGCGTAGGTTCTTATTTCAATTGTAAGTTTTCTTGCAGTGATTATTAGATTACGTTATTTAATTATCTCTTATAACACCTAAGTAAGCGTTGGTACATTTTATTGGTTAGTTTATTACTTCATCATCATCATCATCATCGCAGCTCATATAGGTACGTCCCACTATTGGGCCCAAACCTTCCTCTGTAATGGGAGGCAAATTCACGTACTATAATACGCTGGTCAGACGTGTTGTAAGTGTTTTGTTTAGAGTTTTCCTTCTCTTGCATAAATGTTATATGCGTTTATTCCCCTTAGTCGTCTCTTACGGTCACCCGCGGGTAAGCAAGATGGTGGTGAATTATATTCTTACTCCGCCACCACATGGATATAATTTATTATTTAACCAGTTTGTATTCATTTTATCCATTCATCCATGAACCTATCATCGTCCACTGTTGCACAAAAGTCTCCTCAAGATAGTAATACCATAACTGCAACGTTGGACAGGGGAGTAATCGCAAGATGGTGTTGTAAGTTTCTAAGAAGAATTCTGGTGGCCATTCTCTTGGTAACCGGTTTTTACTTCTTCCACGGGAAGACAGGGGTGTGGTGGTATAATGTATTCTTAACCCATCACCATAAGGATAGTTAATTAGTATATGCAATCATAAAATAAAAATATTATTGTTTTCAGTTGAACGAGTTCACAAACGATATACTCTTGGACGACGTGCAATCACTGATAAACTCGACACCGAGCAAGCCGGACAATGTGTTGACCTGGTTGTAACCGGCCAATACACACGCGACAAACTTTCAAATTAGTTATTATATGTATATTTAATTTAGGGTACTTACCGCTCTATATAATGACGTCGACCACTATAAAAGTGTCGGTGGCAAGGTAAAGATGGTGTAAATTTCACTTTCAAAATGACAATTAATAGCATATTCATGTGTTGACTGATGTGGGATTTCAAGTGTGCTTATGAATTATGAATAGTTGAAATATTCAGTATCGGTACGATAGCTTCCAAAAGAACGGTCGGACCGATGCGTGAGAAATTATACTTCGACTTATTTACGTGCCTGTCTAGATAACATCGGAATTAAGCACAGAGTAATTTAATAAAAGAGAAATCTTATCTTTATATATTTCACTTTATTTTTGAATTATATTTGCGGATTGTATGCAAATGTTAATCTTGGCTTACTTTGAGATTTTATTCAGATATTTCAAAAAAACAGGCTATCCAGTAACTATTAATTAGTTTCAAATGCTTTAAATACTTCCGCATCGGTTTTACATTCTTTTGTATTTGCTCGCTTTATTATGCAGAATTGGCTTTATCTGTCTCTGCATTTATTCGAATGAGATAGGAATATAAAATTGTGTGGGGAATAATTGTTTATTTCGTTATATAATGGTATCTTTGTATGTTTAATTCAAAATCATTTTACTCATCAATTTGTGTCTATACTTGGTGTCGTGGGTATTATAATACTACGATTAGATAGATAATAGTAATTACATAACTCAATTGTTTAACTATTATCGAATATTCTATTCTTAATCGTTTCATTAGTTATTGTATCTGAAATTCACGATTGTGTGCCCATAGTGTATAATATGAAATCTTTAATTTGAAATTGATCTCCAAATCCTTTTTGGAGAAGTTATGCTTATTTAACATTGGATCTTGATATTTTTCTTGAACACAAAAGCTGTACCAAGTTTTCCTTTTAGATCGACTTTATCACCTCTTCGCTCGGTGGAAAAAAGAAAGCTTATTTTGGAAATTAACAACATCTTAATCAAATCCATAATGAATTCACCTATTCACGTACCTAATATATTGATACAGAAGTTAGTAACATAATAAACACTATGTATGCGTATACACTCTCGTGAATTGTAAATGTGTCTCGTTTTCTCTTCAGCTAAAAGTCAATGAAAGCCAATGCCAAGTACTACGACACCCTTGAGCATGAGTATTACGGATTGCGCTAGTCATGACATTTTAGATACTGCCCGTAGTGCGAATGAGTCCGGCAAAAGTCGTGGCGGCTGCAAGCCTTCTTTCCCAGCTGAAAGTTGTTGTTTTGCGCACGCAATAAATCGTGAACTAGTTTTCCCATATTCTTGTCATCAAGACTATCGGAAATCGCATACTATATTTCTCTAATAAAAAAAAATAAAAGCAATATTTTATGATGTATTTTATGAAACTATTGTGATAACATCTTTATGTGACAGTGCCTTATTGTGACTTGAAAATAAATATATTTATTAATGTTGTAATAATTTAGATAATATTGAAATATTTTTACACGTTTTTCTATTGTCGGACTATTGATATTGTAATAGTGGATTTGACAGGTAATAAACTACTTATATACTATGTACAATGTGGTTTGTCGATTTACACCGTCCTTGTGAATTTTTGGAGATTACGAATAGATGTTAAGTTTAATAGTTAATCATGAATTAGGTAGATAATTACGTTGGCAACTATTGTATTTACTTTAGAAATTAGGTTAGTGAACGGTGTGACGATGTGAGCAATATTCAAAAGTATGGGTGCAGCTAGCTAAATATTTATAGAGCTCGAAATTTTGCCTCAAGTGCCTTACTCTTAGCGATAATGATTTTCTTGTTACATTCTGTGCGGTGTCCATGGATTTATTAAGATAGCATTGTGAACGCCGGTACAGTCTTGTCCTAACAATTCGGTGCCAATTAAATATAAATCTATTATCTATATCTACTGTTTACGTTATTAGTATTACTATCATTATAATTAGTTTCATTAAATCTCTTTAATTCATTTTCATCAAACAAACGAATCGTTTCAAAATTTTGTAAGCCCACCTAGTCTTTAGATTTTTTTTTGTATGAGTGTAGTGAATTCAATTTAGCTTGGTTGATTAATATATTATTGGAATTAGGCCCTTATTATCAAATGCTACATTGAAAACTTTGCCATATTAGTAAAGGTACTATTATTCTTATAAGACTTTTAATGTAATCTTCATTTATAATAAAAAATAGCAATAAATAGCATCTGTGTAACTATTGTAATTAGAAGTAAAGGTGCTGGGCTTATGATACATATAATTTTTGTACTGTGTAGATCCATGTTGTATACTATATATATTTGTATTTGTCGTGTATTAATTCTAAGAGTCCGTAAGTTTACTTCACATATTGTTCGGTTCATTATTCACACAATCGCTCCCTTCCCTGTGGTTTTCGTTGATTTGTTCGGATGTGAACCGAACGAAGATTTTTATAATCACTTCAACTAGCGTTCCTACTGTCTGTCTTGCTTTAATGACACATCGAGAAACATTCCATGTTGTAACAGTTTGGCGGATTAGCCCGAGTGTCACTGTACAATGCTTGTTACTATGTACATGTCTTTGCTGAATCACATCGACAATGTTTATCACTAAATTACGTATTGTATCACGCTGTTGCCGTGCCACTCGCGCCCACTCGCTATGGAATAATATTCTGAACAATATATCAAGTGTTAACTGTAATCATTTATTTCTTAAGTTATAGCCTTTATGAGAAACATATCTTTTCAGTCTGAATACAGATGCAAGTTTTCTATGTAGTGTATGTAAACTACGTGTATCAATGTTATAACAATGAAATTACGTGTCAAAGTTTATTAATTTACTATAATTTCATTGTAAATAATTCGATATTCTTATATGAATAAAATAAATATTGTTTTAATACTTATCATCTATTTTACTTTCCATTAAAATTATATTAAATGTTTTAGAGTTCAGTTTTGAATGTTCTCGTCTGTAGAAAAAGAAAATAAGCTTTTGTTAATGTTTGCAATGTATTTATTATTTGAATACAGCAAGCAGTTCAAACATGCGCTATATTTACTTATTATATACAGAAGATGTTTTAACTAATTTGTTACCATGCAACCAACACCTCGCCTTTAACGTTTTCGCACCTGTCAAAATGTAAGTATAAATATACATTTACAGTATTAATAAAACAGTCATATTAAAAGAAAATAAACACTTATCGCAGCGTGATGCAATATCTCCGTATATTTATGTCAAAACTGTCACATTCATTCGCTAATTGTAAATAAAATTATGTTTACGGAAATAACGCGAGCGATACGTGTTTATTTGCTCAAAACGGATATTGTTAAATTTTAAATGATGCACTGGTATTATCAACTACGGTTATGTTGAGTTAATACATTTTTTCTATAATGTGAAAATACACAAAAATGTCCTAAGATTTTATAATATATATTACTTCTTCCAAGTATATATATTCTAATAAAAACTTATATTATTTGTACTACATATTTGATTGTACAAATAAGCGGAGGTTTGTGATTTATTAATATTGCGACTTAATTGTGAACGTCAGCAAATCTTACGAAGCATAAATTATATGAAATAAGCACTTTTAATACAGTGTAATATCGATATTTCGAATGTCAAGGGAACTGCAAAAAATTCGAGTTAATGACTTTCCCACTTAGTTTGAAATGCAGAGGATTTAATTGCTACACTTTCGACTTCAAAACGTGTTTTAAAAGTTGCTAAGAAAGATTAATTAATTTATTATTGCATGTGTGCCAAGCAAAAGCAATAGAATAGAAGCACCAAATTCCTTTTAGGTTTAATTTTTAGGAGTTCAGAGAAATCCACGTAAAACATCATTATATATATATTTTAATTAAATTTATAGAATATAAATATATACTATCATTACCTCACACAGAAATAACATTTTGTACAAGTTACAAACTAAATAATACGAGATATTATCTATTCGGTACAGGAATGAATTAGATTTTTTAAGGATTGAAGATTATGAATAACTAGATTTGAGTTATAGAGATTCTACTGCATTTAAATACTGATAATAATGCCATACAAAAATCTTTAAATACAAATACTTATCTTATAAAACCTGTTTTACATACATTTATCTACTTATAGTACCATATTCACTAACGTAATTATAGTAAAAACACAATTTCAGTTTCTATAACTCAAAATCGTATTTATTCTTACTCGTAAAATGTTTAGCTTTGCGTATTTTTAGTTACGCCGGTTTTGGTCTGAACACGTATATTGCAAATTTGATTTAACTACGAAAGTACTAAGGTCTAATTTTATAAAGTACAATAAAATTTCTTCATAATACGTCAACAATCAAATTTCACTTGATTTACTTTGATATCTAGTTAGATTATAATTTGTCTGACGAAAACTTTTGAAAAAGGAAATAAATAATAATATAAGATAACAGGCAGGACTAATTTACGGGCATACTGTTTTAGTGGGCAAAGCACATACCTATTTCATCTAGCAACAGCAAGTGAGAAATTTTTAGGAAAGAATCCCAATAAAAATTAAACCACATACCCTGTAGTTAACAAAATAACTTGTAGATAGTACACTTACGCCAAGACCGCAGACACTGTAGATGATAACTCGCATTGAGCATATTCTGCTTTTCGAATATTTATGTTGCTTATACATATTCGCATTAAGTGTACGTATGTCACAAGACCGCTCCTAGCTGTAGTAGAACCGTACTTGCTGTATTATTTATTAATTGTTAGAGAAGATTGCAGACTTCTTCTGCAGGCCTCTGCGTTTAAAGTTTCATTGCAGTGCGAATGCATAAGGCTCAGTGAAGCTTAGAATAAACGAGTATCCGAATTAAATCTACATGATGACTGGATAAAATACTGTTTAACGTTTTGAAGTACATACATTGTCGCGCTGTTTTAGCGGGAGTGTACTACCTAAAATAGAATAAATACAGACAGATGAAGAGGAGTTCAACTAGCGTGTTATCACTTAGTTCTTACAGCAGGATCCTTGAAGCGTTCATCTTGAGGCAACTCGCGGTTATCAATAAGTTGGCGGTAATATTGAGCGGACAGCTTTGGTGTTCGTGGTCGTGCAGGGTCCGTGATATTCACATAGTAGAAGCCAAATCGTTCGCTGTAACGCCAATTTTTATATTAAAAGTAGTTGAGTTATATTTGATGAAGTATGAATACAGTTGTCCGTGTGGTGACGGAATAAGAATACAATTCACCGCCCCGTATCTTACCCGTGGGTGATCGTAAGAGACGACTAAGGGATATAAAACGTATATAACATCAATGCAAGAGAATGTAAACTCGAAACAAAACCCTATACCAACACGTCTGACCAGCGTGGTATAGTAGGTCAATTTCCCTCCCATTAGGAGGAGGCTCGAGCCCAACAGTGGGACATATATGAGCTGAGATGATGATGATGATGAATACAGTGATTACTAATCCTTCCTTAAAGCGTAGGTATGGCAAATAAATAAAGGAATGTAAACAGATAATATCACGACGTGAGTAAGAACAGTCTAAACAAAACCCTATACCATCATGTCTGGCCAGCACGGTGTAGTAATATTCCTCATCTGGAGGCTTATGCCCAATAGTGGAGAATATATTATGGACTGAAAAAAATAAATAAAAACTAGTTGACTTGGCAGACCTGCCAACCTACAAAAGAATGTGATTATATCTAACTTAAATACCATAATTGAATATAAAAGGAATTAATAATTGGTCAACTCGTTTCGGGTTGAGAGCCCTCACCGCTCACCCACAGTCTGGGTAAAGTTGTGATACCCATCTGAGGCTAACAACTAAGACACACAAAAAAAAGTCAACTCGTTCAGAAAAAGGATTTTTACACACACATGCAGTTCGAAATCAACAGATAGGTAACACAATGTATTCTCCAAACTCGCAAGATTTATTTGTGAGACAAAGAAATATTTTCTTTTGTGTGGGAATTTAATACAGAATACAACTACACTGAAGGTCAATTGACGCTTCCAATGCTGATGAAAGTTACATTGAAATATTTAAGAAAGTTACTTGTGCTGTTTGGTAACAGCTACGAATACTAACAACCCTTACGTTGCTCATGGGTATCGTAAAAAACGACTAAGAGCTTTTTATCGTCCTTTTTTTTTTTTTTTTTTTGTTTACGCTGTGGAAATGCTTTTGCGCACATTCCCCGCCAGTGACAGACGGGGGGGTGTGTGGGACTCGCCGGCCATGAGATTGACGGCCGGAATACCCACTAAAACCTAACAGCGGTCCCTTCCGCGCTTTTACGGGATGCCGGAGAGATCGTCTATTGACATTCTATCCCCGACACCTCTACGCTTAGCCATCTGGCCACGACCAGTCAGCCGTCAAGGCGGTGGGAGGAGGTGCGCGTAGCGGCGCCTCCCTCTCCCTGGTCGCCGCCGGCGGAGCGAGTTCGCAGACGCGAGTGCTTCGCGTTCTCGCTCCGCGGCCTCCTTTGCAGAGATGACTTCCTCGCAAAAGGAGGCCATCGACGTCCAGTGCCTGTCGCTGTCAAGCATCTTGTTGATGACGGTTGACAACGACAGGTCCGCTCCAATGACCGCCGACAGGTCGCGGCGCTGAGGCCCCCAGGCGGGACATACTTCCAGGGTGTGACGCGCATCATCGATTTGCGCGCCACACTCATGGCATCCAGGGGCCTCTTCACGTCCAATTCGGTGCAGGTACTTACCGAAGACCCCGTGTCCGGTAAGTACCTGCGTCAGCCTGAAGGACAGGTTGCCGTGCCTTCGTGTCGTCCAGCGGTGAAAGTGGGGCGCTACCGCCTCAACGGTCCCCCGTCCTGCTACGGGGGACTCTAGTTCCTCCCTCCACCGCTGGACTAGTGCCCTTTGAGCCGCTTCTTTCGCCCTGCTCAGTCCCCTCGTGGTGATGCGTTCACCATTTGCCCGCGCCGCAGCGCAGAACTGGTAGGCTTCCGCCTGAGCCCTAGCCTGAAGTGACCAGGGCGGATCGCCCGCCAACAATGTAGCTGCAGTCCAGGACACCGTACGGTACCCCCGTATTGTCCTCACCGCCATGGCCCTCTGCGCCTTGCGTAGTAAGGCTTTATTGGAGGCGGTGAGTGACTGCGACCAGATCGGGGCACCATACAGCGCCATAGACCGCAAGATACCGGCATAAAGCCGCCGGCAGGACGATCCGGGACCTCCAGTATTGGGCAGAAGCCTACCCAGCGCCGCGGCCGACTTTGAAAGCCTAGGGACGAGCTGGGCAAAATGCGGCCCAAAATTCCACTTACTGTCTAGGTGCAGACCCAGGTACTTCATCCGGGTCTGCACCGGCACGGCAACCCCAGACACACTGAGTTGTGCCCCTCGGGGAAGACCTTGGCTGGGACCATAAAATAGGAGGGCCTCTGTCTTCTCCAATGAGACCCTCAGGCCCAACTTGCCAATCCGGTCAACAACGAGCGCTACTCCGACTCTTGCCAGTCGGGCGGCGCTGCGGAAGTCAGCCCCTCTCACCGTGATGAGGGTGTCATCTGCGTAACAAATAATACCCATCCCGGGGAGAAGCTGGCCCCGCAACATCCAATCAAATCCGACGTTCCACAAAGTCGGACCAAGGACCGAACCCTGTGGAACGCCGCATTCTACCCTATGGCGATGCATGCGCCCGTTGTCCCCCTCCCAGAGCACGTGCCTTCCCTCGAGGTACGCCTCCAACAGCCTCCGGAGATACAGAGGCACCCCATGATATCGGAGCGCCTCCTTTAAAGTCTCGTGTGGGAGACTATTGAAGGCGTTTTTAATATCGAGGCTTTTTATCGTCCTGGGCCAACTTCACCTGATGCCGTTTGGTCAATAATTACATTCTCAAGGAGGGTTGACGTTAGGCAGGCGGCCTGAAACTATTATCAATAACTTTGCAATATGTACAGTACATATTGATATTGATTAACGTGGTCTCTAAATGTCGGCCTCATAAAAAGGCTCAAAGCCGCTCAGCGTGCTATGGAGAGGGCTATGCTCGGTAATTCTCTACGTGATAGAATCCGGAATACGCAAACCTGTAGATGAACGGGTGTAACCGACATAGCCCGAAGAGTTAGCACGTTGAAGTGGCAATGGGCAGGCCACATCGCTCAACGAACCGACAACCGTTGGGGAAGAAAGGTTCTCGAATGGCGACGACGAATTGGACGACGCAGCGTAGGATGACTCCCACTAGGTGGACTGACGACATTATGAAAGTAGCAGGAAACCGTTGAATGCAGGTGCCACATGACCGTTTTGAAAGGCATTCTCGTGGAGAGGCCTATGTCCAACAGTGAACGTTTACGTGCTGATGGATGGACCTACATATTGCGTCGACCCCAAGTAGGTAATTGGGCTAAGAATAGGAGAATGAATGAATTAAGAAAGGTACTTACGAGAATCCAGCCCTCCATTCAAAGTTATCCATGAGAGTCCATGCGGTATATCCAAGAATATTTACTCCATCATCGTTGATAACATTGAGGATTTCTGTAAGATAGTCCTAAAAACATAATGCGCGTTTAAGAATCATATAACTATTATATACTATACTTTATCGCGTTTAAGAATCCTTATACGCGTTTAAGAATCATATAACTATGCGTTATAGTCAATAACTATGCCTTATACTTTATCTATACACGTCTCATTATTTTCTGTCTATATACTTCCAATCATTGAGCACATTACTTTTCTTATTCTATTTTGGAGGAAGTTACAGCATAGCAATGCTAGTAAAAAAAAAAAAAAAAAAAGTCTTGCTGTCACTAAATCAGCTAGTAACGAGTATCTATGTTTAGTAGTCAAGCACAGAATATATTAAAGAGTATACTAATATACGTAGAAACTGGTGTCTATAGGGTATAATAAATCCGAGGAAATAAAATCACCCGTAGCATGATCATATGAGATTCTGGAGTGAAATTGGATTCCCCATTAGTTTGTGACTTTCAATTCCAATACACAATTAAGAAAAGTGTTGAGTGCATTAGATCGGAGACTAGACTCGGATTCCAACACAATAAACTTTAATGGTTAAGAAACCAAAATGTCGCTGTATCTTAATACCCCATGGGCATTGTCAAAAGCACCTAATGGATTACCAGGAGATTAGGCAGTAGAACCATAGTGAGAAAGTTGTAACACCAACTGCGCTCGCCAACACACCGACTCAGTATTCCGGTTATTGCTTTATTTTTTCTGTTTTATTTGAGAAGGCTTATATCTAACACCTTATAACTGAAGTTGATAGGCTGTTGGTGCATATGAAATACAGTTAGTTCTTAGTACTGTTAATATATGTAATGGCAGTACTTAGCTATTATTGGTTGTATTAATATAAAATAATTCGTGTAAGCTTAAATATTATAACAGCTTACATTAAAATATTTGATGCGACCATAATCGTCCAGGGTTCCGCGATCAGAAAATCCGTTTTCTGTTATATAAATTGGTGGATCATTATATGAGCTTTTGCACCAACGCAATAAATTAGCAAAACCACTAGGAACTACCTGAAAATAATATAAGGATAAATATCTTAGAGTACTGAATTCTACTGCAAAATTACACAACAAAATAACATTGTTTCTTACGACAGACTAGGAACATGAATAGTAAAAAAATTAAAAGTAGGTCTAGGTAGTAAATCAAAGCATTTCTTCGTCGCAGTTACACAAGGCGGTTCAAGGTTCTTTACGTATATAAGTGGTACATAGGTATCTATTTGGTAGGCTATGGTCTGGACACACGCCATCCGTTCCGTCCGGGGCGACGGAAGGGCGGCGCGTGGCCCCAAATACCACCGTATTTCCTCCTCATCGCCATTGGGCCAGCCACTGGTACCGCTTCCTCAACCTCTGTGGCCAGCCCGGCGGGGGCACCTAGGTATCTGGATAATATCTGGATATGTGGCTCCAACCACGGTATAGTTACTACATAATTAATAAATTTATAACGCCGATTAATGTCAGATTTCAAGTAAACTACTAAGGAATAGCTAAAATAACAATAATTAATTTTGTTAATAAATTACAAAGCCCCAAAATTTTGGTTTTACTAAAACGTGATAGGTTTGACGACTCTAGAAACTTTATACTAAAAAGACTAAGATAAATAAACAACATAAATATACTCGTATATACCCTTAACCACTCAGAAGCTGAATCGTCGCCAACTTCCATAGTCGTAACTGCGCCAATATCTTTTAACCACGACGGTGACTTAGAAGTAGGGTCCACTCCAGCACCGGTGATCAAATGTGTGGTGTAATGGTTGATACCCAAAAAGTCTGAAGTGCCCTTAATTCTTTTAATCCAGTAATCGTCGAATTGTTCGAGACGGGACTTTGGGAGACCTTCTGCTTCACTTTGTTTAGCGACATTCTCCACCATTACAGCTGGATAGCCACCTTCCTGAGTGAAGATGGGATGTGCAAACCAACCGAACTGAAATAATGTTTTAATCATCATTATTATATAATCATCGCATTTATACAAAATGGGATCCATAAAGAAAACGTATCAGTAAAACTTATCTAATCCGGATCGATTTTAACAGTTTAATTTATTCATAATAAAAACAAAATATAATTTTTTATATTCAATTTGTCGTATTATCATAATCATCTCAGTCCATATACGTTCCAGTGTTGGTGTCGGGCTGGCTCCAATGTGAGGAAGAAGCTACTATATCACGCTGTACGCACGTTAAACATGTGTTGATATTAGTGTTGCCCAAATGCAAGACTCTTGCAAGTCTCACAAGTCTTGTAGCTCTCGCTATTAGAATAACACAGAGTCACTTGTTTTGATAGAAATGAAATTTCCACATAGTATTGAAAAATCCAACCAAATTAATAAAATTCTATTTATCTAGTGGCACTAACTGTACAAGTATCAATAATTAGGGACATACAATTTAATGAGACTGGGCCTATAATCACACCTATCTATCATGAGACTGTTTTAAATAACATTTCCCCATGTACTAGTTTTAAGAATACAAAATGTTGACAATCCTTTCTTTGCCAAAGGAATCGTAAAATACTGTCTAAGGAAGTACTGCGAGACATCTGCAACGAGTCTTTTCTTGCATTTGGGCAACACTAGTTGATATATATCTTCTATATACGAGTCAATAGGATTTTATGTTGAGTATTCCTTCACTTGCATAGATGTTATCTGCATATCATATCCATCTGTAGTCTTACACACAAACAAGAGTACCGATAAACACGAAAACTACCTATATATACGTGATTACCCACCCAATAATATGCCATTCGATTAAATCTGCTTTTTAAATGTAATTGGGTATGCCATAAGCCCCCCAAAGGCCGATTGTCTCGCTTTGGGGAGGCGTTTATGTTTAACAGTATACGTCTATAGGCTGATGAATAGATGGATAGACGGACTTACTTTGAACTGATTTGCTGTTTCTGCCAGAACTACTTGTTCAGAATTTCCAGGATCGCTTGGCTCATACCAGATAGAGTTGATGGAAATCATGATATTTCCGTTTTGAGTAGGACGGTAGTTATCATTATAAAGGTGGTAAGATTCAGCATGAGCTTTCAATAGTGTATCACTACATAAGTAATTACCAACACCATGGCTGTCTATAGCTGGAGCCTTCTTTTCATCACCATAAGCATCCTCGCAAATCTCATAAGGCTCATTAAATGTGATCCAGGATTTGATTCTATCACCGAATTCTCTGAAGCATATATCAGAGTAGTCACGGAAGTAATCAATCATCTTTGGATTTGCCCAACCACCAAGATCTTGAAGAGTCTGCGGTAAATCCCAATGGAATAGTGTGACCTGTATAAAGTACATATTTAAAAATATATTTTATATTAGTCATTTTTATATACAAAATTGTAACAAGACTTATCAGATTTAGATAACATTAATTGGATTCTTCCTTTCAAGTTATTTTTTCACAAAGCTATAATGTAGTTTTTTTTCAAAAACAAACGAAAATTCATTAGTTATTACGATATTTTTGGGTTTATTTATATTTTTTTATTCTTTCAATAAATGATTTTTTTTTCTTTCAAGAAATAAATGATTTATTACGTAGTTTACGTAGTATTTCAGGTTTAGCTATCAATCCAGAAAAAATTCGATCGTTGTCTTAAAATAAAAAATAGTCATCATCATTCCCCTGCTCTTGTCCCAATATACATATTGTCAAAGTTATTGGCAATCGTTTTATGGCTGTTCACCTGCCTGACGTCAAGCCTTCTTGGGAATAAAGAGGAAGTATAATCTATACTAATATTATATATAATAAAGGCGCGTATATTCAAAAGGACAGTACTGATTGTGTACAGCCGCAATTGCAGCTGGTATTATAGATGAACAGCCTTATTACTTTATTAGAAGACTGTCTATGGTAAGGTCTCGAACCTTAGATGTGCAAAGCATTTTATTTAATATCTCTTGAAGTTATAAAAGTGACACTTATGTTTGTGAAATAGCGATAAGGTCTACCTCTATTATGTGAGACTAAAAATACAGCAATATATGGACGTATTATTTGCTTACCCTTTCAATGTCAAACTATGAATAAAAAAATAAACTATATTTGAACTTACAAGAGGCTCGATGTTGTTTTGCTGAAGGAGATCAAGTAGGGCATTGTAGTAGCGGATACCGTCAGGGTTTATGTAATCCGCTCTGCCAGTGGGAAGAATACGGGCCCAAGATAATGAGAAGCGGTAGAAGTCCACGCCAAGGGCCACCAACTCCTGAACGTCTTCTTCGTAACGGTTATAGGAATCGCAAGCGATATCACCATTAGTAAGATCCGCGATCATCTCGGGTCGAGTATGCGACAAACGGTCCCATACATTTTCAGATTTACCTATAAAAGCAGTTGAATTATAATGTAAATAAATTACTTTATCTTAATAAAATATACATAGATACCAGGTATCTATCTAACAGGCTAATAACGCTTTGCTATAGGACATAGAAAAGCCTAGCCTTCCAAAGGGCAATTAATGGCATAATCGCCACGTTTGGCTGATGAGGTGTTGCATCACCACCGTACTATAGCTACTACGCTGGTCAGACCTGTCGGTATAGCGTTTTATTTAGAGTTTTCTTTTTGATGTTTTTATACGAAATTATACACCAATTAGCGTGTAATGCGTCCTGAAAGAGTGAGAGTGAGAGTGCGTGAGGGAGATGTAAAAATATACATACATACATATCATCACGCCATATCCCTTGCAGGGTGCGCAGAGAGCACAGAGTGCCAGAGAACTCTATCCTTGCATACTTCACTCGCTTCCTCAACATTCATAATTCTCTTCATACACGCTCGCCGGTTTCGGAGACTCTTGACTCCACCTTCCTTCAGTACATGAGCAATCTGGTCTAGGTAGGTTAGTCTCGGTCTCCCCCGGTACCTACATCCTTCCACTTTCCCGTTGTATATTTTCTTAACCAAATGTTCGTTCGGCATTCTTTCCACATGTCCGAACCATCGGAGCATTCCCTTTCGCATCTTTACACCAATACTCTCTTTCATACCTACTCGCTCTCTTACGTCGTCGTTACGAATGCGATCGGTCAGCCTAACTCCACAGATTTTCCGTAGAGATCACATTTCGACCGCATTAATTTTACTTTCATGCTTTTTTCTGCATACCCATCTCTCGCTTCCATATAGTAATGTTGGGACAAGCACTGCGTTATGTATTACTACACGTGGCTTAAGGCTAAGCCTAGCTAGCCACCACAGCTACCGAGAAGTTGCCCTAACGCTCCATTCACTCTATTTCCCGCATTCACTCTTCGCTCTATATCAGTGGTGTACCTTCCATCTCGGCTAAATCCACATCAAAGATATACAAATTCATCCACTTGCTTTAGTACATCATTACCTATTGTTACTCTTACATCTGTTCTGGCTACATCTTTTTCGAAGATTTCCCGACTATCAAGAAAAAGTAAGGCGTGGCGAGATATTCATAATACGTTATAAAATTAATGGGATTTTCATTGGTAGGCAACGGCCTAGCTATATAGCCCGGTATTGCAAAGGTCCATGGGCGGACACCGATGACAAAGATCGGGTACCGGTGGCCCGCTCGCACGGCGGAGAGGGGTGTTTGCAGGGTGGGTCTATGGGGTTGCGCGCCGCCTCTTCCGTCACCCCGGATGGATTTGGCGGGGCTCGATCACGTCCATAGTCCACCGCAAAAAAAAAAGAAATGGGCGGCAGTAATAATTACCATCACGTGTGTTGCTAGCTCATTTACCACCAAGAACAATAAATATATGGAGGGCTATGTGAGTACTGTTGTCCGTTCGCATTGTCAATTTGTAGTTATACCTACCTCAAGCAATGTTTGAAGCGATGTTCGGATTTTTTGTTGTTCTGCAATGATATACGTCTAATATAAATTACATTAGACATATTTACATATTTAACACCTAAATGGTTGCGAAGATAATCTCCAAAAATATAGTACAAAAATAGGGTGGGTCTATGGGGTCGCGAGCCGCTTCTTCCGTTCCCCCGGATGGATTAGCGGGCATAGCCCGCCGCAAAAAGAAAGTGACATACTGATGATGACATTACATTCGCTCGGCAGAAACTTCACGGGCCGTGTGGACCTAATCTGTAAGTACAGGGCATGGTACCGACCTTCACTCGACTTTGTGCCGTGGTGCGAAATAGTCATACATCTTATTATAATATTTCTACAAGCGGTTGGTTATAAAATAAAGCCAGGAGAATAATAGTCATCGCCTTAATCTGATTTCGAATGATTCAAGAGTTAAAATAGGTCGGAAAATATAAACCGACTCGTCGCACAACCAACATTTTTTTGTGGGACTGTGTTATCATTTCTATCTCTTCAACGTATAATAATTCTTTATATCTAGTACCTTTTCTTTAAGAAGTGATAACAAATTGAGTGAATATCTTCAAATTTTAGACATAATCTTGATAAGATAGTACGATTTCCCAATCTAAAAATACACAGAATGTCTTGATATATTGTTGGGTATCAAGTATAAGAATTTTTATATAACATTTAACCCCTATTCTAGTTTTATAATTGGAATACAAAGTGGTTGATGATGGTAATATTTTTTACTGTAGCTATAGAAATTTCTCAAGAGATCTTTTTCTGAGGAAGGAAGCCGCGGAGCGGGAGCGCGAGGCGCTTGCGTCCGCTAACTCGCTCCGACGACGGCGACCAGGAAGAGGGAGGCGCAGATACGCGCTTCTTCTTCCAGCGCCTTGAATGACGACGGGACGTGGCCAGACGGCCATGCGTTGGGGTGTCGGGGATTGAATGTCATCAGACGATCTCCCCAGCACCCTGTAAAAGCGCGGATGGGGCCGCTGTGGTTTTAGTGGGTATTTCGGTCACACGGTGGCCGGTGAGTCCCACACAAGTCCTCCCACTCTCAACGGTGGGGGGATAGTGCGCAAAAGCATTTCCACAGCGTGAAAAAAAAAAAAAAAAAAAAAGAGATCTTTTTCTAATTGCTTCTTTTAATTGAGAGAGTTAAAACTTAACATAATTTTAACCTATACATATACAACAATTTCTTCACTCTCAATATCATCATCATCATCATCATCATTTCAGCTCATATATGTCCCACTACTGGGCTCAAGCCTCCTCCATAATGGGAGGGAAATTGACCTACTACACCACGCTGGTCAGACGTGTTGGTATAGGGTTTTGTTTCGAGTTTTCCTTCTCTTGTATAGATGTTATATGCGTTTTAAATCCCTTAGTCGTCTCTTACGATCACCCACGGGTAAAATATGGGGTGGTGAATTGTATTCTTACTCGGTCACCACACGGAAAATCACTCTCAATATAATTTCTTGCATCTTACATCATACATACATAATTATTCCGTCACACTGTTTATTAGTAGTCTTACCGTTAACGTTCCATGCTCCTTCGATCTGATGAGATGCGGTAGCTACACCAAAAGTGAAGCCTTCGGGGAATTTTGTGTATTCAGCAGTGCCCCTGTACAAATGTTAACCTTTATATTATGTTGATATGTGCCATCATTATCTTACTCTTGAGTCTTGCCCCAATTACTTGGGGGGTCGATACAATATGTACTCTTCTTTTATAGTACATATTGTAAAAGTTATTGGCAATAGTTTTATGACCGGCCGCCTGCCAGACGTCAAACCTATTTGGGAATATCATTGTTGACCAAACGGCATCAGATGGAGTTGGCCCAGGTCGTTATAAGGCTCTTAGTCGTATTTTACGACATCCACGAGCAAAGTAAGGGTTGGTAGTATTCGTAGCCGCTACCACACAGCTCGTTATATGTGATATTACTACGATATGTGTATTTTATATTAATTTTAAAAAAGCTGCTACTGTTTTTTTTTGTGTTTAATGTAAGAAAGCACCATCGTTTATCGCTTATATTATATTATTATATGGTCTTGTGGCAAAAATTAACATTTTATATTCTTTTTTTTCTTATTATTTGTTGTGAAGTGAAGAAGAAGAAAAAACATTCAAGTATATGCATATTATAGTTTATGAGATAGCCCGCTCACAAACACGCAGAGGGATAGCAGGAGTTTAGTATTAGACAGGCACCATTTCTTCTTCTTTTTCTCCGTTATCAATCGCCTTTTACGACAGTCCCGGTAACAAAGAGTGAATTATATTCTTACTCCGCCATAGGCCGCCGAATAGGGCGATGCCATTTAAGAAACCAAAAATGTTTGTCATATATTAATACTGTTTATTAAATAGTAATACTTTGGTCATTTGCTTAAACATTTATAGATACTTTAATTCTAAAAGTATTTATCACAATCTAAAATACCTGTTTTTTTTTTTTGACAATACAGCTATTTGCAAAGATGTTTCTAATCTTCTAATTTATAATGGATATGTATAAGTAATTAATACTTAATAAATGTTAACAAAACTTTTTAAAATTAAGCCTCTAATATCTAACAGACAAAGTGTAGAATGGAATAAACCTCTTCTAAACAACCTTGGGTTACTAGTACAATAAACTTCATACGACCAATAAAATACAAAATTTTAATACGAGTATAAATAAATAAAGAACTAGGTAAGATGTTCCCTTGGAATAATATGATTTAAAATTTTATAATTTCAACATAATTATATTAATTAAAGTAAGGCCGTAAAATTTAATTCAAATATAGTATGTTATATTTAAGATTATATCGTGTTTATTTGATATATTTACTATTTCAAAATGTTTGATATTCAACAGCAGTCATGATCAGGCCAGATCCCAAAAATACTACTCTTTATGTGTACATTACGGATTACTCCTTGGGAGTGTAATTGTTGACGAAAAGGCATCAGATGGAGTTCGCCCAATTTGATATAAAGCTCTTAGCCGTCTTTTACGATATCCACGAGCAAAGTAAGGGTTGGTAGTATTCGTAGCCGCTACCACATAGCACTGCAAAGAAAGCAAGCAAATATTAAGTCATATATAGGAATAGAATCTTAGTACATAGTATAGTGTATATACGAGTAGTATATCTTAGTTTATAATAGAGTCTGACATTGAGATATATGTACTACGTACTAGAGAAACTATTCAAAACAAAAAAGTTGTTAACTTTGTGACTTCTCTGCGGGGCGATGACGCTATAAGTTTAATAGTGGTAGGACCACGCTGTTGACAGTTCTCTGTCTACAGCCGTGGGCCGGTCCGTCCGGGGTAGTACCACACTCTCGCAGAAGTTCGACGTCTGAGTAATAGCAATGTGCTATTTCGCTTCGTTCGGTGAGCGAGAGATTCGGAAGCCCAACTGAGGTGGAGGCCTAGCTATACACCATTAGGATAGGTCCATGGGCAGCAGTGACACTTATCATCAAGTGTGCTGTGTGATCGTTTGGTTTGCCACCATAAGCAATAAAAAATAAAATAAAAAAGTATAGACTGATCGATGAAAGCTACTGCAATCCTTAATCATTAGTCATGTCGTCCAACCAAATGATTATAAGATGCAGCGCTAGAACAATGAGAGGGTAAAATTTACCCGCACACAAAACACCGTAAAAGCCATGAGTTTCATGGCGCTTACGTGTTTCGTTTAACATAGTGTAGCAACTCGTGCTCACTATAGATTTTATAGCGCAGAGGTGACAGTATATGTATCTTGTAGGTACAATAACAAAACGCTACTCTATTTAAATAAATTATTAAGTAGATATTAAAAAAAATGGTAAAGTATATAGTACAATGGATTATTTAATGTTTCATTAACCTCGTTTTAACACATGACATCGTCATTCTCCTTCCTACTCTTATCCCAATTACTTGGGGTCGATACAATATGTACTCTTATTTCATAGTACATATTGTAAAAGTTATTGGCAATAGTTTTATGACTGGCCACCTGCCAGAGGTCAACCCTCCTTGGGAATGTAATTATTGAACAAACGGCATCAGATGGAGTTGGCCTAGGTCATATATCATATAAGGCTCTTAGTCGTCTTTTACGACATCCACGAGATAAGTAAGGGTTGGTAGTATTCGTAGCCGCTACCACACAGCTACACACACACAACTATGTTTTAACACATGACGATAGTTTGAAATGAAATTAAATAAAAATTAAATAACTTTGTAATGTATATAAAGATCTTAAAAGAATTAAATATGCGTTAGCGTCTATGATGCCACATATCACAATATTTCTAAGTAACGGTTCTAAGATTTTACATAATAACAACAAACTTGTTTTTTCTTTAAAATATCAACGAGCATCATTTTATTAGAATGACTAAAATTTATTCATAACAAAAAATGAAAAAGAGTAATGATGTCTAATGTTTATACAAATATAATGATAATGTTTATAATATTATATTTTATTGTCTGCAAACATTAGTTAGGAACACAACAATACGTACTGTAATTTGTCATATCTGCGTAGTTGTTACTCTATGAAATTCGACTAAATATGGCACAGCGAGGACACTTCAAGATAGGTTACAATGGATAATATTGAATTTACATAATTACGTTTCATAGATAATATTTAACAGTGATTAATCACTCCCTGACTCCTGAAATAAAACTAATTTTACTATCGCGTTTGTATTTGATTTTTAATTTCCCAACGTTTCGAACACTTTAGAGTGATCATGATCACGGGAGGACTATCCTCCAAGAAGTTTTATTTCAAATGTGTAATACTCGAGTAAACATTAGAAATCATTATCCCTGACTCTTATTGGATTTTCTTGAGTGGTTTGTAGAATACCTTACTACACATGAAGGCATTTTTTTCTTAAATTACTTTAATTGTGGTAGAACCACGCTGTGGACAGTTCTCTGTCTACAGCCGCGGGCCAGTCTGTCCGGGGTAGTACCACACTCTCCCAGAAGATCGACGTCTGAGTAATGGCAATTTGCTATTGCGCTTCGTTCGGTGAGCGAAGAACCGGAAGCCCAAATGGGGTGTAGTAATTGATATAGAGGCGGGTGCCAAGGCAATAAAAAGGCCAGCCTGAGAGTCATTTGGAGAGCAAAGACTAATTGGCGAGCAAAAGGCTGGCCATCCTCAATAGAGCCAAGCGCTATCTGATGCCCAGGTAAATATATCTTGTACAAAGCGCACGCAAAAAACGAAAGTGTGTTTGTCCACACATAGTATATACACACATTATACTGCTCACATCGCTAAATATCAATTTGACCTACTTGACTCCCTGCAAACACGTGCTTTATCCGTGATTGGTTTCCCTATCTTCGAGATGGATTGGAGTCGTTGAAGGGACGGAGCGATTTCGGATCTCTCTGGGTGCTTTATCAACTCTTTGATGGGAAATGCTCTTAGAAGCTCTTTGAATTAGTACTATTGTCTCCTTTTTAACATCGTCGTAGCCCGTTACTCAACACCGCAGTATGATTCACCCCATACCACCAGGAAACGATACATTTTCAGTGTTCATTTCTTTCATGCACGTGCAGGTTCTGGAATAAACTACGTGCTGTGGTATTTACCGAACACTATGACATGTACAACTTTAAACGAGGCTTAAAAAGAGTTTTTAAAGGAGAATGAGGATAGTGTCCGATGGTTTACTGTGTGAGACACAAGGAGGTTTCACGAGTGGAAGGGGATGCATGGATCAAGTGTTCTCTCTGCGCAACATTGTGGAGAAGCATCTGGCCCTAGGTCAGAGGGTTTTCTGCAGTTTTGTGGATCTGGAGAGAGCATTTTACACGGTTGTATGAAAGGAACTTTGGGACATTTTACCGGAGTATGGTATCAACGGTAAACTGCTGCAGGCTGTGCAATCCAGTTACATGTGCTGTAGAGCCTGTGTGCGACTGGATGATGGAATGTCGCCTTGGTTTGACGTCAATATCGGCGTTAAGCAGGGCTGCGTTCTATCAGCCAGGCTGTTTATCATATATCTGGATAAATGTCTCCAAAGGTTGAATGATATGAATGTGGGAGTCCAGATGGGTGACTCAGTGGTCTCTGCTCTGCTTTATGCAGATAATGCAGTCCTGCTGGCACAGTCAGCGACTGACCTGCAGACCCTAGTCGACACAATGACAGAAGATTGTAAGAAAAGGGGTCTACGCGTGAATGTGAGCAAAACCAAAATAATGGTCTTTGAAAGAGATGAAGCCAGAACAGATGTAAGAGTAACAATAGGTAATGATGTAATAGAGCAAGTGGATGAATTTGTATATCTTGGATGTGGATTTAGCAGAGATGGAAGGTACACCACTGATATAGAGTGAAGAGTGAATGCGGGAAATAGAGTGAACGGAGCGTTGGTGCAACTTCTCGGCAGCCACCGCCTCAGCCAGAAGGCACGTGTAGCAATACATAACACAGTGCTTGTCCCAACATTACTGTATGGAAGCGAGAGTTGGGTATGCAGAAAAGAGTATGAAAGTAAAATTAATGCGGTCGAAATGCGATCTCTTCGGAAAATCTGTGGAGTTAGGCTGACCGACCGCATTCGTAACGACGACGTAAGAGAGCCAGTAGGTATGAAAGAGAGTATTGGTGTAAAGATGCGAAAGGGAATGCTCCGATGGTTCGGACATGTGGAAAGAATGCCGAACGAACGTCTGGTTAAGAAGATATACAATGCGAAAGTGGCAGGATGTAGGTACCGAGGGAGACCGAGACTAACCTACCTAGACCAGATTGGTCAGGTACTGAAGGAAGGTGGAGTCAAGAGTCTCCGAAACCGGCGAGCGTGTATGAAGAGAATTATGAATGTTGAGGAAGCGAGTGAAGTATGCAGAGATAGAGTTCTCTGGCACTCTGTTCTCTCTGCCTACCCTGCAAGGGATATGGCGTGATGATATGTATGTATGTAAAAAGAGTTTTTCTCTTACATTAAGTAGCGACTTCGCTGTACCCCTGGTATTGCCGAGGCAAAAGGCAATCAGAAAAAAAAATTAAAGCAGTTTCTTAGCATTACAAAAAAAATGAGAATATTATAATCAAACTATGTGTTTTAGTATTAGTGACGAGAAAGAATTAATTACGACACAGCATAGATTGATTTAAACAAAAGCGGTATAACAATATTCAGAAGCAGTTCAACGTAAAAATTTTGAAATGATTCCGAGCTCGAGGTACATATATATATATATATATATATATATATATATACTAGCAGACCCGGCCACGCGTTGCTGTGGCTAAGGTAGCCTCAGTAACACGTGGTGGTTATACTAATAAATTGTAGCTTATATGAAACGTTTCTACGTTTAACATAGCGCCATCTATTAAATACTCACTCAATCCAGTCAACAGTTACCACTATCTGTTAGAATTGTTTGGAGATAACAGATAATTGTGACTGTCAAATAATAGACAAATAATTTGCAATAAAATAATATTGTGACTATAAATTGAGATGAAAGCTATCCTATCTTTTAAGTTGGATCAAACTACACCTATTATGCAAATTTGATTAAAATCGGTTAAGTACTTTAAGAGTGCATGGATGATAATATGGCTGTGATGATGATGTGATGATGATGCGGCGAAACTACTGGGATGTAGTGAATATCATATAAAAGTGCTTTACAACGTTTTCGTTTTCCATCAAAATTCCCACAAGATACCATTAACAGTGTGGCCATAGCACTGTTGAAGGTGCCGATTTGACTTAGAAAATGACTAACCTGAAAGACTAAAAACGTAAAAAAACGAGAGGTGTCAAGGGACACCCGGATGGAACGAAGTTCTATTTTAATTATATAATTTTTTTCTGCCTTAAGCGATTTTTATCGTTATATTTTAGCCAATTTGCAAAATATCTTTATGAATTATAGCCTATGTATTATTCTGATGTGCAAGGTATATTACTATAAAGTTTCATCAAAATCCATTTGGTAGTTTTTACGTGAAAGAGCAATATCCATACATTATTACAAACTTTCACGTTTATAATATTAATAGGATATACAATTCCACTAGATGACTAGACTACCAAAACTTTTGGGCCCCAAGCTCAAACGCGAGCCGGCCGCGCGGCGACACGAAATTAATTTCGTTACGCATTATTTTGAATTTGCTATATCTCTTAAGGTATTGATTTAATTTGCATGGTCTGAAGGAAAAAAAATATCTTCATGAAATACTCAAGCCAACTGATCTATTTAAAATGATAAGGATTAATACAGTATTTGTGTAAATAGCTTTTCAATGATCGTTTTATAATAGGCCATTTTTTAAAGTATTAAAATTGATATAGTATGTTATCCTTAAAAGATAGACATATACCATCGCGGATTTTTTGTAGGCCTTTTAAACTGTATAATAAATACTGTAGTACTTTATTTTGATCTATTTCGTAGGGTTCAGCCAGCGTTTGCAATGCAAGCGCAAAATAATGTGTTTATTTACGACATCACATTAGAAACCTCTAAAATTATCAGTGTTTCTCTACTACATTATGCATATATTATACATATAAACCTTCCTCTTGAATTACTCTATCTATAAAAAGAAACCGCATTAATATCCATTGCGTAGTTTTAAAAATTTAAGCATAAATAGGGATATAGGGACAGAGAAAGTGACTTTGTTTTATGTTGTGTCGTTACAACTTTGTTGTGTCGTGACAACTTTTGGTCTTAATTTTTTCCGTCTAGCCCCCTTTCGCAACACGCGATAAGGAACTTCGTTCCAATAATTATAACTTGACACTGGCATCAATAGCTCGTATAAGTAGCTGATTGCCAATACACAAAGAGAAGAAGAATAACGTTTATGTGACATCGAACTTTTTAGAGTTCCATACCCAAAAGATAAAATAGGACCCTATTAATAAGACTCCGCTGTCCATCCATTGCTTCGCCTGTCTGTCACCGGGTTGTTCTCATGAACCGTGATAGTTGGGCAGTTAAAATTTTCACAGATGATGAATTTCTTTTGCCGCTACAACAACAAATACTAAAAAACAATAAAATAAATATTTAAGGGGGCTCCCACACAACAAAGGTAATCTTTTTGCTCGTTTTTGCTCGATATTGATAACAAAAATAGGTAGACGGTTGAAATATTCACAGAGTATTTAGTAATATATTCCCTTTAGAAATAAGTAATTACATTAAAATAAAACAAATAGAGAATTTAAGCTCAAACATGATTATTTTGCCATTTATAGATAATGGTACGGAATCCTTCGTGCGCGACTTCGAGTCGCTTTTAGCCGGTTTTTTCAATATAATCGAATTGAGTTTTCAAACATGTGTCAAAATAAAATGTCTTTTAAATCAAAATCACTAAGAAGTATTGATATGAACTTTAAAGCAAATCACCCCTAAAATAACTTTCCACTCCTTTTTAACTCAGGAGATAAATCTCAATAAAATCACATCTTTCATCAATTCTGTTAAAGAATGTTTATGCAAAATTTGAAATAGATTGGACCAAGGAATCACGCGCGAAAGAAATATTCCTATCTTTGAGGTTTGTAGGCCTTATGGTTCCAGAGATATCGTGATGAGTCAATACATAGGTGGAAATCTCTTATATAGATTATATATATATATATATATATATATATATATATATATATATAAACATATAATTAAAACAAACAGATGTAGATATTCATAGCGTCTGGTTTATGTATATTTTTTGTGACATTTCATAAAGAATGTTTTTTTTTGTCGTGTAAAAATCTTTTATGAAATACTATAAAAAATATATACGTGTGTAAATATGCATGTTTTCAAGTTTTTTCATGATCACTGTCCCAGGTAATGTAGCATAATTAATATATATTATTAAACAATATCAAATTAGAATACCTATTATTGATTTAAAATGAATTATTTATGGCTTTTTTCCTATTTTACGACCCATTAATAAAACATAATGGTAGTTAGGGAGATAACTACTATCATTTTAACTTCATATGTCGATTAGACTATTTCTTCTCTTTTTTTAGTCTATATACCTCTCAATCTTAGAATAGTAACGTATATTCTAAGCTCTCAATATTGGGCTTGGGTCTTCTCAACAATAAAGGTTAATTTCCGTGCATCGCGTTTAAATGCGGCCGCGCACGTTTAAACGCTTACGGCTGTCGCGGGTAGCTCATGCGACAATAGCCAATATATAAAGGGTATGGCGCAACTCACGTCATTTGTCGCTTATGACTGTCGATGTCGCGAGCCTCAGAATCGGCGCCATACATTTTCATACTGTAACTTAGTGTTGTTTAACTCATACAAGAGTCACCTCAAATGTCCCTTACAAAATGACAGAATGTCCCATCACTTCAAAAATATATTTTGTCACACTTCAAATGAGGCACTCGACATACTAATTGGCGCGAATTGTATGCGTCAAACGTGCGTGACCAGCTGTCGTCGTCTCGCTTACACTGCTTGTGTGTGACTAAACGAGAAATAGTAAGTAAGCGACAAGCACCTCAAATGAATGAGTTAGTGAACTACCATATGTAAAGCCTATTTTTCAATAAAGAACTTTAAGCATTTTATTGTAGTAACTCAACTTTGTGTGTTTGTCGAATGTTACAATAATAGCTCAACTCCAGTTTTGTAATAATGTCACAGTATACCTCAACTCGTAGTTAGATACTAACAGTCTCATTGTCCCACCTCATTGAGGTGGGACAATGTCCCAACTCACGATTCGATATGAGTTATTCATACAAACTCATCCATTTCGCGTGTCCTACTCAACTCTACTGTGAATACTGTCGCATCGGCCGCGCGTGACAGTCTTAAGCGTTTAAACGCGCGCGGCCCCATTTAAACGCGATGCACGGAAATGAACCTGAAGAGAGTAACTGATTCCCTATAACACGTTGATTAAACGTCATAGGGTTTTATATCGTGATTTCTTTCTCTCCCATCGATGTCAATTGTATATTATACCCCTTAGCTGTCTTTTAATGATAATTTGATAAATTATATTGTTACGTCGCCACCATACGTATATTTCAGTTAAGCAGTCTTTCCTTGCAGTCTCATTATCTAATTACATTATTTAGGTCTTAAACATGATGATGATGGCCACGAAATGATATTTAGAAAAATGTATTTCAACAATTTTATAGTTCACAAAAAGCCCAATTGCTATGTATTAACAAATTAAGATAAATAAGCGTTTCGCCTATAATTTTAAAATGATTAATAATTAAGACATTTTCATATGAAGACTGAAGAAACTTTGGTGAGAGAATTCTATAAATTTCTCAAAAAAATACAATAACTAAAAATTACATTTGCGGTCTGTTTATTTATATAACACTTACTTAAAGAGTTTAATTAAGTTATTTATATGGAAAATAGAAATTCACAATGAGCGACCTTTTAGTATTAATATTAAGAGCTGCCATTTTCACAGGCTTCTTTTTTCATGATTAGGAAGATATTTCACTGCGGGTTTTGAAAAAAAAAAATAGTCGATTTTTTTGAACCGGTCTAATTATATATGAACTTAAGAACAACAGGTTATAAAAGCAACATTACAAATCAAATCAATTTACAAAAATAGGTATGGCTAAAAGCATTTAGATTGTAGTGTTAATGACCTTTAAAGTCAAGGTAACGATTTAATAAAGGAACAAACCGTTATATACCGATTGAATTTATAGATATTATATTGAATTTATAAATATTGGTCACGTACTGAAGGAAGGTGGAGTCAAGAGTCTCCGAAACCGGCGAGCGTGTGTGAAGAGAATTATGAATGTTGAGGAAGCGAGTGAAGTACGCAAGGATAGAGTTCTCTGGCACTCTGTTCTCTCTGCCTACCCTGCAAGGGATATGGCGTGATGATATGTATGTATGTATGTAATTTATAGATAAGTTGTTTTTAAAATATAAAGTAATAAACTTACTTATGGCATAATGCAAGGAGCCCGAGAGTGATCAAATTTAACATCGCCATTATCCGTGTCGCGTCGTCAACCATCCACGAATAACTGCACTTAGTACTTATTATTTCATTTCACTGTTACTCGATGTCAAGATATTTGAAGTGTTGCAAGATATTTTCGCAACATGATAACTAACTAATCTGCTGTCTTATTTATTGACAAGGGATATAGTTGTAACGCATCAGTAGATATCAATATATAACCATACTACCTTAGTAACAATGATTCACTTTCTATTGAACTAAACTGAATACTCTAAAGAATTGATAAAATATCACAAGATAAAGTAACAAGATCTGACTTTTAGTATGATATTCGGGCTTATATATAATTTTTTGTGTGATGACGGATTAAAAATACAATTCACCACTTTCTATCTTGCCCATGGGTGGGATAAAAGACGACTAAAGGATACAATGTGCATATAACGCGTAATATATTATAGTGGTAGGATCACGCTGTGGATAGTTTTCTGTCTACAGCCGCGGGTCGGTCCGGTAGTACCACACTCTCGCTGAAGATCGACGTATGAGTAATGGCAATGTACTATTGCGCTTCATTCGGTGAACGAGAGAATCGAAAACCCAACTGGATGGGTTTGGGGTTTCTATTGGTAGGCAGCGGCCTAGTTATACCCTTGGTATTACAAAGGTCCATGGGCAGCAGTAACACTTACCATCTCGTGTGCTACTTGCTCGTTTGCCACCATAAGCAATAAAAAAAATATAACATCTATGCAGGAGAAGAAATACTCGCAAATACATATCCAACCTGTCTAACCAGCTTGGTATAATAAGTCAATTTCTATTTCGTCCTAATAAAATTAAACACGGCTTAGGTTAATAACTATCTTGTTTTGTTGACAATAATTTGCCTGAGCTTAATCCCCGTTTTGTCCTCTACATATGTTACGCATTATTTAAATTTTCAGTTAAGTAGAGGAAATAATTTTAGAACTCATCATTCTCCTACTCTTACCCAATTACTCGGGGTCGATACAATATGTACTCTTCTTTCATAGTTCATATTGTAAAAGTTATTGACAATAGTTTTATGACCGGCCGCCTGCCAGACGTCAACCCTCCTTGAGAATGTAATTGTTGACCAAATGGCATCAGATGAAGTTAGCCCAGGTCGTTATAAAGCTCTTAGTCGTCTCTTACGACATCCACGAGCAAAGTAAGGGTTGGTAGTATTCGTAGCCACTACCATACAGCAAATTTTAGAACTGTGACCGATAAATGACAATAAACTCAATCGATTAGCGCACCTTGTTATGTTGGTCTCAGAGTATAAAAGTATTATGTATAGGTACTCCGTCTCCATTTTTTTTATAGCTCGTGGTGGCAAACGAGCAAGCACAACACTTGATGGTAAGTGTTACTGTCGCCCATAGACCTTTGCTATACCAGGAGTACCGGTAGGCCGCTGCCTACCAATGAAAACCCCAAACCCATCTAGAAAGTTAGACTTCCAGCTCTCTCGCTCACCGAATGAAACGCAATATTGCCACTGCTCAAACGTCAATTTTTTGCGATAGGGTGGTATTACCCTGGACGGACTGGCCACGGCTGTAGACAAAAAATTGTCAAAAATATAGCTCTACGACTATTTCTGGAGGAGGATGAAATGGAAAGCTTGACTTATTTGATCGGTTCTAGGGTACGCTGCTATAGCGGCTACAAGTCTCATTATGGCGAGTGGCTGGACAAATATTATGGCAAAGAGCAGTCCGCCAACCTATCAGGAGCAGGCCAGGAGGCACATAATTCCCTAAGCGAGGGTAAAGTTTTCAAAACCAGGTGAACTTGCCAGAAGTGCCATCCTTAACCTGTCGGGAGTAGAAGAATGCGTGTGATGTGTAGCGCTCTCTTCTGGTAATAGGTTAACGATTGGAATACCGCAGGATTTTAGCAGGTAGACGGTAGCTTATACTGGGGCTTCGGTATAACTTCTTCGCCAGCCCAGTGGGGTGGTATCTAAAAAGGCTTTCTTTGTGTAAGTAAAAAAAAAGAATATTGTACTGCGATCGTATCTATAGTTAATAGATCGAGATCGAGAGGTCAAACATCGAGGTCGATCATAAGGAAATTTCTCTATTGCAATTATAGATGAATATAAATGAGATTATTAAATACGGTCTGTGGCAAAATTCAATAAATATCATTGTATTATATAAATAGCAAGGTCAGATCACTGATAACGAAGGTATCCTATAAATATTACTAAAGTATATACTTGTATTGGAGGATATCCAAGTAAATCTTTACTTGATCATGTGAATATGCATACAGATTTACATACCAATGTCTGCTATAATAGAAAAAGTAAAAAAAAAAATTAAAACTATGCAACTTGTTGCATTGGTTTCAATCAAAATAAAAATAACATTTTTATAACTCGGTCGCAGTGGCACTTAGAGGACGTCCATTAATCAAGTGATCTTTTCTTTTTTTAGCTTTTCTAATCCCCCTGCTCCTTGGTGATACGTGGTGAGGTTTAAGATTATGAAGGTTTAGGACTTCGTGATTTTTGTCAAACCCCTCCCCTCTTTCAAACCTCGCGTGATTAATGGACGGCTCCTTATGGAGTTTAATTGTGAATAGAAACCATCCAAGGACTTTTTTATTGCTTATGGTGGCAAACGAGCAAGTAGCACACCTGATGGTAAGTGTTACTACTGCCCATGGACCTCTGCAGTACCAAGGGTATAGCTAGGCCGCTGCCTACCAATATAAACCCCAAACCCACCCAGTTGGGCCGGCTCTCTCGTGCAACGAACAAAGCGCAATAGCACATTGCCATTACTCAGATGTCAATCTTCTGCGAGAATGTGGTACTAACCTGGATAGACCACCCCGTGGCTGTAGATAGAAAACTGTCAACAGCGTGGTCTACCACTAAACTTACACAAATTACTTACACGACTTTCATCATTCCAGCTCATATACATATATCCCACTGTTGAGCTCGAGCCTCCTCCGCAATGGAAGGGAGATTGACCCACTATACGACGCTGGTCAGACGTGTTGGTATAGGGTTTTGTTTCGAGTCTCCCTTCTATTGCATAGATGTTATATGAGTTTAATATTCCTTAGTCATCTCTTACGATCACCCACGGGCAAGATGGGGGGGGGGGGGGGGGGGGAATTGTATTTTTACTCCGTCTCCACACGGATAACAGAGGTACACAAATATAGGTACACAAAAAAATTATGACAATCTGTATGTCACCATGCACAAGTATATTTTCTATATATATAATGAAGTTATAAGAAATCGATATATAAATTGTACATTATAGGTAGGTATTGAAGAAAAACTTAGATTGATGATTTATTAGAGCAACAGAAAACATCTACTGTAAATATAATAAATCTAAGTCAACAATTAGATTATCTTATGCAACAACCTATACTGCTCAATTGGTAACGCGGCTGGAATGGATTTACAACGGATGTGGATTCAAGGCCTACGTCTGGCAATCATTATTTGCTTAGAAATACGTTTATTCAAAACGTTTATTCAAAACCACAGAAGCTAAAATAATAATTTTAAATGTCTTTTTATCTGTCCGTTTGTACTTACTTACTCCACGCAAAATTACTGCATAAAATTGAATGCAATTTTCACCGACTTATCAAATTACTCTATTCATTCACAAATCTAATTTGAAACATAGTCTCATCTAGGATAAAAAAATAATCCGGGCGGGCCACCGATGACAAAGGTCGGGTACCGGTGGCCTGCTCGCACGGCGAAAAGAGGTGTTTGCAAGGTGGGTCTATGGGGTTGCGCGCCGCCTCTTCCGTCACCCCGGACCGATTTGGCGGGGCGCGACCACGTCCATAGTCCACCGCAAAAAAAGGATAAAAAAATTATAATAATTTTTAAAATGATAAATATCTAAGTAATCAACGCAAGCAAAGCATTGGGCACAACTAGTATAAGTATAAAGATAAGTTCTTTAATAAATAGTGAAGCGACTCCCGACGAAAAAAAATGTTAATGAAAACAACTAGTTAAGATATTATTAATCTTGGATTACCAACGAGCTCAAACTTAACGGATTTACACAGCATTCTAGGATGACATTACAAGATTTCATCTTCTACCTACCAGCTCCATCATCAGAGTATCTCAATAGTACCGTCACTATATTCAAAACTTAGTGACAACTATGTTTAAAAGCAAAATACCCATTAAGATCTCTAGGGCAGTTAACAAAAAGAGCCAGTGACATTGCCCAGACACCTTGAAACTCTTGCATAGATCGAATGAATAATATTTTGTAGCTAATAACTATTTCGATCACGTCAGCTTACAAACAAAAATCGCAAGATAGTCAGTCCATTCTTTTATGAGGTGCAATTTTATAGACAGACACACAAAGACGTTTTTTTTTATTTTATTGCTTGTGGTGGCAAACGATCTGATGGTACCTAAGTGTTACTGCCGCCCACGGACCTTAGCTGTTTTTGTAGATTGATGGGAAACACCAATATTTCAAAATTGGTTGCGGCTTCATGCCGAACTTAAAAGTAATATACATACACTACATAACATATACTATCTAATATAATATAAAATTCTCGTGTCACGGTGTTTGTAATTAAACTCCTCCGAAATGGCTCGACCGATTTTCTTTAAACGTGTGCATATTGGTTAGGTCTGCAAATTGGACAACATCTATTTCTCATTCCCCTAAATGTTAAGGGTGGTCCACCCCTAAATTTTATTTTTTATTTTTTTGACATCTTTTATTTTATTTTTTTATGATACAGCATATAAAAATACACACAACCCTAAATTTTCACCCCTCTACGATCAACCCCTATTTTTAATTAGTTAATTAAAAAAAAATTTTTTTTTGCCAAGTTTTCTTTTATTTTGTCATGATTAGAATAAAAAATATTATTATTACTCTAAATTTTCACCCTTATACGATCAACCCCTGTTTTTCCATCGCGATTTTTATTTTTTTTATTCTATCCACATATCCGCAATAGGGTTCATCATCATCATCATCATTTCAGCCTATCGCCGTCCACTGCTGGACGTAGGCCTACCCCATGTTACGCCACAGAGTACGGTCCTGTGCCGCTTGCATCCAACGGCAATAGGGTTGCAAGATGGTAATCGAATATAATAATTGTAGTACGATAAATTCTTATTAAGAGTTTATAATTTCAATTTCCTATAATTATGATTTTTTTCTCAATTCAATTTGGTCAGGAGGGTAGGAGCCCTCGCCAAAGGGAAATACCGAGGTGTTAACATAAAGAAATTCACATTTTTTTTAATAAAGGTCCAACAGATTTAAATTTTGGTAGGAATATTTGTGTTACAATGCAGAGGTAAACAACGACTTTTTAAAAATTCCACCCCAAAAGGGGCTTGCGTACTCGTAGGTGTTAACCCATAAAATCCATATTTTCAAATACTGCCCCTACTGACTTGGAATTTGGTGTGGAATATTTTCTTTCTGCCCTGTAAAAGTCAGATGAAGTAGTATTTTAAGGAATTCCTTCTCCAAAGGGCAATTCTATGTTGCAAAAGTAAACAACACAAGTGAACTGACGTAACCGAAGCGAAGCGAGGGCGAGTCGCTAGTACTACCTTATATATACTAACATTAGCATGTAAGAAACTTGTATAGATGTTCTATATGGACTTTGTCTGAAATAAATATTTATTATTATTATTAGCAATACCGGGTGTATAGTTAGGCCGCGGCCTACCAATGAAAACCCCCAAACCTAGCCTGAAAGTTGGACTGCCGGCTTTCTCGCTCATGGAACGCAGCGCAACAGCACATTTACATTGTTCAGACGCCGATTTTCTGCGAGAGTGTCGTACTACCCCGGAAGGAGCGGCCCGCGGCTGTAAACAGAAAATAAACACGCGGCGTTAATATATAATTACTACATATATATAAATAGAATTCCTTATTTATAAGATTAAAGTAGATAACGTGTTGAGGGTTTTATACCATTACAAGACAATAAAACAAAAATACTTTTTTCTGAGTATTTATTGCGAATATTTTTTAATGGCTCCTGATATAAATATCTGATATAACAACTAGTTTTGATCCTGGCTTATATTTTAGGTCTCGTTCAAAAGGCCCTGCATTACACACAGATAATCAACAGACGTAGCAAGGGAATGTGCTAGTAATATGCCTCTTGTGAAGACTTCACGCACCTTCCAAAGATCCAAGGCACGGGCTGGATAGAAAGCTGCAGAGATAGCTCGACGAGCTATGTGAACTGGTAAAAATCGCCATGGTTGATCTAGCTTCCAGCTACGAAATATATATTTTTTTAATTTATGGTATTTCTAATATTTTTCACTATTCGATTTTATATAATAAGTCTCACCTTAGATAAAGACTTTCATACGTAAAATAGGTAATGATAACAACAAAAACAGGATATATTAGTGGCAGAATAACGATTAGGCATAAGAGCAGGGTGCCGATGATTTTGAGGAATGTGGGGAAAGGTGCACCATATTGCCATAAGGCGCTGACGTCGCTGGCGAATTCTCTTGCTAGCACACGTATGCGACCTAGCCTCGACGCTGAGCGTAGCTGCTGAAAGTAAATATTTTTATTTTTTTAATATTAACGTAATATTTCTACAGCTATTCAAATTTAGTAAAAAAAAACATAGAGGCAAGTAGTAGAAAATTATAAGTAACCAATAATTTATTTCACATTTAGTCACTCAGAATCTTTGCTTTTATGGGCACAAACGGAATCGTCTAATTAGCCTACCCGCTAACAGACATTAGCGGGTAGGCTAGGCTAGGTATTCTCACCCTGTTCGTATAAGCCCACCCTGTCTGTCAGATACGACTAATCTAAATTTATTCTCCTAATAAGAAATATTTCACAGCTGTCTCTCTTAAACAAGAATTAGCGCCTAATATCTTTGTAACTGATTTATAACAAAACAAATTTGTAACGATTATACTTCTATCATATAAACTTTGTTAGATCTGCGATACGGTTTCATAATATTCGCTAAGGGGTTGATTTTTACTATTTCTTGAGTACAAATGGCATTGTGGCGCTGTTTGGTGGTATTCTCAGCTATGTTACAAGCATTTTCCATTTTATTTCCGCCATTCTTTATGTGGCTTTACTTTAAAAATATCTCAGAGTATAAATACTATCCCCATGAAAAATGTTTAAAACTTTCATATTTCATTATCTAGTAAAATAATGGACGTCATATTGACAGTTTTGACACTTGTTTTAATATACATATAATATATATTAAAATAAGTATATATTTCATACATTTGACCTCTTTGATTAGATAAATACTCTATAATGATTTCTAATATTTACGCGAGTTGAAATAAAACTACTTTTACGGATTCTATCGCGTTTGTATTTGATTTTTATTTTCACGACGTTTCGAACACTTTACGGTGATCATGGTCACGGGAAGACTTAGGGCAGTCATCCAGTGATCATGATCACGTTTATTTCAAATAAATACTCTATTCCTAGTTATTCTAAAATAATTTCTGTATTTCAAATTTAACTAAATTAACAGCTACCTAGTCAGTTCACGCCTTCACACAGCCATCGTAAAAGGTTACTGAAATTAAAGTGGCCATTGTAAAGGAAGCATATGTCTAAGTAAAATAAAAGCCCGAAGCATATACCTATAAAACACTTTAATTAATAGCGAAAATATGTAACTACAAAAGTAGCGCACTGATTTAAGTGAATGTTTAATGTCAAAACATTGTAGTAGAGCTTTCTACGGTAAATAGTGAGCTGGTATTCGTAGCCTTTAGAAATCCTTTATGTACAAATGTAGTATTCACTCATAGTGTTTTAGAGTATGATCACCGAAAGCATTTACAGAGTTCGAAATGATCCTGAAACCTAAGCTATTAGTTATTTTTAAGAGCCATTTTAAACTACAGATATAACTTTTGTAATATCGAAATAAATGTTATCTTTGATGAATGACAGCTGAGTGTAATATCATAAATATATAAGCTGATAACTTCTAAGATATTATCTGTGAAGATTATCTAAGACCAAAGTGCAAAGATACAGAACACAATCATATCATCGTTTTATATTTAAGGATATTTTTGATACAAACAATGAATAGGAAGGTTGTTTTACAACATTATCGGAACTTGTGATTTGCAAGTTTTGCTACTGGTTCAACGGATGATATTAGTTCCAATATATGACTTAATAAATACCGTTTCAGTCATTAAGTTAATTGAATAACACTTTGCTTATAGTGATACGTTTAAGTGGTGGCTGTTTTGCACGCCTCATAAGCGAAGCGTTGAGGTGATGCTCTACTCTCGACATATGAAAATCAAGGACTTTTCAAAGCTAAAAATGACTGTATTTTTCTCACACTACTTCCTAGGATATTTATAGGATAATATTATCATACATATGTCAAGAAAAAAATATTCATTTAAATGTATTTGATATTTTTAAAAAGTAATTATTTTGTTTAAAGTAAGAAAAAAGTTGATGAAAAATAAATTCAAGGACGTCCGGATTTTCCGTATGGATCTGGCACTCTCACGACCGTAAAAATTAATGTATCGAAGTTTTTCTTTCATTAAAAGCATTAATAAAAAACTAAACTGCTTACTCTTGTTTACAATGCTTACAAGCTATGTTTTGCGTTCCGCTTTTTTTTGGTTTATGTTCGTCCATACGGACAGGCAAACAAAACAAAGTCCATATAACAAATTTGCGCTACGTCGATAAAAGCACGAAATTTCAAGTTTTTCTTTCATTTATAGCATTGACTAATAGTAAATGATAAATAATTAAAAAAATTATGAAGCGTGCACTTTTGCATTTTCGAAAAAAAAAATTTTTCTCCTTTCCAGTCCTTTCAAACTCTAGTTTTCTGCACAGATAGAAATTCAAGCAGGATTACTAAATTATGTTTTATTTAAGGTGGAGGTCACTTATTAGTATCTAATTACATCCTTAAGTAGATAGTCTGTAGTGGCAAAACCTGTAAGAAATGTAGCATATTATTAACGAGTCTTATATGTATTTTGTTGCTTTGGTAAATAGAGTAGTACAATGAGTAATTTACGTTGTAAAAATACAAAAATTAGCCACGCTTTCCATTTCCGCTGGCGAATGTAAAAGACGCTAAAGGATGTAATCCAGATAATATTTCTGCTTGTGTATATCTCAAGAAAATATTAATGCCATACTATAAACGTTTTTTCGTTTTCAGTCTAAAATTACTGCACTTGGGAAAATCTGTTAAAGTGTAATCAAATTTTCTAGAAATTTTCAAAATAATTTGAACTAAAATGTTGGAAGGAAATTGAAGGATTCGATATCTAGAAATTACTGTACTCATTTTAGTTGTTATTAAAACAAAACGGAATTATGTAGTACGTACTCGTAGTACTAACTACTAATGCGTAAATATACGCAAGTATTACACATTTGAAATAAAGTAGTTTTATTTCAAATACATATATACTCGCGTATGTTTACGCATTAGTAGTTATAGTTCATCTAATCTAAGAAGTGTATTTTGACGTTTTGCATTTTTTAATACACAATAACCTCGGTCAAACGTATATAAATGATTGTAAACACTAAGTCCGTATTCCCTCCCCATCGCCAATGGGCCGGCCACTGGTACCGCTTCCTTGCCTTCCGTGGCCAGCCCGGCGGGTTACCCTTTCGGGTGTCATCCCCCGTCAACGCCCCAGCTAACTGCCGGGGCGTCGCCCTCACGCGGTCAGCCTCTCTGCGGGTGAAGGACTATTCCCCAGTCCAGTCACCCGCGGCCTCGGCTAGGGCGGCATTAGGCGCAGATACTCGCGCCTCCGCCGCCCCAGGCGCCGGCGACGGAGCGTCTCACCGAAGAGGATTTCCTCTCGGAGTCGCCCCGCCGCCTCCTTCCGCGAGACAACCGTCTCGCAGAAGGCGGCGACCGCGTCCCAGTTCCTGACGCTGTCGAGCATCGCCTTAGCGATAGTCGGCAGCGCCAGGTCGGCACCGATGATCGCGACGAGTTCACGGCGCTGCTCTGCCCAGGCCACACAGACCTCGAGCGTGTGCTGCGCCGTGTCCTCGTCGCAATCGCAGTGGTGGCAGGACGGTGTCCTCTCCCTCCTCACGACCGTGTGCAGGTACTTGCCGAAGCAACCATGCCCCGTCAAGACCTACACCAGTCGGAAGGAAAGGACCCCGTGCTGTCGACCCAACCACTCCATCAGCACTGGCCGGAAGGCCTCGATGGTCCGAACACCGAACCGAGGCCTTTCCAGCCGGATTGCCCAACGAGCAATAACGTCACGGCGGGCGTCGCCCCGCCAAGCGGCCATCTCACTAAGCGAGACGGTGCCGCCCCCTGCCCGCGTCGCTGACACCCGCCGGTACAGTCCGGCGAGCATCTCCGCCTCCAAGTCCCACGGGGGTGTTCCGGCCAACAGGCATGCTGCCTCCGTCGCCACCGTGCGGTATCCGCGTATGGCCCTGATCGCCATGGCCCGCTGTGGTCGCCATAGTAGAGCCCTAAGTCGGACGGTCAGGGACCCCGCCCACACGGGTGCACCGTACAGGGCCATCGACCGGACAACCCCCACGTACAGCAGTCGGCACGTAGCGCTGGGTCCGCCCACATTCGGCATAAGCCAGGATAGGGCGGACGCCGCGCCGACAATTGTACAATAATCTAATGTTGAAACTCTTAAAACTAATTTAAAAAAAAAAAAAAAAAAAATTACATGGTAAATAGTAATTGTTAATGACGACTTAACAATGACACGTCATCACGTTCTATACAGTAGTGCTTGACAACTTCCAATTCACGAATATCCAAACAATCGGTAAAAATATTAGAATAATACAATTAATCGAATAGAGATTTTGACAGAGATGTACATTTCGACACTTTGATTGATGAGGAAATAATTATTAATGTTCGCGACGCTGATAATTCATAATTAAGTAATAGTAGTAATTCTTAATAAATAGCTATTTTCAAATTCAGTTTTTGTTTTTAATTAACCTAATCCTACTAAATATGATGAATAGATTCTATGCTGAAATAATTAAATTTGTTTAGTACTAATTTACCACTTAATTTATCCATCACCTTTTTGAAAAAAAAAAAAAAAAAATTAACCGATTATTAATTATAAAGAATCAATATCGATTTCTCAGTAAAATCGGATATTTTCGATAGCGATTATTTGGTTCACATACCTAGACAACTTACTCCGACAGCTGTCAAAGTGCACTTTCTTAGATTAGATAGACTATAGTAACCATTAAAATAAAATTTTGTTTTTTTAGGAATATCTACTATATAACTCAAAATTGTTTATAATGCCCAATTACGAAATATGAGCAACATCAGCCTTTTCATCCGTAAAGATCAGCAGCATCTTAAACTTACGAGAAATTTATCAAATTTATTTTTAAATTTCTATAAAAGGGTTAAAGTAAAAATAAAAAATTATACTTCTTACTCGTTAATTTTTTTTCCACACCTTTATGAGAATATTTAGCGCAATCCGTACCTTTGACTAGTTTATTTTGATCTATATTAAATGCAGCACATAATTAATATATTATTTTTTCGTCTTTCACTATGTACAATATGTACATGTAATATGTATATATCCCATATGATCGGTATCTTAACCAGTACGCCATCTGTGCAGACAATTGGATAAGAAATAATACTGTATTGTTTAAAATAGCTTACGAAGCTATTTTCATGGAATTACTCGCTATTTTTTAATAATCTATCAGCCCGTAAACGTCCACTGTTGGACATAGGCCTCCCCACAAGAATGCCATTCATAACGGTCCCGTGCCACCTGCATCCAACGGTTTCCTGCGACCTTCATGATGTCGTCAGTCCAGCTAGTGGGGTTTTTTTAATAATATGTTAATTATATAGAATAATTATTCTTGGGAGACAGACATCTACCAACCTGGACTTTTTTGTAGCCAGAATTTTCAGTGTAACCGTACAAAAATGTGTATTTTACGAAATCACAATATAAATCTTTGGAATTCACCGCTTATTATTTATTATAGTAGAGAATACTATAATTAATATGTATGTACATACACACATATTATCACGCCATATTCCTTGCAGGGTAGGCGGAGAGAATAGAGTGCCATAGAACTCTATCTATCCTTGCATACTTCACTCGCTTCCTCAACATTCATAATTCTCTTCATACACGCTCGCCGGTTTCGGAGACTCTTGACTCCACCTTCCTTCAGTACGTGACCCATCTGGTCTTGGTAGGTTAGTCTCGGTCTCCCCTGGTACCTACATCCTTCCACTTTTGCATTGTATATCTTCTTAACCAGACGTATATATGAATATGTATGTAATATACATATTACACATTGCTGGTACTTTGTTAATTAGGATCATTATACAAGGTGGAGATGTCAATACGACAATAAATGAAAACACCGGCAATACTAGTGTATATGAGTATTTTGAAACTATCTAAAAAGTCCTCACATGCAAATTTAAAAAAAAATATTTTCTAACAAACTTTTTATCATAAATATTGAAACAAAATAGAACACTGTTTGTAAATATTAGTTCACTGACCTGTAATCCGACCGAATAGGTTAGTTAATAGGTACCCTTTCATTTGCCGCATGCTTTAGGTATTTTTAATTGTCTTATCTAAGTCTGGTGACGCAGGTTATATGGGTCAGGAATAAGGTATAATATGCATTAATTTGTATTGCGTTTGGCGAAGATTATAAGTGGTAAACTTTTTTTTTAGGAGTGGGTTATGGTCGGCGCTCTTCTCGCACCACTCCGTCCGGGACGACAGAGGGGCGTCCGCACGCATACGCGTAACCCACCCATGAACCTCGTCTTCGTCGTTGGACCGGCCACTGGAGCAGCGTGAACTTGTCGTCAGTGGCCGGCCCGACGGAATACCCCCTGACGGGTACCCTCTCCTTGAGCGATGTAAAACCCGGGGCGGACGTCGGTCCCTCCTCGCGCGGTCAGCCTCTCGGTGGGTGACGGACTAATTCCCCGGTACCAGTCACCCGCTAAGTGGTAAACTGGAGATATGTACCTTCATATTTGTTTATACTGACGCGGCGCGAGAGGTTTTTGATCTCTTAGTGATAGCCTAATAATTTTAATTTTTAATACAGAGTGTAGAAAATGTTAATAATACAAAGTAGTGTGCTGCGGCTAAACTATACGACATATTGTATTCAAAGTTTGTATACCGGCTGGGCAAGTCATCAGATACACTAAATTAAAATTATTGTCGTATGGTCGTCACCACTTTGTATATCAGTCTCTCACAAAGGTTAAACCATAAATTTGATTGAATTGTAACTAAGAAATTAGCCTGTAAATACCTTTTTAGACAAAATAAATAAATAAAATAAAATAAGCGTTTACAATTGATATTCTTTCCTTTGGTTTTATTATCAATCTGTACCAATAAAGTATTATTTGTGTTCGTTTACACTATCAACTCAAGAGTACTATTGCGTCAATGTACATAAGAGGTTCACTCGGTCAATATAAGAAATGCACAGAGTGGAAAATAAATAGGTCATTATTAACTCGATTGAGCTGATATCCGTATTTATGTATATACGTTGTATATGTTTGTTCTTTGTATTATTGAATAAACAAACGACTTTGAGTAGTTTTCAGAGGCTGTCAATTGATGCCTAAATAGTAAATTATAGTTACGTAGTTTAGATCGAAGGGTTGCTCTAGTAAAACGTCTTAGGCGTTTATTATTTTTATCATCAAATAAAAATATATTTAGTAGGTACAGTTAGATGATACAATGATACATACATACATACCAACACGCCATATCCCATGCAGGGTAGGCAGAGAGAACAGAGTGCCAGAGAATTCTATCCTTGCATACTTCACTCATATATATATATATATATATATATATATATATATATATATATATATATATATATATATATATATATATATATATATATATATAGGGTCATTTGTAGGTGTCATTTGTTTGCGTTAATTGCATGTTTGTAAAGTCCCTCGCAATACAAGGATTATTTCCTTAGTGCAGGGTGGTGTGTTTTAGCCACCGAAGACAAAGATCGGGTACCGGTGGCCGAGAGGAGTTTTGCGTGGTGGGTCTATGGGGTCACGCGCCGCCTCTTCCGTCACCCCGAACCGATTTGGCGGGGCAAGACCACATCCATAAACCACCAAAAAAAAAGGATATAGATATATTCTGGAATTATTAATACTTTAGTTTATAAATAGTTTATCTTATCAAGTATATTATTATTATATAAGCACACGGCATGTCAAGCCAAGATCAAGTAAAGTTCAACCAAAGAGAACTAGCAACTTTTTTTTGTTGTGTGACTTTGTTGTTAGCCTCAGATGGCTATGGCAACTTTACCCGGACTGTGGGTGAGCGCTGAGGGCTCTCAACCCGATTCAAAACTATTCAACATAAACACACCAAATTTGGAATATTATATATTCCAATATATAAATTTGTTTTCCAAATTTTATAAACATAGTTTACGGTAATTAGGTACTATTTTATTAGGTAATTTAGATATTAACGTCCAAAAATCGTTATTTTTATGACTACCTGACTGACTGAGACTATATGTCATTAGGTTTATGTAAATAATTCAACTATGTGAATTTGAAAAGTCATAATATATTAATTATGAAAATTTTTAATTAGTATAGGACTATAGGTAATAGAAAAATAAACAAGAATATGTGTTTTAAATATATGTTATAGGTATAATTATATGTTATAGGTAAGTTCTTCTAATAAATAAATTTCGGGATTGTCTATAGAACTTGGCACCCATTTAGATCTAAGATCTTTTTTCGTTGAAGTCGACAAAAACACAATAATTATTATAACATTGAACATGGCTCACATTCAAATTACTGAAATTTAGCATTTAATATGCTTTATTATTTATAAGAAAAAACCGATTACGAGCGAAAAATGATTGTCACAAGTGGGATTCCTATACACCTCCGTGAACTATTCACGGTGGTGTAAGTGGCAGCACGATTGGAACAGATTTCCAATAGGTGTGGCTTTAAATCCCACTTGTGACAATCGTTTTTCGCTCGTAATCGAGTTTTTATAAATGGCTCCCATTTTCACATCTGTGTTTTGATTTAGCCTTTCCCTGTTTACTACCGGACATAACCCTTCTCCATAGAACGCCATAGGGCGCAGTCATACATCAGAACAGTTATGCCATAAATGTCACGCCTGATAAGTGGATTGTCAATCGCAGTAAGAGATTATACGTATCCAAGGAGAGCATTGTTGCCCAGTGTCCTAGTGATCTCTCAGATGATTTTTAATATTGCCTCAGACATAATTGTCACGATTGTACTAAGTAATTTGTTGTTAGGGGTCTTGTGTGCAATCGCCGAACTTATAACGCATGGAAATAAATAATTGCATTGGACCCTTTCAAAGAAGCAAATTATAATACTTGTTACTCACATTTTTCACGGATGGCGTTACAGACTACCTACTTAAGGATTTTTTGTTTTGGGACTAATCCCACCACACATTCCCACCATTGTAACTCCTGTAAGCCAGGATCCACAATGGTCACTATAAATGACACCAAAGTTTGACCCTCAGGCAGTCCCGGGATATGATTTTAATTGTCTTGGGACCCGCAACAAATTTAATTAGAAAAGGTTAAAGAGGAGGAGTTGGAAAGAGTGATTCCACTTCCCTCCTAGGCAAAGCGGGAGACAGGAAAACAAAATGACTAGTCAGCCAATAATTAAAGAGGTGTACGGCTACGATAAGCGCAGCCGTACCTACTTAAGGATGTAAACAGATAGTAATAAACCATGCCAGCAAAATATTAAAGAGAACATAAAATTGTAATCATTATCTTGCCCATCCATTAACCTATCCCAATGAATCGCAGTTGACGCAATATGTACTCCTCCTCCATCCTAAATATTGCAAAAGTTATTTGGCAGTATTTTTATGACCGGCTGTTTGCTTGACGTTAATCCGGCTTGGAAACGTAATCATTGACCAAATGGCATCAGATGGAGTTGGCCCAGGTCTATATAAAGCTCTTAGTCGTCTTTTACGACATCCAGGAGCCACAAAGCAAGGGTTGGTAGTATTCGTAACCGCTGCTACAGATCACTATAGTACAACAACATAAGATGGTAATCCTTAAATAAAACATATGTCAATAGGCCTCCTACAACTTCCCTCTCACTGTGTGGAAGATTTCTGCCGAACGTATGGTTTGAACGTATTGTAAAGAAGAGATAAGAAAAGGTCATCGCTTGAACATATCATTATCAGGATTATTCAGTTAAATTAGTCTATCATGATTCATAATGTGTAGATACTTATACAAATAAATAATAAAAAAAGAAACAAAATATTAAGATAATAGATTAATTAATCGATTTAATAATAAACAAGAAACAAAATATGAAGATAATAGATTAATTAATCGATTTACGATTACGATTACTATTTTATCTCAAGATACGAGTATTAAAGTCTTAAGTCGATACAATAAAGTTTTCTAACTTTGTGCTCGACAACAGATGACTTATCTTTATTTAAAGCATGTATGAAATATCTAATCGTTACATACATACATATCATCACGCCGTATCCATATTGCAGGGTGGGCAGAGAGAACAGAGTGCTAGAGAACTCTATCCTTGCATACTTCCCTCGCTTCTTCAACATTCATAATTATCATTATTGTATGTTTTTGATTAGAATATAAAAGAATAGGAAGAATATAAAAATATATAAATACAAAATTTAGGTTTTTGATTATTAATGCTGTGTGGTAGCGGCTACGATTACTACCAACCCTTACTTTTCTCGTGGATATCGTAAAAGACGATTAACAGCCTTATAATAACCTAGACCAACTCCATCAGATGCCGTTTGGTTAACAATTACATTCCCGAGGAGGATTGACGTCTGTTTGACGTCCGACGGCAGGCGGCCGGTCGTAAAACTATTGCCAATAACTTTTACAATATTTACTATGAAAGAAGAGTACATAATTATTATCTATATATTATATTATATATATATTATTATCGACCCCAAGTAATTGGGATAAGGTAGGAGAATGATGATTGATGATGATAAGGTAAACTATAGTGAACTGTATCACTATTTTGAGTTCCTATTATATAATAATTTGTATCAAGATTGATCAAGCCATTTTTAAACGATAAAAGGGTGTACAGAGACACAAACATAAAAAAACAGTATTTTTTTTTATATTACTAGATTTCGCATCAGGAAGTTTATTTATCATTATTGATAAAAATAAATACACGAACAGAAATTGTAGATTTATAAATTACGGGTAGTGTATATGTACCAATATTTTACATGCATCGAATACCGTCCTAGCCGAGGTCGTGGGTGGATGGATTGGTGATTAGTCCGACACCCGCAGAGAGGCCGACCACGTAAGGACGATGCTCCGGCTGGCCCGATGGCGATGGAGAGGGGGCGCGGTGGGTTATGGGATCGCACACCGCCCATCTGTCGTCCCAGACTGTATAGGCAAGGGGTGTCCAGATCATAATGTACACAAAATAAAAACGTATAAGTACAAACCTATCAAATAATGGTTGTTAAATGATTTTCTGTTTATTTTTTTTTTCAAAGACGAAGATTTATGATTTTTGGTGAGACGTAGTTTAGACGTGATTGGAAGTGGGCAAAGTTATATTTCAAATAGATTTGTTTGCGGATATTAGCGCTGATAATTGCTAATAAAATTAATTACTAGAATTTGATAAGGCGATTTATTAATGATAAGGAACTAAATCATAATTATATATGTATCTAGCCGTATTATCAGTAGCAATCCTGTAGTTCTTAGGTAAACACGCTGAATATTAGCGGAAATGTTTTTGTATTTGTTAGGTCTTATTGTACTTTTGTGTGTGTTACACATTCTACTAAATTACAATGAACGTGCACGAATGTTAAAGAAGATACCGGGTCCAAAGATGCAGTTTTTATTTGGAAATGGATTACAAGGTTTATTGTCACCAGGTGGGTTACAATGTCGAGGTTCTTTTTATTTATTGGCAAGCTTGGTAGCAGAGATATTTAATAGGGATTTTGTAAAAGAGACCTTTTCCAAAATCTCTCTTTCTTACTTTCATAGCAAAAAGATCTACTAACATAATATTCATATAAAACATTATTTAAATACTAAAAATGTCATTACTTCCATATATTCCAAATGATGTTAAGTGAGAAGCTGTGTAGCAGCGGCTACGAATACTACCAACCCTTACTTTGCTTGTGGATGTCGTAAAATACGACTAAGAGCCTTATAACGACCTGAGACAACTTCATCTGATGCCGTTTGGTCAACAATTACATTCCCAAGGAGGATTGACGTCTGGCAGGCGGCCGTCCATAAAACTATTGCCAATAACTTTTACAATATGTACTATGTAAGAAGAGTAGATATTGTATCGACCCCAAGTAATTGGGATAAGAGTAGGAGAATGATGATGTTAAGTGAATAATATAATATAATATTGAATGCATTCTTAAGAAATATTTAACTTTAAATAATGATCATTTGAGTATTACTCGTAGGTTAAATAAGAACTTAAAAAAGTAGTATGTAGTTTATAATAGACAAATGATTACAACGAAAATATTAGCAATGCCTAATTCGTTAAAAATAAAATTTATTTTAATACAAAAAGGTGACAGTGTTGGACAGAGATCCCTAAAACAATGAGTGATACTTGGCCTTCAAAGATAACTGAATACCAGTAAGGTCTACTACAATCCAAACCATATAAAATAAAAACTATCTAATTCTTCATAATATACGTCCATTGTCGTAATCTAATTTGGCTTTCAGGTAGCACACATACCAGAAAATGTAATTCCACTCTACAAGTTGTCTTGTACTAAATGAGAACTTAGTCTTAAGATTAGTCTCTCGCCCTTAACATGCTACGTTAGCGGGACAAGGAATTATCAATTTTTTACGCAATCTTGTCATACATGGTTTCGCATTGGCCACTGAAGAAAAAGACCGCGTTCCAGTGACCCACCCGCACGGCGTCGAGAGGTATATTGTAGGGCGGGTTTACGGGGTCTTGCGCCGCCTTTTCTGTCGTCCCGGACGGATTAGCGGGGATAGACGTAGCGTAGTTAAGGATGTGAGGTTAATGGAAAAGAATCGATTTAAAAAATCGTTTTTAAATCGATTTTATTAAAAATAAATAATCGATTTTTAAGGCATAATCGATTTTTCTATTATTTAGAAATCTATATGCTTTTTGTATTCCAGTAATAAACCTAAGAGATTCATATTAACAGTTTATCAGATTAAAAATCAAATAATATGATATAAATAAAAAAATAACCAATTCATAACTAAAAATCAAACCGAAGGTTCCTTTAAATTTTCCAAGTAAGGTATAAGGAAACCAAATGTTATTATTGATACAAATTTTCAGTACCATTTTATAATAAATAAAAAAAAATTATGAGTATCCTTTTTTTGTTATCGCTGTGGAAACGCATTTACGTGCTATCCCCCGTCGGTGACGGACGCGGGGGTGTGGGACTCACCGGCCAGCTGAAGCCCGACCGGAATGCCCACTAAGACTACAGCGGTCCCTTCCGCGCTTTTACGGGGCGCCGGAGAGATCGACTGACATTCGATCTCCGGCACCGCCACGCTTGGCTTTCTGGCCACATCCTATCGTCCCTCAAGGCGGTGGGAGGAGGTGCGCATAACGGCGCCTCCTCCTCCACGGTCGCCGGTGGCGGAAGAGTCAGCGGACGCAAGCGCCTCGCGTTCCCGCTCCCCGACCTCCTTCCTTTTCATGATGGCCTCACAAAAGGAGGCCATCGACGACCAGCACCTGTCGCTGTCCAGCATCTTCGAGATGATGGTCGACAACGACTGGTTTCTCCCAACGACCACCGATAGGACGTGGCGTTGGGGTCCCCAGGCGAGCGGGGTCCCCATACCTCCGGAGTGTGACGCGCGTCGTCTACTGGTGCACTACACTCGTGACATCCTGAAATGATAAGCATCCTAACAAGATAACCATATTGTCTCAAACATTAAAATATAAATCAGAACAAAAAAATTGCCATAAATGTCAAGTACTATTTTACAATTACACCTACGTTCAGCTGTGGACGACAATAGGCTGAGATTTCTTTTTTTAAAAGTAGCACAGAAATAATAATTTTTGTATTGCGGGGGACTTTACAAACATGCAATTAACGCAGACAAATTTCACCCAGACACAGAATAACACTTTGTGGTCGTTTTTTTTCCACTTTTTTTCATTGGTCGCTCAATGTATTGTCCTACGTGGGAATCGAACCCATGACACTGATACGCAAGGTCGGTATCATAACCACTACGCCATTTGTGCAGTCAAATGATGATGATTTTATATTTGACTAGTTTTAAAGTAAAATATTAGTTTGTAAAAACTTATTGATGACGAGTTTACCATAACATATTTTTTATTGAAAATGTTGAGGTTATAAAACGTATGACTCGCATGGCGGACGTTTTTAGATTTTTGAACGAATTTTACAGAGACCAGTATTTTGCTGTCATAAGGAACACAGTAATCATTATAAAATATAGTAATTCATGTTACCTGTAAGACAGTGGGATGTTTTCGTTCTATGTGCTATTTTAAATTTGTAGTATTACTACATTTTTTAATTCTTTCGGACAGTAAATGCATATTGCTGTGGTATTATCCTTCTTCGTTATAAAATATTTTAGCTGTTTTACGGTTAGAAAACATTTTTATTTTATCAACAACTATATTATCTCACTCTTAACTTGTAAATAATAATGAATTTACTTCGAGTTTTATTCATCCGTCGCATACATGGCGCTGTTTATAAAAATAGATTTTAACGCGTAATTTATATAATCGATTTATTAAAAATCGATTAATATTACTATTAAAATCGATTATAAAAAATGGATTATTAGAAAATAATAATCGATTTAAATAAAAATCGATTATTTATTAACATCCCTAAGCGTAGCCCGCCGCAAAAAAAAAACGTGGTTTCGCGCTACATGTTTCTCGTGATAGAGTTATGAGATAGGATTGCTTGTTGTTTTCTATCATAAGCTTTTTGTCTACAGTTGAATTAATGAACCAAGGGAGAACTTATGCTAATACTTGGAATGATATTTATAGTATATGGATATATCCCTTTGCAGTTGTGATGATTTACAATCCTGAGGATATTGAGGTAAGTTATTATATAAACGTCTGTTAACGAAAAATAAATGTTCACTCATCAGGTCTTCTGCACTCACTAGATACTTTTATTTTATTTTTTTATTGCTCTTGGTGGTAGACGAGCATGCAGCAGCATTACAATACCAGAAGTATAGCTAGGCTGCTGCCTACAAATAATACCAAAGCCATCCAGAAATTTGGGCTTCCGGCTCTCTCCAGTGAACACTTTTAAAACTTTTAGTAATAGTATAGATCAAGAAGTCCATAAATTACTACAACGTAATTAATTTGTAATTAATCCGTATGGATTGATGACGGAGTAAGAATACAATTCACCACCCCCTATCTTACCCGAGGGTGATCGTAAAAGACGACTAAGAGATATAAAACGCATGTAACATCTATGTAAGAGAAGGAAAACTCGAAACAAAACCCTATACCAACACGTCTGACCAGTGTGGTATAGTAGGTCAATTTCCCTCCCATTACAGAGGAGGCTCGAGCCCAACAATGGGACATATATGAGCTGAGATGATGATGAATAGTATAGATCAAGAAGTCCCAAAATTATTACAACGTAATTAATTTGAAATTGAGAGATAACAAAATTCTTTCCAGCTCGTTCTAATACTGTCTTTAGGTCACTTCTACGATTGGAAGGCAATTAATCTGTTATACCACGCTAGTCAGACGGGTTGGTACAGGGTTTTATTGCGAGTTTTTCTTCAATTGGTTAAATTTTGTATGCACATTATATTCTTTAGTAATCTTACACGACATCTACAGGTAAGAAAACGGATGGAGAATTGTATTCTTATTCCATAATCACACAGAAATTAATAACGAAGTATTAAAGTTACCAAAAATATAATTTCATTTGAAATTGGCGACTAATAAAATGACTTATGCTATACTTTAATATCGAACACTATTTACTTAAAAAGTAATTAAATTATAACACGTATGATTGCTAATATAACCATATAAATGGACGAGAACCACTTGGAAGCGATGTTGTCTGCTCCTCACGAGGTCTGTTTATCCTTGGATGACGGACAAATCCCTGAACCTGCTGCCTCGGCTAGAGTAGATCCGGTCGAAGGGTCCCAACCATTCGAACACGGAATGGAGATCTCCGCAGCCGGGCTATCCAATGGGCGATGACGTCCCAGCAAGTGTCTTTGCGACAGGCGGCTAATTCGCTGGGCGCTACACTGCTGCTCTTATAGCGCATTTCCATTAAATAAAGAAGGAAACTACAATCACAAAAGTGGTAAACATTAATAATATAGAAAATTTACATACATGCGTGTATGAAGAGAATTATGAATGTTGAGGAAGCGAGTGAAGTATGCAGAGATAGAGTTCTCTGGCACTCTGTTCTCTCTGCCTACCCTGCAAGGGATATGGCGTGATGATATGTATGTATGTATGTATGTATTTACATACATACATATCATCACGCCATATCTCTTACAGGGTAGGCAGAGAGAACAGAGTACCAGAGAACTCTATCCTTGCATACTTCACTCACTTCCTCAACATTCATAATTCTCTTCAGACACACTTACCGGCTTCGGAGACTCTTGACTCCACTTTCCTTCAGTACGTGACCAATCTGGTCTAGGTAGGTGAGTCTCGATCGCCCCCGGTACCTACATCCTTCCACTTTCGCATTGTATATCTTCTTAACCAGACGTTCGTTAGGCATTCTTTCCACATGTCCGAACCATCGGAACATTCCCTTTCGCATTTTTACACCAAAACTCTCTTTCTCACCTACTCGCTCTCTTATGTCGTCTTTGCGAATGCGGTCGGTCAGCCTAACTCCACAGATTTTCCGTAGAGATCGCATTTCGACCGCATTAATTTTACTTTCATACTCTTTTCTGGATACCCAACTCTCGCTTCCATATAGTAATGTTGGGACAAGCACTGCGTTATGCATTACTACACGTGCCTTCTGGCTGAGGTGGTGGCTACCGAGAAGTTGTCCCAACGCTCCGTTCACTCTATTTCCCGCATCTACTCTTCGCTCAATATCAATGGTGTACCTTCCATCGCGGCTAAATCCACATCCAAGATATACAAATTCATCCACTTGTTCTAGTACTTCATTACCTATTGTTACTCTTACATTTGTTCTGGCTTCATTTCTAGAATCTCATAGAAAATTTATTTACAGATAATTTTATCAAGCACGAAGTATGGAGATAAAAGTTTAATTTATTCATTTTTAAAACCATGGCTAGGAGATGGATTGCTTATCAGTAAAGGTATATTATTTTTTATATTTGTGTGCAATAATGGTTTTATATTTTTTATATATATATCAATATCAATTAGTCCATTAGTTCAACGACGATAATTGTTGGATATAGGCTTCCTGAATTCCATGTAGAACAGCTGTGGGATAAGTGCTTTTGCCATTATAGCACACTTCAGGATGCGGGTGGTAAATTGTATTCTGACTTTGCCAGCATATAGAGACCTTATCTCACACCTCCATGCAATTGAATGGGTTTCGTATACTTATTCTGGATAAAGAATGACATGTGAGGTTATTCTTATATAAACACTTCGTATATCGATAGTCGTTTTGGCATCGCTGAAGAACCTCCACTTCCATAAACGTTAGACTTAATGCTCACTTACAATCTATAAACACCTCTCATTTGTAAGGAGTAGAAAATAAAGTTTTCTTGGCAAAAGTTAGAAAATGTTTTTGTTAATAAAATTTAAATTTTGTAAAAATAGATAGTAAGAAGTTTAAGGTTTAATTTTTAATAAATCTAAGGATTCTTTTTAATTTCATTTTGCGGTGTTATTATTATATTCATCAGCACTCACTTGAACTCAGTTGACTTGAATTTTGTGCTATATGTTTGTATAGACATATAAGTATCAAGGAACTATTAGATGCAACTGGCACATGATCAAACGATCATGATCATGAACGGTATTCAAATAGGGAGGCTTCTATCCAAAAGTGAACATCTACGGGATGATGGATGGAATATGTTTTAACAACGTAACTCTTCTAACTAGGTTCAAAATGGCAAGAGCGCAGAAAGATTCTTACACCAGCCTTTCACTTCAGTATATTGAAACAGTTTTTTGATATGATCCAAGAAAACAGCGAGTTATTTATAAATAACCTTAAACAAAGTACTGGCAAACCACTCGATATCCTACCTGTAATATCAGATTTTACGCTCAACTCGATTTGTGGTAAGTTAGTCTTAAATTTATTTAAAAAAAATATTTTAAAATAAAATCTATTAATAAGTCAGTTGATTTAATTGTCCATAAATTAAAAGGAGCTCAGAAGAGGTTTTAAAAGGTAAAGCCTCCTTACCGAAAATACGTTTAAGATATTAATTAAAAAGATGGCGTAATAGTCTTAATCAATCTTAGATGAAATTACTGAAATTTAGCATTTAATATGCTTGATTATTCGTCCCAATTCCCTTTCCGTCCCAATCCCAAGCACGATTGGGACGGATTTCCAAAAGGTGTGGGTTCGAATCCCACTTATGACAATCATGTTCTGCTCGTAATCGGGTTTTTATAAATCTTAGATGATCTGAGTGTCGTGGTCTCAATCCCCACGCGGGACAAGCCTTTGAGCGATCCAAAAATAATGGTTGTTCTATAATTGAGTATAATTTGAGTGTCTGAATTATATTTTGATAAAATCTTCAGCAAAAGAACGTTGTTTTCTTTACATGTCTGTATGTGCGAGGATTTGTCATTTTTTTTAAAGGACACTCTGTTAGATGATCTATGACATGAAACCCAACAGATGAAATAAACTGGGGGGCTGAAGAGTTATTGCATAGGTTAAGAATTTATCTTTGAGTGATTTAGAAGTAGACAGCAAAGGATTGGTCTGCATGGATTTATTGGTTGGGTTGGTACCTGAAAGAATAGCACCGTCAAGGCATTTAAGACAAATGCTGGCTATCGCAGGATGTTCTAAGGGCAGTTATATGGCGGTGGTGGATGAGATACCATCCTGTTGTCATCCCGGACAAATAAACAATGTTCTTATAGCCCACTAGCAACAAAGGACTGATTAATTATTAGAGTTAAAAAAGATATGAAGTTGTCATTTAATAAAACTTTCTTAATACACAGAAACTGCTATGGGTACAAAATTAAGCGAAGATGCTACAAGTGAAGTGAAATCATACAGGCAAGCTATATATGATCTTGGGCATATAATCTCTCACAGATTTCCCAGGGTTTTTTATTATCCTGATTTCGTTTTTAATTTAACACCTTTGGGGAGAGCACATCGTAAACATTTAAAAACTGTCCATAATTTAACTAAAACTGTAATAGAACAAAGAAAGGACTATATAAAACAAAATAGAGTTACAACTGATTCAACAAATGATAATGATGATGATATACTTTCATACAAAAGAAAGAAAACTGCAATGTTGGATTTGCTTCTATCAGCTGAAAAGGAAGGGCTCATCAATCACGTTGGTATTCAAGAAGAAGTTGATACTTTCATGTTTGAAGTAAGTTTAATGACGTCATTTTGTGGGAATGCGGACGAGTAGTAACAAGTTGATATATATTTTATCATAGTCATCATGAAAATGTGATTACAATCACAAAATATTTTTTATTGCGTACGGTGACAGACAATCGCTCGATGGTAAGGGGCGGCTACTCGTTAACCAAAGTAATAATAAGGGCCCAGCCTATTATCAGGTTAGAGTTATTAGGCGTAATTGATTATAATGATTGTTTTGAGTCTGACTGTAATTTATGTCCGTTAATTGTACATTTCAAAACACCGCGCTACACACGAATTTATTTCTTAGTGAAGTAGGTTGTATTTTAAAAATATATTCCATTGCTACATTTACCTAGATAAGTTATATACATACGTAATCATACCGTCTTCGAACGGTAGAAGTATCCCCACGGTAGAGGCGCTAGTAGGTAATAGTTGAATTTAAAATATTTAGTGATTAAATTATATATTACTAGCTCCTGCCCGTGACTTCGTCCACGTGGAATAGTCGTAAGTTAGCGTTAATCCAAAGTAACTATTTCTCCTGCAATATTTTATCCCCCTTTTCAACCCTTTATAACGCTTTTTCCAATTAAAAAGTATGCCTACGTCCTTTCTTAGGCTTTAGAATGTGTGGGGTACTATCCCAGAAACCTCCACGCGGTGTACCCTGGGTGCGGGCGGCGGTCCCCAGTTCTTCTGTTGTACTGTCGTCCGTAGCGAATATCTGCGCGATTTCGCTCCTTACTCTACTACAGTCGTAGTAGAGGTTATAGGACGCGAAATATCGGGACGGGCTCAGTCACTCATTCATTTGAGGGCTGGGCAGGCACTTGCCACCGCCCACACATCGTAAACCTGATTCTTTGCTTGTCTTAGTTTCAGGAGCGAGGGTCTTGGCTTAACCGCCCGGACCGCGAGGAAGACAACCTCTATAAAGAGTTCGAAGTAACATTCGGACTCGGAAATCACCCAGAATCTTAAGTTCTGGCGTGCGGCGAGAAGATGCATGGCAGATGGGTTGTTCTGTCGTTAGCACGCTCCAGCCAGGGTACCGGCTGCCCCCCTGGTTGGTAAATGTAGGCTTGCCCGAGTACAGGAATCTCTGCTCGGGTCGACGATGAGTCTTCCATACTCGTGGGAATCATATGGATACCTCAAATTTAAAACCTTTAAAAACCGACGGGAATCCCTGTGATTCTCACACCACGGCCTTGTCAAACCAACGCAAAACTGACAACGACGCCTCGTCCTCAGGACTTGAGGCGTCCGCCGAGGGCCCGGCACAAATCGTGGAGGCCCAAAAAGTGAAGCGGAAGTCGCCCAGGAAGAGCCGGGGGCAGGCTTCCAGCTACAAGAGGAGGATGGAGGAGCGGCGTGCGCGGAGAGAGGCTGCCACCGCTGAAAAGGAGGACGGTGGCAGAAATGCTGCAGAGCCGTCTACGGACGAGGGCGACAGTGACGTCGCAGAGCCGTCCGTGGATGAGGGCAGCAGATCTGCCGCTAAGATGGACGAGGGCGGTATACCCGCAGGGCCGTCCAGAGGAGATAGCGGGTCGGACGCTAAAGCCCCCGCTAAGTCGTCGCCGCGTCCCGTGGCGGCGGCTGAGAAGACCAGGGAGGAGGCCCTCCCCTCGCAGGTGCGAAAGCGCCCTCTGAGCAAGGGAGGCAGCTCGGGCGCCGACTCCGAGGGGAGCGGGACCATCATGCCTCCACCGAAGGTGCCGGCTTCTCGCAGGGGGCGAGGGGCCGCAGTAGCAGGAAGAAGGTCGGCGACCCCTCGGCGTGAGGCGGCGCCTGCTGCGAGCGACGGCCCCCTGGACCTGCAGGCTGAAAATGCCCGCCTTAGTAGCGAGGTCTCAGGCCTGCGGGACCTGAACCGCCAGTTGGGGTCCGCGCTGGAGTCGGTGCGTCGGGAAAACCACATGTTGGCCAAAGACATGGCCGACCTGCGGGCCCAGATGGCGCAGTTCCTACCGCCTGCGCCAAAGCCGTCGGCCAAGGCGCGCAAAACAGCTGCCGCGGTGAAACCCGTCCCTGCGGCGAGGAGGACGCCCCCCGCTGCGGAGAGCACGCCGCCGGCTGAAGCCGTCACGGTCACCGAGCCGAGACCTGTCCCGGTAGCGAGGAGGACGACTCGCGCCACGGCGACGAAGTCGCCAAGCTTCTCGGAGCGGGCCCCGATGGAGGCTCAACCAGAGGCGCCAACCCCGCTGCCGACCCCGATGCCAACCCCGCTGCCTGCGGTGGGGGGATTGCCGGATGAGTCCCTGCGCGTGATAATCGACGCAGTGGGCAAAATTGTCGATGCGCGCTTCGCCGTTCTGGAGGCAAGGTTGCCTCCAGAACCACGTGTCCGGCCGCCTCTTGCCGCAGATAAGCGGCCACATACGGCACGAGCCCCCGCCCCACTGCCTTGTCAGGGTGGCCGCGTGCTACGCCGCGGCCGCGGCCGGGCCTAAGCCCAAAGGCCCCGGCCCCGCTCCGAAGGGACCTGCCCTGCTCTACAGCGTTTACCTCTCCCCTAACAGGAGAATGGACGATTTCAGGGCCTCCCTCACCACCTTGGAGGCTTCGATACGGCGACTGGCACCGGGCCTCGTCCTGGTCCTGGGGGACTTCAACGCCAAATCCACGGCGTGGGGGTCCCCTATGACGGACGACCGCGGGCGGGCGGTCGTTGAGTGGGCGGCTTCACTGGGCCTCTGTGTTGTTAACAGGGGCTCAGTGAACACGTGTGTGCGGCAGCAGGGCGGGTCGATAGTGGACTTGTCGTTCGCTAGCCCCGCTGTCGCGCCACGGGTGAGGAACTGGAGTGTCCTGGAGGAGGCGGAGACCCTGTCGGACCACCGGTACATCCGGATGGAGGTCTCCCCCCGGGAACCCAGTAGGGGTCACAGGGCGGACGGAGCTCCCGCGTTTCCACGGTGGGCTGTGGGTCGTTTAGATAGGGACCTACTGGCGGAGGCGGCCATCGTTCACACGTGGCTGTCCTCACCACCCCCAGCGGACGGAGTGGACGCTGAGGCTGTCCGCATCCGCAGTGCGTTAACGCAGATCTGCGATGCGGCCATGCCCAGGGTGCGGCGTCTACCTCCGAGGCAGGGGGTCTACTGGTGGTCCCCAAGACTGGCGGACCTTCGCGCGGCGTGTATCAGTGCCCGAAGGTCCTACACCCGTAGCCGGCGGCGTCACCGCGACGCTGAGCGGGAGGGCCAGCTGTACGAGGCGTACCGCAGTGCGCGTACTGCCTTTCGGCTGGCCATCCGAGCCGCCAAGGATGCGAGTTGGCAGGAGATGTTGGACGGTCTCGACCGTGACCCCTGGGGTCGCCCGTATCGCGCGTCGCTGAATAAGCTTCGCGCGCAGGCACCATGGAGGACGCCCATGTCGTGCGGTGTTCCACAGGGGTCGGTTCTGGGGCCGACTCTGTGGGACATCGGGTACGACTGGGCGTTGAGATGGAGTCTCCCCACCGGGCTGAGCTTGATGTGCTATGCTGACGACACGCTCGTCACAGCCCGGGGCAGGACACTCGAAGAGGCGGCGAGCCTGGCCACTCTCGGCACCGAGGAGATGGTCAGGCGAATCGAGGCGCTGGGGCTCAGGGTGGCCTTAAATAAGACGGAGGCCCTATTATTCCATGGGCCACGCGTAAGGCTGCCAACCGGCGCCTCGTTAGTCGTCAACTCCATCCAGATCAACATCCAGGCCCATATGAAGTACTTGGGTCTGGTGCTCGACGGGCGATGGTGGTTCCGGGAGCATTTCCGACAGATTGCTCCCCGGCTGGTCGGCGCGGCGTCCGCCCTTTCTCGGCTCATGCCGAATGTGGGCGGACCCAGTTTCGAGGGCCGACGGCTGTATGCGGGGGTCATCCGCTCGATGGCTATGTACGGCGCACCCGTGTGGGCGAGGGCTCTGAACGCCCAGCTCAGGGCGGTTCTGTGGAGGCCACAGAGAGCCATGGCGGTCAGAGCCATTCGCGGGTACCGCACGGTGTCGACAGAGGCGGCGTGCCTATTGGCCGGGACACCCCCGTGGGACCTAGAGGCGGAGATGCTCTCCGACCTCTACCGGCGGGTTACCTCAGTGCGCGAGGAGGGTGGCTCCCCATCGTTGAGCGAGATAGCCACCTGGCGCGAGGACGCCCGCCGAGACGTCATCGCCCGTTGGGTTATGCGGCTGGAGAGGCCTAGACACGGTATCGTGACCGTCGAAGCCTTCCGGCCCGTATTGATGAAATAGATGGAGCGGCGGCACGGGGTCCTCACCTTCCGACTGGTGCAGGTGTTGACGGGTCACGGGTGCTTCGGGAAATACCTGCACACGGTCGTGTACAGGGAGTGGACTCCGGGCTGCCATCATTGTAGTAGTGACGAGGACACGGTGCAACATACGCTCGAGGAATGCTCGGGCTGGGCCGGGCAGCGCCGCGACCTCATCGCTATTATCGGTGCCGACCTGGCGCTGCCGGCTGTCGCGAGGGCGATGGTCGACAGCGTCAGGAATTGGGACGCGGTCGCCGCCTTCTGCGAGGCTGTCATCTCGCGGAAGGAGGCGGCGGAACGAGTCAGGGAGGACTCCCGCGACCCGGGCCGCCGCCAGCGGTTGGGGCAGCGCAGGCGCGAATACCTGCGCCTGATGCCGCCCTAACCCACGCCTCGGGTGATCGGACCGGAGAATTGTCCGGTCACCCGACGCGAGGCCACCGCGTGAGGGCAACGCCCCGACGGCGAAATCTGTCGGGGTGTCGACGAGAGGAACCCGCGAGGGTAAACCGCCGAGCGGACCACCGAAGACAAAGATCGGGTACCGGTGGTCCGCTCGCACGGCGAAGAGAGAGGATTTTACGGTGGGTCTATGGGGTCACGCGCCGCCTTCTCCGTCACCCCGGACCGATTTGGCGGGGCGAGACGCACCCATAGCCCACCAATAAAAAAAAAAAAAAAAAAAAAGGCTTTAGACTGTGTATCAAATTTCATTTAAATCGGTTCAGTAGTTTTGCCGTGAAAGCGAGACAGAGTTACTTTAGCTTTTATAAAGTTAGTAAGGAAGTAAGGATACTTTCATGGTTTTCATATTGTTTAGTCCCCTGTAAAGAAATACATATTTTAATCAAAATAATATTCATTCTATTTTTTGCAGGACTCTCTTTTGCACTCATTAAGACCACGTTCCATTTTGGTGGCAGCCTTAGATTAGATTTCCATTATTCAGTAAGAAAATGTCATAGTGGTTATAATGGCAGCCGCCCTTGTAAAGCGTAATAGTTTTGTTTTTTAATATCAATTTATTATGAAATACTTTACTAACATTATGCAATAAAATAATGAATGTAATATTATTATTTTGAATTATGTATTTCCGTGTGGTGACGGAGTAAGAATACAATTCACTATCCCCTATCTAACCTATGGGTGACCGTAAGACTACTACGACCGTAACTTAGGGTTATCATCATTCTCCTCTACTCTTATTCCAATTATATGGAGTCTACGCAATATGTACTCCTCTTCCTACATATTGTAAAAGTTAATGGCAATAGTTTTATAACCAGTCGCCGACCTGACGTCAACCCTCCTTGGGAATGCAATTGTTGACCAAACAGCATCATGTGGTTTTGGCCCAGGTCGATATGAAGCTCTTAGTTGTCTTTTACGACACCCCCGAGCAAAGTAAGGGTTGGTATTATTCGTAGCCGCTACTACACAGCAAAGGGATATAAAACGCATATAACATCTATGCGAGAGAAGGCAAACTCGAAACAAAACCCTATACCAACACATCTGACCAACGTGGTAGAGTAGGTCAATTTCCCTCCCATTATGGGGGAGCCTTGAGCCCAACAGTGGGATATATATGAGCTGAGATGAATTATGTATTATCCTTATTGATACTGGTCAAAATACTGTATCACTTTTCATAAATGTAATAAGGTTACTAATCCAATGTGTAATTAAATTCCATCTAAAAAAGCCGTACCTTGGATGTCAAATACCGTAGCTATCCCATGGGTTAATCGATTTTTAGGATATTCATGGTAAAGGAAGGGGTAACCTTTGTACTCTATCATAACTACATTACAGAGGACAACAACATCTACAAGTAGAAGGGTTTCGCTAATAACAAGACTACCAGCGCCAAGAAGAAACCCCAAAAAGACATGTAGTCACTTAACATCTATGACACATGAATTGCACTCTTAAAGCTTTAACCAACTGTAAGCCACTTCAAAAAAAATAATTTTGTAAACAAACCACCATAACAATTTAATTTGACATATAAAGAGCACGGATAAAATGTCTGTGGAATAACTTAAATAAAAAAAAAATGCCATTGTATTCTTAGTCCTCCAGCAAAAGTATAATATACCATTTAGCATATTGATTTTTTATTTCAGGGACACGACACAACAGCAAGCGGCTTGACATTTTTTTTTATGAGTATCGCAAATCATAGAGAATATCAGGTAATTCTGATAATTTCCACTTTTAAGTATATAATGGGTGTGTTTAATAAGATAATTAAAATGCGGACGAAATGATGTACCTATTCACTCCGTGAAATCGAGAACATATAGAACTATGTAGTAGGACAGCGTAGCGATTGAAACAAGCATATTGTACAATTCACTATCTTTCAATGCCGCGGGTGCTGTAACGAAAGATTGAAAGGTGCAAGTAGATAACATCACAAAAAAAACCCAAAATATCTATGATTTTATATCGCGTTGTTTTTCGTATTACCAGTGTAGTATTGTTAATCAAATTCTCTCTTATTATGTATTACCAAACCCAGCCTGTTGGTTTGTTTGTAGAAGTCGATATATCGCAACGCCGCCTGGTGGCGAGTTATATCAATGAGGATAGCATATAAACCTTCTGCGTGAAAAAATAAATATACATACCAATTTTCACAATGATCGGTCAGTAGTTTTTGAGTTTAGCGATGTCATATATACAAACATCCTCTTTTATAGATATAGATAAGGTTCGTGCTCAACAGTTTAGATTTATAAGCTAGAAAGAAATAACTCAAATCAATAATAAACCAATAATTGTCTATTTAAATGATATAATTAAAGCATCGTTACGATACAGGATAAAATTGTAGAAGAACTTAATGAAATATTTGGCGATTCAAAGCGTTCTATCAAGACGGAAGATCTAAATAAGATGAAATATATGGAGTGTTGCATTAAAGAGTCACTGCGTATGTATCCCCCAGTGCATTTGATCAGTCGGAATTTGAATGAAACTACAGCGTTAAGTAAGTGTTTACATAATTGATAGTATCATAGGTTCTATTGAACTATGTACTTAGTTTAACATGGAACAATTAAAAAAAAATAGGATATTTCTTTAATATCTAGAGTTTCCTTAATGTCTTGCCAAGCTGTGTGGTAGCGGCTACGAATACTACCAACCCTTACATTGCTCGTGGATGTTGTAAAAGACGACTAAGAGCCTTATACCGACCTGGGCCAACTCCATCTGATGCCGTTTGGTCAACAATTACGTTCGAAGGAGGGTTAACGTCAGGCAGGCGGCCGTCGTAAAACTACTGCCAATAACTTTTACAATATGTACTATGAAAGAGGAGTACCTACGTATTGTATCGACCCCAAGTAATTGGGATAAGAGTAGGAGAATGATGACCTTAATGTCTTGCCGTTGTTGAAGGAATGGTTTTCTTTGGGTGAGATGGATTTCATGTCGTTCATTCCAACGTTCTTGCATTGGAGTATGGGAGTACGAAGTAAAATAAAACTATTTCTAAGGAATTCATTGCATTTTTTTTTCGATCTAGATACGCGGAATAAGTTGTTTGAAGTCCAAAAGTTATCGTTATAAGGTTATAAAAAGTTATTTCATCATCAATTTTAACACATTTATAATTTTAATTGCCAGTAGAAAAATAACGTTTCATGTACATTATTTATCACTGAACAGAACATATTAATGATTTCTATTTATTTACAGGTAATTATACTGTACCAGCTGGGACGATCTGTCATATTTCTATTATTGATCTCCATTATTCAGAAAAACTATATAAAAATCCAAAAACGTTTGATCCTAATAGATTTTTACCTGAGAATTGCATAGGTCGTCACCCATACGCTTATATACCATTCAGTGCTGGCTCTCGAAACTGTATAGGTAAGTACATATAACATACTTTAAAGTAAGTTGGTACCGTAATATTATACTTAAAATTTAACCAAACTAAGTGTAACTATATTAATGTTTCACTGTAACACAGAGTTAAATATTGTGTTATTTATTTGCTCGTAGCGAAAGTGGGTGGGACATTGCAGGTGGGTTCTGCTATAGGCAAAATATTGTAAGGGAACTAATCACCTACATATATCCCGCAATCCACAAATCTTGAAGAAGACATAGGACGATAAAGGGGTCACTTAAGAATACTGAGGAAATAAAACATAAGCTATGGCTTAGTCATACCACCCTTCTTCTTTTTTCGTATTGGCAATCAGCTACTTTTCTAGCCATTTTTGCCAGTGTCGAGTTACAATTTTCTTTGGGTCTTTAATATCTTCATGCTATTCAAATTACTGAAATTTTTAGCATTTAATGTGCTTAATTATTTATAAATACCCGATACGAAACGAAAAATCTTCATGCTAGTCATTGTCCGTCAGTGAGTCAAATCGTCGCCATTAACAGTGCTATGGCCACACTGTTAATGGTAAATTTTGAGCATTTTGATGGAAAACGAAAACCTTGTAAAGCACTTTTATTTACTATTCACTACATCCCAGCAGTGCCGTCGCATCACATTACATAAAATGGCATCAAAATTATCTAATACAACACGTTAAAACACTAAGTTATCGAATATAATACAAGAGCACCACATAATGTTTTCAGATTCCCGCCAAAAGTTCTACCACTCTTTTTATGAGCTAAATAAGCAGCAATCACCATTACCATAAAGCCACTATACCATTACTGTAAAATCGAGATTTACTTTTATGTTATTTTACTGAAAATAGTATTACAAGATAAAGATTATAACATTAATGAAGCCATCAAAGTTAACGATTACGATTTACGATTATAACTTATCTTTGTTTTAAATTTTATCAGAGTCCGTCTCCTAATGAGCTTATAGATATTGAGAATTTGCAATAATGTAATTATTTTATTTATTTACGAATTTTATTATTTTACAATATCATTGTACCTATATAATTTTAACTATTAGAATGAATTAAGTCTTTCCATAACTTATTAACATAAACTTTCGAGTTCTTGCATACATTTTTGAGGAATCGGTTGTCATTGTTATGAGTTTTGGCGCGAATATGGAAATTTCATGTCACGCTCTTGTATTATATTCATTTCTTTTATGTTTTGTAGTGTTATATTAAATAATTTTGCTGGTATTTTATGGAATATGATACAGTTAAAATGCTGAAGTGTATTGAATATGGTGTAATAGTGGCTTACGGGTTTTTTATATTTTGCCAAAACTTCCAAAAAAACGGTCTACGCGTGAATGTGAGCAAAAACAAAATAATGGTCTTTGAAAGAGACGAAGCCTGAACAGATGTAAGAGTAACAATAGGTAATGATATACTAGAGCAAGTGGATGAATTTGTATATCTTGGATGTGGATTTAGCCGAGATGGAAGGTACACCACTGATATAGAGCGAAGAGTAAATGCGGGAAATAGAGTGAACGGAGCGTTGGGGCAACTTCTCGGCAGCCACCACCTCAGCCAGAAGGCACGTGTAGCAATACATAACGCAGTGCTTGTCCCAACATTACTGTATGGAAGCGAGAGTTGGGTATGCAGAAAAGAGTATGAAAGTAAAATTAATGCGGTCGAAATGCGATCTCTGCGGAAAATCTGTGGAGTTAGGCTGTAGCTGTAGTAGGTATGAAAGAGAGTATTGGTGTAAAGATGCGAAGGGGCATGCTCCGATGGTTCGGACATGTGGAAAGAATGCCGAACGAACGTCTGGTTAAGAAGATATATAATGCGAAAGTGGAAGGATGTAGGTACCGAGGGAGACCGAGACTAACCTACCTAGACCAGATCGGTCCTGACGGATAGTGATAGTCACTATCCGTCAGGACTAATTACAATATGATGAAGTGATAAATAATATATGAAGAAAATATACGGAAGACAAGGCAGTAAGGTCGACAGACTATAGATTGCCCATAAGGGCGATAAATTAAAAAAATAAAAGTACTATGTGCCATTACCTACTATTTTTTTAATGTTACAGGTCAAAAATTTGCAATGATGGAGATGAAGATAGCGATAACGAAAGTCCTACGAGAATTCGTTTTATTGCCAGTCACTCGTCCCGAAGAACTACGCTTTCCTGCTGATGTTATTTTAAGACACGAGGGACCGATACGTGTTAATTTTGTAAAAAGAACGTGACAGTTTATTTCTTATTTCTTTATTATTATTATTATTGTAATTAACTGCAATTTAAGTACAGTTGTGCAGTGAAATTTATTTTAAAGTTGCTTGTTATGTATATATTTTTCGTTAGTATTATCGTAATACATATTCACACTCTGTTCTCTCTGCCTACCCTGCAAGGGATATGGCGTGATGATATGTATGTATGTATGTGTATATATTCAAATAACTTCCATAGTATTAAGGAAAAAAAATGTACTAACATGAAGCAGTAAATAAACATGAATAACACTAAATACGTACTTATTTCTTATAACAATATTGAAATATTTAACATAAAAATAACTGTTTGATGATGATGATCACAATTAGTAAATAGTACCTACTAATTAATTATAGTGTGGGATTATGCTCTACCAGGTGGACTGATGATATCGAGAGTTGAAAAGAATTTTTGGACGTAGGTGGCACAGGATCGTTCTGAGTAGCATTCTAGTAGGTAACTTTATGTCGAGCAGTGGACGTCAATATACTGATAGATAAGTAGACTAATTTATTGAAAATAATTAATTATCAGGGCGAGTGAAGTGAGCACTAATACTATCCCACAACCTTAGCATTTTAGTGGTACACTTTACTGAAAAACTATCACGCCTATAGATTTTTACATAGTAATTTAACTTCATATCTAGATGTGGTATCTGTCAAAAACATAATTATAAGCTTTTAAATAAATGAACATTAACAATTTTATATTCATTAGATAGAATGTTAATGTACTACTAACGCTATCTGTTAGAAAACCAAAGAGTTAACATCGCTGCAGCAGAACTAGGTAAATTTAGAGAAAACGTTAATGTAATATTTTTGTTAGATTTTTAAAATAGTGAATTACCACAATATAATAATTATCAAAAAATAATTTTTTAATACATACATACATATCATCACGCCATATCCCTTGCAGGGTAGGCAGAGAGAACAGAGTGCCAGAGAACTCTATCTCTGCATACTTCACTCGCTTCCTCAACATTCATAATTCTCTTCATACACGCTCGCCGGTTTCGATGACTCTTGACTCCACCTTCCTTCAGTACCTGACCGATCTGGTTTAGGTAGGTTAGTCTCGGTCTCCCTCGGTACCTACATTCTTCCACTTTCGATTGTATATCTTCTTAACCAGACGTTCGTTCGGCATTCTTTCCACATGTCCGAACCATCGGAGCATTCCCTTTCGCATCTTTACACCAATACTCTCTTTCATACCTACTCGCTCTCTTACGTCGTCGTTACGAATGTGGTCGGTCAGCCTAACTCCACAGATTTGCCGAAGAGATCGCATTTCGACCGCATTAATTTTACTTTCATACTCTTTTCTGCATACCCAACTCTCGCTTCCATACAGTAATGTTGGGACAAGCACTGCGTTATGTATTGCCACACGTGCCTTCTGGCTGAGGTGGTGGCTGCCGAGAAGTTGCCCCAACGCTCCGTTCACTCTATTTCCCGCATTCACTCTTCGCTTTATATCAGTGGTGTACCGTCCATCTCGGCTAAATCCACATCCAAGATATACAAATTCATCCACTTGCTCTAGTACATCATTACCTATTGTTACTCTTACATCTGTTTTGGCTTCATCTCTTTCAAAGACCATTATTTTGGTTTTGCTCACATTCACGCGTAGACCCCTTTTCTTACAATCTTCTGTCATTGTGTCGACTAGGGTCTGCAGGTCAGTCGCTGACTGTGCCAGCAGGACTGCATCATCTGCATAAAGCAGAGCAGAGACCACTGAGTCACCCATCTGGACTCCCACATTCATATCGTTCAACCTTTGGAGACATTTATCCATATGATAAACAGCCTGGCTGATAGAACGCAGCCCTGCTTAACGCCGATATTGACGTCAAACCAAGGCGACATTCCATCATCCAGCCGCACACAGGCTCTACAGCCTATGTAACTGGATTGCACAGCCTGCAGCAGTTTACCGTTAATACCATACTCCGGTAAAATGTCCCAAAGTTCCTTTCATACAACGGTGTCAAATGCTCTCTCCAGATCCACAAAACTGCAGAAAACTCTCTGACCTAGGGCCAGATGCTTCTCCACAATGTTGCGCAGAGAGAACACTTGATCCATGCATCCCCTTCCACTCCTGAAACCTCCTTGTGTCTCACACAGTAAACCATCGGACACCATCCTCATTCTCCTTTCAATAATTTTACCATACACTTTTGCTGCCAAACTGGTCAAGCTTATGGCTCTGTAATTTGCGCAGTCATAACTTGAACCCTTGTTTTTAAACAAAGGCACGATGACTGCGCTATTCCAGTCCCCGGGAACCATTCCCGAGCTCCAACATAAATTGAGGAGCAACAGGAACGCCTCCCGGACACAGGAGCCACCAAGCTTGATCATCTCGGCAGACACCATATCAATGCCCGTTGCCTTACCATTTTTCAAACTTCTTATCGCCCATTCAACTTCATCCATACTGATGCCATCGGAGGACGCCGTCGCCGAATGTTGATCTACTAGACCACATGCGACACCGGCGCCAACCGTAGCATCCGCATACATATCGCCAAAATATTCACTCCATCGGCTTAACACGTCTTGTGTTTGTGTAAGAATGTCTCCACCTTTAGACCTTATTTTATTCATTCTGAAGGCTGACCAACCACCCCGAGACTTCTTCACCTCCCTCCAAAAGAGTTTGGTGTTACCCTCGAAGTTTTTAGTCAGCCTATCTTCTGCCCTCATACTTGCTCTATCACGTTTCTCTTTCACTAAGGCCTTGGTGTCATTCTTACATTGCCGATATATTTCTTTCTTCTGTTCAGTCATACTGTCATTCAGATTCAAAGAAGAGACATAGTCCAGCCACGCTTTCTTCTTTTGCTCTACGGAAGCTGCCACTTCCGCATCCCACCATGCATCACCATTTGTGTTTATTATGCTTCTTTGAACTTCCACATACTTCTTTCGCTGTGTCTACCATACTCTCTTTCAATACTCTCCAGCATTCTTCAATGTCCGATTGCGGCTGGCTTGCCATCGTCAGCCGTTCTCGGACACCCTCTGCATACTTTTCTCTTAGACACTCTTCTTGCAACCTTTCAACCTTTATTCTTTCAAGCCCTCCGAAGTGGACACGCTCTCGCCAGTGCCTCCACTTTCTGAACAGACCACTAAATCTCGCAATAACGAGATAGTGGTCCGTATCGACTGTGGGGCCCCTGTAGGCTCTTGCGTCCAATATTTTGCTTCGGAGGCGACTGTCTACCAAAATTAAATCTATTATACTTTTCTGTTCATTCCTTCTCCATATATACATATGGATGTCCTTATGTTGAAAAATGTGTTTGACACAATAAGGTTTCTCTCCATGCATACATCCGCTATGAGCCTACCTGCGTCGTTCACTCTCTTATCACCAAATGGACCAAGCACGTCCTCATAGTCGGGACGCTTGGTCCCCACCCATCCGTTCAAATCTCCGCATACAATCACGCGTTCACTGGTTTCTGCCATATCCAGAACTTCCCTAACATTATCCCAAAACTTCTCTAGGTCTGATGCCACCGAGGATCCTACGGAAGCATATGCTACAACCATGAATACCTTGGTGACACCAAGTTTTATACGGACCCAAAGAAGTCTGGGATCAGACATTCCGTAATCCTTCACACCTGAGGCCAAGCGAGAGGACAGCAGTACTCCTACCCCCATGCTGGCTCGATCGCTCTGTGGTACACCAGACCACAGAGCAATCCCGCCACCAGGAAGATCGCAGGCGTCGCTACCCCTTCGCTTGGTCTCTGTTACACAGAGCACGTCTAGCTGTTTGTCCGCCATGACGGATATCAGCTCGTGCAACTTACCTTCCACACAACCTCTTACATTCCACGTGCCCACCCGGCACTCTGCTCTCCTCGACTCGCCTGACTGGGCAAGGCATGATGGGTGGCGGCCCCCATCGCCGCAACTGCCGAAGTTCGTACCGACGGGGGCGGGTCGGTACGCGTCGCCTCCGGGTGACGCCCTAACCCGCATTGCGGTACGCATTTCGAGCCGGATTAGCAGTCTAATTAGACTGGCAGGGGACGCGAACGAGCACGCTCCGGACTTTGTCCCATTTTAATACAACTTATCATAAACAACATTTTTTTTTTTACATATAGAATCATTTTCTTTTTGTACTGACAATGAATTTGTATTAAAATGTGGGTCAATTTTTAATAACTTATACTGTAGATGGTAGATATAAATTTCTGTAATAACTATGACTTTTGGATGTAATACACTTTAGTTCACCCGGGACCATAATCACTGTAACGTGTTCGTAACATCGGGAAATTAAAAATCAAATACAAACGCGATAGAATCCGTAAAAGTAGTTTTATTTCAAATGTGTAATACTCGCGTTAACATCAGAAATCATTATAAAACAAAACTGTTTTAAAAATTATTACCCGTTAAGCCGCGTATCGACTTCGCGCTCCTGGCGCGCGTGCCATGAATGACCGCGCCGAGAGTGCGTTCCAAGGTACGCGTTCCAAATATATGAACTATACAAACTAAGAGCGCCTGGCGCGCGAGGCAACTGTTCCAGTGTTTCATCATTCATCATGCAGGCATCGTATGCGAGCAGCCGCAGCGTTAATAGTTATTGACAGTATTATGTATAAGAGAAAACAGAAACGAAGAGTGCGTTGTTGGATGAAAAAGTTTTACCGAAAAAGTATGCAGTATGGAATGACACTTATGACAGATATGCACCTATTTATTATGATGCAAAGAACTTTTGCTATTCCACAACAGTTCTTTTGTACCACATTGACGTCAACTTTGGTTATCCATCGCTTCGAACGCAACAAACACACAAAATACTTTCGTGTCCGTCTCAACTGGCGCGCGCGCCACGTTTGACACGCGGCAAAAAACCGACAACAGATGGAACGACCCGCTCCATGTTCGAGCGTTCCAACGAACACATTGGCGCGCGTTCCAAAGTGGTATCCATTTTGCGCGGCCGGAACGCGCGCCAATGTTCGTCCTTTTGGAGCGCGAAGGCGATACGCGGCTTTAGAAAAACCGTCCTCACTAAGCTCAGCTTATTGCTAGTTATATCATATTTCGATATGTATTCCATCCATTAGTGTATTAACGTCTATCGTTGGAAATAGGCTTTCTGAAAAGAGATTTCTGAAGAGATATCCACAATGGCTACGTTTGGCAAACGCATTAGCGATCACACAGTTATTATAAGTACACAGGATATGCTGTCCATTCTTTTGATGATTCGCCAGCTGATTTTTACAACTCCAGTCATAAACTAACGTCAGGAGTCCAGGTTGACAGGATACTGAATATCTAAAACCATCATCTCACAGAAATTGTGTATATATGTGTATGTAATATCGCAGTTAATTTTTTTTTAGGTGTTTTAATATAATAGTTTCTGTTGATAACATACTAATACCAGGCCTACGTCACTCCATGTACTTACGCGCTATAATTGCCTACCGCCCGACCAAGCGGTCGTGGGCCGTTTGCGGACCAAATTCAGTGCGGTTTTCGCAAGCGAAGCGTATGCACATTGTTAAATATTATTCGTTCCATTCGTTTGTACGTGTACCTACGATGGCGTCTGGTTCCTTATGTGCAGTAAATGGGTGTAAATCAAGTAAAAAAAGGGGGTAAAAAAAATACTACATATTCGAAGTCCCACATTTAATTAAATGTATCAGGAATAACATACTGACAAATAATTTTGTACACGATGAAGAAAAAATATCTGGGGAACTAATCTAACTAATCAGGCTATGCAAGGATTTGAAGAAAGAAGGCATTAATTTTATGTTTACGAAACGCTTACATCAGGATTGCCTAAAAATAATTTTTGGCACCGCCCTCAACAGAGTGGTAATTGTTGAGACCCTACACCGATACAGTTCATAAGAGCAATCTCAAAATTATTCCTTTGAAATATGATTGTTTTTTTGACTTAGTTGTAAGCCTCAGATGGCTATGACAACTTTAGCTGGACTGTGGGTGAGCGCTGAGGGCTCTCAACCCGGAAGAACTCATGAATTTTATCGAAGAGGCAGCCCTGTGATTGCTGTGGATCGCGAGGTGCGAAGCAATTACAATTGTACGCTTGAGCATTTAGGCACATTTTAGCATGCAGCAGTTGCTGACGCGACAGAGTAGGCTATTATAGCAGTAGGTATTGGTAATTTTCTACCGAGTGAAGTATCTGTTATTTATTAATCTGTGCTAATACTATCAACTCTTACAACTACCTATATTGCTAAGGAGGGTTTCAAATTCAAATTCATTTATTATATATAAAACCTGTGAGGACACTTACATATTGTCAGTATTAACAATTTAATTTTAATCTAATAAACTACCACCGGATCGGAACTAGACCACTACTGAGAAGATCCGGCAAGAAACTCAGGGGGTTTGTCTTTTATTATTTCTTTTCATTTTTTTTATATATATAAAAAGAATGGTACATGAAAGAAATAGCTCCAGTGTGATGCCCTTCGAACCTAATAGTTTAAATACAATGTAAAATAGCCAATGGCTGGAACAGATCCCACAAGCGGCACCCGATCACGAGTTAACTACTAGAGCAGCCATCACTCCCCTCAACCACCTTGAAGGGAAGGGAGGGACCCGCTCGACGCAGCTACCGCAAGCAGACCTTTCAGTGAGCATGACCAATACCATGTATTACTAACGCTAACCAAAGTCAAAATTCGTTAGGCAAGACACGCTACGCTTCACAGGTATGTAAGATCATTATAAAAAAAAACATAAAACAAACAGTTTACAAAGACAAGGTAATTTCTGAATGAGGAGCTGCCTATAGCCAGTCTGTACTATCGCTTAGATAATCCGAGATTTTATAATAACCTTTCTTACAGAAGAACAGACGTTCTTGACAGCCCTTTTAAATTTATTCACAGGCATGTCTCGGATATCTTTTTGCAGTTTATTATAGAAGCGTATACATTGCCCCATAAATGACCTATTAATTTTTTCGAGACGAGTCGTGTGTACAACTAATTTGTCCTTATTCCGAGTATTAACACAATGAATGTCACAATACCTTTCAAAATTATTGATATTTCTTTTTACATACAATATGTTTTCGTAAATATATTGCGATACAACAGTCAGAATTCTTTAAATACTTCTTTAAATTTACTTCTTTAAATTTTTCTCGAAGTGAAACTCTTGGGCCTAGTTTATAAATTGCGCGGACAGCCCTTTTTTGGAGAACAAAGACACTACTCAGATCCGCGGAGCATCCCCACAGTAATATGCCGTATGACATAAGACTATGAAAATAAGCGAAATAAACTATTCTAGCCGTTTCAATATCGGTCAATACTCGAATTTTTTTGACCGCATAAGCCGCTGAGCTAAGCCTGCTCGACAATTTTTCAATATGAAGGCTCCATTGCAGTCTAGCATCTATAGTAATACCTAAAAAAACGGTTGATTCGACAAGGTACAGAGCCACACCATTCATTTGAACATTGGTTCCCACTTGTCTCACATTAGGTGTGGTAAATTTGATACACTTTGTTTTATTCTCATTAAGAACTAAGTTATTTGTGTTGAACCAATGAACAATATTAGACAGTGCGTTGTTGCGTTGTTATGGAGTGGATGGTTGATATGGAGCAGGCGCTCGTAAAACTATTGCCAAATTTAATATGCGATATATACGATGGACGAACATTACATATTGCTTCGACCGCAAGTAATCGGAAGCATGATGACGGTATCATATTTTTTGGTCATTTTTTTGGCTTTATTTACATATGTAACATTGTACTGTGTAGTCTCTTTTTGTTATATTACTAATATTATTAATACTTAATTTATGAATAATTACTAGATAGTATCGAATTGCACTATGAAAAAAGGTGAAATTTGTTTGGTTTGTAACTAGGTAATTACTTCATCATAATATTTTGCAAAAATAATGGCTAGAAACCTACTAAAGTATGAGAATTTATTTAATGCTGTCTATAAGGATCGCCTTTATATATTTTATTGAGAGCAAATCATGTGATGATGTGAAACTTAATTAAGAAATAATTGTGGAAAATATATTTTACATTTAATAACAATGTTATTTTATAAATATATACTTTTTTAGGGGGGCATAGTCCGGAGCGTGCTGGGGGGCATAGTCCGGAGCGTGCTCGTTCGCGTCCCCTGCCAGTCTAATTAGACTGCTAATCCGGCTCGATATGCGTACCGCAATGCGGGTTAGGGCGTCCCCCGGAGGCGACGCGTACCGACCCGCCCCCGTCGGTACGAACATCGGCAGTTGCGGCGATGGGGGCCGCCACCCATCACGCCTTGCCCAGTTAGGCGAGTCGAGGAGAACGGAGTGCCGTGTGGGCACGTGGAATGTAAGAGGTTGTGTGGAAGGTAAGTTGCACGAGCTGATATCCGTCATGGCGGATAAACAGCTAGACGTGCTCTGTGTAACAGAGACCAAGCGAAGGGGCAGCGACGCCTGCGATCTTCCTGGTGGCGGGATGGCTCTGTGGTCTGGTGTACCACAGAGCGATCGAGCCAGCATGGAGGTAGGAGTGCTGTTGTCCTCTCGCTTGGCCTCAGGTGTGAAGGATTACGGAATGTATGATCCCAGACTTCTCTGGGTCCGTATAAAACTAGGTGTCACCAAGGTATTCATGGTTGTAGCATATGCTCCCGTAGGATCCTCGGTGGCATCAGACCTAGAGAAGTTTTGGGATAATGTTAGGGAAGTTCTGGATATGGCAGAAACCAGTGAACGCGTGATTGTATGCGGAGATTTGAACGGATGGGTGGGGACCAAGCGTCCCGACTATGAGGACGTACTTGGTCCATTTGGTGATAAGAGAGTGAACGACGCAGGTAGGCTCATAGCGGATGTATGCGTGGAGAGAAACCTTATTGTGTCAAACACATTTTTCCAACATAAGGACATCCATATGTATACATGGAGAAGGAATGAACAGAAAAGCATAATAGATTTAATTTTGGTTGACAGTCGCCTCCGAAGCAAAATATTGGACGCAAGAGCCTACAGGGGCCCCACAGTCGACACGGACCACTATCTCGTTATTGCGAGATTTAGTGGTCTGTTCAGAAAGTGGAGGCACTGGCGAGAGCGTGTCCACTTCGGAGGGCTTGAAAGAATAAAGGTTGAAAGGTTGCAAGAAGAGTGTGTAAGAGAAAAGTATGCAGAGGGTGTCCGAGAACGGCTGACGATGGCAAGCCAGCCGCAATCGGATCGGATTGAAAAATGCTGGAGAGTATTGAAAGAGAGTATGGTAGATACAGCGAAAGAAGTATGTGGAAGTTCAAAGAAGCATAGAAAAACAAATGGTGATGCATGGTGGGATGCGGAAGTGGCAGCTTCCGTAGAGCAAAAGAAGAAAGCGTGGCTGGACTATGTCTCTTCTTTGAATCTGAATGACAGTATGACTGAACAGAAGAAAGAAATATATCGGCAATGTAAGAATGACACCAAGGCCTTAGTGAAAGAGAAACGGGATAGAGCAAGTATGAGTGCAGAAGATAGGCTGACTAAAAACTTCGAGGGTAACACCAAACTCTTTTGGAGAGAGGTGAAGAGGTCTCGGCGTGGTTGGTCAGCCTTCAGAATGAATAAAATAAGGTCTAAAGGTGGAGACATTCTTACACAAACACAAGACGTGTTAAGCCGATGGAGTGAATATTTTGGCGATATGTATGCGGATGCTACGGTTGGCGCCGGTGTTGGATGTGGTTTGGTAGATCAACATTCGACAACGGCGTCCTCCGATGGCATCAGTATAGATGAAGTTGAATGGGCGATAAGAAGTTTGAAAAATGGTAAGGCAGCGGGCATTGATATGGTGTCTGCCGAGATGATCAAGCTTGGTGGCTCTTGTGTCTGGGAGGCGTTCCTGTTGCTCCTCAATCTATGTTGGAGCTCGAGAATGGTTCCCAGGGACTGGAATAGCGCAGTCATCGTGCCTTTGTTTAGAAACAAGGGTTCGCGTTATGACTGCGCAAATTACAGAGCCATAAGCTTGAACAGTTTGGCAGCAAAAGTGTATGGTAAAATTATTGAAAGGAGAATGAGGATGGTGTCCGATGGTTTACTGTGTGAGACACAAGGAGGTTTTAGGAGTGGAAGGGGATGCATGGATCAAGTGTTCTCTCTGCGCAACATTGTGGAGAAGCATCTGGCTCTAGGTCAGAGGGTTTTCTGCAGTTTTGTGGATCTGGAGAGAGCTTTTGACACGGTTGTACGAAAGGAACTTTGGGACATTTTACCGTAGTATGGTATTAGCGGTAAACTGCTACAGGCTGTGCAGTCCAGTTATATGGGCTGTAGAGCCTGTGTGCGGCTGGATGATGGAATGTCGCCTTGGTTTGACGTCAATATCGGCGTTAAGCAGGGGTGCGTTCTGTCAGCCAGGCTGTTTATCATATATCTGGATAAATGTCTCCAAAGGTTGAACGATATGAATGTGGGAGTCCAGATGGGCGACTCAGTGGTCACTGCTCTGCTTTATGCAGATGATGCAGTCCTGCTGGCACAGTCAGCGACTGACCTGCAGACCCTAGTCGACACAATGACAGAAGATTGTAAGAAAAGGGGTCTACGCGTGAATGTGAGCAAAACCAAAATAATGGTCTTTGAAAGAGATAAAACCAGAACAGATGTAAGAGTAACAATAGGTAATGATGTACTAGAGCAAGTGGATGAATTTGTATATCTTGGATGTGGATTTAGCCGAGATGGAAGGTACACCATTGATATAGAACGAAGAGTGAATGCGGGAAATAGAGTGAACGGAGCGTTGGGGCAACTTCTCGGCAGCCACCACCTCAGCCAGAAGGCACGTGTAGCAATACATAACGCAGTGCTTGTCCCAACATTACTGTATGGAAGCGAGAGTTGGGTATGCAGAAAAGAGTATGATAGTAAAATTAATGCGGTCGAAATGCGATCTCTGCGGAAAATCTGTGGAGTTAGGCTGACCGACCGCATTCGTAACGACGACGTAAGAGAGCGAGTAGGTATGAAAGAGAGTATTGGTGTAAAGATGCGAAAGGGAATGCTCCGATGGTTCGGACATGTGGAAAGAATGCCGAACGAACGCCTGGTTAAGAAGATATACAATGCGAAAGTGGAAGGATGTAGGTACCGAGGGAGACCGAGACTAACCTACCTAGACCAGATCGGTCATGTACTGAAGGAAGGTGGAGTCAAGAGTCTCCGAAACCGGCGAGCGTGTATGAAGAGAATTATGAATGTTGAGGAAGCGAGTGAAGTATGCAGAGATAGAGTTCTCTGGCACTCTGTTCTCTCTGCCTACCCTGCAAGGGATATGGCGTGATGATATGTATGTATGTATACTTTTTTAATTAGGTATTTTGTGCTGAAACCACATCAAAACATGATAAGAGAGGCATACGAATATAATTTTGTTCAGCTAGCTTATTCTAATGAAAACACTAGTAGACGAATGTACGCAATAATATAATGTGGAATCTTCAGCTATAGTAACGGCTATTATCAGTGAGACAAAATATAAAATATTGTAGTTACTTTGAGCCTACAAAAGTTTTCCATACCGTTTATAATAATTATAATATTATAAAGGTTATCGACCTTTGTTAATATTTAGCTGATAAAATTGAGAGGTATTAACTACAATACATTATTATGTCAGGTTAGACTTCCAGAATAAATGAGATATTCAATTTGATTTTTTTATATATCTAGCTTACTTTTTAATTATCTTAAGTTTAGTTACACGGGTAATCCAGATACCGATGGAATTATTTAGTAAAAATTGATGGTTATTATTCTCGTTCATGATTATATTCACCCACAAAGCAACTTTGAAACTTATCGAACATCGTATGGGTGAATGTTCGATAAGAACTTTTGTTCTGCTTTTTCTATCGCCATAGCAGTGATAGAAAAAGTAAGACTAAAGAACTTACATTTTTGTTCAGAGATGGGTAATAAACCCGTATGTCAATTCATCTGAGTCATTCTCTTATTGAAAATAATCTCATGCCCGATATTAAAACATAAATATATCGTTGCCGATGCCGATGCATAGAGAAGAATAAAGGCAATCTTCAATCAATTATAAAAATTAAAGCCATAACCTCTAAATCAGGTAAAATTTTGAGTAAACAGATCCTACTGGATCCAATATCCGATGGTTAAAATTTCATTGATTAATATTAAAAAAACCCGACTGCTTAAAAAGTGAACCAAATTACGTACACAATAAAAAAAACCTGAGAAGAAAAAAAACAAGCACTTAATGTTCGGTGGTCTATAATTCTATAATATATTATTGAATGAATACTATTGAAGAAAATAAAATATATTCTAATAATGGAACATAACAACTGAACAGTCGGGATCCATTGAAAAATTAGATTTGCTGTCGAATAATGATTAATACATTGAAAAATGAGATTTGCTGTCGAATAATGATTAATACATTGAAAAATGAGATTTGCTGTCGAATAATGATTAATACATTGAAAAATGAGATTTGCTGTCGAATAATGATTAATACATTGAAAAATGAGATTTGCTGTCGAATAATGATTAATACATTGAAAAATGAGATTTGCTGTCGAATAATGGATCCCGTCTGTTCAGTTGTTATGTTCCATTATTAGAATATATTTTATTTTCTTCAATAGTATTCATTTAATAATATATTATAGAATTATAGACCACCGGACATCTAAGTGCTTGTTTTTTTTCTTTTCAGTTTTTTTTATTGTGTACGTAATTTGGTTCACTTTTTAAGCAGTCGGGTTTTTTTGATTTTTTAATTATTTTATTTATTTTATACTTTTTAGTTATGAGTATCTAGCTAGGCTATAGTTATTTTATTTATTAATGAGTAGGTATGTACCTCCCTTTATATAGCTTTTCGATTAAAGTTGAGTAACTAAATCGTTTGAAGTTCGAGATGGGCGACCATGTCAGACATTATATACTTTAGATAGACCAATCCAAAATAGTAGGTATCTACTAGATAATTTAGTATATGTGATACATGTCCATCCACATTTACCTGCACAGTCATACGAAATTTTCGTCTTTTCATCGTAAATTTCTACTGTCTAAAGACATTTTTTTTTTTTTTTTTCGCAAGGTGGGACCATGGATGTGGTCGCGCCCCGGCAAATCGGCCCGGGGCGACGGAAGAGGCGGCGCGCAACCCCATGGACCCACCCTGCAAACACCTCTCTTCGCCATGCGAGCGGACCACCGGTACCCGATCTTTGTCTTCGGTGGCCCGCCCGGCACTGTCTAAAGACCTACATGTGAGAATTGTTGTTACGTAACCTTAAATCGATATAGATCCTAAACGGTCAGTTGAATCGAAAAATGTTATGAGAAGACTAACAATGATTTTTAAATACCTATTCAACGATACCCCACTCGACATAGTTTGTTGACTTTTATTTTTATAATTTTCACAAAATGGCGTCCAGTGGTCGCCATATTGAATTTTCACTAACATCATGTCTTTAGTGACACTCGCCGGATTAAGAGGAATCGATTGATGTATGAATCATTAAAATCGGCCCAGGCGTTTGGTCTGTATAGTGCTTCAAAGGAACATACAAACATACATACATACATAGACTGTTAAACACAATACCACTCCTTTGCGTCGCACAGTCGGTTAAAAATACACTCCAGTATAAACTGCTTTGCCACCGAAGACAATGACCAGGTTCCGGTGGCCCGCTCGCTCGGCGTAGACAGATACTTGTAGGGCGGATCTATGGGGTCACGCGCCGTTTCTTCCGTTGCCCCGGACGGACTTAACGGGATGTGGATGCCTGCACAAAAAGAAAAAGTATAACCTGCTTGTAGACACCATTTGTATTTATATATAATGATTTCTAATGTTTACACGAGTGTTACACATTTGAAATAAAACTATTTTTACGGATTCTATAGCGTTTGAATTTGATTTTTTAATTGCCCGACATTTCGTACACTTTATAGCGTTCAAGGTCATGGGAGGACAGTCCTCTCGTGACAAATATATTTAAATAATTAGTAAGTGAAATTGTAACAAGTTCTTGTAAATTTAATATAAACAAATTAGTAGATAGCATCTTAAAAACTGATTGGCCGATATACAGAATTATTGAGCCAAAGGGGGTATAAAAAAAGTTCCGCCTTTTAGATTTATAGTTTTCCGTGACATACATTATATTAAAGAGCTTTAAATCTCCATTTAGGTATTTCTTATTCTATTGGTACATACATACATACATATCATCACGCCATGTCCCTTGCAGGGTAGGCAGAGAGAACAGAGTGCCAGAGAACTCTATCTCTGCATACTTCACTCGCTTCCTCAACATTCATAATTCTCTTCATACACGCTCGCCGGTTTCGGAGACTCTTGACTCCACCTTCCTTCAGTACATGACCGATCTGGTCTAGGTAGGTTAGTCTCGGTCTCCCTCGGTACCTACATCCTTCCACTTTCGCATTGTATATCTTCTTAACCAGGCGTTCGTTCGGCATTCTTTCCACATGTCCGAACCATCGGAGCATTCCCTTTCGCATCTTTACACCAATACTCTCTTTCATACCTACTCGCTCTCTTACGTCGTCGTTGCGAATGCAACAAATATTCTATTGGTAACAAATATATATGTTGTAATTGACCAAATATATTCATTTTAATAACAACTTAATGTGATAACTTGATAATTATAATACTTCAGACAGTATCACTTGGTTTGCCCTTAAGCATACACGTATTACGAATATCAATTTCATTCATCAAAAATGATTTGGTATTTATTTGGCACTGTAGTATTTTTGTGCGTACTTCATATTTGCTTAAATTATAATAAACGAGCGCGAATGCTTGCCAAGATACCCGGACCTAAAAGGTATTTCTTAGTAGGAAATGCATACACTGCTTTATTCACACCAGGTAAGTTAATTTTTATTATGTAATGAACTCGTTTAATAATATTCAAGTATCTATATCTTAAACTAACTTTCAAACCAGTTTAGCTAGAAATAACAGTATCCAGTTAGGTATTTTTGAATTATATATATATTTACTTCTTTTTAGTGGAAATCATGGCGTTGGGCCGAAATTATGCTAAAACCTATAATGGTATTTACAGCATATGGATTTATCCATTCGCAATTGTGCTAATATATAATCCTAGTGATATCGAGGTAAGTTTATGTACTATGATATCATATGTGTGACATTCCCTTGTGGATATGGATTAAGAATTAAGACTAATGTTACCCCTTACTTTCTTGTGGAGTCGTAATACCAGCTATGATAGAACCAGGAAAGCGAGAGCAGCAGGGCTCTTCTGAGAAACCAACCACAACCCGCCCGCCGAGCTTGAAGATTACGTTGGTCAATAAAACGTGGCAAAGTCTTAACATAGAAAGGGAGACTATGTGACATTTTTCTTTTATACCATACTTAGTTTTTATTAGATATACATTTGGTAACATACTGAAGCTGTGTGATAGTGGCTACGAATACTACCAACCCTTACTTTGCCCGTGGATGTCGTAAAAGAAGACTTATTTCATCTGGGCCATCTGAAGCCGTTTAGACAACAATTACATTCCCAAGGAGGGTTGACGGCAGGCAGGCAGCCGGTCATAAAACTATTGCCATTTTTTATCTTTTCTTTTGCAATATTTAGGAAGAGGAGTACATATAGCGTCGACCCCAAGTAATTGGGATAAGAGCAGGATAGCGATAGACACCTAAACTATGGCAGGTTATGGGGTTGCACGTCGTCCTTGCCGTCGCCCTGGACGGTTTGGGCGGGGTGTAATAGGACCACAGACTGTGGCCAAAAAAGGCATAACTTAATTACAGACGATTCTTTCAAGTATGAAGTATGCAGACAAAAGTATAATCTATAACTTGTTGAAACCATGGCTAGGAGAAGGATTACTTATCAGTAACGGTAATGTTTTTTTTTTAATTTACTACAAGTGCTTGACTAAAAAAATTTTGATGGTCAGAAATGCAAGTTTACTGTGTTACTATGTTATTACCATGTTACCTTACTTTTCGTGTGGTGATGGAGTAAGAATACAATTCATCACTCCACATCTTACCCGTAGGTAATCGTAATAGACGACTAAGGGATATAAAAACGTATATAACATCTATGTGAGAGAAGGAAAACTCGAAACAAAACCCTATACCAACACGTCTGACCAGCGTGGTATAGTAGGTCAATTACCCTCTGAATATGGAGGAGGCCCGAGGCCAACAGTGGGACATGTATGGGCTGAAATGATGATGAATGATGATGATGTCATATTACTATGCTATTTTACAATGTTATTAATATTACCATGTTTTTAACTCGTTTTCTTGTATGTCTGTTCTAGTGGTATTTTGTAATTGTGTTTTGCATGATTTTTAGTTCGTTATAAAAAATGGAACATTGTTTTTTTTTTTACATTTTATTATTACTTATAGGTTATATTAGTAATAAATAATAATCTGTGGAGTTAGGCTGCCCGATCGCATTCGTAACGACGACGTAAGAGAGCGAGTAGGTATGAAAGAGAGTATTGGTGTAAAGATGCGAAAGGTAATGCTCCGATGGTTCGGACATGTGGAAAGAATGCCGAATGAACGTCTGGTTAAAAAGACATACAATGCGAAAGTGGAAGGATGTAGGTACCTGGGGAGACCTAGACTAGCCTACCTAGACCAAATTGGTCACGCACTGAAGGAAGGTGGAGTCAAGAGTCTCCAAAACCTGCGAGCGTGTATGAAGAAAATTATGAATGTTGAGGAAGCGAGTGAAGTATGCAAGGTAGAGTTCTGTGGCACTCTGTTCTCTCTGCCTACCCTGCAAGGGATATGGCGTGATAATATGTACGTATGTACATTAGTAATAAATTCTAGATATCAGAAGTTGCTTAAATTTTCTATTTAAAAACAATTTTTCCTACATAATAATTATATGTGACCTATAATTTCTTAAGCATTAGCATTATTTTGAATAAAAATAATTTACAAATAATAAAACAGTATATTCATAAATGTCTTATAAAATATCGGATTTATAATAATATAACATAAATTATTTGAAGTTTTGAATGTATTATATACAGGTGCAAAATGGCAGGAGCGGAGGAAAATTCTCACACCGGCTTTTCACTTCAATATATTAAAACAATTTTTTGAAATGATAAAAGAGAATAGCGACCTACTTATAGATAAGTTACAAATGAATAATGACACAGCTACGGATGTCCTCCCCGTGTTATCTGAGTTCACTCTCAACTCGATATGCGGTAAGTTTCAAGCAACAAAGCAATCAAGTAGATTATTTAATTTTGTAAACAAAAATTGTAAATGGAATTTAGTACCTAGGTATATGTTTTGTGCGAACTTTGCTTTTTGGGTCACTGGCTCTTTGAGATTTTGTCTTCGTACAACGCATGACGTCGTTCTTTGTACATCTTGAGATACCATTTCGGCATACTCTATCTCCTCAAGCGTGTGGTGCAATACGTCTTCACACAGTAATCAACATTTGTAATTACAGTTATAGTAGCAGGAAGCTGTTTCCCTCATCGCAATCATGCCGGGTCTCTGACCCGGTGTAAGTGCATGATTACGAGGAGGGAAACGATTTCTCTGTCTGGGCATGTGACCCGTTGTAGCAATTTAGGGCCATTAAATGTCTAACTATCTAAGCGAGAAGTGACTGCTTTTGGTTTTTGTTCTTGCATTTGCCGAAATAGAATGATAAGTATTTTCGTCTATAAAATTCGCCCGTTTAAGCCAAAATCTAATTCGGCCAATGTCATAAAGTATCTACGTAACGGTTTGAACATCAGCGCTGAGTCTGCCTTGATTTTTGCTGCCGGAGTCAAAATCTCTCAGGCAGCTTACCAATATACAGCGTCTAACAATATTTACAACCAATATCGAGTCGTCCCGACTTCAGTAGAAGCATCAGCTTCTTCTACTTCTAGTAATCAGAGAATCGTCTTGATACCAGGTGTAGGTACATCGAACAGTCCAAAGCGGAATTACTCCAGGTTATGGATTAGGTCAGTGGGTAAAACATATGTAGGGTAGTATATTCAAATAAGTTTATCCGGGCACGATATTCAAGGAATGGATCTAAAACAATAGAACCTATGTATGCCTGTCTACGTAGTTGACAGATCACACTAATCAGCATCGGTGGTCGTCTGGCGCAGCTAGGACAATATGTGCTTATGTTTCGGTCACTGTTTATATTTCTTATCAATTCGTTTTTTTTGTTACAACAGTTGGTAAGCCTGAAGGTAGATTGTATACTAGACCTTGTACAACCGCTTCAGCTTAACATGAGAGGGGTTTCGATGCACATTGGGCTGTTTAGTGGTTAGGTACATTTTAACAACTGCAAAACAAATTGCTCTTATCATTACTCTAATTTACAGAAACTGCAATGGGTACAAAGCTTAGTGAAGATACGACAGGCGCAGCGAAATCATATAAGAAAGCTCTACACGATCTTGCTATTTTATTGTACCAAAGGTTTATCACCATTTATTTATATCCTGACTTTTTATTTAATTTATCCCCTTGGGGAATACGTCAGCGAAAACATTTGAAAACTATCCATAGTTTCACAAAATCCGTTATAAACCAAAGAGAAAATTATATAGAAAAAAATGGTTTAAATATTGTTGAAATAATTAATGAAGATGATGATAACTTCGTGTACGCGAAAAAGAAAAAGGCTGCCATGTTGGATCTACTTCTATCAGCCCATAAAGAGGGACTTATAGACAAAAAAGGCATTCAAGAGGAGGTCGATACATTTATGTTTGAAGTAAGTTCATGGATCTAAAATCACCACAATATATGTTACTTGTAAAGTATTTATCATTTTTTTTTCTTACAGGGACATGATACTACGGCGTCTGGCTTGACATTTTGTTTGATGCAAATTGCTAATCAACGTGAAATTCAGGTAAGTTTGGCGTATTGCTATGAAAATATCAATGTAATGTACATGATAGTTTGAAAATATTAAGACTCAAAATGCAATAAACGCAATGAACACAACATAGAATTAGGAGTGTTCGCAACGATTATATATTGAAAACATCTTATAACGATACATTATTTTTAAAACAGCTGTTATTTCTTACGTTATAATATATAATTTCGCTTCGTAAAACGAGTCGTTTGGATTATCGTCGCGCTGTTAAACGTTATATTATACTATTTTTTAATAACCATGCACTTAAAGATTATAAAATGATCGAGCTGCTGCTGCTCTTTGAGTTATTAGCAGGCAGTACTTTTTTAATAAAGTATATTATGTTATAGTCTCACGTATATTGTTCATTATTGTAGTAAAAATGTTTCTTCCTTTTTTTCCTAAACGAGTGTGCGTTTCGCAAGTTTCAAAAAATCACTTATATATTTTTTAAATTCTTACTCTGTCACCATATGAATTATATTTTATTATGGTATTTATTAAAATTCATTTGTGGTCCGAAAAATAATAACAAACAACGGAACTTGAACTCATCTATTGGAAATGTATGTCCTAATTTTTTTTAAATAAAGCAACCCATAGGGAATCCTAGAATGTGAAAACTTACTAGATAAAAAAAATTTTTATTGTGGTAGGGCCACACTGTTGATAGTTCTCTATCTACAGCCGCAGGCAGGCCCGACCGGGGTGGTACCACACTCTCGCAGAATATCGACGTATGAATGGTGGCTTTTGCCGCTGTGCTTCGTTCGGTGAGCGAGAGAGCCGGAGCCTAACTTTCCGGGTGTGTTTTCGTGTGGTGGGTTCTGGTGATGCTTGAAATTTACGGTGGTAAGGTCTTGGTTGGGGCATTGGGCGTGAGGGGCTGATATGGGGTACAGGGAGACCCGGTGGGAATGGTCACCGCCGGCCACCTGCCGGTCAGCAGGGGACCCGAGCCCAGGACTATCCCCCCTGGGAGGCTGTCCCGCCAACCGGCGAAAATCCCGTTGCGGAGTCGTCGTGCCGGAGTGGGAAACCGGAGTGGAGCCCGACGACTACGGGCGGGGGGGCACCGGGGGCCCTTCCGTGCTTCGTGTCAGCTCCTCACAAAACCCACCCTCCAACCATGTACTATGCCCCGCACCTTTTTTTTTTTGGCATCACCGGACCCCATTCCACGAAAGTACACTCCCTTCCTCTTCTTATACAAAACCCATGAAAAGGAAACACAAAAAGAGAAGGTTTTACACGGCGGTCCCTCTATCCACATTTGACGTGGACTTTTGTAACATTAGGGGTTTACACAGCAATCTCGACGCCGTCCACCAACACCTCGAGACGGCGCGGCCTGCCTTGCTCTTTTTAACGGAGACGCAGATAAGTGCCCCGGATGATATTTCGTACCTAAATTATCCAGGCTACGAGTTGGAACACTCCTTCCACCGTAAAGCTGGGGTGTGCGTGTTCATCCGGGATGACATCTGTTGTCGCCGCCTTAGGGCCCTCGAGCATGGTGACCTGTCAATTTTATGGTTACGCGTAGACTATGGAGGGTATACCCGCATCTACGCGTGCCTCTACAGGTCCCATGGCAGTGATTCAGGGTCAACTCAGTTATTCGAGAACGTTCAATGGGGGATTGACGAAATATTGGAGCAGTGTCCATCAGCGGAGGTGGTGGTTCTTGGAGACTTTAATGCTCATCATAAAGAGTGGTTGGGGTCCCGAACCACTAACCTCTTGGGTAGGCATCTCTTCAATATGGTCTCGGCCTATGGTCTCTCACAACTGGTAACACAGCCCACCCGTGTTCCAGACATTGAGAGCCATGAGCCGTCTCTACTGGATCTTCTGCTGACTACACACCAGCACGGATACCGGGTAGTGGTCGAAGCTCCTCTTGGGTCATCTGACCACTGCTTGGTCCGTAGCAAAGCCCCTATTGCGAGGCCTAATCGCTCTAAAGCGACTGGGACTCGCAGAGTCTGGCAATATAAGTCAGCAGATTGGGATAGGCTTCGCGAGTTCTACGCATCCTACCCATGGAAGCAGCTTTGCTTCGCCTCTAGGGACCCTGGCATTTGTGCGGATTGCGTTACCGATACCGTTATTACGGGGATGGAATTATTCATCCCCAACAACAAAATACCGGTCGGTGGCCGCAGCCGGCCTTGGTTTAATAAAACCTGTAGGACGGCTGCACAGCAAAAGCAGTCCGCATACCAGGCCTGGAATAGGGCCCAAAACTGTCGGGACCCAAATGTCAGGGAGGAGAAACGAAAATTTAATGCTGCTTCTAGATCTAGTAAGAAGGCTATTGCCAGAGCCAAGGCGGAACATGTTGCCAGAATCGGCGAGCGATTGGAGAGCTATCCCGCCGGGAGTCGTGCATTCTGGTCGCTCGCCAAAGCTGCCCAAGGCAACTTCTGCCAGTCCAATCTCCCACCACTGCAGAAAAATGATGGCAGTCTAGCCCACAGTGCAAAGGAGAAGGCCGATCTTTTAGGTCAATTCTTTGCCTGTAACTCGACTTTGGACGCTGGAACCGCCACACCACCTATCATCCCGCGGTGTGAAAGCTCTCTGCCTAAAATCCGCATTACGCAGCGAGCGGTGAGGCGGGAGCTGCGGCTAATAGACGTACATAAGTCGAGCGGGCCGGATGGCATCCCTGCAGTGGTCCTGAAAACGTGCGCCCCCGAGTTGACCCCCGTCCTCACGCGCTTATACCGACTTTCCTATGATACTTGTAGGGTTCCATCTTCGTGGAAGATAGCCCATGTCCACCCGATCCCAAAAAAGGGAGACCGGTCGGACCCGTCGAATTACAGGCCGATTGCGATTACATCCTTGCTCTCCAAGATAATGGAGAAAATAATCAACCATCAGCTTCTGCAGTACCTTGAGGATCATCAGCTGATCAGTGACCGCCAATATGGGTTTCGTCATGGCCGGTCGGCTGGTGATCTTCTTGTGTACCTCACACACCGTTGGGCAGAGGCCTTGGAGGGCAAGGGTGAGGCGCTAGCGTTCAGCCTAGATATCGCGAAGGCGTTCGACAGGGTTTGGCACAGGGCCCTTCTATCGAAGCTACCATCATATGGAATCCCCGAGGGACTCTGTAATTGGATCACCAGTTTTTTGGATGGTCGGAGCATAAAAGTAGTCGTCGATGGCTCCTGCTCCGAGACCATGCACATTAATGCTGGTGTACCACAAGGCTCAGTGCTCTCCCCGACGTTGTTTATTCTGCATATCAATGACATGCTCTCCATAGAGAGTATTCGTTGCTATGCGGATGACAGCACGGGTGACGAGCGATACACCGAGCATCAGAATGTCCCTCGGAGTATGTTACAGGAAAGACGGGCTCAACTTGTGTCTGAAGTCGAGCGCTCTCTAGGGCGGGCCTCAAAATGGGGTGAACGGAATTTAGTCCAGTTCAACCCCACTAAGACACAAGTTTGCGCGTTCACTGCGAAGAAGGACCCTTTTATCATGGCGCCTCAGTTCCAAGGAGTAACTCTCCAAATCTCCGAGAGTATTGGGATCCTCGGCGTCGAGCTATCGAACAAAGTCCAGTTTGGGAGTCATTTGGAGGACAAAGCCAAATTGGCAAGCAAAAAGTTGGGCGTGCTGAGCAGGGCCAGGCGGTACTTCACGCCGAGTCAACGTCTTGTGCTATATAAAGCACAAGTTCGTCCTCACATGGAGTACTGCTCTCATCTCTGGGCAGGCGCGCCTAAATATCAGCTAGACCCACTTGACTCCCTACAAAGGCGGGCAGTTCGAATCGTCGGTGATCCCAATCTCACGGACAGACTAGAGTCGCTGGAGCGGCGGAGAGACTTTGGGTCACTCTGTGTACTCTACCGGCTCTTTCACGGAGAGTGCTCTGAGGAACTGTTTGACTTGGTACCACCGTCACCATTTTACCACCGTACCACTCGACACCGTAGCAGGGTTCATTCATTTCACCTGGAAACGATATGGTCCTCGACCGTACGTTTTCAGCGATCATTTCTCCCACGTACATGCAAGATCTGGAATGAACTACCTGCTGCTGTGTTTCCCGAGCGCTATGACATGTCCTTCTTCAAACGAGGTTTAAGAAGAGCTCTTCCTTCACGGTAGGCAGCGGCCTGGCTGTACCCCTGGTGTTGCTGGGTCCATGTGCAACAGCATTACTTACCATCAGGTGTGCTGTTTGCTCGTTTGTCACCGTAGACAATAAAAAAAAAAAAAAAAAAAAAAAAAATATTTATTATATTAATTTACCGCTTGGTGGTAAAAGTATGTGTTATCATCCCTTAATTTTCGAGGGGAGTCGTAAAAACCGTATTAGGAGTCACGAGGCAAATGAGTAGCATTACTCTTCAGGAAATCTAGTAATACCAATTACAATCACCAACCCCTGCCAAATGTAGTGATTATGGCATAATGTCACTTGAGTGACTTATGTCCAACAGTGGACATTGATAGGCTGACGGATATTCTAGACTCTTAAAAACGAGAATTGCTGTGAGATTTATTTCAAATATATTATAAATTTTTATTTTATAAATGATATTACAGGACAAAATATGCGGGGAGCTTGCAGATATATTTGGTGATACAAAGCGATCTATCAAAATGGAGGATTTGAACCAGATGAAATATCTGGAATGTTGCATCAAAGAATCCCTACGCATGTACCCACCCGTGCATTTTATCAGCCGCTCTTTGAATGAAACCACCATATTAAGTAATTTCTATTGCTCGTATTCTTTGTAATGTCATATTATTTACTATATACTTGTTCTCTATGGCGATTCATTTTATGGAAAATGGGTGTGTGTGTGTGACCACCACCAAAGAGAAAAACGTTTGTTGCTTAACGAAGTCTATATTTACTAATAGTCAGACTTGGATTAAAGTTTTCAGGAGCCCCTGGTTCTTTACTTGGCCGGGTTCTTTTGTTAAACTTATCGAAATTATTTTAAATGATAGGTAGGTAATTATTAAAACGAAAGCATATTAATGATAGAACATAAAGATTTTAGTAATGTACTGTTAAGTAATTAGGAAGTAAATTTATTTAAATTTACACGTAAATATTTTTCATCGTTTGCCTGATTTTATCTCAAATACGGGGGGTCGAGACAATATGTACTCGTACATATTGCAAAAGTTATTGTATATCCTCCTTGAAAATATATTATAATTGTTGACCAAACGGCATCAGGTGGAGTTGGGCCAGGTCGACATAAAGTTCTTAGTTGTCTTTTACGACATCCACGAACAAAGTAAGGGTTGGTGATATTCGTAGCCACTACCACACAGCACTCGCGATTAAATATTTGAAATAAACTAATATATTAATTTATATGTCTTTACGAACGTTTTTTCTTAGTTCTGATTTAAACTAGTCGATAATAGTCATTAAAATCAGGTGGTATTAATAATTTCGGTTCGATCGCTAAATGATTTAATCCTGTTATTTTTTATTATTTTTAGAACAAAAATAAGATCTTTCCACCACAGTTAGAGATATGGTCACATATACTCTCAGGGTTATTCATAGGGAAAAACATGACTAGCTTTTTTGTCAATAATTGTCTAATTCAGAAATATAAAAAGCGAAATAAGATCTACTTTTTCTTTGTGAATTTTTAATGTTAAAAAGTCTCCTGTGATTGTGATTTAAAGTAATGAAAAAAATCCAATTCAAAAGTTCACCAATGCATTTCTAAGATATATTTCTCAAATCTATAAACTGTGTAAGAGTAACAGAAATTCTTAAAGAACATTGGTCTGTGTTAATACATCGTTCTGCCCGATATCAACAACGAGGACAAGTTGTGTATTGTATCCATACAATCATCATTTTCGGACAATGTTCACGTCGAATTATCTTGACTCAACTATTACAAAAGTAGTCTCAGGTTGTATGTAGTACCTAAATGCAATAAAAATCACAACAACAAGGTTAAAAGCAATTACATTTAATTAAATTATTCATTATACTTCCATGTATGTAAACATTTTATTTTTAAAGCAGGAAATCTTTTGTTTGGATTTTTAATTAGTAGTAGGTAATACTTAGTTATATTTATTTAATAATTATAGTATTATAATGGACATGCTGTGTGGTAGCGGCTACGAATACTACAAAACCTCACTTTGCTCGTGGATGTCGTAAAAGACGATTGAGAGCCTTATAACGACCTGGTCCAACTCCATCTGATGCCGTTTGGTCAACAATTACATTCCTAAGGAGGGTTGACGTCTGGCAGGCGGCCGGTCATAAAACCATTGCCAATAACTTTTACAATATGTACTATGAAAGAAGAGTACATATTGTATCGATCTCCAAGTAATTGGGATAAGAGTAGGAGAATGATTTGAAATAAAACTACTTTTACGGATTCTATCGCGTTTGTATTTGATTTATAATTGCCCGACGAACACTTTACAGTGATCATGGTCACGGGAGGACCTCCTCCCGTGAGGAGAGTCCGTAAATATATAGTCATTAGGAGAATGATGATGTATTATAATGGACAACTCATATAATTCAGATATAAAAATAACGAAATAATATTTCGTTATATACCTATTGTTGACCAAACGGCATCAGGCGGAGGTTGAAATAAAACTATTAGTTGTCTTTTACGATATCTGCGAGCAAAGTAATGGTGGGTAGAATTTGTAGCTGCTACCGATCTGCATCTCCATTTATCGGAGACTCGTGATGGTAAAATTGGCGATGCATCATTTGACAACCCTAGCTACTTTCATTAAGGTTGCTCCCTGTTGCCTGTATGACTTATATACCTACTGCAACCGTTTAGGAGACCACTTAGTTGGTGAGGCCCCGTCTATGACCTTTGAATTTTTTATATGGTTTTGAAAGCAGACAGCGGTGTGAAATTCAGCAATTTAAGTTAATCCTGTCCACTAAACACCCAACTTTAGATTCAGACATTAGATATCATTATCACGCAATAGTTTTACACCAACTGTTGGTAGTTTACGAGTGTTATACGCAGACGTGGAGTGTATTCGGTAGATCCCATTCCATTTTAGATTAAATTTCTTCAAATGCCTGTAGGTGTTGGACCCATGTCCCCCAAAGGATAAGATAGATACCTTCGCAATTGAAAAAAATAGAGAAAATCGGAGATAGATAATAATAATAATTTGCGACAGATCATGCAAGATACGATTCAAAATGGTGCGGTACCGAATGGCGTTCGTAGTAGGACTACACCCAGCTCGATCGTCTTTTATTAGTTTAATAAAATCACTTTAGATATTGATTAATAATATTTGTATACGTTTCCAGGTAACTACACGCTTCCAGCGGGAACATTATGCCATATTCCAATCTTGGACCTTCATTACCTAGAGAGCATATACGAAAACCCTCACAAGTTTAATCCTGATAGGTTCCTGCCAGAGAACAGCGTAGGCCGGCACCCCTACGCTTATATACCTTTCAGTGCAGGACCCAGAAATTGTATAGGTATTTTAATTTATGTACAGAAATATAATAAACAGTTATTTAAATAGTTCCAAAAGTGTGACGAAATTTTTCCAACTATTACGATTTATATTATATCATATAAATCATGTGAATTCGATAGCAAATTATAAAAATGTTACTAATTGGAGGTTGGTGGGTAAGTATTGAATATTTACTACATAACACTTAAAATATTACTATTCGAATAATCTAAATATCTAGTAGTGGTAAGACCATGCTGTTGACAGTTTTCTATCTACAGCCGCAGGCTGGTACGTCCGGGTGGTACCACACTCTCGCAGAAGATCGACGTCTGAGCAATGGCAATATGCTGTTGTGCTTCGTTCGGTGAGCGAGAGAGCCGGAAGCCCAACTGGGTGGGTTTGGGATATGTAATGGTAGGCAGCGGCTTAGCTATACCCCTGGTTATGCAAAGGTCCATGGGCAATAGTAACACTTATCATCAGGTGTGCTTCTTGCTTGTTTGCCACAAAAAGCAATAAAAAAATATGTACCTAAGAAACGACTAAAGTATATGAGCTTATAGTAAAAGATGAATTATAATTCTATATTAGCACTAGCAAACCCAGTCCTTTGGTTTGTTTGTACATGTCGATATATCTATCTCAGTGCTAATGGCGAGTTACATCAATGGGGATAGCCTTCTCCATAAACCTTTTCCGTGAAAAATACATATGCATACCAATCTTCATAATGATCGGTCAAATAGTTTCTGAGCTTAGCGATGTCATATATACAAACATTCTCTTTTATAATTTTATATTGGCATATGTACAATTGTACATCAATCTCGATGAGATAGCGTGAGGACACCAAACACGTTACAAGGAACTATTGGATATAAGCAGCACAAGTACATGGTATTTTCCTGAGGAGGTTTATGTCTAATAGAAGATGTCGATGGGGTGATATTTGAATGGATGGACGGACTTGAATGGATTTTTGATATGTGATTAATTTTACACGTTGCTATTCTATCCTTCAGCATATCAACTTTCGTTGTTGAATATAAACCTCTTCACAAATAAGCTATCCTCTTTTGTCAGGATAATGGTATAATCAACACTTTTGTCAGAGAGTTAGCGAATGTCTGTTTATTAGAATAGGGTAACTATTCTATTTCCCATGTAAAATACAATATTTAATCAAGTAAAAATGCAGCGAAACTTTAAATAAAGCTACTATGATGATTGTTATGTTATTTTTATAGGGAACTAAGCCTCCTTTTATAAAGGAAACTCTTATAATTTTTGATTCTTAATGAAAGTCAAAACTTTGAGATGAAAGACAACAGTATTTGAAGACAATAAAATGTGATTCCTATATATTGGTACATATATTTAATCTTGCTAAAATTGCTCATATATCTATTAAATATATTACAGGTCAAAAGTTTGCAATGATGGAGATGAAAATAGCCGTAGCGAGTATCTTACGAGAATTCAAATTGATACCAATTACTCGCCCAGAAGATATTTGCTTTGAAGCTGATCTTATTTTAAGAAATAATGGACCAGTTCTTGTGAAATTTGTAAAAAGATTTTAATAAATGTTTTGTTATTTGTAACTTGCTATATTTTATTTGTTAACCACATAATAACTTTTTACATTTCTTTTGAATACATATAGAAAAACAAAATATCTATATAGATTTCGATCATCAAGTTAGGTCATATTATTTGTCGTCATATATCTAACCTTGGCTATACATGGCGCACGATAAGACAGTGATTGCTAAACTCATTTTTGCACTTGTAAAATCACGCCAAGTTTACGCCGTAAATATATTGATTTTAATTTAGACATTCCTATGAAACTATCCAGTTCACACTCCTCAAAGTCTAGTTAGAAAAAGATTATTAAAACAAATTTAAAATAAAATAGTTACTTATGTCGGTGTAATCATGGGAAAAGAATACACTATATCACTAAAATCGGATGTCACAAAATTTATATCTGAAAGATGTGATGTGTCAACGATTAAATTCTATCATGAATTATTTTTTTATTAATTATATCTATAGTACCTATCTAATCTACTATTTTTCCTCTTTCATTTTACCCAAGCTTATTCATTGTGTGATGTGATGGGTTAAAGACATAATTTTACTGTGGTAGTCATAAAAACCAGCTGAGGGAGCAAGGATAGCAACGCTTTCATGAGAAACTAGAAACAAAAATTGGTATGCCCAATCTGCCCGCCAGGCATTACCGCATTACGCATTATTAGTGAAAGTGAAGCAAAATCTCTTTAAATTCTAGTGTTATATATACTATTTGAGTTACAGAAATCTAGAGGGGGCGGTGCCTCCATTTTTGTACTAACATAGTCTATTAGCTGAAAAGTATTACAGTCATAAAAATTCACTGTGAGCACATATGTATATATAACTGTAAAAAATTACGGCTAATTTACAAACTATTTTAATCAATACTCTATGAAGCTCAAACAAAATAAAAGATACAAAATAGAAACTTATTGAAGAGACGTAGTAATCTAAAACAATACAGGATATTGTATTGTGAAGATAAGGAAGGTTATTCTTGAATGTGATGGTGATAATATATTAAATAATATTAAATAAAATTGATATTGAACATGCTGCACAGATGGCGTAGTGGTTAAGATCCTATCTACTGAGCCAGTGTTATGGGTTCGATCCCAACAATCAATACTTTGTGTGATCCATAAATTGTTATTACGATTCTGGGAGTAAATTGTGTTAAAAACCCGTTAAATTATATTTTTGTAAAGTTCCCTGTAATACAAGGATAATTTCTTTAGTATTGGGTGTTGCCTCAGGCAACTGTACAAGGCCTGTCTAGCGGCTGGACAATTTCCTGAATGCTGGAAAGAGGGGAGGTTGGTTTTTCTGCCAAAGCCGGGACGGTCCCCAGACTCGCCGTCGGCCTACAGGCCTATCGTTCTGCTGGATGATGTGGGTAAGCTGCTGGAGCGTATGTTCGCTGCTCGCATCGGCACCTAGACGAGGTAGGGCCCGATCTGTCGGACGCTTAATTAGGCTTTCAAAGGGAGCGTGCGACTATCGAGGCTCTACTGCGCCTGAGGTAGATGGTGATGGAGGCCGTCACTGGCGGAGGGGTGCTGTTGGCTGTGTCTTTAGACATCGTCAACCCATTTAATAGTCTGCCATTCAGCTGCATCAGGGAGGCGCTTTGATATCACAGGGTGCCCTTATACCTGAGGCGGCTAGTGGCAGGCTATTTGAACGGGCGCAGTGTCCTCTGCGCGAATCGCCCGGGGGACATTGTGCGCACAATGTCGTGTGGTATCCCACAGTCTTGGGGCCGACTTTGTAGGACATTGGTTACAACTGGGCGTTGAGAGTGAGTCTCTCCCCCGGGCTGAGCTTGATATGCTATGCTGACCATACGCTCGTCACAGTCCGAGGCAGGACACTGAAAAAGGCGATGAGCCTGGCCACTCTCGGTACCGAAGAGATGGTCAGGTGAATCGAGGTGCTGGGAGTCAGGATGGCTCTAGATAAGATGGAGGCCCTCTTGTTTCACGGGCTCCACATGGGTCCGCCCGTCGGCGCCTCGATAGTCGTCGACTCCGCTCTAATCAATATCCAGGTCCATATGAAGTATTTTGGCCTGGTACTCAACGAGCACTGGTAGTTTCGGGAGCATTTCTGCAGACTTGCTCCCTAACTGGACGGCACGGGATCCGCCCCCTCGCGGCTTATGACGAATGTGGGTGGACCCAGTGTTGATATGAGACGGCTATACGCCGGGGTCATCCGCTCAATAGCATTGTACGGCGCACCCGTGTGGTCGAAGTCTCTGACTGTCCGACTCAGGGCTCTTTTGTGGCGACCACAGAGAGTTATGGCGGTCAGGGCCGTTCACGGTTACCACACGGTGGCCACCGAAGCGGCGTGTGCATTGGCAGGAACACCTTCATGGGACCTGAAGGCGGAGATGCTCGCCGATATATACCGGCAGGTGTCTGCAATATGCGACGAAGGCGGCGTCGTTTCGCCTAGCGAACTGGCCGCGTGGCGTAAGGACGCCCGCCGAGACATCATTGCCCGTTGGGTTACGCGGCTGGAGAGGCCTCGATTCGGTGTTCGCACAATTGAGGCCCTCCAGCCCATGCTGATTGAATGGATGGAGCGGCGGCACGGAGCCCTCTCTTTCCGGTTGGTGCAGATCTTATCGGGGCATGGGTGCTTCGGCAAGTACTTGTACACAGTCGCAAGGAAGGAGACGACTCCGTCCTGCCAACAGTGCGGTTGCAGCGAGGACACGGCCCAGCATATGCTCGAGGTCTGCGTGATCTGGACAGAGCCGCGTCGTAAACTCGTTGCAAACATCGATACCAGCCGTCGCGAAAGCGATGGTCGACAGCGTCAGAAACTAGGTACACAGTCGCTACCTTCTGCGAGACAGTCATCTCGCAGAAGGAGGCAGCGGGGCGGATCCGTGAGGAACACCTCTACGGCGACACGCTCCACCGCTGGTGCATCGGGCGGCGCAGGCGCGAGTACCTGCGTCTAATGGCGCCCTAGCCGAGGCATCGGGTGACCGGACCGGGGATTAGTCCGATCGCCCGAAGTGAGGCCAACGCGTGAGGACGACGCTCCGACGGCGAAAGCTGCCGGGGCGTCGACTCGAGAGAATACCCGCGAGGGTAGACCGCTGGGTGGGCCATCGAACACAAAGACCGGGTTTCGGTGGCCCACACACACGGCGTCGATAGGTACGTTGTTTGGTGGGTATGCGGGGTCACGCGCCGCTTCTTCTGTCGCCCCGGATGGATTAGCGATGTGTAACCACACCGTAGCCCGCCGCCAAATAAAAAAAGTACTGGGTGTTGTTTTTAAAAGAAACGAATGTGAAACTTCAACATCAAAATTGACCCCATGTTCCGTGCGATATAAATATACAAAACTTCAGATTTACTAAACCCGTATCATCTTTGACGGATCACAATCAAAATTATTTTGAATTATTGAAATATAACTCACCATCAAAACTTAAACAAGTATAGAAAACTGTTAAGTAACCAAAACTAGATATTTTTTTTTGTTGAATCTCTTCATTATCTCATTAAAATACAATAGCCATAGATTTATATAGCAACAAAATACTCAATGCACGGTCTCTAACATTAAAGTCTTACCACAAATTAACTGACTCAATCAAATTGTCATTAAAACAATTAATATGCGTAAAATCAGCTAAATAAATTATTCTAAAAAAATCTGAGCGATAAATAGCTTTAAAATAAATTTAAAATACAAAACACACTTATACTCAACAACACTATTGCAACAATACCCCATAATAATAATAAAAAACCTAAAAAAACATATCACGTTTGTTTCATTTAACCTCTAAGAAACCTAAAAATCTGACGGTTAATTAACATCTTAACAAATGATAAAAGAAACCAGCTCTCCATCAAAAACAACAACTGCTATCGTTAACTTGCTCGCCAAACGGTGATTGTAATATTATTTCCCTTTAGGGTAAGCTTATACATAATAGAAACATGTCACATAGACATTTTATAAGCTGATGGATGACTGGCATTTTGATATACATTAGAAGCAAACTAGTATATATTTCTGAGTTAAGTTTTAATCCGTGTTATGTATATGTATGTATATATATATATATATATATATATATATATATATAGGTACTTTCTTTTATTATGCTTGCTTATTTGGTTCGTTACTACATACATACATAGGTTAGATAATGGTTTAAGATTACAATATGTTACGTTATTGCAGACTTCAATAGTTTCGTAGATTGTTAGATTTGGTCCACAAAAAAGTGGTTGGGAATCTCCTTTTCCAATGTATCTGATTATTTTTTTATTTTATTATTTTTCAAAGTGAGAGTTTGTATGTAACAACTGTTACTTTGGAACATAGTGATGGTTCGATATCCGGGCGCCGGGGGTATATAATGTAATATAATTTTTCTTTTCGTACAAGTGTCGTAAGGGTCATCTGAAAGGTGTAAGCAAATAATATCACTGAAAGAGGCAAATCTTGAAATATCTATAATCCTGTGAGTTTCGTATAGTCTTTTTTCTTTTTGGCGGCAGATTATGGAATGTTCACATCCCGCTTAATCCGTCCGGGGCGACAGAAGAAGCGGCGCGCGAATCCAAATACCTGCCCTACATGTACTTCTCTTCGCTGAGCGAGCGGGCCAGACTATTGGTACAATAGTCTAACACCTGTTTTACCGATATATAACACATGACAGCAACGATATTATATATTTTTTTTTTAATATGTAACATTGGTGCAATAAAACTCTTAAGTTAGGCATAAAACAGGCATAAATATCTCAGCTTTCAAATAAAGGAAAGAATCATAAACACCTAACAAAAGTTCTGAGAACATACATAAAAGAGTATAGACAAATTGAATCCTTTTTATATTGAAGTCGGTTAAAAACTGTAATACTGATGATGACATTATTTATATTGAATTTTTTGAAATGTTTAATAGTACGTGAGACTGTAACCAGTTCCTATAATTTTAGTACCAACAAGTACATAGGTAGATAACACCTTAACAACTAATACGTCAATGTAAAAAAAAGGAGCTAAAAGGTTTTTAAAAAAAGTAACACCTTTTAAATTTATAGTTTGCCGGTAAAACATTATGTTATGGAGTTATAAACATTTATTTAGGTATTTATTTTACTAATTGCATGAAAAAATATGCTGCAATCATAGAGTTATATGTATAGAGAAGCTATCCCGAATAAATATTTTATTCCATTTTGGTAACAGTTAAACTAAAGTCCGCTGCAGCGCTAAAAGAATAAATAGGTAATCTAACGCGAACATTGAAGCACACAGCGCTAGATCGCTTTATAGTTGTAATTTTCTCGCAACCAAAACGTCGTAAGGTGTAGGCATTTCATGCGCACTTACTCGTTTCGTTCAACGTTATGTAACAAAGCGTGGTACTATAGACTTTACACCGCAGAACTGACACAGTTTTTGTACCTACAAAGATTCATTAGAACTCATACAGCATACTCTATTTCAAAGTGTATTATTAAGTAGGTAAATAAATAAAAATAATAGTAAAGTATAAAAGAAAATGAACTATTATATGTTTATATAAACTTTGCTTTAACATACGACAATAGTTTTGAATATCCGTGTGATGACGGAATAAGAATACAATTCATCACTACCTGTCTTGGTCGTGGATATCGTAAAAGGCGACTAAACGACATAATATGCATATAACATCTATCAAGAGAAGGAAAACTCGAAACATAACCCTATACCAACCTGTTTGATCTTTGACAAATAAGTATTAACTGATAACAGCTTTTTTTTTCGGCGGTAGGTGTAGAAAAGTAAAGATCTACGTGCAACTATTAATTAATATTTACTACATAATTAGTTATTAAATCCTACAAATTTCGGTTTTAATTACGTGTATTCAAGTCAAATTAGCTGTACTTACGTTTGCAGTCTAATTTATGTAGTGTAAATACGACACATCGATTACCACCTGCTAGCTATTTCATCATCGCTCACAATGTCGCTCATAACGGATATACAAACGGCCCAAAATTCCCTCGAACAGGCAGTTATGATGAAGATGGCGGAGTTCGAAATGCGCCTCCAAAGTGGTGGATCAGCAAAAGACACCGTTGCAAAGGTTGCCGAAGAATTTCGTACCTTCCGTGAACTTGTATTTTCGATGTTTGATCTTCTTCGAAAGCAAGTGATGGAGTGCTCTCGAATGATTGATGGTATAGAGACCAGAAGTCGCCGTAAGTCTCTCGTCTTCTCCGGAATTGCGGAGGCTGTTGGTGAAAACTGTGCTTCGGTAGTTTCGGACATAATGCGAAACAAGATGGCATTAAGAAATCTTTCAACTCCCACCATCAAGGTATGCCATAGACTTGGGTCCCCCAAGAATGATCATCACCGGCCCATTTTGGTTAAATTTGTGAATGTGGATCTTAAGTCAGCTGTTTGGAAGGCGAAGTCACTCTTAAAAGGCACTAATGTTTCCGTCAAAGAGTTTTTAACGCGATCCCGTCAGACGGCATTTGGCCTGGCCAGACAACACTTTGGTATGAAATCTTGCTGGACACAGGATGGCACTATCATAGTTAAAACACCGGATGGAAAGAAACATAAAATCACTAATACGTCCGAACTGAACCCACTGTTAGAGAAATATCCTAAGGTATCTGGTGAATCCTCGAGTGTGAACAGGGATGGGTGCGCGAGCCTTATAACCAACCGTAACACCTAATTAATAATTTTATTTTTAATCACATGTTAATATAAACTGTATTTATAATGTTTTCTTTTGATCACTTAATGTTTTGTTGTTTTTACACAGCAGCTATTTTTACTCAATCACTCATTTCGCTATTATTTTTAAGTTAATTTTATTTATTTCAGTTCACACTCGTCAACCGATTTTATTTAACAATATTGTTATTCACTAATCAAACATAAGCATGTAAACATTGTATTAATAATGTCATATCTTACATTCTACATAAAGTGGGTAGCGTTGTTTAATTTATTAGTGGTTTATAGTATGCCGTCTTGTTTTAGTGTTATTGTATTTAAGGTTTGGTTCCAATATGCTGTTGTTCTTCGATTTTTTTTTTTTTTTCTTTAATATAATTGTTTTTTTTTTATGTTTTATTTATGATGCAGAATTAGGCTATCGAAATTATGTAATGAAAAGCTAGCTGGCGGGTGGTGTAGAAATAAAATCATTGCATAGCTAAACTGTAGATAAGTATATTTGCATTATATATATATATTTCTTTTCTTTTGTATTGATATTTCATTTTAATATAGTATATTATAATTAATTATTGATGTTCTCCGATAATGATTCATTTATATCTGCCATTGATTGTACCTCTTTATCTGACAGCGATAGTTTTTGTTCTATACCTGAAACACTTGGTGATACTCTAAGACAAAATTTAAATATTTCATCTAATCAGTTATTTAATGTATGTCATATAAATGCGCAAAGCTTACCTAGCCATTACAATGACCTCCTTGAGGCCTTTTGCGACACTAACGTTCACGCCATCCTGATTTCAGAGAGCTGGTTCAAACTTCAACTTCTTTCTACCTCTTATTCTCTCCCTGGTTTTATATTAATCCGTAATGATCGGATCGACAAAAGAGGCGGCGGCGTGGCCATATATCTACGCAGTGACCTGCCTTATAAAGTAGTTAAACAATCTTCTCATAACTCATATACTGCAGAATATCTTTTCCTTGAGGTTAGGGTTAAAGGGGTCAAAACTATTCTCGGTGTGGTCTATTGTCCTCCTTCTGTCGACTACTTTAGTGATCTGGAGTCGGCATTAGAATCTTTAGGGTCTGAATATGTACATCACATAATCATGGGTGATTTTAATACAGATCTTCTCACTCCTACTTCTCCACGCACTCTTAAATTGCAACATATTATTGAGTCTACGGGTCTTCACATATTACCACTACATGCTACTCACCACAATCCTAATGTGGATACTTGGTTAGACTTAATCCTCATTTCTTCTCTTTCTCTTATTGCCACTCATGGCCAATGTTCCGCTCCTGGTTTCTCCCGTCATGATGCTATCTTTGTTTCTTATATTTTAAAACCTCCCAAAGCCAAGCCTAAAATTCTGCACTTACGTTCATATACGAGGATTGATGTGGACAAGTTACGGGAGGATGCATCAACTATCGACTGGAGATCTTTGTTAGCTGCAACTTCAGTCGATGAAAAAGTTCGGATCTTTAATATGAAGGTCATTAATTTATTCAACATTCACGCACCAATTAAAAAAATAAAACTTAAGCGTTCACCTGCGCCTTGGATGACCGAGGATATTAAAGCATTAATGGGTAAACGAGGTCGCGCTTACCGGCAATTTAAACGGGTACGCTCTGACGTCAACTGGGCCCATTTCAAAACTAGCCGCAATCGATGCAATCAGATGATACGTAATGCCAAACGCCGTCATATTATTAATAACGTTTCCTCATCGTCACCTGCCAATGTCTGGAAGTTCCTTAAAACTTTGGGCATCGGAAGTGTCTGACAGGAATTCCCCAAAAGCATTCTGCTAGATGACATTAACCGACACTTTTCTGTCACTCAAACTCTGGACGATCATATTATAGACCGTACCTTAAAGGTTTTGGAGAACTTACCACGTCTGAATTTTAACTCATTTAAATTTTCTCGTATCACACCTAAAGAGATTAAAACAACCATACTTGCTATTACATCCAACGCCGAGGGCTTTGATAATATTAGTCGTCGTATGATTACTACCATACTGGAAGATATTCTGCCTGTAATCTGTCACATTCTGAACTTTTCTTTGGAGTCATGCCAGTTTCCTACCTTATGGCGAAACGCTTACGTGATCCCATTACCTAAGATGCCGAATCCTTCTTTGCCCAATCACTTTCGTCCTATATCAATTCTTCCTTTTCTATCTAAAGTGCTCGAAGCCTGTGTACACAAACAACTATCATGCTTCGTCCACCAGAATGATATCTTGAGCCCGCTCCAATCTGGATTTAAACCAGGTCACAGTACCGCGTCCGCTCTGCTCAAGGTAACTAGCGATATTAGAAACGGCATAGAAAATACTAAATTAACTATTTTGGTATTGGTTGATTTTCCGAACGCCTTCAGCACTGTTAACCACAAAATCCTTATGTCTATCCTCTCCTCTATTCTGATTTCTCCTGATGTGATAAAATGGTTTTCCTCTTACCTTGAGGGACGTCGGCAGATGGTTCGTGCTGACGAGTCTTCGTCTTGTTGGTGTAAGCTAGAGGCTGGCGTTCCTCAAGGTGGTATTCTCTCGCCTCTCTTATTTTCCCTATTTATTAATCTATTGACTAAAGAGCTTCGTAGCTCGTATCATCTGTATGCCGATGATTTACAATTATATTCACATTCTATGTTAGAGAATATAGTCGTAGCAATTGAAGAGTTGAATCGAGATATGGTAGTATTAAAGAAATGGTGTGAAAATTTCGGTTTAAGTGTTAAACCGTCCAAATGTCAGGCTATGATTATTGGTAGCTCAAGAATGATAAGCAGATTGAAATTACCTTCTCTTCCCGCGGTAATTTTCGATGGTTCTGTAATACCCTACGCCACCAACGTAAAAGATCTCGGCTTACATATAGATATGACTCTTAACTGGCACATCCAAGTGGCTCAGGTCGGAAGAAAGGTTTCCGGTATATTACGTTCTCTCTACCGTTTAAGAAATTTACTTCCACCTATTACAAAAGTGAAGCTTGTGCAGACTTAAATTTTTCCCATCATCGATTATGCTGATGTATGTTACTTCGACCTGAATGCAGATCTACTCAATAAACTTGACCGTCTTTTCAACAATTGCATTCGATTCGTCTTTAATCTTCGTAAATACGACCACATTTCTTCCTTTCGATCCGAACTAAACTGGTTGCCCATACGTCAACGACGAAATTTGCGTGCACTAACTATGCTTTATTCTATTCTCCACTCTCCCTATGCACCCCCATACTTAAAGCCTCATTTTCAATATATTTGTTATAATCATGACCGCAACCTTCGTTCTTCTAACAATCTTCTTCTTTCCTGTCCCACTCATAGCTCCAGTTTGGTTCATTCTTCTTTCTTCATTCAGTCTATTTTATTGTGGAATGCCCTCCCTCTTGAAATCGGGATGTCCAGCACACGTGACATTTTCAAGTCTAGAGTTCGTAAGTTTTATATTGATTCTTTGGCAGATTGCTCTCCATAAATCTTCGAGAGTATATTTATATAGGTATATGTGTATGTGTATATATGTATGTGTATATATGTATGTGTATATATGTATGTGTATATATGTGTGTACGTGTATGTGTATCTGTGTATATATTTTTATATGAGTATGTATTATATGTAAATATATATAGGGTTTATTATTTTTCATATTATTGTTATTTAGTTATATACATTTCTTTTTTTTTTAACATAATTAGCAGTAGTTCTCATAACAGTTTTCTTTATAAATGGCACCTACTATATTATTTCATCATCACCCAAAGGTTGACTGGAAGAAAATGCCTATGGCATTAAGTCCGCCTATGTACTTTTATTTTGTGCATGAAGATTAAATAAATAAATAACATAAACTAAAGGAAAAAAGAATATAAATAATCAAAATACTTTCTAGACACTACGTCAAGTCTGTGTATAGTCACACATTTTTACCTCCAACCAGTGTAATTGAACATCTGCGGGCTTTAGTCTATTATCAAAGATGATGTGACATTTAAATGTAGAATATTTTTTTTTATTGTGCTAATTCGATATTATTACCTATTTGTACACTTTAACAACAAAACATTTTACTTAGTTAAATAAAGAATTTTTATTCATATCCACATGTGCAAGTTTTGATTGGTATTATTCGAATTATCGTATTAACAACGCTGCTCTGTATACACCCACAGCAGTACAGCTTAGTCGAACAAAGCAAGTGTTCGTAACGCGAAATCTAGTACGTAGTACATATGTACTATATATATATATATATATATATATATATATATATATATATATATATCGATGGCTGCAATAGATTTAGTCTATCATATCATGTCAATTATAGTTATTACTTTATATGATAAAAAGATAATTATAATACATCGGTCAGTAACATTTTGTTTGTCTTTAAGCATACACGTATTACAAATATCAAAATGATTTGGTATTTACTTTGCCCTATAGTATTTTTGTGTGTACTTCATATTTGCTTAAATTATAATAAACGAGCGCGAATGATTTCTAAGGTACCCGGACCTAAATGGAATTTCTTATTTGGAAATGCATTAACTATAATGCGGACACCAGGTAAGGCATTATATAATTAATAGAATATAATATATAGTGAATAGAATATAATGAATATAGAAAATATTTGCTTCAAGAATTATAAGTTTTTCACTGTAATGCTTTAGAAGAGTTAGCGTTCCTAAGATGTGACTGATGATGACGTGAGTAAGATACTACTGACACCGCCTTCTATTCCCTTTGATTTAATGGAGTGATCTCATTAATGAATTATGTAGATTATGACATTCCAGTGTAAGCCCACGGTACTGACAACTTTTTTTTTTAGTTTAAAATAAATCAGTTTGCCCGGGCTAGTACTACACTCGCAAATAATCGACTTCTGACTAGTAGCTATTGCGCTAAGCTAAACTAATTAAGTGGGCAAGAGAATCAGATGCCCACAACATACCTTACGGTAACCTAGTTTTTGTAGAGGTCCATGAGCAGCTTTAATCAGATAGTTTGTCTCACTATCCTTATCAGGCACTTTAAAATTAGTTTTTTTTTAATTTTTAGTTCAGTTATCAACCAAAACGTGTTTATTTTTAATTTTTAAAATCATTATTTAAATACGTACTACTGTAATACATGATAATCGTTGCTATAGTAATCAAACCGGGTTTCGGTGACCCACCCAAACATTGTCGGGCGGGTCTACGGGGTCGTACGCTGCTTCTCTGTTGCCCCGGACGGATTAGCGGGGCGTGAGGTACCGTAGCCCGTCGCCCAAAAAAAAAAAATAGAAATCAAATAATTGTTAAAACCCAAAAAAAATGTTACATTACCCTGTCAAACTTTAAATTGTCTCTTTCTATATCTTAATATGTATTACAAATACACATATACATTTTTTATTTCTATTTATTAGTATTTGGTACTCTTAAAGTGTGTATGCAAGTATAACAGAGTATAAAGTTAAAAATTAATTTTATGTAGATTATATACTAAAAATATAGTTAATATGTAATTATTTATTTTAGAGTTTTGCTTTGCAGTTATAGTTTATAGCTATTTTTTCAAATATAATTATAATGTTCAAGCATACATACATACATATACACATACACATATATACATACATATATATACTTATATATTACATATACGTGATACAGTAAAAGTCTATAAATATTACAATTTAGGTATTATCGTTATTTCTATACTACGTTTTATGCTCTAAGAGTCCCTTTCCTACTAATAATAATTTTAATGGACTTCCCTTTTTTTTTCTTGGACTATGGATGTAGTCTCACCCCGCCAAATCGGTCTGGGGTGACGGAAGAGGCGGCGCGTGACCCCATAGACCCACCATGCAACTCTCCTCTCTTCGCCGTGTGAGCAGGCCACCGGTACCCAATTTTTGTCTTCGGTGGCCTTAACGGACTTCCCTAGGAATGATAATATCACGGATCTTGATTCACCATGTTATCATTCCTAACATTAAAAAAATATTTATAATTAATTTTTGCAAAAAATAAACAATTTCAAGCAACAATTTTACTTCGATATAGATAGAATTGCCGAAAATTATTTTCTAGCGAATAATTAAGCCCGAAGGAGATACGTCGTTGTTTAATAGATTGATTTCAATACTCTATGTGAATTGATTAGAAAATAGTAAAATGTTTAAATCAATCGTAATTGAACAAATATTACAATAAAATTAAATGAAATATATATTTTTAAGGGAATGGAATATATATATATATATATATATATATATATATATATATATATATATATATATATATTCTTTAATTGATCATCCGTGTGGTGCCGGAGTAACGGAGTAAGAATATTATTCACCACCCTCTATCTTACCTGTGGGTGATCGTAAGAGACGACTAAGGGATATAAAACGCATATAACATCTATGCAAGAGAAGGAAACTCGAAACAAAACCCTATACCAACACGTCTGACCAGCGCGGTATAGTAGGTTAATTTCCCTCTCATTACGGAGGAAGCCCGAGCTCAACAGTGGGACATATATAGGCTGTGATGATGATGATGATTTTTAAGGATACAAACATATTTAGACAGAAAGATTGTGAGCTAATGGCTAGGCAAACTAGTTCAGAGGGAATCGACGTTAAAGCAGCTCCTTATTACACTGAATCTATACTAACTCTATTAGAAATGCTTGCTTGCATAAATGATAAGAATATCTTTATCTGGTAGGTACATATACCTATAAAGAAGTATTTGGTCTAAACATATATCTCAGCTGTGGTAAGTATTCTTTTTCTATTGGGAACTAAACTTGGTTGATGCGTTTTCGCTCCGGACACATGCTTCTAAATATATTTAAGAACCCAATGAGAAAAGTTACTACTCTATTAAGCAATTATGATAATTGTAAAGACTATGAAGATGTTTCCTATAATGGCAACATGTGCTCGGGATAAGTCCTTCAGATCAGGGCTCAGTATTGGAATGTCATATTCGCATTTGTGAAAAAGCTTTTTGAATAAAGAAAAAAAAGAACGTTAGTCTGCTAGTACATTTTGTTTTTCTACATTATAATAGTTACGACGCTTGAAACTATAACGTAAACGATACTAGTTATTTTTCAATTATGTATTTTTACTTCTTTTTAGTGGAAATCATGGCAATGATCAGAAATTTTGCTAAAACCTATAATGGTATTTACAGTATTTGGGTTTGCCCTTTCGCAGCTGTGCTAATATATAATCCTAATGATATCGAGGTAAGTTCGTTTGCTATGTATCACTATGTGATATTCCCACAGAAATATTAATTACCTTAATATTTCTGTGGATATTCCTTTGTGACCTATAAGGTCAAGAATACAAAGGGATAATCACTTAATTTCTTGTGCATGTTGTAAAAACAACCAGGTAAAAAAAAAGAGCGAAATTTCCAAGTCAAGATTATATTGGTATGATATATGAATAGGTAGTATGTGACATTTCTGTCTTTTTTTTTCTACGCTGCTTCTTTTTAGTCTTGATGGAAAATGAAACGTAATTCTCCTTTAAATAACATTTGATAGGATTTATATAACTCTGATCACTTAGATAATAAATGACAACAGTAATATCTAATGCAGATAATTTTTTTGTAGATTAAAAGTTTTGCAATACATGCACAGTTGTAGATATCTATTTTTCTGATTTTCTACTGTTTTTTTTATGAGTCGAATTATACCCTTCGCTAAGAAACTAATCTCTATATTCAATGAGACTTTACAAACATATGATTAATGCTGGGGCCACACTACCGAGAAATGCCATTAATTATTGCGATAATGGACATGGAAAGAGAGTGAACGACGCAGGTAGGCTCATAGCGGATGTATGCATGGAGAGAAACCTTATTGTGTCAAACACATTTTTCCAACATAAGGACATCCATATGTATACATGGAGAAGGAATGAACAGAAAAGTATAATAGATTTAATTTTGGTAGACAGTCGCCTCCGAAGCAAAATAGTGGACGCAAGAGCCTACAGGGGCCCCACAGTCGATACGGACCACTATCTCGTTATTGCGAGATTTAGTGGTCTGTTCAGAAAGTGGAGGCACTGGCGAGAGTGTGTCCACTTCGGAGGGCTTGAAAGAATAAAGGTTGAAAGGTTGCAAGAAGAGTGTGTAAGAGTATGCAGAGGGTGTCCGAGAACGGCTGACGATGGCAAGCCAGTCGCAAACGGACATTGAAGAATGCTGGAGAGTATTGAAAGAAAGTATGATAGATACAGCGAAAGAAGTATGTGGAAGTTCAAAGAAGCATAGAAAAACAAATGGTGATGCATGGTGGGATGCGGAAGAGGCAGCTTCCGTAGAGCAAAAGAAGAAAGCGTGGCTTGACTATGTCTCTTCTTTGAATCTGAATGACAGTATGACTGAACAGAAGAAAGAAATATATCGGCAATGTAAGAATGACACCAAGGTCTTAGTGAAAGAGAAACGTGATAGAGCAAGTATGAGTGCAGAAGATAGGCTGACTAAAAACTTCGAGGGTAACACCAAACTCTTTTGGAGGGAGGTGAAGAAGTCTCGGTGTGGTTGGTCAGCCTTCAGAATGAATAAAATAAGGTCTAAAGGTTATTCTTACATAAACACAAGACGTGTTAAGCCGATGGAGTGAATATTTTGGCGATATGTATGCGGATGCTACGGTTGACGCCGGTGTCGCATGTTGTTTAGTAGAATAACATTCAGCACAGGCGTCCTCCGATGACATCGGTATGGATGAAGTTGAATTGGCGATAAGAAGTTTGAAAAATGGTAAGGCAGCGGGCATTGATATGGGGTCTGCCGAGATGATCAAGCTTGGTGGCTCCTGTGTCTGGGAGGCGTTCCTGTTGCTCCTCAATTTATGTTGGAGCTCGGGAATGGTTTCCGAGGACTAGAATAGTGCAGTCATCGTGCCTTTGTTTAAAAACAAGGGTTCACGTTATGACTGCGCAAATTACAGAGCCATAAGCTTGACCAGTTTGGCAGCAAAAGTGTATGGTAAAATTATTGAAAGGAGAATGAGGATGGTGTCCGATGGTTTACTGTGTGAGACACAAGGAGGTTTCGGGAGTGGAAGTAGATGCATGAATCAAGTGTTCTCTCTGCGCAACATTGTGGAGAAGAATCTGGCTCTAGGTCAGAGGGTTTTTTGCAATTTTGTGGATCTGGAGAGAGCATTTGACACGGTTGTACGAAAGGAACTTTGGGACATTTTACCGGAGTATGGTATTAACGGTAAACTGCTACAGGCTATGCAGTCCAGTTACATGGGCTGTAGAGCCTGTGTGCGGCTGGATGATGGAATGTCGCCTTGGTTTGACGTCAATATCGGCGTTAAGCAGGGGTGCGTTCTGTTAGCCAGACTGTTTATCATATATCTGGATAAATGTCTCGAAAGGTTGAACGATATGAATGTGGGAGTCCAGATGGGCGACTCAGTGGTCACTGCTCTGCTTTATGCAGATGATGCAGTCCTGCTGGCACAGTCAGCGACTGACCTGCAGACCCTAGTCGACACAATGACAGAAGATTGTAAGAAAAGGGGTCTACGCGTGAATGTGAACAAAACCAAAATAATGGTCTTTGAAAGAGATAAAACCAGAACAGATGTAAGAGTAACAATAGGTAATGATGTACTAGAGCAAGTGGATGAATTTGTATATCTTGGATGTGGATTTAGCCGAGATGGAAGGTACACCACTGATATAGAGCGAAGAGTGAATGCGGGAAATAGAGTGAACGGAGCGTCGGGGCAACTTCTCAGTAGCCGCCACCTCAGCCAGAAGGCATGTGTAGCAATACATAACGCAGTGCTTGTCCCAACATTACTGTATGGAAGCGAGAGTTAGGTATGCAGAAAAGAGTATGAAAGTAAAATTAATGCGGTCGAAATGCGATCTCTGCGGAAAATCTGTGGAGTAAGGCTAACCGACCGCATTCGTAACGACGATGTAAGAGAGCGAGTAGTTATGAAAGAGAGTATTGGTGTAAAGATGCGAAAGGGAATGCTCCGATGGTTCGGACATGTGGAAAGAATGCCGAACGAACGTTTGGTTAAGAAGATATACAATGCGAAATTGGAAGGATGTAGGTACCGCGGGAGAACGAGACTAACCTACCTAGACCAGATCGGTCATGTACTGAAGGAAGGTGGAGTCAAGAGTCTCCGAAACCGGCGAGCGTGTATGAAGAGAATTATGAATGTTGAGGAAGCGAGTGAAGTATGCGAGGATAGAGTTCTCTGGCACTCTGTTCTCTCTGCCTACCCTGCAAGGGATATGGCGTGATGATATGTATATGTATGTATGTAATATTAATGTTTTATTAAAAGTATTTATTAGAAAACAACAAGAAATAAATTTAAATATTTTGTATATAGGTGCTAAATGGCAGGAGCGCAGAAAAATTCTCACACCGGCTTTTCACTTCAATATATTAAAACAATTTTTTGAAATGATTAAAGAGAATAGCGAGCTACTTATAGATAAGTTGCAAAATAATGATGGATCACCTACAGATGTCCTGCCTGTGCTATCTGAGTTCACTCTCAATTCGATATGTGGTAAGTTATAAACAACGCAATAAAAGTAGATAATTTGATTTTGTAAACAAAACTGTAAACGTAGTTTTGTAAATAACTTGGCAACCCTTTTGAAAAACACATCGTCTTCACTGTAATCGCAGTTATGGCAACACGGAGTTGCCTTCCTCCTTACAATCATGCACCTGCACAAAATCAAGGACCATCAAATAGTCAACTCCGCAAGCGAGAGGCGACTAACTTTAGTTTTAGCTCTTGGTATTTATTGTAACAGAATGATGATATCCTATAATTCCCACATAATGATTTCAACCATACCCACTTTGGTCAATATCGAGAGGTATCCACGTATGAACTTGAACATCAGTATTTCGTCGGCCTTGTAATATTCTCTTCAGCAATGAGATGATGCATGCAGAAGATATGCCTGTAAGATACGAGCGAATCATATCAGTTCTTCTAAAGCATTTGTCCAGGCCAGAGCGGTCTCTGAACAGCGGAACAAACTATACATATAGGTTATGATTAATCTATATGTATAGTTTGTTCTGCTCAGGGTCGTTGTTCATGAGATTAATATGAAACAGTCAACCCATGTCCGGTATCATAATTGTTTCATCGGCCCTGGTGATTGTCTGGCATAGCTATCAGTGTATTCCAGCTACTGATCATAGATTGCCTTGCTCATATGCCTTTTTGTTATGACAGTTGATCAGCCTGAAGGCAGACCATGTATTGGTCACAGCTGTAAAGTTGTTGACTTCAGGTATGGTGTACAACTACGTATACAAGCTCAGCTCAACACAGAGCCGCTATACGTGAGGCTTCAAAGAATCACACGCATAAGCAGATCGTGGATGTGATTACCCTTGATGCTTACTCTACCCGTTTGTGTTGGTGAAGTTAGCCCTATTTACACAATGTCTGCCACCGGCAATCTTTACCTAACTCCAGTCTTAATCTAGCTATAGTTCGTCTAATCTAAGAAGTGCATTTTGACGTTTTGCATTTTTTGATACACATTAACCTTGGTCAAACGTATACACATGATTGCAAACAATAAATCTGAAATTTTAAACAACTATTAAGTTATTTACATAATTAACATTGCGGGTGACTTTTTTGTACAATAATCTAATGTTGAAACTCGTAAAACTAATTTAAAATAGAAATAACATGGTAAATAGTAATTGTTAGTGACGACCTAACAATGTCACGTCATCACGTTCTATACAGTAGTGCTTGACAACTTCCAATTCACGATTATCCAAATAATCGGTAAAAATATTAGAATAATACAATTAATCGAATAGAGATTTTGACAGAGATTTCTACACTTTGATTGATGAGGAAATAATTATTAATGTTCGCGACGCTGATAATTCATTATTCAAGTAATAGTAGTAATTCTTAATAAATAGCCATTTTCAAATCCAGTTTTTGTTTTTAATTAACCTAATCCTATTAAATATGATGAATAGATTCTATGCTGAAATAAATAAATTTGTTTAGTACTAATTTAGCACTTAATTTATTCATCACCTTTTTGAAAAATAAAAAATAAACCGATTATTAACTATAAAGAATCAATATCGATTTCTTAGTAAAATCGGATATTTTCGATAGCGATTATTTGGTTCACATACCTAGACAACTTACTCAGACAGCTGTCAAAGTGCACTTCTTAGATTAGACAGACTATAATCCATGGTCCATTGCAGAGTTATTAGTGCTTTATCCGCAGCATAACCTAGCTAAGCTTGTGAGCTAAATTGAGTGCGCACGATTGAATCTATACACTCTTGTAAAGGCGTGTCGTCTCGAATTGGCGGGGATTACATTCATAATAAAATGGAGTAGGCTACTGAGATAAAATAACACCATGATCATCAGAGATTGCTTTCAAGTAGCAGGAGTGTAGATGCAAAATAGGTTTTTCAGTGGTTAGGTATATTTTAACACTTGTAAATCTAAAAGATACTATACATAGCTCTATTTTACAGAAACTGCAATGGGTATAAAACTAAGTAAAGACTCGACAGGTGCAGCAGGGTCATATAAGAAAGCTCTACACGGTCTTGCTATCCTAATATATCAAAGATTGATCAACGTTTATTTATATCCCGACTTTATATTTAATTTATTACCATGGGGAAGACGTCAGCAAAAGCATTTGAAAACTATCCATAGTTTCACCAAATCTGTTATAAATCAAAGAGAAGATTATATACAAAATAATAGTTTAAATATTGCTGAAATAATAAATGATAACGATGATAGCTTGGTGTACGCCAAAAAGAAAAAGGCTGCCATGTTGGATCTACTTATATCAGCCCATAAAGAGGGACTTATAGACAAAAAAGGCATTCAAGAGGAGGTCGATACATTTATGTTTGAAGTAAGTATTCAAGTTTCCTTAATTCAAAATTATTACAGTATATGCAACTTTATCTAAGCCATATATATTTGTTACATTTTTACTTACAGGGACACGATACTACAGCATCTGGCTTGACATTTTGTTTGATGATAATTGCTAATCACCGTGACATTCAGGTAAGTTTGGACTATTAATACTAAAAGATCAATATCATAAACATGATTATTAAAAAAAAAAAAACTTAAAATGTTATAAACGCAATGAGAACAACGTATGTAAGTATTAAGTATGTGTTCGTCATTCAGCCCTTTGCTGCTGCGCGGCGCACCTCCAAGCGGTCATTCTTTTGTTATTGTCCTAATCATTACGCTTGGCCGCAGTGCAGATTGGCAATCGCAGTAATGTGTTGTTCCCCTTTAGAGCGTAGCTGATTTTTACGACTTCCACGTTAAAGTCAGGGATAACTAAAATTGTATTCTTATCCCGTTGTCACGCAAGGAATATAAATATTATAAAACTCATAATTGAAAAAAGTTAAATCTAAGATCATGCATATCTTCCGAACATATACGATATGATTTATATAACAATATTAATATTTTGAATAATTATAACTGATAAATTGCTATTTTGTATCACCTCAAATTGTCTTGTCGTGGAACTCTGTAATTGGATCTGCTTACTGGTAATGCAAACAGCTGAGTCTGTTTGCATATTCATATATGTGAAACTGTTTTTGTTAAAAAAGCTGTTGAGTTTCCTTAAATAAATAAATAAATAACTAGATTACCAATGATGTAGTATGAAATCACTAGATAAAAGAACATAGGATCGATCGATCTGCTATTTGCGGGTTATGAATGCAGTGTAATAAAGGGAATGCAGGTTCTATTAGTGGTCATTGATGTGCTGTTAGATCGAGAAATGGATGTCTGTAAACTTTTAGTATAAAGAATTTTAGTATACTTTTTCTTCTTTTCAATCCACACGAGTCCCATTATAGGACAGCCTCTTCCAGATGAGCCTACTGTATTACACTGACCAGACAAATTGACATTGAATCATATTTCGAGTTATTCTTCTCTTGCAATGATGTGTTTACACACTAAATTGACTGCAGCGGTCTGATAGTGTATCAGTACCTACGAGTAAGATGTGGTGACCATTGGTCTATTCTTACTCTGTTATATTACGTTTTATTATTTTATTTATTAAAACTCCATTGTGATCTGAAACAGATCGCACTCGTTGGTATTTGAACTCACGAATATTGGAAATTTATTGCAAATGATACAACCTTTCCGTGTGGTGACGGAGTAAGAATACAGTTTACCACCCGTGGGTGATCGTAAGAGACGACTAAGGGGTATATAACGCATATAACATCTATGCTTATTTGGGCCTGGTGCTCGACGGGCGGCGGTTTTTCCGGGAGCATTTCCGAAGACTTGCTCCCCGGCTGGTCGGCATGGCGTCCGCCCTTTCACGGCTTATGCCGAATCTGGGCGGACCCAGCTTTGAAAGTCGACGGCTATACGCGGGGGTGGTCCGGTCGTGGCGTCGAAGTTGAGAGGTCTGTTCGCCGAGGAGGGTGGCGTTAGAATCGCCAGACCCGTGAAGTGCGCCGAAATGCGCATTTCGGGTCTGGACGACTCCGTGACGGTGGAAGACATCCGGGAGGCCATTGCCTCGAAAACCGGGTGTCCCCTGCACACCGTCCGGGTTGGCGTCATCCAGCCCGGTCCGGGCGGCGTAGGTGCCGCCTGGGTGCAGTGCCCAGTGGAGTCGGTCAGGCAACTGGCCGACTCAGGCAGGCTCCTCGTGGGCTGGAGCTCAGCGCGAGTCACCGTGCTGGAGCACCGGCCTGCGAGGTGTTTCAAGTGCATGGCGGTCGGGCACACCCGGCCAACATGCACTAATTGCTTTGACTGCGGCGGACTTTGTTTCCGCTGCGGTCAGACTGGGCATATGGCGGCATCCTGCGCCGCCCCGCCCCACTGTGTGTGCGGCGGGCAATAAGCCTGCCAAGCACCGCATGGGCTCTGGGGCGTGCAGACCTCCGGCTTCGGCTCCAAAGGGGCGGAGCGGCCCTTCGACTCCGGCCGCTCCCGCTCCTAGCGCGGCCCGATCGCCCGCCGCAAGCCAGGAGGTGATGATGGACACGGCCCATTAATGGCTGCCCAGTCCACTCACCTCCTGCAGGCCAACACTAACCACTCCGCCGGTGCGCAGGATCTCCTCCATGGCGGAGTGGTCGATCGGTGCAGCCGTAGTCGCGGAACCGTACGTCGTGCCTGATCGCCCCAATTGGGTGGTCAGCCGGAACGGAACCGCGGCAATCGTCACCTCCACGCAGCGGCACTTCCCGTCCTTATCCCTCTTGGATAGGGGCGAGAAATTTGTCGCGGCGGATTGGGGAGGGGTCACGCTCTACAGTGTATACCTCTCCCCTAACAGGAGAATGGACAATTTCGGGGCCTCCCTCACCACCTTGGCTTCGATACGGCGACTGGCACCGGGCCTCGTCCTGGTCCTGGGGGACTTCAACGCCAAATCCACGGCGTGGGGGTCCCCGATGACGGACGATCGCGGGCGGGCGATCTTGGAGTGGGCGGCGTCACTGGGCCTCTGTGTCCTAAACAGAGGCTCAGTGAACACGTGTGAGCGACAGCAGGGTGGGTCGATAGTGGACTTGTCGTTTGCTAGCCCCGCTGTCGCACCACGAGTGAGGAACTGGCGTGTCCTGGAGGAGGCGGAGACCCTGTCGGATCACCGATACATCCGGATGGAGGTCTCCCCTCTCCGGGACCCCAGCAGGGGTCACAGGGCGGACCGGGCTCCCGCATTTCCGCGGTGGGCTGTGGGGCGGCTGGATAGGGACCTACTGGCGGCGTCTACCTCTGAGGCAGGGGGTCTACTGGTGGTCCCCAAGACTGGCGGACCTTCGTGCGGCGTGCATTAGTGTCCGAAGGTCCTACACCCGCAGTCGGCGGCGTCGACGCGATGTTGAGCGGGAGGGCCAGCTTTACGAGGCGTACCGCAGTGCGCGTACCGCCTTTCGGCTGGCCATCCGGTCCGCTAAGGACGCAAGTTGGCAGGAGATGCTGGACGGTCTCGACCGTGACCCCTGGGGTCGCCCGTATCGCGCGTCGCTGAATAAGCTTCGCGCGCAGGGCCCCCCCCTCACCGAGACCCTCCAGCCCGACCTCCTTCGTAGAGTGGTCGAGGAGCTGTTCCCGCGGCAGTCGGAGCACACGCCCCCGGTCATGGCTTCGCCAGATCACGACCGGGAGGCCGTCGAGAGTGTCCGCCCGTGACGGAGTCGGAAGTGGGGGCAGCCGTGGCGAAGATTCGTTCCGCCACCACGGTCCCCAGCCCGGACGGAGTCCCAGTCCGGGTGTTGACGTTGCTCCTCGAGCATCTCGAACCTCGCCTCAGGCGACTGTTCAACGCTTGTCTGACGTCTGGACAGTTCCCTGAGTGCTGGAAGGAAGGGAGGTTGGTTCTCCTGCCAAAGCCGGGACGGCCCCCGGATTCGCCGTCGGCCTACAGGCCCATTGTGCTTCTGGACGATGTGGGTAAACTGCTGGAGCGTGTCCTCGCTGCCCGCATCGTCCAGCACCTGGAGGAGGTGGGGCCCGATCTGTCGGACGCTCAATTTGGGTTTCGGAGGGGGCGTTCGACCATCGGGGCCCTGCTACGCCTGAGGCAGACGGCCGCGGAGGCTGTCGCCGGCAAAGGAGTGCTGTTGGCGGTGTCGTTGGACATCGCCAACGCCTTCAATAGTCTGCCATTTGCATCAGGGAGGCGCTCCGGTTCCATGGAGTGCCCCTGTACCTCAGGCGGCTGGGGGCAGACTATTTGGAGGGGCAGTGTTCTCTACGCAAGCCCCGCAGGGGACATTGTGCGGACGCCCATGTCGTGCGGTGTTCCGCAGGGGTCGGTTCTGGGGCCGACTCTGTGGGACATCGGGTACGACTGGGCGTTGAGAGGGAGTCTCCCCCCCGGGCTGAGCGTTATTTGCTATGCTGACGACACGCTCGTCACAGCCCGGGGCAGGACATTTGAAGAGGCGGCGAGCCTGGCCACTCTCGGCACCGAGGAGATGGTCAGGCGAATCGAGGTGCTGGGGCTCAGGGTGGCCCTAAACAAGACGGTGGCCCTGCTATTCCATGGGCCCCGTGTGAGGCTGCCCATCGGCGCCTCGTTAGTCGTCAACTCCATCCACATCAGTATCCAGGCCCATATGAGGTACTTGGGTCTGGTGCTCGACGGGCGATGGTGGTTCCGGGAGCATTTTCGCCAAATTGCTCCCCGGCTGGTCGGCGCGGCGTCCGCCCTTTCTCGGCTCATGCCGAATGTGGGCGGACCCAGTTTCGAGGGCCGACGGCTGTATGCGGGGGTGATCCGCTCAATGGCCATGTACGGCGCACCCGTGTGGGCGAGGGCTCTATACGCCCAGCTCAGGGCGGTGCTGTGGAGGCCACAGCGAGCCATGGCGGTCAGAGCCATTCGCGGGTACCGCACGGTGTCGACAGAGGCGGCGTGCCTATTGGCCGGGACACCCCCGTGGGACCTAGAGGCGGAGATGCTCTCCGACCTCTACCGGCGGGTTACCTCAATGCGCGAAGAGGGTGGCTCCCCATCGTTTAACGAGATAGCCACCTGGCGCGAGGACGCCCGCCGAGAAGTCATCGCCCGTTGGGCTACGCGGCTGGAGAGGCCTAGACATGGTGTCACTACCGTCGAGGCCCTCCGGCCCGTACTGATGCAATGGATGGAGCGGCGGCACGGGGTCCTCACCTTCCGACTGGTGCAGGTGTTAACGGGGCACGGGTGTTTCGGGAAATACCTGCACACGGTCGTGTACAGGGAATGGACTCCGGGCTGCCATCATTGCAGTAGTGACGAGGACACGGCGCAACATACGCTCGAGGAATGCTCGGGCTGGGACGGGCAGCGCCACGACCTCGTCGCTATTATCGGTGCCGACCTGACGCTGCCGGCTGTCGCGAGGGCGATGGTCGACAGCGTCAGGAACTGGGACGCGGTCGCCGCCTTCTGCGAGGCTGTCATCTCGCAGAAGAAGGCGGCGGAACGGGCCCGGGAGGATTCCCGTGACCCAGGCCGCCGCCCGCGGCCGGGGCGGCGCAGGCGCGAATACCTGCGCCTGATGCCGCCCTAACCGAGGCTTCGGGTGATCGGACCGGGGAATTGTCCAGTCACCCGACGCGAGGCCACCGCGTGAGGACGACGCCTCGACGGCGAAATCTGTCGGGTACCGGTGGCCTGCTCGCACGGCGAAGAAGAGGTGCTTGCAGGGTGGGTCAATGGGGTTGCACGCCGCCTCTTCCGTCACCCCGGACCGATTTGGCGGGGTGCGACGTCCATGGCCCACCACAAAAAAAAAAAAAATAAAAAATAAAAAAAAAAAAGGGGGTGGTCCGGTCAATGGCATTGTACGGCGCACCCGTGTGGGCGAGGGCACTGACCGTCCGCCTTAGGGCTATTCTGCGGCGACCGCAGAGAGCCATGGCAGTCAGGGCTATCCGCGGATACCGCACGGTGGCGACCGAATCACCATGCGTATTGGCCGGAACGCCCCCTTGGGACTTGGAGGCGAAAATGCTCGCCGGAATATATCGGCGGGTGTCTTCCACTCGCGAGGAAGGTGGCGAGGTTTCTCCTAGCGAATTGGCCACCTGGCGCGAAGACGCTCGCCGGGAGGTCCTTACCTGTTGGGCGACGCGGCTGGAGAGGCCTCGATTCGGACTTCGTGTCATCGAGGCCGTCCGGCCCGTACTGATGGAGTGGCTGGAGAGGCGGCACGGAGTCCTCTCTTTCCGGCTGGTGCAGGTCTTGTCGGGGCATGGTTGCTTCGGCAAGTACCTGTACACGGTCGCAAGGAGGGAGACGACTCCGACTGCCGACCTCTCGCTGTCGGCCGTCGTGAAAGCGATGGTCGACAGTGAGAGGAATTGGGACGCGGTCGCCGCCTTCTGCGAGAGCGTCATCTTGCAGAAGGAAGCGGCGGGGCGAATCCGGGAGGATCTCCTCTTCGAGGATTCGCGCCGCCGCCGGCGACTGGGGCGAAGGCGAGAATACCTCAGCTTTATGCCACCCTAGCCGAGGCAGCGGGTGACCGGACCGGGGATTAGTCTGGTCACCCTTGGAGAGAGGCCACCGCGTGAAGACGACGCCCTGACATCGAGACATAATATTAGTCGAGATGGCAGGGCGTCGACCCGAGAGGATACCCGTGAGGGTAGACCGGATGGGCCACTGAAGAAAAGAACGCGTACCAGTGGCCCACCCGCAATGCGTAGAGAGGTATATTGTAGGGCGGGTCTACGGGGTCGTGCGCCGCTTCTCCCGTCGCCCCGGACAGATTAGCGGGGCGTGACCGTTCCGTAGCCCGCCACCAAAAAAAAAAAAGAAATGCTAGAGAAGAAAAATCTTAGAACAAAACCCTATAGCAACGTGGTATTACATTATATATAAAACGCATATAATATCTATGCTAGAGAAGAAAAAACTTGAAACAAAACCCTATACCAACGTGGTATTACTATACGACGCTGGTCACGCACGTCAATTTCCCTCCAATTATGGAGGAGGTTCGACCCTAACAGTGGGACATATATGAGCTGAGATGACGATACAAACTAAAGGAAGCATCATTTTTGATTTGTTTTTTAGGAACAGGCTAGTCAGTTTACACTCGATCCGCTATCTAGGGAGACAATATGTACAGCGTGCAACCCCATAATGCACTCCATTCGTACTTCACCATTTACTTATGAGAGGACCACCAATAGCCAAGAATCATCTAGTTTTCGGTAGCCCGTCTGGCGGGCCACCCATCTGGATACCGTAAAGTGCCGACGCCCCGGACTTTAGGGGAAGTTTAGCATGTGAAATGTTAAAAATAAAAATCAAAGGCAATCTATTATTCCCCGCGTGTTAGCGAATTAGGAGCATATTGTGTTATTTCTCCTTAATTTTCCAAGTGGGTCTATAAAAATGTCTCAGGGTAGTATTTTCGATTCAGTACCACTGTTCTGAAAAACTTGTAACACCAACTGCAATTGCCAACCACCTCGATTGGGGCATAATCTCTTCTGCGAAGCCCCTTGACCGACAATGGGCATCAACAAGCTATTGGCTTGATTATAGAATCTTACGAACAAGAATTCCTCAGAGGTTTAATTCAAATGTGTTATTTATTTAATTATAGATATATTATATTACAGGACAAAATTCGCTGCGAGCTTGCGGATATATTTGGTGATACAAAGCGTTCTATCAAAATGGAGGATCTGAACAAAATGAAATATCTGGAATGTTGTATCAAAGAATCTCTGCGCATGTACCCACCCGTGCATTTTATCAGCCGCTCTTTGAAAGAAACCACCATATTAAGTACATATTTATATTGCTCTTATTCTTTGTAATGTCTATTTGGTTTCTGTAGCGATCTTTTCTAACACCTAACATAGAAACAGGAATGTGTCTGTATATCTGTCTGTGGCATCGTAGCTCATAAACGAATGGAACGATTGCAATGCGGTATTTTTATATGAAAGCTTATAGCAATTCTGAATTGCCAGAAACGACTGTTCAGCGAGGAGTCGCCAAAGCTATATGCTCGGGTGTGGAAGTGTGATTTATAGGGACATAATTACGGGGAAATGAGCTCCGGGTTTCTGTTTATGATCACACGCCGGTGAAACCGCACTGTTTGACATCCTAACCATAATCACTCACATTCATATCGCGTCCTATTGTCCGATAGATTGTATGTCTATAACGACTGCTTAGAAGATCCCATCGCTGGCATTTCACGAATGCTATAAACAGACGTAGAGTGTTGGTCAGCAAATATCGCATACCACTTTCACATTAAATTTCTCCAAAGGCCTTTGCGTGTTGGGTCCATGTCCCCATTTAAGCTTACCAGAGGACCGGGTTTCTTCCAATTGAAAGATCGCTTATACACTAAACGAGATACAATAATAATATCCATAGTGTTACCGCACCAAGTTCGATCGTCTATTTGTAGTTTAATGTAAATTTGTAGTATGGGTAAAGTGATTTTATCATTGTAGCCATTGATTAATAATATTTTTATACGTTTTCAGGTAATTACACGCTTCCAGCAGGAACATTATGTCACATTCCAATCATTGACCTTCATTACCTAGAGAGCATATACGAGAAACCTCACGAGTTTAATCCTGATAGGTTCCTTCCAGAGAACAGCGTAGGCCGGCATCCCTACGCTTATATACCTTTCAGTGCTGGACCCAGAAATTGTATAGGTATTTTAATTTATGTACACAACATAATTTGCTTTAAATACTTACATATATATGTATATAGCACCAAATATGTGACTTTAATATTTTACCAACTCATCATTCACCTACTCTTATCCCAATTACTTGAGGTCGATACAATATGTACTCTGCTTCCATCGTACATATTGGAATAAGTTATTGGCAATAGTTTTATGACCGGCCGCCTGCCTGACGTCAACCCTTCTTGGGAATGTAATTGTTAACCAAACGGTATCAGATGGAGTTGGCCCCGGTCTATATAAGGCTCTTAGTCGTTTTTTACGATATCCACGAGCAGAGTAAGGGTTGGTAGTATTCTAAGCCGCTACCACACAGAAATATTTTACCAACTGTAGCGGTTTATATCAAATCATTTGGTTATTGGATTGATTGGCTACACATATAAATAATATGATCAATATATACGACAGTCTATTGTAAAAGGTAGAGCATAATGTTATATTACCATATGTATGTCACTCTCACGATGAAGTAGACCGAGGACACCAAAAATGTCACAAAGAACACTGAGAGCATAATGGTGTTGTATATCACATACTCGTGGAGAGGTTTATGTTTAATAGTTGATTTCGATGAGATGATAGTTGAATAGATGGAATAAATTTGATTAAGATTATATGTTGCCATTTTATTCATTTGACATCGTAGGTTAAAATAGACCTTCCCACGAAGAATGCAACATCTCCCAGGTTTTGTAAAAGAAAGTAAATTTAATGAAGGATATCACTGAAAATGTAGCAATAATTTAAAATAAATCTATCACAAGACTGTTGAGTTATGTTTACCAGTCTAGGCAACGTAATTTTTATAGGGATCGAAACGGTATTTTATTAAAAAAACTCCTGACCAGTATTATGCCTAATAATACGCAGCTTATAATTTTGTTATATTGTGTGGTAGCGGCTACGAATACTACCAACCCTCACTTTGCTCGTGGATGTCGTAAATGACGACTAAAAGCCATATAACGACTTGGGCTAACTCCATCTGATGCCGTATGGTCAACAATTACCTACATTCCCAAGGAAGGTTAACGTCTGGCAGGTGGCTGGTCATAAAACGATTGCTAATAACTTTTACAATATGTGTGTACTATGAAAGAAATCAACGAACCGAACTATCGAATCGAATACAACCGCCTGTCAAGCACAGCGATTATGGCACTATCCCTCTCATGAAGAAGCTTACGTCCAGTAGTGAACGTTGACAGGCTGGTGATAATATAATCCAAATTGCCTACTTTATTCATATAATTATTAAATATAATATATTTCAGGTCAAAAATTTGCAATGATGGAGATGAAAATAGCTGTAGCGAGTATTTTATTAGAATTCGAACTAATACCAATCACTCGGCCTAAAGATCTTTGCTTTGAAGCTGATCTCATTTTAAGAAATAATGGACCAATTCTTGTGAAATTTGTAAAAAGATTTTAATAAATGCTTTGTTATTTTTAACCAACTATATTTTATTTTTCAAAGACATAATTAGTTTTTACTTTTCTTTTGAATACACAAACTGAGCTTAATTTTGACCATAATTTAATAAGCATAAACAAGGCGCGTGCAAGGTCGTGACTACTGACCTCATCTATGTACTTGTGAAATCACAACAAGCTTACATCGTGACCTAAAAATAATATGTTAGTTGAGATATTATTATAATTAATATTTTAATTGCGGCGTTCCTATGAATCTGATTAGTTCCCGCGCCTTAAAGTCAAATCTTAGTTCTAGTCTAGTTCATCATGGAGTTAACTCCACTTAGACTCTTTAGATTATGTATGTTATATATTCACGATATATAAGTTTATCAAATATCATCAGAAACGGGATATCACAAAATTTGTATCCGAAAAATAGTATTTGAAATAAAACTACTTTTACGGATTCTATCGCGTTTGTATTTGATTTATAATTTCCCGACGTTTCGAACACTTTACAGTGATCATGGTCACGGGAGTACTGAGGTGTCTTACGTCCTATATGTCATTGTTATTAAAGAAATTTATTTATATCTACCCTATAAGATATTAAATTTTTGACCCACATTTTTATACAAAATTAATACAAATATACGAAAAATAGTAATTAAGTAATTATAAGTCAATAATTAAATTTTATCAAGAATCTATTTTTTGATTAGTACAGCCTCTAAGCTGCTACTTTGTCTTTCATTTCATTTCACTTTACTTAGTGTGTGATGACAGGTTAAAAATATATAGATGTTGTCATCCCTTGCTTTCCCGTGCGAGTTCTAAAGACTGGCTGAGAAATCATCAGGAGAATGGGGAGCAGGATTCTCCTGGAAAACCTATAACATCAACTACGACTACGGCCAATCAAGCGTAGCGGTTACGGGATTATTCTTGGGGAGATCTATGTCCAAAAGTGGACGGATGTCCACACATATAGTAGATATGATATTTTTTTTGTTGCTTGTGGTGGTAAACGAGCAAGCAGCACACCTGATGGTAAGTGTCACTGCCACCCGTCCACATGGACCTTTGCAATACCAAGGCTGTAGCTAGACCGCTGCCTACCAATTCAGTATTGGGGTCTGCCCCAAAGCCACTCAGTTGGGCATCCGGCTCTCTCGCTCACGAAGCGCAATAAAATAAGCGAAAATGACAAAGTTGCTCGTTAAAACTCAGCACTCATAGGGCTTATCCCTACCCGTCACATGGTGTGGTTCTGCTTCCATTCCTAAAGAGGGGATGAGGGTGGGGATACGTTACCACTGGTACCATCTGTCCCTACCTGTCACCACCTATCGTCGTCCGTCGCAATCATCCCATAAATAGTCCATAGTTATCAATCCCCACTCATCTCATCTTATCAAACACAGTCGGTCTACCCTCTTCTCGTCCATCTCCAGTCGCCACTACTCATCCACGTCCGTAGCCACTCTATTCGTCCCGTTGTACGGTCGATATGTTTGTAAGTGCGAGCTTCGAGTGCTACGAGTTTTTACGAGTATTATTATAATAAATCTTATTGTGTCGAAATTATTGTTAACAAAGTTTTGACCAAGAAGATCTAATTTTTCCCTACAAATCCGTAATGCAATTAGGATTCTAAACATCGCGAATGAAACTACCGAAGAAGAACGATATACTGCACGCGAAAAGTGCCGCGTTATTATAGCCCGAGTTCGTGCTTCTCAATCACAAGAGCAAAGTGAGGCATCCCGTGAAACGGCTCAGTTGACAATGCGAAATCGTTGAGCAGATTTCAGAGATCAACAATTATTTATTAGATAATAAACAACGCGCAAAAAGAATAATGTCGTATACCACCAGGTTCTTCTTCTTCTTCTTGGTGGCACGTCATTAAAATACTCGATTTCTTAAATTTATCTATCTATACATATAATAAAAATGTAACGGATCGCTGTCTGTACATGGAAGATATATGAGAAAAAATATTACTGGGAACTTTATCAACACTGATAGAACCCAAAACAATGATTTTTAAAATGTTTGTCTGTTTGTCTGTTTATCTGTTTGTCTGTGCGTTTGTGCACGCTGATCTCATAAACGGCTTATCCGATTTAGACGCGGTTTTCACTAATACATTGTGGTAAGCTTCACTTAACATCTAGGCTTTATTTTATGTCAATTGGTTTATAAATAAAAAAGTTATGCCAATTTAAAAAATGTTCGGAGAAAAATATCTTTATCGATTCTTTTCAAATTACGTACAAATTATCTTCAGTAAAAATAAATAAAAACGTGTTTCAGCATATGTTGATTTTCACCCTCTGGGGGTATAAATTAGGCCTGCAAAGCGGGTTGGACGACTCATTAAATCATTGCGCCAAGCCGATATTATTGAAGCTGGCAACTTGAAATGTTGACAGTGGTTTCTTTATGTGACGTAGAGATTTACTAAGAACGGATTTTACGAAATTATACCCCTAAGGGGGTGGAGCAGAGTGGCAGAGTTTGTATGGGGAAAAAAATCTTTATTGATTCTTTTCAAATTACGAGTCGAATCAAATATTCTAAGGTAATATCCGGCATTTGTCAATTTTCACCCTCTGGTTGTGTAAATTAGGCCTGTGAAACGGGTTGATCGATTCATTACCGCCAAGCCGAAACTATTAAAGCTAGAAACATTAAATTTTGAAGCACGTTTTTATTTATGACATAGAGATTCAATATGAAAGGATTTCATGAATTCCGCCCCGAAGAGGGTGTAACAAAGCGGCAAAGTGTGTATGGGGAGAAAATTTCTTTATCGATTCTTTTCAAATTACGTACAAATATTCTTCGGTAAAAATAAATAAACACGTGTTTCTCTCTCCCTCTCCATCAATCCCGCACCAGTGCCGTTGTGGCGACCAGTGTCGGCGTGAGAGCTCACACGATACACATAGTAGACGGTAATAGGTTCTTGCCTAATGGTTTAAGATACAGATTAAGTTTAGCTTCAAAAATGTTCACTCTATAATTCAAATAATAAATTATATCTAACGAGATCGCAACTCTGATGGTGAAACAAAACAGTCAAATAAAGGGTGGCGATAATTATATTTTTATCCCATGGTCATACCGTAAATGGTATATTAATGGCAATATAATTTGTAGAATAAATAGAACTTTGAACCACCTTTTTCTTTAGTGACCGGCTATGGTATATAGACACACGCGCGCCGTACACGTACATCTACGCTGTGCGGGCGGGCCACCGCAACCACCCGGTTCAACATCTCGAGTCGAAGCCCTCATGCAGTGAACCTCAATACAGGTACTTACGCTTGCGCCGCCCAAAGCTCCAACGGTAGAGTGTGTTAACTTAGAGTATTTTCTCTCGGACCCACCATATTGCCTAATTCCGTTAGACAACTAACTCGCAGAAGGCGGCGACCACATCCCAGTTTCTGACGCTGTTGATTATCGTCCTAGCGACAAACCTTTAACATCTTGCATTGCTTTTTCTATTGCATGCCTCATAAGCGAAGCGTTGAGGTCTTGCTCTACTCTCGATATATGAAAATCAAGCATTTTTCAAACATTAAAATTATTGTAATTTTCTAGAAGGCGGCGACCGCATCCCAATTTCTGGCGCTGTTGATTATCTTCCTAGCGACAAACCTTTAACATCTTGCATTGCTTTTTCTATTGCATGCCTCATAAGCGAAGCGTTGAGGTCTTGCTCTACTCTCGATATATGAAAATCAAGCATTTTTCAAACATTAAAATTATTGTAATTTTCTCACGTTGCATTTTTAGGATAATTTTACAATACATATGTCAAGAAAAAACATTCGTTTAAACGTGTTTGATATTTTTAAAAGCAATTATTTTGTTTAAAGTAAGAAAATAGTTGATTAAAAAAAATATTCGAGGACGTCGGATAAAATATTTTGTATCTGGCAGGATCTCGACCGTAAAAATGAATGTATTGAAGTTTATCTTTTATTAAAAGCTTCATAATTGCAACGCGCAGTTTCCTTTCGAAAATGGCTTGGTAATTCTTTGTCGTTTAATTGCAATTAATAAAAAACCAGACTGCTTAGTCTTTAGTGTATGTATTGTATACTTTATGAAAATTGGGTTCGTTTACATTTTTTGTTCGTTCATTCGGACAGGAAAAGGAAATAAATCCCATTCATTCTATACAGCTATGTTTAGCTCTACGTCAAAAATGGCACGAAATTTCAAAAGTATTTCTTTTCTTTCATTACAAGCTTATATTTAGTTTCACCTATCCTGTTGTCTGTAATCAAATCTTACAAGTTAAATTTGATCCACTTCCCGGTTTCCGATTGAGCTGAAATTTTGCATGCATATACAAATCGGATGACAATGCAATATTATTGTGATATAGAGCTGATCTGATGATGGCCCTGGAAGCTGGCCATAGGAACTCCGTAATTAAATGACGCAACCCTTTCGAGTTTGGGCTCATTTGATTTGTCTTGACGATTACTTTAATACTATATGGTAACCAGGGTCTGACTATGGACTTGGAAGCGGGCCAAAGAAACTCCGTAATTCAACGACGCAACCCCATCGAGTTTGGGCTCGTTTGATTCGTCTTGACGAGTACTTTGATACTATATGGAAACCAGGGTCTGACGATGGACCTAGAAGCTGGCCATAGGAACTCCGTAATTAAACGACGCAACCCCATCAAAATGGGGCTTATTTGATCCGTCTTGGCGAGTACTTTAATACTATATGAAAACCAGGGTCTGATCGTGGAGCTGGAAGCTAGCCATAGGAACTCCGTAATTAAACGACGCAACCTTATCGAGTTTGGGCTCGTTTGATTCGTCTTGACAAGTACTTTGATACTATATGCTATTCAGGGTCTGACGATGGACCTGGAAGCTGGCCATTGGAACTCCGTAATTAAACGACGCAACCCCATCGAAATTGAGCTTATTTGATTCGTCTTGGCGAGTACTTTGATACTATATGAAAACCAGGGTCTGACCATGGACCTGGAAGCTAGCCATAGGATCTCCGTAATTAAACGACGCAACCTCATTAAGTTTAGTCTCGTTTGATTTGTCTTGTCGAGTACTTTGAGACTATATGGTAACTAGGGTCTGACGATCGATCTGGAAGCGGGTCATAGGAACTCAGTAATTAAACACCGCAACTCCATCGAGTTTGGACTCGTTTGATTCGTCTTGACGAGTACTTTGATACTATATGATAACCAGGGTCTGATGTTGGACCTGGAAGCTGGCCATAGGAAAAAGAAGGTGCTAAATGTTCTTAATCATACCATCAACATGTAACACGCTTTTATTTATAAAATTGGGACTGTGATAGAAACGGAAAAATTTAATAATTATGGTGTAAAGTTTTAGTGTTAAAAATATAGAATTATGTACGATATGGAATTATTTTGTAGTAGACGAAGAAGCTTAATTATCGTTAAAGGTTACAATGAACTTATAAAGTGTTATATGTCTTATTAGAGTTAATTTATTTTTAACTTTTTATTTTATTTTATTAGCAAATAATAAAAGCTTGTTTTTAAAAAAGGCTTTTTTCTTTAATTTTATTTTTATTTCTGGCATTGACTATTTTATTATTTAATAGTAAATGATAAATAATATAAAAATTATGAGGCGTGCACTTTTGGATTTTCCAAATTATTTAACTCTGTCAGAGATGACTTCTGCGTGGACGAAGTCGCGGGCAAAAGCTAGTATATTATATATAATTTTAAAACATCAAGAATTTTGAATTATAATAAATTCACAATTATTAATAAATGTTTAAATAAATTTTAAGTAATTTTGAATTATTTATAAAAACCTGATTAATTTGAATTTTGAATCCTACTAATTTGAGTTTTGAATTAATTGAAATCTGCTTATTCATTGACTGTTAGGCGGAACGAAGTGTGCTGGGTCGCCTAATTTCAAATAAAGCAAAAGAAAAGCATCATTACTTCCATTTACGGGTTGAGAGCCCTCAGCGCTCACCCACAGTCCAGGTAAAGTTGTCATCGATTAAATAAATTAAATTTTCTAACTTATTAATACATATATAGTTTCATCATCATCATTTCAGCCTATCGTTGTCCACTGCTGGACGTAGGCCTCCCTCATGTTACACCACACAGTGCGAGTGCCGTTTGCATCCATCGACGTCCAGCAACCTTCACCAGGTCATCTGTCCACCTAGTGGGGACGTCCTACACTTCGTCTTCCTTTACATTTTCGCTACTCGACAACCTTTCTTCCCCAGCGATTGTCGGTACGACGAGCGATGTGGCCTGCCCATTGCCACTTCAGCGTGCTAATTCTTCGTGCTATGTCGGTTACACCCGTTCTTCTGCTGATTTTTGTATTTCGGATTCTATCTCACAATGAAATCCCCGAGCATAGCCCGCTCCATAGTAGGCTGAGCGACTTCAAGCTTGGTTATGAGGTCTACATTTAGGGACTACGTACCCGTACCGTATGTCATCACTGGTAACACACACTGGTCGTAGACCTCTGTTTTCAGACCCTGAGGTATGTTGGACGAGAATATACAGTTTTATTAATGTATTACTCTGTATTCTTATCACTGTTAATATCGTTGGTGTTCTTACACAAGCTATCGACGCATGCGCAACAGCACTGAAAATTCACAGTTGGCTATCACTGTTTTTGTCTGACGAGTGTCGTAAAGCGCTCTCTCTCTTTCCGTCTCATATCTTCCAAATCCAGATATTCTATCTTTAACAGCAAGCAAATAAGGTTTTATTTCACGTCGACAGAGAGATTGTATCATACTCAAGAAAAAAAAATGGCTTTAATTTAATACCTGTGTACACCTGGCTGCAAACACGTTGCGGCCAAGTGTACCATGGCAACAAAAACTTTCAAACTCTATAAATCGATTGTTTTGAAAAATAATAACTTATCGATTAAACATATTTGTGCCCAAATTTTGATAGGCAACCTAGCAACGTAAAAAGTGTATTCAATAATTTATAATCACAATAAAAAAATCAAAAAACCCGACTGCGTAAAAAGTCACCAAAACTACGTACATAATAAAAAAAACTGAAAAGAAAAAAACAAGCACTTAGATGCTGTCGAATAAAGGATCCCGACTGTTCAGTTGTCATGTTCTATTATTAAAATATATTTCATTTTCTGCAATAGTATTTATTCAATAATATATTATGGAATTCTAGACCACCGGACATCTAAGTGCTTGTTTTTTTCTTATCAGTTTTTTTATTGTGTACGTAGTTTTGGTGACTTTTTACGCAGTCGGGTTTTTTGATTTTTTAATATTTTTTTATATTTTATACTTTTTAGTTATAAATACCTAGGTAGCTATAGTTATCTTATTTATTGATAAGTAGGTAAGTGCCTAACTATATATAGTTTTTCGACTGAAGTAAAGTACTATATCGTTAGAAATTGGAGATGGGCGACCGCGTCAGACATTAGATACTTTAGGTAGGACTACCTATGGTATATTGGACAATATAGCTACTAGATACTTCAGTATATGTCCATCCACATCCAGTTATATGAATTTTTCGTCTTTTCATCGTAAATTTCTACTGTCTAAAAAACCTATATGTGAGAAAGGTTGTTACGAAACTTTAAATCAATATAGATCCTAAACGGTCAGTCAAATCGAAAAATATTGAAAGAAAACTAATAATGATTTTTAAATACCTATTTAACGATACCCCACTCGACATAGTTTGTTGACTTTAATTTTTTTAATTTTCACAATATGGCGTCCAGTAGTGGCCATATTGAATTTTCAATAACGTCATATCTTTAGTGACACTCGCCGGATTAAGAGGAATCGATTGACGTACGAATCATAAAAATCGGCCCAGGCGTTTGGTATATATAGTGCTTTAAAGGAACATACAAACATACATACATACATACATACATATATAGACTGTTAAACACAATACCACTCCTTTGCAGTCGGGTAATAAAATATACTTTTATTGATACACTCAATGAACGTAGTAATCTCGCAGTCTGATCTTAGACTATTAAAACCCAACTGAGGGAGCATCAGGGGAATGAATCTGCGATGACCAACCCACCCGTCAAGCATGGCGATAAGAGTATCATTCCACCTTCATGGAGAGGACCATTTCATGACATTTGGAAAATGATTGCTTTGAGTCTGTCTGTAACTTACGCGAACTCTCAAGATGAAAGAATTTATTACTGCATGCGAGGATTTAAAAAAAAAAAGAAAAATATATTACGCATTCGATTGTTTGTTTCGATTGGTTGATCAGATTGTGTCTTTTCTATCACTTTAATAAAAACAAATAGATAGATAAAAGTTTCAAAACTAATATTCATCATAATTAAGGACTTATCAGAGCACTTATCATAAACTTAAACTATTTTGATTAAAGAATTACCGGGTCAAGCTTTAGACCTTGTCTGCTGATATCAATTTTTAGTTACAACCTTGCTTGATAAGCAATACTCGGTTTGAAATTACTGTAGTATATTTTTTATTAATTCTTAAGCATACACGTGTTACAAATACCGGAATGATTTGGTATTTAGTTGGCACTGTTATATTTCTATGTGTGCTACATATTTGTTTTAATTATAATAAAAGAGCACGAATGATTTATAAAGTACCTGGACCTAAAAGGAATTTCTTAATTGGAAATGCATTAACTGTGTTGCAGTCACCAGGTAGGTTTATTGTATGGTGAATTTAATCAACATATGGCGGATCCTACAGACGTTGTCATGGCAGAACAAATAAAACAATATCTATTCTTTTTTTTTTCAAACAACGTCTTACACTAACAAACCGATCCTTGACTTTACAAACATGACTAACGGACACACGCAGACTTTGCTATACGTTAAATCAATTTCCCATTGTTTTCTAAGATATGATTTCGCATTATGGTATATATATATATATATATATATATATATATATATATATATATATACAGGATGTATCAGAGAATGGAGCAGCTGGTCAGAAGGATGGTAGGTAATGATGCTAGGAACCCATAACAAAAATTTGAAGGGAAAATGTCGATTCGTTATTAAATTACAAGCATTTAAAATTTTCAATTTTGTCATCGCTTTTTCTTTAAAACTGAATGAAATGTACCAAGTAAATGATAAATAGTCTGCTACATACTCATACTTTCTTAAATATTCATTAGTACCTAAATAAATCAATGATTACGTTTACTACAGTATAACAAACGTCACCTTTACAAACAGCTGACGAGTCAATGACCTTGAAATTTTCATTCATCATTACCTACCACCCTTCTGACCAGCTGCTCCATTCTCTGATACACCCTGTATATATATATATATATATATATATATATGTATATATATGTATATATATATATATATATATATATATATATATATATATATATATATATATATATATATATATATATATATATGTATGTATATATATATATATATATATATATATATATATATATATATATATATATATAACGCCATATCGTAAGGATGACAATAAATAACTATTGTAAACAACTTTAAAATAAGAGAGAAAATACAAATGAATTGCCTAGCTTTTGACTGTTTTCAAACTTAAGATTTATACCATTTACCAAAATAGGGCGACAATAAATGAAAATTTATGATTCGAGATTTAAAACACGAAAATGACATTTCGTCGTTTCTTTGAATACACCTGTCTATGCAAGAGAAATACAACTCTAAATAAAACCTTATGCTTGCCCGTCTGACTAACAATCAATTTACTGTCAGACTATCAATTTATCTCCTCTTGTGGAAGAAGTTAAGGAACGTCTATAAGCTGAGATGATAATGACGTTTCTTTTTTTTTATTGCCTATGGTGGCAAACGAGGAAGCAGCACACCTGTTGGTAAGTGTCACTGCCGCTCATGGACCTTTGCAATACCAAGGGTATAGCGTAGGCCGCTGCCTACCAATAAAATCCACAAACCCACCCAGTTGGGCTTCCGGCTCTCTCGCTCACCGAACGAAGCGCAATAGCACATTGCCATTACTCAGACGTCGAACTTCTGCGAGAGTGTGGTACTACCCCAGACGGATCGGCCCGCGGCTATAGACAGAAAACTGTCTACAGCGTGGTTCTACCACTATTAAAAATTTGGAAAAATTAAGACAGCAAGTGCGATCGCTAACCTGACCACCAAGCGGGGCGATTATATCAATTATTCGTTTTAGGACACCAACAGTAGAAATTCTATAAGCTAATGGATGAATGGAATATTGTTAAATATTACATACATACATAGCTTCACGCCTGTTTCCCAGAGGGGTAGGCAGAGACTACGGATTGCCACAAACCACGATCCTGGCATACTTCCATCGCTTCATTCACACTCATAACAGTCTTCATGCATACTCTACGATTACGCATACTCTTAATATGACCTCTCGTCAATGCATCGCTAATTTGATCCAGAAAATTATGACGAGGATTTACTTACTTTTATTCAAAACTACGACTTTTCAAAACTAAAAATTACTGTATTTTTCTGACACTGCACTTATATGATAATATTATCATATATATATATATATATATATATATATATATATATATATATATATATATATATATATATATATATATATATATATATATATATATATATATATATATATATATATATATATGTGTGTGTGTCAACATTCGTTTAAACATATTTTTGATATTTTTAATAAAAAAGAAAATATCAAAAAACCCGACTGCGTAAAAAGCGAACTAAACTACGTACATGATAAAAAACTGAAAAGAAAAAAGCAAGCACTTAAATGAATGACATGACACATGAAAACAAGCACATAGATGAATGATGATCCATTGAAAAATTAGATTTGCTGTCGAATAATGGATCCCGACTGTTCAGTTGTCATGTCCCATTATTAAAATATATTTAATATATTATAGAATTTTAGACCACCGGACATCTAAGTGCTTGCTTTTTCTTTTCAGTTTTTTAGGCCACCGCGTCAGAGATTAGATACTGTAGGTAGGACTACCTATCGAATATTGGACCATAAACCTACTAGATACTTCAGTATATGTCCATCTACATTCACTCGCACAGTCATACGTATTTTTCGTGTTTTTATCGTAAATTTCTACTGTCTAAAAACCTATATATGAAAAAGGTTGTTATGAAACTTTAAATCGATATAGATCCTAAACGGTCAGTCTAATCGAAAAAGTTGAGAGAAAACTAACAATGATTTTTAAATACCTATTTAACGATACCCCACTCGACATAGTTTGTTGACTTTCATTTTCACAATATGGCGTCCAGTAGTCGCCATATTGAATTTTCACTAACGTTATACCTTTAGTGACACTCGCCAGACTAAGAGGAATCGATTGACGTGTGAATCATTAAAATCGATCCAGGCGTTTGGTCTATATAGTGCTTCACAGGAACATACATACATACATAGACTGTTAAACACAATACCACTCCTTTGCGTCACGCAGTCGGGTAAAAAGCAACTATTTTGTTTAAAGTAAGAAAAAAACTGATTAAAAAAATATTCGAGGACGTCCGGATGTTTTCGTCAGGATCTGGCAGTCTCACGACCGTAAAAATTAATGTTTCGAAGTTTTTCTTTTATATATAAGCTTCATAATCGCAACGCGCTGTTTTATGTAATTCTTTGTCGTTTAATTTCAAATATCTGGATGACCGAGCCTTGCTCGGTATTTTCTTGTTGGTGTATTTTGGAAGATATATTTAAATATAATAAAAATAATGAAAATATAAATCGCAAAGGCAAAAAGTAAAAATATAAACTAAAAAAAAATGTATCGAGCTAAAAGGAGCTAAAATCACGTTTGTTGAATTGGCAACCCTTAAATATTTATTTTATTTTGTTTTTTAGTATTTGTCGATATAGCGGGAACAGAAGTACATTATATGTGAAATTTGTCAGACTGCTATCTAACTATCATAGTTCATGAGAATCAGACGGACAAACGGACAGTGACGTCTTAATTATAGGGTCCCGTTTTACGCTTTGGGTACGGAACCCTGAAAAGGTTGAACTCACATAAAAGCTTGGTACCATGGAAACACTTTTTAAAATTGGAATGTCTCGAAAGTCACAATACTGTATTAATACGGCATTTGAAAGTTTCTAAGCTATAAAGAAGTAAACTACACATACACTTTTGGACACGGCGTCATAGGAACATAGAGTTTGAAATTTTAAATTGGTGGACAGCAATTTTCTAAACTGAATATTGTAATTGAGAGCCATGATAACACATTGCACCGAATAACTGAAATCCATCGTTCATAAAATGTATTACCCGTTTTAATTTTACCCTGGCGAGGATATTTTTACCGCATTTTATATATTTTTATTCGCTATTTAGTTAGCGTTTAATCAACATATTTGTAAAAATCGAGACGGAAGGCTGTTATATTGGAAACAATCAGTAAGATACGATGGGATGGGAGACAGGATGTTAATGCTGATCAGATTGATCGCAGGACGTCATGACTTACCTATGGTCGCTACTACGATCATTTCGATTTCTTTATACATTAATTTGTAAATATTTTAAATAATTTGAAGGGATCGAATATTTAAATAAATCCTTCGAATATGTGATAACAAACGGTCGAGTTCCTGAATATTCTGAAGGCTCCCGGACTCCCAACTCACATCTTAAAATTGAGAGCTGGCGTGCCAAAATTATACAATGCCGCCAGTTTGCAAGAAAAAACATTGCATTGCAATGTAATAGGGTCAACTATACTGATCGGTTGTTCTCGAGCAGAGTCTGTATTTATTCCTCGGACTCTCCAAATACCATCAAATTACTCCTTCGAATTTCAGAGATTGCAGTTTGCCAAGCTGGATGTCAAATTCTTAAGGTAGCAGGAGTAGACTTGTGAGAAAACTGCTTCGCCAATGGGCAGTTGTATGTGACATGCTTCAGAGTAAGCTCACAGAGTAGCCTGGTAATTCTAGCAACCGAAAGAAAAAAAAAAGATATTGCGGTCGGAATGAACGCAGTGTGTTCAGAACATAGCCTGCTAAAAAAAAAGCCTGGTGTCCTTATGGACATTTCATATACATAGCAAAATTTCATTTTATTTTCATGTATATTAAACCTTCCCTACACTATAATAAATATTGTTATCATCATCATCACAGCCCTTATACGTCTCACTGTTGGGCTCGGGCCTCCTCCATAATGGGAGGGAAGTTAACCTACTATACCACGCTGGTCAGACGTGTTGGTATAGGGTTTTGTTCCCGTGGTGGGACGCTGGAGGAGGCGGCAAGCCTGGCGACTCTCGGCACCGAGGAGATCGTCAGGCGGATCGAGGCGCTGGGGTTGAGGGTGGCCCTGGACAAGACGGAGGCCCTCTTGTTCCATGGGCCCCGCATGGGCCCTCCCATCGGCGTCTCGATCACCGTCAATTCGGTTGATATCAGCATCCGGGCCCATATGAGGTATTTGGGCCTGGTGCTCGACGGGCGATGGTGGTTCCGGGAGCATTTCCGCAGACTCGCTCCACGGCTCGTCGGCGCGGCGTCCGCCCTATCATGGCTTATGCCGAATGTGGGCGGACCGAGCGCTACCTGCCGACAGCTGTACGCAGGGGTCATCCGGTCGATGGCCCTGTACGGCGCACCGGTGTGGGCGGGATCCCTGACCGTCCGACTCAGGGCTCTTCTGTGGCGACCACAGAGGGCCATGGCGATCAGGGCCATACGCGGCTACCGCACGGTGTCGACGGAGGCAGCGTGTCTGTTGGCCGGGACCCCTCCATGGGACCTGGAAGCTTAAAAAAAAAAATCTTTACTCGAAGGGCATCATTGGTTACAAGTTTAATTTATGTTAGCTTCACTGGAGCTAACATAAATTAAACTTGTAACCAATCACTTTCGTGAAAATATATAATTAAAAAAAAAATGACGAGCCCACTGAGTTTCTTGCCGGATCTTCTCAGTATGTGGCTGCTTTCCGATCCAGTGGTAAATTAATTAAAATTAATTTAAAAAATAATAATGTAAAATTGACATTATGTATGGGGCTTATACATAATAAATGATTTGATTTGTTTTTTTTTTGTTCGTCCATTCGGACAGGCAAAAGAAACAAATCCCATACAGCATATACAGCTACGTTTAGAATTACGTCGAGAATGGCACGAAATTTAAGTATTTTTTCTTTCATTTTCAATTATGGCATCGACCTATAGTAAATGATAAATAATATAAAAAATATGAGGCATGCAATTTTGGATTTTCCAAATTATAATAAATATTTTTTATTACACTTTTTTAGAGGAAATAATGCTACTGGGCAGAAAATTTGCTAAAACATATAATGGTATCTATAGTATATGGGTTTATCCTTTTGAAGCTGTAATTATATACAATCCTTATGATATAGAGGTAAGTTTTGATCCGTTTTACATACACATTTCTCTCTTTGATGATGGTTCCATATTTGGTTCGTTATCTCATACATAGGTTAAGTAACGGTTTATTCATCCCTTATATTTTGACCGCTTAAAAGCGACTAAAGTAGCTTGAAAGAAGTTGACTGCATCGCCCTCCTAAACAAGTCATAACACCAACTACGACTATCAAGACGCCTGCCAAGCGTAATTACCCCCATTTGATTTCCCTTTCGTGGGGCAACTTATGTACAACAGTGGATATTAAGACTCGAGGATGGATGGATTTGGTTCACAATGAACCAATTGGAAACCTAGGTTTTTATTGTTTTTGATTATATATAAGCCTCCCTTGGCAAATAACGACCCTACGCCATGGAAGCCATAACCAGAAATTGAAATTGTAGAATAATGAAAATGATAGTTCATGGTCAAGGAAATGAAGTTCATGTTTTTCGCGTTCGTGTCGTAAGATTCAACTGAAAGGCGTAAGTAAATACTTCATTGAATGAAACGAATTTTGAAATGTATAGGCATTTTAGTTTGTAATAGTAGTCTAATACCCGGTTTCATCGATAACATCTAAATTTTGTTAATATTTAAGACAATCTAACACAACAATAATGACTAATTCATATCATATGCAACATTGACTACTAAATATATAACATTGACTACTAAATGTTCTTAGGTGTTACCTACCTTTAGATACAGTTGATGAAATTAAGTATAAATTTCTCTCACATTGTAGTGTAAGCTCATACTCCAGTCCGGATATATTTACATGGACTGAGAACAACTCGATTGACTCAATATTATTTGCACTATTTTTATTGTGGTAGGACCACGCTGTTGACCGTCTCTGTCTACAGCCATACCATACTCTCCCAGAAGATCGACGTCTGATTAATGTCAATGTGCTATTGCGCTTTGTTCGGTGAGCGAGAGAACCGGAAGCCCAACTGTGTGGGTTCGGGGTTTATATTAGTAGGCAGCGGCCTAGTTATATCCATGGTATTGCAAAGGTCCATAGGCGGCAGTGACACTTAACATCAGGTGTGCTGCTTGCTGGTTTGCCACCACAAGCAATAAAAAAAAAGCTATACATGTTGATATACATATTGTGTTTTACCAGCAAAAATAAAACAGTACGAGTTACCTTGCCAGAAGAAAGAGTGACCCGCTTAATAGATGGCAGAAGGTACACACTACAGGTTATGAGGCTCTTACAACTAGCTTTGCGACGCCCTGGACAATTAGACATAGTGTAACCAGAAAACAAAACTAATCTTCTGGATATTATTCAAGATTTCTGTGATCTTCTTAAACTTTAAAATGATTTTTAACATCAACATAACTTATTTTTCAGACGGTTCTGTCAAATGTGAAGTATGCAGATAAAAGCATAATCTACGAATTTTTGAAACCATGGTTAGGTGAAGGATTACTTATCAGTAACGGTAATATCGTATTTTGTTTAATATTTCAATGCTTGGTTGATTGAGCGAATGTATTTAAAGAATGGCAGAAAGAAGATAATGAAAGTTTGAAAAAATTGAAAAAGATTGAATATAAGGAATGCGAGAAAAAGTTAAAAGGGATAGGTACAACGAGAATCCAGACTCAAAAAAGCTTTGGAAAAAAGGAGCTGTATTGTTACTAAATTCGAAGAGTATCAATAGATATAAAACATGTCAGGTGTATGAAAAATAGAACAGATATAGTTTTGATATAAGACGAGAAAATAAAAGAGCGTTGGAAGGTTTATTTTGAAATATAAACGATGAATTGAAATATGAATGAATGGTGTGTGTTAAAACATGTATTATGGAATGTCAGTTTAATTAGAAATTACATTGAATGAAGTAAGAAAGCCAGTGAAAAGTATGAGAAATGGGAAATTTGTAAGACCGGACTACACAAGGTACAAGGTACCGGTTTACACAAGTTGGAATGTAAATGATTTTAGGAGAAGAGGGCGAATATCAGTGGCTTACTTTGTTCTTCAATAAGTTGCTGGAGGATGAAGTAATCCCTGGTGACCGATAGATAGTCAACTAGTGCCCATTTAAAAAAAAAAGCAACCCTTATCGTATAATAAAGTTTGTGTCACAGAGGTTGAAAGTGCAGGAACAGTGATTGAAAAGTGATTTCAAGAGGAAAGTGCGATCACTGAAAATTAGCTCAGATTTATGTCAGATCGCAGGCAAATGAATGCCATATTTGCACTGCATCAACTATGTGAAAAAAAAACGTAGTGCACATAAAAATGTGCACATGGTTGACCTGGAAGGCATAAGGCATAATATCGAGAACAGTTTTGTGGTGGGCATTGAATGAAATGAGTGTGCTTGAGAAGTATATAAGATTAGACATTGACATGTACCGGTATGATATGTAGGTTGTATGTAGATCAGGTGCTAAAGACTCGAATGAGTTCAGTATTGAAGTAGGTTTGTACCAAGGTTCAGCGTCAAGTCCCTACCTCTTCCTATCGATAAAAGATGTCTTAACACCAAAAGTACGGGAAGAGATACTCTGGTGCATGCCATTCGCTGATAACATTCTTTTTGTAGAAGTAGATGGAGTAGAAATCCAGAGAATGTTGAAAATATAGCGTTGTTAATAGGAGAATGTAGGTTTAAATATTAGCAGACCAAAAACGGAATACATATTCTATGATTTTGGCTCTCTCTCCATTTTTACATCCATACCATATCCCTAGATGAAGTGCCTATACCTGTATGTACTACAGGTTACAAAGGCGACTGATGAGAAAAATGACTACATATAGCAGAGATGTGAATATTGAGCTGGATGTGCGGCATGACGAGAATGTATATAAGGAATGAACGTATAAGAGAAAATTTGAAAGTTGCGTCAGTGACTGGGAAGTTAAAGATTGAATGCCGAACGTGGTATGGAGATGTGATGAAACGGGATGAAAGTAATATTGTAAGAAAAGTTTTATCAAGTATGAATGTCGAAGACTTTTGAGTTAAAGGAAGACCAAAGGAAAGATTGATTGTGTGAAGCATGACATGGATAGAAAGGGAGTGGATGCAGAGATATGCGTCTAATAGCGCGTAGGGTTATATGGAAGAAAAGGACATGGCGTTGACTCCAAGTATTTGGGACAAGAGCAGGGTGATAGTGATTGCCTACATATGTCTTGAAATTAAGAGATAAATTTTGCATGTTAGGTTTAACTCAATTCAATAACATTCCATAGGTCATATAATTATCAATTTACTTATATTAAAAATAGTTATTGTTCATTGTTATGCAAACCAAGATATTATCTATAACCTTATACTCGTACGTAAGTTATTCTGGGTAATAATAGTATCATAACAATATTTCTTTCTCGCAAAAATAGTCAAGTTAAATTTCAAATATTTTGTGCACAGGTGCAAAGTAGCAAGAGCGCAGAAAAATTCTTAGACGAGCTTTTCATTTCAATATATTAATACAATTTTTTGAAATGATAAATGAGAATAGCGTGCTACTTATAGACAAATTGCAAAATAATAATGGCATAGATACGGATGTCCTCCCTGTGTTATCCGAGTTCACTCTTAACTCAATATGTGGTAAGTTGTAAAAAAAGTAGTTAAAATAAACTTAAAATACTTTTTACTTAATGATTTCTAATGTTTACGCGAGTATTACACATTTGAAATAAAACTACTTTTACGGATTCTATCGCGTTTGTATTTGATTTATAATTTCCCGACGTTTCGAACACTTTACAGTGATCATGGTCACGGGAGGACTGAGGTGTCTTACGTCCAATATGTCATTGTTATTACAGAAATTTATTTATATCTACCCTATAAGATATAAAATTTTGACCCACATTTTTATACAAAATTAATTAATATTGGACGTAAGACACCTCAGTCCTCCCGTGACCATGATCACTGTAAAGTGTTCGAAACGTCGGGAAATTATAAATCAAATACAAACGCGATAGAATCCGTAAAAGTAGTTTTATTTCAATACTTTTTACTTCTTCACTATAAGCCAAACTATCTTTTAATGATATCCTAACCTACTAATAACATAAATGTGAAAGTAGCTAAATAGATTTTGTTAGCTTTTCTATAATTGTAAATTGGCACAATATAATAATTATCATAAATTAAATGTTTTAATGATAACAGATCATAAACAATATATTTTTTTTTTATATATAAATTCATTTTCTTTTTGTACTGGCAATGAATTTGTATTAAAAATGTGGGTCAAAATTTAATAACTGATACTGTAGTGGGTAGATATAATTTTCTGTAATAACGATGATTTATTGGAACTAAGACACCTTAGTCCTTTCGTGACCATGAACGCTGTAAATTATTCAAAAGGTCGGGAAATTTTAAATCAAATACAAACGCCATAATATCTGTAAAAATTGTTTTATTTCAAAAAAGTTTTCGGCGATGGCTTCCTTGAATAGTCGCATTAGCATGCTGATTGTAAGAATTTGATCCCGGGATCAGCTGTTATTGTAATATAAATTATAGATGCTACATATTAAAATAAAGAATAACATGTATAAAACCTTTTTACCAAAAATTGTAGGTTACACAGGTTACACTACAACAATGTGAAGTCGTGTGAGACGTGAAAGCTCAAACTATATTGGATGAAAACAATTAAGCCCTTGATTACTCTGCATTCCCTGTGTGGTGACGTGATAAGAATACAATGTATCGCCACCCCTTATTTCCTAATGGGAATCGTGAAGACTGGCTAGGGGAAGTGGATAACGTCGCTTACCTGAGAAACTCATAACACCATCACCAAACAGTTTTACCAAGGATGCCGATTACGACATTATTTCCATATGTTTGACAATGAACATTGATATAGGATAGACAAATGATCAGATTTCTAGTCTTGATAGTTTAGAAGATACAGTTTATTATACTTTTTATAATTTTCTTAATAAAATTTAAATCAAACGCTTAGAATTAAAGCTGCACGGTCATTTAAATCGTTCTATGTAGTTATTAAAACATAAATATTTATAGTACTTCATTTATAAATTTTTGTTTGAACCTTGTAACTATAGATATAGATGGTGACCCTATTGGTCAATTTTATAAGTCATTAACTTTATAATTATGTATATTTAAATTTAAAAATATCGATTGATAAAGCAATAAAAAACACACTAGCGTTTTTACGCTGATGATTCTCTTAACAAGGGCGCGTTACGGACTCAATGCGGCCTTTATTATGACTAGAAATATGATAACAATTGAAAAACAAAGATATAATATACATTCTCATAATTTATAATTTACATTTACAGAGATGATCAAGCTTGGTGGCTCCTGAGTCTGGGAGGCGTTCCTGTTGCTCCTCAATTTATGTTGGAGCTCGGGAATGGTTCCCGGGGACTGGAATAGCGCAGTCATCGTGCCTTTGTTTAAAAACAAGGATTCACGTTATAACTGCGTAAATTACAGAGCCATAAGCTTGACCAGTTTGGCAGCAAAAGTGTACCTATGGTAAAATTATTGAAAGGAGAATGAGGATGGTGTCCGATGGTTTACTGTGTGAGACACAAGGAGGTTTCAGGAGTGGAAGGGGATGCATGGATCAAGTGTTCTGTCTGCGCAACATTGTGGAGAAGCATCTGGCTCTAGGTCAGAGGGTTTTCTGCAGTTTTGTGGATCTGGAGAGAGCATTTGACACGGTTGTACGAAAGGAACTTTGGGACATTTTACCGGAGTATGGTATTAGCGGTAAACTGCTACAGGCTGTGCAGTCCAGTTACATGGGCTGTAGAGCCTGTGTGCGGCTGGATGATGGAATGTCGCCTTGGTTTGACGTCAATATCGGCGTTAAGCAGGGGTGCGTTCTGTCAGCCAGCCTGTTTATCATATATCTGGATAAATGTCTCCAAAGGTTGAACGATATGAATGTGGGAGTCCAGATGGGTGACTCAGTGGTCACTGCTCTGCTTTATGCAGATGATGCAGTCCTGCTGGCACAGTCAGCGACTGACCTGCAGACCCTAGTCGACACAATGACAGAAGATTGTAAGAAAAGGGGTCTACGCGTGAATGTGAGCAAAACCAAAATAATGGTCTTTGAAAGAGATAAAACCAGAACAGATGTAAGAGTAACAATAGGTAATGATGTACTAGAGCAAGTGGATGAATTTGTATATCTTGGATGTGGATTTAGCCGAGATGGAAGGTACACCACTGATATAGAGCGAAGAGTGAATGCGGGAAATAGAGTGAACGGAGCGTCGTGGCAACTTCTCGGCAGCCACCATCTCAGCCAGAAGGCACGTGTAGCAATACATAACGCAGAGCTTGTCCCAACATTACTGTATGGAAGCGAGAGTTGGGTATGCAGAAAAGAGTATGATAGTAAAATTAATGCGGTCGAAATGCGATCTCTGCGGAAAATCTGTGGAGTTAGGCTGACCGACCGCATTCGCAACGACGACGTAAGAGAGCGAGTAGGTATGAAAGAGAGTATTGGTGTAAAGATGCGAAAGGGAATGCTCCGATGGTTCGGACATGTGGAAAGAATGCCGAACGAACGCCTGGTTAAGAAGATATACAATGCGAAAGTGGAAGGATGTAGGTACCGAGGGAGACCGAGACTAACCTACCTAGACCAGATCGGTCATGTACTGAAGGAAGGTGGAGTCAAGAGTCTCCGAAATCGGCGAGCGTGTATGAAGAGAATTATGAATGTTGAGGAAGCGAGTGAAGTATGCAGAGATAGAGTTCTCTGGCACTCTGTTCTCTCTGCCTACCCTGCAAGGGATATGGCGTGATGATATGTATGTATGTATGTATAATTTACAGAAACTGCAATGGGTACAAAGTTAAGTGAAGATAAAACGGGCGCAGCAAAATCATATAAGAAAGCTCTAAAAGACCTTGTTATTATGATTTATAATAGACTTATCAGGATTTATTTACACCCTGATTTTTTATTTCATTTATCATCTTGGGGAAGAAGTCAGGAAAAGCATTTAAAAACTGTCCACGATTTCACAAGTAACGTAATAAAGCAAAGGGAAGATTATATAGAAAAAAGTGGTTTGAATATTGCTGATACCATTAAAGATGATGATGATGTCTTTGTATATATGAAAAATAGAAAGGCTGCAATGTTAGATCTACTTATATCAGCCCATAAAGAGGGGCTTATAGATAGAGGTGGCATTCAAGAAGAGGTCGATACATTTATGTTTGAAGTAAGCCAGTTTCATTGATACTCATTACAAGTGCAATAGGTATGTACATTTTCATATTTATTTTTACTTGCAGGGACACGACACTACAGCTTCTGGTTTAACATTTTGTCTTATGTTAATTGCTAACCACAGGGAAATACAGGTAAGTTTTTAAAAAACAATAGCCAATATAAAGTCATATTTTTCTTTAGTTACCGTAAAAATATCGTGTTTAACATGAAAAGAAAAGTTTGGTTATTTTTGGGTTCTTAATACTTGTTCGTGATTTTTAATTTCCTATTTAAATAACATGACACAAATATTCCTGTTCAAAATTTGCCTTCAATTTTACATTTTAATAAACATAAAACGTCATATTGTAGAGATATCCATTCTACATATTATTTAACGAATAGTTATAAAATCCTAATATTAACTAGGTTGCATTGTTTCTTTTCCTGAAGAAGTGATAAAAAGTAGTCGAGGATGATTCCTCACACCACAAAAGGTGCCAGCTTCTTGAAAATCTTTAACAGCAACTACGATCGTCGTCAAATCACAATGATTATAGCATTATTCTGCCCTTCTAAAGATAGATTGCATCCAGCAGTAGACGACAAATGAATGTATAGATAGAACTAGGACACGTGATTCATATTGACTATGACATGTAGGTATGGTCAAACATAAAGAACGAAATATGTACAACGAACTGCTTATGTGTCCTTATGACCTTGACTATCTAAAGGAACGCTCAAATGTTTTTTTTGAGCCCATATATAGAAAGGAAAATAAAAGTTTATTTAAGTTTCTGGCTTCTCATCTTTTAATCTAAGGTTGTGACCTCTTCTGGTCTGTATGATTGTACTAATAACCCAAAGGAATAATGTGCTGAAAAGGCAACGGACAGGCCACATGGCGCGAAGAATTTCGAAAGAAATATTTATAATGGGTGATCATTGAGTTACGATGTAGGAGCGACCAGGTGGACTGACAAAAGTTACTACAAATAATGCTGACATATCAATAAATACCAGTCTCTAAACATACTAGAGATTTTAATATGTTTTAAAGTAATGCTTCTACATAAGGATCTGCGCTTGATGCCACCCTAGCCGAGGCCGCGGGTGACTGGACCGGGGAATAGTCCGTCAACCGCAGAGAGGTTGAGCGCGTGAGAGCGACGCCCGGCAGCAAGCCAGGGCGACGACACAAGATGGTACCCGGAAGGGTAACCTGCCGGGCTAGCCATGGATGTCAAGAAAGTGATACCAGTGGTGGGCCCAATGACGATGGGGAGGGAATACGATGGGTTATGGGGCCACGCGCCGCACTTCCGTCGCCCCGGACGGAATAGGCCAGACCATCGCCTGCCAAAAAAGAACAATGATATATTTTTTACGATTTATTCCAAAAAAGATCTGCAACAAAACCAATATTTATGTAATAATTTTTTTATTGCCTTTGGACGCAGATGAACAGGCAGCCCACCTAGTGGTATAATCTGTCTCTAATGGCCCTTGGCAATGCCAGACCATTGTCTATCGTAAATATTTAGATTCCCGCTCTTTAACGCGCTAAACGAAACACAGTAGCAATTACTACTATTCAAACATTGATTTTATGCGAGGGTGTGCTATTCCCTCGGACGAACGGGCCTTTTATATCTACAAACAGAAAACTATCAACAACGTGGCTCTATCACTATAGTGTAATTATATTAAGTGTAAAAATTTAATCATTTATATGAATTTACTTTTATTATATTACAGGATAAAATTAATCAAGAGCTTATAGATATATTTGATGATACAAAGCGTCCTATTAAAATGGAGGATTTGAATAAAATGAAATATATGGATTGTTGCATCAAGGAATCTCTGCGCATGTACCCACCAGTACATTTTATCAGTCGCCGTTTGAATGAGACTACAGTATTAAGTACTTATATTGTTTTTCATCATCATCATCATCATTCTCCTACTCTTATCCCAATTATTCGGGTTCGATACAAAATGTACTCTAATGCAATTGTTGACCAAACGGAATTAGATTGAGTTGGCCCAGGTATAAGGCTCTTAGTCGTCGTTTACGACATCCACGAGCAAAGCAAAGGTTGGCAGTATTTTAAGCGGCTACCACATAGCTACTTTTATTGTTTTTATTTTGTGATATTATAATTCATCATTCTCCTACTCTTATCCATATTACTTGAGGTCGATACAGTATGTACTCTTATTTTATAGGACATATTGTAAAAGTTACTGGCAATCGTTTTATAATCGGCCGCCTACCAGACGTCAACCCTCCTTGTGAATGTAATTGTTGACCAAACGGAATCAGATAGAGTTGGCTCAGGTCGTTATAAGTCGTCTTTAACGACACACACGAGCAAAGCAAGGGTTGGTAGTATTCGAAGCCGTTACTACACAGCTACTTATATTTTTTTTTTTGATATAATTATCTACAGCTTTATGTGAATACTTAGTCTGCAGCATATAGTTTTAGTTACCTGGAAATGAATAGTTCTCCTTGTTTAGGAAGAATTACGCCGATGCCGTCCGAGTAAAGCTTTGCCGTGCAGTTATGTTGATAAGTGGACTGCTCATTATCAGAAATATAATTAATTTCAGTAAAAAAAGATAAGATAGCTGTTTCTATATTCATTATTTGAATATAATAAGAGTATCAAGATATTAATAATTAATGACTTAGATAGTTGAGGAATTTCTAAATTTAGGTGTAGCTAGTTACTATACAATAACTGTTAACTAAACTAGTACTGAAGTGGAAGTAATAAAATGGTCTAAGCTAAGGTATTTACTCTGAATCACAAGACACAGAGCTTGTCGCCTAGTTTGGGAATCACCGCAAACTACAAATTTATATATAATTAACTTATTTTATTAATCTATAATAATAATTATTATTATTAATTACTAATATTTATACATACTTTCAGGTGATTATATGCTTCCAACAGGTACACAAGGTCATAGTCCAATCATGGACCTTCATTACTTAGAGAGCATATACGAGAAACCTCACGAGTTTAATCCTGACAGATTCCTGCCAGAGAATAGTGTGGGTCGACACCCCTACGCTTATATACCTTTTAGTGCTGGACCCAGAAACTGTATAGGTATTTTAATTTATACACTATTATATATATATATTATATATATATATATATATATATACATACATATCATCACGCCATATCCCTTGCAGGGTAGGCAGAGACAACAGAGTGCCAGAGAACTCTATCCTTGTATACTTTACTCGCTGCCTCAACATTCATAATTCTCTTCATACATGCTCGCCGGTTTCGGAGACTCTTGACTCCACCTTCCTTCAGTACGTGACCAATCTGGTCTAGGTAGGTGAGTCTCGGTCTCCCCCGGTACCTACATAATTATTGTAGGCGACAAAAATACTATACATATTAGCGACATAATTATATCATATTATTATTGTTGCAAATATAATTGATTTGTCGTATGATGAAATAAGAATCAAATTCACAATTAACTATCTTTGCCGTGGATGTTTTAAAAGACGACTGAAGGATATAATAGATGTTTTGCATAAGCAAGAGAATTAAACCACGAAACAGAACCCTAACCCTAACCTATCCTCTGTTGGCTAGAGTTCAATTTCCTTCCAATTACGGAGAAGTTTTAAGCCCAACTGAAGTATATGAACTGAGATGTCAACATCTATAGCGTCAACGATGATGAGATCACTTTGATAGCATAATTGCATAATGGTAAAGGCGGGAATAACTTGTTGGGGTGTCGGGGATAGAATGTCAATAGACGATCTCTCCGGCATCCCGTAAAAGCGCGGAAAGGACCGCTGTGGTTTTAGTGGGTATTTTGGTCGAACCAGCTGACCGGCGAGTCCCACACACCCCCTCGTCTGTAACCGGCGAGGGCTAGTGCGTAAATGCATTTCCACAGCGTGAACAAAAAAAAAGGCGGGAATAACTTGTATTTGACATATTTTATTATTTATAATCACCTTTTTAATCAGAAATCTCAATCTGTCTGCTTTGCTACATAGTTTATTTGTCTCATCGATATATCAACATCTTCATTATTGGCTTAAGTAGTTGTAAGATTACCAAAACACGGATGACCGTCAGAACTATGTAATGAAGGGAACATGATAACGATGGAATTATTTTGTATTGTTAATAGTTCCTGTGGCTATCTACCATTATGACCATTATCAGACCTGGAGTATTATCTAGATATAGAGCATTTACTAAAACCATTTTAAAGACCCCGAATAAGAAGGAGTAAAAGTTCTCCATGTGGTGAAGGACTTAGTTTTTTTATAACGTGGTCCAAAAATTAATTATCAATTTAATCATATTAAATACATTACAGGTCAAAGGTTTGCAATGATGGAGATGAAAATAGCTGTAGCAAGTATCTTACGAGAATTCAAACTGATACCAGTTACTCGTCCTGAAGATATGCGTTTTATAGCTGATCTTGTTTTAAGGTAACATGGACCAGTTCTTATGAAATTTGTAAAAAGAACATAATACTCACATTATAGTTATACTACCTTACTAGTTCTATCACGGTTTTTTATGTATTATAGTTTTATTTTTACGAAATTAAAATATTTTTTATTGCTTACCACTATTATAATTGAAGCTGCTAGAACCAGAGCGGCCTAATTGCAAGAATCATGTTTTACAATATGGAGAGAATTAAAATTAAATTCAATTTAATCGATTTGTATATAAGCCGAAAATATACTTGTGCTGCCATCTATTGTTAAGAGCTTGTAAACAATTTTAGGCCGCTGTGGTTTTGTAGATTAACATTTTCAGATTGCGATTAGGTTAAAAGTTGTAAAAATGCAGATAGGCCGCTCTGGTTCTAGCAGCCTCAATATTGTTAACTTTATCTGTGTGATGTGTTTTTTTTTTGAGTCCTCAGTTGCTCAAATTTTTCTAGAAGTTATTTTTAGTTATTTCGATTCTTAAGTGGGTCGTATATTGAAAAGGCTTTTATAGCATAGGTATATGTGCAAAGTGTAAATTGGGTATAGTGATAAAGTGATCACCTATGCAAGCAATGCGAGAGTGTAAACAGCTGGAAGCCGTTTTCCGAGTCAGGCTTTTATATATTTAATTTAAAGTTGGTGGCTGCACTCATAGATTTGAGTTGTCATTTAGGACCTTAGTATTTTACGTCATAAATCAAACAAGCCTAAAAATAAGCGGCAAGTAATCGCAACAGCAACTTTATGAGATGGCTATATCTCAGAGCTAAGGGTTTTCCTCCAGCCTTTTATCTAGTAGTCTGCATGGCGGATGACCAAGTGGTTAATGGAAATGTGGGGTTACATTGATAACGTAGAGCCCACCTGCCAGACTCCTACTTTTGGTTCCAAGACATCTTCTTGTATCGGTCTTTGCACCAACAACAAACCAAACAAAGATAGCAAACTTTAATTAAAAACATAACATACCTAAGTTTGACAAAACAACGAAAGAATGCATGGCTGATAGAAAATCAGAAGCTAGAGCGATAGTTAAAGAAGCACTTAAAATTCGACAACATAGCAGAAAAGCTATTATCAATTATTCTTAAAGGGTGATGAATACAAGCTAAAGCTACTGAAACTTGAAACAAAATTTAGACAGTAATTTCTTTTTGTAACTTAGAAAGTCAATAAATAAAAATGGAAGAAAATCCTACCGCAAAGATGTAAAACGTAATGGTTTTATGGGAAACTAAAGAAAAAGTCTCTATGGGAAGAAAAATCTAACCATTCCCTTTAAATTTAATTAAAAATAATTTCTCATTTAAAATTACATGTGTTTCTAGCATTTGTAAATTTTTGTCTTTTAAGGATATCAAATAAGCGTCTTAAAAACTATTAATCCAGTTTGAAATAATTCTTTTATCGGTAGAAATTATTTTTCAAAGGCGTTTTTGTTCGTTTATTATATTTCGCTTAATACTTAGTCATTAATGTTTAATAGGTCTTTTTGCAGATTTCTTTTGTCCTCTAATAACGAAAAATAAATATTTTGAAATTTGTGTTTTTATTAAAAATCTGTTAATTTCGTCGCGTGTATATCAATGTTTCAGCCCTCTTTATCAAAATATATAAATATGTATAACGTTGCAAGTTGCTAAAACGAATAAACAGCTCAATTTAAAAAAATAGGCGCACAGAATAATATTTATGTAACTACTTAGATCTTTTTGTTATTTTAAAAGAATATATCCTAACATGACGTCCACCAAATTCTCTCATATATTAAGCATGCAGATAGTATAAGCTTAATAATACCTCAATATTTTTATAATAAACAGCTAAAAGTGGAAAACTAAAATCCAACTACGACAAAATCGCTTTATAAAGTACCATGATCTATGGCTATGCTCTAAAATTATTTGTCTTGTTTCATATTTTTCAGGGCGTAATTTTTTCGCTATCCATTTTATTAGTTTTTAAATTTATTAATTATTTAAATTATTTTAGAATAAATATTTAGATAAAACAAACACAGTAATTAATGCCGGACGGGCCATCGATGACAAAGACTAGCAGTATCTCGCCCATATGGCATAAAAGAGGTACAGAGGTACGGCAGGTTATGGGGTCCCGAGTTGTCACTTTCGTCGCCCCGAATGGATCGGGTGGAGTAAGTAAGACTTTACCTGTAGCCAACACATTTTATAAGCGTATTAAACGGTGAATGCGTTTGATAAATTTAAAAATGTCTTCAGAAGATCTTGTTGATGATACTATTACAAAATTCAATGCTAAGCTCAATTATAAATTAGTATCTGTTTACAAACTTGTTCAAATACTTATCAATTAGAGGATGATGATATTATGACATATGCTCATTTTACTGTGATTAAGACTACTCAATTCCGTTCATTAAAATCACTTAGTAAAACGACCTCCAATGTTTTTGTAATAGTTCAAAAATATCTTGTGATGTAATTTTGTCCATCTTATTAAAACAACATTTATGCAAGTATAATGGCGTTGAAGGTCTTCTAAGTGGAAAAGGTTCGCATCTTTTTGCAGAACCAAGGAATGATAGCAGAAAAGCGGCTAGACTAATATTAGGTCCTTACATATGAAATTGGATTTTTGTACGGGAGAAATATAAAGGCTTTTTTTTTGGAAAATATATTTAATGAATCAAAGTATGCACCGTTGTTATCTATGCAATTTTGTCATCTCATAGGTAGTTCATTGATCCCTTTACTAAAAAAAACCATGGGGGTGAGAATAAATAAACTCTTTGAAGGCGGTTTGGATTGCCGCATCGGAGTTGATTTTTTTCCTTATGAGTTGTCCGAATTCCGGAAAAAATGGTAATCTGTTGGAGCAAGGTCCGGGGAGTGCGGTGAATGTCGCAGATCGCAATCCAATTGTGCTGTGTGGTTGTCTGTTGTGCAGTGTGTGGTCTTGCGTTGTCGTGAAGCAGCAGTGACCTAGAGCGATTAACCAATCTCGGTTGTTTAGCAGCTAGTTCGTCCTTCATGGTTTGCAGTTGTTGACAATAAATATCTGCCGTAATCGTTTGGCCAGATTTTAGAAAGCTGTAGTGAACAACACCAGTGCTAGTCCACCAAACACTCACAAGTAACTTTTTCTGAGTCAATTTTCGTTTAGGACAGGTTTTGGCTGGGTCTCCAGGGTTCAGCCATTGCGACGAGCGCTTCCGATTATCGTACAGTATCCAATTTTTATCACAAGTAATGATACGATTTAAAATCCCTTCATTATTGTGTTGGTTGAGCAAAGTAACATAGCAGTCGACGCGTGTTTGCAAGTTCGATTCATTCAATTCATGAGGTACCCATCGTTCAAGCTTTTTACTTTCCCGATTTGCTTCAAGTGGATTAATACAGTTTTGTCACTTAATCCGAAGCTTGCAGCTATCTCTGAAGTGCTTTGTGATGGATCCACTTCCACAACAGCCTTTAATTTTTCATTTTCCACTTTGGTCTCCGGCCGTCCACGGGGTTGGTTCTGAAGGTCGAAATTTCTAGAACGAAAACGTTGAAACTAACTCGTACCGTGATTTCTTTTGCGACACCAGCGCCGTACACATCATTAATCATTCAAGCTGTTTCTGCAGCACTGGTGCCACGGTAGAACTCGTACTCGTAAATATACCGATATTTCATGTTTTCCATTGTGCGGTAATAAACGACGCCAAAGAAAAAAACAATGAGGGAAAAACAAATAAATGACTGTTTTCAAAACTCAAATGTACCAGCTAAATGAATTTATAAATTTGAATTTGGAATTCTTAACCAAAGAGGAGATATTTCAGGTCAAAGTGGTCAGTACGGCAAAACGCTAATCATATGTAAGGACCTAATACTTTATTTTTAAAAGACAAACAATAGTACCTACTAAGAAATAATCCAATATAAGAAATAATTTGCATATTTTTTTTATTTGATCCAAGTAGATATGCTTATGCAACTACATAGGCTGACTACTACTACAGGCTGACTGCAATGATAGCATAAAAATAAAACTTTCTTAACAAAAAAAACAATTTTTTTTTTCAAGTATATGCGACCATTACGATTAAATCTTGACCACTTTTAAACAAAAAAAGAAAAAAAAAATGGAAATCCCTGATATTTGACAGAATTAATTAAGCATTAGAAACTATGAACATTCGAAATGAGAATCTCCATAAACAACAACATAGATATAATTGAAAACCTCCGTAAGTATAAATATAGATAGGTATTTTTAATCTATTTCCATCATTACAATGTTTAATAGAATTCAGCGCTGATTTATATTTTATATAGTAGTAACCTTTCTTTGCTATGTGGTAGCGGCTTTTTTTTCTTTTTTTTGGCGGCGGGCTAAAGCGTGGTCACGCCCCGCTAATCGGCCGCCGTCCGGGTCGACAGAAGAAGCGGCGCACGACCCTATAGACCCGTCTACAAGTACCTCTCCACGCCGTGCGTGCGGGCCACCGGAACCGGGTCTTTGTCTTCGGTGGCCCGCCCGGCGGTTTACCCTCGCGGGTATCCTCTCGAGTCGACGCCCCGGCAGCTTTCGCCGTCGGGGCGTCGTCCTCACGCGGTGGCTTCGCTTCGGGGCGACCACACTAATCCCCGGTCCGGTCATCCACTACCTTGGCTAGGATGTGGTAGCGGCTGCGAATACTACCAAGCCATACTTTGCTCGTGGATATCGTAAAAGACGACTAAGAGCCTTATAACGACCTTTTTTTTTTTTTTTTTTTTGTTTACGCTGTGGAAATGCTTTTGCGCACATCCCCCGCCAGTGACAGATGGGGGGGTGTGTGGGACTCGCCAGCCATGAGATTGACGGCCGGAATACCCACTAAAACCTAACAGCGGTCCCTTCCGCACTTTTACGGGATGCCGGAGAGATCGTCTATTGACATTCTATCCCCGACATCCCTACGCTTAGCCATCTGGCCACGACCAGTCAGCCGTCAAGGCGGTGGGAGGAGGTGCGCGTAGCGGCGCCTCCCTCTCCCTGGTCGCCGCCGGCGGAGCGAGTTCGCAGACGCGAGTGCTTCGCGTTCTCGCTCCGCGGCCTCCTTTGCAGAGATGACTTCCTCGCAAAAGGAGGCCATCGACGTCCAGTGCCTGTCGCTGTCAAGCATCTTGTTGATGACGGTTGACAACGACAGGTCCGCTCCAATGACCGCCGACAGGTCGCGGCGCTGAGGCCCCCAGGCGGGACATACCTCCAGGGTGTGACGCGCGTCATCGATTTGCGCGCCACACTCATGGCATCCAGGGGCCTCTTCACGTCCAATTCGGTGCAGGTACTTACCGAAGACCCCGTGTCCGGTAAGTACCTGCGTCAGCCTGAAGGAAAGGTTGCCGTGCCTTCGTGTCGTCCAGCGGTGAAGGTGGGGCGCTACCGCCTCAACGGTCCCCCGTCCTGCTACGGGGGACTCTAGTTCCTCCCTCCACCGCTGGACTAGTGCCCTTTGAGCCGCTTCTTTCGCCCTGCTCAGTCCCCTCGTGGTGATGCGTTCACCATTTGCCCGCGCCGCAGCGCAGAACTGGTAGGCTTCCGCCTGAGCCCTAGCCTGAAGTGACCAGGGCGGATCGCCCGCCAACAATCTAGCTGCAGTCCAGGACACCGTACGGTACCCCCGTATTGTCCTCACCGCCATGGCCCTCTGCGCCTTGCGTAGTAAGGCTTTATTGGAGGCGGTGAGTGACTGCGACCAGATCGGGGCACCATACAGCGCCATAGACCGCAAGATACCGGCATAAAGCCGCCGGCAGGACGATCCGGGACCTCCAGTATTGGGCAGAAGCCTACCCAGCGCCGCGGCCGATTTTGAAAGCCTAGGGACGAGCTGGGCAAAATGCGGCCCAAAATTCCACTTACTATCTAGGTGCAGACCCAGGTACTTCATCCGGGTCTGCACCGGCACGGCAACCCCAGACACACTGAGTTGTGCCCCTCGGGGAAGACCTTGGCTGGGACCATAAAATAGGAGGGCCTCTGTCTTCTCCAATGAGACCCTCAGGCCCAACTTGCCAATCCGGTCAACAACGAGCGCTACTCCGACTCTTGCCAGTCGGGCGGCGCTGCGGAAGTCAGCCCCCCTCACCGTGATGAGGGTGTCATCTGCGTAACAAATAATCCCCATCCCGGGGGGAAGCTGGCCCCGCAACATCCAATCAAATCCGACGTTCCACAAAGTCGGACCAAGGACCGAACCCTGTGGAACGCCGCATTCTACCCTATGGCGATGCATGCGCCCGTTGTCCCCCTCCCAGAGCACGTGCCTTCCCTCGAGGTACGCCTCCAACAGCCTCCGGAGATACAGAGGCACCCCATGATATCGGAGCGCCTCCTTTAAAGTCTCATGTGGGAGACTATTGAAGGCGTTTTTAATATCGAGCGAGACTGCCAGGACCACATCCTTTTTTGCCACCGCTTCGGTGGCCAGGGTCTTCAGGGCGGCCAAAGCGTCGATCGTTGACCGGCCGCACCTGAACCCGAACTGATTTGCCGACAGTCCCGGCCCGATAGCCTCGAGGTGCCGGACAAGACGGTCCGTAAGCACCTTTTCGAATAATTTTGCCGTCTCGTCCAGCAGCACCAGTGGTCTGTATGCAGAAGGAGAGTCGATTGGGCGACCCTCCTTCCGCAGCAAACAAAGCCTTCCGCTCTTCCATTGTTCCGGGAACTGCCCGGTCCTCAAACATTCATTGAGCAGTTCCCGAAGTACATCCATGCAGTATTCTGCGACGACGCCGAGTACGAGTCCCGGGACACCGTCCGGGCCAGGTGCTTTCCTTTTCCCTTTAAATCGGGAGAGGGCCACTTCCAATTCATCGTCGGTGATGGGGGGAATAGGTGTTTACTCTTCCACCACCGACCGAAGAGCCATCCTGGGGGAGCCTTATAACGACCTGGGCCAACTCCATCTGATGCCGTTTGCATAACAATTACATTCCCAAAGAGGGTTGACGTCTGGCAGGCGGCCGGTCATAAAACTATTGCCAATAACTTTTACAATATGTCCTATAAAAGAAGAGTACGTACTGTATCGACCCCAAGCATTTGGGATAACAGTAGGAAAATATAAATGAATGATGATATTAGCAGCCTTTCTCATTAAACAGATTTTATAACATAAACTTTTGTTTGTTTGTTTTTTTCATGCTGGTACTTTCTCAGTTAGCAGATAAAAACAAAGGGGTAATACTATTTATCTTAATTTATATCAACTGTATTTATGTTATTATAACTATTGATGTCGTGGTTATTAACAAGAAATTAAGTCAATAAAATATAGGTAACGCATAATATCATAAGCTCTATTGTATACAACTCGCAGTCATGTGTATCGTAGTGTTAAGTTTAGATGGCCAAAGGAGGAATAGGTGGCAGGACAATATTTTTTATGATTCATAAAACTATTAGAATTCAAATTACTGAAATTTAGCATGCTTGATTATTTATAAAAACTTGATTACGAGTGAAAAATAATTGTCACACATGGGATTCGAACTCACACACAAATCTGTTCCAATCAGGCTACCCTACTTACACCAGCGTGAGTGATTGTATGACATTCAATTTTCGGCTCGTATTATATTTTCGTCTTTAAAGGAGACGTGTGCCATCTACCCGACAATGTTTACACTATTAGAATTGTTTTGTAAAAAGTTTAAAATCATTCAACATTGAATAAGAGACAGACAGATTGACAAATAAATTATTTTACATATACACATTATTATATTGTATTTAAACTATATTTTACAGAACATAAGAGTAAATTTGGTATAATAATAATAAGCGAATAATAACCTTAACCCTACATGCCCTTTTTAGAAGCTATGCCAGAAGCCTACGCCTTTTTCACTATTGTTTCAATACACCCCTCCCGAACCGTCCTAGGGGTGTTGGTGGTAGACCGTCGTGGGAACCCATAAAATATCGGGCTATTTCTATACGTCAATTGTCTACCGATAAGCATAAGACCGCCAATAAATATATCTCGAGTTTAAATCTTAGGTCAAGTGAAAAGCAAAATTCGCAATGTTCACTTAATTAAAGACTGTGATACTTAGCAAATGTTTTTTAAAGACCACTTTTGCCTTCAATGACATCGAGACACATTTATTGGGAATTTGCACCTAGTATAGCGTAGGCCTTATTGCGGTTACGGGGTCTAATGACGATGGCGAGGAAATTATTGCAATTGGCAGCCCCTTCGCTCTATATCATCATCTCAGCCCACTTAAGTTCCACTGTTGGGCTCGAGTCTCCTCCCTAATAGGAAGGAAATTGACCTACTATACCACGCTGGTCAAACGTGTTGGTATAGGGTTTTATTTACAGTTTTCCTTCTATTGCACAGATGTCATATGTATATTATATCCCTTAATCGTCATTTACGATACCCACGGGCAAGAGAGGGTGTGGTGAATTGTATTCTTACTCCGTCACTTCGCTCTTTATACTTCCATGCTTTTGGTTAAAGAGGCAACAGATGATATTTTCGCACCTACAACGGATAAATCAATACGAAGATAGTTACTAAGATAGGATAGTAGTTATAAAGAAGACTGAAGCGTGATAGTGAATTATTTATAATTTTAAGAACTAAGCAAATTCGTGTTGTTTGTTTATTACATACAATAAAATTGCAGTAATTATGTGATAGGATTTGATTTTGTTTTGATTATTAAAAACTATAGCAGAAAGGACAGCTGTATGTGACACAACACTATATTAGCAAAATGAAGTTTAAGTGTAATTTCTTTGATCTTCTTCAGGTTATATAAGTTCCGTTTTTGAGCAAAATCTTTCTATAACAATTAGCCTTCATTCAATGGCGTTATCTACTGAATACAATTAGACATTTTTTACAAAACATGCGACAAAAAAAGGTAATAAATTAGACGCTCAGAGGAGTAGATACGCGAAATGATAATCCGCGGGTTAGACTATTGAAATCAAGACAGCAGTGGCGATGGTCCATCCAAAGGAACATTAGCAATATCATTATACATATATATTTGTCCTTGTCCTAAATAAAGTGAAAAATCATATTATTTTTGCAGCCCAAAAACGTGTATTACTACTACTATGTATACACGTAGTCATCCACACAATATGACTGAACTATATATAGTAGAACAGCTTTCTTGCTAACTAATTTAGCTCTCCCAGACAGTAGTATATTTATAAACATCAGAGTGAAGGAGAATGGCTCAGTACACTGTGCGCGGAAGTGGCGTTCATTTCGTACAACTGTCGCTTCAGTTTGCGCGGATAACAGCGTCCGCGCAGCTTTCCCGGTCATCCTCTGTTATGCGTAATTTCTCTCACTGTGGTTTTGAAGAATTCATGATGGAATGTGATAACGGTTTTGAGGTGATTTAATGACTATTTGCTTGTTTCTTTCAACTACTTTTCCATTGCTTTTTTAAAAAAAATGTGTTTATTAAAAATGTTTTTTTTTTACTAATACGAAATATTAAATATAAACGTAATATTGCTTTATTCGTCATTCGCTATTATGACCATGAATATATTTTGATGATTTGCGAAAACGAAAGCAAAATCACAGCTGTATGGTATTAGAAATAGAATTAAAAAGCCTTGATCATCATTTGGATTTACGAGATGCGTTTTATACATAACACCATTTTTTTACTTTAATAAAAGTGCTAAAGACATAACACGCTCTAATTTTTTTGTTATGAAATATTTCGTAAGAAAACAATGATAATACCAATGAAATGACTTTAATGAAAGTCGGCGATTAAATCCGTACTAAGCCTAATGTTTTATATGTGCCTAAATTTTTTTTTGTTTAACTTTTTAAAAGCTTTATGAAAATGTCAAAAAAACTAATACAGTACAATTCCATTTTTGAATTTACAATTACTATCAAGGTTTCCATTTAAATTTCAAAGATTATATGCATGTGTTTATTAAATCATATTAGTTTTTTTTTTAATTTGGTGAATGTATGTAATCACCAAATTAAAAAAAAGTCTAACACGCCTAATAAGGATACCCTCTAATATTATGATAGACAAAGTAAGAAACAACGTAGATTATTTAATAAAATCCACTACCCCTACTCTTACTCGGGAGTGTCGTAAAAGACGACTAAGGGTCATTCGTGTTAGTGACGTTGTATGAATACAATTCGCCGCCTCTCTACTTACCCGTGGGTAATCGTAAGAGACGACTGAGGAACGCAATCAAATAATATCACTACAAGAGAAGAAAACCTCGATATAACACCTTATACTAACCAGTGACCAACATATACCATGTTGGTCAAATGCGTGGATCAATTCTCTTCTCACTGTGGAGGCTCGAACTCAGCAGTGGGATATCTATGAGCTGAGACAACGTATAGTAGTGTAAAGATTAAGTGCCATTCTCAATATTCAATATCATTTGAGTGCTGCCCTAATTTTGTTCATATAACAGCATTACGCTGTATCATTATTGGATATACCCGTAACCCTCAACAATTTAAGCCTCGCTTCAAGATATTATTCGATGCGTACTTGGCTTTGGAATTTTTCTAACGGCTATATAGAGGTGAACCTAGTGTTACTACCAAAGATCGCATAGTCTCTCTCATTCGGTTGCATGCACAGTCTTGTGACCAACCCTGTAGAATATCGTTAACGATTGTGTGCTGCACAATCTGTTTACGCTGCTACGTGCCGATGGTTGGTACATGGGAGTCAGTTAGTAACTATACATTAGTTTCGCCAGCATGACGCTTTTCCATGATTTAAAAAAATGTGTTAATAAGAATAGAATATTATTAATTATCATTTATAATTATATATAGGCTATATATAGCGAAGGTTTTGCGAAACACGTTCGCTTCGGCCCTTGCAAACAGCACCAAGGAGAGAATTGACTACGCGTGACAATAATTATAATGAAGGCATAGTAACTAACTTATTTAAAATACGACATTGGTATAAAATTCCAAAGTGCGCAGGCATATCGTTCAGTGACTATACAGAATGCACGACACCACCGTTGTCATTATAGCGATGGATCTTAATCAGCTACGAAAAAAGTATATATACTTGCACGTAGCTTAATAAAACCTCGAAATCTCATGTAATATTCATATATAGAAAAAAAAGACAGCTGGCGCCAAAATAATAAGATAAAGTCGGAATACAAAGATCACCAATGAAAGACAAAAAAAGCTTCTTTGAAACGGTCGAAAAACAAAACTATTCCTCTAAAAATCAACCTCACAGCAAAAAGAAAAATTAAAATGAAAAACAGCTGTGTTTGACAGATGAGAGTACTTCCTATCTAATATACGTAAATATAATGACATTAATTCAAAAACTAAAATTTGAATTAGATGTTTACAAATAAGCGCCCAGACAGCCTGTTAGAGACTTTGCGATCATATAAAACTGGCTGTATTAACCACAAAGTAACTAATGATTTTGCGAACTCATTTTAAAAGAGAAGCTCAATAAACGTAGTCATTCTGTAATACGACGATAACGTGATGAATGACACTAAAAAAAATAGTCAAACGATACTGGTACCTAGCATCAGTTCTTTAAACAATTCTATATCTATTCTGCTCCAATGTCATTACTTCGAAAATTAATAAATACTTTTGAGTAAACTATTTTAAAATATTAATCATGGTGATAATATGTAGAATGCGTCTAATATAAGTAATTCAAAAAATTCGCAAATACGTAGTAACATACATATTTACATCTATTTTTGTCACGTCTATACTTTGTGGCAACAAAACTATGACGGCAAAGAATACATAATAAACTAAAATGAAATAAAATATCAGTAATAGCTATATATTTCTTTTTTTTTTGTTTTACCGCTGGTGGAGAATATAATAGAACCACATTTCACCACTAACTCTTAGATCGGAATAGAGAGGAGACTATTATTATTTATTGTCATCATCATTAGCCTGTCTACACTAGGTCGGCACAACATGCTCTTACCTTTGACAGACTCACGTCAGGCATCATATCTATTTCGGCCTCTGTTTTTATTTTGGACAATTATTGTTGAACGAGAGGCATGCTATGTTTTGGGCCTTCTTTTAAGATTTGCTGGGCAGAAAGGTAATAAAGTTTTTATCACATTGTACAAAAGTATTTATTTTCATTACAAATCTTGCTAGATTTATGATATATTGGAAGCCGGCATTTTTACATGTACCTATATCTTTTCGAGTCTTACTATCATTTGTAAATAATAACGAATTATTTTTGACAAACTGCCACGATTGTTGTACTTATTTCCATTTTACAATCTTCGGTACCAATACGTTTTTTCTAACTACGTTTTTATGTCAAAAGTTGCTTCAAAAATGAATAAAAATGATATTGGAATCATTTTATTTTCCGTTACCGAAACGTTTTTACTATATGTAGATAAATATATACATTTGAAACATATTCCAAATTCTAGGAAATATAATACTTTATTATATTAAATTTAAGATGCAATTCTTTAATAAAAACAAATCAATGATTTAAAGATTCATTGCTCAATTGAGTTATGTCGGTAATAACAATTAACACGCAATTCTTTCTAGTTAATAGCTGTCAAAGTTTTAATTCACGCCATTTAGCCTTCTAATTATTAGAACTAAATTGCTTATTTCAATCACAGATGCTTAATTTTCTCGACTCAAAACAATTCAATTAGATTTTTTTTATAAATATTGTTGACTGTTTTCTATTTAGAACTGGAATAGTAAAATTTTATAAATGTATTTACTTATCGAAGCATTTAAATGTAAACACCTAGGCAGGTGTAATTACACAGGTAGTCTAAATAGTGACATTTAGTAGCTTTTCTCACAGATTCAATTCCCACGCATGACAATTCTTTGCGTCGTTCGAATCAGCTACGTATATTTATTTGTATTTATCATTTTTATTTTTATAAAATCCCTTTTATAAACATAATTATAAAAGCGGTAGGTATTTTTGAAAATAAATCGGTACTTATAATACTTTCGATATATACGTTACACGTAGCTCAACCACTCATTCGGCACAATAAAAGGCTTTGGGTTACTTACACACGAGCTTCATCTAGTAGCAGTCATAGTACTACACCTCTACTCACGTCCCAGACCAAACTTAAACACCAACTTAATTATTTTTTTATAAATAAACCCTGAGTGACCCCTTGGATATCGACAATTTTACATTCTATCTTAGAATAGTTATGGCCGCAGCTTCGTTTGTTTATCCACGTAGATAATCCTACTCAAATCTATTCCTCCCTGCATTAGCCTATCGGCTTATTATGTAGGTAATACCCTACTACCTTAATCGCTTTGAAGAACATCCGTAAAGGAAAAATGGCGTGGAGAGGCAGATATTCAATTCTTAGTCTATCAAAACGTGCACAAAGTCATTTTATCGTTAAACTTCGTTCTTGCTATTCAGAATTTTATTAAAAAACAACAAAACAATCAAATTAATTAATAATTTATGAACCAAAGATTTTAAATTTTATTATCAAAAGTGCTTATAACCCTGGAGAGTTAGGAAATTATGGAAAAATGTAATCGATTAATGACATATTAAAATTACCAGCAGTCTTTTGCCACCGCAATTCTTAGCAGCGATAACTGCCAAGCGGGCATATTTATTTTGTCAAGTTTTAACGAAGGCCACAATAAACGAAGAAATGGGGCATCAATTATTTGCATGGATATTTTGGTGCTGATACAATTCTGTGTGGGTAGTACATAATCACAGCTCTATATAGCAACGCCAAATTCTAATTCCAAAACATGAAAATAAGAGAATTGTCATGTCATCTATATTATATAATTATCCAGCATATAAACTCTACCTATTCAACATGACGTGAAAATATTAATCTATAATTCAGCAAATATGCTTAGATAATTCTCAACAAATTATCTGATAATGATATCAAAAATAATGCGTTTATATTGTTTCACAAGTTTTTCCTAAATTAACAGTTTCGTTGTCATTACTATTAGTGGCGTATTGTATGTTAAAACGGTTGTACCACCGTGTCAGTCATTATGTGTAACTAATATTAGATACATATCACTGCACCTTGAACAATGTCTAAGACAACAGCAGTTATATGAATATATGTTTCTACGTGCATAGTTTGGTTTTTTACAAACGCGTCAGCGGTCATGTAAACACCGAAAACAAACAAAGATAAGTGTGAGGTGCGCGTTGTGAGAGCTGTCAGTTTGCGCCTGCGCGTTGAATGAGGCTCGTAGCACGCCGTCGCGAGTTACCGGTAGCTCCGATCGTCAGGGAGTTGGCATATAGCCCTCTATAAGCCCGACACCATGAACTCCCGACAGCTGTGCCGACTCGCTGCTGCCTCGCACCCTCTCATCAAATGCTCCTGTTACCGACAATATAGTCAAGTGAGACCCGTCTATAGAATAAGCAAACCTGAAGTGAGTGTCTCATTGTTTCTTGTTCATGGCGTTTCGAACATCCTTTATATGTCTTACTTACTGTTTGTGGAAGTCCCATTAAAATTACCGAAATATTCAATATACTTACTATCAATTTTTTTTCCAGAAATGGCGCAATTCTGCACCGCACTTTTATGCTGTACAATCCATCGATATGAGGTATGCATAACTATTATAACTGATGACACTAATAGTGTCAATATACACGCTTTATTGAAAATAAATTGATGTTAATAATTCACATCAACTCCTATTGATCTAAATGAAACCGTCGCAATCAGTTGTTCAATTCACCCTTGATATATAAAAATAGTCACCACTAACGTATTATATCACTCATATTATAACCCAAGTATATACTTGTATTATTACATAAACAATTCATTTTTATCTATATATCGGCATTGCAATGATTTGAAACAACGTGAATCTGATTATAAGTAGTCGTTGATAAGCTGTGAGAAATCAATTGACATTTTCACCGAGGTTTAAAATTAAACCAGGTGATATGTGCACATGTTATAAGGGTCAGTTGTTATCGCTTATCTTTTTGGTCAAGTTCAACTTGTGCAAATAATATTTTGATATATATGTTCATTCACGTTACATGGTGCAGAAAATTGTCGTTCGTCCACAACATCGATCCTACGTGAGTACAGAGTATTGCAAGTGTGTTTATCTTTTTTTTTTCGTTTGGCATAGACACATATATAGATGTTTTTAGGTGGACTTTATTTTTTATTTGCAACTATTTGCACGTTTCCAATTTTATTTGTTGTTATACACTCAGACACTATATTTTTGTGCATGACACACCCCCTTACATTGCAAAGTAGTTAAATTTGTGCACGCTAACTCTTTGGTTTGACTTTGATGGTAGGTAGCCTAAAAAATTCTAATTAACTCTTAGTATTCTGTAAAAATCTATTTGTGTTTAAATTACCTATTTAAATACTAAACTACAGTCTAATTATTGATGTGGGCTAATCACTCAAGAGTTTAATACGTAAAAATGTTTTCTACTTTATTTTTCGACCATGAATTTTTTAGATAGCTATTATTTTTCATATAACGACGTATTTTTTGCAAGAAACTGTATGATGTTTGGCATTGTAACGTCTTCTTCTAAATATAATGTGATCAGGTGATGACAAACATATGAGACGAGTTATCGTCTGTTTAGGCACCAACCTACGTCGCATCGTGTCGAGACACACCCGCAATACGTATATCAGTCACGCTTTACAAAAATAGAACGTAAATTTACATGTTTATTACTATTATTTGCCAAACTCATTAATGACGCATGTATTGACAACGTAGTGCTAATTTGAAAACTAAAGAGTGGAACAGATATCTCATTAAATTGCCATCCATATACATATATAGGTAATAACATCCAGTTGGATGGAGTGTAGTTACACTGCCAATCAATTAACTAATTGTTTTTCATAAAAATACCCGCTACACACACGGCAACACAACACGCCTTTTGACTTCTAGTGCGTTTTCTATACAATGAAAAATTAATAAACATACTTCTTTCATTATATGTCAAGTCGGAAGCCACTATTAAAAATTAAACAGAGATATGTTATGTGCTCTCGCGGCGGCTCGTAAATAAAAAAAAAATAGCCTTTATTTACCTTCTATTTATAGTTATAAATTATATCTACATAACAATATATACAATTTATTTCACTAAGGCACCCACGTATGGATATAGGGCTCCTTCATATTCTGCCAAGCATTCCGGTCGTACACGAATCTCATCCAGACCACATCACGCCATCTCCTTTTCTGACGCTCTCTTGTGCGCGTGCCATCTCTCAGACACCAACCAGAGTATTATGCGTTTGTTACACCTACCGTTTGTTGCGCTAGCGAAATGACCTGCCCACTTCCATTTCAACTTACTTAGCATTGTTATTGCATCTGTGACTTTGATCTTTAGTCTAATGTCCACATTCTTGTCACTGTCTTTTAATTTAAGACCTAGAATTGAACATTCAATTGCTTGTTGAGAAGTGTTTATCTTCTTAATTATTTTTTTCCTGAGCCACCAGGTTAGACATACATAGAGTAAAGGCTATAAGATATAGTGTCCATAAGTTTTGCTTTTTTTTATAGATAGTTAAATATATTTTTGAAGTTATACTTCTTTTGGCGTGTTAGGGAACAATAATTAGAGTGAATCTTTACGATGCGCGCGCACACCGTCACGAGAAAACCGACACGCTGAAGTTAGCTATAGAACAACGAACATTTTAGTTTTTTAACTAGATAATGTATAAAACTTTCAATGTATTAAATAAATACCTTTTTTCTATTGTTAGTGTCGTTTTTTCTATAAATGTAGAATAAGGCGAAAGATAAAATTTTTGAAAAGATTTTTATCTTGTTACGCTAAAGAAGTATAACTTCTAACGTACGTACACACACAATATTGTATTATATATATATATATATATATATATATATATATATATATATATATATATATATATATATATATATATATATATATATATATATTAGTAATTTGCTTATAAATGTTTTTCTTAGCCCAGCGTTTGTTAACGCAGCTGTTATTCTTCGATCAATATTGTTCGTGGCGGCTTAGCATATCCTATATTCAGATGCAAGATGTTATCCACCCTGATGCCTGTTTTTATCTGCTGTGGGTTGTTATATATTTCAGTCTATAAAATCTAACTGATCTGGCTACCATTCCTTCTCTGAAACTAAAAGTTAATCTTAATGAATGAGAGGTAGCTCCAAAAAGGCACATCGTATACCTTTAGAACTGTTGAATATTGTTGAGAATTATTAACTCCACGAGCGGCAGTAAATACTTATTTACATTTAAATGGGCCGTTGGCAGGGTTTTCCTTTGTCAAATCGCACATATCGAGTTTCAGCAAAAGTTCTCGAATAGTCTCGCTTAGGTGCAGCAACTTCGGCGATCTTCCTTAAAGAAATCTAAAACTAGATAATTCTATAATTAGATTGTCAATAAAAACATACAAATACTTCGCAACTATATTCGGTCCATTGAAATAATCATGGAATACTAGACGAATAGCCTCGGCATTATAATAAATTGCTTGATTTATCTCTAACCTTTTTTATTGGATGGGTAAAAATTGGTTAAGAGATCAAGAGCAGCTAAGGAATGATCAGAAGGGCTCTTCTAGCTTATAACACCAACTATGATCGTCATCCCGTCAGCCAAGCGTGATGCTTATGACACTAGCTCCCATTAAGACCATGTCTAACAGTGAATGTCGATAATCTAATGAATTAAACAGAATATTGTATGTTCAAGATTGTTCAGTTAATTAGACTCCAGAGTCAGATAATATACGCTTCTGGTTTATTCTATCAAGAAATCCTCACAGCATGAAATCTGGTCTCTGCTGTAAACAGTAAGACACTCGGCCTACATTACATGATGGTGAATTGTGCGTATACTTCATCTACCACTTTCACGATAAATACGTAGTAATAATAATTTTACCAATATTGTATAGCCGCTAGTACGTAGATATATGTTACTTTTTAACCGACTTCAAAAAAGGAGGAGGTTCTCAATTCGTATGTATTTTTTTTTTATGTTTGTTGCCTCATAACTTTCGACTGGGCGTGTCGGTGCCGGTATCGGTATCTTTAGTGTAGGAATTTCATTACAGTACGTTATATACTAAGCTGTTTATAATTTTGTTTAGGGCTTGGCACCGATTTCAAACCTATCAATAGATAACACATACAAATGATAGTATTTTAAGTTATTTTGTACTTTTCAGTTCTTGAAGTCGGTTTTTTTAAACGTAGTTTTTACTTGTTAGTATACAGTCAAATGTAATATTTTAATTTCTTACTCTTTCCCCCAAACTACAATCGATCTGAAATTTTAAATACATAGTTATGTAACAATGCTTTAATGTACAACCAGTAATTTTTCTCTGACAACCCTTGGATTAAATAAAGATCAGTGTACCTCTTTTATATTGAAAGTCTAATCTCATTTTTTAACATACCTATAATAATTTTGGTGCTCTTATTATTTATTTAGATAATGCCTTTAGACGGGATTTCTTAGTATTTGTCGTCACTGTTTTGATCGCTTTTTAATATGAACATTACGTGATCACGCTGATCATTTTCTATCATAGAGGTCGTTTCGTTATACCTACCTATCACTAGCACAATTCAATCACCAAGCTGAAAGAACATTTCTAAAATAAATAATACTATCATAGAAATTCGGTTCTATTTGTCCCGGCACTTCATATTAGTTTTAGAAAAATATTGACAGGCCCGAGAATTATAAAACCCAATGTATATACGATGCAATATTAGTTTCTTTTTTATTACAACATTATTTTTGGCTTGTCTATTATTGGCTTTGTATAAAAGCTTGTTTCATAGTCTTATAAAGGAAAAGAATATCTCAATTCATTTATGTAAAAAAGTATGGAGAACGATAGAACAAAACAGAAGTTACGTTTTGTTCACACAAAAGTACCTATATGTTTTTGTTAAATTCTAATAAATACAAATTTTAAAATAGCGCAGCTACTACTACTATATGATAATATTTATAACATTTTTGGAGTTTACTCCTTAAGAATCGATTTTCATATAAGGCGCCCGTTATGAGAAAAATTTGAGGAGTAAAATCTAGTGATCGAATGACCTCGTTACGTTTTTGGTGCGCAACTTATTCTGCGCACCTTTCACTTTCTGATATGAGATAATACTTCACTGAAGCGTTTTAATAAATGTAAATAAAATATATAGGTATATTATTTTTAGTCAAATGAGCTTTTTTTGCGCCTGTTTTGATAATCGTACTTAAGGAGTACCTAAACTCTAGTCGTGCGTCGGAACCGACACACACACTTTTTTTATAAAAAATACTAGAAATGATTAAAATGCAATTTAAATGGTCTTCAGCAGAGTACGTGAAGGAGCTCACAAAAATGCCGACGATGTGCTATTTGATATGTTCAAAAATGAAGAGACTGGTCTACTGCCTGTTGGAAAATTTTTGGCCGTGAGTGTTACTTTATTTTTAAAAATGATATACTGCATTTATTTAAATTATTAAGGTATTTTATCAAATAGAAAATAATAATATTTAGAAATAGAAATTACAATCTACTATATATCTATAAAAGAATGTTTCTATATATAACATCGTTAAACTCAGAAATAATTTGACCGATCATTATGAAAATTGGTATGTATTTTTTCACGGAAAAGGTTTTTTACCCAACCACACTTTCACATCCATTTAAAATTATGTCATTAATTCCAGGCCTTGAGGACTACTGGCATAAGGAAAAATGATTCACGTGTTAAAGAAGTAATGCACAACTTATATAAAGTTCACAAAGAGTCTAATTTCGAAGGAGGTTCACCTGAAACATTGAAACTGGATAGAAAGACTTTCAAAGAAGTTATATCTCCCAACATTGTTTTGATAACGAGGGCATTCCGAAGTCAGTTTGTAATTCCAGACTTTCAAGATTTTATAAAAGATATTGAAGAAATGTATTGGGGTGCTAAAAGCATTACAGATGGTAAAGTGGCCAGTTATATACCACAACTTGCACGAGCAAGCCCTGATAGTTGGGGTGTAAGCGTTTGTACCATAGATGGACAACGATTTTCTATCGGTAAGAATATTACAATAACTTTCTATCTCCTTCTTACGCAACATACGTATATCTCGTACTGCTTAGTATGAACATCCACTAAGTATCTAAATAATAATTACCCAATCCAATGCTAGCTATACTGTTTGAGAGTTTAAACTTTACAGTATTGTTAATTGCTTACCAATGATCCAGTGCTATTGTATCTATTCCATAAACCATTATATTTGACTCCATCTCCGGGCGAAAATTATGATACAATTTGCATTGATTACAATATTTATATACTAAAGTATAACTATTTAAGAAGTTACCTTAGGATAATCCTCTATAATAATATAATCAAAATTAGGATAATCCTCTATAATAATATAATCAAAATTAGGATAATCCTCTATAATAATATAATCAAAATTAGGATAATCCTCTATAATAATAGCTCGCGCCGGGCTGGCCACGGACGTTAAGGATTCGGTACCAGTGGCTGGCCCAATGACGCTGGGGAGGGAATACGGTGGATTATGGGGCCACGCGCCGCCCTTTCTGTGCCTCGGATACAACAATTGTCGTGTGTCCAGACCATAGCCTGCAAAAAACAAACAGGCTAATCTGAGCTATTTACCATAAACTATTCTAATATATACAAAAAACTGCGTCAGCAGTCTTTTGTGTATATTAGAATAGTACACCGATGGCTTAGTGTGACAGTAAGCCGAATAAGACTGTTCACCATATTTTTTTTGGGGTGGACTATGGATGTTGTCTCGCCCCGCCAAATCAGTCCGGGATGACGGAAGAGGCGGCGCGTGACCCCATAGACCCACCATGCAAAACTCCTTTCTTCGCCGTGCGAGCGGACCACCGGTACCATTTGTCTTCGGTGGCCATAAGACTGTTCACCTAGCTATTGATAATGGATATACGAACAGCGAAGATACAAGATCAGGCAGCCTAGTGCATGCTAATAATAGAAGACAATATTGTCATTATGGAAAATAGGACGAAAATATGTTATGAATCTGAAATTGACGTGCCCGTAAGAGGTGATCCGAAAAATAAGGTTAAACATAGTAATTATTATCTTTCCAGGTGATGTGAATGTTCCATTTACTCTGCAGTCCTGCAGCAAACCTCTCACATACGCGATGGCTCTCGAAACTTTGGGGCCTGACGTAGTACACAAATATATTGGCACAGAGCCCAGCGGCCGCAACTTCAATGAACTCGTTCTAGACTATAACAGTATGTACCAACGTTAACATAATATGTAGTGGCGATACAATGTTTTTAAAACCATGACATGAATAATACACAAAAACATCAACAATAATTAATGCCAACTTAATATTAGATTAATAGTAATTATAATTCTAATTCCACAGTGAAACCACACAATCCAATGATCAATGCAGGAGCAATTTTAGTATGCGCATTATTAAAAAGTTTGGACAAACCAGAAATGACCCTCGCTGAAAAGTTCGATTACGTCATGTCTTTCTTTAGCCGACTTGCTGGCAATGAAGTCTTGGGCTTCAACAATGCAGTATTTTTATCGGAACGTGAGGCGGCTGACAGAAATTATGCACTTGGCTTCTACATGAGAGAGTACAAATGTTATCCCGAAAAAACAAATCTACGTGAATGTATGGATTTCTATTTCCAGGTGATTATTTTAAATGTGTTCTTAAACAACCTCTCAGGTCTCAAAATTTGTAGTTTACTTTTATCCTTCCATCCAACCATCTATCAGTCAATTGACGTGCACTGTTAGGTCGAGGCCCTGCAAGTTTTACAATGTCGTCAGTCCACCTGATGGGGACCTTCGTACACTTGCCTACCGGCCGTTGTAAAAGCGGTGGTGGAAAGCGTCAGGAATTGGAACGTGGTCCACGCATCTCAATTCTTGACGCTTTCCACCACCGTCGTCTCGCGAAACGAAATGACGGAGCGGGTCCGGGAGAAATTCCTCTACGTGGACACGTTTCGCCGTCGACGGCTGGGCGGCACAGGCGCGAGTATTTGCGCTTGATGCTGCACTAGCCGAAGCTGTGGGTGTCTGAATCGGGCAATAGTCCATCACCCGAGTAGAGAACGGCCGCGTGAGAACGGTAGCGACTCCGGCAACTTTCGTTGTCGGAGTCGCTATCGAGTTGCATCGAGACGATACCCGAAAAGATAACCCTCCGAGTAAGCCTCCAATGACAAGGACCAGGTACCGATGGCCCGCCCGCACGGCGTAGAGAGGTACGTGCAAGACACGTTCTAAACACCTAAAAAGCGGCGCATGAGCGTGACTTACACGCTCACCGCGACAACCGCCCGGTTTGGTTGCAGTCGCCGAATGTAATCACAGTTCCAACAATTGACTTGCAAGTTGCTTATCCACTTATTAGTATTGAAGAAAGTATTGTTAGCCGGAGGACAATGTGCATTAGATATGTTAATGTACCAGTACAATTACATATTTTTCGCATAATTTCTTTTATTATTTTTATGCCAGTCAAAAACGACTTGCAATCTTAATATCTGTTTGGGAACTTTTATCATGTTTATTAATTTTCTAAAATGAAATAAAATTACACTTACCATTTATTTAAGGATATTCTGAGTTTTTTAAGATATTTCGCACTAAAAAATACACACGATTTTGGGCAGGTGGATGTGGAGTTAGTCTTAAGCCTCACCATGTACCCATTACCAAGGGGAGGGTTAAAAATGATAAAAAACCATCACATGATTAATAGACGACCCTTAAATAGCTGGTAAGTAGACTGATCATAGTCAATTTCTTAATTAGAACGTTTTCTTTATATTTCAGTGTTGTTCCATGGAAGCAAATTGTGACATAATGTCCATCATGGCTGCTACTCTTGCCAATGGCGGCATCTGTCCAATCACAGATGAAAAAGTACTACGACCAGACTCGGTTCGCAATGTGCTCTCTTTGATGCATAGTTGTGGCATGTACGACTACTCTGGACAGTTCGCCTTCAAAGTGGGACTTCCAGCTAAATCAGGAGTATCGGGCGCTATGCTTATAGTTGTTCCTAATGTTATGGGAATCTGCACATGGTCTCCGCCACTAGATCCTCTCGGAAATAGTTGCAGAGGATTACAATTTTGTGATGTATGTGATATAATATATAACTACCTACTCATACTTATTGTATTTAAATTATAAAATGCTGCCATACTGCCCTTTTTAGACATCACGCCAAAGTTGCTGGTGCCGGCTTTGAGGACATTTTCATTCATTAGGTTGTTTAGAACTGGAAATGTAACGACAGAATATAATGAAAGAGTTTATTGTATAAAATTGTGTAGATAGTGTAAGTAATTGAATTGAATGCCACAGTGGCCACAGATGCACTATGCAAATTAGCGTATGCCAACCCCGTGAAGTTGAAGGTTGAAAATTTTAGTGTAAAATATCAATAGTACTAAGTTCGCATAAGCGCAGTTGCACCATTTACCAGTACTGAACAAAATCAGATCGTCGATTAGGCAATAGCTTCACTTGAAAACTAATTAGTTTATCATTGTAACTTATTGATTATAATCGGTCAAGGAAATAATCTAATACCATTTAAATTCTCCATTTTATGAAATCTAGGAGAATATAATATAATACTTGTGCATTGATAACTTGAACACAGTTCCCTTTTGAAGACTAGTTTTTCCTTAATGATTTTATTATTTTTAGGACTTAATCAAACGGTTCAATTTCCACAAGTATGATAATATACGCTACGCTAGTCACAAGAAAGATCCACGGCGTTACAAATTTGAATCCACCGGTTTGAATATCGTCAACCTTTTATTCTCTGCGGCAAGTGGCGACATCAGCGCTCTAAGACGGTGAGAATATAAAACATTTGTAGTCCTACATAATACATGAATAATAATTAATAGAAGCTGATATATTATTATTGTTTAACAGTCAAAGGTCTGATCCGTATCTACTTGCTATTCGGTGAAACCCTCATAATTATTTGCTTTTGTCAAATATTAGTATAGTACCTCTAGCTTATTTATTTATCCGTGCTTTTTGTAATGCTTGATAGGTTAACCATATCATTAAATGACATCGATGCTCATTGCATCATTGTCTAAGTTCATACACATCCCACTGCGGGGCTCGAGCCTCCTCCGCAATGGGAGAAAAATTCACCTAGGTACTAGTACAGTATACAATGCTAGTTAAATGGGTTGGTATAGAGTAGGTACTATTTCAGATTCTCCTTCTCTGGTACATATTTTATAGGAACATATATCCTTTAGTCGTCTATTGCGACAGCCACTGCCAAGATAGGGAGTGTTTTCTTTTTTATTTATTGCTCTTGGTAGCAAACTAGTAAGCAGCACACCTGATGGTAAGTGTTACTTCCACCCATGGACCTTCGCATTACCAGGGGTACCTAGGCCCTAGAACCTAGGCCGCTGCCTACCAATGACAACACCAAACCCACCTAGACAGTTTGGTTGTCGGTTCTCTCACTCACTCAACTAAGCACAGCAGCATATTGTCACTGCTCAGACAATCGATTTTCTGCGAAAGTGTAGTACTGCCCCGGACAGACCGGCCCGCGGCTGTAGACAGATTAGATAGATTTGTAGATAGATTGTATTCTTTCTCCGTCACCACACAGACAAAGACAATTACGCAGTTACTAAATTATCTAAACGGAAAAGACCTAAAATTTAGTCCAGTTAAATGAGGTTTCGGAGCAAAGTCACTAAAGATGTGTACTAAAGTTAACTGAAGGCAGCAACCTTCAGTCAACTTTAGTACACATCTTTAGTATTATTAGTTTAGTCTGCCATTTAATTCATTCATCTACACAATCAGCAGCTCCATACTATTGTTCCTTTAAATATGCTTATACGTTGTTTAGTATTTAGACATGTATTTATAATCATTATACACTTTTATTCGTACATTAATGTATCTTTAAAATAATAATACCTAAATTAAGTGCATTCTTTACTTGGATTTTTTTTATTTATCAGGCATCATCTCTCCGGTATGGATATGACTTTATCAGACTACGATGGTCGTACTGCACTTCATCTAGCAGCAGCTGAAGGTCACCTGGGTTGCGTGGACTTTCTTCTTGCCCAGTGTGGTGTTCCTCATGATCCACGCGACCGCTGGGGAAGTCGTCCTCTAAATGAAGCTGAGACTTTCGGTCACACTGCTGTTGTACAATACTTAAAGGATTGGGAGTTGACGCATCCCCCTGATCAAGCTACTGATGCAAATGCAAACACTTCTACAGTCGAGGAAATGATTCCAGATACCAAAGCAGACCCAGAAAACGCTGCAAAAGATACTGGTATTCAAGAGATTGTATCTAGAAATGGTGACAAAATACAATAGAATCTCAGTTAATTAGATCGATGAAACTAAACGATCTCATAGCTCTTCAGGTGTCAAAACATCAATTTGATTTTCTTAAATATGAAGTTTTTTTTTATAATTATTTTTAATAGCTTAATTTATAAATTACACAGGTAGCCGTTTGACATGCATACAATTATTATAATGCATCTGCACAATGCTTGATATGGTCTGTTTCTCAATCAACAAAAGATTAATTATCTGAAATATAGATCTTTCTTTTATTTGCTTCAATTTATTTGCTATTTTTTTATTATTTTGTATTCTGAGTCGCAGTGTCCATTATCTAATAGAAATTGTGGCTTTACTCCAAAATTGTGAAACAGGCTCGTAGTTGTTATAAAGACAAATGATTTTGAATACGTGTTATGATTTTTTAATATGTGTCATATTTTATGTATAAGTGGGTATTTAAACTTTATACCGTACTTCTACTAAGTAGAATAGATTATCGAACAAAATGCATTTTATGTTTTGATGACTTTACTCGTCGAATGTTTATTGTTGTAGACATTCAATTAAACCTAAAAAAAAACTATAACTACTAGGTAAGGTTACCTATGTAGGTATATTTATTAACCTGTACTAGGTACAGGTATGTTTTGTGTAGTTCGTATTTTAAAGAATTATTTCAAATTTGAAGGTTTTGAAAGTTGTTAAGATATACATACACGAGGTATTTATCTATTAAGCGTTGCGCTCTAGAATATACGATATGAATATAGGTATTATTCACAAGAACATTTGAGAAAAATCTTAAAGATAAAACACCAAGGAGAGATGCTTAGAGAATCGAATATGAATTGAAAAGGAAACTTATAATTAAATTATAATCTATATTGTACTTCATAAAATCAATATATTTTATCATCTAAAAATTTTAGCTTTTCAAAACATTATATATAATCGTAAGTAGCTATTTGGTATTGGGTGGTAAAGTACACTTTCTTCAAACTGAATTTCGTTTTAATAGTATATCACAGGAACCACAAATTATGTCATTTGCCCGGTGGTTTGTAAGAAACCTCCTTCCGAACCCTCGTCTCATTTATATATATTTGCAGATATATTATAGAATACAGTAACACAAGGCTAAAGTTTCATTTGGTAGATGGTATTAGGACACTCAGGAAGAAGCAGAAAGAAAGAAGTTGTGTGTCTACTTCCTTCTTCTATTGTATATTATAGTGAAATAGCAGAAATGCCGTTTGGAGACTAGCGTTCTAAATGTTTATAATGTTGTAGAACTTGTAGTTAGTATTGGTGTTCTTTTTAGATGAGGTTAATAAAAAATTTAATGTATGCATTAAAATATTACAGTAATAATTAACCATACATATAGCTGCTTAATATGATCCATATCTACTTACATATTACTTACGTAACTTTAAGCATCTGATTCTTGAGACTCCTGCCCTATATTGTATTTTTAACATTCCATTTATAGTGTTAACAAAATGAATATTGTAAAAAATGTGTATTGAGATATATAATATCGCCAATCAATATATTAAATTTAAAATAAAGACCTAAGAGGAATGTTAAAAATTATATATTTCCTATCAATATGATAATATTGTATTCTGACAATAAATATTCATATGGATGTCAATTAAATAATAAATTGTTGACACAAAACAAAATGCTGTATCATTATGTTGTTGTTGATGACAATTGTCCTGTGTGATTATTTAGTGTTGATCATTTATCAAAATCGTACTTTTAGTAACAATGAAATTCTTAAGATTTATAACATACAAATCATAAAAATAATATATAAAAATCGTACATACAAAATTTTACCTTCTTAATGTACAAAAACATATTTTTTTAGGAAGTACAATTTTATGAAATTGTATCACCATTCCCAATTTTATACGAATTCAAAAAATAACAATTGCGTATATAGGTACGTACGATATTTATAAGTTGAATCTTTAGATTCATTACATAAAATAATATGTAAGCATTATATCAAACCCTATCCATATTATTTCAATCTTATGGATATCCGTTTGTTCTCATTGGATGAACCATTTTTTTTTTTAATCATTACCCTTTTTTTTTTTTTCGGAAGGTGGGACCATGGATGTGGTTGCGCCCCGGCAAATCGGCCCGGGGCGACGGAAGAGGGGGCGCAACCCCATGGACCCACCCTGCAAACACCTCTCTTCGCCGTGCGAGCGGACCACCGGTACCCGATCTTTGTCTTCGGTGGCCCGCCCGGCGATATACCCTCTCGGGTTCCTCTCTCGTCGACGCCCCTACAGCTTTCGCCGTCGAGGCGTCGCTCTCACGCGGTGGCCTCACGTCGGGTGATCGGACAATTCCCCGGTCCGATCACCCGAAGCCTCGGTTAGGGCGGCATCAGGCGCAGATACTCGCGCATGCGCCGCCCTGGCCGCGGGCGGCGGCCCGGGTAACAGGAATCCTCCCGGACTAGTTCCGCCGCCTCCTTCTGCGAGATGACAGCCTCGCAGAAGGCGGCGACCGCGTCCCAATTCCTGACGCTGTCGAATATCGCTTTCACGACAGCCGGCAGCGTCAGGTCGGCACCGATGACAGCGACGAGGTCACGGCGCTGCCCGTCCCAGCCCAAACATACCTCAAGCGTATGTTGCGCCGTGTCCTCGTCGCTACTGCAATGGTGGTAGGACGGAGACCACTCCCTCCGCACGACCGTGTGCAGGTACTTGCCGAGAGCACTCCATGCCGCCGCTCCATCCACTCCATCAGTACGGGCCGGAGGGCCTCGACGGTAACAACACCGTGTCTAGGCGTCTCCAGCCGCGTAGCCCAATGGGCGATGACTTCTCGGCGGGCGTCCTCGCGCCAGGTGTCAACGATGGGGAGCCACCCTCGTCGCGCATTGTGGTAACCCGCCGGTAGAGGTCGGAGAGCATCTCCGCCTCTAGGTCCCACTGGGGTGTCCCGGCCAATAGACATGCCGCCTCGGTAGATACCGTGCGGTACCCTCGAATGGCTCTGACGGCCATGGCTCGCTGTGGCCTCCACAGTATAGCCCTGAGCCGGGCGTTCAGAGCCCTCGCCCACACGGGTGCGCCGTACATGGCCATTGAGCGGATCACCCCCGCATACAGCCGTCGGCCCTCGAAACTGGGTCCGCCCACGTTCGGCATGAGCCGAGAAAGGGCGGACGCCGCGCCGACCAGCCGGGGAGCAATTTGACGGAAATGCTCCCGGAACCACCATCGCCCGTCGAGCACCAGACCCAAGTACCTCATATGGGCCTGGATACTGATGTGGATGGAGTTGACGACTAACGAGGCGCCGATGGGCAGCCTCACACGGGGCCCATGGAATAAAAGGGCCTCCGTCTTGTTTAGGGCCACCCTGAGCCCCAGCGCCTCGATTCGCCTGACCATCTCCTCGGTGCCGAGAGTGGCCAGGCTCGCCGCCTCTTCGAGTGTCCTGCCCCGGGCTGTGACGAGCGTGTCGTCAGCATAGCATATAACGCTCAGCCCGGGGGGGAGACACCCTCTCAACGCCCAGTCGTAACCGATGTCCCACAGAGTCGGCCCCAGAACCGACCCCTGCGGAACACCGTACGACATGGGCGTCCGGACAATGTCCCCTGCGGGGCTCGCGTAGAGAACACTGCGCCCCTCCAAATAGTCTGCCACCAGCCGCCTGAGGTACGGGGGCACTCCATGGAATCGGAGCGCCTCCCTGATGCAGCTGAATGGCAGACTATTGAATGCGTTGGCGATGTCCAACGACACCGCCAACAGCACTCCTTTGCCGGCGACAGCGTCCGCGGCCGTCTGCCTCAGGCGTAGCAGGGCCCCGATGGTCGAACGCCCCCTCCGAAACCCAAATTGAGCGTCCGACAGATCGGGCCCCACCTCCTCCAGGTGCCGGACGATGCGGGCAGCGAGGACACGCTCCAGCAGCTTACCCACATCGTCCAGAAGCACAATGGGCCTGTAGGCCGACGGCGAATCCAGGGGCCGTCCCGGCTTTGGCAGGAGAACCAACCTCCCTTCCTTCCAGCACTCAGGGAACTGTCCAGACGTCAGACAGGCGTTGAACAGTTGCCTGAGGCGAGGCTCGAAGTGCTCGAGGAGCGACGTCAACACCCGGACTGGTATTCCGTCCGGGCCGGGGGCCGTGGTGTCGGAACGAATCTTCGCCACAGCCGCCCCCACTTCCGACTCCGTCTCAGGCGGAAAACTCTCGTCGGCGTCCCGGTCGTGATCTGGCGAAGCCATGACCGGGGGCGTGTGTTCCGACTGCCGCGGGAACAGCTCCTCGACCACCCTACGAAGGAGGTCGGGCTGGAGGGTCTCGGTGAGGGGGGGGGCCCTGCGCGCGAAGCTTATTCAGCGACGCGCGATACGGGCGACCCCAAGGGTCACGGTCGAGACCGTCCAGCATCTCCTGCCAACTCGCGTCCTTGGCCGACCGGATGGCCAGCCGAAAGGCGGTACGCGCACTGCAGTACGCCTCATACAGCTGGCCCTCCCGCTCAGCATCGCGGCGACGCCGCCGGCTGCGGGTGTAGGACCTTCGGGCACTAATGCACGCCGCACGAAGGTCCGGCAGTCTTGGGGACCACCAGTAGACCCCCTGCCTCGGAGGTAGACGCCGCACCCTGGGCATGGCCGCATCGCAGACCTGCGTTAGCGCACTGCGTATGCGGGCAGTCTCAGCGTCCACTCCGTCCGCTGGGCGGGGTGAGGACAGCCACGTATTCACGATGGCCGCCTCCGCCAGTAGGTCCCTATCTAGACGCCCCACAGCCCACCGCGGAAACGCGGGAGCTCGGTCCGCCCTGTGACCCTTGCTGGGGTCCCGGAGAGGGGAGACCTCCATCCGGATGTAACGGTGATCCGACAGGGTCTCCGCCACCTCCAGGACATGCCAGTTCCTCACTCGTGGTGCGACAGCGGGGCTAGCGAACGACAAGTCCACTATCGACCCACCCTGCTGTCGCACACACGTGTTCACTGAGCCTCTGTTTAGGACACAGAGCCCCAGAGCGAGGGTCTTGGCTTAACTGCCCGGACCGCGAGGAAGACAACCTCTATAAAGAATTTCGAATGTACATTCGAATTCGGAAATCACCCACAATCTTAAGTTTTGGCGTGCGGCGAGAAGATGCATGGCAGATGGGTTGTTCTGTTCTTAGCACGCTCCAGCCAGGGTACCGGCTGCCCCCCTGGTTGGTAAATGTAGGCTTGCCCGGGTACAGGGATCTCTGCCCGGGTCGACGTCATAGTTTCTCCCACACTCGTGGGTTTTATCATGGAAACTTTTTTAAAAAATAACAATATTTACGATGGGGATCATGATGATTCCCACCTCAAGGCCCGGTCATGCCAACGCAAAACTGACCAAAACGACGCCTCGTCCTCGGGACTCGAGGCGTCCGCCGAGGGTCCGGCACAGCACATGGAGGCCCAAACAACACCGAAGCGGAGGTCGCCCAGGAGGAGCCGGGGGAAGACCTCCAGCTTCAAACGGCGATTGGAGGAGCGGCGAGCGCGCAGAAAGGCTGCCGCCGCGGAAGCGAGCAAGGACGGCGGTAGAGCCGAAACGGAGCCGTCGACGGACGAGGGCGACAGCGATGTCGCAGAGCCGTCCGGGGAAGATGGGGGTGGCGGTTCTACCGCCAAAATGGACGAGGGCGGTGACATTCCCGCAGGGCCGTCCGAGAAGGATAGCGGGCCGGCTGTTGAAGCCCCCGCCAGGTCGTCAGCGCGTCTTGTGGCAAAGAGCCCGGCGGCGACAGTGACAACGCTGACGACCAAGGAGAAGGCCCTCCCCTCGCAGGTGAGGAAGCGCCGCCTAAGTAAGGGTGGCAGCTCGGGTGCCGACTCAGAGGGGAGCGTGGCCAGCATGCCCCCACCTAAGGTGCCGGCTTCCCGAAGAGGGCGAGGGGCCTCGGAAGAAGAAGCGGCGGTCGCTGCCCGCGCCAACGGCGACCCCCCCGACCTGCGGGCCGAAAATGCCCGCCTTAATGGCGAGATGTCGGCCATTCGGACCCGGAACCGGCAGTTGGGGGACATGCTGGCGGGGATGCGGCGGGCAAACCGCCAGTTATTGAAGGACATGGCCGACCTAAAGGCGCAAATGGCGCTGCTCGCGCCGCCTGCGCCAGTTGCGCCACCGGCCAAGGCCGGCCACTCAGCGGCCGCTGCAGCGCCAAAGCCGCCTCGCGCGGGGCGGTGCCGACGACGTTGGGCACTGGCGTGACGGTAACACCCGTCCCCACGGCGAGAAAGACGCCAGCCGCCGCGAAGCGCGCGTCACTGGCTGGCGCTGGCCCAGCCGCCGCGGCGAAACTGGTCCCAGTGGTGAGGATGACGCCTCTCGCTGCGGACCGCATGCCGCCGGCTAGCGTCCCTGCGGCGCCAAAGCCGCCAGGCGCCGCGGAACGGGCCCCGAAGAGGCCCAGCCGACCCCGATACTTGCGGTGGGAGGCTTACCGGACGAGGCCCTGCGCCAAATCATCGACGCAGTCGGAAAACTCGTCGATGCGCGCGTGGCCGTTCTGGAGGCAAGGTTGCCTCCAGAACCACGTGTCCGGCCGCCTCTCGCTGCGGACAAGCGGTCGCATGTGGCATCAGCCCCCGCCCCGCTGCCTTGTCAGGGTGGCCGCGTGGGTGGCAGCTACGCCGCGGCCGCGGGTGCGCCCAAGCCTAAGGGGCCCGCGCCTAAACCTAGGAAGAGGACGGTACCGGCTCCTGCCGGACCGCAGTCATCGTCGGCAACAACACCGCCGGCGACGACTAGCGCGTCAACGACTGCGCCTTCCGCGCCTGTCACGCCTGCTGCGCCCGAGGGTTGGCAGGTGGCCGAGCGCGACCGGAAGAGTCGCGGTCAGAGGAGGAGAGCGGAGGCCAAGCGCGCCGCTGAGGTCCCCGCTCCCGCTCCACAGGCAGGAGCCGGTAAAAAGAAGAGGCCGCGCAAGGGGCTCAAGTCGCCGAAGACAGCCGCAGTGGTGATCACTGTGCTGCCTGAGGCGGCTGAGAAGGGCCTCAGCTACGAGGCCGTCTTGAGGAAGGCTCGGCGGGAGCTAGACGTCTCCGATATTGGAGGCGTCGAAGCCAGGACCCGCAAGGGCCGGACAGGGGCTCGAATCCTCGAGTTCCCCGGGGCCGAGGGCTCCAAGACGGCCGACAGCGTAGCTGACAAGCTGCGAGGTTTGTTTGCCGAGGAGGGTGGCATCAGGATCGCCAGGCCCGTCAAGTGCGCCGAAATGCGCATCGCGGGTCTGGACGACTCCATGACGGTGGAAGACATCCGGGAGGCTATTGCCTCGAGAACCGGGTGTCCCATAGACACCGTCCGGGTTGGTGTCATCCGCTCCGGTCCGGGCGGCGTAGGTGCCGCCTGGGCGCAGTGCCCGGTGGAGTCGATCAGGCAACTGGCCGGCTCAGGCAGGCTCCTCGTGGGCTGGAGCTCGGCGCGGGTGACCGTGCTTGAGCACCGGCCTGCGAGGTGCTATAAGTGCATGGCGGTCGGACATACTTGACCGACGTGCACTAATTGCTTCGACTGCGGCGGACTGTGTTTCCGCTGCGGTCAAACCGGGCACGTGGCGGCACCTTGCGCCGCCCCACCCCACTGCCCCACGTGTGCGGCGGGCAATAAGCCCGCCAAGCACCGCATGGGCTCTGGGGCGTGCAAACCTCCAGCTTCGGCCCCAAAGGGGCGGGGCGGCCCTCCGACCACGGCCGCTCCCGCTCCTAGCGCGGTCCGATCGCCCGCCGGCGAGGGGGAGGTCATGGATACAGCCCGTTAATGGCTACACCATCCATGCACCACCTCTTGTAAGCCAACACCAACCACTCCGCCGGTGCGCAGGATTTACTCCTGCAATCCATGGCGGAGTGGTCGATTGGTGCAGCCGTAGTCGCAGAACCGTACTGCGTGCCTGATCGCCCCAATTGGGTGGTCAGCCGAAACGGAACTGCAGCAATCGTCGTCTCAACGCAGCGGCACTTCCCGTCCTTGTCTCTTTTGGATAGGGGCGAGGAATTTGTCGCGGCGGAGTGGGGAGGGGTCACGCTCTACAGCGTATACCTCTCCCCTACCAGGAGAATGGACGATTTCGGGGCCTCCCTCACCAACCTGGAGGCCTCGATACGGCGACTAGCACCGGGCCTCGTCCTGGTTCTGGGGGTCTTCAACGCCAAATCCACGGCGTGGGGGTCCCCTATGACGGACGACCGCGGGCGGGCGGTCATCGAGTGGGCGGCTTCACTGGGCCTCTGTGTTCTTAACAGGGGCTCAGTGAACACGTGTGTGCGGCAGCAGGGCGGGTCGATAGTGGACTTGTCGTTCGCTAGCCCCGCTGTCGCACCACGGGTGAGGAACTGGAGTGTCCTGGAGGAGGCGGAGGTCCGGATGGAGGTCTCCCCTCTCCGGGACCCCGGTAGGGGTCACAGGGCGGACGGAGCTCCCGCGTTTCCGCGGTGGGCTGTGGGTCGTCTTGACAGGGACCTACTGGCGGAGGCGGCCATCGTTCACACGTGGCTGTCCTCACCGCCCCCAGCGGACGGGATGGACGGCGAGGCTGTCCGCATCCGCAGTGCGTTAACGCAGATCTGCGATGCGGCCATGCCCAGAGTGCGGCGGCGTCTACCTCCGAGGCAGGGGGTCTACTGGTGGTCCCCAAGATTGGCGGACCTTCGTGCGGCATGTATCAGAGCCCGAAGGTCCTACACCCGCAGCCGGCGGCGTCACCGCGACGCTGAGCGGGAGGGCCAGCTGTACGAGGCGTACCGCGATGCGCGGACGGCCTTTCGGCTGGCCATCCGAGCCGCCAAGGGTGCGAGTTGGCAGGAGATGCTGGACGGTCTCGACCGTGACCTCTGGGGTCGCCCGTATCGCGCGTCGCTGAACAAGCTTCGCGCGCAGGGCCCCCCCCTCACCGAGACCCTCCAGCCCGACTTCCTCTGTAGGGTGGTCGAGGAGCTGTTTCCACGGCAGTCGGAACACACGCCCCCGGTCATGGCCTCGCCAGAACAAGACCGGGAGGCTGACGACGAGTGTTCCGCCCGTGACGGAGACGGCAGTGGGAGCAGCTGTGGCGCGGATTCGTTCCGCGACCACGGCCCCCGGCCCGGACGGAATACCAGTCCGGGTGCTGACGTCGCTCCTCGAGCACCTCGAGCCTCGCCTCAGGCAGCTGTACAACGCCTGTTTGGCGTCTGGACGGTTCCCTGAGTGCTGGAAGGAGGGGAGGTTGGTTCTTCTGCCAAAGCCGGGACGGTCCCCGGATTCGCCGTCGGCCTACAGGCCCATCGTGCTCCTCGACGATGTGGGTAAGCTGCTGGAGCGCATCCTCGCTGCCCGCATCGTCCAGCACCTGGAGGAGGTGGGGCCCGATCTGTCGGATGCTCAATTCGGTTTTAGAAGGGGGCGTTCGACCATCGGGGCCCTGCTACGACTGAGGCAGACGGCCGCGGAGGCTGTCACCGGCGGGGGAGTGCTGTTGGCGGTGTCGCTGGACATCGCCAACGCATTCAATAGTCTGCCATTCAGCTGCATCAGGGAGGCGCTCCGATTTCATGGGGTGCCCTTGTACCTGAGGCGGCTGGTGGCGGACTATTTGGAGGGGCGCAGTGTCCTCTGCGCGAGTCCCGCAGGGGACATTGTGCGGACGTCCATGTCGTGCGGCGTTCCACAGGGGTCGGTTCTGGGACCGACTCTGTGGGACATCGGGTACGACTGGGCGTTGAGAGGGAGTCTCCCCCCCGGGCTGAGCGTGATATGCTACGCTGACGATACGCTCGTCACAGCCCGGGGCAGGACACTCGAAGAGGCGGCGAGCCTGGCCACTCTCGGCAACGAGGAGATGGTCAGGCGAATCGAGGCGCTGGGGCTCAGGGTGGTCCTAAATAAGACGGAGGCCCTATTGTTCCATGGGCCACGCGTAAGGCCGCCAATCGGCGTCTCGCTAGTCATCAACTCCGTCCACATCAGCATCCAGGCCCATATGAAGTACTTGGGTCTGGTGCTCGACGGGCGATGGTGGTTCTGGGAGCATTTTCGCCGAATTGCTCCCCGGCTGGTCGGCGCGGCGTCCGCCCTTTCGCGGCTCATGCCGAACGTGGGCGGACCCAGCTTCGAGGGCCGACGGCTGTATGCGGGGGTGATCCGTTCTATGGCCATGTACGGCGCACCCGTGTGGGCGAGGGCTCTGAACGCCCAGCTCAAGGCTGTTCTGTGGAGACCCCAGAGAGTCATGGCGGTCAGAGCCATTCGCGGGTACCGCACGGTATCGACCGAGGCGGCATGCCTACTGGCCGGGACACCCCCGTGGGACCTAGAGGCGGAGAAGCTCTCCGACCTCTACCGGCGGGTGACCTCACTGCGCGACGAAGCTGGCTCCCCATCGCTGAGCGAGATAGCCACCTGGCGCGAGGACGCCCGCCGAGACGTCATCGCCCGTTGGGCTACGCGGCTGGAGAGGCCTAGACACGGTGTCGTCACCGTCGAGGCTCTCCGGCCCGTACTGATGGAGTGGATGGAGCGGCGGCACGGAGTCCTCTCCTTTCGACTGGTGCAGGTGTTGTCGGGGCACGGATGCTTCGGCTTGTACCTGCACACGGTCGCGCAAAGGGAGTGGACTTCGTTCTGCCACCATTGCAGCAGTGACGAGGACACGGCGCAACACACGCTGGAGGCGTGTCCGGGCTTTGACCGGCATCGCCGTGACCTCGTCGCTGTTATCGGTGCCGACCTGACGCTGCCGGTTGTCGCGAGAGCGATGGTCGACAGCGTCAGGAACTGAGACGCGGTCGCCGCCTTCTGCGAGGCTGTCATCTCGCAGGAGGAGGCGGCGGAACGAGTCCGGGAGGATTCCCGCGACCCGGGCCGCCGTCAGCGGCCGGGGCGGCGCAGGCGCGAATACCTGCGCCTGATGCCGCCCTAACCGAGGCCTCGGGTGATCGGACCGGGGAATTGTCCGGTCACCCGACGTGAGGCCACCGCGTGAGGGCGACGCCCCGACGGCGAAATCTGTCGGGGCGTCGACGAGAGGAACCCGCGAGGGTAAACCGCCGGGCGGGCCACCGAAGTTAAAATCGAGTACCGGTGGTCCGCTCGCACGGCGAAGAGAGAAGGTTTTACGGTGGGTCTATGGGGTCACGCGCCGCCTTTCCGTCACCCCGGACCGATTCAGCGGGGCGAGACGCACCCATAACCCACCAATAAAAAAATAAAAAAAAATAAAAAAAAGGCCCATGTCCAGTAGTGGATGTGTAGAAGATAGTAAATGGGATATTCAATATGGGCAAAACATTTAGCTCCTATGCTATCTTTATTTCGATCGTCAATTTGATATCTTTCGCTTGCGAATTCTACAAGATACTTAATGTGTTTCTTGGTTACTCAATAAAATCGTTATTTATTGGTTCTGATTTCACTTTACTTCAGACTATTTTTACTTTTACCTTGTATAGTTTTGCTTAAACAACGTCAGTAAATAGTATCTGGCATTGCAATTCTAAAGTTTTCCTAATCTTGAGAAAAACTGTAAAGCATGATTAGGTTCAATGAGTATTTTTATCTATGTCTGCGAGTTTATTCACGACGTTCATGAAAATCGTTACATCCTATTTTTGTTAATTAGCTACTGCTATTTTGTTATTGGCCGCAACAAAAATTAGAAAAGATTACATGAGTTACAAAGAATACTTACACGTCCCTCCTAAGTAAAGCAGGTAACAGGAAATCAAAATTGACTAGTCAGCCCATAAGTAGGGATGTACAGCTAAGTGCAGCAGTGCGGCAGCACGGATACGAAAGAGCTTGAAGGGGCCTAAATCATCATCATCATTCGCCTACTCTTATCCCAATTACTTGGGGTCGATACAATATGTACTCTTCTTTAATAGCACATATTGTAAAAGTTATTGGCAATAGTTTTATGACCGGCCGCCTGCCAGACGTTAACCCTCCTTGGTAATGTAATTGTTGACCAAAAGGCATCAGATGGAGTTGGCCCAGGTCGTTATAAGGCTCTTAGTCGTCTTTTATGACATCCACGAGCAAAGTAAGTGTTGGTAGTATTCGTAGCCGCTACCACACAGCTTAAGGTGGCCTGCTTAAGAAAGGTGCCTATATGTGGGAGCCTTAATATTGATTACTACCGTAGGTACAGCAGAGACGCATGGAAATTTTCTCCAATTACAAAAAGTCCATATAGTATACTATTCCACAGGCGACTTGCAAACTATTTAACATGAGGTCACTCTCGTTTCGCCAGCGATCGCGCTCCCAGATTATGTGATGTGCTGATTGTTCATACTCGTGGTCGGATGAGGAATATTGACATAACGGTGAGGGTACGAAGTAGCCAGGATAATTACTGAAATTTAGCATTTAATATGCTTAATTATTTATAAAACCTGAGAGTTTATCGGGTTTTATAAAGCCTATAACAATGTGTAAACATTGTCAGGTAGATTGCATACCGTCACCTTAAGACGTAAATATGATACGAAGCGAAATTTGCATGTCCTACAATAAGTCACGGTGGTGTAGTGGCAGCACGATTGGGCCGGAATCCCAATAGGCGCGGGTTCGAATCCCGCTTGTAATAATTATATTAAAATAATAATTATATTAAAATAATTTTTCGCTTCGTAATCGGGTTTTATAAATATCCAGGATAAGTTAGAAATTGGGCCACAAAATGGTCAACCGCCAGCCACACTTTCTCCAGGCGCTTGCGGATTGAAAAATAGATAAAGATGACGATGAATTCCTTATTTCTATGATGAATTCCTTCTTTCTTGCCATTCGGTTAAAAGCTGTTCATGAAACGGATAAGGGCGCAAACAATCTGGCGATTTTATTACGGTCCGCGCGGTAGAATAATCTTTGTTCTTCCCTTGTGGTGTAATACATCCACGGTTGCCTCTAAGGCTTGAAATCAACCGGAAGTACTCGGTACTAACCGTTTTATAGGCATTATACAAGAATATTAGAGCTAATTGTTACCTTTAAATAATAGTAATTTAAGGCGGGTCGCCCCTATAGGCCTAGCTAGCCCTACCGGCGCATACATTTTTTTATTAATCAATAAGTAGAATATTAATTTAATACCAACATGAAATATATGACAATTCATTTATTAAGAAAATACAAATCACGAAAATTAAAAACTGTAAATTCTTGCAAATTAAATGAATATTGGTAGTGTCATAGCTGTGTAGTAGTGGCTAAGAATACTACCAACCCCTACTTTGTTTGTGGATGTAGTAAAAGACGACTAAGAGCCTTATAACGACCTGGGCCAACTCCATCTGATGCCTTTTGGTCAACAATTGCATTCCTAAGGATAGTTGACGTCTGGCAGGCAGCCGGTCATAAAACTATTGCCAATAACTTTTGCAATATGTACTATGAAAGAAGAATGCATGTTCTATCGACCCCAGGTGATTGGGATAAGAGTAGGAGAATGATGAGTAGTGTTATTCTACAGCTATCATATATTTTTTAATTATAGCAGATCAAGTAATAATTAGTAATATTACTTATTCAAGGAGCACTGTAGCTCACCACTGACGCATCTTTTATTATTTTCACAAATAAGTAAATGGTGCCAAAATATTATCTTCTTAACACATTAATACACAGAACAGAAACTAAATCGATAAGCACAAATAGTTCTTTCAATAAAATGTCTTCTTTTTTATAAACACCTTCTCTTTTTGCCATGATCTATGGATGTGGTCGCGCCCCGCCAAATCGGTACGGGGCGACGGATAAGGCGGCACGCAAACTCATAGATCCCACCCTGCAAACATCTCTCTTTGCCGTGCGAGCGGGACACTGGTACCCGATTTTTGTCTTCGGTGGCTTATAAACAACACCTGCACTCAAGAACACACATGCTCTGACACAACAATTTATGGATTGCACAAAGCATTGTCCTGCATGGGAATTCAACCTATGACACCTGGTATGATAGGTCAGGATCATAACTATTACACATTCTTTATCTTTCATTATTTATACTCTATCCATCAGCCCATAGAAGTCCACTGTTGGATATAGGCCCCTAAAGCCTTCAATGTTCATACTTAAAACTTTTCTCTCCACATTACTTTTATCCAGTGTCAGCAGTGGATATGTGAATATCCATAGCATGTTAGGTTTTCATGTTTTGACTTTTTCATCACTGGCATAACTTTATTTTATACGCTCATTGCTTATTTTATTGATACCAAATAAATAATCGCAATATTTATACTTTACTAAGGTTAAAATTAATAATAAAAGATTTATAAACATTAAATATATACTTATTTATTGTCTATATTACAAATAACTACAATGAATTTAAAATATTACACATCTATTCACTTACAGTAGCTCTAACTGGTGATGAAATTATACCTAGTAACTTGCAATCAGCTTCAAGAAGTGTTAGGTCAGTGGAGGAGCCAAGAAACCTGGTAGATAACTCTAGGTCTTTGATTTGGATCCTAACTCTAGCTCCTCTAACATAATCCTCACCCCGAGTAGACGGTCTAGTGCACACACAATGGAATTTCCAGCCAAAATCAATGTATAGATCATCTTCAACCACGTGGAATATTTTTCCAATCACTACTTTGTCAGTTGGATCTCCAAGCTGAAAAGGATTAAAATTATATTATATCACTATCATTCATCATTGAAGTATGACACAGAAACTGTTTCTTAAGTAATATCTTGCTTAAAATGAATTTACAGTATACATAAGGCCAAAATAACAAAGTATGATTAAACATTTTTTATTATTAAAAATTAGATAATTTTAATAATTCTGAAGCATGCATATAAATAAACAAACGCATACTGCACTATAGTAGTACAGTGCTTATGAATGTTCTAACAGGTAGGTAGTTATTATAACTAGATGAAACATACATCCATTAATTTAGAATTCCTTAGTAATGAGGCGAATGTGTAATTCTGTTCCGTTTGATCTTTTTCATTTAACATTTGTGATTGTTTTTCAAAAGCTTTAGCAAATCCGCTAACTTTGGTGGTATCTGAAGTATTTTCTTCTGTGGTGTTAGTGCACAGCGTTCGTGAGGTTAAATTATGACTATTCTTTATTTCTTTAGTAATAGACCCCATAGTTTTATTTCTACCAAGCCTTTGTGCACATATTGTCGCGCGGAACATGTTTAAATAGCACAAAATAGTCGTTTAAAAATGATTTATTTTATTTAAAATTATAATTCCTAAAGACGACACTTTTTCAAGCGTGTAAAATTGTAAATTAATTATTTCTTTAATACAGCGCTATCTATACTAATCACAAAATAAAAGGCCCGTTTTGACAGTTCATACCCAAGAAGTTCTCTATTTTTTACCGATCCAAATGTTCTAAGGTAATTACATTTTTCATCGATGGGTACCGCCCACTCGGCTAAGTGCCGTGCATAACGATTTTTTCATATTCTCCACAGACTATTAATAATCGATTAAAGAAAAAATAAATCGATCAAAATATTTTCTTTTAAGGTGGACTCGCAGATGTCCGGTTTTTACCCGACTGCAAAGGAGTGGTATTGTGTTTAACAGTCTATGTATGTATGTATGTATGTTTGTATGTTCCTTTGAAGCACTATATATACCAAACGCCTGGGCCGATTTTTATGATTCGCACGTCAATCGATTCCTCTTAATCCGGCGAGTGTCACTAAAGATATGACGTTATTGAAAATTCAATATGGCGACTACTGGACGCCATATTGTGAAAATAAAAAAAAATTAAGTCAACAAACTATATCGAGTGGGGTATCGTTAAATAGGTATTAAAAAATCATTTTTAGTTTTCTCTCAACATTTTTCGATTTGACTGGCCGTTTAGGATCTATATCGATTCAAAGTTTCGTAACAACCTTTCTCACATATACGTTTATTAGACAGTAGAAATTTACGATGAAAAGACGAAAAATTCATATAACTGGATGTGGATGGACATATACTGAAGTATCTAGTAGGTATATTGTCCAATATACCATAGGTAGTCCTACCTAAAGTATCTAATGGCTGACGCGGTCGCCCATCTCCAACTTCTAACGATTTAGTACTCAATTTCAGTCGAAAAACTATATATAGTTAGGTACTTACCTACTTATTAATAAATAAGATAACTATAGCTACCTAGGTATTCATAACTAAAAAGTATAAAATAAAAAAAAAATAAAAAAAATCAAAAAACCCGACTGCGTAAAAAGTCACCAAAACTACGTACATGATAAAAAAACTGAAAAGAAAAAAACAAGCACTCAGTTGTCCGGTGGTCTAGAATTCCATATTATATTATTGAATAAATACTATTGCAGAAAATGAAATATATTTTAATAATAGAACATGACAACTGAACAGTGGGGATCCATTGAAAAATTAGATTTGCTGTCGAATAAAGGATCCCGACTGTTCAGTTGTCATGTTCTATTGTTAAAATATATTTCATTTTCTGCAATAGTATTTATTCAATAATATAATATGGAATTCTAGACCACCGGACAACTGAGTGCTTGTTTTTTTCTTTTCAGTTTTTTTATTATGTACGTAGTTTTGGTGACTTTTTACGCAGTCGGGTTTTTTGATTTTTTTAATTATTTTTTTTTTATTAATTCTAATACTAGTGTTTAGAATAACTGAATTTCACCAGCTGTGTATTGATCTTTACTGAAAGTTATGAGTTTGGAGCTAACAAAGTCACAAATTGGGACAATGTCATATTTGTCGAAGAGATTTGGCTGAACTCGAATCATACCGTGCCACAGTTGTGGACGGACGATACCAAGGCATCTTGCTCAAAAGTGCCAATGGGAAAAGGTGGACGCTTAATAATCTGCCACGCTGAATCAGCTGGGGGAAGTTTTTTTTTAATGATGCCTTGCTTGCAACGGAGTCTAAAAGTACAAAAAAATATCACGAAGAAAAGGATGCAAATAAATTCACAGAGTGGTTCAGCATGGACACAAAATGATAAGAGCGCCACCATACCATTGTCAGTACAATACTTTGATCTGGGCTCAAATGAAAGGATACGCACTGGGGGGGCACACTTAAAACATTACGTCTTATTTTTACTGACCGTCGCGCCCCTACAGATTGTTTGTACAAACTTAACTGCTGCCATTTTTTCCTGTATGTCAAACGTTTGACAACTGAGAATTATTATTTTTTGTTCCTAGCGTAGGTACTTATTTTCATCAATCTATTTACGGTTATTGATGTACTTTCTGAAAATTATCTCAATTTTCATTATTAAGCTGATATTATTATTGCTTCGTTATCAGCTGATATGTTTTTTTTATATTTCAGGGTAGCTTTCATAGTAAAAGAAAATTCTATATAATTACACATACACATGTAGATATGTATATATATCACTTCAACTTTAGTTCACCGCGTAAACTCTGGGTAACAGCACCTTCCATACATGCATATTTTATCATGGAGTTGCCACTCTTTTTCAGTTTCATAACTTTACTCTTTGGATACGCAGCACGCCACAATACAAAGCCGCCATTCTCCACTAAGAAAATTATGACATTGTTGAATGAAGCTTGTGCCAAAATTACTAAAGAAGACTGGACAAAAGTGGTAGAAAACTCGAAAAATAATTAAGGAAGACTGTGATAGAGACATCAATATTGACAATATAATTGAAAATGAAATAATTATAGATGCGGGTGACGATAGCTCAACCGACAATTTTGGCTCATCATTTGAAGAAAATGAAGAAATTGAAGATTCACTTTTTTCGATTTTTTATTTTGTGATTAAGTGAATGTTATTGTAACACAAATATATAATGATAGAAAATTGACCTTTCATAACATTGTGTCATTTCAAAATACCCATAATATCAAAATTTTAACTTAAATTTTCAAATCAGAACTTTAATCCAATGCACTTTACAATACATATTCAAATCGATTAAATACTCACGCAAACTTGAATCGATATATCGTGAGTATCGAGTACCGAGTCGTATGGTTATATCACTATATCCATCAATAAGACAAATGTCAAAACGGGCCTTTTATTTTGTGACAACTATAGTTCTTCTTCTTATGTATTGGCTTGGCAATCAGCTACATATACGAGCTATTGGTGCCAGTGCCAAGTTATAAATATTTTCACGTTTTTAGTCTTTCAAGTCAGTCGTTGTCTAAGTCAAATTGTCACCATTAACAGTGCAATGGCAACACTGTTAATGGTATCTTGTGGAAATTGATGGAAAACGAAAACGTTGTAAAGCACTTTTATATAATATTCACTACATCCCAGTATCTCCGCACATCACATTACATAAAATGCCATCAAAATTATCTAATATAACACGTTAAAACACTAAAATATCGAATATAATACAAGAGCACCACACGACGTTTTCAAATTCCCGTCAAAAGTCCGCTATCTAGTTTTCGCATCTGTTTTCGATTGGATTTGACATTTGTCACTATTAATTTTTTTTTTAAATTTATTCGTCCTTATGAACAAGCTAAAGTCAGTTGACCCCTGGGGGGGCACACTTAAAACATTACTTATTTTTACTGACCGTCGCGCCGCCTACAGGTTGTTTGTACAAACTTAACGGCTGCCATTTTGTCCTGTATGTCAAACGTTTGACAACTGAGAATTATTATTTTTTGTTCCTAGCGTAGGTACTTATTGTCATCAATCTATTTACGGTTATTAATGTACTTTCTGAAAATTATCTCAATTTTCATTGTTAAGCTGATATTATTATTGCTTCGTTATCAGCTGATATGTTTTTTTTATATTTCAGGGTAGCTTTCATAGTAAAAGAAAATTCTATATAATTACACATACACATGTAGATATGTATATATATCACTTCAACTTTAGTTCACCGCGTAAACTCTGGGTAGCAGCACCTTCCATACATGCATATTTTATCATGGAGTTGCCACTCTTTTTCAGTTTAATAACTTTACTCTTTGGTTGACCCCAAAGAGTAAAGTTATTAAACTGAAAAAGAGTGGCAACTCGATGATAAAATATGCATGTATGGAAAGTGCTGCTACCCAGAGTTTAGGCGGTGAACTAAAGTTGAAGTAATATATATATACATATCTACATGTGTATGTGTAATTACATAGAATTTTCTTTTACTATGAAAGCTACCCTGAAATATAAAAAAAAACATATCAGCTGATAACTAAACAATAATAATATCAGCTTAATAATGAAACTTGAGATAATTTTCAGAAAGAATATCAATAACCGAAATAGATCGATGACAATAAGTACCAAAGAGTAAAGTTATTAAATTGAAAAAGAGTGGCAACTTGATGATAAAATATGCATGTATGGAAAGTGTTGCCACCCAGAGTTTAGGCGGTGAACTAAAGTTGAAGTAATATATATACATATCTACATGTGTATGTGTAATTACATAGAATTTTCTTTTACTATGAAAGGTACCCTGAAATATAAAAAAAACATATCAGCTGATAATTAAACAATAATAATATCAGCCTAACATTGAAACTTGAGATAATTTTCAGAAAAATATCAATAACCGAAAATAGATCGATGACAATAAGTACCTACGCTAGGAACAAAAAATAACAATTCTCAGTTGTCAAACGTTTGACAGGCAGGACAAAATGGCAGCAGTTAAGTTTGTACAACCAATCTGTAGGTGGCGCGACGGTCCGTAAAAATAAGTAATGTTTTAAGTGTGCCCCCCCAGATAAGTACCTATGCTAGGAACAAAAAATAACAATTCTCAGTTGTCAAACGTTTGACAGACAGGACAAAATGGCAGCAGTAAAGTTTGTACAACCAATCTGTAGGCGGCGCGACGGTCAGTAAAAATAAGTAATGTTTTAAGTGTGCCCCCCCAGGTTGACCCTATGGCCTTGTCTTACCTATTATATTTCTTCAATATTATTTATCACTTTTTCATATTGCGTAGCCTTAATAATCACTGTCCGTCATTAAGTCAAGTCGTTATGATTAATTGGGCGCTGATAACCAAATAAAATTTCTTTAGAAATTTTGTGAAAACACAAAAATACACGTAAACCACGATTATACCATATTCACTACACTTCAGAACTTTAACTGTATCATATTTCACAAAATACCATCAAAATTATTGAATATAACACTACAAAACACTAAAGAAATGAATATAATACAAAAGCGTGATATGATATTTCCATATTCCCGCCAACACTCTTAACTTTTCGTGTTCCACCAAAATTTACAAAAGAAACTAACTGTTGGATCATTATATAAAAATTTAATTAAGTGCTCAGTGATAAATAAATATTTAGCATAAAGGTGTAACCATGCTTTAAAATATCCTAAGAAATGTATTCTTAGGTAGATATAGTGGACTTTTGGCGGGAATCTAAAACGTCATGTTGTGCTCTTGTATTATATTCGATATCTTAGTGTTTTAACGTATTATATTAGATAATTTTTATGGTATTTTATGTAATATGATGTGACAGAACAGCTGGGATGTAGTGAATATCATATAAAAGTGCTTTACAACGTTTTCGTTTTCCATCAAAATTCCTACAACATACCATTAACAGTGTCACCATAGCACTGTTGATGGCGACAATTATTATATTCATTTCTTTTATGTTTTGTGGTGTTATATTGAATAATTTTGCTGGTATTTTATGCAATATGGTACAGTTAAAGTGCTGAAGTGTAGTGAATATGGTATAATAGTGGTTTACGTGTATTTTCATATTTTGCCAAAATTCCCAAAGAAAACCATTGATTAGGTTATCAGCACCCGATTAATGGTAATGACTTGACTTACTGACAGACAATGACTATTAAAGCTACATAATATGAAGAAATGATGAACATATATGAAAAATAATTAAATAAGACTTGGCTGTATGGGCTTTGATCCCTTTGCCTGTCCGAATGGACGAACAGAACCAAAAAAAAAAAATTCTGTGGCTTGACAACACATATATTAGTCTGTGCTTGACAAGTAAATGTCAAAAAAATTACACACGACACGGAGTTTTTGGTTTTTTGATAATGTTGAGTCCTACAAACTGACGAATATTATAAAAATTGTATAATGACTGAAGACCAAGATGCAAAAGACTCGCAGTCTGATTCGGGCACTAAAATTTTTATTAACAAGAACAGGGATAAGAAATTAAAAACTCAACGGCCTCTCACTAAAGTGACTGTTTAATTGTTAAATTATGTAGTGTTATGACCTATCTCTTATAAACTAAATAATTCAAATGAGACGTCATCTCTTCCAGATAATTCTGCGGCGTTTGCCACCTACTATGACCGAAGAAGCATTTCTGGAACAGGTTTCACCAATACCAGACCATGATCACTTTTACTTTGCCAAACCAGATCCTTCACTAGGAAATAATTTGTATTCAAGAGCTTATATAAATTTTCTTAATGTTGATGATATTTATCTATTTAGAGATAAATTTGATGGATATGTCTTTTTAGATGAAAAAGGTAAATATGTTGTTATAACATAGTTAATGAACTTTTACTTGGAGTTTTTGTTGTTCGTTTATTAATTCCTTTTAGATCTAAGTACAGTAAATATAATTACTAGTATTGCACATTGAGATTAGAATAAGCAATGTTATTTATGAAATAACACCACCTCTGAATTCAAAGTGTGTATTTGTGTTTTTCTTATGTTATTGAAATAATAGTAGTGGTAATACTAGAAAAATGTGTCCATATCTCATTTCTAAATATTGTGCTGTGGAAATAGTTGAATTTACAAGTATATAATAAAAATTACTGAATATTTGCTTATTATCTACTTATTGTTAAGGTTAAGTAGTATCAACTAATATATTTTTTCATGCAATATCTGTTAATACATTATATATAGCACACATAATTCAACTTACTTGATAAAACTAATAAGAAACAAATATATATAGATATTTATGTGTACTAAATGACAGAGCTGCCTTTGCTTTTCTTACTGTTCAATCATAATAAAAACTATTCCTTTTATGGTGGAAAAATCAAGTCTTTCACATATGCACTCTGGATAGTCTCTATGACACGTAATTATATATCTAAGAAACATATTTATACGCTAGAAAATTGGTTCTAGATATTATTGTGCAATTACTCATTAAATAGAGTATTCTAGGCATTGAATGACTGATATGAAACTGACATGGACAACATAAAATGTAAAAAGTAGGGAAGAAAAATGTGTTAACTGTAGAATTTAAATCATAAGTTTCATTTTAGGTGTAGAATATGTGGGTATTGTAGAGTATGCACCTTTCCAAAGAATACCTAAAAAGAAGAAGAAAAAAGATCCAAAATGTGGCACTATAGAAAGTGATCCAATTTACCAAGACTTTGTTGAAAGTCTCAAAAAGGATCCAGAGATTGAAAATCAACCTAAACTTGAATATTCATATCCTGTTAATGATTGTAAGTAGAAACTTGAATAACTTTCTTTGAGCATTCAGTTAATTTGTAATTATTAAAGCTTGACCATTTGCATACTTTCTCTTAATAATTAAAGTGTGTTAAAATGTTCATATAATATAATTTCTTGCAATATAATTAGTTATTAGTCATTTGTTAGTTGACTCCACACTAGTCGTGAGTTCTTTTGTATTTATTATGGTAGGTTTTTGAAATATATTTTATTTTCTTTTTCTCAACCCATATATATATATATATATATATGGGTATATATATATATATATATATATATATATATATATGGGTATATATATATATATATATATATATATATATATATATATATATATATATATGGGTATATATATATATATATATATATATATATATGGGTATATATATATATATATATATATATATATATATATATATGTGTGTGTTTTTGTTGGACACAGGTCCCATTTATAGATGTTGGAAATTAGCTTACACCATATTAGCCAATTGGCACAGTTTTATTTTAAGTTTGACTTCTCTTAGTGATGTTATTTTTTAATAATATTAATGGTTGATCATCATCGTATTATTATTCCATCACCATTCCATATGATATATAGATAACAGCATCTAGAAATGTAATGTCTATACAACCTTTTTTATTTATTCTTCACCTTAAATAAGTTGAATTGTAATACATACCTGGGGAGTTAACAACTACAAGTGAAATATCCTCCACAAATACTTATATTTTAAGACATGGTAACAAACAGGGTACTAATATTTTGCAGTTGAACCAAACTAGACCTTCATTTATAATAATGTGAAACACTTCCAGACAGGTCTAAATATTCAAATTTTGAAAATGTATACTTAATAGAATACTGTGAATAGAATGCTTACCAGCTTTCTCTATTAATTAAGAAAAGAAAGAGATAAAATAAGTTTAAAATCTATTAAAAATTCTTTCTCTAAAAATATGAAATAAGAAAATGTTGTTACTAGCAAAGCAATGTTCAGAGCATAGTATTAAGAAATACATATAGCTCAGGAGATGAAAATGTTTGATTATTTTTCTTTCTAGCTAATGACAAGAAAGCACAAACAACACCTTTGTTGGAGTATTTAGCAGCTCGTAAACTTGATAAAAGAGGCAGAGATGAACGTCGCAGAAGAGAAAATGACAAGAGGAAAATGAGAATTGAAAGAAAAACCAAAGAGATGCCAATAAAGGTAAATTAAATATTTATCAACTAGTGATAATGTCACTCAAATGTAGAAATGGTCAAGCAGAATGTTCTAATGTTCTCTGCAGAACAATTCTTTATGCAATCCACTAATGCTTGCTATGAATGTGTTCATTTGTATCCATTAATTTACATTGGGTATTAAGGCTGAGGTTACAATTCCAGATTTTGTGCATTGCTTTTAAAGTGTTACATATAACATCCCTCACACCTCGCCCGATACATCCGAGGTGACAGATGGAACTGTGCATGACCTCATAGTTTCCTATACAGGTACATTTGAATGCTATCTGGGTGGACCACCAGTACCTGCTTCTTGTACTCGGTAGTAGTAATTAGAATATCCAGACGTGTTAATATTTTTCCAAGATACCACCAGTATTATTATGTAAGCTCTGGCTTAGCAGGCAGCTGTTCTCCCATGACTGATAATTAAAGCAAATCCAAATTAATGAAGCTAAGGGGGCGTCCATTAATTACGTAAGGCATTTTGAGGACTTTTGACTCCCCTCCCCCTTTGGTGAGGTGTCGTATGATTTTTCTCGAGTACCCTCCCTCCTTCCCCAATCTCACGTGAGATTTTTCAAAACTTGTACTTGGGTATAAAATTTTTAACTTTCGTTTACCTTTAATTTAAAGTAACTTTAAAGCAGCTTTACACCATTTTCTGTTAAAAAAAAATGCGTGATATTTGTCAAGACCCCACGTGAGATTTAGTAAGATTCAGCTCGACCGAGATGAATACCTTACGTAATTAATGGAGGCCCCCTAATGTAAAACCAGTCATACATTATATATACACATACATACATACCATCACGCCATGTCCTTTGCAGGGTAGACAGAGAGAACAGAGTGCCAGAGAACTCTATCCTTGCATACTTCACTCGCTTCCTCAACATTCATAATTCTCTTCATACACGCTCGCCGGTTTCGGAGACTCTTGACTCCACCTTCCTTCAGTACATGACCGATCTGGTCTAGATAGGTTAGTCTCGGTCGCCCCCGGTACCTACATCCTTCCACTTTCGCATTGTATATCTTCTTAATCAGACGTGCGTTCGGCATTCTTTCCACATGTCCGAACCATCGGAGCATTCCCTTTCGCATCTTTACACCAATACTCTCTCTCATACCTACTCGCTCTCTTATCTTACGTAGTCGTTACGAATGCGATCGATCAGCCTAACTCCACAGATTTTCCGTAGAGATCGCATTTATATATGCTCCTAATAATGTGTTATTACATGCTTTTATTTATTTAGAAATCTGGTGATGTATCTGAAGACGAAAATTTAAATGATAACACAGACTATATTAATCAGAAGCATGTCAATAATTGTTTTTGGTATGGAGAACAGAGAATATACCATAAAAGTAAACAGAAGTGTGCTGTTGTTAAATCAGAATTAAAAACTGCTCATGGATCTGATGAATTTATTAGTACAGATTCAGATTGGGATAGTCATTTCCCTGCATTATCAACAAAAGCCCATAATACATTTACATTAACTTCTGGTAAATTCTGTAATAAAAAAGAAACTCAAGAGGGTAGTCAGAAAAGTGGCGGTGATACTTGCTTTAAGGTTCAAATACTGATTTCATATCACATATTGTAACTATGTACTTAGTTCATTCATGTTTATAACATTTGCTGTAAATAATGTCTAGTTTTAGAAAGTAGTATTACTATCACCAGTTCTCCTAATTAATTTTTATTATACATATGTGTAGATTATTATATTATCATTCTCCTATTCTTAACTCAATTACTTGGGGTCAATACAATATGTACTCTCTTTTCATAGTACATATTGTAATAGTTATTGGCAATAGTTTTATGACCGGCCGCCTGCCAGACGTCAACCCTCCTTGGGAATGCAATTGTTGACCGAACAGCATCAGATGAATTTAGCCCAGGTCGTTATAAGACTCTTAGTCGTCTTTTACGACATCCACAAGCAAAGTAAGGGTTGGTAGTATTTGTAGCCGCTACCACACAGCTACATGTCATATTGATCATGGTCTGGTGTAAATTATTATAATTCCTTACATATTTGCTTATTTTAGGAGGAGGATACAGGCGATGGTGAAGTTAAAAAAATCAAACCAAGGGAATGGGAAAAAGCTTTTGAAGGCAAAGATGATCAGGCAAAGTCAGATAAAGAAGGATCCGTTTTTGAATCTAAGACATATAAAGAGCAGCGCAAAGCTGGAATTAATATTATAACAGACAAGAAAAAGAAATATGAGAATGATAAAAAAGAACTAAATGATGATGAGGGTGATGATTCTGACAAGGGATATAAAAAAGACAAACGTGATAAATTGAAAGAGTCACCCCGCGAGCAAAAAAGTAAAAAATATAGTGACACAAGGAAGGATAGAATCAAGCAAAGTGAAGTGATTTTGAAGGTAGACAAGCAATCAACTATAAATAAAATCATGTCCTCAGATAGCAAAATGAAGTCCATCAATCATGATGATATCAAGCCCTTTACGCAGTTGCCTCAAGTAAAAACTGACGATTTAACCAAAATAATGGCAGATATGGATAAGAAGATTAAATTAGACGAGGGTGGTAAATCCAGTGATGAAACATTTCCAACAATAACATCAATTGGCAAGGTAAGAAGAAATAGTTTGGAATCTAGTGAACTTTCTATAAAAGATGAAAATGTGTTAAAAAGGCAGAAGTCACTTGATGACAGAGGTAAATCAACAGATCGAGAAGATTCTGAAGAAAAAGATAAATGTGAAAGTGGTGAACGTCGTACTGAGAGGAGAATTAGAAATAAGGTAATATTAATACATGAATGCAAAAACATTTTACGGAAACACTCTACCCCTACGGACTTTACCCCTTACTACTTTACGGACCTACTTTTTATATCTGTAGACTTTTGTCTACAGATATAAAAAGTAGGTCCGTAAAGTCTAATAATGAAATATCTACAATATGTATTATGGGAAAGCATGAAAATGTATTTAGACTAACATAGTTTGTGTTACTTAGTCAAAACCACTTATAGCTGCTCAAAATTAAATAAACTTTCTGACACCTTAATTCGACGAGAGTCAAGGTTTCACTAGAAAAAGAGTATTGATACAATTGTGATAAAATACTAGATGCGAGATAGGTATAGTATTTCTTTTCATGAACCTCTGAAAAAGTAAAAGAATGTCTGCCATTTTGGACTTAAAAAATATAATCGAAATCATACTTATATTATTAGAAACGCATGTGACATCTATTATGTAAAAATACTTTGCACACACAGAAACCTTGAAAGCTATACATATCTTTATTATTGTGTAAATTTAAAATTGATGGGTATTTTAAAACAAGTAAAACTGATAGAAGTTGGTGTTATAAGGTCTTCTTCTTTTCATATATTTGCGATCAGCTACTTATACGAGCCATTGTTGCCAGTGTCGAGTTATAATTATTTTCACGTTTTTAGTGTCTTCAGGTTAGTTCATTGCCCGTCAGTAAGTCAAATGGTCGCCATCAACAGTGCTATGGCCACATTGTTAATGGTATCATGTGAGAATTTTGATGGAAAACGTAAACGTTGCAAAGCACTTTTATATAACATTCACTACATTCCAGCAATTCTGTCGCATCACATTACATAGAATGTCATCAAAAATAATCTAATATAACACGTTTGAACACTAAGATATCGAATATAATACAAGAGCACCACATGACGTTTTCAGATTCCCGCCAAAAGTCTTGTTATAAGGTCGCTCATTTTACTATAATCGCTTAGAATATAAACAAACTATTTACACCAGCAGTGTTACTTCCCTGGAATACTAGCATATATGATTCTATTATTTTATTTGAAACCCCTTAAGAAATAATATCAATATTAATAATACATTAATGTTGATTTTTGTTATTTCAGCAGTTGCTGTTACAGTTGTGTTTACAATCGCAACTGCACTGAATGCTTCAACGTCCATTGTTATTATATTTTCCTCTCTTTGGTAACGTTTTAAGACGCCGCATTTGTCGCAGTGTTACGTATTGATAGACCTTTCGCGATGAACCGGCTATCTAATACAATAAGACTTTTAAATTAAATTGGTAGCGTTTGAGATTAACACGTTCAAAAATCTCTTCAGTTTTATAATAGTAACGAGAGTATCGTTTATTTTTTTATAAACAATATTTATTATTTTTCCTTCGGGTGCTAGGAACACCAGGCTGCTGCTGCTATTCTGTATGCTTACTCTGGACCATGCGAAATGCAACTGACCCTGGTTAAAGCAGCTTTCTCTCAAGTCTACTGCCGCTATGTTAAGCATTTGACATTGAGCTTTGCCTATGGTCACTGTGAAGCAATTTCGAATTCTACGTCCCTATGAGACCGTACTAATATACTATGGTGACAAATTGGCAATGCACCAAGAGTTTTATCGTTCTAGCTTAAATTTTCATACAAACTTTCATTACTTATTTTTATTTTATTTAAGGGTGTAAGATTTTTATAAACTTTAAATGTCATATTTATTTATATCTAAATAACAGCCTATAAATATTTCAGTTTCAAGTTTCTAGCTTTAAAATGACAATACTTCCATATAATCTTTCATCCCCTACGTTCAACCTCTTACAACCCTTATTTCGTATTAAAAATTAGCCTATATTCTTTCTCAGGCTCTAGAGTATTTGTGAACCAAATTTCATTTAAATCGGCTCAGTAGCTTTAGCATGTAAGTGTGACAGACAGATAATTCTTTTTGAGAGATTGAAATATAAAATATACTACTAAAATATACTCCTAATAGCTACTTCTTTGTATAATATATACATATTCAGTTTTTGAGGACTTTTATTTTCATTGTTGTGCTTTTGATAATGAAATCTTGTGTGAATATCTCATATAGGCAAACTGTAACCAGTTTAGGCATTATTTTTTTTGATTCTCCTCCTGGTAGCTCGTCAATTGCAATTTGTCCATTCGTGGTGATTTCTCCACGGCTGTAGTTTTTTGGATATATGTAGGTATTTTCAACAGTTTTTATCATATGAATGAACCTGATGAATCTTTATACATATCTATTATTGTTAACAAAATACGCTTTTGACGTAGGATTCGACTGCTAATGAAACGTATTCCATAATTATCATAAAACTATTCAACACATTCCATAATTTTATCATAAAACTATTCAACATATTCCATAATTTTATCATAAAACTTCAACATTTTCCATAATTTTATCATACAACTATTCAACATATTCCATAATTTTATCATAGAACTATTCAACATATTCCATTGTTCTTAGTCCGTATGTCTCCCAGTATTGAGTATGCGGCTCGTCTATATGAGAAAAAAATAGCCACTTACACAACAGTGGCCAAACGGGTTGACATATCATCATCACCATCTCAGCCCATATATATCCCACTGCTGGGCTCGGGCCTCCTCCACAATGGAAGGATAACTGACCTACTATATCACGTTGGTCAGACGTGTTGGTATAAATAAGGTTTTGTTTCGAGTTTTCCCTCTCTTGCACAAATGTTATATGCGTTTTATATCCCTTAGTCGTCTCGTACGATCACCCATGGGTAAGATAGGGGGTGGTGAATTGTATTCTTACTCCGTCACCACACGGAAATTATTATGGGTTGGCATAGTGTTTTAATATTTCGAATCCTCCTTCTCCTACAGTGATGTTATTTGCTGACATCTCTTACTCAATAACCATTGTATTATTGGTCCGTCATCAATGCACGTATAGTATAACATTGAAATACAAGTATTGCTTTTTTTTCGCAGGATCGTCCAAGCCTTGTAATATATCAGCCAGGTATGGGCAAATTCAGTAAACAACGTTTAGCAAAGGAGAAAGATACACAACCGCCAACCAAATGTGTTAGTGATAGCGAAAAGAAAGACACCTGAAATAAATGTCATATTATCAAAAACTTGGACAACATTCAACGGAATTACCCTGAAGCTGGCATTCAAAGCATGTCTTGGCAGACTCGGACGAGGACATTTGGATGTGCCAACTGAAGGACCCACTGCTCGTGTTTATTCAGCTGTTTTATTGATTTGTTTAGTTTAACTTACAAAATGTTTTAATCTATCAAGAACTATAATAGCATTTAATGCACCATATTTTTAGCTTGTGACAATTTAATTCAGTTTGTTATTTTCATAAAAATAAATTTCGTTTTTTTTTGGATAAATGGAATTATGGTTGGTTTCATTTATAATTTATTATTTTAACGATTACTCCACACGTATTAAGGCATTAATTCTTGTGTGGTAGTGTATTTTACAAATATACCTTAGAGAATGTACCCATGCTACGTCACCACGGTAAAAGGGGTCGTGAAAAATACATTTGAACAAAATTGGTCCTTTTTTCTTATTACAAGCAGCTGCTAAAAGTGGGTCAGGTAGTGTGGGCCTAAGGCTACAAGAAACTTTTGTTACTTGTAGACGGAGAAGGACTCTTTAGGCGTTGTATAAACAATTATTCTGCGTGATATAGTATCGGTACTTACCATAATACAATCTATGTAATAAAAAAAATTGGAACCTGAATTTAAAAAAAAATAGTTGACCCCTTGCTGGGCTCATGTGTGAGCCATAATGAAAAGGAAATTGATCTACTATACGCCGCCGGGTTGGTACTGGGTTTTACGAGTATTGCGTCTCTCGCATAGATGTTATTCGCGTATTACAGACTCCTTAGGCATCTTTAACAGACAAGAGAGCTTGTTGAATTGTATTCTTACGCCATCATCGCGATTTGGGGAAGAAAGAAAATTTGAGACATTGAGACAATTGGGGGTAGTAAAACTGCCATATAATAAAGAGCACAATGTGAACGTCTTTTTTTTTTTTTTTTTTTTTTTTTTATTGGTGAGCTATGGGTGCGTCTCGCCCCGCCGAATCGGTCCGGGGTGACGGAAAGGCGGCGCGTGACCCCATAGACCCACCGTAAAACCTCTCTTCGCCGTGCGAGCGGACCACCGGTACTCGATTTTAACTTCGGTGGGACGTCTGGGACCCCAATGAACGCCGCGTTAATTCATTTTTTTACAGCGTAAACAAAAAAGTAAAGACGTATCATATAATTTGCAAACATTTTATTTCATAATTATCACAGTGAAATTAACTTATGCAAATACATATTAATAAAATTTATAAAAATAATTAGGTGTATTCTCAATGATGCTTATCTATAAATGAAAAATTAAATCTTTGGTAAAGAATGAATGATGTTAAGCCAGAAAAAAATATTTGAAAATAACATTTGGCTCACATTATTAAAATTTAATCTTCGTGTGTTAGGAAACTTCTCAATTGCGATAAAAATAACTTATAACGAAATTAGTATTAACATGTTTAACACATAAAAAAATATGTGCATAAGTGGTATCTACAGGCTAGATTCAATATCTTCTTTATCTAGAGTTTAATACCTTAAACATGGTATGTACCTACGTGTCTTCAAGTTGTCTAAATTGATGAAACAGTTACCATACGCAGTTTAATTATTGCTTAGAAAACTAATCAGCCTTTGAGACTTTCAAGGACGACAAATGACAATACTGGGTATCCACATCTTTTTAAAGTATTTTAAAAAAAGAGTGACACTTGTTTTTAACCGTCGCCGCAAAAAAGGGTGTTATAAGTTTGATGCCAATATCTGTGCATCCATCTGTGCCATTGTAGCTCTCGAGCGCATGGACCGATTTCGATGCGATTTTTTTGTATCATATAACCGTACACCTGTAACCGTTTATTTGATTTTTTAAATTTCTGCTAAGCAATATTGATGTTAGAAGAATTTAAATGTGGTTAGGCATCTACCAATGATTAAAATAAATTTTATACATTGCAATGGGTACACACGAGTTCATTATATGTGTATAAAAGCAATTAAATACTAATTAACGGGCGTCCTACGGTCAGAGAACTTAACTTTAATATTGTAAATAAAATATTATTTATAAAAGATTTGAATAAGAGTTTAAAAACAATTTGAATTACATTAATTACCTGTAACGGGTACAAATGTGAAAAACAGCCTGAATTTTATTTGTTATTTTTTTTTCTATGTAATAGAGCATCTTAGATGAAAGGCATAATATGAAATTTAACATAATAAATTGTAAATAGGTATACAAGTTACTTTCAATTTGTATGGCAAAGCCGTAGGACACTCGCTCAATATACCTATTAATAATTTACGAATTTTTGTTTCGTAAATGTTCTTTACATAGAAATTATAATTATTATTATCATTACTACAAATGTTATACCTAACACCATATTTCTATTTAAATTTTTAATTTAAGTGAATACATTAATTTTGACGCTTTAAAATTAAAAAAATTGCTTCGAAAGTAATTAATTTTAGTGTAATAGATATAATAAGCGAATAGAATGTAGCAATATCGTCAGACCTTGGAAAAGTGGAGGGTATTCATTCCTATTCTTTAATTTAAAATATTTTAATTTAAAATAAATTACTTTTTTTTTTAATTTTCAAGGATTAATTACCGTCACTATTCTACCAAAGGAATTCATATTTTCTATTATTTTATACTTATGACATCGATATTGTGCAGAGAAACAAATTAATTATTGTCTATAACCTACCTCTATAATACACAAAATTTTGTTTATATATAAAGCTATATACACGACCGTGTTCTTACGGACTAAGAATATCATAGTGGCACCATTTCATGGCTTACTGCAAAGAAGAGCAAGTTAAGCATATCGTATATTATCACACCAAGAGAAGAAAACTCCAGACCATAACCAATCACTAGTCTGCTAAACGCCCCCAATGGGTTTAGCACTTATAATCAAAGCAATTTAATACTTCACTGTGCAGACGTGTAGCTCTTTTCTAGCCACCTTGACTCGCTTTTCTCCTATGAAATTTAAATCCCTGTTACAGTATGCTATTAATTATATACCAAACGCGAAAATACTCTAAAATTGATAGTTTCTCGCATTTTACATACCACGGTAGCGCGAAAAAAATCTTCAATTTCGTTTAGCTACTTACTCAAGCTTATTGCGCCTCGTTTTACACTACGTGCTGGTCTTACATATTTGTGATAGCTTACCCAATAGCAGAAGCTAAGATATATGGCACTATAAAAATAATTACTACATTATTACAAGTGTATCTTATTTACGTTAACTACCACTAAAGTATTATAAACTATGAGACATTCTTGAGAAGATTTTCTGTGGCATTCTTGTCTGTGTTTTTGGTCGGAGCAGCATGTTTGAGCTTTTCGGCCTTTGTTTTAGTTTGGGCAACGTTATGCCGATGCATCACGTACAAAAGTAGTATGAAACCGATGAGAAAACCCGCAAGTCCGCCGCCTATAGTTAGCCAAGTGCGTCGAGATGTTTTTATGCTCTGCACCTGAAACATTTAAATATAATAAATAAACAACTTGATTCCTCAAAAGTAAAATAGATACTTGTTTCATTTTTACTTTATTTACTTTTTTAGGTGTTGTTTTTAAGGAATTTTTATATAGTGGTAGGGCCACATTGTTGAAAGTTTTCGTATTTAGCTGGAGGTCGGTCCGTCCGGGATAGTACCAAACTCTCGCAGAACATCGACGTCTGAGCAGTGGCAATGTGGTGCTGTGCGTCGTTCGGAGAGCGAGAGAGCCGGAGGCCCAACTTTCTGCTTGAGTTTGAAGTTTTCATTGGTAGGCAGTGGCCCAGCTATACGTACTCTGGGTATTGCAAAGGTCCATGGGCAACAGTAACACTTACTATCAGGTGTGCTGCTTGTTCGTTTGCCACCAAGAGCAATAAAAAAAAAAGAATATCAAAGACTTGGAAGTTTCTATTTATGAAGTGAATTAAATGTGGAAAAGTAAACGCCAACCTACGTAGGTATAAGTTCTATGCCAAATTACCTAGGTAGGTACTAGCTTTAAATGCCAGTATTAACTATTATGCTCGTAATATTATTGTAATTTTATAGAACTTATTTGCAGGCGAAAAATGATTACACACGTGGGACTTTAACCCACCTCTATTACCAATCCGTTCCAACCGCCTTGGCGACTAGTTCATTGCGAGTGAATGCATTCGGTACTCCAACTATCGCATTATTGTCATTAGGTACGGGTGACGTTATACAAATTATAGACCTGGTTTTAATTAAATTAGAAACAATACAAACTATATAATTAAATGTTTCAATATCATTTGTTTCATAAACTCGAAGACAAGCTGCAAAACGTGTAAATGTTGACGAAACAATAAGTATTTATAGTAACCCTTACCTGCAAATAATCTGCTTTGCATAGGTGGTACGTTGTGTTATGGATATCCATGTCCTGAGGTGCTTCACAGTTTTGGAACTCTGAAATAGAAGGAATAAATTATACTAAATAATAAAAAAACCTGGTATTGGCAGAAGGGTTGACGATTACAATTGATGTTATAATGCTCCCCAAGAGATTGTTGCAGCTATTTTCCTGGATTATGTATCTAGTCTAGTCCGTATGAGGGCATTTTTTTTAATATAAAGTAAATAGTGGGGGGCATAGTCCGGAGCGTGCTCGTTCGCGTCCCCTGCCAGTCTAATTAGACTGCTAATCCGGCTCGAAATGCGTACCGCAATGCGGGTTAGGGCGTCCCCCGGAGGCGACGCGTACCGACCCGCCCCCGTCGGTACGAACATCGGCAGTTGCGGCGATGGGGGCCGCCACCCATCACGCCTTGCCCAGTTAGGCGAGTCGAGGAGAACGGAGTGCCGGGTGGGCACGTGGAATGTAAGAGGTTGTGTGGAAGGTAAGTTGCACGAGCTGATATCCGTCATGGCGGACAAACAGCTAGACGTGCTCTGTGTAACAGAGACCAAGCGAAGGGGCAGCGACGCCTGCGATCTTCCTGGTGGCGGGATGGCTCTGTGGTCTGGTGTACCACAGAGCGATCGAGCCAGCATGGGGGTAGGAGTGCTGTTGTCCTCTCGCTTGGCCTCAGGTGTGAAGGATTACGGAATGTATGATCCCAGACTTCTCTGGGTCCGTATAAAACTAGGTGTCACCAAGGTATTCATGGTTGTAGCATATGCTCCCGTAGGATCCTCGGTGGCATCAGACCTAGAGAAGTTTTGGGATAATGTTAGGGAAGTTCTGGATATGGCAGAAACCAGTGAACGCGTGATTGTATGCGGAGATTTGAACGGATGGGTGGGGACCAAGCGTCCCGACTATGAGGACGTACTTGGTCCATTTGGTGATAAGAGAGTGAACGACGCAGGTAGGCTCATAGCGGATGTATGCATGGAGAGAAACCTTATTGTGTCAAACACATTTTTCCAACATAAGGACATCCATATGTATACATGGAGAAGGAATGAACAGAAAAGCATCATAGATTTAATTTTGGTAGACAGTCGCCTCCGAAGCAAAATATTGGACGCAAGAGCCTACAGGGGCCCCACAGTCGACACGGACCACTATCTCGTTATTGCGAGATTTAGTGGTCTGTTCAGAAAGTGGAGGCACTGGCGAGAGCGTGTCCACTTCGGAGGGCTTGAAAGAATAAAGGTTGAAAGGTTGCAAGAAGAGTGTGTAAGAGAAAAGTATGCAGAGGGTGTCCGAGAACGGCTGACGATGGCAAGCCAGCCGCAATCGGACATTGAAGAATGCTGGAGAGTATTGAAAGAGAGTATGGTAGATACAGCGAAAGAAGTATGTGGAAGTTCAAAGAAGCATAGAAAAACAAATGGTGATGCATGGTGGGATGCGGCAGTGGCAGCTTCCGTAGAGCAAAAGAAGAAAGCGTGGCTGGACTATGTCTCTTCTTTGAATCTGAATGACAGTATGACTGAACAGAAGAAAGAAATATATCGGCAATGTAAGAATGACACCAAGGCCTTATTGAAAGAGAAACGTGATAGAGCAAGTATGAGTGCAGAAGATAGGCTGACTAAAAACTTCGAGGGTAACACCAAACTCTTTTGGAGGGAGGTGAAGAAGTCTCGGGGTGGTTGGTCAGCCTTCAGAATGAATAAAATAAGGTCTAAAGGTGGAGACATTCTTACACAAACACAAGACGTGTTAAGCCGATGGAGTGAATATTTTGGCGATATGTATGCGGATGCTACGGTTGGCGCCGGTGTTGGATGTGGTTTAGTAGATCAACATTCGACAACGGCGTCCTCCGATGGCATCAGTATGGATGAAGTTGAATGGGCGATAAGAAGTTTGAAAAATGGTAAGGCAGCGGGCATTGATATGGTGTCTGCCGAGATGATCAAGCTTGGTGGCTCTTGTGTCTGGGAGGCGTTCCTGTTGCTCCTCAATTTATGTTGGAGCTCGGGAATGGTTCCCAGGGACTGGAATAGCGCAGTCATCGTGCCTTTGTTTAAAAACAAGGGTTCACGTTATGACTGCGCAAATTACAGAGCCATAAGCTTGACCAGTTTGGCAGCAAAAGTGTATGGAAAAATTATTGAAAGGAGAATGAGGATGGTGTCCGATGGTTTACTGTGTGAGACACAAGGAGGTTTCAGGAGTGGAAGGGGATGCATGGATCAAGTGTTCTCTCTGCGCAACATTGTGGAGAAGCATCTGGCTCTAGGTCAGAGGGTTTTCTGCAGTTTTGTGGATCTGGAGAGAGCATTTGACACGGTTGTACGAAAGGAACTTTGGGACATTTTACCGGAGTATGGTATTAACGGTAAACTGCTACAGGCTGTGCAGTCCAGTTACATGGGCTGTAGAGCCTGTGTGCGGCTGGATGATGGAATGTCGCCTTGGTTTGACGTCAATATCGGCGTTAAGCAGGGGTGCGTTCTGTCAGCCAGGCTGTTTATCATATATCTGGATAAATGTCTCCAAAGGTTGAACGATATGAATGTGGGAGTCCAGATGGGCGACTCAGTGGTCACTGCTCTGCTTTATGCAGATGATGCAGTCCTGCTGGCACAGTCAGCGACTGACCTGCAGACCCTAGTCGACACAATGACAGAAGATTGTAAGAAAAGGGGTCTACGCGTGAATGTGAGCAAAACCAAAATAATGGTCTTTGAAAGAGATAAAACCAGAACAGATGTAAGAGTAACAATAGGTAATGATGTACTAGAGCAAGTGGATGAATTTGTATATCTTGGATGTGGATTTAGTCGAGATGGAAGGTACACCACTGATATAGAGCGAAGAGTGAATGCGGGAAATAGAGTGAACGGAGCGTTGGGGCAACTTTTCGGCAGCCACCACCTCAGCCAGAAGGCACGTGTAGCAATACATAACGCAGTGCTTGTCCCAACATTACTGTATGGAAGCGAGAGTTGGGTATGCAGAAAAGAGTATGATAGTAAAATTAATGCGGTCGAAATGCGATCTCTGCGGAAAATCTGTGGAGTTAGGCTGACCGACCGCATTCGTAACGACGACGTAAGAGAGCGAGTAGGTATGAAAGAGAGTATTGGTGTAAAGATGCGAAAGGGAATGCTCCGATGGTTCGGACATGTGGAAAGAATGCCGAACGAACGCCTGGTTAAGAAGATATACAATGCGAAAGTGGAAGGATGTAGGTACCGAGGGAGACCGAGACTTACCTACCTAGACCAGATCGGTCATGTACTGAAGGAAGGTGGAGTCAAGAGTCTCCGAAACCGGCGAGCGTGTATGAAGAGAATTATGAATGTTGAGGAAGCGAGTGAAGTATGCAGAGACAGAGTTCTCTGGCACTCTGTTCTCTCTGCCTACTAGATATGGCGTGATGATATGTATGTATGTATGTATGTAAAGTAAATAGACAATATACAGGGTGGAAGTGAACCGCTCCCGAAAACAAAGACAGGTGACCCTACTAGTCCTACTTGTGATAGGCTAGGAAAAAAATCGATTCGAATGAAAAATATTTTTTTTCCACCACGAATTTGTAAGTTTTTTTTACATTCCATCGTATTAGGACAGTACCATGTAACGATAATTTCATAAAAAATACGTAACTTTACTCAGATGAGAAAAGACGCAATCTATTCAAAACTTACAATCATATGTTCAAGAGTCAAACAACCTCGCGCGGTGAAAAAAAAATTTTTTTTCATCCGAATCGATTTTTTTTCTAGCCTATCATTACAAGTAGAACTAGTAGGGTTACCTGTCTTTGTTTTCGGGAGCGGTCCCCTTACACTCTGTATAAGATGTTGGGCAGATTATTTGTTTTTATAGACAACACTCTTGGGCTCTAAGAAAATATCTGTGGCAGCGGCTACGAATACTACAAACTCTTATTTTGCTCGTGGATGTCGTAAAAGACGACTAAGAGCCTTATAACGACCTTGGCCAACTCCTTCTGATGCCGTTTGGTCAAAAATTACATTCGCAAGGAGGGTTGACGTCTGGAAGGCGGCCGGTCATAAAACTATTGCCAATAACTTTTACAATATGTACTATGAAAGAAGAGTACATATTGTATCGACCCCAAGTAATTGGGATAAGAGTAGGAGAATGATGACCGGGCTCTAAGGAAATAACCCTTGTATTGTGGGTAATCCCATAAACATAATTTAATGGTATAAGTATATTATACAATTTTTGAATTACACAAAGTTTCCTTCATGGGAATTGAACCCACGAGGAAATTAATTGAATAGAGAATTTCTTGAAATTATGCAATTTAAAGTCGTGATTAACAACTAAATAACTTCTATCTGTTGCTCCTCCGTGATCTTTCCTATGATAAAAATATTAACCGATGCGATGTTCAAGCCTGCTTAAAAAAGTGTGTGTGTCAGCTCCGACGCACGACTGGAGTTTATTCCTTAAGTACGATTATCAAAACAGGCGCAAAAAAAGCTCCTTTGACTAAAAATAATATATATATATTTATTTACATTTATTAAAACTGTTCAGTAAAGTCTCACGTCAGAAAGTGAAAGGTGCGCAGAATTGGTTGCGCACCAAAAACGTAACGAGGTCATTCGATCACTAGATTTTACTCCTCAAATTTTTCTCAAACCGGGCGCCTTATATGAAAATCGATTCATAAAGAGTAAACTCCAAAAATATTAAAACAAAATTGTTGTGTCTGAATAGAAAGATTCTCTACTTATATAGGTATGTACATACTTATATATGTGCATACGAATATATGCAGTACCAACCGTTTGTGTTGAGCTTGGAATAATCTTCTAACTGGAAGACTATTTGCTTAGATTGAAACCATAAAACTGGCGATCTCATATCACATAGCTTTAAAGCATTTGTTGATTCCGTTAAATCTACTTTCTGTAGATTACACATCGGCGCGAAATGTTCGGTTGTAATCGTTGTCAGCGGATTATGTGATATATTATAAAAAAGTAATTGAGGAAGTGTACCCCAATTTGGTAATTGTCGGATTTTACAGTCAGAGATATCCAACAGCTCAAGAGGTGCCTTAATAGGTCTCATTATTGTGAGCTCATTAAAAGCTTTATGAAGGATAGGATTTCCTCGCAAATATAGTTTCCTTAAAGATGGCATTTGAAGTATAGAATTAGGTAACTCCAATATGACGTTGCTCGAGAGATCCAATGATTGTAGATACGTAAAGGATGTAAATGCTTCTTCATCTATCTGATAAATATGGTTGTCGGCTAAGTATAGGAACCTTAAACTTGTATAACCAGACAGCGTGTCAGCATGTATCTCTTGTAGTTTGTTATCGCTAAAATCGAGAATCTGTAAAAAATATGTATTTTTCCATTAGGTACTTTGTTGTAACATCATGGGGCTTCATGTTTAATCGTTATAATAATGAGAACAACAATAATAATCATAGTTTTATGTATATAATACAATATACATAATTTAAAAAATCTCTATACATTTTTTTTTCTTGCGGTGGACTATGGACATGGTCGCGCCCCGCCAAATCGGCCCGGGGCGACGGAAGAGGCGGCACGCACCCCCACAGACCCACCCTGCAAGCACCTCTCTTCGCCGTGCGGGCGGGCCACCGGTACCCGATCTTTGTCTTCGGCGAAAAAAAAAAAAACCTCTATACCTAACATATTATGTCTGTGTCTAGAGTACCATCATTCTTCTACTCTTATCCCAATTGCTTGGGATCGACACAAATGTGTACAAGTACACCACTCGTACATTTTACGAAAGTTATTGGCAATACTTTTATAATCGGCCGCCTGCCTAACATCAACCCTCCTTGGGAATGTAATTGTTGACCAAACATGACCAAAATGGCGTCAGATGGAGTTGGTCCAGGTCGATATAAAGCTCCTAGTCGACTTTTACAACATCCACGAGCAAATTAAGGGTTGGTAGTATTCGTAGCCGCTACCACACAGCAAATGTATGTCTGTGTGTAGAGTAACGGTTTAAAAACACAATATGTTACCTTCCTTTCACGAAGGTGTTTAGAGATAAATAAGGGATCTAAGCAGGTAACTTGTCGGCGAGAGAAGTAAAACTCGAAACCAAACCTTAATGTGGGGCTACGGGCTCGCGCGCCATTCCATCTATCGCCCACGATTCCATATATCGGATGGATCGAACGAGGTGTAACCATTCCGTAGCCCACCGCCAAAAAAACTGACTTGACTATATAACATAGATATTATTATAGTTCAATTATATTCGTAATGTAGCTGGTACCTCTATGTAATGACAAAATAGTTTCAAAATCCAATCTAAACTGACTATGCTCAGACAAACGTAACTAAAAGGTTCATCCTTTATGAATAAAATAACTGTAGACACTAAGACACTACTAGTACACTAAGACAAAAAGACATAAGAGTGTTTTGACATTAGTTTTCTTCCATTATTTTATTTTTATGTTTTACCTATACTATAAGTAGTTGTCAAGACATCGATACAAACCTCAATTCCACCCTTTAGTTTAGGTATTTTGCCAAGGCGTAGACCTGCACAGTGAGCCCCATACATGTCAAAAGCGTACTCGTAGGTGCAATGAGTGGGACGAGCACCGAGCGCCTCCAGCTCTGACATCTCCTTCGTCCATGAGTTTCCCACACAGAGCACCGATATCATTAAAACTATCTCGTTAAATCTGAAAAGAAAAGTTTTCACATTTTTTTATTAGGCCCACGCTTTTATACTGAAAAGTTTACCCATGAGGGTCGTACGGAGATGTTAATTTAGGGGATACTATTATATAGACACCAGACCCGACTAGGGTCTGGGTCGTATTACCAATCCTTTCACACATGCCCACCGTCATAAAGTCTGTAAGCTCGGATTTGCAATGGTGTCCGTGGATATCATCATTTCAGCCTATCACCGTCCACTGCTGGATGTAGGTCTCCCTCATGTTACGCCACAGAGTGCAGTCCTTTGCCGCCTATATCCAACGACGCCAAGCAACTTTCACCAGGTCGCCTGTCCACCTATTGGGGGGGCGTCCTACACTACGTAGTCCGGTACGTGGATATATAAAGGCTTAAAACATTTTACCACATTTTGGCATATGTTAAAAGGACGATATTATCGCCATTACCTGAGCACAATTCGAAATTTTGTATTTACTAATATGCATAAGTATATACAAAATTTTAAAATGTGTACATCCGTATTTATTAGCAGATTGTCATAATATATCAAAATTTATCCCCAGAATAGAGTAATTTTTTTTTTGGATTTTTTTTTATCGTATTTTCTTGTTTGTAGTTTTACATTTGAAAAGACAATAAATTATTATTATTATTCAAACATATTCTTTTGCCCATCGCAGAATTCAAAATCACGATCGAGAATCGTATACATTGGCTACTGAACTAAAAAGCTGACATAAATATTAAAATTTAATTGCTACGAAATATACAATTATCATTATTATTCATTTTTATATTATGGTGAATATTACTCTCCCAACGATACAGATAACACGTAGTTAAAAGAGATAAAAAAAAAGATAATGGACGATCAAAACAATAGAAACACTTTATGTTATTGACACCAATAAGTAATCGAAATAAACTGTGAGTCATTGTTACAAATAATATCAGTTCTTTAGAATATTTACTTAGTTTATATTCATCATTATTAATCCCCCTTATTACAGTCCCACTAAAGCATTGTCTTAAATCGAGTGTTATAAATCATAATCTATTCCACTTTTGTGGAGGCCAAAATATCAGCTGCAAGAGATTAAGAAAATGGGTGGTAGTACTTATATAGGAATGTTATAACACAAGCTCAGATCGCTAACCCGCATGCTAACTATGCCGTCTATTGCACTATCTCTCTCTTGGGGAAGATCAACAATGAACTTCGATAGGATAATGATGAATAAAGAAAGCCTTAATTAACAATACACATATTTTTGTAAAGCAATATGTGTTTTGAAGGACTTTCTATCGATATCTCCATGTATGCTAATTTATCTTCTTTTCAGTCCATACATTTTTCTCTCTTAAATTCTCTTTTGATCATAAGCATCTCCTCAATGAAAAGGTAATTGACCTACATATTGCGTAGGCCTGACGATTTGACATTATTTTATTTCGAGATGCCCGTCTCTTTGCCACGTCATTATCTTTCCGAAGTCATCTGCTTTCATATGCGAGGGAAAGCAGAAGGTGTAACACGTATTCTTAGTTCGTTGCCACAGGGAGTAAGAATACATATACACAGAAGCTATCGTATACCTCACCGAAGACAAAGATCGGGTACCGGTGGCCCGCTCGCACGGCAAAGAGAGGTGTTTGCAGGGTGGGCCTATGGGGTTGCGCGCCGCCTGTTCCGTCGCCCCGGACCGATTTGGCGGGGCGCGAAAACGTCCATAGCCTACCGCAAAAAAAAAGTCTGCGGTATACCTTCTATTTCTGTTATCTTAAGAAATTATGTGTTAATTTCTTAAAAGATAATGTTTTCCTTATTATTTATATTTACAATTTTATTTTCTTAATAATCTTTTGAAGTATCTAATAACAAACCTAAACCTACGAACAAAGCGGTTTTGCATATTGATTCAATCGAGCGCTTTACAAGACAGATACTGTGTTCATACTCTTGGTGTCGTCAAGTTCAAACTGTAGACTGAATTCCATATTAATATTTTCTTTGTTAAGGTTATCGCAATTGACCTCATCTACGTGGTACAATTCTAAATATATCTACATTTCTATATAGAAATGTATCAACGTATATTATTGTTATAAGTACGACTATCGTTTCTTGGTTTTTCCATGATGATCAATGTCCTTATAAAAAGTACAGAAAGATATTGATATGTTAAGTTTGCTTGTCTCAGTTTCCTCTTCAATACTCCTCAGTCCATATACGTATTATTGTTGGAAACAGGCCTTCTCCACTATGGAAGGGATATTAGCTTATTATACCACGATGATCAGGCGATCTGATCATCATCATTCGCCTAATCTTATTGTAATTACGTCGACGCAATATGTACTTCTTTTACATCGTATAAAAGAAATTTTATTGGCAATAGTTTTCTAAACAGCCGTCAGACTGACATCAACCCTCCTTGGGAATGTAATTGTTGGCCCGAAGACATCAGGAGGAGCAGCACCAAGTCGATATTAAGCTCTTAGTAGTATGTTATGACATCCACGGGCAAAGTAATGTTTAGTAGTATTCTTAGGCGCTACCACACAGATAAAGCGGTTTGATGTAGGTTATTATTTTCAATTTGCTTTCTTTTGCAATTATATTATTAGCTTACACTATTTAGCCATTTACTTAAAAATACAATAAAGGAAGAATTTATGAATTGTATACTTATTTTGTCATCGCACGGAATAAATATGTCTTAATCACAATGTAAGCATTTTTAAAGCCGGAGATAATAAACTTTTACTCATATGACATCATCACTTGAACTGTAGACGAGCAACTGGAAATATAATTAAACACAATGAGTATTTGTAAACCACCCCCTAGTGTCATCATTCAGTCGCCGTTCACTGCTGGACGTTGGCCACTCTCATATTTTGCCACAAAATGCGGTCCTTGTCCGCCCGTAGCTAACGACTCACGGCAACCTTCACCAAGTCATCGGTGCCCCTGATTGGGCATCCAACACCGCATCGTCCGATACGTGGTAGCCACTCGCGAACCTTTTTTCGCCATCGGCAATCGATTCATTGAACGATGTGATCTGCCTATTACCACTGCAGAGAGCTAATTCTTCATGCTATGTCGGTTAAACCCGTTCTGCGGATTTTCGTATTACGGACTCTATCTCGCAAAGAAATCCCGAGCATAGCGCGCTCCATAGCACTTTAAGCGACTTTGAACTTATTCATGAGGCCTACATTTAAAGAACATGTTTCCGTGCTATAAATCATCACTGGTAACACATACTGGTCACAAAACTGTATTTTCATATATATATTAGATGAGAAGATCCTCTTAAGTTGCCCGATCGCTGTTCATGCGAATAGGACTCATCGGCTGATCTCTTTCTCGAAATTGAATCTATCTAACTGGACTATCTGTCCAAGGTAAACAAAATGATCGTCAACTTCGAGAATCGCATTGCCAACTAGGACCGGTATTGCAATGACTTTCGTCTAGTCCAAGTCCATTCGTAAACCCACTAGTTTGATTACCTTGCTGAGATCGTTGAGTATGATACCAAGTCCTTCCATAGATTCTGCCATAATGACAATATCGTCTGCAAATCAAAGATGAGCGATATATTCGGCATTGATATTGATGGCAAACAATATAGATATTTGTATCCAATTAAATGGAAACTTAAGAGATTAGTGACTGCGTTTTAGTCAACATAATATTTTACTTCACAATTGCAACACATATTTATCTCAAATGTACGTGATAAAAACAATATAGATATGATTATGATAACGTTCCACATTAATTATGAGTACTTGCTATACAAAAACACGTGAAATGATAGACGTTATCTCAAATGGATAATTAATGCATTGTTTAATTATATATATTTTTAGCTTTCTATGCTGGAGCGACAGAACGGCAGCGTGGAGATCCCCTTATATGCCATGTTTCCCACTTTTGGATTTTAAATTTTGCAGCACTAATACATAAAAATCCAAATGGGTTGATTCTCATAACGTTATTCTCCCCTCTTATAGCTCTCGTTTTTATGTATCACATAATGGAACGTTGAATACTTATAACATTATGGTCTTTAACAGTACATTTTCAGAGATTTCTCCTTACGTACTTGCAGGATCTGGAATGACCTACCTGTTGCGGTGTTTCCCGAACGGTACAACATGTCCTTCTTTAAATGAGATTTAATAAAGGTACTTTCTTCGGGGTATATTTTTTATTGCTTATGGTGGCGTACGAGCGAGCAGCACACCTGATGGTAAGTCTCACTGCCGCCTATAGATCTTTCCCATAACAAGGGTAAACCCTTCCAGTTGGATTACCGGTTCCCTAGCGAACCGAACGAAGCGTAATAGCATATTGCTATTACTCAGACGAAGATCTTCTGCGAGAATGTGGTACTACCCCGGACGGATCAGCCCGCGGCTGTAGACAGAAAACTGTCAACACTGTGGTTCTACCACTAAAAGATAGGTCCTACCACTAAAAGGTAGGCAGCGGTCTGGCTTTATCCTTGGTAATTAAGGTGCATAATTTTGCTCTATACTTTTACAAAACCACCATGGTCAATAACCATGACTAAAAGTGCTATAATTTATATTTACTGAGTAGCTACTACTGATTACTCCTAGATTAGACACTGATTTTTTTAGCAAAAAGCTGATAGATTATCCAATTTTAATATATCCATTAGTATCATAAGATACAATGAAAGAACATAAGTAGTTTCCAACCGGGCGTAGGTAGACCATCATCATTTCAGCCCATCGCCGTCTACTGCTGGACGTAGGCCTCCCTCATGGTACGCCACAGAGTGCGGTCCTGTGCCGTCTGCATCCATCGACGCCCAGCAACTTTCATCAGGTCGTCTGTCACCAGGTCCACCTAGTGGGGGGGCGTCCTACACTGCGTCGTCCGGTACGTGGTCGCCATAAGATAACTAAATAAAATAAGTCCCTATAGGTCTCTTTTTAACTGATAACTATTAATCGTTACATCAAAGAGACACTTCCTTTAAAGATGATCCATAATTTATGGCAGCCTTTAAAGATGTAGACAGATTAAATAAATAAGAAAGAAAAAAGAAGACTGTTATATTCTCATCGGTCGAGCAAATCACTTGATATAGCTCGAACTTCTCTGATTCGCGAAAGGAGAACCAAATAACAAGTTAGTTAATGGTGAAATAAACATAATTAGGTACTTCTTAGTGGTATTTCTTTTATATTATTCGGTACAGTCAGAGCAGTAAAAGTAAATTAAATAATACAGACACTTTCAAATTCGCCTTGAAAATGCAAAACACCGCTCTCATGTCTCAACTCTTATCAACTCGGATGTGATTATCATAAGCACAAATAGTGTTAGCTATTAAGGTCTTGTGACAGTAAAAATTCGTGTTTCTAGGTCTTTGTCCTGAATACCTGTGATCTACTAATAAAGCGGCCAATACATATAAATAAATTACCACTTTTTTGGCATATTCAGGTAAATAAAATTATTATTGCGTATTAATTAATTACCTTTTATACATCCATGATAAACATTAAAATTATATAATAATAATTTTTTTCATCATTCATAATAATTTTATTAATAATAATTTTAATTGTGATAAGAGTAGGAACTCTTATCACAATTACTTGCGGCTACGAATACTACCAATCCTTAATTTGCTCGTGGATGTCATAAAAGACGACTAAGAGCCTTATAACGGCCTCGGCCAACTCTATCTGATGCTGTTTGATCAACAATTACATACCAAAGGAGGGTTGACGTCTGGCAGGCGGTCGGTCATAAAACTATTGCCAATAACTTTTACAATATGTACTATGAAAGAACAGTACATATTGTATCGACCTCAAGTAATTGGGATAAGAGTAGAAGGATGATGACTCTTTAATAAAAATACATGTTGTCAAAGAGGTCGAGGTGACTTCTTAAAGTAATGTGTCTTTATGTATTTGACCAAATATTGAAGTTTAAAAACAATGTCAACTGTATAATCAAATAGCTTGTTATATATACTATTGCACATTTGATTACACACATTACAATGACTGTACAAATGACGAATACGGAAATGGTTGCCTGAAAAAACATATTTACCCAGTACCATCCTACTACACACCTGTAATTTGTTCGCGTCACCAGATGACATTGTAAAAACTTGAGTTATTAATGCTAGTGGAATTAATGTAAATAATTGAGGCTAAATCATATGAAATTTATAGTAACGTAATAATGTGCAGCGGATAATGAGTGGCTCGACTCGTGATACATAATAAAATGCCAGTTCACAAGAATGATGTGTACATATACACACGTGCATTCATCATTCGTAATCTCTTTTATTGTTCATAAAACGAAACAGGCTTATTTTTTCTACACTGATAGCATTTCTATAACAGAAATGTATTAAAACTTAAATAAATATTAATATCCTATTGATATCTGTAATCTACCATTTTTTACTAGACTGGTATGATGATGATGATGGATGGATATATTTCTGTGACAGAAATATATCCATCCATCCATTCATCTATCAGCTCGTAGATGTTCACTGTTGGACATCGGCCTCCACACGAAAATGCAACTCAAAACCTGTTTCCTGTGACTTTAATAATGTCGTCTATATCGGTTACACCCGTTCTTCTACGGATTTCCATATTCCGGATTTTATCACGTAAAGAGATACCGAGTATAGCCGTTTCTATAGCACGCTGAGCTATTTAGAGCCTTTTTATGAGGCCGACATTTGGAGATCACACACACACAACAGAAATATATTGAAACTTAAATTAATTAACTGATTTCGAACTCAGTATCATTTAGTAATTGCATGGTTTTATAATATCTAGTGCATTTAATATAAAATACTGAACGTAATATTAATGGTTCGAAGTTCCAGGTACAGGCCTTGTTGAGTTTTTTTGTAAGTACATATTGCCTGAATTTCTATAATGAGGTATAGTTTTAGTGCATGACAGGCCAACTCTCCGGCTTTTGAGCTATCTTTTGCCTGCCCACTCAATCGCATAGGTACATTTTCGGATACCTAAACCCATAAGATTAACGTGAGTATTATATGGATTGCTTGGATGGATTGATTGGATGGATAGAGAGCCTGAAGCCCAAATGGGTGGGTTTGGGGTTTATATTGGTAGGCAGCGGCCTAGCTGTACCTTTGGTATGACAAAGGTCCATGGTCGGCAGTGACACTTACTATCAGGTGTGCTGCTTGCTCGTTTGCCACCACTAGCAATAAAAAAAAATCTTATATGAATTAGTGTCCGCTCACCCACAGTCCGGGTAAAGTTGTCATAGCCATCTGAGGCTAACAACTGAGTCACACAAAAAAAAAAAATGAATTAGTGTTCTATTTTTTATATCTGGCTTTAACAACATATAGGTACATAAATATTGATATTACTACAATAAAGCTGAGGAGTTGGTTTATTTCAATGTTTTTTTTTAAAGATACACCGCACTAACGAAATAATATCCTTGTATTGCGGGGGGCTTTACAAAAATGCATTGAACGCAGGCAAATTACACTCAGACTCAGAAAAATAATTTGTGGACCGCACAAAGTATTGTCCTACGTGGGAACGGTATCTACGGCACTGGCACAGAAGGTCGGTATCTCAACCACTACGCCATCTGTTCTATAAAAAAAAATTAAAAAAAAATGTGCTAATAAAAAAAAAACCCACAAAAAAAAAAAAAACTTATTTAATTAGATAGTCTGTTTATTTGATAAAAAATCCTAAGGGCTCTAAGATATAACTTTATGATAATTAAGAGTCGTGTATTAATCACAAATGTTAGCACTTTGGAAAACACACAGTTTATTAATGCTAAGCTGTTGCCTTTTTTAGGGTGCCGTACCTCAAAAGGAAAAAACGCAACCCTTTTTTTTTTCATTTTGGGATTGGGCTACGGTCGGCGCACTCCTCGCACCACTCCATCCGGGGTGACAGAGGGGCGTAAGCGCGCACCCGTAACCCACCCGTGACGTCGCCTTCGTCGTTGGGCCGACCACCGGAGCAGAGTGACTTGACGTCAGTGGTCGGCCCGACGGAATACCCCTGAGGAGTACCCTCTCCTCGACCGACATCCCCCCCTCGGGTAGGATGTCGGTCTTTCCTCACGCGGTCGGCCTCTCGGCGGGTGACGGACTAATTCCCCGATCCAGTCACCCGCGGCCTTGGCTAGGGCGGCATCAGGCGCAGGTAATCGCGCCTGCGCCGCCAGAGTCGCCGGCAGCGGCTCGCGCCGTCGAGGAGACGCTCCTCGCGCACGCGCTCCGCCGCCTCTTTCCGCGAGACTACTGCCTCGCAGAAGGTTGCGACCGCGTCCCAGTTCCTGACGCTGTTGAGCATCGCCCTGGCGATGGTTGGCAGCGTCAGGTCGGCACCGATGATTGCGACGAGTTCACGACGCTGCTCTGCCCAAGCGGCACAAACCTCGAGCGTATGCTGCGCCGTGTCTTCGTTGCAATCGCAGGGGTCGCAGGACGGTGTACTCTCCCTCCTGACGACCTTGTGCAGGTATTTGGCGAAGCATCCATGCCCCGTCAAAACCTGCACCAGTCGGAAGGAGAGCACCCCGTGCCGCCGTTCCAACCACTGCATCAGCACCGGCCGGAAGGCCTCTACGTCCGCACACCGAACCGAGGCCTCTCCAGCCGTACTGCCCAACGGGCAATGACATCTAGGCGCGCGTCAACGCGCCAGGCGGTGAGTTCCCTCAAAGAGACCACACCGCCCTCCGCGCGCACCCCCGACACCCGCCGATACAAATCGGCGAGCATTTCCGCCTCCAAAAAAAAAACGGAACCCTTATAGGATCACTTTGTTGTCCGTCCGTCCGTCTGTCCGTCTGTCTATCTGTTAAGACCTTTTTTCTCAGGTACACGTGGAGGGAGGTATCAAGCTGAAATTTATATCAAATACTCAAGTCTACTGTCCCTTAAAGCTGTGAAAAATTTAAACTTATAAGCCAATGCAATCAAAAGATACAGGCGATTTTCTTTTAATATAAATATAAATAATATAGTATATCAATGAATGACGTGGGTGTTCAAAATAATAACAATAAATATGTAAGCAATTTACGCTAGGAAAGTTGCTGTAAAGGCTAGTAAAGAAATATAGTAATATGTACCTAGTACTTAGTAGTGTCATTATTCTCATGTTCTTACCCCAATTATTTAGGGTCGACGCAATATGTACTTGTATATATTGCAAAAGATATTGACAATTGTTGCTTTATGACCGGTCGCCTGCCAGACGTCAACTCTCTTTGGGAATGTAATTGTTGACCAAATGGCATCAGGTGGAGTTAGCCCAGGTCGATATAAAGCTGACCACCGAAGACAAAGATCGGGTACCGGTGGTCCGCTCGCACGGCGAAGAGAGAGGAGTTTTACGGTGGGTCTACGGGGTCACGCGCCGCCTTTCCGTCACCCCGGACTGATTTGGCGGGGCGAGACGCATCCATAGTCCACCAATAAAAAAAAATAAAAAAAAAGGTCGATATAAAGCTATTAGTCGTTTTTTTACGATATTCACGAACAAACTGAGGGTTAGTAATATTCGTAGCCGCTACCAAACAGCAATAGTATAGAAGTAGTATATCCATGTGGTGACGGAATAAGAATACAATTCATCACCCCCTATCTTACCTGTGGGTGATTGTAAGAGACGACTAAGGGATATAAAACCCATATAACATCTATGCGAGAGAAGGAAAAAAAAACTCGAAACACTACTCTACACCAACACGTCTGACCAGCTTGGTATAGTAGGTTAATTTCCCTCCCATTACGGAGGAGGCCCAAGCCTAACAATGGGACATATATGGGCTGTGATGATGAGTGTAGTCTAGTAGTACATAAATATCAGAGAATAATAGTTAGTACTCGTAGAAGTGTGATGTTTTGTATAAGGACTTATCTTTACCATTAGTGAACATATAAACTAATGTAATACATAACATTAATTAATAAGTCAATATTATGATGAAACTACAACAGTTTCCCTTGTTTAATATTGAAATAACCTTTGGTTGTGCTAGTTTAGTAGGAGACGGATAAGATATTCATATTTACGAATATAATGTGTTAATTATATTCCCAAGTAGAGTTGACGTCAGGCAGGCGGACGGTATTGTCAAAATCATTTGCAATATGTATGATAAAAAAGAGTACATATTGAGTCGACTTTAATGTATTTGGGATGCAGAGAAGAGGAGAGAGAAGAGGAAGAGCAGGATGTTGATGAATACATAATCGTTTTAGCTATAGTATTCGGCGATATGTAAATAAAATTAGATTATTACAAAACAAAAATTTTACTTCTTATTTTTAGAACATATACGTCTCGATTCCCAATTTATTTCAAAATAGCTTTGGAACGAAGATACGAGCAGCGGCGGCCTTACGCATTGTAAGGACCCGGGCAGCTGGTCTTTGCGAGGCCCTTTGTCCTTCTTGAAAAGTATGTGATGCAAAAGTAGATCTGGTTGTTTGGTTTAGGTACTTGTCATGTTTGACGAAAAATGCTAAATTTAGACAAATAAATAAAATTTGAGCTTTAAAATATTTTACATTGAAAAATTTACAAAATTAACAAATGTAGAGGTGAAGAATTTTAAAATTGATGTTTGCGGCTATTCTTAAGACTAAAATTAAAGCACTTAAGTTAAAGCATAATAATCTAACGAATGAGCTACATTATGTTCGATTGAATGAATAGCAAGGACTGAAAACCGATCTTGTGTCATCGAATTCCTCAAATATGTTTTAATAATTTTAAGTCTTGAAAAACTCCTTTCAGCAAACACAACTGTGACAGGTGTGGTGGCAATAATTTTCAGGACTATTTCGATAGTAAAGTAAACTTCAGTAACTATGGAAGGTACCACTGATATAGAGCGAAGAGTGAATGCGGGAAATAGAGTGAACGGAGCGTTGGGGCAACTTCTCGGTAGCCACCACCTCAGCCAAAAGGCACGTGTAGCAATACATAACGTAGTGTTTGTCCCAACTTTACTATATAGAAGCGAGAGTTGGGTATGCAGAAAAGAGTATGAACGTAAAATCAATGCAGTCGAAATGCGATCTCTACGGAAAATCTGTGGAGTTAGTCTGACCGATCGCATTCGTAAACGGTGACGCAAGAGAGCCAGCGAGTGTATGTATGTATGTAGTAAACTTCAGTTAATTTTTTTCAATTATGTACTTATTTTAGCACCGAAATAATGTCATCGTTTCCTTCATATACACGGATGAACATATTGAATTCTTCGTACAATTTATGTCCAAATATCACATGATTCTTATACTGTTAGATATTTGCAAGTCGCTGCATTGCTTCAGAAGTTCACTATCACTAATTTCCTTTAAACTTTTTATATTATAGATGTAACCAAATATGCTCTCATGATATATTAAGTGCCTCAAACCTAGGATGGCAGCTTGCGGTAACATTGTTGCCAATGACATAAAAATAGTTTATTTTGAAAATCTCTTCCGCATTCAGTTCATGAGCTTCATCTGCCCCTTCATGGTTTTTTCGATGGCTAAGAAAACACGAGAAACATCGTGAGTACAATCAAAATAATCGAGTAATATTTAATATTTTTTCAACAATTTGAGTCTTCACGTGAATTACCATTAATTGTATGAGCTCATACTGAATATTTTTTTCGATATAGTTGGTCATTAATAGTTTTGCCCTTTAATTGTTTTAGGTAAAGTCTCAAATCGGGCTATTAACTTTACTAAATCTATAAAGTTGCCGCTTGTCTCACTCGAATCTGAATCAGATGTTAACTTTTCTCTATGACCCCTGAAGGCCAAACTGTGAGATGCTAAAAAATTACAATTGCGAGCAATCGTTTTAAAATATCTCTCCAACGTTGCCTTTCTTGCTCAATTTGTGACTGAGTCAAGGAGTCAATAGTGGAACAGCTTTTTAAACCATTCTCTAAATTAATCCATTTCAACATACACACTTTGTGCTGTCGAGTAAATTCTTGAGACTTTAGGTAATCACCTAAGTGTTTCCAATCATACACTCCTTCACTTGATAGAATCTTTGTATTTTCTAGCCCGAACATTCGACACGGAAAGCAGTAAACGTCAACCTTTTTTGTAAATAAATCATCCAACGCCTGTCAAGCTTTTCACTGTTAACATATGATATATTATTATGATGAAGCAAGAAGAGTGTGTAAGAGAAAAGTATGCAGAGGGTGTCCGAGAACGGCTGACGATGGCAAGCCAGCCGCAATCGGACATTGAAGAATGCTGGAGAGTATTGAAAGAGAGTATGGTAGACACAGCGAACGAAGTATGTGGAAGTTCAAAGAAGCATAGAAACACAAATGGTGATGCATGGTGGGATGCGGAAGTGTCAGCTTCCGTAGAGCAAAAGAAGAAAGCGTGGCTGGACTATGTCTCTTCTTTGAATCTGAATGACAGTATGACTGAACAGAAGAAAGAAATATATCGGCAATGTAAGAATGACACCAAGGCCTTAGTGAAAGAGAAACGTGATAGAGCAAGTATGAGTGCAGAAGATAGGCTGACTAAAAACTTCGAGGGTAACACCAAACTCTTTTGGAGGGAGGTGAAGAAGTCTCGGGGTGGTTGGTCAGCCTTCAGAATGAATAAAATAAGGTCTAAAGGTGGAGACATTCTTACAAACACAAGACGTGTTAAGCCGATGGAGTGAATATTTTGGCGATATGTATGCGGATGCTACGGTTGGCGCCGGTGTCGCATGTGGTCTAGTAGATCAACATTCGGCGACGGCGTCCTCCGATGACATCAGTATGGATGAAGTTGAATGGGCGATAAGAAGTTTGAAAAATGGTAAGGCAGCGGGCATTGATATGGTGTCTGTTGAGATGATCAAGCTTGGTGGCTCCTGTGTCCGGGAGGCGTTCCTGTTGCTCCTCCATTTATGTTGGAGCTCGGGAATGGTTCCCGGGGACTGGAATAGCGCAGTCATCGTGCCTTTGTTTAAAAACAAGGGTTCACGTTATGACTGCGCAAATTACAGAGCCGTAAGCTTGATCAGTTTGGCAGCAAAAGTGTATGGTAAAATTATTGAAAGGAGAATGAGGATGGTATCCGATGGTTTACTGTGTGAGACACAAGGAGGTTTCAGGAGTGGAAGGGGATGCATGGATCAAGTGTTCTCTCTGCGCAACATTGTGGAGAAGCATCTAGCCCTAGGTCAGAGGGTTTTCTGCAGTTTTGTGGATCTGGAGAGAGCATTTGACACGGTTGTACGAAAGGAACTTTGGGACATTTTACCGGAGTATGGTATTAACGGTAAATTCAATATCGGCGTTAAGCAGGGGTGCGTTCTATCAGCCAGGCTGTTTATCATATATCTGGATATATGTCTCCAAAGGTTGAATGATATGAATGTGGGAGTCCAGATGGGTGACTCAGTGGTCTCTGCTCTGCTTTATGCAGATGATGCAGTCCTGCTGGCACAGTCAGCGACTGACCTGCAGACCCTAGTCGACACAATGACAGAAGATTGTAAGAAAAGGGGTCTACGCGTGACTGTGAGCAAAACCAAAATAATGGTCTTTGAAAGAGATGAAGCCAGAACAGATGTAAAAGTAACAATAGGTAATGATGTACTAGAGCAAGTGGATGAATTTGTATATCTTGGATGTGGATTTAGCCGAGATGGAAGGTACACCAATGATATAGAGCGAAGAGTGAATGCGGGAAATAGAGTGAACGGAGCGTTGGGGCAACTTCTCGGCAGCCACCACCTCAGCCAGAAGGCACGTGTAGCAATACATAACGCAGTGCTTGTCCCAACATTACTGTATGGAAGCGAGAGTTGGGTATGCAGAAAAGAGTATGAAAGTAAAATGAATGCGGTCGAAATGCGATCTCTTCGGAAAATCTGTGGAGTTAGGCTGACCGACCGCATTCGTAACGATGACGTAAGAGAGCGAGTAGGTATGAAAGAGAGTATTGGTGTAAAGATGCGAAAGGAAATGCTCCGATGGTTCGGACATTGGAAAGAATGCCGAACGAACGTCTGGTTAAGAATATATACAATGCGAAAGTGGAAGGATGTAGGTACCAAGGGAGACCGAGACTAACCTACCTAGACCAGATCGGTCATGTACTGAAAGAAGGTGGAGTCAAGAGTCTCCGAAACCGGCGAGCGTGTATGAAGAGAATTATGAATGTTGAGGAAGCGAGTGAAGTATGCAGAGATAGAGTTCTCTGGCACTCTGTTCTCTCTGCCTACCCTGCAAGGGATATGGCGTGATGATATGTATATATGTATGTATATATTATTATAATGATACTCGCTGAATCGCCGTCCATTATCATTTACGGGAAGTAAATCAACTTTAACCCGGATTGGACCTTTTGATACAATCTCAGTTCGGTCTACATTAGTAAACGTTATGGACCACAAACCGGGTTCATTTTGAGGATTCAGATTTTCAATTCCAGGAGTCCTGGATGTAGACATAGACTCAGGCTCAGATTCGTGTTCTTAACTGGATAGCGTTGACGACGGCACCGGTGACCTAAGAGATAATGATGTAGTTATTTCATAATCATCCTCACTGTTTTTACTTGACGATGGCGGCGGCACTCATGATGATGTGCAAGGAATGTTTTCAGCTGGGACAGGATTAGAGTCACTTTCAGTCAATAAATGTTTTGTAGAGGTTTCTTGATCATCACTTTTTACATATTTATATAAAGATCCACATAGATTTTCTTGTACCAGCTTTCTTTTGATAGCTCGTTTCCTTTTTGACTCAAATTTTCTACCGGCATCACGATCACGCGAACTCATTTCGTAAATCTTGTTTTGTTTCGCACAAACAGTCAGAAATGATTTTTAAGGATCACACAGTTTTTTTACACTTTTCCAACTCACTCAATACTTTAAATACTATAATAACGTAATATTTAATAAAATGAAAAGAGATGTACGGTACAGTAACGACTTTGTAACTTATTTTGCAAGCAAACTAATTCCAAGGTAATAAGAGTTGACGAACGAAATGAAGCACAGGGATTCCCTGAGCGATAGAGGAGCAGAACATTATGTTTCAACTCCCGAGCTGACCGGAGTGCGATGCGATTAAAAAACCGACCTTCAAGTGTTTCGAGGCGCGATATTCAAGTACTATAATAATTTTTTGATGAACTATCTTTATTTTAATTTACTGCTATATTATAACCAGAATAAATAATTAAGGATTAAAATCAAAAGTTAAAAAAAAAATATATAGTTCAAAATGTATGGTCCTTTAAATTTGCTTGGACTGTTGCGCGAGGCCCCTGCAAGAGCGAGGCCCCGGGCGATTGCCCTGTTCGCCACCCTCTAAGGCCGCCTCTGGATACGGGGTTCGGTAAAAAGCGTATAATATAATGAAAATGTGACAGAATCTTGGAAACTGCATAATGTACCGATCTGTCTATCGTATACCTACTTGAGTTACTGGCCAGTCGCATATATACCTATATATTGCCTTACTAAGTAATTAAATATGTACCCGAATCCTAGCTCGAATAAAAGTGTTATTCTGTTTTCAGACTAACTTGAAAATTTATTCTGGCATTTTTACTATTATTTCATACAATACAATTCACCCTATTCCTCAATTTCATAATTATTTATGAATTACTTCATCCATTCCGCTTTAGATTTTTTTTGCCCTAATTTGGCTAACTAATTATATACAAGTACTTATGTATTATATCAACGAGAATCTTGTGGTTGCGCATTTCGGTCCTCTATTACAATCGATTCACAAAAATCAAGTAGGAAACATATAAAACTTTGTTTTTTTTTAAGGTTCCATTTTGTTTTGCTACAGAACTATAAGGGATCTTCAAAATATAGATGTTACGGTACGATATTAAACGAAATTGACCTGATTTATAATCTCACTTAAACAAAATAATTGACCGTGGCCCAAATAAATATGTACGCAATGAAGATTTCGTTAAAACTCTATGGCAGGTTTAAATCATGATAGCATTTGGTCTATAGAGATAGGCAGATAACGGTTATAGTTAAAATTTAGCGATTTTATCGATAAAACATATTCAAGGTGAACATTTAAAATATGAAATAATCTAGGTATACCAGCGTCTGCATTCATGTAGACAACTGCTTAAAAGTTATTTTTATGTTTCGGGTCAATGATTATTTTCCGACAACGTGTAGACAAAATTTAATGGTAATTCATTAAGTAGTCAAAGTGTAAGGTTATATTCGTACACACAACAAAAATAATCTTAACTTCGGTACTTTAATCGACGCATGGACGTAAGGTGTAAAATGTAGGTGACTGGACCGGGGAATAGTCCGTCATCCGCAGAGAGGTCGCATGAGGCCGACAGGGTTGACGGGGTTTGGTACCCGAAAGAGTAACCCGCCGGGCTGGCTACAGATGCCAAGGAAGCGATACCAATGGCTGGCCCAATTTTTTACATGAAAATGTTTTTGAGAGAAAAATTAATTTTAGGAAACAAATCATAGTGTTAAAATTTCAATTTTGATTTCTAATCAGCATGTAATTAGTAAATTATTCATTAATTGTATAATCTTATAGATAATTTGACACAAAAGTTGCTTTGACATGTTTGCTTTTTAACCGACTTCAAAAAGGAGGAGGTTCTATGTTTCATTATTCAAATCGTTAACAAACATTTTTTTTTTCAAATTTACGCGGTAACATCTCTCGCAATGTGAAGTTATTTGGCAGCTTTTACTGATTATTTTAAATAGATTCTAGCATGCTAAGCTGCGAGTTTCTAGCTTCTTAAAACTTGCAAACATGTGAGAAAAATATATTATATCTGTATTAAATCGGCAATAACATAATTCATTTTTAGCGTTCCTATATGGGTGAAATTTTGTTAGGTTATTTCTGTACTTATGGTTAAGGGAACGGAATGGCTAACGGAAAAGTAAGTAGTAAATATAGCGAAAATATGCATTCTCTTTAAGTATATGTCCTTTTTTAAATGCGATTTTAGAAGAGCACTTTTTTTACGGCAGCGGCCTAGATATGACCTGGTATTAGAAAGGTCCATGAGCGGGGTATCTCTTACTATACCTGATAGTGCTGCTTGCTCGTTTGTCATCACTGGCATTAAAAAAATATATAATATATATTAGATAAAATATGGAATGACCGCTAAGAATGGCGTAAATATGCAATTTTGTATGCAAAAATGCATAATCCCATCTTTATATGATATATTTTCTCTTCTATGGCTTTCATGTTGTTTGATTTACATCATTTGTATACATTTATATTGCTTATGGTGGCAAACGAGTTAACAGTACACCTGATGGTAAGTGTCACTGCCGCCCATAGACCTTTGCAATACCAAAGGTATAAGTATAACTAGGCCGCTGCCAACCGATACAAACTATTAAGCATTATTACATAGTACATTATTTCCGTGTGGTGACAGAGTAAGAATACTATTCACCACCCCATATCTTACCCGTGGGTGATCGTACGAGACGACTAAGAGATATAAGACGCATATAATATCTATGCGAGAGAAGGAAAACTCGAAACAAAACCCTATACCAATACGTCTGACCAGCGCGGTATAGTAGGTTAATTTCCCTCCCATTACGGAGGAAGCCCGAGCCCAACGGTGGGACGTTTATGGGCTGTGATGATGATGATGATGATGGCATAGTACTTATTCAGTTGCCTTTACAATGTAAAAGGCATATAAATATAAAAGAAACTACTGTTGCTAGAATAATTTTTTACTCATATTGCAAACAGTCCTGCTAAACAAACGCGTTCTTTTAAGTCCTGTCAACTGTCTTAATTGTACAGAGGTCGAATTAATCTCATTTAATTGATAGCTTGAATTCTCTGAAGATGCAAGACGAAATACTGAACAGACGTTATGATTCATTGTAATAATAAGTACCAATGAAATTATCAATTGATGGTAATCCCAATGTGCGAAAAATTTGTACCTATTTAGCAGTTGTCAATATGAAATATCTTTAGATAGATTTCTCTTTAATTTTCCTTAATAATATACTTACTAAGAACACCTTTCAGAGTTGCACATTATACCAAATACTGAATTGGTTTTGGAAGTAAGATTTTAAAGGTTTATACAACTATTTGTGACGTCTTCATAATACAAAATTACAAATAGAACTACAATGTTTTCGAAGCCGCCATTTAATTATTTTAGTATTTACGTAGATTTTTTTCATCGTATATGAATAATTATAACAATTCCTTAATAAAAATAAGAGTTTGATGATAATAAATTATATCGTTTAAGTAGAGTTTGTTACCTTTTGGAATATTATTTATACATACATACATACATATCATCAAGCCATATCCCTTGCAGAGTAGGCAAAGAGAACAGAGTGCCCGAGAACTCTATCCTTGCATACTTCACTCGCTTCCTCAACATTCATAATTCTCTTCATACACTCTCGCCGGTTTCGGAGACTTTTGACTCCACCTTCCTTCAGTACTTGACCAATCTGGTCTAGGTAAGTTAGTCTCGGTCTCCCCCGGTACCTACATAATTCCATTTTCCCATTGTATATCTTCTTAACCAGATGTTCGTTCGGCATTCTTTCCACATGTCCGAATCATAGGAGCATTCCCTTTCGCATCTTTCATCATCGAAATCATCTTACGAAATTAAGCTGCTATACTATATAGCAGATTAATTTCTATCCTGTTTTGGGGAATTCTCGATTCCAGCAATGAGACATATATGAACTGAGATGATGATGATGACGAATATCATATAACAAGGTGAGGTCGGGGATAGCCACCGATGTCAAGGAATCGGTGGTCAGAAAATGGTGATTGGATGGACGTAATGCCGCCGCCCCGAAGGATGATACGGGCGAGATGTAGTATCACGCGCTTTTGGGACACCCGTTTGACCCAAAAAAAATTCTCAACGCGCTTTTAGGACACAGGTTTGGCCCAATGAAGCGTTCTACAATTAGCAATTGTTTTAGCACTGTATTTCACATTTTCTTGTAATATAGCAACAATAACAGTTTGCGTAAAACCATAAAATTCACTGAACTTTTTTAATAAAACAAAGCGCGGGGCACTCGAGAGCACTGCGAAGTCTGGCGCGTGAGGGGTAAGACCGCAGCCTGTCAAAAAAGGTGTAAGTGTATTTTACAAGTTATACAATGTATTGCTATCGTATAGAATGTACTAACGGCTTGTTACTTTCATACTTAAAAAGTTTTAAGGCAAACCTTTATCAAAATCGTTATAATAGATTTATTATTTAACTACCATTGATATAATGTTTAGGTTATTGTATTTAGTGTGTCCCGATCGGTTCATTTAACCGTTAACGGAAGCTATCGAGAGAGACACTCCTGCGCAACAAGCGTGGCGGCCCCAATTGTCTGATTGATCTTTATGATGCGACAACGCCCACTGCCAATGCAATTCCAGAAAGAATATATGTAGTACAGGAATTTTTTTTATGCGTAACTTCACTCAAGATTTTGTTTAAAATCAGCGTTGGGTATTTTATGCTACTTTCGGCTGTCAACTCTACTGTTTTAGCGATTTTTTTTTAAATTTTCCATGTCCACCTTTCAAATATCTTTCATAAAACATTTTCTGATTGTAAATAGGGTTTTTTATTGTACATACATACATACCATCACGCCATGTCTTTTGCAGGGTAGGCAGAGAGAACAGAGTGCCAGAGAACTCTATCCTCGCATACTTCACTCGCTTCCTCAACGTTCATAATTCTCTTCATACACGCTCGCCGGTTTCGGAGACTCTTGACTCCACCTTCCTTCAGTACATAACCGATCTGGTTTAGATAGGTTAGTCTCGGTCTCCCCCGGCACCTACATCCTTCCACTTTCGCATTGTATGAAGATTGTAAGAAAACCTTCCACTTTCGCGATGACAGAAGATTGTAAGAAAAGGGGTCTACGCGTGAATGTAAGCAAAACCAAAATAATGGTATTTGAAAGAGATGAAGCCAGAACAGATGTAAGAGTAACAATAGATAATGATGTACTAGAGCAAGTGGATGAATTTATAAATCTTGGATGTGGATTTAGTCGAGTTGGAAGGTACACCATTGATATAGAGCGAAGAGTGAATGCGGGAAATAGAGTGAACGGAGCGTTGGGGCAACTTCTCGGTAACCACCACCTCAGCCAGAAGGCACGTGTAACAATACATAACGCAGTGCTTGTCCCAACATTACTGTATGGAAGCGAGAGATGGGTATGCAGAAAAGAGTATGAAAGTAAAATTAATGCGGTCGAAATGCGATCTCTACGGAAAATCTGTAGAGTTAGGCTGACCGATCGCATTCGTAACGACGACGTAAGAGAGCGAGTAGGTATGAAAGAGAGTATTGGTGTAAAGATGCGTAAGGGAATGCTCCGATGGTTCGGACATGTTAAAAGAATGTCGAAAGAACGTCTGGTTAAGAAGATATACAATGCGAAAGTGGAAGGATGTTTTTTTTGTATTATATTATAATTTTGTTTGTTTGTTTTTTTTTAATCAAGTGTATGGTGTGATGAGACGGTACGAACATTTTGTGTAAGGATAGAGTACCAGGTATATCTACATACTTGTGCTGTGTGGTGGCGACTACGAATACTACCTCCATTGCTCGTAGGGGCCGTAAAAGATATTAAAAGATATTGAGCTGAGTCTATTCCAACTGACGCTGTCTAGTCAACATTTTATTCCTAAGGAAGATTTCCTAAGAAGACGTTAGGCAGGCGGCCAGACATAAACATATTGCCAATAATAGTAGTATATTTTGCGTCGACCCCAAGCAAATGAGATAAGAGCTGGAAGATGATTATAATCATGAGATGTTTATATACATAATTATACTTTTGGATGCATCAAAATTTGCTGGTTTCTATTTTGGGTGTCCTTAAGTCCTTTTCCGTGTGGTGACGGAGTAAGAATACTATTCACTACCCCATATCTTACCCGTGGGTGATCGTACGAGACGACTAAGAGATACAAAACGCATATAACATCTATGCGTGAGAAGGAAAACTTGAAACAAAACCCTATACCAACACGTCTGATCAGCGCGGTATAGTAGGTTAATTTCCCTCCCATTACGGATGAGGCCTGAGCCCAACAGTGGCACATTTATGGGCTGTGATGATGATGATGATGATAGGTCCTTTGCCTATACATTTTCTATAAATTTCCTACATAACAGTCCTGTTGATGAACCTAAGTACTGTTCAAAGCCCATCGATAAAATAGAAGATTAAAATATTTTTATATATTGCTATTTGAGGTAATATAAATTTAAAAGTATTTATGAATGGTTGCCAGTGTAATGAATAATTTGTGATGGGTCCAAATATCATATTAAAATTTATGACCAGCTAATATATATGACAGGCCCACACTCTATCACAGATAATCTATGTCGTCATAATCAGTAGGTGTATAATAATACATCTCCGCTTGCTATGTACAAGATTACAAATTTATCATCCGTATTTTGAGCGATAGTATCATAGAAATGATACTATTATTTTCACCAGTCGTTATAAAAGAGCTTTTTTCTTTGCAGGGTTAATTAACTAGACGCATAATACATATAATATTCACCCATATAAGTAATTTGTTAAGTCTCACATAAGAAGGGATCTTTTAATACCCAGAGGATTATGCGTACTATTATAGTAGGAAATATATTTGCTATAATGAAGAATCAAAAGACAATCCTGCGAATTTATTGTGGTCAGGCATTATGCCAATCCGTATGGTGACAGAGTAAAAATACAATTCACTTCCTCTTTCTTATAATAATAAGAGACGACTAAGGGACGCAATCAAATAACATCACTACAAAAGAAGGAAAACTCGATATGAAACCCAACAGCGTGGCATAGGAGGTCAATTCCTCTCTCGATGTGAAGGAGGCTGTAGCCCATCAGTGGGGTATTTATAAGCTGAGATTTATCAGAAATTGTATCTTGACTTGATGCTGGGTATCTACTAAAAAATAACTTATGTAATAACCCATTAACAGCTGCGTAGGTCATGATAGAGATAAACCTCCTATCCCAGGCGTCTGGATAGCTCACCGAAGTCAAAAATCGAGTACCGGTGGTCCGCTCGCACGGCGAAGAGAGAAGAGTTTTACGGTGGGTCTATGGGGTCACGCGCCGCCTTTCCGTCACCCCGGACCGATGCGGCGGGGCGAGACGCATACATAATCCACTAAAAAAAAGGCGTCTGGATAGCGTAGTTATTTTTATATAATTTCCCGAGAAAGCTTAAGCTGGGGACTTGGATGAGTGTATATGTAATTTCAATGACAATGTATTAATATGTAATTATATTATTATAGCTAACAGTATTATAGCTATTCTGACCATGGATTTCTCCATTTCTTGAAAGTAGGTAATCTTTTACTGTTTAAGATTATTTCATTTTTTGTAACTGTTAGACTGTTTATAGAATAGGTGTGCAATTAGGAGTTTTTCGATGAATGTAATACTAATGACAATATCCGAAACCGAAACCGATGTAAAATATTCGAATAAATTATAAAACACTATTGGTATGAGACATGTTACGATACATTATCATACAGATAGCCGAACTAACAACCTAAATACAAGAACAATACGATTATCTCCACAATTATCCCTTTAAATTTTCCCCTAAAAAAGAAACCCTAATACAGTTCCCTAAAAATCCAATACCCGTTATTGAAACTATCCAAAACTGTCAAATAATCCGATATAATTTCATATGCGTAACAGATCCGAAACTAGTAATTTAATATGCGTAATATAACCGAAACTAGTGTAATGATGGGTCTAATGTTATTCTAATATCCATATTCACCTTTGAAATGTCTTATCCACAACATCCTTAATATAAATTATTGTAGTAGCCAGGCAGTCAATACAAAAAACTATGCTAGCTTTTAAGCTGGCTAAGCAACCATACATATAGAAAAATTCCATTGGAATTAATCAAATTCGTTTTAGATTTTAATCTGATTTAACGTCGTGACGCGTGATTTCTGTATGTTAAGATTTACTTATCAAACTTTCCTGCCTAACATTGCTATGATAACAAACTAAATAATACTATTTCCATATCTTGGTATCAACATCTTTACGAAATACGCGTAAATCATTATGTAGATAAGATTGAAATGTATACTTATAGTTTTGATGAATCAACCGGCATAATAGTGTTAATATCCAAATACATAGAAATATTGTTGACGAATTTTAAATGAGTGGACAAAACTAAAATGCAGTTCTCTGAAAAAAAAACCAGACCTCGCAGATAAGGAATGTAGAATGCGACGATATTACTACTATAATTTAAATGGTGTAAATTTCCCTGAGTTTCATAATAAAAAAAAAACTTTACGTTTACTAAAGCCATAAGAATGAATAAAAAAAATAATATCCCGAATTCTTGTCCTGATGGATGGTTATTTACAGTCATCCGTTTCTTTTTTTTTTTAATATTGAATATATTTATCAATAGTGCAACAAGAAGTTGGCGTCATTCAAGAAATTAATTGTTTTATTTATTGGTCACGCCGTCACATACACTCTTCACGTGAATGTTTTTATTGGTTCAGCAAGTGTTCTAGTGTTCCTTGTTGTATCATTCTAAACGCTAATTTCTTTATAGCCCATTTACATTCTTCTATTGGACTCGACGCTCTGCCACAATAGGAAGATTCGTGGTGGTCAGATGATTTGGCTTAGGATTTCTTAACGTTTTTCTTTTGAATCCTTTATTCTTTCATAAGTTTAGCTTTTAAATCTTCTTCGTCTTGTAGTTCTTTTACACAGTAGCAATCAGCTTATGTCATTGCATCGTGTCTCACTATATAGTCGGCAAATGAATTGATTACACATTATTTGTTAGTTTATCACCGGACTTGCATATTATGTTGCAACTATACATTCTTCATGTCAGCCATATACCTACATCCCATAGTTGGGTTCGGGCTGCCTCCAAAATGATAGAGAAATTGATATATAACACTAGGCTGGACGGACCAGTATTTTTTTCTTTATTTACCAAAAGGTAGGGTTTGATCATAAAGCGATCATGTCTCCCTTGTAGAAATTACAAATTAATAATTAAAAAATTAGAATCTAGTTATTTCTACGCTTTAACCCAATGTTTACAATATTATATAACAATATTGCTTCTTCAGATAAAGGCGAAGATAGAATACTGCTACGGGCTCCAATCGTTCCTAAACACATAGTTGTATGATGCTCAAACTGTTTCCTTTCAGCTTCGTTTCGTACACAGCCTGGTGGATGTGGTAGACGTCTTCCCTAATTGTGCACATAGTACAGTCAAGTGACGAACTAGTATGTGGGTAACTAGATTGATGTTATTTGCATATTATATCTTTTAACCGTATTTTTCGATAGTCACGGTAGAGAAAGGGTCGGTAAATTGTATTCTTACTCCGTCACCACACAAAAGTTTGCAAATGATAAAAGTCCAGAGGCGGATCTACAGTCGGCTATTGAGCTAAAATGTCTCATCATCATCATCATCATCACAGCCCATAATGTCCCACTGTTGGGCTCGAGCCTCCTCCGTAATGGAAGGGAAATTAACCTACTATACCACGCTGGTCAGACGTGTTGGTATAGGGTTTTGGTTTCGAGTTTTCCTTCTCTCGCATAGATGTTATATGCGTTTTATATCCCTTAGTCGTCTCGTACGATCACCCACGGGCAAGATATGGGGTGGTGAATAGTATTCTTACTCTGTCACCAGACGGAAAAGTGTCTAATGAATTCAAATTGATTCTTAGTTTTATACTTATCCTCTATGATGATAATGCGAATTTGAATAGTAGATAGGTTGGAATTTGTCATGTTTCAGTGTATTACGTAGTTCATCTATGTATTACACCGATATATGACATTCTCTATAGTGGCAGGTCTAACTAAATGGGTGGCTCTATGTTTTAATATAACTTGTTATCTACATCCTGTGCTTTCTTTGTTTTGCCCTTGTCTTAGTCTTAAACATATAGGGCTTTTATATTGACTAGTTAGAAATATAGAGTGTCTGGAAGCACCAGGGGAATAGACAACGTTCTTTTGAGATATTCACAACACTAATCGTGTATGTTGACAGCCTATGGATAATTACAACAAAATGAACACGCACCTATACAATGCTGCTGTTAGATTAAATTAAAGAAACTAAATTCCAGTAATATATACCTAAATATACCTATATGAAAACAAGGATCATGGATTCTAACCATTGAGAGAGATACATTGGTTCATAGCAGGGCGGGCGGGGTGCGCTGCTTCATCTTTCGCCCCGAACGGATTTAGCGGGGTTATGACCAGACTATAACTCGCCGCAAAAAAAAATAACATTTAGGTTTTTCTAAAATTGGCTTAGAAGACAACAGATTTGTATAAGATCTTCGAGTTTTTTTTCTCTTCACTCACATTTCTTAAAAGTCTTTTATGATCCGCGCAGGAAAGGAAAACAATGGTGACAATGTATTCTTATCTGTCACCACACGGCAAATATATGTGCCATATTTTAAATCTTGTGATATTTCATTTTATATTCTATACACACCAAAATAATTTGCTATTAGGTACTGAGGTATGTGATTTTTAAAATATCATTTTAATCATTTCACAATCATTATAATGGACATTGAAATATTGATTAGATAAGGAACAATATTAATTACTTGCGTGTATTAATGTGATCGATTTTACAAATCAGTTCGTTTTATGGTCGGGTTTTCTAAGGAAAATTCTTTAACCTTACTTAACCAATTGGTTGATTTGGTTTTCTTTGTTTCTCTCGGATTAAGTAGAATTATATTTCTTCTTCAGAACTTGCCACTATTGGTCATGAGCTTCCTCCATAGATATAGCGTAGAGTAATGTATAGCTACACGGCCACTACGCGGTAATGAAAATATATTTAATGTTTGTTATAAATATGATTAAAAGTTTGCTTTCAATACATAGTATCTTATATAAATTTTTGCTACAAAAATTTAGTTGATTGAAAAATATATTTTGATAGAATCGTTATTTTTTAATGTCAGTTTTTCTAAATATTGTACGTTTGTAGGGCGACCCACTGACTGTAAAGAAATTTAAAAAAATATATTACCTGCCCATGTTGATTATTAAGTATTCAATCCTTGAACATTATAAAAACAGTGCACTGTTGAGTAGTCACATCACAGGCATATATTCACCACACAAATAACGGATAGAGTCGAATATTACGTTGCACTATAATATGTATACGTTGGGGAGCTGCAATCAGCGACAGAACACATTTGTTGAATTGATTCAATTAGAGTTACAATTGTATGTCGACTCGTTCAGACTCCGCGTTAGGATGCTCCTTCCACGTTGATGGTACAAATGATACTAGACGCTGTAATCTTTTATCAGCGCGTCCTTCTGCGCCCAAGCACCCTATATCTACCACTTTGCTCTGAGACAATGACGACATGGACATTCGTTCGCCACAGATATGTAGCTGCTATATAATACGATATTGTTCATATCTAAATGCTATGATTGGTCCGTCGATTATGTTGATTCCGTAATGATTCCTAGGCTCATAAAGTAAATTAATGCTTTATTGATTTAAGCCCTAACAACGACTGATAAGAATAATTAATTTTTAACGATCCTATTCGATAATGGGGGCATTTATTTGTATTAATAAAAATTCTGTAATTATAAATGAAGTAGGTATTCTTATAGGTATTGCCTGTTAATATGTCCCTATCATAATTTCTTCGAGGATAACAGGGAATCGTTATGAGGACTATTATATAAACTGGCCATTTGTAACATTATTCTCCAAAGGCGTATATATACATACATATTTTCCCTGTGTAATTTTAACAATTTGATGTAAATTATCAAGATTTCCATTTATCAAGTTTAGTTATCATCTCCGTGCCTCTTCTAAGAATTTAGCAAAACGTAATAGCGCAAAGAATTGAACCCGTAATATCATTATTAAAGCTTAGATATCCATGCAATTGTTAACTGTGATTTAAAAAAAAAACGTATTTTTTAAAGACAACATCTATACAAAGGAAATAACGCAAATGTGACGAGGGAAACTTTACAAACATACAATTAATGGGTCATAAATACTCAGACTCAGAACAAAAATTTGTGGATTAACAAAGTATTGTCAAGCGTAGGAACAGATACCGCGACATATGGCACGGTAGATCGGTAACTTAACCACTACGCTATCTGTGCAGCCCATCACAAAAATCACGATAAATTATCTATATAGATATAGATAGATGCAAGACTAATACTCATATTTCAACAAAACAGCTTGTAACGGATATGTAGACAGTAGTTAGTAAGTGCTTTCAATTGAATAATAGGGACAAGAATTGTCGTCGTCTTGGCGTATATTCGCATCTTATAAAACACTACTGTTAATTATTCAAGCATGTACTGTGTAGAAAAAATAACTAAATATTATAATAGCATATAAATACGCCTAATAGCATATAAAATAAGCCTATAACAATGTGTAAACATTGTCGGGTAGATAGCATACCGTCACCTTAAGATGTAAAAATAATACGAAGTGAAATTTGCATGTCCTACAATTAGTCGCGGTGGTGTAGTGGCAGCACGATTTGGCCGGAATCCCAATAGGCGCGGGTTCGAATCCCGCTTGCGACATCATTTTTCATTTCGTAATCGGATTTTATAAATAATTAAGCATACTAAATGCTAAATTTCAGTAATTTAAATAACAAGGTTGTGTCATCGTTTAATACAATTCTAACTGTAAAGTTTGAAGTATTAAGCCTATAACAATGTGTAAACATTGTCGGGTAGATAGCATACCGTCACCTTAAGACGTAAAAATAATACGAAGTGAAATTTGCATGTCCTACAATTAGTCGCGGTGGTGTAGTGGCAGCACGATTGGGCCGGAATCCCAATAGGCGCGGGTTCGAATCCCGCTTGCGACATCATTTTTCATTTCGTAATCGGATTTTATAAATAATTAAGCATACTAAATGCTAAATTTCAGTAATTTAAATAACAAGGTTGTGTCATCGTTTAATACAATTCTAACTGTAAAGTTTGAAGTATTAAGCCTATAACTATTGTCGGGTAGATAGCATACCGTCACCTTAAGACGTAAAAATAATACGAAGTGAAATTTGCATGTCCTACAATTAGTCGCGGTGGTGTAGTGGCAGCACGATTGGGCCGGAATCCCAATAGGCGCGGGTTCGAATCCCGCTTGCGACATCATTTTTCATTTCGTAATCGGATTTTATAAATAATTAAGCATATTAAATGCTAAATTTCAGTAATTTAAATAACAAGGTTGTGTCATCGTTTAATACAATTCTAACTGTAAAGTTTGAAGTATTAAGCCTATAACAATGTGTAAACATTGTCGGGTAGATAGCATACCGTCACCTTAAGACGTAAATATAATACGAAGTGAAATTTGCATGTCCTACAATTAGTCGCGGTGGTGTAGTGGCAGCACGATTGGGCCGGAATCCCAATAGGCGCGGGTTCAAATCCCGCTTGCGACATCATTTTTCATTTCGTAATCGGATTTTATAAATAATTAAGCATATTAAATGCTAAATTTCAGTAATTTAAATAACAAGGTTGTGTCATCGTTTAATACAATTCTAACTGTAAAGTTTGAAGTATTAAGCCTATAACAATGTGTAAACATTGTCGGGTAGATAGCATACCGTCACCTTAAGACGTAAAAATAATACGAAGTGAAATTTGCATGTCCTACAATTAGTCGCGGTGGTGTAGTGGCAGCACGATTGGGCCGGAATCCCAATAGGCGCGGGTTCGAATCCCGCTTGCGACATCATTTTTCATTTCGTAATCGGATTTTATAAGCATATAAATAGCCTAAATAAATACGATATTCTGAATGTGCGCGCGTGTATGTATTTGCATGTGTGTGTGTGTGTGTGTGTGGGTGTGTGTGTGTGTGTGTGTGTGTGTGCGTGCGTGTGTGTGTGTGTGTGTGTGCGTGTGTGTGTGTGCGTGTGCGTGCGCGTGCGCGTGTTCGTGCGTGCGTGCGTGTGCGTATGTGTGTGTATTTAAAGTTTAAATTATAATCCCAATAAAATAAGCAGTTACTCCTGAGTTACTTTCTTTGTCTTAGAAACTATGTGTAAAATTCGTCATTCGTAATTCGTCGCTCAAGGAGAAGGTACCGCTCAGGGGGTATTCCGTCGGGCCGGCCACTGACGACAAGTTCACGCTGCTCCAGTGGCCGGTCCAACGACGTAGGCGAGGTTCATGGGTGGGTCACGGGTATGCGTGCGTACGCCCCTCTGTCGCCCCGGACGGAGTGATGCGATAAGAGCGCCTACCATAACCCACCCCTAAAAAAAAAAGGACAACAGATATCAACGGATACAAATCAGCTTTATAATTAACTCCAAATATTATGAGTCGATTGTTTCTTTCCAAGGGTGAATGTGCTATTTCTATGCTCAGGTTCTGTAGCTAATTATGCAAATGGTAAATGGTGGTGGCTACGAATACTACCAAGCCTTAGCTCGTGAATGTCGTAAAAGACGACTAATAGCTTTATATAGACCTGGGCCAACTCCGTCTTTCCAAGGATGGTTGACGTCAGGCAGGCGGCCAATCATAAAACTACTGCAAAAACCTTTTGCAAAATGTAGACGTCAAGTAATTGGGATGAGAGCAGGAGAATTATAACTTCGTTATACAAATATCATAATAGGTAAGTACTATCCGAGTCTGTTACTTCTTTCGCGTGGCTTAAGTACCTACCTATGTGCCCATATCCATACAACGTAAATAATCTATTCTATACCTAATCTGAGTAGATACCTCTTCCATGCAACTACCACTCCCTCCTACTTATCTATTGTCAAATTGTTTGAAGCTGATTGCCACCGCTTTGGATTTACATTAATACATATTGTCACGCCTTCTACATTTTCACGATGACTAAATCTTTAGGAGCCAATGCTAGAAGTCGGCAATACTATGCGGACGCTTGAACTGTACCTACAGCTGCAGAACACAGTGAAGGAAAAGATGGATTATGAATGACCTGATGGCTATGATAGGTATTGTTTTGATACAGTCATAAAGAAAACTCATGTTTACAGTAATCCAGGGGCGGCTCTAGCCCTACAGCGCCCGGGTACAATCAATCACCTGGCACCCTCTTGTATCAAAATGCGTGAACAAAATAGAATAGGTTGATAGTTACAACACGTTCAACTTAACTTCGAATCTCGCTGGAATGCGTTGTCGCATGCTTAGTCTCGTTGGCGACAAAGCAACCTTTGGTTGTCGCCGCCACCACCTGTCGCCGCCGACGCCTGGGCCCACGCCCAAGTCTAGGCCCACGTCGACGTCTAGGCCCACGCCGACGCCTTGGTCCACGCCGATGCCATGGCCCATGCCGACGTTTTGGCCCACACCGAAGCCTTGGCCCACGCCGACGCCTAGGCCCACGCCGACACCTGGGCCCACGCAGCCGCCTAGGCCCACGTTGACATCTAGGCCAACGCCGAAGCCTTGGCCCACGCCGATGCCATGGCCAACGCCGACGCCTAGGCCCACGCCGACACCTAGGCCCACGTCGACATCTAGGCCAACGCCGAAGCGTTGGCCCACGGCGACGCCATGGCCCACGCCAACGCCTTGGCCCACGCTGACGCTTTGACTCACGCGGACTCCTAGGCCCACGCCGACGCCATGGCCCACACCGACGCCTTGGCCCACGCCGACGCCTTGGCCCACCACGACGCCTAGGCCCACGTGGATGTGTAAGCCCACGTCGACGCCTCGGCCCACGCCGATGCCTAGGCCCACACCGATGCCTAGGCCCACGCCGACACTATGACCCACGCCGACGCCTAGGCCCACGCCGACGTCTAGGCCCACGTCGACCTCTAGACCAACGTCGACGCCTTGGCCCACGTCGCCACCTAGCTCCACGCCGACGCCTTGGTCCACGCTAACGCTTTGGCTCATGCGGACGCCTAGGCCCACGCTGACGCCATGGCCCCCGCCGACGCCTTGGCCCACGCCAACGCCTTGGCCCACGCCGACGCCTAGGCCCACGTCGATGTCAAGGCCCAAGCCGACGCCTCGGCCCACGCCAACGCCAAGGTCCACGCCAACGCCTTAGCCCACGCCAAAGACTTGGTCCACGCCGACGCTGAGGCCTACGCTGACGTCTTGGCCCATGCCTACGTCTAGTTCCACGCCGACGCTGAGGCCCACGCCAACGCCTTGGCCCATCCCGACGCCTAGCATCACGTCGACGCCTTGGCCCACGCCGACGCCCTGTCCCACGCCAACGCCCTGGCCCATGCTGACGCCCTGACCCACCCCGACGTCTAGCTCGAAGCCTTGGCCCACGCCGAAGCCTAGGCCCACGCCGACGCCTAGCTCCACGCCGACGCCCTGGCCCACGCCGACGCCTTGGCCCACGCCGAAGCCTTGGCCCACGACGACGCCTAGGCCCACGCCAACGCCTAGGCCCACGCCGACGCCTAGGCCCACGTCGATGTCTAGGCCCACGCCGACGCCTAGGCCCACGCTGAAGCCAGGGGCCACGTCGATGTCTAGGCCCACGCCGACCCCCATGGCCCACGCCGACGCCTTGGTCCACGCTAACGCTTTGGCTCACGCGGACGCCTAGGCCCACGCTGACGCCTAGCTTCATGTCGACACCTTGGCCCACGCCGATGCCCTGTCCCACGCCAACGCCCTGGCCCATGCCGATGCCCTGGCCCACCCCGACGCCTAGCTCGAAGCCTTGGCCCACGCCGAAGCCTAGGCCCGCGCCGACACCTAGGCCCACGCCAACGCCTAGGTCCACGCCGACGCCTAGGCCCACGCCGACGTCTTGGGCCATGCCGATGCCTTGGCCCACGCCGATGCTTAGACTCACGCCGACGCCCAGGTCCATGCCCACAACGACACTTTCGCCCAGGTCGGCGCCCGTGCCCAGGTCGGCGCCCATGCTCACGCCTCAGCCCATGAAGACACCCACACCTTGCCTTGGTACACGCTGACGCCTACGGCTCGACCCACGTCTAGAACCGCGCCGGTGCCCCAGACCCACGCCCTTCATCCGCGCTCGCGGTAAAAACACACGCCGCCACCTAGACCCACGCCGCCGCCTAGACCCACGCCGCCACATAGACCCACGCCGCCACATAGACCCACGCCAACGCCGGCACCCGCTCTAAAATTTCGCTCACCCCGTCGCCCTCACCAAGGCCCACGCCAAGGGCCATGCTCACGCTGACGCCTCGGCCCACACAAACGCCCACGCCAAGGGCCATGCTCACACCGACGCCTCGGCCCACACAGACGCCCACGCCAAGGCCCACTTCAAGGCACTCGCGGACGCCTACGCCAAAACCCCACGGGGACACCCATGTCGACGACTGGGCTAAGGCCCACCGAAGCCATCGCCCAGGCCGACGACCACGCTGACACACACACCGTCGCTAAGCTCACGCCAACACCTAGGCCCGTGCCAATGCTGACGTCTAAGCCCACTCCAAGGCCCACGCCGACGCCGATGCCCACGCCCACACCGACACCTTCGCCCACACCATCGCCCAGGCTCATGCTCACTGCTCAGACATTGATTTTCTGCGAAAGTGAGGTACCGGTACCCAGTCGGACTGGTCCATGGCTGTAGACAGAATACTGTGAAGTGTGGCTCTATCACTATTAGTGTTTTAGGATTGCTTTCTAATCCTTTGGGATAAATGGACAATGATAAATAAAAGCCGTAGAGGTTGTGGATCGAGCACCACGATATTGGTGCTTTTCTTTAGGGATTTTCGTCAAATCCTTTTGTTAAGACTCGAGGAACTAGAGCCGATGAGATCAAGGTTTCACTGAAGTATTTTTATTTGTTGCCCTAAGTAAAAAATCTGATCCTAACAATCAACATGCGAGCAGAGCCATAGCGACCATTCACTCACTGACTCAAGACTGTGCTGATGTTTTAATGAAAATTGGAGATGGCAAAGAAGTCTTTTTATGTTTTCATCAAGGGACCTCTTGGCCAAGTAGCTACCTAAAACTGAATTTCACGCGGTTGAAGTCGCGGGCATCAGCTAGTATTCTATAGATTAGTGCAACTTAACTGTTTTAAATTGATTCTGTAATGAGGTTTCGGAAGCAAGCTAATGCGGTGAGAGGCAAGAATTGGCAGTCTGCGAGGCACTAGAATTAGTGCATTGTTAAAGTTCCGGACAATCAATGTAGTTCTGAAATAATTTTATAGATAAATTAAATCCAAAATTTTTCTTTGTACTTCCAAGCTGTGCAATTTAAACAGAGCTTATTAAAATATTCGTAATTGCTCATGTAGATTACAGAAAAATACAAGATACCTCATAAATCTTTTTGAATAAGCTCAAATTTTAACCGCTTTTTGAAACTTAAATTTACAGGTACTTTATTTGTCTCAATATGTATATAATAACATAATATGTTACAGTAGTGTATGGACCCAACATGTTCAGTCTATTATAAGACATACAAAATGATAATAATAATCTATATACTAGGTATAATGCATACAATTAATAATACAATCAACAATCTATTCATAGCAATGCTTAAATAATAATGATTCAATGAGCTGTACCATAATTACATACATACATATCATCACGCCATATCCCTTGCAGGGTAGGCAGAGAGAACAGAGTGCCAGAGAACTCTATCTCTGCATACTTCACTCGCTTCCTCAACATTCATAATTCTCTTCATTCACTCTTTGCTCTATATCAGTGGTGTACCGTCCATCTCGGCTAAATCCACATCCAAGATATACAAATTCATCCACTTGCTCTAGTACATCATTACCTATTGTTACTCTTACATCTGTTCTGTATTCATCTCTTTCAAAGACCATTATTTTGGTTTTGCTCACATTCACGCGTAGACCCCTTTTCTTACAATCTTCTGTCATTGTGTCGACTAGGGTCTGCAGGTCAGTCGCTGACTGTGCCAGCAGGTCTGCATCATCTGCATAAAGCAGAGCAGAGACCACTGAGTCACCCATCTGGACTCCCACATTCATATCGTTCAACCTTTGGAGACATTTATCCAGATATATGATAAACAGCCTGGCTGATAGAACGCAGCCCTGCTTAACGCCGATATTGACGTCAAACCAAGGCGACATTCCACCATCCAGCCGCACACAGGCTCTACAGCCCATGTAACTGGATTGCACAGCCTGCAGCAGTTTACCGTTAATACCATACTCCGGTAAAATGTCCCAAAGTTCCTTTCGTACAACCGTGTCAAATGCTCTCTCCAGATCCACAAAACTGCAGAAAACCCTCAGACCTAGGGCCAGATGCTTCGCCACAATGTTGCGCAGAGAGAACACTTGATCCATGCATCCCCTTCCACTCCTGAAACCTCCTTGTGTCTCACACAGTAAACCATCGGACACCATCCTCATTCTCCTTTCAATAATTTTACCATACACTTTTGCTGCCAAACTGGTCAAGCTTATGGCTCTGTAATTTGCGCAGTCATAACGTGAACCCTTGTTTTTACCATAATTACAATTAATTATATATAAATGTCAATAGTTAAATGAATTGATATTGAAGTTTTTATAACAATTAATATAATTATAATTTATAATACATATGATGAATATTTAACGAAATCCTTAGTAAGTATCTGTATATTAACAACATTTATTCGTCAAAAGATTTTTTAAACGTTCGGAATTTTGTTATATATTATCTTGAATCTGAAATCTGAATTATATGAGATGAAAAAATGTAAATAAAATGTTCTCGAAACTGAGTAAAAAGCTTAACTTTATGTGAGCTATTGTTGACCACTTAGACGAATTACAACGATATTGAAAGGTCTCAGCCACCAGTACATAAAATTCCAAATAAAATTTGACAGTGACAGATTTGACGTGACATTTGCGGCTTTTTGGATGTGTATTACCTTGGTGTAAACAAATTAATTTAGATACCAGTAAATGTTATCTTTATTCATTTTTGTGTAATAACAATGAATGCTACAAGTTTATATGTTTCAACTTGTCGACTTATAATCTTGGCTGATGCGGCGGACAAATCGTCGTGGACGGATTTATTTCGTTTGGTTCCATATTTACGACAATCATTATCTTGTACCGTTTGTGGCAATCTTTTGAAAGAGCCTTACACACCAACGAACTCTAGCTGCCAGCATCATGTCTGTAAAAATTGTAAAGGGGGCAGAAAAAAACTAAAGCCATCATGCAGTTGGTGCAAAGATTATGAGAACTATGCTGAGAATTTACAGCTACGTATACTTTTACAATGTTATAAACAACTTTGTGAATATTTTATGGATACAGATGTCTATAAAATATTATTGGAAGAAGATGAGATAGTAGCCGGAGTAAATGGAGGCACAGTTGCTAGTTCAGGTTTAATAGACTTAATACAAGAAGGCGCCGGCTTCAGTGACGATTATAAAAGTACTGCGGGTCTTTCTAAGTCAGCATACAGCATTCTGCCATGTGTGTATACCAATTCTGCTGGAACACAAACTCAGGCAGCATCCTCATCAAATAATTCGGAAGCCAGATCTGCAAAAGGGTCCCCAAATTCGAGATCTACATCCAATGGATCACCCTTATACTCTGTAATGTATGCTGGTTCCGGAAATAAAATCACTATAAAAAGAAAAGCCTTGGATGAAAATGATTCCCCTCCAGCTGATTCTCCAACAAGCCGAGAGAGTAAAGTAAGTCATTTTATACTTGACTAAATATCACTACCTTATAATAAAAATGTAACAATGACATGTAAGAAACCCTTATGAATAAATGAGTTACGAGTTAATATATTTTTTATGTATGTTCTATAATGAGTTTATTTGAATTTCAGTCCAATCAATTAGGCTTCAAGAAGCCTTCAAACAGATCACGTAGTTCAGCCAACAGTAAGAGAAAAGGTTGCAGATGTGGAAATGCTACTGCTACCCCTGGGAAACTTACTTGTTGTGGACAGAGGTGCCCATGTTATGTGGAGAGCAAACCATGTACAGAATGCAAATGTAAAGGATGTAGGAATCCACACAGACCTGATGGGATGAAGGTGCTTAAAAGATTAATTATTTTCTATTTTCATACTTTTACGTTTTAATGTACACTACTGGAAAAATTAAGGGATCAAAAAAAAATCCTTATTTTTGTGCAATTTTCAACAGGTCGTAACTTTGAGAGCAGTGGTCGTACAGGAAATAAAAAAAAATGAAATTGTAGCTCCAAGTCTCTAGTTTTTGGATTAGAACTTTAAAATTTTGTAACCTCTTTGGCTTTTGAGTAATCGTAGAAAAACCTGCAACAAAAAAAATTCAAATATTTTTTGGTTTTTTTTTCGGTCTACGGGCGTAGAAAAATTTTTCCAACTTAACTACTATATCTATCAGATAAAAGCAATGGCTAGTCATTAAGGAGAAATCATTCAAGTTCTTGAAACCTAACTTTAACTTTCTATGCAATCATTGGTTGCTGAGATATTGATGGTTAAAGACAATAAGATCCTTTTCCATTCAAAGTTCGATAACTCAGCGAGAAATGATGGTATCGAACTTTTTAAAAAAGTAAATTCAAGCTGAATAAACAAGTTATCTGAGTATAATAGTTAAGTTGAAAATATTTTTCTACGCCCGTAGACCCAAAAAAAAACTAAAAAAAAATTTGATTTTTTTTTGTTGCTGGTTTTTCTACGATTACTCAAAAACCGCGGAGGTTACAAAATTTAAAGTGCCAATCCAAAAACTAGACACTTGGAGTTACAATTCCCTTTTTTTTATTTCCTGTACGACCATTTCTCTCGAAGTTACTGCTTGTTGGAAATTGCCTAAAACTTTGGAAATTCTTTTTGATCCCTTAATTTTTTCCAGTAGTTTATTTTTTTTAATTGCACTATGTACACACATGTGTGCTGTCGGAGTAAGAATACATTTCACTACTCCCTCTCTTGCCTGTAGGTGCTGTAATAAAACATTTTATGATGAAATTTATGCACTTTTATTAATAAAATTGGAACATGTATGCTGAGCAGACTGTTGTTAAATCAAAACCGTAAATAAGGCTTTAAATATGCATGCAAGTTCTACTAAAGGTTTTTTCTATCAATATCCACAATGTTGTAATTTATTATTGCACATTAGGGAATATACCTATTAGTATGGCTATGTTGCCCATTTCTTACACTTTGAATATTCTATGTGACCACTTGTATGTGGCAAAGGTCCAATTTTGTTCAAGCTTACTATATTTGAAGAACATTGATCTCTTAATAGAGGCAGAGAACAAGAAATTATGTTAATTTCCTTCCGCTGTAAAAATGCTCTTATGCATTCAGATATCTTTATGTTTACAACATATGCATGGCAAATGATTTAAAATTATCTTTTTTCAATTATCATTTTCTTTGTAATTAACATAAACATATTTTTTCTAGGTGAGACCACACATACCGCAGTTGGATAATTTGCAAGTGACATTTAACTCAAATGATGACACTTCTCAATCATGTTCGGGCTCCCTAGATAGTATGGATGGTGACACTCTTAGCATGGAGGCTATGGAAGAATCTCTCAACTATTCCTCTGATCTTAAAACTTCTAATATTAAAGGTATGTATGTTAAACCCCAATATAAATATAGTTACTATAGTCTATCTAATCTAAGAAGTGCACTTTGACAGCTGTCGGAGTAAGTTGTCTAGGTATGTGAACCAAATAATCGCTATCGAAAATATCCGATTTTACTGAGAAATCGATATTGATTCTTTATAATTAATAATCGGTTTATTTTAAATTTTTCAAAAAGTTGATGAATAAATTAAGTGCTAAATTAGTACTAAACAAATTTAATTATTTCAGCATTGAATCTATTCATCATATTTAGTAGGATTAGGTTAATTAAAAACAAAAAACTGGATTAGAAAATAGCTATTTATTAAGAATTATACTACTATTACTTGAATTATCAGCGTCGCGAACATTAATAATTATTTCCTCAACAATCAAAGTGTCGAAATGTACATCTCTGTCAAAATCTCTATTCGATTAATTATATTATTCTAATATTTTTACCGATTATTTGGATATTCGTGAATTGGAAGTTGTCAAGCACTACTGTATAGAACGTGATGACGTGACATTGTTAAATCGTATATAACAATTACTATTTACCATGTTATTTTTATTTTAAATTAGTTTTACGAGTTTCAACATTAGATTATTGTACAAGAAAGTCACCCGCAATGTTAATTATGTAAATAACTTAATAGTTGCTTAAAATTTCAGATTTAGTGTTTACAATCATGTGTATACGTTTGACCGAGATTATTGTGTATTAAAAAATGCAAAACGTCAAAATGCACTTCTTAGATTAGATGAACTATAACAATACAGTAACTACCAATATGTGTGTGTGATGTCACTGCAGGAAAACTCGAAATTCAAACCTATGGCAACATATCTGGCCGGCACAGATTAGTAGTATGTATCACACCAAAAACATAAATGTGAAAATGGGCAGTTTGATATTATGGATAATTGTAGTGTGCTTGTCAATTTCATTGATAAAAGATTTGAGATCTAAATGGATGCCAAGTTCCTACAAATTGTGATAGTATATTTACAAAATAATTTCTTATTTTTTCTTTCTGCTACATAAATTGGTAATTAAAAATATTAGTTTAAAATCAAACTGTACAGCATAAATGCAAGACAAAATAATTTTAATTTATAACACAAATAGTGGTAGGACCACTAGGTTGACAGTTTTCTGTCTACAACCGCGGGCCGGTCCGTCCGGGGTAGTACTACACTCTCGCAGAAGATCGACGTCTGAGTAATGGCAATGTGTTATTGCGCTTCGTTCAGTGAGCGAGCGAGCTGAAAGCCCAATTAGGTGGGTTTGGGGATTGTAATGGTAGGCAGTATCCTAGCTCTACCCTTGGTATTGCAAAGGTCCATGGGCAGCAGTGACACTTACCATCAGGTGTGCTGCTTGCTCATTGGCCACCATAAGCAATAAAAAAATAATGATATAAAACTATTTTTTACGGATTCTATTACATTTGTATTTGATTTTGAATTTCCTGAACCCTGAAATGAACGCAAAGTGTTCGAAATAACGGGAAATTTCAAATTCAAACGCGTTAGAACTAGTCTAGTTGAAGTTCTGGAGGGTGCTCATCACAAGAGTAAGATTTGCTTATATCCTATTCCACCTTGATCCTATCTCGTATTCCTTCTTTTCTTGAGGTGTGCGGTATATTGATTAACCGTTGGAAACTGGTGGGTTTTCCTTCCTCTCCTTCATTTTATAATAAATATGTATAAGGCAGTTTTATAAATAATTGGTATTAAAGTATCTACAAAAAAACGATTATCCAACCATTCATCATGGAACTTATTTTCCTGTATATAGGAGAGCAGTTTTGCTCTTTTCATTTTGCAAAGCATTTTTAAAGTGATATCGATTCTGGATTTCTTTCAATGATGCGATTGTATTAATAACTTACTGTTATATATTCACTGTTTTCTGATTTAATTTTCCTTGTTTACACTAAATTACCTAGCTGAATGCCAAATTTGAATTTCAAATTCATCTGTTCGTGTGTATTAGTTTTTTTGATCTATATGTGATTTAGTCAGCCATAAAAATAAAATTACAATTTTTGGACTCATACAGCCGTTTAAGCTATGATTATAAAGTTTGAGATAAAATTTATCTAGGCGTCTTAATATATAAACCAAGTTACATGTTTTTATGTTAAATAATTTTTGAGCTATTGCACTAAATAAAAACTGGAACACCAACTCCGATCACGTCTGCCAATCGTGGCGATTATGGTGTCATTCTTACGCAGGGAGGCCGATAACCAGTGAGCGTTGACAGGTATAATGGATGATGTGTGTTACATAAAAGTGTGACAAGCTCACAACAGTTGCGATGAGTCAAGTCGCTTTAATTTAACGCATAATGTCTTCAGGCTGGTTGCTACTAGTTGACCATAAAAACGCATTTAATAAAAAAATAAAGTTTGTGTTAAAACTTAAATAGTCAATGTCGGCGGTAACGCCCACTTGTGGGTGTTTCAGACTTTTGTGGGGCCAGTACAAGATCCTGACAAAATTATTGGACATTGAGATTTCACACCATTCTTTGAAAAACAAAATATGTTCTCAAAATGGACAGTTTGCAAAATAAGCAGTTTTTTTGGCGCCGTGCTTTGGTGTAGTGTGCAAAATAAGCTAGAGAAACAATGCTCTAGTCTAGACATATGTATTAATTTAATATATTTTTCTTTCAGTATACACGAGTCAGTTACAAGAAGTTTCGCCATCATTACCCGCCGCCATTATGATGGACGAAGATCTCCCGGGCGAGGATGATGACGAGCTAAGTTCACCGCATGACTACGCTCGAGCGTCACCGCATGATCTCAATGATATGAACGATCCCAATGATTTCCATGACCCGAATGACATACTTGATCAAGACACGGAGAATTCACCACAATCTCCAACTAACGAAGGCACCAGTGACATTGAGATTGATGTATGACATCCACTTAACCTCGAGAGTGACTAGGGTCAGCTTGATTGTGGAAAGCGGAGCCATAATATGCTACATCAGTCAATGGTCACTCATCGTGGCAGAACTAGTCATATACAAGTTTCACTGGTATTAGGTGTAAGTTTAAGCGTTTTATTTTAGTATTATAATTTATTCTTTTAATTATAAGTTATATTTGTATCTATATAATCTATTCTCATAATTTTGTACTATATTTAAACCAGTGCTATATATTTTTAATCATGATATATAGAGATTTAGTTTTAATCTCTTTGATTTTATAAAGTCGAAGTTGACAAGAAAAAGACAAAGTGATAGAGGCTGTTAACATGTAAATTGTTGACTGCATAGATGGAGTATTGGTCTTTTTATCGACTTTTTATGGCGAGTGTCATGCGTCCGATTTCTGTGTCAATTATTTGAGTGATCCACAAATGTTTGTTCCTAGTGTAGGCATTGTACGGTAATAGTGTTTGTGAAGTCCTCAGCGATACAAGGATTTAGTCGTTAATTAAGGGTGTTTTAAAAAAAATGGATGCGTCTTCAACACAGGCAGCGGTGTGTCCATGAGGAATATTTTTCATATAATGCCGTAGACAAAAGGCTGTAGAGCCTACAATTCTAGTTAAAATATGTACCTAAATAAAACTTTACTCACACTTGCCTTGAAAATAAATATCCACATAGTAATAAAATTAATATAACAACTCAAGATAAACTTGTATTCCTTTCTTGTATATATTCAGTATTATGAAATATGACACAAATAAATAAGCATGAATGACCGCAATTCTACAATGACACATACAAAGTGAATACAAGCGACAAAAATCGTATAATACTTAATAATAAGTACTTAAAAATATTTTTGAAGTAATTTTATGGTATGGTTACTATTTATTATTTGACAGTAATTAAAATCATCACCTCAATCATATGATTATCACGTTATTTGACAGTGTCTTCGGACAGAATTTTGGTGGTAATGGGTTCTTGTAAATTTTGTGTACCTCGATAACATACATAAAGCACTGTTATATCATATTCACTACATTTTAGCATTTTATCTAAATTACATTTCAGAAACGCCATCAAAATGATTAAATAAGACACATTAAAGTATGTACTAACATAATATTTTAGAATTATCGCATGATACCGTTACATTCCCAACAAAATTCGACAGGATGTGTCGTGAAGACACAATAGAAGTACTATTACAGGGCAACATTCTAATTACTTGTCAGTCACTTTTAAATAGTATGTCATGTGTTTAGCATTCATTTATTTATATAAAATCTTATAAGTGAGAAGAGTGTATATATGTCTCATTTAGATACCCGAAGGTTAGCGAGAGACTGCTCTCATTTTATCCTACGCAGTATTTACCCTAGTGTGGGTAAACACTTTGTCACATAAAAGGAACATCCTAATTTCAAAACTTTCCTATAAAAGTTTTAGTTCAAAATTCTAAAACGTTGTAGAATCACGTGTTTAAAGTGAAGTGATAACGACTTACTTGTAATCGCTCTTAAAAACCTATTCTAAAAAAAATATAATGTCAATGTGTGTATATAGATTTACTATAAAAAAAAAAAACAAATCTGTAATGTTAAATTCTATGGCTGTTTAAAAACATATGACCAAATGTACCTACTCAATCTAGCAGTCGCTTAAGCTCCTTTTCTCGCGAACTTTTCATCATACAAAAAGGTTTGCAAATCAGATTTTTAAAGTGCTCCCATAAAAAGATAAATTTTTGAAGTAAAAATCTAAGAACATTTTATTTGAAATTTATTAAAAAGATTATGAATTAAATTTGAAATAAATGAATTTGATATGACGTCAAATAATGAAATGAACGTAACATATTATAGGTAACTAAAATAAGAGAAATGGATATATAACGTTTGTAGTGAATGATTCGATTATATTGTACTTGGAATTAGGAAATTACCAATATAGATTCATATCTAATGAAGGATTAAGCTCCGATGAACAAAAGCGATATGAATTATACATACTTTAATTTTTATAATATTATATTTCCTAATCATTAAAAATATATGGATATTTATTAACGCAAAAGGCTGACTCAAATACACTACCGTATCATGACAAAATTTTAAGCAGCAGAAAAGTCTATTAATTAATTATAATTTAAATAAAACATTTTAAGTATTATTACGTCCTTAGCGAAGAAAGTTGTTTTTAAGGTTTCAACCTTTAAGCACGATGCTTCATATTGATACAGTACATACATATTTCACTATTAGCTAGCTTAATATTAGCGTTTGACTATTTAGTTTTTTAATGTATTTATTTTATTACTGGTTTTCTATTTTTGTGTTTTCTTGCCTTATTGTATTCCCTATGCGGGATATCTACGTTGAATTTGGTCCCGGATTCACTATGATCACGTAAACTCAATTTAGAACATTAAGTCAAATCTGACACGTTGATTTAATCAAAATGTTCGTAGATAACGCATTGATCTAAGTTACGAGTATATTTCTTAGCGATTATGGATGTACGGTTTGAAAATATTTACTTTTAGTATTTCGTAATTGTACCATGTGTTAATATCGCTTGATTTATTTTGACATAATAGAGCACCAGATCCTGTTTCGTAAATGTTGCTTTATTCTTTTATAATATTTTAGATTAGACTGAGATTTAGTGGTAATACTGTCTTTAAAAACTCTTGTGGTTATTCACACCTTGTTCACCAAAAGTTATTGCGAAAATGTGCAGATTGTTAGTTGTTGAATAGAGATGTCTTGATAAGTTCATGCAAGTAAGTTTGAGCGTGTTAAATAAAGCTTATTCCAAATAATTTTTCTGTAATCCTATTTTGTAATTAAAAATCTAGAAGATAAATAATAATTACAATTTAAAATTTTCTTTAAGTGTTGTTCGTGGGAGATAGAATAGTTGCAATAGTCAAAATTCCAAGTTCATTCATTGATGAGAAAGATATTTTCGGAATTATGAAATCAACTTATTTATATTACTGTGTTGGACATGGATAGCAACTAAGGCCTTGCTCACATGAGATTCTGTTAACGTCTGTTTAAAAGTATTCACAAATTAACGTTTTTGAAGAACGTTGCTTTTTGAGCTGTGTTCGATTGTAAGTGTTGTCCGTTCAACGTTATGTTAAATATACAATAATTCACATTTCGTTTCATTTCAACGCTTTTTAACGCACATTGAAAACGTTCTCGTGCGAATGAGGTATTACGCAATTGCATCAAGCATATTATGTCCTACTGCGCTGACCAGCTTGTTTATAAATATGTCATTAGGCAAACTTTAATTGTCATTTATAATGAGTGATAGTTTTATTTATGCATGTATATTGAATTAATTTAGTATTTCTCATTTAAACTATTGTTGTCAATATATAGTTATATAAGAATAATTAGTGTGACTAGCTTTTAAAAAATTAGCTTAATAGTATTTTACAATTCTTTTTATATTATAATGTATTTTCCTATATTTGTATTTATATGTAATGCTATCGATATAATGTAGATATTGAAATGGTCTTAATATATTATTTACTATCAAGAACTTTAAAATATGTTTTTAAAGGAATGTATAGATTCAGAAGAAAATTATGACGTAATATTATTAATTCTTAATCTTTCCTTTGAAGTATTCAAAATATTGGCTTTCAGCTTTAATTATATGCAATAATTACGTCAAAATTAACTCATAATCCTTGCTAATATTATAAATGCGAAAGTAACTCTATCTGTCGCTCTTTCACGCCAAAAAACTACTGAACCGATCTAAATGAAATTTGGTACACAGATAGTCTAGAGCCTGATAAAGGACATAGGCTATTTTTTAATTCAAAAAGGGTTGTAAAGGGGGATGAAAAGTTGTAAGGAAGTATCGTCATTTTTAAAGCCAGAAGCTTGAAACTTTTATTTAGGCTATTGATTAGATATAAATAAATATGACATTCACATGTTGTAAAAATTTTCCCTTAAGGGTAAAATAAAAATAGGAGATGAAAATTTCCAGGGAAGTAACATTTTACTCGGGCGAAGGCGCGGGCAGAAGCTAGTTTGTTTATAAAAATATTTGAATTTATTATGATAAGATTATATAATTTGAAATCGAGCATAGCACTTGAAATAACTGTCCTTTTTTCAATTTATTTCAATCTCTAAAAATAATATCGTAACAATACCACCTGTCCCGTTTTTTGATATTTTTATCCTGGATTATTCTATTATCCAACGATCGTTAAATAATGTAAGAAACACTAAGAATACTGTATATACATACATGTCAAAATATGTAAAAAATCCGGTAACATAACACGCTTGTAAGTTTATTTAATAGCTATTGCTTCCCAAAGAACAATATATCATTTAAATCTCCTTTAAGTGTCGAAGCTATTGTTAATCTGTATACATTTTTGGTAAAGCCCGGCCAGAAAATATGAAAACACGTTATAGCAAGAAGAAGAAATAATTCTGAGTCAAAGTTCCCATAGCTAATTATGATTTCTATCCAAGTTTGGTTTAAATTTTGATGACCAGACTGAATGTTAACTAGTTTTTATTTTATCTAATTCCATAAATACTTTCAATTCACTATCTTATTTCATCATCCAGTAGTGTTGCCCAAATGCAAGACCAAGACTTACAGCAAGAGTCTCGCAGTGCTCCCTTAGACAGCATTTTACGACTTCTTTGGTAAAGGAAAGGTTGTCACACTTTGTATTCTTAATAGTAAGTATACGGGCGAATAGTTTGATGTTATTTTAAACAGTATCATAACAAAGAAAGAAAGAAAATAGATAGATAGTTGTACAGATAGCGCCGCTAGATGAATGAAATTTCATTAATTTAGTTGGATTATTCGTTTCTATGATTTATCCTGGATTATTCTATTATCCAACAACGTTAAATAATGTAACAAACACTAAGAATACTGTATATACATACATGTCAAAATATGTAAAAAAAATGATTTACACAGAGTCATTTGTTTTAACAAATGACTCTGTGTTATTATAACAGCGAGAGTTGCGACTCTTGCTGCAAGTCTTGGTCTTGAATTTGGGCAACACTATCATCCAGTAGACGTCATTTTAAAATCATTTCAATACTATAAATTATAATTGAAATTAATGTTTATAATTGAAATACTTAAAGACAATGTTTGGACGTACATAATTTAAGGAAAAATAATAATTTAATATTTCCATTAGTTATGAATGCTATAACTTCAAAGTGAACTGTGATATTGTCGTCACTATTCTTTTTTATATAATTTCACACTACTTCCTCGTAGAACTTTGGTATACTTATGTAATATCAATGCTTAGTGTAATAACGGCACTGGAGTACAAAAGAAGTAGTTCTAACTGTATTAATAATGTAAATTAATGTATAGAATGATTATCAACTCATCAGCAATTGATGAAATTAAAATATTTTTTGTTAACAACGTATTTTTATTTTATATCATTCATCTCAGTTCATACACGTACCGCTATTGGGATTGAGTCTCCTCTAAACGGGAGGGATATTAACCTACTATACGGCGCTGGTCAAGCGTGTTTATATAGGGGTTTGTTTCGAGATTTCCTTCTCTTGCATAGATGTTATATGCGATTTATATCCCTTAGTCGTCTCTTGCAATCACCCAAAGGTAAGTGGTGAATTGTATTCTTACTCTGTTACCACTACCACAACTTTATATACATAGGTAAATCATTTTAGGATGGTAAAACAATAATTTTAATATAGCATACAAAATGATTTTAAAGATTTGATTCTTATTATTTATAAATACCCGATTACGAAACGAAAAATGATGTCACAAGCGGGGTTCGAACCCGCACCTATCCGGCCCAACTATTTTACTACTACTATTTTAGGACATGCACATTTCGCTTCATATTATATCTTACGTCTTCAAGGTGACGTATGCCATCTATCGGACAATGTTTACACATTGTATAGGCTTAATACTTCAAACTTAATGGTGGTACCACACTTCGTTATGCGTTATTTGTTATGTGGCTACTATTTATTTGCCCAAATATTTGACAAACACTTTATGACGAACATGCTACTCCACACTTCGTGCCATCATGCCAAATATTTGGCTCGCCTTTCACTGTACATGTGGGTTCTCCCATATTATTTTTTATTTCAATCCAAGCATCGTTTATCTTTACTTTTACCTTATGGCAAGCATTTTTTGGGTCCTAGATGCAAGGTTGCATCTGATACAACTCTAGAAACTGTATAACCTTATCGTTCGTCCACTCTATTTTCTCACACTAGACTCTAGTTATGTCTCGACGTGTACTCCGTGAACAGAGTACCTACGCTGTACACGTCGAGACATGACCGCGCCGTAGCGAGTGAACATAACGAATGAATGAACGAAGTGTGGGCAGTTGACACACATATTCGGCTTATTTGTGTCCTTTGAAGTGTGTGAAAAACCGACAAGTGGATGGATACGCGTATTTGCTATTCGTGCTTATGCGTTATGTGTGCGCGTAAAGCAAATATAGACGAATGAGACCTCCACACTTCGTCGCATGCGGCCAATAATGCGCATAACGAATAACACATAGCGAAGTGTGGTGCCACCATTACAGTTAGAATTGTATTAAACGATGACACAACCTTGTTATTCAAATTACTGAAATTTTTAGCATTTAATATGTTCGAACCCCGCTTGTGACATCATTTTTCGTTTCGTAATCGGGTATTTATAAATAATTAAGCATATTAAATGCTAAAAATTTCAGTAATTTGATTCTTATTATTTAACTTGAATGGCTGAAACAAGAAACCAGTTATGAGAATAACTGTGACTAACTTATTGGATGGCAGTCTTGAATTCTGCTTTATTTTCTTTTGGCCGCGAACTATGGCGTGGTCCCACCCCGCTAAATCCGTCCGGGGCGACTGAAGAAGCCGCACGATCCCATAGACATGTCTTGCGATGTACTCTCGACGCCGTGCGAGTGGGCCACCGGAATCCGGTCTTTGTTGTCAGTCAGTCTTAAACTCTTCTAATAGGAGATGAGTCTAATTCTGTTTACCTTTCAGTTTTAAAATCTGGCTATTGTTGGCATCACAAAAAGGCTCAAAGTCGCTCAGCATGCTATAGAGGGTTCTTTGCTAGGAATTTCTCTACATGAATAATCCAGAATACGGAAAGCCACAGAAGAACCTGTATAACCTACATAGCTTGAAAAATTTGCAGGTAGAAGTGGTAATGGGCAGACCACATCGCTCGTCGAATCAACTATTGGGTAAGAAAGGTTCTCGAGTGGCGACCAAGAATCGTACTACGCAGTGTAGGAGAACCCTACTAGATGAACAGATGACATCTTAAAAGTCGCATTGAGCCGTTGGATATAGGTGGTAGAGGATTGTTCTGAGCGGAATACTCCTAGGGAGGCCTATGTCGAACAGTGGACGTCCACAGGCTGATTCATGGATGGTTTGGCTACAAGATTTCCATATCTATCCAATTTTCTCAAAACCTTCACATTAGCTGATTCAAAGATTACCTACTTATATTGTCTTGGTTACCGTTGACTCTTGACTGTTGCTCTCTCCTAATTTAGAGCCAATCTCTGCGTATGTACAATTCTTCAATCCAACATAAATAATAATACAATATAGTTTTAATTATGACAATTAAAAAAAATGTACTTTAAATTTAGTAGGTATACCAACAAAAGCAAAGAGAGTAAGTAACAAGCAGCGAAAAAGCTTATGATCAAATCATTTTAACAGTTATTTATATATGTTGAAATAGATGGATACTTTTTTCTACTAGTGCAAGATAAATATTTATCTACATAAACAGATTAGATAAATGTGGGAACAATCCCACAGGCGTTTAACCTCAGGAATGATTATTCTGAATTGAGCCCAAAACAGCAAATATTCGGCGCATATCTGTGTATACTAAATAACATTAAATAGCAGCATACGACCCGCTACTCTGAGACTAAGTAATTATTTAATTCAGCGGTCTAAAAGCGATATTGGAATATATTTATACTTTTTGAATAAATCTGAGTATAGGTTAAAAAAATAATTGAAAAAAAGTTAGAACAGTTGATGGTTGACATTTGGGACCAAAGAGTATTTGGAACGTTCACTACGTTTTATTTGGAACGTTAATTTTTATACTATAAAAATAGTTTTAGTAATTAATGATAAATATTCAATTATACACTTTTCAACAAATTTGATGTTGTGGAAATCGTTGCGTATGTAATGTCGCAAACACGGACACATAAGGCGGAGCGTAAGTTATCAAGTAAGAAAAAAAATACAGCCGTCCAAGTTACTACCGCTAAAGCTGTTGACGAATTTCACATACAAAATGAAAGCCGTAATGAGGATCTTAAAAGAAGCAGAAGTAAGAACAAGATACCAAAAAGTGTCCGTGTCGACTTGGAAAACGCGTTAGTTGGTGTAAGCGCCTTTGTAATATATACTAGCAATGTGTTTTCTATGCCTAACTCATAAAACGGTAGAAGCTCTAAATAATCTGCTGACTGTCTAATGGCTTAGTTGATCGTTAGCAGTCTTAGTTGCATTGTATTGTGGATCAGGTGTCTTCACTGTGCAATTTAAGAGTTGGCATAAGCGGAGTGTAAATGTGATACACCATTTACCTACCTGATAGCCAGCCTTAACGCATTTTACTATACTTCTTTGCCCAAAGTATTAACGACTCCTTTTAAGGACACCATAATTTTAAGGGTTTTTCTCAATATCATAAAGTATAAAGATTAAATATATACAAGATTGCATTATAATGAAAATATATTTATAGTGAAATTAAATCATGCAAACGTGGCGGTGGGAGTGGTGAATTGTATTCAAATTCCATTACCACATTTTTATCGTCACGACCGGATACCTACTTAATAATCATGATACACTTTTGCCATACATGTTATGTAAATGGTGAAGAATCAGAAATAGATACTGCATCCGCACGAGTTTACGTCACAATGATCTTGTTATTTCTCAATGAGTTTTTATTTATAAGTTTTCCATCCGAAAGTCGCCTTTACAATGCAAACTTTTGTTGTTGTGTAGTCAAGATGCCCGTAAAAAAAATCTGCCGGGTTGCATACCAAAATCAAATAAGTTCGCTCAATTGGATGGACAATAGAGAAGTTTATAAGGCCTCACGGTACTCTTCGGCCGCACCGGGTAGTTTGAGCGGAATGTTGCCAGACCACAGTCTGTCTAAAAATATATTCACAGACTACATATATATCTCTAACCCTTCTGTTTCTCTCTCGAGACTAAAGCTCTTAAATAAACATCTGCTGTTTTGCACAGTGTACTTATATAACTATAATAATTAGAAGCTTGTACGCAAGTTAGCGCATCTCAAAATACCACCGGGTGATGACGATGAATGCAATTCAATCAATCTCGATTCGTTGGTTGTGGTTAATGTCGATCGTAAGATTTTGATTCCGAATCCTAGGCCGAACAATAACTCACGAAGAAAACTCAGCCATATTTTATGCAAGATCAGATTATATATATCAATTTATCTAGACCAGATCGGTCATGTACTGAAGGAAGGTGGAGTCAAGAGTCTCCGAAACAGGCGAGCGTGTATGAAGAGAATTATGAATGTTGAGGAAGCGAGTGAAGTATGCAGAGATAGAGTTCTCTGGCACTCAGTTCTCTCTGCCTACCCTGCAAGGGATATGGCGTGATGATATGTATGTATGTATGTATTTTATGCAATAAAACTAATTTACCGGATTCTATCGAGTTTGTATCCGATCCATATTGTACCCAGCGTCTCGAACACTTTACAGCGTTCATAAGCATGGAGTATAAGCGGAGGACAAGATGTCCCACGTCTAATATGTCATCGTTATTACAGAGATTTACATCTACCCGCTACAGTATCAGTTATTAAATATTGACTCAATTTTTTAATAAAAATGAATTGCTAGTACAAAAGGAAAATGATTCTGTATATAAAATTTTATATTGTTTATTTAAACATTAGAAATCATAATATATTTCATGGGTGAATTTTCTACAGATTTCCTAAATAATTAAGAAGTCGCTCAAGAAACTGTTAATGGCAAGGATCAATATCCACCATCTCCATTTTTCTATAATCACTATTTTAAGATAGTCCCTGTATCAAAGATAAATAATTTAAAATATATTTCAGTTATGCAACGTATGGTTTGAAGAAATTAAGCCGCATTTAGTGCGCAACAATATAAAGTTACATGTGCCCGGCGCTGGCGCCGGCTGTGCTAGCGGCGACTACGAGCATCAATTATCACGCAATGAAACCAAATGCGCCCATCTCGACCCAGGTGCTGCCCGCGATGTACGAAACTTACACCATCACCGACATTAGCATTATTGAGTTCAAACTATAAACACAAGGCCTTTTTTATCAAGCCAGCATTGAATGAGCATGCAATTTAATTAATAAAGAAAGAATAATAAGATTAAAAAGAAAATCAAGTAACTTTCTTCATACAAGAGCTAATGATCTGTTCATTAGGGTTTTCACTAATTAATCTGAATCCAATGAGCCCTAATTTGATGGGTTCATAAACCCATGGTCCATAATAGGGAATCCAGTACAGCGTCTCCTACCTTCAAGCTCCATCATCAGAGTAGGTCATTGGTACCCTCGTACATGATATTTCATATGTTGTCAATGTATGTGACATTACGTATGTATACTTGAATATAAAGTAAATACCCATTAAGCGTCTAAGATCTCTACGGCAGCTAACAAAAAGAGTGTATGACCTTGAAACGCCTGAATAGATTATAATAAATTTTAACTAAGAAAATTCTGGATCACGTCGGCTTTCAAACAGAAAAAAACGTATAAAAATCGGTCCATTCATTTAGTTGCTGCGATGCCACAGACAGACACACAAACACGTCAAACTTATAACACTTTTCTTTTTGGTATAGTATAAAAAATGGAAATAAACAGTGGTATAGTGCTTTTCCGTGAAAAAAATTAAGAGTGGTGTTCCTCCACAGCGAAGCATATACAGGCTTACTGTTCCACGCTGACTTAAGGTTTTATTCGCGTTTTGTTTTGCTCTCAATGATATTGCCATACATTATATTCGCATTTCATTCCTTATCGTCTGTCATCTAGAGTAACTTTTGAATCTCAGAACCAGGACCACTGCAATGCCCATAAACTGCCGCAGGGATCACTGAAAATTAGCTTAGGTACGGTACTAGTGGTCCACTCATAAGGCGGAGAACGGATACCAGGTGGTTTATTACGCCGTTCTTGGAGGGTTGGGCAGGATGCGTACTAAAAATTTTATCTATTTTCTTTCCTAATCTGATCCTATGTATTCGCTTTTATTTTTAGAAGTGCTTTTTTTTTGTGGTGGGCTATGGAGTGGTCACACCCCGTTACTTCCGTCCAAGGCGACAGAAAGAATGGCAACCTCATAGACCTGCCCAACATGTACCTATCGACGCACTGTGAGCGGGCCACCGGAACCCGGTCTTTGTCTTCGGTGGCCATGTCTAGAAGTGTGCGGTGTTATCACTTCGTAAGAGAGCGATCACTCTCTTATATTATTTTGCTATCTTCTTCGATATTATCTTATCTACTTCAAAATAATAGTAGATTTCAGTATATTACATATTTCAATCCTCATTTATGTTTTACCAGCTTCCTCAGCACACGATTGCAAGCTATGCCGGCTCCTGTTTAATGCCGTCAATAGCATTGAAAGTGCCGTGTCTCAAGCTGTCCAAACCCAATCGCCAACAGGGTCAGACGCTGGAGCAACCACGTTTGTCCCACCGTCTTTATGTACCGGTAAGGCTGTACTTACTTACGTAAGCTTAGATGAATTAATAAAGCATTTGATTTATTTGAAAATTTATCATCTAGTTTTTAAAGTTGTACTGCCGTAACTCATCGTCGTCATTCTCCTAATTTTATCCCAATTGCTTGGGGTCGATGCAATATGTACTTTTCTTAAGTCTATGGACTTCATAGTACATAGTCTATGGAAGTCTATGGACTTCATAGTACATATTGTAAAAAGTTATTGGCAATAGTTTTATGACCAGCCGCCTGCCAGACGTCTACCTTCCTTGGGAATGTAATTGCTGACCAAACGGCATCAGATGGAGTTGGCCCAGGTCGATATAAGGCTCTTAGTCGTCTTTTACGACATTCACGAGCAAAGTAAGGGTTGGTAGTATTCGTAGCCGCTACCACACAGACAGTGGTACTGTCGTAACTAACCTTTAATAAATATTGAGCGAGACTTTCTTAATATATCTTTTTGTCTGTGTATCTTATAGCCACCATATTTTTATAGCCCCCCGATAAATGCATTATATTTCGTGTGGTGGTTCAGTAAAAATACAATGTATTATGATGGACCACTGCCTATCCTGCCCGTGGGTGTCTAGATATACATACATAATGTATATTATGTATGCATATAGAATGCATACATATAATATGCATGCATATGCATATAACATGCATGATATGCATATTGCATATTATATGCATGCATAGATATAATATCTATGCAAGGGAAGGCAAATTCGAAATAAAACCCTATATCAACCCATCTGACGAGCATGGTATAGTAGACCAATTTCCCTTCTACTGTGGAGGCTTGAGCCCAGAAATGAGATATCTATCAGTTGAGATGAAATACGGTATTAAAAATATGCTCGTAACAATATTGCATACGCTAGAAATAACGTTTTTTTTTGTATATGCCATTTTCAGGTGTAAACAAAATTCTATTCAACTTGCAAGGTCCTTTTGTCCCTATAACAAATTGTACATGGCGTCACACACTTTTGGGCTTATGGCTAAGTTTTATGAGCGGTCGCCTGCCTAACGTCACCTATTCCCTTTTTGCTTGAGAATGCAATTGCTGTTCTTACTGTGTTAGGTGGAACTGGTCCAAATCAGTGTGGGTCGTTTTAGAAATATTGCTAAAATTGACTAAAAGTGTCCGCTATTTGAATGTTCAATTTCTAATTCTTTTTTGTAGCAAGTATATTGCTGGCTTTAAGAGCTTGTGGTTATTTTTGAATACTAGATAATATTATAATATTAAGTAATCAAAACAGTTATACAATAATTGATAATATAATCAGTTTTTTACATTACAGAATCCAGATCTTAAATATAAAGAGATAAGGCCACAAAAGCAGCCTAAGTTTCTTAGAAAGAGACGTTCGTCTCAATTTCAAGCTCATTCTAATTGGCGAGTTCCTCGTCTCTGTCGTACCTACAGCCTTATACCTTCCTTTGGCAAGCAGTCTCTTAAGTCATCAACTTTCGACGATACCTACGTACGCGATCTTTTTAAATCTATTTTTAATAAAGGTAACTGACCGCGTTGGTACATTTCATTGTTTATTATATAATTAATAACTCGGTTTATATATATGTAGAAGAAGTAATCAGACACGAGGAATATAAATGCAGATATAAAGCTGCGATTGACCGTACTGCAAGTAATCACGATTAACTTCACACCTATACACCAATCACAACTCACACCTTAAGCGAGCTCACAGGACAGACCCAGGCAATCGCCTTTGTACAAAGAACTATATGGTATGGATGGATGACACAGGATAGTCTTGCCCGTGCGACCACGGGACAAGACCACAACCAGCGCCACCCATTTACCTGCTCGTGGATTCCTCAGCCAAATCACCTAAGGGTTCATTAAGAGAACGAGCAACAGCTCTTCTCCGGAGAACGTACAGCATCTACCGCTACCGCCAGTCCACCTGCCAAGCGCAGCAACCATGACACCACTCTCTCACAAGTGACAACATGAGAGAGGTCCACCAAACTAACGTAAGTGAGTATACGATATGCGACCAGTGCACCGCGCCACTCGCGGGCTCAGACTGCCGAACAGAGGTCGGTCGTTTAGTTTTGTTCGTCTCTTAAACAAGCTTGCGCTAGGTGGCGCGATTAGTGAATACTTTGTTAACATGTTTCCGCTTAGCACGTACGATAAACGGAAGTACCGTCATATATTTTACTATATAAAATAGAACAGATCCATTCCATTAATATAATAGAATAATATTTGTAATTGAATTCGTTATTAATACGAGCACCATTCAACAAAATAATGAACTTATTTGACCTACGTAATGTAAGTACGCCTGGCGTAGCAAATTATCTTCTCGGATGCATAAGTCGAAGAATAGTGGAACATTAAGTATTTTAATTGCGGCTTACTATGGAGGACCTTTGTTTTTTTTTGGCAGACTATGGCCTATACACATGCCGTCCGTTCCATCCGGGGAGACAAAAGGGCAGTGCATCATCATAATATCAGCTCATATATGTCCCACTGTTGGGTTCCAGCCTCCTCCTTAATGGGAGAGAAGTTGACCTACTGTGCCACACTAGTTAGACCTGTTGGTATAAGGTTTTCTTTAGAGCTTTCCTTCTCTTGCATAGATGTTTTATGCGTTTCATATCCCTTAATCGTCTTTCACGTAAGATAGAGAGTGGTGCATCGTATTCTTACTCCGTCACCATACGGATAATGAAGGGCAGTGCGCGGCCCCATAACTCAATCGTATTCCCTCCCCATTGCCATTGAGTCAACAACTAGTACCGAAGCATTAACGTCCATGGTCAGTCCGCCAGTCAGTTACTCTTTCGGGTACCATCTCCGTCGACGCTCCTGCAGCCACCAACAGTCCCGGCACCAACCACACCAGAAACACCAATTAAAAGATCCGGACGATTAGAACACCATATCGTGGGGCGCGATAGTCCCGGATCGTGCTCGTGTCGTACTATGTTGACTTAGGTTGCCTTAATTTCATTACACCTTTGATTATCCCTTGATCAAAGTGCATACGCACATGCAACGTACTTTTAGAGATCCTTCAACCGGTTTTTTAGATTCTCTAAAGTAATTTAGGGTAATGCTTTGTATTTTTATTCATCGGCACTATTTTTTTTTGTCTATAAAGAAACTTATGAACGCAGCATAGCCGAAGTCAAATTGCCAATCAATATATTCTACTTCAAATTTCACTCATATCATTTGAGACTTTATGATGTGACTAATAACAAACATACACACACACTTTTCTATTTCATCTCAGCTCATAATATGTCCCACTATTGGGCTCGAGCCTCCTCCGTCATGGAAGGGAAATTGACCTACTATATCACGCTGGTCAAACGTGTTGGTATAGGGTTTTGTTTCGGGTTTTCCTTCTCTTGCGTAGTTGTTATATGCCTTTTGCATCCCATAGTCATCTCTTACGATCATCCATGGGTAACATGGTGTTTTTTTATTCTTACTCCGTCACCACACGGATAACTTTTTTTCTATTTTAATAATTAATTAGTTAGTTATTTTTTACAGTATTTAATACCTATAATATTCAAATTTATTAAATTTTAGGAAAGATACCTCGCCGCTCAACGCCATCGGAAAATTACTGTAGGCAGTAAGAGTACCCAAACTGAGTTATCGATTCCCACTGGACACGTGCTCAGTGTGACCACGCAGACTCACTTTATAGACAATCGGCCCTATGCTGCACTGCTATCTGGTTCACACTCCTTCAAGAGGCGTAAAGGAATCACTTTATTATCATCACTCATAACGCGCCAGAAATTTACTACATCTAATAAGGACCGCATTTTATTTCAGGATGTGAGTACTTACATGTAAATGTACATTTATTGTGTAACATTTTGTGTCTGTTTCGTGATGGAGTAAGAATACAATTTAAGACATACGCATATAACATCCATGCATGTGAAGGAAAACTCGAAATAAAACTCTATACCAACTCGTCTGACCATCGTGCTATAATAGTAAGCAATTTCTCCGATTTTGAAGGAGGTTCGAGCGCTGTGGTGAAACGTATAAAAGCTGAGTCTATTTTAATATACAGGCTGCCGATTTTATTCATAGAATAACTTAAGCTAGACGTAGGAATGACGTCATAAAAAACATTAAAGTTAGTTGCAGAGTCTTAGCTTTGTCCAATCCCGAGATAAAGTGATTTGTTTCTTATTAAAATAGTAGGTTTGTCTGCGTACATTGACCTGTAGGTACATTTCGACCAGCTGTGCGGCGGTGAACGCAGTGAGAGCGGGACTATTGACCTGCTAGTTCAGTTTCACCCGCATGAGTATATGCCTACATCGAATTTTTATAGTACAAGTGTATTGACTGCTTATCAGTATGGCAATTTAATCAAAACTTAAGAACTATTTTTTTTATTGATTTGTATAGTGTATCATGGTCATCAGACCATGATACACTATTCCATTTAATGACCATTTAATTAGTAGAATCCTTCTATTCTACTAATTAAATCGGCAACCTGTATATGTTAAGCTTTTGTTCCAAGTTTGGAGAATACTAACTGGCCAGCCTCCAAAATTTAACTTTATAGCGATATGTCTAATTTAATATTTAAAATGAATTATTTGAGATTTCCTCGTAGGAACTAACATAGTTTTATTCTTCACGCTATGTCTTGTAGCCGTGTCCTCATTCCTCCACCATCATAATCTGCGTAGCATACTCCTGACTGATTCAGTTAACAATTACCTATAATTCATCCATCCACCAGCCTTTGGAAGAACATTGTAGGATAAATATATAAGGTTATCCATTATCATAACTGTCGCGGATGGCAAACGACTTGGCAATCGATAAATATCCCAGGATCTCTAATTATCACGAGAGTTTTTAAAGTCGAGTTGCCAAGATACATCATCAGTTCTACTCTTTTAATCTCAATTAACAATTGAGATTAAAAGTATTTCATCGCAATTCTTGTAGTATATTATCTTTAAACTTAATATACATAAATTACGCGTCACGTTGTTTGTCCGCGATGGACTCCTAAAGTACTTAACCGATTTTAATCAAATTTGCACAGCATGTGTAGTTTGATCCAACTTAAAAGATAGGATAGCTTCCATCTCAATTTATAGTCGCAATATTAGTTTATTGCAAATTATTTGTCTATTATTTGACAGTTTATATATCTGTTATCTCCAAACGATTCTAACAGATTGCGGTATCTGTTGACTGGGTTGAGTAAGTATTTAATAGATGGCGCTATGTTAAACGCACAAACGTTTCATATAAGCTACAATTTATTAACATAACCACCACGTGTTACTGAGGCTACCTTAGCCTCAGCAACTCGTGGCTGGGTCTGCTAGTTATCTTTAAATAATTAATTAATAAACAGATACGACAAAATCCTCAAACAGCCAGGCAATTTATAGACAACGACAAAATATCTTTTTATACCCGAGTTTTAGGTCGAACACAGGTTCCGACGATCGCAGTAAAGCACTGCCACTGTATAGTCTTTCCTATTACATATGTATCTGTTAATTTTATACGGTTTTTGTTAATTTGAGCGGTTATTTTATTAAATCGTATAAAACAAGACCAGCGTTAAAATTGATTGCTATGTGAGGACTATCTTCCGTATGGTGACGGAGTAAGAATACAATAGTTAATTGTGAATTTGTTTCTTATTTCATCATACGAAAAATCAAATATATTTGCAACTTAATATAATTAAGATGTAATTATGTATAATTATGTCGCTTTTCCTTATGGTGACGGAGTAAGAATACAACTCACCACCCCGTATCTTGCCCGTGGGTGATCGTAAGAGACGACTAAGGGATATAAAACGCATATAACATCTATGCAAGAGAAGGAAAACTCGAAACAAAACCCTATATCAACACGTCTGACCAGCGCGGTATAGTAGGTTAATTTCCCTCCCATGATAGAGGAGGCCCGAGCCCAACAGTGGGACATACATGGGCTGCGATGATGATGATGTGAGGACTTGTAAAGCACTCCATCAAAAATGCCCATAGTACTTACTAAATTAAACTATTTCTGTATATTGTTTTCCATATGGGCGTTCCCTAGTCTAGCGCCATCTGGCTCTTGATGCAAAGTACACAAATAATAGAAATATTGCTGAGCGCAGCACTTTTCAACTTTAGGTGTTATTATTTTCATTTAATTTAGTAACCCACCTAACGGCCCTTCGACGGTCCACCATTGGATACAGGTTTCCCAAGGATTAATTGTCGCACTTTATTTTGACAGCCTATAGTCTAGAAACTCCTCGTCCCTACCGTCCGGGGCGACGGAATAGTATATAGTATTCGTAGCTGCTATACCACACAACAGCCATTTTTATGATTGATTATTAACAGGTATAAAGCTACAATGTTTCATTATCTTTCTCTCTTAATTATTGTATACTTCAAACTGGGAAATACGCTCATCTGTAGTTGTCTTAATCTAATATAGTAAACAAAAATAAGGATAATCTTCACAAAAATATTCTTATTTATTTCAGGATTTAATAGACATTATAGGTGAGAAACATGATAAGAGAATAAAAATTATATATAATAGTCCTGAGCAAGTGGTTTATCCCTCATTGATGAATTTGGTGTCGCCCAGCGACAGACTGAAAAAGTCCATAAGTCCAAAGAAGATTCCTCCTTGGAGATGAATGTTCTAAAGTGCAGCTTTATTGATGCTCAAAACTTTGATTCTAGAAGAAGAATACAATAAAACTACATATAGTTTTATTGTAATCTTAGTTCTTTGACGATTATATTGATTTTGAATTATCGCGCCAGTAAGCGTTTGTTATTAACAACTGAGTAATAAAGAAATAAATAATTTTACTTCATTTTATTTGTATATAACAAGACCCAATATTATAGGTTTCTACTTAGTTGAATAAGAGATCAAAAAAGATTGTAAAAATACTAAAACATTCCTAGAATTCAGAAGTTAGTGTAACCTTCAGGGAATTAAAATAAAAAAAGAGATTTCTCACACAACACATTCGATAGGTATGTTTAATTAGTAACTTACTTAAACCTTACTTACGACTCTTTACAAAATTACAACAGACGTATCGACTAAAGGGCAAATACAGGGTGCTTTTCACACGTATAAAATAATTTACAAAAAAACAGTCGTACATATACATCACGCTCATTACAAAACTAAATAAATATTTCACACAGTCATCGCACTTCGACTGCGATCGTGACAGCGACGCTGTACGCCGCCGGCCGACCGGGGCCGAAGTGCGCACGCTCTTTGGATCCGAGTAAAGTTTGTGAAACGTCCTCACGTCACATTCGCACCATTCGTATTCGTTAATTTGTGTGCTTTACGTAATCTGTTTCGTAGTAAGCTGCGGTCCCATGGGCTCCTTTTCTGTCAAGTGCACGCACACGTACGAACAGGAACGCGGCCACCAGGGATGCCACCACTAACACTAACAGTAGCATGACGAGTCCTGCCACAAATGACGGAACTGACATGCAAATTGTTTCCGGATCGCTTGCTGGGGATTGAATCACTACGGTCTCGTTTGCAGCAGCATTATTCAGGGCAAAGTTGACATCGCCAGGTGCAACCACCTGGATTATTCGACTAGTATTTACATCGGTCATTTCTTGAGTGTCGCGCTTGTAAATTCGGGTTGGACTAGATGTGTGTCGCCGTCTCCTCACTCCAACTAATCTTTCAGGCAAGTCTTCGACAGATCGTGGTCGTCCTCCGAGTGTGACTAAATTACCATGGCCTTCATCCTTCCTTTTGACTGTATTGTAAACACCTCGGCGTCCAGGAGGTGGTGGGGGAGGTAGATTTACTTCATCCTCATCTCGTGGTGGAGAAGGAGAAGAGGGGCTTGGTGCATTTGGTGTAGATGAAACTTGTGCTTGTGGCGGAGATACAACTTCGTCGCGTTTTTCTGAGAAAGATCCTACGGCATCCGCGGGATGTCGCGGATCCGGGAACGCTGGTGGCACGCCATACTCGGAGTGAGGTGCCGGTGGTGGAGGGCCATACTCTGAATGAGGAGAGTTAGCTGCGCCATAATCATCGATACCAAGATTATTAGCGCCTAGCAGTGGCACTCCATAATCAGCACCAAGTCCGCACTTAGGTTCTGGACAATTATATCTACATACTTGGATAACACATTGGAAGTGGACGTTCATGGAGTCGGGAAATTTGAATGCCTGGAAATATGCAAACGAGACTACTGACGCTGATGGGCCGAAATTCTTTATTTTTTGGAATTTGCTCATAATCTTCGGTCTCACTACACAACCATATTGATCAACAAGTTGGATTGGTGCTCGTTTTCCGTCATGTGCTACACAGTTTCGGACTAGCATATCGAATTTGTTTTCATCATCCTTAATCGCAAGCACCATCGTCATTGTTTGACCTATTTTGACTATACCTGAAACTTCTGAAGCCCAAGGTCCCTTTCCAACTTGTATTTGCATCCAGCATTGTAAGTTATCGCCGAGAAAGTTTGCGGTGACAGCGTGTAACATATCGACTTGGAATGGTCTGAATGTAACTGCTTTTTCATAAAAGTCATACCATGTGCATCGTAGCTTTCTTGCTTGATCCCATACCTCTTGTACATATGGATCGTATTGGACAATGATGGTATTTTCTACGTAAGAACCACTAGGCGTGGGACTGCCATAGGCTGCTACATTGTGATTGGCAGAACTGGACATGCCGCAGGCGTTAAGGAAAATTTCAAACGTCGCACTAAGATGACCAGTGCCAGGTTTCAAATGCATACAGTGAGGGTCGCTGTAAAATCCTTTAGAAAATATCATGCCATAAAATGGACGGTCAAATTCTATGTTTACACGCATACGTGTCTTCTCACACTGAACTTGTAAATGTTTTATCTTTGGACTATCAGGCGTTGCTAAGGGCCATGGGTCGTCTGTATGTGAAGGTGGTAGAGGTGGACCGTAGCCAGCTCCTGTTCGATGCTCCAATGGCAGTGAAGCTGAGTCCACTGGGGGCTCACATGTTGCTTTCTGAAAACAGAGAAATATGCATGAATAACACGATTACCAGTTTATGTAGGCTTACTATAAAGTAAAATATCTTATTAACGTAGATATACCAAATAGACAGATGAAAAGGCAGAGAGCTGTTTTATGGCATATTGTGGAGCCCGTTACCGGGCTATTGTTACTCCAGACAGATAGTACAAGTGCACTCAGAATTAGCACGCCAGCAAAAAGGAGAGGAATGCTACCGCAAATTTTCTAGGTGATCCTTCAGCTGGTTTTCACAAGTCTCCCAGAAAAATGCGATAACATATTATGTTTTTAACCTGTCACCAGATGGGAATTAAGTAGATACGTTATACTATATTCAATTTTAAAAAAATATTAATGTAAAAAGTTACAAAATCTTTAAAGGCGTAATTCATGGCATTTAAAACGATATAATCATATAGCAGCTTCCGTACATCACATTCCAAAGAAGCGTCTCACTCTAGATACGCTGCACCACGCAAGAGCGTGTGTCTAACGCTTTGCCTCGCGAAACGATACCGCGAGCAGCGCGTGCGCAGCGTTCTTTTCGACTTTCTACACTGATGGATACCTCGCGCGGGCAATTATAATATTAATCAGTATGATCGCATTGCTTAGATGAGTTACAAGTAATGCTTTCACGATGCATTACTTCAAAGCAATATTCTATTATTATTATTAATGGTACCCATACAATATAATGCTCATATTTTACGTTCGCGGTACTAATTCACTTGTGGTTTAGAATATGTAAATACTAATTGAACAGTTATTATATTACTAAGTCTTTATTATTGATAGAATGTAAGATTGCTAAGGTTTAACTGTTGAAGGGCGAGTAAATGAATCGCACTTTATTTGGGCGTATGATTGGTAAAATAAGGCGTGAGAGCTGATGTATCAGGTGTTAGCTATAATCTAGTATGTAAGAATAGTACAAGCAAGTGGCAGGTTATCGGCGTCAGCGCGACGAGCCGGTGCGTATCGCCGCTCGCGTTTTCTAAACCGGTTAGAAATTACCCACTGATCGAGATTGCGAGTTGAGGAAGAAAACACCGGACCTATAAACATGCACAACTTTGACAACTAGAGCTTTCTTTGGCAATGTTCACTTAGGAATTAAGTATAATGGAGAGACGTTTTATTCTCATCCAAACTAAGACTGTGCGTCTGCTATAAAAATTTTACCGAATTTTATAGAATTTTTGTTTAATTTTATAAGTCTTTTACGATGCCCGCGTAAAACCGGTGGCCATTCATAGAACTATTGGCAATAACTTTTGCAATATAAACAACGAGTACATATATTTCGTAGACTCCTAGTAATTGGAATAATATTGGGATAAGAGCGGGAGAAAGATGATGATGATGATGACTACTATTGGCCAACAGTTTACCAAAATCCCCACTTGAATGGAAATTAATATTATTTTATTTTATTTTTAAGTGTGAATAATCACCGATTATTATATAAAAATAAATAGAACTTCTGTTCTCTGTACTGTTCAGTTAATGGTATTTACGACGGTTTTTGCGACATCCACGGGAAAGCAAGGAGAAATGACATATTGTAATCTTATACCACCACCACATGGGATAATAATAATAATAATCAGTTTATCTTCATAAATATCTAGGCGTAAGGCGTAACAACTCTAATTTAATAAAGGTTTTAACAGAGAAGTGAGAATTATTCTATTGGCTCTATGATATGTAAAGTGATTAACGTTTAGTTTAAAAAAATATGTATACAATAATATACGCTATTTTTAAGTTTATTGGGTAGACAGTAGTTTTTTTCGGGTAGAATATACCATGTGAACTTTTAGTAGTATCCATGAGATCGTGTATGTAAGATTTCGGTGTGTTAAATGTTTTTAGTGTGGACAGCGTTCGTTTTTTTTTATTAATAAATGATATAAGTCATCCTCTTATAGCTCATATATATCCTACTGCTGGGCTCCAACCTCTTCCACAATAAATGGGAAATTGACCTACTATAACCACGCTGGTCAGACAGGTTGACATATTGTTTTATTTCAAGATTTTCTTCTCTTATACAGATTTTATGTGTAGATTACATCCTTATTTTTCTTTAACGACACCCACGGACAAGATTAGAAGAGATGAATTACTTATTAATTATTATTCTTACTCTTTCAGTACACATAAATAATTAAAGTAGAGAAGAAAAAGGAGAGAGTTTATACTAAATATTTTAATATCTAGATTTTATAAGTTTGAATTTGATGTTTACATTTTAATCAAGTACAAACACGGCGCTATCAATTGGCATACGATATAACGTAGTTATGAAAAATACTTAGACACATTCGTATTAATCGTTAGCGTGGACAATAATTGTATAAAATTTATAAAATCGATTACTCAAGCTTGCACAAGAGTCGTGTACAAATGTGCGAAGCGACAGGTGCTGGACGGTCGCAACCGCAGGTGAAAGTATACGTTCAAAGTACGTCCATTTACACCCAAAATACGAGGAATATTTAATTCCCCTTTGTAAACGTAAGGAAGTAGCGAGTAGTTATTTAGTAAACGCCGCGGCTGTCTTTTATTAAATATAATAAAAAATAATCAAATCTTTGACATGTCATATTTAGCAAATAGGTTTTCACTTAAAGTTAGGGCATGACTACATACTATTATATTACTGTCAATATTTATGGATTAAGATATTAGTTGTTAATACTGACTAGCGCAAAGTTTGCGACTTTTCATTTAGCATGGAATTCTAACTAACGATCACAAGACCAGATGTCCCACCCACATGACGAGAGAGTGGCACATGTATGGTAGGGTATGAGGTTACTTTCCGGTCTTCTCGTCGTTCCGGATGGATCAGGCGAAGTGTGATCACACAATAGCCTGTTATCAATACAAAATAGAAAAGCTTAGTATTTTAAATTTAAATCTATTAAAAAACTTATCTATGAATTTTCTATAGTTACGTTGAGTGGTTATTTGGTAAGATAAATCTAATTAATAGTATCCTCAATCCAGATGATGAAGGGATCAACGGCCTATTAAGGTTAAATATAGGACTCTCCAGGTCATGTCGAACGATCCTATGCCTCTATTGCTATGCCAATCCACTCATTCAGCAGATCAACAGAAGGCTCTTTCCCAGCATAACATATACATATATGGTCTGAAAAGAGAAAAATCTGTCCAAAGCAAAGCAAAACGAACTAGTCATTGCTCTGATTAGCTAAATCATGCACGTATTGTCGTTGTCCGTATGGTGACGGAGTAAGAATATAATTCACCACCTCTTATCTTACCCGTGGGTGATCGTAAGAGACGATTAAGGGATACAAAATGCATATAACATCTATGCAAGAGAAGGAAAACCCAAAACAAAACCCCATACCAATACGTCTGACCAGCGCGGTATAGTAAGTTAATTTCCCTTCCAATACGTAGGAGGCCCGAGCCCAACAGTGGGACATGTATAGGTTGTGATGATAATGATGATGATGAATCTTCACACAACTGTGTATGTTTTAAATAAATCATAAAGATTGAATGTGAGCAAAACCAAAATAATGGTCTTTGAAAGAGTTCATCTCTTTCAAAGAAGAATAGATGTAAGAGTAACAATAGGTAATGATGTACTAGAGCAAGCGGATGAATTTGTATATCTTGGTTGTGGATTTAGCCGAGATGGAAGGTACACCACTGATATAGAGCGAAGAGTGAATGCGGGAAATAGAGTGAACGGAGCATTGGGGCAACTTCTCGGTAGCCACCACCTCAGCCAGAAGGCACGTGTAGCAATACATAACGCAGTGCTTGTCCCAACATTACTGTATGGAAGCGTGAGTTGGGTATGCAGAAAAGAGTATGAAAGTAAAATTAATGCGGTCGAAATGCGATCTCTACGGAAAATCTGTGGAGTTAGGCTGACTGACCGCATTCGTAATGACGACGTAAGAGAGCGAGTAAGTATGAAAGAGAGTATTGGTGTAAAGATGCGAAAGGGAATGCTCCGATGGTTCGGACATGTGGAAAGAATGCCGAACGAACGTCTGGTTACGAAGATATACAATGCGAAAGTGGAAGGATGTAGGTACCGGTGGAGACCGAGACTCACCTACCTAGACCAGATCGGTCATGTACGTTGAAGGAAGGTGGAGTCAAGAGTCTCCGAAACCGGCGAGCGTGTATGAAGGGAATTATGAATGTTGATTAAGCGAGTGAAGTATGCAAGGATAGAGTTCTCTGGCACTCTGTTCTCTCTGCCTACCCTGCAAGGGATATGGCGTGATAATATGTATGTATGTATGTGTATAAAGATTTTTTTATTAGTTTTTCTAAGTTCTAATAAATAACTGCACAGATTTGAAATAAAATTATTTTTACGGATTCTATCGCCTTTGTCTTTGATTTTACGACGTTTCGAACACTACGAATTGCATGTCCTGTTCATGTTTAGTCCCCTTGTGACCATTATTTATTTCAAATATGTTATACTCACGTAAACATTACAAACCAACTGCTCAGATGGCATAATTGTCTAAATACGAGCCTTTGAGCCAAGCGTTGGATAGAACCCCGCACAGGATGATTGTTCTGAATCTCGGTATAATTTGTGTTCACTAATTGTATCCTTGTCAAGGCTGTAATTTCTGTGGTTTTTAAATATATGTTATTATTATCTCTACAACGGTAAAATATTTGATACTAGCACTATCGTGCAATTCCACTAAGATAAAAAAGTAAAACTCATTATAAAACCAGTGTTGCGATAAAATTTAATACATTTTTTATCAATGTTACTTGAAAAAAAGTTATTAAGCTATAATGAAAAAGGAGGTTGCAACGATTCTTACATAAGCTAAGTAAATATTTTGATATTGTAAAAGTCTTTGCCTACTTTAATACGAAAATTAGCACAACTCGGAAGAAAGTTGTTTATATGCGCAAGTATAAGAATAACCGGATTTTTATTTGTGTTCTGTTTGACTACGTGAATCCTAATAAGGTCGAGGTTATTTATGTTTTTCTGGTTATTCGCAAAACATATAATGAGTGGTTACATCCTAAACTTTAATTATTTTTCTATTAAAAATAAAATAATGATATTTTATATCTTTTAATATATTTTAGGGTGACAAAGTGCACTGAGATTATAAAATATCGTCATGCTGTGTAACCCTTTTTTTTGCGGTGGGCTATGGACGTGGTCGCCCCCCGCCAAATCGGCCTGGGGCGACGGAAGAGGCGGCGCGCAACCTCATAGACCCACCCCGCAAGCACCTCTCTTCACCGTGCGGGCAGGCCACCCGTACCCGATCTTTGTCTTCGGTGGCCCGCTGTCTAACCCTCAGTTATTTAATAAATCTTCATAAAATATTAAATGTACAGTACATTTAATAAAAAAATATCACTTACTGCAACTATATCCATTTTTTTATTGGCGGGTCTCAGTTTCCCTTCAGCCCCCACGAACTAGGGTAACAGGAAGCTAGTGCAGGACCCTATCAACCATCGCATGCCTGCTGTCCCTTTAGTGTGAATTACTCATACAATTTGTACTGAAGTATTCTGTATGGAGGCTTAACCTCACGGATCTCCACTCTTTTGAGTGACGTCTCGGTATTCAACTTCAACCCTGCTTGACACGCCCATGGTAAACTCAATTTATCTATTTGTGATCAAGATTAAAGCGAGAGAATGCGAAAGCAGTTATACCTTATTTACACCTAAGGTTTTAAGTGGATTTTAAAATTATTATAAAGTCTTTTACTGGCAAGTTACTAATATATTTTGATTAACATCATCGTTTTCCTACTCTTTATCCCAATTACTTAGGGTCGATACAATATGTATTCTTCTTTCATAGTACATATTATAAAAGTTATTCGCAGTAATTTTATGACCGGCCACCTGTACTAATATATTTTGATATTTAGTGCTACTCTGTAAGGCATTCATTTACCTTATGTTAGGAATAATTGTTAAAATTATTGACAGAACATATTCCGATATATTGCTTTTGAAATTTTAACGGTCTGTCTATGTTAAGTCGTTTGGTATTCACGCAAAACTTACTGGACCGAAGTTCTTGAAACTTAATATGAAAATAACTTATACTCTTCAGTAATATATGGGATCATTTTAAGTATTATAATTTAATTACACAATATGCACGGACGGAAATGCCATATATGCTGTGTGGTAACGGCTACGAATACTATCAATCCTTACTTTTCTCATGGATGTCGTAAAAGACGACTAAAAGTCTTATAATGACCTGGGCCAACACTACCTGATACCATTTGGTCAGCAATTGCATTCCCAAGGAAGGTTGATGTCAGGCAGACGGCCATTCATAAAACTATTATTGGCAATAGTTTTTGGCTTTTGCGATATGTAGACATATTGCGGCGAACCCAAGTAATTGGGACAAGAGCAGAAGAATGATGCATATTGACATATATGAACGCTACGTTATATATCACATTTCTGCCAAAACTCTCAAGATTTTCTTCATAACAAAACAAACAATCACAGAATAATTGGTCAATGTTTGCGTCGTTAAAACTAATAACAAAGATACGTGTTACTAAGCTTAATAAAGTGTTCTAGTTTCCTAGCAGCTCTCCCTGCGCATCGCTATTCTTTTTACCTATAATAAATTGTGTAGCGTGGCATGTACGTGGGAAGTGTGTTCAGTGCGTGCGGTATCAGATATAGTAAAATTAAACGCGAGAAACGCTCACGCGATTCAGCTGTAAGATTTCGTAGGTATTTTCACTGTGTGAATTTGAGATCTCAAATGTAGGGATGACGCAGTAAGTTCAATGTTAATATCGTTATTACCGTGCCATACTGTGTGGTCAATGCTGACTATTAACTCAATTCAGATATGGTATACTTGTTGGTATAAAAACTTGAAGATCAATACATCATCCGTACGTTGAAGGACTAAAATTAAAATTCAACAAATTTTCCTTTACTGCAGGTATCAGAATTTTGGAGACCCGTCAATGGTGAGATATATAGGGACTACAGAAGCAATCCCATAGAGATGCGATTATTATTTATACATACATACATACATACATATCATCACGCCATATCCCTTGCAGGGTAGGCAGAGAGAACAGAGTGCCAGAGAACTCTATCTCTGCATACTTCACTCGCTTCCTCAACATTCATAATTCTCTTCATACACGCTCGCCGGTTTCGGAGACTCTTGACTCCACCTTCCTTCAGTACCTGACCGATCTGGTCTAGGTAGGTTAGTCTCGGTCTCCCTCGGTACCTACATCCTTCCACTTTCGCATTGTATATCTTCTTAACCAGACGTTCGTTCGGCATTCTTTCCACATGTCCGAACTATCGGAGCATTCCCTTTCGCATCTTTACACCAATACTCTCTTTCATACCTACTCGCTCTCTTACGTCGTCGTTACGAATGCGGTCGGTCAGCCTAACTCCACAGATTTTCCGAAGAGATCGCATTTCGACATTATTATTTATGAAGTCCAAAATTAACTCTTAGGCCAAGCAGAGGGTTATTGGTTTTTTCAACTGTGATATTCAAGAACAGCATAAAATCTTAAATCATGTTTGGTAGATGTTAATTACATAACTCTTTATTATGTTATACTCAAAAACTGCATAACAAATTATGATATATTATCTATCCTTGCGAATATTTAGGTAAAAACGCACGAGGTTGTTAAATTAAAGTTCATTAACTTATTTTTATATATAATTCAAAAAAAAAAAATTGTGTTTGTGCGACATATCAGAAACGAGACATATTAATTCCATAAAATGTTATACTTTAAGCTATTAAATTATCAACTTCAATACTTACTCATACATTGCTTTTTTTTTTTTTTTTTTTTGTGTCTTAGTTGTTAGCCTCAGATGGCTATGACAACTTTACCCGGACTGTGGGTGAGCGCTGAGGGCTCTCAACCCGTATCATACATTGCTTTAGATCAACGTTTTCAAATTTGTTTTACTTAACTAATAATTAATGAAATAGTTCAAATCAGTATGCTAATTTAAAGATTAAATAATATTCGAAATAAAAAATAAAACAAAATTTTAGTTGTTACCAAAAATATAAAAGAAAAAAATATTTTAATAGGTGCACGTTTCTTCTTTGTCAACAATTGATAATATTTAACATTATCTCAAGCGTACTTGTTATAAGTAAATAATACGTACATATACACTTAAAGATTTTTTATCATGAGTATATGAGCCTTTAAGTGGAAAAAAAGGACATGTGCCCTAAGGTGTTATGACGTGTTCATCGTTATTAAGCGTATTCACAAGTCACGATAAATATCATGCGCTTGAACTTTGAAACTTGGATATTGCGATTCGTTGTGAATACTTTTCCTTTATAAAACGAGAAAGTATGAAATGAAATAACGAAGTATATATACATAAAATGTTGGCACAACTTTCAAAGTTTTTCATCATAATGTGATAATTTGAACAATAAAGAGGTACTCATAAATTGTCTCGTTGTAGGCCTAGTTTTAAACTCTAAGTTTTACAATATCTATTCTAAATCTGCAGAAAACTTCTTTTCTAAACAAAAACAGTTGTTGGATTTTTCTGTACATTTTCTCAGTTTTCGAAGATTTTATCGTGCAAATCTTTAAAGTATTATAATACATGACAAAAGTGACAATAATAGCTTTTTTATAATTAGTTGTAGATTGGAGTAACAAACTAAGATAGCTTCAACTTGAAGAACACATTTTTAAGCAAATGCCAATTAATAGCCAAATGGGTATTTCTTCCAAATATATATTTTATAATTAGTGATTAATTCAACGGTATCGCGATAAATAAGTTTTGTAAGATACAAAGCGACATCTATATTTCGCAAGATCACACATCTACAATATTAATTTGAAACACAATCTACTCTATTTTAAGGATAAAAATTATGTCGTGGGTGACTGTATATATATATATATATATAATTAACAGAAATAATGTACAGGCAAACTCCAAACAACCATTAATTAATCGTACAAAGAATTGTCTTGCTTAGGAACCGAACTTATGGCACTCGACGCATTGGGTGACAACTACACCATTTATGCAGTCAATTGAGGCACAATTTAAGTATCTTATATCAAAAATATGCGGTAACGGAGTAATAATAATATTAACCACTCCCTTTTTACCTATGGGTGTCATAAAAGACGACTATGGGATATAATATACAGATAACATTTGTACAAGAGAAAAAGAACTCAAAATAAACCCTATACTAACACGTCTGATAAGGCTCGAATGAAACAGTGGAATGTGTGTAAATTGAGATGATGATGATGGCGAAAATAAAAATAAATTTTTATTGATGGTTTGACTATACATAATTGATCAATTTATGTAGAGTAGAAGTCTCGTGCGAATACCTCACACCGTTAGTACATTATTTATTACATATGTAACTGTAACCTAGCAACGGTATGTTTACATACTTTGATAAACATACGTTATTAAAGTTTGATAATACGGTAAAGAATAGGCGAGAGAATAGTCATCAAAATAGCGTTTAAAAAATATGAGTTATGTTTCATACTGACAAGAATATTTATGAAAATTATTAGGTATATATCCCTATCCCTACTAATATATAAATGTGAATGTAAGTTTATTTGTTACGCTTTCACGCTAAAACTACTCAACGGATCATCATGAAACATTGTACACATATTCTTGGAGGTATTAAAAGTAACATAGGATACTTTTTATTAAAAAAATCAAAATTTTTATATGAAAAATAAAAAAATTGTTTGTCAAAAAATCTCAAAATCTAGCTTCTTCAACGCCATCTAGCAGTTCAGTAATGAAGTTCCAACCCTGAGTATTGTAATACCGTTGCACTGTATTACCGACGGTCAAAAATAAAAATAGAGGATCAAAAACTTCAGGAAAGTAACCTTTTACGCGGGCGAAGCCGCGGGGCACAAGCTAGTAAATAATCAAGAAGTTACAAGGTACTTGTTAAATATGATTGTCAAACCAGCGTGGTAGAGACTTAATTCACACTTTCTTTAACAAATGCTTTCTAACATGCGGTATTGATATGTCAAAATATTTAAAGATCAAATATGTAAGAGCGTGTTAAATATGCCGTATAATATTTCGTGTGATGATGGAGTAAGAATACAATTCCTTTCCCTTCACAAGAGCAGAGATGTACAAAATACCCTGTACGAAGTATCTGAAATACAAAATGCAAGATACTTTTAAATTAAGTATTTGAGATACCAGATACAAAATACTTTTGAAAATAGTATCTGAAATACAAGATACAAGATAGGTATCTTCTAAATACTTCTTAAGATGAAAATACTTTTGTAAGAAAACAAGATTTTATTTTAATAAATTTAAGTTCATTTTTGATAATTGACATTAATATTATTTACGAATAAATCGTGTTAATCACTGAAATGAAAAATATAGTTTCAAAACCCTCCAAAGTGATTTTTGATACATTTTTACATTTTGTACCAAAGGAATGATTTTTAAATTTTATTTGCTATACGTCAGTGCTTATTAATGTAACTATAAATTCAATCTAAAAAATAATGTTAGTTAAATAACGCTAAAATAACTATTATTATTTTCAAATTCCCCTAAAATTAAATTGACCAATAACAACACTGCATTTGAAACACGTGACTCGTAAAACTGTATGGCGATATTTGTTTTGAGTTGCTCGCGGATTTTAAAAGAATAACATTTAAAATTATGAACGACCTAGCACAGTTTGTTAAAAAATGTGACATCAGTGAGATGTTAAAATAATAATTTTATAAATGTTTGCTTATTACAATATATATATAACATATTACTAAAAGTATTTTGTCAGAAAAAGTATTTATAAAATACTAAGATACCAAACAAAAGGTATCTAAATACGATAATACGAAAGATACAAAATGATTTTTTAAAAAGTATCTTAGATACAAGATGGAAATACGTATTTTGTATCTGTATTTCAGATACTTGTATCTTAGATAAGTCACATCTCTGCACAAGAGCATAGTGCGAGACGACGAAGAGATATAATTAAATAATATCACTACCAGTATTAGAAAAATTGAATCAAAACTCTATATATGCCAACGCGTCTAGCCAACGTGGTCTGTTATGTGAATTTCCCTCTTATTGTGGGAGAGTCGAGGCTAACTATAGAACGTGTAGGTATAATTCGAAATGAAAAAATTATAAACCAACCGTAGCCATTTTATATTTATTATAATTCTGAAGTATAATATATCAGGGAAGGCAATGAGAAAATTAATACATACATACATATCATCACGCCATATCCCTTGCAGGGTAGGCAGAGAGAACAGAGTGCCAGAGAACTCTATCTCTGCATACTTCACTCGCTTCCTCAACATTCATAATTCTCTTCATACACGCTCGCCGGTTTCGGAGACTCTTGACTCCACCTTCCTTCAGTACCTGACCGATCTGGTCTAGGTAGGTTAGTCTTGGTCTCCCTCGGTACCTACATCCTTCCACTTTCGCATTGTATATCTTCTTAACCAGACGTTCGTTCGGCATTCTTTCCACATGTCCGAACCATCGGAGCATTCCCTTTCGCATCTTTACACTAATACTCTCTTTCATACCTACTCGCTCTCTTACGTCGTCGTTACGAATGCGGTCGGTCAGCCTAACTCCACAGATTTTCCGAAGAGATCGCATTTCGACCGCATTAATTTTACTTTCATACTCTTTTCTGCATACCCAACTCTCGCTTCCATACAGTAATGTTGGGACAAGCACTGCGTTATGTATTGCTACACGTGCCTTCTGGCTGAGGTGGTGGCTGCCGAGAAGTTGCCCCAACGCTCCGTTCACTCTATTTCCCGCATTCACTCTTCGCTCTATATCAGTGGTGTACCGTCCATCTCGGCTAAATCCACATCCAAGATATACAAATTCATCCACTTGCTCTAGTACATCATTACCTATTGTTACTCTTACATCTGTTCTGGCTTCATCTCTTTCAAAGACCATTATTTTGGTTTTGCTCACATTCACGCGTAGACCCCTTTTCTTACAATCTTCTGTCATTGTGTCGACTAGGGTCTGCAGGTCAGTCGCTGACTGTGCCAGCAGGACTGCATCATCTGCATAAAGCAGAGCAGAGACCACTGAGTCACCCATCTGGACTCCCACATTCATATCGTTCAACCTTTGGAGACATTTATCCAGATATATGATAAACAGCCTGGCTGATAGAACGCAGCCCTGCTTAACGCCGATATTGACGTCAAACCAAGGCGACATTCCACCATCCAGCCGCACACAGGCTCTACAGCCCATGTAACTGGATTGCACAGCCTGCAGCAGTTTACCGTTAATACCATACTCCGGTAAAATGTCCCAAAGTTCCTTTCGTACAACCGTGTCAAATGCTCTCTCCAGATCCACAAAACTGCAGAAAACCCTCTGACCTAGGGCCAGATGCTTCTCCACAATGTTGCGCAGAGAGAACACTTGATCCATGCATCCCCTTCCACTCCTGAAACCTCCTTGTGTCTCACACAGTAAACCATCGGACACCACCCTCATTCTCCTTCAATAATTTTCACCACCAACCATTCCCGAGCTCCAACATAAATTGAGGAGCAACAGGAACGCCTCCCGGACACAGGAGCCACCAAGCTTGATCATCTCGGCAGACACCATATCAATGCCCGCTGCCTTACCATTTCTCAAACTTCTTATCGCCCATTCAACTTCATCCATACTGATGCCATCGGAGGACGCCGTCGCCGAATGCTGATCTACTAGACCACATGCGACACCGGCGCCAACCGTAGCATCCGCATACATATCGCCAAAATATTCACTCCATCGGCTTAACACGTCTTGTGTTTGTGTAAGAATGTCTCCACCTTTAGACCTTATTTTATTCATTCTGAAGGCTGACCAACCACCCCGAGACTTATTCACCTCCCTCCAAAAGAGTTTGGTGTTCCCTCGAAGTTTTTAGTCAGCCTATCTTCTGCACTCATACTTGCTCTATCACGTTTCTCTTTCACTAAGGCCTTGGTGTCATTCTTACATTGCCGATATATTTCTTTCTTCTGTTCAGTCATACTGTCATTCAGATTCAAAGAAGAGACATAGTCCAGCCACGCTTTCTTCTTTTGCTCTACGGAAGCTGCCACTTCCGCATCCCACCATGCATCACCATTTGTGTTTCTATGCTTCTTTGAACTTCCACATACTTCTTTCGCTGTGTCTACCATACTCTCTTTCAATACTCTCCAGCATTCTTCAATGTCCGATTGCGGCTGGCTTGCCATCGTCAGCCGTTCTCGGACACCCTCTGCATGCTTTTCTCTTACACACTCTTCTTGCAACCTTTCAACCTTTATTCTTTCAAGCCCTCCGAAGTGGACACGCTCTCGCCAGTGCCTCCACTTTCTGAACAGACCACTAAATCTCGCAATAACGAGATAGTGGTCCGTATCGACTGTGGGGCCCCTGTAGGCTCTTGCGTCCAATATTTTGCTTCGGAGGCGACTGTCTACCAAAATTAAATCTATTATACTTTTCTGTTCATTCCTTCTCCATGTATACATATGGATGTCCTTATGTTGGAAAAATGTGTTTGACACAATAAGGTTTCTCTCCATGCATACATCAGCTATGAGCCTACCTGCGTCGTTCACTCTCTTATCACCAAATGGACCAAGTACGTCCTCATAGTCAGGACGCTTGGTCCCCACCCATCCGTTCAAATCTCCGCATACAATCACGCGTTCACTGGTTTCTGCCATATCCAGAACTTCCCTAACATTATCCCAAAACTTCTCTAGGTCTGATGCCACCGAGGATCCTACGGGAGCATATGCTACAACCATGAATACCTTGGTGACACCAAGTTTTATACGGACGCAAAGAAGTCTGGGATCATACATTCCGTAATCCTTCACATCTGAGGCCAAGCGAGAGGACAGCAGTACTCCTACCCCCATGCTGGCTCGATCGCTCTGTGGTACACCAGACCACAGAGCCATCCCGCCACCAGGAAGATCGCAGGCGTCGCTGCCCCTTCGCTTGGTCTCTGTTACACAGAGCACGTCTAGCTGTTTGTCCGCCATGACGGATATCAGCTCGTGCAACTTACCTTCCACACAACCTCTTACATTCCACGTGCCCACCCGGCACTCTGCTCTCCTCGACTCGCCTGACTGGGCAAGGCGTGATGGGTGGCGGCCCCCATCGCCGCAACTGCCGAAGTTCGTACCGACGGGGGCGGGTCGGTACGCGTCGCCTCCGGGGGACGCCCTAACCCGCATTGCGGTACGCATTTCGAGAAAATTAATACATTTAAATAAATTTCTTTAGTTAACCTTTCTTAGAAATACTTTGCTCCAAACCTCATAGTCTACACACATATACCCTGATTTTCATTAATCACGATATTATGATTTGTCCTGTTAGAGACAAAATTACATTCCACAGACAAAATTGATTGATAACTATTCAACTATTTAATTAATCTCTAAAAGATAAAGATAATCTTAATCAAGGAAATAATAAAATACAAAATTTATTATTCAAACAAAATAACGTATTGAAAAATTATTTCTTTTCTTATGTTATTTTTTTTTTTCTTATTCTTTTCTTATCTTTCTTATACAATGCGAAAGTGGAAGGATGTAGGTACCGAGGGAGACCGAGGCTAACCTACCTAGACCAGATCGGTCATGTACTGAAGGAAGGTGGAGTCAAGAGTCTCCGAAACCGGCGAGCGTGTATGAAGAGAATTATGAATGTTGAGGAAGCGAGTGAAGTATGCAGAGATAGAGTTCTCTGGCACTCTGTTCTCTCTGCCTACCCTGCAAGGGATATGGCGTGATGATATGTATGTATGTATTTCTTTTCTTTTCATTAATTTTATCATCGTCCTAATTATATCGCAATTATCATCATTATCTCAGCTCATATGCCTCACACTCTTGTGCTCGAGACTCCTCCAAACAGAAGGGAAATTAACCAACAACACCACGCTGGTTAGACGTGTTGGTATAAGGTATTGTTTCGAGTTTACCTTCTGTTGCATAGATGTTATATATATGCGTTTTATATCCCTTAATCGTCTCTTAAGATCACCCACGGGTAAGATAGAGGGTGGAGAATTGTATTCTTACTCTGTCACTACACGGACGATTGCAATTATTAAATTGTGTGTACTCTCTAAGATATTTTTTTACATTACTACCCTTCATATAGTCTATCTATAAAGTATCAGAAAGTCAGAAAATACCACAGCAAGACAAGGAAATTTGTAAATAAATCTATCAACATACGTAAAGAATACAAAAGGCTTCAAAATTTGGACACAATACCGTTCTTCGTAGATAAAAATGATCCATTGCACAAGTCGGTTACATCATTATTTTACAAAGACGAGAATTTTTAATAGTGAAAGCTATATCGTTATGCTTTAGTTTATACTATTTTATGCTTTAGTTTGAAAAGTAATAAACTAAGTTTATGTACTAATAATATGTCAGAATGACGTAATGATCCAAATAACTAGTGACTTCTGATGTTTACGCCAGTATCATACATTTAAAATAAAACTATTTTTATCGTGTGTGTATTTGATTATTAATTTTCCGAAATTTCGAACATTAAAGCGTTTATGGTCCCGGAAAGAATCCCGTGACCATTACCGATGTCATACTGAAACCGCGCCACATATATTATTTTTTATATTTTCGATATACCTGTCACTTCTTTATAATTTTGCACACCTCATAAGCGAAGCGATGAGGTCTTGCTCTACTCTCGATATATGAAAATCAAGCACTTTTCAAAGCTAAAAATCATTGTATTTTTCTCACATTGCACTTATAGAATAATATTATCATATATATGTCGAGAAAAAACATTCGTTTAAACGTATTGATAATTCTTTGTCGTTTAATTGCAATTAAAAAAAAACTAAACTGCTTAGACTGTAGTGTATGTACACTTAATATATTTATAATTATATATTACGAAAATTGGGTTCGTTTATACTTTTTTGTTCGTCCATTTGGACAGACAAAAAAAAGCAATCCCATACGGCTGTACACAGCTATGTTTAGCACTACGTCGAGAATGGCACGAAATTTCAAAAGTATTTTTTTTCTTTCATTTTCATTTATGGAATTGACTTATAGTAAATGATAAATAATATAAAAATTACGAGGCGTGCAATTTTGAATTTTCCAAATTATTATTTAGTATTACAACTATAGAAGTAACTGTCCATTTCCTTTTAGGCGCATAATCTTCAATTTTGGTCTACGACATAGAATGTTCTAGAATTGCTCTTTACATTAATAAAGATTCCATTCACCAAGATGGAAGTAAGTCTAAGTTTAGCTTAAATGCATAGACGGTTGAATAGCGGAAGCACTAATTCCTGAGCATCGTAAGTCTGGTCCCCAGAACAAGTCTGTGAGACCTGAAATGGCTATTCACGATTTGGGTCTAATTTATATACGTTAAAAAATTGTATGAAATTAAAATGCATTTAAATATGTCTATAAAAGTGTAACTGTCGTTTGTTATTTGAAACTTTGTCAATAAAAATTCATTGTTTTCTTCAAAAAAGAAATGATAACAGTGAAATATTAAATTGGTTAATAAAATTGAGTTTTAATAGACGAAAATTCATTTCAAAATATACATGAACTTATTATATATGATTAAGAACCTGTATATCAGCAATATGCCGCAATAATTACAATTTAAATGTCTATCTTATTGAATAAGTATGATACGCAGTTATATTCCAATGGTCCACTGTTTTGTGTTTGTGCTAACGGAATCATTAGCCTAGTTGCCGAGAACTCGAGCGAAAAAACTGAATAATGAAAGAGTGTGGAGTAGAACACACAGCATCGCACCACGTCATACGCACTACTCTACTAATAATTAGCATAAATAAAAATTTACTTCATAATATTATGATAAACACATACTAATGAATTAGAAAACTTATCAATGCTTCAATATTATGAGCTTGAGTGAAATATAATTGATTAAGTAAGACAAATAATATAAAAGTCACAATAGAAAAATACTGATACTACTATTATGGAAGTAGGAAACGTTATATTTTTAATGAATGTGTATGTTTATAAGAAAATAACGAGCACGACATACAAGGCCTTGAAAAGTAAATTTTTAAACCAAAACTATTTTAATGTATAGATAAGATAGATATCACTGATAATTAGGACGTGGCCAGAAGGCCAAACGTTGGGGTGCCGGGATCAAATGGCCGCTGTGACGAATGGCGCGCGTGGAAAGGGCCGCTGTGATTTTAGTGGGTATTCCGGTCGGGCTTCAGCTAGCCGGTGAGTACCACACTCCCTCCTGTCTGTCACCGAGAGGGGATAGCGTAGCGCGTAAATGCGTTTCCACAACGATAACAAACCAAAAAAAAGATAGCACTAATAATATATTGACCTAATTGCTGTGAGAATAGAGATAGATAGAATTTTATTCATAGACTGTGTGGTAGCGGCTACGAATACTGTCAACCCTTACTTTGCTCGTGGATGTCATAAAAGATGACTAAGAGCATCGACCTGTACCAACTCAACCTGATGCCGTTTGATCAATAATTACATCCCCAAGGAGGGATAAAGTCAGCTATTAGCAGTTAATAGCAAATGGATTTAAGAGCTTAGCCCGAACTGTGGGTGAGCACTGGGATCTCTCAACCTGGATGCATTTATATTTCTTTAGGTGCTACCTAAAAATTATGATCACATATGAAAACATATATCACCATCATCATCATTTTTGTGCTCTTATCCCAATCACTTGGGGTCGACGCAACATGTATTCCTACATACATACATATCATCACGCCATATCCCTTGCAGGGTAAGCATAGAGAACATGTATTCCTCTACCTACATATTTATGAAAACAGATATTCTTATATCTTTTAAATAAAATATATGGTGAAATATATGTGAAGGTGGAGTCAAGAGTCTCCGAAACCGGCGAGCGTGTATGAAGAGAATTATGAATGTTGAGGAAGCGAGTGAAGTATGCAGAGATAGAGTTCTCTGGCACTCTGTTCTCTCTGCCTACCCTGCAAGGGATATGGCGTGATGATATGTATGTATGTATATATTTTACATACATACATATCTCATAATTCTCTTCATACACGCTTGCCGGTTTCGGAGACTCTTGACTCCACCTTCCTTCAGTATATGACCGATCTGGTCTAGGTAGGTTAGTCTCGGTCTCCCTCGGTACCTACATCCTTCCACTTTCGCATTGTCTTCTTAACCAGGCGTTCGTTCGGCATTCTTTCCACATGTCCGAACCATCGGAGCATTCCCTTTCGCATCTTTACACCAATACTCTCTTTCATACCTACTCGCTCTCTTACGTCGTCGTTACGAATGCGGTCGGTCAGCCTAACTCCACAGATTTTCCGCACAGATCGCATTTCGACCGCATTAATTTTACTATCATACTCTTTTCTGCATACCCAACTCTCGCTTCCATTCAGTAATGTTGGGACAAGCGCTGCGTTATGTATTGCTACACGTGCCTTCTGGCTGAGGTGGTGGCTGCCGAGAAGTTGCCCCAACGCTCCGTTCACTCTATTTCCCGCATTCACTCTTGGCTCTATATCAGTGGTGTACCTTCCATCTCGGCTAAATCCACATCCAAGATATACAAATTCATCCACTTGCTCTAGTACATCATTACCTATTGTTACTCTTACATCTGTTCTGGTTTTATCTCTTTCAAAGACCATTATTTTGGTTTTGCTCACATTCACGCGTAGACCCCTTTTCTTACAATCTTCTGTCATTGTGTCGACTAGGGTCTACAGGTCAGTCGCTGAATGTGCCAGCAGGACTGCATCATCTGCATAAAGCTGAGCAGTGACCACTGAGTCGCCCATCTGGACTCCCACATTCATATCGTTCAACCTTTGGAGACATTTATCCAGATATATGATAAACAGTCTGGCTGACAGAACGCACCCCTGCTTAACGCCGATATTGACGTCAAACCAAGGCGACATTCCATCATCCAGCCGCACACAGGCTCTACAGCCCATATAACTGGACTGCACAGCCTGTAGCAGTTTACCGCTAATACCATACTCCGGTAAAATGTCCCAAAGTTCCTTTCGTACAACCGTGTCAAATGCTCTCTCCAGATCCACAAAACTGCAGAAAACCCTCTGACCTATGTAAAATATATCAATTTTAATAATTTCATCACACTAATAATGTAATTCAAAATATTTGTGATTAGATTTGGGTGTTCCAGTTTTATAGAAAACTACTAAACAGTGAATTTAATTGTAACAAATAAGTATAAGGGAAGAAATATGGTCATTTCATCACATTTTCTATACCTAATAACCGCGTGATACATGGATGGATAGCTAGTTTTATTATATCTTATAGCTGTCGAGATAGTGTGTTATTTAGATCTGTTATAACGAAATGATCGCAGAATTATAAGAAAACTATTAGCCACTCACGTATCAGTAAAATATGTTCTAAAACGGTACTAGACACACGCGCGGCAAAGATTGCGAACATCGTTATTGATTACTGATAAATTATAAAATATAAATGATTTTTAAGAATTTAAAACTTGAATTATAGAAATATAAATAAGGATATAAACTATATCCTTATTTATATCAAGATCAACAGTCACGATAGGACTAATTACGTGATAAAATGAATATGATTTATTAGGATATCTATCTATCTATCTAATATCTGTAAACCATCAATTCTTATATTTTTCTACATATTCAGAATCTCGGCAATGCCAGCAGCGATTTCCATGACATTTGGTATGTAGGCGATACCAGGGTGTTAAATGTATAGAAGTTTCATCTATAGAAAATTGTTAGTGTAAAATTTTATTAATATTTTCAACTAATGAAAATATCCTCTATTCGATTTTTGGTTATCATTTTTTTTAATTCCTTTCCCCTTTTTTTAGTTTTCATATTCTTTTTTTTTTATTTTATCAATATTTCTTTTTAATATCTAAATATATTTGCCACAAAAAGAATTAACTATAAAAAAAACACCTAGCTAAGATTGGTAATCCAGATATTTAGTCTTAATTAAACAATTATTCAATCAACAATGAAAACAATTATTATTATGCAATATTGGTGTGTTTAATCTCAAATAAATAGTGCTTCATAATATTTTATGGTGATAAGTAGCAATCCAGTCCTAGGTAAAAAACCATAACTAACTTAGTGTTTATAACTATCTACGTACCGAATTACTTTAGATAAACATTAATACAATTTTAATTTCAGTCTTCTTCACATAGGATTTCAAATCTATATTTATGTTAGCAAAAATGTAAACTATGCATACTGTTCTTGGAAGAAATTACTTCTATATGTGTTCGTTTTTAAAGATTGATATCTAAGTATTGATTTTAATATATGGTAGTTATTATACGTAATAATAGTTCTTATACTTATCAGCAATGAGACTCACCTGAATTAGAAGCACAGCGGCCACCAGCAGCAACCTGATCCTCTTCATGGTCACAGTGCAGTCAGTCAGCGCCCTGCAACCAAACGTGTTCAGGTGAGCACTAGGCCGTAAAGGGGCAAGTGGGTGCACATGGGTGTTAGCGGCACGGCGTCGCGGCCACAGCAAGCATGGCAGCGACGGCTGTGTACGACGGACTGATGACTTGACGTCCACACCCCACTCTACCCGTGCTCGCGTCAAGTGGGGCTGACCCACTGACCGAATGCAGCGCCACCGGAACTGCACCGGCTGCATGTTTTATCGTGAAGCGAGTGCGTCTCTCCTGTTGCGTCGAGAGGAAAGCACGTGCGACCTTCACCTTATTACCGCACAAGGTCGTGTGTATCCACGCTTTACTACTTGAATAAATTTATTAATAATATTATAAACTTATTATTATCCATGTGCTAACAGAGTAAGAACGAAATTTATTCGTTCTAAAGGACGACTGAAGGATAAAATATGTAATGCAATCCGTCTAAACAGCATGGTATACTAAATTAATTTCCCTCCTATAATAAAAAGAGCCCACTAGTGGGACATTATGAGCTGGATAATTTATATTATATTTAACGACTCAATTTTCAATCATCATCATTACAGCACATAAATGTCCCACTTTTGGGCTCGGGCCTCCTCCGTAATGAGAGGGAAATTAACCTACTATACCGCGCGGGTCAGACGTGTTGGTATAGGGTTTTGTTTTGAGTTTTTCTTCTCTCGCATAGATGTTATATGCGTTTTATATCCCTAAGTCGTCTCTTACGATCACCCACGGGTAATATATGGGGTGGTGAATAGTATTCTTACTCCGTCACCACACGGAATTTTCAATAGTGCTTAATATTTAATTTAGATTTCGCCTTAATGTAAATTTTGTCACTCAATTTTCTATTCATCATATATTTTTTCTAGATGAATATAAATATAAAACACATTAGCCCATGTATCTTAAATCACACAGTAGTTCAGATGTATATAATGAAACAACAACAAATGTTTCGTCGTAAATTTTCTTGGGCAAGTCTGTGTTGCCTTCTACTGGACACATAGTTAAGCTTCATGTTGCTCAAATTTCAAATTTCTTAGGAGAAAAGTGCAACGACAAAGATCGGGTACCGGTGGTCCACTCGCACGGCGAAGAGAGAGGATTTTACGGTGGGTCTATGGGGTCACGCGCCGCCTTCTCCGTCACCCCGGACCGATTTGGCGGGGCGAGACGCACCCATAGCCCACCAATAAAAAAAAAATAAAAAAAAAAGGAGAAAAGTGCAATAACATTTTTTGTATGATGCCTAATATGAACCCTATATATCTCGCGATGGGTATTCGTATTCTTCTGCTATATTCCTGATAAAGCCGCATTACGGCAAGGATAAAAAACTAATTTGACTTAATAACAGACAAGCTCTCTATTACAACTTTTACGGACATTAAATATTTTCAATCCAAAGAATGTTTCTTTGTATTTGCAATGAATATCAAATTTCAAATTTTAAGATATACCATTTTTATACCACAACTCATTTCAACTCGTTTTTTTTTGCACAATCCGTACGGATAATAGTACTAAATCAAGTATTATTATTGTTGTACAAAGCTGCATTTGAATAATAATTGAATTATTAATTTTAAAATTAATAACTCAATTGGAAATAGTCATTAATGTAATAATAAAATATAAATTCTCATTTAAATTTAAAGTCTATTTGAATATCCATTTGTTACGGTGGCTATGCAATTGTGCAGGTTCAATATCCGCTCACGGACTTCGGTGCAGCCAATGTTGGCGATTTCACCCCAGACACTTGATCGCTCACTGGTTAGAAAGCACAGAAAGTCCCCTCCATCGATCTCACAATACATTCGCACTCACTCGAAGGAAAATATATTCTTAGAATGTTGTTAATATTCTAAGAATATTTAGGACGTCAATTTTAATGATATTATTTTAATTGATATTAATTTAGGGCGTCAATTTTAATGATGAAATCATATAACATTATAATGAATAGTTAATATTAATGTTCAAAATATTTATCCCAGTAAGTAGTCCTTAAAAATTAAACGTATTACCAGTAACGAAAACATCCCTTTGATAATAATGATGATTTGTGAAATGTATAACAATTGCAAAGACAAAGAAGAAGAAATAATTTTCATGAAGGACAAATCATTGTGTCATAATAGATTTTTCCGAATCGCGATATGTTTGTATCAATTCATTGTATGTTTACAAAGTCCCTGGTGACTATATTAACTAATGCAGGTTGTCGTTTTTAAAAACTATAGAGGTAAATTATGAAAGTATTATGGCAACGAATAGTGTTATATTTTGTTGACATGATTGACTATGTAACTATCACATTATCTAGGCTACTTAGTAGTAAGAAAGTGGGCCTTCGGACATTTTCTATTTTCTGTAATCTGCGGCTGTACCATAATAATAGACATAGCAAGCGCGTTCAATTAAGAACATTCGACCACAGCAAGAACCTTAAAAGCGTCCAATCAACTTGATAAGAGCTCAGTAATATAGCTTAGCTACCAACTGCCCTTTCTCCATAGAAACCTATTTACCTTTAAATAAAATTTGGAACAACGATCCGGTTCATTATATTTTTCGTAGTCACGTAGTTTAATAAATTAAAACTCTACACCTGCTACACTTATCTTTGCAGTAATATCCCAATATTTTGCTGCCATCAAATGACCAAATGGTATAAAAATGTACCAAAATTACAAGTATATATTTAGAAATTAATGGGATTTAAAAGAGTTTTATGTGCATATAAAGAGTAATTATTAACGCTTGTTTTGATGCTAAAATAAAACATAATAAGAAAAATTGTAATTTTGCTAGTAGTCAAAAAATCTTGAAGATGTATGAAATTCGTACCTTAAAGATATCAAGACAAGCCTGACGGCTTTGAGATTAACATCTCATTTATCTCGCATATTTAGCACAGTCGATATGGGAAGTCAATACAAAAATATTCATACATCTAGCGTAATGCCATAATATTATTATTTCTATAGTTTGCGATGGTCTGATGACAATCGTCCGCCGTGAAAAAATTATACTTTATTCACTGGCTAGACTAGAGTGCTTAGATCTCTATATGATTAGGAATAATAAAGTAAATGCATATTTTTTTTTAATATTTAATATAAACTTAAGTGTAAAACCTAAGATAGGTATATCACTAGTAAAGCACAGTAGTTTATTAGATGTTACTTCACTCTTGAATTATAATCGGAGAGTTGGAATACCGAATCTAAGGAAATATTATGGATGGAATATCAATTACATAAAGATAGAAGTTTTGTCCGTGTGGTGACGGAGTAAGAATACAATTCACCACCCCCTATCTTACCCTTGGGTGATCGTAAGAGACGACTAAGGGATATAAAATGCATATAACATCTATGCAAGAGAAGGAAATCTCGAAATAAAACCCTATACCAATACATCTGACCAGCGTGGTATAGTGGCTCAATTTCTCTCCCATTATGGAGGAGGCTCGAGCCCAATAGTGGGACACATATGAGCTGCGATGAAAGATAGAAGAGATGAAACTAGTCGTTTACATCGCCATTACCAATAAAATCAAGTAGTTCTTACGCTCCATGAAGACGATCACTTTATAATCTCTTCTTGAGGCCTATTTATCTCTAAGACTGGACATTAGACTAACATTAGCATACATTTTTACACTGGCACTAATGAAGTAGATTTAAAAATTCTGAATCAAGTATAAAATTATTTTTTACAAATTATAATGGCATGAATATAAATCACCAATTAGTATAGGCAGACTTTACAGAAAGCCCAAAGACAAGTAATTATTTGCACGCATCTATTTCAGTTTCCTAAATTGCACTGTCAAAATTCCCATTAGTTTGTCGAGTCAAAATATTGTTCAATTTATCAACGTCTAAACTTATGTGAAAGTGGTAACCTTTGAAATAAGATGACATCTCGTCAGCATAGTTTGTAGGTACATAATTGGTGGTTGATTATTGTTATGACCAGACTATTTTGTATTTGAGCTCCAGATAACTTGTAATCTGGTATTCAAATTTAGCCCGTCACAAAAATATTGATATAAAAAAGGTAGCCTCTTTTTTATAGGTAGTTGCTTTTTCATAACAATTTTTAAGCTTAATTTTTTTGACCGGTCTATGGTCTGCTCACACCTCACTTTAATTTGTCCAGAGCCATGGTAGAGCACCTTGGATCACCGTAACCTGCGGTATTATTCGTCTTTGCCTTATTGAACAGGTCACTAGAATTGATTCCTAAGCGTTGATGAAGCATTTATAGCCTAATAATGATTTTTACGAAGATTGTGACTCGTGACTATAGAGTATCGTGAGGAAATAGACACTGTAGCGATACACTACTTAAATCTTTTACTGGTGAATATTCTTCGTATTAACTGAAATATTAGATATGAGTAGAAATTTATTGAAACTTATTTAAATTACAAGAGCATATATAAGCATCTTTGGTAAAAGAGTTAAAATGAAACAAAGAGAATGTTTTGTCATAACGTAATTCTATATAGTCCATTGAAATGTTACATTTTTTAGGCCTTACCTTGCGTTTTTTAGAGGACGCAATTTATTTTTTTGATGTGTAGGGTGGGTCAGTGTAAGGCTAAAAACAAGTTTGTGGGGTCGCCACCCTTGTCGCACGGCCGCCATCTTGAAAATAGGGGTTGAAATGGTTTTTACGATATATCTCTTAAACTATTTATTTGACAAAAAAAAAATTGTTAACTTTTTTGTTGAAAATTAAATTCTCTACAACTTTGGTTCAGTAACTTTTTGTCGTAGAACTATAAATAAAAAAGTTATAAGTGAAAATGTTCAGAAATTCGAGAAAAATATTTATATTTTTCGATATAACTTTTTTTTATTATTTTACGAAAAAATGATATCAAACCAATTTTGTAAATCGTTTTTTAAGAAACAACTTTTATAAACAACATTTGTTCATTAAGTCAATAGCTACGGTTTTACAGCGCTCCGAAGTGAGTACTATTTTTCAGTATTCTTAACTATACCTATATTATACGTATATATTAATAATGTGTCATCATTTTTTCGTAAAATAATTTAAAAAAAAGTTATATCGTAAAATATAATTTTTTTTCTCGAATTTCTGAACATTTTCTTTCACTTATAACTTTTTTATTTATAGTTAGAACTACTTTTTTATTTATAGTTAGAACTGTCGTAGCCGACAAAAAGTTACTGGATCAAAGTTGTAGAGAATTTAATTTTCAACAAAAACTGTTAACAAATTTTTTTGTCAAATATATAGTTTAAGAGATATATCGTAAAAACCATTTCAACCCCTATTTTCAAGATGGCGCCCGTGGGACAAGGGTGGCGACCCCACAAACCTGTTTTTAGCTTTACACTGAACACACATCAAAAAAATAAAATTGCGTCCTCTAAAAAACGCAACCCCAAATGTAACTTTTCAATGGACTAATAAAGCGGAACGCTTTATGAGTTGATTATTTATGTGACACTTCTAATAGTTACTAGTTGTTTACATTAAAATGCGGTGTCTTAAATGAGATTGACATGTCATATGATAAAACATCTTAAAACACAGATTCAAGAAAAAAGTCATCTAAACTTTGAACAATATCATTAAAATAATCTTATTTAGGCAACAAAGTTATGAGACGTTAAGAATAAAAATATATAACACGTAAGTACACAATTTTCTTTATAAGAGTTTCATTTTCTATATACATTAAGTTAACATTAATTCGGTAATTCCATTAAAATAAAAATTCAATTCAATGTTAAGAAAACCTGTTAAATGAAGCGTGACTTCGGTCGCCATTCACGCATATCACTGATGCTGTACAGACACGCCGTACGGTAATAATTCATTGGGGGATTTGATTTGTCGGCTGGTTTAATAAATACATTAAAGTCATGAGATTTCACACAAGATGATCAACAAAAAGTAACGTGAGTTGTAACTTTACAAACTTTCCTTTTCTGCCTATCTCTAATTTGCAAGTAAACGCATTCTATATTAAACTATTTTGTATTTTTGTAGCAATTACATTGTATATTGCTTGAGAGACGAGTATGAGAAGAAAGAGAGAGGAGAAAGAGTGAAATTTAATAGTTAATAAGCTATGCATCCATGATACCTCACCATCTTCTTTTATTTATATATCACTTTTATTTAAACATGCATCGTGAAATTATCGCCTGCCTTATTACGGACACAGAGTAATAAAATTTTATATAGAAAAGAAATGTAAATAAATAAAGTTATACATATAAGGTGGGATCACACTGTTGACAGTTTTCTGTCTACAACCGCAGGACGGCCCGTCCGGGGAAGTGCCCCATTCTCACAGAAAATCGACGCCTGAGCAGTGACACTGTGCTGCTGTGCTTCCTTCGGTGAGTGAAAGAGCCGGAAGTCTAACTTTCTGGGTGGGTTTGGGATATTTATTGGTAGGCAGCGGCCTAGATAAGAATGGCAAAGGTCCATTGGCGGCAGTAACATTTAAGATCAGGTGTGCTGCTTGCTCGTTTGCCACCAAGAGCAATAACAATATTTTTAACTAAACTTTTTTGCCATTGTGGAGCAGCTCTGTGTATGCTTGGCACGAATACTGTATGTTATATGAGACTAAGCAAATAATGATAAATATAAATATAATTATCTTCTAATGTGTTGTACCCAATATCACATTAATAAAAGATCTAAATCTAAGACTTCTGGGGCGAGCTTATCGATTGTAAACGACCGCATCGGATAAGAATTTAGAGCTATGCACATTTGATATTTAAATGTCTATTTAAGTCTCAATAAAACGACACTTTCGCAACGGGGAAAGCAGCGAAGAAATAGTATGCATTTACAGACTGTCTTTACGTGTGTTAAAGACAGTCTGTAAAAACGAGCATTAAAATCATTTTAGGTTCCTATTAATCTTTGTAAGCCTTTTGGCACTTTGAACGCCAATTGGCGCTTTAAACGGTGAAGACAGATACATAGCTTTGTTTTTATCTTTCTTTTCGTATTATCTTTTCATGTGGTAGCGGAAAGTTATATAGGACTCTGATGCCGGAATAAAAATACAATAATCAACTAAAAACTGCATTTGTTATGATGCCAAAATTTACGTTGCACCCCAACGGTTCATCGTAAATAAATATATTTGGAATACTTGTTTGTTAAGAAATTAAAATCCTGAAGGGTCGTAATATATACTAATCTTTTCTTAATAGGCTATGGTTTGACTATTACCCGCCTAAATCATTCGACATATTAACTATCTACGCCAAATGAGCTTGTTACTGCACTAATTCCCGGTCAGACCCCGCAGTCTTGGTTAGAGCGGTTCTACGAACTACATCTTGCAACTTAAAAGGAAACACACTTATACACATTTATAGGAGAAGTTATACATATATTTACGAATTAAATTAACTTTTTCATATTATTAACTTTTTACTTTTAACTTACTTATAGTAAGTGAAAGAGAGAGCCTCTTTATATAAATAACAAGTAGTATATAAAAGTTATAAATTCATATTCTATTGATATTATCTCTAAACTTGTAAAAGCGAAAGCAAATTTCTTTGTCTCATCTCTTCACGCCATAACTATGAAATTTGTTCACACAAGTGAAAAGTCACCAAAACCCACGCGAAAAGCTCTCAAATATTTTTAAGCCATATTCTATAACGCAAGTTATACACTTGCATTAGACTGTACACTGTATATGTTAAAATATATCATTGATAATTAACGCAACACTGTAAAACAGACATGGCAAATAGAAATATTAAGAGCATCTTTTTCTTAGTCTCCTATAAATCTCATCAAAATCAGAATACCACTTCAGATACGGTGTTAATATTAATTATCAATAATTTATGAGAGTTGTCAAAAGACAATTCAAATACAGCCAAAAAGCTAAGCTTAAAATTAGTTACATAGATAAAATCACGCTAATTGATTACTGGAAGCTCTTAAAGAGGAACGATCTCTTGTTATGGAATTGCTTTATTTCAGTTTTAACCAAAACCAATAACGAAAAGAACATTAAAGGTAAATTAACTAAAGCTATATCGTAATATTATTCATATGTTCAAGTTATGCAGACCTATAGTCCTATGTGGCAATGGAATAAAAAACACCAAAAGTGTGGGTTGCTGCAGGTGCCATAAAAGCCTACTAAAATATGTAAACATATTGCAAGGAAAGGAAAATTAAAAACAAAACATCTGTACAAATTTGTCCGACTAAGGTGGGTTACTAGGCCATTCTTTCTATCATCATCACGCAGCTCCATGTCCAATAACGGATCATATATGGGCTGATAAAGAAGTTATGACAGAATTTATAGGTGACAGTAGGAATGTTCTCTATGATGTATAATATGTATTTCAACGACCTTTAAATAAATTGTATTCGTAACGACGACGTAAGAGAGCGAGTAGGTATGAAAGAGAGTATTGGTGTAAAGATGCGAAAGGGAATGCTCCGATGGTTCGGACATGTGGAAAGAATGCCGAACGAACGTCTGGTTAAGAAGATATACAATGCGAAAGTGGAAGGATATAGGTACCGAGGGAGACCGAGACTAACCTACCTAGACCAGATCGGTCATGTACTGAAGGAAGGTGGAGTCAAGAGTCCCCGAAACCGGCGAGCGTGTATGAAGAGAATTATGAATGTTGAGGAAGCGAGTGAAGTATGCAGAGATGGAGTTCTCTGGCACTCTGTTCTCTCTGCCTACCCTGCAAGGGATATGGCGTGATGATATGTATGTTAAATAAATTGCAGTTTGAATGCCGTCTGGTACTTTTTTTATCGCTTATGGAGGTAGACGAGCAAGCAGTACGCCTGATGGTAAGTGTTACTGTCGCCTATAGACCTTTGCACCAGGGATACAGCTACGCCGCTGCCTACCAATAAAACCCCAAACCCACCCAGAAAGTTAGAGTGCCGGCCCTCTTGTTCACCGAACGAAGCACGGCAGTATATTACTATTACTCAGACGTCGATTTTCTGCGAGAGTGTGGTACTATAATGACTTCTAATGTTTACGCGAGTATTACAACATTTGAAATAAAACTACTTTTACGGATTCTGTCGCGTTTGTATTTGATTTTTAATTTCCTGACGTTTCGAACACTTTACAGTGATTTTTTTTTTTTATTTATATATATATTTTTTTTTATACCACCCTGCACTAAGGAAATAAACCTTGTATTGCGGGGGACTTTACAAACATGTAATTAACGCAGACAAATTACACCCAGACTCAGAACAACACTCTGTGGATCACACAAAGTAATGTCCTGCGTGGGAATCGAACCCACGGCACTGGCACGGAAGGTCGGTATCTTAACCACTACGCCTGTGCAGTCGTGGCTTTTAGGCGTTATGACTACAGAAGTGTTCGAAACGTCGAGAAATTAAAAATCAAATACAAACGCGATAGAATCCGTAAAAGTAGTTTTATTTCAAGTGTGGTACTACTTCGGACGGACCGGCCCGCGGCTGTAGGCTGTCAACAATGTGACCTTACCACTATAAGAATACAATATTTGCTCCAGGGTCTAGATGCTTGAGGTCATATTCCACATTAAATGTTCTGTGTTACTTTCTTCTACACATGCGTATAAGCGTATAATTCTTAACAATATAAAATGTTGGCTTAATTGGGGTGGAACAATTGTAGTCTGAAATATGAAACTCGGTTAACTAAGTATAATTTTATTTATACATACGCGCTTTTATCTTTTTTGAGAAAAATAATGTTCTTAGCTATCGTTTATTTATGCATAAGGTTTGTCATACTTTGGATCTAGTTCAGTATCACGTTTAAAGCAATATTAAAAATTATCAATTTTAAAAATATTTCAGTTATAAGTAAATGAAATGTTTTAAGTTTTTTTTTTCTTAACACGTACAGCGTATTTTGTTTTTAAGGCTGAACTAATATTACGGTTGTGTAAAAAGTCTTACCTAATTTAATTTCATTATATATGTGGTAGCGGCTACGAATACTACCAACCCTTACTTTGCTCTTGCATGTCGTAAAAGACTACTAAGAGCTTTATAACGACCTGGGCCAACTCCATCTGATGCCGTTTGATCAACAATTACATTCCCAAGGAGGGTTGACGTCTGGCAGGCGGCTGGTCATAAAACTATTGCCAATAACTTTTTCAATATGTACTATGAAAGAAGAGTACATATCGTATCGACCCTAAGTAATTGGATAAGAGTAGGATCATGATGAATCATAAAATATAAAGATATTCTTAAAAATATTAATAATAATATTATCTTTATTAAAATTACTCCATGCACTAAGGAAATAATCCTTATACAAATTACAAATTACACCTAGACTCAGAACAGCACAAATTATTGTCCTGCATGGGATTCGAACCCACGATACTTGGTACGGTAGGTATCTTAACCATTACGCCATCTGTGCAGTCATTAATAATAAACATACATACATATCATCACGCCATATCCCTTGCAGGGTAGGCAGAGAGAACAGAGTGCCAGAGAACTCTATCCTTGCATACCTTACTCGCTTCTTCAACATTCATAATTCTCTTCATACACGCTCGCTGATTTCGGAGATTCTTGACTCCACCTTCTTTCAGCACGTGACCAATCTGGTCTAGGTAGGTGAGTCTCGGTCTCCCCCGGTACCTACATCCTTTCACTTTCGCATTGTATATCTTCTTAACCAGACGTTCGTTCGGCATTCTTTCCACATGTCCGAACCATCGGAGCATTCCCTTTCGCATCTTAACACCAATACTCTCTTTCATACCTACTCGCTCTCTTACGTCGTCATTACGAATGCGGTCAGTCAGCCTAACTCCACAGATTTTCCGTAGAGATCGCATTTCGACCGCATTAATTTTGCTTTCATGCTCTTTTCGGCATACCCAACTCTCGCTTCCATATAGTAATGTTGGGACAAGTACAGCGTTATGTATTGCTACATGTACCTTCTGGCTGAGGTGGTGGCTACCGAGAAGTTGTCCCAACGCTCCGTTCACTCTATTTCCCGCATTCACTCTTCGCTCTATATCAGTGGTGTACCTCCCATCTCGGCTAAAACCACATCCATGATATACAAATTCATCTACTTGCTCTAGTACATCATTATCTATTTTTATTCTTACATCTGTTCTGGCTTCATCTCTTTCAAAGACCATTATTTTGGTTTTGCTCACATTCACGCGTAGACCCCTTTTATTACAATCTTCCGTCATTGTGTCGACCAGGGTCTGCAGGTCAGTCGCTGACTGTGCCAGCAGGACTGCATCATCTGCATAAAGCAGAGCATTGACCAGTGAGTCGCCCATCTGGACTCCCACATTCATATCGTTCAACCTTTGGAGACATTTATCCAGATATATGATAAACAGCCTGGCTGACAGAACGCACCCCTGCTTAACGCCGATATTGACGTCAAACCAAGGCGACATTCCATCATCCAGCCGCACACAGGCTTTACAGCCCACGTAACTGGACTGCATAGCCTGTAGCAGTTTACCGTTAATACCATACTCCGGTAAAATGTCCCAAAGTTCCTTTCGTACAACTGTGTCAAATGCTCTCTCCAGATCCACAAAACTGCAGAAAACCCTCTGACCTAGAGCCAGATGCTTCTCCACAATATTGCGCAGAGAGAACACTTGATCCAAGCATCCCCTTCCACTCCTGAAACCTCCTTGTGTCTCACACATCAAACCATCGGACACCATCCTCATTCTCCTTTCAATAATTTTACCGTACACTTTTGCTGCCAAACTGGTCAAGCTTATGGCTCTGTAATATGCGCAGTCATAACGTGAACCCTTGTTTTTAAACAAAGGCACGATGACTGCGCTGTTCCAGTCCCTGGGAACCATTCCCGAGCTCCAACATAAATTGAGGAGCAACAGGAACGCCTCCCAGACACAGGATCCACCAAGCTTGATCATCTCGGTAGACACCATATCAATGCCCGCTGCCTTACCATTTTTCAAACTTCTTATCGCCCAATCAACTTCATCTTCATCATGTTTTTCTATGCTTCTTTGAACTTCCACATACTTCTTTCGCTGTATCTACCATACTCTCTTTCAATATTCTCCAGTATTCTTCAATGTCAGATTGCGGCTGGCTTGCCAACGTCAGCCGTTCTCGGACACCCTTTGCATACTTTTCTCTTACACACTCTTCTTGCAACCTTTCAACCTTTATTCTTTCAAGCCCTCCGAAGTGGACACGCTCTCGCCAGTGCCTCCACTTTCTGAACAGACCACTAAATCTCGCAATAACGAGATAGTGGTCCGTATCGACTGTGGGGCCCCTGTAGGCTCTTGCGTCCAATATTTTGCTTCGGAGGCGACTGTCCACCAAAATTAAATCTATTATACTTTTTTGTTCATTCCTTCTCTATGTATAGATATGGATGTCCTTATGTTGGAAAAATGTGTTTGACATAATAAGGTTTCTCTCCATGCATACATCCGCTATGAGCCTACCTATTAATAATAAATGTTGACAATAATATATTTATGTATAGATTTATTACCTTTTTGCGTTTGTTAATACTAAAGCGGCTTTCAGACTACGCTATAATATAATAGCATATATATATATAGTATATAGCTCATAGCACAACAATATCGAGCACCATACATTGTTAAGGACACATGGAGTTTTGGCGCGAATGTGGAAATGTCATGTCACGCTCTTGTATTACATTCATTTCTTTAGTGTTTTGTAGTGTTATATTGAATAATTTTGCTGGTATTTTATAGAATATGGTACAGTTAAAGTGCTGAAGTGTAGTGAATATGGTATGATAGTGGTTTACATGTATTTTCATATTTTGCCAAAATTCCCAAGAAAACCATTGATTTGGTTATCAGCGCCCGATTAATGGTAACGACATGACTTACTGACAGACAATGACTATTAAGACTAGACTATATGAAGAAGTATTAACGAAGTATCTAAACTATGAAGACTTGGCTTAAAGGTCTAAGTAACCAAGCCATAAACTCCAAAAAAAAAGTTAAGGACACATTCACGCTGTACTGTACTATATTAGGTCTGTATCACTGTACTAAGTCCTTCTTTGCTATACTATATGTATATAGCACAATAGTATAGCGTAGACTAAAATGAGCTTAATACGTACATTTAAGTTAACTACAGCTACTAATAACACATACCTACATACGAATTACATTAGTAAAATTATAAATATTGATCTCATACGTATTGTAGTAATAATATTTATTATTTCGGTTCATGTTACGTGGGGTCAAGCGTCAGTATTTCTACCTTCCCCAATATATATACGTTCCATAAATAATTATATTAATATTGTAATAATTTATAGAGGGATTATTCTAGATAGATTATAAAAATGAGCATGATATCAAAAAAGGAAGATTTAAATTACTGAAATTTAGCATTTTAATATGCTTAATTATTTATAAAACCCGATTGCGAAGCGAAAAATGATGTCACAAGCGGGATTCGAACCCGTGCCTATTGGGATTCCGGCCCAATCGTGCTGCCACTACACCACCGTGACTTATTGTAGGACATGCAAATTTCGCTTCGTATCACATTTACGTCTTAAGATGACGGTATGCTATCTACCCGACAATGTTTATACATTGTTATAGGCTTAATACTTCAAACTTTGCAGTTAGAATTGTATTAAACGATGACACAATACACGGTACAATAAGTCACGGTGGTGTAGTGGCAGCACGATTGGGCCGGAATCCCAATAGGCGCGGGTTCGAATCCCGCTTGTGACATCATTTTTCGCTTCGTAATCGGGTTTTATAAAAGGAAGATTTCTTAAGAAATTTTGGTGACGTTGTGTAAAGTCTACATAAACTAAGCTAGAGTGCAGATGACTTAAACTTAGTGGTAGGACCACGCTGTTGTCAGGTCTCTGTCTGCAGCCGCGGGCCGGTCTGTCCAGGGTAGTACCACACTCTCGCAGAAGATCAACATATGTGTAATAGTAATGTGCTATTGCGCTTCGTTCGGTGAGCAAGAGAGCCGGAATCCCAATTGGGTGGGTTTGGAGTTTATATTGGCAGGCAGTGGCCTGGCAATACCCTTGGAATAGCAAAGGTCCATGGGCGGCAGTGACACTTACCTACAGGTGTGCTACTTGGTCGTTTGCCACCACCAGCAATAGAAAAAAAACTTATCTCATTCTGAGAAGAAAAAGTGGGATAAATAGACAACGAGGCTGCAATAGATGATACTTATAATTAACGCATTAACTGAGAAGAAGGTATTGAGGCATGCATTTATTGTTAAGAGATTAGGGCCATATATCTACAGTCTATCAATTATATTGCATCTTGTTCTATGTCAACTTATATTTTATCTTCTTTCCTTTATGTTTCTCGAACACATACATAAAATCTCACATTCCATGACAGGAAATGAAAATAATCCGATAATATAAAGAGCTACAAGGATTTCAAATTACTCTATTAATAGTTTTCAGCTCTGATTAGCCAGGTAACTGAAACTTATCTACGATGACTTATAATTAGCTATTAACGAGAAAGTTTTTATTTTAATTAATGAATGGGAATCACCATTATATTTATATTACAAATTCAAAAGATTATGATGTGAGATCTCTCTCATTATAATCTTTTGAGTTTGTTACTATTTCATGTTCGTCATTATCAGGATAATGACGAACATGAAATAGGATAAAAGCAGGCTTTTATCCGAATTACTTTTGGGTTGACGCAATGTTGTACTCTTCTTCCATCATATATAGGTATTAAACCTATTGTAAAATATATTGGCAGTAGTTTTGTGATCGGTCACCTGCCTGATGCCATATCATTTATCAGTCATCCTAGCTTAACAAATGGGCAAATTTCATATTAAAAATATAACAAAATGTTCTTTTACTTTGGGAAGATCACAAGTATATATGTAACTACTCAACGCGCAAGCTGTAGGTTATATACCCACATCTTGCGCGTCGAAAAAGAATAGTTAATAATGTAAAATTTATTTTTCTATTATTATATTAGCATACATTTCATTTAGAAAGCGAGCGTAAATTTACTTTGTTTGCTATTGTTAAGATATAATCTAAATAATAGTGGATAATTATCTAAAACACAAAATTATATTACAACATCGCTTAAGTGATACATAATTAGTCTTTATATGTTAAAAAAAAAGTTATAATACAAGGCTTTAATTAATCTTTCAATATACATACGTAAAACATTAACAAGCCTTTTGTTTGCTTTCGCTTGTGACGAAAACCCAGGCATGTCATTTTACTTGTTAAAGTTTATAATGATTACGATTTTCACTTACAAGGTCATTGTACCAGATGAGAATTCCGTGAAAAATACACATCATTGTTTTAACGTTTACTATAGAAGTAATTAAGATGTTGTTTGATTTTTTTGAGCACTTGCCACCTCGCTTATCCAATGATATAAATTGATACTGCAGTAATGAAGTGCTGGGTATATATATTAAACAGACATAGACGCAAAAAAAGTTTTATAGAATGTCGCGTTTTCTCAGGCAATTTATTAAGTTTGAAACTGTGCGGCCCCGTGGCGCAAGCCTCTCGCCAATAAGTATGTGAGACTCTTTTTTTTGGCAGACTATGGTCTGGACACACGCTGTCAATTCCATCCTTGGGAAGCTCCACAACCCACCATATTCCCTTCCCATTGCCATTGGGCAGGCCACTGGCGCTTCTTTGACCTCCGTGACCAAAGTATGTGAGACTAAGGATTAAATAGCGAAATGTCGGTAGATATCTTTGCAACTCTGCTGTCAATTTTAGTGAGAAAGACGTAAGACTCTGTATAATAATTTATTTTTAGAGTCTATAACTTACACAATTTACGTTTATTACAAAAAACAGTTCTTAAACTTTAACAATTACTTTTGCTGAGTTGAATCAGCTTTTTTTTAACGTTTCTGATTTAGATGTTTAAATAGTAGCAATTTGCTACTGCTCTTCGTTTGGTAAGCCGGAGGACTTAACCTTTACGGTAGGCAGCGACTAGTTATTGCAGAAGTCTATGACCGGCAATAACCACTTACGATCTGGACTGCTTGCTAGTCTACTTCAAAATGCAGTAAGTATATAAAAAAGTTGTGAATAATAACAATTTTAAGGATTACCTACTAGCGTTAAGCAAACTATCACTTCTAATCCTTCGCCTTTTGTGTTATGGTCAGAAAAAAAAACACATTCTGTTTCGATTTCATATATGTTGGAATAAACTCAACAGGCCAGTTATTTTTTCTGATTCATATATGTTGGAATAAGCTCAACAGGCCAGTTATTTTTTCTGATTCATATATGTTGGAATAAGCTCAACAGGCCAGTTATTTTTTTCTGATTCATATACGTACTATACGACCAATTGTTATTGAAGAATGAGATATTACTGATATAGGTATCTGACTATATAAGATTTAGATATAGTGTACAGTGCATACTACCAATATCAATTACTCATACCGCAAATAGAAATTTATTGTAATACGGTTTGCGGTAAAAGTCGATATCGAAAAACATAATTGGTAATCCGCAGACGTGTGTCCCTAATCTCTTGCCACTAAATTCTTGCCTCAATACTTAAATTATATTGAACTTTCTGACTTAACTATTCACAACACGTATTTAGGAACTGTTGTAGGTATAACAATTGCTCTAATACATACGATAAAAACTACGCACTTTTATTGCTATGATATTGTATATTTGTCCTATTTTACGTCTTATTTTATCTGATATAGAGACAGAGAGTTGTGATTATCTATCCTGAGATCCCAGTTTCTCTTTTTGGGTCTATAAAGAAGTATTAACAAAACGTTTTAAATAAAAATCCTTTAAAATCTAAAACTGCCCGGTAGAGGCTATTAATTTTGCCTACTATTATATAACTTACCTTACGCTGTGTGGTAGCGGCTACAAATACTACCAACCCTTACTTTGCTCGTTGATGTCGTAAAAGACGACTAAGACTACCTTACGCCTTATAACTACCTGGGTCAACTACATCTGATGCCGATTGGTCAATAATTACATTCCCAAGAAGGGTTGATGTCTGGCAGGCGGCCGGTCATAAACCTATTGCCAATAACTTTTACAATATGTGCTATGAAAGAAGAGTACATATTGTATCGACCCCAAGTATTTGGGATAAGAGTAGGAGAATGATGATATTATATACCTTAAGTATAAAAACTATATGGGGCAATCTGGACATATTAACACTCCATATAAATGATGAAGTCAGGCATAATAAATAAAAATTGAATTAAATAGTTCAGCCACCTATTACATTGTTAATGCGTAAAGCGTAAGTGAGCACTTGTGTTTTATACACATACGTATTATTGTGCAGGACAGTGACGTATTGATTAGGTGATTCGCTAAAAAGCAACGTGGGCTCAAGGTTACGGCAACCAACACTTTCACCCGTGCCCGCAGTTCGTTGCTCTCCGAATTCAGCGTCTCAATACTATCAGTATCAATGGACATACGCTCGAGCTAACATCTTGGGGTGTTCCCATACAAACACAAGCAAACATCCACTAAAACACCATAATAATATGAGTTATTTTCAACTGAAACGTAGCCTCTCCAAGATACTATCCGTTGACGTTTACGTTCAATGCCCATGTTAATGGTATCGAGAAACGTGGCCCACTTTCTCTTTTAAGCATACGTTGTCTCTCTCTTTATTTGTAGCGTGAGGTACTTTGAATGAGACAGCGATATTTCAGATGTTTTGTCGAAGAAGCCAGGCTCGCTTTCTTCGCCGCACTTGGCATTGGAGGTGTACAAAATCCGGTAACTTTCGTTGGATACAAGCAATTGTGTGGATTCTGTAGGACGCATTAGTGCCGGTCGAGCCGTGGCGTCTCGATACAATTAGTCGGCTTTTCAATGGTTACGTAACTATTATTTGATCAGTTTGGTAACATAAAGTATTTGTTGGGTTACGATTATATCTTTAACTTGCGCGTACTAGAATAGATAAATAAACTGTATATTAACCTGATCTATATGTATGTACGTAGCATAGTTGTCATTGTATGATAAAATATGGATAATAATTATTTATTATTACTATATCGATATTTATCGTAACTTCACTACTACTACACAAAACACATAAACCTAAAATTGCTGATAGCACCAATCATTTAGGGGTTTATCAAATAAATAAAATGTATTACTGTAAAGTGATATACTTATTATAAATATACTTCCTTTTCTGAGCCCATATTAGCCTTAAGCTTAACCTTTTTCACAAAGAGAGGGAAATTGGTCTACTGTAATTTGGTTGATATAAAGTTTTACTTCAATTATTTCTCAACTTGTCTTTAGTTTACATCAGCCTCCAATCTTACCAACTTACTTTAAAGAAAAGGATCGTGAGGCATGGCATCTGTTATTTATCGATTGTTTAATCTAGATTTACTATCAAATCATTTTAATATTCGAAATGTGACTTATAATGAAATTATTGTACTAATCGATCTATCTATACTTTTTGATTTTTTTTCGTACTTATGTTAAAGAACCATAATGTTACCAACAATTTTTTTAGACTTACATAAGTGCTAAATACGACGTACAATGTCACCATTATATTTACATTAAGTTACATTCACATTTGATACAATTACAACCAACTGCGTCAGCATTATGTAAGCGAAAGTCGACAACATGTTAAAAATAATGCCATTAAATAAAAAAGAGTTTGCGCATTTTTAAACGTTTTCTTTTTTTTGTGTAAAATATTTTTTTTAACATTCTGCTTGGTAGTTTAAAAGAATATAAAGTCGCGCATAACTTTTTTTTAAGAGTGAAACTTTTTTTAAATTTTCTTTTTAATATGATTGTGGTTTGCGTGTGCCAGATATGTCACAGTAGGTTTCAATCTATAGGTCACGGTGATCGATATATGACATGTTTCTAATTGCCTTCCAAAGATCTTTATCTTAGTTATCATAAGTAAAACTTATTTATAGAGCTATGACCATATTAATTTGTAGTAACTTGATGGCATTAATTAGGTCACAATTGATTTACGTCTATTAAATCATGTAAAGAAAAAAATAGTTGGTTTATTATTTATTTTTTTTGAATGTAGCTAAGTAAAATGTAATTCGGAATCCAAATTATATCTAAAAAATGTCCGAAGTCATCGCGAAATATGAATTATTTCTTTGGTGGTTATATAATATTTTAATATTTTAGTGTTTTAGAGTGTTATATTAAATAATTTTCGTAATATATTAAATAATTTTAAGTGTTATATTAAAATCGGGCAATTGGATGGACGGAATTTAATCCAATTTCCAAAAAATTTGAACAAACAGAAAACTTGTAATTACATTTTTAATTAATTACAAACATGCGAAATGTAATCTTTTGTTTTGTTTGTTTTTTAAAAGACACTACTCTGCACTAAGGAAATAATTGTTGTATTGCGGGGGACTTTACAAACATGCAATTAATGAAGACAAATTACACCCAGACTCAGAACAATATTTTGTGGATCGCACAAAGTATTGTCCTGTGTGGGAATTGAACCCACGCCAGTATCTTAACTACTACGCTATCTCTGCAGTCGATGTGGAACGTTATAATTAAATCCAAATATATAAAGTTATACTATGTGTATCATTCTTGGTTTATACGATGCAGTAGTTACAGCTTCCGTATCACGAAGAAATTGACCTGGTTTTATGAGAAAATTGCCTTATTTGCATGAACTTGAGGCTAGTTGTTAAAAAGTGTATCGCCGGCTTTTGCCACATAAGTTTAATCTACACTTAAGAAGCTATTATAAATAGTTTATAGCTTTTAAAGTAAAACATAATAAACTATCCTCTTTTTTAATTTAACTACTTTTATTTCTCTGTTTCCATTGAGCTAAAATTAAAACAATATAAATTTTAAAAAAGAGCTAAAGTGTAAGTATATTTTTATTTTTATTTTGTTAATTTGAGAAACTAACAATGCTATTCCTATATTATTGTCTTATTAAAGAAATACGTTATACCTACCTATCACCATTCTCCTACTCTTATCTCAATTACTTGGGTTGATACAATATGTACCTACTCTTGTTTCATAGAACATATTGTTAAAGTTATTAGAAATAGTTTAATGACCGGCCGCCTGCCAGTCGTCAATCCTCCTTGGGAATGTAATTGTTGACCAAACGGCATCAGATGGAGTTGGCCCAGATCATAAGGCTCTTAGTCGTCTTTTACGACATCCACGAGCAAAGTAAGGTTTGGTAGTATTCGTAACCGCTACTACTCAGCTTATAAGTATAAAACATAACTGCGGCGCCCACCAGATAGGACCAGTGACCTCAAATATCAGAAAATTTCCTAAACTAATATTGCAATTTCGTGATATGAACGTTAACCTGTGTTTTTATAAGATCGCGGATGAGAAATTAAAACGCGCGTATAATAAGAGCACAGCTTGATCAACAAAACCCGAAAAGAGTCAGGCGGTCATGTTCACTCGTAGAACTGCCCGTACCTACTCTATAAATAGCATACCGCCCCTCAAGCTTTTTAACAAGCCTGTCACTTAGAGCAGGCAAGCTAAATACTTGGGTGTGACCCTTGACGACCGACTCAGCTTCGCCCCTCACATAAAGCGTGTCCGCGCGCGTGCAGCTTTTGTGATGGGACGCCTCCATAGCCTACTTAATGCTAGGTCAAAACTACCCTTGAGCAGCAAGGTCCGACTATACACCGCTTGCATACGGCCGATCATGACCTATGCGAGCGTAGTGTTCGCGCACACTAAGGCACACAGGATCCATAGGTTACATCCATAGGTCCATAGGTTACAGACCCTTCAGAATAGGTTCATGCGCCGAGCTACGGGAGCACCGTGGTTCATTCGAAACGCCGATCTTCACATCGACCTCGAACTACCAACCATTGAGCAGTTTATGAAGCGGGGCTACCAGAGCTATTTTGACTCTGCCATGACACACCCCAACCCACTAGTGGTTAGGGCGGCTTCCTGTACCCCATCGCGTATATCTAAAATTCGACGTCCGCGTCACGTCCTTAATGACGATGACGATCCAATAACACTCGCCCAAACAAGAGCCTATGCCGCCCGCGAGGCCATCTCACTCAAACATCCGCGGTTTCGTCCTCGCCGTCGATGTGCGAAAACACGGCGCGCGATAAAAACCAACCCAAACGTGGACACGTCCACTTTGCCTCCAGCGACGCCCCGAGCCGAGGTCCGTTCTTCTACGGGGGAGCCCTCGGGCGAAGTCGCTTAGTTTACCTTGTTCGGGTTAAGAGTCCATAAGGCTCGCCCATAGTCCGGTTCAGCTGTAAAAGCCCCAACGGCTAACAGCTCGCAGTTGGTTTTTTAGTGGGTATTCAGTGACCCCTTCAGGGCCTGCGAGTCCCACATACCCTGCCCGGGCGGGCATGCGAAAAATGCATTTCTAGCCACTGCATTATCAAAAAAAAAAAGATCAACAAAACTAGAGCGATTTCAAGTAATCATATTAAAAAACATTTATCTTGTAATTAATTAAAATAAGGTGAATTGTATTATGTACCCGCTACTAGTCCTTGAATGAATCATATATGTGGTAATGGAGTTAGAATTCAAGTCATCACCCCTTTTTCGCCTGTAGGTGTCACCAAAACACGATAAAACCTATAATATGCAGATAACATCTATGTAAATGATCGAAAACCCGAAATAAAACCATGTACTGACTTACCTGAAATGATAGTAGGTACTACCTTGCCGCACAGATAGCTTAGTATAGGGTTTTAATTCGGCTTTTCGGTTATAGGTCAGTATAAGAAAATTGACCTCATTTCCCTCCTATTATAGTGGAGGCTCGAGCCCAGGAGTGGGATATATACGAATTCAAATGACCATGATCATAAATATACGTTTGTATGAAAACTATTTGAACGTGTATATATATATATATATATTGTTATAGTTACTTATTGCAATATTGCATCTAATAATTCAAAAAACTTCAATTTATTTATCCTTTTGATAATGATTTGTTGATTTATATAAATAATATTCAACAAAAATGATGGTATGAGCAACATTCCTAAAATAACAATAAGAACATTCAACTGAACCTGTTCATGGAATTTTAATGGAAATTGAAAGTGAGTTATAAATAACAAGTTTTTCAATTATTTGTTGACACTTATCTATAAATTACAATTGTGAATGATTTCCTTCCACTTTTACTATATAAGTTATAACCTGATTTGTGGTGAAACGTTTCCGTCCTAGGCTTTTCTCGACAACCGATACACGTTATCGCTTTACCAACTACACTAGAGAAATCTATATAATATACGTAAAAAGATATCGACGTAACGCGATTTCTTACTTTGTATTTATGGTTTGCTATTTTCATTCAAATTGAAATATGTTAAATAAGTATTTAGTGAATTGTGTATGGCATTACATTGTAGTGATGGTTACATTGAATTTTTTTTAAAATATCATTATCTAAAATATCTATCGAAAAGACTTTTTGAGAATATTTTTTTAGATTTCTTAGGCGTGCAGAATTGCAGCAAAAGTGTACGGTAAAATTATTGAAAGGAGAATGAGGATGGTGTCCGATGGTTTACTGTGTGAGACACAAGGAGGTTTCAGGAGAGGAAGGGGATGCATGGATCAAGTGTTCTCTCTGCGCAACATTGTGGAGAATCATCTGGCTCTAAGTCAGAGGGTTTTCTGCAGTTTTGTGGATCTGGAGAGAGCATTTGACACGGTTGTACGAAAGGAACTTTGGGACATTTTACCGGAGTATGATATGAACGGTAAACTGCTACAGGCTGTGCAGTCCAGTTACATGGGCTGTAGAGCCTGTGTGCGGCGGAATGATGATGGAATGTCACCTTGGTTTGACGTCAATATCTGCGTTAAGCAGGGGTGCGTTCTGTCAGCCAGGCTGTTTATCATATATCTGGATAAATGTCTCCAAAGGTTGAACGATATGAATGTGGGAGTCCAGATGGGCGACTCAGTGGTCACTCCTCTGCTTTATGCAGATGATGCAGTCCTGCTGGCACAGTCAACGACTGATCTGCAGACCCTAGTCGACACAATGACAAAAGATTGTAAGAAAAGGGGTCTACGCGTGAATGTGAGCAAAACCAAAATAATGGTCTTTGAAAGAGATGAAGCCAGAACAGATGTAAGAGTAACAATAAGTAATGATGTACTAGAGCAAGTAGATGAATTTGTATATCTTGGATGTGGATTTAGCCGAGATGGAAGGTACATCACTGATATAGGGCGAAGAGTGAATGCGGGAAATAGAGTGAATGGAGCGTTGGGGCAACTTCTCGGTAGCCACCACCTCAGCCAGAAGGCACGTGTAGCAATACATAACGCAGTGCTTGTCCCAACATTACTGTGTGGAAGCGAGAGTTGGGTATGCAGAAAAGAGTATGAAAGTAAAATTAATGCGGTCGAAATGCGATCTCTGCGGAAAATCTGTGGAGTTAGGCTGATCGATCGCATTCGTAACGACGACGTAAGAGAGCGAGTAGGTATGAAAGAGAGTATCGGTGTAAAGATGCGAAAGGGAATGCTCCGATGGTTCGGGCATGTGGAAAGAATACCGAACGAACTTCTGGTTAAGAAGATATACAATGCGAAAGTGGAAGGATGTAGGTACCGGGGGAGACCGAGACTAACCTATCTAGACCAGATCGGTCATGTACTGAAGGAAGGTGGAGTCAAGAGTCTCCGAAACCGGCGAGCGTGTATGAAGAGAATTATGAATGTTGAGGAAGCGAGTAAGGTATGCAAGGATAGAGTTCTCTGGCACTCTGTTACCTCTGCCTACCCTGCAAGGGATATGGCGTGGTGATATGTATGTATGTATATATATATATATATATATAAAGAACAACAAATCAATTAATCACAACAAAGAGTAGGTTAGGTTATGTGATTACCTAATGACAGATATTTTTTGATAGAGCCAAACCATAATTTGTCTATGCTAAATTATCCATAACAAGTCTACAACATGCCATTATTTATATTTATTTATTTGTGACTTCTAAATATTGGGGTAAACCATAACACATTACTAAGATATTTTTTTAATCAACATTTCACTTTGATCTAGAATTCTAGATAGCAACGCATAAAATATTATTTTATTAAGTGACCCACTGTCAACCACAGAGATTCGATATTTAACGGATTTTTTTTTTAAATGTGTATTCTAAAAATAAATCCTATTCGTGTATAATATAAAGTAATTAACTAGATATCAAGCAAGAGAAACACAAACTAGTTTGAAGCTATAATTACAGACTCAGTGGAATACAAAGGTGAATTTATCAGTGTGAGTGATCTTCACGCAGCCGGAACAAGCGGTGGGAAAGAATGATTTATGTGGAGTGCAATGACGGGAAAGAGAAAGTCGGTTCATATTTACGGGCCAAGGACGAGTGCCTCGTTCCCGAACCTTGCGTAACGCTATGAGATAATTTATTACGTCGGTCAGTGGCGCCCGCGCAGCTTGCAGAGGCGTTATGACTACACACGCGGATACTGAACAAAGGACAATGACTTTGAAGATCCGCCTAAACTATCATCAAATAGTCGAGGTTAATACTTTCACTGTCTCGACCAAATTTATAGTTGCTTCATTATTCAAGTTGTTTCTTGTAAATCAAGTAACAATATAAATTGGAACTCTTCGATGAAAATTCAGTGTTGATTATATTAGTTTATTTATAAAACTATTTATTACTTAACAATTTAATATACTTTATATCATATATAGAGACAATACTTGAAGAAAATATCTTATGATTACTGATCGTAAAGTGCCAGGTTCGAAACTTGTGTGAGTAAAATATGTTATTGAGATTTTCTACAAATTTACCGAAATAAATTATCAATAGCAACTACAAGTCTAGAAATGTATCCGGTATACAGTAATAGGCTGACCTCCATTGGCACTATGAAATGTTTTTAACCATTTGGAGGTAAAGAAGTATTATAAATCAAATATAACGATATGGTAATAACAATTTGCCTCACAAAAAAAATGTTATCAAGGTACATCCGCAAGCAAATGGCGTAGAACGGTTGGCACTTTTTATTTTTAAGTGAATTAAAATACCATAATATTTTATGGCCAGTTCCAATAATTTATGTTTTATTACTGTCACTCCCACATTAAGGCATGCATACCTGTTTATAGGTTTGAAAAAATGTTATACAATATCTTGACGCTCGTATTCTCGTACTTGCTCTGTGCTAGGTATAATTATTTCGAGGTGAAAGTCGATATATTTCGGCGAAAGATGATCGAGCGCACATACTATATCTCACTTTCGGCTCTTAACGAGCGTTACATAACATTCGAAATTCAATTTGAAGCTAGATAAAACTTACGCAATTTTATGAAACTTATATGTTTTTTTTTAATTCTTAATTTTTAATGTTTGTGGTAAAAATTTCACCGACTTTCTTTTACTTCTTTGTTCTTTAACTATATATTCTGTTATTGAGCGCCAGTTTCCTCTACAATGGAAAGGAAATTGGTCTACTATATCATACTATCCGCATAGTAAATAAGTAAGAATAACACTGCCACTACTTTTTCCTTTCCCACGGGTATCTACTGGTCAGTGACCAGCAATAATTTTTCTCCTTATTTGTGGAGGATATATTAGTCCATTAGTGAATCGAGTTTTTGTTCTCCTTTATGTTTCGAATTATAAATAATTATGTGCGATAAATTGCACCAAAATGTAGTGCGGACTACTTAATATAATATATATCAAGCTGTAGCTTTATATTAATTCTTTTCAACAATATGCATCATTTTCAAAAATTGGCATAATATACAATTTTAAAATTTATATTAATCATATTCATAAAAAACGTAAATTTTGTTACAATTTAAATACGATTAAAATATTGCGTACTCTACTAATTTTGGCAGAAAACTTGGCTCACAAAGAGAATACAGAGTTTTCATTGAAATTGTTTAAGAAGAATAGTAAAAGTTTACTTACAAAATTATCTTGGTGACATAAATGAGTGTGCCCAATTAAGGATGCCTGAAACAACAAACAGAATATTATAAATATGTATGTACGGTATGAATATATATAAATAATAAATAAAAAGGTATATTCCTATTAAAAAAAATGAATGTATAGGTAGCTAATAATTTATTACAATAAAAAGTTGTGCGTGTAATTGACTACTAAAGATTTTGTCAACAAATCGACTCATAGTGATTTATTCGCTATGACACATGAGTTAAAAATATATTATCTACCTTAAAACCTAAAAATTATCATACTATTTATACAAAGTCGTCATTAATTATATAAAAGTCAAGTAATTATACATATACAGGTGATATTTTAATACAATATATTTTGTATTATAATCATATTGTAAAATAAATGTGTAGTGTTAATAAATATCTAACAATACAACTACTTTTTAATCTTTAAATACCAATTTAAAAAATATAGTAATTATTAAAATTTTTGACGGTAAATTTAATATTTTAAGGAATTAGATTTACTATTTTATGCGTTCTCTTATTAAAAATATTCACACGTAATAATAAATTCAAAATAAGTCATGTAATATTCGAAACAATCGGTATTGGCATCATTTTATAAGCGCACATAATTACATATTACGTGTTCACAACAGGCCATAAATCAATCAGAAGGCTCAGACCCATTGTTCTATTATGATGTCATAATCAACAATAATATATCTATTACCCAAGTAAGTTATCTGTGTCGTGTGTTGTGAGTGCAGTGAAATCGTCCTTGTAGCGGCTTACACCATAGACAATAGTATTTTACCTTCCTATAAACGGGACTCACGACGGAAATACGTGAAAGTGAAAGTACGCGACTACACGAATAGCTGACTGAAAGGGATTAACTTGTCACACCTTGTTGAACTAAATAAAACAATAGATATAATTACCAACTTGCTTGTAATGTTAATTGATGTTAGTTTTACTCATACGAGTAGGTACCTTCCACATTGAATAGTTGAAAGTAGGTAATCACTCGTGCGTAATTAAAAACGTTGAATGATGAAGAATGAAAATTGCTGATTTATGTTCTATTTTTTATTCGACTAAGGAGGGTTATTTATTTTATAATTTGCTAATGATTATCTTGACTGCCACGTGAATGTATGCAATGTTCGTTAAGTTTCGGTTTTAAATCTTATATTTTCTAATGACAACCCAAGGGGGGTTGATGACATCTCCAATGAGGAGAGTTTTCTTTAGAAAATTATCAACAAAATTATATAATTAATTACATTTTATGAGGAAAGGACCTAATGTTATACAAGTAAAGCGTGTAAAAATATCACGAATCTACTAAAAGTTATATCTGTATATGGGTACTATAGGTAATTAAATGTGTTTAAACTTTTGATTGGAATGCTGTGTCTTATTTTCTGTATTTATAAAATAAAATGTAGCCAGTTTCTCTATCTGTAAATACTACTTTCATAATTTACTAAACTAGTTCGTATTGTAGTACGTATATAAATTAAATATATTACAAGTTAGCTAGTAGTTAGACGTACTGACAGTTACCGAGTAAATCAAACTATGTAGAGATGTTATAGGATGGATGTGGTCTGCAAGTACTCGTAAATACCTGATGAAAGTGGTGAAATCTCAAGACGGGCCTCGAGAAATCGACGGAGTAATAAATAATGCACTAGTTTGGACGCACAAGCCCTTATAACAGACAACTGGTTACAACACGAGTAATTTAAAAAAGAAATATTATGTATCTTGACAGATATTATTCGCGGACCCCTGTCGAATATTGTTAAGTACCTTTCTATTTAGATAATTACTAGATGATTAAGCTGTTAGATTATCGTTTCACAACAAGTTTTGATAATGATGATACGTTTGGTTTAGAAAATCACTTATTACATAATATAAGCAATGCAATATTTATTATTAAATGTATTTTTTCTGTGATTATTTTGTGAATTGTGTGTGATTAAAAGAGATTGCTGTGAATCGATTCAATATTTTTCGAATATTTGATTAGAATAAATACCTTGGTGATCTTGTCAAAACAAGATAGTTGTTGGCAATAAGATAGTTTGATCACTAGTATGCCATCTATCAACAAATTTACTAGCAATGGATCGTCTTAAATTGCATATTTGAAGTAGTTTCTTAAACCTCTAATTAAAAAATAATGTGTCACTCAAGTAATAGAATATTCTTATTATAGCAAGAATTATACATATACAAAAAAAAAACGAATGAAATAAAACTTGTATTTTATCAAATATTTCTAATATTATTGTTCATTTTATGATGAGGTTAATTTCGAACTCTCGATTTTAGCTTTTATATACTCTTATTCATTTAAAGAATCGTAGAATAGATAGTAACATTAGCATTTTATATAAATATGAAACTACAAAGCATCGCAAACATACTACACAGGGATAAAGATATATAAAAGTATTCTTTGAAGGATTACTTAAACTTAGTGTCAACATCAATATATTGTACTAAACAAGACTTATTTTATCGGATACATATAGGAACCCACACTCTATTTTATTCTAATAGTACCTCTTTATAAATCACTTTTAAAATACAATTCATACGTTCTTAATATCTATTAGTAAATGTCACATTCAACTTTAATCCGATTGTAATCTTTTTTATTAATGTCTAATGCAATTATATTCGTTTGGAGTGAATTGATCTTGGTTTTGACTACTGTTTGACATTAAAGCGTCGATATCCACTTTTAATATAGCTATGAATCAATATTATAATAGAAATAGTTTTTATGCTTCTTGCAATAAGAGTGTTCGTACAATGTTAGATGTAGCTACCGCCTTCACCACATCCGCCGTCTCGTGAACCGACCAAACTCATTTGGCGTAACACAAAACTTCACGTCATAATTGGAGCACAATAATTTGATATACTTTCTCCTATCTAAAGTTTAAATAATTCATAAAATTTAAACATTATACACACGTTAATTCGTATACAAATTTAATTAATACTTTCAGTTTCTTCTCGAAAATTACAATAAATAATGCGGCAGTATTTGACAGTTTTGTATAACATATCGTAGAGTTTTATTAAAATATCACTTTAAAAACAACACAATAGGCTTAGTAATGAATGTAAAATGATTCTAAGGAAATATAATATTAAAAATTAATCGATACTCTCTCCCAAATGCGATTATTTCTTTGTCTGTAACATTTACTATGACGAAATTTATGCTTATTGCGACTAATCTCTCTAAGTAGAGTATACTTGCTATTCACGTAATGAATTTAAAAAGTAATGGTTAATTATCATTAACGCTCTCTAGAATGTCAATATGAATAAATATTAATACATTTTAATGAAACTAAATGAAGTAAATGTGTTAATGTTTAATTTTTAACATGGAAACTGTGTCCTTATATTTGGAATGTATTTAAATATTACTTGACAAAGATAAATTTTCACTTCTTTGGCAAAAATGCTCTGTAAAGGTGTAAAAGTCGGATTATATATAAGTATTTCCTATTATCACTGATGGTACTGCATAACAAAAGTGAAATCTGTAGAGTTTCCCCGTGAACGAGTATAGTATATGCATTGATTGGGAGTGCATAGGGGCACTATCATATACTCTCGTTACATCGTATATACGGGCTCTGATTGTTTAACGTTATTATGCACATTGCTTTCTTAGCTTATAAATAATATACCTATAGTGGCGCTTTCTAATACATCGTATTATTACAAAACATTAAAATAATTCCAACTACCAAATAATTCGCACTGATACAAATAGTCGGTTTTAAATGTCTGCATAAATTTATAGATGCGAATATAAGTATAATAAATAGTTTTTAAATGTGCGTGTATCTCTTGTAATGAGCGTTTAATCGACGCCTCGAGGCAGACACTCGGTCCGATCAAAACAATCAGTGGAAAGCTGTTAGAAGCTGACCAACGTTCGCATAACCGCATTCCTTTTGCGTCTCATCAGATGACAAAAAAATTGCTTCAACTACTTTAACGCGAATATAAACAGAATACAATAAACAAATGTTTTAATAGTACACTAAATTCATTTGATATAAATTTAAAATTGTAGTATTTATCTTTCATACAATATTTTGTTGTGATTTATATTAGACTGATGTGATTTTCTATACGTGATTTATTTTATTACATAATCATATAAAATAAAATTCTTTTTTCTTCTTCTTTGTAAAAAAGAGATTCTTTTTTTTCTTCTTTGTATCCGATATATTTCCTACTGTTAACTACAAGCCTTACTTCATATCCATGTGTCCCTAGAGCTTTCGACGTCCACTATTTAACGAACACCTCCAGAAGAGAAGATATTGTAATAAAATTTGTAAACACTACTATAATTCTTAATTTTTTTAATAGTATCAACTCAGTACTAATACTGTAACTAGACACACTTTTTCTAGTTGCTTCTCTTCGTTTTATAAGAAGCGGTTACGTTCGGATCCGATAGCAGTTTGCTGGGTTATTTTCAAACTTTAAAATTAACAATATGTATGTCCCTTTCCGTGTGGTGATGGAGTAAGAATACTGTTCACCACCCCATATCTTACCTGTGGGTGAACGTACGAGACGATTAAGGGATCTAAAATGCATTTAACATCTATGCGAGAAAAGGAAAACTCGAAACAAAACCCTATAGCAACACGTCTGACCATCGCGGTATAGTAGGTTAATTTCCTTCCCATTACGGAGGAGGCCCGAGCCCAGCCGTGGGACGTTTATGGCTGTGATGATGTGCCTCGTGGATTTTAAACCTACTAATAAATTAATTTGAATCTGAAAGATGATATATGGATACTTGGACACCGTATATAGCTTTTGAAGAATTTACTCAGTCACTTAGTATCAATAAATTAACACTTTTACTCGTAATACTGAACTTTCTTATATCTTAAGCATCCTTTTTTTTTTCCTTTGCAAGGTGGACCATGGATGTGGTCGCGCCCCGACAAATCCATCCGGGGCGACAAAAGAGACGGCGCACAACCCCACGGACCCACCCTGCAAGCACCTCTCTTCGCCGTATGAGTGGGCCACCGGTACCCGATCTTTGTCTTCGGTGGCCCGCCCGGCGGTATACCCTTGCGGGTTCCTCTCTCGTCGATGCCCCGACAGCTTTCGCCGTTAGGGCATCGACGAGAGCGATGGCCTCACGTCGGGTGACCGGACAATTCCCCGGTCCGATCACCCGAAGCCTCGGTTAGGGCGGCATCAGGCGCAGTTATTCGTACCCGCGCCGCCACGGGCATCCTCCCGGACTCGTTCCGCCGCATCCTTCTGCGAGATGACAGCCTCGCAGAAGGCGGCGACCGCGTCCCAATTCCTGACGCTGTCGACCATCGCTTTCACGACAGCCGGCAGCGTCAGGTCGGCACCGATGACAGCGACGAGGTCACGGCGCTGCCCGTCCCAGCCCGAACATACCTCAAACGTATGTTGCGCCGTGTCCTCGTCGCTACTGCAATGGTGACAGAACGGAGTCCACTCACTCCGCACGACCGTGTGTAGGTACTTGCCGAAGCAACCGTGCCCTGACAAGACCTGCACCAACCGGAAGGAGAGCACTCCGTGCCGCCGCTCCATCCACTCCATCAGTACGGGCCGGAGGGCCTCGACGGTAACAACACCGTGTCTAGGTCTCTCCAGCCGCGTAGCCCAGCGGGCGATGACATCTCGGCGGGCGTCCTCGCGCCAGGTGGCTATCTCGTCAGACGATGGGGAGCCACCCTCGTCGCGCACTGAGGTAACCCGCTGGTAGAGGTCGGAGAGCATCTCCGCCTCTAGGTCCCACGGGTGTTATCCCATATCTTAAGGATCCTAGAAGGCAACTAGCCAGAATGTGCCTTTGAACACTTTTAGTTGCAAACAGATTTTATACTAAAAATTATTCTTTAAAGTAACAGGTTAATCGTCTTGAATTTAGGGATCATATAAAAGGCTTCATTTTATGACCAAGCTTGCCTAGATAAGAATACGGTCACCATAAGCATTTACCGTTTGCATAGCTTGAATTCGCATATTTTATTGCAAATAGCGAACTCGAAATAGGGAAACGATAAATTTTTCGTAGCAATCAACATTTATATCGTGATTTCTTATTACGACTGTGGACTAAAATTACATTTAAAAAAAAGCATTTGAAAAAAATAAGGAATCTTTTTGATTATTCGTGTCTAATTAATGTTTTGTTTATAGCTTTATTCCGTTATTTATAGCCTATAATACTTGCTTGCGAACTAAAATTTTAAAAGAAATAAAAATATTTATGAAATATTTTTAGATTTAATTTATATTTTGTAATAACTTTTATTTTGATTATAAATTATATGCAATATTCTCCATAAATATAAAATATTACTTTTACACGTGTTTCACCTTTAATTGAGATAGCATCCAGGTCAACTTAGTAACGATTAGCGATTTGTGACAATTTGACAAATGTATATTTTAAGCGCAATTTGCTTTTAAAATAATATGGATTACAGCCATGACACCTAAATCAAGCAATTATCATTTACAAATAATGTAGGTTGATAGCAGGGTGGCATGTAAACACATAACACGACGTGTCCCTATCGTGCATCATTTTTACAAAATATAAACACCATGTATATAATTTTATCTCATCTCATTTCAGCTCACATATGTCCCATTGCTGGGCTCAAGTTTTCTTCATAATGGGAGGGAAATTAACCTTCTATACCACGCTGGTCAGGTATGTTGGTATAGTGTTTGTTTCAAGTTATACTTCTCTTGCATAGATGTTATATATTTTATATCCTATAGTCGTCTCTTACGATCACCAACGGGTAAGATGAAGGTGGTGTATTCTTACTGCGTCACCACACGGATAAATCGAATTTTACATGTACTTTTTTGGGACGACAACTGGGTGGCATAATGCCTCACAACATCCCGTGCGATCTGATTTCATTATTTGAATCACTGGCACGTCATGCATGATCAACTTTAGGCAAGGACAAAGGACAGTCAGATAATTCGAGAAACATTATATTTGCATATTATTTAATAAATGGGAAAACGAAAAATATGTACCTACTCATTGATAGAGTAGAAGTAGTTTGAATAAAAGAACCCCATTTTTCTACATATTATTAGAATTATGACTATGTTAGGGAAGCAGCTTGACTTTACCTTAACATTTAATCTAGTTTAAAATAAGAAAACAATTACTACAAAGTAGATAAAGTGACCCCGTTTAAAGAAAAACAAGGCAGATGCGACTCATTTCTCACACAAAAGAAATAACCTACACTTGCGCTACATGTGTGTACCTACAATAATATCGAGCGTTTTCCAGTATGTATAACACAGATATTGGAGTTGATACACTTGATACTATTATACCTCATAATTTTCCTACTCTTATCCCAATTACTTAGGGTCGATACAATATGTACTCTTCTTTCATATTGTAAAAATTATTGGCAATTGTTTTATGACCGGCCGCCTGCCAGACGTCAACTATCCTTGGGAATGTAATTGTTGATCAAACGGCATCAGATGGGGTTGACTCAGGTCGTTATATGGTTTTAGTCGTCTTTTACGACATCCACGAGCAAAATAAGGGTCGGTAGTATTATATCTATATTAATAATATATGTCTTATAACACTAACAAAAGAATAAAAAAGAACGAATGATAAGAGTCTCAAAAATACCGACATACAGGTATCTATTTATGTATTATTTTGACATCTTTTCAGATAATAAGAAATATTATGATAAAAGAGAGAAATCTATCACTTGCCCACCAAAACATCGAGTTCAATACGTAACTCCAAAAATGTTACCACTGCTGAAAAAACATATGAGATACTTAACTGGTTACTATCCGTGCGGCGACGGAGTAGGAATACAAATCACCACCCCCTATCTTACCCATGAGTGATTATAAAAAACGACTAAGGGATATAAATCTATGCAATAGAAGGAAAACTCGAAAGAAAACTCTATACCAACACGTCTAACCAGCGTGGTATAGTAGGTCAATTTCCTTCCTATTATGGAGGTGGCTCGAGCCCAACAGTGGGACGTGTATGGACTGAGATGAAAATGAACTGGTTACAATAGATTTCTCTATAATATACGTAAACAGTAGCATCCTTGTTTCAAAAACTTTAAAAACGGTATACCTTAGCCAGGCATTGCAAGTTTATCTCATTAAAATAAACAAATTAATTAATTATATGTAATTAAACAAAAAATATTTTTTAAATTGTATCTAGAAATTTCTAATGGCATTAAACGTAGTGCCTTACATAACCAAAGACACAAAATTTCATTTAATAATTAAGATTTATATTTAAATAAAAAACGAGAAAGATTAGAGAGAAAACTAATGGAAAAGTATAATTATTCTTGTTTACCTAAGCACCGGAGTAATGACATAAGATACGAATAATATAAATCTAATATATGATGTAAGTATTTACATAATAAAGGATTAGGTTTGATTAGACGTATTCTTACTTTTAATATAATCTTTACTAATATTATAAATGCGAAAGTAACTCTGTCTGTCTGTCGCTATTTCACGCCAAAACTACTGAACCGATCTAAATGAAATTTGGTACACAGATAGTATAGAGCTTGATAAAGGACATAGGCTGCTTTTTAATGCAAAAAAGGCTTATAAAGTGGGAAGAAAAGTTGTAAGGAAGTATCGTCATTTTTAAAGCCAGAAGCTTGAAACTTATTTTTAGGCTATTGATTAGATATAAATAAATATGACATTAAAATTTTGTAAAAAAACACCTTTAAGGGGTAAAATGAAAATAGAAGATAAAAAACTTTAGGAAAGTAGCCTTTTACGCGGGCGAAGCCGTGGACAGAAGCTAGTTGTATGTAAGTTCAATTTAATTTACATTTGATTAAAATTCTTATAGAATAATAATAATAATATTTTTTTACTATTGCTAGTAACGATTTAATAATATTAATATAGAATTAAGTTTACGATTATCCGTGTGGTGACGGAGTAAGAATTCATCACCCCCTATCTTACCCGTGGGTGATCGTAAGAGACCACTAAGGTATATAAAACGCATATAACTCGAAACAAAACCCTATACTAACACGTCTGACCAACGTGGTATAGTAGGTTAATTTCCCTCCCATTATGGAGAAGATCCGAGCCCAATAGTGGCATGTATATGGGCTGTGATGATGATGATGATACATCTACTAAAACTCAAGTATTTTTTGCATGCTCGTTAAAACTAAAATTCCGTCTTTATTAATGCTTGATGCATTTGTATAACATTTTTCAATGCTTTCAATCCATGCCTAATCACAATTACTTGGAATTAATGAGTAGAGTGTATCAACTGATCGGGCCATAGGCTAACTAACCTGATTACACCATTTGGCGTAATCTCACCCTTCTACCTTCCACTTGTCTAGTTTGCTGACCTTATATAGTATCATGCAATTTCCCTTATCTATACTGGTCAATTTATTTTATGTAGTACAGATAATGTAAGGTTAAGTGGCATCGCTCCGCGTTTCTTAGAAGATTAGACTTTATAACCGCGAATGAAAAACCAATAATTTAATAAAATAACAATCATGGTCACTAAGTACTATTTTAATAGTTCTTTACATTAAGCTAGCAACTTCTAAGTTTTTTTTAAAGAACACCTTGCACTCATTTTAAAAACATATAATTTGTGGTAATAAATTACAATTAGACTCAGAGCAATAATTTGTAGATCCAACAAAGTATTCATCTTTTATTGCGGTGGACTATGGATGCGTCTCGTCACGCCAAATCAGTCCGGGGTGACGGAAGCGATGGCGCGTGACTCCATAGACCCACCATGCAAACTCCTCTCTTCGCCGTGCGAGCGGGCCACCGGTACCCGATCTTTGTCTTCGGTGCCCCGACAAAGTATTTATCCTGCGTGGAAGTCGAACGCACGATAGTGGTTCTATAAGTCGGTGTCTTAAGCTTCTACACAATCATAATTGTGGTTAACTGTCGTATTTACACCACACCAAAATGTGTATATCTTCACGCTATTATTAATATTATTCTCGACACTACGATTTAAGCTTTGATCATTATGTTTACCATGTAAAAAGAACGCAATTTGTTTCTTGATGACATAGTTCTTTTATCGTCAAGATATTTCTCAATTTTAGATAGCACGCAATGTTATAATTGAATTCCTAACCATTACGTTATAATTATGGTACCACTAGTCCAAGATTGACAGCCTCTCCCGTTTTACATGATGCGGTAGCGTGACAAAGACGAGTTATTACACTTGTTCGCGTACTCGAGCCTGTCATGTGTCATTTTGCACAATTTACTAGCCCTGCAGGTGGTATAGATGAGCGAGAGGAGTGCCTCTTGATGGTGACACACTGACTCGCTTTCCACTAGCAATGCGGCGCGCTATCGAGCAAGACGCATATCATGATATCTATGCTAGCTTAAAATACACACATATTTGCTTCCACATAACCTAAACGATAAAAATCATTAAAGCACACTTGTCAATCATTATATTTACTGCATGTGAACTAAGATTTTTATCGGCAGTCACGTTATTAATTTTATTTCATGATTGTGAGTTGTATAAATATTTATAAAAATATTTGCTTTTATTGCCTGCATATATAAAACTTTACAAAAGTGTCTTTAGAAGAAAATAAAGTAATTATAAAAGCTTTAAGTCAGTTTATTTGGTGCGATTAATAAACCTTTCATAGTGAAGGAGCTTCGTGCTCAAGGGCAAATCAAAGGGCTTTAAAGACGAAGTCTCCAGAACCATTGTTTATTCAAGATAAAAAAAAGTGTTGTATACATATATTACACACATAATATTCATTATATTTTTGATTTAAAGTATCTTGACAAAAATTAAAAACTGGGTATGCGTATTAACGCTTTCACTTGTTGTTTCCGCTACACTCAAACATTATCTCTTTAACTTTAATACTATACAGAGAAAGTGAAAGTGTCACTTAATAAATATATATGTATGTAATAATTTTATTATATTATATGGCATAATGCACGATAAAAGGTAATCTGAATTTCTAATGTGAAAATAAATTTCGTAATAAATGCATATCGAATAAATTATACATAACATTTAGCATAATGTAAAAGTTATAACGATTGTGTAACATGATGTTGGTTTGCTAAAAATAGATATTATTAATAAACGTATTATAGAAAGCTAATCTCCATTAATTAAACGTGGACCGTGACAGTGTGCGGTGAGTATGATATATAAGTGGGGATTGTTTAACATGTATTAACATTGATCATGATTAGAATGGCTAAATTGAGAAAGAATCGCATAAAGTGAAATATCATGGTATCCCCGTGAATATATGAAATGATGTAGGACTTATTAAGATGTAGAAATAATACTTATCTTTTTTTTTTCTATGAGGTAGTAGAGATAGCCGCACAAGACTTTACGAAAAATTGTCTTATTAATTTTGATAAACGTGGAATTAAGCAAATGAAAGTTATTATCTTTCTTTACAACTTAATGTACAAGTAATGAGTCTATTTTGCAATAAAACTAATTTTTATTCAAAATTTAAAAAATTTGTGATGTTATTTGCAGAAAATACTTTAGAAGGAGTAGTAGTACATTGTATTCTTAGCCCATCTTACACGGATTTTCCAAAATATATGAACAGAGAAATCCTTTTAAAATGTACAATTGCGACATATGATGATTTCAACAGAGTACTCGGCAATCTCAAGAGATAGCTATGTACCGTGACACAAGTCATACAATTACAAAATCTAGATGCATTTGAACAATGAAATGGGACATTCTACTGTATAGAACTATTCCGCAATGCACTATTTAGTGTCTGCTACAGACCGTAAAAGCCTCGGAGACGTATGATGCGTCCGCTGTTGTAGAGATAACGCAAATATGAATAGATAAATACGTGGTTTCGAAATTAGATAGATAATTTTAAATACTTTTCAAGGCTATTAGAAATATCTATACTGTTTTACTTTTTTTACATTTAGTTATTTAAGGACTATTTCGCTACTAGAAACAACTAAGTAAGATATAGTTGCGTAAGTGGACGCTATATATATGTATGTATACGCTAACCCATGCCGTGTGATGGTCGCTACGAATATTAATAATTCCTGTATTACTTTTGGGTGTCGTAAAATAAGAATAAGAATTTTACATCGACCTGGGATAACTTAATCTGATGCCGTCTGGTCATCAATTACATTTTCAAGGAGGATTGACGTCAGATAAGCGGCCAGTCCTATACTTAGTACCAACTTTTCAATATGTGCAATTGGAGAAAAGTACATATTGGGTCACTCCAAGTTGGTGATTGGGATAAGAGCAAAATGAGAATTGTGAAATATTTTTGTGCCTGTCATGTCGATATGATGGTATTTCTGAGCTTGTCATGCTGGTAGTAAATAGCAGCACCGTGAGAATCGAAACTATAGCACTGCTATGTTCAATGAGTATCTTAACCACCATGCCATGTACGCAGTCGACCAGGCATTATTACCCCATAGTATCTTATGTTTAATAGTGAACTTCAACAGCCTCATGAATGAATATCACTTTGAAGAAAGAGAGAACGCCCATAACTAAGTATAAATTTAACTGTAACACACACTTTATAATAAATTATCATAAATATCTATTAAACCTTTTCTTATTTAACTATATTATATTTAAATAAATAAAGGTACTGAATTGAATAGGGCGTCGACTTTTATATACAATACAAATATAAAAAAAAATTATAATATGTATGACTTCTTGCTCAAAGTTAAGAGACAAATAGAACAGGCTGCTTAATTTCTATATTTTTTTAAAGACCACAAAAGAATAAATCCTTTTCTTGTAGCAGAATTTACAGATATACAACATCATTCTCCTACTCTTAACCCAATTACTTGGGGTCGATACAATATGTACTCTTTTTTCATAGTACATATTATAAAAGTTATTGGCAATAGTTTTATGGCCGGCCGCCTAGCAGACGTCAACCCTTTCCCGTCAATTTACAGAGATACAATTAACGAATTTAAATATTACCCAATATAAAAAATCAAACAAAGGACTGGCCTACTTGAGGATCGAACCCACGACACTTGGTATAGAAGATGGTTTCACAACTGCGTCTATGCAATCGACCAACCGCACCACATTAACCCTCCTTGCTAACTTAATTATTGACCACAAGATAGTAAGTTTAGCCGGCTTTTACATTATGAATAATATGAGGTTTATTAGCATTCAGAATTAATATCACATATATACTAATTATTAGTTATGATCTTGGGATACTAGCTTATATATTTTTGTCTTAAATGTTACTTCAACTTGTATACTTTCATTAAGTCATCGATATAACAAAGACCTTTATAAAACAATCTTACAAATAATCTACATCTATTTTACCTACTTACATAATTTTATAAGTATTAATAATAATATGAACGAGGAACACCCCAGAACACCTATAAAATGCGACTTGTGTGACGCATGACCTACTTTCCACACACCGGCTTCACCACATGACGCCTTACCATCTAACTCTTCAATCTACAGTAATAAAGAACAAATTTCATTGGTTAAAAACAATGTTAAAAGAACGTCAGCTGCGTATAGAATAATTGTTGAACACATGCAAATTAAATATGTATATAAATATTCGCGATATGCGAAAAGATAATTTCGACGAGTGTAAGTGAAAGTAAGAATTATGCAACTTTCTACAACTGAATAATAAACTATTGAAAGATAAATTTACACGCCTTTAGTAAGCTTATTCGTTATTATTTGACGATGTAGCGGCAAGCGTAGTACGGCGTAGCCGCTACGTAGACTTGTCCATTACAATAAAAAAATGTACACAATAACAAATTTCTGTATATTTTCTTTTATATTTTGTATTTGGAAAATGTGTTGTTGTTTAAATTGTTTAATGTTTGAAACAATAATGATTTTAAAATGACTTATAAATTATAAAATGAGAATACAATTAAAAAATTAATAAGCATGAAATCTAGTTCAATTGACGTTTTAAATTTCGAGCAATTTAAAATTCTAGTATTAAAAAAATATTGTTATTGTCGAATATGATATGATAACACCAACACGAATTTCTCAAACACAAACTCATTCTCAATGATATCCACAAAATCCTGTACCTTTTCAGGTGAGTTTCAAGTCCAGATGAAAGAAACAGTTTCAGGATAACACAGGCAGCTACCGATCACTGTTCCAGAGTTCGCACAATCACTGTCACAGTCTGGGTGGTACGGTTATCTATCACTTTCGTTTTCGCGCTTGGTTGGTCGCGGCGCGCATGCTCTGGCGCAGGTTCGCCGGTGGGAAGCACACTGGTCGCGCCGGCCGCCCACCGCAACGTTTTATACGCGTGAAAGTTCCGCAGCTGCACCATTGAATTCTGCTTCTATCCCGGATCGGACCGATATGACGTGCATTTGGATTTTGAAATCCTTTGATGACGCCATTGATGTCATCAACGTGAGTAGTCACTGGTCATAAGGCTTATGATTACCTCATAATCCTTCTTTGGACTGCAGTCTTTATATTAATTAAAAGTATTATATTATTAATAAATGTAATGACTATTATTAATTTAATAAAGTATTAAGTATTTAAAAAAAGTATTATTTTAATTTTAATTGCATAGATAGCTTAATAGATATTATTACAGATATACCTAATAGTCACTGTGTGGTAGCGGTTACGAATACCACCAACCCTTACTTTGCTCGTGGATATCGTAAAAGACAACTAAGACCCCTATAATGACCTGGGCCAACTCTATCTGATGCCATTGGTCAACAATTATATTCTCAAGGAGGACTGACGTCTGGCAGGCGGCCGGTCATAAAACTATTGCCAATAACTTTTACAATATGTAGGTACTATGAAAGAAGAGTACATATTGCATCGACCCCAAGTCATTTTGATAGGAATAGTAGAATGATGATGAGATAGCTTAATAGATGAGATTGCCATTATTCGTAGCAAATGATATTTCGCAACAAAATGATTTTTTTTAAAGACCATCCTGTACTAAGAAAATAATCCTTGTAAAGTCCACTACTTCACAAATATGCAATTAACGCAGACAAATTATTTTGTGGATCGCACAAAACGTTGTCCTGCGTGGGAATCGAACCCACGGCACTGGCACGGAAGGTTAGTATCTTAACCACTATGCCATCTGTACATTATAGGTTGTTTTATCTGTATATTATTTGTTTATCTGTACATTATTACTGTTTATTATAGGTAAAAATTTATAGGTTCAGTACATACAGTTGGAATGTTTTCATGAAATCCTTAACACAATAATCTAAAATATGATACATATTTTAAAAATTCACTTTTCTTTTTTTTTTTTTTGACACAAGCCCACACTAAGGATAACTCCTGCTTGAAAATATTCGTAATTAATGGACCAAAATTCCAGTCAGACTCAGAACAATGATTTTTGGATCGCACAAACAATTGTTCTTGCTGGGAATCGAACTCATGATACCATAGTAATGCGATAATATCGTGTCATAACATAGTCATCATCATCACAGCCCATAAATGTCCCACTGTTGAGATCGGGCCTCCTCCGTAATAGGAGGGAAATTAACCTACTATACCGCGCTGGTCAGACGTGTTGGTTGTTGGTAGGGTTTTGTTTCGAGTTTGGCCACCGAAGACAAAGATCGGGTACCGGTGGCCCGCTCGCACGGCGAAAAGAGGTGTTTGCAGGGTGGGTCCATGGGGTTGCGCGCCGCCTCTTTTGTTTCCCCGGATGGACTTGTCGGGGCGCGACCACATCCATGGTCCACCCTGCGGAAAAGAAAAAAAAAGGGTTTTGTTTCGAGTTTTCCTTCTCTCACATAGATGTTATATGCGTTTTATATTCCTTAATCGTCTCTTACGATCACCTGCGGATAAGATAGGGGGTGGTGAATTGTATTCTTACTCCGTCACCACACGGAAAATACCATACCATACCATAGTACTCATGATATATAGTAATAGGCCTTAATACTGTTGAAAAATAAAACACATAAAACTATAAGGACAGGCAACCTAGTTATTATCATCGTAATCTTATCCTAATTAAGTCAACGCAATATATACTCTACCTTCATCGTGCTTGTTCTAAAAGTTTTGGAAATAGTTTTATGACCGGCCGCTTGAATGACGACAACCCTCCTTGAAAATATAATTATTGACCAAATGACATCAGATGATGTTGGCACAGGTGTGTGTGTAATACTGTTAATCGTCTTTTACGACACCCACGACTGATGTAAGGGGTGGTAGTATTCCTAGCCACCACTATAGAGCATAAAAGGACTTAGTATTAAAATGTTATGCCAATCTATCTAACTAACGCGCTATCATCATCATCTCAGCTCATTTATGTCCCACTGTTGGGCTCGAGCCTCCTCCATAATGGGAGAGAAATTAACCTACTATACCACGCTGGTCAGACGTATTAGTATAGGGTTTTGTTTCGAGTTTTTCTTCTCTCGCATATAACATCTATGCGAGAGAAGAATTTTAAGAGAAGAATTTTTGAATTTAATTTTTTTTTTTTTTTTTTTTTATTTTGAGATTCGTTTTATATTCCTTGGACGTCTCGTACGATCACCCACGAGTAAGATATGGAGTGGTGATTTGTATTCTTACTCCGTCACCACACGGAAAACGTGTTATAGTGGACTGATATCCCTTATTTAAAGGAGTTTAGTGCCCAACAGCGAGATCTATGTGCTAAGAAAAGGTAGAAACATACTCAGGCAGACATGAGAAATCATTATGAAATATAAAAACAAGTATTTATCTTTAGAAATGTTTTATTATTTTATATATAAATGTGTAGATAACAAATAAAACGTATATAAAGCATGTTTCTACACACATTCATCACACTTTACTAGGTCATATAAGGATTAAAATATAAATCAAAGTTACATAATAACATAAAAAACTAAGCAATTCTTATTATACATATGTCAGAAAATACTACGCTTGAACGTTACATTGAAATCCCCAAAAAAAAAGAACAAAGAATTATAAATAACATTTATAGTACAAAAAAAAAACAGATAAAAAAACGACAAATTAACACAATTCTGAAATGCACAATATTTTAAGAAACTTAGTTTACGTCTGTTACTACTATAATGTTCAAAACGTGTACATTCCATTGGAAATGCTTCACAAATTACCGAAGGTATCAACAAAACATCAACTAACTTTTTATTGCGCATTTATTTTTAGGCTACGTCAGTAATGTCAGTATGCGATAATGTTAATGATTTTTTGTAAAGGTGTAATGTACTGGCCGTATTTCAGGTTTCTTCGATATTCAAAATTTAAAAAAAATATTGTTAAAATTATATTGTTCTATATAATCTGTAATCTTTATCATCGACAATTTAATAACTATATATTTTTTTAATAACCTAATTACATTTGTTCTTTATGTCAGCAAAAGCCATAGTTTAAATGTGTTTGTTGGTTTTCTTTTAAAATAAGCATTACATTTTAATGAGATTTTAATATTTACTTTAATCAATTTCCCTCGAAAGGCATCTTAACGCATATCACATTCTACTATTTTTTAGTAATAATAGAGAAATTTAAATGTCAGCTCTTTTTATCTAATCTCGATAAATAAATTATATAATTGAAGTAAGTGTAGTTAAATGTAAAATAACGAGAGTGGTACTTCGTGGCTGAAAAATAAGCGAAACTATCGTTCTTTCTAGTTGTTCATTTATATCATTTTGGCAGCGCTGCAGCCTCGTTTGGATAGAAACATTTGATAAATGACGACAGTTATCATATTCATTGTGCCATTAATATATTAGGCATGTGAAAAATAACTTCGTGACCGCTTTTGCGTTTGTTGTATTAATAAATTTATTTAAGTTATGTTTTTAAATTTTTCAACCTGCTTACTTTCCAGCTTAAGAAGGCCTAAAATGTTCGGCGTCGTTAGAGTTCTGTCGTCTACATCTATTACTTTTATGAGACATATTATTAGATGACGAGCTATCCTTAATATCCGAATGATGCCTATCGCAGAAACTGAATTGGTGCTACGAAGCTGAATCAGTATCTAATATTGGCACTTATATTCCAAAGCTACTGGCTATACTATTTGTATATTATAAATATAAATTGAACAATGGTACGTTATTATTAGTATAAAAGTGAAGAGATTTTTTGTTTTAATCTCAGCCACTTTCAATAACATATAACGATGCAACACTTATATACGTCCCACTATTGAGCTCGAGCTTCCTCTACGATTGGAAGGAAATTGACCTATTGTACCACATGGTACTGGTCCACGAACTCGAAATAAAACCCTACACAAAACCATTTGGTTTGGTGTAGGGTTTTATTTCGAGTTTCTCTCCTATGTATTAATTTTATCTGCATATATATTCTTTAATCATCTCTTATCCGTGTCCGTATCCGAATGCTATTCCTGAATGATGTAAAATACAAGAGGTATTATAAAAAAAAAATACTGTGCTATAAATTGAAGAGTTTGGTTTGATCACGATCATCATGATGATATTAGATCAAGGAATTTTAGTCGTATTTGGGTATAACATATCTTTATCTATTACTGCTTACTGTTGAGTTATTAATAGTGGTTACTACTAAGGTTAACTTCGTGAATATCCATCTGCAAAGAACCTAATGAGATGCTCGGACCATAATGATAACGAATCAAGTGTAACTATTACCAAAAACATTCCGAATGGAATACGAACTAGTTTGTTCCTTATTATGAAATAGAATGTTATGAAGTAACAGTTTTTTTTTTATAGATAATAAAGTACATACATCACGCCATATCCCTTGCAGGGTAGGCAGAGAGAACAGAGTGCCAGAGAACTCTACCCTTGCATACTTCACTCGCTTCCTCAACATTCATAATTCTCTTCATACACGCTCGCCGGTTTCGGTGACTCTTGACTCCACCTTCCTTCAGTACGTGACCAATCTGGGCTAGGTAGGTGAGTCTCGGTCTCCCCCGGTACCTACATCCTTCCACTTTCGCATTGTATATCTTCTTAACCAGACATTCGTTCGGCATTCTTTCCACATGTCCGAACCATCGGAGCATTCCCTTTCGCATCTTTACACCAATACTCTCTTTCATACCTACTCGCTTTCTTACGTCGTTGTTGCGAATGCGGTCGGTTAGCCTAACTCCACAGATTTTCCGTAGAGATCGCATTTCGACCGCATTAATTTTACTTTCATGCTCTTTTCTGCATACCCAACTCTCGCTTCCATATAGTAATGTTGGGACAAGCACTGCGTTATGTATTGCTACACGTGCCTTCTGGCTGAGGTGGTGGCTACCGAGAAGTTGTCCCAACGTAGACCCCTTTTCTTACAATCTTCTGTTATTGTGTCGACTAAGGTCAGTCCCTGACTGCGCCAGCAGGACTGCATCATCTGCATAGAGCAGAGCACTGACCACTGAGTCGCCCATCTGGACTCCCATATTCATATCGTTCAACCTTTGGAGACATTTATCCGATATATGATAAACAGCCTGGCTGATAGAACGCACCCCTGCTTAACGCCAATATTGACGTCAAACAAAGGCGACATTTCATCATCCAGCCGCACACAAGTTTTACAGCCCATGTAACTGGACTGCACAGCTTGCAGCAGTTTAGTAAGTAGCAGTAAGTAGTAATAGTTTAGTGTAGTAGTTCCAAAGTTCCTTTCGTACAACCGTGTCAAATGCTCTCTCCAGATCCACAAAACTGCAGAAAAACCTCTGACCTAAAGCCAGATGCTTCTCTCACAATGTTGCGCAGAGAGAACACTTGATTCATGCATCCCCTTCCACTCCTAAAACCTCCTTGTGCCTGACACAGTAAACCATAGGACACCATCCTCATTCTCCTTTCAATAATTTTAGCATACACTTTTGCTGCCAAACTGGTCAAGCTTACGGCTCTGTAATTTGCGCAGTCATAACGTGAACCCTTGTTTTTAAACAAAGGCACGATGACTGCGCTATTCCAGTCCCTGGGAACCATTCCCGAGCTCCAACATAAATTGAGGAGCAACAGGGACGCCTCCCAGACACAGGAGCCGCCAATCGTGATCATCTCGGCAGACACCATATCAATGCCCGCTGCCTTACCATTTTTCTAACTTCTTATCGCCCAATCAACTACATCCATATTGATGCCATCGGAGGACGCCGGTGCTGAATGTTGATCTACTAGACCACATGCAACACCGGCGCCAACCCGAGTATCCGCATACCTACATATCGCCAAAATATTCACTCAATCGGCTTAACACGTCTAGTGTTTGTGTCAAAAGATATATATAATAAAATCTTTACAATAATTGTCTGGATAGCTAAATCATGCTAACATGCAGATGCTAGATTGTTTTCAATAGACATACTAACTTGCATTTACATATAATTGATTTCAATACACCCATTCTTAATAATTAGATGTACTGTTATTTACAAATAAAGGTTACAAAGAAGGATAAGTATCAAATTGTATCTACTTAAATCATTATTAAAAAAGGACCATTAAAATTATTCTTAGCGCCCTACAAGAGCCATATAAAGGGCAATAATGATAAAGAAAGAGGTAAATATACATTATATTGTTGACCCATCACACGGTAATCATCTAATTTAATTATTCAAATCGGAGAAGTTAGTAGGCCGACAGTATCGTTCCACTAAATAACGTTCATTTATAATAGAAACAAACGTAATAATTGAGGCACGCTCTCACAAACGCAGGCCTGCGCTCAACGTGCGCCATCACACAAATATGAAATTTACGGAAAGAGTGAAATCGAATAAATTGCCCATTGTCTTAGTATGGTGCACGAATTTGGCCAGTAATACTTTCTGTTTTCATCTCAACATGTGCGCTCTGCAGGTGAATGATCTCGAATAATTGTAACTACCAATCCGCGTCCCCTAGTATTACTGTCTCTTACTATATCATTTGTGCCCGCTTTTTTTAATATCCACCAATGCGGTAATCGCTTTTACTTCATCTAATTATAAAGATTAAATTGATATGTATGAGCTTAACAGTCATTGGAAATTCAGAGCTAACATTGATGAGGAAGAAAGTAATTTAAATTCGCTATCGTGACAAAAAATACTTAAAATCATGAATTTTCAATATTCTCGGATTATATGTATAAATAATATTATTCATCTAAACATAATAAGTAAAAGTTGAGCATTTCTAATGGTTTCAACAAAAAATAAATTAGCGCTATTACGTAATATTTATAAAAAAATCAACCACTTTTACATATACAATGATTTTTTTATATTTACATGACAATCATAAATGTAAAATAAAAGCTTTTCTACGAATTTCATATCGTTTTAATTTTGGTTTAGATATTTTTTTACGATGGACTATGGATGCGTCTTGCCCCGCCTAATCGGTCCGGGGTGACGGAAGAGGCGGCGTGTGACCCCATAGACCCACCGTGCAACTCCTCTCTTCGCAGTGCGAGCGGGCCACTGGTACCCTATCTTTGTCTTCGGTGGCCTTGGTTTAGATATCTAAACGTTTCAAATTGCTTACAAATCTTACAGAGATTTAATACGTACATAAAAATCACCACAATAACGATGAAATATTGAATATTATCTTAGTGCTATCATAGCTGGGCCACTGAAGAAAAAGACCGCGTACCAGTGACCCACCCGCACGGCGAAGAGAGGTATATTGTATGGCGGGTCTACGGGTTCTTGCGCCGCTTCTCCTGTCGCCCCGGACGGATTAGCGGGGTTTGAAGTGCCCGCAGCCCGCCGCCAAAAAAAAAGTGCTATTGTAGCCACAGATGCAAAATATCCAAACGTATAGGAAAAATAAAATTACAACACGTTTCAATGCCTAAAAATATACTTTATCCTAATATTTTTATAACGACCTGGGCCAAATCCATCTGATGCCGTATGGTCAAAAATCACAGTCTCAACAATTACAGTCCCAAGGAAGGTTGACGTCTGGCAGGCGACCGGTCATAAAACTATTGCCAATAACTTTTACAATATGTGTACATATTATATCGACTCAAGTAATTGGGATAAGAGTAGGTAGAATGATGATCCTAACCTTTTTTAAATTATTTAAAATAGTTTTTTAATATTACCTATATAGAATCAATGACTCTCGGCCTCATTACTAAGCTCAATGCCGAACGACATACTATGAAGAATGCTATGCTTGGTATTTCACTATGTAATCTAGAGTCCAGAACATTGCACGGAAATCTGTAAACAAACGGGAATAACTGAGGTCACTCAAAGAGTTAGTACATTGGAAAGGGTGATAGGCAGGCTACATCGCCGCGACTAAAGTTTCTCAAGTGAGACCACGACGTAAACTACGCGATCTCCCAGCAAGTGGAGAGATGATATGGTTAAGGCAAATAGCCGTCAGATGAAGGCGATAAGGTGTTTTCTCCAGAGCAGGTCTAGATTATGAGATAGAGTCTACGGCTACATATGTTCCTATATAGCTGATAGATAAAAATTGTATTTTAATTAATCCTCAGATACGTTGGTAACTACGTATTGATACATGTAAACTTGTTAACTATGTATTCACTGTCTCTAGATCCGCTTTGCATAACAATGCTGTCACAACTTTCTTGTAAACGGAACACAATCTGAATTTGGCTTGTATTAGTCACTATTCTATGTCACCATATCAGTCTGCGTTCCGTTTTACATAATAGTTTTATTTTTATAACATTATTTGGATTGTCAATATTGACTCATTTAAATTTTTCACTAATAAAAGTGAAAGTCGGTATAATTTTATAATATTATTTCAGGTTGTTGCAATCGTGCAATGAGAAATGTTTGCATTTTAATGTAAGCAGGTACGCTTTCGAGAGAAGTTGCAGTATAATACAAAAGAATTTTAATGCGTGGTCATACTCACTAATGTTTGAATAAGCAAGAATTTTAGAAAGTTATGTAAGATTTTTTCTTATTTGTATAGTAAACTAAATTTCTAATTAGACACAAATAAATATGCAACGAAACCACGGCGTGGAAAATAATAGTGTTTATCAAAAAGATCTGGTCATATTAGTACCTTCATATTAATATTACTCTATTGTTGGGTCAGTACCAGTCAGCATGCGAATACCAAAAGTGAAATCCTAGATTCGAATCCTAGGTGAGGATAATAATATTATGAAGTTATTATTGTTAAATATAGGTAATATTATGATTATTTCGCCTTTTTTTTTGAGGGTTATGGTCGGTTACACCCCGCCCAACGGCTCGGAGCGGCGAAAGGGGTAGCGTACTACCTAACAACCTGCCTATCGTCTTTTAAGTGTACCAGTTCCAAGTCCTTGTCTTCAGTGATTTGGTTTTCCCTTAACAAATTTTCATTAATAAGTACATACATACATAAAATATCATTAATAAGTACTAGCCTAAACTATGCTAGATTGATGGCAAGCGCTTTCTATAGTAAAGTGAGACTAATAGTTACTTTGCCGAATATTAGTATTCATCATCATCATCATCATGGCAGCTCATATATGTCCCACTGTTGGACTCGAGCCTCTTCCAAAATGGGAGCGAAATTGATCTACTATACCACGCTGGTCAGATTCTTAACTCCTCTTCTTATTCAATAATTTGTGCCCTTAATGTCATTTTTATCTATGGGTTCCCGTAAGTTTTTCATAAAATGAATAGGCATTTCGTAAAATAGAATATTAAAAAAGGGATACTAGTAACTTATTCTGTATTCCTAGTTAACTAGTTAGTTTTTAGGAATTTATTTACCTAAAACTTTGATGGTACAGACCTCAAATGTAACATGTATTTAGGTATATTTGTAATAAGAAAATAGATTACTAAAACTATTTCGTATGATGATGTGTTAAGAATACTGTGTCATCATCCATTGTTTTTTTATGTAGTCCCAAAAACTGGCTAACTTATCCCCACTTGAAAGGGCTGTAGCATTCTTGGAAAATATAACATTAGTTGCGACTTCCAACTTGCTGCCTTTACGTGGTAATTATAGCATTGTCCGCTCTTGGAAACACTTACATAATATAGTGGACGTCATCAGGCTCATGAATGGATGGATTGAATAATAATAATCTGCATCTGTCAAGGGAAGAAAAACTCAAATAAAACCCTACAGTAACACGTCTGACCAGAGGCGTATAGTAAGTCAAGTCCCTTCTATTGTCGAGGAGCCTCGAGCCTAGGATTAGGACGTTAGACATTAGCTGCAATTATGATGATGCATCTATCTTCTTTTCTTTACAACTTTTCCATGCAGCGGTAGTATACAATTCACCAAGCTTTCCCTTTCCCAAAAAAAAAATATTTTCATAAAAGACAACTAAGGCACGTAAGATTTAATGATAACACAAAAAAAAAGAAAGTCTATAAACTCATTTTAAATGATAATATCAAGTACTAACCAAACTAAATAACATTATTCATTTATAATTATCATATCTAAATTGAAACTCAATTGAAATCAATTGGTAATGCTAGACGATTATTAGTTACAGATATAACGTAATATTGCATGTCACTGACCTTTTGTTTAAAAATATTACGTTATATAAGTGCATGCGTCAAACATTCATTAGAATGGGCCAGGCGGTTCTGATTATTCAATGGTCGATGATGCGGACGCATGTTGAATGAGGGCATACCTTACTATTTCATAAATATATTGTAAATGGAACTTGAATGAAAGTGAGACTTGCGGATCTTGGAAATTCCCAATTGTTTGCAACGTAAACAGTTAAACTCAAGGTTAAGTTTTGTTTGGAAATCCGTTACATTACGCTTACATTGCTCATTCTTTGGCGAGATAACTTGATAGGATGTGGTTTTGTTATTTAGTTATTATAAAAAAATAAAATTGTTATTCTATAGATTTTTATGATTGGTTAAACAATAGAGATATTTGCTCGTGATGTGTATTAAGTATAATAAATTATAGATAGTTTTAGGAAAAAGTATTTTGTTGGGTTTAGTGTCAGAGGAGCAACATTAGTTTTAAGTAGTAATTGTCAAGTCGCTATCTACCGTGAGTGAAAGATTGGAAGGAATGGAATAAGAATAGGAAGGTTTTTTATTTCTCTCTCTCACTTGTCAAAACTAATGGCAAATTGCTACTACTCATACATCAATTTTCTGCAAAAATGTGTTGACTAATTTATGACCGTATACAGAAAATTCAGTAGCCCATCGCTAAAAGAGTCTTAATAAGTTTACTTACATAACATGATATTTTAACTAAATTAATTATTTTACTTAATTGATTATTCATAACTTATAACTTATAAAATATTACAATAACATTGCGGCAGCACAGGATGGAGATGGCTAGATTCCTTCTAAAAAAGAAATTCAAGAAATAAATTCTCGGATTTAGACGCGGTTTCTGTTTTATCATCTCAGCTCACTATCGGGCTCGAGCCTCCTTTGGAATAGGAAGAAAATTAACCTATTATACCACGCTGCTCAGAAGTGTTGGTATAAGTTTTTTCCGGTTTTCCTTCTCTTATAGATATAGATGTTATATGCGTTTATATCTATATAGAAATAGATGTTATATGGGTTTATATCCTTTAGTCGTCATATACGATCACCCACGGGTAAAAAAGGGAGGTGAATTTTTACTCCGTCACCACAAAATTTCTGTTTTACATGCTTTAAATTACTTTATAGAAAACCCGTAATAATTCTGTCTCATTATTATTCTGTATTTTAGCAGATTTCTTTTTGTCTTTTATGTACTTCGCATACATTTGTATTATGGTTAGAGCCTACAGTCTTCCTTGCTCGCATAATCTACCACAAATAAAAGTCTTATCTTACAGGTTGTTAACATACATACATACATACATATCATCACGCCATATCCCTTGCAGGGTAGGCAGAGAGAACAGAGTGCCAGAGAACTCTATCTCTGCATACTTCACTCGCTTCCTCAACATTCATAATTCTCTTCATACACGCTCGCCGGTTTCGGAGACTCTTGACTCCACCTTCCTTCAGTACATGACCGATCTGGTCTAGGTAGGTAAGTCTCGGTCTCCCTCGGTACCTACATCCTTCCACTAGTAAGTTATTTATTATAATTTTCGCTAAAATTTCTGTTTGTTCGCTTTATATCCTAGGATATTTCGTAATGATTTATTTTATGACATAATAGGAAATCTTGACCAATTTAAAATTATATCAGCAGTTTACGTAATAATATCGGATAAGTAAATTTATTTGCACGTAATTCAGTTTATATTAATATTAACGTTATTCATTTATTTTATCTATGTATCTTTTATCTATCTATATTAATTATATAATCTTTATATTACCACATCTGATTTCACTAGAAGGAAATGTAAAAAAATATCTGATAATCCGGTGGTAGTAGATCAACTAGTTCTTAATAAAACTTTCCTTCAAAATAATTAAATCAGCGATAAGCCTATTCGCAATACCAAGTTGGATAGCAAACTCATTTAAAAAAAGTTTATATAAAGTAATCTAAGAAAAGTATACATTCAATGGAAGTGCAAGAAAATATATACTGCTATTTTCGAAATAAACAGTATTTATTATTTGTATATCTTTAGGATTAAAGAGGTTAGTCGTGAAACCAGACTATGTGTCGTAATGACAATATAACATATAATCAGTAGTTCTTCAAAAGAAGAAATTATATTTATTCAAAATAGAAACAGTAAAGTCTAAAATATAACACGTTTCCTAAATTAATTTTAATACGTATAATAAATTTCTATTCTACAAATTAAAATATTAATTATTGAAGGATGACGAATTGTCTTCTCTGTGGTGATGGAGTAAGAGTACAATTCACCACCCACCTTATCTGTAGGTGATCGTAAGAGCCGACTAAGAGATATAGAGCGCATGTAGCATCCATGCAAGAGAAGGAAAGCTCGAAACGGAAGCCTATACCAACACCTGACTATCGTGCTAGTAGGTCGATTTCCCTCCCATTATGGCTGAGGCTTGAGCCTAATAGTAGGATATATATGAGCTGAGATGATGATGATGACAACGTATCAAAGGAGATGCGAACTTCAATGAAAATCTAAGTTAACAAATATGGACATCTAGCTTTATTATAAGTATCCTGTTCATCAGGATATTATAATAATGTATCATATAAGCTGGTTATTCCATCTCAATATCATCACCACATTAACCATTATCATTAAACTGCTCTTATTTTACTTAGGGTAACGCAATCTGTGGCCACCGAAGACAAAGATCGGGTACCGGTGGCCCGCTCGCACGGCGAAGAGAGGAGTTTTGCATGGTGGGTCTATGGGGTCACGCGCCGCCTCTTCCGTCACCCCGGACCGATTTGGCGGGGCGAGACCACATCCATAGTCCACCGCAAAAAAAAGTGTAACGCAATCTGTCCTATTTTCTACATATTTCTAGCAGATGTCGCGTAAATATTTCTGTTCTATTTACATAATATATTAAACTTGACCTAATGCTATTTTTTGTTACTCCCTTTCACCTAAAAACTTAGAAATTTACAGATTTTTTTATATAGGATTACAAAAATACATTATGAAGCCAGTCCCATGAAGCAGCATTTTCACATACAAAATGTAATGGCACTTTCGCTCGACAAAGAATGTGTGTACTTGTGAAGCCACAAAATGATCTTTTGTCATTGTGTGCAGATTAGTTGACAAAGTATATGTAACATGACTGACATGACTAGGGTTGATTGTATAAAACAAATACATACATCAAATTATAAGATACGGTTTGATGTCTTACTAATTGCTACGAGGCAGTAGCCTTGTATTAATATGAATAACCTATATAGGTTTAGGTTTATTACAATACATTACAAAGGATTTGTATACGTGCTATTAAATATTAAGGGTTAAAGTATGAAATTGCCGTTTCGTACTGATAAATTAAAATCATTTTTTTTTATTCATACAACAGATTTCTTTAATCAAAGTATTTATACATTTCTGACATTTAATTTGAAGATCATTTGAACCTTTAAGATAGAACTCTGGGGTTCTGGACTCCACAAACTGTGTGAAGGTATTTTATACTACTTCCTCGGAAGAAATTTTTGTCCGTGCAATAAATCGTCCAAATCGCGGAAAAAATTATAGTCGGTTGGGGCGAGGTCTGGCGAGTATGGAGGATGACGTATGGTTTCTAACTACAGGTATTGTAATGTTAAAGCAGCTTCTCGAGCAGTATGAGGTCTTGTGTTCATCATTCAGCCCTTTGTCATCCACTGCTGGACATAGGCCTCCCTCATATTTCGCCACAAAGTGCGGTCTTGTGCCACCCGCATCCAACAACTCCCAGCAACCTACAGCAGGTTATCGGTCCACCTGGTGGGGGGGCGACCAACATTGCGACGTCCGATACGTGGTCGCCACTCGAGAACCTTTCTTCCCCAACGGTTATCGGTTCGTCAAGCGATGTGGCCTGCCCATTGCCACTTCAGCGTGCTAATTCTTCGTGCTATGTCGGTTACACCCGTTCTTCTGCGAATTGCCGTATTACGGATTCTATCTCGCAGAGAAATCCCGAGCATAGCTTGCTCCATAGCACGCTGAGCGAGGTTGAGCTTTGTTATGAGGCCTACAGTTAGGGACCACGTTTCCGTGCCATAAGTCATCACTGGTGACACACACTGGTCAAAGATCTGTGTTTTCAGACACTGAGGTACATATATTGGATGAGAAGATCCTTTTCAATTTTCCGAACGCTGCCCAGCCGAGTTGGATATGTCGGCTGATCTCTTTCTCGAAATTAGATCTAACTAAATGGACTGTTTGTCCAAGGTAAACATAATGATCGACAACTTCGAGAATCGCATTGCCAACTAGGACCGGTATTGGAATGACATGGGTGTTAGATATGACTTTCGTCTTGTCCATGTTCATTCGTAAACGCACTAGTTGGGATACCCTACTGAGATCATTGATCATGGTGCCAAGGTCCTCCATGGATATAAGGCCATAACGACAATATCGTCTGCAAATCGAAAGTGAGTGATGTATTCGCCGTTGATGTGGTCTTGCGTTATCATGGAGCAATAATGGTGAAGATCGATTGACAAGTCGGGGCTGTTTTACTGCGATATTCGCCATTATTGTTCGGAGTTCTGCACAGTAGACACCTGCGTTTATTGCTTGACCAGGTCTGAGGATGCTGTAGTAAATTACACCATGAAGTGACCACCAAACAGTTACTATCACCTTTTTATTGGTAAGCTTCACTTAAGGACATTGATGTAGCATTTTACCTGGGGTCAGCCAATGCGTTGTTCGCTTGCGATTATCATAAAGAATCCACTTTTCATCACATGTCACAATTCGGTCCAAAATCCCTTGATATTGTGGGTATGCTAAAGTCAAATCATGCCGCTAATTCCTTGGTAGTTTGACTCGAATCGGCTTCCACCATCATCCTCAATTCATCGTTATTTACCTTAGTGGCTGATTTTCCTCGTGGTTCATTTTTCAAATCCCAGTTTCCTACACGAAAGCGGTTAAACCAAAAACTCATGGTGCGTTCGTTAGCAGTATTCTCTCCAAACACAGCATTGACATTACGAGCCGTTTCTGCCGCGTTAGTCCCACGTCGGGACTCGTGTGTCCAGACTGTAGCGCTAAAAAATAAAGATGCAATATGTATAAAATCTGGTGTTGGTCAAACTTTTAAATTGTGCAAATTATTTTGATTTATTTTTGATTTTGTCAACGATACTTTTAAAGGACGTGAAAAATTATTGCTTATTTTTTTTTTTTATTTTGTGTAGGGAATAATAAAACAATTCACCATTCCTTTCCTTTTTTTGTGTTTTGTAAAAGACGACAAAAAGTTTTTAGAGCAGGTAACAAGAGAAAAGAGCTAGTATAAAAACCTAGTTATGGTGGACCAGCCCTTCTTATCAGGACATTTTCCCTCGTTCTCTTTTATCTATATAGGGAACATTAATATCTCTCGTTACCTTATAGTTTTTTTAGCGTAATATTAACCTCTTTTTTTAAAATAAAATAATATTTTTATTAAATTATTTTACTAAGTAAATACTTTTACAAACACAGTGATAATCGGTTCCTGCACTTTAAAACAATGTTTCATAATATTAGTTACAATATTCAATGTTGCATAGTTTCCAATATAGAATTAGAAAGTGCTAAACTAATATTGATAAGTCAAACGAAAACCATAATGAAACTTTATACTCCAAGATTTCAATGATATTTTTCTATGGACAATAATACAACATGACATATTATTTGGTGAAATACTTACATACTTTCTATTCTTTGTTAATGTTAAGTATTTGTAGTGAAATCTATTAACGAATATTTATAAGATCTTATATAAATTATAACGATACATTAAATAACGCATTCAAGATTACGATGACATTAGATGCACTGATATTAAGTTTGGAAAGTGATTTAAATTTACTGTCATGACAGTACATGTACAGTTTTCGTATATATTATAAATATTGCATTCAGGTTTTGTAAATAATATATTTAGTTTATATAATTGTCAGATTTTTTTTGTACAGCATCGAAAAAAATCAGTTAAAGACTCATACGACTTTAAGCAGACGTCTTAAATTTGATTCCGCAAAATCTTACAGTTGTTAGGGGTTATGAGAGTTACAAACTAAGTCACCTTGCCTTTGCGGCGATGGACAACGTTGACAGAGACCTTGATAACTTGTAAAGTCCGCTAACCCGTGGTACATTAAGTTGTAAAATTTTATTCTTAGAAATTAATGCCCAATAATGGTATATTTAAAAGATTAATTAAAGATTGACGGACCAATTGAATCTTTCCTAGTTTTATATTAATACTAATCTATATAAGAGATTTCCACCTATGTATTGACTCATCACAATATCTCTGGAACCATAAGGCCTACAAAACTCAAATTAGGTAGGAATATTTCTTTCGCCGAGTAGAGGTCTGCTAAGAACGGATTTTACGAAATTATATCCCTAAGGGGGTGAAAAAGCAAGCAAGCAAGTAAAAATAATAATTTGTAAAAAATAATAATATTAATTAATTAATAATTAATCATCATTCTCCTACTCTTATCCCAATTACTTGGGATCGATACAATATGTACTCTTATTTCATAGTACATATTTTAAAACTTATTGGCATTAGTTTTATGACCGGCCGCCTGCCTGCGTCAACCCTCCTTGTGAATGTAATTGTTGAGCAAACGGCATCAGATGGAGTTGGTCCAGCTCGTTATAAGGCTCTTAGTCATCTTTTACGACATCCACGAGCAAAGTAAGGGTTGGTAGTATTCTTAGCCGCTACCACTCAGCTTAATTAATAATTAATAATATTAAAAATTAATAAGTAATACTTCATTCTTAAAAATAGCTTTCTAAATAACCAATTATTTTAGTAATGTGTAAACAGGGAACTGTTGGTTATCTAATAATATATCATAAGGGATATAGATATATATTAGCAATAAATAAATAAATATTATGACGAACTTTATTGTAGATCTTTTTAACATATAGAACTTTGCAGTATATTATTTTGATATATCTTGTAAGGTTTAATCAATGATTGCAATGTAATCGTATAAAAATACGCTTTTTTTACGACATCAAATTACAAATCTTTTAAATTGTCAGCTTTGTCTACCATGATATTCGTGTATTATACATATAAACCTTCCTCTTGAATCACACTGTCTATTGGTGAAAACCGCATTATAATGTAAGTGTACAAACGACGGAAACGACTGTGTTTTATATAAAGCGTTTAGCGTGCAGACAACTTCATTTTATACTGTGTATAGATTATATTACAAAATTTAATATGTTATTAATAAATAAATAGTTTATTCAAATAAAAATATTTAAACAATTTAGGGGACAACCCTAAGTATGCTTCATTGTAAATAGCAGAATAAGTGCACGCGATGGGAACTTGTACATATAAAACTAAGTTGGCACAGCCATTGTGCTAGAATTAATTCGCCTAATTTAGAAGCCGAGTATTGTCTATTACATATACTGCCTTTCTTATTACGATTGTTTGAAAGTTTTAGCGACGTATAATCTAAAGAAAGCTAATGAAGCGTGCAATATGTAAATTAATTTAATGAATTAATAGTTTTATCTCGAATCTAAAAACAGGCGACTTACCATGCCGTTGAGATATCTGCAATTACGTCAGGGATTGCTCAAGGATATGTACCCTTTTCGTTTTGTTTTCTTTTTGCGAGGGGCTATGGTCTGATCACACCCCGATAAATCCGTCTGGGGCGACAGAAAACCCGCTGTACAAAGCCATGCGAGTGGGCCACCGGAAGCTGGTCTTTGTCTTCGGTGGCCCACCCGGCGTTCTACCCTAAAGGTAGAATCTCAGTCAACGTCTTAACAGCATTCACAGTCGGGGCGTCGTCCTCAAAGGATATGTAGGTACCCTTTTTTTTTTTTGCGGTGGTCTATGGACGTGGTCGTGCCCCGCCAAATCGGTCCTGGGCGACGGAAGAGGCGGCGCGCAACTCCATAGACCCACCCTGCAAGCACCTCTCTTCGCCGTGCGAGCGAGCCACCGGTACCCGATCTTTGTCATCGGTGGCCCGCCCGGCGAAAGGATATGTACCCTGAAAGGTAATCCACGTGGATATACCACAGAGAGCAAATCTCCAAGATATTGATAGTTTTGTTAAAAAGTGGTAATAAACAATAATAAAATAGTTAAAATCTACAATAAATTGCGTAAATACTAATACATAAATACATGTAAATATTTAAATAGAATGATGCTGAGTTTTAATGGCAGATCTGTCTTAGTAATACCGAGTTTGGATTCGATGATTGTGTATTAAAGAAATATTGTGAATTTAAATAAGACTCTTTATGAATTTAAATAAATAATTATATTATAAAACGAATCAATACTTATTCTGTATGAGAAATTATTCTAAATTAATAAGTTGAGTTTAATTTTACGCATCTAAAGAAAGTTATGGTAAAACAAATAGGCAATATACCTTTGTACTGGACATATGTTGATTTAATTATTATCCTACTCTTGTCCTAATTACTTGGCGTTGATGCAATAAGTATTGTTCTTCTATCCCAAATATTGCAAAAGTTTTGGCAATAGTTTTACGACCGGCCGACTGTCTGCCATAATACCCTCCTTGGGAATTTAATAGTTAACCAGATTTCATCTGGTGAAGTCAATGTAAGGTCTTAGTGATCATTTATGATACACATGATCAATATAAGGGTAAGTATATTAGTAGCCGCCGCAACACGATTTTTTGGATTATCGTATCTATACATACATATCATCACGCCATATCCCTTGCAGGGTAGGCAGAGAGAACAGATTGGCAGAGAACTCTATCCTTGCATACTTCACTGGCTTCCTCAACATTCATAATTCTCTTCATACACGCTCGCCAGTTTTGGAGATTCTTGACTCCACCTTCCTTCAGTACGTGACCAATCTGGTCTAGGTAGGTGAGCCTCGGCCTCCCCCGGTATCTCTTTCGTATCTATTATTTGCATTAATTATGAATTATAATTAATACATCAATTGCGTTCTGCAAAATAATCAAAATAATGATAAAAGTAAAATAAAAATAAAAAGTTAAAACAGCGATTAAAGTTAATAAAAAATATCTCTTTCTTAAGTAATGCTTTAGATTATAAAATTAAATTAGTTATTTTCAAAATTATTACATTCTTTATTATTACGTCAGTACCAATTGCTAATTAAGTATCAATGCGCTGTCATGCTATTCATAACATCTAGAAATCCATGCCGGAAGCTGCAATGAAATATCAATCGTTTTGACATTAGATATAATGTTTAATTATAGTACATTCATTGCTGATTAAGTAATTGCTATCTTTATTGCTTATAATTATCAAGAAAATTTTATTTGAACTAATGCTAATAAATTGTCAGTCTAATTAAAAAAAAATCATACAGGAGAATTTACGGGTTAACTAATGGCATATTCTATGAAGAAGATACGATTGGTAATACGAAAATTGACGGATCACTAGGAAAATGGGCAGCAACACCCTCTTGGGTAATTATAACGCTAACTACGTTCGCCAACCGATCTTTTTTCTTTGTCTTTAGCCGTTAGCCGCAGATGACTTTGACAGCTTTACGCGGACGGTGTATGCTGAGAGCTCTTAACTCGATTAAAGTTAGCTAAGCAACATCGCCCAAGGGCTCCCCCTGTGGGGAACGGACTTCGGCTTGAGGCGTGCCAAACCATCTGCCAATCGTGACTATTACAGCATTATCGCCCTTTGGGCAGGTATTCAATAGTAGATTTTGATACAATGATAAATATGAGCGAAAAAATAATTAAAATTAACTAAAAAAAAAAAATGTGTTTTTTTTACTCATATTCGCCTGGTGCTTTATTTTGTTAATAATCAGCATCGTCTCGTCACATTATTGAGCACGAGCTTCCTCCTCAATGCGATGTCAACTGATCTATTATATTTGCATCATCATCATCATCACAGCCCATAAATGTCCCACTGTTGGGCTCGGACCTCTTCCGTAATGGGAGGGAAATTAACCTACTATACCGCGCTGATCAGACGTGTTGGTATAGATTTTGTTTCGAGTTTTCTTTCTCTCGCATAGATGTTATATGCGTTTTATATCCCTTAGTCGTCTCGTACGATCACCCATGGGCAAGATATGGGGTGGTGAATAGTATTCTTACTCCGTCACCACACGGAAAATTATTATATATTTGCATAGCTAAACCAGATTGCTACTTACACAGCTTAGTCATTTCTTGCGATGAATGAAAGAAAGGGAAAAACGGGGGATGACACATTTATTCTTAATCTATATACGAACGACAACTTTGCTTGGATTTAATTTATGAATATTTTAATGTTGGCTGCTTTTGTTTAAAAATAGTTTGACTTTTTACTTATCTGTGTCTAACTTTTTTTCCATTCGGAAGATTTAAACTATTATGTGTTGGAATGTAAATTATATATTTCACCTTCAAAGATATATTCAGATCATCCAAAGTTATTATTTGATGTAATAATAAAACAACCGTATTATTTAATAATAGTTATAATATTACGTACACATACATTTAATGATTAGTCATTAACTATCACTTTTGACACGATATTAGGAAATCGAAAGTGGAATATTTTCGAAACCTCTTTTTTTTATTTTGGCATTCTTTTAAACGTCTTAAATTTGGGTGTATCCAAATACGTAGTTTGTTTTTGCAAGGGCGTTGACTCATTATTGTTATTATAAGACATAAAATGCGGACACGATTGCACAATATGTCGCGAACGACCAACGCATGTAAGAGGTATAAAGCATCCTGTAGTCGTAACCGATATGATTCATGCTGAAAGTGAAAGTGGCACATTTCGTGAGCAGACCGCAGCCCTATCTGCGCATTTGTTGCGCTATCAACTTACCTTCTTCGTGTGTATGTGTGTGTGCCCACGTGTATAAACAAATTGTATTCAACGTGTACATGCACAAATACGTCTTCCTTATTTTGATGTTAAAACTCGTTCTACTATGACAGATTAGATTAGTTAATTAATGTTACATGATCATAATATTTAAGACTTTCACTATTTCCTTAATTTAAATACATAAAAATATTTACAAGTTGCACTACACGTAATTTTTGATTATTTTTTTTTTAACTTTCTTCTTCTTCTCAGAGCATATACTTCACACTGTTGAAATCAAACTTCCTCTAGAATGGGAAGGTAAATTACTTATTATATTGCTCAGGTCAGATAGATCTTCATAAGGTTTCAATATACAGTTTTCTTTCACTCGCATAGATGTAATAATCTTTAACTACAACCACTAGCAGGAGATGACGTGGTGAATGCATTTTTTATTTGTAATTTCTAAATTTTTAATTAATATAATCGTGACGGTAATAGAGCTATTTATAATTACATATTTTCTTCTCTAAATATACCTTACACTAAGAAATAAATGTAGACAAAAAAAAATGTGCTCGATACGCATTAATTCTTTACAAACGATTCACATTACTCAGACCGTGATACCATCAGTATCATAGTCATTCATTCATTCTCTATATTCGATATGGGGTGGTGAATAGTATTCTTACTCCGTCACCAAACGGAGGATCATTCTCTTACTCTTATCCCAATTACTTGGGGTCGATTCAGTATGTACTCTTATATCATAGTACATATTTTAAAAGTCATTGGCAATAGTTTTATGACCGGCCGCCTGCCAGACGTCAATCCTCCTTGGGAATGTAATTGTTGACCAATCGGCATCAGATGGAGTTGGCCCAGGTCGTTATTAAGCTCTTCCATCCACGAGCAAAGTAAGGGTTGGTAGTATTCTTAGCCGCTACCACACAATTTTATCATAGTCATCAGTAAATAATTTGGCATATGTTATTTTTTATTGAAAAACCTCAAATTACTTTGTTGTAATGTTTTTCTATTGCGAACTAGTGCTAAACTCGTAGCTCACTCGTATCATACCCGTAATTAAGTTATGTTGCAAAGTATTTATACTATTTTTTTAAATACCATCGAAGCGAATGTTAAAAGGCAAAGGAGTAAGATAATATATGGATTTTATTATGGATACTTCCTGTTTAATTAAAATTGTTTACAGTTTCACTGTCTTTTTGTATTTTTTTTTTTTTTTACATAATTATGTTGCGTTGCGAAATATAGATATCCTCACCAGCACTCTTATACTAAACGCGGCAACCACATTAGCATTTTTGTGTATACCTCGTATTCTTCATTTCTATCCTTTCCGTGTGGTGACGAAGTAAGAATACAATTCACCACCCCCTATCTTACCCGTCGGTGATCGTAAGAGACAACTAAAGGATATAAAATGCATATAACATCTATGTAAGAGATGGAAAATTCGAAACAAAACCCTATACCAACACGTCTGACCAGGGTGGTATAGTAGGTCAATTTCCCTCCCATTATGGAGGCTCGACACCAACAGTGGGACACATATGAGCTGAGATGATGATGATGTATACCTCATTGTACACTAGAGTAAATCCAACATTTTTTCTAGACAAAAAAAAATTTTTAAGTTAATAACATAAAATATAATGGCAGTTATCTGCTAATAAAAATTCAATCAAAATCAGTGTAAATATTTCAGCTACTATCCGGCATAATTTAATAAACAAAAACGTTGTATGCCTAATGCACTTGGTAAAAGAACTATAATTTTGGCCATTACCATTACTGCGTATTTGTTTCTCAAATGAATTTTTAGGGTTCCATACCTCAAAAGGAAAACGGAATCCTTATAGGATCACTTTGTTGTCCGTCCGTCTGTCCGTCTGTCTCTCAAGACCCTTTTCTCAGGAACGCGTATAGGTATCAATTTGAAATTTATATGAAATACTCAAATTTACTGTCCCTTAAAGCTGTGAAAAAATTAAACTTATAAGCCAATGCAATCAAAAGATACAGGCGTTTATGCCGCAAATTTTCGCACTTTTTCAACACTCGCAAGGGAATCAAAACCTACAGGGTACTTCCCGTGAACTCAGAATCTTGAAATTTGGTACAAAGCAACGTTTTATAGCACAGATAGAGGAAAAATTGCGAAAACCGTAAATTTTTAATTACAACATATAATAAAAATATTTTTAATAATTTTAAACTTACTACCCCGTTTGAAATAAAACTACTTTTACGGATTCTATCGCATTTGTATTTGATTTTTAATTTCCCGACGTTTCGAACACACAGTGATCATGGTCACGGGAGCCCTCCCGTACAAACGCGATAGAATCCGTAAAAGCAGTTTTATTTCAAATGTGTAATACTCGCGTAAACATTAGAAGTCATTACTACCCTGTACCTCGTGAACGCGTAGAGCTATTAAATTGAAATTCATATCAAATACTCAGATCTATAAGAACTTTAAGCTGTAACAAAATCAAACTTCTATGTTAATGCAATATAACGCAACAGCAATTTAAGAAGTATATTTTCAAACACGCAACTACTTGCAAGAGAATCAAAACCTAAAGGGTACTTCCAGTCGACCTATAATTTTGAAATTTGGCATGAAGCAATGATTTATAGCATACAGTTTCACTGTCTTTTTTTTAAATAATTATGTTGCGTTGCGAAATATAGATATCCTCACCAGCACTCTTATACTAAACGCGGCAACCACATTAGCATTTTTGTGTATACCTCGTATTCTTCATTTCTACATATATAGGAAACATTCAGAAAACCTTAAAATTTTAGTTACATCACATACCTATTTTATTTTATATATTATGGTACGGAACCCTTTGCGCGCGAGTTACTCACACTTGGCGGATTTTTTCAATTATAGTTGATAAAACCTTTTAATGAAACTGACTCAAAATGTGGGAGTATATATATCACTAAATTCGATTAGTATAATTATAATAATTAAAGACCAAAAAATTATAGTTTATGGTTAATTCTTTTCTGACCATACACCGTTCAGACCTCCGGATTATCACGCTAGCTCACTATGCGAGAGCTATTCGTTATTTCGTACCTATAGGAGAAAATTTTAAAAGAAATATCGAGCTCACTTACTACTGAAATAGTAATAATAGAAGAAATATTTAGTAGTTGTTTTTCTTTTGTACATACCATTGCGGTTCCTAGACGGCCTGGTTAATATTGTAAAAGTTTAAAAGTAGGTTACTAATAAACACGTCGCATACGTCGCGTATTTGCTAAGTATTTTAAATTATTATTCACGGTATTTTAAATTTAAATAAAACTCAACAAACTATTGTTGCTCATCCCTGCACTTTTGCTTTTTAGTTTTAATTTACTTTCAAAATATAACAATTCGTACTAGGCAATAAACGCTTACGTTGCGGAGGATTTCATTTAATAAATTTAAACAATATTTCAAATAAAATAATAATTATTTTTTAATAAACGTCTTGAAAATTTTGAGGGTAGAGTAAGTGCAGATAGCACTGATGCAGTTGGATAAAATTTTACTTGCAACTTATTTGAATAAACTTATTAACAACTTATTTAAAATAGAATATACACTTTTTAAAAGAAGTTTTGTCTGAAATATAGAACAAAACACGATATTGCAAAATCTTGAAAGCGTAATTAACTTAGTCACCCTATTTCTTAAACATTAATACTGGTAGGACCACACTATTGACAGTTCTCTGTCTACAGCTGCGGGCCGGTCCGTCCGGGATAGTATAGTACCACACTCTCGCAGAAGATCGACGTATGAGTAATAGCAATGTGCTATTGCGCTTCGTTCGGTGAGCAAGAGAGCCGGAAGCCCAACTGGGTGGGTTTGGGTTTGTATTGGTAGTAGGTGGCCCTAAAGATCCATGGGCGGCAGTAACACTTACCACCAGGTGCGCTGCTTGCTCAGTTGCTACCAAAAGCAATAAAAAACAATACAATTAATGGACACAAAATATTCATCCATAAACAAATTAATTATTTGTGAATCTCAAACAATATTATCCAACATGTAAATTATATTTACGGCTGTAAAAGGTACAATATTTAGTCATTAAGTATTTTAAGTATTTCATTATTCCAGGTAAAAACGCCGATTGTGATCAATTTCCCAATTATGTAGGGGAGAGCGGGGCTGAAAGTGCCGATTTGACAAACCCTTATAGGATTCGGATAAAACAAGTACTATGTCTGAAAGTAGTGATTCATCCTAAGCCAAATTTAGTATTAAATAGGAATTTACCTACAGATTTTGCAAATTTTTAATAGTTTTTAATTTGATTTGATTTTTCTATAGAGTGGCGGCAAGTCACTACCAGCCCCACCTTGGGGCAAGTTGTGCCGTAGCTGAGGTTGTGCCGTTAATAATGTTAGGTGTTTTATATGAATGAAAATTAATTTAGAATTTAAAAGACATAAATTTTATAATAATATGAAATACAGCATATATTCAAGAATCTACTGCCTAAGCTGATCTTTCTGCATCACACATAGTAATTTATTAGATAGTATAATTGAAACTAGCAAATAATGCCCATTCCTTTACTGTGCCTAATATAAAAGATGATGTGAAAGTCTTAGTTCCGTATATCTATTAGCATCCTAACGATGGTTATATGATCTAATCTGCCGATCAAAGCATACTTATGTATAATTATTTTAACTCTGAGTAATGTTGGCTATATACTACTCTAAGAATGGTTACTGCAGCGTCAAGCACAGATATAATGAAGCAGATTAGTGTGAACTTTCTTCTCTCTGGACTGCTCCACTACCTTCTTTCGTGAGATCACAGTGTTGGAGAAGGCGGAGATCACGACGCAGTTCTTGACGTTGCCGACTATCGCTATAACAATTTATTTAAGCGATTTTGTTGCTCTGTATCTCTGTGGTGCTACTACTGCGTGGTCAGACGTGTTGGTATAAAGTTCTGTTTCGGGTTTTTCTTCTCCTGCATAGATGTTATATGCGTTTTATATCACTTAGTTGTTTCTTATGATCACTCACAGAAAGGGGTGGTGAATTGTATTCTTACTCCGTCACCAAACAAAGACCAAGAAAGAAAGAGTCCAAGATGAACGGTTAATATTTTGATATAAACCTTTCGCTGGTTTAGGTATGATTGGTTAGAAACGCTTTATCGTTTAGTTTGCCTATGTCTCGAATAGGCGGCAAATTCGAGAATACTATTTTCAAAATTACCTTTTCATAAATAAATTCTATTACTACATGAAACGAATATTGAACATAAAACTAGGTATATGTGTCTCAATGCTATCGCATCTCATTTTCCCGCTACAAATATTTACATGCGCCTTAGCATGGGTGCATGTAAATATTTACACTGCATATTTCAGTAGCGCAGTAACTTCTCTTAATGTAATATGACATACTAGCTTCTGCCCGCGGCTTCGCCCGCGTAAAAGGTTACTTTCCTAAAGTTTTTGATCCCCTATTTTTATTTTTGACCGTCGGTAATACAGTGCAACGGTATTACAATACTCAGGGTTGGAACTTCATTACTGGACTGCTAGATGGCGTTGAAGAAGCTAGATTTTGAGATTTTTTGACAAACTATTTTTTTATTTTTCATATATTTTAGCGTGAAAGCGTAACAAACAAACTTACATTCACATTTATATATTAGTAGGGATGTGCCATCGGTTTATCAGATTCTATCCAACTTAAGAGTAGAAGCCTTAGTAGGCTATAAGTAAGGCCTAATTATAAATAATATTCTATAGATGCAGCACAGCGAGTTTCCTTCTAAACAGTTTGCTAGTAACTAACTGTTCTTTATTAGTTACACTGCCAGAAACCGCTTGCCGCGCCCGCGTCGCGACGCGCACTTTCACTGAAGGCGTAGGCTCAGCGATTGTTTATACCTTGTTAATGCACCTTTTCTGTCTCATCTAGATGTATCCGGCTGATGTGACGGCCGTTGACTCCCGTTTCTAATTGTGATTAACTGTTGCATTACATATGCTCTTTCCACTTTTTATTTAACAAGTTAAACCAATACCTCTCAGTGGTTAGCAACGTATTTACCGAATATAGTTTCTATTTTATATAGAGTTTGATAAGAATATTCCATGAGACCAAAGATTCTTACGACCAGATGTAAAACTTTATACTTAGTTAATTGTGAGGTTTATGAGAATAATACGGACATATAAACTAACTAGCTATCCATGGATATTATTACGCTTTAATTTAGATTTTTTTTTTTTGTTACATGATCAACTATTTTGAGACTTTTCAGCATTCGTTATTATGTGACTCCTTCTCTGAGTAATCTGCATTTATTATTCTTAAAAAGGAACTTTCATATGTTAGGAATGGAATTTCATCAGTGTTAGTCATAGTATTATTCATTGGGTTTGAGGTTTCACGGGAAAATAAGGGTGAAATATTGTGCTATTAGTGGACTATGTTCTTAATGGCATTATTACTCATAAATTAAATTTTGTGGTCTCATAAAATCTTGAAAAATTAAATGAATATATAACTTGAGCTGTCCGTATTTTGGTGGAGAAAAATTATCTCTCTTCGTTCTCGTTCGTAACAGAGAAAATCATGTAGGTACTGTGATTTGTAAGAATGCAGTTATATTACTTATTATAGTAGTTTCAACTAGTATCCCTTTTACTGTATCTATTAATTATATGTTCCTAAAGTTCCCGACGATATAAATATTTTATTCCTTAGTATAGAATGTAGTCTATTTAAATATAAATAAACATTTTGTTAAAAAATAAACAAGCTGGGATTAGTGCCTTTTCAATTAAATTTCTCCATTTTTATAAAATAATATGAATGGCGGATAACTTGCAATTCAAAACCAAAGGTCATAATCGAAAGTATTGAAAAAAGAAATATTGTTCTTTACTCTACTCCTTATTAGTTGTTAATGAAATTGAACAAAAATAACCAACTAATTAAGCGTAACTTGCTCTGATGTAGGCATTGGAATGTAAATTCATGTTAAATGTCATTTGTATTTTTAAAGTTATCCATTATAAAAGGTCAAGTTTCAGATAACTTAAGAAATCGTTCCAAGAAGATACCAATTACTTGAATGTATATACATACCTATACTATATATATACATACAGTAGTATACATATATTTTTTTGCGAGAAATATCGATCTAAAACCAAAATATCTACACATTTAATGAGTGTGATATGGTAGATCCATTTCTCTCTAATTATAGAGTAGGCTCTTACCTAATAGTTAAACCTACATGGTCTGATTTTGTAATCAGAGTACTTTGATAACAAAACGAGCAAGTAAACTACCTGATGGTAAGTAAGAAGTAGCCTTTGATAGAAAACGAACAAGTAAACTACCTGATGGTAAGTAATAAGTAGAAGAGCCTTTGATAGCAAACGAGTAAGTAGACTACCTGATGGTAAGTAATAAGTAGAAGAGCCTTTGATAGCAAACGAGCAACTAGACTACCTGATGGTAAGTAATAAGTAGAAGAGCCTTTGATAGCAAACGAGCAAGTAGACTACCTGATGGTAAGTAATAAGTAGAAGAGCCTTTGATAGCAAACGAGCAAGTAGACTACCTGATGGTACGTAATAATTAGAAGAGCCTTTGATAGCGAACGAGCAAGTAGACTACCTGATGGTAAATAATAAGTAGAAGAGCCTTTGATAGCAAACGAGCAACTAGACTACCTGATGGTAAGTAATAAGTAGAAGAGTCTTTGATAGCAAACGAGCAAGTAGACTACTTGATAATAAGTAATAAGTAGAAGAGCCTTTGATAGCAAACAAGCAAGTAGACTTCCTGATGGTAAGTAATAAGTAGAAGAGCCTTTGATAGCAAATGAGCAACTAGACTACCTGATACTACTATTCAATCGTCAGTTTTCTGCAAGAATATAGCATTACCCCAGATGGATTGAGGCATTTATAGCTACAGGTTGGCAACTGTGAACATAATGGCTCTACTAGAACTAAACTTGTAGATAGTCGCTTTAGCTACGATACCAAAGTTCATGCTCATTGTTAAGATCTACTTAGAGCTGTATACAAATATATAAATTATCCTATCAATTCCACCTAGACCGGGGGAGTCTCATAACTTTTGGTACCCATTGCCACCACCTGCGTTTACGCTGGAACAACAGGCTGGTGCCCTAGTGGTGGATGCTTTTGTGCTTTATAGCCCCGGTTACGCGCCGAATCATATTTGCTACGATCGGGCGCGAGAAAAACTCCAATGCTGTTCAAAATAATAAATAGAACTAAAAAGTATCCTAAATTTTATTTCAAGACTTAAGTCATCATCATCTCAGCCCATATATGTGCCACTGTTGGGCTCGAACCTCCTCCATAATGGGAGGGTAATTGACCTACTATTATACCACGCTGGTCAGGCGTGGTGGTATAGGGTTTTGTTTCGAGATTTTCTTCACTTGCATAGATATTATATGCGTTTTATATCCCTTGCTCGTTTCTTACGATCACCTAGGGGTAAGATAGGGGCTGTCCACCGAAGACAAAGATCGGGTACCGGTGGCCCGCTCGCACGGCGAAGAGAGGTATTTGCAGGGTGGGTCCATGGGGTTGCGCGCCGCCTCTTCCGTCGCCCCGGGCCGATTTGCCGGGGCGCGAATACATCCATGGTCCCAACTTGCGAAAAAAAGAAGGGGTAAGATAGGGGGTGGTGAATGATGTGTATTCTTACTCCGTCACCACACAGAAGACAAGACTTCAGTAAAAAAAGTTTTATATGTTTGCGTGATAAACAAATAAATAAGCAAATAGACTACGACCTGGTTAGTGTAATTTTATATGTATAAATAATAATAACAATATGCTCCACATATGCAGACTTGTTTATTGACATAATTTATATTTATACCTACTAGTTGTCTCCGGATATAACACGTTTATTTATTTTTAGACCGTCCTGTTGCTTAGGATAATTATTACTTTGGTGATTTATTACTTAGGAGCAATTTGTTGTTATTGTTTAAGTAATTATTGACTGCCAATATTAGAATATAGATAACAGTATTATTTTTCACTACCACATCTCAAACAGTGGTAATAAAAAAAAATCTTAAATAATAGTGGTAGGACCACGCTGTTGACAGTTCTCTGTGCACAGTCGCGGGCTGGTCCTTCCGGGGTAGTACCACACTCTCGCAGAAGATCGACGTCTGATTAATGGCAATGTGCTATTGCGCTTTGTTCGGTTAACGAGAGCCGCAAGCCCAATTGGGTGGGTTTTGAGATCGTAATGGTAGTCAGCGGCCTAGCTATACCCTTGGTATTGCAAGGTCCATGGGCAGCAATGACACTTACTATCAGGTGTGCTGATTGCTCGTTTGCCACCATAAGCAAAAAACAAAAAAAAATAGCATTATTTTTCACTACCACATCTAAAAGTCACAGACATTCGTTGGATGGAGAAATGGCACAGAACTGTTATGAGTAGCTTTCTTGTGTAGAAGTCCATGTCCAACAATAGACGCTTACGGGCTGATGAATATATGATGTAATATTATTTTTACAGCACACCTTCCTTAGTAAAAGAATATTTTAATGAAAAAATTGTGTTTGTCAGCTCCGACGCACGACTGGAGTTTACTCCTTAAGTACGATTATCAAAACAGGCGCAAAAAAAGGTCATTTGACTAAAAATAATATATATACATATATATTTATTTACATTTATTAAAACTGTTCAGTGAAGTATTATCTCACGTCAGAAAGTGAAAGGTGCGCAGAATAGGTTGCGCACCAAAAACGTAACGAGGTCATTCGATCATTAGATTTTACTCCTCAAATTTTTCTCATACCGGGCGTCTTATATGAAAATCGATTCTTAAGGAGTAAACTCCAAAAATATTTTATGAAGTCGGTGCACAAGTTCTTGAGATTCATTTTACTATTAGCTTATTGACATCAACTTTTGGACACAGGACAGACCCACGAGAAAGCCTTGTGGATCAATATTAATACATCTACCTACATTCCACAATCGCAAGAAAGTGTCCAAGTTGCAAGGAACTGTCCTTGCGACTTTTGCAATATCATCCGTTGGTGGGGTGCCGCTCTATACCACATCATTCAATTCCTGGTCTCCAGTTAAGTTACTTCTAACCTTCCCTTAACGGTTGTCAGTTTGTCCATCTATGTAACCAATTACTCGTTTGACATTCTTCTGTGTTGGTTTCACCCATTCTACAGATTAATGTGTTAAGGATATTATCTCAGAAAAATCAAGCAATGATTCTCGAAAACAACTTGTAGACTTAATTCAAAAACAGGATGTCTCTATAGTTTTATTATGAACATTTTACCGTCTTCCTTTAATAATAGTACTACTACATCACTATTCAGTGACTCTAGTACGTAGCTTTCGAGAATAAAAAGGATAAGAATAGAATTAAGAAGAATAAGAATAGAATTAAAAAGCATCTGAAGGGTTTTATAGATTTAACATATGCCTTTAGAAGTTTTGGAATAAGTCATCATTATCTTGTACATTGCCTATTTCTTATTGTACGAGAGAAAATGATTAATTATCTAGCAGGGAGGATTATGTGTAACATTTGGCGTCGACAATAAAAAGTTATCATATGTATAATAGGATAAGAGCTGTGTGGTAGCGACTACGAATACTACCAATCCTTGCTTTGCTCGTGAATGTCGTAAAGGACGACTAAGAGCCTTATAATGACCTGGGCCAACTCCATCTGATGCCGTTTGGTCAACAATTGCATTCACAAGAAGGATTGACGTCTGACAGGCGGCCGGTCATAAAACTATTGCCAATAACTTTCACAATATGTACTATGAAAGAAGAGTACATATTGTATGGATCCCAAGTAATTAGAATAAGAGTAGGAATGATGTTGATATATAATTAATAAGTGCTACCGGTGTAAAGCTTAGGTGGGTTATCAGCTGTTTCTTAAAGTTCATATTACAAGATACAATAGACAAAGTAAATACGCAAAATAATAGCCCGTATTGAAGCGGAGTAGTAGACCAAATAAAACTATTGATTTTAATCAAATCATCATAGTTTGGAGGTTGACAGTTTTCTGTCTACAGACGCGGGTCGGTCTGTCTGAGGTAGTACCACACTCTCGCAGAAGATCGATATCTGATCAATGACAATATACTCTTGCCCTTCATTCGGTTAGTGAGAGAGCTGGAAGCCCTACTGGGTGTGTTTAGGTTCGTATTGGTAGCCAGCGGCCTAGCGATAGCCTTGGTATTGCAAAGGTGCATGGGCGGCAGTAACACTTACCGTCACGTGTATCTATTGCTTGCTCGTTTGGCACCATAAGCAATAATAAAAAATAGTATCAGCTCATATACTTTCCCATTGCTATGCTCGAACGTCCACTAAAATATGAATGAAAGTGACCTATTACCAAGATGGTAACTGAGGAAAACTTGAAATAAAGCCCTATGTCAACCTGCCTGAGGCCTGCTGACATATCTTGTATAAATGGTACCTATTTGCATATTATATCCCTTAGTTGTATGTTACTACACCCACAAAGAGTAAGAGCCTGTGAACCCTAGACCTTAAAGCCACGATCACCCAAACTTCATAATGGCTCATAGTTCTTACCTGTGTTGGGAGCATACGCTGACAAACTTTCAGCTTTTATAAAATAACGAAGATCTCGGGTTCACAGGTTCTTAAACCAACAGACATGAAAGAGGGTGATCAGTTGTATTCTTGCTTGCACTATTTATGATTTTAATAAAACAGTTTTATTACAAAAAGGTTTTATTTACGATTATTAATAATTTAGCCTTGTTTTACTGCTTGACTGTAGCTATAAGGACGAATAGGACTTGCCTTTCCTTGGCTGTCGTAGAAGTTTACCAGCGCCTTGACACTACCGGGACCGGGCGTTGTGATTGGGTTGGCAACTGGCATAGGGTTTACAGGAACTGGTTTGATTTGGTTATTAGATTGAGATGTTGGTGCCGGTTTCTGAGGTTGTGGGGCTACTGGTTTTACTATTGGAGCAGCAGTTGTCACTGGAGAAGTCGGTTTGGCAACAGGAGTTTGTACTGGTTTAGCAATAGGAGTTTGAACTGGTTTGGCAGTAGTAGGAGATGGAGCTGCTGGTTTCATAGGTTCAACGTTAGCTGGTTTAGCCCTCATACCACCACTTTCCATATTGATAAAATCCAAGTTGGCATTTTTGTCGATAGGTTTATATATTTTCCGACCTGAAAATAGATATGAAAATTTTATTGTGGATATTTACATTAAATTAAGAGCTGTCGTAATTATGATGGCCTTATCCCCCATTGGAAAGATTTATGTTCAACAGTGGTCACCAATAAGCTGACGGATAAAAGAACTATTACGCAAAGCTTTCGCGTTTGACAACTAATCGGTTTCCATTGTACGACCCGATGACTTCAAAATATGTACAAATATAATGATTTTTGATAGTATTACACATTTTCATTATAATCATTAGTTCCCGTGATGATAAATACTGAAAAATGTTCTAAACGTCGAGAATTACAATATAAACGCGATAAGATTCGTAAAAATAGTTTTATCTACGAGTTAATTCATTATTTTCTTTCGGTGAGATGATGGAGTAAGCATATATTTCACCACCCCCAATCTTACTATCTTGCTCATGGGTGTCGTAAAGGACGTTAAAGGGAACGTCTGTGCAAGAGAGAGGTAAATCTCAAAATAGACCCTATACCAACCTCTCTGTCACCATGATAACTAAATACTTTTTAAATCTCAGTAACTTATTGAATTGCTGATGGTGTTGTCGTTTGGGAAGTTTACTTAAAGTTTTCCTTCTTTTGCGATAATATTATCTATTTGAATTAACTTTTAATAGAAAGAAAAGAGTGACATTATATTCTTACTCCGTCATCACACCAGGGATACAACGCCGGTCGAAATAGTATGACTATAATAAACCAATTTATTTTTTCCCTAAGAAACTACTATTCAAATAGAGTCACGCTGAAACTGCGTGTATGTTAAGTCAATGACCCTTAACTATCATCATCTTCTTGATATGCAGGCCTGGATCCGCTGTTGTGGAGATTCATCCTTTTTTTAAGAAGATTTTTGCTAAGCTACTTAAGCCTCTGTATCTGTATCAACATGTATGGTGTCGTACATATAGGTAAAATACTACATGAATGTTACTACTATCTAGGAAAGACAACCAAATAATGCAAGCCAATATGTTAAACTAAACTTGAAGCATCATCATACATAGATTAAAAAAGCTTTAACTTCTAGAACGGCTTTGCTAATGGCTATTGGCAGACTGCTCATTAGTTACTCTGACTCACTTTTATCTACTATTTAAAAAATAAATATATCAATCATGTAATCGATACTATAAAAATAAAGTAATTAAAATAGTAAAATAGAATATGTAGATTTTTTTTTTTTATTCTAATATAATAAGAATTTTAATTTTACTTACATTCAACATGGTAGATAGCGAATAACAAAAATAAAGCCACGACCTTCATTCTGGACACTTACTTCGAAACTTGTGCCTTGCACGAATACAAACTAATAAATAAAATGCTAAACACTAGTTTAATTCACTGGGGTTGGTTAGTATCTGAGATTTGCCAGGGTCGAGCCGGTGTTCATACCACAAGCAACACGTCACTCCGCAGTCGACCTTTTGTATACATAATGACCTCATAGATACGTGTAACGTGTTTATACTGTTTATACTGCCAGCTTGTTTACAATTCGTGTGCATAAATACTACGAAACCAGTGAAAATATTATTCACTTTGTTCAGGAATGGTTATTTTTTTAAGAATCTATTTATTTTCATCAACCTATCGAAATTCACTATACCTTTCCAACGATTACAGTGCCAGCCCGTGATAGCAATTTTGCCTTCTGCTTCGATTCTCCCTTAGTCGTCTTTAACGATTCACATGAGATAATAAGAGTTACAATATATTTTATTCTGACCACTCAATCTACGAGGAAGTGTGTACATATATTCAATTAGTGATATAGAGTTTTTTTTTTGTACGCAGAGGTTAAACCCAAGAACCACAACGTCTATTTTAAAAATTCTTACATCAATTGAAAATTTAATTATTTTAATTATATAGGCCATCTCAAGAAAATTACTTAAAAAATATGACGATATTCTTCAATTGAGTCGGTTATAACGCCTATGGGTTGTAACTCTTGAATGCTTACACGGCGTTACTAGTAATAGCTAATGTAATACAAAAATGTACAGTGGCTTTTTCCTCTTAAAATTTCTACGAAAAGTACGAGATCTTCTGTGTTATTTGAAATTATACTTAATAAGTAGTTGTCATCAAGTTTAGTTTTTTTTTTAGTTAAGGAAAACAGCTTTACTGAAAACCTAAATTTGAGTAAATTTTAAAAAACACTGAGGCAGTTAAAACTGTCTGACTCAGTAGGTAATAATCCCTGTTCAAAAAAAAATGTTGTATGTGTAAATGTACTTTTCCGATATACTCGTACATAATTCACTGCAGCACTGGTTTTCAACAAGACCTCCACGGTAGAAGGTATAGGTACTTTAATATGTTATATATAGATACAATTGTCTTTAACTATTATCTTAGGTGAGAAATAAAATTTAGGACTTGTACAATATTTTGTACAATATTTCTGCATATAATTTAAAGTAAAAGAAGGACATTTAGAATAAATATTGTTAGCAATTTGAGACAGAAAAACAGAAAGTAACAGCGCCATCTAGTTATATGAGCACAAAATACGTATTTAGCATTAATATTTTCTTAGTTACTTCATAGTCTTTAAATACATAATGCGACAATAGATTGAAATAAAAAATAAATAATAGCATGTTTAACCCGTTCCTATCTATCAATTTCCTTGTAATTGAGTCACAGCTGTACTGTAAAATGCCATTATTTTTTTAAAAGAAGATGTTTGTAGATATATTTATTATTCAATTATCCAAAAACGGCTGAACCGATTTGACAATTTCGTATGTAACCTGGATTAAAAAACGCAAATGAGTTGATTTTATCGCTGTTATAAATGATAAAATATATGTATATTAAAAACTAGCATCTGACCATAGGTAATCTCTAATCTGATTTGATCATAAATTATGATAATTTGTCTATACTTTAGATAAATAAATCGAGGTTAGTTCTAATTGATTTTTTTTATGAGTTATATAGCCTGCCGACCAAAAAAACATTTGAGGATATAAAATATAACATTGCGGTCAATAAAAGTGAGAATATATATGACAAAATTAAAGCGAACAACAGTACAAAGGGTACCAATGAAACCCTTATAGACTTATAGATACTAATAAGCGTCTCTTCGTCCTCTCGCGTTTGTATATGTTTAGTTGTTAGCAGCAAATGGCTTTGACAGCTTGGCTCGGACTATGGGTAAGCGCTGAGGGCTTTCCACTCGGTTTATTAAGGGTCAATTTTATATGTCTAATCATCCGTACCTGTCCCTACATACGCAAGAGGTGCCGAGCCTATTGCCGAGTAATTACTTATTGCAAGAAGTAAGTAGAAATTTTGTTCAGAAATGTCCACTACCTACTAGTTTTCGTTCGATTCAAGCTTCGAATGTGAAGCAGCAGTAACGTTCAATGGCCAAGATATCTATTTAACCTGACAAGAACGTATAATATAATTTGCATATTTTGTAGCAAATTTACCTACTGATGAATAATAAAACTTGTTGAACAAAAATATATGTATCTGTCATTGCACATTAGCTTCAATTTGCAGCGCAGAAACTGTGGGGGCGATAAGAAAATAGCACAGCTACCGGACATGCAAATGAATGACAATAAAAGTAGAACATTAGTGACTTCATTAATGAAGAACGCAGTTATCTGACTCGCTTATTTCTTCCTAGATAAATAAAAATATCAAGCCATCCATGCACCAGACTACTGGCGTCCACTGTTGCACATAGGTCTACCCACAAAGGCAGATAAGTTTATTCTACAAGCGCCAGGATAGGTAGGAGGACTTATGATCATCATCATCATCACAGCCCATAATGTTCCACTGTTGGGCGCGGGCCTCCTCCATAGTGGGAGGGAAATTAACCTACTATACCGCGCTGGTCAGACGTGTTGGTATAGGGTTTTGTTTTGAGTTTTCCTTCTCTCGCTTAGATGTTATATGCGTTTTATATCCCTCAGTCGTCTCGTACGATCACCCACGGGTAAGATATGGGGTGGTGAATAGTATTCTTACTCCGTCACCACACGGAAAATAATGATAGAAAATAATGATAAAAAATAATAATAGGACTTATGAAAACAGTTGGTATTATAATTTCTCAGGAAAGTGCTGCTGCCCACTCCCTTGGTGACCCCTTAATTGTTTTTAATTCTTACGAAAATGTAAATGATGGCGACAATTTGTAGACTTAACCGTCGGACGAAAACGAAATTAATATCATAGCTGAGAAATTATTTTTCCATGCTTATCTTTTTTCTAAGTGGTAATAAGGTAATAGTAAATAATAAATTGCAGATGAGCTATTTCACCAATGGTACTTTGTGTAACTTATCAAATGAATAGATAAAATAGATATACTTATTACCGATAATTTTCTTTTTAACCTCCGACGTAAAAGGAGGGGTAAGTTTGGCACCAATGTCTATGTGTCCGTCTGTGTCATCGTAGTTCTCGAACGGATGGATCAATTTTGATACCGTTTTTGTAGGTGACAGAAAATTTCCTTGCGGCAGTTCTTAGTTATGTTGAGTAAGAATCGATCCGGCAGTTGGAATAGTATCAGCTCATTTCCATAATAATATTTTCGGCATGACATGTCATTTTCGGCATAAAATTAGAGTAAACGCTTCACATGTGACAGTATACCTAGTAGTTAAAATGGCAATTATATGGAAACCTTGACCTGATGCTGCAACTAGGATGGTCTGCGGAGAACCCAACTCGTGATCAACAGCAAACATATTGTGCTCGGATTCACTAGCTTGGTTTCAAGAAGTAGATTTACTTATCTATATCTAAAACTAAAAAAAAAACATTTCATTTGTTTGAAAGCTGACGTGATCGAGATGCTTCTTAGCTACAATTTATGAATATCTATTCCAGCATTTCAAGGACATCAGCTCTTTGTTAGTTGCCGTAGTTATCGCGTATAATGGATATTCACATTGATTTTAAACATCTCCTCGACCTAGCTTTTCAAATACCCATTTACGATAGTACTGAGCTATTCTGATGACAGAGTTCGAAGGTAGGAGAAAATGACTGGATTGCCTATTAGTAAATCAATCAAGTTCATCGGATATAAATAGTTCTGTTCTCAAAAAATTATCTATAATAAAATATACTCGAAAAAGTAAAACAAATAAAATTTTCTTCCGGCCTTTTGATATACGAATTTATTTACACATTTTATTTATTTGATCCACAAAGTAGTATCTGTGATTTGATCATACCGACCGTTTCTCTTGGATTACTTGTCAATCTATGAATGCCATATTCGGTCTCGTTTTTAACAAGCTGATTGATATGGGTGAGTCCCGTACCTTAGAGAAATCGAACTATGATTTTTAAATAAATTCTTCGTTGTTATAATTTATCCACTACAAAGATAGACTTAGATCAATTTATAATGTTTGTTTTCATAGCGAATGACTAGGCAGTTAAGTACATCATTATCATTCCTACTCTTATCCCAATTACTTGGGGTCGATACAATATGTGCCTACTCTTCTTTCATAGTACATATTGCAAAAGTTATTGACAATAGTTTTATGACCAGCCGCCTGCCAGACGTCAACCCGCCTTGGGAATATATTTGTTGACCAAACGGCATCAGACTGAGTTGGCCTGGTCGATATAGAGCTCTTAGTCGTCTTTTACGACATCCACGAGCAAAGTCTGGGTTGGTAGTGAGAACGTAATACCACTCATAATTGGCCACAAATAAATGAACAAAATATTTCAAACAGTTACTATGTAACAGTTTTTAAACACTAAACAAGTATATAAATACCATCGCATGAGAGACTAATGCATTATACATAGAGTAAGATACAATTTTCCCGCCGTGCGGGAACATATCACGCTAATGCTGCATTTCATGTGCTCGCTCGCCCGCGACGATGCGCTTCTGATAATGTCTCGTATCGTATGACTTTCTTTTATTTCTGGACTGTAAATATACTGACAATTGCAATATCCTGATTCGTCTGACTTATACAATTAATTTAGGAACAATCGACTGATCAAGATTGGTTCGCCTATTTGACTAAAAAGATTGTACAGATATGTGTAACAATTTTAAAGTCATTTTAGGGTTTCGCATCCAACGGGTAAAACAGGACCCTATTGCTAGGACGCTGTCCATCCGTCTGTATATCACCACGCTGTATCTCATAAACCGTGATAGTAAGACAGTTTAAATTTCCACAGATGAAGTATTTGTGTTGCCGCTATAACAACAAATACTAAAAAAACCGAATAAAATAAATATTTAAGGGGACTTCCATGCAACAAGCGTGGTACAAAACCCTTCGTGCGCGAGTCCGAGTCGCACTTGGTCTTTTTCTAGCTTATTCTCGGTTGTATTGCTTGCATCTTTCTAACCTAACCTATTTCGGTAGAATATTTATTTTTTTCATAGACCACATTCACTCATCATCCCATGAACATCAACTGTTAAGAACCAATCAATTAATGGACCTACTTAAAGAGGAGATATACCACACATATCATTACCCTTAGCAGTATTTACAGCATTGCTATTGCTATGTTTTGACATAACCCTAAGAAAATGGCAATGGCGAAGTAATACGGCACAGTATGTGGCCGCTCGTAGCCCCATTGTCAATATTTCCAAACCATAATATATCAAAAAAGGTAATTCAAATATCACATGGCAACATTAGTCACACGCGATGGGATCTGCGGTAATTTTCTTATTCATTGTAAAACCACAATCCGCACTGGGTTCTTTGCATCGTCGTGGTCTCAGCTCACGTTACGTTCCACACTGGGTTCGAGCCTCCCCCATAAGGCGGCGCGTGACCTCATAGACCCACCATGCAAACTCCTCTCTTCGCCGTGCGAGCGGGCCACCGGTAGGCGATCTTTGTCTTCGGTGACCCATAAAGTACTATCCTGCGTAACGAACTCACAGCACTCGACACAGAAGATCACTACTTAGGCCACTAATCCCTCTGCGCAGCAGAGTCACATTAGTCATTGCTACACGCTATCAACAGTTTGGGACCCGTACTAATCGATATAACTAGCATATTAGAAGCCACGAAACATATTTTTACTTTTTTTAAAGTCTGTAGAGTGCAGCCTTTAAAAAAGTGATAATCCTTATATTGAGGGGGCACTTTACAAACATAATATTAACAGACATAAATTACACCCAAATATAGAACAACAATTGGTGGATCGCACTAAGAATTGATCTGCGTGGGAATCGAAGCCTTGGCATCTGCCACGGTAGGTAGATATCTTAACCGTTCGACTACACAAAAGGTCTGTGCAGTCGACACTAAAACTTGGAGTAAGAAGATACCTACTTAGTTCTTATATTATGACGATCTTATAAATAATAAATCTAACTTTTAAAAATCATAAAATAATGATGTGAGAGTAGGTTTGTAGGGATTGCAGTCCTACAAATCTCACTTCTGCCAACAAATGCCGAAACAAAAATGCAATGAATAATCATTATATGCAGTGCCAAGTAGTGCCAACGCCCATTCACCTGTTGAGGTCACACTTGCATCCGCGGTGATGACCGCTTATCCCCGTTTTGTCATCGTCCATCATACTACGATGTTGGTCACCTTGATGTATTATAAATGATTCAATGATAATTATAATTTAAATATATTTTAATTGGCCTTTCTGTGTCATAATAAATTAAGGGTATTTAACGTATGAGGTGTAAATATGAATATACTTAACACTTATATGGTTTGATTAATACGATATTGGGTTTTTTCATCAGAAAATTGGTAGGAGGTGTTGTATATTTCATCATCTCATCTCAGCTCATAAATTTCCCACTGTCGGGCTCGAGCCTCCTCCATAATGGGAAGTAAAATTGACCTACTACACCACGCTGGTCAGATGTGTTGGTATAGATAGGGTTTGTTTCAAGTTTTCCTTCTCTTGCAAAAATGTTATATGCGTTGTATGTTTACCCAGTAGATATATACAGGATGGAAGGGGACCGCTCCCGAAAACAAAGACAGGTGACCCTACTAGTCCTACTTGTAGGGGCACCTGTCTTTGTTTTCGGGAGCGGTCCCCTTACACCCTGTATAATGGTGGCCGGTCCAATATAGATGGGGAGGGAATATGGTGGATAATGGGCCACGCGCCGCCCTTCTGACGCCCTGGACGGACGGCGGGTGTCCAGACCATAGTCTACTGAAATGAAAAAAAAGAAAAAATAGATATCTATAATCTCGCCACCTATTATGAGAAACTAAAGCTACTAAACAAAATGTGAATATGTTAAAACTTAGCCTCTTACTTTATTCCTTCAGAAATTAATCAATTAATTATCTATATATTTGTAGTGGTAAGGACCACGCTGTTTTTTTGTCTACAACCGCAGGCAGGTCCGTCCAGGGTGGTACAGCAATCGCCGAAGGCAAAGATCGGGTACCGGTGGTCCGCTCGCACGGCGAAGAGAGGTGTTTGCAGGGTGGGTCCATGGGGTTGCGCGCCGCCTCTTTTATCGCCCCGGATCGATTTGTCGGCGCGCAACCACATCCACGGTCCACCCTGAAGGAGAAAAAAAAAAAAAGAGGTTGGTACCGCAATGAAAATCGACGTCTGCGCAGTTCCAATGTGCTATTGCGCTTCGTTCGGTGTGCATCACCAGCAGTTTAGTTCACCATCGTCTACCCACATATTAAACTGGCAAACAGAATTGGAGTAGCATAAGAATTTCTAGAGTATGCGTTCTTCCTCGTATCATTTTAAACAAATGTGGCCAGCCCTACTTCCTGTTTACCTTCTATGTTAAAATATCTTACCATGCTAGGCAAAAATAACGTTAGGTTATATTATGAGATGATTCACTCAGTATAACTTAAAACCATAAATAGTCTGCTAATTATGTAGTAATATTAAGATATGATTTTTATTGTAATTGATGACATTGTTATTATTATTATTATTTTTGTGATTATTATTCTTTTATTTTGGTGATTATTATTGTTGTTATTGCTTTATTATTGTCTTGTTTTTGGTTATTGTATTATTATTATTAATTGCTATGGATATATGGTCCGAAATAAATCATTATTATTATTATTATTAAAACACCGATATCTTATGAATTTATTTTAAATTTGCTTCATCAAATAGTCACGTCAAATTCTAGATGATTTTTTGATGATTAATTAATAATCGCCTTAAATTCTTGATAATTTGATTAGCTAATTTAATATACCTATTAGACGTGGAATTAAATAATATAACTGATGTTTACTTAAGTAAATACGAACAGACATATAATATTCATACAAGAGAGAAAACAATAGAGAAGAATATTTTTTTTATTTATATGGTGGCGAGCAAGCTGCACGCCTGATGTACTGCCGTCCATGGACGTTAGCTATACCAGAGGTACAGCTAGGTCATTGTCTACCAGTGAAAACCCACCCAGAAAGTTGGGCTCCCGGCAATAATGATATACTTTTTCACAATTTTCGTCAGACTAAACTTGGTAAATCCCGCCCTTATAAAAACAAAATCTATCTGTTTTTATCCATTTTTCTCCTTTTTACACAATAACAAACAAATCAATTCGTCACCATTATTCTGATTTTATCCCAATTACTTGGAGTCGACGCAATATGTACCTACCCCTTTGGGGTGTCGGGGATAGAATGTCAATAGACGATCTCTCTGGCATTCCGTAAAAGCGCGGAAGGGACCGCTGTGTTTTTAGTGGGTATTTCGGTCGAACCAGCTGACCGGCGAGTCCCACACACCCCCTCGTCTGTCACCGGCGAGGGCTAGTGCGTAAATGCATTTCCATAGCGTGAACAAAAAAAAAATGTACCTACCCCTCTCCCATGGTACATATAGCAAAAGTTATTGGCATTTGTTTTATGACCGGTCGCCTGCCTAACGTCAACCCTCCTACAGAATGTAATTGTTCACTCGACGGCGTCAGACAAGTCATGGATATAATTACTTCCTAAAAGTTAATATTTTTATAAATACAGTTCTCATCTAGTTTTAGTATTTTGATCCAGAGGATGCTCCTGCGAAGGTTAATTTTGTTTATCCATTTAGTGTTCCGTCTTAACATTCAGAGCAATCACCGTTGTCGACGCAAAAACAGTGTCCGCGATTTGAATTTCAACAACATAACATATCTATACATACTCGGACATGACATCATTCAAAGGTCGCTTTGTATCGGCTACTTGCTGCGAAGACACGAGATCACTAGTGCGCAGTGATCGCGCTAGACACAACGTATTAAAATTATATTCACAATGAAGATTACTTTGATATTCCTAGTTTGTGCAGCGGTATGTCACGCTGATGATATTGCGCACGCAGCTGGACAAATATTTAACAGTATCTTACCAAACTTAATCAGTAATCAAGTGACTGGACAGCAAGGAAACACTGCTGGGAACACGATCCAACAAATAGGTACAGTGGTAGGTGGTGTTGTAGACTACGCTAAAAAGAAGAGTTATGACGACCTTCTCCGTCAAGTGCAAGATGGTACTACCGATGATGATATATTACGAGTCAGCGAGGAAATGTTCAACGGGGATATAAACAATGCTTTGAATTACATACAAGTCAATTTGCAAGGCAAAACAAGCCCGCTATCGAAGAATGATGAGGCGCAATCTAGGTAAGCTGTCTTTAAGTGAAAACTTTTAACGATACTGTCTGCCAATTTGTAAATGATGTATTATTAAAACCAGTATTGCCGGTATTTTTAATAGGCATGTGGCAATGACCTCCACTTTAACCTTAAGAGATTAACTGTTAACTTACTCAATCAAATAATTAAAATTATTATTTTAGTTTCTAAAGGATTTTTAACCAGAAATTATTGTCTGTTGCATATGCATTTATATGTTTGGCTAGCTTTGGAAAATATGCAAATTTGCCTCAATATAAAGGAGGCTCGAACCTAAGACTAAGCAGAATAAATATATGTCTTATAAAAACCTCGGCAAAATGTGATTTTATAATGATCAAATTAAATGCTATATTTATGATCCAAATTATTTATTAATATATAAGTTTGTGATTATTTACCATGTCTTTATTTAATTATTATGAATTGCAGTCTGCTGAACGTGCCAGAGAATGTTTGGAATGGCCCTACAATCAGACCATTTGTAGCGCTCTTCGACAATTACCACAAAAATGTAATAAGACCAGAGTTCGTCACGCCCAATGTGAGTAAATGTTACAATTGAATCATTTATTCTGTGAACGTACTTATGTGTATAAACATGTAGACACCTGTATTACGAACAAGGTAAACTAATGTCGCATGATGTCATTTTGCAGGAGGAAACGGAACAGACCACTTATATCAACACTATACTCGCAACCGGTCCTATTAGAAGCCTTATGAACTTCTTGGTCAGCAAAGGTACCTATATAATTTTTCTGTAGAACATTTTTATCAGTTTTTTGAACGACACGAGTGTATGTATTACTTATGGTATATAGCTTCCAAGGAACAAGAGAAGTAAAGTCCATACAAATTTTGACATTTCGATTTTTCTATGCCAGAATCGTATCTTATAATTTCTCACTGTTATACTAATAGTTGTAATGACAGCTGAAGAAGTGATCAGCTTAATAGTAAATAGTATTCTTTCCAAATGGACGTCACCCATACGAGTGGTAACAGTAAAGTCCCTCGCTGCGAATAAATGGCGTAATATATCTTTTATATTAATCTCATCCCTCAATTGCGGAATCAGTCATCTTATTAAAAATAATATAATACATAGTCACCTTATCTATTATCAATATCTGTTGAACCCAATGACTTTTCTATCAGTTCTCAAGTAAATATAACCTAATGTTTTTTACTTTATCATATAATTATTCTACTTTGTTGATGTGAATAAATATAAGTTTTACTAAAGGACGTAAGGAAGTAAAATAATATTGTATATCATATACGAACAGCTGTTTATTCGCAAAATTTGAAAAAATAAGATATTTGTGATTTAATTAGTTTTATTAAACTTAATGTTAATTTGTTCTAATAGCTTAGGCGTAGATTTCATTTGGCAGACTATTTGGAGGGGCGCAGTGTTCTCTACGCGAGCCCCGCAGGGAACATTGTGCGGACGCCCATGTCGTGCGGTGTTCCGCAGGGGTCGATTCTGGGGCCGACTCTGTGGGACATCGGTTACGACTGGGCGTTGAGAGGGAGTCTCCCCCCCGGGCTGAGCGTTATATGCTATGCTGACGACACGCTCGTCACAGCCCGGGGCAGGACACTCGAAAAGGCGGCGAGCCTGGCCACTCTCGGCACCGAGGAGATGGTCAGGCGAATCGAGGCGCTGGGGCTCAGGGTGGCCCTAAACAAGACGGAGGCCCTTTTATTCCATGGGCCCCGTATGAGGCTGCCCATCGGCGCCTCGTTAGTCGTCAACTCCATCCACATCAGTATCCAGGCCCATATGAGGTACTTGGGTCTGGTGCTTGACGGGCGATGGTGGTTCCGGAAGCATTTCCGTCAAATTGCTCCCCGGCTGGTCGGCGCGGCGTCCACCCTTTCTCGGCTCATGCCGAACGTGGGCGGACCCAGTTTCGAGGGCCGACGGCTGTATGCGGGGGTGATCTGCTCAATGGCCATGTACGGCGCACCCGTGTGGGCGAGGGCTCTGAACGCCCAGCTCAGGACTATACTGTGGAGGCCACAGCGAGCCATGGCGGTCAGAGCCATTCGAGGGTACCGCACGGTGTCTACCGAGGCGGCATGCCTATTGGCCGGGACACCCCCGTGGGACCTAGAGGCGGAGATGCTCTCCGACCTCTACCGGCGGGTTACCACAATGCGCGAAGAGGGTGGCTCCCCATCGTTCAACGAGATAGCCACCTGGCGCAAGGACGCCCGCCGAGAAGTCATCGCCCATTGGGCTACGCGGCTGGAGAGGCCTAGACACGGTGTTGTTACCGTCGAGGCCCTCCGGCCCGTACTGATGGAGTGGATGGAGCGGCGGCACGGAGTGCTCTCCTTCCGGTTGGTGCAGGTCTTGTCGGGGCACGGTTGCTTCGGCAAGTACCTGCACACGGTCGTGCGGAGGGAGTGGACTCCGTCCTGCCACCATTGCAGTAGCGACGAGGACACGGCGCAACATACGCTTGAGGTATGTTTGGGCTGGGACGGGCAAGCGCCGTGACCTCGTCGCTGTCATTGGTGCCGACCTGACGCTGCCGGCTGTCGTGAAAGCGATGGTCGACAGCGTCAGGAATTGGGACGCGGTCGCCGCCTTCTGCGAGGCTGTCATCTCGCAGAAGGAGGCGGCGGAACGAGTCCGGGAGGATTCCCGTGACCCAGGCCGGGGCGGCGCATGCGCGAGTAGCTGCGCCTGATGCCGCCCTAACCGAGGCTTCGGGTGATCGGACCGGGGAATTGTCCGGTCACCCGACGTGAGGCCACCGCGTGAGGGCAACGCCTCGACGGCGAAAGCTGTCGGGGCGTCGACGAGAGAGGAACCCGAGAGGGTATATCGCCGGGCGGGCCACCGAAGACAAAGATCGGGTACCGGTGGTCCGCTCGCACGGCTAAGAGAGGTGTTTGCAGGGTGGGTCCATGGGGTTGCGCGCCGCCTCTTCCGCCGTCGCCCCGGGCCGATTTTCCGGGGCGCGACCACATCCATGGTCCCACTTTGCGAGAAAGAAAAAAAAAAAAAAGGCGTAGATTTCATTAAGAAAGAGATGAGAAGAATTAATGAGAAATATTTTTCAACCTTATATTTATTTTAATATGAATTGAATGCAGCAAACTCTAAGGGACAACTTATCATTAAGGCCCTGAATTCTTTGCCGGGCTGGCCACGGACGTCAAGGATTTGCTATCAGTGGCCAGCCCAATGGCGATTGGTAATAAATACGGTGGGTTTTGGGGCCGCGCGCCGCAGTTCCTACGCGCCGAAAGGAACAGACGACGTGTGTCCAGGCCATACCTACTCTAAGGCCTATCAAAAGAAAAAGGCTCTAAATAGTAATCCTGCGTTATTCTATTGATATGTAATAGGCATAAAACTTGTTCTCTGTTACTAACCCACGACTAAAAAAGAAATTACATATTCAAAATCTGCTGTGTGATAAATGGGGCAAATTCCGTGATTATTGAAAAAAATACATACAATTTACTTAAGCAATAAGGTAAGTAACGTAATGATTTCAAAATATTAAAATATGTTATAGGTATCACACAATTAAACGAGTACCCAGAACAAGTAGAGTTGCTAAAAAAAATATGGTTCACCAAGTATGCTCGCCATTGGACCGGCCTGTGCAAGTGTAGTTGTGCCTTCGAAAACATATTCATGGCTGAACTTAAGTCTAGTGAAGTTCTAGGTAAGTGTTTGATAGCAAAATTTAATTGGTGGTAGCGGCTACGAATACTACCAATCCTTACTTTGCTCATGGATGTCGTAAAACACGACTAAGAGTCTTATTTCGACCTGGGCCAACACCACCTGAACTTTTGGTCAACAATTACATTCCCAAGGAGGGTTGACGTCAGGCAGGCGGCCGATCATAAAATTATTGCTAATAACTCTTGCAATATGTAGGAAGAGGAGTACATATTGCGTCGACCCCAAGTAATTGGGATAAGAGCAGGAGAATGATGATGAATTTTCTTATATAATAACGGCTACATTTAATGTAAGGATTGGATAACGTTTTAAAGCCAGCATAATTATTATGTAACTTACGCAATCACCTAAGTGTATGGGTACCTATTTATCATAAAATAGTAGTAGGCAAAATCATTAATATATTTGAGAAAATCATCTAGTATGGGGTATCGCGGGTGGATGGATCGGGGATGTCGAGGAATATGTACTAGTAAGGGGCGATGGGGAGTGAACACGGTGGGACGGTGGGTTATGGGGTCGCATGTCGCCCTTCTCTCACATTGGGCGAAATGGGCGAGGTGTGTCCAGACAGTATAGAATGGCGAAAAAAGGAATTTATTAACAAAATACAATTTGATGATTTTAGCTTTTTCTCTATCTGTAATTTTTTTTGCAAATCCCACAACAATTATTGTGCCGATTTTCTTGCAATGTGAATTAAGTTGCTGCTCATGTTTGTATTCATTTCCAGTAATTTATATTTCATCTCATATATGTCCCACTATTGGGCTCGAGCCTCCTCCATAATGGGAGGGAAATTAACGTACTATATCACGCTGGTCAAACGTGTTGGTATAGGGTTTTATTTCGAGTTTTCATTCTCTTGCATAGATGTTTTATGCCTTTTGTAACCCTTAGTTGTCTCTTACGATCACCCACGGGTAAGATAGGGGGTGGTGATTTGTATTCTTACTCCGTCACCACACAGAGAATTCAAATCCATTAATTTATAGAATCATTATAGATAACCATAATTCACCGAACTTGTTCTTTAATGATGCAATAATAACTATTAATTTATTATATTTTTAGTCTAAAGGTTTTAGGATGTAGAATTATAATTATAGTTATAATCATATTTTTCAAACTACATATAATATATGGTAGCTACAATAATGTCATATTTATCTATAGGTCTCCATAGCTGGTTGTTCTTCGCGAAGCGCGAACAAGACCGTAAGGCCAACTACTTGGGCTATATCGACAAACTTGATTTGGCAGGAGTAAGTTGAATAAAACTTCCTATTTATAGTCTATCTAATCTAAGAAGTACACTTTGACAGCTGTCGGAGTAAGTTGTCTAGGTATGTGAACCAAATAATCGCTATCGAAAATATCCGATTTTACTGAGAAAACGATATTGATTCTTTATAATTAATAATTAGTATATTTTTTATTTTTCAAAAGGGTGATGAAAATATTAAGTGCTAAATTAGCACTAAACAAATTTATTTATTTCAGCATAGAATCTATTCATCATATTTAGTAGGATTAGATTAATTAAAAACAAAAACTGGATTTGAAAATAGCTATTTATTAAGAATTACTACTATTTCTTGAATTATCAGCGTCGCGAACATTAATAATTATTTCCTCATCAATCCGAAGTGTCGAAATGTACATCTCTGTCAAAATCTCTATTCGATTAATTGTATTATTCTAATATTTTTATCGATTATTTGGATATTCGTGAATTGGAAGTTGTCAAGCACTACTGTATAGAACGTGTTGACGTGACATTGTTAGATCGTTCATAACAATTACTATTTACCATGTTATTTTTATTTTAAATTAGTTTTACGAGTTTCAACATTTGATTATTGTATAAGAAAGTCACCCGCAATGTTAATTATGTAAATAACTTAATAGTTGTTTAAAATTTCAGATTTATTGTTTACAATCATGTGTATACGTTTGACCGAGGTTATTGTCTATTAAAAATGCAAAACGTCAAAATGCACTTCTTAGATTAGATGAACTATAATCATAATCTATTTGAAAAATAGCACTAGCTATTATTATAAGTACATAGCACTAACATTCTACCTACCTAAGCAGTGCAACTTCAAAGTGATAAAAATTCTTGGTGATCATCATTGACCTGATAATGTGTACTGTTAGACATAGGCTTTTCCACAGAGTAGGGAATAACACTATAATGATCACGCAAAGCAGTTGGATTAGCGATCGAGATTAGTGTTAAGTTTTCCAGAAAAGTGCTAATGTCCATTTTCTTGCCTTAAGCGATGTTACCACTACCATAAAAAAGTGGTGGTGGCAGATTATATTCATACCATATGAGGAGTTTGGTTACCTATACTTAATTTCTTTTGCGGTTGCAATTACTCCCATTTCCTATTTTACGAATATAAATGTGAAAGTTTGTAAAGTTGTTTGGATGTTTGTTATACTCAATCACGCGTAAACCGCTGAACATATTTGGAAGAAAGTTGGAACACAAATAGACCGCTTCCTGGATTAAAACAAATGATATTTTTCATCCCAGTAATATGTTGTTGCCTTGGAATAATTTAGCGATCATATTTTATATTCTAGTCCCTTTTTAGGCGGGCGAAGCCGTGGCAGAAGCTAGTCAGTTATATTTTAACACTCATTCAGCTGGATGTTTTTTGTGTACCCAAAGATGATAAATGAAACATATTCCTAAGCTTCCACTATTCGTCTATGTGTCTGTGTGCGGCTTATATCTCATGAACCAACCAATTCTGAATATACATATATTTCTATTGATTGATGCCATCACTATGTCGCTCCTTAATATACTTTCATTATGTACCTCCGTTCTTACAAAATTTTGTAATCATTAATTTTACAGAAAGGTATGATCCTCAAGCAGCACTCTGTGTTGAGTGACACCAAGGACGCTCCTGAAATCACAATGTTCGTCGGCACATCCCCCGAGCTGGAGACTGCGCTATACACACTCTGCTTCATGGCTCGACCAGACAGGCCTTGTAGATTGCGTTACAATAACATCAACTTCAGCATACAAACAAAGACGTTGAAATCAGACAATGTACTGCTCATCGATACTGCGTACCCATTCTACTAAACAGGATTATTTTTTTATCAACTGTTAAAAAAAATATTCATTTATGTACAACACATGGAAATATATGGAATAATATAATGGATGGAAATATATATTGTTCCTTTGTAAAAAAAAAACCAGCTAAATTACCCTATCTTCAAAGTTCAATCAAATTGTAGATTATTAATTAGCTTCTTGCTCAGAACAGTCACTCACTACACATTATGAGGCAAGGATGGATTATAATTTACTTTTATCTGACTGTTTAAGTTATAAAGGTTGTTTTAAAAAATGGTTTTACATATATAAAACCCTAATCTTATAGACAATGTATGCAAAATGTAAAAAAAAATAGACCTACTTTTAGACTAATTTTAATTCTCCTAATTGACGGCTCTCTCAGATAAGTAATAAAATATGTAACCTAAATTAACTAGTTATTTATTATATTTGTAGTTTACGGATAGATAACGCAATTACGCTTGGACAGATACGAACGACTCTTATCACATCGATTCGCAGGTCTGGGCTTTAAGATAACCTTTTATATGAACTTTCGCAACAACTAAAAATAATATAGATTTATGAAGAAATTAAACCAAATAAATGTAAACTTTTTTTTTTATTATAACATTCATCTAAACAGATTCATACACAAATTCCTATCTTTAGACAAGTGATTCTTAAAATCGTAAATGCGTATAACATGCATATAATAGATACACTTTTATAAAAATGAAGTAAAAGGAATAAATATAATATTAAATCGGGATATAAAATAAAATATACTTGTATATCTATCTATTCCGTAATATATTTATAGCAAAGTTGCATTTCGTCTTATGAATATACAATTTTTTTTTAACAAAAATTTACTTGCATATCTATTACATTAGTAGGTTCGGCAGCGGTTATATATTAAATATTACTGTAGGTGCAGTAAGAACTTATGTGTTTTGAACTGGTTAAGGCCAAGATCGCCAGACCGATTAAGACCACATGAGACGAAAACGCGCCCACATCGCATCATTTGTATGGAATTAATGTGTTCCCGCGTTGGCTGATCGGTTTGGCATAAGAGTTTTTTGATATTGTGTGTAAAGGGATGTACCCTTGAAACAAAGTATATGATACCCGCGAAAGAGGAAGAGGTAATGAGCATTGTATTTTTACTTCATCACCACACGAATAACGGTATGAATTCGCTTTATTAAAATTATGAATTAGTGTCGATGTCCTTACGATGTCACCCGTTATTAACATGGAATCTTTGGTGGCATAGCGAATAAAAACTCTGGGTTTAATTTATTTTGGATCAAGATCTAGATGAAATAGACCTGGATCAACGATTATATACTGACCAAGAAACGTCGGGACAAGCTATTTAATCAAAAGTATATTATACAATGAATCCTGTTTTTCAGCCTCCTTTGCATAGAATAACAAAATAAAACAAGATATGTCGACGCTATATTCGAATAAAACTTTCCATTATATATGGAGATGATTTTTGAAACAAAATTCTCTTATATCAAATTTCCGGCCGGTCATAAACTATTGCCAATAACTTTTACAATATGTACTATGAAAGAAGAGTACATATTGTATCGACCCCAAGTAATTAGGATAAGAGTAGGAGAATAAATAAATATCAAATTTGTGTTAAAATATGTAAAAGAGATATCTCAATAGTAATTGCTGTAACTATATCTGCCAAAAAAAACAGGACGTATGAAATTTATTGTCTATAGTTTTATGATAAAACTACCTAAGTAGGTACTATTCGATAATTAATTTTATTATCGTATAAACTATTCACATGCACATCAATTCCAGATCTATAATTAACGATCCACTTTAATTTATTTTAACAACTACGAAATAATATTTGTAAATAATTTCATTCACATTTCAATTTTATTAACAAATCAAACATCCAACAGGAGTTAGTAAAAGACAAAGATATTATAAATATAAAAACTTAAATAATTATTATATAATGGGATGGACTCTCTAAGACAATGTAAATATTTGCCAAACAAAGTTAAAATGCCAGCTTTAATTATTTTACTCTTAAAAATATTTACTTGCAGCGACCTAATATCTCTTCGTTACCAAAAACTTTTATTAAATGGTGTGTGATATTAAGGAGCCATGGCCAAAAGCAGTTATTGAAAAATATCGTATGCGGCTATTTACTATAAATTTCAATTTTTTTTTTTTAATTGCTGATAGTGGCAAACGAGCAAGTAACACATCTGATGGTGAGTGATACTGCCGCTCATGGACTTTCGCAATAAGAGGGGCACAGCTAAGCCGCTGCCTACTGTAAAAGAAGTGCTTTTCTTAAACCTCGTTTAAAGGACATTTTATAGCGCTCGTGAAACACAGCAGCAATTAGTTCATTCCATATTCAGCATGTACGTGAGAGAAATGATCGGTGAAAAAGTACAGTTAAAAACCATAACCTTTCGAAGAGAAATGGATGAACCCTGCTACTGTGTCGAGTGGTACGGTGGTATAAAGTTTAACAATGCCTCAGAACATTCACTTTGTTCCTGAAGGATAACTTCAGTCCATATAATTAAAGTTAGTAAATATATGGACTGAAGTTATCCTTTCCAAATTTCCACCATAATGCGGAAGTCAATCGAGCTACTATAACACAGTGGTCAGACAGTTTCGTTTTGAGTTTTCTGTCTTTGACAATAATGTTAACGAATTAAATCACCTAGTCACCAAGCATAGTAATTAAATACTCTGGTGTCAAAAAAAAAAATAATGACACAACTCATTAGCATCCAACTTATTAGCGTGGTATCATAGGTTGGCAGAATGGTGGCTTATTGAAGCTGCTTTAGCCATTAAAGCAAGAAGAAGAAGAAGGTATCATAGGTTAACTGTGGCATCTAGTTTGGAAGAGGCAAGTACCTAAAAGTGGGTCGAAAATAAAAATTGAGAAATATATTTATATTTTATTAACTCCCGCTAGTGACATAGTGATATTTGTATATTTGATTGTAAGATCACAAAATCATAATATTCTAAAAACATTAAAATTCAAATTCAACATAACAGACTAGCATTTATTCATTAATAAATATAGCTATTAAAATGCTTTTCATATTATAATTATGCAGTCAATAAACACAATAGCAATACAATTATAACAATAAGCTGCCACATTTACAATTCATGAGCAATCATATTTAATATCATATGTCCGCACTATATTTGACTCAACGTAGTATTTTTTTAGTTTTGTATTTATTATACATTCGGCAATCATCATATCCATGTAATTAATAAACATTAATAAAACGCAAGAAATTAAATATACGATTTTTTTTTTATTGCTTTTGAAGGCAGATTAGCAAGTAACCATTTGAGCGCCTATAGATAGATCTCTGCAATATCACGAACACAGTCAAGCGCTCTCGCTCACCGAACCAAGCGCAGGAGGAAATTGATGCTTCTCATAAGTCGGTTTTCTGTGAGTGTTACTACGTCAATAGCGTAGTCAATTCAATATATGTATAAATAAAATGCAAATATGAGATAATAAATAGTTTTAACATAACTGTTAATAGTATTTTTTTTCTGTATAATGCGGGCATTAAACTATATCTAAAGAAACCAGATTGTTCGTAACGATAAAGTTATAGGTATATTTAACAAAAACATGAGAAAGTGTCTACAATAGAATCCGAAACGAATAATTTCAAGGATTCATTCCGATATTATACTCTAAATTCTTGACATTCATGTTCATTAGAAAACTTATAGACGTCACTATATGTAGTCCTATATATTTCATACATTTAGTAAGAACTGGTATAATTCTGTAGACTTTATATAAAACACAATTATTATATAAATATTTTTAGTGAGGTTGTTTCGTCATTATAAAACATTCCTTATACATATGCATCAATTTTAATGTTTGATACGTGATTTTGAAGATTATGTTCCTCTTTAATGACGAAAAACAAGTAGATATTTTAAACTAAATTATGCTAAAACATATATTAGGAAAGATATGAGCAGATCAAAAGGCTGTTAAAAATATCTTTAAGCAGCAAAAAAAAGGATCCGATGGCATCGTTTTTCATGGCAATACATACCACGCCAATGGTTGCAGGTGGCCAGTTGTTAAAAGCTGTGTATGAGCACCATGTCATTCTGCACTTCGGACAGACAAAAAGAACACTCATAGTTTAAGATCACTAAAACAAGTGACAATTTATGCTTAAATTTAGCAGATAGTTTCAAAAAGCTGAATTGAGTTGAAAGTGAATTCAGAAAAGTAATCATTCAAGTCATCATTGCCTAATATTTTTTTCTACAAGTAACTAGACTATCATCACTGCTACTTAAATACAGAATATATTTCATACTTCAGAACTTAAAATTAGAAGAACAATTCATCGGTTAAAAAGAAAAGTGACATTGCTCAAAAATCTTGTTACATGTATATATTAATAAAAAATGATAAATCATCGAATTAAATGTCATAAACTGTGCTGCCAGAAGGGTTAATTTATGTTAGACCGCACATTTGTTCGGTGAAAAAAAAAAACTTTAAATGCGTGCGTACTGTACAATTTGGTATTTTTGATTAATGTCACTTTTCCATTTAACCGACGAATTCTATTTATTTTAGCACACTCTAATGTATAGAAACAAATACGACGCACTTTCGTAAATCACAAATATCACTAAGTTGTATATTTTCCACTGATCAAGTAATGAGAAATTGACAGAACGATATGTTTCATTGGCAAATAAATTATATAAAAATGACTAATCTGAAAAAAATATTAAATACGTCTGACTAGAAATCTGTAACATAACCACAATAGTCATATCTTATTTCTATAAATACGTTGCTTAGCAAGCTAAAACAAATCATAAATAACAACAAAATATGTCCTATATACAATAAAATATATAAAATTAATACATTTTAGAGAAATAGTTAAAATATTTTTAAAAGTTCTAGCGATCGACACTTGATTTTTTAAAAGATATAAATAATGTTAACAATTATAATTTATGCTTAATTTCTTTACGAGTATATAACATTGAGTCTTATATTTAAACAAAATATGAGCCATATTCGTGCGGCATAACACCGCGTCTTGGATAGAATGTATGCGTAAGGGAATAGTTCATCAAATGCGTAATGTTTGATGTGTAGATATCTGCGAAGCGGAACAAACGCCTTGAGAAGTACGTTGGGTTGTGATAAGTGCGGAACACACTACCGAATTGTGGATTAAACACCGCCTTCGTATTGTTCCTGTAAGTAATATAAGAACTCCTACAATGGAAGCATGAAAATAAAAGAGCAAGCATCATTAATAAGCTATTTTATATTATAGGTTCAATTGCGTGTTATTTTTATTGTAACTACAATTCAAATACCCGAACTATGAATACAATAGATAGATGATCGTTGCTTGAAAAAGAGCATTGAGTAAATTGTGCTTAAAACATGTGCAATGTGCATAGTTTACTCTCTTCACTACCAAATCGTGTGGGTAAGTATAGCTAAGCAAGAAATTAATATTTCAAGTGCAACCATATGATAGTGTAGTCTAATTTCATATTGTATACAGGATGGAAGGGGACCGCTCCCGAAAACAAAGACAGGTAACCCTTCTAGTCCTACTTATAATGATAGGCTAGAAATAATATCGATTCGGATGAAAAAAAAACATTTCTTTTCACCACGCGAGGTCGTTGAACTCTTGAACATATGATCGTGAGTTTTGAATAGATTGCGTCTTTTCTCATCTGAGTAAAGTTACGTATTTTTTATGGAATTATCGTTACATGGCACTGTCGTAATATGATGGAATGTCAAAAAAACTTACAAATTCGTTGTGAAAAAAAAATTTTTTTTCATCTGAATCGATTTTTTTTCTAGCCTATCATGATAAGTAGGACTAGTAGGGTCACCTGTCTTTGTTTTCGGGAGCGGTTCACTTCCACCCTGTATATTAATAATATTTTTGTAATGTTTCATACATCATAAAACATATAATTTAGGAAACATGTGCAATAGTAATTAAAAAGAAAAAGAATCCACACGATTTTGAGGTTGTGAGAAAGGAGGTATTCTATTCCTTTCTCGCACAACGATAAAGTTTAAGTTCTCTGTCCTAAACAAATATTTGTTTTGGACAGAGAACACATTAATTGTATTACTCTTTGTGTCTAATTAATAAAATCGAAATTTTAAACTATAATAGCTCAGTCCATAACTCGATTAATGTGAAAATAAATGTAATATGAAATATAAAATTTCTTGAATTTTTATTTATTATTAATAGTGAGACTATAAACAAAAAGATTAAAAATATAATCTAAATGAATAATTTTGGACTTTGTTTCACTGAAGACGACCTAGTGCTTAAATATCTTCTTTTTTTATAGCTTTTGGTGGCAAACGAGCAAGCAGCACACCTGCTGGTAAGTGTTACTGCCGCCCATAGACCTTTGCTATACCAGGAGTATAGCTAGGCCGCTGCCTACCAATATTTTTGTTGGGCTTCCGGGTCTCTCGTTCACCGAACGAAGCGCAACAGCACATTGCCATTGCTCAGACGTTGATCTTCTGCGAAAGTGTGGTACTACCCCGGACGGACCGGCCCGCAGCTGTCAACAGAAAACTTTCAACAGCGTAGTCCTACCACTAATAATAGCACTTCTATGGACACTAATGCCCGTTTTCACAAATAACACCTAAATTTTAGGTAACACCTAAGGCAATCCATATGACATAACATCAATGATTGGTTTAGGGTATATTATCACATGTAACAATGATGCTCCTTCAAGGATGCCTTAGGTATTATCCAAAATGTATGTATCATTGTCGAAAAGGCCATAAGCTACTAAGTATCCTTTATTTACCTATATAATAAGGATGAAAAAAGCATTGAAAATTAACTCTTTTCTTTCTGTACATGTTATTTAGCAAGTACTATAATAAAAATTTTACAAACCTCAAGCAATCCCTCTCAGCCATCCATTCGTTAAGAACCTCCTGGGCCTCAGGTTCCTTATGATCTTGGTGGTCCTCAATAAGTTGGGTAAGCATCTGCAGCCAGTTGGCGTTCTCTTTGAACGACTGCCTATTTAACGTGTTGATTTCGTGCTGAAATTCGAAATAACAAACTACTTACTAGTACGACAATTCTCACAGAGGTGTTTGAGGCAACTATTACTTTTCTCTTAAAAACAACCAATTCCATTGTAACTATTATATTTTCTAAAAAGGCAAGGTTAATGTGGGCTGGCAGTCGGTGAGGCTTAGACAGCCAAAAGCGCAATCCACTGAGGGGGGACATAGTAGTCAATATATTTATATTCGATAGCTTATTTTGCTTTCTTGAAACTATCAATAGTCTATGATAAGCCCTATTTGAGTGGGTCCGAGAATCGTATTAGTAATGAAAAGAGGATTAAATTCCAGGTTTGATGAATATTAAGAGATTTTTCTAGTGGTAATTTTCTTCTTTATAAAAGCAAACGATTATTACTGCGTACATAATTTAGAAAAGTCACAGTAAGTATAGAATGAAACAAATATAGTCACACGCAGTAAGCACATAATAAAGTAAAAGAACACAAGTAATAATTGAAGTGAAAACTTCTTCAGCAGCGTTGTGCACTGTTTGGGATGGTAAAAAATGTTAAACTCGCGTCAGGACACGTGACCTGATCGAAAATTCGTAAGACGGAGGGAGATTAGACCGTAGGAGAGGAAGTAATAATATAATGTGTATAATATGATATATTTAAAATGTGTATTTATTGTCCATACAATAAATACATGAACATTCACACCCATACATACTCCCTGGGGCACGCTTTTTATTTTTTGTATATGATTCTTTTTCATAGGTTTACGCTGTCGGCAGTCCTCGTGACTGCTTTGTGTTTTTTTATTTATTACACACTAAGTAATAAATCATTGTGTCTCGGAGGACTTAACAGGCTCGATTAACGGACACAAACAACACTCAAACTTAGAACTATTATTTGTGGATCGCACAAAGAAATGTTCTAGGCCGCAAACAAAACAACGGACGCTCGAAAGTAGAAGGTCGATATTCTCCATCCATTTAGATCGTAATTGGACCCATAATTAACGTATTAATTAGCGTGTAAAGACAATAAATATGAATATATTATATAGCCTACAAGGTCATAAACAATCACGAACTAGATGCTAATTATATATGTATATAGAATATTTACACGTACCTACCGTGTTACTTTTAAACTATAGAAATACTATGGTTTAAAAGAAAAAGTACACTATTTACACATTGACGAATTATCATCATAATCTGCGTTCATATACACCCCACTGCTGGGCGCAAACTTCTTCCACAAGAGGGACATTTTACCTACTAAACCACGCTGTTTAGACTGGTTGGTATAGGTTTTTAATTAGAGTTTTCCTTTTCTTGCATAGATGTTATACGCATATCATATCCCTCAGTCGTTTATCGTAACACCCACAAGGCGATGTTGATTTGTATTTTTACGCCACATGGAAGTAATGAATTAGTTTAATGTAAATTAGTGCATTGATGATAGTGGTGTGGGAAGAAAACAATGTATGGTTGTTGTTTGTTTATGGTTGTTCCCATAGACAAGAAAGAGTTGGTGCTCCTACTTGTCTATGGAAGCAAAAACCGATTGAGGATTCACTAGAATAATGGGCAGCAGTGTTCTCCTAAAAAACTTATAACACCAACCGCGATGTCCAACTCGACTGCCAAGCATGACTATGATGCCATTACCGAGAAGAGAGAGAGCCGGAAGCCCAACTGGGGTGGGTTTGGGATTTGTATTGGTAGACAGCGGCCTAACTATACCCTTGGTATTGCAAAGGTCCATGGGCGGCAGCGACAATTACCATCAGGTGTGCAGTCTGCTCGTTTGCCAACATAAGCTATAAAAAAAAACCATTCTATTTGACTAAGGATTATTGGATTATGCCTACTATTCGACCAAGTATTCATTATGTATATAATAATCATCATAATACCTACTCTATTCCAACACATCTCGAGGCGTGAAGAAAAAGATATTAATGAAACTAACCGTCAGTTCATTAATAATAGCCCCGGTACGCCAGCCGTGTTCGAGTGTAACGTCAGCGAGGTCACTATACGGGTGGTCGCCAAAGTATAACACGTGGTGCCCACACCAGCCCGTCAGATCTTGCATCTGCTTCACCGTACCCTGGATAAAAAAAAATCACGAATTTCTATCAAAACAGGAAAGTTAACGCATTTTATTTTATTCATTTTCATTTCAGCTCGTAAACCCCCACTGATAAGCTCGAACCGAATGAATATTCTTATTTTGAATAATCTATAGAGTTAACTTTGGTGTTTCATTCGTTCATCACTTTGGACGATCATAATCCGGGTTATCGAGATAAAAAGTTCTAATTACAGAAGTAAACATCGAAATAATCTAAGAAATGAGGTCTCAGTTACAAAGTCCCAATTAAAAATTCCCACTTACAGGTGTTATACTGCAAAAGTGTCAGGACCTTATTATAATTATCAATAACAGAGATTTTACACATATCCAGGGCCCATTAATTCGAAGAAGGCGAGGTTCATGGGTGGGTTACGGGTGTGCGTGCTTACTGTCGCCCCGGACGGAGTGGTGCGAGGAGTGCGTCGACCGTAGCCCACACCCAAAAAAAAAGGACCCACTAATTTAGATTTTACTGCATAATACAAAAACAGAAAGTAAATATGTTGGACCAGGTCCCACAATCAGCATCCAATCACGATTTATTTACTATAGCAGCCATCACTCCCCTAAAATTTGGGATTTACAAAAAATTGGTTCAAAAGTGATTTATTTACAAAATCAATAACATGTTATAGTTTACCTCATAATAAATAATTCCTTTTTCTAGTGAGCTAACTTTCTCCCATATGTGAGTATTCGCGTTTTTGTCGAACACTCGAATTGGACGTGAGATTTCAGTGAAAAATGTGGGTTTGTTCGCGTTGACGATCACCACGTCGAAATAGTCTCGCCAGTCGTGACCAACTAGCATCTCCATTCCAGCGTTTCTGAAAAATTATTAATTATTTTCGTTTAATTTTGTATACTTAAAGTTTTTTTATCGTAATTAGCTCATCAAAATACAAAAAACAAGTGTAGAATCAATCTTTATTAAAAAGTCAATAACATTTGTAATGCTACAAAGAATAATAATATTCTTCATATGGTGACGAAATAAGAATACAACGGTCAGGGTCTCCTTTCTTTCCCGTAGATATCATAAGAATTCATTGATGTAAGCAGATAATACCACTATTGTGTAGATAATTTTCGATTCATACGAAATCCACGAAGTACGTATAAAGTTAAACTCATATTAACTTGACTTAACTATTAACTTAATAATGTAGTCCAATATGAGTTTGACTTGATAATATATAGTAATTTTATTTCTGATATTTTTGGGGCAATTCTCGTCATACAAAAAGATTACGAAATCGAGATAAAAATTTGAATTTGAATTTTACACAAACGAGATAAAAATTCGAATTTGAATTTTTTTTTGATTTGCCTACCTAGGCAATTCTTACTCATAGAAATATATCACGAAATCGAGATAAAAATTCGAATTGTACTTTACATAAGCGGTATTGGTCCGTTCTGAAAGAAACTTTCGTATACGAAGCTCAATTCTCGTATCGTTCGAGATTACCTCTAATTAAAGTTCTCATTCCGAACTCATGTTTCTATTTAGTAGTTTTTTGTATCTACAGTATACAGTTGATGTGTGCAGTATATCCTACGTGACAGTCGATTTATTTATGTATAGAAAGATATATATATATATATAGAAACGGATAGATGGCGACCAAGGTGGGTGAGTTGTAACGAATGCGGGTAAGCCAGTGGGGATAGACGAGATGAAGAGTGGGGTTCGATGATGATGGATGGGACGATTGGGACGGACGGCGATGAGTGGAAACGGATCACCACCCTCATCCTCATGAGTAGAGATGGATGGTATGAGTGGGAACGAGTTACAATCCCTCATACTTATGAGTGGTGACAGATGCTATAAATGGGAACGGATTTCCATCCCTACTCTCCCCACAAGTGGTGTGACGAATGGTATGAGTTAGAACAGATCCCCACCCCACATTCCCATGAGTAGTGAAACATGGAGTGGTTCGATGGGAATGGGTGAGATGAGTAGGGACAATCGGCTATGAGTCGGGCTGGATAGAGATAGATGGTGTCGAGAAGTATTTTTTTCTGCACCGTTTGGTGCTTGCTGGTACTTTTAACATATAACTTTGTCGATTTGAATTCGAGATCATTACTTTCGCATGGTCCCGACCAGTCGAGATCTAACTCATGAGACATTTTATCATTACAATGCGTTGACAGTTTTTGATTTAAAATAGTTCATTTTATGAGTAGGGATGTTGCGAATATTAAGTTTCAAATATAGATACGGATATTACAATATCATTATATCGAATTCGATTACAGTCGATCGGTCAGTTAAATTATCGTATTGTTGCCCTAATTTTTTTTAGGCTGTCAATTGAGCCGTTTGAAAGAAAACCTATCGTAACGGTCTCATACACACAGACACAGACTCTATTCGAAAATATTCGAATATTTCATATAACTTAATTTAATATAGTTTCGATAACGGTTTCGAATATATTTTCATTTCGGATATCCGATGGTTTCAGTTACGAAGTTCCATAACATATCCCTAGTATATACTAAAACTACTTACCTAATATAATGATTTCTGATGTTTACGCGAATATTATACATTTGATATAAAACTACTTTTACGGATTCTAGCGCTTTGAATTTGATTTTTAGTTGCCTGAAGTTTCGAACTAACTGACTTCGGACTGACCTAACGCTACAGAATCCATAAAATTAGTTTTATTTCAAATACTTACCAAATAAATATAAAAGAACTTTGCATTATCATGCACGACGATGATTCGAATATAATCTCTCTTTGTTTCACTATAATCATTCAATAAAATTTAAACATAAATGCATACAATACTATCTAACAATAACTATGTAGAACATTAACATTATCAAACATAAGAAAATTATTGTTTAACTTACACAAAATGATATGGGCTGTTAGTGACTAGAAACAATTTCTTATCATTCCCTTGCAACATTTGGAAGTACTTCCTCAATTCTGGATTTGGCCTTACATATTCCTCAACATTTTGAGCAACTATTTTGTGCATGATCGGGTGACAACTTTGTACAGAATTCTGCAACAAATTCTCAGTTTATAATTCTAATAATGTCATACCACGCATTTTTTTTTTACAATGTGTTGACTACCATTATCTGTTCGAGCTCTGCTGCCAAATGTAATAATTTATATTATTTTAGTACGTGTTGCTTATGTAATTGTGCAAATTTTTGTATACCGACTTTCTATACCTTCAGCCAATCGATGTCTGCTGTTAAACATAAGGTGGAAAATGCCACGTAGAACTGTCTTGTGACGCTTACACCCGGCAATTCTTTACGGTTTCCATAATGCCGTCAGTGAATCTAATGAAAAGTTGACGGTTTCTCAAGCAGAATGCCAGCTTAATACCACTTCAGTATACCAATCTTTCGTGGTATCTCAGTTACACTTACACTCCTTAATTAAGAGATTTCTATATTCGCGATAGGAATAAGTTGGTTGAAACGATTCAAAAATTTACTCTATTATCACTGTCAGTGATTCAAAATAATACTACTCGAATCTTGGCTGATTACCAGATTTTTTTAAATTCCACCAAATGTTTTTTTTTCAAAAGCGTAACTAAATCCTGTATTTGCCAATGACCTTGCACCTTACCTTGTTGAATATTTTTACCTCTATAAAAACCAATGCACTATGAAATAAATCTCCAAGTTGGAGGGGGTTTTACAAACATATAATTAATGGATCCACCCACTAAATGGGCTGTCAGCATCATAAAAACCGCAGGGAACCGTTGCATAGGCGGATGTTTGGAATTAATATTCACAAATAACACAGAATGAAACATCATTTGCGGAACACACCAATATTTCCCCTTTATGGGTATTAAATTAATGGCAATGTAGATGGTAGATTGCTAAAAAGACCACTATGTCATATTAGCCTGTTCTCATAAATAAATTCTTTCATAAAAATGGCATACAAAAGTTCATTGTTAATAATACTTACCATGAAATTGATTTTACCGTTATTACCCAATACACATACTACTCTTGTAAGTACTGGCTTACTTTAAGTATAATAGATTCATTTTAAGTATAATATTTACACTAGTAAATTTTATACTTAAAATAAATCTATACAAAAAAATATTACTTACTTTGACATCCAAGAAGAGGATTTCTGGATGATAATCAATATGATTTCTTATAAAATATTCAGCAACATTACACAATAAACTCATTTCAGGAACAGAGAATAAATCAGCTAAATGTACCATCTTAGCTCGGTTTGGCTGAAATATAAAAATCTCACTTATAGCTACAATATTCAATATCAAACTAAGGTTCTAATATTTAGTAAATGTAATTTCTCTAATTAAGGTAGCTAATACTTGTTACCGACATCCAATCAAA